>OY728150.1:616343786-626343786 GCA_963277665.1 Viscum album | reverse complement strand
CAGGTGTCAGTATGGCCACTATGAGTTCATGGTTATGCCTTTTGGCATAACCAACGCTCCAGTAGTGTTCATGAGTCTCATGAACAAGATATTCCAGCCTTACCTCAATTTATTTGACATAGTCTTCATCGATGACATACTGATTTACTCGACTGCTGAGAAGGAGCACGCCTACCACTTTCGGGTTGTACTAGACACACTCTGAGAGAACCAGTTTTATGGTATGCTCTTGATGTGTCAGTTCTGGATTCGAGAGGTCCACTACATGAGTCACGTCATCTCTGAGGCGGGAATTGCGCTGGTTCCTATGAAGATCGAGGTAGTACTTGCTTGGGAGCCACCCAGGAGTGTGACAGAGGTGCGAAGTTTCCTAGGTCTAGCTGGGTACAATCGGAGATTTGTGACAGACTTCTCCAGAGTTGCAGCACCACTTTTAGCTTTGATGAAGAATAGGAAACCCTTCATATGGTCAGATAGATGTCAGCAGAGCTTCTAAGAGATGAGACAGAGATTGACTAGCGTGCCCATCTTGAGGCATCCAGAGAGGGGCGTAGGGTATGTAGTTTACTGCGATGCATTAGGGACCAAACTCGGGAGTGTCCTGATACAGGAGTGGGAAGTGATCGCCTATGGTTCATGAAAATTGAGGTATCATGAGAAGAACTATGCCACCCATGACCTGGAGTTAGCATCTATGGTCTTTGCCCTGAAGATGTGGTGGCACTATCTGATGGGTGAGTGCTTTATAGTCTACTCTGACCACCAGAGTCTCAGGTACATATTTTTGTAGAAGGACCTGAACCTGAGACAGCGGTGATGGCTCGAGTTCCTCCAGGACTATGACTTTGAGATAGTCTATACTCCTTGGAAGGGGAACGTAGTAGCTGATACTCTCGGCAGGAGATCGGGCATTCAACTACTTGGAGAGGTGAAGGAGAAGTTAGCCACTTTGCATATATCCTTCATGGATAGAGATGGGGCAGTTTTCCTATAGTCCCTCACAGTCACTCCTCCACTACATCAGTGGGTCAAAGATTCACAACATGGGGATGTTGACTGTACGATGTGACGTGCATAGATATCCACAGGACAGGCTCCTGATGGATTTTCTGAAGGAGTAGAGCATGTCATCCTCTTCAAGGGACGTACCATGGTACCAGTTGCACTGTAGGAGGATGTGTTGAGGTAGTTTCACACTTCCCCTCTTGTGGTGCATCCAGGAGTGGTGAAGATGTACAAGGATCTCAGATGACAGCAGTAGTGGCCGAGTATGAAGAAGGATGTGGTAGAGTTCGTTTCACGATGCCTCACTTACCAGCAGGTGAAGGCGGACCACCAGGTACTGGCAGTCTTGGTGCAGCCCTTAGAGGTCCTGGAGTGGAAGTGGGATGATATATCCATGGATTTCGTGATGGGGCTCCCACATACATCAAGAGGACCAGACTCCATCTGGGTGATTGTTGACCAAATCACCAAGTCGTCCCACTTCCTACCTATCATAGAGAAGGGCTCAGTGGAGAGCTTGGGACACCTCTACATTCAGAAGATCATATGGCTTCATGGTGTGCCATCATCTATCGTCTCTAATCGAGATGCTCGCTTTAATTTCTGGCTTTAGAAGGGGTTGTAAGAGGAAATTGGGATGCAACTATGCCTGAGCACTGCCTTTCATCCTCAGACGGGTGGCCAGATGTAGAGGAACATTCAGACTCTTGAGGACATGCTCTGTGCATGTGTTGTCGACTTTGGTCACAACTTGGAGGATCACCTACCCTTGGTGGAGTTTACGTACAACAACGGCTACCACTCCACCATCAGGATGATACCATACGAGGCATTGTATGGCCATCTTTTCAGATCAACTATGTGCTGGACTGACCCTGGGGAGTCAGAACTCGTAGGAACAGAGATGGTTTAGGCTATGATAGAGAAGGTGCAGATCATCGAGGAGCAGTTGAGGACTGCACAGAGCAGACAGAAGTCCTATGCTGATAGGAGGCAGAGACCACGGTAGTTTGAGGATGGAGACCACATTTTATTATTAGTCTCACCTCGAGGTGGATTACATAGATTTGGATAGGGAGGAAAGTTATCTACACACCTCATCGGACCATTCCAGGTCCTCAGCAGGGTAGGCGAGGTGGCTTACCACCTAGCCCTTCCACCTCAGTTACACCAGGTTTACGACGTCTTCCATGTATCTCAGCTGAGGAGATATGTGCACGACCTGGCACATGTCATCGACCACGAGTAGTTTGAAATCCATGATGGGGAGAAATTCACGGATATCCCAGTGGAGGTCAAGGATAGACAGGAGCGGGTACTATGTGGATGGTCGATTCCTCTAGTGTGCATTCATTGGCAGCACAAAATCCTCCATGAGAGCACATGGGAGCGAGAGACTCAGATGCATGCTCAGTACCCACATTTGTTTCCCTAGTTTATGTTGTAGCTTTATAGAATGTAAATCCCTGAGGTGGTAGTAATGTAAAGACTCGGAAATTTCATGGAAATTTTTTTCATAAATACTTTGGAATTTTACGAGTCTGTGGCTTCTAATAACACCAGATTCTGAGGCCCGGTGTGCCCGGAATCAATTTCCGAAGTTTAGCTCGAGTGCGTTCAGTAAATGAACAAGCATGTTTTTCTATCTTTGAAATCGGTGCTCAGAATTGAAATATGAGGGCACCGATGAACTCGTAACGCCCATAATTTCTAAAGGGGACCTTTAGAGTAGTTGCATTTTCACCGGAAGTGAAGTTAAAATTTGTGGATTAATTAAGAATTGAATAAAAATTGTGGAAAAATTTTTATTTCATATGTAAGGTGGTTAAATCCTATATGGGGGAGTTGGGGTGGGACACACATGCTCTTAACTACCCATGTGAGGATAATTGTGTGGTGGGTCCCACACGATCCCCAACTCTTCGCATTCCATAAAACCTTAACCCCCACTTAACCTTAATAACTCCCTTTTTATTGAGTAACTCTTCCACTCCCCTCTCTCCCTCTTTAATTCATGCCAGCACACACCATAATTAGTGGATTGAAACTCATTCATTAATTAATTGAGTGTTTGAATTTGTATTTTTGAATTCATGGAATGATTAAATAAAATAAAGAGAAGCCTTATTTTATTTTGGATGGCATTTTTGTGTGATGGAAATTGGGGGAGAACTCTATAGTTTTTGAAGAATTAAACCTCAACGAAAGACGGTTCTTCTACAATTAAGAACATCAACCCTTCATCGTAGAACAACTCGGCGACCACGGTTCTCATCCTCTTCTTCCTCCGCGACAAGAGAGGAGACAGCTACGTGGGTAATTCTCCAATGATGACTACGAATCCTCATTTCGTGACGCCGACGATCGTCATCTTTTGTTGAGGTGGGGGTGTGTTATGATTGAATCTCCATTCCTTCTTGATTTGTTCTCTTTAACCGCCTGCTACCGAACTAATTCAGAGAGACCAGGCTAAACTAACACGGTCTGAATCCTCTTCCAATTTTGTGATTGTTGGTGGTTATTCGTGTTCTTCAAGGGGTGATGAACAGCAGATCGTTACAAGTTCTTTAAGCGACGCAACGATCCCAAATTGAAGACTCATCATCACAGAAACCTAGCGGAGGTGGGACGACAACAGTGGGTGATGGTTTGGACCGGAATGGATTGGACCGTTCCTCGACTGTTCTTCGAGTGAGAATTCAAAACGTGTTTTCGGAGCCAATAGGAAGCCCGAGAATGCCCGAATCGACTTCGGGAAAATGGGGAGACCTAGAGTCTGAAGTTTCATGACGAACGAATGATTTTAATGAAGAACCGCCATCAAGGGAGACTCGCTGGATAAATTCGTCATTTCTGTAAAATTCTAGACTACACGACGTGTACTTTTGGAGAACATGCTATGTAGTGTGGGCATTTTGGGGCTAGGTTTTCAGACATCATATGAATGACACACGGTGTGTGACCTCTATCACACGGTGTGTACTCACCACACAGCAAGGAGGTGGAGGCTACGCGAGACTCGACATGTAACCCGGGAATACACGGACACCGTGTGGAGTACACGGGCATGTACTCTACCACACGGCCAGACATGGCCAATGGTGTGGGCTAACCCATGTACCAATTACATGGGTTGGAGAACACAGGTTGAGGCCTTGTACGGGCACATGTCTAGTGTACACGGAGCCGACCCCAGAAGTTTGGACACGGCGTGTCACCATACCACACGCCCTATACTTACTTTTTATAGGAACAACCCTTCGACATAGGTTGTGGTACACAGACAGTACTTGAGGACTGAAGTCATGTTGTGTAACCATACCAGACACCGTGTACTTACTTTATACACAAACACCCTTCGACATGGGTAGTGGTACATGGGCAGTACCCGAGGACTAAAGACACGGCATGTAACCATACCAACAAGCTATGTACTTTTTGGAAAATGGCTTGGTCATCTTGTACTCAGTGTCTTGGACACGTTTTTTATTTTATCCCCCTATGACGTGGCATACCTTCGGGATACATCAAATCTAGAATTCGTGATAGTTGATGTATTGAACCCCTCATTAATCTTGGAGTGGATCCTCTCGGAACTGAGTACGCTATGTGTGAAAACCCTAGAGCTGGCCAGGACTGCGATGACGATGACGACTGTACTTGGATCCTACGTGGGTTCGGCAACAAGGACGACTGTACTTGGATCCTCTGTGGGTTTGGCAGTGAGGATGACTGTACTTGGATCCTACATGGGTTCGGCAATGATGACTTATGTACTTGGATCCTACATGGGTTCAGAAGAGGAGATGATTCAGAGGCTACATCTAATCATCTATACCCCTCTACATGAGTAGTATACCAGTGTGAGCTAAGTCTTGAATCTCATTCATTACCATTGATGTGATTGACTTGATTTAATGTATGGACTAGGTTGTGCTTTCTTGTGTGGATTGGGTTGTGCTTTCCTGTGTGTATTGGGTTGTACTGGGACTCTTCAGTTGGAGTCGAACTGGAATTGATGACATAGTTATATGTATGGGATTATACCTAAGTAGATTTGCTTGTTACTTTGTGTTTGTATCTTTCCTTTGTGGTTTATCCTTTGTGTATTCTGGGAGACCTTCGGGGGTCTCGAGATCCCTACTGAGTGTCATATACTCACCCATGCACGGGCTATGCCCGCACTACATTGTGTTGGATGCAGATGACAGAAAACACTGATCGAGGTGGAGTCTTGTGGAGCGGGATGGTACCTGGAGGTGGACCACTTGGCAGGACGTACACGGAGCAGACGGCCGGACCCAAGGAGCTGAGGAGACCATCTGTACCCACCCTTCAGGTGGGATAACTGGAGGACAACTTGGTGGTTGCTGATTTACTTAACTACTGCTGTATGTTTTTTTTAGTTGTACTGTACTTTCTTTTGGGTTTGTATTCTAGCGCATTTACTTTTCACAATATAATTTTTTCTCAGTTTAGTTAGTGTTTACTTCATCTTGCATTCTCTGATGTGTTTTTTACTTATATAATGGCAATTCCTTCCTCTATCAGTATTTACACCTTTGATGCTAGTCGACTGCCCCTGGCCTATGGAAGGAGGGCTTGGGGTAGTCATGGCATAGTCCCCAAGGATGGGTCGTGACAAAGTGGTATCAGAGGAGTCGGTTCTACCGATGAACATAGGACTCTGATAATTTATTCCTGTGAAGAAATAGTGTTAAGGGTATTGAGTGCGGTTATCAGTCCAGGAAGTCAAGTGTTGGTGCGGCGGCCGATGTATCCATACACCAGGACCCTGACTTCTAATTTCCGACTCAGTGCACTAAATCATTGATTGAATGTGTGTTTCAAAAGATTTCTTAGTGATTACTTTGTGTTCTCTGACCAGATATATTGTATTAACCGTCACGTAGCTGTTCCATTTCAGGATGGCCCCATGATGGCAGCCAGCTAGGGTTCCCAGTTACGTGTGAGATGGTAGCCCACCGAGCGATGAGGCCTTGGTATAGGGCCCCATTATAGTGGAGGCACCAGCAGTACTACCCGCTGGGCCATTGATACCACCAGCACCATCAGCGAAGAGTGCAAGCCGCCTGAGTGTGCTGGACGAGTTTCAACGACAGAGGCCGCCCAGGTTCCATGGATAGACGGACCCTCAGGAAGCCGGGTATTGGATGGAGGCTATTGTCTGAGTCTTCAGATTGGTAGGGACACCATTAGATCTTATGGTGATCCTTGTCGCGAGTCTCCAACACATAACAGTAGGTAGATGGTGGAGCCTGATGCTCCAGGTGAACAAAGTGGCATCTCAGTTATGGATGGACTTTGAGAGACTCTTTTTCATGGATTTTGTTAAGGCCACTCTTCGTACGGTGCGCATCTAGATGTTACTACAGCTGTGGAAGGGAAACATTACATTAGCTCAGTACTCGGCGAGGATTATCTACTTCTTGTGCTACTCCACGGACATGGTACATGATCCATTCTTCTGGGCCTGAACCTTTGAGAAGGGACTGAGGCATGAGATCAGGGCACTGATGATCTCCCTCAGCATTCCGACACAGCCAGGAGTGCTGGAGAGATCCCTTATTGTGGAGAGATTTCCTGCTGAGCCTACGCCAGCAGCGAGGCCTACCATATGGTGAAATGTAGCGAAGTCTTCTGCAGCGGGTAGTAAACAGATGTCACAGAGGTCCAAGCAGGCCAGGCCATCAGGTGGGAGACCTCAGGATACTAGTTCGGATGTTCGGGGCACATGAAAAAAGGGCCAGTCATACGAGAGGCAGGTCGTTCTATGCATGCGGCGGGCAGGGCCTCATGGCTCGTGACTGTAGGAAACGCCATGCAGAGGAGCAGTAGACGGTTGAGGGACCACCTAGGTAGAGTCCGAGGTTCGACCGTGGAGGTCCTCATGGAGTAGGCGGACAAGGTAAAGGATCTGGCTGAGCAACAGGTGGTGGATGACACTCTGAGGCTCTACCACCACAACCACCAGGAGGACCACCTCAATCTCAGGGAGCTGGCAGACAGGGGAAAGCTCAGCTCCAAGCAGTCAAGGCCTATGACCACGGCGCACCTGAGATGATTTGAGGTACTATCTATGTCTACACCACCCATGCTACACTTCTTATAGACACAGGAGCGAGTCATTCTTTTATTTCCACTGCCCTTGTTCGGAGCTCGGAGATTCTGATGGAGCCGTTGGCTTGATACTCACGGCTAGAGACTACTACGGGAGCAGACTCGATGATTACGCACTGGTGCCGATAGTGTGATATTACTCTAGGAGGTGATAGATTTGGCTGGGATTTCTTTATAGATGAATTGAGGCCTCACGAAGTCATCTTGGGTATGGATTGGTTATCTACAGTCAATGCTTAGATCGACTGTACTAGGCACAAAGTGAGGTGTGTTCACAGAGATGGGAGCAGGTTCACCTTCACTGGTGAGAAGGGATCATTTGCAGCATAGGATGGACTTACTCAAAGGAGAGGGTAGCCAATCAGACATCATTTGGCTAGTATCATCCACAGAGCAGTTGATGTGCGGAGTCCGAGTTTTCCTGTTGTGGTGGATCAGTATGCGGACGTTTTCCCTAATGACATTCCAGGACTACCTCCTCACAGAGATGTAGACTTCTATATTGACATGTACCCTGGGAAAACCCCGATATCTACTCCAAAATATCGGATGGCTCTCGCCGAGCTTCGTGGGATGTGGGTACAACTAGAGGACTTACAAGGAAAGGAGTTCATCTGACCTAGTGTTTCACCCTGGACCTCTCCAATTTTATTCAACAAGAAGGCGAATTGGAGCTTACGACTATGTGTCGACTACCGTCACCTGAATCAGGTGACCGTAAAGAACAATTATCCACTTCTGAGTATTGAAAACCTCTTTGATTATCTCAAGGGAGAACGATGGTTCTCAAAGATATACCTCAGGTCAAGCTATCATCAGCTCAGAGTTCGAGACAGGGATGTGCAGAAGATGACCTTTAGGTGTCGGTATGGCCACTATTAGTTCTTGGTTAGGACTTTCGGCGTAACCGATGCTCCAGCAGTGTTCATGAGTCTCATGAATAGGTTCTTCCATCCATACCTCGATCGATTTGTCATAGTATTGATCGATGACATACTGATTTTCTCGAATACTAAGGAGGAGCACGCCTACCACTTGCAGGTTGTACTAGAAACACTCCGAGAGCACCAGCTTTATGATAATCTCTCTAAGTGTTAGTTATGGATTCGATAGGTCCACTTCTTGGGGCACGTCATCTTTGAGGCGGGAGTTGTAGTGGATCCTGCGAAGATCGAGGCAGTACTTGCTTGGGAGCCACCCAGGAGTGTGACGGAGGTGCAGAGTTTCATAGGTCTGGATGGATACTATCGTAGATTTGTGCCAGACTTCTCCAGAGTTGCAGCACCACTTTCAGCTCTGACAAAGATGGGGAAACCCTTCGTATGGTCAGATAGATGTTAGCAGAGCTTCCAGGATCTAAGACAGAGATTGACCAGTGCGCCCATATTGAGGCTTCCGGAGGAGGGCGTAGGGTACGTAGTTTACTGCGATGCGTCAGGGACCGGACTCGGGTGTGTACTGATGCAGGAGAGGGCAGTGATCGCCTATGGTTCACGACAGTAGAGGCAGAACAAGAAGAACTATGCTACCCATGACCTGGAGTTAGCAGCTTTGGTCTTCTCCTTGAAGATGTGGCAGCACTATATGATTGGAGAGCGCTTTAAAGTCTACTCTGACCACCAGAGTCTCAGGTACATCTTTTCATAGAAGGACCTGAAACTAAGACAGCAGTGATGGATCAAGTTTCTCCAAGACTATGACTTTGAGATAGTCTATACTCATGGGAATGGTAATGTAGTAGCTGATACTCTCAGCAGGAGATCAGGAATTCAACTACATAGAGAGGCGACAGAGAAGTTAGCATCTTGGAAGATATCCTTCATGAATAGAGATGGGGCAGCCTTCATATAGACCCTCACAGTCACTCCTCTACTACTTCAGCGGGTCAGAGATGCACAGCATGGGGACGTTGACTGTGAGACGTGACGTGCACAGATATCCGCAGGACAGGCGCCTGATGGATTTTCTGAAGGAGCAGAGGATGTCATCCTCTTTAGGGGACGTACCATGGTACCAGTTTCACTGCAGGAGGATGTACTATGGGAGTTTCACACATACCCTCTTGAGGTACATCCAGTAGTGGAGAAGATATATCAGGATCTCAGACAACAACACTTTTGGTCGGAAATGAAGAAGGTTGTGGCAGAGTTCGTTTCACGATGCCTCGCCTGCCAGCAGGTGAATGCAGAGCACCAGGTACCGTAAGGGTTGGTGAAGCCCTTAGAGGTCCCGGATTGGAAGTGGGAAGGGATATCCATGGATTTCGTGATGGGGCTCCCACGTACTTCTAGAGGACACGACTCCATCTAGGTGATTGTTGAACGACTCACCAAGTTGGCCCAATTCAAAACTATCAGAGAGAAGGGATCAATGGAGAGCTTGGTATGCCTCTACAATTATGAGATTGTATGGCTTCATGGTGTGCCATCATCAATCATCTCTGATCAAGATGCTCGCTTTACTTCCCGGCTTTGGAAGGGGTTGCAAGAGGCAATTGGGACGCAGCAACGCCTAAGCACTTCCTTTCATCCTCAGTTGGATGGCCAGATGGAGAGGACCATTTAGACTCTCAAAGACATGCTTTGTGCATGTTTCCTCGACTTTGGTCAAATCTGGTAGGATCACCTACCCTTGGTAGATTTTGTGTACAACAACAGCTACCACTCCACTATCAGGATGGCACCATACGAGGCGTTGTACGACCGACCTTGCAGATCACCTATGTGCTGGACTGACCCTGGGGAGTCATCACTCATAGGACGAGAGATAATTCAGGCTATGACGGAGAAGGTGCAGATCATCCAGGAGTAGATGAGGACTGCACAAAGTAAACAGAAGTCCTATGCTGATAGGAGGTAGAGACCACTGTAGTTCAAGGATGGCGACCACGTTTTCTTATGAGTCTCACCTCGACGTGGATTACAGAGATTTTTCCGGGGTGGCAAGTTATCTCCACACTTCATCAAGCCATTCCAGGTCCTCAGTAGGTTAGGTGAGGTAGCTTACCACCTAGCCCTTCCATCTCAGTTTCACCGGGAGCACGACGTCTTCCATGTATCTCAGCTGAGAAGATACGTGCACGACCTGATGCATATCATTGACCATGGGGAGTTGGATATCGTTGACAGGGCGACATTCATGGAGGTCCCAGTGGAGATCAAGGATCGACAAGAGCGGGTCCTACATGGATGGTCGATTCCTCTGGTGCGCATTTTTTGGCAGCACAGGAACCTCCAGGAGAGCACATGGGAGAGGGAGACTCAGATGTGTTCTCAGTACCCTCATTTGTTTCCCTAGTTTATGTTGTAGCTTTATGGGGCATAAATCCCTAAGGTGAGAGTAATGTAAAGACCCAGAAATTTCAAGGAAATTTTTTTCCTTTAATACTTTGGAATTTTAGCAATCTGTGGCTTCTCAAGGAACCTGATTCTGAGGCCCGGTGTGCCTGGAATCAATTCATGAAGTTTAGCCTGGGTATGTTCAGTAAACGAACGAGCGGGTTTTTCTATCTTTGAAACAGTTTCTCATAATTGAAATCTAAGGGCGCCGATGAACTTGCAACGCTGGTAATTGCTTAAGGAGACCATTACCATAGTTTCGTTTTCACGGGATGAGAAGTTAAAATTTGTGTATTGATTAAGAATTGAATAAAAATTGTGGAAAATTTTTTATTTCATATCTAAGGTGGTTAAATCCAACATAGGGGAGTTGGGGTGGGACCCACAAGCTCTTAACTACCCATGTGAGGATAATTGTGATGTGGGGACCACACGAGCCCCTACTCTTCACATTCTATAACACCTTAACCCCCTCTTAAACTTGTTAACTCCATTTTTATTGAGTAACTCTTCCACTCCCATATCTCTCTCCTTAATTCATGCCAACACACACCATAATTAATGGATTGAAACTCTTTCATTAATTAATTGACTATTTGAATTTGTATTTTTTAATGCATGGAATGATTAAATAAAATAAGGAGAAGCCTTATTTTATTTTGGTTGGAATTTGTTGTGTGAGGGAAATTGGGGTAGAACTCTAGAGTTTTTGAAGAATTCATCCTCAAAAAAGGACGGTTCTTCTCCGACGAAGAACATCGACCCTTCATCGTAGAACCACTCGGCGACCACGGTTCTCCTCCTCTTCATCCTCCATGAAAAGAGTAGAGACACTGACGTGGGGAATTCTCCAAAGATGACTAAGAATCCTCAGTCCGCGACACCAATGTTCGTCATCTTTTGTTGAGGTAGGGGTGTGTTATAATTGAATATTCTTTCCTTCTTTTTTTGTTCTCTTTCACCGCCTGCTACCGAACTAATGCGGAGAGACCGGGCCAAACTAACACGGTCTGAATCCTCTACCAATTTTTTGATTGTTGGCGGTTCTTCATGTTCTTCATGGGTGATGAAAAACGGATCATTACAAGTTCGTTAAGCAACGCAAAGATCCCAAATTAAAGACTCATCATCACGACATCCTAGCGGAGGTGCGACGACAATATCGGGTGACAATTCGGACTGGAACGGAATGGACCGTTCCTCGACCGTTCTCGAGTGAGAATTCAAAACGTGTTTTCAGAGCCGATCGGAAGCCCGAGAACGCCGGAATCGACTTCGGGACAATGGGGTGACCTAGAGTCTGAAGTTTTGTTATGAACGAAAGATCAGAATGAAGAGCCGAAATCAAGGGAGGCGCACAAGCCAGAGGCATCATTTCTTGAAAATTCTAGACTATACGGCATGTACTCTTGGAGAACACGCCGTGTAGTGAAGGCATTCTATGGCTAGGGTTTTGGATGTCAGATGACTAACACACGGAGTGTGACCTCTATCACACGGAGTGTACTTGCCACACAGTAAAGAGGTTGAGGCTACGCGAGACTCGACATGTAACCTGGGAATACACGGACACGGTTTGGAGTACACGGGCATGTACTCTACCACACGGCCAGACACATCCAATGGTGTGGGCTAACCCGTGTATCAGTTACACGGGTTGGAGAACATGGGTTGAGGCCATGTACGAGAACATGTCCAGCGTACACGGAGCTGACCCCAGATGTTTGGACATGGCGTGTAACCATACCACACACTGTGTACTTACTTTTTACACAAATAGACCTTCG
The DNA here is from genome assembly GCA_963277665.1 of Viscum album. Taxonomy (NCBI): domain Eukaryota; kingdom Viridiplantae; phylum Streptophyta; class Magnoliopsida; order Santalales; family Viscaceae; genus Viscum; species Viscum album. The sequence continues at coordinate 626,331,515 of OY728150.1, read as the reverse complement.
ACACGGGCTATGGTACACGGACAGTACCCGAGGACTAAAGACATGGCGTGTAACCATACCACACACCATGTACTTACATTTTACATGAATAGCCATTCGAAATGGGTCGTGGTACATGGGTAGTACTTGAGGACTGAATATACGACATGGAACCATACCAACACACCATGTAATTTTTGGAAAATGGCTTGGTCATCTTGTACTCAGTGTCTTGGACATGTTTGTTTGGTTTAGCCCCCTATGATGTGGCAGTCCTTAGGGATACATCAACTCTCGACTTCATGACAGTTGATGAATTGACCCCATCTTTACTCGTGGAGTGGACCCTCATGGAATCTAGTACGCTGTGTGTGGGAACCCTAGATCTGGCAGCGACTACGACGACGATGACGACTGTAATTGGATCCAATGTGGGTTCGGCATTGAGGACGACTATACATGGATCCTCCATGGGTTTGGCAGTGAGGACGACTGTACTTGGATCCTACGTGGGTTTAACAATGACGACTTCTGTACTTTGATCCTACGTGGGTTCGGTAGAGGATATGATTCAGAGGCTACATCTAATCATCTCCACCCATATTCGTGAGTAGTATACCAGTGTGATATGAGTTTTTACTTTCAGTCATTACCATTTATGTGATTGACTTGCTTTCCTTTGTGGACTGGGTTGTGCTTTCCTGTGTGGACTGGGTTGTTCTTTCTTGTGTGGACTGGGTTGTACTTGGACTCTTGAGTTGAAGTCGAATTGGAATTGGTGACTTAGGTATATGTATGGGCTTATACCCAAGTAGTGTTGGTTGATACTTTGTGTTTGTATCTTTCCTTTGTGGTTTATCTTTTGTGTATTTTGGGAGACCTTTGGGGGTCTTGGGTCCCTACTAAGTATCGTATACTCACCCCTGCACAGGCTATGCCCACACTACGTTGTTGTGGATGCAGACGACAGACATCACTGATCGTTGTGGAGTCTTGTGGAGCGGGATGGTACCTGGAGGTGGACCACTTGGCGGGACATAAACGGAGAGGACGACTGGACCCGAGGAGCTAAGGAGACCATCTGTACCCACCTTTCATGTGGGATAGCCGGATGACGACTTAGTGGTTGCTGATTTTTTTTACTGCTGTTGTACTTTCTTTTCAGTTGTACTGCACTTTCCGTTGGGTTTGTATTTGGGCCCATTTACTTTTTAGCACATACTTTTGTACTCAGTTTACTTAGTGTTTACTTCATCTTGCATTCTCTGATGTGTTTTTTTACTTATATACAAGCAATGCCTTCCCTTTTATCGGGATTTACGCCTTTGGTGCTAGTCGGAAACCCCTGGCCTATGGAAGGCGGACTTGGGGTAGTCACGGCACAGACCCCGAGGACAGGTCGTGAAATTTTGAGTCTAATGGGTTTAAGCTGGTCTTTGATAATTTTCTTTTGTGTTATAGTGTTTTATGGCTTGGTTGGACTTTTTGGTTTCAGACTTTTTCCATAAAAGTGTCCTTTTAATAAAAAAAATATATTTGGCAGTCATAACTTAAATTTTTACCAAGATAATTACATATATTACCAAAAATAAAAGTGGAATTTAAAAAAAAGAAATAATAATTGAATATTTATAATAAATTATATCACGATAAAATTATAATGATATATTAATTTACTTTTAATACAATAAAACAATATTCATGAAAAATTGTTTTGAGGAAAATACTTTATGTGAGAATAAAAATCATCTTACATAGAAATATTGTAATAAAATGGTTCCTATATTATGTTGGTTAGATTAAAAAACATTAATGATTTTAAATTTTAGTAATAAAAAATAAAATGGAATACTCTAACCTATCCATTAAATGTAAAGACCGAAAAATAGTTTTTAAATTGAATAAAATATAAGCTATCTTCTCAAAAGTATGTCATGGGATCCAAATTTCAAAATAATTTTTTTTAAAATTATTTCACACATTATAAATATATTAGGTAAACAACCACTCATAATATAGGATAAATACACGTGTTAAAGAGATTTTAGAACCATTCCCCATTCTTTTAACTCGAGTTTACCTCTTTTACCCTTACAATGATAAAAAATATTTACTATGGTTACTAATCATAATGACCAAAAAATATGTTTAACATATTACCTTATATTAATTATTTTTATTCTAAATAATCAATCCATTTTATTAAATTAAATTCAAATAATTTGAAATTTTTACTTTAAATTTTAACCTCCAAAACGTGTCGTGAAGCAGTTTTATAAAAAAAATCATTAGTTTAAAATGTTTTATAGCTAAATCATGCATAATATTGTTTCCAATGATATTAAATTTATTATTAAAAATATTAAAAATCTATTTTTTCTTATATATAATTAAAAAAAATTAATTTTTTAAATTCTTGAAATGAAAAGACAATTTTCCATAAAAATTAGTTTTCTACTACTTTCTAAAAGATCGATATTTTCAAAAAATATTCAAAAGATAAGCCTAATAAAATTTTTAACTCATGATTTAAAAAATGGAGTTATTTTTGTCAAATGAATTTTCTAAATGTTTCAAAAAATAATTACAATATCCATTCACAAAATTAAATTAAATTCATTTTTTAAGAAAATGTATTTTGATGGATAAAAATAATTCATTCTCGTTAATCTCTTAATAAATATACATAAAAATGGTAATTAAATATATTTATTGTATATAATTTAATTTTTTCATTATAATAATTTATCAATACTGATAAATTTAACTTAATAATATAAAATGCATTGCTCACATAAAATAGTTTTATAGAAAATAACTTTTTTACCATAAATGATTTTATACTCATTAAAAAATAAATATATTTACAAAATATCTAATTAATATATATATATATAATGGATATATATATAGTGGCTATTCTTCCAATATCCATTTATATATAACATAAATATTTAAATGATAATGTTTTTTGGTTCGTTTAATTTTGGCGTTGCATGTCTTATATGCTATTGAGTATAGTGTTAATATTTTAATGTCTTAGTATATAACAATATATCGTAATTTATAAATTGTGTCCTCAAAATTTTATATTCATCTTGAAAATTAGGTGTTTAACATTAGAAAATACCTTTATTGATAAATCGTGTAAAAAAGGGTTGATAAAACGTCTTTTTAAAAAATGTAAAGGGAAATATGAAGGTCTTTAAGAATAATACATAAATAGGTTTCCAAATTGTAGAACATTGGTTCGATGTGAAATTATAGAAATGGTGTAAAAAATAATCTAAAACAAATTATGGAGAATGAAAAATAACATTTAACCTAACAAAGTGGATTACTCTGAAACTTTTATTGACTATAAAACCATAAACCAATGAGGTGTATAAAATATCATAAATAAATCATAAATAATTGTAATAGGATAACATTTTTCTATAGAATTTTCTAAGATTTTATGTATTCTTTTACGATGTATACTATGAATATTATAATATTTACTGACATGAAAACTATTATTTTATCGTTTAATTAATTTCCATCAAAATATCATGCATTTATAAAAATTATTAATATTCAATATGAATTATTTATACCATAAACACTATAATAAACTTTTAATATATGTCGAAATATGCATAAAATGAAAGTAATTTAATCCACATATCACTAAATATTATCTAAAGCCTTCATGGTTAACGTAATTTAAGATAATATCTAATTTGAATAAACCATCATATGAGTAAATACAGTAATAATCATTAATGACTAAATAATAATAACCAATTCTCACCTTAAATCATTGGAAAAATAATTATCCTTAAAATTATTCAAAATATTATTAACTAAAAATGAAACCAAAATATTAGAATGATTTTATCAAAAAATCTTCAAGGTAAAATTTATATTTATCTCAAAATAAAATAAATCACTCTTAATGTCTCATACCAAACATATATATTCCATGTCAATATATTCTCCAAAATATGGTAATCATTTCCCGAAAATAATGTCACAATAAGATAATATATGCTACAAAAATAATAATCAATCTATTTTCTAGAAATAAAAACCATTCTTATTGAAAATTATTTCCATTTACCATAATCTTAAAATTTCCCCAAAAAAGTGAACTTATTCAAAAATAAAAATAGTCATATTGTCACCAAATAACATTTAAATTTCACAGTTATCTCTTTGATAAACAATATGTTCCCAACATGTAATAACCCTTTTCTATTAATTGACCATCATTAACTCAACATCTATGGTTAGCTTAACTAAAATGGTTATCAATACCTTTAAACTTATTTCCATATAATATATATTAATTATTCCTCATATAACCTTAAAATTTAAACACATACTAAAACCAAACGTTATATTACAATTAATATATCTGAAATTAATTTAAATTATCTCAAACTGTAATTACATAAAACCTAAAATGGTGTGTCTATTTCTCTAAATTTCAATCACACTTAAGAATATAAACCAATGATGATATATATAAATTTTATGTTAGACTCACATTGAAACATTATAATCTCCATAATTATTGGAACCCTCTTAGGATACCAACTGCATTAACCCTAAACCCATGCTCCCAAATACGATGCTAATAAAATAATATTTACATTTTAGGCTTTGATACTTATAAAAATGACCCAATTTTACCATCTAGAACATATAAATTCTAAATAAAAAATTATATCACATAACCTTGAACTTTTCAGTTTCATAGCTTTAGAGAATCGGGAAAACTATAAAATAAAAATTCCAAATATTTTATATGATTTTTTTAATATAAAAATCCTTTAATTTTATATATAAATACAACATGATTATTTAAATTCATTATTAAAAACTATTTAAAACATTAATAAATGTGGTATAACCAAGGATTTATCATTATGTTTCAATGTGGAAAATAAATCTGACAGTCTATTACAGAACCCTGATATTAAAATGAATTATTTTTCATTAATGTAATGAACTTAAACATAAATAATAATTTACATACCAATGAAATAAAGTTTACTGCCAATAGGTTTTCATAAAAAAATTAAAATAAAACATAAATGTAAAATCATAATAATGGAGATTTATTATAAAACATGAGAACAATTAAAAAACATTTTCTTATAAACATAAATTTTCCCCCAAGGGAAATAGTATTTTCTTTAAACAAAAAAAATATTACCTTATTAAATCAAATTATTTTTATAGAAACTCGCTATCTAGAATAAAAAAAGTAAAATATGTAACATGGGATATTATTTTCATGTCTCCCTCAGAATCACTCTTACAAATGGTATAACCTATTGGTCAACATACAATATAATTTTCCAGAGAACATAATCATTACCCAGTGCATCAGAGATATATATTGGGGTTACATAATCATAAATCATTATTACTTAACATAAAATGAATGAAGCACATAAAATCATTCATTTTCATTATTAGAAACCAAATAATATATATATCTTTGAACACATAATCCATACATTTTCACAAAATAGTATATCCCTTTTCATTAAACCCAACATTTCAAAACAAAAACTACCCAATATAAAGATAATGGGGGGTTTTATTTTAGGTAAAAAGAAATTATATATAGGAATATAAAAAATAGACTATTACTATGAAAATTGGAAAAACCATTAAGGTTATAAATATTAAAATAGAACATTATTTTTTTCTTTTTATTGAAATATAAAGTATAAAATACATAAAAATTCCCTCTGAAATCTTATAAAATAAAGATAATGGTGATATAAATTGTCTATATAATTATTTTATATCCATATAAATAAATACATAAAATAATTTCTAGAATACGGACATGTAATAACATGTTTTAGAAAAAAATCATTAAAATATTTAAAATAATGTTTTCAAGGTGAAGTGTCTCTTACCTTGAGGTTTACTCATCTAATATTTTATTTATCTCCTACAAGATATGAATTTATCAATCACATAATTTATTTATAATGTTTTCTAGTCTAAAAACATCATCATTAAACCATTATATTCATTTATTTCAATGAAATATTTAATTAAATATTTAGTTAATTCTACATCAGATGTTTTGATGATATACATTACATATATATACATAACAAATTTAGTATAGGTTAATATTATACCACATATATAACAATAATCATAAAATATATATCATTTTGTTACAATAATTATACCACTAACACCGGGAAATATGGTTGTGAAGAATGAATTATGTTAGAATCATGGAGATTGTAAGTCATATGTACACATATGTAACGCTTCTATTTTTCAACGAACATGAGACATACAAGGTAAGTATCATTATACCTTTCTAAATTTTTTATAATATCATATATATTATATTCCATCTTTTTATACACTTATATATATACCGGTAATGTGTTGCATTGAAAAAAAATGGATCACATCGCTTCTTATAGGTGGAAATATAAACATAAAAAATTTATATAATAAATATATAATTTTATATATCCATTAGATGTGATAATATAAAATTAATTACATTGGTTCATAAGGAGAAGTTCCACAACACACGTGGATCATCATTTCATTTCCCATTTTAGGGAAAAGGCTATCGATATAGGTTATTCCATAAACATAATAACATCTCAATTTATTGAATTTTTATTATTATTTCATTATGGTTATAGAATATATTATGTAGGTAAAATAAGAAATTAAATTAAAATTCATGGATAAGAACTATATATCTTCTTCAAAAAACCTCTTTAGGAATATACAAAAATCCTTCCTAGGTTTGTTTAATAATTTAACTAGGGCCTCTAGAATATTATTGTATATTATAGAATGTAATTTGGGTAGGGATTTGCGGAAATAGAGTTCTAAAAATGTGTGAGAAATATTAGAGATTAGGTGCCCTTTTCTAATCAAGGGGATTGACACATTTGGAATTTTATAAAATATTAAATAATATATATATATATATATATATATCATAATAATGAAAAATGGAACCAAGGAAATGAAAATATTAATATAATATTTTATAAAGAAAAAACTCATATAACAAATTTATGTTGGGGTTAGATAAATTTTATGCAATATCTCTTACTTGAAACACTTTAAAATATTTTTAACAATAATTATTTATTTTTGAAAACTTAAATTTTGACAATGATTACTTAATTATATGGAAAAACCTAAAAAGGTACTTCTAAAAAATATGGAAATAATAACTAAAAATTAACAATCAATTTTATCTAGTTCAAATTATTAACGAATAATAAGTTAATTTTAATATAAGATCATAAAACACATTAATGACGTCTTCTAGGAAAATAAACCATTTAAGTGTAAAAATAATATTCCCTAGATATTAGGTAATAAAATGGATTGAATGATTTTTTTGGTTAAAAAATATAAAATGTAGGTTTTTAGACTTTTAAATCAATCCAATACTGAATGAAATATTCCAAGCATGCCATTAAATTTAATGACCCAAAAATAGTTTCTTATTTGAATAATATATAACTTATTTTATCAATGGTCAAGATTGTCTTCCAAAATACAATATATTGTTATAAAATAAATTATGAAAATTCTAATATATATATATGATATAAGAAAAATAATAAAAATATATTATGGAAAGTTTTTAACTTATTGAAAAGCTTTAGATCAATGTTTTAACCAAGTCTTACCACTTTTACCCTTATCGCATTGAAAAATATTTACTACGGTTACAATTTGTAATAACTAAAAAATCATAAAGACTGAGGTTACGATTCATGATGTTTTAAAATCATATTAATTATTTTGATTCCTAATTTTAAATCCACTTCATCATATTCAATTCACATAACTGGTTAAATTTAATTTAAAAATAAACCCACAAAAAGTGACAAAAATGGTTTCACAAAAAAAATCCTTCTTATATATATAACACTTTTAAAGAAAAATAAATTATAAAATTTCTTCCAGTGATAATAATTGTATTTTTAATAATATAAAAGAAATAAATTTATATTTTTAAAATTTTAAATCAAACTTAATCAATTTAAATGCTTGAAACTAAAAGAATGTTTTCAATAAAAAATGGCACATTCATTATTCCCAAAGAAATAAATCTTTTTTTTAATTATAAAAAATTTACTCTCAGATAATTTTACATGATAATTTAAAAAATTAAGTTCATATTTGAAAATATATTTAATATAAGTGGTATAAATTAATTCCAATATCCATAAACAGAATATAATAAAAACATTTCGAAGAAAAATGTATTTTTGATATATAAAGTGACATTATTCTCATTCTATAACTAATAAACATATTTAAAATAATTATAATTAACTATATATAATATATATAATATAATATTTCATATGAAAAATTTATCAATAGTTATGAATTTAATTTTTTCTTAAAATAAGTATACATCATTTTCATTTAAATAGTTTTATTTGAAATATATCTTCTACCATATAATTATTTTATTTAATATACAAAAAATTTAATACAAATAATACCTTATAGATATATATCTAATGGATATATATATTTTTATATAATGGATTCATTTTCACAATCCATATATATATCAATAATATTTAAATAATTGTATTTCATTGTTCGTTTATGCTTAGTGTTGCAGTTCTTCTTCACTATCGAACAAAGTGTTCATCATTAAAAATAATTACAGGTTACAAAAAACCTATTAAGGGTTGATTCAGGATTATTTTGTACTAAAAGTGGTATTAATCCATCAGTATTTGATGGGGAGTGATAAAGATGGTATTCCTCCAAGTTTTTAGCTGAGAGATCTCTTTTTTGAAATGTATGGAGAGACCCGGTTGCGGGTAATAGGAATTGTGCAATAAATTGCACGAAGTACCAAACGGTTTTAGTGTGGGATATATAGGTATAATCCTTGTGTATTAGGGATTTGGATAATGAGTTTGGAGAACTCCTTAATGTTTTTCTTAGGACATTCTTAAAGTAATTTTCTCACATATGGATGATAGACCATGGATGATATCGGTGATCAGATACTATAGTGTGTCTGGAGGACCCCATGACAGGTGATATGAGAAGAATTCTATGATAAGGGGATATTTCTGAGAAAATAGAGCACCAGTGATGATATATTATTATTGGGTCATGGTATATGGGCTATATGTGTTGTTGGTTGTGTGTTCTTTTTTATGTTCTTGTGAAAGGAGATAGACCAAGTCGTAGATAGGGATCATGAGTCCTTGCTCTAATGAGATTGATATTGTGCTAAAAAAACATTGTTGGATGAAATAGAGTCCTAATTTTCATGGATTATATACCTTTACTTGAGTGAGATGTCTTAATTCTAGGACAATTCATTGATTAGGTTTTATGTGTGATAACGGACCACCATGAGTGAGTGGGTCGGGTCAGGTGTAACACGATATATAGTCAATAGACCCTACCTTGAGTGATACAAGAGTGTCTTGGGTATTTAAATCAAACCAAAACATTTACCTTGACATAATGGTTCAACGTTTGGATAATTCATACCCTACCTCATCAAGTATTGGTAAGGGATTTGGATGTTACCCCACCATGATTCTTTAGGTACAGTCCTGGTACAATTTCATGATGTGATGAAACAAATAGATTCAAGAATATCACTAAAGAGTTTTTCATCTGGTTTCATGGTTTACCATTAATCACATTATGACATGGTTTATAGGGAGTTATTTTAGCTTGGTTATTACAAGATACCAAACCAAATGTGTAAAATGTATATTTCCTCATTAATTCATGTATATGACAGTCTAAGCTAAGGAATTGTTTTAAGACTCCAATGAGATCTATTTCATACACCCATCATGGGAAACCCAGTGTGTGTGTATACTTTTTGTTCTTTTTTTAAGTTTGGTCATAGGATTTGTATGATATTAGGATACATAAGCCCAATGGGTTTTCGAAACAATGTTTTTGAGGCCCATGAATGGAAGTCATGTTATCAAGTTATTTATTCCTTTTATTTATTTTGTATATGTTATTATACCATTCGATGATTAATTATAATATTTTAAAACCATTGGTTTACATGATGCATTAAATATGTTATTATATTGTGTTCTATACTATCTATATTCTTATGGTTTTTAATGGATATTGATTTTTTTATTTTTTACTTTTTTATGAATCCAATTTTAGATAATAGTATATCTATTATACAGATTAGGCCCCAAAATCTAGTCAACAACCAATGTCATACAGAGAGGTGTTCTTGAGTTTGTATACCATCTCATCTTGAGGAAATGTAAAGTACCCTATGGAATATAGATTTACTTATACCTCACTCAAAATGATCACCACTTACATATAAATCCTTTAAGAGGATAAGGAGGCTCGAGTGTATATCCTTCTTCATTTAATCATCTAATAAAATGGTATTATGATTATTAAATATTTATTATAATAAAAGTATCCCCTTGAACTCTTAAAAATTATATAGTTCCCCCCTTAACTGAACATTAATGTGAATTTCCATTAGTGCAATTTATATGGCATTAATTATGGTATTTGTTGTATATATATTTTACAATACCTGTTATATCAGTTATTTATAAATGTATAATTCTATATCATTAAAAGAAAAAAACTATATGGTAATTAGAAATATATTAACTGTATAATCATAATATATTGATGAAATTGGGGTTAAAAAATGTCAGATATTATAAAAATACTATGTTGTGCTCTTAACTGGGAATAATTATAGGTTTTTTAAAACATGAAACCTTTCAAGCAACTAAAAAAATTATAAATAATATACTATTGATTTATATATCATGAATTTCAAGATGTAATAACTAAACATTTTCCCCATTGGATGGGAATATCTAGGATTATGTGAGTTTCAAACCACTTAGAAATGTAGGCACGTGGACAGTTTTCTCCATTTTCAATGAATTTCATTATTAAAACTATAAATATACTCAAAATAACATGAAAGCATAAAAACATATGATATATGAATCTATAATAATATTTTAAATTTATCAAATGAATTAAATTAATATGTAAATTTAATTTTAAATTAATAAATTGGAACCCAAAAGCAGTAAAAACATAAGTATAAAGAGAAATTAACTATAACTCAAGATATTCTTAGAAACATACTCCATAGAAATTATAAAAAATGAATAAAAAAATCACAAATTAATCACATATAACTATTATTATCACATATATCTAGAATTCCAAGATAATAACTCATTAATTGGGAGCTCTGGATGCTAAATTTATTTACTTTTCAATGAATTAAATTATATAAAGAACTGTATGTCACCGATAGGTCGATCCTCACAAAGAACCTTTTATTATTTCCTAATCGATTATTTAATCGATAATAAATAAAACTCATGCACTATATATATATATTTATAAATATTTATATTTAATGAATGAATAATAATGGAAAGTAATCATTTTCCAAGTAAAAACCCATCGCCTTATTCTAAACACAAGTGATCATCGTGACCATAAACAATGTGATACAACTCATACATATAAAGATACTAAAAAATTAATATTTTAATCTCTATGTACTTTAATATATGTTATAAATACCTTAAATAGATTATAAGGGATCTTTTATATAATTTATGACTCTCTATCTTACTTCACATACTATGTGTAAGTAAAACTCATTTAAACCCACCCATGATATCTTATAAGATTCTACTGTAAATATCATCCTAAATCACTGCCTATTATTCTACTCTATCATCAACATATTTCATTGAGAATATACCATAGATCTATGAAAAAATTTAACCCTCCAAGAACACCATTAATTTCCCATATAATTGGGATTAACACCTAGGGTATATCAAACCACAAATTTAATAGAGATTTAGCATTCTAAGGAAAGAACCATATTTCCATGAAATTTATAATTTATATTTTCATCCATAAATTTAATAATTATGAATATCAATTCATTTAATTTCATATAGAATTCGAAAAGGTGGGTTGGTAAACACAATTTTTCTTTTACATCTCTAGAAACGTATAATGATACATACCACCTCTAGAAATCCTTCATTGTCCATGGTTATTATATCTTAACTCCACTAAAATCTCTATCATATAAATATAAATAATATATATAATTAAGGGGTGAGAAAATAATATTCCATAGTAGGTTCCTCTTTGGATGGCTCTTTTATACATGTGAGTGATGAATTTTAAGGCATAAATGATTAAAAAAATAAAATAAAATGATCAATCATCTATATCTAGGGTTAACCACTAAACGAAAGTCATTATTTTCATTAATTATAATTCATTTCATGTATTTTGAAACACTAAAACTAATAATAATCCACATGTCTTTCATGATAAAAGATCATCATAATATATTAGAATCTAGCCCCAAATTATTATCCCTTAATTAAGACCTAACTTTAAACTATAACGTCCATATATTTATCTACCCATGGAAACAATTTTTATTAAAATGTGTCTAAACATATAAATTATCCATATTAAAATTAAAAAAATAAGACAAATACACATTTTATAATATTTTATTGGTAGTTTTCTACCATTAGTGGATCTCGTGGTAACTTGATATCTACTAACATTGAATTTATTTACCTCAACCCACCTCTACGATAGTATAGTAAGAAGGAAGGTGTTTTCTCTCAATAAATCTAAATATTTATATATGTCTAGTTACATGGAATCTTTTATCCTTAACCAAAATATATTTCATTTTATAACTATATATCCATTTAATTTAATCTATTTATTCATTATACACTAAAAGGTCCTCTTAATATTTTTAGGGGTCGACCTGCAATTAATCTTCTTATCACTATAGTAATAGTCAACCATGCTTATCTAAAACCTCATCCACCTATGAAAACTAAACACATCATAAAAATCTATGACATCAAAATCATCATCCTTAGTACTAATGAAGTATTCTAAACACCTCCATAGAATATTTTTTATACCAACCCTAGTCTTTATTTCACACATATGCAAATTTTATTACATAAAATATTCACTTGATAGATTATAGAATATATATAGGTATACTGTCTTTGGGGATTAGGAAAATTACATTGAAACTTTAAACATGAAATACATATCTGTATTGGAATCCTCTTTTACATGACCACATACATTCCTTCATATACAGCATTGCATGGGATAACCTGAGGACATGAATAAGAAAAGGGTGAGCCATAAAGCCTATTAAGGGAGTAAATAAGGTATAAAATTAAAAATATAGTACATTTTAGGCGATAGGAATATCAATGGAGAGTAATAGAAACATGAACATAAAGGCATCCTAAACCATGATTATCATAACACGGAAATGTGGCATCAACATTTGACATGATATTAGCATGATCCAAGGATCACTATACATGTAGCATGAGTAAACTATCATTTCACTTAAATTAGAATTATTAAACCCTAATTTCACTTGAAGTATCATGATACTAATCTTTACTTAGTGGATTGGTGTGCTATCAGGGTGCATCCTTCTTAATCATTTCATTTCATGCATTAGTGTGCCACATTGATCATATAACATGGATTCATTAAACATCATAATTTATATCACAATAAAAGAATTTGGAATAAATATATGAAAATATATAATAATTAAGTAAATTTTCATAAAGTTGAATACCTTTGATAGAGAATGGGAATTATATTCACTACAGTATGACTTTGTATTGGAAAATCGCGATGCAATTTTGGATGAATAACGACATGACATAAGAATTCATAAAATTGGTTGATGGGAGAGAAATATGTATCTCATAATATGTACATGAAATTTACAGTAATGTGATCAAATATACATATATATATATATATATATGTCCCAACATGTGTAATGGAATTTATATTCAGAATACAAAAGAATTGCTTGAATGTAAATGAGAAGAGAGAAATTCTGTACGGATTTTCGGCATGGTAACGGGTGTACATGGGAGGAATTAATGAGAGGGAAAGATGTATATCATCATTAAAACATAAGGAGGTATGTATGGGAATAATATAAATCATAACTCAAAATTTTTAATTGAATAAAATGTTATAAATACCAAAAGAAATTTGGAAAAAATGAGAAAGGATGAAATCCCTTACTTAGAAGTGTGATCTAAAAGCTTAGGAGAGGCTTGAGAGAGAATTCATGGGATCTTGAGGAACCTTTGGAGGAATATAGAGAGATTAGGGTAGAGTATGGATGATCTCCAAATGTTTTTAGTTTATATTAAGTGGGAAAATGGGTGGGTCTATATAGGAAAAGAGAGGGAATTCTTAATTATTTAGGTTTTGGACACTACACATTAAACTAATCAAAACCACGAACCAACCCATGTTTTTTTGCCCATGGTTTTGTTCAAATGGGAGAGAAAAAAAATATTTTATAAATATGATTTACAAACATCTTAAAATATTAGGCGTTCTTAGGTGGAGGTGAGTCACACTCTTAAGAAAATAAGTTTAAATTTTAAATGTTTTATATGTCCTGGAGTGTCCACTAAGGCACCATAAAATTAATCAAACAAACCTAAAATCACATTCTATTAAATGAAACCATATTTTTTCAAATAAAACTTTTTATAGTATTTTATAACATCACTATTGGGTCATTATGATGTCATAAAACACATTATATATTTAAACATTATTTAATTTTTACCCAAAAATTCGACTATCTCAAAAATTTATGAAAAAATAAAAATTCGATAATTTCAAAATCCTAATTCCAAAAATAATATTAATTTTATCTAAATAATTTTTTAAATATGTGAATTTATACTTTAAAAGATAAATCTACATTTATCAGAAAGTCATTGTTTTTGAAAAAAATTGCCTTCAACCTGTTATAAAAATTACAATTTTATTCCTAAAAATTATACGATAATTTATATTTAATAAAATGTAATTTAGTAATAATATTTTATTAAAAATTTAATTAAATCAAAAATTCATTAATTCAACAAAATAGATTTATTAATTTAATGTTAACTAAAATACTATTTTTTCTTTAAAAACTATTTACAATGTAACAATAATAAAATTAATGTATATTCATTATTCAATAAAAAAACTCACATAATTGTAGTACAATTGTCTTGTTACATAAACCCTTATAACACCTTCCTATGACATAAGGTTAAGGTACATGATGGTTACAGACTCTTGGGGTGGCACAGATTACATTGCTCGGGTGGTAATCTCTATCAACATCTACTTCTCTCATAGGCAGTTCCATTCAAACATAACGTGTTGAAGATCAGCTTAGGCTTGGTCAAGAAAAAATCCCAGGGATGATACCTCCTTTCCAAGCTCTAAAAAATGGGCTTCATGGGGAGAAATTCTACAGGATGAGGCCATATTTTCCTTTGTTTAAGTAAATTAGATTTTTTAAAGCCGTATATTTATACTAATCAGGTCATCATTGTTCAGTGACCATATTAGAAATGATAACAATTCATAATGGTAGTTAAAAATCAAATAACATAACACCAAGTAAGTGCATATGTTATATAACCATTTTACATAATAATACATTTAATTAAATCAAAAGGAATTTTCATTAATAAAAGTTCAGGTTGTTATAATCTTACCCCCTTAAAAGATTTCACCATTGAAATTTATTTTTCCCACATTAAAATATATGAGGTTAAATCTGCTTTATCACATCCTCTGATTCCCATTTTGCTTCTTCAAACTTGTGCTTCTCCACAAAACCTTGATAAGGGGAATTATCTTATTTTGTAGACCATTTTCCCTACAATATAAGATCTTCACCGGCTTCACTTAATAAGATAGGTCATTCTACAATGGTACCACCTCTAGATTTATTACATGTGATGGGTCAGGTATGTACTTTCTCAAGATTGATACATGGAATACATCATGCACTTGAGATACGTTCGGTGGGAGTTCTAGTCAATAGGAAAATTATCTAATGTGATAAAGGATCTAAAACGGGAAGATGGACCTTGAACTAAGCTTTCCCTTCTTCCCAAATCTCATAATGCTCTTCCTTGGGGATGTGCATAAGAATACCATATCTCCAACATCAAACTATAGGTCACATTGACGATTATCAGCATATCTTTTTGTCGACTCAGAGAATCATTAATGTGTTGTTGGATTGTCTTAACCTTATCCACAATTTGTTTGGCCTTTTCTGGTTATAGGAATTATCGCTCCCCAACTTCATGCCAACATGTTGGTTTTCTGCACCTCTTCCTATAAAGGGCTTCATAAGGATCTGTTTGGATTCTTGAGTGGAAACTATTATTGTAAGAGAACTCAACCATTTGAAGGTGGTGATCCCAACCTCCTTTTTAGTCCATTGATCATGCTCCCAACATGAACTCAAGTTTTTGGATAGTATGCTCAGATTGTCCATTAGTTTGAGGATGATAAGTTGTACTAAAGTATAGCTCAATATTTAGAGCATGTTGAAGACTCCTTCAAAACATAGTTGTGAAAATTGGATCTCGATCGGATACAATCGATAGTGGTACTCCATAAATCCTTACCAATTCTCTGATGTATATCCCTGCTAGTTGATCCAATGGGAAATACTCTCAAATTTCAATGAATTGTGTATTCTTTTTAGGATGATCCAAAACTACTTAGAAATAATTGTTTTTGTTGGATGCCTTCAGAAGTTTAGTGACAATGTCCATGGCGAGGTTCCCCCATTTCCATGTTGGTATGAGTAAGGGTTGCATCATTCTCTTAGACTTATGCCTCTCAACATTCATTTTCTGACATACTATACACTTTGATTTATACTCAGTGATCTCCTTATTCATATTATCCCACAAATAATGTGGTCACATATCTCGATTAATCTTTGTGTTTCCTGGGTGATTGGGGAAATTCGAACTATGTGCATCATAAAAAAGTTAATTCATTTACTATAGATTTTATAGAACACACATTCTTGACCTAAATCTCACAATTCCTTCTTCATTAACATTGAACTCTGAGGATTTCCCTTTTTTGATAGTTTCCACTTTCTTCTGAATACCCACATCATCTTTTTGAGCATCCTTTAACCTTTCCAAAACATACATTTGATCAATCACTTGTGAAAGGATTGATGATGTTCCCTTCTTTATGATTCCCATGTTCATCTCCATCAAATATTGGTTCCTTTTCCATTCTCATGAATGATAAAATCATTAGGTCCTTTGTACAGAGAGCATCTACCACATTGTCTTCATTACTAGAGTGGGAATGGATTGAGCAGTCATAGTCTTTGGTCAGCTTTAACCATCTTCATTGGCACATGTTCAACTATTTCGGGGTGAATATATACTTGAGGATTTTATGATCAGTATATATTTCACACATCTCCCCAAAGAGGCAATGCCACAATATTTTCAAATAGAATATTCCTACAACCAACTCCATATCATGTGTTGGGTAGTTTTTCTCATGAAGGTTCAATTGTCATGAAGCATAGGCAATGACTATGTCATTTTTCATCAACACACAACCTATTTCTTTCTTCAAATCATCCATGAATACCATAAAATGTTCTCCACTTGTGGGTAATGTGATCATGGGCACACTGATAAGCCTTATTTTCAACTCCTTGAAATTATATTCACATTAATCACTCCAAGAAAACATTACTCCCTTCCAAGTTATCATGGTAATAGGGTTGGACAATTGCGATAAATTTTTCACAATTTGGCGATAATATCTAGCTAACCCCAGGAAGCTACGGATATTTGTCACCGATGTTGGACATGGCCATCCCTATATTGAAGCTCTCTTGGAGGTATCCATAGATATATCATTGCTTGTGATGATATGACCCATTAATGAGACCTCCTTCAACCAGAATATACACTAGATATACTTTTTATTGAGCTTATCCTTTCGCAAGGTCTCTAGTATAGTGCTTAGATGCTCCTCGGGCTCCTCTTTCATTTTGGAGTATATTTTAATATCACCAATAAAGAATAACAAAATTTTATTGAGGTGATATATAAAGACTCTATTCATTAAGACCAAAAATATTTCTGGAGCATTATGTAGGTTCCGAGCACAGCGGAAGCACGTTGTTGGATGTACCCAACATTAATTTTTCCGTTAACAATGATCATTATGAGATCCGTCATGATAATAAAATTCCATATCATTAGAATATAATGAAGAAAAATATAATGGAATGGATTCCCAAAACCATATATTGGATCATCATATGTGGGTTATAATTAATTTAATTAATATTTAAGAATTACCTTGATGGAATTCTCCCTCCATTGATGTTCCTAGTCACGATCTGATATGATTCATCATTCCGTTGTAGAATCCAAGTGTGGTATTCCTCTATCAGTGATTCACACATGCTCAATGAATCTTTGGATGTCGGCTAAGGGATCTTTGATTAATAGCACGGAAGAGACTTCACTTGTAATGTCCATCTTTGATCACCAAGAGAGACTCTTCCAGAGCACTCTCCATGATCTAGTGGAGGATCTCTCTCATAACATGAGAGTTTTCTCAGAGGAAAATGAATTTTCCCTCATCTTGATAGCTTTTCCAAATCCATTGTGCACAACCACAAAAAATTGATAGGCAAATAAGAATAATATAATTGGTATTTTAATTAGTTAGAATAATAAAATGAATTAATTACCCGAAATCATTTATTCATTTCATTTAATTCTTAGTAAGACCTCATTTCTAATAATAATAATTTACTATTATTATTACTTGACACGCACCTAGAGAATTACACCTAATATTATTTAACTAAATAAATATTATTATTTCTCATAAATACCTAGAAAAACTACACGGTGTGTATATTAATATACAAGGAATGTACTTTTGTTTTTTCATTTTTATTATTTCTTCCACCACATTTATTATTCCAGGAATAATGGATATTTATTTCAAAAATAAATATCACTTCATTACTTGCTAATAATTATATTATTTCACCGAAAATATATTCTCTAGAATAACTAGTCTCAAAATAAATGTGATTAGGAATCCTTGAATAATTATTAAACCACGGTCAACAATAATATTTATTCAACTCGATAAATGGTTATTTACCTAAGACACTATAAGACACAAAGAGTGTGACCCACTAGGCCTTTTTCTCAATGGAATTAGGTGGATACTACCTAAATTCCAAGGTTAGCATCTAAAAACATGCCATGTCACCCATAGATAAATAAGTTAACACTACATTGATGTGTCACCACATAAAAACACTTATTGTGTAATGTAATCCCTTTTTCTTGATATCTTAAATCATGTTGGTTTCATGACGGTGCTATCAACCCATGTGCTCGACTATTATTTCTTTGAATTATTCTAATTGAACTTTCTCATTCCTCCCCATAGACATATATTCATTTAGGCTATATAAATTTCATCTAAGGCCCTGAGATATCTACTTCCATTATGGAACATAAGGGAAAAATACTTTCTTGCATTAACTATTAATGTATTATTACTCGTGACGCACCCAACAAATCTGACCTCGCTTCAAACAGTTTTTCGTTATTGTTTTCGTCAATACATCGTAGTGTGAAAGTTGTAATACCCATTAATAATAATATTAATGTCAAAGGACCAACAAATACCTCTGTAGAATGGAACATCCAATGACACTATGAAATGTGGATTTCCTACAGGAGGGTTTCGATCTCATAATATTTTCCTATATATTACCAAGGGCACACAACACGAGAAGGTGTCTCATAATTTTTTGAGTCCTTATCCCTAATGGCCTATATTAGTTTTTCCCCTCAAATAACATCATCCGACTATAGAAAATATATTCAAGAAAAGTTTTATGAAACTTCTAGGTTCTTATCATAGCAGGAATCCGCTATGACATTTTAGTGAAAAAGCTATCCATGGGACATTATCACATGTATTGTCACACAGAAGAAAAATCAATATTTGATAAGGTATTTATTAATGAATAAAGTACAATGTTGTTGGTTCTAGGCCACCAAATCCAACAGAATCCCACTAGGACTAGAGCCAACTACAACCAACCTTTAACCTGCTAGATCTAATATGATATTCATGCTTCTGCTGAGATAGTCATTTAGTCATGGGGTCTGTCATATTCTCTTCTGTGGACACTTTACTCATTACAACTTCACACCTTTTATAGAAATCCATCAAGATGAGATACTTTCGGAGAATGTGATTTGTCTGTTGATGTGTCCTTGTTTCTTTTTCTAGATCCACCGCTGCAGTATTATCACAATACAATGTGATAGGATCTTTATTTCTTGGAAACACATCATGCTCTTGGATAATTTTTGAATTCCAAATAGATTCCTTGGATGCATCATAAACATCTATATATTTGGAATCCACTATAGAATCAGCGACAACTGGCTTATTTGAACTCTTCCACCTCACAACTCCTCTGTTGAGATAGAAAACATATCCGGATTTTGATTTCAGATCGTTTTGGTCTATCTAAAAACCAGTATGATCATAATCTCTAATGACAAGCTCCTTGTCTCCACCATAAACTAGGAACACATCCTTAGTTCTTCTCAGATACTTAAGGATAGTCTTAATAGTAGTCCAAAGTTGTTCTCCCAGATCTTCTGGATATCTACCAACCATGATCAGTGTATATGAAACATCAAGCTAGGTGCATAATACATCATACATGATGGATTCTATAGCTGATGCGTATGGGATATTACTCATCCTATATTTCTAATATTGTGTCGGAGGATAAATTTTCTTAGAAATATGTCATCCATTTGACAATGGAACCAATCCCCTCTTGTATTGTTTCATACTCAATATATTTAGTATCTAGTCAGTGTATGTACCCTGATGTCGTCCATGAATCCTCTTGGATCTATCAAAAATGATCTTGATCCCTAGAATGTAGGCTGCTTCACATAATTCATTCTTGTTGAAACACTTATTCAACCAGTCCTTAACTGACTATAAGACTGGTACATCATTTCCAATTAGTAATATATCATAAAAATATACTACTAGGATAGAAACCACATTCCCATTAAACTTTTTATAAACACATGGCTCACATTTATTCTTAATGAAACCAAATTCCTTTATGGATTCATCAAATTGAATGTTCCATGACCTGGATTCTTTCATTAATCCATAAATGGATTTCTACATCTTGAAAACCCATTTGGATTCTCCTGGTGTCACGAACCCTTCTTGTTGTGTCATATAGAAATTTTCTTGAATATTCCCATTAAAATTTTTTTTGACATCCATCTACCAAATATCATAGTCATGGTAAGATACTATGGAAAGAAGGATTCTTTTGGATTTAAACATGGAAACTGGAGAGAAGGTTTCTTCATAGTCAATTCCATGACACTGTCAGAATCCTTTAGCCACTAGCCTTTCCTTATAGGTTCTCACTGGACCATCCATGTCCTACTTTCTCTTGAATAACAATTTTCTCCAATAGGTTTTAATTCAACTGTTCTATCAACTAGAACCCAAACATGGTTGAGATACATGGAATCCATCTCAGAATTCAATGTTTCTAGCCATATTTTAGCTTCTGAGCTCTCTAATTCCTCCTTTTAGGAGAGAGGTTCATCATTATTCAACAATAATGATTCTCCATTCTCAGTGTCTAGGAAACCATATCTCTCTAGTTCCCTTACTTCTCTTGATCTCCTATACAGTACTAGTGTTTTTGGAACCTCTTCCACAAGGACCTATGGAACTTCTTCCGGTAACATATCAAGTGTATCATGAGAATCCACTTCGTCAAAATCAATCATTCTCGCACTATCCTTTTTGAGGATGTGATTCCTCTCATTAAAGACGGCTTATCTGGAAACATTCAATTTATTTTTTGAGAGTTTATATAGGTAATATCAATTAATTTCATTGGGATATCCTATAATTATACACTTCATGCACCGAGTGTTAGTTTGTTGCTCAATAAGGCCTTAACAAAGGCCTCGTGTCCTCATAAACATCTATGAAAAAAAGGGTTTCTTTTGATTCCATATCTCAGAGGTAATTCTATTTACCGTCTTAGTAGGTTCTCAATTTAATGTGTATGCTATAGTTTGTAATACATATCCCCAAAAGGGTAATGAAATTTCTATATGACTCATCATCGACCTCCCCATGTGAAACAAGGTGCATTTATCCTTTCGCTAACACCATTCCACTATGGTGTATAAGGAGGAGTGAGTTGAGATAGAATCCCAGACACCCGTAAAAGGCCGATGAACTCTTGGTTTAGATATTCTTCACCTAGATCCAATCAATGTTTCTTTATCTTCTTCCTATTTAGATTCTCAAATTCATTCTTGAATGCATTAAATTTCATTAAGTACTCTGATATATACCTCATTAAGTATACATGGCCATTTCTACTCAAATCATCACTAAAACTAATGAAGTGTGGAAATCCACGTCTATATTCTACTAGAAATGGTCCACACACATCTGTGTGAACCAATGAAGGAAGCCCTATGGCCCTTTCACTATGTGCACTCAAATGCTGCTTGGTTATTTTTTTCATGTAAAAAATTGTGGAATCTACCAAGTTGTTTTAGATCAATAAAGTCTAAATAACCATCTTTGAAGAAAATTTTCAAGCGCTTCTCATTTACATGACCAAGACGGTGATGCCAAAAGTTGGTGTTGTATGAGTCAAGTGAGTTTGTTTCATTATTGATTGCCAGCACTTGGTTTTCATAATTTAATATATACAAACCATTATTTAAATGTTACATACCATAACATATGCTGTTCTTATAAAAGAAACATCCCCTATTTCCAAACATGAAATTAAATCCATCCATATCCAAAAATGATACACAAATTATTTTCTTGGTAACAATAAGAACATAATTACATTTATGTAAAACCAAAAGCATCCCAATTGGAAATAATATATGGTAATCAACAGTGGACAATGAAGCTAGATTCGTGCCAATGGTAGCTTAAAGATCCACCCCTCCTCTGGAAATATTTCTAAATATAATTTGTTCCCATATTTGAATATAGATGTCAGCCCCACAAGTTGTATCTAATAACCAATGTGTATAAATGTAAATGTTACACACGATAACAAATTCACATTTAGCATCCCCACACTTTTGGGTGCAGTTCCTCTTCTACTGGCCTTGCTTTCCACATGAAAAACGTACTACCTCATGTTCCTTTCCCTACCTTTAGATCTTCCCCTTCTTGGAGGGATAGTGCTCAGGGGATTCATACCATTTATAAGTCCTTGGCCCCATTTCCATGTCCTTCATTTTCTTATTCACCAAATGGATTGTGGGTTTGTCACACCTCATATCCTTATCTACATTGTAAATTAATGTCAGAAGATATGATAGACTATTCTCATTATTACTCATGTTGTAGTTGACAATAATGATAGAAAAGGTCTTGTGAAATGATGATAGGTTGGGATCTATACACAACTCATGCAAGAAATTAATCCCCAAGATTTCCAGGTGATCAATGTAGCCAATAAGCTTGAATAAGTGAGGCCTAGCTTCCACAGACTCTCCATGCATAGTTGGGAAAAAATAATTCAAGATATAATATCTCTCATGTTTTTCCTTCTCTTGATAGAGATCCTTAATGTGAGACATTATGATATACAAATCCATAATTGAAATAACCCCAACTAGGGTTGTTCAAGCACTTTGAACTATGGTTCGATTCTAACCAAGATTATTGAAGGCTATACCGACTTAATATTTCTTTGAGAGATTTTATCCATATACTTAAATTTCAATTTATTTTCTTTATTACATGATTGTTAATATTATGTGGGTTATAATTACGTGATTAACCATTTCTAATAAAATATTTTACACATAAGCCTATCTTATTTTAGTTCCATCTTGTATACCTGTTTAATTAAATGATTGTGTGACTGTGACTACATGCCCACAATAAATAAACCATACAACTGACAAAAGTAAAATCAATGGTATGATCACAAGGTTTCTCTATTGGATAGTTTATCTATATGTTCATAAATGAACCCAAGACCTTGGGGAAAAAAACCTTGAACCTTTTAAGTTTATTTTTATATGTTTCACATGTCCACCTTTTCATCTCTTTGGATTGGTTTTAGGATGGCTCCAAAAATGAGCCGCATCAACTATCTTGGGAACTCCATCTACTAAATATGATTTTATCTCACTCGTAGGTGAGGGGTAAAAGGGTTTTATATAAAAGAAACCTTGGGCACACATGCCCTACATATTAATGAGGAGAAGGCTTGCAGGCCCACAAATTTAATTTAAATAAATAAATTAAAAGAACCCATCCACATAGAGAGGTCCTGGTCGTTCTCATGATCATCCAAGCATGTAATGACATTTACGTATAAATAAAACTAGAATTAAATTCTATAATTGATCATGTTTAATATAAATCACCCTTGAATCATTTAATTATCTTAAATTAATTAATCCTTTTATCATAAACCCTTTTCTAAATTATTTTTGAGATTATCATCAATCATAATTTTAGACATATAAATTCATTTAAAATTATATTGGAACACAACTTATACCATAGAGGAAACCCGGTGAATTCTCGTTCAGAACTACCCAATGTGTAGAAATGAAAATTATGAAGATGTTAAATTAAACACACATATATAAAACAACTATCACATGTTGTGCCTCAGCTTTACACCTTTACCATGGTACATGTCTCAAGGGTTTTTATAATATTATAATAAATTTTAATAAATCTTCATAATTTGGATGAGTACCCGGTGTGTAGTTCCAACTACATGGTGTGTACTATCGTTTATTTTCCATATGAAGTACATGATCTGGGGCATGACAGGTAGATATACTTTGGAAATATTCAGAGTACACAACGTGTTCAGTGGGCCACACACTGTGTAGTATCCACAATACATAGTTTCCATCTGAACAATCTATTTATGGGGTACACGGTCAAACCCTAACCTGAAGGGACTACGTTCCATGTATAGTGGACTACATGACATGAGATCTAGAAACCATATGCCACCTATTCTTGGTCAACACATGGAGTCATTTAAGAAGTATAAAAACTCTAACACACAGATTGGTTTGGAAGACTTGTCCAATGAATTGAATCTTGACTACATGGCTTGTACTTTCGAATACACACTATGTGATTTGGTGTTGTATGACCAGTAATCTTTGGAACCTCTTGATAAGATCCTCAGTTTTATTTTATTCAAAATTAAATTAAATGATCATTTCTTTTAGATGGATAAGAAATGAAAGAGGAGGGACATATATTGAGATTCAAATTTTCAGAACAATTAACTTCATTTGAAACAACTAAATTATTAAATGTAAAAATAATCAATGAAAAAATAAATAATTATAATAAACTATATGACCACTCTTATAGCATGTTTAGGTTCTGGGTGCAGTAGAAGCACATTGGTGGGTGTACCAAACATTAATTTTTTGATTAACAATGATCAATACGAGATCTGTTATGATAATAAAATGCAGAATATTCAGAATAGAATAAAGAATGAAAGAAAGGAATGGAGTCCCAGAACCATAGAGAGGATCATCATATATAGGTAATAATTAATTAAATTAATAGATGTGAATTTCCTTGATGAAATTATCTCACTGTTGATGTTTTTAGTCATGATCTGATGTGATCCGTAATACCATCATAGAATACATGTATATGATACCTCTAATGGTGATCTACACATGCCCCACATATCTCTGGATGACACCGAAGGGATCTCCAGGTGCAACTACAGAAGATCCTTCTCTTGCGATGTACCCCTTCAATCACCTTGAGAGCCGCTTCCAAAGCACGATCTTTGATCTGGTGGAGGAGGATCTCTCTCATAACATGGGATCATTCTTAGAAGAAAGAGAATTATCTCATGGCTGGAGATATTTTTTCAAATCCATTGTGCACAACCAAAAAAATTTCTATACTAATGAGAATAATATAATTGATATTTTAATTACTTATAATAATAAAATTAAATAATTACCTAAAAGAATGTATTTATTTTATTTAATTCTTAGTAAGACCCCATATCTAATAATAACAGTTGACTATTATTATTATTTGACATGTTCCCAACGAATTACACCTAATGTTAAATAATTAATTAAATAATATTATTTCTCAAAAATCCTCAGAAAAACTACATGGTGTGTATATTAATATACAAGACGTGTACTTTTCTTCAATTTTCATAATTTCCTCCACCACATTTATTAGACCTTGAATAATGGAAATTTTTTTATAAATAAATATTACATTATTACTTGCTAATAAATATATTATTTGGCACATAATATATTCTCTCAAATAACTAGTGTTGAAATAAATTCAATCATGAATCCCTGAATAATTATTGAAACACAATCGAGAATAATCATTATTCAACTTGTTAAATATATATTTAACTACGATTCTTAGACACACTTAGTGTGTGACCCTCTAGACACACTTAGTGTGTGAATTATTTTAATACATTGGCATGATTAAAAGGAATCTAGTGTCGAAGGAACAATCAGTTTAGCAGTCATGGAAAATAGATTACATAAATGAACATTACAGTACATTATAAAATGAAAAACAACAACATTATCTCTATTGACCACATTAATATCACCTAGACTATCCATGTAGGTCAGTAATAATATAATTCTCCGCATCTAGGGAAAAATAAGACATTGAACAGGGTGATATCAAATGCTTAGTAAAGATAAATATATAGAGAAAACATTCATAAATTAGCATAAACATTTAAGGAAATGTATAAAACTAAAACAAAATCCTTTTAAACATAACATTCAGCATAATATGGAAAATATAAATCAAATAATTCCATTTACATATTCACATGGATATTATACTAGTGGAATAATCACATGTAATATCAATAGCTAATTTCATAATGATGGAATGCATAATGCCAGACTTCATAACAAAATAGTCAAGGCCTTGGGCCAAGACTACAAATAAGATTTTATCAAGTCCTTATGCCAAGACACTAGTTTGTCTCATGAGACCTACCTATGCATTTAGGAGCTATAGCGGGCTCCACCCATCAATTACTAAGTCCAATGCATTCCTCATATGAAAAGGTTTAATCATAACCTAAACATTCATATAAAAACTAGCAAAAAATGTCAATACTTTATCTATAAACAATGAATGGTATAAAAATTACACATACACAGTCAAACATATCACAAAACCTTCAATACAATATGGAAGATTTGTATCACAACAAATCAACCTCGATCAAGAATAATATCTCGTAAAAGATGTTGACATAGTTGAAAATGATCAGAAAACATCTTTGAGAGAAATATCCATTTTACATGAAATCATTTAAAAGTAATATAAAGGAAGTCATTTAAAAGATAGATTTGAATCAAAGAGTCTTATACCAATTTTAAACGTTTGAATGGAATTAACATTACAAAACATTCATGTTCATTTAAATAAATCCTTAAAAACATATTTAATACCTAGAAATTAATGAGAAAGGTTTAGAAAAATATATCATTAAATCATTTAAAATGATGTTTTATTAAAAAGTACCTTAAATATAATCCCTTTTAAAACACATTTATGAAACATGGGAATGGTTAATAAATATGTCTCATTAGATACTTATGTAAAAACAACCTCGGATAATAAAGATATTGTTAAATTAACCCATACCTTGTACTTTTCCTCGGTCGATGGTAAGTTAACCTCCTGTATAATAGTTAAATAATTGTTATTAAATTATAAAAATATCATATACATAAATATGATATCATATATGATATTACAATATTTTTTTGCTAATAATATTTTAGTAGTATCATCGTTTCGGGTGTTAACTGACTTGTTTTCCCTTATATTCTTGGTTACTTAAGCCATGTTTATTATGGATAGGATGTATTTGATTTATATATATAATGATATTATGTCCTTAAATATTTCTTCTAATCATAAAATGAAAACTTCTCTTGAATGATTATGATGGGGAATGAATCTCATCACGTTCGTGGAGACAGTAATCCATGTGTAGGCACGAGCGATAATATCAATATATTGATGATTAAATCATATGTAATTGGTTGGTATATCAAATATAAAAAATCAAAAACATGTTATACTTATTATTTAAATTAGTTATACTCATTATTATACACGTCCAAATAATGAAGTGTTTGAATAACAAACTACACCACAACATAGAGAAGGTAATCCGTACGTATGCACATATGGTGACTTTTTCATTTATAGGATGGATAGAATAACACATATGCTTGTACCATATTTATAATAACATAATAGTATGTAGGAGGTACTTTATTTATTAAATTTTTATGGAAACAACAAAGAAACATGAAGTGGAAGAAAAAAATAACTTGAAATAGGGTGGTGAAATAATTACCACCTATTCGGGTGTTTCCTTTTGAGTTGATCATAAGGACTCCTTTGGTTGGCTTTCTGATAAATTTAAGGACTCTAGGTCCATGTAATAAAAGTGTGGAGGATATGTGGGCAGGTTTTGGCTGATCCAAATGGATTTGGTGGTGTGATTTTGAGAGAAGGGGAAGTTTCCATTTATAAGAGGGGTGAGGGTCACTTTAGGAAATGATTAAAATATTAATTTATTATACAATCATATTCGGTTTATAATTACAAAGAATGAATGTATTTCTAGAAATAGGTAGTTATGGGTCGATATACTCTCTATTAATAGGTTTTAGACATGATTAAGTCACCATTTAACCTTATATTTTATATTTAACTCTTAGTTAAATAGTTTAACTTTTACCGTGTCTTCTTGTATTCTTACACTATAAGGTTAATAAACATACTCTAAACTTCCATGATAACCTCAAGTGGTTCATTAATTACATATATAACATTATTTGAGACCCTATACCAAGCCTTATATGTTTAATAATATTATATCGACCAATAATATAGTTTTTGTTTTAAAAATTAATTTATGTCAATTTTAAAACTATTTGGTATTTTATTTTCGTTAAAGTCATAAAAACCTTATCACTTAAAAAAAATATCTAATAAACCCTAAGATGTCATAATGACTTATAAAATTCATTGATGGAATCAAAACTTTTAATTTCTATTTATTTTAATATTTATAATATAAACTATTTTAATATTTCATTAAGAAGGTAATTACTGCATCATAATTGTGTCATAAAAAAATTTATATATTTAATCTCTAAAAATTATAAATAAAATACAATTATGTAGGAAATATTTATTTATTTATAATGAATATTTATAGTTTAATTTATTTTATGTATAACCATATATTAAAAATGGTTTAGTTAATAAACTTTGAATTTTACATATTTAACTCTTCTTTAAATAAAATAATAATAAATGTCGTAATCTAATTCCAGTACACATAAAGGATCATATTTTATTCCTAATATTTTTTTGGTTTAATTACATTTATCAAATAGAATTAGGACAAGTCTTAGGGTAATTATAATATCATTTTTAACTTTAATAACCCTATTTTCTTTTAACCGTGGTAAATAAATGTCAAAAGATACTATTATCCAAAAATTATTTTAATATTATTGATTCAAATTTTACTTACTTATGTCAACCGAGTATCTTATATTTTTGAAACACAACTCCCAGAAGAGGTAAAATTATGTTTTATGCAAATTTGTTTATGTGCCTGGAAGGTGGGTAAAAGAGGTTAAAAAGTTCAATAAAATATTATACATCTAAATTTATTATAAAATGACCCCAATGAATTACATTGAAATTATATAGGAATTATATATCTCTTTTGACTTAAAATAAATTTAAATAAAATAAACAATTATTTAAAAAAAATCGGTTTTAAGTAATAACATACTGTTTTTCATTATTCATAAAAAAATTTATGTTTTCATAAAAATAAAAACAATTCACCCTAAGATTATTTTGATATTAGTAATTCAGTAATGAAGTCTATTTTCCCATACTCAAAACATATAAGTTTCATTTATTAATTTAAAATTAATTCCCGTTGTCAAAACCAAAAAGAAGATTTTTAAAAAGTAAAAACTATCAAAAGAATGACATGTGTTTATGTAAACATTAAATGTGAAATTACTTATAATGACCTAAATTGCATTAAATGATAAACCTATGTGCTAATTTTACGTAAAAACCTTTCAAATTCTTAATTTTACACTATAAATTATTTTAATAAAAAAATTCAATTAAAACATCGTATTTTTCACTATTTGTCAAAATATGAAAGTTATCAAAAAATTACCAAAAATTTATCCAAACTAAATTTTTAGATCCTGTTTTTAAAGAAAAAATTAATTTCATAAAATTTAATATATAAAAGTTTCAAATATTGCATTTAAAAGGGTTTTCCATTAAAATTCTTTAAAATTTCATTTTTTATATACTTCTTCTATCTGAAAAAATGAATTTGTTTCTATATTATGACTAAAAAACACATAATATGGATGTTAAAATTATATATAGTATATAAGATTAAAAATTCGTATAATAGTATTCATAACCTCTTTTTGAACGGCTAGTTTGGTAAGTTGTGGTGCACTTGAACTCGATGATGTATGTAGCACAAGGTATTGAATTTCTTTAATGGGATAATGTACTATGAAATCATGGGATGTTATATTCTCCCCTCCTTCATTAAATTGATTCCTTACAATTTGAAATTTTTCTTAAAAAATAAAGCATAAACATAGAAAAATACCTTTGTGGAAAACTGACATCAGAAATTAGGTTAATAAAATTTAGTCTTAATATGAGGGAAATGGAATGAAAAATTCACCACCCAATTATGATCTCGATTAGAAGAAAAATGCTGGAAATTAGAGACACATAATTTGATTAAATGTAAATATTTATAGGGAGTGATTGAGGTCATCAATCACAAACCAGTGTAAAATTGAGGGCCTCAAATCCATCAATCTATGATGATTTAAAATATTGTTAGTTCAACAAAATATAAGGTATTAGGAGAACTCATTTTTTGTTTTATGATCCCTTCCCTAATGTTTTAGAATTAATTTATTCATAGAACAAGAGGGAAAAATATACTTTACAAGAAGAGTTTTATCCTTTAACTAATTCCTACCACAAACTCATCTTTCACTCCAAAAGATATTAGAATTCAAAAATATTCTATTAATACTAATCATATAGGGTTCCAAAAAATTAATTTATAATTCATTTGTCAAACTAATTAAAAAACTACATTATATAGGCCATAACATCACATAGGTTAGTGTTAGGTGATGCACCCTTGTCTCCCTTTGAGTGGGGGTTCAAGTCTCGCGGCCTTTCCAAACGTAACGAGTGGTCGCCCGACCTCCGGGATGTCCTTTTTATAATAATCCAAAAATAATATTATCAAATTCTTTAACCTTAACAATAGTATCCAACGTAAAACATAATCCATTTCAATAGTGATGGAATAAACAAACAATTAATTAGTTCCAAGGTAATCAATAATATAAAATAAACATTATCCAACTTAAATATATCTTATTTCAAAATCATTATCTTAGATTTAGAAACATATTATGGGTTAAGTTTTCTTCAACAATATATTTTCCAAAATGTTTATCTTAAAACTGTGTTGATTTACTTGGTACCATAAAATCTAAATCCTTATTAAAAACTAAATTCTATACAATCCTTATATAATTTATAATTCTTAATACACAAATGACACAATTATTTAATAACAACATAATAACACTAATCATTCCTCATCATCTGTAGAATTATAATAACATTATTATTATCCAATAGTATCATTTAGGGTATACTCTAATGATTGGGACATTGATTCGCGTAGTGTCCCAACTCCATGCAGATGAAGCATTGTACATTTGAAACATTTTTCTTACCCTTGAAATCTCATAATTGGTGTCCTTTTTCTTCAAACATATATCAATCATTCATTCCCTTCAAGAATTTTCCAAGGTGATTCAATCCACAGTTATAACATATGTAAAATCCTTCTTTCCCCTATTCCTATTATCCAACTTTCTCTCTACCATCCTTTTCTTCTCTTTCTTCCCTTCAAAGCCATTGGACTCAGAAAATTATTTACTTATCTTATTAACACATGATACTATTTCTTCATGTGATGAGAATACATGGGAGACTATTTCCCTTCTACTTTTTGCATTAATACCTTGAAAGATATTATCCTTATTACTCTTTGGATCCTCCGTATTGCTAGAGTTCTCATTCCTTCTACTGGGTGCAATTTCTAAACATCAGAATACACTAGGTTAGTTTATGAATCACAATTCCTAATTCTTAACTTGTAAAATACCTAATTTAAATTGAAAATATTATTCATGTAATCTATAATCATAAAAAAATGTTTTCATTGAAGAAGTATTGACTCCTAAATCCTTCATATTGTCTTGTAATGATAATATTAGTTATCCTAAGCATGTCCCCCCGGGAGGTTCATAACGAGGAGTGCAGTAAGGCACATTGTTGTGTACCAGGATACCCTAAGTCAAGCCCGAAACTCCTTGTCCGAGTTTTCTCTCCTAGGTAAATTTGTGCAAGATCTGTCTCTACCTTCTCAAATCCAAACAGGGACACATTTCTTGGAAAATAAACAATCTCTACATTAATGAAATTCTAGGAAGTTCTTCTATAATAATTCTCAAATTCTATCTTAGGAAAATGTTCTCTAATCAATGTTTTTCTAAATCTAGTCTCCAAGGGTAGTACTAAACTTCCTCAGATACCAACTATGATGCCCTGACCCTAGTTACCCAGATTCAGTGCATTATTTTAATACATTGGGATCATTACAAGGAATCAAGTCCCGAAGGACCGATCAGTTTAGTAATCATGGAAAATAGATTACATTCATTAATGTTACATTACACTATAAAATGAAAAACAGCAACCACATTGTCTCCATTGACCACATTCATATCCCTTAGACTGTCCCTATAGGTCATTCATAATATACTTCTTCACATCATGAGAAAAATAAAACATAGAAAGGGGTGAGCGCAAATGCTTAGTAAGGATAACTATATAGAGAAAACTTTCATTAATAAACATATTGTAGAAGTGGCGGCACTATAGAAATGGTGGTACTGTTGCAATGGTGGGAACTGTTGCGGCGGCAGGTTACTATAGCAGTGGTGGGTACTGTGCGGTATTGTAACAGTGTGGGTACTATAGTAGTACTATTCATAGAATGGGTGTTGGGAAAAAAATGGGCCTACGGGATATGTAATGGGATAAATTCCCACTGGCCCTTCGGGCTATGTAATGGGTCTCCCTCTGCCATGTTAAAGAGGTCTTTTCTTTGTTTTAATAATAAATGTGGCCCCGGCCCCATCCTTTTAAAAAAATAAAAAAAAACATAAACATTCAAGGAAATGTCTAAAACAAAATATTTTTTTTAAACTTAAACTTCAGCATAATATTGAAAAGATAAATCAAATAATTTCATTTATATATTCCCATGGATATTCTACTAGTCGAATAATCACATGTAATATTAATAGATATTTTCATAATGATGGAATGCATAATGCCAGACATCATAACCACATATTCAAAGCCTTGTGCCAAGACTAAAAATATTATTTTTAAAAGGCCATGTGCCAAGACACTAGTTTGTCACATGAGACCTACCGATGCATCGAGGACCAATAGCAAGATCCACCCATCACTTACTATGTCCAATGCATTCTTCATTTGAAAAGGTTTAAACATAATGTAAACATTCATATTAAAACTAGCATTTGAAATGTCAATACTTTATCTATAAACCATAAATGGTATAAAAATTAAATATCCACAGTCAAACATATCACAAAACATTCAATACAATATGGAATATTTTTATCATTATAAATCAACCTCAATCAAGAATAATATCATGTAAATGATGTTGACATAGTTGAAAATGATCAGTAAAAATCATTGAGAGAAATATCTCTTTTTCATGATATCATTTAAAATTTATATAAAGGAATCCATTTGAAATATATTTTTGAATCAAAGTGTCACATACCACTTTGAAACTTTTGATAGAAATTAACATTTTAAAATATTCATTTCCATATAAATAAATCCTTAAAACCATATTGAAAATATGGACATTAATGAGAAAAGCTTAGAAGAATAAATCTTTAAATATGTAAAATGATTTTTTACTAAAAATTCCCTTAAAAATAATCCCTTTGAATAAACATTTATGAAACATGGAAACAGATAGTAAATATGTCCCAATAGATACTTATGTAAAAACAACCTCAGATAATAAAGATACTGTTAAATTAACCCTTACCTTGTACTTTTCATTGGTAGAGGGTACATTAACCTTTTGTATAACAGTTATATCATTGTTATTATATTATACAATAATCATATACATAAATATGAAATCAATAATGATCTTCCAATATAGCTTTGTAAATAATAATTTAGTAGTGTCATCATTTTGGGTGTTAACTGATCTGTTTTCCCTTATAAGCTTGGTTACATAAGCTATGTTTGTTATGGATATGATTTATTTGATTCATAACCAGAATGATATTAAGTTATTAAACATTATTTCTAATCAAAAAATGAAAATTATTCTTGAATGATTATGATGGTGAATGAATCTTTTCACGTTCATGGAGACGATAATCTGTACGTATGCATGAGCGACAATATCATTATATTGAGGGTGAAATTGTATGTAATTGGATGGTATGTAATATATAATGAATCATTAAAATGTTATAATTATTATTTAAATCATTTATACTCATTATTATACCCATCCAAATAATGAAGTGTTTTAATAACAAACTACACCACGACGTGGAGACGGTAAGCCATACGTACGCATGTATGGTAACTCTTTCATTTATAGGATGGATAGAATAACAAATATGGTTGTAACATATTTATAATAACATCATAGTATGACAGAGGTACTATATTTATTATTTTGGTATGTAAATAACAAATAAAGTGGTAGTGGAAGGGGAAAAGAAATAGAAATAGGGTGGTGAAATTATTACATATTCTTCGGGTGTTTCCTTTTGAGTTGATCAAAAGGGCTCCATAGGTTGGATTTCTAGTCAATGTAAGGAATCTAACTTGCTTTTAGGGTAGTTGGGAGGATATAAGGGCTGGGGCTGGGCGGGCCAAATGGCTTTGGATGTGTGATTTTGAGAGAAGGGGAAGTGCCCTTTTATAAGACATGTGAGACTCATTTTAGGAAAAGATTAAAATATTAATATATTATACAACCATATTCAGTTTATAAT
Source organism: Viscum album (assembly GCA_963277665.1). Lineage (NCBI taxonomy): Eukaryota > Viridiplantae > Streptophyta > Magnoliopsida > Santalales > Viscaceae > Viscum > Viscum album. The sequence goes on along the minus strand of OY728150.1, from coordinate 626,296,188 downwards.
GGATCCAAATGAATTTATTTAGAGCCTTAGGTGGTTATGGGTTGAAATACTCTCAACCAATAGGGTTTAGAGTAGTTTAGGTGACCATTTTATCCTGATCTTTTTTATTTAACTCTTAGTTAAATAGTTTAACTGTAACAGTGTCTTCTTGTATTCATACACTATATGGTTAATAAACATACTCTAATCTTACAAAGGAACCTCAAGTGGTTCATTAATGACATATATAATATTATTTAATCCCTATGTCCTAACCTTATATTTTTAAGAATATTATATCAACCACTAATATATTATTTTTTTAAAAAAATAAATTTATGTCAATTTTGACACTATTTGGTATTTTGTTTTTGTGAAAGTCATAAAAAACATATCACTAAATTAAATTATCTAATCAATCATAACATATAATATTAAACTATAAAATTCATGGATTGAATCAAAACACTTAAATTCTATTTATTTTAATATTTATAATATAAAATATTTTAATATTTCATTAAGATGGTAATTCCTGCATCATCATTATGTCATAAATAAATATAATTATTTAATCTCAAAAATTTATAAATAAAACTTCATTATGTAAGAAAACTTTTTATCTTTATAATATATATTTATAGATGATTTTATCTTATGTATAACCCTATATTAAAAATGGTTTATTTAATAAACATTGAAATTAACACTTTAAACTCTTCTTTAAATAAAATAATAAAAAATGTCTTAATCTAATCCAAGTGGAAGTAAAGATCATATTTTATTCCTAAGGTTGGTTTTGGTCAAATTACACTTTTCCAATAGAATTAGGACTTGTGTTAGGGTAATTATAATATCATTTTCAACATTAATTAGATGTATAAAAGTTTATTGAATCAGATTTTACTTACTGATGTCAAACATCTCTCTCAAATTTTTGAAATATAACTCACAGAAGCGGTAAAATTATGTTTTATGAAAATTTCCTAATGTGCCTAGATGGTGGGTAAAAGAGGTTAAAATGTTCAATAAAATTTTATATATCTAAATTTGTTAAAAATGACTTCAATGAATTATATTAACCTTATATAGGTATTATATATATATATATTGACTTAAAAAAATATAAATAAAATAAATAAATATTTAAATAAAAAGTCGGTTTTAAATAATAACGTAGTGTTTTTCACTATTCATCAAAAATTGAAAGTTTTCAGAAAAATACCAAAAATTCACCCTAAGATAATTTTGATATTCCAAATTAAAAAAAGAATTATATTTTACCAAATTAAAAAAATAGATGTTTCATTTATTAATTTAAAATTAATTCCCATTCTCAAAACCAAAAATATTGTTTTTAAAAAGTAAAACCTATCAAAATATTGACATGTGTTTATGTCAAATTTAAATGTGAAATTACTTATAATGAACTAAATTGTATTAAATGATAAAAATATAATCTAATTATACTTTATAACCTTTCAAATAGATAATTTAACAATATAAATTATTTCAATTGAAAAAGTATTTTTCAATTACGACATAGTATTTTTCACTATTCGTCAAAGTATGTATGTTATCCACAAAGTACCAAAAATTTATCAAAACCAAATTTGTATGTCCCTTTTAAAAAGAAGAATTTAATTTCATTAAATAGAATATATAAAAGTGTCAAATATTTGTTTTAAAAATGGTTCTCCATTAAAAGGTTGTAAAATTGATTTTTTTTTAAAAATACTTCTTTCATCTGAAAAAATGAATTTGTTCTTATATTATGTCTATGAAACACATAATATGGATGTTAAAATTATATAGAGTATATAAGATTCAAAATTCAGTTAATACTAATCATAACCGCTTTTTGAATGGCTTGTTTTGTAAGTTGTGGTGCGCTCGAACTCGGTGTTGCGTGTAGAGCAAGCTATTGAATTACTTTAATGAGATAACGTACTGTGAAACCTTGGCATGTTACACCTCATTCGTAAGAGAATTAGGTAGATCCTACCTAAAGACCAAGGTTAGAGTATAACAACCTATCAAGATTCCCATAGAGAAAGAAGTTAATGCCACAATGTTGTATCATCTCCTACGAACACTTACCATGTAATTTAATCCCTTTGTCTCGATATCACAAATCTCATGGGTTTTATTCCTGTGCCATTAACCCATGTGCATAATTATTTTTCTTTGACTTCCTGGAATTGAACTTTTCCACTCCTCACCATACCAATGGATTTATTTAGGTTATATGAATTCCATCAAGGGGGATAAGATATATACTTCCTTTATAAAACAAAAGGGGAAATCCTTTCTCGCATTATCTATTAATGTAGTATTACCCGTGACGCACCCAACATATCCTACCTCGCTGAGAACAGTGTGTCATCATAGTATGTTTCAATACATATAAGTGAATGAGTTTTTATACCCATTAATAATAATCTTAAAGTCTAAGGACCAATACAAACATTTGCAGATAAGAACATCCAATTACAATATGAAATGTTGATTTCCTACTGGTAGGTTTCATTCTCATAATATCCTCCTAGATATTACTAAGGGAGAACACCATGAGATGGTGCCTCAAAGTTTTACAAGTCCTCAACCCTAATGGCCTGTATTATTTTGGTCCCTCAAATAATATCATTCGTCCATAGTACATATATTCAAGAATAGTGTTATGGCACTTCTGGGTTCCCATCAATGAAAGTATCTGATATGAACTTTTTCTACAACAGCTATCCTTGGGACATTATCAGATGCATTATAACCTAGAATAATAATCAAGATGTGATAAGGTATTTATTAATAAATAAAGTACAAAGTAGTTGGTTTTAGGCCACCAAATCCTAAACATTAGTCAGTCCAAAAGGCATTACTATGAATTCATAGTTCTTGTACCTTGTATGAAAAGTAGTCTTGGGGATATCCTCCTTCTTCACACTTACATGGAAATATCCTCACAGAAAATGCACCTTTTAAGAGTATTATCCTCCCCATAGTTGATTGAACATGTCAAATATTCGAGGTAAATGATACTTTTTATTTATAAGGATTCTTTTGAGCTCAAGATAATAAATTAAAAGGTCAATTAACCCATCCTTTTTCTTGACTAAGAGGACTGGTGCACCCCCTGGTGAAGCACTTGGGAATATAAACCCTTTTTCCATATTCCACTGTAGTTGTTTCTTCAGCTCCTCAAGCTCCACAAATAGTGATTCTATATGGATTCTTGGATATTGGGATTTCCCCAAGTATGAGAAAAATTGAGAATTCAACAACTCTTCTAGGAGGAAGACCATGTAATTCCTTCGGAAACACATTATTGAATTCTGTCCCAATAGATATGTCTTCAATGATAGTTTCTTCCTTAGACTCAATAATCTGAGTAAGATATGTGTACTCATGGGGTAGTAATATCCACACTTGAGATGATGGGGCTAAATAAGATTCATCCTCTTCCTTGGACTTATACAAAATCGGGGGTCGATTCTCCATATAGAGAGTGATTTCCCTCTCATGGAAATTTATATTGGATCTATATATGAAAAGTCAATCCATTCCAAGAATTGCCACCAATTCAACTAGAGGTAATATGACACGGTTCTCCAGGATGTTAAATCCACAAATTATGATAGGGGATGAGTTATATTAATTAGATGCAACAATTTCCCCATTTTCCATTCTCACCGACATATTTACTTATATGATTTGTGGTGGTGTTGGGATTCTTCAACTAAACATTCAGTATATAAATGAATGTGTAGAACTAGAATCAAAAAGTACATTCTCAATCATTGAATGAATAACTAGAATAACTACAACCACATCATTTTCGGGGATTACTTAGTCGATAGTGATGGAAAATTCACTCTCTTTCTTCCTTGGTGGTTGTTGGTTACATCTGAATACCCTAGGCATAAGGAACTGGTTTGCAAAGCATTTTGGTTCTTTGATGTTGAAGCAATGAACAACACGTTGAGGGTCAAATGGAGTGCTCCTCTTATATTTCACTGTCATGGATATTTTTTGTCAGTAGATAGTGGTTATGTGACCTTCTCTTCCGCACCTAATGATTTTCCTCACCCCCTTCAAGAAATTTACAAGGTTCTTCTTTCCACACCTTTGGCAAGTGGGGTGATAGATTTTCATAGCACCATTGGATTTATCCATCAGACCACCTGAATTGAAGTCCACATTACCCTCATTATCCCCATTCCACCCCTTAGATTTGACAATCTCCATTTTGACCTTGATCGTACATCAGACAATTTCCTCAGAGATCTCGATGTCACGGATCTATAGGGATTTCCGTAGGATAGGTTTTATCCCACCAAAGAAGAGTTCAACCTCCCATTCGTGGGTAACGACAAAGATGGAGGCGTATCGTGAAAGACTTGTGTTGTTTTCCTCATATGATCTGATGGATTCATCATTATTTTTCTTGAGGACAGAGAAGTCCCATTCCATCTTAATTCGGAGGGTGCGAGTAAAATATTCATTGAAAAACATTTTCTAGAAATCCTTCCATTCCAATGCCATGATCTCCTCCTCAAGGTTTGTATTTTTTCCAGTGTCCACCATTTTATCAGTATCACCCTCCATACAATAAGCAGCTATAAGTACCTTCTCTTGTTTAGAACATTGAAGGGTGGAGAAGATCTTGTCAATGGATTTGATCCATTGTTCGATTATTTAGGGATTAGATGGTCCATTAAATGTAGGAGTCAATTGACTCATGAATCTCTTGATTGGGGCATGTTCTTTCTTATGGGGGTTGAACATTACTCTTGACCCATGTTTCTCTTCAAAACCTCATTTAAATGAGAGATTATCGTGACAATCTTTGCGATTCCCGCTCCCATCAAATTGGGAATCTCATTAGAATAGTCATCACATTGATCTTCACATCAGTTGTTAGCCAGGGTCCTCCTATTACCAGTCATTGGCTGAAATAAAATGAAAGTTAGGGGTAACACATCAAGTGTAATCCAATGAAAAAAAGGATAACATATAAATTACATTTATTCTCTTAACTCTTCTATATTATCTATGATCTACTTCCCAACATACATTCATCGAGTCATTCTTTTAATTAATTTAATTAATTTTCATATTAAGCTTATGAATTTACTAAAGCATATCCCCTAGGAGTGTCATATCCAAGTGTGTAGAAAGTCACATTGTTGTGAACCAATTCTTGTTCGAGTCTATCTTAAAGTGGTGTTTTTTGGTTTTACCCCTAGATACATATGTTCCAGAGCCGCCTCTACCTGCTCGTATCCATATAGATATTTATTTTCTTGAGAATCCACATACTCAATACTCACAAAAATATAGGGATGTTTTTATTATACTTATTCTTATCCATATATCATTCACTATTATTTTTTAATCCTAATGCAAAAAATAACTAAACCTACACCCTGATACTAACTATAACAACCATGCTCTTTATTTCACACTTAAAGATAATTTATTATATAAAATAATAACTTAATACAACATAGAAGGTCAATAGGTCTAGTGTCTTCAGGGCTTAAGAACATTACATGACAACTTAAAACATGAAATACACATCTTTATTTAAAACTTCTTTTACATGACCACACATATTCCTTCGTACTTAGCATTGCATGGGATAACCTGATGACATGAAAAAAAGGATGTGATTAAAGCCTAGTAAGGGAGTAAACAAGACATGAAATGAAGAATATAGAAATTTTTAGGCTATAAACACATTAATGGACCATAAGATAATCATGAACATAAATTCATGATATATCATGATTATTATTAGATGGAAATGTGGAATCAACATTTAACATGATATTAGCATGAACCAAGGATAATTGCACATGGAGAAATATTAAAACCTCATTGCACATGAATTACCATGAGTAAACCCTTATTTCACATGATTTATCATGAAACTAATCTTTACCCAATGCATTGTAGTGCTATTAGGGTGCACCCTTCTTAATCATTTCATTTCATGCATAAGTTTTCCACATGGATCATATAACATGGATTCATTAAAAATGATCATTTATTCCACGATAATGTAATGTGGAAATAATACATTAAACTATATAATAAATAAGTAAATGTTCATAATGTTGAATACCCTTGATAAAGATAAGGACATGGTATTCACTACACAATGACTTTGGCATGGAAAATTGTTGTGCAATTTTGGCAGCATAACATCGTGACATAAGAATTCATAAAAATGGTTGACGAGAAGGAAAAGGATTTATCATAATATGTACACGAAATGTATTTTAATGGTTTAATATAGATACATGTACCAATATATGTAATGGAATCTAGATTCATAATACCAAAAAATTTCTTGAATGTAAATGAGAAGAGAGAAATTCTTTATGGAATTTTGGCATGGTAAGGGGTGTACATGGGAGGCATTAATGAGAGATAAAGAGGATTATCATCATTCAAACATTAGGAGGGATGTATGGGGTAGGTTCAAAATCATACCCCAACATTTTTAATTTAAAGAAAAATGGTATAACAATGTAAATAAATTTGGACAAAAATGAGAAAGGAAGAAATCCCTTACATGGAAGTTTGATCCAAAGGCTTGGGAGAGGATTGAGAGAGGCTTCTTGGGAGCTTTGGGCACCATGTGAGGATTTTAGATAAGGAGGGAAGAGGATGATCAATCTTTAAAGGTTATGAGTGAAGAGGATTTGGGATCTTGGGTGGGTTTATATAGGAAAAGAGAAGGTATTCATTATTATTTAGGTTTTGGACACTACACATTAAACTAATCAAAACCATAAACTAACCAATCTTTTTTGCCAATGTTTTTTTCAAATGGGGGTGGGAAACATTATTTTAAAAGTCCAATGTCCCTAAATCTTAAAATATTAGGCTTGATTATGTGGAGGTTAGTCACATTCTCAAGGAAATATTTTTAAAAGTTAAAATGTCACTAGTGGAAATCCAGCCTATAACAACACTTTTTTCGAAACGGTTTGTAAAAACAGTTGGGTGAAACAACCTATACCAACTGTTCTATTAAAACACTGGCATATTCTATTTTATGTTGGTTTTTTCTAGTGTTTTAACAAAACCGTTGGGAAAGAAAACTATTACTCACGATTTTTATTGACAGTTCGGAAAAATTACACCCAATATAGGGCTCCCTCCTAAAATTTCATCCACACGTGAACCCTCCCTCTGCCTCCTGAACCCCTCCTCCCCTCCCTACCCTCGACCTCCTCCCGGTCTCCACCTCCGCCTCCCAGCCTCTGCCTCTGCCTCCCAGCCCCCTCTCTCTCCTCCGGTGACGTTCCACCTTCCCCTCTTAGCTCCCTCTCCGACAATGACATCCCCCTCCCTTCACAGCTCCTCGAAACATTCTCCCCTCCCCTCTTATCTCCCTCTCCTTGTCACATACCCCCTCTCCTCTTGTCTCACTCTTCCCCTCTGACATCTCCCGACCCCCTCTCCATTCATGCACGAGACCCCCCATGGTCGAACTCCCCGCACCACATCCCCTATCTCGGCTCCCTCTCCTCCCACCAGGGTTCTTGATTTGTACTTCCAGGTAAGAATTAGCCTTATTTTTTAAAAAATTAGGCAAAAATAATGCATTTTTAGGTTCATAGTTAGGATAAAAATTCCTATTAATCATGCATTTTCTAGAGATTAGGGTATTAGCCGACTCATGGTGTGGTGAATTATTAGGTAAAATGTGAACTGTTACAAAATAGAGTCTTCCAGAAATATAGGGTTAGATTCACTGGTTATATTTCATTCAATCAAACAATGCATTCAATAAAAATTTCATCATTTTTTAAAAACCTTATATTTTCCTCTATAAACCCCTATTAGACCAGAAATTGTGTTGGTTTTTTGTTAATCATTATATATAAGTGATAAGGTTGTATCGTCATTAACATGTGAAATGATGTTGGTTAATTGGTAGTGAGTGATGCTATATGAGATTTTATGGGTTATTGTGAGTATTTTCTTTCCCTTTAATTGATTGGTTAATAAAACATAAGTTGGTGCAACATATATTATGTAATTGGAATTGGTAAATAAAATTTTGGTCTCTTATTTCTAACATGGTTATTTGGATGGTATTCTCTATCAAAAGTGGGTATATATCTGTTTACTAATGGTGTATTTTACAATTGACCAATGTTTTTATTAAACTAAACATGTAATACACATTTCCCAAAATACGGAAGCACCACATAAATCATAGATAGACACTACACACCAGAAGACACCCATGGGAGACACCCCTTGGCATCTATGGATATTTAAGGGTCCATTAACTTAGGAACTGAGGTTGAATGGCCCTAAATCCATGATAAATTTCCATTGCTGGTAGAAAAGATCCCAACACCTTTATTCTATGTATAGTATAATGAAATGGTTTACACACTCATGACCAAGTAGACCATCTGGTTCATGGATTGGTTCCCAATGAGGTTCAAGAGCAGGATCAACTACTAAACACTGATTGTGGTCTCTATGAGGTTCTTTCCATAGTTAAGAGGGTTATGTGCAAAATCATCAACTCAACTAATGTAGAATAGGTGAATATTCATTGTATAGGTGTACTAGTATGGTGTTTATAAAAGCGTGATATATAAAAAACATAACGAAAAATGAACATATTATTAAATGGAACTATTTATCCCTTGATTGCAAGAACATGATTTGACCCATGGGGCATTGTGGTTCTTATATATTGGGCGGTGACATGAACAATAACATGATACATGTATGTTTATCTTTATTTTTTATTTTATTTTCTTTATCTAATTGGACACTTAGGTCCTTTACTACTTTCTACAGGACAAAGGGTATTGATTCCATCCTGACTACTTGACATAGAGCAATTGTATACTGTAATACCATGAGGAGTGAGTGTGAGGAAAAATTAGAAGCTTGAGGATCCTTGGGGTCTTCCATGAGATGGAATTGTTTTTCTAAAACATTGTGTGGGAACATTTCTGTAGTATGTTGTGGTTATGAAATAACCCCAAGTGTCTCTAAGAGACAGCATAAATAGCCCCAAGTGTCTCCATACATTGTATCATCCTTGTATGGGTTGGCCACTCACCCAATCCTATCATACATATCCAAGTCTATCCTCTCAGTCACAAAGTCTAGACTCATATCTCGAGGATTTTCCCATGCCAAGATGCACATCTCATCATCCAACTAGACAAAGAGGATTATTCAACTCATGATTGTCCATGTAACAAGAGCACACCATGTCGACCCCATCTACATTCTTTTCCCATCCACATGGGAATCCTCTAGGGTCCCTCGAACCCGTCCTAGCCACTACTCACTGACCATAATCATTATCCCATATACTATATTCTTCTCTCAACATGTTGACCATTCCATAATTATATCCTCAATAATCCGGTTAAGAACCTAATAAAAATCATGTATTATAACCCAACCCCAAAAGCCTGATTCCATCATAAGATAAATCACATAAATCCTCTTGGCATTATAATGCCAATGTGTCCGAAAATAACCAATACCCACACTATCATATCATCCTTCATCTCTAGTTGAACTCTTGAATCATTAAATGGAGTAAAACATTTCATAATACATTTTATAGACTTAGAGGGACCATACCAATCTATGAACCTACCAAGATTCCAATCCATCCTCATAAGTATTTCCTCATCAAATTCTAGATGTACAATTTCCACACTTATCACTACAAGGCTCAATACTCTTAGGAATATTTTACTTCATCTAAATCCTCATCTTGTCCACACACATATCATCCCAATTTTTTAGACATATGTTAGACCAGTCATATCTCTATCGATATCTTATCCACTTGGAGAGTAAGTTACAGGTTGATTTAATTTCCAAAAAATCAGGAATGAACCTTCACTAAACCTAGGTGTCTTGTGAACACCATATCTATAGGTTTACTATGTTAATCTATTTCATTTCATTTACCATCATTAGATTACATGACTCCCATGGAACATTGTTATATTCAATCCCTTTGAAATCAATGAATGAATAATCATGTTACTGTTTAAGGGTCTATAGAGTCTCTTAATACTTTCTTTATACAGGAATAGATACTTAAGAAATTTGATGAATACAGTTAGAAAAAACACTTCTTACTTGATGACTTTGGGGGAGGTTTACTAGATGTCTACCTCACACATTTCATCTTGTATGTATTTTTTGAGGGAAGTCCTTCAGAAGGGGATGGCATTTGATGTGTTGGAGGTGGCACCAGTGATGGTATACATCCCTTACATGGTAAGACCACATATCGGATTCATATGAACAACATGCATAAACCATAGAGAGATTTTCAAAGATTTCCTATATTATATAGTGATAATCTAGCCACCAATATTGACCTACATAGATCATTAATTTATAGATAACTCATTGAATCTTATCTTGGAATATCAAATGATTTTTGGCTCTATAACTACCAACACCAATGCCCAGTATTCACCAAACATAAAAATCTATTCTCATCACCATAGATATTATCATGACACCATGGAACCATGCACAACTATCCGACGACAAAATTGTATCATAACCAGTTTATGTACAGACCCACCAAGGGTCAATATAAATCCCTTTAATGGAGAGGATATGTAGTCTTCATCAAGGAAAATATCACCATGTGATCCATAATACCATTAATTAGAAGTAATATTGTGGTTCAACTATGTAGAATACATTCAATAAGTTATATAGGAAAACACCATACATGGTTTTTTTAATTTAAACAGTTGATTCCTCATCGTTAGTGACATAAATCACATTAAAGCATAGTAATGTCAACTGAACCCTACATTCCAAGAATTATTCATGTGGACAGGCCCCATGCCAACATGCTAAGAACTAAAACCATAAATAATAATGGAAAATACATGAAAAATTTTTAAATAAATATTTCAATAGTAAAAAACCAAGAATAATAAGACATCATCCCTTATATTGAATAAAACCAAACTACGTTGAAACTCGATCCAAATTGATTATATACCATTAATAGGAAGTGTAATTGTTAATTAAGAGGAATGTACTATTTGATAGTATCATTTTGAAACATTGATTTGTTTCCCCCTTTCTTGCATCAACATGATTTTACCCATGGGGCCTTGTGGTTCTTATATAATGGACAGTGAAATGTATAGTCATAGGTGATAGGTATGTTTTAGTTCAGTTTTTATTTTATTTTCTTTAATGTATTGGAAACATAGATCTTTGACTAATTTCTATCGACAGAGAGTAGTTATATTCTGCTAAGGGGGACATAAGGGGTTCAGATTGATTTTGTCCACCAACTTTGATCCAAGGTAATATTTTATGGTTACTACTTGTCTCGTACCTCATGAATTTGTGGATTCTAGTGTTTTTGACTCCATATTATGTTTTTGGTAGGGCATTGGATCATTTCGTGTTGGTTTGGGTGGATTTAGTTATCCGCTGCCCATCTAGGTGAGGCTTTAATGTCATTGGTTGGTTTCTCACTGGCTATGTAGTGTCCTTTATGTGTTTTAAGGTTCCTAATATCCTTTGTGTTCTGTGTTGATCCATGTTCGTTGTTTTTGAGTTTCCAAGTCAAGGGAGACTCTCCTTCGTGTGCATAGGTAAGTAATTATATGTATGTGGGTTCCCCCATTATGTGTATAATCACACATGGAAGTGATTATGAATGTATGGGGCCAGGTGTTCTCATGTATATATATATAAATGCATACATAGGTGAGTGGATACTGGTATATGCATATAAGCATATGTGGAAGGATCCCCTTGCACATGCTCATGGCCATGTGGGTGTGTGCATAGGGGTTAGGTGTCCTTGCATGTGTGTGAATGTGTGTGTACCTATTAGAGGAGCAACGACTTATAGATAGAAATCTCTAAGAGTAGAAGTGGACGGCTTGGTTCCACCTTGAGGTAGAATCCCTCTCCTAGCCTTTTTAATTCGAAAAGGATTTAAATTAAATTTAGCTTCTTTCTTAATTCTGCTTAATTATATTGAATTGCATATCTTCAAAATCTTTTATTTAATATAATTGTTTCATTTCATAAATCAAGTCATGTTTTTATAATAAAACTCCTCCAACGGAGGTGCGCTGTCTGTAAAAACTCACAGTGATAGTTATGTTCATCTAGTTACATAACTTATTGCAATTGATTTGTGCTGAATGTGTTTTAAAATAAATGTTAAATATAATTAAATGAATTTTATGATAAATAAATTCCATGATTTTATAACAAAACCCCTCCAATGAAGGTGTGATATCTTCTAAACCAAAGAATAGTGATGGTTCTATGTATCATGTTTAGATTTGGTTTCAGTTTCCCATATGTCTCTTGTTGGTGGTTGTTTTGTGGATAGTTAGTTTTTGTTTTCTAGGAATAATATAAATTGACTTATCATAACCGTTTAGCTCAAATGACATTTCTCAAGTAGTAATATGCCTTGACCATGACTTTATCTTATGTTGAAACCCATTTGGGGTGTTTTCCTGGCCTCCTGGCCACCCCTTTGGGTGTTTACCTGAGCTTATATATCTAAAAACACATATGGTGTCATTGTTTAACATCTGTCAGGCAGATGGTTCTCCCCACCATAAGATTCATCTTACCACCACCAATTCATATGATTTAGTGCATCCTTTGAAAATTCATAATGAAACATTTCTCTCATGTTCTAATGAGATGAATTATAGTGGGGACACTCATTAAAGGCATTCTTCTCTCTATGTCAGACCTATGTATAGAAAAGTATAGAAAGATGTTGGATAGATCCCTATGTCATTTCACAGAGAACTTTTTGAAAACTGTGTGTTTTGGTGTATTGGGATTTTTTAGAGGATAAAAATGTCAAAGGGGTCATGGTGTCCAATGTTTTCAAGGGAATATTGCATAAAGAAGTATCTTTTCTTGCATTAGTGTGAATGGCAAATATATTTTGTTTAGAAACAGAATTCAAAATGAAATTCTATGTGATGAGGTTCAGGATTTTAAAAGGAAAGTTTGAATGTTTTTTATTCCATGGATATTTAGTTGGAGGTTTAAAATATTGAAAAAGTTGTGGAAAATGTGTAGAATTAAAATTGATGTATTCTCAAAAAATATTTGAATATTTTAAGAGGTGGATTTAAAATGAGATATCTGCAGACTATGTGGATTGATAGTTACTAGTTTTCAATGGATGATGATTCAAAACATGAAGAAGTTAATAGAAAACATCACTGGATGTGACCAAATATCTTGGAGTCTTATTTAGTATATTTATTTGAATTCAAAAACATGTTCATTCTCATGAACACTTTGTGAAGAAATAGAAGATTATAGAAGCCTGGTGTGATCAACACCATTCATAGTTGTGTGTGAAAACTACTTGCATAAATATATATTGCATGAGTCCATTATGATAAGGGGAGATACATACACAACATTGCATCATCAAGTTCATCAATAAATAAAAAGGGAAGGACAGACCTTGGCTATATTGAAATATTTGTTTCAAAGAGGAAAAAAAGGTTAGAAAAAGAGGATGAGCATGGGAAAATTTTTTCCATTGAATAGATCCTAGTATCCATTGATGAAAAAAGCTTACCATTGTTTCATTTCAATTGAATATAAATTCTTAACCATCAAACATGAGGTGTTAGTCTCATCTGGTTTAAAGGAATGAGAAAGTAAGCATTGAAGATCAATGATCATCTATTTGGAATCAAAGGTGAAATGTTTGTCAGTGACCCATGGTAATTTAAAGTAGACTATCATGTCTATAAAATTCATCATTCATCCCTTGAAAGTCATTTAAAATGTGGTTTCCAACTAACTTAATCCGATTCTGATTCTGATTCCGATTCTGATTCTGCTTCCGATTCCAATTCTGATAGGCACTCAATAGTCTTATACTTTTTGATAATAAAAAAATAGAATAAAAAATAAAAAATAAGTAAATTTAAATAAAATGAAATTAAGTAGAAAATTTTATTTATATTTTTTAATATTTCATCTCCCTTGAGATATTCAATAAATGTTTAGAAAAAGTTTATAACCTTACATTCTTCTAACAGTATCCCCCTAGCTAAGACTTCTTCTAAACTTAATAATTCCCCCTAGGATAGGCTTTATTCTTCTTTTTGAATCAATTAGGACCAAAAAATCATTCTCCCATTGGAAAAATTTATTCCCCCTTTGGGATGAAATATTTTCTCTTCCCTTTAACCCCATAGTGAAATAAAAAAACACATACAACCAATCTCCCCTTAAGTATTATTAAAAAGAAACACCAAAGAAAAAAAGTATGACTACAAAAAAAACCATAGTGGCTACACATGGACCTCTTCCACAGTTTCATTTAGTATACAAATAATGTGAAATAAAAGATAGTATTGAGTATTGTCATATTCAAGCATGGGAATAAATGTGTTAATAGAGTAACTGTTGGAGTATGTATCCCACATCGAACTTGAGGTCTGATGTGGAGTTTAATATTTATTATAAAATAACCCCAAGGGATCCTTAAGAGAGTACACCTTGAGGGATCAGAGTCTCCCCTATTTTATCATTATACATTCCATAGTGTGTATGAGGGGAACATTCATACTCAGGTTATTGAACCACTTCTTTAGGAGGTATTTTCCAGAACCAGCCTTGTAGAGGGTTACAAACTTATCCAGAAGGAGAAGTCTTTATATGGATTTTTCCATTACTATAATCGCAGATCAGCTACTTTTTCCATCCTATCTCTCAATGGAAGGCACTTTTTGGGGAATCCCATCAATGTTATCTAGGCATATTCCAGTGTCCAGAGAGAGGATACATCAAGTCACTTCAATATTTTTGTTGTTGATCTCAGTCCTGAGGTGACCGATTCCAAATTGTTTGCCTATTTTTCTGTATATTGCACTTGCTCAGATGAAAGGGTTATGGGGGGTCAGAAGACATGTTGATCAATAGGATTTGGATTCGTATCATTCTGAAACCAACAGAAAGCCTAGAACGCTATCAATGAATTATCTGGGAAGTGTCTTGGTAGTAGTCCAATCTGTTGTAACTGGGAAACAAAATGTGCGGGTTCTAGTGAATACAAGTAGAATTTATATTCCAAAAGTGTGGTGGAACAGACAAATGGATTATCTGAAGATGGTTAGAAGATGTTGGAAAACAATAAGGCCCTTGAGAACATTCATCAATATACAATCAGAAGTTTTAGAAAAAGAAGGATCTTGAATAGATTCTTTATAAGTTAGAGAAAAGAAGTTCTATTTTCTATTCATCGGAAAGGATCTTGACCTTCAATGTACTCCACTATTTCACATTCAAAAGTATCAGCGTGTAATATCCTATGTGATGATCACATTCAACATTCAACACTCTCCACCTTCTAACCACATGTGCATGAGGGATATCCTCTAAAATAAATATAGTACCACATACACCCATTGAAGGATAATCATCAATATTTTTTTGGATCCTCATACTGAATCTAACATTGTCTTCAATGCTTCTATGAAAGGGTTAGGGTTAATCATTAATTAATCTGTAGCACCCCAAACATCTTATGGTATGTTTCTTTTAAATACACTGTATTCATTAGGTAGCCTATATTTCATGAATCACTGAGCCCCAATGGAACAAAACATGGTTACTTACATTAGATATCCATAACATAGCCACTAAACTTAAATTTACCAGCTCTGTGATTTGAATTTTAAAAATCTGATATACACGGTTGTGTTCAAGATGATATTTAGAGTCTGATAGAATTAACATAATTTTGAGTGAATAGTAACCTACCCTTGTGAATAGTAACCTACCCTTAGGAATAGCAACTTACCCTTATGAATATTAATATGACTCTTATGAATGGTATCCATACCCTGAAGTGTATAAATGAATTCAGACACCCTAAAGATGAAGATGAATATTCTAAGTGTTTATATATTTAAATTTAATAATGATTTAATTAAATATTTAATTAATCATTTTTAGAAAATTATTTTCGAAAAATGGACTTCATTTTTGGATTCTACACATTGAAAAATGGTTAGGGTAAATTTTTGGGATTTTTCTGAAATACTTGAATTTTTTATGAATAGTGACACACCATAAATTGCAAAATTAAGATAAATACACTAATAATAGTGTCATGTGTCATGTTCTACAGATGTAAGACCACTTGGTTCGGGATAAGAAGATAAAAATACTATTCTTGGTCATGAAATACTCACTATTCCTTTTCTTGAGGAGAAATAATAAATTAATGAATTTTATATTAAGAAATCCCCTCTCTCCTCCACTATAAAAACCCCTTCTCACCGCCCCTTCCTTTCACTCCTCTCAAGCCTTGTGCCTTTTACAAATTCTATCAAAATACCTTCTCAACCTCCACCCTCACGTCCAGCATTCTTTGTTCTCATAAATAGACCAAAACCTCTCCCCTTAAGAGGTTCTCAAAGGAGGAAGTCTCAAGAGGTAAATTCCTCTTTCGAATCCATTCTTTTATTTTAAGTTCTTTTATTTTTTGTTTCTTTTCTCACCTACCTTCACCAAAATAGTATGATAAATCCATTAACATACATGTACTAGAATTTTTTCATGCTAATGGTATATATTCCATTATCTTCTCTCCTTTCCCCACTTTTATTTGAACGAAATGAAAGCACCATTTGAGATGTGCTAATTTAGCACATTCAAGGACAACGACTTATCGATTTCTATTACAATCTTTAGTTTTGGTTAGGAAACCATTTGTGTTATGTTTGATCCAGGTTATTATGTACTATATCCTATTTTTAGTTCTATAATACTTTTGTACAAAGGGTATTAATTTGTAAAGAAAAACATGTTCATCATAATCAAACCCACCGATTAACCAAAACGGTTATCACTAAGGTTATATATATAAAAAATCGAATTCAATCTAAGTAACCTGAATTAAATTTAAAACCATTTAATCTCTTGGATGTTCACTAATAGTGTATAACTTAATTTGTATACAACCAAATCCATCTTATATATTTATCTGAACTTGAATATAAGTGAACCAATCATTTCAAACCAAGTAAACAAACGAGCCCAAACAATGAATTTGAACATTATAACTAATCAAAATGGCCTAGAATGAACTGAAAAAAATTATAATAAATCATTTACATATAAAATAGGTTCTGTAATTATGAATTAATAATCCTAAATTGTTTATTCAGTTCTTTAATAACAAGTCAAGAACACCTTCAAGCATAAATTAAGGGATTGCTTAACTCAATTTTCATTCTTTGAGTTAAACATCTATTTCATTGGTTAAATTGTTCCAAGAATATGTGTGAATTACCTATGATTGTTTTATTATGTATATACACTTTTATTTTTTGGGTTTATTTTTGTAACACTTAACTATGTCATTGATTTTTCCTCAATCTAATGATATGTTTTTGGTAAGGGATCCTCTCTCTCACTTTTATTCAAGAATCCACCCTATCTTGTGTGCTTTTTTTTAAATTTCTAATGATGGGGTATGTTTTATAAACTCCCCCATACTTACCATTTGATATAAAAATAATGGGATACCCCTTTACCTCTCATTAATACTTTTCAATAACACTCGTTACTGTGCCAAAATGTCTGTAAGAGGTTTTCTCATCTCACCTTCAATTCTGTGGGATTTTCATTGTTCGCCTCTTATTTCTTATATGTGGTATAGGTGTACTGACATTTGAAATCTGTTATCATGGTTCCCATTATATTCATTTTATTTTTTGACTCTTTTGGTAGTTATTAATTTTTTTATATGACTCAATTGAATACAACACGGTAACGAGCTTTGTCTCACTTTTCACTTCATTGTGACTTGCTTAGTAATTGTACACCTACTGTTTCTTATGTGGTGTACCTACTGCCCATTTTAGATCACCTATAAATTGAAATTATATTCCATTTAAATATTCATATTCTCATATCATGGATATTATTATTGTTAATGTCGTATACTATTTTACATACGGTATTTATTTTGAATGTTGTTTTAACGGTGGAAATGTTAATGAATCTGTATCCTCTAATCTATAAGGATAATGTAAATACATATTTCTATTGTATTGAATCTATTTATAAATAATTATTTTGATATATAGGTGGGTGGGTCCCACTATAGCCCCTCGATGCATCGTTAGGTCTCATGAGACAAAAACGTTTGGCGACAGACCCTTCGAGTTTGTTTCCTATAATCAGACGAGTTTTTACCCATAGAACTAAACCATTTTAAGGTATTATGGTTCATGAGCCAGATACATGATGTCCAGTTAATAAGAATTCTCTTTATTCATTATCAGTTATTATTAGTATCTATGAGGTTTTCACTATGACAAAATCTATGGATGCAATTTCATTCTCAGTTTATTAATGGCATTAGTAGTTCATTTATTCACTATTCCATTTTGATTATGTCATATTGATTATGATTCATTTATAATTTTACTCATGATTTTTCTATTTGTAACCCTTACTAAGCATTTGAGCTCACCACTTTCATTGTTTACCCTCAATAGGTCATGAAGAGGATGTCATTTATTGAGTGCATGTGGATGCAGTTTTTGTTTTTCATTATGTATTGTATCTTGTAACCTTATCCAATGAAATTTGTTTTAAATATATGTATCTAGTTTCTTCAAGACTACTAAATTGATCGTTCCTTCAGGATTTTCATTCCTTCTAACCATGACAATATCACAAATAATGCACTGGCTCCTATCTAGAGCGGTAGGGGTGTTACAGTTACTATCAAAAGAAGTTTAGTAGGAAACTTGGAAACTATAGTATGAAATATATATTAGGGAATAAAGCCCTAATGTAGAATTTAAGGACAAACTTACAAGAATGTCCTGGTATTTTGGTAAGGAATATATTATGTGGATCTTTCAAGAAATACATCTGTGTCTGGATACGAGCAGGTAGGGGCAGCTCTAGTATAGATGTATCTAGGGGTAAAACCCAAAAACACCGCTTTGAGATAGACTCGAAAGAGAACTGATACACGACAACAAGACTTTCTTCACTCTTTGTATCGACACACCCTGGGGATATGATTAGGATAATTTATATTTTCATTACAAGACATTATGAAGGCGTTTAATATAAATTTTACCTCAGAGAAACTATGTTTATAAGATTAGCTATGCATAGAATTTAAATCTATATTGAGTGCTTTTCTATTTAAGATTCATAAACTAATCTAGTTTATCCCATTATTTAGAAATGGAATCTAATGAAAGAAGGGGAATCAATACTCGTGGGAAAGGTATGAATCTCCCTACTGAGAAATTCAACATAGTCAATTATAGAGAAGATCAGATCATGACTATATTGGGACAACTTACTCAAGTTGTAATGAATAACCATTCTACACCTGTGTTGGATTGTTTCATGAGGTAGAATCCCCCATATTTCAGTGGGACTACTAATCATGTGGTAGATGAGCAGTGTATCAAGTCACAGAAAAAACTATTCATGGAATTAAGATGCAATGAAAAAGAGAAGGTGGTGCTGGTAGTATATTATCTTAAGGGAGACGCTGACCAATGGTGGTCCCTGATACAGAATACCATGGAGGAAGAAGAAATAGAATATATGGAGTGGATGACTTTTAAGGGAATATTCTTCGAAAAATATTTCCCTCGTGTGCAACGAACTGAAATGAAAAGGAAATTATTTAGCTTAAAACAAATGGAAGAAGACAATGTTGCAGAGTATGAGGCTACTTTTAGAAGGCTTACCATGTATGTCGTAGATCACGTACATGACTCGGCATACATGAATGATCATTTCTTTGAAGGTCTTAATCCATGTCTTCGGAGGGCACTGGCTTCTCAAACATTTTCATCATATGATGGAATTGTATCAAGTGTCATCAAAATAGAGAGGGAATTTTCTAGATCAAATATTTTCAAAGGAAACCAAGATAAGAAGTGGTACTCGGATAACAAAGGAAAAGGATAAGCACCAAAGAAGATCAAGGGAACAAATAGTTTACCATTATGTGAGAACTATGGAAAGGATCATCTCGGGAAATGCTTGAAAGGCATGGGAGTCTGCTATAACTATGGAGAAAAGGGTCATCAATCTGATGAATGAAAGGGGAAGAAACCATTCAATGATATTCAATGCATTAATTGTAGAGAGATGAGACACTATGAAAATGAGTGTCCTAAACTCCAAGGAAACATGACTCAAAAAAGGCCAAGAGAGCAAGGGAGAGCTTATTCAATTACAACTACGGAGGTTGAAGTTCCTAATGATGTGGTGGAAGGTACTTTAATTGTTTCCTCAAACTTATCCAACACCTTATTTGATTATGTATCATCACATTCATTTATATATTCTCTGTTTTCCAAGAATATTACATATCTTCAATTTGATTTAATAAAGGAATTGTCAGTCAAAACTCCCAGGGGATGTATCATTGCAACAACGACATGTCGACTAGTCCCCCTCCAGTCACCAAAACATGCTTTAGTTTCTAAAATTTTCATCATAACAATGACTGAATTTGATATAATTCTCAGCATGGATTGGCTATCAAATTATGATGCAATGATTTATTGTAAGAAGAAGGAAGTAACAATTTTTTAAAATGGTGCAGAATCCTTTGTCTTTAGGGCAGACCCATCGCAACCTGATTCTTATCGATAACCACCCCCAATAGATCTACTGAATTCAATACTTGGAGAGGAAGATAAACCATGATCTATGGGTGAAAAAAATAAATATTCAAATTGATGATGTGCACATAGTGCAAGAGTACATTGATGTATTTCCAAAGAATTTACCTGGACATTCTCCAGAGAGGGATGTTGAGTTCTCTTTTGATTTAATTCCTGGTGCGAGACCTATATCAAAGACTCCCTATATAATGGCCACTGTGGAGTTAGTGTAGATAAATAAATAACTAGAATATTTTAGTGACAAAGCATTTATTCGACCTAGTGTTTCTCCATGAGGATCCCTAGTCCTGTTTGTCAATAAGAAAGATAGATCAATGAGGCTATGCATTGATTAAAGGGAAATAAATGCTATTAAAATAAATAATAAGTATCATCTTCCTCATATTGATGATTTATTTGATCAACTCCATGTAGCCCAATACTTTTCAAAGATTGACCTTCGGTCTAGATATCATCAACTGCATGTGAGGAAAGAATATATTCATAAGACAACATTTCGAACTAGGTATGGGCATTACGAGTTTATGGTGATGCCTTTTGGACTGACTAATTCACCCTCTATTTTCATAGATTTAATTAATAGATTATTCAAGGAATATCTTGATAACCTTGTTGTGGTGTTCATCGATGATATCCTGGTATACTCAAAAAGAAATTAAGACCATGAGAATCACTTTCGGATTATTCTGAAAACTCTTAGAAGAAATGAATTATAAGGGATGTTTAGAATGTGAGAATTCTAGCTTCAATAAGTTTCTTTTCTAGGCCATATTTTCTCTAAGGATGGAATCCTAGTTGATCATGTGAAGACAAAGGCAATCCCTGATTGGCCCACGCCAACAAACATAACCGAGGTATGCCGTTTTAATGGTTTAGCAGGTTTCTATCGGCTTCTCGTTCAGATTTTTTCCCATCTGGCTAACCCTCTAACCAAGCTCACCGTAAAGGAGTTATGTTTGGGTGGACAAAAGAGTGTACAGAATTCTTGGAAGAATTGAAAATAATATTTGTCAATGCTCCAATTTTGCCTCTTCCATCTGGAGGTGATGGATTTGTGATATAAAATGATGCATCAAAGAATTGGATGGGTTGCATACTTATGAAAAATGATAAAGTTATTGCTTACACATCAAGACAGTTGAAGACTCATGAGAAAAATTATCCAACTCATGATCATGAGTTAGAATCCGTAATCTTTGATCTGAAAATATGGAGGTATTATCTCTTCAGAAAGAGATGTGAGATCTATACGGATCACAAGAGTTTGAAATACATTTTCACACAAAATGAACCCAGCACGAGGAAAAGGAGATGGCTTGAGTTACTAAAAGATTATGATTTTTCAATACACTACCACCCAGGAAAGGTGAATAAGGTGGCAGATGCATTAAGCAGGAAATTTCATGGCCTTCTGACTCAAATGAGGATTGAAAGAGATCCTATATTCATGGATCTACTAAATATGGATATGAGAATTATTAAGGAAGGGGAAACACATTTTCTCATTCGAATAATTTCTAAAGCATATTTATTAGATAAAATAAAAATATCTCAATCTGATGATGAGAATCTGCACAGGAAAATTAATGTTTTCAAGTTTGGAAGACTGGCCGACTTCATGTATAAAGATGCAGTTCTGAAATTTGGGAAGAGTTTATGTGTTCCATCAGTACCTGAGCTAAAAAGTGAACTATTAGATGATTCCCATAGCTCAAAATTCTATATACATCCAGGTAGCAACATTATGTACAGAGATTTGAAGGAATATTTTTGGTGGGATAATATGAAGCGGGAAATTGCTGACTACGTGTCAAGGTGTCTTGTTTTTCAACAAGTGAAGGCAGAGAGACAACATCCCAAAGGAGTGATGCAACCTCTACCTATTCCCATGTGGAAGTGGGATAACATTATGATGGATTTTATCACCAAACTACCGAGGAAACCTAGAATGAATGATGCAATATTAGTAATTGTTGATCATTTCACAAAATCAGCACATTTCTTTCTTATACGATAGGATTTTCCACTCGAGCGCCTTGAAAGACTATTTATTAATGAAGGTGTGAGACTTAATGGTGAACCTCTATCAATTTTATCAGATCGATATCCCCTGTTTACATCAAAGTTCTAGAAATGTCTCCAGAAAGCTTTGAATACTGATCTTTGTATGAGTACTACTTATCACCCCCAAACCAATGGACTGTCTGAAAGGAATATTAAAAACTTTAGAATAAATGATGAGGTCATTCTATCATGAAATCTATGGTATGTGGGATCAGTACTTACCTTTGGTGGAATTTTCCTACAAAAATATTTTCCATTCTAGTATTCAAATGGCTTCATATGAAGCATTTTATGGAAAGTGGTGTCAAACTCCAACTTGTTGGGACACAGATGGTGAGAGAAAAATTATAGGCCCAAAAATTATTTATGAAACCACAACAAAGGTGATGAAAATTCAAGCCCATATTAAGGCAGCCCAATGTAGGCAGAAGAGTTATGCTGACAATCGGAGAACGGATTTGGAATTCCAGGTGGGAGATCATTTCTTTCTAAAATTATCTCCATGGAAGGGTGTCCTACGGTTCGGTAAGAAAGGGAAACTGAGCCCTAGGTACATCGGGCCATTTGAAATTTAGGAAAGAATCGAAGTTGTAGCTTACCGTCTAGTGATGCTGCCAAATCTCTCCAGAGTTCATGATGGGTTCCACATGTCATTGTTAAAGAAATACATCCCATACCCAACGCATGTTGTCACATATGAATAAATTGAACTGGAACCTAATTTGTTATATTGTGAAAAGCCTATTGGGATTCTTGACACAAGGGAGTGTATATTGAGAAATCGGACAACACACATAGTGAAGGTTCTTTGGAGAAACAAGAATATGAAGGAAGCAACATCGGAAATTGAGGATGTTATGAAAAATAATTACCCACATCTTTTTTGTGGGCTTTACAAATAAAATTTCAAGGAAGAAATTTCCGAAGGAGGGAATAATGTAGCACCCCAAACATCTTATGGTATGTTTTTCTTAAATACACTGTATTCACTAGGTAGCCTATATTTCATGAATCACTGAGCCCGTATGGAACAAAACATGGTTACCTATATAAGATAGCCATAACTTAGCCACTAAACTTAAATTTACCAGCGAGGTGATTTGAATTTTAAAAATCTGATATACACGGTTGTGTAAAAGATGTTATTTAGAGTCTGATAGAATTAACTTAATTTTTGGTGAATAGTAACCTACCCTTATGAATAGTAACCTACCCTTAGGAATAGTAACTTACCCGTATGAATGGTAATATGACTCTTATGAATGGTATCCATACCCTTGAGTGTATAAATGAATTTAGACACCCTAAAGATGAAGATGAATATTCTAAGTGTTTATATATTTCAATTAAATAAAGATTTAATTAAATATATAATTAGTCATATTTAGAAAATTATATTTCAAAAATTGACTTCATTTTTTGATTCTACACGTCGAAAAATGGTTAGGGTAAATTTTTGAGATTTTTCTGAAATACTTGATTTTTTTATGAATAGTGACATACCAGAAATTGCAAAATTAAGATAAAAACACTAATTATAGAGTCATGTGTGATGTTCTATTGATGTAAGCCCACTTGGTTTGGGATCACACTATAAAAATACTATTCTTGGTAATGTAATAATCATTATTCCTTCTCTTGAGGAAAAATAAAAAAAAATAATGAGTTTTATATTAAGAAATCCCCTCTCTCTCCTCCACTATAAAACCCCCTTTCACCCCCCATCCTTTCACTCCTCTCAAGCCTTGTGCCTTCACCAGATTCTATCCAAATACCTTCCCAACCTCCTCCCCCACGTCCAGCAAGCTTTGGTCTCATAAAAAGGCCAAAACATCTCCCCTTAAGAGGTTCTCAATGGAGGAAGTCTCAAGAGGTAAATTCCTCTTTCAAATCCCTTCTTTTCTTTTAAGTTATTTTATTTTTGTTTCTTTTCTCACCTCCCTTCACAAAAATATTTTGATAAATCCAGTAACATACATGTACTGGAATTTTTTCATGCAAATGGTATATAATCCGTTATCTTCTCTCCTTTCCCCACTTTTATTTGAAAGAAATGAAAGCACCGTTTGAGAAGTGCTAATTTAGAACATTCAAGAACAATGGTTTTTCAATTTATATTGAAATATTTAATTCCGTAATATATCTTATTTTTAGTTCTGTAATACTTTTGTACAAATTGTATTATGTTATAAAGCCAAACATGTTCGTCGTACTCAAACACACTGATTAACCAAAATGGTTATCACTAAGGTTATATATATATATATATATATAAAATCGACTTAAATCTAAGAAACCTGAATTAAATTTAAAACCATGTAATCTCTTGGATGTTCACTAATAGTGTATAACTTCATCTCTGGACAACCACATCCTTCTTATATATTTATCTGAACTTGAATATAAGTGAACCAATCATTTAAAACCAAGTAAACAAACGATCCCAAACAATGAAATTGAACCTTATAACAAATCAAAAAGGCCTATAATGAACTAAAAAGGATTATATTAAATCATTTAAATATAAAATAGGTTCTAGACTAATGAATTAATAATCCTAATTTGTTTATTTAGGTCCTTAATAACAAGTCAAGAACACCTTCAAGCATAAGCTAAGGTATTTCTTAACTGAATTTTCATTCTTTGAGTTAAACATCTATTTCATTGGTTACATTATTCCATGAATATGTGTGAATTACCTATGATTTTTTAATATGTATATCCACTTTTATTGTGTGGTTTATATGTCTATCACACTTTACTATGTCAATGATTTTTCCTCAATCTAATGATACTTTTTTGTTAAGGGATCCTCTCTCTCACTTTTATTCAAGAATCCACCCTATCTTGTGTGCTTTTGTTTTAAATTTCTAATGATGGGGGATGTTTTCCCAACTCTCCCATACAACCATTTTGACATATAAATAATTGGATACCCCTTTACCTTTCATTATTACCTTTCAATAACACTCCTTACTGTGCAAAAATGTTTGTAAGATGTTTTATCATCTCACCTTCAATTCTGTGGGATTTTCATTGTTCGCCTCTTATTTATTATATGTGGTATAGGTGTAATGCCATTTAAACTTTGTTATCATGGTTCCCATTTTATTAATTGTATTTTTTGACTATTTTGGTAGTTATTAACTTTTGTTATATGACTCAATTGAATACAACATGGTAACAAGGTTTGTCTCAATTTTCACTTCATTGTGACTTGATCTGTAATTGTACACCTACTCTTTCTGATGTGGTGTACCTACTACCCATTTGAGATCACTTATCAATTGAAATTATATTCCATTTAGATATCCATATTCTCATATCATGGATATTATTATTGTCTAAGACCTATACCATTTTAGATACGGTATTTATTATGAATGTTGTTTTGACGGAGGAAATGTTGATGAATCTGTACCCTCTAATCTATATAGATAATGTAAATACATATTTCTCTTATATTGAATATATTTATAATTAATTATTTATATGTAGAGGTGGTTGGGGCCCACTACATCCCCTCGATGCATCGGTAGGTCTTATGAGACAAAACAGTTTGGTGAAAGACCCTTCGAGTTTGTTTCCAAAAATCAGACGGGTTTCTACCCATAGAACTAAACCATTTTTACGGTATTATGGTTCATGTGAGAGATACATTATGTCCAATTAATAAGAATTCTCTTTATTCATTATCAGTTATTATTAGTATCCATGAGTTTTTCACTATGTCAAAATCTATGGATGCAATTTCATTCTCAATTTATTAATGACATTAGTAGTTCATTTGTTCACTATGCCATTTTGATTATGACAGATTGATTATGATTCATTTATTATTTTACTCATGATTCATCAATTGTTAACCCTTATTGAGCATTTGAGCTCACCCATTTCAATGTTTACCTTCAACAGCTCATGAAGAGGGGGTCATTTATTGAGTGCTTGTGGATGCAGTTTTTGTTTTTCATTATGTATTGTATCTTGTAACCTTATCCAATGTAATTTGTTTTAAATTTATGTATCTAGTTTCTTAAAGTGTTCTAAATTGATCGTTCCTTTTGGATTTTCATTCCTTCCAACCATGCCAATATCACAAGTAATGCACCGGCTCCAATATATAGGGTTTGGGGTGTTACAGTTGGTATCAAAGGAAGTTTAGTAGGAAACATGGAAACTATAGTAAAAAATATTTATTAGGGAACAAAACCCTAAGGTAGAATTTGAGGATAAACATACAAGAACATCCTGGTATTTTTATAATGAATATATTATGTGGATCTTTCAAGAAATACATCCCTGTCTAGATATGAGTAGGTAGAGGCAGCTCTGGCACAGATGTATCTAGGGCTAAAACCTGAAACACTGCTTTGAGCTTGACTCGAACGGGAACTGCTACACGACAACGGGCCTTGCTGCACTCTTGGTTAAGACACTCTTGGGGGATATGCTTAAGATAATTCATTTTTTTTTACAATCCATTATGAAGGAGTTTAATGTAAATTTTACCTCAGAGAAACCATGTATATAAGATTAGCTATGCATAGAATTTAAATCAATGTTGAGTGCTTTTCTATTTAAGATTCATAAACTAATAGAGTTTATACCATTATTTAGAAATGCCATCTAATCTAAGAAGGGGAATCAATAATAGTGGGAAAGGTTTGAATCTCCATACTAAGCAAGTCAACACAGTCAATGCTGGAGCAGATCAGATCATGACTACATTGGGACAACTTACTCAAGTTGTAACGAATAAAAATTAGACACCTGTGTTGGATCGTTGCATGCGGCAGCATCCACAATCTTTCAGTGGGACTACTAATCCTGTGGTATCTGAGCAGTGGATCAAGTCACTAGAAAAAGTATTCATGGAATTAAGATTCAATTAAATATAGAAGGTGGTGCTGGTAGTATACTTTCTAAAGGGTGACGCTGACCAATGGTGGTCCCTGATACAGAATACCATGGAGGAAGAAGAAATAGAAGATATGGAGTGGAGGACTTTTAAGGGAATATTCATCGAAAAATATTTCCCTCACGAGCAACGAACTAAAATGAAAAGGAAATTCATTAGCATAAAACAAAGGGAAGAAGACAGTGTTGCGGAGTATGAGGCTACTTTTACAAGGTTCTTTAGGTATGTCATATATCACGTATGTGACTCGGCAGACAAGATTGATCATTTCTTTGAAGGCCTTAAGCCAAGTATTTTGAGGGCACTATATTCTCAAACATTTTGATCATATGATGGAATTGTATCAAGTTCCATCAAAACAGAGAGGTAATTTTCTAGATCAAATCTTTTCAAATGAAACCAAGATAAAAAGTGGTACTCGGATAACAAAGGAAAAGGAGAAGCACCAAAGAAGAGCAAGGGAATGAATATTTTCCCATTATGTGAGAACTGTGGAAAGAATCATCTTGGGAAATGATTGAAAGGCATGAGAGTCTACTATAACTGTGGAGAAAGGGGTCATTGATCTGATGAATGTAAGGGGAAGAAACAATTCAATGATATTCAATGCTACAATTGTAGAGAGATGGTACACTATGAAAATGAGTGTCCTAAACTCCAAGGAAACATGACTCAAAAAAGGACAAGAGAGAAAGGGAGAGCTTCTGTGATTACAACTTCAGAGTTCAAAGTTCCTAACGATGTGGTGGAAGGTAATTTTATTGTTTCCTCAAACTTAGACAACAGCTTATTTGATTTTGGATCATTACATTAATTTATATCTTCTCAGTTTGCAAAGAAAATTAGATATCTCCAATTTGATTTAATAAAGGATTTATCAGTTAAAACTCCCGGGGGATGATCATTGCAGCAAAGGAATGTCGACTAGTCCCCCTCTAGTAACCAAAACATGCTTTAGTTTCTAACCTTTTCATCATACCAATGACTGAATTTGATATAATTCTCATCATGGATTGGATATCAAATTATGATGCGAAGATTTATTGTTAGCAGAAGGAAGTAACAATTTTTGAAAATTGTGTTGAATCCCCTGTCTTTAGGGTAGAAACATCGCCACCTAATTCTTATCAAGAACCACCCCCAATAGATCTACTAAATTCAATACTTGGAGTGGAAGATAAAACAACTTCTATGGGTGAGGAAATAAATAATCAAATTGATGACGTGCACATAGTGCAAGAGTAAATTGATTTATTTTCATAGGATTTACCTGGACATCCTCTAGAGAGGGAAGTTGAGTTCTCTATTGATTTAATTCCTGGTGCGAGACCTATATCAAAGACCCCCTATAGAATGTCCATTTTGGAGTTAGTGGAGCTAATGAAAAAACTAGAGGATTTGAGTGACAAAGGACTTATTAAACATATTGTTTCTCCATGGGGAGCCCTGATCCTCTTTTTCAATAAGAAAGATGGATCCATGTGGCTATGCATTGATTAAAGGGAAATAAATGCTATTACAATAATGAATAAGTATCCTCTTCCTCAGATTGATGATTTATTTGATCAACTCCATGGAGCCCAATACTTTTCAAAGATTGACCTTCGGTCCGGATATCATCAGCTGCATGTGAGGAAGGAAGATATTCCTAATACAGCATTTCAAACCAGGTATGGGAATTATGAGTTTATGGTGATGCCTTTTGGACTAACTAATTCACCCTCTATTTTTATAGATTTAATGAATATAGTTTTCAAGGAATATCTTGATATCTTTGTTATGGTGTTCATCGATGATATCCTGGTATACTCAAAAAGCAATGAAAACCATGAGAGTCAATTGTGGATTATTCTGGAAACTCTTAGAATAAATGAATTATAAGGGATGTTTAGCAAGTGCTAATTCTGGGTTCAATCAGTTTCTTTTCTATGCCATATTGTCTCCAATGAAGGAATCCTTGTTGATCCTTTGAAGGAAAAGGCAATCCATGATTGGCCCACGCCAACAAACATAAACGAGGTACGCAGTTTTATTGGTTTAGAAGGTTACTATCGGCATTTCGTTCAGAATTTTTTCCATCTGGATAACCCGCTATCCAAGATCACACATAAAGGATTTAAGTTTGGGTGGACAAAAGAGTGCACAAAATTCTTTGAAAAATTGAAAAGAAGATTGGTCAATGCTCTAATTTTGACTCTTCCATCTGGACGTCATGGATTTGTGATATATAGTGATGAATCAAAGAATGGGTTGAGTTGTGTCCTTATGAAAAATGTTAAATTTGTTTCTTATGCATCAATCCTATTGAAAAATCATGAAAAAATTATCCAAATCATGATCCGGAGTTAGTAGCTGTAATATTTTCTCTGAAAATATGGAGGCACTATCTCTACGGAGAGAGATGTGAGATCTATACAGACCACAAGAGCTTGAAATACATTTTCTCACAAAAAGAACTCAACATAAGGAAAAGAAGATGGCTTGAGTTACTAAAAGATTACAATTTTCTAATACACTACCACCTAGGAAAGGCGAATAAGGTGGCAGATGCATTAAGCATGAAATATCATGGCCTTCTGACTCAAATGAGGATTGAAAGAGATCCTATATTCATGGATATACTGAAGATGGATATGGGAATTTTTAAGGAAGGGGAAACATATTTTCTATTTCAAATTATTTATAAATAATATTTATTAGATAAAATAAAAATCTCTCAATATGATCATGAGAATCTGCATAAGAAAATTAATGTTGTCAAGGTTGGAAGACTGGATGACTTCGTGTATAAAGATGGAGTTCTGAAATTTTGGAAGAGGTTATGTGTTCCATTAGTACATGAGCTAAAAAGGGAACTATTAGATGATTTGCATAGCGCAAGTTTCTATATATACCCGGGTAGCACCAAGATGTATAGATATCTGAAAGAATATTTTTGGTGGGATAATATTAAGCGGGAAATTGCTGACTACGTGTCAAGGTGTCTAGTTTGTCAACAAGTGAAGGCAGAGATACAACATCCCAAAGGAGTGATGAAACCTGTAACTATACCCATGTGGAAGTGGGATAACATTAAGATGGATTTTATCACCGGACTAATGAGGACAACTAGAAGGAATGATGCAATATGGGCAATTGTTGATCTTTTCACAAAATCAGCACATTTCGTTCCTATACGAGAGGATTTTCCACTCGAGTGCCTAGAGAGACTGTATATTAATGAAGTTTTAAGTCATCATGGTGCACCTCTATCAATTATATCCGATCGATATCCCTGGTTTAAATCAATGTTCTAGAAAAGTCTCCAGAAAGCTTTGAATACTATTCTTTTATGAGTACTGCTTATCACCCCCAAACCAATGGATAGTCTGAAAGGACTATTAAAAGTTTAGAATACATGCTGAGGTCATTCTATTATAATTTCCAAGTTATGTGGGATTAATACTTACCTTTCGTGGAATTTTCCTACAACAATATTTTCCATTCTAGTATTCAAATGGCTCCATATGAAGCATTATATGGAAAGAGGTGTCGAACTCCAACTTGTTGGGATGAAGTTGGTCAGAGGAAACTTATAGGACTATAACTTATTGAAGATACCAAAAAAAAGGTGAAGAAAATTCAAGCCCATATTAAGGCAGCCCATAGTAGGTAGAAGAGTTGTGCTAGAAATTGGAGAAAGTATTTGGAATTCCAGGTGTGATATCATGTCTTTTTGAAAGTATATCCAGGGAAGGGTGTCCTAAGGTTCTGTAGTAAAGGGAAACTGAGCCCCAGGTACATCAAGCCATTTGAAATTCTGGAAAGAATCGAATTTGTAGCTTACCATCTAGCGATGATTCCAAATCTCTCCAGAGTTCATGATGTGTTCCATGTGTCAGTGTTAATGAAATACATGCCAGACCCAACACATGTTCTCACATATAAAGAAATTGAACTGGAACCTGATTTTTCATATTTTTGAAAAGCCTATTGGGATTCATGACACAAGGGAGTAGATATTGAGAAATCATAGAACTCACCTAGTGAAGGTTCTTTGGAAAGCCAGAATATGGAGGAAGCAACATGGGAACCTGAGGATGTTATGAAAAACAATCACCGACATCTTTTTGGTGGGATTTTTACATAAAATTTTGAGGATGAAATTTACAACGGAGTGAATAATGTAGCACCCCAAACATCTTATGGTATGTTTCTCTTAAATACACTTTATTCATTAGGTATCCTATATTTCATGAATCACTGAGCCCCTATGGACCAAAAAATGGTTACTTATAGGAGATATCCATAACTTGGCCATTAAACGTAAATTTACCAGCTCTGTGATTTGAATTTTAAAAATCTGATACACACGGTTGTGTTCAATATGATATTTAGAGTCTGATAAAATTAACTTAATTTTCGGTGAATATTAACCAACCCTTATGAATAGTAACCTACCCTTAGGATTAGTAACTTACCCTTATGAATAGTAATATGACTCTTATGAATGGTATCCATACCCTTGAGTGTATAAATGAATTTAGACACCCTAAAGATGAAGATAGATATTCTAAGTGTTTATATATTTCAATTAAATAATTATTTAATTAAATATTTAATTAATCTTATTAAGAAAATTATTTTTGAAAAATGGAATTCATTTTGGGGTTCTACACGTCGAAAATTGGTTCGGGTTAATATTTGGGATTTTTCTGAAATAATTGAATTTTTGATGAATAGTGACATACCATAAATTGCAAAATTAAGATAAATACACTAATTATAGAGTCATGTGTGATGTTATACTAATGTAAGCCCAATTGGTTCGAGATCACATGATAAAAATACTATTCTTGGTAATGGAATGCTCATTATTACTTCTCTTGAAGAGAAATAAAAAATTAATGAGTTTTATATTAAGAAATCCCCTCTCTCTCCTCCACTATAAAAACCCCCTCTCACCCCCCCCCCTTCATTTCACTCCTCTCAAGCCTTGTGCATTCTCCAAATTCTGTCCAAATACCTTCCCAACCTCCTCCCCCACGTCCATTAAGCTTTGGTCTCATAAAAAGGCCAAAACATCTCCCCTTCAGAGGTTCTCAAAGGAGGAAGTCTCAGGAGGTAAATTCCTCTTTCAAATCCCTTCTTTTCTTATAAGTTCTTTTATTTTTGTTTCTTTTCTCTCCTCCATTCACCAAAATAATATGATAGATCTAGTAACATACATGTACTGGTATTTTTTTCATTCTAATGGTATATATTCCATTATCTTTTCTCCTTTTCCCACTTTTATTTGAAAGAAATGAAAGCAATGTTTGAGAAGTGCTAATTTAGCACATTCAAGGACAACGGTTTATCGATTTTTATTAAAATATCTAATTCTGTAATATATCCAATTTTGAGTTTTGTAATACATTTGTGAAAATGGTTTTAAGTTATAAAAAAAACATGTTCGTCGTAATCGAACCCACTGATTGACCAAAACGATTATCACTAAGGTTATATATATATATAATCGACTTCAATCTAAGTAACCCGAATTAAATTTAAAACCATGTAATCTACTTGATGTTCACTAATAGTGTATAACTTAATTTCTGGACAACCACATCTATCTTATATATATTTCTAAACTTGAATATAAGTGAACCAATCATTTAAAACCAAGCAAACAAACAAGCCCAAACAAAGAAATTGAACATTATAACCAATCACAAAGGCCTAGAATGAACTAAAAAGGATTATAATAAATCATTTACATATAAAAGGGGTTCTAGACTAATTAATTAATAATTCTAATTTTTTTATTCAGGTCTTTAATAACAATTCAAGAACACCTTCAAGCATAAGCTAGTGGATTTCTTAACTTAATTTTTATTCGTGGAGTTAAACATCTATTTCATTGGTTACACTATTCCAAGAATATGTGTGAATGACCTATGATTTTATTATTCTGTATATCCACTTTTATTTTGTGGGTTTATGTTTTTCACACTTAACTATGGCATTGATTTTTCTTCAATCTAATGATACGTTTTTGGTAAGGGATCCTCCCTCTCACTTTTATTCAAGAATCCACCCTATCTTGTGTGATTTTGTTTTTAATTTGTAATGATGGGGTATGTTTTCTCAACTCCCCCATAATACCCTTTTGACATATAAATAATGGGATACCCCTTTACCTCCCATTAATACCTTTCAATAACACTCATTACCAAGACAAAACTTTTCTAAGATGTTTAATCATCTCACCTTCAATTCTGTGGGATTTTCATTGTTCGCCTCTTATTTATTATATGTGGTATAGGTGTAATTCCATTTGACATATTTTGTCATGGTTCCCATTATATTGATTGTATTATGTGACTCTTTTGGTAGTTATTAACTTTTTTTATATGACTCAATTGAATACGACATGGTAACGAGGTTTGTCTCAATTTTTACTTCATTGTGACTTGCTTAGTAATTGTGCACCTACTCTTTCTTATGTGTTATACATACTGCCCATTTGAGATCACATTTCAATTGAAATTATATTCCATTTAAATATCCATATTCTCATATCATGGATATTATTATTGTCTAAGCTGTATACCATTTTACATACAGTATTTATTTTTAATGTTGTTTTGACGGTGGAAATGTTGATGAATCTGTATCCTATAATCTATACGGATAATGTAAATACATATTTCTCTTGTATTGAATATATTTATAAATAATTATTTGGATTTAGAGGGGGTGGGGCCCACTACAACCCCTCGATGCATCGTTAGGTCTCATGAGACAAAACAGTTTGGCGACAGACCCTTCAAGTTTGTTTCTAAAAATCAGATGGGTTTCTACACATAGAACTAAACAATTTTTACGGTGTTATGGTTCATGTGCAAGATACATGACATCCAATTAATAAGAATATTCTTTATTCATTATTAGTTATTATTAGTATCCATGAGGTTTTCTCTATGACAAAATCTATGGATGAAATTTCATTCTCAGTTTATTAATGGCATTAGTAGTTCATTTATTCACTATCCCATTTTGATTATGTCATATTGATTATGATTCATTTATTATTGTACTCATGCTTCCTCTATTTGTAACCCTTATTGAGCGTTTGAGCTCACCCCTTTCTCTATTTACCTTCAAAAGTTCATGAAGAGGAGGTCATATATTGAGTTCTTTTGGATGTAGTTTTTGTTTTTCATTATGTATTGTATCTTGTAACCTTATCCAATGTAATTTGTTTTAAATTTATGTATCTAGTTTCTTCAAGACTAATAAATTTATTGTTCCTTTAGGATTTTCATTCCTTGTAACCATTCCAATATCACAAGTAATGCACCGGATTTTGTGTAGTGGTGTCAGGGTGTTACAGTTGGTATCATAGTAAGTTTAGTAGGAAATATAGAAACTATAGTAGGAAATATGTATTAGGGAATAAATCCCTAAGGTAGAATTTGTGGATGAACTTACAAGAATGTCCTGGTATTTTGGTAAGGAATATATTATGTGGATCCTTCAAGCAATACATCCATGTCTGGATACGAGCAGGTAGAGGCGGCTCGGGCACAAATGTATCTAGGGGTAAAACCTGAAAACAACGCTTTGAGCTAGACTCGAACAGGAACTGGTACACGACAATGGGCCTTGCTGCACTATTGGTTATGACACTCCTAGGGGATATTCTTAGGATAATTCATATTTTATTTACAAGACATTATGAAGGAGTTTAATGTAAATTTTAAGTCAAAGAAACCATGTTTATAAGTTTATCTATGCATAAAATTTAAATCTACGTTGTGTGATTTTTTATATATGATTCATACACTAATCTACTTTATCCCATTATTTTAAAATGGCGTCTAATGGAAGAAGGGGAATCAATACTCGTGGTCAAGGAATGAATCTCCCTACTGAGCAAGTCAACACAGTCAATACTAGAGCAGATCAGATCATGACTATATTGGGGAAACATACTCAAGTTGTAACAAATAAACATTTTACACCTGGGTTGGGTCGTTTCATGCGGCAGAAGCCCCCATCATTCAGTGGGAATACTAATCCTGAGGTACCTGAGTAGTGGATCACGTCACTGGAAAAAATATTCATGGCATTAAGATGCAATGAAAAATAGAAGGTGGTGCTGGTAGTATATTCTCTCAAGGGTGACGTTGACCAATGGTGGTCCCTGATATAGAATACCATGGAGGATGAAGAAATAGAAGTTATGGAGTGGAGGACTTTTAAGGGAATATTATTCAAAAAATATTTCCCTCGTGAGCAACGAACTGAAATGAAAAGGAAATTATTTATCTTAAAACAAAGGGAAGAAGACAGTGTTGTAGAGTATGACGCTACTTTTCCAAGGCTGTCCAGGTATTTCATAGATCACGTACATGACAAGATAGATATGATTGATCATTTCTTTGAAGGTCTTAATTCAAGTCTTCAGAGGGCACAAGCTTCTCAAACATTTTCATCATATGATGGAATTGTATCAAGTTCCATCAAAACAGAGAGGGATTTTTCTAGATCAAATCTTTTCAAAGGAAACCAAGATAACAAGTGGTACTCGGATAACAAAGGAAAAGGAGAAGCACCAAAGAAGAGAAAGGGAATTAATAGTTTCCCATTATTCAAGAACTGTGGAAAGAATCATCTCGGGAAATGCTTGAAAGGCATGGAAGTCTTCTATAACTGTGGAGAAAAGGGTCATCGATCTGATGAATGCTAGGGGAAGAAACAATTGAATGATATTCAATGATACAATTGTATATAGATGGGACACTATTCAAATGAGTGTCCTAAACACCAAGGAAACATTACTCAGAAAAGGCCAAGAGTGCAAGGGAGAGCTTATACGATTACAACTGCAGAGGTCGGAGTTCCTAATGATGTGGTGGTAGGTACTTTAATTGTTTCCTCAAAATTATCCAACACCTTATTTGATTCTGGATCATCAAATTCATTTATATCTTCTCAATTTTCCAAGAAAATTAGATATCTCCAATTTGATTTAATAAAGGATTTTTTAGTCAAAACTACCGGGGGTGTATCATTGCAACAAAGGCATATCGACTAGTCCCCCTCCAGTCACCAAAACGTGCTTTAGTTGCTAACCTTGTCATCATACCAGTGAATGAACTTGATATAATTCTCGGCATGGATTGGCTATAAAATTATGATGCGAAGATTTATTGTAAGAATAAGGAAGTAACAATTTTTGAAAATGGTGGAGAATCCATTCTCTTTAGGGCAGAAACATTGCCACCTGATTCTTATTGAAAACCACCTACAATAGCTCTACTGAATGCAATACTTGGAGAGGAAGATAAACCAACATCTATTGGCGAGGAAATAAATATTCAAATTGATGATGTGCACACAGTGCAAGAGTACATTGATGTCTTTAAAGAGGATTTACCTGGACATCCTTCATAGAGGGAAGTTGAGTTCTCTATTGATTTAAATCCTGGTGCGAGACCTATATCAAAGACCCCCTATAGAATTTCCACTGTGGAGTTAGTTGAGCTAAAGAAATAACTAGAGGATTTGAGTGACAAAGGATTTAATCGACCTAGTGTTTCTTCATGGGGAGCCTCGGTCCTGTTTGTCATGAAGAAAGATGGATCCATGAGGCTATGCATTGATTAAAGGAAAATCAATGCTATTAAAATAAAGAATAAGTATCATCTTCCACATATTGATGGTTTATTTCATCAACTTCATGGATCCCAATACTTTTCTATGATTTAACTTCGGTTCGGATATCATCAGTTGCATGTGAGGAAGGAAGATATTCCTAATACAGCATTTCAAACCAGGTATAGGCATTACGAGTTTATGGTGACACCTTTTGGAATGACTAATTCACCCTCTATTTTCATGGATTTAATGAATAGATTTTTCAAGGAATATGTTGATAACTTTGTTGTGGTGTTCATCGATGATATCATGGTATACTCAAAAAGCAATTAAGACCATGGGAATCAATTGTGGATTATTCTGGAAACTCTTAGAAGAAATGTATTATAAGGAAAGTTTAGCAAGTGCGAATTTTTGATTTAATCAGTTTCTTTTCTAGTCCATATTGTCTCTAATGATGGAATCCTAGTTGATCCTACGATGACAAAGGCATTCCAAAATTTTCCCATGCCAAAAAACATAACCGAGGTAAGTACTTTTATTGGTTTAGGAAGTTACTATCAGCATTTCGTTCAGAATTTTTCCCGTCTATCTAACCCGCTAACAAAGATCACACATAAGGGAGTTAAGTTTGGGTGGGAAAAAGAGTGAAGATAATGCTTCAAAGAATTTAAAAGAAGATTGGTCAATGCTTCAATTTTGACACTTCCATCTGGAAGTGATGGATTTTTTATATACAGCGATGCATCAAAGAATGGGTTGGGTTGTGTCCTTATGAAAAATGATAAAGTTATTTTTTATGCATCAAGATAGTTGAAGACTCATGGGAAATATTATCCAACTCATGATCTTGAGTTAGCAGCCGTAAACTTTTCTATGAAAATATGGAGGCATTATCTCTACGGGGAGAGATGTGAGATCTATACGGACCAGAAGAGTTTGAATTACATTTTCACACAAAAAGAACTCAACACGAGGTAATGAAGATGGCTTGAGTTACTAAAATATTACGATTTATCAATACACTACCACCTAGGACAGGAAAATAAGGTGAAAGATGCATTAAGCATGAAATATCATGGCCTTCTGACTCAAATGAGGATTGAAAGAGATCATGTAATCATAGATCTACTGAAGATGGATATGGGAATTGTTAAGGAACGGGAACATATTTTCTCTTTCAAATAATTGATAAAGCATATTTATTAGAGAAAATAAAAATATCTCAATATGATGATGAGAATCTGCACTAGAAAATTAATGCTCTCAAGGATGAAAGACTGGATGACTTCGTGTATGAAGATGGAGTACTGAAATCTGGGAAGAGGTTATCCGTTCCATCAGTACCTGAGCTAAAAATGGATCTATTAGATGATTCCCATAGATCAAATTTCTTTATACACCTAGGTAGCACCAAGATGTACATATATCTGAAGGAATATTTCTGGTGGGATAATATGAAGCGGGAAATTGCTGAATACGTGTTAAGGTGTCTAGTTTGTCAACAAGTGAAGGCAGAGAGACAACATCCCAAAGGAGTCATGAAACCTCAACCTATTCCCATATGTAAGTGGGATAAAATTACGATGGATTTTATCACCAGACTATCGAGGGCACCTAGAAATAATGATGCAATATGGGTAATTGTTGATCATTTCACAAAATCAGCACATTTCCTTCCTATATGAGAGGATTTTTCACTCGAGCGCCTTGAAATACTCTATATTAATGAAGTTTTAAGACTTCTTAGTGTTCCTATATCAATTGTATCAGATCAATATCCCCAGTTTACATCAATTTTCTAGAAAATTCTCATGAAAACTTGGAATACTGAGCTTTGTATGAGTACTGCTTATCACCCCCAAACCGATGGACAGTCTGAAAGGACTATTCAAACTTTAGAATAGATGTTGAGGTCATGATATCATGATCTCCAAGGTATGTGGGATCAATACTTCCATTTGGTGTAATTTTCCTATAATAATATTTTCCATTATAGTGTTCAAATGGCTCCGTATGAAGCATTATATGGAAAGAGGTGTCGAAATCCAACTTATTGGGATGACGTTTGTGAGAGGAAACTTATAGGTCCAGAACATATTGAAGACTCCACGACAAAGGTGAAGAAAATTCAAGCCCATATTAATGCATCCCAAAGTGGGAAGAAGAGTTATGCTGAAAATCGGAGAAAGGATTTGGAATTCCAGGTGGGAGATCATGTCCTTCTGATAGTATCTCCATGGAAGTGTGTCCTAAGGTTCGCTAAGAAAGGGAAACTGAGCCCCAGGTAGATCGGGCCATTTGAAATTCTGGAAAGAATCGAAGCCGTAGCTTACCATCTAGCGATGCCGCCAAATCTCTCTAGAGTTCATGATGTGTTCCATGTTTCATTGCTAACGAAATACAAGCCAGACCCAATTCATGTTCTCACATATGAAGAAATTTAAATAGAACCTGTTTTGTCATATTGTGAAAAGCCTATTGGGATTCTTGACACAAGGGAGAAGATATTGAGAAATCAGACAACTCACCTAGTGAAGGTTCCTTGCAGAAACCAAAATATGGAGGAAGCAACATGGGAAACTGAGGATGTTATGAAAAATAATCACCCACATCATTTTGGTGGGCTTTATAAATAAAATTTTGAGGAAGAAATTTCTGAAGGAGGGAATAATGTAGCACCCCAAACATCTTATGGTATGTTTCTCTTAAATACACTGTATTAATTAGGTAGCCAATATTATATAAACCATTGAGCCCCTATGGAACAAAACATGGTTACATATTAGAGATAGCCACAACATAGACAATAAACTTAAATTTATCAGCTCTGTGATTTGAATTTTCAAAATCTGATATACACGGTTATGTTCCAGATGATATTTATAGTCTGATATAATTAACTTAATTTTTAGTGAATAGTAACCTACCCTTATGAATAGTAACCAACCCTTTGGAATATTAACTTACCCTTATGAATAGTAATATGACTCTTATTAGTGTTATCCATACCCTTGAGTTTATAAATGAATTTAGACACCCTAAAGATAAAGATGAATATTCTAAGTGTTTACATATTTCAATTAAATAATGATTTAATTAAATATTTAATTAATCATATTTAAAAAATTATTTATGAAAAATTGACTTCTTTTTGGGATTCTACATGCCGAAAATGGGTTAGGGTAAACTTTTGGTATTTTTCTAAAATACTTGAATTTTTGATGAATAGTGACATACCATAAATTGAAAAATTAAGATAAATACTCTAATTATAGAGTCATGTGTGATGTTATACTGATGTAAGCCCACTTGGTTCGAGATCTCAGGATAAAAATACAATTCATGGAAATGGATTACTCACTATTCCTTCTCTTCAAGAGAAATAAAAAAATTAATGAGTTTTATATTAAGAAATCCCCTCTCTCTCTTCCAATATAAAAACCCCCTCTCACCCCCTTCCTTTCACTCTACTCAAGGCTTGTGTCTTCTCCAAATTCTGTCCAAATACCTTCCCAACCTCTTCCCCAATGTCTAGCAAGCTTTGGTCTCATAAAAAGGCCAAAACATCTCCCCTTAAGAGGTTCTCAAAGGAGGAAGTCTCAAGAGGTAAATTCCTCTTTCAAATCCCTTATTTTCTTTTAAGTTGTTTTATTTTTGTTTCTTTTCTCACCTCCCTTCACCAAAATAGTATGATAAATCCAGTAACATACATGTACTATAATTGTTTTCATTCTAATGGTATATATTACATTATATTCTCTCCTTTCTCTACTTTTATTTGAAATAAATGAAAGCACCATCTGAGAAGTCCTAATTTAGCACATTCAAGGATAACGGTTTATCGATTTCTATTAAAATCATTAATTCTGGTCAGGAAACCAATTTTGTTATGTTTGAACAATGTTGTTATTTAATATATCCTATTTTTAGTTATTTAATACTTTTTTACAAATGGTATTAAGTTATAAATCAAAACATGTTCGTCGAAATCAAACCCATTGATTAACCAAAACGGTTATCACTATGGATATATATATATATATATATATATAAATTCGACTTCAATCTAAGTAACCGGAATAAAATTTAAAACCATGTAATCTCTTGGATGTTCACTAATAGTGTATAAATTCATTTCTGGACAACCACATCCATATTATATATTTATCTGAACTTGAATATAAGTGAACCAATCATTTAAAACCAAGTAAAAAAAAGAGCCCAAACAATGAAATTGAACCTTATAACCAATCAAAAAGGCCTAAAATGAACTAAAAAAGAATTATAATAAATTATTGACATATAAAAGAGTTTATGGACTAATGAATTAATAATCCTAATTTGTATATTCAGATAATTAATAACAAGCCAAGAACACCTTCAAACATAAGCTAAGGGATTGTGTAACTCAATGTTCATTCTTTGAGTTAAAGATCTATTTCATTAGTTATATTGTTACAAGAATATGTGTGAATGACCTATAATTTTTTTATTATTTATATCCACTTTTATTGTGTGGGTTTTTGTTTGTCACACTTAACTATGTTATTGATTTTACCTCAATCTAATGATACGTTTTTGGTAAGGTATCCTCTCTCTCACTTTTATTCAAGAATCCACCCTATCTTTTGTGCTTTTGTTTTTAATTTATAATGATGGGTTATGTTTTATAAAATCCCCCATAATACCCATTTGACATATAAATAATGGGATACCCCTTTACCTCTCATTAAGGCATTTCAATAACACTCGTTACCGTACCAAAATGTTTCTAAGATGTTTTATAATCTCACCTTCAATTCTGTGGGATTTTCATTGTTTGCCTCTTATTAATTATATGTGGTGCAGTTATAGTTCCATTTGACATATTATATCATGGTAACCATTACATTCATTGTATTATGTCACTCTTTTGGAAGTTATTAACTTTTTTATATGACTTAATTGAATACAATATGGTAACGAGGTTTGTCTCAATTTTCACTTCATTGTGACCTACTTAGTAATTGTGCACCTACTCTTTCTTATGTGGTGTACCTACTAACCATTTGAGATCACCTTTCAATTGAAATTATATTCCATTTAAATATCCATATTCTCATATCATGGATATTATTATTGTCTAAGTTGTATACCATTTTACATAAGGTATTTATTTTGAATGTTATTTTGACGGTGGAAATGTTAATGAATCTGTATCCTCTAATCTACATGGATAATGTAAATACATATTTATCTTTTATTCAATATATTAATAAATAATGATTTGGATGTATAGTTTTGTGGGTCCCACTACATCCCCTCGAAGCATTGGTAGGTCTCATGAGACAAAATAGTTTGGCAACAGACCCTTTGAGTTTGTTTCCAAAAATCAGACGGGTTTTTAGCCATAGAACTAATCTGTTTTTAAGGTATTATGGTTCATGTTCCAGATACATGACGTCCAATTAATAAGCATTATATTTATTCATTATCAATTATTATTAGTATCAATGAGGTTTTCACTATGACAAAATCTATAGATGCAACTTCATTCTCAGTTTATTAATGGCATTAATAGTTCATTTATTCACTATGCCATTTTGATTATGTCAGATTGATTATGATTCATTTATTATTGTACTCATGCTTCCTCTATTTTTAACCCTTATTGATCATTTCAGCTCACCACTTTCACTGTTTACCTACAACAGGTCATGAAGAGGAAGTCATTTATTGAGTACTTGTGGATACAGTTTTTGTTTTTCATTATGTATTGTATATTGTAACCTTATCCAATGTAATTTGTTTTAAATGTATTTATCTAGTTTATTAAAGACTACTAAACTGATCATTACTTCGGGATTTTCATTCCTTCTAACCATGTCAATATCACAAGTAATGCACCGGCTCCTGTCTATAGGGGTCAGGGTGTTACATAATCCCTTTGCATTAACTGTCATAAAATTTCTATTGGAAGTATTTAATTAAAATCAAGAGCAATAATGGTGGAAAAAGATGATGGTGAGTCAAATATGATGGTAGCAGATTTAAACAGTAGAAAATAAATGGTTTCAATCATAGAGGTATTTGTATTGGTGTAGCTCGATCCGGTTAGACCAAATGCTTATAGCCTGCAACTATCGTGGGTCGAGCTGACCGACTAACACCGGCAGACACCATAGCAACTCTGAATATTGAAGCAGAGCTGACCGACCAACACAGACAGACACTATAGCAGTGCAGACATTGGATTCCACATTACTGTTTCACTTTTTACTTCCAGCTGACAGCCACTAGAGTATTGGATACATATACAAAAGGCTTCATAAGATTGAAAAAGTCTGTAATAATATTTCCTTATCTCTTCATACTACTAAAGAAATCTTTCTTCTCCTCCATGAATAGGTTGAGTAATGTTTTCATCACTTTCAACTGGTCAACCTATTCCTTGGAAACCCATTCTATAGAATCTACCTAAATTAATCCCGATGAGATGAATGAAAATCACATATTACAACAAGGAGATGATATTTGACTATAGACTAGATCGAATCAGCATCAACAAAAGTCGATGGAGGTGGAGAACTAGATGTAGAAGCAATAATAGGACCATTCTTGAATCTATTCCATAAGGAATATAGACTAGAAACAAAGTGTCATGACTCATCCTTAGGGCTCGTGTCGTGACTACCCCAAGCCCGCCTTCCATAGGCCAGGGGCTAGCGACTAGCACCAAAGGCGAATCCCAGATAAAAAATGGATGGCATTACTTTTAAACCTGTAACACACACAGTCTTAACACAAGCAGTAGAAGAAACAAGTACTAATATAGAAAAGAATGGTGTGCTAAAAGTAAGTGGGCCAGTATACCACCCCAATTGAACAACAAGTAAAAGTAAAAGTAAAATGGGAAAATAGATCCTGGATCATCCACCGGGGAATCCTACCTGAAGGGTTGGTAGAAATCTCGAACCAATCCTCCCTAAGATACGTCTCGTCTAGTCCAGCTTCGAGCATCCTCCTATCCAAAACCCTCATCCTCGATCACTGCTGACAATCATCTACACCGAACACAACAAGGTCTGGGAAAATCCCGCGTAGTGGTGAGTATAACAATACTCAGTAAGGGACCCCGAGAGCCCCGATGGTCTCCTAGAATCCACTAAGGATAAACCACATTAGTAAGATACAATCATGAAGTATAAACCATCCCAAATTAGGTATATTTCCATACATATAACTACGTTACCAATCACAGTAAGACTCCAACACTCGAGCCCAAACACAACCAATTCCACAAAGGAAGTAAAGTCAATCATCTC
Organism: Viscum album; assembly: GCA_963277665.1. Lineage (NCBI taxonomy): Eukaryota > Viridiplantae > Streptophyta > Magnoliopsida > Santalales > Viscaceae > Viscum > Viscum album. The sequence goes on along the minus strand of OY728150.1, from coordinate 626,251,543 downwards.
GATGATAACAACTGAAATACAAGACTCATCTCACACAGGTATAAAACAATGTAGAGGGGTAGAGATGATTATATGTATCCACTGAATCATATCCTCTATCGAACCCACGTATGATACTGGAACAATTTCAGCGTCGTCGAACCCACGGAGTATTCCTATACAGAATTCATCATTGTCGAACGCATGGAGCATCCCAGTACTGAAGTCCTCGCTATCGAACCCATGAAGGATACCGGTATAGTATCGTCGTTTTCGAACCCACATAGGATCCTAGTATAGTAGTAGGTCCACGTAGGATCCTAACATCTCAGTCGCAGCTAGACATAGGGTTCCCGCACACATCACACTCAATTTTGGGAGGGTCCTCTCCTCGATCCAAGTGTCAATACGTCAACTACCATGAAGTCTCGAGTTTATGTATCCCATAGTTCTGTCTCATCATAAGAAACTCAACACGACAGACGACACGTCAATCAGACACCTTGTCTATGAGTTACTGGCATTTCCGTTCCAGGGGCCCGGTTGGTTTTTAGGTTCAAACCAACCCAACCATACCCCAACTGTGTCCAAACATCAAGTAGGGTCTTCCAAAAGTACTATCTAGCTCCAAGTTGTCCATCTCTATAGGTGGTTCGTCAATCGGACACATGTAGTCCATGATATGGGTGAAAAGGTGTAAACTGGCCAAATGGGTCTTGGTCCGGCGCGACCTGGTCCGTACCGGGATCCAACCAGGTCCAAGGGTCTGACCCGGTCCGAGGAAGCGGCCCGATATGAGGGGGCGGACCGGCCGAGGGCGGCATGGCTGAGGGCAGCCCGGCCTAGGGCGGCCCGGCCGAGGGTGGCCTTGCCAAGGGAGGCACGGCCAATGGCGGCCTGGTGGTTCGTGGGGTCCGCTTAAGCCACAGCTAGGGGGAAACTGTGTGCCCCTGGAACCCAAACAGTTGAACCATTCGGGTGGAACTGAAACCATTGTTCGGTGGCACCGATCCATCACACATGGGACCCAATGGGGTCCCGCTCCTCCTGGCTGGCCCAAGCGGCTAGCCGCTCCACACCACCGACGCTGCGCCCCTCCGCCGCACCACTCCGTCATGGCCCGCCCTGGCTGCAGTCCTCTACTGGCCTCCACATGGGGCGACGGTGCTGCGCGCCTCTTCCACATCTCGTCATGATTGCGGCTCTCCTTCCGTGAGTCATGGTGGTGTCATGCCCTCTTAGTATCCCGAAAGCCTTGCACCGCCGTTTCCTTCGCGGTAGTTTTGCGCCGCCATTGTCGACAACAAAACAGAAAAACAAAGGGGTAGGTTCATGCCGTGTTCATTCGGTCCAAGCCCTCCTCGTTATGGCATTATAAATAGGCAACTCACATTCCAAAACGTGAATGAAGACAAACAGGTACAAAAACAATTCAAATTTCCCTTACTTATTTCGATGAACATTGACGAAGTCGCATGATAATGCGGGCGTCGATTCGTCGTTCGCCGTGATCATCACGCACTCCCAATACCCAAGCTCGTGTGTTGGAACGTGTTCAGAGGTGATGAAGTCGATGATGGTGTTATTCACATTCTTTATTTGAGAGGATAATGTTCTCCATGGTTTTTCAAAAGCTCCACCAAAAAGAATGTTCCAGCAAAAATAATCGGTTAAGCTAACCCATTATTTAATTGTTGTCCAAAAGAATTAAAATAATTCAAAATAATTATTTAAATGGGAGAGCTCAATTAATTCATTATGTGGGTTGGAACATTTAATTAGTGGGTGAAGTTCAAGGGTCTCCCTCACTTTATGGAGAGTTTCAAGGGGGTTTAAGCTCGTGGGGGCCCACGTAAAATATCCTCCCAAGGGAGGTTATGTGCGGGTGGGCCCCACCACCATAACCTCTCATGGGAGGTTATGGTGTGATGGCCCTCACCACTAACCTCCTCTTGGAGCTTTAACCACCAAAAATAAAAATGAATCTAACACTTTATTTTAATTCAATTTTTAATTTAAAACCCCAAAAACTAACTTACATTCTTGTTAGAATGCAATTTCAGTGAAGGTCGCACTAAGAAATCACAGGCGATGCGAGTCCAACAGTGCCTTCGGATTTCAATTCTGAGAACCGGTTCAAAAGTTATAAAATCCCGCTCATACATTTTACTGAACGTACTCAAACAAAACTTCAGAAATTGATTCTGGGCACACTAGGCCTCGGAATCAAGCACTGTCAGAAACTGCAGACTCGTAAAATTCCCATGTATTTAAAAAAATTCCACAGAAATTATGGGTCTTTACATTATCCCCACCTTAGATCTTTACGTCCCTGTAAAATATAACTCTAACTAAGGGAACAAATGGGGGTACTGAGCACACATCTGAGCCTCCCACTCCTATGTGCCCTCCTGGAGGTTCCCTTGCTGCCAACGAATGCGCACCAGAGGTATCGACCATCCACATAGGACCCACTCCTATCAATCCTCAATCTCCACTAGAACCTCTGTGAAAGTCACCCCGTTATTGTTGTCTATCTCTCCATGGTTGATGATGTGGGAAGGGTCATGCACGTATCTCCTTAGCATAGATATGTGGAAGACGTCAAGCACCCGGTGCAACTGAGGTGGAAGAGATAATCGGTAAGCCACCTCGCCAAGTCTTCTGAGGACCTGGAACGGTCTGATGAATCGTGGAGATAACTTTTCACCTCGGCCAAATCTCTGTAGACCACGTCGAGGTGAGACCCATAGAAAGATGTGGTCTCCATCCTTGAACTTCAGTGTTCTTCGTCTCCTATTATCATAGGACTTCTACCAGCTCTTTGCAGTCTTCATCCACTCTTGTATGATCTACACCTTCTCTATTGTATCCTGCACCATCTCTGGTCCCATAAGTACTGACTCCCCTAGGTCAGTCCAGCACAGAGGCGATCTACAAGATCGGTCGTATAGTGCCTCTAAAGGTTCCATCCAGATGGTTGAGTGATAGCTGTTGTAATGCGCAAACTCTACCAAGGGTAAGTGATCCTCCTAGCTACGACCGAATTTGAGGACACATGCACAAAGAATATCCTCAAGAGTATGAATGGTCATCTCAGTCTGACCATTCATCTGAGGATGGAAGGTGGTGCTCAAGCAAATGTGCATCCCAAAAGCCTCTTGCAACCCATTCCATATCCAGGAAGTGAAATGAGTATCCCGATCATAGATGGTCAATTACACACAATGAAGTCGTATGATCTCATAAATGTAGAGGTGTCCCAAGCTCTCTACAGAACCCTACTCTCTGATCGGTAGGAAGTGTTCCGACTTGGTGATTCGGTCAAAAACCACCGAGATAGAGTCTTGTCCCCTAGATTTATGTGGATGTAAAATCACGAAATCCATGGATATCCCATCCCACTTCCACTCTAGGACCTCTAAGGGATGAACTAATCCTACTGGAACCTGGTGTTTCGCCTTCACTTGCTGACAAGTGAGGCATCATGAGACAAAATATAATACTGCTTTCTTCATACCTGGAACCATTTCTGTCGTTGGAGGTCTTGATACATCTCCACCACACCTAGATGTACCGCTAGAGGATATGTGTGGAACTACTCAACACTTCATCTTGAAGTTCTACTGGTACCATAGTACGTCCTCTGAAGAGGATGATGTTCTCCCCACCTACAAAAAATCCATCAGGTTCTTTCCCTATGGATATTTGTGCATGTCGAGATTCATAGTCAACATCCCCACACTGCGCCTCCCTGACTCTCTGATGAAGTTCAGGTGTGAATGTAATAGACTACAGAAAGTTTTCTCCATCTCAATTCACAAAGGATAACTTCAATTCATCTAGTTGCTCTGTCACCTCTCCTAGCAGCTGAATGCATGATCTCCTACTAAGAGCATCTGCTACAATGTTCCCCTTCCTAGGAGTATAGACTATCTCGATGTCATAGTCCTGGAAAAACTCAATCCAATGCCAATGTATTAGGTTCGAGTCCTTCTGTGAGAAGATGTACCTGAGAATCTGGTGGTCAGAGTAGACTGTAAAACAATCACCCATTAGATAGTGCCACCACGTCTTTAAGGCGAAGACCACTGCTGCTAATTCCAGGTCATGGGATGCATAGTTCTTTTCATGTTGTCTCAACAGCCGAGATTCATAATAATCACTGCTCTCTCTAGCATCAGTACACACCCAAGTCCGGTCTCTGATGCATCGTAATAGACTACGTATCCAACACCCTCCTCCAGTAGCCTCAAGATGGGTGCACTGGTCAGCATCTGGCTCAGCTTCTTAAAACTCCATTGGAAACTCTCTAAACACACGAAGGGTTCACCCTTCTTCGTCAATGTGGAAAATGGTGTTGCAACTCTATCATAGTCTAGCACAAATCTCCGATAATACCCAGCCAGTCCCAGTAAACTTCGTACTTTTGTCACACTCCTGGGTGGCTCCCAAGCCAGTACTTCCTTGATCGTCGCTGGATCCATTGCAACTCCAGCCTCTGAGATGACATATCCCATAAATTGTACCTCTCAGATCCAAAACTGGCACTTCGAGAGCTTTCCATAATGCTGGTTCTCTTAGTGTGTGTCCAGTACAACCTGCAAATGGTAGGCGTGCTCTTCCTCAGTAGTTGAGTAGATCAGAATGTCATCGATGAAGACTACCACAAAGAGATCATAGTATGGATGAATGATCCTTTAATGAGTTCCATGAACACTGTTGGAGCATTGGTTATGCTAAATGGAGTAACAAAGAACACTTGGTGGCCATACCGGCATCTGAAGGTCGTCTTCTGCACATCCTCATCCCGAACATTGAGCTGGTGATAACTTGATCGAAGATCTATCTTCGAGAACCAACGCGCTCCCTTCTGCTGATCAAAGAGGTCGGAAATCCTCATGAGTGGGTACTTGTTCTTCACGGTCACCTGGTTCAGGCGCCGATAATCAACACACAGATGCAAGATCTCATTCGCCTTATTGGGGAACAAAATCGGGGATTACCAGGGTGAAACACTAGATCAGATAAATCCCTTTCTATACAAGTCCTCTAGTTGTACCTACAGCTCGCGAAGCTCAATAGGATCCATCCAATATTATGGAATAGATATCAGTGTCGTCCTAGGGTATAGGTCAATGTAGAAGTCCACCACTCTGCGAGGAGGTAGTCCTAGAACATCGTTAGGGAAAACATCCGCGTACTAGTCCACCACTACAGGATAAGTCAGACTCTCCACATCAACTGCTCAGAGGGTAAGGAAGGCCAACTGATTAGTGATTGGTTGAAGCCTCCTCCTGGTAAGTCTATCTTGTACTGCAATGGTTCCCTTCTCACTGGTGAAGGGGAACATGGTCCCATCGGTGCAGACACAGAGCACTTTGCACCTAATGCAGCCAATCTGAGCATGAACTCTGGATATCCAGTCCATACCCAAGATGACGTCATAATTCCTCGACACTGCTACAAGAAGATCCCAGCCAAATCTCTCACCTCCTATAGTAAGCTCACACTACCGGAACCAGTGTGTAATTGTCGATTCTACTCTTGTAGGAGTCTCTAGTCATAAGGATCGAGCCAACGGCTCCGTTGAAATATCTGAGCTCCGAATGAGGGCGGCGACAATAAAATAATGAATCGCACCTATGTCTAAAAGTACTGTATCAAGGGTGGAGTTGACATAGATAGTACCTCGAATCATCTCAGGTGCGTCGTGGTTGTAGGCCACTACTGCCTGGAGTTGATACCACCTTTTTCTTCCATCTCCCTGGGGTCGGGGTGGACCTTCTTGTGGTGGTGGTCGTAGGACCTCGGAACGTCGTCCACCACTTGCTACTCAGCCAACTCCTCTAACACGTCTGCCTGCTCTCAACGGACCACTCTGGTCGAACCTCTGCCTATTCTTGTGAGGTCCCTCTACTGTCTGCTGCCCATCTGAAAGGCAGGTCAGGTAGTCAAGAGCCATGTGACCATGCCCACCACATTCATAGCACTTCCTGCTCCTCATATGGATGGCTCTGTCTCGTGTGCCCAACACAACTGAACATGTATCTTGGGGTCTCCCACCTGATGGCTTGGTCCACTTGGACCTCTATGAAATCTATCTGCTTTCGGCTACAGAAGACTCTAATACATGTCACCATGTGGTGTGTCTCGTTGCTGGTGACTGCTCAGCAAGAAAACTCTCCACAAGAACGACTCGCTCCAGCACCCCCGCCTACATCGGAATGCTGAGGGAGATCATCAAAGCCCTGATCTCATGCCTGAGTCTCTGCTCGATGGTTTGGGCCCTGAAGATTGGGTCACGTAAAATATCTTTGGAGTAGCGCAAGAGGTCGATGAACCTCACTGAGTACTGTGCCACCATCATGCTGCCCTGTTACAAATGAAGGAGCTCCTGAATCCGCACCACACGAAGGGTGTCTGGAACAAACTCTGTCCAGAAGAGACTATCGAAGTCTTCCCAAAGTAGTAGTTTCTCGACATGCACCTAGAGCATCAGGCTCCACCATCTTCATGCTACTACATGTAGGAGACTCACTGCAAGGATCACCATGAGTTCAGCTGGTGTCCCTACCAATCTGAAAAACTCTCACAACAGACTCCAACCAATCCTCAACTACCTGTGGGTCTATCTCTCCTCTAAACCTGGGAGGCCTCTAGCGCTAGAACTCATGCAATGCACTCAGACGACGTGCAATCTCTAATTCTAGAGCTGGTGGTATCGGTGGCCCAATGGGTAGTTGTTCCGCTGGTACTTCCATTATGATGGGGCCCAACACCGAGGCCTCATCGCTCGGTGGGCTACCATCTCGTACAAAACATAGAACCCTTACTGGCTGCCTACGTGGGACCATCCTGAAAAGAAACAGGTGCTCAATTGTCAAAAAAATATACCTGGTGAGATGACACAAAGTAATCATGAAGAAATCGTTTCAAAGGAAACACACACGCAATCAGTGTTTTCATGCACTGAGTCAGAAGTCAGAAGTCCGAGTCCTAGTGCATGGATACGTCAGACGCCGCCCCAACATTAGTTTCCCTAAACTGATAACCACACCCAAAACACTTTACACTATTGACATTAAAATAATAAGAGTCCAAGTTATATGGTAGAACCAACTCCTATGATACCAATTTTTCACGACCCATCCTCAGGGCCCATGTCGTGACTACCCCTAGCCCACCTTCCATAGGCCAGGGGTTGGCGACTAGAACAAAAGGCGAATCGCTGATAAAAAAGGGAATGCATTTCCTTTAAACCTGTAACACACACAGTCTAAACACAAGAAATATAAGAAACAAGTACTATTATAGAAAAGAATGGTGTGCTGAAGGTAAGTGGGCCTTTGTACAAACCCAATTTAACAACAAGTACAAGTAAAAGTAAATAGGGGAAATAGCTCCTGGATCGTCCACCGGGGAGTCCTACTTGAAGGGTAGGTACATATCTCGAACAACATTTCCATAAGGTATGTCCTATCTAGTCCAGCTCCGAGCATCCTCCCACCCATCACCCTCAGCCTCGATCACTACTGACCGTCATCTGCACAGAACACAACAAGGTACGGGTGAAGCCCGTGCATGGGTGAGTATAACAATACTCAATAAGGGACCCCGAGACCCCCGATGGTCTCCTAGAATCCACTATGGGTAAACCATAGTATTAAGATACAATCACGAAGTATCAACTATCTCTACATAGGTATATGCCCATACAAATACCTATGTTACCAATCATAGTCCGGCTCCAACACTCGAGCCCAAACACAACCCATTCCACAAAGGAAGTAAATTCATTCATCTCGATGATAACAACTGAAATACAAGACTCAGCTCACACAGGTATACAAGTCATGTATATGGGTAGAGATGATTAGATGTAGCCACTGAATCATCTCCTCTGTCAAACCCATGTAGGATCCTAAAACAGTATCAACACTGTCGAACCCAAGGAGGATCCCAGTATAGAAGTCGTCGCTGTCGAACCCACGGAGGATCTCGGTACTGAAGTCATCACTGTCAAACCCACGGAGGATCCTGGTACAGTATCTTCGCTGTCGAACCCACGGAGGATCCTGGTATATTAGTAGGTCCATGTAGGATCCTAACATCTCATTCGTAGCTAGCCATAGGTTTCCTGCACACAGCACGCTCGATTTCTTGAGGGTCCTCTCCTCGAGCTAAGTTTAAATACATCAACTACCATGAAGTCTCAAGTTGATCTATCCCATATTTTTGTCTCATCATAAGGAACCCAATGCGACAGACGACACGTCAATCAGACGCTCGATCTGTGAATTATTGGAATTTCTATTCCAGGGGCCCAGTTGGATTTTAGGTTCAAACCAACCTAAATGTAACCCAACTATGTCCAAAAATCAAGTAGGGTATGCCAAAATCACCATCTCGCTCCAATTTGTCCATTGCTGAAGGCAGTTCATCAATCGGACACCCGTAGTCCATGATATGGGCAAAAAGGTGTAAACTGGCCAAATGGGTCCAGGTCTGCTCCGACCCAGTCGGACTGACCCAACCCAACCTGTTCCGTACCGGGGTCCGACTGTGTACAAGAGTCCGATCCGGTCCAAGGAAGAGGCTCGGTCCTAGGGTGGACCAGCTGAAGGAATCCCGGACGAGGGAGGCCCAGCCGATGGTGTCACGGTCTGGCGGCCTGGTGGCTCGCGGGGTATGCCTAAGTCGCAGCTATAGGGAAAAGTCGCGAGCCCCCTGGCACCTGAATGGTTGAACAATTTTGGTGGAACTGAAACTGGTGCTAGGTGGTTCCGGTCCAGTACACATGGGACCTGAAGGGGTCCCTCTCCTCCCAGCTGGCCTGAGTAGCCAGCCAATCCACACCACCAGTGGAGCCCGATGGTACTGCGCCCCTCCGCCGCAGCCCGCCAAGTCCGTGGTCTTCTGCTGGACTCCACGCGGGGTGACGGCGCCGCGCACCTCCATCGTGGCCTATCTTTTCCGCGACACTCCTTTTGTGTGGCATGTTGGTGCCATGCCCTCTTGGCATCCCAGCGGCCTTGCACCGCCGGTTCCTAGGCGGTAGTGTTGTTCTGCCACTATCAAAAAAAAAGATGACAATAAACGAGTACGGTCGATCCATTTTTGTGCGGTCTGAGCCCTCCTCATTATGGAATTATCAATCGGAAAATCACATTCCAAAACATTAATGAAGAAGAACGAGTACAAAAACAATTCAAATCCCCCTACCTCATTTTCTTGAACATTGAAGAAGTCGTGGAAAAAGGCGGGCGTCGATTCGTTGTTCGCCGCGTTTGTCACGCACTCCCAATAATTAATCTCATGTGTCGAAACGTGTTCAGAGGTGACAAAGTTAAAGATGGTGTTCTTAACATTCTTCGTTGGAGAGGATGAAGTTCTCCAAGGTTTCTCCAAAGCTCCACCAAAAATTATGTGCCAACAAAAATAATGGGTTAAGCAAACCTATTATTTAATTGTTGGCCAAAATAATTCAAAAGACTTCAAAATAATTAATTAAATGAGAGAACTCAATTAATTCATTATGTGGGTTGGCACATTTAATTATTGGTGGAAGTTTAAGGGTCTCCCCCACATTATGGAGAGTTGCAAGGGGGTTTAAGCTTGTGGGGGCCCCACCTAATAATATCCTCCCAAGGGATGTTATGTGATGGTGGGCCCCACCACCATAACCTCTCATGGGAGGTTATGTTGTGGTGGACCCCACCACTAACCTCCTCTTGGAGCTTTAGCCACCAAAAATAAAAATAAATCTAACACTTTATTTTTATTCAATTTTTTATTTAAAACCCCAAAAACAAACTTCCATTCTTGTTAGAATGCAACTACAGTGAAGGTCTCACTAAGAAATCACCGACATTGCGAGTTCAATGGTGCCTTCAGATTTCAATTCTAAGCAGAATTTAAAAAGTTATAAAATCACGCTCGTACATTTTACTGAACGTACCTGATCAAAACATCATAAAGTGATTCTGGGCACACCGGGCCTCGGAATCTAGAACCGTCAGAAACTGCGGACTTGTTAAATTCCCATGTATTTAAAAACCAATTCCATTGAAATTATGGGTCTTTACACAAAAGAGGTCATCATTTCCTCCAAAACAGATCAAATGGATTCTATCTCACTATCCAACCTTCGATTTTAAATCTTAACTTCCTAAATATGAAAACTAATCTTGGGATGAATATGACATAAAACCATCTCCAAAAGGTGGGTATCATCAGCTTCACTAAGCTGAGGGACTCTAGGTTCTTGATAACACAAAATTCCACTAAAATCTAAAATAATTCTTTTTTTGAAATATTATAAATACACTATAGATACAAAATCTAAAGGTCTAGGGGAACAAACTCTCTCAACACTAGGTAAATCAACCTCTATAGGTTATGATTTGGTAGGTAAATCTAAGGGGAAATCTTGAAGCACACCTGCTTGGTCAATCTTATTTACTAAGGATCCCTTAGGATATGTCCCAACTCCAAATGAGACTGTAGGTCCACCATGCTTGGGTGGAATACTATGTTCATCACCATCACTATCTCTATATGAGTCTGGATATGATAGTCCCGGAAATTTGGAATGAGAGGAGAAATCCCCCTTACATGATTCCTCATCCACTACCATGGTAAAACCACCCTGAGCATCTCTATGCTCTACAGCATCTTATTCAACATTTTTAGACTTTGAATAGTATAAACCAAGATGGAAAAAACCTAGTGAGTTTTCCCAGTCACCATGTGAAGCTACTTCTATATGAGTTGCATGATGGTGCAGGTTTACTAATTCTTTGGAAGACTACCAGAGGTGCAAGATTACAGTTACAGGTGCAGGTTTATAGGTGTAAAGTGTGATTTAAAAGACTGTTATAGTTGCAAGTTTTACAGGTGTATAGGTTCAGGTTTTATAGGGTCATAGGTGCAGGTTTTCTACTCGATGTGGGTTTACAGGTTTGGTTTATGTCCTCTACCAAGCATTGATGTTTGCTGGGGAGTAGAGGATATTACCACGGTTCATAGAACCATTGCTATTCAATATCCTTGACCACATATTCAAACGGTTCACAGAACCGTTAGTAAATTCTAGATAACTTATACCAACGGTTCATAGAACTGTTGGTATTCATTATGGACAACATATATGCCAATAGTTTCATTGAAACTGTTGGGATAGAATATATACCGGTGTTTAAAAAACCATTGGTATGTATTCTAGATGGTATGTATAACAACGGTTCTTGAATCGTTGGAACACATATATACCAACAGTTTTACTGAAACAGTTGGGACAGATTAATTTCTGACCGCCTATACCAATGTTTCTCCCGAAACCATTAGTATAGATCTAATGCAACGTTCGGCATAAAAATGGTTCCTGAAACTGTTCTAATAGCCTATCCCAATGGTTTCTAGGACTATTCCAATGGTTTTAAACCATTGGAATCGGTGAAATTTACAGTAGTGTGTTTTATAAGTCCCGGAGGGTCCACGAAGGCACCATAAAATTAATAAAAAATATAAAATCACATTATTTAAACATTCAAACATATATTGGCCAAAAATACTTTTTATATAATTATATTACATCACAATTATGTCATTATGATCTCATGAAACATTATATATCTAAACGATATTTATTTTTTACCAAGAAAGATGAGTGTCTTAGAAAATTAAGAAATATTTATCATTGGATAATTTTAACATCCTGATTCTAGAAATATTATTTATTTTATCTAAATAATTTTCTAAATACTTGAATTTTAACTCTTAAAATAAAAACAACGATTTATCAAAAATTCATGGGTTTTGACAAAAACAGCTTTGAAACTTGTTGAAAAATTACATTGGTATTCATAAAAATTATGCAATCATTTATATTTAATAAAAATTAATTTCATAATAATATATTATAAAATATTAATTAATTCAAAAATCCATTAATTCATCAAAATAGATTTCTTAATTGAATGTTAACTAAAAATACTATTTGTTCTTTAAAAACTATTTTCCAAGTAAAAATAATAAATTGAATGTATATTCATTATTTTATAAAACAACTAAAACCAAAAAATCATAGTGCTTGGGTTTTGTAACATTACCCCTTATAACACCCTCATAATATCCAAGGGTAAGCTGTGTGATGGTGATAGACTCTTGGGGTGGCTCATATTACATCGCTCAGGTGGTAATCTCTATCAACTTCCACATCTCATGTTGGCGGTTCCGTTCAAGATTAATGTGTTGAAGCTCAGCTTGTTCTTGGTCAAGAGTGAAGCTCAGTGATGTTACCTCCTTCTGAGATCCAAAATATTGGCTTTGGATGGAGCAATTACAATAGATGAGGCCATTACTTCCATTATCTGAGTAAATTGGATTCGTTAAAGCCCTATGTTTATTCTAATAATGTGGTCACTGTTCAACGATTATATTAGAAATGGTAACAATTTGTAATGGTATTTTAAAATAAAAAAACATAAAACCAAATAATTTCATATGTTATAAAACCATTTTACATAATAAGTTATTTAATTGTATAAAGATTAATTTTCATTAAAAAATGTTCGGGTCGTTACAGTTATCCAACTCAATAACCTTTCCCCCATTATCAATTATCACTAGTGGAATAAAAACACCAATGTTATTTTTATTCACACTTAGTCTATTTTAACATATAATATTTTATTGAAATATATTGATGTAACATTGATATCACATTCTCCCACTATGTTCAAATATATATTTTATCCTATGGAGTAATCAATTAATTTCTAATATTATTTATATCTTTAGAATAAAATAAAATCCTTAAAATTAAACTATTATTCGATAATTAGTGATTACTATAAGAAGTGTATAAATTTATATCATAATTATATATACAACACAAACCCATAATATAAATTTTTTCCCAATAATCATAAAGAGTCAAATTTTTCAAGTTAATATTTCAAATCTTCATGTATATATGTAATGACTAATGTAATACTTCATAACCCCATTGTATTTAACTATAAAAAATCATTCCATACATGAATGTGGAAGGGACTCATGTTCCTTATGAAACATACCTATACATAACTAAAAAATATTACTAAAACTTATAAAAATTTACCTAGAACATCGAAATACCCCTATGGTAATTTTTTAGAGACTACGAAAATCACTATTAAATTTATAGACTGTCCATATAGTATAATTTCCAAGAAAAGTTGACATTTAACTATCAAAATATAATAAGGAGTTTTATAATATAATTAAAATATTATTATATACAATCAATCATCTCCAAATATATAATAATAAATATATCAATGTAATTTTTACTTCTCTTGGTTCTCATAATTAAATATTAACCTCTTCAATAATCAAAAATTCATAATTAAATTTTTTTGTAATCATAGATCAAACTACCATATTAATTTTGATAAGTTTTATGATTTTCAAATCTATACCCATATTACTACATATTATATTTTATAAACAATTCAAATATTAATAAATAATATGTATTCCATCAATATCATATTTATATTTTTTAGATTCAATTTAGTACAACATTCATTAATTCAAAATGTAATGAATTATCTACCCATCACTAAAAACTCATAAACATGGTAAATTAACATGGATTATTGAATTGATGATGATAATTTGATAGCTACCTTAATTCCACTATAATAAATAATATCTTCCCCTCCAATGAACATTTATCTCTTACATCATTCTCTATTCAACTCAATTTATAAAATGTCATTCTGTATATATTTTACAATGTATCTAGAAACATAATAGAGAATATCAATGAAGAAATCTTAGAGTATTGATATGTCAAATTAGGTAAAAATTCAAATTTAATCCCATAAAATCCAAAACATGTCAATTTATAATTTTCTTCACTAACATCGTTATTCGCATCAATATATATAGAGGTTGAGTAGAACATAATTCCAGACATTATTAAAATAAAATATCCAACTCTTACCTTCCTATTATAAACCAAGACACGTATTCTGAAATAAAAATTTACATCTAGTCCCACATTAGTAATAAAAAGTATTTATTAAAACAATATAACAAAAAAATCAAAAAATATTAATAAAAATATTATACAATGAAATAATTGTTACTAAATCTACTGAAACATATCCCATGGTTACCAGTTAACGAATTATTCATAACTGGATAATTAAGTTATAATTTATTTTGAATCCCTAATAGATTAGATATAAAATAAACTTCTTATTTGGATATTTATTATGATAGATTTTTTATAGATAATTCAAACTATACTATTTTATATATTTATTTGATTTAATTTATATGATTATATATACAAATAAAAAAGTGATGAAGAAATCGATACAGAATATAGATAGATTAAATGAATTATGAATCTTTTACCACTAATTTATATGATGCATATTAATAATGGAGTTCACTTTAGTGGGATAAATTAAATAATAATCCTTGTGGAATAATTGTAAAACATGATCTTCATCTAATAAGGGATTCTATTTTAGATAAATTGAAAATCCCAAAAAAAAATTGTTTCTAGTAGTTATGTTCAAAATAATCTTGATAATATGGGTGAATTAAAGCTGATATATACTCTAAAAATGGATTTATCCAAAACAATTAATTAAAAAATAATTTAACTCCCTACGACAAATCATCGGTTCTGCACTGATGCACTACATGACCTCACGTGTGTCTCTCTATATGAAATAGGATTCTGACAAGAAGGGAGGGTTTGAATGTTGCATTGAAGAGACTATACCCTCAGTATCGATATCAATACATAATAATCATAATGAAAAATTTATTATAACCCTACAATCTATAGTATAACTAAATAATAGAAATTCTATATCACATAGCATGTAAACTATCCCAAAGTCATATTATGAAACTTACCAAAGACCCCAAATGTGGTAGGACAAACCAATATAATAACATACTAAAAAATAATATAAGATATATAAATTTTCTAGATTTCATCCCACTATTGCATTGATCACCACATTCCACCTCCTTAGTAATCTATAAGGGTCCCATTAATCTTCCCTAGATCATTGATCATGATGTCTTCACACATGACAATATTTCTATATTGGGTGTGAGCGTAATCTATGTAGGAAATAAAACATGCATCATTGACATATGTGAACATGTTTAAGAGTTGTATTCAAATATGATGAGTACATGTGAAATAAATGAACAAAAAATCATATATCGTAGGATTGTGTGTTAACTATGCCTCAACTAAGCATATATTTACCTTATTTGGCTCCATTGAAGAAGGTAAGTCATAACTGAAGTAATGATCTGGATTTTCCACCAAATATATCTGAGTAACCACACTAATAACAAGCCACATGTTTCACCATAGGGATGGTGTGGAAAATCGTTGTTATGAGACAGGCAACAAGGTTATAATACCGCATCTCTTACTCAGGTCAGGCCACAAGGTCTTCATATTCTGATGCTACCCTATGTAATGCATCAATGTCTCCATACCCGTTCTCTATGTCTAGGTAAATCATCTCATCATATCTCACACATTCTACCCCTCTATGGGTTAAACAAGATACGATTGTCCATATTCCACTTTCTACTAGAGGAAAAACCTACACTTTCCATGAATTCAAACACAACATGGAATACAAAATATTGGTGAAAATATAGCACAAAAATCAGTAGCATAATTATGAATATAGGAACATATGTGATAAATAATATGGAAACAACTTCTACAAGGACCCCATATGGTAAATAACTTTCTTCGTCAAGAGGGATTATGTCAATGGATGATATTTTCTATGTGTCGATCACTAAATCATGCTCATGAAACAACCAGATAAAACATGTATGCTATGGATTCTTAAAAATGATCTAACTTCATCATAAAATGGAATCAATAAAAATATTCAAGAATTAAATGGTGATAGAGAGTTATAATAGATTCAACATTCCAAATAAGAAACATCATTAATAACATATCTAAATTTGATCAATGTAACAATTTCCAATCATAAAGATCTAATAAAAATATTTAAAAAGAATAAAAAAATTTAATTATATTATGAATGGATCCATATATCTATGAAAAATATCTTAGATCTATTTCCAAATTCATATGGAGAATAAGAATTGGGCTTGATAAGATTAACCAGGTGTTGTAGAATCTGATGGGTCGATATGGACTTGGAATACAAAAGAGAGGAGGAGAGGCAAAAAAAATTATCCATAAGAGAGAACATGTAGTCATACTAGTCAAATGATAGTAATATTATATACGGGACATATCTAATAATTGATCCGAGATGAAAATATGGGGTCTCCCTTAATAAGATTGAAATTTAGGTACCATTGGAAAGTCAGAGGATCCACCAACATTCTGGTGTTCCTGGAGAAGGTGCAAGACCTATGCTTAAATTACTGGCTAGTCGATGGTACCTATAGAATTTTAGTACATCTACCACCACAATTGGACATTCAATTTAATACTAGGACCTCCAATGTAGCTAGTTGACCTCCCCCACCATAGTTCTCTCCTTTAGAGGATGACGCTTCTACATCTATAGCTAAGAGACATAAAACACATTATGTGTACCTTGATATCCTCAAGTCATATCCAATTGGTAATTCTCTACTACCATATGCTCAATGATATCAAAAGTTCCCACAAAACACTATTTTTATTCTCCATTCTGTAAGAAAATGATGATTCCTCCATTATGGTAACACATGTAAGGAAACCTAGTTACCCCTAGTGAACTCTAATGGTCATCTCCTTTGGTTTTTTTATGATCTATATCTACTCTCAGTAGAAACCAATAGAAATGTGATCAAATTCAGCATCATGTACGTCCCATTTTCCCTACCCATCCTTGTCAAATGAGTGTTGATCCATAGGAGGGATATATCAAATAGGGAATCAAGTTTAAAATATGGGGTCTATTTTAATAAACCTATTGTCTAGAAACCACTTTCTGGCCAGTTCTTCTCCTTTGGGTGGTAGGTGTTTCAAGTAGATGATAAAATAGTATTCCTTGAATTTCTATATGTTAGTGGATCCAAACTTGTGGAACCTATAAAATCAGAGGTACTCATCCCCCATTTTCGGTTATTCGGTGATTTTGCACCGGTTATCCGATGGCACAAAAGCATCTCCAATGTGGCAAGTGGATTCCCCCATCACATTAACCTCTAATTTTCTAACTTCAAAGGAAA
This sequence comes from Viscum album, assembly GCA_963277665.1. Taxonomy (NCBI): domain Eukaryota; kingdom Viridiplantae; phylum Streptophyta; class Magnoliopsida; order Santalales; family Viscaceae; genus Viscum; species Viscum album. The sequence goes on along the minus strand of OY728150.1, from coordinate 626,234,317 downwards.
AAAAATATTCCTAAAACCAATTAAATGAATAATTAAAACAATAAATATAAATAAAATCCTAAACATCATTTTCCTTGAATTGACGATGTCACACATCTACCCCTCCAATGACTTCTCATCCTCAAGAAGATCTTCTTGTGGTCCAACATGAAATACTCGAGCCATTGAACCGGAATATTATATTCTAATTATAATTTATATTATTGGAATCATTAATACTACCATAGGACTCTAAAAATTTATATCATTTCCCTCAAATAATTTTTTTCACTTTGGTTTATAATATGCATCAAGAGTTCTAAAAATGATATATATGGGTAAAACATAAAGTCTTTGGAGTTTACCACATGCATTGGGTAGGGTACGTACATATGAAGTTTAGTTACAAGGAACATATTAGGAATACCGTGATATCAGGAAGGAAGAACCAATCAGTAATCCAATGTTACCATAAGCCTTGTAAAACCATAGAATTGTAAAAAATGACATTTCACTAGAGAATATGTGACAGACAACACTAGGCTTATAAAATAATATAATACCTGAAGACAATAAAATATATTTATTATAGAAAAAATTAATTTCTTTTATAGCTTATGATACACACAACAATAATTTTATTTATTTATTGTGCTATATACTAGACTAGGTTTTACAGAACAAAGATATGTATCATTAGTATTATTATTCAATATAATAATAATCATTTAGACGTTGGAATGGTGAGTATGGATAGGAAAAAACAAATTATTAAAATATATAGTTTACACACTGTTATTATTTATCAATTAACTAGTAATAAAAGAATAATCATTTAAATGAGTATAATATTCCCTAAAACCACATTTTTTTAAAGACTATTTAATCACGCTTGGCACACATAATTTTAAATTATTTTTTAAAATTTTTACAAATATCATTTGATATAAAAAAATTTATTTCCTAAATAATAATAATAATAACATTGTAGGGTGTATTTTGGGGTTTCTTTCTGCAATATTCCATTTTTTGATGCATATTAAAAATTGCTAAATTTTAATTAAAAATTATATGTAATTTAAATTATTCATAATGTTAAGTAATATTTGAAATCTATTTTAAATTATAATTATTCAAAATATATTTAATTACCTAAATTTATGTCATTGGATTCATTTTAATGTTTAATTTATATATATAAAAATTATAAACTTTTGAACATTTTTTCTTTACAAAATTGTTTTCTTGTCATGTCTACCGGTTTAATTTTAAATTAAATTTTTTCATTTTTGTGAATTGAATTTATAAAAAATTATTTCGTAATAATTATAATAATTTATAATTTCAAATAAGTTCCAATTAATTTTTTAACGATACAAAATTTAAAATAGTAAAAATTAATTACCACTATTAAGGTAAAACAGATTTACCATGGGTTAAACTAAGAAGATAAGGGATAAAAATCATCTAAAATACTTTAAAACACCCATTTTATGGACTTATAATCACCCTATCAAATCTATTTATAAAATGGTCTATTTTTATGCTTTTTGTCATGATACAAATGTGGGTATGATGGAATATTTTTAAAAACTTACAAGTGGTCCACTCACCGTACTTATAAAAGGCCACCCACTCTCCTCCCTTTTTAAATCATAAAACATATTTTTTAGACAATCCTTGCCAAAAACACTTACAAAAGTAGTTAATATTTTTCTATAACACATCGTTAGGTCCTAAATACAACTTATTTATGATTTGGTTAAATCGTAATGAAGATACCTAAAGAAGACGTCATATTATTCAAGGAGAATTTTTATTTAATATCTTCCTCAACCAATTTCAGTTATCAATAAATCATGATGATATAATAACATTTCATTATTAAATATAATTTAATTTTATTATAATAATTTAATGACATAAAATCATCTCTACTTCTATAAAATGGTTTCTAAAATAATCATTTTTGTGTACGGTGGACTATCACCATGCGAACCAATGTCATTCATTTTTCTATTACCACCATTCACATTTGGTTATGATGATATTATTTGTGTATGTGTGGAATACCACCTTCACAAAGTGATGTGACTATCCTTTCATCCCCACACTATATGGATGATATATATATGTATATAGAAATAATATGGTATTTATTATATCATGATAATTATTCAATGATTAAATATTACTTACCACATTTCCATAATTATCGTTGAAAAATGTACATGTTACTTGGTTGTATGTACGCTATACCGTCTTTATGATCTTAACAAACTTGATTCCACATAACTATATTTCTTGATCAGTTTTCTATGTTTAATTGATTTAAAAATATGATAGTATGATAATCATTTCATTACTATTATTATATATATGGAATAACTATACAATATTTTCTTGAACCATATCTTGAATGATGAAACACACATGAGAAAATATGGAAATTAACATAGGGAACAAAGAAAATAATGAAATGATATTAAGGAATGGGTGGTAAGATGTCATAAAAAATCATATATGATATTATAAATTTTAATATGATATTGGAATAAGTTGATAACATTTTTTAAACAACTATATTGAAGGTTAAATAATTTTGAATCAAAAGGAAGCATGGGGTAAGGGATTCCGTCTCAATTTCCTCTCATTGAGTCACATTTGTATGTTATACACAATTTTTGTATTATATTGTATAAACTAACCATTTCACATTTAATATCATGAATAGATCATACTTCATGGTATTTTATGCCTGAATTTTAATTATTTCATCCAAATCTACTTAGATTAAACATTTACAAGTTATAGGGGATTTCGTCTCAATTTACATTTCATTGAGACTTATATATTATTGTGCACAAATTCACTTTTATGTGATGTGTATACTTCCCCTTTTACATGTAATGTCATAATTAATTTATAATTATTTGTATTTATAGTTTCACTTTGAATCATTTCTTTCAAGAGAATTTGGCATTAAAATTACAATGTAGTAAATTGTTTTGTATAATATCACTTTCTTTTGTGATAATTATCCTTCTATTGAAAAATAAATAAATTTATTTTAATTATTTGTCATTCTAAATTATATTTCTATGAGATATCAATATTCTTATATAATTTACAAGATTATTTCCTATACCATATTACATTTTTACATATGTTGTATACTTGAAATGTTATTTGATTAACTGGATAAATATAGAAAAAACTATAACCTTTACAATATATGGAAATTTCATGATATGGCATACCTTTCATGAATTAAAATGATTATTCAAAATATGAGGAATTTGTTGGAGATATAGTGATGGGTGAGACATTTACATTATATATACCCATGATTCATCGACAAGTCTCATGATTCAAACCAATTGTCTAAATCAAATGGGTTTATACCCTATAGTTTTCACCTTTCATGAGGATATATCATGATGATAGAGGTATCAGTTGTTTTTTTAAATATATATTTAAAATATCTTTAGTATATAACTCGACATTAGTGTTTTATCTCTACCTCCTACAAGACATCAAATAATTAATCTTTTCCATCATTTAGAATTTAGTAATATTATAATCCAAATTATTTTCACCATGATATTCTCTCTAGAAGATTTTCATTCTCAAAATATTGATTAAATGGCTTGTACTTTTAGTAATTTACCTTTCTATATTTATTATTCCTAATCTAGTTATTATAGTCATGATATTGATTAAATGGAATGTGTATTCAATTATTTACCAATACATGTTGATTATTCCTTATCTTATCATGATTGTCAAGTTATTTAAATGTCATGTGTGATCACTTATTCACCTTTCCATATATATTATTATTATTAATTCATGATACATTCCATTATATTTAACCCATACTGGTCATTTGATCTCACCCTTATCTTTTTTCAATTACCCAAGATATGAATAAGAGATCATTGAAGGAGTTTTCAATGATGTGGTTTATTTTATTTTCTAATATTTTATGTTATATTTGTAATTACCAATGTATTATTGGAATAAAGACTGTGATTAGTTTACCAAATGTTATAATCTATATTTTATTTTAGGATGCAATTAGCTGTATCTTATTCCAATGAAATAAATTAGGCATTGGATTTAGTTTTTTGGGGTTGGGGTTGCTACACTTTTTATCATAGGAAGTTTAGTATTATCATTGGAAACTATATTTATAAAAACATACATTAGGGATTATAACCCTAAGATATAATTTTATAGTATGTAAAGAATAAAATAAAACAAATTATGGAAAATATTATGTGGGTCCTCTTAGAAATGCATCATAATCTTGATAGCATAAGTGGAAATAGTATTGTAATAGAGGTACATAGGGTTAGAAACTCTAAAAATGGATCCTTGGGACAGACCTGATTATCACATGGTGCATGGAAACAGGACTTACTTCACACCTGGTTTGTCACTCCAAGGGAATATTATTAGGATAATTCAAGTATCTTTCAAAACCTATTATTAAGAATTTGAAAATAAATATATACCTCAAGAAACCATGATTATAATTATGATATTATCTATGTAAAAAAAATTTAATTAATGTGATCTTGGATTGTGTTTCATAATGATACGATCTAATTTAGTGTATTCCATAATTAATAAATGGATCCTAGAAGATGGAATGGGAACAATATTAATTGACATAATCCAAAGTGTAAGAATGATCATTTCATTGATGGGATTACAAAAATATTTTGAAAATAACTATTTTCCAAATGATTTGTATCATATGAGGACATATTATCATGTGATAATAGGAAAGGGGAAGAATTTTATATGTTTTATGTATTTTAATAGAAGAATTACTAGAGAGAAAATGAAACATCCCACACATCCTCATTTGATTGAAAATGTGGGGGGATTTCACTTGGCCTTAAATAATATCCCCAAGGTTCAAAATACTGGAAATAAATTCCAAGGGCTTGAATAAAATTGGGGGATGATTTACCTTTGAAAATAAGACAGACCAACCAAACACACCCTAAAAAATTAACTACTAAATGATTCTAGATAAAAATTTAAAAAAAATCAAGTGAGTACCATTGATATAAAAACAAAAAATTAACAATACCATGGTTGATGGATATAATATGAAAGTACAGAGTAGAAAACAAAACTCAAGCACTTAAACAATATAGCTCCAACCCCAAATCTAACACCATACTTAATAATCATGAAGTACAGCTAGAGAAGTGTAATTATTTACCAATATCCATGTCCTGGTAAACAACTTCTGAAAACACACGAAAGTTCAAAAGCATGATTGAGTACTAATAATTAGTAGTTTTTCCCCAATGACATATATACTCATGCCACTATGATAGAACATGTATCTATATTTATATAAAAAAATTATATCAAATGTTTTTCTAAAATCTATTCAAAACTAGATATAATAAAGTCCCATTATAAATGATTTTTCATAAAGCTATAATAAGTTGAAAACAAAGAAATAAAATAATGTTCTCCGAACATTTCATAAATTCCATTTTTCATATATCATTCTAATAAAAAAATTCACTCATCATCGTATTCATTATTCATTGTAACAATTCCATATAAATGATTGGTTTCTCATTGTTGTACTATGTCTTCACAAGTTAATTAAATACCATGTACCATTACACTATTTTCACTGATTACAATTTCATATTTCAACCAAGCCTTGTAATGAAATATGAAAACACACCACTACGTATGACCAAATACCATTTCAATGCCCAAACCACTTCAATGAAATAACATTTTCAATAAAACAAACATTTCATTATAAACATTTTTAATTAAACATTTCAATTAAACCCATCTTCAATTAAAAACCATTTCTCAAGCAATAAAAACAATACAATTATCTTCTAAATCAAAATTTGACAACCATTTAACAAATCATATTTCATCACAATTTACAATTCCAAAAAAATCCAAAACCATCACTAAAGAAGATTTATACCATTATTTTCACAGTAGTTTCTCAATAATTTCATTCATTTTAATCAATTTAAATCAAATCCTTCATGTTTCATATAGAGGATTTGAGGTTGAATCCACCTACCTTATGGTTTATGGTGAAAATAAAGAACAGTATGAAAATTCCAATGAAACCGGGTTGAATCTTCATGAACATGCCTTAGATCTCTTGCCCTATTATAATCGAAGACAAATATATTCATATTTGGAATTGAATATTTTATTTGTTTACATAGAATACAAATAAATAAGAAAATATGAGAAGTAGATAAGTAAATCTACTAAAACCCACCATGAACAACCTATAAAAAACACTTACTATGAGAATATAGTATCATATCACCAATATAAGCCAGTGAATTGCTTCCAAAATGGTGTGGAGGGGTTCTCCAACCATTAATAGGGAAAAATACTGGGTAGGGGACATTTTTGGTAAAATGAATTGAAACAAAAATCTAACCTAGATCCACTTTTTTAGGATCTATTTTTTAACCGCATAAAGTTCAGTTAGACTAATAGTTAAACTGTATGCAAACTGTGTGACATCCATTTCCTTAAGGATTAACCTTACACAGTTGGATCCCATGGTTTCCAAGAACTGTACCAACCGTTCCAACTCCCAATATCCCATGTTGAATGGTTCTTTTAATATCATACAAGGTTAGGAAAAACCATGTGCTTCCCATGAGCTATTCCTTTAACTGATGTCTCATTGTGCATGGATTCATGTAGGTGTTTCACGGTGTTTCCAAACTGTGAACCAACTTTGCACTTATAGGAAATCCCCCAAAACACTCAAAATGTTCCCCAAACTTTCCCAAACATCACCCATATACATTACATTCTTAAAATTCATAAAAAAGGGTTACTAAAATGAAACAAAGGGAACTACATTCTCCACACCATTGGGCTTTCCATCTTGGAAAGTATAAAAACATCGACTTGGTAAATGTGTTGTGTCCATTAATCTTTTATTTCATTCTCATATTACGAAGACTTTTTCTGAATTTGACCATGTTTCCAAAAAACTCCTACTAGACCGATGATTTTTCCATAGAAGATATTTTCATTCTTATCCAAAAGCTACACTAGAATGTACTACAATGAATCATCTGATTGTAGTTCAACATGATCACATCAAATCACATGGTTAGGATTAGGCTTATATATTTTTAATTGAGACACCTAGAACACATATAATAGAAAACATAACAGTGGTGTAAATTACAATATATATTTCAACTCACCAACAAATTCATGTATCAATAAAGGGCCTAAGTATCTAGAAGATAACATTCCTTACTTCCCAAAACAACGTTTTCCAATCCATAGAGAGATCCTCAAGATAAGATCAATAAATGAAAATGAAAATGGTTATTGAAAATTATCCACATATAATTTTTGATTACTTTAAGCCATCTCCATCATTTTCCTAATCAACTGAATCTTCTCTGTTGTTTCTTGGAAATGTTTTGACCCAACCAGTGATGTATCACTTGTTTCCACCAAAAACAATTGGAGAATGATAAGGAAACCCATACAATACTTCATAAAAAATTGTTTGTATCAAGTAATGGTTGCTATTTTTTATATAAGACCCCCACTAATTGAAAATGATCTTCCCATGAGCTACATAACTTCATTACAGAATCCCACAACATGTCTTATGATGCTTTTATCATCCGCTCAGAATTTCCATCCATTTGAGGATGATACATCGTACACATGGACAACTGTGCACGAGGGGTCTCTATAAGTATTTCCCAAAACAAGACATAAAACTTTGTTCTCTATTAGTCACTATAAAAACTGGTTTTCTATATTTCTTTACTGCTTATCAGATATATATTTTATTCAATTATTCCACAATATGAGTTTCAAGGATATGAATGAAATGTGCTGACTATGTGAGCTGATTCACTATCACTAACTGGAATCATGTTTTTGAACCGTTCATGGGATACATGTTATAAATTCAATAGATATCAGCTCTTACTTCCAAATATGAATAGTTAATGATTGAAACATAGTTCCTAGTCATTGATGGTCTACCATAACTTTCTAATTAGTTAATCATCGAAAACCAAACTTACCCACTTTCCTTTTTATATCCTTCCACTAGAAATGTGATTTCATTGACTTATCCATATTTCATATTCTAGGATTAACAACCTTTCATGAATGTTGGAAAGCATTAATCTGTTTTTCTTGATAATTCATAGGTACTACCATCATCTTTTTTAACCAAAAAAGGATCTCCCATCTAGTTTTCATCTCTAAACGGTCTCCCCACCATTGAGTTTTAAACATGTCACATCACTGTATGAATAAAAAAAATATGACTATTTGACCATGTTTACCAAATTAGGAACTAATGAAACTAGAAATAAAACTATATCATTACCTTAGTCTTCACATTCCAAGTGAATGTCTTCTAGAACCGACATCAACTATAACACATCTGATGAATCTTTTGCCAATAGAGCAAACAACTTTCTGCTTAATGCATACACCACTAAATTTCCCTTAACATATATATAAATCAAGTAAAAGTAAAACATTTGGAGATTCTATATCTATATTTTTTGTCTTAGATTCAAGTCATTTTATGATATAATATGCTTCATGCTATTATGATATATAAATATGGTAAATTTCTCACAAAATAGATAATGATTTCTTGTTTTCAAAGCATTGAATACTATATCTAACTCCAAATAATGCGTTGGTTAGTTCATCTCATGATTCTAACAATACATTGATCCATAAGAAACAACATGATCTCTCAGCATGATAACTCATCCAAACTATGATCCAGAAATATCAGAATACACCACGTACCCATGTCTTATTTCTAGAATGATCAATATTGTTGCTGATGTACGGAGAAAATTTAGCCCATAAACATGTTCTATAAATCCTCATCCCATTGTAATATATTATTCTTATTTTTCGAAGCTATAATGGGGGAATCTATTGGTGATAATTCATGAAAGAAGTTTTGGTATTAACTATCTAGACCATAGAAAATCTATATCTATAAAAATTCTTTGGTGGTTTCCAAGAGATAACAACTTTTCCCATTTCTGGATCCACATAAACTCCTATTTGAAAAATTTTGTATAAAAGGAAACTTACCTATTGTATCTATAAATCACACATATATTGTTTTTTTATACAACGGATGATCCCTCATGATTTCTGACACTAGGGCCAACTATTACTTATACTCATCCCTTGTCCTTGAATACACCAGTATGTCATCCACAAACACCAACACAAAAGAATCCAGATATCATATAAATATATGATTCATAAATTCTATAAAAACCATTATTTCTTTCATAAGAATAAATGGAATTACGTTATATTCATAATTTCCATATCTTCTTCTGAAAAATTATTTTTGAATATCCTCCATCTGAACCCACAATTAGTGATATCCAGATTGAAGGTCCGTTTTAGGGAACCACTAATCACCACAAAATTAATAGAATAGTTCACCAATGTGTGGATATGGATACATGTTCTTTATAATAACAAGGTTAATCTTAAGACAATTAATTCTCAAAAAAATAATTTCATCTAGCTTTTTAACAAACAAGACTGGTGATCCTACAAAGACTTTCGGGGAAGAATAGAATCTTTTCATTATAAATCATCCAACTGCACTTTCATCTCCCTTATTTTTTTTGGTTCCATTATATAATATAAAAGGTAAATACAACTAGTACCTAAAAATAAATCAATCGAAAACTCCACATCCCTTATAGGTGGTGACATAGATAAATTTTTGAGAAAAACACCTGGAAACTCATCTACCACTATTGGAAAACTATTCTTCTCAAAGTCTTCTATTTATAAAACATAAAATTATACTAACTGGTATGATATCGTTCCAACTTCTGGTTTTGAAATTTTCAATCTACCTACCATTACATTCGGGTACCCTCTATAGAGATGATTGACCCCATCTTCAATTATAAAATTGGCCTTTCTAGTATAATAACGGATGTGTGCCTTGAATATTGTCAACTAATCCATACCCATGATTATATCGAAAAAGTCCATCTCAAGAAAATAGGAATACCATTTCATCACATCTCTGTTAATAGTAATAGAACATTCTCTAGACACAAATGTTCTACATTCTCTTTAACCAAGGAAGTTTTATGTTTCAACACAGAAAGAATCTTCTCAACTTTTAAACACATCAAATCAATATAAAGAGAATAAATAATGGAATTTGATGAACAAGTATCAAAAAAATACATTCATATGGGTTGAATTCAAATGCATTATACCTATCACAGCTTATAGTCCAGTCTGATCAACCACCCTTACCTGCTCAACTCAATTTAATTTCTTCATCACTACACTTTTTTCCTCATTTCACTGTAGGTATTTCAGTTCTTCAAGAGTTATGGTAGTCCTCGAATCATCATGGATAACTCTGTTTTGATAATAAGATTGATTCCACTACCCTTGTTTCATCGAGTAATACTATGCATGTGACAACTAAGATGTGTTCTAAACGCCTGACCTTAAAGCACTATGATAATATCGTTGAAGGTTACCCCTCACGTTTTAATTGTGGAATTATATTGGCTGTATCATACATTCTTTCTTCATGTGGATGAAGGAACCATGTTGGAAACATCCAATTTTAGTCTTGGGTCTCATATGAAGGTTCACTGATCAGGATTTCGTGTTTGGATTCATTATCTCTCTTTGGAAATAGTTTCCCCTCTTCCACTTTTTCATGGAATTAGAGTTCTAATGGTTTCCTGTTGTTATCAAAATTCTTCACAATTCAATGGTTCTAAAGATATCACTTTAATCTACCATCATTTTTTCACTCTCTCTATATTATCTGAATTATAGAATAAAGAAATTTTTGAGTGGATCTCCTACCTCAACCCTAATTCAATGATGTGGGCCATTAAGGATGCACTAGAAGCAACCATGGGTGAAAATACCTCTAAATTATTAAATATAGTTACATACTCCACGAAAAAATGATTTTCCCATTTCAAGATGATGAATTCCATTATTCTTTAAATTATGAATAGATGAGGATATAATATTTTTTTGATTAATTCCCCAAAATCCTACCATGAAATTTTGTGGTCTACTTTATCTTCAACAACTAAATACCACCACTTGAGTGATAGATCCACTGACATGTACATCGGGTGCTAGAATTTAAACTCTACTGGTGTGATGATGAAATCAAAGATATGATTCAACATTTTTAGCCACAACTATTCCTTTTCTTATTCATAATTACCCTAAATAATGGTAGGATTATACTTCTTGAAGTGAATGGAATGATCCAATTTCCTAGGTTCATCCCTTCTGTTCCCACTTTCCATAACATGAAATGATTGAAAAATATTCTAAACCAGCTCTTGGTCCACCTATGGCTTAAGTGAAACCACATATTCAAAATCATCCTCTATGTGGTTTCTACGACTCCTACAAATTAACATTTTCTAGAAACAAAACAAATATCATGAATCTTATTCTCTATTAACCGAAGTGTTAACATTTAAATTTATACCACATCATAAAATTACAAAAATTAATTTCAAAATTATCTTTTTCCACACTCAACCATTTCTGAAAATTCTCACTTACTTTTGAAAATAATACTATCTTCAAAATATCATAATCATTATCTTTAAAAATTCATTCATTTTTAAAAAAAAATCATCATTTTTTAAAATTCAACTAATTTAACCAAATCATATATCATTTCTAAAAATGAAATATGCACTCCATGTTTGAATCCATTCATCAAATGCATGTCATGCTTGTCTCATTTTCTAAACTTATGAAAATTAGAGTCCAAATCCTATAAGTTTCTCCAAAACACTTATATACCCATAACCTATGTAACTTAATGCTCATCATAAAATGGTCATCTATATATTTTTATATTCTACATTTCATGTGCTGAAAATCCTAATCATTTCTATCATCCAAACTCTATGAATAATTCACAATGAATTTCCAAATCGAATACCGACAACCAACACAAAGTCAAAGACCAATTGTTCTAGAATGATATTCAGAAGAACCAAGCTGATACCACATGAAGCATCCCACCCCTCCTCATTAGATTGAGATTGTGAAGGACATAACATGGCCTTATGTGATACCCAAAAGGCACCAAATGATGGAAAAAAATGCCAAGGGCTTCAATATAACTAGGTTATTATTTTCAATTTGGGAATAAAACTGCCAACAAACTCACCTTAAAAAAATAACTACTAAATAATTAATGATAAAAATGTAAAACAAATCAATGAAATACGATTGATATCAAAACCAAAATTTAACAACGCCACATGAGAAGACTACAGTAAAAAAATAATCAGAAAAAAACCGAACTCAAGGAATCCAATGATATAGCACCAAACTAAAACTCCAACTCCATGCTCTAGAATTGAAATGTACCACTAGAGAAGTGAAATTCATTGCCTTTACCAGTGTATTGGTAAAAAATATGAAAAAAAGAACCAAATTTCCAAATAATAGGTGAGTTCTAAAACACATTTTGTTTTCACCAATGTATTCTGTACTCACATCACTATGATAAAACATGTAATCACATTTTTATAAAATAGTTTATATTGAAAAAAACTAAAATAAGTTTATATATAACTCTAAATAGGTTCGTTTCTAAATAAAATCATAAAACAATATAAATTTTCATGGAAAAAATCAAACAATACTCTCCAATGATTTTATAAATTTATCTTGGTATATCTCATTCCACTCTATAAATCTACAAATTTTCACATGCACGCTCGTTGAGACAATTCCATAATCAAGAGCAGTTTCTCATTGATCTACCAATTTTTATAATGTATTTAAATACCATATTCCATTACACCATTGGCCCTGAGCATGATGACATGTTTCAAAAAATACTCATAATGGAATATCAACACAAACAACCATATAAGTAAAAAACAATTTCAATTCCAAAACCCCTTCAATGCGAACACCATTTCAATAAAATAATTTTATTTTCAAAAAATCATTCCAAAAAACCATTTCAATAAAACCTAAATTTTATTGAAAACCATTTCTAAGTAATTCAAAACCAAATAGTCGTTTTTTAATCATAATTTTAAAACCATTTAACAAAGTATCTTGTAAAAAAATTCACAATTCCACAAAAATCCACAACCATCACTAAAGAAAGTTTCTACCATGAATTTTACACCAATTTAACTATAAATTTCAATAAATTTAATCAATTTGAAACAAGAATTTCATGTTCTAAATATATGAATCAAAATTTAATCCTCTAACCTTGCGTTTTATGGAGAAAAAAATGAAAGACATGAAAATGTCAACTAGACAGGTATTAATCTATAAAACCCCCCTTATATCTCTTCACCTATCATCATAAATACCATATATATTCATATATGTAATCAACTATCATATATAAATACATAGAGGACATATAACTATGAAAAAGATATGGATAGATAAATATATCTAACGAAAACCACCAAGAACAACCAGTATGAATACTTAGCAAGAGAATCCAACTTTAAATAACCTAACGAAGCATCCATATTTCTAATAAAATTATGGGGAGTTATTATCCAAACCATGAGTGGTAAAAATACCATGTTTGGACGATTATGGAGGAAAAGGAGGCATTAAAACACAAATCTGGCCTAGATCCACTTTTTACGGATCTGGTTATTTAACCATGAAAGGTTTAGTTGTGCATTTAGTCAAACCATGCGACATCCACTACCTTAAGGGTAAAACTGACATGGTTAGATAACATAGACACCAAACCATTATCAAACTATGACAAAGACCATTGTCTCATGTTTCAAGGTTTCTCTATGCTTTATCATGGTCTGTGATAATTGTGTTCTTCTCATACAACTTCCCTTTATCCATTATCTCATTGTGCATGGTTTCCAATAGGTGTTGTACTATTTTTTCAAAACGTGCTCCATCCATGAACCTATAAAAACCCTTCAAAACACTCAATAATTTCTAGAAACACTACTAAACTGGACCCATATTCTTTATATAGTTAAAAAGTGTAAATAAAGGGTTACTTGAAACTGGGGGTGCTATTGAAAAAATGATTAATGAAAAGACAGTAACAAAGGATTTTCCATTTTGTGAAAATTGTGGTTAGAAACACCATAAAAATTTCTTGAAATAAATTAAATTTTGATATAAGTGTGGAGATAATAGACACCATTATTTTCATTTCAAGGGTAATAAAAATAATTCCAATATATAATGTTTTAACAATAAAAATATGGTACACAACACAAATCAAGTTCTCATGTGTCGAAGGAATATACCTCAATAGAATCTAATCGACCATGGTCATGATTATTCTATTACCATAGATGAAGAGGAATGATTATTGTGTTTTTTTCAAGAATAAATAATTCTTCCCATTGTGTATTTTATCAATGAAATCATATTTATAAGAATTTTGAATTATATAATGACTTTACTATTGTGATTTTTCATTAAGGATTTGAAAATGTATGTGAAACAGTGCTGATGACCATGAAATGTGACTTAGTGGAATGTTTAAATTCTTGGAAAGACCATGATTGATCGAAAAAATAACCTCTAATATTTTCATGAGGTATAGATAATTATGTATTGATAAGATATAGTTGATATGGAATAGTATATTAGATGGTACTAACTACCTTATACCTAATTAATGATTTTCTGACAAATTAGTTTATACTATCTTTAATGGATTTTACAGCTTTTTTAGATTTTATGAGATATATCCAATAATATATGTTTTACTTAATGAATAATGATTCATAATAGTTTTTAATAAGTTTTTATTGTAATTCAGTTTATTACCATGTTTCAAAAGAATACAAGAATATGGTATTTAGATGTTTGGTGTGTGACTATTAAGAGCTACTTCATATTGTTTAGAGCATTAATGATATGATCATTTTGAAAATTTAGTGACCTTTATTGTAAATATATGGTTAATATTATTGTATAAGGGCTGAAAAATTTACCATTTATGAAATGGTTTATTTTGAAGTTTGGATGAGGTTTTAGAGAATTGTGTATTACTTTACTATATGAAGATTTAAGAATTTAGAATAACTTATGCTAACCATATTGGTTTTGGAAAATAGTTTTAGACAGATGAAAATAATTGTCACACTTTTATGGATATTATGATTTTTTAAACATTAATTTCTATTCTTCAGTCATAAAGAAAATTATTTTTGGATACTCAGTTCTCGAAGTGAGCGATGAATTCTCTACAAAAAATAGTCTTTAAAAAGTGTTAATACCAAACTTTATCAGCGATGCATAGGTGAGGACTACAGAAACAAGATTAAAATCTAAATGATTTTATTATCACTTTTATTTATTATTGATAATGTACCTCTTTATCATTGCATTTAATTTTGCTGATAAAGGGGAATGTTGCAGTGTTCTATAACTGCAAACTACAACACTAGTGTACTATGATGTAACATCATCGTAAAACACTAAAAACAAAATCAAAAAACATCAAAAGAAAGTAAAAATATATAATTTAAATGAAATAAATTTTAAAACATAAATATGATAAAAAAATGAAATATTATATTTATTTAAAACATGTATTTATACAATGACATGAGTGACTCAAAATTATCACATACATTCAAACACATCAATGATCCTTTGTATTTTTTCATTATCCTGAATCCAGCTATTCCAAAAAATAACCACCCCTACTAGAGGAAAAAATGCACCTATATAATAAAAGTGTTCCTATGTTAGTAATAATATAAATAAATTAATTAATTAGAAATTTTAATTTTAATCTAAACATTATTTCATAATAGGAACGATGTGTATCAGTTTGATTTGGGGTTGATTCATTCACGCCAACCCATTTCTTGTTCATATTCAAAAATTATATCGATAAAAATTAACTAAATAATTATAGAATAAAAAATATGAGTAAATGTATTAATTAATTAAAGATAAAATAATGATAATACAATCCAGACATGTTTTCTCAGTTTTGGTGATGTGATGTGCTTTTTAAACTTAAATGAGACTTAATAAAAAATGCACATGGAATCTCACTGGTCACATTATGATTCATATTGAGGTGTGGATATCTCTTACATGCCCAAAATGACATATGGATCATTATCTTGATGTATCAAAACAATTCAATTTTTTTTCCTTTGAGTTTGTCCTGTATCATTTTTACAGAAATGTCATTCTAAACTAAAATTATTCCAATTGAGTCATACTGGCCTCATCATATGTTAGTTTGAAGTGAGACCGAATCCTATATATTAAAAATAACATCTAATTTTTTCATAAATTGTTATGAATATTCGAGTGGGTTTTCTCGGTTTTCATTGATTGACACTTTATGAAATAAAATGTCAATTTTAAAATGATAAATGACACTTTGATTTATATTGGGCACAACATATATCATATTGAGGTGTGCCTAATTCCTCTTAATAAAAAATGACTAAAGGGTCATTTTCAATAATTTAAAAACAATATGAATGTTTTCTCTTGGTTTTGAGTATGTCAGATGTCTTTTTTAATAAAATTAATGTCAATTTTTTTAAAAAAGACACACATGGAGCCACACTGAAGACATCCTTCATCATATTAAGGTTTTTATAATTCCTATAATTTCCAAATGAGTTTTGGTTCATTTTCCTAACGTATCAAAAAAATACAAATGTGTTTTCTAATTATTGAGTACGTCACATGTCCTTTTTATTAAACTATCATTTTAAATTCAAAATATGCACATCCAATCATATCAGTCACATCATTTGTTGGTTTGACATGATATTTATTCCTACACTTCAAAAATAAATTATGATTTGTTTTAAAAATTATAAAGACAATATAAGTGTGTTTTTATGGTTTTCAGTTAGTGCCACTTTTTGATCCGAAATGTAAATTTTAAACTGAAAATAGAACCATTGTTTCATACCATGAACATAGTGTATCAGATTGAGGTGCTGTTAATTCTTACATGTCACAAATTACTATTGGATCGTTTCATGATGTATAAAAACCATCCAAATACATTTACCCAATTTTGAGTTTGTTACTTTTATTTTTTACTAAAATTAATGTTAATTTTAAATAAAAGATTCACTTTGAGTCATATTGGTCTCACCATGTGTCATATTGAGGTGTGGCCAATTTCTACATATATCAAAAGATAAATGTATCATTATTCTAATGTATCAATACAATATTAGCACATTTTACTGATTTTTATTATTTCAAATTCCTTTTTAACTAAAATCTCAATTTATATCGAAAACACACAATTTTAGTCAAACCAGTCACATCATATGTTTGTTGATGTGGCCCATTTATATTTATCATAAATGAACTGTGAATCATTTTCTAAAATTACCAATACATTTTCAATGATTTTTTCTATTTTTAGTGAATATCACTTTTGAACTAAAATGTCATTTTAAAACTAATTACCATAAATTTGAGTCATACTTGGCACATCGTGTATCAGATTATAGAGTGGCTAATTCTTACATGTCAAAATTGACTTATGTATCATTTTATTAATGTATAAAAACATCCTAAATGCATTTTATTTATTTTGTGTATGTCATTTGACTTTTTTAATAAAATTAATATAGAAACACTATCCTTTTACATATAACATTTTATGATTTTATGTATAATTATACATAAGGGTACAAGACAATGAATGTGAAGTCTAGTGTCGTATAGAATAGGTACATAAAAATGAAAACATGGAACTAAATATATCATATCTTTATTTAGTCTTTATAAAGATATCCTAACATATTTTGAACCCTTATATCTACATAGGGTACCTTGGAGATCACATGAACAAAGGGATGAGATAAAAATCCTAGCAAGGGAATAAACATAAGAATAATTCTTTGGTACAAGGGTTAGAAGGCATACCGTGATGATATAATAAGGCATGTAACATATAGAATCATAACGTATAAAAATGAGATCATTTTATCATAGAATCATATTATTTTGGAAGAAACATAAAACATGAATTTAGTACTTGTCAAGGATAACCAACAAGATCGTTTCCCATAGTAGCACAACCCAAGGCTAACCACCAAAACAGTTCGAAATATTTGCACAGGGCAAGACCATCAAACATAATCATCTCATGAGATTCAACATACACAATGCATTGGAGTTCTATCTAGGTGCACTCATCTTAAATATCATGAATATATTTTCTACATAAATTATCATATATATCAATCTCACATAAACATAAGGGCTACCCATGAACAGAATTGGGTACCACAATCATGGCATAAAGCATAACCAATGGGTGTATCATGAAGTGTCCATGAAAGGAAGAAATTAGATCATAAATGGACGTTCATAAGGTAAAATTTTCATATACCATGGTAAGTGATTTAATAAATAAGTCAAAAAACAAAAGAAATGAATTTTTCAAATTTAAGCATTGAAACATTTTTGTACGGTTTTAATGAAAATACTATACTACTTCTAAAATAGAAAACGGAAAAATATTTTATATAAAATAAAAAGTGAATCAAGAATGTTTTAATAATAAAAAAGATTACTTTGAAAAAGATAATGGTGGCTTAAAATAGATGATATAGTACACATGAAATTGGGTTACAATTTGGGAAGTTCCCTTAAAATGAGTTGGCTTATTGGGAAGAATCGAGGAGGAAATCACTTAAAAGTATGTATATCCCAGAAAGAGAATTTGGGATGGATAATGAAACATAAGTTTGGATCATATAAAGAGAAATTATAAGTTGTGCATAAAAAGAAACAAGAACTTCATTTGGGTGGAAGGAAAGGTAGAGAAACTCGAAGCAATAAAGGTGGTTCGGGTAAAATTCCTTATGGATTATCGACATGGTATCAGGTGAAAATAAGAGGGATTCAAAAGAGAGAACAGGGTATTTCATCACTTATACATTATTAGGGAAGCATGGGGGAGTTAAAAAATCATACCCCACCCTTACGGATTACACATAAAATGGCATATAATAGAGGACATTCTTGAATTAAAGCGAAATGGAGAGGATCCCTTACCTTATGTTCGGTGGTGATCTTCCCTTGATCTTAATAACCTGAATTTTCAGATTAGTTTAATTAATTAATAATTATAGAACATATTATAAATGTTAAATATTTATTAAAATCCTTTTAAGTTAATTTATAACCATTTTTATTGGTTAAGAGGTTCAATTTCATTGTTCGGCTTCATTTTCTTATTTGGTTTTAATGATCAATTCACTTATTTGTGTTCAGATAAACATGTAAGATGAAAGTGGTTGTCTGGAATTGAAGATATATGATATTAGAGAACATCCAAATGATTACATGGTTGAAAATTTAATTTGGTTACTTAGAATGAAGCTGAATCATTATATAAAACATTAATGATAAACGCTTCAATTAATTTTAACGATTATTCTCACAACTTGTTTTTTATTATTATTTAACATCATGAGTGCATAATGATTACAGAACATTAAATAAGAAAAATACACTTATAATTGTCTGCTTCAACAATAAAAATAGGTCAATGACCAGAATTTAATATAGTAATAGAAATAGATAACTTGTCTTCCCTGATTGTGCTAAATTAACACATCTCTAACAGTGTTTTCATTTCATTCAAATAAAACGAAGGGAGAGATGATTATGAACTATCTCAATAGAATACTAGCATTCTAGTAAATGTTTCTTTCTAGAGATATAATACTGTTTGTGTGAAGTGAGGTCAGGAAAGAAACCAAAAAAGAAATGAACTTGAATGGAAATAAAAGAATTGGAAATAAGAATTTACCTCTTGGGTTTATCTCCTTTGAGAACCTCTTAAGGGGAGATGGTTTGGTCTTTTGAGTGGACCAAAGGCTGCTGGACATGGTGAAGGTTGTTGGGAAGATATTTGGGTAGAATTTATTAAAGGCATTGTGCTTGAGAGGACTAAAGAGAAGAGGTAAGGATGGGTGCACTATGGAAAAAATGGGTATTTGTGATGCGGTCTTTCCACCTGTCAAAAAAGGTTTCGCGCACAAATCACACAAATCCGTAGGTAAGGCTATTTGCGACGGGTACCTATTCCCGTCGAAAATAATCGGCGACTATATTTAGTATTTGCAACAAAGAAAGTGACTCATCACAAATACTTTGTCAGAAGGTGGTATTTGTGATGGGGCCCATCATAAATGCCTTTTTAATGGCTCACTGCAATTAATGCGGGCAAAAATATTTGTGATAGGCCTCGTCGCAAATACCACTATTTGGGAGAGGTTACCTGTCACTAATAACCCTGTTGCAAATAATCTAACCTATATATACCCCATCCATTTTTCTTCTCATTTCACTCTTTACTCAACTTCTCTCCCTATCTCTACAAAAAATATGATTCTAAAATTTTTCATAGTTTAAACATTCAAATCAGAGCATTATTTACCACTGTAATACTCTGAAAGCTTCAGTTTTAAGGTATTTATCTACTTTTTATTGTTTAGTTGATTTATTTTATTTTTATTTATTTATTATTTTTTTAATTATATGTAAATTAATTAAATTTGAATTAAATATTTTTTTTGTAATTTTTTTAACAGTTATATATAATTTTTGATTAGCAATAAATCGTAATGATTTGTAATAATTTTTAATAAATTTTTAAAATTAAAAAAATTGTAATAATTAGTAGTAGATTATAGTAATTACTAATAAATTGTAATAAATTGTAATCATTACAAATGAATTGTAATAATTACTAATAAATTGCAATAAATTGTAAAAATTATTAATACATTGTAATAAATTGTTATATCTAGTAATAATTTGTAATAAATTTTTATAATTAGTTCAAAATTGTAATAATTAGTAATAAATCATAGGAATTACTAACAAATTGTAATAATTTCTAATAAATTGTAATAAATTGTAATAAATTGTAATAATTAATAATAATTTGTAATAAATTTTAATAGTTAGAAATAAATTGTAATACATTTTACTAATTAATAATAATTTTTAATAAATATTAATAAATAGAAATAAATTTCAATAAATTTTAATAGTTAGAAATAAATTTTAATAATTAGAAAAAATAAGTAATAATTACTCACAATTTGTAATAAGCATTATTAATTAGTAATAAATTGTAATAAATTGTAATAAATTGTAATAAATTGTAATAAATTGTAATAAATTGTATTAATAAATAATAATTTGTAAAAATTGGTAATAAGTAGTAAAAAATACTTATAAATATGAATAAATATGAATAATTAAGAGTAATAAAAAAATACGAATAAATAGCAATAATTTGCAATAATTTTCAATAATTTTCAATAAATACCAATAAGTAGTAATAAATAGGATTAAATTACCATAATTAGGAATAATTGAAATAATTAAGAATAACTTCAATAATTAGTAATAATTACTAATAATTAGTAAAAGATTGTAATAAAATCTAATAAAATGTAATAAATTACATTAAATTGTAATAATTAGTAATAAACCACAAAAATTAGTAAAAATCATTAATTATTAGTAAAAATTAGTAAAAATTAGTAAAATTCAAGAATAAATTTTAGTAATTATCAATAATGAACAAAAAATATCAATAATTAGCAATAATTAGTAATAACTAGCAATAAATAGTAATAAATAACAATAAATGAGAATGATTAGGAAAAAATAGGAAAAATTATTAATAATTAGTAATAATTAGTATTAAATATTAATAATTTGTAATAATTGGAAATAATGAGTAATAATGAGTAATAATTAGTAATAATTAATAATAATTAGTAATAATTATTAATAATTAGTAATATTTAGTAATAATTACGTATAATTGTGAATAATTACTAATAAATATTAATAATTAGAAATAATTACTAATAATTAGAAATAATTAGTAATAATTAGAATTTAATTTTAATATTTAAAAATAATTAGCTATAATTAGCAATAAATAGAAATTATTAGCAATAATTAGCAATAAATAGGAATAACTAGCCCTTAATATGAATAAATAACTAAATAATATAAATAAATAGGAATAAATAGAAATAAATAGAATAAATTGGAATAAATTGGAATAAATAAGAATAATTAGGAATAAATTGGAATAAATTGGAATAATTAGTAATAAATAATTGGGAATAAATAGAAATAATATGAAATAATTATGAATAATTAGGATTAATTAGCAATAATTAGCTATAATTAGCAATAAATTTTTATAATTTCCAATAATTATCAATAATGAGCAATAATTAGCAATAAAAAGAAAAAATTAGAAATAAATAGCAATAATTCGCTTTAATTACCAACAACTAGCAATAAATCAGAATAAATTGGAATAAATTGGAATAAATAGTAATAAATGGGAATAAATAGGAATAAATAAGAATAAATACTAATAATCAGTAATTAATAGTAATAATTAGTAATATGTGGTAATAAATAGTAATAAATAATAATACATATCAATAATTAGAAATAATTAGCAATAATTAGAAATAAATGCCAATAAACAGTAATAAATAAGAATATTTAGACATAAATAGGAATAAGTAGAATAAATAGGAATAAATAGCAACAAATAGAAATAATTAGTAACAATTAGTAATAATTACTAATAATTAGTAATAATTACAAACAAATGGTAAAAATTAATAATAAATAAGAATAATTATTAATAACTACTAATAATTAGTAATATTTACTAATAATTTGTAATAAAAACTAACAAAGAGTAATAAATAGTAATAAATAGTAATAAACAGCAATAAAGAACAATAACTATCAATAATTAGCAATAATTAGCACTAATATGTAATATTTAGCAATATTTAGCAATTAATTAGAGTAAATATAAATAAATAGTAATAAATAGGAATAAATCGGAATAATTAAGAATAATTAGGAATAATTAGTAATAATTAGTAATAATTTGTAATAATTAGTGATAATTAACAATAATTAGCTATAATTAGCAATATATGGGAATAATTATTAATAAATAGTAATAATTAGCAATAAATATCAATAAATAGAATTTAATTGAAATAAATATTAATAAATAGCATTAATTAGCAGTAAATTAGTAATAAATTAGAAATAATTAGTAATAATTAGTAATTACTAGTAATAATGAGTAATAATTAGTAATAATTGGGAATAATTACTAATAATTATGAATAATCATCAATAATTAATAATAATTTGTAATAAAAAGGAATAAATAGGAATAAATATGAATAAATATGAATAAATTAGTAATAATTAGTAATAATTAATAATAATTTGCAATAAATAGTAATAATTAGTAATAAATGTTAATAAATAATAATAAATAGTAATAATATTTAATAATTAGTAATAATTAGTAATAAATAGTAATAAATAACAATAAATTAAAATAATTATCTAAAATTAGCAATTAATAGATTTAATTAGGAATAATTAGAAATAATTACAAATAATTAGAAAGAATTAGAGATAATTAGAAATAAATATAAATAATTAGCAATAATTAGCAATAAATTGAAATAAATTGGAATAAATATGAATAAATAGTAATAAATAGGAATAAATGATAATAAATTTGAGTACATTAATAAAAATTCACAATTTCCAAAGGATTGGCGACATTCCTTTTAATCGATGGCTGAGATCCTTGCAACATTTTTTTCACTAAAATGAATATGAAAATTCTTCTCAGGTATATGTCAGATCAGATTTTTCATAGTGATTTAAGTCGGAGAACGTTGCAAGGGGGTGACCCGTCGAAAAAAAGAGGCTCTTTTTCCTGACGACGCATCCCCTTAAAACTTTATGTGACTAAAAATACTATGAATAGTCTACTCTAACGTACAGATATTCATTTTCGTATGCATGAGAGCATGGATAGCAGCACAACAAGGCCTGCCTTCTCCCCATCCTCGTGCATACGAAAATGGTTATTCGTTCTTCAGAGAAAGATTTTCATAGTTCTTTTAGTCGTATAATCTTATAGGGGGATGAGTCATCGGGAAAAATAGTTGTCGCCAATCTGTTGGAAATTTTGATGCTAGTAATTAACAATAATTAGTACAAAATACCTGAAAATAATAATAATTAGTGATAATTAGTATAATTTTATATAAATAACTATAAATTAGTATAAAAGATTAAAAAATAGTACAAATAACTAAAAAAATAATAGAAATTATTATAAATTTCTAGACAAGTTTATTTAATTGTATTCTCTTTTTAGGATAGTGTTTATCTTACATCTAATTATACAAAATAACTAATTACATCATATTTTTTAGAAATATAAGAAACTAATAAGTCATCAACGGTCATTATTAAATGATTGTGCTTGGATAAATCAATGTAACAATCCTAATAGTATTGATTTAAATCATGTATATATTGAGGGTGTTCAAGATTTCTTATCATTTTCATCATCAAAAACAAAAAAAATTTCTGAAGGGACAATTAAATGTCCTTGTAAAAAATGTTCTATATGAATGTGTGCCAAATTTGAAAATGTTGGAATCCATTTATTATATATTTGTTTTCATTGAGATTATGTTTTGTTGTATCAACATGGTGAATGCAATTCTAGAGAAGATGTTAATAATTTGTTTCTAGATCCATCACAGTTTCAAAATTTAGTACATGATGTGGCGATTTTTTCTGTTAATAAAACTAAAACTCAAGATGATATTGATTTAACTCCTATGTTAGAACCATCCCATTTATATGAGTAGTTGAGGTATGCTAAGGATGCCTTATATCCTGGTTGTAAGACAATAAAGTTTTAAGCATTTGTTAAATTTATGGCCCTTAAATTATATAATGGAATGTCCAATAGTTGTTTGGGTAAAATATTCTCTTTGTTAAAAACACTACTACCTAAAGGAAATGTTTTGACTTTAAATTTATAAGAGAGCAAGAGGATGGTTTTTAATCTGGGTATTGGTTATTATAATATTCATGCATGTTCAATTGACTGCATCTAATATTATATTGAAAATTATTTGTTGGATAGTTGTCCTAATTATGTAAAATCAAGGTATAAATAATCTAAACCAGGGATATCTGGATTTTTTCCTATAAAAAAATTGAGATATTTCCTGATCTCACCCAGATTGTATCATTTATTTATATCTCAAAACATTACATCATTGATATCATGGCACAAAACTAACATTTCAAAAAGTAAAATCTTAAATCATCCCTTTGAGGGTGATTCATGGAATCATTTAGACCGTGTGAATCTGTCATTTGATTTAGAATCCCAAAACGTACAATTGGGTGTTTCTACTAATGGTTTCTATATGTTTAGTTCTTACGGTAGTTAGTATTCATGTTGGCCTATCTTTATAACTCTGTTTAATTTTGATCCATGGTAGATGATGGAGGAACCATATATATTTTTGACCTTATTATTTCTAGGTCATCCAAAAAAGAATATAGATGTTTATTTGAAGTTAAGTATTAATGAGTTAAATTCACTGTGGAGTAAGGGTGTCAGTACATATGATGTTACTACAAAACGGAACATCCTACTTAAAGCTGAATTGATGTTGAAAATTAGTGACATCCCATCATATAGAATGTTATCTAGATAATTCACTCAAGGGACAAAACCATTTCTTTACAGTATGAGAGACAACAAATTGTTTATACTCGTCAATGGAAAACTTTTTTTTTCAACTTTCATCACAGATTTCTTTCAGTCGATCATCATTTTTGAAAAAACAAATATCATTTCAGAAAAGGAACAGTTGAAAAATATGGGCCTCCAACAGTGATCTCAGGTACAGAGTTAAAATATATTGTCTCTTCATTACCTCCCATAACATTTGGACCAATAATAAACCAATTGAAAATTGATAGGTTTGGAAAAGGGCACAATTAGATAAAATGGCACATTTTTTTTTAGGATGTGATTCATAATGAGAATAACTATTTTGATAATTATTTCATATAATTTTGGATACACCAGGTAAAATAAAAAACAATATGAATTCACGATTAGATCCTGCCGAAATTTACAAGAGACCAGAACATGAATTGTTTGATAATGTCCTATCACAGAAGTTAATAAAGCCAAAATAATCTTATACACTATAGAAAGAGATTCATTTATTATTTTGTCATTGGATTTTATATTTGAGACTTATAGATAGTCAAGAATCAAATTTGGAAAGATGTGTTAGAAATGGTAATATTACTAGATTGAAAAGTCATGATTGTCAAGTTTTAATAGAAAGCCGTATGCCAATTGTTTTAAGAGGTTTGTTAAATCCAATGATTTTGGATGCACTAACAGATATGTCATTTTTTTGATACATTTTCGCATCGAAAAAAACTACAATGTCGTAAGAAAACTACTAGAAGATTTTGTTTTAATTTTATGTAAACAATAAAAAATCATACCGCCATGTTTGTTTGATTCATTGAAACATTTGATATTACATTTTCCACATGAAAAAAACATGTGTAGGTATGGTGACGTTCCTATGGATGTACCCATTTTAGATTTACATATAGAAATTGAAAAAAAAACATACATAATAAAGCATAAATTGAAAGCACAGTTGCATAAGCTTATTTGCAAGAGGAAATTTCAATTTTTTCTCTCATTACATTCAATATGAATATCCCTCAAAACAAAACTGCATGAGCCATAATAAGGTAAATGTTGAAGATGACATGGGCAATCAAATATCATGTTTCAAACAACCTGAACATGGCTTTGGTGGACTTCATGAATGATGGTTTTCAAATGATGAACATCACATAACTCATACATATATTCTACTGAACATTGAATATATAACACCATTCATACTGTGAGTTCTCCAATCACTTGTTCTATAATTTTTATAATAGTACATTAATATTGTTTTATTTTTAGATTATATGATAATCATATCAATAAACAGTTTCAATAAATTATATCAGATACTCTTGAAGAACATCTAAAAAAATCCAAATTGTTTAAAAATATGGTGACATAAATTAATTTTTACATCACATTAAAAACAATTTAATACTTGTTATTGTGATAATTTTTTTTAAACTATTCAGGTATCTTAACATAGTGATAAAATTGATAATCTATTGTCTTTATTGAGTAACCCACCATCAAAAATGGTTAAATATTATAATAATTATGTGGTGAATGGTTATCGATTTTATACATGTGCATATAAGAAATCAAAAAAACAATGAATAGAGGTGTTTTCTTGAAAGGATCTCATCATAGAGAAATTAAAGTTTACTTTCATGGAATGCTTGAAGAAATCATTGAACTGTGTTATTTGGGACAACAATACATAATGATGATTCAGTGTTAGTGGTTGGAAACAAAGAGAGGATTATGTGTTCATCATATCAATGGAATCATTGATATTAATTATATATTTCTTCTTGTAGTAAATGAATATTTTTTATTGGATCATCAAACATATCAAAATTATTATGAAAGTTGATTTGATACTTCAATTGTGTTGGGTGATTGGTGGAGAATAATAAAAATTAAATCTTGAGAGAATCACTTTATTGAATGTTAATGTGGATCCATTGAAGTGCAAGGAATTGAAATTTTTCAAGAAACTGATATGAATCCATCTTTTACATGAAGAGACACGAATATCATTGATGAGACCCCATATTTAACGGTTGATGGTGAAGATGATGTTAATTATGTGGAAACTGAATTTAAAATGACAAGAGATGATGAAACTGAAACAAATATAGAAATTACTGATGCTGAGGTGGAATATGAAGACATTCACTTCAACAGCTATGAAAATGAGGATGAGAATGAACATTGACACAGTTAAATACTAGTTATAATCATGTACAATATATATATATATATAGAATATATTTATTCTCAATAGTTTTCTAAAAACAATGATTTCATGTTTCAGATGGATGAAGGAATATTTCGTATATTACGGGAGGAAGATCTACCTTTGAATGAGAAGTAGGTAGGATCAGTCAACTCTTATATTTTTGGTAGCTCAAGAGGCACCTAAAGAGAGCGTCGTCTATCCCAGATGATGAGTCCCAACCCTATACCTGAGCGACGTCTATATCTTGGGTTGGATCTATGCACGCAGTGGTATGTTTACCTATGAATTTTAGTTAGTTTTCACTAATTTATTTATATTCTAAATTTTTGATTAAATATTCTTTATTTCAAATAATTACACATACAACGGTTTGATAGGGGAATTCTATATTGTGCAATTATTTTTCTGATGCATGTGTGTCATGGGATAAGATTCCCATCAATGTTCAGTCGTGCGTGTTCAAGCATTGAATGGTACATAAATAAATAATTTTTATTTCGAAATTAATATAATTAAGAACTTGGTATAATAAATTCATTATAGGGTTTGTGGTATCCCATTTAATAGAGCATGCATGAGCCTATTTGGAAGGCATGGTAGGGATCTATGCATACGTGTTGCACTCGGTTTTTTTAACAATTTAAAAAGAAAATAAATGGGGAAAGAATTTGCCAGAGTTTTATTAGACATGTCATGTCCACCGAACTGATTATATTTCATCTCAGGTTGGGATAGATTATTTACACACAAGGTGAGTAGGTGATTTCAAAGTAGATCATCAGTAGGTTGGAAAAATAGTGGGAGACATGATGTGACACATTGAGATGGAACATATACATTCAGTATGCATAGGGGGGGATATAGTGACAACGTTTTTTTAAATAGTTTATATAACTTTAAATTTAAACTATTTATTTTATATTCATATAGGCTATATCATAGCCCGAAATTACGGAGTACAACATTTATAGGAGGATGTACAATGATCCAGCCACTGGGGATATTAGAGGTGCTTTCGAGCATCAGATTATGGTCAGTATAAGTTTTTTTTAGTAAAAAATTTAACTACAAATAATATTTTAGCTATTTTAAATTTAAATTCCAATTGAAGGAGTAATATGAGGTCGCGTTGTCTGAGAGAGATGTTGAGGGTCAAGACGAGACCAATGGTCAGACCAGTGCCCCTAATTTAAAGAGTTTGTAAGGATTCAAGTGACCCATTATGGTTTCAAGAAAGGAAGAGATGTTGTTATTAGCTCCCAAGGGACACATTTGAATTATTATGGAACCTTTGCGATGTTAGCATCCAGCATGAGAGGAGCTCACGGAGAGTCATCATCATCTCATGCACAGTATAAGGAGTATCTGCAAGCTCAGAGTGATCTTATAGATAATATGTGTAGGTAACTGGAGGAGATGTGTTACTTGCAGTAGTAACAGTAGGATGAGTTACTCTCATAGCAGCAGCCGCAGTAGCAGCATCAAATGCAGGATGAAATGTGTTGATGTCAATAGGAGCAGGAGTCGGAGAAAATATAGTAACTAAGACATCTGACTCGTAGTCTAGGGATGGAGTTCCCTCCCCCATCTCCTTCAGCTCTTCCAAATGACCCTCCACCTGATCAGTGATATATATATATATATATATATATATATATTATTCGGAAACATTTGAATGTATTTTTTTTAATATAAACAGTTTTAAATGTTGGGTGTTTTATATTATTTTTATGAATAATGAGGTTTTTATTATATTACTAATATAATTATTTCACTAATATTAACAACAATATTATTATAATAATTAATTATTTTATAATTAATTTTATTTTATGAATATTTATGTTATTATTTTATATAAAATAATATTGTATTATGTTTATTATTTTATAAATAATGTTAATCTATTAATATTAAAATTAGTATTTTATTTATATTAATAACATGTTATTATTAATATTATTTTAGTTTTTAATTTTTTTATAACTTTACTCACTATATGTGACGGTCTATTGCAAAAGGATTTGATTTTGTTTATATTTTGAGGGATTTTTTCAACGGATCGTTGTGATTACTAATTGTGAAGGTCTGTCAAAATAGAGTAAAAAATAGGAAGACTATTTTTGACGGGTCGATGGCCCATCGCAAATAGTTTCTTATAAAAATAACAAATGTTTTTTTGCGACGGGCCAGAAACTCATCACTAAAAAATATTTTTTGCGATAGAACATCACAAAAAATAATATTTACAATGATATTCACCATGACAGGTCATTTTTGATGGGACCCCGTCACAAAAAATCAATTTTTCCAGTAGTGGTTATATTTATAGTGGAGGAGATGAGGGTTTTCATAATATTATAATCATTATTTTATTATTTTTCCATAAGACAAAAATAGTTATGATTATAAGACCACGAATAGTAATAAATGAATGTGAGTTGAAACCAATGGCCACCTACATCTTCCATGACTCAAGCATGATGTAGAAATTTAGGTTCTAGCAATTTTGTGAATTATTGGATTTTACTATTCATAAAAATTCATGTATATTAGAAAAATCTCAAAATTTCACCCAAACCATTTTTTGACATGTAGAATCCAAAAAAAAGTCCATTTTTCAAAAAAAATAAATCTAAATAAGATTAATTTAATATTTAATTAAAATCACAATATACTAGATAAACAACAATTTTAAAACACTTATTTTCTTATTCCATGATATATGCATATCATTCAACGAGTTGAATATTATTTATATACTATTATAAGTAAGGTTACTATTCAATATGGTATATCACTATTCATATGGGTATGTTACTATTCACCAACAATTATGTTTTTCTTATCAGATTCCAAAAAACATACTAATTACAACTTTGTATGTCATATTTTCAAAATTGAAACCACCGAAATGAAAAAATTATTTTTAATGGTCACATAGAATTTAGTATTCCATTATGTTGTGAATTCATGTGATTATATGACATAATTATAAGAGGTAAATTTCCAGTCAAAATACTGGTTCATTACATTCTACCCCCTTATGAAATTTCACCCTCAAAATTTCATTTTACAATCTAGGCAATATACAGGTGTGGGTAATTTTCCTTAATTACCTCCTCTAGTTTCCATGTTTCCTCTTTATACTTGTGGTTCCTCCACAGTACTTTGACCTGGTGAGTAGTCTTTTTATGTTGTACATTATCTCTATAATCCAAGATATTCACTGGTTTCTCCTCTTATAAAAGATCATCCTCCTACTGTACCACCTCTAAAGAGAGTACATGTTAATGATATGGTATGTACTTCTATAAGAAGGACACATAAAAGACATCGTTTACTGTGGACATGGTAGAT
Source organism: Viscum album (assembly GCA_963277665.1). NCBI lineage: Eukaryota > Viridiplantae > Streptophyta > Magnoliopsida > Santalales > Viscaceae > Viscum > Viscum album. Next base: position 626,203,046 of record OY728150.1, on the reverse strand, counting down.
TGAAGTTATAGTCGATAGGCCACAACCCCAATTCGATCATGAATCTGTAAGGGGTTGTTGTACCTAGGACTTAGCTTCCCTTTCTTCCCAAACCTCATGACCACCATCCATGGAGATATGCTGAGAAATACAATGTCCCCAAATTTGAACTGAAGGTCATGTTGACGATTATCTTCATAACTCTTTTGTTGACTTTGGGGTGCCTTGATATGCTATTGGTTGGTTTTCACCATCTCCACTATTTATTCGACAATTTGCATTCCTAGCATATTACAATAACTGACTTCATCCCGACACACCAGTGTTCTTCACCTTTTTAGATAAAGGGATTCATATGGTTCCATTCAGATGCTTTAGTGAAAACTTTTGTTGTAGGAGAATTCAACCAGTGGAATATGTTGGTATAATACTCCTTTGAAGTCCATAAAACATGATCTCAACATATCTTCCAATGTCTGAATAGTCTGCTTAGATTGGCCATTAGTTGGAAGATAATAGGCCGTACTAAAGTTCAGTTCAGTTCCTAGAGGATGTTGGAGACTTTTCAAAAACTTCGAGATGAATCTCGGAGCATGATCAGATATAATAGATAGTGGTACTACATGAGTCCTTACCACTTCATTGATGTAAATCCATGTAAGTTGATCTAATTAGAAGACCTATTTAATTTCAATAAAATGATATGTCTTTGTAAGATGGCCCACAATTAACCATATAGCATTGTTTCCTCTTTATGTCCTTGGATGTCCAATGACAAAGTCTATGGTAATTATCTCCCACTTCCATGATTGTACGGGTAGTGGTTGCATCATCTCGTTAGACTTTTTCCTCCTGGCCTTCACTTGTCGACATACTAGGAACTTTTATGTATATTTAGAAATCTCCCTTGTCATATTGTCCTAATAAATGTTTTATCAGAGATCTCAAAACATCTTTGTGCTCCCTGGGTGGATAGAGAAGGTGCAACTATTTGCATCATTCCAAACCTCCATTTTTTATCTATGGATCAGGTGGTAAACATAATCATGATCCAAATCTTAAAAATCTATCCTCATAAATCTTAAACATTGAGGATTTCCCATTTCTGATAGATTTCTCCCTTTTCATAATTTCCACATTTTTCAATGGGCATCCTTTATTTTCTCCATGAGGGATAGTTGGGAAATCATTTCAAAAAGGATTGATGATGTTCCTCCCTTAATGATTCACATTTATATCCACTAAATATATAATAATATCATATCCTTTTCAATTCTCATCATTGATAAAGGGATCCTTTCTACATAGAGAATCCCCAACCCTATTTGCCTTACCGGGATGGTAGTGGTTTGAGCAGTCATAATCATTGAGGAGATTTATCTGTCCTTTCTAGTGCATATTAATCTCTTTTTGTGTTAATATATATTTGAGACTCTTTTGTTCAGTATATATCTCACACTTGTCCCCAAATAGATAATTCCGTCATATTTTTAATGCAATGATCACCACCTCCAACCCCAGATCATGCGTAGTATAGTATTGTTGAGGATTTTCAGCTTCCTTGAGGTGTAGGATATCACTTTGTAATTATTCATTAGCACATATCCTAAACCCTTATTTGAAGCATATCATTACACCATAAAGAGTTTTACACTTATTAGGAGTGTGAGTACCAGTGCAATGATTAGCCTCTTTTTCAACTCCTTGAAACAGTCTTCACATTCTGGTGTCCACACAAACTTTACTCTCATCTCTTTCATCATGGCCATTGGGTTTGAAAATATTAAAAAGTTCTTCAAAAATCATTGATAATACCCAGCTAGACCAAAAAAGCTACGGATATCCATCACAGATGTTTTCCTGGGGCACTCTTCAATTGAATTTGTCTTTGAAGGGTCCACAAATATCCCTTTTCTAGTGATAACATACCCCAAAAATCATATGTCCTCCATTACGAACTAACATTTTCTATACTTTTCATATAGATTCTCCCTTCACAAAGCTTTTAACAAAGTATTCAAATTCTCATTGTATTCCTCATTTATCCTGGAGTATATAAAAATATCATCAATAAATACTGCCACAAATTTGTCGAGATAATCTCTAAAGTCTCAATTCATTAAATCCATTAATATTTATAAATCATTAGTCAGTCCAAAGGGAATAACTACGAACTCATAATTTCTATACCTCGTTCAAAAGGCAACCTTTGTTATATTTTCCAAGCTCGCCTTTAGTTGGTGATATCCCGGCCGAAGGTCGACCATATAGAAATAACCATCCCCACAAAGATGATCAAACAAGTCATCTATCTGAGGAAGGGGATACTTGTTCTTTATTGTCATTTTTTTGAGCTCACAATAATCAACGAAGAGGTGCATTTATCCATCATTCTTTTTGACAAAGAGGGTTGTAGTATCCCATGGTGACACACTAGGGCATATAAAACCCTTATCCAGATTCTCCTATAACTGATTCATCAGCTCTTCCAGCTCTAGTATGGCCATTCTATAAGGTGTCTTTGATATTGGAAGTGTTCCAGGAATATGTTCAATTGAGAACACGACCTATCGGTTAGGAGGAAGACCAGGAAACTCCACGGGTAATAGAGCAGTGTAATCTTTCATGATGGGCATGTCTTCAATCTTGATTCTCTCCTTCGCCCCAATCATTTGGGATTGATAGGATTTTCCATAAGGAAGCAATATCGACTCATGAGACGATGATTCAAAAGGAGATTCATATTTCTCCTTACACTTGTATAGAATTGGAGGTTTCTTCAGGATTCAAAGAGTGATCTTCCTTTCCTGACAGTTGATGTTCTCTTTGTATAAATATATCCAATCCACGCCCAATATATTGTCAAACTCCACTAAAATAAATTTGATGAGATTTTTTGGGAAGTTCAATCCATAAATGTTAACTAGGGAGGGGTTATAAACCATGGATGCAATGATTCCCCCATTCATTCTTCTAACAGATAACTTTTCCTCCAATATTTGAGGTGGTTTCTGAATAGTTCTACTAAACTTTCAAGATAAAAAAGAATGCGTAGAACAAGAATCAAATAGTATGTTCACTATTCATGAATGAATAACTAGCATACCTTTCACCACATTGTTGTCTGGATCCACCTCAACAGTAGTGATAGCATAAGCCCTTACTTGCTGCCTTAGTGGTTGTTTTTGATTTCATCTAACAACCCTTGGATAAGGGAATTTTTTTTCACAATGTCCATATTACTTACAGTTGTAACACTGAACCCCTGGCTGAGTGTTGATCTGAAACGTCCCTTCTTCTTCCATATTAATGGGATTTTTTTACATCCCTTCAACAGTTCTTGGCTAAATTTCCCAACATTCCACATTTGAAGCAATTCCTGGTTCCCTTTAGGCAATTCTCAGGATGCTTCTTCCCACAACTTCTAAAAGATGGATATTCGAGCTTCATTCCATCATGGGATTGGTTTTTTGAACCACCCATGTTGTTCATCATTTTTCTATTCGTTCCACAGATCCCACGAGACCACTGATAGTCTCCAATACTTATTTCAACCTTGAGATCAAAATAGACAATACCTTCATAATTGTTAAAGTCTCGGATCTCCAACACCATCCATATACCCAGATTTAGCCCAATAAAAAGTGATCCACTTTAATTTCGGTGTTCATGAAAAAGAAAAAGGTGTACCTTGAATGCCTTGTAATGTTTGATTCATATGCTCCGATTTACACACATTCTTTCTACTTGAGTCCAAGGAACTCTCCTTCCATCTTGAGACGGAGGGTTTGAGGAAAATATTTTTTGAAAAATATCCACTTGAATTCTGCCCAAACTAAGGAATTGATTTCTTCTTGGGTCTTCATATTCTTGATCAGTGTCCACCACTAATCATCTTCCTAATCGAAACGATAAACCACCAGTACAACTTTGACTTCTTCCTATCATTGGATGAAGTAGAATATTTTTTCAATGGAGTTAATCCACTATTCCACGAGGAAGGGATCAGCTGATCTGGTAAACATGGGAGTCCTTTTCCACATGAAGTATTATATGGATACTTTATCTTTCCTTGGAGGATTAGGGATTTCCACATGATTCATGTTGTTATTCATAACATAATAAAGATGATCAAGTACTATCATGATGTTTTGAGCACCTGTTCTTGTCATATCAGGCATTTCATCAGGGAAATCTTAAAATTTCCTATCACATTAGTTGTTGGAACATGTTCTTCTATTTCCCTTTATTAACTAATAAACAAAACATATAACTAGAGGGATTGAATATATATTTATTGAACATCAAAAGTAAACATTCGAACATAAAATGATAAACTTTTAGAGGATAAGTATATCCTAACTTGTGATTCCTTAGGTTTAAATCAAGCTTATCCTCGATCTATTTCTTAAATTATTTTCTTATGGGATTTTTTTATTCTCCTAGAAATGTTTTTACTAAGCACATGAATTTACCAAAGAATATCCCAGGGGAGTGTCAATACCAAGAGTGTCGCAAAGCCCATTTTCATGTACCAGGATACCCTTGTGTTAATCCAGAAACTTTTTGTCGGAGTTTTCACTCCTGGGTACATCTATCCCAGATCCACCTCTAGCTATTTGTATCCAGACAGGGATGTATTTTCTTGATAAACCATTTACTCTATACAGACCAAAATTTAAGGATGCTTTCTTATACTTCATCTTATCATTATGGTTCTCACTAAGGTGCTATATTCCTAATATCTAAAAACCACTATATCATGTTCTAATACCTATATAGAGACCCATGACGTTTACATATAACATTAAATGATTTTATGCAAAATTATATGTTATTGTAAAATCCATGGAACGTGAATTCTAGTGTCTTTGAAGACTATGTACATAAAAATGAAAACATGGAACAAAATATATCATCTCTTTATTTAGACTTCATAAAGAGCTCCTAACATTCTTTTAGAACTTACATATGCATAAGGTACCCTATGGATCACATGAACAACGAGATGAGCTAAGAATTCTAGTAAGGTAATAAAAATTATAATAAAGTATTGGAACATGGGTTAGAAGTCATAAAATGATTATATAAAAAGGCATGTAACATAAGGGATCATAGAATATAAACATGGGATAATTTTAAGATGGAATCATAGAATTATTGAAGAAACATAAAATATGAATTTATTATGAGTCAAGGCTAACCACCAAGACAATTTCCCACCATATAACAAGCCAATGCTAATCGCCAAAACTATTGGACATAGTATCACAAGCCAAGGCTAATCGCCTTGACCGTCACACATATGCATCTAATGAGACTCAATAATACCCAATTTATTGGAGTGATATTTAGTGACACCCATCTTACATTTCATTTATATGTTTTACACATAAATATGCATACTTAATAATTCTCACATAAATATAAGGGTTACCCATGGAAAGAATTGGGTACCACAATCATGACATAAAGCATATCCCATGAGTGTATCATAAAAGTGTCCATGAATGAAAGGAATTAGAACAAACCTGTACATTCATAAGGTAAAATAGGCATATATCATGGTAATTAATTTCAAACTAAAGTGAAAATTTATAAGAAATGAATCTGGGAAATTTTAGCATTTAAACATTTTTGCGCGGTTTTATAGAAAATACTATACTGTTTTTAAAATTGAAAAGGGAACAATTATTTATATAAAACCATAATTGAACCAATATGGTTTTCATAATAAAAACATCTATTTTTAAAATAAAATGGTGTATTAAAACAGGGCATATAGTTCACTTGAGATTGGCTAAAAGTTTGGGAAGTTCCTTAAAATGAGTTTGCTTATTGGGGTGTATTGAGGAGGGAATCACATAAAAGAATGTATATAAATGAAAGAGAATGAGGGATGGATCATGAAACACGAGTTTGGAGAATATAAAAAAAATTATAATTATTAACTAAAAATAAAATACATCTTTATTTGGGAATAAAAATGATATAGAAACCCGAAGGAATAAGGGTGGTTCTGGTAGAATTCCTTACGGATTATTGGTATGGTATCTGGTGTACTTAATAGGGATTAATGAGAGAGAAATGGGTATAACATAACATATAAATCATGAGGGAATTATGTGGAAGGTGTGAAGTCATACCCCATCATTAGGTATTACACATAAAAAGGCATAACATAGAGGAAATTCTTGAATTAAAGAGAAATTGAGAGGATCCCCTACCTTAAGTCTGGGGGTGATCATCCCATGGACTTAATGACCTGAATAGTAAAATTAGGTTAATTAATTGAAAATTAAAGAACCTATTATATATCAAAAAATTTCATTACAGCCATTTTAAGTTCATTTATAACCATTTATATTGGTTAAGAGGTTCAATTTAATTGTTCGGGTCTGTTTTCTTACAGGGTTATAATGATCGGTTCACTTATTTATGTTCAGATAAACATTTAAGATGAAATTGGTTTACCATAATTTTTTTATAGGATATTAGTGAACATCCAAGAGATTTCATGGTTGTAAAATTGATTTGGTTACTTAGAGTGAAGTTGAATCATTATATAAAACATTAATGTAAAAGATTGAATTAATTTTAGTGATTGTGGACACAACTAACTTGATTTGTATTATTATTTTAAATCATGAGTGAATAATGATTAACAAACATTAAATAAGAAAAAATACACATATAATATTCTTGTTCAAGTTTAAAAATAGTTACCTGACCAGAATTGAAGATAGTAAGAGAAATCGATAACCCGTCATCCTTGATTGTGCTACATTTACACATCGTTAACTGCGTTTTCATTTAATTAAAATAATAAAAAGGGAGATATTATGATGAACTATACCTTTATCATAATATAATTACATTAAATTCTAGTTAATGGGGTTATAATACCATTTGGGTGAAGTGAGGTGAGGAAAGAAACTATAAAAGAAAAGAACATGAAAGAAAATAAATGAATTGGAAAGAGGAATTTTCCTATTGATTTTATCTCCATTGAGAACCTCTTAAGGGAAGAGGTTTTGGTCTTTTGAGGAGTAAAAAGGCTTATGGACGTGGGAAATGATGTTGGGAAGATATTTGGGAAGAATTTAAGTAAGGAAAAATGCTTGAGAGTAGTGAAGAGTATATGTATGTATGGGAGGTATTTATAGTAGAGGATAAGAGGGTTTTCATAATATTATAGTCATTTGTTTATTATTTATCCATAAGACAAGAAATAATGATGATTCCATAGTAAATAATTGTAATAAATGCATGCGAGTTTGCACCAATGGTCATTTACATCATCCATGACTCAAGCATGATGCAAAAATTCTGTTTTTAACATTTATTGTGAATTATCGGATTTTACCATTCATAAAATATTCAAGCATTTTAGAAAAAACACAAAATTTCACCCATACCATTTTCCGACGTGTAGAATCCAAAAATGAATTCCATTTTTCAAGATGAGTCATGACTTGTGTAGAGGGGATGGTGCCTCGGATCCTGATTCACAGACTGCTCCTGCTGTTCGTGATCTGGCTTCAGGTGAAACTGCAGCCGCGGGAAAGTGGCAGAAGGATATCGTGGTCTCTGTTGTATCGAAGAGGGAAGGACAGGTCCTTCTCAACCAGCCAGGTACCGGTGTGGTGAATCATTTCCAGGGAAGTTGCATTGTGGACTTGGCTATGAGTATGCGGGGGCCTGATGCTATGGCAGAATCGGATAAAGGGCATGGGTCTGCTTCATCTGGGAAGAAATAGAAATCTACTGGTCGCAAAGATAGAAGATTTTTGGGGCATGGTGGAAATTGCAGTGCCCATAATACTGCTGATAAGGGTGTTCTTTACACTGTAACTATAGAGAATCGGTTCCAAGAATTGAGCAGGTTAACTGGGGATGAGATGCCACCCTTAGGTGGCAGTGTTGATTTGAAAAAGGTGGGACAGGAGTCTGGTGCTTTTGATGCTAAACATACATTGATGGAGCAGCCTCAATGCTTAGCCATTGTTGACACGAACAATCAGCTTCAGTAGAACCAGCTTGTGAGATACCCAGAGGTGCAGTACCATGGGAAGTGGGGGGACATCGATGACAGTGACAACGAGAATTGTGAGAGCACAGTACGGCTGTCTTACAGTGAGATTGCTCAAGTGGGGAACACGGTAATGTCGGTGGCCCAAGACAAGGTGATTGCCCCTCCTCGCGGGAGGATGAGCAAGGACTTCTCTGACTTTCCGAAGCCGATGCCGACCAGATCTTCTGTCAAAAGTATGCAGTCTCCTAATGAGTTTCTTGAGCTAGAGAAGATAAATCTGAGGAGGAAGTATGCCAAAGTGCTGAAGCATTATAAGAGTTCAGTGTGGGAAACAGCGACGGAGGAAGAGTCTGTCTATCATGGTGACGGTAAGGGGTGTGATTTTGAGGATTTGATGTGACTTTGTTGGGAATGTTTTGCTTGTTACTGTCTTTTCCTTTATTTTAATAAATGTCCAGGGGCTCTAGCTCTGGCTACACTTTCCTGTCTATATGTGGGAAATTTCCATTGAAATCTTTGGGTTGTTACAAATAATATCATTTTTAAATAAAAACACACACCTAGAGTCATACCGGTCACATAATGCAATAGATTGTGTTTCAGATGAATCCTATAGTTAAAAATTTCCAAATGGATTATTTTCCTAATGTATCAGAAAAATTCAAATGTGATTTCTTAGTTTTTAATACATTAATTTAATTCCTTACTAAAATTACATTTTAAATTAGAAACATGCATTGTATATTATACCAGTCACATTGTGTTTCGGTTTGATATGATACTGATTTGTACAGATAAAAATGAGTATCTAATTGTTTTAATAAATTATAATTATAATCAATGTGTGTTTTCTTGGATTTCAATGAGTAACACTTTTTTATCTAAAATATAAATATTTGACTAATAATAAAAAATTTTAGTCATATCAACCACATCGTGTATCATATTTAGGTGACACTAATTACTACATTTAAAAATAACTTATGGAAGTATAAGAACAATAAAATAATTTGATCATTTTTAGTATTTTAGTAGTCCTCATTACCAAAATTAATGTCAAATTTTTATAAAAATACACACTTAGAGTCATACCAGTCACACTATTTGTTGGATTGAGGTGAGGATGATCCCTATATACCTCAAATGAGTTATAGATCACTTTAATACAGTAAAAATTAGTTCGATTTCTTTCTATATTTTGAGAATATCAATTACCTTTTTAAATAAAATGTCACTATAAACTGGAAACATACACTTTCACTCACACAAATCACATAGTGTTTCAGTTTCATGTTAGTAAAATTCATACACAAAAAAGGACTTATAAATATTTTTCCTAAATTATCAATACAATACGTGAATGTTTAATTTGTTTTCAGTGAGTAGAACTTTTTGAACTAAAATATAAATTTTAAACTAATAATGGACTCTTTGAGTCATACTAGGCACATCATGTATCCGATTAAGGTAAGGTTAGTACCTACATGTCAAAAATTTTTTATCGGTATTTTTTTTCTAAATTATCAAAACAGTCAACATTTTTTTGAGTTTGTCAAATGTCATTAAAAAAATTAATGTCCTCTTGAAATAAAAAGATACACTTTGAGTAATACTGATCACACCAAGCATCATATTTTGGTGATAATGTTTCCTAAACATCCCAAATGATATAATAACTTTTTTTTATAATTTACAGAAACAATCTAGATGTTTTTTATTTTTTATGAGTGTGTCACTTGTACTTTTAACAAAAAATTCATTTTAAACTAAAAAGATGTCGTTTGAGTCGTACCTGTCCCTCGTGAGTTGGTTTAATGTGAGGCTAATTCTAACACACCCCAAATTATTTATGAATCACTTTCCTAATTATCATGAAAATATGAGAACGTTTTCATTTTTTTTAGTGACTGACACCTTTTTATCAAAAATGTAAATTTTAAAGTGATAATGAACTCTTTGAGTCATACTGGGGACATCGTATATCATATTGACTTGTGAATGATTCCTGAAAATAAAAAATGACTAGTGGATTATTTTTCGAAATTTTTAAAACAATTCTAATTTTTTACTTGATTTTGAGTATGTAAGTTGTCTTTTTTACTGAAATTAATGTCAATTTTAAATAAAAAGATGCAATTATTGTCAAAATGGTCACACCATGTGTCAGATTGAAGTCCAGATGATTCTTACATGTCCTAAATTATCTAAATAGTCCAAAAATTATATATTACCATTATTTCTATTTCCTTTCTTTCTCATACTACCAGAACTTCATATTGGTTTAAGGTTATTATACAAAAAAAGGCTTTTCAGATAATAATGTCAACTCAATATGAAGTTTTGGGAGTTCAGAAAATAATGTAAGTATAAAGTCTGGTAAAAATCCAGCCAATAACATCGAATTGACATTAAGTTTTGGGAGTTTGATATTGAAAGGAAATAGAAATCCTGGTAACACTAGTAGAAAGGAACATGTTATCTATTTTGTGGTTTTTTTGGATAGTTGAAAAAAATATGACATCCAGAAAGATATATGAAAAAATTAAAAATTATTAGATAAAAATTAAAAGGAAATTAACATACAAAATATATTTAAAATAATGTAAAATTTAATAAAATAAGTATTATGAATTCACCTTTTTAGGATCATTGTATAAATTCTGAACTCATCTCCCTATTTTCATTATCTTAATTTTATCCTCGAAGTCCAATCTCTAATGAACATGAGAAACATAAAAAAACCACCTAACTAGATCAAAATAATAAACATATTATTTAATTATATGGATAATGATTTTATAGTGAAAACATCAGGATTACCTCAATGATTGGGAAGAGGCTGCCTCATTTGACTTCATACAAATGAAATTAAGAGAACTTGATGAAATGTGACAAATTCCAACACTACATTGGTGAAATGGTTTTGAAGGAGAAGTATTTTATGGAATATTCAGGGAATAAATAAATAAAAAATATATATAAATACTTTCAAATAAATGAAATCTAATGTGAATAATTAAAATTAAATCAAATTTTCATTAAATTTTTTTTTTGGTAAAATTGAGAAATTATATTGTTAAATTACCATTAAATCACCCCAAAGGCTCTCCATAATTATACTTTGTTCTTCAGAGAACAACATAATATGAATACAAAATAGTTTATATCAGTAGTCAAACATTTAATTTATATTATGTTAAATCAATAGGGAACATATAACATTATGAGGAAAATATAGTATATTAAAAAAAACTTTTACCTTTTCATTGAACTATTTATTTGTTAAAATGTATTTAGGATTTGGATCCTTTATAAAGAATGCATATCACCTCTTTGTGGTCCCCTCTTGATAAAAATGATAAGGAAAATATCTTTAAAGTAGAAGATAAAATGAAGAAAACATTAATTAAAAATTTAAAAGAATTCAGCTTTTTATGATGGTTGTATACATTCTTGAACCATTTTGTCATTGTCATTATCTCTGTTGCAGCCTTTAAGTATTAATTATCACGAGAATAATAATCTTAGAAAAACTACCTCTATTTAAATAAAATAATCATCCTATATATGAAAACAATTCTTACGTGAGTAATACTAAAAATAGATAAATATAAAAAAAATACAATAATTCAATGGAAAACTATTTTAATGCTCAAAAATAAATATTACCTATCTGATTGAAAAGAGACAGTAGTGTTTCCCTTCCTTTAATGGTAGTGGATGGAACCTAAATGAAAGTGATACATTTAAACACAGTATGGGTGAAAATTTTTTGATGGATAAGAATTATATTAATGTTTTAGTGTATAATGGCATGAAATATAGACAAATATATTCTAAAATAAATAAACTATACATACAATAATAAAAATTTGAAAAACCTTTCATTATTTATTTTTTCGGTAAAATAGTGAAATTATATCATTACATTACCTTTATATCTTCCCAATGGGTTTCTTTCATTATAGCTTATTCTTACACAAACAACATAGTGTACAGAAGACATTTTCTATGTTATTATTACAACATTTAGTTTATGTTATATGATATTAATTGGGAAGAGATAATATTATGATGAAAAACCTATTATATTTAAAAAAACTTTTACCTTATCAATAAAATATATTTCAGGTTTTTATGTTTTTAGGGATTTCTCTCCTCCATTGAGAATCCAAATCCCCTTTTTGTGTTCACCTATTGATAAAAATGATTTAAAAATTAAATTAAAATTAGATGATAAAATTATAAAAAAATTAATTATATAGTAGGAATTCACATTTTAATGATGGTTGTATTCATTTTTGATCCATTTTATTGTTTTCATTATCTCAGTTTCATCCATGAAGTCCAATATCTCATGAGTATGAGAAGCTTCTAAAAACCCACCCCAAATAAATCCAAATAATCCACCTATACCAAAAAATTATTTTTATTTGATTAATATTAAAAAAAATTAAACCTAAATTTTAAACTATACAATAATTATATGGATAATTACTTTAGTGTGAAAACATAAATATTTACTATGTGATTGATTAGAGGTGGAATCATTTCTATTCCTCTATAGGAAGTTGAGGGGGCCTGAAGAAAGTGATAAATTCCAACACTATATGGGTAAAATGGTTTTGTGGGAGAAGAAGATAGTACAATTTATGTTGTAGAATGGAATGAAATATCAACAAAATTCTTCTAAAATATATAAACTCTTTTAGGAATAATGAAAATTAAATCATTATTTATTATATATTTTTTAAGTAAAATATAGAATGTATGTTGCAACATTACCTTTACTTCTTTACAAAGGGTTTCCTTCATTATAGTATGTTTTTTCGAGAACATCATAATATGGAGAAGACATTGTCTGCATGAGAATTAAAACATTTAATTTAGATTATTTTAATGTTGTTGAGAAAAAATAATATTTTGAGAAAATAATATTATATTAAAAAACGTTTATACCTTCTTTTTTAACTCTATTTATTTTTTAAATCACTTTTTTTTATTTCTCTCATTTTTAAACTTTCAAAATCTCTTCTTGGTGGACTCGTCTTGATAAAAATGATATGGAAATTAACTTATAAATAGAAGAAAAAATGATTAAAAAAATAATTAAATTAGTAGTAGGGTTTCACATTTTCATGATGGTTGTATACATTCTTCACTTGTTTCATTGTTTTAATTATCTCATTTGTCACCATGATCCTCAATCCCTCATAAGAATGAGCAGCTACAACCAAATCACCCCAAATCGAAAAAATAATACACATGTATATGAAAGAAATTATTATTCGAGTAATACTAAAAATAAATAAATAAAACATAAATATGAATATACTCATTAATTATATGGACAATGATTTTATTGTGAAAATAGAAATATTACCTCTTTTATTGAGAAAAGGCAGTGTCTTTTGTCTTCCTAAAAATATATTGAATGGAACTTGAAGGAATTTGATAAATTCTAACACTGCAGGGATGAAATAGTTTTGAGGAAGAAGATATATGTGTAAGTTTATATCATGAAAATCATAAAATATAGGTAGAAATATCCTAAAATAAATGAACTCCACAAGCAATAATGAAAATTAAATCAACACTTAATTATATAATTTCTAGGTATGATAGAAAAAGTATAATGTAACATTACCTTCAAATATTACCGAATGATTTATTTATTTATATTTTATTCTTACGTAGGATTGGTAACATCATAATCAAAAAAAGATATTGTCTTCAAGATTAGACAAGCATTAATTTAGGCAATTTTAATGTATTAGAGATCTGATAATATTATGATGAAAAACTTAGTATATTAAAGAACAGTTTTACATTCTCAGTGAAATCTATTTGTTTTCAGTTTTTAGGTATTTGGATCCTCTATTGAGAATCCAAATCCTTTCTTTGTTGTCTCCTATAATGTAAAACGAATTATCTACACTGGGACCTATATAAAATTCTTGTAATATTTCAATGGAAGGGTCATATTATATTGATTTTTCAACTCGCTCACTTGCTGTTTTAGTCTCCCGTAGGAAAATCGACCTATTCTTGTTTGCTAGATAGGAGACATAGAATAATTTCACTGCTTGTAATTCAATTATAAATGAATCATCTATTTACCACTCCATACTACAATTCACATTCACTAATCCCATTTCATCAAATTTCATATCACTCATAATATCAACCAATTTACAATTGAAAATTGGAACATGAAATATTCTAAAATCCAACTCATATGTCTATTTTATAATGAAAAAATAAGAAATATTTTCATAAATTTGATATCTATACTTGTAAGTAGATATGTGTATTTTTTCCTGCATAATCATAACTCTATTGTTATTCATCATACTACAGTCATCATGTTCATTTATATATAACATATAACCATTGATAATAAATCAAGTGTAAGATATAAATTTTTTATTTGGTACCATGGCTAGAAATCATAGATATTTAGAAATTGAATTTGGATTTTCAGATTACTCTAAATGAATTGGATCTCGAAACCATTCTCTAAAATATCTATTATGTTTATTTGACAGCCATCCATCATCCCTTAGTGTATTCAAGACTATAATAATTGAGTTGTGGGAATCCACTTATGGATGAATATATTAACTATTATGTAAAATTTAATGGTGTGTTCACTCTTTTATGATGTTAATTATAACAACATATACTCTAGATATCCCTTAAAAAATAAAGTATCTGCTATGAAGAGACTTTGGGAGACAAATTCTGTCAACACCAAATAGGTAATCAGTACCGAATTCAATACCTTCTTCAATAATATATCATTCTCCAATAAAACCTTCTTGTCAATTTTGATTCTTAACGTACCATTTCAAAATCATCATATATAGTTAAATTGGATACATCCATTTGTAATATATAGGACCACATAGTTGAACCTCTCAAACCATGTGAACCCTCATGTCAACCATAATATCAATTAATGATGGTTGAAATATCATATCCAACTCACATAATATGACCATGACCTCCTTATTCAAGATTCAAAACTATTTTAGGTCTGTAAATTTATTACATGTGGCTTTGAAAATGTAATAGAGCATGGTTAATTTATTTCATGAATTTATAGTAAGAATGAAAAAAAACAAGAAACTTGCATCAAATAATGCATGAAAACATGAAATTCGTGGGATTTTATTCCTTGTAACATCAAATTTTTGATTGACATGGAATTATTGATATTTGATGACTACACCTATAGAACTTATTTACTATTAAGGAAAAGATATAATTACATTTTTTACAGTCTAGGAGGAGTGTAAGTTGTTTTAAGAAGAAAATTATACCAATTACCCTTCATTGGTGAAAATATTTCCCTTATCCTTGTGTTAGTAATGTTCAACCTATCCTTGATGCCACCATTCATTTTTTTAGAAAAATATAGTAACACTCCAATAACACTATCAAATAATTTTTTTCTATATGCATGACTTCAATAAAATATCTATGACACAAAAAATTATAATTTAGAAACACAAATAATGTGATCTATTCTTGCAACCTGATTTTATATAGTTTGTAGATAATGGTATACCAAGAAACAATGTCGATATCTTTTATTTTATCAAACAGTTGATCACCTATTAGTGGAGACAGTGTTGTATCTTTTTTGATATTCCAATGAAATGTTTTCATCCAAGATTTTCAATTATGTAATCGAGGTAAAAAATGTTGATGTCCTAAAAACACAGACTTCTATGAATGTTTCAATCGAACTAAGTGTTTTCATTCTTCACAAATGGAAAACCCCAAAATTCTATTAATGTTATAGCATGATGATATCCCTAATCATGAAAGTCATTTATCATCTTATACAACATGTACCTCAATTTGAAGTCTTCACATATATAAGAATAATACATTTTAACTCTTGTGTCCCACATCAATTTAGGATCTTTAATTTATGGAGCCAATTAGACTTCAATATATATCATTACTGGGTTTCTATAGTCCAGATATAAATAAAGGCAACATACTAAATTTTTTATTCATGCCTAACCAAGGCTAAAAGTTATAATTTAGCAACATTATGGGCCATATACTATGAGTACAAATCTATACACCAAATGATTTATTCCATTTATTTATAATTCATGGGGAATGTTTCTTGGTTCATTTTCAAATTTTGGAAAGTTGTAATCATTTTTCTTTCACTTAGTAGAATTTGTTGGATGATGTAGGCTCCCATATTTAATTATTTTTTCTGTATTTCGTGTCAATTGTATTTTGGTTTCTATATATTGATATAGTCTTCTAAATCGAGTTATTATGGGAATACACCATACAAATATTTAAAGATTAGATTCATTTTTCTTGTATCAGACTATGCCACTCTTATGTAATTTTATTAGTGATTCATTTTCCTTGAGAAACAATAATAAATCATAATAAAAGGAATTTATTTCTCTTTAGATATCATGACCATTAAACATAGTATCATATATTAGGCATGGAATATCATTTTCTTCTATAAACATATCATTTAGGAAACCGATTAATTCTGTAAAGCTAGTGTCACTCCATCCACTGCTAGCTTTCTAATATTATAACTTAAATACATCTAAAAAAGTTGTTAATTTAATACAACTGGTATACGATGGCCCCATATCACATTTATCTAACTTCTCAATCAACATTGGACAATCAAGAAGTACATCTTTAATTTCCATTTTCATTTCATCCATGTGATCTCCATCATCATTCACAATGGTATTCATATCAAATTATCCATAAACTGTAGTATCATCCAAATCATTCTTCACTTTCAGGTTTTTCTATTTTTTAGTCCAATATTTATATCCCTAACCTATTCGACAACAAATAAAATCTTTTTCCAACTATTCCAGAATAATTTTTGTTTAATAAAAACACATTTAAACCTAAACCAATGATTTTAAGAGGGTTTTATGCATGTTTTATTACAAACATGATAAGCTCTTTAACTCCATATTCATACTCTTTTATCAAACTATTAGTTTGCATCCATTTTTCATTCAGATCCATTCTATAGAGCTCAAATAATATAATTATTTTATAATAAATAAATAAATACACAAAATATATTCATTGTCAAAGGTGAAATTAAATAATAATTCTAATAAGGGGAAACAAACATTCGATTATTTCAAATAATTTTAGAATGATTTGAGGGAAATGGTAAAATGAATTTAAGAAAATAATTAATGCCCTATGGTTGGTATTTTCCTCTAACATTATCCAACAGTTAATGATATAGACAACTTTCACCCACATCAACTTCATATACCAAACATTTATTATTTAATTTTATTTATTGAGACTCATTCTATAGATATTGTGGACAAGAACCTATCTTTCTTGATGTACTCTAAGAAGTATTCATGCATGGTATAACTACTAATTAGAGTAGTTCAATCAATATACAATAGATGGGGTTGAGACTCAAGTAATAATTTTCAAAAATAACTATTACAGTGATTAAGATGGTGAGAATGAAATATTTTCTCCATTATGTTGTCTAAAAGTGGGAATACCTCTCATTTGTGAGAATTACACCATTGACACATGTTATTAACTCATGGACTATTGCTGTTAAAATTTGGGTGACATACATATTCATGTTTGTGATTCATGGTGTCTTAGTGGGGACATGGTATGATATAAAAATATGTGGGTCCTTTATGAATTATAAATTTATCAAATAATTACCACTTTTAATGCTTCCATTACTATAAATAAGACTAGTCCTACCTCAATTAAAATGATCAATCAAGTGTTTCATAAATCCTCTAAGAAAATGAAAACATAATATAGGAAAATAAGGTGTAATAAGAAACCAAAATATGATAAATATGAAAAATAAACTCTCATTCCATTGACTAGAAGATATAAAATGTATTAATAAAACATTTTAATAGATAATGAGTTATTCTATATATGTAGATGGTAATAATATATTCCTTAGGGTGTTACCAATACATGTAGACCTAAAATTAGGAGTACCTAAAAAAATTTATAATAGTTTTTCCAACATATATAGAATTGGATAACATATATTATATTTTTTTGGGACAAGTGACATAAAAAACATAGGAATTATAACATTTAATATTAATGTCATATCAAATAACATTATTCTCCATCACTTATGTTAACAAATAATTTCACCTTAATAATTTTTATTTTATTAAATAAAGATACTTATAGACTATGTAAATAATCAAGGGTTAGGTATATGCATCAATATAAACATGTTCGCGAATAATAATAAATAATAATAAATGAAAACATTATTAATAAAAATAAATAAATAAATATAACCAAATAAAAAATAGAAAACGTTAGTCACATTATATAATCGATCAGTATTAAATGTATATTAATTCAAAAATAATATATATGTAAATAGAAGTAAATGAAGAATATGAAATATTAGGAAATTACAAAACATCTCATGACTTGAATCTCAATATACATGGGTTGGAACCACCTATAAATGTGAGGATGAGTCCTATGATATAATCTACCAGAGACCCCAAATGACCCAACCTAGTTGGACTCCCATGTGAACACTGATACAAGTGGTGACCCATACTATCTAGTTGGGAATACATTGTTACTATCTGTCATTCCTCACTAAGATGCATATGATCACTATTGTGATAGTTATGTGGGGAATGATCTAATTTTCAGAAAACATATTAATAAAAAATCAATATATCCCAAAAATTTATATTAATTTTTTTCCTACTCTAATAAATAAAATATTTGTATTTAAAAGGAAAATATATTATCACATCAAAACTAATATAGATATATTCCATAGATGGTGATAACATTTTATAAAAAACATTTCATGGTTCCCACATGGACATAATACATGATACTACCACTAATTTTTAATCAAACACTTCTTTATTTAAATATTATTAAAAATAAAAAAGTAAGAATAATAGAAATTATAAAAAGTCCCAAAGATACATCAAAGTCATAATTTTAAATACACAGATTAATATTCTCTCAGGGAATGAATTCATGAAACCATATCATCAACATTATTGAATGAAACCAATCTATATTTTATATGACTAAATACTTAAATATATTAATGAAAAGATGTGTTAATATATATATATATTGTTTTTCATATAGTATATCAATTAAGAAATAGATAAAACTCACAACATAAAATGAAAATTTTCATATAATACCATAGATGGTTTAGAATACAAAAAACCAAAACAAAACACACCAAATTTTCATGAAAATAATACATGAAATCCATTTAGATTAATTAAATAAAAAACATGGGTGCAGTTTTGACACACAATTTTTGTGCATTATAAACATGGATGGAAGTTAAAATCATTTCAAATTAATATGATAAAAGGATTAAATTATTGTGTGGAATTCTTAATATGCTACAATGAAACAAGAAAAGACCTTAAGGGGTCAATTAAAAACCTAAATCATTAAAACCCCCAATTATAAATTTAGTCTAGAAGGGAAATAAGTGACAGATAATGAATATCAAGAGATAATAAAGAAAAAACCCAAAAAGATATCACCAAACAAGTAATCAATGTATGATGAGGAAGAGAAAATAACATACCATGGATTGAAGAATTGAATTTCTTGAGAGAGAGTATATATATCGTCAAACCTAGGATTTGTTTGAGACTTGTATTTATTTGACATTGAATCATTCAAGCCTCATATTTGAGCCTTGGAATTGTTCAGACATGATTCAAACTTCAATTCAACTAGGATAAATGCTGACAATAGGTGTCATCCACAAAAAGATTTCGATATCGCAATTGTTTCGCGACAGGTTAGGATACTGTCAGTAGATCAGAGACACTTTTATATCAGTTATTCAAAAAAAGTGATGATTGGGATTAATTTTATCAATACTAAACAAATATGTTCTAACTTATTAAAATGTATATTTTTCACACTTTTATTAGGTATCTATTTATTAGTAATAAGATATGAATCATTTAAAAGAAAAAAGTAATATTTTCTGAAAGTCAACATTTTTTCTAAAATAGTATTTAATCGTGATTTGTGCACACAATTTAAAATTAATTTTTTACCCCTTTTAAAAAAATTTGGATAAAATATACCTCATTTTTTAAACTTCAAGGAAAAATATTCTTAGGGTGAATTTTTTGGATTTTTTGAAATGTTATGAATAATGAAAAATACAGATTTCTAATTGAAAAATGACTTTTTTGTATAAAGTTATTATAAATTTAATTTAAAATTCAATTTTTTTTAAAAAAAAATTGTTAAAATATAAATAAATTAATTCAATTTTGGTCATTTGAATTATTATTATATTGAATGTTTATATAAATACATTATAAATTTCTAAATAATTTCTCTTTAAAAAGCAGATTTTATGTGACTTTTGTGGGATTAATTTTAAATTAATTTTTTTAAATTATATGAATTTATTTTTTAAAAATGGATTCCACATTTTGAATTAGAATAATTTATAAATTTTAAAAACATCAACTTTATTTCTGAAATAATGAATTGTGAAAATAGAAAAGCAAAATTACCACGATTAATGGAAAAAATGATTTACAAGATGTTAAACTATGAAGATATGGGTAAAACGTTTCCTTCCAACATGTCCAACATCAAATTTATGCACATATTTTGACTATATTGCTTATAGGTTGTAGAAGGGTCCATTTTGGGTGCTTTTTGAATCATAGAAACATGTGTATGATTGAATCTTTTTATAAAATTACATGTGTGAAACTCACCTCACTTATAAAAGGTAACCCCCTCTCCTATATTCTTCATAACATAAAACCAAATTTTTTGTCATATCCCTACCAAAATATGTTCCCAAAAAACCTAATCTCATACTATAAGCCTTATTTTTCAAGGAAATATTAACTAAGATGGATTTTATGAAAATATAATGAAGATACTTGATGAAGATGTAACATTCTTCAATGTGCATTTTTATTTTATTTCATCCTCCACCTCACTCAATTATTATTAAAACATTCTGATATAATAAACACGGTATGTTCTATATGCTAGTATGTTTTACTAAAAAATCAATGACCTGTAATCATTTCCAATTCCATCAAACGGATTATGAAACCATCATTCGTGTGTACATTAGACTATCTACTCATGAACAAAAGCCATTCATTTTTTCATTACAAGCTCTCACGGTTGGGTATGATTATTGATAATATATATATATATGATATGTATAAACCTATTATACCTCAATATTAATTATATCATTTATACATTTTTAACTTCCATTTTGTAGAAGATATGATAAAATCGCTAGCGTGTACAGTAGACTACAACCTTTCAAAGCGATGTGATTCATTTTTCACTAACACATCACAAGGAAAGTGATAATGATTAATTTAGTGGTTATATACGTTAAAAATTATATAATTATGACACTCATGGAATATTTATCATTCTTTAATTATAATATATGATTTTATTTTTTCAATTAAAAAATATAACATCGTTCATGTATGTGTGGACTACCGCCTTCACAAGGTGATGTGAATATCTTTTCATCCCCAAACTACATGGTTGATATATATATATATATATATAATATGTTTTTTATGATATCATTATCATTTTTGAAATATTAAATATTACTTACCACTTTTCCATAATGATGTCTAATAAATGGAAACGTTGCTCATGCATTTAAGTGTCCTACTCTTTCTATGATCGTAATGAAGTTAATTTATCTTAACAATTTTTCATGAGTTATTTTAAAAGTATCATTGATGTAAAATATTATAATTATTTCAAAATTATTATTATTTATATATTATAAATATATAATATGTGCATGAAATGGATCTTTAATTTTGAAACATCCATATGAAATCAAAGGAAATTTACACCAGAAACAATGAAAATAACGAATGATTAATAAAGAACAGGTGATAATATGTTATTAATTGATATTTTATGGCACTATAAATATTAATATTTTTCTTATGTAAGTTAATAACTTTTTTAAACCCACTATAAATGTGTATAAATAATTTTCAATAAAAAGGAAGCATGAGGTAAGGGATTATGTATCAATTTCATTTCATTGAGGCACATTTGTATGTTATTCATCAATTTATTTTATATGGTGTATAAACAAAATATTTCACATGTAATACCATGAATCATAATAATTCATTGAATATTTAAAATCTAATTATTTCATCCAAGTTCATTTTTTCTTGAATATTACCAAGTGGTAATGGATTTCTTCTCAATCTACCTTCCATCGGGACTTATATTCATTATAAACCAGTTCTCTTTTATTTTTGTGTATATACATACCATTTCTAATAGAATATCATGATTCATTAATTACTCATGACGTTTTAATATTCCCACCGAATCATTTTATCCAAGTGTATTTGAGTTGAAAATTAGCACGTGGTAAAAGATAATGTAAAAAATCACTATATTTTGGTATTGTTAACGTTCTATTAAAACAATAACTTTATTGGGATAATTATTCATTATAAGTTACGTCTATATTAAAAATCCTTTTCCTTGTACGATGGTTATGATTTTTTTAGAAAAACATTATTCCATTTTTACATATGGTGTTTGCATTGAATCTTATTCGAAAAACTAGCTAAATATTGATATTTACATATCCATTACTCAATATAGATATTTGGTGACAAGGAATATTGTTAATGAATTTAATATTGTATTATATATAATGAATTATTTAGGCATGCAGTGATGTGTGGGGATCATACTTTATATATCCCCTTGATCCATTGATATATCTTATGATACAAAGTAGTTCTCTAAATGACATGGATTTATAAACAGTAGTTTTAAACTATATAGAGGATATATATTGATAGTAAATATATTATATAATTTTTTACCCAATAGTTTTCAATTTTCTTGAGGATATATCTTGAAAGTTTTGGTTTTATTGTACCTCATTCATGATATCCAATAATTCAACATTTCCTACGTTGAGAATTTAGTTATCTTATTATCTAATATATTCCCTCCTTGATATACTCTTTGGATTCATTTTATTGTTAATTTATGTATTAAATTTAATGTTTTTTCAATTATTTACCTTGAAATAATGATCATTCCTTTTCCAGCTAAGATAACACTGATATTTATTAAATGTAATGTGTGTTCAGTAATTTACCTTTCCATGTTTAGTATTCCATATCTTATCAAGATAGTCATTCTATTTAAATGGAGTTATTTTCAGTTATATAAATTTAGTTATTTATTATTCTTATAGTATCCTTATATATTCCATTGTATATAACCCTTACTGGTCATTTTATCTCACCCTTATTTTTTCCTTCCCAAGGATATTAACTTAGAGAGCATTGATTAAGTTTTTAAGGATTATGTATACTTTCATTTTTAAGTATTATGTTTTAATCTCTATTCTTAATTTAATATGGGAATCATATATATATATAGTTTACCAAGATTAAGAAACTACTCTATCCTATGGGATGCAATTCCATATAACTTATACCAATGTAATAAGGGAGGCACTGACTCTAGATTGATGGGGTTTGGTTCATTATATACTTGATGGTCACAAACTATCCTATAAATTTTAGTTTAATCTTTCCTTTCCCCCATAAATTATGATTCCCCAACTATGGTGAAACCCATATGAAAACATGTTCACCCACAGTGATCTCTAATGGCCATATTTTATGATTGAAATATGATTACTATCTACATTGAGTAGTTACAAACAACTTCTTGATTAATAATACCCTCTCAATGGTCTCCTACTCCATACTTGGACCAACAAAAATTATCCCACTTGTATCATGTTAACACTATGGTGACTGTCATGGTCGACTAGAAAGAGCCATATATTTTTCAACCGAATCAAATCATGAAAAATTTTATTTTATGTGATCTCTATTAAGGCCAGATAATAATCCCATTATCTGAAAAAAATCAATAATGTATTCCCAAATAATACTATCCATGATCTGGATCATATTATCTAATTATCCCTCGATGTTAATATTATAAACTACACTCAGCTTTAATTAGGTCCCTAGGGAATGTTTAAGTATTTCTAAATCCACAATGCCAAATATACATCTTTTTCTCATGAGATACTAGAAGAATATCAATCCAGGCATATAATCTTATTATTTTAAGTATTTCCCAACTCATCTATAGATTAAGTCTCTTTGATTTTCCAAAAATGTGTACCCTTTATCAGCCAATGAACTATCACCCATACAGTATATAGACACCATAGTGTCCTATGATTCCCATAATACATTTACTTCATAAACTTTTCCTACCTCCACAATAACACAGTAATTGGTTTAATCTACCCTCCTAGTCACTAATGAGCATACATAATCCTCTAATAGTTCATGAAATGAGAGATGAAGTCTGTGATGTCACTCTTTATTACATACCACTAAAAATATCTCTTGATATCTCAGTACAACTTCACCGAACCTGCGTTTACTACCCACTATGATGCATGGGAGTCAATCATTAACAATTACATCATGGAATTAGGAACCACTTCTCTTCCATGTTGATATCTTATCATCATTAATCATCAATAATCCAGTAACTTGGATAATTCTCACCAATTGTAATCCAATAAATAATAATTTAGAATCCAACACCTGGTTGGCCTTCATCTATCCCACCAATATCAACACGGTAATCAATGAAGAATAATCCTCACCCCTTGTTCGTCAGATGCATTAACAAACCACTCAACCAAAAAGTTCATCTATCTTCATTTCTCTTCTAAATTTCTCTATCTGATATCCTATATTTTCATCTTGATATCATATGCAATACCATTACCTTTCCCTAAAATCCTAAAAAAATTCAAAATCAAATTTCTATTGATACATAACATGAAACTGATATTATAGATTAAATACTAAATTCTAAAAGATGTGATGCATGCTCTTAGGGTCTGTGTATAAGAAAAATATATCACTAATGAAATAATAACATTAACATGTCCGAGCACAGATCATATTTTCCAACTCCAATTCATTCATTGGGTAGTTCTCCTCTTGGTATCATAGTTATAGAGTCCCATAAGATACTACATGATCACTCTACATCATCAAAGCTACAAAAATAATACCTGAGGCCTTGTAATAAACTAAATATACAGTATTAGGATCTGAAAATATCAAGATCTGAGTTATTTTAAATGTACACTATATCTCTAAAATGGTATTGTAACGTCTCATATTTTTTCCATGTGTTATTTTTATATTATGTGGGAATGATTTCGAGAATAGGCTTTGAGATGGCGTGCAATTCTGAGGCCTGATAAGCCTGGAACAAATGTTTGAATTTAATTAAATAATTAAATTACATGTGCATGTGGATTTCTTGAAAAAGTGGAATAACTCCTCAACGGGTGCTCGGATCGGAAATCAGAGGGTACCGTTGCGTCAAGAGCAGTGAGTTTACCATAGGAGAGACCTAACATTGGCTGGCACAGGTCGGTGGTGAAATCCAGTTTTTGGACGTAACCGTAATAAAATATTTTATTAAAATATTTTATTAAATCTTGTTACAAAAGATGTTTTTTATCCTTTCTAAATAATGTTTTGCGTAGGGGTCCAAGGTTATAGACCTCATAACCCTAAATTTCCCCTGGAGGCTCTACAAAGCACTGGAGGAAACACCCAATGCGACGACGATGTTCTTGATGAATTTCGCCGGCGACAATGACGCGGCAACCGAATCTTCACCAGCGAACGCCGCGAATCTAGGTAGGATATTTGTTTGTGATTTATTTCCCATTATTGATTTCTATGATGAACGCTATCTAATCCATGAACAGATTAACCCACGGATCGATCGTGTTTGTGGGATGGGATTTTTGCGGGATTTTTAGGGATTTGATTCTTGAAGTTATTTTGGTTTCGTTTAATCCTCTAATGATGACAAACCAATATCGACACGAACATCAATCGAGGTTCTTCCCTTTCGATTTGTAGTTCTTTTCTCCCTCGATTTCTCGCATTCTTCGTGTGCGTTCTACGCGTTTTTCCTGGAGATTTGAACAATGGATCGTTGCGCATCTGTTGTGCAACACAATGATCCCAAATTAAAGATCTGGCATCGGTACAACCCCATGGAGGTGCAGCTACAGTGGTGACTGGCAGATCAAATCGGATCAAAAGATATCGTTCTTCAAGCGATTTCCATACGGATGACCGGAATCGGATTTTCGAGCTGATCAAAGGCCTGAAACCCATGGATTCGGCATCACGACAACGAGACGACCCATGATCTTGAATTTCGAGGCAAATGGACAAGAGAAACTTGATCCAGAAGATCGGCCGAGACACGAGGAGGAAGACGATGTTTCTGGAAAAATCCCAACTACACGGCATGTAGTATGGGCTACACGGAGTGTGTTCGTCAATGGACTACCTGGAGCGTACTCCGTGAGTACAAGGACATGGGTTGGGTACACGGCCAAGGACACGGCGTCTTTACCCTTCCCCGGCCAGACCTGGCGAGATACATAGGATACCTCGTATACTGGTACACGGGCAGGCGACATGGACAGAGACTGTGTACGGGCACAAGGCCAGCGTTCATGGAACAAACCCTAGATGCTCGGACATGGCGTGTAATCCAATTTCACGCCATGTAGTGACTTTTTACATGACATGCCTAATGACACGGGCCGTTTACACGGGCAGTACCTGGAGTCAGGGAACACGGCGTGTGATCCTTCTACACGCCGTGTAGTTGAGTTTTACATAGCTTAGACGAATGACATGGGCCGTTTACACGGGTAGTACCCGGGGTTAAGGAACATGTTGTGTAACCATACTACACGCCGTGTAACATATTTTACATGGCTTGAGACAGTTGACTTCTGTGACATGGAATAGTTTCCTTAGGGTTCTTCTCCTTGGTCTTTCTTCTGAAGGTTTCCGGTATGATTTCATACGTACAGGAGTATGATCCCGTCACGAGGACTTATTGAATAGATTTGTTGGAATCCTCTCTGTGAGGCTTATAGCCAGATCCTCTATTCATTCCTAGAACCATAGGTAGAGTTCTTGGTAACGATGTGACCAGCTTTACCCAGGCGCTGATCCTCTGCTTAGCGGATTAGTTCAGAAAATGTTATTGGAATCTCCCCATAGCTACTGGTTGTGATCCTCATCTGAACATCGTATTATCAAGTTCTTGTGGAGTGTGTTCTCCCAGAACGATTTCTTCATATCTATCTCTTCAGACCAAGGAGTGTGTTATCCTTGTTACGTGATTAGTGGAATCTTCTAGTTGGATCATAGTGGTGGTTTCACGATGGTCGTTTGTGTATGAGTATATCTACATATTCTTGTTATATGTTATATAGGCATATACTGTGTAAAGCTGACTGTGTCATTACATTGTGGTATTTTCTTTGTTGTATTCCTTTGTGGTTTCGGGGTGTCCTACTGGTTATTTTTATACTCACCCCTGCACGGGCTTTGCCCGCACGTGTCAAGTCTTGTGCAGACGAGCGAGCCTTTGATAGGATTCTAGGCATACCAAGACCAGACGGTGCTTAGTGAGATCAGAAAGGCTGAGGTGTGTTCCTACGGCTATGGATTGCAGTCCCAGTACCTTTCTTCATAGGTTGGACTTTGTTGCGGACTATTTTTTGGTGGGCTGGTACTTTTGGCACAGGTTTTTTACCTTACTATACTTTACTTTCCTGTTGTACTCTACTTGTTGGGATTTTAGTGTATTAATGCTTTTCCATCTTTAGTAGTTTTTACTTTTCATCTTTGTGGGCTTGGAGATGTGTGTGTGTGTGTGTGTACCGGTTTATAGGAAATGCCTCCCATGTTAGTAAAATTCCTACTCGGTGCTAGTCACCAGCCTCTGGCCTATTAGAGGTGGGCTTGAGGAGTTGCGGCACGGGCCCCACTGGAACAGGTCGTGACAGAGTGGTATCAGAGGTGGTTTATTCTACCTTAGGACCGAGAGTCTGTAAGTTGGTTTGGGGCAACAGTGTGAAGTGTTTTGAGTTCGGTTTTCAGGCCATAGACCCTAGTGTTCGTGCGGGCGGCCGACGTATCCATAAACTAGGACTCTAATAACATTCTTTTCGAATCGGAACATTATAACACTTGTTGCAGGGGGAAAATAACGCATCATATAGGAAAGTGTTGTGGTTTCCATGTCCTTCTTGAGTTAGCTCTCCAGATATACTCACTAACTGAGATGCATCTTGTTTCTTCACAGGTTGCCTCCACGACGTGCACTTCTAGGATCTAGCAGCTCGATCATGAAGATGACCCTCTCAATAATGAAGCTTCGATATAGGGACCAGATCCCCCAGTTTTACCTTTGGGTGGTTTGACAGTTATCCCAGCACCTGTGGGGCAGTGTTTAGTGCCTGCTATACCAGTGGAGGAAAATCGCAGGGTGAGCACACTCCACGAGTTTTAGAGACAGAGACCCCTATGTTTTCAAGGTGAGCCTGAGCCTCAGGTAGTAGAGGACTGGATTAAGGCAGTGGCCAGAGTCTTCTATTTGGTCAGGAAACCAGTAGATTAGTTGGTGATCCTGGCAGCGAGCCCTCTGCAGGGCTCGACAGGACGATGGTGGAGTTTGGTTATCCAGACTCATGAAGAGGAAACTATTTCATGGTCAGAGTTTGACCATCTCTTCAGAGATGTGTTTTCACCGGTTACCCTGAGAGCAGTATGTATAAAGGATCTTCTTCATCTTCAGCAGGGGACCATGATGGTGGTTGACTATTCATCAAGGTTTACTGACCTCTCACGAAACTCGATGGATATGGTCAGGGATCATATCTTCAGAGCTCAGACTTTTGAGCGGGGCTTGAGTAGAGACATCCAAGCTAGAATCATCCCTATGAGCATTCCTACTTATTTTGGGGTGCTCGAGCGGGCTATAGTGGCCGAGAGATTCTTGGCAGAGAAGAGGCAACCAATAGTTGTCAGTAGTGAGCGAGCTGGAGCAGTGACCTCGGTAGTAGGGAGCCGACGTCAGGGACCCAAGTGTGGGAGACATTTTCAAAGGAGATCCCAGGACAGAATATCTGTCATACAGGGTTCTCAGGGTGCATCCATCTAGCCTCGAGAGAGCTGATGCTAATCTTGTGATGGAAGGGGATATCTCGGTCGAGGCTATCTGTCCCCCCATAATACTAACATTGGAGCAGTGGATGGACCACTGAGGAAGAGGCAACGTGTGGAGAAGACCGATTCACAGGGCGGTGGATGTGGTAGAGGAGCTAGGAGAGAAGCTGGAGGTGGTTTTTGTTTTGAACATTTACCACCACCACCCCTAGGAGGTCCACCCTAGGCTCAGGGAGCTGGTGGACAGATGTAGGGACAACTGTATGTAGTGGAGGCTTATGACCCAGGTACTCTCAGAATGATTAGAGGTACTATATTTTTCTTTTCTAATATGGCTACCTTATTTATAGACACATGTGCTAGTAATTCTTGTCTGGCTTCTTATCTTGTTTGAGAACTTGAGATTCTAGTTGTGCCGTTGACTCCACCTTTATGCTTAAAAATACCGACTGGAGAAGATTCAGATATCACACACCTTTGCAGATAGTGTGACCTGACCCTTGGAGGGAGAGATTCGGTTGTAACCTCTTGGATGAAGCATCAAGGCCTTACGGTGTCATTCTTGGAATGTATTGGCTATCCATAGTTCATGCCCTTATTGAATTTTTTTAGGCGAAGGGTGCGGTCTGTCCACAGTGATTGAACGAGGTTCTCCTTCATCGGTCAAAAAGAGACTCAGGCAGCGCAGGATAGACTCGTGCGTAGGAAGGTACAACTAATTCCACATCAGTTGACTAGTTTATCCCTTGGTGCATCATACATTACGAGTTTCTAGTTTCCAACAGTAGTGGTTTAGTATGAGGACGTCTTTCCGGAGGATTCCCCCAGACTACCTCCCCTTCGGGAGATAGATTTCTGCATTGAGTTGCAAATCGGGATGACACCGATATCAGCATCAACATATCATATGGCTCTTGCAGTGCTTCGTGAGCTGAGAGTGCAACTGGAAGACTTGTAGAGGAAGGTCTTCATGAGACCCAGTGTTTCACCCTGGGTGGGCCCAGTTTTGTTTGCCGAAAAGGCAGATGGGAGCTTGAGGCTGTGTGTGGATTACTAGCGCTTGAATCTGGTGACCGTGAAGAACCAGTTTCCACTAGCATGGATCAATTACCTTTTCGACTAGTTAAGAGGGGCATGATGGTTCTTGAAGGTTGATCTACGATCAGGCTATCACCAGTTGCAATTACGAGATGATGATATTCTGAAGACAGATTTCAGATGTTTCTACGGTCACTATGAGTTCTTGGTGATGCCCTTTGGCATGATGAACATCCCGGTAGTCTTTATGGGACTCATGAACCTTATCTTTCAGCCCTATCTAGAATTTTTCATAGTGGTCTTTATCGATGATATCCTTGTGTAATATACATCCGAGGAGGAGCACGTGAGGAACCTAAGGATAGTTCTTGACACACTCTGAGAGCACTAGTTGTATAGGAAACTCTTGAAGTGTCAATTTTGGATATAAGAGGACAACGTTCTGGGACACGTTATCTCAGCGGATGGTGTAGCAGTGGACCCAACCAAGGTAGAGTCAGTTTTATCATGGTAGCCACCCCAGAGCGTGACGGAGGTGCGAAGTTTTCTCAGGTTGGCAGGCTACTATCAGAGATTCATTCCTGATTTCTCCCAGATTTCAGCACCCATGATAGCTTTGACCCGAAAGGGGAATTCTTTCGTATTGACCAAGAGATTCCAATAGGATTTTCAGAAGTTGATACAGAGTTTGACGAGTGCCTCGATATTGAGACTACCAGAAGAGGGTGTCGAGTACGTGGTGTTCTTCGAAGCATCAGGAACTGAGCTTGGTTGTGTTCTGATGCAGAGGAAAGTGGTGATTTCCTATGGATCACGTCAGTTGAGGCCACACGAGCAGAACTATGTGACCATTGATCTTGAGTTGGTAGCAGTAGTCTTCGCGTTGAAGATGTGGTGGCACTACCTGATGGGAGAGTGGTTTACCATCTACACTGATCTCAAGATTCTCAGATATATATTTTCTCATAAGGGTCTGAATTTAAGACAGAGGCGGTGGCTTTAGTTCCTCCAGGATTTCGAAATTGAGATCGTTTATACTCCTGGGAAGAGGAAAGTTGTGGCAGATGTTCTTAGCCTGATATCCAGTTCGTAGTTGCTCGATGAGGCGACAAGGAAGTTGGCCTCTTTACAGTTATCCTTCATAGATATAGATGATGGAGGTTACCTTCAGTCAATGGTAGATACCCCTCCACTCTTACAATGAGTCATGGAAGCACAGCTCGAGGATGCTAGCTGTGAGACTTTGTGTGCTCAGATATCCTCAGGCGATTCTACTGATGGATATTCAAAAGGTGGGGAGCATGTTGTTATTTTCAAAGAGCGCACAGTAGTACCAGTTACGTTGTGAGAGGAGGTTCTATGTGAGTTCCATACATCTCATTTGGTGGTGCATCAAGGCGTGGAAAAGTTGTACCAAGACATCTGATGTTAGTTCTGGTGTTCAGGAATGAATAAGAGTATGGCAGAGTTTGTTTCTCGGTGCCTTATTTGTCAGCAAGTAAAGGCTGAGCACCAGGTCCCAGCAGGTTTGAATCATCCCCTTGAGGTTCCAGAGTGGATGTGGGATGGGATATCCATGGACTTCATGATGGGTTTACCACATACGTCCATGGGACACGATACCATCTGGGTGATCGTTGACCGACTCACCAAGTTAGCCCACATCCTAGCCATATGGGAGCAGAGTTCGGTAGAGAGATTGGGACGCCTCTACGTGCAGGAGATAGTTTGGATTCATGGTGTTCCATCAACTATCGTCTCAAATCGTGATTCTCGTTTCATATCCTGGTAGTGCAAGTGATTTCAGGAAGCTCTTTGGACTCAGTTATGCTTTAGCACAATGTTCCATCCTCAGACTGATGGTCAGACGGAGCAGACCATCCAACTTCTAGAGGATATGTTACAGGCTTGGATACTTGACTTCGGTCATAGCTGGGAAGATCTCCTACCATTGGTGGAATTTTCTTATAACAACAGTTATCATTCCACTATTAGTATGGAACCATTTGAGGATATGTACGGGAGACCTTGCAGGTCACCACTTTGTTAGACTGACCCAGGAGAGTTAGCACTCATGGGCCCAGAGATGGTGCGAGCTACTACAGAGAAGGTGCAGGTCATCCAGGATCAGATGAAGACTGCACAGAGTCAGCATAACTCTTATGTTGATAGGAGATGGAGGCCCTTGGATTTCGAGGAGGGAGACCATGTGCTCCATCGGGTCTCACCTCGACAGGGATTACAGAGATTTGGACGAGGCGACAAGATATCTTCGAGGTTCATCGGCCCTTTTCATATTCTGAGTAGAGTTGGCGAGGTAGCGTACCACTTGGATATACCTCCTCAGATGGACCAGGTACACATCGTCTTCCATGTGTCGCAGCTGCAGAGGTATGTACATGATCCATCTCATGTCATCAACTTGGGTGAGCTAGACATCGATGATGGAGCAACCATTGCTGAGTAGCCAGTGGAGATCGAGGATTGGCATGATAAGATCCTTTGTGGGTGAATTATTCCCGTAGAGCATGTCCGGTGGAATCACGAAAATCTCTAGGAGAGCACGTGTGAGCTGGATGCTCAGAATCATGTGCAGTACCCACATCTTTTTTAGTAGCCCTTATTTTGGCTTTTCGAGGACGTAAAACCCCTAAGGTGGGTGTGATGTAATGTATTGGAATTTTTCCATGGTTTATTTTAATATTATTTGGGAATTCTTTCGAGACCAGTCTTTGAGACGGCGTGTAGTTCCAAGGCCAGGTGAGCCCAAAACAAATGTTGGAATTTAATTAAATAATTAAATTACGAGTGCGTGTGGTTTTCCTGAAAATGTGGAATAACCCCTGAAAGGGTGATCAGATCGGAAATCTGAGGGCACCGTTGCGTCCATAGTAGCAGGTTTACCCTAGGAGAGACCTAACATTGGTTGGCACAGGTTGGTAGTGAAATCCAATTTTTGGACGTAACCGTAATAAAATATTTTATTAAAATATTTTATTAAATCTTGTTGCAACAGATATCTTTTTATCCTTTTTAAATAAAGGTTTTTGTAGGGGTCCAGGGTTACAGATCTCATAACCCTGAATTTCTCATAGAGGCTCTGGAAAGCTATGGAGGAAACCCCAAACACGTCGACGACATTCTTGACGAATTTTACCGGTGACAACGATGCGGTGACCGGATCTTCTACAAGAAATGCTGCGAATCCAGTTAGTATGTTTGTTTGTGATTTCTTTCTCATTATTAATTTCTATGACAAACGCAGCCTAATCCACAAACAGAATAGATCATGGATCGATTGTGTTTGCGGGATGGGATTTTTGTGGGATTTTGGGGGATTTGATTCGTGAAGTTATTTTGGTTTCATTTAATCCTATAATGATGACGAACCAAGATTGACACAAACATCGATCGACTTTCGTCCCTCTTAATTTGTGGTGCTTTTCTCCTCTGATTTCTCGCGTTCTTCATTTGCGTTCTACGCATTATTCACATATATATGAATGATGGATCGTTGCGCATCTGTTTTGCAATGCAACAATCCCAAATTGAAGATCTGGAATCGGTACAACCCCACAGAGATGCGGTTGCGGTGGCGACGGACAGATCCAAGCGGATCAGAAGATACTGTTCTTCGAAAAATTTCTGCACTGATGACCGGAATCGTATTTCGGAGCCGATCAAAGGCCCGAAACCCACGGATTAGGCATCACGACGATGAGGAAACCCATGATCTTGAATTTTGCGGGAAATGGACAAGAGAAATGTGATCCAGAAGAACGGCCGAGACACGAGGAGGAAGATGACGTTTCTGGAAAAATCCTGACTACAGGGCTGGTGTTCATCAGCGGACTACCTGGCGCGTACTTCGGGAGTAAATGGACACAGGTTGGGTACACGGCCAAGGACACGGCGTGTGTACACTTCCTCGGCCGGACCCGACCAGATACACGGGATACCCCGTGTAATGGTACACGGGCAGGCGACACGGACAAAGACCGTGTATGGGCACATGGCCAGTGTACACAGAGTGAACCCCAAATGCTGAGACACAGTGTGTAATCCAAGTACACATCGTGTAGTGACTTTTTACATGATAGGCTTAATGACACAGGTTGTTTACACAGGTAGTACCCGGAGGCAAGGAACACGGCGTGTGATCCTTATACACGTCGTGTAGTTGAGTTATACACAGCAATGATGAATGACACGGGCCGTTTACATGGGTAGTACCCGGGGTCAAGTAACGTGGCGTGTAACCATAATACAGTCCATGTAACCTATTTTACATGGCTTGAGCCAGTTGCCTTATGTGACTTGGACTAGTTTCCTTAGGGTTCGTCCCCTTGGTCTTTCTCTTGAAGGTTTCCGGTATCATTTCCTATGTACAAGAGTATGATCCCTTCAGCAGGAATTCCTAAATAGAGTTGTTGGAATCCCCTCTGTGAGACTTAGAGCCGGATCCTCTATTCATTCCTGGAAGCCTAGGTAGAGTTCTTGGTATCGACGTGACCAACATTACCCGGGCGCTGATCCTCTACCTAGCGGATTAGTTCGGACTGAGTTTTTGGAATCACCCCATAGCTATTGGTTGTGATCCTCATCTGAACATTGTATTCTCAATTACTTTTAGAGTGTGTTCTCCCAGAATGAATACTTCCTATCTCTCTCTTCAGACCAAGGAGTGTGTTCTCCTTTTTACGTGCTTAGTGGAATCTTCAAGCTGGATCATAGTGGTGGTTTGGCAATGGTCATTTGTGTATGAGTATATTTGGATATTCTTGTTATATATTCTGTAGAAATATACTGTGTAGAGTTGACTGTATCATTCCTTTGTGGAATTTCCTTTGTTTTATTCCTTTGTGGATTAGGGGTGTCCTACTGGGTATTGTTATACTCACCCCTGCACGGGCTTTGTAAGCACGTGTCGTGTCTTGTGCAGACGAGCATGCCTTTGACAGGATTCAAGGTGGACTAGGACCAAACGGTGCTCATTGAGATCAGACAGGCCGAGGTGTGTTCCTACGACTACGGATTGCAGTCCTGGTACCTTTATTCACAGGTTGGAATTTGTTGCAGACTCTCTTTTGGTGGGCAGGTACTTTTGGCCCAGGGCTTTTACCTTACTGTACTTTAATTTCCTATCATAATCTGCTCATTGGGATTTTAGTGTATGCATGATTTTCCATCTTCAGTGTTTTTTAATTTTAAGCTTTGTGGGATTGGAGATGTGTGTGTGTGTGTGTGTGTGTGTAAAGGTTTATTGGCAATGCCTCCCATGTTAGTGACATGCCTACTCGGTGCTAGTCACCAGCCCCTGGCCTATTGGAGGCAGGCATGGGGAGTTGCAGCATGATCCCCACTAGGACGGGTCGTGACAGGTATCTTTAAAACAATTAGTCTATAAAAATTAACCACTTCTTGGTAAACCCATTTATTGGTGCATCCAAACATCAAAAGTCAAAAATGAACCATCTATAGTATCCAATTAATCATAGAAAACTATAGATCTCATATACATTATGGGGATATTCCAAAGACATTACAACCAATACCATATTCATGTCTATATAAATTATTTTCAAATATATTTAATTCCTAGTAAAATGTGCCTCCAATATCTATAAGTGACACTTCATAAAATAGACAGAGAGTTAATATGATCTAAGTGTAATCAACCTAATCTATAGGTGTCTAGTATTTATCTTTGATATCAATAAAAAAGATGAAAACCACAATGAAAGAGTGATGATATGTATGGAGGATTCTTTTATAAGATACCTGAACACATTATGGTCATGGAATGAGTTTTATCATGAAACCAATTCCACTTTTTGGAAGAAATGTTGAGAAATCATCTAGAAAGACATCCTGATATTGATTCCTATGAGAGGAAAAGGCAATCGAGCTACCTCCTAATATATTTTATGAATCATGACCACTACCTAGACCATTTTATCCCCAACATTACTTAGGTCTGGACCCATTATACATACTCTAACATCTCATTATACTACTAGAAAAAACTTCATTACCATATGAGATACAAAGGATACTTGTTTCCTATGACAAATGATTTTATCCCGATAAATTGTAATTTAGTCCATGATAAAAATCACATAATATTTAGTCACCAAATGAATAATTAAATCTGATTGATATTTGTAGCTTTAAACTATTATGGGATATTTTATACATCTCTTGACTTCATCTACATTATTCCCCAATGCTGTATCAAAAGATAAAAAATCAAAACATAATATTATCAAAAAATAAATCCTCAAAAAATATTATTGGATATAAACTAATAGGATTATCAGATATTAAAAAATTTAGAAGATATATTTTAATTTATTAATATTTTTCCATAAATAGTTTATGGTCCCATTCTACTATTTTCTAGGACACGGTCTACTACATAAACAATACATTCCTCTACTCTCTGAACATTACCTTTAAGTGAATAACTCACCTATGTGGTCAATGGTTGGGAGGCATGAATGTTTCACTATGTATACAATTCAAATCCTTAGTTCACCAACCACATATATATCACACCACTAAATACCCAGTCTATGAAGACCTTGAATAAACTGATGAAATTTGTTTTGAGGTCCTAGGTACAATATGTGATAGTTTCCACACTATATATATAGTTAAAACACTAGAGAACCCCTCTTCTCAAAAATAGTGTAGAATATACCCTACTGTTATTTTAATTCATTCCATTATCCAACTGAACC
Source organism: Viscum album (assembly GCA_963277665.1). NCBI lineage: Eukaryota > Viridiplantae > Streptophyta > Magnoliopsida > Santalales > Viscaceae > Viscum > Viscum album. The sequence continues at coordinate 626,166,087 of OY728150.1, read as the reverse complement.
TCCTAGTTCTTATTCTTCTTACTAATAGAAGATTCACCCACTTTATTATGGGGAATTCAACCAGTCAATTCACTAATAGTTAAAATAATAACTAAAGAATTTTACTCTTATAGACATTTTTCAGCCATGATGTAGTTGTTAATAACCTATTCATATGTCTTCAGGGAAAATCTCCAAACCCGATGCATTATTTATGGGAAAAGGACAGTCTCAAATATCCTAATCTTCTATTAATTATTCCTTGCCAATATGGGATTGAGGTGAAATAGCTCATTGGAATGGGTAGGGGAGATAAACACTGAGATATTCCCCAACTAAATTTCTATAATACCTTGATATTATTCTAACTATGGATTATCTAGGAAAAACTCCCAAGTAATAGGTTATTTGTAATCTTCCATGTCAGACACTCCCAATTCCCTACCTGTTTCCAAACACTACAACATCTTCTAGTTTCCCGAAGTAAGATAATATCCAACCAAAACTATAAATCCTATATATTCTCCACTATATAAATAACCTCTCAATGATGGTGATATAATCCTTAGTTTCCTGGGGTCCTCCTATTCCTTTAAGGTATGGGTATTTTAATGGTTGAAATCCTGAGTTTAATGGAAAATAATAATTATGGATCCTACACATTGAACATGAAGTATCGAAAATACTCCATGTCGAAGTGGTTCCACTTCCTGTACCACTATAAATGTTATTATACCATGCTATGATTCACCCTCCTATATGGCTATAGTAATTAAAGGGGTGACCTTCCCTGTAAGATAATCCTAAATCAATCCCACATGGGGTCCTATAATATTATTTCTAGGTGGAATTACCATTGAATCCAAGAAAATAGAAACATTCACAAAATATTATTTAAGATATTAATAAAAGCGGTTTATAGGCACACACTTTGGATTTGTACATGAGATTTATCCTAGGAGGATTTCCAAAATGATAAGGAATAAAACTACTAGATTTGACCAAGGCTTGAGCCTTACTCATCATACCCATTCATTTTTCACAGTGATATAAATATAAAAACAATAATGCTCAATTTCTAGATTTTAAATTTTCAGCACAATATATCACTGATATAAAGATCAAGAAATTTAATCAAATAAACTACATTCCATAGAAAAAATTGTATATATGAAAAGATTTCCTATATTCCTATTCATGATGAAGGAATTCAAAAAAAACCCCATGAACTATAACTTAATGTAAATCACATGCATCACTCATGGTGAAATAAATCATCTATTAAAAGCTCAACTAATAATTGAAATCCCATACCCAGGTAACCTGGAGGTTTATTACATAAGAGTAGGTCGGGAAAATGTAACACTTCCCAAATTAGGTTTCATAAAACTAATATAGCTCACAAATTTCCCAGACATATACAATAAAAAAATAAATTAAATAAAAAATAAAAAAGGAAACCCTTTCCCTAATGCCATTTTTAACACTGTGAGCCAAATCACTGGGTTTAATTTGATGTGATACATGACCCCATGCATTAATCCCCATATGAAACATCTTAATGAATATTATATAGGTTCTAGACAGTGCTATTGGAAGAATATACCATCATTATAAATAGATATAAACTATAATCATAACATTAAATGAAAAATAACCCCAAAACGAATGGTATAATTTTATGAGAATAAATGATTTATTAGATGAAATGTCATGTTTCACAGATCCATACAATGTAAATAACCAAGGACAACAAATGTGGCTGGTCAAAACAAATTAATATGATAATAAAATAATAATAAAATATACTATAATTATCTAGAGTATCTCCCAGCATCTCATTGATCACAATAATCCACCTCCTCGGCTACCTGGCATGGTCCCCTTATACATCAATGGATCCCTGATCATGAGGTCTACACATGCACTATAATTCCAATGTAATTTGTGAGTATAAACCCAATAGGACACCACCAATGCATACATAACATAATATAACTTACATAAGCAGTGTATTTCATGATAATGAGTTAATGCATAAGGAATATATAGTTAATAATGTGTCAAGCGATCATGTGCTTACCTGGGCACCATGAAGCCCATCATACATCTTTACTACATTAGAAGGGAATTCATGATGGAATTAAAAATCATTAATAGGTCATAAAGACAATATATATCTCCGAGTAGCCACATAGAAAACATGTCTCAAGAAATCCATAAGGTAATCATTTCGTATCTCTATGGTAGGTTAATCCCAAATGAAATTATACCCTATATCTTCCTCAAGTAAACCCATAAGGTCATCACATCCCAAAACTACCTCATGCCAGGCCCTAATATCATCATACCCCTTCTGTATTTTTATGTCCATGATCATCATCACATTATACACATTTCCCCAATATAAATGAAAAACATTCTATAAAAGTTTACCTATCACTTTCTATTGTAATCAAACCCTCTATAGGCCATACATTCATATACAATGAGGCATAACACATATAGGTAAAAATCTATAATATCAATAATGATTATCAATTGTAACACACACACATGCAATTATTATCAAGGGTAAATTTTTTAAAAGTTACCTATATGGTATGTTAATTCCTTCCTTAAGCACATTTGCACAAATGGATGAGATGCATCATGTTTTGATACCCAAATCGTGACCGTACATCAACCGTACTAATCTTTTAGGCCAAAAAATCATAAAACCCATGATTATTTTTCACAGAAGATATTTTATGATAGGATTCAAGAAGGATATAGAAACATGTTCTTATAATCATTTCAATTTACCCATTATAAGTTGTTTTCAAGGAAGATCTAGATCCGGTCGAAGGTAAGGCTTCCAATAATTTTAATCTAATGTAGATAATTCAAAGGACAGTAAATTTTTCATTATATCAGGACACGATCCATGTACCTATCTTACTTATCTAATATATATAGAGAAATTCATATGGAGAAGCATATCCAGGCTAGAATAGATGAATGTGGCTTCATGGAAGCTAACAGATCGATAAAGACTTCGAGTGTCGAAAGAAATTAGGATGAGAGGATTAAATTCTCCAAATGGGTTCCTATGTAGTCATCCATGTCTAATCATGGACTATTCCTTGGGTGGATATATCAAATAGGGGATTGTGAGCGAAAATATGGGGTCTCGCATAATGAATCTTCTATTTGAACACCATCGGGTGGCCAATTTTTACAATAGAGGTGCATCGCCACTACCAAGCCTACCTGCTTGTCGGTGGGTCCTATAGAGTTCCATGACCTCTTCCACCACCATTTCATTGACGATGAGTCTGCACTAACAAGTTAATGGCACACTACTATCCCTAATGATTCTATTATATATCCCCTACTCTTTCGATACTACTTTCCTTAATACTAAGCCCTTAAACATGCACCAAAAATTCCATAAATATAGAATGAAAACAATCAAGATATGTATAATATTAAACATTATATACCTTGAACTAAGGATGTAATAATTGGAATATTGTTTAAAAGGAAGTTTTTTGATATAAAATCATTATTGGAGCTTCATAATCCACTCATGTGCTCAAAATTATTTGTTATTTTAAACACTTAAAGGCATTATGGTCTTCATTGAGGATGTATTTGATTATGTGGATCATTTTAAATTGATTAACTAGAAGAGTACACAAATTTATTCGGAATGTAAATATGAATAATTTCAATAAGATATTACCTGACCTCCAAAAATATTTTAATTAATTTACTATAATATAACAGGTATAAGTTCATATGTAATGATTATAATAGATAATTTTAAGTGATTAATATAAAATTAGATGAAATATATTTATGTTTTCAATAGTCAAACTATATGTCACGAACCAAGTCAGGTCGCCACCCAAACCGAAGCCTGACCTAGCCTGCGAAAAGGCCCGAAGGGCGTTCCCGATCCCCATGGGATGGCACAAGTGCCCATGTATCACAATAAAACTAGGGAACGATTTACCCGAATAAAAAATATAAAGAAACCAAAAAAAATAAACCAAACCAAAAGTAAAAGTCACAAACAAACAAGACTTTAACCAAAAACAAATTTTGAGTCACATGAAAAACAAAAACCCAAACAACACTAAAAATTATGTTACCAAAAACCAACCCAAAAACTGTCACCTGGTGAAAGGTCACCGCCCTCAAGCCATCAACACAACTCCATGTCAAGAGGTCTGCTAACAACCAGAACCACCACTCCAAAACGTTTGACCCTTTCCTGTATCAAAGATAAACAAATCTATATACACCCAAACATGTAAGTAGGGTGTGAGAAATCACACAGATAGAGGCGACAAAGAAATGATTCCATGAACAAGAATTAAAATAAAAATAAATTTTCAATGATAAAAAAATAAAGTAAGAACTGATTAACAAAGTTAATGAAAACAGTTTTCATGAAATGTACTTAATGAAAAGTAGTTTAAAGCAAACACGTTTTTGTGTAGTAGCTCAAATGACATATCTTGTATCATTGGTGAGCGCAGAGTAACCAAGAGCACCATAATATGGGAGAGACCCTATGGGTGCTAGAAATAGGTGGGACCCAAGAACATACTATGTTAGTTAAACGTGACTTAGAAACCATAACCTTCAGAAAACGTGGCTTAGAAACCATGACCCTTAGAAAATGTAGCTTTAAAACTATGACCCTTAGTCATCATATTATTAGTTAGCGTTACAATCATCAATCCTTCTAGTAAAACCATGACAAGCCATCTCTGGAACACTAGATCACTAGTCCCAGTCCCCCCACCTAATACCCCAAGCATCCCTCTTTGTGCTCATCTAAAATCTACATTCACGTCACATGTCACATTAAAAATAAAGATCCGAACAAGATGCTAACACACAAAAACACATCATTTTACCACTAATACCCTCTTTCAAAATCATTTTCACACCAAATAATTTTTAAAACATAACCTGTGCTACATTCACATTAAATTAAACCAACAGCCTAGTTTTATAAAAACACTTTTTAAAATTTGGAAAACCATTAGGAAGAATTACCAAATAGTTTCCAAACATGTCATAAAATTATTAAAGGGAAAAAATCCACTCAAAACCTTTTCCAAAATAAAAAATATTCTGACATAATAGAAAAACATTAACCACATCATATGCACTTCTTAAAACACACACTACACAGTTTACAAATCATTGATAAATAGATCAAAGTGGGTTTTCAAAATTAAAATGGACTAAATCACTTAGAAACACTTCCAAAAAGTTAAATGCACAATTAATACTTAATCAAAAATAATTCCATAGCATGAAGAATAATTGAAAAGGTGCTAAATTAATTAAAAAACATGAAAACAAACATGCAAATGATCATCAGATATCATTTTTGAGTGGAATCACTTACCGGTGTGTCACATGCCTTGCAAAATTGGTATGCAAAATCCACCACAACTCAAACAAACACAAATAATCCCTTAAAAGAAGGAAATAAATTAACTATATCAATAATTTATGACTCAGAACAAAAAACTTTCTCCAAAAGATATGAATATTACTAGAAGAAAATAAAAAAAGACAATGCAATGGTTCTACCGATAAGGAGTTGTCACGGAGCTGCGCTACACAGGATGTTTGTCCGGAAGAGAGGGGTGCATGGCTCGGTGCGAGGTAGGAGTAGGATGTGGAGGTGTGTGGCGCGGCTATCCAAAGGATGAGGAAAGGGAGGTGTGTGGCACTACTATCCGAAGGAGGGGGAGAGGTGTGTGGGATCAAATGGGTAAAGCTGGAGGAGGGTGCGACTTGGCATAAGGCAACAGGGAGGGAATCATGGCTACTGGATGTATCATGGAGGGCGGGGAAGCGGATGGCTGGGTGCAAGGTTGTGAGGAGCAAGGTGATATGGTGTCATAGTTGGGTGTAAGAGGGTGAGGCAGCTACTAGGGTTCCTGGAGGCCGCACGGACCTGGTTGGAAGGGCAATGAATAGTATAACATGGGGAGATATAGTGAGGGAGATAAGTAAAAGAAAGAAAAAAAATATAGAAATAAAGTGGAAGAAAAAAATTAAAAAAACAAATAAACTAACCTATAATAACAATGATACATAACTAATCTAAAATAATAATCATAATGATATAATAGCAATACTAATATGAAAATTTAATACTGTTATAATTTTAATGTTAACCAAATTAAAATATTAATCCAAATAGTTTTCATAATAATAATGATGATGATGATGATATTAAAAATGAAAATAAAAATAAAAATTATAATAATTTTATTTTTGTTATGTTAATTAATCAACTCCACATCAGGCAGGCCACTCGTTAAACTGGAAAAGCCACACTGCTTTGCATGTGCCCTACCAGCGCGTCGAGCACTATCTAACCGACACTAAATTATTAGTGCAAAAGAAAAAAATTCATATCAGGATGGATTAAATTTTATCTAAATAATTATTAAAAAGTAATATAAAATTGTATGATAAAAATAAAAAACAGAAATATACCACAGTGCAAAGTCTGATTGTGACAACTCTCTCCACCATGAAAACTTTCTGCCCTCGAAAAGTCAATTCAAAGTCTGATCACAGAATAGAAATGGGTTATATATCTCAACCGTTGAATTATACTCCCAAGTATCATGCTTGTCATTTCCATGATTCCAAGGAATGTGAACCAATGGAATGGAAATCCCACGAATCAACATCTATTAAGAATCCAATTTCCACACCATCCACTCAAAAACTGATAAGTCAGGCTCTATCACCAACTCTTCCCAATTCAAAAAATGTGATATATCAAGATTATACTTTTCTATTGGTACACATGAAATACATCATGAATCAACATCAACTATGAATGAAAATATTACATGTATTCCATATTGCTAATCTGCTCAGAAATCTCAGAAGTCCCAACATACCACAGTGTCAGTTTCCCCTGATTTCCCAAGTGGAGGTGACCCAAACGTGGTGCCACCTTCAAGAACACTTTCCCCCCCCCCCACTAAACTCTCAATATCCAAATGCCTCTGATCTGCATAAGATTTTTGGAAACTCTGAGCTATCAACAATCATTGTCTAATGAACTTGACCTTCTCAGACATCTCCAAAACTAGGCTCGGTCCCAAAAGTGAGGTCTCACCTACATCTACCCAACACCATGGAGACCATCAAGGCCGACTGTAAAGGGCCTCGAAGGGTTCCTTTATAATAGAGGACTAGTAACTGTTATTATAAGAAAACTCAACCAATCACAAATGACTATCCCATGGACCTCTTAAATCCAACACACATGCACGAAGCATGTCCTCTAGAATCTGATTCTCCCACTCTATCTATCAATCTTTCTGAGAATGGTATTCCATGTTCATATTAATTTGTGACCCCAAATCCTTCTGGAGGCCTCCCCAAAACTGAGAGGTAAAGCAGGTGTCCCTGTCAGAAATAACAGCTGACAACACACCATGAATTCCGACCACCTTCTGAACATAAAAATATCCAATCTCATCCACCTTTGTTGTATCTCTGATCAGGATCAAGTGATCTGACTTTGTCGAACAATCAATCACTACCCAAATAGCATTCCTCCCCCAATGTGTACGCGGAAATCCAACAATGAAGTCCATGGATACCTCATCCCACTTCTTGGTAGGAATGGGTAATGGCTAAAGTAGGCTAGATGGTGTCTGATGCTCTACTTTCACTTGAAAAAAAATTTAGCATCTTAATACAATTTCAACTATGTCTTGTCTCATTCCTGGCCACCAGAACTGGGGACGAACATCGTAATACTTCTTGGTAGTACCAGGATGGACGACCCACTGAGACTGGTGGCTATCCTGCATCACCACCTCTCGCCGAGACAACGTAACCACTACACGACCCTTGAAGCACAAAATCCTCTTAGGAGAAAAAGACCTATCAGAAGGAGTCTCCCCACCATGAATAAACTCCATATATCACTCAAAAAACTCATCAGCGGGCTTCTCTTGCTGAATCAATTTCTGAAGAGTGGGAGTCAACTGAATGCTAGCCAAGAAAGTACCTTTGATGTGCTCCCAGATCTCCATGTGCATCTGGTCGAAGATCCCCATCAAAGTCTACTCATCACTGGACTTCCTCAATGCCTACACTGGTTCCTTCCTGCTAAAATAATCAACCACCACATTACTCTTACCTAGGGTATAGATAATGTCCAAGTTAAATCTCTGCACGTACTCAATCCAGTGGCGCTACCACCAATTGAGATCATTCTCAGAGAAAATTTAGGCTAGGACCTTATAGTCAGAATAGACCAAAAACTTCTTCCCAAAGAGATAGTGAAGCCAATTCTTCAAGGCATGAATCACTGCTGCCCACTCCAAGTCGTGAGTTAGAAAATTCTCCTCAGCCAGCTGGAGCAGGTGAGAACCATAATCCACCACATGATTATTCTGGATGAGTACACACCCAAGGCCTATACATGAAGCATCACAATAAACCACATAACACTTCCAAGACTTTGGTAAGATCAAAAAACGTGCAGTGTTCAATCTCCACTTCAACTCCTCAAAGGATCCTGGAACTGCAGGATCCATTCAAACTTCACCCCCTTCTGGGTGAGTGCGGTCATAGAGGAGGGAAGATGTGAAAAATCCCTAACCAAATGCCTGTAATAACCTTCCAAGTCAAGAAAACTCGTGATCTCAAACACATTCCTTTTTTGTTCCAATGAAATAACTGCACAAATCATCTTAGTATCCACTAATCCCCTAGTTATGAGATGAAATTCTCCCAAAAATTCACATCCCTAATACAGAATGTGTACTCCAGAAGTTTGGTATACAAGAGGTGATCCCGCAATGTGACCAAAATGATTCGCAGGTGGTTCTCATGATCCTCCTTAGATTTGGAATAAACTAGGATGCCTTCCACAAATACAATGAAAAATGATTCGATATATTGGTGGAACACTTTTTTCATGAGTGCCATAAAAACTATTTAAGCATTCATCAATTTGAAAGTCATGAACATGTACTTGAAGTGGTCATAGCTGCTTTGGAAATCTGTCTTTGGGATGTATGCTTCTCGGACCCTGAGCTGGTGGTATTCGGAGCACAACACAATTTTGGAGAACCACTTTTCCCCCTTCAGCTGGTCAAACAAATCGACAATATGGGGAAAAGTGTATTTATTCTTGATGGTCACCTTATCAAATTTTTAGATATCAATACACAACTGGAGGGTTCCATCGGCCTTCTTCATGAATAAAACTAGGGTAGTCCAAGGATAGATTATCGAGAAAATGAATCCTTTGGATTCCAAATCTTCTTGTAGTATCTTTAAATCCCTCAATTCGGTGGGGGCCATGCGATATGAGGTAAGAGATATAGGGTGTGTTTTTGGAGACAACTCATTCGAGAACTCCATGTCCCGTTCTGGGGGTAAGCATGAAAAATCATCCTGAAATACCTCTGGTAACTCATCCACTACAAGAAGTAACCCACTCTGAGAAGTGCCACTATATTCTTCCAGTGAGAGAAATGATAACTAATAAGAATGATTCCCTAACTCAGGAAGTGAAGGTCCTGCCCGACCTGGCCGAAGATCCTATTCCCCAAGAAATACATGGGGGCTCCCATCAGGTTCCATAAAACTAACCCATCACCGATTGTAGTCAACATGAGCATGAAAGCGCACAACCTATTCTATGACGAGGATTACATCAAACAAGTCCATATCAAGGACCAATAAATCCCACTCCATATCAACACCTGACACAGAGAGTGCACACGACGAACACCTAAGTCCCTACTCCCTCTTTTTCTACATCGGTGTTACCAAATCCATGGAAATAGATAGCAGTTCAGTTGGTAGGTTCAACAGACTCACAAAATGGGTAGTCCTAAAGGAAATTGAAGTATCATTATCAAATAAAACTGCAACCAATAGAGGATGAAATCCGAATGTTACCTCAAGCAGTCGAAGTTCCTTTATCAGATCTCACTGGTTCCTGATCCACAACATAATGATTTCTGGTCCCTACCTAGGAAAGACCACTCACCTAAGGCTTTTCCCTGATCTGGCTTTTCCCTGAAGATGACCTGGTCCTACAACAATGGTCACCAAATTGAGATCCCATTATCCTGGCCAGCTCTGACTGAATTGATACCCCTCTGGAAGCCACATATCCAGTCCGACTCTGGTAAGGGTGTACAGTTCTGCAGAAGCACTATATTTGTCCCACAAATCCAAACCCATGGAAAGGTCTAGGAGGGTATGGACATGTAGGTTGGATGTACCCTACCCTTCCGCACTGATGGCACATAACGAACCTTATATCAGAGGAAATAGATGTGGTCTTCTTGAAAGGATGGCCCAAGCTGCAACCCACCATCTTCCCATTGTCATCATGTTTCCTTTTCTTATAGGATGAACTCCACTACCATACCCTGACACTAATCCAGAAAACCTCATCTTTCCTCTCTAGTAAATATCGACCATGCAAGCATGATCGAACACCTCGTCAGAAGTTCCCATCATGAACAAAAAAACCTGAGATTAAATTTCTGGGCATAGGCCCTTCTCGAACATCCGAGATTTCAAATATTCATTTTAAACAATCTGAGGCATGTACCACACTTGATCATCAAAGTGTCTTTCAAACTCTACCACCGTCTGATCCCCTTGTGAATGATCCATGAACTCCTGGGATCTGTCGTATGCTAGGAACTCAGGGAAGCACTTCTCTTTAAAGATAGCTTTGAAATCCTTCCATCTCTTCTTCTCATGTTTCCCAGCCTGAATCACTGATTCCCACCACTTATGAATGACCTTGTAGTTGGGATGAGACAAACATTACCTTTACCTCCTCAGGCATGTCAAGGAATTCAAACATATGATGAATCTTTTCATGTCATTCATCTACCTCTTGAGGTTCCAGGATACCTTGGAATGGAGGTGGAATATTCCTCAGAAACTTCTTATCCTTATCCTTATTAGATAATGACTCATCTCCTTTGGCTGGAATAGGAGAGAGGGTAAGATTCCCCCTTGTCTTAAATCCCGAATAGCTCGGACAACAACTTCTACCAATCACTGATCAAGTGGTGAGGGATAAATCTCTTTGGCTTCTTCCCGTGGGTGCATATAAGATCTCTGGGGAGGTATCTTGCTTCAAGGAGCACAAATCACAAAAATAACATCATTAATAAATCTTATATAAAGAAAAATCAAATTTACCGCAATATAAGTTATCGTCAGTAAAGAAAACATGAAAAAGTAATATCATGACCAAACTCTTCTTCTCCACTCGATGTCCACACACAGTCTGGAGCCTGTAAGTCCCACTTGGAAGGGAATTCAAACAAGCATCCTGACACCCCATGGTGAATCAGGGTCTGTCACGAGGTTTTATGGCTAGGCACCCTACTCGCAAATAAAATTTTGAGCCCTGACATTCCTAGCTCCTATCTAAGTATACTCATCCCAAAATAAAATAACTTAGACAACAAACCTTCCTCTGATACCATTTTGTCTCAAACCAAGTCAGGGTGCCATCTAAACCACTTCCCAACTCGGCCCACAATAAGGCCCAAAGGACATTCTCATTCCCCAATGGCTGGAAAAAGTTCCTAGGCATCATTAAAAACTTGGGAATGATTTACCCAAATAAAAAAATATAATGAAACTGAAAAAATAAACCAAACCAAAAGTAAACATTGCATCCAAACAAGCCTTTAACAAAAAAAATACTTTTAGTCACATGTAAAACCAAATCCCAAACAACACTAAAATGTATGGTGACCAAAAACCAACCCATAAATAGCCACCCGTCGAAAGGACACCACGTTCAAGCCATCACCACAACGCCGTGTCAAAAGGTCTACTGAAAACCTAAACCACCACTTCCAAACGTTGTACCCTTACCTATATCAGGCATAAAAAAATATACTTACACCCAAAGGTGTAAGTATGGTGTGAGTAATCGCCTAGCATGAGTCCACCAAGAAAAGATTTCACACAAAGGAATTAAAATACAAATACCATTTCAATGATAAATAAAATAATGTAAGAAATTCTTAACAACGTTAATGAAATTAATTTTCATGAAATGACCTTAACGTAAAACAGATTAGAGAAAACACGTGTTTTGGTAGTAGCTCAAGTGACATATCATGTATCATTGGTGTGTGCAGAGTAACTCAGAGAACCAATATATGGGAGAGGCCCTATGGGTACTAGTAATAGGAGGGACCCTAGAACATCATATCATGGTGAAACGTGGATTGAAAACCATTACCCTCAGAAAAAATGGCTTAGAATCCATGAACCTCAGAAAATGTGCCTTATAAACCACGACCCTCAGTCATCATATGTTTATTTAGTGTTATAATCATGAATCCTACCAGTGAAACCGGGACAAGACATCTCTTAAACACTAGCTCACTAGTCCTAGTCCCCCCACATAATACCCCAGGTTTCCCTCTTTATGTCTATATAGTATCTAAGTTCACATCACATGTCACATTAACACTTAAGATCCAAAAAATGTTCCTACACACAAAAACACATTATTCACACACTAATACCCTCTTTTAAAACTACATGCACACCAAAAATATTTTAGAACATAACCCACACTGCTTTCACATTAAATTAAACTAGTTGAATAGTTTTATAAAAACGCTTCTTATAATTAGGAAAACCACTAAGAAGAATTATTAAATAGTTTCCAAACATGTTGTAAAATGTTTAAATGGAAAAATGTTACTGAAAACGCTTTCCAAAATAAAACATATCTTGAAACCATGGAAAAACATAAACTGCATCATCTGTACTTCCTAACACACACACTGCCCAATTTACAAAACAATGATAAACAGATCAATGTGGGTTTTCAAAATTAAAAAGTACTAAATCACTTAGACACACTTCCAAAAAGTTAAATGCACAATTAAAACTTAATAAAAAATTATTTCGCATCATGAAAACTAATTAATATAGTGCTAAATTAATTAAAAAATCATGGAAATGATCATTAAAACTTATTTGTGCGTGGAATCACCTAATGGTGTGTCACAAGCATCACAAAATTGGGGTGGAAAATCCACGGTATGCCAATGCGTCTAAAAAAACTCAAATACCCCCTAAAATAAGAAAAAAAATTAATCGATCAAGAACAGGATACTCAAAACACAAAACTTGCTTCAAAAGAGGAGATCACTAGAAGAAAAGAAAAAAAATATGTTGCAATGGTTTGTCCGAGAAGAAGAATTTCTGGAGTAGCACTGCACCAGAAGTTTGTCCAGATGGGAGGGGCACATGGCTCACTGCGAGGTAGGTGGAGGATGGAGAGGTGTGCGTTGTGGCTTTCCGAAGGAGGAAGGAGAGGAGCGTGATGTTGTCTGGGAAAAGCGGTCAGAGGTTGCAGCTAGGCGTAAGGCAGCCGAGAGGACATTACGACCACTAGAGGTAGGAGGGAGGGTGGGGTCATAGTTGTGGTTGGGTGCAAGGTGGCGAGGATATAGGTGAGATGGGTTCACGGCTGGGTACAAGAGGGTGAGGTGGTTTCCAGGGTTATTAACGGTAGTGCGGACTAGGTTGGAAGGGTGGGGAATAGTACATCGTGGGAATAGATAGTGAGAAAGGGAAATAAAAAAAGATAAAAGAAAAAAATAACATATAAGAAAAACATAAATAAATTAATCTAACCTTGAATAAACAAGAATATTTAAAATAATATAAAATAATAATAAAGATATAATATCAATATTAATAAAAAAAGTTAATAATGTTATAATTTTAATGTTAACCAAATTAAAATTTTAATTACCATAGTTTTAATAATAATAATAATAATAATAATAATGACGATGACAATAAAAATTATATTTATAATAATTTTTTTGTTAGGTTAATTAACCAATTGCGCATAGGGAAGGCCACCCGTTAAACTGGTGAGGCCGCACTACTTCGCTTGTGCCCTACCCGTGCATTGAGAATTGTCAAACTGATGCTCAATTATCAGTGTAAAAGTGAAAAATTAAAGACAATATCGGCTCACATTTTAGATAAATAATTATTAAAAATGAAAATAAAATTGTGAGATGAAAATAAAAACCAGAAACATACCTTAGTGAAAAGTTTGGGTGGGAAACTATATCATAAAACTTTGTATATCATTCAATATGAATAATATGAATTTTCATTCTAGACAACATGAATATTTGGGAACTAATTTCCATGACAAACCGATGTACTTTAAGAAACATTAGGGATATTTCATGTATTTTTTTAATGTTATAGAAATTAACAGATATATTCTTAAGGGTATATGAAATTGATACTAAATTATATTATTTTTCATAATATGTATAATATATTAATATTAAAAATAATTAATGAATCGTGAAGTTTTGTTTATAATAAATTGGAATTTATTCCTTTTAATGAACAATTAAATCGATGTATTATTTCATTTTTGATTGTTTTATAAATTGAAAACATTTATTTTCATTTGTAAAACAATTTCAATTTTTTGATATAATAATTTTTTCTATAAATAACAGTTTTCTTCAATTTATGAGTTGGTGAATTTTTAAATCATATTTTAAATATGATATATTACATTATTGTTCATGCAATGGAAGGATAAAAAAAGTTTTTTCTTTGATAAACATGTTTAATTGATTTAATTTATCAAATTTAAGAGATTTTGTTCCCCCATGTATCAACTGTATATTTTAAAAGATATTGATTTAAATTTCAAGGTTATTTAACTAAACACATAAATATTCCATATATGGTTCGGTTATATATATAATTTTATAAACATTCAGATATTGGTAAAAATATAATTTACATTATATAAAATAGGTTCTATGTTAGAAATATATTTTGAAAATTTCAATATCCATATGGATATTGGGAGCGTGTTTGAACATAAATATTTAAAAATAATAATAATGAAATTTATTTAATTCAATGTGAAAGACACACTATAACTTAAAGGTTTTTTTGAAATTTTTTAAGGAAATATTACAATGTAAAGAGTTACATTTAAATATATTAATAGTTGAACTCAAAAAAAAGTTTCAATCTATGGAATTGTTTTAATTTGATAATATTATATAAAATTCATGAATTTTAAAATATTTAATCCCAATGAATTTATAAAATTAATAGAATTATACTTTTATGATAAATATATCTTCATGAATTGAGAGTATGAAAATGGGATCACCATGTGCCACATAATAACATACTCACTAAGGGATAAAGATTCCTTGAAAATTTAATCTTATGACATGGTGCTGAGATCCTCCCATGGGGAGTAGGCTATGTACTTCATCCATTTCTGATGAAACAGTTTACAGAACTATAAAACCCTTTAATTACGGTTTGTGAGTTATTTTTATCCTAGGTAAATAGTTTTTACCAGTAAATATATTGTAAAAGGGTGTGTTCAATTTAATAGAATTCAATTTCACTACTCGTGAATCCAAAATAGTAATGATGATGAAATGTTATTGTTTTATTAAGATGGTATATTTTTAGAATAAAGAAAATGGTGATGCGGAAGTAAAATATTTTAAACATGTAAAAATTATACATACATCATTCCATTTTCATCCATGTCACGAAATTAGATTGTGGTGTTTCTTGATCATCATTTTCAGGGCAGTACTATGAATCTTTTATAGCCACATTATATTCTTATTTACAACCTATATACTATAGTGTAGTGTTCTATGTCTTTATTAGTAATGTGAAACCATTATGGGAATGTTTATTTTAGAACCACATATAATATATCCTTGGTGGATACAAGATTCCTATGTTGTGATGTCTACAATGATTTAAGTGGTGCGATTATACAACTATCCAATAAATTCATCCCCTAAGAAAAATTTTAAGGGAAGGGTGATTTTTATGGGAAAAATTATAAGAAAAATCACATTATTCTATAACACATTTCTTGTTTATGGTTTTATAGAATTTCCTCCATATAGATTCATATTCAAAAACTAAGAGAGTGGGTGGCTATCATATAAATTATTCATGGTGCTGAATTATCCAAATTGAATCTTCATGGTACCATGTTAAAATAATTTATGGATCCATGTGTTTCCTAACATTTATTATTTATGGGTATTATTCCTTGTAAATAGTAAATTAGGGATTGTATTAAACCTTTATTACCCTTACAACACACTAATTCATATAAAATTAATTTTTTTGTGGATTTGGGGCTTATTAAAAAAATTCCCCGCTTTAAAATGTCTTTTTTATGATTAAAATTTTACCAAGGATGACCAAATACATGAATGACTCATTCTGAGTGGTTTTTTTAATCTTATTATGTAATCCTTAATTTTTCATTAAGGAAAATTTTCTCAATATTCTGGAATCTTTTTATGGAATAATTTCTTTCTTTTTAAGGTATATCACCTCATAATATTTGTACTAGGATAACCCACATCATAAAAATACTATTTAATTTTTTTGGGGGATTCATTTATATAAAACCACCCTCTAACATGAAACAAATCATTCTTATAATTATAGAAACATGAATCACATGTTTCCCATTTATCCAAAGTCAACCGCCGTGTATGATTTGATGTTAGGTAATCTATTCTATAAAAACATTCATATATGTTATTCTCATGAGTATGTGCCAAGTGAAAAAATTGAGTTGAGATCCTCCTCTTAGTTACTAGAAATACATTCACTCAATATCCTATTCATGGTTTCCTTAAATTTCATGAGATGATCTTGTTTTACTAAAATACCATGATTCATGATCATCCAATCAGTTTCATTAAATTCCTTGAGTTGAGATACTCCTATTGGTTTCCAAAACCACCTAGAGTCATAATCCCCCTCTTAGTTTCAGGAAATACCTCAAGTTACTATCCACCTCGAGGTTTCTAAAAATTCCATGAGTATAGATACTCAATGTTTATTCCTAAATCACTTTGAGATGATATAATCTTCTTAGTTTATATAAATTCCTCAAGCTCAGATTGTAAAGACCGAAGATTATAGAATTCATAAAACTGGTTTTATGTTTGATAACATGTTGTACATGCAACACCAAGTAAAAAACCACAAAATATTAAGAGAAATTTGTTAATAAATATATAATAATGACTAATATGATAAACCATTAAATATTTATAATGTAAATAATTAATATGAGTAAATATTGAAAAAGGTTATTTTTAATAAAAACCATTCTATTTATATTATGTAATTTATTTTAAACGATAAATTTAATAATTTTATAATTAAATTATATAAAATGAAATTAATTTGTTAATTACTCACCACTAATTTTAAATAGAATGAATTTTTAATTTTTTAATAAATTCTTAATTTTCAATAGAAATGTATAGTTTTGGAGGAAAAATTAATTTTTATTATTTTATCATTTTGTAAGATTATCATATAAGAATAAAAAACCATTTAAATAATAAAATATTTATTCAAGGGATAACATTATTCATTTTAAAATATTATTTAAATATATAATCCAATAACTAATGTTTTTGAATCTAAATGTAAATATTACTTTAACAAATAAAACTATTTTCATCCTTTCCCTCTAATTTAGTTTTTAGAAGGTGAAATTAGGTTATAGATTATAATTTAATACCCTTTAAATTTTTTTAAAAAAAATTATCTTTTCATTTCATTAAAATGTTTATCCAAGATAATCTTAACTAATATAAAAAATTAAATCATTAAAACATTTTTTTCCTAAAAATTGTTTTTATGTGATTTAGTGTATTTATCTTAAAATTAATTTTTCACTAATTTAGAAATTTTATTTGTTAAAATGATTTTAAAATTTTAAATCATAAGGTTTAAATTAGGTAAAATTATATTAACGTAATTTTTTCATTAGTGTTCATTACTAATGTTAAAAATTAATTACCAAGGTAGAAGTTTATTTTGGAAAAAATGTTAAAAATAAAACAAAATCCTTAAACCACTCTTATGTTTTCACAAAATTAATGGATGATAATATTTTAGAACTTATATTGTCCCACATCACCTATTTTTCTACTTTTTAGTCATTTTCAACCGAATAATTTCACGATATTATTGAAAAATTGTGTGTATTACAAAGATATCATTATTTATATTATAAAAGGATATCATTTCTACCCTTTTAATGTTATAATTCACCATAGAATTAGTCTTTGATATGCTAAATTTTTTCTCTTCCTAAAATCCGGTGACAAAACAATAATATTCTAGTCATCTTATTTTTTCTTAATTCATTCACTTCTAATGAGTTATTAAGAGAGAACTCAATCTTTCATAATAGATATTACCTTATCATAGTATTTCATTTTATTCTCCTTATTAATGAAAAAATTTATAACATTTTTAATATAATGAAAGAAGTATATTTATTATATTTATATATTATTATATTTATTAGACATTAAATATTCAATCATTTCCCTCTACACCAAAATAAAATAACTTCAATCGTACGTACTACTATTTCCATGATATGATGTAGTTTTTTTTCATCACCACATCTAAAGGATAAATTTTATGAATAAATAGTTTTTAAATACCATATATATATTTTTTTAATGATCATTTTTCAAATAAGTTCATACCATCCAATGATTGAAAAAAGATATTGTTAATGGTGTGTTTGTGTGGACTACCACCTCCATGAACAATTAATTTCATTTTACAAAACCACCCATCATGGATGGTTCTAATAATAAGTTTAATTAATATATATGATACATAGAAAATATTAAGTATTCACTAAATGTTATATTAAAATTATATAATCACTTTCTATTACTCATCCATCCATTACAACAAACTCTTTTTAGATCATTTTTACAATATATATGAGTGATGTTTTATGATTGGTTCCATAGATGATTACAAAATGTTATAATCTCGTAAAAAAATTAATAATAATTTATTCAATTTGTCAAAATGATTTGGGATTCATAATATCTATATCCAATAATTTTATTAATATATCACTTTTTATTCATTAATCAAACAAAAATAAGCTCATCTTCAATTTCATCATAAAAAACATTAACATAACAATTAAGAAATAAAGTTATAAAATTATATTATTTTATAACATATATTCTAGTATGTAGTATTATTAAAGAATTATTATATTTTTGATAAAAATGATGAACAAAACTACTGTTAGTAAACTAGTTCAATCTTGTAGAAACATCGGGAGTCACAATGGTATAATAGGTCTGCAGATCATGAAAAAGATATAATAATGAATCACATAATATATAAATATTTATGTGGTTCAGTAAATTATCGCTAAATTGATTTATAAAGGCTGAAATATCACTATAGTTGGGTGCAGAAAATTGGAGGGTGTTTTAGGGTTCTCAAGCAACCAGAAACCTAATCCTGAAATGGGATAATAATGAGAATAAATAACTATTTCACCAATTTCATCAAAGTATGATGTGCTATAGTGGGAGGCAGATAGAAGTCCATATTTATATAGTTTCTTGGCCACCAAATACCAAGATAATATAGTGTAAAATTGGTAAATGTTCATGGATATTTAGTACTGTTGTCTCCAATGTCTAAGTTGAAGTCTGGTGCACAATATAGGACATAAGTATTTGACCCAACATCATTCAAGATGGATCAGGATTCACCAATCCAAAAATCTCTATCATGGAGCCTGATCTACTACACTGAACTATTTTGATTCCACTGACTAAGACACATTACATAACGTGATCCCCTCCTCTTCTTTACTCACAAGTGGCATTCTTTCCATTCACAAATTCTATTTCATGGTGATGATTCATAAAATACAACTTGTTATTATTTTTTCTCAAATAGTTTCCTCTAATATTCTTATTATCATCCTCTATTCCTCACTGGATACCAATAGAGGCACAATAATTCTTTAACTTTTGTATTACCATAGGCTTTGTCAACATATCCATTGGATTTTTTGTTCCAAAAATCATATACAATGTTAGCAACCCATCACTGATCAAGACTGTAATAAAATGGGACTTAATATGAATGAGCCTATTCCATTCATGAAACCCCAGGTTCTTTTCAATATGAATAGCACATTAACTATCAATGTGTTTTAAATTTTCCTATCACTTTCTACCCAACTCATCCAGGATGTTCTTCAACCAAACGGTCTCCTTTTTAGCTTCTATTACATATATTTATTTTTTCTCTATGGTGGATACAACCAGAAACATATATAATTTTGATATCTAGATTACTAGAGTTCCTATATAAGTAAAGACATAAAATTTGGTACTCCTCATACTATTTATGTCACCTCCATGGTCAATATCTACATACCCATGCAATTACATTCTGTTTCCAAAGTATTGAGATACACCATTGCTTCCCTTGCATAACTAGGTATCCACTTCACATCATTCCAATGTTTAGGTATATGGTTTTCCCTATGCCTTCTAAAAAATCCCACTTCATGAGAAATTTCAGGTTGATTAAAGATCAAGGAATAAATCATACTTCCAACCACTGATGCATATGAAAGAATTTCCATGTACTCATCCCCTTCTTTCGTATTAAGTGATTTCTCCTTTTCTAGTTAGAAATTTCCCACCATAGTAATAGAGATTACATTTTCTTATAACTTAATGCATCTTCTAAGAACCTTCCTAGTGTATTCATAATATGATAACATTAAGGTTCTAGCTACACATTCTGTCTTGATCTTTATCTCCAAAAACATGTTAACTTCTCCAAGATTCTTCATTTTGAACTCTTTATCCAACCTCTTAATCATATCATCAATCTTATGAATAAATGCTAATGTAATTAGCATGTCATGAACTTATAGAATAAATATAATATTATTCATCACCAATATACTTGATGTAGAAACATTGATCCATTCCACATCATTTATATTCATTTTTCATCAGAAATGCATCAAAAAAATTAGTCCATTACCTGGGATCCTACATTAACCCATAAAATATCTTCTATAGTTTTAAAACCATATATGCCTTCCCATAATAAACATATATTTCTAGTTGTTACATATATATTCCTTCCAATATATATTCATGAAGGAAAGTTATCATCACATTAAGCTACTCAATAAATAAAGATTTTGATTCTATAATGCTATGAACCGCCTGAATGGTGTTAAGGTTTACTACAGTTGAGGAAATTTTAGTGAAATCTAATCCCTCCTTTAATTGAAATCCTTTCACCACCATCATTGCCTTCAACCTCCTATTTATATCTTTTTCATCCTTGACCTGGTATACCCATTTGTTCTATAATCCCTTCTCACCAAGTAGAAGATGTCTCATCTCCCATGTATTGTTGTCATGTAGTGAATGAATTTTTATTTCATGGAAAACTCCCACTAGCTTGACTCATTCAATTGAATTTCATCTTCCAAGATTTTTGGTTCTCCATATCCAGTTAATAAAAAATCGAAGTATGGTTAATACATTTACAAAGGCCATACCACAATTGTCGATCTGTTCAACTCTACTAGAGTAGTCTACAATGGATCAAGTGTCTCTTGCTAAGGTACATATTTAAGCTCCACTTATTATTTTTACCCTGATTTTTTGTTCCCATTTTCATCTTCAGGTTCATGGAAATCCTTGTACATGACAACTATATTAAATATCACATCTTATGTCCTGATTACCGAGTACATGACGTGTACTAAAATGTATATGGCGTGTACTCCTTAAATTTCCAGATTCTCTTATTTTCCTCAAAAACACCCGAAAAGAAAACCCATACCTGAAAAGAAGTTCCAGGTTCTTACAAATTCCACTACTATACCTATATATAATTTTTATATATAGATTTTATAAAAGGTTATATAAATGAACAATATTATAAAATATTCTATTAATATAGTTTTTTTTGTGATATATTAGGTTATAACACATTCTACTAAGCATGGGTAAAGGTAATGGGTTTTGGGACTCAAATCCTTCACTTAGAACATAATAAATTCTCCTCGTCTAATCCCATTCAATCAATGATAATATTTAACCCATGATAATTTTATGTTTTATTTCCATGTCCTTTTCTAGGGAAATCATGTTTGGCAAAAAATTCTATGATGAATCTTATTTTTGTGGAAATGATTTTTTTATAAATAATTCTCAATTCTTTTATTTGATTTTCCCTCTATATACATTTTTTAACTTTTTCCCAATTTCATTTTTTACATAGTAAAAAATCAAAAAAAAATCTACTAAAATTATCATTTTATTTTTCTTCATTTTGAAACCATGGTTTTAGTGACCTTTAAATGATGTGGGTTTTCAATAAAGGTGTTTTCAAAAATTTAAAAGGTTTTCCATTCAATGAACATATACTCTTACATTATGCATCACATTTTGATATATGATTTATTTCATTAAAATATATCTTTATTAAAAAAATCAATAATTATTTTAATATTATTATTTTTCATTTTCAATGAAATGTCTTCTGGAATGTGACTTGAAAATCATGTCATTTTATTATGATATTGAGAAAAATATTGAGAAAAAACATTTTCATGATTTATCATTAATTTTCATATGAATTTAATCTAATAATGTAATTCATCATAAATCACATGATACATACACTTTTTGGAAGATTAATTTTTTGGTATAATATGTCTATGTTCTTTTGTGATTTCATTTAGAAATTTTGTTAAAACAAATTTTCTTCATATGTACTATTTTTTATAAGATAAATGATTTGATATTATGTGGAACTCATATTTGTGGATAATGATCATTGGGGTCCAATATCAACCTTCAAATAATTTTTATCAATTTATATCTCATGGGATCTTTATTATTTCTGCATATTTTGATTTTTTCACAAAAATAAAGGGTGGATATAGATTTAATTGTTCATAAAATCAGAGTGTGGGAATAATTTTATTTGAACAATATATTTTTCTATTCTTATGTTTGTGCCCCTACGTCTCAAAAATGTAGTAATTTTAAAAATATTTCAAATTTTGTTGTTATTTATTTTTTTGAACGCATTATTATTTCTTATGTATTTATTTTATGTTCATTCTGTGTTTCCCATACATGATTTAGATAACATTGCATTATTCTTGTATTTCTATTCATGATCCTTTATGATCAACCCTAATTTATGTTTTTCAGTTATGATCTCATGTCATTTTATCTAATATTACTTCCTTACCCATTTTTTACCTTATATGTATGATCTAACCATTATGACCAGTCAATTTGTTTCCCTTACATAGAATTCAAGCTCACCCCTTATTATATTTTCATTCCTCATGTTATAAATATTATTATGTCATATAAGATATCTAGAAGTGGGTCTAGAGGATAATGGTTAGGGATAAATGTTCATAAGTGATTATAAATAATATTTTTATATAAATAGCCTAAAAAACAAATCTTTAGGTCCTTGGTTTTCACAATTGTTTTTTGGAATGTGTCAAATAAACATCGAATTAAATTTATTATTTGTGTTTGTTTTTCATGGGGAACCATAGTTGGTATCATATATAAGTTTTAGTTATTTTGGGGATTATTTCATAGACATTTTGTGATTAATCTAGGAATGTTATCAAGTATTGGATAACATACTAATCATATTGTAAATTAGATATTATGTAGTTTTCCTAGAAATATATCCCAGTTTGGATACTAGTAATTTGATTTGGTTTTGGAATTGATGCACAAAAGTGAACCTAAAATTGAATGATGGATAATCTTCTCAATCATCACCTTGATGCATTATGAGTGGGCCCAATACTTCACACCGGGATAAAATCTCTAAGTGGATATGATTTAGTTAATATAAATTATCTTTATGAACCATGATGAATAATTTTAATATATTTAGGTTAGATAATCTAAATATAAAATTATCATGTATTATATACATTGAATCCTATGGGTTTATGAGTTACAGTCTTTCTATAATTTATGAGTTATTTATAACAAAAGTTTGCTAAGAATATTGATTTACCATCTCAAATAACGACAATGAACTCTCCTTACAAACCCATGTTGTTTTGATGATATCAACATATTTATATATAAAAATAAATTTTATTTGATAGAATTTTGTGGGAAGATACTCCCTATGGATCTATTTATTATTTTATCAATTGAATTCATGTGATTTTGGGTTTGGATTAATTATCCCTATATAAATATCATATCAATTTTTGGGATAAGGAATACGAATTTTACACCCCCAACTATCTTGTGATAAAATATTGATTTAGATATAACAATGAGATCCTGTGTAAAACTTATTCTATAATATGGGTTATAATACCATGTAATGATGGACACTTGGATCAAATGGTTGTCAATAAGGTTAAAATTTATGACATAACTATTGTACCAGGGTATACTGATATATTTTTGGATGAACTGGATAGACTCCCCCTACATATTGAGGTTGTGTTTTTTATCAAGATAAAACCATTTTTATGACAATCTTAATGAGTCCTTATCGAATGGGACTCATTGAGTTGGAGGAATTAAAAAAAATATACGAGAAACTAGATAAGGGGTTTTATGCTCAAGTGCATTACCTTGGAGTACATCTGTGTTTTCTTGTAAAAAAGAAGTATAGATTAATGAACATTATCATTTATTATCATAAAATTAAAAAGATAATTATCAAAAATAAATATCATATATCCCAAATTGATGATATGTTCGATCATATATGTGGAGATCACTACTTGTCAACGATTAAATTTAAAATGAATATCATCAGTTGAGGGTGAGGAGAGAATATATACCCAAAATGTATTTCTAAAAAAGGTATAGAAAATGTGAATTTATATTTATCCAATTTGGGATGACTAATTCTCCATCCATATTTATCATTTTTAGGAATTGATTCATTATAAAATAACATTAAAATTTTGTGCTAGTTTTTAATGGTGACATTCTAATATATTATAAAATCAATGATGGACATAAATATCATTTCGAAATTTTTCTACGCACTTTTTTAATGGATATCAAATATTCCAAGTTTAATAAGTGTAATTTTTTGTTTCAAAGAGAATCATTGTTAGGACATGTTATCCTTGGTGAGGGTATATCTATGGAAACATCAAAGAAATATGTAATTGAAAAATGTCCAGGAAAAACCTCTATGATTGAAAACCAAAGATTTCATTGATTAGAAATATTATCTTTATTTTTCAAGAAAACAATCTTTATTATCTAGTATAGTTATTACGTAGTCTTGGAAGGGGGTAAAATTCATCTAGCCAACAAAATGCAAGGAGATAATGAGGGATATTAAGAAGAGATTGGCCACTGTGACTATGATTTCAATACCATGTAGTGGAAAATGGTTTGTAGGACATAGTGATGTTTCCATGAATGTTTTGGGATGGGTTATTATATATAATTAGAAAGTAATTTATTATACATCCGGAAAATTAAGGACCCGTCAGAATAACTACTCAACTCATGATCTAGAACTTTTGGTAGTAGTCATTACTTTGGAAATTTGGTGGCATAGTATCTATGGTGAGATGTTCGATATTTATAATAGATATAATAGAATAATGTATATATTCAAAAAAATGAGTTGAAAATTCACTAAATGTTATGGTTATAACTGATCAAAGAATACAAATTCTCAATAAATTACCACCATGGGAGGGAGAACAACATTTAGGGTACACTAAATAGGAATGATCATTCTATCTAGTCCCCAACGAGCATTGAAAAATATTCAATACTCATGGATTTGAAATTGATTAATCTTGAAATCGTAATGTATGGAGAATAATTCTAAATTTTCAAATTTATTTCTCATGAATCAATTCCTTGGATGGTCAAATATTATAAGAAATTTTATAATCACCTACAGAAAAATGTAATGTGTAATATATATCATAGCCTTCATATATATGGAGATAAGCTAAACATGGGTCCCATAAAAATGGGAACTGAATAATGAACTTTAAGATGAATCACAAAGATCATACATCTCTTTTCATCCAAGAAACATGAAGAAGTATGGTGATCTAAAAAAAACATCTTGTGGGATAATATAAAGATGGAAATCATGGAATACACATCTTGATTCTTCGTATGCCATAATTTTAGGTGTAAAAAAATTTGATTAAGTGTATGATCAACTATTACCCATTCCAATATAGAAATATGAAAAATTAACCATTTATTTTTTTGTGGTACTCTGCAAAACCACAAAGAGCCATAATTTTATTAAGGTTATAGATGATCATAATACAATGTCAGTTAATTTCACCACCATCAAAGAATATTTTTCTCATGAATGGATCTTCAATATATTCATGAGAGATGTAGTTAGACTGTATTTTGTTCCACTTTTCTTTGTATCAGATCAAGATTTGGGGATTACATCAACATTCTAGAAAGGTATTTAGAAAACATTGGAGATAGAGTTGAGTTTCAATACATCTTATCACCCTAAGATTGAATGTGAGTATAAGAGAACCATTCAAACTCTATAGGATTTGCTGAGATCTGGTTTGATGGAATTCTTAGGATGTTGGGATCAAAACCTTCCAATATTATAATTCTCATATAACAATAGCTTCTCTTCTAAAATTAATAAGGAACCATATGAGGCTATGTGTGACATGAGAAGTAGGAATCCAACATGTTGGGATGAATTTGGATAGAGTACACTGATAGTTCATGACCTTGTCCAATAAATTATGGTGAAGGTTCAGACCATTGAACATCAAATGAAAGCAATAAAAATTCAACAGAAGAGTTATGTAGAAAATCATTGATGATATGAGCATTTTGAATTTAGAGATAAGTTATTTACTAGATATATTAATGGAAGTAGGTTATACGATTTGGGATAAAAGGGATGTTAATACCTATGTACTTTATTGCCTTTGAAATCCTTGATCATGTTGGGGCAGTATCTTATCGCTTATCACTTTCTCCTAAACTCTTCAATCTATATGTGGAATCTCAGGTATATATTTTGAGAAATTACATGTTGAATCCATCACATGTACTAAATTTAGTATCCATGTAATTGGAAAATGATCTCTCATTTAAGAACAACCATTGAAAATTATGGATCAATGAGATAAGGTGTAGTGGAATAAGACCACTCGTCTAATCAATGTTCTATAGATGAATCATATGTATGAGGAAGCTACATGGTAATCTAAGGATGTGATGAGAGAAAAGTACTCTCACTTAATTCCTCTATGTTACAAAATTTAGTGGGAGAAATGATTTTAAGGGGGTAAAATTGTTGAAATAGTGGGTTTCCTAGACCCAACTATGTCATACATTTGATTACCATATCATTTTTATAGTTAGTTATGCATGTTGTTTTGTTACCATTATTGTGTTGAATTTCTTGTGTACACTATTATAATTGTAGTGTACAAAGTTTAATTGTTGTGTTGAGAGGTCATAGCAGATCTCATGCTATAATGAAAAACTCGAGATACTATGACATTAATCTTAATTACATGTTCTATACTATAGATACATCTTTTTGACTTGACATAGTATATGGGTGACTATATGATGATGGGGGCTCATATATATTCAGACTTCTTCTCATGAAGTTCACACGTGGTGATCTCTAGTTGTGAGATCATGTGGACATACCCGCCAATACGAACACAACATGATTTGGGTGTCATTGGTTGTTCCTATCTACGAACATGTGTATTGGTCACCTAACATGAGACCATTACCAATGTATATCATTTTATTATGTACTTTGATGAAAGGTTAAAACAGTGGTATTGAAATCGTGGTGAGGTAACTTGTGTTTGGTGCATCGTTGGTGGTATGACATTGGTTGAATGGTCAAGAATGGATTTGTCACTTTCAATAATAAAAAGTTGTATATCTCATGTCTGGTTGATCAGGATGGTGCGGCCTTCATATGTCTTTGGCCAAAGCAGTGAAAAGGTAAATCCATCCTGATAGATCAAAAAAGAATAAAGTAAGAAAAGGATGATGACACATGTGTGCGTCCTGCTTTAAGAGATATTTAATGTCAAATAGATTATAGTACACAGTTAGTGTTCATAGGTAGTTAGTCATTTCTATGACAATCCTTATCTCTTAAGGAGTCGTGATGGGTTGCTATAATTCACTCTTGGTACGTGGATTTTATTCACTACTATCGAGATAAGTTCTTATAGGGTCACACAAAATAGTGTATTCAAGAATCTGTCATATTTAGTCTAATAGGTATATGGACATAGTGGGCCCCACCAAAGGGTCTGAGCATTGTCCATGTTGCCAATCACAAAAAGAATTAAATAAATTCATTAATATTCATTCATTAAAATTTGGGACTGAATTTATTTAATGTATTTACATGTTTAGTAAATATGAGAAAAATATTAATCGAACGAATATTATTTTATATATTCAAGGTTCATTTAATAATAAGATGGATAGTGATTCGAGATAAATGTCTCAGGTTTTATCACGTAATATTATATATATATATATATATATATTTGTATATGTTTTGTGTATGTTATAAAATAATAAATAATATTGAAGGAATTTAGTTCTTCAAAATTATTTATTTAGTGGATTTTGAAATAAACGGGGGCTAGGGAACCCAACCGAATATTTCTTAACATCACTATAAATATAGGATACTCTCTCTTATGATGTGAAATTCACTATTAATCCATTCATGGAATTAATTTTGAGAGACTCCTTCTCCTCCCGCTCTCTAGATAGAGAAGCTATCTATCCAAGATTCACATATCAAGATCTCTCTTCAGCGTCGAAGGCATCTCAATGCGGTGATCTTTGGGACATCAAAAGCACCATGAGATCTCCGCGCTTGCACCAGGAATTCGACAGTCGATGCTCTCGTGGGGTTTTAAAGAGCTTGTGGATGATATAAAGGGTTCTGGAATTCTATCCTTCTATGACGATCACCATCTAAGAGTTGTTGTCGACTGCAGCTTCGGATTGGAAATGGGTACGTTTACATTTTTTTGTGCTCCTTAAATTTTACTTGAGATGCTCAGACCTTTCCGGCACTTGGATCATTGGCGTCGACAAGTACCATCGAACCGCCGATAAAATTTTTAAAATCCTCAGCCCATCGGCTTCTGATGCAGGCCCTGAAACCTAAAAGTGGTATCAAAGGGATCATGTAAATTTTCTGAGCCAAATAAAATTATTTTTCCTAAAATTAAGAGGAGGGTTCAAAGACTATCCCAATGGTACAATCCACATGGTGATCCGATGCCGAATTGCTAAGTTATGACCAATTTAATTTTTCGGATTGGATTGAAATTCATGGTTTGATATCGGGTATTATGTTTTATTCATTCTGAAGAACCGATCATGTTTGGATCAGTTCATCAGATATAATTAAAAATTTTCAAATTATAAATTTTATAATGTAGTAATTTAAATAATAGTTTTATTATTATAGTAATATTTATTTTATTATTATAATAATATAATAATAATAATATAATAATAATAAATTATTATTTCCTTATTATAATATTATTATTATTATAAAAAAAGGAAAAGATGAAATTAGAAAAATTTATGTGTGCGAAAACACAAAAAATAAATTTTTGTGGGAGACCATGACTCATAAAAAAATTGGATGTGTGGAATAGACTTAAAAATAAGTCTTTAAAAAGGGAAAGAAATAGAGTGGGCTGGAACATGGAAAAAAACTAAAAGGGGGTGCGGCGGGTCAAGAAAAAAAAGAAAAAAGGGGGCAACAACAAGGGTCTGTGCGGACCCCGCGGCGCCCACACGCCATCCCCTTCATCAGAACGCAAACTAGGATGCCGCCTCCAACTTCCTGCATGTCGGTCCCAAACCCCACACTCCCTCGGCCCTCCTCAGTGGCGCAGGGAATCTTGGTAGGCCCTGCAAGCCGGCCCTCCAAGTCTCGCCGCCCGCCAAGACAATATGTAGATCCCGCCATGATAAGGCGGTACTTCAAGATGTGATGTGGACCCTTCCCAGACAAGGTGATGTTTTAGAAGTGAAGCAAACAAACAAGATGATGACAAGCAGCATCAAGAGTCAAGTTTCGACTCAGGTATGATGCCCTTAGGCCGTTTAGATGTTCAAGACCAGTCGGGTAGTGATTTACCTTTATGCATTAATTTATTATTTTGTGCATTTTAGAACAGCAGGAAAATACATAAATTAATAGATAATAAAAATCATAAATAAGTGATATATGTTTTTCTATTAATTTTCGGTTTTGAGCGTGAAAACATAGTTGAAAAAGTTTAATAAAAATGGGTTACATTCATTTAGAAAAAACAATAAAACCCTCAAAGAAAATATTATCTCACAACAACCTTCCATCATTCCAGTTTGAAAAAAACTGAGTGTTCGACGTGCCGGTCATGCCATAGCTGAGGGTGCTTCTTACTATCGGGGAGTTATTATTTTGGTGATGAGATTACTTAACAAAAATTGCATCAAATAAATATATATATCTATATTGTTTTAATTTTAGAGGCAAGGGTTGTGTAAATAAAACTATGATTTTTGAAGTTTGGGACTTCACTCAACCGATCGAGGAACCACCAGTTAATGCAGTTGGCAGACCAAAATCCAACCTTGGACCCTCCAAGTTGTGTCATAGCCATAGTTTGTGGACTTTGAGGGAGGATCAGGGATCCTTGCCACTAGAATACTCAAGAGTATTCTAATTCTAGTACAGAGGGTACCTGGAATTCAAAAAATTATTGGGGGACATTTAATGATTGAATTAATCAGTTATGTGAAAACTTGTAATCAGCATAAAAGTAATATCTACTATAGCTTATTATTGTAAAAAAAATGACAAGTAATACCACAATAAAAAAGCGATATATAATAGACAAAGTCAATGACTAAAATATAACGCAATTTAATGTGTAGTATAGTCGTTTGCGCACATTACTACCATAATGGAAATTCAATGTGCTTGTGTCCCAACCTATTAAGCCACCTCAGTAAGAAAGGGTCTTCATGCTTACAGGAGACTCATGAATCAAGAATATGACGGTTCTATCATAATGATATAACCACCATGTGATGATAGTTGCAGTCGCTACATCATTACAAGGATGATATCACAATTAGTCTCATATCTGAGATCCTTTCAATGAGAAAGATAAGAGAGATTTGAATGTGATGATTGCACTCACTTTGTGTAAAGTGAAAGACAATTCATAATAATTTATTTCATCCCATTCTTATACCTTTTACCTATAATAACTCATTTTTTGTTTAAGTATACAATCAAATGGTATAGAGTAGGCAGTTCGTTGCCTTTAAGGTAAAATTATCCAAGTGTTAAGAATATTAATGGTAGCATAACCTTTTGTTCTTATGGAGAATATATTGAAATAAAAGGTGTAATGGCCTAAGGAAAGTTATGTCAAAGGCTCCTTTGTCATGTCCTTCAAAAAAAGAGGATGGTTACTTAACAAGAGGTTATTTTCATCACATAATGAAATAAATTTGTGGATGTTAAAAAATACAATAGACTGAAATACTAGAAGCAAGTACCCTTTCCTCGTTCAGTTAATATTCATCAAAAAAAAGTATTGTTTTCTCACATACTTATTGGGTATTAAAATACAATATGATTTTCACATATCTATATTTAAGTGCATTAACCATGTAAGTTGAGAAACATGACTAGATTTAAGGAGTCTTCTCAAAGCTGCTAAGAAAGGGTGATTCCTAGGTCAGCTGTGAGAAACACATATCTTCTTATTGGCAAGTGATTGAATCAAATTGAACTAGTTGTTGAGTATAACCAAAAAATTAATCTCATGTGCCCATTAGACCTAATGAGTCATTATTCCATGTGCTAGAATGAATGTTGTTTGTGGTAACATACTCAACAAATAGTTCACTGGTACTTGAATCAAAAGAAATACATGATGAATATAAAATGTAAGACCTACACAGTTGTGGAAATATGATTCATTGTCAAGTAAAACTAAAAGTGGATGTCAAGAATATACCAAGTTTGGCATTTGGGCATGGCACAACTAAACACATTTTGGTATTATTAACATATTTAGTTTAAACAAAGAAACATTTAGAAATAAATGTATGCCACAAAGCTTTTAGGGTTAGTTCAACAGGAGAGTTTGAACTATTCCAAAGAAAATATAGAGGTAAAGATACTTCATAAGATTCCTTTAAGTTATTAAGGAATTTAATAGTGAAGTATAAGCATCGTTAGAAGATATGAGTTTCTTCATATTGATATTCTAAAGAATATCTTGACCAAGCATTCATCAATCATGATAATGTATCATGGTGTAATTCCTAAACAAATGTTACCTTGTCTACATAATAACATTAATGATCATAAAGAGGATCAATGATGAGTCTTATGTGTAAACATTGATCAACAAAATTTAGCATGGAGAAATTATGAAACACACATTGTATACATCAATGTTATGATGTATGACGTATCAATGTCGCAAATTGCAAAAACTTCCATTATATTTCAAGAAGTGCTTTGTAAATAATGTTGAAATCCTTTAACGTATATGTGAACTATACTGAAATATGGATATCATACGAGTCCTAGTATGATGATAATATATTACATCATAGGACATGTGTTAGGATGAAAAACGTCTGTTAAGATGTAAACAAACAAGAATCAAGCTAAAAACATGGTTCATCTATGTAATTATCCTAACAGTTGCTTAAGGTATTACATAAATCCCTAAGATAGAAAAGATGTAGTCAAGTATTAGACTACATTTCTATATAAGGGTACACATATCTATTAGAGATATTGTGAGCTGAATTGACTTAGACATATTTAATGCTAAAGTTGCAGAAATGGTTGGAATAGGAACATGTTCCATAGGTACATATGTAATAGTAATGTTCTAGTGACACAAACTGCCTAGGAAGTATGAAACCATGGTAATGGTTTTATATTCATCACGACTGGTGATATATTATTCATCAAGAATGATAAATCCTACAAGTAATCAATATAGTGAAATATGTTAAGATTGAAAATTTTAAAATTCTATAATGGATTACATGTATCAAATTGGAATGGGGCTTATAAATTGAATACTGTGGTGGGTATTCATATGAGAAGATACATGGATGGTACAAGCCTGGTACAAATAAGGATCGACTGGTTATACCAATTAAGTATGCCTAAATCCATTAGAATTTTACTTCTCAT
Organism: Viscum album; assembly: GCA_963277665.1. Lineage (NCBI taxonomy): Eukaryota > Viridiplantae > Streptophyta > Magnoliopsida > Santalales > Viscaceae > Viscum > Viscum album. The sequence continues at coordinate 626,132,874 of OY728150.1, read as the reverse complement.
ATCTAAATTCTAAGATCATTCTATTGGTCACTAGATATCAAGACCATCTTTCGTGGAAGGTGTATATATGATGAAACCAGAAAAAGAAGATGACATTATATGATTCCAATAAGGTTTTAAAGTTATTAAAATCCCGTTCTGGATTAAAGTAAGCAACAAGTTCTTAGAGAATTAATTTTAAAAAAAAATCCCTTATGTCTACAAAACGATATTGGGATCTCCAATGTTTTCCATGAAATGTATGTTTAGAAACATATGGGAAAAAGATCTTGATCTAATAGTCAGATAAGATCAGAATAAAATCAATTGTCCAATGATAGACATAAAGAAGTAACCGATGTTCTATGGAATAGAATCTACTGAAGTAGATATAATGATTGCTTAGACCTATTCAATTGTACAAAAAGTAACATTATATTGGAAAATATATGTTTGAACAATTAATCTTTATAATTGTTTCCTATTTCACATGGATTAATCTCTTCAGGTTAACACGTTAGGAACATAGGAGGAGATTAAAGATATGAATTGAGTAACATACATTACAATGATGAATCAATCACATATTCCATAAATGTACAAGAATTGATAATAACATGATATACTTTATAGATAGCAAATATCAATTATATTTTGGAAAACTAGAAGTGAATCAGTCAGAACTATCATCTTATACTTCGACAAGTAAAAATGATATGTACCTGCTATATGGAGAAGAAGGTATACTAGTTTCTGTTGAAACAAACTAGTAATACTTATAGAAATTTGATCTAGTATCGTAGTTAGGGAAAGGTGATGAGCTTGTCAATCTCCTAAAAGCTAGTGGTAGCTATACCTACAAATACTGAGTTTGATGATACTTCTAAGGCATCTAAGAAGTATTAAAATGCAATTATTTTATCTAGTTAGTGGATTCACACCAAGTGAGAGATCTATTATCATAATATGATTTTTGATATTATCCCTAGCCATGTTTTCAAGTTATGACAATAGAAACAAGTGATACTCTCGGATATATGTTGTCTTGAGAAGTTTTACTCAAGAAAATAAGGTCGCATATAGAAGATATGCTACGCGGTGAAACCGTGGTAGACACAGCAATTAAATACATTACTCAGCAGAAGAATGATATTTATCATGTGAGTAGCTAACAAGTTTTGTTTGAACGTTGGATCTAGTGCATATGGGAGTGTTGAAATAGTGGGTTCCCTACACACAACTATGTAGTACTTTTTATTACCATATCATGTGTACAACTGGTTATGTATGATGTTATCTTACCATTATAGTGTAGACTATTCTACATCCACTATTATAATGGTAAGGTCCAAAGGTTAATTATTGTGATGATAGGTTATAGCAGATCCCATGCTATAATGGGAACCTCAATATACTATGATATTAATCTTAAATATATTTTCTATAGTCTAGGTACATCTTACTCACTGGACATAGTAGATGTGTGACTAAAAGGTTCTATGGGCTCATAAGCATTGAGACTTCTTCTCATGAAGTTTTCACTTGGTGATCTCTTGCTGTGAGATCTTGAGGACTATCCCGGCAATAGGAACACCACATGTTTTGTGTGTCATTGGTTGTTCCTATCTACAAACATGTGTATTGGTCTCCTCACATGAGACCATTACCAATGAATATAATTTGATTAATTACATTGATTCATGGAAAAAACCATGGTATTGAAACTGTGGAAAGGTAGCTTGTGTTATGTGCATCATTGGTGGTATGACATTTGTTGAATGGTCAACAAAGGATTTGTCACTTCCATGTTTAAGAAGTTGTATATCCCAATCTTGGTTGATCAGGATGGTGCTGCCTTCATATGTATTTGGCCAAATCAGTAAAGAGGTAAATCCATCCGGATAGATCAAAAAATGATAATTCAAAAAATATATGATGACACAAGTGTGTGTCCTTATTTAGGAGACATTTAATGAAAAATATATTATAGTACACAGTCATTGTTCGTAGGTTGGTAGTTGTTTCTATGACTATCCTTATCTCTTTAGGGGCATTATGGGTTGCTAGACTCTGCTCTTGGTCTGTGTATTTTATTCACTACTATCAGGAAGAGGGCCAATAGGGTCACACACAATAGTGTATTCATGAATCCTCTCTATTCAGTAGAATAGGTATATGGGCATAGTTTTCCCCACCATGGGGTGTGAGAATTTTCCAATTTATTGATCACCAAAAGAATTAAATAAATTAATTAATATTCAAGTTATGAATATTTGGGATTTAATTTATTTAATGTATTTAGAGGTTTAGTAAATATGAGAAAAATATTAACTGAACTAATATTATTTTGAATATTCAAGGTTCGTTTAATATTAAGTGGGACAGGGAGTCGAGATAAATGGCTCAAGATTTATCACAGAATATTATATATATATATATATATATTAAAAGTATGTGATAAAATAATAAACAATATTGATGGGGTTTAGTACATCAATTTTTTTATTTAGTAGATGTTAAAATAAATGCGGGTCAGGGAACCCAACTGGGTATTTCTCAACATCACTATAAATATAGGAGGAGGATCTCTCCTATGGTGTGAAATTGACTATTCATTCATTCATGGAATGAAAGTTGAGAGCCTCTCTCTCATACAACATTCCAGAAAGAGAAGCTCTCAATCCAAGATGCTCGAATCATGATCTCTCTTCATCATCGAGGAAATCTCTATGTAGTGACCATCGGGACATCAAAAGCACCATCGAATCTCCGCGCTAGCACTAGGAATTCGACGGTTGACGCTCTCATGGGGTTTTAAAGCTTGTGTGGATGATCTAGAGGAATTCTTCTTTGGATCCTTCATGTGATGATCACCATCGACGAGTTGTAGTCAACCACAACTTCATATTTGAAATGGGGTTGTTTTCATTTTTTGCGCTCCTTATAATTTACGCGAGATCCTCAGACCTCTTCGGGGCTCAGATCATCTGTGTCAACAAGTACCATCAATCTGTTGATTAAAATTTTAAAATCCCCTTCCCACTGACTTCCGCTATGGGCCCCAGGACCTAGCACAAATGTAGCGACAAAAAGTTCTAAACAATGTAAAATTCATGATATGTTAAATAAGGATTATTAAACACTATAAAAAACAAAAAAACAAAACATAGAAATAAAACTATTAATAATCTAACAATAAAGACTAGTATGGTAAACAATTAAAATCTTATAAGGTAAATAATAAATGTGATTTGATATTAAAAATGTTTATTTTCAATAAAAATCCATTTTCATTGAATTATGTAATTTCTTATCTAAGATTAATTGTCAAATTATAGAATTTAAAATTTATTAAATAAAATTTTAATTTTAAATTCACATCTCAAAATACACATATTATGATGTTTTTAGTTTATAGAAGGTTGTTTTTCAATAAAAAATATATTTTTTACAAAAAATTAATATTTATTTGGATTTATCATTATATAAGAATATCCAAGAATATTAAAAATACTTTTAAGTAATAAAATATGTTTTAATGATAAATAATAACGATTTTAAATTATTTTTTAAACTTATAATCTAATATCCAATATTGTTTTGACTAAATTAAACTTATACATTAATAAAAAAAAATTTCCTCTAATTCGGTATTTTTATAGTCAATTTTTGTTTTGGAATACCCTGAATGCCTCCTATATTTTATTTTAATTTATAATAAAACAACTTATTTCATTAAAATTAGTATTTGAGATACTTTTTTCAAATGTAGAAATGTAAATCTTAAAAATATATTTATTATTAACTATTTTATGCAATTATGTGTGATTATTTTCAAATCATCACTTCTCGTGATTGACAATATAATGCGATAAAATGATTTTTGACTTCTAAATATATATTCTCAAATTGGGTATAGTGATATAATATTAAATTTTATCATTAATTTTAATTATTAACATAAAAAATTTGTTACTACAATAAAACATATTTTGGTAAAATGCTAAATGTAAAATAAATAAAAGACTTAAATCAATCTTAACTTGTCCCAAAATTAATGGATTATTTGATTTTCGACATTAACATTTCCAATACACCATTTGTTTCTACTTTTTACCCTTGAATGGTGTCATGGAATTATTGAAAAATAATGTGTCTTTACAAAATTTTCCTCTTACTATCTTATAAAAGGATTCCATTTCCACCAAATAAAATTTACAATTCACCATTAGATTCCATCCAGAAAATATCCTATTTTTCTCTTACTATAAACCTCTCAATCCAAAATGAGCTTCTTTTCACTATATGTTTTCTTATGGACATCACTTCTATGGATTTTTCTATGTGTAGACTGAAGCTTCCAACATGAGTATTACATTCTCATAGTATTTTCTTTTATTATAATCCTTCCTAAAATTATTTCTCAACTTGTTAATATAATGAAATCAGTATCATTAATTTACTTAAATAAGATTATATTAAATATAATAAAAGATAAATCCTTTTCATAAATAATGAACATGGAATAACATCAAATGTGTGTACATGAAGATTACCTCCTCGATGATATGATGTTGTTTTTTCCATAATATCCTCTAATGGATAGCATAAAGGATTGATTTTATTAATTAATATGTTCTTTATGTCACAAGTAAAATTAAAAAAATGATAATTTATCATATACCATAATTATGTACATTCATTGAGGAATGTTATATTTTGGTAAAAAAAATAAAATAATAATTTATTCGACATTTAAAAATTATTTAGGATTCATAATATGATTTTTTAATGACTTTATTAAAATATAATCTTTTATTCATAAAACTAACCAAAATTACCTCGTCTTCATTTTTGTTGGTAGAAAATGTTGATAAAATAGTTATGAAAAGAAATTAAAAATTTATATATAATATTAAAACATCTAGTTTAGTACTCGTTATATTCTAATAATGACAAATGTTGAGAGAATAATAAAGAACAACATCACAATTAAAAAACTACCTTAAATCCATCACAATTTTTGACACCCGATTTTGAGAACAGATGATAACTAACAAATGTATTTGTATTTTATATTTATAAATGAATTTTATTAAAGGCTATAGAAATGAATATGGTTCTAAAATTGGTTATTAATATATTTATTTTTGTGTTACAAGAGGTTCGATCACATTTAACATAGCAGGAGTAAAGGTAAGGGATTTTTTGATACAATACTTCCCTTAGGACATAATAAAATTTGGTTATCTAAAATTTTTTTATTTAAAATCATGTCGAACATGTGATAATTTTATTTTGTATTTTTACATTAATTTTTGGGGAAATCATGTTTCACTCCAATTTTTAATTTCATAATGAATCTATTTTTTTAAATGGTATTTTTGGAGAATAATTCTTATCACTTTTAATAGATTTTACCTCAAGATCCACATTTTTTATTTGAAAAATTGTTATCCATTATCTTGTGGAAATTAAAATTTATTTCAATCTCTAATGATACTTAAATTTCTATTTCTTTTGAAAATAAGGTTTTGATGTCCTTTTAATGATGTTGGTTTTAAATTAATACTTTTTAAAATATCTCAATGGATTTTTCATTTAATGATCATAAATTATTCCATTACACATCACATTTTGATATAAGTATTATTTATTTTCATGGTATCTTTACTGAATTTTGTTTTTTCATTGAAATGTTTTAAGATGTTACCTCTTCATTTAAAAAAATGGTTTCAGAATGTTACTCGAAAATTGAATCTTTTTGAGAATATATAAATTTAAAAAATAAGACAAATCCAATTTACTTATTTAAATTTAATTTTCAAATGATTATTCTTCAATAATGTAGTGGTACATAAATAGCCTAATATATGATTATTTGGATGATCAAGTTTCTGGTATCAAATGTTCATGTTTTTTTGTGATTCCATTTTTTAATTTTATGAAACTCATTTTTAATCCCATGGTATATTTGTTATAAGATGAATGATTTGATTTTAAGTGGAACACAGATGTATGGATGATGATGGGTTGGTTCTTATATCACCCTCCAATTCATTGTTTATGGTTTTATATCTCATGAAAAATGATTTTTCATAAATACATTGATTTTTTTACAAAACTAAAGGTTGGACATAAATGAATTTTTCCAAAAACAATTAAATAGTAAAAATAAATCAATTTGTTCACAATTATTTCCTATGATTATGTTTCTAAAATACTACCCTAAAAGGTTCCTTATTTTCAAGCTATACCAAATGTTATGATGTTCTTTGTTCGGGATATATTTTAATTTATTATATTTTGATTTCATATTCATTAAATATTTCCAAGAGTTGTTTTTTATGACCAATATCTTGTTTTATGATCATATTTCTTGATCCATAATGATCAATCTTGTTTTTATATCACTTATGGTCTCATTATATTTTAATCATATATTACTCACTTACTCGTGTTTTCCCTCATATTTATTCCACACATGTTACGACTGATCAACATGTTTCCCTTACTAATAATTTTAGATTACCCATTCATATATTTCCATTTCATAGATTATGAAGATAATTAGGCCATATGATATGATTAATAGAGGGTCTAGAGGATAATTGTTATGGAGAAATGTTCATAAGTGTTGAAAAATAATATGTTAATGTAGATATCCTCCATGATACTAAAACTATCTGTCCTTGGTTAGTGTATATATTTTTGGAATGTATTAATTTAATCATGAAATCAAGGTATTATTTATGTATGATTATCTTTGGTCATAATAGTGATCCTTTTCATGGTTTATTAATAACACATTCTCATCGATCATCTTACCAAATAATTATAAAGGGTATCTTTAGTAGAATTTTCACACCAATTAATTTTTATGTTATTTTCACCATGTATTCAACTTTTAATGACATTAAAGTACTCATAAGAAGCCTTGGATGAATGACCACAAATGGAAAAATATTTTTCATGGATGACAAAACATAAGATGATTAACTATGATCATTGTCACAAGACCTCAAAAAGTTTGGTGTGATACAAGAAATACAATGGTATAAATTATATTATGTTTCCCTTCATTGGGATACATGGGAATCCCCTTTCACAGGAACAATAATTCTTTCCAAAACCTTATCACATCCTTTCAAGTGACCCCAAACCTCCACAGATGGTGATAAATTCTAAAAAAATCCCTTTCTTTAGATTTAAACTCCATAGTAACTAAATATTTTTGTTAATTGTGAGATTGTGTAATTATATTGAACAAATTACTTCTCAATTCATTATTTTTGTCATCAAATTTTACAAATGAGTAACTAATACTTTTACATCAAAGGACTTAATGGTAATTTATCTATAAGAGACTCTCATATAACTAAATGAAGCCCATTTTTGGATGTGTCAACCTTCCTTCCTAGCGTCTATAGAAAAGGTTTCATCATCACCACCCCTGGTGCTTCTGTTGTTGTGCCCAGTATTGGAATATTAGAGAGTAACATGAGACCATGAACAACCAAAATAGACCCACATGATATAAAATAATTGCATACATACTTCGAGTTGTTTTTATGATTCATAATGTTTCGAATTCCCATCATTTTTATATCCATTTATTATATTATCCATGGCCATATATTTATTATTTGATCCCTATAAATTATTAGAAATTTATTTTTCTTTATTATTTATAATGTATATATTATATATGTCCTGATCATAATATATGTAGTTATGTAAATATTATAACCCTTAACATATATGATCATGAATTTATTGTGTTTCTTAATTTCTCCTAGGTAATAAGGGTGATTATGATACATAATAACATTAATGAATGAATACTAACATAAGAAATTTTTTTATGTATAATTTATTATTATTTTCTATCATATAAATGTAATGTTGATGTATGTATTTTTATCCTTAAAAACTGTTATACTATAGATATTTAGTACATGATATTACATAATTTCTAGCAATGTAATGAGAATTCACTAGATCTTTGGGATTATAGCTATGGGTATAATTGATTTTATTACTACTTATTCTATAAAAATTATTTGAACAATAGTTAGAAAAAATAATTAGAGAATGAAAAACATTATTATGATACATTAATAAATACATGAAAAAACAAGACAATTAATAAAAATTATTTTAGATTATAATTATTAGAAATATTTTTAATTACCTAAAATGATGAATGAATTTCATTAAAGAAAAGTTTAATGAAAATAATTTTTGTGATTAGAATATTATCACTATACTAGTGTACTTAACATCAGTTATAATATATAAATTTTCCATAAAAAAATTTCTACAATTTAAAAGGCATCACTGCCATAGATCACATTATAGGGAAACAAAATTCATGACTTCATAGGATCGATTATACAAAGGTTTTTGAAAAAAAAAACAAATTATTGAGAATTTTTTTCATATATTCGGAATGCACAAAATGGGCTACATTCATAAAACTTTTATATTGAGTAATTTAACGTCCTAGGTTTTTGAGAGGGTTGAATTTCCTCTACCATTATTAATTTTTTAGTTTGTTAACCTAAATGAATTTTTCATGACTATAAAAATTTAATTATAATAGTTTTATTGGACCAAGCCTTCTCTATATATGGGTTTAAAGTCTAAGCATGTGAATTCGGTTTTTTGCGGGGGTTTCACGTGTGTTGGAGGCCAAAACACAACTTTTATGTGTCTGCAGGTAGAGGTACACAATTTGGATGGACTGTTCTACCTCCTAATAGTGACTGTGTGGCCTTCCATCACTGAAAATGGTATTAGAAACTATGCCGGAGGGGGAGGTCATTTGTGTAGGGTTTTCTGTAGTTTTAAAAAAGGCATCACATGTGGGTTTAAAAACCATGTGCATAAACCATATGAGAGTGGTGGTTTGATAGTGGGAACTGCATTGTTGGCGCACAGTTTTTTCACATTTTTGAAAATTATTTGTATCGACCATGTGATGGCAGTGCTTGGATAATGGGCACTGCATGATTGGCTCATGGTTTTCAAAATCATGCAGTTATAGTTTATCTATTTTTAAAAGAAATGAATTACCATTTTCCTTTTATTTTATTTAATATGGTATTCTTTATTTATCCTCCAACTCATGGATCTTTTCTAGGGATACCAAGTAGATATCCCATTTCCTTATCAAATATTTGAGGAAAATACTTTTCCTAGATCTGTTTTGATCATCATTGGTCTCATTGGAACTGCGTTTGGAGAGACCTTTGATATATTATCTCCCATTTCTCTTTGTTCTCTCTGTATGGTGAACTAAATCCAGGTGAGTCCTTGTTCCCTTTATTCATTGAATTATAATAAAACACCAATTTCATCAAAAATCATCTTGAGTCAGTGGATGATATATTATGATATAGAATTTACTAATTTGAAGTAGGTTGTTCTTAGAAATCTATTTGATTTTGTGATTTTTAAGAGGTGGTGTTCTTAATAACATTGTTGGGTTGCCCGAGAGTGACACTAATAAATTATTTTTTGTCTATTAATTATTAAATTGTTCACTTGATATGTCTATGGGCAAGATATTACTTGACTACAAATGGTATAAGCCAATTGAGAGCCTTCAAACCACTTGGGTATATTAGTATCGGTGTGTGTTTTAAATCAAATAATTTTTTTATATTAAATTACTTGGTTCCATGGAAATGTGGTGGCCTTTTACTGAGGATTGAAGTTGTGATGAACACCTACAATGAGGTTATGTGAACGTCAAGTTGAGGTCATAGCCTGGGATGTGTGAAGAGATTTTGATCACCAGGTTGGGGGACATGGTTTTCAGATTTAGGCAAGGTGGTCATCATTCTATGAGCATGGAATGCGTGATATTGGATTTTATTGGAAATATGGATGAGTGAAATAGTTCCATGGGAATGAGGTGTCTGGATGATGTGGATTATGTACAATGTTTTGGTGATTTATACTCACTATTATTGGACAAAATTCCATTGGATTCATGTTCATAGAGATAGAACTCAGATGTTAAGGTGGTGTTGACCACTCATGTGCGTAGAGGATTCTGTTAGTTGTGGCCTATGATGTTTTTGACCATTAGTGAGGTTTCAGGTTCTTCCCATATAAATCCAAAAATATGGTGAGGATCCATCAGTTGAAGGTGATAGACTATAAAATGGGGTATAAGGAATGTCATACTATTTTAGTCTACTGGGCTAGGATATTGGGAGGAAACTTATTGTCATTCTGTGAGGCAACAACTTCCTAGAATATTGTGATTATTTTTGGGGGAAATTCAACATTTTATCATGGGATATCATGATTTATGTCTATGATGTATTTTTGAGTTGAGTTCTTAGGGATCAGGTTCTTTTTGATCATTAAATTTATTTGATGTTAGTGATATGTTTGATGGTACGAATGGTTTGGTCGTAATTTGGAGGTGTAACCAAATAGTTTATCTTGGTTGAATTTTATTCAAGTGATTCTTTATGATTTATGATAAGGATCCTCGCCACTATGATTATACAAGGCAGAAACATGTGGTTTTTATAATTGAAATCACATGGTATACCGGTGATGGAAGAATCAGGTGATCTCTTCCTTATGGTCATTGAGCAAAAGGAATGTGGTTATTCATTTCTTTAATATTCATGCACTGCCTCTTGTTTTTACTTTTAGTATACATGTGAATTATCATAGATGTAAGATATTAACATGTTGGTGGTGGCCTACTGATATTCATTCTTACACCCAACACAGGACCCTCAGGATGCGTGTACACTTAATTATTCTATGGTCAGGTAAGGGTTTAGGATTACAAGTTTGACCTTAATGATCAGGTTTGAAATCTGAACATGGGAAGGATATAAATGTATCTTGGGCCTTCCTCCATTGGTTGGAGTTAGCTTTTGTGTCTTTATTTTGTTTCATCATTCTTATATGTATATACTGGCATTGTGTTCCATGAGATAACCCTCTATATATTACACTGTATGACCCGAATTTATATGTATGATTAGATAAAAATGTTGTTTTATCCTACAAATGGTGTGATTGTGATTTTGTATTATTGTTATTCATGTCTTTTTGTGTTTCCTGTACTGTGGGTAACCAGACCTTCTATTTTATAGTCTTTATTATGTTTCACATATATATAAATATAGACCATTATTTGTATCATCATATAAGGGTATATTCTCCCCACTTTCTTTTGTTTACACTCTCACTGCTATTCAGTATCATTTGGAATACAGGGAGGTGAACCTTAGACATCCAAGATCTCCAAACTGACGTGTGGTTTAAAATTGAACATGTGTTGGGGAACCAAAAAATGGTAATAGAGCAGTTCATGACTAGAATTGGTGGAATCGTTCGACTGTCTACTAATGGTATAAAATGTTCTTTCTTTAATCTTATCTTACTGCTTAGGATATTGAAGACCAAATACTAGGTATGGTTTGGACTAGATAAAGAGCTCATATTTGGGTTCCTGTAGCCCTATGCATGGGGGAAAAGACATGCTTCTTATGGTGGGAAATTGATATCATGTAGTTTTTTTACCATTGACTTTATTTCCACCTCCAGTGGCACATATGGGTATGATGGTTATTATTATATGTATTTTTCCTTGTCCCGGTATGGAAATGGATTTTTAATTATCCATTATGGTGGGTACTTAGGGTGATATGATATATATGTGTGTGTGTGTGTGTGTGTGTGTGTGACTATGATTGATTTTCATTCGGAACTTGGATTGTTCTATGAGGGGTTGGGTTATTTGAAGTGTCATTAGAGGAAGTTAAATAATGTTTTTCAGCTTAGCCTCTCTTTGGTGGCATTCAAGTTAGTTTTCCCAGGAATATGGTTCTAATGAAATTGGTATGTGATTCTCTATGTTTTAATATACATGTGATATATATTCTTGACCCTGATATTGGTAGGAAGGGACAATGATCAGAGATGAATTGTTTAATTTGTCAACAATGAAGCTAAATAGTGTGTTCCATCATATCCTTTTTGGTGGAATTATACTCAACTACATTGGATTATATGTGACACCACACCCTATTATGGGTAGTTGAGGGGTCGTGGGGATAGATAATACCTAATTTCTTACTCCAATGTAGGTGGGATGGGGGCCATGAGTTTAGGATACCTATGATACCTGACCCTGATGCACGTTGGTAAGGGGACTTGAGGATGGTTGATAGGGGATATGGTGAATTAAGGGAGTGTAAGGGTATTGAGATGTGTTTGATGTAATAACTATCCCTATCTGGGATACTATAAATTCATACAATTAAGGATGTTAGACCATGATATTGTTATCTAGAAGGATGAACCCTAGATGTCTTCTGGTGGAGATTCAATAGAGAGGTGATATGGAGCTGCTTAAGCTTGAAAAGGATGATGCCTAGGAGGGTTAGGATGAAGCCCTATAGGTTTAGTTAGATCATGAGTCATAGGTATAGTCACAGGTACATGCTCTAATATAGGAAAGGAAACCATAGTTTATGGAAAATATTAGGTTATGGCTTAAAGTGTAACTTATGGTGAGGCTAGTTTGAGTTATCCAGGGCATTGACATGGGATATTTGGAAGATAAACCATTAATGGAATACCTAACTCGATAGTCCCAGTCTCAAAACCCAAATTTTTTTTAGGGTGGTGGTGGACTGTATGCAGAAAATAACTAGATCAAGTTAGTCCATACCATATTCTACTAGATCGAAACACCCTGATTCCATAGGTTGAAGCAGGTAATATAAAATCTCATAGTACTAGAAAGGTGAGAGTGGGAAGTACATGTTTAGGTAGAAAAACATAGGGTACAATACTGGGAAGAATTTGAGGCCAGTTTCTTTGAGATCTTTTTTTGGAGACAATGAGGGCAGAGCGATCCTAAGAGTACTTGAACCTTCAGTAGAAAGACATGATCACCATGGAATATGTAGATACCTTCACAAACATGTGTCTTTTCACACCCAGTATGGTGGGTGATTCCACCTTGAGAATGATGAATTTTGAGGATAGTTTATGGATCACCATTAGGGTGTAGGTAAACATCATTGGGTTGGACTCATTCTCAAATGCTGTGAATTGGGTGCTAATAGGAAGGGAAATTTGACGAACTAATCAAAATAGATTTGTGATATGACATCAAGTGAGTTATATGTTAATGATTCAGGTGGTAGGAAGCAGGATCAACAAGAATTTTAGTAGGGATTTGAGGCAGATATTCGAGAAGAATATATAGTAGTGGTTCATTAGTGTTTTTCCTAAAATATGGACATCAATGAAATTTGAAGACATAGTGCGAGCGACCTCCAATGGAGTAACAGAAATGTGGCCATGTCAGGAATCTTAAGAGGTAATACATGAATCCTTCTTGGACATCTGGGATTCAGCTACCTAGTTATACTCATGTATCTATGGTCGATCCAAGTGAAATTACAAGAGCTGGTATTCTTGATTCAGCTGCACGCAGAGGGCATGGAAAAAACGTGGGACACAACAGTGGGTTCAGTGGTCGGTAGCTAGTACTGCACCATAGGGAGGCCCTACCTCAAGTATTTTGGCTACATTCTAAGTGTAGAGAGTGGTGTTTCAATGTGCAGAGCGTTCTAGGGATCAAAATATATTTAGAAGTATGTCATAATGATAGTCATGGCATGGGGTTTCCTTTTATGGGATTTTATACTTCTGATGCATGGGATGAATGTGTATGGTTTTTTACTAATCATGTGGTGTTTAGTAGGTTGTAATCAGATGTGATGAATGTTATATATATATGTGTGTGTGTGTGTGTGTGTGAGAGAGAGTTTTGTTTCAACTAGGTTCTATTATGGGCATTGATGCGATGGAGGATCTATCTGGGGTGCATAGGCTTCAAGGCATTGATGAAATATTGGTTATGTATCATGTGTGTAACATAGGTACATCTTATGAGCTTCTGGGGAGATGCATGACTTGAGGAATGTCGAGTATGACAAGTGTATGATATTAAAACATGATAAGGTGTAGGATTTATGATGTTTCATTGGAGGACATTTGAGTATGGTGATGGTAGTTGGGTCATCTCTTTATTTGACTTTCGGTTTGGGAAGTGATCTGTAGAGACCCAAAGCTTGACATACATAGATATTACATTACTTTTTCTGAATACTTAATACATTACAAAAATAGATGCCCAAATACCGTATTAGATTAGTGTCTTTGGAAACCTGTAACATAATCTTCTAATCATGGTGAAAGATCTTCAACATCGCCCATAATGATCTTCCCTTTGGTTTTCTTACCTAAAAATTTTATTTATATCTTAGGGAAAAGAAAACATAAAAAGGGTTAGCTCAAATGTTCAGTAATGGTAAACATAGAAAACATAAAACAATCCCTAAACATTTCAATGTAAGAACATGAACAAAAAACATCAAAATAATGAGTAATGACATAAATCTTGGCAGTTCATAAGGCATATATCAAAAAAGAACATTAACAGTGATAAAATAACATGGGAATAAAACATGGATTTGTGTAAAAACGTTAAGCACATGTTACGATTTCAATAGTTTCCAAGGCATTGCTGCCAAGACCATCATAGTGGACGAAGTCCCTTATTGAATCGAGTTCACTCCCCATTCTAGTCTTGTATCACTGACTAACTTTCCTTTCCAACCATGTCTATCTCATGAGATATAAATCTTTAACCAATGCATTGGAGGGAGATATAGGTCCCACCCATCTCATAATGAAATCATTATTTCATGTGCCAGAAAATAAACATACATAATTCATAATAACCCAACGAATAAAATGGGTTTCATAAGCATCATCCCATCATAACATAATCCTTATAAAAGAAATGGATATCATTTCATCATAATAAAAATCGAACCATGTAAATAATAGAGACATTATTCTTGAAACATAAAAATACTAAATAATGTCATCTTAGATGGAAAATAGTTTTGATAAAACACTTGAAATGAATTCTTTAGGAAAATATCCTTTCTTCTTCAAAATCATTTTCTTTTCTCAAAATGCAAAGAAATTCTAAAAGAAAATGATTTTGTTGAAAATAATCATGAACTTTTTTAGAGGAAACTTCATTGAAATAAGTAATTATGAAACCGTAAAAATCCATTCACGCCATATAAGTTAAAAAACTTTCTTCTCAAACTTTTACCAGAAAAGTCATAAAGTACCTTATGTGGTAAACAAAAGAAAGATTCCTTCCATTACACAAAGTAAAAGTCAGAGAGGGGTAATCATGACTTTAAACATACATGGAAGAATATGAAACACTTTATGAAAAACATTTTTATGGACATGGATGAAAAATATAACCCCATTAAATACTTACGTAAAAGCAATGTCTGGTAAAAATGAGATTTTCAAAATTATCCCTTACCTTAGGTCTAATTTATTCTGTTTGTGTCTGAGACTCCTCTTCTTTAACGCGCCTCCACGTAAACTCCTATCAGGGAACTTAAGTTGGTCATTTAAGAATCCCAAAACCGCTAGTTGGTTTCTATGTAAGTGGAGAAGTGAAATAGGAATGGGTTGGCAAAGCTTGAAGGCTCAAATTTGTGTGAAGAGGAGAGGGACTAGGTTCCCTTTTATAAGAAGGGTGAGATGCACCTTAGAAAAAACATAAAATATTATTTTATAATAAATTCATATTCAGTTTATAATGGTTCCAAAGTGAATTATTTGTAGGATAGGGTGGGGATGAGTCTAAATCCTCTCATCCAATAGGTTTTAGACAAGTTTAGGTTACCATTTTAACCTTATCATTTAGATTTAACTCAAAGTTAAATAATTTATCTTTTACCGTGTCTTCTTGTATTCTAACACTATATGGTTAATAAACTTACTATAAACTATCAATCGAACCCCAATTAGTTCATTAATTTCATATATATTATTATATAATTATTTTGGCTGAATCATAGATTTTTAAGAATATAATATCAATTAATAATATAATATTTGTTTTAAAAACTCTTTTATGACAATTTTGACACTATTTGGTATTTTGTTTTTTGTAAATTTATTAAAGAATTATTACTTAAAAAAATTCATCTAACCAACCCTAATATGTTATATTAATCTATAAAATTAATTTAATTCATAAAAAGTCTGAAAATACATTTATTTGGGTATTTATAATATCAATTATGTTAATATCTCATTAATAAGGTAATTACTGCATCGTCATTGTGTCATAAATAAATTAAATTCTATAATGTCTAAAAATTATAAATAAAATACCATTATTTTGGAAATAATTTTATATTTCTAATGAATATTTATAGTTGAATTTATCTTATGTATAATCCTATATTAAAAATGTTTTACATATTAAACTTTGATTTTAACTCTTTTAATTCTTCTTTGAATTAAATAATAATAAATGTCCTAATCCAATCCTTGTGGACCTAAAGGGTCATATTTTATTCATAATGTTTTTTTGGTCGAATTATACTTATCCAATAGAATTAGGACATCTGTTAGGGTAATAATAATATCATTTTTACCCTTAATTACCCTATTTACTTTTAACCGTGGTAAATAAAAGTAAAAAGTTACTATTCAAAAAAAATTATTTTTATCTTATTTAGCCACATTTTACTCCTTGATATTAAATTTGACTCTTGGATTTTCAAAATTTCACTCACAGAAGCGGTAAAATTATGTTTTACTTGAATTTTCAAATTCTTCTAGGAGGAGGGTAAAAGAGAGTAAAAAGTTCAATAAAATTTTTATATATCTAAAATTATTATAAAATGACTCTAATGAATTAAATTGAACTTATATAGGTATTATGTATCTATTTTTACCTAAAATAAATTTAAATAAAATAAATTATTATTTAAATAAAAAGTCGGTTTTAACCAATAACTCAGTGTTTTCACTATTCATAAAAAATTGATAGTTTTCAGAAAAATACAAAAAATTCACCCTAAGCTTATTTTGATATTATGAATCCAAAAATAAAGTCCATTTTGAAATATAAAATTTATAAAATTTAAAAAATTTGGTATTACTATTCATAATGGCTAGTTTATATAATATTTTAATAACATGTCATTGTTTAGTGAAACCCGGTATTGCATACTACACATGCTATCGCGGAAGGTCGTGATTGTGTGTAATACAAGCCAAGTCAGGGTTGAATGTAGTTCAAGCTCCCTTTGGTGTTGCGTATAACATAATCAAAACTTATTTCATTTATACATTAAACAAAATCTATACATAATGTTGCGTTGAATAATTTCCACAAAACAAACCTGAAATTGTGTGTAACAAGAGCCAAGAATAGTGTTGCGTATACTACAAGCTAATACGGTGTTGCATATAGTACAATCTAATATTCATGTAGTGTAAAATAAAATAAATCAATGAAATTAAAAACAATATATCTCATAAAATCCTGGGGTGTTATATTCTACCCCCCTTAAAATTAATTTCACCCTCGAAATTCATTGGGGTTATAAATCGTTTACTACTTAAAAGTTTAATTCATTAAAACCCACATCGTAAAAAGGAATACTAAAAATTAATTTTAAAAAGTGAAGTATGAAATGTAATGGTTACCCAAATTTACTCATCACTAGGTTTCCATATAGGATAACATAGGTGAAAATATGGATATAGAAGATAAATCTAACCATCATGTTCTGATGAAGAGTGGTAGAGTACATGGCTATATAAAATCCAACAATAAAAAAGCCATAAATTTGTGATAATCTAAGGTACCATCTGATTCATCATATATGAGGGAACTAGGACAACATTTTTGGTTTTCAATTCCATTTATCTAATGTTAAATATGTTTTGAATTGAAATAAATACTTACTTTATTTTGGTACAATCTCACTGTTGTTTGCGACTTGAAAAATTTCCACCTCATCTCTTAAAGAAATAAAGTTGAATTTTTCTTCCGTGAAGTGTTAGTAGACCATGTGATATAATGATAGGTAATTCCATCGGTCTCAAATATAAGGTTATCAAAAGTTATATACATAAGTCCATCTTATGGTGAGATTAATCGTATATAGTTCCAAAAATGGACTTATACTTCATCTATCATACCTCTTAATGAAATAAAACTAGTTTTTACTAACCAGGGACTTCCTGTAGGCCAGTGGTAGGCGATAAAGGCCTGTTGCACTTCGGTTGTGGGTTCCATTCCTACAACCTTGTCCGACGCGACGGGTTGTCGCCCATCCTGTATGTTGTCTTTTTTCTAAAAGTACACTATTATAACATTTCAGAAATAATAACAAAAAAAGGTTCTATCCTTGAACAATATTATATTATGTCCAATATATATCATTTCAAATCTTTATACTTATCCAAAATACTTCTATCCATGCTCATATAATAAAGAAAACGATTACTATAAATGTCATCAACCAAGAATGTGAATACCATCATTTATCCATCATATATCAGAAGATATATCTTGTTGGTCACATTCAAAACATGTGAATACCCAAATCATGTATTCTCTTGAGAAATGAATACCCATTGAACATTAGTGAAAACATTAATGTTGTCCAAAGATAACTCTTTCCACATACCAATATCCACAAATTTCTATATACTCAAACCATTATATAACATATCCTAATATCAGTCAAGAGCTCAATAATACTATCAATCATTTAATTTTATCCTTATCCCTTAATTATGCACATATCATCTGCTTTCCAAAAATATTTCAATCACTTTTCATGGTTATTGGTACTATACAATTATTGAAAACCAATACATTGATATTCCAAAATTCCACAATACTATAAATGAGATTCCATGAAACAATTTTGAAATCCCATTACATAAACACCTAATCCTTCCACAACATCATTTTCATAGTCAACATCAAAAATAGTGATCACATGTGACTTCCCTTTGTCCTTTTCCTTAAGTGGTTGCCCACTTAGGTCATCACTAACCCTTGGAATAGGGAATTGATTAGCATAATTCCCCATTTCCTTGCACTTGAATAATTGAAGTGTTGGTGGAGCTTTCTCTGTAGTCTTTTATCTATTCGCATCATTTGAAACCTTTTTCCCATTACTTCGACACTCAGCTACTTGATGAACTTCTTTTCCACACTTGAAACATTTTGTAGTACCTTTTAGACAATCTCCACCATGATTTTTTCCACACTTTGATCATAAAGAAACATTCAACTTCCTTTCACCATTATTCTGAGATTTTTCCTTGAACTCCATCTTTAGTTTTTTGTCAAAACCATGAGATGGATATGTAACACCAACTTCTAGTTCTACCTTGATAGCACAATTCACAATTTCTTCATAGCTACAAAAGTCTCTTATAGCTAATGCCCTTCGAACACTTGGTTTTAAGCCAATGAAAAATCGATCAACATTACTTTCATGTTGGATGATAAAGCCAGATGCATACCTTGAAAGCCTTATAAAATTCTCCTTGTATATACCAACTGATTCATCATTTTTTTTCTTAAGCTCAAGGAACTCCTTTTCTATTTTTGTTTGAAGAATAATAGGGAAGTACTTATTGAAAAATAAGTTCTTGATTTCATCCCATTCCATGGATTCAATTCATCTTTGGGCCTCGTATTCATAATTAGAGTCCACCATTGGTCTGCATCACCTTCTAAATGGTAAATAGCTAGAATGACTTTTTCATGATCTGAATAGAGAAGTATGGAAAATATCTTTTAAATGGTATTGATCTATTGTTCAGCAACAAGTGGATCAGAAGACCCACTGAAAGAAGGTGGATGTTGCCTTATGAAGGACTCAATAGAATATTGTTCCCTTCTCTACTCATTTCGAAGTCCAGAACGATTCATAGCTTGTGTATGTATATCAATAAGATATTCCCTCCATCTCCCATAAAATTGGTTTGTTCAGGAGGAAAATCATTGCATTGTCCATTACATTGATCAACATGGTTCCTTCAGGTTCCAGCCATCATCTAAAACCCAAAAATAATAGTGTGAAAGAAAAAAATCATTCTTGGAAAACAACATAATAAAGGGGGATTACCTTCAATATATAACATGTTAGGTTTAATTCTAAGATCATTACCGTAATTCTAGACCTATAAACAATACATATACTTAACCTTAGAGACATTCATAGACATACCATAGAAATATCTCTAGGGATTTCACTAAAGATTCCGCATCATAGTTTCCAAAGGTTAACGAAACTTTCGCTTTGATACCAACTTTAGAGACCCAAAGCATGACATACATAGACATTACATTACTTATTCAGAATACTTAATATATTAAAAAAATAGACACCCAAAGACTGTATTAGTTTAGTTTCTTTGGAAACTCGGAATATAATCTACTAATCCTGGTGAAAGATCTTCAACATATCCCATAAAGATCTTCCCCTTTGGTTTTCCTACCTAAAACCTTTCTTTATATCCTGGGGAAAAGAAAACATAAAAAGGGTGAGCTCAAACGCTCAGTACGAGTAAACATGGAGAACATAAAACAATCCCTAAACATTTGAACGTTAGAACATGAACATAAAACATCAAAATCATGAGTAATGACATAAATCTTTATAGTGCATAAGGAATAGATAAAAAAGGAACATTAACCATGAAAAAATAACATGGGAATAAAACATGGATTTGTATAAAACCATTAAGAACTTATTATGAGTTCCATAGTAGCCAAGGAATTGCTGCCAAGACCATCATAGCGGACAAAGTCCTTTACAGAATCGAGTTCACTCCATGTTCCAGTCCTGTATCACTGAACCGGATTAACGTGTTGTTCCATCCATGTCTATCTCATGAGATATAAATCTTTACCCAATTAAATAGAGTGATATATAGGTCCCACCCATCTCATAATGAAATCATTCTTTCATGTGACACAAAATAAACATACATCATTCATAATAACCCAATGAAAAAATGGGTTTCATATGCATCATCCCATCACAACATAATCCATATAAAAGAAATGGATATTATTTCATCATAAGAAAAATCAAACCATGTAAATAATAGAGACATTATACTTGAAACATAAACATACTAAATAATTTAATCTTAGATGGAAAATAGTTTTGATAAAACACTTGAAATGAATTCTTGAGGAAAATATCCTTTCTTCTTCAAAATCATTTTCTTTTCTCAAAATGCCATGAATTTTAAAAGAAAGGGATTTTTTTGAAAATAATCATGAAATTTTGTAGAGAAAACTTCATTGAACTAAGTTGTTATGAAACCAAAAAAATCCATTCTCACCATATATGTTAAAAAAACAATATTCTCAAACTTTTTCCAGAAAAGTCAAAAAGTACCTTATATGGTAAACAAAAGAAAGATTCCTTCCATAACACAAAGTAAAAGTCAAAGAGGGGTAAAAATTAATTTCAAAATACATGGAATAATATTAAACACTTTATGAAAAAAAAATTTATGGACATGGATGAAAAATATAACCCCAGTAAATAATTACGTATAAGAAATCTTGGGTAAAAATGAGATTTTCAAAAGTATCCCTTACCTTATGTCCAATTTCTTCTATATGTGTCCGAGACTCAGCTTCTTTGACGCGCCTCCTCTTAACCTCCTCTTAGTGCACTAAAGTTGGTCTTTGAAGAAGCACAATGACTCTAGAAGGTTTCTATGGAAGTGGAGAAGTGAAATTTGTAGGGTTTGGCCCAGTTTGAAGGTTCGTATTTCTGTGAATAGAAGAGGGAGGAGGTGCCCTTTTATAAGGGTGGTGAGGGGCACCTTAAGAAAATCTTAAAATATTATTTTATAATAAATTCATATTCGGTTTATAATGGCTCCAAAGTGACTTATTTTGAGGCTAGGGTGGGGATCGGTCGAAATCCTCTCAACCAATAGGTTTTAGACAAGTTTAAGTTACCATTTTAACCTTATCATTTAGATTTAACTCTACGTTAAATAATTTAACTTTAACCATGTCTTCTTGTATTCCTACACTATATGGTTAATAAACATACTATAAACTACCAATTGAACCCCAATTGGTTAATTAATGTCATATATATTATTATATACTTCTTTTGGCCTAATCATAGATTTTGGGGAATAAAATATCAATTAATAATATAATATTTGTTTTAAAAACAATATTATGTCAATTTTGACACTATTTGGCATTTTGTTTTTTCTAAATTCATAAAAGCATTATTACTTAGAAAATAATTCTTATAACCAACCCTAATATGTTATATTAACCTATAAAATTAGTTTAATTCATAAAATGTCTCAAAATAAATTAATTTCGGTATTTATAATATCTGTTATGTTAATATTTCATTAATAAGGTAATTATTACATCGTCATTGTGTCATCAATAAATTAAATTTTATAATGTATAAAAATTATAAATAAAGTACCATTATGTTGTAAATATTTTTATCTTTATAATGAATATTTATAGTCGAATTTATCATATGTATAATCCTATACTAAAAATGTTTTACTTATTAAACTCCGATTTTAACTCTTTTAACTCTTCTTTGAATTTAATAATAATAAATGTCCTAATCTAATCCAAGTGGACCTAAAGGGTCATATTTTATTCCTAAGGTATTTTTTGGTCAAATTAAACTTATCCAATATAATTAGGACATGTTTTAGGGCAATAATATTATCATTTTTACCCTTAATTACCCTATTTACTTTTAACCGTGGTAAATAAATGTTATAAGATACTATTCACCCAAAATTATTTTTATCATATTTAACCACATATTACTCCTTGATATTAACCATGTATCTCAGATTTTTGGAATTCCAATCACAGAAGTAGTAAAATTATCTTTTATGTGAATTTTCAAATTCTCCTAGGATGTGGGTAAAAGACAGTAAAAAGTTTAATAAACTTTTTATATATCTAAAATTATTATAAAATGACTCCAGTGAATAAAATATAACTTATAGAGGTATTATTTATCTATTTTTACCTAAAATAAATTTAAATAAAATAAATGATTATTTAAATAAAAGTTAGTTTTAACCAATAACTCGGTGTTTTCACGATTCATCAAAAATTGAATGTTTTCAGAAAAAATACGAAAAATTCACCCTAGGCTTATTTTGATATTCCGAATACAAAAATGAAGTCCATTTTGAAAGATAAAATTTATAAAATTTCAAAAAGTGGGTATTACTATTCATAATAACTAGTTTATATAATATTTTAATAACATGTCATTGTATAGTGAAACCCAGTACTGCGTACTACAGAAGCTATCGAGGAAGGTTGTGATTGTGTGTAATGAATGAAAAGTCTGGGTTGCGTGTAGTGCAAGCTCCCTTTGGTGTTTCTTATTACATAATCTAAACTTATTTCATTTATACATTAAAGAAAATCTATACTTAATGTTGCGTAGAATAATTTCGACAAAACGAACTTGAAATTGTGTGTAACACGAGCGAAGAATAGTGTTGCGCATACTGCAAGTTAATACGGTGTTGTGTATAGTACAAGATAATCTTGGTGAAGTGTACAATAGAACATACCAAATAAATTAAGAAGAATATATCTTATAAAATCTCAGGGTTTTACATTATTGGGTATGTAACTCCTCAGGTGGGAAAAATTTTGATAGATTTGACCCATGAATTTATGAATGAGGTATAACTGGTTAATTTAAATAAGATGTTCATGTTCAGAACCATATATGGGTAATTATTTATAGCTCAGGTATGAGGCATGTGAAGTTAGGGAGACTATAACATCTCTAGTTTTTTATAGGCTTGAATTTCCTCTCCCGTTTTGAATTTTTTGTTTAGGAATCAGGATAAACATTTATTAACATTTGGAACATAATTATAAGAGTTTTAGTGACTAAATTACTTGTTTATAGATGGGTTTTATGGATTAGTAAGTGCCATAAGGGTTTTGAGTGGGTTGTGAGAGTGTGGGAGGATGAAAACCGAAATTTTCTTGGTGCACATTTAGAGGTATATGGGTTAGATTAACCATGAAAATCGTAGTAGAAATCCTGTAAGCCCCTTACTTCATTGAACAGAGTTTAAAAAACTATCTATGAGGGGGCATATTATTGTGTGGGGAATTCTTCTATTTTAGAATAGGATTCACAAATATTTCTCTTATAATATAGTAGACAATACACATGAACCAAGCAAGGGTGGTTCTTGGATACTGGTCCCCACATGGTTGGCACCCAATTTTCCAAATCATATGGTAATTGTTTTCCCTTTTTAAGAGGTAAAATTTACCATTTTCCCCTTATTTTAATTAATATTCTTTTCCCTCTTCTACCTCCCATGTGTGGATCTCCTATGTAGTGACCAAGGAGATATACTCCTTCATTCTCTAGGATTTGAGACAAATCCTCCGTCTAAGCTCTATTTTGATCATCATCCGTCTCGTTGGAACCACATCAGGAAGGCCATCAACCAGCTAGCTTACATTTCTCTTTTCTATTTCTAAATGGTGTGGTAAATATATGTGAAAACTTTTACCCTATTTTTAGGGTGTTCGTTTAAAATGTGGATTTCTTCTTAATCTACTTATTTTATAGGATGATATCATATGACTGAGTGTCTACCAGTATGATCATAGTGGTTCTAAGAGTTCTTTATTATTATTTTTTTATAGGGGTATGTTCTTGAGTGTACCGTTGGGTTGTTTTATATAGACCCCATTAATTTATTTCGTGTATTTTAATTACTAAATTGAACACTTTAGCTAAATATGGGTGTTCTCTTAATTTAATAAAAATGGTAGATGACTGGTGACATGATGGAGAACCCATTAGAAAAATTTGTGGGTGTGAGTTTTTAATAAACATAATTTTTTATACTGAATTTCGTGGTTCCAATGAACTGTGGAGGGGTTCGCCCAAGGATTGAGGTGGTGATGATGACCAAGATCGAGGCGTTGTGATCATCAAGTTAAGGGTGTGACCCATGATGCATGAGGTGATGTTTACCTCTAGAATGGGAGTTATGGTGTTTAGATTGAGGTGATGAATTAATTAGGATATTAGTGAGGACCAATTGATATTAGATGGTGTTGGCCATTAGTTAAAGAATGTAACCACCTGAGATTATTAGAACATTTTTAATAAATTAAATATTCATTTAGTTCTTGAGAATTCATTAAGTCTATCATTACTTTAAAATACCACCAAATTGGAATATTTTACATTATACACCTACTTGGAAAACATTACATGCAAAACCGACTTGGCATACAACACACACAACACTAACTTAGTATACATCACATGCAACACATAGTTTCAAAAATACATTATTTCAATGATATAATTATTTAAATGAGATAATTATAACATAGTCATTAAAATTATTAATATGAATAGTAATATCTAATTCTTAAATATTATTGATAATTTTTTATATAAATTAAAGATATTGACAAAGAAATATGTGAATTTTGGTAAAGTCCTTTTATGTTTTAAAATATTATTTTCTCAAATGAATCTCTTTTAATAACAAATTTAATTATTGACACATTTGGAAATTCAATTTGTTAAAATAAAATTCATTTCGAATTTAGGACATCAAAATTAATATAGGGTGAATTTTTCCTATTTTTTTAAGAAACACCATTTTTTAATGAATAGTGAAAATACCGCTTTTAGGTCAAAAGAACCTTTTTGTTTAAATAATTTTTAACGATAAATGATATTAGAAATTTATTTTATGGCCGCATTAAATAAATATTACATTTATTAATACAATTTAATTCAATAGAATCAGATTCACTGGGAAATTGAATATAAAAACTTAAAAAACTTTTGAGCATTTTTCTGCATTAAAAACACATCATTTCGTCTCGTCTACAAAATTATTGTTAATACTAATATTTGAAATTATATGATTTGAATTAATAAAAAACAACATAAACCATTATATTAAGTATAATATTTATATTCAATTAATAATAAGTTAATTTTTTAACAAATTATTAGTAAAAGTGATTAAAATTAACCACAACAATTAAAACCAAATTATGCTTAATTAGGGACTAAACCTAAAAATTAAGGGGCCAAATGACCTAGGAACATTTCCAACACCCGTTTTATATTGATATTTCCATCATAAAAATTAAATTACAGATTTTTTTTTTTGGTATGGCTTTTTTTAGGTAATAACATATGTACACATTACTTGTTTCTAGAAATTCCAAGTGAGTCCTTTTCCTTCCCTATAAAAAGCCTCCACCTCTTCCAGTTCGTCACACCTATGAAACATATTATGATTGGAAAATCCCAAAACAATACACTTCCCAAAATTACTCTACTCTCTCTATAATCCTTCCAATTTCCATAAGGCAATCCAAATAAGACTTTTGGTAGAAACCAAAAGGAGTTACCCGATCAATGGGTAACATCTTCTCTCAAGTCCTTTCTTTTTTTTTCTTTCTCCACCCCCTTCAACTTATTTTTCCATAATCGAATAACTACACTAGTATCATCAATATAATATTATTTTTTATTCTATTTATCCAACCTAATATTACAGAAGAATCCATCTAATGGATAACAAACACACGATTTATTGGTACGGCGAACTACCGCCTCACTAAAAGATGATTGTTCAGTTCTTCTTACTGCCTCTCATGGTGGCCATAATTATAGAAAATATTTTTATACATGTCATAAATGATATTTATTATTTATTTATTATTATTTATTTATTTTTAAAACACATAACTTTTACTTTCCATTTGGTTTTAATATGGTAATCTCGTTTGAGGAAGTGTGGACTACCTCACCCTCAAAGCGATGCGATTCATTCACACACCACATGGAATGTATTAAGGGTAGGTTTATTTAACTTGTATCAAATATATGATATAATAATTATAATTTAGAAATATATATAGATACCTACACACACACACACATATATATATATATATTTCATTTACATACATTCTTCTAATATGACAATAAAAATGGAAACAACATTCATGTGTACGTATGACTTACGGTCTCCATGAATGATGTATTCCATTTCATACTTATATATTAAATATATTATTAAAATTTAAATATACTGAATTAAAATGATATTTATATCATGGTTCACATTTTTTAATCATGATATATGTATTAGGATCAAGGACATAACAAATTAAGTCATATGCAAAGAACAAAGTGAATATTACCTGAAGTGAAATCATAACATAGGATCATTAACATACGGGTAATATAATGTCACAATGAGAACATATAAGATATTATATATGATGATATGGATTTTTAAAATATGTATAATAAAATTATATTTATTATAGAGGTGGTTTGAATGAGTACGACAAGAGTCAAGATACAATGTAAGGGGATTTCTTCTCACTTTTTATTTTGGTGAGATACACACTATGTTTTCCCCTATTTCCTTTTATGTGGTGTATGTACTGACCAAAATTTAATTATATGTATCTTGTAAAAAATATATTCTGGTTTTAAAACATCAATTTTACAAACTTTTTTTAATGGTTTTTATGTTTCAAATGTTACCAAATTAGTAAAAAAAGGTTTTGTCTTAAATTTATTTCTTTGAGACTCCTGTGTTGTTATTAATACAAAATATTTTTTGAGGTTTATATACATCCCTTTAATATCATTAATATCATTATTATTGTGATATTTTATTATTAATTTAATTTTCTTTTACTACATGAAGAGTATGGTCCCATGTAACCATGTTGTAAGAGTTTATTGAAACAATCTCATCGTTTTTCAAGATTGTTAATGACTGCATATTTGATGAAATCATATGATCCATATATCTATAACACTCGTGTGTTTATTTATACACTATTTATTAAAGATACCCTTATGTTTTAGTAACATTTTTTCCACTCATTTGTACTTAATATTTTTTTATGTAAAATATTAATGTCTCTCTCTTCAGTTAGAAATATATTTTATTCAAAAACCATTTATTCAAAAATGTTTTCATAAATTTTTTCATAAGATTCATGGAGATAATTTTCAAGGAAAAGGATTAAAAAATTTTCTACTATTTTCAAATAATCCCTTGTAATTTTTCAAATCAATTATCAACAAAAACTATTTTATGTAATAAAATGCATTCTTTAAAAAAAGGATATTTTTCTGAAGAATTTCTTAAAAAGACCTTTCAAAATATTTTCCCACTAAAGATTACATCCATTGGTGTTACTCATTCCATTTTGGGTAATTTATTAAATTTTTCCATTGATATTATTTCTTATAATGGATTTTTTTATGAAAAGATGTTTATGGAACCCGTTTCACATTCACATGTTATATGCTTTTGAAACCCGCTTCTTTTCATGGGTTAGTTTTTTGATGATATGATTTTGAAACTTGTCTCCTTCCACATGTTATGATATTATTACATATTTATATTACACATTTAATTATATGGGTTATTATATGATTATTTATGATCATGTGGTACTTTGATGAATGATTTCATTATGAGATGGGTGGGACCTATATCTCCCTCCAATGCATTGGGAAAAGATTTATATCTCATGAAATAGACTAAGATGGTCTTGGGAATGAACATTTACTACTAAGATGATCATGGGACTGAACCATAACTAAAATTATTTTATGATGAGTGAACTCATGCTACCAGGATGGATATAGGAGTGAACCTTGACTACCAAGATAGTATGGGGAGTGACCCTATAATACCAATATAGTATTAGAAGTGATGACTTTGGTACTATAGAAATCATATTATATGATTATGTTTCTGCCACAATTCAACGTTTCATTACTAAGTTATACTTTCATGGATCATTTTTTTTATTTCATAATTATCCATGTCTTAAAAGCTACCAATATTTATGCCATGATTCATGTATATCATTTTTGATATTGAGGGTATGATCTTCTCTTTTCATGATCATATTCTAATACCCTTATGCTCATGATTATTCTTATATGTCTCCCTTGTTCATCCTTATGGAGAATTTGAGCTCACCCCTTTTTTAGTTCCATTACCCATGTTATGAATATAAGTACTATGTTTGATGTGTCAAAGAAGGGTGTTATTCAATACTAACCTAGTGTGAGATAATGTAGCTCATTTATGTATCAGTGTTTTTGTCTCCATGTTTCCAAAGGCACTAGACTAGTACGGTCTTCATGCATCTATTTGTGTAATGTTTTATATATTGCACAAAATTTATGTAATGTGAATGTATGTAAATAATGGATCCTTATAGTTGGTATTAGAGGAAAATTTTAGTTAATCATTGGAAAATAGGATGAGAAAACCTTAGTGAGAACTCTAAGGACATGTCTATGGATGAGTATAATGATGAGTCAAAATTTAAAAAAAAATGCCCTTGAATTTTGGTAAAGGATATAATGAGTGGGTGTCTAGAAACATATCCCTGTCTAGACACTAAATATTTATGAGGCACTGGAAGAGATGTACCTATGGGTAACAGCTCTGAAAATATGTTCAAAGCATAACTCAGGATAATCTGGTACATTACAATGTTTCTTTTTGCACACATGGTTTGAAACTCCTGGGGGATATACATTAAAAATTCACAAACTCATCACGATCCATCTAGAAGGATTTAAAAAGATTTTTTCTTTGAATAACCTAGGATAAAACTTTTGTGTCATAAATTAAGGAAGGTTTGATAAAACAGAAAAACTAATAATGATTTTTTATGATTATGTGGTTCCTCATTATGATAAATATTTCTTACTTTATTATTTTTATTTTTTTATTGCTTGGAACTAGAAGAAATTGAGTTAATGGTGATTGTGATGGACCATGAAACTATTTTCCACATGAGAATCCAAATGTTAGAGGGTCTAGAATGAAAAATCTCATTACAACGCTCACACGAAATTATCATTCTATGAATCATGGTGTAACACTAAATGAGAAAAGGATGGAACAACATTATATTGAATCTTTGATGAGGAATCATAAACCTTCTTTCCGAGGGTCTTCTTATCCACTAATATATGAAAAATTTACCAGTACCACAGAAAATATATTCTCCTGTCTTTAGTGTTCAGAGCATGAGAATTTCATTATAGATATTTATTGGTTTGAAGGTGATTTATATCAATGATGTAATATAATCAAGAATACAAATTAGAAAGATGATATTGAATCCATATATTGGGATGAGTTCAAGAACTGATTTTCCAATAAGTACTTTCCCTAGATTCTTGGCACCAATATGGAGAAAGAGCTCCCTGAGTTAAAGAAAATAAATATTGAATTTGTCGGTACCTATGTGGCTATATTCATGAGACATGTGAGGTATTCATAAGGAATTATCATCCATACCAAATGTAATGTTGATAGGTTATTAACTATCTTAAAGCCAAGTATCAGAAGTTTTTTCCCATAAGAGACTTTATTATCTAGGAATATATTTTGTGACGTGAAATCAAGGATGAAATTGAGGTTGTAGTCATGAGTCAATCTAATGGTTTTGACAGGAAGATGAAGGTGGAGTTTAATGGTATATCTAAAAACAGCGAAGAAAAGAATATGAAATTACATTATTATCTATGTGTGGGAAGAAGAATATAGAAAATTTCATTATGTGGTCCAATAAATGTTTTCTAGGTGGAAGGGAAGGACATCCGACATTTGATTGCCGAAATGATGAGAAGAAGTTAACTAAAGTTGTTAATGGGGAAAAAGGGGAACATAATGCACCTCCCACGATTCAGTGCTACAAGAGTAAGGAGAATGGTCATTATTCTAACCATTGACAAAACCCAAGAGTAAGTGGTGATGATCGATGTTAGTAACCTCTTAAGACGAGGGATAAGGTGAAATTTCATGAAACCACTATTTCTGGTGAGGTGCGTGATAATGACTGGATGAAAGGTACACTTACCATCCACTCTAAAACTTGTGATGTCATATTTGAATCTATATCTACCCCCTCATTGATATATAATAAATTATCTAAGGGTGTTAAGATTCCACCAAAATCAATAGATATAGAATTATCGGTGCACAACTATATTGGTACGATTATTGAATTTCATGTTTAAGATTCCTCTCTAGTTGATGTTTGTGGGAATTTGATTCCTGTATATTTTCTCATGATTCCATTGGTTTAATTTTATGTCATGATAGGTGTGCACTATCTTTCTCTCTATAAATACCATATTATTTATCAAGGAAGGGAAAATAATTTTCCTATTTCAAAATTTCCTATGATCATCCACCCATGTTATGATAAGTATAAACTTTTTGTGGTGATTAAATACAGTGTATGGGTCTTAATTTCCATTAAAAAGGGTTTTCTACCTCAAATGGTTGGGGAGAGAATCAAAATAAATGATAGGTCTATTGTTTAGGATTTTGTGGATGTATTTATTGAATCGTTTTTTATTCTTCCCCCAAAACATTAATTTCAGTTCCCAATATAAATCATACCTTTTCCGAACAAAATTTCAATGACTCCTAATAGAATGGACTCGATTGAGTTGTAGGAATTGAATAAGAGACTCCAAGGAATACTTGATACGGGATTCATTCAGCCAAGTGTGTCACCTTGGGGTTCATCCACTCATTTTGTGTAAAATAATAATGTATATATGCGACTCTTCATTGAATATAGAGATTTGAATATGATCAAAATCAAGAAGAAGAATCCTCTTTCCCGTATTGTGGACATGTTTGATCAACTGTGTGGAGCTCTTCACTTTTCCAATATTGACCTTCATTTTGGATATCATCAATTGAGGGTCAATAAAGAGGATATACCCAATAAGGAATTCCTTAAAAGGTATGGACACTATGAATATATATTTACTCTTTTTGGCCTTACTAATTCTCTTAAATTGTTTATGGATTTAATGAATAGAGTCTTTAGATATTACATCAATATGTTTGTGGTAGTATGTATAGATTGTATTCATATCTATTAAAAAATAAAGGAAAATCATAAAGATCACTTGAGAATTTTACTAAATACTCTACGAAAGGATAATATATATGAGAAATTTACAATGTGTGAATTTTGGTTGCATAAGGTTTCATTTTTGGGTCACATAATCTGAAGAGATTGTATAGAAGTAGATTCATCAAAGAAAGAAGGTATTCAATGTTATCCTAGACCAACCGTGGTGATTTATATCCATATCTTCATTTGTTTAGCAGGATATTATTTGTGTTTTTTGGATAATTTCTCAAGACTATCAAATATTCCGACCATTTTAAAATAGAAGGGTGTCATGTTTTTTTCAACATATGAATGTGAGGAAATTTTCAAGGAACTAAATACAAGGTTTGTCAATGTACCTTCTCTTACATTACCCCATAAGGGATAAGGGTTTGTAATATACACTGATGGATCCAATAAGGAATTGGGATGTGTTCTTATGAATAAAGAAAACGTTATAGTATATGCCTAACAAAAATTTAAGATTCATGAGAAGAATTACCCAACTCATGATTTAGTGTTAGAAGTGGTTATTTATCCTTTAAAGATATTAAGGCATTATCTTTATGGAGAAAAGTGTGATATATATACTAATTATAAAAATATGAAATATAAATTCACATAGAAGGAGTTGAACATTCACTCAAAAAGATGTTTAGAGTTGATAAAGGATTACGAATTCTCAATGAATTACTACCATGGGATAATCGATCAAGGTGGATAATGCTTTCAGAATGATGGATAATGCTATATTATTGATTATGAGGATCACAAAAGACATAATATTTTGGAATTTTTGGAGGATGGATCTAGAAATCATAAATAAAGGGGAAAATTATAACTTTATAAAATGAATGTTCGACCATATATCCAAGTGAAAATTAAGGAGGCATAAGAGAAAGATGAAGTGCAATAAAAGAAAGTCAGAAATGTTATTGAGTTTAACTTTGATCAAGATGGAATGATAAGATTCAGGAACCTTGTATGTGTTCCTTCCATACCAGATTTGAATAAGGAGCTGTTTGGGGAATCTCAACATTCTTAATTCTCAATCCATCCTAGAAGTACGAAGATGTATAGGGATATGAATGAATAATTCTAGTGGGATGTAATGAAAATAGGTATCATAGAGTTTGAATCTCAGTGCTCCATATGCTAACAAGTTAAGGTTGAAAGGCTAAAGTCCAAGGAGATATTTCATCTATTACCCATACTAGAATGGAAATGGTATAACATCACTATAGATTTTTTCCTTGGACTACCCATAAAACTCTAAAGGGTTTAATGATATGTGGGTGGAAGTAGTTCATCTTAATAAGTCAACACACTTCATCTCTACTACATAAGACTTCTCTTTGGATCATCTTTCTAGGATATACAGTAAGGAAGTGGTATGGTTTCATGGAGTACCACATTCCACTGTATAATATCGGGATTTCAGGTTCACAAAAAACTTCTAGTGAGGTATTCATATATCACTTGATATAGAATTGATTTTAAACAAATCTTATCATCTTCAAATAAATGATCTATCTAATAGAACATTAAAAACACTACAGGATATGATGAGTTCTTATTCACTAGATTTCAAATGGGGTTGGGATCAAAAACTTCTTCTAATTTAGTTTTTGTAACGACCCAAACTTTTATTAATTAAAATTAACATTTATATAATTAAACTTCTTATTATGTAAGAGGGTTATATAATTTATACACATCCTTGGTATTATAAATTTATATTTTAAAATACCATTAAGAATTGTGATTGTTGCTTATATATACATTGAAGAGTGATCACATGATTAGTATTAATGTAGGGCTTTAACATATCCAATTTACTCAGACAGAGGAAGCTATGTCCTCCTCCAGTAGAATTTCTCCCTAAAAATCCCATTTGTTGGAGATTAGAAAGGTGGTGGTGTCATTGGATTCCCTCTTGACTAAGCCCAAGCCAAGCTTCAACACCTTAATCTCGAACGGAACTGCCTACCATACAACTGTAAGTTGATAGAGATTACACCTCGAGCGATGTTATTCAAGACACCCCAAGAATCTGTCACCATCGCACAACTTACCATTCTGTCATATGCAGGTGTTATTATAGGTTATATAACGAGACCATGGTACTATGATTATCTACAATATTTTTGTATAGAGAATATATAGTCTTTTTGTTATTGTTACTTTGTAAATAGTTTTTAACAAAAAAATAGCATATTTAGTTAATTAAAAAATATATTTTGATTCATTAATGTATTTTTTAATTAAATAGTATTTTAATTTAATATTATTATTAAATTACTTTTTATTAAATACAAATTACCATATAATTATTATGAATACAATTGTGATTTTTATTAAGGTTTGGAGGCTATTTTTGTCAAAACCTGTGAATTTTTGTTAAATGTATATTTTTATTTTAAAAGAAAAAATTCACATATTAAGAAAATTATTTAGATAAAATGAATATTATTTTTCTGAATCAGGACTTCAAAATTATCCAATGGTGAAATTTTAATAATTTTCTGAGCCAGTCGAATTCTAGGTAAAAAATAAATATTGTCTAAATATATAATTTGTTTTATGAAATCATAATGACCTAATGGTGATGTAATAAAATACTAAAATCATTATGTTCGTCGAATATATGTTTTACCATTAAAATAATTTTATTTTATGTTTGTTTTATTTATTTTACAAATCATTATTTGAACCTCCAAAACATATAATTTTTTTTCATTTTAAAATTATATCATTGAGTGTGTGACTCACCTCCACATATGAAAGACAAATATTTTAATAATTTTGGACATCGACATTATAAAATAACTTTTTACACTCATATGTGGAAAAAAACATGTGTTGGTTTGTGGTTTTGATTAGTTTAAGGTGTAGTGCCAAAAACCTAAATAATAAACAATTCCCTCTCCCTTCCAATATAAACCCACCCAAGATCCCACTTCCTCATCACTCAAAGACTTTAGAGTTCATTCAACCTATGACCACCTCTCTCTATAATCCTACCATGGCACCCCAAGCTCTAAAGAATCCTCTCTGAATCCCCTCCCAATACTTTGGGATCACACTTCCATGTAAGGGATTCCTCCCTTTCTCATTTTATCTATGTTTCTTAATATTGTTATGTCCTTTTATTTTTAATTATAAAAGTTGGGGGATGATTTATCATCTCCCCCATACTTATATCCTTATGTTTGAATGATGTGATACCCCTTTATGTCTCATTAATGCAACCCATGTACACCCGTTACCACACCCAAATTCCATAAGGAATCTCTCTCTCCTCATTTACATTCACGAAATTCTTTTGGATTATGAATCTAAAATTACATTACATATGTTAGGAAATGTATCTATATAACCCCTTTCATTATATTTCATGTACAAATGATGAGACACCCCTTTATCTCTCATCAAACATTTTTATGAATTCTTATGTCACACTGTTATGCTATAGAAATTGCACCGCGATATTCAAAGCCAAAGTCATTTTTTGGTGAATACCATGCCCATTTCTCTATCAAGGCTATTCACCTTTATGCACATTTAATTATTGATAATAGTGTTTTATCTATTAATTACACATTCCTTTGACTTGGAATAAATGATTATGTTTAATTAATCCATGTTATATGATCCATGTGGCACACTTATGCATGAAATGAAATAATTAAGAAGGGTGCACCCTGATCGTGCTCCAATGCATTGGGTAAAGATTAGTATCATGATATGTCAAGTGAAATGAGGGTTTACACATTATAATTATTGTTCAATGAGGGTTTACTCATTTTCCCTGTGCAAAGATCATTGGCTCATGCTAATACCATGTTAAGTGTTGTTTCCACATTTCCATGTTATTATAATCATGCTATATCTTTCCTCTATGTTCATGTTTCTTTTATGATCCATTGATATGCCTACCGCATACTATGTATTGTATTATTCATGTTATTCCTTGTTTACTACCTTAATGAAATTTATATCTCACCCTTTTATGATGCATGTCCTCAGGTTACCCCATGCAATGCTAAGTACGAGGGAATGTAGTGATCATGTAAAAGATGTTTTCAATAAAGATGTAATGTTTCATGTTTTATGTCATTATATAATGTTACAAAGCCCCATAGAAACTATACCTCTTGATATTCTATCTTGTATCAAGAGATTATTTTATGTAATAAGTCATTTCTATGTTTGTAATAAAATCCAGGGTTGTTATGGTTGGTATCAGAAGATAGGTTTAGTTATTTTTGGGATTAAGATTAGAAAATAATAGTGAAAGCCTTAGGGATAAGACTAACTTTAATAAAAAAAATCACTATGTTTTGCTGATTATTGAGTATGAGGTTTATTAAGAAAATACATCCCTGTCTGGATACGAGCAAGTAGAGGTAGCTCGGGAATAGATGTACCTAGAAGCGAAAACTCGGACAAGGAGTTTCGGGTTTGACCCAGGGTGTCCTTGTACACAAAAATGGGCCTTTCTGTACTCTTGGTTACGACACTCTAAGGGGATTTGCTTTGGTAAATTCAAAATCGTAGTATGATCAATTATTAAAGGAATAAAAATATCCCCTAAGAATATATATTGGGAAGTAGGCCATGGGTAACATAGATCGAGGCCTATAGATTCATAATTGAAGGAAATAAAAGTTATTTATAAGTCATCCATTTTTTCCTTGGATTACCCTTTATGTGCTACCCTAACATTCCTTTTATTCCAGCCAATAGTCGGTATTAGGAAGAATCATGCTAATAACTAATGTGATGATCAATTTGATGAATGTTCTAAGGATATATCCAATCTGATGGGAGCGGTAATCATGAAATTTTTCATGATACTCTCTCAGTTAACTCTAGATTTGGATAGAAACTTGGGTCAAGAGAAACATTCAACCCCCCTAAGAAAGATCATGTCACAATATAGAGATTCATGAGGCAAAGGCCTCATACTTTTAGTAGATCATCTGATCCCTCAATTATGGAACAATTGATCAACTCCATTGAAAAGATATTCTCCATCATTCAATGTTCTGAACAAGAGATGGTTTTTCTTGATGCTTATTGTATGGAGGGTGAAGCTAATCATCAGTGTACATTGATGAATAATATGAATCCTAAGGAGGATATCCAGGAATTGGAATGGAAGGATTTAAAAAAGATGTTTTTCAAAAAATATTTTCCGTCCACCCTCCGACTTAAGATGGAAAGGGACTTACATTACCTCAAGCAAAGAAATGATGAATTTTTCAGAGCGTACAAGGGAAATTTCACAACGATTGCACGATACACCTCTGGATTTTTTGCTTCCCCTAAATGAAAGGATGGTTGTTTCATTAGTGGGAAGAAACATAGCCTACATAAATCTCTAGAGATCCAGGACTTTGATAAATATGAGGAAATTGTTCTATGTTCCCTCAAGGTCTAAATGGAGATCATAGAATATCAGAGCTATCATAGGGATACGAATTGTAAGGTTGATTTAAATTATGGCAGTATGATGGATAAATCCATTGGTGATAAGAATATATAGCACCCCACCTGCCAAAGGTGCAGAAAGAGGCACCCCAGAAATTGCCTTAAGGGGATGAGGAACTACTTTAGGTGGGGAAGAGAAGGGAACCTAGACATTAATGGATGATAAAAAACCTGCGGCTGCGTCAGAAAGAGTAAAAATCTAATCAAACATCAATGCGTAGTTCTTTGCTTCAACTGAAATGAACCAGGGCACCTTGATAATCAGGGCCCTAAGACAATGGTTTTGAAGGAAACCAACAATCTCCAAGGCAGAAACGGTGATATTTTTCCTTCACTACCACTGAAGTTTACCCCGACAACAAAGTGGTGAAATATATGATATTTATTCATTCAATAACAGTGAACATACTTTCTTATTCTAGTTCTCCGCATTCTTTTATTTCCCAAATGTTTAGTATAAAAATCCCAACAACACCAAAAATCATTGAAGTAAAGATGTCGATGAGTAAGTAAAATGAAGCAATAATTGAATCCCATGAATATAACTCCTCCCACGTCACAATTTGTGGATTGAACTTCCCGGCGAACCTCTTCATACTCCCTCTGGTAGAGTTTGATGCAATTCCCAGCATGGATTGGATTTCCTTATATATGGCCAACATAAAATTCCATGATATGTAAATCACTATCCATATGAAGAATCAACCCCCGATTCTATACAAGTTAAAGGTGGAAGATGAATCTTCTTTAGAATCATCATCTCAAGGATGGATATTACTTCCCTATGAGGATACATATCTATCTCAGATGATTGAGTCTTAGAAAGAAACCATCCTTGAAGACGTTCCTATTGTGAGGGAATTTGCTAAAGTGTTTCCCAAAGAATATCCTAGTCTTCTCCTAGATGAGATGCTGAATTCATAATTGACCTTATACCTGGGGAGTTTCTAATATCCATGAATCTGTATCGAA
This sequence comes from Viscum album, assembly GCA_963277665.1. Taxonomy (NCBI): domain Eukaryota; kingdom Viridiplantae; phylum Streptophyta; class Magnoliopsida; order Santalales; family Viscaceae; genus Viscum; species Viscum album. Next base: position 626,094,479 of record OY728150.1, on the reverse strand, counting down.
TGGCTATTGTGGAGCTTGAGGAGCTGAAAAAACAACTACAAGAGAATTAGGATAAAGGGTTTATACGCCCATGTGCTTCACCATAGGGTGCACCAGTCCTCTTCATCATGTATAAGGATGGGTCAATGCACCTTTGCATTAACTATCGCTAGGTCAACAAAATCACAATAAAGAACAAGTATCCTCTTTGTCAAATTGATGACTTGTTCGATCAACTGTGTGGAGCACAATACTTATCCAAGGTAGATCTATGGTGGGAAAATTATCAAGTAAGGGTGAAGAAGGAAGATATCCCCAAGACTGCTATTCATATAAGGTACGAGCACTATGAATCCATAGTAATGCCTTTTGGACTCACTAATGCTCCAAAAATCATTATGGACATGATAAATATAGTCTTTAGAGATTACCCCAACAATGTTTTGGTAGTATTTATAGATGATATTCTAATATACTCTAAAACCATGGAGGACCACGGGGAGCATCTAATAACTATACTAGAGACCATGTGAAAGGAGAAGCTCTATGAAAAGTACAGCGAGTGTGATTTCTGGTTGAAGGAGGTCTCATTCATGGGTCATATCAGCACAAGCAATGGGATATCTATGGATCCATCCAAGAAAACAACAATTGAGGGTTGACTGATGCCAACATTAGTAATAGATATTTGTAGCTTCCTAATGTTAGATAGATATTATCACCAATTTGAGAGAAATTCCCCATGATTGTCCAACCCTCTTACCTAGCTTACATGGAAGGGAGTCATGTTTTCTTGGTTTGATGAATGTGAAGAAAGCTTCAAAGAGTTGAAAATGAGTCTTATCACTATGACTGTGCTCACACTACCCAAAAGTAGAGAACTTTTTGTGTTATTTAGTGATGCTTGAAAGATGGGATTGGGCTGTGCATTGATGAAAGATGTCAAAGTCATTGCCTATGCTTCAAGAAAATTGAAATATCATGAGCATAACTATCCAAAACATGATTTGTAGTTGGCTGCAGTGATCTTTTCTTTAAAAATTTAGCGACATTTCCTATTTGGGGAGAAGTGTAAATTATATATGTACCACAAATTCCTCAGGTATATATTCACATAAAAGGAGTTTAACATACACCAATGAATATGGTTAGATCTGATCAAAGACGATGAATTCTCAATCCATTACCATCCTATGAATGCAAACAAGGTGGATGATGCTCTACGTAGAAAGGACCCGTCAATTATATCATTGATGAGAATTGAAAAGGATCATATCTTCTTAGATTTTATGAAGATAGACATGGGAATCATAAATAAGGTAACATCCCCAATCCTTTCACAAAATATTTCTCAACAATATCTATTTGAAAGATTAAAGGATGCTCAAAAGGATGATGTGGGACTGCAGAAGAAGGTGGAAAATATTAGAAAAGGGAAATCCTCAGAGTTCAATTTCAGTGAAGAAGGAATTTCGAGATTTGGGTTAATACTATATGTTTCATCAAATCGGGAGTTAAAGAAGGTACATTTGGATGATGCACATAGTTCAAATTTTTCTATTCACCTTGGAAACACAAAGATGAATTGAGATCTCTAAGAGAATAATTAGTGGTATAAAATGAAGAAGGAGATTTTGGAGTACACATCAAAGTGCCAAATGTGTTTGCAAGTGAAGTCTTAGAGGCAGAATTCTAAGGAGATGATGAAACCACTACCCATTCTAGCATCGAAATTAAGGAATATCACCATGGAAGTTTTCACTAGAAATACTATGAAATCCTAAGGAAACAATGTTATTTGGGTTTTTGTGGATCATCTTTCTAAGACAAGACAGTTCATTGCAATTTGGGAGGATTTCTCACTAGATCAACATGCACAAATATACATTAGAGATGTGTAAAGACTACATGGAGTACCACTATTGATTGTGTCTCATCGAGATCCAAGATTCGCCTCTATATTTTGCATGAGTCTTGAACATGATCTGGATACTAAGATGAACTTTAGTTTGACTTATCATCCTCAAACTGATGGACAATATAATTGGACTATCCAAACACTTGAGGAAAATTTGAGAGAATGCTTAATGGACTTCAAAGTAGAATGGAATAAACATCTTCCTCTTATTGAGTTCTCATACAATAATTGTTTCAACTCAAGCATCCAAATGGATTCTTATGAAGACCTGTATGGGAAGAGGTGCTAAACACTGACATGTTGGGATGATGTTGGGGAAAGAATATTCCGAGGTCTGAAAATGGTTGAAGAAATGGTGGATAAGGATAAGGCCATCCAACATCACATTAAAGATGCTTAGAGTTGACAAAAGAGCTATGATGATAATCATTGATGAGACCTGAAGTTTGATGTGGAAGACATGGTATTTCTCTGCATATCACAATGGAATAGAGTTATGAGATTTGGGAAGAAGCGAATGCACAGTCAAAGGTACATCATCCCTTTTGAGATCGTTGATCGCATTGGAGTAGTGGAAAATCGACTAGAACTCCTACCAAACCTATCTCAAGTACATGATATATTCCATGTATCACTCTCAAGGATGTACGTACCAAACCCATAACATGTACTCAATCTAGAGTTGGTTCCATTAGAGAATCTCCAATTTTATGAAGAGAATCTAGTGAAGATTTTAGATTGTAGAGAAGAAGTTCCACAAAATAAAACAATGTGCCTCGTCATGGTGTTGTGTCCAAACTAAAATTTTGAAGAAGAAAAAAGAGAATAAGGGGAAGTGATGAAGCAGAGTTACACGGACCAATTTTAGTGTGGGAAAAGAAAATTTCAAGGGAGAAATTTCTTAAGGGGGGATGATTGTAATGACCCAAACTTTTATTAATAAATATTACGATTGATCTAATTAAATGTCTTAGTATGTAAGATTGTTATAAAACATATAAACTTTATTGGTTTTATGTTTTTGGATTTTAAAATACCAATAAGAATTGTGACCATTTCTAACTAAGATGTTGAACAGTGATCACATGATTTTTATTAATATAGGGCTTTAACAAATCCAAATTACTCAGACAAAGGATTTGGTGGCCTCATCCAGTAGAATTGCTCCATACGAAGCCCATTTTTTCGAGCTCAGATAGGAGGTGGAACCATGGGGTTCACTCTTGACCAATCCCAATCTATGATTTAACACATTAAGCTCAAACAAATTGGCCTACAGGAAAAGGAAAAGTTGATAGATATTTCCACCTTAGTGATGTTATCTGAGCCACCCCAAGAGCCTATCACCATCACACACCTCACCCTTCAATTGAATGTGAGTGTTATAAGGGGTTATGTAATGAGAATCTGGTGCTATGTTTTTGTAAATTATTATTTTATAGATAATATACATTGTTTTTATTATAGTTACTATCTAAATAGTTTTTAATGAGAAAATTGCATTTTTAGTTAATTAAGAAATCTATTCTGATGAATTAATGGATTTTTAAATTATATAGTATTTTAATTAAGTAGTATTACTACATTATTATTTTTTAAATATAAATCACCATATAATTATTATTAATAAAATTGTGATTATTATTATGGTTTGAAAGCCATTTTTGTCAAAACCCATGAATTTTGGATAAAGGTCGATTTTTATTTTAAAAGTAATGATTCACATATTTAGAAAATTCTTTTGATAAAATGAATATTATTTTTTGAATCAAGATTTTGAAATTATCCAACACTGAATTTTTCACAATCTTCTGAGCCTCAAATTTTTGGGAAAAAATTAAATACCATTTAAATATATAATGTGGCATATGACATCATAATGACCCAATAGTGATGTAATAAAATACTGTAAACATTTTTTTCAGACAATATATATTTTAGCATTAATATAATGTAATTTTAGGTTTGTTTTATTTTTTTAAAAAATCTTTATTAGACCCTACAAGACATATAAAACATTAATTTTAAATGATTTCATTGAGAGTGTGGCTCACCTCCATACAGGAAAGCATAATATTTTAAGATGTCAGCCATTGAACTTATAAAAAAAGTTTTTTCACACCACTTTGGAGAAAACCATGGGAAAATCCCATGGCCTTTTTTTTGGTTTTGATTAGTTTAATGTGTGCTTCCCAAAACATAAATAATAAATAATTTAATCTCCTTTCTTATATAAACCCACCAATACTCCCACTTCCTCTTCACTCAAAGACTTTTGGAATTCTTCCAACCTCTTCCCTACTCACTCTAGAATCCTCTCAAGGAACCCCAAACTCCCTTGAAGCCTCTCCAAAGTCCCTCCCAAGCCTTTTGGATCTCATTTCCAAGTAAGTGATTCCTTTCTTTCTCATTTTATCCATGTTTCTTAATATTGTTTTGTCCTTTTATTTTCAATTATAAATGTTGGGGTATGATTTATAGCCTCCCCCATACTGCCCTAATTATGTTTGAATGATGAGATAACCAGTTCTCTCTCATTAATTTAACCCTTGTACACCTGTTACCACGCCAAAATTCCGTATGGAATCTCTCTCTCCTCATTTACATTCAAGCATTTATTTTGTATTACGAATCTAAATTTCCATTACACATATTGGGAAATGTATCTATATGACCCCCATACTTTCCATTTCATGTAAATTTGATGATACACTCCTTTATCTTTCATCATCCATTTTTATGAATTCTTATGTCATGCCGTTATGCTGCCAAAATTGCACCACAATTTTCCAAGCCAATGTCATTGTGTAGTGAATACCAGTCCCATTTCTCTCTCAATGGTATTCAACTTTATGCACATTTACTTATTGATTATATATTTTCATTTATTAATTCCACATTCCTTTGTCTTGTAATAAATTATAATGTTTAATGAATCCATGTTTTATGATCCACATGTTACCATTATGCATGAAATGAAATGATTAAGAAGGGTGCGTCCTGATATCACTCTAATGCATTGGGTAAAGATTAGTTAATGCTACATCCAGTTCAATGATGTTTTTCTCAATATAATTCATGTGCATTGAGGGTTTACTCATGTTACAGGTGCAATGAGCCTTGGATCATGCTAATACCATGATTAGTGGTGTTGCCACATTTCCATGTTTTGATAATCATTCTATATATTTCCTTTATGTTCATGTTTCTTTTATGATCCATTGATATTCCTACTACCAAACATGTAATTTATTCATCATGTCATTCCTTGTTTACTCCCTTACTTTCCTTTATAGATCACCATTTTCTTATGAATGTCGTTTGGTTACCCCATGCAATGTGATGTATGAGGGAATTTAGTGGTCATGTAAACGAAGTTTTCAATAAAGATGGTGTGTTTCATGTTTTAAGTCGTTATGTAATATTCCTAAGACCTTATGACACTAGACCTCTTGATATTCTAGACTGTATTATGTGAAAATTTTATGTAATAATTCTTTTCTAACTATGTAATAAAAATCAGGATTGTTGTAGTTTTTTTACAACAATAGCTTTCATTTGAGCATTCATATGGCACCTTATTAAGTCCTCTATAGGAGGAACTATACATCACCAAAATTCAAGGATGATGTTGGGGAATGAAAGGAATTGGTACTTGAGATAGTTGAAGAAATGGTTGAGAAGTTTAGACTCATTTGGAAACATATCAAGGAATCTCAATGTCCAAAGAAAAGTTATATCAATAACCGTTGGTGTGACCTAGTATTTTAATTTGGTGAAAATGTGTTTGTATGAATATGACCTTGGAATACGGTTATGAGATTCAGGAAGAAATGATAACTAATCTGTAGATATATTGGTCCATTTTGAATTATTGTCATATTAGGACGATAGCCTGTTGCTTGGAACTTCTTCCAAATATCTCTAATTTCCATGATTTGTTCCATGTATCATTCTTGAGTAAGTACATACATGACCCTTCACTCTTACTAAACTCAGAGGTCATACCACCTGAGCAGGATCTGTCTTACAAAGAACAATGGGTTGAAATTTTGGACTGATCAGATAAAGTTCTATAAAACAATACCACTTACTGGGAAAAAGTTTTTAGGGGGAATTACCAGTTATAATAAGCTATGTGGGAACTTATGTTTATGATGACTCATAATTATCCTCATTTTTTCACTAGTGTGATGAATTTTGAGGTTTATATTCATTTTATGTGGGGTATAATAAAACAATCATAGTTTTTATGTACTTTTTTATATAAATTAAATATTAATTTGTGTATTGAAAATTCACTAAGTCAAACATTCCTTTCAGAATGAACCAAATCAGTATATGTTACACACAACACCGACTTGGAGTACATTACATGTAACACCAACTTGGCATATAATACATGCAACACTGACTTAGCATACATCACGTTCAATAGAGTTTCAAAGAAACATCATTTTAATGATATAACTATTTAAATGACATAATTATAACATATCCTTTAAAAATATTAATTTGAATAGTAATAAATAATTTTCAAATACTTTTTATAATTATTTTATATAAACACAACATATTGATAATGATTGATAAGACTTTGGGAAAAGTCCTTTTATGTTTTAAAATACCGTTAACTCGAATGAAGTTATTTTCATAATAAAACTAATATTCATAACATTTATAAATTCAATTCGATAATATATACTTCATTTATAAATTCACAATGTCAAAAATAGCTTATGGTGATTTTTTTTGGAATGTTATGAGGAACTTCATTTTTTGATGAGTAGAGAGAAATAATGTTTCTTAGTTAAGAACATCGTTTTTTTTCAATTAATTGTTAATGTTAAATGATATAATAAAAAAATTTAAGGTCACATTAGATAAATATTAAATCTATTATTACATTTTAATTCATTATAATCAACGAGATGAAATAACAAGGTTTTAAAGTATAATATTTTTATTCTAATAATACCACAATAATTTCTTATCAAAATTATTAGTAAATGTGATTAAAATTTATCACATTGATTAACGAACAATTAACTACAATTAGGGACTAGTGCTTAAAAATAAGGGCCCAACTGTCCAAGATACTTTTACAACACCCATTTTCTATACACAGATAGTCCATACACCTTTAATTACTAGTCATTTTGGTTTGGTATGTCTGTCTTTAGGAAATAACATGTATACACCGAACTTGTTTCTAAAAACTCCAAGTGAGCCATTTTACATCCTTATAAAAAATACACCACCTCTCCCACTTCTATACACCTCTAAAACCTATTAAGATAGGCCATAAGCTACCTAATAAACTTCCCAAAACCACTATATACCACCTATATTTATTCCATGGGAAATAAGCCAGTCCAACTTAGCCTTTTGAATCAAACCAAAAAGAGTTACACGATCATGTTACAACGTCTTCTGTCAAGTACTTTTTTTTTATTTTTTTTCTCCACCCCATTAAATTTATTTTTTCCATTATTGTATAACAAAACATTTTTTTAAATATACTAGTATTTTTTCAAAGTATTCAACCTAAACCTACACACACCTCCATCTAATGGATAACGAAAATATTTTTTATGTGTACGGTGAACTTCCACCACCCTAAACAATGATTGTTCAATTCACCTTACTGCCTATCACAGTGGAAATTATGAGGGAAAATATATTTATATATGTTATATATGATATTTATTATGTCATTAATGTTATTTATTCCTTTTTATAACACATACCTTTTAATTTTAATTTGTTGTTAATACGATAATCTCATTTGAGGAAGTGTAGACTACCACCCCCTCAAAGGGATGCGATTCATTCACATACGACATGGAATGTATTAAAGATGGGTTCAATGAAATTTTATAAAAAATATGATATAATAATAATAATTAAATAATTATATATATATATATCATTTACATATTTTTTCGATAAAATAATAAAAATAGAAATGTCATTCATGTGTACGTATGACTTACCATCTCCAAGAATGGTATATTCCATTTCATACTTCTATATTAAGTAGGATATATCATATACACGTAATTAATATATATTATATTTATATCATGTTTCACATACTGGAATCATGATATAAGTCTAAGGACCAATGATAAAACAATTTAAGACATATGTGAAGAATAATACGAATATTACCTGAGGTGAAACATTAACATATGATCGTTGAAAAAAAGGAAATATAAGGTCATAATATGAAAATATAAGGTATTATATATAATTATATGGTTATTTTAAAGATGAATAATAATTTTATATTTATTATAAATTCGGTTTGAGCGAGTATGACAAGAGTCAAGATACAAGAATGGGGATTTATTCTCACTTTTTATTTTTTTGAGATACACACTATGTTCGCCACTATTTCTATATCTGTGTTGTATGTACTACGCATTGCATTTTTCTGTCTATATTTTACTAAAATTTATTGGTATTATAATATCCATTTTACAAACATTATTTTATGGGGTTTATGTTTCAAGATGTACCAAATAGTTAAAACAATTGTTTTGTCTCAAATTGCCTTCTTTGAGACTCATGTATTATTGAGCACCAAGACACTTTTTAAAGGTGTATATACTTAAATAATAACATGAATATCCTTATTTTAAAGACATTTTATGCCTAATTTAATTTAACTTTAGTAATTTAAGATTATCATCCCATGTAACCAAGTGCTAAGAGTTTATTGAAACATTCTCATCGTATTTCGAGATTGTTAAGGAATATGTGTCTTTGATGAAATATCATGATCCATATCACAAGAACACTCATGATTTTCCTTACCATATATTTATTCTAGATATAATCTAGTGTTTCTAACATTTATTCCACTATTTTTTACTTAACATAATGTCTTTATGTAAAATATAACTCTCTCTATCTTCCATCAGAAATCAATTTTATTCAAAAACCTTGTTTTTTTAAATTTTTTCAAATTTTTTATGAATAGATAAATATAAGTATTTTCATGGAATTTTTTTTTTAAAAAATATATTTTTTTCAAATGTTAATTTATAATTTTCTAAAGTTATTTTCAAAGAAAATTTTTTTCAAATGGTTTTATGTTATATAACAAATTCTTTCAAAGTAGAAGGGGTATTTTATTTAAGAAATGTTCTTAAAAGATTTTTCAAAATTATTTCCCATCTAAGATAACATCCATTAGTGTTACTCATTATTTTATGGAGAATTTATTTAATTTTTTCATTCAAATTATTTCTCTAGATGGATTATTTTTTGATGGTATGAATTTTATTAAATGAGTTTCACATTCACAGGTTAAATGATTTTGAAACCCACTTCCTTTCACAGGTTATATTTATGATGAAATGATTATGGAAACTATTTCTTTACATAGTTTATGATTTGATTACATGTTTATAATACCGATTTTATTTAATGGTTTATGATATGATTATTTGTGATCTTGTTGAACATGTATGTATGATTTCATTCTGAAATGATTCGTACCTATATCTCCCTGCATTGCAAAGGGTAATGATTAATAACTAATAAGAATAAATATTATAGTCTAAGCAAAGAACCTTGACAACTAATATGTCCATGGTAGTGAAGAATGACTACCAACTTGGTTTTAGTAGTAAACTCATGCTACCAATATGGTTATGGTATTGAACCATGACTACCACGATAGTATGGGGAGTGAACTTATACTGCCAAGATGGTCTTCATAGTGATTCCTTAGATGATATAAAAATCATATTATATTATTACGTGTCAAACCCAATTCTAGGTTTCATTCCTATGTTATGATTTTCGGGAAAATTTTCTTTATTTCCTTATTATTCACTTATTATGAACTTCCATGTATTCTTCCATGATTCATGTATATGATCTTTGATATGTAGGGTATGATGCTATATTTTCATGATCATGTTATCATACCCTTAAGCTCATGATTATGTTTACATCTCTCACTTTTTTACCATAACTAAGCATTTGAGGTTATCTCTTTTTATGTTTCCTTCTCTAGCTTATGAAGATATGTATTGTGTTTGATGTTTCTCTGAAGGGTTCTAGTGAAGAGGAACTTATTGGTAGATAATGTTTCTCGTTTATGTTTATGTGTTTATGTTTCCATGTTTCCAAAGGCACTAGACTAGTATGATATTAAAGGGTCTATTTTTGTAATGTTTTATGTATTTTGAAAAAGTTTTGTATTGTTAATTTATGTCAAGACTCTTTCATTATAGATCGACATGGTTGTAGGGGAACTAGGTGCCAAATGATTTGGAATATGTACTATATTGTTTTGGTGATTTCTGATCTCTATGATTGGTTGAAGCATCTTTGGAGTCATGTTCACATAGATAGGAATCATATGATGAGGTGGTGTTGACCCCCTGTGTGGGAAGAGGCCTTAGTTAGTTTTATCTTAGAATTGTGTTTCCAATTAGTGAGTTTGGAGGTTCTTGTTGTATAAAGTAACGACGATGTTGAGAATCCATCAGATGATGGTGATGAGACCTTCAGTTGGGGGATGAAGCTCTCCATTTTATTTTAGATAGTTCGTACAAGATATTCATATGATGGATATCATCATCCCTTGGGACCTCAAATATTGATCCAATGTTGATTATTTTTGGGGGACCCACATCAATGTGCTTTAGGAAATTGGGCTTCAAGCTGATGGTGTTTTTTAAATGAGGTCCAAGGGACTGGGTAATTGATGTGCATTCCTTTTTTTATGTCGGTGATATTCTTAATGGCATGATTTTTTGAGTGGTAATTTAAAGTTGTATCCTAAGGGTCACCTGAGAAAAATTTTCCTCAGAGGATGGCTTGGTCTCTATGATATGAATCCTCAAAACTATGATTATATTTATTGGGACATCCGATGTATTCCAAATGTATAATTGGGGCCACATGTTATAAAAATGATGACTAAAGTAGGTGATCACTTTATTATTATTGTTGATAATATGGAAAGTGGGTATTCATTCTGTAGGGTTCATGAACTACCTCTTATTTTAACCTTTTGTATAAACCTATATTATCACATATATAATATAGGGACACATTGGTAGTTTCCTACTAAGAGTTATTCTCACACCCTATATGTGCCCCTTGGAATGCTTTTGGACATTGGGATTCTACGATTAGGTAAGTGTTCAGGCTCATGTGCCAGACCTTAGTGATCATGTTGGATAGTTTAGCATGGCATGGATGGGAAGTGATCTTAGAGGTTCTTATATCTACCGGAGTTTACTTTTTTGTCTTCCTTTTGCTTCAACATGGGTATATGTATATATCAGCATGGTCATCCATGAGATACCCCTACTTATATTATATTACATGGCCTGACATGATATGTATTCTTTTATATAAATTTTGTTTTATCCATTAAATGGCATGTTTGAGCTTGTTGATTATTACTTTTACAATATATTTTAGCTTCCACAATTATAGGTTACTGGTCTTTTTGTTTTATGGTTTTTGTTATGATTTATATATATTTATATCATTATTATTATCATCAGATATGCGTATAATATCCCCACTATCTTATATTTTTACCATTGCTGGTGGTCATTAAACTTTGGTGTAAAGGGAGGCTCCCCAATGGTCTTGTGGAAATTCATCTCAGAGAACAATTTAAAAATGGATCCTAAGATGGGGAAATACATTTTTGGTGATATTTCCTTAATCAAAATTATAGAGTTGGAGGATGAAATATTTCACATGGATTGTTAGACTATAATTGAAATAATCTTATAGAAATATTTTTCTTCAATTAATGATTTAATATAAAAATAAAGTACTTCAATATAAAACCAAAAGAATCATTGGAAGATACAATATGTGAATCTAACATATAAAGTATAGTGTTAAATTGTTCTGAATATATGTGTATCCCATAGAGTAATATGTATAGATACATTAATGATTTTAGCTCATGTTTATTAATGTCCCTCATTTTCTAAAAAATACCCCCAAAATGAGAATATTTATAAAAGATACATCATGGTAATAATTGAAAATTTAAAAAATAATAATTCCATTAAATAAATATGGAGAATAAAAAAAGTGTGACACCTATAAGACTTACTATATGAGATAAGAATGAAAGGGGGTAGTTTCACATTTAAAAAAATGGATGGATGTTTTGGAGAAAGTTTAAAAGGACTAGGTGTGTGATTTAAATATGTAACTTTTTTTCACATAGATCAATATTTCAAGGGAAAAAATAATAAAATAGTATTTTTTTAATAATAAAATATGATAATATTAAGATTTTATCTCTATGAATCAACATAATATCCATTGGGTGATCATGTCCATGTGTTTTCAATAACAACTAAAAAAGATGGAGAACCAAATGATCTCAGTTCAATAACTATGGTTTCAAATACCTTAGTAAATTATGAATTATTTATTCTCCTAAATTCATTATATTCTATCATCCATGATTGAAAATAATTTCTTGGAACCTCCTATTAAATTATGGGAAAAATTATTAATTATAAAATCATGTGAGAACATATTTACAATAATATTATATTGGACTACTCAAATAACAACATATGGTTGGTCCCTTGTTTTATAACATGAATTCATCCCCATGGTTGAATTTGATATAATATTGGTGATGGATTAGATATTTAAATATATTAATAAAATAGAATACATATTGAAATAAGGGATAATTTTTCTAGGGTGGGTGTTAAGTTATTTAAATTTATTTGGGGATTTCTTTTCCGAATCATACTAAGATTCACCATCAAAATCTAATCATAGTGAAATATTTTTTGAGGAAGAGATAATAAGAAAATGTTAAGGATAATGGGGATATGATAATATAATCTTATGATAGTATAACATATATCCATCATATATGATTATGATGATATAACATATATGTAATTTTCCAGATTTTTTATAGATAGAGATATATAATACATTTTGTATCTCTTTCTCAACACAACCCTCGTATCATATAAACTATATTGTATGAATCCAATAGAATTAGTTTAATTAAAAAAATAAAAGGGTTGTTGGATAAGGGATTTATTTTACCACATGGTTCACTAAAGGGAGGTCCAATCTTAATTTTTTAAGAATAAGGATAGGTTAGAGATTACTGGTATCATGTTGAAGAAAAAGTAAATATTTCCATTTATTGGTGACTTGTTCCCCCATAATTAAATAATCTTGGTATTTATAAAAAGTTTTGTTGTGATGGAATGTACCATAAAATAAATTTTATGGAAGAGGATATATCATATACTAACTGATGTACAAGGCATAATAACTATCAATTCATGGTAATTCCCATTTGTTTAACCAATTATCTCTATATATTTAAAGACATAATGAAAAAAATCATTACATATCTATATTAATTATTGGTGATTTTTATTAATGATATATTTATATATAATATGATTTATTGGGATATTAAAATTTAGTTATATATAGTTCTTCACATTTTGTGTGAAAATAAGTTATATATTCAATTTAGTAAATATGTATTAATGAATAAAAAAATCATTACATGGATATATTATCTCAAAGAATATAATATTTATTAACCCTTCATTTTCCAAGTTTGATAAATATTATCCCAAACTAATAATTTGAATAATATGTCATGCCCAGGTTTTGGGTTGTTATTGTAGTTGTTTTATTGTAAATATTTCTATATCATCTATTATTTTAACTAAGAATACACTAAATGAAATTATATTCCCATGTAAAAAATAATATGATAGACTTTTTGAAATATTGAAAAAATATAGATTAATGTAATAGTATTGATATTAATAATAGGAGAAGATGGATTTATTATCATTAGTGATGGAAAAATCAACAGAATAAACAATTTATTTGGAAAAATTATGGGGTAATGGATTTCATACTTCAAAGAATAAATTAATGGCCCTAACTATAAAAAATCAATTACCTGAAGAATAACCTGTATGCATAGAAGGTGAAATCCAAGATAAAAGTAATAAAATTATCACCTGAAGATGATGGAACACTGTTGAAAACAAAAAAAAAGATGGATCAAGGACCACTGTTACTTGTTCAAAATCGAACTAGTTAGGAACATTATAAATAATGGGGCCAGGTCGACTACTTCTGGGGTGATGTAAAACATAGATCTGGAACCATCCTGAGGATTCATAACTCTGGTTTCTACTAATATTCCACAGAATGGGTGACGATGAGGGAATCATGAACCATAAATGAACAACCTAATGGATGTAGACATTGATGACGAAGGGATTTTGTGGAGATAATCTCACCAAAACTGTGAACACATATAGAAGGTTATTTTTCCATGAGAGAAAATGATAAAAGAAACATATGAGTAGATGGAAGTGTATAGGGGTACAAATAGGTGACAACTCTACCAATAGAGAGTCAGGGAAGAAGTGGAAATGGGGGAAGGTGGAGGAGGGGTGTCACAGTGGTGGAAGAAACCCTTTCTACATGAGATAAAGCTATCCATGAGAACAAAATTTACCTATAAATAATACATAGATTACATAGGGAAATAAGAAATAAATAGAAATGGAGATCCCATGTTTCCATGATGGGGTACCGTATACCAAATTATATACGAAATAAATAAAACATATTGTAAAATCTTATACCTGGATACCACCGAATGGTTCCCGGAGCCTAGATGGGCACATGACCTGAAGAAAATATCCCCAAATTAAAAGGGTTTTCGACTATCAGTGAGGTACTAGGGTGTGTCCATGTGGATATAATTCCTTATTGTTCGAGTGTATCATAGAGATATCAAACATACAATCAATAGAGCATATAGTAAATCAATCATACAATAGATATATATATATATAAAAATAGAGATATATAAACAATTACAATAGAAATGACAAATACATATGACGATGATACATGTCACGTATCTATAAATAATTCAAAATAGGTATACAAATAGCCAAAAAAATACTTGTAAGAAAATATTAAAAATACCAAGAAGTGATTTTCCTGAATTGCACCAGGAGCCTCAACTCAGTCCCATTGTCCCCTAATCCATAGTACAGAACAAATTCAAGCATAGAAAAGTGGGTGCTTCCATTGAATCTAATTTAAAATATATAGTCTTTCGGGGTTCCCAAATAAGTCCCAAATAGGGTTTGAGATACAATCATAGTATTTCATCACCCAATGTTTCTATAACTAATCATGGATGTGCCATATAAGCTAAAGAAGAGTTCATTGTATAAAATCTAAATTGTAATAAAATGTAAAGTTCCTATGGTGTACAAACTAAAAACAACTGACCCTATATACCCCAATAATGTTACTTGAGAAATAAAGGTCAATCTCATATAACAAGTTAGCTTCAAATAACATAGAAATAACTATCATGGCATCACCATATATCCAAGAATATTATACCACCCATTTCCATGTAGTAAACTTGTTTATAAAAAAACAGACCCATTTTGTATAACTAAGAGTTTCATATAAACTATAGAAATGGAATAAAAAATGAATATCTCATTTACCATGGATGTGCCATATAATCAGAAACATCAGACCCTGCAAGGCTAGATCTATGGTATAGTGGACTAAGGAATCCTTGTCATGTTTTAGTAGAATCTTAATGGAAACATCTTTAGTCTTGAATTGGGGTCCATAGAGCATGTCAATATTCCATATCCACTATGAGACCAAAAATGTCATATCCAAGGTGTATCAAGGCCCAAGTAATCCTATGGAATCAAGACCAGAGGATAAATATCATCCAAGGAGTTCACTACCATGTTGAAGACCCATTGGAGAACCATCCATAATGTCTAATGTAATCAAGATCCAAGGTATAAGAACTAAGGAATCCACTTCCATTTTAATTAATCATTTTATTAATTTTAGTATTCATATTAAATTATATTCCATGTGTTTACCCACTCATATAACAATTCCAAATAAACTATTAAATCCAAAAGAACAATTAGAAAAGAAGGAAAACTGTCCCCTACTTCCCCATTTCAACTAAATTCATTTATTAACATGCTTATTACAGTTATGAAAGCACTAAAACACCACATGGGTGGTCTAGAAAATGAAATTTAAAAAAATATCACACAAAAAACTAATTGGTTGGGGAAACAACCTCCAACACATATCAAATTAACAAAAGTTCATCCCTACGATGTTTAATTACATTTAATTCAATTACTCAATTATTTATAGGGGTACCACTAACAAATTTCAATTGGAATAATAACAGAAGCTATCTCTATGAAGCACCAAAACATATAATAATGTATATACCACTTATTGTAGGTCCTTAGTAGAGTTCTTATTTAGTATCACCTCCATATTTGACTCAGATAAGGAGAAAATGATTAACGGATGAAAACCCAAAAAAAATATAGTGTATTAGTTTGTGCCTAAGTAGATAATCTAATACCTATACAAACAAAGAATGGTATAATAATAATTTAGAACTCATAAGCCAATATCTAATGAGACAAATGGTACTTGATTTCAAAATTAGACAAAGAAATGGTAGAAAAGATTATGGTATAGCTTTTAAAGGAGCAGCCTCATGTATGCTCTATCAACTAGGAGAAAAAGAATATATTAATAGGTTTTTAAAATATTTAAGGAAAATTTTATCATTTCTCCAAAAAATTATAGTGCTTTATAGTTTGGTTACATGGTTGGCCAAACTGTGCGCCATATTCTGTGCTAATGGGGCACCTACATGATCACTATTCATAGTTTGACTAAAAAAGTAGGAACCATAAAAAACCACTATAAAAACAATAGGTGATACAACATGGGAATTCAACTCTATCTACATAGTTTCCTTAAACTGTGCACCTTATAGGACCCCATTTTCCAGCCTCTCATGGTTAGTAGTAACTGTTTAGCCTACACCTCACTATTTCTACTAACCATGTGGAATGTATTATTTTTTAATAAATTCTGTCTTTGACCTCTAAACAATCACTGAACACCCCCAATACCCCCATAACCACAAATGGAATTTTCATTAGGCTGTATGAAATAATTTAATCTGAAAACAAAAAGATATATACCTCATATGAAAACATTGGATCTTATAATATCCACATAAAGCAATTCATACATGAACTTCCCTCTCAATGGTGGTTAAGATTCATTTGAGAACAGGTCCGGCCAATTAGCACATACATCGACCTCAAACTTTAAAGTCTCTTCCTATAAATTTTCATGCTACCAAAACACCTATACTAAAAGAACTATCCAGAATCATAGAACCTTCATGCACCTATTAATGATACAAATCATATTATCTTATAATGACACATCTATCTATAACACAAACTCATCAGGCTAAAAATCATGAGGTGGGCCCGAATGGTAAAATCACAATTCCGTTACATAAAGGACATCATGATTTGATCAGTTCCATTGAGGTAAGTCAAACTGATAGGCTACCGTCCCAACACTACCTAGAATCTTGTATGGCCCAACATATCATCATGAAAGCATAACCTATCTCAGGATCCTTATATTCCCCATCCTCAGTGAGATATGCAAAATGAAACAATCCCGAACCTCAAAATCTAGAGGTCATCATTGACGATTGTCATAATACTTATGTCGATACTTTTTAGTAGCCATCCACTTTCAAATCAACTAAACCTGATCCATAGTCTGGTGTACGAGATAAGGTCCAAGCATAGCTACATTTCATTCCTCTCACTAGAACACTGGTGATCAGCATGAACTACCATAAAAATAATCATTAGGTTGCATCTATATCATTGCCTTATATCTATTATTAAATGTGAACTTAACTAAGTAAATATTCCTCCCCTAATAGCTCCCAAAATATAAGATTCATTATCAAAACATGTCCTCAATCACTTGTATCATATTCTTTGATTTTTCATCTGTATAATGGTGGTATTTAGTTCTTAAAATCACATGGGTACCTTGTGACCTCTAAAAACCCTTCAATAAATGAGACAAAAACTGGGAATCTCTATCCAAAAAGATAATGAATGGAACCCAATGAAGTCACATCATCTCATGGATATACAACCTATCATGCACATCCATACAGAAGGTCTCATTGATCGGTATGAAATGAGATTAATTTTTGATCCTTTTCACAACAACCCAAATAGAATCACTGCCCTGAGGAGACCTTAGTAATCCATTCATAAAATAAATCAAAACTACATCCCATTTCATCTCAATAATTGATAACTACAATAAAAGTCATGCTGGTTGTTTATATTACACTGTCACCTATTGATATGTGAAAAACATCATAACAAAACCAGAAACCTCATATTTCATACATAGACACCAGGAAACATGAATCAAAATACATATTGGTATCTTCATGATGCATTTTGGAAACTGAGAAATGAAACCCTGACAACATATAATTTTATATGTACACTAGATCCCAACTACTAGCATGTATAAATAGGATCTCATACACTCATTTGATCTAACTAGGAGGTGTTTCCTCACCTGCAACACTATTCTATAAAACTAGGCCCTTAAAATTTGATATCTTATTCATCCTAACACTATCCTGTAGGTTAGAGGTCATATCCAATGATGAAAGATAAGTCTCTCCCTTATTTTCCTACACCTCAAAGTGAATATAATTGAAAAAATCCATAATATTCCACTCTCAACTAGTATGCTAAACTTCTTCTATATATGTCCTCATACACAGAGAATCAAAAACCGAATTTATATTACAAGGTATGTAGGAAATAACTAAGTCGAAATACATCAGGAACTCAACATGCACGTGTTGCATCATATTTAGATCACACCAATTTAATATACACAAGATGATTTTTTGTTATGTGCACACAAAAAAATTTCCTTTTATTAAATAATATCCACATCATTGAAAATCATGAAAAACTACTGCTAACACCAGATCATGTGTTGGGTAGTTTCCCTCATGCGTCCTCAATTTTGACGACCCATACACCAATACTCTTTCATTCTACATCAGCACTACTACAAGACTGATACATGATTCTTTACAATACATTGTGTAGCTTCTACCTGGATCAAGAAAAGTTAGTACCATTGCTGATGTAAATTTCCCTTTTACCTCTTGAAAGTTTTTCTCATAGTTAACTTACCATAAAAACATCACAACCTTCTTAGTCATGTTCGTAAGTGACACTTCTATGGGTGACAATTCATGTATGAAATGACTATAATATCCAGTATGATCCAAAAAATTTCCTTTTGTCAAATAATTTATTTAGATAATTAAAGGAAACTATTTCTATCACCTTCTGTAGGTCAACTGATACTCTAGTTTCTGAGATAATATGACCCATGAGGTGAATTTTATCCATCCAAAAGTGGCACTTTGTGAGATTAGTACAAAAAAATGATTATTACGTGTATCCAAAATGATCTCAATATGTATGACATGGTCATGTAGATTATGAAAATACAAAAATATATCATCAATTAATAGCACAAAAAATGAATCCAAATAAGGTTGGAAAACTCGGTAAATCAGTGACATGAAAACTCCTGGAGAATTCGTGAGAATAAACTACAAGACTAGATACTCGTACAGACCAGACATACAACAAAAAATTTTATGAGGTATTTATTCAGGTCCAAAATGACCTTACTGATATCCAAATTTCAATTCAATTTTTGAGAACAACTGAGCTCCTTGGAGATGATCAGAAAGTTTATCTATCCACAGTAAGGTATACTTTTTATTCACAGTCCTCATGTTCAATTTCTAGTAATTCATTCATATCCTTAGGTTACCATCCTCATTTTTCATAAAACTACTATCGAATCAGATGGTGAAGTAATTGGTTAAATAAACCCCTCTGCCTCTAAATCCTCAAGATGAGTCTTGAGCTGCTACAACTCCATTGTAGCCATCCTGTAAGGATGAATCGATACTAGTTAATCTGTAAGAACTAGATCGATAATGAAATCCACATCTATATCAATAGGTAAATTATAAAATCAGTCCCTGAATACATCCTTTAAATAATCAACCACTAGAGGGAAATATTTCTAACATGATCCATAATCATCCAAATACAATATATCAATCAGAGTTATAATTCCTCCTAACCCATGATGTTATGATATAGTTCATATCACCTAGAAATCCAATTCACCCTTATGAGTATAAAATGATCCCATTGGTTATGTGAAAGTCACCGTCTAAGGATAGCAATCAAAGTAATCTCGATAAGACACAAGCATTTCAATTTTGAGTATGAAGTCAATAATGGTCCTCTCGACGACAAAAATATTCCAGATGAAGTGACACACACTAATATTAAGGTGGCACTCCCTGCACTGATGTAAAACCATGTCCCTGATCCCAAACCGATATTCAAGCATCATAATTCCCTCCAAAAACTAAAACCTGAGACTGTAACACCCGATATTTTTATGAGAAATATTATGTTTTTATCATCAAAAGAATCTTTCACTACACACAACACTATATTGGCTTTCTTTACACGCAATCGTGACCTTCCCCGATAGCTTGCGTTGTACCTAATACCGAGTTTCACTAAACAACGATATGCTATTAAAATATTATTAAAACTAGCCGTTATGAATAGCAATACCAACTTTTTGAAATTTTATAAATTTTATCATTCAAAATGGACTTTATTTTTGGATTCAGAATATCGAAATTAGCCTAGGGGGAATTTTTGGTATTTTTCTGAAAACATTCAATTTTTGATGAATAGTGAAAACACTATGTTACAATTTAAAACTGACTTTTTATTGAAATAATTATTTATTTTATTTAAATTTATTTTAGGATAAAATTTCTACATAATACCTATATAAGTTAAAAGTAATTAATTGTATTCATTTTTTTAATAATTTTAGATATATAAAAATTTTATTGAAGTTTTCACCGTCTTTTACCAACCTCCTAAGAGAGTTTGAAAATTTACATAAAACTTAATTTTACTCCTTCTGTGAGTGGAATTTTAAAAATACAAGAGACATGGTTAAAATCATGGAGTAAAATGTGCTTCAATAAGGTAAAAAAAATATTTGGTGAATAATAAATTTATACTTTTATTTACCACTGTTAAATGTTAATAGGTAATTAAGGGTAAAAATGTTTCTATTATTACCCTAACACATGTCCTAATTCTATTGGATAAGTTCAATTCGACCAAAAACAACCTTATTAATAAAATATGACCATTTAGGTCCACTTGGTTTAGATTAAGACATTTAATATTATTTTATTTATAGAAGATTTAAAATAGATAAAATCAAAGTTTAATAACTAAAACATTTTTAATACAGGGTTATAAATAAGATAAATTCAACAATAAATATTCATTAGAAAGGTAAAAATATTTCCTACATAATGGTATTTTATTTATAATTTTTATACTTTAAATAATTTAATTTATTTTTGACACAATGATGATGCAGTAATTACCTAATTAAAGAAATATTAACAGAATTGATATTATAAATACCCAAATAAATGTAATTTGATACCTTTCATTAATTAAATTAATTTTATAGGTTAATATGACATATTAGTATTGATTTAATTAACGTTTTCTGAAGTAATCATGCTGTTTTGAGTTTTTAAAAAATCATTTACCAAATAGTGTCAAAATTGACATAAAATAGTTTTTAAAACTAATATTATATTATTAATTTTTATTTTATTCCTAAAAATATATGATTCGTAAAAATGAATTAGATAAGGATTTATATATTAATAATTAACGACTTGGGGTTCGTTTTTCTTGTTATAGTAAGTTTATTAACCATGTAGTGTAAGAAAACATGAAGACACGGTAAAAGTTAAATTATTTAACTTAGAGTTAAATCTAAATGGAAAGGTTAAAATAGTGACCTAAACTTGTGTGCAATCTATTGGTTGAGATTATTTAGACCCATTACCACCTTAGCTTCGATATAAATCAGTTTGGATCTATTAAAACCCGAATATGACTTTATTATAAAATAATATTTTAAGTTTATCCTAAAGTGCCCCTCTCTTACCTTATAAAAGGGAACTTCCTCCCTCTCCTCCTCACACCACTTTGAGCCTTCAATATCAGCCAAAACCTACTAATTTATCTTCTTCACTTCCCTAGAAACATCCTAGATGTCCTGGTATTATTCAAAGACCATCTTTAGTGCCCTAAGAGGAGGTTAAGAAGAGGCGCTTCAAAGAAGATGTGTTCTCTGTTACCAATTCTTTCAACTTTATTTCTTCTTCTACACACTCTTATTTAGTTGTTTAATTATGAAGTAATAACATCATTATCAATAATATACTGATATGTTATTATAAATATTAAACAACCCTATTTCACCTTCTATCCATCCTACAGAAAAAGAAATCACCGCGCGTACGTACGTACGGAATATCGTCTCCACGCCGTGGTGTAATCTGTTTTCCACCACCACCTTACTTGGATGGGTATAATGGTGTAAAGAATAACTATATATGATTATTGTAAATTTATATTGATTCTGAAATATTACTCATACACTTCAATACAATTCCATGATCATGGGAACAATATCATCGCTCGTGCGTACATACGGCCTACCGTCTCCATGATGTGATGCGACTCGTTCTACATGATCTCCAATGCATAATGATTATATAAATGAATTTAATGAATAAATATTATATATATTACATCCAGAAAATTCTGTAAATGAGGTATCTATAACCTAATAATAAGAATAAGAATTTATTCGACAGAACATTCATAAGAACAAAAAGTAATAAACACCCGAATAACAAGTAGCAATGAAATATTTCTAATACGAAGCTAATAATATGACCATATATGATATAATAACAATGAATACGATTCTTTAATAAGTCAATAACATTATTTAAATCATTATATAGGAGGTTCGAACATGTACGAAGAAAATCAGACCTAAGGTAAGGGAAAATCTCACAATCTCATTTTTTTATCCGAGATTGTTTATACTTCAGAATTTACAGGGGAATATTTATAATCTACATCCATGTTTCCACAATATGTATTATTATTTCTATCCTCCTAAAATTTTTTAAATCTAATTTTACCCTTCGGTGATTTTTTAGTAAAAGGTAAGAAAAGAATCTTTTTTCATTTTTAGTACGAGGTACTTTTTTACTTTTTTGGCCAAAGTACGGGAAGAATGTTTTTTTAACTTATACGGCATGAATGGATTTTTATGATTTCATATAACATTATTTCCATGAATCTTACTTTACTAGTTTTCAAGTTTATTTTTAATCAAATTATTTTAGTTTAAACTTTTATGACATGTTAAGAAAGTAAAATGTTTTTTGAAGTAGAAAATATATTTTCCTCAAGAATAGAGTTCAAGTGTTTTATCAAAATTATGTTCCATCTAAGATAATATATGGTTCTTTTTCTATCCCTATTTTTACATTGATTTTATTATGTTATGATGGAATTATTTTATAAAGTCCTTTTATCTTATTTGATTTATGTTATGATGGCATTATGTTTAAGAATCCCATTTTTATTACATGGGTTATGCTATGATGTATTATTTTTGATCTTGTGGCACACATAAGAATAGTATCACTATGAGATTGGTGGGACCTATATATCCCTCCAATGCATTGGATAAAGATTTATATCTCATGATATAGACATGGCTGGAACGACATGTTAATCCTGTTCAGTGATATAGTACAGAAATGAGGAGTGAACTCGGTTCAGAAATGGACATTGTCCGCTAAGATAGTCTTGGAAATGAGTCTTTACTACTAAGAAATGATTCTCTATGATTATTTTTGTATGAAAAAAAGTTTCATGTTTTATGTTAATATTATTGGGATTACATTTCACTACTATGATTTATCCCATGTTATGAAATTATGATCTCTTTTGCTGGTTATGATTTCCAAAATATTATGTTCTTATGAATATGATGTGATTGATATTTCTTTTTTTACCCTTACTGAGCATTTGAACTCACCATTTTCTATGTTATCTTTTCCCCAGGTCAGGAATAAGGGTATTAAGTAAGATATGATAAAAGGGACACTAGATATGATAAATTAAAAGGGAGGTAGTATTGATGATTTATGAACCAGATGTTTTTGTTTCCCAGTTTCTAAAGAAACTATACCTATACGGTCCATTCATAGTTTTGTTATATGTTGTAATAAGTGTGCATCAATTTTGAAGTAATAACAATGTATGTAAAGTATGGGTCATTATAGTTGGTATCAGAGGAAAGGTGTAGTCAACCTTTGGAAACTAGGTTGTGAAATCCTTAGTAAGAACCCTAGGATAAGACTAATCATATAACACAATCATAGTGTTTTAGAAATGGCCATGAATAACCTATGATAATACCTTATTTGTGAAATTTTATTATTTATTATTTGGTTTTCCTATTATGATTAGTGTTTCTCACACTATGCTTATTGGTTTTTGTCAATGGCTGGAACCCAAAGGAACCGTGTTAATGCTGAATGTGATGGGAAATGAAATGATTGTCCCCCTGAGCAACCAAACATTATGGGAGCTGGAATAAAAAATATTTTATCCATGCCCACACAACTTTATCAAGCTATGAATCATGCAGGACTTCCAAACGAGTAAAGGAAGGAGCAGCATTTTGTTGAATCGTTCACGAGGCAGCGTCCACCCTCATTTAATGGGTCTACTGATCCATTAGTTGCTGAACAATGGATCAGTACTACTGAAAAGATATTTTCATTTCTTCAATTTTCGGAACATGATAAAGTCAGCTTAGCAGTATATCGTTTGGAAGGAGAAGCTGATCAATGGTGGAATCATATCAAGAATACAAGGCAAAGGGATGAAATTGAATCCATGGAATGGGGCGAGTTCAAGAACTTATTTTTCATTAAGTACTGCCCTCGTATTCTTCAAACAAAGATGGAGAACGAGTTTCTTAAAATGAAGCAAAAGGATGATGAATCTGTTTGTACCTACGAAGAAAATTTTACAAGACTTGCAAGGTACGCTTCTGGGATTATTATCCAACCTGAGAGTAAGATCGATCAATTATTTAGTGGCTTAAAACCAAGTCTTCGATGGGCGTTATAAATAAGGGACTTCAATATCTATGAGGAAATCGTTCGATGTGCTCTCAATGTTGATATGGAGATTGAAGTAACCCATCAGTCATATGGGTTTGATAAGAAGAGGAAAATGGAATTCAAAGGGAAATCTAAAGAGCACAATGAAAAGAAGATGAGTTTTCCCTTATGCTAATATTGTGGAAAGAAACATGGAGGGAGTTGTCATAAAGGGACAAATAAATGTTTCAAATGTGGAAAGGAAGGTCATCGGGCATTTGAATGCTGCAATGATGGGGAGAAGATGTCTAGCGATGCGAACAAATAAAAGGCTACACAGAGTGCACCTCCTACACTTAAATGTTACAAGTGAAAGGAAATGGGGAATTATGCCAATCAATGCCCTAATCCATGGTTTTTTGATGATGATCAACACCAATAAACTATTATGTCTAATGAAAAAGGAAAGTCACATGCAATTTCTATCAGTGATGTGGAGTATGAAAACGAAGTGGTGAAAGGTACACTTACCATCCAATCTAATGTAGAAAATGTTTTATTTGATTCTAGATCCACCCACTCTTTCATTTCTGAATAAATTTCTATCGGTATCGCCATATTACCTCAGAAGTTAGATATTGAGTTAGCCGTGACAACCCCTAATGGCACAACAGTCGCACCAAAAGATTACAATTCTTCTCCAATTGAAGTTTGTGGGAAAGTGCTTCCTGAAAATCTTGTGATCCTTCCTATAGTGGAATTTGATGTGATTCTTGGCATGGATTGGCTTTCTTTATATGGATCACATATCCATTGCCAATGAAGGGAGGTCACATTTCATATTCTAGGTCAATCTATTATCGTCTATCGATGCAAGGATGAACATAACCTTCCAGTTGAAATTTATTCCATCTTATGGGTCTGGATTCCACTAAATGAAGGTTATTTATCTCAAATGGTTGGATAAAAACTCACGATTAAGAATATTCCCATTGTACGGGAGTTTGATGATGTCTTTCCGGAGGAATTGCCTAGTCTTCCACCAAATCGTGAAGTTGAGTTATCAATAGAACTCGTATCGTGTGCTTTACCTATTTCAAAGACACCTTATAGAATGGCCCCAATTGTGTTGCCAGAATTGAAGAAGCAACTCCAAGGGAATCTTGATAAGGGATTCATACGCCCTAGTGCATCACCTTGGGGAGAACCTGTTCTGTTTGTTGAGAAGAAATATGGATCATTGAGACTCTACATTGATTATCGAGAACATAACAAGATCACTATCAAGAACATATATCCTCTCCCATTCAATGATGACTTATTTGACCAACTACACGGAGCTCAATACTTTTCCAAGATTGATCTTCATTCAGGGTATCATCAATTAAGGGTTAAAAGGGAGGATATACCAAAGACGACTTTCTGTACAAGGTATGGACACTATGAATTTATAGTGATTCCATTTGGTGTTACTAATGCCCCTGCTATCTTCATGTATCTAATGAATAGAGTCTTTAGAGACTATCTTGATCAGTTTGTTGTAGTCATTATAGACGATATTATTGTCTATTAAAAGAGAAAGGAATAACATGAATATCACTTGATAATTGTATTAAAGACCCTGAGAAAGGAGAAGCATTATGCCAAATTTACCAAGTGTAAATTTTGGCTTAAAAAAGTTTCATTTTTGGGTGACATAATCTCAAAAGAGGGGATATCTGTGGATCCAGCAAAAATAGAGGTTATAAAAAGTTGGTCGAGACAAACAACAGTAATTGAGATTCAAAGTTTTCTCGGTTTGGCTGGATATTATCGATGTTTTGTGAAATATTTTTCACGATTATCTAATCCACTCACCATGTTGAATCGGAAAGTAGTTAAGTTTGTTTGGATGGAGGAGTGTGAAGAGAATTTCATTGAGTTAAAGATAAGGTTATTCAGTGCACCTATGCTCACACTTCCTTGTAGTGGAGAATGGTTTGTGATCTACAGTGATGCATCCATGAAAGGACTGGGGTGTGTTCTCATGCAAAATGATATGGTGATAGCTTATGCCTCATGAAAGTTGAAAATCCATGAGTAAAATTACCCAACTCATGATTTGGAGTTATCTACGGTAATCTATGCATTAAAGATTTGGAGGAATTATCTTTATGGTGAAAGGTGTGATATTTATACTGATCATAAATGTTTAATGTATATTTTCACACAAAAGGAGGTGAATATGCGCCAAAGAAGATGGTTGGAGCTGATTAAGGATTATGACTGCTCAATTCATTATCACCCTAGGAAAGCAAACATGGTGGCAGATGCATTAAGTCGACAAGACCATGCTAGCTTATCCATAATGAGGATCACAAAAGATCCAATATTTATGGATTTCCAAAGGATGGATCTTGGAATTTTAATGGAAGGGTAAAAATATTTTCTTTCTCAAATGAATGTTCAACCATCTATACATGTGAAGATTAAAGAGGCACAAAAAGAAGATGTAGAGTTACAAAAGAAGGTGAGAAATGTTCCTGAATTTAACCTTTATTATGATGGGATAATAAGGTTCAGGAATCGGGTTTGTGTTCCTCCCATCCCAGAATTAAAGAAGTAGATGCTGGATGCGGCTCATAGTTCTTCATTCTCTATTCATCATGGAAGCACGAAGATGTATAGGGACCTGAAAGAGTACTTTTGGTGGGATGGCATGAAAAGAGATGTTGCTGAATATGTCTCTCGATGCTTGGTTTTCCAGCAAGTTAAAGCAGAGAGATAGAAGTCTAAGGGGATGTTACAACCATTACCCATACCAGAATGGAAATGGGAAAACATCACTATGGACTTTGTCACCGGACTACCTAAAACATACAAAGGAAATAATTATATCTTGGTCATAGTTGATCGTCATAAAAAGTCGACATACTTCATTTCTATTAGAGAGGATTTTTCTCTTGATCATCATTCCAGGATATATGTAAAGGAAGTGGTAAGATTGAATGGAGTACTACTTTCCATTATATCTAATCAGGATCTGAGGTTTACCTCAATGTTTTAGCAAATTCTTCAGTATACTATGGATACAGAGTTGAGTTTTAGCACTGCTTATCATCCTCAGACAGATGGTCAGTCTGAGAGAACAATTAATACTCTTGAAGATATGTTAAGATCTTGCTCTATGGATTTCAAAGGTGGTTGGTATTGACATCTACCTTTGGTGGAATTTTCAAATAATAATAGCTTTCACTCCAGTATTCATATGGCTCCATATGAATCTCTCTATGGAAAGAAATGTAGGAGTCCAAATTGATGGGATGAAGTTGGGGAAAGAAAGCTATTAGGACCTGATCTTGTTGATGAGATGGCAGAAAAGGTCAGATCTATTAAAAAACACATAAGAGCATCTCAGAGTCGACAAAAAAGTGATGCCGATAACTGAAGAAAAGACCTAGAGATTGAAGTGGGTGATAAAGTGTTCTTACGAATATCTCCTTGGAAGAGAGTAATGAGATTTGGAAAGAAGGGAAAGTTGATCCGTAGGTATATCGGTCCTTTCGAAATATTGGATCATGTTGGGAAGGTAGCTTAAAGATTGGAGATTCCACATAATCTCTCTCAACTTCACGATGTGTTCCATGTAACTCTCCTAAGAAAGTACATACCCGATCCTTCACATGTACTCAGCTCAGAAGTTGTACCGCTGGAGCAAGATCATTCTTATGAAGAATAACCAATAGAGATTCTGGATCATAGCGAAAAGGTCCTATGGAACAAGACCACTCACTTGGTGAAATTTTTATGTAGAACCACCAATTAGAAGAAGCTACATGGGAGCTTGAGGATATGATGGGGGAGAGGTATCCTCGTCTGTTTGTTACAAAGTGACGAATTTCGAGGAAAAAATTTATTTTAAGGGGGTAGAATGTAACACCAGAGATTTTTATGAGAAATATTTTGTTTTTATCATCAAAGGAATCTTTTACTACACACAACACTATATTGGCTTTCTTTACATGCAATCAAGACCTTCCTCGATAGCTTGTGTTGTACGCAATACCGAATTTCACTAAACAACAATATGCTATTAAAATATTATTAAATCTAGCCATTATGAATAGTAATACCCGCTTTTTGAAATAATATAAATTTTATCTTTCAAAATGGACTTCATTTTTGGATTCGGAATATCACAATTATCCTAGGGCGAATTTTTGGTATTTTTCTGAAAACTTTCAATTTTTGATGAATAGTGAAAACACTAGGTTAGTATTTAAAAACTGACTTTCTATTAAAATAATTATTTATTTTATTTAAATTCATTTTAGGTCAAAATTGATACATAATACATATATAAGTTCAAAGTAATTCATTGGAGTCATTTTATAATAATTTTATATATAAAAAAATTTTATTGAACTTTTCACAGTATTTTACCCACCTCCTAGGAGAGTTTTAAAATTTACATAAAACATAATTTAACCGCTTGTGTGAGTAGAATTTCGAAAATCCAAGATACAGGGTTAACATCAAAGAGTAAAAAATTTGGTTCAATAAGATAAAAATAATTTTTGGTGAATAGTAACTTTTTACTTTTATTTACCACGGTTAAAAGTAAATAGGTTAATTAAGCGTAAAAATGGTATTATTATTACCCTAACACATGTCCTAATTCTATTGGATAAGTTTAATTCGACCAAAAACAACCTTATGAATAAAATATGACCATTTAGGTCCACTTGTATTAGATTAGGACATTTAATATTATTTTATTTAAAGAAGAGTTAAAATAGTTAAAATCAATGTTTAATAACTAAAACATTTTTAATATAGGGTTATAAATAAAAAGAATTCGACTATAAATATTCATTAGAAAGCTAAAACGATTTTATACATAATGGTATTTTATTTTTAATTTTTAGACTTTAAATAATTTAATTTATTTCTGACACAGTGATGATGCAGTAATTACCTTATTAAAGAAATATTAACATAATTGATATTATAAATACCCAAATAAATGTAATTTCCGTCTTTTCATGAATTAAACTAATTTTATAGGTTAATATGACATATTAGTATTGATTTAATTATCTTTTTTTGAACTAATCATGATTTTATTATTTTCACAAAAATCAATTACCAAATAGTGTCAAAATTGACAAAAAATAGTTTTTTAAAAATAATTTAATTATTAATTGTTATTTTATTCAAAAAAATATATTATTCTGCCCAATGACTTATAGAAGGATATATATATTAATAATGAACCACTTGGGGTTCTTTTGGCTTGTTATAGTAAGTTTATTAACCATATAGAGTAAGAAAACAAGAAGACACGGTAAAAGTTAAATTATTTAACTTAGAGTTAAATCTAAATTATAAGGTTAAAATAGTAACCTAAACTTGTGTAAAATCTATTGGTTGAGAGGATTTAGACCCAGACCCTCCTTACCTTTTAAATAAATCAGTTTGGAGCTATTAAAAGCCGAATATGACTTTATTATAAAATAATATTTTTATGTTTTTTCTAAAGTGCCCCTCCCCCCCTTATAAAAGAGAACCTCCTCCCTCTCCTCCTCACACCACTTTGAGCCTTCCAGCTCGGCCAAACCCCTACCAATGTCTCTTCTACACTTCCCTAGAAATATCCTAGAGGTCCTGGTCTTTTTCAAAGACAATATTTAGTGCTCTAAGAGGAGGTTAAGAAGAGGCGCTTCAAAGAAGAGGTAATGTCTGTTACCAATTCTTTCAACTTTATTTCTTATTCTACTTCTTCTTCTTTATTTGGTTATTTAGGAAGTAATAACATAAGTATCACACATTTACTGATATTTTATTATAAATATGAAACAACCCTATTTCACCTTCTATCCATCTTACAAAAAATGAAATCACCGCGCGTGCGTACATACAGAATATCGTCTCCACGCCGTGGTGTAATCTGTTTTCCACAACCACCTTACTTGGATGGTTATAATGGTGTAAATAAAAACTATATATGATTATTATAAAGTTATATTGATTATTAAATAGTATACATACACTTCAATACAATTCCACGATCATTGGAACAATATCATCGCTCGTGTGTACGTACGGCCTACCGTCTCCACGATGTGATGCGACTCGTTCTACATGATCTTCAATGAATAATTATTATATAAATTAATTTAATCAATAAATATGATATATATTACACTAATACCATTCTGTAAATGAGTTTTCTATAACCTAATAAGAAGAATAAGAATTTATTCGACAAAACACGCATAAGAACAAAGAGAAATAAACACCCGAATAATAAGTAGCAATGAAATATTACTAATAAGAAGCTAAGAATATGACCATATATGATATAATAACAATGATTAAGATTCTATAATAAGTAAACAACATTATTTAAATCATTATATAGGAGGTTCAGACACGTATAAAGAAAATCAGACCTAAGGTATGGGAAAATCTCGCAATCTCATTTTTTATCCGAGATTGTTTATACTTCAGAATTTACTGGGGAATATTTATCATCCACATACATGTTTCCTCAATATTTAATATTATTTCTATCCTCCTAAAATTGTTTAAATCCAATTTTCCCCTTCAGTGACGTTTTAGTAAAAGATAAGAAAGGAATCTTTTGTCGTTTTTAGTACGAGGTACTTTTTGACTTTTCCGGATGAAGTACGAGAAGAATGTTTTTTAACTTATATGGAATGAATGGATTTTTATGATTTCATATAAAATTATTTCCATGAATCTTACTTTACATGTTTTCAAGTTTATTTTTAATCAACTTCTTTTAGTTTAAAATTGTATGACATTTTAAGAATGTAAAATGTTTTTTTGAAGTAGAAATGATATTTTCCTCAAGAATGGAGTTCAAGTGTTTTATCAAAATTATTTTCCATCTAAGATAATATAGGTTTATGTTTCTATACATATTTTTACATTGATTTTATTATGTTATGATGGAATTATTTTTATAAATTCCTTTTATCTTAGATGATTTATGTTATGATGGCATGATGTTTAAGAATCCCATTTTTATTACATGGGTTATGCTATGATGTATGATTTATGATCTTGTGGAGCACATAATAATGGTATCATTTGGAGATGGGTGAGACCTATATGTACCTCCAATTCATTGGGTATAGATTTATATCTCATGAGATAGACTTGGCTGGAATGGAAGGTTAATCTGGTTCAGTGATACAGGACTGAAATGAGGAGTGAACTCAGCTCAGAAATGGACTTTGTCTGCTAAGATAATCTGGGAAATGAGTCTTGACTACTAAGAAAAGATTCTCTATGATTATGTATGTATTACACAAAGTTTTATGTTTTATGTTATGATAATTGGGATTTCATTTCACTACTATGATTTATCCCATGTTATGAAATTATGATCTCTTTTTCAGGTTAAGATTTCCAAAATATTAAGTTCTTATGAATATGATGTGATTGATATTTATATTGTTTACCCTTACTGAGCATTTGAGCTCACCCTTTTTTATGTTTTATTTTCCCCAGGTTAGTAAGAAGGGTATTAAGTAAGATATTCCAAAAGGGACACTAGATATGATAAAATAAAAGTGAGATAGTGTAGATGATTTATGAACCAATTGTTTATGTTTCTCAGTTTCTAAAGACACTATACCTATACGGTCCTTTAATGGTTTTGTTATATGTTGTAATAAGTGTGCTTCAATTTTGAATTAATAACAATGTATGTAAAGTATGGTTCATTATAGAGACTAATGATCTCGATAATAGGTGAAGATATAAAACAATGTGATACATCGGTTTTAAAAAGATGATATACAAGATTTGAAGTGTCTATGATTATACCTCTCACCGTAGTTTGTCCAATTCCATTCTCCTCAGGGTTAGGTTTTATAGAATATATTTGACATGAAATTTGGACCTAATACACAAATTCACTAGCTAGAGTATCCCCACTCTACTATCATGGTAAAACTGGTGCCTGGATTCCTTGGTCATGACCCTCAAAACCTTATTGTGATTGACTGGTACAGCTCCATATCCTTTCCTAATGTGGTGTAGTAAATCCTACTCCTAATCCATGAATTGGTGTTGATCCCATACCAATGAATTCTATAGGTATTTTCCTATAGAAACATTGCAGGTGTCCTATCTTGTGGTAAGCTCGGAAGATGACACGGTCGAGACCACAATAATTTCCCATCTGACTTCTTCCTCTAAAGTGATGATAGAAAACTGAGTTACCAGTACTCACAATGTGGATGGTACTTATGTCATAGGAATCACCAAATGGTTCTTCCTACCACTGTAAGTCTAAATATTGGTTCAAAAGTCAAAAATTCTCTACCATGCGCTCCCATATTCCCTTAGGTTTCACTCTTTAATCACCCCTCATTCAAAATATCAATAATATTCATCTATCAGAACATGTTGACCTATGATTAAAAAGAATGTTAGATACCCTCCTCATGTCATCTCCCTATCAAATCACAAAAATTAATTTATATCAATGAAAAACACAGAAACACTATAATGCCTTCTGAGTACTGTATAATTGTCATAGTGCCCTTCTCAAGATGTAAGAACTCACTAGCCGAATCATCCCTTAGTGTCTTGAGGTAAAATTAGTTGAAGAAAATATTTTATAAATCAAGTCAAACTATATCTATCAACCTATAATCCTAGTTTAGAACATCCCACTACAACTTTTCCGATCCTTGAAGCATGTAAGTCACGAGTTTCACTCTCCTCATAAGAGGTTTCTTCAGATGATCGAATATCAACAGAGTAGCCTCAATCCAATGCTCAAAATCCTCCGGACCCCCATACCACCAAAACATGGGAGGATTATATTGTAGTAACACATGAGTCAACTCATCCATAGATAATTAATATTTTAGTTCTCCCTAAAAATTATTCATAATGTTTAATAACTGCTCAGATATCTAGACGTTAGCACCCATGTCTAGTAAAAATGTTAGTGCCTCAGCTTGAACAATAGTAGGATCTACTGAAATCCCATATCACACCACCTCTAATGCGTGTTATTCACCAACCTCCATGAATAAAAATGGATTTCTTCCTAGAATAATCTCTCTATAATGCCTAACGTACACCACAGAAAAAAAATGATACAAATGTTCATAGATAAATGCATAAAAAAAGACAAATGCATATTATAACTAGGGTGTACGCTACTAAAACTAGGACTGTATAAAATTAAAAATCATAAAAGATACTAGGGTCACTTCCCACTACCTACTAAAAAGACGATTCTAGGTTATGTTCTCTATTTACCTATGTCAATTTCATTTTAATTTTAATATTTATTTTAGATATCATTTAAAATTGTTGAACCAAATGGTTCATGAAATTCGGATCCTTTAGGGCCTATACTCCCCATGAATCAAAATTTGGAATCCACCTAATCAACACCATAAGATTTTCTCATCCATGAAACTCACGGTCCATGAATTTATCTGCCTCAATTGGCTACTTTTGATTTTTGTTTTATCCTAATTAGAAAGACACTAGATAGGCTACCAAAAGAACTCTATGTACTAACAATTTTCCTTAATTCCCTACAAAAAATGTCTATAAAAATAGTGGGTACATCTATCATGTAACCTATCAAAACATCATTCAAAAAAGTAATGCATCCTATATGGAATGGAATAATTCATGCCAGTGATTCCTTTAAAGTGCCTAAAATAATGCATGAAATGGAATACCCTCATCTCATTAGGTTGCAGAAAAATAGAATCCTAAATTATATCAATGATAACATCACAATTCAATTTTATCACCAAATAGTGGAATCAAAACAACTGTAATAGTAAAAATCAAGAAAAATGCAATTTACTTTCAAAGAAATTTGCATTTTTTCATTATGTGGGGCAGCTACTCCCATGTACACCTCATGACCAAATTATTATTCTTCATAATACTCATTATATTATCTCATAAAAATTAATCAGAAAAAAATATGATACCAATTTCTTTCATCCCAGACCTGGATTCTATTGAACAGTGCCCCAAGCATTGTTGGTCACATGTCCTCAAGTGAATCTCCCCAAATACCAGAACCAACCAATTAGTAGTGGGGGCCTATGGTGTGCCTATGGGGGGACTATACCCCCTTTCCAGAGTGGAACACAATGGTAGAAAACATGAAATTGATAGAGGAAGCTATAAATCAATCATACAATAGATAAACATCCAATATATATATATATATATAAACAATACCAGAATTATTCTCATATATAGATAACCTTGATGATGATGATAATGATGATACATTTATTGTATTTATAAAGAATCCAAGACATGTACATAGACATCCAGTACAATACATGTAACAAAACCCAAAAAAGACCAAAAATTTATATAACAAAATATCATCATGATCCTCACCTCAGTCCTATTCACCATTGATTCTAAAAATTAAAAAAAGTCATGCATCAAACTGTGGGTGATTACCTCGGTCTGTACCTACATCCATATAGTCTATATGAGTACCTAATGGTGGAATAAAGATGGTGTGAGATACATTACAAATACATCATCACCAAAAGATTATATAAAAAATCCTAGATATATAATATTATATAAATTAGAGTTCATAGTGTAATCAGTAAGCAGTAATTAAATGTAAAGTACACATGGCCTAAACAATAAAATCAACTGATATTTTATAGCCCTAAAAGTCTCCCTATAAAAAAAGGGTCAAGATTCTATGACAAGAAATATAAAAATAACACAAAAATAACTATCAAAACATCTCCATAAATCATAGAATATCATATCAATCATGTCCACACCATATAACTATGTATCAAACAATCACAACCATACCATGTAACCAGAAGATTAATATTTACCATGGCTGGAATGAAAATCGGGAATATAACATTTACCACAGTCATGTTGTATAATTAAAAATGCGAGGGTCCACAAGGATGTATCCATGGTATAGTGGACCCCAGAATCCTCATCAATTCCCAATATCATCTCGATGGAAACTTGGTTAGACTTGAAATGGTTTCCAAGGAGCATGTCAACATACCATGTCCTCTAAGAGAAAAATAGATGGATCCTAGGAGTAGTAGGGCCCAAGGTATACAATGAGAACAAGACCCAAGGAAAAATCTCATCCTAGGCATCCACAACCACGTTCAAGAACCATAGGAGAAACATCCATGGAATTTAATGGAATCCTTATCCTAGGTATACCAACTAATTAATCCACCAATATTTCGATGCACAATTTTATTAAATTAAAAATTCCTAAAAAAAATTCAATCCATGAGTTTACCTAATGATATATAAATTGGAAATAAACAATTTAATAATAAATAACAAAAATCAAAGGATGAAAATGATCTCATACTATCTCATTTCTAATCAATTCATTTATTAATGAGACTCCCCTAAATAGTAAAGCACTTAGAAACCCCATGGGTGGAATAAAAAAGGAAATGAAAAAATGATCTCACATGGAACACCCCATGGGTGGCCCTTTTTGAGACAACTATTAGATTTGGGGCCCTAGAAGCAAATTCTTTGTACTTTATAATAAACATGTACTAATTTCATTGAATATTAATAAACAACTTATCACATCCAGATTTTCCATCTATGTGACATTGTATATGATAATGTCCTAAGAGTATCTATCACACTAAAAGGCCATAGAAGTTCCCTATTATGATGAGAACTTGAATGTTCTAAAACACTATTCTTGAATATATATGATCTGTAGCTGGATGATATCATTTGAGGAAACAGGTGATATAGGCTATCAGCGGAGAAGACTTATAGGACATTGAGGCACCTACTCATGTTGTACGCCCTTGGTAACATCCAGTTGGAAATCCATATTTATACGTGTCATTAGATGTTCCTAAATGTGGAAATGTGTATTGGTTCTTACCCTTGACCTTGAAAAGTAATGTTTTATTCAAAGAAGGAGCATCGAAAAACAAGACCCTAAGGGAAGTCTGAGGCCAGAGGACACAACAGCTAAGGGCGACGAAAGGAATGAATAAAAAGGGAATACACTCAAATAATGATAACCCCAACTAGTTTCTGTCTATTCAGGTTGTGAAAAAATAAACGGTCCCGTCTATGGTGGTTAACAGAAGCCAAGTAGTTTACAATTTTGTTTCCCTCTGGCCAAGTATGAATCACTCTAATTTTAGTTCCTATGATTCTATGGAAGTCCTGGACTGTATAAGCAACCGACCAAGGGATCACCCCCATGACGAGAAGAGTGTTATGAAACAAAATTGAGTCTATTTCCACATTAGTAATGTGAAGGGCCCTCTGGCTACAAATATTGAGGGCCACATGCATGGCCATGGTCTCTGCTTGAAGGGATGTTCCCTATCCCAACCGAATGAAAAAACCGAGTACACCAACCATGCAGTGTCACAGACTACCCCACCTCCTTAAAAAAACCCTCGAGATGCAAGATCCATTATTGTTGAGTTTCATTCCCCTCAATGTAGGATTCTAGCATATTCATTTTCCTAATTATGAACCACCACCCGCCTGATGTAGGAAGGTCCCTATGCAAAACTTCCATAGCTATGAAGCATCTCTCATGTTTTCCAACACCCTGATCAAGCCGATAATTTGGTTAGTAGTCCTATAAATGATTTCATGACTCGAGGATGCCACCCCCTCATAAATCCACTTATTCCTCACATACCACATACTCCAACAACCAACATACAATATCTCTAAGCAAGATCACCTCTCTACACCACCGCTCCCCCAACCATGATACCATTGAACCAAGAACTATTGATCTACCATTAAAAGTAAATATATATTCATGAATTCACTGAATTTCCCCTACACCTTGCACACCCTTTCACTCTTGAAGAATAGGTGGCCAGAGCTCTCCTCTGTATGTCTCTAGCAACACACGCATCTAGTAGCCAAGTGAACACAACACCGCTTGATGTTTTCATATTTTGGAAGAGCCCTAATCCTTATTATCTAGGTGAGGACCTGGTATTTGGTAGGGATACCCTAGGTCCAAAGGATATCATTCAATTATTTGTCTTTTCCCTACGGGCTGATAGTCTGATGGCAATCCTTAATTGTAAAAACTGGGGAGGGTGAAGGGGTGAAGACACACCTATCCGGATCAGACATCAACTCGATGAGGAGAAAAAGATTAAGCTCATCACTATTTAGAATGACCCTGGTAATGTCCAGGTACTGTATAGATTAATAGAAGGAGAATTATATGATTGGGTATCCTGGGAATCCAATTATCTTTCAACTCCACTTATGGTGCCAAAATAGGATGTCACCACACCCAACGATCCAGCGTGCATGCCTCCGTATATCCCACATGATAGGACCAAGCTTATTCTAGATGGGAGAAGTATGGTAGTCTGTGGAAAATGAATCCCCTGAAGGACTCTTGTGCATGGTGTTCCCCCATAAGGTATGTTTTTCGAATACTTCCAATTCATGTTTTTAATGAAATCCACGGAGGGGAGCCACGAGGCTACAGATGTTGTTCCCACCATCATAAGTCGGTCATTTCATCCTACTCCAAGAGACCCAATGACGTTTTCCCTCACCCCTGGGGTCCCAAATAAACTTTTACAAGATCCTATAGATGCAATTTATAACTACCTTCAGTACCTTTAAGGCTGAGAGGGCATGTACTGGGGTGGTGAGAAATTTTTTTTCACTAGGGTAATTCTACCACTGAAGGGAAAAAGGTTGTTCTTCTAGTTGAGAAACCAAACTATGATCCAATTGAATAGAGTATTAAAATAGTGGATATGATTATTTTTAGAAGACATGGGAGCCCCATGGTAGTTCATGGTAAAGGAACCTCTTTTCATATGTTGAAGATGAACCACTATCGAAATCCAGATGGGAGGGCATTTTTAGGGTAAGAAAAAATTACTCTTTCCTATGTTAATGCTCTGGCCGATCCAAAGACAATAATCCTCTAGCATCGTATTCAAACACATCAACAATATTCTTGATATGTTTGTGAAAATAATAGTTTCATTTGAAAAAATTATGTGAGACACTAAGAAAAAGTTCTATCTATGGATATATGGAAGCATGCGATCAC
This sequence comes from Viscum album, assembly GCA_963277665.1. NCBI lineage: Eukaryota > Viridiplantae > Streptophyta > Magnoliopsida > Santalales > Viscaceae > Viscum > Viscum album. Next base: position 626,055,383 of record OY728150.1, on the reverse strand, counting down.
TGTCTAGGCTATGGTGAATATGACAGCTGAGCATGTCCTGGGCCAAAACAAATAGTCTCGGGGATATGGGTTCCCCTTGAAGGAGGCCCTGGGTTCTTTTTATGAAACCAAAGGTATTCATCAAAAATTATATTGCCAACCACAATGAGATGAACCAGTGAAAGTGGATGTCAATATTCCAAGCAAAGAGACCCAATAAAGAGACCCATATATTCCAACACTCCTTTGATGAAACTCCATTCCAACTGATCATATTCCTTTCTCATGTCATGTTTGGTGGTTATGTTGGAACCGCGAGATTTGTGGTTAATGTCATTAATCATTTCATGGACCATAACTATCACTTCCTAGATGCATCTCCCTTTCACAAAACGGTGTTGCTCCAATGATACTGACTTCAGAAGTAGATTTGTGAGTCAAGAGTTAGTAAGGATGGAGATAATCTTATATGGTATGTGGCACATGTTAACTTGTCAAAACTGGTGGATCAAGGAGGGGTTCAAAGACTAGGGAATGAAAACAACTATAGTAGCATAAGAAACACACGTCAGAGGCCCACCCCAGAAGAAATATTGAGCTGCGGTGATCATATCTCTCTTGACCACCGCCCACAAGGCTCTGTAAAAAGAAGTGGGGAAGCCATCTGGGATAGCCACACTATCAAGAGTGAGCTTCATCGTGCTGTTGAATATCTCCTTCTCTAGAGGATGGTCCCCCAGGCCTTCGTTATCCTGTTCCATAACCTAATGAGGGATGAAGTCAAAAATCTATGTGTTGATGCCCCAAGTTCCCTGTAAACCACTGGATGTTAGGTACTGCCAGAAGATCGCTTAAGTACTTATTGGCCATCACTCTCACTAGGAATCTGTCATCAGAATAATACTCATCCTCAAAAAAAATGTTCATGTCTGGCGACCTTTTCCTCTCCTTAATGTAGGCATGGAATAAAGCAGTGTTTCAATCCCCCTCATTCCGCCACATGATTCTCGTGTTATCCTTTGAAATGTGTTCATGTTTCAGCAACATGTCCTCCAGAAGCTCCTTCTTTCTAATAGGGTTTGAGAAAACCTATTCGCTCAACCATTGCTCAAGTCTCTTTTCATGGTGCTCGAATTCTTGTTAACTGGAAATCACGTCCATACCCTGTGGAGGAAGATCTGTCGACCACACCTGAAGCCATGTCTTTAGACACCTCAACTTATTATGTGAGCAAACCGATGCATTCCCCTAGGTTGGATCTTCCCAACTATCTCAAACTATTTCATGGATATATGGATTGTTATCTTAGTGTCGACAGTATCTAAAGCACTAATGGTTATCGTGGCCAGAGATAACGTGATCAGTAAGGGAGAATGATCCAAAATTCCTCACACTAGATGAACCACTTTGGTGCCACCATACTTGGAGATAGAATTCCCATTCGCCAAGAACCTGTCTAAGCGACTCCCAGACCAGTTAGACCCCCACTGATTATTGAAACAAGTAAATCTGTCCCCCCCAAGTATTCGAGGTCCATGAGTCCCTTACTAGACCTAAATTGGGAAAACAACATATTGGATCTCCTGCAGAATGGACCTTGACCCTTCCTCTCATCAGGATCAACGATCACATTAATATCCACCGCAACAATCTAAATGACGTCACCTGGACCGAAAGAGTTGATATCATTCTAAATGAACCCCCTCTGGTATGGGTCACAACTTCCTTATACAAATGAGGAAAAAAATGTAAGGGATTCGTGCATAGCCTTCACTATGATGAACTGTTCTCCCCTAAGACCTATTCCACATTTAAACTCCTCTGTCAAAATATCCAAATATGGTGGTCAGATAGTGGTTCATGCAAAAAAAATGCATTTTAATTTTCTTAGAATATTCTCCAATCATGCCCGGGTTCTGTTTATGCTCAAGGATTCCAAACAGAGCAATCTTTTGTTTGATAACCTTTGAAGAAACACTGTTCGTTTTGATCAGAGGTCCCAATCCATGAGTATTTCAGATAAATATTGGAATCATTGAAACTTTATCATTCTGGGACTATCTGTAGAACTCAAAGCCTTCTCAAAATGGGAGGAATCCTTAACCTTTTGTTCCCATATATTAGATATTTTGCAAGATCCCTTAACATCAGACCGAAGTGCATTGGGAGACACACCTGTCACCAAATGTTGCGTAAATTACCTACCCCGCTTTCTTGAGGATGATTTGGATAACCTCCTTAATCCAAGACCATGGCCTGTTGGAGGAGGATATATCTGAACCTCTTCCAGTGGGACTCCCTGAGGATAAGAGATCATAGTAAGTGATCTTTCCTCGGCCCCAACACTCCTTGGGTGCGATAGGGCTGATAGGGGGAACTACCATGAGGTATTAGGGTCTTTGAAGGGAAAAAGAATGAATGGACACACCTCGAATCTTTGGAGGAAAGAATATGTTGAGAAGAAGGGGGAAACCACTACCCACATAAGCCTTAGGCACCCATCTTGGAACAAATGGCATGATCTCCCAATAAGATACCATGATATCATCTGAACCTGAGTCTATGAGCTTCATGGGAGTGGGAGCAGGATCAAGGCACTGGTGAACCTTAGGAGGAGTCTGAACCTCCATCATTGTTGTACCTGGGAAATCCATGCCCAGATGGAAAAGTCAAGGAGCATGGGACCTAGTCCGAAGGGTGTTACCCCTCCGCCCTCCCTGCCCGCTACGCTGGCACACCTGCAAAGAATTCCCCAAAAGGAGGCAACATGAACAGAATCTTGGGAACATGGGGTAGGAGATATCCTGATCCTAGAGGAAGGAATCCTGTACCTTGAGAGAAATATTCTCTGTAATGGAAAGAGAGAGATATATTTCCATAAAAATGTGGCCCATCGAAGTATCCACACAGTTTCTGGTCCAGATATTTGTGCACAAAAAATTTCCCAAGGTGTCACCGATCATCCCAAGGAGTCCTTCATTCTAGAGCTGGAGCGAAAGTTGAGGGAGGATGGTCCAGACCACCAAAATAGAACTTTCTTCCCACATGTGGACGTCCAAGGACCATATGGATAAGCTGAAGCTTCAATGAATAATGGCTCAGGGATCAAGCACTACGCATAGATGAAATCGTCATCAGAGGAAAAGACGAGGCCAAATGAAAGCCTATGGATTAGGGAGATTTGAACTAGAATATAGAGGCCCCATGAATCCACTAAGCACTGGAATACTGTGATAGATTGTTTATAGGATTTGATGTGTGCCCCCCAATGTCCATTTCAGGCAACCCACAACATTCACATAGGACTCCGCTGGAACAACCAAGAAGATATGGTTACCCTCATGGGATTATTGTGCCTAGTCCATTGGAATGACATGGAATCCATGAGGATGGGATGTAGGAATTCCAAAGAGAGTGTCCCTAAAGGAAAGCTATGTAGCCGATGGCGGAATCAGGCCAGAAGGTGAAGGAGTTCCAGCCTGGGGGGAAGCGGGCTCGACCTGGGAGGGACTGCCGAATCCCTAAGGCCAACGCCAGAGATTGAGGGGAATTCCAGAGGGGGGAGGTAGAAATATCTAGGTTCAAAGGAAGATGGGAATGAGGGGAATAGTGGAGCTCAGGTGGCGGAAACCGAAACGGTCAGAAAAATTTAAACACCATGTGTTGCGTGGCGTGATTACTCTCGAGAGAGTGAGGAAGATTCCATCCCAAGGTTCCATAAAAAATAATCTATTGTATTGGTACTTAGAATTTAAATTTATTATTAAAGGAAATAATGATTTATGTACATAAATTTATTGATGAAAAAAATTCATGAAAGATGTTCATGGAAATGTATGATACCTTGGGTGCATCATTAGTAATATTATAATAAATAATAATGTGAGAAAAGAATTATCCAAACTATTTATTAAGTGAATAAAGTATCCCATGCCCTTTGATGGATATTATATAGCCTAAATAAGTCTAGGTCCATGGTATTTAATATGAAAGTTCTAATTCCACAAAATCAATTAAAGACGTATCAAGAATATTGGTTTATGGAAATGGGATCCTACCTGCTCAATTTGAGATATTGTGGTAAAGGGATCATATTACAAAGTACACATTCATATGAGGTGACATGTCATTGTAGGATTAACTTCTTTCTCTATGGGTGCCTTGGCATGTTGTAAGACACTAACCTTGTATATTAAGCTGCTTCATCTAATGCCACTACGAAAGAGTCCTAGAGGGTCACACACAAAGTTTGTATAGTATATCAGTTAAATAATATATTTTTATTTATTATTTATTATGTCGAATAAATATTATTCTCGTATGTGATTTAGTAATTATTAATTAATTCTTGATCACATTTATATTGTCAGTAGTTATTAGATGGAATATATTTTGTATAGAGTATTTAATAAAAATTTATTTGTTATTTAGTAAATATAATATATATTTATTTATTGGTGAATAATGAAGTAAAATTTATTTAATAAATAAATTTAAATTAGTTAAGGCCCCATAAATATTGTAGAGGAATTGAGGACCGGGATTAATGGTATGGTGAGAAATGATTGTATTGAATATTATTTAATTAAATAATATTTATTTATAATTTGCAAGTTCATCACATGTCGATAAATAATAACAATACTATTATTATTTGACATGGGGTTTTTATGAAATTAAATAAATAATATGGGAGTTTGTGAAATTATATTATTTTGACCCTCATTATAAAAATACCCAATTATGTTTTTTTTCTCATAATCCAATTGAGTTGTGCCCAATATATTTAGAGAAACCCTATAAATCCTTGATAACTATATTCTCTAAGAACCCTCTCAATAATGGTGACAAATCCTCCTCCACCGAATCAAGGAGAATGCTTTGGAATCAAATCTCAAGGAGTTCAGAGGAGGATGACACAAGCGTAAGTATATTCTATGAAAAAACCTGAAGACTCCTTTGGTGAAATCTATAGATTCATTAAACACTTTTGGTTCACCTTTTAGATGAAATATATCCTCGTTTTATACAAAAAAATGACAGTTCACTATAGATCTTTCATCAGACACATAAACGAAGAAAAAATTCATTAGAGGTAATTATTTATCAAATTAAATTAATTATAAACAATATGGGTTGATCTCCTCTCTCTCATGTTTCATCATGATAAATATTTTCCATATTTTATTCAATTCCATTGATCAAGGAGATTAAGCATCATAAAGATCATTGATTGATAATCAATTATGGAAAAAATAAATGTTGTCCAACACCCATTGCACGCTTCCACTGCACTAAAAACCTACAATTATTATCAGAGAGATCACATAATTGGGTATAATTATTTAAGATCATTGGTTATTTAAGAATTTTAATTTATTTTTTCAATGAAAGTTAAATCATTATTTTAATCTAAATTATGAAATTTGTTTCTTCCTCATTTATTTTTCCATAACATAATCAAGGCGTTTAATTATTTGATTAAAATAAAATCATGAAACATAGCAAGAGGTTCAAAGGATTACGGATTCATAACATTGGAGTGCACACTGTGTAATTAGAATTACACATCATGTACTCATAGTCAATGCACATGGAGTTAATTTTTAAATTATGTAAACCATGTCCGTTGATGACATGTAGTATAGTTAATTATTAGACCGCATGTAGATTGGGATAGACCGAAACATGGTCAGCCGGGGTACACATCATATTGACCACATAGACAACTTTTTGTCTCTTTGTGATAAAAACGTTCCATGTTTTCAAAACATTGCCTACCTGATTGGTGACCATGTAACACAGAATCAACACATAATGTTGCATGTTGAAACGCTATGTAATCCATATTTTATGAGGTATTTTTTACATGTCAAGTACCTATTTTTATACCTCAGATAGATGGTGAAAGGTGTACATGTCATTTAGAGTAGACCTACAACCCATGTACTTATACCAAGTTGCACAGATTTAGAATTTATATATTTTACTATATAAACCTTGAGACATGAACTTGCATGTGGTCACAAATATAGGACATTCCATGTGATAGGTATTAATATAAAAGAATATTTAAATGTTTTATTAATATTTGTATAATGTTTATATATGCATATCATTTTAGATTAGTATTCCATGTTGATACTATGTGTTCATTTGAGCATAAAATGTGACTGAAAAATCATTTAATTCGTCTAATCATTCATAAAGTACATGTTGGGAAAGTATGTGATAAGTCATGTATGGAATATATCTTTTTCATGCAAAACATGTGTTCTGGTTAGGAATCACTATTTCTAAATGGTTTCCTACATATTTGTTTATCAAACCAAAAACACCCAATGGTTCTATATCCAACAGGACTAGAATTCCAAAGTTAGGCACTCTTTAATGCTTTTGACCGATGGTTCTTAAGAAAACACATTGGTAAAGAGGATGGGAGGTCATCCTCATCACACCCTTGTGAGGAGAATTATTGCCTACTCTAGGAATCTCCTACAGAGTTATGATATGTTCATGAATCCTTATTAATTTAAAAAGTGTAATGTAGTTTTCCCTTGAAAGTTGACATAAAATCTTGGCTTGTGTGGAATTCAGAATCATTTATATCTATTCAAGGTTCTTCATCAATGGAGATATCTTTGTGTATCCATGTTTATCCACTGATGGTATCCTATTATATACTAATATATTATTTGGACGTTATCACAAAAGTACGGTTTTTAAGCCACTAAGTGGGGCACTCTGGGATTTTATAGTCATCCAATTAGACGAATGTCATTCAAGAATCTATCTTCATCCAGGGAGATGAAAATTTACTCTGGAGCTTATTTTCATCAAGGTAGATATAGGTTAATCAAGATTTTATCTTTATCCATGGAGACAAATATTGTATTGATATTGGGACTAAAATCATAGGTGGGATTCCTACGTATCCTTTTTAAAGGAATCGGAACCTGCATAGTTTGGTGCCACTTAATGGGACACATCATTCCTTTTATGCTAATGTGATAGGGAAGAATCCGTACATTTTAGCTTCATGTCGCAAGGAAATCTAGGTGGAAAGTTCCTAGTCGGAGATTTGTTTGAGACTTGTGACTATGTATCCCAAGGAACATGAATGGAATATGAGATTCCAATAAGAATAATACCCTGATATGGATATGACCCGAAGGGAATAGGGTTGATTTGGAATGTTTATTTTGAACCTCAGGGATGCTTACTATGTATCCTTTTTGTATGTGAATAAAATCCGACATAGTTTAGTAAGTATCACAAGGGTGTATGAACCTTTGAGAGAAATATGGTGGGGATTACTCCTAAATAGGATACCCTTGTAATAGGGTCTATGAGATATGTCTTAACACATGGATATTTAGGGGGATTTTATTTGTTGTCTTCTCTTAAGGATGATACCCGAATTAATGGAATTTAGTTTTGGCTCTTGAGGAGTATGTCCAATGAGCTTGGTCCCTAAATGAATGATTCCTACATATCCAAATTATGGTGGGAGTCAAAGTTATCATATTTAAATCATTTTGGAGTATTGTTTTGATGCTATGATCATTAAAAACCCTTAATACCACGTGAGTGATGGTTGGTGTGAGAAACAAGAGGATGTAAAAGATTTTACAAACCACACACTTTTTCCTCCACTGATGGAAGGGGTCGGGCCTATGGTGGAAGAGGTAATGGATACAGTGGAAGAGATCATGGATATGATGCTTCCCTTTGTTCAATTAACAATGAAAATGGGTCCAATTTAAGGAAGGAGTGAAGGTAAATGGTGTAGAGAGGAGTGATATTGCAACCTATTATGTGAAAGGATTGGAACATACACCCGGATGGGTGACCTAAAATGGGCCCCGTAAAGGGGAGGGAGGATTATCCTATGTCCAAACGGAAAAGGAAGTCTAACCCTTACCCCCCTATAATAGGGGATTAAAGGCTCTAGGTCAAAGAGATGATAATGGGAGGACAAAGTCATATCACTAGAATTGAAGATAAGGAACCCCTCAACACTATCTGTAGGTTAAGGGTCTATGTGACCATCTATATCCGAATCTACAGATATCCCCTGGACCCTTACCATATGGTAGGACAAGTGTGGGAAACCTCTGACCACAAATATCCAAATTCATATGGGAGACATGTTGATGTTCATTTCCCAAAGATCTAATAAATTATTAGGTCATGGTGGAGGTCTCAACATAATCCCATTCAGGAAAGGGATCCAATGAAGGAGAGGTACTTCCATCAGTGGATATGAAGGAGGATTTATAAAAAGATCAAGTAGGATGAAGGGGTTAGTTGAACCAAGAAGGGGCAATCAAGTATGTGGAACACATACATGTGGTGCGCAGGTAGGATCAGGCGAATTGTTGTCACCTTTAGTGATGAAAATTGAGGATTAATGGACTTTGCGGATATGTGGATCATGAAATTAAGAGTATTAATAGGTATTCTATGAATATAGGTGCACCACATCTGTTTTGAGGAAGGGTGGTTGCACAAGTGTTCTCAAATTAAGAATTTGGTTTAATGATTCACACAACTATGGTTAATTTTTATGACATGTAGCACCTAACTCTCACTATACCCCCTCAATTACTTCACTTTAGGTGTTATTAAACTATAATGAATGTTTTGGAGGTCTTATGTGAAGTAATAGGTTGACCAGAAAAGAAAATTGGGCTTTAGGGAAATGCTTTCTTACAAGTTAAGACCCTAAGGGTCTATTTATAGGAAAATATAGTACCCTAGGAGATGGTGACTTGGAACTAAAGTGATGAGTTGTTATGAAATTGAGGTGGCATGTATGTTCATGTATCCCACTAGTGATTCGGGATACCTTGGGAAAACCAAATTTTTATAATTTGAAAATATTTAGAGTTTCTATCTGTTTCCTCCTCCTTTTTCTAGGGAATTTTCCTTTGTCACATTTTTATTAATGTGATCGGACAGAGTGTTAATGGGGAAATAGGAGAAACAACTACTCTATACTGTGGAAGAAATATCCCGCCACCCCTGATCAGGATAATTTCTAAGCTACGGTCATCACCCATTGGGTCGCTTCCTTCATTGCCATCACTGACCCTCTTCAAAAATGCATAGTCGGAGCACAATCTTTATTTATCCAGGTTCAGGATATTTGTGGAGAAGTGCATGGATCCCATTTTTTGGGGTCTACAATGTCACAAGAGTAAAGAAATATATATGTATAGTACATATTGGGTAGAATCAGATTAATATTTATCATTTTTATTTCAATGTATATTTATTTAAAATGTTATTTTGGAATGAATTTATTTATTTTGTTTAAACATATAAGGGATGATAATATAAAGTAAATTTGTATAAGAATAATGATAAAAGGATTGATTAATTAATGTTATTAATTAAACTATTTGATGAAATTTATCTTAAATAAGATATGTTAAATAATTGAATGATAGTTTTAGGAAATTTAGAATTTGGTTCATGCATTTGGATGAATATGAGTTTGACTATACATTTTTTTATTGGCTTCATTTAATTTATTATTAGATTAAATTTTTGACTTTCATTCCTTATCTCTTCATTATTATGTATGGACTACATTCCCATGGTTTTGTTTATGTTAACCCTTATCCCCTTACCATAATGTGAGTAAAAGGCATATGTAAGGGATGGAAAACCCAATATAGTGGACATAATTAAAGTACAGAGTAGAGGCAATCCCAATCAAAGGAGATACCAAGGTGGACAGCTGGAAAGATGTAAACACAAACCTTAATTGATTCATGGTGTTTCTCTGCTAGGACAATGGTTAGTTTATCAACCACAAGATAAACTAACTATTATAATAAGATATTTATCACAGCCTTTAATTTATTTCTTTCAGTTTCATGGTTATTTAATTATGGATGTATTGTCACGATCACATAATTAATGAATTAACAAACATGAAAGGTGGAACTAAAATAAAATGACATGAATAAATATTATTTATTACTTGGTTAATCACATATGTAATCTCATTTAATAATAACAATAATGTGATAAAGATAAATATTGGAAACTTACTCATAAAAGGATAAAATCCCTAAATAAAATATCAAGTATGTATGGCCTTCCATTACATTGGTATGAATCATACCATAGTTCAATGTGCATGACCAGACAAAGTTGGGGTGCTTTCAATTATTGTGGAATTAAGAAATGTGGTTTTTGGATGACTTAACATTGTTAACATCAATGGTTGACTTCCAAACCAGGACATGGTGTAACATAGAGATAAAATTTGAGTAAATCAAAATTAATGATTTTAGTATTGGGGAGTCTGCTCATTAGATCAAGGAACTCTGAGTTAATGCAGTTGGAATTTGGAATGTCTACCTTAAACCATTAGAGTATCTTGACCAAACAATGTTAGGGTAATTAGAAGGGGAATATGGATCCTTTCTTCTAGAATGTATAATAAACAATATATTCCAATGAAAATGGTGAGGGATATTGGGTTTCAATAAAATAGTTGGAGACAAATAAATATAGTATTTATTTATTTATCTAAATTAATCAGATAAATTACTAAAATTTTGAATATCTAATTTTTTTGAAACAAAAATAAAATAAATCAAACATATCATCATGATGCATACTTAAGAAGGAAAAAAAATTCAATGAAAAATTTTCCAGTAGTGGCAATGGAACCTACATGTCATCCTTCTTCCTGAAAGTAAATTTTAATTTTTGGAAGAATCATTACCAGTTGTGCCTAGAAATGAGGCATCTGATGAAGAATTATATCTCTATTTGAAACATCTGAATGATTCTATGTATGTTATTTTATTCATGCTATCACCCATGCCCAATATGATTTTAAAGCAATATGAGGATATGGATGCTTATTGTATGATGTCTCACCATTGGGATCTTTATCAATAGAAGGTGATATAACTAAGGTACAAGATCCCTAATAATTTGCTCAAAACTAAGCATCCAGAGTCTGTAGTAGTAGGTCCTCATGTAATCAAGATTATCCAATAAATTTAATGCCTATATATCTTAGAGATTAAATTCCCAAATGAGTTTCATAGGGATATCATACTTTCATCACATACCCAGACCTTCTCCAGATTTATTGTGAATTATAATAGGAAAATATTTATAAGGGTATTTCGTAACTTCTTACATGGATTTACCAAGTGGATAAGGAAATAGAGAATGAAAACCCCATAGTCTATATGGTGAATAAGAAGAGGAAGTACAAGGAAAAGTGTCCCAAGATATATAAACAAGCAACAACTCCTGAGCACCATCCTACCAAAAAAATATGATCCATGGTTAGGGAAAATAAATAAAGGCAACATTTTTTTCATGAGGAAAGTCAAAACACTAGAGTTGGAACTAAACCTAGATTCTAGGGGAAGATAAATATATATTCATTATCATGTTCAATATTTACATTTCCACGCGTTGGGTATTAGATAAATCATTTGTTTCTCACATCTATATACAAATGAAGGAAACAAATAGATTTCAAAATAATTCCAGAGGAGAGGTGGAACTGTGAGCTGCCAAAGGTATGAGGCTTGCTTCCAAGGTAATTGGTGAAAACTACATTTCGTCTACAATGTTAATGTTTTTTATTTTATGATATTATTATTATTCACCTACAATTACCAAGAACAAAATTTATGTTCCCTGTTTAGATACAAATGGGTTTATTTTTGAATTCTAGAATTACAGTTATTTCTTGTATACAGACAACATATGCTATGTTACAGAACATTTAATTAATGTTCATTATGCATTCAATTATGAAAACCAAGTGTTGGTAGTGAATAATGAATCATGTTCATATGAATCATATAACACCCAACTGTGGAATCATTGTCTTTGTTATCTAAATGAGAATCATTTTGACAAAGATTTGTTAAGATGGTTATTTAGAATATTCTGAGCTAAAACTATTATATTGATGCCATGATTGTTTACATGTAAAAGTGAACAAACCTGCATTCAGTGGATAGGGTTAAAGGGATAGTTAACTTCTTTATTTGGTACACAATGATGTGTTTGGACCATTTATAGTAGACGTTAGAAGTGGATATTCTAATATCAAAACTTATACTGATGATTTGAGTAGATATGGATGTATCTACATGATGAGGTATAAGTCTAGGTAATTTTATAAATTCAATGAATTCCATAATGAAGTATAAAATCATCATGGTATGAAGATAAATAAGATTTGATCAAATCAAGGTGGTGAATATCATTAAAAAATGTTCATCGACATTCTACTGGAGTTTGGGATTCTATCTAAACTTACCACAGCTTATTCACCATAGTGGAATGGTGTTAGTGGAAGGGGGGATCATACCTTGTTAGACATGGTAAGGTCAATGATGAGTTAGGTGGATCATCTATTATCCTTTTGGGGATATTCATTACAAACTACATCATATAAATTAAACTGAGTACCAACTAAAATGGGAAATGAAATTCCCTATGGTTTAGGGAGTAGAATGAAACACATTTTATCACATACATGTGTATGGTAATGTGTTGTATGTTTATAATGTATCCCAAGGAAAGAAATGGATACTACATATACAACCCCTCAAAAAATAATTCTATTCTTTCCAAAAAAACTCATTTTCTAGAGAGGGATCACATCCAAAAAAAGGACAGTGGGAGCAATATTGACTTCGATGAAGTTAATGCCCAAGATACACAAGAGTTGGTACATGAACAGATTACCTAGGTCCCCAAGGAATAATTAGTTATTGATTAAATAATACTTGTTAGGAGCATAATATAGGTAAGAGAAAATGAGATATATGGTTTTCTGGTCACTGAGGATGGTGACTCATTATTGGTTGACAATGATGAACTTCTATCCTACAAAGAGTAATTGGAGTGATCAGAAGCTGAAATATGGCTAGAAGCTATGAATTCTTAGATGGATTCCATGTATTAAAACCATGTTTTCATTCAGGTCAATGCTATAGTTGATGTAAATACTGCTAGATAAAAATTACTATTTAATAGTAAATTATAAACGGAGGGTAATGCACCTATAAAGAAAGGGTAGGGGCGAGAGGGTTTAAACAATGTCAAGGAATTGACTACGATGAAAACTTTTGGCCAGTTTCTATGTTTAAATCCATCATAATCATACATTCTATAGTAATTTATCATGACTATGAGACTTGAATTGTGGATATAAAAACTACATTCCATAATAGTGACCTTGTGGAAGATGCTGATATGACCCAACAAGAATACTTTTTGACTCCAAGTGATGCCAAAAATGATTTTCATGTTGCATTGATCCATTTATGAATTGATTCAAGAACCCACGTCATGGAACATTAGATTGAATTAATTCATAAAATTATTGGGTTTAATTAATAAAAAATGTGAGCCATCTGTTTACAAGAGGTTTAATGGGAATGTGATCATTATCATATTAGTATAAGTTAATGACATATTACTAATTGGAAATGACATGCCAGTCTTAAAATTAGTAAAGGACTATTTAAACAAGTGTCCTACATGAAGGAATTTGGAGAAGCATCATGTATTCTAGGGATCAAGATCATTCGTTATAGATTTAGGAGGATGCTTGGTCTATGTCAAGTATATATATTGACCATAAAATAAAGAGAATAATATATAAAAATCCAAGAGGTTATTGGTTCAAATGTCACATGGTTTACAAATTTATAAGAAAATGTGTCCTAAAACACAACAAGAGAATGTGAGAATGAGTAAGATCCCATATGCTTTAGCAATAGGATCAATTATGTATTCCATGTTATATATTGGACTAGATGTTGCCAATTCATTGAGCATGGTAGGTAGATATCAAGATGATCCAAGAGAACTATATAAGTCTACTATTAACGATATACTTAAGTATCTAAGAATAACTATAGAAATGTTCTTGGTGTATGGAGTAGACACATAAATTATCATTATGGGTTATACTGATGCGGGTTTTTACATAGACCAGAATGATCTAAAGTCAAAATCAGGATATGTTTGATGTCCCAACAGAGGAGTTGTAAGGTACAAGAGTTCAAAACAATTTGTTGTTGCTAATTCTATAATGGATTCTCAGTATATATGTGATGACCCGAACCCTCGCAGTCCACCCCTTTTCCAAATTCCAGATCCTAGGAGTGACGTCTCTATGGTAGGATGTCATTTCGGCATGCGACCGATCGGGGTGACCGATCGGCACGACTGATCAGTGTCACCCAGCCTTGTCGAGTTTCTCTTCTACAGTTTTTCCTGTAACACCTCTTTTGGGCTTTTCAACCTTTTTTCAAGTGGTTCAAAGCCATTTAAAATCCAATAATTAATACTCAATAAATCCCTAGGGACCTCCACAATTGAGAATTAAATAAAAATTAATTTTGTCATGTGTAACCACCCAACCGCATGGGGAACCATGATCTAAATTTAATGTCGTTCAAATTCCCATATCTCGTAAAAATTGGATCTTATCTATATATCGTACAATAATTTCTTCTTCCTTCTTCTTCCTCTTGGATGGCTTCCTTTATTCTTAGTACATTTGGAGTTCCCGATGTCCATCCCCTGCAAGTCATGCTTTTCCCTGATTCTTGGCGCGTGGAGAATAACTTCGATCTTTGATCAATCAGGTAGGTTTTTACTTCACCTCTCCTTTATGTGCATCATGCGGGGTGGGTACATTTTTTTCACTATGGTAATTTATGAAACCAAACATAATGAAGATAATGAACAGACTTTTAAAGAATGAATGGGGGGTGTGATAGATGTTTCTGTTGTACTACTTTTATGTTATATGTGTTGTGAATTGTGTGGGCCTATCCTCACTGAAAATCATGGCTGTTGGTGGTATTTCCTTGTACTCTAATGAAACATTGTCTTCTTTGATGATTAAATTACTTAACCTGGAAATTGGTTAATCACGTAAACTCAATTGGATTAAATGGGTGTTCAGTAAAACAAGAATCTCTTTGTGACCACACTGGTTAACAAACAGAAAGAGGAACCTAATGAATGATGTGCTTGAACCTAGAAATTTTCCACTCTGTTTGGTGGTGGGTGTGTTGTTCTACTTGGTGCTTATGGGAAGATGTGAATGGGGATGGGATCCTCTTTTGTGGTAGGGTTGTTGCTTGTGAATTTGAAGTTGTGTGGTTGCTCTGCTGTGACACGAACACGGGTGGGATCCTCTATAATTGAGAAATGGTGGGTTCCTAGTTTTGGGGAAATGGGGTTGTGTCTCAGGGTTTGATTTGTATCCAGAACTTTTAGGGATCTCACTTATCCCTTTTGTGAGGTTTTCTTTGGTTCCAGTACTTTGAGAGATGTCACCTAACTATTTTTCGTTGTGACCTTACAATACATTCAGGTGTGAATGCTTAAATTGTTGTTTGGTTGTTTCTTTTTTTTCCTAGCTTGCGTTTATGCCTATTAGTAGCTCGATAGTGCAGAATTAAATCTAATGGGATTACTTGAACATGAAAACAAGAATGGTTGAGTGGGGAATTAGTTTAGGAATGAGTTGTGACATGGACGTTATTTTCGTGGCTTCTTTTGTGAATAAATAGTAATAAGGGTATTTGTGCTTAGGTTTTGGAACCCCTAGGTTGGGATGAGTGTTTTTTACCTATACATATATCTGTAGTTTTAATGTTTCTTATTAGTGCCCCACCCAAGTTGAGAACATAGTGCCGAACACCCCATTTCATGGGGAGGGTGTTTTTACCAACACTCCTATGAGTAGCTGGTTATTAGCTTATTTTCTGATCCCTTTCCCGAATAGCCCAAGACTCTTCGAGCAGGCTATGATGGCCTGAGGTCCATTATTAGCCCAAGAATCTTCGAGCAGGGTAGTTGTGGTGGTTGGCCCAGGTGTCTGTGGGCAGGTTGATTCCCAAGTGTCTTCAGGATGAGGCCCAGGAGTCTTCGGGCATGGCAGTAGTTGTTCTGGCCCAGTGTCTTCAGGCGTGGCGGTATTTGTTCTGGCCCAGGTGTGTGCAGGCGGGGTTTGGCAGTGGGACTACAGTGAGGTTGTGGCACATGTGTGTGTGTGTAGTCGGGGTTTGGTAGTGGGACTGCGGTGAGAATAGCAGGATTGGTTCGTTGCATAGGATGTCTTCAATAACCAGTGGGAAAGTGGCGCGAGGTACCCAAATATCGATGTGTTATTACTATACTTTACATTCCTTTCATTATTTGGGGAGTGTGCCTTGGTGGGACTTGGGTGGATAGTTTTTCCTTGCATGGTGCATTGGTTTTTATTTTCTCACAGGGCATTAGAATGCCTCTCCACTTGTGCACGAGAGTATTTGGTTTTCCCTACTGAGTGTACTTTTATGCGCACCCTACGTATATAAAACCATTTTCGGGTTTCTAGGAGGACTCCAGGGATCGTATGGGACCGTACTAGCTCGGACCTTGGGGTAGTTTCTGTTTTCGTTTTCCTTTTTATTGGTACATTACCTTTAGAGTTTTCTGGCTTGTATCTTTTACTTTTGAACATGCATGAGGGAATGGTTTACTTTTGGATTTACCTTTACTTTCAGCTTCGGTATTCATGAGGTTTATATCTTATCTCTCGATCCTATAAAAAAATAAAAAGGGAAATTCCTTCTATTTTGTGTGATATTCTTTACCCTTGGTGTTGGTCGCCACTCCGGGGCCTATTGAAGGCAGGTTTCTAGGGTCATTATCTCTCCTTAAACTTAATGAAGGAAGACCAGCTAGGGAACGGGATTTTATCCCCCCCCCCCCCCCCCGTGATCCGACGCAAGGACTATGGACCTACCAAATGACCATAAGAGGATACACTGATTGCAGGGTAGAGACCCCAAGAAAGGTATATGCATCATAATTACTTCTGTTCTCATGTTTCTGGGGTGTTTTGGGGATATTAAATGAATCAGAAGTCTAAGAAAAATTTAACAGCAATATTCTGCACTACTCGGGCTTAGACATTCCTTGTTCATATTGTAGCTATGGAACCTGGGAGATGACCACGAGTTGTGAGGGCGATCGAGGCCTATGAGGTTGACTTGGCCGATCGGCAGAGGAATGACCGAGAGGAAGAGGATGATCAGTGGTAGAAGATGCTTCGAGCCTTTCAGTGACAGATCCCCTGGAAGTACGTGGGCAGCACCTCAAATATGGAGATGAAAAGCTGGCTTGAGGAACTAGTGATCGTTTTCAGGCTGATTTGGGATCTGAAAGAGTACTGGGTTCCTCTAAACTTCAGCCAGATGCGTGGAGCAGCACGTCTGTGGTGGATGCTTTATCTTGGAGAGAAGAGTGAAGATGAGGTTGCGTGGGCTTACATCGAGAAGGATTTCCGGGCAGAATTCCTCTCTTCCATGATGAAGGCCGAGAAGAGGCAGGAGCTACACTCCCTCCAGCATGGGAGTATGTCAGTGAGAGAGTTGGGGATAAAGTTCAAGGATCTCCTTCAAATTTATTTGGACCTCTTTCCAGATGATGAGTCTCGGGCTAGATGTTTAGAGGAGGCACTCTGACCTTCTCTTTAGTACGCTGTTACCCCGTTCACCCTACCAACGTACATAGAGGTGCAGAAGAAGGCTGAAGTGGTAGAGAGCATGCAAACGTTGGGAGGTGTGTCACGAGAGAGGATCAAGTTAGGCTCGTCAAAGGAGAATTTTGTCAGTATCAGGCCTCCAGTATCAGGGCCCTCTAGGTTCTGACCAGTAGGAACCAGGCCGCAGCAGTTCCTGTTCCTGTCTCCTGGTCCTCGCCCTTTCCCTTCGGGCCTGGGACCGAGGTTCTTCGTCTGTGGAAGCCATGGGAACCTTTGAAACCAGTGCCTGTACATAATACAGTACTATGGGGGTGGGCAGGTCCAGCATCCACCTCACCAGCAGTAGTTCTCGACTAGGCCCCTTCAACAGCAGCAGCAGGGGCAGTGGGCTCCCACTCTGCCGAGGGCCGACGTTGCAGGAGGAGGCCGACCTCAGGGTGCTCCTCAAGGACCTCGACCTGAGCGTGGTTGGGGAGGTGTCTGATAGCTGAGAGGAAGAGGAGCTAGTCATGTGCAGTTGCACACCATGGAGGCAGCAGTTCTAGCAGAGACAGAGGTTGTTCGAGGTACAATCATCTGGTTTAGTACCCTTGAATATGCCTTGTTATATACAGGAGCTTCGCACTCCTTTGTTAAACCCAGTCTGGCCCATGCTTTGGGTTTAGACGCTGAGAGGCTTCCAGTGCCCCAGGTGCTGAGCACACTAGTCGGAGGACAGACTGAATTGTTGTATTTTTGTCGCGGATATAGACTGATCATACGACCACATAAGTTAGTCATGGATCTTCTACTGTTACAGATATAACCATAAGATGTCATCCTAGGCATTGAATGGATGTTCTCTGTATGTTCCATCATTGAATGCTTCTGAGGACGAGTTTTGTTTTCAGACTTGGGCGGCTGATGGGTGACTTTCATCAGCAAGCGGAGTTTCAAGGGAAGAAGTAAGCGGGGGGAAACCCTCCTCTCTTTTCTGGATGATCTATCAGTGGATTCAGTGGATGTATAAATGGTGGAAGTCCCCGGAATCATATGGGAATTTATGGACGTCTTCCCTGAAGAGGTGGAAACTCTGCCCCAACAACGTGATGTTGAGTTCAGGATAGACTTGCAACATGGTCCTCATCCAATTTCAATGGCCCCCTATCAGATGGTACCTTTGAAGTTGCGGGAGTTGCACATCCAGATTGACGATCTGATGAATAAGGGCTTTGTTCGGCCAAGTGTGTCACTGTGGGGTGCTCCTGTTTTGTTTGAGAAGAAGGCGAATGGTGGTCTAAGGCTGTGAATAGACTATAGAAGGCTGAATCAGGTGACAGTCAGGAATCACTACCCTCTCCCAAGGATAGACGATCTCTTGGATCAGCTGAGGGGAGCAGGTTGGTTCTCGATGATCGATCTGCGGTTTGGATATCAACATGTGAGGCTGAAGGAGGGTGACATCTCAAATAATGCCTTCAGATGAAGATATGGGATCTTTGAGTTTGTAGTCATTCTGTTCGGCGTTGCGAACACACCAGTTTTGTTCATGGGGCTCATGAACTCCATTTTCCGGGAATATCTGGGCCGGTTAGCAGTCTTGTTTATTGACGACATCTTGATCTACTCAAGATCAGAGGAGGATCACGCTGAGCACTTGAGAATAGTTTTAGAGGTCCTATGACATCAAAAACTCTATGAGAAGTTGTCCAAGTGCAAGTTATGGACATGAGAAGTGCATTTCCTTGGGCACATGGTGTCCAATCAGGGGATAGTAATGGACCCAATGAAGGTCAATGCAGTTGTTTCTTGGGAAGCACCCAAGAACATGGAAGAGGTTCATAGTTTCCTCGGGCTGTCAGGTTACTACCGGAGGTTCATGCCCAACTTATCCTGAGTTGCGGCACCCTTATGATCCTTGACCAAGAAGGACCAGGAATTCATATTGTACAAGTAGTGCGAGGTAGCCTTCAGCTATCTAAAGGAGAAGTTGGTTAGTTCCCCAGTGTTGAGGTTTCCAGAAGAAGGGGAATCATAAGAGGTGTTCCGTGATGCTTCAGGGAAAGGCCTCAGATGTGTGTTGATGCAGCAGCAAGGGGTGATCTTCTATGGGTCTAGGAAGTTACACCCTCATGAGCATAATTATGCCACCCAAGATCTGGAACATGCAGAAGTTGTCTTTGTGCTAAAGTTGCGGCAGCATTACCTCCTCAGGGAGTGCTTTGTGTTCTTGTCAGACCACAAGAGCTTGAAGTATGTCTTTAATCAGCGGGACCTGAACATACAACAGCGAAGGTGGATGAAGTTACTTCAGGACTACGACTTCGAGATTTTCTACACCTTAGGAAAGGAGAATGTAGTGGCGGATGCCTTGAGCAGGAATTCATAGAGGGGTGAGTTTAGAGAGTCAGAAGATGCTTGGAAGGCGATGGAGGAGTTAGATGACCTGCACCTGGACGCGAGGATGGATAGTGGTAGAGGTTACCTGTATTAGATGACAGTGAAATCCTCTCTTCTATGACAGGTGGAGGAGTCCCATTGGGGGGACTCAAAAAGAAAAGTGGTGTGTGACTGAGTTGACCAGGGAAATGATCCGGAAGGGTGGACGGATGATGGTCAGAACCGTATGCTTTTTCAACAAAAGCTGTTTGTTCTAGAGGCAATGCGTGGAAAAGTTCTTAGTGAGTTCCACAACTCACCCCTAGCAGTGCACCTGGGAGTTTCCAAGATGTACCAGGGCCTGAGGAGATAGTTTTGGTGGCCCAGGATGAAACAGGCAGTAGTAGAGTTCGTAGAAAAGTGCCTCGTCTGTCAGCAGGTGAAGGCCGAACAACGTGTTCCAGGCGGTCTGATGTAGTCTCTATATGTCCTTGAGTGGAAGTGGGAAGACATCTCTATGGATTTCATCACGGGAATACCCACGTTTTTAGGGGGATGTGACGCTATCTGGGTATTGGTGGACCGGTTGATGAAATCGGCTCACTTTCTGGAAATCAAGGAGTCGAATGTAGTGGACGCTTTAGCATGAAGGTACATGGATGAGGTGGTGCGGCTTCATGGAGTTCTGAGATCCATAGTCTCGGATAGGGATGCATGGTTTACCTCACAAATCTAGAGATGGTTGTAGCATGCTTTTGGCACCAAGCTACATCTTAGCACTGCTTTCCATCCCCAGACACATGGTCAGACAGAGCGCACCATCCAGACCTTAGAGGATTTGCTGCAGGCATGTGTTCTGGACTCAGGAGAATCATGAGTGCGACACTTGCCTCTGGTAGAGTTTGCCAACAATAATAGAAATCACTCTACCGTTGGATTGGATCCATTAAAAACCTTGTACGGGAGGCCATGCTACTCACCTGTGTGCTAGACTGAGGTTGGGGAAGTGGGTGTTCTTGGCCCAGAAGAAGTGCAGAGCACGAAAGAGAAGGTTCATCTTATACGGGAAAGGATGAAGGCGGCACAGGACCGACAGAAGTCAAATTCCGATTATAGGAGGAGACCCTTGGAGTTTGGGTTTAGAGACCACGTTTTCTTGAAGGTATCCCCTTGGCATGGAAAATGGAGGTTCGGTAGGGGGAGAAAGCTCTCTCCCAATTTCATCGGACCCTTCAAAGTGTTGCGGTGGGTCAGAGAAGTGGCTTATCAGCTAGCATTACCACCACCACTACAGAGGATACATGACGTATTCCATGTGTCCCAGCTCCATCGGTATCTTCATGACGATTCACACGTCCTTGACTGGGGATAGCTAGATATCAAATACAATGCAGCATTTGTGGAACGAGCAGTGATGATCGAGGATCGTGAGGAGAAGGTGCTTTGTGGATGAACCATTCCTTTTGTTCATGTGTTGTGGAGGCATAGTGGGATTGAGGAAAGTACCTAGGAATGGGATGCACATATGCGTGCCCAGTACCCAGAGTTGTTTTGAGTTTTGTGATCTTCTGTTTTGTACTTGTTGTGATGGAATGCTTTACCTTGTTAACTATGGAATGTGTGGTTTTCATTTTTCTATGGATGCTTGTGAAGTATCCTAAGATGTGGGGAGGGGAGGACCTAATCCCTAGAGAAGAAATATTGGAGTGGATGCGCCTAAACCCATGTGGGCGAGTTAGAGCCACCCAAAGTGGATAGTATCTTAACATGGAGGAAGGGAAACCCATCACCACATGACCATACAGTTTAATCCTTTTTTTACAATGATTGTAATTGTTTGGGTTCACTCTTGAGAGGTATCTTCTGGGGAAGATGTTCGGACCCCCCCTCCTTTCTTCAGGCCTGGTTTTAAATTCTCAAGGGCGAGAATTTTTTGAGAGGTATCTGATGTGATGACCCGAACCCTCACAGTCCATCCATTTTCCAAATTCCAGATACTAGGGGTGATTTCTCGGTGGTAGGATGTCATTTCAACGTGTGACCAATTGGGGAGACCGAATGGCGTGACTGATCAGCACGATGGATCGGCGTGACCGATCAGGGTGACCGAGCAGCACGACCGATCGGCATGACAGATCAGTGTCACCCAGCCTTGTCGGGTTTCTCTTCTACAGTTTTTCCCGTAACACCTCTTTTAGGCTTTTCAACCTTTTTTTCAAGTGGTTCAAAGCCATTTAAAATACCATAATTAATACCCAATAAATCCCAAGCGACCTCCTCAATGGAGAATTAAATAACAATTAACTCCGTTGTGTTTAACCATCCAACCACGTGGGGAACCACGATCAGAATTTAAAGCCGTTCAAATCCCCATATCCTATAACAATAAGATCTTATCTATATATCGCACGAGAATTTTTTTTTTTTTCTTCCTCTTGGCTGGCTTCTTTTCTTCTTAGTACATTTGGAGTTCTCGATGACCCTCCCCTACAAGTCGCGCTTTTCCCTGATTCTTGGCACGTGGAGAAGAACTTCGATCTTTGATCAATCAGGTAGGGTTTTCCTTAGCCTCTCCTTTATATGTATCATGTGGGGTGGGTACGGTTTTTTCTCTGTGGGAATTGATGAAACCAAACTTAATGAAGATAATGAATGGACTTTTAAAGAATGAAGGAGGGGTGTGATCGATGTTTTTGTTGTACTACTTTTATGTTGTATGTGTTGTGAAATGTGCGGGCCTATGCTCACTGAAAATCATGGTTGTTGGTGGTCTTTCCTTGCGCACTAATGAACCTTTGTCTTCTATGATGATTAAATGACTTAACCTAGAAATTGGTTAATCACGTAAACTCAGTTGTTTTAAATTGTTGTTTAGTAAAACAAGAATCAATGTGTGACCACCCCGGTTAACAAATAGGAAGAAGAACCTAATGAATGATGTGCTTCAACCTGGAATTCTTCCACTCTGTTTGGTGGTGGGTGTGTTGTTCTTCCCAGTGCTTATGGGAAGATGTGAATGGGGATGGGATCCTCTATTGTGGCATGGTTTTTGGTTGTGAATTTGAAGCTGTGTGGTTTCTCTGCTGTGACACGAACTCTGGTGGAATCCTCTATCATTGAGAAATGGTGGGTTCCTAGTTTTGGGTTCATGGGGCTGTGTCTCGGGGTTTGATTTGTCTCCAGTACTTCGAGGGATCTCACTTTTCAATTTTGTGAGGTTTTATTTGGTTCTAGTACTTTGAGGGATCTCACTTATCCCTTTGTCGTTGTGACCTTACAAGAGAACCGGGTGTTAATGATTAAATTGTTGTTTGGCTGTTTCTTTTTTCCCTAGCTTGTGTTTATGCCTGTTATTTTCCCGGTAGTACAGAATTCACCCTAATGGGATCACTTGAACATGAAAACAAGAATGGTTGAGTGGGGAATTAGTTTGGTAATGAGTTGTGACTTGGCAGTGAGTGTCATGGCCTCTTTCGAGAATAAATAGTAACAAGGGTGTTTGTGCTTAGGTTTTGGAACCCCTAGGTTGGGATGAGTTTTTGTTACGTATACATATATCTGTAGCTTTTATGTTTTTTATTCATATCCCACCTAAGTTGAGCACTTAGTTCCGAACACCCCATTTCATCGGGAGGGTGTTTTCCCCAACACTCCAATGAGTGGCTGGTTATTGGATCCTTTTCTGCTCCCTTTCTTGAATAGCCCAAGACTCTTCGGGTAGGATGTGATGGCCTGAGTTCCATTATTATCCCAATAATCTTCGGTCAGGGTAGATGTGGTGGTTGGCCCAGGTGTCTTCGGGCAGGTTGTTTCCCAAGTGTCTTTAGAATGAGGCCCAAGTGTCTTCGGGCATGGCAGTAGTTGTTCTGGACCAGGTGTCTTCAGGTGTGGCAGTAGTTGTTCTAGCCCAGGTGTGTGCGGGCGGGGTTTGGCAGTGGGACTGCGGTGAGGTTGTAGCCCAGGTGTGTGCAGGCAGGGTTTGGCAATGGGACTGCACTGAGGTTGTGTCCCAGGTGTGTGCGTGAGGGGTTTGGCAGTGGGACTGCGGTGAGAATGGTGGTATTGGTTCGATGAATAGGATGTCTTTAATAACCAATGGTAAAGTGGCATGGGGTACCCAAATATCGATATGTTTTTACTATACTTTACTTGCCTTGTGTTATTTTGGGAGTGTGACTTGGTGAGACTTGGTTGGATAGTTTTTCCTTGCTAAGTGATTTGGTTTTTATTTTCTCAAAGGGTATTAGAATGCCTCTCCATTTGTGCATGAGATTCATTGGTTTTCCCTACTGAGTGTACTTTAATGCTCACCCTACGTATATAAAACTATTTTTAGGTTTCCCAGAGGACTTCAGGGATCGTGCGGGACTGTACTAGCTCAGACCTTGGGAATGTTTCTGTTGTCATTTTCCTTTCTTGGTACATAAACTTTGGAGTTTTGTGGCTTGTATATTTTACTTTTGAACATGCATATGGGAATGGTTTACTTTTGGATTTAACTTTACTATCAGCTTCGGTATTGTTGGGGTTGCTATCTTATCTCTCGATCCTATTAAAATATAAAAAGGGTAATGCCTTCCATTTTGTGTGAGATTCTATACCATGGGTGCTGGTCACCACTCTAGGGCCTATTGAAGGTGGGTTTCGGGGGTCATTATCTATCCTTCAACATAAATAATGAAGGGCCTAGAAATCTTCTAACCCTTCCCTCCTTTTGGTGAAGGCGATTCGTGACAATATATAATCTTCTGATTCAGACAACAAATTCGTTAGTATTTATAAATTTATCTAGAATCCTGATGTGGTACCTAGTAGTAAAGACCATGTCGCATTGTATTATTATAATACTACAAAGGTATATCTTGAGAAAGAGCCAAGGTCACACCAACAGACAAAGCATATACTCTGTAAGTATTACCTATTGAGTTATTTTTATCTGAGGGTTGATGTTGCTGTAAGCAAAGTATCCACATATGAGAACATGGTAGAACCCTTTATTAAAGGCCTATCATAACATATGTATGAGTATCATGTGAGAGCTAGTGGGATGAAGGTAGTTATCAGTTCACTCTAGTGTAACTGGGAGTCTGTTAGAGTTGGTTCCCTATAACTAATTTCTTCTCACTTTGTGATAAACCTCTATTAATTTCCCGGAATATGAATTTACAAACTATCACATCATGATTGTTTTCTGCATGACATAGTATGTGATAATCTTCTAAGAGTATCTATCACACAAAAAGGTCATAGTAGTTCCCCTCTTTGATGATAACCTGAAAGTACTACAACACTGTTCATAAATATATGTTCTATGTTTATATTACATCATTTGAGGGACCCAAATGAAACATGCTATAATGGGGTGAGACTTTTAAGACATTGAGGCTCCTTATCATGGTGTAATCCAATTGTAATATCCAGTAGAATATTATGAGAATGGGACCCACTAGTAGGAAATCCACATTTATATGTTTCAATATATTTTCCTATCTGTGGACGTGTGAATTGGTCCTTTTAATTTATGAATAATATTAATGGTTAATGTGAGTTGGGTACTTTGATGTATTGATGAAGACTATGATGACAAATGTTTGCAGTGAGGTGGAATATGTTTGGTGTGTAATGAGTAATATTGTATTAATGAATAATGTGAGAAAGGATTCATCCCTTCTATTCACTAACAGAAGATAATATCTTAGGCCCTTGGATGGAAATTATATAGCCTAAAATATCCATGTCCATGGTGTTCAATAGAAAATTTCTAATTATGGAAATTTAAAGAAAGAGATATCAATCATATATATTGATGGCACTAACATGAAACCTTATTTATTTGAGATATTATGATAAAGGGGTTATATTACACAGTAAGAATTCGTATGAAGAGACATGTCATTATAGAATTAACTTTTTTCTCTACAGGTTCATTGACATTTGCTAGACGCCAACCTTGGACTTTATGATGCTTCCCCTAAGGCCACTGACAATGATTCCTAGAGGGCCACACACTATGTGTGTCTAGAATCTCATTTAAACCATATATTATTATTTTTTACTTAACATTTTGCGTAAATACTATTCCCAATTATTTTTTTAATATTATTCATGTATGGTTGATCTTATTTAGTTCATCACTAGTTATTTGAGAGAATATATTGTGATTGGAATATTTAATAAATACTTATGTGTTATTTAATGAATATAATATTTATTTATTTATTTGAGATTAATTTTTAACATTTATTTTATAAATAAATAGAAAATATTCAACGCCTGATAAAAATTATGGAGGAATGGAGGACTGAGTTTAATGGTCTGGTGAGAAATGATAATATTTAAGAACATTTAATTAATTAACATTTAATTATAATTCATAAGTTCATCACATGTCAATAAAAATAATATTAATATTTTTGATTGACATGGGGTTTTTTTAGGATTATACAAATTCTAAGAGAATTTGTGAAATTATATTATTTTAACCCTAGAAATGCATATACACAATTATGTTATTTTATCATTATCCAATTCAATTGTGACCAATGGATTTGAAGAAAACCACTCAATACTAGAGATCTATATTCTCTAATAACTCTCTGAATAATGAAGATCTATCCACCTCCACCAGATTAAGGATAATTCTCTAGAACTAGTTCTTGATGCATTCAAAGGTGGATGACGCATGAAGAAGGATCTTATATGATAGAACCCAGAGACTCCTTCAGAAATGTCTGGAGATTCATGGAACACATGTGTATCACCGCTAGATGAAATATACACTTGGTTTCTACAATTAAATTAAATATAACTATCGATCATTCACCAGACACATCAACAAAGAAATAATTTCTTATAGGTAATTATTTATCTAATTTAATTAATTATAAACAATATTTGTTCATCTCCCCTCTCTATGGTTCCAGTGTGATTAATATTTTCTATATTTGATTCAATTATATTGATCATGGAAATTAAACATCAAATAGACCTTGTGTTGATAATCGATTATAGAAAAAATTAAAGCATGGGACAACCCATAACATGCTTCGGTTACACCCAGAACCTACTAAAACTTCCAAAAAATCTCAACATAACTAAATGGAATCCCTAATATGTTCAATTTAATTTAATTAAATTACTCAATTCACTATCAGGGCACACGTGGAAATTATCATGGGAGGAATAGTGTATATTATCTCTATAAATCACTAATCCATTTTTGAAAAGTATAGAACAACTATCATAGTTCTGTAATAGAGTTCACATCCAGTATCAGCTTTTGATTCAAAAAAAAATTGGGAGGAAAACAATGAGTGGTGAAAACCCAGAAAATGGGGCATATTTTCTTACCCTGAAATATCATTTTTTTATATAAGGACAAATGGATAATGGAAAAAAATGAATGGGGTACCCAACAATGTGGATCCAATGAGACTGACCATGCTCGATTATGAGAACATAAGGAGTAATGGTAGAAAGTCCTATGATTTGGATTCCAATAGATCTCCCTCACATATGATCTTTCCAACAAGAGAGGAAGAATACATTTATTATTTTTAAAACATTTTAAGCACAATTTTTTCATTTCCACAAAATTTCCTCAGTCGCACGGTTTTGCCACACATTTGGCCAAACCCTGCACCCACTGTTGTGCAAAGGGGGAACCCACATAGTGACTATGAATGGTTTGAATGGAAATATTTAAAATGTGCAGAACAACTATGTCAAAAAAATGAAAGTTCTATCAAATGGGAATGTGTCTCCATCCACACTGTTTCCTCATACCATGTAGCTTATATCACCTCACTATCTAGCCTCAAATGATTAGTAGTAACCATGCGGCCAACCCCACACAGTTTCAACTAATCTTACAACATGTCTTGTATTTCCAAAAAGTTTTCCTTTGGGCTCTGAAACAATCCATAAACTCCCCCAAAACCCATATAACTTCAAAGAGCACCCACATTAGTCCATAATCATTTGTTTAAATGGATAAAAATCCTTACCTCAAAACAATAAAAATGATCTTACACATACCTATTATGAAGATAATAAATGATCTTATAATTAAAAACTCTAAATACTCAAATTGTTGGACTCCAACTACCCACTGATACATCAAGAGGATACATAAATCAAGGCCTAACCGAAAACCTAATAAGTTAAATGCCTCTATAATACAATTAATGTAGAATTTTTATATAACCCATAGTATTCCCTAAGGAACCTAATTCAATAACATGGCTATGTATTCAACATCATTAATGAAATACATATCATCAATCACTCCCTGTTTAATGTAATAACATGTCTATAATGGTGAATACTCATCAATAAAATTAGAAGCTGTAAGATAATAAAAATGAAATGCAAATAAATCTTATCAATGGAATGATAATAGAGTAATTTTGTATAGTAATCTCGACATATACTGATATAAATGATAATAGAATATTAAAATTATTTATTTTCTAATGGCAGGCCACCAATGAAATGATATAAAAATCCCCTCTACAAATTATGATTGTAGGACACACATATTTTATATCCATTTATGATACATGTGTTCCATAAAGATATAATTAATATTTAGTGTTATCTTATTTCATATTTGAACTTATTCGAAAAAAGGATTTTAATACAATATACATCCCAAAATGGAACCACCATGTACATCATCATCATAATTCCTTAGATAAAGAAGAAAAATTTTAAATAAAATTATCCATGAAACCATAAATAAATGGCTTATATAGGGATTTGGATAATAGAATATATGTCTATGTAGGTATTCAAGTATTAATCCGTCATTTTAGGGTTCTATAATGAAAATTAATGATAAATTAGAATTAATATTATAAAAATGGATTCAAAATAATAAGGAATAACATCAATATTTAGGGAATAATAGGAAATAAAATGGATTATAAAACTGAAATTATGAGAATATTTTATGAACCTTATATTTACAATGTAAAATCTTTAAACATGATAAATAACTCCGTATATTCTGTAGATATCCATGAAATTACAACTGATCAAGACGTAGAGAGGGGAATTGTACAAAATGGTTTTAGAGTGAAGTTGAATGGTTGTACATGTGTGTATTTATTGAAAATATGGTAGATTTTTTATTATTAATTTTTAGTATTATAATTAACAACATAATATTGTTAAAAATTTGATATTATAGAATTAACCATGGTTTCAAACCATGGTATTTGAAATTTATAACTTTGTTTTTGACAATTTTTTATTTGAATACCAAACTTCATTTTTTCTAGTTTCCTTTTTCCATATAACTTTATTTTCCCCAAATAAATTGTTCTAAAAATATTATCATTACTTTTAAGAATTCTAAAGTCCAATATTGTTTTACATTCTGATTTCAATACTATCATAACCACCTCCCCATACAGTATACCACTCCAAGGCCAGAAATGCGTAAAGAGAGATAATGACACCTGAGTCTCGCCTCTAGTAGGCCCCGACATGGCGACTAGCACTGAGGGTATAACATACACACATATGGGATGCATTATCCTCTAAGAGAACACATGTGATACAGAGAGATATAATAGACACGAATAACTTTTTTTCAATCTACAAAGTAAAAGAAAACCCAATAACACCTCTTTAAGGTAATGAAATAACTACTACATCTTAAGGGGAAAACTACATCTACCAAAATAAAGTAAAACAACAACAACAAAAAAATCACAAATAGATCCTACCAAACCCACAATCTAGTAAAAACCAGCTTAATCTCTACCCTGATGTACGTTATCTCAAAAAAATAGTTTATATGACATTGGTTAGGTATAATAGTATACATAGTAGGATCTTTCCTAAAGCCTATTGTGGAAGAGTAATGAATGAGTGCTAAAGCACAATTAACAACAAGTGAATGTAACTCATCACATAAACAGGTATGCTAGGTTCCCAACCTCAACATGGCTACTCTCACCTTGAATAAAAGAGTATACAATATATTAAATACTAACTAGATTACCCCCACAAAAACTTCCCGATTGGCTTTACGATTTTCCCCAATGTCACACATACAAAGAATCTCACTCGAAAAAGCCTAGCCTAAAGATACCTCGGTGGGATCCATAATAAGAACCCCGTGGAACACAATGGCTTTCCCGGAGACATCTGAGTGAAGAACCCCACCATCAACACAACCAGAAGTAACTTGGTAATTTCTAGGATCCACCACATCCCTCATAACGTGTATCATACATCAGGTATTATTTACAAGCCATTATAAGCCATACATTGAATAAGTATCTTCAAGACATTATAGACAATACATGTGTAGTAGTCCGTAAGAAACTATAACCCAAATATATATGTGTAAAATAACCACAAGTCATTATATCCCTCTACACACATATATGGGGAAAACTATCATGCATACCAACACATGTAATTACCAATAGAAGAGATCAGGGAAAAAGGTGGTAGTCAGCCATCCATCCTCCCACTAGAATGTGGGGGAAAACAGACCCCCCAAGGATCAAAATCCTTGAGGAGTCATTCACCCTAACTACCAGGGTGGGGTAGTGTTTAGAAACACAAAATGTATTTGATATAATATGTCTCAAAACCAAAGGATGGGAAAAAACCAGTCTTAGACTCAACTACAACTAACGTCTCTTGGACACCCGACTTCCACTACAAAGACTAGATATCCTATAAGCACCCAACTATTTTAAGAACTTTAGTAAATAATATTATATTTTTTAA
This sequence comes from Viscum album, assembly GCA_963277665.1. Lineage (NCBI taxonomy): Eukaryota > Viridiplantae > Streptophyta > Magnoliopsida > Santalales > Viscaceae > Viscum > Viscum album. The sequence goes on along the minus strand of OY728150.1, from coordinate 626,024,737 downwards.
TCAGTTTCAAATTACATTGAATAATTTTTTAACCATTAATTAACCATTAGGATATCTACATTACATTTCATTGGTATCACAAAAAATTTCCATGCCCTTTAATAATTACAAACCAAGTCTATAGTTATTTTAAGTTGTAACCTCAGCATTTCATCCCATCAAGCTCCAACCCATGGGTTAAAACCATTTATTCAACCATTTATTAATAGAATTATTACTTTTACATATCCCCAGGAATTTAACAAATTCTTTTTACGGAACCAATCATAATTGGATCAACATGGTTAGTATGTGAACTACTCGTCGAGTCTTTGCCACCTATAGAAAGAGGGTAAATCCATCCATCCTCGGGAAGAAAAACATAGAAAGTACATGTCATACCCCACGTGTATTTTCCACTTTTCAAAGGAGAGTAAGAAAAAACAGCTACCTCGAGAAGTGGGGAATGTAATGTAGATAATAAACAATTGGTTCAACATGAATCCAACATTCACATCCAACCCATTTAATAATCTCTAGTGTCCTACTCGACACCCAAATTTATAAGTCGATTTATCTCTCCACACTAGGCGTCAAATGAAACCACCACAACCATTGGTCCTCCCTGCCCCCACATACCACAACAAACCTCTAGGCTCATCCATCCAAGTCTCTCACCACAACACATGAATCAGGAAACAAACAACAAAGCAACTATGATCTTGTTCCAAAAGAAGGCATTCATCCTTCAGACACAACGAGCACTCACAGCTCCAATGAATATGGTGCACAAACTTTAATTGTAAAAGGGTAAGTTATAAAATTTCAAGGCATTATTATTATCACACAACCGTTTCTTTGTTCCATATTGAATTAACCGATTCAGTTAAACATGCATAACTTCATTCATTTGATCATATCAAATTACAACAACTAGATTCATTTACATGCCTCTTTATCTTTACCAATTACTTTATAATTAATAATATAAATATGTTATTTACCAATTCCACTAATAATGACATGATAATAAGAAAATCATAGATATAACATGATCTAGCAATCATGAAGAAAAGCATTATCAACGTATAAATAAATAACATATGATCGATTCCAATTCTTTAATGATGTTGAAATATTTATTATGTCAAATTAATTGTGATATAGTGGCTAAAACATTATAATTATATGAATAAACTTAGAAAAATATATAATCCATGATTACCCACCATAAACGGATCTTAACATTCGTTACATTAGAACATGAAAACATAATAGATCACAATCTCCTCTCTTGGAAAACTGCATCTAACTGAGGATACAGAGACACCACCACACCAACCACTCCTAAAGAAAACTCTATTAGAACCATGGAGATCACATACCATAACATGGAAAGTAGAAATTTAATGATAGTAACCCCAAATAATGGTGATAAAATATACCTTATATCATATATAGATCAATACTTATATATTGCACCAAAATAGTGGGTGCACTTGTAGTAGGAAAACACCAAGGAAAACGATCCAAGGATCACAGTTTCATCATACAAATCCAATTGGAGGAAAAAAATCTTGGTGTCTAAGGCTACCAAAATAAATAAATAAATAACAAGGTGGAATGTATCTCACCTTTTTGAAAATCTAAATAGAGCATCGGTTTAGATATGGTTTTAGATTTTCCATTAATGGAGGATCTGGTCAAGATTACATGGTTTGACAAATAAAATGCACTCTAAAACATAAGAATATTAAGATAAGAGTTATAGGATTTTACATGGCCGTATATCCCATTAAAAAGGTTTTGAATACATTTTATGTCAAAGATAACATCAAAAGGGAGAACTATAGGAAGCTGGAAACAATTTCCACAAATGTCCCACTGATAGTACTATTTACAAATGACTCATCGATAACACAATTCACAAATGATTCATGGAATGTATTGTAAAAAAATGACTAAATGATATAACTATTCATAAATGACTCAATGACTGCACTATTCATGATTGACTCACATACAACACTATTCACAAATGATTCAGCGACATCACTATTCACAAATGACTCACTGATAGCCCTATTCACAAATGAATCCTTAACAAAACTGGTAAAAAATGACTCTCTGACATCACTGTTCACAAATGACTCACTGAAATCACTGGTCATAAATGACTCACCGATAACACTATTCACAAAACATGAAACACTATTTATAAAACTAGAAATTTGGAAATGTATTTGGAATAAGTCACCTTGACCTCACAGAACACCTCAAACACCATATTCCAATAAGGGAACGGACTGGAGAGGTCTTAGCCATTACATTATATACCTCTAAAAACATTCTCATCCTTGAGAATCTTAAACCAACCTAGAGAGGAAACGCAAACAGGTGTCCAAACAACAACTTTTATAGATACTTCACAATTCTATCACCACCAAAAGAGCTCAACCACTTCAGGAAGGAATTTTCAAAACCACACAACCCCCACAAATAGATCCTAAAAACTCTCTCATGGGATATACCTCTCAAAAGAGGGCAAGCTACAACAATAAAAAAAATAAATCCATCTCATAACGAGAAAAGGTCTAAAGAAAAAACAAATTATAATTAGAATAAAAGAGATAAACCACAAATAACTCGAGGTACTGAGTCCATATCTATGACTCATGTTCCCATGTTCCCTCCTCCATGCCACTATGCTTCCACAGGACAAGAACCAATGGTATTGAACACCCACACAACACCATCTCCTTGCGTTCCTAGATCTCTATAGGTCACGGCCCAAATGTCGCATCATCCCCAATGTCAATCTCACCCCAATTGATGATGTGAGAGTCATCATGAAGATAAAGACAAAGTTGTAATATGTTAAAAACATCCTAAATCCTGGTCATCTATGGGGGAAGTCATTTCCAATACGTCGCAGCTCCAAGATGAGCCAACACCTTGAAAGACCCAACGAATTAGGGGAAAGCCTACTCCCATGACCAATCCTTCACTTCCCATGACGGAGATTCACCTTCAAAAAAATGTGATACCCAAAATAAACCTCCAAAGGTCTCCTCCAATGATTGGAATATGATTTCGGATGATCTTGCACTTCCTTCATCCTCTCAAGAATCACCTAAACCATCTCCAACGTCCAGGACCCAATAGTGCAACTTGTCTGCAGGAGTCTGGATAGTCCAATCTGTTTGACCATATTTCTATTGATGGAATGTAGTGAAAAGGAATAGCTAAGAACTGATATCATATTGGATACCTCTTTAAACCCTAGACTAAAAACAAGGATCTCAATCGGAAATGATCTTTTCCAGGACTCCATAGAGTCTCACCACCTCCTCCAAATACATCCTCGACAAAACCAAGACTAAAATTGACTCCTTAATTGCTATAATGTTGGATTATTTCATCAAATGATCCAAAACCACCCATATAGAGTTATATACACCCTTTGCTCTAGAAAAACTAGTAACAATGTCCATTTAGATTTCCTCCCACTTCCACTAAGGAATATCTAACATCTATATAAAACCACAAGGAATGTGGTGACCAGAAATTACCTTCTGGTAGACCAATAATCGAGACACACACTCTGAAACTACACAATTTAACCCAATCCACCAAAAATGAATCCCTAAATCTCGGTTTATTTTTTCCATGCCAGGAAGTACAACTATGGGTAAAATATAAAACTCTCTGATAACTATCTCACACATTTCTAGAGGAACAAAAAGCCTTACCTAATACAACATCTAGTGTTTTTTCATCAATAGAATATCCATCAGGGGACTCTCCACAAACAACTCGTTATCTCTAGACATCTTCATCAATATCCCCAAAAATCAAATCTTCCACCATCTTTTCCAAAGATGATTTCACCATCATCTGAAGAACACACCCTTTTCCCCCAAATTCTTTTATATCAAGATTTAATGCTAATATGTCTTCCCTTACTCTCCATGATTCACTTGATTCATTAAATTCATCACTATGTGACTTCTCGCTTAACGCATCAGCTACAAAAATTCCCTTACAAGGTGTATAAAAAATTTTGAAGTCATAATCCTTTATGAACTCCATTCACTAATGCTATCACAAGTTCATGTCATTCAAGGAGAAAATATACCTCAATCCTTTATAATCGATGAAGACCACAAAGTGCTCCACATGGAGGTATTGTCCCCACAACTTCAGGGAAAACCCCATTACTACTAACTCATGATTGTGGGTGGCATAGTTACACTAACAGGGACACAACTAATGAGAACTATAAGAATATAATGATCTCTACTTCCTCAGAACACATCCTAACCCCAGATGTGAATCATCATAGAAAACATCAAACTGTACTCCTTCAACTAGAAGACAAATAGATGGTGCAGTAAATGAATTCTCCTTTAGATACTAGAATGTTTGCTAACACTGACCGGTCAATACAAATGCCTGATCCTTTTCTGGACAATGTTTTTAGAGTTTTCACAACTAGAGATAAATTGGATATGAACCTCTTTTAATATCCTATCATACCAAAGATACATCGCACATCTGCCACTATCCTAGGGGATTTTCAAGATACAACTACTTATATATTCAATGTATCCAAAGAATCTCCCTGCTAGGATACAACATTCTCCATGAAATGGACTTATCAAGCATAAAACTCACACTTTTATAACTTCCAAAATCGTTTTTGTCAATGAATAACTTCCAAAATGGAAAGTAGATTCTCTGCATTCTCCACCTAAAACATAGAGTACAAAAGGATGTCATCGATGCAGACCACAACGAACTCATGAAACACAATTTTCATCAATACCTTGAACACATATTGATCATTCATCACACCGAATGATATCACAACAAACTCATCATGTCCATGAAAACGAAAAAAATAGTGTTTGGGATATCCTTATTCTTCACACGCATCTGATGATATCCTGACCATAATTCGATCTTCAAGAACTGACTTGAACCCTTCAGTTGATCGAATAAATCTTCAATCTGTGGAAGATGATAGTGATTCTTTCCTGTCACTTTGTTTAAGCAATTATAACCGATACAGAAATGCAAACAATTGTCATCCTTCTTCACGAACAAAACTAGTGTGCCCCATAGTAAAACACTTGACTGAAAAAAACACACTATAACATACCATTGATCTGTATACGCAACTCTCACAATAAATAATAGTATATCCAACATGGATACATAGATATAGGATACATGCATGGATATAGCTCCATCCTGAACATGATCTCTCTTCGAAGAGGTAACCCTACAACCTCTTCTGAAAAATACATCATGGTAATCTACCAAGAACCTTATAAAAAATGTTCTTGGACCCCTAATGAACTCCACATAAACACATAAATCAAGGATGTCAAGGACATAACAGGCCTCTAACCATCTGAGGGTCTCGCTCGCCAACAAACACCACCGGCTCTCCATCGGCATTGAATAACACCACCTGGATCCGGAAGTAATTCACAATATCCTACACTTAATACAAAAAATAATGATGATTATGAAATCATATGGTAGTATTCGTAAACATAGGAAATCTCCCCAAGATAATTTATGCCCCAACACTAGCTCATAGTCTCTACATACTTCAACAAGTCATCTCGACCTCCAACTAGCACAGCCAAAGCCAAGGGGACTAGAATCCTCTGTACCTCAAGTCGCAATGCATGGAAAATGGTGTGTGATATGAAGGAGTGCGTCTCTATAGAATCAAATAAGGCATACACCCAAGTAGAAAACAAAAAAAGGTACCTTGAATGACATCTGGATCACCTAGTGTTGGGAACGCTAAAGCATGAAGCTAACCATGACATGCTCCATGGCCTCTCTAACCATACTAAAGTCCACAAACATGGAATTTCTCTTCTCTATGAGGAAGAAGAGCATCCCAGGGCTATCCTCTACCTCCCCCATCTTTTCTCTGCCAATCCAATTCTGGTGAAAACTCCTGTTGCTGCCTTGGCTGGAACTACTTCAATTCAAGAACATGATGTGGAACACCATTCAAAAGCTGACCGCTCAAAAAGGTCAGGAACTCTCACTATTTATGTCCCTGGAATCCACAAGAAAAAAATTTGGCCGATCTCTTTTCATTGGTCTAATATCCTCAACCCCGGAAGATATGAGATACTGAGGGCTGGGACCTACTCCCGGCCGAACAGAAACTCTTCTTCCCTAAAATCTGGGAACCCCAGACCACAACTCTACTTGATGAGGAATCATTATGAGTACCCTATAATGATGATATAGTTCATGATAAAATACTCTAGATGACTTATTCCATTTACAGAACCTCATGATACATCTTTATCATAACCAGGGCGACCTAGTGTTGGATCACTAAATGCAAAGCCTCCTCGAAATGTCTCAACTGGGCCTCCACATCTGGCATCATGAACAAAGCATATCACAGATGGTTCCTAAAATGGATTCCATACTCTTTCACACTGAAGCTACATTGTCGAGAGGAAAGAGGCTCCTTGTGAATGGACACCTTCATGGTCAAAGAAAGAAAATAAACTCATAACTTTTCTCAGAAATCTTCCAACAAGAATGATATCTCCTCACGATCCTTGTGGGACAAGAAACACCACATCCTCACTTTCCCATGAGACATCTCCAAAACCAATGACACCCAGTGATCCTTCTAAGAACATATCGAACTGAAATCTATCCTAAACTCCTCCAACCAGTCTTCCATGACTGAATCTGATACTGATGCCTCATATTTATGCAGTCTTTCATGCAAAATCTCTTTAGGTGTCCTTCTCCCAGTTATATCATTGTCAAAATATACTCTCTGGGGATATGCTGGAATAACATGCTTAACATATTCTACGTTAACATGATCTTTACATTGACCAATATCAATTCCTATAAATGAAAAACCAATTAGAGCTCTTAAAACTGTAATATGGATGATTCAACATTAATTAATTGTATTTTTTTATTCCTTTTAAGTTAAAGTATCACAAGTTCAAGCCATTCAAACATAGGTTCCAAGAATAACGATACATAATCCTTTCCTAGGTCTCTACCCTACTACCAGTATCACCTTATTTAGTAGAAACTATAAACTTAATGTCCATGCATCATATCAAAGGGGGTACCTAAATACCTGGGTTTCATCTAGTCTCTAGTGTTTACCGTGCTTTCTAAACATAGATGACACAATTTCCCTACCAACCCTTGAAACCTAAAAAGTTATTAACACCAATCTCTATCATATCCCTTAACCAGACCTATGATACCACTCTATCATGACACCCTCCCCCCAAATTTTACCTCTCCAGGGATAGAAATGTGAGAAGAGAGATAATGACCCCTACGACCCACCTCTAGTAGGCCCTAGGTTGGTGGTTAGCACTGAGGGTATAACAATTACACAAATAGGAGGAACTACCCTCTAAGAGAACATGTGAGAAACATCGAGATAAGATAGACACCAAACAACTTCTGATCAGACTAAAGTGTAAAATGAATCCCATGTACACATTTTTAATGTTTTTTAAGAACTACTAAAATTGAAAGTGAAATCTTCAAGTACCAAAAGAAAGTAAAACAAAAGTGACCATAAATCCTAAACATATCCTTCAAGAAAATCCACAAGCTTGTGGTATCAATACTGATCTCCATCCTACTCCAACTAACCTGGAAAAAAATTTTATATAATGCATGGGAGTATAACAGTATACTCAATAGGATCCTCCCCATAGCCTCTCGTGCAATAGTAAATAATGCATGCTAAAGAACTGTGAATAACAAGTGAAGCAAACTCGTCACTTAAACATGTATTCAAAGTTCCCAGCCTCACCATGGATACATTACCCAAGTAACAAATAAAATAGTAAATATTATAAAAAAGAATATCAAGGGTACTTCTCTAACACTTCTCCAGCGGTTTTTCGATTTTCCCCAACGTCGCATATCCTGAGCATCTCTCTCTAAAAAGGATTCCCTAAAGACACATGGGTGAGCTCCCCAACATGCACCTCATGCAACAAAAATGATTTCCTATAGACCCCTATGTGAATAACCACAACATCCACACAACCATTAGTTACTAGGTAATTTTTAGGATCCACCATGGCCCACATAACGTGTATCATACTATGGGTATTATACCTCAAACGAGTACAACCTATAACAATTATACCAATAGTAGTCTATAGGTTACTATAACCAAAATATATGTGTGTAAATATCAAAAAGTCATTATATCCCTATACCCACATATAATGGGAATCCTAACCATCGTTCATAACGTCACAAGTTGCTACCAAGAGAATAGAGTAAGCCCGAAGGATGTAGTGATCCATCTGTCCTCCCATCATAATGTCGGGGGAACACCCCCCCCACCTAAGGCTCATAATCCTCAGGGTTGAAGTCACCCTAACTGATAGGGTGGCATAGCAAATTGAAACACAAAATTTATAGAATATAATATAGCTCACAACCACACTATGGGCATGACCTTTTCTTAGACTCAACTACAACTATTATCAATCGGACTCCCGACTACCACTACTAAGACTAGATATCCAATAATCACACAACCATTTAAAGATCTTTGTTAAATCATCATGTCCCTTTTAGTCAGTCTCACATTATGTTGATTTATTCTCTAACGATTAATTAACCATTACAAATTCCACATTACATTTCATTAGAATTAAAAAAAGTTCGATGCCCTCAAGGAATAACCATCCAGGCCCATAATTCTGTTAAATTAGAACCTCATCATTGCTTTATATAAATATCAAACCCAATGGGTGAACATCATTTATTCTATAATTTATTAACTGTGTTACTACTTTCTCATATCCCTAGGCATTTTGGGAAAACATTCTAAGATACCAAAGATAATGGACGCAACACATTGAGTAGGTGAACTATTAGTCGACTCTTTTCCACCTATAGCAAGAGCGTAGACCCATCCATCATCATGAAGATAAATAGGGAAAGAAAATGGCATATCCCATGTTTTATTGCATCTTTTGGAAGGAGAGTAAGATAAACAAACTGCCTCATGTCGCGGGGAATGTATAGAAGATGACAAACAATAGGTTCAACAAGAATCCAACAGTCACATCAAACCCATTTCATCATCTCTGGTGTCCTCACCGACACATACATGCAATAAATTATGTTTCTCACCACTCTAGGAATCAAATGCTACCAACACAACCACTAGGAATCCCTACCCCCACATACCACAATATCCCTCCAGCCTTATCTATCCTAGGATCACACCACAACACAAGAAGTAGGAAACAAAAAAACAGAAACTGGTCCCTTTTCCCTAAACATGACATTCAACCTTCAGTCATAATGAACACTCAAAACTCCAAAGAATAAGGCACTTGTGATTTAAAATCAGAAAGTTAACTCAAAACCCTTCAAGAAATTATCATTATCATAGAACCGGTTCTTTATTGCATATTGAAATAACTGATTCAATTAAACATGCATAACTACATCCATTTGATTATCATCAAACTACAAAAACAACTAGATTCATTTACTTGCTTCTTTATCTTTATCCAATTAATTTATAAATAATTCCATCTTAACCTTATTTACCAATTCCATCAATAATGTCATGATTACAAAAAAATCATAGATATAAAACGATCCAAAAATCCAGAACAAATAGTTATCATGGTATAAATAAATAATAGAAAATAATTTCCAAATCATTAATCATGTTCAAATATTTTTTTGGTCAATTTCATTCTGATCCAGTGGAAAAAACATAATAATTCTACGACTGCACGAAAATGAATATAGAACCCACAAATCCTCTACCACAAAATGTTTGTGATGTTCTCTATATGAGAACATTCTTACACAAGGGATCATGATCAACACTCCAAAAAGACAGTATCCACTTTAGGACACAGAGACGCCACCACACCAATCAATTCCCATGAAAACTACATTAGAAACACGGAGATCACATACCCTAACATGTAAAGGAGAAACAGAAGGAGAGGAACCAAGAAAAACGAAGGTAGAAAATATCTTATAATAGAGACAGATTGAAACTTCCTTATTTCAACAAAACATGGGGTGCACTTGCAGCGAGAAAACTCCAAATAACATGATAGAAGGATCACAGTTTGATCACATGAATCCTATGGGAGGAAGAACTCTGAGAATCTAGTGCTAGGGGAAAACAAAGATGGAAGAAGAAGGTGGAAGGTATCTCGAAATTTTGAAAATCTAAATAGAGCATCAGTTTAGATACCGGTTTAGATTTTCCATTAATGTAGTATCTTGTCTAGATTACATGGTTTGTCCAAGTAAAGGACCTTTGATACATTGAAATATTATGATAGGAGTTGTGGGATTTGAATCATCTTTAAATCTCATAAAAATGATTTGAATGCATTTTATGTCAAAAATATATCAAAGTGGTGAAACTGTAAGAATATGGGAACATTGTTGACAAATGTCTCACTGACAACGTTGCTCACAAATGACATACTAATATCACTATTCATAAAAGACTGACCGAAAGCCCTATTCACAATTGAATCGCTGACAAAATAGTTCACAAATGGCTCACTGACATTGTTGTTCACAAATGACTCACCGACAACACTGTTCACAAATGACTCACTGATAGCATTGTTCACATGTGCCCCATCAACAACAGTGTTCACAAATGACTCACCGACATCACTGTTCAAAAAACTAGAAACACTGTTTGCTGAACTGGAAATTTGGTAGTGTTTGGGAAAATTCACCTTGACCTCTTTGAACACCAAAACACCATATTTCAGTATGGGAATGGACCAGATAGGTCTGGGACATTAAAAATACTATAAAATAATTTTTTTAATGAATTAAATACAAGTTGGTTATTTATTTATTTCTATTAATTTTTTATTTATTTATACGTCGAATATAATTAAAAATACAAATCATATATTCATATTATAATTTTTTATTCATCTAAAAATGTTCTATTTTAGAAAATTATATAAAATTTAGTATTGGATATTTTCATTATGCCTACTATAAATTTTAATTCTTCTTTATGAAAAAATTACTATATAGAAATGTAAATAACTAAATAATACTCTTAAGGTATTTCAATATCATGTGATTCCTATTAATTATATGAAAAACCATTCTAATAATTTTTTATTAATTTTTAAACATATTAAAGTAATTAAGTCAATTTTAATTAATTTATATAAATTATTTTGAATTATTTATTTTAGCATTAAAAAAATTATATTATATATTTTACAACGGACTTGTGTGAGACATTTGAGGGTCACATTACAATTAAAAATGTCATATTACAACATTATTATTTAAAAAAATTACATTACACTTCCAAAAATTATATCCATACTTAAAATTTGACATCATTATATATTCTATCACATTTTATATCATTCTCTAATTACTTATATCCTTTATATTCTATGGTATATTTTTCTATTCAAAATATATATATATTATATATTTTTGTTATTATTAATAGAATATTTTTCTATAGAGTACATGATTTCTATAGTGCCCTATATTTTTATGAGTCCTATAAAACTATTTCAATATGTTCTAGTGATTCTACATATAATGTTATATAATTTAAAAAATGATGAAATAAAAAAGGGTTATACTATATGATATCATATAGTAGAATTGAGAGTCTTACATTAATAAAATTATGAAACTTCAGACATGGAGTTTGTAATAGAAATATTTAAATTGAATACATGGAAAAGTTATATTCATAGAGAATGTTATGGGATATACATAAATAATGATAACTAGATTTAGGTTTAAATAATTAAGTTACTCCCCATAAGAGAAATGATACAGACATATCTTCTCAAGGAATATGAAGGTGTGGTACAATTGCATCATAGAAAACGGATGTGGACTTCATCATGTATAAGACACTATTGAATTAAATTTGGGTGTTATTTATTAATGAATACTATATATTTATTATATATAGTTGGAGGATAAATTAATAATAGTAAAAATAATTCTAATAATGGATGGGGACTTCATCATGTGTAATTTTGAGTATTAAGAATGTATGAGGTAAGAGGTCACATTAAAACATAGCCATAGATAATTTATTCATATGATTGTGTGTGCCTTCTATGGGGTCCATGTTTTTTATTCCATATAAGCACTGAGTGTTTCAAATATTATATGGTGTTGGTATGGATTTTTTAGGAGAATAACATGCGTCATTACTATTTTATAGGGTCTCAAGAGATGAATACTTTTACATTAATAAGGACGTTTCTTCTCTAAACACTTTATAAATCTTGAAATTGTCTTAGTTTACAATGTAAATCATGTGTCTCTTTGAGTGGGGCAAAATTATGTGGTTAAAGGACTCCCAAGATACTACATCCTCAAGTATAAAATTTATTATAATGTAGCATTTATCTTTTATATCATAATCATAGAGGATGGACCATGACCTCATAAATACCTCCAAGGCAATGGAATGAGACTAATATGATTATCGATAATTTTTTATAAGTTTACTGGTTATTAATAAATTTATTTAGTAGAGTGGGTTAATTTTTTATACATTATTCTTGGTCATTACTAGTGGAAATAAAATTGAAATAAATACATATAGGTTCCTTTAGTATTACTCCCTATATGAGAGTGAGATGAGGATTTTTAGGGCATGGATCATTAGTGGAAAACATGAATGGATTGGGCATAATGGAAGGATTTTCAACCATGGAGTTGGTGAAATTAGTTTTTATTAATGGGCTTGTTCACATGCTTAAATCATTGTTATGGTAATGTAGTTTTTAAGTGTGGGAAGAATAATTGAATTGTTTTTTAGGGACTATGAGTAAAGATTAATCAAGTAAATATCTATTATATGTGACAAAAGACTTCCATATATGGTACTAGAATAGTTAATTAACTTTTTCTAGTATGACTTGTTGATTATTATTCATTGCTAAATAATTTTCTAAAGTCATCATAACTTTTACCTTCAGTGGTTAAAACTATGGGTTTTTATGAGGGTTGAGGGTTTATTCAGATGATCTTATATTGATTCATTAGTTTATATAATCTAGTAAAGCTGAAGGTTTGGATGGGTTATTATCCAATAGTTTGGATATGGGGCCATATTTGGTATGATTTTAGTTTAGGATAACTATGTTGATGCATCATGTCTATAGAAATAAACACTCTAGAGATTGTGACATATTAGCCTAGGGTTTGAGTTGTAATGCTACAATTATCAAATATATGTGATTGTAGATTTGAATATGTTATGACATAACTTAAAATTTTCCATTTAGAAAAAATTATTAGACTAATAATGAGTATGAGCTCTATTTGGTATTTATAACCAATGGTAATACTAGTGAAGATCCAAGATGAAATAATTCATTTCACACCAATTATTATATTAGTACAAATTTTGGATGACATATTCAATTTAAGACCCATGTTTAGTCATGAAATTATCCCAATATTATATTTAATATTTATATCCACTTATTCAATAGACTGAGTGGTAGGATTACATCAAGCATTTGGATCCATTGGTCATATTTAAGGAAACACTGGGACACCACCTTCCATTTGATTTGTTCTCAATATGAGTTTCTCCAAATTTATGGGACACCATATTATTCATGTAATACAATTGAATTATAATATAATAATGTAATGGTATTAACTAAATAATGTTGGGTTATGTTTCATGGTGGCCCAGTCATCACATAATGATCAGTTGTGACTGATTTTATATTATATATTGTAAATGTAATTATTTTTTATAAAACACACTAAGATATTATATAATGTCTATGGTGGAACATTCAATGTTCCATAATTATATTCTAATAACAACCAAGATGAAATAATTGGTTTGTGTTCTGACCCATCTGTCTCTATATCAAATAACTATATGTATAAGAAATTAGTGTTGAGGTTCATTATACTATTTTCAGTGACTAGACTATAAAGATACATGGGATTAATCAATATGTCTTAGAATATATTTCTATTTTATGAATTATATTATTTATCATTCATATTTATGATCCATGTGATTTTTTATTTAAATCCAACATGGATCCATTATGTTATAGAGTGTCGATTTTTTTATAAAATTGAGGATTTCTCTTGTGTTTATCTAAAGAAAAAATTGTTGGTCTTTTATTTTTATTAAATTTTATATCGATTAAATTATGTTTTGTATTTATATTAAATAAAAATAATATTTGAAAATTTTCTTATAGACCCATTTTTTTCATTAAAACCAAATGTATCTATAATTTTACCCTACATATAAAATTGAAGCATAAAAATAAACTTTTTCGAAAAGAAGGTTTTTAGGTTTTACATGCACTAGTTATAATATTGATTTTTTCTTACATATATACATATTTTATTATTCAATTGATTTAAAATTTGTAACCATTATATCTAAATTATATAAAATGATCCATTCAAATTTTTAGAATAAATGTTAATTTACTAATATAAAAACACATTATGTTTGTAAAACTAGAAAATATTAATGTAATAAATCTAGGTATATAGGTTTGAACATATTAAAAACATGATTAAAATTGAGTGGTTATGATATTTAAGACCTTATAAAATCCCTAAATCCATTATTTATCATTTTTGAGCCACATGACATGTTAAAAATTTGTTGTCATATATAAGATGAAATGTAAAAATGCTATTTTAACTAGTTATAAAGGGATTCATTCAAAACCCCTTCCATATCTAAAATAATATTATGTTTCCTCCTAAAAATCTTCCCATTTCTTATTTATGTAATTATATATTTCTTACATTAGTTTATTTTTCACAATATTTTATCACAATCCATCCATTTCCATGTGATCCTCTAAGAAAATATAAATATGCACTACATGAGTCACCATTATAAATTATCTTATTTTTATTAACGTTATTATTTTAATTTTCCAATACATATATGGTAAAATCAGTATTTTTTTATGTAATAAATCATATTATATTTATATAACAAATATCTACCACTACTACAGTTTTCCCATAAGTATATCAAAAATGATCTTTGTTTATGTGTGCTGATTACCACCTCCATGAAGAATCATGTTTCATTTTAAATAATCACATTAAATATTTGTAATAATTTATAATTTAATAAATAAGTATGATATTAATAATGTTTTTTATTTTCTAAAATGTGAAAAAATTACATTTATCTTGTTCTATGATAAATGAAATCATCAACCATATGTACGTTCAGACTACTGCCTAAATTGAATGATTGAATTTCATTTTAATTTTCATCATCATATTAAATGGATTTTCATGAGAATAGGTAAAAATATTATTTTTATAAAATTATTATGTTTATGTATAGCAATTTTTTAAATCCTATTACCAATATGAGTAATAAATTACTATGGTAAATTCTACCTTCAAAAATAGCATTCTATGATAAAAATGTTATTTTGGTACTATATATTAACATTATATATGTTATATTGTTCTTTTAAATCTTTAATTTTATTATATAACACAATAATAACCAAAAAACAATGTCATTATGCTTATGTTATAATGACATGACCACAAAATAACTTCCTTATCATCCATTAATTATGATAAATTCTTTGTTAGGTTTGTCTTACCGCCTACTTGAACAATGATACAAATATAAATCATAGAAGGAAATTGGGATTTTATTTTTGGTAAAATATGATATAAATATTTTATTGTTTATTTTATTTTAGTTTTTTAATTTGATTATTGATATTATGCACATTGTTTAATATACTAGTTTCCATTCATGCAAAATCACCAAAAAATTAACATCATTAATTTCATCTTTCATAATCGTACGAAAAACACCTATAGAATGAAATTATAACATTATATATAATTTAAGAAAATCAATTATAGTACCTTTTAGGATCTTTTAATAATGAAAATTTGGAGAATAATGAATAACGAGATTCATATAATGAAAATTGTTTAAAATGATCATGATTATTCACACACAATATCAAAAAAATATAATAACAAACTTATATACATGTTGAAAATAATTATAAATGATGTAAATAAAATATTACAAGTATTAATAACTCATTAAATTATTGGTTAAGATAGTTAATTATGTTATAAAAAATGTTATTGTGCATTTACCCTAATAAAGTACAATGGAACATTTTTTCATGTTATGAATTTTCACTCAATGAGACATATTTCATGTTATATATCATATTTTTTATATAATAGTTTTCCTAATTCCCCTTTTATTTTTTTTAAGATGATCCAACAATTTTTTATTATATATATTAATTCATTTAAATAAAATCCTTCAATGTGTTTTTTAATCTAAAGTTTCTTTAGTTGTAAGGGTTTTCTTAGTCTCAATTATAATTCTTTGAGACATGTTAAATGTTATGAATCGTGTTTCTTTTGTATAGTGTTATATTTATTTACAATCCATCAATTTTCAATATATTAATTCCTTGATCATGATGGGTTACACCAAACCAAATCATGTTCTTTTATTCAAATGTATTTTGAATCAAGTGTTACTGTAATAACCCGCCAATTCTCATTGGCTTGAGAGCTCAACGAGTCATTACTAGGCCTTAAGAGACATCCCCAAGGCGCCAAAGGCTGGAACTAAATTCCATAGGGTTTCAAAATACTTGGTCGACGATTTAACCTTTAACTAAAAACAACCAACAAATAGAGAAACTAGATAAACATCTCCAAGTAACCACTATATGATGCATGATTTAAAACCAAAACAACTCAACCATTAATTTTATCAAAAACCAACCAAAAGTACCACAGTGAAAACCAACGCTAAACATCCGAGTAAATAGTGGAAATAAAACTCAAAGAATATAAGACAACAACCCAACTCCATGATCCACAACTCCAAGCTCCAACATCACGAACCAACCCAAGTATCATGAAGCATTGCTCTAAACATGTGACACCATACCTTTTCCAATGTCCGAGTATATGACATCTGCAAAAGCACCAACGTGCCAAAGCAGGGGGTGAGTAATGAAACTCATTAGGTTTTCCCTGATGGCTTCCCAACCCATTCCTCTAGGATAAAACATGTTAGCACATTTATATAAAAAAAATTATATAAAACAATTTCAAAAAAATAGTTCACAATATAACATGTTCCATGTCCATGCCATTTTTTCAACAAAACCATCTTTCTCAAGAAAAGCAACCAAGAAATATTTCCAATCAAATTCACATTTCCATTTTGGAACATTCATTCCATTCCACAAATCCACACAACCAACCATGCATGCAACCTGGACCTCCCTATACTCGCGAGTGGTGAGATATCCTTCCACTAAGTCTTCACATAGTGAACTACCTTGACGGGGGTAATTCACGACCTTATCCATCCCAACCTATTGATGGGGGGACTTCTTGAACTTATCCATCCCAACCTTTTGATGGGGGTACTTCTCACCCTTATCCATCCAAATGCATATGAACACACACCACAACCCATGCAATCCATGCCCAGAACCAAGTGTGTTCAAAACCTTTCAATAAAGCATCACCCTTTTATAAAAAACCCTTTTTTACCACAAAACATTTTCCAAATATAGAAAATCCATATTTTATGATCACCATTTTAAAATCAAGAAACCAAAACACATTGCACTACTATTCTTTCAATTTCCACAATTTCATCAAAACACATAAATAATCACTAAATAATATTTATAACATGTTTTGCACCACAATTTCATAATAAAAAACAAGAAAATAAATCAATTTGAACTAAGACATCAAGTTCTAAGAAAGAGGAATCGAGATTAAAGCCACCTACCTTAACAAATTGAGAGAAACCAAGCCATGGACGAAGAACGCTCAAGAACACCGGGTCAAAACCCCAAAAACTCTCCTTAGATATCTTCTCCTAAAACAACCAAGACCAAATCATGTCATATTTGGCATCCACATCCTTATATCTACCCATAATGGGTGTAGATCTAAGAAAACGAGAGAAGAGGAGAAGCATATCTAAGTAGATCTAAGAAACCGATCAAGAACGGTCACATACCTTAAGAATCCGACTTCGATTCGCCAAGGGAAGCCTTCGGATCGCCTCCGGAACGCTTGGGAGAAGTATTTCAACCTTCAACGGAGAGTAATACCAAGTTAGGGCTTCATAGGAGGTTTAAACAAGGCAATTAGAGGGAAAACGAGCTAGATCCACAATTTAATGATCTAATTTTAAGTGACCGCATGGTTAGTCCGCACGGTTTGACAAACTGTGCGTTGGCTACTGCCTCGGCCACCATTATTGCACAGTTTGGCCGCACGGTTAGAAAAACCACGCACTAAACATGTGGAATCCACTACCTCCAAGACCCACTGTGCATGGTTTGGCCGCACAGTTAGACAAACCGTGCGCCGACCGTGCGACTTACCCTTTGCCTCAAAATATCATTCCAAGTTCTCCTGACTCTCCCATTCAACACCCTTAACTTTAAAACAATGAAATGCATCAAGAGAGGGTTACATACCAGAAACCGGGGGTATGAAATTCTCCCCAACATTGTCCTTTCCGTCCCCAGAAAGTAGAAAACCATCGCTTGCCTGAAAGAGTTCTTGCTACCGCTCTTTCATTTCTTTCTCGCGTTCCCAAGTCTCTTCCTGAATCTGACCATGCTACCAAAAAACCCACACTAGACCGATGCTTTTTCCATGAAATAATTTATCTTGCCTATCCACAATCCATACTGGAAAATGTATCAACAAAGCATCTGAAACTAGTTCAAAGTGATCCCATGTGATCACATGGTCAGGATCGGGTTGATACCTCTTTAACTGAGATACATGGAACACATTATGCACTGCACTGAACCGTGGTGGTAATTCAAACCAATACTCCACCTCTCCAACCCATTCCAGTATCTCAAAAGGGCCTATATATCGAGGAGATAATTTTACATGCTTCCCAAAATGACGTTTTCCAAGCCTTGGAGAGATTCTCAAAAAGACATGATCACTCACCGCAAAATACAACTGTCTTCAGCGATGATCTGCATAAGATTTATGATGACTCTGAGCCGTCTCTATCCTCTTTATAATCAACTGGATCTTATCCATTGTTTCTTGGACAAGGCACAGCCCAACAAGTGAAGTCTCACCTATTTCCACCCATCAAAGTGGAGAACAACCAGGATGCCCATTCAATGCTTCAAACGGAGCCATGCTTATCGAGGCCTGATAACTATTATTGTCTAAGAAATCCACTAAGGGTATACAATCCTCATATGAGACACCAAAGTACATTATAGAAGCTCAGAAAATGTCTTCAAACATCTGTATCGTCCTCTAGGATTTCCCATCTGTCTGGGGATGATACACCGTGCCCATAGTCAACTGAGTCCCAAGGGCTTGTCGTAAGGATTTCCAGAAATGAGATGTAAACCTAAAATATCTATTTGAGGCAATAGACACTGGTACACCATGGCTCTTTACCACTTCCCAGATATATATTTTTGAAAGATCTTCCACCGTATGAGTTTGAAGAATCAGGACCAAATGGGCCGACTTGGTTAGACGATCCACTATAACCCAAATTGAATCATGTTTCCGATCCGTTCTTGGAAGAAGAGTAACAAAATATATTGCTATCTGATCCCATTTCCACACTGGGATAGGTAAATATTGTATCATACTAGCTGGCCACTGATGTTCTACATTAACTTGCTGACAAGTTAATCACCTTTAAACAAATTCAGCTACCTTCCGCTTCATGCAGCTCCACCAAAACTGCGCCTTCAACACCTTATACAACTTCTGTGTACTCAGATGTACAGCCCATCTTGAATGGTGGTAAGCATGAAGGAGTTGTTCTTGAGAAGCTAAAGGTACAACCATCTGATCTCGAAACTGTAAAACTGAACTCCCATCTAGCTTCCATCCCTCAATGGTCTCCCCACCATTGAGTTTTGAACTCATTACAACACGGTCTACATAGGATGCATGTGTGTCCTTTACTATCTCCACCAAATCAGGAATAAGTGAAATTGGAAATAAAACCGCAACATCGGTTCGATCTTTACATTCCATAAGCATGTCAGCTAGGACTGACATCAACTGCCACTCATCTGAAGTTTCCATTGCCAACTGAGCATACGAATTTCTGCTTAATGTGTCGGCCACTGAATTTCCCTTACCCGGTGTATACATTAATTCGAAGTCGAACATTTGAAGACAATCCATCCATCCCCTCTTCCATAGATTCAAATCTCATTGTGATAAAATGTGTTTCAAGATTTTTTGATCCGTAAACATAGTAAATTTCTCACCAAAGAGATAATGTCTCTATGTTTTCAAAGTGTGGATGACTGAAGCTAACTCCAAATCATGTGTTGGGTGATTTTTCTCATGTACTATCAACTCCCTTGAGCCATAAGCAACCACATGGTCTCCCTGCATGAGAACACAACCCAAACCTGTTCCCAAAGCATCATAATACACCACATACGCCTGTCCCGATTCAGGAAAAATCAAGATGGGTGCTGATGTAAGGCGAACTATTAACTCTTGAAAAGATCTATGACATTCTTTAGTCCATTGAAATGCACTTTTCTTCTTTTTCAATGCTGTCATAGGCGAAGATAGTCGTGAGAAGTCAAGGACAAAGCGTCAGTAATAACCAGCTAGACCAAGAAAACATCATATTTCCATGAAATTCTTTGGCAGTTTCCAAGAAAGAACAGCTTCTATCTTTTCTGGATCTAGTGAAACAACTTTCTCAGAAACAACATGGCCCATAAAACGTACCTGTTGTACCCAAAAATTGCACTTTGATAATTTGACATAAAACTGATGGTCTCTCAAGATTTCCAACACTATCTTCAAGTGTTTGTCATGCTAGCCCTTGTTTTTGAATACACTAATATATCATCCACAAACACCACAATAAAAGAATCCAGATATCGCTGAAATATCTGATTCATCAATGCCATAAAGACTGCAGGTGCATTCTTTAGACCAAAAGTCATGACAACATATTCATAGTGGCCATATCTGATTCTGAAGGCTATCTTCGGAATATCCTCCTTCCAAACTCGCAACTGGTTATATCTTGACCTCATGTCAATTATGGAGAACCACTGATCTCCCCTAAAATGATCAAATAGGTCATTAATGCGTTGATGTTGATATCTATTCTTTATCATAACTTGTTTAAGATTATGATAATCCACACATAGCCTCAAAGTTCCATCTGCTTTCTTTACAAAAAAACCTGGTGCTACCCATGGAGACACGCTTGGCCTAATGAAACCCTTGATTTCTAGCTCCTATAATTTATCTTTCAATCCTCGTAACTCTGTTGGTTCCATCCTATAAGGTGGAAGGGATATACGACTGGTACTTGGAAGGAGATCAATTGCAAACTCCACTTCACTTACAGGTGGTAACCCTGATAATTTTTCAGGAAAAACATCAGGAAATTGATCCACCATAGTTGGAAAACTATTTTCTACGATCTGTTCCAATGATGTCAAAGTCAACGCTGCTAATTTATAAGAAATCGTTCCCACCATTGGTTCCAACAAGCTCTTTTCACCTTTCTTTACTATCCTTTCTCCTCTAAAGAGATGGTCGATGCCATCCTCAGTCATGAAACCAACCATTCCCCTATAACAGTCGATGTGAGATTTAAACCATGACAACCAATCCATACCCAGGATTAGATGATATAAATTCATATCCAACGTGGAGAAGTCCCATTCCAGCTCAACTCCATCAACAATTATAGCACATTCTCGACACACTAAGGCTTAAAATTTTCTTTCACCAAGAAGAGTTTGAAGTTTCAACACAGAAGGCATCATTTCCAGTTTTAAATATATCAAGTCAATAGCACGAGAAGCAATGAAGGAGTGTGATGCACCAGTATCAAACAACACTTGCATGAGGGTAGAAATCAAAATAATCGTACATCTCACCGTAGATGGTCCAGCCTGATCATCGACCATCATCTGCTCAGCAGCATACAATTGCTTCGTTACTGCACTTCTTTCCTTGTTGCCTTGCAGAGATTTCCCTAGTTGAGGGGTCATGGTATTCCTGGAATCACCATAACTAGCTCTATTCTATTGGCGAGATTGATTTTGCTGTCCTCACCCTGTCGAAGCATAAGATGATTGCGGCACTTAAGAAGTGTCACGAACACCTAATCGTGGAGCACTCCAACAATATCTCAGAAGATTTCCCATCTTCTTACAATTGTGGCATGCTCTCGGTGGTGCTGTACATTCTCGTTTCATGCGATTAGTCGAGCCACATTGAAAGCAACCTAATTTACTCTGGGGTCGTGGAGGAAGGTTGATTGATCCCTCCGTCTAGTTCTGATTCAAACTCCCACCTTGGAAGTAGGTCTCCCTCTTCCACTTGTTCCCAGTATTGGAGTTCCCACCCATTCCAGTGGGTATCATAATGCCTCCTCCTATTGATCCAGAGATAAAATGTTCAGCAACCATTGATCTGTTCACCATCTCTGTATAGTAATTAATACAGAGCATAGCTATCATCGAGATAATCTTCTATCGCAACCCTGATTCAAAGATGTGTGCCTTCAGCGATGCACTTATAGCAACTTCCGGTGCAAAGTGCACTAAATTCATGAATTTAGCAGCATATTCCGTGACATGGAGATTCTCCTACTTCAGGATGAAAAATTCCATCATCCTCTGGATCCTGAATGTGTGAGGATAGAATTTTTTATTGAAAAATTCTTCAAATTCCTCCCAGCCCGGGCCTTGATCCACCTTAGCCTGCACCACTAGCTCCCACCACTGTCATGCAAGATCCTCCACCATATATGTTACCAAGTTTACTTTCAGTTCTGCTGGTGTGCTAGTGAAATCGAAGATATGATTCATCCTACTCAGCCACACCTCTACTCTTTCTAGTTCCAAATCACCCTGGATGATGGGTGGATTCTGCTTCTGGAACTGGATGGAATGGTCTACATTCCATGACTCATCCCTCTGATTCCCTGTGTCCACATCCTGGAATGCTTGAACGATACTACGAACCAGCTCTTGGTTCACACGTGGTTCAGGTGCAACCACATTCTCCGAAGCTTCTTTGGGTTGGTTTCTATGATGCCTAACGAGTGCCATTTTCTATACAAACAATGCATGCTGTTAGTCTCACTTCCTAGCAACTGAAGGCTAAGGATTTCCATCTCTATTACACCACTATCACATCATCGATTTCAAACAATTTCTAAAACAGATCTTTTCTTTCTTTTGAAAATCAATATATTTTCAAAATACATCAACCATTGTCTTTTCAAAATCTTTCATTTGAAAATGTGCTTAAAATTTTCAGAAATCACACTTTTGCATCAAACCATAATACATTTCTCAAAATTATTTATGCAATCTTAGTGGGTAGTCATTCCTCTGTAATGCATGACATGCTCATCTCATTGGTGAAACCTATGAAAATGAGATGTCCAAAATTCTAGAAGTGTATCCCAAACACTTATGTACCAAACTCCTTGGTAACTTGAAGTTCAGCACAAACGGGTTAACTATGTCCTTTTATGCTATACATTTCATGTTACGAAAATCCTACTCCTGTCTAAGATTGCAACCCAAGGAATAGACGAAAAGGAATTTCAACTCCATGACCGAGAACATCGACGACCACTTTTTAGGCAAGGACCGAACAAGATAATGCCATTTGTAATGACCCGCCAATTCTCATTGGCTTGACAGCTCAACGAGTCCTTACTAGGCCTTAAGCGACATCCCCAAGGCACCAAAGGTTGGAAATAATTGTCGAAGGGTTTCAAAATACTAGGGGGACGATTTACACTTTAACTGAAAACAACCAACAAATAGGGAAACTAGATAAACATCTCCAAGAAACCACTATTTGATGCATGTTTTGAAACCAAAACAACTAAACCATTAATTTTATCAAAAACCAACCAAATGTACCACAACGAAAACCAATGATAAAGAGGAAATAAAACTCAAATACTATAAGACAATAACCCAACTCCATGCTCCACAAGCTCCAGGCTCCAACATCACGAACCGACCCAAGTATCACGAAGCAGTGCTCTAAACATGTGACACTTTACCTTTTCCTACGTCCCGGTATATGACATATCCAAAAGCACCAACGTGCCAAAGCAGGGGGTGAGTAATGAAACTCATTTGGTTTTCTCCGATCACTTCCCAACCCATTCCTCTAGGATAAAACATGTTAGCACATTTATATAAAACAATTTTAATAAAATAGTTCACAATATAACAAGTTCCATGTCCAAGCCATTTTTCCAACAAAACCATCATTCTCAAGAAAAGAAACCAGGAAAGATTTCGAATCAAATACACATTTCCATTTTGGGACATTCATTCCATTCCACAAATCCACACAACCAACCATGCATGAATCCTTGACCTCCCTATACTCGGGAGTGGTGAGTTATCCTTCCACTAAGTCGTCACTTAGTGAACTACCCTGACGGGGTTACTTCACGACCTTATCGGTCCCAACCTATTGCTGGGGGGACTTCTTGCCCTTATCCATCCCAACCTTTTGATTGGGGTACTTCTCGCCCTTGTCCATCCCAATGAATATGAACACACACCACAACCCATGCAATCCATGCCCAGAACCAAGTGTGTTCAAAACCATTCAATAAAGCCTCACCATTTTATTGAAAACCCCTTTTTCCTGCAAACCATTTTCTAAATCCAGCAAATCCATTTTTGAAACTCACAAATTTAAAATCAAGAAACCAAAACACTTTGCACAACCATTCTTTCAATTTCCACAATTTCATCAAAAACCATAAATCATCACTAAAGAAGATTTATAACATGTTTTGCACCACAATTTCACAATAAAAACCAAGAAAATAAATCAATTTGAACTAAGCCTTCATGTTCTAAGAAAGAGTAATCGAGACTAAAGCCACATACCTTATCAAATTGGGTGAAACCAAGCCACGGACGAAGAACGCTCAAGAACACCTGGTCAAAACACCAAAAAATATCCTTACATCTCTTCTCCTAACACAAACAAGACCAAATCTTGTCATATTTGGCATCCACACCCTTAGATCTACCCATAATGGGCATATATATAAGAAAACGAGAGAAGAGGAGATGCATATCTAAGTAGATCTAAGAAACTGATCAAGAACGATCACATACCTTAAGAATCCAGCTTCGATTCGCCATGTGAAGCCTTCGGATCACCTTC
The DNA here is from genome assembly GCA_963277665.1 of Viscum album. Classification (NCBI taxonomy): domain Eukaryota; kingdom Viridiplantae; phylum Streptophyta; class Magnoliopsida; order Santalales; family Viscaceae; genus Viscum; species Viscum album. The sequence goes on along the minus strand of OY728150.1, from coordinate 625,999,447 downwards.
GGTACGCTTTGGAGAAGTCTTACAACCTTAAAGGGAGAGTAATCCCAAGTTAGGGCTACCTAGAAGGTTTAAACAAGGAAAATATAATCAAAACGAGTTAGATACACAATTTAAGGTTCTAATTTTAAGTGACCGCACGGTTAGTCTGCACGGTTTGAAAAACCGTGCGCTAACCGTGCATTGGCTACTGCCTCGGCCACCCTTCTAGAACAGTTTGGACACACGGTTAGACAAATCGTGCACTGACCATGTGGAATACACTGCCTCTAAGACCCACTATGCACAGTTTGGCCGCACGGTTAGACAAACCGAGCGCCGACCGTGCGACTTACCCTTTGCCTCAAAACATCATTCCAAGTTCCCCCGACTCTCCCATTCAACACCCTTAACATTAAAACAATGAAAATATTCAAGAAAGGGTTACATACCAGAAACTAGGGTTACTAAATTCTCCCCACCATTTTCCTTTTAGTCCTTGGAAACTAGAAAACCATCGCTTGACTGAAAGAATTCTGGCTACTGCTCTTTCATTTCTTTATCGCGTTCCCTAGTCTCTTCCTGAATCTGACCATGCTGCCAAAAAACCCACACTAAACCGATGATTTTTACCTGCAATACTTTATCTTGCCTATCCACTCTCCATACCGGAATATGTATCGACAAATCATCCAACTCTAGGTCAACATGATCCCATCTGATCACATGGTCAGGATCGGGTTGATACTTCTTTAACTGAGATACATGGAACACATTATGCACTTCACGTAACCATGGTGGTAATGCCAACCGATATGCTACCTTGACAACCCTTTCTAGTATCTCAAAATGGCATATATATCAAGGAAATAATTTGCCATGCTTCCCAAAATGACGTTGTCCAAGCCATGGAGAGATTCTCAAAAAGACATGATCAGTCAACGCAAACGACAAAGGTCTTCAGTGATGATCTTTATAAGATTTATGGCGACTCTGAGTCGTCTCCAACCTCTTTCTAATCAACTGGATATTCTCTATTGTTTGTTGGGCAAGGCTCATCCCAACAAGTGATGTCTCGCCTATTTCCACCCAAAAAAGTGGAGAATGACATGGACGCCCATACAATGATTCAAACAGAGCCATGCGTATTAAGGCCTGATAACTGTTATTGTATGAGAAATCCACTGAGGGTATATGATCCTCCTATGATCCACCAAAGTCCATTACATGAGCCCGAAACATGTCTTCCAATGTCTGTATCATCCTCTCGGATTTCCCATCTGTATATGGATGATACGCCATGTTCATAATCAACTATGTCCTAAGGGCTTGTTGTAAGGATTTCCGGAAACAAGATGTAAACCTCAGATATCTATCTGAGACGATAGACACTGGTATACCATGTCTCTTTACCACTTCCTGGATATAGATTTTTTAAAGATCTTCCACCATATGAGTTTCACGAATCAGGATGAAATGGGCCGACTCGGTTAGACGATCCCCTATCACCCAAATGGCATCGTGTTTCCAGACCATTCATGGAAGACCTGTAACAAAATACATTTCTATCTGATCCCATTTCCACAATGGGATATGTAAAGATTGTATCATACTAGTTGTCGCTGATGTTATGCTTTTACTTGCTGACATGTTAAACACCTTTAAACAAATTAATCTACCTTCTGCTTCATGTCGCTCCACCAAAACTGCACCCTCAACACCTTTTACATCTTCTATGTACCCGGATGTACAACCCATCTTGAATGGTGGTAATCATGAAGGAGTTGTTCCTGAGTAGCTAAAGGTACAACCATCCGATATCAAAACTGCAAAACTGAACTCCCATCTAGCTTCCATCCCTCAATGGTCTCCCCACTATTGAGTTTTTAACTCACTACAACACGGTCTACATCAGATGCTTGTGCGTCCTTTACTACCTCCACAAAATCAGGAATAAGTGCAACTGGAAAGAAAACCGAAACATCGGTTCAGTCTTCACATTACATATTCTTGTCGGCTAGGACTGACATCAACTTCCACTCATCTGAAGCTTCCTTTGCCAACTGAGGATACAACTTTCTACTTAATGTGCCGGCCACCGAATTGCCCTTACTCGGTGCATACATTAAGTCAAATTTGAACATTTGAATATAATACATCTATGTCCTCTACCTAAGATTCAAATCTCACTATGAGAAAATGTTTTTCAATATTTTTTGATCCATGAACATAGTAAATTTCTCACCAAAGAGATAATGTCTCCATGTTTTCAAAGCATTGATGACTACAGCTAACCTCAAATCATGTGTTGGGTAATTTTTCTCATGTACTCTCAACTACCTTGAGCCATAAGAAACCACATGGTCTCCTTGCATGAGAACACAACCCAAACCTGTTCCCGAAGCATCACAATACAACACATACCCCTGTCCTGATTCTAGAAAAATCAAGATGGGTGCTGATGTAAGGTGAACATTCAACTCTTGAAAAGTTCTCTGACATTCTTCAGTCAATTAAAATGAATTTTTCTTCTTTGTCAATGTTGTCATAGGCAAACTAGTCATGAGAAGTCACGGACAAAGTGTCATTAATAACCAGATAGACCAAGAAAACTTCGTATTTCCAAGACATTTTTCAGTGGTTTCCAAGAAATAACAACTTCTATCTTTTTTGGATCCACTAAAACACCTTTCTTAGAAACAACATGCCCCAGAAAACGTACCTGTTGTATCCAAAAATCGCACTTTTTTAATTTGGCATACAACTAATGGTCTCTCAAGATTTCCAACACTATCGTCAAGTGTTTCTCATGCTCGGACCTTGTTTTTGAATACACCAATATATCATCCACAAACACCACAACAAAATAATCCAAATATTTTATAAATATCCGATTCATCAATGCCATAAAGTCTGCTGGGGCATTAGTTAGACAAAAAGGCATGAATACATATTCATAGTGGCCATATCTTCTTTTGAAGGCTGTCTTCGGAATATCCTCCTTCCGAACTCGCAAATGGTGATATCCTGACTGCAAGTAAATTTTAGAGAACCACTGAGCTCCCCTCAATTGATCAAATAGGTCATCAATGTGTGGAAGTTGATATTTATTCTTTATCGTAACTTGGTTAATCTTATGATAATCAACTCATAGCCTCAAAGGTACATCTACTTTGTTTTCAAACAAAACTGGTGCTGCCCATGGAGACACGCTTGGCCGAATGAAACCCTGGCTTTCCAGCTTCTCTAATTTCTCTTTCAATTACCGTAACTCTGTTGGTTCCATCCTATAAGATAGAGGTGAGATAGTACTGGTCCTCGGAAGCAGATCAATCACAAAATCCACTTCTCTTACATGTGGTAACCCTAAGAATTTATCAAGAAAAACATCAGGAAATTGATCCACCATAGCTGGAAAACTATTTTTCGTGATCTCTTCCAATGATCCCAATTTCATCGCTGCTAATTGGTAAGAAATCGTTCTCACCATTGGTGCCAACAATCTCTTTTCACATTTCTTTACTATCCTTTCTCCTCTAAAGAGATGGTCGATGCCATCCTAAGTCATGAAACTAACCGTTCTCCTATAACAGTCGATGTGAGACTTAAACCTTTCCAACCAATTCATACCCAGGATTACATGATAGACATCCATATCCAACATGGAGAAGTACCATTCTATCTCAGCTCCATCAATAGTTATAGCACATGCTCGACACACTAAGGCTTGACATTCTCTTTCACCAAGAGGAGTTTGCAGTTTCAACACAGAAGGTATCATTTCCAGTTTTAAACATAGAAAGTCAACAACACAAGAATAAATGAAGGAGCGTGATGCACCAGTATCAAACAACACTTTCATGAGGTTAGAATTCAAAAGAATCATACCTCTCACCGTAGATGGTACAGCCTGATCATCGACCATCATCTGCTCAGCTCCATACAATTGTGTCATTGGTGTGCTGCTTTCCTTGTTGCCTTGCTGAGATTGCCCTGGTTGGGCGGTGATGGTATTCCTGGAATCACCATAACTAGCTCTATTCTATTGGCGAGACTGATTTTTCTATCCTCTCCCTATCAAAGCATAAGATGATTACGACACTTGATAAGTGTCACAAACACCTAACCGTGGAGCACTCCAACAATATCTCTGAAGATTCCCCATCTGCTTGCAATTGTGGAATGCTCTCGATGGTGCTGTACATTCTCGTTTCATGTGATCAGTCGAACCACATTGAAAGTAACCTGCTTTACTCTGGGGTCATGGAGGAAGGTTGATTGATCCCTCCGTCTCGTTCTGATTTACACTCCCACCTTGGAAGTAGGTGTCCCTCTTCTGCCTGTTCCCAGCGTTGGAGTTCCCACCCGTTCCCGTGGGTATCATCATGCCTCATCTTATCAATCCAAAGATATCAAATTCAGCAACCATTTCTCTGTTCACCATCTCTGTATAATCCGTAATATAGATCACAACTATCTTCGAGCAAATCTTCTATCGCAACCCTGATTCAAAGATGCGTGCCTTCAGCGACGCACTTGCAGCAACTTCCGGTGCAAATTGCACTAAATTCATGAATTTAGCCGCATATTCCGTGACAGGGAGATTATCCTACTTCAGGCTGAAAAATTCCATCATCCTCTAGATCTTGAATGTGCGAGGAAAGAATTTTTTATTGAACAAATCCTAAAATTCCTCCCAACGCAGTCCTTGATCCACCTTAGCCTACACCACTAGCTCCCACCACTATCATGCAAGATCCTCCAGCATATACATCACCACGTTTACATTCAGTTCTGCTAGTGTGCATATGAAATCGAAGACAGGATTCATCCTACGCACCCACACCTCTACTCTTTCTAGTTCCAAATCACCCAGGATGATGGGTGGATTCTGCTTCTGGAACTGGACGGAATTGTCTAAATGCCTTGACTCATCCCTTTGATTCCTTATGTCCACAACCTTGAATGCTTGAACGATACTCTGAACCAACTCTTGTTTTACACGTGGTTCAGGTGTAACCACATTATCCGCAGCTTCTTTGGGTTGGTTTCTACGATGCCTAACAGGTTCCATTTTTTATACAAACAACGCATCCCGTTAGTCTCACTTCCTAAAAAATGATGGCTTAGCATTTCAATCTCTATTACACCACTATCACATCATCTATTTCCCACAATTTCTAAAACAAATCATTTCATTCTTTTGAAATCAATCTATTTTCAAAATACATCAACCATTGTCTTTTAAAAATATTTCATTTAAAAACCTGCTTAAAATTTTCAGAAATCACTCTTTTGCATCAAACCATAATCCATTTCTCAAAATTATTTATGCAATATTAGTGAGAAGTCATTCATCTATAATGCATTCCATGCTCATCTCATTTGCTAAACCCATGGCAGTGATATTTCCAACATTCTAGAAGTGTATCCAAAATACTTATGTGCCCAACTCCCTGGTAACTTGATGTTCAGCATAGACGGGTTTGCTAAGTCTTATTATGCTATACATTTCAAGTTACAAAAATCCTACTTCTGTCTATGATTGAAACCCAATGAATAGATGAAAAGGAATTTCAACTCCATGACCGAGAACATTGACAATCACTTATTAGGAAAGGACAGAACAAGCTGATACCATTTGTAATGACCCGCCAATTATCATTGGCTTAAGAGCTCAACGAGTCATTACCAGGCCTTAAGCGACATCCATAAGGTGCCAAAGGATGGAAATAAATGCCTAAGGGTTTCAAAATACTTGAGGGACGATTTACCCTTTAACTGAAAACAACCAACAAACAGTGAAACTAGATAAACATCTCCAAGAAACCACTATATGATGCATGATTTAAAACCAAAACAACTCAACCATTAATTTTATCAAAAACCAACCAAAAGTACTACAACAAAAACCAATGCTAAACATCAGAGTAAACAGCGCAAAGACAACTAAAATACTATAAGACAACAACCCAACTCCATGATCCACAAGCCCCATGCTCCAACATCATGAACCATCCCATGTATCACGAAGCAGTTCTCTAAACATGTGATACTTTACCTTTTCCAACATCCCGGTATATGACATATACAAAAGCACCAACGTGAAAAAGTAGGGGGTGAGTAATGAAACTCAGTAGGTTTTCCCCGATGACTTCCCAACCCATTCCTCTAGGATAGAACATGTTATCACATTTATATAGAGCAATTTATATAAAACAATTTCAATAAAACAGTTCACAACTACCAAGTTCCATGTCCAAGCCACTTTTCCAACAAAACCATCTTTCTCAAGAAAAGAAACCAAGAAAGGCATCCAGTCAAATTCACATTTCCATTTTGGCACATTCATTCCATTCCACAAATCCATGCAACCAACCATGCATGCAACCTGGGCCTCCCTATACTCGCGAATGGTGAGTTATCCTTCCACTAAGTCGTCACTTAGTGAACTACCTTGACAGAAGTACTTCATGACCTTATCTGTCCCAACCTATTGATTGTGGGACTTCATGCCCTTATCTAACCAATCCTTTTTATGGGGGTACTTCTCGCCCTTATCCATCGCAATGCATATGAACACACACCACAACCCATGCAATCCATGCCCAGAACCATGTTTGTTCAAAACCTTTCAATAAATCATCACACTTTTATTGAAAACCCCTTTTTCCAAGAAACCATTTTCCAAATCCAGAAAATCCTTTTTTTTAATAACCATTTTAAAATCAAGAAACCAAAACACTTTGCACAACCATTCTTTCAATTTCCAAAATTTCATCAAAACCTGTAAATCATCACCAAAGAAGATTTATAACATGTTTTGCACCACAATTTCACAATCAAAACCAAGAAAATGAATCAATTTGAACTAAGCCTTCAAGTTATAAGAAAGAGGAATCGAGAGTGAAGCCACCTACCTCAACAAATTGGGCGAAACCAAGCCACGAACGAAGAACACTCAAGAACACCAGGTCAAAATTCCAAAAACTCTCCTTAGATATCCTCTCCTAACAAAACCAAGACCAAATATTGTCATATTTGGCATCCACACCCTTGGATATACCCATAATGGGTGTAGATCTATGAAAATGAGAGAAGAGGGGAAGCATATCTAAGTAGATCTAAGAAACTGATCAAGAACGATCACATACCTTAAGAATCCAGCTTCGATTCGCCAAGAGAAGACTTCGGATTGCCTCTGGAACTCTTGGGATAAGTCTTCCAAGCTTCAAGTGAGATTAATCCCGAGTTAGGGCCTCTTAGGAGGTTTGAACAAGGAAATTATAGGAAAAATGAGTTAAATCCACAATTGAAGGATCTAATTTTAAGTGACCACAGGGTTAGTCCGCACGGTTTGAAAAACCGTGCGCTAACCGTGCATTGGCTACTGCCTCGGCCACCCTTCTCGCACAGTTTGGCTGCACGGTTAGAAAAACTATGCACCGACCATGTGGAAGACACTGCCTCTATGACCCACTGCGCACGGTTTGGCCGCATGGTTAGACAAACCTTGCGCCAACCGTGCGACTTCCCCTTTGCATGAAAACATCATTCCATGTTCTCCCAACTCTCCCATTCAACACCCCTAACTTTAAAACCCTGAAAAGCATCAAGAAAGGGTTACATACCAGAAACCAGGTGTACTAAAGTTACCCCAGTTGTAATAGTTATTGGTAACTCAATTTTTTCTCATTGAGTAACGAGATTCTCTTCAACTTATTTAATCTAATTTGGGTACATTATACTCACTGATTTTATAATGTGTTATTCCCTTATTATTTAAATTTATTTCCAAATAATCCATTTTTCAAATGTTCCATGCTTCATGGAGTATGTTTTCTTTAATTGATATTGATAACTCAAATCTCTTTTCTTTAATTAATAATGTTTCATATTCAACTTTTTTTGTCCATTATTAGGTTATTCCACCCTAATATTTTTTAAAATGTAAATTATTTTCCTCCCTAGAAAAAATTAACTTTAAATCTAAATATTTTACCTTGATGAATCTCTTTAATAAAAATTTTATCATTGTTATCAATAATTAACATCTTATTTAGTGATTATTTCCCATCATTGTCCATATGTTCCATTCCTGCTAACATTTTAATCTATAATTGAATAAATAAATATTTTTTTATCCAAATTTACCCTTATAATTATCATATACTTATTTTAAATGGATGTTTTGATACTATTTCAATAACGTTGGTTTTCAAAAAAGATACTTATAAATACAAGAAATTTTTTCAAACTTCTAAAAATAAGATTCTAATATTCCACCCACATTAATTTTTATAAGCTTTATGTATTTTTATAGATATATTAGTAATTTATATTTTTACAAGTTTAATTTTCAAATTTTTTCACATCACCTTTTTTAAAATTACATTTGAAATTGATGTGTAAAATCATATTTATGATAATATTTTAAATGGTTTAAAGGATTATTTTATTTTATTCTTCCATGTAAAAACATAATTCTAACAACATTATAATTTTTTATAAACATTTTCCAATTTTTTTCATGGTTTATAAGATAAATATAATATCTCTTAGTTTACTTAAATATTTCTTTAAATTTTGTTTCCAAATATCAAGGATTCCTCTTATTTCAAAAGTTATTTTTTAATGTTGATAAATAGTGGTTCAAATATAAATAAATGATATTTTTTTATACAATTTGCTTGATAAAGGTAATTATTTAGGTCAAAACATTTTCATTCATTCTCTAGATGTATTGTTTAATGTTCTTTTAAATCAATGAAATGATCAGTCACCACCATTGTCTTACATAGTGTACCTATGTTATATGAGTTATTTTTCATCCAACGTATTTCCTATGTAAACACTCTATTATTAATTTTTTATTGAACCATGTTATACTATATTCCATACACAAATTGATTAGGGAAATTATTTAATTAATCATATACCCCTTTCTCTATATAGTGTTATCTTGGGTGATTCATATAGAATATCTATTCCATTTATTGATTCAGTAACTATTAAATATATATGTATTTTTAATTCCAATAACTATTGTTATTTATAACTTTGAAAATTTGATTATGTATTTCTAAAACATCTACATTATTACTCTAGATGTGCTTATGACGATGGAATCACTTTTATTTACATAAAGATGAATTTTGGAATTATGTATGTTGTTATTCCAATACATATGATTATTGGAAATGTTGATAATGTATTTCATATTAAATTTATTATACGATGAATTCAGTGGAATTAATTAGTAATGGGGTGGAGAATTGATATACATATCCCATAAATCTATCAATATGAATTATGTAAAAAACTAACTTTTATATTTTGGTGTATGCCTTCCAATAACAAAATATTTCATAGAAGCCAATCCATGACGATAAGATTATGATTTCTATGATCCGGATTTCCTGGCTAAATACGTGGAATTATCTATCCATCAATATGAATTTCATAACAAATGAATAATTTAATGTTATCCATGTGATATATTTATTTCTATTATTATCCATTGGTATATTATGCTTTCATTTTCATTTTATTATGGAATACATTTTAATTACCTAGTCCTCCCATGCTATTTGTAGTCATATTGTTCCCACGTATGATCTATGATTTCTTTCACACATATATTTTTCCACAATATGAATCTGATCTAGCCACTTAAGATGTTTATGTCTCCCCAAATTATTAAGAAAAGTATTAGAAATGATAATTCTAAAATAATATATCATGTAGAGAATTAATAAAAGATATTTAAGATTAATTATTGAATAATTAGTTTCTTTAATTTTTGAATAGAAAATATTTTATAGTATAAGAAGACATGGGTTTGTTATTTTAATTTTTTTGCACAATTATCAAAATATATAAACCAAAATAGTCTTTGGTTTTTTTGTATTACAATATTTTATTAATTTTTTGTAATTACTTGATAGTTATGTCAAGAAATATACATTTAGTGTCAAATCTTGTATTTAATTTATGTTTTTTTGAATGGGATCTGGGAGTGTAGATTTAGGGAATTATATCCTTTAATTTTATTACTTTTTTTAAAATTGTACATTTTTTTAGAATTAAAAATTCATGTTTTATATCAAAAATTTATAGATAGGTTAAAAAATTAACAAGGTCTTTAATAATGTTCTAGTGAATTATATTTTATTAATTATGTTCATTTAAAAGGATTTTTCATATAAATATTATAGATATGTTTATTTTTTTTGGAATTTCAAAATGCAAGTAATTGTAAAATACCTATACATGTGTTACCCTATTTTGATTAATTAAATTATTGACCTTAACATATGTAATTTTTAATTCTTGGTATTAACAGAAGGTGGTTTCATATAAATTTATTAGGTAACTATATTTACACATAATATTTGTGAATTGGTCTTTAAATAAATCATTAATAGTGTACAAACTACTTACACATTCTTGAGTTGGTATTTAATATACTTTTTTTTATAAAACACAAATTATTTTATATAAAAGGGTAACAAGTTTTGTAATAGGATACCAATTATAGAAATAAATTTTAAGAAATACCTATTTTTATAACCCCTAATGGGTTTCACCATAAAAATTGGTAGATGGGGGACTTAATTAGTGTACCCCAAGGGATTATCCAAAATATATTGTCTATGCATTCTCTATAATTTAGCTTTCATTTTAAAGGAAACACAATCATGTTTAAAAAGAAATAAAACATTGGATCCATATTAAATCAATAATGATAATAAAATTAAGAACACATGTAAGATATCCTATGCTATTGAATATTTTGAGAATGTCAATCGAACTACCATTAGAAGATATGGGATCCATATAGTTATATCCCACTCAAAATGTAGGATAGATCTTCACATCATGATAAAATATATATAGAAAACTCTTGACGAAAAATTTATGTTAACATTTCCTGAATAACCCACCTATAAAAATTTTATCACATAAGGCTGATGATGTTTACACATAAGATAAATTTAATGTTATACTTATGGTAATTATCTCACACACTCTCAAAATATATTTGGTTTCTATAAATTGTAATATAGTGGATAACTGATGTTGTTCTCTTGAGGAAAAAATGAATTATGCAACCGATAAAAAGGTTTGAATAAACAATGAAATCAAATGAAAATGGGGAAAAATATGGGGGGGGGGGGTTAGGAGTACTTTTATAAACAAATTGTGCGACTAAGAAGACAATTTATTTGAAAACACTATGATTAATTATTTTTATTGATTTAATGTAAACCTTTATTAATTATTAGCCATTATCCCTTATTTTTAAATCCATTAAAATATGATTCTCTAATTTGATAACCCCCAAACCAATTATAAGAATACATGAACACTATGATTAAAACAAGTGAACCATAATCTATCATTGGGATTTCCAATCCTGGAACCTGTAATGTCCTCTCATAGGAAACTACAACTAAATAATTCCTATACTAGAGGAGTAGTAACTTGTACCTCAGGTGTGCTTCCCCAGATGCCAAATACTACCAACTATAAGTAACTGATTAAATTAGTATCGTGGGGAGACTACATGCCAATATCTGAATACGTAATAATAGGTAAAACTAGGTATAAAACATCTATAATAAATTAAAATCAATTATAAAACACATAATTAACAAAAATAATCATCAATAAAAAATAAATTTGGAATTAATTCATTATACTAACTCATTGGATGCCCATTGGGGTGACCACATATATTGAATAAACAGAATAAATAAAAATATAATGATTCTCTATAAAGACCCTTAAAATTCATGTCTTTATTTAACATCATTTACATGATATAAATATTACATCTAACAAATGACTATAATAATATCATAGGTACAGATAGGTTTGGTTTCATTGGACATGATCTACATAATTAGCATATTTTATAGTGCTTGTGATAAAATATTCTTAAGTTCACCCTAATATACCATCATCTAAATATATCATTAGGAAAAATTGTCCTCATAATATGTGTAATAAAATCCAAATATATGGGTGAACTCAAACATTTAGTAATGGATTACTAAACAATTCATTAATGACAAGTTCAATATCATTAGAATGAAAGATAATCATATGAGAAATATCACATCATCATGAGTGATAATCATAAAGGATATGGGATCATAAAATAAAATGGTATAATAATTTAAAGGCATAAATGATTGAAAAGGAAATATAATATTCATAACAATGATTAAAAATGATTAATGTAAACCTTGGATCATGAGATCATAAGATCAGAATTCATAACATATTTTAACTGTGGCACAAACATTATCATACTGAATCATTGTGTTTATTAGTCACACATTTACACCAATGCTTTCAAGAAAACATAATTTTTCATATTTCTACACTACCTTCATGAGTTATACAATTTCAACCACACTCATGAACAAAAAAATTGTTACAACACTTATATAAAACTTTATATTTAAAGTATTTACCAATGCATTAAAGGTTGATATATGACCCCCATCATCATCCATACTTATGTGTGGAACTTGAGAATCATTCACTTATGATATCAAAAAGAACCCATGCAAATAAAATGGATTTATAAAACCTTTAACATAAAATCATTTAATTTTTATAATGTACCGAAAAAAATAAAAAAGGTTCATAAAACATTAACAAAAATCATGTATAGTTCACATCATAAAGACCACATGGAAACAAAAATGTGTTTCGTAATATTTCCAAATAGTATAATAATATTAATTAAAAAGAAGGTCATTGAATATATGGTCACCAAAAAATAATAAAATAATAAAATAATAATGGTGGGATAAACATGAAATATAACTTTATTGAAGATTTTTATTTTTAGAGATACAGTGGAAAATAAAAATAAAATCAAAAAATGATTTTTTTTAAAAACCATTTTGTAATTATTGATGTAAAAGTCAGTGTAATGAGTCAATTTTCAATGTTTCAACATTATATTCATTAAAAAATGAAAAGAAAACACTTAATGAAAGTCTATTTTCAATAGAAACTCTTATACCCCGTAGAAATAAGTGAGACAACAACATAAAATGGAAAATAAATTAATATAGTGATAATAGGAAAAAATATTCATGAATTTTTTTTAACTCAATAGAATATCTTTGAGTTACCAAATCCCTTTCCTTTACTATTGATTTACATGAATGTTATTTATCTGATTTTGTAACATAAATATCTATCTTAATAACAATTTTATAACATTAAATATGTCTAAAACAATTAATAAACAACTATATTAAATTTTATCTACATGCATAATGATAGATCTTATCATTAATCAATTTTGGGTGTGATTAATCTCCGTCATTTTGAACTATTTTCATGATCGATGTGTTTTTATTAGTTATTTTCCCAAAGATCGTAATTATAAAATAATAAAATTTACTAAAATTAACATTTTATAATTATATATAACTATATAATTTCTTTCTATGGTTGTTTTCATCAGAATCACTAATCCTAAAATTGGTGATGATCATTTTTTAATAATTTTTAATAAAGGGCCATTGATATCTTAATTAATGACATTAATATTAAAATTACCACTAAATAATCAATATAAATAAGTTATTATATTATTTATATCATTTATCATCCATAATTAACATCACATAGTCATCCATTATATTATTTTATTTCATTTTTCAAGTAGGTGGTCAGACCGATCTGAATAAGAACACATAATAACTGATGGATGGTTAATATTATGAAAGTGTTTTTTTTGAATTAAATCATTATTATATATGTATAATTAAATTATATATATATATTTAAGGTTAAATGTCATAATTTATGATTTTTCGATAAATAATAATGAAACCAGAAGAAAAAAGTGAAATATTACTTCATGAAGGTGGTAGTCTACATAGTGCTTGACTACCATTTTTATTTCATTAAGAGAGAGAGAGATAAGGTGGAATATATTTATAATATTCATAATCATAATTATCCTATATATTTTATAAATATTCATTAATTTTATCTTTATAATATACAAGTAGAGGAGGTGATGAAAAAATGGAAGATATCACATCATAGATGTGGTAGTCCCAACAATTCTTGAATGTCAGTTTCATTTTTCTTAAAATAAAACATAAAATTTTGTAAATTATAATTTTAAAAATTTTAAATTTCTCTTAAATCCCTTGATTTATTATAATTTTTAAATCATTTTAATGTAAATTAAATAATCTTTTCCCTAATGTGTTCCTTGACTCATGGTATAGGACCCATGTAAGGATATATACCTCCTTCCTCTATGAATGGTGGTTTTATAGGGTTTATCAAATGGTAAAATATTATTTTTATGGGTTATATAAGGGTAAAAATGCACTGATTAAGGGTAAGATTAAGATTATATACATCGTGTATGGGTAAATGGATTTTCGATGGTCTACGTAAGTGTAAGGCCCTATGCAGATGCACTATGTAAGGATAAGTGATACAGTTCATGCACTTCCTATGGTTAATTCAAGAAACATGTGAATGTGAAATTTTATTTTAAAAGGTTATTTAATGGCACCCCTAGCACTATGTAACAGTGTGATCATGTTAACAAAGGCTATGTAAGGGCACTAAAATTATTGTGTAAATGTACGGTGCTTTTTTTAAGTGTAACATATCCCTTTTGAAAGATGTTTAAGGGTAAACCTCAACCCATACACAAAAAAAATGAGCTATGTAAGGTTAACACATATTACCCTAACGTGATTCTTCTTTTGGGATAAATAATTTAAGAATGCAATTTTTATGTTTTCCAATTGTTATCTTGCACATGTAACACATATTCATGATTTTAAAGACATAAAATCATGGGAATTAATTCCCTTTAATTATTTAAATGTACTACTCCCTATTTTAAAAAATCCAAATGTTCCACATTCACATTTCAGTTAAAATATAAATTAAATAGTTAATTTAATTTTTTGTGTTCAATCCTACGAACCTATACATAGTTTATATTCCTAAAAAAAATACCGTAACCATATCCAACCTTTTTTTATTGATATTAATATATAATCAATTTGTATAAAAAAT
The DNA here is from genome assembly GCA_963277665.1 of Viscum album. Classification (NCBI taxonomy): domain Eukaryota; kingdom Viridiplantae; phylum Streptophyta; class Magnoliopsida; order Santalales; family Viscaceae; genus Viscum; species Viscum album. Next base: position 625,984,387 of record OY728150.1, on the reverse strand, counting down.
CCTTTACATGTAATTTTTTATGTATTCTTCATGAAACCCAATTTATTTATTTATTTTCCAAGTACATCATATACTTTTTTCACCTCCTCTTAGGTGTAGTTTTTCGATGATATAAATTCTAATTAGTAATTTACATTCTCTCTTCTCCTTATTTCATGTTCACATTAGAAAATAGTGTTTCCAAATAATGTTTTGTCATTAAATCAAAATTTTTCAATAAAAATGATAAATGATTCTTAAATGATAATAAACTTGAAATGAGGAAACTAATAATAAGAATTATTATTGTTTATCTAGGATTATCATGCGGAGAGAAAATTATTATTATATATGGAAATTTGAATTTTAATAAGGAAGAATTGGGTAACACATTCTTTGGATTAAAATAATAATTCGAGAATACCTAGGAGGTAGAATATGTTATCATATGTGGTATTTTATTTCTTTTGGAAATAAAATAATGTAATCGTTACTAGGAATTCTTGGAAAGTGTATTGAGCCAACAAACACGTGGACATAGTTCAATTAAATATTCCTTGACAAACCTTGTTGATCGAATAAAAAATATTAAGGTGTTAAGTTCCTTACCATTTTGGGGATCTTTTTTATAATAGTTCGATGATGTAATCCTTATGTTTGAATACCTTGTTTACTACGCTTCATTTTGATTCCATGTCTGTGTGTGTGTCCCATGAGAATCGTTAGGATATTTAATTCAATAAGTACTATTGGAGTAGCTTACAACCATGTTTCATTGTGATCACATGTTGTTATATTTTGATACTAAATTCTCATAGTGATATAATATTCTTTCCTTATGATGTAGATGGTTATTTTTGTTACTATGCCTTAGATATCAATGTTAGTACTTAAGATAGGTGTGTTTTTGTGTGATGTTCATCCCATGGATGGGTGGGTCCCATAACATCTGATGATCTCGATGATGGAATTTAGCATTATGTAGGTTCATGATGGCCTGGAGGCCTTATATAATGCAACTTGTTTAGGGAATGACAACCTAGATGCTAAGCTTGGGGAAGTGACAGTGTATGGTGGTCTGGAGGCCTAACCCATGATGGATACGGGATCCGAAGATCTAGGGGAATGATATGACTTGATGCCAGGAGGTCATTGTGTGACATTTTAAGAGTCCAGTGTATTTTCCTCTATCACTTAAACATCCCATGATTATTGTAACAACTGGGTCCTGGTGACAACAGAAACACCCCACCTTACAATACTAGAAAAGCAGCCTATACACACGGTTCAAAACCGTGGGTATAGCCCCCAAAACCGTGGGTATAGGCTATACCCACAGTTTTGGGAACTGTGGGATGGAACGACATCGGTATAGGTACCCATCTTATACCCATAAATTTCCAAAACCGTGGGTATAAGTGTTCTTCCACTGTTTCAACGAAACATAGCCAATTGCCATGGTGTCAATGACTTTTACCCATAGTTTCCAAACCATGGGTATAGATCCTAAAATAATACAGGCTGTGGGTTTTGATCCCGCAACCTCTTCGTTGCAGACACCACGTCTAACCACTACCCTATCATCAGATATGTATATATATATATATAGTTAAATATAGCTATAAAAACCATGGGTATAGAGGGAATAACCATAGGTATAGGATTCCCACAAAAAAAATTTCCTTCCCGCTGAAAGAAAAATTTCCCACACACAAACGGGAAACCTATACCCATGGTTTTTCAAAAATGTGGGTATATGTATTTTATCCCAGACCTATCCCCATGGTTTTCCCAAAAACTGTGGGGATAGGTACCCATATACACATGGTTTTGGAAGACCGTGGTTATAGGTGAATTTTCCGGTCCTATCCCCACGGTTTTGGAAAACCGCGGGGATAGACCCCCCCCCCCCATACCCACGGTTTTGGGAAACCGTGGGTATCGGTCCTGAAAAGTTACCTATCCCCACGGTTTTGGAAAAACGTGGGCATAGGGGTACCTATACCCAAGGTTTTGGGGAAAACTGTGGGGATATGTCCATTTTCTAGTAGTGTTAACATGGCCGTCAGGTCCGGGCATGCCAGGTACCCCAGTTTCCCCACATACACGTAGTCCCCACCCTAGGGCCCACCCACATGCTCGAATGGATCATCTGAATAATGACTATCCCCCCAGGCCAACACATGTCCTTTCCAATGTTTTTTCCCCACTCACACACACCCTGAAAAACTTCCCAGAAGGTCACCTACCCTGATCACTACTCCAGGTCAAGCACGCCTAACATAATGCAACATGTTTAGGGCATGAAAACCTAGAGGCCAGACTTGGGGAATAGACAGTGTATGGTGGTCTGGAGGCCTAACCCATGATGGTTATAAGATATGTTGATCTAGGGGAATGATATGACATGATGCCTTGAGATCATTGTTTAACATGTTAAGATTACAGTGTCTTTTCCTCTCTCACTTAAACATCCCATGATTATTGTAACATGTATAGTTGTCTGGAGGCCTAACCCATGATGGATATGGGATCTAAAGATATAGAGGATTGATATGACTTGATGCCTTGAGATCATTGTGTGACATGGTAAGTTTCTAGTGTCTTTTCCTCTCTCACTTAAATGTCCCATGATTATTTTAACAACTAGGTCCCGGTGACCACCCAAACAACCCACGTTAACATGGTCTTCATATTCAGGCCCGCTAGGTACCCCAGTTGCCCTGCAGACATGTAGTCCCCACCCTAGGGCCGACCCATGTGCCTGAACTAATCATCTGACTAATGACCATCACCTGAGGACAACACATGTCCTTTCCAAGGTGTTTTGTCCTCACTCACACACACCCTAAGATACTTCCCAGAAGGTCCCCGATCATGATCAATGCTATAGATTCAGTATGCCTAACATAATGCAATTTGTTTAGGGCATGACAACCCAGAGGCCAGACTTGGGGAATAAACACTGTATGGTGTTATGGAGGCCTAACTCATGATGGATACGGGATCTGATGATATAGGGGAATGATATGACTTGATGCCTTGAGATCATTGTGTAACATGTTAATATTTCAATGTCTTTTCCTCTCTCACATAAACATCCAGTGGTTATTGTAACAATTGGGTCCTAGTGACAACACAGACTCCCCGCCTTTACATGGCCATCAGGTCGTAGCCCGCCAGGTACCCCAATTACCCTGCAGACATATGGTCCCAATCCTAGGGCCCACCCACGTGCCCGAACAGATCATCTGACTAATGACTATCCCCACAGGCCAACACATGTCCATTCCACTGTGTTTTGTTGTCACTCACACACACCCTGAGAAACATCCTAGAAGGTTTCCCATCCTGATCACTAATCTAAGTCAAGCATGCCTAACATACTGGAACTTGTTCATGGCATGACAACCTAGAGGTCGGACTTGGGGAATACACACGGTATGGTGGTCTAGAGGACTAACACATGATAGAAACAAGATCCGATGATCTAGGAGAATGATATGACTTGATGCCTTGAGATCATTGAGTGACATGTTAATATTATAGTGTCTTTTCCTATATCACTTAAACATCGCATGATTATTCCAACAACTAGGTCCCGGTGACAACACAGACTCCCCTCCTTAACATGGTCGTCAGGTCCTGGCCTGTGAGGTACCCTAATTACCCCGCAGACATATGGTCCCAACCCTGGGGCCCACCCACGTGCCCGAACGGATCATTTGAACAATGACTATCCCCACAGGCCAACACACGTCCTTTACAATGTGTTTTGTCATCACTCACACACACCCTGAGAAGCATCCCAGAAGGTCTCCCAACCTAATCACTACTCTAGGTCAAGCACACCTAACATAATGGAACTTGTTCAGGGCATGACAACCTAGAGGTCAGACATGGGAAATAGACAGTGTATGGTGGTTTAAATGATTAACCCATGATGGAAATGGGATCCGATTATCTAGGAGAATGATATGACTTGATGCCTTGAGATCATTGAGTCACATGTTAAGATTCTTTTGTCTTTTCCTCTCACACTTAAAAATCCCATGATTATTGTAACAACTAGGTCCCAGTGACAACATAGAAACCCCGCCTTAACATGGCCGTTAGGTCCTGGACTGCCAAGTACCCCAATTGCATCGCAGACATGTGGTCCCCACCCTGGGTCCCACCCATGTGGCCAAACGAATCATCTGACTAATTACAATCCTAACAGGCCAACACATGTCATTTATAACGGGTTTTGTCCTCACTCACACACACCGTGAGAAACTTCCCATAAGGTCAACCTTCCTGATTACTACTCCAGGGCAGGCACGCTTAACTGTGGAGTTCTAATCTGATAGACTCCAGAAAATAATGGTTCACCTTGTTAACAAGATACATATCATTTAGTCATATTACCGTTTAACATTATGGGGTGTTACAATCATCCCCCCTTTGATGAACAATGGCTAACATATGTCATTTCTAGTGTGTTTTTTCCTCATTCACACACACCCTAAGAAACTTTCTAGAAGGTCACCCTTCCTGATTACTACTCCAGGGCTTGCACGCATAACTATGGAGTTATAATCAGATAGAATCCCAAAAAGAAAGGTGTACCTTGTAAACATGAGTCATATCATTTAGTCATTTAACCTTTTAACATTATGGGGTGTTACAATCATCCCCCTTTGAAGAACAATGGATAACACATGTCATTTCAAGTGTTTTTTTCCTCATTCACACACACCCTAAGAAACTTTCCAGAAGGTCACCCATCCTGATCACTACTCCAGGGCAAGCATGATTAACTACAGATTTCTAATCAGACAGACTCTTGAAAATAAAGGTGAACCTTGTTAACATGAGTCATATCATTTAGTCGTTTAACTGTTTACCATTCTTGGGTGTTACAATCCCCCCCTAAAAGAAAAATGTCATCATTGTGGGCCCTATATCTCAATCCAAGTAGTGAACTGCACTTAAGGTTGGGTACCACCTCTAATACCAAATGTAACAACTAGGTCCTGGTGACAACATAGACACCCCGCCTTAACATGGTCGTCAGGTCCTCGCCCACCAGGTACCCCAGTTTCCCCTCAAACAGGTGGTCCCCACCCTAGGGCCCACCCACATGCCCAAATGAATAATCTAACTAATGACTATCTACAAAGGAAAAAAAATGTCATTTATAGTGTGTTGTGTCTTCACTCACACACACCCTGAGAAATTTCCCAGAAGGTCACCCATCATGACCACTAATCCAGGGCAAGAACAGCTAATTGTGAAGTTCTAATAAGATAGACTCCCGAAAATAAAGGTGCACCTTGTTAACATGAGTCATATCATTTAGTCATATAATCATTTATCATTATGGGGTGTTACAGTCACCCCCCCCCCATAAAGCACAATGGAAAACACATGTCATTTCTAATGTATTTTGTCCTCACTCACACACACCTTGAGAAAATTTCAGAAGTTCACCCATCCTGATCACTACTCCAGGGTACGCATGCTTAACTGTGGAGTTATAATTTGATACTCTCTAAAAGAAAGGTGCACCTTGTTAACATGAGTCATATCAATTTATTCATATATGCATTTATCGTTCTAGGGCTTTCCAATCACCCCCTTAAAGCACAATGGCCAACACAAGTCATTTCCAGTGTGTTTTTTCCTCACTCACACACACCCTGAGAATCTTCCCAGAAGTTCACCCTTACCGATCACTACTCCAGGGTAAACACACTTAACTGTGGAGTTATAATCAGATAGACTCCCAAAAATAAAGGTGTTCCTAGTTAACATGAGTAAAATAATTTATTTATTTAACCGATTATCATTCTGGGGTGTTACAATCCCCCCCACCTTATAGTACAATGTCCTCGTTATGGGCCATTTATCTCAGTCCATCTTGATCACTACTCCAGGGTAAACACGCTTAAATGTGGAGTTCTAATCAGATAGAATCGCGAAAATAAAGGTGTGCCTAGTTAACATGAGTCATATCATTTATTTATTTAACCGTTTATCATTCTGGGGTGTTATAATTACCCCCCCCCCCCCGATTATAGAAAAATTTCCTCATTGTGGGCCCTTTATCTAAGTACATCCTGATATCTACTGTAGGGTAAGCACGCTTAACTATGGAGTTCTAATAAGATAGACTTCCCAAAACAAAGGTGCACCGTGTTAACATGAGTCATATCATTTAGTCATTTAACTGTTTATCATTATGGGGTGTTACAATCACCCCCCCCCCTTTAATGCACAATGTCCTCATTATGGGCCTCATATCTCAATCCAGGTAGTGCACTACACTTAATGTTGGGTACCACCTCTAATACCAAATGTAACAACTAGGTCCTGGTGATAGCACAAACACCCCGCTTTAACATGGTTATCGTGTCCTGGCCCACCAGGTATCACCAGTACCCCCCTAGGGCCCACCCACATGCCAGATCGGATCATCTGACTAATTATAATCCCCATAGGCTAACACATATCCTTTCTAGTGTACTTTTTCCTCACTCACACACACCCTAGGAAACTTCCTAGAAGAGCACCCATCCTCACATCTAACTGTGGAGTTCTAATCAGGTAGGATCTTGAAAAGGAATATGCACCTTTTTGACATGAGTCATATCATTTATTCATTTAACCCTTTATCATTTTGGGGTGTTACATTCATCCCCCCTTTAGGGAACAATGTACTCATTGAGGACCCTACATCTCAACCCAGGTAGTACACCACATTTAAGGATGTGTACCACCTTTGTTGCCAAATGTAACAACTGGGTCCCGATAACAACACATAGAACCCACATTAACATGGTTGTCAGGTCCTGGCCCACCAGGTACCCCAGTTGGCCCGCAGACACGTGGTCCCCACCCTAGGTCCCACCCATGTGCTCGAACAGATCTTATTTCTAATGACTATCCTCATAGGAAAGCACATGTCATTTCCATTGTGCTTTGTCCTCCCTAACACTCACCCTGAGAAACATCCCAGAAGGTCACCCATCTGGATCACTACTCCTGGTCACAAACACTTAACTTTGGAGTTCTAATCAGATAGGCTCCCCAAAATAAAGTTGAACCTTGTTAACATGAGTCATATCATTTAGTCGTTTAAACCTTTATCCTTATGGGGTGTTTCAATTATCCTAATAGAATAGAGTGGAAGATGGTATGGTTAGGGGTATATGGTATATTCGTTAGCGCATGACTGCTTAGTATGTGTGGTATGATTGTTATTCATGTAATGTATTTATTATTATCATGACATGAACCTGTTATACATGAGAAAATTTGTTTAGTAAACATTATTGAAGTCGTACTATGTTTCATTATTCACGTCCTCTAAAGTAATATTTATAGGTCTGTAGAATTTATTCATAGAGATCCAAGTAAGAAAAAGGGGCATGTGGTTGATGGATATGAAATGGATAATGGAGCATGTAGTGGACTGGGAGGAACTCCATAGGACCCCGATATCTCTTTTATTTATTTACCAAATACACTTTTATAAACTGGATTGGATTTCCACCAAGGGAGCTCGTTATCAATTTATTGTATGACATGTACGAAATATTTTAGTCATTCTATGTTACTTGGATCATTTATTATATTGTTCATTTATTTATTATTTATTTTCTATGATAATGAGGGCATGGTCTCTCCACTAGAATAATTATAACATTAATGATAGTTTATAGCCTGTTGTATACGGGGGGTGCACATGAGGTCATGTGGCACTTTAATTTAGACCTGGTGGTCAAGGACGGGTTGTTATAAAATGGTATCAATGAATAGTTTTCTAATTTTTTAGAATAACATGCGACATGTTAGAAATGAGATAGATACGTGGGACTTCTGTAATGGAGATTCCATTTTTATAACTAGCTCATGTAAAATGGGGATTTAAGTTTACATTATTGAGATTGGTGTTATAGATTTACAATAATTTTGAGTGTGTTCTTGTATCATGGCATGGAAAGTAGGACCGTATTCCATATATATACACACTTGTTATTATCCACCATATTAATGTTTCAATTTTTATTCTTGATTTTTTATATATATTTTTGGATAGATTTTTTATTGTGTGATTTATTTTTTTTCTTTACTATTATGATATATATCTACTGGAATAAATTAGTTTAACCATGAATTTCATTGTCTTATTGTATACATATATATGATAATTGTGACAAACATGTTGGGATGAGACCTCTAGCATGTGTTAGGAGGGTTGTGCCTTTGGTATTGGTGGAAACCTATTGAAACCATTGTGTGATCTATTGAATATGAAGTATGTAATCGCTTATGATTTAATTATCACCTTCGTGTTTCAAAAGACTCCTCATTATAGATGGAAGATGGGGCCCCTAACTAAAATGGGCCAGAATGATCTGGACGCTACTATTACACCACCTATTTTTGATGATGGTGCATCATAGCACAGTCCTTCAATTTTCTAGTGGCTTAGGGAGGATCCCTACTCCATCAAGGAGTCCATCCACCAATATTCAAGATAAATTATTCTATGGATTTTCAGATCTAGGTCGTATAACATTTTAAGGAACTGGAATACCACTGGATGTTGAGGATTAGATTCACACAATTGGGGTATCAAATACGTTATATAGACACTAAAATATTAGAATGTGAATGAGATAAATATAGAGACCCATTATTTTCCTTGTAATACATTAACATATTTCAATATATATTTCTAGATCTAGGTGATGATAAGAAGTGTGATTCCTAGGCCCGGTGTTCCCAGAATTAGTTTTATGAAAATATTAAATGGAATCCCAGATCCTAAATATGGTACCACTATTGAGTCTAGAATGTACTGTTTATGGTAGGAATGATCTAAAATGGGTAAATTTTGGGTGTTTGTAACCCTCACCCACTAGCAGTATGTTTAGTGGGACTAGTTAATTTATTAAATTAATTTATTAAACTCATTTGAAATAAATTATTCATAAAGTAAATAGTAATGGAGCATTGTTCAAGGTTAGCCTCATAATCCTAGAATTTCCAAATATACTCTCATTCCTCATTCTTATCATGGATCACATCAAATAATGATGAAACACTAGATAAGAGAAGATCAAGATGCAGTGAACACAATGACATTTTATGATCATTAGTGGGTGCGTTTTTCATTATAGAATGATAAAAAACTATTTAACACTATTAATTTGGTTATTTACACCCTTTTATTAAATTAACCGAGTGGATGCGACTTTGTTATTGGATTTACCCCAATTGTTTCTATGCATGAACCTATGTACTAGATTTAAATTGATTTATTCAACTGTTTTCAATCATGTTATCACCATTCATTATAATTTTTCAAGAATTATATTCATATTATTAATAAAACCTATTTATGTTGATTTTAACCCAAATCTTCTTCACATTCATCATCGGTAGGACCCTGTGGTGACATTTCGTTATTGGCTAGTGGTACCAAGCCCGATCGGACCCCTATAAACCTGACAGATCTATGAGAAAAGAACAAATCGATGAATTGAGGATTGATATGGAATTTTTGCGAGATGGGGATGATCTTTTTGAGGATTTTAGGTTAAGTCAAATAGGTTGGAATTTTTGGTGACATGAGGTTAATGTGATAAACCCTCTATGAACAATGGAGGATATTTTTGGTGAATGGTGGATGGAATCCCTGAGTTTTTTCCAGATTGATGAGTTTTAGGTAGATATAGGGCTAGACATAAAGAGGAAATAATTTATTGGAATCACCAATCATGGATCTAACATTCCGTGAAAAACCAAAATACACACCATTTATAGGTATGGACACATGGAATATAGTCCATCAGCAGTAGTGGATAGGGTTTGGGAAAATTTAAGGATGACACAACTTGGCTACGAAGTAGGACCACATACCATGTGGGTGTCCTCACAAGCATTGTATCCCTTGGCCTCTTTTGAGGAAAAATGAATCATCTAAATCTTCTTCCTTTGAAAAATGGTTTTAGCCTGTGAGTAGGCTATTATGAGTGGTTTTCAAGTAGAATAGATAGAACCATAATTTATGGATTTTTTGACATGAGGTGGAATGTTTAAGGCCTGATTTCTGGATAGAAAATCCCCAATAACAGAGGTGATTGTGCTAGATCCACATGACCTTTTAGTGTGGTGCCCTCCAACAGGGTTGGGTAGTACAAACCAACAATGATATTTCATTGTGGTACCCTCTAGAAGGGTTGGTCAATGGAATTAAAAGATAACCTTTCCATGTTGTACCGTCCCTCAAGGTTGAGCAATGGATTTTCTCGATGACCTTTCTGAGTGGTACCCTCCAACGGGGATAAGTAGTGGAGTTCCACGATGTTTTTCAAGTGGTACCCTCCCACAAGGATCTATAATGGATTTCCTCAATTATTACCATTTAGAACTTCCATTAGAGTTGGGTAGTGGATTCTTCTATGGTTATAAGAGTGGTATCCCCCGTCGATATGGGCATAGTTCCTCTATGTATTCTTTTCTAGTGGTAGCCTCTAGCGGGGTTGGGCAGTGAAGTTACCCAATGATTGATGATTTATACTCTAGTAGAGATTGGCAGTGGAGTCCTTGATAGTTACTAGAGTGTGACCCCCATCAGTATGGGGTTGGGACCTCTACAAATACGTTCTATGTGGAACCCTCTAGTAGAGTTGGGAAGTGGAACTCCTTAATGACTATCATATTGTGATCCTCTTGTTGTACTAGGGAAAGGGATCCCTACCTTGAGTTTTTGGACACTCAACTATGTGGCATTATCAAGAGGAGTGTCTATATATGTACATTTAATTCTAGGAAGTCATGTGTGATGTTGGGAATCAATGATAGAGTTTTGGAATTGTTGAAAACTCTTATTCCTAAGATTATCTCTAACATGTATATCCCCTTACTCTCTAATTTAGGCTTCCTTTACTTAGGAGTATATATATTATTCTGTATCATCCCATTGGATTTGGTTAGTCTCCTTTGAAGAGAGGCGAAGATGAATGGGGTATTCAATGTTCATTCCAGGTTTATATTTTTTTGTTTATATGAGTCTACTCTCATACTGTAGGTGTAAATGAATCGATGTTTAGTTTATCTACTCAAACAGTCGATCTCATAGTGCTTATATGTGGTTACTTTAACTATTAATTTGTATTTATTTTTTATGTTAGAAGATTTATTATATAAACGCTCTTTCTATTCTTATTTTATTTTTTTACTTCTCCCCCTTAAACATTTAGGGTATCCTTATGAGTATGTATATACTCACCCCAACATGGGATTTTATCACAATTGTTTTGTCTCATGAAGATTATAGATTTGTTAGTGGAGACATCAGTTTAGATTAGGGATACATTGTACTTTGGACCACATATGGTGGTCACAACTTAGTATTATGGAGAAAATATCTCTTAGCAATTTACTTTTACAGCTTTTTTAGGTGAGGACATATTTATGGTTTCATGTGTGTTTCTCCATTTTACATTTTAGTTTACACTACCTTACTCATGGACTATATAGTGTCTTTACATGCATGGTTGTTCCCTTGGATTTTTCTCCATTTAATTTTACCTCCCATTAAATTTGTTACCATGATGGTTGTTTGTGTGCATATATGTACAAAGGTAAAGGATTACATGTGTTTTTTATTCCTTTAGCACTCATCATCATCCCCTAATCTATGGAGGCGGGCATGGGGGTAGTTGTGTATCGAGACCCATCTTGGGTCAATTCATTACAACAACATTCATAGTGAATAAACCAACCACGTATTATTGAGGAGTCATGGGACATACTTGTTAATGTGAGGGACTCAATTGGGAGGCCTTCAAGGACATGTTCTATAGAGAGTTACTTCAAAAAACACTTAATCTAAACTGACCAGATGAGTTCAATGAGATACATTAGCATTACATGATAGTGTCTACCTACTCCACTCATTTTATTGGTATTCTTCACTTGGAAACACCTCTAGTTAGGAATGGGGATCACATGGACATGAAACTGAAGAGTGTACTTCATCATGAAATTAGGCAGTTTTTCTAGATCTTTAACATACAATCATTTCTAGAGGTCATGTAGAAGGCCATGACCATCAATAGGATCTTGGGGGAGGGTTGAGTAGTTTTTCTTCTTATACCCTTCAATGCTTATATGTTTAGACATACTAACAATATATTGAGAACGTTTATCAGTAGTAATAATATGATTACAAAGGATATGAATTAAATTAGTGGTGTATTGGTTCAGTGGTGCTAAGCTTCTTCAGATCCCTTAAGAGGAGACCGATAATGATTTATTTGTGGGAAAATGAGGCCTTACTAGAGGCTTTCCCACAAAAATTAGAGTAAGTGTAGTAAATAATGGAATATGGTCCTTATCTAGTATTTCTTTCATATTTATTTGAGGTTGGTATTTGAAAAGGGGAAATGGACATGTGTTTAGGGAACCAAGGATCTAGCTTGGATTGTTAATATAAGAGTCCAAAAATGACTTAGAATGTTCAAGAATCATAGGAACTAGATTTTTCATCTTAGGAAGGTTGTGTGTATATTGTAAAACATACTCCTTTAGATTGTTATGAGGGATCATATGCTGTTATGGGTATGGATAGGGTCACAAATACTATATCCATTACCATGTTTGATACTAGTTCTTCTAATTCATATATATTTTCAAATGTAGTTATTGGACACGAATTACTAATATTGTAAGGCTCTATGATAATTTCCCTTGATACACTATTACATATGAAAGTGCACCATATTTATTGATTATTATAATTTACTATAGTTTTCACCAGTTATGGACATCCATTTGACTTCATGGTACATGAGATAATGATATTAAATATGATTCTCGACCTGAAGTGGTAGACTATATACCATTTTCACATTGATTGCTATCTGAGATGGGTGTCATTTACTTCACAAAAGAGGGATAGGTTCTTCTTGATTAGATAATGCGAACTAGATGTAGAAAGATTTAGAACAGACTTGATACATCTTTGGATAATTAGGACATAGAATGTGGTCTTGGTTTATTTGAAAACATCAATGGAACTCCTTCATCCTTTACTTCAGGTGTGGATCACTATCTGTATGTCTTTATATAGGAATTTAATAGAATTAATCATAATATACGATCTGAATTAGATATTGATTTCATGTTGTGTGAGTTGACTATTTTGATACCCCCTTATCTTATGACACTAGATGATCTTATGGAGATCAAGGTGTTGTTTGAAGACCTAGATAAACGAGGGTTTATTAGGTTGAGTACTTTAATGTGGGGTGTACCTGGGTTGTTCTACAATAAGAAGGAAGGTAGTATTAGATGTTTCACTAATTTCTGAACAATAAACTAGGTGATGGTAAGTAATAAATATCAATTTCCTAGGATCAATGATCTTTTCGGCCAATTATGGGGATACCGGTGGTTCTCCATGATTGCTCATCAATCGGGCTTCCACCAGCTATGCGTTAGATAAGAGGGCACCCTAAAGATGGAGTTTCAGAGTAGGTATGGGATGTATGAGTATTTGTTTATGTCTTATGGTTCAAAAAACATGCTCAAAGTGTTCATGTCCCTTGAGAACAAGATAATTCATATGTACGTAGATTCATTCATTGTGGTGTTTTTTTTATGAAATCCTCATATACTCAGTGATAGTAGAGGCACATGAAAAAAACCATGAGAAAAGAATTAGTATATTTGAAGAAAATTTCATTTATGAAAAACATTAGAAGTGTAACTTTTAGAATTATGTGGTGAAGTCCTTTGGGCTTGTGGTTTTAGAGACCGGTATGTCCCTAGACCAACAGAAAGTAGAGGAATTGATGTTTTGGACACCTCCTTGGATCGTGTTCAAGATTAAGATAATTATAGTAATAAGAGTATATAACCTACATTCTATCCATGTTTTTTATAATCTTTCAAATCCTATTACTATGATGAAAATGAATTATGTAAAGTTCCACTGGTCAGACTGTGTGAAGAGGCATTTTATGAGCTCGAGAGGAGGTTGACTACATCTTCAGAGATGATACCACCTAAGTGAGGAGTTAGATATGCCGTGTACTATGATTTACTATGTTTTTATTCAGGATAATTACTAATGTAGAGGATATAGTTTGTACCTTATGTGTCATGTCATCTAACAACCATGAGAAGAACAATCCAACTCATAACATAGATATGAAAACCATGGTTCACAATTTCATGTATTGGTTTCACTATCAACTTAGTAAGTGGGTTTTTTTCATTCACTAATAGTTAGATCCTATTGTGATGTGAACATGAGGATCAGGGGTTGGGTAGAGTATCCAAAAAATGTGACTTTGAGATGGAGTATGCACAATTGAAATGTAATTTGTAGAAGATAGTCTTCATTGTATAATGTAGGTAGCTCTGGTGTAACACCCCAAGATTTTACAATACATATATTCTTAAATAAATTAAATTTATTTTATAGGTTATGTTGTATGCAACACCATGATAATTTTATGGCACACATAACAAGGAGTTAGTTTTTGTAACACACAAGAATGACTTTTAAAAAAATTATTATAATTATATTATTTATAAACCAGCTGTTAAGATGGAGGATATTAATTGTATTAACTAACTTATAAAAATATATGTTTGAATTAATTGGTTTCAAGTTATCTATAAATTAAAATAGGAACCAACTAAATATATAAAAAAAAAATTATTAAAGAACTATTTTTATGATCACATAGTCATTTTATCCTAATAAGTTAAATTAATTACTATTAGATAATGATATTATTATATATGTTATTTATTTAGATAAATATTATTTATATTAATCTGATAAAAGTTTTATGAATAAGATAACAACAAACCCAATATTACACATAAAAGCCTACATTTTCATGAAATTTGTTTTACAACCTTTTAATGTCCCACCTATTTTAAAATAAATATTTTAAAATTTTAAATAGTTTATTTCATAATTAGACCTCATTTTTTGAATTTTTAATATGAAAATTATGTAATGGTTAATTTTCTGAATTTTTCAGAAAAATTTCATTTTTTGATGAATAGTGATAAATATTGTATTTGAGAGACTTTTTATTTAAATAATAATGATGAATTAAATTAATTTTTAATGTCAAAATTGATCTATAATACATATATTAATCTAATTTAGGTCATTGAAATATTTTTTTTAATTAGATATTAAAACTTATTGAACTTTGGATTGTTTCCTTTTACCCGCCTTCTTGCCACATCTGTGGGATTAGTGTTAAACATAATTTATCCACTTTTATGAATTTATTTTAGAAATATGGACTTATTTTGATTTAATAATTTTTATAATTAGAGACTAATATAATCAAATTATTTTTATTTTCATTTTATGAATATTAACTTCATTAATATTTTATTTACAAAGGTTTAGGGTAAATCATGTATTTACAGGAAATAATAATATTATAATATTATAAACATACCATAAAATATGTCCTAAATTTATTTTATATGTCTGTTTCGACCAAAACTAGGCTTAGGAAAAAATTATAATCTTTTTATTCCACTTTGGTAAGAATATGACAATTATTATATTTTATTTAAATTTAAAAATGACATTATCATATTTTTAATAACTAAATCAATTTTAATATAGGGTTTTACAAAAGATAAATTGAACATTAAATATTAATTTTAAATATAATAATGTTATCTTCCTTAGGATAATTCATTATTAATTTTTTTAGAAGAAATAATTTTATTAAAGGCTGTCATAATAATGATGCAATAATTGTTTAATGAATGGAAGTATCAAATAAATGATATAAAAAATATTAATGTAAATATAATTTTAGATAATTAATTAGATTAATGAATTTTATAGATAACATAGAAATTTTAGGGATATATTAAAAAAAAATTTAGAATTTTTCATGTTTTTATGATATGTTTACAGTAGACAAAAAATTAATAGTATCAAAATTGACACAAATGATACTTTAAAATAAATATGATTTTATTAAATGATTTAAAATTCATAAAAATATAAAATTCATCCAAATGACTACAATATGGTTAAATATTTCAGAAATTATCTATTTTGGGTTCGTTTATAATTTTATAGTAATTGTATTAAACCTAAAGGGTAAAAATAAAAGATGTGATGATAAGAATTAAAAGGTTTAACTATGGGATAAATAAAAAGATAAGGTTAGAAATGTCACCTAAACATGCATAAACATTTTTGGATAGAGTAATTCATCCCATCGTAATCATAGATTCTAAATAACTTCATTGTTATCTATTTTTAATATAAAATTAATTTATAATAATTTAATATTTCAAATGATTCTAAAAGTGCCCCTCAACTCTATTATAAAAAGGAACCTCCTCCCTCACTTCCTCACACCACATTGAGCCTTCTCACCCAAAAATCCCATATAAAGTTATCCTCCCAACCATCATATCTAATTTATGGAGGATCTGGTATTTATAAAGTCCAACACTAGTGTCCCAAAGAGGACATCCAAATGAAGTCCATTGAAGAATAAGTAATTGTTTTACCAACTCATTCAAGTAATTTTCTTATTTTACTTCATATTCCTAGTTTATTTACATAATTACATAATAACCCCAAAATAATATTTATTTTAATATGTTATTATGATTATTTTAATACAATATTCTTACTTTTATCCATTATACAAAAGACAATATTATCATGTGTTTGTGCGTTTGCCTTACCATCTCTACACTATGGTCTATTTCATTCATCACCACATTATTCAGATGGGTATAATGATTAATATAATGGATATAAATAATAAATATATCATGATATTGATTCTTAATAATTTATATACCATCCAATTCTTTACCCCATTACCATTATTGGAATTATATGGTTTCTCATGCATACGTACAACCTACCATCTCCATGATGTGATGAGATTCATAATCTACATAAACTATTCAAAAATGATTATAAAAAATATATATGATGTGTGAATATAATATTCATTAACATGGTATCATTTTTAATATGATTAAAATATATCCTATGCATAAGAAACATGACTTACATGACAAAATAAACATAATAAAATGAAGTAATTAACACCTAAAACAATGGTAATAATGAAACATTATTAACGAAAAAATATAAGGATATCATATATGATATAATAAATATTGATATTGATATATTATATTTCAATAAATTATTTCAAAACATAAAACAAGAGGTTAAATAATATTCAAATAAATGAATGTACATTTTATAGGTTATTTTCACAATCTCAGAATTTTTCAGGACAGTTTATACAAAAGTATCTACAGTGGAATATTTATCATCAATGTCAATGATTCATAAAAATACTTGGAAAAATATATTTACAGCTATCATACCAATATTTTATGCATTTTAACCATGTTTTAATTTTTATAAAATGGTTCAAAAAGAACATTTGTTTTCATTTTCCAAAGGAGGTCTTTTGGACTTTTTTGACAAAAATACAGAAATAATGTTTATTTTTAACATATACCGCATGAAAAACTTTTATCACTATCATGATGCCTTAATGTTTTCAATCTTAATTTAAAATTTTACATAGTTATTTTTCAAAATTATTTTTTCATTTATAAATTCATGGCTTTTAAATATATGATTTCAAAGTAAAAAAGGGTGTTTTTGAGAAATTTCATTGATTCTATTAGAGTATGTTCATCAATATCAATATCCATTGTTGAATCTTATGTTTTTATGAGGTTTATCTCTTATAACAAAATCTATTTTATTTTATTGAATGGTTTATGATTAGTTTGACTGTGGATGTTCTATTTTAATACCATTCATGGTTTATGTTTACAATATTCACATTTTGTAAGCTAGTTTTCAAAATTAATGTTTATGTTGGTTATGTATTTATATAAGGAATCGATTGGACATAGTAAGTGATATGGGGACCTCTATAAGACCTATATGAATTATTTGATCTCATATGATGAAATAATTTGATGAACAACCTTCGTGTCAGTTTCCAATAAGTTTTTCATTATTAGGAGGATAGATCTTGAAAAATATCATGTGAGTTTCTACCCACCAACATTAAATGTCATGAAGATAAATATTGGTAGTAGCTATATTGAGGATAGAAACTGACAGTGATGACTTCCAAAATTATGCATTTCCTCCTCATGAGATTAATTATTGATATTATAGGAGATTATTAAACTAGTAGTATATCTATGGTTATATTTAAGTTAATGTGACTATTTTTTATGGTATTTTTTATTCTTTATATATTATGAGAAATATTATGTTTAAATGGTTTGTGTTTTAGTTATCTAATTTGACTTAATTATCAATCTTATTATTCTTAATATATTCCACTTAACTCTTACCCTTACTAAGTATCTGAGCTCACCCCTTTCTTATGTTTTATTTTTCCCAGGATGCCAAGATAATTATTATGAATGATATACAGGGTTAATCTTGGAGAATAATTGAATTCTCAAATGATTTTCTATGGTGAAATTTTTTATTTTAATTGTAAAATAAGGCTCATATATTTAATCTATTTTTTAACACAACTAAACTTTTTGGTCCTTTGGGATTTTATTACTTATAATTATGATAATAAAACAAATAAATGTACAAAAGCTGGCCTTCTGGGTCTGGAGGGTTATAGTTGGTATCATAGGAATCTTAGAAATAACCTTATTAATTAGATTTAGAAAACATAGATTAGCTTGTTGGAACCACTTTGTGTATGAAGATTGAATTTTTTGTCAACAGTCTTCAATGCTGGTCAAAATGAAGAAGGATATGAAGAAGGAATCCAATGTTAATGGAGATCGGATTAAGTGAGGATTACTAGAGAATTGTTATGAAATCAAAGCATTGAATTTCATGATTTGGCGATTCTCGAAGAAGTAAATTCAAACTATTATTGAAATGATCCTAAGTTCAAATAAATTTTGTCAATGGAGGGAAATTATTTACAACAATTAAGAATGGTAAGGTATCATCTATCTGGGGATGATTGAAGAATAATGGCGCTTTGAAGAATACCATGAAATTATTCATGATTTCCTGAAAACCATGCAAGAGA
Source organism: Viscum album (assembly GCA_963277665.1). Lineage (NCBI taxonomy): Eukaryota > Viridiplantae > Streptophyta > Magnoliopsida > Santalales > Viscaceae > Viscum > Viscum album. Next base: position 625,965,281 of record OY728150.1, on the reverse strand, counting down.
TTACTTGAAGAATAGAATCATATTATTTTCATGATGTTTTGAATGATGGGTGAAGAAGAGAAGAGAATGTGGAATGGATTGGAATTCTGACATAGCCATGCATTTCACATTGTTTTATTCAGAAAATGATTTTCTTATTTGTATTTCACAAATATCATAAGTTAGGAGAATATGTGATGCAATCCTTATGAAGGAAAGGTAAAGTAAAGGTGATTCCATTCATATGATGTTTTCATTGGATAGAATGATGCTAACAGAATATAGTGAAGTTGCATTTCTTCCTACTGAAAATATGATGATTCTAAAGGTATTAGATCAAATAATATATATCATAGAAGATACGGTTCATGATGAAAGTAGTTGTTTTTCGAATAATCCAGATGATAGTGAAGCAGCATCAGTGTTGTTGGAAAAGAATGATGCGTGCATGTTTGTAGATGGACTAGTATGTTGCGCACAAGTTGAGTTCTATGATCTGAACATCAAAATTTGGAAAAGGAGAGGCTTGTGAGAAAGATTTGATTTTTCATGAAAGATTGAAGGTGTTTTTGGAACTTGCGTGCAATACATGATTCGAGGTCAAAACATCAAAAAATTGTAAAGGAATGATGTGCGAAAAATATTTTAAAAGTGAGAGAAAGTTGATGTTGGTGAGAAAGAGACTTATGCTCCTAATGCGATGTCAAATGGGGTATTCTGTGACACATCAGGATCTTGTGAGACATTTTGAATGTTGGGTGAAAGGCATGTTTCAAGGTCCAATCATAAAAAACTGGCAAAGGCATGAAATGCACAAAAGATTCTAGAAGTGTGTGAAAGATGAGGTCTTCATGAAATAGACTTACACATCCAATGAAATGTCAAATTAGGTTGTCCGCAACGCATCAGGATCATGCTCCATACATTGGGTTTTTTCACGCAGTGGTCTACGAGGATTATAAATAAATAGGTGACCCCCTTACATTTGATATGCTTGACACATAGGGAAATCCTGAGATCTGAGGTGCAACGGGATTTTAAGTAAGGGGGAGTGATAAAAAGAAATAGAGTTGCATGCAAGAAGGAGAAGTTGCGTGCTAGAAAATATTTTTTCACAAGATATAAGTTGCACACAAGAGGTATTCCATGAAAAAAGTTGAATGTTTCATTCAATAATTAATATTGCGTGAAAGTTTCCCAAAAGGGGTGCTTAAAAGATTTGGGTCTTGCATGCCTTCAATAGTTGCACAACACTCTCAAAGTGGATTTGTGAGGAAAGAAGTACTGTGAATCATTTGGTTTCACAAAAAAAAGTTGTACCACACTCACACGACTAGTTTTTATCACCCTCATTGTGCATTGTGAAGTGAAGAAGAACTAGATATTCAATTAAACACATATATAAACAAAGGAAGAAGTTATAATACTAATACACTCAGGTGTTGGTATAGATAAAGAAGAACAAAGTGTTCCCAACTGAAGACTGACAATCATATAGGACAGTTCCACTATGATGATGCTAAAAAGAACTAGACTTCATTGTTCTGATAATCACAAAGAGAGTTTTCGATTATAGAAGATAGAAGCAGAATTGATCTCAATAAAGTATGTTTTTCACTAAATAATAAGGGGAAGAAAAGTGTTCACCTTTCATTTTAAATGTAGAGAAAGAAGTGTTTGTTTACCTGCATGCTGCTAGGCAAGTAATAATTGAAGAGAGGAAGAACAAAGTAACACTTTTACATCAAACAAGTGGAAGATTCATTTGGTGTTGTAAAATATTTTAACCGAGAGAAGTTTGTCTTCAGAGGCTATATAAGGAACCAGCTAGAGGCTAGAAGAGACTGTCTACACTGGAAGTATATAGAACATGTGAGTGTATGGGTATATCCTAATCATTACAAGTTGGAATAATATTGTTTCCCTTCCCCCTATGAGTGTACGGAGAAACACTGGGATGTGATTATTTCCTTCCCTCCTTTAAGTATAGAGAGTCACACTGAATATAGGATTGTTTTCCTAGTCAAAACACTGTAATAGCATATCACATTATAGTGTATAATCCACGCACTGTTCATACCCATGCATGTAAAGGACATAGATGATCTTATTTAGTGTTTAACCATGTAAAAATATCGTGTACATATTTCTACTACATTATATTATTTCATTCGATAGGGAAAAAATAATAAGAGAATCAAAATCCAAACAGTGGACATGTATAGAATAATTTTATAGACTTTTATTAAGGAGGATATTATGTTAGTATTCTATGAAATACATCCATGTCTGGATACTAAAAGTGGGAATGGTTCTAGTACAAATATAACTAAGAGTAAGAACACTGACAACGTGTGACATGCTAGACTCAATGTAACCTGGTACACAACAACATACCTTAATTCACACCTGCTATGAAACTCCTAGGGGATATTATTTGGATAATTCACAATTACATTACAAACCAGTATGAAGTATTTAGAAGTAAATATGTCCCCAATGAAACCAAGTTAATGATTATGAGACTACATACACGTAAAATTTAATTTTTTTTATTATTTTACTATTACTAGGATTACACATTAAGCTATGAACTATTCTAGTGCATGTCATCATTTAAAAATGGAACCTAGTAGAAAATAATTTAAACTTAGTAATAAAAGTGATACAAATAGTAAGAAGGATCATATCATTTATAGTCTTAAGACAATATTTAAAATTGAAATAGTCTCCCATGAATTCTCATCGTATGAGGACATAATATCTTGTAATAACGGGAGAGGAAAAGAGTACTATATGTATTATTTATTTAGTGGGAATCATGAGAATTGGAGGACAACATTGAAAATTTTATATAATGGGAATAATGGAAAAATTATTTCCCCACATGTAATAGTTTAAATAATCACATTGGTAATTTATTAAAGGATTATAATGTGCAACTTTTCGACTATAATGAAATTAGCCACGACATAAATCAATTTCCCATGTATCAAGGAAATATATCCCAGAAAAAGAAAAGGCGTTATAGTAAAAAAAAATTCTACGGTTGACATGGAATTATTAATATATTTTTGTTTCTTTATTCCATAATTATGTTATTATATTCTGGTTATAAGAATCATGAGATATATAAGGACTATACTAAAGTACATATTCTATATGGATTAGGAGGAATGAAAATTTTTCTTATGGTTTTAATGGTGATCAAATATTTTTTATGTTTGAATTAGATATACAATATATTGTTTGGGGAATCTGATGTTATGATTGAGTTAAGAAATATAGAAACCTTTTTTTACTACTAATTTGTGTGGATGTAATTTTGATATGTCTTAATTTGGGAATGTAGTAAGTTGAACATATGATATTATATTTTGAGGTTAAAGTATTATTTATTTAATAATTCAGGATAACATTTTTGGTTTCAATAAAATTTTATAAGATGAAGGAAATACTTTTGGGCCTTATCATTCCTCAAAAGTGATTTAGGAATGAAAAAATCATTTTGAAATTTTATTTCCAATTGTAAGGGACTAAGTGAAAATAGATCGCAGCACAACCAAATGATAATATTATGCTTATGACAAGGAAAGAAATCATGTAATTACTTTTATGAATAGTAAAATTATTCTTTAACTCTAGAAAAAATATCATAAAACCAAAAATTTTATCCAAATTACTTTTTTCAGATTAATCAAATGGTCCATTAGATCATCGCAAATTTATATCTTTATGATTTTAACTTTCTTCTAAATATGTTTTCTATCCCTCTCCATCAAAAAATTATGGTTAGATTTTCATTTCATGTCTATGTTTTATTACATAGAACCCTAGTGTGTGTTATCTTTGATAACCTTCGTACACCCCTTTATATATTTTAAAGAATATGTTTCATTAATAAACTTTTCCGATGAGGGATTCTATTAAAGATATTTTAAAATGTGAAAACCTTAGTTTTTAATCCCAATATCGAATGTTTAGGACAAAATTTATTGAAGGAGGGGTGAATATAACACCCCAATATTTTATAGTATGTATCTTATTTAACAAATTCCATTTCTTTGATATCATACATTGCACACAACACCATGATGATTTTAGGCTACATACAATAATGAGATGGCTTTCATTACATAGATGGATGAGTTTTACCAAACAATATTATAATACTAAAATATTTTTATTTCTAAAATATATGTCAAGATTTATATTTTGAATATTATTAACTATCTAATGGAAATATATGTTCGAATTCATTAGTTACAAATTATGTAAAAATGAGTATATGAAAAAAATGAATATATAGGAAATGTTTTTATAAAGAAGTATTTTGATGCTCACAATGTCATTTTATCCTAATAAATCATATTAATTACTATTATAGAATGATATAAATGTATATTTTATTTAGTAAGTAGTTAATTTTTTATATTAATCTAGTATAATTATTAGGCATTAGATAATAAAAAACCCAATATTACAGATAAAAACCCTATATTTTTATAAAATCATTTTTACAACATTGTAATGGTGAACCTATTTTAAAACTATATTTTTGAAATTTAAAAATAATGTTATTTAAAAAGACGCATAATTTTTGACTTTGGAATATCAAAATTATCTTACGGTTGATTTATTGTATTTTTCTAAGTACCATTTTTGGATGAATAGTGAACAATACTGCATTGTAGTTAAAATATGATTTTTCATTTAAATAATTATTAATATTTAAATTGATTTTAAAAGTAAAAATAGATAAATAACATATATATATATATATATATCTAATTTAGGTTATTTCATTCATTTTTATGTTAAAATTATACATAAAAACTTATTGAACATGGAACGTTTCCTTTTACCCTCCTTTTCGCCACATCTGCGATGTTAGTATTAAACTTAATTTGTTCACTTCAATGAATTTAATTTTTAAAAAATTATATAAATATTTTTAGTTAGTTTCATATTTATATTCTAATAGGATAAACATATTTCTTTTATATTATAAAAAATATCGTTCTTAATGTTTTATTTTCGATGGTAAAGTATAAATCATGTAATTAAAGGTAAATATAATATTATATTATTATAAAAGTACTCTAACACTTGAACTAATTTCATTGTAATAGTGGGTTTATACTAGAACCATACTTGGGAAAAAAATTAAAACCTTTTTATTCCATATGGTATATAATATGACATTTATTATATTTTATTTGAAGATATGTTAAAAATATCATACTCATATTTTTTATAATTAATCTTTTTTAATATAAGATTATACAAAAGATAAATGAGACTATAAGAATTCATTTAAAATATAATAAACTTATATACATCATGAAAATTTATTATTAATATATATATAATAAACAATGTAATTAAAGGCTTTTATAATAATGATACATTAATTTCTTAATCAATGAAAATATCAAATAAATGATATATATAAACTTGAAATAAATAATATTTGACATAATTATCGAAATTAATTCATTTTATAGATATTATAAACATGTTTTTAATATATTATAATATTTTTTAAAGTTTATCATGTGGTTATTACTTTTTTAAAAAGGAAAATAATGGATAGTATAAAAATTGACAAAATTTATCCTTCAAAATAAATAATATTTTATTAAATGATATAAATTTAATAAGAATATAAAATTTGGCCAGATAACATGAATAATGATAAACATGACACCAATTATACATTGGTTGTTGTTTTGATATTTTATAGTAATTATATTTACCCTAATGACGAAAATAACAAGTTGTTTTGGTAAGAGTTAAATGGTTTAACTAAGGGTTAATACCAAACGGAAAGGTTAATAATATGACCAAAACTTATCTAAAAATAACTTCTTATTTTTATTTCTACCCATAATCAACAATTTTTTGAAATTACTAACTTTTGTTCCATTTTTTAAATAAAATTAATTTATATTAATTTAATATTTAAGGCAATTCTAAAAGTTCCCCTCACCTATCCTAAAAAAATCACATCCTACCTCACTTTCTTAAAACACGTTAAGCCTTCTAGATCAACCACACTGTACCCATTTCTCCTCCAAAATTTTTTAGATAATTTATTCTGGTCTTGGTCTTATAAAAATACCAACCCTAGTATCCCTAATATAATATCAAAAGGAACTTCATTGAAGAAGAGGTCATTGTTTTTCCAACTCATTGAAGAAATATTATTCTTATACTTTTTCTTCCTATGTTATTTACATAATAAAATAATAAATATAGTATCATCTATTTTATGATATGTTATTATGATTACGGTAAAACCATATTCCTCCTTTTAATCGTCCTATGAAAAACAATATCACCATACATGCGTGCGTACGACTAACTGTTGCCGCATTTTGGTGTAATTTTTTTATCATCACCACTTTATTTGGATGGGTATAATTATGAATATAATGGATATAAATAATAAATATGAAATTATACTTATTCTATATAATTAATATCCTATCTAATTCCTTACCACTTTACCATTAATGGAATTATTCAGCCACTCATGCGTACGTATGGCTGACCGTCTCAACGATGTGATAATATTTATTCTCCATGTTAACCATTAAATAATGATTATAATATATATATATATATATATGTATATGTATAATTAGTGAATAATATATTAATGAACCTTATTTCATTATATATATGAGGAAAATATATCCAATCCCTATGAAATAATACTTATACAACAAAATAATCATATTAAAATGTAGTAGTTAACACCCAAAACAATGGTAATAACAGAACCTTTTTAACAAAATGATATAATAGGATCATATATAATATAATAAAAATGGATATATTACTAATATACTTTAATAAAATTTTAAAGCCATTATATAGGTGGATAAAATACATTCCACTAAAGAAGAGTAAAAGGAAATGGTTAATTTTTAAAATCTCATTATTATTCACGATTGTTTATAAATAAGTATCTATTGGGGAATATTTATCATCAATGTACATAATTCATAAAAATATTTTTTTGGAAATATTTTAACTATTATAATACCATGATTTTAATTATTTTACTTGGGTTTTAATTTTTATAAAATTATTTGAATGAGTTCCTTTTAACATTTTCCAAATGATGTATTTTATGAATTCTTTGATAAAAATATAGAAAGAATGTTTATTTTTAACTTATATGTAATGTGAATAATTTACCACAATCATGAGTACAATATTTTTTTAAGATTTATTTACATTCTTAAAATTTTATTTTTATATAAAATGTTTTCTTTTATAAATGTGAGGCTTTTAAATAAATCATTTCAAAGTAAAAAAGTGTACTTTTATTAATAAATTTCTATGATATTTTTGATTATTCTTTTCATTGTAAAAATCCATTATTATATATTAGTTATGAATGAGGTTGATCTATTATGATAAAATCTACCTTATTTTATTGGAGGGATTACAAATAGTTTGACTATGGATGTGATACTTTGATACAATTCACAGTTTATAGTTAGAGTATTCACATTTCATATGAAAGTTTTTCAATACAAATGTTTATTTTGATTATGTTTTCATATAATTAATCCATTGGACTTTTTATGTTATAAGGGGCCTGATATATCCCCTTGATGTGTTGGTATATATCATGAGATAAAATCTATCCGTGAAAAATCATTGTGTTTGTTTTATGGAAGTTTTTAATTATCAGGATAATTAAACAAGACCCAAATCAGATTGGTTTCTACCTAGAGAATTAAATTTTCACGAGGATAGGAATCTATAGTAGCTATATTGTGGATAGATCTTGACATTGAATAATTTTGGAATTATGAATTCCATAATTCTGATATTAGATATTAATATTCAATGTGATTGTTCAACTTGAATAATATCCATGGTTATGCTTTCTAGATCATGTGACTATTTTATGTGGTATTATTTATTCATTCTATATTATTCTCAAGATTTTGTTTAAATGGAATGTGTTTTAGTTATAAAATTTTCCTTAATGTTTATTCTTATTAATATTAATAGATTTTTTTGTACACTTACACTTACTAAGAATCTAAGATCACTCCTTTCTAATGTATTTTTTTCAGGATGCCAGATAAGTATTATTATTGATATGTTGGGTTATTCTAGGATAATAATTGATTCATCAAAATATATTCATTTTTTACTTTGTATTTAAAAATTCAACGTAAGGTTCAAGTATGTAATTTATTTTTGAAGACTGCTAAAATGATGGGTCCGCCAGGATTTGGTTCTTTGTATTTATAAAAATGTAACAAAGTAATGCACCAACTATAGGCTTCTATGGTCAGGGTGTTACATCAGGATATCAGTGAGTGGCCTATAGAAGATTTGTGTCACTAGGTGATCTGGTTTAATGGATAGATGATGGGTACTTATAAGGATCACATTGATGAATTGTTTCTCTTGGTGGTCAGATATTCCCTAGTATTCTGGGTAATTGCATTACAATAAATTATCCTATAGTGTGTTATGATGTAAGAAAAACATGCTGGGGGTTACCTGATAACATGGTGGTTATTGGGAAATGATGGTGTGATACATTTTCATGAGATATTGTAAGTCCTTACTTCAATCCAGGTAGAGGTGATGAGGGAATTCCAAACAACTAGGTGGGTGGTATATACTACTATGAAAAATATATACAATGACTCCATGAAATAATTCTGGTGGAAAGGTATGAAGAAAGACATCATTGGGTTTTTTTCGTGTTTCATTAAATTCGAGGAGAAATTTCCATAAAACAACATATCGATGGTTTTCCCCTACCAGTTCCATTTCCCAGGTGGAAGTGGGAGGAAATCCTGAGTGACTTTTTTACAGGGTTTCCAAGAACCCCATGGAGTCGTGATGTAGTCTGGGTGATTATCAACCAACTATAGAAGTTTTATCACGTTTTATTTATAAAAGTTACTCACTTATGGGATGATATAGGACATTAGTATATTCATGAGATAGTAAGGTTACATGGAGTTCCCTTGATCACTGTTTCATAAATGGATCAAAAATTCACATTCTGTTTTTTGAAGGGATTTCAAAAGGTTGTAGGGGTTCAGGTGAGACTGAGTATAGTGTAACAACCTAAAATAGAAGGCTATTAGAATAGAATTATTTTCATACAATATGATATAATCTGATCAAATGTTATAGTCTTTGGTGGAGTTCTAGATAATCTCATAGCCCTGGTTTACTTATCATACAACAATGGTTACCAGTTTTTGATTCAAATTGAATCTTATGAAGATATTTATAGCAGTTTATTTTGTTCACTACATTATTGTAATACGGCATGTGATTCTATGGTTTGTGTCCTAGTTTAGTTTAGGAGACCTCTTAGAGAGTGAAACTAATTCATAATTGGTTGATCATTTATTAGAACATGTTGATATTGTATACTGGCCATTGGAGGAGGCCATTGGAGTTACCTGTGGGTGATTAGGTTTTCTTTTGAGTTACTCCTCAATTAAGATGCTGAAATGTAAGGAAGAAATTCAATAAATATACGGGTTATGTCACACCCTTTGAGATCATTGAGTGGGTTGGGATAGTTTCATACTTGGATTTTTTTTCAAAATAACAACTTATACATATTTTGTTCCTTGTATCTCAACTATTGAGGTGAATACATGATCATTAAAATTTTATTTACTACAAGTATATTGAGAGTTATCCTGACACATCATATAAAGAGTTACTTTTAGATTGTAGACTTGAGGAATAATGTATTGTGGGGAATTATGGTGCCACTTTTCTAGATCCTATGCCAGCATAGATTGATCCAAAAGGAGACATAGAGGCGGTAATATGATGTTTATGCTTAGTGGCCTGAGTTGTTCAAAAAATATTTATAGAGATACATCTCAGATATGATAATTCATTATAGGGGTAGAATTTTAATATTATTTAATTATCAATTTTCTTAAATTCTTTTTTTGATTATAAATTTTAAGTACTTTTAATGTCAATTAAATAATTTTGAACTTTATTGTTACCCATACACATGATATATGTTCCATGTATTGGTAGGTACATATAAAATTTACACAGGGTGGTTTTTTATAAGTTTCATAAGGGAAAATCCTTATTTAGAAGGGTTTTATATGGGTACACATGCATTGTGTATGGGTAGGATGGGGGTTCTATATGTTACGTAAGGGTAAAGGGTTTTTCTATGGTTTGTGTAATGGTAAAGCCCTGTATATATGCACTAAATAAGGTTAATGGAGATTATTTATGTACATAATAAGGGTAATTAATTACCTATATAATGTTATCCTTGTATATTCAAAGTATATGTAACAGTACATCAGGCGTTGCGTATGAGTAATCTCCCATTTACAATGGCAACATAATGGTACCTAAATTTCTGAGTAAAGGTAGGGGGATATGTGTAGGGGCAAAATTTATTTTAAAGAACACATAAGAGAACCCCTATAACCATAAATAAAATATATGATATGTTTAAGGTTAAACCATATTACTATTAAGAAGTTCCATTTTATGGAGATATAATTTAAAAACTGTTTTTTTTTGTTTCTTATTCCCATCCCTCACATATAGTATATTTTAATTTTTTTAATGTCAAAAAATAATTGTAATTAATTCCCTTGATATATTTTACGGTTTTAATCAATTTATAAATAAAAAAAATTCTCCACATCTATATTTGGGTAAAATAAAAAAATAAATGGTTAGATTCATTTTTCAGGTTTACTATTGTGAACATATATATTTTTTCGGTCATAAGAAAATATATATACCATGTCATGTCATTCTTATTGATATTATTTCTAGCTTTCATAGTATGAAATGTCCTTTAAATGAGATTAGTGATGTATTATTTAACCAAAACAATATTTTCACTCGGTTTTGAGGTTCATCATAACCATCTCTCATCACCTTCTATGTGTAGAGCTTGGAAGAGATAAATCCTTGGTTCGAAATTTTATTCTCTTTTCTTCTTATTTCATGTACAATTATCAAAAGAATATTTCTGGAGAATTTCTTTGAATTAAAGCATAATTTGTTTTCTAAATTTTATTAGTAATTCTTAAATAATATTAACCTAGAATTATTAAATATAAGAATATAAATTATTCTTGTTAATATAAATTTGTTCTAGAGGGATAACGTTTTTACCGTATATAGAAATATAATTTTATCTATAGAATGAATGGTTAACACATGATTTTCCACAAAATTATTTTATGTAATTATCTAAAGGATATAAAGTAGTATCATATGTGAGGCTTTATTTCATTTGGAAATAACATAATCGAATCAGTTATAGGAATAATTATTTAGAGTTTTGAGATAAATAACACATGGACATGGTTCAAATGATAATTCATTGTCAATCCATTATGATAACGTCATCAATATTGATGTAGAAAGTTCCTTGTTTTTTTCTTTTTTTCATAAATGTTTCATTTGTATAATTCTGGTGTTGGTATACCTTGTTTATAAAGATTGATTTTTATCACATCTGGGTGTGTGTAACCCATGATACTTTTTATGATATTTGATTCCATGAGTATATCTTGAGAATATTTCTTCCTTGTTTTATTATGGTCACATGTTGTTATGTGTGGCTACAATATAATCATAGTAATATGTTATTCTACCCTTGTAGGTGCTATAATTTTATAAGTGTTATGATTCCTTGGAGGTAGTTATTGGTACTGGGGATAGGTTAAATATAATGTGATATTAATCCCTTAGAGTAGGATTGAACACAACCTCTAAAAATGATGATGACGAGCTGAAGCATAGGTCAATGGAATGATATCTTAGAGGCCTGACCCAAGGTATCACATTTGGGGAATAAAGGCATGGATGCCTCACCCAAGGTATAGATGGAGTACGATGGGCTAGATACATGATCAATGTTGGAGGTAGAATAAGATTTCCTAGTTTCCTTATTTGACTCAATCCCTTGAAACCAATTATATACATGTGATAACCCGAGTTTATTATTCTTACTCACTTACATCATCCTATGATTATTCTACCGGAATAGATCCGGAGAATGTATAGATGTGGGTATGTGGTAGCTTAGTTAGGGAATGAATGCTTGATATGTCTGTTATGATATTTATTATATTTATGTGTTTATTATTATTTTATAATATAATTTTTATATTTGATCACACTTGTTAAGGTTTCATTGGTGGTGTCTTATTGCGTTTTATAACTCTTGTATTATTTGAGAATTTTAGGGAAACTACTAACATGGTGTATATGGATATAATTAAGGGAAAGGGTCTCATGGCTGATGGCTATTTATTGGAGTATGGATATTGTAGAGGCCTAGGATATACTTTGTAGGATCCCACTATTTCATTTATTTATACACCTTCTGTACTTTTATATTTGGATTGGCCTACCAACATAGGAGATCACTACCTATTTCTTGTATGAATTTCATATCATCTTTATGTTTCCATATGTTACTACAATCACTTATAATATTATTTATTTATTTATTTATTGTTTTGGGTTATTATATTGTGGGTATATTCTCCCCCTGATAGAATTTGGTGATTGATACTTCTAATCAACCTCTTGTGTACAGTGAGGTGTGCATGAGGTACTGTGGAACTCTAGTACAGACATAGTGGTTCAAGTCACAATATTATAATAAATTTTTGTATACAAAAAATAATGGTCTCATTATATAGGAATTATAAAATTATAATAGGAAGGTAAGAGATAAATTAAAATAATACAAGAAAATGGGTACATAGGTTGAGAATAGACGACATAGCTTTGAAAAATAATTGGAAATGGAGGAATAAAACCAATATATTCTTACCATAAAATAAATAAAAAATAATAGGGTCCTAAATAAATGATAATGAGATATGTTTTAGTTGGAAACATAATTTATTGAATATTCTTAAAAGGGTAGTAAGATTCCCCTTTTATAAGTGGAACGAACGGAAGTTCTATAATTATAACCACTTAATATAAATGAATCACATGTTAAAAATTTTATGTGTATCAAAAAATATCAAATAATCAATTATATATATGTTTTTGTTCATCCACACCTCAATAACTCAATTGGAAACATGTTTTTAACATGTTTTTCCTTTTACTCACAAGGTTATCCCTTTTTACAATTTGGGTTTTCTACCATGATAGCTATTTATTAATAAAGTTACATATCCATCATATCATAAAAGAAAATGTATCATATAATATAATTTTTACAATATATTTAAATATATAAAATAAAAAAAATTATATTCATTTTTAAAAAGTGATTTAAATAACTTTTAAAATTGTAACTATATAATACATTAACATAAATTTATAAAAACATTAGCTTATGTTATAAAATTTAAAATGTAAATTTGGAAACTAATATTATAAAGTTAATTATAAAATATAAATTTATACTATAAAATAGATTCATAAATTTCCAAATCATACCTATTCACTAATATAGTTTTAAAATTTATGATATTTTTAAAAATGCTATTTTTTCTCTATTCTCCATAAAATCAATGTTTTTTTAAATCCCATAAATTAATATTCAGATAATAATATCATGATAAGACCAAAAATGGTTTTAATTTTTCAGATTATCATTCTATAAATCATAAATTTATCTTTTACATAAAAGGAATAATGTATATAAAACCGCTATTTTCAAGGGATTAATTCTTTAGGTTGACTAAAAATCCTTCTAATATTTTTTTATTTTATTATTTTTAGAGAAATACATCACTCTTGTAAAATAAATAATTTATTAAATATATTATACTAATAAAAAATATATCATTATCTGTTTTTATGCACTAGTTAAAACAATATTAAGAGGGACCTTTATTTTAAAATGTGGTTATTACTATTTTTACCTACTCATTTAATAGTTATCCTACATCAGTCAGTATCTATTTTATTATAATATGTCATAGTTTTCTAAGGATTGTTGTTATGTGTAGAGAAATATATCGAATATAATATTTATTTAAGAATAAATATTTCACTAAAATTAATGTCCATTATTTGATACAAATTCTTCCCAAACCTCTACTCATCATAGTCACTAAAATATATATGAGATATCCCACATGGTCATGAAAATCTAGGCCTTAGTCCAACCTAACCTGTAAGAAGTAACATAGTATTAAGTACCAAAGTTCCATGTAAACATGAGGTGGGTGTGTGTAAAACATTACAGTGAACAAAAAATATGGCTCCCTATATAACCAATATATTCATTGTGTACACATGTGAAAAACATAGTTTAACAAAAAAAATAGCATCGAAATATACATTGTTTCCTACAGAAATGTTACTTCATTGGTAAATCATTATTTCTGAATGGTTTTCAACTGGTCTATTAGTGTAACTGAAAAAACTGAATTGTTCTATATCTATAGGGACCTTATTTTCAAAAGTAGGCACTCATTAGGTACTTTTACTCACGATGCATAAGAACTCACTTTGGTCGAGAGGATGGGAGGTTAGGCTCATCACACTTTTTGGGGGAATTATTTCCTACTATGAGACTACCTAATAGATTTAAGATATTTTCATTTATACTTCCTTAATTACCATGTATTATGTGAGTTATCCTTAATAGTAGCAATAAATTATTAATATATGGGGAATTTAGGATCATCCGTATGTTTTCAAGGTTCTTTATAAATGGATATTTCTATGTGTAACTGAGAATCTCCATTGATGATATCCTCTTATATACTACTTATAGATTCTTTCGGAATTATTATAATGATGTTTGTTTTCTAGCCACGTATCGGGTCACTGAATAGTTCATGGTCTTCCAGGTAGATGAATTTCTCTCTAAAAATTTTCGTTATACATGGAGATGGATATTTTTATAATGTTGGGATCAAACCCATAGATGAGATTACTATTTATCCATGTGGAAGGAGTCAGATTCCATGTAGTATGGTTTAGCTTAATTGGACACATCATTCCATTTCTGGCCTTTTTATAAGGACCCAACCATATAGTTTAATATCTGTGGTAAGGACATATAAGAGGAAGATGCCTAGCAATTTTTTGGTGTGGAAATTCTGTCAAAACTGCCCAAGGAACATGGAAGGGATACGAGTTTCGAAGTTGAATTTGACCATACTGAGGATATGGTCTAGAAGAACAGGGATGGTTAGGGGTGATGGTTTTGAACCTCCTAGAGGATTCATACATATTCCATTTTGTTGGGAATAAAATCCCACTTATTTCGTTGGTGAGGATCCATGCCTATGAAATCCCACAAGAGTATGTCTCCTAAGGGAATATGGACCCTTGAGATGATAATTTGGGGGATCAGTCAAGAGAAGTATATCCCCCATGATAGGAACATTATAGATGTTTTAAATCATAGTGATTTGGGGGCCTAAATTAGGGTTTTCTACTGAGGAGGATACTTGGAATAAGGGAATTATTATTGGGGCTTATTACTAAGGAGGATTCCTAGTGAACTCAAAATGTAAGTGGGTTTCCTGTGTATCATGGATACCATGATTCAAAGTTCCTTTGTATAAATACATTAGGTGGATTGTCTGAGTTTCATGATCATCACAAACCTCTAAGCTCATGTGAGTAATGATCAGTGTTAGAAACAAGAGGATGTGAAAGATTCAACAAACAAAGCACTTTTCCTCCTTCATTGGTGGAAGAGGCTTAAGCTGTGGAAGAAGTGGTCGTGGCTACAGAGGAAGAGTTCATGGCTATGATGCATCCCTATCATCAATTTATTTGGACATGGGTCCAATGTTAGGAAGGAATGGAGGTGAATGATGAAGAGAGAACCAAGAGTGTAACCTCATACATGAAAGGCTAACGGCTTACCTCAAGAGTAGTGCCCTAAAATTTGGTTCAGTAGTGGAAGGAGGATCTCATTCCCTGTTGAATGAAAAATAATGTGTGATCCTTATCATCCCTTATAAGAAACTAGGGATCTGTGTATTAGAGATGAGTAGGGGTGGATAGAGTCATATCCCCTTAATCTAAGACTGGGAACTCTGTAACACTATCCCTTGGGTAAGGGTCCATATTACTGAAGATATGAAATTCTACATATGCCTCACGGATTCTTACCATCTTCTAGGAAATTTTTGTTAAACCTCTGACATTATAAATCAAAATCCAAATGGGATACATGCGGATTCACAATTGCCTAATGTTTTTTAAATCAAGAGGTCTTTGTTGACGTTTCAACATGGACCCTTTCTGGAAAGAGAGATATTAAAGGAGAAGCCTTATCATGAGTGGGTTTGAAGTAGTATTCATGAAAGGAACATGTAGGATGTAGGATCGGGAGAAATAAAGAGGGTTGTGCAAGGGTTCTCCCCACAAGTAGGCTTGAGAGAACATATGGAGCCTTAGGTGATGAAAAACCTGGATAACTACACTTGGGAAAGATGTGACTCATTACTTTAAAGGTCTTTACAGGTATTCCCAGAATTGAGATTCAAAAGTTCCTATTTAAGGAATGGTATTCATGCTAGTCCTCTTAAATCAAGGGGGTTTGGAAAATGATTCTCAGAAGTGTTATTTATTTTTGAAACCAAATGAACATAAGTACCTCAATATCCCTTCTATTCCCTCTCTTTTGGTGTTAGGAAACTCTTTGGAGGTTTTATAGGACAGGAGTGAAGAACTAGGGAAACCATAAATGAAATTAGTCTTAGCGTAAATTTATCCATACAAAGGAGGCGATGCTAGTCTATTGATATAAATAACAGAGACCCTAGGAAAAACTGTCTAGTTGCACAAGTGTGGTGGTGTGCAGGTAAATCATGTGCAAGAACCTTGTTTGTTGATGGTGTTTTGTGGGAATTAGTTGAAAAGGCCACTCTATACTAGAGGGGATGCACCCATGCACCCATAATCGGGATCTGTTCCAGGATACGGTCCTGGCCCTTTGGGCCGGTCTGTTAGCTTTTGTCACTTACCCACATGAAAAAATTACAGTCTAACCATGAAAATTTCAGGCCCAATTTAGGGAATTATTGGTCCCAACACATGTAAATCCAATCTGATCCTTCTTCCAACATAAATAAATATTTCTAATTAAACACATAATTTAGTTTCTACGCGAGGTTTACATCTTCAATTTTGCAGAGAAGTGCATGGAACACATTTTATGGTGTCTACACAAGCCCCACCCCCTCCCTAGAATTAGATTCATTCAGAATGAAATGAATATAGTTATATGGTAAAATTAATACACTTTTATGCATTACAACATTATTTTATGGGTTTTATAGATACATTATGTTTGGAAGGATGATCTAACTTTTTTCCTAACCTAGGTGGCCTATAGAGAATATTGTTAAACTGAATGAGCTTCAAAAAGAATTTTATGGGTCTCAGGAGACTGTTCAAAAAAAAAGAGTTATGCTAAAGGCCTCATGTAATTATTAATAGAATGAATTCATCTTGTAGATGTTACTCTATGGGATTTTTTTCTCATAAATAAAAATAAGTTTGTTTTCAATCATCTATTTTTTCATGCCTTTCTTCTTCTTGTAATCATAATGTTAGAGATAATTTTAATGGAATTTTGTTTTCATATCTGCTAATCATTATTACAAGGATTGGGTTGGGAGGTTCTCTAAAGTTTTACAAAAGAAAAGGGGACCAGTGATAATAGTATAATTGTTGCTAGGATTATGTGGAAAACTCTACAAACTTTGGGTTTTCTAACTTCTCATCACTCGATTTTTCCTAAACTATAAAGAGTGTCGGTCTGACGAGTTGAGACTCAACTTTTGTCTAGGGTTCCATTTTTCTGGTTTTAGTCCTGCTAAGTACTATGTATTTTTTTGTGGGATGTTTGAAGTCATTCATGTTGGACTAAAAGAGATAAAGCTTTAGTTCTATCAATTTTGACCATGAATTTTGAAATTATAATCCAAACAATGCATGATGGCCAAGAATATTCTGATATTCATTTAATACTTCCAAAGGGAATATTCAAGAAAAGTTTTTGATATCCTAAACTAAAACATGGTATTTGAGATTAAATGAGGTATCTCATGAGATAAAAGTTTCCACTAGTTGAAAAAAACATTATGAGGGATGTATTAGGCAAGACCGACTAGGGAATATACTACATAGTCAAGCAGTTCCACCCATAGGTTGATAGAAACATTATGTGGGATGATTGTATAAAAGTCTAACTACAGCACGTAATGCATAGTTAGGTAAATGATATCTTAAGAATTTTAGAATTTATTTACTAATGAAGAAATAATTATTAACATTTGGATATCTCAAGACTATAATGGGAGAATTTTCTAGGGAAAGATGTCTGTAAATAAAGGAATCATACATACTGACATAGGACATGAATAGGAGACCGCATGTACATGAATTTGATGTGTGAAGGAGGGTACATTTTTTCCAAAAGGGGATTTTGGATATTATGTTGTGCAGTTTCAAGTCATGTAGCAAGGACATTAAGGGTTTATGTAGATTAATTTCACACATCAAGGAAAATATGTTTTAAATTTAATTTCATATAGTATGTACATTATAATGTGTAGTTTAATGTCAAGCTGTAAGGACATTATTATGTGTCATTTAATGTCATGAAGTAAAGAATTTATGGGGGATATAATTTATGGTATTTAGTTTCAACCGATGGTTTGATGATTAACTGATTCTTGGTAATATCTACGGAAATGCACTACTATATTTAGGTATGGATGAAGAACATTTCAAGATATGATTTAGAGATTTTTGGATCTGATGGGTTTTATTAGAAAAGGTATTATGATGTTTTAGGAGGTATCTCCTGAGAAAGAAATTACCACTAGTTGAAAAACCCATTACGAGAGTTGTTTTATGGAAGGCCAACTAGGGAACATACTTCATAACCTAATAGTGAAATCATTGGGATGAACAACCTGGTATGGTAGTGAAATATACAAGGCCTAATGGGGTATGTACTGCATGGTCAGGAAACATATCTCTCAAGAATTATGATATTATATAGCTAAATAATAATGATTGTTTATGAAGATTCTTATTTTCTTTGGCACATTGTTTAGTATGTTGGGAAAGTACCTGAATGTGTAAGGGGTATTTCAAGTATCAATTTCCAAAAAATTGGGTAAATGGATGCTATATACAGGTCTGACCCAAACACAGGAAGTATATTGCTAGTAGTTCTATTTCATATGTCTAGGACCATAATTTAATGGAAAAACTGGATGATACATGGTCAATTGGTCGAAAGTTATTCTAGTAATCTTTGAACTAGTGAAGGGGAAAAGTTTAAACCACAATATTGGAGACTTTTAGGTCAGAATAAAGGATTATAAAAAAATAAAAAAAATGATGACCACTAATTTTCAGGTTCTAATATACCATCATCGAAGCTTAAAGGGAAAGAAGATGCTTCCCCCATGAACTAAGTTTCTACTGGTTGACAAACCCATTATGAAGGTTTTTTATGCATGTCCAACTATGGAACATACTATATAGTCAAATAGTGGAATCGTTTGGCTAAAAACCCATTATGGGGGAGACATATGCAAGTACAATTGGGGAAAGGACTATATGGTCAGGTAAAAAAGATCTTTGGTGTCATACATTCTACTACTAAAATATAAGAAATGATTATGAAGATCTTAAAGTATTCAAGATATGTAGTATCACATGTAGAAGGGGAAATTAACAATTCACAAGGAAAGTTTGTGATTTGATATAGGAAATTAATTGGGATTCCCTTTCATATATATGAATTATATTTATAATCTGGACATCTTTTGTTTCCTTGGTGGGGATCTCTATAAGGATGACCCAAAATAAAAGCTCATACATAAATTTTTTTTTGTATGGAGAAGGGGACATCTATTTTACCTCATGGATAGAGATAAGGCTTAATGACTATGATTCAATATGTATCTCAATGGGATGAGAATCAATTCCCAAGTAGCTCTAGAGGTACCATGCATTTTAATTCTTTTAGTGAGGACATTGGTCAGGCAGTTTAACGTATTAAAAAATGGTCATGGGTGATTTTGATGTGAGAAGGAACAATGTGGCTAAGCTAGGGAGTAAAGATCAAGAATCACTACATATCTTGTAGAAGAAAGATACAATCCACACATAGTTCTAACAGATAATACTTCGTTCATAAAGTGGGAACTCATATTGGATCTCCTCATGTAGATCTAACTCATACATCAGAGAGTAAGGGGTTATTTTTATGTTGTGATGTGTTTGGACCTTGGAATGAAGATTTGAACTTCACTACATATCTTATAGAGTGAGAATCAATTCAAACATAGTTCTTAAATTTAGGTCCATTTCCCTAATTGAATTCATATGTGGAGGATAATGGGGGTTTCTTTGTATACATGTACATACATAAGATTAGAACATGTGTTGAATCTCCGGACATAGATCTAACTCATACATGGTAGAAAAGAGGCATTATTTGCATCATGTTGAAACTGTCCACATGATTGAGATTCATGGAATCGCCACATATCTCATATGAGTGGAATCATGCCACACGTAGTTCATGAATATGTTCTTCATGAATGTATGATACATACATAGGCAGTGGGGGGTTTGAAATTACTGTTTGACCATGGAATATGACCAATGTGTCACTACGTATCTAAAAAAATGAGAATATAGAAATACAATATTCATGGAATTCCTTGTAGTTTAATGTCATGTGGTAAGGAAGAAAGTGAATTGGAATGATGTGAGGGAAATATTGTAGTCAGGCCCAAGAATGAATGTCTGGGTATCACAACATTTCTCAAAGGGGTGAGAATCAAGCCTCACATCATTCCTAATAGACTCCCTATATAGATATGATTCAGGAATAAGAAGTAAAGGGTCAATATGGTTAAATTGAAGGTATAACCAGGATTGGAGATCCTAGAATCACTAAAAATCCCAATAGGATGAAATCAAGCCATGTGTAGTTCATGAAAGTTTCTTCCCACACCAATCAGACTTCGATGTTGGAAATGGGACTTTTGATAAATTCTAGATTGATGGTTGGGCTTAAACAATGATGTTTACGTATCACCAAGCATCTCAATTGATATGAGAATCAAGGAATAATATTTGGAAGGTTCCCTATGTAGATTTGGTTCATGCAAGTTGAAAAGTAAAGGAATTTTCTTTTCTAAAATCGTCATTGGACCCAGGATTAGAGATCTAGGTGTCACTAAATATCTCAATAGAATGAGAATAAAGCCACACATAATTCTTGAAAATAATCCCTATGAATTTTTGATTCATGCACATAGGAGATGAAGGATCATTTATTTTTTAAAACATTTTGGCTGGACCTGAGGTACAAGACTTGAGTGTTACAACATATCTTGTTGGGGGTAAGAATCAAGATACATATATTTCTTGATATAGTTCCACACACTAACTATTGATTGATTTCATGAAGAAAAAATTAATAATTTTTAGATATTTTTCATAAGAATTATTAGGACTAAGAAAAAATTGGTTTGAGAATCAAGCCATATGTTTGGGAGGAATTCCCAGTACAGATTGTTTTCATACATAAGGAAAAAGAAAAGTTGTTTTATTTTTGCAGATGGACAAAGGATTGGATACCCAGGCATTACTACGTATCTCATTGAAATGAGAATAAATCCACATTGTGTTCTGTTGGATCTGAATCTACGGATTACACACAAGAGGGGGGGTGAATTGTGTCTTTTCAAAATTATTACAATCTCTTTAATTTAGACAAATTATGTCCACTATGCTTTTGCACGATTAAATATGCAGCGGAAAAAGTAAAAGCATGAACACACGGATGTATAGTGGTTCGGGGAACAGAAGGCCCCTAGTCCACTCCACCAACGCTCAAATCCACGAGCTTGGCGATTTTCACTATCTGGTCCTCGTTTCCACAGACCTGTTCACAACTGAGTACAGGCAGTTGACACCTTTACAAGATTCAGGCATACACAGCCTTCCTGGTTCAAACACGAACCCACACAGCTTAGAACGAGAAGCTGATCACTCAAAAAAATAAAAAGGGTTTCGATAAAGAAAACACTTCTCCAGTTGTTCTTCACAATTGCAACAGAATGCAATTGACAGTAGATAGATCGTTGTATTCAGAAAATAAAAATCTGTAATCAAAACAGTTCTGAGTCGATCCAGTTGCAATAGATATTACCAGAAACTTCACAACTTCAGAAGCAATAGATTCACAACAGATAGTCGATATAGAACACGTGAATCTGCTATCAAGATCTTCCTTCGGTAATAAAGGTTTTACACTTCTTCTCGATCACCAGAAAAGAACGCCTTTACACAGTCTCTGTTTCTTGCTCGTTAAAAGATCAATCTATATCTTTCACACACTTTTCTGTGTATATATATATATCCGAAGTTTCCAAGATAGAACATATATATTCAAATCTGAGAAAATCTTCCGCATAAATAGATCCATGAAAATCTCCTTTAGATTCGCGAT
Source organism: Viscum album (assembly GCA_963277665.1). Lineage (NCBI taxonomy): Eukaryota > Viridiplantae > Streptophyta > Magnoliopsida > Santalales > Viscaceae > Viscum > Viscum album. The sequence goes on along the minus strand of OY728150.1, from coordinate 625,942,804 downwards.
ATTAAATGAAATAACAGAGCCGTTGTAACTCCCCTGAGGAATCGGCATAAAAAGCTCCGTTTAAATCAATCAGTAATCCGTTGAAAATCGTCTTTGATTCAGTCAAAGTCGTACTTAAGAATCGGCTCGAAATCCGCTTAATAATCCGCTTGTTTGACCAATGCAAAAGGAAATATCGTCTGTCAAAAATATCCCGACGCCAAACGTAGGGTTGATGACGTGGCTCCAAACGTAGGGTTCACAAACGTAAGGTTCACAAACGTAAGGTTCAGAACGTAAGGTTCAGAACGTACATACTTTCTCTTCAGCATTCAAACGTAGGGTTGATCATCCATACATTGTCTCGCTTCAAATCTCCAAAGAACGTACGGTTGATTATAAAAGTAAGGTTGATGATCCATACTTTTGAGAAACAAACTCAACACTGAAAACTAACGTACGGTTTCTCTTCCATACTTGTCCAACAACGAAAACTTAAGGTTCCTTCCAAACGTAATGTTCTTCTTCCATACTTTTCAACAACGTAAGATTCATTACCCATACGTTTTAAAATAACGTAAGGTTCCTTAACCATACGTTTCTTTTAACATAAAAAGTAAACTTTTCATCCATACGTTACGTTCATCAACGTAGGGTATGAACAGTGATTCCAGTACGCGCTAAAATTGATCTCGCGCTACAGTGATTCCAGAACACGCTAAAATTGATCTTGTACTACAGTGATTCCAGAACACGCTAAAATTGATCTCGGAATAAATGAAGTATGAAATCTCGTTGTATGAAATAAATAAATAAAATAAATTCCTGCAAAATACTCAACGAAATAATTAGTAAATAATTAAGGGTATTTGTGAGCATCAAAATCATCATAAAGAGACAGAGTATTATTTGAAATAATCTCCCCCTTTTAAAAAACATTATTTTGAATTGTTTGAAAACAATACATTGCTCAACAATCTCCCCCTTTTTGATGATCACAAAACCCATAAAATAATAGAACTAATTTAATTGCAATCTTTATTGAAAAATTAGTTTTATAAAATTTTAGAATTCTGAAAGGATTAAAACAATATTTAACTATAATAAAATTTCTCCCCCATAAAGATAAATTTTCAGCTAAAAAATAGATAAAAGATAAATGTCTTCTCCTATATATCCAAATTTCTTCATAGGAAACAAATGAATTTAAATGTTGTGTTTATCCAAATTCTCCCCCTTTTTGTGATATCAAAAAGAATGAAAAATTACAGATTTGAACACATTCAATATTGCACTGAACTATAAGTAAATGCTATAATTAACTGTGTATGAATAAGTGAATTTGTTATATTGGCTAACTTAATCATAAATCAATAAACAACAAAACAAAAAAAAGTAAGAAAAGAATTTTCATTCACAAGCTGTTATATATAAACGATTGTGATATACAGAGGAATCAAGGTTCATGGATAAGACAGGGAAAAAAAAGGGTGTCTATCCCCTTTGAATCGCGGTCTTGATTTCTGTAAACTGTTCTCTGAGCCTCTTCATCATCCCATCTCCTAAGTTGATGATAAGATCTCTGTTCTCTTGAGTCATATGAATATCTTCAATCAAATTAACTCTGAAAAACTCATGCATTCTTTCTTCTTTTTCAACAAAAAGAGCCAGTTTCTCTGATAACTGATTCAAAAGAATCCTAATCGGTTGCTCTCCAGATGTCAACTGATCCACTAAAAATTTCTGATTATCTAGCAAAACTGACAAAGGGGCACTATTACACTGAAGATCGTGTAATCTGTCACTCATATTGCTCATTGCTGCAGTAATTGCTTGAAATCTCCGAATCAAATCAGGTGAAGAGCCTGATCCACTCACAGCATTGTTTGCAACAGACTCAAATTTATTTTCCATGTAAATCTTCATCTCAGACAAATCATCTTTCTTTACCATCTCTGATTTTAACTGATGAGTAGCATGCAGCATATCAGTCTTAAACAAATCTACTTCCTGTCTTGAAACAGTAGATTCTTTCAGCTTCTGAAACTTCAACTGCTCTAAGTTCAGAGAATTTCTGAGACTAACATTCTCAGATTCTAATTGAGAGATACGCTTGTACAACTCAACAACTTCTTCTTTTCTCAAATCAGGGGCACCCTGTGCTCTATTCTCATGTCCAGAAATAGGTTGATGAGGCAGGGCAAGTGGTAAAGAATCTGCATCTGACTGTTCTTTGTCCTTGTCCTGACAAGGTTGATCCACTGAACTAGCTTTTGAAGCCTGAAACTCTTCTATTGAAAAATCTTCCTGAAGTACCTCTGTATTAGCTTCAGAAGTACGTTCATCACGAACAGTAGTCTCTCTGACTTCTACTGAATGGTGAAGAACAATATTTTCATGTAAATCTTGAGGTCGGGCCACTTCTTCACCAGGCACTGCCTCCATAAGTTGTTCTTGTGGAATTTCTTTTTCAACAGCTACAGCAGCAGATTGAGGTTCTTTTTGGATTTGCGGTTGAGCTGCTGGTTCCTCTATCGGTGCAGTCTGCTCCACAACAGCTTCTCTCACAAATGAATAAGAAATTACCAGTTCAGAGGATTTTAAGGCAGGAGAGATAATTTCTTCATCAATTGACCTCTTCCTTCTAGATTGAAGTCCTTCTTGACTTCTCTCTTCCTCAACTTCCTCCATCTCAAAGCGAATTCTCCTTGCCACTGTACTAACCCTTGATTCTGCTTGTCCCTCATTGGACTTAGCCGGTTGAGCCTGAGCACTCTCCGAGTCTTCCTCAGCTCCAACAGTTAAGAGTTTTCCTTTAATTGTGCTCCAGAAGTATCCTACTTTCCTTAAAGTTCCAGCATTAAAAACATTACTGTGGTGACATTTCACCCCAGCTTCTACCAATCTGATCATTCTCTTTTAAACAAAAACAAAGAAATGAACCTTCCATAAGGGAAAAAGGTCATTCTTGCTTCACTCTGACAGCAGTATCTCAGATATCTTATCATAAACCGAGGAAAATTAAACTTAATATCACACATCAGAAGATACATTATGTACATGTCAGGGTATATGATTTTCTCCATCTCAGCCATCCTTGGTGCTAAACCAGTCTGAACAAATTTTACCAAGATTTTCTGATCGGGCTCCAAATCTTTAATAAACATTTTCTTTATCACTCTGGTTCCAAACAGAAAAGACATAATGTCTTCAGACTTATGTACAGAATATCCAATATTCCGTAAATCGAAATGAAAAACTCCTTCATGAGGGAAGTTAAGAATTTGACTTATCTCTACAGATGATATGGAAAAGTCCTTATCCTCTATTTGAGCCAATAAACTATCCTCCGTATCTCCAAGGCTAAACTGAACAGTTCTAAAGAAATGTCTCATTTCTGCCTCATATAGAAACTCAGAGTTTTCACTATTAAAAGCTTGCTCAAGGCTTTGAAACGACAACGCTTGCTTCAACAGTAAATTAGTTTCAAACAGCCATTCTAAATCTATGACTTTACCTTGCAGTATTTTCCGACCAACTACTTTAGGTTTCTTTGCATCACTGCTCTCAGCTTCATCTGGACGCTTAGTCTTTGTCATTTCAACAATGATTTTTGAAGGTTCGTATGTTTAGGGTTTGAAGATTCATAAAAGGGTTTTGGAGCAGATGTGCGGTTTTAGGTTTTCGAAAGGGTTTCCGAAAAAGGTGAAACAGTTTAGAAGGTGAAACGGTTCTGACAGCCTTGATTCCCGTGTAATCACTAATCATTACTTTTATTTAAAACAAAATAAAATTACTTATAGCGGGAAACAGAAATTAAGCAGAATTCGAAAACAGAATAAGATTAAAAAAAACTATTTAAAATTAAATAAACCTAACTCCCCCTTAATAAATTCAAACCTTGCCGTGGGAAGTGGTTTAGTAAAAATATCTGCTAATTGATTTTCTGTATTTACAAATTCTAAAAATATATCCTTTTTAAACACATGATCTCTTAAAAAGTGATGTCTTATATCAATGTGCTTAGTTCTAGAATGACTAATAGGATTTTTTGAAATATTAATTGCACTAGTATTATCACATAAAATAGGTGTATTATTGAAATTTAATCCAAAGTCCATAAGAGTGTTTTTCATCCACAACACCTGTGCACAGCAACTACCTGCAGACACATATTCTGCCTCGGCTGTTGACAGGGCAACTGAGTGTTGTTTCTTACTAGACCATGATACTAAAGACTTTCCTAAAAAGTGACATGTTTTTGAAGTACTCTTCCTATCTAATCTACAGCTTCCAAAGTCAGCATCTGAATATGAAATTAAATTAAAATCAGAGGTTTTTGGATAAAGCAGAGATTGATAAATAGTACCTTTTAAATATCTAAAAATTCGTTTAACAGCAGTTAAGTGGGATTCTTTGGGATTTGATTGAAATCGAGAACAAAGACATACTGAATACATTATATCTGGTCTACTAGCAGTAAGATATAACAAACTACCAATCATACCTCTATATAACTTGTTGTCCACTGATTTTCCAGTTTCATCCAAATCAAGTTTTATATTAGTACACATAGGAGTTGTAAATGTCTTGCTGTTTTCAAGTCCAAATTTCTTAAGTAAATCATTAATGTATTTGCATTGATTTAAAATATTTCCAAAATCTTTTTAAAATATTTGAAGACCCAAAAAGAAATTTAATTCTCCCATCATACTCATTTCAAATTCTTTTTGCATTAATTCTGAAAATTCATGACAAAGAATTTTATTGGTTGATCCAAAAATTACATCATCAACATAAATTTGAACCAACAAAACATTATTTTTCACAGTTTTCTTAAAGAGTGTTGGATCTGCTAGTCCAACAGTAAAATCATTTTTCAAAATAAAAGAACTTAGTCTTTCCTACCAAGCTCTAGGTGCTTGTTTAAGGCCATAAAGAGCTTTAGTAAGTTTGAAAACAGAATCTGGTTTTTGAGAATTTTCAAAACCAGGAGGTTGCTCAACATAAACTTCCTCCATTAAATAACCATTTAAAAAGGCAGATTTAACATCCATCTGAAATAATTTAAAATTCATATAAGATGCATAGGCTAAAAGGATTATAATGGCTTCTAACCTGGCTACAGGTGAAAAGGTCTCATCATAATCTATTCCTTCCTCTTGATTATATCCTTTAGCTACTAATCTTGCTTTATTTCTAGTTATTATCCCTTGATCATCATGTTTATTCCTAAAGACCCATTTAGTTCCTATTACTGGATAATCATGTGGTCTTTCAACTAATTCCCAAACCTTATTTCTCTTGAACTGGTTCAATTCATCCTGCATTGCTATTACCCAGCTCTCATCATCTAAGGCTTCTTCTATGGTCTTAGGTTCTTGTTGGGATAGGAAAGCAGAGAATTCAACTATGTTTCCAAAGTTTCTTCTAGTTTGAATACCAGTCTCTAAGTCACCTATCACAGATTCTAAAGGGTGATTCTTTAAGTTTCTAGACTGTCTAGGCATTACATTGAAAGGTTCTTCAGTGTCATGTTCTTCTGAACTGGATTGAATTTCTTTTGTATCATTTTCAAAATCATTCTTTAAATTCTCAAGTCTCATGTTTTCATTAGAATCAGGTTCATCTATTTGTTCTATCCTTTTCTCAAAAGGATCAGATTCATCAAATTTCACATGAACTGATTCTTCAACAATCCTTGACTTTTTATTATAGACTCTATAAGCTTTGGAGGTTGCAGAATATCCTAAGAAAATACCTTTATCAGATTTTGGATCAAATTTACCAAGATTATCTTTGGTATTCAAGATGTAAACCTTGCATCCAAAAACTTTAAAGTAATTTACTTTAGGTTTTCTGTTATTCCATAGTTCATAGGGTGTCTTTTTCAAAATAGGTCTTATTAAAATTCTATTCATTATATAACAAGCTGTATTAACAGCTTCTGCCCAGAAATATATAGGTAGGCTATATTCATTTAACATAGTTCTAGCCATTTCTTGAATAGTTTTATTTCTTCTTTCTACAATCCCATTCTGTTGAGGTGTTCTTGGAGCAGAGAAGGTGTGTTTAATACCCATGTTTGAGCAAAAGGAATTAAATTCCTGGTTCTCAAATTCTCCACCGTGATCACTGTTTCGGTGCGGATGTGCGTCGGGTTACGCTGTTCCGCCAGGACGCGTTCGCGCGTGCACCCGTCAACCCGAGGGGATGGGCGCGCGGCTTGTGGTCCCGCAGTCCCGCTTTCCAAGGGCGGGCGGCATCCGTCCCTTATTCAGGGGCGTCTGCTCCTTGATCGAAACCGGGATGATGGGATGTCGGCTCCTCCTTCCTTGGACGTCTCCTCGGAACTTGTCGCCTAATCCGGGTCTCCCTCATAGACTTAAGAATGTTCGTGAATCTCGTTCCTGGCGCCATATCTTCATGGACACCGGTTAATTACGCTGCTTCCGCCCGGACGTTCCAAGGAGTCTGGGCGGGGCAGCAACCTGCGGTGAGAAGGCCGGGTGGCTCTGGGTGCTGGGGGCGTGTCGTAACACTGCGGCTCTGCACATCTGTCTTCCGTCCCTAATAGGGATTCTCGAAGGCATGATGGCCTGAGGCATCCCGTACTGGGTGCGGGGAACTGCGTCACCTGAGGTTTTCCTCAGCTTCCCGTGTTTAACACGGGGTATGCCGCGAGTTTAACGTCCAGCGGGGACGGCATCGGACCGATCAACACGAAGAGTGGATCAGATGACGGAACCCCTTGCGGGGAACCTCCGACGCTGGGGCCAGCACATGGGCGGCTTCCCAAGTAACGTGGAGTGGAGTGAAGTGGCATGACCCCACCGGGATGTGGCGGCCCGGGTAAGGATCAGGATGGATGATGGAGTAAAGAGCTTGGACCCCAGAGGGGCTTCCTACGTACCGCGCGTTAACACGGATCAAAGTCAACGTAGTTCGGGCATACAGTTTAACGTCATGCTGGACGTCGGCAAGCCGACTCACGAAGAGGTCTAGGCCGCCGGGCGGAGGATTGAACCGAACCACCTCGCGCAGAGGGGGATGGAACGGCCGGGTGGATCACAGTTTCACGTCATGCTGGACGATAAAAGGAGAATGGAAAAGGGGGGGCTGTGGGGAGGCACCGCGGAGATACACACGGGCAGTCTCCCACAGGGGCGGATTCATAGGTGAATCAACGCAAGCGTGAACCCTGGAGGGGTCCACTGATGGACGAACCGACGTAAATACGACCGGGACGACCAGGTGGTGGGCTTGGACCTCAGGGAGGCTTCCTACGTACCCTGTATAGAAGACAGGGATCAAAGTCCACGTAGTTCATTCTGTCAGGACTTACGCACTTGGGGCAGCCCGGTTGCGGCAAAACTCAGTTGGAAGGGACTTGGACCAAAAGCGGAAGACACCTCGATCCCAGTCAGACCCTCTACTGGCTTCGGCCGTGGGGAGGCGCAATGGAGATACACATGTGCAGCCTCCCACGAGGAACTAGGGGTTTGTAATACCCTGCCCCCGTAGGGAAAAGCCACTCCCATTAAATCGTCCCAAAAGGGGGACAATCCCGACATCCCTGCAGAGACGAGCGGGTGGGGGCCACATCCAAACCGGGGGGACCCTGCGTGCGGAGCACGGGATCAGGTTGCGGACGGTTTAACGTCTTGCCGGACGAAGTACAGTTTAACGTCGTGTGTTGAGGACGAAGCGGACGGTTTAACGTCTTGCCGGACGAAGTACAGTTTAACGTCATGTGTTGAGGACGAAGCGGACGGTTTAACGTCTTGCCGGACGAAGTACAGTTTAACGTCATGTGTTGAGGACGAAGCACTTGGCAGTTTAACGTCTTGCAGCGCGGACGATGGGGGCTAGGCAGTTTAACGTCGTGCAGCTTGGACGGATGGGCAGTTTAACGTCATGCTGGACGAATATGCAGTTTAACGTCATGCTGGACGTATGCGCAGTTTAACGTCATGCGGGACGAATATGCAGTTTAACGTCATGCTGGACGTATGCACAGTTTAACGTCATGCGGGACGAATGCGCAGTTTAACGTCATGCTGGGCATAGGTTGCCGGACGAAGCACTTGGCAGTTTAACGTCTTGCAGCGCGGACGAGGTACAGTTTAACGTCGTGCAGGACGTATGGGCAGTTTAACGTCATGCTGGACGAATATGCAGTTTAACGTCATGCTGGACGTATGCACAGTTTAACGTCATGCTGGACGATGCGCAGTTTAACGTCATGCTGGGCATAGGTTGCCGGACGATGGGTGCGTGTCACTTCGCACGAGCCTGGAAGGCTGCACGGGAAGACAGCGCACGGTGCGGGCACCCGGGATGAAGACCATCGGGCGCCACGCAGACGGGTACCCTCAGGGGGTCAAGGGGGACGACCCTGGCAGATTGCGCGCAAAAAGGAAGCTTTGCGCGCAATACTGCGGGCCGGCGCGCAATCGGGGCGGCTGGCGCGCAATTGGGCCAGCGCCTTTGCGCGCGGAAGGTTGGGATTGCGCGCACCGGGCTTCGGATAGCGCGCGGGGGCAACGGCTCATTCTTTATCGAATGGCCACTTGAAAGAAGGGGGGGTGCGCGCAATCAGGCCGGATTGCGCGCACCCCGGGGGCAATTGCGCGCAAGCGGGTTCTTTTGCGCGCAAAGGCCTTAGGGTGAGTGTTTATTCAAATGAAAGGAGCCAGCGGGGATTGCGCGCGAAGGCGGACCCCGAGGCTTTCTTGCGCGAAAGAAAGGAGGTTACCTGAAGTTCGTCATTGCGCGCGGAAGGGGTTGAATTGCGCGCACGAGAGACGTTTCAACTTCCAGCAACCTTTAAAATGTTGGGGGTCGCCTTGTATTTATAGGCAACCCCGGGCGCGAAATCCAGGGTGCGAGCGCGAAATTCTTCTCGCGGGCGCGGAATCGGGCGCGGCGCGCGCAAGGGAGTCGCGCGGACCCGCGGCGCGCAAAATTGCGCGCCGGACCGGCGCATTGCGCGCATCCCGGGGGGTTTGCGCGCGGAACATCACCTTTGCGCGCGGGCCTCTCAAATTCCGCGCAAGGCCTCCGGGCCCTCCGAAACGTTCTTCCGACTCCAAATATCACTTCGCTTTCCGCATCCGGAGCTTCGTTTGGGAACAACGGACTTTTCCGGCGTCTACAAAAGCCCCCCCTCGGAATCGGATCGGCGAGAGGTCGCAACGATCGGGTTCCGAGGGAGACGCCGGAATGCCGAAGTCCTGGGCGGCGCGGGACTTAGGCGCGCAAAAAGGGGCGCCGGTCGCGAAATTCGCCGCTGCGGTCGCGCAAAGCGCTTTCCGCGCAGCGCGGGCCCGGCCTCGCCTATAAATAGGGGCGCTGGGTCCCGCGTTCCGTACTCTGGCCTTCCGCGCGATAAGCTCCAAAGCTCTCGGGCGCGAAATTGCCTCTTCCGGTCGCGAAATTCGCCCGATCGGCGCGCAAAACCGTCCGGATTTCGCCTGTTTTTGCGCGAAAACCCGGAACTTTGCGCGACAGTCTTCCCAATTGCGCGCCGTCCACTTGGATTGCGCGCCAGCCTTCAAACTTCTCTACCAGCCTCGTCCGATCCCGCACGCTTCATCCCTTAACCCGCACGACTCCCGAAACTTCTGAGATGGCCGCGCACAGAGGAAATGAGGGGGATGCCGCCACTCGCAGAGCCGAGATGGCGACGAACGAGGAGGTTTACGGAGCCAAGGAGATTGTTTCTAACAATCAATCCTTGTTCGACTTACTAACGCCGGCCCAGAAGACATATCCACTGTCGGACAACCTGCCGCTCTGGAACTTCGGCATCCTCGATGAGGTTCCGGTGCCAGGGTTCGAGGTTGATGCGCCGCGAACCTGGGTGACTCGGGAGGACGAGCTTCACCGCTATAACATCACCAACAATGGGCATCCTGCCAGGGAAACCAGGCACTTGGATGTCTACGTCCTGAACCCGAGGACGCGGACCATTGACGGGGGTGAGCCTACTGCGGAGAATTCTCCAGCCCTCTACTCGAGCACATACCGTCAGAGTGTCACTGACGACACCAAGGGCTGGCTGAAGGACTGGGACTTGCGATCTGGGGGCAACTTTACCAGCGAATGGGCCTGGGCGTTCTGGGTACGCCACACTTGCGATCACTTCGCAGAGGAGCTGCGGTACATCGGCCTGTTCGAGGCGGTGTGGACGTCGCAGTTCCACTTCTACCAGCAGTCTGAGCTCGGGCCGGAGCTGTTCACTCGCTGGTCCCCGGATACCAACACCTTCCATCTTCACCATGGGGAGGTCGGCATCGGTCTCTGGGACATCCACTGCATCGGAGGTATCCCGCTGGAGGGCTACCAGTACGATGAGTTCCTGCCACCGAAGAACATCTGGGAGGACAGGTCACGGACTCCCATTCTGACCTGGCATCTTCTTGACCTGGCTTCGCAGCGGCTCGGGATCCAAGACTTCCAGAAGGACATAGCCTACAAGGATTGGTTTGGCCAGTTCCTGGAGCATGACCCGGCGGTCAAGATGCCAGGCAGGGGGAAGCGGTGCCCGACCGCAGCTCAGAGGAGCCGGAACGGGTCGTACTGGCGGGTCCTGGAGACGGGCGATTACCGCTCATGGGGGTACCGCGTCATCGAGGCCCGGGACCCGAACGTCCGGTACGCGGCGTTCCTGGCCGCCTTTCTGAGCGGGTGGCTCCTGCCAGTGCGGGATGCGAGGATGGGCGTCCGCCCGGCGACACTGGCGATGGCGGGCGCCATGGCTGCCAATAAGAGGTACAACCTCGGGGTCCCAGTATTGGCAAGGCTATATGCCATTCTGGGACGCATCTCACGAGGGGGGTCGCCACGAAGGATCTGTGGGCCCTTTCAGTTCTTCCACGGCTGGGTGGCTGCTCACCTTGGTGGGTATACGTTCCCAAACGCCATCAGTCCTCCGGGCAACGGCCTGCGACCCTCCCTGCTGAACATTGCGGGGGTCGCTCCGATGACCCTCAGTGAGGAGGGCGTGAGGGTTCGGATTGGCAATCATGCCAATTTCAACTTCAGCCCGTTCCCCACTCCCGTCGGCCAGATGATCGACAATGGACAGGGCCCGCTGGAGCAGCATGAATACTTCCTGAACATGCGGGGCGGGGTGCTCGTGGCTCGGATCGACGGGAAGGTGATCTGCGAGCCTTACGTGCCGACCCGGTTCGCCAGGCAGTTCGGGTGTCTTCAGCGGATGCCGAAGAGGGTATTCACCGCTGTCCGGGAGGAGACGAACCCTTGCGTCCTTCGCCAGATGTGGCTGATGTTCGTCGCCTTCGGCTCTGGCGACGTCATCACTCTCCCTCCTACCGGGATCGACGCAGGCTTGGCAACCGAGTATGCCGAACACTGGGCCATCGCGTACCCTGAGGGGCTTCTACGGAAGCCAGTTCGACGGCTCGAGGTCACCCGTGCGGAGACCGGGCGTCAAGGGAGGAGGCGAGGCGCCGCCACACGGGGGAGAACGGAGGCGCGCCAAGCAGCGGGGCCGGCGCGAGCAGGGACTTCGGCGGCGGGCGCATCGCAGGCTGCCGCCACGACCTCGGCGCCCAGAGAGGGGGCGCATGCGGCGGTCGAGGAGCGGCCCGGGAAGCAGGTGAGGAGTCTGCTCGAACCCTCCCACGATGCGGTCTTCCCGGCGCTGTGGTCGGCCTGGATGACCCTGCGGCAGTCACTGGGGACCGACGTCATCTGGCGAAAGATACTCAGAGAAGGAATCTATCTGCCAGAGGTCGGGCGCCTCCAGATCACCGACAGGGTGGACTTCAACCGGCAATATGCATATCTGACGGCCATGGACGAGTACGCGCGCCAACGTGGTCAGCGTGCGGAGCCATCCCTTCTGGTGAAGGTGATGCTCGGTCTCGAGCCCGCTCCAGAACAGATGCCGCCGGGAGAAGATGACAGTAGCGACTCCGAGGAGGAGGAGGAGACGGGGGAGAATGAAGGCTCCGAGGGAAGGTCCCATCGGGGGAGCCCACGGGAGAGTGGCGAGGTGGTCGGCTCTGACAACGTTGATGTCACTGAGCTCCTCGAGGTCCGCTTCTATCCCTACTCAACTTGCTTCATCCATTCTCTTATGCAGCTTCTAACCCGTTTCTCCATCCTTCTCAGGAGCACACGGATGTCGGTCAGGCGTCCTCAACAGGAGTAGGAGAGGCGCCAGCAGGACAAGGCGGGGGCCAGACACCTATCATCGAACTGTCAAGTGCTAAGGGGTCCCCTGCTGCAACTGTTCCTGCGGCGACCGGGGTAGCGGAAGATGACGCTCCGAACTCCCGTAAGTCTCCCTACTTTACTGCTGGTGCTTGCCATTGACGATCCGTGACTAACCATGGCATGCCCCGCGCAGTGATCTCAACATTGGAGGCTCGTCGGGTTGCCGAACCCGGGCCATCTACAAGTGGACCAGTGGTGGACATGCCGCCTGCTCCGGAACAGACCTTCCAAACCGAGCCGGCCCCACCAACTGCTGATCAAGGGGCTCCGGACGCCGGCGGTGCTGACATCGGAGAGAGTTTGGGGGCTGACGAGGGTGTCGGCGCCGCTGGGGAGAGAGAAGAAGGTTGCCCGGATGTTGAGGAACCTATCCCTCGTGAGGACCTCCCAGGGGCGGACCCTGCAGCAAACCTGCTGGCTGCCTTCCCTGCTTACCGGCCTGCCGACCCCGAGGAGATGGATGACTCGGACGCGGAGGCGGTCGAGGATAGCCGGGTAACGCGACGCAGGGGGTGGAAGTGCATCCAGCGCTTCCTCAAGCGAGACCCATCGGAATGGCTGGGGCGCATGGGATCACTTCAGACCTGGCTGCGCTTGCTGTGTGCCGGGGGAGCTGATGCTCAACGCCTCCATCTGACGGTCCGTGATTTCATGGCCGAGAAGATGCGCGAGAGCCGCCGGCGTGCCGACGTCGCACAAAGTCGGGACATGTCGGAGAGCACGCAGGCGCTCATCGCGGCAGAGCAGGAAGTCCGGCGCCTCGAAGGGCAGGCGGCAGAGAAGGAGGCCTTCGTCGCAGCATGTACCGAGCTTGTGGAGCAACTATCGGCACAACTGATCGACGCTCAGGTACAGCTGACGGAGGCGGGCCAACAGATGGTCACACTCCAAGTCGAGCGGGAGCGCGCACAGGCCAGGATTGACGAACTGCGTGCTGCGACCGCTGACGAGGAGAGGGCACGCAGAGAACGAGAAGCAGCCCTGGAGGCCGCCAGCCAAAGGGTAGCGGCATTAGAAAGACTTATCCAGCACGCTAATCCCTAGGGGCTTTGTTTTTTGCCATTCCTAGAACATTTTGCTTCCGTTATTCAATATTTCGATCCATTTGTATGAATCAATATATTTATCTGCGTCTTTCGGTTTAATATCCTCAACCACAATTCGTTGTCTTGCGGGAGTGTTAACCGAGCATCAGGCATCCACAATTGGGCCTGGGTTTCTGGAGAAAAGAGGGAGGTCATTCCTAAGAAAGGAGACCTCAGACCTAATCAATGTACCATCCCCCCAACCTGTTCCAACACACGAGCGGGACAATGCTAGGGGTGTTGAGATTTTATCCGAACATAGGGAAATGAGAAAAGGTGAATCGTGTGTCCCGAATCCAGACATCCACAACGGTCGGCCTTCCAGGAAATGCCCAAGACGGTAGGCGGACAGTGGATCGACCATAACAACTGCAATAGACGGACCGAAAAAGGCCATCATTCATATTGCAGGAGGCGGACCACATGTCATCATGAATACCGCTTTGGGGTTCCTTCAGACACATGGGCGGAAAATCCAGATCAACAGGGCATGCGAAGCGTGGGGCGAAGTGACGATTTGTTCGGACAGAATCCAACGCTCTCAAAATTGCGCCACCGTGGGGAAAACGTATTAGGTGGATGCACTAATCTGGCCGTGAGTCACCTCAATTCTCAGACAGCACCTCTCTGACGAGGAAACTGTCGCTTCCCATCCTTGCGATGGGGCATCCCGAGCTGAATCGGGGAGAATATCACAACTGCACCACTCTACCCGAAGTGAGGCCAGACGGCCGGCGACGAGGAGGGGCGGGACATATCGATCCCTGAGGCTGGACCCGAGTCGAAATGCCCGGGCGTTCCTACGTACTCCATTAGGCTGGAGATCAAGCCACACGTAGTTCTGAGAGTGCAGTTTAACGTCATGCAGGACGTAGGACCCCATTTGGGGTAGATCTTAGTTTAGGGTCTTAGAGCTCGGACCATAAGGGCTGGATCTTAGTTTAAGGTCTTAGAGCTCGGACCATAAAGGTGGAGGATCTTAGTTTAAGGTCTTAGAGCTCGGACCATAGGGCTAGAGGATCTTAGTTTAAGGTCTTAGAGCTCGGACCATAAGGGCTAGGGGATCTTAGTTTAAGGTCTTAGAGCTCGGACCATAAGGGCTAGGGGATCTTAGTTTAAGGTCTTAGAGCTCGGACCATAAGGGCTAGGGGATCTTAGTTTAAGGTCTTAGAGCTCGGACCATAGGGGCTAGATCTTAGTTTAAGGTCTTAGAGCTCGGACCATAAGGGGAGATCTTAGTTTAAGGTCTTAGAGCTCAGACCGTAAGGAGAGATCTTAGTTTAAGGTCTTAGAGCTCGGACCATAAGGAGAGATCTTAGTTTAAGGTCTTAGAGCTCGGACCAGAAGGGGAGATCTTAGTTTAAGGTCTTAGAGCTCGGACCATAAGGAGAGATCTTAGTTTAAGGTCTTAGAGCTCGGACCATAAGGAGAGATCTTAGTTTAAGGTCTTAGAGCTCGGACCAGAAGGGGAGATCTTAGTTTAAGGTCTTAGAGCTCGGACCGTAAGGGTGGAGGATCTTAGTTTAAGGTCTTAGAGCTCGGACCAGAAGGGGCTAAAGGATCTTATTTTAAGGTCTTAGAGCTCGGACCATAGGGCTCAAAGCACGCCACATCGTGGTCATATCCCCTGGATTTGCGAAGATGCACTGAGGGATAGTGTCAAGAGTGTCGAGGTTTCGCCTGGTCAGAATGGGAGGTGGAAAATGTGAATCATGCGGCCATTCACTCAAGGACTGGGGGCACCGGTGTAACGATATGGGAGTACTGCCGACCGTGGCGGAAAAGCAGCATCAATATCGCACTAACCGTTGGTGGAATGAGGCAGCAAACGAGCATCGACCGCTCAATCGCAGGATTCATATCGATTTGCTGCCCGAGGCCATTGGGGGTACCGGCCCGAGTCGGTGGGAGAGCACTGAGGCATTGTGTCCGAACCGTTCACGGGGGCTCCACCCAGGGCGTAGACGATGGGTCCGAATGAAAGGGAGCACGAAGCCTGAAAAGTGGAGGAAACCTGACCAAGCGGATCCTGACCCTCCTGGCAATAAACCAGAGTACTCTTGACACCGGTGGACCACGGCAAGGGGTCGGGGAACACGCCTTGAGGGTGACCTGAAGGCGGCGGATTTCCCAGAGAAGGGGGAATCTCTAAGAGGTGGGGGGCTGGACCCGAAGTTTCAAACATCCGGGCGTTCCTACGTATCCCATAAGGATGGGAATCAAGCCGCACGTAGTTCTTGAAGCGCGGTGCAACACAATCGGGCACCAGCGCGGGGAAGAGTGCGGGTCTGACCCTCGCACACATAAGAAGCGGCATTTGATATTTCTTGTTTGTCCTTAAAGATGAATGGTTTTTCTTTGTGCGGCGACATGCCTGTGATTGAGAAATCTCTGGCGTCGCCGCAATAATCAAGCCACGGAAGGCATTGATGAATGGCGTGGTCATTAACCAGCGCCCAACATGAGTGTCCCCTGAGGAGGACATCACGATGCAGTGCCGTTTTTTTCGTCGGGCGGCCAAGACGATCACAGTTTACGGTCGTGTGGTAGGACCAGACAACACAGTTTAAGGTCGTGTGGTTCGGACCATGGAGGAATCCGCTTATTGCGGTACGGCGGACACGGCGGGGGTGGGAACATACCCAGCCCTGCGGTCACGCACGATTCCAGGAGAAGAGTCTTGGGATAGGGGTCTGCATATGTCCATCACCCGAGGGGCAGAGATGCTAGCCTCCAGATATACTGGGCCCAGAACGCAATTGTTCGGGCGACTCCCTCCTCCTTATGGGGACGAGGGTCCAGCTACGCATGGCCCTTAGGGAGGATATCTGCATATATCCTTGGTGCTCAGATCATGGGAGCCTCGAACGACATCATTACCCTGGTTGGTCTGCCTAACGTGTAGAGGCGTACCGGAGGTCAGTATGAAGAGAGTGTCAAGATTCCACTGCAACGCACAAAGGCGGAGTGTGATGAGGACTGCGCAACCAATGTTCAGAGCCTGAGAGAGCTGATATGGCGATCAAGGACGTTGCTGACGCATTCGCAACACAACATCCGATCGCGTCAGCCTAAGACGGGGCAAGCAAACGAGCATCAACCGCTCAATCGCAGGATTCATATCGATTTGAGGCCCAAGACCCACCGGTAAATCGACCCGGAGCGGTGGGAGAGCACTGAGGCATCGTACCCAAACCGCCAACGAGGATCCCTTCGAGTGAGGGCTCGAACAAGAGGAAGCGCGGGGCCTGACAAGCAACACAGGACTTGTCGGGATTGAATCTGACACTACGAGTCATAGACCGAAGCACCCAAAACATGTTAACAGATCTCCGGAAAGGGTCGGAGGACTTACCCTGAGAGCAACCGAAGGGGGGCAGATCCCCGTGATCAACCAAGAGACGGGGCTGGACCTAAGACACAAGCGTCCAGGCGGTCCTACGTATCCCATAAGGATGGGAATCAAGCCATACGTAGTTCTGGAAAGGTAGTTTAACGTCATGCAGGACGATGAGGGGTGTGAGGTAGTCCCACACACGGGGGAGGCGTACGGCGCGGCCAGTAGACCGACGTGAATGAGGACATAATCCCCCGCTCACGCGATACGCCTCGCACAAAAAGGAGGGGAACTGGGGCCAGAGGCCCAACGCGGGATAGGGATTCCCGGGAAATGGGGCTGGGCCTGAAACATAATGTCCAGGCGGTCCTACGTATCCCATAAGGATGGGAATCAAGCCATACGTAGTTCTTGAAGTGCAGTTTAACGTCATGCAGGACGATGAGGGAAAAGGAAGGGGGGAGCAGAAGGCATCCCCAAACGTGGCGGGGCGTACAGCGTGACGAGCAAACCGACGTGAATGATGGCATAGCCCCGCACTCACACCATACGCCGCACACCCGGGGGCAACTGGGCCAAGGGCCCGAGATGGGATGAAAATTCCCGAAGGATGGGGCTGGGCCTGAAACACGAGGGTTCAGGCGGTCCTACGTATCCCATAAGGATGGGAATCAAGCCGCACGTAGTTCTTAAGTGGCAGTTTTACGTCATGAAGGACGAATGCTGAACAGTTTAACGTCTTGTAGCTCGGACGTAGTGCAGTTTAGCGTCATGCGGGACGAAGCACTTGGCAGTTTAACGTCTTGCAGCGCGGACGAATGCTGAACAGTTTTAACGTCTTGTAGCCTGGACGAATGCAGTTTAACGTCGTGCAGGACGTGTGTGCAGTTTAATGTCTTGCTGGACAAATGTGCAGTTTAACGTCATGCTGGACGTAGTGCAGTTTAGCGTCATGCAGGACGAATGCTGAACAGTTTAACGTCTTGTAGCTCGGACGTAGTGCAGTTTAGCGTCATGCAGGACGAAGTGCAGTTTAACGTCATGCAGGACGAAGCACTTGGCAGTTTAACGTCTTGCAGCGCGGACGAATGCTGAACAGTTTAACGTCTTGTAGCCTGGACGGATGCAGTTTAACGTCGTGCAGGACGTGTGTGCAGTTTAATGTCTTGCTGGAAAAATGTGCAGTTTAACGTCATGCTGGACGTAGTGACACTCAGGCAAAGTATTGCTTGAGGAACCTAGCGTTGGTGGGAGGAGTGACACGCTCACCATCCATAGTCGCTAGGGAGTACGCGCCATTGGGATAGACCTTGTGGACAACAAAAGGTCCCTCCCACTTGGGCTCCAACATGGGCGGCTTCCTGCCGGGGATCATCGGTGCTCTTAGGGCTAGCACTAGATCACCCTGCAGGAAGGAGCGGAGGCGAACCTTCTTATTGAAAGCTCGAGCCATCCTGCTTTGATGCCTCTCCAAGTTGTGCAAAGCGCGAAGTCTATTCTCATCCAGTGCTTCCAACTCGACTAGACGGGCTTCAGCAACTCTGTCCGGCGCTTGCTGGTCGTAGACCGCAGTGCGCAAGGACGGTAACTGGATCTCGATGGGCAGGACGGCCTCAGCTCCATACACCAGGGAATAAGGGGTCATCTGGGTGGAATTGCGAGTCGTCGTCCGATAAGCCCAGAGGGCGTTGGGGAGCTTGTCCGGCCAACTCTTCTTGTTCTGACCAACCATCTTTTGCAGAATGTTAGAGAGGGTTTTGTTAAACGCCTCGATCTGTCCATTCGCCTACGCATGATAGCGAGATGTATGGTTCGAGCGAATGTTATACTTGGCGTACAACTTCTTCAACTCGGCTGCTCGGAAATTGGTTCCGTTATCCGTGAGGATAGCGTGAGGCACTCCAAATCGATAGATGATGTTGGAGGTCACGAAGTCAGCGATCGAACAGGATTTGACCTCTCTGAGCGGAATCGCTTCTGCCCATTTGGAGAAGAAGTCCGTGGCGGTCAGAATGAACCGGCACTGGCGAGCTGTCGCCGGCGGGTAAGGTCCCACAACGTCCAGTCCCCAGACTGCAAAGGGCCAGGAATACCTTGTGGTATGGAGAGGCTCCGGCGGCCGATGCACAAAGTTCGCATGAACCTGGCACGCATGGCACCTCCTGGCGTACTCGATGCAGTCATGGATCATAGAGGGCCAGAAGTATCCCAACCTCCGAATCTGGTGGGACAGCTTCGGCCCAGTCTGGTGGGCGCCACACGAACCAGCATGAACCTCTTGCATGACTCGTGGGATCTCGACTCCCTGAAGGCAACGGAGGAGAACACCATCAAACCCGCGCTTGTAGAGGATCTGCTCCAGACCGGGACTGCTCTGGAGGACAAACTGCGATGCGCGGCGTCGAACTCGCTCGCGCTCGGCCCGATCTGACGGAAGAATGCCATGTTGGAGGTACTCAACCAAAGGCGTCCTCCAATCAGGGGCTGATTCGACTGCTATATCTGGGGTACTCGGGGCTCCGGGCATAGGGGCAACCGTGGTGAGATTACTTACCAACGGGCCGCGATCTTCTTCCGGGATAACGGGAGCGATGAGCCTGCGGCGCGTCACACGGACGATCAGGTTGTCCTGTTCAGGCTCCGCAAGTGACGCAGCAAGGCTGGCCAAAGCATCTGCTCGACCGTTCTGCGACCGGGGAATATGGACAATTTCTGGCCGAGAAGGGAACCGGGCCATCAGAAGGAGGGTGCACTCCAACAATGGCACAAGTTCCGGCTTCCTGACAACATAGTCGCCATTGATCTGCTTAACGACCAGCTCGGAGTCCCCTTTCACACACAGATGGGGCACGTCGATCTCGAGAGCTAACTCGAGGCCGGTGATGAGGGCATGGTATTCTGCCTCATTGTTGGTACAGCCCTCTGACAACAGGAAAGAGTATGGCAGCACGGCTCGCTCCGGGGTAATGAAGACGATGCCCAAGCCCACTCTATTGAGCTTGGGATTATCGAGTCTTCTACCGGTGGGGCTCCGGGAGGCACCGTCAAAGTGCATCTGCCAGCATGGATCAGCTCGATCAACCGAGAGAATGGTCTCATCAGGAAAGCCTAGATCCAGCGGCTGATCCGCGGAGGTCGGGTGAGCGGCCAGAAAGTCTGCCAACGCTTGCCCTTTGATGGCCTTCTGAGACACATACCTGATGTCGAACTGCTGGAGAATCACAGCCCACCGCGCTAGACGGCCAGTCAACATAGGTCGGCTCAGGATATATTTCAACGGGTCTACCCGAGAAACCAACTGTACCTCATGGTGCTGCAAGTAGTGCCGTAATTTCTGTACGGCAAATACGAGCGCCAGACAGCTCTTCTCGATGGGGGAATACCTAACCTCCGCATCGAGGAGCATGCGACTGAGGTAATAGAGGCTATTCTCTGTTCCCTCGTTGTTCTTCTGGGCGAGAATGGCACCCAGGGACCGTTCCAGGGCGGTCACATAAAGGACCAGCGGCTTTCCGGATACGGGCGGCATCAGGACCGGAGGTTGAAGCAGGTACTGCTTGATTTCCTCGAAAGCGGTCTGACACTCTTTATCCCATACATAGGTGGCACCTTTCTTCATAAGCCGAGAAAAGGGCTTACACTTGCCGGCCAGATTCGCGATGAATCGGCGTATATAGGCTAAGTGGCCTTGGAACCCTTGCAGTTCCCGGACGGTACCCGGGGGAGGCATCTGGCTAATCGCCCTGATTTTCTCTGGGTCGATCTCAATACCCCGGTATCTTACCACAAATCCAAGGAACTTTCCGGAGGTGACCCCAAAGGCACACTTCAACGGGTTCATCTTCAGGCAGCGAGACCGGAGGAAGCTGAACACTTTCCCAAGATCTTTGAGATGGTCCTGACGCTGGCGCGATTTGACAACCAAGTCGTCGACGTAGCATTCCACCAGTGTGCCGAGGATTGGCTTGAATATGCGGTGCATCGCCCGTTGGTAGGTGGCACCTGCATTCTTCAGGCCGAAAGGCATGACCCGGTAGCAAAAGGTACCTTGGGGGGCCCTGAAGGCAGTGAACTCCTCATCCTCAGGGGCCATCCGAATCTGGTTGTATCCGGAGTATCCATCCATGAAGGAGAGGGCTTGGAACCCTGCCGTGGCATCAATCAACAGCTCTGTCACTGGAAGGGGAAAATCATCCTTCGGACAGTGGCGGTTGAGATCGCGGAAGTCGATGCAGACTCTGATCTGCCCGTTCTTCTTCCTGACCGGCACAATGTTGGCCAGCCATTTGGGGTACTGAACTTCCCTCACGAAGTTGGCTTTGATAAGCTTGTCAACTTCGGCCTCAACCATGGCACCATGGGATGGGTGCATCTTCCTGGGAGGCTGCTTGAACCCGCGATGGTTCGCCGGGAGACCAAGGCGGTGGACGGCTACCTGAGGATCTAGCCCCGGCATCTCGTCATAGCCCCAAGCGAACACATCACGGTGCTGCCTGAGAAAGTCCACGTACTGCTGCCGCTCCTCAGAGGGCATGGCGGCACTAACCAACGTGGGTCTTGGATCGGCCTCGGTTCCAAGGTT
The DNA here is from genome assembly GCA_963277665.1 of Viscum album. Taxonomy (NCBI): domain Eukaryota; kingdom Viridiplantae; phylum Streptophyta; class Magnoliopsida; order Santalales; family Viscaceae; genus Viscum; species Viscum album. The sequence continues at coordinate 625,921,572 of OY728150.1, read as the reverse complement.
CACCTGCATTAACTCATCGACCGTGGCGGGGACGCCCTCCTCAAAGGCTGGGGGTGCATCTTCCACGTCCTCTCCACTTGGGGAGGGATCAGCCATGGGAGAGACTGCGTTGGAAACTGCATTGGGGCTACCAGGTCCTGCTGGGCCACTGGTGCTGGCGCGGGCGGTCGCGGTCATCTCATCAGGAGACTCGCGGACCGTCAAGACCATGGCGACGTCCAACCGGTGAATCGGGAGGACGTAAGCGTCATCCAGACCTGCCCAGGGATCGCTCGCAACAGCGACAGGCTCAACCTCACCTGCCAGGATCTGCTTATCCTTGCTCTTGTAATAGTCCGCGTCCAGATAGCGGGCTTCACATGAGGCAAAAGGAGAGGCATCTCCTTGAAGCACGCCTACTCGACCATTAAGGGAGTATTTGAGGCATTGGTGGTATGACGAGGGAACCGCCGCATGAAGGTGGAGCCATGGCCTGCCCATCAATGCGTTATACGCAGTGTCCTGAGAGACTACCATGAATTCGGTGTTGGAAACCAAGTCACTGAACTGGGTCTTCAAACGTATCTTGCCGACCGGGGTTTGCTCGGTGCGGTCGTACCCCTGGATCCTGAGGTCGGAGGGAATCAAGTCATCCTCAGACAACCCCAATCTCCGGAGCGTCCGAGTTGGAATCAGGTTAATCCCGGACCCCGTGTCGACAAGACAACGCCGGACTTCAAGGCCATTGAACTGGCCAGTGACATACAGCGGACGAATGTGTCCCTGTATAGGAGGGTCTTCATCCTTACCAGAGAACGAGATAACTGCCTGACATTCGGCGTCCTCGATCGTTTCGGCGTGAAAGGCCTCTGCAGCCGCAACCTCTGTCTCAAACTGGAGGGGGCTCTTCAGGGCTTCAGCGAGTGCCTCGCGCATCTCAGATGACATGCGCAGAGCCTCAAGGATGGAGAGCCTTGCTGGGATGTCGGCCAAGTGCTTCAGGACATCATACTTTTTGGCCAAGCGCGAGCTCCTGGTTGCAGGAGGTTGCTCTGCGGTTGGTGGCATGACGGGCCTTACCGGTTGGATCGGCGGCCGACTGGTACTTGGCGCATCTCGCTGTTCACTGGTCGCAGTCCGGGAAATGGTCACCGTACTGGAGTCAGGAGGCCGGGATGGACTTGTGGCAGGGCGGAGCTGGTCGCGACGCGGCTGAGGCGGTTCTGCCTGGTCCCACACCACAAACAGTGGCGGAGGCGAATCCGTCATCCCCGGATGGGGAACCTGCGCACGTTGAGCTCGATCTTGATCCTGCTGCCTAGTCTCAGTGGCGTGCACGGCCTGGCCGGAGGTACCGACGGCTGTGCCCCGACGACTCCTGCTGCTGCGGTTCTTCCGACGGTGGCGACGACCGGGGACACTAGGAAGGTCCACCTGGTGTTCTTCAACGTCGGGAACCGAAAAGGGATTTACCAGCTCGACGGTGTTAACCGAAGCGTACCCAATACCGTCATCGGACGAGTCATCCATCACCGGGCGGATCCGAGGAGGGACCCCCATCTCCGGGGGCATGAAATCGCCGAGAGTACGGGATAGTGGCGGAACTGGCGGGGCGCGTTCTTCCTTCTTGCGCTGCCGCCGTTTGCTCCTCTTGGAGGAGGCAGGCTGGGACGACGACGCCGAAGCAGCACCCGCAGATTCTGGGGGCTCAGGCTGATTCAAGCGCGCACGGATGATTCCCTGGGCGCGAATGGTCGTCTTGCGGGCCATCCAGTTATTGTACTTCTGGGATCCGCGGTTGGAGACCAGCTGCCATTCGTCCTCGTTGCCACTATCGTCATCTGATCCCACGAATACGCCCGCCACTTGTGCTGGAGCTGGGCCCAACCTGATTACATTGTTGTTAATCTGGTCTTGGAGCCAGTCCTTGAACACATAGCACCGCTGGATGGTGTGCCCCAGGGCTCGATGGTAGGGGCAGTAGCGGGGGTTATCCGTGAGATGTGCCTCCTCTGGCTTCCAACACTCAGGCAGTCGCACAATCCTCTGCTCCAGGGCGCTCCGGAAATAACCGGGGACCTGATCCTCATGGAATGAGTACGTCAGGTGTCGCGGGCCCCTGGGAGCGCGGTCTTGACGAGGGGCTGGAGGGGCCTGCCGAGGAGGTGGACCCTGATTATCTCGCCTAGGTTGTGGCGGTACATTACGCGGAGGGGCCGGCCGGTTCTGAGGCTGCCGTTGCTGGGCCGGGAACTGAGCCCGTGGAGGCGGATTCCTGTGAGGCTGCGGAGCTGGCCTCACCGGCAGCAGCTCCAACGGCCTGGGAGCCTCTATCTGGGCCACAGCAGCGGGCTCAGCCCTGCTGGCTCTCCTTGCAGGAATCATAGGAGGCAGCGGGCGTGCCTGGCTGGCCTGTTGCAGGGCTTCCTCAAGACGTTGAGCTTTGTCTGAGAAGTCCCTGAACCCTCCGGGGTAGTTCTGAGTAATCAGGGAAGGGACCAGCTCGGTCTTGACGTTCCCGACGCACATTGTCAGCAACTGCTCCTGAGTCAATGGCATGTCAAGGGAATACGTGAGACCCTTCCATCGGGCGACGAAGTCCGCGACTCGCTCATCAGGCCTCTGCTTGCACTTGAAGAGGTCTGCGATACTCGTCTTCCGGGTCGTGGAACTGAACTGGTAGAGGAACTGTCTACGGAGGTCCTCCCAGCTGGTTACCGACCCGACGGGGAGCTGGCTGTACCAGACAAATGCTGGCCCTTCCAGTGTCTGAACAAAGCAGCGAAGCTTAGCGGCCTCCTGCTGCGCCGGAGTTCCCAACATAGGCCCGCACCTCGAGTTGAAGTGGGCTAAATGCTGTGGCGGATCTCCAGTCCCGTTGAAGGGGGCGAAAGTGGGATTCCCGAATCCCGGAGGCGCCGGCATGTCATCCACCCATGCTGGGTAGGGCTTGCCGTCCGGTGGGATCGCCACCTGCCGAGTCTCCAAGGCTTCCAAGCGGGCAATGAGTGCCGCCATCGGATCGTCCGGACATGGGTTCCAGTCCTGGCGAGGATCTCTAACCACGAGCGCATTGCATGGCCCTTCAATCGGGTCGTCGACCGGGTCGTCGAACTCGGCAGCTCGTGGGATGGCGGGCGGAGCGGCCCTTGGGGCAGCGGGAGGAATCCGAGCGGGATCTCTCAGGTAGTCACGCCGCTCGGGAGGGTGTGGCGAAACATACCGCGCCCTCTTGCCGTAGGCAATGGCCTCTCTCCTGTCGGCGAACACGGCGTAATCACGGTTTCCCGGGAGAGTCTCATCGAGGGGTGGTTGTTCCGGTCCCTGCTGTCCTGGCCTGGGATCACCGTAGTCAGGCCGCCGTTCTGCAGCGCGCTCGGCGAGGAGCTGGTCAACCAGCCTCTTCTGTTCGGCGAGCTGCTGACGTAGCGTAGCCTTCTCGGGATCCTCCTCTGCCCTCCGCATGGAGGCAGATGGGTCGGCGGGCCTTATAGCCTCGCTGTGCTCTTTTCCTTTGCTGACGTTTCGGCTCAACGTCAGTGCTTCAGTGGGTGCGGGGAGCCCCAGGAGGTTCCTCTGATGACGAGTAACTCTCACTGATGGGTCTGACGACGGCTTGTCTTCGGGGGGGAAGCCCCCGTCGAGAAGTTCCAAGTCGTTCCCCTCTCCCGACAGGTCAGCCATATTGACTGTTCCTGTCCCTGGGGATATACCCTCAGGGCCACCCAGCGAATCGGGCTGTCGGCGGATCACACTGAAGCGTAGGGCAGCGTACTGCCCCCATCCACGGATATACACGTGGGGAGTGGCTTCCTCGATAACTTTGCGGAGTACTTGAAAACACTCGACGCATCGTTGTTGGAGGGCCTCGTGGTGCCCAAATGACCCGGGGTGCCGAACCGCGGGGAGCATGGCCAGGTCAATTTGACGGCACTGCTCACCAATATCCTCCAGGTGCGCTTGACTCCCGGGGTATGGCATTTGTAGGCAGTGAAGACGGGAGTGAGTCTCCCGGAGAGTTCGGCGGAAGCATTCGAACTCATCCGGGGTGAGCGATTCGGGTGCATCAAAGCCCGGTCCTGCGACTGGCCAAAACTTCTCAGGGAAGTGGCCCTCTGCAAGGACGGTCCAGAAGCTCCACGATTCAAACTCGGGACCCAGATCTCCTTGGTCCTCTTCCATGGCTGGGAACGGACGGGGAACTGGTAGTGGTGCCGAGGCGGGCCGTCGGGCCGACGGGCTGGCCGGCGGCGAATACGGCGAGCAGGCCGATTGGCCTCCATATCCCGGGCCTCCCCCTGAGGGTGGCGGTGCCCCAGCTACCACATCACGATAGGACGGGCCGGCGAGCGAACATCCTGCCGTAGCATCGGTGCTCGCCGAGGGTGCACCAGATCGTGGTTCGACCGTCGATCCCCAGAAAAAATCTCCGGCTTCTCTGATCGGGGCGGAAGGCACTTCCGGAGGGGCCGGTACCAACCGCAAGCTTGATCCTTGGGGGTCTACCAGGCCCTCGTTACTCCGGATATACCTTCGGAGAGAAGCGGGGATCACATCGATCTCGCTCTCGGGGAGCACGAGGCTGACGTGCCGCATTCCTACCCCTGCCCTTGACTGGCGGGATTGGGGAAGGGGCTCTGTCGCCGAATCGTACTCCGCCTCTGAGTCAGAGAAGCAAACCGGTCGGATCTCTGTCCGGAATTCCGTAACATTCTTCCCTCGGCGTCGACGCCTTGCCTTCCTGCCCCTGGGTGGTTCTTCGGGGCAGGGCTGATCTCTGTCCTGGCGTCCTCCGGCCGCACTGGTGCTGGGGCCAAGAGGACTGGGAACCAAGGTGCGAGGGGCACCGGGACAGATATCAAAGGGGACGCGGGGAGAGATGATTCCGGGCAGGCCTCCGGGCCGGGATCGGAAGGTGGGATGACCCATGCCTCCTGGATCGGCCACACAGAGTAGATCCTGCCGGTGAATAGCGCTACCGCGAGGTGGTCCGCGGTGGCTACTGCCAGTGCCAGCAACCGGGAGAGTCGACCCAACCTGCCTTTGGGGCGGTCAGGGCCTCGATCCGGGTCGGGCATAGGAGTTCCCCCGCTCAGGATGCACAGAGGCCTGGCGACTGGAGCCAGCAGTGGCTTGGGCCAATGCGGCCGCTGTTGCTAGAGCCCCAAGGTGGGCATCCTCTTCCGCTCGTGCCCGACGTTGGCGTCGAGACAGACGAGTCGGGATGAGCGGCGCGGGCAGGTGGAGAGCCTGTTCCTCGACTTGAGGGGCCTGGCGGCGATGTCGTCGTGGCCTGGCGGGAGCCCTTATCGTGGATCCCTGGAGCGGACCTCGGATAGGGTGACCCCGGGCATCTCCCACCTCATCCGCGTAGGGAAGGGAACTGTCAGAGCGCTCCGGAGATAAGCTCCCGAAGCGGTTGGACGTTGAGGTAGGTAGCGGTGCCTCCCTGCGCGGCCCTCGGGGGCGGCGGTGGTGGCGAGGCGCAGCCTCCTCAAGGTCCAGGCGAGCCATTTCCCTAGTGGGGATGACTCCCTCTTCCTCGTATCTCCGCACCAGGGTGTTGATCACCCTTCTCTGGATGACCTCCTAGGGGGAGAGAGGGCGTGGTCGTCCCGCAATTGCGGCTGCTGGGACGGCTGCGGAACGGGCGGGACCGCGCGGAGTAGCCGCGTCGGTGTTTCCCCTGTCCCTGCGCCAGTGGGCGGGTGGCGATCGGGCACTGGATCGGGCGACCTGATTTCTGAAAGCAGGGAGAAAGACCCATTAACACTGACAGGAAAAAGGAATCGACAACCAACCATTAGCGCCACGACGCCTTCCGTGGGGGGAACCCAGGCCCTCGACGTTGCGAGACGGAGTGCCCGATTTCACTTCCCCAGCCCCTGGCGGGTAAGACTGAATGCTTGGCCGGGCAACATGCCGGTCTTCCAACACCTCTGAAAGCCATCGGTCTTCATGTCGAGGAGAAGAGATTCACGTCGGGTTCACCATTTTTCTGTTTCGGTGCGGATGTGCGTCGGGTTACGCTGTTCCGCCAGGACGCGTTCGCGCGTGCACCCGTCAACCCGAGGGGATGGGCGCGCGGCTTGTGGTCCCGCAGTCCCGCTTTCCAAGGGCGGGCGGCATCCGTCCCTTATTCAAGGGCGTCTGCTCCTTGATCGAAACCGGGATGATGGGATGTCGGCTCCTCCTTCCTTGGACGTCTCCTCGGAACTTGTCGCCTAGTCCGGGTCTCCCTCATAGACTTAAGAATGTTCGTGAATCTCGTTCCCGGCGCCATATCTTCATGGACACCGGTTAATTACGCTGCTTCCGCCCGGACGTTCCAAGGAGTCTGGGCGGGGCAGCAACCTGCGGTGAGAAGGCCGGGTGGCTCTGGGTGCTGGGGGCGTGTCGTAACACTGCGGCCCTGCACATCTGTCTTCCGTCCCTAATAGGGCTTCTCGAAGGCATGATGGCCTGAGGCATCCCGTACTGGGTGCGGGGAACTGCGTCACCTGAGGTTTTCCTCAGCTTCCCGTGTTTAACACGGGGTATGCCGCGAGTTTAACGTCCAGCGGGGACGGCATCGGACCGATCAACACGAAAAGTGGATCAGATGACGGAACCCCTTGCGGGGAACCTCCGACGCTGGGGCCAGCACATGGGCGGCTTCCCAAGTAACGTGGAGTGGAGTGAAGTGGCATGACCCCACCGGGATGTGGCGGCCCGGGTAAGGATCAGGATGGATGATGGAGTAAAGAGCTTGGACCCCAGAGGGGCTTCCTACGTACCGCGCGTTAACACGGATCAAAGTCAACGTAGTTCGGGCATACAGTTTAACGTCATGCTGGACGTCGGCAAGCCGACTCACGAAGAGGTCTAGGCCGCCGGGCGGAGGATTGAACCGAACCACCTCGCACAGAGGGGGATGGAACGGCCGGGTGGATCACAGTTTCACGTCATGCTGGACGATAAAAGGAGAATGGAAAAGGGGGGCTGTGGGGAGGCACCGTGGAGATACACACGGGCAGTCTCCCACAGGGGCGGATTCATAGGTGAATCAACGCAAGCGTGGACCCTGGAGGGGTCCACTGATGGACGAACCGACGTAAATACGACCGGGACGACCAGGTGGTGGGCTTGGACCTCAGGGAGGCTTCCTACGTACCCTGTATAGAAGACAGGGATCAAAGTCCACGTAGTTCATTCTGTCAGGACTTACGCACTTGGGGCAGCCCGGATGCTGCAAAACTCAGTTGGAAGGGACTTGGACCGAAAGCGGAAGACACCTCGATCCCAGTCAGACCCTCTACTGGCTTCGGCAGTGGGGAGGCGCAATGGAGATACACATGTGCAGCCTCCCACGAGGAACTAGGGGTTTGTAATACCCTGCCCCCGTAGGGAAAAGCCACTCCCATCAAATCGTACCAAAAGGGGGACAATCCCGACATCCCTGCAGAGACGAGCGGGTGGGGGCCACATCCAAACCGGGGGAGACCCTGCGTGCGAAGCACGGGATCAGGTTGCGGACGGTTTAACGTCTTGCCGGACGAAGTACAGTTTAACGTCATGTGTTGAGGACGAAGCGGACGGTTTAACGTCTTGCCGGACGAAGTACAGTTTAACGTCATGTGTTGAGGAAGAAGCACTTGGCAGTTTAACGTCTTGCAGCGCGGACGATGGGGGCTAGGCAGTTTAACGTCGTGCAGCTTGGACGGATGGGCAGTTTAACGTCATGCTGGACGAATATGCAGTTTAACGTCATGCTGGACGTATGCGCAGTTTAACGTCATGCGGGACGAATATGCAGTTTAACGTCATGCTGGACGTATGCACAGTTTAACGTCATGCGGGACGAATGCGCAGTTTAACGTCATGCTGGGCATAGGTTGCCGGACGAAGCACTTGGCAGTTTAACGTCTTGCAGCGCGGACGAGGTACAGTTTAACGTCGTGCAGGACGTATGGGCAGTTTAACGTCATGCTGGACGAATATGCAGTTTAACGTCATGCTGGACGTATGCACAGTTTAACGTCATGCTGGACGATGCGCAGTTTAACGTCATGCTGGGCATAGGTTGCCGGACGATGGGTGCGTGTCACTTCGCACGAGCCTGGAAGGCTGCACGGGAAGACAGCGCACGGTGCGGGCACCCGGGATGAAGACCATCGGGCACCACGCAGGCAGGTGCCCTCAGGGGGTCGAGGGAGGCGACCCTGGCGGATTGCGCGCAAAAGAGGAGCTTTGCGCGCAAAACCGCGGGTCGGCGCGCAATCGGGGCGGCTGGCGCGCAATTGGGCCAGCGCCTTTGCGCGCGGAAGGTTGGGATTGCGCGCACCGGGCTTCGGATAGCGCGCGGGGGCAACGGCTCATTCTTTATCGAATGGCCACTTGAAAGAAGGGGGGGTGCGCGCAATCAGGCCGGATTGCGCGCACCCCGGGGGCAATTGCGCGCAAGCGGGTTCTTTTGCGCGCAAAGGCCTTAGGGTGGTTTTTATTCAAATGAAAGGAGCCAGCGGGGATTGCGCGCGAAGGCGGACCCCGAGGCTTTCTTGCGCGAAAGAAAGGAGGTTACCTGAAGTTCGTCATTGCGCGCGGAAGGGGTTGAATTGCGCGCACGAGAGACGTTTCAACTTCCAGCAACCTTTAAAATGTTGGGGGTCGCCTTGTATTTATAGGCAACCCCAGGCGCGGAATCCAGGGTGCGAGCGCGAAATTCTTCTCGCGGGCGCGGAATCGGGCGCGGCGCGCGCAAGGGAGTCGCGCGGACCCGCGGCGCGCAAAATTGCGCGCCGGACCGGCGCATTGCGCGCATCCCGGGGGGTTTGCGCGCGGAACATCCCCTTTGCGCGCGGGCCTCTAAAATTCCGCGCAAGGCCTCCGGGCCCTCCGAAACGTTCTTCCGACTCCAAATATCACTTCGCTTTCCGCATCCGGAGCTTCGTTTGGGACCAACGGACTTTTCCGGCGTCTACAATCACTTCTCAATGAGATTATATTAAAACCTTTTTCATTTTGAATAGATTTACAAAAACCTTCAAATAAACTAAAAGCTTCACTTTTAAATTTCAAAAAGAAAATCCAAGTAAATATAGAATAATCATCAACTAATACATAAACATATAATTTACCAGCTAAACTCGCTACTCTTGAAGGTCCAAACAAATCCATATGGATAAGTTCTAGAGGTTTAGTTGTAGCAACTTTATTAACAGATTTGAATGATGATTTGTGTTGCTTGCCAAGCTGACATGCATCACAGAATCTGTCATTTTCAAATTTGAGACTAGGCAAATCAGAAACTAGATGTTTCTTAGATAATTTATGTAAAGCATATATATTGCAATGACCAAGTCTTCTATGCCAGATCCAGGATTCACTTATATTAGCAGTTAAGCAGTTTACTTGTTGTTTACACAAGGAATACAAATCCAAAGTATAAACATTATCAGTTCTGGGTGCTCTAAACTTAAACAGTTTATCTTTAGAAACAGTACAACTATTGTTAGTAAAATCAACAGTGTATCCATCATCACAGAGTTGAGATATACTTATCAGATTGTGTTTTAACCCTTGTACATAAAGTACTTTGTTGATTGAGACTATCTCTGGATCTCCAACTGTTCCAATACCAATAATCTTTCCTTTGGCATTGTCACCAAAGGTGACAAGTCCTCCTTCCTTTCGAGTAAGAGAAGAGAAATTAGCTGAAGTTCCACTCATGTGTCTTGAGCAGCCACTGTCCATATACCATATTTCTTTCTTTCTTTGGTGACCTGCTACCTGCAAAGACATTCAAACAAATTGCTTTGGTACCCATATTTTGTTGGGTCCAGGAGTGTTAGCAAGCAGTGATCTGAGTATCCAGATTTTCTTTGTTTTCTTAAAATTGATTGAATCATATAGATCGTTGGAAATATAAGCTTTCTTAATTCCACATATTTGAGGTTGTCTTAGAAAACAGTTTTTAGCTATATGACCTTTTGTTCCACAGAAGTTACAAATAACCTGTTTAGTGCTAGGAACAAAATAATTTTTGTATAACTTAGGTTTTTCTCCTTTACTTCCAATTCCAAACCTTTCCTTTTTAATTACAGTTTTTCCAAGTATCTCATTTAAGGTGTTTTCTCCTTTTGTAAAAACTAATGCAGCCTTTTTATAAGATTCTACTTCATCCTGTAGAGTTTTTATTTTTGATTCAAAATTAATTTTATTTGAGTCAGCAGAGTTGTATTTGTCAATTAATTCCTTATGTTGTTTTAGCAAAGTATTTCTCTCATCTGAAATAGCTTTGTGCAAGTTCTTTATAGATTTATATTTGTTAAATAATGAGTCATACCTTTCTTCAAGCATATTGTAGTAAGCTGCAAGTTTTTTATTTGAGAAGCTTGTTTCAGAGTTTGATTCATTATTTGAGTCAGAGGAGTAGTATGAGTGTACCTCATCAATTTCAGCCATGAAACACATATTTGCTTTTAAATTGGCTTCCTCCTTCTCTGAGCTTGATTCAGAAGAATTACTTGAGTCTTCAGAAACACTCCAAGTAGCTTTCATAGCTTTCTTGTCTTTCTGCTCATAATCATCTCTTTTGAAGAATTTCTTCTTCTTTGCATCTTTCAATTTTGGGAAATCCGGTCTGATATGTCCCATCTTTTTGCATTCATAACATCTCACTTCCTTGCTATCCTTTTTGAAGGATTTCTTGAAGTCTTTCTTCTTACTGTAGAACTTTCTGAATTTTCTGGCTAGCTGAGCCAGTTCTTCATCCGAATTTGAAGAATCAGAGCTTTCTAATTTAGCACTTACTTCTCTGTTCTTCATCTTTCTATCCTTTTGTTGAGAAGTCACTTTCAACGCAGTATTTTCCCTTTTTATTTAGACTTTATGCTCATTTACCTCGTCTTGCATTTCAGCTTCGTACATCATCAATGTACCAATCAGTTCTCTCATAGTTAGATCTTTAACAGAAGTTGATTGTCTGATTGCTGCAGAGATTCCATTCCATCGAGTAGGAAGTACTCTCAGTACCTTCAACGCTTGATCAGCCTGCTTGATTGGTTCTCCTAGAGCTGTTATATTATTGACAATTTCTGTCAATCTTCCATTCATCTGAGTGATGCTCTCTCCTTCAATCATTCTGAAAGTATCAAATTTTAACTTAGCAGTTGCATATCTCATCTGTCTTACATTATCTGTTCCTTCATAAGCAACAGCTATTGTTTTCCACATTTCATATGCAGTCGGGCATTGAGATACTCTGTTAAATTCATCTGGTCCTAGACCACAGATGATTGCATTCATAGCTTTTGAATTTATGTCATACTCAGCCTCTGTAGCAGCACTCCATGTATCGGGATTTTCAGGAATTTCATAGGGAGTCAGAATCTTTGAATAGACTTTGTAACCAAGATTTTTCAGATAAATAATCATACGTGATTTCTAGCAGCCATAATTATCTCCATTAAAGTAAGGTGCTCTGACCATTGACATTCCCTCTCTCATATCAGCCATGATACACTATGTATAATCTTTAAATACTTCTATCTTGATAAGACTTTAAAAAATAAGAAGCTCCTCCTTTGATACCAATTGTTGGATCTGAATCTACGGATTACACACAAGAGGGGGGGTGAATTGTGTCTTTTCAAAATTATTACAATCTATTTAATTTAGACAAATTCTGTCCACTATGCTTTTGCACGATTAAATATGCAGCGGAAAAATTAAAAGCATGAACACACGGATGTATAGTGGTTCGGGGAACAGAAGGCCCCTAGTCCACTCCACCAACGCTCAAATCCACGAGCTTGGCGATTTTCACTATCTGGTCCTCGTTTCCACAGACCTGTTCACAACTGAGTACAGGCAGTTGACACCTTTACAAGATTCAGGCATACACAGCCTTCCTGGTTCAAACACGAACCCACACAGCTTAGAACGAGAAGCTGATCACTCAAAAAAATAAAAAGGGTTTCGATAAAGAAAACACTTCTCCAGTTGTTCTTCACAATTGCAACAGAATGCAATTGACAGTAGATAGATCGTTGTCTTCAGAAAATAAAAATCTGTAATCAAAACAGTTCTGAGTCGATCCAGTTGCAATAGATATTACCAGAAACTTCACAACTTCAGCAGCAATAGATTCACAACAGATAGTCGATGTAGAACACGTGAATCTGCTATCAAGATCTTCCTTCGGTAATAAAGGTTTTACACTTCTTCTCGATCACCAGAAAAGAACGCCTTTACACAGTCTCTGTTTCTTGCTCGTTAAAAGATCAATCTATATCTTTCACACACTTTTCTGTGTATATATATATATCCGAAGTTTCCAAGATAGAACATATATATTCAAATCTGAGAAAATCTTCCGCATAAATAGATCCATGAAAATCTCTTTTAGATTCGCGATATTAAATGAAATAACAGAGCCGTTGTAACTCCCCTGAGGAATCGGCATAAAAAGCTCCGTTTAAATCAATCAGTAATCCGTTGAAAATCATCTTTGATTCAGTCAAAGTCGTACTTAAGAATCGGCTCGAAATCCGCTTAATAATCCGCTTGTTTGACCAATGCAAAAGGAAATATCGTCTGTCAAAAATATCCCGACGCCAAACGTAGGGTTGATGACGTGGCTCCAAACGTAGGGTTCACAAACGTAAGGTTCACAAACGTAAGGTTCAGAATGTAAGGTTCAGAACGTACATACTTTCTCTTCAGCATTCAAACGTGGGGTTGATCATCCATACTTTGTCTCGCTTCAACTCTCCAAAGAACGTACGGTTGATTATAAAAGTAAGGTTGATGATCCATACTTTTGAGAAACAAACTCAACACTGAAAACTAACGTACGGTTTCTCTTCCATACTTGTCCAACAACGAAAACGTAAGGTTCTTCCAAACGTAATGTTCTTCTTCCATACTTTTCAACAACGTAAGATTCATTAACCATACGTTTTAAAATAACGTAAGGTTCCTTAACCATATGTTTCTTTTAACATAAAAAGTAAACTTTTCATCCATACGTTACGTTCATCAACGTAGGGTATGAACAGTGATTCCAGTACGCGCTAAAATTGATCTCGCGCTATAGTGATTCCAGAACACGCTAAAATTGATCTTGCGCTACAGTGATTCCAGAACACGCTAAAATTGATCTCGGAATAAATGAAGTATGAAATCTCGTTGTATGAAATAAATAAATAAAATAAATTCCTGCAAAATACTCAACGAAATAATTAGTAAATAATTAAGGGTATTTGTGAGCATCAAAATCATCATAAAGAGACAGAGTATTATTTGAAATAATCTCCCCCTTTTAAAAAACATTATTTTGAATTGTTTGAAAACAATACATTGCTCAACATGTTCTTGGTGAACTATGAAGTTTATAATTACGTAGTTAGGACATGAGGTCACTTGATGTGAACGAAACATTTCAGATGGCTCCAAGATAGAAGATCTAGGTTTCACTACATATCTTGCATGGAAAAGAATCAAGCCACACTGTTGAATATTTAATTTTATATCGAATGTAATAAAAGGGTAATATAATTTATTATTTATGAATAATAAAAGAGATAAATATATAATAATAATGTATAAAATTACACTTTTAGATGATACATGTATGGTGATGAAGAAAAACGAAACATGTTTCATTATAGAGGTAGTATTCCGCACAACACATGATTTAGGGTTTGGGTTTTTTTAATAAAAGGGAAAAGTTTATTAATGATTATTCTCATAACATAATAATATTAATTATATAACCAATAGTTTTTTTATTACACTTGTAATTTGATATAATAATTGGAAAACAAAAATAGAAAATAATGAAGTTAAGAAATAATGATTACTCAAGTTGAGCACTTTAATATTTACTTGAAAGATCCCTCATATATTTATGTCATAGGATAATATAATTTGAATAAAAATTCAATAAATTTAAATAATATTATAGTGGGAGAATTTTTTTTTGTTTTTTCATATGAAACTTAATTTTTATGATTTATTTTAATGGGTGGTGAGAGACCCCTTTTATAATTATCGAGATTGGAATTTTTGTAACTATTTTCACTTTATATAAAGGTATAACATGTTAAACATATCCTATGGCTCTAAAATTTAAAAATAATAGATTTAATTGAAGATTATAATTATATAAACTCATCCCCTCAATTAGATGCATTTTTATCATGTTTCAACCCATTTAACCCTTGAATTATTATTTTTACCAATTTTTTCTTTTACTATGGTAACTATTTTTTACTCACTATAAATTACCTTTTATGATTTAAAATAAAGTGGTCCTTATAAGATTATTTATACCCACTAATTAAAAATATTGAATTAATTTATTTTGATTCAATTTATAAAAGTGATAAAATATTATTTTAAAATAAAAAGATAAAATGCATTAAAATAATTTTTGAGAAAATATTAGTTATTCAGTAAAATATCAAATATGGGTTTGTAAATAAATTTTTCTTAAAAATTATAAAATCACACATAAAATAAATGTTTATTCTTATTTAAATGTTTCATGAATTTTATAATCATCTTCATATACTATAAATTTCATAAATGTTTTATTATTTATGAGGATTGTATTAATCATTATTCACATAAAAATTAAATATTTTAGGAAAATATCCTAAATATATCTTAATATTTTATTGTTATTCTTAATAAAAAAATGGTATAAATTCATTTGAAATAAATTTAAAATATTTTATAATTAATTATCTTAATAAAATCCCAATATATAGTGGAAAACAGTTCATATTAGAAAATAACTTTTAAAAATATTTTCTATTCATTATTAAAATTTCAGATCAATGATTATTTAATTTATTGGTGATATATTATTTATATACTAATTTTATTTATTTATTATAAAACCCTAATATACATAGTTTTTTAAATGAAACATCAATTTTGGTAAAAAACACTTTTCGGCTTAAAATGATTTTCATAGTTTTCTAGTTATTATAATTGACTTTAATTCATATTAAAAGCATAAATTATTAATTTCTTCAAAAATGTATGAAACTGGTTACTCTTATCCATTCCTACTAATTCAATGGACATTTTTTAATGGCTATACAAAATATTAAACTAAATGTACCATTGTTTATTATATTATTGTTGTTGCATGGGGGGTAATCCATCAAACACATTCATTCATTTAATGGTAATAATATATTAAAATGTTGGAGTGTTACATTAGTACCATAATTAATAAATTGTATCTTTACAATTTTAATCATAATATGAGTGAAATTTCTATACAGAAATCAGAATTAATCATACACCTCTGGATAGAAATAATATTATTTAGGATGTATAATGAGATTTATCAATATGAAAAATTATTATAATTACATTATAAGGAGATCAAACTTACTTTTTATTTCACATATAATTATAGTGAGGGAATCAGATCTAGATCTTTACTGAATAAATTTCCACCAACCATTAATTTTTTTATATGAAAATTATACCACAAAGGGTTTTTATTTATAACTCAATATCGAATAGTTTGTGAAAACATATAGGAAAATATAATTTATAATGTGAAAATACACTATATAATTCAATATAAGTAGTTGCATTGTATTTTCTTTATTTGTATGGTTTTTGGTGTCTATTTCCCTCATTGGTCCTTGGATTGGGAAATTGAGTTTCATATTTTCGAACACTATTATAATTCATGAAATATATTTCTATAGCTTCTCTATTTCCATTATACTTATGAGTCAGATGACCTTCATATCCACACTTAAAAATTTACCAGTCCCATCAATGAAATTCCCCTCATATATTTTCCCAATATTATGACATTTAAAAAATTGAAACTTATATCCTTTAAAATATTTTTCACTCGATCATTCTTGATACTCCATATTTCTCATTTGTTGTGTGTTTAGGACTTAAACTATGACTAAATTGTTAATCATATTTTATGACGGATGATTAGTTATAGTCATGGAGTTTCTCACTCTATCTCCCATTTGTATGGGTTATTCATTAAGTTAATCTCTACATTGTCCATTAAACCCATGAATCCATCTATTTCCAATAATCACTAAAACCAAAAGGGATGGCATTAGTGATAAAAAATTAATGATATGGTGGAATTATTATAATCAATAACATAAAATGGATCCAAACATAATATATTTTTCCATTATCATCATATTATAATATAATTCATTTAGTTCAACCCACATCAATATTAGTTTAGCATAGATCAATATTGGCTAAACCTAGGTTATATTGAGTTGGGTTCGCTCCTTATTCATAATAAAATCAACAAAATATAAATAAAATACTACCATGAAATTAATTAAAAAATTATAAATCTAAAAATATTTGAAATCTAAGCACTCAAAATCCAACTGATCTATTATCCAAGAAAGTACATATTGATTAATTTGTACCTTAATATATGAATCTATAAAAGTCATTATATCTTATTGATGGTCACTTGAATATTAAGTTATCTAACTTAAACATATTAAAATCCCTCACAATGGTTCATAAAGAAAGTGTGAATTAACAAAATGATATCCCAAATGAGTGTCAAACTAGGTGGGAAATTACGAAATTTTTTCATACACTAGGCGACGTTCTGGTTAATTACTAATCCATTCCATGAAGGGATATTGCCACTTGGTTATTTCATTCTAGATCTTACATCCACCTATAGTATCTATAAAACGATGTAATTTATTAGAGAACCACACAATCTATACCTTAACAAAATAATAAGATGTTATATACCATATGGAACACTCTATTTGAATTATCTCTAGGGTTTTTAGTAAAGTTGTATTATCTAACTCCTTAAATAAAAACTTAATTATTATAGTAACATTATATAATATAATATCCCAATGGTTTATATACACCGTTAAAATTATGATCAACCACATCTTATCAACCATTAAACTATCCTCAATAATCCTTATAATATCTAGAGTTATAGAAACAATTACATTGATACCAACTGTGATGCCTGAAACTCACACACCTGAATCTGGTTCTATAAACACATACTATTCATACTCAATTCGACACCATCTTTGTAATATTATATATAACCATCCATAATTACAAAATCAAAAATTATTATTTCAACTCTTAAATATTGAAGATATTTTCATGTTTATATCATTAGTTAATTTTCATACATTTTAAACTAATAAATCTGATATTATTTATATCAAGAAGTGATTTTTTCATTATATATGAACCCCTAAATAAATAATGATTCATCATAATCTCCAAAAAATTCATCTATACATTCTATCCTTCAAAAGATATCAAATGTTATAAATTTATTTATAATGTGTGGATGTGGAATCATAATATTGGGTGATATCAGATTCACCGTATCGAAAAACATAAAAATGAAGCAATCATGGTATAAATATGACATAAATATTACATAAATAATATGTAAACAACATTGATCCAAAATCAACATGAAATATATTTCATTCTATTACTTGAAAATAAATTACTAACATAGATATCCATAAATTCTATATCAAATTGATGGAATGTATATTGTCGGACATCAAAAATCATATATCATGGCCATATTCAAAGAAACTATTCTGTAATGGGAAGGCAAAAACCTCAAAACCCAACATGATTTTTTATAATGATTTTTGCTGATGCATCAGGGGGATATATAATCTTCAACCTCACTAGTCACTTTATAATGGTCAGTGCATTCTCCATACGAGTCAACAAGACCTTTTATTTAATTACTTGAGGAAAATATTATTGTATATAAATTAGAGGTCATGTAACCATAAATACATAATGTAAATATATAATAAACTTGAGTTATTAGTCAATAATCATAAATAATATCATTAAAATTCCCATTGTTAATAACAGAATAACATCATCATAACCCATCTTGAGAAAGATGGTGTATGGTAAACCCATATATAATCAACTTGGAAATAATTATTCTTAATGGAAAACAATATATAGAATTCAAGTATTTTCCTCATGCCAATGAATGAGACAGAATTATCATAAAACATCCATAAGATGAAGGATCAGGGTCAAAAAAAACATAGTTTAATTTTCAATAATCATCAATATTGGAATAATAAAATACATAATACCTATAATTATTTTCATAATAATAGAATAGCATTATTTTTATATGAACATCATCAAATATGAATTATGTAAAGTTTTATGTTTACATTATATAGAGCTATGTGAATATAGAAATGTCAATATTAGAATAATTCAGGCCATAATAAATTCATATAAAGAATGTGGATGGTATATAATTAATAAAAACCATGTGAAACAAGGGAACATAAAAGAGTGATTATCTAAATGGAAAACAACTTCAAAAAATAATGCTACAATTATTATCTCAAGAGATAAAATGTTCTATATTGTAAGTTCAAATCCCACATGATAATAAACACACACACATATATATAAACATCATGAATATAAACCAAATTATGGTAAATGATTTTCAAAATGATAATGGAAATGGAAGTGGAAACATACATAGATATTATAAATTATTTTTTATCATTGATTTAAAATAATAATTTACACAACGTATTCAAAAGTAACTTTTTAAAAGGTGACATAAAATAATTTGAAAACCATTACATTAAAAAATTATTTCTAATAATTTTTCCTTAAAATTTTAAAAAAAATTCTTAGATAAATTATTATGGGAATAAAAAATAAGATAAAGTGAAAGGAAACCCAATTTTTATTATTTTCAAAATACCTTTTTTAAAACCCACATTTTAAGATGAGTAAAAACATTTATATATATTAGAACATCATTTTAAAAAATATCATCATGAAACAAATTATAAAACATATTATGGAGGGGGAATCCAATAATTTATGGAATAAGTTCCTAATTAAATAATATACTCAAGGAAATGAGACTTGAGTTATCAATATCCTTTATGGGCAATATACTCTATGAATCATGAAACAATTGAAAAGTGTTTTATAAGAATAGAATTTAATACTATATAAAGAAACTTAATACAATAAATGGTCATATCAGACCCAAATTATATGAAATTTGTCCAAGTGAATGATCATAACTCAATGAATGGAAATTGAGTTACAATGACTCATACCACTATGGTAACACTTGAGTTAAAATACATTTAAATAAAATAACATGATTTATATTATTTTATCCCATGAATTAAAAGAAAATATATTATAAATAATTCATGGGGTTGTAAAAAAATAGAACACCATACAACTGATCCTCAGTGGAAAACAAATAATATTCCTCAAGGAATCAAAATTGGAACCAATGAAACACATGTGGCTTGAGTAAAACTGTAATAAAAATACAATAAAAGAGATGGTGTGTAATTAAATTCAAATAAATTTATTAAAAGATAATTCATGATATTATATCTCATTTAGGTATTATAAAGAATGAATCAATGAAATTCAGTTTATAATACTAGACATGTCTCAACTAGAGGAATTTGGGATGAAATTATTATCTCAATCCGGATTCGTTCTCCACTTACAAAAAACTTCTTGAGTAATTAAATTTTTTTCAGTAAATAAATAATCAATAAACATTATCATAAATATATCTATTTATAATCATCATTTTCAATCATTATATAAACATAAGTATTAGTTAGTTTTTAACTATTTTCAAAATCGGGTGTATGTAATCATTATCACTGAGAATTAG
The DNA here is from genome assembly GCA_963277665.1 of Viscum album. Lineage (NCBI taxonomy): Eukaryota > Viridiplantae > Streptophyta > Magnoliopsida > Santalales > Viscaceae > Viscum > Viscum album. The sequence continues at coordinate 625,901,867 of OY728150.1, read as the reverse complement.
TTTTATAAAGGTGGTGTTGGTATATATTATTTTCAAAAATTATATCATTATTAGACCATATAATGTACTATAAAATATATTTAAATTTATTTTCTATATCCCTAATTTCCTTTCATGGTAGTTTTTGTGGAAAACAATAAAGTTAAAACAAATGATGATCATGTTTCTGTGATTATTAATGAATGAAATGTGTCTTCTAACTCAAGGATTAAAATATTTTTATAACAATAAAAACCCTAAAAAATAAACCATTATTTTTATATTTATATCATATTATTCCATAAAATATATTCCCATATTAATTCATAATATAGATTCATATTATTGTTCAAGTTGGTAATAAAACGTACATAAACATAGAACTACAATGATTAATGGGTGAATGTATGGAGTTTAAGTTGTAATATCATTTAAAAAAAATTATAATGATCTTATTTGGTGATTACTAGTCACAGTTGTTAATAATTATAAATATACTATAATTTATAAAAAAAATTTACATAGAATAAAAAGTTCATTTTCCATATAGTTTCCTTGTTTTAAACAATTGAATTAATGATAATCATTTGATAATGATATCATTAATAGAGTTTCAAATTTACAATAATATAATAATTATGATATCATAAACATCATATCTATCCTTTATTACCTTCCTCATGATATTCCATATAATGTGGTGATGAATAGAAAAAAAAATTAATCTTATCACTAAGGTGATATTCAACACATATCAATGGTGGATGATTTCATTTTTTATAGAATGGGAGAAAGGAGTAACAAATTTTATAGTTTTATGAGAAAAATTGATATAAATATAATAATTATTTATTAATTTTCTATGTTATACAATCCTTTTATGGTGGGGAAGGAAAATGAAAGATGGTGCGTCATAGAGGGAGTAGTTCAAACAATGTATGATTTTGGGATTCATTTTAATTTATAATAAATAAAGGTGATTAATGATTATTATCATATAATAATAAAATTAATTATATAAAAAATGAGTATTTAATAACATAGGTTTTTGGAAATTATAGTTCCAAAATAATAATTGAAAAGAAATAAGTTGTTTTAAAATGATTACTCACATTGAGAACTTTGATATTTCCATGGAGGATACCATAAAAATATATTGAATAGTATAATCTATTATGGAAAAAATCTTATGATATATAAATAATATTATAGGTGATGTAAAAAATGGTAGGTATTTGTAATGAAATAGAATTTTTATGAGTGCATTGACTGGGTGGTGAGTGGTACCCTTTGTTAGTTGGGAGAATGAAATTTATGTAAATATTCCAAATTTATATAAAGGGAGAACATTATAAACATTTGAAGTGGAACAGAAATTGATAAATAATTATGTGTTGAATATAAAATTGTAACTCATACCTCATCTATAGAATTATATATATTTTGTATAGAATTTTATTCCCTTTACCCCTTGAATTATTACTTTTAACATTATTTCTTTTACCATGGTAACTAGTTTTTACCTATTATAACATTTAATTTTTGACAAAAATCGATCTTTATTATATAATTTAGATGCATTGATAATAAATTCTAAATTCAATAAATTTGATTATATTTATACAAAGTGAAAAATATTAATTTTAAAATAAAAATGATTAATGTATTGTTTCGGAGGAAATATTACTTTTGTTCTAAAATATAAAATATTTGTTTGTATGGTAATTATTTTTTAGATTATAAATTTAGTTATAAAATCAATATTTTATATTTGAAAAAGGATTCATGAATTTTCTACACATTCTTCCATATTAATAATTTTATAGAAGTTATGTTTTTTTTATAAAAACTATATTTTTAACTATTCACAAAAAAACAGTTACATTAAAGAAATACCATAAATTTATCTTATGATTATATAATATTCTAAAGAATTATTTTTTCATTGATTAAAAAATGTTTAACATTTTATAATTCAATATTTTAATAATATCCTAAAATATATGGTAAAAATTTAATATTAGAACATTATGTTTTAAAAAGATATATATCGCATATTATTATTACATATAATTAATAAATAATTTATTGGTAATATTTAATTCATTTAATCAGTTTATTTTATTATTATCTATCAAAAATATAATTATTTTTTGAAATAAATCAATAATTTTAAAAATATATATTTTTATACATAAAATTATTTTCATAGTTTTTTAGCTAAACTAATTTAATTTCAATAATATTAAACTTATAAATTATTTTATTGGTATAAATATTGTATAACCCATTTAATTATTTTATTTGAAATTAATTCAATGTCTTGGTATTAATCATCATACTTTATATTTAACTAAATATACCATTGTTTTCTTTAGGATTGATTTTTTATATGGAGAAAAATATCAAACAAATTTAAATATTTAATAGAAAACATATATTAATATTTTTGGGTTTTACATTCCACCCTCTAAAATAAAATCTGTCCAAGAAATTTTACTCATAAGATCAGACTAATTTCTATAATAAAATCATAATTAACCAAATGCTACTCTTTGATAATGAGTTTATTTATGATATAGAATGATATTTATCTATATAAAAATTATTATTTGAAATTTATAAAGAGATCCGTCTTAGAAATAATTACACATATAAATCATATAATAAAATAAGATATAAATCTATAACGAATAACATTCCACTAATAAATAAAAATATTTATATGATAGTTATGCCACTAGGGGTTTTTATTTAAAAAGAAATATAATGTTATTGGAAAAACATATAGGATACTAGGAAATATATATTAAAAACATGTTATCTAATTTATTAGTTGTAATATCATATGATTATCCTTTTTTAATGTTTGTTAGTGACTATTTCTCTAATTAGACATTGGAACGGGTTATTGAGTCACATATTGTCCAAATCTATTACAATTGATGCAACTGTTTTTTATATATAATTTACTTCCTTAAAACATCTAATTCAGATAAACATGATATCCATACTTATAGAATTTACTTATCCTTTTAAGGAAATTATACCTCGAAGCCTCCCAAAGTTTTGTCTTATGATTAATTTAATCATCATTCCTTTCTCATATTAGTCACATTACTATTCACGAGCCTCCATATTTATCTTCTTAACTATGTTTGGGACTTCAATTATGTACATAATCCTATCCATATTTCTCGTTACAAGATTTTACTTAGTCAATAGGTTTTTCAACCCATCTCCAATTTTTTGGTTTGATCATTGATTTTTTCTTTTCATTGTCCCTCAAACCCATGATTCCTTCTATTTACAGTCATTAATAAAAAATGGGGTGGACATGAGTGATAAAATATTAACAATATAATATAATTACCATAATAAATAATATAAATTGGATTATATATTAAAACATTTTACCCTTTTCATCATGTTATTCTCCAATTCATGTAGATTAACTTAAATCCATCTTAGTTTAACCAATATCATTTTTTCTTCATCCTAGGATACATTGAGTTAGGTTCAATCATAATTCATAACATAAACCTAAAAATATAGATATTAAATCATAACAAACATTCATAAAATATTGAAAATATAAAAATCATTGAAATATTTTCACTCAAAATCCAACATATCCTTTATCCATGAAAAAAATCGATTAATATATAACTTTACATATAATTATATACATCATAGTCCATGTTATCCATGATCAGTTTTATATCAGGTTATCTAATTTAACTACATTTAACTCCCTCATAATGGTTCATAAATGGAACTCTAATTAACCAAATCATATCCCACAAGAGTGTCAAACCAATTGTACAGTTAGGCATATTTTCAATGGACTTGGTGAAAGGAATGTTAATACCAAAATTATTCTATTTTTTGTTATTATCTCTAGGAACATATGTGCCATATCATTCATTCAATTATACTATCCTAACAGGGATGCAATTTCCTAGATAATCACATAATATATACTTTACCAAAACCCTGGCATATTATCCAATACATAGAATTATATCTTAGACTTATCCCTACGATTATCACTAATGTAATATTATCCTAATATCTAAATAAAATAGTAATTACCACCTTAACATTAAATCATAAACTATCTCAAGGGGTAATCTATACCTTTGAAATTGTGATCAACCTTAACTTATCAAATCTTAAATTATCCTTAATGAGCATCCTAATCTCTAAATTTATCTAAATCATTACATACATAAAAACTATTATGGACCATACTTGGACTCACAAATCCCTTTATATAAACACATACTCTACATAACATCTTTTATTATAGCTATAAAAGCCATGATATTACAGTCAAGAATTACCAAATAAAAAAATTTATTTAATCTCTTATATATATAGAGTCTTTTAGGTTTATAGGTTTATATAATTTGAGAAAATAAAGAAATAATGAATCCCAGGTTCATTGTATCAAGAACATTGTTACTTTTCATTATATATTAAACCACTTAATCTATAATGAGAGTTCAACAATCCCAAAAAAATCATCCACATATGATATCCTTAAAAACATCTAACATATACTTATTTTATTAATAAATTATTGAAATTGAAACTTTAAAAGGAGTGATCTTAAATTCCCAGTACAAGAAAACATACAACTAAATAAATAATGGCATAAAAATTATAGTACGACTAGATATAAAACAACAAACCATAATTAAGTAGAAACTAATAGAATTATATATCCATGGTAATAAATAAAAAATATAAACATCAATAATATTTATTCAATATTTTTTGAATTCATAATATTAGACATCGAAAACATACTATAAAGGCTTCGTGGTAAGAATCTATCCTGTTATGGGTAGTGGGATTCCTAGAAACCAAAAATATTTGGTCTCATGAGACCAATCATGACATCATGGTCGTATATAATTTAGGTCCCCACCCATCACGTGATTAAGTCCACTGAATTCTCTATAATATTCAATAATACCATTCATACAATTTCCTGAGGAACCTCAATCTAAATATAAATTGGGTATCTATATAATGAAAAATTTTGAATATCAATATATAATCATGCTACATTAGTAGCAATTAATCAATAATAATATCAAAAAAATCACTATTTCATTAAATAGATAACATAATAATAAATTTCCTTGAGAATGAAGGTGGATGGTCAAATAATATATAGTCAACATAGAATTAATCTTCCAAATTGGAATAACAATATATAAAATGCCAATAGTTGTCCCAGTGTTAATAAATAAGAGTAAATGGTGAAAAGAAATTTATATGGAAATGGTGTATAGTTAAAAAAATTCATTTTTTTCTTCTAATAATAATCGTATTAGAATAATAACATATAAAAATACAAGAATTTTCTTTGTGTCTGTAAAATAACATTATTTCATTGTGATCATCATCCAATCTGAATTCTGTAAAATGTGTTGTTCAATCCATTTAAATAAACGAGTAGATGGATAAGTAAATTGTATAATAATTATTAATATAATATATCTACAAATGTAAGGTATGTAGCTCTAAATGACCATTACCTAAGTGAAATACAGACTTATAGAAGGGTTTTGGGATAAATGAAAAAACCCCTCACAAAAGAATGCTTTGAACGATATCATAAGAATCAAATTTTTTATATCATGAGTTAGATCCTGAAATTATATAATATATATCATTAAAAGTAAAACCTATTAGGGTAAATCCTTTTGAAAATAATAATTTAAATGGATGTAAAATACATATAGATATTTTAAAGAACATTTTTATCATTCATGTAAAATAAAAAATTACATGTCCCTTTCAGAGGTAAATTTTGAAAAGGTGGCCTAAATTCTTTTAATCCTTCAATTTTAAATTAATCTATAATAATATAGCCTCTAAAATTCATAATATTTCACATAAATAAATTACGATGGGAATAATAAAAATTTAAATTGAAAAGATAAAACATTTTATTATTTTTCAAAATACCCTTGTTTAAAACCCACATTATAAGAAGAGTAAAAAATATTTTGATTTGTAATAAAGCATATTTTTCCCAAATATTATAATGAAATACCAATTAATAAAATATTATGATGGGATAAATAAATCATGGAAGAAATAATTTCTTGAAGAAACAATATAACTCATGTAAAAACTACTTGAGTTATTAGTATACCTTAAGTGAAACATACTTCATAAAGCATGAAACAATTAAAAAGGAATTTATATAGTAAAAATATAAAAAATTATAGATTAAAATAAATATAATTTTTTTAATAATATTCCTAAATTATGTGAAATAGGCTCAAGTGAACAATCATAACTCATTGAGTGAGAATTTTGTATCCAAAGTCTTTTAAAAATGGGGTAACAATTGAGTAAAAATAAATTTAAAGAAAATAAATTAATTTGTATTATTTTATTCAATGTATTAAAAGTAAATAATTCATATAAAAATCAAGGGATATTAAATAAATATTTAGCCATATATAGGAAGGATAGTTTAAAAATAAAATATGCCTCCAAGAATCCAAATTGAGAAAAATAAAACCCTTATATCTTGAGTAACACATTAATCAAAACTCTTTGAAAGAATGGGAATGTAATTGAACATAAAATATCATGATTAAAATATAATTAATTATATGATTACTCATATACAAAAAATATAGGAAATAGAATAATTTGAGATGAAAACCCTTACCTCGATCGTAATTTGTTTTACACTTGAACCAAATTTCCTAAATTATTATATTATGTTCAATAAATAAATACAAAGAACTTTAATAATAAATATAACCAATAATAGTTTTCATATACAATCATTATATATATAAATATTATTTAGTTTTTTCTTATTTTCAATATTAGGTGTTAGTGAACATTATCGCCTTGAACAAGTTTCATAAAAGTAGTGTGGGTATATATCCTTTTCCAAAATTCAATCATCATTATAATATCTAGTATACTATAATATATGTTTTAAGATATTTTAGAAATCTATAATTTCATTCCATGTATGGTTTTGTTACAATTCAAGAATATGAAATCAATGATGAACATGTATTGGTGACTCATAATGAATAAAATATTTTTTATTAATTACTGAGTTAAATTATGATATAACCCAACTATAAAAAAAACATTAATTACATATTTATATAATATTATACTAGTTACCCAAACATAAATCCTATATTATTAATGGGCTATTATAAGGTGGTTTATTTATGATATCATTATACCAGAATCACAATGATCTTATTTCATTATTATTATTATGATATATAATAAACAGATAAAATTTTAATGTGAATGTAATTTATATAAAGTCATTACATATAATGAAGAGACCATTTTCATCTGAGGCCCCTCTTTTTAAGTAATTTAATTGATGATAATGATTTGTTGATTATATCATTAATAGGATACCAAGTAATACATAATAAAACATTATCGATATCATAATACTTATATTTATAATTTATTAACTTCCTCATTAACATCCATTCTATGATGTGTGAAAATAAAAATGAAAATCAATTTTTAAATAGAGGTGGTAGTCTACACATATTCATGGTTGACGACATCATTTTATATAGAATAAGAGAAAGTAGTAATATTATTTGTTGTTAAATATTAATAATTATTATATAAATATCATAATAATCTATTAAATTAAACATTTAAAATATCCACATATTGTGGTGAAGGAAAATTAAAAATGTTTTATTGTGGACGAGGTAGTCAGTAAAAAATGTGAAATAGGGTTTAATTTTTATAATAGAAAAGGGAAAAGATTATTATTGTCTATTAAAATAGACTAATAACATTTATTATATAAAAATACTAATTCCATTAAATAGGTATTGTAATGCCCCGACCCCAATTACCCAGAGTCAGTTCTTTATTACATAACATTAGCATGATACAACGAATAATATCCTAAAAGTACGGTCAGTTTGGAATTATTGGAAATAAGTTACATACAAAAGTCCAACACTATAACTTGAAAATAAATACACCACTAATTTCATCCATTAGAAACATCCAATTCTCCTAGATTATGCTTAAAAATAAATCATAATTAACTTCTTCATATCCTGGTAAAATGATACCAAAGAAATGGGTGAGCTCAAATGCTCAGTAAGGGTAAGCAATACATCAAAAGATTACATAAACATTAGGCATGGTGAATAATTAAAAACACATGCCTTTACAAATAATAAACATGACACTTTATGACAGGAATATGAGCTGAGTAAATAATTCCATAATAAAATATAGTCATGGGTATTCTATTAGTCAAATGACCACATGAACCATCATTATTATTTTCATAATGAGGGAATGTATAATTCCAGACATTCTGAAACATCTTGTCAAGGCCTCGACCAAGACGTCTAAAAATGATTTTTTCCTCGTCCAAAACCATATATCAACATGGGAAAGGCCTCAGCCAATTCCAATTCAAATTGTTTCATGAGACCTACCGATGAACTGAGTAGCTATAGAGGGCTCCACCCATCACATACTAAGTCCAACACATTCCTCATATGAAAAGGTTGAAACATAACATAAACATCCGTATTAAAACTAGCATACAAAATGTTAGTACTTTAACCAAAAACCATGAATGGTGTAAAAATAATCCATCCACGGTAGAACATATCAAAAAAACCTTCAATACAATATGGACTATTTGTATCATAATAAATCAACTTCAAACAAGTTAAAAATCCATCAACGGTTGTTGACTTAGATGAAATTAATTTTTTTTGAAAAAACATCTTTCTATTTTGAAACCATTTAAGAATCAAATAATTATAAAAGAAAACATTTATTTTGAAAATATTCTTATAATCTTTTATGGGATGCATAGACGATGTTTTAACTGCAAAAAAAATAGCCGCACTCACCGTATAAGTTAAAAAAACATTATTACCTTAATTTTGTTGAAAAGGTCATAAAGTACCTTGTTTGGAAAATAACAGAAAGATTCCTTTAAAAAAATATATGGTCAAGTAATGGTATAAATGTCTTTAATACATTGTCTAGTAAATAGTAAAAATGTTTTGAAATATATTTTTTAAGAAAACATGGATGTGGATGATAAAGAAGTCCCAGTAGATACTTACGTAAAAACAACATCAGATAATAAAGAGATTGTAAAATTAACCATTTCCTTGTACTTTTACTTATTCAATGGTATGTTAAAATCCATTAAAATAGTTAAAACATTGTTACTAAATTATAAAAAATCTATATACATAAATATGATATCATATATGATCATCTAATATTTCTTTGTTAATAATATTTCAGTAGTATCATCGTTTCAGGTGTTAACTGATTCATTTTCTTTATATGCTTGGTTATGTAAGCCATGATTGTTATGGAATGGATTTATTTTTTCATATAAATAGTTATATTATGTTCATAAACATTATTTTTAATCATGAAATGAAAATTATTCTTGAATGATTACAATGGGGAATGAATCTCATCGTGTTCGTGGAGATGGTAATCCGTACTTACACAAAAGCTATAATATCATTATACTGATGGTGAAATTGTATGTAATCAGATGATATATCATATATTCCAGATCATTAGCATGTTATAATTATTATTTAAAAAATTTATACTCATTATTAAACCCATACAAATAATAAAGTGTTTGAATAACAACTACACCACGACGTGGAGACTGTAAGATGTATATACGCACGTGGGGTGACTTTGTCATTCATATGATAGATAGAATAATGAATATGGTTGTACCATTTTTATAATAACATCACATTATATATAATATACTAGATTTGTTATTTTATAATGGAAACAACAAAGAAATAGAAAGCAGTAAAGAAAAGAACTTCAAAGAGGTAATGAAATATTTACCTCTTCTTTTGGTTCTTCCGTTTGATTTGATAAAAAGGTCTCCGTAGGTTGGCTTTATGACCAAATAAGGCCTCTAGGATAAAGGGAGGAATGTTGGTAGGATATTTGGGTATAGTTTGTCCAATAAAAAAGGCATTAGAGGTTTGATTTTGAGAGAAGGGGAAGTGCCCTTTTATAAGAGAGGTGAGGGTCACTTTAGGAAAACCTTGAAATATTATTTTATAGTAAAATCATTTTAGGTTTCAAATTGCTCAAAAATGATTTATTTAAAGGATAAGGTGGTTATGGGTCGAAACAATCTCAACAAAAAAAAATTAGACAAGTTTAGGGCACAATATTAACATTATCTTTTAGATTTAACTCTTAGTTAAATAGTTTGACATTTACCATGTCTCTTTCTATTTTTATATTATATTGTTAATAAACTTACTATAAACTACAAAGTAAACCCAAGTGGTTAATTATTAATATATATAACCTTATCTAAGTCTTTTTTCTGATCCTTATATTTTTATGAATATTATATCAATTAATAATATAGTATTTTTTTTTAAAACACAATTATGTCAATTTTGACACTTTTTATTATTTGATTTTTTTGAAAGCCATTAAAACTCTATAACTTAGAATAAATATTATTTAAACAACCATAACATGTCATATTAACTTTAAAAATTAGTTTAATTCATCAGAAGTCACAATTTAAATTTATTTGGATATTTATAATTACAATTATTTTAATATTTCATTAATAAGGTAATTACAACATCATCATTGTGTCATAAATAAATAAATTTATTCAGTGTATAAAAATCATAAATAAAATAAAAATTTTCAGTAAATTTTTTATCTTTCTAATAAATATATATAGTAGAGTTTACATTGTGTGTAACCCAATATTAAAAATGGTTTAGTTATTAAACTTTGAATTTAACTCTTTTAACTCTTCTTTAAATAAAACAATAATAAATGTCTTAATCTAATACAAGTAGAACAAAGGGGTAATATTTTATTATCATGGTTTTTTTGGTTGAATTATAATTATCAAATAGAATTCAGACATGTGTTAGGGTAATTATGATATCATTTTTACCCTTAATTACCTTATTTACTTTTAACCGTGGTAAATAAAAGTCACAAGTTACTATTCACCAAAAATTATTTTCATCTTATTGAACCAAATTTTACTTACTAATATCAACCGCGTCTCTTATATTTTTTAAATTCAACTCACAAAAGTAGTAAAATTATTTTATATGCAAATTTTCAAATGCTCTTAGGTGGTGAGTAAAAGGCGGTAAAAAGTTCAATAAATTTTTTATATATCTAAAATTATTATAAATTGACATCAATGAATTACATTAAACTTATATAGGTATTATGTATCTATTTGAAAATAAAAAACAATTTAAATAAAAAAAATTTAAATAAAAAATTTCGTTTTATCAAATAACGCAGTGTTTTTCACTATTCATCCAAAATTGATAGTTTTCAGAAAAATACCAAAACACCACCTTAAAATAATTTCAATATTAAGAATTCAAAAATGAAGTCCATTATGAAAAATAAAATTTATAAAATTTCAAAAAGTGGGTAATAATATTCATAATGGCTAGTTTGATTGGTCGAGTTGTGTTAGAATCTCAAAGTTGCATAAAATGAAAGCTATTGCATTTTTCAAAGGGAAACATATCGTGGAAGCTTGGGGTGTTACATTCTTCCATCCTTTAAATAATTTCATCCAATAAATTTCTAGAATACTACCGCACAAAATGATTTGGGTGGTTCTTCATTATAAGTTCCTTTAGTTCCCATGTTGCCTCATCCTTCTTATGGTTTCTCCATAGAACTTTTACCAGACGAGTCTTCCGGTTTCTCTACACTTGTCCTCTAGTATCAATAATCTTGACAGGATCTTCACATTAAGACAAATCAGGTTCCAATTCAACTTTCTCATATTTGAATACATGCGTTGGGTCAGGCATGTATTTTCTCAATAGTGATACGTGGAACACATCATGATCTTTGGGGAGACTTGAAGGCATTGCCAAACTATAAGCTATAACTTAATTCATTCTTGAATTTTGAAAGGTCTGATGTACCTCAGACTCAATTTACCCTTCTTACCAAAATGTATAACACCCTTCTATAGAGATACCTTCAAGAAAACATGTTCTCCTACATGAAATTCCAAATCCTTCCTTTGGTTATTGGCATAACTATTTTGACTACTTTGAGATTCTTTGATGTGGGTTTGGATAATCTTAACTTTTTCCATTGATTCCTCAAAAAGTTCTGGGCCTATGAGTTTTCTTTAACCAAATCATCCCAACAAGTTGGTGTGTGACATCACTTTCCATATAACTCTTCACATGGTTCCATCTAAATACTTGAATTGAAGTTATTGTTGTAGGAAAATTCTACCAAGGGTAACTATTGATCCCACATACCTTGAAAGTCAAGTGATCAAGATCTCAACATGTCTTCTAAGGTTTTAATAGTCTGTTCTGATTGTCCATCAGTTTGAGGTTGGTAGGCAGTGCTCTAATGAATTTCAGTATCCAGGTCTTTCTAAATACTTTCCATGAATCTTGATGTAAAATGGGGATCACGATTAGAAATAATTGATAGGGGTACTCCATGAAGTCTTAAAACTTCATTCATATATAGTCTTTCTAAACGTTCAAGTGGTAAATCTTCTCTTATAGAAAGAAAATGTGATGACTTGGTAAGATGATCAACAATGACCCATATTGAATTATTACTTCTAGGTGTCTTTGGTATCCCCATCACATAGTCCATCTTAATATCATCCCATATCCACTCAGGTATGGGAAGAGGATGCATGACTCCTCTAGGCTGTAACCTTCTAGATTTCCCTTGTTGAAAAACTATACATCTTGAAAAAAATTAATAATTTCCCTCTTCATGTTGTCCCACATAAAATGTTCCTTGAAATCTATATACATCTTGGTGCTCCTATGGTTTATAATGAAATTGGAGCTATGAGAATCATCCAATAATTCCCTTTTTAGATTAGTTTTTTTTATGAACAAAAAGTATCATCCCAAATTTCAAAATTCCATCTTCATATACGAATTCACTCAATCTCCCATAATTCACAGCATTAATCATCTTTTGATACTCCTCATCATCAGTCTGAGAAATCTTTATCCTTTCTAGTAATGATGTTTTTGAAACCATTGTAAAAAGTATTGATGTTTCACCTTCCATGGTTATTCCCATATCCATCATTAATAGATCCATGAAAATAGGATCCCTTTCAACTCTCATATTGTTCAAAACTCCATGATTCTTTCTACTCAAAGCATCTTCCACATTATTTTTATTTCCTTCAATGTTAGTGTATAGTGAAATCATAATTCTAGAGTAGTTCAAGCCATCGTCTTTCCCACATGTTGAATTTTTTCTATGATAAAATATATTTCAAACTCATGTGATCATTATAAATCTCACATTTTTCACCATTGAGATAGTGTCTCCATATTTTTGAGTAAATATTATAGCTTCTAACTCATTATTATGAGTAGGATAGTTTTTTTCATGATGTTTTAGCTATAGTGATGCATTAGAAATAACTCTATCATTCAGCATAAGGACACAACCAAGTCCTCTCTTTGAAGCATCACTATAAATAACAAAACCATCATTCCCCGATGGTAGAGTCAAGATATGAGCATCAACTAATTTTCTCTCCAGTTCTTCAAAAATTTCTTTACACGCTTTTTTTCCAACAAATTTAACCCCTTTACGTGTGATCTTGGTTAATGGGTTATCCAACTGGGAAACATTCTTGATGAAACGTCGATAATAACCTGCTAAACTAATAAAACTATATAACTCAGTTATACTCATTGGTGTGGGCCATCCATGGATTGCCTTGGTATTTGAAGGATGAATAAAGATTTCATCCTTAGAGACAAAATAGCCAAGAAACGAAATCTCTTGAAGACAGAATTCACACTTGCTAAACTTCCCATATAATTCATTTCTTTTAAGAGTCTTTAGAATAATGCGCAAGTGATTTTCATTATCTTCATAGATTTTGAAGTATTCCAAGATATCATCAATAAATACCACTATAAAGTAATCAAGATATTCCTTAAAAACACTATTCATTATATCTATGAAGACAGAGGGTGCATTAGTCAATCCAAATGGCATTATTGTAAAATTGTAATGCCAGTACCTAGTTCCAAATGTTGTTTTCAGAATGTCTTACTTCATCACACACAACTGATGACATCTAGATCTAATTTCAATCACTAAAAAATATATAGTACCATGAAGTTGGTCAAATAAATCATAAATCCGAGGTATGAGATATTTTTTATTTATTAATATAGCATTGATATCCCTATAGTCAATTAAAAACCTCATATATCTTTCATTCTTATTAATAGAAATGGAAGTGGCTCCCCATGGAGAAAAACAAGGGTGAATAAATCCATTATTACTAAATTCCTCTAGTTGTTTATTTAGTTCCAATAATTCTATAGTGGTCATTGTATAAGGGGTCTTTGATATTGGACTTGAACCAGGAATTAAATTAATGGAAAAACTCAATTTCTCGTTCTGAAGGATGTCCAGGTAAATAATTTGGAAGCACATCAACATATTCTTACATAATAGGTGCGTCTTATATTCGAACATTCTTTTCCTCAGCAAAAATTATTTCATTCTCATCCTCCCTATTGATTGAATTTAGTAGAGCTACTAGGGATGGATCTAGATAAGAATCAGATAGTGGCGTTTCTTCTCTAATGATAAGGTACTCCTTATCATCATTGAGAATTGTATCCTCCTTCTTCTTACAAGAAAATTTCACATCATGGTCTGAAAGCCAATCCATAACAATGATTATATAAAATTGAATCATGGGTATGATGATTATATTAGCATATAAATATCGTTTATATTCTTTAATAGGGACTGATTCACAAAAATATTTTGCATTGATACTTCCCTTAGGATTTTTGACTGACAAATCCCTTGTTAAATCAAATTGGAAATATATAGTTTTCTTAGAAAACACGGAAGATATAAAATAGTGCGATGATCTAGAATTAAATAAATCATTGGTTAAACTTGAGGAAACCATTAAATTACATGCCACCACATCTTTCAGAGCATCAAATTCAGCAATAGTGATCACATAATCATGGACATGATCCCTTGGCATTTTATGAGGTAATGTTTCCTCACGCTTGGGACATTAATTTTCATAATTTCCCATCTCCCTACAATTGTAGCATTTAATATTGGTATCTTCCTTCTTTCCCCTACAATCAGTAGCAAGATGGCCTTTCTGTCCACATTTGTAGCATTTTACTTTTCCTTTTAGGCAGGCACCAGGGTGATTCCTTGCACAATTATCACAGGGTGGAAATATAACCCTTCCCTTCTTCCATGTTTCCTTATATTCTTTTCCCAGAGAGTATAGAAGATCTCTTCTTCTCTTTCTTTTCATTACAATCATAAGACTTAGATAATTCCTTTTCTATCTTGATAGCACATGAGATAATATATTTATACATTGAGAAGGATTGAGAGACTAATGATAGATGAAGAAATGGGTTTAAACCATCTATTAAATGATCAATATTACTTCTTTTGTTATGTATATAATCTATAGAATGCCTTGCTAACCATGTAAAGTATGATTCAAACATTGTGATATTCTTATCCACCTTTTGGCTTAGAATGAGAAATTGACATTCCATATCTGCTCGATGGTCATGAGGAATGTTTGTTTCTAATAAAAGATATTTAAATTCTTTCCATTCTTTACTTGATTCTTCTTTATTCTCCTTTTTGTTTTGAATTAATGACCACCATTTATCTGTATCTCCGGTGAGGTGATAAACTGCCAATAAATATTTTCCCTTTCACTACTCCCTAAATCCTGAAACATTTTTCTCTATAGAACTTATACATTGTTTAGATATAAATGGATTTGTAGACACATTTAATATTGGTTGTTGTTTCCTCATTAAGAGGTATAACATTGATTCTCTGGGTTGTGGATCAGGGTGCTCCATGCGGGTAAGGTTATTATTCATAACCAGTGTGAGTTATCCCAATATGGTGATAAGCTAATCAGCACCAGTTTCATCACCACCACCACATTAAATATCTTTAGTAGGAGGGAAATCCCTACATGGATTACGTGGGTTGATACAGTTTACATCACTTTCACTAGGTGCCATTTCTAAATAATGTCATACACTCGATTAGTTTATGAATCACCATACATAATTCCAAACCTGTAAAATAGTAAACATAAATTGAATAATATATTGATATAGTCTATAATTACAAAAAAAAATTCTCTGAGAATGTATATACTCATAAACCCTTCATAATGGTTTGTAATGAATATGAGAATTATCCTAAGCATATCCCCCTGTAGTATCGTGACCAAGAGTACAGCAAGGCCAATTGTCGTGCACCAATTCCCATTCGAGTCTAGCTCAATGCGTAGTTTTTGGATCTCACCCCTAGGTACATCTATTCCAGATCTGGATCTACCTACTCATATCCAGACAGGGAGGTATTTCTTGGAAAACAAACAAAATCTTTACATTACCAAAATTCTAGGAAGTTCTTCTATAAAAATCATCAATGTATATCTTAGGTTAATGTTCTCTAATAAGAGTTTTTGTAAATCTAGTTTGCATGGTTTGTACTAAAATTACTTTGATACCAACTACAATGACCTAAACCCAGTAACCTAGAGTCAGTGCATTACTAAATAACATTAGCATGATACGAGGAATCATGTCTCGAAATACCGTTTAGTTTAGTATTATTGGAAACACGATACATACATAGTTTCAAAATTACAACTTGAAAAGTAATACAACACTAATTTGTTCCATTAGAAACATCCAAGTCTCCAAGATTATACCTGAAAGTCACTCATAACTAACATCATTGTATCCTAGGAAAATGAAACATAAGAAAGGGGTAAGCTCAAATTCTCAGCAAGGGTAAGAAATACACCGAAAGATAACATAAACATTAGGCATGGTGAGTAATTAAAAACACATGCCTTTACAAATAATAATCATGAAAACTTTATGGAAGGAATATGATATGAGTAAATAATGCCATGATAAAACATAGTCATGGGTATTATACTAGTCGAATAACCACATAAACCATCATTATTATTTTCCTAATGAGGGAATGAATAATGTCTGACATTCTAAAATATCTTGTGAAGGCCTCGGCCAGGACTTCTAAAAATGATTTAGGCCTCAAAAAACCATATATCTAATTGGGAAAGGCCTCATTGAATTCCACATATAATTTTCTCATGAAACCTACCGATTCACCGAGGATCTATAGCAGGCTCCACCCATCTCATACTAAGCCAAATACATTCCTCATATCAAAAGGATAAAACATAAAATAAACATTCGTATTAAAACTAGCCTATGAAATGTCAATGATTTAACCATAAACCATGAATGGTATAAAATAACACACCTAGATTCAGACATATAAAAACAACTTCAGTACAATATATAATATTTGTATCATAATAAATCATCTTCAAACAAGTTTAAAATCCATCAAAGGATGTTGACAAATATGAAATGGAAAATATTGGAAAGAAATACCTCTTTATATTTTGAAACCATTTAATAGTCACATAATTATAAAAGAAAACATTTATTTTGAAAACATTCTTATAATCTTGTATGGTAAGCTTAGATGATGTTATAACGACAGAAAATATACGCACTCACCATATAAGTAAAAAAAACATTTTTACCTTAATTTTGTCGAAAATGTCATAAAGTACCTTGTTTAAAAAACGATAAAAAGATTCATTTCAAAACATATAGGGTAAAATAAGGGTATAAAAGAATTTATCTCGTTTTATAGTAAATAGTAAAAGTGTTTTGAAATATTTTTTTTAATAAATCCTGGATGTAGATGATAAAGAGTTCCCAGTAGATACTTACGTAAAAACAACCTTAGATGATAAAGAGATTGTGAAATTAACCATTACCTTGTACTTTTCCTTAGTAGATGGTATGTTAACCTCATGTATAATAGTTAAAACATTGTTATTAAATTATACAAGAACTATATACATCAATATGATATCATATATTCCTCTAATATTTCTTTGATAATAATATTTCAGTAGTATCATCGTTTCGGTTGTTAACTGATTCATTTTACTTTATATGAATTGTTAAATAAGCCGTGTTTGTTATGGATAGGATGTATCTGATTCATATACATAATTATATTATGTTAATAAACATTATTTTTAATCATAAAATTTTTTTCCGTGAATAATTATAATTGGGAATGAGTCTCATAGCGTTTGTGGAGACGGTAATCCGTTTGTATGCACGAGAAACAATATCAACATATTGATGGTAAAATCATATGTAATCAGATTGTATATTATATATAAAGAATCATTAACATGTTATATTTATTATTTACAATATTTATACTCATTATTACACCCATCCAAATAATGATGTGTTTGAATAACAACTACACCACGACGTGGAGATAGTAAGTTGTGCGTACGAACGTATGGTGACTTTGTCTTTCATATGATGGATAGAATAATGAATATGGTTGTACCATTTTATAATAGAATTATAGTATATAGAAGATACTTTAGTAATTATTTTATAATAGAAATCACAAATAAAGAGTAAGTTGAAGAAGAAAATAGCATGAAAGTGGTGATAAAATATCTTCCTCTTCTTTAGGTTATTCATTTTGATTTGATCTAAAGGGATGCATAGACTGGATTTCTGACCTAAGAAAGGCCTCTAGGATAGAGGGATAAATTTTGGGAGGATATTTGGAAGAGTTTGGCCGAGCCAAATGGCTTTGGAGGGGTGATTTTGAAATAAGGGGAAGTTCCCTTTTATAAGAGAGGTGATGGTCACTTTTCAAAAAGCTAGAAATATTATTTTATAATAAAATCATTTTCAGTTTAAAATGGCTCAATAATGATTTATTTAGATATTAAAGTGGGGATGGGTCTAAAACCTCTCAACTAATAGGTTTTAAACAGGGTTAGGTCACTATATTTACATTATATATTAGATTTAACTCTTAGTTAAATAGTTTGATATTTACCATGTCTCTTTTTATTTTTATATTATATGGTTAATAAACATACTATAAAATAACCAAAGAACCGAAGTGGTTCATTATTAATATATATAACCTTAAATATGTTTTTTGACTGATCCTTATATTTTTATGAATATTATATCAATTAATAATATAGTAGTCGTTTTAAAAACTCAATTATTTAAATTTTGACACTATTTAGTTTTTAATTTTTATGAAATCCATTATATCTTTATCACTTCGAATAAAATTTATTTAACCAACCCTAAAATGTTATATTAACCTATAAAATTTTTGGAATTTATCATAAGTCTCAATTTTAATTTATTTGGATATTTTTTATAACAATTATTTTAATATTTCATTAATAAGGTAATTACTGCATCATCATTATGTCATAAATAAATTAATTTATTTAAAGTATAAAAATTATAAATAAAATACCATTATGTAGGAAATAATTTTATATTTCTAATTAATATTTATAGTTGAATTTATCATTTCTGTAACCCTATATTAAAAATGGATTAGTTATTAAACATTGAATTTAACTCTTTTAACTCTTCTTTAAATAAAATAATAATAAATGACATAATCTAATCCAAGTAGACAAAAGGGGGTAAATTTTATTCCTAAGGGATTTTTCAGTCGAATTATACTTATCCAATAGAATTAAGTCATGTGTTAGGGTAATTAAGATATCATTTTTTCTGTTAATTACCTTATTTACTCTCAACCGTGGTAAATTAAAGTAAAAAGTTACTATTCACCAAAAATTAGTTTCATCTTATTGAACCAAATTTTACTTTCTGATATCAACCATGTCTCTCGGATTTTTTAAATTCAACTCACAGAAGTGGTAAAATTATGTTTTATGCAAATTTGCAAATGCTCCTAGGAGGTGGGTAAAAGACGATAAAAAGTTCAATAAAATTTTTATATATCTAAACGTATTATAAATTGACACTAATGAATTAAATTGAACTTATATAGTTATTATGTATCTATTTTGACCTAAAATAAATTTAAATAAAATAAATAATTATTTAAATTAAATATTCGGTTTTAACCAATAATTCAGTGTTTTTCACTATTCATCAAAATTGAAAGTTTTCAGAAAAATACTAAAAATTCACCCTAATCCAATTTCAATATTCTGAATTCAAAAATAAAGTCCATTTTGAAAAATAAAATTTATAAAATTTCAAAAAGTGGGTATTACTATTCATAACGGCTAGTTTGATTGGTCATGGTGTGTTAGAGTCTCGAACTTGCATGCAATGCAAGCTATTGCATTATTCAAAGGTAAACGTACCATGGAAGCCTGGGATCTTATAGGTATTTGAAAATTATAATTGTAATAGAAAAAAATTGAAAAATGTTAAGTCAAAATGATTAACCACGTTGAGTAAATTGATATTTCCTTGATGAATCCCTCAAAAATGGATGGAATAGTCTAATATCATTTATATATATTCTAAATATTTTAAAACAATATTATAAGTTATTGTAATTGGTTAGTGTTTTAGGAATAAACCATATTTTTATTACTTCCTAAACTTGGGGGTGAGAGGCCCCTTTTATTTGTTGTGAGAATGAAAGTTTTGTAAATATTTCAACTTTTTATAATATGATCACATGTTAAACATTTCATATAGATAAATCATTGAGAATAATTGGGTTTTAGTAGATAATATCAAGAAATTACTCTTAAAAGAAATTATATACATGTTTTTACAGCATTTTAATCCCTTTATCCCTTGAATTATTAATTTTACATTTTTTTCTTTTACTGTGGTAATTAGTTTTTACATATGGCATTTTTACTTTGTGAAAAAAATACAGTGGTACTAATTAAATATTTTGGAAACATTTATTATAAATTTCAATTTCATTTAATTTTGTTCAATTCATAGAAGTGATATATATTAACATTAAAATATAATTTATAATGTAATAATTTTTTTGGGAAACCCATGAAATCATTCATTGAATAAGCCCATGTTCAAAACCTATAAAGGTGATAACTATGTATTACAATAGAAATACTATATAATTTACTATATAAGTTAATGTTTTGATACAATAAGAATAGAATAATTAAAAAAATGGTATTTTCTGGCCACTGAATTAGACCAATGGGCCACAGTTCCTTTGGGCCTTCAATGGACTTTGCGCCATAGGGACTCCAAGCCATAATCAATTGAAGGACCTAGGGACATAATGCTTCTAGTTTAGAACCATTGGGTATAGGGTAGAGTGAAATATATTAGGATTATTATTCAACGTAACAGGGAGATAGTGTTGTTATGCACTACCTTGTGGGAAACCTCAATTAGAGGTATATGCATGATGAAAAATATCATCCTACCTTCTGTCCCCACGGAACATCAATGTGGGATAGGGTAGGAAACTTCCATTTGACTATATTCACATGGGATTGATCTAAGGATTCATAAAAATATGTAGGTTATGTAAGCGAGTGCCATGTAGACAACCCCATGTTTGTGTATCTAAAGTTATATATGTGTATTAACACATATTAACCATCCCTACCCCCACACTATATATATGAAGGTTTCCCTTATAACATGAATTGGTCAATAAGATTTAATTTTTCACGGTAGGGGGTTGATAAAACGTTCTATGTGGGATCATTGTTTGATGATTACTTGAAGGGGGCAGTGTGACCTTTGACTAGTAACACAACATGATGCTGACTACAAACTTAGAATCTTTGAGACTTGTATATGTCTTTAGGCCAATGGGAATTCAAGACATGTCGTAAAAGGCCTATGGGAAACTAGGTCTCTATGTCATGTAAGGGTTACCTATCAACCAAATTAAAAGTGGTCTTTATTTCCTAATATAAATGGGCCTGGAACCTAACATGTTAAAAAACAAAGTTTAGGAAAAATATTACTTATGTTCTAAAACATAAAACCTGGGATTGGAAATTAAAAAAAAAACTTTTTTTTAAAATTATAAATTCTATTATAATATAGATATTTGATCTTATAAAAATGTTTTATGAATTTCAAATTCATACTTATATAGTAATGATGTCATGGATGTTATATAATGTGTACAAAAAGTATTTTTCAATATTAACATAAAAAAATTATTTAAGTAAAATAAAATGAACTCATAAAAATATTATATTATTATAATTAATCAAAAGAAATTTCTTTTTTTCATTTTTTTTAAATATTTGAAAATTCAGTATTTTAATAAATCATAAAATATAGTGGAAAATGATTCATATTAGAATTTATATTTTAAAAACTTTATCAATTATTTATTAATATTTTCAGTCAATTACTAATAAATTTATGGGAAATATATTATTCACATTATCAGTATATTTTATTATAATGTGACCACAATATATATTATTTCTTGAAATAGAAAATAAATTTTTACAATATATATTTTTATGCATAAAACGATTTTATTTTATTTTTATCATTACTAATTGATTTCTATTCTATTTAAAAGTAAAAATTATTTTATTTTAATAAATATTTCATAAACTACTCAATATTATTTATCCTCACCAATTTAATAGACATGTTTTAATGGTCCTAGTTAATATTTTACTAAATATATTGTGATTTAATTTCATTATTGTGTTTCATTTGTCATAAGATATCAGACACCTTGACTTATTTAATGGTAATCATATATTATAATTTTGGGATGATACAAAACTTAAGAATTTTCTCGATCAAGAACAAAAAATCCCCTACATGGGTTTAATGAATAATTTATCAAGTGGTAATCCTTTCTATAAATGGGAGACTATGTATCCCTTATACAAGGGACTATATACTTATTATCAAAATAGAACCCTTTATATATTCCACATGACATTACCTCATAAGTAAATTTATTTTCTTCCAGTTGAGTATAATTACAGAATAAATTGATATAAGAAAACATTAATTTGTTATTATTGATATATTAAACAACTGAACCATTTCATTATCCATATCAATCACGCATAACCATTTTAATTCCATATGAATCATTCATGCCAATGGGATAAGGGAAAAATGATAATTCATAAATCTAAAACTCGTGTGTGTCACACAAGATGAAACCAATCAACTGTAAAATTATAATATAATAATAAAAATACATATCCTTGGAAACCTGGACATCCTACTAAATATGGTGTTCGTAATGGAACTGTCTCATATCAATCACAAGAGTTAACACATTTTTATGTCCCATTTTTACCATATCCCCAAAAAAATATACAAAAAATGATGAATTTGGTGATGTTAGTTATATAAAATCACCAGTACCACTTTTTGACACCCCCTAGGAAATGACCATTAACCAGTACCCATACTAGAGTAGTCATTGAGACCTTAGGTATGCCTCCCCATGCTTGGTGATACTAACTCGTAGTAGTGGTTTAAGGTGGAACCATGGGGATACTATAAACCTATATAATCATTCACAATAATGGAAGAAAATAAAAAAAAAATACATCTATAATTAATTACAATCCATCAATGTAAACATAATCAATGAACATAATCATCAATAATAAATGAATCATAAACCATGATTTCATACAAACTCTTTGGACGTTCAGAATTATGACCACGTATACTAAATAAAAAATTTAATATAAATATATTGATGATATAATATAATCTATGAGCCTCCGCATATACTGATCACCCAAATCTATCTGATGTATCCCACCATATCATTAAACTCTGGCATAGAAGGGGTCTTTTTTAAGGGTTGATAGTGGTTATAAATTTTATGTAGCATCAATATAATCTATTGGTTCTCTTGTAAATTGAACTATATCTTGGAAGATGTTTGTCATTTATATAATAGAATACTGACTTTTAAGTTTCTCCTTTATGATATTTCGTTACCCTAATGTATATTAAACATATGTTTTGTATACTACTAATTTTTAGAAGGAAATTTCAATAATATAGTTAGTCTCTTACCAATGTAAAATATTGATTCTAATTAGTGAATGTTATTAGTATCCTTATTTGATTAAAGTACCCTAACCTATTACTTCATTGTCATTCCTTTGATAATTGAACTTTCCCTTAAATTTTTAATTCCCTATAGATTCTAATTTAATTGATGGATATTCACATAAAAAGATATATTATTCCATTTACTATCAAAACTATGATAAAATATATTCCTATAATTTCTATACATATAATTATTTATTACATATCCATGATTGTGAATTTGATTGTGAAGGAAATATTATATATTATATTTAATAACCACACTATTCATATGATGGATTCATTGGACATGTTATGTGATGTTTAGCGCCCTAAATTTAATTTATCGTTATGCATTGGTAGGTTTCATGATACAATCTAGATTGGGTATTTAGAATATTCCAACACATTTTTGTGTAATGTCATTGAATAAGACCTTAATGATATGGTTATGATTATCAAAATTATACATTCCATAACTATGAAGATATTTATTAGTATATGTGAGATTATTTATTTACATTTTTAAATGATAAATTTTCTAGGTTATACTTATATTACAAATTATATGGAATTATTTTAATATTTATTATTTTTATATAATGTGTTTCTTATTTATGTCATGATATATTTTTTTGTATCATGTAATGTCTTCAAACTAGAGACCACTAATTACGGTCCTAGATGATGACACCACATGACCTCAGGTGTGACTCCATGCATTCTAGAGGCATCCAACTAGCAGAAGGGGTCTAAGGTTGTATGGTGGGCAGACTATACCCCCATTATAATAGTAAAAACAATAATGACAATAATGATGATCATATAAAACCGAATAAATAATTTATAGAAAAAATTTATATGAATGTCTTGGTAATTGGTCAAACCTTAGATATATCATAATACGACTATACAATAAATTGTAGGAATTTATACATTAGTAGATTATCATATAAATAAATATCCTAACGAATCATAATCTAAATAAGAAAAACACCATAAAACAATCCCAAGTCGAATACGAGGCCCAAAATATCATGCCCTATCGCAATAGCCAATATCTAGAACCATCCAAAGGCAGATTTCCCTTTTCCTATACCACAATCATGATAGTATTTTCATCTACTAAATAGTGGCTTGAAAAAAGTGTGAGTCTGAGTTGGTAGTAAAATTCCAATAATATCTATATGAGTATAAAACATCAGAAATAGGTTTTAATATTATGTGAATTATAAGTAATAGTTTGATATTGATAAGTAATCTATCATTGCTCCTCATTTTCTAAAGTGACACTAGGATCATCCACACCTTATTTGTCCTAATCTATATTTCTCTATCAATAATAACTCAAGTGGGGCCTAATGAATCTATGGAGTGTATCCATAACATTAAAAATTAATAACAATCATAAATCAATGGGGACTTCCCCATTTTAATCTATATCATGATCATTAAAATCTAAAGTGTATTTCAAAAAGATATTCCAAACAAGAATAATAACATATAAAAGGGGGGTTTCCATTAGAATTCCAAACCATATTCACTAATAAAAATCCAAGGGGTTTTTACCATTAACATTCCCTACAAGTGTTAACCCTTTATCCAAGGGGTATTTACATTTGGTGTTTCGAAATATAATAATCTGAATCTAAGGTGGGATTACCCATAGCACTCTATATATATTTTTAGCAGGAATAAAATGGGATTCATCACAGTTATTCCAAAGTAGAAAGTGTAATCACTCAATCCAAGTGGGTTCACCCAAAGGAATTATTGAAAATTGCGAATAATTAAAGAACAAGGAAATTA
Source organism: Viscum album (assembly GCA_963277665.1). Lineage (NCBI taxonomy): Eukaryota > Viridiplantae > Streptophyta > Magnoliopsida > Santalales > Viscaceae > Viscum > Viscum album. Next base: position 625,876,035 of record OY728150.1, on the reverse strand, counting down.
ATTATTCTATTAATTTAGTTTTGTTTGATACAGATTCACCTAACATCCATTCACCCCATAACCGATTGAATGATTTAAGTATCCCAAACCAGATAAATGATCGATTTCTTATTTCATGGAACCCCTAGGGATGTCACATTAATTTTCTAGATTATGTGTCTTGTGAAATGCACCAAATATGGTGGCTAATGTGTAGTTTTCGCACCCACATGGTCAAATTAAAAGTCTAAGAAGTCCTATAGTGACCTCTTTAATTTCATGATTTATTTCCTAAGGAAAATTACACTCCGCAGGTGGCTATAGTCTCGGTATCCTCTCTGGAAATATATTAATAAAATATAGAGAGGTTTTAAGTCATGATTTCGGTCAAATGATGATTGGTAACTTAATTTAGTTCATGTGTGGGGTATATCAATGAAAAAAAACATAATATATAAAATGGATATTATGATATAAAGATGGAAAATATTATAAACCAGATACCTTATATGAACAAATATCTACCTTCTAAGTGTTAACCTTTTATTCAATTCAAACTAGTATCAATATGAAATGTAGGGAATGACCCTAGAAATAGTAAAAAACCATCAAAAATGATGATAGATATATTTACTTTTGATGAAAACTAATAAAGTTATAAGTGTATCCTTACCTCAATATTCCAAACACAACTAGAAATGATTTATTCGGTAGAGAAAAGAGGGAGGTCCACCAATGAAGAAGATGAAAAGCCAAAAAGGTATGGTGAATTTCATGAATATCTGTATGGGAGGTTCGCTCCATTATTTTAAAAAAAATCCCATTGAATAATTAATTAAAACATATTAAAAACCACCAATAAGTAGTTCATGGTATGAAGGATCCTTTAATACTAAGAAAATTAGTGAAAAAACATAGGGCACTTCCACAAATAATTCATGGAGTGCCAAACTTTATCATGTTTTGAATCATTCTCATGGATATAAAACCCACACTCTAAACCTCTAGAAATTTCTTTTATAAAATGTTGAGTCAAATACACATGATTTAGAAAATACTAAAAGTTTTTGTAACTTATTTAATGGTTAGGGTTTTATAACCTTGAAACATTGAACAAATTTAATCCTTGAGCATCCCACTCCAGAAACAGCACAGCTCAATGTAAAACATCACTAGCCACTGAGTCCACATAGTAAAATAATACTCTCATGACTCATCCAGGCTCTATTCTTACAACCCCTACACTAGCACTAGAATAATTTTCTCACAATCGATATCCTCTTTCATGATGATCAACTAATACAAACTAGATGCTTCTGAATTAATGTGTGAGCGTCAAGCTAAATATCTCACTAGAAACCCACACATTGAGTCTTATTCAAACTCATAAGCCTTGGAATCAGCTACCAATATAGTCTAAATGCAGATTCACCAAAAACATCACATTTAATATGTTTCATTGCATGATTATACCAAAAAAACATTCAATAAAAAGGGTTTTTATCCCAAGAATCAAGTGACTAAATGGGTTCACATCCTAAATCATGTGACGAAACAAGGTTTCAATCCATGAATAAAATTATCCTCCACAAGACTCATCCTGATCATCACTAAATATGTACTTTCTATCTCCAAAGACATGAATGGAACTAATACCATGTGGTTCTTCTATGAGCCACATCTCTAAAGGATTTAGGCACTAAACGTTTCCAATGATATCTAGAATATCTTCTTGAGTTATCATAGTTACCAAAAACAATGTAAAAAAAATTATACACTTCCCAGTAGTAATGATCACACCTATAATTAACCAATAAATGATTCATTTCCCATATCCTCATTATACCACTCACTATGGCTATGATTATTTCAACAAACTCCACTATGATTCCCCACATCTGTTAGTATTTATAAACTCCCAAAACTCTACCTAAAAACTTTTTGGTTAATGCCAGTAGTCCCAACCACCCCATTTATGTGATGGATGTTTCATTATAACCCACAGTCTCATTACCAATAATTTTTATAACAAAATCCATTTCCAAATTACTAATTTCATCATGTTATTCTAGAACAAAAATTATTACAATCATAGTTACCACACCATGCAACTTCTTAATACTCACACCCGATTATACCACCTGTTCGTTTTCTCATATCTAGTAGTAGTCAAAAATAACTTTATGTAATAACTCCATCCACTATAACTAACCTATACCTATACATTGTCAACATCAACTTGTTTAATCTAAGTCACCATATTTTTCCACACTAATGTTAGAAAATAGTATTTATCACCTTGTTAGTATTATAAAATTGTTACTCCAAACATTATTTGAAAACCACTAAAAACATACTCATTGACTAAAATGGCCCATGGTGTACTCCCCACTATATGAATTTATTACTACCAATGAATGAGTACAATACTACCTAATACCCAAAATTATTCAAAATTTTCAATCTTGATCCCCACTCACCTAACATGAATATGTCCTTAAATCGAGCCCTGTACAATACAATATTAATATTGTGATTCCTCAAACAATTGAGACTCTTGAGTTCTCCCAAAATAATAATTACCTAGACTTACTAAAAACTCATTTCCATAATTATTACCAATTCACTGTAGTTTATGTACTTTCCAATTATTTCATCATTGTTCTAATGCACATGACCCCTTAACATTTCACAAAACCAGAAAGATCATTACACCACATTCCATTCACCATAAAAGTTCACAAGTCACACTCAATATTAATCAACTGTCTCTAAAAATCCAAATACCTCAACACCCCATAATCATTTTATCTTATGTTACCAAGGCCTCTTCTCATGCATCTATCACACCCTAATACATCATTTCTAATGATAATCAACAACAGTTCAAAATATTGTTCCATTATTAATCTGAAAAGAATATACAACACACTCAAGGGTCTATACAGATGTATAAATTCCTCACCCAAACATTGAATCTCATACATTTTCACCATTATTTAAGAGAGGATCATCCACAAATCTCACCGACAACCATGGATGTAGAGACTCAATAATTTATAAATTGAATTCTTTTTTTAAATGAGTAAATTCCATGTTATGAAATAAATTTATTGAAAATACATGAAAAATGTTGGTTATTTTGGACCTGTATAAGTTATGTTGTTTATGTTTTAAAAAATAATTAATCAACATAACCGTTCATATTATAGTTTTTATACAATGACTCTATGATTAGTATATAATTAGAGTTATGAAAAGTCCAATTGAAACTAATAAAGAAACCAATGTCCATGACCATTTGGATTATACAATATGAATCTCATATATCATAGATTCCAATGGATATAACATCACTAGGATTTTCCCTTTAACAAGACCATGTTGAGGTTAAAGAACAAAAGCTTGAACAAAACCATATATGGTAAATGTTCAAGATCATCAAGATCATGGACCAAATATTGTTTCTCAGACCACCCCAAGAAAATTTCACAGTTACACACCTTAACCATAGGTAATTAGTGGGTGTGATAGTGGAATATGAATCTAGATCCTAAATCTATGAATTTTTATATTTTATTTCAAATAAATAAATATTATATTTATTAATTTTTATTATTACATTTTAAAATTATTTGATAATGAGTTTGATAATAATTATATTTTGATTTGATGAAACACAACTTTTATTTTTTTGAAATATATAGTTTCAATCAAGACACTCACTTAGATGATTTTTATAATTTTTTAATAAATTATATTTTAAAAAAATTAATATTATTAAAAAAAATTTATTAAATATAAATGATATTTCAATTTTACAAAGAAAAATGTGATTTATATAAGGATCAAGAAAATTTTATCTGTTGATTAAATAACTTTTCCTTATGACATTTCCATTCCTCTACGTTCTAAAAATCACAAAAAAAATTAATGTAAAGTTATCTTTCTCTAAGAATTATTTTCTTAAGGAAAAGTTTTTTTCTATAAGAAATGTTTTTAACATTACCTTTGGTTTTCATTGTCTTTACAAAAGCTTGTTAAACCACGTATAACCATTTTTTTCTTATTCCAAAAATTAGTATACATATCTAAAACCTAATAATCATATAGTTCCTTAGATACCGAGCCTTTCTATTTTTAGACATTGAATTCATGAAAATTAATACTCCAAATTCGATGAAATTCCAACGTCGAATTTTATAAAATTTAGACTCTGAATAATATGAAACTCATACATCGAATTCTCTGAAATTCAGACTCTGAATTACAAGAAATTCAGACTCCAAACACAATAAAATTTAGACTCTTAATTCTCTAAAATTCAGAATATTAATTTCTCAGAATATGGACTCTGAATTCCTTAGAATTCAAGCTTCGAATTCCTCCGAATTTAGACTACCAGTTCCTCAAAATTTAGACTATGAATTCCCTAGAATTCAGACTATGTATTCCTCAAAATTTAGACTATGAATTATTTGTAGAAAAAGAATTTGAATATCAATTTTCCTAGATTCCATTTTTCACTTCCAAAAGAATCTAATAAAAAATTTTCTTTATAGTTATTTCTTTTCCTTAAATTATTGTTCAATCTTAATAAGATCTTATTTTCTTATGTTTCACAAAATTAAGAATGTTTTTCTTAAATGATATGATTTCCTTACACATGATATTTTTATAAAGAAATAGTGTCATACAATCTGTTTCTAACTATCTGTTGGCTGAGTGACACATGTCTCGATCCCTCAAAGATTAAAGGAAAATATGATTTTTAGGGGAGGATCCAACCATTGAATATTTTTTCTATACATAGTAGCTCATTTGAATAATCCCATTATCAGTTTATGATCCTAGACATTACATGTTGTGAAGTGATTTCTAGAGAGAGAGAGAGACTCTCATGCTTAGTGAGATTTGTGAAAAACATGTTCAACTATGAATAACTTGCTCATCTTGATAAGTGATAATCCAATTGTTGCTGAGCATAATCAAGGGATTATGAGGATACTAAGACAGAGGCTTCAACTTCCATAATGTTTGAGGACCTCTTGGTATAGGATGGAAGAGGTGCTGACTACCTTTACGATCGAGGTATTATGAGTATAAAATGACATATTCTAATATTCAAATCAATATATTTACCTAGTATGGGTAAGACATACTTTCTTGATAGTATAAATCAAGGGACATTAATCCAAAGTTGTTGGATACCCTCCTCTTTGGGTTCAAATATTATCTACTTGTTTACTTTCTTTATTACAAGGTTTATTTCCACTGCAATTTTGTTAAAGAAAGAGAGTATAAATTTATGATACATTCATTTATTTTTATACTCTATTAAATAATATTCTATAATATTTAAGGTAGAATCATTCCCTATGTAAACTTTTTTTATGTTTCTTTTCTGAATCCATATTTATGAATCCTAAGAATGATTATTTCTTTGTTAAGAACCAAAGAGGGTTTGTGAATTCTCATTTTTTTACTTTTTTAAACATATATTTCCTTTTATTCATAAAAGGGAATGTTTTTAAACCTATAATGCACCCCCTCTTCTAGTTGAGAATCTAAATATTCACTTTTGATCCTACAATTGGTCTCATAAGGAGGTCTCTAAAATAATTTTACTTGCATAAAATTTTTTCTTCCTCAAATTATCTTGTATAAATTTAATTTATCATGTTTTTATTAAATATTTTAATCTTTGTTTATAAAAATTTACTACTAGAAGGTTTTGTGGGAAATTATTTTTCTTATAGAGTAGAAGGTATGAGTGTTGGTTTTATAGACAACCTAAGTCCAACTAGACAACAAATCTTTGATGGTAAGGATTATGAGTATTGGAGATATAAGATGAATACATTTTTTATAAACACTATAGTGGAAACATTTTTATGCTCACTAGTGATTATAAAATTCTAGAAAAGGATGTCAGAACGTTCACTAAAGAATAAAAACAATAATATCAACTAAACTAAAAGTTACACAGTACTATTTTATGTTCTATGTCTTGGGAAATTTATAGTCAAATATATTTTTGTGATGATTCCAACTGTATCAAGAAGAAACATGAAATTACACACTTTTGAACTTCTAAAGTGATAGAAACAAGAAGAGTAATGTTAAGGGACGAATATCATGGATTCATATTTCCTTAAGGAGAACCAATTTGAAAAGTGTAAAATATATTTATGACCATCGTCAACAATATTCAATAAATGGGGAAAAGGGCCTTGATGATGAAGTTATTGTGGAAAAGATAATTGATATTATTCCCAATTAGTGATAATCTAAAAGGAATTCTATTGATGAGAACCAAAAAGATTCTAACATTACTCTTGATGAGTTATTTAGAACTCTTCTCCAATATGAAATATGAATGAAGAGTTATATTGATTCCAACAATAAAAATAATTTTAATGGATGTGGAGCTTTCACTACTATATCTAAATCCAAGAATCATGAAAGGGTATCTAGATCAAAAGATAAGATAGTTGTTGTTATATCAGAATCAAGTTACAGTGATCATTATGAGAATGAATTAACCAATATTGCTTGAATATGAACAATATTGTATGAAAGCTTGATGTTCATTACATATATAAAAAGAAATAATTAAAATACAAGAAAAATTCTGATGTAAAATGTTATGGATGCAAAAGGACTAGACATATTAGACCTGATATTCCGACGATTGAAAGAAATGATAAAAAATGAAAATCATTCAAAAATGAACAAAAATAAGTTCTACAAATCTAAGGATAATAAATTCTTGATGTCAAATGACACCCAGAGTGCCGGTGATGGTGAATCTTCAGATGAATCTTAAGAATATTAATCTTCTTGTCAGAATAATATTGGTCTTATAGTGAGATTAACTATTGAACATCATTGTGTTATGGATAGGGTACACAATTCTAAATCATTAACCAATATTTTACTAAATTCTTATGAGGAATATTAGGAATCTTTAGATTATGAATCTTCCTCATCAAAAGATAATAATTTACCTTATTTTGAATAAGTTTCTAGATTTTCTAAATTACTTGATAATGAGAACAATAAGATAAAGAAGAAGATAGAGAAAGAAAATTCTAGAGGTTATGTTTTAATAAAATAAGTATTAGATCTTTCTGAAGATCTTGATCAGAAAAAATTTGATTTTGAAAATATTTCTAAATATCATAGAAAATTAATTCTGAGAAGGATACAAATTATAAGGATCATAAAATTTTTATTTCTATGAAAAAAAATTAGAGGATAACTTAAAATCACAGACTAATGACTATGAGGATAAGAATTTTGTCATTAGACTAAAATAAGAAATTTATTCCATGAAGAAACATGTATTAATGTTTACTTTGGGATGTAAATAATTTGATAAAATGTATTCATATCTTCATCCTCTTATGAATAGTTCTGTCTTTTGTTATACTCATTCAAAATAAGTTTTTAGTAATAACTATTTTGTTCCCCAAACTGATAATTTTTGGACTATGTATCAATGTGGTGGATATTAGGAGAAAATTGTTCTTTAATTAAAACCCAATCCATAGGTTTTCATAAAGATCACTTTTCTAATAAATTGTGGATACCTAAGATTTTAATTTCTAACAATTACATATCTAATAAATTTTGGATTCAGAAACTCTAACTCTTTTATTTTTTTGAAAATAAAGGATATACCAACAACAATTATTGGTACATGGATAGTGGATATTCCAATAACATGATTAGTAACCAAAACTTCTTTTAAAAGATTATCAAGATGAAAGGAGGAAAAGTAAATTTTGGAGAAAAAGCTCAAGGATAAACTGTTGGTATATGTAACATTGTTCTTCTTGAAAACTAATTAATTTAAAATGTTTTATTTGTTAATGTCCTTAATAAAAATCCTTATAAGGGTAAGTCAATTATTTGATGATGGTTACATTGTGAATTTTAGGAATGATAAATGTCTAGTACACAATTCCAAGGAGGATTTTTTTCTCTCTACCCATAGGCACGAGAATATTTATACACTGAACACAAAATATCTTAGGATCCAAGATCTACCTTTCCTTAGTGCAATGGAATATCAATCTTGGTTATGGCATAGAAGACTATGACACAGTAACCTTAGGAACCTATGTAAACTCTCAATGATTAGACTTATTAATGATCTACCAGAGCTTGGATTTGATTCTAGGAAATTTTTTGATTCATTTCAATATGGAAAGAAATATAAGTCAATAATTAAATCAATAGGTGAAGTCTCAACTTATGATGAATTATGTCTAGTGCATATAGAAATTTTCAGTCCAACACAAACTGGAATTATTTGTGATTAATGTTATGTATTTGTTTTAGTTAATTATTACACTAGATTTAAATAGGTCTATTTTATATAAAATAATTCTAAAGCCTTTTCTTTTTTTAAAACTTTTAGATCCCATGTTAAAAATGATAAAAATATTCCACTGGTAACTATTCATAGTGATCGTGGGGGAGAACCTAAAAAATTAGATTTTAAAACTTTTGGTAGTATCGAATTCATTACCTATAACTTCTCTGCTCTAAGAATTACTCAACAGAATGGAGTTGTTGATATAAGAAATTGAATTCTTCAAGATATAACTAGAACCTTATTGAGAGAATATTCTATTACTAAACACTTTTGGTTTGAACCTGTAGGTACTAGTTTTTATACTATAAATCAAGTTGTAATCTGAAATTTACTTTACAAAACACCTTCTGAATTGTGGACTGGTTGAAAACCTAATGTCTCTTACTTCAAAGTATTTTCATGCAAATTATTCATCCTAAATATTAAAAATGACATAAATAAATTCCCACCAAAATTTGATAATGGAATTTTTAGGAAATTCTACTACTTCTATGTCTTATATTGTTTTCATAAAAAATTATTACTGTTGAAGAAAATATTCATGTAAAACTTGATGAAATTGATCATTTTATCTTTAAACAACCCCAACTGACATCTTCAGATGTGTTTACAAAATATGATTATAAACCATTGATGTAATAATCTTATAGTAATTAAAATACTCAAGAAAAGGATTCTTAAGTATTTACCCCAGAATATTTTCTACCATATATTGATGAAAATATTTTCCAAAACCCAAATCAGTTTTTTCTTAAGAATCATTCCAGTGATAGTATCATTGGTGATGTAAATCAGCATGTAAGGACTAGAAGTTCCTTATGAAATTCAGTACAATATGTAGTATTTCTTTCCAAATTAGAACCTAAAATAACAAATGAAGCTTTAGGTAATGATGATTGGATTAAATCCATGAAAGATGAACTAAATTAATTCTAAAGTAAAAAAGTCTTGACATTGGTTGAAAAAGATAAGGAAACATCTATAATTTGAGTAAAATGGGTCTTCAGAAATAAATTGGATGAGAATGGAATAATTGTAATAAATAAATCATAATTAGTTACTAATGTCTATAATCAAAAAGAATGAATAAATTACCAAGAAACATATGCTTTAGTATCTAGACCTAAATCTATTTGTATTCTACTTTCCTTTATAGCATTTTTTTAATTTCAAACATTTTTAAATGTATGTGAAGTGTTCTATACATAACGAATATGATCAATTGAATGTTTTTGTTGAAAAAAATCTTATTTATGAAGACAAAAAACATCCTAAACATGTTTTGAAACATACATAAGCTTCATATTGACTTAAACAAGCCCCTATAGCCTCATATGATAGACTAACATTATTTTTGTTACAAAACAACTATGATAAGGGAACTTCTGATTCAACTATTTCAAAAATAAATATAAGAAATTTTTTTTGATTGTTCAAATTTATGTTGATTACATTATATTTCGATCAACTTAACATTATTTAACCGATTCATTTATAAATATCATGAAATCTGAGTTTGAAATTAGTATGATGGGTGAGTTAACATTTCTCCTTGGTTTTCAAATTTCTCAAAAACAAGAAAAGGATTATATATATGAACATTTGTATATTAAATATCTTCTCAAAAATTATGGATATGAAAACACTAACAGTAAGTACTCCAATCCATACCTTAAACACCCTTGATCTTCCTGAACCTGGGAAACCACTATATCAATCATCTTTTAGTGGTATGATAGGTAGTTTATTATATATAATATCTAATTATCTAGAAATAATGATTTCCATATGATTATATTAAATTTATCAATATAATCTTAAGGAATCTCATTTATAATAAGTGAAAATAATTTTTCACTATTTAAAGGGAATCATGGATTTAAGAGTTTTTTATTCTTCTGGAAATGATTTTATATTAAACAGTTTTTTAGATGATGATTTTGGTTAATGTAGAATGGATATGAAATGTACATCTGAAACATGTCATTTATTTGGATATTCTTTAGTTTCATGGTCATGCAAGTGAAAATTTCAGTATAACTTTATGCTACTAAAGCTGAATATATAGCAACTAGATGTTATTGTGCTCAAGTGTTGTGGATGCGACATAAACTCACAGAAAATGTCATTCGTTTTACCAAAAACAAAATATTTTCTAACAATACAAGTTCCATTTACCTAAGAAAAAAACCTATACATAACTATTTTGAAAATCACATAGATATTATCGATAACTTTCTTTGGTATCACACACTTAAAAGAGATATCATTTATCAATATATCAAAATGCAAGATAAACATGCTGAAATTTTTACAAAATCATTACTCTTCGATAGATTTTAATAAATTGAACAAAAGTTATGAATGATAACTGTAAGGAAATATTCCCTAATAACTTTCTATTTATACCTATCTTCATATAGTAAGAGAATCATTTCATAGCGAGAGTATATTTTTTTATTAAATATAATTTTTTAAAAAAAATTATAAAAAATTTTGGAACTTTTTTTTCTAATTAAAATTTTCAAAACCTAAAATTTCATTATGTTAATAAAATTTTCTGAAATCTATGTTCTTCAGAATGAACCTTATTAATGTTTAAAATTATTTCAATGCAATCCAATAAGGTATTCTTCCTTACATAAATCTTGGAAAATTTATTTTTTTACTTGTTGGTATTTCTATGTTGATTTAAGGAAACTCTATTGGATTAACCTTCTGAAAATAGAATTTTTTCTTAAAACCACTAAAGATCAAAACCTACCAAATCCTTCTTTGGAAATCATCTAAACTTTCAGATCAGATCAAGCTTATATCAAAAATTGTATTAAATTGATAATTCAAACCATCTCCATGAAGCATGTATAAAGGCCCCCCTTATCTGTGTCCCACATCAGTTCTATCAGTATTCTATGTTGAAGTTCTCTCACCATACAAATCAGCTATTCAAATTTCATAGTTTCTTTACATTCTAGATGTCTCTTGAAATTTCTTATCAAAATCATATGACTATAAATGATGAAAAAAATATTTTAAAATATTTAGAGAAAGGTTGGTTGAACCAAATTTATTTTTGAAGTATAATTCCCTAATATCAATGGTTAAAAATAAGAATAGTTGGTAATGTCTTTGTGTAGCCAAGACGAAGAATCAGGGTTTGATTTATCTGGATCTTCTCATAGAATATAATGATTCAGTAGGATTTTATAAAAAAGGGGGATGGGAAAATATTTCCATTAAAAGCTATAGAATTACATATTCATTATCCTCCAATATGGATGTAATCATTCTTGGTATTCATTATTAATGTGAATCAATCTTTTTCTCTTACAAGCTGCCAGAAAAAATGGATGATTATAGAAGGAAAATGAAATTATGTGCCTTGGACTCAAGTTTGTTATTTCACTGAAAATAAATCATTATACAACCAACTGTCATTTGTTATCATTATAGATTCATAGATTTCGTATTACAAGAATGGGAGAAAAGGAATCTCTTAAGAAGAGTGATATCATTATGATGTAATTCTTGGTTAATCTTTGAAAGGTTAATATGTTTATGTTAATCCTTCTAACCATCATTAATATAAAGAATAGAAAGCTTATGTCCTAGATAATAATGTATCTAATGATCTTGTCTAATATCATATTTCTCTATTTTTAATCCTTTAAAATTCCCTATACTTCAAAACCCATAACCTTTAAGACTATGTTTTTACGTGATGATACTCTTAGGAAGATGAAATTTGGATTCAGTGTCATGTTAGAAATGTTTTATAATATTTCTAAATGTAATGTTCTACCATTAACCAAGAAAGGGTATATAGGACAAACTACCCAGAGAACTAAGAAGAAGTGAAAAGAGAAAGAACTAGAATCAAAAGAAAAAGCTCCCATTCTGGAAACCTAGTTAGCACAACCCAAACCGAAAAAGAAAAAAAACATTTTCAGATAATGTGGTAGCCAAATGGAGAGTGCTGAAGAAGGAGGAGGAGTAGGGTGATTCATGCTTCGGTTTATACCCCAATGAGGCAAAGGCCTTGACAATTCTATCTGTGGAAGAAATTGAAAGGAAACAAAAACAAACGAAATTAAATAAGAAAATTTTGTATGTTGAGATCATCTAAGCCCATCTTAAATATACTGAGAAAGAATTTGAATAAATCCAAGTACAATAATCCTATGATCAAGAGTCACTTCCTCTAGAAACTCTGGAAAATATAATTTCGATTTCGTAACCCATTATGGAAGTAGAAATAGCTCAACAAGAATAATAATTAGAATAAGATGATGAATAGGATGAAGAGGGTGAATATGTAATAAAAATGGTGGAAGAAAATAATAATAAGGAAAGTCTTTCATAAACGTTATCGATCATAACTTCGGAGGTTGATTCAACCAAACTATTTCCTCAATGGAATGATGATGATGCACACGATGAGTTAGATAATCCTTATGATAATGAAAGGAGAAACCATGATTTCATTATTCTTAATGATAGTAATAGAGATGTAGAGAAAAATGATATTACTAAAGATAAGATAATTTGAGGTTCAAATCATAAACATCATACTCTGAATATTAGGAAGGAAATATATAGAACTAATAAAGAAAATAATATGGTTTATTATTTTCCCAAAAATTATATAGTTGTGAATGCAAAGAAGGATATTGGTGGAATATCCAAGAGGACAGAAAAAGAGCTAGACAAAGATTCCTCACCAATAAAAGAATCAGCAACTGAATCCTCACCTTTGATGGGTTAGGATTTTTTTTCCAATATTTGAGGAAGTTAGTGAGTACAATACCAGTATTCCCAAGTATCTATTTGAGATGTGAGTTGCATCACAATTCTTTCAATCATAAGTCATATTTGATAAGCATGCTCATAGAAAAGTTTATTAATCTTGAAATAAAGTTCAAGAATTTTCATATTGGTTATGATGCTCATAGTAGATCGTGCAAGGAAATAACCAAATGGTCTAAGATAATGATTGATGTTATGAAAATAATTAATGATTTCCATGATTTAGTAAATGATGATTTTGATATGTTAGATGACATAATCAAAAACCTTACAAATAGTTTTTTAGGGAAGCAAAATCTCGAGAATGTTTCCTGGATTCAAGAAGACAGATATCTGAATGGAATGCTAAATTATGTTACTCTAAATTTAAAGAGATAAAGGGAACTCAGGTAAGAGTTGGAAGAAAAGTTAAAAAATCAAGAATAGGTAGTAAATTCTATGGCCGAAATTCTAAAGTCTCCAAAATTTAGAATCCAGGCTCTTGAAAAGAATAATCATGATCATGATCAGTTGCTGAAAAGGTTTGAGTATGATCAAAAAGAGCTGATGAAATTAAAGGAAACCTTTAGAAAGCTCATGCCCAAGGAAAAGAAGGATGAATGATTTTACTTTAACTCCAATATTTTGTTTCATTTTTTTGTAACAATTATTCCTATCATAATAAAATTTAGTTATCATTCCATTATTTTGGTCTTGTATATTTTTTACCTTTTAGGTAAAATTTTTTCATTCACTCGATTCTTTTTTGAAAATAAAAAAGGGGGATAAAATATTGATCAAAAGAATATTTTGTAAAAAGAAGGTAATTCCATATAAAATGGGGATATTAAGTAATGGAGAGTATAATTAAATAAGATTTTCTTATGAAATAAAAAGTAACATCTCTAAAAAAGAACAGAATTCAATCCTTAGGGATTCCAAAACCTTAAAAGGAGTTAGTCATATTCATCATAAATCCTATGTAAAAGGAGATAATTATTTATTTTAAATTTCAAAAAGAAAAAAAACAAATTAATTATGTTCTTTTTAAAAATATTATTGGTGATTTCCAAAAATGGGGAGATTATTAAGTCAATAAGGTTTCCTTATGAATTTTTCATTCATTTTTGTTTCAAAAATCATAAAAACATTTTCTTAAGTAAAATTATCTTTCTCTCAGAATTATTTTCCTATTGAATTATTTTCTTTCCCTAAGAAAAGTATTTAATTTTACCTTTTGTTTTCATTATCTTTTCTAATATTTCTTAAACCAAGTCTAGCCATTTTTTCATAATCCACAAATTAGTATACTAATCTAAAACCTTGGAATCTTATAGGTCGTTAGATGCCGAGTATTTCAGTTAGAAGTCTTCAAATTCTATGAAATTCAGACTCCAAATTCACTAAAATTATAACACGGAATTCTTTTAAAATTAAGACTCTCAATTAGCTAAAATTAAGAATCTGATTTTTTTGAAATTCAGACTCCGAATTCTCTGAAATCTAGACTCCAAATTCTCTAAAATTCAGACTTTTAATTATCTAAAATTTAGACTCTAAATTCCTCAGAATTAACACTCCAAATTCTTCATAATTATAACACAAAATTACTCATAAATCATACTCTAAATTCCTCTAAATTCCTCAGAATTAATACTCTGAATTCTATAGAATTCAGAATCCGAATTCATTATAATACCAAATCCGAATATCAATTTTACTAGACTCTATTTTTCACTACCATAAGAATACAATTAAATATTTTCCTTATAGTTATTTCATTTTCTTAAAGTATTGTTCTAAATTTATCAAATTCTATTTTACATAAGTTTTTGAAACCTAATAATATTTGTCTTACATGATGTAATTTCCGAACACATGATTTTTTTACAATGAAATAAATCTATAAAATATATTTCTAAATAATCATTGGAACTATGAAACATATCCATGTCCCTTATAGATTCAATAAAAAATATGACCATCGGAGGAGGATCCAACCATTGAATATTTTTCCTATAAATAGGAGCTCACTTGAACAAGCTCGTTATTGATCTATGATCCTGGATATTATATACTGTGAAGTTATTTTAAGAAAGAAAATGACACACATGATTTATGAGATTTGTGAACTTCTTGTTTAACCATGAAGAACTTGTTCAGCTTGCTTAGTGAGACTTTGATTGATGAGGAGTACAATTTATGGATACCAAATATAGAAAGAGAGAGGTTCTAACTACCATAAATTTCAAGGTTTTTGTGGGGATAGCAAGACAGATTCTAAAATTCTTATCGAGGGATTACCCTGGTGTGGGTAAGACAATATTTCCTAAATGAATTAGTCAAGAGACCTTTATCCACTGTTGTTGGATACCCTCCTCTTTAGGTTAAAATATTTCTTACTTGTTAACTTTCTTTGTTACATGTTTTATTTCTACTGTAATTTTTTTAAGGAAAGAAAGTATAACATTATTATAGTTTATTATACTTGTAAACTCTGTTAAATAATCTTTTATAGGCTTTAATGTGGAATCTATCCCTATGTAAACTTTTCTTATGTTTCTTTTTCGAATCCATATTTATGGATCCTAAGAAATAATGTTTCTTAGTTAAGAACCAAAGAGGGTTTGTGAATTCATCTTATTTAACGTTGTTAAACATAGATATCCTTTTAGTCTTAAAAGAGATTTTTTAAACCTATAATCCATCCCCCTCTTGTAATTGAGCATCTATATTTTCTCTTTCGATCCAATATTATTGTCAGAAAAAATTAGTAATATTCATTAAATAGGGATTTATGATTAAAAATTAAAAATTAATATATTAATATAATTATATTTATAAAATAATATATTATTTTTAGAATAATCACATGGAAATTTTCTAACTATGAATTTTTTATAATTTTCTGTTAAAGGTGAATTATTTGGTCAAAATTAAATATGGTATAAATATATAGTATGTATTATGACATCGTAAAATACCAAAATTGATTTAATAAAAGATATAAAGAGTATCCATAATATAAATTATATTTTTACAATAAAATAATGTTTTAAAGAAATTTTATTATTCTTTAAAACCCTTAATAAATCATCGAAAGCATATATTATATTTTAACATTTTGAAACCCGTTATTTTATAAGCATGACTCACTTCCACATCACCAATGGAATTATTTTATTGGGTTATGTTATTAGACTTATAAAACAATTAAAACCACTTCACTTTGGTAGAAACCATAGTAAAATGTCTATAAGAATGGTTGTGGTTTTATTACATTATCAAGTAGAGTAAAAAACTATGTTTGGACATTAATAAATAATTATCATTTATTTTTCTATATAAACCCACACATCCTCCAATTCAAGTTCACTAGAAACTCTTAGGTCAAAATTTTCTCTTCTCATTCTTCTCTATATCCCTCCCAAGGATTAACCAATCTCTTAATAAGATCCTCCAAGGATTTAATTTTTTTATTCTCAAGGTAAGGGATCATATAATTCACTCCTTTATTTAAGAAACTTCTTTATTCCATGCATTTGGATTTCAAATTGTTTAAGTTGGGACCTATTTTTACACATCCCTATTACTATCCTTAAGATTAAAAATTAAATTTAAACTAATTTAACTCTAATTAATTATCACTATAAACTTGTGTGTACACCCGTAATATTCCCGAAATTATCATATTCTTTTCCATGGAAAAAATTTTTATAGTGAATACCCATAACCATTTACACTCAAGGGTATTCAACTATTTATATATATCATTCATTGATTTGGTATTTACAAGTATGTAAACCATAATCCATAATTTTGTGGTTAAAATTGATGAAATATATCCTTATTTTTATGATATATGTGTCACTATTATGAATGTACATGATATGAAAGTGACAGGTTGGTGAAAAATTAAATTCTCATCAAATGTATTGGGTAATGATTTTATCTCATGATACTCCATTTATGGTGCGTGATAGTTTACCCAAATCACAATATATTATGTTTCCATGGTGATTAACCATGATTTATTTTTATGATTTCATTTTTTATTTTTCTTCCACATTTTTATGTTTCCGTTATGTTATAATGTAATATCATTCCCCAATGTTCATGACTATCATTGTCACCCCTCTTATGTTATCTTAATATTCCTCTTCGATCACAAGTACTAATTTACCTAATGTTTTTCTTTTCATTTACACTTACGGGGCTTTACATCTCACCCCATTCTTATGTATATCCTCATGTTATCCATTGTAGTTTTAAACATCAATGTAATATTTGGTCATGTTTTAGAGTTTTATAAATAATAATGCTTTTCCCATGTTTCAAGGTAATGTTATCTATACTTAATTTCACAAATACACTAGGAATAATGATATCTATGGTTGTATTATGTTTTCCATTATGTAATAAATCATTAGTTACTATCAAAAAAATATTGGATATCATAGTTCTATCATAGATAATTATAGTTGTTTTTGGGGATTATGATTATATAACTCTTCAGAAATAATTAAGGATAAGACTAAACATGGGAAAAAATTCAATAAATTTTGACAAAGTATAGAGTATGTAGTTTTTAATACAAGGATAACACTATCCAGATGAAACAAGTGGATGTGGCTCTTGAATAGTTGTACCTATGGGAAAACCCCTAAAAGGGTGCATTTATATAGACTGAATTTTTACAAACCATCCCAATTAAACACTGAACCAATCACATGATCCAATTCATAGAATGTACTGAAAGGATGTACCAATCCCCATACATTGGCATCTAGTGTTGTACATCATTAGAGTAACCAAGGAAATGATTTATACAAATATAAAAAATAAATAAAATGAATTGTAGACAAAAAATAAAGAATACCTATATACATAGTTATTCAAATTAAACATCATTTTTTTCATTAGGATGAATATAAAACAAGTAAACAAAAAAACCCAAACCAAATTAGATATCCACAATGTCACCATGTGACTCTGAGGGTCACTCTCTAATACAAAAACTAACCATCACCCATGGATATTGAAACCAAGATGGAACAATCACCATAAGATAACAATAAAAAGAAACTATATATGTGAATGTTAAAACTCAGTAGGCATTTCGGAATAGATCTAAACCCAATACACTTCCATTAAATAAAGAAACATAAAATTCAAGTTTAAATACACCCTGTAATGAAATTCCACACATTTTTTACCTTAAATAAAAACAAATCACATTTCCCCTTTCATTGAAAATTCATATTCATTACTGAGAAATAGACATTTACATTTTGGGAAGAATGATGTGGTTCCATTTAAAGTGGAGAGTAATGGTTCGCAAAACATTTTTCCAAAACAATTTTCATAAAACATAGAAAACAAACAAAATAATATCTAAAGAAGTGCACCACACTTAAGATCACCAACAATGATCACATAACAAGGTAAATTGAAATAATTGACAAAGGATAACCAACCAATAAGTATCTCAATCATATTATGTAGAAAACTAAGTTCCAATAGACATTAGATAATCCTATGCCCTAGTGAATAATCCATAATATTCTATACAACTTGAATCATCATAAAAATCATTCTTCACTCTATGAAATCAAATTTCTCCAAAACACTCATTTCTACCTTTGATGGCCTAACCCAGGGGCAATAACCCATTGAAATAATAACAATATCCCACAATTATAGACCATTAGATAGATTATAATCCAATGAAATTGCAGAAATCATTCTCAGAAAAGTCTCTCACTATGCTAGGTCTCCGTGTCAAGAGTATACCACTGCCAACCAAGCATCCAAACACATACACTCATATCATATACAAGTTATTCACACAACATTCATCACCTGAATGACACCAAGTATCAATATCTTTCAATAGAACAAATAAAACTCAAAGGAGTCCACTACTATGAATCACATTCTGCTCAATGTAAATTTATCATGAAGAGTCCACAAAGAGTATGTCCCACCCATTCACGTAATGTATCACGATGATTCCATAGTGAGGACATCCCATCAGTTAAATATAAATAAGGCAAAAAGATTATGTAATGACATAAGCTTGACGTACATGTACATTACATTACTTTTACAGAATACTTAATACATGACACTAAGAGACGCCCAATGACTATATAAGTTTAGTTCTCTTGGATACTAGAAGAAACAAACAACTAGTTTATAAAACATCTACATTGTCTCATGCTTTATACATCATCACTAGAAACCCTTTTTTGAAACATCTTACAAAATATCATTCCTCGTCTATTAGGGGAAAAGAAACGTGAAATGAGGTGAGATCAAATGCTCAGTAAGGGTAAGAATGGATTATATCTTACAAAACCTAAGCATAAAAATGTAAAAACATGAGTATAAATTTTGAAAAAAATACCACATGTAACACATACGAAAATATTGAGTCATGAAATCAATCTAAAAAGTTATTAAGGACTAAATAATAATGGAATTATAAACAATGAGAAAATAACATTAGCATAAAACATGAAATTGGGGAAAAAATATGCACATAATATGATTTCGATAGTAGGCAATGCATTACATTCAAGACCATAATAGTGGAAAAATTCCAATAATGAACTCGGTTTACTTGTCATTCCAGCCATGTATTAATAAACCAGATTTACTTTTCATTCCAACCCTGTATTACTAAACTATATTTTCATGTTGATCCAGACATGAATTTCTCATGAGATATAAATATTTACCCAATGAAATGTATGGATATATAGGTCCCACCCATCTCATAATGAAATCATAATTACATGTTCCCCCAAATCATAAACAATTCCTCATAGTATAACCTAAGGTACACAAAATGTTTTTCTTAAATTTCATTCCATCATAATACATTTAAATTAAATTGATTTCATAAAAAATTCAATCCTAAACATAATAAAATCAATGTAAAAATAGGCATAAAAACATATCCTTGTGTCATCTTATATGGAAATAAATTTAGATAAAGTACTTGATAATATTTTTTTTAAAAATGATCCTTTATTATTTAAAGGTTTTATTTTATAAAAGTGCCATGTGATTTTAAAAGAAATGAACTTAGTGTAAAATAAACATGAAATATTTTAGAGTAAGATTCATGAAAATAAGGAATTATGAAGACATAGAAATCATATCATACTGTATAAGTTAAAAAACATTCTTCTCATATTTTTTGGGAAAAATAATAAAGTACATCATGACAAAAAATAAAAAATATTCCTCTCATTCCAATTAATAAAAAACCACCAATGGGTAAAATTGAAATTAAATAAATTTATATGAATAAAAATTATATTACATATTTATGAAACATGGACAGGTATGATAAATATATCCCAGTAAATACTTACGTATAAATAATCTCATATAATAATGATATTGAGAAATTATCGCTTACCTAAGGTCTTATATCCTTGATATGTGTCTGAACCTCCTGTATAATTATTTAAATAATTTTATTTACTTATTATAGAATCATATGAATTTTAAGGATATCATATATGATCTTATTATCATCTGTTTGTTAGTAGCATTTCATTGTCCCCCATTATTAAGATATTAACTGATTTATGTTCTTATGCATGTTTTGTTGGATAAGTTCATGTTCCAAATCATAGGTTATAGTTATAAAATTTAAATATTGATATTATTGTAATATATATCATACTTATTCATTACATGTATGTCTACAATCATGGTTTAATGAAGATCATGTAGTATGAATCGAATCACATCGTGGAGATGGTAGGTCGTACGTACGTACAATAGATGATATCATTCACTTAGTGGTTAAATAGTATGTAATTGGATGGTATATTAATTATAATGAATAATTATCATATTATATAAATTATTTAAATTTATTATACACAAAATTATACGCATTCAAATTAAAAAAAAATTGAATAACAAATTCTGCCATGGCATGGATATGATATGTCGTACATACACACATACAGTGATATTATTATTTGTAGGATGGATAAATAGAGGTATAAGGGTGTATTATAATTATAATAACATATCAGCATGTATAAGTTTCTATATTTATCACTTTAGTATCAGAACAACATAATAAGTGGAAGTATAATAAGAAAATAATTCTGAAATAGGTGATAAAACAATTACCTCTTTTTCGAGTATCTTCTTTTGATTTGAACAAAAGGTATATTTAGATTAATTTATTAAAAAAGTGTGTCCACTATGAATAAGGGAGATATTTTGGGAGCTTATTTGAGTATAATTTGGTAAATACAAGGGTCTTGAGAGGGTTGAGATAGTGGGTAGATGTGATGGCCTTTTATAAGAGGGAGGAAGAGCACTTTAGGAAGGTCTAGAAATATTATTTTATTATAAATTGATTTTAGAATTATAGTTTCTCCAAAGTTATATATTTATAAAATAATATTATTATGAGTATAAATCTTCTCAACCAGTCAGTTGTATACAAGATTAGGTTACAAAATTAACCTTATCATTTAGCATTAACCCTTGCTAAAATAATTTAATTCTTACCATGTATTATTGTATTTTAATATTATATGGTTAATATAGTAACCATAAAATTCCAAGATAACCTAAATTAGATTATTAATGAAATTTTAAACATTATCATAGTCATTTTGATGAATCATATATCTTTAGGACGCCCTATAATTTAATAAAATAATATTTTTTTTTATCAAAACTCATTTATGCCAATTTTGATAGTATTTAGAAATTGATTTTGGATAAAGTCATTAAAACTTTGTCCCATAAAAAAAATAATTAACTAAAAGACTACATGTCATATTAATCCTTAAATTACATTTATGGAATCAAAATTCTCACATTACATTTGTTTATTATTTATAATATCATTTATCTGAATATTTCATTAATAAGGTAATCATTGCATCATCGTTGTGTCATAAATAGATTTATTTATTTAATTTCTAAAAATTATAAATAAAATATCATGATGTTGGATATATTTTTAGGATTATAATTACTATTTATAGTTTAATATATCATTTGTATAAACAAAATTAAAATTGTATCAGTCAGGTGATACATGTTTATATTATATTTCCATTTTCTTTAAATTAAAAAAAAATATATAAGGTCATTATCACACCCAAGTGGATATATATGGTCATAAATAGACCCAAGGATTATTAGGGTCATCCATATCTCATCCATTAGTATTAGGACGTGTTATTGGGTGGTTTTATATTATTCTAATATTAATTTTTACTCATATTTACTTGACTTACTCATTATCCAAGGTAAATAAAAATAATTACTAATGGTACTATTCATAATTTCCATAAATAAATGGTACCTATTTAAATAATTTGGACCTTCTTATTAAAAATATGGAATCTATTTTTTGAAATTAATAACACATATGTTGCAATAATTATTTTAAAATTCATTCCCGTTGTTAACACCTAAAATAGGGTTTTTAGAAAATATAAACAATCGAAAGATTGACATGTGTTTATACCAAATTTAAATGTGAAATTACATAAAATGAAGACAATTTTATTAAAAGATAAAACATAATACAATTACACTTTATTAACATTTATGATGACAATCTAACTATATAAATAAATTTCCTGAAAAGAAGTTTTGAATTAAAATGCAGTATTTTTCACAATTCATTAAATTATGAATTTCATTCGAAAAATAAAAAAATTTCAATGAAGGTAAATTTTTTATTATATATTACAAATAAAAAGTTTTTTGTCCAATGTATGTTATAAAATATTCAAAAACTAGATTTAAAAATTGTTTTCCATCAAAACATGGTAAAACTGTATTTTCTTGAAAAATACACAATTATCCAGAAATTTGTATTTGTTCTTATATAATATCAAGAAAAAAATATTAGATAAATTGGAAAACATTAAATTATACATATTAATTTTATATTTCACTAATAAAACCCATAATGTGTGATTTTATTGTTTTATATACTCACTTATTTTCATTTAAATAGTTATTTTAAAAGGAAGTTAATATTATTCATACCCGCCATTTTAACGAATATGTTATAATATTTAGTTATCACTTGTACTCAGTCTTCAAAGAAATTAATTCTATAAAAATAAATTGAAATATTGTGTGATAGAAGATAAAAATAGTGTTGTGTATACTACAATCTAATACGATGTTGTGTATACTTCAAGCTAATATAGTGTTGTGCATAGCACAAGCTAATCTTGGTGTTGCATACAACACAAGACATAAATGAAATTAAAAATAATCTATCCCATAAAATATCATGTTGAAACATTATAACCCCTTAAAATGAATTTCTCCTTAAAAAAATTTTGGGCTTATAAACATTGTACCACTTGAAAGATTATTTCATCAAAACCGACATTTTAAAAAGGAATATTTAAACATAATTTTAAATAGGAACGTTAGAAATAGAACAATTACTGAAAGTAACTCATTACGGAGTTTCCACATAGGAAAACATAGGTGGGATGTGAAAAAATGGATGTGGGAGAAAAATCTAACCATCAAGTTCTGATGGATAGTGATAGAGAACAAGGTTTGGAGAATGTTAACAACCAGAAAGCCATAAATCTGTGATGATTTAATGGACCATCTGATTCATCTGATAAGAAGGTACTAGGATAACATTTTTTGTTTCCAAGATCCTTTCCCTAAAGATGAATAATTTTTCATGAGAAAAAAAATAATTACTTGATTTTGGTAAAATCTCAACATTGTTCGTGCCTTGAACAATTCCAAAATAATCTCTAATTTAATGAAATTAGGTTGATTTTCTCTTTCTTGAAGTGTTAACAAGTCATGAAATAGAATGATTGGTCATTCTATATATCTCAAAAATGGTTCGAAAATGTTATCAAATATGAATAAGTCCACCTATAGTGAGATAATACATTAATCTAGCAAAAATCAACTAGAATATAACTCATACTATCTATAAATGGATAACATTGCAATACTCCCAAAAAATGAAAATCTACAATATTAGAAAGTGGTGAACTAAATTGTCTTATCATTTATCTCCCATTTATCATAGGCTAGTTCTTGGTTGTCACATTCCAACATGTGAATTCCTTAATCATGTATCTTCTTGAAACATGTTAATACCCAAATTTACTATATATCCTTATTGGGAAAATATATCTTTCCTTATTCTTAAGTCTAAAAATCAATAAACTAATCCCTGGTAGCATAAACCACTTTTCAAAACTCCATAATCAGTAACAATGTAACTATCATCATCCAATTTGTTTACTCAAATAAAATATATCTTTGTCCAAATTTTATTATCTTGAAATCTTGCTCATATTAATGGTTATTTTTCTCTTAAGCATGTATTTTCAAAAAAACATTGCCTTATTACCTGAATCACTTTTCATGGTTATTAGTATAATTTAGCATATTTTATTATGTAAAAAATATAGTGGAAAAATAAATAGATTTTTCATCATTACATAATACCATAAAAGTAATTCTACAACATTATTCTAGAATCTCATTACATAAACACTTATTCATTCTACCACAAAGTTTTCATACTCAAAATCATGAATAGAGATTGCTTGTGATTGGACTTTTTATTTGGTATTAGGAGGTTGTTGACATGGATAATCATATATTACCCTTGAATTAGAGAATTGGTTAGCATAATAACCCATTGACATGCACTTGTAGCATTGATGTGTGGGTGGTGCGTTCTCCAATGTCTTTTATCTATTAACATCATTAGCCATCTTTTTTCCTCTACATCATCACTCAATAGCTAAATGACCATATTTTCCACACTAAAAATAGTGTTTAGTACCATTAATTCAATCTCCCCCATACTTCCTTCCACACCAGGAACATAACAAAACATTTATCTTCATTTCACTATTGTTTTGATTTTTTCCCGTGATCTACATATTTTGTTTCTTGTCAAAAACATGATATTTATATATACACCAAATTTTTTTTATACCATGATATCACCATGTACAATCTCCTAATAGATACTAAATTATCTTATAGAAAATTACCTTTAAAGACTTTTTTTAACCCATTGAAGAATTTATCAACTTTACATCCAGGTTGGATGATAAATATATAAGCATACCTTGTAATTATTGTATAATTTTCCTCATATGTACCAATGGATTCATCATCATTTTACCTAAGCTCAAGAAACTCATTTTCAATATTTTTTCAAATAATACCAGGAATTCCATATTGAATAATATGTTTTTTAACTCATCCCATTCCATGGATTCAATTTCATCTTAGTACGTTGTATTCCTTATTAGATTCCACCACTACCTAGTTCTCCTTCTAAATGATAAACAACGAAAATGAATTTTTCATGTTTTGAATATTAGAGGATGGAAATTATCTTTTCAATGGTGTTGATCCATTATTCATCTATATGTGGATCATAATACAAACTAAAATAAATTGGGAATTTTCTCATCAAGAACTCAACATGATGTTGTTCCCTTCTCTTGTCATTTGGAAGACTAGATAGATTCATAGTTTGTTTAAGTATAGAAATAAGATTTTTCATTCCATGTAAAATAATTTTTTGTATTTTGGAGGAAAATCAATGCATTTTCATGTGTATTTATCATTAACATGGTTCCTTCGGGATCCAACCATTGTATAAAACCCAAAAAAAATAGTGTGTGAGGGAAAATCATACATGGAAAACAACATTATCATGTGGTAGTACATTGAATCTCTAAAATAGTAGGTTTAAAACTAGATTATTAAAGATTGTTACTATAATCCTAGGACTATGGCTTATAGTTAGACTTCCCCTTGATGACATCCCTTGACATACTTTAGAAATTTCTCTTGGGATCTCACTAAATTTTTCACATCCTAGTTTCTAAAGTTTATCTAATCCTTTACTCTAATACTAATTTTAGAGACCAATGAAGGACGTACGTGGACATTACATTAATTTGTAGAACACATAATACATGACACAAATAGACACCCAAATACCATATTAGTTTAGTGCCTTTGGAAACTGGAAAACATTAACAACTGGTTTTAAAATATCTAAATCGTCTTCTGCTTTATCCTTCATAATTAGAACCCCCTTTTGACACATATTACTTAATACACTTCTTCAAATATTGGGGGAAAAGAAAAATGAAAATGGGTGAGATCAAATGCCTAGTAAAGTTAATCATGGAAAATATCATACAAAACCAAAATATAATAATGTAAAAACATGTACAAAACATTAGAAGAAAATAAACCACATTTAAAATATACAAAAATATTGATTTGTGAAATAAATATTGGTAGTTCATAAGGCATAAATAATAACTGAATCATAAACTGTGAGAAATTAGAATTTTCATAAAATATATAATTTTGGAAAAAAATAAGCACATAATATGATTTACATTATATCCAAGACATTTCTACCAAGACAATAATAGTGAACAAAGTCCTTTACTAAACCAGGTTTACTTACCGTTCCAACCACGTATTACTAATACAAATTTCCTTTCATTTCCAGCTTTATATTATTGAACCATATTTACTTGTCATACCATTCATTTCTATCTCATGAGATATACATTTTTACCTAATGTATTGGAGGGAGATATAGCTCCCACCTATATCATAATGAAATCATTCGTACAAGGTCCATAAAAACATAAACCATTCATCATAGCATAACCCAAGGAAAAATGGATTTCATAAATATCATTTCGTCATAATCCATAAAAAATAAATGGATTTAACAAAAATAATTCCATCATAAACAATGTCAAATCAAATTAATAATATGTATAGAATTATAACCCTATATCATCTTATATGGAATGTAATTTCGATAAAATACTTTAAATTTTTTATTAAAGAAATTATAATTTCTTCCTAAAAAACGTTTTCTTTTCTCCAAATTCCATGAAATTATAAAATAAAACATTTTATTTTAAAATAAAAATTAAATCATGTAAAGGAAGCACCATGGAAATAAGGATTTATAAAGACGTAAAAAATCCAATCTTGCTATATATTTTAAAAAACATCTTTCTCATACTTTTCTCCAAAAATTCAAAAACTACATCGTACCAAAAAAATATTAATTTAATACCATTAAATAAAAATTAACCATTTTGTAAAATTGACATTTTCTTTTTTTGGAAGAATAGAAATAATAAAATATATTTACAAAACATGGATGTAAATGATAAATATACCCCAGTAAATACATACAAATAATCAATCTCAGATAATAATGAGATTGTAAAATTATCCCTTACCTTATGTCTGATATCCATCATATGTATCTGAAACTCCTTTATGATGATTTAAATAATTGTATTGACTTATTCCAGAATTAAAATCATTTTTATGATATCATAAATGATCATATTATCATCTGTTTGTTAGTAATATTTCATTGTCACTCATTTTTTGGATATTAACTGCTTTATGTTCTTATGCATGTTTTGTCAGATAAGTTCTTGTTCCTAATCTTAGGATATAGTAATATCATTTAAATAATGATGTTATTATAATATATATCATATTTATTCATTCCATTCATGTATATAATCATGGATTAATGATGATCATATAGAATGAATTGAATCGCATCGTGGAGATGGTAGGCCAAACGTACGCACGAGTGACGATATCATTAACTAAAAGGTTAAATGGTATGAAATTTGATGGTATATTAATTATAAAAAATAATTATAATGTTATATTTTTTATTTAAATCCATTATAATCATTATTATAGAAATCCAATTTATGTATTATTGAATAAAAAATTACACCATGACCTGGAGATGGTAATTCATATTCACACACGCATATGGGTATTATTATTCATAGGATGGATAAAAAGAGTTATAAGTTCCTCCAATAATTATAATAACATATAAAAATGTTTGAGATACTATATTTATTACTTTATTTTGGAAAAAATATAAGAATAGGAAGTAAAATAAGAAATGAAATTCGAAAGATGTGATAAAATAATTACATGTTTTTCGACTGTCACCATTTGTTTTGAACAAAAGGTCCCCTCAGATGGATTTACCACAATGTTTGTCCTCTAGTTGGAAGGGAGGAATATTGGGAGATTATCTTAGAAGCTTTTGGATCTTCCAATGGGCTTTATAGGTGTGAGAAATTTGGTATATGTGGTGTCCTTTTATAAGAGGGGGGAGGGTAACATTAGGAAAGTCTTAAAATATTATTATTTTTATTAATTTATTTTAAAATTATAGTATCTACCAAGTGATATATTTAGAGGATAAGATGAGGATGCATCAACATATTCTCAAAAAATAGGTTTTATACTATTTTAGGTCTCAAAATTAACCTTCTAATTTATCTTTAACCTTTACTTAAATAATTTAACTCTTTCCACGTCTTCATGTATTTTCATACTATATGTTTAATATAGTTACCATAAATTCCAAGAGAAACTCGTGTGGATAATTAATGATATTTTTAACATTATATTTGTCATGTGACCAAATAAATGATTTCTAGGACTATTATATCATTTAATAAAATAGTATTTTTTTATAAAAACTAATTTATATCAATTTTGAAACTAGTTATAAATTGATTTTAGTTAAAGTAATAACAACTTTATTCCTTAAAACTAAAAGAATTAAATATAATATAATATTTAATATTAATTCATTAATGTTTTTATGGAATCAAATGTTTCAAATTATATTTATTTTAATATTTATAATATCTTTTATTTGAATATTTCATTAATAAGGTAATCATAGCATCATCATTGTGTCTAAAATGGATTTTTTTATTTATTGCCTAAAAATTATAAATTAAATACCACGATATAAGAAAAAATATAATATTTATAATGTATATTTATATTCTAATATAACATTTATTTAAACCATATTAAAATTGTTTTAGATAGGATATACATGTTTATGTAATATTTCCATTTTCTGTAAATAAAAAATTATAAAATGTCATTATCATGCCCAAGTGGCTCCATGGGGTCCTAAAATTGACCCAAGGAAAATAATGGACTTCCATATCTCATCCAATAGTATTAGGATACATGTTCGGGTAGTTTTAAATTGTTATAATCTTATTTTTTACCCTTACTTACTTGATTTTTCCTTTATCCATGGTAAATAAAAATAATTATTGAAGTTAATATTTATATTGTCAAAAAATAAAAGGTATCTATTTCCACAATTTATACCTTATGATTCTAAATTTTTATTCCATTTTACCAAATTCAAAACATATAAGTTTGATTAATTAATTTAAAATTAATTCTCATTATCAAAACGAGAAAGTGGGTTTTTTAGAAGTAAAATCTATTAAAATATTGACATGTGTTTATGTCCAATTTAAATATGAAATTACTTCCAATGACAAAAATTGGATTACATTATAAAAAAATAATTCAATTACACTTTGAAACCAATTAAAAATAAAATATAAATTTATAAATAAATTAGATGAAAGGGCAGTTTTGAATTAATAAGCAGTATTTTTCACAATTCATTTAAATATGAATTTCATTAGAAAAACACCAAAATTTCAGCCAAGGTAAATTTTTATCTCCATTTTCAAAATAATATTTGTATTCTTCATAGTAGAACTTATAAAATTGTCAAAAACTAGATTTAATAAAACTTTCTCCATCCAAAGGTGGTAAATTTATTTTTTTGCAAAAATACTTCTTTTATCCAAAAAATTGAATTTGTTCTTATATAATATCTAGAAAAGATATAAGATAAATTTAAAACCTTACATTTAATATATTAGATATATATTTCAATAATAAAATACATAATAGATTATTTTATTACATTATAGACTCAATAATTTTCCTTTAAATAGTTTTTTAAAAGGAAGTTAATACTATTCATATATGCAGTTATAAGTTCTGAGTTATAATAATTAGTTATCACTTAAAATCGGTCTTGTATGAAAATAATTATATCAAAACAACATGAAATTGTTTGTAACAAAATCCAAGAATAGTGTTGCATATGTTTTAAGCTAATATAGTGTTGTGTATATCATAATCTAATCATGGTGTAGCGTACAACATAAGATATCAAAAAAATTAAAAAAAATCAATCTCATAAAATATCAGGCTGTTACAGATTATTCAAGTACTGTTTTTATAATAAACATTTTCAATGATTTTAAAAAATTTCCAAATGGGCCTCAAGCATCCTTTATCAACGAATCAAATCCATCATTCCAAAAAGGTAAACATACACCATTTACCATTTCACACACTTTTTACAAAATCTCATTTGAGTAAATCCACCACAGGTTAAAACCAAATTCACATTCATTAATATTACAAATGGGACACACATTATTATCACATGCCAATCCATTTTTGAGATCAAATGAAATTTTTGAATTCATTTTAGAAACCAAAAACTACCAATTATATTTCACAAATATATTTTCAAATATAATCATTAAAAATCACAAAATACATACAAAATCCAACAAGGCATACAATTGAACACATGGTGTGAAACATTAAACAATGAAATTTTATTTATCACAAAATAACGTATAAATCAACACATTTCACAAAAAAAAATTATTTCAACGATCATGCATAAATATTTAACATTTAAAGCACATTTTAAAATAAATAAACCCTTAATTATTAAATTTAATGAAATTTGAAAATGGAAACCTAGCTCAAATTCACAAGACATAAAAACGTACACTAAAAACCACCTCACAAAGGCTCAAGGAAGTCAGACAATCTTAGAGAACCCCAAATAAAATAAAAAAACCCAACATAAACCAAGATAAACATAAACCCTAGTTCCACATGACCATGGGGGAAGATGATCTAAAGAAAAAATTAAAGGGGAATGATGAGAGAAAATATAGGTGGGGATTACCTTGATAAATCTATCCCCAAACCTTAAGAAATCTGTAGATCTACACCATGTTTGGAAGGATGAGGATTCAGGAACTAAGAAGGATCTCCCCAAGGGTCATATAAACCAGGAGGAGGAATAATATGGTGGATTTGGGATAAAAATCTAGATAGGGAAAAGATACATTTACCAATTTTTAGGATCTATGAAGCTCAGATGGTTTGGATTCATGGTTTGGTAAACCTTGTGCAAACATAGAGACATGGTTATGCCATGATATAAAAACTTACTGAATTCTTTTCACATGAATTGACTTACCATTCAAGGGTAATGCACCTTGGATAAGAGCCACCCAAAGGATCACATGGTTTCCTAGGCTGGGCTGCATGGTTTCCTAAAATCGTGTTCCAACACTGCAACACAGGTGGTTATGATAAAAAACATAACTTTTCACCAAGAAATACATAACAACCTAGGGGATAACCACATGATAATGAGTAGACAATAGATTGATTCAAAATTTGGACCCCCACACACTCAGAAATTGAGAGAAAATCTATAATCCAAATATGACTTAGAAGAAAGGGTTAAAAACTAGGGTTTGAAAATTCCCCCCACCATAATGCTTTCTGCACCCAAAATCGAAATCATTTTCTAGTAGATAGGTTAGGGACAAAGGATTCACCATAAGAACATGATCCAAAATCTTAAACCAATATAATCTCAACCACCACCATACAAAACACAAACCACTTACTATAAATAAACATACAATCCCAACCACTTATAGAATAAAACAAGACTGTTGGGCATACTCCACATGTCCAATGTTCACAAGAGGTAAAACATTGAATGAATAACTCTAAATTAAATTTTTTCTCTATCAAGATAACATAGGAGAATAAACCAAATTACCAACTTGGGAGGCCTGAACGGACACCCCAACATTAGAAACATACTAACAAGATTTACTACATATGAAACCTTAATGAAACATATACTGGGTCTCCCCATAATAAAACCAACTATACGAATCAAACTATGACAGACTGGTACAAGGAACATGGCATGGACAAATTAGTAATTCCTCACCTCGATGAACAAACACATGCCAATAAACTCAAACAAAGGGGGAAATTTTAATGAATGAAACTCCAAAAAAAAATGAAAAAAAACCATGATTCAACATCTTCATAATATACAACCACCTCTATATTAACACAAACAAAAATAAAATCAAACCACAATTTCATCCAAAAAAGAGTAAATAGAAACTGAAAAACATAAAATGTCTTCCCTCAAATGATGTAGATAAAATCTAGACCATGGTTCCCCATAACTTGAAAATTTTTTTAATACACACAATTTTCTATTTGGGACCTATTACCGAAGCCTTGATGTTTGAAGCATCTAATACCTTATAGTCATAAGATTATAATCCCCACAAGGTACTCACAATTAATAATTTTTCAAAACTCGCTTCCTTTGAGGTATAATTTCTCATGGGATTAACAACAATCACATTTATAATTCAAGTGAATGCAACATCGCAAAACATCACTGGACAAAAAAACTATAAAAAATAAACATTATAATGATAAGAACTTTTAACCGAGTCCAAACAACACTCTACTCTTATGAATGGGCTGAGGAGTCTTTAAAAAATATGGATCTATCTCCATAGAGCATTTTGGAAGCACGCTAATAGAATCATTTCATGTGACCTATGGGTCCACATGCACGGTAGGTCTTCAGATAATTAACACATGGAGACATATTATGATTTGAATTTCCACACGATGGATACACCATGATCCTATAATTAGAATATTCTGAAGAAAGATATAGAGGTTTTAAAATGAGGAAACTATCACCAAAACAATTTAGGCCACATCCCTATCCCTGTACTGGAATTCCGTTCACCACTTTGAGGGAACAAAGAAATACTATCTACCATAATCAATCCTGCTAACATAACCTAAAAATGAACAAAATTATTTTCCAAGTTGGAAAAAAAAGGATAAGCCAAACATTGTCACCTTCGTTTATACATTAGGGTAAAGTACAAACTAAAAATGTCATGCTTTTAAAGAATAATCCATAAACCACACCAGATTATAAGGGAAAAAATCACAAAAAATCATGGAAGTACTACAACATCGAGAAATCACCTTACTGTAAATATAACATATCCATCCCCTTTCTCACCTTTACAATTTTAGTAAATTTTCGGAAGGTGAAGGAATCCTCAATAAACTCTGATGTGAGATCTTCTTGAGGATTGTTTTTAGAAATGAACTTACATGACATCTAGGTCAGTCCATTAATCCTAAAGGGAGAAAAACTCACCTTTCACACATGGGAAAATCAAGGAGAATAATCGTCTTTTCTATTTTCTGTATCCACTATTCCTCTTTAAGAGGATATTCCTAAAAAATAAAATAAATGTGGATTTATCTTCTGATACTTCAGAAAGAAACCTAGAGGTTGATGAAATAGAGGGTTTTCCAAAGGTGCACCACCCATTTCCTCACATAGAATATTCCCAAAATATTAATTGGGGATAACAATAACTATCAAGAAAAACTTGGTCCTACTCAAAAACTATTCATTAATAATACTTCTAAATCTCAAACACTAAGTAATAAACAAACCCAAAACATCTAGAAAATGAGCCACACAACCATTTTCCAGGAAAATATCAAAATTTTAAAAAATGTTTGAAAAGAAAAAAAACATTCTATATTTTCATACTCACTAATGGTATTTTATGGATCCTCACACATTCACATTCATGTGCCACCCTATGACCTCATCGACTCATGCCAATCCGGGCACCCATCCACCAACTTATTCGTATATATCATACACGTGAGCACCCATGAAAATTACTATGGTCAAAAAGGAAATTTATATTTTCCAGACATACATTCCAACAATGTTTTCACTCTCAGTACACTTAGCGCTTTTGATTTTACCAAACATTTCAAAATAACCACTATCCACTAATAAAAAACCTTTTCCAATCTTTACACCTCGAACCATTTCATAATATTTTCAATATCTCAACAAATCCCATTACATAAAAACCATTTTTTATTACTCATTTATTCTCATTTAAAACCATCTTCCAACCCCTATTTTAAAAAATTATATTTTCCAAAAAAAAATCAATAAACCCCATATTTTGATTAAAAAAATTGTTTTTTAAAAATTCATCCATAAAATTAATTCTGAAAAACCGTTTTCTATTTTACAATTAACCCATATATTACCACTAAAATACCATTTTCAAAATTCCAATATATATTTTTTTTAAAAACATTCATAATCAAGGAAGACCAAAAATAACTCACAAGTGGAAACTAGTGGTGATGGGTGCCTTGGCCATATGGTTGGAGTCCATAAGCCAAACACACCATCATCATAGTGAGTCTTTTAGGACATGGTCCCTTGTTCTACAAGGATTTATTGGACCTAAAAACTCATTGATACTATTGGAACAAATCCATTTGTGTATCCTAAGCAGAAAAAGAACAAAAGATCCAAAGAATCAAAATAAAACCCAACTTCCAATTAAAACTCAAGGTTTTGTCAAGGTTGTTTGGTCCGGATACTTCCTCAAGCTTGAAACCCAAGTTTTGAATGTCCCATTCCTTTACCACAACATCCCAAAAAATATTGGTTGCTCTTAAAGCTAGGTACAATAAATAACCAACCTCATAAGATACCATTTTGTCATGAACTGACATGGGTCGACCACAAATAAGTCACTCCATCCAATTCATCTAAATTCTTGATGGTAGTTCCCAATAGCCATGGGCTTGAAATGAGTGTTAGGCATCATTAGGGTAACCAAGGGATTGACTTCTAAAAATTTAAATAAATATTTAAACATAATAATTAGAACATAATAGTGCAGTTCTTGATAAATTATTATTCAAACTGAACAAAATATTTTACATAAGGATGAAAATAAAAAACCAAACAAAAAATCCTAAACTAAACCAGATGTTCACAAAATATCCTTATGACACAGAGGGTCACTCTCCGGTACCAAAACCAACCATCACCCTCGGTGATTTAATCCAAGATGAATCATACACAACATGATAAAAATAATAAGTAATTATAGGAGTGAGTGTTATAACTCATTGGGTATTCATGAAGAAATCTATTCCCAATAAAATTCCTTTTGATAACAAGACATGATGTTCATATTTAAAATAATGTATATAAAAATTATATTTTACCCATATTTTTCACTTTAAATCGAAACACAGTCTATTTCCCTATTTAATCACAAATCCATATTCCCTACTAAGAAATAGACATTAGATTTTTATGAATAATGATGATGTTTCATTTATATAAAAGAGTAATAGTGTTCCAAATAGTTTCCGAACACAATTTTCAGAAAAAATTGAACCCGAAACATTACTCTCAAAATAAGTACACCCTACATATAAACACCAACAATGATCACATTAAAATGGAAATAGAAATAATTACACGATGATAACCAACCAACAATTGTCTCAATCATCTGTTGTACATAACTATGTTCTAATAGACATGGGGGAAACCTTTGATCCTGTGAATATTCTAGAAGATACTATACATCTTGAAATATCCCGAAAAGCATGCCTCACTCAATGAAATCCAATATCTCCCATAGACACTCGATCACACATTAAATGGTCTAACTGAGGGACACTATCCCATCGAAATTATAATAAAATATTCCCACCTGCTATAGGCCACAAGCAAGAAAATAATCCTAATATAGTGTAGATATCATTCATATAAAATTTTCTAACTATGCTAGGTATCCATGTAAAGGGTATAAAGTGGTTGATATAACTGTTTCCAATGAGTATACAATCACAAACACGAATATCATATACAATTAGTTCACACAATAGGGATTACCCCAAGTCACACAAAGATCAATATATTTCCATAGAACAAATAAATCTCGAAGGAGTCCACTATGAGGATGTCACATTCTGCTCAATGTAAATGGGTATTGAGGAGTACACAGGGTGGAATTATAACCCATTCACATAATTTATCTTGAGGATTCTAGAGTGAGGACATCCCATCCATTAAAAACAAATAATTCCAGAAGATTATCTAGGGAGGGTTTTCATAATAAATATTTTTTCAACTTTTCAAATAGTGTCAAACAAACCTCAAATAACCTTTCTCAAAGAATCTAATCCGCAATTCCAAAAAGGTAAAAATAACTCATTTACCATTTCATAATAATTTTACATAATCTCATTTGAGTAATTACACCACATGTTAAAACCAAATTCACATTCATTAAAATTCCAAATGGGCTACAAATTGTTATGACATTCCATTCCATTTTCATGATCCCAAACCATTAATAAATTTAGTCAGAAAACATAAAAATACCATTTATATGTAAAAAAAATATATTTTCAAATTGAACCCATACTTTAAACAGCACAAAATATTCACAAAATTCAACTGGAAATTTCATCAAACACTTATTGTGAAATATTAATCAAAACAATGATATTTATCACAAAATAATGTATAAATCATCACTTTTCAAGACAAAAAATTATTTCAAGGATCATGCATCAATATTTATGATTTAAATATGGTAAAAAACTTTATGAAACCAATGAATATTAATTTTAAAGGCATGGAAAAAATGGAAACTTTTCTCAAATTCATGGTGCTTAAACAAAGAACTACCAAACCACCTCACAAATGCTCAATAAAGAAATAACACCCATGTGAAAATGTATATAAGGAAAACCCCAAATATAAACCTGTGGAAACAAATAGGTCTATATGACCATGGGAGAAGAGGAACTCAAGATCAAATCAATGGATAAGGAATAGGGAGAATAGAGGAGAGGATTAACTTGAGAAATATATCCCCAAACATGATGATATACATAGATATACACCATGGGAGGAAGGTGGTGGCATTAATAAACAAGGACGATATATTATAATGATTTATGGATGAAGGGGATTATGAATAGGGAATATTGGGGATAATAATCCTGAGAGGGAAAAAGTGACATTTCACTATTTTTATGTTCTAGGAAGCTCACATGGTTTTTCCAAACAGTTTTGTAAACTATGCACCAATAATGCAACATGGTTCTTCCATAATACATAACATTATTGCTTACTTTTTAAATGGTTTCACAAAAAATTTATAGTTTGTTCACCTTCAACTAGAGGCACCGCGTTTCTTATATGGTTTCATACTCTGGTCTTCACAGTTTCTTATAATCATGATCCCAAAAAACTAAAATTTTCACCAATAACTCCCAAAAAAAGTTATAAAAAACTATGGGATAAAGATAAGACAAAGGACCAATTCAAAATTTAAACCTCTTATCACAAGGAGATCAATAGAAAAATGAATATTGAATTATAAACCACAAAAAATTGTTTAAACAATAACCCAATTGTGTCACGATCATCGCCTGATGCATGAAAAAGATCTTTGATGTACACCATGTTTTACACTCTTGAGTGATATTATTTGGTAGATTGAAAATATCCTTATAAAAAAATTATTAGGGGAACATAAAATTCCCATAATATTTTCTATTGTAAAATAAATCAAGGATAAATTTTATTGATACCTTTAATTTCATAGATTAAATGATATATCTCATTTATGTGTTATTCCATAAATCTTCATGGTTTATTATTTTTGACTTTAATAGTTTATAAATTATCATCCATAATTTTCCCTTAATTTTATTTTGTCAATTGGTGGAAATAGATGAAATTTAGTGAACAACAATTTTCATGGGTAAAGATTTGACTACCCAAAATAGATGCCTAACCTGATGGGTGTTGGAATGAGAAACATTATTACAATACATTCTTAACTGACATAGGTTTTGAACAATACCCAAATAAGTAGGACACCAAATCTGCCTATGAATGAATAAGTTATAATTGACACCATTATATGACAATATCCTCTAAAACATAGTGGATATTTTGATCCTTTAATTATAGATTAATAGATCAAATCCATTGAAATGAAAATCACCATCCTTCAATGCTCTAAGAATGAAAATGATGGGCTGGTTGTTTATCATATGGAGGGAGAAGATGATCAGTGATAGAAACTGGTAAAAAAAATATGAAGCCTGATCAAGATATTAATGGGGTTAATTGGATGGAATTAACAGAAATTATTTTAAAAAATACACCCCTAACATAATTTTAAATAAATTAGAAAGGGTTTTTGTTCATCTCAAGGAAAAGGTTGACGAATCCATCGGGACGTATGAAAAAAAAAACATCACAATACTTTAATATTATACCTCCATCATTTTTATTAACCACAAATGTTATGTTAAATTATTTATTTGTAAGATAAAATTGTTTCTATGAAAATCATTATCCATTGAGGACATCGATAGCCCCAAGGAAATTGCATGATGTTCACTAATATTAATAATGAATATTAGTGAGTATAATGGTTCTCATGGGGATAAGAAGTAGACAATTATGATTAATCTCAGATTTATGATTGATAAATCTAATAGTTATTATAATTTCCATCATCCCACCAATCAAAAGTATGGGATGAATCATCTTGGAAATTTCAAAAATTGGGTATAGAAATGAATTAGTTTCGAGAAGTATGGGAAAACAGAAACTTTTTTATTGATGAGATAAACCCACCAATGTGGTGAAATAATGGAATTATCAAATAAACCCTTGATCAATTTTTTAATGCTTCAACTGTAGAGAATAAATACACTTTTTGAATCAATTCTCTATGCCTAGGGCTTTTTGATAACCGATGACATGAACCTCAAAGGCCTAGATGGAAAGGGTGAGTGTATTCTATCAAAAATATTAATGTGGATCACAACAATGAATATGTCATAGGTATGATAGTTATTCATCCTAGTATAGAAAACATAATATATAATTCTAGTTCTATTCATTATTTCATATCACCCATGTTTAGTAGAAATATATAAAAATTACCTCAAAACATATAATTCATGTTATCAGTGAAGATGAAAAATGGGTCAATTTTTTCATATTAAGAATATAACACATCCCCATTAAACATTTTGGACTAAATTACTAATAAAATCAAGTGATAGTTCCCTTAGTGTGACTCGATGATATTCTAGGCATGTATTGAATTTTCTTCTATATAGCCCACTTAAATTTCTATGATATGGAATTCACCCATAGTATCACAAATTTCCCTCTGATTATATAAAACCTAATGGAGGCGGATGGATCTTATTTTGTACAAACATATTAAAAATAGATATTATTACTTTTGGAGTTAGTGTATCTTACTCAAATTTTTGAGATTTTAAGGTAATTCACTAATATGTGTCCTAAATAATTTTCTACTCTTGCACTTAGTTGATGTTGAGTTTTCAAACAGGATCATACCCAAATCATTGCCAATTTCAAAGAATCCATATGTAATGTATGTTGTATAACTTGATTAGATGAATAAAAGATTATAGTACAATATGGATAAAGGGTTTATATGCCCCTTTTCTTCACCTAGGGGTGCACTAGTCCTCTTCATCAAGAAGGATTATGGGTTAATGTTCTTCTATATTAATTCACATGAGAAAAACATGATAATTATAAAAAAGTATACTCTACCATGGATTGATGACTTGTTTGATCAGATTTGTGGACCCTAATAAATATATATGGTGGATCTGCACACATTATATTATCAAGTAAAGGTGAAAAAGGAGGATATCCCCAAGAAATATTTTCATATAATGCATGGGCACTATGATTTAATTGTGATTCCAATTGGACTCATGAATTCCCCAATAATATTAATGGAATTGATGTATAAAGTCATTAGGGATTACCTCCAAAAATTTATGGTATTCATTACATATGATATTCTAATTTACTATAAAATCAAGGAGGAACATGAGGATCATTTAAATATTCTACTAATGACTATAAAGAAATAAAATTTATATGAAAAGTATAGTAAATGTATGTTTTGTTTCGAATAAGAAACATTATTTGAGAATTTTATCACTAAAATGGGATATATATGGATACATAAAAAATATAGATAATAAAAGGATGTCCAATAATAATAACTATGAATGAAATTTGTTGTTTCTATGAATTATATGGGTTTTATCATTGATTTGTGGGAAAATTTTCATGAATTTCAATCCCACTAAACAATATTACTCAGAAGGGAGTCATGTCTTTTTGGATTTATTAATATGAATAGATATTTGAAGAGATGAAAAGGAAGATAATCACTGTACCTATTATCACATTGACTACTAATAGGGAATGATTTTTGATCTACAAATATGCATCCAAAAAGTGATTGTGTTGTGCACTCATGAAACATAGAAAATTGATTGCCTTTGACACCCTATGATTGATGATACATGAGAAGAACCACCCAAATAATGATAATGAATTTTATTTAATGATCATTACATTTAAAATTTGGGTAAATTACATCTATAGAAAAAAATGTAATATATATGGATTATAAAATACTGAATTATATATTCAAATTAAATTATTTTAACACGCAACAATGGAGGTGGTTAAAGATGATTAAAGACTATTACTGTTCAATTTTTTACCATATGAGTATTTAAAACAATGTGGAAGATTCTATAAGTAGAATGGTACCCGCAACCATATCCATGATGAGGATTAAAAGGGATCCAATCTTATTGGAGATTAAAAGGATGGAAATTGGAATAATAAAAGGATATTCATCTTATATCTCACAAATAACTACTCAACCATCCATTATTGATAACAAAAAGGTGGCCTGGAAAGTTGAGGAGTTTCTACATAAAAAGGTCATTATTATTTTGGAGTTTAATTGTGCTAAATTTGGAGTTATAAATATTGGAACTTGAATATATGTCCCATAAAAACTAGAACCTAATAGGGAAAATCTGGATGATGTTCATACCTCACACTTCTCTATTTATCTGAGAAGCACTAAAATGTGTATATAATTGAAGAAAATGTTTTGGTGGGATAATATGAAGAGGGATATTATAGAGATTTTATCATGATTCTTTGTATTCCAACAAGTCAAGGCAAAGTGATTGATGTCTAAATGTATAATGAAACCTTTTCCCTTACATGTATGGATATAGGAAATCATTACAAAAGGATTTTTTATAGGCCTCCTAATGAAACATAAAAGTAATTATTCCATATGTGTGCTTATTGATCACCTTACCAAGTAAGTTCATTTCATTTATATGAAGTAATTTTTCTCTAATAACTAAATAACCAATATATACATAAAATAATTGGTAATACTACATAGAGTTACACTCAATATTAT
Organism: Viscum album; assembly: GCA_963277665.1. Lineage (NCBI taxonomy): Eukaryota > Viridiplantae > Streptophyta > Magnoliopsida > Santalales > Viscaceae > Viscum > Viscum album. The sequence continues at coordinate 625,834,608 of OY728150.1, read as the reverse complement.
ATCTAATTGTGATACAATGATTACCATGATGTTTTGGAGAATCCTTGAGAAATGACTAGATACAGAACTAAGATATAGCACCACTTATCTCTATTAAATTCATAGTCAGTCTGAAAGGACCATTAAATCATTAGAGGATATGTTGTGGTCATTTACAATATATTTAAAAGGATGTTGGGACCAGCATAATACCTAGTGGAGTTATTATATTACAACAAGTTCAATTCTATAATTTAAATAAAATCTTCTCAGGATCTATGTAGGAAGTGGTGTTAGACTCTGACATACTGGGATGAAGTTGGAAAGCGATAACTGAAGGGACCTTATATTATCTGAGAAATGATAAATAAGGTTCAAACCATTCCATTTCATATGAAATCCACAAAAATATGATAGAAAATATATGAAAACAATAATTTAAGAGACATGGAGTTTGAGCTCGGATATAAATTTCTCTTTAATATATCATCATGGAAGAAAGTAATGATGTTTGGTAATAAGGGAAAACAAAGTCCTAGACACATAATCCTCTTTTTTATCATTGATCACATTGGAGTGGTGGCATATTAATATGTACTCCAACCTCATATATGTAAAGTACATGATTTTTTATATGCATACCTCTTGAGGATGTACATAATAGAACCCTAACATGTATTAAATAATTCGTTGGTACCATTGAATAATGATATTTCTTATTAAGAGAATCCAATTAAAATCTTTAATCATCCATAAAAATTTTCTACAAAATAAGAAAACTCATTAGGTAAAGTTGTTGTGGTGGAATCATAGGTTTGATGAAGTGACATGGTTACTAGAAGAGGTAATGAAACTGAAGTAACCTCATCTATTTTTGTTTGTGAAATGGAAAATTGAATGGAAAATTTGTTAAATGTTGGAATAATGTAACGAAATGAACTTTTATAAATGAAACTATTTATTAAAATAATTACACGCCTTATTAAAAAATAAAGTTGTGAAAAACACATGCACTAATTTGGTTATTTTGAGCCATTATAATTTATATTATTTCCAAATTTGAATAACATTAACAATGATAGTCATTGATAACATAAAATTTATATATTTATAATATGATTAGTATATATTAAGGGTTAAGATAAAGTCCAATTAACAGATACAAAGGAAGTGATGGACTCGACCCATATGATAATATCCCCATAAATCCCATTTATTAGAGCTTTTGAAAAATATAAGATCATTGGGATTTTCCCTTGAACAATAACAATACAATACTAAAAAACTAATTCATGAGAAAAAACCATTTATGTGAAAGTTTCAACCTCATCCATATTGTGACCGAAACCATGTTCAACAAATCATCCTATAAAAATTTCATCATCCCACACCTTACCCTTGGGGAATTCACAAAATAATAGAGGGTCATGTATCAACACCCAAATAGTATCAATTTGAATATTCTATTTCAATAAAAAATTATTTCATTTATTCATTTTTATTATTACTATTTTTAATTATTTTATAATGAGTTTGATAGAAATTAGATTTTTGTACGATAAAACACAAATTGTATTTTTGTAAAATATATAGTTTCTGTCAAAGAATTTTTTTTGTTGACTTATATAAATTTTTAAATAAATAATATTTTACTATCATTTTATTATTAAATAATATTCAATAGATATAAATGAGAATATAATTTTATGAATTCAAATGTAATTTCCTTAGGCGTTAAAAAACTGTTATTGTCAAAAAATTATATTTTTCAATAAATGTGTATTTTTTACTTAAATGTATATATTTATATATTTATAGAATTATTTTAATAATATATGTATTAAATTTTATTTCATCTCATTAAAATTACCTAGTCATGATTTTTGCGTAATATTCCCACACAACCGATTTTTTTGGGTAAAATTAAATAATATATAAATACACAATATGAATTATGACATCAAACATGCCTAAACGTTATTTCATAAATACTATAAAGATTATAAATGACCAATTTATTTTTCCTTTTAATAAGAACTGCTTGGGAATTTATTTGATTAATTTTATGAACATGTAATTAACCTCCAAAACAAATACTATATTTTAAGGTTTACAAATAAATTATTTATAATCATGACTCCCTTCTACATCACCAAGTGCATTATTCCAATATGTTTTGTTCCTATTATTATAAAATAATGAAAACCACCCCTGTTTGAAAAGAAACCTTGGGCAAAGACTTTGTTAGGGTTTGTGGTTTTGATTAATTTATTATATACAGTTCAAAACATATTTATTGACATTAATAAAAAATTCACCCCTCTTTTTTTCTATATAAAACCCCCCAAACACACATTCATATTCACCAACAAATATTTTAACCCTATTTTACCATACAATTTCCTCTCTATATCCCTTAAACGGTGCCTCAATCTCTTAAGAAGCTCCTTCCGATCATTAAGAAGATCCATATCAAGGTATGTTTTCCTACTGTTCTCCTCTCTATTCAAGAAACTTCTTTATGTAATTTATTTTTATATCCAATTGGTCAGGTTATGATATTTTTTAACATATTCATATTATTTTACTTATTATTCCTATCTAATGAGAGACCACATTCACTCTCATTCATCCCTTTTTGAACCCATTATGTACCCTAGTTATGCTACCAAAGTTATCCTATTATTTTTCATGCCAAAAATTTTTTTATAGTGAATACCCATCCCCTTTTCCACTCAAGGGTATTCATATAGTTCTACATATAATTCATTCATTGGTTATTTACATGTGTTTTACATGAACTCCTTAATAATGAGGTAAAAATTGATGAAGGACATCCTAATGTGGTATGATATATGTGGTAGACTTAGGAATGTACATGATATTAATGTGAGAGGTTGTACTAGATTTATATACACATCCAATGCATTTAGTAATGTTTTTATGAGGTCATGTAGTATGTTTTCAAAAAATTACTATATTTACAGTATGTTTTTATGTCATATCATGCCCCATTGTTCAAGATTATCATTCTCCCCCTCTTATATCACCTTAATATGCCATGTGGATCACATATACTAGTGTACCTTATATCTATTCATTTTTTATTACCTTACTTGGATTTATAGCTCACCCCTTTCCTATGTACATCCCCAGTTTATCGAGTGTGATTTTAAAAGATATATGGAATATAAGGTCATGTTTCATAGTTCATTAAAAAATTATAATATACCCATATTTAATGTTCTGTTTCTATGTACCTAATTTCACATAGCCATTAGGTCCAAGATATTCTATGGTTTGATTATGTGTATAATTATTTAATAAATCATGAATTATGGTGTTATAAAATACGGTTTCTCTTAATGATCTCACTTCACACAGTCAATAAAACTAAGGAGTCTTAAATCCTACCAAAACACATCAACACATTCTAAGATAGTAACCCTAGAAAAATTCTAGGGGAAAATGAATACATCCCAAAATGATCCCTATACACTCTTGAATAATCAAAAGAAACCACCAATAATATTCAAATATTTTAGTGTCCTATCCATAGTAGTAGCATAACATACCAAACTCTAACTTCATATCGTAGAGATTCCTCTAAAAAATGTTCATCGATATATCCCATGTAACATTCAATATAAGATAAATCGATTCAAAAACAAATATACCATGATAATTATTGGATTAGATTTCACTAAACACACCTACCATTTAGGTTAATAAATCCAATCACTTATTATTTGGTAATGAAGTTTTCATTAAACCATTCACAACGATGCTCAACTACTCAAGAATCCAACTAGGAATAACCAACTAGTGTACATCTATACGTTACTCTACTATATAATCTAAATTGGCCATATTGAGTACTATCCATCTATAATAGGATCTTGAAACTAATAACCCAATTGATCATGCTCATTACATGTCAACTCATATATCGAAAATAATTTAATATGGAGTTTTCTTTCCAACAATCCAAGTGCATCTTAATCATGCCAAGGCTAACTCAATGATCCCCGACCACATCATGGATCTCCAAAGAAACATGACTAATTTATCCATTCCCTACATATTCTAGATTAAACCACATCAAACTACCCAACCAATAGGGTTATAATTCAAATTAATCATCCATATTAAAAAAACCAGATATAACATTCTTTATTAAGGATGATCATCTCTATCCATAATAAATTAGTCGTATACTCACCTATCCCATGTATTTTTAGTGACTCTAATGCATATATTTAATAAAATTAATCTCTCATGATTATTTAAATATTTGGAATCAAGAATACTATGAAACCCACTCTTTTTGTATCCCTCATATATTAAATCCATCCCCCACAATAGAATGAAAATGTCTTTTTGCCAAGACCCAATGCTAGAATCACCAATATCCTTACCCACATCTTATGATGATAAGGAACTCATTGATAACACACTCAACTCTAGGTTTCTCATACACATATAAACATAAAATACCTCACATGTAAGATAAAAATCTACTTCAAGGTCCTCCTCATATCATATACCTACTCAATAGAGGAAAAATAGTTACCAAAAACATGACTCGTGACTCTAATCAATCCAAAAAACATAATTATCTCACATAATAGAGCGATTCTAGTCTACTCTACCCTGTATTAGGTTAGGAATAAGCCCAAAAGGTTTATATATTGTTAGAACGTCTAAAAACACTCACATATACATTTAATGGAAAGCGACACCATGGATAACCCCATGTTATTCCTTACATATAACACTCTTTCCATTTCTACCAAATGAAAACATACCATAAATAAATAACCATTTAATAAATTATATCAATAAATTTGAAATATGTAAAGATTTAATGTTAAATTCATGAACATCAATCCCATACATGAAAAAATAGTAGAATTAATTACTATCAGATACATCAAGAAAAATAAAAAAGTAAAAAGAAATGTGAAAAATATATAATAAATAGTCAAATCAATTCTATATGAAAATTTCTATTATATAGTACATTCAAAGAAGTAATATTTTAGAAACATATTATATAAACAAATAATTCTAATTAAAAAAAGAAAAATAGAGTAAAGCCTATAAAAATGGTCTCAAGTCCTTTCCCAATCCCAAACTCCACATTCCATCAAACCAATACATATCCAGCACTAGCCACATGGTAGTTTCAATTTACATATCCTGCAACCAAGATGGTCTACTCAAGGTTCCAAACAGTGGCTATGGAATGTTATGTGTATAACATAGTATTCCACCACCAATAGAATCTTGAAGAATATTTATTTCAGTAAAAATTAGAATGATTAAATGCAAAATAAATAAAGGCATAATATAAATAAACAATCCATCGCTAATCCTTTAGTTCTAAAGTGACACTTGGGATTTACCATCCAGCTTTGGATGCACCTTTCCATAATAATCCATGTTGGACCAAATGAATCTAAGGAGTTTAAGCATTGTACTATAAAGCATTTAATAGAAATAATGGAAGGGAGAATACACCATGTAATTCAAATATGTATTAATACAAATCCTATTTGGATTTACCCATGGCATTCCAAACCAAAATCATAAATACAAAGGGGGTTCCCCCATAGCATTCCAAATGATGCTCACCAATATGAATCCAAGGGGGGTTTACTCATTGAACTCCCAACTAGTATCATTACAAATATAAAGTGGATTTAACCATGGAATTCCAAAATAATATAATCATAAGTAAAAAGGAGGATGCACCATAGCATTCCAAACTCAGTGTCATCAAGAATCAGAGAGAGATAACCTCAGGGTGATTCAATGTGGCCAGAATCATCACTTAATCTTAGCGGGTTCATCCAAAAAAATAATTCTAAATAATTAAATCACATATAAATTAATTATTCAATTAATTGTATTATTTTTCATTAAAAATTACCTAAAACCCATTCAATATGGATCCTATTACATGCTCTAGGAATTGAAATCGATATAAATGATTAATATTTTATGTTACAGCAGCCCTAATGTTTCAAATTTAATTAAAAATATTATGTACCAATTCAAATACACTAAATTTAGTTTCTAATTCCAAATTACCACATCCACATAGTCAAATTTGATGAATAAAAACCCCATGTGGTTTCCTCCTTAATTTCACAATTTATGTCCAATGGATATGATCAACCCAATGGGGGAAAATGTTTTGTTGTGCTCACAATTAGGATATTTGGGGCCCCTAGAGAGGAACCATTTCATGATTTTATTATAACAATATTTAGTTATTTAATCTAGGCCAGGTGCATGGTATCTTGAGGTGAACACAAATCAAACACAAAACAAAAATGGCTATCTATTGATAGAAAAGATTAATAACCATAGACATTCATTTCATATATATTTACCCATATAGTATCAACAATCTATTTGAGGTAGACTATTTAAAATAAAAAAATAAGATAAAATTCCTAAAAATAGAGGAAAATGAATATAAACAATGATATCTCACTAATCAATATAAGTAACCTAGAAAAAGTAAAGGCAGAAGTGCCAAATTACTATTTCATCCAAACACAACATGTGGCCAATGATTTGGAAGAGAAATTTGGATGATCCACCATATATGGGGAAGAAATCCCAAATTGTGAAGGGGAACCATTCATTTTATTTAAAGGGTAGTTCCTTTCCATTTTACACCCTCCCTCTAAAAAATAATTAGTTAAAAGTAAAAAAATTCCCATAAGTAGTTCATGGTGTGAAAGGTTCTTTTACACTCTTCAAATTTTATGAAAACCCCACCTAGGGTGCTACCCTTATTGGTTTATACTATTATAGCCTTTTTCAAGACATGAGGTAGTATTTTTGATCCCAAATAGCTACACACCCTTCATATTGCTCCCGAACCCACTCCAAAAGCATATTAATCCCACCATCAGTCTAAAATTGATAAAATTCATACACAATGTAAAACATTAACATGTTTAATACCTCAAATAACGATCAGGGATTTAAATAATCTACACATTTTTAGGATATCAACTCTATATTTGTATTAGTCAAAATTTATGTTAAAATATTGAATAATTTTATTCATAATCTAAGGATATGAAATGAATGATTAAAAATATTTCATTTACAAAAATGATGTTTTATATATATTTTATTGAGAATGTTTTTATTTATTATTCTATGAATATTATAAAATGGATCATCATTGTTGTGTTATATTTTTTCTATAAAATTTAAAAAATTAAAATAAACATGGGGACACAAGAGTCTCTGTTGTTATATGCCCCTTAATCATACTTATTTTTTTAAAGACAACATTGACCAAGTGAATATTATTAATTAAGTATACATTATCATTATAACCCAATTTTCTCGCTTGTTTTCCTCAACTCATAAATATTTCTTATATTATGAAGTAGATGTGATTGATCTATTATGTGTATCTTTGAATGTGGTACGTGGAACTTACTTCCATTAGTAATATGTTTGGGGAATTTATAGTCGATGATCTATAGTTAAAATGTCATTTATATTCTAGAATGGGATAATGTTTCTAAAACATTTCATTACCTTCTTCATAATTCACATTTTCTTTTTTTATTTTGATATATATAGAAATACTATTTCTATAAGATAACACATCCTAATTCATCAGTCAACTTAATTATAGATCTTCATTATGTCTTTTCGATATTAATTTAGTTATAAATGGTTTTTATATTCTCCCTCATTTCATGGGTAGGATTTGGTAAAGATACCATCCAACCACTAACATAATCATTTATTATTATAATAATACATTTATTCTTATATCTATACCCATATGGAAAAATTTGTATACTTATTTTGAAACTTTTTTATATGAGAACATGACCAGTTGATGTTGTTGATCCCATCCTCCATTTAAATCCATCAAATATGATCTTGAAATATCATTCCAAGAATGAATGTTTACGAAAGGAAAATAATCTTTTGGAAGAAAAAATATAACATTTAAGCTTACTTATATAATGAATATATATTGGGGACTTTTATATTAGGGTCACAATAAGGAAAATATAAAAGAGATTCCACATGTATCCATTTAAGAACATTTATATATTACCTATAATATTGATCGACTAATAAGACCTCTAGAATATTAAAAATGTATGAAATTTTTTCTGAGGATAGATTGAAACCCACGTGGAATATTTACCATTTTGTGTCTTAGAATACCTATGATAATATTCATTGTGATGATCTCAATTTTTCTTATATATATGGTTAGTGGTAGATTTAACCCTATAGAATTTATACAGTCTCACATAACTCTCTAGATGACTAGGAAACATTATATATAATTTTAAATCCCCCTATTCATTTTTCCTTTATAGAAATTATCTTATAAATATTTATACATAATTATGTTTTTAGTGTTGATTATGAATGATAACATTTATGCATCGTCAAATATGTCCATAAACTCCAGAATGGATATAATAAAAATTTCTTTTTATAAATCATATAACATTATATTTTATAGGGTTAAAACTTGTACTATTTTCTACCATATTTTATGGCTCCATATTTTTCTCATATTCCTATTGGATCATTACATGTATAGAATTTTGGGGAATCCTTTAGGAATGGAAGGAATTCATCCTTCAAATTTTTAATTTCATATATATCCTCTTAATATAATTGAATATTTTATCTCTTTTGATGTTTCCAAGGAAGGATTATGTTCTACCGAGAGGGGGTGGGGGATCAGTTGTATCCTTTTTTTATTAATTTTACCCTCTTTTAAATAAAACATCTTGAATAATTTAAAGTTATCAATCCTCTCAATAAATTTTAATATCCACATATTCATGTTTGTTAAAGAAGAGTAGTGAGAATCACAAAATATTTGAAAGGTTTGACATTAGATCCTACTCCTATCCATGTTTTTTAAACACCCCATCATTGATTCTATTCACTATCTCCCTAAGTGAATACTACTGCTTAGACATCCAAGTTACAATATCTTAATAATTGGTCAGACACCCCAATTTCTATTTTCTCTGATTTTTTAGATTCCCCAATCATAATCCTCTAGTAGTTGTGTCATGACCCAATCCAAAGGGGCTCGATCCATGACTCCCCATGCCACCTCTATAAGCTAGGGACTAGTGACCATCATCGAGTAGGCTATAACATCCAATGAGTACATATCCAAAGGTACCGGTATGCACACACCCACAAACCCCTCCATGAAATACTTTATAGATATGTAAAAAGAACTAAAAATAAACTCACTCATACATCTGTCCCAATAAAGAGTAAAACAAAAGTAAAAAAGGAAAAAATGTACAGACCACCGAAAGAATTATTTAAAAGAATACAACCTACTCAGATGTAAGGGTATTCATTGTGAAATTATCCCACCAGTAAGCTCCTCTTCCCAACTCTAAAAAACACCCCGATTAGTCCAACAACCTTAGATTCACCTGTGCCAGGTCCTTCAGGGACTCTGTCAAAAGTCTTTTGGTCTACACAAGACACAAGACATGTGGGAAAATTCAATACAGGGTTGTGTATAATGATACTCAGTAGGAACACCAAAACCCCTAAATAAAAAGGCGTGACTAAAAGGGAAAATTCAGCTTGACCAAACCAGAGGGAATCCAAACTGATAGAAACTCCATATCGATACCATCCTCGAATAACATGACTAGTAAGCTCAATAAATCTGACATATCAAAAAATGACATATACCCATGCCTTTCTAGAAGACACTCATATATACTTGTCTCGTGAGGTTTTGAACTCATAGCTAGTGATAGAATCCAATTTAAGGCTCAAAATCTAACCACTGAAAGAAAAATTCACAAGACGAGTCATCCTAGATGGAACTCGTCCTAGATAAACACCCCATCTCATACAACCTAGTAATACCATATTGAACCACTAAATCAGGTATCATAATTTAATATCACAACACCACTATCACAATGGAATTGATCAAAGAAAACACTCCCATCAAATATCACCATTAATCGTGAAACACTGAATACCCAAAAAATCTCATCCCTTAAAAAAGGGGATCCATCCCAGGATCCGTTGGGGGATGCTACTAACCTAAAATAGAAAACCACACAATATCCCTTAAAAAGGGGATGCCTCTTAAGATCTACTGTGTGACACCACAAACTTGATCTGACACCCCATAGAACAAATTGATTAGATAGAGGATCTTCACCCATGTATTTTCAATTAAGAAAATACTGCACCCCACCTATTATAACTTACGAGGTAGAGGATTGTATCCCCAATGATTCCACCAACTCTACCCATGGAATGCATCACAAAAACCCAAAATAGCATATATTGATACATTGCTAGAGGGTCAGTAGGTAGGTATCGCTAGGGATCCATCTCCTACTAGAACATCCCAGTTAGAGGATTGACTCCTATGAAAATATTGGTCAAAAAAATTCCAATAACTCCATAAAGGAAACAATAAGGGATACGATGATTGTGACAATTCTCTTTGGGATATATGTCATCAAATCCATATGAGTCTATAGTCGAACAGGACTGAGGTGACACACTCTAGAAAGTGGAAACACACCCACACTGAACATACACGAAGCAGTCAATGAGGGTTTATCTTCTGGTCAAAGTGAAGTGCCAAAAATCTCATAGTGATAAGACCAGAGGGACACACTCAACTCTGCCGATGTAGTCTCAAATAATAGATACGAGGGGAACCCACTCAAAAATGATGGTCGTTGTTTTTATCCCAAGAAACCCACTCAATGCCACCTTCAGTCCCCAACTCCTAGGGCCAAAGTGAGGCCACCATCTCATTATATGCATAACAATACTCAGGATAGGCTACCCACAGGCCTAAATCTGAGTTCTAGAAGACAATATAAGGGAGGATAAATTCGCCAGAAGACCCCAAAGGAATACACAGAGTGATCATGGATCTATATTGTGTGTGACCCTTCCAATGAACCAAGTCTTGTATATTGACTACATGGTTCTGAAAACCCATGTAGGTGTACACGACATGTACAGACCCTACACAGTGTGTCCTGTGTCACCCGACCCCTGGTAATGTTCCTCCTTCACATGGAAAAGTCATCTATGTCAGTTACATGCCAAACATCCCATACTACACAACGTGTTTGATTTATATGGCCACTTATCCTTGTGGTCTACCTAAGATCGTGTACTAGACCCTGTGTCCATGTACTTTATTTTGTTCTTGTATGTGACCATGAATGATTACATAGCTAGGCTGATCGTTTCCTGAAACCACTTGGTGAGGGTCCTCACATGTCATATAACCCCATATTCATAGATAATAGTCGATAAACACCATATTACCCAAATAGTAAGAACACACAACATGTTGGACTATTTTACACACTGTTTTGATTGAAAAATCCATGAGTATTTCCCTATAAACACCTCGGATCACCCCCATTCATCTCGAAACAGACAAATTAACCCACATGGGATCCCTAAAAAAAAAATATGCTCTATAAAACCATATAATTATGCGTAAACAATGGGATAGAGACATAAAACTCATACCCCATACATTTTCGATGAATCATTGATGCTTCAAGTCCAGATCTGCATTCTGAAGCTGTTATTGCATGATTCAGGAGCTTCCATCATTAAGATGCATGACAATGGTTCCTCGTTTTACAAATTCGTCCTTTATTTCACCCATTAGTGAATATAGAGAAGAAGGGATATAGATCCTCTATCATGTTAACCAAGGATGGTTGAGGTGGAATATTGGTTTAATTCCATTAAACTAACATCCTCCATTTAATATCCCAACCCCGAATCACATCTGAACTGACACCTGATGCCGAAAATGTATATATAATTCCTTGGGTAAACATGAAATTATAAACACAACCATAGCCTCATAAATTAAATTTGATACTCTTCTTATGATTTATTGACATTTTGAGAGAAACAATGTACTAGTGACAAAATATATTTAATATTTTTAAAATCACCCTGTTGCGGCTCTCTAGGCCTCAGATTCCTGTGTCGACTCATCACCTAGCTTCATAAATATTCTTAAGAATATTCCAAAGTATGGTAGGGAAAAACCTAGTTCGATAAAATCTTGTTATACTCCCCAACCGCAATCTTCTTCTCCAGTGTTTATCCAGTGATAGAAATATCATTCTCATTGATAGTCCTCCCCCATAAAAAATCCAAATATCTTATTCTTGTTTACTTCAAAAAGAACATTCGAAATGAAGATCGCGAGACACCTTTTATATCATGAATTATCTACATTATATTATTTAAATGTTTGGGTTCTTTTAATGAAATTGTTCAATAAATACACTTCTTTTTATCACTCTCAGAATTCTTCTTTCACAACGGATGAAAGGAGTATCAATATTTATCACTAATGTATACATTAACTTCATGCATTATTTATCCAAAAATAAAAAAATAATGCATGGGTAATATCTCATTAATTTCTTGATTTAAATTCCATTATTAAAATAATTATTTAAAGATGTTAAGAATAACTCATTTAATTTTACACATCAAATATATGAATATCAAAAGATTATAAGGTCTTATATTTCTCATTTTGAATGCCCCATAATTTATGTGTATTATTTTTCTCATATTAAATATCCTATAATATTATGTGGGTATTTTTTCATATTCATGTTTTTTATCATAAATTCCCATGGTGTTTGAGTATTCATAATTTATTCTCACATGGGTATGTTATCACCCTTGGCTCAAAATTGACAAGAAGACATAAAGAATACCTAAGGAATTTGGGTTTCTATTTCTTCTCATTATCACCAATGACTCACCTTGTTTCTTTATACTATAAATTTCTGAATACATAGACCAAGTTTTTTTTATTAATGTGGATTATTAATTTTTAATACCTAAAAAATGAATCTCATTCATTATTCACATGGTATATTCAAATACACTACATATCATCACAAATAAAAAAGATCTTGGGTCTCCTCCTTTATTCATGTGAGATATTCATTTTGGAATAAATGTGGATTCCCATCACCTGAACACTTTATTAAAGTTGTATTAATTCTAGTGAAACTGAATGAATATATTATCTTGATTATTCTTATGAATAAAATGTGGAACTTACTTCATACAAATTAATCAGCTTCATCAAGAAAAGAAAAAGTTCTAGATCTCTGGTTCATGCATGAGAATTGGTATGGAAAAAGTGTGCAACATGTATCTCATAATTAGCTAGATCATATGAGATCCATGTAGCATTTATTTTCTGTTATTGATATTCATCCATGAATTTTGTGGATCATAACTAATTTAATATCCATGCAAAAAGAACCCTTAATGGAGGGAGTAAGAAGATGATCAAACAAAGTGATCATATGACCTTCAATGATCCCATCAGACAGTTGTGCTAATATGCATATCATTTTATCGATGGAACAATAACTTTCACTATCCAATATCCCACATCAAATATCTAAAAAATCCCTTTCATTTATACATCCACTACCCTTTATTAGGGTAGAAGTGTGTAACATGGTCTTCTCCTAATCAACCTACTATCACTAACCTTTGCTTGCTCTCTCCACTTTCGTGACTCCATGCACGGTGGAATCATCACTACTCAAATGCACTCCATGTGAGCATGATATTATTTTACTTCTATTTTCACTTCCATTATGTCAATATGTTTATCCTGGTTCCCCCATCAGTAGTGGTTCCACTTTGGTCTCATCATATGTCTTAAGAAGTTGACCTTTCTTTTTAATGAAGTGAACACTACAGAGTTGATCCAAATTATTATATGATATAAATACAAATTCATCATGTATAAATATAAATAATATATTTTTTTCCTTTTTTTATTTATTATTATTCAAAATAATTTATTTTTTCATCAATACAACTTAATTCACTAGAATATTTATCATGAAAAATAAAGAATCATATTTTATGACTTTAATTTAATAATTCTTGCTACTATTTTTTCTTAGAATTTTAATCTTCTTATTCTTGTTAATAAGTATTTTAATGGTCCTTATTTGTGGTAAATAATGTGAAATATCCTTATAAAAATTCATCAAATTTTCATATAATATCAACAATAATAACTATAAAAAACAAGTAGAATCGACCATGTTTGACTTCCAAAGACATAATGTGAATCCATAAAAATTATGTAAACACTGACACTTTATCATCACTCTGATATTGAATCACTGAAACATATAAAACACTTTGACACAAAATCTTTAATTCCTACAAATGATAAATTTAATAGGATTAGTTTATCCAAAAGTATCAATAAACTTTCTTAGATTCTTAAACGGTAATGAATTTAAAATTAATGATCCTTCATCAAATATAAACACCACTAGATTCATATGATCATCTATTTTTTATGAATATATACATAAATAATTTATTATCAATATATATATATATATATATATTGTCTGTTTTGTAATAATTTCCATATAAATACTGTCTCTATGTCATTAATGTAAATATTACCTCCATATACTCTAACTCTTGCATCAATTTAATTAAAACATAATCATTAATTATAGAATGGAATTGGATATTATTATTATATTTTGGATGAGGAAATATATTAATTATTTCTTTAATGAATAAATATGTATTAAAAATTCGTATACACTTGAGGGTAGTGTGACAGTAGGTTAAGTTAACAGCCTCCTCATAAGATCCAGAAATTTATTATTATAGTCTTTTATTAAGAGAAACTATATCCCCTAAAATAATAACTTAATTAATGTATTCTATATTCACTAACAGTTTCTCAAAAATCATCGATAGTACCTATATAATCTAAGGAAACAAAATATTTTATTCCCAATAGCTAATTTAGGATGATCTTTAAGAGCATTTTTCTTTAAAATATCCTTAGTTATGCTGTAAAATTTTCTTGAATGACCCATTAAAGACTCTTTCTATTAGAAAAATTCTTAATTATTTAATTTGAGAAATAATTAAATTCCAAAACTCCTTCAAAAAAATCCATCATCTCTCATTATGTTCCATGTAACTGTTAGAATACACAGGAATGTAGTATATAAATAAAAAAATAATTTTATTAAGAGAATATATAAAGACTCAATTAAGTATGAAAATGCACATTTTCGGGGTATTATTATGTTTAAATTCCCTTAAATTGGATTTATAGTTTTCATATCTTTTTCTGAAGGGTTTCATGGATTATATCCTCCATTTTTACCATTAATTGACGGTATATGAATCATATATCCACCATCGAGATGTATTTATTCCACTAAATTTGACCAAAACATTTATCAATATGTGGTATAAGATACTTTTTCATTAACATTATACTTTTAAATTTATGATATATAATTAAATGTCATATTGTTCGAACATTTTATTAAGAAAATGCATCGGTTCCCTCAATGGTCACACACATAAAAGTAAAAAACCCTTTCCAACATTCATTTTTACATGATTATTTAGATATTTTAATTTAATATTATCAATTATAGAATTGAAATTTAAAATAGTCATAGTATTAGGTACAATTCATGTAGAAAACGCTTCCTCGAGATTTGGGGGATGACCAGGAAATTCATTAAGAAATAAAAAAACATATTCCATAAAATTTGTATATTTTAATGATAAATTTTATCTATCTATCTTAGATAAATATATGTCATCATTGGGTATTATGACTCATGTTATGTAAGTAATTATCATAGGATGTTAATAATTTTATTTTCATTAATATAGGATCTCAAGTTGACATTACGTATAAAATTAGATATCATTATTCAAATATCATATATTAGATCAATTTAGAAAAATATATTACAAAATTAATACAACATCAAATTCTATAAGAAAATAATGAATCTATTTTTAGGAATTATTTTACTAAAAATATGAAATGGATATGGTTTACATAGTACAGATTTAATCATCATTAAATATGTTTCTTTTACAAAAAAATAAATAATATTTCTTGGAAATATAGATCATTTTACACCACCATCAACTTGAAAATAAAAATAATAGTGTACACAGGGGAATTTTTAAAAAATAATGACTACAATATAAGTTTTTTGTCGTGTTTGTCCACTTTTTCGATTAGTGGATAGACTGACGCACTAATGGATGGTCATTAGATTTTTTTGATGGAATTAATATATATTTGTTACATATTTTGTGAATTTTGATACTACATGTCATTTTGGTGATTATTCATAATTGAAAACTACTGAGTGACCACTACCATCGAAGTTTCCACACTCATTTTGATCTAGTTTAGTTGTTCATTTTGATGGAAATTTCATTATCCATCACATTCATTATTCACCATGTTTCTTCTATCTCTAAAAAATTATTAAAATAATAAATATCACTATATATAATAAATAATAATAATGGATAAAATATTTGTAAACAACTTTTTGAATCTAATGAAGTTACATAACATATCCTAAGCATTAGAAATTTGGTTTAACTAAAGTTATATTGTGCTTTATCAACATAATTTTCATAACCAAAACGTAAAAAATAATTTTACCACACTTTGATACCAATTATAATGCTCTATATGAAACAAATATATATTTAATAACATTTGAAACAATTATTAAAAATGCATCAAGATTAAATCACACAACCAAAACCTATAGTATTTGTAATTTTATACATTATATATATATTCTAACGTGTTCGAATATAGCCTAAATTTCATTTAATAAGTCATTATAACTCAATATATCATAGACATATCATTATATATTAAATCCTATGTTCCCACATAAATAAAGGAATGGGTGGGATAATAGCCTTGGATGGGGAAACATAGGGAATTTCACACCTCGATATCACATTCTATGTTATTTTGTTCAATTATTGAATTTAAAATATATAATACTGTATTATATTGAATTTTTTAAAATGAAAACTTTTTTAAGAGCTATATGATTAGTTTCTGATTAATGGTAAATCATGGATATATTTTCCTATACCATCCATGATGCATATTATTTATATAAAAACATTCCATATATAGTTAAAAAATATCATGATACAAACCAGGTTGATTTTGATATGTATCAAGGAGAAACCATGATGATTTACATACATATCGATCCTTCCACGTGATTGTGATATGTTTTGGTAAACCATGTTCTTGAAACAATAAAATGAACCATATTTCTATTAATAGAATTTCCCTTCAGATTAAATTATTTTTTCATATATATTAAACCACATACACCACATGATAAAACCAACAACAATTTATTATTTTAATTTGAACATTATAATTAGTCAATAAATAGGGCCATAAAAAATAATAGTATTAAAATGGGACATAAATAGAATATAGTATGACAATAATTAGACAATTTAGATCTTCTAAATCCCCATAATAATCACACTCACAAACCACACCATAAAAATGAATCAAAATGTTAGTAATTAAATATGAATATTCAATGTGAAAATATATAACCTTGAGTGGAAATATAAGTAAATGAATAATGAATGAAATATGGGGTATTTATAATAATTATATATCTAATAAAACTGTTATAAATATAATTGTTGGAATATTAATCTAACTATAGGGAATATTAACCTAACCATTAAAATAGTTACCTCACCTATGGATGTTAAAAATAGAATTTAGTTTTTTTATAAAATAAAAATATAATATATCTAAATCATGTTATTATCAAATAAATTATTTATAAATGATAATTTAAGTGTTTATAAGATTTTAAAATACAAACGATTTAATTTATCTTTAATAATAAATATAATGATCTAAAATGATGTTCATTTTCATAAAATGGAATTATAAAATGTTAAGATTTATTATAATGATATGGTAATTTTATGTGGCCTTAAGTAATTTTTCGAAGAGTTCAAAAATTGATAATAATTTTAAAATTAGTATTTATCAAATAAATGAAGATTTTATTAAAAAATTCGATTTCATATATTTATAAAATTATTTTTAGAAAATGGATTTAATTTTTTTAATCTACATGCTGAAAAATTGTTAGTATAATTTTGTTGGTATTTTATTAAAATACCTGAAGTTTTTCTGAATAGAGAAATATGAAAAAATATGCTATTTAACGTTATAAGCTAAATACATGAATTCTAGAGTCATGGAAGATGGTTTATCCCATTTTTTCAAACTCATGTGAATAATTTACTATAAATAGTCATAAGATTCATCACTATTGGTAGTATTGAGTCAAGAACAAAAACTAATTACATTAATATTAAAAATCAGCCCGTCCAAACCATAAAAATTCCACTCCATATCCTTAAGATTTTTGACCCTAATAACTTGCAAAAATTATACCCAATTCCATTCACAATACTATCATCCAAGTCCTATTAAATTTGGTCTCATCCAAAGGCCATTCTATGACCCTTAAGGGGTATCTTTAAAAATGAAAATTGAAGGGAGATGTAAACAGTAAACTATATTCAATTTAATTTTATTTATATTCTAAAACCCAATATGATATACATCCACCTTCATATAGTCATATTAGTATCATAAATATATAGATTTGATATTATTATGTTGTAGTATCGAAATTATATTATCCATTCTTTATATAATTTAATAAAAATGTTGCCTACAATATTGTTGGTTCACCCCCTCCATGAATAAGAAACTTTATTTTCTCCACCACCATCAAGGATAGTAATAGAAAAATTATTAGGTTATATCATATCATAATAATGATATTATAGTCAATTTCATTTTTTTTAATATATTAATTATCATTCAATTAAATAAATTGATTCTAGTTTATGATGATCAGTAAAACGACATAAATGAACAAACCATATAATATTTTGATTTTTACTAAAAGAATAATACATATGTCTGAAAAAAATATGTGTATTTGGGAAAATTTAAATTTATATAAGTTCATATATAACAATTCATTTCACTTTTTAGTTTTATTCTCATTTGACAACAACATCAATAATTATCCACTAGTGATCCGACCATGGAACCATGGAATAAATTACCCAAAAAATAAAACTAGTTATTATATATCATTGAAATGGTTATTAATATGAATAATAAAATTATAGTAAATAAAATTAAAATGGAAAATGTTATGAATTAAGAAATTAATTTATCTAATTTTATTGTCCAATATTGTTAGTGGATGTTATGAATGGTTCTTCAACTTTAGGTAATGGATATCTATAAGACACCCATTTTATTTATGATATCATTTTTTCATATCTAAATCACTTTACCTCTATTTAAAATTATATAATACTTCTAAAATATGTATATAATTCTATTATATATATATATACCTATTTTATTCTCCATTCTTTTGATGGGGTAATAAATGCCTTAATATCATTTCACAAATTTCTTCTTTAAAATCAAACCTAATTAAGGGTAAATTTTCAATCCCTTAATTATTTTATATTATGATCATTTAAATTATTTATTCTCAAATTAAAACCATATTTTTAATCATATTATAATGTATATAGATATGAATATCCCCAATTATTAACTCTTCCTTATCTTCTGAATATTTTTGAAATATCCTTTGATTTTGATATGAGGAAAGATTAAGAAACCCATTTCTTACCATGTGTAATTCTTATGTTTATAGATTATGATTAATCTATTTTTTAGCCACATAATAATGTACAAGTTATTCTGTGTTCACCTAGATAGAACTCTAATACATTGGATAATATCTTTGTCTCATGAGATGTTATGTATGTGTTAAGGGGGTAGTCCTAATATATGAAGGGACACTATACACGATGTGATATTTTTGTGGTAGTTAGACAAGACATTTTTTTTCAGGATTTATAGTGATACCAATTTAGTATTTTTCCATGATATTATAAAAAAATATACATCATGTTATTCACCCATGTGATTATTCGTAAGCCTTCACTTTTATGATATCAGGTTATGCTGTTTGACTCAAATTTTATGCTATGTTTTCATGTTTATTTCTTTAATATGAATTGTATATAAACCCATTTTTCTATTTATTACCATGTTCATCCTATAAAATTTTAGAAGGTCTGATGGATTTAGAATATCATTAATTGGATTAAAATAAATTTATTTTATTTTAGTGTCATGTTTATGTTTTATGTACCATGTATTAAAAATACACTTCACTTATCAATACTTGGTTTGAAAAAATAATAGGAGAATTACCATGGATAACCTCTTTGGAAACCAAGAGAATCATTATTAAGTATATACTTTTCATTTAAATAAATTCATTATATATTCATAATAAAACATTTTAAAAAAACTTAATTTGAGTATACTCATTCATTTTCTTTATTTAAGTTAATGGTGATAAATATGATTAATATTTCAAATAATCATGATAGAAAATGTAATTATTTCCTTAATTAGGTTTTTAATAATATATGAGTGTGATATGAGAACTTAATAGTAGTACTATCTCAAGTGATTCTTGTAATGAATAAAAATATGATTCATTAGGAAATCCATCCCTCTCCTAAAAAAGAGTAAGTTACGATCAAGACAATTATGTGATGAAGACCTCATCAATTTAGTATATCTTGTCATCTAGTTTTCATAGACTAATGAATTAACTTCATTTATAAAATATTCTATTACATCCAATGCTTAGAATAAGAGAAATTTATGTTGATTTTCCATCATCTTAAAAGAGAATCTGGTTAGTAGTGGATACTGATGAAGAACATAAATTCCATAGGGAACATTGATTCTATCGAATATATTGTATTTAAATTTTTTTTTTTATAAATAATTTTCCCAAACAATATATCACAAAATTTATTTGGAGTTCCTCATACAGAATAAAAAAAAAGATGATTCTACCGGGGTGTAGGTGGAAAACATCATATGGAATGGATGATATTCCTCTAACATCATCATCAACACTGAAATCAATGTGGACCAATCCTTTAGTTGGATAAATTCTGGTCTATGAAAATATTTATCAATTTAAAACTTTGAATGTATTGAATAGATTTCCTGTTGTTCCCTTAAGGTTTATATGTAGAAAATTAACTCTTGGTTGTCTTGTGGGCCTATAGATAAAAATTATAAAATAGAATTTTATTCTATATGATCAATGAATAGATATCATAGTGGAAGGAAAACAAAATTTCACTTGTATCAAATGTCTAGGAAGCGGCATCCCAAAATCATTTTTAAGTGAATCAAATGATGCTTCGATTGCGTAAAACAAGGAAACCGAGCCAATTAATGTCGAGAGGATATAAATATAAATACAAATGAGAAAATGGAGAAGGTTTGTTAAATCAAAAATCAGATAGTGGTATAGTGTGTTGTCTACAAGAAAAATCTGCATTATACAAATTCATGTCATAATCCAATGGTTGTTAGATATAATCAATGACCAGAAAAATTGAGGAAAATAAAAAAAATGAAAGGAATACTCTATTAGTACTACTGAGGTGAGTCTTTAAAATGACGTGGTAACAGGTATGGTGGTTATTCCTTCAATAATAAAAAAATGAAATTTTTTATTCTGGTTCCAAAAATTCTTCCATATCTTGAAAATTCAGTTGAACTATTCAAACACCACATCAAAACATGGGGGTTGAGATCCTTATGAGAAAAAAGTTTACAAATTAAGACAATGATTCAGGACTGAACCTCCTACATAATATTTTCCTACTTATATTAGTTGAGTTTGATTCTATAATGGGAATAGATTGGTTGGGTTTATATAAACTGAACATCAATATTCAAGTGAGGGAGATTAATATTCACATTTCAATTCATCCTCTAATTTTTTACAAGTGTATGGAGGAGGAAGAATATACATTGGAACCTTCTTCTCAATCATATATATTATTTTTTATAAGAAATAATATATATCCAAAATTATTAAGAAAAGAATAGAATCAGGCTGGAGTAAACAACCATTGTGAGGGATTATACTTTTTTATTCCCTAATTAATTTCCTAGTATTCCAACAAAAAGAGAGTGTGAGTTCTCAATAAAAATTACACTTCAATATAAGTTCATATCGAAGAAAACATATAGAATTTATACCATTTAGTTGTAATAACTAAAGAATATGTTATAAGATAATCTTAAAAAGAGTTTTATATTCCCAAGTGCCTCACTATGGGTTGCGTCGACACTCTTTGCGAAAAAGATGGCTGGTTCAATACAAATCCTCATTGATTATATAGAACACATAAAAATCATGATAAATAATAGGTATATCCTAACACAATTTGATGAATTGTATAATGTAGGGTTGTGTCCTAGGTGCCACACAACAGTGCCCCGATCTGGTTCACCACATGGCCTCAGATGTACCTCCCCATATTCTAGAGGTTGCTGACTACCAGTGAGGGGATGGTAAGTCAGTTGTGGTGAAGACATACCCTCTTTTATAAGAGTAAAACACCATCTGAAGTAGAAAATAAATATAAGAAGTGTATATATAACCATAACATTACAATTTCACAATAATAACCAATAAATGAAAATAAAATAGTCAACTGATGGGGAAACATGTAATTTCAAAATTGGTATTAGGTGTCATAAAAACAAAACTGGATGAAAATACCATACTGACTCCCAGGAATGTCCTGAAAAATGTTTGGTTTCCTCATCCAAGCTACATTCCCATTCAAAAATCTAAATTAGGGCCCTTTCCCTTAACCTATCCTAAAACAACAATGTCTATTTGGGTTTCGATCAAGCATCTTGAGTAGGGTGTGAGTAAAAATCAATATGATATAACGAAAAGTTTCTAAAACAAATCCACTAAAAAGATAATTTATGAAATTAGATAATAAATGAAATAAAATTCATAGATAAATAGTTATTATATTTTCATTTATTCTTTATTTAGTCATTTTAACTCTAGGGTTCCCATGGACACCTGTACCTTAATACTATCTTATTCTCATACTGTATCTTAAAGAGTTCCCAAGGTAATATTATATCATAATACCTGATTCAAATCATTCCTGAGATCAAAGTATTCTAAGGTGATATGATATCTCAATAACTGATTCGACTCATGTTGGATTTCAAATTACTTTCATATTAGGCTATAACTCAGACTACTTTTTGTTATAAGGATCACACGGTACCTTATAAATCAATCATAAATGAATATCATGGTTGTAGAACATAATTTATATAACCCCAAAGTTCATTTGTGCACACACAATCACTAGTGTATAAATACATCTGGTGTAGAACTCTATGTCTGACACCCAAAAAACCATTTGTGCACATGCATTCACTATTGTAGAACATCATGTCTAACACCCAAAAACCCAATAAATATATCACTCTCACAGAACATCATGTCTAAACCTCATTCATACATTTATTTATATTATCACTATCCTAGAACATCATGTTTATCCCCCAAACCATCACAACCATTAATTAATTCAAAAACTAAGTAATCCCTTCCCAATAATTATTTCAACAATTAATTAATTAACGAAATCACCTTTTCCATTAACCATTTTAGAAATTGATAGACCATTATCATAATTAACATATAATAATTGATCTACCAATTAATTATTACAAAATTTCAATTCATATTTTGATATTTAACATGTATTATAATTATCCCAAATCCATAATTCTCAATATTCAATTAAAACCACAATTACCCAATTCAAGTCTTGATAATTGATTTTCCATTTAAATATTCAATTCAATAATTCCAAAAAATAATCTCATAATTAATTCTAAAATTAATTATCTC
Source organism: Viscum album (assembly GCA_963277665.1). Lineage (NCBI taxonomy): Eukaryota > Viridiplantae > Streptophyta > Magnoliopsida > Santalales > Viscaceae > Viscum > Viscum album. Next base: position 625,810,825 of record OY728150.1, on the reverse strand, counting down.
TTCCATTGGTTCCAAAATTTCACAATTCCATAAAAATCCATAATTAATTAATTTACCAAATTAATTAATTCTATTTTGAAATCCAATTTCTAAATAGGTCTAGAATTTTTTTTATCTTTAATAAAATAAATCAAATCGTGACTATGGGAATTGGATTTAGACCACCAATCTTATACCAAAGATGATCCAAACATCCAAAATCAAGGCATTATTTGGTCAGGTTTGAGTGGAAATGAAGAACGGATAAATAAGACGATTATGTGGCTTACCCAAGGGACAAACGAGAATGTTTACACTTAACTAGATCTAACCTGATACACAATAATATATCCATTTATATAGAATAGTCTCAAATCATAATCATAAATAACCATAAAATAAAGCTCCACATTTCTTGTCTGTTTCATCTGTTCTTTGATGGAAGAGTGATTTAATTCACCCCTAAAAGACGTTTCAAGAGTTTTTGTTGTGAAAATGGTCAATAAATGTTGCTTGATGAATCCATGATGGTACATAAAGGAAAAAAACCCACTGAAGAAGAAATATAAATAGTGACTCGATTTTATTAATTATTTAATTTAATTATATATGTTAATAAATGAATTTTAATTTGTAACATTAATAAAACAGATGTTGTGTATAGTAATTAAACCCAACCTTGGGTAAACCCCCAATTATGGACCCATCAGTGGTCTCAAATTTCTAATATGATTTATTGTTTGTGAGATATTGTTGATTAATTATTTAAAAATTGGAATAACTAAATAATTACCATAAAAATATTTATTTTTTCTAGCGAGGCATCTGAACGCCTGATACTTACAAGTGTTATACCCCGTTAAGGGAAAACCCCTCATTCAGGACCCATCATTAGTCCCAGATTTCCCATAAGATGCACCATTTGGTATATAATTAATTATTTTTAATAAAATAGAATATTAAATATTATTTAATAATATTATCTCATGAGAAAGGTATCCAAATGCCTGGTACCACCAAATTATATACCCCTCCTAAGGTAAGCACCATATTTTGGACATAACAGTTGGCTTAGATTTCTCATATGTCTCTATGTATTGGAGTTATTTTATTATTTTGAATAAATTGTCTGTACTTATTATAAAATAATTAATATTTCTATTTTTTCATCACTAAGTCCTTTTAGGCCTCAGAATCTCAAAATAATCAGTGTCTGACTAAGAAAACATTCCATTAAATATTTAAAAGTTTTAAATATACATTTTGGCTTATGTAATTCTTGACATCCAATTATTAAGTTATATCACAATTAATATTTTTTACACATAAAGTATTTATAAATTATAAAAAGAAAAACAACTAAAAGGAAAACATAAATAGAAAAATATTGAATCTTACTATCTCTTCACATTATAACAACTCATCATTGAGCTATACTCCCATTCCTATCTATTATTCTGATCTAAAAATATTGGGCCAATGGACTAGCATATCTCCATCCCTTACCCATGTCTCTTCTTTCACATGTCTATGTTTCCATAATAGATGAACTATAAATACTGTCTTTTCCCTCAACACTTTTTCAATGTGATATAACACACGTATCAGATGCTCCTCAAAGGACGCATCTATCTCAAGCTCAACATCATCCACATCAATCACATGAATTGAGTAGCGGTGATATCATCATAGATTTGATATAAGGAAAACATCATTCAAAGAATTGTATTTCTATGGAAGAGCCAATAGGTCTGATACTGGTCCAATTCTATCCATGATCTCAAAAGGTCCAAAAAACCTGGGTGCCAACATTCCCTATCTATGTATCCTGCGGTGACCCAACCTATGAGACACCCAAAGGAATACACGGTCGACCTCTGTAAACTCTAGGGTTTATTTCCATCTATCAATGTTTGAATTATAACTACACTTAGATGTAGTCATATGTTTCTAAATTAGTTGAACCTACTCTATCATCTTTGGCATGAGACTCAATTCCAATAAATTTGACTCACCTACTTCCAACTAGTAAAGTGGTGATCTGGATGATCTACTATAAAGATCCTCATATGGTTGCATCTGAATAAATTCAGGATAATTGTTTTTATTGGATATCTTCCCTAAAGCCATGTTTTTTTCATGATCCATCAATGTCAAGCACACATGCCCTTATCATATATTTAATCATTATTATATTACTCTTTGACATTCCATATATTTGTGGGTGGAAATATGTACTCAATAAGACTTCTGTACCAATTTCCATTTGCATGCCCTTCCAAAAGCATGATGTAAAGAGTCAATAATGATATGAAACTATAGTCTGTGGAACCCCGTGGAAACAAAATATCCCCCATACATATAGTTCTCCAAAAATCCCTATTGTAAAGGTTTCTTTTATAGGAAACAAATGCACTATATTTTTCAGTTGATCCATAATGACCCAAATAATGTCATTCTTCCAAAGTTTATTTCAAAGTCCTACCACACAGTCAATGGTCATGTCATCCCACTTCCATTATATAATAGGAAAATTTTGTAGTAAATCTCCACGTCATTGATGTTCTACCTTCACCTTCTGTTAGATGTAGCATCATGTCATGAAACCTACTATCTCCATTTTCAATACTGACCACCAAAACAATTGTTGTAGGTCATCAAACATATTGTTCACACCTAGATGCACTGCCCACTTGGAGGCATAAAATTTCCACATGATCTCCTCTCACATGATCATAGCACAACAAATCAATTCTTCACATAGAAAATCTCATCCTCAAAAATCATCCAGTTTGAAGGTGTTTCCTTATAATCAAATATATACCCCACGTCCAAGCACTTTGGGTCCTCGTACTAACTATCCTTGATCCATCTCAAAAGTGTTTAATCCACTACAACTAACATGATTGTCATCTACTCAAATCTCTCCTGAACCACAACATCCATCTCAACTATTAATGTCATCATCATCCACTCAGCACTAGATTCGGGAACCATCTGAGTCTGAGTTTTGAGACTCAATGTGTCAACCACATTATTTCCATTATAGGGTTTCTATGCCAGATCAGAATCTAATGATGGAATACACTAAACCCATATCTACAGCTAATGATTAAAATCACGTTGTTTAGAGACATAAATCAAGTTCATGTGGTTAGTATAAACTCTAAACATTTCCCCCAAGAGTTAGTGTCACCATCAATTCAAATCACAAACCACTCTTACCAACTCCAAGGTCAGGGGTTGGGTAATTCCGGTCATGTGGCCTTAGATGTTGAGACTCATATGCCAAATATTTATACCTTTTCATCAACATAGATCTGAGTTCTATCCCATAAGAATCATAATACACTATGTAATCTTCACCTGACTCAGGTAAGACTAAAATTGGTGTTGATTTCAAACACTTCATCAACTCCTAAAAATATTTCTCACTAAACTTAGACCACTCAAACTTTATGAACTTTTTTTTCAAGCCTAAAAGTGGCACTAAGATAAAGGAAAAGTCATGGAAGAATCTTCTATAATATCAAGATAACACCACAATTCTTCATATATCAAAAGAATTCTTAGTCATCTCCCAAGAACCATGGAGAGAAACTTATTTGGTTCCACTAACACACATTTCTTGAAGATAATGTGCCCCATGAAGTGTACATGATCAATCCGAAATTGACACTTTGATATCCTAGAATAAAGTTGATGATCTCTTATTAAACTCAAGACGATGTCATGATGTTGGGCATGATCGTCATGATTCATGGAGAACAACATGATGTCTTCCAAATACATCACTAAAAACTGATCCAAGTACGTATGGAATATCTTATTCATCAAGTTCATAAACACCACTGGTGAATTTTTTGACCCAAACAACATTATGAAAAAATCATAAATCCCATGAATAGTAGTAAAATCATTCTTCTATATACTAGAAGTACATAATATCAATTGATGATACCAAAATATCAAGTAAATATTTGAGAAACAAAAACCCCATTCAACTAGTCAAATAGATCATCAATACGTAGAAGAGGATTTCAGTTCTTCAAATTCATATTGATAAACTTCATGTAATCGGCACAAATTTTTTTTATCTCATCATCCTTATTTTCAAACAGATTAGGTGATCCCCATGGCAGTATACTTGGATGGATACATCCTCTTTCCTTTAAGTCCTCTAGATAATCTTGGTGTTCTTGAATCTCTATCGGTTCCATTCCATAAAGTGGAATATATTCTTTATCAGTCTGCAATATGTGGTCAATAGTAAATTCCACATCTCTCTCTTAAAGAAAAACTGATAAGCCCTTGGGAAATACATAATAAAATAGTTCCACCACTGGTGAAAGGAAATCTTTCCTAACACCCCCATCATCTAGTAAAAGTCTATCAACTAGGTCTATGAGCTCTCCCAATTTCTATGTAATTAGACCTTTTCGGCATACCTAGATATCGTACTCCCCATAGTGAATGTGATGGTCACCTATGGGAAATGTAAACATCACTCCCTAGTGGTAACAATTGATGTAGGCTTAGTATGTGACTAGATAGTCCATACCCATAATTAGTTTGATGCCTTTCATGTCAAGGATATAGAGATTCCATAGAAAATGACACTCCTCTATCTCAAGAGAACACCCCTTGCACATATTGATGTCTCTAGACCATACTCCCAAAGTTGTATCAATGATCATAAACTCATTCACAAACTCTAAATCTTGTCTCAAACCATTTACACATCATTATAACAATTACATAAGAGTAATAATTCAAAACTAGTCAAAACAAGTCATTTCCCCATATCTCATGACATGGTCCAAGTCGAGGCTTCATCATTACTATTAACTGTCCCATACTTGGTCGAGGTCAATATAGACAAACACCTTTTCACATTCCTGTTTCTCATTTAAAAACCCAATTATTCTTATCTTTCATCATTTTATAATCTTTTTAAAATTTAGGCACCATTTTTATATCAATTTCACAAGCAAGGAAAACAATTTAAGTGAAGCAACTTACACATAATTGGTTTTCTCATTTCTACCTAAAATGATGCATTTCAGAATAATCTTAAGTACATGGAATGATTCATATATAATCAACAATCATTCCATTCTAGGCCATGAATCAATACTCAATAAATTCTATAAATAATAATCAAATCACACAAGTGTGTAACCCAAGGGGAAATAATATTCAAGTGCAACAAGAAATAACAATAACAACAATCCATCCCTTAGTACTTTGGTTTTCCCCCATACAAGGGATTGAAATATCCATGCATGGGCTCATTACCAAGGCATGAATCTTCCTATTATCTGGTCTAAATTTACCCAAATAGTAAGACAAAATAAGAATAATGATAACCCATTTGATACCAATTTTTAATGTCCCAGCTTGGGTTTCACGTAATGGTGCCTTGTGCCAATTCTCTGCATGGGCTGAAGTGCACCTCCCCGTATGCCAGAGGCAAACGACTAGTAGCAAGGGTTTGGTAATTAGTTGTTCTGGAAACTATACCCTCTTTTATTTGAGTGAAACACTAGTGGAAGTTAATAGAAAATAGAGAAATCTAATATATAACCATAACAGTACAATGTCATAAGAATGAACAAGACATGACAATGCAAGACACAACTAAATGGGAAACGTTTAATGCCAAAATAGGTATCATGTGTCTAAAAACAAAACTAAAAGAAAAGATTCCAGAAACTCCCAGGCGATTCCCAAACAACTTCTAGTTCATTCATCCAAGATTCATCCTTATTCATCAATCTAAGTTAGGGACCATTCCCTTAACCTATCTTAAAACAATAATGTTTATTCAGGTATCAATCAAGAAGCCCGAGCTGGGTGTGAGTATAACTTAGTAGGACACCACCAACGGTCTCTAAAACAATTCCAGACAAATGATAGTATATGCAAGTTTATAAATAACCAAATAAAATGAATAAATTAAAAGCTATTAAATTCTCATTTATTCTTCATTCAATAATTATTAAGGTTCCTGTAGACACCCGTACCTCAATAATAATTTATTATCAGACCGAAGCCTGGAGAATTCTTTAGGTAATATCATGTCTTTATAACTGCTTCGACTCATTCCAAATATAGAAGTATTTTTAGGTTATATGATATCTCGACACCTGATTTGACTCATGATGGAGTTGTACTATTTTCATGCGAGGCCATAACTCAACATACTCCATGACAGAATGCTCACAAGATCACTTATAAGTCAATCATACATGTATATCATGGTTTTAAAGTGTCATTTCTATAACCCTAACATCCATTTGGGCTCCTGTAGTCACTATTGTATACATACATCCAGTACAGAACTCTATGTCAAACACCCAAAAACCATTTTTTCACATGTACTCACTTGTATATAATTTCATTTCTAACACCAAAAAACATGATAAATATATCACTAGTATAATATTTCATGTATATATTTTATACAACCATCTATGTATATCAATATTTTCCTCGAACATCATGTCAAGCACCCAAACCATTGCCACCATTAATTAATTCCCAAATTATTTAATCTAATCGCAATAATTATTTGAAGGATTAATTAACAAACCACATGAATTTTTATTTTAATCAATTCAAAAATTGATTAAACATTAGCATAATTAACATATAATAATTAATAATCCAATTAATTATGACCAATATATAATTTATCTTTTGATAATTAACATGTTAGGTAATTATCTTAAATCTACAATTATAAATATTAAATTAAGTCCAAAATTCCCCAATTAAAGTCCTGATAATTAATTTACCAATTAATTATCCAAGTCACCAATTCCCAAAATTAATCTCATAATTAATTATAAAATTAAATATCTTTTTCATTGGTTCTAAATTTTCACAATTCCATAAAAATATATAATCAATTAATTTACCAAATAAGTTAATTTTATTATGAAATAAAATTTCTAAATAGGTTTTCAAGTTATACACATTGAATAAATGAAATAAAATCATGACAATGCGAATTGGATTTTGAAGATATATCTCATTCCAAATATGATCTACACGTCAAATATCATAGTACGATTTTGTCTACTTCGAGTGGAAACAATGAATAGAAGAACAACCTAAAAACACACACATTATTATCTCCTAAATATCATATAATAATATCATATATAATTATCATGTGACAATTAGATATTATTTATTTATAATTATATTTGATATTATTTCACAATTATTATTTATCCTGTTTAAAAAAGTTAATTATTAAAAGATAAATTCATCAAATTATTGTTGGATAATTTCTTTTAAATTACATGGAAATATCTTTCATAAAAAATAGAATTATCATTTATAAAACAAACCTATATTTTTTCCTTTTAACTTTCCAACTCTTTTCATAAGTGAATTAATGAAGATTATGGAATATAGATATAAAAAAATAATCAAAATTAAAAAAATTAAAATAAAGAATAACCTTCTTGAGGTGCGCGAGCATCGCGCAGCAGGGGGTGTCACACACGAGTATTAGAGGTTGAAGATGAATGTCTCTTGGATTACAAAAGGGACCAATGATTATGTTTAAACATGACATGATCTGACCTAAAAAATAATAGGTTCTTTTATGTAGAAAAATCTCATACCATAACCATAAATAACTCTAAAAGAATCTTTCGAATCTGTTGCCTGTTTTAACCGTTCATTGATAGAGGATTGATTTAATTCTCCTCTAGAAGACATTTCAAGAGTTTTTGCGGTGAAAATGGTCTATAAATGAAGCTTCGGGAATTTCTTTTCCTTGTGAATGGGAAAACCCACTGGATAAGAAAAATTAATAGTGGCTTGATTTTAATTTTTTTAATTTAATTATTTTAGATAATAAAAAAATTATAATCTTTGACCTTAATAATATGTCTTTGGAGAATAAGAATTATACCTTGCCTAGGGTAATCCCCTCATTGTAGACCCATAATTATTCTTAAATATCTTGTATGATTCATGGTTAGTGAGATATTGAAAATTTATTATTTAAAAATTTGAATAAAAATTAAATTAAAACAAAAGGGTTATTTTTGTGAACAATTTTTGAAGGCGCTCGATGCTTACAAATGTTATACCATATCTACGGTAAACACCTCATTCTCGACGCATCAGTGGTCTCATATTTTCCATTAGATTCACCGTTTGAGAGATATTTAATTATTTTTATTGAAATAATTTATTAAATATTATTTCATAAATTTATCTCAGGAGCGAGGCATCCAAATGTTCGGTTCCTATGAATATCATACCCCTCCTAGGGTAAACCCAATATTTGGGATATAACAGTGGTTTCAGATAGCTCATACATCACATGATATTTATGTTATTCAATTATTTTCAATAAATTGGCTTCACTTACTATAATAATGTTAATATTTTTTATTTCACCTTCATCGAGGCTTTTTGGGCATCAAATTCATACACTACTCTTTGCCTGACTCTGAGAACATTCCATTAAATATTCCAAATTGTTAACTGGACATTTTCTCTTATGTAAATTCTTTAAAAAAATTATTAAGTTATTTCACTAATAAGACATTTTTTCACATAATGCATATTTAATTTATAAAAAGAAAAAATCTCATTGGAAAACATACCTAGAAAAATGATGGAATCCTACAGTTGATAAACTATATTAGGACTAGTATTTATCTATGTTGGGCATTTGGTCTGGATATCACACATTAAATGTGAATAGGTTGATATTACCAGTATTTCCATTGAAATAATTTAAAGATGCAATGATTTCATAGGGATTTCAATGAAACTCCCAAACTCCCAAAACTTATTCATGGAATTAATTAATAGTGTCTTTAGAGAGTATATTAACAAATTTTTTGTAGTCTTTATAGAAGATATTGTGAAATAATTACAAATTCAAGTAGGATCTTCAAGAGCCTTTGAAAACTATGTTAAAAACATAGGGAAAGTAGAAGTTCAATAGACATTATAGTGAATGGGAGTTCTGTATAGAAGAAGTATCATCCTTAAGGCATGTTATCACCAACAAAGGGATATATCTAGACCCATTTTACGATAATGTCAATGGAGGGGTGTCCTAGAATAATATCTATAATGGAGATCTGTAGTTTTGAAGGACTTTCTAGATGTTACTTGTGATTTTTTAGAATCATATCATGATTGTCAAACCAGCTAACTAAGCTATCTCAGAAAGGAGTAAAGTTTTTATAGAATGAAGAATACAAAGAGATATACAAGAAATTGGAAAGTGGATTATCATCTCACCAGTCCTCACACTACCCTCAAGTGGGAAACTTTTCATTGTATACAAAAATTCTTAAAATAAGTTCTTAGTATGTGTGATAATGAAGAATTATTAATTGATAGATTACGCCACAATGGAGTTGAAATTTCATGAGTATAATCATCCAATTCATGATCGAGAGTAATCTGTAGTGATATTAGTTTTGAAAACAAGGTGGCATTATATATATGGGGAGAAGCATGAAATATATTTGTATAATAAAAGCCTAAATTATATATTAACATAGAAAGAGATTAATATTGGCAATATAATATGGTTAGGGATGACCAAGGATTATAACTACTCAATATGTTATAATGCTAAGAAATAAAAAAAGTGGAATATAATCTAAGTATAATGGGTCTAAAAACTTATTAGTGTCGTGGACGGAGAATGATCAAATCTTCCTTGACTCCAAAGGATGGACATTAGAGTTATAAAGGATAGAATTTTGTCATTCCTTTCTCTAATAATTTCTCAACCATCCCTTATGGAGAATATAAGGGATACTCAAAGAGATGATTTTTGAAATATTGAATAAGGTTGATGCTAAATGAATATATATATCATTAGATTAAAAAAATGATTAATAAATTTGTTTATGATTTGTGTCTCAATAATATATACCGTCAAATCCCAAGATAAGGAAGGAATTTATGAATAATGTACATATATCGACCATTCCCATCAACCCATAGAGCATGAAGATGTATCATTTTCTTAAATATAACTAATAGTGAGATAATATGAAGAAGTATATTGAAAAATATACATCAAATTGATTGGTATTTTAGTAGGTTATGGCTGAAAGGAAAAGGTACAACATTATGATGAAACCATTACACCTACCAACATGATAATGGGACAAAATTACCATGGACTTTGTCACTATTTTTATAGATATAAATAATGGTAGTAATGTTATATATGATATGATGGATCATCTTACAAATAATGGTCACTTTATTACAATTCATCAGGACTTATCACTAGATATACTTTGAAGGATATATATTAGAGAAATTGTGTGGTTCCATGGAAAAACTTTATTGATTCTATCTAATCAATATAGGATATATACCTCAAGGTTTTGGAAGACTCTACAACATTCAATAAAAAATAAGTTCAACATTGTCATGTATTATCACCTCAAAAATAATGGACAATCTGAGCACACTATCCAGACACACAAAGAAATGTTGAGAGTATACTCGATAGAATTAAAATGAGGATGAGGTCAATATTTTACAATGTATGAGACATATTAAAATAATATATATCACCCCATCATCAAAATTTATACATATAAATCCTCTTAAAGAAAGGGATTTATAACATTGATGTGATGGGATGATGTTAGTTAATTAAAGATTTCTTGGACCTAAAATTATCGGGGAAATTTTGAAATTTTATTAACACTCAACCATACATTAGGGACACACAAATTTAATAGAAAATATATTCTAAAAATCATTGATGAGACCTATTGTTTGAGGTATAAGATAAAGTATTCATCTTCATATGACCATGGATGATATTCATGAGATCTGAGAAGAATAGAAATCTATGTCCTAGGTCCATCAGCCCCATTGAGATTCTTAATTGAATCAGAGTTCTAGTATATCACTAGCACACAAACCAACCCTTTATAAAGTACAAGGAATATTCCTTGTACCCCTTTTGGGGATGTAAATACCAAATCCCTCATATTTTCAAAATTTAGGGGTGATATAGTATGAAAATGATTTATCTTATAAGGTGCATCTACTGAAGATCATAAAACATAGAGATAATGTTCTACACAACAAGACGACCATCCTAGTCAATGTAATTTAGAGAAACCATAATTACAAGGAGGTTATATGGGAAATGGAGGAAGTGATAATGAAGAAGTACCCTTTTTTCAATTTTCACCAATGTATGTGTAACAAAATTTTGGGGATGCAATTTATTTTAGTGGGGAAGATTGTAATGATCAAAAATTATATCCATGAAATTACCCTTCTATTTATATAAATGAGTTAAATTAACTAAAGAACATACCTATCATGATGGAACCAAAAAATTATAATATTTATTTGAACATTTAATTTTAATAATAAATACGGACATATTAATTGAATGTATTAAAATTGGGAAAAAATTAAAAAAAAATATTACAAGAATATAAAAAATTGGATCTTTTGGATCCTATGTAATTATAAAACACATAAAAATCGTTTTATAAAGAATTAATAATGTTATTAATGAAATATGTATTTTCAAAATGGAAATATATAACCTTGAGAATGAATACAACTGAATGAAATATAATGTATTTGGATTGAATCTGATTATGAAACTACAGCTGATCCCCTCAGGACGAAGAACAAGAATGTTCCCTAGAAGTTTTTACCTTTTGTATTGATGTATCTAAGCCATTATCCACCTCAACCTGATGGTATCACTTGTTTATTTAGAATCCAATCTAGTGGTAGATTCCTTGTAGGTAAAAGTGATCATGAAAGCAAGTATGATGTGGTCATTTTGTACTCATGACTATCGCATTGACTTGGTGGATGGAAATATGTAGGGTGATATCCAATACCATATTTTTGAAACCCCTTTATATGATTTTAATGCTTGTTTAATTATTTCATTAAAAAAATTTAGGATCATGTTCTCATGGATCATGACCTTTCATATAGGGATATCATTTTTTTGTTACTAATATTACAATTTGAATAATATTAAAACCATATAAAAAGTAATATAACCATTGAGATAGTATTCTCACCATTAGTATTACATCCAAATATTAAAAAAACATTTTTACCATATACAACACACAACATCGAGCCTAAATAAACCATGTCATATTAATTTTTAAATGATGTATTTTAACCTAGATGATAAATTAGAGGGGATGCTATTTTATAAATAAATTATGAAACATAAATTATGGCACTGCAAAATAAAAATTTATTTAAAAATTCTTATAAAATAGGAACCTGGTTTTAGTAAAGTAATTACCTTCGTCAAAAATTCATTTTCCTCAAAAATAATTTTCAATGATTTTTGTGAGAGAATATTATGATATTTTTTTAAAATTTTATAAATTTTATTTTATAAAATAATAATATGTTTTGAATTAATAATATCATAAAATAACATATGGTAATTGTATTGGAATTTTCAAAAAGTATAATTTTTCAATGAATAGTAAAAAATACTGATTTTATTTGAAACTGTATTTTCATTTCAATTATTTAAAATGAAAAATTATTTTTATGATAAGTTTTAAAATTACATTAGTTAACATGGATAAAATATAATCCAACTAGGGTATTTGGAATGAATTTTAGGTTTGAATTTTGTATAAAAACATCATTTATACTAAAAAGGCCCTTTTTGAAAAAACAATTTTTCGCCATGTTTTAGGGGGTCCATTTTAAATTAAATTCTGTAAATTAATGAAATTTAATCATGAAAATGGAATTCATATTTTTATTTATATGATAAAAATAAATTAAATATTTCCTTTTTATTTATGTTTAATATGAATAGTAACCGTGAATAATGTTTTCTACCATAGTAAAGGTAAAATGAGTTAATTAATGTTAAAAATAATATGATAAGGTCTCAAAATCAACCAAAAATTTTCTAATAGTTCAATGGATGATTATGTATCACCCATAATCATCCAAAATTAGAAAATAGCGAATTTTCATTCCAATTTCAATTAATTATAAATTTTTTATTATTTTTTGTAAATATAATGCTGAAAATGTGACCAACTTAATTTTAATATCTATAATACTTTTTATGATAAGGGAAAAACAAAATTTTCATGGTTATAAAGGGTTATTTGAGATATAATTTATTTTTTCTCATAGTAATTTGTTTATAATTATTATTTATGAAATAATTAATTTAAATGCTTAATAAACGTCGACGCAGATCTTTCAGAAGAAGTTGAAAAAGAATGTAAACTATTTTAAAAATATATAAGTAATTTTATTTTGAGTTATTTAATATGTTATATAATTTCATAAAATAAATATATCATATTAGATATATATAAAAGGTTTATGTTATAATTCCATTTATTTCATGTAGTTTACAAATTCATATTTTATGAATAGTTTTTAAAATGACATTAAAAATATTTTATGTTATATGTATTTTATTAAATTATATAATAAAAATTAAAATAAAGAAATAGGACAATTAGGATTATAAATTTCCAAATATTCAATTCCTGTGTCATTAATGATCCATATTTCACATAATAAGTAAACAATATTACCCTTTAATATTATAAAATCCATTGCCCTGATTATGGTTATACTCGGTTAACCAGGGGGTTAAACCAAAAGATAAGGTCAAAATTGAGAAATATAAAATAAACAATTTATGATTATAAAAACAAAATATATTCCATATATTTTAATAAATATCATTATATATCCATTTTAAATGAGTTAGACATATATTATATTATAATATTTCTTGAATGTTCAAAAATGACTGTAACGATATTTTATAATAATCAATAATTTATTAAATTAGTAAAACTTTATAAAAATATTATAATTATACATGTGAATTGGATATGGTTTAAAATATCAACAATGATCAATTTATGGGTCACTTATCCTTTTATAATAACTATCATAACCCATAAAGTTTAAAAAAAATCCAATATAACGGTAATTGTCAAAAGGGTTAACAAGGGGTTAAAATAGAGAGATAAGGGTGAAAACATCAAATATTCTCGTCAAAATTTTATTTCATTAGATTATTCCAACAAATTTTAATATTATATTTAAAAAATATCATTTTAGTGACATTTTATTAATAAAAATAAATTTATATTAATTTAATACTTTATGAAATTCCAATAATACCCTTCCCCGCACATCAAAAGGTCACCACACTCCTCACATGTCCAGACATCGAGAGATGTTTGGTTCATCTAATACCTACACATATCCATTCTAAACATAACACCACAAATTTTAGAGGTCTCATCTTGATCATAAATCCATTATTTGAGGGATTAAGGTGTAAAAAATGAGATTGTCTGAAAAAGAGTTATAACATTTAACCAAATGTTGTAGTTGTATTTCTTCTTCTCCCCCCAAAAAATATTGTTGAACTATTTTTAAATTATAAAAAGAGTCTTATAAATAATGAGATTTTGTTATGTAAATCTAATAACCTATATCTATCTCCACTATGATCAATTGAAAAATGAATCCATAGTTTGCGTGTATGACAAACTATCGCCTCACGAATTGATGTAATTTTTTTCCATCACTTCCTCTTAGTGATGAATATATTGGTAATATATATATATATACACAAAAATTTATGGCATAGTTATCATTATATAAATATATTTTTTCATATATTTTAATACCTTTCAATCTATTGAAAATGATAATGTCGTTCATCCATACATGTGGATTACCACATTAATGAAGCGATGCGGTTCATTTTTCATAACTACCTCCCATGGTGGGTATATGTAAATTATTTAAAGATATAATATTAAATTTATGATATAATAATAAATTCATAATGAAAAAATAATACTTACCTTATTCCCATCATGGTAATTGAAAAATGTTAACCTTACTCGTGTGTACATATGGACTACCGTCTCCATGATTGTAACACAATTCATTTTTCATAGCAATATTTAATGATTTTATTTAAATGTGTAGATAATGTATTAAATTATAAATTACTTAATTATTATTATACAATAGATAAAGGAACATATATTTTTTAACAGCTGTCAAAATACTAAATTCATTAAACAACTACGCACCGAACATCCTCAAAACACATGACACAAAATTTACTGATTAAGAGTTAAATATTTCATTAAAATATATTAAATAAATTTTTTATTTATAATTTATTAAAACTTTATAATATTATCAATAAATTAAATAACTGATATTTCTTTTTTATATATGATTTGATGGACATACATGGAAATTTTGGACTCAAGGTAATGGATTTTGTCTCTATTTAATACCGTTGAAGTGTATTTTAATGTTATAAAACTAATTTTCATTTATATTGTTTATATGCTACCGTTTATCAAATTATAACATGAATCCTTCATATTTTATAGAATTTTATTTTAAAATGATATTAATTTTAGCCCAGGGTATCAATTTTGAAAGATTCCCTGTTCTAATGGATTTCAAAAATAAATTTCTATTCATGGAGTTATAATTTTACATAATTTTTCTATTATTTCATAATTATGTGTTCATTTATATCTAATTTTTTATTCTTTATTTATATAGTAATTATTTGGATTTAAATATATAGACATAATCACTTCTTGGAATAATTATCACACTAAATGTCATGATCATTACATGGGTTATCATTTTCTCAATCTCATATTCATGTGACATGATTCATTTCATTCACCATGATTTTCTTGTATTGTATAATTATTTCCTCAAGAATTTTTTTTAATATTAATTTACTAAATTTATGGATCCTTATCAAAATAATTCTTTAAATGACTTTTAATATTAAAATTTCAAAATTAGTAAGGTATTTCTATTTCAATTTCCTTCTTTTTTTAGATTGTATATGTTTTGGGTTCATTTTGGTGTGATAAAATGCTCTTATTTTATAAAAATATATATCATTAATTATAATCTTTTTATAAATATGGATTACATTTTTAGTTTCCAGCTCCATTTTTATTGAGTAAAGAAACATGAATTTTTTTCAAGTCAAGATGGTTTTTTATCTTCTTTTAAATCTAGAATCTGTATCTTACATATCAATTTTTCTAAAAAATCAATAACTTAATCTAGAAAAAATAAATTATATCCTAAATATATTTTAAATTATATTAGTACTTCTTTAAAATGTTATAAAAATAAATTTATTAACATTTTTTTCGTGGGTTTCTTTTTTTAACTTTCATTAAAAATGTTTGAAAAGAATGATTATTTTTAATGTTTACAGCATGAACGGGGTTTCATTCAAATAAGAATATAATTTAATTTTAAGATCTATTCATAATTTTCAAAATTTATTTTAAAATAAAATTATTTCCATAATATTAGTGGAATTTTTTATTTTTAAAATTTATTTACAATGTGGAATGTGTTTATTCCTCTTGAATGATGTTAATGATCCTTTTATGGTGTTTCTATTCCTCAATATAAACAATATGTAATCTTACATACACTATAATGGGGATATATTTTAAGGATAAAATCCTTATTATATCTTTATATGTATTATTATTGTATGAAATATATTTTCATGGAAGCTTTTGCTTTTAAATAATAAAATAATGATTTGAAAGAAGAGGGGTTATTATTATTTTGAAAAGTGAAACACTCTAAATGTCTCATTCATTAATGGTACTTGAATATTATTAATAGTGATTGTGATCCAGATATAGCTTATAGGAATAGGTGATCTGGATATATCATATACCAATGGGTGTTCCTAATAAATCATATGTGAATCGGTGAGCCCAAAATATATTTTATAAGTAGGTGAGTCTGATAGAGCTTATAAGAAAAGGTGATATCAATAAAGATTATGCAATGGGTGATCCTGATATTTCTCTACAGTTAATTAGGTTATGTTTCTTATCTTCAAATGTAAGAAGGAGTGAGTTAACTAAAAAGTATTATCATATGGATTTAACTAGGCTCTAATGTTTTTTATCATTGGTTATGAAGAAAAGGTTTGAAGATACAAATACCTTTTTCTTATGCTATTTATGAGTATCTAATTTGTTTTTCATAATGATTAATATCACATGGCTCATGATTATTCATTTACAGAACTTTTTAATTTTTAAATGCTTATTACATATCACATATTTAATGATATAAGTTTTCCGTGTAAATAATTCTCGGGTATTATTCTTGTGTAGTTTTTAAGGTCATCGTACGCCTATTCTCATCTTATTCTCATTGATTACATTGAAGTGTTATTTTTAATTTTTAAAATTACATAGAATTTTATCTCACCATTCATTGGTTTCATTTTCCCCATGCTCTATAGAATTATGTTAATTGATTTTTGTCTAAAAATGTTTCTTCAGTAGATAATATTATGAGAGATATTGAAAACATAATGTGGTATAAGAGAAGCTAGGTATAGTGGAAAAAATACTCAATTTAACACATGAATATTCTTAGTTAATATTTTCTCATAATTCTCAAAAAATTTAAACCTATAAATTTATTGGGAGTGTATTTTATCTAATATTTTCTTTTGATGTTAAAAGTTTTTTATAGTTTAAATTAGGTGGCGTTTATCAGTATCAAATCAGGAAATGTAAAAAATATGTTTTTAGAATCAGATCCAAGAATGCATGTTTGGGTCTTTTAAAATTGGTATCCGAGGAATGTTTTAGAAAAACATAGAGATTATGATGTTTTAATGTGAGGTTATCTTAATAGTTAGGGATACCATCATGATTTTTCTTAGGTTTAAGTTTCATCGTAAACTAAAATCCTTAGACACCCCTTTTGAGGTTTTTTGGGATAGTTTTTTGAGGTGATTAATGATATTTTCAGAGATGTTTTATGGAATTTTGGTCTATATAAACCTTAGTATTAATGTGATGGGTTGTTTTAGTAGAATATGATTTCATTTTATGAGATTTATATTAAAATGTATGAGAAAAACATTGAGGTTAATCAATTTTTAATGTTGGAGTGTGGAGGTAATTTTGTACAAAATGTAATTCATTTACCGAATGATATTTGTTTAATTAATAATGCTATTATAGAATTTTGGAGATTAATGTATTATTTATTTATACGATGGTTTATAAGTTCTTGATATTTTCTTTTCTTGTGCTTTCAATTTTCATTTTGGTTAATATTTAGATATATGAATAATATATTTTTATCCTTTAAAGGATTATTTAATCTTATCGAAGATAGTTTTAGTGATTTAATAATGAAAAAATCATCTATAATGATCATCATCTGGAGTAAAAGAATATATTATGCTATAAATTGATTAAAGAATAAAAATATACATTCCAAGTAGTCATATTTCCTTATGTTATTATTCTAGATGGTAAAACAATTCCTCAACACTATGAAAATAAACATTAAACAAAAAATTTTGTCTTATTAACATCATTTTTTATGAATTTATGGTCTTTTGCATTCCCTATATTTTATGGTTTTGTGATCATTAAATTTCTCATGATCATTCACTTTCTTCAGACCAATGTTCTCGGTCACTCTCCATCATTTTTTAGATATTAAATTTTTCCATGCCCATATTTTCACATTCCACTAATGTTTTCTTATATGGAAACTGAGTTATCTGTTATTATAGATGACCTTCATACTTCAATTTCAATCTTTCCAATAGAAATTTTTATTAACCCTTTTTGTGATGTGGGATTTCTGAAAAGGTATTTTAGAATTTCTAAAACTTTATTTTCAATATAATGTTCAAATTATGAATATGAAATTTATTGAACAGGGTGTGGGAGAATTTAACATCTCAATAATTCACAAACAACACTTTATTCGATATCGTAGAAAATATGAAACACAGATCTCAAATAAACCATGAAATATTAATATTTAAATGTTATCGTTATAACCTATCTCTTAAATTAGTGGGTATTAAGAGTATTATAAACATTATTAAATATATTTATTGGTCTTAGTCAATAAAAATGTCTTGATTTTTTTTTATGAAATAGGAACTCAATTTTTAGTAAATTTGTTTTTTTTTTCAACTTATGTTTTCATCAAGAAATGGTTTTTATTTATTTTTTTGAACGAATATGAAAATTAATTTCCATAAATTTCAGAAATATTATTTCATAAAAATGATATCAATATTAATTTTATAATTTCAAAAATTATCTTAGGGTCAATTATTTAGAATATTTAGAAAAGTTTAATTTTTTAATAAATAGTGAAAATATTTATTTTATTGGAAAATATATTTTTTCCTAGTATTTACCAATTAAAATTCTATTTTTTATTAGTTTTAAAATTTCATTAGTTAATTTTTATTACACATAATACAATTATGGTATTTGTAACAAATTGTAAATGTGAATTTGGTAAAAAACCATTTTTATACTTAAAATGGATTTTTTTTATAAAAAAAATTATTTCATTTTACATATTTCATTTAAAATTAATTTCTTACACATATAGAAATTTTATCTAAAAAATGGACTCCATATTTTGAATCAATAAGTTCTAATTTGATAGGTATGTCCCTTATTATTTTTTTCATCATGAATAGTAACTATATAAATTATTTATTACCATGGTAAATATAAAATGGGTTAATTAATGATAAAATATCATGATAAGGTGTCAAAAACAACCCAAAATTATCCTATAATTTGTTTTGTAGGTATATTTCATCCATAGTCACCAAAAAAATTAAAATGGGAAAATTAACTTACACCTTACATTGATTGTAAAATTTTTCTTATTTTATGTTAATATAATGTCAAAAATATCACTATATTTCCTTTAGAATCTATAATATTTTTTGATAGAGATAAAAAAATTGTTTTATGTTAAAATTTTTAATTTGAAAATAAATAATTGTTTCATGATAATTAATTTTTATTTTTTAGTGATAAAATAATTAGCGTAAATGATTATGCAATGTCGATGCAGTACTTGTACAATAAGTAGTAAAATAAAGTAAATAAATTTAAAAAATATAAAGGTAATATTTAATTGGTGATTTCTGTTTTCCCTAAAAATTATATGATATTTTTAACATATTATAGATGTATGAATGTTTTATATTCGAATTATATTTTAATTATTTTTATTTCAAATCTGATTTATTTAAAAATAAAAAAAAATCTACATATTATAAAATTTGGGTATCAAATCTTATGAAATTTCATCACTAAAATATTAATGGTCTAACTTACACCATATAACTAAAATTATAACCCTTTATTATTGAAAAAATCATCACCATGATTAATGTAAAAATCTATTAATAGAGGGGTCCAAATAATATACAAGTTTTGAAAAGATATATAAACCAATAAAAATTAGTTTTTATGATTATATTATTCACATATCTTCTATATAATATAATCCATTTCATTTTGGAATAATTTTAAATTATTTATATACCTATTAAATTATAATATTTCACATATTTCTTTAAACAACATTAATAATATTTTATAATAAATAAAAATTTATTAGATGATTTCATATTCATAAAAACATATATTAATAAATTTTTATATTATATAATATAAAATCTCAACAATGGTCCATTAATGATCCATATGTTCATGAATAGTAACTTTTTTAACCTATAATGAGTAAAAAAACATTGATATCATAGTAATTTTCAAATTGGTTAATGGGGGGTTAAACTGTAGAGATTATTAAAACAATGTCACCAAAAAATATCGAAATTTTATTGGATTAGTGGATTTAGCCTCCCAAAAATATTCTATTCTAATTATATCATTTTGAATACATTTTCCACATAAATTAATTTATATTAATTTAATTCATTAACATATTCTATGAAATCCCCTCCCCTAACTTATAACATAGCACCCCTCTCCTCCCCTATCCATAATTCGATATCATTCTTGTCCATCCAATATATTGGTAAATTCCTTAATAACATCAATCCCCATGTTATTGAGGTATTATTTTGGGCATAATACCAACCCTAGGGAGATTAAGGTGTATAGAAAATGAGGTTATTACAAGAGGATATATAAGTTTTAATAGAATATTTTAGTTTTATTTCTTCTTATGCCTATTTCAAGTCATATTATAATTTGATAAAATAACAAAAAAATATAATCCATATATTAATATTTTAATATTATTGTAATAATGTATATCCACCTCCAAGTAAAAGAAATGAAAAATTAATCTATCATTTGTTGGTATGACGGACTATCACCTTGTGAAATGACGAAATACATTTTCCATCACCACCCCTCATGAATGACAGTAATGATATATTTAACTAATATTTATAGGATATTAATGAAATAATTATCAATCAATTAATATAATATATCATTTATTTTCTTACCTTTTAATCCATTGAAAAAATATAATGTTGTTCGTACGTACATTTGGATTACCACCTCTACAAAGAGTTGTGATTAATTTTTCATCAGTGCATTAAATGGTTAGAATATATAATGTATTTATAAAGGTAATATGATATTCATGATAAAATAATAATTATGTCTATATATAATAATAATTACCGTTTTAATTTCATGATCGTTGAAAAAGGAAACCTTACTCATCCGTATAAATGGACTATCGTCCCCATGATTTTAACATAATTTATTTTTCATAAACATATTAAATTTTTGAATTCAAAATTAAATTTTTTTATATAAAAAGGATAATTATATCATAATTATTATTCTAGTTTTGATGTAAAAATTAACAATTTGACTGTGGTCAAAACACCAAATTCATTTTACAACCTTAAACTAAACATCCTCAAAACACATGACATGGAATTAACTGATTAAGTAATTAAACATGTCATTAAAATTAACGGTAAAAAAATATTAACTATAAGTTTTTAAAACTATAAATTTTTATTAATAAATTAAATAATTTATAAAATTTTATTTTGATCGAGTTAGAGTATATACATAGAATTTATAGAGTCGAGGTAAGGGAGATGATCCCAATTTAACTTCATTAAGACATATTTTAATGTTATTCACTTAGTTTCTTTTATATGGTATATATATATATATTTACATTTTACATTTTATATCATAAATACATTGAATTTTATATTATTTTACGTTTCAAATAAATTTATCTCATCCAAGTTGATTTGACTTGAATGTTACCAAGTGGTAAGTGGTTTCTTAATTCTATTTCCATTCATAGAGTTATACTTGTTAATCCATGATTATGTGTGAATTGATCTCTATCTTTTTATTTATTAAAAATTATTTTCTTTTGATTTACAAATATGCATATAATCACTTCATGGAGTAATTGTCACTTAAAATTTTTGATCTTTTCATGAGTTTTCTTGGTGTCAATCTCATTTTCCACATACATGACTCATGTTTTGCACCATGATTTCATTATATTGTGGAATTTATTCCTCGAAAATGAAATTTTCCATATTAATTTATAAAACAAAAGGCATTTATAGAACCATATCCCACTATTTCTTTAAATTACTTTTTATTAAAAAATTAATAAAGTGATAAAGAATTTATGTTTCAATATCCTAAATTTTATATATTGTTTAGGTTAATGATTAATTTGGGGAAAATTATAAGGACACAACCATATACATTACATATTCTAGTGACTTGGACTAGAATTCATTTTCTTGTATTTTTAAATATTTTTTTATTATAGTTTTCATAAATTAGGTCATTACTTTTTTATAACAACCCCATATATCCCAATGTGGAAACTTCAATTAAATATCCATTTTTCAATCCCAAGAAGAATATTAAAAACTATTTTTGTTTTCATCAAAAATATTCATGAACTTTAACATTAATTATTATTTTCAATTTCCCATCCTTAAACCCTAAAAAAATAATTTCAAAATATGGGATAAAAACAAAAGTTTTAGTAAGTTACAAGAAAAACATATAAATTAGTTAGTCCTATTAAAGACATGAAAACCATAATATACTTACCCTTTGTCACATTATTATTCGGGATTATTAACTAAATCCTTTGCACATGAGAAAACACTTTTTTATCATTGTAAAGTTTTAAACCCCATAATAAGAATAAATAAAACATATAGGATACTTAGGTATCATTTTATTATCACTCTTACACAAGGATTAACTCGCACAGTTACACATGGAATGACCATCATAATAGTACTTGGAATTAACATCATAGTATATTTCAATAATCTTCTAGGAAAAAACTTATCATATAAAATTTTCAATTTACCCAGCACATTGGATAAGTATAATGGGATCACCCATTCATGGATTATAATAGAAAAACTATGTAGTCCTATAGAATGTCTTGATGTAAACTCAAGAGGGGGCTAATTTAGTTCTTGAAAACTTATTTACATTTAAACCACCATCATCAAGGTATGCAAGATCCAATATTTTGCTTAATAAAAGGAGGTTTCAAAAGTATAAGAGCTAAATGGAAAAAGATTCAATATAATATATTTTTAGTGGTTTGGGGAACATAGATCCCCTATTCCACTCCAAAAAACTATACTATATGAGTTTTGTGATATTTTCCTTAACAACCCATTTTCTAGGGGATCCTAATTGAGTGAAATAAGTAGTTACGTGTTATAATATTTCAATAGATTTTAACTTTTCTCCCCTCTGTAAAAACTCTCTATTAACTTAACACAGTTAATCCGAATGAGGGTATAATAAATAGATATGAATGTGATTTGATGAAAAATTACAACACATTGTTGAAAGAATAAACAAATAGCAGATAATGACATGTCTAGAGAAGATTATGATCCTCCAATCACATCACCAGAGGTTCTTCAATTGAAATTGATAAACGTATAACTATAGTAAGAATTTGTTTTATGTGATTTCTTATATGTACATGTACCCATTATTTTTTATCATAGTGTTTATATGTATATGTGTATCAACCTCTTTCATCTAGTGGATAACCTTCCAATTTATATCTATTCTTTGATTTTGATATTAATAATTCCAGATAATCAAAGAGGTCAATTGAAATATTCTTTGAAAACATGATAAGACAGGTTAAAATTGGCATGTGTCCTTATTTTACAAAAATATAATAATAATCCATGGTTTTTAATTTAGAAATATTATCATTCATTATATCTTTCTATTCATGGAAAAACACACTTTTTCTAAATTGAACATTCCTTGTTTAGAATACATCTTTTCATATATGTCTTAAATAATGAAATGAATTATCTAGGGATTATTATAACAATATGACAGTAATATTGATGATCCAAAAAATATAGTATGCATCATAAGATATGAATATGATAACACTATTATTGTATGATAAATTTCTGAGCTACATCATAATACAAAATATTTCATATCTTGCACAATGTAGAATTACATGATGTCACTATTTGCGTAAAATAAATTATTTGTGAGGAAATTTTTTAGATGATTATAATATAATTATTTTTATAAGATAATATATTACTCACATGAGATAATCAATTTTCATGTCTTCCATTGATTTTTGTAAGATAACATTTTTACAAATGTCATTTTCATAAGAATTCTTGTAATCTTCTTCTAACTAAGCATCCTAAATATGGATAAATGCAAGGTAAATTTCTTTATCATAAATATATAATAATTTATTGAGAACTAAAATCTTTATTAAAGATATTGATTTTACTCTATAATATTATCATGTAACATGAAAGATAAATCCAACAAATAAAATATAGTAGAAAAAATAACATTATATTCATGTATAGTAAATTCCTTTAAATTAAATAAGTCACATCTTATAAGAATATAGAATCTGAAACAATTAAAGTGAACTCATTATAATTATAATAATAATCTTGTGAATCTGAAAAACACATAATAAACTGAGATATAATGAAACAATGTATGTTTTTCCTGTAATGCATATATTTTTAAGATCACAAAACCAATTGAATAATAAAAAAATTATGAAAAATTATAAAGTTATTTTAAATTTTCTAATATCCATTTTATTCTGCCCCTTTGTGTGATAAAAAATACATTGAATAAGAAAAAATTGTACAATTATTGTCAAACATGAAGAAATGTAAATTATATGAGTAAGGCATGATAAATTAAAATATAATTTAGTAAGAAATTGTACTAAAAATATTATTGAGAGGATATATAAAAAACTAATATAAATTTTTAAATAATTAAAGAAAAATATATAGATAAATTAAATCATGGATCAATAAAAAAATTAATAAGGTAAAGAGTAAATGATTAATGAAAATATTGATGAGTAAATAACACTATATGTATATAATGATAAATATTGGAAACATTCATAACCATATGAAAAATATATTACTAATAAGAAATAAATGATCTAGAAGAATTTAATAATACTACAAGAAAACAATCATTAAAACCTTTAAGAAGCACAATTCACTCAGACAACCCAATAAAGAATATATGTTATTTATATAGAACTGGTGTATGTTTCATAGGTAGAATATTAAGATAATGATGTTTTCTTACTGGTATTGAGTATATATTTATAAGAGTAGCAACAATTTACCAAAAAAACCAGTTAAAAGGAAGTAAGGATCCCCCATGTCTAAATTTATCATCTCATGTAATTCTTACTAAGGTGGATTGAATGTTGATTTTAGTTTGTTAAGACTGTAACAAATTAGAGTGGTATGAACGTCAATGTATACAAAAGAATAAGTTCTAGGTAGAGGTAAATAAACATTTTCAAAAAACCTAATATTCTTTATTGGATATATTTAAGAAGGATAAACAATTTGTTAGTATTTATAAAACATTATTGAATTGGGATCAGCCATGGATGGTCTAATAAAGTGTCTGCCTCTAAGGTGATATAAATCATTCGCACACATATCAATTATATTAACTATATCATTTATTTTGATTTAATAAAAATTTATAACACTATTCATTACTCTCTTATATATATTTCTAAAAAGTTATAGAGATAAACTTTCTTTGTATATTTTTGAATCAACTTCTTTAACATTTCAAAATGCCTGTCTAAGAAACCAAATGAACTAGAATCAAGGGATGTCAAATTTTATATTATAGTTGAATAAAACTCTTGGGGTCCATAAACTATATCATATTCTAATTATTCTTATGAATATTATGATCTCATGTTGTTTATTACCAACTAGTGCAAATTTTTTAAAAAAAATTCCAGTACATTAAAATCATTTTCTAATAATCTAGTCATTTTTTATAAAGTACTGATTATAAAATTGGTATCCTATTTAACTTGAACTAAAACATCCAAGATAATTTTTAGTATGTGCTTTAGTAGGGAGTTTATTTCCATATAGAACTGATTAATATTAAAAAAATAGATTTGTATAATTATATCCATTCTCAAAATTTCAACAACCACATATCATTGATGATCTTATAACATCACATTAAAATGAAAATCACATCTCATAGAGGATATGGTGGAATTCATTGTATCTAAATTGATAGGGACTCCTGCAAAATTTTATCCTATAGAATCATAATTTATATAGGTTTTCCTTAATGATTTTCTAGGAATATCTTTCAACACATTTTCCAAAAACGATTAAGCCAAAAAACATTAGTTCCCAATATCACCCTTTGATATAGTTTATTCTTGAAGAATCCTAATTTCAGATAACGATTAATCTAACTAGTTGTTCAAATAATCCATTTCAGTTATGAAATTTAAATATCTCTCTTGTGCACTTTCATTTGTAGTATATTATTCATATGTTGGGATTTTAGAGAAAGTATGGTGAATGAAAATAGTGGAAAAAAATTCATAGTGCACTTCAGAATTATTATCTTCATCAACATGTTGATTTTAACAAACATAGGTTACTTATTCAACTTAATATTTTTATCCGTATTCTGATATATCTCTTATTTTTCCAATAAGATGTATTTTATCTTCTATTTATTCTTCATCTTCACCATTAGAGTCATTTTGACTGATAAAACATAAGAATTTCCTTTTATATTTTCTAGTGGTATCCCTATATTGAGATGTATTTAATAATGGTAATTCTCATAATGTAGTATAATTGTATTTACAAATGATCACTAGTCTTTTATTGGATAGGGAAATTTTTTATTTTGTATAGGAAATAGGTAAAACCTGTAGTTGATCTACATTAAGAACACGAGCATCTACTAATTAAAATGATTTTGAGAGAAATTATAGAATAGACTCACAGCCAACTAGAATTTCATTTTAAATGACATATGTATCTCTTATTCACTTATCCTCAAGAGTGGAATTGTCCATAATATCCCTTACATCCATTCTTCTAACCAGTTCTTCTATGGGAGAAGGAAAACATACAAGATCTTGAACATAAAAAAAATTTGTAACATTATCTTCATAAATGAGTATAAAAAATTATTTAGTGGTTAATTATAGAAAAATTAATTTCTATACCACAAACTGTCACTCAACATCAATAATCCAAGATAATGTTTAGTGGTGGTATCATCCAAAAAATACATGATTTACTAAAAACTAAAGTTTACAAACTTTTTAATGGGTAAGTAATTACTAATTTGTTTTTAATATGGAACATATTATTCATAATATATAGTTCCAAATTTATTATTTTCTCTATCATAAATATATACAACAACGTATCATCTTGAAAAATTAATTTCTCAAACTCACCATTTTGTTGAGCAATGTTCAAATGAACGAACCTGACAATAAACTTTCTCACTAATTCTTCTTCTGTTATAGTTTTCTTCTCCACATCAGGCTTTTAAAAATAGGAATTCATTATTTTTTTATTGATTACATCATCGATTGGAATTAAATAGGTGTCAAAAATCGAATTTCCTTCGTAAAGGACATGAATTATTTTTTCCATTTTTAAATTCAATATCATAAAATTCTTTTCATTTACTTTTTCTATAAACAGATCCTCATTATCAAAAATATGAAATAAAACTATTTCATTGAAATATTGTACTTATTTTTCATAGAAAAACACTCTTAATTTCTTGTTGAACACAAATTTGCATCCCTGGCGATTTATAACTTTCTAAATCAAAATATTTGTACCATCAAGACATCTAAAATCGATAGACCCTCTACTCAATACATTTACTGTGGTTCTTAGGTTCATGTATCTTTAGATGTAGCATGATATTTTCTTTTAGATTTCAAAATTGTTGAAAGTTATTTGAAATATTAAAGTATTAGTGAAAATGTGGTTCATATGGAAAGGATGTGGAGAATCATAGGTTCTCAAGGTTTTATTATATAGAAGTTATTTACTTTATTTTTTATTGTAGTAAATGAAGGGTCACTCAGAGTGTTATTTATAATAATTATGATAGAATAAAACATATATCCTATTGATATTTGACTAATACACAATATAGTGATTCTAAATCTCAAATGAGACAAGGGAAATAAAATATTTAATAAATAGAAATTCAAAATATAAAATAAGAAAAATAGAAGAAATATTATCTAAATGTAAATAATCCTAAATCGGATATGATAAAATTGAATCTATCCATAGGAAATGGTTTGCTAAAAAACGTTTCTAATTGATTAGTTATGCAAATAAATTCTAAATAGATGGTTCATTTTTTATTTTCTCTAATTAAATGACGCACCAAATTGATGTTCTTCATTCTATAATGGTCTATTGGATTTATTGAAATTTTGAAAGCTCTTGTGTTATCCTATTTGATGGGAAATGACTATAATTGAATCCAAAATACATTAGAGTGTGTCTCAGATATATCACATATGCACAAATACTTTCAATTGTAATGTATTCATCTTTAACAATTGATACTGCTATAAAATGTTATTTTTAACAAGACTATGATATTATATATTTACTAAGAATGTGATAGGTTCACGAGATTACCTTCATATCTAGTCTACAATAACCAAAATCATCATCATAATATGAAATTTAATTAATATTATATGGATTTTTTGAAAGAAGATAAAGTGAAACATTTCTTGTTAAATATCTCAAAATCATTTTATCAGCATTTAAATGAGAATTTTTTTATTTTGAAATATTTTATAAATACATACTAGAAGAATAATGTATTCCCAACATGTTGTAATATAAATATAACTTCCAATGATTCGTCTATATAACTTGTTTTATATTATTTTTTCAGATTCATCCAAGTCAAGATTCATATTAGATCTCATATGATTTGAATAAGTCTTAATATTTGCAATCCCATATATTTTATGTAAGTCAAGAATATATATTCATTTCCTTAAATCATTTCCGACATCTTTTTAATAAATTTAAAATCAATGTAAATTTTTTTACTCTCCCATCATAGTAATTTCAATTTCTTTTTGTATATATTGAAAATTCATTACACAATTTTTGGTTTCATAATCTAAAAAATAACATCATAAAAATATAATTTCACACGAAAAA
The DNA here is from genome assembly GCA_963277665.1 of Viscum album. Classification (NCBI taxonomy): domain Eukaryota; kingdom Viridiplantae; phylum Streptophyta; class Magnoliopsida; order Santalales; family Viscaceae; genus Viscum; species Viscum album. The sequence continues at coordinate 625,781,397 of OY728150.1, read as the reverse complement.
TACCATTTTATGAAGTTTTATTGAAAAAAGTTGGGTTTAGTAGTCCCACCATAAAAACAATTGATAAATGGGAAGAAAATAATCTTATATTCCATTAGCTTGGTGATTTTATATATTCATATAGATAATTGGTATGTTTTAAAAAATTATTCTGAATTTGATGTCCTTCAAAACTAGTATATTGTTCATTATAAAATTATTCAATTAAAAAAAATTAGAAATAAAAATTTAACATGCATCTCATATAATTTAAAATTATTTTAACATTCACCTTTTGGAAAGATTATGATTGATTCTTTCCAAGCTATAAGGAAAAAATTCTCTTCATAATATATTACTTCCTCATAATTAAATCCTTTTACAACCAATGGAGATTTATTTCTAGTGACTAAACCAAAATCATATTGATTAATCATAAATACCCATTTTTTCCAATAAGGGGATAGTTAGATATCCTATAAACTAATTCCCTTACATTATTCCTCTTAAACTGGATTAATTCTGCTTTCATTAATAAAACCCAACTCTCATTAACTAAACATTCTTCTACTCATCAGGTTTTTAGATAGGATAAAAAATTTGATAATTTTACAAGTCTTATTATATATCTTCGGGTCCTAACACCTTTATATAAACTTTATCTAACTATATCTAGAGGATGGTATTTAAGGATTATTGATTGTCTATGTGGTATACTCTTGGGTTCACTAGTATCAACCCATATAAGAATAAATTTTATAAAAATACAAAATTATCATATATTTTTTATAAAAATATGTTTTGGTATCATGTACTTAATTGAACTAATCAACACAAAACTCAATTCATATTATTATAAAATGTATACTTTCATCAATATTCACATTATTTGACTCTTCAACAATCCTTAAAATTTTATAGAAAACTATATACGGTTTTGAAGAAGTAGAATAACCCAATAAGGCACCTTTATTGAATTTTAGATAAAATTCTATAAGATTTTCCTTTGTTTTTATTATTTATAATTTATATCCAAATAAATTTTGGTATTATATATTTGGAATTATATTATTCAATATCTTGTTGGTTTTTTCATTAATATAGGGCTTATTTGGACTCTATTAATGAGATAACAATTTGTGTTAACTGGTTCATCCAAATAATAAGAAGGCATCATATATTTATATTACATTGTTCTTGAAATATTATACATTTTCATATTCCTCTTTCTCACAAAACCATTTTGTTTAGGTAACCTAGGGGTAGAAAAGGTGTGTTTAATAACATATATTGAGAAAAATTAATTTAATTCATTATTTTAGAAATCTAATCCACAATCACATATTAATGACATAATATAGACATATTATTTAGTTTACCCAAGTTTAGAAAAAATAACCAAGACCAACAATTTTTAACATTTAAATTTCAATAAGTAAACCTTGGTGAATATTGAAAAGTAATTAACCAACACATAAACCATGGATTTTATAGCATGTGTTTCTATTCTAGTAGGTGTGAACAGATCTAAATGGATACAATCGAGAGGTATAGAGGTATAATAAACTTTATTTGGTATAAAATATGACTTTTGTTTCATTCCCATTAAAAATTCATCACATTGTTTCTTTTTATCCAATTTATGATTAAAAAAATATGTCATAAAAGTTCCCATAAATAGAGTTTTCAAATATTAAACATTAAATTGTCCAAGGCATATATTACTCATCCTTTATTCATTTACATAATCTTTATAAATATTTACATTTTTTCTACACCATAAATTATGATTGAAAGTGTAGAAACTATCTATTATTTCTTATTTAAACATGATAATTTTTTATTTAAAAATGATGTATACTTTGACAGAAAATTCAACTAAATATCCATCATAAAAATTTGGGAAATACATATCAAATTGATATTTATGACCTAAATTTAAATTAATTTTTCACCAATGATAAATTGTATATTTACAATAGATCCAATGCTAGATATATTTTCTTTTTATTTATCAACAAATGTGATATAATTTCAATCAATCTTAAATAGTGAGTGAATGTTAGAGAAATATTCAATCATGGGTCTTAAAAAATCATTATCCATGTACCATATTCCATTTTTTTAGAATGATACTTTATTGGAATGTGCCCTGAAACCTGTTGTTTATTTTCGATTTGATATTTCAACTTTTGATTCGTAATTTAAATAATAAAAATAGATTTAAAAATCAATCTATGTGGATATAATAGCATTCATGGGTTACATATTGTATTTATATTTATGGAAAAACATTTTATCATAATTTTCATTTTCTTATAATTGATCACAATCTATCTTGATGATTCCATGATTCTATCACTCATAGCATCTCACTTTTAAGAATTTCCATCATGATTTGTGTAATTATCAAAAGTTCATACTAAGACTCTCCTATTTTAATAAATTATGGATTATTCATGAAAACATTTAATGTTTATAATTTGATCCATAATATTTTGATGATTCTTCTGATTCAGAGGATTAAGATATCTATATTTTTTATTCTTGTTCTATTCAGATGTAGAAACCTTTGTTATAGAATATTTTTTCTCATCCATTAAATATTATACTATTTAATATTCAATTTTTTCCTTATAAATATTTATAGTTCTTATGATAACTTCTATTTTGAAATTTATAACTTCTATATATTGTATGATGGTAGTTGATATCCCCCTACACATATGTGGTAAAAATTTTAAAACCATTAATGATTTCTATAGATTAGTAATTGGTGTTTTTGAAGAAGCACTATTATTCACAATCTCAGCAAGGCTTCCATTCAAGAGAGTAATAATTTCACCTACATCCATTTTGCAGGAAAAATCATAATTTTAGTAGCATCATATATAAGGTCCTGCAAATATTTTATACCTTTATAGGAAGCTAATTTAGTGGTCCATAGTTCATGGGTTGTACGACATTGAGAAACCTAATTAAACTCATTTAGACCTTGTCCGCATATTATAGAATTCATGGATTTAGAATTTAGGTTATATCTTGATTTTCTAACAGTATCCCCTATTTCTGGTTGTAATCTAGAAATTTATAAGGCTTCACTACTTTAAGATGAAAAATTAAAAAATTATTCTTCAAATAGATGGCCATTTGTTCCTTACATTAACCATAGTTTTCACCATTAAAATTGGGATCTCAAACCAAAGATATTACTTCTTTTTTATAATCCATAAAAAACATTAGAAAAATGATATTTGTACTTCAAACATTTATAATTGTGAAATAAATAGTCATGAGCTAAGATCCCAATTTTTATCCCAGAGAATTGTCAGCTAAAAACTCAATAGGGGTGTAAATTGAGTTCCGGAAAGTTTATTTGCTTTAAAAATACCCTCTTCAAGGTATACATGATAAAATATTTTCCATAACAAATGAAAAACGTGGAAATATTAGATCGTGGAGAAAAAAGATCTAAAAAATAGATTTATACTATTTTAGGGAATAGAAATCCCCTAGTCCACTCCACCAACAAATTACTCCATCAGCATAGTGATTTCCATTATGAGAACCATTTTTCCAAGGGATCTCAGCTAAGTAAAAACTTTTGTTACATGATATATAGTTCAAATGGATTCCAATCAGGCTCTACATTTATAAGATCTATCCACATCCATGAAATAGAAAATTATATGGTGTGAAGATGAAAAAAAGTGGAATGAAATTTTAAGAATAGCTACAACACACAATTGTAACTAGTAACTGACTGCAGATAATGACACATCCATAGAATATGAAGATCGTTAAACCACAACATTGGAAGTTCTTATATTGAAAAAGAAAAACTTTTGAGAACAACACAGATGAATTTTATCTGATTTATTATATATACACGTGCTTGGTTTTTATGATAGTGTTTTTATGTATATGCATATCTCTCTCTTTCATGAATGAACTAACTTTAATATTTTTATCCCCAATTGGATTTGGAGAATAATAATTGTGTATAATCACAATGGATAAATTAATAATTCATTGTAAAGTTGATAAAATAGGTTCTTAATGGGATTTGTCCTTCTTTTCTGAATTTAGAATAAGATTTAGTGGTAGAGATTTCATAAATCTTCTTCTTCTTTAGAAATTTACATTCATTGAAAAACAACTCTTTTTAAAAATAAATCTTTCCTTATAATAACAACTCCTTTTATGGTATTCTTAAACTCATGAAAATAGTTTTCTAGATAGTATGATAACATTATAAAATTAATCAAGATGATATGTACAATAGATTATACTTCATAAGATAACAATATGATAGGACTGCTCTCTAAGTATATTATTATGATAAAACACTTCATATATTTCACTACATAGAATAACGTGATTTCACTATTTTTTTAGATAAATTATTATTGAAAGAATCCAATAGAAAATTTTAAGATAAATATTCTTCATAATATAGTATATTACTATCACAAGATAAATGATTTCCAAGGATTCCATTGATGTTAGTTTTATAATTATTTTTTTAATTTCCTTTTCATAGTAAATTGTATAATTTCCTTCTAAAAGTGCTTGCTATATTTGAACAAAATAAAGATAATATTCTTCATCTATAATAAAAAAATAACTTGATGTAGACTAAAATAATAAAATAAGATGTTGATTTTGATCATTAAGATAATAATTTTTTCTATAAGAAAAGTCAATAAACTAAAATATAATATAATAGGGGACTTTATATACACATATAATAAATTACATTAAAATAATAACCCACTTTTTATAAGAAAATTGAATATGAAACACTTAAAATAAAATCATTATAATAAAAATAAGGATTTTATGAATTATCAGAACACATAAAAAATGAGATATGTTAGAATAAAATAAGTATTTTCAACACACCCATCCTCATGATAAATTCCCAAGAACCATAAAATAATCTTAACATATAAAATCTAATTTATTTCAAAATAATCATTGCACCCATGAGAAAACATTTTTGGATATTTAAATATATTTTCATTCAAAAACCGTTTCAAAATGAAAATTTCCAAAAAAAAAATGGGATGATTTTTTCCATTTGAATAAAACTATAATGATTTTAAATGAATTAAAACATCAAATTATTGTTATTTTGGTGGAATTTTTTTTTCTCTGTATATGTGAAAACTGAACATTTAATTTTTTCTTTTTTGAAGAAAGTCTAAATAGTCCATAAAAATATTATTCTTAAAAACCATTAAAATAAAATTCAAAGAGAAAAAAAATTATTCTCATAAAACACTTACGTCAATATAAATACATTAATAAAATAATTTTAAACAATATTTACCTGAAAAAAAAAGAGATTTATTTGAACCGTTAAAAAGGTTTTTTTAAAGAAAATATCTTACATTGAGTCTGAATCATCACATATTTTATTTATATTTTTTAACAATAATATTATATTAATTATTTACTTTTTCCAGAACCTTTTTCAACTTTATTATTACTTTATTTCTCACTTATTACCATGTTATAGAAAGTTCATTTTCATTTATGTTCTTGTTGGGTGTTTTGATGATAATCACTTCGAAAGTCCAAAATGACTATGATAAGATGACTATAAAAAAATAAGCCATTATTCCATCATATATAAAATATTGATGATGATTTAAATTTCATTTTTATAATTAAATTATACATTTAAGACCAATAATTACATATGTTTATGAAAAATGAACTACATTACAATCATTGAAAAAGTGGTTCACATGTACCTAGGAGTAACATTTCCAGTTTCCAAATATCGTTATAGAAATAACATAATTATAGTTCTATAATTATAAAATTATAATAATATCATATATATCATATTATTTCTTCAATTATTCTTATATTTATCTTTAGGGTGATTTAGTGATGAAAAACGAACCACGGTGCTTTGTGGAGTTCGTAGTCCCCACATACACGTGAATGAAGTTATCATTCTTTAGTGGATAGAAAGGTAAGAAATTAAATGACATATTATATTTTAAAAATAATAAATATTTCATTTATTTTATATATAAATGTTTATTATACCATTGTAACCACCCATAAAAGGTGGAGATAGAAATCAAATTACATTAGTCAACGATGACGTAGTCTGTCAGAGACACACAAGAAGAATTGTTTTCTCAATTGATTGATGTTGGAGATGGATATAGTTTATTAAGATGAAAAAATATAACATAATTATATATTACAAACATATTTTATTATTTTATCATTTTTGAATAATATTTTATGTATGTAGAAGAATAAATAAAACTAATACATGTGGTTAAAAACTATGAATATTCATTGGAAATCATCTTTTTTATAATACATTTAGACCTATTTAACTTGAGTTATTAAAACATAAAGCCTATAAAACATATTTTTATGGATTTTATGATGGTATTTGGGAATATATTACATGAACCTGATTGGTCTTTGTGTGTGAATTAATGAAAATAATTGGTACACTTTTATTAGAGAGGGGAGGGGCACTCTCGGATGTTTTTGAAATATTTATTTAATATAAATCAATTTTATTTCTAAATGGGCCTTAATTAGTAATATTATAATATAAAATTATTATTATTATTATAAATAATATAATTTATTAATATTTGGACTTTTTTAGAAAATATTTTTACCTTTATCAATTTTAACCCTTCATTAACCCTTTTGACAACAACCGCAAAATAAATGTTTTCTACCCTTAAAGGGTTTATAATGTTACTATAAAATGATTAGATACCCTCAAATTGAACACGTTAGATTGAATTAACTATATCCCATTATTTTTCACTAATAATTTTTTTTCCAAAAAAAATTAAATGATTTAATAAAATATTATTTATTACAAAATATCATTAATGTCATTTTTAAAACTATTTATTAACATTGAATTTTATAATCATAAAGAAAAAAATGGAATTAAAATAAAATGAATTCAAAACTATATAATATTTCATTTTTATCTATAAAATTAATGGGTAACTCAAATTATTTCAAATCAAACTACTTTTAATATTTTTAATATAATTTTTTTCAATTAATTGAATAATTATGTTTTTAGCACTCGATTCAGGAGTGCAGGTTGGGGCTCTTATAGTTAAGAATTTTAACCTGACCATTAAAATATTTTTGTCTCATATATAAGTGTAAAATGTTATTTAGGTATCTAATAAAATTATTATATGATATATTTATATCACGGTACAGGTAAATAACCATTTTAAAAATGATAAATAAAGTGTTTTTTGTAAAACATAAATTCCTAATTGAAATTTTCTAATAAGTAAATTAATTAATAGAAAGTTTATTTTCATAAAATGGATATATAAATTAGTAATATTTTTCATTAGAATTATGAGGTAATTTTATGATATATTATGTAATTTTTCAAAGGTTCCGTAAATTGATTATATTATTAAAATTAGTACTTTTCAAATAAATGAGGATTTTATTTAAAATTATAATTTATAATATATAGATTTTTCTGAAAAAATTGATTTATTTTTTTGAATATAAACATTGAAATTTTTTAGGGTTAATTTTTGGTTATTTTATAAAACCATTTAATTTTTGTGTACAGTGAAATACAATAGAATATGATTTTTAACATTATAAGTTAAATACATTAATATTTAAGTCATTCATGATGTAAGAAACGATTATTTATAACTAACATGAATAATTTAATTTATATAGTCATAATAATCCACACCATTTATAATATTGAGCTAAAATAACAAACTAATGATCATAATATTCAAAAACACCCCTCTCATCCCCTTAATGCGCAACCCATTCTCCTCATAACTTCTAATTATTAAATTTTACCAAATTTCTAAAAAATTACCTTCTTAATAATCTCCCTCACATACTATTTCATCTATTCTCATCAAAAGGTCATTCTAAAAATCCTTAAGGGGTATCTTAAAAGGATACAATTAGTGAGAGAAGTAAATAAAAAAATATAATTCGATACATTTCACTCTTTTTATACCACCCATTATTTTCTCCACCACATAAGAATTGTAAAATATATTTAGTAAATTTTATATAATGTTATTATTATTATGAAATATCCATATACTACTCTCTAATATTTATATTCTATACAAAAAATGTTGATTACAAGGTATTTGGTTCACCGCCTCCATAAACAACACGCTTCGTTTTTGTTCCCCACATTCAAGAATGGTTATAGAATCAATATTATGGTTAAATATTATTATAAAAAATATATTTTAACATATCTCAATTACATTAATGTTTTAATAATAATTTAATTAAATAAAAATAATCTACTTTAGGATGGTTGATAAAATGGCCAAAATGAACTAACCATATAACATTTCTGTTTTTACTAAAATAATTATCCATATGTCAGAACAAATATGAGTATTTGGAACCATTAAAATTTTTGTATTTTCATTTATATTATATCATTTAAATTTTATATTTTTAGTATCATTGGTTGATAACTTCAATAAATATCCACATGTGATCTGGCCTTTGAACCATAAAATGAACACCCTCAGAACAAAAAAAATGGTCATTATATCTTATTAAAATGGTTATAAGTGAGAATAATAAAATTATAGTAACAAAAATGGTTTTGAATTAAGTAAAAAATGAATCTTATTTTATTATCCATGATTGTAATTTCTAGTGTAGAGTGATTATAGAACCTATGGAAATTGATCTCTTTAAACCACTCTTTTTCTTTGGGTTATGAAATTTCTCTATCAACTCAATTTAACTATATTTAATATTATAGAATAATTATAAATTCATAATACATATCAATTATATAAATTCATATATTATTCTCCCTTACATTTATGGGGTAATATATTCCATAACATTTATTATTAAAAATCAATCCCAATTAAGTTGAACTTTTCTATCCATTAATACCTCTATATAATGGTATTTTAATGATTTCTTTCTCAAATTAACACCCTATTTTTAGACATATTATTAGGTACATATAGATAAATTCCTATAAATATAATTTGTTATAAGATTTTTAATCTTTATTAAATCCCTTTTTATTATTATATGAGGCTAGAATATGAATCCCATTTATTTCCTTTGGAAATTTTTATGTTTATGACTTATGAATGATTTCCTTTTCTAGAAAATATAAGAATGTTTATGTTGTAATTTGTTCACCGTGATAGTGATATAATTAATTATGTAATGTTTTATCACATGATACATTATGTAGTGGATTTGGGATTAAACCTAATCCTCGATGGGACTCTATCCATGTTTTGATTATTTCTTGGTCTTTTTTCATAACATATACTTATTTCTTGTTTTATGTTATATCCACTTTCCGATGTATCCATGATCATAGGGTACCATCAAGTTAATGTTAAACTCTTATGTGATTATTAAAAATCCTTCTCTTTTATGATATCATGTTATGACTTTTACTCACATGTTATACTTCATTGTCATTTATATCCCCTTTTATGATTTTTCGATTACCAGCTTTATCAATGTGTTTTTAATGTTTTCCTATGTAGTTTTAGGATCTCTACAATATATAGGATCAAATTAATGATATAAATATATAGATGTTTTGTTATATTATAATGTTGAGATTTCATGTATCTAGTCTTCCAATGACACTAGGACTTTTGATCATTGGTTTTTATTTATTTGATATTCATTTTTGAAATATTGTAAAATATATGTGTAAAAGTCATAGGCCTCTATAACTAGTCAAGATATCCTATCATTTTTTGTGATTGTTTAATGATTTGTGCATGGTTTCCCACAACTATTTCAATTTCAAATAATCATAATTTTCTGAATCTAGTATTCTTCCATAATCAAATTAAAACACCATTTCAGTTTCCTCCAACAACACTTTTATCACACAACATGAATGGAACACTTGGAATGTCCCTTTCACATCCTTCATATCCACTATCTCATTCCACTATGGTTTCTCAATTTTAGATCTAAATTTTTAATCCTTTTTAATTATATTCCCCAATATATCTTTTTTTCTTGTTATTCCACTCACTATAGACATAAAGTGGTCAAACTCTATTTTTAGGGATTGTCAAATTCTTTTAGATTTTTAGTGTTAGGTGGTTTATATTATTCCTCTAGATAATCGATTAGATATTTCAAATTATTTATATCTTTCACTCTTGAAATATGTTTGTATTTCAATGAAATTTACATTTCAAAATTAACCTTTTGTTTCTTGAGTTTTCTATATTCATTTTCTTTAAAATTATTCATATATTTTATTCTATAGATATTCTAGAAAAGTTTACTATTGTTTCAAGATCCAATAACTTAAATAAAAATGAATTTTATAAATTTATATTATTTTAATTATTAAATATAAATTTTTTAATCCACGTGTTTATAAAAATGCCGATAAAGCCCATTCAAAGGGATTTGGTAATAAAAATTATGTTTTAAACTTCCAAAATAATTTCCAATGATTTTATATGGGATTATTTTAGGGTTTGAAGGTATTTTTTGGAGATAAATTGTTCATATTTATAATTTCTTAATTTTGTTGATTTATACTTATGTAACTTAAGGGTGAATTAAGTTTATGATATTCTATATGTAATAAATTATGCTTGATATATATATATATATATATATCAAATCTGATTTGTGGAATTAATTTTATTCGTTCACTTGATATAAATGAGTTCTCAAATTAACAAATTGGTGCACAGTGGTTTATAGAAAAGGAATTAATGCACAATGATATCTACCTAACACCAAAGACTTATTTAGTACAACGTATAAATTTTTATTTATATAATAAGATAAACCCTCCGTTTTATAGTAGCGATATCTTGTTTTATATGATCTATTAGATCTTAATATTTGAATGTTACCATTGTTTTATGTTAGGGTAATTTGAATACAATGGAATTTATAAAAGGGGTAAATGGAGGTGTGGTTGAGAATTGTATTGTGATTTTTTTCAAGAATGTCATAAATTGATTAATTATTTATATGTGATAAAATATTTCCCAACTAAAACCTCTAATCATTTGGGACCTTAGTGTATCGATTATGGAGATCAAGGGATTCATTAAAATCACATTTTGTTCCTATAAAAATAAAGATACCATTATGAATGATGTCACTCTTCCTTAAAAATAATGTTTTGGTTGGTAGATACTTACACTCAACTATATCGAGATATTCCTCACTCATTCCAATGAAATTTTATATGGTTAAAAAACACTTTTCATAGTTTTCTTTTCTACTACTCTTAGTTATGATTATTTTTTACATCTATTAAATACTTTATCTAGATATTATCAACATAACATTATCATCACATATGGTTTGAATTTAATTTTCTCATTGTTTTTATGTTGGATACTAATACTTACAATTATTATAATCCTACTTTTTATAATTGAAGTAAATTGTTTCTTATTTCTTCATCATTATGATTCATGTTTACTTATACACTTGTTTCCTAATTTATTTACTTTTAGATTATATCTTATGGTGTGTAAAAATAAATTTCAATGATGTTTTTGAATGATTTATTTTTCTCAGCATCCCTTTCATTTTAAATAAAAATATTATTTCACTTCCATAAATAAGAAGGACGTTTTCAAATGGATATTAAAATGTTTTAACTTAATGTTTTATTTTATTAACTATTTTAATTATAGTGTAAATTTATATAATGCCTATGATTTATTGTTCTTATAACATTAATGAATTAATTTCATTCATGTATTTTGAACTAGTGTTTATTGAATTTATTATAAAATAAAATACAGAGAATCTATTTTTAGTAGAAACCTATAGATAAATGTTTCTCAGAACCTAATTATACAACATGGTGTTTTCTGATATGGTGGATCTCATAGATTCAAGTTCATGTTTGGGAGAATATAAATTTTTTACTCCTCATTGGTATCTCATTAAGTTAACCAGGATGGAAATGATGGATAGGGACCTTATAATATGAGGTGAATCCTATTTTGATATTCTGGGAATCCATTATTTTATTAGTACAATTTGTGTACCATCAATGTAGGAAGAAATTTCATTTTGAAGGTCTTTATTATTGTCATATTCATTTGCTTAATTTTTTTACATGGAATGTGATGTTTTTTATTATTTTGGAGTTATGAAGTGATTTTTTTGTTTTTAATTTTTTAATTCTTACTTGATATTAGATTGAAAAAATTGTAATTTAACCACATTTTAAATTCTCAATATATTTAAAAAAAATTATCTAATATAGAGGGTTAAATCATTCCCAGTAGTATTCTTTAGGATTCCCCAACACTGTATGCCATCCTGTGGTGATCGGTAAATTTTCATGGAAAATTCTATTGGCTAAATCTGGTATCTGGTAAGGAATGTCAAAATTGGTTCATGAAAAAATGTTATTAGATATTAATTTTTTATTTGGTATTTAATGTTATATTAGATATATGAATGTCAAAACTTGAGTGGTAGAACTGTGGATAGATTAGCTAAATATTTATTCTTTTATGCCCCATGTTTCCATGAGTAGTTAGGTTTTGTGCTATGCATGTCAAATTTTTTCACAACTATTTTTATTTATGATTATTTAAATTAATGGTATTCAAAATTATATTGAATTTATATGGGTTTTTTTTGGGTTTTCATGTTCTCATGTGAAAATAAAAGGGGAAAAGGTGGGGTATGACAACCTCTTGTAGTCTAGAAAAACATATAGTGCCTATGCACATGAATCTTCATAGCTCAAAGTTGTAGTTTCATAGTAAGTTCATTTTCTATAAAACTATTAAATTAATTCATGAAAATCCTCTAACCCCCTTTAAATTATTTTATTGAACCAAAATTATTTTATATCATCTTATTTCATGTATATATATACTATTTTCACTGAATTTGTGTGAGTTTTTATGATTCATTAATGTCATTTGGTATGATTTATTTGATATTTTATAGTAAAAATTGGGTTTTTATTGCAAAATATATGATTTGAATGTTTATAAATGAGACTTCCAAAATTAATTGAAATTAATTTCATGTTTTGGGTCGTGTAAAATTATTTTAGTTATAAACCATTGTGTTTAAAATTTAGGTTTCATGTAAAGTACCATGATTTTGGAAGGGATTAAAATAATATTTCTCCTACTATTTTGTGTAAGGATTTTCCAATATTCTATTTAAGATTTGATCTTATGGTTTATTATATCTTAAAAAAAAAATTATTTGTTTTTCAATGCATTTAATAATTAATATTTCTTATTACATATTTTGTTTTTATAGTTTGTTTTAGTGTTATTTACAAAACTAAATCATGGATTATAAGATATATGTATCATGATACTTATCTCGGGTTATATTTTATAGTGTCCAAATATAGCCGTTCTAAATTTTGAATCAACAAAAAGACTTGATATAGTGGTAAATGAAAAGTATTCTCAACATTATCTAAATATACATGTTGATCATAATTATATAGAAGCCATGGAGTGGATAGACATGATTGAAGAAATATTTATTCCAGTACAACTTCTTGGGCCCTTGATAGTAAATTATACCCTGACTTGTATGATGAAATGATTCATGAATATTGTGAGACCATCGTCCATCTTTAACTATAAAATTGTTTGACATGTGAATTCTTTAGGACCACAATCATTTAGTGGAATTATCCTAAAATGGTAAAGCTGATTAGAGTGTGAATAAGTTTTGTCTTTAGTGGTGTGAGGGAATAATGAAAGAATGTATTTATTGTTCCACTAAGATGATTTGTTTTTCCCTAGAGATGTTTGATGAAATATTAATGAATTATTTTATTGAAATGGGAATCATAATAGTACTCAATTCCATATTTTTTTTTTCAAAAAATCACTCTTTTTTGTGGTCAATAATTCCATGATAGTGGAATTATTTTTATTGGGGTTGCTCAAGATGGGTGGTAACCACATCTCATTCACCATCGGTGAAGCTTAGGGTGAAGATATTTTATATAATCAAGATGATATGGGAAGTCCTTCTCATTATATTTTCATTTATCTTGTGAATAATAGATCCCACATATTCTTTTAGTGGGGTAGGCTTAATATTTCTAATCCCTCTTGCTAAAGGTTCAAAAGACTTTTCATCATTATGGTAAGTTAGATCATCTTAGAAAAATATAAAAATTGAATCATCAGAGAAATAAGGAGTCCCTATAATAGTAAGTATTTATATAGAATCACATCAGAATCAACTATATGTTCCCCTTTCATTTAATTCGTTTTCTTTTGATGTTGTGAGTCTCAAAGTATATGAAATTTTCTTCAGTATGTGTATTACCTTGTAGAGTTTTCATTATATTCCACTACATGAGAATAAAAATGATAAGGTGGGGATAAAATTGTGATTATAATATTTTTTTATCATTTTCAAAAAAAATTACCATTTTTATAGAATTGGAAAAGTATGTTGATATGATAATACATTAAGTTATGAGGGCATCAGGAATATTATCATATGGTAAAAATTATTTTTTTATTGAATATTCTTTTAAATACCATGTAAGGATGACCAGGTCATTCCATTAATATTATATTACATTATAGGGGTAGAATATAATATGGTGGGGGGGGATATCCACAATTAGATATCAAATTTTTTCCCTATTTTTATAAACTATTATTGAGTTTAGGTTTCAGGCATAATAGTGTGTGGAAGGGGGTTGATTAGTGATCTGTTTTAAAATTTATAAATTTATTACCTTATAATTCACCCTTTCAAATTAATTATGTTTTGATCAACAATATTTCTGTTTTTCAATTCACATTTTCACGTCATTTTAATATTTTATTGTATTATTAGTATCAAAATTTTTGTATTTATTTTAATAATGACAAATTATTGATAATTTTTTTATTTAATTGATTTTTTTTATTGTTAAAATATGTATTTTATAGATAATTTTTAATAAATTTTGATAATTTAAAACTAATTAATTAATTTGGATTTAACATTTTTATTTTTTTAATGTTATAAATTTTCATTCACTTTCATTTATTTTATTTTCATTATTTCCTTTTTATATAAAAATTACGATTTAATATATTATTTAATTTAATTAATTATTATGTAAATAATTTTCATTTCATTCATGTTAAATTCATTAAAATAATTAATTAATTATTTAATTTAATTTTCTAATCATTTTGTTTTTTCAATTAACAATTTCTAATATGTTTTAATAAATATTTACTTTTGATAATTTATTCATTTGTGACTAATTTTGTCTTTCTTCAGTTTAAAATTAATTTAATTTAATTAAATGTTTCAATTAATTTATTATTTTTATTAATTAGGTTTTCAATTTCTTTTTTATTGTTTATAAATAATAGTTATTTTTTTATATGAAAATAAATTATTCTTAAATTTTTTTTTATTTTTCGTGCGTTGTTTTTATTCTACAATTGATATTCATGGAATTAATTTTTTATTCTTTTCAGGTGCAGTGTCATCCCACGGTGACTACCTGACTCACTGCCAGACACCCAATTTTAACTCAATGAGCCGTCATTACTTTCATCCAATGGTGGATCCTCATCCACAATTGCCACCACTACTAGTGGTGGATGATATCCAACACTGTGTTCTTAACCACCGTTTAACATTCACCTCTATACCCACCATCACAAACCCCCATCCTCATTCACCCACTTCCACAGTTCTCAACCACCATCTCAAACCCCATATCCATCACCCATCACTGCTAGCAACCCACCACCGGCTCCCAACCCTCTATTGATACACCCTATCTTAAACCCATCGTTGATATTCACTTAACACTTCCACCGTCATCCAATCCCAACTAGATCTGAAGAAAACCAGAAAAGGCACAAGAATCCAATGACATCATTAAAAAAATCAAAAAATCGACAATAATGAAATAGAACAGAGCAAATAACACAAAATCTAATTGTTGATTCAAAATACCCCAAATCACCACTAGATCTAAACCCAACAACATCCAATCCAAACCCAAACTCACCATTGAGGGTTGAATAATCATTGGAAAACCCACAATTACATGCTGGATCTACTGATAGTGATGCAATACTTGCTGCGAATGAGGAAAGAGCCATGAGTGTCACTCAAAATTGATCACTCACCCAGAAGCTCTATTTTATCATTGTTCACAACCACGCCTCTGTAGCGCATCCAAACCCCTTCACTGATCTTCCATTGCATTACCTGAACCAACATCGTCGATGACCACCCATGTTGCACCGCCGCTCTCTGTCTCACAACCAGACGGTCGGAAAAATTTGTTCCTCTCCATCTATGCGCAACCCCCTCCTCTTCCAAAAAATATGCTCCTGCTACTTCTTCAATTTATTTTTCATATTTAAATATCTATAATGTATTAAAATAAATTATAATAAATATAGTAGTACAATTATTGTTAATATTATATTATATAATATCAATAATAATAATAATAATACATATATATATATATTTATTTATTTATTTATGTGTTTATTTCAATTCATATTAAGTACACGCATTTTTTAATTTTGATTTCTTAAATACTAATAATTTTATAATACAATACATAATAAAAATTGTATATTTATTAACAAAGTTTCATATTTTAAAATTTGTATATATATTATAATTATATATAGTTGTAAGTCCTTTTATTTATAATATGTATTTATTTTTATATTTGTTTATATATGTATATATTATTAAATTCTTGTTATAAATTAACTATTATAATTGATAATATTTTAATATATTTTTATTATTCATGATCCATTTCAATTAGTAAGTAGGGAACTTGTTATATGGAATAGGGTTGATCAATCTATTTCTGGGGCTTCTGCTATGATCACTAATGAGAATGAAGTGGCACAGTGAATGGACCACATAAATATGGGAGAGATGATCCATTGACGATTAGAGGAATGTTCATGGATAAGTGCAATCAAGAGACATTAAAGTTGAGTCTAGACTTATCGTCACATCGGGAGGAGGAGCAACAAGATCCACCCATCCTTCCACTACATGAAAATTTTTCCCATTCCTAAAACTAACCAAATCAAAAATCCATTCTACATATAACTGATAATCCATTCTCTATCCATTTACTTGGAGATAGAGAACATATATTGAAAAAGAGTTGGGAGAAGGATCTAAAAAATAGTTGGAGGAGTGGAGGAACCTCGATATATAAGCTTATTTTACTCGTTCTTCTTGTTTTAAGCATTTATATGTTCCTAAACATGTGTCGTTAATTAGATTATGGGAGTCGATATGGGATTAAATGGAAATTTTTATATCCATTTTATTTTTATTACATTAATTGTTTTGTTCTTTTGTAATCTTCGTAATCATTTCTTCTTAATTATGAGAATCTATTTACACTTCCTGAGAACAGGCAGGTGATGTAGAGACCCATATCTTGACATACATGGACATTAAATTACTTTTGCAGAATACTTAATACATGACAAAAACAGGCGCCCAAAGACCGTATTATTTTAGTGTCTTCGGAAACTCGGAACGTAATCTTCTAATCATGGTGAAAGATCTTCATAATCACCCATAAAGATCTCCCCCCTTTGGTTTTCTTACCTAAAACCTTTATTTATATCCTGGGGAAAAGAAAACATAAAAAGTTTGAACTCAAATGCTCAGTAAGGTTAGACATGGAGAACATAAAATAATCCATAAACATTTGAATGCAAAAACTTGAACATAAAATCTAAACATAAAAATCTTGAGCAAAGACATAAATCTAGAAAGTACGTAAGGCATATATCATAAAAGAAAATAAATCATGATAAAATAGCATGGTAATAAAACATGTAATTGTGGAAAACCATTAATCACATGATATGGTTTCCATAGTAGCCGAGGCATTGCTGCCAAGACCATCTTAGTGGACAAAGTCCATTTCTTAATGGAGTTCACTCCTCATTCCAATCTCGTGTCACTGAACCGGATTAATTTACCATTCCAACCATGTCTATATTATGAGATATATATCTTTATCCAATTAATTGGAGGGAGATATAGATCCCACCCATCTCATAATGAAATCATTCTTACTTGTTCCACAAAATAAACATAAAACATTCTTCATAACCCAAAGAATAAAATGGGTTTCATAAACATCGTCCCATCATCACATAATCCATATAAAACAAATGTATTCCATTTCTTCATAAAAAAAATAAAACCATGTAAATAACAGAGACTTTATTCTTGAAATATACATATGCTAAATAATTTCATCTTATATGGAAAATAGTTTTTATAAAACACTTGAAATGAATTCTTGAGGAAAATATCTTCTCTTTTTCAAAATAATTCTCTTTTCACAAAATGCCATGTAATTTTAAAAGAAAAGATTTTTTGAAAATAGTTATAAAATCATGTATAGTAGGCGTCATAAAAAGGAGTCGTTATGAAACAGTAAAAATCATTTCATGCCGTATATGTTAAAAATAAAATTCTTCTACTACTTTTTTCAGAAAAGTCAAAAAGTTCCTTGTATGGTAAACACAAAAAAGATTATTTCCATAACACAATGTAAAATTCAAAGAGTGGTAATAATGACTTTAAACATACATTGAAAAATATTAAACACTTTATTAAAAACATTTTCATGGACATGGATGAAAAATATAACCCCAGTAAATACTTACGAATTAATAATCTTGAATAAGGGTGAGATTGAAATAATTTTCCCTTACCTTATCTCCAATTTCTTTTGTATGTGTCCGAGACTCCTGTATAGTGGGTTTAAAAATATTATTAACTTGTAAAAGAACCATAATAATATTTATTATATCATATATGGTTCACTTGTTTATTTATATTACCCGTTCATTTGTTAATTCCATGTTAAAGCAACGTTTGGGGTAATATTCTTTTCATTTGTCGTACGTGTTTGGACTTGTTGTTCATGATACTATTATTACTTATATCAAGATTTAATTACTTCAAGAATGTAAATAATGATTTATATATCATATATATTTAGTAAATATATATATAATAGATAGATTAATGAAATTAAATACACCGTTCATGGAGACGGTAGGCCATATGTACGCATGAACGTTGTTTTTTATTTCCTTATTCAATCGAATGTAATTAAGTAGATGACATAAATATATATATAGATAAATCCAGTAGCATTATTATGTCATATATTTCATTATTACGCATTACATATACTTTATAATCACTCTTGAATTGTTAACATGGAAAATGAATCTCATCGCGTCGTGGAGACGATAATTTGTACGTACGCACAAGCGATGACATCATTCCCATATTTAGTGAATGGAATTGGAGTGGATGATATAATATCATAGAATCGGTATGATGTTATAATAACCATATATATTTATTCTTTACCGAATTATACCCATCCATGTAAGGTGGTGGTGAAAAAACTGATTACACCACGGCGTAGAGACGGTATTCCATACGTACGCACGTGCGGTGATTTCATCTTTCGTAGGATGGATAAAAAGTTAAATAGGGTTGTTTCATATTTATAATAACATATCAGTATATAATTAATACTGATGTTATTACTTTATAATGAAACAACTAAAGAAGAGGAAGTAGAAGACGAAAGAAATTTGAAAGAGTGGGTAGAAGAGATTACCTCTTCCTCGGTGCACCTCATTTAAACTTCTTCTTAAGGAAATAGAGTTGGTCTTTTGAGAATACCAGAACCTATATGATGTAACTAGAGAGGTTCATAAGAGTAATTGGCAGGGGTTGGCCGAGCTTCAAGGCTCAAAAGGGTGTGAAAAAAGAAGGGAAGGGGTCCCCTTTTATAAGGGAGGAGAGGGGCACCTTAGGATAAATATAAAATATTATTTTATAATAAAGTCATATTTGGTTGTCAATAGATCAAAACTAATTTATTTCAAAGATAATGTGGGTAAGGGTCGAAATACTCTCAACCAATAGGTTTTAGACAAGTTTATGTTACTATTTTAACCTTATCATTTAGATTTAACTCTATGTTAAATAATTTAACTTTTACCGTGTCTTCTTGTTTTCTTACACTATATGGTTAATAAACATAATATAACAAGCCAAAAGAACCCCAAGTGGTTTATTATTAATATATATATCCTTATATAAGTCCTTTGACTGAACCTTAGATTTTTATGAATAAAATAACAATTAATAATATAATATTTGTTGTAAAAACTATATTATGTCAATTTGACACTATTTGGTATTTGATTTCTGTGAAAATAATTACATCATGATAAGTTAGAAAAAAGTTAATTGAATCAATAATAACATGTTATATTAAACTAAAAATTAATGGAATTTATAAAAAGTCTCAAATTACATTTATTTGGGTATTTATAATATCAATCATGTTAATATTTCATTAAAAAGGTAATTACTACATCATCAATGTGTCAAAAATAAATTAAATTATTTAATATCTAAAAATTATAAATAAAATATAATTATGTAGGAAATATTTTTATCTTTCTAATGAATATTTATAGTCGAATTTATCTTATGTATAACCCTATATTAAAAATTTTTAGTTATTAAACATTGATTTTAACTATTTTAACTCTTCTTTAAATAAAATAATAATAAATATCCTTATCTAATCCAAGTGGACCTAAAGGGAAATATTTTATTCCTATGGTTTTTTTGGTCGAATTACTCTTATCCAATAGAATTAGGACATGTGTTAGGGTAATAATAATTTCATTTTTACCGTTAATTACCCTATTTACTTTTAACCATGGTAAATAAAAGTAAAAAGTTACTTTTCACCAAAAATTATTTTTATCTTATTGAACCACATTATACTCCTTGATATTAACCGTGTCTCTCGGATTTTTGAAATTACACTCACAGAACCGGTAAAATTAAGTTTTATGTAAGCTTGCAAAAAGCTCCTAGGAGATACGTTAAAGACGGTGAAAAGTTCAATAAAATTTTTATATATATATAATTATTATAAAATTACTACATTGAAGTTACATAGGTATTATGTATCAATTTGTACCTAAAATAAATAAAATAAATAACTATTTAAATAAAAATTCAGATTTCAAATAGTAACCCAGTGTTTTCACTATTCATAAAAAATTGAAAGTTTTCAGAAAAATACCAAAAATTCACCCTAGGATAATTTTGATAGTCCGAATCCAAAAATGAAGTCCATTTTGAAAAATAAAATTTCAAAAAGTGGGTATTACTTTTCATAACGGCTAGTTTATATAATATTTTCAAAACATATCATTGTTTAGTAAAACTCGGTATTGCATACAGAACACACTATCGTGGAAGGTTGTGATTGCGTGTAAAGCAATCCAAGTCAGGGTTGCGTTTAGTGAAAGATTCCTTTGTTATTGTTTATAATATAATCCAACTATATTTATTTTAAACATTTAATATATATATATATATATATATATATATACTCAATGTTGCGTAGAATATCTTCTATCAAACGAACATGAATTTTTGTGTAACACAAGCCAAGAATAGTGTTGCTTATACGGTGTTGCATATAGATCAAGATAATTTTGGTGTCGCATACAACACAAGACATCAATGAAATTAGAAAGAATAATTCTCATAAAATCTCAGGTTGTTACATTCTACCCTCATTAAAATGAATTTCTCCCACGAAATTCGTCAGGGTTATAAATGGTTTACTACTTGAAGGTTTCTTTCATAGGAACCGACATCGTAAAAACAAATACCAAAACATAACTTTAAAAACTAAAGTTTGAAATACAACAGTTACCCAAGTTAACTCATCACTGGGTTTCCACATAGGATAACATACGTGAAAATATGGATATGGAAGAGAAATATAACCATAATGTTCTTATGGAGAGTCGTAGAGAACATGTCTATGAAAAATCCATCAATAACAAAGCCATAAATTTGTGATAATCTAAGATGCCATCTGATTTATCGGGTATGAGGGTACTAGGAAAAAGTTTTTAGTCTTCAAGATAATTTCCCTAATGATGAAGAATTTTTGAATTAAAAGAAATACATACTTGATTTTGGTAAAATATCATCTTTGTTTGTGCCTTAAACAATTTCCACTTCATCTCGTAAAGAAATAAAGTTGAATTTGTCATTCGTGAAGTGTTTGCAGATCATGCAATAGAATTACAGGTCATTCCATTTGTTTCTATCACAAAAAGCTTAGCACAATTTATTAAATATACATAATTCCATGTATCTTGAGATTAATTATATATGGTTTCTAAAAAGACATATACTTCATCTATCATAGCACTTAATAAAATAAAACTAGTTTCTACTAACCTGGGGCTTCCTGTAGGCCAGTGGTATGTGATAAAGGCCTATCGTACATCAGTTCTGGGCTCGATTCCCACAGACTTGTCCGACGCGACGGGTTGTCACTCGTCTTATGGGTTTTCCTTTTTCTAAAACTATACTATTATAACATTTCAGAAATAATATTGAAAAACATGTTCTATCCTTAAATAATACTATCTTATGTCCAACATAATCCATTCCAATATATAGGATTATCCAAAATACATTTTTCCAATCTCATAGTATAAACAAAGTTATTACTATAGAGTTCATATACCGAGCATGTGAATACCATCATTTATCTCCCATATATCATAAGATATATCTTGTTGGTCATATTACAAACATGTCAATACCTTAATCATGTATTCTTTCGATACATGAATTACCATATAACCTTAGTGAAAACATGAATGCTGTCAAAAGTTAACTCATTCCACATACCAAAATCCCAAAATTTCTATATACTCAAACCATGATATTAGTTTGTCCTTATATTAGTCATGAGCTCATGAATAATATCAAAATTTCATTTTCTCTTCATCCCTTCATTATGCGCATATCATCTTCTTTCCAAAAATATTTGAATAACATTTTATGGCTACCAGTACTATTCAACATATACTTTCAAATAATTTACGAAAAACAGTAATTTAACAATCCATAGATGTTTCTATATTCCATAGTACCATTAAATTACCGATACAATATAACTCTTGATAAACATAAAATCATTCAACTAACTTCTTAAACCATTGACCAAGCATCAACACTTCTTTCATATCATATATCATTTGTAGTCTCCTCATCATCATCCACATAAATACTACCCATATGACCTTGACGATTCTCTTCATGAGATTTTCCCTTAAGGAATTGGTTGGCATAATTCCCATACATTCCACATTTAAAACATCTAATCATTGTTGATGTCATAGAAATACCATTATCCTTCTCTGTGGTGTTAACTGAACCTTTTCCATTGAACTTACTGGATTTGTGTCCTTCTTTTCTGCACCCAAAGAATCTTCCAGTTCCTTTGAAACATTCTCCTTTATCAATCTTCCCACATGATTTACATGAGAGAAATTGAACTTTCTTTCCTCTATGATCATCATGAAACTCCATCTTTCTCTTATTAGCTGAGTCGGGAAACTTACCAAAGTTGAAATTATTGATCATATTATGAGATAGTTGTTTAGGAATAATAAGGATGATTGGACATCCAAATCTAGTTTCATTTGGTTTCTCATGAATAATATCATTCCATTGTCCATCATATCCTCCATTATTGTGAATCTTCCTGTTTCCATCCATTTTCTTAAACCCAAAAAGAATAGTGTTAGAGGAAAAAATCATGCTAGGGAAAAAAACATAATAAACGAGGAGTACCGTAAACATCTAACATATTAGGTTAAATTCTAATATTTTTACCATAATTCTATGACTATAACCTATACGTATACAAATCATTAAGGACATCCCTAGAAATACCTTAGAAATATCTCTAGGGATTTTACTAAAGTTTTAGCATCCTAGTTTCCAAAGGTTAACTAAACCTTCGCTCTGATTCCAACTGTATAGACCCATATCTTGACGTACATGGACATTAAATTACTTTTTCGGAATACTTAATACATGACAAAAACATACGCCCAAAGACTGTATTAGTTTAGTGTCTTTGGAAACTTAGAACGTAATCTTCTAATCATGGTGAAAGATCTTCAACATCTCCCAAAAAGCTCTTCCCCCTTTGGATTCCTTAACTAAAACCTTTATTTATATACTAGGGAAAAGAAAACATAAAAAGGGTGAGTTCAAATGCTCAGTAATGGTAAACATAGAGAACATAAAACAATCCATAAACATTTGAATGCAAAAATATGAACATAAAATCTAAACATCAAAATTTTGAGCAAAGACAAAAACTTTGAAAGTACGTAAGGCATATATCATAAAATAACATCAATCATGATAAAATAGAATGGGAATAAAACAATTAATTGTTTAAAACACATAAATCACGTGATATTATTTCCATATTAGCCAAGGCATTGCTGGCAAGACCATCTTAGTGGACAAAGTCCCTTTCTGAATCGAGTTCACTCCTCATTCCAGTCCAGTATCACTGAACCGGATTTACTTACCATTCCAGACATGTCTATCTCATAAGATATAAATCTTTACCCAATGAATTTTAGGGAAATATAGGTCCCACCCATCTCATAATGAAATCATACTTACCTGTGCCACAAAATAAACATAAAACATTTTCATAACCCAAAGGATAAAATGGGTTTCACAAACATCATCCCATCATCACATAATCTATATAAAAAAATGGATGCCATTTCTTCATAAGAAAAATAAAACCATATAAATAATAGATACTTTATTCTTGAAACATAGACATGATAAATAATGTCATCTTAGATGGAAAATTGTTTTGATAAAACACTTGAAATGAATTCTTGAAGAAAATATCTTCTCTTTTTCAAAATCATTTTCTTTTCCCAAAATGCCATTTAATATTAAAAGAAAATTATTTTTTTGAAAATAGTAATAAAATCTTATAGATTAAGATTCATAAAAATGAGTTGTTATGAGACCATAAATATCTGTTCACGCCATATAAGATAAAAATAACATTCTTCTCGTACTTTTGTCGGAAAAGTCAAAACGTTCCTTGTATGGTAAACACAAGAAACATTCGTTCCATAACACAATAGAAAATTAAAAGAGGGGTAATCATGACTTTAAACATACATTGAAAAATATTAAACACTATATTAAAAACATTTTCATGGACATGGATGAAAAATATAACCCCAGTAAATACTTACGAATAAAAAATCTCGAATTAGTGTGAGATTGGAATAGTTATCCCTTACCTTATGTCCAATTTCTTCCTTATGTGTCTGAGACTCCTATATAGTGGGTTTAAACATATTATTAACTTTTAACAGAAACATAATAATATTTATGATATCATATATGGTTTACTTATGTATTTATATTAACCATTTATTTTTTAATTCCATGTTAAAGCAGCGTTTGGGGTAATATTCTTTTAATTTGGCATACATGTTTGGACATGTTGTTCATGATACTATTATTACTTATATCGTGATTTAACTTCTTCCAGAATTTAAATAATGACATAGATATCATATATATTCAGTACATATATATAATATATAGATGAATGAAATGAAATACACCGTTCATGGAGGCGATAGGTCGTACATACGCAAGAATGCTGTTTTTCGTTTCCTTATTTAATTGAATGTAATTTAGTAGATGACATAAATATATATATATACATAAATAAATTAGAATTATTATGTCATATATTTGATTATTACTTATTATATATACTTTATAATCATTCTTGAATTGTTAACAGGGAAAATGAATCTCATCGTGTCATGGAGACGGTAATCCGTACGTACGCACAAGCGATGATATCGTTCCCATATTTATTGAATGGAGTTGGATTGGATAATAATATATCTTTGAATCAGAATGATGTTATAATAATCATATATAGTTATTATTTATAGCATTATACCCATCCAAGTATGGTGGTGGGGGAAAACCTGATTACACCACGACGTGGAGACGGTATTCTGTACGTACGCACACGCGGTGATTTCATTTTTCATAGGATGGATAGAAGGTGAAATAGGATTGTGTCATATTTATAATAATATATCAGTATATAATTAATACTGATTTTATTACTTTATAATGAAACAACTAAATAAGAGGAAGTAGAAGAAGAAAGAAACTTGAAAGAGTCGGTAGAAGAGATTACCTCTTCCTCGATGCACCTCCTTTAAACATCTTCTTAGGGCACTAGAGTTGGTCTTTTGAGAAGACCAGAACCTCTATGATGTAACTAGAGAGGTTTAGAAGAGGAATTGTCAGGGTTTTTCCAAGCTTCAAGGCTCAAAAGGGTGTGATGATAAGAGGGAAGGGGTTCCCTTTTATAAGGGAGGAGAGGGCCACCTTAGAAAAAACTTAAACTATTATTTTATAATAATGTCATGTTCGGTTTTTAATAGCTCAAAACTGATTTATTTATAAGTTATGGTGGGGAAGGGTCGAACTACTGTCAACCAATAGGTTTTGGACAAGTTTAGGTTACTATTTTAACCTTATCATTTAGATTTAACTCTAACATAAATAATTTAACTTTTACCGTGTCTTCTTGTTTTCTTACACTATATGGTTAATAAACTTACTATAACAAGAAACACTAACCCCAAGTGGTTCATTATTAATATATATATCCTTATATATGTCATGTTTCCGAACCTTATATTTTTAGGAATAAAATAAAAATTAATAATATAATATTTGTTTTAAAAAATATTTTATGTCAATTTTGACACTATTTGGTAATTGGTTTTTTTGAAAATCATAAAATCATGATAACTTCGAAAAACATTAATTGAATCAATAATAACATGTTATATTAACATTAAAAATTATTTTAATTTATAAAAAGTCTCATATTAAATTTATTTGGTTATTTATAACATCAATTATGTTAATATTTAATTAATAAGGTAATTACTACATCATCATTGTGTCATAAATAAATTAAATTATTTAATGTCTAAAAATTATAAATAAAATACAGTTATGTAGGAAATCGTTTTATCTTTCTAATTAATATTTATAGTAGAATTTATCTAATGTATAACCCTATATTAAAAATGTTTTATTTATTAAACATTGATTTTAACTATTTTAACTTTCATAAAATAAAATAATGATAAATGTCCTAATGTAATCCAAGTAGACCTAAAGGGAAATATTTTATTCCTAAGGTTATTTTTGGTCAAATTACTCTTATCCAATTGAATTAGGACATATTTTTGGGTAATAATAATATCATTTTTACCCTTAATTACACTATTTACTTTTAACTGTGGTAAATAAAAGTAAAAAGTTACTATTCACCAAAAATTATTTTTATCTTATTGAACAAAATTTTACTCCTTGATGTTAATCGTGTCACTCATATTTTTGAAATTCCACTCACAAAAGCGGTAAAATTAAGTTTAATGTAGGTTTTCAAAAAGCTCCTAGGATGTAGGTAAAAGACGGTGAAAAGTTCAATAAAATTTTTAGATATATAAAATTATTATAAAATGACTACATTGAACTTATATAGGTATTATCTATCAATTTGTACCTAAAATAAATAAAATAAATAATTATTTAAATAAAAATTAAGTTTTTAAATAGTATCCCAGTGTTTTCACTATTCATCAAAAATTGAAAGTTTTCAGAAAAATACCAAAAATTCACCCTAGGTTAATTTCGATATTCCAAATCCAAAAATGAATTCCATTTTGAAAAATAAAATTTCAAAAATTTGGTATTACTATTCATAATGGCTAGTTTATATAATATTTTAATAACATATTGTTGTTTAGTGAAACTCAGTATTGCATACAACACACGCTATCGTGGAAGGTCGCGATTGCGTGTAAAGAAATCCAAGTCAGGGTCGCATGTAGTACAAGATTACTTTGTTGTTGTGTATAATATAATCCAACCATATATCATTTATACATTGAATATATATATATATATATATACACTCAATGTTGTGTAGAATATCTTCTATCAAACGAACTTGAAATTTTGTGTAACACAGGCCAAGTATAGTGTTGTGTATACGTTGTTGCCTATAGAACAAGATAATTTTGGTGTCACGTACAACAGAAGACATCAATTAAATTGAAAAGAATAATTCTCATAAAATATCGGGTTGTTACAAGTGAGGAAAATGATTTGTTTCTCCTTGGATAATTGAATAAAGTTCTAAAAAATTGAAAATGTAAATGTATCTCTTCTACATAGTATATAGATTAATTCTTCAGTTATGATCGAATGATATAAACAAAAGAAAAATCATCGATCTGTAAAATTTAACTGAAGAAACAACTTAGTGAATCTATACAATTTCACAATCATTGAATTAATAAATTAACAGTGATATTATAGGAGAATAAATTTTATAAATTTAAAGTAACATGAGGACCCTAATTCATCTATTTACTAACTCAATCTCAGTTTCTTGTTAACCCAACACAATTTTACACTACATTTCACCATTGAATTCCATTTTCTCTATTTTAATTTTAATTTTTTAATTGTTTATTCTTGTTTTAATTTTGGTCTACAAATTTTACATCTTTATCTATGGTTCAATAACCTTATTACAACAATACTAGAGAAAGTATGACAAAAATATTAAATTTTCATGAGGTCGATAACCTTATAGAAATATTTTTGATCTATTTTCATTAAGGAAATGTGAGACCAAGTCAACAAAAACACACAAAAAATGAAATATAATAAAAACTAAAAAAACAACAATGTTAAAATCTACAAAAGTGTATAAAACCTAATTTTTTTTAAAAATCATTAAATACTATTTTTCTGTACTATGTGTACACAAGTTTATATATGGTAGAAATTAAAACATCAATATCTGATATCAATAAACATTGTTCAAACTATAATAATAAAAATAAATTGAAAATTCCAAATATTGTAAATAGAGTTTAAAATTAACATTTCAATGTTCTGGAGTCCATTTTTATTTCACCTGAGAGATAAATGTTTAGAGGTTTCCAAATTCCAGTAGTTCCAATCACTCATTCTGAAATCATTTTGTCTAATAAGTCTATGAATTATGAAATTAATAAATCTAATATCTCCAAGATTCTTTCTTAAAATATCCTCCTAGTATTGGATCCATTTGGGTTTGATAGAAATTTTTATGGTTCTATTCAATAATTGCCTCTACGAGATCTGAGTGAGGTGTATTTGAGGTTGATGTTATAGCAATTATGTCCTAAGTTCAGGTCTTGGTCTTGATTTCAAAATCTATACAATGAAATATTCTAAACTGAGGTTGAGGTGTTCGATACCTTTGTATCGAATATTTACCCCAGGAATACTGCCATTTAGGGTAAAAAGAAGATCACTAGCTCTGTCTAGGATAAGGAGAGTTGTTTCATGAGGCATGGGATAGGTTTCAAGGTCTTATTAATTATATTCTCAATCCCCAATTAGAAACCTATCTACTCATGTACACTATTTACAATTACCTCACCCAGTATAAACAAAAATTATTTGACCAATCTTGTAGGGGTGACTTCTTTGACTCCACTATTGATGAGATTAAAAACTTGTTTGAAAAACATACTCAAAAGTCCCATCAAAAGTTCTCAGGAAAGATAGTCACACATATGAACAAAAAAGACCCCCACACTATTGGTGTTGATGATATGGTTCTTAGAAAGATGTTTTGTCACTGTCAGATGTTCTGTCACACTCAAAGGATTTTCCCAAACTTTAAAATCCATATCCAATTGGATGATAATGAACAATTCAGTTATTATAGATCTATATTTCAAGCTTCAAATGATCCATTTTCAAATAAATATAATTCTTTATTAAAATTTCACTTTAACCTATCCGGGAAAGAGAAGGGTGTCATTAAACAACCCACTTCCCCAAATTACATACCAAAATCCAAATAGTTTTTCCAAAATAAATATCAGGCTGATCCATATAACTCTCAAGAGGAGTTATAGGGGTTTGTAAACATATGTTTAGGTAAAATATGTTCACTGATAAAACATATAGATGTGATTATTCCCAATTTATTACTTCAAATGGGTCAAGTGTCTAGTGATTAATATGGTAGAGACAAGGAAAAGCTTTCCAAAAATTCAATTCCTAATACAATATAGGATTATATGGTTGTGAACACCATATCAATCTTTAACAACCAATAAAAACATTGAACATTCTAGAGAGGTAAAAAACAATGACAAATCTATTTCTAAATATAAAACCCTTGAATGTTATCAATCTAGAAAACATGAATTCTTATTCCCAAATGATTAAAATTTGCATACCATACCATAAAAAAGAAAATAATAAAGGAAATGAAATTAGAATTTATTAAGGAAGGAAATAAGAAAGTTTTTTTCGGAGTAGGTAAAAAATCAACCTAATTTAAAACATTATTCCCCTCTCATTACCTCCCCTAAAACAGTATAAAAGAATGATGGAATAGATTAACTGGGGTTCCTAAAAATGATTTGACCCTTCCACAACAACATAAAATTTTTAGAAGCCATGGATAATATCCCATCATATGTAAACTTCACAAAATTATTAATTAAAAATAAAAATGAAATGAAGAAAGTGGATTCAATCAATCTCACTAAGGAATGCAGTGTAGTTATATTAAATATGTTTCCACCCAAGCTAAATGACTATGGTAGCTTTGTTATATAATGTCGAATAAGAGGAACTAGGAAAATTTACTTTTAGTGTGATTTAGGAGAGATTACAAATATATTTACAACCTGTTCAAAAATTTGTCACATTGGTATATTCAACCAATTGATTTTTCTCTTCAACTTTTTGATAGTTCACTCACTAACCCCTATGGATGGATGGATGAATTATTAGTTAGTCTAGGAAATTGCATACTACCCAATGATTTTCTAATCTGTGATAATGAATGTGACAAAAAGGCCCTAATCA
Source organism: Viscum album (assembly GCA_963277665.1). Lineage (NCBI taxonomy): Eukaryota > Viridiplantae > Streptophyta > Magnoliopsida > Santalales > Viscaceae > Viscum > Viscum album. The sequence goes on along the minus strand of OY728150.1, from coordinate 625,750,458 downwards.
CCTCAGGATGACCATTCCTTTCAATTGTAGTTTCTATAATTGATGTTTATAATATGAAACATACCCTCCAATATATTGATAATGTGGACGAAATTTTTGTTTTTTCATTTCCCCAATATGAGCTTAGTTGTGATCAGATTTATGTTGTAGAGAATCAATATTTCAAAATTGGTGTCATATTTGAGTGTGGTTATTTACCACTTTAGTTCACAGAGATAAAAAAACCCATCCCAATAAAAATTTATTTCATTCTACTAATTATTTCCCTCACCTATCTATTGATGTGAAATTTATTTCCCTTAATCCCATTATGGAGTGTGATTAATAATTTTTTCCTATACCATATCAAACAATATATTAATGTTTCCCTAATAATTCGTAATATTTGAATGTTCTTTAAGATATTGAATGTTATGGGTTTAATAATTTTCAAAAACATGATGATTGTCACTTTGAACAAGTGTATTTCCATGAAAATTTATTTCCATCTCATTCTGTTGTTGTTTGTGGTGATTTCTAACAAGAAATTGAAATGTTCAAATCATTTGATTCCCCTATGGATATTGGGAAATATCTATTAGATTCGGAGTATGATTCCTTCATTTGGGAGTTTTATGAGTTTTCTATTTACATACAATGTGAAGAACATTTGATGGACATGTTAAAGAATTTTCTGTAGTATCCCACCTTGAGAGTCATAATTGTGGTGAATGTTGAATTTTATGTGTAGGGCATAAGGGTATTTCTCTCCCCCCAAATTCACCTTGATTTGTTTCAAAAATGATTTTTATTTTAAAAAAATCAACTTTATTCAAAAAAAAATCTAATTATTTTACAATGGGATTGGTATTTGGCTTTAGTATGAAAATAATTTTTTTCCTTCATAGAGGATAACAGTTTTTTTCTTATTGAGAGTTGAAAATATTTTGAAACTATTGAGTATTACAGAGTGAAGTAGCACACTATTCTTAGGAATTTTCTATTTATTTACTGTGGGAGTAATGTAGGATATCTAAATTGTGTAATTGTTTTCATAACATTATCAAAAAAAATTAACTATAACCTAGGGGAATTATCTTTTAATATCTAATAAGTCACTTTAGTGACCCAACTCAAATGGTAATATTATAATTCCTTTTAAACCATCCTAAAATGGGAAAATGGGATCCCATGGTGATCATCATCGACTCTTGGAACTATGTGTGTGTGTTATTTAGCCTATATTCATAGAATATAATTGAATCTTCACAGTGATTTGAACAACATACATGGATGAGGAAAAAAAACTATAAAAGGCAATTAAAAAAAGAGACATCATATTAGTTATAAATTAGTTCATTAAGGTTAGGAGAATTTTAGACCTATGTGAACAAGTAGAAAATTGAATTGTATGAAGATAATTTGATTTATATTAATAATATGTTTAATAAAAATTAGAAATTAATTTTTGAAGCCTAGAAGGATATGAAAATTTAAGATGTCTTTTGATAACATTTTAATTCCACTTGATCTAAACTATTATTACTCTTCGAATATAAATGTGAACTGGAATTGAAATAGGTTACAATGTGACTTCATATAGGAGGCCTAAAACCATTGAATTTGAATGAATATATGATTCCATTGACATCCAGTGGGTGGTTGTAGTTATGAAGGACCCATTTTTGCATCCTTTGAAAAGCATGATTAGGTTTTCTGCCCCAATTTTTAAATTCTATACATGTTCATTTGGAACTAATTCTGAAAAATCATTTATTGATATTTTTTAAAGACAAAAACATGAATTGTTTTGGGAAAAAACAAACATCTAAGTGTGGGGGAGTTTCAGGATTTTTTTTTCAATGCACATTTCCACATTATTTTTAAAATTTTATTGTATTATAAATATCAAAATAGTTATTTTTATTAATAAATACAAGCGTTTTTCATTTTTTTAACTATAAATCTTCCATTGTAATTAAAATATGTATTTATGGATCATTTTAGACATATTATATAATTTGAAAATAATTAGTTATTATTTTTTTAACATTCAATTTTGATTCATTTATTTTTTGTTTAAAGTATAAATTTTCATTCAATTTCTTCTAATTATTTGACTACTTATTTATTAATTCAAAATAACTATTTAATTTATTATTTTATTTAACTAATTAATTAGGTAAATAAAATTAATTTCATTAATGTTCAATTAATTAATTTCATTCATTCATTCTTTTAATCAATTCAATAAATAATTGTTTTTCCAAATTTACACGTATTAATTTGTATTATCAATTTTTTACTTTTTTTAATTTATTAATTTGTACCTAATTTTGTTTTTATTATATTTCAAATTATTTTAATTGAAATAAATAATTATATAGACTCATTATTTTAAATAATCTCTTTTTCAATTTCATTTTTATTATTTCAAATTAAGTAATTTAATTAATTTTTTTAAATTGACAATAAATTATTCTGACATTGTATTTTTAATTGGTTTTGTTTTGTTTTTTATTTGTAATTTTTATTCCTAAAACTAATTTATTGTTTTTTATGGGTAATGTTGTTTAACAGTGACACCTTGAGTCACCGCTAGATACCCAACAGTGATTTAAATAGCCACCGTTTTATTCACCCAATGGTGGCTCCACAACCTTTGTTTCCACCACTACAAATGATTCATAATGACCAACAGTGGGTTCTTACCCATAGTTTTCCCTTATCCTCCATACCCACTTTCTCTAGCCCCCATCCACATTCACTCGCTACCAAATTTCTCATCCACCATCGCCAGTTCCCATTCCCTTCACCCATCACAGCTCGAAACCAACCTCCAACCACCTACCTACTTGCACACCCCTCATCTTCTACAGAAAATTCAGTGCATTTACTGATGCCACCTTCTTCTAGTCCAAACTAGATCAAAATAAAACCAACATTGAAGAAATAAATAGAATGAAATCATAGAAAATATTCAACGGAGGAAAAAACGAAATAGCACGTATGGAAGAACATAAATTCTAATTAAATATTCAAATTACCCCAAATTAACACAAGATCTGAACCCAATAGAGTCTAATCTGATCCTAAAACCAGTGCTGAAGTCAAAAGAATCACTGCCCGAACCACCACTACTTGTTGAATATTATGAGACTACCACAACTCTTGCAACCACCTGGGACTGAGCCATGGGTGCCAATCAAAATTGATCCCCCACCATAGATGCCCACTACTACCATCATCTACAGCCTCACCTACACGGTGAAGTTTAACCCCTTAACTGACCCACCTTTACATTTCCTAAACCACTATCGCTGGAGACCACCCATGATGCAATGCTACACTCTCTCCCATAACCAGAAGACCAAAATAACACCCCCCTCCTACCTCTCCCTATGTATGAAACCCCCTACTCAATCGATAAATCTGACCCCTTGTTGTTTCTTATTTTTACTTTTCAAATTTAATTATAAATTATATACTAATAAATAATATAAAAAATATAATATTGAAAATATAATTAGAATAAAAATATATAATATTAATAATATAAATACATATAAATCTATATGTATGCTATTATATCTAATTATATTAAATACAAACTTTTTAAAATTTATTTTTCTTAAATACTTATAATTCTATTATATAATATATATTAATAATTGTATATTTACTTACAAAAATACATATTTTAAAAATTTTATATATATAATAAATTTATATAGTTATATATAGTTTTATTTCAATTATTTGTTTATTTGTATTTTTTTTAAATTTATATATTTTTAAATACTTGTTATATTTTATCTATTATATTTTTAATCTATTAATCTATGTTTTGTGTGTCTGAGCGATTTGAATTTTTCAAGAGGGATCATAATGGATGGTATGTGGTTGATCAATCAATTTCACAGGATTCTACTTTGATCACCAATGTGGAGGAAGTGTCATGGTGAATGTACCATGTAGAGGTGATAAAGACCAATCATGAGCGTTTACAAGAACTATCAAGGTGAAGATCATTTGAGATGCATTTTGGTATGGGACTGGATAGATTATTACCTTGGGATAAGGATTAGATATATCTATCCCTTCCTTTCAATCCATGACCATTTCTTCCATTCCCCACACTAACCCATTAGAGAATCCATTCTACATCTCCCCGATCATCCATTCACTAATAGACATAGAACATAGTAGGGAATTGAACTAGGAACTGGATCAAAAACTAAGATAGACTCAAAAAAGATGATTCTTCACCTCTTTATTCCTGGTTTATGTATTTCTATTTTCCTCAGCATGTGTAGTTAATTAGATTAGGGGATTTAGGCTGGGATGAACTGGAAATATTTTTTCTATTATATTTTCATTAGTTTAATTATTTGGTGAATTTCTAATCATGGTGATCTTTATTCTAAATTATAATCCTCTTATTTCACTGCCTATGAACTACTAGGTGAGGGTATTGATTTCTCTATTCATGGACCATTGATGGATGTAAAAAAATATTAAAGGTTAATGTATATTTTTTCCATAGTTAAAATTTTACTTTTTATGTAAGAATTGAGATATCTAAATGAAAGAAGGTTCATTGAGATATGGAAATTCACTGATGCAACAACTCATATAATCTCTACTATTTAAAAATCAATAAATAATTAAATTAAATAGATATAAAATAGGATATCATTTATCATTTTAAAGTATCCTGAGGACCCTAATTCATCTATTGATTGCCTCACTCTTTATCTCTTGTTCTCCCTGCCCCATTTCATTCTACATTTCACCACTGCATTCCGTTTGATCTATTTTACTTTTAGTTCTATTTTTCTTGTTTCAGTTTTGGTTTTGGACTAGGTAATTTATGTCATTATCTATTGTCCAAAAACCTTCTTACCATAGTACGAGAGTAAGTAGCTTTTAAATTTTAAATTTTCATGAGCTAAATGACCTCGCGTCCAAATGTTAGCATTATTTCATTAGATGTAACATGCAACCACATCAATAAAAACACACTAAAATTTAAATATAACAAAACTATGAAAATAATAGCCAATATACAATCTAAAAAATTAAAAAACATATAATATATATATATATAAAAAATCTCAATTCCTTTTTCAAATTCAACAAGCACACTAGGTAATCTATGGTTGAATATAAAACATAAATATATGATATCAACAAAAAAACTATGACCTTAGGATCAGAAATGAATTAGAAATGGAAAATCCAATAAACTTTTTGAAAATAAAAAAGTTGTCATATAGCCCATTGCCCCTACCTCAGAGGGACCCAGGTTTCGAGAGTTCAAAAATCAAATAATGTCAAGAAATACATCATGAATCAGGATAGAAAATAGGTCTAAGAACTATTAAATTAATAATTCTCAACACTCTCAACATCCTACTTTCACTAGACTCCCTACATAGGATTTAATTGATTTTATTAGAAAATTTTAATGTGTTGTCCAAAATATTCCTCTGTTAGATCTGAGTTAAGAATATTTGAATTTGAGGTTGTTCCCATTCTATATTATTGTGAGGGATAAGGCTTGGTTTCAAAATCTTGAGGATGAAATATTCTCCTCCTGGGATAAGTTGTTCACCTCCTTTTTATCCAAATTCTACCTAACAAATTCCACTATTTAGATTTGGCATAAGATAATTGTATTTTTTCTAGGTTGAGGGATAGATATTTCATGATACATGGGTTAGTTTAAGATGTATTATTTGGAAATTTCCCAATCACTAATTATCTCCCCATCTATTCATAGACACTTTTCATAATGCCCTCAACACATACAACGTGAACTTTATTGAAAAATCTTTGAGGGGTGACATCTCTCCCTCCACTACTGATGAGAATAAACACATGGTTGAAAAAGTTGATCAAAATTACAAAAACAATTTTACAAGAAATAGATTCATATAAATAGATGAAAAAACTCCTTGTTATTGTATTTGATGATCGTTTTCTTAGGTAGAAGTTGTTTCCCTGTGAGATGTTTGGTCACACTCAAAGATACTACCCAAACATTTAACTCCATGTAAAATCTAATGAAAATTCACAATTCATTGATTATAGAGATTGGAATCAATGGGAAAATGATCTTTTTAAAGTAAATACAAATTTGGATACAAAAATCACACTGAACTATCATTGAAGGAGAAGGGTGTCATTAAACCAACTGATGCCCCAAATTATCAACCACAACCAAAATAGTTTTTCCAAAATAAACATGTGTCTCAATAATATTTCTCTCTATAAAATTTAAAGTGGTTATTTTTATAGGTGTTAGGTGAAATTATTGCACTGAGGAAATATACATATGCAAGATTCACAATTTAGAACATCAAATGGGTCAAATGGCTAGAGATCGAGGTGGTAAAAACAAGGGAAAACTCGTCATCACTACAATTACAAATCCATGAGAGAATTTCATGGTTTTAGAAATAGTATTTGGCCTTCACACCAAATAATAGGACAAGGAACTTCTTTTATAGGTAAAAAACAACGAAAATTTTGTTTCTGAAAATGAAAACCTGGAAATTGTCAATCTGGAAATTTGGATAGCATGGTCCAAAATTAATTGAATGTGAAGAACACACTATTAAAATATAAATAACCAAGTAAAATGAAGTGGGAATTTATTAATGAATGAAATAAGAATTTTTTGTTTTATTATAATGGAAAAAATAACCTATTTTAATGAATTTTTCTTCCCACATTCCGTTCCCTGAGAGAGTGAAAAAGAGTGATGAACCAGATTACATGAGGTTCCTAAAAATGATTTGAATCATCAACATAAAAATGTCATTAATCTAATCCTTGTATAAAGACGCATTATATTTTAAATTCACCAATTGGTTTATGAAAAAAAATTTGAGTAAAGTGGATATAATAAATCTTAAGGAGGAGTGCATTTCCGTTCTATTATGTAAGCTGTAATCTGGATTCAAGGACCGTGACAGCTTTGTTATTCAATAACAAATAAGAGGAATTGGATAACTAAATTTTTTGCCTGATTTCGAACCATGTATAAATGTGATTACATATTCACGAATAAATAATTTGGTCCTTATGAATATGCCAAAAAAATATTTCTTCCCTTCAACACACTGATATGTCAATCAATCTCTCCTTTAGAAGGGTAGATAACTTATCAATTACTATATGAAATCTCACACTACCCATATATTTTCCTAATACTTGTTACAAAATTAGTTTACAAGGCACCAATAATTTCATGAACATCATTACATGATACTTTAGGTTCTATAATTGATGTCTCCAAAGAGAAATATACCCTCTATATTGTTTATGATGGGAATAAATTTTTTGTTTTTGAAAATCCCCTGTATAAGGTCAGTTGTGAACTGATTAATGTTACTAATAAACAATTTTTCACAATTAATTTTATATATGACTATGGTTATATCAAACTTTATTTAATATAGATAAAGATTCCCTAGAATAATGAGTTTTTTCAATATTTTGATTCTCCCCACAACCAAACTATTGTTGGGGAAATTCATTCTCTGAAACCAATTCAAAAGTGTAAGTCATTGTTCTTTCTTGAACTATCTCAAACTTTTTAGGATTTTTTTAACTATTTTTTTTAATATACGAATGTTCTCAATGCTGGAGAAGGTTCTGGGTTAAAACCTATTGAGAAACATGATGATTTTTAATTTTAACAAGTTTATTTCCTTTAAACTTATTTCATGTTTTCTCTGTTATTGTGTGTGATGATTTACAACCAAAACATGAAAAGTTAATATCATTAGAGTCGTATATGTAAATTTTCCAGTATATATTCTAAGATGATTATGACTCATTATTTGGGGAGTATTCTGAGTTGTTAACATTAGAAGATATGTTAGGAACATTTTCTGGAAATGTCGAGGAGTTTGTTTTTGGATTTTCTTCTATTTTTGGACATTGCAAGACACTATGTGTAGAGGATATAGGGAAAATTTGATCATTAGTTAAGTAATTTTTATAGGATTTTTTTATTTTTTATAGATAATAATGTAGGTTTTAGAGGCTAAGATGAGCTGGAAGGCAAGATATCTCTTGTTTTTCTAGATGGGTTTTGAAGATTTCAGCTTATTGTTAAAAATGTCAATGTATGGGGATGTCTTGCTTCATTCCCTGAGAAAATAGTGATGTCCAAAAATTTAATAATTCATACCCATTTAATGATCATGATTATAAATGATTTTTGGTATAAATTCTGGTTAGGGACTTTAAACCTAGCATTTTATGGGATGAAACCAGAGATTTACTTGTTTTCTTATTTAATTTAATATTTGAATAAACAGGACTTTTTTTATTTTTTTGTCTCTCAGGATTGGTGAATAATAATTATTGTAGTTTTAGGGTTATATTTTTACTTGTATTTGGTATATCCATTTTATTACAGTGTTTTTTTTGAATTATCATTAGGATTATGTGGTATGTGGTTGGTTTTGAAAACTTTAACTAGTGTTAATGTATGAACCCAGATCTTGGTTTCAGGTACACCTTTCCTTTTTCTAGAGTTCTTATGAAAAAATGAATTTTTTGGAAAATTTTCAAGTACACGCCGTGTACTTTCTGAGTACATGATGTGTACTCTTCTCCGACTCAAAGCTGTGTGATGGTTGTGCCCGGGCCTCACACACGGAGTGTAGGGGTGACGTGGAGGCCGATTTTGGTGGAGTAAGAAAAAACCTAGTACATGTTGTGTACTCTAAAAGTACACGCCGTGTACTGTTTTTCACTAAACGCACCGGGGTCGCGCTTGATGGATAGAACACACCCCTTCTCCAGGTTCTTCGTCTGAGAGCGACCCGTATGACCAGATCTTTCCTGATCCCCCACCTCTCCGTCCATTCTCCGATTCGAGCACGGTAGATTGCGTTGAATGTGCAGCGGTGAGTTATTCCTTCTGCTTGAGCCTTGTTTTCGAATTCTTCTTCCTTCTCAAGTTATCTAAGGTTGAACGTTTTGTGTGTTTTCAAAGATCTACGATGTTCTAGGGAGAATTAGTCGTCGGGGTTCAAGTATATCGATCTCCTAAGATCGAGGTAGGTGGTTTCTGCCTTTCTGTAGAATGTCTTTGAGTATTTTGTGCAATTGCGCCAATTCCCTTGAACAGGAATTGTGCGGTTTTCGGTTTTTTCCCTTGTGGTATTACCTGCTTTCCTTGATTGCTTGAGTAGATGTAATTTCTTGTGAATATGGAGTTTTACTATAATCTGGATGTTTTCCAAGATTGTTTTTCTTGTTTGGAATTTTTCCGGTTTCCATGCCTAGTTTTAGGATAGTGGAACTATTGCTTTGTTATGATTTTGAGCCTTAGATGATAGCCAAGTAGTTCTTGAGGTTTACTTGGACGATACAGGCGCGCTGAGCATGTTATTTTCACACAGGACTTTGAGAACCTAGTGTACTAGACCACAGGGAGAATTGACTTAAGGGCTTCTCTAGAGTGTCTTTTAATACGATGTGACACCACAGGGTGAATTGACGATGAGTTCTTCCTCAGAGAGTCTGTAGTTCCTCAACGCGGGCCACAGGGGGAATGTGACACGGAGTGCTTCCCCAGAGAGCCTTTACAATGATACGAGACTATAGGGGTAATTGACGGTGAGTGCATCCTCAGAGAGTTTATTCCTAGATGAACCAGAGGGGTAAGACTGTGTGTCCCACCTAGAGGGTTGCTAGGACTTGTGGGTTGAACCATAGGGGTTAGTCTGTGAGAGCTACCCAAGGAGTTACCTATTTTCTTCTTATTTCTGGATGTTTACTTCTGTACTTTATATGTTGGAACTATGGATTTTAGCTGTTGTGTATTTTCCTATTTATTGTTCCTGTACTTTACTTTCCATGTATTCATTGACTGTTAGGCACATATCTTTGGGTGGTTGTCTACTGGGAAATTTTCTCACTCCCTATTTGGGCCATGCTTTGGGCCAACACAGATTATGTTATTGTAGGGATAGATAAGGGCAAGCGCCCCTCTACTTCAGGTACCTGACTTGCTGAAGCTAGAGAGCATGGGACCGAGCCGAGGCTTGCGATGCTGATGAGTTTCTCTTCTGTTTTTCTTTTTCTGTTTCTTTACTACTTGTGTTCAGTTGTATTTCAGCATGTTGGATTTTTTACTACTTTCCATAGACATATGTACCATGTTGAATCATTATTATTTTATACACTGCTTCCACTGTTCAGTTCATTTGTTGTATGTTGTTATTGTTTCTTTTATTGTGACTTGTTGTTCATCCTCTGTATACTTTACTGAATGAGGGCATAGTTTCCCCACTGATTCAACAAATCCCTTGCTGCTAGTCGGTAGCCTCTGGCATTTGGGGAAACGTGCTTGAGGTCATGTGGCGAACCAGGTATGGGGCACCAGAGGAGGGGCTGCGGATTCGGGTCATTACAAAGTGGTATCATTGGGGTTCTTTTCTCTTGATTTACTGTTTTGAGACTTTAGCCAGGGATAGGATGGATTCGGTACATGGTATTAAGCTATGCTCGGTAGTAGCTAAACCGTGTACAGGGAAAAGCCATACTACCTTGTTAATTATAGTTTTCTGGTTTTGAGATTTTATGGTTTATATGATTTCACCTAGAGTGATTCACATGCTTTGTGTTGTTATTTTCTTGGTGATTGCAGATCTATTTCTGTCGTAACCCGATGAGATGAGGGTGCGCCATCTCATGCATCATATAGGCACCTGTAGAAATCACATGCCATGCATTATTTCCATGCCATATAGGGCACATTAGCAATTTCATGCTATTGTGATAGACTTCGTGTAGATTATACATGTTGTGGTGATAGATGATTGATAGAATATCTACTTCCTTGTTAGAGGATTGTTTTCTTCTTACTTTTATTAAATGAATGCCAAATTTTGATTCTTGAGGTGTTATGGGCCCTCTCGAATCTAAAATTGGTGGATCATAATCCTATTTTCTCTTGTCTATAACTGTAGGAGATTCGAAGCACAGATTCGCAAGGAGTAAGGGCCCTCACAGATCTTAATTTGGCACCTTGTTGCCTTGTTATCAGTGTTTCTAGGCTTCTGTGCAGTTTCTGAGCTACTACACAGAAAAACATAGAATACACGACGTGTACTTTTTTGATACACGTCGTGTAGTTTTCAATCCGTTTCACTGACCGTGTGAGCAGAAACACGATGTCATGAGAATAACATCAGGAACACACCGTGTACAGTTGGCACATGCCATGTAGTTCGGAGCCGTGAACACGGTCGTGTCACTAACAACACGGGTTGGGGGATCTCGAGTAGAACACGTCGTATTGTAAGGGAACACTTCGTGTAGTCCCGTCCATATACTCGGTCGTGTCATGAACAACACAGGTCGGTGTTACCTTCTCTTCGACACAGCGTGTTGCCTTCGGAACACGCCATGTAGTCTTGATCAGGTACCCGGTCGTGTCACAAACAACACGGGATGGTGTCACCTTCACCTATACATGTCGTGTTTGTTTGGAACACACCGTCTAAGATTCAGCCGTGTATACAGTCATGTTTTTAACAAACACGGGTTGTCGAAGCCTTGTCTAGTACACATCGTGTGTGTTTAGAACACACCGTGTAGACTTGGGTTATGTCGGACCGTATGGGTTAGCCGTGTAAAGAGACTCGGGCAGGGGAATAGTTTTTAAGTACATACCATGTGTTGGGTCAGCATGCCATGTAGTGTGAGGTGTTACACAACCTGTAGGGTAGGGGTACACGCCCATGTAAGTGGATTAATAAGACACGTCGTGTAGTTTTTATACACGCGGTGTAGTCGTGTTTTGTAAAATTCTGTGTTTTCCATCCCATATTCCTGTTTTGTAAACTTGTGTTTCCTCTACTTGTTTTCTAATCTATGGTGTGCTTTTGATCTTTTAGAGCTATGCCTCTAAGACATCCTCCGTTTGTACGTCTGTCGTCGGGTAGTGATCATATGCCAAATAAGGCTGTTCAGAGACTTCATGCCGATCCTCCAGTCGAGCCAGCCTTGGCACCAACTTTCATACTAGTTGCAGGCACTGATGGATAGTACAGGGAAGGTTTTATGAGGATGATGCATACCTTTCAGGGAGCACCGTCTCCTGCCACGTCTATGGAAGACTTGACGCAGGTTTTCCAGCAGCAGCATCCTCCTATTTTATCGGGAGAAGGAGGATCTCAGGCTATAGAGTCATGGATGGAAGCCATGCTGACTGTCATCGAGCATCTGGAGACACCTCTAGAGAGGCAAGTCATGCTCTCTACCTACATGCTCCGAGACTCCGCCAAGAGGTGGTGGGACGTGATCTCACAGGTGGGTCATCAGCAAGTTATGGCTTGGGAGGAGTTTCAGTGCATCTTTCATGACTACTTATTCCCAGAAACCCTGAGGGCTGATCGAGCCCAAGAGTTCATGAGCTTAGAGCAGGGTACACATTCTATCATGGAGTATTCCTCTCGTTTCACCAAGCATCAGCATTTCACACCCCTCTGGGATGGGAGTGGGGTGTTCTTAGAAGGATGTTCGAGGATGGTCTCAGGCGGGAGATCCGCTCACAGGTGAATATCTTCCAGTTGACTTCTGTCGCTTCCATCGTCAATCAGGAACTGATTGCGGAGGGAAATCTGAGAGACTTCGGAGCTGCTAGCCAGGGCGGTTCTTCTTCCAGAGCTATTTTTCCTCTAGATGACACCAAGAAGCACCGTAGGGAGTCTACGCGCGGTGATCCGAGGAAGTGAGATGCATCGTCAGGCAGCCAGGTGGTATGATACCAGTGTGGCCTGTCAGGGCACATGAGGCCGTAGTGCCAGAGAGACCTCGTGGAGTGTCAATCTTGTGGAATGATGGGTCACCATTAGCGTTCCTACCAGGTTTTCTCACATCATTGAGTGACCGGGGTTCTTCCATGACTCCTCGTTTAGGAGAAGCACCACCAGTTTCTCACCAACAGGGAACTGGAGTTCTTTCGGCCATTCGGGTCGCGGTGGAGGTCGAGGCCATGGCGGTCAGCCACCTGTCCCTCAGCACCAACAGGGAGGTTCAGCTCAGAGTGGTCATCCAGGGGCGCAGGGCCACGGTGCATGCCAGTCTTTCACAATGGAGTAGACCTATCAAGAGCAGGATCATGACCCTTCTACAGTTTGAGGTACGGTTTTAGTAGCCTCAGTTTTATCTTCAGCTCTTTTCGATACTGGTGCTACACATAGTTTTATCTCTGTTGTTGATGTGGAGAGCGTTGGGCTCTGTGTCTTTTCTTCTGCCGACTCGTTGACCCTAGACACACCTTTGGGGACAAGGACATCTAGTGTGTGACAGTGTAGAGAGTGACCTCTAGAGGTTTTAGGGTTTCGTTTCTTATGGGATCTCTATTTCGTAGAGATGACAGGCTACGATGTCATCCTTGGGAAGGACTGGTTGGTTCCCTTCCAGGAAGTCGTCGACTGTTATCGCCGCAGAGTGAGTTTCGTTTCACCAGAGGGTGAATCTTTTCTTCATAGAGGCGAATGGGATGTTTAGGCGAGTCAAGCAGGACACGAGCATCATGGGCTAGGAAGGGTGACATCCCATTTTTCTAGTCTTTATCTGGATGATCAGGGGACTTCGCAGTTGGACTTTCCTCTAGTGGTGGATCATTTCAGGAATGTCTTTCCGAAAGACTTTTCAGGTTTGCCTCCGGAGCGTGAGGTAGACTTCTCTATCGAGCTCGTTCCAGGAGTGGCATCGGTGTCCATTATACCCTATAGGATAGCTACACCTGAGTTTCAGGAGCTCAAGAAGAAGTTTTGAGGATTTTCAGGCAAAGGGTTTCATCCAACCCAGTACTTCTGCTTGGGGTTCGCATGTCCTATTTGCGAAGAAGGCAGACAGTACCCTTCGGCTTTGTGTGGATTATCAGAAGGTGAACCAGTTAATGGTCAAGAACTGATATCCCTTTCTGAGGATCGATGACCTCTTTGATCAGCATCGAGGATCCCGGGTGTTCTCGAAGATCGACGTGAGGTCCGGTTATCATCAGTTACGTGTTATACCATCAGATATACCTATGCCCGCCTTAAGGATCAGGTATGGACTATACAAGTATACAGTCATTCCGTTCAGTCTCACGAATTCGCCTGCAGTTTTCGTGGCACTGATGAACCGAGTGTTCCATCCTTACTTGGCTTCCTTCATCGTGGTCTCCGTGGATGATATCTTGGTGTACTCTCAGACTCGACATGACCATGCTACCCATCTTGAGATCGTTTTGAGTACACTGAGAGAGCATCGGCTTTATGCTAAACTCCCAAAGTGCCACTTTTGGATGGAACATATTCACTTATTGGGTCACGTCATCTCAGAGGCAGGAGTATCCGTGGACCCAGAGAAAGTGAGAGATGTAGTTTCCTAAAAGCAGTCAAAGAACATTTTTTAGGTGTGGAGTTTCCTAGGGCCAGCTGGATACTATAGACACTTCATTCAGGACTTCTCATGCCTAGAAGAACCTTTGAAAGGTTTGACCAAGAAGGGGGAAATGTTCTTGTGGTCAGATTCATGTGAGTCATCATTTCAGGAGCTGAAGGGAAAGATGACGTCAGCACCGATACTAGACTTTCCAGAGCCAGGAAAGATCTACAATGTTTATTGTGATGCTTCATGTATCGGGCTGGGTGTTGTGCTTATGCAGGGAGATGGAGTCGTTGCGTACGAGTCTCAGCAGTTGAGGCCACATGAGAGGAACTACCCTACGCACGATCTGGAGTTGGCAACTGTTGTTCATTCCTTACACTGTTGAAGACACTATCTTATGGGAGAGCACTTTGTGGCCTTTACCGACCACAAGAGTCTCAAATATATCTTCACTCAGCATGATCTGAATCTGAGACAGCGTGGGTGGGTCGAGTATCTTCAGTCTTTTGATTTCGAGCTTGCCTATACGCCGGGAAAGGGAAATGCAGTGGTAGATGCGTTGAGCAAGAAAACTCAGATTCAGGCAGTTCAGGATGCCAGCACTGAGGGGCAGCTTATGGCTCTATTCTCTGAGATGCATCTAGAGTTGAATGACAGATAGGGACATACATTCCTATCTTCTGTAGCTATTACCTCTACACTACTTGATCAGGTACGGATGAGGAAACTATCAGACTCATAAGGCTTATTCCTACGAGATAGTGTGTCAGGAGAGGACCCTCTTCCTGGATGGACAGTGGGCGAGGATGAGATCTTCAGTTTCCAGGGACATGTATGGGTGCCAGAAGACATACGCGAGGAGCTGATGTGGGATTGTCATTCATCAGTTTGGGCAGTTCGTCCTGGCGTCACCAAGATGTATCGGGATCTACACTTCCAGTACCGGTGTCCAGGTATGAAGAAAGATATTGCTAGTTTTTTCATGAGATGTTCTACTTGTCAGGTACTGAAGGAAGAGCATCAGCAACCAGCAAGGATTTTACAACAGTTACCCATTCCATAGTGGAAGTGGAACGATGTTGTGATGGAATTCATGACCGGTTTGCTGAGGTCGCCTCAAGGGAATGATGTTGTTTGGGTTATCGTCGACAGACTCATGAATGTTCCTCACTTCTTTCCGATCAAGGACACCTTCAGTGTCGATGATCTGGGATGACATTACATCGGAGAGATTTTTCTTCTACATAGAGTTCCACACTCCATTGTTTCAGACAGGGATGTGCGCTTTACTTCTCGTTTCTAGCAGTTAATTCAGAAGAAGTTGGTTACACTGGTACTTTTGAGTACAACATACCATCCCCATACTGATGGCCAGTCCGAGCGCACAATCCAGGTGCTTGAGGATATGCTCTGAGCTTGCATCTTAGACTTTGGCGGTTCTTGGGAGAAGTATATCCCTCTGGTGGAGTTCTCCTACAACAACGGTTTCTAGGAGACCATTTAGATGGCACCTTACGAGGCTCTGTACCGTAGGCCATGTCGATCACCCTTGTGCTGGCTGGAGGCAGGAGAGGCAGCTTTGATGGGACCTCTCCGTTTTAGGAGACTTTAGAGTAGATAGAGATGATTCAGAAGAGGATGGCTACAACAAAGTCTCGGCAGAAGCCTTATGCTAACCAGTGGAGACGACCTCTGGAGTTTGAGGTCAGGGATCAGGTTTTCCTGCGTGTCGCACCAAGGTTGGGACACAAAAGGATTCGGAGACAGGGTAAACTTTCACCGCGGTACGTCGGGCCGTTTGAGGTCTTGGAGAGAGTTGGGTCGGTCGCCTATCGATTGCAGTTACCCCAGAGGTATCGGGCCATGCACGAAGTCTTCCACATCTCTCAGCTCTGAAGTTACTTTTCAGACCCATCTCATGTCATTCAGCCCAAGGATGTTGAGCTCTAAGCAGATGCATCGTTTGAGGAGCATCCCATCCGGATTGTCATTCGTAGTACGAAGGTCCTCCGTGGATGGTTTTTTCCTCTTGTACGGGTATTATGGCAGCATTGGCGAGTACAAGATGAGACCTGGGAGAGGGAGGCCGATGTGCGGTCGCAGTGTCCAGAGCTATTTGGGATTTCTTCTTCTACGCCTCGCTAGGGAAATTCGGGGATGAATTTCTTTAAGTTGGGAAGTTTGTAAGAACCTCGATCTTCGTTCCAGGTACACATTTCCTTTTTCTGGACTTTTTAAGAAAAAATGATGTTGCTGGAAAATTTCAAAGTACACGCCGTGTACTTTCTGAGTACACGCCTTGTACTTTCTGAGTACACGCCGTGTACTCTTCTTCGACTCGAAGCCGTGTGCTGGTTGTGCCCGGGCCACACACACGGTGTGTAGGGGTGACATGGAGGCCGATTTTGGCGGAGTATGGAAAAACCTAGTACACACCGTGTACTCTAAAATTACATGCTGTTTACTTTTCTTTTTTTCACTAAACACACCGGGGTCGCACCTGACGGACAGAACACACCCCTTCTCCAGGTTCTTCGTCGGAGAGCGACCCTTACGGCTGGATCTTTCCATAGCCCCTGCCTCTCCGTCTGTTCTCTGATTTGAGCACGGTTGATTGCATTGGAAGCGCAACGGTGAGTTATTACTTGTTCTTGAGCCTTGTTTTCCAATTATTCCTCCTTCTCATGTTATCTATGGTCGAAAATTTTGTTCGTTTTCTTAGATCTACGGTATTCTAGGGAGAATCAGTTGTCAGGGTTCAAGTATATCGATCTCCTAGGATCGAGGTAGGTGTTTTGTGCCTTTCTGTAGAAATTATTTGAGTATTTTATGCAATTGTGCCAATTCCCTTGAATGAGAATTGTGCGTTTTCCTGTTTTTCCCTTGTGTTATTTCCTGCTGTTCTTGATTGCTTGAGTAGATGTAATTTCCTGTGAATATGATATTTTTTACTATACTCTGGATGTTTGCCATGCCTGTTTTTCTGGTTTGGTGTTTTCCGGTTCCCATGCCTAGTTGTAGGATAGTGGAACCATTGCTTTGTTATGATTTTGAGCCTTATATGATAGCCAAGTAGTTCTTGAGGTTTAATTGGACGATATATGCACGTTGAGCATGTTAGTTTCACATCGGACTGTGAGAACCTAGTGTAGTAGACCATATGGATAATAGATGTAAGGGCTTCTCCATAGTGTCTTTTAATACGATGCGAGACCACAAGGGGGGAATTGACGATAAGTGCTTCCTCAGAGAGACTGTAGTTCCTCGACGTGGGCCATATGGGGAATGTGACGTTGAGTGCTTCCGCAGAGATCCCTTAGCATGATATGAGACTATAGGGGGAATTGACGGTGAGTGATTCCTCATAGAGTCTATTCATAGCTGAACCAGAGGGGTGAGACTGTTTGTGCCTCCTAGAGGGTTGCTAGTACTTGTGTGTTGAACCATACGGGTTAGGCTATGAGAGCTACCCAGAGGGTTACCTGTTTTCTTCTTATTGTTGCCTGTTTACTTGTGTATTTTATATGCTGGAACTGTGGATTGTAGCTACTGTGTATTTTCCTGTTTACTGTTCATGTACTTTACTTGCCATGTATTCATTGACTGTTAGGCACAGATCTTTGAGTGGTTACCTACTGGGACTTTCTCTGACACCCTATTTGGGCCATCCTTTGGGCCTAAGCAGATTATGTTGTTGTAGGGATAGATAAGTGAAAGTGCCCTTCTACTTTAGGTACCTGACTTGATAGAGCTGGAGAGCATGGGACCGAGCCGAGGCTTGCGATGCTGAAGAGTTTCTCTACTGTTTTTCAATTTTTGTTGCATTAGTACTTGTGTTCAGTTTTATTTCGGCACGTTGTCTTGTTTACTACATTCCATAGAAATATGTACCATGTTGCATCATTATTATTTTATGCACTGCTTCTGCTGTTCAGTTCAGTTTTTGTATGCTGTTATTGTTTCCGCTATTATGACTTGTTATTCTTCCGCTGTATACATTACCGAATGAGGGCATAGTTTCACCACCAATTCACCAGGGCCCTCGCTGCTAGTCGGCAGCCTCTGGCGTTTAGGGAAATGCGCTTGAGGTCATGTGGCGAACAGGGTATGGGGCAGCAGTGGAGGGGCTCCGGATTCGGGGGCACCAGTTGAGGGGCTCCAGCTTCAGGTCGTTACAGTTAACCTCATTTTGAACATCTATACTAGAAGAAAGCTTTGTGTATAAGAAAAATTTATAACACACTCTAATAACTATATGGTTTTTTAAAATTTATAATTCATTCATAATGACTAATGTAAATTTGTTTTCATTATTAAGGACTTGAACTGAGGAGTCATAGATCATTCTGAGAGTTCATAGTGGGAGTCTTTATTTGGATGAATTTAAAAATGAAATGTTTCCAAACTCATGAATGCACTATTTTTAATTTTTCAAACATTAAATATTTGAACTCTTTTTTCATTTTTATAGGACTTATGTGTGGGGGAGTCCCTATACATTATAGTGAAATATGTGAATCTGTTTCCTGATTGGGTTCTTAGCCTACTAGAATCTAGAGAGTTTAAAATTTTTGTGAGTTGAATTTTCAAACCCTACATTTAGTCATTGTTTTCAATATAATTATATAGTTTTGTTAATTAATGTTCATAATTATTCTATTTTAACTACAAATAAAAATCATTTTTATATTTTGAAAACATAAAATCATGAATTTTAAAAAAATCACTAGTATTCTAGTGTTGCTTGGGGGTGTTTCTTTTTTTTCTTTTTTTTCTTTTTTGGGTGACAACTGATTCTTGAGCTTTAATGTTATCCCAATTCATTTTCATTATAATTATAAATTTCCAATTTTTTCTGATCTCTTTTGTCTCCCACCTTTATATTCAACATTGGGGACAATGTTGAGTTTTAAGTATGGGGGTTTATCTCTCACTTCAAATTCCACATATATTTTTTTCTAAATAAAATTTTAAATGTTTTACGAAATTTTCAAATGCTTTTCAGAAAATTAAATTCATTCACTACATGAGGGTTCTTTAGATTCGTTCTCCACATCAATTATTTCCTTCCTAGAGGATAACAACTTTCTGATTGTAGATAATTTCACTATGTTTAAAATTGTTAACGTTGCTTGATTGCTGAGTTAAGAACCCCAAAATTCTTATAGATTTACTGTTTAGGAACTAAGGAATAAAGTAATTTTTGATAGGTAAATGTAGAATTGTGATCACAACATTAGGAAACAAGATTTTAAATCTCAAAATTAGGGGACTCTGCCTCTCAACCAAATGATTTTTTTGTGTTTTCCAAATAAAATATCTATATGGTTAATTGGTAACCATAAAATTCAAACCATCTACATGTAACACCCTAATATTTAGTGAATTATTTTATTCTTGAACTAATTTAACCATTTTGTTATGTTTCATTTCACACTGATGTTAAATAAATTTATAATAAAACACTATGTTTGTCTTGTGTTATACACAACACCAAATTAATCATGCACTACATGGAACATTAACATTACATTTCTCTACCTGGATCACTGATTTTAGCTTGTGTTATATGAAAAAATGACTTTCATTGATGTCTTGTGTCACACGTAAGGCCAAGGTTTAACAAACAATAATATGTCATAAAATTATAATTATTTAATAGAATAATTTATATCCAATACAATGAATTATAGGTTATGAATATTATTAACTAATTTATGTTATTATATGTTTTACACAATATAATATTAATTCATAGGATACCAATTAATTATAAATGTATATGAATGACAATTGAATAAAAAGGTAATATTATTATCCTTAAGGTCACCAAGTTATTTTACCCCAATAAATTAAATTAAATACAATTATTGATTTATATTAATGTAATATATATGTTATATATTCAATAAAGAAAATTTATTATATCCATTTAATAGATTTTACAAACATAAATTAAGAAGAAACCCAATTTTATGCTTAAAACATATATTATTATAAATGTTGTTTTATCACCTATTAATAGAGAACCTATTTTACATCCCAATTTTTTATTTTTAATGGACATAATATTTTAAAATAAAATTTACCTTTTAAATATAATCCTAATAATTAGGTAGGGATAATTATTTGGGATTTTTCTGTAAGGTTTCGTTTTTAATGAATAGTTAAAAATACGAAACTCTAGTTAAAAACTGATTTTTCACCTAATTTATTTATGTTAATAAATTATATTTTAAATTTTTTTTAAAGTTTATAAATTAATATCATTATCCATTAATACAATTTCGTTCATTTATATTAATTTCACATTAAAATTGTTTATAAAACTTAGCAAACTTTTGAATCTTTTTACTTTAAAAACACAAATTGTCAACCCGACTCATGATTAATTTTAAATTAATTTATAACACTCTTGTTATTGGAATTTTGAAAAATGAATTCCATATTTGGATTCATAATAATTTGTAATTTATAATATGGTGAACACAGTTTTGACCAAAAATATTAATGAAAGTACATAAAATTAATTACATCGATTATGGTAAAATTAAGCCTAACTAAGGACTAAATGTTAAATTTAAGAACAAAACAATCCTAGAAACAATTAAAACAACCATTTTCTATCCAGTATTCATATATTTACCATAAATTATTGATTTTTTTATTACTTTTTTATGTAAAAAATGTGTATTCCTAACTTTTTTCAAAACATGCCAAGTGTATACTTTCTCTTCCGTATAAAAGGACACTGCATATCCCTCTTCTCAACACCTATCAAACCACGTAGTTTTAGACAATATCTGACCAATAAAATTCCAAATATCCCGCCCCTTCTACTTGAATCCTCCCTTTTGGCATAAATTCTTCCTATGAAACATTTTTGTATAAACAAAAAGGAGTTACCTGATTAAGAGGTAACACATTATCTCAACACCTTTCTTTTATTTTCCTTCTCCACCATACAATCTCTTTATTAAATGATTTTATAACAAAACTAGTATCCTCAATAAACTATTATATGTTCATGCTAATTCTTCTACCTACACTTCCACACACCTACATCTATTTCAGAATGAACATGTCATTTATGTGTATGATGAACTCCCACCTCACATAATATAGATTGTTCAATTTTCATTACTGCCTTTCATGGCAGAAATTATTATAAACACTATATATATATATATATTATTTCTTTATTTATTTATTCTTATATATTAATTTTACAACACATACCTTTTTACTTTATATTTTGTGTAAATACGATAATTTTGTTTGAGTAAGTGTGGACTATTGCCCCTCAAAGCAATGTAATGCATTCACACAATACATGGAATGTATTAAAGATTGGTTTAGTGAAATTATATGATATATATATATAATTATAATTATTATGTAATGATATTATATAAATATATAGAGTAATTTAATTTTATTTGTTTCTTTAAATAGAACAATAAAAATGAAAACAATGTTCACTTGTATGTATGACTTACCGTCGCCATGAATTGTGTATTTCATTTCATACTACTATATTCAATAGATTATTATAATAAAAATATAATGAATATAAATGATATTAATATCATGTTTTACATTTTTTAATCATGATATTTCTATAAGGACTAAATATATAACACATTAAGAGACATGCAATGATCAAATTGAATATTACCCGAAGTGAAACCTTACCAAAGGATTGTTAACAATAGGGTAATATAATTCATGACAAAACCATATATGGTGTTAGATATAAGAATATGGTTATGTAAATGTCTTATTATAAATTTAAATTTGTTATACATGTGCTTTTAATGAGTATGACTGGAGTCAAGTTACAAAGTAAGGGGATTTCATTTCATGTTTTATTTCTACGAGATGCATGCTTTATTAACTACCCATTAGTTTTGTGTGGTGTGTATACTGACCATGTACATATTAAATTAATATTATAGATAAATTTTTGGTAATTAATATATTTATTATATGACCTTTATTTTATGGTTTTTATTTTTAAAAATTTACCAAATCATTAAAATAGTTTTTTTATGATTTTCTTTCTTTGAGACTCATGTTTTTTTATGCTCTTAAATTCAGTTTGAGGTGTATATACATCCAATTTATAAGATTTATCATGAATATATTTATTTTAATGATATTATATGTTTCATGAAATTTCATTTTCTTACATGGAGAGTATTATACCAAGTTACCAAGTGATAAGAGTTTATTTAAACAATCTCATCACTTTTCAAGATTGTTTATGTTTATACTTCCTTCGATGAAATATTATAACCCATATCTCATGAACATTAATGAAATTTATTCTCCTAAGGTTATTCATGATATATTCATGTAT
Source organism: Viscum album (assembly GCA_963277665.1). Lineage (NCBI taxonomy): Eukaryota > Viridiplantae > Streptophyta > Magnoliopsida > Santalales > Viscaceae > Viscum > Viscum album. The sequence continues at coordinate 625,727,699 of OY728150.1, read as the reverse complement.
TGTTACCATATTTATACTCTATGGTACATCACATAGTTAATAAATTATTTTTAATAATAATCGACTTTACCCTCTCTTCAGTCAGAAATGAATGTTTTCAAAAAATGGATCCATGAATTTTATACTATTATATTAAAATCATTATAATACCTTTTCCCCCATTTATATTTTACCAATGATTTCAATGGTATCTTATTATAGCTTTATGAATGAGTCATTTTTCTAACATTTATACAATGTAAATAGAATATTCTTTTTGCCTCATACGACATTTACGAATTTACCCACCTTTATTTAATTTATGCTTCTTTTGTATTTTTAAATGTTAGTTTTTATGAATTTTTTTTAAATTAATTGTAATGAATTTATTTTTTTAAAATTTTCAGTATTAGTTTAAACGTTTTCACGAAAATAGGTTTTTAAAATTAATTCATGCCTACTTTATAATTTTTCAACATATTTTATATGAAAATTATTTTCAAATTGTTTTATGTATTAAAAATCAATTTTCAATTAAGAAAGATATATTACTAAAGAAATTTTTTTGAAATATATTTCAAAATTATATCCATCTAAGATTACATCTGTTTATGATACACATTCCCTTTTAGGAAATGATCTAAACATTCCATTCATATTATTTCTATTAATGGTTTATTATTTGATATCATTACTTTTATGAAACCCATTCATCTTCCAAAAGTTATATTATTTTGAAACCCACTATTTTTAATGGGTTATTCTTTCAAGAAGTGATTAAGAAACCTATATCATTTAATTTTTTATGAATTCATGAAATGTTAATGATATCTATTTCATTTCATGGTTTTGTATTTGATGTTTGTAAAACCATTGTCTTTTTATGGGGCATGATGTGATGAAATTTTTATTTTGGGGAACATGTATCAATAATGTTATCATGTTATGGGTGGGACCTATATCTCCCTATAATTCATTAGGTAATGATGAATGATTCCTAATTATAAATTTCATGTGTAAAACAAATTACATGTTCACAATGTTATTCATGTACATGGATGCATGTCCATAAGTTTTTGTGTGAACCTGATTACATCTTAAAAATTTTATGACTGAGCCTTATTACGCATTCATAATGTCATGAATGGGCCTATTTAATGTTCATATGTTTATGCGCGAACCTGATTAAATGTTCAAAATTTTATAATTGAACCTCATTACATGTTCACAATGTTATGCATGAACCGTGTTTTATGATTATAAGGTTACGTGTGAACCATATTAAATGTTCACAATGTTATTTATGGACAGGGTTTCTAGTCCATAAGTTTATGTAGGGGACTTATTTCATGTCCTTAACTTAATTATTAAACCTTTAATCACTTATACATTTTTACAAAATTATAAACGAATATGAAATCCAAAAATTCCATATCTTATTATTATTTTATATGTTCAGTAATTATGCTCTTTACTCTCTTATGATCTATATATTATGAACAAAAAATATTTATTACGATCTCTAATATGAAGGGTATGATCTAAAAATGATATTATCAAGATTCGTACCCTTTTTTATGTTATTCTACACTTCCTTTATTTACTCTTACAGAGAAACTGAGCTCACCCCTTTCTTATGTTTCATTTCCCTATGTAACGAAGAATAATTTTAGGTAAAAGTACTAAAGGTGGAGATATTTTGGGGAGATGTTGAATATCATTCACCATGATTTAATATTATATTTCAATGTTTCCAAAGATAATTAATTATTATGATACTCAGGCATGTATTTTTTAATGTAGTAAATATTCATATAAAATGATGTAATATCCATGTTTGTTAAGATTGGGTTGCTACAGTTGGTTCAAAGCAAAGGTTTATTATACCTTTGGAAACTAGAAGAGAAAAATTTAGTGAGATCCCTAGGTGTATTTCTAAGGATATATCATGGGATGTTCTTGAGGATAAGAATAATGATGATTCAACATTATGGAAAATGTCATGGAATTTTGGGAAAGGATAGAGTGAGTGGTTTCCGGAAAATAAATCAATTTTTGGATATGAAATGGGTATGTGGCTCTAAAATAGATTTATCTAAGGGTAAAAACTCCAACAAGATGTCCCAGGCCTGACTCGAGGTAATTTGGAACACGACAACAGGCCTTGTAGTACACCAGGTTTGACACTCCTAGGGACATGCTTTTGAAATTCATAAACTCTTCCCAACCCATTATGAAAGACTTGAATATAAGATGACTAAAAATAATCTACAATAAACCTTAGGAGTCATCCATTAAAAGTTAAGTGTCATGATTTAGACATCATAGAAGTGAATTTTTATGATTATATGGTTCCTCATTATGATAATTTTTTTAACCTATGCTTTTGGATATAGTCAATGGTTGGAACCTAAAGGAACCATGTTAATGGGAATTATGATAGAAAATTCAATGAATTTCCTCTTGAAATTTATAATGCTATGGGGGATAAAATACTAAACCTCATTGCTATACTCTCACAGGTTTATCAATATTTAAATCATGCTGAGTTTTCAAATGAGCAAAGGAGGGAACAATGATTGGTTGTGTCTTTCATGAGGCATCGTCCATGTAACAACACAATGTTTTTCAATGGAAATTCCCTTCTTATATATATGTCATAAAATAACATTAAAAACACAACATAATGAACTACTATGTGCTAAGTGGCCTTTAAACATAAGTTTGACACTTCTATGTTTTGAATTTTGATAATCCGACATACATGGTTATCTTTAAGATGTTTTTTGGAGTCTAATGAAACAAAAATAATTTTTGGTGAATAGTAACATAACCTTATAAATAGTAACATACCATTATGAATATTATTATGAACCTTATAAATAGTAAATCATCCAACATAAGTGTAACCTTACCCATGAATAATTAAATAAAATTTAGACATCTTAAAAAGTGACAATTTTACCTTAGTAAACGTTTTTGTACATTGAAGGTCATAAATAATTAATTATAATTAATTAATTAATTTAAAAGATATAGTATTTTCTTAAAATGTGTTCATTAATTATCAAATCAAGGTCTTATAGTTTTTAGATGATTTTATAAGACCGTACGTAATTTTCGGAAGCATTATAAAATCAGTTTTAATCTTAAAAACTATTTTTTATGTAAATTATGATATTAATTAAATATTAAATTAATAATATATAAAAAAATATTTTTGAAAAATGGAATTAATTTTTGAATTCTACACGTCGAAAAATGGTTGGGGTAAATTTTTGGGATTTTTTCTGAGATAGTTGAATTTTGGATGAATAGTAGAATCTGATAATTCACAATAAATGCTAAATAATGGATTAATTGAGTCATCGATGATGGTCTGCTGATGTAAGACCACTTGGTTCGAGATCACATGATAATATTAATATTATTGGTCATTCAAGACTCACTATTCCTTGTCTTAGGGGAAATTATTAAACTAATGAATTGTATATTAAGGAAACCCATCTCCTCTCCAATATAAAAGCCACCCTTCACACCCTCATTTCCTTAAACCTCTCAAGCTCCAAGACTTCTCAAAATTTTCCCAAACACCTTCCTTATCCCCTATCCCACGTCTAAGAGTTGCTGGTATCATCAAAAGACCAAGCTTAGGCCCTTAAGGAGGTTCTCATGGGAAGGATTCAAGAGGCAAGTTCTCTCCCTCTTCTCCCTTAATTTCCTTTCATGTTCAAGTTCATTTCTTGATCTCTCCCACCAATCTTCATCCAAATGGTATTGTAACTCTAGTATTATAAATATAATGTAATTTTATGATTCTAATGGGGTATTATATCATCCAACCCCCTTTCTGTAATGACCCAATGTTTTTCAATGGAATATTCCCTTCTTATATTTATGTCATAAAAACAAAAAATAATGATCTAATAAGTGATAAGTGACCTTTAAACATAATTTTGTCACCCTTATGATTGGAATTTTGAAAATCTGACAAACACGGTTGTGTTCAAGATGGTTTTTGAAGTATAATGAAACAAAAATAATTTTTAGTGAATAGTAACCTACCCTTATGAATAGTAACCTACCCTTATGAATAGTAATAGGACCCTTATGAATAGTAAATAACAGTAACATTACCTATGAATAATAAAATAAAATTTAGACATCTTAGAAAGTTACAATTTGACCTTAGTAAACGTTTTTGGTATGTTATATGTCATAAATAAATAATTATAATTAATTAATTAATTTAAAAGAATATTTATATCCCTGGAAGGTATTCATTAATTATTGAATCAATGTCTAATATTTTTTAGATAATTTTATAAGACCCTACATAATTTTTGAAAGAACTATAAAATCAGTTTTAATCTTAAAAACTGTTTTTTTAAGTAAATTATGATTTTAATTAAATATTAAATGAAGAATATTTAGCAACTTATTTTTGTAAAATGGACTTCATTCTTGGATTCTACACGTTGAAAATTTGTTTGGATATATTTTTGGGATTTTTCTGAGAAACTTGAATTTTTTGTGAATAGTAGAATACATTAATTTACCATATAAATACATTTTAATTAGAAACCACTATTCCTGACATCACAAGTGATGTAAGCACCCAAATCCCGAACTCACATACCTTGTTTACTATTATTGGTCATCCAAGACTCACTATTCTTTGTCTTAGGTGAAATCAATAAACTAATCAATTTTATATTAAGGAAACCCCTCTCCCCTCCACTATAAAAGCCGCCCTTCACTCCCTCTTTTCCTCACACCTCTCAAGCTCCAAGCCTTCTCTAAAATCTGCCCAAAAACCTTCCCTATCCCCTCCCCCACGTCCAAAAGCTGCTTGTCTCATCAAAAGACCAAGACTAGCTTCTTTAATGAGGATCTCAAGAGGAAGATTCTAAAGGTAATTTCCCCCCCTCTTCTCCTTTAATTTCCTTTCAAGTTCAAGTTACTTTCTTGATCTCTCACCACCTATATTCATCCAAATTGTTTTGTAACTCCATTATTATACATATACTGTACTTTTATGATACTAATGGGATATTATATCACCCCACCCCCTATTCCTCTTCCTTTTATTTTAATAAAGAGAACGTTGTTCATGAGGTGTTAAATTTATCACCATCAAAAAAAGACATGTTCTCTTCTTCCATTTCTACCTTCAAATCTGGTCATGAAACCATTTTAATGGTTGAACCAGAATATTTTATATGTATTATGTTATTTTTTAATAACTAGAAATAACCTATGGCCATATTACTAAGTTAAAAGTTAAAACAAGTTCGTTGTGATCCAAAAATCGCTCAAATTAACCCAAATAACCATCATTAAATTCTTATTTAATGATTAATCCAAATGGATATAATATAATTCATTATAAAATCATTAAATATCCTGTAATATCCCTAATAACATGTAATATCATTTCTGGATGTTTACCCATGATCTACCCAAACTTCAATTTAAGAATACAAGTGAACCACTCAAGAAAACCATAAAAATGAACATCCTCGAACAATGTTTTTAAGCTCTATAAGTCATCCAAAAGAACATAATATGACATAATGAAACCAGAATGAACCCTATTAATGTATAAAAGGTTCCGGAATTTCTAATTAATGAATATAATGTAATTATAGAAGACATTAAAGAGAAGGAAGCATTCGAGTACAAGGTAAGGGGAAATCTCAAATCCATATTTCTTCCTTCAGGTTCTCCCTCTTTCACTCCATTTTTGATATGGTTACTCCTCAAAGATCATTTGTTCATAATTTCCTTTACTTTTCTGGGATGCACATGTTTTTCACTGGTTTTTATGTCCAACAAAATGTTTTCCAAAAGAACTCTTCTCTTAAGAACGTTCCTTTTACTTCTCACTCAAAGTGAATGGTTATTGTAACATGTATGTTATTCCCTCCTTTTGTTGGGAACCCCAAGCTTATGAATGTGTTATTATGAGATTAAACCCATTACTTTTCATTGGTTAATTATGTTGATTTATGGTATATGTTCATTTTGTCAAGTATGATAAATGATAATTTTATGATGTGACGGGTGCGCCCGGAATTATATAGCGCAATATGATTGTTTAAATGTGATGGGTGCTCCCAGAATAATATAGAGCTCCAATGCATTGGGTAAAGTGATGAATCACTTGAGTAAATTTGAAATTATGTGTGAACAAGATGCTAGCTTGGTTCACAATTATGTGTGGTAGTTAACCACTATGACATGATGTTTCATTTTTATGCATTGCCACATTTCAAGTCTTTTATTTATGCTCATCTCATGTTCATGATCTTTTGCCTATGTCATGATTCTGCTCAGCCCATGGTATATTGTTCTTATCTATCCTCTTACTGGGATTTTATCTCACCCCTTTTGATGTATATCCTAGGTGACTACATGTACTAAGGAGAGGACAAGTGCCACTTAGAATCTAGAGAAGAGGAAACTAAATAAATGTTTATGGTTGATGATATATTTGTTATGTATGGTCCTAGTTTGCCCAAGACTATAAACCTTTGGATACTCTATGTGTAATACTATTATCTTGTTTATCTTAGAAACGATGTAATAGTAATGTAAGAAAAGGCCGGGTCACTATAGTTGGTATCAGAGGAAAGGTTTAGTTAATTTGGGAATTAGGATTAGTGAACCCTAGAGAAAACTTATAGAATGACATTAAGTACAAAATGCACACAAGAATATTTACCTAGGGATCCCATATGTTGTGTTTTTTGTATAATTGTTTAAATTAATAAGTTATTCATGGCTTTTTTACTTTTGTTTTGTTCTAACCTTATCTATTTTAGAAAATGGTGGGAACCAGGAGAAATCAGGCCAACAACTCTTACGAGGGCCAAAGCAACGATTGCCTGAACAACATCCCCAATGATTTGGGAGGTGGAGTTCAAAACTTCATGGAAATGCTTACCCAATTATCTCAGGTTATGAACAATAACCATAATAATAGGGAACATACTCCTTCATCGAAGAGGGATCAACTACCTATCGAATGTTTTATGCGGCAAAGACCAGCGACGTTTTGTGGATCTTCTGATCTACTAGTTACGGAACAGTGGGTCAAATCCATGGAGAAGATCTTTTCTGTACTTCACTGTTCTATGATGGAGAAGGTGACTCTATCCGTTTATTATCTATATGGAGAAGCCGATCAATGGTGGGATTTGATTAAGAACACCGTGACAAGGGAGGAAATTGAATAGATGAAATGGGAAGACTTTAAGATAATGTTTCTTAATAAGTACTTCCCACAAACACTTTGCACGAAGATGGAGATAGAATTCATAGAGCTCAATCAAAAAGAAGGAGAATATGTCACAACCTATGAATCGAATTTCACAAGGCATGCAAGGTACGCTTAGGGTTTTGTTATCAGCAATGATACCAAAATTGATAGATTCTTTAGTGGATTAAAAACACACATTCGAAAGGCTCTTACAATTTGAGACTTTGGGAGTTATGAAGAAGTTTTTCTCTATGCTCTCAAAGTGGATATGGAGTTCGGAGAATGGTCTCATGTCTATGTTGATAAGAAAAGAAAGATAGAGTTTCAAGCTGCTGGATCTAGTGATAATGGTTGGCAGAAAACACAACGACCCACATGCCAAAAATGTGGGAAGTTTCACCATGGGAACTACCTCAAAGGGACAGGGAAATGATTCAAGTGTGGGAAAGATGGACACCATGCTCAAGAGTGTCAAAAAGACATGAAAATGAAGGATAATGTAGCCAATGAAAGGAGAGAACTAGTCATGGTTCAATGCTACAACTGTAGGGAGAAAGGGAACTATGCAAACCGGTGCACTAAACCTCAAGCTCTTGAGGTTAATCAGTATCAGCAGCAACCAAATCCAAAGGAACAAGGGAAGGCATATTCCATCACTACTGTGGAGGTGGATCATGATAATGAAGTCATACATGGTACACTTCCTAGTCACTCTAGAATGGTAAAAGTCTTATTTGATTCTGGTTCTACGCATTCCTTTGTATCTTGCAAGTTTGCTAGAACTATAACATCAAAGCCCGGAATCCTTGAAGTAGAGATATATGTAAAAACACCAAGTGGTGAAATCATTGCAACCCAAGTGTTTGACTCCTCTCCTGTTGGCGTATGTCGTATGATTCTTCCGGAAAATCTCGTAATACATCCCTTGGTGGAATTCGACTCTATAATGGGAATGGACTGGCTCTCGTTATATAGAGCACATATCAATAATCAGGAAAAGGAAACATATTTCCATATTCCAAACCATCCCATGCTCCTCTAAAAATTCAAGGAAGATCATGAATCTCCTTTGAAAAATCCTTCAATGGTATGGGTGTTGATTCCCTATGAAGAATCATACATCACCCAAATGGTTGAGTCAAAGGAAAGTTCCAACCTTGAGGAAATTCCCATCGTGAGGGAATACTGCGATGTATTTCTCGAAGGGTTACCCGGAATTCCCCCGGATCGTGAGGTAGAGTTCTCTATTGAACTCATACCCGGATCTATTCCTATCTCGAAATGTCCCTATAGGATGGCTCCTATCGAACTGGAGGAGTTAAAGAAGCAGCTACAAGAGCATCTGGACAAAGGGTTCATACGCCCTAGTGCATCACCTTGGGGTGCGCCAATGCTCTTTGTAAAGAAGAAGAATGGAACAATGCGGCTGTGTATCGATTATCGGGAACTCAACAAGATCACCATAAAGAGTAATTATCCTCTCCCAAGGATTGATGACTTGTTCGACCAGTTAATAGGAGCTCAATACTTCTCAAAGGTGAATCTTCATTCTGGATATCATCAGGTAAAGGTGAAGAAGAAAGATATTCAAAAGACTGCCTTCCGTACAACGTATGGGCACTATGGGTTTTTGGTGATGACATTTGGACTTACTAATGCCCCTACAATCTTCTTGGATTTGATTAATAGAGTCTTTAGACATTACCTCGGAAAATTTGTGGTAGTGTTTATCTATGATATTCTCATCTACTCCAAGAGCAAGGAGGAACATGAAGAACATCTAAGACTTGTGTTGGCGACATTGAGAAAGGAGAAGTTGTACGCCAAGTTCAGCAAGTGTGACTTTTGGATGAATCAAGTCATGTTCTTGGGACATGTGATCACAAGCGAGGGAATTTCTATAGACCCTACAAAGACAAAGGCGATTGAGGAATGGCCCAGGCCCTCTAGTGTTACAAAAATCCATAGTTTTCTTGGATTAGCTGGGTATTACCGACGTTTTGTGAGAAACTTCTCACGATTGTCAATCCCACTAACTAAGTTAACAAGGAAAGGGGTAAAGTATGTCTGGATGGAAGAATGTGAGGGAAGCTTCAAGGAGCTAAAAAGGTGGCTAATCACTGTACCTTTACTGACACTACCAAAAAGTGGAGAAAGTATTGTGATATACAGTGATGCTTCAAAGAAAGTATTGGGTTGTGTACTCATGAAAAATGATAATGTGACAGCCTACGCCTCACGGCAGTTGAAGATCCAGGAGCAGTACTACCCGACGCATGATCCAGAGCTGGCAGCCGTGATTTTTCCCTTGAAAATCAGGTGGCACTACCTTTATGGTGAGAAGTGTGACATATACACCGACCACAAGAGCCTAAAGTATATATTCACACAAAGGGAGATCAACATGTGTCAAAGGATATGGTTAGTGCTAATCAAGTATTACGATTGCTCTATTAACTGTCATCCTGGAAAGGCGAACAAGGTAGCTGATGCTCTAAGCATAAAATAACCTACTACTCTTTCCATGCTGCGGATTGAGAAAGACCATATATTCTTGGATATGCAAAGGATTGATTTGGAAATCAAAATGGAAGGGGATACATCCTACCTTTCCCAAATGATTGTGAAACCATCCATCCAGGAGAAGATTAAGGAAGCACAAAGGGATGATGTGGAGATACAAAAGAGGGTGAATGTAGTAAAGGAAGGAAAGCTGTAGGAGTTCCATATCGACGATGATGGTGTGATTCGGTTCGGAACATGGATTTTTGTGCCTCCATCACCCGGGATAAATAAGGAGCTATTGGATAATGCACATAGCTCAACTTTCTTTATCCATCCTGGGAATACCAAGATGTATCGTGATCTCCGAGAACACTTCTGGTGGGATAACATGATGAAAGAGATTGCGGAATACATATCAAGGTGCTTGGTATGTCAACAAGTTAAATCTGAGCAACCAAAGTCCAAAGGTATGATGAATCCATTGCCTATACCCATGTGGAAATGGGAAAATGTTACTATGGACTTTGTCACGGGTCTCCCGAAGACGTCAAAGGGAAATAATGTGATATGGGTTGTGGTTGACCAACTCACCAAGACTTCCCATTTTATCGCTATTCAAGAAGACCTCTCTCTTGAACAACTTGCAATGATATATGTGAAGGAAGTAGTGAGACTGCACGATGTTCCACTCTCAATTGTCTCTGACCGTGATCCGAGGTTCACATCTAAATTCTGGAGGAGCCTTCAACTTGCTTTGAGTACTGAATTAAATTTCAGCATGGCCTATCACCCCCAAACTGATGGTCAGTCTGAAAGGACTATTCAGATTCTTGAAGATATGATAAGAGCCTGCTCTCATGAATTCAAAGGTGGTTGGGATCAGCATCTCCCACTGGTTGAGTTCTCATACAACAATAGCTTCCACTAGAGTATTCAAATGGCTCCGTATGAAGCTCTTTATGGGAAGCGGTGTAGAACTCCAACCTGTTGGGATGAAGTTGGAAAAACAAAGCTTCTTGGACCCAATCTTGTTCAAGAGATGACAAATAAGGTTCAAGTGATCCAAAAACACATCAAAGCTGCTCAAAGTCGGCAAAAGAGCTATGGTGACAACCGTCGAAGTGACTTGGAGTTCGACGTTAGAGAAAAATTCTTCCTTCGAATATCTCCATGGAAGAGAGTCATTCGATTCGGGAAGAAAGGAAAGCGAAGCCCAAGGTATATTGGCCCCTTTGAGATCTTTGACCACATATGAGATGTGGCCTATCGGCTTGCTCTTCCACCAAATATGGCTCAAGTTCATGATGTGTTTTATGTATCACTACTAAGGAAGTACATAACAGACCCCTAACTTGTACTAAACTTAGAGGTGGTAGAGCTGAGAGATGATCTCTCCTATGAGGAGTCGCCAGAACAGATTCTGGACCGAAGTGATAAGGTTATACACAACAAGAAAACCCGTCTTGTCAAAGTGTTGTGGAGGAACCATAAGTTTGAGGAACCAACTTGGGAAGCAGAAGAGGCAATGAAGGATAAGTACCCTAACATTTTTGTGTAAAGTGAAATTTCGGGGGCGAAATTTCTTAAGGGGGAAGAATGTAACGACCCAAAGTTTTTCAATTGAAAATTCCCTTCTTATATTTATGTAAAAAAACACAAAATAATGAACTACTAAGTGATAAGTGACCTTTAAACATAATTTTGTCACCCCTATGTTTGGAATTTTGAAAATCCGACATACACGGTTGTGTTCATGATGGTTTTTGGAGTCTAATGAAACAAAAATAATTTTTGGTGAATAGTAACCTACCCTTATGAATAGTAACCTACCCTTATGAATATTAATATGACCCTTATGAATAGTAAATATGAGTAACATTACCTATGAATAATAAAATAAAATTTAGACATCTTAGAAAGTGACAATTTGACCTTAGTAAACGTTTTTGGTATGTTATAAGTCATAAATAATTAATTATAATTAATTAATTAATTTAAAAGTATATTTATATCCCTGGAATGTATTCATAAATTATTGAATCAATGTATAATAGTTTTTAGATAATTTTTTAAGACCCTACGTAATTTTTGAAAGAACTATAAAATCAGTATTAATCTTAAAAACTGTTTTTTTAAGTAAATTATGATTTTAATTAAATATTAAATTAATATTATTTAGAAAATTATTTTTGAAAAATGGACTTCATTTTTGGATTCTACACGTCGAAAAATGGGTGGGATAAATTTTTGGTATTTTTCTAAGAAACTTGAATTTTTGGTGAATAGTAGAATACATTAATTTACAATATAAATACATTTTAATTAAAAACCACTATTTCTGACATCACAAGTGATGTAAGCACCCAAATCCCGAAATCACATGCCTTATTTACTATTATTGGTCATCCAAGACTCACTATTGCTTGTCTTAGGTGAAATCAATAAACTAATCAATTTTATATTAAGGAAACCCCTCTCCCCTCCACTATAAAAGCCACCATTCACTCCCTCTTTTCCTCACACCTCTCAAGCTCCAAGCCTTCTCTAAACTCTGCCCAAACACCTTCCCTAGCCCCTCACCCACTTCCAAAATCTTCTGGTCTCATCAAAATTCCAGGACTAGATTCTTTAAGGAGGATCTCAAGAGAAAGATTCTAAAGGTAATTTCCCTCCCTCTTCACCTTTAATTTCCTTTCAAGTTCAAGTTCCTTTCTTGATATCTCCCCACCTATATTCATCCAAATTGTTTTGTAACTCCAGTATTATACATATACATTAATTTTATGATTCTAATGGGATATTATATCACCCCACCCCCTTTCCCTCTTCCATTTATTTTATTAAAGAAAACGTAGTTCATGAGGTGTTTAATTTATCACCTTAAAAAATGACATGTTCTCTTCATCCATTTCTACCGTTAAATCTGGTCATTAAACCCTTTTTATGGTTGAACCATAATATTTTATATGTATTATGTTATATTTTAGGTTTTTTAAATAACCTATGGCTATATTACTAAGTGAAAAGTTAAAACAAGTTCGTTGTGATCCAAAAAGCGCTCAAATTAACCCAAATAACCATCATTAAATTCTTATTTAATGATCCGTCCACATGGATATAATATAATTCATTATAAAATAATTCAAGATCCTGTAATATCCCTAATAAAATTTAATATCATTTCTGGATGTTTACCCATGATCTACCCAAACATTAATTTAAGAATACAAGTGAACCACTCAAGAAACCCATAAAAACGAACATCCTCAAACAATGTTTTTAAGATCTATAAGTCATAAAAAGGAACATAATATGACATAATGAAACCAGAATGAACCCTATTAATGTATAAAAGGTTATGGAATTTCTAATTAATGAATATAATGTCATTATATAGGACATTAAAGAGAAGGAGTCATTCGAGTACAAGGTAAGGGGAAACCTCGAACCCAATTTTCTTCCTTCAGGTTCTCCCTCTTTCACTCCATTTTTGATATGGTTACACCTCAAAGATCATTTTTTCATCATTTCATTCACTTTTATGGGATATAAATGTTTTTCACTGGTTTTTATGTCCAAAAAATTGTTTTCCAAAAGAACTCTTCTCTTAAGAACGTTCCTTTTACTTCTCACTCAAAGTGAACGGTTCTTGTAATGTGTATGTTATTCCCTACTTATTTTGGGAACCCCAAGCTTATGAATGTGTTATTATGAGATGAACCCCATTTCTTTTCATGGGTAATTTTTTTTGATTTATGTTATATGTTCATTTTGGAAAGCATGAAAAATGATAATGTTATGATGTGACGGGTGCGCCCGGAATTATATAGTGCTCCCATGCATTAGGTAAAGTGATGAATCTCATGAGTAAATGTGAAATTATGTGTGAAAAAGATGCTATCTTGGTTTACAATTATGTGTGGTAGTTAACCACTAAGACATGATGTTTCATTTTTATGCATTGCCACATTTCAAATCTTTTATTTATGCTCCTCTCATGTTCATGATCTTTTTCCTATATCATGATTATGCTCATCCCATAGTATATTGTTCTTATCTATCCAATTACTGGGCTTTTATCTCACCCCTTTTTATGTATATCCTCAAGTGTCTATATGTACTAAGGAGTGGGAAAGTGCCAATTAGAAGCTATAGAAGAAGAAACTAAATAAATGTTTATGGTTGATGATGTATTTATTATGTATGGTCCCAGTTTGACCAAGACACTAAACCTTGGGATCCTCTATGTGTAATAATATTATACGTTTTATCTTAGAAACTACGTAATAGTAATTTAAGAAAAGGCCGAATCTCTATACTTTCCCTCTTCCTTTTATTTTATTGAAGAGAACATTGTTCGTGAGGTGTTAATTTATCACCTTCAAGAATGACATGTTGTCTTCTTCCATTTATACCTTCAGATCTGTTCATGAAACCATTTTTATGGTTGATCCGGAATATTTTATATTTATTATGTCCTATTTAAAGTTTTTTAACTGACTTGTGAACATATTACTAAGTGATAAGTTAATGCAAGTTCGTTGTGATCGAAAAACCGCCCAAATTAACCCAATCAATCATCATTTAATTATTATCTACTGATTCATCCACATGGATATAATATGATTCATTATAAGATCATTGGAACTCTTGTAATAGTATTTAATAAAATGTAATATCATTTCTGGATGTTTACTCATGTTCTACCTGATCTTCATTTTAAGAATACAAGTGAACCACTCAAGAAAACCATGAAAACAAACATTCTCTAACAATGTTTTAAAAATATATAACTCATCCAAAGGCACATAAAATCACATAATGAAACCATAATGAAACATATTAATGTAAAAAAGGTTCTTTATTTCTAATTAATGAATATAATTTCATTATACAGGACATTAAAGAGAAGGATACATTTGGATACAAGGTAAGGGGAAATCTCGAACCCAATTTTCTTCCTTCAGGTTCTCCCTCTTTCACTCCATTTTTGATATGGTTACTCCTTAAAGATCATTTTTTCATAATTGTCTTTACTTTCTAGTATATAAATGTTTTTCAGTGGTTTTTATGTCAATCCAAATGTTTTACAATAGAACCCCTCTTTTAAGAACATCCCTTTTACTTCTCACTCATAGTGGACGATTCTTGTAACATGTATGTTATTCCCTCTTTCTTTTAGAAACCCAAAGATTATGAATGTGTTATTATGAGATGAAACCCATTCCATTCCATGGGTTAGTTATATACATTTTTTAAATGTGTTTTATGTGTCAATAATGATGATGATAATGTTGTGATGTGATGGTTGCACTCGAAATTATATAGCGCAATATGAATGTTTCAATGTGACAGGTGCACCTAAAATTATACAGCGCTCCAATGCATTGGGTAAAGTGATGAATCTCATGAGTAAATGTGAAATGATGTGTGAACAAGATGCTATATTGTTTCACAAGTATGTGTGGTTGTTAACTACTAAGACATGATGTTTCATTTTTATGCATTGCCACATTTCAAGTCTTTTATTTATGCTCCTCTCATTTTAATGATACTTTCCCTATGTTATGATTATTCTCACCCCATACTATATTATTATTATCAATTCTCTTACTAGGATTATATATCACCCCATTTGATGTATATCCTCAGGTGGATACATGTATTAAGGAGAGGAAAACTTCCAACAAGAAGCTAGAGAAGATGAAATTAAATAAATGTTTATGCTTGATGTTGTATATGTTATGTATGGTCCAAGTTTGCTGAAGACACTAAACCTTTGGATCCTCTATGAGTAATACTATTATGTTTTTACTTTGAAATGATGTAATAGTAATGTAAGAAAATTTCGGGGAATTATAGTTTGTATTAGATGAATGGTTTAGTTAATTTGGGAATTAGGATTAGTGAACCCTAGAGAAAACCTCTAGTATGAGATTAAGTACAACTATGCACAAAAGAGTATTTACATAGGGGTACCATATGTTATTATTTTAGTATATATTGTTCAAATGAATAATTTATGTACTCATGACTTGTTTACTTATGTTTTGTTCTATCCTATTCTATTTTAGAAAATGGTGGGAACCGGGAGAAATCTGGCCAACAACTCTTGCAAGGGCCAATGCAATGATTGCCCAAACGATATCCCCAATGATTTGGGAGGTGGAGTTCAAAACTTCATGGCGGTGCTTACCCAATTATCTCAGGTTATGAACAATATCCATAATAATGGGTAACGTCCTCCTTCACCAAAGAGGGAGAAACTGGCTATCGAAGGTTTTATGCGGCAACGACCACCGACATTTAGTGGATCTTCCAATCCCCTAGTTGCGGAACAGTGGGTCAACTCCATGGAGAAGATATTTTCTATTATTCACTATTCTAAGAGAGAGAAGGTGACTCTATCCATTTATTGTTTAGATGGAGAAGCCGATCAAGGGTGGGATTTGATTAATAACCCCAATCCAAGGGAGGAAGTTGAAGAGATGGAATGGGAAGAATTTAAGATAATGTTTCTTCATAAGTACTTCCCACAAACTCTTCGCACAAATATGGAGAGAGAATTTATAGATCTCAATCAAAAATAAGGATAATTTTTCACAACCTATGAAGAAAATTTCACAAGGCTTTCAAGGTAAGCTTCAGGTTTTGTTATAAAAAATGATAGCAAAATTGATAGGTTATTTAGTGGATTAAAACCACACCTTCGAAAGGCTCTTGAAATTAGAGACTTTGGGAGTTATGAAGAAGCTTTTCGGTGTGCTCTCAAAGTGGAGATGGAGTTTGGAGAATGGTCCCATGGATATGAGGATAAGAAACGAACGATGGAGTTTTAAGCCGGTGGATCTAGGGATAAAGGTCGGACGAAAACTCAACGACCCACATGCCAAAAAGGAGGAATGTTGTGCCATGGGAACTAACTCAAAGGGATGAGGAAATTCTTCAAGTTTGGGAAAGAAGGACACCATGCTCAAGAGTGGAAAAAAGACACGAAAAGGAAGGATAATGTATCGGATGAAAGGAGATAACCACTCATGGTTCAATTCTACAACTGTAGGGAGATGGGGAACTATGAAAACCACTGCACTAAACCTCAGGTTCTCGAGGGTAATCAGCGTTAGCAGCCACCAAAGCCAAAAGAAAAAAGGGAAGGATTATTCCATCACTACTGTGGAGGTGGATCATGATAATGAATTCGTACAAGGTACACATCTTATTCACTCAAGAATGTAAAAATTCTTATCTGATTCTGGTTCTACGCATTCCTTTATATCTTGTAGGTTTGCTAGAACTGTAGAATCGAAGCCCTGAAACCTTGAAGTAGAGATATATGTAAAACACCGAGTGGTGCAATCATTGAAACCCAATTGTTTGACTCCTCTCCCATTGTCATATGTGGGAAGATTCTTCCAGAAAATCTCGGAATACTTCCCTTGGTGGAATTCGATGCTATAATGGGAATAGATTGGCTCTCGTTATATAGAGCACATATCAATTGTTGGGAAATGGAAATTTCTTTTCATATTCTGAACCATACCATGCTCCTCTACAAATGCAAAGAAGATCATGAATCTCCTTTGAAAAATACTTAAATGGTGTGGGTTTTGATTCCCTATGAAGAAGCATACCTCACCCAAATGGTTGAGTTGAAGCAAAGTGCCAACCTTGAGGAAATGCCAATTGTGAGGGAATACAGCGATGTATTTCCCGAAGATTTACCTGGAATTCCCCGGGATCGTGAGGTAGAGTTCTCAATTGAACTCATACCCAGAGATATTCCTATCTGAAATTGTCCCTATTGATGTCTCCTATCAAACTGGAGGAGTTAAAGAAACAACTACAAGAGCATCTGGACAAGGGGTTCATACGCCCTAGTGCATCACCTTGGGGTAAACCAGTGCTCTTTGTGAAGAATAAGGATGGAACAATGTGGCTGTGTATCGATTATCTGGTACTCAACAATATCACCATAAAGAACAATTATCCTCTCCCAAGGATTGATGACTTGTTCGATCAGTTAAGAGGAGCTCAATATTTCTCAAAGGTAGACCTTTATTCTGGATATCATCAGGTAAAGGTGAAGAAGGATGATATTCAGAAGACTTCCTTCCGTACAAGGTATGGGAACTATGAGTTTTTGGTGATGACCTTTGGACTTACTAATTCCCATGCAATCTTCATGGATTTAATGAATAGAGTCTTTAGAAATTACCTCTACAAATTTGTGGTTGTGTTTATCGATGATATTCTCATCTACTCTAAGAGCTAATAGGAACATGAAGAACATCTAAGACTTGTGTTGGCGACATTAAGAAAAGAGAATTTGTACGCCAAGTTCAGAAAGTGTGAATTTTGGATGAAGAAAGTCACGTTCTTTGGACATGTGATCACAAGTGAGGAAATTTTTGTGGATCCTTAAAAGTCAAAGGCGATCGAGGAATGGACCAGACCCTCTTCTGTCACAGAAATCCGTAGTTTTCTTGGATTATCTGGGTACTACCGACGTTTTGTGAGAAAATTCTCACGATTGTCAAGCCCGCTGACTAAGTTAACAAGGAAAGGGGTAATGTATGTCCAGACGAAAGAATGTGAGGGAAGCTTCAAGGAGCTAAAGATAAGGATGATCACTGCACCTGTACTCACACTACTGAAAAGTGGAGAATGTTTTGTGATATACAGTGATGCTTAAAAGAAAGGCTTGGGTTGTGTACTCATGAAAAATGACAATGTGATATCCTATGCTTCATGGGAGTTGATGATCCATGAGCAGAACTACCCACCGCATGATCTAGAGCTGGTAGCCGTGATTTTTGCCTTGAAAATCTGGAGGCACTACCTTTATGGATAGAAGTGTGACATATACACCGACCGCAAGAGCCTAAAGTATATATTCACATAAAAGTAGCTCAACATGCGTCAAAGGAGATGGTTAGAGATAATCAAGGATTACGATTTCTCTATTCACTATCATCCTGGAAGGGCGAACAAGGTAGCTTATACTCTAAGAAGAAAAGAACCCGCTACTCTATCCATGTTCCGAATTGATAAAGACCCTATCTTCATGGATATGCAAATAATGGATTTGGAAATCATAAGGGAAGGGGATACATCCTACCTTGACCAAATGATTGTTCAACCATCCATTTAGGAGAAGATTAATGAAGCACAATGGGATGATGTGGAGATACAAAAGAGAGTGAATGCAGTAAAGGAAGGGAATCTGCAAGAGTTCCATATCGACGATGATGGTGTGATTCGATTTGGAATGCGTATTTGTGTTCTTTCATCAACCGAGATAACGAAGTATATATTGGACAATGCACATAGATCAATATTCTCTATCCATCCTAAGAGTACCAAGATGTACCGTGATCTCCAGAAGCACTTCTGGTGGCATAACATGAAGAATGATATTGTGAAATGTATATCAAGGTTCTTGGTATGTCATCAAGTTAAAGCTGAGTGACCAAAGTCCAAGGGTATGATGTATCCATTGCCTATACCCATGTGGAAATGGGAAAATGTTACTATGGACTTTGTCATGAGTCTCCCAAAGACGTCAAAGGGAAATAATGCGATATGGGTTGTGGTGGACCGACTCACCAAGACTGCCCATTTTATTGCTATTCAGGAATACCTCTCACTTGAAAAACTTGAAAAGATATATGTGAAGGAAGTGTTGAGACTACACGGTGTTCCACTATCAATTGTCTCTGACCATGATCCAAGGATCAGATCTAAGTTCTAGAAGAGAATTCGACATGATTTGAGTACTGAATTAAATTTCAGCATGACCTATCACCCTCAAACTGATGGCCAATCTGAAAGGACTATTCAGACGCTTGAAGATATGCTAAGAGCCTGCTCTCTTGAAATAAAAGGTGGTTGGGATCAGCATCTCCCATTGGTTGTGTTCTCATACAACAATAGCTTCCACTCGAGTATTCCAATGTCTCCATATGAAGCTTTATACAGAAAGCGTTGTAGAACTCCAACCGGTTGGGATAAAGTTGGAGAAAGAAAACTACTTGGACCTGATCTTGTTCAATAGATAACAGAGAAGGTTCTAGTCATCCATAGACACATCAAAGCTTCTCAAATTCAAAAAAAGATCTATGCTGACAACCGTCGAAGGGACTTGGAGTTCAACGTTGGACATAAATTCTTCCTTCGAATATCTCCATGGAAGAGAGTCATGCGATTTTGGAAGAAAGGGAATATAAGCCCAATGTATATTGGCCCCTTTGAAATCCTTGACCGCATAAGAGTTGTGGCCTATCGTCTTGCACTTCCACCGAATATGGTTCATGTTCATGATGTGTTTCAGGTATCACTACTAAGGAAGTACATACCAGACCCCTTGCATGTACTAAACTCAGAGGTGGTGCAGCTGGAAGATGATCTCTCTTATGAGGATCAGCCAGTAAAGATTCTGTATCAGAGAGAAAAGGTTCTATGAAACAAGACAACCCATCTTGTCAAAGTGTTATGGAGGAACCATATGTTTGAGGAAGCAACTTGGGAACTAGAAGAGGCAATGAAGGATAAACACCCTCACCTGTTTCTATAAAGTGAAATTTTGGGGGCAAAATTTCTTAAGGGGGGAAGAATGTAAAGACCCAATATTTTTCAATGGAAATTATCTTCATATATTTATGTCATAAAATAACATGAAAACACAACATAATGAACTAATAAGTGCTAAGTGGCCTTTAAACATAATTTTTTCACTCTTATGTTTTGAATTTCTAAAATCTGACATACACAGTTGTGTTCAAGATGTTTTTTGGAGTCTAATAAAACAAAAATAATTTTTGGTGAATAGTAACCTACCCTTATGAATAGTAAAATACCCATATGAATAATATTAGAACCCTTATAAATAGTAAATCATCCAACATAAGAGTAACCTTACCGATGAAAAATTAAATAAAATTTAGACATCATAGAAAGGGAAAATTTGAACTTAGTAAACGTTTTGGTATATTTGAATGTAATAAATAATTAATTATAATTAATTAATAAATTAAAAAGAAATATTATTTTCTTAAATTTTTTTAATTAATTATAAAATAAATTTCTTATAGTTTTTAAGATAAGTTCATAAGACCCTACGTAATTTTTGAAAGCACTACAAAATCAGTTTTAATCTTAAAAACTGTTTTTCAAGTAAATTATGATTTTAATTAAATAATAAAATTAATAATGTTTAGAAAATTATTTTTGAAATATTAAATTTATTTTTTTATTCTACACATAAAAAAATGGTTGGGGTAACATTTTGGGATTTTTCTAAGATACTTGAATTTTTTATGAATAGTAGAATCTGATAATTCACAATAAATTCTAAATAATGGATTAATTGAGTCGTCGATGATGTTATGCTGAAGTAAGACCACTTGGTTAGGGATAAAATGATAAAATTACTATTATTCATCATTCGAGGCTCACTATTTCTTATCTTAGGAGAAATTAATAAACTAATGAATTTTATATTAAGGAAACGCCTCCCCCCCCCATTGTAAAAGCCACCCTTCACACCCTCATTTCCTCACACCTATAAAGCTCCAAGCCCTCTCTAAACTCTACCCAAACACCTTCCTTAACCCCTATAACACGTCCAAGAGCTTCTAGTCTCATTAAAATACCAATATTAGGTCCTCAAGGAGGTTCTCAAGAGAATGATTCAAGAGGTAATTTCTCTCCCTCTTCTCCCTTAATTTCCTTTCAAGTTCAAGTTTATTTCTTGATCTCTCCCCACCTATATTCATCCAAATGGTATTGTAACTCCCTTATTATAAATATAATGTAATTTTATGATTCTAATGGGATATTATATCATCCAACCCCCTTTCCCTATTTCTTTTATTTTATTAAAGATAACATTGTTCGTGAGGTGTTAATTTATCACCTTCAAGAACGACATGCTTTCTTCTTCCATTTCTACCTTCAGATCTGGTCATGAAACCATTTTATGGTTGAACCAGAATATTTTATATGTATTATTTCATATTTAAATTTCTGTAACTAACTTATGAACATATTATTATGTGATAAATAAAAACAAATTTGTTGTGATCGAAAAACCGCCCAAATTAACCCAAACAATCATCATTTAATTTTTATCTAATGATTCATCCACATGGATGTAATATGATTCATTATAATATCATTAAAAACCCTTTAATATCATTAATAACATGTAATATCATTCCTGGATGTTTACCCATGTTCTACACAAACTACAATTTAAGAATACAAGTGAACCACTCAAGAAAACCATGATAACAAACATTCTCGAACAATGTTTTAAAATTATATAACTCATCCAAAGGTGCATAAAATCACTTAATGAAACCATAAGTAAACATATTAATGTACACAAGGTTCTGGATATCTAATAAATTAATATAATGTCATTATACAGGACATTAAAGAGAAGTAAGCATTCAGATACAAGGTAAGGGGAAATCTCGAACCAAATTTTCTTCCTTCGGGTTCTCCCTCTTTCAGTCCATTTTTTATATGGTTACTCATTAAAGATAATTTGTTCATCATTGTATCTAATTTCTGGGATATACATGTTTTCACTATTTTTTATGTCAAACCAAATTTTTTCCAAAAGAACTCCTCTTTTAGTAACACCCCTTTCACTTTTCACTCAAAGTGGACGGTTCTTGTAACATGTATGTTATTCCCTCTTTCTTTTGGGAACCCAAATCTTATGAATGTGTTATTTTGAGATGAAACACATTATATTCCATGGGTTAGTTATTTAAATTTTTGATATGTGTTCTATGTGGAAAGCATGATGATGATAAGTTTATGATGTGACGAGTGCACCCGAAATTATATAGCGCAATATGAATGTTTCAATGTGATGTGTGCACCTAGAATTATACAGCTCTCTAATGCATTGGGTAAAGTGACGAATCTTGTGAGTAAATATGAAGTGATGTGTGAACAAGATTATACCTTGGTTCACAAATGTGTTTGGTAGTTAACCACTAATACATGATGTTTCATTTTTATACATTGCCACATTTCAAGTCTTTTATTTATGCTCCTCTCATTTTCATGATATCTTTCCATTGTTATTATTATGCTCACTCCATGCTATATTATTCTTATCTATACTCTTACTAGGCTTCTAGCTCACCCCTTTTTATGTATATCCTCAGGTGGCTACATATACTAAGGAGAGGAAAAGTTCCAATAAGAAGCTAGAGAAGAAGAAATTAAATAAATGTTTATGCTTGATGTTTTATTTTTTATGTATGGTCATAGTTTTCCAAAGACACTAAACCATTGGATCCTCTATGTGTCATACGATTATTTTTTTATCATTGAAATGATAAAATAGTAATGTAAGAAAAGGTCAGGTCATTATAGTCCACATTATTTTTGCAGGTCATCTAATCTAATTTTTTTTATGAACACTAGATGAATACCATTAAAAAGATATTATTTGTTCTCATTTGTTCGGATCATTATAAAGTCATTATGGTTTTTTATCAGTTGGAAAGTGAGTTATACCAGTGGAAGAATATAATCAATAATATGAAGAAGCAATGTTAAATTTAATCCATGTATTGGAATAATTTCATGAACTTATTCTTTAATAAGTACTTTCCTAATGTTCTTTATATGAAGATGGAAAATGAGTTCTTTGAGTTGAAGCAAAAGGATGATGAATCTGTCTATACCTATTAGGCTAATTTCACAAGACTTGTGAGGTACTCTTCTGTAATTATAGTCTAACGCAAAATTAATGTTGATAGTTACATAAGTGGATTAAATTCAAGTCTTATAAGGGAATTGGAAATAATATAATTAGTAACTGTGAAAAAATTGTGCCTTTTGAAAAAAAATATAAAATTGAGGTTGGTTTACTTTTAAATATCATAGTTTTAACAAGAATATGAATATAGAGATCCAAAGGGAATATAAAAACCATGGAGTGAATAAAATTTTGAAACTCCTAATTTCTAAAATTGTGGGAAATGTCACTTAGTAAAGTGTATAAGAGGAACCAGAATTTGATTCATGTATGGAATCTTGGTCAATAAGAAAAATAATGAAGTAGTGATGAGAATAGGAAATTCAATGAAATGAGTGGAGAGATATCCCAATATAATGAACCTACCACATGTTAGTGTATTATGTGCATTGATTTTGGGAATTATCCAAATCAATGACCCAATCCAAGGGCTAATATGGATGATAAGATAAAACAAACTCTATGGGAAAATGAAAAAATAAAATATTATTCAATAAAAATGGCTAAAGTTAAAAATGTAAATTGGGGGAAATCTTATCCCCCGTAGTTAGGAAGTTCAGGCTTTATTTTTTATGAATAATCCATATGAAAGACTTATTGTAAATCCTTTGGTGTAAATTTATGTGATTATATTTCCCTACATGGATTGTGGAATAATAAAATCACTTTTAATATTCTATCAATACAAGGATGAACACTATTCTCCAAAAAAATGTTTTTAGTATAAGATTATAGCATATTTAAGGAAGAAGGGGTGAATTATATTTTTGGATGTGTTATAAGGTTAACCATTTATGGGTAGTTTAATTAGATTTTTAATCATTGTTTTGTGAAAATTGTATTATCTCACCACATAAAGACTTATGTATATTGAATAACCAATTTTTTATTATGGTAACTAAAGATATGTGAGATTAATTATCATGGAACTCATCTATTAGTATATCAGGAGTTCAAAAAAGAATTTTCATTAATTTCTTAGAGTATGAGATGAAGTGTAAATCTACCAAGGCATATTCAAAGGTTTGGATTATTTATAAGAAAGGGAATAACATTAGATAATTATATTTCCTTATACTTAAGGTCAATAGAAATAATTACTCAATGATGGGATTCTGATAAAAAAATGTGTTGTCCTAATAACATAATTTTTATTGAACTAATGGCCTTTTAAATCATAAAAAAATTATAAATTTGAGGACAAAAAATTTTCTTTGATCATTCACTTGTTTGTGATTGATGACCTCAATCACTCCCAAAAAATATTTATGCTTTTCCTCCAGGTAAAATATTCACTCCCAACCTATGTTATCCTATGTAGAAAGCTAGTTATATTTAACATTGGATAACCATTATGGTTCCAACTTTTCATTTTAATGGATGTTTTATTTTTTATTTTTTACAATGTGGGTTTATATGAATGAAATATTCATGTATTAAACCTTTGACAACCTAGATTAATTTTTAGGGAGAAATTTATTTTAAGGGGGTAGTATTTAACTCCTCGTGATTTTGTGAATTGCATTTTTTAATTAATTTATCCTTTTTTAGATATTACATTTCACACTAAAGATATATTATTTTATGTTAAAGCACTATGTTTGGCATGCATTATACACAACACCAAGTTAATAATACACTAAATGAAACATAAATATTATATTTATCTCCATGGAACATCAATTTTATATTATGTTATATGTAATAATTACTTTCCTTAATATCATTCATAACACACAAGACCATGGTTTACCGAAAAAAATATATTTTTACAATATTGTTATTTAATACAATAATATATAACCAAATGTTAAATTATAGTTTATGAATAGTAATAAATAATTTATGAAAATAAATTGTTTACAAAATATAATATAAATTCATAGGTTTATAATTAATTATAAATGAATATGAAAGCAAATTGAATATAAAAGGTATTATTATTATTTTCACAGTCATAAAGATGTTTTACCCTTATAAATTAAATTAAATAAAATTAGTGAAATATATTAATGTAATCTATTTGTTTTATATTCAATAAAATGTTTTTTATATTCATTCAATATATTTACATGACATAAAATAAGAACAAACCCAATTATATGCTTAAAAACATACATTTTTGTACATAATGTTTTACTGCCTCTTAATGGAGAACACATTTTAAATTAAAATTTAGGAAATGTTATAGACTTAATATTTCAAAATAAACTTCATATTTGATTTATAAACATAAAAATTGGGTAAGGATATTTTTTTGATGGTTTTCTGTAAGGTTTTATTTTTTAATGAATAGATAAAAATATTAAATTTTAGTTCCAAACTTCTTTTGAATATAATTTATTTATAAAGCATAATTATATTTTAAATTGGTTTCAAAGATTAATTAGATAATATCATTATAAATTAATACAATATAGGTTATTGATATCAATTTTACATTGAAATTGGAAATAAAAACATTGAAAACATTTCAATGTTTTTACATTAAAAACATGCATTGTAAATCCGACTACATAATTAATTTTAAATTAATTTCCTTCACTCCAATGATTTGAATTTGAAATAATTAATTCTATATTTTAAATAATTGTAATTTATAATGTCTAATATGTTCAAATTATTATTTTATCCAAGTGATTATTGAATATAATTAAAATTAATTACATCAATTAAGGTAAACTTAACCTTAACTAAGTACTAAATATTAAATTTAAGACCCAAATAAACCTTGAAACTTGTACAACACCCATTTTTTGACCATTATTATTAAATTTATGTTCCATTATTGAGTTTATTTTTTTATGACTTTTTTCGGTAAAACAAATCGGTACACCTAACTTTATTTCAAAATTACCAAGTGTGTACTTTCTCTTCCCTATAATAAACCACCACTAATCCCTCTTATTCACACCTCTAAAATCAGTTATACTATTAAAATATCTGAAACCTTTACTCCAAAAAATTCTACCTTTTTCATTTAATCCACCCATTGGGAATAAGTTCTTCCAAGGAATCCTTTTGGTAAAAACTAAAAGGAGTTTCCCAATTAAGAGGTAACGCATTCTCAATACTTTTTTTGTATTCCTTCTCCACCCCTCCACTCTATAAATTACATGATTGTATAAAAAATAGTACCCTCAATATAGTAAGATATTTTATTCTATGGTTTCTACTTACACTTACTCACACCTCCATCTAATGGGTGAAGAATATATTGTTTCTACGTATGATGAACATACGCCTCATAAAACGATGATACGTAAATTTTCCTTACTTCCTCTCATAGTGGACATTATGGTGGAAAATATATTTATATATATCATATTATATATCTAATATTAATTTAAGATTCATTATTTCTCTCAAAAAGCATATCATTTTACTTTACATTTCATGTAAATATGATAATTTCGTTTCAATAAGTGTGGACTAACGCCTCCTCAAAGCGATGTGATTTGTTCACAAACTGCATGGAATTTATTAAAGATGGGTTCAGTGAGATTATATGAAATATAGATGATAATACTTTTAATATAATTATGTTATAAACATATATTCATATAATTAATTTTCTTAGTTTCATTCAATACAACAATAAGAACCTAAACAATATACATGCGTGTGTACAACTTACTGTCTACCTGAATGGTGCATTCATATTTCTAATTAAATATTATATAGTTTATTATAATACACATATATTAAATATAAATGATTTTTATATTATTTTTTAAATTCTCAAATGATGATGTAATTATAAGGACCAAAGTTATAATAAATTAAGACACCTGCGAAGAACAAAGAGAGTATTACCTGAAGTGAAACCTTAATATATTATTTTTAACATGAGGGTAATATAAGTTCATGATAATACCATATATGGTATCAGATATAATAAGATGTTTCTGTAAAAATTTTATGATAAATTTATATTTATTACACAGTGGGGTTGATAGAGTATGATAAGATCCAAGATAAAAATTAAGGGGATTTCATCTCATTTTTTATTTCTGTTAGATACATGCTTTACACACCACCCATTACTTTTTGAATAGTGTGTGTAATGATCAAAGATTTATTCAATGAAAAATATAGGAAACTTTATGGGTATTGACATATCCATTCTTTGAACCTTATTTTATGGGGATTATGTTTCAAAAGTTATCAAATTGGTAAAATAGCTTTGTCTCTATTTTCCTTCTTTGAGACTCGTGTTTTGTTATGCTCTTAAATTCACATTTGAGGTGTATATACTTCCATTTTATATGATATATCTTGAATATAAATATTTTAATAATATTATAAGATTCATCAAAAAAAATTACTTTGAGAGTATGATCCAAAGTTACCAAGAGATAAGATTTTATTAAAACAATCTCATTAATTTTCAATATTTTTTATGTTCATACTTACTTTGATGAAATATTGAAACCCATATCTCCAAAAAAAATCATGAATTTTATTCTACTATGGTTATTAATGATATATTCATGTATTGGTACCAAATTTCTACTTCCTAGTAAAGAATATAGTTAAGAAAGTATTTTTATGGAAACTCGACATTACCCTCTATCCAGCTAGAAGTATATGGTTTCTAAAAAGGGTTCCAAAAATATTATACTATTCTCCTAAAATATTTAGAAGAAAATTTCCCCATATATGTATTTTACTGATGTTTTCAAAGGAATCTTCCTTTCACTTTCTCAATGATGAATTTTTATAACATTTTTAATATGAAAATAGAATATTTTTGTACATCATATGATATGTACGAATATACCAACTATAATTTCATTCAAGATTCCTTTTCACATTTAAAATGATAATTATTAAGAAAACGTTTTTAAAAGAAATATTGAATGAAAATTGTTTTCAAATTTTTTTCAAACATCTTTTATATATTTTTTAAGAAAACGTTTTTCAAAATGATTTTAAGTCTTATTTATTATTTTTTCAATATACATTATGAGAAAATTATTTTCTAATGGTTTCAGGTATTAAAAATCCTTTTTCAATTAAGAATTGATATTTTCTTCAATAAATGTCTTTGAAATATATTTCAAAAAAAATTCCCACAAAATATTTCATTTGTTGGTGTTACTCATTCTTTTCTATTAAATTAAATTTTTTGTCTTCATGTTATTTCTATGAATGGTTTATGCTTTTATTTCATGAGATTTATGAAACACATTCATATTTCACAAGTTATATGATTTTGAACATTGCTTCTTTTCAGGGGTTATGCATTCTGGAAGTGATTATGAAACCTCTCTCTTTTCATAGTTTATGATTTGATAAAGTGTTAATGACCCACATTTTATTTCATGGGTTATGATTTTTGGTTTATAAAACCTATGTCTTCTTATGGGTCATGATATGATGAAATTTTTATTTTTTTCACATGTATGAATGATGCTATTATGAGATTGGGGGGGACCTATATCTCCCTCCAATACATGGGTTACTATGGATGACTCATGATTAAAAATATTATGTGTGAACCTGATTACATGTCCACAATTTTATTCATGGATATAGTTACATGTCTATAAGTTTATGTATGCACCTGAATACATGTTCAAAATGTTCTGAGTAAACCATATTAAATTTTCACAATGTTATCAATAGACCCAGTTCTATGTCCATATGTTTATGTGTTAACCTGATTACATTCTCAAAATGTAATGTGTTAACCTGATTACTTGTTCATAATGTTATGTATGGACCTGGTTTCATGTCAACAAGGTTATGCATGAACCTGATTGCACATTCAAAATGTCATCTATGGACTTGGTTTAATGTCCACAAGTTGATGAAGGGGCCTGATCTCAAGTCCATAACTTAATGAGTGGACCTTTTTCCATTTATACATGTTCACAATGTTGTAAAACATTGTGCATGCCACAAATTGCATGTCTTATTCCTATTTTATGATTTCATTACTTATGCTCCAAATTCACTTATGATCTTTGTATTATGAACTGAAAAATATTTATTATGATCTCTAATGTATAGGGTATGATCACCAAATGTTATGATTAATCTCCATACCCACTTTCATGTTATTCTTACATATTTCCTTTATTTACCCTTACTGAGATTCTGATCTCACACCTTTATTATGTTTCCATACCCCAAGTAATGATGAAAGGTTTTAGGTAGAAGTAATAAAGGTGTAGATCTTTATTTGAGATGTTGATGATCTTTCACCAAGATAGAAGATTTTGTTTCCATGATTCCAACAACACTAAACTATTACAGTACTTGGGCATGTATTTTTTTTAATGTAATAAATATTCATAAAAAAGGTTGTAATATCCATGTATGTTAAGATTGGGTTTCTATATAGTGTGTCCCTAGTACCATAAACCATGATTCTCTGAACAAAAACAACCCACACCAAAAGATAAAAAAACCACATAACCAAAGGGACTTATAAAACATGCACCAAATCCCATCACGTTTTCTGATAGGATCATATTGATC
This sequence comes from Viscum album, assembly GCA_963277665.1. Classification (NCBI taxonomy): domain Eukaryota; kingdom Viridiplantae; phylum Streptophyta; class Magnoliopsida; order Santalales; family Viscaceae; genus Viscum; species Viscum album. Next base: position 625,697,679 of record OY728150.1, on the reverse strand, counting down.
ACACCACCTAGCGCTAACTCATCCTATTGTTTCCCTGCACATCGATGAAATCGCCCATCCCATCTTATAGTCATAGGTTGCTCGAATAATGTTGTTTTCGATGATAGGAATCCATAACACTAGATCATGGAACCTGGGTGGAAAACTAAGACTAAAGATGATGAACTGGAGCCCAAAAAGAAAATTTCATAAGTCGGGTGCCACCACTATGATGACCACTACAATTGTGCCACCAAAAATAGGCATTCTTGAAACAACAACAAAAAAACTCCAAGAAGAGGGTCGACTTCACTAAAGCCACCAACACCATACTAAATCTTTATGGAAACCTTCAAACCCAAATAGAGTGTGTTTTTTCATGGAGGGAAAAGGATAACAAAACATATGTTTAATGTTGATAGATGGAACCAAGACTTGGGAAAAACATGAAAAATCACTCTGGGCCAAACAATGACAAAGCAGGAGCATGATAAAACCGTAGCACTAAAACAAACCAATAAGAACCATCGATAGAGGGTGAACAATGGTGGGGGATTTATCGACATGGCTCAAAATGTGGAAATAGGGGTCCATGAATCTACACGATGATTCATGCTTTCAAACGCTTCTAGACCCGAATAATGAAATTAATTCAAAATCCTCGTGGAAAAACCCTGAAGAGAAACATGAAAACAACTAGAGAGGGGACACTACTAGAACTAAGAGTTCCTATATCCACCATCTATATCCATCTATTTACCCTTGTTGAAAATAACAGTCATACCACATTATGACACCAACAAACCCAACCGGCATAGGACCCAATGAAGAACACTAAGATCGAGCAGAACCACATCTGTAGAGTGATTAAGAAAGAAGGCACTGAGGTTTCTTTCCATATATATGGTGGATCACCAGAGGAAAAACAAACCTAATTCGAGGAGAGGGGCCATCTCTACAGAGATAGAGGGGGAACCCCTAGAGGAAAGATGCATATAGAAGATATTTAATGCTCAGAGAGTGTGGCAATAACCTTTTCCTCTATCAAGGGACTCATATTTTAATATCAAGTTAATCAATTTAGGGAGCCAACTCAAATGGTAATCTTACAAGTGCTTTGAAACTGGCATAGAATGAGAAAATGTGATCCAATAGTTAACATATGAGACTCTATGAAATAGGAGTGTGTGTTATCCTATGTTCATATCAAATAATTGTATCCGCATGTGGATTTTAACAATATACAAGGCTTGGGAAAATTAAAAAAAAAAAAAAGGATGGGAAATAAAAATAATAATGTGCCTTGTAGTTAAAGATGATTTCATTAAATTGAGAATAATTTTGAACCCAGATGAAGAAGGGGAAAAAAATTAAACTACATGATGATCATTTGAGTTATATCAATAAATTGATTCAAGCAATATTGGAAATTGAATTTTGGAACCCAGGAGAAAGTGAAAATAGAACGTTACTTTTGTTAATATTTTAATTCCACTTTATCAAACCTGTTATCATTCATAGAATTGAAACTTGAACTCCAATTAAAATAGGGAAGTAGGTGACATATTATAGGGGGCATGAAATCTTGGATAGTGAATGAATCTGTGTTTCCCTTGATTTCTAATCGGTGGTTGACATTACGATGACCCTTTTTTTGCATCCTTTTGAAAACCCTAGTCAGGTTATATGCCCCAAATTTTAAAGTCTATTCATGATCCTTTAGAACTTAATTTTAGTAATAATTTTCTTATATGTTACAAATAAAAAAACATTCAATTATATGAGGGAAAAAACATTTAAGTGTGGGTAGTTTGATGTGGTTGTTTCTCAATGCACTTTTTTCTCATCATTTTTTTAATTTTATTGTATTATTGATATCAAAACAATGTATTTTTTTAATAATTACCAAATTTTTTAAATTTTGTAATTAACTATCAAATTTGCATTTGTAAGTAAAATATATATTTTAGGGATCATTTCAATCAATTTGAGTAATTTAAAACTAATGAATTATTATTTTCTACATCCTTTTTTTTATTTTCTTTTTTGTTTAAATTATAATTTATCCTTCCATTTATTTTAATTCATTAATTATTTTTATTTTATCTAAAAATAATTGTTTCATTTAATTTTCTAATTAATTAACTCTTATTTATAAATATTTTATATTTTATTAGTGTTAAATTATATAATTTAATTAATTATGTAACCATATTTTTCTTCAAGTTAAATTTTTTTAATATCTATTAATATTTTTTAAAAGTTTCTAAGGTATTCATTTGTAACTAATTTTTTCATTATTAAGATTGAAACTATTTTAATTTAATTCAATCATTAAATTAATTCACTATTTTTATTAATTCTATTTTCCGTTTATTTTTAATTATTTCAATCTAATTAATTTAATTCATTTCATTAATTTGTATATATATTATTCTGAAATTATTTTTTAAACTTTTTTCAGTTTTTTTTTAATTTTTATTACTACAATTAAATTATTGTTTTTTCAGGTGCAGTGTTATCTAACAATGACTTCTTGAGTTGGCGCTATATTTTCAAACAAAGAATCTTGGTGTCACAACTAGATTCTCAATAGTGACTCAAAGAGTTTCCATTTCATTCACCCATCAATGGATCTTTTTCAACATTTTCAATGATTTAAAATGGTGGATGACATCTTATAGTGGGTTCGTAACCACCATTGCAGCTTCACATCAATACCTAATGTCTCTAGCCCCCATTCTCATTCACCAACATCCATGGTTTGTCAGCTACAAATGTTGTCAGACCCATCCCCTTCACCCATTGAAACTCACAACCCACCGTCGACTCCCAAACCACCATAGATCCCCACATCTATAAATCACCATTGATATGCATTTACTACCACCACCTTCCTTTAGTCCCAAGGAGACTTATGGAAAGCAAATAGTAGTAGAAAAATACATTGGAGGCATAGACAAAATTCAACAGAAGACCAAAATCAAATAAAAATTTAAAAAATACCAAATCTAATTAAAGAATCCAAATACCCCAAATTAATACTATATTTTAACCCAATAGATTCAAATATACACCTAAATTGATCATCTAAGGAAGAAGAATAAATGATCAAACCACCATCACTTACTGGATCTACCAATACTGCCACAATCATTGCTACCGCCAAGGAATGAGCCACGAGAGACACTCAAAATTTATCCCTCTCCATAGAATCCCACCACTATCTCTCTTTATGGACTCACCTCTATAATGTAGCCAAACCCATTCACCAAGCCACCTCATCATTACCTGAACCACTATTGTCGGAAACCACCCGTGCCACACTACCACCCTCTCTCCCATCACAAAAAGACCAATAGAACCCCTTCCTCTCTCTCCAAATGCATGCATCCCCATCATCTATCAAGCTATCCCACCCCCATATTGTTTTTTATTCCCACTATTTTTCATATTTAAGTATACATAATATATTAATTTATATTATAATAAATACAATAATAATAATATTATTATTATTATAAAAATATATAATACTAATAATAGAAATATAGAAATATTTGTATTCGTGGTTTTATATCTAATTATATTAAGTATATACTTCTGAAAATATACTTATCTTATATAGTAATAATTATATAATATAATATATAATAATAATTTTACATTTATTTAAAAATGCATATATTTTAATAATTATATATATATAATAATTTTATATTGTTATATATTGTTTTATTTCTGTTATTTATTTATTTTATATTTTATTATATATTTATACATTATTAAATACTTTCTATAAATTAACTATTATAATTTTAGTCTTTCAATATATGCTTTATGTGAATTATCCATTTGAATCAGTTATGAGAGACCATGTTGTATGGTGTGGGGTTGACCAACCTATTTCCTGATATTCTACTTCAATCACCAATGAGGAGGAAGAGGCATTGTGAGTGTTCCACACTGAGGTGAGAGAGACAATCCATGAGTGGTTATACGAGCTTTCAAGGTGAGGACTAGTTGAGAGGAATTTGAGAGGTGTCTTCACAGATAATCACTTTAGGAGAAGAATAAGATATATCCATCACATCCTTCCACTCCATGGCTATTTTTTTCCATTTCATGGACTAGCCCATTCAGTAATCCAGTCAACATCTCACTGGTCATCCATTCTCCATCCATTCACATAGAGACAGAGAACAGATCTTGAAACCAAGCTACAAGTATGATAAGAACATGATATGGAAGAGTAGAGAAGCCTAGGTAGTGATTCTTCTCTACCTCTTTCTTGTGATATTAGGGTTGGTCTAGAGATTTATAAAAGTGAAAATATCATACTCCCATATGTGGAGACCGACTTGGGTATCAACTTTCTTTATCTGTAGGTCTATATCAAGGTTCCACAGTCTACTATTTATTAAATGCATCAATTCAAGGAACATATTAATGATCACACAACTCTTCTTCACACTTTGAGTTAAGGGAACCATGCCGCAACATTTTATAATCAAGGGTTAGACTGATTAGTTCCTATATTTTTTTACTAATTTTTACCTCTTCTTCATTGTATTTCCATTTTGAGAGGTGATTCCCTCAGGATTCACTATTTTATACCTCCTTGATTTGTCATCCATTTTGTACCCTTTCATCAAAAAAATGTTTAATTTCAAGTAAAATTAGTTATAATAGCTATGGAAGTTAACCAATGAAACAACTTAGAAATTATCCACCACTTCACAAGAATTAAATGATTGAATTATTTAAAATAGAATAAGAGAATGTACTTTATCCATTTAAAGTACCCTGACGACCCAAAATTCATCAATTGATTTTCCCACTCTCTATTTATGGTTGTCCATGTACCATCTCACACTACATTTCACCAGTTCATTTCATTATTCCTATTTTAATTTCAGTTTTGATATTTTTTCATGTTTCAGTTTTGGTTTTGGTCTAAAAAATGTATTTCCTTCTCTGTTGTTCGACACCCTTCATTCCATATCCCTAGAGTAAGTAGGTTTTAAATTTTATATTTATGCAAGATCAACAACATCATGTGTAATATAATCTAGACAGTATGTATCTCATAACACAAATTTGATAATTTAAATGGAAAACGAAATTGAAATTCACAAGGTATTCATTTAAATATTAGTTATTGTTTCGATCGGTTAGTCTAACCAACCAAAAATTCTAGTTAGACTAAATTGTCTCACACAATGATTTCATAACATCCAATATGGTTTTTCAAAGTCCCACTATGTTGTATTAATACTACATCTCATTATTATCAACATCTCACTTTTTATCCTTTTATATCTCCCAAAACTTGATCCTGACTACCAGATTGACTACCTCTCAAAAATTTTGAATGGATCATTCACAAACCATAATGTAGGGATTACAACACTACTACTTTTTGTGGTGGAACATTCCAATACTTCATTTATTCTAAAAATGATTCTATAGTTCTCAGTTTATTTCATTCTATATAATTGTTGTACTGTGATATTTTTTCGTCCTCTTCCTTAATACCAATAATTATTCTTCTTTCATGTATATTATTTGGATCTCCTTTCTTAATGGATTAGGTTTTTACCAAGATAGTCATAATTTTCAAGGATTCTCACACATTTTATTAGTCTCTTTTTATAATATTTATAATCATATAATATCTCACATATATATTTATTCCATATTGAATTATAAAACTTCTCAAAATAAAAAAAATACATGATATTTAGACAAAAGATAAAATCTCAGTCAATTCTCATTAAATTACACAAAATACTTAAGGAAATTTAATCATATGATTTTTTAAATATAGATTCAGCTTTTCACACATAATATTTTTCTCACATATCCCTATAAAAAACACCTCAATGTGTGCGTAACTTCATACAGTTACAACATGGAATTGTATCATGTAGTGTGGAACACTCCTCAATATGACAATAACCTGGATCATGATCCCATTGAAAGATCATGACATTTGAATCCCTGAAAATTATTTCTTGAGTATTTTCTTCTATTAATTATCATCCTCTAAAATAATTCATTCTATTGTTCTCTCTAATTTTGAATCTCATTCATTTAGTATCAGAAAACATATCTTACAAATCCTCGTATCTTACAGACCTCACATATATTATATTGATGTATCTTATGAGTATTACCTTCATGTGTGGAATCTATCTTGTGTGATATAATTTTATATAGACAAGATCTCTTACATGGAAGCATATCTTATGAAATACATTCTTATGAAAGATAAAAATATTATAAAATATTGTATTAATATTACTATATTTAATCAATTTATTTTATAAATTCTTCAACTATTCCATGTAATTTTGAAAAACATTAGATATACTCTAAATATAAAAAAATAATCCAAATATTTCTCTCTCCCTTTCATAGTAGTTATTTATTTGAACAGAATTTCGGAAGACCTCCTCATAACTTCCACTTGTAATATTTATTATTATTAATAATTATCCAATCACTATCCAGTTTCATTTCACTAAATAACTTTAGAAAATTAATGTATAATCTCATCATTATCAAAAATAGTAATTAACTTTAATATAAGATCATAAATCATCACATTTAGGCCTACTACAAGAATATATTCTGTTGAGCTATTCATGAGGCCTCCAAAACACCACCATTATACTTTTCCATAAACACATGGACATCATCTACAACCACTTAAACATGTATTGGATATTTCTCCAACCATTATAAAACAAGTTTTATAGAAAATATATATTCATGTTTAATGTTGTCTCTAAACACACCTTTTTGTTTTTTAATACCATCCGTTTATTCTTGTAAACATGTTTTCATGCTATATATTTTCTATCTTCCCCTTTTTGATAACAAATATAGATGTGTATATTATGATGGGATTTCTCACTTCAACTCCATGATTCTTCAAAAACATCAAAAAAACTTATTATTTCACTCTCGATGAATAATTTACCATGATATAAATTGTTTAGGGAAGGGTCTCACCACATGAATCTTAATAACAATCCATTATTTAGTAATCTATATGGTTATGTGTCTTAACCCGGTGTATAAAATAATAGTGATTTCACCAATCCATCATGGCTATATATACATTATTTTATCTTGTGTTTCAACTTTCAAGATTCTATTTTTTGGGAATGTGTTGTAGATTATTCTAGAAATATATGTTATCCCACACTCATTACAACAAACAAATAAGAATGTTCCTATGATATTTGTATTACCCCATTTCTTCTTGAATATTCATCAACCCACGTTGACCTTAGATAAATATATTTATCTTAAACCATCCAAGGGTTGAATATCTAATGGAAATATCTTATTTTTCACATTCTTCATAAATATTGATATTTTCAAAAAATAACATGTTTTTAACAGTCTATCATATTGGATTACCTTTAAGGGATTAAATCCTCCCAAATCATCATCATGATAGATTTTATAGCATGGGAGTCCTCTTATTTGTTTTTTATAGTATTCATAGTAATACTCCACTATCATTCCATATGTCACCTTCAATTCCATAAATTAATACTCATGAAAACTAATTCAAGGGGGAAGTGAATTATTTTTCAGTTCATCAGTTGAGGTAATATGGATGAGAGTTATATGGAAACAAAATACACTTTTTTAATCTATTTGGACAATATCTCTTTTTTCATTTTCTACATTTTCTTTTCCAATTTAAACCATTTTTTTGCATGGACTTCTTCTTATTATTATATTTAAATTTATCTATCTATTTAAATAAATCCTATTATTATATATAAATAGAAAATAATTTCTTCTAAACATAATAAATGTTCTTTTTTTTCACATTGATTTATTCTAACCACTTTTCATACCTAATATGTAACACAATCTTGTACTCATCTAAAACATCTTTAATCAATCCAATATTTTTATTCCTCATATAGAAAGATCTCCTTATGAGTATTTTATTACTCAATTTAACTATGATCTCCATGGATTTCTTGAAATTGTCCCTTGTGTGTACAATCATACCATAGTACATAATTAAATTATTTTTTGACGAGACATACTTTATATCCTCCTTATTGGGATTATGTTTCCTATCTCTTTTCTAAACGTGTTTAATCCTTGAGTAAAACTCAACTTTACCCTCCTACATATTCGAATTTTCTATTATTTTATTATGTTTTATTCTCTTAAATTTTATATGTTAATTTTATATGGATTTATTATTTTATAACTACACATAATTTTAATAACTCTTCCCATAATTATCATAATTATTTTAGGATATTCCTGTCTATTTTTGACTGATAATTATTCATTCTTCTATGAATTATAATTCAATGTAGAGACTTTTCTATGATTTTAGGAATTATCCTCCCACTCCCAATCCATAAAAACATTAATTTATTAACACATTCATCCAATATTAAGTGGCTCTAACCCTAAACATCTACAATCAGACAAAGCTCATGATAGACAATATTTTAGTACAACTTAATTTCAGATATATTACATAAAGGTACACAAGAAGAAATCATATAATTTTTATAGGTCTATAATATTTTTGGAAATATGTACATAAAACAATAACATGAAACTTGGGTACCACAACATTAGCTAAAAACATTACAACACCACCTTAAAAAAATTCTATTTCTTTTCTAAAACAAAATTGGATACCCTGGGGATGTACATAAGTAAAGGTTGATCTATAATGTCTAGTAAGGAAATAATCGAAATATATAATAATTTAAAGAATAACATATGAGTCAAGAGGAATATTAAGGTATCATAATAGGGGTTAAAATAATAAACACTAACATTGAACATGATATAATATAATAACAAAAACACAACATGGGAATGTGAAGAAATATAAAACATGAAATCATAAACATAAGTCAAGGTTACCAACTGCAACATCATATCATTGAATTATTAAGATAACATATAAATCATCATAAATGGTATCTTATGAGATAAAAAATTCCCAATGCATTTGAGGGATATATCATTCTGGACCCACCCGTCACATTCATATCTTACACATGCATATGTGCGCCACATAAATCAAAAAACATAAGGATGGATTTCATTACTTCTAATTACCTTATTGTCGATAATGGGTTAAATACATGTAATTACCTATTAAATTAATTATATTTACATATAGTTTTATAATATTGAGTGGAAATAGGGATTTGTATTCTCTACACAAATTTTTATCATGGAAATTCGCAAGAGAATTTCGACAACATAAAAAAGGATACATAAAAATTAATGGAAGGGTTTAATGTGATTTAAAGGGGTCTATAATTAAATTTAAATCACAAATAAATTAATATTTTTACAAAATAACATATCCCAACATGAGTAATTGTAAATAAAAAGGCATAATATAAGGAAGTTTCATAAATAAAGATGAGGGAAGGATCCCTTACCTTGAGATGTCACTTCTAAAATATTGTGAGGTGCTTCGTAAGATCATGATAACACATTGGGAGGGATATAGAGAGGTAAACATATATTTAATTCATTATTATGGTTTTAGAGTGAATAATAATAGGAGGTGGTGATAATTTTTATATTTAATGTGAGGGTAATTATTAATTAATTTCTAAACATAGATTTTAGACCCTATATGATAAAACAATCAAACTCACAAACCTTACCAGGGTTTTGGAAAATGGATTATACCATAGTGGAATGATTTTAAATATTTTATGTGGGTAAAAACGGATCTAAAAAAATAATAACCATGGTGATGTGTAAGTGAGTCATGTTCTTGAAGAATTAATTTTGATGCCTTAAAATATAATATATATTTCATAGGATTCATTAGGGTTTAAAAATTAATTAAATAACTTCACTAAAACATAATTTTAAAGGGGAAACATAATTTTTATCATTTATACACTTTATAGTATTTATTACACCAATTTTTGATCTTTTATAATGTTATATTATATACCATATATTTATAAAGTTTTACATATTTACCCAAAAACATGACTCCCTCAAAACATTATGAAAAAATCACAGTTCAATAATTTTGAAGTGTTGATTTCAAAAATAACATTTATTTTATAAAAATGAATATTTAAATAAGAACAATTCAATTTTAATTCAAAAAATCAAATTTATTGAGAAAATATAGGTTTTTATAATTATAACAGTTTCTGGCCTTTACAAAAAATAAAATTTATTTCTTAAAATTTTATTTTCATTTATAAATAAATAAATATTTTTTAATAAGAATATTGTTTTAGATAATTTTTTTAAAATAAATTCTTGACTAAATCAAAGAGAGTCATGAATGAAAATATATATTTCACAAAAAATCAATTTTCTTTTCATCATATCAAATTCTACATTTCCTCAAATACATTTTTTAAAAATTTATTATGTAATAATAAAAATAAATAAATATATTCATTATTTTATAAAAAATAAAAATATCAAATTCATACTATTCGAGTGAAGATACATAACCCCTTATTAAACTAACGTATTCCCTAAGGATATGTTATGTGATGATTAGAATTTTTTTGGGTGCTTAATAAACATAGTATAGGACATGATCTTAATAAGATTGAAAATTTCACGTAAATGGTTTCACTCATGGTTTAGTTGTAGAATTTAAGCTTGGGATTGGTTAGGGTAGATACCCCGGGATGCCATCTCCCTTGGAAGATCTGATAAATAGGCTTCATAAGGTATGATCTTACTCTTTTAGGTCATCACTTTTTCATCTATGTCGATTGGATATTATCATAACCATTAATATATACTAAAAAATAGTAACTATACAAAAGATATGTTATATATGCTTATGATGCTTAATGGTCTATTATATATGACATGATATAAATTACAATGGTTTAAACTAAATAACACAGTTCATGTGTTATTTCTAACTATAATTATTAATAATTAATTTAATCATTTGAAAATGGAATTTAATTTATAATTCTTCAGGTCATTAAATTCTTCCCCTTTTATAAATTTTCCAATAAAAATTTTATTTAATACACTAAAATAGATCAGAGATCTTCTGTTTTCCTTTCTACTTATAGTTCCCATGTTTCTTTCTCTAACTTGTGGGTTTTCCATAATACATTGACCAGGTGAGTTTTCTTATTTTGGAAAACATTGTATCTAATATATAATATTTTCATTGTATTCTCTTGGTACGAAATATCATTATCCAATGGTAAAAACACTAGATTTAGTACATGCGAAGGTTCTGTTGTAACAACCCAAACTTTTTGAATAGTATATTAATTTACTCTTATCGATTTAATAGATATGTTTATGGTTAATGCTTAAAGAAGAGTAGATGGCTTCATCCAGTAGACTCGAACCTTATGAAACCCAATTATCAGAGCTTGGGAAGGAGGTGGCATCTTTGGGCTTTGATTTGGACCAAGACCAAGCCGAACTCCTGCGTGTCAATCTTGAAAGGAGTCGCCTACAAAAGAAGTTCAAGTTAGTAGAGACTACAACTCGGGAAATGTTATCCAAGCCTCCCTTAGATTCTCTCACCTTAGCACACCTTACACTAAGTTTATATGCTGGTGTTGTAAGGGGCTATGTAACGAGACAGTAGCAACTTTGTGTATTCCTTTGTGAAAAATAAATTGGGATTTCTTCCTATGGTGGTTTTTGTGAGTTTTTAGATTTCTGGATAAATATAGGATGTATCTTATGAATGAATTTTGAAAAAAAAGGATATTTTAAAATATTTATGTAAACCTTAAATAATTAATGATGTGTAAGGATTTTAAAAAAAATGGTCTTATGTAAATGTGTTCAATAAGAAATTTAGAGTCTAATAAGATCAACTTAATTTTTGATGAATAGTAAATTATGAATAGTGATTTTATGCTTAGGATTAGTATTGTGACCAAAAGGATTAGTAATCTCACTTAAATAAAGTATTAATATAATTTAGGCACTTTGATTAAGTAATGTAATTCTATAAAATAGGTAAATAACTGTTTCAAAAATTATTAGTTTAGTATTAGTTTTTTCAGATGAATAGTATTTTTTATTTAAAAATTAAATTAAAATTATTTAGAAAATTATTTTTATAAAATGGAGGTCATTTTTGTATTCAGAGCAGCAATATTATTTTAACGTGAATTTTTGGGATTTTTCTGAAAAACTTGAATTTTTGGTGAATAGTGATTTTTCGGTTTAGAGTTTTGTGTGTTTAGTGACATCATTAAGGATGTAATAATTATGTAATAATTCTGGTAGACTTATGACTAGTAAGATAATTTATTAGGTGTTCCAAGTGTCCAATACATTGGGAAACTACCATGGTCAAGCCCATGGTTTTCCCAATACCAGCAATGAGGCGTCCTTTTGCGATTAATGCCTTGTCCCCTCACTTCCCCTATAAATACCAAGACATTCTATCATAATTTCGATTAAAAAATCATCATCAATGAAGTTCTGGTCTCCTTTCCTACCAATGAGTCATCCCAAGCTTCCATCAAAATTCCCAAGATCCCGAACATCGAGATTTTAAAGTAACTCTTCAAGGTAAGGGATCCTACTTCTCTCTTTCTTTTCATGAATTCTCTTTTATGTCATTTATTTTATGATCTATGTTCTTATGTTGGGGATGTTATTTTATATTCATCCTAATTTCCATTTCATTTTCATATGATAAGAGACCCCCTCTTTCTCTCATCAATTTATTTTAAGAATGTTTAGGTGGCGCTGTTACGCTACCGAATTTTTGTAAAGAATTCTTTCACCCTTCTCATTTTCAAGTTCTATTTTCATGTCAAGTATTTCATGTTTCTTTTTATAATGTTGGGGTATGATATCTATATCCATCATACTGTTATTTTATGTTCATATGATGAGATACGCTATTTGATCTCATCAATTCATTTTTTGATGTTTTAAGTGACGCCGTTAGGCTGCCGAATTTTCATAACAGAACTCTTATTTTGTATTCCTTCCATATTTATAATTTCATATAGTATGTCTTAAAAATTTCATTACCATGTTCTTATATCTTTTATATTATGTCCCTCTACTTTTTTGTGGAACATTTTTGAGTGGTTAACCCATGTCCCCTCTCTTTTCATTGTTTTCTAAAACCCTGTAGCATAGCCGTTATACTATAGATTTTTTCATCTCAAAATGTCTCTCTTTTTCTAAAATTCTTTTATTTTATTAAGTGAATACTCAAAGATATTTCTTCTACAAGGGTATTCAAATGTATATCAAATTTTTCTATTATAATTCTGGGATTTAGATACATGAAACCCGCTTTCCTTTTTTCGTGGGTTTAAAATGACATAAAGATCATGTCTTAAAAGAGGTTTTTAAAAAGTTATGATTATGAAATGAAACCCATTTATTTTATGCTATATGGGTTATTTATGAAATTTTTGATGATTATATATGTGTCTCACATGATTATAAAGACAAATTTATGGGTGTGCCCTGATAGTGCTCCAATGCATTGGGTAATGATGTAATCTCTTGGGATTACAATTCTAATGATACCTTGGAGAATAACCCTGGTAATTTTTTTTAATGACACCTTAGGGATGGACCTTAGTGAAATGAAAATGATTGTCTAAGTTAAATGTTGTAGCCACATATTCATGTAATGAAATATATTATTTTTATTAAGATATGCCTCTTGATTTCTTTCTCATGCCTTAAAGTTCTTTTTCATGACTTTATTGATGTATCTAAAGTTCACATGTTAAATGTTTCCCCTTATTTCCCTTACTGGGACTTCTTCTCACCCTTTCTTTTGATGTATTTCCCCAGGTTATAAGATGCAGTAATTAACCTAGGATGAACATTAGGAGAAGCCTTTCAGGTGTTTAAGAATAATTTTTTATGTTTTCATGTATTAATTTTATGGTTTCCAAGACATTAAACTTTAAATATCCTCAGTTTTGTATAATGTAATGAAGGTTAATGTGATAAAAACGTAGGATTCCATAGTTGGTATCAAAGGATGGTTTAGTTATTTATGAAAATTAGGCGATAAAAACTTTAGGAAGAACCCTATAGAAATGTATAAATATAGGGAAAACTTCCTGGTATTTTGGTGAGTATTGAGTAAGTGGTTTTTCAAAGAAGTACATCCATGTCTAGATACGAGCAGGTAGAGGCGGCTCTGGCATAGATGTACATAGTGGTAAAACCCGAAAACACCACTTTGATCGTGACTCGAACGGGAACTGGTGCACGACAACGGGCATTGATTTACTCTTGGTTACAACACTCCCATGGCATATGTTTGGTTAATCACAAGATTTTTATGAATCATTAGGAAGGAATTATAGAGAAATATAATTGTTTTCGTATGATGTTTTAAGATGTAGAATCCATTATAGTTAAAATATTCATAAATGAAACAAGTTTCTCACCAAGATTTTATTCTTTTAGAAAATGGCATGCAATATGAGGAACCATTCTAATGGTGACCGCAATGTACCATGCGCTGATGACCATCTGATGGAAGTTGGAATGGAAACATTCATGCGAATGATGAACCAACTGACTCAATTTATGCGTAACAACTTGAATCAAGCTGAGAGTCCGATATCACCCTGAAGGGAACAACATTTTGTTGAGTCCTTTATGCTCCAAATACCACCAACCTTCAGTGGATCAACTGACCCATTGATTGTTGAGAAATGGATCAGCTATAGAGAGAAAATATTTTATGTACTTCATTGTGCGGAATAAGAAAAAGTCACCCTTTTTGTTTACTGTCTAGAGGGAGAAGCTGGCCAGTGGTGGTCACTGATCAAAAACACAAATCCAAGAGGAGATAAGGAAGCTATGGAGTGGGAAGAGTTCAGGAGAATATTCTTCAATAAGTATTTCCCTCGTTCAATGACAACGAGAATAGAGAATGAATTTCTTGAGCTGAATCAGAAGGAGAATGAATCTGTGGGAAGATACGAGATGAACTTAACAAGTCTTTCATGATATACCTCTATCTTTTTCATGGATCTAAATAGTAAGGCTGATAGATTCTTCGGTGGACTGAGACCTCATCTGTGGAAGAATCTATCCAACATGGACTATGATAGCTAAAAAGAAATAGATCGAAGTGCAATGATAGTCGAACTAGAGTTAGGTAAGACACAGTGGTTTCACAAATCTAATGAAAAGAAGAGAGATCTTGAACCAATCCTGTGAAGATGCTTTGATCAGGAAAGAGGTGGAAAGGAAATTCAAATTTCCACATGCAATAAATGTGGTAAGAAGCATTCGTGGAACTACTTGATCCGAAGTGGAAAGTGATACAAATGTGGAAGAGAAGGCCATATTGCTCGGAATTGTCGTAGTGAGGTGAAGCCTCAACTCCCCAACACTAACAATAGAGGAAATATGGTTATGCCCTACCTAAAGTCAAATTCTTCATGTGTGGATAGATTGGGAACTTTTCTAATCACTGTCCATATCTGAGGGTAGTGGAGGGAAATCACCATCAACCTCAGCAAAGGCCAAGGGAGTAAGGTTATGCTTTTGCTATCACAACAACTGAAGTTGAAGCTCCGAATGACATGGTTGCAGGTACTATTGTTGTACTCTCAAAACTAACATGTACTTTGTTTTATTCTAGTTCTACACATTCCTTTATTTCTTCCAAGTTTGCAAAGAATATAGATTCAATCCCCGAACTGCTAGAGGTAGAGTTGTCAGTCAAGACTCTATGTGGGATTATCCATGCATCAATAGTGTTTAGAGACTCTAGTATTTAATTTAGTGAGCACAATATTATCGCAAATCTAGTAGTCATTACCATGATGGAATTCGACGTTATACTGGGGATGGACTAGCTCTCAAAGTATAATTCTATAATCAAATGAAGAAATAAGGAAATCTCAGTAGTCTTGAGTAAATGACCTATAATTATATTCCAAGGAGAGATATCCTGACCAGATCCTTGTCTAGAGGCACCTCCTATAGCCTTCTTTATGGAGTTAATCGGTGACGATGAAGAAGGAAAAGATAGTATACAAATAGAATATGTTATGATTGTTCAGAAATACATGGACGTATTTCCCGAGGAGATACCTGGACCTCCCCCAGAAAGAGAGGTAGAGTTATCCATTGAACTCATACCTAGATCTCAACTGATATCAATGACTCCGTATAGAAAAGAAAATGTGGAGCTATAAGTGTAAAAGAAACAATTCCAAGACTTGTTGCAGAAGGGGTTTATCTGATCGAGTGTGTCTCCATGGAGAACACTAGTTCTGTTTGTGAAGAAGAAGGATGGATCAATGTGGCTATGCATTGATTATAGGGAACTGAACAGGATCATAGTGAAGAACAAATACCCTCTTCCAAGAATTGATGATTTATTTGACCAACTTCGTGGGGCTCAATTCTTCTCTAAGATTGATCTTCGATCTGGTTATCATCAACTGAGGGTGAAGAAGGAAGATATTCCAAATACTACTTTCCGATCAAGATATGGGCATTATGAGTTTACTGTTATGCCCTTTGGATTTACTAATTCTCCTATTATTTTCATGGATTTGATTAATAGAGTATTTAAGGACTACCTTGATAACATTGTGGTAGGTTTTATTGATGATATTTTGATATATTCAAAAATTTGTGAGGAGCATGAAGATCATCTAAGGGTTATTTTTCAGACTCTGTGAAAGGAGATGCTCTTTGTAAAGTTCATCAAGTGTGAGTTTTGGTTACAACAAGTGGCTTTCTTAGGTCACATCGTAACCAATGAAGGAATCTCAGTTGACCCTACAAAGACAATGTTTGTGGAGGAGTGGCCTAACCCACAACAGTAACTGAGATTCGTAGTTTCTTTGGATTAGAAAGATATTATAGGAGGTTTGTGAAAAACTTTTCACGGATTTCTAATCCATTAACCAAGTTGACTCGAAAAAGGTTTAAGTTCCTCTGGACAAAAGAATGTGAGGAAAGTTTCCAACAGTTGAAGAAGAGATTGGTTACTGCACCTGTGTTAACACTACACTCTATTAGATAAGGATTCGTTATTTTTAGCAATTCATCTCTGAAAGGGATTAGGTGAATCCTCATGCAAAATTACAAGGTAATTGTATATGCATCTCATCAGTTGAAGCAACATGAGCATAATTATCCTACGCATGATCTAGATCTAGCAGAAGTTGTTTTTTCTCTAATGATATAGAGGCACTATCTTTATGGGGAGAAATGTGATATATACACTGATCACCAAAGTTTAAAGTATTTTTTCACGCAGAACGAATTGAACATGAGACAAAAAAGATGGTTGGAGCTTATTAAAGACTATGATTGTCCAATTCATTATCACCCTCTAAGAGCAAACAATGTCGCAGATGCATTAAGCAGAAAAGACCCTATTGTTCTGGAAACGATGAGGATCCTAGGAGATCCCATGATTAAGGATCTAGTAAATCTAGAAATGGGAATTGTAAGGGAATGGAAATCATCAACCCTATCCCAAATTATTTCTCAAACTTCATTTCTAGAAAAGATCAAGAAGGCTCAAAAATAAGATCTTTTGTTGTAGGAGAATTTTAAGGCTGTGAAGGATGGGATGTTTCCTAATTTCAATATTGATCAAAAAAGTTTATTGAACTTTCATACAAGACAATGTGTTCCATATATTCTGAAGGTCAAGAAAGAACTGATGGATGAAGCTCATAGCTCGACTTTCTCTATACATCTGGGAAGCACTAAAATGTATAGAGACCTTCATGATCATTATTGGTGGGATAACATGAAGAGGGAGATTGTTGATTACACTACAAGGTGCCTGGTGTGTCAACAAGTAAAGGTAGAACAAAAAATTCATGAGGGGGTATTACTACCGCTACCCATACCAGCATGGAAGTGGTATAATATCAATATGGACCTTGTCACTGGTCTCCCGAAAACTTCCAAAGTAAACAATGCGATATGGGTTACTGTGAACCGTCTCGCCAAGGCTGCCCATTTTATCTCCATTAGGGATGAATTTTCTTTGGATAAACTTGCCCGGATATATGTAAAGGAAGTGATAAGGTTTCATGGGGTACCACTATCCATCGTATCTGATCGTGATCTAGGATTCACATCAAAATTCTGGAGAAGTCTTCAACATGATCTGAATACTGAATTGAATTTTAGTACGGCCTATCATCCTCAAACCAATGGCCAATCTGAAAAGACTATTTACACACTTGAGGAAATTCTAATATTATGCTCAATGGAATTTAATGGTGTATGGGATCAACACCTCCCATTAGTGGAGTTCTCATACAATAACAGCTTCCATTCGAGTATTCAGATGGCACCCTATGAAGCTCTATATCAGAAGTGATGTAGAACTCCTACTTGTTGGGATGAACCTAGTGAGAGAAAGCTTCTTGGGTCTGATCTTGTGTAAGAGATGACAGAAAAGGTTCATGTCATCCAACAACACAAAAAGGCTTCTTAGATTCGGCTGAAGTGTTATGCTGACAACCGTCTAAGGGACTTGGATTTTGGTGTTGGTGACAAAGTATTCCTTCAAATTTCTCCATGTAAGAGAGTTATGCGGTTTGGGAAGAAAGGTAATCTCAGCCCTAGGTACATTGGCCCCTATGAAATCCATGATCGCATAGGAGAAGTGGCGTATCATCTAGCACTTCCACTGAACCTAGCTCAAGTCTATGATGTATTCCATGTATCTCTCTTGAGGAAGTACATACCCGACCCTTCGCATGTACTGAACCTAGAGGTGGTAAAACTGGAACATGACCTCTATTATGAGGATAATCTAGTGGAGATCTTAGACCATAGAGACAAGGTTCTATGCAACAAGACTACCCACCTTGTGAAAGTTTTTTGGAGAAATCATAAGTATGAAGAAGGAACGTGGGAGCCTGATGAAACAATGAAGCAAAAGTACCATCACCTTTTCGACTAGGCCTTTGGTTTATACTTTTGGGGCCAAAATTTCTTAAGGTTGGAAGAAGGTAATGACCCAATTTTTTTGAATAGTATATTAATTTACTCATAAGAATTTAATAGAGATGCTAATGGTTAATGCAGAAAGTAGAGTTGATATCTTCATTTAGTAGACTCAAATGTTATGAATCCCACTTATCAGAGCTTGGGAAGGAGGTGAAATATTTGGGATTCGCTTTGGACCAAGCCCAAGCTGAACTCCATCATGTCAAGGTTGAACGGAGTCGCCTACAGGAGAAGTTCAAGTTAGTGCAGATTAAAACTAGGGAAATGTTAGCCGGGCCCCCCTCAGATTCTCTCACCTTAGCACACCTTACACTTAGGTCATATGCTGGTGTTGTAAGGGGGTATGTAACGAGACCATAACTACTTTGTGTAATCCTTTGAGATAAATAAATTTTGACTTGTTCCTATGGTGAATTTTGTGAATTTTCAAATGTCTGGATAAATATAGGATGTATCTTATGAATGAATTTTGAAAAAAAGGATATTTTAAAAAAATTATGTAAACCTTAAATAATTAATGATGTGTAAGGATTTTCGAAAAATTGTCCTCTACAAATGTGTTCAGTAATAAATATAGAGTCTAATAAGATCAACTTAATTTTTGGTGAATAGAAAATTATGAATTGTGATTTTATGATTCAGATTAGTAATGTGACCA
This sequence comes from Viscum album, assembly GCA_963277665.1. Taxonomy (NCBI): domain Eukaryota; kingdom Viridiplantae; phylum Streptophyta; class Magnoliopsida; order Santalales; family Viscaceae; genus Viscum; species Viscum album. Next base: position 625,678,052 of record OY728150.1, on the reverse strand, counting down.
AATGGATTTGTAATATCACTTAAAGAAAGTATTAATATAATTTAGGCACCTTGATAAAGTAATGCGATTCAATAAAATAGGTAAATAACTATTTCAGAAATTATTAGTTAAGTATAAGTTTTTCAAATGAATAGTGTTTTTTATTTAAAAATTAAATTAAAATTATTTAGAAAATTATTTTTATAAAATTGAGATCATTTTTGAACTAATAGCACTGATATTATGTTAAGGTGAGTTTTTGGGATTTTTCTGAAAAAGTTGGATTTTTGGTGAATAGTGAATTTTCAGTTTAGAGTTTTGGGTGTTTAATGACATCATTAAGAATGTAATAATTTTGTAATAATTATGGTCAACTTATGAATAGTGTTATAAGGTATGAGGTGTCCCAAGTGGCCAAAAACATGGGCAAATACCATGGGAAAGCCCATGGTTTTTCCATCACCACCAATGAGGTGTCCCTTGGCCATTAATACCTTGTCCCCTCACTTCCCCTATAAATACCAATACATTCGCTCATCCATTCGATTAAAAAATCCTCCTCAATGAAGTTATGGTCTCCTTGCTTCCCATGGAGTCCTCCCAAGGTTCCCTCAAGCCTCCTAAGGTCCCAAAATTCAAGATTTCGAAGTTACTCGTCAAGGTAAGGGATCCTACCTCTCTCTTTCTTTTCATGTATTCTCCTTTATGTAATTTATTTTAAGCTCCATGTTCTTATGTTGGGGATGTTATTTTATATTAATCCAACTGCCCTTTTCATGTTCATATGTTTAGAGATCCCGTCTTTCCCTCATCAATTCATTTTATGAATGTTTAAGTTGCGTCGTTAGGCTGCCGAATTTTTGTAAGGGATTCTTTCACCCTTCTCATTTGCAAGTTCTATTTACATGTCAAGTCTTTCATGTTTATTTTTATTATGTTGAGGTATGATATCTATATCCATAATACTGTTATTTTATTTTCATATGATTAGAGACCCTATTTGATCTCATCAATTCATTTTTTTGAAGTTTTAAGTGACACCGTTAGGCTGCCGAATTTTCATAAGAGAAATCTTATTTTTGTCTTCCTTCCATGTTTTTAATTTCATATGGTATGACTTTCAAATTTCATTACTATGTTCTTAAATCCTTTATATAATGTCCCTATAATGTTTTTTATATCATTTACGACTGGTTAAACCATGTCCCCTCTCTTTTCAATGATTTCTAAATCCATGTAACATAGCCGTTATGCTGCAGAATTTTTCGTCTCAAAATATCTCTCTCTTTTTCTCAAATTCTTTTATTTTATTAAGTGAAAACTCAACGATATTTATTTTACAAGGTTATTAACATGTATATCAAAATTTTATATTTTAATTCTAGGATTTACATACATGAAACCCACTTTCCTTATTTCGTGGGTTTAAAATGACATAAAGATCATGTCTTAAAAGCTGTTTTTAAAACATTATGATTATGAAATGAAACCCAATTCTTTTATGATATATTGGTTATTTATGAAATGTTTGATTATTATATATGTGTATCACATGATGATAAATAAAAATTTAAGGGTGCGCCCTGATAGCGCTCCAATGCATTGGGTAATGATGTAATCTCTTGGGATTACCTTTTTTTTATACCTTGGTGAATAACCTTGGTAATTTTTTTAATGACACCTTGGGAATAGACCTTGGTGAAATGCGAATGATTTTCTAAGTTAAATTTTATATCTACATATTCAAGTTATGAAATACATTATTTTTATTATGATATGCCTCATGATTTCTTTCTCATACCTTAAGGTTCGTTTTCTTGACTTTATTGATGTATCTCAAGTTCACATGTTAAATGTTTCCCCTTGTTTCCCTTACTGGGCCTTCTGCTCACTCTTTCTTTTGATGTATGTCCCCAGGTTATGAAATGTAGTAATTAAACTAGGATGAACATAAGGATAAGCCTTTCAAGTGTTCAAGAAGAATGTTTTATGTTTTCATGTATTAAGTTCCGAGTTTCAAAGACACTAAACCTTAAAGATCCTCAGTTTTGTATAATGTAATGAAAAGTAATGTGATAAAAAGGCAGGATGCCATATTTGTTATGTACTTCCCCAAGATGGATACATATAACACTTTATATAATTGAGATAGGTTTGGTGGGAGTTCTAGTCTATGATCCATATCTCTGATACAATCTAGGAACTCAAAGGGGATGATGTATATTGGACTAAGATTTACCTTTTTTCTATGAGTTTATTCCTTTGAGATTTAGGAAGAGAGAAATTATCATTGATCAAAAACTATGAATATCATTTAAGATTACATGCATCAATTTTTTGTCAAATTTGTTCCAATTTCATGTGATGTGGAAGGATTTAAAACATATCATTAATATTTTTGAAAATGTCTGGACCCAATAGCTTTCTCTACTAAGATTCATCCTAGAATGTTGGATTATGAAACCACTTCCCATAAAGAGATTCATAATATACCAATTGAATTATTGAATATAAATTTTTGTTATATGATAACTTCATTAGTAAAATGTTTCAATCCTAACATCCTTTAAAATCCATTGAACATGATCTAAGAATATATTCTAGAGTTTTAATGTGCACTCAAACTAAAAATCCTTATGGGGTTGAAAAATAGTAATGAGACATAGCTTCATATCCAATGATTTCTATAGGATTCTCTATATCTTCAAGGTAAACCTTAAATATTTATCTGAAATAATGGAGAGTGGAACTCCACATAGTATTACCACTTCCCTCATGTATATCTTATAGATTTATTCTAGATAGAAATCTTCTTCGATATCAAGGAAATGTGTTAACATTATGAGGTGACCAACTACCACCAAATTAGTATTATAAACTTTATAATCCGTTGGGAGTCCTATGATGACATACATTGTTATGTTTAAAAATTTCTATACTGTTATTGGAAATTTTTAAATTGTACCCTTCGGGTTCTATCATTAAATCTTGACATGATTATGAATAGAAAATAAATCGTTAAATCCTCTGGTTGTACCAAGTTATAAAAATATATTTTCTTGAACTGCACTCACTACTCTTGTGTACCAAACTGGAAGTATGGTGTTGATACCGCATAGAGTGAAGAACAGAACCAAAGAATTTAGATCAAATTTCTAGTTGTCTCAATTTTAGTTTGACTATATTAAACTAATGACTCAAATTAAAAAAATTAAATGTAGTTAGAATGATATTAAAAGAATAATAGAGAGGTTTCATGGTCAATTTTAGTAAAATCCAAGGATAATCCTAAATATAACATTAAATATACCTATGGAGCAGGCTATGAAGTGGTGAAAAAGACACTAATTGATCTTGGTATAACCAATTGGATCAACCTAAGCTGGAACCTACTCCTTGGTCTATAGTAATTGAAAACCTAAGAACATGAAGCTTGGATTATATGCATAATGGATCACTGGACATTTTTCCAAGCTTGATCAATTCTACCAAGGTCGTGGTAATTCAATTAGACCTCTATTTGTCAGGGTATATGTAATCAAATGAGATTGAATATTATTTTAAACCTAGGTAATAGACACAAGGTTAACATGTTTGATTTAGAGATTTATGACATTAAAACATACCTATATTGTCAAATGATAACCCTAAGAGGATGATCCTTATATGGCGATGTTCAATGGAAATAGGTAAATAGATTGGATGATTAAAATGCTGAATAAATCATTAAAAATAAAATTAAAATAAAATTATATTCCTTAGGGAATAGAATATATGATATTGAATGACAAGTATAACGAATAAAAGAGAGATATTGTAATTTAACAATATATCATTCAAAATTACATTAAAGAAGGAAAATGAAATCAAAAAACCATAAATTAAACCTCTGTATGAAGAATGTCTAGTTAGAACATTACGGCATCCTCACGGTAGTTGAACCTCATGATACCTGTAATGTAATTTCCTTTCACCCCAATTGAATCCCTTATTTATAATACTAGATATAATATTTAATCATCCCTGGGTTAATGAAATGTTTTAATGCCCATTCAGGCTGTCACAGATAACATTCCGATGAATGATACTCAGAAAATCAATGTTTTTTTTATGAATGATGCTTTCATATCATTTAAATTTTACATTATGTGCAATTTTTTGCCTCAAAATATTCACATCAATTGGCATGATGTGAAAAAATTTCTATAAATTCATGACATGTGTCATGACATGAAACTATCTATCACACCATGACATTGTTGATCTTCACTCAAGTATATATTTTTTAAATTTATACCCTGTAAATGGTTTACACCCATAATTATTTCACATCATGTAATGATTACACATTTTGTAAAGTGTGTTTCTAACTCTAGAAGCTCTTTTTTTCCTTGGTTATTTAATTTTGTGCCTCTAAACTTATCGTGATCATTCAATATCATAGAGAACCTTAATTCAATTCATTATTATTATTCTTTGGCTTCAATAATAAATAAAAATTTCATCATATATCTATTTTTTTGTCTTGCTACTTCAGATCCCAGTACAAAGTAACTCTAATTTCTCAAATTTTCACAGATTCCTCTCTATTATTCCAATTTTGGGTCCTAAATAGGAATACACAAAACATAAATATTCATCATGAATATCATATTCAATAAAATAACTATTAATTAATTTATATATAAAAACTCATCAAAATATACATGAAAAATATATATATCAAATACCCCCACACTCAAATATTTTCTCATCCTATAGAAAAATATATACATTGAAACAGAAAATACCCATACATCATAAATGTACTTTTCTAAATTTTATGCTCATGTAAATAATTTTATACCTTAATATTATAAAAAATCAAACCAAATAAACAGTCCAAAATTTATGCTTCCTTTATATTGTTTAATTCAAGAAATGTTCCCATTTTTACTAAGAAATTTCAAATTTTCATCAAATGTGTTCCATTTATGATTTAACTTCTAATTTTTAATATCACCACTCATGGAAACTACTTAATTTGAGTTATTATTATACCTCAAGTATATTCTAAAGACTATAGGATGGAATTGAATCAAATTTCTCCACAATGTAAAAGAAAATATCACAACCAATCACGATGGATTTTCAATTAGTATATAAATGTATCTATCTATGATGGTAGGTATGTACTAATATTGAAAATTAATCCATTTTTAAGGAGGTGGAGAAATTATAAAGTATAATACATGATATTCAAAAGAAAATATGATTGAAATTCCACCCACCAATATATAATGGCATTTCACACACCCCCAAAGTGAAAAGTAAAGGCAAAAAGATGATGTGATCATAATTAACATTAATCCCTTCTTGTATGGTTGATTTTTTATTCTCCCAATTAAAAAACCAATTTTTTTATGGTTGATTTTATATTCAAAAGAAAATATAATTTCACACACCACATAGCAACATATGATAAAAAATCACCATTCTGGTATGGTTGATTTTTTATTCTCCTAATTAAAAAACCAATTTTTTATTTATGTTTTATGTTTTTTGAAGGTTCACCCAGGTTGAGTCTCACATAATCTACTTAACCACATATTATTGTGATATCATTAGTTTTGAAATGGTAATTTTGACCATGGATGAAATAACACATTTTTTCATTTTCGTTCCTTATTATTATTTTAACAAAAAAGGATATATAATATAATGAAATGAATAAAATCAAGAAACATTCCAAAAAATACTATTGAAAAACAATATTGTCATATCTCAAGAACAATATCCTATATCAACCCTGAAAAACCCCTCCACCACACTCATTCAATTTAATATCTTGAAAAATAAAAATATTTGGGTAAGAAAGGAAATAAAGGCATGTAACATGGCTCAATAAAAATATGTTCATCCATGGATTCTATAAGAAAAAAAGGAATTAATTTGAAAGTTGACATTGTTACAAATGATCTCATCAATAAAATGGCTCGATAATTTCATAATTGAATTGGTACAGTCATAGCTTTGATGAGATAAAAAATGAATGTCATTTTTTTACATGCCATTAGTATTATCCAATAAACATGGATAGAAGAATATGAATTATTTGGTAAAAAATCATATCATTAATGGGAATATATTATATGTCAATTAAGTCATGGCATGAACATGAATAGTTAGTTAACTCATATCAGGTTTCTAGGAATCAACATCATGAAAAGATATCATAAAAATTCATTTTTAAGAAATATAAAATTGAAGAATGCATGTGAATTATAAAATTTCAATTTATAACTTGAAATTTATGGGAATGATATTTGAAATTTTTCAACATGTAAAATATATATTTCATAACTATTGATGTTTCCTATATGAATTCAATAATTTATGGGGGAACCTAATTCATTTCAGCTTATACAATTATTCAATTTATATTTTTTTTTTATTTTTTTAAATGATGTGACAAAAAAACTTGGGATGTAAAAATTTTAAAAACTAAAAATAGTACTACCCTTTAATTAATACTTTTTATTCAATTTATCAGGTTTTTCTTACTAGGTTAATAACAGGAACAGTGATTTCACGATGTGTATTGAAATCACAATGTGAATTATTCATTCTTTCGTCACTTTAGTTACATACTACTTATTTCTTTGAGGGGCATAAAATAAAAAAATAAACACTGAAATAAAATTTCATTTCAAAATTTAAAATATCTACATCCAACATATAAACAAACTATCTTTAGGGGGAGTAATTAAATTAATCTTATAAAAAAATTCAATTCTTAGAAAGAATTTTTAAAATCCTATTTTCCTCCCAGAAGATTCTTTTTTTTATGGTCGTTCAGTTAAATATTTACCTTTTTTAGATAATTGAAACATGTTAAAGAGCTATCCATCTTGGCATTATACAAATCAAACTTTTTTGTGCATCTAGGGTAGTCTTTCACATCCTCCACCATTGGTTATTTTTTAATATTGGTGGGATGAAATTTGAAGAAACATGTCATGTAAATAGTAAGAAATTAATATCTAACTAGAGTTTGTAGTTCTCTTTCTCTAAGAAAACTTATTCCTTTTCATTAGTAGGTTTACATTATGGATTGACTTTCTGAGTTAGAGGAAAATTTTAATCTTTTTCTTCGTGAAAATTTTTATGGGAGTCCCAATCATTTTCAATATATAGAATGCATGTTAGAGTGAAACATGTATTCTCATAATCTGTATCTTTCACCATTATAACTTACTTTAATTATAATTTATTTACCATATATACATTCAACTCCACATTGACCTCTAGAATAGGTTCTAATTCTTATTTTTTATAACATAAAGGATCATTACTATGAGAGATCACAATATTTCCTAAGAATTATTTATTGATATCCTCATTTTAATTTTTATCATTTGTTTCATAAATGGAATGAACTTCCTCCAAAACTTCTGGATATTCTTCTTCATAAACCCTTTTTACATCTAAATTACAAAATAAAGGTAGATTATTCACATGAATATTTAAATTTATAATATCTTGAGAAATTTTAGTATTCAATTCTCTCTATTCATTCATTTGTGAGTCATTTTCTTCCATCCTTTAATCTAATACAAAAAACATAATTTTTTAGAAACTTGTCAAGTCAATTATCTATATTATTCTCTAAAGCTTATTACAAGTAATGGTACTCTTAAATGGAATTATCTTAAGGTTACATTATGTCAATAAAATTTAATTCCTCTACTCAGTCATATTAGTTTTCAAACCAACTGATATCTACATTAGAAACTATTTGTAGGATACAAATAATAGAATTTAAATTTAAAATGATTAGAGATAAATGATTTGTCTATTCTACATGTTCTGAAAACTCATCTTCATTATATTCCACCCATTTTTTCATCCCCCAATGTATTGTGTGAGCAATTTGGATATTCAGTCTTCTAATAACTACTCATCCCAGGATGCAAAGTGGTTGTTTTTAAAATTGGGCTCTCATCTACAAGGTTCATAGTAGGTGTCATTCCACAGTTACCACATATCTAAACATAGTTCTACCAATTTAGTCAAATAATTCAAGTATTATTTATACTGTAGTGGTGGGGCATAATACTGGTACATTTGATAATCAACCTTGGACACCACCAAAAACTAACAAATGCATAATTTAAAAAAATTAATGATAAAAAAACAAATACCTAAACTAAAATAAGTAAATAGAAATTGTAGAAGAAAATTCATTGACCTAAGAAATTAATCTCAAGTCATCTATATTTCTCCCCTACTCCCCAATAATAGAACCATAATTTGATGTGTCCATAAGACATTATTAAATCCTTAGGTGGTATCAAATTAGAAATTTATATTATCCTGAACATCATAGACTATAATTGAATATTACTGTGTAAGTACAGTTTTTATCCCACATAGTGTGGCGAATGCATCTGAAAACATTCAAACAAAGGTTAGTTCATCCAAATATAAATTCTATTTTATTAAACAAATGATAAAAATTAAATAATTAATATTTAAATACAATAATATAAAATGTGGAATATAGAGGGTTTAGGATCAATTTTAGGGTTTAGGAAAAGAATAATCCCAAATTTATCTTGATATAGACATATGGAAAATGGTACATAGTAGTGAAAATGAAACCGATCGACATTGTTCTAACCAATTGGATCTACCAAAGTTGGAACTACTCCTTGGTTTAGATTAGTTACCAACCTAGGAATATAAATCTTGTCTTATAGGTAGAAATAATCAAATATTATTAGTTATATCTAGATGAACACCAACTATGCCATGGTTATTCGATTACACCTCTGATGGTCTGAGAATTTGAAAACTTATTAGATTGATTTTTTTAACTTGGTTAAAATCCATAGGGTAAGAAAGTTTTATTTAAATATTTTTTACATTAAAACATACCTTTAATCTTGAACTCTGATCCAAAAAAGATTAGTTTTTCATTACTATGTTTAATGAAATCACTGAAAAAGATGGAACGCTCGACAGAAAAATATAGGTAATTTAAAATCAAACGACTAACAAACAGTATTCCATTGGGAAGAGAAAAAATGTGACTAAATAATAAGGTTAATGAATACATGGGAAATATTGGAAATAAACTAGAAATAGTTAAACATTACATTAAATAATGAAAAGGAAAAAATCCAGGCATAATGAAAAACTATCAACGAATAATGGTGGGCCCAAAATCTATAGAAGCCTTCTAGTAGTCAATCCACTCTAAAGCTGGAATGGATTGTCAATTATATCTGAATTGCACTGTTATTTATTATCACAGATATAATATCCTATCTTCCATGGGTCAAATAAATGTTTTAATAGTTTGTGAGGTCATCTAGAATATCATTCCATCGAAAGATACACTAAAAGTTAGAGTTTTCAGTCATTAAAATTCTTTCACATCATGTAAAGTTCACATGACATGTTATATTTAGACTGTGAAATATTTATGAAATTTATCATGGTGTGTAAAACTTTATGAAAATTTATGACATGTGTCAGGGTGTGACACGATCTTTCATGTCATGAAATAGGTTATATTCACAATGGAATCTCTTATTCATCTTAAAACCATATAAATGGTACACACCTTGTATTATTTCATATCTTGTAGTGATTACATGATATGTAAAGTGTTTTTATAGCTTTGGAAGCTTCATTTTCCCTTGGTTCTTTAGTTTTGTGCCTTTGAATCCTCCCGTGATCATCCGAAATCATGTGTAACCTTCAAAAAATGGATTTAGTTTCCCATATGGATTCATTATTCAATCATAATTATTTTCAAATTTCTATTTTCATTCCACAATTATTCACAGCTCAATGTGAAGTACCTTTATTTTCTCACAATGTCTCATCTTTCTCTATATTTTTTCAATTGTTGTTCTAGTATAGGAATACATATAAAACATAAATATATGTAATGAATATCATATTCAATCAATTAATAATCAATTAATTCTTATATACAAACCATAAAAATATAGATAAAAAATATATATATCACTTATTGGCACACCAAGCATCGAGATACAAATTCTGCAATCTTCCTCTTCATGTTATCCCACCAAAGGTTTTGATTAGTATCTCTATAAATATTTTTGATTCCAAAATGAATAGATAAGTATGATATATGAAAATCAACCATATCTTCCCTCAAAAGTTCTGGTTTTTATGGGACACATATCTAGGTTCCAAACATTATAACTCCATCTTTGTAAAAGTGGAACTTGGGAATATTCACTACCTTCTTTAAAAACCCTATTTTCATTTTGGTCCTCCATGACTATATCAAGAATAAATTATTGATTAGTTATTTTATAAATGTAATGTGTAGTAACATTAATTATTCCCATTCCCATCCATTTCATTTCAAATAATATTAGATCCCTTGGAGTCATCATCAATGATATGGTTGTGGGATCCTTTGTACTTAGAGAATATTCTGATTTGGATTCATTTTTAGGATGTTAATTGATTAAATATTCAAAATCATTGAAAAAATATAGTGAACAAAATTCTATAATATTGAGATCCTTTTACATGAATATATAATTTAGGCTTTTATGATCTGTATATATGTTTCACTTCTCTATATAGTGATAATATCACAAAATCATCAATGAGAAGATCACTGTATCAAATTTCCAAGAAGTTGTTGGATAGTTCGTCTCAAGGATATTTAATTAGAGGGTGGCATAGTGTAAAACCTTTTCACAATGGATAATTATATGACCTAATTAATTTATTATTAATCACTATAGATTACAAATCCTTACACACTGATGGGTAATGTGAATATGGGTATAGTGATTATCCTATTATTTTAATATTTAATAATCTCTGTGTATTCATCTATCTAGAAAAATTCACTCCCTTATGAGTTAACTTGTTTTGTATGTTTGGAAATGAATAAATATTTCTTAGAAATTGATGATAATACCTAGCTAGTCCAAGACAAATGTTAATTTTTATCATTGTTGTTGGTATGGGACATCCTTCAATTGCCTCTATTTTTTTAATGGATCCATAGAAATATAATTTTTAGTGAAAACTTTCCCCATGAATGTTACATTCATTATCCATAACTCATATTTACTATAAATTACATATAATATTTCTTTTTACGTGATCTTCATTAAAACACTCAAATACTCCCCATGTTCCTCCTTGCTTTTGAAGTATATAAATCATCAATAAATAATATAAAAAATGTGTCTTAGTAATCATTAATGACTCTATTCATTAATTCGATGAAGATACCTAGATAATTAGAGATTACAAATGGAATCACCATGAACTCCCAATGCCTATACCTAGTATGAAATGATATCCTGGGGACATCTTCTTTATTTTCCTTTACCTGATCATTTCTCAACCAAATATCCACCATGAAGAATTATTTGGATTCACATAGCCAGTCCAACAAGTCATAAATATATGGCATAGAATACATGTTATTTATTATGATATATTTGAGCTCATGATAATCAATGAAAAGGCATATTGATCCATACTTCTTCTTAATGAAAAGGTCTTTTTCACCTCACAGTGATTCACTTGGACGTATGTACCCTTTATCAATTTTCCCCTATAGTTTCATATAAATATATTGAAATTCCATAATTCAAATTCTATATAGAGTATTGAATATTGGAAAAGATATAGGCTTAATTTTGATCAATAAATCAACCACCCAGGTACGAGGAAGGCCTATAAATTCTTAAGGAAACACATCATCATATTCCCTAATGGTGGGAATGTTATTAAGGATGATATTTTCCATATTCTTAATCATTGTGTCAAGATATTATTTCATATGAGACAATAATATCTATTCTTAAGATGATGATTCCAATGGATATTCTTTCTCCTCTTTCCACTGATAAATAATTAGAGGGGGATTATTAATATTAAGGGTGATTTAATTGTATCATAAATTTACATTGTGTCTATATAATGAAATCTAATACATTCGTAGAATATAATTTAATAATTCTACCAGAAGTACCATATGGTTCATAGGGAATTCTATCCAATTAATATGGATATAATATAAGCTTTATATTTGGGATTCTATTATTTTTGGATTTTCTATTATCAATGATAACTCTTATTCCATGTTTTGTTGTGGTGTTCAAATTTTTCATCTAAACATTCATGATATAAAATTATTAATAGAACCATGGTTCGTAATCAATCTTGTCACTATTTTATTTTGGTTTTAATACTTTACATCATTGAAAAATAGACTTTGTTAAGATAGGTTTGGAACACATAAAATTGATACTATGATAATTTAATGGATAACCCACTAATAAAATATATTCGATAACATCATAATTTATATGTTTCAAAAAAAATTATCCATGGTATATTTACAGACATAAAATTTCATCAGAATTATTATTCCCTTCTAACTGGTCTGTAAAGTGCTTGTGAATTTAGTCAATTATTCCCTCGAGAGTGTCAAACCATGTGAGTAATAAGGCCTATTTTCTATTCACAAGGTAATGACCATGTAAATACCCCATACACTCTTTTAAGTGTTATTACCCCTAGGTATAACTACACCAAATCCATATCCACTTGTAGTATCTAGACAGGGATTTCATTTCATGGAAACCACTTACTCTGTAGTTCAAAAAAATTTGGTGATGTTTTCCTATGTATAGTGTTATCACTATGACATTCACTAAGATTTTATAATCACATTCCCTAAAAATAACTATATCTTTCTATGATACCAACTATGATAAACCATATTTTAATACACATAAATTATTGATTTTTTATATAATGGTACAGATTATGCAATCCTTGAAGTTAATTAGGCCTAATTTCTTAAGAGAATATAGTACATAGCCTAATTACTTGAAACATAAGTACTACAACATTTTCTAAAAAATACACAATATACACTTAGAATTCTATTGCTCTTCTAAAAACACTTGGGATATTATTGGGACATACAGAAGAAATGGGTGACCTATAAATACAAACAAGGGAATAATCAACGAATAAAATGAGGTAAATAAGTAAATGTGAGTAAAGATAAATATTATGGTAACAAAATAGGGGCGTGGATAAAAAAATGTGCGTCAAAGAATGATATAAGATGATAACATAATGGTAACATGGGAATGTGGAAACAATATAAAACATTACATCATAAACATAAACCAAGGATAACCACTTAGAAATCATAACAAATTTTTATTAGGAAAACCTCCCATGGACCAAACAAGGTATTTCAGGAGAAAAGACATTATCCTAATCATTGGAGGGCTACATAATTCTGATCCCACTCATAAAATTCATTTCATGTAAATGCATATTTTTTACACATATATCAAACTACATAAGTCTGTATTTCATTACTTTTGATATCATTTTATGTATAGTGGCTTAAAAATATTTATCTACAAAATCAATTTAGTATTGGTAAATCTATCCTAAAACACATGAGTGGAAATTGGGATGGGTATTCAGTATACAAATGATTGGAATTTAAATGGTTTGTATAATTTCTTCCACATAATGTGGGAACATAAAGATTCATCGAAGAGTTTAATGAGAGTGAAAGGGGACTCTCATCACATGGAAATCCTATGTAGAAAAAAAAAGGATGCATAAAAACATACCCAAATATGATCAATTTTAAATTCAAAGGCATAATATATAAAAGTCACTTGAATAAAGTGGGGAAGGAGAGGATCCCTTACCTCGAAATGGTTCTTCTAAAAGCATGGGTGGAGCTTCTAAATAGAATAGAAACACCTTGGGAGGGATATAGAGATGAAATAGAGTAGTAAAATCATTTTCATAGGGTTTGAGTGAAGATGAATAGAATATTTGGTGTATTTTATTGTAAAATAATTTAGAATTATTTTTTAACTTCTAAACATAGGTTTTGGACTCTATATGATGAAATAATAAAACCCACAACACTATACCATGGGTTTTAACAATGTTTTAATCAAAATAGGATAGGTTTTAAATATTTTATAATTTGAAAAATAAAAAACATTATGAAAATACCCTCGGTGATGTAAAAGTGAGTCATGTTCACAAAAAATACATTTTAAATCCTTAAAATATAAGATAGGTTTTGGGGGATTCCCTAGCTGTTTATAAAATTTTAAAAAAAAACATAAAAATTATATTTTAAAGGTGAAGCATATTTTTTTCTATACTCCTTATAGTATTTGATAAAAAATGTTTTGGTATTTTAGGATGCTATAAATCAAATATTTATACTAAATTTAATTTTTTCTGAAAAATTCATCTCTCTCAAAAAATTATGAAAAATTCATCGTTGGATAATTAAAATGTTTTAATATTAAAAATAACATTTATTTTACTAAAATAATTCTACAATATGAAAAATTATACTTTTAAATAAAAAATTCCAATTTATTGCAAATTACATGTTTTTAGGATGATATCAATTCCTAACCCCTTTAAACATTACATTTGACTTAATAAAATTATATAATCATTTATATTTAAATAAATATTATCTATTATTTTTTAATAAATTAACATTTATTTAAAATATTATTTAATTCATCAAAATTATTATATTATTTTAAACAATGTATTTCCAAAAAATAATATTCGTCTTTCATTATATCAAAATCAAGTTTTTATCGAACTCATTATTTTCATATTTAAATTTAATAAAAAAATGAACAAATATAATAATTATATAAAAAAATAAAATTTAAAAAATTTATAATGTTAGGGTCTAGATACAGAACCTCTTATTAAACTATTTTATTACCTAATGGTAAGGTGTGCGATTGTGACAATTTTTGGAGTGGTTTGTAGAACAAAGATTTTTAGTGATCTGGATATGCCTAAAATTCCACTATAAATGGTTTCACTCGTGTTTTAGTTGTTGAACCTCATCTTGGGTTTAGTCATAGTCAAATCCTAAGGATTCCATCTCCCTTCTAAGCTCAGATAAATTGGATTCATAGGATATGATTCCAATAGTAGAGGCCTTTGATCATTTCATCAGTGTCAATTTGATTTTATCACAATCCTTAATATAAAATAATATTAATGTTCATTGTACAATGGTAATATTATCAATGATTATAATTCTTAATGGTCATTTAAATACAACATGATATAAATTATCATTGTAAAAAATAACAAATGTAGTGCATGTATTTTATAAAATTACATTTCTTAATAAGGGATTTATTCATTTGAAAAGGAAATTTCATTTATAATACATTAGGTCATTTTAATGTTTCTTACAAATAATATTTTCATACTTGTGGTTGAAATCTAGAAAGAATTTTTTACTTGATATTTTTAGTTAAAATCACCAAACTTGTTGGATCTATTTTGTTAGATACTTTATTTGGATAAATATTTATCTACCAATGATGATATGGTTGTATTTTAAGGATTTTTCCTTAACAATATTTTGTTTCATTAATGTTTATAACCAACACTTGTTGTCATAACTATATTTTAAAAATAGATTTAACAAGGTTGTGGGGTTACTTTTTCATAGAGGATGTTATATCTTGATTAGAGGATGGATTTGAGATCTTATTCAAACTTATAGAAGTCTTCTAAGATCCAAGACTCTCAATAAAACCTTTTTTTGGAAATATATCATTCCAAAAATTTGGGGTGCACTAGCATATGATAGTTCCTTGTTTCCCAATCTAACCCCAATCAAAATACATTTTTGTATTGAGAGAGTTCTTATTCTCAACAACTCTTAGGCTAACCAATCGATCATCTTTCAAATTCATCATTATTAACTTTGATATACTCTGGTAAATAATTTTCAATATATTATATTCATTTAACAATAATATCAAATTGAGAATAATTAACATTCATATAGGTTGTTTGACATTTTTAAAAGTACATGGAAAAGTTCAATGAATTTTATTTTAGAAACAATCTAATAATTGTTTTTTTGAAATTATTTATGAACTAGAGAAAGTATTTTTTTTAAGTGATATCAATTTTTCTATTACTTCCAAAATATTTTTAATATAATTAAAATTAATATATTTTTAATTATGTTATTCATTTCTTCAACCACTTTGTATAGGTATTGTTTTTTAAAGTGAATTACCTTGATTACAGTGGCTTATAGACATAAACAACAAAATTACAGGATATAAAGAATATATTTCATTTCAATATAGTGCCAAGACTTTTTGGTTAATATTTTAAGTGGATTCAAACAAAAAATAACTATCGAAACCCTTTTATTTTTCAACTAAGTGAAATGTTTTCCATTATATAAACAAATACTTAATCTATAAAAATTCTTCAATGTCTCCCAAACATTATATATATAAAACACCCTTCTATAAAAATGTTACTTATAAATATTATCTATAACTGAAGTAAAAAATAAAAAATAAGAAACGGTTAAGCTCAGATGCTCAGTAAGGGTATACATAAGTGATAATAATACACAATCACAAGTGAGTAATTCATAATCATATGCGTATAATCGGGATACCTTAGAATGTTATACCAAATAAATAAAGGGTCATAAATCATCTAATAACATAATAATAAATCATGAAAATCATACATATCATAAAAATAAGGGATATATATGATTATTGGTACATACATATACATATACTTCATAACATTAGGTATCAAGTTCACTCACCTATTTCACATAGAGGACCCAGATTCACTCACCTATTTCTTATAGTGGATCAAGAATCACAAACATTTTCCAATTTTTCATTAACAATATATACACATTTCACCATTATCCCATGATGTTTATTGCATTTCCCAATTAATTGGAGGGATTTTTAGGGTCCACGTGTCACTTAAATACTAACAATACACATGCATTCCATAAGAACACATCAAACCATCACAATATTGAAACCAAAAAATAAGAATGGGTTTTATAAAACACTAAAATAAAAATAATTAAATTTTTATATCATAAATAACCCATTAAAATAAAATATTTTTGATTCCTTCTGTATTTGTATTCATATAATTAAATCCTTAATAATTCAATCAACAATCAGAACATGATAAAACAATGTAAAATAAATTGGTTTCTAATGATGTTTTATAGCTTTCGTGGTAAATACCATTGAATAATGATAATAAGGAATATGGTATTTACATTGTATAGATAATGGGTATTTGGTTAAGAAACAATCACCAACAAATCAAAAAATGAAATATAGATGAATACCATCCAATCAATCGAATGGAATATAGTATATTCACAAAGAAAATGAGTTGGATGAAAAGTTACTCATATTCATGATGAATGATTACGAAAGACAAAGGTAGTAATGAATCATATATTTAACTGAAAATAACATTAAAAATCCATAAAGAAAAAGAAACTAGATAGTTTCAAATTAAAATATCCCATGAGTAACAAAGGAACCCAACATGATTTTTATATAGATGAAAAATATACATTCAAAGGAATTATCCAAACAGTATATCAAAAAAATCAGTCTAGAAAGGAATTATCTCATACCAAGAGTTAAATCCCCAAAATTAGAAATATATATTTATTAGAGAATAAATTACTTACCATAAATCACATGAGTGTAAATCCCTATGAATATTAATATGAATATAAATTTGAAAACTTAATAGAGATTTTGGAAAACATTTTCATCATTGAAATAAAATAAAAACATAATAGTAACATTCCAAAGATTCACTTATAAATGTAAATTGTGTTATTTTAAAAACATTTAACTTTGAAAATAATCACTAGTAATAGATCCTTAAAAATTACATAAATTTCTCTATAAAAAATTCGGATCTAAAGATAAATCAATTGATTATAAAAAGAACCTTTTAAAACATTGAAATTACCCTTCTTGAAAACATACATTAAAATGTATCATAAAAACTTTTTTTAAAAAAAATTATACAATATATTATTATAAAATAACAAATATTATAATATTTGGGTTTGAGAAGATAAGCATGGAACATAAGGTTTCAAGATAAAACATTATAACTCAAATAAAGGAGGTTTGACTTATCAATATTCATTATAGGCAACATACTCTTTGAGAATGAAATATTTGAAAAAGGTTTTGTATAGTAACAAGGTAAAAATGGGATAATACCACATAATAAAATCAATGGATATATTGTAGCTATATTATATAAAATATTTTCATGATAATGATCATAACACAATGAATGAAAATTATGTTATTGAAAACTCTTATGAATGTGGTAACACTTGTGTGAAATCAAATATATTGAAAAAACATGATTTGGACTTTTTATATCCTAATATTTAAAAGGAAACTATGTATTGAATAATCATGAGATATTTAATTAAAAGAAAATATTCATAGGAACCATGGTGCATAATATGTAACTTGTCTCAAATAGTAATAATTGAGGTCAACAAATATATTAAATTTTTTCACTTCTTAGTTAGATATACTCTATGATGCTATATAAAAAAAATATTTAAATCACATATTTAGTAACCTTATTAACAAAAATAACCCTTTAAAAATATAATTGATAATTATTATCTTCATGTATATTGGTTATTTTATTATCTATTTTCAATACAGGTGTGAGTAACCATGGTCATTCTGAACTTGTTTCATAATCATGGTGTTGTTATTAATTATTTTCCTAGAGTAAATCATTCCTAGATCATATAAGGAACAAAAATCTATCCTTTATAATCAATTATGATGTTATAATTATATTTTATGGTTTCTCTAGTTATGATATTTAATAATGAATTTAGGGATGATCATGTTATAATGATTCTTGGTGAGCGAAGGGTGTTTTATTAAATAACTCATCTAATTTTTATATTAAAATTTAAAACCACAAAAAATAATTACCTAATTTTTTTATATTATATTAATATAAATTAAATTACAATATTCATACAAGGTATAATGTTATATCATTTTTTGAGTAAGGTGTGAAACTGAATAAAACTTGAACATGCCTTGATTAAGAGAAGATTATGTTATGGTTTTGTTTAAATATAGTTGTACCAAAAACATAACACTAATATTGATTTTTTATTTTTTTACATAATAATAGAAAAAAATTATTGGAAAAAGGTAACCTATAAAATTAGTTTCATAGTATGATGAAATCATTTTTCTCTTAGAATGACCTTTTGGATGGTTTAACATACCACAATTGTTTGTTCCCTCGTTGTTAATAGGTTGTATAATTTGTCATTTAAACATTAATAATTTTATAAAAATAATATTTATCGATTAAACCCACTCTAATAACCATCCATTTAAGGTGGCGATGGAAATGAAAATCAAAATCAATCATTCTATAGAGGCGGTAGTCCATGCATACACATGGATGTTAACTAAATTTTCCACAGAAATATGAAATGGGAAATATTGAGTATAATTTAATAATATAAAATAAATACTAAATAATATGTTTATATATTAAAATAATTATTAGTATCATCCATGAAATTCAGTGACGTAAAATGAATCACATTGTGTTGTGGAGATGGTAGTCCACACAACATAGAGTTAATAGTTTCATTCTTATTAGTAGAGGAGGCAGAAAAGTGATTCCTTCTTGTAACGTATTTATAATAACATAAAAATATAGTAATAATAATACTAATTTTATAATTTTATGGTAGTGTAATGTATTTTTATGAAGAAGTATTTCATATAATGAAATACTTATGATAATGAAGCAATTAGAAACTCATACCACACTAATTTATCTTATTTGTAAAGAAGGTTAATCCATTGAGTAATGGCCTTTTGAGAAGTCTAAAACCTCTTAAATGTTTACAGGAATTTTTAATAGATTTTTTTAAGTGTTTGGGATGAAATTTTTTGGTTTTGGTGTGGGGAGGAATTGAGGGGAGTTCCCCTTTTATAAGTGAAAAGGGATAATATTTTTCTAAATACTAAAGATATTTCCATAATAGGAAGTCACTCTCAAAGAAAGGGGATCCAATATTTATAAATAATGGAGGTCTTATGTTATAAGGAAAATATAGGCCTTAACCATGCATTCCCACACATGTTTTAATCATTTTTTGTTTTTTTAATCTTGAATTTTTTACCTTTTCTATTTTATCGTTTACCGTGGTAAGTAGTTTTTACATAAGGTAACTTATCATTTATGAACAAAAAAAAGATTCACTGTATTAAATATTTTCTACCTAATGATTCAAAAAAAGGAATTTTACTTTATTTTATTCAATTTATAAATGTGATAATAATATATGTTTAAATTCCAACTGTATAATGTATTATAAAAATTAAAAAATTATAAATTAGGTTAAAAAATGACAAATATGGTTTTTTAAATTAATTTTTTTTTAAATTTAAATTTACTTATAAAATATATATTTTTTCTTATAGGAAAGAATTCATGAATTTAAAATTCATAATTATATATTAAAAATTTCATTAAAGTCTTGTTATTTGTAAAAAATGTTATTTCGCACTATTCACCTAAAAATAAATATTATTACAAAAAATAAAACATAACCATAATGTAAAATTGATTTTCTAAATTCAAAAATGAAGTTATTTTTTTCAATTTTAAATTAAAAAATTCATATATTTGTTTTTTAAAACAAAAAATATGAAATATAGGGAAAAGATGTTTCTATTGAAAAATCTGTTCTAAAACATCTTATGTATTTAATAATATTCAAATACATTTCTAAATAAATATATATTGGAATAATATTTTTAAAATCGATATGTTACCAATTATAATTAAATTTTAATTATATAAATTTAATTTATTATGGTAATATATTATACCATTTTTACAAATGGTTCATTGACATTCACCCTCTTTAAAATATTAATAATAATTTATAATTATTTTATTAAATTATAACCTCTTTGTCTTCACATTATTATATAATTTATGTAATTTTAATATGTAGCATTTTATTTTAATTAGGAGTTTCCTTAGATCTGTGTTTCATGTGACATGAGATATTGATGATTGAATTAATTTAAACGATCCAAATTCTTAGTCCATTACATACTATCCCCTTAAAAAATTAGGTCCTTGAAATTTTAATTATAACTTTCTAATAAATGTATATGAATTTATTATTAATGTATTTATTATTTTGATTATATTTTCTAATATTAAATATATCTTAACCCACATAAAATCTATCAAGTTTCTTATCCTTCCTAAAATAACATTAATAATTCATACAGTCATAAACCAAAGTATACATTTACCTTAATCTTATATTCTCAATAAAATACCTTTCTTAAAACCATTGGAATATACATGAAAATAAACCATACTGAGGTCATATATTCCATAAATCGTGTCTTTAACAACTAGTTCATGAATCCACACACTAATCTATATATATAATGATCCCCAAAAATAGATAAACGTGACAAAAAATATCATGGATCACGTTTTCATTAAATAAATACTAAATTACAAGGTTATAAAAACAATTTAACTCAATTCTCTAAAAACAATCAACCCTTTATTATTTTGACATAAAGAACAGATTAATGCTAAACGTTGTCTATACCTATTTCATATGTTCTCTAATAACCATCCCAAATAATATAACATTATCATAAAATCACTTTTTAAAGTTATTAATACCATTT
Source organism: Viscum album (assembly GCA_963277665.1). Classification (NCBI taxonomy): domain Eukaryota; kingdom Viridiplantae; phylum Streptophyta; class Magnoliopsida; order Santalales; family Viscaceae; genus Viscum; species Viscum album. Next base: position 625,656,423 of record OY728150.1, on the reverse strand, counting down.
AATATAAGATTCAAAAAATTTAAAGAAGAAATAATTTAGAATAATCCTTAGATATTTCACATGATCTGCATATATTTTTAGAATATACCATCCTTTCATCGATAGATATCAATCTCTAATAAAAATTGAAAGAAGTGTGAAGATTTATTTTCTGTTAAGATATCAACCTGAATACATTAGTTAAGACTAGTAAACTCACCTTTTCCATCATAATAAGCATATAAAAAGATCCTAAATTATTTAATTATGCACCCTTACAATGTTTTAAGACATAGTGATTTCATTATACATACCTTTCTCAACCTCATTTCTATGATACCATTTTAACCAAATACATAAAACCCAAAATGGCTATCAAAAACATGAGAGTAAAATATAATAGGAATATAAAAATTCAATACTAATTTCACTTATTATATGACACCTTCATTTCATATTTTGATACTTTATTTTCAATTTAAATTTTATTAAGATTCATTCTCCTCTGACCAAATTCCTAAATTTAATTACCAAATAAATCCTTAATAATGGATTATAAAGATAATTTCACTAAACAAAACATATCCAACAAGAAATTATATATATATATATATATTAAATCTTATACCCAATCATCATACACTAGAGTAATTATTGAGTTTAAAATCCATAATATTTTTTTGGGATGATAAATCTTATGTTCATTTTTTTCACAATCGCATCCAATTACATGTATCCAAACAGGGATGTAATTTATTTAAAATTACACAATCCCTACTTTAAAAATAAATTAAGCTTTTATCCTATAAAGAAACACATAAATTAGGCTTATCCCTAAGGTTTTCTCTAATTTTATCCTATCATAATCCATAGAATATTAATTCAATTAACCTAAAAGTTTATTTATTTCTTTTAAATTATAACCAACTATAACTTATCAACCTTTGATAAAATTTATAACGACCAATATATCCTCAAACAATATAATAATATTGTCCAAATTATCTAATTACTGTTATGATATAAAATATAATAGCTTGTAGATTTGGTCATACAAATTACATGACATAATGTACATATTGAATTTTAATATATTCCTACTACATTTTAGGTTTAGAGTTTTAGAAAATTATCAAACAAATAACTAAAAAGGCTTGTCTCTTTTTCAACTAATGGAAAATTTTCCCACTATATAAATAAATAATAAATTTATAAAAATTCTTCAATACCTCTTAAACATTATTCACATAAACTACCCATATAGACATATTTTACGTATTACCATTCTTTATAATATAATGAAAAAGAAACATGAGAAATGGGTGTCCTAGGATGCTCATCAGGGGTGAACATGTGTGATAAAAATAAAATATGTTAGGTGAGAATAATATAACCATATGTTCATAATCATGATAAATAAAAACTTTATATCTAACAAATAATTTGTCATAAATAATGGGAAAAATAATATATCATGAAAATTGATCATCTCTTAAAAAAATTCATAAATGAGATTTGTGGCACATCAATAAGCATATAATTCTGAATGTAGTGGATCAAGATTCACTTTCTTTTTTCCCTTAGTGTATCATGCTTCAATCACCTATTTCTTTTGGGAAACGCTTCTCATTTCACCATTATCTGATGATATTTATAACCCTTACCCAGTGCATTTGAGGGATATATGAGTCCCTCCCATTAAAAAAATAAAATATACACATGTTTTCTATAAGATAACATCTAAAGGTAACATCAATAAAAAATAGGAATAATAATGGGTTTCATAAACCTTTTAAATAAAAATGAATCGTTTTTTATACCATAAATAACCCATAGAAAGAAAATGGGTTTCATATCATTTTAAAATGGATTCCCTTAAGGAAATCATTTATAATTCCATAAAAAATCATAACGTCATAAACCCATATAAAATAAATTTATATCAGATGATATTAAGTAATATTATCGGTAAATACCATTCAACAAAGCTAATAAAGCATGTGGTATTTACACCATATAGATAAAGGGTATACAATTAAGAAAATTATTTAAACATTCCAAAAATGAATGATATCTATGTGTACACCCTTCAATATAAGTAATGTAAAATATGGTATTCAAAATGAGGTGAAATTTGAAGAACATTTCTGTATATTCATAGTGGATGGTTAAGAAAGAAAAAGAAATTGATATATCATATATTTCATTAAAAAACATAACATAATGAATCTATAGAAATAAGGTGGATGGTTACAAGAGAATATAAACCTAGTTTAACAAAGTAATATATGAATGATATGATAAAAATCCATATAAAAGAAATAATTGAACATAGTCACACAATAATTGATCAATAATTGGATTAATTAATACCATGAAATAAATCCCGAAATTTTAAAATATATATATTTATTAGAGTTTAAATAATTTAATCTATGTACTATAAGTTTAAATCCTTGTTAACATAAAAATTAAAATTTAGGTGAACCCTTAAGGGAGATTTTGAAAACATTTTTAACATTAACATAAAATAAAAACATACGTGTCATTTTCAAAATTAACTCATGAAAAGGTGCTGTGAAGGATTTTGAAAACACATAATTTGAAATGTAATATCAAAATAAAATATCCTTGGAAATGAATAAAAATTTTCCATAAGAAATTTTACGTCTAAAGATAAAAAATAAACTTATGAAAGGAATATTTTTAATATTTTTAAATTACCTTTATTGAAAACCCACATTATAAAAAGAGTAGAAAACATTATTTTTATTAAAAAATCACTTTCATTAATTGAATTATAATATAACCAATTATAAAATATTAGTTTTAGATAACCCATTTTTATATGAATAAGGTTCATTAAAATACCCTATAGCTCAAAGAAATGAGATTTGGGTAATCAATATCCATTACAGGCACTATAATCCATGATGTATGAAATATTTGAAAATGGATTTATATGGTAAACATTTAAACTATTAGATAATAAGAAATAAAAAAATAATATGGTAGAATGTTACAAACGTATGTTGAATATGTTCCATAGAATGAGCAGAACTCAATGAATGAATTTTGAGTTACTAAAAATTATTACAACTAGGGTAACACTTGATTCAAAATAATTCTGAAGAAAAGTAAATGTTTTGTATTAGTATATCCTAATAATTAAAAGTAAATAAATTAAATAACATTCAAGGGATGTTATATTAATATAAAATTATATTAAATAAACAATGTTCGTGACATGTAACATGTATCAAAGAATAATAATTGAAATAAAGAAAACCATTACCTTATTTCCCTTCTTAGTCGGATGCGATCTAAGATCATTTATAAAAACATAAATTTCTGAATAAAACATTTGAGAAATTTATTCATATACATATCCTTTTATACACATAATTTATAAATATTCTCTTGATGTATAAATGTTTGTTTATTATCAGTTTTAAATATTGGGTGTTATTAACCATTGAAATTTTAAACTAGTTTCATAATCATGGTATTTTTATTCATTTATACCCAAATGTTTATCATTATTAGTGAATAAATGGTTTTTTAATTAATGTTTTATATTCATATATAAATTTATAATAACATTTTATGAGACTTTTTGTTATTTTCTTTAAAGATGCATTTACTGATTAGCATGTTTCAATGATTATTAGAAAATAAATAATCTTTTGGTCAATAATGACTTAAATTTTTAAATTATCATTACAAAATTTTTTTTATTAATATAATATATTATGTTAAATTAAATTCTAATAACCGTTAATGGTATAATGTTATTTCATTTTACATGTAGGTGGTCAAACCAACCCGAACATGAACATGCCTTGATTGTTGGATGATTATGTATTGGTTATGTTGTAATATCCTTATAATGAAAAAATAATTATAATATATAATTTTCATTAATTTTTAACATCATAATTTTAAATAATTATAGCATTAATGTTACTATAAGAAGTTATTCTACAGTACGAGGTAATCATTTTTTCTCTTAGAATGCTCTTTTGGATTATTGAATTTACTACATTTATTTTTTTATTAGATTGTTAAAATATTGTCCAATTTAATGATTCAAAACATTAATAATTTCATAAAATCTCTATTTATCTGGTAAAATCATTATCATAACTAGAAATTTAAGGAATATTTTTAATGAAAAAAGGAAATTGATTGTTCCTTAGAGGTGGTAGTATACATACACAAATGAATACTGATTTCATTTTTCATATAATGTAAAAAATGAATAATATGATTTATAATTTAAGAATTAATAATATTTCATAGATATTATAATGATCTATTAAATTCTAAATTATATCCAACATTTAATGGCAATGATAGAAAAAAAACATGTTACGTCATAAAGGTGGTAGTTCTTCAAAAGCATGATTAATAGTTTTGATTTTCCTAAAAAAAATAAAATGGTGGTTAATGGTTGTAACATCATAATAATAACATTACTATGTAGTTTGAATGCGGTGTAAAGTAATTATAGGTTAAAGAAGTTCATATAAATAAATAGGAATGAGAAATAAGTAGTTAGAGAATTTATACCTCAATACTGGGATTATTTACCCTGTAATGGGGGTTAAACCTTTGAGGGGGTATCTTATAAGTAGAAAAGAACCTATTTAATGTGTCTATAGGTTTTTAAGAGAGGGTATGTCAGAGTTTTTTCTTAACTAATTTGGTTGTGATGTGATGGAATTATAAGAGAGTAGTGTCCCTTTTATAAGTTAAAAGGGATGACATTTTTGAAATTACCCAAAACATTTCAACACTAGGAAGTCACGCTCAAGGAAAACTGAAAAACAACTAAGAAATAATGTATATGGTAAGATATAAGATAGATATAGGCCTCAAAAACACATTAGCACACATTTTTTAAACATTTTTGAGGAATTTTACACATTGAACTTTACTTTATCCATTTTAGCTTTTATTGTGGTAAATAGTTTTTAACTAAGGTGACTTATACTTTATGAACCACAATGAAAAAGATCTTATTACATAATTTGGACCTAATGATTTAAAATTTAAAATACATTTTATTTAATTAAATTTCAAGAAGTGGAAGAAATTAAATTTAAAATAATAAACTTGAAATGAATTTTTTTTTTGAGAAATGTAACTTATTTTTCAAAATAAAATATATAGATTTATAAATTTAATGAAATAAATTATAAAGTTACATATAAAATATATACTTGTCGTTATAGATAAGATTTCATGGTTGTAAAATTCATAATTATTTAATAATATTTTCATAAATTTCATTTTATTTTTAAAAATAGTATTTTTCAATATTCACATAAAAATAAATCTTTTTGGAAAAATCCAAAAAAAAAATATCCCTAAGGCAAGTTTGATGCTATAAATTAGAAATATAGTTATTTTTCTCATTTAAATAGAAAGAAAAACTTATATATTTTTTTAAAATGATTTCTTAAACTTAAAGAGTCATTAATCTTACTTCATATAACTATATAAATAAATAAATATTGGAATATTAGTATAAAAATAAAAATATAACCTTTTTTGAAAAAATATTTAAATGAAATCAATTTATTTTTTTAATTTAATATAGTATTCAATTTTTTTAAAATTATTCTTCAAATGGTATCCTTCTTTAAATAATAATTACAATAATATATAATTATTTTAATTTATTTTACTATTTTAATCTACTTATGATTATAGTATTCATGTAATTTTAATATTTCAAAAAAAAATTATTATGTTTTAGTGTTAGTGTTTCTTGTTAAATAGGAAATTGAAGATAGTGTTAATTTAAATTATTGAAAATCATAGGTTTTTCTATTTATAGTACTAAATATACTAGTAACTACTCTATGAGGACCCCTTTTATGTGACCCTTGATTTGAAATTAAATGTCCCTGAGTGATAAATCCTTATTGCATCTTGAATTAGCCTCATTATAAGTATCAAAATCAATAAATTTATCATGACTTTTCAATTAGTTTTATTTCTATATCCACTATAGAATTATTCTTATTCTTCTCCATCTAACTCTTTTAACCCTCACTCAACATCATAGCCAAAACATCGAGGTTTGGACTAACCAATTTATCAACTGCTTTCATTGTTTTAGGTATCTCAAAAAATCCTTAAATTCTAACTTCATATAGAAAAATTAAATCCAACATGTAAAACATTGATTCAATTATATTAGAATAAGAATATTCTGATACCAATTATAGTTCCCAGGTTTTATAGATCTCTAATAGGGGTAGGGGTGAATTAGTGGTCTAGTTTTTCATACTTATGATTTTTTTCTTTTTAAATTCATCCTCCGTATCCAATTAAGATTTCATCCCTTGTTTCCACTATATTTATTAAACATATGAAAATATGGATATTGTGAATTTCAAATTACAAATAAATTTATGAGGTTCAACATTAAATCTTACTCCTTAGTGTGATTGGTAAGTCACCCCAACCTCATATTCTTAAACCATTTCATAGAATGTTGTTACATGGCATGGTATCCCACTATAGCTACATGAAATCCCATAATATGATATATATACCCACTAGAATGTATTTATATTATATGACATAGTTTCAATATTCCAAAGAGTTCATCTTCATTGTATCCCAATGCCTAGTCCTCACAACCATATTTACCACCTCGTATAGCTAGTGAATGGATCCTCCATAAACAATCAAGCAGGACTTTAACCGCTCAAACTTATTTTTATGGAACACTATATCCTTTATCATATTATCAAAATTATTTTATAGTTCTCAGTTGATAACCTTATAAAACATATTTATATTGTATAATTTCTACTTTTTAATTTCTCTTTTCTTCCTTCAAACATACAAAGTATTTTTCCTAGATAGATATAGGGACAAAGGTTTATTAAACATTTTCTTATTTAATTCCAATGATATTTATAATAATATAATATCTTTCACATATTTTATCTTCATATTTAATTTTTAAACTTCTAAAAATGTGAAAATATATGATCATCACTCAAACCACATTTAAACTTTTTGGAAATTATCATCTACATCAACAAAAAGATATAGTAAATTTTCATCATATGGTATTTGAAATACTACTGAACAAGTTCCTATATAAAATATACTATAATTAATTCCATTAAAATTTCATTCATGTGTGTATTAATTCATTAAATTGTGTCATATAATAGTGTCTTGCATAATGGAACACTCTATATCATGACGATAGAATATATCTCAATATTCATAAAGGATTATGATATTTGAATCGATGAAGATCAGTTCTTGAGATTCATCTAATTCTATTTCCATTTTTTCAGAATAATTTACTCTTATAATTATTATTAATTTTGAAAATATTTCATTCCATAAGATAAAAAAATCATACAAAGACTCATATCATTGATGGTTCATGTATCTTATGTGGATATAAGTTACAAGAGGTACATCTTTTACTTGGAATACATATTGCATGATGGAATATTATAAGATCTCTTTTCCTTATATATTATAATTTCTTATGAGATAATTTATCATACACAATGCTGGATATCTCATTTGAACATCCTATCATAAAAAAGTAACCATTCTTACACAAATCATGTTTCTTATGTGATCAACCTTTCTTTAGAAATTGAAACATCTTATGAACCACTTTTCTCATATTACATGATTTAATGGAATAAAATAACAACTTATTTAATATATTACACAAAATTATAATCCTTTTTAAATCATCTCAAATCATTAAACTATCATCCAAATATGTTCATCACCATTTTTTAATAGAAATGTATTCTTATAAAAGTTTTATGAACCTCGAAAAAACATAATATTTTAATATTTTCTCTTACTATTAGTCCTTTAATATCCCAAAAGATGGATTTATATAAATACCTTCAGAATTATATTATAGAAATTCTAATTGACCAGTAGAAGTATTTAATTAAAATCTCAAGACATAAATTATCACATATAGGTTTAATAGTTAACTCTATCTATCCAATCTATTGAATTAGAAGTAACAAATTATATATTCTACTTTACCATAAATACATGTACAATAGCTACAACCACTTCAACCCATATTTAATATTTCTTTAACATTAATTCTGTAATTATAGTTGAGAAAATATATCCTTTAACATAATCTCTTAAATTATTTAATTTATCATATACCTAAAACACACAGTTTTAATTTTTAAAAAAAATTAAGAGTTTTATATAGTTATAAGGTCATAGATTGGTTTGGGGTAAAATCTGTGTATTTACAAAATTGTGTCATAATAAAATGGGGATTATTTTTTTACTTACGAACTAAACTTTCATGGATAGCACACAGTTAGTGGTAAATAATGTGTAATTCAATATATATATATGGAAAATAAACCCTACAAATGTATTTATATATAGATCACTATTCAGGGTTATTCTATTTTTTTTAAATCTGTGGATATACCATAATACATCTCTAAATGATGTTCAATATAGTTTCATGGTTGGTGTATATTTTCCCAAAACATGAGGTTAAACTTTGTGGGTTTTCAAGATTCAATTTTTTTTTAGTTTTCTTATTTTATCCCAGTATAATTGAAACACCATTTGGGTTTTCTCCTCCGTATCGTTCATGATGATATGTGAATTCAACCCTTAGTTTCTCCCCATATATTATTACATTCTCTTTTCTTCTTCCCCCTATGTTTTTTGGTATTAAATCTCCATTTCTATTATTTTCCATTTTCTATTCCACATTATTTATTTTTCTTTTTGATTATTCCTCTCAAAATGTAGACTTAGTGGGAGAAACATATGGTGTGTATTTTAATAATCTTTTATATTTTTTTCTATATGGGATGGATTGATCCACAACCATCTCTCTTCTCCTGCATGAATCGTTTTTTGATCCACAATTTACATAATTTAGTATCTCCTTGAAATTTCTATTCATTGAAATGCCATGTCATCCTTGATTTTCCTTAAATCCATTTTCTTTAAAAAAATTATATTGTTTTGATAAGAAGATAGTTTATAAATTTTATCACTTGTTTTTAGGATTCCATGGATTAAAATAAAAAATGGTTTTATTAAAATTTTATATTCTTATATTTTAATCACTACAAATTATACATAATTTGTTTTTTTATAAAAATCCATGGAGATTAATTATAATCTATATTGTAATTAAGATGGTTCTTTAACTTCCTAATATCTTTTTGATGATTTTAAGATGGATGTATTATAGATTTAAGGGATAGTTTTTTTATAAATAAATTACTTTTGTACTTGATTAATTTCAATGATTTTAAAATATATTATATATGAGTGACATATGTTTATTATAATTTTCATATTGATTAATAATATTGTGGTTATATATATATATAAAATTATAAAAATATATTTATATATGATGTTGGTAATTTTGAATTATTATTTCTTGTTTATCTTGATATAAATGATATGTCTATTTATCACATGGTTTCATAATGGTTTTTGAAAATTGTTTTCAAGTGGTTGGATTTTAGAGTGAAACCAATTGACTATTTTTTAACTTGGATAAAATGTTTTTCACATAATAAGAAATGCCCTATGGTTTATCCCCATGATAACATATTTTTTATATTTCCATGGATTATAGAAGTTGAATATGATTGTTTTTTAATGTTTATATATTTCACAGCCTATCAATAACGGGGCTATCAATCCATAATTACCCTATGACCGCCTCCATAGGCCATGGGTGGAGAAAGGAACAAATGGCATAAAAACTATGGTTGAACTTTCCCTAGGTACCAGAACACACACACAAACCCAACTCGATGAAAACTTGACTATGGAAAGAAGTAAATGATGCAACATTATAAAAATAAACCAAATCATGCATGGAACACCAAAACAGTACGATTAAAATAAATTAAATAGAAAGAGAAAAGGAAAAAATACATGCCCATCTAGAATAGTGTACCAACCTGATAGAAAACAATGAAATTAAAATAACTAAGAAATCCTTACTCTAGGAACCCAATCTATGACTATTGCCCGTGTTCCAAGCACCTGTAACCCTATGCTCCCTGGAGTCATGATCAAACTTGTATATTGTCTGTATAAATCATGACATGTGAATGAAATTACCAGGGAGGGGTGAGTATAAACATACTCAATAGGAATCCCCAAAAATAAGAGGGTCTGTAAGAGATACAGTAAAAAAACATTACATGGAACAAGTACAGTAAACAAGTGAAACTCAACCCGATAAGAGAGTTAAGAAAGAAAATTCAAACACAAGGAGCTATAAATAATGATAAGATAAACTTATCATTGATTATTTACTACCTATAGTAGAAGCGTAGACTCATCTAACTATGAGAATCTAGACACAAAAATCACATGTAATACCCCATGCTTCTTCAACTATCCAATAATGAGAGTGACCAAAAACCAAGGAGTGGATAATGAAATATGAAATATATATATATATATATCCTCAGTCAAAGAAACCCATAAAGAAAGTAAGGGGATCTACATCTCAAAACTCAGTCTAGGAAAAGAGTCACAAGAAATTATAGATGTAACTACCATCAATTTCAAGCATCCTTTATGTATACCTTGAAATGTAAGTCAATGGGGCTCAATCACCACACCTCAATACTATCTACTTAGGGTGGGTCTTTCTCTCTAGCATGGTTTTGGGTTGTTTCATAAGGATGAGTCATAGTGGGGAAATTTCCCCTCTTCCTTTTGAGTCCAATGTTACATCAAGTATGCCTCATCACTGTTTTGTTTTAGAAAGGTGCAAACCCGAAGTAGAGGAACTACATCATAGTATATTAGGAGGATTCCTCTCCAATAGTATCTGAAGAGGACCCGCGCCCTAGTGTTTTAGGGGGTTCCACACTTGTAGTAGTTATAGAGGACCTACGCCCATGTGTGTCAGGGGGTTCCACTCTAGTATTATCTGTAGAGGACCCACACAATAGTGCATTAGGGGTATTCTACTTTAGTCATCAAGGATCCACACCCTAGTTCATCAGGGGGATCAAAACCTGGAAAATATTCTATGATAAACTGCTATAATGATGCTTGGTCACTACTTGACCACTATTGAGGATTCTCTTCAAACCCATTAAAAGGATATTCCACTGATATTCCATTCATGTTTCCATATTTAATGAGATCGTGAATAATAATATTCACATCCAAATGGATAACACCATTGTGATCCTTATTGAAAAACATAAAATATTAACAATTTATTCACCCCAAATGGAAACCCAAGAAAAAAGCTATGTTTCACTACAAAACGCCCAAACTGGGCATCAAAGAGATTGCTCCCTAATTTTGGTTTAAACACCCTAATGTAGTCTTTAAAACCTTACTCAAATACTAGGGTCGCACCACCACTGAAGTTGCTTCAGTTGGATTTTGCATATAGATGCCACATCTAAAAAACCCCAAATATGATTAAATTAAATTATTATTATTAATCTTAGAAATTTCATGAAATCGAGCCATGAAACCAAGCCTTAAAACTCATGAACTGGTCAAAAAAGATCTATCTTGATGAGAGTAATGTGTGTTTGTGGACGACATATCAAATGGTTGCCTAGATTAGAATATTCGACCATTTGAAGCCGCTTTGTCCTGATTATAACTTGTCTGACCTATTATGGATGGCCCACTTCGGCTGGAAGAGCCCATTTCACCAGCCACATGGTGCATCTACACGTCCTGAGAAACTTGCTCCCGACATCTGCCTCGGATCCCCTCACAGACCATGTCAACAACCAACCACCATGTCACGCGGGTCTTTGCTGCCTGGGGTCACACGTTGTGACCCCACCTCGCTGTCCTAGTAACCCTCATGACTCTCCATTTCCCCACATCTCTACTCTTCTATCTCAATTCCTCAATCTCGCACAAATATTCCCACCAACATTCTTGCTTCCTACCACCTCCTCACACAACATTGTCGACCTCACCCTGCCAGTTAACCATGTCATCGCTCAGCGGCCTCCTCCCATGTCACACAGCCACTACCATCCCCATCGACCATATTTGGTGCCCGTGCTCTGGTGGTCCCATCCATAGAACACTGGAAAAAATTCGTTTACTCTCCCATGAACCCAAATCTAGCTCGGTTATCACCACAATGAGTGTTACATAGCTTCATCCCTTGCTCTAAAATCCATTGGGGGTTTGATGCGTCAAAATGTGGACGACTAATATTCATGAAGAACAGATGAATTTTGGATAAATTTATGATTCAAACATGGATCAATGTATTTTATAGTGCAACCATTACTGATTTTTAAAGAAAAAAATGAAAAAATAAGAAAGAATAACTTTAAATGAATAATATCAATTAGAAAACCAAAGTAGAAGTAATCGTACCTCGATGGATCCGTTTATTATTTCGGGTGTGTTTGCCTCTCTCCAATATTGATTCACCTAAGATCCTTCAGTGGGTTGTTCTTGGATTATCAAAGAATAGAGAGGGGTATAGAGAGAGTGAATTAGGGGTCTATCCTATATTTAATCTATTATGTATTTATTTATTACCGCTAAAAGCACCACCAATGATTGTGGAATCTGAAACATCCACACCCTCTCATCTTATCTCGCACCTAGGTAAAACAACCCATTTCAAACTCAATGAATGTATCAGATTACAAATATGATTCCCCATTCCAGAGTTACATGATATGACATTATGTGTAAAATAAATATGTTTAATTATCTTATTTACAATTTTCCCTTTGGTGGCTTTTTCCACAGAAATCCCACACCGGAAAAATTTGTGTTAGGCATAGTGTAAATTCCTGGTTTTGGACTCATCTATGGCCACATATTTCTAATATGAGCTAAAATTTATGATTTATCTAATTTCATTGGAATTATTTGAATATAACATACTTAATACAGTTTAAAAATTAATTCTGGGAGCTCTGTGCCTTATAATTTCATTTCGTCTTAATGACTGTCACTGGAAATATATATAGAAATATTTCAATGTCTTAAATGGAACAAATATTCTCTATAGTACTACCTACATCAATTTTTTCATCCCTGAAAATAAATACTATGAAAAAAACTCACGATACTAAGCCCTCATCTAGCTCTCCTACTCTTAGGAACTCCCCTGCTTGTTTGCGTGTTACCACAACACAAGAACCACAAAGGGATGACCCATACACATATTTTCCACACCTATCGAACATTTATCACTACTGGGTGCTCAGAAAATGTGTCCCCATATTCAATATCTAGTTCTACCAAGATGTTGATGTGTATAGCATCATGCTCGTATATGCTCAGCTGCGACACATAGAAAACATCGTGCACTCGTTTCAACTGTGGGTGTAGGTCAAGGTGGTAGGAAACCTTTCCAACCCTCCGCATGATATTGAATGTATCGATGAACCTCTTGGATAGATTTTCCTCCAGGATGAACCTATGAATTATAACAACCCTGCTCTTTATTACAAACTTAAACATGATTTATTACATAATATTTCATGTAATAAAACTTTTTGGATTGTGAGGTCTAGTGTCTTGGGAAATTAGGAACATTAAATGATAACTTAGAACATAAAATACAAGTGCTTTATTGGAAACTTCTTTTTCATTACCACAATATTCCATCATATTTATAATTTAATGGGATAACCTCAGGGCATACATACGAAAAGGGTGATCTATAAATCCTAGTAAGGGAGTAAACATGGAATAACATGAAGAATAAAATACATGTCAGGAAATAGGGATAACAATGGGTCATAATAGAAACATGAACTTAAAGGCATGATATAGAATGATTATCATAAAATGGATGTGTGGAAACAAAATTTAACAAGATATTTTCATGAGCCAGGGATCATTTCACATTGAGCATGATTAAAACCTAATTCCACTTGACGTATCATGATACTATTCTTTACCCAGTGCATTGGATCTCTATCAGGGCACACCCTTTATAAATGTTTCATTTCATGCATAAGTGTTCCACATAGATCATACAACAAGGATTCATTAATCATCATAATTTATTCCACGAATAAGAGATATGGAATTCATAAGTGTAAGTACACAATCAAAAAGTATATGTACATAAATTTGAATACCCTTGATATAGAAATGTGTATGGTATTCACTTACATGATGATCTTGGCATGGAAATTTTGGTGTAACATTATCTATATAACGACGTTAAATAGAAATCTTAAAATGGGTTGATGAGAGAGAAAGGGGTGTCACATCACTTATACATTAAATGGATAGAAAGGGGTAATTTAACATAATATCCCAACACATTTAATTGAATTTGTATGCATAATATGAAAAAAATTCCATGAATGTAAATGAAGAGAGAGAAATCCTTCACTGAATTTCGGCATAGTAACAGGTGTACATGGGAGGAATTAATGAGGGTGAAAGGGGTATCTCGTCATTAAAAAATAATGAGGTAATTAAATGGGAGGATAGAAATCATACCACAATATTTTTAATTTAATATAAAATGGCATAAACATATAAGGAATATTAGAGATAAATAAGGAATGACAAAAGGTGAGGATCCCTTACATGGATGTGTGATCCCAAACGCTTGGGAGAGGCTTGAGAGATGATTCTTGTGTTATTGGGGCACCTTATGAGGATTATAGAGATGGTAGGGAAAGGTTTTGCTAATATAAAAATTATTTGTGTGATTAGAAATGGGAGATTGAGTGGGTTTATATTGGAAATGAGAGGGAATTCTTTATTATTTAGGTTTTGGACACAACACATTAAACTAATAAAAACCACAAACCATCCAATTGATTTTCCCCATTTTTTTTCCAAATTGAATTGGATATAATTATTCGATAAGTACAATGGTGGAACATATTAAAATATTAGAATTTCTTATCTGGAGGTGAGTCACACTCTCTATGAAATCATATTAAAATGTTAAAATGTTTTATAAGTCTTATAGGGTCCACTAAGGCACTATAAAATTAATCAAAAAAATATATATTACATTATTTTAATGTTAAAACATATATTTCCTTAATATAAACTTTATTGTTTTTTATTACATCACTATTGGGTAATTATGATTTCATAAAATACATTATATATTTAAACGATATTTAATTTCCACCCAAAAATTCGATTATCTCATAAAATTATGAAAAATTCACTATAGGATAATTTTGACATCTGGATTTAGAAAATAATATTAATATTATCTAAATAATTGTATACATATTTTAATTTTCTTTTCTAATATTAAAATTGACATTTATTAGAAATTCATGGGTTTGGACAAAAACAGTATTCAATCCTTAAAAAATTTCAATTGTATTCATAAAAATTATATGATCATTTATATTTAATAAAAAGTAATTCACTAGTAATATTTTATTAAAATATTATTCAATTCCAAAACCCATTAATTCCTAAAATATATATTTCATAATTGAGTTTAAATATTATCTTAATGTATTATTTTTTCATTAAAACCCATTTACAAAGCAACAATAATAAAATGAATGTATATTTTTATTCAATAAAAAATAATGAAAATAATCATAGTGCTAGGGTATTATTACATAAACACTTATAACACCCACATAAGACCGAAGGGTATGGTCTGTGATGGTGACAGACTCTTGGGGTGGCTCGGAAAACATCGTGAGGGTTGTAATCTCTATTAACTTCTACTTCTCCCATAGAAAGTTCTGTTCTAGCTTAACTTGTTAAATCTAGGACTAGTCTTGGTAAAGTGTGAAGCCCAGTGATGCTACCTCCTTTCTGAAATCTAATAATGGGCTTCGTATAGAGATATTCTATTAGATGAGGTCATCAATTCCTTTTTCTGAGTAAATTGGATTTGTTAAAGCCCTATATTTATACTAATCATGTGATCACTATTAAATGGATATATTAGCAACGGTAAAAATTAATAATGGTATTTTAAAATCCAAAAACATAAAACCAAGGAAGTGAATATGTTTTATATAAAAATTTAAAATAATAATACATTTAATTTGATTAGGATGAATTTTCATTAATAAATGTTGGGGGCGTTAAAATATTCCCCCCTTATGAAATTTCACCCTCAAAATTTATTTTTCCCACACTAAACCAATGAGGTTAAATCTGCTTCATCACTTCTCCCAATTCCCACGTTTCATCATCAAACATTTTTTTCCTCAACTCCTTGATGAGGGGAATTGTCTTATTTTATTGATATTTTTTCCTACGAACTAAGATCTCCACCGAATTATCTTGAAAAGAGTGTTCATTCTCCAATGGTACCATCTCCTTATTTAGTTCATGTGATGGGTAAAGTATGTACTTACTTAATATTTATACATGGAATACGTCGTGTACTTGAAATAGGTTCGGTGGGAGTGATAGTAGATAGGAAACCACTCCAATGTAATCAAGGATCTCAAAAGTTCTGATGTACCTTGGAGTATTCTTTCCCTTACTCCCAAAAATCATAACTCTCTTCCATGGTGATATGTGGAGGAATACCATGTCTCCAACATAAAAATCTAGGACTTGTTGATGATTATTAACTTAACTCTTTTTTCGATGCTGAGCATATTTAATGTGCTGCTAGATGGTCTTAACCTTATCCACCATTTCTTCAACCGTTTCTGGACCTTGGAGTTTTCTCTTTGTAGCTTCATCCCAACATGCTGCTTTTCTACACCTCTTCCCATAAAGGGCTTAATAAGGATCCATTTGGATTCTTTAGTAGAAATTGTTATACATAGAGAACTCAACCAGATGAATATGTTGATCATATTCTACTTTTAAGTCCTTTGAACATGCTCTCAACATGTTCTTAAGTTTTTTGATTGTCCGCTCAAATTGGTCATTAGTTTGAGAATGATAATATGAGCTGAATTTTGGCTCAATTTTAAGAGCAAGTTGGAGACTATACAAGAACATATAGGTGAATCTTAGATCTCAATGGGATACAATCGATAGTGGTACTCCATGCAGCCTTACCACTTCTATGATGTATATCTGTTCTAGTTTATCCAGTTAGAATTCCATTTTAATTTCAAAGGTGTGTGGAGTTTTTTTAAGGCGATCCACAACAACCCAGTTAACATTGTTTTCTTTGGATGTCTTTGAATGTTCGGTGAAAAATTATATGGTGATTTTCTCCCATTTACATGTTGGTATGGGTAACGGTTTCCTCATACACTTACACTTCTTCCTCTAATCCATCACTTGCTAACATTCTAGGAACTTTTTTGTATACTCATAAATCTTCTTCTTCATGTTATCCCTCCAATAATGCTCTCAGAGATCTCGATACATCATTTTTTTCTTGTGTGAATGGAAAAATTATAACTTTTTTCATCATCTGAAAGTTCATTATATTACTCAGATTTGATGGAACACATAGTCTTGACCCAAATCTCACAATTCCATCTTCCTTAAGATTGAACTCTGAGAATTTACCTTCTCTAATGGTTTCCACAAACTTCTAAATTCCCACATCATCCTTTTGATCATCCATTAATATTTCCAAAAGATACAGTCACGCAATCATTTGTGATAGGATTGATTATGTTCCCTTATTTATGATTCCCATGTCCATCTTCATCAAATATTAGTAGATTGGATCCTTTTCAATTATCATAAATTATAGAATCATTAGGACCTTTCTACTTAGGGCATCTTCCACCTTTTTTTCTTTCCTATGGTGGTAATGGATTCAGTAGTAATATTTTTTGATCAGCTCTAACCATCTTCATTGTCGAATGTTCAACTCTTTATAATTTAATATATACTTGAGGATTTTGTGATCTTTATATATTTCTCACTTCTCCCCAAAGAGGTAATGTCACTAAATTATTAAAGTGAAGATTACTGTAGCCAACTCAAGGTCGGGTGTTTGATAGTTTAGCTCATGAAATTTTAGTTACCTTGAAGTATAGGCAATGAATTTGTAATTTTTTATCAATACACGTCCCATTCCAATCTTCGAAACATCACTAAATACCCCAAAAAGTTCTCCACTTGTGGGTAGTTTGAGCACAGGGATTGTGATAATGTTACATCCTAGGTAAATAAAGAATACAAAATTCCATATTTTTTAATATTTTTTAATTAAATATTAATTTTACTTTAAATGGGATGCTATGTTTCATGGCATACCTGTTATTCAACCATGGGTTTCTTTGAAATCTTATGTTGCACACAACGTTGGGTCATACTGAAAAATAATAATATAATATTATTTGAAATGGTTGTTAACACCTAGAATTTGTATTGGCATGAATGAATAGAACTAACTAAAATATTATTATACATGTTTGTTTAATATTTTTACATTTATCCAATAAAATTTAGAGGCTTAAAAAGTGATTGAATCTAATTTTGAGCATAAATACTCTAATACTCAATAAAAGGTTAATTTTCCACCTTTTGATGGTAAACCCTTTTTAAATATAGTTTTGATCATTTTTATATCATATATTTTACAAAATAAAATTCTATTTTATAATCAAGACATCCAAATTTACTTTGGGTAAATTTTTGGCATCTTTTCGGATAAAATTCATTTTTTAAGGAATAGTGTGAAATAGTATATTTTAATTCCAAAATGCCTTTTATCTAATTTATTTTTATGGATATAATATCCTTTTAATTAGTTTTAAAGTGTAATTAGATTATATTTTTTCCATTTTATCCAATGTTGGTCATTAGAAGTAATTTCACTTTGAAATTGGATATAAATAAGTGTCAATCTTTTAATGGTTATTATTTCTTAAAAAAACTTTTTTTTACAACTGGAATTAATTTTAAATTAATTTATTACACTTATGTGTTTTGAATTTTGAAAAATAGATTCCATATTCTTAATAAGGTTGTAAAAATTATTTAAATAGGTAAATTTAATTTTTTTAGACAATATGAATATGTACTTCGGTAAATATTTTATTTTACCATGGTTTAAGGGTAAATTTGGTAAATAAGGGTAAAACTAATATTATAATAATATTACATTATCCTATAATGTTTCATAATCCTATTATTTGATACATTTATGACCATGGGAATCCTTGGGTCGATTTTGGGACCCCATGGAGCCACATAAGCGTGATAATGACACTTTATATTAATTAATTTAAAGTAAAGACAAAAATGACATAAACATATATCTTTTAGTAAACCAATTTTTACATGGGGTTATATATGATATCTCTTTGACTATAAATATTAATTTGAAATATAAAAATAGTTCCTACATGATATTATTTGTTTATAATTTTTAGACATCAAATAAATAAAACTATTTTTGACATAATAATGATGCAGTATTTACCTCATTAATGAATGATTTAAATAAATAACATTATAAAGATTAAAATAATATATGAACCCTATCCAATTATTAATGGATGATTTTATTTTGATCACGGTTCATCTTATCTTCTAATTTAATATGTTTTGGACCTTTCAATTCCAAAAATCCTTATATAATAAAATAATATTCTCAAACATTCCTAAAGCACCCCTCCTCCCTCTTATAAAAAGCACACATTTCTAACCCATTACTCACACTTCTCAAGCCCCTTGTCTCATCCAACCTTTACCTAATTAATCTCTCTATATCTCTATATTCCTCCTAGAAGCCTTACCTTTAGCCGAAGGCACTTCAATTAAACGTTTTGGTTCAACCCAAAGGAAGATACCCGATATAATGGTAATGTCTTCTCTTAAGTTCTTTTCTTTTATTTTACTTCTAAAATCCCATAAACTCTTTTTATTACTTTATTTTATAACAACACAAATATAATAAATATACTAGGTTGTTTTTATGAGAATTATTATAACTACACTTACATACACCTCCATCTAATGGGTAAAGAACATACTGTTTTTGTGGACGGCGAACAACAGCCTCACGAAACGATGATAGTTTTATCTTCTCCTACCACCCCTTATGGTGGCCATTAAGATAGAAATGTATTTATATGTGATATATATTATATTTATATTATTTCATTTCTTCTTTGTTTTTCATTTATATCATACCTTTATGGTTTCCATAATGGGTAAATGTGATAATTTCATTTAAGGAAGTGCGGACTACCGCCCCCTCAAAGTGATATGACTCGTTCATGCCATACGTGGATCATATAACAGATGGAGTTACTAAAATTATATGTGATATTATACCGGAATTATAATATAAATATTTATCATTAATTTTTTAATTCTATTAAATATTAAATAGAAATAAAAGTAGCGTTCATGTGTACGCATGGCATACCGTCTCCATAAACGGTGCATTTCATTTCTTATCTCCAAAAATTATATAATGTTATAAATATATATGTATATATATATAATTGTTATATATGATATTCATGATATGTAAATAATTAATATCATCTTGTAGATAAGGAACTTTTGACCACATGGACAACTTGTAAATAAAACAAGTTCATTTTTTATTCAAGTACCAAATATTTAAATAATGAATATTAATAACTTAAATGATTAAATAATGTTTATAACATTGTAATAAGTTATATAAAAGGAAAAATAAACTTTAAAATTGTTCTTAAGAAGGTATATATTTACTTAAGTTTATTATTCGGGAAGAACAAGGAACAAATGAGTCATGTCAGACACGAGGTCAGGGGTTACTTCTCTCACTTTTAATTCCATGAGATTTCCATTGTAAACCACTTATTTATTGCATATAGGGTATTTTGTACTGAAATTTTATATATACTAAAATGATTCTCTTTATATTAATTGTATTTTTTGATTCATTTGGTTTTTATTATCTTTTGGTCTTAGGACTTGATTGATTACAACATGGTAAGGGGTTTTCATCTCACTTTTTATTCCCATGAGATTCATGCTATATTTGCCACTATTTCATTTTGTGTGGTGTATGTACTTAACATTATTGTATTCATTGTGTAATATAATTTAATTTTTTTTGTATTTATGTCTTCGTTTATGATCCTTCTTTCATGGGGTGTATGTTTCTTCAGTTACCAAATCGGTGAGGGAATATTTCACCCTCCTCTTTCTTAAAGACTTATTTTATGTTATGTCTTTTAATTTCTTCTTTCTTATGTCATGATATGTTATTATATTTCCTTATTGTGGTGAATTTTGTGTGTAACTGATGATAGAACCTTTTCTCTCCCATTAATTCATTTTTATAATTTTTAAGTGATGTCGTTAGGCTGTCAAATTTCGGTAAGAAAACTTCTTAACCCAATTTCAATTCGTTGGGTTAAACTTATACTTCTTGATTATGTTGTGATATGAATATGTGTGAATGAACTCTTACTATTTTACAATTAATATACACATAAATTGGGTGTATTATTATTTTTCTCACAAAATTATGTCGTTGATTTATCCTTATTCTAAGGATACTATCTTTATAGGGTATTTCGTCTCAATTTGCATTCCATTGAGACATATTTCTTGTTATGCGCCAATTCACATTTATATGGTGTATATACTATCCTTTAGAATATTATATCATGAATAAAATTATTCTCATGATATTATAAGGTTACTATTATATGTTATTCCTCAATTATTTGTATTCAAGAATCTCTCATTTGGTTAAGAACTCCTTAACTAAAATTTTGTTTCTAATGATTTATTCTTCTAAATATTTCTCATTAATGTCCATGTTTTCATAATGGTTTTATGGATTTATTTATATGTACATGAATTTTTTGAAATTCAAATTTCTTTCAAAAGCCTCAAAGTGGTATGGGACACTTTGATTCAAAAATCCCTTTATATAATGTTTTAAATGGTTTTGTAAATGGTTTTACAAAGCATTTATTATGTCAATATATTTAAATGATATATTGTGATTGGAATGAGGAAATTTTTATCTTTCATTTATTCTTATTTTATGTGTTAGGAATATTTTATGGTTATTGGGCATTTTTTATGTATACAGGGGGTTCTGTGATAAACCTAGGGTGGGTGAGCTTGAGATATCTCTCTAGTGCATTCGGTAACTTGATGGAGGTAAAATAAATGTTTATCCTATGGTATTTAGATAATATACTGTGATGGGTATTCCAACATAACTCCCTACATAGATTTGATAGCTACAATGTAAGTATGATTTGGATCCCATAACATACCTTTATGGTTTATGATTTCTAGGTGTTATTCATAAATCATACGATTTCATGAGGTATGTTATGATTGAAAAGTATGGTTTCATTTTTTTGTATTTATTTATGGGTTAATGTTTCCTTTCATTATTTTATAACCCTTATTGAGATTTTTATGCTCACCCCCATGTTTTGAAATGTATTTCACAGGACTTAAAGATGAATACAGTCATGGATGAGATCAAGGAAAAGTCATGTTGTCTAAAACATAAAACTAGACATGTTTTTTAGAGTTTTTATTTTATGAAAAAATGGATACTGAGTTGGAGTGTCTACTTTGTAATTTTGATAAATTTAATGTAATAGATATGGCCTATTTCTCAAAAAGTATAAACTAGAAAAGTTCCTCAATGTGAATTCTTGATTTAAGTAAAGATTATGTAATATTTAAGGTCGGGTCCTCATATTTGGTATCATAGGTTGGTTTAAATAACTTTAGAGGTTAGGGAGATATTTAAGCATAAGTGAAATAACCATAATGGTTATCATATTAGAAAAAATCATTGTTATTTTAGATAAATTGAATGGGTCTAAGATAACATGAATAAATTTATCTTAGTATTTACCCTCCTCATAAGTTATTATATGACGATTTTACCGATATACTCACACTGACCTTTTTGGTTTTAGTAAATAGATAGATCTTACATGCCCCCAAGTAACAGTGGATGTGAAGAAAAATGTAAATATTTCCTAAATGAGAAACTGAATGAACTGGGAGATATAATAAGAACTCTTTTGGTTATTCTCAACCAACAATATGGAGTCATGATTTACCACATGAACCTTGGTGGTTTTTATAAGGCATTATATATGCAAGAAAAAATCCCTACAGATGTTCATGTAATAATCATAAAGGTATGTATATTCAAAAATCTATGTGTCAAGGATGTGGAAAGAAACACTTAGGAAAATTCTTCAAAAGGACAAGAAGATGTTATAGATATTATAAGGAAGGTTACAAAGTCGAAAAACCTTCCATGGAAAATGGAAGCATCATGTTGACTCTAGGAAAGGGAAAGAAGTTCTTTCCAAAGGATCAATTTAATATTTTAAATGTGGTTCTCATGGTCATTATACAAATATATATCCTACGAAGAAGGTTTAGGAATGGGATTAGCAAGATCATACAAATATATGTTTACGAATTCCTAATACCATTTGAATTGAAGATGAGGAAACTGACAATGACCAATGAAAGGTATGAATTATTTCTTAGTTTATGTTTTGAAATTATTGAATATTAGGATATGATTATTCATTTTGATTGTATTAATAAAGTATTATTGAATATGTTGGAAAAGAATGGATAATAGATCATGAAGAATGTTGATTGAGTAAAAATTCTACATATAAGGGATTCAAGAGTTACGGTACATTTTAGGATAATGAAATCCATAAAATTATTAAGGCTCTTTTCATGATTGGATTACATTGGAAGACTTTTTATAGAATGTATAACCCTGAAGTTTGATATATGAAATTGTTATTCAAGGAATATTTATCTTTTCTTTATTGGATTAATGGTTGAAATTTTATTTTGGAAGATTCTATGTTTTTATTTTGATTAGGGTTATCTATGTAAATGATTAACCTATCATAAAGAATATTTGATTAAGTTTATTACACTTCAGTATGAGACATTATGAGTAACAAATGTTATTTGGAGATAAATGTAAAGATTTTTCTTGGAAGTCTATGCGATTAAATCCTTCTGTGTTTTGGGTTTAAATATTATTTTCAATTATTTTAAAAAAAATTAAGGACAATTATATATTGAATGGTCTTCCCTGAATTTGGGTTCTTTTTGTTGAATTTTTGGTATTAAGAGTAGTACTTCTTTTTATAAATTATTATCCTTCTTGTGAATATCTTATCTTCTTCTGACCACTTTTTGTTTTGGTTGATGTCTAAAGAGGGGAAAAATATATAGTTCTTCTTTTTTCAATTATGTGACACTCTAGAAGTTGATTCTAGCACTTCAGGTCTAACTAAGTCATCTTGAATACTTACCGGTTGGAGAAAAGACGAGTTTTTGGTAGAATTTTATTAAAGGATAACACACTACATGACATGTAAGTTTATTTCCTTAAAATATTAGTATATTTATTAATAAAATTCTTCGACTGTATGAAAAGTATCTTTATGAAAATATGTTATAAGCCCTCTTTTATCATCATTCTTTTACCCAAACACAAATTTATGGTATTGTGGTGGTTAAATTTCTATGATCAAGTTCTATATCACTCTCTATTAATCTATGAGAGTTTGTTTCCCTTTAATATCCTTATTTTCATGGAATCCTAGTATCTGTTATCTCGGGTGACCTTTGTACTTATCTTCCTTTATTTTAATGTGGTATTTTTATTTACTCTTTTTCTGATGTGAGACATTCAATTAAGCTTCCATGTCAAATTTTAAAATTGAGAGGATGCAATTCCCAACAGAGGGGAAGGATATAACATCCGAGGTAAATAAATAATATAACATTTTTTTATTTATTAATATTTTTGAATTAAATATTAATTTTACTTTAAATGGGATACTATGTTTTATGGAGTTCTTGATACACAATAATGGGTTTCCTTGAAATCTTATGTTGCACACAACATTAGGTCACACAGAAAAATAATAATATAATATTATTTTAATTGGTTGTTAATTCCTAGCCATTATATTGGTGTGAATGAATATAAAAAACTACAATATTTTTATACTTGTTTTTTAAATGTTTTTACATTTATCCAATAAAAGTTAGAGGCTTCAAATGTGAATTAATCTAATTTTAAGCATAAATACTCTAATATTCATTAAAATTCGATTTACCACATTTTGATGGAGAAACCTTTTTAAATAATTTTTTGGTCACTTTTATATGTTATATTTTACAAAATAAAATTCTTCTTTAGAATTAGGACATCAAATTTACGTTTGGAAAGTTTTTGTGATTTTTCTGATAAAATTCATTTTTTTAATTAATATTGAAAAATAGTATATTTAAATTCAAAATTTCCTTTTAATATAATTTATTTATATGGTTATATTATCTTTTTAATTGGTTTTAAAGTGTAATTATATTATATTTTACCTATTCATCAAATTTTCGTCATTGAAAGTAATTTCACTTTGAAATTGGACATAAACAAGTGTCTATATTTTGATAGTTATTATTTCTTAAAAACAGCCTATTTGTTTTGAAAAAAATAATTAATTTTAAATTAAGTTCTAACACTTCTATGTTTTGAATTTTATAAATGGATTCCATATTTGGAATTAGGAGGTACAAATTGTGTAAATATGTAACTTTTATTCTTTTTAGATATTATGAATATTTACTTCGGTAAATATTTTATTTGCAAAGGTTTAAGGTTAAATCTGGTAAATAAGGGTACAAATTAATATTATAATTATAATAGCTTAACCTAAAATGTTTCTTAATCCTATTGGTTGATACATTTCCAACCATGGGCATCCTTGGAACTATTTTGGGACCCCATGGATCCACTTAAGAGTTATAATGACACATTATATTAATTAATTTAATGAAAAGTCAAAAATGACAAAAACATATATCTTTTAGTAAATAAATTTTTACATAGGGTTATATAAGATATATCTTCAACTATAAATATTAATATAAAATATAAAAATATTTCCTTTATGATGGTATTATTTTTATAATTTTTAGACATCATATAAATAAAATATTTTATGACACAATAATGATGCAGTATTTACCTCATTAATGAATGATTTAAATAAATAAGATTATAAAGATTAAAATAATATCCAAAACATGTCCAGTTATTATTGGGTGATTTTATTTGGAACATGAGTCATCTTAAATTCTACTTTAATGAGTTTTGGACCTTTATAAACCGAAAAATCATTATATAATAACATAATATTTTCATACTTTCCAAAAGAGACCCTCCCCCCCCCTTATAAAAGCCCTCACTTCTAACCCATTCCTCACACTTCTATAGCACCTTTTCTAATACAAAATCTGCCCAATTAAGCTCCCTACATCCCTTTATTCATTTGAGATTACTTAACTTAAGCAAAAGGCACTTCAAAGAAACCTTTTGGTTCAAACTAAAGGGAGATACCCGATTTAAAGGCAACATCTTCTCTTAAGTTCTTTTCTTTTATTTTACTTCTCCAACCCCTTAAAATATTTTTATTATTTTATTTCATAAAAAAATAGTATCATAAATATACTAGGTTGTTTTTATTAGAAGTATTCTAACTACACTTACACGCACCTCCATCTAATGGGTAAATAACATGCTGTTTCTGTGGAGGGAGAACTA
This sequence comes from Viscum album, assembly GCA_963277665.1. Lineage (NCBI taxonomy): Eukaryota > Viridiplantae > Streptophyta > Magnoliopsida > Santalales > Viscaceae > Viscum > Viscum album. The sequence continues at coordinate 625,629,935 of OY728150.1, read as the reverse complement.
CTACCTCACGAAACGATGATTGTTCAATCTTCTCCTACCACCTTTTACAGTGGCCATTAACATGGATCTATATTTATATGTGATATATATTATATTTATATTGTTTCTTTTCTTATGTAGTTTTTATTTATACCCTACCTTTATTGTTCTCATAATGGTTAAACAAGATAATTTTGTTTGAGGAAGTGCGGACTACCGCCCCCTCAAAGTTTTATGACTCGTTCATGTCATACGTGGAACGTATAAAGGATGGAGATGCTGAAATTATATATGATATTATAATGTATTTATAACATACCTAATTATAACTAATTTTTCATTATATTAAATATGAAACAGAAATGAAAGTTGCGTTTATGCGTACGTACGACTTACCGTCTCCATGAACGGTGCATTTCATTTCTTATCTCCAAATATCATGTACTATTATAAATACATATATATATATATATATATATATACTAGATATATATGATATATAGGATATCTTAATTATGAATATCATTTTGGATAAAATAAAATTTTGACCACATGGACCACTTGTAAATATAACAAGTTCATTTTTGACTCAAGTACCAAATATCAACCAAAAAATAATTAATAACTTAAATGATTAAATAATGTTTATAACATGGTAATAAGTGATATAAAAGGAAAAATAATATTTTAAAAATTTTATTAAGAAATTTTAAATTAACTTCAGTTTATTATTCTGGAAGAACAAGGAACAAACGAGTCAAGTCGGACATGAGGTAAGGGGTTTCTTATCTCACTTTTAATTCCATGAGATTTCCATTGTTCGCCACTTATTTATTGCATGTGTTGTATTTTGTACTGCCATTTGATATATACTATCATGATTCTATTTATATTCATTGTATTATGTGATTTTTTTTCATGATCTTTTTCTCTTACGACTTGATTGATTACAACGTCGTAAGGGGTAATCATCCCACTTTTTATTCTTGTGAGATTCATGCTATATTTGCAACTATTTCATTTTATATGGTGAATGTACAACCCATTATTGTATTAATTGTGTAATATTATTTAATTTATTGGTTTTTACATCTTAATTGTATGATACTTTTTTCATGGGGTGTATGTTTCGTAAGTTACCAAACCGGTGAGATAATCTTTCACCCTCCACTTTTTTAAAGACTCCATTTATGGAATGTCTTTTAATTTCTACATTCTTGTGTCGAGATATGTTATTATATATCTTTATAGTTTTATATTCTGTTTCAAAGTTATTATAGAACCTTTTCACTCTCATCTAGGCATTTTATTAATTTTTAAGTGATCTCATTATGCTGTGGAATTTTGGTAAGAAAACTTATTAACCCAATTACAATTCTTTGGGATAAACTTATACTTCTCGATTATGGCGTGATATGGATATGTGTGAATGAACTATAATTTTTTTACACTTGATATACACTTATATTGAGTGTATTCATATTTCTCACACATAATTATGTCATGATTTACCCTTAATCTAAGGATACAGTCTATATAGGGTATTTCGTTTCAATTTACATTCCATTGAGAATTATTTGTTGTTACACGCCAAATAATTTTATATGGTTTATATAATTTCCTTTGGAATATTATATAATTAATACTTTTATTCTCATGATATTATATGGTTTTGATTAAATGTTATTCCAAAATTATTTGTATTCAAGAATCTCTCATTTTGTTAAGAACTCTTCAACTAAAATATTGTTTTTAAAGATTTATTAATCTAAATGATTATCATTAATGTCTATGTTTTCAAAATGGTTTTAAGGATTTGCTGATATGGACATGAATGTTTTGAAATTAAAATTTCTTTCAAAATATTCAATGTGGTATGAGACACTTTGATTCAAAAATCTCTTTATTAAATGTTTTAAATGCTTTTGAAAATGTTTTTAAAAAAGCATTGATTATTTCAATATCTAGAAATGATATATTGTGATTGAAATGTTGAGATTTTATCTTTCTATTATTCTTTCTTATGTGTTATGAATATGTTATGGTTATTGGGTATTGTTTATGTATATGGGTGGTTCTGTGATAAACCTAGGGCGGGTGATCCCAAGATATCTCTCCAATGCATTGGGTAACGTGAAGGAGGTAAACGTAAATGTTTCTCCTATGATATTTTTAGAATATACTGTGATGGGTATTCTAATGTAACTCGCTTCATAGTTATGATAGCTACAACATAAGTATTATATGAATTCCACCAGTTACCTTTATGATTTATGGTTTCTATGTGTTATTCGTAAATATTACGATTTCATGAGGTATGTTTTCATTGAAAAGTATAGTTTCATTGATTTTTATTTATTGATTGGTTAATGTTTCCTTTCCTTATTTTATAACCATTACTGATCTTTTTATGCCCACCCCAGTTTTTTAAATTTTTTTACAAGACTTATAGATGAATAGGGTCAAGGATGGGATGAAGTAAATGTCATGTTGTCTAAAACGTGGAACTACACATGTTTTTTTAGAGTTTAATTTTTTGAAAAAAATGGATATTGAGTAGAAGTGTCAACTTTGATTTTTTTTGAAATGTAATGTAATAGATATGGCCCAATTCTCTAAAACTCTAAAACTAAAAAGATCATCAATGTGAATTGTAGACTTAACTCAAGATTATGTAATTTTTTAGGTCGGGTTATTATAGATAAGCCTACTTTTCAACTCCATGAAGTTGTTGTCACATTTATCACACCATGAAAACATGACTCCCTTCAGAGTAAGCTTGGTAATAGGGTTTTAAAATCACGAGGAATTTCTCAAAAATCATCATTATTGTCAAGCTAACCCCAGGAAGCTACAGATATCCTTCACCGATGTTGGGCTCAACCATCCCTCAATTGTAGATATCTTGGAGGGTTCTATAGATATCCCATTTATTGTGATGATATAAACCAAGAATGAGACCACCTTCAACCAGAACTCAAACTTTTTGTACATTTCATATAGATTCTCATTTCACAATATCTCTAGTATATTTCATAGATGATTTTATTGATCCTTTTTGGTTTTGGAGTATATTATAATATCATCTATAAAGACTACCAAAAATTTTGTCATGGTAGTATCTAGGGACACTATTAATCATGTCCATTAATATTGTTGGAGCATTAGTGAGTCTAAAAGTAATTAATATTAATTAATAGTTCCCATACCTTGTATAAAAAGTAGTCTTTGGGATACCCTCCTTTTTCACCCTTACTTGGTAAAATCCCAACCTCAGATCCACCTTGCAGAAGTATTGTTCTCCATGCAGCTAATTGAATAAGTCATCAATTTGTGGAAGTGAATACTTTTTATTTTTCATGATTTTGTTGAGATCATTATAATCAATGAAAAGGTGCATTGAACCATCATTCTTCTTGAAGAAGAGGACTGGTGCACCCCCTAAAGCACTTGGGCATATAAACCCTTTATCCAGATTATCCTATAGTACTTTCCTTAACACCTCAAGCTCCTCAACAAAAATTCTATATAGAGTCTTGGATATTGTCAAAGCACCATGTATTATATCAATTGATAATTCAACATATCTTCTATGAGGAAGACCTATAAATTCCCCAGGAAATGCTTCAATGAATTCCCTAACAATAGGAATGTCTTCAAGGATGATTTATTCCATAGACTCAATCATCTATGCAGGATATGCATGATCATAGGGTATTAATATCCACTCTTGAGATGATGGTTCTAAAGAATATTCATCCTCCTCCTTGAACATGTACTGAATCGAGGTTTGATTCACCATATGGAGAGTTATTTCTCTCTCATGACAATTTATGAAGGATCTATATTGAGAAATCCAATACATGCCAAGAATTGCATCAAAGTTTACTTGAGGGTGTATTACAAGGTTATTTGGGAATTTCAATCTACAAATTATGATAGGGGAATATTTATATTCATGGGATGTAATGATTTCCCCATTTTCTATTTTCACTTACATATTTACTTCCATGATTTTTGGGTGGGTTGGGATTGTTCTACTAAACTTTTTGTTTATAAAATAATATCTAGAACTAGAATCAAAATGTAAATTCTATATTCTTGAATGAATGACTAGAATAGAAATCACTACTTCATTGTTAGGGTTAGATTCGGTGGTGGTGATGGAAAATCTCACCCATGCTTCCTTGGTGGTTATTGGATGCCTCTGAAAACCCTAGGCCTAGGGAACAGGTTTTCAAAATGCACTAGTTCTTTGCAGTTAAAGTAATTAACAATGCGTTGAGGGTCGAACGGTGCATTCTTATCCTTTATAATAGTAATTGTTTTTTCTTGTAGGAAATTTATGGCCAGGTTCCCTTATCTTCCACACCTAAAGCATTTTTACATCTCATTCAGGCAATTTTTGGGTTGATTCTTTCCACACCTTTTCCATATTGGGTGCAAGAATTTCTTATCACCATTGGATTTATCTTTTGGACAGATAGAATTAAATTTTTACTTCCTCATATTATCCCCATGACACCATTGAGATTTAATGATCTCCATTTCATATTTGAGGGAACATTGGACAATTTCCTCGTAGCTATCGTTGTCACAGATCGCTAGGGATTTCTGTAGGCTATGTTTTATCCAACTATAGAAGCGGTAAACCTTGCATTCGAGGGTAAAATCCAAGATAGAAGAGTATCCTGCATGCCTTATGAAGTTTTCCTCATACACTGTTATGGATTCTCCATTTTTTTCTCGAGGGGAAGGAAGCCTCTATCCATCTTAAGTTGGAGGGTGAGAGAAAAATATATATCAAATGACATTTTCCTGAAATAATTCAATTTTAATTCCTAAATATCTCCCTTAGGATTTTTATTTTTGATCAATTTCCACCATTGATCATCTTCCCCCTCCATACGATAATAATATAGAATAACCATCTCTTATTCAGAACATTGAAGTGTAGATAAGATCTTTTCAATGGAGTTGATCCATTGTTCGTTGACTGAGGGATAAGATGATCCATTAAAAGTTAGATTCCTTTGTCTCATGGAGATCTCAATTGTGGACTATTATTTTGTGGGGGGTGGGGGTGTATATTCCTCTTGACCCATGTTTCTATTCAAAAATTGAGTTAACTGAGAGAGTATCATGAAAAATTTTGTTATTCATGCTCCCATTGGACTGTGTATCTCATTAGAATAGTAATCACATTGATCTTTGAATCAGTTATTAGCCCTAGTCATCATATTACCAGCAATTGGATGGAATAAAAGGAAATTTAGGGGTAACATAGAAAGGGTAATCCAAGAAAAAAAAGGGATAACTTATAAATTACATTTATTTCCTTAACATATGAATTAATAGTCTTCAATGTATGTTATCTATGATCTAATTCCCATCATATATTATTAGGGAAATTTTTCTTTATTCCCATAACAATGGTTCATACTAAGACAATAAATTTACCAAAGAATATCCCTCAGGAGTTTCATAACCAATAGTGCATCAAGGCGCATTGTCGTGCACCAGTTCCTGTTTGAGTCTAGCTCAATGTGGAGTTTTCAGATTTTACCCCTAGATACATATATGATAAATCTATCTATACTTGTTCATATCCAGAAATAGATTTATTTTTTTGATAAACCACTAAATCTATACACACCATAATTTAGGGATGTTTTTATTATACTTAGTCTTATCCTTAAGGATTTCACTAGGGTTTCCTAATCCCAATCCCAAAAATAACTAAACCTATCCGATGATACAACCTATAAGAACCCTTCCCTTTATTACGCACTTAAACATGATTTATTACATAATATTTAACTTAAGAAAACTCTAAATTTCAAGAGGTCTAGTGTTGTAGGAAATTAGGAACATTACATAATAACATAGAACATAAAATAAAACATCTCTATAGAAAACATATTTTACACGACTACAACATTCTTTCGTACTTAGCATTGTGTGTGATAACCTGAGGACAAAAATAAGAAAAGGGTGAGCTGTAAAGCTTAATATGGGAGTAAAAATCATGTAACATGAAAAATAAAATACATGTTAGGAAATAGATATATCAATGGAGCATAAGCGAATAAAGAACATAATGTCATTATATTGAATGATTATCATAACATGGAAGTGTGGCAACAACATTTAACCTGATATTAGCAAGATCCAATGCTCATTGGACATGGAGCATGAGCTAACCCTCGTTGCACTTGAATTTGATTGAGTAAACCCTCATTTCACTTTAATTATCATGAGTAAAACCTCATTTTACTTGATGTATCATGATAATAATCTTTACCCAATGCATTTGAGAACTATCAGGGTTCACCCTTTATAAATATTTCATTTCATGAATAAGTGTTCCACATATATCATACAACATGGATACATTAAAAATCATAATTTTTTCCATGACTATGAGAAGAGGAATACAAATATTAGAGTCCTAAATCAACACGTACCTATTAATAAAGGTTAGTAACCTTGATAGAGAAATGTGTATGGTATTCACCTACATGATGATTTTGTTATGAAAAGTTTGGTTTAACTTTGACCTGCAAAACGACATCAAATAGAAATCGTAAAATGGGTTGATGTGATAGAAAGGGGTATATCATCACTTATAAATGAAATTTATATTAAGGGGTTCAAGGAACATAATATCCCAGCACATTTAAGGTAATTTATATTCATAATATAAAATAATTTCATGAATGTAACTAAGGAGAGAGAAATCCAATACGGAATTTTGGCATGGTATCAAGTGCACTTGGGAGGAATTAATGTGAGTTAAAGGGGTATATCATCATTAAAAATTAGGATAGATGTATAGAGGATGTGATAAATGAAACATTAAAATTTTTATTTGAAAATAAAATGGCATAACAATATAAGGAAACTTGGACATGAATAAGGAAGGAAAGTGAGGATCCCTTACATGGAAGTGTGATCCCAAAGGCTTGGGAGAGGATTGGGAGAGGCTTCTTAGGATCTTGGAGAACCTTGGGAGGATTATATATAGAGGAAGTCAAGGGTTGGTCGAGATCCAAATGGTTTGAGTGAAGAGGATTTGGAGATTGGGTGGGTTAATATTGGAAAGGAGATGGAATTCATTATTATTTAGGTTTTGAACACAACACATTAAACTAATAAAACACACAAATAAAACCATGGTTTTCCCATGTTTTTTTTAAAATTGTTGTAGAAAAAGTTATTTTATAAGGATAATTTCCAAAATTATTAATATATTTGGCTTGATTATGTGGAGGAGTGTCACACTCTCAAAGAAATCATTTAAAAATGCTAAAATGGTTTATAAGTCTTAGAGGGTCCACTAAGGTACCATAAATTAATAAAACAAATCTAAAATCACATTATATTAATGTTAAAACATATATTTGTTGAATATCCCTTGTATATTATTTTATTACATCACTATTGGGTCATTATTATGTCATATATCATCTTATATATTTAAAAGGTATTTAATTTTTAACCAAAAAATTGAATGTCATAAAATTACCAAAAATTCACTGTTGGGTAAATTAGACGTACTGATTCCAAAAATAATATCCATTTTATCCAGATAATTTTTTAATATGTGAATTTTCACTTTTAAAAAAACTGATATTTATTCAAAATTCATGGGTTTGGAAAAAAATAGTTTTCAAACATTAAAAAATTTAAAATTGTATTCATAAAAATTATACGATCATTTTTATTTAATAAAAATAAATTTAGTAATAATATTTTATTAAAATATTATATAATTAAAAAATTAATTAATTTGTCAAAATAGATTTCTGAATTTAATTTAAATAATAACTAAAAATACTATTTGGGCTTTAAAAATCATTTACAAATTAACAATAATACAACTAATACATATTTTTATTCTATATAAAAATAATTCACATAATAATAGTGCTAGAGTATTTTTACATAACCCCTTATAAAATTCACATAAGACCTAAGGTTAAGGTCTATGATGGTGATAGACTATTGGGGCGGATTGGATAACATCGCTTTAGTGGAAATCTCTCTTAACTTCCACTTCTCTCGTAGGCGGTTTCATTCAAGCTTAAGATGTTGATGATTAACTTGGGATTGGAAAATAGTGAAGCTCACTGATGCTACCCCCTTTATATGCTACGAAAAATGGGATTCGTATGAAGCAGTTCTACTGGATGAGGCCATCGCTTCCTTTGTTCGACTATATTAGACTTGTTAAATCCCTATGTTTATAATAATAATGTGATCACTATTCAACATCTATATTAGCAACTGTCTCATTTCATAAGGGTATTTTAAAATCCAAAAACATAAAACCAAGGATGTGCATATGTTTTATACAACCATTTTACATACTAATACAATTAATTAGTTCAAGATAAATTTTCATTAATAGAATTTTGGGTTATTACATGCATTCTGCTTCATGGGGATACTCTAAAAAAGATGTGGTATCCCTAATAAAACTCAAATGGCTTGTGATAGAAGTCTTCAAATGATTTATTTATGCTCTGGGATATTCTTCATATTTTTCCCAGATAACATTCAATTTCTCCATCGAAGCATACAACAAATATAGGCCCATGAGGGATGAATTTCCAACCTCTGTCCAACACAAATATGACCTGCGGGGCCTCCCGTATAGGGCCTTGAAAGTTATCATGATGATAGTAGTGTGGTTTCCATTGTTGTTTGAAAACTCTACTAAATACATGTGATCATCCAAGATCAGAAGAAATCCAACACACACGCCCTTTAAATATCCTCCAGCACCAATATGGTGCACTCAATCTACCCATTGGTCTTAGGGTGAAAAGTTGTACTCATCTGAAGTCGGTTATTGAATTCCATATGAAAGCCTCTCTAGAATTGTGATGTAAATCGTAGGCCACCATAAGAGACAAATGTAAGGGGAACCCTGTGAAGGTGGATGATCTCCCATACGTACAACTGTCCCAAGCTCTCTACTGAACTCTACTCCATTATAGAAAGGAAGTGCTCAAACTTGGTGAGTCAGTCCACTATCACCCATATGGCCTCATGGCCCTTCACTGTGTGTGGATGACCTATGAAAAAATACATGGATTTGTTGTCCCATTTCCACTCTGAGATCTCAAGGGGATGCAACGAACCCATATGAACCTGATGCTTAGCCTTTACCAACTGACAGGTGAGGCATCATGAGATGAACTCATCTACACATTATCTCATTTCAGACCACCAAAACTGCTGCTGAAGATCCACATACATCATCCACACACCATTATATACATCTAATAGAGAAGTATGTAAATATTGTTTCAGCATATCTCGCATCATGATTAGATCCATTGTTCACCCATGGAACAAGATCTCATGATTCCCTCTTTTAGAATATCCATTAGTTGTGTATCATGTGGATGTATGATCACACAAAACTTCAAATTCTATGTATCACACCTGGGAATCTCTCACATGCTCAAGGAGTGAAAGAGTCAGCACCCTCAACATTAAGAAATTTGTACCCTCCGACTCCCCCAGGGTCAGTGGTAGGGAAGACAACTACTCTAAATATTCCCGCACTAGGAAGGCCTGGACTTCCTATTAAGGTAATCTGCTACAATGTTTACTTTTACAAGATTATAGGATATCAAAAATTTATAGTTCACCAGGAACCCCAACTAGAATTTATTCCTCATAATCAGAGATATCTGGGTAAAGATATACCTGAGTCATTGGTGGTCTGAGTATATGAAAATGAACTCTCCCAGGTGGTAGTGTCTTCACATCCTCTGGGGGAAGACTACCACTATGAGCTCTAAGTCATGAGTTGAATAGTACAACTCATGGGATCTCAACTTCCTTGACCAGTATGCAATGACTACATATCATTTCAACAAAAAGAAACCGAGTAAAACTCCTGAGACATTGTAATACACTAAGGACTTAATGCCCTTCTTTGGTAGTCTCGAAACTGGAGTGATCATCAGCCTCTACCTCAACTCCTGAAGGCCCTATAGAACTACTCAGACTAGGTAAATGGATTTCAATTATTCATCAGAGTAGTCAAATGGGATATGATATAGGAGAATCCTTCCACAACCCACCTATAGTACATTTCCAAAAAAAATATTTCTTCTCACCTCTAATGGATTCTTGGATGGTTCCCTAGTAAGAACACCTTTGATCTTCAATGGGTCCACAGCTAAACCTTCTTCAGAGATGACATGCCCCAAAAATTGAACCTCAAGTATCCATAACTAACACTTAGATAGATTTATATAAAGATAGTGCCCTTGTAGTAGATCAAGGAACATCCTTAAGTGCTCATCATATCCCCTATCTCAGTCAGAGTAAACAAGTATGTCATCAATGAAGACAAAAATAGACTAATCCAAGTATATATGGAAGACATGGTTCATCAAAGCCTTGGAAATTATGGGGGGATTTTCCACACCAAAGGGAATAAATAGGAACTTGTAATGACCACAGTGATATCAGTAGGCCAAATTCAAGAAATCGTTCTTGCAAACCCGTAGATGGTGGTAGTCGTATCTGAAATTATTTTTTGAAAAGCATCTTACACCATGAAACTAGTATAAATGTAATCTATCCACGGTAAGGTGTACTTGTTATTTATCATGGTCGGTTTTTGTAACACCCTGAGATTTTATGAAAAATATTCTTTTAAATTCATTAATGTCGTGTGTTGTATTCTACACCAAGATTACCTTGCGCTATACGCAGCACCGTATTAGCTTGTAGTATACGCAACACTATTCATGGATCGTGTTACACACAATTTTGATTATAGTTATTCTACGCAACATTGAGTATATATATATATATATATATTCAATGTTTAAATGAAATATGGTTGGATTCTGTTATACGAAACAACGAAGTATTCTTTCAAAATACGCAACCCTGACTTGGCGTGCATTACACGCAATCGCGACCTTTCTCGATAGCGTGTGTTGTACGCAATACTGGGTTTTAATAAAAAATGATATATTATTATAATATTGTCATGAAGTATCCGTTATGAATAGTATTAACTAAAATTTTAATTTTATAACATTATTATTCATCTTACACATTTTCTAGAACATGGTACAAGAACAAAATAAATTTTTCGGGTAAAATAAGTATTTTTCAAAAAATGCAGTTTTGCCGCCCTTTGATGGCGCACCCACTTTAAATCTAGTTTTGACATGTTTATATGTTCAATTTGACAAAATAAAATTCTTTTTTTGAATCAGGATATAAAAATTTACATTAGATAATGTTTTGATATTTTTACGATAACTTTCATATTTTAATGAATAGTAAAAACACGCTATATTTTAATTAAAAACAACTTTTTTCATTGTAATATCTTATGTAGTTAAATTATAATATTTAATGGTTTTAAAGTATAAAGTGAATATATTTTTACCATTTAATACAATTTATGTCATTAGCATTGATTTTACCATGAATTCGTAGGTTAAATCAATTCAATCTTTTGCAATGTTTTAAACAAAAACCAGTTTTCATTCGACAATGGGATTAATTTTAATTTAATTTCTGCATCTTTTCTGTATTGAATTTGTAAAAATGGATTCCATATTTGGAATCAGTGGGTCCAAATTATGTTAATAATCTACGTTTTATATTTGGACATTATGAATAGTAACTACGGTAAATTTTATTTACCATAGTTAAAGATAAATCGAGTAATTAAGGGTAAATATAATATTTTAAAATTACCCTAACAAATGTCAAAATCCTATTGGATGACTAAAAGAAGACCCATATCACCTAAGGGTCGGATTAGATTCATTTAATTAAATTTTTTCAATGAAAATAATTTAATTATTATTAAAACCAAAGAATGTGACAACATGTCACTTTCTTAAATCCTATAAGTATAATAATTTTAATCTAGTGATAAACTTCATGAAACTCAGAACATGAATAGTCTAAAAAAATATATTACAATTATCTACATCATAGGAATTTATTTAGAATTTTTAGGGATTAAATAATTATCATTTATTATGACACAAAGATGATGCAGTAATTGTCTTATTAATGAAATATTGACATAATTGATGTTATAAATGCCCAAATAAGTGTAATTTGAGACTTTTTATGACTTACAATAATTTTTTAGGTTAATATGACATGTTATTGTTGATTTGAGGAACTTTTTTCGAACTTATCATTCTGTTATGAATTTCATAAAAATCATGTACCAAATAGTGTCAAAATTGACATAAAATAGTTTTTAAAACAAATATTATATTATTAATTGTTATTTTATTCCTAAAAATATAAGGATCGGAAAAATGACTTAGATAAAAATATATATATTAATAATAAACAACTTGGGGTTCTTTTGGCTTGATATAGTAAGTTTATTAACCATATAGTGTAAGAAAAACAAAAGATACGGTAAAAGTTAAATTATTTAACTTAGAGGTAAATCTAATTGATACGGTTAAAATAATAACCTAAACTTGTCTAAATCCTATTTTATGAGTGGATTAAGACCCATACCCACCTTATCCTCGAAATAAATAAATTTGGAGCTATTTAAAACTGAATTTTACTTTATAATAAAATAATATTTTTGGTTATTCCAAAGGTGCCCCTCTCCTCCCATATAAAAGGGAACCTCCTACCTCCCTTTCTCACACAACATTTAGCCTTCAAGATCGGCCAAACCCTGCCAAATTATCTTCTCCACTTCCCTAGAAACATCCTAGAGGTTCTGGTATTCCTCAAAGACCAATTTTAGTGCCCTAAGAGGAGGTCTCAACGAAGCGCTTCAAAGAAGAGGTAATTTCCGTTACCGATTCTTTCACCATTATTTCTTCTTCCACTTCTTCTTCTTAGTTTGTTTCATTATGAAGTAATAACATCAGTATCACTCATATACTTATATGTTATTATAACTATGAAAAATCCTATTTCACCATCTATCCATCCTACGGAAAACGAAATCACCGCGCGTGCGTACATACGGAATACCGTCTCCACGCCGTGGTGAAATCTATTTTCCACCACCACCTTACTTGGATGGGTATAATGGTGTAAATAATAAATATATATTATTATTTTAATGTGATATTGATTCTTAAATAGTATACATACACTCCAATACAGTCCCACGATCATGATAATGATATCATCGCTCGTGCGTATGTACGGACTACCGTCTCCACGACGCGATGAGATTCATTCTCCACTTTAACCATTCATGAATGATTATAAATTATGTACAATAAGTAATCATGAAATATATTACATAATAATTATACTGGATTTATGTGTATATATATTAATGTCATCTACTTAATTCCGTTCAACTCAATAAGGAAACGAAAACAGCATTCATGCGTACGTACGGACTACCGTCTCCATGAACGTTGTGTTTCATTTCATTTATTTATCTATTATATATATATATATATATACTGAATATATATGATATATAAATCATGTTTTATATTCTGGAAGTAAGTAAATCATGATATAAGTAATAATAATGTCAAGAACAACAAGTCCAAACACCTACGACAAATGAATCGATTTTACCCAAAAACACTCTTTAACATGGAAGTTACAAAAGAATGGTTAAAATAAAGTCATAAGTGAACCATATATGACATAATAACAATGATTATGATTCTGGAATAAGTCAATGACATTATTTAAATCATTATACAGGAGGTTCGGACACTTACGAAGCAAATCGGACCTAAGGTAAGGGAAATATCACAATCTCATTTTTATCCGAGATTGTTTATACTTTAGTATTTAATGGGGTATATTTTATCATTCACATCCATGTTTCCTCAATATGTAATGTTATTTCCATTCACCTACAATTTTTTAAATCCTATTTTACCCTTCAGTGAGTTTTTATTAAAATATATGAAAGGAATCTTTTTTCGTTATTCATACGAGGTACTTTTTTGACTTTTCCTACAAAAGTACGAGAAGAATGTTCTTTTAACTTATACGGAATGAATGGATTTTTAAAACATTATTTCCAAGAAGATTCCTTTATAATTTTTCAAGTTTATTATTAATCAACTTCTTGTAGTTTATAATTGTACGACATGTTAAGAAAGGAAAAGTGATTTTGAAGTAGAAAAGATATTTTCTTGAAGAATGAAGTTCAAGTGTTTTATCAAAATTATTTTCCATCTAAGATAATAAAGGGTTCTGTTTTTATCCCTATTATTAAATTGATTTGATTATGTTGTGATGGAATTATTTTTATGAATTCCTTTATCTTATATGAATTTTTTTATGATGTCATGATGTTTAAGATTCCCATTTTTATTACATTGGTTATTCAATGATGTATGGTTTATGATTTTGTGGCACACATAAGAATGGTATCATTATGAGATGGGTGGGAGCTATATCTCCATCCAATGTATTGGGTAAATATTTTATATCTCATGAGATAGACATGGCTGGAATGGTAGGTTATACCGGTTTAGTGAAACAGGATTGAAACGAGGGTGACTCGGTTCAGAAAGGGACTTTGTCCACTAAGATAGTCTTGGCAATTAGTCTTGACTAACAAGAAATGATTCTCTATGATTATGTGTGTATGCCACAAAGTTTCACGTTTTAAGTTATGATTATTGGGATTTCATTTCACTACTATGATTTATCCCATGTTATGAAATTATGCTCTCTTTTGCAGGTTAAGATTTCCTAAATGTTATGTTCTTATGAATATGATGTGATTGATTGATAATTTTTTGTTTACCCTTACTGAGCATTTGAGCTCACCCTTTTATGTTTTCTTTTCCCCAGGATATAAACAAAGGTTTTAGGTAAAAAAGGGAAGATCTTTATGGGAGATTTTGAAGATCTTTCACCATGATAAGAAGATTATATTCCGAGTTTCCAAAGACACTAAACTATTACGGTCCTTGTGTGTGTATTTTTGTTATGTACTAAGTATTCCGCAAAAGTAATGTAATGTATATGTACGTTAAGCTTCGGTTCTCTATAGTTGGTATCAAAGGAAAGGTTTAGTCAACCTTTGGAAACTAGGATGCGAAAACGTTAGTGAGATCCCTAGAGATATTTCTAAGGTATGTCTAAGTCTAGGGATGTCCCTAAGGTTAACTATACGTATAGGTTATAATACTAGAATTACGCTAACGATCATAGAATTAAACCTAAGATGTTAGATATTGAAGGTGTTCCCCCTTTATAATGTTGTTTTCTAGCATGATTTTTTCCTCTCACACTAGTCTTTTTGGGTTTTAGAAAATGGCTGGAAACAAGATGATTCACGATAATGGAGGATATGATGGACAATAGAATGATGAGAAACTAAATGAAATGGGATTTGGAAGTCCAAACATCATTATTATTTCGAATCAGAAATCTCATAATATAATCAATAAAGTAAAATTTGGTAAGTTTCCTGACTCGGCTAATAAGAGAAAGATGGAGTTTCATGATGGTCATAGAGGAAAGAAAGTTCAATTTCACCTATGTAAATCATGTGGGAAGAGTCATCAAGGAGAATGTTTCAAATGAACTGGAAGATGCTTTTGGTGTGGAAAAGAAGGACACAATTCTAGTAAGTTCAAAGGAAAAGGTTCAGCTAACACCAGGGATGAGGATAATGCTATTGCTACGACATCAACAATGGTTAAATGTTTTAAATGTGGAATGTACGGGGATTATGCAAAACAATGCCCTAAGGTAAAGTCTCATGAAGAGAATCAGTATGGTCATATGGGTAGTATTTATGTTGATGATGATGAAGAGACTACAAATGATATGTGAGATGAAAGAATTGTTGAAGCTCGGTCAATGGTTTAAGAATATAGTGGAATGATTACATGTTTATCATGTGTAATGTTGTATAAGTAATCTCATGGTACTATGGAATAAAGAGACATCTAAGGATTTTTACACTATTGTCTTTCCTTGAGTTTTGAAAGTGTATGATTAATGGTACCAGTATCCATGAAAGATTATTCAGATATTTTTGGAATGTAGATGATATGCGCATAATGAAGGGATAAGGAGAAAATTAAATGTTTGATAGTATTCATGAGCTCATGACTGATATAAGGAAATAGTTATATCATGGTTTGAATATATAGAATTTTGGGTTTTTGGTATGTGGAATGCGTTAAATTTTGACAGCACTCATGTTTTTACTAAGATTCAATGGGTATTCATTTTTTCAAGAGATTACATGATTATGGAATTCACATGACTGGAATGTGACGAACAAGATATATGAGGGATAAATGATGGCATTAATTTGATCATTTTCTCTATACTATGAGCTTGGACCGAAGTATTTTGGATAAGCCTAATGATTGGAATGGATTATGTTGGACATAAGTTAGTATTGTTTATGTATAGAACTATTTTTCGATATTATTGATGGGATGATATAGTAATGTAGTTTTAGAAAAAGGACAACCTGCAGGACGGGAAACAGCCCATCGCTTCGAACAAGGATGTGGGAATCGCACCCACAACCGAACTATGACTGGCCTTTATCGCCTACCACTGGCCTATAGGAAGTCCCTAGTTAGTATAAACTAGTTTTATTTTATTAAGCGGTATGATATATGAAGTATAAGTTCATTTTTGGAACCATATACGATTAATCTAACCATAAGATGGACTTATAACTTTTTCTAACCTTTTGTTTGAAAGATATGGAATGACCCATCATTCTATCACATGATCTGCTAACACATCACGAATAACAAATTCAACTTCATTTCTTTAAGGGATGAAGTGGAAATTGTTCAATTCACGAACAACAGTGAGATTGTACCAAAATCATGAAAGTATTTCTTTTAATTCATCAACTTTAGGGAAATGATCTTGAAAACCAAAAATGTTGTCCTAGTTACCTTATATACGATTAATCAAATGGTACCTTAGATCATCACAAATCAATAGCTTTGTGATTGTTGGCTTTTCCATAGACATGTTCTCTACCACTCTCCATCAGAACTTGATGGTTAGATTTCTCTTCCATATCCATATTTTCACCTATGTGGAAACCCAATGATTAGTTTATTTGGGTAACCATTACGTTTCAAACATTTGTTTTTAAAGATTGGTTTTGGTATTCCTTTTTATGATGTGGGTTTCTATCAAAAAAACTTTCGAATAGTAAACCATTTATAACCCCGACGAATTTCGAGGGCGAAATTCATTTTAAGGGGGTAGAATGTAACACCCCGATATTTTATGAAAAATATTCTTTTAATTTCATTAATGTCTTGTTTTGTATTCTACACCAAGATTACCTTGCGCTATATGCAACACCGTATTAGCTTGCAGTATACGCAACACTATTCTTGGATCGTGTTACACACAATTTTGATAATAGTTATTCTAGGCAACATTGAGTCTATATATATATATATATATATTCAATTTATAAATGAAATATGGTTGGATTCTGTTATACTAAACAACGAAGGATTCTTTCAAAATATGCAACCCTGACTTGGCTTGCATTACATGCAATCGCGACCTTCCTCGATAACGTGTGTTGTACGCAATACCGGGTTTTAATAAACAATGATATATTATTATAATATTGTCATGAAATAGCCGTTATGAATATTATTAACTAAATTTTGAATTTTATAACATTATTATTCATCTTACACATTTTCTAGAACATGGTATAAGAACAGAATAAATTTTTTGGGTAAAATAATTATTTTTCAAAAAATGCAGTTTTGCCGCCTTTTGCTGGCGCAACCACTTTAAATCTAGTTTTTGACATTTTTATATGTTCAATTTAACAAAATAAAATTCTTCTTTTGAATCAGGATATAAAAATTTACATTAGATAAAGTTTTGATATTTTTCCGATAACTTTCATATTTTTATGAATAGTAAAAACACGCTATATTTTAATTAAAAACAACTTTTTTCATCGTAATATCTTATGTAGTTAAATTATAATATTGAATGGTTTTAAAGTATAAATAGAATATATTTTTACCATTTAATACAATTTATTTCATTAGCATTGATTTTACCATGAATTCGTAGGTTAAATAAATTCAATCTTTTGCAATGTTTTAAACAAAAACCCGTTTTCATTCGACAACGGGATTAATTTTAATTTAATTTCTGCATCTTTTGTGTATTGAATTTGGAAAAATGGATTCCATATTTGGAATCAGTGGGTTTAAATTATGTTAATAAGATACTTTTTATTTTTGGGCATTATGAATAGTAACTACGGTAAATTTTATTTACCATAGTTAAAGATAAATCGAGTAATTAAAGGTAAATATAATATTTTAAAATTACCCTAACAAATGTAAAAATCCTATTTTATGACTAAAAGATGACCCATATCACCTAATGGTCGGATTAGATTCATTTAATTAAATTTTTTCAATGAAAATAATTTAATTATTATTAAAACCAAAGAATTTGACAACATGTCACTTTCTTAAATCTTATAAGTATAATAATTTTAATATAGTGATAAACTTCATGAAACTTATAAAATGAATAGTATCCAGAAAGATAATACAATTATCTACATCATAGGAATTTATTTAGAATTTTTAGGGATTAAATAATTATCATTCATTATGACACAAAGATGATGCAGTAATTGTCTTATTAATGAATTATTGACATAATTGATGTTATAAATGCCCAAATAAATGTAATTTGAGCCTTTTTATGACTTACACTAATTTTCTAGGTTAATATGACATTTTATTGGTGATTTATGTAACTTTTTTCGAACTTATCATTCTGTTATGAATTTCATAAAAATCATGTACCAAATAGTGTCAAAATTGACATAAAATAGTTTTTAAAACAAATATTATATTATTAATTGTTATTTTATTCCTAAAAATCTAAGGTTCGGCCAAATGACTTAGATAAGATTATATATATTAATAATAAACAACTTGGGGTTCTTTTGGCTTGATATAGTAAGTTTATTAACCATATAGTGTAAGAAAACAAAAAGACACAGTAAAAGTTAAATTATTTAACTTAGAGTTAAATCTAATGGATAAGGTTAAAATAATTACCTAAACTTGTCTAAATCCTATTGGATGAAAGAATTTGGACCCATCCCCACCTTATCCTAGAAATAAATCAATTTTTAGCTATTTAAAACCGAATTTGACTTTATAATAAAATAATATTTTTAGTTATTCCAAAGGTGCCCCTCTCCTCCCTTATAAAAGGGAACCTCCTCCATCTCTTCCTCACACAACTTTTAGCCTTCAAGCTCGTAAAAACCCTTCCAAATTCTCTTCTCCACTTCCCTAGCAACATCCTAGAGGTTCTGGTCTTCCTCAAAGACCAATTGTAGTGCCCTAAGAGGAGGTCTCAAAGAGGCGCTTCAAAGAAGAGGTAATTTCCGTTACCGATTCTTTCACCTTTATTTCTTCTTCCACTTCTTCTTCTTAGGTTGTTTCATTATGAAGTAATAACATCAGTATCAATCATATACTGATATGTTATTATAAGTATGAAACAATCCTATTTCACCATCTATCCATCCTACGGAAAACGAAATCACCGCGCGTGCGTACATACGGAATACCGTCTCCACGCCGTGGTGAAATCTATTTTCCACCACCACCTTACTTGGATGGGTATAATGGTTTAACTAATAACTATATATTATTATTTTAAAGTGATATTTATTCTGAAATAGTATACATACACTTCAATACAGTCCCACGATCATGAGAACGATATCATCACTCGTGCGTACGTACGGACTACCGTCTCCACGACGTGATGAGATTCATTCTCCACTTTAACCATTCATGAATGATTATAAAGTATATATAATAAGTAATCATGAAATATATGACATAATAATGATACTGTATTTATGTGTATATATATTAATGTAATCTACTTAATTCTGTTCAACTCAATAAGGAAATGAAAACCGCGTTCATGCGTACGTACGGACTACCGTCTCCATGAACAGTGTGTTTCATTTCATTTATTTATCTATTATATATATATATATATACTAAATATATATTATATATAAATCATGTTTTATATTTTGGAAGTAATTAAATCATGATATAAGTAATAATAATGTCAAGAAGAACAAGTCCAAACACCTACGACAAATTAATCGATTTTACCCAAAAACACTCTTTAACATGGAAGTTACAAAATAATGGTTAAAATAAAGTCATAAGTGAACCATATATGATATAATAACAATGATTATGATTCTGTAATAAGTCGATGACATTATTTAAATCATTATACAGGAGGTTCGGACACTTACGAAGCAAATCGGACCTAAGGTAAGGGAAATATCACAATCTCATTTTTATCCGAGATTGTTTATACTTTAGTATTTACTGGGGTGTATTTTATCATCCACATCCATGTTTCCTCAATATTTAATGTTATTTCCATTCACCTACAATTGTTTAAATCCTATTTTACCCTTCGGTGAGTTTTTATTAAAAGATATGAAAGGAATCTTTTGTCCTTTTTCGTACGAGGTACTTTTTTGACTTTTCCGACAAAAGTACGAGAAGAATGTTTTTTTAACTTATAAGGAATGAATGTATTTTTAATACATTATCTCCAAGAAGATTACTTTTCAAGTTTTCAAGTTTATTTTTAATCAAATTCTTTTAGTTTATAATTGTATGACATGTTAAGAAAGGAAAAGTGTTTTTGAAGTAAAAATGATATTTTCCTCAAGAATGATGTTCAAGTGTTTTATCAAAATTATTTTACATCTAAGATAATAAAGGGTTCTATTTTATCCCTATTATTAAATTGATTTGATTATGTTGTGATGGAATTATTTTTATGAATTGTTTTATGATTTCACGATGTTTAAGATTCCCGTTTTTATTACATGGGTTATTCAATGATGTATGGTTTATGATTTTGTGGCACACATAATAATGGTATCATTATGAGATGGGTGGGACCTATATCTCCCCCCAATGCATTGGGTAACGATTTTATATCTCATGAGATAGACATGGCGGGAATGGTAGGTTATACCGGTTCAGTGAAACAGGATTGAAATGAGGGTGACTCGGTTCAGAAAGGGACTTTGTCCACTAAGATAGTCTTGGCACTGAGTCTTGACTAACAAGAAATGATTCTCTATGATTATGTGTGTATGCCACAAAGTTTCATGTTTTCTGTTATGATTATTGGGATTTCATTTCACTACTATGATTTATCCCATGTTATGAAATTATGCTCTCTTTTGCAGGTTAAGATTTTCAAAATGTTATGTTCTTATGAATATGATGTGATTGATATTTCTTTTGTTTACCCTTACTGAGCATTTGAGCTCACCCTTTTATGTTTTCTTTTCCCCAGGATATAAATAAAGGTTTTAGGTAAAAAAAAGGAATATCTTTATAGGATATTTCGAAGATCTTTCACCACGATTAGAAGATTATATTCCGAGATTCCAAAGACACTAAACTTTTACGGTCCTTGTGTGTGTATTTTTGTTATGTACTAAGTATTCCGAAAAAGTAATGTAATGTATATGTACATTAAGCTTCGGGTCTCTACA
The DNA here is from genome assembly GCA_963277665.1 of Viscum album. Taxonomy (NCBI): domain Eukaryota; kingdom Viridiplantae; phylum Streptophyta; class Magnoliopsida; order Santalales; family Viscaceae; genus Viscum; species Viscum album. Next base: position 625,608,376 of record OY728150.1, on the reverse strand, counting down.
GGTTTAGGTGAAGATAATATATATAAAGCCATATTTTCTCATCTTCCTTCTTAACGAAAAGAACCAGACCTTCCCAAGGGGACACACTGGGTCTGATGAAACCCTTCTCTTGACGGTCCTGCAATAGTATATTTAGCTCAAAAAGCTTTTTGGGACCCATCTGATATTCCAATGAAGATATTGGGGTAGTCCCATGTTTCAAATTAATGCATTACTCCATCTCTCGCCTCATAGGTATTCCCAAAACAACTTCAGGGAAGGCTTCTATATAATCCACAACAAATTAAGGAACTCAGTTCTCAAAATAGTCTTTTTCTCCAAAGGTTACACTCACTAACTAATGGGTAAAAGGTTTTAGCCTCCTACGAAAATCCCCTTCCTTCCCTTCTATGAGGACTCATTTAACGAGGAAGGAGAACCGCATTCTATTTATGTGTAGGAATCTGACTAGCCTGTTTTGAAATTAAATCTAGGTTTGAACCTTGGAAATCCAATCCATGCCCAAAATGAAATCTTAAGGTTCCATCATGATGACTCATAGGTCCCATGAAAACCTTTCTCCTATAAATGATAGCTTTAACTGATGGAAGATAAAAGATACTGAAGAAGCGAATCTTGTAGGAACCTTGAGACAAAGCTGATGTTATAGTGCATTTACTGGTAGATCCAACTCCCGTACAAGGAGTAATGAGATAAAAGACCGGTTGGAGCCTGTGTAGACTATTACGAAAGCAAGATTAGAATAAATATAGAGCGTACCTCATATCATCTCATGCACTTGAGGATCATGAACATCCATAGCCTACAAGTGTCCATGGCCCCAGCCACCAGCTCCCTAAGCCTGATGTGGTCCAACCAATGGTGATGTTGGGCGGATCTCACAAATTATGATAGGGGAAGAGTTATATTCATGGGATGCAATGATTTACCCATTTTCGGTTCTTACTTACATCTTTACATCCATGATTTTTGATGGTGTAGGGGTTTTTATACTAAACTATTGTGATATAAAATAATTTCTATAACTAGAATAAAAAATATGTTCTCTATTGTTGAATGGATAACTAGAATACCTATCACTATTTCGTTGTCAGGGTTTTCTTTAGTGGTAGTGATGGAAAAAATCTCACCCTTTCTTCCTTGGTGGTTGTTGGTTACCTCCGAAAACCCTTGGCATTGGGAACTATTTTGAAAAGTGCTCTGGTTCTTTGCAGTTGATGTAATGACCAATCTGTTCAGGGTCAAATGGATAATTCCTCTCCTCTATCAAAGTAGTAGGTTTTTATTATCGGATATTAATGTCCAGGTTCCTTTCTCTCCCACACCTAATGCATTTCCTCATCTTGTTTGGGCAATTTCTAAGTTTCTTCATTCCACACCTTTGGAAAGTGGGGTTCCATAATTTCTTATCACTATTGTATTTATCTGTCAGACCACTAGAATTAAATTCCTCCTTCCTCTTATTATCCCCATGACACCCCTAATATTTAACATTCTCCATTTAATCTATGAGGGAACATTGGACAATTTCCTCACTGCTATCGATATCACAGATCACTAGGGATTTCTAAATTCTATGTTTTATCCCACCAAATAAGTGGTAAACCTTGCATTCGATTGTAACAACCAAGCTAGAGGTGTATCATGCATGACTTGTGATGTTTTCCTTGTACTCTTGAATAGATTCATCGTTTTTTTCATGAGGTAAAGTAAGCCTCTTTCCATCTTAATTTTGATGGTGCGAGAAAAATATATATCGAAAAACATTTTCAAAAAATCCTTAAATTCCAATTCCTCAATATCTTCCTTAGGATTTTTATTTTTGATAAATATCATCCATTGATAATCTTCCCCATCCATACGATAATAATACCGAAGAACCATCTCTTGTTCAGAACATTGAAGGGTGGAGAGGATCTTTTCAATGGAGTTCATCCATTGTTCTGCAACTGAGGGATCAATTGATCCATTAAAAGTTGGATTCCTTTGTCTCTTGAAGATCTCGATTGTGGATTTTTATTTTGTTGGGGGGGGAAGATTCTCTTGACCCATGTTTCTATTCAAAAATAGAGTTAACTAAGAGAGTATCATGACAAATTTTGTGATTCCCGCTCCCATTGGATTGGGTATCTCATTAGAATAGTCATCACATTGATCTTCGCATCGGTTGTTAGCACATAACCTCTTATTACCATCCATTGGATGGAATAAAAGGAAAGTTAGGGGTAACACAGAAATGGGAATCCAAGAACAAAAAGGTTTTACTTATAAATTACATTTATTTACTTAACTTATGAATTTTTAGTCTTAAATATATGTTATCCATGATCTACTTTCCAACATATATTATTAAGGGAATTTTTCTTTATTCCCTTAACAATGGTTCATAATAAGATTATGAATTAACCAAAGAATATCCCCAGAGAGTGTCATAGCCCAAAGTGCAGCAAGGCCCATTGTTGTGCATCGGTTCCTGTTTGAGTCTAACCTAATGTGGTGTTTTCGGGTTTTACCCTTAGATACATATTTGATAGAGCCACCTCTACTTTTTCGTATCCAGAAATAGATGTATTTACAGGATAAACAACTAACTCTATACTCACCATAATTTAGGGATGTTTTTATTATACTTAGTCTTATCCCTAAGGCTTTCACTAGGGTTTTCTAATCCCAATACCAAAAATAACTAAGCATATCCAATGATACCATCTATAAGAACCCTTATCTTTATTACAAACTTAAACATGATTTATTACATAATATTTCACTTAAGAAAACAATGAGGATTGAGAGGTTTAGTGTATTGGGAAATTGGAAACATTACATAAAAACTTTGAACAAAAAATACAACATCTTTATTGAAAACATTGTTTACATGACTACAACACTCCTTCATACATAGAATTTTGTGGGATAACCTAAAGAAAAATATATGAAAAGGGGGGTCTATAAAGCTCAATAAGGGAGTAAACATCGAATAAAATGAAAAATAAAATACATGTTAGGAAATAGTAATATCAATGGATCATAAGAGAAACATTAACATAAAGGTGTGATATAGAATGATTATAATAACATGGAAGTGTGGAAACAACTTTTAACATGATTTTAGCATGAGCCAAGGCTCATTGGACATGGAGCATGAGTTAACCCTCATTGCACATGAATTTTCAGGAGTAAACCATCATTTCACTTGAATTGTCATGGGTGAATCCTCATTACCTTTGACGTATCATGATAATAATCTTTACCCAATGCATTAGAGCACTATCAGGGTGCACCCTTTATAAACATTTCATTTAAGGAATAAGTGTTCCACGTAGATCGTATAACATGGATAAATTAAAAATCATAATTTGTTCCTTGATTAAGAGATATAGAATACATATATGAGAGTCCTCAATAAATAAGTACCTATTCATAAAGGTGAATATCCTTGATAGAGAAATGAGTATGGTATTCACCTACACGATGATTTTGTCATGAAAAGTTTTGTGTAACTTCGGCCGCATAACGATGTCAAATAGAAATCGTAAAGTGGGTTGATTTGATAAAAAGGGTTATATCATCACTTATAAATGAAATTGATAGTAATGGGTTCATGGAACATAATATCCCTTCACAATTAATGTAATATAGATTTATAATATAAAATAATTTCTTGAATGTAACTAAAGAGAGCGAAATCTCTTGCAGAATTTTGGCATGGTAACAGGTGTACATGGGAGGAATTAATGAGAGTGAAAGGGGTATATCATCATTAATAAATTAGGAGAGCTGTATATAGGGGGTGATAAATCAAACACCAACATTTTTAATTGAAAATAAAATGGTATAACAGTATAAGGAAACTCGGACATGAATAAGGAAGGGAGGAAAGTGAGGATCCCTTACTTGGAAATGTGATCCCAAAGGCTTGGGAGAGGATTGAGAGAGGCTTCATAGGATCTTGGGGAACCTTGGGGGGAATATATATAGATGAAGTCCGGGGTTGGTCAAGATACAAATGGTTTGAGTAAAGAGGAATGGGATATTTAGTGGGTTTATATATGAAAGGAGATGGAATTCATTATTATTTTTGTTTTTAACACTACACATTAAACTAATAAAAACCACAAACCAAACCATGGTTTTCCCATGGTTTTTTTTCAAATTGGTGTAGAAAATTTTATTTTATAAGGTCAATTTCCAAAATTATTAATTTATTTGGCTTGATTATGTAGAGGTGAGTCACACTCTCAAGGAAATCATTTTAAAATTTTAAATTGTTTTATAAGTCTTGGAGGGTCCACTGAGGTACCATAAATTAATCAAACTAATCTAAAATCAAATTATTTTAATGTGAAAACCTAAATTTTCTGAATATCCCTTTTATAGTATTTTATTTCATTGTTATTGGGTAATTATTATTTCATAAAACATATTATATATTTAAAAGGTATTTAATTTTCCCCAAAATTTTGACCATCAGAATATTATGAAAAAAATATTATTGCATAATTTAGACGTAATTATTCCAAAAATAATATCCATTTTGTCAAAATAATTTTTTAAATATGTGAATTTTCACTTTCAAAATAAAAAATTATATTTATTGAAAATTCATGGGTTTGGAAATATATAGTTTTCAAACATTAAAAAAATTAAAAATGTATTCATAAAAATTATACAATAATTTATATTAAATAAAAATAAATTTAGTCATAATATTTTATTAAAATATTATATAATTAAAAATAAATTAATTTTTCAAAATAGATTTTTTAATTTAATTTAAATATTAACTAAAAATACTATTTGTGCTTCAAAAACCAATTACAAAGTAACAATAATAAAGTGAATGTATATTTTTATTCTATACAAAAATAATTCACAAAATAATAGTGTTAGGGTCTTGTTAAATAACCCCTTATAACATTCACATAATACCTAAGGTTAAGGTCTACGATGGTGATGGGCTCTTGGAGAAGATTGGATAACATCACTTGGGTGGTAATCTCTATTAACTTCCACTTCTCTCATAGGGGGTTTCATTCAAGGATAACATGTTGAAGCTCAGCTTGGGATTGGTAAAGAGTGAATCTCTATGATTCTTCCTCCTTTCAATGCTATGAAAAATGGGCTTCATATGATATACTTATACTAGATGAGGTCATTGATTCCTTTGTCTAACTACATTAGATTTGTTAAAGCCCTATGTTTATAATAATCATGTGATCACTATTCAACGACTATATTAGCAACGGATTCTTAACAGTATTTTAAAATCCACAATCATAAAACCAAAGATGTGCATATGTTTTATATATCTATTTTACATATTAATACAATTAATTAGATCAAGATAAATTTTCATTAATAGAATTTTGTGTTATTACACACATTCCGCATCATGGGGATACTCTCAAAAAGATGTGGTATCCCTACTCGATCTCCAAGGGCCTATGACATAAGTCTTCATATGATTTCTGTTTGCTCTAGGATATCTTCATCCATTCCTGGACGACATGCAATTTCTCCATCGTAGCTTGGAACATCTATAGGCCCATGAGGGATGAATCGCCAACCTCTATCCAACACAAATATGACATGCAGGTCCTCACTACCACAAAACTGAGAAAGGCCAGCCCCACCTCTTTATTAGCACTAATGAAAAAGCTCTAATAAAGGGGGGGGGGCTTTATCAGTGCCATTTTTTGTTGATAAAGGGACCCCCTTTATCAGCGCTTGTTTAATAGCGCTGATAAAGGGGGGGCCTTTATGAGTGCTTTTTTAAAAATCGCTGACAAAGCATCGACTTCAGGAAAAATTAAAAAATATATTAATATATAAATATAGTTATATATTTATATTGATATAAATATAATATATAATTTTTAAATATATTTTAGATAAGTATAAATGTACATTTACACTTATTATACTTAATATATAAGATATTTAGTGAAAATAGATTATAAAAAAAGTAAAAAAAAATTAATTAATTATTTGCTAATTATTATGGAGTAATAGTCATTTAATAAAAATTTAAAGACTAAAAAATAAAAAAAAAATAAAAAAAGATCCAAAATATGTTGAAAATGCAACTCGAACTTCAAACGGCCATAACTTTTGATCCGGGTGTCTGTTTGAGCTCTAGCACATATCAAATCGAAGCTTGTGGCGAGCTCTACGTCGCTGTGACCAGGGGCGCTGGGGTCAAGCATTTTCAGATGCAAAAAGAGGCCCATAAGGCCTCCAAAACTGAGTGTTTAGTCGGGGTACCCAGATTTTTTAACATTTTGTGGGTTTTCAGCTGCGTTTAAGGGGGTATTATTGGATTTTTTGGTGGGGACTGAATTTATTCCAAGGTATTACATTCATATTGATATTATATATTTGAAATTTCATCTTTTTTTATTATGAACTACTATTTATAATCAAATATATAACTATATGTACATATTTTTTATATATTCACAGCTAAAAATTAAACTTTTTAAATAAATAATTAAACATATTTACATATAAAATATATTAACTTTGTCTAAATATTAACTAATATCCATTTTATTTAAAATACCAATATATGAGTATTTATATAACTACTATATATTAATATAAATATATATTACTATACGAATAAATATAACTAAGTATATATATAAATAAATAGATATATCATGAATAAGAGAACAAATCAATATAGGGTAGTGGAAAAGGCTTTAGGTGCGCAGGGGGTGGTGTCAAGATCATATCTGGGTGGAGGCACGGGTGCGCGCGCAAGGGTTATTTAAATGGATAGCGCTGATAAAGGGTGTAGGTGGTGTGGGCGGGCGTTGGAGGTGTGGGAAAATGCTGATAAAGGGGGGCTCAAGCACTATAAAAATCCCCCCTCCCTCCCCCCCCCCCCCCCGAGATTGGCAGTATTTTTTTTATTTTTTTTATTTTTTTATTTTTATCAGCGCTAAAAAAAGTGCTGATAAAAGTGGTCTTTTATCATCGCTAAAAAGAAAGCGTTGATAAAAGACCCCATTTGGCATCACTTTTTTTTAGCGCTAATAAAAGGGGTCTTTATTAGTTCTCTTTAGGTCGCTGATAAAGGGGACCCCCCCCCCCCTTTATCTTCGTCGGCATTAATATCGCTTTTTCTAGCACTGTTAATGGCCATTTTTAGCGCTGATAAAAGCCATATTTGTAGTAGTGCCTCCCATATAGGGACTTGAAAGGTATCATGATGGTAGTAGTGTGGTTTCTATTTTTGCATGAGAACTCTACTAAACACAGGTGATCATCCAAGATCCATCTGAAATCCAACACGCAAGCCCCTGACTTATCATCCATCACCAATATGGTGCACTCAATCTACCCATTGGTCTGAGGGTGAAAGGTTGTACTCATCTGTTGTCAGTTCTTAAATGCCTTATGCAGGCCTCTCCACAATTGTGATGTAAATCGTAGGTCACAATAAGAGATAAATGTAAGGGGAACCCCACAAAGGAATATGATCTCCAATATGTACAACTGTCCTAATCTCTTTACTGAACTCTACTCCATTATATATAGGAAGTGATCAGACTTGGTGAGTCATTCCATTATCACCCATATATCGTCATGGACCTTCGTTGTGTGTGGAATCCCTATGAAAATATCCAATTATATGTTGTCCCATTTCCACTCTAAGATCTCAAGGGAATGATGCAAACCCAAAGCAACCAGATGCTTAACCTTTACCAACCGAAAAGTGAGGCATCGTGAGATGAACTCAACTACACATTGTCAAATTTCAGACCACCAAAACTACTGCTGAAGATCCATATACATCATCCACACACCATTATATACATCTAATAGAGAAGTATAGAAATCATCCATCAACTCATCTCGCATCGTGATTAGATCCATTGTTCACCCATGGAACAAGGACTTCTGATTCCCTCTTTTAGAATATCCATGAGGTGTGTATCCTGTGGATATATGATCACACAAAACTTCACAGAAAATGTCCCAAACCTGGGACTCTCTCAGATTCTTAAGGAGTGAATGAGTCAGCACCATCAACATTAGTAAATTTGTACCCTCCTACTCCACCAGGGTCATTTGTACGGACGATAATTGCTCTGAATATTCCCGCACTAGGAAATCATGGGACATCCTATTAAGGGAATCTGCTACAATGTTTCCTTTTACCAGTTTATAGATAATCTAAAATTTATATTCCAGTAGGAACCCCAACTAGAGTTGCTTCATCAAATTCAGGTCTCTCTAGGTAAAGATATACCTGAGGCTTTGGTGGTCTAAGTATACCAAAAACCACTCTCTGAGGAGGTTGTTTCTGCACATCCTCCAGGGGAAGACTACCACTACGAGATCTAAGTCATGAGTTGAATAGTTCTACTCATGGGGTCTCAAATTCCTTGACCCGTATGCAATGACTACCTATCTTTGTAACAAAATGCAACCAAGACCAACTCCCAAGACATTGTAATGCACTAAAGACTCAACTCCCTCCTCTGGTAGTCTCTAAACAGGAGTGATCGCCAGTCTTTACCTCAACTCTTAAAAGACCATCAAGAACTACTCAGACTAGGTAAATGGATTTCAATTCTTCAATAGAGTGGTCAAAGGAGCTATGATATTGGGGAATTGTTCCACAAACCACCTATAGTACATTTCCAAATAGAAATTTCTTCGCACCTCTAATGAATTCTTAGATGGCTCCCTAGTAAGAACACCTTTGATCTTCACTGGATCCACAGCTAAACCTTCCATAAAGATAACATGCCCCAAAAAGTGAACCTCATGTATCTCTAACTGGAACTTAGATAGATTTCAATAAATACAGTGCCCTCATATTAGATCAAGGACCATCCTCAGGGGCTCAGCATGTTCCTCCTCTCACGCAGAGTAAACAAGTATGTCATCAATGAATGCAAAAACAAACTAATCCAAGTATATATGGAAGACCTATTTCATCAATTCCATGAAAATCATGGGGGAATTTGTCACACCGATAGGAATCACTAGGAACTTTTAATGAATATAGTGATATCCAAAGGCCAAATTCTAAATATCAGTCTCGAAAACCTGTATCCAGTGGTAGTCGAATATGAAATCAATCTTTGAGAAGCATCGTGAACCTTGAAACTACTAGAAAGGTCATTGATCCTCAGTAATGGGTACTTTTTATTTATCATGATCTCATTCTGGTGAATATAATCTAAAGAAATCCATAAGTTCCTATCTTCCTTCTTAACGAAAAGAACCAGACCATCCTGAGGGGACACAATGGGTCTGATGAAACCCTTCTCACGAAGGATATCCAACTGTAACATTATCTCACAGAGCCATGTGGGAACCATCTGATATACCGAAGAAGATATTGGGGTAGTCCCTAGTTTGAAATCAATGCAATACTCCATCTCTTGCCTCATAGTTATTCCCAAAACAACTTCTGTGTAGGCTTCTAAGTAATCCTCTACAAATTAACGAAACCTAGTTGCTAAAGAGTCTGTTTCTCAAACGGTTAAAATAAAAAACTATTGGGTAAAAGTTTTTAGACTCCTATTCAAATCCCCTTCCTTCCCTACTTTGAGGTCTTGTTTGACGAGGAAGGAGAACATCATTCCATCTATGTACAGGTATCTGACTAGCCTGTGGTGAAAATAAATCCAGGTTTGAACCCTAGAAATCCAATCCATGCCCAAAATTAAATCTTAAGGTTACATCATGATGACCCCTAGGTCCCATTCAAAACATTCTCCTCCAAATGAAATCTCGAACTGACGGCAAATAAAAGATGCAGAAGAAGCAATTCTTGTAGGAACCTCGAGAAAAAGATGATATTATAATGCATCTACTGGTATATCCAACTCATGTACAAGGACTAATGAGATAAAGGAGTGGTTGGAACCAATGTATACTATTACTAAAGTAAAAGTAGAATAAGCATAGATCATAACTCATATCATCTCATGCACTTGAGGATCACGAACATCCATAGCTTACAAGCTTCCATGTCCCCAGCCACCAGCTCCCTGAGCCTGATGTGGGCCACCTGGTGGCGGTGTTGGGAGGATCTCACAACATTGTCTCCCACCTCTAGCTCCTCCTTCTCCTCTACCATCACCACTTATGGGATCCTTGATCAAATTTATGCCTCTTTTGTGGTGGACCACAAACTAATTAAAGGGTCTTCTTGCCAATCCAGTTTGGGCAGTCCCATGCTATGTGACCTCACCTATCACAAGAATAGAACTGAACTTCTTCAGTCTGACCTTAATCTCTTGGTTGAACTAGTGATGCCTAATAACGTGCTTGAGCCAGATCATGAGGAAGCATCCTATGTTGAGGCCCTACCTACAAACATCTTTTTTCTTTTGAAAAATTCATACCTCTATAGAGACCGCTACCTGTCCCGACCAACTGGAGCCCCTATGAAAAGAATATTTATGACACATGTTCTCACTCTAACACCTCAGAATAGTTTAGTATTTGCATGGGTGCTATAATGGTAGATCTCTCCATATAGAGTTATTACTTGAATATCTATTCTATATAGTAACTGTCACGAATCATGTCGAGAGAGTATCGAGCCAGGTTGGTGAACCTAGAAGAGTACTCTACCACTATCATCCCTCCTTGTAAAATATCTAGAAGCTTCTGAATCTGAAAAAATCACAAGTATGAAGGGAATTACTCCTCCCAAAATAGCTTCTAGAGCTCGTCCCACGAGTGTGTCGTCTCGTCGTGCATCTGGGCAACTAAGCACTACCATCACCCAGCCATCCCATGGAAAATACCGGCTTCCAAGCCACAATATGATCTTCTGGTGTCTGGTAAAGCCTGAAGAGGTGGACCACTGAATCCAACCATTCCACTACTACCTAAGGTTCTGGCTTACCAAAAATCCTTTGTGGCCTCTGGTTATAGAACTGATGGAGCACTCTCAGTCTACACTTATCCTTGGCATATGCTTCCAGAACTATCTTTACTCCCCTTGTGGGGGTGCTGCTACTAGTCCACCTAGAAAAAGGGGATCACATTATGGTCCCTAAGATGAAGCCTTATCACTCATGAGGTCATCATCATGAACATGAGCAGGTATCCTGGCTGGCTGTCATCACGGGGGTATCCTGGAAGTTATCAAGGAGTATTGAGGTCATATGAGAATATATATATAATAAGAACAATAAAAATGGGTAGATGAATCATTAAAGAAATTCAAAGACTCAATCCATTATGTTTCATGTACCAAATATTACTACAACATATGTCTCAAAATTATGAGTTGACAAGTGGGTAATCAGGGCCCCAGTGAATGGATACGTTAGTCATCGCACCATCAGTAGACTCCCCGACCTGAGAGACACTCTCGATACTTGTTGACATTGTTTCCCTAAACCCAACCAACCCTTTGTATAGAAAAATGTCTGAACAACATCCCAAGAAATGGTGTTTCTATATTACTGCATTTTCATGACCCAACACATGTCTGGGATTGAGTTGTAACTACCCAAGCCCTCCTCTATAGTCTAGTGGGTGAAGTCAAGTTTCGAAGGAATTACAACTCAGGGAGGAATTTTTCTTGGCACTTTTACACACACATCCATCAATCTCAATGAAAAATCGAAAAGGGAAAGAGGTAAAAGATGCAACCAATTGAAAATAAACCAAATCACGCATGGAAATCTAAAAAATAATGAGTACAATAATGTAAACTTAAATAAAAAAGGAAAAAATACACGCCCAACAAGAATATCATCCCAACCTGATAGAAAAATGTAAAAGTAAAGTAAACGAGAAAGCCCTTATTTGGGAACCCAAATTGTGTCTGCCACAGGCGGTCTAATCACCTTTAAACTTAAACTCGCTAGAGTCATGGAAAAACATGTTCATCATCTGAATAAAGTATGATACATGAGTGAAAATCCCATGCATGGGTGAGTATAAACATACACAGTTGGAAACCTTGAAAATAAGGGGGAGCAGTAAGAGTTGTAGTAGGAAAAAAAATAATATATGGAAATAGTATTATAAATAAGTTCATCTTAACACAATAATAGAGTGATGTAAGGTCATCGATACACAAGGAGATAGAAATTGTGAGAAGATGAACTTCTCATTGAGTCTTCACTACCTATAGTAGGAGACTAAACTCATCCAACCACATGTAGCTAGACATAGAAAGCATGTGGCATACCCCATGAATCATCTCCTATTCTATAAGGATAGTAACCAAATACCAAGGAGTGCATACTGAAATATGATATATATATATATATATATATATCCTCAGTCAATGACACCCAACAAGAAGTTAAGGGGATCTCCATCTCATAGCTCATCCTAAGAAAAGAGTCTCTCGTAGTTCCAGAAGTAACCACCATCAATTCTCATCATCCCTCATGTCTTCCCTGAATTGTAAGTCAAAGGGGATTAAACACCACACCTTAATTCAATCTACTTTGGGAGGTTCTGTCTCACCCGCGCGGTTTTATCTCGATTCACAAGGACACATCTCAGTGGGGAAGGAGTCCCACTTCATTTTGAGTCCAAAGTTAGGTTATTTACACCTCATCGTTGATCCATAATCAAATAGTGAAAACCCAAAGTAGTGGACCCACACCCTAGTACATCAGGGGGATTCCAATCTAATTGTAGTCATAGAGAACCCACACCCTTGTCCATTAGGGAGTATTCCACCCTAGTATATGTCTTATAGGACTCGTTCCCTATTTCATCAAGGGGATTCCACTCTAGTAGTAATCTTAGAGGACTCACACATAAGTGTCTCAGGGGGATTCTAATCTAGTAATCAGGGATCTGTGCCCTAGTGTGTCTGGGGGATCAATAGATTGGAAGAAGTCACTGATAATCTACCTGAACGATGTTTGATCACTACCGCAGATTCTCTTCAAAAACATAAAAATGATATTGAACAGATATTCATTTCATTTTTCCACAATTAATGATATCATGAATAAGGTTCTCCACATTCAAATAGATAACACCTTTTTTATCCTGGCATAAAAATATACAAGATCGACAAATTATTTTCCCCAAACAGACACTTGGGGAAGAAGCTTCATTTCACTACCAAACGCATGAACTGGACTTCATGGGGTTCATAACCTGATTTTGGTTTAAACACCCTAAGGTAGTCATGAAAATCCATCTCAAAGACCAGGGTTATTCCATCACTGACGGTGCTTCAATTGGAAATCTCATGCAGACACCACATCAGAAACGAGAAGCCCAGATAATAATTAAATTAAATTAATATTATTAAACTTATGAGTATTTTAAAACAAATCCATGAAACCAAGTCTTAAAATTCCCAAACTAGTATAAAAAGATCTATCTTGGTGAGAGGAATTTTTGTCTATAGGCAGCACATCAAATGGACAACCGGATTAGGAGATGCTGCAATTTGATGCCACCCTGGCCAGATTTGAACTGGTCCAGCCCGTTCTTACCTGACCACTCTGAATGGGTCGGCCCACTCCGGCTGGCTTGGCCGGTTTTACTAGCCTATTTTTCTAACCCATGGACCATCCCACCTTCTCATAGCCTATCCCATGGGATCCTAGCAAGAAACCCTCCTGGCCTCCTCTTTGAATTCCCTCCTTGACCGCATCAATGAGCGACCACCATGTCGCACAGGTCTCTGCCCCCTAGGGTCACGCACCACGACCCCGCCTCACTGTCCCAGTCAATGCCAGGACTCACTACTTCCCCACATCTCTGATCCACCGTCCTGATGCCTCCAACATCCACAACTCATCCCAACAATGCACCACACCACTAGCTGCCTCCTCTCGCAACCCCACTGGCCTCACCCCAGTAGCCGACCACACTACCGCTCAGCAGCCTCCTCCCACGGCACAAAACCACCACCATCACCGCCATCCTCCTCTTGCACCGATGCTTTAGTGATCCCTTTCATCTACTACTGGACCTTCTCTGTTTACCTAGTCGTGAACCCAAAGATAAATCATAGATCCCTCAGATGAGAGATTCACAACACCATCATTTGTTTGATGATCCATCAGTGGTTTGATGGGTCCAAAAGTGGCAGACGAATATCTATAAAGAATGCATGAATTTTGGAAAACTTTAGTCTTTGAACGTGGATCATTTGTTATGTTAGTGCATCCATTGACGATTGATAAACAAAATGACAAAAAAATTAGAAATAATGAATTTACAAGAAAAACATCAATCATAAAACAAAATTTTATGGAATCCTACCTCAATTGATCCATTTATCACTACCGACGTGTTCATCTCAGTCCCACAATGATTCACTAAAGACACATTAGAGTTTTTTTATTTATTCATCAAAAAATAGAGAGGCATAGAGAGATATATAATTATGGGCTAATCATATTTCTAATATCTTATGTTTTTATTTATTGAAAAACATTAAAAGCCCCACTGATGGTCGCAAAATCTAAAACATCCTTGCCCTTTCATTTTATGAAATGCCTAGGAAAAACAACCCATTTTGAACAACACAGTGATCTCAGACTTCGAATCCAAGGCATCGTTCAAGAATTATTCGATACAACATCAGAGGAAAAATAATTCAGTTTAATTATCTTATTTATGATTTTCCCTTGGGTGACATTTTCCACAGAAGTCCCGTACCAACAAAAGTTATGCCCCTATTATGGTAAACTCTAAATTTCAATGTCAACCGTGGCCTCATATTTCTTATATGAGATAATTTTTAAGAGTTATACCATTTATTTCATGTTCATAGTATAGAATATACTTAATAATTTTAAAAAATTATTTGCAGGAACATTGGGCCTCATAATTTCACATCGCCTTAGTGCCTGATTTGAAATTCATAGAGGAAAAAATGGGTTTTGTAAAATATACTTGAAAAAATGGTTGGTTAATAAATTTAGTAACTAATGGTGGGTTGAAAATTTTATATAGTGACGATTTTATTTGAGATCTATTATTGATGTGCGATTAATGTATTATAAATTATTTACCACCTCCAATATCTAAAATTATGGGAAATATTTGATCTTTTTATGAGATCATGGGATTGTTTCTATGATAGTTATTTTCATATACTTACTAGGATTCATCTATGCATGAATAGACTCTCTCTATAAAGATTATTTCTCGGTGAGTCCAGTCTCAGAATGTTGGGAGGTTATATGGTAGTAAATTTATCAATTTGCATATAAATGCTTCTTTTTTAGTGAATCAAGGTAATATTACTATGACATATGGGGTTTCTTTTGATAACCTCATATATATATCAGTTCTTCTTACAGCTACACTTTAATAATGATTCTATTTTACTTAAATTCACAACTCTATATAGATATGTGTTACATAAATTTATCTAAAAAATGGTTTTATTTGAATGTATTAATAATTTCAATGTTAATAATAGTGTCCATTTTTGTATAGATGCATTTGGAAATTGATATAATTCCATTACTTTTTTATATCTTTTAATTTAATGTTTACATAAAAAAAATTCCATATCTATTTAGTTTTAGATTCCCTCTTATAAAATTATAAAATGTTCACTGAATAATGTTTTAGAAATATATTTTTTTATCAAATACTTATTCCTATCAAAAAAATGTGTTATTTCACTTATTTTAATAAAAAGGGAAATTTTAAATGGAATTTTTTAATTAACTAATTTAATGTTTCATTTAATGTAATATTTTTTGATTTTAAAGTAGATTTCACACATACACATGAGTTTTTTTTCAAGAATATAAATCCATTGCATTATTTACTATTTTTTGACTAGTTTTTATGGAATTTATTATAAAAGTAAATGTATTGTTTCTTTTCATAATTTAATCCTACTGAGAAATATTTTTCACACCCTAATTACACTACTCAACATAAGTAGATCACATGAAATCATTATGATAATGTTCATTTTAATTATAATATACAAATTTTTGAACCCCTGGCTCTACTCTCTCATGGAGTGTAATAATTTTATAAATATAGATAGTGAACTCATTTCACGAGGAGTTATTTGGTTTAGTTTTTTGGGTTCTTTTGTTTATTTTGTATCATGTGGGTACGTGAATGTTTAGCTTTTTTTATTTTGGGGAACTTTATTTTATACATTTTTTACACCCTCATTATTTATGTTATATGAAATGATAGTTGGATGTCTATTTTTGAGTTATTCCAGTTTGTTTTTTATTTTTTTATTTAACTAATTTTATATGATCATATATTTATTTCCAACTTCTATAAGGGACATATCATATTCTTGAAAAATTAAATTATTTTTATATTTATTATAGAGGGTAAAATCATTCATAATGGTATTCCTTTTAATTCCATGGAACTATTTTATATCCCATAGCGATCAGAAACTGACACCATTCTTAGTTATGTGTGAAATTGAGAATTAGGTCAAGATATAGTAGGTTGATTCATGATATGAAATACCAATATGACACATATGGATAATCATAATGTATGATATTAAAAATTATACTCATTTAAACCTAGAAGATATACTAACATAAACATTAAACATTACGTAATATTTTGAATATTAAAAAACAATTACAATGAATTATGGAAACATAAAAATACCATTAGAATATTAAATAAACATAATGATAGGATATCATGAACAAAAGTATAAAATCAATGCTGAGAAACTATAATATTGTTGATTAGACTTGTTTCCCATGTCTCATATAAAATAATTTCATGATATAAAAATATACACCTTATAGATTTTGGGTCTATATATTTATAAACCCTACAATTATATAATAATATATATTTAAAATTCCAGAATATAGAAACCTGGAGTTGGTAGTTATTTTAAAATATTAGTAAAAAAATCAAGAGTTCCTACAATATCGATAAAAATTTGTATCCTCAGAAGTGTTGTTACATACATACATTACATTTGGAAACCTAAGAAATAAAATGAACACATTATTATCCCTTTCATAATATCCTTGAAAATTACACATATTCATCCTCTGGGTTTCCAAGGTAATGGAAGAAAAATAAGGGTCAGATCAGATTCTAACCACAGAGTATCATATAATAGAAACTCACATAAAATAATCATAGAAATAAGTGAGACAAAATGAATAAATGAACAACATGAAGGAATAATCTACTCAAACTATGTTAATAAAACATACATAATAATAAATAAAAACATGGATAATAATAGTCATTAATATCATATTGATTGAATGAATAATTTCAAACATCAAAAATTTTTGTCTAGGTCTTATTCCAAGACAATGTTCCTTTAATCGGAATAGGTATACACAAAACCAAACTAGTTTTTTCTCGTAAGAAATATCAATTCATCTAGGGGTCATATAATTTATGCTCCAATCATCACCAGATTATATCTAATTCATTCCACATAAGAGCCATCAAAACATTTTATACCATTCCCTTGGGAACATGTTTCTGAATGAAACATGGTTATTTTTATAATTTAAAATAAAAAAATGAAAAACGTCCCAATTCAGTAAAATAATGTGTATGTCTAGGAGAACATACCTTAATCGACTTAGGATATATGGTTTATCATTAAATTAATATGAAGTACCCATATCAAATAATATATGTGAGATGGTAATTTAAATATGATGTGTTTTCCCTTGAAGATAGTCATTCATGTTAATAGTTTTTATTAATTGGAGACTATGGAAATAGTAAAAATAATCCATTATCATGGTTCATTAGAAGCATGTGAACATTCGAATGCATACCACAAGAGATTTTCTAAATGGGTGTGTAGTCCTAGGCCCAATCATTTTTCATTAGGGTGATGATTGAGTTAATTCTGAACCTACCCTTTTATGGGTGATTACCCCTAGGTGAATGCAATACATAGCCTCGTCAATTTTTGAGTAACCAAACATGGATGTATTTTCATTAAATTTTACACAATTTTACTTTAGCAACACTTAGGATGGTTTTTCCACTATTGAAAAGATTAATTTTTAAAATGTTCTTCGTAACTCAAGAATCAAATGAATACGAGTGAGGGATAACAAAATATACTTGTAAATACCATTAATTTTTTGGGTAATATGGTAAGAATTACTCCATGTAAATTTATGAACCAATCAAAAATAAAATATTTTGTTATTATAACATGATCCAAAAAAATGAAATTTGAGATGGAAAACCCCACATATGGATTAGGTAGAGATTAAATGAAAAACTATAGAAAGATAAGACAAGAAACTGATAATAAAAATAAATGAATAAAATCATTTCAGGATATAAAATCTTAAATGGTAAATGTATATGAACTAAATAAATAAAATTCAGTGCATAATAAAAAAAGGTTTCTCAAAGAGAAAATTTTGGGAAGAAAAACTTTTACCTCTTATCATGACCTCCACAAATGTACTTTAACATATTGTATCACAAGAATATCTATCTAAATAATTTCATTTATACCCTTAATCATATATATTTTAATTCATACTCCTTATAAATAATATTTCCCAAGATGAATTATTCGGATTTTCAATATAAATTGTTTATAGTTTTATAATTAATACTAATTTCATAGTTGATGTTTTAATATTCATTCATATTATAAATTTAATCACAATTATATAATTAAATTTACAATTATAGATTTTTATAACTATTTATGGTTTTTGAAACTAATTTTATGACTGTTTTATCCCTTATCCTTCAAGATGAAATTGACAAAAAGAATGTTTCCTTTATTCTTGATGATCTAAGAGTACTTTATACATTTATGAATTAAATATTGAAATAAAATCCTATGAAATAATATATATATATATATATATATATCTTCACAAATTTATATCTTATTATACCAATAATTTCTTTCTCATAGCTATTCGTGATATAAAATCACAGTATTGTTCAATTCGATGGTTAAATTAACCCGAAAATGAATATACCAAGATTTAATAAATGATTATGATATTTTTTAGAATATATTTATAATATAATAATAATTATGTTATTTAGGATTTATTGGTGATATTAAATAGATTTTTAAGGAAGTATAAAAATAAGTACTAGATATTAAAATATTACAAAATTTCAATACAACATTATCCTCTTAGTATGCTTATTTTAAACAATTTAGCTTATTATGATCATTTTTCAAACATATCACTATTTTTTTATCATATATATAATACCATAACCATTATAATATAATTAAAAAAATATTTATCCTTCAATACCATCCATAGATATATCCTTGTAATGAGGTGAAGGAAAACAAAACATGTTGTATTGTGGAGATGGTAGTACACACAACGCCCAAATGACAATTTTATTTTTCATAAGGGGATGGGAAAGGTGGTTAGTGATTATTTATAAAATAAAAAAACATTACATATAACATATATACTTAATTAATCATATAATAATGGGAAAAAATTAAAATTTAAACATGAAGGGAAAAGAAATTAGTGAAAAGATTGAATTTATGTTGAGATCATTTAGTTTATCTTAGATGATTCCTTGGAATGGAATAACCTAGTATACTATAATGTGACAATAATAATATGGGATTAAAAATAGATTATTAGGGAAGGAAATCATGTATATGATTTAAGGGAAAATAGATTTTTTAGATTGGTATAGAAGGGGGTGAGAGGCCCTTTTAAAAGGTGAAAATATGGGTTTTTACGAAAACTGTGCTTGGAAATGGGTGGGAATAGAATAACATGGGTGTTAGTAAGGTTTCAAGATTTAGATGGTGAAATGGTTGGTGAGACGTGTGTCTCTTACTTCTATACTTAAAACAGGCTTTGTAGAAGGTGTTTTGACCTTTTAATTATTAAAAATTTGAGATACCTTATTTTCCAAATTTACCATTATTGGTCATTATTAAAAATTATTCATGGTGGAAAATTAATTAGTAATAATTTAAGATGACCATTATTACCAAATTTTTTCAGGCTAAATCTTAATTTGGGGTCCATTTAAGCTAATTAAATTTCTAAATATGATAAAATTAACATTCAAATTAAAATATAAGATATAGGGAAACATGTTTTAAAACAAAAATGTATTTTGATATAATAAGTTTTTTTATTTCACATTAATTATTAAATTAAATAGTGTTTATAAATTATTTAATGTGTTTAAAAATAATATTATAGTCATATTTTAAGGTATATTAATTTAATTTATTTAGATACACATTATATAACTCTTATAAAATTAATTCATTGAAAACAACCATTTTACCTTTACCGTGCTAATTAATCATTTGGCAATGTAATTTGTTGTTTAAGAATAACATAATGATAAAAAATATAAATTATACTTTATTAAGTAAAACAAATATATATAGGGAAAAATAATTTTATCATTTTCATGCATAGACCCAGTTTTTAAAAAAATAAAAAAAATCAACTTAATCTAGTAACATTATATTAATTTAAAAACCTAAGTTCATTCTATTAAATAATTGTATCTTTTATAAATTAAACTTTTAAATATAATTATGAATAAAGGATATTTAGATTGTGAATTGGAGGAATGTTCATGATATGATTTTATGAGATACAGTACGGTCTCAAGTATTACATCCCCTCTATTAAACAGTTTTTTCCAAAACATTGGGGTGTACATTAGCTATTAAACAAATGTGGATGTTATTTCCATATATATTATTCAGGATCCCAGGTATCCTCTTCTAATTACTAATTTCCCCAAAGTAAATTCCCTAGTTGATTTGTCTAATTCCACAATACATGCTCTCTCGTATCAAGAATTGGGATAAGCTTCTAATTATAAGAATAATTGGGATCTAACTTTACACTCCCATATTTGAGAACATGTGTTGGATCTAGAATGAATTTCTTCTTTAATGAAACATGGAATACATCATGTTCTATATAAATTTTTATCATTGTATCCCATCTATAATATACAACTCCGATTATTTTTAGTATTTCAAAATGATCAATGTACATATGGATTAACATCCCCATTTTACGAAATCTAACAACTCCATCCCATACTGAAACTATCATGTCCCATCCCGAACAACCCATCTAAGTAGGATTAAATCTCATCTACAGAAAGATCCAAATGTAATTATGTATCCCCACGAGTTATTAACAAATATTTTAGCATCCAAGTACAATCGAAGGAACAATTTTTCCAACCTAAAAACTGATCTATTGAATATATATTGAATTAAAAGAATAAATAATATTCCATAAGAATATGAGTTAAAATTATAGCAATATAACCAATAGACAAAACATAAAACTACGTTTTATGTTCAGAAACAAGAAGAAATGGCATCCAAAACTACAAATAGTCATTCAATGTGATATGTGGAAAATATCCCACTGTCTTACCCCCAACTACCATACCCAACTGATATAAACATGTCTACGCCATTGTGGAACCTTACCCTATCTTTTATTAGATAATACAATGTTTAAACACCCCCAAGGTAGTCTGTAGTGTGTGAGATATATATGATTAGTAGGATCCCACCCAAGTGATCCATAACAAGTCTACGTTAAACAATCCTAGTATGATCAATTTAAAATAAAAAATGGTGTGATAATAATTTATACATTTTTATATCAAAATCATGGTTAGTAATTTCCCATTTCTTAAAACCTTCTGAAAACTACATAATATAATTAAAAATCATAATTTCCATAAGCAATTTCTATTTATAAATGAATTTATCATAACATACCAAATCCAAAAAAAAAGAGTAATTAAAAAAGAACAATTATAATCCCCCTTAAGATAACTAAGGTTGGGAAATCCAGTTCACATATTCCAAATAGAAAAAATATTAAATATCACTCAATCCCATAGAGACAATGCATCCATAAATAAGAGATTGAGGAACACCCAATAAAGTGAACCCCAATAATGTAAAGATAATGATTCAAGACGTAATGTATCTATGAACTAGTAATGGAGGAGAACTCAATTATGTGAACCCCCTTAAATATTCAAGGGAAAAATGACCAATAATAAACCCTATCTCAAGGTACCTTAGGAGAACCATGTGCGGAATATGATAAAAATTTACAAAGAGCATATAAAATTTCACAAAAAAACTAAACAATCCATTGCATAAAAAACAATATTTACAAAAACATGTTTCGCAATCCATTTCAAAATGCATTGAAAACACCGTTCTTTTACCAAAATGAAATGAAACACACTTTTCTATAAAAGCCCCAAATTTTCACATGTATATAAATAAATTCAGGGATTAAGATAATTAATTTAATAAATAATCTGTAAAATTAAGATAATTGAAAATTTATAGAATATATTCTAGACACTTAACCACCTATCTCAATGTGCAATCCCACACCACCCATAATGTGATCCAAACACTGAAATGAAAGTTAATTCAAGAAAAATTTATAGGAGGACCTAAAATATTTTTCCCACAAATGAAAATCATGTTTCTATAAGATATAGTTCAGTAGAGAGGATAGATCATCATATAAACATAGAATCACATGTTTCACAATGAAAATTCCAATATAATTGACCTTCATAATATCATTGTAACACCCCATGATTTCATAGAACATTATTTCTTCAAAGTAATTAAATAACTTTCACTACACGCAACACCGAGTTCAAGCCCACCACGACATACAAACAAGTTGTTCAAAAGAGGTTATGAATAGTACTAACTAAATTTTGAACATTATATAATCCTTATAATTTTAGAATCCATATAATGAGTTTCTTAGACATAATTAAAAACAAATTCATTTTTTTCAGATAAAAGAAGTATTTTTTAAAAAATTCAATTTTATCGCCTTTTAATGGGGAACCCTTTCTAAATCCAATATTTTAAATTTTTATTTATTAAATTTTATAAAATAAACTTCTTCTTTAGAATTGGGATATAAGAATTTAGTTTTAATAAATTTTTTGTGCTTTTTTGATAACTTTCATATATGGATGAATAGTGAAAATACTATATTTTAACTGAAAACTACATTTTTATTCAAAATAATTTTTAGTGTTGAATTATAAGTTTTAATGGTTTGGATGTATAAATAGATTATATTTTGACCATTTAATCCAATGTTATTCATTGGAAATAATTTCACATTTAAATTGAACATAAACAAGTATCAATCTTTTGTTAGTTATTATTTCTTAAAAACACGCTTTTTGGTTTTGACAATGGGAATTGATATTAAATTAATAAATCAAAATTCTTTGTTTTGAATTTGGTAAAATAGACTTAATTTTTAAATTCAGAATATCAAAATTATCTTAGGGTGAAATATTGGTATTGTTCTGAAAACATTCAATGTTTGATGAATAGTGAAAATCACTAAGTTATTGGTCAAAACCGACTTTTTATTTAAATAATAATTTATTTTATTTATATTTTTTTAGTTAAAAATAGATACATAATACCTATATAAGTTCAATATAATTAATTAGAGTAATTTTATAATAATTTTACATATATAAAAATTTTATTGAACTTTTTACCGTCTTTTACCAACCTCCTAGGAGCAATTGCAAATTTGCATAAAACGTAATTTTACCGCTTCTGTGAGTTGAATTTCAAAAATCTGAGAGACACAGTCAACCTCAGTAAGTAAAATGTAGTTCAATAATATGAGAATAATTTTTCGTGAATAGTAAATTTTGACTTTTATTTAACGTGGTTGAAGGTTAATAAGGCAATTTAAGGTAAAGAGAATATCATAATAATAAAAAATCACCTTATCACTTGTGCTAACCTTATTGGATGAGTCATGGCCAACCATGGGCATCATTGGGGTCTATTTTGGGATCCCATTGAGAAAATTATGAATGATAATGAAATTTTAATTTAATTAACTTAAAGTAAAGACAAAAATGACATAAACAAATATCTTTTAGTAAATCAATTTTTCACCTTGGGTTATATAAGTCATCTATTCGACTATAAATATTAATTGGAAAGCTAAAATGATTTTCTACATTATGGTATTTTTTTATAATTTCTAGACATCAAATAAATTAAATTATTTGTGAGACAATAATGATGAAGTATTAACCTCATTAATAAATGGTTTATATAAATAAGATTATTAACATAAAAAATATATCCAAAACCTACGCAATTCTTTTTGGATGGTTTTATTACGACCATGAGTCATATTATCTTCAAATTTAATTAGTTTCGGACCATTAGAAACAGAATATCACTATATAATAAAAAAATATTTTAACACTTTCCTAAAGAGCCCCTCCTCCCCCTTATAAAAAGACACAAATTCTAACCCATTCCACACGCTGCTCAAGCCCCTTGGCTCATCCAACCCCTACCCAAATAAGCTCTCAAGATCCCTATCTTACACCTAGAAGCCTTACCTAAGGCAGAAGTCACTTCAAAATGTCCTTTTGGTTCACACCAAATGAAGTTATCCAAATTAAAGGAAGAAAAAGTAACATACGAGTGAGTCAAGTCGGACACATGGTAAGGGGTTTCTTATCTCACTTTTAATTCCATGATATTTCTATTTTTCACCACTTATTTATTGCATGTGGTGTATTTTTTACTTCCATTTGATATATATTATCATGATTCTTTTTATATTCATGATATTCTTTGATTTATTTGGTGGTTATTGATTATTGTTCATACGACTCGATTGATTACAACGAGGGTAAGGTTTATTTCATAAATCTCATTATTATCTGAGATTGTTTATGTGTGAGTATTTTCTGGTACGTACTTATCATAGATACCCATATTTTGTAAAAATTATTTCAAAAATAAATCTTTTAAGGTTTTATGGGAGGGTCTATTTAACTAGATCATCATTTTAAATTTTTTGAAGATTTATCTTTCTAAACCCTTTTAATTAATTTCCATGTTTTAAAAATGATTTTATGGATTTATTTATTTGGAAATAAATTTTCTGGAATGAGAATTATTAAAATGTTTCAAAGTGGTATGGGACACTTTGATTCAAAAATCCCTTTTAAATGATTACCTTTATAAATTGTGAGAATTTTAAACGACTTCATGAAAAAGGGGTATTTCTCTCAACGAATTTTACTGATCATTTTCATCTATGTCAACATCATTTAATGGATTTTAAACTTGTTTGATGTTGATTTATTATGATACAAATCATCCACATTATATTGAATGTTTTTTAATCTGTTTCACTATAGATGTGTTATTGATATACCATTCATAATTTATGGATAAAGTACTAACATTTCGTATGTATGTTTTAATACGAATGTTTATGTTATATATAAACCTTTTCTTATGATGAATTTACTGGACTAGTATTTTCTAGATTGGGGACCAGTAAAAGTAATCCATCAGGGTTGGGGTCTGGTTACAACAGACCCTCTGGGTTGGAGTCCGGTTACAGAGGCTCTCTGGGTTGGAGTCTGGTTACAGAGGCTCTCCAAGATGGAGTCTGGTTATGGAGGCTCTCTACATTTGGGTCTGGAAACAGGTATCCCATAGGTCCTAACATGGGGACTTGACACTGAAATTAAATTCTGGTACTATACATTTCCTCATTATGAAATTAGTTATTACATGTGATTATTCAACTGGTAGAATATCCATTTGGATCTTTATATGGTAATGTTAGATTTGTTTTTTCCATATTATGTTCAAGTTTATGTATAAAAAAATGTTGTTTTATTACACATCTTCTCTTAAAAGATTATAGATTCTTCTAAATTATTTACCCTTACTGGGCATCTGAGATCACCCCTTTTTTATGTTTTATTTTACCAGGATATGAATAAGATAGTTATGAGTGACTTTCAGGCATAATATAAGATGATTGGAAGTTTCTAATGGAATAAATTACTTTTTTCCTTTTCAATTTGTAATGTTGAACATCATGTATGTAATCTATTTTCCAAGACTGCTAAACTGATCGGCCCTTCGGGACTTTATTCCTTGTAATCATGCGAATGATATGTAATAATGCACCAACACTGGGTAACTGGGGTCAGGGCGTAACAGTTGTTATCAGAGGAAGTTTACCAATAACCTTGAAAAATATATTTAGATAAACTCTGATTAGAGCACATTACCCTAAAATAGACTTTGATTATTAGTATAGAAGAACATCCTAGAATTTTGGTAATGTAGATATTTTGTGAGTTTTCCAAGAAAATACATCCTTGTCTGGATACGAGTAGGTAGATTCAGCTCTGACATAGATGTACTTAGGGGTAAAACCCGAAAACACCACTTTGAGCTAGACTCAAACAAAAAATGGAGCACGATAATGGGCTTTGCTGCACTCTTGGTTACGACACTCCCGGGGGATATACTTAGGATAATTCCCATTTTTTATACAAATTATTATGAAGGATTTACGAGTATATACCTCCTCAAAGAAAATATTTTTATGATTATGGATTATATACATAAACTATTCAATTTATGTAAGGTATTTTACAAGTTTCTAATTATACATTGTAATTCATAAACTGACCTATTGTATGCCATTATATAGAAATGGAACCTAGTATAAGTAATGTGAACTCCAGCAATACGTATGATCCAAAGAGAAAGTAGGATCATATCTATCATGGTATTAATCCAACCTTTAGAAGGGAAATAGTCTCCCATGTATTCTCAACATATGAATAAATAGTATCCTATGTTAATAAGAAAAGTAAATAATTATCTATGTCCCATGGATTTGAAGGGAGGGAATAGATGAAATGGATGGAAGAGAGAAAGATTGATAAAGGAAAGAGGGAATAGACAGATTTTACCATATGTGATAACTTTGGAAAGAATCACCTTGGTAAATACTAGAACGGATTGGGATTTTGTTATAAGTGTGGAGAAAAAGGACACAAAGTACAGGATTTCAAGGGTAAGAAAAATGTTTCAAATGTACAATGCTTTATCTACAAGGAGGTGGGACACTACACAAATCAATGTCCAAATCATCAGAGTATACCCCAAATGCTGCTATTGGTTAATAAAAATGTTATGATACTACTGAAGATATAGAGGAATGATTAGATTTATTACATTGTTATTAAAGTATTGTGTCATTTGTGTATTGTATTAATGATGTACATGTTATAAAAATATAGAGTATATTAGGATTGTGCTGTAGTACTATTTCATTAAGGACTTGAGATTGTGTGGATCCAAGAAAAGTGACTCAATAGCAGGTTAAATTTTTGTAAAATATATGGTTGGGAGAATGATAAACCATAATATGGTTCTGATACAGAGGTAGTGATTTTGGAATAATACATGATTGTTTTGGATAAATTATATTGGATATTCCTGACTACCATGAATCTAATTAATGATTTTTATATTCAATAATTGTTGGAGTTTACAACATTTTTGGATATAAGGAGTATATCCAGTATTCTATAAGGAATAAGGGAGCATTAATGTAATCAATAAGGTTTTATTGTAATTCAGGATGTTGCAGTGTTTTAAAATAATACACGATGAAGGTGTTTACATGTTATTACGTGGAAAAAAATATCTTCATTGTGTTTACCTTATAAATTTTGGACTGTGAGTTTGGACAGAAGTATTTTTGATAATTATTTTTTGAGATTATTTTTTGATTTCCATAAAAAGGACAACCTGGAGGTCGGGCGAAAACCCGTCACGTCCAGCAAGGCCGCGAGACTTGAACCTGCTACCGAAGGGCGACAAGTGTGTATCACCTTCCACTGGCCCACGTGATGTACTGGATTGAATAATGTAGTCTTTTTAAAAGTTCTGGTAGAGGAATTATAGATTCATTTTTTAAGCCTATATGAATAGGATAAATAGAATATTTTTTTAAGTTTCATTATCTTTTAGAGTGAAAGATGAGTTTTTGGTAGAAATTAGTTAAAGGATGGAACTCTACTTATCAAGTATATATATTTTTCATCTCTTATTATATGAAGAAATTAATTCCTAAACTTTAGGTAAGGTATCTTAAAACTAAAAATGTGTTATCCTAATACCGTATGTTTTGTTAAACTGATGATATTTCAAATCATCATATATTGATGGATTTGAGGCCCTCAATTCTACAATTTTTTGTGACGGATGACCTCAATAAATCCCTATATATATTTATGTTTTTCCTCCAATTATGTGTCTCTAATTCCCACCAATGTTCCCCTAATCGAGATCATAATTTGGTGGTGACGTTTTTATTCTCCTTTTCCTCTTATTAAGACTAAATTTTATTAACCTAATTTCCGATGTGGGTTTTCCCACGAAGTTATTTTCTATTTTCAACTATTTATTTTAGAAGAACAATTTCAAATGGTGAGGACACGGTTTATTCAAGGATTAAAGAATGTAACACCGCGATATTTCATAGTATGTTATTTCTTCAATGTAATTTAATAACTTTCACTACACGCAACACCGAGTTCAAGCACACCACAACATACCAAACTAGCCATTCAAAAGAGGTTATGAATAGTATTAACTAAATTTTGAAATTTATATAATACTTATAATTTTATAATCCATATTATGTGTGTCTTAGACATAATGAAAAAACAAATTCATTTTTTTCAGATAAAATAAGTATTTCTTTAAATGCAATTTTACAGAATTTTAATGGAGAAAACTTTTTAAATCCAATATTTGAAACTTTTATATATTAAATTTTACAAAATAAACTTCTTCTTTAGAATCGGGACATAATAATTTAGTTCCAATAAATTTTTGGTGTTTTTCTGATAACTTTCATATTTGGGTGAATAGTGAAAAATACTATATTTTAACTGAAAACAGCTTTTTAATCATAATAATTTGTAGTGTAAAATTATAAATTTTAATATTTTGGAAGTATAAATAGATTATAGATTTACCATTTAATCCAATTTTATTAATTGGAAATAATTTCACTTTGAAATTGAACATAAACAAGTATCAATCTTTTGTTAGTTATTAATTCATAAAAACACGCTTTTTAGTTTTGACAACGCGGATTAATTTTAAATTAATAAATTCAACTTCTATGTTTTTAATTTGTTAAAATATACTTAATTTTTGAATTCATAATATCAAAATTATGTTAGGGTGAAATGTTGTTATTTTTCTAAAATCTTTAAATTTTTGATGAATAGTGAAAAACACTGAGTTATTGGATAAATCCGAATTTTTATTTAAATAATTATTCGTTTTATTTAAATTTATTTTAGGTAAAAATAAATACATAATACCTATATAAGTTCAATATAATTAATTTGATTCATTTTATAATAAGTTTAGATATATAAAAATTTTATTGAACTTTTCACTGTATTTTACCCACCTCCTAGGAGCATTTGCAAATTTGCATAAAACATAATTTTACCACTTCTGTGAGTTGAATTTCAAAAATCAGAAAGACAATGTTAACCTCATTAAGTAAAATGTGGTTCAATTAGATGAAAATAATTTTTGGTGACTAGTATCTTTTGACTTTTATTTATCGCGGTTAAAGGTAAATAGGGTAATTCAAGGTTGAAAGAATATTATAATAATAAAACATTACCTTAACACTTTTCCTAACCTTATTATATGAGTCATGGCCGACCATGGGAATCTATGGGTCGATTTTGGGACCCCATGGAGCCACTTATGAATGATAATGACACTTTATTTTAATTAACTTAAAGTAAAGGCCAAAATGACATAGACAAATATCTTTTAGTAAAGAAATTTTTACATGGGGTTAAATAAGTCATCTATTTGACTATAAATATTCATTGGAAAGATAAAATTATTTCCTACATTATTGTATTTTTATTTATAATTTTTAGACATCAAATAAATTAAATTATTTATGACACAATAATGATGTAGTATTTACCTCATTATTAAATGATTTAAATAAATAAGATTACTTATATTAAAACAATATACAAAACCTATCCAATTTTTATTGGATTATTTTATTTCGACCATGAGTCATTGTATCTTCGACTTTAATTAGTTTTGGACCTTTTGAAACTGAATATCACTATATAATAAAATAATAATTTGACACTTTTTTAAAGAGCCCCTCCTCCCCCTTATAAACGGACACCACTTCTAACCCATTCCACACACCTCTCAAGCCCCTTGGCTCATCCAAAACCTACATAAATAAGCTCTCCAAATCCTTATATTACTCCTAGAAGCCTTACCTTAGGTATAATTCACTTCAAAAATTCCTTTTGGTTCAAACCAAATGAGGCTACCGAAGTTAAAGGAAGAACAAGGAACATACGAGCGAGTCAAGTCAGATACATGGTAAGGGGTTTCTTATCTCAATTTTAATTTCGTGATATTTCCATTGTTCGCCACTTACTTATTTCATTTGGTGTATTTTTTACTACCATTTGATATATATTATCATAATTCTTTTTATATTCATGATATTTTGTGATTCATTTGGTGGTTATTTACTATTGTTCATACGACTCGATTGATTACAATGAGGTAAGGGTTATTTCCTCAATCTCATTATTATCCAAGATTGTTCATGTGTAAGTATTTTCTGGGACATACTTATCATAGATACCCATATTTTATAAAAATGATTTCAAAAGGAATCATTTAAGGTTTTATGGGAGGGTCTATTAACAAGATCATCATTTTAAATGTTTTAAAGATTTATCTTTCTAAACCCTTTTAATTAATGTCCATGTTTTCAAATTTTAAGTATTTATTTATATGGAATGATAGTTTTGAAATAATAATTCTTTTAAAAAGTTTCATTGTGGTATGGGACACTTTGATTCAAAAATCCTTTTTAAATGACTACATTTATAAATTGTGAGAATTTTAAACAATTTCATGAAAAGGGGGTATTCATCTTAGAGCATTTTAATAATCATTTTCATCTATCTCAACATCCTTTAATGGATTTTAACCTTGTTTGAAGTTTATTTATTATGATACAAATCTTCCATATTTTATAGAATGTTTTCTGATATGTTTGAATATGGATGTGTTATTTTTATACCATTCATGATTTATGGATAAAGTATTAACATTTCATATGCTTATTTTAATATGATTTTCATGTTATATTTCAACCTTTTCTTATGACGAATGTACTGGACTAGTATGTTCCAGGTTGGGGACCGGAAAAAGTAAGCCCTCTGGGTTGGGTTCCGGTTACAGCAAACCCTCCGGGTTGGATTCCGGTTATAAAGGCTCTCTAGTTTGGAGTCTGGTTACTGATGTTATCCAAGATGGAGTCCGGTTACAAAGGCTCTTTGGGTTTGGGTCGGGTTACAGTTATCCCATAGGTCCTGGCACGAGGCCTTGACAAAAAATTAAAGTCTGGTACTATACATTTCCTCATTATGAAATTAGTTATTACATGTGATTATTTGACTAGTAGAAAATCCATTTGCATCTTTATATGGTAATGTTTGATTTATTTTTTCCATATTATGTTCAATTTTATTTTTAAAAGGGTGTTTATTTATTACACATGTTTCCATAAAATTTTATTGCTTCCACTAAATTATTTACCCTTACTGAGCATCTGAGATCACCCCTTACTTATGTTTTATTTTCCCAGGATATGAAGAAGTTTGTTATGAGTGACTTTCATGCATATTCTAGGAGCCTTGGATGTTTCTAATGGAATAAATTACATTGGTTTTTCATTTCAAGTTGTAATGTTGAACTTCATCTATGTACTCTATTTTCCAAGAATACTAAACTGATTGGCCCTTCAGGACTTGATTCTTTGTAATCATGCCAATGTTATGTAATAATGCAATGACTCTGGGTAATTGGGGTCATGGCGTTACAATAATCGCATAAGGGATTTAAAAAATAATGGATAATGATAATAACATGATCAATAAATCACAAAAATTAAGACAATAATCACTTAGAAATCCTAGAGAAATAGAGGAATGTATGAAGAACAATAGACAATTAACCAAACATTCTGATTCATTAATAACCTATCAAACTAGGATGAATACACCAAACAAAGAATTTTGAAGGAGGTTAGAATGTTAAGAGAGAGCCTCTCCTCCTCCAATAGCCCTAAGGCATTCATTTTTTATTGACTTTTGATAATCCACTTTGGAAGGGGTGAGGTGGAACCAAAACAAGGCCCGTAGACGTAAGTAACACGGCCCGTAGGCCTAGAGGAATTCATTCCCCATAAGATTCAAACATTACATACAACCCATAATAACTACTTGTAACTTCTTCTCCCCAGCATCTTCATCGTGAAATCACCACTACACCTTTTCATGGTTGTTCGTCTAGGCATTATTGTGCATGCACAGGCTTGTCCCGATGGCAGGTGTCATACCCTCTCATTCTTGCAATCTGTTAAGCTTCTATTGTGCTGAAATCTCCTTGCTCAACCTCTTTGTAAGGCTTGTTCCTTATAGGTTTTCTGGTTTTCATCTGCACATAATGGTTTCCTGAAGGCCTTGAGGTGGCCCTAAGGCCTTACTGACCCGAAGTCCTGGGTGGGCCGAAGGCCTTAAAGGACTCAGGGACTAAATCGGTGTCCCGAAGGCCAAAACAGCGGCATATTCCTGGCTGCTACAGTACAAAACAGTGAATGCTACAGTACCTGCTACAGTGATACGCAGTTCCCGCTACAGATTCTGCTATAGTACAACTACAATACTTCTACAGTACTGCTACAATACCCTGGAAATTATGCCTCCGCATAGATTTGATCCACGGTCGCTTGGATGCACTTACGAAGTCCTTACCAACCGGGCTAAGGCTCATGTGTGAGAGAGCCTCTCTAATAGAACTAGTAAGATTGTGTTTTATAATGAGATATTATAAAGTTAATTAAGGATTTTAATGTTGTTTTATTATAATAAGATCATTTTTATTGAGCTAGACCCAATTCCCTTAGCTATTTAGTGGCTACTATCAGCAAGTCGGTGGACACTACAGCCATGAAATGGATATAGTGTAGAATATTGGAAGGTATATGGAATCCAACTTGTGGGATGGTGGCTCTAAAAACCATTTATGAATCTTTCCAAATCCACTGGTAGTCGGTGGCACCCTATAGCCACCATTTATCCCAATCCCTATAAAAACCCCCAGATCACCTCTAACACCACTAGAAGATAAAAAAATAACCTCTTAAATATAAAACTTTACCTAAATATACATGGGGAACATCAATTTTTTCCACCATTGAAATTTTCATCCACATAAGTTCACGCAAAATAAGGATTCCTTAGAAAGAGGATAGTTCACTGCTCTCTCTCCAAAGATTCGTACTCATATGTCTCATGATAAGATGATATTTTGTACCATAATACATTCACTAATAGAATAGAATTCCAATTAAGAAAATTAATTTGAGAATTAATGATCTCTACTAGCTCCTCGTTACTAAATCAACCAACTCAAATAGAATCTCCTCCAAACTCAAAACATTGGAAGGGTCAGGATGGTACTTCATGAACTGAGGTATGTGGAATCAATCATGAATAAATTTCAAATGAGCTGTTAATTATAGATGATAAGAAACTAGAACACTCATTTTTTTGTCTCAAATGGACTAACATATATTGGATCCAGCTTCCCCTACTTCCCAAGATGACGGTGAACCAACTGAATAGATAATTTCAAAATGACTCAGTCACCAATGGTAAAATTCACAGCATAGAATTGATGATACAAATATAATTTCCTCCAACACTGAGCTATTGAAAAGTTTTTATCTATATCCTATATCCATGGTGCAGCCTCTTGAACATGTCTTGGTACGATGAAGAAATCCACTCCCTCCTATAGCCAACAAAGAGGAAACCTTAACAGGGGTCCTTACAAAGAATCTATGGGTTCCATTCTAATTGATGATAGGTATATCTTATTATATGAGAACTAAGATTAACCCATTTGGTTATCCCATTATCAACTAATATAAATTATCTATACATATATTATATGCTCCTTTGCCTTTATAGAACAATATGTATGAAAATTCATCTATAGATGTTAAGTTGTACTCAATCTGTCCTGATTACCCATAGTATATTGGGGAATCATAAAAAAATAGAGAGTTAAACTAGGGATCATAATCAGATATAGTGGCATATGAGACCCCATGAAACTTGAAAAACTCTTGTACATATAGGTCACCTATATCATCAACCATAGTGGATTCCCTAATCAAAATAAAACAGGATAATTGATATAACTATTAAATCACCACCTAGATAAAATTATTCCCTTGGAGGTTCTATGGCGATCCAACAATAAAACTATGAAAATATCATCTCATTTCTATAATATCACAAGAATAGGTTGGTGTCATTAGATGTATTTATGTTCTCTACCATTCACCACTGGTATGTGTAATAGGAGAAGTCATAATCAGGGATGTTTCAGTTCATACTCGACCACCATAAAATCAATCTCATTTCATAATAAATCATTATTATTCCTAGGTTTATTCCCCATAATGAATTTTTTTCACCATGTGATACTAAAATCATAATGACTAATGGGACAAAAAACCAATTCTCTTATTAAAGAGTCTCATTATAGTTAAAAGACCAACCAATAATGGTCCCCCCATAAGATAAGGTTTCTTTAATTCCTCTGAACTCATCAACCATCTACTATTCCGAAAATATATACTTAATAATATATGATCAAAACAAAACTGTATTCAAAACTATACATGAATCATCTTATTATATATCCTTATTTTACTATGTGAAACTAAAATAAGTTTTCACTTGTCTTTTGATTCCTGAAATATCCTGAGAATGGAACTTCCTACAGATAGAATCAATAACAATGTCCCTCTTCCCATGATTTTAATTGATATTAAAGTCAAAATTCTAGTGTTATTAAACCCTTATCATTTTCATGTGATTTAGTTCCTTACTAAAAAGTATGTATCTTAGACTCTTGTGATTAGAAAAAACTATGGACCTCTTCCTAAATAGATAATGTCACCAACCCTTATGAATATGCATAACAATAGTGATATCCTAATCATGATTGGGGTAATTCTTTCAAGGGTATGAAGTTGATGAAATTTTAATGACAAAATGGGATCATCCTACATTAGAACACAGTCCAAAATATCAGTGGAATAATCATAATATACCACATAACCCTTAACAGGTTCCAAAAAGTTTAGAATATTAAACGATGCCAGAAGTACTTTCAATTCCTTAAAAGAACACTGAAACATAGTAACCCAAAATTAATTCACTTCTATCATGGTTAGAGTATTTAAAAATGATTCTAGATTTTAGAAATATGATACATTACACTGGTAATATTCATCCACACCTATGATGTTAAATATTTTATGTTGTTCTTCCCATAAAAATAAAACTATCAAATTTTTAGGATTGACTAAAAGACTATGTCCTAAAATCACATACTCCTAGAAATTCACTTATTATATCAATAAATATATTTTTTAATGATTATAATAATGTCATAGAATACTCAATATTTCCATAAATAAATTTATATGGTTATCTTTCCCACACTCAAATTTCTAATAAACTGGGATACCATCCATAAACACCCAAACAATGTAATGAAGGTACTGGTACAATTTACAATTCATCGAATATATAAAATCTATATGTGAATTAGTTAGGAAAAAAATAATTACAATATATTTAGAATGTATATAACTACTCCTAAAAGTGATATTATATATATTTAAATCACAAAACTCTATGTTATTTATAACCCAACTAAATATTGAATTTCAAAAACCACATCACCCCCTTCAATTAATAAAACATGTTATCCATATGTGAAAAATGGTATTAATTTATTACTCTTACCTGATCCAATTTATTATATTCTACACAACGAGTAAGAGTAACATTAACCTTCTTATCCAAGAGCAAAGGGTACACCCATAGTAAAACACTAGGATGAATAAAGGCCACCTCAAGTAGATCATTCAACTGAATCTCGATCTCTTTCATCCTAGCTGGTGACATGATATAAGAGTAGATTGAGATATGCTGGGTACCTAGCACAAAATTTATAGATAATTGTACCGGTATATCTAGTGTAATATTGAATAATTCATCTAAGAGACCCCAATGAAATGTTAAACAGCCAAAGGAATATCAAAATAAGGGTAAATTTAATCAGGCACAACTACACTCGCATAAAACAAACTCATAAGCTAGGGGTGAAAATTTCCTACACAATAGGACCTCAAATACCCCTATTTATGCAACTCCCAAGATATCCCATAGGCTAGGGATAATGAAACACAATGATAATAATAATAAATTGCATCTCAGTGAGTGAACAACCAATACATCCTGATTATGAGATCAAAAATATATATATATATATATATATAACTTAGATGTCTCGTACCAACTTCTCATGAGCAATTGATAGAGTACATGAAGGAAAAAAACCCCCCACTCTCTCCTATTACAAAGAAGAATTTCATGATCCCTGAAAAAGGTCATGAGCTCCATCAGATGTTTCAACACATCAATAAAATAGGAATATATAAATTACTATGATAAACATATATGCAAGATAGAAATTTCTATAGAATATGCAATAAAAATTGAACATCTCGTTATTTTTGGACATGTATCAACCTCCTATCGAAACACTTCCATTATGTGAAGATTATTTACTCTTGATTATTGTTTCTATGGACCTATTAACATTGAAGCTAAAAATAATGATACAGTGGAATTTGGTAAAAAATATCTATAACTATATTTTTCTATAGATAAATGATGGATGAACCTCTATAGATGAATTCCACATCCACAAGAATTGAAATTATTTAAGGGTGTGGGAAAAGACCATCAACTGTGCCAAAGTTTATAACATTGATTGCATTTTAGGGTCAAACAACTCACTAGTATTAAACACATAGACAAATCCCTATTCTATTAACCACCTCCACCAACCTTATTATTATTCCACTCCATCTTCATTCCATATAAACAATAGAAAATATCACTATGTGGAAGAGAATAGGAAAACAACAAATTCCTCCCCTCCATATCCATTCACACCATCATAGCACAATCAATTATCTCATCATATGTGTTTTGTTTCATTATATATACCTGTGGTTTGATTTCAGATTGCAAACTGTGTAGGTATTTCTAATCCCTCTGTTGATTATTTAACACCACCTCCAGTGAAAATAGAATCAACTCTATAAAATGGTTGGTATAATCCAAAAAAAATGTTTTCCCTCAAAAAAAGATTGAAAATCCAATGAATATTCTATCATAAAATATTTCCTGAAGAACTACTAAATGAAAAGGGTCTAAAATTATTTCTATTCCAATAATACATGCTTGTTTTCCTAAACCATGGAATCCCACCATCGCATTCTAGAACCCTAGACATTGAAATTTTCACATTTCAACTTGACAGAATAAGGTGTCTATAGTAATTCAAATCCATGATCAATATTGTATATATATTCTTCTACAACTTGGGGTTTAATTTTAAACTTAGAGCACCGAGGCTTCTCATATTGAAAGTCATGTGCTCAATCCCAATCTCATACAATTACTAGTTGCTCCTAAACAACTTGGTTCTTTGTAAGTTCTAAATTCTAGTCCCTAATAAGAACTGCCCATATGATAACCTATAATTTAATCAAATATAGATGAATATTCCCTTGAGGAGAATCTTCCCACAACACCCTCATATAGAAATTTTGGAACAAATCTCATTGGAATATTTCTATATACCAAAAGTTAAAATCACATAATCACATAATGAAATAACATCAGTTCAAACTATAAGTATATTAATGGAAATTGAGAACATGGTAAAAACCAAAAACATGAGACACACATCTAAACATCCCCTATTTACTTGAGACTCATCACAATAATAGAATTCAAGGAAATCACTAAAACCTACATCTCATGTCCTGAAAATCATATCTCATGTCTACTAATATTCCAAGATATAGCATAAACCTACTCTGAAACAAAATTTTCACAACCTATCCCATACAAACCACCCTACAAGTCTCTGAAACAAACCACAGAAAGACTCAAAGTAAATTATTGATCCCCACGGGAAAGTGACTACCACCCGAGAATCCATAAAAAACCAAAGGGAATTATTTTCCAAACATTAAATATGATACATTTAATATATATATATACAATTAAAAGAATAAAATATGTATTCTATAATTACATTAGTTACAATAGTTGTGATAATACCTAAGGTAGTGAGATAAAACCATAGTACAAGTCAAAAATAACCAAAAAGGACTACTAAAAACTACCAACTACTACTCTATGTGATATGTTGGAATCATCCCACCAAATCGCCACTAGATACCTATACCTAGATAATATAAATATATACACCTCATTGTAATTCCTTTTCCATTCCTATATTAGATTAATCGTAATATTCAAACCCTAAAGGGAGTGTGTCGGGTGTGAGTTAATCATGCTCTATAGGATCCAAACTAGGTGTTCTATAACAAGTATCTATCAATTAATATCAATATTCTCAATTTAAAGAAAATGATGGTATGATAAGTAGTTCAATAGTTTTATTTCAGAAGCATGGTAAACATATACCCTTTTTCCACACTATCCAAAATATCAAGTAATATAATATCAAATAATGATTTCTATAAACCATATTAATTTTAAAAATTATTTATCATAACCAATCAATGAAAAAATTCTAAAATGGAAAAGAATAATGGTAATCTACCAAAGTATAATAATGATCAAGCTGGAAAGGTCACTCGTACCAAATCCAAAACAATGACTATTGTGCACTCAAGTATCAAGAGGTAATGAAGATTTGAACTAGGGATGGAGGAACCACCAATAAAGTTAAACCTAAAAAATGATAAGACCAATTTCATAGATCCAATGTATTTAAAATACAAGAACACATGATTTCCCCAAAAAGTGAACCCCTTTACAATTTCAATGGGAAACACCCAACACTAAACCCTACACCTTAGTAACTAGGGATCCAATTTTTGAAATATGTAAAAATAATTTCAAAGATCATATCACATTTTAAAAAATCCAAAAAAAAATTTCATAAACAACATTCTTTGAAAACCCCATTTCACAATATATTTTAGAATACTTTGAAAACACCTTTCTTTCACCAAAACTATTGGAAACCCAACTTTTCTCAAAGCCCTTTTTTACACACACATATTAATCAATTAAAGGATCATTGAAATATATTTATAAAACCATTCATATTACTAGTATATTTCATGGATTATAGAACATTGGCTTGAGATAGAACCCCATACCCCAAACTTAGGTTTCGCACCACATGAAATGGGATCCATACACTAAAAGGAAATGGAATTCATGAGAAAGTTATCAATGACACTAATTTTTTTACCAACATTAAAAATCATGTTTCTATAAGAAATATATCATAAGAGATTATAGATCATCACAAACCTCAGGAATCACATTTTCCACAACAAAACCTATAAGAGAATTGGCCTTAGGAAGGAAACCGCACAAGGGATCTAGATGAGATAGGAGAAATATAATAACATGATAATTATATCTTTAAACATTTGACTAGATACACATTAAAATATAAGAGAAATAGAGTAAAGAAATTATATTTAATTAAAATTAACTAAACATACTGATTCATTGAAAACTCATAAAACTAGGATCGAAACGTAAAGAGGATAATTTTGAACGATATTAGGATTACTTGGAAGAGCCTATCAATGAGTACTAGTTGGATTTGGTTCAGTAATAATGGATTAGGGTTTTAATTAATGGTTTTCATGGTGTTTCATTATAATATGTACCATGTTTACTTATCTCATTTCGACACAACCATCTACTCAGTGGAAAATACTAGCTAGTAGTTGGGCACTACAATTAGAATGTTGTGGCAATATAGCCTACTAAATGGCTAGTGGAATCCTAATAACTATTTGATAGAAGTATAAATTGTTATGTGTTATTTCCGAATGTACTAAAAGGATGGTGGCTTCATATAGCCATTGTTCATCCCAAGACCAATATAAAACCTCCAAATCACCCTTGACACCCCTCAAATAGGAATAATAGCATCTAAAAGATAAAAATAGATACATGTGGGCCTAGTATGTTATATAAACCTGAAAGAATACATGGTCCCCAACATGAAATTCATATTCACTCATTTTATTATTATTATAGATCTTTTTTCTACTCATGGATACAGTAATATGATTGTGAATAGTTTTTATGATAAAATTCATTGTCTATACATGCTTTAGACCATATAAATTTATTTCTAAATCTTTTTCCTAATAGGTTGGAGTATGAAAAAGCTTCCCAGAATATGATTCATATGATTCCATCTGGATACTTCAATGGAATTTATTATTGTTTAATAATTACACTAAAGGAACTAGTAATCCCACACACCTAAGAAGTCAATATTATGTGATATCATCATGTATTAAAAATTAATTTTTGTCTTTTTAGAAATCCCATAGATTTTGAAATGATAGGTGGTGATTAAAAGTATTTCGGTATTGGACGACCTTTAGAGACTCTATATGAACATTAATGTAAATTGAGGGTCATTACATGAAACAATTGATATTGTATCCCCATAAATCCTTATAATTTTATTTATATATATTCCGAAAAGGAACTCATGGGTTAGAACATCATTTATCACTAAGAAATTACCCAAATTATCACGATGATCAATTATGACCCATAATGCAATTTTCCTTCCCCATATTCCTTTAGATTCCAATGAAAAATTCCATTATAACCTTGGCCCACTTACATTTTTCTATATTAAATGGTTTAAAGACTCCCTTAGGATGTTTTCCTCCAGCCATTACCCGATGACATATTAAGAATTTTGACACATAGTCTGAAATTTTCATTTTTATACCATCTTATCAGAAATGTTGTCTTATATCCATATACATAATTGTACTACCATAGTGTATTGAGATATTTTTAAATATGATTCATCTATTAGTTCCATAATTAATTCTGTTATAGTTAGAAAGCATAGCCTCTTACCCAAAATCTACACTCCATATCTATTGATGAATTCTATCAATATTCCATCATCCAGTTATTTAATATTCATTTGTATGTTCTCATTATCCATTGGGTACTTCCCTATATTTTATAGTAAGGATTGTAATCAATTTATTCCAAAAATAAAGATTTATCCCCTTAACAAAAAATCATTCTACCCATATTTATTATATATCTATGAATTGGATCCTTTTTAATCCTCAGAATTTTAAAATCTCCATGGACCATCCTACTTAATGAATAGACCTCCTTGTTATCCTTTCAAGGTTGGTAGTGTATCAAGAAATTTTAATCCTTGAGTACCTCTAAATCTCTTCTTTCCCTCATGTTTAGCTCTATCTTAGAGAAAATATACTTCATGCTCTTATAGTCACTATATATATTGTATCTTTTTCCATAGAGAAAGTGTATCCACATTTGAAAATAAAATATTATGGATACCATCTCAATTTCCCGACATGGATAGTTCAGTTCATGTTGTTTCAATTGCATTGATTCATATGAAATAACTCTATCATTATACATATGGAATCAACCAATTATTTTATTTTATGAATAAATATAAATTAAAAACCATTCAATAACTAATATTAGATTTAACATAAGTGAATTAATCAATATTATATTTATCTATTCAAAAACATTCCTTACATTCTATTAATGATGTTAATTTAACCTCTTTATGTGTTAACATGGAAAACAGGTTATCCAACATGGAAAAATCTTGAACAAGCTAATAATATTAACCTATTAATCCTTAGAATATCCAGATCAATACTATGCTTATCAATATAGGGAACTCATTAACATACTTTATCGTTGATGGGTCAACAGTTATTTCATACATAAAGACAATATAACCAAGAAAATAACCATCCTTGAGAAAAAAATGACACTTAATATACATTCTATATAATTAATTTTTTAGGATCTCCAAATTAACTAATAGTCGAAACTCATTATCTTTATAGATCTTAGATTATATGAAGGTATCATCAATAAATACCACAAAAAAATTATCAAGATACTCACCGAATGTTCAATTCATAAGATCCATAAATATATATGGTGAATTAGTTAGTCCAAAGGGACTTACTATAAACTCATAATTTTCAAACTTTGATTGAAATGTAATCTTTGATATACAGTCATTATTCACTCTTCACTAATGTTAACCATAGTGAAGATCATTATTTTAAAAGTATTGGGATCCTTGTTGTTGATCAAATAAGAAATCAATGTGTGGTAAAGGATGCCTATTCATTATAGTAGTGGCCTAGATTTTTTTATATTCAACATACATTCTGATAGACCCATTCTTATTTTTCAAGAATAAAATAGGTGATCCCCATGGTGAAACCATAGGGTATAAAAAACCCCTACCAATTAAATCATGATGTTCTTTCTTCAACTCAACCAACTACACTAGTTCTATTATATAGGGATATTTGGATATAGGTCTTGTATCAAGAATGAGTTCAATGGAGAATTCAACATCATGCTCTCATGGATGATTAGGTAATTCTTCTTGAAAAACATCAATTAATTTTTGTACCAAAAGTACAATATATATTCATAAGATATATTTCTTATCCATAGATCTTTATTGATCTTCCTCTTTAGTGTTTTGAATTAGCGACCTCCATTGGCATGAAACTACCTTCAAATGATAGACTATCATGATGATTATATTTTCTTTGTACAAATTACCAACGTAATAATGATCTTGTAGCAACTATGGATATGATGAATTATACATTTAATATTTCTATGTATATATCTGGATTTATCATAAAATTCATCATTTTTTTGGGT
Source organism: Viscum album (assembly GCA_963277665.1). Lineage (NCBI taxonomy): Eukaryota > Viridiplantae > Streptophyta > Magnoliopsida > Santalales > Viscaceae > Viscum > Viscum album. Next base: position 625,565,554 of record OY728150.1, on the reverse strand, counting down.
TTCTACAGACCCTAGACATAATATATTAATAATATTAATATATTTCAACAAACACAAATACATAATTATTGTAGAGGTGTATTTATCATTTTTCAAGACCTTGGATGGTAAAACTAATACTATAGTTGAATTTGGAGAAAAGTATTTAATCTAGGTGTGAAATAAGGTTGGTTGGTGTAGTATGTTCTGTTGAGGTAATCATTGGTGGTGTACTTAATTAAAAAATTTATTTTATTTTAATTATATATGAAAAAATTTAGCTATAAATACCACATTATACCAACTCATCTGATTTAACCACATAACCCCATGGATAATTGAGAGGAGAGTTGAGTTTTCTTCATTAAAAGATCACATTAGAGGATGACATATGATCAAAATTATGTGGATTGATAGGTAGAGAGTTCAATGGATAATCCCCATCATTAGAGAAGGTGTTCTTCACCAACGAATAATCCATAAGAAAGGAACGACATGATATTTAATTCTACCCTTATTTTGTTTAAACAAAAATGGATCTTCAATTTACATTGATTTTTTTCATTTTTTAATTTCCACATGAGCCCCACAATTTATGTTTTAATATTTTTCTTTATTTAATCCCTTGATTCTTTAATATCACCCCCTTGACATCCATATTATGAAATACTTGGTTAGTAATGATTTTCCAAAAAAAATTCAACATGTTTATATTCTTCTCACCCTCTTATCTTTGTATTATTCACCATTAGTCGACAAGGTTGTGGTTTAACTATTTTGGGGTAGTTTTATGCATGATTGAACCCCCAAATACATGGTGGATTCATGAAAAATAAACATATTGTTTTTTGGAAGGGTCAGAAAAAATTTATTGGTTAAAACTAAGACCTCTATGGATATAAGATGTAATGTGGTTACAAGAGATAATGGCAGCAATGAGATGAAGTTATGCAAGGTTTGGGTAGATAAAATCTGGGAACCAGTGACAAATCAATCTTGGATGACCCAGTTCTAAGACCCCCATTGTGTTTTATGGTGGAAATTGTTGTGGTGGAGGTGTGATAATGATTCAAAGAGAATTATAGGTTTTTAGGAAAATAGGTTAATTAAATATCTATTAATATCAGAACACATGTTGTTCCCTCACCATGGCTATGGTTATAGGGTTTCATAAAAGATAAGGATCCAAAATCATATGTCTTGGACCATACACCATGTATCCCTCCTCGAGTGGATGATCCATGATCCAACTGCACACAGAGAAGACCCCAAGTGGGAGGACACACCATGTACTCGTGTAGTACATAGGCAGACCCGATACTCAAGTATGTCCAGTTACATTTCCATGTGCAAGGGTATTGTTCAATGTACGTGATGATAAACGGGAGTACACGTGAAGGCCTTGGTTGGCAGAAACACACTTTGTAGTACCCTTACATGTCATGAAGTGCTACATTTCCATCAAATCCATGTGTTGGTGAGGACACTAGTATTATCCAAGGTGAGGTCACAAGTCATATGACCCCTTGCACATATAATGTACTTTACATAGGGACGTACTAATTACATTTCTAATTTATTTGTACTCTAACTATGGGCATTCTATCTTAAGTAATTTTCAATGTACAATGTGATGGTAGCCTTTGTGGTGGATTTCGAGATATGATGTGAGGTGATGATAATATGAAACTTCTTTATGTGATTTTGTAATAGTATCAATGATCATATATTATCATTAGATGGATGATAGATTTTGAAACCCCAATATCACCCCAAGGTGTGAGTCCCTCATAATCCTTACACTGGTTGAGTGACACCACTATGACGTACTAGGGTTTAGGTCTATTACCCTATGAGTTGATCCACTCTATAATGCTAAGGAAAGGGTCCTTTACCCACTAATTAGAATGGCCTGGAACACTGTGGTGTTGGTCCTCTATAGATACTTATTAAGTGGAACCCCTTATCATGTTAGGTCATGGGTTTTCCATGATTTGAGTGGCACCCTGATGATTCCATTAGGTGTGGGTCCTCTATCTATCTACTAACAAGTATCCCCTATCATTAGAGGGTTCCGTGACTCTATCTACTGTTTGGAATCCCAATATCATACCCATTTCTCTAATGAAGAATATTCCCCCATGGGTTTTAGATGAGTGGATAGGTGCGGAACAAAAACATGTTTTTCTCAAAAAGACACACTAGATGTTGGACAAAGATGATAGACCTTTTGAGATGAAGGAAGAATCGTTATTTAGGGCTAGACTGTGATATAGATTTCCCATTTCCCAGTCATATCATTTTCTTTTGAGCATATATATTGATTATTGGGTTTCATTTCCCTTTTCCATTTGGTTGATATGAATACTTCTACCATGTCTTTATATTTCTCCCATTTGAATTTTTGGGGAATCCTAAAATTAATGTATATACTAAAACTATCATAGGATTTTCCAGCATATGTCATGTATTATGCAAAAAAATAGATAGTTTAGTAGTGACATTGGTGGAGCATAGTGACACTTAGGTGCATATGTCGCATATGGTGGTTGAGCATGAAGATTAAGAGCTGATCTCTCTCGGTTGTATTTTATTCAATTTTTTTAGTTTGGGACTTCATTTCTATTTGGGAATGTATTTTTACCTTTTAAAATTTGATTGTATACATTCATACTTAGAAGTATTTTTTAGTGGTATTAGTTGTATTTTTTACTCTAGATGTTAGAATCCTTTAGTATTTTTTCGCACTGTTTCATGGAGATGGTTGGGTGTGTTCATATATCTACACTAGTAAAATTAAACCCATATTCCATTTTCCTTTATTGACAATTATTTCCATCCCCTATAATATTAGAGATAGGCTTGAGGTTATGAATCCCCGGATTTCCACCCGCTTGGAGGACCCCAGTGGGTCGGATCGTTATAGAGTGTTACCCGAGAACCTCATTCTGCGGGATGATGTTTGAATTTTTTTTCCCATATAAGGATTGTTTGGGACTTATGGAAATGGTTTCAAAGTTTCTTAAGTGATGTTTGTATACTAGGGAACCCGATGTTGTTGTGGTGTCCAATCCATATATACACTAGGACTTGGACTACCTACATATAAACATGGAGTAATGAGACAATGGTTGCAGGGAATAATGGTAAATAAATCATATAAGATTGAGTCCTTTAAATCTACCTTCATGAGTCATCTCCCCAAAAATATATATATATATATATATATACATATTCTCATCTTACCATGGTACATCTTGATCACTTTCAGGACGCCTCATGGAAGACAAACAACATGGTTACCAATTTAATAAAACTAAAATGATTCAACAAGTGATGGGACTTAGTTTAGGGGCCACCCTATGAGGGTTTTTCTCCATGAACATAGGGAGAAATACCTTCACCTTTTGAGAAGTGTATAGTACCAGCAGGGTAGGCTGGTGATGCATACAATATTTGAACACATTGTGATTTCCAACATGAGATACCACTTAGGTTTCATGAAATTCCAGATCCCCTAGTAGTGGAGGATTAAATTGAGTGATTGATCTGAGTTTTAAGGATCATGAGGAACCTAAACGATCAGATGGTTTCATAGGAAGCTATTATTTTCCATGGCATAGCGAGGCACTAGTGGAATCTATTCATATAGACTCATGATGAGATGATCCTCTCATAGTCTGAATTCTAGCAGGTATTTCATGAGGAGTATTATCCCTATCTGTTTAATTAAATTCATATCTATAATATTATTAAGATAAAATAAGGTATTATGATGGTTTTTGTGTATTCAATGAGGTTTAATCACCTTATACGATAATCCCTCAACATTTACAGGATGTCTACTTCTGGGAACGGGAGTTTGAGCAGGATCCCTAAAGAAACATATGTGCATGTGTGGTGCCTTTGTGAATTCTGACCAATAATGGAGTGTTGGAGTGGGAATGGGTGATATAGAGATTCCCTCCATAAGTATTACATGCTACTATAGGTGGGAATGTGTGTCATGGAAATGAGTCGCCTCCAGCAGCTAGCAGGAACTAGTCTTTAATGTATCAATATACAAATACTTCCCATGGTCAGACTGAGTCACATGGAAAAGTTGTTTAGGGTTAATGTAGAGGATTTGGTCACCCCAAATATGGTATATGATATAATTGTGATGCGTTGGGTCATAGGGATCATGATTTCTCAACCCATTGTGATGATAAGGGTAGAAATACCGAATATAGACCACCATAATAGAGGAAACACCATGACTAAGGATCTCCTAAGTGTGGCCAAGGAAGCCCCAGGGAAGTAGTGTTTTTAGATTAAGAGGTATAGATCTAGAAGGAGGAGGTGCTTTTGGGGGATGATACTGTGATCTACTCCTGCCTCCCCCACCAAGAGGCCAGCACCATTCTCGGGGAGCTGGCAGTTAGGGTTGTGGTATGTTTCTAGCTATGTAGGGCTATGTCTAAGCTGTACATGATATTATTTGAGGAATGATATATGTTTATTATAATAATTTTTCAGTATTCATAGAGGAAATTTAAATTAATTCATTCATATATTTATTCTTGTTACAAGAACTACAACTTCCAGTTCACAATAAAGCCCAACAAATATGGATAGAGGTTCCTACAAGGAGAGATTCTTCAACATCACTTATTTCCTGACAGTGCATGACAACACTAAATAGAGAGAGTTTATCTTGGTACCTCCTAATCGTCATGATGAAACCTTATAACATCATATAGAGTATGGAATGATTTTAGATATTTTTCACTAGATTGACTGTCTTTGTATGCATATTAGATTCCCTTAGGATGATGGGATGAGATTCTCCTTTATGGGTGAGAGATACCTCATGTCTGAGTGAGTGGGTCTTTCTAGTAAGAAGCTTCAGCCATTCACCCATTATTTGTAATGTTTTCACTAGTTTTGGTATGTACTCATGCTTTTGGATTCCATATGTTGTGGAGGAAAATATGGACGTCTTCTTTGGGGATGTTCTGGGATAACCTCTGAGTCCGAAGATAATCTTCTGCATTGAATTTCACCCTATAACTACACAAATATATTCCAAAAAATGTTAGATGGCCAAAATAAGCTTTAGGATGTTATTATTTAGTTGGACGACCTTTATGATATGTGTTCCATCATACCCAATTTATCCCCCAAGGAAACTCTTGTTTTGTTCATGAAAAATGTAGATGGGAGATAGAGGATTAGAGTTGATTTTCATCACCAGAACCAGTAATAATAAAGAAAAACAACCCCTTAATGAGGATTTATTATAAAGAATTATTATTTTTAAGAAATATACCTCATCAAATAATTTTATTTTTTTGTTATATTGTATTACAGACATCACTAAGTTTAAACAACCCACAATATGCTATTAAAATAATACTGTTTAAAATTACAGTTATTGCCAAGTCAATGGATTGGTGGTTATGAATATGACTAACTAATGAAAAATAAATTTTTATATATGTATAAAATTAATCCATTTGTTACCAATGGCTTAAAAATTAAAATTTATAAAATTTAAATGAAAATGTAATATTTTTCTGAAAAATATTTTTTATTCTTATAAAATATATTTTTATCAATAAATTAAATTAATACATATTGGTGAATTATTTTAATTAAATTTATATACTATTTTCCTTATCAAATTTTTTAAACAATCGAAAACATTTTTCTATGCATAGGACAACATTAGATCTTGTTTTATTCTTAAAAATATTTTTTTTCTAAATAATAACTATTTTTCATGTTTTTCACATTTACATTAAAATTAATTTCTACCATTTATAGGTATTTAATTTTATAAAATAAATTACATATTTATAAGGAGGAGTTTCAAATTTGGTAAATATTCCCCTTTTATTTTTGGTCAATATGAATAGTAACTGTGGTAAAATTTATCACCTTAGTAAAGGGTAAATCAAGATAATCTTGATTGAAATTAAGTGATAATTACATTATTATTAATAAAAATTCTTATTTAATAAAATTAATTCAACCTATAACACCTTTGGATTTAAATTTATTTGTTTAATTGGCACTTTTCCCTAAAAAGGACATGTATATTATTTAAATCAAAGAAAATTAAAAAAATTCATTCTTTTTTTAACATATCTTATGGGTCCACACAAAGAACAAAGTATGGTATGAAGTTATATAAATGTTTATTCTCTCCTTAATAATATTATTTTAATGATATAAACTCATTTTTAATTTATATTGGTTATATAAAGACAGTAACGTCTTATAGAACACTAATGCAGTATTTCTCCATTTAGTAAAAAAATATAACAAACGATTTCATAAATATTAAAAGTGAAATAATTCGAAGGAATTAATGGGAATAATGAATTTTATAGATGTATATGTCATGTTAGGTAGTTTTTAAACCACTAGATTCAAATTCACCCTTTTATTTATGTATTTAATATTAAATTAAATAAATTTTCAAAATAAACAATAATGATGTTTTATCAAATTAATATTTTATTAAATTATTTAAAAATTATAAAAAAATTAAATAATTTAATTTATATATTATATAGTATAAAATTTGAAAACATTTCCATTTATTATCCAATTTTCACCTTGTAATTAAAAAGTTGCAACCATTTAATATTGAAAATTTTGTTATCTTGGTAAAAATTAAAATTTACTAACTAAGCATGAATCAAAATGATAAGGTTTAAAATTAAACTTACAAATGACAGAACTATATTGGTTAATTAGATTAAAACCTTATATTATATTATCATTTAATCCATGGACATTCTGAGGTATATTTCTAGAGACTAAATTTTTGATAATTTTATATTATGAGAAATTTGAAAACATCCCCTCAACTCAATTATAAATGGGAACCTTATCCCTCATTTATTCAAGCTACAGTGATCCTTATAACTATACCAAACCTGAAAAATTTACATTTTAAACTTTAAAATCTATATTTAAGAGTTTTTGGTCTTCCCAAAACACAAACCCTTGATCCTTTTATATGAGATCTAAATGATTCATTTCAAATAAGAGGTAATCACATTACCCAATCAGTTTATTTTCTAATATTCTTTAAATGATGTAAATATTTTATATTAATAATAAATTTATGAAATAATTATTCTCAATATTCTGAAATGTAATTATGATTATGAGGAAACTATTGTACACCGTTTTTCCCTCAAATTAGAAGTGAAAGTATTGTTTGTCCGTACATTCAACTTACCATCTTCCCATATATATATAATTAATTTTCAACACTATATTTTATGTATTATAATGATTATGGGATTCTAGTTTATATATGATACATATGAAATAATAATTCTTATGGTATTTTAATATAATATCTACCTTTTGACCATCAAATCCTTTTGGAAAAGATAATTCCATTCATGCATATGTGTGGACTACCACTTCTATGAAGTGATGTGATTTATTTTTCATTTTAATATTTTTTGGACAGTAATGAGGATTAATTTTATGAATATATATATATTATATATATAACATAATAGTGTTTTTTAATGTGAATTATTATTTACCTTTCATTTGATGTATCAATCTAAAAATGAGAAAATGTTCATGCGTACAAATGACCTACCATCTCCATAAACAATGTGATTCATTTTTCTATATATAAATTTTATAGATAATATAAATATGTATATAATTAATATTTTAGAGACCCATTTTTCTTCCTTGTAAGACTTTGGAATATTTCTACATATATTTCCAGAGCTAGGAGCTAAGACGGTGTGTGATTTCGAGGCCCGGTGTTCCTGAAATAAATTTTACAAAAATATTAAGTGGTTTTTTACTATGCACATGGCGGGGTTGTTTTTCTCCTAAACAGAAGCTTGGATCAGAAATATGAGGGCACAGTTGCGTCCAGAGCATTCCATTTACCCTAGGTGGGGTGTAAAAGTTGCGGGCACGGGCCTGATGTGAGAAATGTCACCCAGGGGGAAAATCATCATTTTGAAATTATGAGTTAATGATTTTTATCACTGGTTTTATTTTTTAATAACATTCTGAAGAACCCTCGGAATAGAAATTTGAGATTCGGTTGAACTCGAAATGGGGTGTTTTTCCTAGGCATGATATAAAATGAGAGGGAAAGATAGTTTTGAATTCCGCACTAAGCGGATTTTTCTATAAATAGAAAAATAGAAGTTTGAAGTTATGGTTTTCCCCTTCTCTTCTCTTCTCTCTCTCTCTCTATCTCTTTTTCTTTGGCATTCTTCGTCATTCTTCATCATTCTTCACCGAATAGAGGAGCGACCACCACCGGAACCTTGGCGGATCAATGTAGGAGCGTCGTGGACATGCCACCAACAACGCATGGCCGATTTGAGGTAGGATTTTTTGTTAATTTTCTAACCTTCATTGGTTTCTTGACTTTTCATCAAATTTTTCTACTAATTCTAAAATTCTAGAATTAGGTCGATGGACAAACGAACATGACCATCGTCCGAGCCCCGTTTTTAATTCTCATTCTTGGGCGTTCTTCATCCCAATTTTTGGATGTGCCAAAATCTTATCGGATCCTCAGTCGGGGGCTGGCACTACGAAGGCCTCGTCCCGAGGATCCCTAACCTACATTCGGTTTTGAGATCAGACTGCCTAAGTGGTGGCGGTGGCCGATGGAAGCCCCAACTCCGTCAAGGGCGGTGGCCGGTGGTCGGGTGTCAGGCAGCGGGTGCAGTTGGGGGTTCGGATGAGGTGGCAGCATCAGGTGTGGCTGGCGTGGATGAGGTAGCTCCGGGAGGTTGATCTGGAGGTGGCGGACCACGAAGGCATTAGGGGAGCTGGTAGAAGGGTGGAGCACAGCAGCTTCAGGGGAGCCGGTGGAGGAGTCGAACGATGCGTAAGCAGGCACGATGTGGTGAACCCAGACGACGGAGCAGGGGACCAGGAGGTCACGGCGTTGGGTGGAGGTGTTGCGGAGGTGCGCTCCGTTGGAGGAGAGCAGAGCGGGCTACCTATCGTGGTCGGGTGGAAGATCCAAGGTCAGTGCCTTGGGAGGGGGGACCGCGGACAAGGACTTGTGGTACGCAGGTCCTACTGTGCGGTGCAGAACAAAGACTGTCCAACTGGCCGGTATTTTTGAAGAAGTTGGACCCGAGGGGTTCGGCGGTTACCAGATGGGCCACGGCCAGTAGGCCGCAGCGAGCTGGATCGGACCCGTGGTTGTGCCGTGGGCTGGCAGTCTGGACCGGCCCAATTTTGGGCCCCTTGTGTTCATGGGGCTGTAAATTTTAAACGGCGCATCCGTTTGACGCTTTGTCAGCGGCTGTGGGTTCATCTCTTTGAGACGGACTTTTGGATTTGGGTTTCATGGATTTTGGGGTCTGCGCACAATGAAGGGTGACCTGAAATGCTCTAATTTAATAATATTAAATTATTATTAAAGCTTACGATGGACGTGCTTTGCGAGATGAATGTTCATTTGACATGCCGTCAGAGGCGTTGTGGCCTCGAGGTTAAGATGGTCCTTCCAATGTTGGTTCGGAACACTTGCGGTTTGGTTTCATTACTCAGTGGCACGAAACTCTTAATGCGAATGATAAATTAATTAATTATTTATTTATTTATTTTTTAGTCAGCCTAACTCCTATTTGGGATGTCCGATTGACGCGTCGTCAACGGAAGCGTGACCCCAATCCTCGTGCAAAATATTTGAGATGCTTTCTGAAGCGTTCGGTTTGGAGACTAGGTGTGGGCCTCACAGGGCCTGGTTCACACGTTTTATGGTGAAACGCCACTTTTTCACGTTTCATCCATTTGGGGTGTTTGAGTACTCTTTTCTGAGTGTTATTTCGAGGGGATTGCGACAGCGTAATCCGCCCACCTAAATTCGGGACCGAGGCCTGGGCCCCACGATGCAGCTTTCAGAAGTATACAGCGTTTTTACGACTTATGCTTCATATGTCCATTCTGGGAAAATGAATAGCCGACACCTTGTGGTTATCTATAAGGAACGCAATGGTACGATCAGCGTGACGTGTTTCGGGGTCAAAGTGTGGGCCCCACAAGGCCCCATTTGCATAACGCGGGGAGATGCAACTTCTGCATCCACAGTTCGTTTTAGGTGTCGTTAGCGGCGTTTTGACCCCGGCATCATGGAAATGTTGACGAGTGTGGTTTCAGGCATTGAATCCATAGTTGAGGCGTGGGCCCCATAGACCGTCTTTTAAGCTGTGTGCAGTGTACTGTGACTTTTTCATCAGATGTCTGTTTGGGGCGTATGAATAGTCTATTTTGTGTGTTTCTCCATGAGAATCATCATATAATGGTTAACCTGACCTTTTTTAGGATTGAGGTGAAGGCCCCACGATATGTCGTATGAGCATAAAGCAGTGTTGAATAATTTTTTCATCGGGAGTCCGTTTCCAGCGATTAAGTAGTCTATCTCGCGTGTTTTTCCACGAGGATTGCAACAGTGTAATCTGTTTGGGAATGCAGAGCCTCTTTAGATATCTCATTTAATGTGGAAACATGAATGGGCTTTGTTTGAAGGATCCTTTGATGCACTCCAAACCTATGCAAGGTAGCGGTGTTAGTGACATGCAGTGATGGCATGGGAAGTGCAGTGTTATCGGACCCGTTCTGGGATTACCCTCTAGCGGGGCTGGGTAGTGGGTTACCCGTTGACCTTTGGGTTTACCCTCTAATAGGGCTGGGTAGTGGGTTACCCATTGACCTTAGGGTTTACCCTCCAGCGGGGCTGGGTAGTGGGTTACCCATTGACCATGGGGTTTACCCTCCAGCAAGGCTGGGTAGTGGGTTACCCATTGACTTTAGGGATTACCCTCCAGTGGGGTCGGGCAGTAGGTTACCCAATGACCTATTAGGGTTTACCCTCCAGCTGGACTAGGTAGTGGGTTACCAGACGACTCATTTCAGACTCAGCCATTCCTATAAGGCTATTCAGTGACTTTTCTCCGTGATTACTGGAGTGGGACCCTTGGTTGTATGGTTCAGCAATGAGACAACTTTGTCATATAGGACTGTTGGGCATTAGTGGTGGATATCCTTTAAACTATTGGCGACTTTTCCTGGGCTTATCTTGGAGACGGAGATCCCCTTACACGCTCGTTCGGGTTTCTTGTTGAGAATATATATATATATATACAACCTAATTTTTTTCCCACTCCTTAGGTTCAGTTACTCTCCTTCTAGGAGGGGCGAAGACGTGCGGGGTATGTCACGTGCTTTCCGTGTCTAGCTCCTCTTGGATTGGACAAGTCTACATTTTTTTTCATTGGGTTGAGATGCACTCTCTATATTGTACCCTTATATTGTTCTTTGTTCTGTCTACTGCTCACCATTTTAGTATATCCCTTTTTTCTCCCTTGAGCATTCAGGGAATCCTACTAAGTATCTTTATACTCACCCCTACTTGGGCTCTGTCCACACTCTGTGCGCCCTTAGAAATGACAGACAGTTTGATCGATACTACAGGGGAGAATAGAGGAAATAGGTGCTTGGGATGAATTAAATGGTCTTAGTAGGGTTTTTAGGTGTGAGACTCACCAGCTCTTTATATTCTTTTACCTATTTCTGGGTTGTGGCACCTTTCTAGTTGGACACATGTTTTTTCCCTTTTTCTGTTCAGTAATCTTGTTAGTACTTTTCAGCACTTTACTTGTACTATTTAGAAGTTGATGCATGACTATGGTTGGGTTATAGTTGTTTATCCTTTGGTTTTCTTTTGTACTCTGCACTTCTGCATCGATTTGTTTATGTGTGTGTGTACATGTACTTAGGACAAGGCCTCCCCGAGATCGTTACACCTTCGGTGCTTATCGTCATCCCCTGGCCTATGGAGGTGGGCCTGGGGTATTTGCGGCTCGAGACTGGTAGGGTCGGGTCGTGACATATATATATGATCTTTATATCCTGATTAATATTGTTTAGGTGATTTAACCAAGAAAAATTTACCATTACTAAAACTACTAAATTAAAATACTCATGCTAAATGAAATAGATAAGACATGGAAATAAAAATTTTAATAAGAAATTATTGATAAATGTTGGTGTTAAAATGCAATAAAGGGATCATATATGATATTACAAGTTTAAAAAAAACATTAGTATTGAATTATAAAAAATTTAAATTAATTATACAGGTATTTAAAGTAAATTTAAATCAAGGCCAAGTCAAGGTAAAGGTTTTATTTCACAATCTCATCAAGTCTTGAGATTGATTATGTTTAAAAATATACGGGGGAATATTTTTCTTCTATATACATGTTCTATAAAAAATCAATTTATTTTACTATTCTCCTATTATTTATTAAATTTATTTTTTCTTATGTATGGGATTTTACAAAATGGTTTGAAAGGAATATTTTATTCCAAATAGGGAACATTGTGATGTTTATTAAATAATATGGAGTGAATGTTTTTTTAAAATTTTATTGATTTAATTTATTTTAATAATTTTATTCCTAAATTTTTCTTTGAATCAAACATTACAAGTTGACATGGTTAGTTTATAAGAAGTTTTTTGCCTTTATAATTATAAATATTTTTAAAAATAAATTATTTCGAAATGAAATGGTTATTTTTCTCCTGAATTATTCCATGTGATCCAAAAAAATAATTTTAAATATAAGATGAAATTATTTGATTCTATATATGATTTATTGGTTATATGATTCATGTATACCAAATTTATTATTTATATGGATGATTTATTTTTATGGTGAACAGATGGAATTTTTATAAAACCCATTTCTTTTTTATGGGTTATTTTGTGATGATATTATAATGAAACCCATTTCTTTTCCATGAGTTATTCTATGAAGAAATGTTAATCAAACCCATTTATTTTCATGGATTATAATATTATTAATGTTTCATGATATTTTGGTAGACATATTTAGGATTTTTAGTATGTGATAGGTGGGACCTATATCTCCCTCCAATGTAGTGGGTAATGATTAATGTTCTTTGAGCTGAAAGGCCAAATAAGAGCTTATCCCAAGCCCCAAATATGGTACATGGGAGGTTATCCAAATCTTGGATCAGGTACAACGATTTGCTACTAGAAAACTAGGTTGTAGCTATGGACATATATCCATGGTTTTCCAAAAACAAGGCTATAGGTATTTATGTCATGTATATAGGAACATTTTTTATAGAACAGTTGATATATCCATCACCTACAGCCACAATTTTCTTAAATCTTGGAAATAGTTTGGTTTTTTGAAGGCTATAGCCATAGTTCTCTAAAACTGTGTTTATAGCCAGTACCTATAGTTATGGTTTCCAAGGAACTATGGATATAGTTTTTTTATGAAGTCTATATCCAAATTTATCATGAAACCATGGATATATGTTGTTTTTATAAATGATATAGCCAACTTGTATCTAAACTGTGGCCATATATTTTTGTGGAGGATATATCCACGTTTTAGGGAATCCATGGCTATAGGTTTCCCGTTTAAGCATAGAGAAAACATTTTTTCATGGTACATTTGAATAAATACTTACTTCCACAGTTATTCATCCTATTTACATGGATATTAAATGTATAAAAATAATATATATTCCATAAGTTGGTTATGGTGGAGTGTTAAGGTGCCTAGTTACCCATAGTAGAGGTATAGAAGTCAAATTCTACTGGAAGAAAATTATTTTACACTTACATCCATGGTTTACAAGGGTTATATCGATGGTTTTCCATTATGGATATAGACCATATATCCATGGTTTAAAACATGTTTATATCCATATTGCCAAGGTTTTCAATCGGGAAGGTTATACCCATGAATCCAAAAAATATGGTTGTAGGTGTTCTTTCTATAACAACAACCATGGAAATGGCCCATTTGAACTATGGCTGTATATTTTTTCAACACTCATTCTAATATGAGACCCAACCCATTAAAACTATGGATATATCTTATATCCAGAGTTTTTATGCATATATATATGGTTTTTGACTTTGCCTATAAATTATTTTTTACTTTTGGTGGTTATTCCAAGAAAAACCTGTAATAAATTCCTAGGTGGGTATCCTTGACATAATGTTTTCAATGCATCTGTGTATGCCACAATATATGTCTTATTCCAATGTTATAATCTCATGGTTTGTGTTCTTTTGTTATGTTATGATTCTTGTATTATAAAATTCCATGATTTATTCCATGACTCAAGTTTACGATCTATGATATTCAGGGTATGGTTTTAAAATGCTAAGTTCACCCCTTATAGTCATGTTATTCTTCTGCAATTATTAATATCTCCCTTTTTTAACCTCACTGATCATTTTATCCCACCAATTATTATTTTTTTCTTTAGTTTAGGAAGAAAGGTTTTATATGTGATACTTTTTTAAATGGTGTTAGATATAATGAACACGGCGAGAGAATATATAGATCACATATAAACTAGTTGTTCATGTTTCAATGTTTCCAAAGGCACTAGACCTAAATGATTCTAGAATTGATCTTTGTGTTATGTAATGAGTATTAATTTATTAAGATATAATATATATGTATGAAAATTTGTGGTCGCTATATTGACAGTCTCTTTGACCAGTAACTCGGTGAGAATTGGTTCTTAAAGATCGATATGAGGTCCGAATGCCATCAGTTGAGGGTTCATAAGGATGATATCAATAAAATGGCCTTCTGATTACAATATAAACACTACATGTTCATAGTTATTCCTTTTTGAGTGATGAATTCACCCAAAGAGTTTATATCTATGATGAACCTGATATTTTATCCATACGTGGACAGATTTGTTATCGTATAAATTTATGACATGCCTATTTACTCTTGATTAGTGGAGGCACATGTATAGAATCTAAGTATGGTCCTATACTTACTCCAAGAGCACCACCATTATAGTAAACTCTTGAAGTTCCAGTCTTGGATTCACAAGTGTCACTTTCTTGAGAATATCTTTTCTGAGAATGGATTGATTTTAGACCCACAAAAGATTTATATTGAGCTTACATGGGATCCACCTAAGAGAATATGGGATATGAAACATTTTTGTGGAATGGATGGGTACCACATGAGGTACATGACTTAATTTTATATAATAAATTCTAGTTTGACAACAGTATTGTGTATTGTATAGATAGTTACCTAGACTGAGTAGTGTTCGGGAGACTTAGAGAAGTTGTGGCTGAGGATTACTAGTGCTTATGTGTTGATTATACTAAAGGAGGTAGTGGAATAAGTAGTGTTTTTTTATTCCTTTAAAGATAGTCTCAATTTCATGTTGATGTAGAGGTAGGAATTGGTCGCATATATGTTTGGTAAGTTGAGACCATAAGAGTAGAACTATTATTGTCATGACCAAAATTTAGTGGAAATAATATTTTCTCTGATCATGTAGTGGTACTATCTTATAAGAGAGTGATTTTTTGTAAACTCATACCAAAAGAGTCTCAAGTACATATTCACACAAAGGTATTTTAAATTAATATAAATTCACTAGTTAGAGTTCCTATAAGACTGTGACTTTAAAAAATTTCATACTTCGGGAAAGGAAAACATAGTGGGAGATTCCCTTGGAAAAAAATCATGTTCTTTCTTAGTGGAGGAGGATTATGAGTAGTTGGATTCTTTGCATCTATCCATGATAGAGGATATGGTATTAGTTTTTCTTTAGTTGATGGTGGTGACTCCTCTAATTCTCTTAGTTGTGAGAGAGGCCCAGTTTTGAGACATTGACTATGAGTTTCTACATGGCTAGATATCCTCAGTAGATTCATGGGATTGATTTTATGAATTCGGGGACAATGTCATCCATTTACAGGGATGGATGGTGGATCCATTCACATCGAGATAGGTGGTTATTTGGGAGTTTCACACTTCCCTATTTGTTGTACATCTCAGTGTGAATAATATTTACAAGGTCCTTCAGAATTAGTTTTTATGGGCTAGAATGAGGTGAAGCATTTCCATGTTTGTCTCTCAGTGTCTCATATGTTAGTAAGTGATAACTAAGCACCAAGATTTGGTAGGTTTGATATATCCATTTGATATTAATGAGTCTAAATTGGATGGAATATTTGTGTAATTCATTTCTCGGATTCCATAGATAGTGAGAGGCCATAGTTCCATCTAGGTGATAGATAACCATCTTACAAAGTTAGCACACTTCCCTACCATCAAAGAGTAGAGTTCAGTAGAGAATTTTGAATAATTTTATGTATGTAAGATCATCAAAATCCATGGGGTAACCTCAATTATCACCTTCGACCATGATGTATGGTTTACATCATAGTTCATGAGTGGAATACTAATAGAATTCAGGATCTAATATAGGATGAGTATAGAATTCCACCCCTATAAGATGGGAAAACCAAGAATACTATCCAATTATTAAAGTATATGTAGGAGGCTTGTGTGTTAGACTTCATCTAATGTTATAAGTATCAACTTCCATTGATATAGTTTTATTATAAAAACAAATCACACTAAAATCAAGATTTTCACCTTTTGAGGCCCTATACAAGAGACCATTCAGGTCACCCTTATGTTGGAATGATATTGGTGAGGCATCTATTTTTCTTATATAGATAGTGCAGATGACAATGAAGAAGGGTTGAGTGATTTAGGAGCCTATAAGGAAAACCCATATCTAACTAAAATCATATGAAGATCAATTTTCTATGCCCTTATAGTTTGATTATGAAGACCATGCTCTCCTAAGAGTCTTCCTATGATGATGATTGAAAATGTTTATCAAGGGAGGAAAGTGATATCTGTGGTTCATCAGGTCATTGGAGATCCTATAGAGGGTTAGCAAGGTTTCATTCTATTGGGCATTACCTCAATAGTTTGATCGGATGAATGAGATCTTCCATACGTCATAACTAAAGAGATGCATGCATGATATGACATAATTCTTTGACTGGGGTGATATGAACATACAAGATGGAGCCACCATCATGGATTCCTTAGTGGGGATCAAGGATCAGTGGGAGGGGATCAAGCGAGGATAGAACATTCCCTTAGTTTTTTAGTGTTGGAAGAACAAGACCATGTAGGAGAGATCATGTGAGTGAGAGAGTCAAATTCATACTTTTTACCCCGGCCTTTTTTTCTTGTGATTTTTGGAGTAAAAATACATGATGTGTGGGAGAATGTGGTGAGTCTTATTTTGATTAATTATCCTTTTAATATTTTTATTTATATATTTGTATGTATTATCATACTCGGAGTAGTGTTAGGATGTCTTGGGACACCAGAAATAATATATTAAAAATATTAATATATTTTAATTCATGTGCTCACATCATTTCAATAGATATAGATTTCTTACATTGTTTTGGAATTATTATGGGAAATCCCGGACCACGGTTGAATCCTAAATGTAGGATTTACTCGTGGTTCAACCTAATTTTTTTCATCCTCAAATTAAATTTTTATTAATCCATTTTAAGTAAAATTGTGAAACTATATTTCGCAAACCAAAAACCATTAAGTAGTGATATAACTCAAAAAATGATTAAACACAATATTAAGATTATTTGATCTAGACACTATATATAATTCTCAGTGAAGAGTACTTACCTAGGTGTCTAGATCTTTGCTGATAAGTTCTTCATGTTGAGTAACCATTCTGTCCATTTTCAATATGAATTCTTCCAAGGTGATATTGCATTGGTTGAATCCTCAGGCTATTATTCGGTCGTGCTTGTCTATCCACACTTCATTCTCCTCAAGGGAGTAAAATTTAGACCTTCTTTCATAGATTCTTAAAATTTATTCATTTTAGACATTAGGCTAAAGGACTTTTTCAATCATTTCTTCCTAATGTTTGTCATCACCCGACGTTGATTTGATGAAATCGTTAGCGATACACTTAATTAAAATGAATAATTAAATTTATTCATTTTATTTCAAATTACCATAACCTAATTACCTATAGAAATATCACATTATAAAAATTATACTAAGATAGATGCATAAACCGTGAGATAATTGATGGGATCTCTGAGAATTCCTCCATGTAATATCACATCAGAGGAAAATGGGTGATCAGATTGAGGTGGGTCAAGAGGTAGCAAACATAGTCGGTCATCCCCATTACTGAAGGATGATTTCATCACCAAGAAACAATCCAAAATCAAGGTAGGGAAAGTTATTTTTGGATTTTCACCCTTATATTATTAAATCAATAATGGGTATTTAATATTCTTTGATTTCATTAATTTTTTAATTTTCCCATGAGGCCCGAATTTTTTTTGATATTATTTTAACTGTTTAATCCATTGTTTCTTTAATCTCACACTTGAACATCATGGTTATTTAATCACTTTTAGATAATTATCATATAATTATAGGTCACCTTGTTTATGTGTTTTCTCCTCCGCTCTTCTTGTTCTTCAATATTGGCCCATACGATTGTTGTTTGACATTTTTGGGGTGGTTGTAACCATGATCAAACTACCAAATTCAAGAGAGATTCAGGAATTATGTGTATATTGGAATTTTGCATGAATCAAGAT
The DNA here is from genome assembly GCA_963277665.1 of Viscum album. NCBI lineage: Eukaryota > Viridiplantae > Streptophyta > Magnoliopsida > Santalales > Viscaceae > Viscum > Viscum album. Next base: position 625,547,076 of record OY728150.1, on the reverse strand, counting down.
GAGTTGTAGGTTACTAGTGATACATCCATGGATCTGAGATCTAAAGAGTTAATGGTATATTATAGCGGTGATAGTAAGGATCTATTCAATGTTTGTTTAGTTGGAATCTGCCTACCAGTGATAGATCAGGAATAAGAGATGCTAGATTTGAGTCCCTAAAAATTGTTTTCATTGGAAACTATGGATGTTGGGGTGTGATGAAAATATGTGGGGAATAATATGTTTTTGTAAAAAAAAATATACTAAATGACATGTAGTATAGGAACCAACAATTTTTACTCCACCCTAGCTGTGGAGATAGGGTTTCATAAATGATAAAGATCACACACCATGTGTCTAGAACAAAACACTATTTGAACATTCCTGAGTGGATATTCTAGGTGATAGATACACTATTACAGTACCCCATGTGGGAAGACACTATATGTGCACTGTGAGTACCTAGGAATGAACCAATACCTGGGCACGTCTAGGTTTAAGGCCAGGTACAAAGGCATGCCCCGAAGTACACATGAATGGGAAAGATAACATTAGTAGGCTTTGGGGGGGGATACATGAAGTGTAGTGTTATATATAAATCTAGGTTTTGTGTTGTTGAGGACATGACCGGGAGTCCTAGTGAGGTCACACACTATGTGAACCCCTGTACATTCCATATAATTTTCTTAGGGAATTCCTCTTTGAGTGTCTCATTAATCTAAGCCTAAATTTTGGGCCAAGAGTATCATATCATGAGCATTTTTTCTATATAGAACTAGATGGTATCCTTTATGATTGCTTTCAAGATACACCATAAGCTATTGAGAGAATTATGTTTCCTCTAGAAACAATGAACCTGTAGCTATGATCAGACAAGATCATTAGAGAGAGGTCAGGTTTGGAAACCCCCTATGTATAATGGTGTGATTCCCCTATAGCCCTTACACTAGTTGAGTGTCACCCCCTAACATACTTGGGTGAGAGTCCTCAACACTATTACTAAAACACCCTATGGTACTAGGGAATGGGTCCTCTACCCAATGAGTTTTATCCCCCTGATTCACTATGGCACAAGACCTCTTTTGATACCTACTATGTTTTACTACCCATTGGTTTATTTCAATATAAAACATAATCTTTTGAGATCATATTGTTTCTTTTAGAAACACTAACCTAGTAGCAGTGATCAGACAAGTTCATCAGAGTGAGTTCAGGTTTGGAACTTTCCCCCCAAATCACTAGGGTGGGACTCCCCAATACTATTTACACTGGTTGAGTGGCACCCCCAAATGTATTAGGGTGTGAGTAATATACCCTCTAAGAGGAACCCACCAATGGTACTAGGTCATGGTTCCTATACCCAATGAGTAGTATCCTACCGATTCACTTGGTGGAGGGACCTCTATCGATACCTACCTAGAGTACAAAGGAATGGGTTCTCTATTCTTTGTGTGGTATCCCGTAACACAAAAGTATTAGGGCCCTATGTTTTTGAACTTAGGGGAATCCTCCTATAATTAATGGTCATTAATCCTTTACCTTTTATGTGGAATTATCATGTTTTACCAGGGAACAATTCATATACTAGATATTGTACCCCCTAAGGCTGTGGAGAAGTGGGGAGGTGTTGGTCCTCCACATGACTTTCTCAGACAGACATACATGAATCTGGACATCAATAATGTACCTTTAGAGCTACATGAATACTCATCATCATAGTATTGTATGTGAGATGGATATAAACTTTATCTCTTGTTTGGGTTTGATTTGAGAATATATATCTATTATTTTGATTCATTTACCTCTTTCTTTGGGTAGAGATGACTACTTCTATCATATCACTCTATTTATCCATATGTGGTTTTTGGGGTGTCCTACTCATCATTTATATACTCACAGTTTATTGGGATTTTCCCACATGTTTTGTGTCTTATGAATATGATATAAATTAAGTGGTGACATTGGTGGAGCATAGTGATATTGTGGTTCATCAGCCTCATGGGGTGGTTAGTCTTGGAGATCAAGATATAATTTCTCTCAACTATTTTCTATTCCATTTTTTGTGATTATGGGACTTTATTTATATTCAGGCATGTAATTTTACCATTTACACTTTTTTAGTATTCTGTAATACTTTGATGTATTCCCTAGATGTGTTGAAACAATGGTTTAATCTAGATGTTACAATATATTTTTTATTCCCCTTAACTGTTATATGGATACAATTTGGTTTGGGTATACTGGTACACTTGGAAAAGGATTGGTACGGTCTCTCCCTGGGGAAAAAAGCTCATTGATGCTGATAATTCTGGCACTAGATTGGGTGGCTCAGCTTTGGGAAAACTAGCGTGGGTACCTTCTAATTCGGAAATTACTACAGTGTCTGATAGGATGAAGCCGGACCTTATCTTGGGGTCTGGTGTGAATCATGATTCTATGGATGCAGCTGATCCTGGAGGTAGTACTGGACATGGAGGAATTACTCTAGTGGCAGGTCCAATAGGGGATTCACCGAACCATCGGGAAAGTGGATCTGAGCAGTGTGTTGTTAGCAGGGAAGATGTTGGATTCATAAGAAATGGTGATGTTTGGCCTATGGAGGGTGAGATGCTCTTGAATTCAATTAGTTTTGGGCAAACCAATGATGAAACACTTATTTTTCCAGAAGTTAAGGAGACTAATTTGCAGCTGCAATCCGATAGTGGATTGACGATTGTAGTTGCTACTTGTAACTGACTGAATAGCCCGAATGCCAATTTTTTTATTGATTTTGGATAAACCCCATTTTAATGGTAAGGGGAAAACCAAGAATTAAAGGACATAGAGACATTGAAAAACTCCGAAAATCAAAATTTTTGCAACCCAACATTAGAATATGTAAAATTAATTCTTCCTAGAATCAATGTCAATAATACATGCCTCCACTAGAGCATGGCTACTCAGCTAGCTGTCTCATACAAAAATACACAAGCCCAATACCGATGGCAGTGCCATACCCTCTCAAACATCCAAGTCTGAAAAGCCACGCATGGTGAAGATGAACAGCTCTATCCTCATTTGAAGTAACTCCTTGTAATCTGTTTGGGTTCCCCATAGAAAAGAAATCATGAGACTATGGCACCATCATCAAGGAAAGTCTTTGTCAAATCCCGCTGCACTCTACGGGACACACTACACCACCATCATAGAGGCCCGGAAGGAATTCCATGGGACATGAATTCAAGCCATCGTCACCTAGGACTAAATGGCCCAACAACATGCCAAGGTAACACCATCGATTGGGGGATCCGGGTCATCTTGAACCAGAAACGCAACTCTTGGCATGGATCAACTTCATTCAGATCATAGAAGAACCCTCACTGAGTTCCAAAGCAGGCCAATCATGGTGGTGAGATAATCAGCATGGATATGGAGTGATGGACCAGCGATATCAAAGCACTAAACAAAAAAATTCCATATTCATAGCCAGTTCACAAACAATCAAACAATCTAGAAGCATCAAATACACAGTTGGAGAAACACGCAACATAAACTCACAACAGCAGAAACAAAAACTCATAGTATCACAAACTCACATCAGTAGAAATAGAAGACCTGCAAAAACTCACAAACTCACAGTGGAAGAAACCTCTAAGGAGGTGAATGTTGGTCATGAGTTTTTGGATCATCCATAATGTTTGGCCATGATTGATTCTAACATGCGATATGAGCAGGACCAGAGAGTGATTGATGGTTACCAATTTGTGTTTGTCCCTGGAAAATGGGGGGATGTCTTGGATAGTGACAATGAAAATCATAATGTTATGGTTAGGCCTTCCTATCGTGATTTGTTTTAAGGATGGGAAGAAGAATTCCAAAAATGAGGAGTCTTTCACAACAAATAGAAGGCCGAGGAAAGGCAACTCTGATTTTCCAAAGCCGATGTCCACTGGTTCTTCTATCAAGAAATGTTTTAAGGAGTTGATATATTTATATAAGTTGAACCTTAGATGTAAAAATTACAAAATCATAAAGCACTATGAAAGCTCAGAATGGGAATAGTCCAGTTCTGAGGATGTGAACTATCATAGATGAAGTTACTAGTTTGACTTTGATGATATGTAATCGTCTTTTCTGGTTTGTTGTGCATGCTTTCCGTAATTTTTTTATCTTAAAAAATTTTCAGGGGCTTGCCTCTAATTGAGCTTTTATAGAAATCACTTGTACATTTGAAGATGGGAATGGGGTTGTGAGAGCTTGTCTTTCTACTGACCAGGCCTACCCGGTGGTTCAGGTCAATACAAATATTCAATAGGGACCTGTTCTTTTTTTCAGCGACCAAGAAGATAGAATGAAAACCAGATGTTATTATTTAATAAGGTGGTTTAACATAATTACACAATGTTGTTCATCAAGAGGTCTCTCCATGTGGTCAAGATAATTTTTCATATCTTAGTTCCATGATCCCAACATTGTTATGCATCGATTTGCCTCAACTATAGCTTCATTAACTTGTTCAGGGGAAATATTAATTCCTTTATAAAGGGAATTGATATGGTTCTCATTCCTCTCATCATTTACCATATATTAATAATATAATAAACATAATTATATCATGATATTTTATTCTAAAAAATAATTACTATTATATTTTCTATATTATTCCCTAAAACTCTTGAGTGTTTTTCATAGTACTTGGTATATTTAACTTGGTTTCTCTAAATCTAATGTCCAATGTTCCTATTAATCTTTCCCTTATATAATTTGTAACATCCATAACTCCAAAAACCCTAATCCATTAGTTATATTACATTTTCAATGCATAATACAAGAGTTCATGTTAGATTTATCAACTTAATAGTCTTTTAATACTATATATATACATATATTATGTTTAAAAACACAAGAAACCACATGTACACATTGAAAGAAAATTTTAATCCCTTCCATAAAATCTGTGAAAATTAAACATAGTCCTCCTCTAGGATTCTCTGGGAAAGGTGAAAAAATAAGGGTGACCTCAAATTATTTGTAAATAGTAGTATGAAATGGATAAATACTTAACATAATCATGGAATAAGTGATATGGAAATAATAAATAAACGACATGAAGAAATAATCTACTAAAAATATAGGAATACTATATCAATGAAAATAAATGAAAAAATGGTTAAAAATAATCATTTATCTCATATAGATGGAAGTCATAATTCCAGTAATCAAAAAATATGGTCTTGTAATTATTCCAAAACACTAATCCTATTATAGGAATGGGTATACACAAAAAAACAACCAGTTTAGTCTCATTATACCTAACAGTTCATCGAGGATCTATATACTTTCATGGCCCACTTATCACCTAATTAATTCCAATACATTCACTATAAGATTCTTCGAGACCTTTCATACCATACCATTAGTAACCTATACTAAAAAACATAGCAATACATATAATGAGAAATATAAATATCAAATAAATCAACATTCAACATAATAATGTGGATTTTGAGTATGAAATCCCTTATTCAACCATGGATTCATGGTGAATCATCAAATTAATGTGATGTACCCTCATTGAAGAAATACTAGTATTAGGGTACCTTCAATTTGTTGAGTTATCCATAAAAACATGGTAATTTTTTTCAATATATTAAATTGGTAGGAGACCAATGAAATTGTAGGAAAATACTTTATTGTGGTTTATTAAGAGTATGTGAATATTCCAATTCCTATACCTTAATAGAGTATTGCCATATGTGTTTTCATTGTCCCACACATTTTCTATCTACAAGATGATCGATTTAACGCTCAATTAAACTATTTTAGGGTTATTAATCCAAGGTAAATATATTAAATATATACATCCAATATCAATTATTTATAATGGGATACACTTTGTTAGAAATTATAAAACTTTTTACCTCACCAAAACATTGGGTGGTTTTTCTATAATGGAAAAGATTAAGTTTTAAAACAATTTTATTAGCTCTTTAATCCATAGAATATGAGATATGGGTAATAATATAGAATTTTAAATACATTAATTTTTTTAGTAATGTGCTAAAAATCATTCCATGTAAATTTATTCACCACACAAAATAAAATATATGGTTATTATAATATGTGTCTCAAAAAATGAAAATTGAGATAGAGAACCCCACATATGGATTGACTAAAAAATCAATCATATCCTCCTAAAAGATAATAATGAAAATTTATCTTCAAATATAGTGAATACAATAATTTCAGGATATAAAACAAATATAGGAAACATATATACACACCACATTAAGGAAATTAGTTGCATAAAAAACATGTATCCAATAGTGGAATTTGAGATGAAAAACTCTTACCTATTATCCTGAATTGAATGAACATAAATTGAACTTATATATTAGAAAAATATCAATATTAATCAATTTATTAAGATCCTTAATCATATCAATGTTTTCATTATTTTAATAAATTTTCATTCTCTACTTGAATTCATCTGTTTTTGTACTTCGGGTGGTAATAGTTTTGATCATTTATGAAAGTATAATAATAATGTTCTCAAAATTCATTCTTATTCCAATGTTCAATGTTAATATATCATTAATGTTAGTTTTAGATATTATATATAATGACTTATGAGGTTTTAAACTCCATTCAGATGTTTTTCAGTCATTATCCATGAAAATTAAATCGATATCAAGCATCTTTTGGTGATTCTTGAGGATGGAAGTGTGTTTTTTTAAATAAGGAATTAAATATTGATTTAAGAAATCTAGAATATAAAATATTTTTTAACAGATTTATATCATATTATACATTTAATTGTGTACCCATAATCATTCATGTTATAAATTCCTAGTATTGTTCAATTAGATGGATAAACGGATCCAAATATTAACGTACCCCAATTTAATGAATGATTATGAGGTGGTATTTTTGTAAAATCATTATAAAATTTTTTAATGATATTATATAGTTTTTATTAGTGTAATGAACCATATTTTTTAGTAAGTAAAATAAAATTTAATTTACTGACAAATATTTCAACACTTGAATACCATATTATCCTTAGCGCGCTTATTTTAACTGATTAAATTGATAATGATCATTTATTGAACATATCAATAATATATTATAAAAATTTCAAAACTATAATATTAATTATATCATAAAATTAATATTTATATTTTAATCACATCTATATATCTGTCCTTTTATGGTGGGGATTGAAAACAAAACATGTTTTGTTTTGAAGGTGGTAGTCCACACAAGTCATAGATAACAGTTTAATTTATTTAAGTGAAGTAAAAATGTGGTCGATTTTTTTCAAAAATATTTCAAAAAATAATAATAGTTTAAAAATTAAATTCATCATATATGTTATTGAAAAATAAATTTTAAATAGGATGATAAAAGGATAATATTTTACTCAAAATATTGAACTTCCATTTAGAGTTTTAGGTTTCACATAGAGGATTCCTAAGACATTAATGGAATTAAGGTACTATCATGTGAATAAAATATTAGAATAGTGAAGTCATATTATAGGTTATTGATTTAGGGAAGAGTTTTAGGATAAAACTAATTTTTTAGAGTGGGGTTGAAGGGGTTGATAGAGATGCCTTCTATTGGTGAAAAGTGGGTATTTTTCATGGAAACTACATTAGGTAAGGAGTATAAAAATAATACAATGTGTGTTAGGTATGTAAAGACCCGTAAAATTCAAGGGAAATTTTTTCTTAATTTTCTTTGGAATTTTACAAGGGCGCGGTTTCTGACGGTACCTGATTCCGAGGCCCGGAGTTCCCGGAATCATTTTCCGAAGTTTGGCTCGGGTACGTTCAGTGAACGAACGAGCGGGAATTCCTAACTTTTGATCCGGTGCTCGGAATTGAAATCCGAGGGCACCGATGAACTCGCAGCGCCGATATTCTCTTAAAGAGACCTTTTCGGAAGTTGCGTTTGTTGCGGGACGAAAGTTAGTTTTTGGGAGAATTATAAAAAGTTGAATAAAAAAATGTGTGTATTCTTTTTATTTTACTTTTGTAGGTTAACTCCTCTCAAAGGGAGTTAGGGGTGGGACCCACACCCACTTAACCTCCCTTGAGAGGATTAAGTGTGGTGGGACCCACACGAACCTAAACCTCTCATCTTCCCCCTTAAACTCCCCTCTCTCCCTCTTAAAAGTTTGTTAACTTAACATCTAATTAATTACACATGACATGTATAATTAATTAAGTGTTATGTTTTTGAATTTGAAGTTTTGAATTCCATGGCTTGGTAAATAAAATAAGGAGGAACCTTATTTTATTTGGTTAGTTTTGTTTATTCATCTTGAGAGGTTTGAGATCTTTTTCTTCCTTCTTTAATCTTTGACGAAGAACGCTCAACTTGACGAAGAACGCTCAAGCTCCGACGAAGAACACCACTCCTCTCTTCTTCGTCTTCCATGTCAACGAGAGGGAACGCCGCTTCCTCCTCAGACCTTCTTCGTCGGCATACGAAGATTCGCCAACGACGTATCTCTTCGGGCGTATCTCTTTGTCAACGGATTTGACAAACGACTACCGCGACGCCCGACCTCCGCGACGTTGTCTTCCGCGGGACGTTGAAAAATCTTCGAACCTATACCCAAGGTAGGGGTTGTTGATGATTTGTTTAATTATTTTATTCTTGCTCGTGGTTCGCATGACTAACGTGAGGATATTGAATATTTTAGTTGTGTTTTAACGTGAGGGGGCCGGACCGCATGAACATGGCCGAACCCCCTCCTTCGTTCTTGGTGTTTTATTTTGCGGAGGAATCAAGGTGGCGTGGTGCCGTTGCACCACGCGGATATTCGCCCAAATCTTTTTACGCGACGCCGTCGCGCCGCGCCATGGAAGAATCATCAAGAACGCGACGTCGTCGCGCCGCGTTGAAGGAAATCAAAGGCGCGGCGGAGGGGCGCGGTGCCGTCGCACCGCGCCGGACGACGAACACCGCGGCCGGTTCCGGGCCGCGGCGGAACGAGAAGACCGGCGGCCGAGCCGCCGGCGTCGGAAGCTGAAAAGGGGACCGGATTTTTTTCGGTCCCGTTGGAGAAAACCGGCCGGAAGGTCAAAGGCCGGGGGAAATAAATTCCCCCGGCCAGCATTTAAGAGGAGGGAGGTTCCCTTGAGGGGGGGGAGGAGGCCCCCCGGTTTTCTTCAAGCCGGCCCCCACGTGGGGGGCTATTTTTTTTTAAAGGGCGCGGCATATAGCCGCGCCGCCTCTTCAATCAAGCGGGGGATTGATTCCCCCCGCGTGCCGCCTCCGTGCGGCGCCAGGCCGCCGCGCCACCGTGCCGCCGCGCCGCCGCGCCGCCGCGCCGGGTCAGGTCGACCCGGTTCGGGCCGACCCAAGGGGGGGGGGGGGGGTCGGGCCGGGTCGGCCCGGACCCGGACCCCCCCGTTTCGAATCAGTTTCGGTCTTTTGGTCATAACATGAGCCACGGACCTCCGATCGACGAACCGTCTGCGGCAACGCGATCCTTGGATCGAGACGGTCGTTTCAGTATATCGCACTCAGGGTTTCGGAATAATTTGAGTTCGGCCGGGTTGGTTCGTTCACAAAACCAACCGGGCCTTCGGAGCGGAAACGCTCATATCTTGAGCTACGGACGTCCGATTGACGTGCCGTCAGCTTGGTTGTGTTCCTCTTAGTGAGACGGATCTTTTGGAATACTCCGCATGAGGTTTGGATGTAGGTGGAGTACGGTCGGGTTGGTTTTGCCTTAAAAACCAACCGGGCCCCGAGGACGAAAATGCCAATAACTCTCAGACCGGGCGTCCGATCGACGCGCCGTCTGTTGCGTTGAGTTCCTGTTGACGATACGGAACTTTTGGATACATCAACTCTGGACTTTGTGACAGTTGATGTATCAGCCTCTCAGTTCGTGGAGCGGACCCTCCGAACGAACTTGCTGTGTGCGGGAACCCTAGTGCTGGATGCGACTGTTACTATGACTACTACTGCTACTACTGCTACTGTGACTGCGACGACGACAGTACAGAGATCCTGTGTGGATTCGACGACGACGACTTCAGCACTCAGCGATCCTACGTGGATCAGTGCTTCAGGTCCTTTGTGGGCCCGATCCTGTGTGGGTCCGATCCTGTGTGGGTCTTTGCGCTCAGTGGTCCTGTGTGAACCAGCGCCTACAGGTCCTACGTGGGCCTGATCCTATGTGGGTCTTTTGCGGGGGTTAGTTACCTATCGATCCTTCGTGGGTCCGACGACTTAGATGGATCAGAGATCATCTTTATCATCCCTTGAAGATGTATACCTGTGTGAGCTGATTTCTGTTGCTTTCCTGTGTGGATTGTGTTGTGCTATCCTGTGTGGATTACAATATGCTTTCCTATGTGGAATACGTTTACTTTCCTGGGTGGACTGAGTTGTACTTGGGCTCGGAGGTTGGAGAGTATTTGAAATTGATGTCTTAGGTATATGTATGGGCATATACCTTAGCAGTGTCGGTTGTTACTTCTTGATTGTACCTTTCTTCATGGTTTATCCTTTGTGGATTTGAGAGACCTTCAGGGGTCTCGGGGTCCCTACTGAGTAGCTTATACTCACCCCTGCACGGGCTTTGCCCGCACTACGTTGTGTTGGTTGCAGACGACGGACAGCGTTGACCTTAGCTGAGGCTTGCAGAGCGGGACGGTACCCGGAGGTGGACCACTGGGCGGGACGTGCTCGGAGCGGACGGCGGGACCCGTGGAGCTGTGGAGCTATCTGTACCCACCCTTCAGGTGGGATTTCCGGTGGACAGCTCGGTGTAGCGGCTTTTACTTTTCAGTTGCTGTTTTCCCTTTCGAGTTGTACTTTACTTTCAGTTCGGGTTTGTATACTGGCCCATTTACTTTTCCGCACTTTCAGTTGTACTCTACTTTTGCTTATTGTTTACTTTCCGCTTGCTTACTCTGTGGTGTTTGTTTACTTTACAAAGGTAATGCCTTCCCTTTTTACCGGGATTTACTCCTTGGTGCTAGTCGCCAGCCCCTGGCCTATGGAAGGCGGGCTTGGGGTAGTCACGGCACGGACCCCGAGGGTGAGTCGTGAAAAATTGGTATCAGAGGAGTTCTGTTCTACCGCGAACTCTGATCTTTTCTATGTGAAGAAATAATGTTTAGCGTATTGAGTGTGGTTATCAGTCCAGGGAGTCCAGTGTTGGTGCGGCGGCCGACGTATCCGTACACCAGGACCCTGACTTCTGATTTCCGACTTAATGCACGAAAACGTTGATTGCGTGTGTGTTTCAAAGTTTTCTTTGTGATTACTTATATAAGCTCACCAGGTATACTGTTCTGACCGTGGCGCACCTATTTTCTTTTCAGGATGGACCCACGACGGCAGCCAGCTAGGGTTCCGAGAGTCGAGCGTGACGACAGCCCACCGAGCGATGAGGCCTCGGTGCAGGAACCTTTGTCAGCAGTGGCACCGACGGTAGCTCTACCCGCCGAGCCCCCGATGCTTCCAGCAGCAGCCGCTGACGATGCACGTCACCTCAACGCACTGCATGAGTTTCAGCGCCAGCGACCGCCCAGTTTTCGCGGGGAGACGGTTCCCCAGGAAGCAGAGGACTGGCTGGAGGCAGTGGTACGAGTGTTTAGGCTAGTGAGGACACCAGCAGACCTCATGGTGATCCTCGCTGCGAGCCTACTACACGCAGCAGCAGGACGATGGTGGAGCTTGATGCTCCAGGTGCACGATGAGGCATCTCTACTTTGGACGGAATTTGAGAGCCTCTTCCGCTCGGAGTTCGTCCCAGCCACCCTTCGTACGGTGCGTATCCAGGAGCTTCTACAGCTGCGGTAGGGCAGCATGACGGTCGCTCAGTACTCGGCGAGATTTACCGATCTCTCGCGCTACTCGACCGACATGGTATGGGACCCATTCATTCGGGCCCGGACCTTCGAGCAGGGTTTGAGACACGAGATCAGGGCATCGCTGATCTCCCTCGGCATACCGACTCAGACAGGAGTACTGGAGAGGGCCCTTCTGATCGAGATCTTCCTTGCTGAGTCTACACCAGCGCAGAGACCCACCGCAGGGCGGCACGTGGCAGAGTCATCTGCAGCAGGCAGTCGACGGAAGACTCAGGGGTCCAGGCAGACCAGACCTTCGGGCAGACGACCTCAGGACACTGGCTCAGTAGTGCGGGGCACACAGCGAGGAGCCAGTCTTTCGAGAGGCAGACAGTGCTACTCGTGCGGCGGGCAGGGCCACATGCCTCGTGACTGCCCGACCCGCCATGCCGAGGAGCAGCAGACGGTTGAGGGACCACTGAGGCAGAGGTAGAGGGTCGACTGTGGCGGTCCGCAGGGAGGATACGGACGAGGCAGAGGAGTTGGACGAGCAGCCGGTGGTGGGCGACGCTTTGAGGCTCTGCCACCACCACCACCAGGAGGTCCACCCCGACCACAGGGAGCTGGCGGGCAGAGACAGGCACAGCTCCAGGCAGCAGAGGCCTACGACCACGGCGCGCCCGAGATGATTCGAGGTACTATCTGTGTCTATTCCACCCTTTCTGTAGTTCTTATAGACACAATAGTGAGTCACTCTTTCATAGCCGCTGCCCTTGTTCGGAGCTCGGAGATTCCGACAGAGCCGTTGGCTCGATCCTTACGGCTAGAGACTCCTACGGGAGCAGACTCGACGATTACGTACTGGTGCCGGCAGTGTTAGCTTACTCTAGGAGGCGAGAGCTTCGGCTGGGATCTTCTTGTAGCAGCGTCGAGGCCTTACGACGTCATCTTGGGCATGGATTGGCTATTTACGGTCCATGCACAGATTGACTGTTTTAGGCGCAAGGTGTGATGTGTACGCACCGACGGGAGCAGGTTCACCTTCACCGGCGAGAAGGGAGCCTTAGCAGCACAGGATAGACTTCCGCGGAGGAGAGGACAGCCCATCACTCATCAGCTGGCTAGCCTCATCCTTGGAGCAGTTGACGTGCGGAGTCCTGGTTTTCCTGCAGTGGTGGATCTGTTTGCGGACGTTTTTCCCGACGACGTTCCCGGGCTACCTCCTCGCAGAGAGGTAGACTTTTATATTGACTTGTACCCTGGGATAGCCCTGATATCCACTCCAGCATATCGGATGGCCCCTGCCGAGCTTCGAGAGCTACGGGTACAGTTGGAGGACTTGCAGGGCAAGGGGTTCATCCGACCCAGTGTTTCACCCTGGGCTTCCCCGATTTTGTTCGCCAAGAAGGCAGACGGAAGCTTGCGACTTTGTGTTGACTATCGTCTCCTGAACCAGGTGACAGTGAGGAACAAGTATCCGCTACCGAGGATTGATGACCTCTTTGATCAGCTCAAGGGAGCACGGTGGTTCTCGAAGATAGACCTCAGGTCAGGCTATCATCAGCTCAGAGTCAGAGACGAGGATGTGCAGAAGACAGCCTTCAGATGTCGGTATGGCCACTATGAGTTCTTGGTTATGCCATTCGGTGTAACCAATGCTCCAGCAGTGTTCATGGATCTCATGAACAGGATCTTTCAGCCATACCTTGATCGGTTTTTTGTGGTCTTCATCGACGACATTCTGATTTACTCTACGACAGAGGAGGAGCACGCCTATCACTTGCGAGTTATTCTAGACACACTCCGAGAGCACCAGCTTTATAGTAAGCTCTCAAAGTGCCAGTTCTGGATACGTGAGGTCCACTTCTTGGGACACGTTATCTCTGAGGCGGGAGTTGCAGTGGATCCCGCGAAGATTGAGGCTGTGTTAGCATGGGAGCCACCTAGGAGCGTGACTGAGGTTCGGAGTTTCATGGGACTAGCTGGATACTATCGGAGATTCGTGCCAGACTTCTCTAGAGTTGCGGCATCACTCACAGCTTTGATGAAGAAGGGGAAACCCTTCGTATGGTCAGACAGATGTCAGCAGAGCTTCCAGGAGCTGAGACAGAGATTGACCAGACAACCTATCTTGAGGTTTCCTGAAGAGGGAGTAGGGTACGTAGTTTACTGCGATGCATCAGGAACCGGACTCGGATGTGTTCTGATGCAGGAGAGGGCAGTGATCGCCTATAGATCATGTCAGTTGAGGCCGCATGAGCAGAACTACGCTACCCATGACCTGGAGTTAGCAGCAGTGGTCTTCGCTCTGAAGACATGGCGACACTATCTGATGGGCGAGCGCTTTACGGTCTTTTCCGATCATCAGAGTCTCAGGTATATCTTCTCGCAGAAGGACCTGAACCTGAGACAGCGGCGATGGCTCGAGTTCCTCCAGGACTATGACTTTGAGATATTCTATACTCCTGGGAAGGGGAACGTAGTAGCCGATTCCCTCAGCAGGAGGACGGGCATTCAGCTACTTGAGGAGGCGACGGAGCAGCTAGCCTCTTTGCAGATATCCTTCGTGGATAGAGATGTAGCAGCCTTCCTTCAGTCTCTCATAGTCACTCCTCCACTACTGCAGCGAGTCAGAGAGGCACAGCGTCAGGACGCTGACTGTGAGACACGGCGTGCTCAGATATCCTCGGGACAGGCACCTGATGGTTTCTCCCTTGAAGCAGAGCACGACATCCAATTCAGAGGACGTACCATGGTACCAGTAGATTTGCGAGAGGAAGTGCTGAGAGAGTTTCACACTTCTCCTTTGGAGGTACATCCTGGAGTGGCGAAGATGTACTAGGACCTCAGACGACAGCACTGATGGCCGGGCATGAAGAAGGCAGTAGCAGAGTACGTTTCTCGATGCCTCACCTGCCAGCAGGTGAAGGAAGAGCATCAGGTACCAGCAGGCTTGGTACAGCCCTTGGAGGTTCCGGAGTGGAAGTGGGACGGCATATCTATGGACTTCGTGACTGGACTTTTACGCACTTCCAGAGGTCACGACTCCATCTGGGTGATTGTTGACCGACTCACCAAGTCGGCACACTTCTTACCCATCAGAGAGCAGGGCTCAGTAGAGAGCTTGGGACGTCTCTACGTTCAGGAGATTGTGCGGCTCCACGGTGTGCCATCATCTATCGTCTCCGATCGAGGTGCCCGCTTTACTTCCCGGCTTTGGAAGGGGTTACAGGAGGCGTTCGGGACGCAGCTACGTCTGAGCACAGCCTTTCACCCTCAGACGGATGGTCAGACGGAGAGGACCATTCAGACTCTCGAGGACATGCTCCGTGCATGTGTCCTCGACTTTGGTCGTAGCTGGGAGGACCACCTACCCTTGGTGGAGTTTGCGTACAACAACAGCTACCACTCCACCATCGGGATGGCACCGTACGAGGCGTTGTACGGCCGACCTTGTAGATCACCTTTGTGCTGGACAGACCCTGGAGAGTCAGCACTGGTGGGACCGGAGATGGTCCAGGCCACGACAGAGAAGGTCCAGGTCATCCAGGAGCGGATGAGGACAGCACAGAGCCGGCAGAAGTCATACACTGACAGGAGGCGGAGGCCACTGGAGTTCGAGGATGGCGACCACGTCTTCTTGCGGGTCTCACCTCGACGTGGTATTCGGAGATTTGGCCGAGGCGGCAAGTTATCTCCGCGCTTCATCGGACCCTTCCAGGTCCTCAGCAGGGTTGGCGAGGTGGCTTATCTCCTGGCTCTGCCACCTCAGTTACACCGGGTGCACGACGTCTTCCACGTATCCCAGCTGAGGAGATACGTGCACGACCCGACGCACATCATTGACCATGGGGAGCTTGACGTTGATGATGGGGCGACTTTCACGAAGGTCCCGGTAGAGATAGAGGATCGACAGGAGCGGGTCCTGCGTGGGCGATCGATTCCTCTTGTGCGCATCAGATGGCAGCACGGGAATCTCCAGGAGAGCACATGGGAGAGGGAGGCTCAGATGCGTGCTCAGTACCCTCTTTTGTTTCCCTAGTTTTTATTGTATCTTTACGGGGACGTAAATCCCTGAGGTGGGAGTAATGTAAAGACCCGTAAAATTCAAGGAAAATTTTTTCTTAATTTTCTTTGGAATTTTACAAGGGCGCGGTTTCTGACGGCACCTGATTCCGAGGCCCGGAGTGCCCGGAATCATTTTCCGAAGTTTGGCTCGGGTACGTTCAGTGAACGAACGAGCGGGAATTCCTAACTTTTGATCCGGTGCTCGGAATTGAAATCCGAGGGCACCGATGAACTCGCAGCGCCGATATTCGCTTAAAGAGACCTTTTCGGAAGTTGCGTTGGTTGCGGGACGAAAGTTAGTTTTTGGGAGAATTTTAAAAAGTTGAATAAAAAAATGTGTGTATTCTTTTTATTTTACTTTTGTAGGTTAACTCTTCTCAAAGGGAGTTAGGGGTGGGACCCACACCCACTTAACCTCCCTTGAGAGGATTAAGTGTGGTGGGACCCACACGAACCTAAACCTCTCATCTTCCCCCTTAAACTCCCCTCTCTCCCTCTTAAAAGATTGTTAACTTAACATCTAATTAATTACACATGACATGTATAATTAATTAAGTGTTATGTTTTTGAATTTGAAGTTTTGAATTCCTTGGCTTGGTAAATAATATAAGGAGGAACCTTATTTTATTTGGTTAGTTTTGTTTATTCATCTTGAGAGGTTTGAGAGCTTTTTCTTCCTCCTTCAATCTTTGACGAAGAACGCTCAACTTGACGAAGAACGCTCAAGCTCCGACGAAGAATGCCACTCCTCTCTTCTTCGTCTTCCGTGTCAACGAGAGGGAACGCCGCTTCCTCCTCGGACCTTCTTCGTCGGCATACGAAGATTCTCCAACGACGTATCTCTTCGGGCGTATCTCTTCGTCAACGGATTTGACGAACGACTACCGCGACGCCCGACCTCCGCGACGTTGTCTTCCGCGGGACGTTGACAAATCTTCGAACCTATACCCAAGGTAGGGGTTGTTGATGATTTGTTTAATTATTTTATTCTTGCTCGTGGTTCGCATGACTAACGTGAGGATATTGAATATTTAAGTTGTGTTTTAACGTGAGGGGGCCGGACCGCATGAACACGGCCGAACCCCCTCCTTCGTTCTTGGTGTTTTATTTTGCGGATGAATCAAGGTGGCGTGGTGCCGTCGCACCACGCGGATATTCGCCCAAATCTTTTTACGCGACGCCGTCGCGCCGCGCCATGGAAGAATCATCAAGAACGCAACGTCGTCGCGCCGCGTTGAAGGAAATCAAAGGCGCGGTGGAGGGGCGCGGTGCCGTCGCACCGCGCCGGACGATGAACACCGTGGCCGGTTCTGGGCCGCGGCGGAACGAGAAGACCGGCGGCCGGGCCGCCGGCGTCGGAAGCCGAAAAGGGGACCGGATTTTTTTCGGTCCCGTTGGAGAAAATCGGCCGGCAGTTGGCCGGCCGGAAGGTCAAAGGCCGGGGGAAATAAATTCCCCCGGCCAGCATTTAAAACCCTCCTCATTTAAGAGGAGGGCGGTTCCCTTGAGGGGGGGTAGGAGGCCCCCCGGTTTTCTTCAAGCCGGCCCCCACGTGGGGGGCCGTTTTTTTTCAAAGGGCGCGGCATATAGCCGCGCCGCCTCTTCAATCAAGCGGGGGATTGATTCCCCCCGCGTGCCGCCTCCGTGCGGCGCCAGGCCGCCGCGCCACCGCGCCGCCGCGCCGCAGCGCCGCCGGCCGGGCCGGGTCGGACCCGGGTCGGGTCGAACCGGGTCGGGCCGACCCAGGGGGGGTCGGGCCGGGTCGGCCCGGACCCGGACCCCCCCGTTTCGAATCAGTTTCGGTCTTTTGGCCATAACTTGATCCACGGACCTCCGATCGACGAACCGTCTGCGGCAACGCGATCCTTGGATCGAGACGGTCGTTTCAGTATATCGCACTCAGGGTTTCGGAATACTTTGAGTTCGGCCGGGTTGGTTCGTTCACGAAACCAACCGGGCCTTTGGAGCGGAAATGCTCATATCTTGAGCTACAGACGTCCGATTGACGTGTCGTCAGCTTGGTTGTGTTCCTCATAGTGAGACGGATCTTTTGGCATACTCCGCCCGAGGTTTGGACGCAGGTGGAGTACGGTCGGGTTGGTTTTGCCTTTAAAACCAACGGGGCCCCGGGGACGAAAATGCCAATAACTCTCAGACCGGGCGTCCGATCGACGCGCCGTCTGTTGCGTTGAGTTCCTGTTGACGATACGGAACTTTTGGATACATCAACTCTGTACTTTGTGACAGTTGATGTATCAGCCTCTCAGTTCGTGGAGCGGACCCTCCGAACGAACTTGCTGTGTGCGGGAACCCTAGTGCTGGCTGCGACTGTTACTGTGACTACTACTGCTACTACTACTACTGTGACTGCGACGACGACAGTACAGAGATCCTGTGTGGATTCGATGACGACGACTTCAGCACTCAGCGATCCTGCGTGGATCAGTGCTTCAGGTCCTGTGTGGGCCCGATCCTGTGTGGGTCCGATCCTGTGTGGGTCTTTGCGCTCAGCGGTCCTGTGTGAACCAGCGCCTACAGGTCCTAAGTGGGCCCGATCCTGTGTGGGTCTTTTGCGGGGGTTAGTTACCTATCGATCCTTCGTGGGTCCGACGACTTAGATGGATCAGAGATCATCTTTATCGTCCTTTGAAGATGTATACCTGTGTGAGCTGATTTCTGTTGCTTTCCTGTGTGGATTGTGTTGTGCTATCTTGTGTGGATTACAATATGCTTTCCTGTGTGGAATACGTTTACTTTCCTGTGTGGACTGAGTTGTACTTAGGCTCGGAGGTTGGAGCGTATTTGAAATTGATGTCTTAGGTATATGTATGGGCATATACCTAAGCAGTTTCGGTTGTTACTTCGTGATTGTACCTTTCTTCGTGGTTTATCCTTTGTGGATTTGAGAGACCTTCAGGGGTCTCGGGGTCCCTACTGAGTAGCTTATACTCACCCCTGCACGGGCTTTGCCCGCACTACGTTGTGTTGGTTGCAGACGACGGACAGTGTTGACCTTAGCTGAGGCTTGCAGAGCGGGACGGTACCCGGAGGTGGACCACTGGGCGGGACGTGCTCGGAGCGGACGGCGGGACCCGTGGAGCTGTGGAGCTATCTGTACCCACCCTTCAGGTGGGATTTCCGGTGGACAGCTCGGTGTAGCGGCTTTTACTTTTCAGTTGCTGTTTTCCCTTTCGAGTTGTACTTTACTTTCAGTTTGGGTTTTTATACTGGCCCATTTACTTTTCCGCACTTTCAGTTGTACTCTGCTTTTGCTTAGTGTTTACTTTCCGCTTGCTTACTCTGTGGTGTTTGTTTACTTTACAAAGGCAATACCTTCCCTTTTTACCGGGATTTAAGCCTTGGTGCTAGTCGCCAGCCCCTGGCCTATGGAAGGCGGGCTTGGGGTAGTCACGGCATGGACCCCGAGGGCGGGTCGTGACAAGGTAGGTTTGTTGAGTTTGTTTAATTATGTGGAGAAATTTTAGGTGAGAAATATTGGTATCACTTTCTTACTAAACAAGGATTTATATGAGGTGTATTTTACCTTTTAATTATTAAAAAAATGTGATACCTCATTTTCAAATATTAATGAGAATTTAAATATATCCCTTGTATTGATTTTATTACTAAAAATATAAAATGGAACTTCCTACCAAATTTTCATGTTTTTAATCTGATTCAGGGATCAATTTAACCTAATTCAATTTCTAAATATAAGAAAATTAACTTTTATATTAAAACATAAGATATAAGAAAATCTATTTTTATAAAAAAATGTATTTTTATATTTAGAGTGTTTTTTATTCTTATTTAACATTAATTATTTGTTAAAAAGTTTTACATATTTTTTATGTTTCTAAATATCATATCAGATCCATATTTTAAATTTTGTTCATATAATTTATTTTGATAAAAATTATAAAACTCTTATAAAAGTAGATCTTTTAAAAACAAATTAATTTTTTCTATGATAATTAATCTTTATCCTAATTAATTTATTTCTAATGTATGTGTTCCAAATAGATAAATAATTTTGTCCTAATAATTTTAAATATAATTTCAAATTTATCAAATAAAATTAACATGTACAGGAAAAAAATTTAACATTTGTAATCATAAAACATGCTATTTTATAAAAATCTGAAAAATTAATCTTAAGATAATATATTTATGAGAAATTAAAAATTGATTTTTATTTTGTTTAGATATTTTAACACAAAAAATTTTAATTCTAAATATACTTACAAGTAACGGCTTTTTATAGTGTGCATTGTGTGATAGTTCAGTATATGGTATTACCTACTACCGTATAGTCTCAGGTAATATATATATATATATATATATATATATATATATATATAAACCCATAAATATATTATCCATATGAAAACAATAACATTTCTTTTAAAAATCCATTGTTTGATTAACTTTATAAAATTAAGGGGTTTTTATAAAAAAATTCATGAGGTATAAAAATATCCCAACAAGAGAAAGTGGATTACCCCCTATATGTAAGTACCTATAAGAATAGATAAAATAAAATATAATTAATAATATAAAAAACGAAAATAAAATGCTATTGACCATTATTCATATAGCATGAGTGAAGAAATATTGATAATGGGTGAATTAGAAAGAAAACTATTTAAATATTAAAAAACTATCATTTTACCTTTGAACTTATTAGAGTGAATGTCCATGAAACCATATACCTATCTCCATCTAGATTAAAATTAATATATCCAACTGTTATTAGAGAGATCCAACATCAAATTATTTTTAGACTCTAAAACCAACCAAGTCCTTCTCAATAAAAATTTACTTAGTTCATTTATACTAAATTTAGATCAATAAGAAAAATTGGTATCGTTAAAACAAAATGGGTTAGATATTATTCTCACAATTTCATTTATCCTTTATAATTTTATCTATTTTTCATTAGTGAGATTAATATCCAATTGATAAAAAACAAATTGGTATTTATCTTTCTCTTTCTCATGATCTAATTTAATATTTTTTATTCCTGAATGTCGTATGGGATCGGAATGGAATTTTGCGGTGTATATGAGATAACCCTTCCATTAGATACAATTACCCTTGTATTTTTCAAGCGGTTTCAAATTGGGATTATTTGTGGATCTGGAAAAACCCATTGGTTCCCTTATTTAAACATTCTTTCCAAAGGTAGGCAGTTGTTGAAAAGTGGTACAGTGATGCTTAGGGACTCATTGGTCGAGGGGATGGGAGGTAAGGCTCATAAAAACCTTTTGGGGGGATTTTTTTCCTACTTATTTGTGCTCTTATAATTTTAAAATATATTCCAAAATCCTTCATTAATTACTATTTATGATGTAATCCACCCTTTAATTGACAATCAATTACTTGTATTCGTGGAATAGAGAATCATATATATAAATATGAGGTTCTTATCTAATTTATATATATATATATATATATGAGGTTATCCATTAATATTTCCCTTTTCATGACTATATAAGATATTATTATTTTTATGATCACAATTATGGATTTAAGCCACGTAGTGGGGCGCTCTGAAGTTTATAATCATCTCAGGAGATTGGATTTTTTTTTTATTTCGAGATAGTACCCATCATATGGGATTCTTATGTATCCTCATGAAAGTAATAATAACCCATGTATTTTGGATCAAGTTAACAGGACACATTTCCATTTAACATTTTACGATGAGGAACAAACTATGCATTTTATCATCCTGTGGTAGGGACATCTAGCTGAAAGATTCTTAGTTAATGTTTGGTGTGGGACTTATGTTGAGGTGGCCCAAAAAGCCTAGAAAAGATATGGGATAATATTTAAGACATGAACCCATTTGTAATGCAGCCTATAGATAACTAGGGATTGTTTGGGTTGTTGTGTTTGGACCTCAAGGAGGCTTCCTACGTTTCTAATTGGGATGAGAATCAAAGATCAAGCAGTTCGGCTGTGAGGACCCACGCTTATGGTGTCCCTTTATAGTTTTCTATCATATCGAATAAATCACATTAATAGGATTTATTTTGTTATTAAACTATATATGAGGATTCCCAATGTTTGGATACATGTCTTTGAGGATTCACTGTTACACCCTAATCTTCCACGATATGCTTTTTTTTAAATAATTCAAATAGCATACACTGCACACAACACTGAGTTTGAGAACACCATGACTAGTCATTCAAAGAGCGTTTGTAACATCCCAGGTAAATAAAGAATATGAAATTTTGAAATTTATAAATTTTTTTAAATTAATTATTAATTTTACTATATATTTGATGTTATGTTTGATGGTTCCCTGATAAGCAACAAGAAGTTTCTTTTAAATCTTACGTTGCACAGTAATAATATAATAATATTATTTTAAATGGTAGTTAAAGCCTATTTGTTGTATTGGAGGAAATTAATATAAATAACTACAATATGATTATACATGTTTGTTAAATGTTTTTACTTTTATCCAATAAATGTTAGAGGCTTAAAATATTAATGAATCTAATTTTAAGCATAAATACTCTAATATTCACTAAAATGTAGATTTGTCACCTTTTGATGGAAAACCCTCTTTAAATATAGTTTTAGTCAATTTTATACATTATATTTGACCAAATGAAATTATTCATTAATATCAGAACACCAAAACATACTTTGGGTAAATTTTTGGTATTTTTCTGATAAAATTCAAATTTTAATGAATATTGAAAATACTGTATTTTAATTCAAAACATCCTTTTAATATAATTTATTTATATGGTTAGATTATATTTTTAATTGATTTTGAAGTGTAATCATAATATATTTTTACCATTTAATCCAATGTTCTTCATTGGAATTAATTTCACATTGAAATTGAACATAAATAAGTATCAATCTTTTGATAGTTATTGTTTATTAAAAACGGGATATTTGTTTTGATAACGTGAATTAATTTTAAACTAATTAATGAAACATCTATGTTTATAATTTGGTAAAATAGATATCATTTTTGATTTTGGAATATCAAATATATCTTAGGCTGAATTTTTAGAAGTTTTATGAAAAACTTCAATTTTTTGATGAATAGTGAAACCACTTAGCAGTAGTTAAAAAACTGAATTTTTCATTTAAATAAATTTTTACTACTTATTTTAATTGAATTTGGAAAGTCCTACATTCATGGTTGTTATTAGTAACTAAAATTTGGTTCAATAAGATGAAAATAATTTTTGGTGAATAGTAACTTTTGACTTTTATTTACCGCGGTTAAAGGTAAATAGGGGAATTCAAGGTAAAAAGAATATTATAATAATCCTAAATTACATTAACACTTATCCTAACATTATTATTTGAGTAATTTATGATCATTGGCATCTTTGGGTCGATTTTGGGACCCTATTGAGCCACTTGGGAGTTATAATGACACTTTAGATTAATTAATTTAAAGTAAAGGCAAAAATGATATAAACAGATATATTTTAGTAAATAATTTATTACATGTGGTTATATAAGTCATTGTTTTGAATATAAATATTATTTGGAAATATAAAACTATTTCCTACATCATGGTAATTTTTTATAATTTTTATACATCTAATAAATTAAATTATTTATGACATAATAATGATCTAGTGTTTACCTCATTAATAAATCATTTAAATAAATAAGATTATAAATAATAAACTAACAACCAAAACCTGTCCAATTCTTATTGGATGAATTTATTTCGACCATGAGTCATCGTATCTTCTACCTTAATGGGTTTTGGACCTTTAGAAACTGAATATAATTATATAATAAAATAATATTATCACACTTTCCAAAAAGAGCCACTCCTCCCCCTTATAAAAATCCCTCACTTCTAACTCATTCCTTACACCTATAAATCCCCTTGGATCATCCAAACCCTAAAAAATAATCTCTCAGTATCACTCTAATCCTTATAGAATCCTCACCTTAGGCATAATCCACTTCAAGAAGTCCTTTTGGTTCAAACCACAGGAAGTTACCCAAATTAAAGGTAATAGTTTCTCTTAAATTATTTTGTTTTATTTTGTTTTATTTTACATATACGACTCCTAAAATCTTTTAATTCCTTTATTTTATAAAAAAACATTATCTTAAATATACTATGATGTTTTTATGAGACAGATTCGAACTAAACTTCCACTCACCTCCATCAAATGAATAAAGAATATACTGTTTCTCTGGACCGCGAACTACTACCTCACGAAACGATGATTGTTCAAATATCTCCAACTGACTCTAATAGATTACATTATGATGAAACAATATTAATATATGATATATATTATGTTTATGTTTTACTTATTCTTCTGTATTTTTAATTTATAAAATACTTTTATGGTATTCATTACGTGTAAATGCGATAATTTCATTTGAGGAAGGGAGGACTACCGCCCCCTCAAAGTGACATGACTCATTTATACAATAATTAGGACATATAAATAATGGAGTTATTTAAATTATATATGATATTATACTGGAATTATAATATAACTCTATATCATTAATTTTTCATTCAATTAAAATATGAAATATAAATGGAAGTAGCGTTCATGTGTACATACGACTTACGGTCTCCATGAGCGGTGCATTTCATTTCTTATCTTCAAATGTTATGTACTATTATAAATACATATATATACTGAATATATATTATATATATTATTTCTAAATCATGAATATAATTATGGAGATAATGGACCCTTGAACACATGGATGACTTGTAATTATAAGGTGTTCATTTTTTACTCTAGTTCCAAATATCGAAAAAACGACTATTATTAACTTAAATGATGACATATTGTTTAGAAAATTATAATAATTTATATAAAATGAATAATAAACTTGAAAATGGGTTCTTAATAAAGTATAAATTTAGTTAAGTTTATTATACAGGAATAACAAGGAACAAAAAAATTCAAGTCAGACACGAGGTAAGGGATTTCTTATCTTACTTTTAATTCTGTGAGATTTCCATTGTTCACCACTTATTTTTTTAATTTGGTGTATTGTGTACTTAAATTTGATATATATTATCATGATTATCTTTATTAATGGTATTCTATGATTCCTTCGGTGGTTATTCACTTTTGGTCATACGACTCGATTGATTGAAATGTGGTAAGGGGTTTTCATCACACTTTTTATTCCTATGAGATCCATGTTATATTTCCACTAATTACTTTTGTGTGGTTTATGTACTGACCATGATTTAATTCATTGTGTAATATACTTAAATTTATGGGTATTTACATATTCATTGTATGATTCATCTTTCACGGGGTGTATATTTCGTAAGTTACCAAATCAGTAAGGGAACCTTTCACCCTCATCTTTTTAAAAGAATTATTTTTGTTATGTGTTTCAATTTAAATCTTCTTATGTTGGGATATGTTATTCTATATCCTTATTTCTGTAAGTTTTATTTCCAAGTGATGAGATACCGTTTTATCTCTCATCAATTCTTTTTCTAAAATTTTATGTGATGTCGTTAGGCTGTTGAATTTTTGTAAGGGAACTTCTAAACTAAATTTTAATTCTTTGGGTTAAACTTCGACTTCTTGATTATGTTATTCTATGATTATGTTTGTAATCACTATTTATTTATTTATGTTTTAATTTCCAATCCACTTTTTGTGGATATACATTTTATACACATAATCACTCCATTAATAAATTCTCAAGTCATCGATATGAACTTGATAAGAGTAATTTTAACTCAATTTCCTTTCATTGAGTTAAACATCCAATCATTGGTTTTGTATTAAAAAGAATATGTGTAAATTTTCTTTTATTGATTTACACTTAATATCTAATCACATTGAGTGTATTTATATTTTTCACACCTTGTTATGTAATTGATTTATCCATAATCTAAGGATAGTGTTCTTATAAGGGATTTCGTCTCAATATACATTCCATTGAGACTTTATTGTTGTTACGCACTAATTCAATCTTATATGGTGTATATACTATCCTTTGTCATATTATATCTTGAATCATTTTATTATCATGATATTATAAATAATGGATTAAATTTTATTCCTCAATTATTTGTATTCAAGCGTCTCTCATTTGGTTAAAAACTCTTTAACTAAAATATCGTTTTAAATGTTTTTAAGATTTATTCTTGTAAATATATATCATTAATGTGAATGTTTTGAAAATGGTTTTTAGTATTTATTTATATGGACATTAATGGTTTCAAATGATAATTTATTTAAAATTTTCAAAGTGGTATGGGGAACATTGATTCAAAAATCTCTTTATTAAATGTTTTAAATGGTTTTGAAAATTTTTTGATAAAGAATTGTTTATATTAATATCCTGACTTGATATATTTGAATATGGAAATTTTATCTTTCCATTATACTTTTGTTATGAGTTAATATTATTTTATGGTTATTGGGTATTGTTTACGTATACATGTGGTTCTGTGATAAACCTAGGGTTGGTGAGCCCGAGATAGATCTATAATGCATTGGGTAACGTGACAGAGGTAAACATTTATGTTTCTACTAAGAAATTTAGGTAATATAATGTTATGGGTATTCCAAATTTGACCCCCTATGTAGTTTTTATAGCTATAATTTAAGTATTTTATGAATTCTATAAGTTACCTTTATGATTTATGATTTTTTATGTTATTCATAGATCTTATGATTTCATGAGGTATGTTATGATTGAAAAGTATGGTTTCATAGATTTTTATTAATTAATGTGATAATGTTTATTTTCATTATTTTATAACCCTTACCGAGCTTTTTATGCTCATCCCATGTTTTGAAATGTTTTTCATAGGACAAAAGATGAATAGGGTCAAGGATGGAATCAACGAAAAGTCATGTCGTCTAAAACATGGAACTAGACATGTCTCCATTTCTTTAAGAGCTTTTATTTTATGAAAAATGGATACTAAGCAGTAGTGTCTACATGTAGTTTTCATGATGTTATATAATAGTTATGGCCTAATTCTATAAAACTCTAAACCTAAAAAGATCCTCAATGTGAATTATTCATTTAATTCTAGATTATGTAATTTTTAAGGCTAGGTCATTATAGAGTTTGTGAATAGTATTTAACAAATTTTAAATTTTATATATTTTATATAATTTTAATATTCATCTCATGAGTTTATTAGAAACAATATAATAACAAATTCAATTCTTTGAATAAAAGAACTATTTTTAAAAAAAATACAGTTCTACCACCTTTTAATAGAGAAACCTATTTAAATCAAATAATTTAAAATTTTATATATTAAAATTTATAAAATAAACATCCTCTTTATAATCGGGACATAAAAATGTTTTTTGCATAATTTTTTTCTGTTTTTATGATAACTTTCATATTTTAAGGAATAGTAAAAAATTATAAATTTTAATTGAAAATATATTTTTAATGGAAATAATTTATATCATAAAATTATAAATTTGTATGGTATTAAAGAATAATTAGATTAAAGTTTTATCATTTAAATATTTTAGTTCATTAGAATTATTTTCACATTAAAATTAGATATAATCACATGTTAATCTTTTGATGATTTTTACTTTTCAAAAACAAGTTTTCACGTTTTGAAAACGGGGACTAATTATAAATCTACTATTGAAACTTATGTGTTTTAAAATATGAAAAATTGATTACATATTTCTACTCAGTGGGTATAAATTATGTTAATTGGTTAATTTTATTTTTTGGAAATTATTAATAGTAACTTTAGTAAATATTTATTATCACGGTTAATGGTTAATCGGGTAATTATTGGTAAATATAATATTATAAAATTACATTAACACATGTAAAAATCATATTGGATGAATTAATTAGACCCTTGTCATATATGGTTCTAAATTTAAACACTTAATGGCCACATTCCCATGAATATGAAATTAATATTATTAAAATCAATGAATGTGACAAAATGTCACACTCACATTTTATATAGGTATATTAATTTTAATATAGAAAACTAGGAGAGAAAATTGAATATGGGTAGTATCTGGATATATTAAAAAATTAAATACATCATAGAAATTTATTTATAATTTTTATAGATTAAATAATTTATATTAGGGATGAAACAATAGTGATAGACAAATTATTTTATTAATAGAAATATAAAAATAAATGATTTTAAAAATATTAAAAGAAATATAATTTGAATTAATGAAGGTGATCAACTAATTTTAATGGTAAAAATGACATTTTATTATTATATTAAATGTTTTTTCAAAGTTATATTTTGTGATTATTTTATTTAAAATCAATGGAATGAATAATGTCAAAATTGACACATTGGATATTTTATAAAAATAGAATTTTATTAAATTATTTAAAACAATTAAAATATTTAATAATTTTATAATGATAATTATAAGGTCTAAAATTTAATAAAATAACCATTTATGGTCTATTTACACCATATAAATTAATATTTACAACCATTTAATATTTAGAATATTATTAGCATAATTAAAATTAAATACATTAAATAAGGATAAATCAAAATGATAAGGTAAAAAATAAAATAAAAACATTTATAAATTTTATTTTATGAGATTATTTATACCCATAATAATATTATATTTTAAATAATCCACTTTGGATCCATTCCTATTTAAAAATTAATTTATATTAACTTAAATGTTTTGGTATTTCCAAAGTTTACCCTCCCCTCTCTTATAAAAGGGTACCTCTCCTTCTATTTTAATTACACCTATAAAACCTTTTTCTTCAGACACCCTGTGCCCATTTTCCTCTAAAACCTTTCCTCAAAACATCCTAGATTCCATATATTTGGTATAAATCCATCCTAATGAGTCCTTTTGAACAAATAAAAAGGAGACACCCGAAAACGATGTAATTGTGTTATCACCTCTTTCAATGTTCTTTTCTTATTCTACTTCTTACTTCAACGTTGTTTCTATATGAAAATAATAACTCTATTATCATTCATATATTTAGATGTTATTATAATTATAGTACAACCTTATACCCCCATTTATCTGTCATATGAATAATGATGTCACCATGCATGCGTACATACGGTTTACCGTCTCCACGCAGTGTTGTAATTTTTTATTTAAAAATGATTTATTTAGAAGGGTATAATGATGAGTATAATGGATTTAAATAATAAATATAACATGATAATTATTATATATAATTAATATACCATTCCAAAATCTATACCATTTAACCATAAATTTAATGATAATGTCGCTCGTGCGTACGTACGACTTACCGTCTTCGTGACTTGGTGAGATTCAATCTATAAGTTAAAAATTCATGATTGATTATATAATTTATATGATGATTAAAAATAATAATTATGAACTTAATGTCATTCTGGATATTAATATACATCTTATTCATAACATACATCATTACACCACAAAATAAGAATGGGAAAATAAAGCAGTTATCACCCAAAACAATTGTAGCGCTAAAATATTATTAACAAAATGATAAAAGAGGGTCATATATGATATCATAAATATTTATATGGTTCTGGTATAATTTAATAACATATATTAACCATTATATAGGAGTTTAACACACCCATGAGTAATGGAAAGTACAAGGTGAGGGAAAATTTTACAATCTCATTATTATCTGAGGTTGTTTATATATAAGTATTTACTAGGACATATTTATTATCTATGTACATGTTTCATAAAAATAAATTTAATTCCTTTTCTATTTCACTTAAATTGTTTAATGTCATTTATACCCATGTTTTACTTTTTATAAAGTGTTCTTAAAGTAATGTTTCTATCATTTTCAAAATAAGGTACTTTGTGACCTTTTCAAAAAATTATGGAAATAATGTTTTTTTAACAAATACAAAACGAGCAAATTTTGCTGTCATTATATCACCTTGACATTTTGATGTGTCCCTTATAATATTAAAATGATATTTTTAAAATAAAATTTTATTTTATAATTTCACATACTTATAAATGTTTTCAATGTGAAAAAAGGGAAATTTCTCTCAAATAGTTTCAATTATTTTATTAGATTATTTTCATCAATGTCAACATCCATAGTTGGATTTTTTGCTTGATTGAGGTTGATTTATAATTATACAATCTTCCATATTATATTTAACATTTTATGATTTTTTTGACTATAGATTTTCTATTTTTATACCAATCATGGTATATGGTTAAAGTATTAACATTTCGTATGCTAGTTTTAATATGAATGTTTATGGTTAAAGTATTAACATTTATTATTCTAGTTTTCATATGAATGTTTAGGTTATGTTGCACCCATTTCATGTGAAGAATTTATTGTACGTAGGTGCGGCTCGCTATTTCCCATTGATTCATCACTAGGTCTCATGAGAAATACTAGTGTCTTGTTATATGGTATTCACAGTATGGTTATTGTCTTGGAACGAGGCCTTGATGGTATGGTTATGATGTCTGGAATTATGCCTTCCTCACTATGAGATTTGTTATTGATATTTCATGTGATTATTCAACTAGTAAAATATCCATGTGAATGTTTAAATATAATTATTTTATTTATTATTACCATATTGTACTGAATATTTTTTTTAAAAGTATCGTGGTTTAGTTTTAAACCTCTCCTTAAAAGTTTATGCTTATTTATGATAGCTTCTACTATATTTTTTAGCTTTTTTGAGCATCTTATCTCACCCATTTATTATGTTTTATTTTTCTCTATGATTTGAATAAGTATATTATGATTGACATGTAGTGAAAGTCTAATGGATATGAGAGTTTTTAAAATGGATAATATGTTTTTTTTCATTTCAAGATGTAATATAAAACATATGTTTATATCTTTTATTTTAAAGGATTCTAAACTAGTCGGTACTTCTAGATTTTATTTTCTTGTGATCATGCCAATGTAATAAAATAATGCCCTGAATCTGGGAAACTGGGGTCATGGTGTTACACCCATGCCTATAGACGCCATTTGAGTAAAGGTAAGAGTAAGATCTAGGAAAAGGTCCTCTAGAAAAACATGCATCTAATTATGTGAATTTTGTGATAATTGTTAACCTATAATCCCATTTGAGTCCTTCTTGAATAAAATAATAAAGAGAAATCATAAGATCCGGTAAACCACATGACTGCCACTCGTGGAAGAGTCCGAGGAGATAGGGAAAAAATAAAGGGATTTGGTGTTCCCATATCCTCTTATCATTGTACCCTCGATATTCATGTAGGAAAACCTATATGGATACATCCAAGGGTATAGAGAAGGAAGAAGTAATGGCGTATGATAGTACCTTCCAAAGAGACTAAGGGTTTACACTTGGAGGGATTTTTAAGTGATTCATTCCAAGGCAATAGCGGAAGTTAAGACACTACAACTGAAAAGGAAAGGCAAGATTGATCCTCATCCTCCCCAATGGGAAGAAGAGGTACCAATTCATAATGGAATCTAAGGAAGGACATCATCCAGGACCTTGTATTAGAGAATGAAAAATCCCAGACACCTCTCACAGGGTTAGGGTTCTCGTGACTAGGGGACTTCATATCCACATGCACCATGATGACCGTACCTATCGGTTTGGTCAATTTTGGGACACCTCTAACAAAAGTAATTCATATCCAAATGTATGATATGTTTTTGTGCCTAAAAATGGTCTTCTATATCTAGTGGCTTCATTAGATGTTTCATTTGGATCCCCAATGACGAGTGGTACAAATGAAGAGGAACCTTGCCATTGATGTCTTGTAATATGGATTAAAAGGGTCTTGTATAAGTCCTATATTGATGATAATGATATTATTTTCATTCTCCCTTGGAGTATCTAGAAGTGTATCTCATTTGTGGTTTGTCCTATGCGATCTTCAGGTACATTTTGTTAGGGATCATATGAGAAATTACACATGGTAAATGTCTTACTCTAGGCACCAAGGGTCTTCTCAGGTGTCCCTGGAAGTGTCTCACATATGTCTAGGGTTAAGGAAGGGACATTCACACTAGTGATTGAAATTTTTTGGGAAAGGGTTCCTCATTAAGTTGTATTTTATTTCATACCCTTAAAAGTCTTTAATTACACTACCCTATTAATTTCCTCTTCTATCAGTTTTTTGAGAGCTACCTAAGGGATTTCCTGAGACCTGGGCAAAGAGGTGGTGTGAACAAAGTTTGGTGGATTTTTTTAATTTTCCAGACATGAAAATGATAATCCCAATGGTCTTATTTATAGGAAAAAAGAGACCTTGGTTGACAGAGTCAGCCCACATAGGCTCATGGAATATGTTCCTAGTGAAGGTACCCCATACAAGGGTGACCTGTCATTCAGTTACACACAGGAGAGTTCTGTTAGCCTTCTATTGAGCATGGGTATTCCCACAATACTATTTTAGACATGATTTATTGATCCTTTTTTGGTATATTCTAATACATAACATAGATATTTCACTCTTTAAAATATTTTCATCCCTTGTGAAAAAATAGAGTGTCACCCCCCTAGGAGTGGATCAAACTGAAAGGTTGGGGTCTAGACATAAAGTAGAGGGTGGAAAATATTATTAATGTGTTATTATTCGGCCATGTAGGGTACCTGCATAGGGTAGAAACATGAGCCCAGTGTACAAGAATGGTGTGAACACCGACGATTCAGGTTTGTTGTGTGTGTATACTATGTAGGTCAACGGTGTTTATAAATACCACTAACCCTTAAATGAATTCTTCCTTCCACATTTGTGTCTTTTTCCCTTGTCACATAAATATTATACCCATTTGTTACATGATTTTTATTATGTTCTGGTCTCCCAAATAACTTTCTCACATATATTCATGGTATAACCGCTTAGGAGACCATTCGTCCTAGATCCACCTTGTCAAGGAGCCTGCACTATGAGATTTGGTCGAGGGCCCTATGTGAAGGTATTTATCGAGTATCCTGTGTGGATGAACTAATCACAGGGAATATGTTAAGTAATTACCATTTCTGTAATTTTGAAATTTTTTATAAATAAAGATTTTTTTAAGTAAAATCATGATGTCTTCTTATAGGTTTTAAATAGATGCACCGATGGATTATCACAAATAATTTTTTACACATGGCTCATAGATTATCCAAACTATTTTTCTAGATTAATACAAAGTATGTGAATACAATATCCCATATTTGGGGATGAACTTGATGCAGTATGAGGTTGAGTATCCAATAAGTGACTATCATCCCTTATATGATAAAAGACTTATGAGGGATGTTCTCATCTTGAAGGCTCATTGCTATTTCCTGAAATGTAATTTTTTAGAACATAACCACTTAATTTTCATAAATTTCTCCTCCTAGGGTGTCTACAACAAGAAAATAATGGTTATTAATGTCTTTTTCATGGAATATATCCATTTTAACCCATACATGAAGCCTCATACCCTTCAGTCGAAGCCTCGTTATTATGAGACAACCTTTTCTGCTTCATAGACAGACCATTATCAAAGTAGGAAAGAGGACTGAGACATCGACTCTAGAGGAAGATTCGAAACAGAATATATGTGGGAATATGGATTGTTATTAAAGAAGGAGATACATTATCTTATCATTTAAAAGGATATTTGTAGGAAAAATATTAAATTTACAAGACCCTGATTATCATCCCTGAGCTGCTGATCCAAGGGATTCATAAGACAAATTCATTCCATCTAACATAAGGAGTAGTTGGCATTATCCTGTCAAATGTCTACAAAATTAATAGATCACCTATCCCAAGGTATATGTATGATGAGTTAATCCAACTAAATACAACATGGGAAAATAATGAAATGACACCACCCTTATCCCAAGATATTTTCAATGTGTCTTAGAATGTAAATAACAAATACCCTCTCCCAAGGGGTGACATCCAAATTAGAACATGGATGAAGGATTTCCTAAATCCAAAAAGTGGAGGCACTACTTTCCAGTTCTCCATAGATGTCCAACTCTATAGAATCAAAGTTCTTATGAAAATTTTTGGTCAACATAGATGAAGGGAAAGTATTACTACTGGGGTTACAAGGTCTATAATGTTTATTTCTGTGAAGACCCATTTGGATTATTTACTCATTATGTGGCTGATTATCTACCTTCTATTGGTCCATTAATATAATGGTGTCCGGAGAATAGAGACATTCCTTGTAGCAACCAAACTAATAGAAGGGAGTTGCATAGGGTTTCCATCCTTAGTTTTGGATAGTATCTACTAGTATATTATATTTTTTTACACTAGGAAGGCACCATTAATAATTAAATGTCTATTTCAGGTGTTGTGGGGTTTAATAGTAGTGAACTTTTGTTCTTATGATGTGATAAGTGGAGTTATAGTCCATAAGTAAGGATTTATCCCATTTATTCATGATATTCATGTTCTTAAGCCTTTAAAAATAGATCATAAATAAGTCCTAAGTATTATGAACATATTTGGAGAGTTAAAATTCTCTCGTATAGTGATCCATATACTGGGACATTCAACGATGATGGAAAAGCTAATGAAAATATGAGGGCGTACATGATGGATTTCAATCATCGATTACTATTTTCTAGTATTGATATTAATATAATCAGTGAGTCATAAACTCCATAACGATTTACCCACCTATTCAAATTTCTGTAATAGTCAATAATATCCGCACTATATGTTTGTCTCGAGAAACACCTAATGGTTGCACAATAGTTTTGGATTTTGAAGGTCATGGAGGTGTCCTAAATTTCCATCAATATGCCTCTATCGGGTGCATCCATCATACTAGATTCCGAGTATGCCAGTGCATGGATTTATTCATACCCTAATGAGATATTGAAAAAAATAGTTAAATAGATCTTGAAAAAAGGACCCTAGAATTCCATTAATGGGGCGGGGTGAATCAGGGTGTAAAATCCTTCGTCTTAAAGTGACAGATCTTGTTCCCATGGTGGTAGGAACTAATTAATCATGTCTGATGGAAACCTACATAACATAAACAATCACAATCACTAAGATATATTTCTAAAAGCATTCTCTAACATTTCATCGGTCATACAAAATATACATTAATCCTTATAAATTGTAGATTATAGAAGTTCATAAACAGTCACTCTATTCTAGGCACACTGCATTTACAAGATTTTAGGGATAGTACATTGTTTCCCTTGGAACACTTCAGTTGACTCCCCATGGTCACATATCTGGGAGAATCCTTACTCGGTTTATCGACTTGAAGGTATCTTTAGTATATTTTATTTGAATTCTTTGTCCCTTTCAAGATTGAGACACCTCTTACATCAAATCCCTTACTAAATACACTTTAATGAACTTATCCAACAAACTAGATATCCAAAACCTATTAGTATCTAAAAACAGAACATGAGAATCACACAAGTTATTACATGTAGGTTTTAGTATTTTCATGCAAGATTTATTTTTTTATCCCTTTTCTTTCACACAACCACACTATGAGATTCACTTAGTCTTTATTTACTCAAGGATCATTTTGTGTGTAAGATTTATTGAACGTAAGTCTTCCACGTGAAAGTATTTTTGAAAGTAGAGACACTAGTTCTTCATTAAGAAATTTTCCAAGTCTTGAATGGGGGTAACTTCATATTTATAGAGCTATAAGACCTTCCACATATTATGTGCGCATCAACCCCCATCTGTGTATGTCTGAAATTGATGTCATATTTGGCATGTAAGATCCTTTCTCAGAATTTAATCTTTCATGTGCATCTCATGACTTTATTTTATTTTGAAGATTATATCTCAACAAATCATTCGTGTACAACTCTAGTATGATTTCATATTTCACTCATTAGATACTTTTACATAGTCTTCTTTGTGCATAAAACTTCATATAGTGCAAAATTTCTTTCACGTAGAAATACATATTTTGTGTGATTCCTTCCTTTTCCATATTTTGGCGAGTTGATCTCAATACTCCCATTACATGAAATATTTCAATTCACCTTAATTATTGAGAAAAAATTACTTTTCTGAAAAAATATTCCCAATTCTCTAATTTTTTTAAATAAAAATTTAGAAAACAATGGGAAATGATTCCACCTTCAACATTGTTTTCATCTTGTACCATAAGACCACTTTCCTAGCAATCATTCCAATTAACCAATTGTGAACTGAAAACAAACACAAACATAACTCTATTTTTTGCAATGAAAATCCTTGGATCCAACAGAGACCACACCAACTACATGTTTTATAATGCATGATATAAAGGTTCAAAATATAGGTGATGAAACTGTAGCTCCAAAGTCTTGAAATATATCTGAATGAAAGACCATCAAGTAGTATATGTTTGGAAAAACCTCATCTTATGATCTAAGGTGATCAAGTCATCATATCTAGGAGGGGGTTTGGGTCCCTATAACCCAATCCTCTATGAGAGTATAGAGGCCTCAAAAGGATTCAAATTTAGAGGATACATGATATTTCTCACATCCATCCATATGAACACTACAGTATGTTTGTCACTTAGTATTCCAAGCTCTGTTGGGAATATTTCCTGACTCTAGAGACTCATGGACACTTCTCCATGTTGTAATATACATTCTATTACTAGGGGATGTTAGATTACCCTATGAAATTCACTCCAATAGTAATGTCGATGAGGTGGGGAAATATTTTTGGGAGCTCGAAAGGTTGATATATGTAATTGGTTATCAGATATCAACCACAAATAAAGTATCTCACTTGGTGGACTGAGGAAATCATGAGTGGGTAGATATTCATACTAATAATTAATGGGAAAACATTATTGAACCTAGTGATGTATCCCTATTTTCTCTCTTTTCTTTTTCAACTTTCATGCACCATCATAAATTTTGATGGGATATATTTTGAAGTTCTAAGGGGAAGATGATGAAATAGTGAAAGAGGAACCCATGTAACCTGAATATTGTACCAAGGGAACCCCCATTGTAGTATTGGTGGATTCTCCTAGATCATAGGAACTATCTCTAGGTCAGAGGAAATGGTGGAGGAAAATGCATGATGGTATTCATGACTTCCACATGAATTTCCCATTAATAAGGGGGCTCATATAGGCCCCTCGTCATCCTGGTAGAGGAAGAGAAAGTTAGAGGTAAAGTTATCCAGGAATATGCACCTGAATAAGATGTTGTTCTATCATTTAATAACCTGAATTTCCTCCATATTATTTTGAAATTATCTTCATTTTGTATAATTTGTTTCACTTTACTCACTAAAGGGATTTGACAATGGCCCATCAAGGGTCAAGGGGGACACCCTGAAGGAGGCACATACCCATGTTGATGAATCCATTGTCTTGATGGATGAAGCATTAGTAGATGTTTCAACATCCTCCCCAATGTATGTTGATAGTTTAGAGGGAAATTTTAATGTAATTTTCATACCCAAAGTTTTCATTTACTATTTCTGAATTCCCGCTCCTCGTGATATTTCAGATCCATTTCCTAAACTAAAGGATCATTCAGTAGTAAATTTTGGTCTCATTGTATCTCCATAAGGGGTTAGCAGGAATCTTAGGAAGTCTAATTATAGTGTTTGTGCCAACCCAAACTCTGCATGGTTTGATGATGTCAAGACTGTTGGGCAGTTGGGAGTGATAATCGATGATAGAGCCTATTTTGGTCCTAATCCTCATGTATTGGATACCCCAAACAGTGATGATATTGCAATATGTGTTGTCATATATAATGAAATAATTAGTGAACTAATGTAACATGAATATATGTTAAAAATAATCAATATCCCCATCTCTATGAAATAATTTGTGGAATTTAATAGGTTATTGGATAGATGTCAGTTCTCTATTTCATTAATTTTTCAACTATAATCTGTCTCATTTAAATCGATGTCAAACACAAGAGTTTGACTTGTATAACATTGTTTGCAGACATAATTTAAAATGTAATTCATGAATTAGGCTTCCAAGTCCATCCTACTCCTGCTTCGAAGGAAGGACGTGATGAGAATTTCAATGTGGGGGATTTTTATGAGCCCGTGATCTTGGTTGCTAAGAAAACATAAGAGGACTATCCTATTCATGAGGTAATTTCCCAATGAACTGTGGTTGGGAGTTTTAGGGAGCCATAAATTCCAAAAGTTAACCCAGTAATAAGGGATTTTTATTAACCATTTTAGTTACTTCAATACCTCTATAGTCTGTTAAGCTCTCAATGTAGATGACGGATTTCACATTCTTTTCAATTACTTCAACATTGGTACATGATATTGAGAGGGGAACTTCTATGATAGTTTATCCAATGATTAAAAAAAACCAATCATTATGTACATGTACATTACATTTATTATGTGGAATAATTTAAACATGAAACAAATATACACCACAAAAACGTCATATTTTAGTATCCTTGTAAACATGAAACATAATCTTCTAATTTGGTGAAAGATCCTAAACTTCTCCCATAAATATCTTCCCCTTTTTCCTACCTAAGACATTTATTTATATCCTAGGGAAGAGAAAACGTAAAAAGGGTGAGCTCAAATTCTCAGTAAGGGTACACATTGAGAACATAAAACAATCCAAAATCATAAGAATGTAAAAAATATGAACATAAATTTTAAATATCAAAATTTTGAGTCATTAAATAAATCATAGAAATACGTAATCTATAGATTGTAATGGGATATTAACCATGATAAATATCATTGGAATAATACATGGAGTTTTTGGAAAAAAATCACATAATATGATATCCTAAGTAGAAAAGGAATTTCTTCTAAGACTATCATAGTGGAAAATGTTCATTACTGAAATATGTTTACATGTCGTTTCATCCATAAATTACTGAATGGAATTTACATTCCCTTCCATCCCTATATTACCGAAACATATTTACTTTCTATTCTAGTCTTGTTTGTCTCATGAGATATAAATATTTACCCAATTCATTGGAAGGAGATATAGTTCCCCACTATCTCATAATGAAATCATTCATACATGGTTCATAAAAACATAAATCATCTATCATATCATAACCCAACAAATAAAATGGTTTTCTTAAAAAAAATCAATCATAACATAATCCATAAAAAATATCATTCAATCATTAACAAAATCAAATCATAGTAAAAATAGGTATAGAAACATAACCATATTCAAATATCTATATCATATTTGGGGAATAATTTTGATAAATCACTTAAAAATAATTCTTGAGGAAAGTATCCGTTCTTCATCAAAAAAAATTCTTTTTTCAAAATTTCATGAAATTTTAAAATATATGAATTTAATTAAAAATGAAAATTAAATATTATAAATTAATCTTATGGTAAATAAGGTGTTATGAAAGTGTAAAAATAGCCAATGTTGTATAAGTTAAAAAAATCTCCCAATACTTTTTCCAAAAGATCCGAGATCAAATCCGGGCTGGGACATAATTCCAGTACTATAGTAGCACTGTAGTAGCGGAGACACTATAGCGGTGGAGGCACTATAGCAGGTATTGTATCGGAAGTTGTACTATACCAGGTATTGTAGTAGCGTGGGTACAGTAGTTGTACTGTTCACCAAGGGGTCCTTTGGGCCAAGAAATGGGCTTTCAGGCCTTGTATTCAGGCCACTTAGCCTTGGGCCTTCGGGCTATGTAATGGGTCTCCCTATACACACACTAAAGAGGTATTTGATTTAAATAATAAATTGAGGCTTAGGCCCCAAGCTTTAAAAATAATGGATGTGAGTGATAAATATTCCCTAGTAAATACTTACGTATAAAAAATCTTGGATAACAATGAGATTGACAATTTATCTCTTACTTTAGGTCCGATTTCTTCGGTATTTTTATGAAACTCCTATATTGTGGGGTTAAACATATTATTAAACTGAAAAATAACCATAATAATATTTATGATATCATATATGATTTACTTGTGAATTTATATTACTAGTTTATTTATCAATTCCATGTTAATGTAATATTTTGGTTAATAATTGTTTTATACATCGTACGTGTTTTGACTTTTTATTCTTAATCATATTAATTAGATCAAGATTTAATTAATTATATAATATAAAAAATTATTTATATATCATAAATATTCAGTATTGAAATATATATAATTGATAGATAAATTAAATAGAATACATAGTTCATGGAGACGGTAGGTCGTACGTATGCTTGAATGATGTTTCTGTTTCCTTATTGAATTGAATGGGAATTACTAAATGAAACACATATATATACATAAAAACAATATCATTATTATGTAATATATTTAATTTTTATTTATTATATATAATTTATAGTCATTCTTAAATGGTTAAACATGGAGAATAAATCTCATCGCGTCGTGGAGATAGTAATTCGTGTGTACGAACGAGCGACGATATCATTATTTTGATGGTTAAATGGTATGAAATTGGATGGAATATTAATTTTATAGAAATAATATAAAGTTATATTTATTATTTAAGTAATTTATATTCATCATTATAACCTTCTAAATAAAGAATAGGTGAGAATTGTTTACTCCACAACGTGGTGACGGTAAGACATACGTACGCACACATGGTGATATTATTTTTCAAAGGATGGGTAAAAGGAGGAATATGGTTGTCCCATAATTATAACAACATATAAGAATATATTATATTCTAGAGTTATTATTTTATTATGGTAACAACTTGGGAAGATGATGTACAAAAAGAAAAGAGCATTGAAAGAAGGGATAAAATGATTACCTATTCTTCGGGTGTCTACTTTTAATTTTCACAAAAGGACTCCTTAAGTTGGTTTTTTTTCCAAAGGGTGGAATCTAGGATAAATTAAGGGATGTTTTTAAGAGTTTTGTAAGGTTTTGTCTAAGAATAAGGTCTATGGATGTTTGAATAATAGAGAAGGAGAAGTTCCCTTTTATAGGAGATGTGAGGGGCACAATAGGAATGTCTTGAAATATTTATTTATTATAAATTTATTTTCAGTTTATAATGGATAAAAAGGGATTAATTTATATAAACAATGTTTATATACATAAATAATCCCATTCAATATTTTTTATACAAGTTTAGGTCCCAAAATTAACCTTATATTTTAGCTTTGACCCTTAGTTAAAAACATTAACTCTTAGCATGTCTTCTTGCATTTTCATAATATATGCTTACAATAGTTACTCTAAAATGACAAGAGAAAGAAAACTGGATTATTAATGAAATTTGTATCATTATATAAGCCATTTGGATAAATCTTAGATTTTATG
This sequence comes from Viscum album, assembly GCA_963277665.1. Classification (NCBI taxonomy): domain Eukaryota; kingdom Viridiplantae; phylum Streptophyta; class Magnoliopsida; order Santalales; family Viscaceae; genus Viscum; species Viscum album. The sequence continues at coordinate 625,506,032 of OY728150.1, read as the reverse complement.
GACTATTACATCATTTAATAAAATATTATTTGTTTTAATAACTCATTTATGACAATTTTGACACTATTTAGTAATTTATTTTTTTTAATGTTATAGAAACTTGATTCTTTTGAAAATAATAAATTATATCATAACTCACATATTAATGTCATCAAAAAAATCATGTATTGAATCAAAATGTTCAAATTACATTTAATTTAATATTGATAATATCATTTATTGGAATATTTCATTAATAAGGTTATCACTGCATTATCATTATGTCGTAAATAAATTTATTTATTTAGTGTCTAAAAACTATAAATAAAATACCATGACATAGAAAATATTTTTATATTTATAATGAATATTTATTGTGAAATATATCAATTATATAACCCCATATTAAAATTGTTTTATCAAAAAGATGCATGTCTAGGTTATATTTCCCTTTACTTTAAAATAATTATTATAACAAGTCATTTTCACACCCAAGTGGTTCTAAAATGCAAAAAAAAATTAGGATTAATGGTTTTTTTGGTTGGATATGACTCATAAAATATGATTTGGACATGTTTTAGGGTAGTTTTGTATTATTATAATATTATTTTTACACTTATTTACCCAATTTACTCTTTAACCGTGGTAAATAAAAATAATTACTGAAGGTACTATTCCTAATGTCCAAAAATAAAAGGGACATATTTAAAAACTTTATAACTTATTATTATAAATATGGAATCAATTTGTTTAAATTAAAAATATATAATTGGCAGAAATTAATTTAAAATTAGTTCTTGTTGTCAAAACCAGAAAGCAGGTTTTTAAGAAATAAAAACTATCAAAAGATTGACATGTGTTTATCTCCAATTTAAATGTGAAATTAATTATAATGACCAAAATGGAATTAAATTATAAAAAAATAAACCAACTATACTTTAAAACCAATTAATAATATAATCTAACTATACAAATGTTATAGAAGAAATGGCAGTATTGAATTAAAAAGCAGCATTTTTCACTATTCATTAAAAAATGAATTTAATCAGAAAAATAACAAAATATCAACCATGGTAAATTTTTATGTCCTAATACCAAATACTGATTTTCTTATGTCAAATATAACTTATAAAATTGTCAAAAACTATATTTTAAAAACGTTCGCCATCAAAAGGCGGAAACACTGTATTTTTATAAAAATACTTATTTTATCCAAAAAATTGAATTTGTTCTTATATCATATATAGATATCATATAATTATAATTTAAAACATTAAATTGAATATATTACACATAAATTGAATTACTAAAATATATAAAGTGTGATTTTAGTATTTTATGGACTCGCTTATTTTAATTTGAATAGTTTTTTTAGAAGTAAGTTAATACTATTCATACCCACCGTTATAATGACTAGGTTATAATTTTAAGGGATCATTTATACTTGTGTTTATTTAGAATTCATTATATCAAAATAACATGAAATTATGTGTAAAATAAGACAAAAATAGTGTTATGTATACTGCAAGCTTATATGATGTTGCGTATAGTGTAAGCTAATCTTGGTGTAGCATAAAACATAATACATCAATGAAATTAAAAATAATATATATCATAAAATTTAAGGGTGTTACATTCAACCCCACATAAAATTAATTTCACCCTAAAAAATTTTCAGGGGTATAAAAGGTTTACTACTTGAAATTTTATTTCATAGAAACTCACATTATAAAAAGGAATACTAAAAAATTATTTTGAAAAAGGAAATTTTGAATCCTAATGGTTACCCAAAGTAACTCATCACTGGTTTTCCATATTGGATAACATATGTGGGAAGGGAAAACATGAATACAGAAGAGAAATACAACAATAATGTTTTTATTGATTGTTATAGAGAACAAGTTTTGGAGAAAGTTAACAACTTGATAGTCATAAATATGTGATGATTTAATGGACCATCTGATTCATCATATAAGAAGGTACTATCATAACATTTTTGGTTTTCAATCTCATTTCTCTAAAGTTGAAGAATTTAGATTGAGAAAAAATACTTACTTGATTTTAGTATAATCCTACCATTGTTTGTGCCTTGAACAAATTCAACTTCATCTCTTATTTAAATAAATGAAATTGAATCTGTTATTCTAGAAGTGTAATCATATCATGCGATAAAATTGTAGATTATTCCACATGTCTCAAAAAATGGTTATCACAGGTAATCAAATATTAATAAGTATACCTATTGTGAGATAATACATTAATATAACAAACTTCAAAAAGAATATAACTTATACTATCCATAAATGGATAACACTACAATCCTTCCCAAAACTAAAAATATAAAAATTTAGAAAGAGGTGAACTAAATAGTCTTAAAATCTATATCTAATATCTCAAAAGGTAGTTCATGGTTGTCACATTATAAACATGTGTATACCTTAATAATTTATTCTATTGAAATGTGACAATCACATGAATTACTATAGAACCATAGCAAAAACCTGTAAAAATTAACTCTTTCCACACACCAAAAATACCAAAACTTTTATATACTCAAACTGTGACATCACTTTGTCCTTATATCATTCATGAGGTCATTAATACTATCAAACATCTCATTATCCCCTAATCTGTTCGTTATGTGCATATCATGGGATTTAAAAAAAATTCAATCACATGGATAACCAAAATGGACCAATATATAGATATTCTAATATTTCCTAATACTTAAAAGAAATTTTACAACTCTATTTTGGAATCCCAGTACATTAACACTTAATCATTCCACTACTTCATTATCATGCTCAACTTCACCAATAGTGATCGCATGTTATTTTCCTTTGTCTTTGGCATAAAGATGTTGTTGACATCTATAATCATCCCTAACCCTTGGATTAGGGAATTCGTTATCATAATTCCCACTTTCCTTGACTTGTAGCATTGAGTTTCAGGTGGAGCGTTCTCTGTATTATTTTCTCTAATCACATTATTAGCAACATTTTTTCCATTGTATCAGAACTCAACAACTAGATGACCTTCTTTTACAAACATAATACATTTTCCGGTCCCTTTAATACTATCTCTACCATGCATGTTTCCACACTTTGATCATAAAGAAACATTCATCTTCTTTTCACCATTGCTTTGAGATTTTCACATGAACTCCATCTCTCATTTATTTTCAAAACCATGAGATTGATATGTAACACCAAATTCTATTACCACCTTGATTCCACAATGAAAAATATCTTTATAGCTAATAATGTCTCTTATAGCTAATTCCCCTTAAATACTTGGTTTTAATCCACTAAAGAATCGATCAAATTTACTTTCAGGTTGAAGGATAAAGCCAGAAGCATACCGTGTTAGTCTTGTAAAATTTTCCTCATATGTATCAAAGGATTCATCATCCTTTTTTAAGCTCAAGGAACTCCTTTTACCAACTTTTTTGGAATAATTCTATGAAAATACTTATTGAAAAATAAGTTCTGGAACTCATCCCATTCTATGGATTCAATTTCATCTTATTTACTTGTATTCTTGATTAGAGTCCACCACTGGTCTGCTTCACCTTAAAAAAGATAAACATCCCAAATTAAATTTCCATGTTCTGAAAAAATAACAATGGAAAATATCATTTCAATGGTACTTATCCATTGTTCAACAACTAGTGTATTAGAAGACCCACTAAAAGAAGGTGGATGTTGCCTTATGAAGGACTCAACGGAATTTTTTCCCCCTTCTCTTCTCATTTAGACGTCTAGAATGATTGATATCTTGTGTAAGTATAGCTATAATATTTTACATTATATCTATCATAACAATTTACTTTTCAGGAGTAAAATCATTACATTTCCTTTTTCATTGGTCATTTACATGGTTCCTTTGTGTTCCAGTCATTTTCTAAATCCCAAAAAGAATAGTGTGAGAGGAAAAAACCATACTTGGAAAATAATATAATCAAGAGGTTACATTAAATCTCTTAAATATTAGGTTTAATCTTACACTATTCACAATCATTTACATAATTCTGGAATGGTAACCTAGATTTATACATAACCTTAGGGATATCCCTATACATACCTTCGAAATATCTCAAGGGATATCACTAATGTTTTCACATCCTAGTTTCCAAAGGTTAACAAAACTATCACTTTGATATCAAATCTAACGACCCAAGCATGACGTACATAGACATTACATTTATTTTGTGGAATATTTAATACATTACACAAATATACACCCAAATACCATATTAGTTTAGTGTCTTTGGAAACATGGAACATAATCTTCTAACTTGGTGATAGATCCTCAAAATCTCCCATAAAGATCGTCTAATTTTGTTTTCCTACCTAAAACCATTCTTTATATCTTGGGGAAAAGAAAACAAAAAAAGGGTGAGATAAATTCTCAGTAAGGGTAGGAATTGAGAACATTAAAAAACCATAAACATAAGAATGTAAAAACATGAACATAAATGTTTAATATCGAAATATTGAGTAATGAAATAAATAATGGAAGTACTTAACAGATAGATCATAATGAAACAATAACCATGATAAAATAGAAATGGAAAAAACATGGAATTGTGGAAAATAAATAAGAATGAAATATGAATTCCATAGTAGCCAAGGAATTTCTTCCAACAGCATCATAGTGGACAAAGTCTATTAATGAACTAAGGTTACTTTCTCTTTCATCCACGTATTACTGAACCAGATTTACTAGTCATTCCAGCCCTGTATTAATGCACTGTATTTACTTTTCATTCCAATAATTTCTATCTCATGAGATATAAATCTTTACCCAATACATTTTATGGAGATATAGCTCTGACCCATATCATAATTAAATCATTCTAACATGTTCTATAAAAACATAAATCATTGATCATAGCATAACCCAAGATATAAAATGGGTGTCTTAAACATCATTACATCATAAAATAATCCATATAATATATCATTATATCATTAACACAATAAAATCATATTAATAATAGGGATAGAAACATAAACCTATTTAAAAAAATTCATATTATGTGAAAAATAATTTCGATAAAACACTAGAACTTAATTATTGAGGAAAATAACTTTTATTCATCTAAACATTTTCTTTTCTCAAAATGTCATGAAATTTTAAAAGAAAATATTTTAATTAAAAATAAACATGAAATCTTGTAAATGAAGATTCATTTAAATAAGGTGTTATTAAATCATAAAAATATGTTCATTCTATATAAGTTAAAAAACTTTCTCCTCAAACCTTTTCTAGAAAATTCAAAAGTATCTCGAATTGGATAACAACAAAATATTCCTTTCATGCCATTCAATAAATATTCAAAAAAGGGTAAAATTAAAATTAAAAAACTATATAATAATATAAATAATAGTACATAGTTATGAAACATGGATGTTAGTGATAAATATACCCTAGTAAATACTTACGTTTAAAGAATCTCATATAACAATGAGATTGCAAAATTATCCCTAATCGTCGGTCTGATTTCTTTCGTATGTGTCAGAAACTCTAATATAGTTGGTTTAAAAATATTATTAACTTGTAATTGAACCATAATAATATTTATGATATCATATATGATTCAATTATGACTTTATATTACCATTTATCTATCAATTCCATGTTAATGTAACATTTCAGGTAATAATTGTTTTATTTATCATACGTATTTTGACTTGTTATTCTTAATATTATTACTTATATCATTATTTAAATAATTAATGATTTTAAAAAATGATTTATATATCATAAATAAAGATTATATAAGTATTTATAATAGATAGATAGATGAAATGGAATACAACGATCAGGGAAACGGTAGGTCGTACGTACGCATGAATGTTGTTTCTGTTTCATTATTGATTTGAATGGAAGAAAATAGATGAAATATAAATTGTAATTCCCCAATCATAGTTACCTAGAGTTATTTAATTATTACATAACATTGGAATTTTTACAAGAGATCAAGTCTTGAATGACTGATTAGTTTAGTAGCCCTGGAGGTACTAGATACATACATACATTTTAAATTACATTATGAAATGGAAAAACAATGACATTTTTTATCCTTTGAAAACACTCATATCCCTTAGGTCAATAAAAATATACTTCTTCAAATCATAGGAAAAATAAATCATTAGAAAGGGGGTAGCTCAGATTCTTAGTAAATATAACGATATAGCAGAAACTATTATAAGAAAATATAAACATTTACGCTAATGTATAAGACTAAAACACAAGCCTTTTAAACTAAAACTTCAGCATAATATAGAAAAGATAAATAAAATAATTCAATTTAATTATTCACATCGTATTATACAAGTCCAATAATCACATGTAATATCAATAGCTAATTTCATAATGGTGGAATGCATAATGTCGGACATCATAACCTCATAGTCAAGGCCTCATTCCATGACTACAAATAAGATTTTGTCAAGACCTTATGCCAAGACACTAGTTTGTCTCATGAGACCTACTGAGGCATCGAGGAGCTATAGCAGGCTCCACCTGTCACTTACTATGTCCAATGTATTCCTCATATGAAAATTTTAGAGCATAATCTAAACATTCATATTAAAACTAGCATAAGAAATGTCAATATTTTAACCACAAACCATGAATGGTATAAAAATAGCACATCCACAGTAGAACATAACTCATTTAATACAATATACAAGTTATTATTATAATAAATCAATCTCCATCAAGAATAATTAAGGATATTGACGTAGATGAAAATAATCAGTAAATATATTTGAGAAAAATATCCCCTTCTTGAAAACATTTAAAAGTCTCACTATTTATCAAGAATCTGTTAAAAATAGATTTTTTTAATCAAAATGTCTCATACCACTTTGAAATTTTTCAAAGTAATTTTAATTTTAAAACATTCATGTACATATAAATAAATCCTTAATACTGTTTTTAAAACATGGACATTAATAAAAATGTTTTATAAGAATAAATCTTTAAAACCTTTAAAATGATATTTTAGTTAGAGTTCCTAACCAAATGAGAGACATTTGAATACAAATATTTGAGGTAATAAAAACATTATAATATTATGATAATAAGGGAATTCAGGATATACTATTTTAAAGTACATTATATACCCCATATAAAAGTTAATTGGTGCATAACAACTAAGAAGTCTCAATAGAATTTAAATTGAGTTGAAATCCCCTATAAATATTGTATCATTGGGTTAAGGATAAGTCAAGGACATAATTATATGTGAATAATATAAATATACTCAATATTATTGTATAATAATTTTAAATCAATCAGAGGACATTCACACATAATCTTGTAACAACAACACCAATGACTTGGATTTTTAACTCAATGAATGGAAATTGAGTTAAGATTACACTTATCAAGTTCATATCGATGACTTGAGAATTTACCAATGGATTGATTATGTGTATAGAAAGTATATCTGCACAAAGGGGAGTGAAAATTACTAAATAAATAAATAAATAGTGATTTCACACATAATCATGGAGTAAAATGACAAATGATGTTTTCGTAAAACCCAATATGTGGAAATCAAAATTAGAAATTCCCTTATCGATTTGGTAACTTATGAAACACACACCCCATTAAAGAAGGATCATACAATGAAGATTTAAATGTCCATAAATTAATGTATATTAAACAAATAATAAAATCATGGGAACAACATACACCACTTAAAAGGAAATAGTGCCAATATAGCACGAATCTCACGGGAATACCAAGTGAGGTGAATACACCTTACCTTGTAATTTTCCTTAGTTCAGGGTACGTTAACCTCTTGTATAATGGTGAAATAATTTTTATTAAATTATACATTAACCACATACATAAATATGATATCATATATTATCTTCTAATATTTGTATTTTGATGATATTTTAGTAGTATCATAGATTTTGGTGTTAACAGATTTATTTTCTTTTACATGGTTTGTCACATAAGTCATGTTTGTTATGGATGAGATGTATTTTCTTCACATAATGAATGATATTAAGTTCTTAAACATTATTTTTAGTCATAAAATGAAAATTAGTTTTGAATGGTTACGATGGGGAATGAATCTCATTGTGTTCTTGGAGACGGTAATTCATACGTATGCACGAGCAACAATACCATTCTATTGATACTGAAATAGTATGTAATTGTATGGTTATATTATATATAAAGAATAATTAACATGTTATATTTATTATTTAAACCATTTATACTCATTATTATACCTATCCAAATAATGAAGTGGTGAATAAAAAACTACACCGTGATATGGAGACGATAAGTTGTACGTACGCACGTATGGTGACATTGTCATTCATAGGATGGATAGAATAATGAATATGGGTATAAAATATTTAAAATAACATCAAAATATGTATAAGGTACTATATTTATTATTTTGGTATGGAAACAACAAATAAATAGGAAGTGGAATAAGAAAAGAACTTTGAAAGAGGTGATGAAATTATTACCTCTTCATCAGGTGCTTCCTTTGGATTTGATCAAAAGGGATCCCTAGGATGTATTTATAATCAAATTAAGGCCTATAGGTTTATTTTAGGGTAGTTGGGAGGATATTTTAGTAGTTTTGTTTCGATCCAAATGGATTTTTAGGTGTGATTTTAAGAGAAGGTGATGTACCACTTTATAAGAGAGGTGAGGGTCACTTTAAGAAAATCTTGAAATATTAATTTATTATACAATCATATTCCATTTATAATGGCTAAAAAAATTTATTTGTAAGTTAAGGTTGTTAGGGGTCATAAACCTCTCAAAACAATAGGTTTTATACAGGTTTAGGTCTCCATATTAACCTTATATTTTAGATCTAACTCTTATTTAAATAGCTTGTCATTTACCATCTATTCATGTATTATTATTATAAATGGTTAACAAACATACAATAAATATCCAAGATAACACCAAGTGGTTCATTAATGAAATATATATCATTATAAGAGTCCTTTGGTGGAACTTAATATTTTTTGGAACATTGTAACTTTTAATAATATATTATTTGTTTTAAAAACTCATTTATGCCAATTTTGACAATATTTAATATTTGGTTTATGTAAAAGTCAAGAAAACATGATTAATTCGTAACAAATAAATTAAATCAATCCTAAAAATTCATATTAACTTATAAAATTATTTTAATTCATCAAAAGTCTCAATTTTCATTTATTTTGATATTTATAAAATCAATTATTTTAATCTTTTATTAATAAGTCAATTTCTGCATCAGCATTATGTCATAAATAAATTAAATTATTTAATGTATAAATATTATAAATAAAATAAAATTATGTAGGAAATAATTTTATATTTATATATAATATTTATAGTCAAATTTATCTTATGTATTACCCTATATTAATAATATTTTAGTTGTGAAATTTTGAATTTAACACTTTTAACTCTTCCTTAAATAAAATTATAATAAATGCCCTAATCTAATACAAGTTGGTCAAAGAGTATCATATTTTATTAAAAAGATTGATTTGGGTTAAAAAACACATATACAATAGAATTATGAAATGTGTTAGGGTAATTATAATATCATTTTTATCTTCAATTACCCAATTTACTTTTAACTTTGGTAAATAAAATTCAAAGGTTATTATTCACCAAAATTATTTCCATCCTATTGAACCAAATTTTACTTAATGATGTCAATCATGTCTCTTGGATTTTTTAAATTCAATTCACAGAAGCGGTAAAATTATATTTTATGCAAATTTTCAAATGTGCCTAGAAGGTGGGTTAAAGACGTTAAAAATGTTCAATATAATTTTATACATCTAATTTTATTATAAAATGACTCCAATGAATTATATTTAAGTTATATAGGTATTATGTATCTATTTTTACCTACAATTAATTTAAATAAAATAAATAATTATTTAAATCAAAATAGCTTTTAAATAATAACGTAGTGTTTTTCACTATTCATCAAAAATTGAATGTTTTCATAAAAATAAAAAAAGCTCAACATAATATAATTCAAATATTTAAAATTAAAAAATGATGTCTATTTTACCAAATTCAAAACATATATGTTCTATTAATTAATTTTTAAAAATACTCCCATTGTCAAAACAAAAAAAGCGGGTTTTTAAGAAGTAAAAACTATCAAAAGATAGATATGTGTTAATGAAAAATTTAAATGTAAAATTTCATACAATGACCAAAATTGGATTACATTATAAAAATATAATCTAATTACACTTCTAAACCATTTAAATATATAATTTAACATTATGAATTATTTTGATTAAAAAACTTGTTTTCAATTAAAATTTAGTATTTTTCATTTCTCATTAAAATATGATAGTTATCAGAAAAGCACCGAATTTTATTCAGACTAAATTATTATGTCCTAATTCTAAAGAAGAAGTTTAGTTTTTAAAATTTAAAATATAAAAGTGTCAAAATTTGATTTTAAAATGGCTTCACCATTAAAATTCAGAAAAATTGTATTTTTTTGAAAAATATTTCTTTCATCTGAAAAATTGAATTTATTCTTATATTATGTCTAAGAAACATATAATATGGATGTTAAAATAATATGTAGTATATAAAATTCAAAATTAAGTTAATAGTATTCATAACCATTTTTTGAATGACTAGTTCGGAATATCGTGGTCCGCTCGAACTCGGTCTTGCGTGTAGTGAAAGATATTGAATTAATTTAAAGAAAGTAACTTAATAAGAAATCTTGGGGTGTTACATTATTCAACCCTTTTAGAAAATTGCATCCTCAAAATTTTAATATTTGGCTTAGGAACTTCATTGAAAGTCCCACATCGTAAAAAGAGTCAATAAAACTATAACTTAAAAAGAAAAAAATAAAAGTTCAAAGGTCACCTAAGATAACCCATACTAGGATTCCATGAAGGATTACATGGATATGGACAATAAAATAAGTGTCATGTTCTGATGGATAGTGGTAGAAAACATGATCAGGATAAAGTTAACAACAATAAAACCACAAACATGTGATGGGTTAAACGATCATCAGTCTCTCAGTAGGCAAAGTAAATAGACAACTATTATTGTTTTATGTTCTAATTCATAAATTTGGGGAAGATATTTGTGAGATTGAATAACATAAAGATATATACATACTTTTTAAGTATAGTTTCATCCTTTAATAAATTTCTCCCACAAACTTAACTTTTCTCAAACGATGAGTATTCAAGATGACATTGTCACAGATGAAGTGCTAGAATAAACTTCTAGATAATCACATAATCCACAAAGGATAAAATATGTATTTCACTTGTCTATAAAGATCAACCAAAACCAAATGGTTCGTATAAGATCAGATGATCTCTAAAATGGATAATCCTTTAATGGAAGAAAAATACTTATCATAATTTCAAAAATTAAACAAATAATACCCAAATTTCAATAAATACCATTCATTAAACAATTGTCTTTAAAATGTTTCAATATAATCGAAAATAATATTGGAACCCAAAACTCAGAAGAATTTAATCCCATAGTCATTCATAGTAAATCTTAACATTTATATTTAAATAACATAAACTACTCTTAAAGTCTCATACAGATGTGTAATTAAACAAATAACATATTCCCTATGATAGGTTAATTATTTCAATTAATAATCTTAATCTCTATAAAAATATATATATTCTTCTAAAATAAGAAAATACCATTACTCCTCAAATTAAATTCTATAGTATTCTATTTTTCGTAAGCATACAGTGTTCCAAATAGAGCGAACATCTTCCAAAATAACATTTATCTTTTTATCACCACATTATTTTCCTATCCAAAGGATATCTGTTTGATAAAACATAAGATCCCAAATAAAATTATATTTGATCAATAAAATCATTTAACTAAAGAAAATTAGTCATACTAACCAGGGACTTCATGTAGTCCAGTGGTAGGTGATAAATCCCAGTCACACTTTGTTTGTGTGTTTGATTCCCACATCTTTGTCCGACACGATGTGTAGTCACACGGTTTACGTGTTGTCCTTTTTCAAAAACAATATTTTATAACATTACCAAAACTAGATAAATTCATCAAAATAACTATAACATAATTTAACTACAAATTTTATCTCATACCTCATATTTTCATCTGAAAAATTAATAACCTGTAATTACCTCAAATTCAAGGATCATATAAACCCAAATGGTTCTTTATAACTATATCCACAAAAGAAAAGATAATTCTTAATCAAATATCATTTTCAAATAACAAACTATAGGGTTACACATGCAAGGAAAAATTCTTCCAAAGTATTCCCGTCAACAAAGTGCATTAATATTTTTAAACATTTATCCATCCATTTATTTCCACATAGGTTATTTCTTCACCTAGTGGTCATCCTATTTAATAGGTCATTGGATTGGGTAATGCCTAGATCCCCTAAATTTACAAAAAATTACTGTAAATGGATTCTTAGGATCATTTTTATTTTCTTCATTAGTACCCTTCATTTTTTTTCTCGACAATTATTTACTTTATTTCCTTCTTTCCCACACATAAATCATTTCTTAGTTCCATTGAGACACTTTCATGGACGTCTACTTTCACATTTATGTCTTGATGGAAATTGATCTTTCTTTTCTCTAAGTTATCCACTGCTAGATCTCTTATCATTCTCCATCTTTCTCTTCTTTTTTGAGTTTGGGAGTTGGTTAATGTGTATATTTTTATCCTATTTTTGGAAACCATCTTTGGCATGAACATGATAACTTTTACGCCTATCAGTATTCCATATAGTTTCTCATTTCCACTGTCGTTCCCACCTTATACATCATGTTAAATGTTACTATGACTTCCTTGGAATCCATCCATTGAATAAAACAAGAAAGCATAGTTTGAGTAACAAGAGTTGTAAAATCATTTATAGAATATCATGATACCTTATTTTCAATCTGAAACGCCTTAGGATTAACCAAGTTTATTTATTCTCATCTTATATTAAAATATTTCAATTTGGTTTAAAAAGAAAATGTGAATTATTCTAATAATATCCCTCGAGAATGGCGTAACCAAGAGTATAGCAAGGCCCATTGTCATGCACCAGTTCCTGTTCGAGTCTAGCTCAAAGAAGTTTTTTTAGATTTTATCCATAGGTGCATCTATTCCAGAGATACCTCTACCTACTTGTTTCTAGACAGGGTTGTATTTCTTAGAAAACCCACATAATATTTACATTACCAAAATTTATGTATGTTATTCTATTCTAATCGTCAAATTCTATCTTCAGGTAGTTTTTTCTAATCAGATTTTTTCTAAATAAATCTTCCAAGGTTTGTACTAAAATACTTTGATACCAATAGTAACTCCACTACCTTATTTACCAAAAGTTGGTGCATTGTTACATAACATTAGATTGATCTTAGGAGATCACATCTCTAAAGACCGATTAGGTTAGTATCCCTGGAGATACTAGATACATACATAAGTTTTAAATTACATTGTGAAATAGAAAAACTATAACATTGTGTATCCTTTAAACACACTCATATCCCTTATCCTGTTCCTGATGGTTAGTCATAATAAATTTCTTCACATCCCGAGAAAAATAAAATATAAGAAAGGGGTGAACTCAGATGCTCAGTAAGGATAACAATATAGAAGAAACTATCATAAGAAAACATAAATATTTAAGGCAATGTATATGACTAAGACACTAGCCTTTTAAACATAAACTTCAGCATAATATGGAAAATATAAATCAAATAATGTCATTTACATATTCACATGGATATTTCACTAGTTTAATGATCACAAGTAATATCAATAGATAATTTCATAAAGATTGAATGCATAATGTCGGACATCATAACCACATAGTCAATGCCTTCTGCCAAGACTATAAATAAGATTTCTTTCAAGGCCTTGTTATAAGAATACAAATAAGATTTTGTCAAGGCATTTTGACAAGACACTAGTTTCTCTCATAAGACCTACCGATGCATCGAGGAGCTACAGCAGGCTCCACTCGTCACTAACTAAGAACAATACATTATTTATATGAAAAGGTTGGAACATAGTCTAAACATTCCTATTAAAACTATCATATGAAATGTCAATATTTAACCACAACCATGAATGGTATAATAATAGAACATCCACAGTCAAACATAAATCATTGAATATAATATAGAAGATTGTATTATAATAAATTAACATCAATCAAGAATAATGATGGCTATTTACATAGATGAAAATAATCAATAAAAAAATTTGAGAGAAACATCCTCTTTTTCTTAAAAACATTTAAAAGTCTCACTATTTATCAAGAGGCTGGGGAAAATATATTTTTGAATCAAAGTGTCCCATACCACTTTGAAACTTTTAAAAGGAATTTTAATTTTAAAAAATTCATGTCCATATAAATAAATCCTTAAACCCATTTTTAAAACATTGACATTAATAAGAAATATTTATAAGAATAAGTATTTAAAGCATTTTAAACGATATTTTATTTAGAGTTCCAAACCAAATAAGGGATATTTGAATAAAAATATTGAAGTAATAAAAACATTAAAATAACATGATAATAAAGGGATTCATTATATACTATGTCAAATTACATTATATACACCATATAAAAAATAATTGGTGCATAACAACAAATATGTCTCAATAGAATTTAAATTGAGATGAAATTCCTTATAAAGACTATATCCTTAGGTTAAGGATAAATAGATGAAAAAATTATATGTCACAAATATAAATATACTCAATATGATTGGATATTCAGTGTAAATCAATCATAGGACATTCACACGTATTCTTGTAACAACAACACCAATGACTTTAATGTTTAACTCAATGAATGGAAATTGAGTTAAGATTACACTTATCAAGTTCATATCGATGACTTGAGAATTTATTAATAGATTGATTATGTTTATCAAAATTATTTCCACACAAAGGGGAGTAAAAATTAATAAATAAATGAATAAATAGTGATTTCACATATAATCATGGAGTAAAATAATCAATGATGTTTTCGTAAATCCCAATGAGTGGAAATCGAAATAAGAAATTCCCTTATCGATTTGGAAACTTACAAAACATACACCCCATTAAAGAGGGTTCATAAAATGAATATTTAAATACTCATAAAATAATTTATATTACACAATTAATAAAATAATGGGCACTACATACACCACACAAAAAGAAATAGTGGCTATATAGCATGAATCACACAGGAAAAAAGTGACGTGAAAACCCCTTACCTGGTACTTTTCCCTTGTTAAGGGTTCATTAACATCATGTACAATAGTTAAATAATTGTTATTAAATTATAAAATAACTACTTACATAAATATGATATCATATATGATCTTCTAATAATTCTTTATTAATGAAATTTCATTAGTATCATTGTTTTGGATGTTAACTTATTTGTTTTCCTTTATATGTCTTGTTACGTTAGTCATGTTTGTTATGGATAGGATGTATTATATTCACATAAATAATGATATTATGTTCTTAAACATTATTTTTAATCAAAAACTGAAATTATTCTTGAATGGTTATGATGAGGAATGAATCTTATCGTGTTTGTGGGGACAGTAATCCATTTGTACGCACGACTGACAATACTGTTCTATAGATGAAGAATTCATTTGTAATTGGATTGTTATATTATATTTATAGAATCATTAAAAAGTTATATTTATTATTTAAATAATTTATACTCATTATTATACCTATCCAAATAATGAAGTGGTGAATAACAAACAACACCATGATGTGGAGAGGGCAAGCCATACGTATGCACGTATGGTGACATTGTCATTCATAGGATGGATAAAATAATGAATATGGGTATACCATATTTATAATAACATCACATTATGTATAAGGTTCTGGATTTATTATTTTGGTATGGAAAAAAACTGAAATTGGAAGGGGAAGAAGAAAAAACTTTGAAAGAGGGGATGAAATTATTACCTCTTCATCAGGTGCATCCTTTTGATTTGATCAAAAGTGATCCATAGGATGGATTTCTGATTGAATTAAGGCCTCTAGGTTGAATTGAGGACAGTAGGGAGGATATTTTAGTAGGTTTTGGACGAGCCAAATGGCTTTTCAGGTGTGATTTGGAGAGAAGGGTAAGTACCCATTTATAAGAAATGTGAGGGTAACTTTAGGAAAATTTTGAAATATTAATTTATTATACAATAATATTCTATTTATAGTGGACACAAAAGGATTTATTTCTAGAATAAAGTGGGTATGGGTCAAAAAACTCTCAATAAATGGTTTTAGATAGGCTTTTGTGAACATATTTACCTTATATTTTAGATTTAACTCTTAGTTAAATAATTTATCTTTTACTATATATTCTTGTATTATTATAATAAATGGTTAATAAACATACAATAAAAAGCCAATAGAACCCCAAGTGGTTAATTAATGAAAAATATATTATTATATGAGTCTTTTGGCAGAACCTTAAATTTTATGTAATATTATATCATTTAATAATATAGTTTTTGATTTAAAAAACTCATTTATGTCAATTTTGACACTATTTATAATTTGGATTTTGTAAAAGTCAAAAAAATTTCATTACGTCAAAAAAAATAAATAAAATCAATTCTAAAATGTTATATTAACCTATAAAATTATTCTAATTCATCAAAAGTCTCAATTTAAATTTATTTGGATATTTATAAAATCAATTATTTTAATCTTTCATTAATAAGGTAATTACTACATCATCATTGTGTCATAAATAAATTAAATTATGTAATGTATAAAAATTATAAATAAAATTCCATTATATAGGAAATAATTGTATCTTTCTAAAAAATATGAATCGTCGAATTTATCTTATGTATTAACCAATATTAAAAAAAATTGTCCTGAAATTTAAAATTTAACACTTTAAACTCTTCTTTAAATAAAATAATAATGAATGTCCTAATCTAATAGAATTTGGAAAAATAGTATAATATTTTTTTTAAAGGTTCATTTTGGTCTGAAAACCCTTATCCAATAGAATTATGACATGTGTTAGTGTAATTATAATATTATTTTTATCTTTAATTGTCCTATTTACTTTTAAACGTGGTAAATAAAATTTAGAAGTTATTATTCACAAAAAATTATTTTCATCCTATTGAACCAAATTTTATTTACTGATGTCAACCGTGTCTCTCGAAGTTTTTAAATTCAATTCACAAAAGCGTTAAAATTATGTTTTATGCAAATTTTCAAATGTGCTTAGAAGGTTGGTAAAAGACGTCAAAAATATTCAACATAATTTTAAACATCTAATTTTATTATAAAATGACTACAATGAATTATATTGAACTTATATAGGTATTATTTATCTATTTTTACCTAAAATAATTTTAAATAAAATAAATAATTATTTGAATAAAAATGAGCTTTTAAACAATAATGGAGTGTTTCTCACTATTCATAAAAAATTCAATGTTTTTTGAAAAATACCAAAAATTCCCCCTAAACTAATTATGATATTCCAATTTCAAAAATGATTTATATTTTAAAAAATTAAAAAAATATAAGTTGTATTAATTAATTTTAAAAAATATTCTTGTTTTCAAAACCAAAAGGCAGGTTTTTGAGAAGTAAAAACTATCAAAAAATTGATATGTTTTAATGTCCAATTTAAATATAAAATTACCTACAATGACCAACATTAGATTAAATTATAAAAATATAATCTAATAACACATCAAAACCATTCAAATAAATAATTTAACTCTATGAATTATTTTGATTAAAAATATTGTTTTCAATTAAATGTTAGTATTTTTCATTATTCATCAAAATATGAAAGTTATCAGAAAAGCGCCAAAATTTATTCCGACTAAATTTTTATGTCCCAATTCTAAATAATGAGTTTATTTTTTCAAATTTAATATATAAAAGTTTCAAATATTGGATTTAAAATGGTTCACTATTAAAATTTAGAAAAATTTCATTTTTTGAAAAATACTTCTTTCATATGAAAAATTGAATTTCTTCTTATATTATGTCTAACAAACACATAATATATATGATAAAATTATATGGAGTATATAGAATTCAAAAATTCATTAATAAAATTCATAAACATTTTTTGAATGACTAGTTTGGTATGGCATGGTCCGCTCGAACTTGGTCTTGCGTGTAGTGAAAGCTATTAAATTACATTAAAAAATAACTTACTAAGAAATCTTGGGGTGTTACATTCTTCCACGCTTTTGGAAATTGCATCCTTTAAATTTTAAAATTGGGCTTTGTAACTTCATTGAAAATCTCACATCAGAAAGAGTCAATAAAAGTATCATTATTAAAGAAAGAAATAGAAGTTCAAAGGACACCCGAGATAAACCATACTAGGATTCCATGTAGGAAAATGTGGATATGAAAGATAAAATAATTCCCAAGTTCTGATGTAGAGTGATAGAGAACATGATCAGGATAAAGTTGACAATAATAAAACCACAAACTTGTAATGGGTTAAATGGTAATTAGTCTCCCAGTTAGATAAGTAAACAAATAAATTTTTTTGTTTTAAGTTCCAATTCATAATTTTGAGGAATATATTTATGATATTGACTAAGAACATAAAGAGATATACTTACTTTCTAATAGGAGTTTCATCATTTAATAAATTTCTCCCACTAACTCATCTTTTCCCCAAATGATGAGTAATCCAGATGACATGGTCACACCTGAAGTGTAACACCCCAGGTAAATAAAGAATATGACATTTTCATATTTATCCATATTTGTGAATAAAATATTAATATGACTTTAAAGGGGACGCTATGCTCGATGGCGTACCCAACACGCAACAACGAGTTTCTTGGGAATCTTACGTTGCACTCTAATAATAAAATACTATTATTTTAAATGGTAGTTAACATGTAGCCGTTGTATTGGCGGGAATGGATAGAAATAACTAAAATATGATTATATATGTTTTTAAATGTATTTACATTTATCCAATAAAAGATAAAGGCATAAAATACGGAAAGAATTCAATTTTAGGCGTATATGCCCTAGTTTTCACTAATGGTTCACTTATCGCCTTTTGATGGTGAACCGTCATTAAATATAGTTTTGTTCACTCATATGCATTATATTGGACCAAATAAAACTCTTCTTTAGAATCGGGATATCAAATTTTACTTTGTGTTATTTTTTGGTATTTTTCCGATAAAGTTCATTTTTTAATGAATAGTGTAAAATGTTGTATTTTAATTCAAAACCTCTTTTTAATATAATTTATTTATATGATTAGATTATATTTTGAATTGGTTTTAAAGTGAAATTAGAAAATATTTTTACCATTAAATCCAATAGTGGTCGTTGGAATTAATTTCACTTTGAAATCGGACTTAAACTAGTGTCAATCTTTTGATACTTATTGTTTCATAAAAACACGCTATTTGCTCTGACAGCGGGAATTAATTATTAAATTAATTAATGTGACTTATATGTTTTGAATTTTTTAAAATAGACTTCATTTTTGAATTCAGAATATCAAATATAGCTTAGGGTGAAGATTTTGTATTTTTCAGAAAAACTTCAATTTTTGATGAATAGTGAAACCACTAAGTGGTAGTTAAAGAGACTGATTTTCCGTTTAAATGAAACTTTGCCACTTCTGTGATTTGATTTTCAAAAATACAACATACATGGTTGTCATTAGTATGTAAAATCTGGTTCAATGGGATGAAAATAATTTTTTGGTGAATCGTAACTTTTTTTCATTAATCGCGATTAGAGGTAATTAGTGTAATTTAAGGTAAAAATGATATTATAAAAATATGAAAACACCATGACACTTGTCCTACCCATATTGGATGAGTCATGTCCGACCAAGACAACCCATGGGTCGATTTAGGGGACCCTATGGAGCCTCTTGGGTGAGATAATGACTTTAATGCCTTTTTTTAAATAAAGGTGAAAACGACACTAACATAAATTGTTTTACTAAAACAATTTTTAGAAGGGGTTATACTAATCATATTTTTGTCGAAAAATACTATTTCGGAAGATAAAAAGATTTCCTACATCAGGATATTTGTTTTATAATTTTTATACATTAAATAAATTAATTTAATTATGACATCATGATGATGCAATGATGACCTCATTAATGAACAGTTAAAATAAAATGAAAAGATAATATAAAATCTAAGACCTAAACTTGTCCAAAAACTATTGGATGGGAATATTTAAAAGCCTTATCATCTTATCTTAGAAATATATCAATGTGGGACATTATAAATTCGAAACACTTTTGAAAATAAAATAATAGTTTCATGATTTCCAAAAGTGCCCCTCTTCTCCTCTTATAAAAGGCCCCCACCTCTACCTCATTTCACACACCCCTCAAGCCTTTGTCTCGGCCATCCCCTGCCCATTTACTCTCTACAAATCCCTCGCCTCATACTAGAGGATTAAATTTGGGAATAATCCTTTCAAAGGAAGCCTTTAGGCTCAAATCAAAAGGAGTTACACTTTTAAAGGTAATTCATTCTCTCATGTTCATTTGTTTTATTTTGCTTCTCCAACCCCCTAAACTCTTTTTATTTACTTCTTTTCTAACGAAAACAGTATCTTCAATATACTAGGATGTTTTTATAAGATTTATTTGAGCTTCACTATCACACAAATACATCAAATGGTTAAATAACATACGGTTTCCGTGGATGGCGAAATTCTACATCCCGAAACGATGATTGTTCAATACTCATTTAACACCTTAAAAGGTGGCCATTATGATGTCACTATTTTTATATATGATATATAATATGTTTATTCTTTCCTTAAGCTTCTGTATTTTTCATTTATGGCATACCACTATTGTTTCCATTATGGGTAAACATGATATCTTCATTTTAGGAAGTGCGGACTACCACCCTCTGAAAGTGATTTGATTCGTTAATACCATATGTGGGATGTGTAAAGGATAAATTTAATGATATTATATATGTTATTATACTGTAACTATAATATACTCTTATATAATTATCATTCCATTCCAGAAAATACGAAATAGAAATGGAAGTAGCGTTCATGCGTACGTACGGCTTACCGTCTCCATGAACGGTGCATTTCATTTCTTACCTCTAAATGTGATGTAATATTATAAATACATGTATATGCTGAATATATATGATATATATGTTATCCAAGTCATTAATATCATTCTGGATATAACGAACCTTTGACCAAATTAACAACATGTATGTGTAAGAAGTCTATTTTTGACTTAAGAACCAAATACCGACAAAATGAACATTATTAACATAAATGATTACATGATGTTCATAACATGGTATAAAAGGAATAATGAACATGAAAATGGTTCTTAATAAAGTAGATATTAACTCAAGTTTATTATTTAGGAGATTAAATAACGGTCGGGTCATGTCGGATACGAGGTAAGGGATCCTACTCCTCTCTTTCTTTTTAATGTACACTCTTTTATGTCATTCCTTTTAAAGCTCATCTTTATTGTTATTGGGATGTTATTTTATATTAATCTTACTGTAATTTTTATGTTCATGTGATGAGAGACCCTATTCCCTCTCATCAATCCATTTTGGAATTTTTGAGTGGCGTCGTTAGGCTGTCGAATTTTCATAAGAGATCTAACCCCTCTCTTTCTTTTAAAGTACTCTCCTTTATGTCACTTCTTTTAAGCTCGTATTTGTTATGATGGGGGATGTTCTTTCGTATTCCTCTTTCTGTACATTTTGTTGTAATGTGATGAGATACCATATTTGATCTCATCAATCCTTTTTTGGAAGTTTTAAGTGGCGCCGTTAGGCTGCCGAGTTTTCGTAAGTGATTTTTCATCTCACTTTTATTCCCGTGAGATTTATGCTACATTTGCCACAATTTCCTTTGAGTGGTGTATGTACTGACCATTATTTTACTCATTGTTTAATATTCATTCATTTATTAGTATTTACATCAATGATGTATTGTCCTTCTTTCATGGGGCATATGTTTCTAGAGATACCCATATTGGTAAGGGAACCTTTCACCCTCCTCTTTTTAAAAGACTTATTTTGTTATTTCTTCTAATTAACATAATATTATTTGGGGATATGTTCCTCTATATCCTTATTGATGTAAATTTTATGTCCATGTGATGAGATACCCTTTTTATCTCTCATCAACTCTTATTCTGAATTTTGATGTAACGTCGTTAGGCTGTCTAATTATTGTAAGGGAACTTCTTAACCCAATTACCATTCTTTGGGTTGATCTCCTACTTTCAAATTATGTCATGATATTATTATGTCCTATCTTGTATTTGTACTTTCTTTATGTGTACTTATAGTGAATACACATAATAGATCTATTTTATTTTAAAAATGGTCTTTGTATGGGGCTTCGTCTCAATCTCCTTTCATTGAGGAATATTTTGTTTTATACACAACCTTCTTTTATACGGTGTATAAACCCCTTTAACTTTTACGTTTATTAAAAAGGAATCTTTTTTATACGAATCGTTTACTAAACGACAAAAGGGAATGTTTTTGTCGTACGTATGCGGCGACAACGACTTCTCCGCCGCTGTGACCATTATTTGAGTTTTTGGCTTCCTCTACAAGCCAAACCTTTTTATAAAAGAAAAATAAATACCATGTTTTACTTTTATTTTATTTTTTTATTGAAAATGGTTTTCATGATGTTTGTATATCAATGTGTTGTATTGATATCTTGTGATTGAAAGGTGGAAATGTTATGTTTCCTTTATGCATGTTTTATGTGATACGATTATGTTGAGGTTCTTGGGCATTATTATGAAGACAGGTGGTTCCGTGATAAACTAAGGACGGGTGAGCCCGATATAGCTCTCCAATGCATTGGGTAACGTGAAGGAGTGAAACGTTAAGGTTTCTCCGAAGAGATTTAGGGAATATACTCTGATGGGTATTCCAAACGTAACCAAGAGGTTTACTACCTACTTAAGAATGTTATGAATGCCTCAAGTTACCTTTATGTCTTATGATTTCTATGATTTATTCATGATTTGATGAGGTATGTTAAAGTGTTTATGTTTTATGGGTAAAGTATGATCTCATCCTTATGTATATATTTACCCATGTTTCCTTTCCATATTTTTATATCCCTTACTGATCTTTTTATGCTCATCCCAAGTTTTTGAAATGTTTTTCATAGGTCGAGGGAATGGTACATGATGTGATGATAGTGTCAAGGATGTGTCAAGAAAGAATCCATGTTTTATTTTCAATATGTTTTCGTTGATGGGAAGAATGAATACTATCTTTTATGTAACCACTTTGTTTAAATGTGGAATGTAATGCAAGTTTCATGATATAATTCTCTAAAACTCTAAACCTGAAAAGATCATCAATGTGTAATCTTGTAATAACTCAAGATTAAGTAAGTTTTAAGGCTGAGGCCATATAGTTGGTATCAAAGGTCGGTTTAGATAACTTTAGAGGTTAGGGTATTCTTTAAGAATAAGTGACATTACCATAATGGTTAGGATTTCAGAAAGAGTCCTAGTTTTAGATAAAGTGAATGAGTAAGTGTATCTTAGTGTTTACCTTCCTCATTAGTACATGACGGTTTTGTTGATATACTGACACTAAAATTTCTGTTTTTAGTGAATGGATGGATCTAGCAGGCACCAAAGAGACAACAGGTTTGAAGGAAACTGTGGTGGTTTTATGATTAAGATACTAGATAAAATGGGGGATTCAATGAAGAAACTCATGGTTGTTCTAAACCAACTATCAAGGAGTCATGATCAACCACTTGAACCTTGGTATGTTCTATAATACATCATTTACGAGATGACCAATCCATTTGGAAGTTCAGGTAATAATTATAAAGGTAACCATTAGAGTTTATATGATCCTTACTTTTGAGGTAATTATGGGTTATTATATGATATGCTGGAAAATGAAAGGCATGAGATAAACTTGAGGTTAAAATATGTTATGATCATTTTTGATGATTTTATCTCTTTTTGGGGAATTATTTAAGAATTATATAGTTTTTTTAAAAGGACAACACGCAGACCGTGTGACAACCCGTCGCATCAGACAAAGCTGCGGGAATCGAACCCACAACCAAAGTGCGACTGGTATTTATCGCCTACCACTGGACTACGTGAAGTCCATGGTTAGTTTGACCGATTCTTTATAGTTAGATTATTTTATGAATTAAGAGTAAGTTGATTTTGGGTTATTTATGAAAATGATTAACCTATCATGGAGGATATGTGATTAGGTTAATTACTTTTCAATACGAGACTTTAGGAGCAACTGATATTGTTTGGAGATAAATGTTACGATTTAACTTGGAAGACTATGTGACTAAATCCTTAAAATATTTGGGTTTCAATCTTATATTGGTTTACTTTGAAGAATTTTATGGACAAATTGTTTATCGGATGGTCCTCGTTGAACTTTGGGTTTTGTTGGACAAATTTTGAGATTAAGAATAGATTTTCTTTTTATAAAGGGTTATCTTTTTTTGGATTATCTGACCTTGTAATAACCTTTCTAGTTTTGGTTTTGGTTAAAGCCTAAAGACATGGGAGATATATAGTTCTATTTTGTGGATTATGTGATTCTCTAGAATTTTATTATAGTACTCTTAATGCGAACAAGTCTCCCTAAATACTCGTCTTTTGGAAAAAATATGAGTTTGATTAAGGAATCTAGTAAAAGATGAAAGTCAACATGATAAGTGATTATGTTTCCTTATGAATAAATTCCTCAATAAAAATTAACTTAAAACAAAAATGTTGTCTATTAACTTTTCCTACTGGGGAACCCAACACCGTTTAACCCATCACATGTTTGTGATTTTCTTATTGTTACCTTTATCCTAAACATGTTTTCTATCACTCTCCATCAGAACATGACCCTATGTGTTTCTCCTCCATGTCCATGTTTTCCTACATGGAGTCCAAGTATGGGTTAACTCAGGTGACCTCTATACTTATCTTTCTTTACTTTAAATTGATTGTTTTACCGACTCTTGTTCCGATGTGGGACTTTCAAGGATGTTTCCAACCGCAATTTTAAAATTGCGAGGACGCAATTCCCAAAAGGGGGGAAGGATGTAACACCCCAGGTAAATAAAGAATATGAAATTTTCATATTTATCAATATTTGTGAATAAAATATTAATATGACTTTAAAGGGGACGCTATGCTCGATGGCGTACCCAACACGCAACAACGAGTTTCTTGGGAATCTTACGTTGCACTCTAATAATAAAATAATATTATTTTAAATGGTAGTTAACATGTAGTTGTTGTATTGGCGGGAATGGATAGAAATAACTAAAATATGATTATATATGTTTTTAAATATTTTTACATTTATCCAATAAAAGATAAAGGCATAAAATACGGAAAGAATTCAATTTTAGGCGTATATGCCCTAGTTTTCACTAAAGGTTCACTTATCGCCTTTTGATGGAGAACCATCCTTAAATATAGTTTTGTTCACTCATATAAATTCTATTGGACCAAATAAGACTCTTCTTTAATATCGGGATATCCAATTTTACATTGTGTAAATTTTTGGTATTTTTCCGATAAAGTTCATTTTTTAATGAATAGTGTAAAATGTTGTATTTTAATTCAAAACCTATTTTTAATCTAATTTATTTATATGATTAGATTATATTTTTAATTGGTTTTAGAGTGATATTATAAAATATTTTTAGCATTAAATCCAATAGTGGTCGTTGGAATTAATTTCACTTTGAAATCGGACTTAAACTAGTGTCAATCTTTTGATACTTATTGTTTCATAAAAACACGCTATTTTCTCTGACAGCGGGAATTAATTATTAAATTAATTAATGTAACTTATATGTTTTGAATTTCGTAAAATAGACTTCATTTTTGAATTCAGAATATCAAATATAGCTTAGGGTGAGGTTTTGGTATTTTTCTGAAAAACTTCAATTTTTGATGAATAGTGAAACCACTAAGTGGTAGTTAAAGAGACTGATTTTCCGTTTAAATGAAACTTTGCCACTTCTGTGATTTGATTTTCAAAAATCCGACATACATGGTTTTCATTAGTATGTAAAATGTGGTTGAATGGGATGAAAATAATTTTTTGGTGAATAGTAACTTTTTTTCATTAATCGCGATTAGAGGTAATTAGTGTAATTTAAGGTAAAAATGATATTATAAAAATATGAAAACACCATGACACTTGTCCTACCCCTATTTTATGAGTCATGGCCGACCAAGACAACCCATGGGTCGATTTATGGGACCCTATGGAGCCTCTTGGGTGAGAAAATGACTTTAATGCCTTTTTTAAATAAAGGTGAAAATGACACTAACAAAAATTGTTTTACTAAAACAATTTTTATAAGGGTTTATACTAATCATATTTTTGTCTACAAATACTCTTTGGAAAGATAAAAAGATATACTACATCAGGATATTTTTTTTATAATTTTTAGACATTAAATAAATTAATATAATTATGACATCATGATGATGCAACGATGACCTCATTAATGAACAGTTTAAATAAAATGAAAAGATAATATAAAATCTAAGACCTAAACTTGTCAAAACACTATTGTATGGGAATATTTCGAAGCCTTATCATATTATATTTGAAATATATCAATGTGGGACCTTAGAAATTCGAAACACTTTTGAAAATAATATAATAGTTTCATGATTTCCAAAAGTGCCCCTCCTCTCCTCTTATAAAAGGCCCCCAACTCTACCTCATTTCACACACTCTTCAAGCCTTTGGCTCGGCCATCCCCTACCCATTTACTCTCTCCACATTCCTCTCCTCATACTAGAGGAATACCTTTGGGCAGAATCCTTTCAAAGGAAGCCTTTATGCTCAAATCAAAAGGAGTTACACTTTTGAAGGTAATTCATTCTCTCATGTTCATTTGTTTTATTTTGCTTCTCCAACCCCCTAAACTCTTTTTATTTACTTCTTTTGTAACAACACCGGTATATTAAATATACTAGGATGTTGTTATAAGATTTATTCGAGCTTCACTATCACAAAACTACATCAAATGGTTAAAGAACATACTGTTTCCGTGGATGGAGAAATTCTACCTCCCGAAACGATGATTGTTCAATACTCATTTAACACCTTCAAAGGTGGCCATTATGATGTCACTATTTTTATATATGATATATAATATGTTTATTCTTTCCTTAAGATTCTGTATTTTTCATTTATGGCATACCACTATTGTTTCCATTATGGGTAAACACGATATCTTCATTTTAGGAAGTGCGGACTACCACCCCCTGAAAGTGATTTGATTCGTTAATACCATATGTGGGATGTGTAAAGGGTAAATTTAATGATATTATATATGTTATGATACTGGAATTATAATATACTCTTATATCATTATGATTCCATTCCATAAAATACGAAATAGAAATGGAAGTAGCATTCATGCGTACGTACGGCTTACCGTCTCCATGAACGGTGCATTTCATTTCTTACCTATAAATGTGATATAATATTATAAATACATGTATAATATGAATATATATGATATATATGTTATCTAAATCATTAATATCATTCTGGATATAATGAACCTTTGACCAAATTAACAACATGTAAGTGTAAGAAGTCTATTTTTGACTTAAGAACCAAATACCGACAAAATGAACATTATTAACTTAAATGATTACATGATGTTCATAACATGGTATAAAAGGAATAATGAACTTGAAAAAGGTTCTTAAGCAAGTAGATATTAACTCAAGTTTATTATTTAGGTGATTAAAGAATGTTCGGGTCAAGTCGGATATGAGGTAAGGGATCCTACTCCTCCCTTTCTTTTTAAAGTACACTCTTTTATGTCATTCCTTTTAAAGCTCATCTTTATTGTTATTGGGATGTTATTTTATATTAATATTACTGTAATTTTTATGTTCATGTGATGAGAGACCCTATTATCTCTCATCAATCCATTTTGGAAGTTTTGAGTGGCGTCGTTAGGCTGCCGAATTTTCATAAGAGATCTAACCCCTCTCTTTCTTTTAAAGTACTCTCCTTTATGTAACTTCTTTTAAGATCCTATTTGTTATAAAGGGGGATGTTCTTTCATATTCCTCTTTCTGTACATTTTTTTGTAATGTGATGAGATACCCTATTTGATCTCATCAATCCTTTTTTGGAAGTTTTAACTGGCGCCGTTAGGCTGCCGAGTTTTCGTAAGTGATTTTTCATCTCACTTTTATTCCCGTGAGATTTATGCTACATTTGCCACAATTTCCTTTGAGTGGTGTATGTACTGACCATTATTTTACTCATTGTGTAATATTCTTTCATTTATGAGTATTTACATCAATGATGTATTGTCCTTCTTTCACGGGGCATATGTTTCGAAAGATACCCATGTCGGTAAGGGAACCTTTCACCCTCCTCTTTTTAAAAGACTTATTTTGTTATGTCTTTTAATTCACATAATATTATTTTGGGATATGTTCCTCTATATCCTTATTGATGTAAATTTTATGTCCATGTGATGAGATACCCTTTTTATCTCTCATCAACTCTTATTCTGAATTTTGAAGTGACGTCGTTAGGCTGTCTAATTATTGTAAGGGAACTTCTTAACCCAATTACCATTCTTTGGGTTAATCTCCTACTTTCTAATTATGTCATGATATTATTATGTCCTATCTTTTATTTTTACTTTCTTTATGTATACTTATAGTGAATACACATAATAGATCTATTTTATTTTAAAAATGTTCTTTGTACGGGACTTCGTCTCAATCTCCTTTCATTGAGGCATATTTTTTTTTATACACAACCTTCTTTTATACGGTGTATAAACCCCTTTGACTTTTACGTTTATTCAAAAGGAATATTTTTTATACGAATCGTTTACTAAACGAGAAAAGGGAATTTTTTTGTCGTACGTATGCGGCGACAACGACTTCTCCGCCGCCGTGACCATTATTTGAGTTTTCGGCTTCCTCTACAAGCCACACCTTTTTTTAAAAGAAAAATAAATACCATGTTTTACTTTTCTTTTATTTTGTTATTGAAAATGGTTTTCATGATGTTTTTATATCAATGTGTTGTATTGATATCTTGTGATTGAAAGGTGTAAATGTTATGTTTCCTTTATGCATGTTTTATGTGATACGATTATGTTGAGGTTCTTGGGAATTATTATGTAGACGGGTGGTTCCGTGATAAACTAAGGGCAGGTGAGCCTGATATAGCACTCCAATGCATTGGGTAACGCGAAGGAGTGAAACGTTAAGGTTTCTCCGAAGAGATTTAGGGAATATACTGTGATGGGTATTCCAAACGTAACCAAGAGGGTTACTCCCTACGTAATAATTTTATGAATGCCTCAAGTTACCTTTATGTCTTATGATTTCTATGATTTATTCATGATTTGATGAGGTATGTTAAAGTGCTTATGTTTTATGGTTAAAGTATGATCTCATACTTATGTATATATGTACCCATCTTTCCTTTCCATATTTTTATATCCCTTACTGAGCTTTTTATGCTCATCCCAAGTTTTTGAAATGTTTTTCACAGGTCGAGGGAATGGTACATGATGTGATGATAGTGTCAAGGATGTGTCAAGAAAGAATCCATGTTTTATTTTCAATATGTTTCCGTTGATGGGAAGAATGAATACTGTCTTTTATGTAACCACTTTGTTTAAATGTGGAATGTAATGCAAGTTTCATGATCTAATTCTCTAAAACTCTAAACCTGAAAAGATCCTCAATGTGTAATCTTGTAATAACTCAAGATTAAGTAAGTTTTAAGGCTGAGGCCTTATATGAAGCACTAGAATAAACTTCTATAGAATCACATAATCCATAAAGGATGAACTATATATTTCCCTTTTCTTTAGAGATCAATCAATACCAAATGGTTAGTACATGATCTGATGATCCCCAAAATGGATAAGCCTTTATATAAATAAAAATACTAATCTTGATTTCCAAAATTAAACAAACAATACCCAAATATCAATAAAGACCATTCAATAAAAAATTGTCCTTAAAATATTTCAATATAGTCCAAACTAATATTGGAACCCAAAACTCAAAAGAATTTAATCCCATAGTCTTTCATAGTAAATATTAACATTTATCTCCAAATAACATCAACAACTCTTAAAGTCTCATACAAGAGTTTAATTAACCAAATCACGTATTCTCTATGATAGGTTAATCATTACAATTAATAACCTGAATATCTATAAAAAACATATATTCGGACAAAATAAAAAACACCATTACTCCTCAAATAAAATCCCATAATATTCTATTTTTATTAAGTATATAGTGTTCCCAATAGAGAAAACATATTCCAAAATAACATTTATCTTTTGATCACCAAATTATTTCCCTATACAATGGATATCTATTTTATAAGACATAAGATCCCAAATAAAATTATTATTGATCAATAAAATTATTTAACTATAAAGAATTAGTCACACTACCCAGGGACTTCACGTAGTCCAGTGGTAGGCGATAAATCCCAGTCACACTTTGGTTGTGTGTTCGATTCCTGCAGCTTTGTCTGACATTATGTCTAATCACATGGTCTGTATGTTTTCCTTTTTTAAAAAAAATATTTTATAACATTCCCAAAATTTGATAAATTCGTCAAAATAACCATAACATAATTTAACCACAAATGTTATCTCATACCTCATATTTTCATCCCAAAAATTAATAACCTATAATTACCTCAAATTCAAGGATCATATAAACCCAAATAGTTCATTATAACTATATCCACAAAATAAAAGATAATTCATCCTCAAATATCATATTCACATAACAAACTATAGGGTTACACATGCAAGAGAAAAGTATTCTAAAGTATTCCCATTATTAAAGTGCATTAAAACTTTTAAACATTTCTCTATCCATTTATTTTCCCATAGGTTCTTCCTTGACCTAGTGGTTATCCTATTGAATAGGTTTTTGGATTGGGTAATGCCCAGATCCCCTATAATTACAACTAATGAATGTAAATGGATTATTAGGATCATTTTTATTTTCTTCCATAGTACTTTTGATTTTTTTTCTCAACAATTGTTTACTTTTTCTTCTTATTTCCAACACATAAATCATTTTTTTTGTTCCATTGAGACACTTTCCTGGGTGTCTCCATTCATATTTATGGAATAATGGAAATTGAGCTTTCTTTTCTCCACAGTCTCCACTGCTGGATCTCGTATCATTCTCTATCTTTCTCTTCTTTATTGATTTTGGGAGTTGGTTAATTCGTATATTTTTATCATATTTTGGGAAACCTTTTTTGGTGGGAATAGGATATCTTTAACACCTATGAAAATTCCATATAGTTGTTCATTTACACCATTGTTTCCACCTAATACATCATGTTCGATGTTACTATGACTTCCTTGGAATCTTACCATTGAATAAAACCAGAATGCATAGTGTGAGTAACAATAGTCATAAAATCATTTATAGAATATCATGAAAACTTATTTTTAATCTAAGACACCTTAGGATTAACCAAGGTTATTTATTCTCATCTTATATTAAAACATTTCAAATCGTTTTGTAAATAAATGGGAATTATCCTAAGCATATCCCCTGAGAGTGTCGTAACCAAGAGTGCAACAAGGGCCGTTGTCGTGCACCAGTTCTTGTTCAAGTCTTTCTCAATGTGGTGTTTTCAGGTTTTATCACTAGGAACATATGTTCCAAAGCTATCTCTTCCTACTCGTATCTAAAAAGAGATGTATTTCTTGGAAAACCCACATAATATTTACATTAACTATATTTTTTGGATGTTATTATATACTAATCATCAAATTATATCTTCGGGTAGTGTATTCTAATCATATTTTTTCTAAATCAATCTTTCAATGTTTATACTAAAATTATTTGTTACCAACTGTAACGCCCCGACCTTAGTTACCCAAAGTTGCTACATTATTATGTAACATTAGAATGATCACAAGAGATCATGTCTTGGATGACCGATTAGTTTAGTATCCCTATAGGTACTAGATACATACATACATTTTACATTACATTATGAAATGGAAAAACTATAACATTGTGTCTCCTTTGAACACACTCTTGCCCCTAATTCTATTCATGTAATTAAATAATAATATAATTCTTCACATCCTGAGAAAAAAAACATAACAAAGGGGTGATCTCAGATACTCAGTAAGGATAAAAATATAGTGGAAACTTGCATAAAAAACATAAACATTTAAGGCAATGTATATGACTATGACACAAGACTTTTAAACTTATACTTCAACATAATATGGAAAAGATAAATCAAATAATTCCATTTACATATTAAAAATGATATTCTACTAGTTTAATAATCACATGTAATATCAATAGCTAATTTTATATTGATTGAATTCATAATGTCAGACATTATAACGACATTGTCAAGGCCTCATTCCAAGACCACAAATAAGATTTTGTCAAGGCCTTGTGCCAAGACACTAGTTTGTCTCAAGAGACCTACTAATGCATCAAAGAGCTATAGAAAGCTCCAATCATCACTTACTAAGTGAAATTCATTCCTTATATGAAATTTTTGGAACATAATCTAAACATTCATATTAACAATATCATACAAAATGTCAATATTTAACCACAAATAAGAATGGTATAAAAATAGAACATCCATAGTAAAACATAACTTATTCAATAAAATATATAACATTGTATTATAATAAATCAACATAAATAATGAATAATGAAGGATATTGACATAGATGAAAATAATCAGAAAAACTATTTGAGAGAAATATCCCCTTTTTCTTAAAAACATTTAAAAGTCTCACAATTTATCAAGAGGCTATTAAAAATACATTTTCGATTCAAAGTGTCCCATCCCACTTTGAAACATTTAAAAGTAATTTTAATTTTAAAACATTCATGTCCATATAAATAAATCCTTAAAACCATTTTTAAAACATGGACATTAATAAGAAAGATTTAGAATAATATATCTTTAAAACATTTTAAACGATATATTAGTTAGAGTTACAAACCAAAGGAGAGACATTCAAATAAAAATAATTGAGGTAATAAAAACTTTATAATATCATGATAATAAATGTATTCATAATATACAATATCAAGGTACATTATATACACCATATAAAAGTGAACTGGTGCATAACAACAAAGAAGTATCAATAGAATTTAAATTGAGATGAAATCCCTTATAAAGACCATATCTTTAGGTTAAGGATAAATCAATGAAATAATTATGTGCAAAAAATATAAATAAACTCAATATGATTATATATTAAGTGTGAATCAATCATAGTGAATTCCCACACATTCTTGTAACAACAACACCAACAACTTGGATGTTTAACTCAATTAATGGAAATTGAGTTAAGATTGCACTTATCAAGTTCATATTGATGACTTGTGATTTTATCAATGGATTTATTATGTGTATCAAAAGTATATATGTACAAACAGGAGTGGAAATTACTACCTAAAAAAATAAATAGTGATTTCACACATAATCTTGGATTAAAATAATCAATGATGTTTTCGTTAAACCCAATAAATGGAAATCAAATTTAGAAATTACCTTATCGATTTGGTAACATACAAAACATACACTCCATGAAAGAAGGATCATACAATTAATATTTAAATACCCATAAATCAATGAATATTACAAAAATAATAAAATCATGGGTAGTACATACACCACACAAAAGGAAATATTGGTAATATAGCATGAATCTCACAGGAATAAAAAATTAGGTGAAAACACCTTAACTTGTATTTTTCCTTAGTAGAGGGTATGTTAACCACTTGTATAATGGTGAAATAATTGTTATTAAATTATACAATAACAGCATATAAAAAGATGATTTCATATGTGATCTTCTAATATTTCTTTGTTAATGATATTTCAGTACTATCATTGTTTTTGGTGTTAACTGATTTGTTTTCCTTTAAATGTTTTGTTATGTATGTCATGTTTATTATGGATAGGATGTATTTGATTAAAATCACAAATGATATTTTGTTCTTAAAATTTATTTGTAATTATTAAATGAAAATTATTCTTTAATGGTTATGATGGGGAATGAATTTCATCGCATTCACGGAGATGGTAATCCTTACGTACGCACGAGCGACAATACCATTCTATTGATAGTGAAATAATATGTAACTGGATGGTTATATTATATATGAATAATCATTAACATGTTATATTTATTATTTAAATCATTTATACTCATTATTATACACATCCAAATAATGATATGGTGAATAACAAACTACACCATGACATGGAGACGACAAGTCGTATGTATGCAGGTATTGTGACTTTTTCATTCTTAGGATGGATAGAATAATTAATATAGTTATACCATAATTATAATAAAATCACATTATATATAAGGAACTGGATTTATTATTTTTTTATGGAAACAACAAAGAAAGAGGAAGTGGAAGAATAAAATAACTTTGAAAGAGGTGGTGAAATTATTACCCCTTCTTCGGGTTCTTCTTTTTGATTTGATCAAAAGGGATCCTTAGGATGGAATTATGATCAAAGAAAGGCATCTAGGTTGAAGTGAGGGTATTTGGGAGGATATTTCATCTAGGTTTGGCCAATCCAAATGGATTTGGAGTTGTAATTTTGAGGGAAGGGTATGTATCCTTTTATAAGAGAGGTGAGGGTTACTTTTGGAAAAGCCTGAAATATTAATTTATTATACAATCACATTCAGTTTATAATGCCTCCAAAAAGATTTATTTCAAGGATAAGGTGGTGTTGGGTAGAAAACGTCCCAACTAATAGGTTTTATACAGGTTTAGGATACCATACTAACCTTATATTTTATATTTAACTCTTAGATGAATAGTTTAACTTTTACCATGTATTCTTATGTTTTTATAATAAATGGTTAATAAACATAATATAAAAGGCCAATAGGACCCCAAGTGGTTAATTAATGACTTATATAT
Organism: Viscum album; assembly: GCA_963277665.1. Classification (NCBI taxonomy): domain Eukaryota; kingdom Viridiplantae; phylum Streptophyta; class Magnoliopsida; order Santalales; family Viscaceae; genus Viscum; species Viscum album. The sequence goes on along the minus strand of OY728150.1, from coordinate 625,471,012 downwards.
CATTATATTAGTCCTTTGGCTTAATGATATATTTTTATGAATATTATATCATTTAATAATATTGTATTTTTTTTACACTTTTATAGCAATTTTGACACTATTTATAATTTGGTTTTTGTGAAAGTCAAAATAACTTTATTACATAGAAACAAATATATTAAATCAATCTTAACATGTCATATTAACCTATAAAATTATTTTAATTCATCAAAATCTACAATTTACATTTATTTGGATATTTATAATATCAATTATGTTAATCATTCATTAATAAGGTAATTACTGCATCATCATTGTGTCATAAATAAATTTAATTATTTAATGTATAAAATTTATAAATAAAATACCATTATGTATGAAATATTTTTATCTTACTTATAAATATTTATAGTCGAATTTATCTTATTTATAACTCTATATTTAAAATGTTTTACTTATGAAAATATGAATTTAGCACTTTTAACTCTTCTTTAAATAAAATAATAATAAATGTCCTAGTCTAATACAAGTTGGTAAAAAGGGATTATATTTAATTCATAAAGTTTATTTTGGTCGAAAAAACTTATCCGATAGAATTAAGTCATGTTTTAGGGTAATTATAATATCATTTTTACCTTTAATTACCCTATTTACATTAAATCGTGGTAAATAAAATTCAAAAGTTACTATCGACTCGGGTTTTTGGCCCTGTCAGACTTTGGAATATTTCTACGAATAATTCTAGAGCTAGGCGCGAAGACGGCGTGCGATTCCGAGGCCCGGTGTGCCCGGAATTAATTTTATAAAAATATTAAGTATTTTTATACTATGCACATGGCGGGGGTGTGATATCTCCTAAACGGTAGCTCAGAACGGGAATATGAGGGCACGGTTGCGTCCGGAACGTGTCGTTTACCCTAGGCGGGGTGTAAACATTGCGGGCGCGGGCCTGCGGTGAGAAACGCCACCAGGGGCGTTTCCGTAAATAAGTAGCAACTTAGTGGGCGAGCGTCGGCTCGAATAACTTCTGAACGGAGTCTCGGATAGAAAATCTGAGACCGCCGTTGCGTTCAGAACGATGCGTTTACCCTAGGGGTGACCTTACTTTTGTTCGCATCGGGCGTCGGGTCCGAGGCGAGTTCGGCGCCGGCGGGCGGCTGATATAAATATCAGCGCCCCCCCCCCCCCCTCTTTTAATCGTTCTTCGTCGTTCTTCGCCGTTCTTCGCCGCCACTCCGTCGAATCGAGCAAACGGAGCGCCCACGAGCTCAGAATTCGACGGCGGACGTTCCAGGAGCGCGCAACGGAAGCTCTAGAGCGCAGATCTGAGGCAGAACGTCGGCGTTTCGCCCGCGAGGTAGGCGGTTTGAGTTTTACAATCCCGGATCCCGTTTTTGTGTTGTTTTTCTTCAAATTTTCATATGGGTTGTATAGTTCGGGTCCCGAGATTTCCAAAACATGTTTCGGATCTGAATTTGGAGCACCGAGGTGCTCCCGGTGGCTCCCGGAAGTTTTCCGGCGAAAACCCGGTTTTCCGGCGACGGCCATGGCGGAATCCGGCGACGGCGCGGCGGCGCGGCGGCGGTTTCCGGTAGCGGCGGCGGCGGCGCGGCGGAGTCCGGCGGCGGCGCGGTTGTTTCCGGCAACCCTGCGGTGGTCCGGCCAGTTTGTTCCGGGGGTTCTTTAAACCTCCGTAACTCGCAAACCGTAACTCCGATTTGCGAGCCGTTTGAGGCGACGCGCTCCTTGCGTCGAGACGGACCTTTTGAAATAACTTTGATAATTTTATGGTTCGGGATCGTGGCCTGGGAGTTAGAAACGTCGTATAAAATAATATTATTTTATTATTTTACGACTTCGGGCCGTTGTAACTTCTACCCGGAGCGTCCGTTTGACGTGCCTTCAGTGGCGTTGGGACCCTGATGGTATGACGGACTTTTTGAGATGGTTTCCGGGTGTTGGGACTGCGAACGGGGTGCGGGCCCCACGAGGCCGGGTTTTGGCGTTAGTGGGGAAACGCGGCTTTTGCACCAGGAGTCCGATTTTGGCGTATGAATAGTCGATCCTGTGTGTTTTTCCAAGAGGATCGCAATGGCGTGATCCGTTTGTCAAGTTTCGGAATCCAGGCGTGGGCCCCACCCGAGTTGGCCTTCGGTGAATAGTACCTTTTTCACCGGGAGTCCGTTTTGGGCGAGCGAGTAGTCGATTCCGCTTGTTTTTCCGAGGGGATCGCCGGGGTACGATCCGCTCGATGGGTTTCGGGATCGGAGCGTGGGCCCCGCGCGAGCTAGCTACGGTTAATAGTGCCTTTTTCACCGGTGCTCCGTTTCGGGCGATTAAACAGCCTATCCTGCGTGCTTTTCCGCGTGGAACGCGATGGTGGCCTTAGTTTTGGCTTCGGAGGTGCGCAGTGTGGCTTTGGGGCGAGTCGCTCGGGTTAGCGACGTTTGGACCAGCAGTGGTTGAGGGTTCTCCCTTGGTTCGTTCCTACGAGGGTTCGTGTGGTATCACAACCTTCGTATGGGTTTGTGATCCTCTCGATGGGATGTTTAAACTATTAGAGTTGTGGTATCCCTCCGGTGGGCCCGGAGTGGATCCTCTAGCATCTTTACCCTAGATCGGGTTCTTGGTATCGCTGTGACCGCTTATTTACGGCCGGCGATCCCCTATCTAGCAGGTTAACCCCGTAGGGTTTGTGGCATCATCAGGAATATGATCCCCTGCGCGGTGGGTCATGCACAGTAGGGTTGTGGCATCGTCGGGTTTACGATCCCATACTCAGCGCTTGGTGTCGGTAGGGTTGCAGTATCGTTGGTTATGCGATCCCCTACTCAGCGCGTGGTTTCGGTAGGGTTGTGGCATCGTCGGTTCGATCCCCTACGTCGCGAGTTATACCAGATAGGGTTCCGGTATCATCGTGACCATCTTTATATGGACGATGATCCTCTATCTGAGTGTGGAGCTTCTGTCGAGTGCAGATCGGGTTGTGGTATCCCCCAGCGGATCCTGGGTGTGATCCCCTATCTGTGAGAACTACGTATGCCAGATCGGGTCGTGGTATCCCCCAGCGGACCCTGGGAGTGATCCCCTATCTGTGAGCTACGTATACCGGAGTGAGTCTTGGTATCCCCTAGCGGACCCTAGCGGCGATCCCCTCTCCGAGGAGTTTGGTGGTTATGTTGTTTCAGTGATGTTTCCTCAGTGATGTTATCCGACGAGCGTGGTCTCTCGGGTGGGCGTCTGAGATGTTTGTTTGGGACCCGATGGATTGTATCTCTCGGATGAGTGTCATCTGGTATGACAGTGTTCGTGGTGTACTCTCCTTGTTGTGGACAGTTGCTGGTGATGAGGTCGGTACCTCTTGTGGCTTTGTGGCGTGAGCTTGTATATCAGGATTGTTCAAGGTGTATGTATGGGCATACACCTGAGCTGAGCTGAGCTGACTAGTTGTGTTTAGCCGAGGATGGTCACGAGATGGAGTTTCTCTCTCGTCTGGGTTCCCTCTGGCTGGGTTGAGCGGACTGTTGCCTTTCAATTTCTCCCTTGGGTTTTGGGTTTTTGGGGTGCCTAGTGAGTATGTTTATACTCACCCCTGCATGGGCTTTGCCCGCACATGTTTGTGTCTTGTGCAGACCATAGGCCTTTTGACGGAGTCCCAGGAGGACCCGGAGCAGGCGGAGCTTAGTGAAAGAGTTGACTGGGGTGTTTACCGGAGCTGTGCCGAGGGAGCTTTCCGGCGGGTGTTTGTGGCAGCGTTCCCCTTCTTCAGAGCATGTTGGACGCACTTTGTAGTTTTCTTTTGGTGGGCCCTGTTTTGCCCTTTGTACTTTCGTTGTTGCTCTCTGGTTGTGGGATAGTGTATGCATGCATTTACTTTCCAGTTTCTATATCTCTGCACTGTTGCATGGAGGTGTTTGTGGGTGCGTGTGTACAGGTACCTTAGGCTAATGCCTCCCATGTGTGTGATAGCCTACTCGGCGCTGGTCGCCAGCCCCTGGCCTATTGGAGGCGGGCTTGGGGAGTCGCGGCTCGAGCCCCGTTGGGTCGGGTCGTGACAGAGTGGTATCAGAGGAGGTTCCACCTTTGGGATCTCAGAGCGTAGTTGGTCTAGCAGTGAGTTTGGTTTGGGTTGCATAGCGGCAGTGTTAGGGTGTTTCGAGTTCGGCTTTCAGGCCAGGGACTCCAGTGTTGGTGCGGCGGCCGACGTATCCATACACCAGGACTCTGATAACCTGTCTTTCGACTCAGGACATTCGTACACTGGTCGCGGGGACATAATGGTACATGCATCATATAGGACTGGGTTTTGGGTTTTCCTTTTTCTTCTTGAGTCAGCTCTCCAAATATACTCTTTGACCGTGGTGCGTCTTGAATGTATTTCAGGATGCCTCCACAACGACAGCCAGCGAGGGTTCCGCGGCAGGATTGTGCTGATGACCCGCCCCGTGTAGTGGCTATGGAGCATGGCGCAGGTTCTGAGGTTGCACCTCCAGGTGGTCTGCCAGTTGAGCCACCACCTGTAGAGTAGCTGGTTGTACCGGCGGGGCAGGACGAGGTTACGCGCAGGCTGAGTGCGCTGCACAAGTTCCAGAGGCAGCGACCTCTGAGGTTCCGGAGTGATCCAGACCCCCAGGCAGCTGATGAATGTCTTGAGGCAGTCACCCGAGTTTTCCGCCTAGTGAGGACACCTCTAGATCAGATGGTGGTCCTAGCGGCGAGCCTTCTGCATGGTTCTGCCGGGCGATGGTGGAGTTTGGTGACGCAGTCCCATGACGAGGAGACGCTCACGTGGGCAGAGTTTGAGCGGCTCTTCAGGGAGGAGTTTTATCCGGTGACACTGAGGTTAGTGCGGATCCAGGAGCTTCTGCAGCTTCGACAGGAGAGCCTGACTGTGTCGGAGTCCTCAGCGAGGTTTACTGACCTGTCGCGCTACTCCCTGGATATGGTTCAAGATTCGTTCTTTAGGGCTCAGACCTTCGAGCAGGGCTTACGCAGGGATATCCGAGCAGGTGTGGTTTCATTGTGCCTGCCCACCTATGCTGGAGTGCTGGAGCGAGCGCTGGTGGTGGAGAGCTTTCTGGCCGAGTAGATCTCGCCTGTTACTGCTGGGCACGCGAGAGATGAGACTTTGTCGGTCGGATCGGCATATGGTAGCCGACGTCAGACTCAGGGGTCTGGACGTGGCCGACGTTTCAGGAGGCGACCCCAGGATGGGGGATCTGAGCCTCAGAGCTCACAGGGCTCGTAGGCCAGTTTTGGTCAGCCGCAGGAGAGGCGGTGTTACGCTTGCGATGGTCGGGGACATCTTGCTAGAGATTGTCCGACCCGACGTGCTGCTGAGAGGGAGCCGGTCGATGGACCGCCTTGGCAGAGGCAGCGTCTCGAGCAAGGAGGTCCGTAGGGCGTCGGACGTGGCGTCGGAGCTGGTGCAGTGGGAGGCGGTGGTAGACAGTACCAGTTGCCACCACCCCCAACCCCAGGTGGTCCACGCCAAGCTCAGGGAGCTGGTGGTCGAGGGCGAGGACAGCTGCATGCCCTGGAGGCAGTTGACCCAGAGGCACCACAGATGGATAGAGGTACGCCTTGTGTCTTTTCTACTTACTGCAGTAGTTTGTCAGACACTGTTTAGCGGTACTATTTCCTTTTGTTGCTTGCTCGAGTTTTGTTCAGGGCGTTGGTAAGACCCTGAGTGGTTGTTGTTGGTGAGCTCGCTGGTGTGTGAGACCCAGTTGAGAGGTCAGTCGCTTTCCTTGTGCTTGGGGCTTTTCGGGGACGAAAAGTTCTAAGGGAGGGAGGATGTAGCGACTCGGGTTTTTGGCCCTGTCAGACTTAGGAATATTTGTATGAATAATTCCAGAGCTAGGCGCGAAGACGGCGTGCGATTCCGAGGCCTGGTGTGCCCGGAATTAATTTTATAAAAATATTAAGTATTTTTATACTATGCACATGGTGGGGGTGTGATATCTCCTAAACGGTAGCTCAGAACGGGAATCTGAGGGCACGGTTGCGTCTGGAACGTGCCGTTTACCCTAGGCGGGGTGTAAACATTGCGGGCGCGGGCCTGCAGTGAGAAACGCCACCAGGGGCGTTTCCGTAAATAAGTAGCAACTTAGTGGGCGAGCGTCGGCTCGAATAACTTCTGAACGGAGTCTCGGATATAAAATCTGAGACCGTCGTTGCGTTCAGAACGACGTGTTTACCCTAAGGGTGACCTTACTTTTGTTCGCATCGGGCGTCGGGTCCGAGGCGAGTTTGGCGCCGGCGGGCGGCTGATATAAATATCAGCGCCCCCCCCCCCCCCTTTTAATCGTTCTTCGTCGTTCTTCGCCGCCAGTCCGCCGAATCGAGCAAACGGAGCGCCCACGAGCTCAGAATTCGACGGCGTACGTTCCAGGAGCGCGCAACGGAAGCTCTGGAGCGCAGATCTAAGGCAGAACGTCGGCGTTTCGCCCGCGAGGTAGGCGGTTTGAGTTTTACAATCCCGGATCCCGTTTTTGTGTTGTTTTTCTTCAAATTTTCATATGGGTTGTATAGTTCGGGTCCCGAGCTTTCCAAAACATGTTTCGGATCTGAATTTGGAGCACCGAGGTGCTCCCGGTGGCTCCCAGAAGTTTTCCGGCGAAAACCCGGTTTTCCGGCGGCGGCCATGGCGGAATCCGGCGACGGCACGGCGGCGGTTTCCGGTGGCGGCGGCGGCGGCGCGGTTGTTTCCGGCGACCCTGCGGTGGTCCGGCCAGTTTGTTCCGGGGGTTCTTTAAACCCCCGTAACTCACAAACCGTAACTCCGATTTGCGAGCCGTTTGCGGCGACGCGCTCCTTGCGTCGAGACGGACCTTTTGAAATAACTTTGAGAATTTTATGGTTCGGGATCGTGGCCCGGGAGTTAGAAACGTCGTATAAAATAATATTATTTTATTATTTTACGACTTCGGGCCGTTGTAACTTCTACCCGGAGCGTCCGTTTGACGTGCCGTCAGTGGCGTTGGGACCCTGATGGTATGACAGACTTTTTGAGATGGTTTCCGGGTGTTGGGACTGCGAACGGGGTGCGGGCCCCACGAGGCCGGGTTTTGGCGTTTGCGGGGAAACGCAGCTTTTGCACCAGGAGTCCGATTTTGGCGGATGAATAGTCGATCCTGTGTGTTTTTCTGAGAGGATCGCAATGGCGCGATCCGTTTGACGAGTTTCGGAATCCAGGCGTGGGCCCCACCCGAGTTGGCCTTCGGTGAATAGTACCTTTTTCACCGGGAGTCCGTTTTGGGCGAGCGAGTAGTCGATTCCGCTTGTTTTTCTGAGGGGATCGCCGGGGTGCGATCCGCTCGATGGGTTTCGGGATCGGAGCGTGGGCCCCGCGCGAGCTAGCTACGGTGAATAGTGCCTTTTTCACCGGTGCTCCGTTTCGGGCGATTAAACAGCCTATCCGGCGTGTTTTTCCGCGTGGAACGCGATGGTGGCCTCGGTTTTGGCTTCGGAGGTGCGCAGTGTGGCTTTGGGGCGTGTCGCTCGGGTTAGCGACGTTTGGACCAGCAGTGGTTGAGGGTTCTCCCTTGGTTCGTTCCTACGAGGGTTCGTGTGGTATCAAAACCTTCGTATGGGTTTGTGATCCTCTCGATGGGATGTTTAAACTGTTAGAGTTGTGGTATCCCTCCGGTGGTCCCGGAGTGGATCCTCTAGCATCTTTACCCTAGATCGGGTTCTTGGTATCGCTGTGACCGCTTATTTACGGCCGGCGATCCCCTATCTAGCAGGTTAACCCCGTAGAGTTTGTGGCATCATCAGAAATATGATCCCCTGCGCGGTGGGTCGTGCACAGTAGGGTTGTGGCATCGTCGGGTTTACGATCCCCTACTCAGCGCTTGGTGTCGGTAGGGTTGCGGTATCGTTGGTTATGTGATCCCCTACTCAGCGCGTGGTTTCGGTAGGGTTGTGGCATCGTCGGTTCGATCCCCTACGTCGCGAGTTATACCAGATAGGGTTCCGGTATCGTCGTGACAATCTTTATATGGACGATGATCCTCTATCTGAGTGTGGAGCTTCTGTCGAGTGCAGATCGGGTTGTGGTATCCCCCAGCGGATCCTGGGAGTGATCCCCTATCTGTGAGAACTACGTATGCCAGATCGGGTCGTGGTATCCCCCAGCGGACCCTGGGAGTGATCCCCTATCTGTGAGCTACGTATACCGGAGTGGGTCTTGGTATCCCCTAGCGGACCCTAGCGGCGATCCCCTCTCCGAGGAGTTTGGTGGTTATGTTGTTTCAGTGATGTTTCCTCAGTGATGTTATCCGACGAGCGTGGTCTCTCGGGTGGGCGTCTGAGATGTTTGTTTGGGACCCGATGGAGTGTATCTCTCGGATGAGTGTCATCTGGTATGACAGTGTTCGTGGTGTACTCTCCTTGTTGTGGACAGTTGCTGGTGATGAGGTCGGTACCTCTTGTGGCTTTGTGGCGTGATCTTGTATATCAGGATTGTTCAAGGTGTATGTATGGGCATACACCTGAGCTGAGCTGAGCTGACTAGTTGTGTTTAGCCGAGGATGGTCACGAGATGGAGTTTCTCTCTCGTCTGGGTTCCCTCTGGCTGGGTTGAGAAGACTGTTGCCTTTCAGTTGCTCCCTTGGGTTTTGGGTTTTTGGGGTGCCTACTGAGTATGTTTATACTCACCCCTGCACGGGCTTTGCCCGCACATGTTTGTGTCTTGTGCAGACCATAGGCCTTTTGACGGAGTCCCAGGAGGACCCGGAGCAGGAGGAGCTTAGTGAGCGAGTTGACTGGGGTGTTTACCGGAGCTGTGCCGAGGGAGCTTTCTGGCGGGTGTTTGTGGCAGCGTTCCCCTTCTTCAGAGCAGGTTGGACGCACTTTGTAGTTTTCTTTTGGTGGGCCCTGTTTTGCCCTTTGTACTTTCGCTGTTGCTCTCTAGTTGTGGGATAGTGTATGCATGCATTTACTTTCCAGTTTCTATATCTCTGCACTGTTGCATGGAGGTGTTTGTGGGTGCGTGTGTACAAGTACCTTAGGCTAATGCCTCCCATGTGTGTGATAGCCTACTCGGCGCTGGTCGCCAGCCCCTGGCCTATTGGAGGCGGGCTTGGGGAGTCGCGGCTCGAGCCCCGTTGGGTCGGGTCGTGACAATTCACAAAAAATTATTGTAATCCTATTGAACCACATTTTACATACTGATTTTATAGTGTCTCTTGGATTTTTGAAATTCAATTCATAGATGCAGTAAAATTATGTTTTATGAAAATTTTCAAATATTTCTAAAAGGGGGGGTAAAAGACATTAAAATTTTCAATAAAATTTTATACATCTAATTTCATTATAAAATAACTCCAATTAATTATATTTAACATATATAGGTATTATATACCTATTTTTACCTAAAATAAATTTAAATAAAATAAACAATTATTTAAATAAAAAGTAGGTTTTAAACAATAACGTCGTGTTTTCACTATTCATCAAAAACTGAAAGCTTTCTGAAAAATACCAAAATTTCACATGAAGATAATTTTGATATTACAAATTCAAAAATGATGTCTATTTTAAAAAATTTAAAATATATAATTTGTACTAATTAATTTTAAAAAATATTCCCATTGCCAAAACCAACAAATGGGTTTTTGAGAAGTAAAAACTATCAAGAGATTGATATGTGTTAATGTCAAATTTAAATGTAAAATTACATAAAATGACCAATATTGGAATAAATAATAAAAATATAATCTTATTATACTTAAAAACCATAAAATGTATAATTTAACACTATAAATGCTTCTGATTAAAAAAAATTTCAATTAAAATTTAGTATTTTTCATTATTCATTAAAATATGAAAGTTATCAGAAAAGCATCGAAAATTTATTCAAAATAAATTTTGTTGTCCCTCTTCTAAAGAATAAGTTTATATTTTTCAATTAAATATATAAAAGTGTCAAATATTGGATTTAAAAGGGTTCTCCATTAAATGGTAGTAAAACTCCATTTTTTTGAAAAATACATCTTTTATATGAAAAATTGAATTTATTCTTATATTAAATATAAGAAACACATAATTTGGATTTTAAAATTATATGGAGTATATAAAAATAAAAATAAAGTTTATATTATTCATAACCATTTTCTGAACAGCCAGTTTGATAAGTTGTGGTGCACTCAAACTCAGTCTGGCTTGTAGCTCAAGCAATTTAATTACTTTTAAGAAAATTACTTACTATGAAATCTTGGGGTGTTACACAAATATATATAAATAATTAAAGTATAATTATTATTTCATATATTTAATTATTATTTATTATATATAATTTATAATAATTCATGAATGGTTAATGTGGATAATGAATCTCACCGCGTCGTGGAGATGGTAAATTGTACGTGCGTATGAGCAACGATATCATTCCATTAATGGTTAAATGGTATGGAATTGGAAGTTATATGAATTTTAAATAAATAATATCATGTTATATGTAAGTCATTTATATTCATTAGTATACCCATCTAAATAAATAATTGGTGAAAATAGTTTACTCTACAACGTGGAGATGGTAAGTCGTACGTACACATGCGTGGGGATATTTTGTCATAAGATGGGTAAAAGGAAGAATATTTTGGTCCAATTATCATAAAAACATATAATAATATATTATATTATGGATTTATTATTTTAATATGGTAACAACTTAGGAAGAAGAAGTATAAGAAGAAAAGAACTTTGGAAGAAGGGATAAAATGATTACCTCATCTTCTGGTGTCTCCATTTGGTTTGCACAAAAGGGATTATAAAGTTGGTTTTTTTCCCAAATGGTGACCTCTATGATGAATTTAAGAATTTTGGGGGAGATATTGGTAGGTTTGGGCCGAGAAAAAGGTATTTGGATGTGGGAATAAAAGAGAAGGAGAAGTTGCCTTTTATATGAGAGGTGATGGGAACTTTAATAATATCATGAAATATTAATTTATTATAAAATTAATTTTGGTTTTATAAATAAAGAATAGTAATTAATTTTTTGAAAAAGTTTTTTTAGGTAAAAATCATCTCAAGAAATATGTTTTAGACAAATTTAGGTCACAAAATTAACCATATCTTTTAGCTTTAACCATTAGTTTAAAACATTAACTCTGACCATGTCTTTTTGCATCTTCATAATATATGCTTACTATAGTTACTATAAAATGACAATAAGACAAAATATAGATTATTAATGAAACTTTTAACATTATATAAGTCATTTTACTGATTCTAATATTTTTTGAACTGTTATATCATTTAATTAAATATTATTTGTTTTAATAACTCATTTATGTCAATTTTGACACTATTTAGTAATTGATTTCGGTTAAAGTCATAAAAACTTCACTCCTTTGAACCAAATGCATTAAATCATCCCTCATATTTAAATTTCATCCAAAAAAATAAAATATGGAATCAAAATTTCCAAATTACATTTATTTTAATATTTATAATATCATTTATTTGAATATTTCATTAATTAGGTAATCACTGCATCACTATTGTGTCATAAATAAATTTATTTATTTAGTATCTAAAATTTATAAATAAATGATGTAAGAAATATTTTTATATTTCTAATTAATATTTATAGTCAAATAGATCAATTATATAACCCCTTATTAAATATTTTTATTAAAAAGATACTTGTTTATGTTATATTTCCCTTTACATTAAATTAATTTTTATAACATGCCATTTTCACACTCAAGTGGTTCTAAAATGTCAAAAATACGACCTAAGGGTTGTTTGGATCACCTATGACTCATCTAATAAGATTATTACTTTTTTTAGGGTATCTTTATATTATTATAATATTTTTTTTACCCTTATATACATAATTTACCCATTAAACATGGAAAATAAAAAATTTACTAAAGTTACAATTCATAATGTCCAAAAATAAAAGGGACCTATTTAAATAATTTGGAACTTATGATTCCAAATATGGAATAAAATTTTCTAAATTCTAAACATATAATTGGTAGAAATTTATTTAAAATTAATTCACATTATCAGAACAAGAAATCAGGTTTTTAAGTAGTAAAAACAATCAAAAGATTGACTTGTGTTTATGTCCAATTTAAATGTGAAATTATATAAAATGACCAAAATTGTATTAAATAAAAAAATCCAAATAAACTTTAAAACCAAATAAAAATATAATCTAACTATATAAATATTTTAGAAAAAAAGGCAGTTTTGAACTAAAATGCAGTATTTTTTACTATTCATTAAAATATGAATTTCATTAGAAAAATACCTAAATTTTATCCAAGGTAAATTTTGATGTCCTAATTCAAAAGAATAATTTTTTTATGTAAAATATAACTTATAAAATTGTTAGAAAATATATTTAGAAAAGATTCTCTATCAAAATTCGGTAACATTGATTTTTTTTAAAGTACATCTTTTATCTGAAAAATTTTATTTGGTCTTATATCATATCTAGAAAAAATATAATATGAATTTAAAAAAATACATTGAATATATTATAAATATATTATACTAATAAAATCAATAAAGGGTGATTTTATTAATTTATATAGTCACATATTTTTATCTAAATAGTTTTTTTAGAAGGAAGTTAGTAATATTCATACTCGCCATTATAATGAATAGGTTATAATAATTAGTAATCACTTATACATGGTATTGTGTGAAATTATTTCTATCAAAATAACTTCAAATTGTGTTTAACACTAGCCAATAATAGTGTTGTGTATACTTCAAGCTAATTCGGTGTTGCGTGTAGTCAAAGCTAATCATAGATTAGCATACAACACAAGACATCAAAGATATTAAAAATAATCTATCTCATAAAATCTTGATGTGTTTCAATGATGATAGGTGAAACAATGGATAACTTGTGGAGAGATAACAAGAATACTCATTTAATTCACTAATCAAATAATTTATCTCCCCCTCAGAGAGAGACTCTAAGTCAGAATTGGAGATGAAAGATTCTCTTTAAACCATGTGTCATAACGTATGGTGGAACATCTAGATGATATTATATGAGGTGCACATTGAAGATCTACCATTGCGACTTCATCAACGTCAACTTGTGTTTTTTATGTTGTGATATGGTATATTTTATAAACATTTAATCTATCGTGTGGTTAAGTTAGTCATTTAGAATATGGTGGATGAGAAAAGATCATGGTAAGCTGAGGAGAATATAGTAGGCCAGTTTAATGATTTAATACATGTCGTATCACATGATGGGTTTAGCCATACGAAGGAGATGGATAAATATCAAAATCAACATTATGATGAATCTCTGAAATGGGTTCTCTTTAAATAAGACTTAAATTTCATTAAGGAATATATATTCTAACTCCACCAATCCTTTCCTAGGGCCATGGAATAAAGAAGAAAACTTATTACTGCAGATTAAGAGATGATCCATAATGTTGAGGAGGATGTTTTCACACAATAGGATGGGTATTTGAAAACTACATAAAATTCATGGGCAGTAGTCAAACAACTCAATGTCTATATTGAAGATAATTTGTAAAACATGGTAGAGAGATTCCAACATGTGGATGTTACTCTGTATCCGATGACATAAATGAAAAGTAATTTTTGTTCTAATTACATGTTCTTGAATTCATGAACTTATTATAATCATAATATAATATTAAAAATGACTCATTTTATTGATTTCATCACATTATAATTAGAAAAATATGGGTGATGGAGTTCCCATTTTTTAACTAATCCTTAGGTCCTATCAAGCATAATTCTACTATTTCTATGATTATATAGAAATCCCTAAAATCATTATTTATTTGGTGTTATTTCCCTGGTTTTTTAAGCCTAAAAAAAGAAGACATAGTGGGTGAGACATGGAATTTTCATAAGCTTCCCTTTGTGATTTTTCATCCTAAAATGTTTTGTGGATTTTTTCTTTTTATTTCTATATTCTTAATTAAAACATAAAGAGTATAGGTCTAGTGAGGTCATACCAAAATTTTATCCAGGGTAACCTTTATGGGTTTCCAATCTTGTGATTATTCTGTATCATATTTTGGGATGTTTAAATTTGTGAAAATAGTCTAATGTGGCTAGAAATTTAATTCGGATAGATTTGAACTTGATTTTCTTAGTGACAGCTGAAAAATGTGCAGTAACAATGAATTTATCGAAAAATATTAGATACTTGAAGGGGGATTTTGAGTCAATATTTTTTGAGTCTCATATCTAAAAATGATACAAGACAAATATATTAGGAATATCTATAGAACAAGTTTGCAATGTTGTTTCCAGCACACTACTACCAAGGATAATGGGAATAGAGAAGGTCTATCCTAAGGATAAATATTTCACTACTTAAAGATTCCTTTTTTTAGTGACTTTGGGTAAATCCATTTGGGGAATGTTACTACATAGTCAAAAAAATCCTATGGTTGATAGTATTGTCAGTGGGTGAGTTTTTAAAAATCCAAATATGTTGTTTTACAACATAGTCAAGATATAGACGTCCTCGGATATTCTAATATTCTACAACCAATAGTTATGATTCTTTTCAAGATCAATATTTCATAAATCCAAAATTGGTGGTTTTCTATGGAATTTGTCTGAGAATGAAGAGGGAATCTATATTGTCATTTTCCAAGAATTAGAACCCACTAATTCATGAATTTGTCTTGTGTCAGGGAGGATAAATTCTGTTAAATGAATAACATCATGGGAGAAAAGGTCCCTCTCTAATAAGGGTTGATACATTGTTCATTTTAATATCATGATACTAGGATATAGACTGCGAATTTTATCATCATACAATAAGGAAATTTTTGTATACAATTTAATTTCATGTTTGATTTAACCAAAACATATGTATTTATCCATTCTCTAATGCTTAGATTGATAAAGTCCCATTGTATGCAGGTATGAGGGGTGGGGGGAATTTATATTGTAATCAGGGGGCTTCTGAATCTAAGAAATTGAGTGGGAAAATATTAAAGAAATCATAATTTCTTTTTGGATTAAAGATATAGAAGAGTCTTCTCCTAAAGACAAATATTCCTCTTGTTAAGTATCCCATTTTTTTGGAAATAGTATAAAAAAACTGGGACATGTTAATGAAAATCGAAACAACAACATCCTCTAGTTAAAAGGCATGTTGGTGGGAAACTATATGCAAATATAACTAGGTTGTGTTACATAAAAATCAATAAAATGGTTTCCTCGTGTATCATACATTCTTTTTTCGATGACCAATGAATGTTAATGGGGATTGGGTTCTCCCTGGGAAAATAGTTTGGTTTGGGTAGAGATAGTACATGAGTATGGGAAGATAATTCCATTAAAAAAATCACCTTAGAATGGAGGGAAATATTCCCTTACATAGGTATGGCCCATATACGAGGAATGGGTTTTATTTTCTTAAGGCATGGGTCAATAATGTAGGATTTGGGATTCAATATGTTTCTCAATTGAATGAGAATCAATTTGTGTGTAGTTATTGTGATATCATGAAATATAATTTCATACAACAAGGATAATATGGTGTCTTGTAATTTTGGGTCTTATGACTAGTACCATGGTATTATGGAAACATTGAGTAGTATGAGGCCTAGATGATCAATGTTGTTCCAGCATACTTTATACATGAGAGAGGGAAAATGGTAATTAAATAACAATGGGTTTCATAGATCTTGAGAGGTGACATGGGACACCGTTGTCATTAGGTATTATAGAGAAATAAGATGCTTCTCTTGATAATGAATATTTCACTGGTTGACCAACCATTTTTTGATAGAAATTATGTAAATATGACTGGGGTGTGTTTTATCATAGTCAAACAACAAAATTATCTAGTTTATAGGTATATTGGTGGGAAACATTATCAAAATCCAACAAGGGTGTATTACAGCATAGTAAAGACTGAGGTCTCCCTAGATATCATAAATTCTATTATCAACGGTTGGAGGAATATTGTGGAGATCTAAAATTTTCTAGGATTAAGAGTATGATGTTTCTAAGGAAAATTTTTTATCCCTAAAAACTAATTTGGACCAATATTGGCTAGGAAGTGTGTATTTCACTTCATAAATTTTTATTATATGTATGAGGGGACATATTGTATTTCCTTGATAGACTTTGGAATGAGGGAACCCAAATTTGGTACATATATGAGGGTGACTTTTTCATTACCCCATGGCTGGACCCAATATATAAATCCTAAGAATCACTACACATCCCATTGAAATTAGAATCAATCCACACATAGTTCTAGAGATTTGGTGGTAATATAACACATAAGATATTGTACATATCGGGTGAGCTCTACATTTATTTGAAATATTATTTCATACAGGGGAAACCAACCCTTCATTTTAATGTCATGTAGAAAGTACCCAAAGTGTACATTTTTGTGGTATTTAATCTAAGACTCTGACAACTCTGTCATACACTGATATTCATTGTTATTGGAAGACACCCTTACCAAAACTCCTAATTTCACATGAGATATGTTATGTGTCAGAAAAAAGAAATTTAAATGGTTTTTTACCATACAGAGGAAATTAAAGAGAGTATAGGGGCACTTTGTGTTGTGTGGTGGATAAATTAAGATATAGTTGAGTCATCCCTACATATCTAATTAAATGATAATCAAACCCTATCTATTTATAAAAACACATTCAATTTAAATTCATGTGGTGAGGAATAATGTCACTTGATTTGATAGAGGGGGGATATTGTGGCAAGGCTAATAATGAAAATATGGGAGTCACTAGATATCATGTAATGGAAGGAATCAAGACAAACATTTATCTTTAAAAAAATACAACTCCACACCTCAATTAGTTTTTGTTGTAGGGGAAGGGGAACATTTTTATTTACTAGAATGATGGTTGATCCCAAAGCATAAGGTTTATGAATAACTACATATCACATTTGTAATAAGAATTCATCCATACATAGTAATTAGAAATCTATGTGTGCTGGTCTGACCTGTACACAAGGTGTGAGAATTCTTATTATTGTTGATGGGGCCAGGGTTAGAGATATGGGTGTCTCTACATATCACATTGGAATGAGAATCATTCCATATGTGGTTTATGAATAATATTTCTGTGGGGAACCAAAACAAAGAATCACCATCTTTTACAAAATAGATTGAAATGTTTTGCAGTTTCACATCTTCCAATAGGGAAACAAACTGTGTAGTTTTATATCATCCAATGAGGATTTTGTCATACAGTTTAACATTTATTTAATAGAAAGTTATTTTTTGTAGTTTAAAGACCTATATCTCGGACTGTGATGTATTATAGTTTAAGTCGGGGGCCAGGAACTTACCTCCATCCGATCAGAGCATGGAGGAGCTTAAACAGAGCATTGAATACTTGGAAGCTAACCTGGAGGATGAGTGGAGTGAAATGTTTTTCGAGTAGTTAATGGATAAAATGTAACATGGGCCTGAGCTGCATCTTAAACAGGAACGGATGGCATTGGATTTCTCTCGTGTGAAATGGTTGAAGGAGGGTGACAGAAACGCAGAATTATTTCATGCATGTATTTGATAAAGAAGACGGTTGATCCAACCCAACATTTTACTCGAGGATGGCACCTACACGAATGATAGAGACACTATGGGAACTATGGCACATTCGTTCTTCAAGGATCTCCTTGCTGTTCTTAATCCAATGATGCCCAGGGGATATCCAAGTGGAGTTGCAGACATTTGGGAGGTGATTCCCAATGATGTGTCTACTCATGATAAGAAGGGCCTGGAAGAGGTACCTATTGAGGAAGAGATCCATATGGAGATGATGCATCTCGGCCCCAATAGTGCACCCGGACCAGATAGCTCTCAAGGAGTGTTTTGCAAAGGGGAGTGAGATGTGGTTAAGGGAGACATCATTGACATTATCCAATATTACTTTCGGGTTTGGAGTATCCCTTAGGGAATCTTGTGCTACATCCCTTATTCTCATCCAAAAGGTCAATAATACATCTTCTATTTCTCACTATCATACAGTTATCATGTGCAAATTTCCTTTCAATATCCTTTCATGTATTATTAAATTGAGGTTGTCCAAACTCTTGCCCCAGTGGATCTCGATTGAGCAGCATAGTTTTATTAGAGGACGCTCTATTCAGGGAGCAATTTCTTTGGCACAGGAAGTTATTCAAGACATAAACATAGAAACATAGGGATCCAACTTGGCTATCAAACATGACATGAATAAGGCTTATGATAGGATCGAATGAAGCTTCATCAATAGAGTTCTTGTAGCTAGGGGTTTCTCTCCAAGGTTTGTGTATTTACTCTTCCGATGTTTCAGCTCATCTTGGTTATCTCTTTCTTTCTTGGGAAGTCTCATGGCTTCTTCAAGACATCAAGAGGTATCTAGAAGGGGACCCGATCACTCTGAGTATCATAATCCTTTCTCAGGATGCTCTCAGTTGCCTTATCAACCGGGTAGTGTATAATGGAGTTGTTCTTCCGTATAAAAGGAAACAGAATATTCCTTTAATCTCCCACCTGATGTTCATAGATGACATGATCATCTTCATCAATGGGGGTAGGGGCTCTATTCGTGGTATCAAGAGGATCCTTGATGAGTACAGATACTATAGTGGGTAGGTACTTACTAATTCCAAAAGTAATATTTTCTTTATTCAGAAGAGTTCTCCAAGCCGTGTTGTTTCCATGTGTCATCACTTGGAAATACAGTGTGGATCCCTCCCAATGGAGTATCCAGGCATGCCTATTGCATCAATAAGGCTACCAGTTCGGGACTTCGACCATATTGTTAACAAGATCATGAATTTTATCCTTAACTAGAACAACTGTTATTTATCTTTTAGGGGTTGTATAGCTTTAGTTAATAGTGTCATGTGTGCCATACTGGTCCATGCATTTGCATCTGTTAACATCCCATAGGGGTCATCAGGAATTTTGGAAAGGATTAGTGTAACTTTATCTGGGATGCTCTGTATGAGGGGAAACAGAATTGGGCCTCATGGGGAAGGCTGGAAAGTTCTGAGCATGATGGTGGGATTAAGTTGTGTGGCCTCCAGAATATGCTGCATTATTCTCAGGCCAAGATGGCATGGGAATTTATTGAGGAATCCACATTATAGAGTATGTCAATTTCTCTCAACTTTGGGGTAATTAAGAGTATATGCGCGATTATGCATCCCCATTTTGGTCTAAAATATATCCTCTTATCCAAGTCCTCCAGCATCATTCTCGTTGTCTTGTTGGCGTAGGGAATATCTCTTTCTGGTATCGAAATAGGGGAGGTTATGTACTCGGTTTTTTTGGATCTTCAACTCTTATGATCTCCCTTAAATAGGCATGGAGTTATCCCAGGTTCACATCGGAAGTTTTGGAAAAATATCAACAAGAATCTATTGAATCCATTGTGTTTAATTCTGAACCCGATCAGTGTGTGTTTACACACTCTACCTTCAGTGCTTTCACCTCCAGGGATTTCCACAAACTATCTTCCTCTCAGAATCAACAAGATAATTGGAGTGACTTTATGTTGTGCTATAGAACTCCAGCCAAATATGACTTCCTCTTTTGGCATATCATGAACTTCGTTGTAGCTATGGACGATAACATCAAAAAACATGGTATAAGATTTTCCTCGAGCTTCCATTGTTGTACCTTCAGGTGGGAGGGGAGCAATAATCACATATTCTTTGAAACTGATTGGGCTCTTTCGATTTGGTTGCTCATCGGTGATTTTATGGCTGTTTCACCATATAAATAGAGGGATAACTCATTTTTCGAATTGTGGTTTCATGGTGCACACGACCCCAGTTTAGAGAGGATGGCTTGAGTGTTGATTCTCAGTGCGGGGTGTTGGAGCCTATGGAACGCCGAAATAAGGAAAGGTTTGAGGGGTCTCTTCCTTCGGTGAGGTGCATCATTTCGAGAACTCGTTTCCTACTGATGGACCTGGTTTTTATTTTCTATAACTGGCACAATTCCCCTTCATTATTATTTCTGGAGTTCATAAACCCTCTATCTCTAACCTCCAGGGATATAGTGTAGAGAGGTGGGTTCGTTGGTACCCTCCGAGTAGTGGTTTCAAGCTGAACACTGATGGGTACTACATTATGGGCACCATGAGAGGAGGGGGAGTGGTGTGTGGCACTGGAGGTAATGTTGTTCTTTTATTCACTTCATCCTTTGGTAGCAAAAACTCTCTTATATACGAGGCCAAAGCAATGCTTACCGGGCTAACTCTTTGCTCTCAGCAGAATATTTCCATCTCTCAAGCGGGGACTGACTCTTTAATTCTGCATGACTCCCTACATGGTAAAGGCTCTATCCCCTAGTCTATCACCGACATTGTTAGGGAATATAAATCCATCCTTTACAACAACATCAAAGTGACTCATACGTCGCGTGATGTAAATAAGGTTGCGGATTACCTTACTTCTTTGTCAGATCAGAGTTCCATCAACACTTGTCTCTTTAATCCTAACTACTTGAATTCAGAGGGTGTTAATTTGATCCTAGGGGATTCTATCAGTTTGTATTATTTTAGGCCCCCCTAAACCCTTTGTGTCCTTGTTGTACTTTTCTTTCTTTTAAGAAAAATTTGATTTGGATGATATCGCTCTCTTTCACACGATGTAATTTTTGAAAAAACCTTTCATTGGTTTGGGCTATAATGAGCTATCTATCCATTGAGATCAAGGATTAAGATCCATTAGAATGGAAAATGTGTATAGAATAAGGTCCCTCTATCTTTGGATCATGCTTTGGATGCTTCTTCGCAGATATCATTGGATTTATAAGGACCAATATGAGTTCTCTTAGAGGAATGAGCGGAGGCAAGACTTCCTATTAAAAGCTCATGATATCCAACTTTGATGGACCTGAAAATGATGCTAGCTGTGAAATCCTTTCTCATACAGTTTTTAAAACTCATCCAGTCATTTCTAAGATTGTTTATACAGGGATACATGATCACATATGGAAACACATAGTGATGGAAATTGGACATCAATGGGAATGACTACTTCTGTCCTATACATAATTGAATATTGGGTTTCCCATGTGGTGGTACGAGTTGTAGTTTGGTAGTCCCATAAGGTACGCTAGAGTACTATAGTAAAATTCTTTTTATCTTTATCCACCATCATCTATAGTATGTTTTATAAGGTCATGTTGATGGCCTATATCTATCCATTATCCCTAGCATCATTATGGGATGAGTGGTTGGATTTGATATTATAATCTTAATATAGATTTTATAATTCCAATGAATTGAAATTTGTGGTTTGGTTTGTTAGTATGGTTTGAGGGACACCAAATCTGGTAATGATGTTTTCTTTGAGAAATCTGACACCGCTTTTCTCCCTGACTTCTTGGAGGGATATTTCCTCATCCCATTTGTAGAAGAAGTCAGTTTTCGTAAGGATGTATTTGATTGGTATAGATGTAGAAGGAGGATATTCTCATATGGCCTCCATTACCAATGTGGAAATGGTGTTGATGTATTAGGATGTATTTAGAAAATATTGAGGTTTATGGATAACATTGGCATGCACCTGGAAGGATTGAAATTTTTTTGATATGTTTGTACACTCCTACATTATATTGGACTAATAAGACCACATCCTTTAGATTTGACAAGAAATATTGAACCCAGATTGGTGTGACCACATTTTCTAATGTGAACTTCATTCAATATAGAAATAGTATCCTCTCCATCAGTGCACAAGAAAAGTACCCCATCAAAGACTCATTTATTGAGGACTTTTTGGTTATTTGGGCCATCATATAGAGTGAAATTGGTTGATCACTATCCTATTTTACCATTCACATATTTTTCTTGTGGGAGTACTCCATTTTCAAGGTAGTCCATAATGGGTATCATCCCACTAGTTGTAGAACAATATGGTTTGTTGACATGACTGATTTCATCGATATCATTTTTGTGGAAATGAGAAAAAGGAAAGACCATTCATTGATGCACAATTTTTATGAACATTTCATCCCTATTTGGATCATGGAATGTCATATTTTCCTTTGAAAATGTATCATCCTATGAATTTTATGATCAAGGGACGTGAGTCAATATTGGCTTTAATGGGTGGTCTTAAATTAACCCCTGTATATAATCATGTTGGGGTTAGCTCTTATTTCTGATGGTGTAATCCATGTTGATTTGTTTTATTACCAACTATGAGTATCCTTTAACCTCTATGTGGTCTAATGGTATTTGGATCACCTATTCTATTTCGTTAATGAGGGATTGATACTCAGCCTCATTATTCATATAGACTTCTGAAAATATGTAGTAAAAAGGAAAAAATTCCTTTGTTGGATTGATGATCATGACCCCTAATATAATTTTATTTTAATTGGGGTCTTCCATCCTAATCCTTTTTGTGATTCGGGATGCACCGTCAAAATAAATCTCTCATGTCCGAGTCTATCTCTAATATACAAGATAACTTCATCTGTAAATTCATTAATTAGTTACATCGTTTATACAAATTGTTGTAATGAAAAAAATCCTCCTGGTCCAGAAATTTCAATATATTCTAAGGCATGAACTAAATATAAAACTTCTAGAGGATATCCACCCATCATGCCAAAAATCCTATCAAAATAGGAATATTGTATATATATATGAGTGGTTTATTGAGATAGAGAAAATGGACCTCATGGTGCTACAAGTAGTACCTCAGTTTTTGAAATACAATTATTAATGCGAGACAACACTTCTTGATATCTAAATAATGGGTCTCACTATTGTTCATGGTTTGAATGAGATAATAAATGTTTTTTCACTTCAAAAGTCATTCTTTTGTGTGATTAAAGAACCGATTGACCACTCTAGGGGTGTCACATATATAATTAAATGATTCGACTCAATGAGGGGTATTAGTACTAGTGTACTCAAGAGATATTTCTTAAGATAGAAAAATGATTCTTAATAGCCATTGGTCCACTAATATGTGACTCCATTCATTATCAACCTGGTAGAGAAAAACCATTTTCTTGATAGGTTGGATATAAAGTACAAATTTTTGGAATTGTTTCCCTATAAACCCTTCAACTATTTTAGGTTTTGGGGTGATAACATACTGATGATAGAATTTGTTTTATCAGTGTTTACTTTTATGTCGTGACAGTGTATGATAACGTTGATAAATTTCCCTAAGAAAAATATGAAATAGAAGTTCAACGGGTTCATCTTCAGGATATGATGTCGTAGTTTTTTTATGATGGTATCAATATCATCTAGGTGGTAAGAATGGAATTTGGACTTAACTATATGATTGTTAATGTAGCACTCAAAACAATTCCTATAAAAGGTATGAAAAGGTGATGTATGACACATTGGTATGTAGTGATGGAATTATTTAAGCCAAAGGTCATTACCAAATAGAAAAATACACAATGGGTGTCCTTGAAGTTGGTGGATTCTTCATCTTATAGGGATATCCAGAAAAATTTATATTGTGAATAATCATCCATGAAGGGGGGGGATTCGTAACAAATAGTTGAATCAATCATTAGATCCGTGATTGGAACCAGGAATTCATCTTTTGGGTAGTTCTATTTGGGATCTATGAAGTCAATGTAGACCCTACATTTACCATTATTCATATTTATTAGGACAATGTGGGCCTTACATTTTAGATACTAATCTTTTCAGATGAATTCATCTATGATAATATTGTGCACATTAGTATTAATTTTGGATATGTGAGTTAGGTTTGTCCTTCTAGCAACTTATATTTATTCTTAATAGTTTTTGGGTAAGCCCAAGTGATGGGTGGCCACCTCAAAATCAAGGCCTCACATATTTATTTAATTACATGAGAGAAAATACCGATATTACTTTGGTATGGATGTATATACCTCTTGTTCTTTGGATGTCTTGGTCGTACTGATCAAAGTGGGTCATTGATCTTCTGTTGGGCAAAAATTTATTTCTATAAGTTTTTCAACAGTGGTACGCAAACCTTATCAACTCATAGAGGGGAACCCCTGAGGTCGTTCTCCTCTTCCACTTCTTATTATTACTCTTCCACCTTGACCTTTCTCTTAGTTGAAGTAGGTGATGAAGTAAATTTCTTAGTGTCATAGTAGGAGTCAATAATTTATAATTATGAGTAAAAAGAAACTACTTCCAACCCGGATGTTGAGGTGTTGATTTGTTTAAGATAATTGGATATAATGAGAAAATTATCACTCATGTTTTCATCACTATCTTGATACTAAATGACTGCTACAACACTATCAGGTTCAATTTCCTTTACTGATATCATATAAATTGGGGAACATGCACATGATATTTGACCCATCCCATCAAATTGATTGATGGGTAGCACATACTCTACACTGAGATGCTTTTATGGATTACCCAGGGTCATCTCCATACCATTCATGGAATGGATTTGAGTAACATTTTTTATCACAGGTTGTTTCCCTTTCCTTTGATATAATCCCTCACTAATGAATTGTGATTCGCATAATTTAAATAGGGATTTAAAACCATGTAATTTACCAATTGGACTACTAATGAAATACCTGAGGCATGGAGGTATGATGAGGGAATAACCACATGATGATGAAAACATGGCCTTCTCATCATAACATTGAAGTCCATATCTTTTCAAACAACTTAGAATTCCGATTCAACTACAAGATCCCTGAACATAGTCCTGAGCTTAATATCACCTATAGTCTTTTTATTGATCATCTCATAACCCTATGACTTTAATTTGTGGGGGGAAAAGTGATAATCACTATATCTTAGTCAAAAAAATCATTTGGGTAGAAATTAAAATGACTGATGAGCCTTTTTCAAAGAAGACTCATCGAATATCAATGTCACTTATCCTGCTAGATACATACATGGGTGTAATGTATCCTTGTATAACAACATCTCTGTACTACCCTATGGAGGAGATGATCATGGGGAATTATACAGGATCTTTCCTTAAAAAATAAGCATTATCAATATAAACATAATCCTCAAATTATTGATGACTTGATAAATACACTACAATTCTGCCTGGAGGTATTTTGATAGAATTAGATCATCCAAGATTGACAACTTGGTTGGAACTAGGGATGATTTCATTAGGATTTCATACATATGACATAAATATATGCACTTTATAGAATATGGGTGATTCCTTTTATGTGATTTACGAACAAAGGTACATGATGTAGGTAGGCCGACCCTAAGGATAAAATTTTAGGGTACTTATGTCTTATGTGGTTTAGGTTGACTAGGTCCGCTTATGCACAGAGGTTGATTATGAGGTAGTATCTACTCTATTTAATATTATAAAATGACCCAGGTAGGGACAAATATTACTTGTGTCAGGTAACTTTATTTTCCTTATAATATCACTCTAGAGATCTCCCATGATTTTCCGTTTTATAGAAAAATTGAGTGGGGACATGACCAAAGTATTAACATCTAGAAAGACCACATATTCCCTTATATCATGTACTCTAGAAGCCTCTTTCCAAATTTCCCAATAATATTTAGGGAATTTGGGGTCACAATCACACTCATTATCAGATAATGGATCCATTAAATCAATAATGTTAATAGAATATAAGATCAACTCCATGTTTGATGAGGACTCCATTTCACGGGTAGACTCTTGTTTCACTATTTGGTGGGGTGGCTCCCATGATTTTGGTATTTAAGGCATGATTTCTGAGAGTTTCAATGAAAAAAATCAGCATTGGAAAAATCTCATATTACCATGTTTTATTTTTTTCTCTTACAACTGTGTCATTTCTTAGAATAATATATTTTTTAATATTATAGTGTTGATGGGTCCAGTTGTTCTATAGTGGAAGAGTCCTAAGGCATAGTCGACTATTTCAACTATAATTGAACGATACTATGAATCTATTTCATCATATTTTTAACCACACAATCACTAATTGTTTTTAAATATTTTTGTTATCATACTTCTATTCACTCTCTTTCCCATGATCAGAAGTAGAAAAACCAATTACATGCAAAGGTTGCTTTCCCAACTTCTTGTTTTGGGTGTCCTCCATCTTTAGCAGGATGTCTCTAAAAAAATAATTCAATGATGTTATGACCCAATTCTCAATGGAAGGGGAAATAGATTTGAATATCATCCTAACCATCTTGGATGGGCTTCTTAGGCTTTGGAAACTTGATCAAATTGTTTTCCAATTATATGATGAAATTGTTACAGATATGGTTATTTCAGAAAGAATAAACCTTTTACTTCATTTACTCAAACTATTTTTGAATCTTCCCGCGTTTCATATCCTAAAGATAGGGTTTCTTTGTTGAAACTTAGTATTGGGAACTACACGGTATGGCACAGTCTGTAGTTCTAGATAGTTTGTAATGGACATCTTAAGTGTAATATTAGTAGCCTCTACTTTCCCTATTATCTTTCCTTGAGCTGAAGAAATTACATAATACATATCCTTGGTTCATGTGATGGATTCTTCCATACTTTGAGAAATTTCAGAAAGATCATGAAACCCTCCTATGTTTTTCATATGGATGAATGGTGTGAAAAACTCATAACGATGAATCTCTATATAGATGGAAAACAGATCTTCTTGTGGATGATGTAGGCCTAGGTATTATGTCAACCCCTTTCACTAAGTAATGAAATCTAAGGCCCTATCATTTACACATTGTTTTTAGTTTGAGAGTTCGAGAACAGTTTTATTATGTATCATTAAGGTGAATTGGATTAGAAACAACCAATGGATATCATCCCATCCTATAATTGACCGAGTCAGAAAACAATAATACCATACAATGCCTGTTCCCTATAGTGATTGCATGAAGCACTTAATTTTTAATGCCTTTTTCGATTCATATGTCCCAATATTGGGATCACAGTGAGATAAAAAATGTCTGAAATTGATTTCTAGGTCCCCAAAGAAATTTAGAATTAGAAATGTAGGGTTCCCAAATTTTCGTGGGGGAAGATTTTGATCAACCCATTTCGGGTAAGTGTTATTTTCAAGCTGTACTACTACACATAATTCTCCATAGCTTCTAATTGACCCATCAGTGAATCAATTGTATTGATGAGCCCTTGAGGAATGTCTAGATGAGAAGTATCTACCATGGGTGACCTTTAAGGGTGGCCTGTAAGGATGTGTCGGGCCTTGTTTTGGTTGTGTACCCATTTTTGGGGACCCCCGATCTGCTTCTAGGGGATCCAAATATATTTTTTGTTGGTACCCCCATTGAGTGGATGTTCTAGCTCCATCTCATCTACCTTCACCAACTCTCATTATTGAGGTACGCGAGTTGGGAGTGTGAGTTAAGCATATATTTGTAGAGAATAGTCGGGAGAAATATTTTCTTATTGTATTTCTACGGGGATCCTTGTAAATTCCTTATTTTTTATTAATAGGAAAACCTTTCCACTGGTGTATGGTATCCAGCCTCATCAGGGATTAGGTGAGGAAAAACCTTACGTTTACCCTTTTCATTTTTGGGTTCTCTTTGATGAGTCAATGATTATAACAACCCAGTGTTAACATAAATAGACATTAGATCACTTTTTATGAATACTTAAAACATTATAAAAATTGATGACCAAATACCGTATTATTACAGTACCTTTGGAAACATGGAAACAAATTCACTGGTACCTAAATGAGCTAAATTATCTCCTACTGGGTTCTTCTTGACATAAACAATTCTTAAACACATTTATCATAATACATATCTTAATAAATTAAAAAAGAAAACATAAAATGGAGTGATCTAAGATGCTTAGTAAGGGTAAATAAGGGAGATATGTATGAATAATAATTATAATAAGGGTATGAGAACGTGATAAAGAAAATAGAGGATCATAACCAACATATCAAAGATCATAAACATGAATCCTGGCATAAATCTTGACAGTTCATAAGACATGAATCATAAACAAATAAAAAACATAATCCTTGAAATAAAAACAAAGGAAAAACATGGAAATATGGTAAAAATGTAATAATATATTATTATTTTCATAGTAGACAAGGAATCACTGCCCAAAAAAACTTAGTGGACAATATCCTTTACAGATCCAGTGTCACACCCTGTTCTAGCCCTGTATTACTGAACTGAGATCACCCCTTATTTCATTCCTGCATTACTAAAACGAGTTCATTTCTCATTATTTCCATGTTTATCTCTTGAGATATAAATCTTTTCCCAATGAATTGGATGGATATATAGGTCTCACTCATCTCATAATGAAATCATACATACATGTTCCTAAAATAATAAACAACCATATAATAACCCATGTAATGAAATGGGTTTCATAAAAATGTAAACAAATCATAACCTACAGAAAATGATATAGGTTTGAAAATCATTTCATAAAAATAATAACCCATAAAAGAGAAATGTATTTAATAAACATATAACCCATGAAAAAGAAACATGTTTCATAAAGACCACGAAATTAATCATAACCCATTCATAAAGAGAATATGAATATAACCTTTAGAAAATTTCCAAGAAGGGAATTAGTAACATCAACAAATTTCATCATAGATGGAAAATAATATTGAAACATCTTCCAAAAACATTTCATGAGGAAAATTTCTTTTTCCTCGTTGAAAAAGTATTTTTAATATATAAAACCATTTGAAAATAATTTTCATAAAAAATACCTTAAAAACATATAAATAAGACTTGAAATCACATTTGAAAAAAAAAATCCATGAAAACATATAGAATATGACTCAAAACATTTTAAAAACCCTTTATTTTAATACACATGATAATTTTATAAACAATTAATGAAAATGTTTTGAAAACCTTTTTAATTGAAAACATATGAAAGAAGCATGAAAATTTTGTGAAACCAATTTCTTTGAAAATAATTTTAAATAATGAATTTCTAAAATAATAGGAAAATATTTTTTTAAAAGAAAATATCTTTTAAATCATGTAAAGTTATATTAAATGGAATTTCGGCCATGATTTCCGATAAACCTGAACACACCAAACATTCCTTTTACACAAAAGTTTAAGAAAGGTACCTTGACCAGAAAACAACAAGAAGATTCTTTATAAAAACCATTTTTCATTAAAAATTTCAAACACAGGTAAAATTTTATTTTAATCTTCATAGGGGAATAATATAATATTTTTAGAAAAAATTTAGGAGACATTGTTTTAAATGAACACAGATTGTCGACCGAATAGAGTGGTTAAGTCAGACATTATTAAAAACTCCTTATGAACTATCATATGTAACACAGACATGAATAATGGTAATAATACATTAATATATCATGAATAACCATAAGATAATAAAATTCACGAGTTTTCTTCAGATATGGATCATAATATTTCATCAAATTAAGCATAATCATAACCAATCTAGAGAAGTGATGAGATTATTTCAATAAATGTTTGTGACTTAGTAACATTCAACCATACTCCCCATGTTAGAAAATTAAATTAAATGAAGATTAAAATATCATTAAAGGAAATATATTCATGATATAACATGTCAATGGTAGTATATATCCCTCATATAAAAATATACCAGTATAACAAGTCATGTGTGTGATAGAAGGAAAATAGTAACAAAAATTACATTATCGATTTGGTAACTTCTGTAACTTAAACCACATGATAGAAAGATCATAAAATTGATATTTAAATACCCATTTATATAAATTTAATAGGAATATAATACATTAATCTGATGTATATATACCCCAAAAAGTAATTTAGTATTTCATAAGGTATGTATCTTATGGAAATAAAGAGTGAGATGAAATTCCCTTACCATGTATATTAACTCTTGTCATACTTGTTCAAACATCCTGTATAATAAATATAAATTTTATATAAATATATGATAGAAAAATATTCTTATGTATAATACCATTAATGTTTTGATTATGAATTTATATTACCTGCTTGTTAATAATCATGTGTTAAGGTTTCACTTTGGGTAATATAGGCTTTTCTTTTTTCATGTGTTCTAATTTGTTATATCTTCGGTCCTTATATTTAAATAATGATTTTTAGAATGTAAAATTTTATTTAAATATAATTTATTTTGATTATATCTGTATATATAATAATTAAATTATCTTTATTATATCATATATGTCATATATATTCACTAAAGTCATCCTTAATACATTCCGTGTAGTGTATGAATGAATCACATCGCTTTGAGGGGCGGTTGTCCACACTTCCTCAAATGAAATTATCATATTAACACAAAATAGAAAGTATAAAGATATGTGTTGTAAATTAATGAAATATGATTAAATACATATTAAATATTATATATAATATATGTAAACTTATTTTCCATCATAATTTCCACCATGAGATTCAGTAAAGAAAAAAATGGACAATCATCATTTAGTGAGGCAGTAGTCTGACGTACACGTAAATAGTATGTTCGCTACCCATTAGATAGAAGTGTGTGTAATTCTAGTTAAAATAATTATAAGAAGAAAATAATATTATATTTAGGATACTGGTTTTGTAATATAATCATGGAATAGAAATATTTTATGGAGTGGATAAAAGAATAAAGGATTTTGTGGGAAGGTGTTACCTCTTAATCAGGTAACTCATTTTAGTTTTCACCAAAGGGAATACTTGGAAGGTTTATTTCCCATATAAGGCTTCAAGGAGGAAGTTGGAGATTTTGGGGAGGCATTTGGGTAGATTTTGTTTTGAGCCAAATCTGATTTATAGTTTTTTGGAAGTGGGAGGAGAGGAGGCCTTTTAAAATGGAGGAGGAGTGACACTCTAGTAATATTTTGGAAAAGGAAAACACCACCAACGTTTTCTCTTGAAATTTGATCCAATAGTGATACAAAATTTTTAAAAGGGTTTATAGGTTATAAATATGTACATAAAATGGATTTAAGACAAGTTTAAAGGCTATTTTGGGGCTTAAGGTTATAGTTTAGTCCCTTAATGAGCTTAATTTAACCTTAATCATTGTAATTAATTTTAATTACTTTCACTAATATTTCTTTTGAAATACTAAATTGACCATGTTAGACATAATAAATTATTCTGATTTAAAATATAGACACCTTTTTTACAAATTATAATTATATAAGTGGGAGAAATTAATTCGAATTTAATCCCATAGTAAGGTTGACAATTCAGGTTTTTAAAGTAAAAAATGATCAAATGTTTGCTATGTTTTTATATCCAATTTCAATGTGAAATTTGTTATAATAAACTAAATTGGATTAATTGATAAAAAAATATCTAATTAAACATTAAATATAATTAAAAATTTAACTTATCCTTATAAATAAATTATATGAAAAAAGAAATTTTGTACTAAAATATATTATTTTTAACAATTAATTAAATAATAAAACCACACATAAAAATACCAAAAAATAACCATAACATAATTTTTATGTTTTTATTCCAAAAAAAATTCATTTTTAAAAATAAAATTTATAAAAGTGACAAAATTTATATTTAAATTAGGTTCTCCTTTAAAAGGTGGTAAAATTACCCTAATAAAAATATTGTGTTTTATAAGTTAAATTGGTTTTATTCTTATATTATGATTATGAAATCCATTAGATGAATATAAAAATTATTTACTTGGATAAAAATAAATATATTAAATTAAAATTACTTATTAATTTTAATTAATTTAATTTATTATTTTTAAAACAACATTGTTAGCATAATAATAGTTTTCTATAAAATTACTTCATTTATATACATTTGGTTATTATATTCATTTGTAAATAATTTGTAACTAATTAATTAATTTTATATTTTGTAAAACTCACATATTTATATAAGTTATTTTATAATATTCATAAAATCTAATTTAATGTCTTGGTTATATATTTTTTTAAATAATCTGTTATTGTTCAGTAACCCTCGGTCTTTCATGTTATATAAGCCATCTAGGAAATTCAGTCTTGTGTGAAACACAATCTTACCTCAATGTTCCGTATAGTGGAATATAACCATTATATTTCATTAGGTGCCTGATTGAATTGTAATTTCATATAACATAATCTAATTTGGGGTAAAAATATCAACACTATTAAATTAATTCAAAAAGACATTTCACAAAAACCTAGGTTGTCACAATATACCCCCCTTGAAATGAATTTCGACCATAAAATTTTTCTGGGTTATCAAAGGATTAATACGTTATATTTCCTTTCACAGAAACCCACATCGTAAAAATGTAAACTAAAACTTACTTTATAAAAAATTATATTGGAAACAGATAGTTATCCAAAGTAACATAAAACTACATTTCCATATAGAAAAACATAGGTGGGAAGTGAAAAAAGGACAAGGAAGTGAAATCTGACCATCATGTTCTGCTAGAGAGTGGTAGAGAAAAATGTTAGGAGAAAGTTAGATATCATAAATCAATAAATCTATGATAAAAAATAGGACCATCAGATCCATTAGAAAGAAAAATACTTTGATAACATTTTTGGTTTGAAGATACTTTTCCCTAAAGTTGTATAATTTTAATAAAAAGATATACTTTCATGATTTCAGGACAATGTCGCCATTTTTTGTTCATTGATCCAATTCACCTCATCCTTTAAAAAGAAAGGTTGCTTTTTTATTCTTTAAGTATGAATGGATCATGATACCCATGATATGCCATCCCATTAGTTATCCTCAGCACAAATTAGTTTTAATAGGATATCCAATATGCAAAAAACACTTTAATCATACTTAATTCATTTGATGTTCCATTAGGTTTAGTTTTTTAGAGAATGTGATAAAACATTAGATGTCAAAGTGGACATTTCCAAATTGTTCTAATCCCTCCCAAAAGATCTTTATAAAAAAACATTTGCTTCATTAAAGTATAAACTTCGATACTTAGAGATAAACTTCATATGAGTTCATACCCATCCATCCATACTATAAAAACATTTTAAAAATTGGGATGAAAACAAAAAAAAGTATAGTATTATATATAATGGATATAAATTCATTAGTATAGTGAAAAATATCAACCACAATAATTTTTTTAGCTTTTTAACATATCCCTTGAGTGTATGAAATAAATCATATACACATGTAGAAAACTAAATTTGTTAGTCAAAGAAAAATATTAATACCCACTATAAGGAAATATAATCCCTTGTATTCATCTTAGATCACTATATTCATAACCTATGTTCACGTGTGTGAGAAATAACTAGATTCCAATTAAATATATAAGAAATACCTCTCCAATTAACTCTATCTTTCATACCATTAATTACAATAAACATTACCCCATCTATTGGAGATCTATATTAGGTACACCCATAATATAATATATATCAAGATCACCCATAACATAAGTCATATCGAGCACACCCATAATCATATATAATTCTCAAGTACAATATCATGATAAAAAAATCATTCATTTTTTTCATCATAAATCTTTTGAGAATATTTTTCAACCTATATGAAAAAAAAATCAAGATTCATGTAAAATTGAATGTGAATATCATTTTTCATTTCATAACAATTAAAATAAAAATACTTAATACCTACTATTTTGTTTCATGAACTAAATTGAAAATATTTTTCTTTTTAAACTAAAATATCAGGGTGTTACATTCTTCATCTTCCCATATATGATATTTAAATCCTCACTTTTACACTTCAATTTTCTTATAAAATTATTATCTTAATTTATATTTACATCACTAATTAATGAAAATAAATATAACAAAATCAATATCAAAGTGTTTAATAATTTTCACCTTTGTAATTTTTTTCAGTACACATAATGAAAATTCATTTCAGTATATTTTAAATTAGTTTCTTCTATATTACTCTATTATTTAATATAAATTAAAAGTATCAAATACTATGTGAGTTATCATTTAATAAACTATAATTTTCATTGATAATTTCTTAGTGAAAAAAACATATTACTAATCAACCTTACAACATTGTTTTTAAAAACCATATATTCATCAGTATATGATCAAAATTATTTTCACTAAACAAAATAATTTCTCCAATATAATTACATAATTGATTCAATTAAAAATGGGTGTTAAATTTGTGAAAATCATCCATCAACAATTTTTTCCCTGAAAATATCCAAAATTTCATACTTTATAGGAAAGGTTGAGTTTTAGAAGGTTTCTGAACTCAACTTACCCTCAAAGGGTTAACCACCACTTCTCTTAATCATAATGGATCTATTTTTACAATAACCTCTTATATTTTATTTCCATTATTTCTTCAATAATAATTGAAAATAAATATAGATCTTTACATGATAGATCTCTCAAACTATTGGAAAATTATCACTGCAATGATCATTACGTCAGTTCCATACAGTACTCACCATTATTTCACAATATAAAAAATACAATAATTAGAAATGGAAATTATATAGATTCATAAAAATTACTCAATTAAAGAAAAAATTTATATTTTATTCATAATAATGAAAATCCAATCATTTAATTTCTATTATAGAGATATATATCAATGTTTTCTCCCTTATTTTTCAAATCAGTAGTCTTCTTAGGAATCGAGGCTTTCTTGTTCATTGCATCTATCACATTTTTGTAATTTAATTTTTTTCAAATATATAGAATAATACATGAATTTACTTTTTACTTATTTATTATCTTCATCGTATCTAACTTAACATGACGTAGCATCATGAAAATATATGAAATTGTTTCATCCAACTTGCACATTATATAGAGAATCTCAAGAATTGATGGGTCATTATTATTTTACAAACATTTATAAAACATTAAATCTTTCTTATTCTTTTTGTTGTATTCCACCATACCGATCATTCTTTTCAATCATGTATTAATTCTATACATTCATTCTCCAACTTAACTTCATGATTACTAACACTCATATATATATTATACTATCTCATAGTGTGTACTCCCCACATAATATGAGAACATTGTTTTTTATTCATGAGTTAGTTAATATAGTTTTCTAGAGTTGTATTTTTATCCATATTCATCATTTATATTTGACCCATTTATATATCACTATAATTTTTCTCTTTATTCTTTACCAATGTTTGTGGTCGTGTTTCTTAAAAGAGATTGAGAACATTTTTATTTTATTTGGAGAATCATTGATAATCAAAATGTTCACTTTTTAAAATTTTAACAAATATTTAACACTCATTAAAATCTATTTTAAACAAATATATTCATTATATTATTATTTATTTTTCTTTTTCATGGACATAACACTACCCGCATGATATAGGCACCATTTTTCTTCCATGTGTCGAAATATTTTTCCATAATTAATAATTTTATTCACAAATAATCCATATCCCCATTAGTAAACAATGAATTTTTATTTACTCCCTTGAGTAATAATCTATCCTCCTTTAGTATCATGAATTTTTTTCCAAATTAATATTTTGATGAAATTATTTATGGGAAAATAGTTTGTTTTTATTTTTTACATCCCTCATTGAAATATTTGTAAAATTTTCATTATTTTTCTGAACCTATAATTTTATAAAATTTTATTTTTTCTAAACACATTTCAAGAATAAAATATTAATGAAAACAATATGTTATGTAATATAGATTGTTGTTTTAATTAATACTATAATATATTTACTATAAAATTACATAATTATCATATTTACAATTGATAGTATAATATCACGAATAATCATAACTCTTACTTTTTGAGAATCTATTTATTGAGGTGTCTGTGGGAGGTCTTGAGGAGTTAGAGAGTAGAAGAGAGGTTGTATCTGAAAAATAAAACTGGGAGGATCCCTATGGTATGGACCAATAGGCCAAGATGTAGGGGTGTTCTATCTGAAATTGGAGGATTTGATGTGGCATATCGGGTGGTTGGGGGGGAGGGGTTTTGTGATACTTATAATTTTGGAATAGATAAGGTGTAGTGTAAGGATTGTGGGATAATGTCTTGGGGTTTAGAGTTTGGTTGTCTAGACATTTGTAGGGTAATTGTTCCATGGGGATGAGCTATAGTATATCCCTCTTCATGGTTATAAAGTCTTTCAGTGTAGTGTATTTGAATACACTATAGACATTTTATTGTTTGTTGGGGGTCTAGAGTGTTGTGGTATGGCCTATGCCATGAACATCTCCTAGTTCTATAATATCTTCAGAATATATGTAACTATAAATTTCATAAGCTAGTTTTACCAGCCTGTCCATGGTGTGTTCCTCCCCACTGTATTGTAGTCCTTCGAGTTTTATCATTTTTTGTGTTGTATTCCTAGGGGATGCGCCTTGGTCACTTATATTCCAAACTATATATAAATTACTAGATCCCCAAACCCAATAACCTTTTCATCTGGTGTCTTCTTTATTAGGTGACACATGTTTTTATATTGGAGGAAATTAATCCCCCCTTTTAGTGTTTTTCCACCCCAGTCTTGGAGGATTGATCCATGGAGGTTTATGTGTGTTTATTTTTTATGTTCCCTTATTTTAATCCAAGTTTCTTGTCCTGGATAGGTTTCTATCAAGGGGAACCTTATTTTTTAGGATTTTTATGTAATATATTTTTTTGGTTGTTATTTTAGGAGTGTTCATGGTGTTCTCCTTCATTTTAGTTATTGTTTGTGAACATCCTCTTATTCAAACACTACACAACAGATTGGAAATATTGTTCAAGATAGGGGGTCCTTTATTTCTTACTTAGGGTATCTTACAAGATGGGTTGTGACTTTTTTTACCTTTTGTAATATGGTATTCCTCTAGAATAATGAAATATTATTAAAAGATTGAATTGATATATAAATGTTTAAGTTGAATGAAATCACATTCTTTACAAATTTTGGATATTTATGATATTTTGATTATTCAGTATTGATACCATAATAAGAGTAGTGTCCATTGGGGGAATTGTTTTCATAGTGGTTGATGATTTGGGGAAACCTTAATGTGTTATTATTGTGGTATCACCTAGATTAAATGGATCATCGCCTATATATGACTGAGAAATTGGTTTCACATGGAACTATGACTTATGTGATAATTCCCCTAAAAATAATTATATGTGATTAAAAATACCCTTGATAAATTTGAATATTGTCTTCTGATATGGTTGTGGTGGGTGGAGAGATGATGTGTGGTGGTTTTATGTGGTGGTTGTGATGTGGGTTGGTGATGTGTTGTTGTGGAATGTGGCATTTCTTTATTTGTGGGTGTAATTTAGGGTGGTGATTTTTTGTTTGACATGAGGTTGAAATGTGGTAGTTATGAGGTGGAAAATGGTTGTGTTGTGGAAAGTGGTTATGGATGTGAAAGAGAGGTGAGGTTTGGGATATTTTAATGAAAATTATGGTTTTAGTGATGTGTTTTGTTATTATACACTCCCAGGTAGTGATGGGATTAAATATTAATGAATAATTGAAATGTAACATGATGTAACAGTTAATATAATCTTTAAAAAAATTTGGATGTGTAGTTAAATATGGTTGATGTTAAATGTTAAAATAAATGTTCTGAAATAATTAAAATAATGGGTCTGAAAATTAATAAAATTAACTAATAAAAGGGGTTTGATATGATAAATCGTGGAATTGGATTAATTGGTAATAAAATTTGGAATGTGGATTATAGATTTTTGTGTAGTGTAGTCCATATACTGATGGCAGTGAATGTGATTGTGTTTTGAGGTTGGGTGGTGATGTGGTGTGTTAGGATAGTACCCTTTTTGTAAATCTATAGGATGGTCTTGTGTGTGGATATATATGTACATTGTATTTCTTTATAATTTCAATACATTCCCCACCTATGTTGAGCTCATTGTTTTGACAATATAATGTTTGGGGGGTGTTTTTCACAACATCTCATTAGGAGGATGGATAGTTGACTACCTTCCCTTTCCCTTTCTCTCTTTTAGTAAGTGTTTACATGAAAAACAATAATGTCTTGAAGTAAAAATTGTTGGTATGGAGATAAGATGGAAACCTATCCTAGAGGGTGTGAATTGGCCTTTAAAAAATATTTTAATGAATAATTATATTAGAGTTGATAAAAATTAGTGCAGTAAAAAATGAAAAGAAAATGAATGAAATGGGATTTTTATTGTGGTTTATATCTAAATTATCCTACTCCACTCTTCACCCCAATCATGTACTGAGAGTTATTGAATCCACTATAAAAAATATAAGGTAATATTATAAGGACTATTTCTCACTTGGAATCACAACCTGATTACAAATCCTTTTTTCATTTGGAGTCTTAAACCCAAAATAAACTACCTTTTTTCTACCTACTGGAATAACATGGACTTCCTAACATTTTTCCCTAGATGAACAACCAATTTTTGAGTTTTTTTAGGAGTCCCAACCAAATATCCTACCTTTTAATGGGTAGTATAAACCATTACAATTACACATAGAAAAGAATAATGTGAAGAAGATAAATCAAAGAAACATAATA
This sequence comes from Viscum album, assembly GCA_963277665.1. Lineage (NCBI taxonomy): Eukaryota > Viridiplantae > Streptophyta > Magnoliopsida > Santalales > Viscaceae > Viscum > Viscum album. Next base: position 625,432,626 of record OY728150.1, on the reverse strand, counting down.
ATGTATCATAGTATGAGTGTTGAGGTAGCAGTGAAATCTCCAGCATCAAAGGATTAAATGATTTTATGTTAATATTGGAGTAGTAGTCGATCACCATAAAATGAATCATTTTAATGTTTGAAAGTATCATCAACCATGCCATTATTATTTGAACTGGTTTTCCCAAATGTATATATAGACATTCTATAAGAACACAGACATTAAACTCTGAAGATCATTGAATATTTTATCTTCACAAAGAAAAAATCTTGCATGCAACTTTGTAGAACTACTTCAAATTTGTCTATTCATTTTGCTTAGATGGTATTCCAAGTGTATATCATTTATGAAAAATAACATTTATGAAATTTAATCTTGATATTATAAAAAAATAACTACATTATAGAACCCATTTTAACATTTAATATAACATTTAATAATAAGTATTAATAACATAGAATATTATCCTTATAATAATTGTGGAAAAAATCATATACTACCAATTTGAATTTTCATATTTCAAGTTCCATGACTTCAGTGTGAATATACATGCCAACTTAATCCCATGAGAATTCCATTTAATTCTTCTTAAAAAATCAAAAGAAATGATTTCATATATTCTATATAATTAATAATAATGTATATGAAAAATAAAACACTAATAATATATATAATAAGAATTCAAAAAATTGTAAAATGAAATATTTTTTAAAATAAAGCATATTTCAGGTTTTATAATATCATATATAAAATCACAAAACCTTGTAAAGAAATCCACATGGTGGATTTACATAAAATATTAACATAGGTTATTTACATAGGGGGTTCAAATATGTTATTTATGTATGGGATTTACATTGGTTAATCATGTAGGATAATTATGATGATGAAAATAAACATTAAGTATCCAAAAAGAGATTTTTTCAAATTCTGAAAATCATTGAAAACTTCATTTATAAAATTTTATACATAAAATAAACATTAAAAACATGAGAATCGTTTTTTATTTTTGGTTGAATTATATTTATATAATTTTATTACATTTCAACAGAATTAATAATCAACATAATGGAGCCTCTATATCTCATGTTATTAATAAAATAAAGTATAAATTAAGTTTTGAAAATTTAAAATTTCATAACTAAAATATTTAATGACTTATAACATAATTTAATAAAGGATAATGATTTATATATAATTTAATGTATTATAATAATAATTTAAAAACAAATAAATTTACAAATCAATATGAATCACTTAATTTAAATTTTTATGTTATGTTATAGTTGAAATACAATGGTTCTGGATTTTGGAAAATCAATTACTTAGTGAATAGTTAATTAGTTGTGTGGGAGAATTAGATAAGTGGCATAATTGGCTACATGAATTGGATACGTGGTAATAGTAATAAAACCCTAAAAATATTATATAAATGTCCTATATAACATATTTTTCCAATTAATACTATATGAAACATGTATAACCTGATAAGAACAATCCAAAAATTAAATTTGAATATATTTTATGAATATAAATATTATTATATAATAATATTTAGTCACACTTTATTGAAAAACATAATAACAAGTATAAATAATCTCAAAATAAATAAACCAAATATATCTTTAAAATTATCATAACATAATGTGGTTCGAAGAGATACTCAATATTCTCCCCCTTTTTGATCATTACAGAATAATGTATAGTTTCAAAAACTTCTCCCCTTTGGAAATTATCAAGAAGATATATTTATCCTCTCATTGAAATTTTGAAGTTTATTCCTATATTTATTTAACATATTTTATTTCATAATAATAAATAAAAAAAATTGAGTTAGTTTTCTAGACAAGAATATTTCAAAAATTGTGTCTAGGATCCACCTTAGAGCATGAAATTTTTTTAAGAATATTTTTTTGAAAAACAATGAAGGAAAAATCATTAAATAATATTTCATAAAAATTAATAGTTATTAATGTTATTTAAAATCATCTATTATGTATAGGAATTCTTAAAATACAAAAAACATTACACAAATATGTAAAGTAATTAAAAAATAGTAATATAAAAAACTGATTCTAGATTTCAAATATTTCATATAAACCAAAACATATCATCAAGTAATCACACAAAAAATAACCCAAAATTTATTCCATATAAATATTGATTTTATGAAAATTAGTAAAGTATAGGGGATTAGTCATGATATTAGAAAGTATGTTTTCTATAGATATAAATTCCAAACTTATATTTCCTTTTTTCCTAATATCTAAGAAAATAAAATTTAACATCAACTAGTTTAGTACTTGATTGGATTAAGGTATACATTTATATGTAAATAACAAAATTATTGACATCGAGAATATAAATATTAACAAAATAAAAACCAAAAACAAATTGGGGTTTCTTAATCAAAAAATATTGAGCAAAACATAATGAGATGAGTACATATTTAGATTCAGTATTTGAAAGATAAAAAAATTATATCAATAAATCCCATGTAAATAATGATTTATTATGTAAATGAAACATATAAGAAGTGTTCTTTTTATCTTTATTTCATCCACAAAAATCAAAATCAGAATAAATGTTCAAAAAAAGTTAGTTTATGAAAATTGAAATTAACCAAGATTCATATAACCTTTAACATATTTTAAATTATATATAACATATTTATTATGACTTTCCTTAGGGTAACTTTAATATATAACAAACTTGAAAACATCAAACATTAAATAAAGTCTATAAGTGTATAAATATAATTTACTTTTAATCATTCCTTAATAGATTTTAACATCAAAAAATTTCTACGATTTATCTTAATCTAAGATAAAATAAGTAATTATGGAAGTATTTTATCTTTTATAAGTTCGTAAACCAAATATCCTAACTAATTATTTTTATTTCTTAGATTTATTTATAAAAATAACATCACCTAAATGAAAAATATTTAAACCAAAGAAGAATTTTAATTCCCCCACCACACTCAGATCAAATTTAGATTTCATCAATTCTAAAAATTCATTACTAAGATTTTCAAATGGAGGTCCAAATATAATATCATTAACATAAATTTGTAAAATAAAAATATCATTTGAACATTTCTTGAAAAACAAATTGGGATCAACATTTCCATTATCAAAATAGTTTTTAAATATAAAACTAGTTAGTCTTTCACACCAACCATGAGGATCTTGTTTCAAACCATATAATTCCTCAGACAATTTAAAATCATGGCCAGGATAATTATAATTTTCAAGGCTAGGGTAATTTTAACATATACATATTTCAAAATACAAACATTAAGAAAATATAATTTTACATATATTAAAAATAATTTGAACCCATGAAAAGAATCATATTCTAATAATATCTTAATTTATTTTAACCTAGAAACTGGTGTACACAATTCATCAAAATCTAAAACCTCTTCTTAAAAATATCCTTGAGATACTAATATATCTTTATTTTTAATTATATTTCTATATTCATCATTTTTATTTCTGTGAATCCACTTTTTTCTAATAATACGAGGAACACATGGTGGAATAACAAAAGTCTATACATTATTCCTAGTAAATTTAATTAATTAATCTTGCATATATAATTCCCAATTATAATCATATAAATCCTAATCAATATTATTTAGATTTTAATTATAAGTAAAATCATGATACAAACATTTATAATAGATTTTATGGTTTTAACATTTGATTCAACATTACCAATTACATTATCCTGGGGATGATATCTATTGGTCTTCCACAGTTTCTCATGAATAGGTTCATATTGAGAAGAAACATTATTCCCTCAATATTTTCATCTCTATCTTTAGATATTTTTTCATCAAAATTAAAGCCTCTAAATTCTACCTCATGTGATATATATCATCATCTCTTTTATTCAATGATTTTTTGACAAAAAATTTATGAATAGATTCTTCAACAACCATTATTCTTTTATTATATAATCTATATGAATTAATATTATTTAAATATCCTAAAAATATACATTCATCATATATTTCATAAAATTTATCCAAATAATCATCATTATTAGTAATAAAAATTCTAGAACCAGATACTCTAAAATAGCTAATTATATGCTTTCTACCATTCCAAATCTCATAAGATTTCATTTTCAACAAGGGTATTAAAATAATTCTATTATAGACATAATAATAAGTATTAAAAACTTATTCCTAGAATTATTTAGGAAAATTAATTTTATTTTACATGGTTCTATCAATTTCTTGAAGTTCTCTATTATTATTTTAAATAACACCATTTTGTTGTGGATTCCTAGGGGCTATTTTTTAAAAAAATATCATATTTATTTACAAAACAAGATAAATTATAGGTTTTTTATTCTACCACCATGATCAAATATAATTTATTTTATTAAAATTCAATTCTCCTTTTGAAAAAATTTTAAAAAAGTAATAAAATAGGATTATGTTTTATAATTAAGAGTGAGAAATTAAACCAATGTGTATCTTGTAAAATCATCAATAATAACCAAACAATATGATTGACTCCTAAACTAGAAGGTTTAATAGGTACAAATAAATGAAAATGAAACAAATATAGTGTCTTTATATATTTTTCATATTTAGCTTTCATAAAACTATGTTTGTGTCATTTAACTTGCTTGCATGAATTATAGGTAAATTTGTTTTCCTATTTTAGTTTTGGTAGCTGTAGTATAGTTTGGTATAGGGATAACTTTTACGTCAACTTCAAATTGTCATGTCCCAATATATTGTGCCAAAAAATGTTTTTATATTTTAAAACATTTAAAAAATTTATATTTTTATCATTTAACATAGAAAAATTAATTAAATAAATACCATTTTTTCTATTTTCATAAAATATTATAGATTTATCCTTAAAAACAATGATTTTATAATTTTGAATTTTAACAAACATTTCATCATCACATAAATGTGAAATTTATGTTAAATTTTGTTTTGATCCTTCAATGTATAAAACCTTTTAAATAAAAATAGAATTATAAATTTCAACCTCACTAAAACTTTTTACCGTTCGTTTTGAATTATCAGAAAATGTAACATTTCCTCCATTACATTTATGGAATGATAGAAAATTTCAAATTTCACCAGTAATCTTTCTAGAGAATCCAAATTCCATGTACCAAACCCCATTTTTAATTCATCGAAGACATATTTCCAATAAAAACATATTTAAGAAATATTTGGTACCCATGGAAATTTGTGTTTGAGGGGATTAACATATGAATCTTTGGGAACCCAAAAATATTTCAAACATTTATTCATATGAAATATAGAAGATAATTATTAATAATTAAAATCCTATATATGTACAAGAGATAATGTAAATATAAAATAACACTCATTTCTATAATAACATTTCATGTGGCATATAAAAATAGTAGTATATGTACTTATATTAGAGTTTTTAACAAGAAATTATTGTACTTTTTATGAAAATTATTATCATAACCAATATTCGTTTTATTTTTTTAATTTTATTAAAACCCATATTTTTATCAAATTTTTCTCTTCCTTGAACAAATATAAACTGATTTGATTTTAAACTTTCAATTTAATATTTGTTTTTTTCATTCTCTTTAATAATAAAAACATAATTTATTATTTTAAATTCATGATATTTTGATATTAAATCAATTTTTATTTTTAATATATCATTTTCAATAAGCTTGTTTTTTTATTTTCTTAAGAATTTTCCAGATCTATAAGAGAATATATTTTTTGTGATTTTGGAAAAATTATAGATTTTTATATTTCGTAACCACATTCTTATGTTTTATCTTAAGTATATATTATAAAATTTGTACTTTTTCAACTTTATATTAAAGAATATCCACATCTTTAAGAAGTCACACAACTTTTGGTTTTTCATATTTACATTCAAAAGCTAAATAATAAGTAGATTCACTTCCATAATTTAAAGAATCTATCAAAAACGACTTTTCTACATTCTGTTCGAAATCAAATTATTTAGTAGTACTAGAATCATTATTATAACTCCATTCTGCTTCTATTTTGTTCTTTTATTTTTTATTTTACATCATCTTATTTTTTTCATTTTTTAGTCTCAGAAAGATTGGATTGACGTGCCCCCAATTTATACACTCATAAAAAATTATATCTTCTACATCATTAAAAATTAAATTACATTTATGTTTCTTCTTATGGTCATTCTTAGAATATAATTTTTAGTATCCCTTTAAATAAAATTTATTCCTTCTATATCCACCCTTTGTAACATAATCTGTGTGATTACCTTCACTACTCTGTAACTCAAAACCATAAACTTAAGGAGTAATATTTGATTTAAAATCAATTTCATTATTCATTTAATTATCTTCTACTACAATATTTTTAATTTACAACTCATATTTTAATAATTAAACAATAATATCATCATTTTTATATACCATTAAATTCTTACATTCATCTATAGCTACCTATTTAGCATGTTTCTTTATTGGATGTTCTCTAAGAACTCGTTTAAGAAGAATAGTATTTTCAGGTGTCTTTCCTAAAGAACTCGTGAAATATATAACATTAGTAAATAAATGAAAAAAATTACTAATATTTTCATATTAACCCATTTTAAATACTTGATACTCAGTTCATAACATACCGAATTTGGTTCAAATAAGTTTGTCTGATCCCTAATGTGTAACTTGTAAAATTTGACAGATTTCATGAGCATTATTACATATTGAAACATTACTATAAACATTACTATTTATTGTAAAGTATAATATAATCATCACATTTTAATTTACATCGTACATTATGACATCATTTCTAACCAAATATTGAAGTTCACCTTCAGGTAGCATGTATGGATTTTCACTGATCATCCAATAATAAATTATTTGTTTCATCAAGAAATATTATGTCCAATATTTCTAGTATACAAAATTAGTACAATCAAAATGTTGTGGTATTTTATTGATACATCCACAATTCAACATAGTCCTTTCCATATTAAATATATATTTTACCCCTGGTGGTTATGTCATGATTTTTTATCACAGATAAAAATATATATATATATATATAGAGATGGGGGGTCAAACTCTAACACCAATTGTTGGTTTGGATACATTATAGAAATATAACTTATGGGGTGAATTTAAATTTAAAATATATTAATTTAATGACACATTATATTGGAGTTAATAAAAATTAGTGGAAGATAAATTTAAATAAACTGAACACAATAAGTTTTTATAGTGGTTCAGATCTAAATGATCCTACTCCACTCCTCACCCCTCTCACAAATTGAGAGTTATATAAACTTATATTACCAATATTACAGAATCTTACAATTACTTTTTCCCACCTGAAGTCACCACTTGATTATAAATCATCTTTACCCTAGAGGCTTAAACCCAAAATGAAGTGACTTTTCCCACCTGGAACAACAAACAAAACAACAAGCCTTTTTCCCTTGGAGGAACAACCTAATGTCTCAATTTGTTTTGGGATTCACAACCCACAATCCTATATTTTAATAGGTACTATAACCCATTATAATTACACACAGAGAAGAATAATAAAATTATTGAAACCACATAACCAAAAATATATATCATAGACTGAGTGTTGAGGTAGTAGTGAATTCTGGAGTTACAAATGATGAAATTATATTTAGTTCAGCTGGGAGAAGTAGTTAATCATAAGAAAACTACATCACTATATAGTTCAAAAGTATCCTCAACCATGTCCTTATTATTTTAATTGGTTCTATCAACTATATATATAGTGTTTATTTTACCAAAAAAACATTAAAATATGAAGACCATTTCATCTTTTATTTTTTATTAGAAAAAATCATGCATCCAAATTCAATGAACTATAACAAATTATCCCACACCTATTTCATATATGATATTCTACATTTATATATTTTAAGAAAAACAATATTTAGGAAAGTTCATCTCCATATTGAGGAAAAAGTACATTTTAAAACATTTTAGAATATTTAATATAGAATTTAATAATAAACCTTAATATCCTTGTAAAGTTTCCAAAAAATAATTAAGGAAAACCCTTCATATAATAACCAATTTAAATTTTGAATTTTTATGTTCCATAATTTTCTCATGAATATATATGCACACTTAATATGATGATAATCTAATTAAATTATTCCTAAAAAAGTTAAAACATATTTTCATGGTTTTTTATAATTATTAAATACTTATAAAACAAATAAAACACTAATTATACCGATAATACACATTCATCAAATTAAAAAAAGAAATATTATAAAAAAAAGTTTATTTCATGGTTCCGAATATCTTGTATATGATCACAAAACCACCTAGAAAAATGCATGTTGGGGATTTATGTAGGGTATTCACATAGTTGTTTTACATAGGGCACTCATGTAGTTGATTTACATATGATATTTACATATTTTTATCATATTGGTAAATTACCATATAAAAAAATTCATTTGTAACCAAAAAAAGATGTAGCCAAATTCTAAAAACTATAAACAAATTGGATCATATAATTTCATACTTAAAACATACCATCCCAAATAATATAATCACATTTAGATACAGTTGAATTATATTTATATTATTTAATTATCATTATATGGAATCAGGAATCACCTTAATCATACATCTATAGATAGTGTTATCTTAAAAATATGGTAGCAAATTAGTTCTGGAAAACTAGAAATTTCATATGTGAAATTTCCACTGAGTTATAACAAAATTGTAGAGATGATAAAGATTTATTTGGAATTTTATGTCTTTTAATTACATGTATTAACATTTTTTATATTTCCCACACAACAATAAAAATATAATTTTATGATTTCTATCCCAATTTATGGTCAAAATAAAGAATGAAACCAATTCTAGAAAATTGGTTATATAGTGAAAAATAAATTGGATACAGGGAGAGAATTGGCTACATGGAATAATCTGGTATGTGGATTTACTATGTGGGATACTAAAAAATAGCTAAAATGATATTTAATGGTCCTAGATGAATTATTTGTCCTAGTATCACTATATGAAACTTTTTTAACATTTTACGAACAATAAAAATGTAAACATTAAATATATTTTAAGGAATGTAACATTACGATATAATAAATGTTAACCATAATTTATTAAAATAATAAAGAAAATTATCAACACTCTCAAAATAAATAAAATAGGTATATATTTGTAATTATCGAAACATAATGTTCTTCAAGGATCTACTCAACAAAAATCCCATTATTATGATGGTTGGTGAGTTGTTGAGATGGTGGTGTGGTCATGGTGGGGGTCATGGATGGTAGGGAGGTGGCATGATGTCAATTTTATACATGTTTATAATACCTGACTATAATGTTTCGGAATGCGGTGTGATGGCCCATGTATATTTTGGTGATATGTGATGTGATAGAACATGTGTCTTTAGAAGTGATCTTATGTTATGGAATATCTATATTTAGGTAATATGTGGAGTTATGTAATTGGTGCCTTTGAGTGAGATGAGATTTATTGTTTTATAAAAATGATTTTGGAGCCCCAGTATATATAGCGTTGGGGCATGAGAGTGGAAACCCAATGGGAAAGCCGTGTGGGATGACCTTTATCTATATTCCCTATATCATGTTATTATTATTGGATGTGTTATTTGGTGAGTGTTCCAGGGTGATGATGGGTTTAGTTATTTAACTTATCTTGGTGTTATTGGTTCTTCTATTTTATCACTGGCCCATTAGTATTTTTCCTTCATGTGTACATGATAAACATTGGATTTTCCACCAATCATACTTTTATTATCACTCCACATATGTAAAAACCATTTTAGGTTTTAAGGTGTACTTTTTGGACTATGTTGCGAATATATTGCTTGGTCTTTGGAGCTATTATTGTGTCACTACCTTATCCTTTTCTTTTGGTTATTGACTTGGATAAATTAATCTATATCTATTTTCTATAATTTTTTGTGAGGTAGTTTTGGTTTTCATTTTATATTATGTCATAAATATTCTTTAAATTTATTTATTACTTCCATTTTATTAATCCTATCTCTTGATCATAATGTTTTATATGGAAATCACACCCATTTTTTAGATACTTTATACACTTGATGCTCGTCACCAACCCAGCCCCTACTAGAGACGGGACTCAGGGGGGGGGGGGGGCATTATATTTTTTCCTTCATTTTCATCTTAGGAGTGGTACCTTAAGAGGGATGGGGTTTTCATAGAGTTGTATTAGAGATTATGTTTTAGAGATAGTATACATTTTGATATTACTAATAGTGAGGAATGCATGTGTTGGTAATGTAATGGAGTCAGTTAATCATGGGGCATGACATTGGTGAAGAAATACCAACTAGGACATGGGATTTGAGGGCCCCTCATGATCCAATGCAGGGAAACTGGGCCTAAATAATGACCAAGTTTGGTGATTCAACTTGTAGGGAAGAGACCTAATAGAGGTACATGCATCATGATTAACATGTCTTATTATTGAGTTAGTCGGTTCTAGAAAGGTTAAAATGAATAATGAATTAAATAAATATTAATAAATTATATAATATAGATATTAGGGAAAAACATCCCTTTCAACTATTGATCATGGTCATTTTACATTTCTAGTTCAAGTAGAGAACATTTAGTAGTCTAATCTAGTTGATCGTCGGTGTGTTGACATGGTTGGGGATGGTGATCAGTGGTAGAGAACTTTGATTGATTTTTTGTGTTAGGAATTGGGGAAGTATGAGGGAAGTTTTTCTAATATGGATATAAGTATCTAGTTAGAGTAGTAATAGATCACCATTAGATTGATCTAGGACCTACTGGAACACTATTTCCCATTGGCAGCCAGTTAGATGTGGGGAGCTATGCATTAGTGGTGGTAATTATATCTTGGTGAAAGAAAGGTGGAAGATGTTTCTTGTGATGAAATTTATAGAAAACACCAAGAATATTTCCTATCATCAATAATAAATATATTAAAGTGACGGGAGCTTATTTATCTTAAACAGGGGGTTTCTTGTGGGATATTGTGATCAAATTTGTGAATCAATTAAAATTTTTCTAGACATTATTCTGAACCCGGAGTCTCAATATTAGAATCCTGAGGAGGAACTCCATCATTGCATTCAGTATGTGGTCACACCCTTTACATTGTTGATGTAACTGTAGGTTCATAATATGGTGGAATTCATTGATATTATTCCCTCGCAATTAAGTTTACCACAATAGGGGAACCATAAGGGTTTCTCAAGGAGCATATTTTTCATTTAATGGAATCAGGCATTAGGGTCTTCATGGTTTCAACCAATAAAAATTAGACCTCAAAATATTCCCTTATATACTTCTAGGTTCTTTGGATTCCTTTATTTTCTTGGGGGATTTTGGGTTGTGTTGATTGTTTGTGGTGTTTATAGAAATATTCATGATCAGTTCCTAGTTATTCTTTGAAATTAGATTAGTTGGGTGGATAGGTTCAGGGTCATCCTCAATAGTTACTACTTGTGAGACCATTTAGGCCGTAGGTGAATCACGATTATATTATGACGAGAGAAGGTAGAGTAGGTAGAATCATCCTTGTAATGTTCCTAATATTTATGGAAACCAAAATGGTAGTGGAAATGGAGGTGTCCATCACCAGAGAGCCATGGGAGCAGGGCATTTATTTTTTCTTCAATGGAGGAGGCAACACCGGAGGTTCTGTAGATCATTATAGATATGAACAATTAATAATCTACACTTTTTTGTTATTTTTTGTGATTCATGATCTTCAAAATATTTTTTTGAACTCACTCAATTCAATTCTTTATGACTCGATGTCGAGAGGCTTCTCATGCCCCTAGTGTTGAATAAAACAATTAGAAGCCAACCCATATTGTCTGATGTGTGATAGTGGTTTATACTGATGATTGGGATACATTAGTAAAGTAGGTTTATTTTCTTCCTTTATATAAATCATTAAAATTCCATTCTCAACATCGACTGGTTGTATTCTGTGTGTTCTATTATCAAATAAAATTTAAGTAAAGTAGTGTTTTCAGATGTGGATGGCTAGCATGTGATTTTCATTGGTGAGAAATAATTCTTGGTGGGGAGTATATTTTTGGAAGCCTTTCATTATTTTATGAATAATTAATATATAGAATCTATAGACACTAGGATGGAGGAGGATACCATGAATATATGGGAGATTTTCTATTTTTCCTATGAATGTTGGGACACTACCCCCTCGATGCGATGCTGAGTTTGGGATTTATTTTTAGCCCAATGCTCCTCTTATTTCAATGTATTCCTACCAAATAACACATTATGTGTTATATGATTTTATTATTCCATTATATGATCTGATATAGAAGGGTTTTATCTAGCCTAATGTGTCCCTACTGGGTGCCCCAATGTTATTCACCAAAAGAAGGATTGTAGTAAGAAGCTGTGTATAGACTACTATAGATTGAATTTGGTGAAAATATAGAATCATTTATTTATTATAAGGGTCCAAGAACTTTTTAATGAGTTTAGGGGGTAGATTAGTTATTCTAAGATTGATATTAGGTTTTTGAATCCCTAGTTGAGGGTGGAGAAGGGTGATATCTTGAAGGATACTATGAAATATAGATATGAGAACTTTGAGTTCATGGTTATGTCATTCGGTGTCATAATAACACAAATTACTTTCATGGGGATCAAAAATTCATTTTCTTTGAATTACTAAAAAATTTCATATTCATTTTCATCAAGGAAATATTGATTTAATTGAAGTCAAAGGAGGACTATGCTAATAATCTCATAGTTGTATTAGAAGTTCATCAAAACCAAAAACTCTATGAAAAGTTTTATAAGTATATGTTTTGGATCCAAGAGTTGAATTTCTTTAGAAATGTGTTTTCCCTGCATGTTGTGGCATTGTACCCATCAAAGGTTGAGAAAAAAATTTCTTGGGAAACAACCATGTATGTGGTATTGGTTTGTTACTTCCCAGTTCTTATATGATATTAAGATAGTTTCATGTCTGATTACTCACATATTAAGGCTTCTTAGATATCCTTGAATAGTGAAGACCTATATTTAACTATACTGATCAATGTGAGGTAGTGTTTGAAAATAGAAAATGGATATTGATATGTTCTCAAGTGCTTCTGTTTCTAGTGGAAGGGGTGATGTTTGAGGTGTTTTGTAATGCTTACAATCAAGGATTGAGATGTTTCAAAATGATGTAGAATATTGTGATCTCATATGGGTCTAGGAAGTTATTCCTCCATGAGCGTAACTACTCCATCCATGACCTTGAGCCAGTAGTGGTTGTGATTGTGCTGAAATTTTGATGTCATTACCACATTGGGGAACAAATTATGATCTTCACATGGCACAAGATCATGAAGTATATATTTTATAAGTGTGATCTGAATCTTTGATTGTAGGTGTGGATGGATTCTTTCTTGGATTATGATTTTTTGGCCTCCTTCAATATAATATATGAGAATGTCATGGGTGAGACTTTATGCACGATGTTACGAAAGTATTTTCTTCAGAAATATAGAGACTCTAGGAGGGTGATGGAGGAGTTGGAAACCATGAACATAAGAGGGAGGGTGTTAAATAGGGGATATTTCTTATGTTAGATGATAGTGAAGTTTTCTATGATTTAGTAGGTGGAGGATTCTCATTGGGTATACTGAGAGGTAGATGTGATGTACGAACTTGTTTTTAATGATGATGATCCAAGTGTATGGTCAGAGGATGGATAAAATAAAATGTTATTTCAAGGGATGATATATTTTTAGGTAGAAATTCTTGATATATTACTTCATTAATTTTATAAATAAACATTGGTGGTATAACTAGGGGTATTCATTATGTACAATGGCTTGAGGATGCAGTTTTGGTGGCCTGATTTTGATCATCTAGTGGAAACGTTTGTAACTCGTTGTTTGGTTTTCTAGCTAGTAATGTTAGAGCATCATGTTATTAGTGTATTATTATATACCATGGGTGTTTCCTAGTGTAAATGGGACAAAATATTGATATAATTCATTATAGTATTCCCCAATATGAGGGATACTATAATTTTATTTTATTAATCATGGATTGGTAGATGAAATAAACTCACTTCATAGCAATCAAGGAGTTATGAGTCATTTATGTTTTGAAAATGAGGTATAGGGATAACTTGGTTTTCATACAATGAGTCCTAAGTTACATCGTCTCATATTAGGATGAACTTTTTACCTCAAGATTTTTTAGGGTATTATGAAACACTTCTCGCACTTAGTTTTGTATCAACACTATTTTGTACACTCACTTAGACGCGAAGACATAGTGAACTATCCAGATGTTGGAGGATAGGTTAGGAGCCTGAATCATAGAATTCAAGAGATCTTGACAAAATTGGTTTCCTTTGGTTGAGTTTTTTTACTACAATATGTTTCACTAATCAATCATCATGACCCCATTTGTGGCATTGTATGGGTTTCCATGCCATTCTCTATTATGTTTGGATGATGTTGCAGAGTCATCGGTTCTCAGTCTCGATGTGGTACAAAGTATGATAGAGAAGATTTAGGTTATTCATGAAAGGATAAAGATACACCAGACCAGAAAAAATATTGTTTCGACTGTAGTAAGAGACACTTGTAGTTCATGGTTGGATACCATATATATTTTAAGGCTTCATCTGGATTTGGGTAGCATAGTTTTTGATGGGAAATTTATCTCTCGTCATATTTTATTGGAATTTTGAGTAATTGGGTTGCATTGGTGATGTGTATTATCATTAGAATCTTCCTCCATGGATGGAAATGATTCATGTTGCCTTCCATGTATCCTAGCTCCATTGGTATCTTCACAATAACACCTATGTCATTGAATAGGGACAGTTTGATATGGTGGCTGAAGCGATGTTCCTGGAGTGTCCAATAGAGATTATGGATCATTTATATAAGTTTATTTATATATGTACTATTCCTTTGGATCATGTATTGTGTAGGAATATTTACTTCGAGGAGAGTACATAAAATAAATAAACTCAACTGTATGCCCATTAACCGGGGTTGTTTTGATATTTTTATTATTTTTCCTTACTCTAATTTCCTTATAATTTAATTATTGAAATAATTATGGATTATGATATGTGATTATTTATTTTTTATGTGGCATTTGATTAAAACTTTAGGCATATAATGAGCGAAAATAGATTCCAAATTGATACATGCTATGTCTTTACCTGATTAAAACCATAAAGGAAAGTTATTACCACCCAAATCAAATACTATCATGAGATGGTAGAGGTAGTTCCTTAATCTGTGTGATTGCTTAAGTGCTGTGTGTTGATAGTGGTGTTTATTTTTTGGGAGGATATGGATGATTAGATAGTGGATCAGGTGGCTCTGAGAAAAGGGTGGTGGATTTAGGATAGTAGAATGATGTGGAAACATTATTTTACGTGATGTTTTTTGAATATTCAAGGACTGATTTTCTGTGTTTAGTTGGTGGAAATGTTCGGATAAAGTAGATCCATGAGAGGTATCTTATGGGATGGTTGTTTTGAGCCCTTTTCCTTTTTTTTCTTTTCTAGGATTATTATTTACTCTCATGAGTGAGAATAATTTGAATGGTATTTGATGTAATTCCCCAAGGTATAATGCACATTACATTACAATAATATCGTGGTGAAACTCTCTGGAGGAGGCCTCAAAGAGTTAGAGAGTGGTGGATATATTGTAACTAAAAAATATATCTAGTATAAACCAAACATAATAGAGCCTTAGGTTTTGTTTTAGGGGTGTTCATTGTGGCCTAGATGGTTGTGGCGTAGCTTGTAGTTTGAGGTGTCATGAGTGCTACTATCAATTCTAGAATAGTTTAAACATGGAGGAACAGCTATGATGTAGTGACATAGTGTTTCGTTTTTTGGAGATCTATCCATTTTGAGGGTAGTTGTGTCATAGGGATGAGTTGTGGTATGTCCCGCTTCGTGGTTTTCTAGTCATGTGATGTAGCAGCTTTGGCAATTCTATAGCCTTCCTCTTGGTTGTCCAAGGTTTACAGTGTAGTTTTTTATGTTGTGGAATTTATTTAACACTATTTTATAGTATTATAATCATAAAAGGAGTCATATATATCATAGTTTATTTTGAAAATCTTGGATATAACATTATCCTCGCGACTGTGTTGTGTTCCTTTTGTTTTTAGTAGTTTGAAGAAATGGTCTTAGGGGCTATGTCATGATCTTCAGTTTTATATACTAGGTCTAAATTATTATATCCCCTTAGACTAGCTCACTTTTCCAAACATTATCTCATTTCTTTAGTGACCCATGTGAATTTTTTATATAACTTTATGCTCCCATTATGTTTCTTTAGACCCCAATCATAGAGGATCAATCCATTGAGGTTTAGGTGAGTTTCCTCATAATATTCCTATACTCCCCTTATTTATTTTCTAGGAGATGTCTCTATCAAGAGGTAACCTATAATTTTGATTATGTTTTGGTACGTAGATGATGTGGTTATTTTTTAGGGTGTTAAGGTTTTATCCTTTGATATGGTTCAGGGTGGTGTCCTTACATTAATTGTAACCTCGCACAATGGATCAGAAAGCTCTTCTGAGGTAGGGGATCATTCGTTTCTCACTTAGTGTATCATGTGGAATGGGTTATGGATTTTTTACCTTATGGAAGATGTTTTTAATGTAATAAATGATGGTAATAAATAATATTAATTTAAATTAAAAATTAAAAGTGGAATTAAATTTCATATTTTTCATATTTTTTATCATATAGATATTTTTATTGCTCAGACATGATGCCTTACTAAAAATGGTAGAATTTTTGGGATTTTTTTCATTATGGTTGATGTGTCTTGGAACACTTGATGTGTTATTATTGTAATATCACCCAGAATGAAATTATAATTACTTATATCTGGCTATGTAATTGGTTTCACATGGAACTATGACTGGTGTGACAATTACCCTTAAATAAATAAGTCAAAGTGATGAACCCTCCTTTTAATATATAATTTTTTTTTGTTGTTTTTTGAAGTGGTTTTTTTTGTTTGGGTGGTGATGTGTGGTTGGGTTATGTAAAAATTGTGATGTGTGGTTGTGGTACAGGGTGATTATGTGCAGTTTCGGTATAAAATAGTAGTGATATGCAGTTATGATGTGGGGTGGTGATGTGTGTTTGAGATTTGGTTGGTATGTGGTGGTTGTAATGTGTAAAATAGTTATGTTAGTAAAATCATTGGTGTTTCGGAATGGAAGACTATTTATAGGAAATTTGTATGAGAAAAATGGTTATGGTGATGTATTGTTTTGTGAAAGATGATTGGGTAATGATGTAATTAAATGTTAATGTTGAATTTAAATGGCATGTGATGGAATGATTAACATAATCTTGAACTAATATCGGATTTTTGGTTAAATGTGGTTGATGTTTAATGTGAAATTAAATTGGTTGAAATATTGAAATGAATGGGTTGGAAAATGAACAAACTTTGTAAATGAAATGGGTTCAAAATGGTAAATTTGGGAATTGGAATGACTTGTAATGAAACATGGAATGTGTCATTTGAATTTCATCTCATTATGTTGAATTTTTCATGTAGTGGAGGTAGTGAAAGTGTTGGCATTGGGAGTTTGGGCGGTGATGAGTTCTGTTGGGATAATACCCATGTTTTGACCCCATATGGTGGGATTGTGTATGGGTATATATGTTCATTGAATTTCCATCCTATTTATAAACACACCCTACACATTTCATGAACTTATTGGTGACATAAATTTTTCTATGGGTGTTTTCCCAATATCTAGGAGGTAGGATGGATGGATGACTACCCGATTTTTTCTCTATCTTATATGTGATGTTTTCCTACACGAGTAATGATAGGCAGAAGACATAAATTGCATTGTGGTGATGGTTAGTGAGTTGGTGGTATTGTTATGTGGTTGTGGTGGGGTTCATTCATGGTAGTAGTGGGTATGGGTTAGATATACTTCATGTTCATGATATCTTATTATATTTGATTTGACTATGGTGTGATAACTCATGTGTCTTTAGAGATATGTGATTTGATGTCCAGAATATATTTGGATGAAATGTGTTGTGATGGACCATGATTCCTCATGAAATATATGTTATGATAGACAATATTTATTAATAAAATATGATATGTGACGTAATATATGGAAGATATAGGAGTTCCCAAACATATTATGTTGGGGTGTGAGAGCAGCAACCCATGAGAAATGGTGTGGGGTGCACTTTAACGAAATTCTTCATAGTATTTTATTATTTTTGGATTATTTATTTTGAGATCCTATGATAATGGGGATGAATTTTGTTTGTTGACCTTTTTAGGTGTTATTTTTTATTTTTTATCATCACTGGTGGATTATTATGCTTCTTTTACATGTACACAAGATACGTTCAAGTTCCAACCGAGTATATTTTAATGCTCATCCCATAAATTTAAAAATTATTTTTATATTTCTAGTGGATCTTCATGGATTTTGTTGCGCATTTCAAGGTTGGGATTTGGATTTATTGTTGTGTTTATAATTTATATTTTTCTATTGGGTATTTATTTACAGATATTTATCTATATTTATTTTATATATACATGCACCAATGGATTGTGCTGGTTTAATTTTTATATTATTTCATGGATTTGCTTGTGGTTGATTTATTCTATCTCCCATTCCTATAAATGTAGAAATCAATGCCTTCTATTTTTGAGATTTTTATACCCTCTCTTCTAGTCTCTAACTTGGATCCAACTATTGGAAAGACTCGAGGGGTCATTATCTCTCTTCTTTTATTTTCATCCTATAGGGAGGCCTTTAATGGGTGGGAGTCATGGGAAATAGTGTAATTTTAGAATAAGTATCCTCATCCTAATTTTTGGGGAAATCAACTATTTTATTAGTTGTTTATAATGAATCTAATGTTTCACTTCATGATTTTCTAATTATATTTCCAAATAAAGAATCTTTTATTTAATAGTGTTCTTATAATTTATAATTTTTATTTCTCTTCTTCATATTCTCTTTTCAGCATCAAAACATGATTATCATGCATCTTTATCTTCTCTTTCAAGGATCATTTATGGTATTCTAATATATCATCTTGAACAAAAATGATTTATTCAAATGAATGTATCATATATTAAATACCTTTTTTAGCTTCATCCTTATCTTTAATTTATTTATGAAATTCTCTATTAATTATAGAGAAAACATGTTCAATATCTCTATTTTTATCACATTGGGCCCTGAATTTTTTCTTGAAAATTATACAAAGAAAGTCATTCTATATAATTTATTACTATATCTCTTTAAACTCTTATTTATGTTAAGTTATCACCCCCATACAATTCAATAAATTTTACATAAAATCTGTAAACATCATACGAAAAATTCTAAATCAATATTTTCATAACCATATATAAATAAATATATAATTCCATTTATCCATAATCTTTCTTCCATATATATATATATATAAGGTTATCTTGTAATATATTGATGTTACCTCATCTATGTGTAAGTTAATTTCAATAACTAATGATGATTGATTTCATATCTTCTCAATAGTGGATCAATCCACTAGTTCTTCTTCTTGAGTTTCAAATATGGTTTCTCTATGATTAAGGAAAGTTCAATTTTAGGTTTCTTCCCCTTTTTTGATAAGGGAAACCTTTATTTACATTATTATATCATTATATTTCATATCATTTAATGTTTTGGAAGAGAAATATCCTATATAAATAGTTGACATATTTTTTCTAATTTTATACTTCATGATTCCTTTAGAAGAGAAACAAACCAAAATAAAATATTCTACCATTGATAATTCAATGAGAGGTTTAACCATGAAATGTTAGATTTAATGGTTCTCAATCTCCAATTTCACACAAGGCTGATGACCTCAAAATGAAGATAAAACTGAAAAAAGGAACAAAAATATTTATGTATTTCATGAACACAATGTGAGTTAATACTCAGTGGATGTTGGTTTTTATCTAGGACACACAAGGATAATAAATTATTATAATGAATAATATAAGGGTAAGGGGATTACCCTAAGCCTATATACCTAGAACCAAATTGATAATAATAGTAATAAAAACCTATTTTTAGTCATCACCCACTTGAATTTTTTTAAACTCAAGAACTGATTAGGTCTATCTTCATGAAACTAAATTTTATCAGGTCCTTCAAAAGTAATAACAAAAGGACAAAAAATCATTTCTAGAGTAAAGATAATTGATCATACTTCCTCAATTTCAGAAATATTTAATGGATACCTATACTAATTATTATCCATACTAATATATTATATATAGGACACATAGAAATATATTACATTTCTTTTTCTTCTTCTTATTCAACATCAAAGTTATTCTATTACATTTGCATTAATAGCTCAATCCTTTGAAATACAAAATATTCAATAATATCACACTATCAGTGTGTCTATTTCATTCATATTTTATTCTCGTAATTATTCAATACATCTATATATAATTTATCATCCCTACCTCACCATCATTATATTTCCATACACATATAATAGTCATGAGGTAAACCCACCAAGTATTATATTTGGAAACTCCCATTAAAATGAGCATCATAGTCTTTATTCCAAATCTATCTTCTTTTCCATAGTAAAATTATCCATTTATAATAATGCATCAGTGATCGTCAAGATAAAAATATAATTAAACCTCGTAAAATTTTTAAACATTAGCTTATCTAATTCTTTTATGGAACTCATAATTTTCTTACCCTCAAGCATGTGAAAAATACATAATCTTCTTTTCATGTATCCATTCCCAAATGAAATATTAATTTAATGGTGAAAAGCATATTTTCATGGAGAAATTTACCCCTTATAATATTACAACTAATATTATCTTCAATAACTATTTGATCCATCAATAATAATTATGTTTTGTTTATTATCTATATAAAATAATAATTTTATTTAACTTTATGATTATCTAGGAGAATTAATTGAATCTTATGTGAGAAATATAAGATTCCTATATGAACTTGGAAATCACTTGTTAATTAAGTATAACATTAGTGTCATTCTTAACATAGTAAGGTTTATAGTTACATAGCCTATGAAATCATATATATATCATCACATAGCAGCAAATTACACTTTCATAGATCCCAATTACAATTAAAAATATCCATTAATATTCGGGTTACTCTAACATAACATCATATTAATCTTATTGAATAAGACATTATTTTTAGGAAACATTATATTATTCTTAAGTAGCCATTAAAAATCCAAATTTTTTCTCACATTACAGAATTCTAAAATTCAATAGCTATGATTCATTAACACATTGAACCATTTTACTATTATATTGTCTTCATAAATCACTCAATCACTCAAAAGAAACTTTTTATTAATGAATCCTTGAATTTATGGTGGGAGAAATTGATGGAGACCAAGGGAATCACCACAAATAATTATATTATAGTAATACTTATGGGAAGAATTATAATGATATAAGATGAGGCTTTCAGTAAGGTCATCCTTACTATCTAGGATGTCAATTGTGCAGTTTACTTCCCTCTAAGTGTTAGTAATTATAGTGTCATATCCAATAATTATCTTGCACTTCCTTATAAAGTATGTTAGGTCCCATATAGTGGTTGATTTAGAGAAAATAAATCAACATGGTTTTTTGAGTTAGACTCCACCACATAAATATGGTTATTTTAAATCTTGCATAGTGATATGTATGTAATAACCCAGGTAATGATAGAATAAATCATTTTAATATTTTTTGTATTCATGAAATATATAGTTATATTCTAATAAGATTATATTTAAAAGGTTGATTTTCATGTCATAGAAATTTTATTTGACAAAATTATTTTCATTTTTAAATTCATCTTGTTAAAATTATTTTTGGATTATTTTTTGAGAATTTCTAGAAAAGTTTTATTTTTCAATGAATAGTGAAAAATACCAATTTTCATTGAAAATTTTATTTTATTTTAATGTATTTAAAAATTAAAAATAACTTTTAGATTATTTATGAAATTTAATGATTTATTTTTGTTTAAAATAATACAATTATGATTTTGAAAATGTATTTTAAACTTTAATTGAGTGTAAAAACATTTTATGTTTAAAATTTGCTTTTTCCAAAAAACTGTTTTTCAATGCATTTTTAGAATTTAATTTTAAATTAAATGTCGAAAATTCTATTGTATGAATTTTTTCAAATTAATTTAATATTTGGAATCATGAGGTCCAAATTTAGTAGAAAGTAATTTTTATTTTTGTAAAATATGAATAGTAAACTTAATAATTTTTTTTTACCATAGTAAAGGGTAAATCAGGTACTTAAGGGTAAAAATAAAATTATAATGACTAGAAAATGACCCTAACAATTGAACCAACATTATTTTATCAGTTATACGCATCCATAATAATTTATGATTCTATTATAATACTATTTATGTCCACGTGGATTAGATTATTCCATTTATAATAATTTATTTAATGTAGAGTCAAACATGTCACACTCTTGTTTTTAATAAGTATAATATATGTACTATGGTGTTAACCAAAATATATGTTAACCTATAAATATTATTTTGAAATATAATAGATATATATTAAAAACGTGATTTATTTTTAATTTTTATTGAATAAATTTTAACTTAAATGATTTCACAACACTAACACTGTAATTATTTAATTAATAAAAAATTAAATATTTGATATTAAAATAATTAAAATAAATATAGTATAATATAATTAATTTATTAAAAAACATTTAGATAAATTTTACATGTTAGGGTTTCTCTAAAATATTTTATTCAAAGAAATATGGTTTTATTTATATTTTAAAAGTCAAAGTAATCAATAGTGTCAAAAATTTACATTAATGATATTGTTAAATAAATAATAATTTATTAAATAAAATAAAATCTGAAAAGTATTAAATTCATCCAAATTAATAGGATATGGTTTGAATAAATATCCACAATCCAATTATGATTCATTTTTCATTTTATAGTAATAATATAGACCCATAAGGATTAAAAATAAATATTGTCATGGTTGAAGTTAAAGGGGTTAAATTAGGTTTAAAATAAATGATAAGGGTATGCAAATGACCTAATATATTATAAAAATTATAGGAATAGATTATATAGACCCATAATAATATTATATTATAAATAACTCACTTTTGAGACATTATTAACTAAAAAGATAATGTAAATTAATTAAATATTTTGATAATTTCCAAGAGCATCCCTCCCATATCCTATAAAAGGGAACCACTTATTATCTTTTACTCGCATATTAAAACCCATTTATTTCCACTAGGATTTACCAAAATACTATCCTAGAATCTATAAACCAATTATATAGTCTTTATTTTAGGTATAACACCAACATTAGTGGTCTTATGTTGTTAAAAAAATGAGGTTTTCTGAAGAAGAGGTTTCATTTTTAATCATGTTTTCTGTTTTATTTATTTTTACACATCCCTAAAAACTTATTCAAAATGATAAAATAATAACTTCAGTGTCCTCTATATACTTATATTTTATTATTTCATTTTAACTACCGATATCCATGTCTAATTCCATCAAATGGGAAAATAATTAATCACTTGTGTGTATGGAAGAGCGTCACCTCATGATCCGATGTAATTCATTTTCCATCACCATATCTTAAGGCTGGTTATAAGGATGGAATTAATTTTTATATCTGATATTCAGGACATATTTATCATTATTATAAGATAATATTAAATTTAAATTCTTACTATTCCATTTACTTAAAAATGATAACGTTGTTCGTTCGGACATGTAATCTATCACATCCACAAAACGACGTGATTCATCTTTCATAACCATATAACATGGATGATATATATAATTATTTGTAAATAATTACTAGGATATATATTATATTTCTTAACATTTTAGAAAAATTAAATTATTCTTACCTTATTTTTATAATGAACTTTTGAAAATGAAAATGTTACTCATGTGTACATACAGCCTAAAGTCTCCATGATTGTAATGGGGTTCATTTTTCATATCCATATTTCCCGGTAGTATTTAGAAATATAATTTATTAATAAAATTTATAATTATTTCATGAATATTATTATGGATATTATGGAATGATGATCACTTTGACCAATATTAACTTACCAAATTGATTTTACAATTATGAACTTAACATCATCGAAACAACTGACATGAAATTAACTGACAATGTAATTGTATATAATATATAAATGAGTGGTATAAAATAAATAATAAATAGGACATTGATTCTTAAGAAAGTATAAATCTTCTTGAGTTTATTATACATGATGAAAAATATTTCACACGATGATTCAACCTCATGGTAAGTGAATTATTTTTAAAAATAATACTCTTTCAATGCTTCCTTCTATAAAAGTTAAAAGGAAACCTTTTTTCTAACTTATAAAACATGCGAAAAAATTTCCACTTTCAGAAACCTTAATTTTTTTATTCATAATTTAAAATATTACATGTTTATTTTCAAATAAAATCATTTCATTTTTATGTAAACAATTTTCTATTAAAATAAGTGATTTTCCAGAAGTAATGTTTTTATGATGCAATAAATCTTATTTCATTCTTATATTGTGGTTCTTGGGAATTGTTTACAATGACAGGTGGTTCTATTATAAACTAAATATGGATGGGTATTTGATGTACCTCTAATTAATAGGGTACGTTGGAATTTGTCAATGATGGTTATTTGAAGTGTAACTATGATGGTTATATTCAAGTTTAACCATGAGCATTATTTAATGGTACCTATGAGGGTTACACCATATAGTATCCATGAGGGTAACACCATAAGTAATTATAAAAAGAAATCGATTACCTAATTTACATATATTATTTATTTATACATTATATGTTTTTATAAAAGTCTCATGTTTTCATTAGTTAATTAATTGAGTTAATGTTCAATGGAATGTCAATGTTACTTATTAAGGGTGAAAAGTATATCATTGTAAAAAAAATTCAACATATTATCATGTTTTCAAATAATAAATAATGAGTATAATATTTTATTTATGATTTAATGAGATGATTTATGGAAATATTATTGTATAAATGGTGATTTCTTAGGTAAGGAAATGATTTTTGGGTCCTAAAGGTTATTTTGGAAAAAGGAAAATTTTTATAAGTATTTATAGACTAAGGTTTCTTTTATTTCTTTTTACATCCCTTGCTGAGATTTCTGTGCTAATCCCAAATTTAAAAAATCATAGTATAAGATGTGAAAAGGATGAAGTAAAGTTGAAAATGGCCAATATATGTCATGAAAATAAATAATGTTTTGTTTTTATGTATTTTTATATGAAAATAGACACTGATTGTTAGTGTCCACTTCAAATGTATTGGATTACATTATAATATTTTTCTGCATTCCTATAAAACTCTAAAGTAAAAAATATATTTAGGAAAAGAAAGTGATTTATATTTTTAAAATAACTAGAATGTTTATTGATTAAGGTTTAGTCCTTATCGTTATCATCATAGAAAACATTTAGATAAATTTAGAGGATATGTTAATATAAATATAAAACACTTAAAAAGAATATTTTATAGTTAATTTCGAATGATATATAATTTTAAGCTTTACATATTGCTTCATAGAGAATAATTCAATTCAGAATGTTTTTCCATAGAGGAAACAAAGAATCTTAAGTTGGAAGGAACCAATAGGATGATATCCTTCCAAATAAGCAACATGTAATTGTTAGAATTTGAAAGGAGTACTTTGTTTCAGAAATATATTAGTTGACGAAGGTTATAAATGATAGTAGAATCCAAGGAAGGGATTATCCAGATCTACCATAGAGGAACATGATGTTAGTGTAACATTTTATGAAGAAACAACCTTGTTAATTACAGTATCTTTGGACCCATTTGTAGAGGAGGGGAGGATTAAATCCATAGAAAAGATATTTGATTTCATGGGGTATTCAGATCATTAAAATGTTAGTCTTGAAAATGTATTATTTTTAAAGTGATGCCAACTAGTGGTGGTTAATGGTCATAGATATTAGGGATAGAGAAGAGATTGATACCTTGGAATGGGTTGAATTTATGAATATTTTCATTGAGAAATATTTTCTTAAGGATATTCAACTCAATATGGAAAAGAAATTCATCTAATTGAAACAAAATGTGAATGATTCATTATCCACATATGAATAAAATTTCAATCAATTGGAAAGGTAGACTCAAAATTTTATTCGGGATATTAATAGTAAAATAAATAATTTTTACTTCTTATTGAAGCCAAGATATCAAATTGAATTGGTTTCTTTTTATTATAAATTTTAGGGGAAACTAGTTTTATATATTGAGAGAGTAGAAATAGAGTTTTTGTATGATCATGTTTACTTTGAAATAGATAAGAAGAAAATATCCAAATAGAAGGAAATGGGTAAGAATTAGTTAAAAAAATATGAAGGTTAGAAAATAATAATCATAGTTTGTGGAAAGTGTGTTAAAAAGAACCTTGGTGATTGCCTACTCAAATATGGGAAGATCTTATGATATTGTAAGTCTGGACATGTGGCTCGTGATCTCAATTATATATATCAAGGTAGTGTAAGTTCAATTTTGATATGAAAATAGTAAAGTGTTTTAAATGTGGGGAAATGGGGAATTATAAACATACCTTCATGAAGAGGGACTCAAATGATGGGAAGTATCCAAAATATAATCATAAAGGTGTAGTAAATTCCTTTGAAAAACTTCCATAGATATAGGGACATCCAATGAAGTGGTATCAGGTACATTCTCTATTTATTAAGATAATGCTAATGTTTTGTTTGATTCGAGATCTATACATTCTTTCATTTTTTAGAACTTTTCTGATTAATTGGAAATTTCACCTCAATAAATGAATATTGAGCTTACGGTAAAAACACATGGTGGAAAAATTAATGAAAATTTATAAAAATCATCGTGTCATGGTCTATGGAAATACATTACCCGCAAACCATATTATCTTACGTCGTAAAGAGTTTGATTTTATACTGTATATAGATTGGATTTATTATTATAATTCTAAGATGTATTATAGAGATAGAGATGTTTATTTTTATAAATATTTTCAGTTTATTTGCAATAATGAACCCATAGAATTTATAACTTATCAATAAGTAGATAAAATTTTAAAAGATAGAAATGAATTTTATTTTGCACATATTTTTTAAAAAAATGGAATTATTTAGATTAATGATGTGTGAGTGGTAAATTATTAAATAGATGTTATTCTCTATGAGAATCCTAGAGTTATTCCCAATAAAAAAGTTGAATTTACTATTCACCTAGTTCCAGATTCTAAGCCAATTTCCAAAACCCCATATCAAATGGCTCGAGTAGGACTTTTGGAATTGAAAAATAAATTACAAGTGTTGTCATATTAAGGTTTTATTCATCCTCACACATCACCATGGGGTTTTAATATTATATTTGTTAAAAATAAATATATTTTCATAATATTTTTCATTGATTATAGATCATTGAATAACATCCATATTAAGAAAAAGTATTTGTTTCCTCATATCAATGGATTATATGATCTACACCATCGAGATCAGTATTTTTTAAAGGATAAATTGAGATCTGGGTACCATAAATTGAGGGTGAAAGGGGATAACATTATGAAAATAGATTATTTTCAAGATATTGGAATTATGAGTTTGTATTTATGCCTTTTCATTTGACAAATTCCCCTTCTCTATTTATTGATCTTATGAATAAAGTCTTCCATGAATATTTTGGTAAGTTAGTGGTTGTATTTATTGATGATATTTTGGTTTATTAAAGGAGTTATGTGAATCATAAAAAACACCTAAAATTTTTTCTATAAACACTAAAATAAAATATAACGAAAATTTTAAAAATGTTATTTTTGGTAACAATGGATTTATTTCATTGAGCACACTATAAATAAAGATGGCATAACATTTGATCCTACCAAATAAAAAGTGGTTAATGAATGAAAAATAACTAAAAAAATTTCCGATATTTAGAGTTTTCTTGGATTAAAGTTACTTCCTGTGATTTTATGAAAACGTTTCATGGTTATGTAGCCCACTAACCAAGTAACATGAAAGAAAATTAAATTTATCACAACAAAATAATGGGATGATAGTTTTCAAGGATTAGAAAATATGTTTTCAAATACTTTATTTTTTGACCTACCCTCAAGGTGTGGTGATTTTTTCATCTATATTTATTCTTAATTGATGGTATTTGGTTTCTTTATGATGAATAATGATTAGGTAATTGTTTATTATTCATAAGAACTAAATCCTCAAGAATTAGATTATCCTATTCATGATTTGGAGTTAGTATTCATGGTTTTTTGTTTAAAAAATTAGGGGAATCATTTATATATATCAAAGTGGGAAACAAATAATCTTTTCATAATATTTTGGAGTATATTTTTACTCATAAGGAGTTTATCACGAGATAGAGAAGATGGTTGGAATATATTTAGGATTATAATTGCATGATTTATTATCATCATTGAAAGGAAATCAAAGTGGATGATTATTTGAGTTGAAAAAAATATTTCTACACCAACCATCTTATGTTTAGAACAAAACCCTTGGGATAATGATTTGATAATTTTTTTATAGAAGTTATGGATGTAGGAAATCCCACTGTTTTTTTAGGTGTTGGTGAAATCATCTCTATCAAACATAATTAAGAAATCTCGGAATGAATACTGTGAATTATATAAAAATGTTGAATTGGTTAAAAATGGTAAGTATCCACAATTTATTATTGATAAAGAATTGTTTTTAAATATATAAAGAGGTTATGTATGACTTTTTATTTCTAGTTGAAGATGGAGTTATTAAATGAAGCTCATAGTTCTCAATTTCCTATTCATTCTGGCAGCACTATGTTGTACAGAGACCTTCAAGGGTATTAATTATGGGATGGAATGAAAATATATATTTTTTGAATTTATTGTGAAATTATTGACTTTTTAGAAGGATAAAGTAGAATAGAAATTACCAATGAGGATGATTTATCCTTTTCTAGCGACATAGTGGAAATAGGAAAATATATCCATGGATTTCATAGAGGAATTTCCAAAGACATTGTAAAGACCTGGATTTTTCCATGTATTTCTTTTAATTATCTTGGAATATTACGAATCCAAAAAAATTGACGGCACGTGATTCCGAGGCCCAGAGTTCCCATAATGAATTTATGAATTTTTTTTTGTAACATTCAGAAAACGTGTGCCCAAGTTTTTGTAACTTTTGAACTGGTGCTCAAAATTGAAATCTGAGGGCACCGTTGAACTCGCAGCGCCCATATTTTCTTAAGGAAACCTTCACCTATACCGCTGTAGGTTGAGGGTTAAAGTTATTTTTTGTGCTTTACATGGGATAAAATAAAATATACAAGATTTATTTTATTTATGAAATTTAATCCTCCAAATTTGTTTTTGGTAGTGGGGACCAGCCGAGCTTAATAAATCCCAATATTAATTCAATGATGGGGACCACCTGACCCTTGAACTCTCCCTTTAATGGAAGGTATCTTTTGGTTTCCCCTCACATTGATGTGACAACTCAATTAGTTTAATTAATAAACATTAATTTATTAATTTGGTATTACACCTCTTGGCTGGAGGATTTGTTGGTAAAGGAGAATCTTGGGAGAATTGGGGAGAAACATTCTCTCCAACGAAGAACACTTTCTCCAATGAAGAACTCCATCAGAATTTATCCAATGAGGAATGTCTTCAACGACTATGTTCCGATGACTATCCTTCCCTCTCCTCACCGACGTCAAAGAATATTTGAGGTATGAAATGTTGTTTCATATACCCCTTACCTCATTCGTGTGGTGCTTCTTGAATCAAGAACAACTATGCCACATGATACTGTTCTAATGCGGAGGGTGTGGGCCAACAAAACACGGCCCTACCTCTCCGCAACCTTTGTAAATTTTGGTGGCCTTGAATCGATGGAGACGTCCCGAGACAGGTGTGGGAGTCTTCAGAATGAAGATCGGGCCACCTGGGCACACCAAGTGACTAGAGGAGTTTCATTGGCAATCGTGCCAACGACAGCACCGGTGGGGCTTGGGAGTGGTGGCCGACACTCTGGTCGGCCGCAACGGCTGTGGTAGCGTAACCGCGCTGCCGGAGAAGGGTCGCGGCCAATCGGCCATAGTGGAGCAAGGGCAGCGGTTGGCGCACGGTTGACCACATGAAGGGGGTGATGGTGTGCATCCGCACATTCGGGCATGTTGGGGCCACGGCATGAGGCTGTGACGGTAAAGGAGGGGACGCCAGTTCGCTGCCACCCGCCGGTGGCGACTTGGAGCGCGACCGTGCCGCACAGTTGGGCCGCATGTTCGGCTAACCAGGGATTCAAGAGGGTCCCTGGGTCCTGCATGCCAGCTACCGGCACCACGTGGTGCCGGCTGGTCGGCTACCCAACCCGAACAGCTGGGTTGTTCAAGGTACCTAGGGGCGCTTCCCCATTGGGTGGCGGCTAGGGCAGACCCCAATGCAGAGCCACCAACCGCAGGCCAGCACAGGCCAAACCGCAGGCCACGCCGGCGGGCCAGACCCGGGTCGTGCTCGGTCGACCCGAACCAGGTCGGGTCAGCCCTGGCCGAGTTGGTCCGACCGGGTCAGACCGGACCCGGACCAGCATTGAACCTTTTTTCACTCTTTTGGCCATAACATGAGTTACGGGTATCCGTTTGATGAACCATATGTGGTACCGGAAACCTTGGTTCAAGAGGTGCCTTTTGGTATACCCCACATAGGATTTTGATAATGTTGGGGTACGGCCGGGTTGGATCAAACACAAATCCAACCAGGCCCTCGGGACTAAAAAGCCAATAACTTACAGACCGGGCGTCCGATTGACGCACCGTCTGTTGCTTTCAGAACCCTTTTACATGGTTTTCCTTTGGGATACATCTTCTTGGTACTTTGTGGAAGATGGATAATCATCCTTTCGCTTGAGGATCGGACCCTCCTAGAATCAAGTGAGCTTAGTACGGAGACCCTATGGCTGGTTGTAACATGAGAAAGGGATCCTATGTGGGTCTATTCCTTGGGATTCTATGTGGGTCTATGCTTCAGTATCCTACTTGGATCCACTCTAGGAATCCACGTGGGACTACTCTAGGATACTACGTGGGTCTTCTGTACTAGGATTTTATGTGGGTCTGATGATTTAGGATCCTACATGGGTCTTCCTTTCAATAGAGTAAGATGATTCAGTAGTTACCTCTAATTATCTTTATGACCATACCTAAGTTATACCTAGTGTGAGATGAGTCTTACCTTGGTGGTATTATACTGTGTGGCATTACCTTTGTGGTATATACATTTGTTGTGATACATTTGTGGAATATTTGTGTGTGTATTTTCCTATGCGGTGCTTACCTTTGCTGTGTTACCTTCGTGGTAATCTTTCCTCCGAGGAAAAGTTGAGATTTTGGTTAAAATAGTTGGGCCTTGTGTTCCCTCATGAATGATATGGTTATACTTGATAACTTAGGTTATGTATGTTCATATACCTATGTAGGGTTGTTATTTGTTTTCATACTTTGTGGTTTATCCTTGGTGGATTTTGTGAGACCTTTGAGGGTCTCGGGGTCCCTACTATGTATTGTTATACTCACCCCTGCATGGGCTATGCCCACACCTTATTGTGTTTGGTGTAGACGATGGGAAACGCTGATGGAAGAGAGGGTACCATGACGTGAGGTAGCTCGGAGGTGGACATTAGACGAGGCGTACCATAGAGACGGCCATTCGAGAGTTGTACCTACCCTTCGGGTACGATCCTTGGTGGGTGTTCACAGGAGCTATTTTCAGTTTAACTTGTACTTTTAGATTTTCCTTGAACTTTCTAGTTGGGCTTGTATTCCGACCCCTTTTACTTACTTTACACACTATTTTTACTATACAGTTTAACTGTGCTCGTATCTTGCTGTGTGCTTGGTTTGTGAGAGTTTATAGGTTATAAATGCAATTACTTCCCATTTTAGGGAATACTTATTTCGATGCTAGTCGCCAGCCCTTGTCATATAGAAGGTGGGATTGGGATAGTCACAGCATAGGCCCTGGGGGATAGTTCGTGACAAATTAGTATCAGAGGAGTCGGTTCTACCATAGAACATGGGACTCTGATGTTCTAACGGCAATAGTGTTAAGTGTTGTGAGTGTGGTTATCAGTTTAGGGAATCTAGTGTTGGTGTGGCGGCAGACGTATCCATACACCAGGACCCTGACTTCGGATTATTTATTGTAATTCCCCGACCCCAATTACCGAGATTCGGTGTATTATTACATAACATTGGCATAATACAAGGATATCTAGTGGGTTGGGCCTACGAGTTATGTAATGGGTATGGTATGCCTCTGGGCCTTCGGGTCATGTATTACGGGTCATGTCAGGCCTTGTGCCTTGGGCCTATGGGTCATGTACAGGTTCCCCTTCAACCCTTAAAAGGGGGATTATCTATAATAAAATAAAAAAATTTCCTTCGGGCCATTCGGGGTGAGCTCAGATGCTCAGTAAGGAAAACAATATAGTGGAAACTTTCATAAATAAGCACGAACATTTAAGGAAATGTATAAAACTAAAACAAAAGACATTTCAATAGAAACATCATCACAATATGGAAAATATAAATCAAAATAATTCCATTTATTTACTCACATGGATATTCTACTAGTCAAATAATCACATGCAATATCAATAGCCACTTTCATAATGATGGAAGGCATAATGCCAGACTTCATAACCACATAGTCAAGGCCTTGTGCCAAGACTACAAATAAGATTTTGTCAAGGCCTTGTGCCAAGACTACAATTAAGATTTTGTCAGGGCCTTATGCCAATACACTAGTTTGTCTCATGAGACCTACTAATGCATCGTGAAGTTATAGTGGGCTCCACCCATCACTTACTAGGTCCAATGCATTTCTCATATGAAAAGTTTTAAACATAACATAAACATTCGTATTAAAACTAGTATACGAAATGTCAATACATTATCCATAAACCATGAATGGTCGAAAAATAACACATCCACAATCAAAAATATTTAAAAAACCTTCAATAAAAAATTGATGGTTTGTATCATAATAAATCAACTTCAAACAATATTAATATTCATTAAAAGATTTTTTCATTGATGAAATAAAAACTGTTTGAGAGAAATATCTCATTGTTTTTTGAAATAATTTAAAGTTACATAATTATAAAAGAAAGCATTTATTTTGAAAATATTCTTATCATCTTTCAATGGAATCTTTGATGATGTTATAACGACAGAATATAGCCTCACCTTCTGTATAAGTTAAAAAAATATTCTTACCTTAATTTTGTTGAAAAGGTCATAAAGTAACTTGTTTAGAAAATGACTGAAAGATTCCTTTCAAGATGTATAAGGTCAAATAAGGGTATAAATGAATTTAACCCATAGTCTAGTAAGTAGTAAAAAATTTTGGGAATATTTTTAGGAAAATACGGATGTGGATGATAAAGAGGTCCCAGTAGATAATTACATATAAACAACCTTGAATAATGAAGAGGTTGTAGAATTATCCCTTACCTTGTGATTTTCCTTGGTCAAGGGTAAGTTAACCTCCTATATATTGGTGAAATAATTTTTATTAAATTATACAAGAATCATATACATTAATATGATATCATATATGATCTTTTAATATTTCTTTATTAATAATATTTTAGTATTATCGTCGTTTTGGGTGTTAACTGATTCATTTTCCTTTATATGATTTGTTATGTAAGTAATGTTTATTATGGATAGGATGTATCTTATTCATATTAAAAATGATATTAAGTATTTTAAAATTATTTTTAATCATCTAATTAAATTTATTCTTGAATGGATACGATGGGGAATGAATCTTATCGTGTTCGTGGAGACGGTAATCCGTACGTATGCACAAGCGACAATATCATTCTTTTGATATTAAAATATTAAATAGTTGGATGTTATATAATATATACAGAATAATTATCATGTTATATTTATTATTTACATCATTTATACATCATTATTATACCCATCCAAATAATAATTTATTGAATAACAACTACACCACGACGTGGAAACGGTAAGTCGTACGTACGCACGTATGGTTACATGTTATTCAAATGATGGATAGAATAATAAATATGGTTGTACCATATTTATAATATAATCAAAGTATATAGAAGATGTTAGAGTTATAATATTATAATGGAAACAACAAATAAAGAGGAAGTGGAAGAAGAAAGGAAGTTGAAAGTGGTGATGAAATTTTTACCTCTTCTTCGGGTTTTCCTTTTGATTGGATCAAAAGGGCTCCATATGATGGCTTTAGTATTAAAGGAAGGCCTATAGGATGAAGTTAGGAAAGTTTAGAGGGTATTTTGGTAGGCTTTGGCTGAGACAAATGTCTCTGAATGTGTGAATTAGAGAGAAGGGGAAGTTCCCTTTTATAAGAGGGGTGAGGGGCACCTTAGGAAAAGCTAGAAATATTATTTTATAATTAAATAATTTTTGGTTTATAATGGATAAAAATGAATTATTTAAATTATAAGGTAGGTATGGGTAGAAAACCTCTCAACCAACTGGTTTTAGACAGGTTTGGGTCACTATATTAACCTTATCCTTTAGATTTAACTCTTAGTTAAATAGTTTATCATTTACCATGTCTCTTTGTATTATTATATTATATGGTTAGTAAACATATTATAATCTTCCAAGAGAACCCAAATTGGTTCATTAATGATACACCTATCATTATATAAGTCTCTTTACCAAAAATTATATTTTTAGGATTATTATATCTACCAATAATATTGTATTTGTTTTTAAAACTCATTTATGTCAATTTTGACATTATTTAATAATTGATTTTTGTTAAAGTCCTAAATAATTTATTACTTCAAAATAAATACATTTAATCAACCCTAATAGGTCATAGTCACCTATAAATTTTTTTATGGAATCAAAACATTCAAATTATATATATTTTAGTATTTATAATATCATTTATTTGATTGTTTCATTAATAAGTAAAATACTGCATTATTATTATGTCATATATAAATATATTTATTTTATGTCTAAAAATTATAAATAAAATATACTTAGGTAGGAAATATTTTTTTATTTCTAATTACTATTTATAGTCTAATATATCAATTATATAACCTCATATAAAAATGTTTTACTAAAAGATATTTGCTTTTGTTATTTTTGTCTTTACTTTAAATTATTTAATATATAATGTTATTATCACTCCCATGTGGCTCCATGGGGTCCCAAAATCGACCCAAGGATTCCCATGGTCGGAAATGTATCATAAAATAGGATTAGAACACATTTTTGTGTAATTTAATATTATTATAATATTATTTTTTAACCTTATTTACTGGATTTACACTTTTAACCATGGTAAATAAAATTTTTACTGAAGAAAATATTCCTAATGTCTAAAAATAAAAGTTTCCTATTTACACAATTTGGTCCTCCTGATTAAAAATATGCAATCCATTTTTCCAAATTCAAAACACAGAAGTGGCAGAAATTAATTTAAAATTAATTCCTCTTGTCAAAACAAGAAGCGTGTTTTTATGAAATAATAACTATCAAAATATTGACACTTGTTTATGCCCAGTTTAATCGTGAAATTACATCCAATGACTAAATTTATATTAAATGATAAAAATATAACATAATGATACTTAAAAACCAATCAAATTTGTAATTTTAAACTATAAATTATTTCGATTAAAGATGTTGTTTGTAATTAAAATTTAGTATTTTCGCTATTCATCAAAAAATGAAAGTTTTCAAAAAAATACCAAAAATTCACCCTAAGATAATTTTGATATTATGAATCCAAAAATAAATTCCATTTTGAAATATAAAATGTATAAAATTCCAAAAAGTGGTTATTACTATTCATAATGGCTAGTTTGATTGATCGCGGTGTGTGAGAACTTGAAGTTGTGTACAACACACGCTATTGTATTATTCAAAGAGAAGCGTACCGTGTAATCTTGGTGTGTTACACTAACTCAGTGCATGAAAAAATTGATTGTATATGTTTTGAAAAGTTTTCCTTGTGATCTCTTTGATTCAGCTCATCGGGTATAACTTATTGACCGTGGCCCACCTATTTCATTTCAGGATGCCTCCATGTAGACAGCCAACATACGTTCCGGGTAGAGCGTGTTGTGACAGCCCACAGAGCAACGAGGCCTTGGTGCAGGGCCCTTTATCAGTACAAGAACCAGCGGAGGCCCCAACGATACCATTACCCATTGGGCCACTGATGTCACCATCCCCTACAGCAGAGAGTGCACGCTGCTTGAGCGTGTTGCACGAGTTCCAACACTAGAGGGAACCCTGGTTTAGGGGTGATACGGACCCACAGGTATCTGAGGATTGGCCGGAGGCCATGGTAGGAGTCTTTCGACTAGAAATGACACCAGCTGATCTCATGGCAATCCTTGTCGCCAGTCTTCTACAGCCAGCAGCAGGCAGATGGTGGAGCTTGATGCTTTAGGTTCACGAAGAGATGACACTTCTCTGGACAGACATTGAGAGCCTGTTTTGGGAAGAGTTTGTCCCATAGACCCTTCACGCTATGCGCATACAGGAGTTTCTTCATCTGTAGCAGGGTAGCATGACTGTGGCTCAATACTCAACAAAGTTCTCCGACATCTCACGCTGCTCCACTAATATAGTGTGGGGCCCATTCTTCAGGGCTCAGACCTTCGAGCAGGGACTTAAGAGGGAGATCAGGGATTCGATGATTTATCACAGAATCTCGACACAGGTAGGGTTGTAAGAGTGAGCCCTCTTAGTAGAGAGTTTTCTTGGTGATCAGTCATGAGCAGCGAGACCCACCATCGGTCGTCACATAGCGGAGTCTTCTGCAGCTGGTAGCAGACAGATGGCACAGAGGTCCAAGAGGACCAGATCTACAGGTGGAAAACCGTAGGATTCAGGGTCGGTTCTGTGGGGTACCCGAGATAGATCCATTCATGCAAGGATAAGGCAGTGTTACGCATGCGGCGGGCAGGGTCACATGGCTCGTGAATTCCCAACCCTCCTTACATATGTTCAACAGATGGTCGAAGGACCGCCCATGATGAGACAGAGGTTCAACTGGGGAAGTCCGTAGGGAATAGGCAGACGTGGAAGAGGAGATAGTCGTACAACTAGTGGTGGGTTACGATTTGAGGTGTTACTCGCACCACCACAAGGTGGTCCACCCCAACCACAGGGAGAAGGTGGACAAGGGCGAGCTCAGCTCCAAGTAGCTGAGGCCTATGACCACAGCGCTCTGGAGATGATACGAGGTAAAATCTGGGTCTACTCCACCATAGTTGTAGTAATTATAGACATAGGTGTCAGTCATTATTTTATTTCCACTGCCATTGTTCGGAGCTCATAGATTTCAGTGGATCCATTGGCTCGATTCTTACATCTAGAAACTCTTATGGGAGAGAATTCGACGATTACACACTGGTGTCGGTAGTGTGAGCTTACTATAGGAGGTGAGATCTTTGGCTGGGATCTTCTAGTTGTAGCATCGAGGCCTTACAATGGCATCTTGGGTATGGATTGGTAATCTAAATTCCATTCTTAAATCGACTGCATTAGGCATAAAGTGTGGTGTATCCACAAGGATGGGACTAGGTTTTCCTTCATCGGTGAGAATGGAGCCTTTTCAACACCGGGTGGACTTACCCAAAGGAGAGTGCATCCAATCACTCATCTATTGGCTTTCCATACCCTTAGAATGGATAATGTGGAGAGTCCGAGATATCCTGTAGTGGTAGAGCCATATGCGGATGTCTTCCCTAATGATGTTATTGGTCTGCCTCCATGCAGAGAGGTGGAATTTTACAATGACTTGTACCCCAGGAAGACACTGATATCTACACCATCATATTGGATGTCTCTTGCGAAGCTTCGTGAGCTGTGGGTATAGCTGGAGGACTTACAGGGGAAGGGGTTCATCTGGCCCAGTGTTTCTCCTTGGGCAGCCCTGATTTTGTTCGCCAAGAAGGTGGATGGGAGCTTGAGACATTGTGTTGACTATCAGCGCCTAAACCATGTGACCTAGAAGAACAAGTAACCACTCATAAGGATTGAAGAACTCTTTGATCAGCTGAAGGGAGCACGATGGTTCTCGAAAATAAACCTCAGATCAGGCAATCACCAGCTCAGAGTATGAGACGAGGATGTGAAGAAGACGGATTTCAAATATCGGTATGGCCACTAAGAGTTCTTGGTTATGCCATTCGGTGTGACCAAAGCTCCAGTATTATTTATGGGACTCATGAATAGGATATTTCATCCATACCTTGATCGCTTTGTAGTAGTCTTCATCAACAAAATTCTAATCTACTCAGCTACTGAGGAGGAGCATGTCTATCATTTGCTGATAGTTCAGGACACACTCCGAGAGCACCATATTTATCGTAAGCTCTCTAACTACCAGTTCTGGATCCAAGAGGTTCACTTTATGGGTCATGTCTTCTCGGAGGCGGGAGTTGCGGTGGATACAGTGAAAATTGAGGTGGTACTTTCTTGGGAGCCACCCAGGAGTGTGATGGAGGTAAGAAGTTTCCTAGGTTTAGCCGGATAATACAGGGTATTTGTGTTATATTTCTCCAGAGTAGAAGCACCATTATTAGTGTTGACGAAGAAGGGTAAACCCTTTGTGTGGTCGGAGAGATTCCAGTGGAATTTTCAGAAGCTGAGGAAGAGGCTGACTAGTTCCCCCATCTTGTGGATTCTGGAGGAGGGCGTTGGGTACGTAGTCTACTGCGACACATCAGGGACCAAGCTCAGATGTGTCCTAATGCAGGAGTGATAAATTATATTTTATGGTTCTCGATAGCTAAGAGAGAATGAGCAGAACTATGCTACCCATGACCTTGAGTTAGAAATAGTGGTCTTCACTTTGAAGATGTGTCAACACTATCTGATGGACGAGTGTTTTACGGTCTACTATGATCA
This sequence comes from Viscum album, assembly GCA_963277665.1. Classification (NCBI taxonomy): domain Eukaryota; kingdom Viridiplantae; phylum Streptophyta; class Magnoliopsida; order Santalales; family Viscaceae; genus Viscum; species Viscum album. Next base: position 625,393,519 of record OY728150.1, on the reverse strand, counting down.
CCAGAGTCTTAGGTATATCTTCTCCCAGATGGACCTAAACCTGAGACAATGAAATTGGATTGAGTTCCTCGAGTACTATGACCTTGAGATAGTCTATACTCCTAGGAATGAGAACATTGTAGCAGATGCACTCAGCAGGAGATCTGGTATACAGTAGCTAGGTGAGGAGACAGAGCAGCTGGCCGCTTTATAGATATCCTTTGTGGAATGAGATGGAGCAGCTTTTCTCCAGTCTCTTACAGTAACTCACCCACTTCTTCAGTGATTTAGGGAGGCACATCGTGGGGACACTTACTGCGAGGCTTGACGTGTTCAGATATCCACCGGGCATGCACTGGATGGATTTTCGGAAGGTGGGGTGCATGTCATCCTCTTAATAGGGTTTACTATGGAACCAGTTGATTTACAAGAGGAAGTGTTGAGGGAGTTCCATACGTCACCTCTAGTGGTACATCCAGGAGTGTTGAAGATGTACCCAGACCTCCGATGATAGCACTGGTGGCTGCGAATAAAGAAACCAGTAGGAGAGTTTGTCTCTCGGTGCCTCACTTGTCAGCAAGTGAAGGTGGAGCATCAGGTACCAGAAGTATTTTTTCAACCTTTAGAGATCCTTGAGAGGATGTGGGATCGGATATCCATGGACATCATGATAGGACATCCACGTACCTCCACTGGTCATGATTCTATCTGGGTGATCATCAACCGACTCACCATGTCAGACCACTTTCTACCGATCAGAGAGCCGGGTTTAGTAGAGAGATTAGGATGCCTCTATGGGCATGAGATTGTGCTTCTACATAATATTCCCTCAATGATTGTATCTGATCATGATGCATGTTTCACTTACCGGCTATGGAAGGGGTTGCAGGAGGCTTTCGGGACGCAGCATCCTTTGAGCATCATCTTCCATCCTCAGACGAATGGCCAGACTGAGAGGACCATTCAGGCCCTTGAGGACATGTTGTGTGCTTGCATCCTCGACTTCGGTCATAGTTGGAAGGATCACTTTCCCTTGGTGGAGTTTGCATACAAAAACAGTTATCACTCCCCCATTGGGATGGCACCATTGGAGGCTTTGTATGTCTGAACTTTCAGATTGCCTTTGTGCTGGACTGACCCAGGGGGTCGGCAATCATGGTACCAGAGATGGTACGGGATACCACAGAGAAGGTAAAAATCATCCATGAGCAGATGAAGACTACACAGAGCAAGTAGAAGTCTTATGCCGATAAGATATGTAGACCTCTGGAGTTCGAGGATGGTGACCACGTCCTTCTAATGGTCTCACCTTGACAAGGTTTGTGGAGATTTGGTCAGGGTGGCAAGTTATCTATGAGGTTCATCAAACCCTTTCAGGTCCTCAGTAGTGTTGGCACGATGGCTTATCTCCTAGAACATCCCCCTTAGTTTCACCGGGTGTGTGACGTTTTCCACATATCCAAATTGAGTAGATATCTGCACGAACCATCTCACATCATCGACCACGGAGAGCTGGACATCAATGATGGGGTGACATTTATAGAGGTCCCATCAGAGATTTGAGGATCGATTGGAGCGGGTCCTCTATGGGTGATCGATACCTCTGTTGCGCATTCTGTAATGCCCTGACCCCAGTTACCCAGAGTCAGTGCATTATTACATAACATTGGCATGATCACAAAATATCAAGTCTCGAAAGACCGATTAGTTTAGTAGCCTTAGAAACACTAGATACATTCATAAGTGTTACATTAAATCATAAAGTGAAAAACTACAATAACATAGTCTCCATAGTCCACACTCATATCCCCTTCAGACTGTCCCTGCAGATCAATCATAAAATATTTCTTCACATCCTGGGAAAAATAAAACATATAAAGGGGTGAGCTCAGATGCTCAGTAAGGATAACAATATAGAGGAAACTTTCATAAATAAACATAAACATTTAAGGCAATGTATAACTAAAACAAAATCCTTTTAAACTTGAACTTCAGCATAATATGGAAAAAGTAAAATGAAATAATACCATTTACTTATTCACATGGATATTCTAATAGTCGAATAATCACATTCAATATCAATAACCACTTTCATAATTATGGAATGTATAATTCCAGACTATCATGACCAAATAGTCAAGGCCTTGTGCCAAGACTACAAATAAGATTTTGTCAAGGCCTTGTTTCAAGACACTAGTTTGTCTCATGAGACCTACCAATGCATCGAGGAGCTATATCGGGCTCCAGTCATCACATACTAAGTCCAATGCATTCCTTATATGAAAAAGGTTTAAACATATCATAAACCATAACATAATCGTATCACATATGCATAAAGGAAGCATAACATTTCCACATTTCAATCACAAGATATCAATATAACACATTGATATAATAAAAACATTATCAAAACCATTTTAAATACCAAAATATAATAATATTAAAACATGGTATTTATTTTTCATTTTAAAATTTTTTGGCTTATAGAGGAAGCTGAAACTCAAATAATGGTCACGGCGGCGGAGAAGTTGTTGTCGCTGCATACGTACAAAGAAAAAACATTACCTTTTGTAGTTTAGTAAAACGATTCGTATAGAAATTATTCCTTTTGAATAAACGTAAAATTCAAAGGATTTATACACCGTATAAAAGAAAGTCTTGTATTAAAACAAAATATGCCTCAATGAAAGAATATTGATATGAAGTCCCTTACCTCATGTCTGACTTGACTCTATCATTCTTTAATCTCCTGAATAATAAGATAGAGTTAATTTCTATATTCTTAAGAACCTTTTTCAAGTGAATTATTCCTTTTATATCACTTATTACCATGTTATGAACATCATGTAATTATTTAAGTTAATAACGGTCGTTTTTTCAATCTTTGGTAATTGAGTCAAAAATAAACTTATTATAATTACAAGTTGTTCATGTGGTAAAATATCCATTATATCCAGAGTTATATTCATGATTTAGATATCATATATATCATATATATTCATTATATACATTCATTTATAATATTACATAACATTTAGAGGTATGAAATGAAATGCATCGTTCATAGAGACGGTAAGCCGTACGTACACATGAACGCTACTTTAATTTCTATTTCGTATTTAATGGAATGAAATCATAATGATATAAAGTTATATTATAATTAGAGTATAATATCTTATATAATATCACTTCCTTTATACATCCCACATATGGAATTAACGATTCAAATCACTTTAAGGGGGCGGTAGTCCGCACTTCCTAAAATGAAATTATCGCGTTTACCCATAATAGAAATCATAAAGATATGAAATAAATGAAAAATACAGAAGCATAAGGAAAACATAAACATAATATATATCATATATAAATATAGTTACATATTAATGGCCACCATGACAGGTATTAAAATAAGATTGAACAATCATCGTTTCGTGAGGCTATAATTCGCCACCCACAGAAACTGTATGTTCTTTAACAATTAGACGAAGGTGTGTGTAAGTTTAAATAAAATCATTCTCATAAAAACATCCAATTATATTTAAGATACTATTTTTGTTACAAAATAAAGGAATAAAAAGAGTTTAAGGAGTTAGAGAAGCAAAATAAAACAAAAGAACATAAGAGAAGACATTACCTTAAAATCGGGTAACTCTTATTGATTTGAGCCAAAGGATTCCTTGGAAAAACTTTTGCCCAAAGTGAGGCTTCTAGGAGTAATATAGGGAATTTGAGAGAGTATTTGGGAAGAGGTTGGCCGAGCTAAATTTCTTTGAAGGTGTGAATATGGTGGTAGAGTTAGGGGCCTTTTATAAGAGGAGAGGAGGGGCACTCTTGGAAAGTCATGAAATGCTACATTATTATGAAATGTTTTTTGGATTTTAAAGGTCCAAAAATGATATATTTATAGTATAAGGTGATAAGGGTTCGAAATCCACCCATCCAATAGGCTTTAGACAAGTTTATGTCTTAGTTTTTACCTTATGTTTTCATTTTATTTAAATCGTTCATTAAGGAGGTAATCGTTGCATCATCATGGTGTCATAAATAAATTTACTTATTTAATGTCTAAAAATTATAAAAAAAATCACCATGATGTAGGAAATATATTTATCTTTCCAATTAATATTTATAGTCGAATAGTTAACTTAGATAACCCCATGTAATAATTGTTTTAGAAAAACGACACATGTTTGTGACAATTTTATTTTTACTTCAAAAAAAATGTTATTAATGTCATTTTCTTACCCAACTGGCTCCATGGGGTCCCCAATTTGACTCATGGATTTTATTGGTCATCCATGACTCATCCAATAAGGGTAGTAAAAGTTTAAATGTAATTTCATATTATTATAACATTATATTTACCTTAAATTACACTAATTACCTTTAATCGCGATTAATAAAACTTAAAAGTTACTATTCCACAAAAATTATTTTAATCCCATTGAAGCAAATTTTACTTACTAATTACAACCATGTATGTCAGATTTTTTAAATTCAATTCACAGAAGTGGTAAATTTTCATTTAAACGAAAAATTAGTTTTTTAACTACCACTTATGGTTTCGATATTCATCCAAAATTGATGTTTTTCAGAAAAATACCAAAAAATCACCCTAAGATATATTTGATATTCCTAATTAAAAAATTATTTCTATTTTACAAAGTTCAAAACATATAAGTTTATTTAATTAATTTAATAATTAATTCCCATTGTCACAACAAATAGTGGGTTTTTAAGAAATAATATATATCAAAAGATTGACAATTGTTTATGTCCAATTTCAAAGTGAAATTAATTCTAATGACCACCATTGGATAAAATGGTAAAAATATATTCTAATTTATACTTTAAAACCACTCAATAGTATAATTTATCACTATAAATTATTTTTATTAAAAAAGTTATTTTTAAGTATTTATTTCTATTAATAGAAAATTGGAAGTTCTCAGAAAATTACAAAAAAATCAACTTAGGATAATTTCCATATTCTGATTACAAAAATGAAGTCCAATTTGAATAATAAAATTTTTAAAATTTCAAAAAGTGGTTATTACTATTCATAACGGCTACTTTGATTGGTCGCGGTGTGTTAGAATCTCGAACTTGCGTACAATGCAAGCTATTGCATTATTGAAAGAGAAGTGTATCGTGGAAGCTTGGGGTGTTACATTCTTCCCTCCTTCAATAAATTTCATCCTCACAATTTGAAATTGTTATTCGAAAATAAAAGGTTGAAAATAGAAAATACCTTTGTGGAAAACCCATATCAGAAATAGGGTTAATAAAATTTAGTTTTAATAAGAGGGAAAGGGAAATGAGAAAGTCACCACCAAATTTGGGTTTCCAATAGGAGAACATTGGTGGAAATTATAGACACGTAATTAGAGAAAAAACATAAATATTTATAGGTAGTGATTGAGGTCATCAATCACAAACAAGTGTAAAATTGAGGGCCTCAAAACCATCAATCTATGATGATTTAAAATATCATTAGTTAAACAAAACATAATGTATTAGGATAACACATTTTTGTTTTAATATCCCTTCCTTAAAGTTTAAGAATTAATTTCTTCAAAGAATAAGATATATATATATATATACTTCACAAGTATAATTTCATCCTTCTACTAATTTATACCACAAACTCATCTTTCACTCAAAAACATAATAGAACTCAAAAATATTATATTTATCATAATCGTACAAGGTTACAAATATTAACACATATCATTTACATTATCAAAACTATCTTGTAATAATGAGGGACTTCTTGTAGGCTAGTGGTAGGTAATAAAGGCATGTTTCACTATGTTTGTGGGTTCTATTCCTACAGCTTTGTCCGACGCGACGGGTTATCCCCCGACCTTCAGGTTGTCATTTTACTTAAACTATAGTATTATAATATCGAAAAATAATCTTCATAAATTTTTTAACCTTAAACAATACTATCCAAATTTAAACTTAATCCATTCCAACCTTTATAGTTATCCAAAATACCTCTGTCCAGACTTTTTCTAAAAGGTCTCTAAATTCCAAAATCAATTGTAACATCAGATTCCCCAAACAAAGTAAAGTTTCTCTTATTTTCACATACTAAAAATATGATTACCTTCATAATATTAAAACCTTAATGAAAACAACAAGTACTATAGTAAAATAATTATATATATCACATTATTCCTATAAACATAGTATAGTTCTTGAGTCCAAAAACACAAATACAATAATTATTCAACTTCATCTGTAGTAACAGCAGAAGCTTGGCCTTGCTCCCTTGACCTTTTCTGAGGTATGTTTCCTTGGCACTTAGGGCATTAATTTGCATAATGCCCCATTTCTCTACAATTGTAGAATTAAACATTGAGAGCCTCTTTCTTTCCCTTGTAATCACAAGCATGGTAACCTTTTTCTCCACATTTGTAACAAACTCCCATTCCCTTTAGGCAAGTACCTGGGTGATTCTTCCCACAATTATCACATAATGGAAATTCCTTCTTTCCCTTTTTCCCTTTATCTGTCTCTTTTTCCACAGTTCTCTCCTTCTCTTGCTTTAATTTGTTGTCATAAGACTTAGAGAATTCCTTTTCTATCTTGATAGCACACGAGACAATATCTTCGTATGATGAGAAGGATTGTGATACTAAATCTCGACGGAGAAATGGTTTTAACCCATAAAATAAATGATAAATATTTCTTCTTGGGTTATGTATATACTCTGCAGCATGTCTTGCTAACCTTGTAATGTTGGCCTCATACTTTGCGACATTCTCATCCTCCTTTTGTCTCAGACGCAGAAATTTCCTTTCCATATCTACTCGATGGTCACGAGGATAATATTTTTTTAAGAAAAGATCTTTGAACTCCCTCCATTCCATATTTGATACCTCATCATCTTCCTTTGTGTTTTGAATCAATGACCACCATTGATCAGCATCTTCAGTGAGGCGGTAAATTTCCATGATAACCTTTTCCCTTTCACTACTCCCCAAGGCATGGAATATTTTCTCTAAGGAACTTATCTATTTCTCAGCTACTAAGGGATTCGCACTCCCATTGAATGTTGGTGGTTGTTGCCTCATGAAGCAGTCTAACATTGATCATCCACTTTGTGGATCAGGGTGCTCCATACGAGTAAGGTTATTATTCATAACCTGAGTGAGTTGTCCCAGTATGGTGATAAGATGATCAGCACCAATTGTATCACCAGCTCCACTATAATTATCTTGAACAGGGGGGAAATCCCTACATGGAGTGTGTGCATTGATATAGTTTTCATTCCTTCCACTAGGTTCCATTTCTAAACAATGTCATAAACTAGATTAGTTTATGAATCAAAATACAAAATTCCAAACTTGTAACATACTTAACATAAATTAAATAGTTTTATGAATATAATCCATAATCATAAAAAAATGTTTTCTTTGAGGAATTATATACTCATAAACCCTTCATAATGGTTTGTAAATAAAATTGGAATTATCCTAAGCATATCCCTCGGGAGTGTCGTAACTAAGAGTGCAGCAAGGCCTGTTGTCGTGCACCATTTCTTGTTCGAGTCTAGCTCAAAGTGGTGTTTTCAAGTTTTACCCCTAGGTAAATCTGTGCCAGAGCCGCATCTACCTGCTCGTATCTAGATTGGGATTTATTGCTCATAAAACTCACAAAATCTCTATAATTCCAAAATTCTAGGAAGTTCTTCTATACTAATCCTCAAAGTTTTTCTTAGGTCTATGTGCTCTAATCAGAGTTTATCTAAATCTAGCTTCCAAGGTTAGTACTAAACTGCATCTGATACCAACTGTAATGCCCTAACCCCAGTTACCCAGAGTCGGTGCATTATTACGTAACATTGGAATGATCACAAAATATCAAGTCTCGAAAGAACGATTAGTTTAGTAGCCTTGGAAACACTAGATACATTCGTAAATGTTACATTACATCATAAAGTGAAAAACTACAATAACATAGTCTCCATAGTCCACACTCATATCCCCTTCAGACTATCCCTGCAGGTCAGTCATAAAATATTTCTTCACATCCTGGGAAAAATAAAACATAGAAAGGGGTGAGCTCAGATTCTCAGTAAGGATAACAATATAGCGAAAACTTTCATAAATAAACATAAACATTTAAGGCAATGTATAACTAAAACAAAAGCCTTTTAAATGTGAACTTCAGCATAATATGGTAAAATTAAAATGAAATAATGCCATTTATTAATTCACATTGACATTCTACTAATTGAATAATCACATTCAATATCAATAACCACTTTTATAATGATGGAATACATAATACCAGACTATCATAACCACATAGTCAAGGCCTTGTGCCAAGACTACAAATAAGTTTTTTTCAAGGCCTAGTTCCAAGACACTAGTTTGCCTCGTGAGACCTATTGATGCATCGAGGAGCTATAGCGGGATCCACCCATCACATACTAAGTCCAATGCATTCCTTATATGAAAAAGGTTTAAACATATCATAAACCATAACATAATTATATCACATATGCATAAAGGAAACATATCATTTCCACATTTCAATCAAAAGATATCAATAAAACACATTGATATAATAAAAACATTATCAAATATATTTTAAATACCAAAATAAATGAAAATCAAAACATGGTATTTATTTTTCATTTAAAAAAGTTATGGCTTATAGAGGAAGCTGAAACTCATATAATGGTCACGGCGGTGGAGAAGTCATTGTCACCGCATACGTACAAATAAACATTCCCTTTTGTCGATTAGTAAAATTATTCATATACAAAATATTCCTTTTGAATAAACGTAATAGTAAAAGTGGTTTATACACCATATAAAAGAAAGTCTTGTATTAAACAAAATATGCCCCAATGAAAGAAGATTAAGACGAAGTTTACTACCTCGTGTCCGACTTGACTCGATCATTCTTTAATCTCCTGAATTATAAACTAGAGTTAATTTCTACTTTCTTAGAACCTTTTTCAAGTTCATTGGTCCTTTTATATAACTTATTACCATGTTATGAACATTATGTAATTATTTAAGTTAATAACGGTCGTTTTGTCGATCTTTGGTACTTGAGTCAAAAATAAACTCCTTATAATTACAAGTTGTTCATGTGGTAAAATATCCACTATATCCAGAATTATATTCATGATTTAGATATCATATATATCATATATATCCAGTATATACATGCATTTATAATATTACATAACATTTAGAGGTAAGAAATGAAATGCATCGTTCATAGAGACGGTAATCCGTACGTACGCATGAACGCTACTTTCATTTCTATTTCCTATTTAATGGAATGAAACCATAATGATACAGTATAATATTATATATAATATCATTTACTCTATCATTTATACATCCCACATATGGTATTAAAGATTCAAATCACTTTGAGGGGGTGGTAGTCTGCACTTCCTAAAATGATATTATCGCATTTACCCATAATGGAAATCATAAAGGTGTGACATAAATGTAAAATAAATAAGCATAAGTAAAACATAAACATAATATATATCATATATAAATATAGTGACATCTTAATGACCACCATGAGAAGTGTTAAAAGAAGATTGAACAATCATCGTTTCGTGAGGTAGTAATTCTCCACCCACAGAAACAGTATGTTGTTTAACCATTAGACCAAGGTGTGTGTAATTTTAAATAAAATTATTCTCAGAAAAACATACTAGTATATGGGAGATACTTGTGGTGTTACAAAATAATGGAATAAAAATATTTTAAGGGGTTGTAGAAGCAAAATAAAACAAAAGAACATAAGAGAAGACATTACCTTAAAATCGGGTAACTCTTTTTTATTTGAGCCAAAGGATTCCTTGGGAAAACTTATGCACAACGTGAGGCTTCTAGGAGTAATAGAGAGAAGTTGAGAGAGTATTTGGGAAGATTTTGTCGTATCCAAATGTCTTTGAAGGTGTGAATAAGGTGGTATAGGTGGGTGCCTTTTATAAGAGGAGAGGAGGGGCACTCTTGGAAAGTCATGAAATGTTACATTATTATGAAATGATTTTCGGATTTTAAAAGTCCCAAAATGATATATTTCTAGGATAAGGTGATAAGGGTTCTAAATACACCCATCCAATAGGCTTTAGACATGTTTATGTTTTATATTTTACCTTATATTTTTATTTTATTTAAATCGTTCATTAATGAGATAATCGTTGCATCATCATGGTGTCATAAATAAATTTATTTATTTAATGTCTAAAAATTATAAAAATATCACCATGATGTAGGATATATTTTTATCTTTCCAATGAATATTTATAGTCGAAAAGTTAACGTATATAACCCCTTCTAATAATTGTTTTAGTAAAACAACACATGTTTGTGACAATTTTATTTTTACTTTAAATAAAAAGTTATTAATGTCATTTTCTTACCCAAGTGGCTCCATAGGGTTCTCAAGTTGACCCATAGATTGTCTTGGTCGGACATGACTCATAAAATAAGGGTAGGACAAGTGTAAAGGTAATTTCATATTATTATAACATTATATTTACCTTAAATTACACTAATTACATTTAATCGCAATTAATAAAACTTAAAAGTTACTATTCACAAAAAATTATTTTCATCCCATTGAACCACATTTTACTTACTAATTGAAACCATGTATGTAGGATTTTTTAAATTCAATTCACATAAGTAGTAAAGTTTCATTTAAACGAAAAATTAGTTTTTTAACTACCACTTAGTGGTTTCACTATTCATCAAAAATTGAAGTTTTTCAGAAAAAATACCAAAAATTAACCCTAAGATATATTTGATATTACTAATTCAAAAATGATGTCTATTTTTAAAAATTCAAAACATTTAATTTGATTTAATTAATTTAATAATTAATTCCCGTTGTCACAACAAATAGCGTGTTTTTAAGAAACAATATATATCAAAAGATTGACAATTGTTTATGTCCAATTTCAGAGTGAAATTAATTATAATGAACACCATTGGATAAAATGGTAAAAATATATTCTAATTATACTTTAAAACCACTCAATAGTATAATTTATCACTATAAAAAAAATTTATTAAAAAAGTTGTTTTTAAGTATTTTTTATATTCATAGAAAATTGGAAGTTCTCAGAAAATTACAAAAAATTCAACTTAGGATAATTTTGATATTCTGAATACAAAAATGAAGTCCAATTTAAATAATAAAATTTATAAAATTTCAAAAAGTGGTTATTACTATTCATAACATCTACTTTGATTGGTCGCGGTGTGTTAGAATATCAAACTTGCGTGAAATGCAAGCTATTGCATTATTGAAAGAGAAGTGTATCGTTGAAGCTTGGGGTGTTACACATTCACTGGAAGAACGAGAACCTCCAGGAGAGAACATGGGAGCGGGAGGCTCAGATACGTGCTTAGTACCCCCACTTTTTCCCTTAGTTTGAGTTGTGGCTTACAGGGATACAAAGCCCGGAGGTGGGGAGAATGTAAAGACCCATATTTTCCCAAGTAATTTTTTTAATTATATGGGAATATTATGAGTCTGTGAAAATTGAAAAAACGTGATTCTGAGGCCTGGAGTTCCTGGAATGAATTTTTGAACTTTTTTTTGGAACATTCAGTAAATGTGCGAGCGGGTTTTTGTATCTTTTGAACCAATTCTAAGAATTGAAATCTGAGGGAATAATTGAACTCATAGTGTCGATATTCACTTAAGGAAACCTTCACCTCAACCGCGGGAGGTCAAGGGGGAAAGTTAGTTTTTGTGCTTTATGTTGGAGAAAATAAAATAAAATAACTTTATTTTATTAATGAAATTTAATCCTCCCAATTTTTTTGGTGGTGGGGACCACCCGATCTTGAGAACACCCAATTTAAATTAAATGGTGGGGACTACAAAACCCTTGAACTCCTAAGGGAGGAAACGTTTGGTTTCCCCTCACTTTGATGTGACAACTCAATTTGTTTAATTAATAAACATAAATTTATTAACATGGAATTTCACCTCTTGGTTGGAGGATATTTTGGAAAATCAGAAGCTTCGGAGAATTGTGGAGAAACATTATCTCCAACGAAGAACACTTTCTCTAATGAAGAACTCTGCCAAAGGATCTCCAACGAGGAACGTCTTCAACGATGACGAACCGACGACCGTCCTTCCCTCTCTTCACCAACGTCAATAAATCTACGAGGTAGGGATTGTTGTTTCATATACTCCTTACCCCGTTCTGGTCATTATTCTTGAATCAAGAACAACTATGTTGCTTGCTACCGTTCTAACGTGGAGGTTGCGGGCCAAAAAAACACGACCCGACCTCTCCGAAACCATTGTATATTTTGGTCATCTTGAATCGATGGTGATGCCCCGAGAAGAGTTTGGGAGTCTTCGGAATGATGATCAGGCCAGCGGGGCACACTCGGTGACCCAAGGAATGTCACCGGTGATAGGGCCGACGACCAGCACCAGTGGGGCTCAGGAGTGGTGGCCGACACTCCGTCCGGCTAAAACGGTGGCAGCAACATGACCGCACTTCCAGAGAATGGATAGGTCCCGTCAGCTATGGCGGAGAAATGGCGGTGGCCAGTGCATGACCGACCGCGTGAAGGGGGTGGCGGCGTGCATCTGCAACGCTGAGCGTGTAGGGGCCGCGACACGAGGCTGATGTGGTGAAGGAGGTGCAGCCAGCTCGCTGCTGGCCGCTGGTGGTGGTGTAGCGTAGGACCGCACCGCGTATTTGGGCTTGTCATCCAGCCAACCAGCGAGCCAAGTGGGAACCTGGGTCCCGCATGCCAGTTGACGGCGCCACGTGGCCCCATCTGGTCGGCTATCCAACCCAAACGGGTAGGCTGTTTGGGGTACCCATGGGGCGCTTCCCCCTTAGGTGGCGGCTAGGGTGGTCCCTATTGGGGGTCCACCCAACCGTAGGCCAGCACGGGCTGGGCCGCGCCAGACCCAGCGGGCAGGGCCAGACTGAGCAGGCCTGGTCGGACCCAGGGCTGGACACGGGTCGGGCCGGGTCGACCGTAACCCAGTCGGGTCAACCCAGGCCAGGTCGGCCCATGTTGGATAGGACCCAGACCTGCTTTGACCCTTTTTCGCTCTTTTGAACATAACTTGAGCTACAGGTGTATGTTTGATGAACCATCTGTAGTGCCGAAAACCTTAGATCGAGATTGTCCTATTAGTATACCCACTTAATATTTGGATAAAGTTGGGGTATGGCCGGGTTGGATCGAACATGAATCCAACTTGGCCCTCGAGACTAAAAGGCCAATAACATACAGACCGGACATCCGATTGACACACCGACTATTGCATGGAGACCCCTATTACGTGGCGGTCCATTTTGATACTTCTTTGTTGGAATTCGTGGAAGTTAGAGAATCAACTTGTGGCTTGAGAAGCGGACCCTCCCGGAATCAAGAGAGCATAGTTTGAAAACCCTATGGTTGGCTGTAACATGAGTATGGGATCCTATGTGGGTATGTTCCTTGGGATCCTACGTGGGTCTGTGTTCCATTATCCTACTTCGATTTGCTCTAGGAATCCACATAAGACAACTCTAGGATCCTACCTGGGTTTTCTGTACTAGGATCTTATGTGGGTCTGATGATTTAGGATCCTATGTGGGTCTGCCTCTCAACAGAGTAAGATGATTTAGTAGTTACATCTAATCATCTTTACTACCGTACCTAAGTTATACTTGGTGTGAGATGACTCTTACATTTTTTGTATTCTTCTGTGTGGTGTTACCTTTGTGGTACATACATTTGTGGTGATACCTTTGTGGTATTCTTCTGTGTGGATTTTCCTTTATGGTACTTACATTTGGGGTGTTAACTTTGTGGTAATCATTCCTCCATGGAACTATTGAGATTTTGGCTAAAATAGTTGGGTCTTGTGTTTCCTCATGAATGATATGGGTATACTTGATAACTTAGGTATATGTATGGACATATACCTAAGTAGGGTTTTCAGTTGTTTTCATGCTTTGTGGTTTATCCATTGTGGATTTTGTGAGACCTTTGAGGGTCTCAGGGTCCTTACTAAGTATCATTATACTCACCCCTACATGGGTTATGCTCACACCTTGTTGTGTTTGGTGCAGACGATGGATAACGCTAACGAAGGATGATGGTACCAAGACTGGAGGTAGCTTGTAGGTGGACATTAGACAAGTCGTACCACAGAGGCGACCATTTGAGAGTGGTACCTACCCTTCAGGTAGGATCCTTGGCAGGTGTTCACAAGATTTGTTTTCTGTTTTACTTGTACTTTTCAATTTTCCATGTAATTTCTAGTTGGTCTTGTATTTTGGCCCCTTTTACTTACTATACACACTCTTTTTACTATACAGTCTACTTGTGTTCATATCTTTTTGTTTGCTTGGTTTGTGTGATTTTATAGGTTATAAAGGCAATGCCTTCCCATTTTAGGGAATACTCCTTTCGGTGCTAGTCACTAGCCCCTGGCCTATGGAAAGTGGGCATGGGGTAGTCACAGCATGGGCCCCAGGGGACGGGTCGTGACAGACATCTCAAGGAAACAATATTATTTGGGTTATTATTTAATGACTAAATAAACCTATAAATTTCCTTCCTATTCATGATAATATTTCTTTGGGTCAACTTTATCAATGTTAAGTTAAAGAGATAATTAGATTACATGGATTCCCTATCTCCATTGTATGTGATCATGACCCCATATTCACCTATAATTTCTAGAAATGTCTATAGAAGTCTTTGGGGATTGAATTAATTTCATCACTACCTTTCAACATAAATATAATAGACAGTCTAGGATAATAATTCATACGTTAGAGGATATAATTTGATCATTTTCAATATATTAACACGGAATTTGGGATCAACAACATTCTTTTCATGAATTTTCTTATAATAATGGTCTTCATTATAGTATATAGATGAAATTATTTGTGGAATTATATAGAAAGTAGTGTTGGAACCCTTCTTTCTTTGATAAATTAACATAAATTACTTTTATTGGAAAATAGTTAGTAATAGAAATGGATGAGACAATGAAGATGATTCAAAAATATATGAAGACAACATATAGTTGGAAGATAATTTATGCATAAAACAAGATAAAAGTACTTTAATTAGTGGTAGGTGATCATTTTTTTCTTAAAATGTATCCATGGAAACATGTTATGCATTTTGGTGATAAGTTAAAGCATAGTCCATGATTCATTTTACCATATGAAATCATTGATAATGTTCAATCATCTTTCTATTGAATATCATTACATCAAAATTTATCTCAAGAACGCAATGTTTTTTATGTTTTGATGATAAGGAAGTATGTACTGGATTCCTCTCATTTTTAATCCTTAAATTAGTTTAGTTATAAGGAACCTTTCTTATGAGAAAATTAATGTTCATATTCTTTACCATATAGTGTGTGTATTGCATAACAATGTAATTAAATAAGATAAGGTTTTGTGGGGGAACCATATGGTTGATGAAGCAACATGAGAATCTGAAAATAATATAAGGGGACAATTTACTATCCTTTTTAATAAGTGAATAACATTATGAGGATACAATTTACAAAATGGGGGATAATGTAATAACCTAGGTAATGATAAAAGAAATCATTTTATTATTTATTAGTATTCCGGAATTATATAGTCAAATTCTTAAAATATTTTGATAAAAAAATTATTTTAAATCTATATAATTTTAATTTAACAAAAATAATTTTTAAATTCATCATGTAAAAATTATCTTTGTATTATTTTTTTAGAATTTTTTAAAAGAATTATTTTTCAATGAACAGTAGAAACACGCTTATTTTTATTGAATATTGTAATTTATTTTAAGTTATTTTAAAATTAAACCAATATTTTGGATAAGTTTTAAAATTTTCTTATTTTTTTAATTAAAATAATCCAAATATTGTTTTTTTAATTATATTTTATACTTGAATTAAATATAACAAAATATGATGTTTAAAAAGGGCATATTTCTGAAACAATGTTTTTCATTGTGTTTTGCTGATTTAATTTTAAATTATTTACTGCAATATCATTGGTGTGAATTTTGAAAAAATGGATTTCATATTTTGAATCAGGAGTTCCCAATTTATTAAATATGTCAATTTTATTTTTTTACAATATGAATTTTATCCTTAATAATTTTTGTTACCACAGTAAAGTGTAAATCGGGTAATTAAGGTTGAAAATACAAAATTGAGGACACAAAAATGACTCTAACATTTTCCCCAATCTTATTGGATGTGTAATATTCATCCATAATCATTCAAATTTTAGTTATGTGACCATTTAAGGAATGTTGGAATATATTATGACTTTTATAATATTTTATATAAAGAAAATTCAAACATGCCACACTCTTGTTCTAAATAATTATAATAATTTAAATACGGTATTAACCTAAAATATGTGTGACTATAAATAATATTTTTTAAAAATAGATTTATCTTAATCATGGTAATATATTTTCTAATTTTTAGTGAATAAATAATTTCTTTAAATACTTGCACAACACTGATGAATAAATTATTAATTAATAGAAAAATCAAAGAATTGATTTTTAAAAAAATAAAATAAATCTAATTTAATATAATTAATGTAATATATGAATTTTATATATTCATTTTCAATATTAGATATTTATACAAATATTTAGTTTGATGTTATATTATTTTATTGATATTTTAAAAAGTCAAAGTAATGAATAGTGTCAAAATTGACATTAACAATATTTTAAAATAAAAACCTTTTAAATAAACGATATGAAATTCATAAAAATATTAAATTCTAAACAAATATTATGATAATATTCTAAAAAATAGCCATGATAAATTATAGGTTTTGTTTTCATTATATTGTAAAAATATTGACCCTGAAAGTGTAAAAGAAATTGTTGTCACGGTAAGAGTTAATGGTGTTAGATATGGGTTAAAACTAAATGATTAGGGTAATAATATGACCTAGACTAATCTAAAATTTATTTCATTAGATTATTTAGACATTTAATCATATTATATTTTAAATTAATTAATTTCTATGAATTTATATTTAAAAAATCAATTTACATTAATTTAATATTTTTAGAAAATACAAGAGTGTGTCTCCCCTCTCTTATAAAAGGAATCCTCTTATTTTATTTTATTCACACTTCAAAACCAATCTGGTACAGTTAATATCTTCCCAAATAACATCCTAGAGTCCAAAAACCCATTATAGAGGCATTATTTTAGGTAAAACACCAACATTAGTGATCTTAATTCGTTAAACAATGTAGGTTTTCGGAAAAAGATGTATCATTTTTAATCAACTATTTCTGATTTATTTATTATTCTATTACCTTAAAACCTTCTTTCATAAAATAGTAAATATAGTATCATTTTTATATTTATATGTCATTATGTTATATTTATGTTATATATTGATCTCAAATTCCCTCAAATGGGAAAATATCTAATCGTTCGTGTGTACAATGGACTATTGCCTCATGAACCAATGAAATTTGGCTTCCTTCACTATTTTTATGACTATTTAAAATAATATAATTAATATTTATATATGATATTAATTAAAAATATATAATTATTAGAAGATAATACTTAATTTATCTTTTTACATTTCCATGTACAGAAAATTTAAAATGTCATTTGTGCGTACGTGTAAAATATCACTTTGATGAAGCGGTGTGATTTATTTTACATCACCATAACACATATATAATATATATATATATAACTATATTTAGATAAATAATATTATATATATGATATTATTATTATTCTAAAACTATAAAATGATACATAACTTCTTTCCATAATGATCATAGAAAATTGAAAACATTACTCTTGCATACGTAAGGCCTATTATCTCCATGATTGTAACATAGTTAATTTTCCATAACCATATTTAATTGATGGATTTAAAGGTATAAATAATGTATAAAATAAAGAATTATATCATGAATATTATTATTTATTTTATTGAATTATATCCTCTTTTAAAATAGTTGACTTACTGGATCCATTTTGGACTTATGAACCAAATATCATCAAAACTTCCAATGTTAACTTAAATGATTAAGTAATTATATATAACCTATAAATGAGTGATATAAATTAAATAATAAACCTGAAAAATGTTACTATGAAATTATAAATAAACTTAAGTTTATTCTTTAGGAAGATAAATATTTTATGTCCTGAGTCGGACTCAAGGAAATGAACTTTCTTTTAAAAAAATCATCTTTTGTTACTCGTTCATACAAGGGTCAAAAGGAATATTTTTTTATCTTATATATAATGAGAGGATTTTACAAATTTTTTGAAACCTTAATGTTTCAATTCATTCTTTATAATATTTCATGGTTATTTTCAAAGATTTTATTTCCTTTTTACATGTGTAGTATTCTTTTAAAATAAATGAATTTCTTCATGAAATGTTTTTATGATTCAATAATTCATGTTTTATGAATATTTTATGGCTATTTGTAATGGTTTATGATAGCGGGAATTTCTATTGTAAACCAAAGAAATATGGATATGTTATATCCCTCCAATGCATTGGGTATGTTGGAATTTTACCCTGATGGTTATTCAAAGTGTAATTGTGATGGTTATATTCTAGTATAACAGTTATGGTTATTTTATGGAGGTTTTGAGGTTTAAATCATATAGTAGTCATTAGTGTAACATTATAAGTATGTTTTATAATAAAATTATACCCCTATTTACCAATATGAATTATTTATTCTTGTTATTTTTTTACAGAAATCTCATGTTTTCATATGGAAATTCAATGAGTTTACATTTATTGGAAAGTGTATATTTCTTCTTAAGGGTGAAAATTATAAATTTATGAAAAATTCTTAAAGATATTATCGTGTTTTGAAGTAAAAATTAATTAATATCATTTTTAATTTATGATTTTTATTAAATATTTTATGGTGATATTTGGGCATAAAAGTTGATTTCTTAGGTATGAAAATAAATATTTTAAGTTCAATTTTTATTTTTGAAAAATGAAGATTTTTATAATAATTTATAAACTCAAGGTTTATTTATTTATTCTTTATGTTTTTTATTGATCTTTTCTTCTAATACCATGATTTAAAATGTTTTTTCACAGGATAATTTCATATGAGGATGAGGTCAATTTGAAAATGGTGAAGATATGTCATGAAAATAAATAATGTTTTATTTTCAAGCCTATTTTTATGAGAAAAATGGGTACAAAGAAAAAGTTTCTACTCTTAATTTCATGGTTTACAATGTACAAATTTTTCCTAATTCTCAAAATCTATAATTCCAAAAGATATTTTTGAAAAGAAAGTGATTTATTGTTTTCCAATAACTATAATATGTATTATATAAGGCCATTTCCATACAAGGCCAGTGTGTATTACTCTTGTCTCCACCCCAATCTTTATAAATAAAAGGATAATCTATGTATATTATAGTAATTCTTACTCAACTATAACTTACAATTTTACCAAAGTATTTTATTCTTAAATAGACAATACATTTCCAAATTTTTAAAAACACACAACTTAAATCCTCATAAACTCAAACTTTTCCTTCTCATATCTACTCAATAAATATTAAAATGGAATCTTAACATATAACATCCATCTAAAATTAATTTTCAACTTGTTATCATATAAAAACCTCAAAATCATTCATGTACAGATAGAAAATCAATGTGTATTCATTACCTAAAAATCACCAGATCCTTACAAAGCTAAACCTATTCTTAATTGATTCTTACAATAAATTTAGTTTCTCTCTCATCTCATCTTTCTATCATTATAATCTTCCATGATATCTATTATATCATATAGTAACCATTATGTAAGATAATATCAAGGATAAATCTTTTCAAACACACACAACTAGATTTTATTCTACAAAATATGCACCATCTCTCATAGATATGACTAACACAACCTTTCCATTTATTCATAGTCTATATTAAACAATATATATATATAGACAAAAAAATAGTCTAGTTGTACCTTAAAATCATTACCCATTTTTTCTTTTCATGTTCCCATCCATTTATATCATCTAGTTAATTATTCATATTCTCCCCAAAAATAATGATATCTTTTCTTGGGTACTTCAATATTGGTTAAACACTTTAATATAAAATTATATCATAAGAATTTTATATTGATAATAAATTAAAATAAAAACCTCATCCAAGGGTACAACAATCTACCACATTGTTTTTAGTAGCAACAACCTTACTGAAAATGAATGAAAATATGTCTTTAATTATTTTCTTCTTTCAGAACCCCATACTAAAAAAATAAATGATAAAATTACAAGTGACATATAAATTAATAAAATAATTGTGTACTTTATAAATTATTGGGGTATAAAACAATAGTGATTAATCCTAACAACACGTAATTTAACTTCCATGTATTGCTCAGATTCATCAAAAATTTCTTTCTATAGAACAAAAACATTTCTCCATTTAATGACATGAAATTTCAATTTGTATTTTCGTAAAGTAAATATTATTAGATTACTTATTATACACACAGAACCAAACTAAATCAAACCATGAATTTTTTTGGTTAATAAAATTTATGAGTGATAAACCCTGTAGTAAATAAAAAAATACGGTAATAAATTAAAATTTTATATAATTATGATTGAGAACACTTAACGATTTAAAATGAAATTTTTAAATATTTTTTTTATTTATATATGATTTTTTATTTTATTTTAAAAAATAAATATATAAATTTAAATATTTTAATATTAAATATTTCAAAAAAATTTCTATATAAAAAAATTATCTAATTTTATTTTTATCATTATTCTATATAATTTTTTTAGGTGAAAAGTAAAAAAATGATTTTGATAATGCCCCCAATTTTATTTATTTATCATAAAATAGATTTACTTAAAAGTTTTTGAAAACATTTTCTATGAATATATATATTTATAATGTAAAATTACATATTTAAAAAAATACTAAATTGAGTTTATAAAACCTATCTATATATTTTGTAAACTTATGTAATATTTTACTCTAAAAACTGATTTATTTGTTATTATGAAAAATTAGTTTTCATCCGTTGTATAAATTAAATAAAAAATATGGATTTATTATTTTAAAATTAAATTATCTTTTTATTTAATAAGGTAAATTTTATTTTGGGAATTAAATTATGAGTAATATGATTAAATTAATTGAAAGTGATAATGAAAAAACTATTATTTTCAATGAATTATTTTATTAACATTGTGTAATTTTTATATACTAAAATATATTATTATCCTCCCAAAAAATACTATAATATAATTTATAAACCTATATTTAGATATATTATGTCACATTAAATTAATAATCAATACTAAATAATAGTATGAAAATTAATAGTGAAAACCAAATTTTTATAAAAAACAATTTCTCTATATATAAATTGTTTCAATTTTAACGTTAATTTTAGATCACTTAAAAAATTTAATTAGATTAGATGAAGGATAAATATATGCTTTGAAAACCTTAATTTGGTAAAATGGTATATTTTATATGTTTTTTAAAAAGTTATATTGGTTAAATACTAGTTACCGTGATAAAAACTAATAAATGTAAAAGTAAAAATATAAGAGTAAATGATATTAAAAATGTTTAAAACATATGTGAAAATACTTTGTTAAGGATTTATTATCCAAATATCACCCCAAAATCCATTATATAGAAATTTTGGAATAATTTACCCATGAATAATTTAATTATATCATTGAATCTAAAGTGTATTCATAGAAGTTATCTTTCCACTTATAAAGTGGGGTCGATTGCAACTTTTCAATGCTATACTTTCCTATTGAAATATCCTTAAATTCCATTATTATTGATATATCCTTAAAAAACCTTCAAAATATTCTTCTCCTATAGGTCACTTACATGTAATAAATCCCAGTTCCACTAAACGTTTTCATAAGTTATTTGATTCTATTGATTTTTTCTAGATTAAGTTTTAAGTCCTTGACAAAAGTATTAATTACTATATACCTTTAATTCATAGTATTTCTATTCCAAACTTATCCTAAACATAGTAACTTTATCAAATTATTATTATTAGTATATAGAATATTTATTATATTAAGGTAAATACCCTAATTTATTCATTCCCATCCACTTATAATTACAAAATAATGTTTAGTGTTCATTGTGCGGACTACCGCCTCCACGAAGTAACATAATTTGTTTTTCACTATCACCTATATTAACTAGATATAAGAGAATAAATGATGAATAAATGTGAAATATATTACATAATTATGGAAATTAAGAGAAAAATTATAATCCACCTTTATTTCCTCTCATCCAACAATAATAAATTTGATTACAACGACATGAACAGAAAATACAGGAGATCATGTGGGTATAAAATTATGTAACCTGAGATTTTAAGCCCATAGAATATCAAAACACTCTTGGGGGAGGGACACAATATTTTTGAATGAAATAAAATAGTTAACATATGAAACCAGAGATGCTAATAAGTCTATAACCATGTTCCCTTCAAATAGAGTGTAGAGAAGAAGAGTCTGGTTGTCCATCAACATTTTACATTTGTGCATGAAATAAAAGATAGACCACAGAGTGGGGAAGTAGTCAATGAGTGAATTATAGATAGTGGAGTAATCATTTTCAACCAAATATAGATCATTACATTTGGAGTTTCAATATTTTAGACCGGTAAGTATAATTAATTTTTTATATAGTATATTCAGAAACATTATTGAATGTCAGGGATTAAGGTAAGGGTTTTGAATCTTAATATTCAATCCCTTAAGACATATTTATTTTTATACACCATTTTTTCTATATAATATTGAAACAACTACCCCATTAATATTTCATATTATGATCATATCATTATTTCTGGAATTTAATTTTTCATTTTAAATCACATATTTAAGGGGTTTTCATTAGAATGTTTTTTATATTGTAAGTGTTTATGCTAACTTAATAATTATCCATTATGTTACCAACATTATTATTCAAATCTATTGTTACAATTTTTATTTATTATAAAAAATAAATAATTTTAATTATATTTTATTCTTCTTTTATTGGGATTTGAAATTATTCCTTTTACCCCCATTATCAAATGATTTTTACAATAAATAATATGACACTTGAAAAGATTTTTAGGTGTAAATTCATATTTCAGGAAACATATTTCTTACTATCTGCCAAATTATATTATAAAGTGAATATAACAAATCATTTTTATATTATATCATGAAATATAATTCGTTCATATTATTTGATGTCATGTTTCATGTACTTCTTCCTTTAAGAGTTTTGATTTGAATGTTACTCATGTCATAAGGTTTATTTTCCCAATATAATTTTAAAATCAAGATATATCAAATGTGATAACCTATATGGGTTGTTTTTATAGTTTTTTGATCCAATGTCACATTAATTTCCCCCCCTATAGTTATCCTTGGTGATAATTGTTTCCTATTTGTCATGTTTTAATTTGGAATTTCTACAATATTTTAGAGTAATGTGGTTTTTAAGAAAGGTATTTTTAATACAATAAATAGAAAAATAATTTTCAGTGTTATTTTATCACTAACCCAACATATTAAGAATATCATTATATTGGTTAAAAATACGAATATACAATTTTCAATTACCAATAATTTCATTAAAAATTCCGTAAAATAAATTTATTTTAGCATTTTTGTATGGTTTTTTGGGAAATAAAAATTTCCTTTAGTGTTTCCATGTGAAAATATAATTACACTTCTTTTTTTGTTTTATATGAAAAAAATTTTCAATGTTGTCATGGTTTTGAGAAGAAATTGTTTCTCTACTAGTTTTATAAAATATATTTTTTAAATGACTTCAAAAGATGAAGGATATTTCATATTTCCATGGTTCTTTTTGTAAAACTCCTAAATTTTTTATTCATAAATGGAATTCTCATTTGGATGTCTAAAATAATGTTCATTTATATCAGAAAATTATATATCATTATTTATGTCTTTCCTAATAATCATTAATGTATAACCCTGAGTTTTATTCTAATGTCTTTCCTATATAAATACCCTATTTTTAATTACTTTGATTCAAGAGTGTTAACCATGATTTCATTCATCAATAAATTGGTTAAATTTTTCTCCAAACCATATACCCTTTGTTTATTAGTGGAAATAATATGTGTTATCATAATTGATGGGTACTTACATAGATATTTACAAAATTTCACAAGATAACCAATTAAATTTCATGGGTATATCAAGTTTATTGATGTAATAATAAATTTTCTCCCCTTATGTGATTCTATTGGAAAAGGATATGAAACCCATTCCTTTTCCATGAGTTCACTTTGTTGAGATGAATGAAACACATTTTCTTACTTTGGGTTCTTTATAGAATGATGCTTTATTTATTTACGTTCCTCAAATATGTATAGATGATTATGGGTGGGGTCATATATCATCCTCCAATACATTGTTTAAGTATTTAAGTCTCATGAGACAATGATACATGGATACGTATAGATTGATTCGCAACTAAAATTTGGATATAGTTGTATTTTTTTCAAAACTAAATGGGTGTACATACTTGGATTAGATCATAATATAAAGGGTCAATATATATGGATTTTTCACAATGTGACCATAAGCTTATGTTTTTCTATAATTTTATACTTATCCTTAAGATTATTTTATTCTATCATGGTCCATGTTTAATGAATCGTGTTTCCACGGTCACATGATTCACTTCAAATATTATTACATGTCATATGTTATGAATAATGATTTATAATCTAATATTTATGGGTTATGATGTTCTTATAAAATTTTAGTATATAATTATTCTCATCTTATTATCACTATTGAGATTTAATTATTATCACTTATATTTACCCTTATTGAGCATCTGAGCTCATCCATTTCATATCTTTCCATTTCCATAGGTTATGAATAAAATGAATATGTATGATGCGTCAAGAAGAGAATATTGGGTGGAAAATTTATTGGATATGTTGAAGACACGTTAGTTATTAAACAATAGCTTATATAGTGAAAATAATGTACATTAGAAAAGAATACATGTTTTTTTAATATTGTTTTTATAATTTTATTAAACTATAAACCAAAACAGAATTGGAAATTTATTTTAATTCAATATTTTTATTAAGTATTTCAATTAAGATAGTCACATGTATGGGTTTTAATATTTCTTATTAGAGTATATTTTAGATAACATTAGAGGTTACGATGTAACTTTAAGATAATTTAAGGGTTCATTTTTTATAGTTGATCATAATTTAAAAGGTATACATAACCCTTTTGGTTAGTAAGTTAATATTGAATACTTGAGGCCTTTTTGTAAGAGATATTTCGAGAAAACCCTAGAGATAAATCTAATAATGAATTATTTGTATATGATAACATCTTAAAATTTTCATAAATTAACAATTATGTTGTTTTCATAGTAATAACATCTCTTATGGATAGTAAAAGTGGATGTTGGCTCTAGAATTGATGTACTTAGGGGTAATAACCCTCATGTTGTGTATTAATTCAACGGTGCATGAAAAAAGAGGCATAACTACACATCTAATTTAAAACTCCCAGAGGATATATATTAGTTAATAAAATTATATTTACAATAAATAATGAAGGATTTATTATACTTGGATTTATGATAATAAATATGAGAGAACCAAACATAAATAAACATAGATTAAAATGAAATTATAATAGGATTAAATAAATGTGACATTAGAGAATACATCATAGGATTATATTTTTATATTCATATGATCATTTACTATAATTTTAATGGACATTATTAAAAAAAATTGTAATAGTATCTGGTTGAAAATGGGATCATGAAAATGAAGGTATGAAAGGTATGTCCCAAAAAACTTCTAAAGAACCATATTTAGGATAAATTGTTCCCTAGTATAACCAATGATATTTATATGGATATCTTAATAGAAGATAAATATTGATTTTCTTATAGATCTCTTTTAGTGAGTGACAATTAAAATTGTGAGGAAATAATTTATCTAAATGGGTAGAATGTAATGACCAAAAATTTTAGTATGTAATTTTCTTAAGTAAATGTTAATTTAATCACTTATTCTATACACAAAATCTAACTAAAATTATCCAAAAAATATTTATAGTCATGGAAATTTTAGAATAATAAAACCATTATAAAAAATAATATTATTATAAATTATAAATTTATACAAAATATTATTAAGAACACTTATTTGTTTAGAAAAAAAATTCAATAAAAGAGTTTTTTATATATAATGAATTCACATTTAAAAGTTAAATTTATAAAAATTAGAATTTTAATTTTATAAATTTATATTTCTTTTTGTATTCGACATATCAAAATTATACTCAAGGGAGTTTTTTGTTTTTTTAAAATATTATATTTTTTGGAAAAATTTGGAAAAACTAATTTTGTCACTATAATCACTTGTATGAAATTATCATAACACAAGAATGACTTAAAATTTTTGGAAACATTTTTCTATGAAAATATAAATTTATAATGTAAAATAAATTAGTTTAAAATACTATATTGAGTTTATAGAACTGGCGTTTTATGTCTTTGAAAATGAAGTAATATTTTAATCTAAAAATAGATTTATTCGCACATATTTAAAAATAGTTTTCATCGCTTACAAAAATTAAACACAAAAAAATTGAATTATTTTTTATACCAATATGATTATATTATTTAATAGGTTCAATCACATTATTTGTATAAAATTATGAAAACTAATATTAATGTTAATGATCCTAATAATGGTAAAATTGGAATTCTTGAAGAATTTTTTTATTAAGATTTTGTAACTACTATTTAATCAAATAAACTAAAATTTTCTAAAAAATGATGCTAAAATAATTTTATAACATATATTTAAATATATTACCACTCATTAAATTATTAACCTATAAAAAATTACTTTAAGAACACTTAATTTTAAAAATAATATTTTCTACAAAATAATATATATATATATATATATATTATTTTTTAACTTAAACATTAAATTTATCATATTTAATAATTGAATTATATTAAATTAATATTAAATTTAGTTTCAAAACCCCAAAATATTTTATGATGGTTTTCATTATATTATTATTAAAACAAAATTTACTTCGGTAAAAAATATTTACCTAGGTAAAAAAAAGATAAAAGAAAAAATATTAGAGTAAATGAATTCAAACAAAGATAAAACCTATGTTGAAATACTTGGATGAGGATTTATAAAAACAATATCATTAAAATTATATTATTTCTATGTGCTGGATTCATTTAACCTTAAAAGGGTAATTGTATAATTTGAAAGTAAATGTTATTTTGAAAAGTTACCTTTTCATCACTTATAAAATCAGATCACTTACACCATTTAAATACTCCAAATTACATTCAAAAAATCCTTACAATCCAACCTTATATTAATCTCATATAATTACCATTCATATAATAAATATCATGGTCACTAAAAGTAATCTTATGTCCAAAAATTCTAAGGTGTTCATCAAGAGTAAATTTTAGATCATGAGGTATATATTACAAACTTCTTACATTTTCTTCTTAATCATTATCCTACATGCCTAATCTAACCATAGTAATATAATCACCTTAGTATCATTAGTATACTAATTTTTTATTATATATATTTAACAACCCTTATTTATTTCATCCCATACACTTCAAAAAAACTAAAGAACATCAATTGTGTGTTGTTCAAACTACTACCTCCATGAATCGACAACTTCTGTTTTTCACGCCAACCTATATTAAGGATGTATTATTGTAAAATTGAAGAATAAATGTGATATATATAATATAACTATGAATATGAAAATAAAAAACATATTCCTCCTTCATTTAATCTCATTTTATGATAAATGGTAATGTTAACTACGTATTATACGGACTGTTGCCTCTATAAAGTCAAATTTTTTATTTTTCATATTGATTTTTATTTTTTATTCAAAAAAATGAAAAACTATTCAAAACCCAAAGAATATAAATATAATTATTGTTATTCTATTACAATGACATTATTCATTATCACCCATCAAATTGTGGTATGTTCATGTTTGAGGTTATCTAACCACCTACTTGAACAAAGCTATAAAACACTATCATGAATAACTATATGAACATAAATACTAATATTATTATAATGTAATTAAAATTAACTAATTGATTTATGGTTTTAGAAATGTTATATTATATATTTAATATATTATTAAAATATATTTTTTGGCCTCTAAAATTACTAAAATAATCCAACACTGATTCCAATTTCCTATAATATTAATAAATCGCTAATGGAATAAAATAATTGATTTATAAATCAATATAAATTACCTATTTTAATATCTAAAATTATATTGGAAAATTTATATTTTGGTTAAAAATAAATAAAAACATTGTTTTTATGAAACTTTATAAAAACAATAAAGATAACTTACACTTGATATTGAAAATAAATAATATACAACTACTATACACATGTACAATAATTATAAAAGAAATATATAAAAGGTTATATAATTTATTAGAGTTATTAAAAATGTTATTAGGAAAGTAATTTATGATATATATGAAATTAAAAAATGTTATTTAATTTTAGGAATAAAGTTAAGATATTCTAATCTCAATACAAAATCTCTTCGGATGCAGTTCTTATTATACACCATGTTTTCCATTGAATGGTGCATCTAATACCCTTTAAATATTTTTTATCATGATATTATAATTATTTATGTTATTTTCTATTTTATTTTAAATTATATCCTTCATGGGTTTTTTATTTGAATGTTTCTAATTTTTTAAGGGTTTATGTTAAATCAATTTTATTTTATTGAGTTTTCATCTTCCTTATTGAACACTATCATTCCATGTTTTATTTATTATAAAAAATTAATACATTATATTATATTATCATAATTTATTTTTGGGTTCTAAAATTATTACTAATAACCTCATTATAAAATTATTATTACCATAAATATTATGCTACTTGAAAGGGTTTCTTGGTATCAAATATTATTTTCTTGTTATGCATGAAATTAGTTTTTTTATATTTTATATACTACCTATCTATTATATCATATCATGAAATATATATCACTAATAGTATTTAAGGTTTAGATTCAATCACTTATTCATTTAATGGTTTTTATTTGAATGTTACCCATGTTGTAAGGTTTCTTTTCCTAACATCATTTTAAAATCAGAATCTCTTAAATGTGATTACCCATATGGGGAATTTTTATATTATTTAATTCCAATATCACCATCATTTTTTCCACTCTCTTTATCCTTAGTGATGTATTTTTTGTCTTTATCCTGTTTTAAATTGGTA
Organism: Viscum album; assembly: GCA_963277665.1. Taxonomy (NCBI): domain Eukaryota; kingdom Viridiplantae; phylum Streptophyta; class Magnoliopsida; order Santalales; family Viscaceae; genus Viscum; species Viscum album. Next base: position 625,364,135 of record OY728150.1, on the reverse strand, counting down.
GTTCTATAATCTTTTTCAGCGATGTAGTTTTCAAAAAAATGTATTTCTTATATAATTAAAAGGAATTTTTTTCATTTGTATTTTATTCCAGACTCAAAATAATTTTTATATCATTTTATTTTCTAAAAAAATATAGAAAAATGTTATTTTCAACTATATTAGAATTTTTTGAAATTGTTTTTAAAAAAACATTTTTAGATTTTTCTTGTATTTAAATTTTTTAAAAAGAATATCTTTTTAAATCTAATTATAAATATATAATTCAACTTCCTTTACCATTTTATATAAACAATTATATATATGTTTTCAATGATTCAAAAAGAAATAATTTTTCTCCTAGTTTTATAAAATATTTTTTAAAATCCTTTTTAAATTTTAACCCCATTTTTTATTTCCAATGTTATTTTTCTAAAACTCTTAAAAAGTGGTTTTCACCATAGGAATTGTCCTTTGGGACATCTTATTCTTGAACAAGGATATTCAATAAATAATATTTTTAACCTTATTTTTCTAGATGGATTATTTTATATTCTTTTATAATAAATAAATTACTGATTATTTCCTTTTTCATGCCTAATAATCTATAGTGTATAACCATAATTTTTAATCTAATTAATTTCCTCTGTGAATACCATATTTTTTATTCCTTTGATTGAAGGGTTTTCATATATATTCCATTCATTAATTTATTAAGTAAATTTTTAGAAAACTATATACCCATTTCTTGTAAGGTGTAAATACCATTTTTTATCCTATTTGAGGTTTATTTACCTAGATAGTTACATAATTTCATGGGATAACCAATTATATTTTATTATCATATCATGTTTATTGACTAAATTATGAATGTTATCCTTACATGATTTCTTTATAAAATTATATGAAGCATAATTTCGTTCCATGGATTCTCTATAATGTGATGAATGAGACCCATTTTCTTCCCCTGGGTTCTTTATGATATGATGATTTTTCATTTTTTGTGGAACACATGTACATGGATGATGAAGGGATGGGTCTTATATCACCCTATAATGTGTTGGTTAATGATTTATATTTCATGAAATAAGGTTTTGAGGAAATATTGTTATTTATTCACAACAAAAATGGTGGACATAATTGGATACTTTCCCAAAAAGATAGTAGACATACTTTCTTTTTTTTACAATATATAAAGTGAACATGTTTGGATTTTTTCAAAATTACTATTTATGAAATATTTTTATGTTTATCCATATGAATAGGTCTTACTCTCATAGATCATGTTCAATAACTCCTGTTTCAATATTATATTGATTAAAATTTGATGAATAATGTTATGTAATATATGTTTTGGAGGATATTATTTTCTTATATACCTTGATTATAACAATACGATCTTCATATAAACAATATTTATCGTTGATTTTTATCTCTTATTTTTACCCTTACAGAGAAGTTGATCTCACCCTCTCTTATGTTTCCAATTCGAGAGGATATGAAAACTTTTATACATATAATTTATATAGAATATTATATTGTGGGTATAATTTTTGAGGGATATCGATGATTTTTTATAGATTAATTAGTTTCTAATATTGTTGGAAACTTTTCCATTAGTTGAGATAAACATGAGTTTTGATAGTTAGTATTTTTCACTAAATCTCTAAAACCCTAAACCTAAAATTTTTATGGAATGTATTTTAATTAAATATTTCCTTTATGTTGTATAATTTATATGATCACATATGTGGACTGTCATACTCCCATAAAGTTTTATAATTTTTTCAATTTACATATAGCTTTAAAAATTGACAAATTTTAACCTAAACAATAGAATTTTCTAAGAACATTAAATAATTTAATGATTTACATTAATAATTATTTCTTGGAATCTTCCATATTTAGACTCCTCTTCAATGAGTGCACTTTTACTTCTCATTATCATAGTTTATATCTTATTCTAACAAACTCTTGTGTTTCTTATTCATAATAAATCATAAAAAATAATGAAACTCAATTTGGATCGATACAAGATAGATCTTCTCATTTACTATATAATTTTCTTAACACTCTTCATTCTAGATCTTCCTTTCTGTTAATCAACTTTATTTCCCTAAAAATTTGAAAAATAAAAATAAATAGATGTATGAATAAAATTTATTCTTTATAAATCAGTTTTTTAGAAACAAGGTTGATATTTATTTATCAAAAGAGAAACTCTTTTCTTTTCAGCTCAATTATTAAAAATTTTCTTCAATAATTTTCACCATGTTTTCAAATCACTATCCTTCAGAAGAAGCATGGTATTATAATTGTTTTTAGATATCTATTTTTGTGATATTTCCTTATTAATAAATTGATTAAATAGTAAAATAATTTCATTATTCATAATTCATTCTAGTAATCATATCCTTTCAGGTGGGAAGTATGATCATGTATTATTTTTTAAATGTGTATTTATTTTTTGAACCTACAAAAAAACTTGTCAAGAAAACATAGATTTTTAATTTTTTAAAACATATCTTGAAGTTTTAACTATTTTTTATTCTTATATCTATTTTCTACCATACGAATCAGTTTTTTCATGCGTTGATTTTTTATTTGTTTCCACAACATACATCCGCCAATTACAATAATCATGGATTCCTCACAATTGTCCAATTTGGGTCCATGTCTCCAATGATAGAATTATTTTTAATTAATATGGTGAAGAATCATAGTTATCCTTCCCTGGTGTTTTTTTATCAACATGATTAATTATTTATAACCCAAGGAAAACATACTATCGTTATTCTATTTAATCATTATTATCTTTTATGTCCAATATTATTCAAATGAATTTTGAAAATACCTTTTTGATTTGAACCACAATACATCATCATAGGTATTTCTTTTAAATTTAAATAGATATGTTCTAAGCATTCAAATATATTTGAAATGGATATTTTATTTGGGTTCTTCTTCTTTGTACTTCTTGTTGACTCAATACTAATACACCTTGATGTTTTCTATATTTTTATTCTATATTTTAACATGATTTTTCAAAAATACAAATTAATGGGCCAAAAAAATCAAATCATGAATAGTATACAATAAATCTTCATTTTCTACTTTCTATAAAAATATAGAATGATTCATATAGATATAAATTTTATTCCATGATATCGTTCAGTTGATTTTATTTTGTGGAACAAAATTTTTTATCAAATCCACCTTTATTATTTTTTTAGGTTTATAATATTTTTACTCAACCCACATATTTCCAAAATTAACGTTATAAATTGAAAATTTTATGAAAATAGTAGAAGCGAAATCATAAACATCTAGAATACTGGTTAAATTATTCACTCATCCATTAGTATATTTATCATCAAATCATCTAATTCTCCTCATGCCACTAGATATAGTAATTTATAATATATATACATGTTTAAATTATTGATAAAAATAAACCTTTTCAACGTCATTTTTATAATAATTTTATATCACATATGAATTTATTATTTTGAATTCCATATCAAGACGCTTTCAATTAAGAGTGTTATTATAATATTCAACTATCCTCACTATTTTATTACAGTATCATCATATACTCTCAAAATTATATCTTGGAATATTATTTTTCTTGTGAAAGAAATTTTCAATATCTTTTACTATTTTTTCCATGATCCACAGTTGAGAATCATTAAAAAAAGACTAATCATAGTGGATAGAACTTATATTGTATCCCTTATGTGGAGTCAACCATATCTTGGATTATTTTATGAAATTTATTCTCATTAATAGATATAACTTTTTCAATATCTATATTCATATATCTTTATTCCACATGTTGTTTAGAAATATTTTTACACATCAATACATTTTATTCCAGTGATTCCTATATCATTATAAAAACATAACCAAGATGGGTGGCTAGTCATATAATTAATTAATAGAGCTATTAATAAAAGTGAAAATAAATTCCAAAAAATTATACATGGTTTTTTCTTAAAAATATATAATTCATCATTTGATTCCTTTGATACATGATCATCCGCACTTTTACTTAGTTCATCCATAGGATAATCCTGGAAAAAATTAGTTAGCTCGTCTATGTTTAAAATAATTAAAACACCTAAGGTGGGTTCTTTTTTCATATTCACACTTGTGGATTTATCCACTAGTTATTATTTATCATTGATAGATATGATTTCTCTATGATTACATCATGTATAAGTTGTTTTCTCTTCCAATTTTATGGTTGTGTATTCTTTATTTAACCAGTTCATCTCACTCGTCTTTCCAATTTTTAGATGTATTGAGGAGAAAGAGATCGTATTAGATGTTTAAAATTCTTTACTAAGTATATAAATCATGATTCATTTATAAGGGAAAATAAAAACAATGAAACTTCAACTATTTATAATCCAATAAGTGGTAAATCATGGTGTTTTGATACTAATTACTTTTCTCATGGGATTATTGTAGAAATACTAAGAGTGGGGTAAAGCATTTCAACTATCTGCTTACAAATTAATTTTTTTCAATATTACCTCTATTCATATTAGAGTGAATGTGTCTCAAATATATCATCCCACACATGGAATGAATGCATTTAATAAATAAAGAACAAAAAATAAAATATAAAAATTATATTTATAAGGTTTTTTAAAAAAAATTGATTTGTTCCTCAGTGTATGTTTTTTGTTATCTCATTCACGCATTGTTGGTGTATTATTATGAATAACAGTATAAGGGAAAGGGGATGGCCATGAAACCTTATACCACTCAATAACAAGTTTACAGTTCATGAAACTAATAAGAATTATCATGGTCTTTTTTGTTGTTTTTTAGGATTTGGTAGAAAACAGACCTTTCTCTATAAAATATGATTTGGTTGTATCCTTATGATGAATGGTAAATAGTATGAACCAATCTTTTTGGAAAAAATATATAATATCTACCTTCCTTAATTATTAAAATATTATATATATTCTTACCTTCTTCTCTAACCTAATTATTCTTCAACATAAAGAATATATGTTGGTATCTATCCTTCATTTTTATTCCTTTTCTAAAACTCTTAATGTATTATTTTAAAAAAATATTGGATATCATAAAAAATGCATAAATTTTATATTCATAGTATGTATTCAATGCCTCATTATCTCTCTCTCTATGGAATTATATCTACTTTATATCTACCATTTATCAGCGTATCCACACATTCATTATATTTATAAAGATATATAATAATCAGGTGGATACTATTTCTTAATTAAAATATAGAAACTCATATGAAAACAAACATCATGATCTTTATTTATGTATTTATTCATGTTCACTAACAAAATTAACATCTGTGAATAATGTTGCAGTAGTCCCCCTAATGTGAAAATATATCTTTTTATTCAAACCTCCTCTAATATTTAATGATTTTCTCGCATTATTCTTCCATTGATATTGGATTTTTCTTTTTATTAATCTTTCATGAAACCTATAATCTCTCTTCCATGTATTTATGCTCATAATAAACAATAAAATTTCCATATAAATATTTATCTCACATAAAAAATTATTTCTTCACATGTCAATAGTAATATCATCTTGACCCACTACTTGATCCATCATGCATCATGATGTTTAGTCACTGATGAATATTAAATCATAATCTAATTTAGAATTACAATACACCATGGAATTACATTTAGTATTTTATGATGAATTAAATAATATTATATTGATTTTAAAATCCTTATTTTATTCTTATAAAACATCATATTAATTTGATCAAGAGAATAAAATATTCTTAATTATCCTATAAAAACATTAATTTATTCTTATAAAGAACAATATTACTCTTACATAGCCCTCAATTATTATTAGATTCCTCAGTTTATAATTAGGGTACCCTAAAATAGTTTTTTGTTACTTTATAAAAAGAAATTATTATTCTTAAAACCCACCATATTATTCTTATATGAGCTTTATAAATCCAAGTTTTTTTCTTCTATAGAATCAGTTTACGCTAAAATAACTCTGAGTTATTATATTATATCTTCAATTTAACCTAAAATAGTCTTTAGAAATGCATAGTTATTTTTAAACATATTAATGTTATTCTTACACAACTCTAAGTCACTTATATACACAAGAAGGTTATTCTTCCACAACTTTACAAACTTTATCAAAAACATATAATTAAAAACATTGAAGACTTTGCACCATCCCCTTAAAATCAATTCAAACCCCATTAAAAACTTATTTCAAATATATCATGAATCTCAATGTATTCTAAACTCACAATCATGTATGAAATTCAAACATATTCTAACTAATATAAAACCTCAACATATATTCACTACCATAGATTTTAGATATCTTATTTAATGTCAACAGATTCATTAATGTTTCTTAAAATAAATAAATCATCTATCTCAAATAAAAAATAAATACCAATCAAAATCTTGGATAGATCCCATATTATGTAAAAACCTCCATGATTGTAATAATATGGATTAATCATTGCCAATATACACAATTATTTTTAATTCATCTATATGAAGAGATATCTACTAAAGACATGATTAACTCAAATATTCTCTTTAAGGGTAGTATATCATTACCATTATTTATAGATAGAAAAATATCTTTAACACAACTCATTAATATTAATATATCACATCCTATAATATTCTCATCTATATTTTTCTTATTATTCATTATTCATTATTCATATTCTCTCATAAATTAAAATCATCCTTACTTAATTAATTTATTCTTCTTAAAAAACTCTCACACAAACACAAATTTAGGTCATTTTTTAATAAAAATAAATTTAACACATTAACATAAAATCTTATATTATTTAAATAAATTAAATATTCTTTAGAGGGAGAAAACAAAACTACAAAAGAAAATAAGTAATCTTGATCGAATTTGAATTATATTGAGGCTTCCAAACATAAGGAGATGATTAATTTGATCATTAGTTTAAGTGATTCCACTATTTACCTAGTGAAATCAATCTATAAAAAATTAGATCTAGTTAATACTTGATTTAAAAATGTATTTTCTCATTGTGTCATTAGTAGTAACTCTTTATGTGTTCTTTTTTCAAGAGGAAGGAATGATGGGATCATCTCACCATTAAGGGAGGAATTATTACCTACATTTGGAAACACATATATATTTCAAACAAGTTCATGAATCCATACAAGGGGTATTAATAATGGTGTAGGATGCCCTTTTAAATTTCATTAACTGAAAAAATGAATTTAATATCACATAAAATGTGGGGATTAAAATCATTCATTTCATCATAGTATATTATATCTCTACAGTTTCAATCCATATATAAATGTACTATAGAAATTATTATAATATAGGGATTCACTAAGATCCTGAAAAAAATGCTAGAAGTGTTGTGGAGATTTGATTGGGTCCACAAAAGAGGCTTCTTAAAAATCCCTATGAGAGAAGTCAAAACCTAAATAGTTTGGATCCACATAAGAGGAAACATCAAAAACATTTAGGAAAAGATTATAAGGACTGACACTATGAAAATTAAATTAATGTACCCATGACCATTTTCATGTAATTTAAAGTTATATAGTGTCGACTACTCAATGAAATATTTCTAGGAATGTTTGGTGTATGACTTAGTCATTTGTGGTTTTGTCTACCCCTCCAATATTTTATTAACTAAATGAGGAGGAATAATTATATGGTTGGGTATTACAGATAGTTGGAGGTTTATATATAGTATTATACCCTCCTATTCATTTGTATGTAAAACTAAATGGAAGTTGATATGTTTTGGGCTTAAACCAACTGTCAGGATAAAAATTTATGTTAGATGTTGGTATTGAACCTCAAAGAGGAATCCTCTATATTATTTTTAATAGAAAGTAAAGCTTAAATAGTGTGATTTTCATAGTTTAATGGTAAAATTTCTGGACCATAAAATTCTATTTAGCATCATGCAATAAAGATGATTGTATTGTGAAAAGGTTGATAATAAGATATTATATGTGACTTACGAATTGTGTTTTACTTTGATTTTGACTCTGGTGAATGAGCTAGATGAGTGCATTTTGGGATACAAATAGTATTATCTCAACTAAAGGTGTTATGATGAAACTTGGAGGAGTATCATGACTCCTGATGCATAAGGTATCCAAGAGCTATATCTCAACTCATGGCATTATAATTAATCAAATAAGAGTATCATGACTCATAGAACTTAATTATTTTTTTGAGATTATCTACAATAAATGAATTATCATTAGGCTGATTCATGAGTGTCCCATTCAATTGTATGATATAAATTGATTACTAAATTATAAAAGGTATTATTGATTATTTCACATGGTATTGGGATTGATATTTATATTTTTTCATCGATGGGGAACAATTATAATATCATTCATGAGTATACGGTATGGTATTATACCTAGAAAAATACACAAAAAAATATTTAACCTTTGTGAATGGAAGATAAGAATTCCATTTGAGATTATTCTTCTAATGGAAGCTGACTTGAGTGAATTAAATGGTGGAAACGAATCATAGTTTCCCATAATAGGGTTTCTTTGTGATGTGACCATCCCATGGTAAGGTGTTTTGTGGTCAGGGATTATTGGTATGAGTGTGAGGAGAAACCTGGGAATCACATATTTTATATTGGATCAATGTGTTAAAAAAATGTGATTAAGGACTGTGTAAGTATTGGGATAAATATTTATTATTAAGGATCAAAATGGATGACATTTTCATTAGGGAGATCATAAAGGATCAATTAAAATGGAATCTAAAAAATGAATTTACACATTGCAGTTTCAATAAAAACTATGCTTTATGGGGTGTATTTATATAGGATCCTCACAAATGGAGCTCTATAAATGATATTTAGATTGTTTCATTTACATATGAGTCTTGTAAATAGACTTCCCAGATTTTTTTTACATAGTGGATCCATGTATAAGTATTGTTAATGTCCTAATGTGAACTGCCTTATGGGGTGACCCAATTTTTGTGAATCCCAAATGGCCCCCAATGATCAGTTTTTGAGTGGGATACTATATTTAGATACCTCACATATAGACCTATATAAATAGGCCTCATATTAAATTACTTATTTCATTAAATTATTTTTCATGGGAATAACATATGATATTTATTCATGTGAAATAGCATTTTTTTAGAGTTTAATGTTTACCAAAAATAGAAATATTTTCCTTTCATCAAATAGAATTTTAGGTATTTATAAGAATAAAATTCTCAGAATACACAATCACATAAGAATAAATTATCATCTAATAGTATGAATTAATTAAGGATCTATAAGGCCCTAGAAAAAAAGGACTTCATTTGTCAAATAATTATCATCACTATGGATTCTCAGAAACATAATGGTATCTAGCGATCTCAATATATTTTCATCATTATTACCAAATGAATTTAAATTATGAAGTAATAATGCACCTATAAAGTATCTATGTAGCTTAAATGAATGTATGTGACCATGTATTAATATCATGTTGAATGTGGTAATAAATCTTGTCCCTCAATGTAACCATTTGAGTTCCAATATAGTATGTTCATTTGTAGTAACTATGTGCATTTGATGGAAGAACACACACACAAATAGACTACTTGATCATGAATAATAACTATTTTTCAATCATAAAAAACTTCTATTAATGATATTTCTATGTGATCATGATGGATTTTATTCACCATAAAACATCATTTTTCAATTTTTCTCCTCTTAGTGTTAAATTGAGACCAAAATGAAAACGGCCATAATTTTGGATCTATATGTTGTTTTGGTCTCCAAGAGTAGTAAAATGGAATCCCAATAATCTAGTTATGCACTTATTAAAGGGTTTTACACTTAACATATTTATTCCAAGAATAGTAGGAGTAAAAATGTCCCAAAAATGGATGTTTTCATCCATAATGACATTTTTTAATCAATAGATAAAATACATGGCCTACTATTTATGGGAGGATCTCATCACTCCATCACCAAAAATTGGTATTTTTTCATGAAATATCTATCCATTATTATATGAGTAATATTTAGTTATTTGGAGATCCTATTTGCATCTTATTTGAGTGTAAAAATAATTTTATATCAATAGTGAAATTTTGTTTTCTGAAGGAGGATAGTATCTTGGATTCTGCAAAAAAGTTTATTTTATAAATTTTGATGAAATACAAATTATCCCATTCTAATTAGATTTTTTATAAATAAAAATTATTTTATTCTAATGTAACATAGGGAACTTATCCACATTTCCTAAAAATATATTTGGCTTCTAGAGTTAGAAAATTGATGAGAGGATGTTCAGTAAGATGAGGGTCTAAAATAATTAATTTTTAGAATAAAGAGGAGAATTTTAACTCAATTTTGTTTTTTTCTTAAAAATGAATAATAGAATCAAAACTTCTAGTTTCTTAGTATATGGAAAATATAGGAATCAGGGCCCAAATGGGTTGACCCAAATACAATTATTGTAGGGGTAATTGAACAAAAGTTTCATTGGTGGTTTGATCTAAGATAAGGGATATTGATGTCACTAAATATCATGTGATAATAGTAATCAATCCACATGAAATTTAATAATAAGAATTATATTTTCATATTAGTCTCATGAACAAGGTTAAAAATAATGGTTTCATCGTAGTGCATTCCTATAATAGAAGACCATATGTGAAATTGTAAACATGTAAACTATGAGAAAAAATATATGTAAAAATATTACATAAAAATATTAAGTATATAACATACAACTCTAATGTATTTAAGGCCTTGTAGGATGGACTAGGTATACCCATAGATTGATTATCTAAACTAATATATGATAGAAACTAAGGTGTTTTCCAACATTACCTAATGCTAATAGACTTGGAAAGAATAAAATAGTTCTCTTATATGGTTGAATGGTGGTCACTACATTCTTTATATATTTTAATTTTTTGAATATCTTTTTCATGATATATTGATTGGGAGATTTCGTAGGAAATAATGGTGATTTTTTTAAAGTCATTCTTTTTGTGTTTTCAACCTAAACTTTTTACCTTTTACTTTCCTGTCAAAAGTCTAAATTTTTTCAGTGATATGTGGGTCCATTCATATCAAGTAGAGAGTTGAATTTTTCCTATGATTTATTCTTTATGTTTTTTACAAGGAGAAAAATATATCTACATCCATTGAAGGTTTTATGTCTGGCATGCCAGACCAGTAAAGCTGGTGATTATCATAAAAAAGTTGAGGAAAAATGATGTGGAAATATACCTAGATATAAGGGAGAAGTAAACATGACAAGCATAGAGGGCCTATTAGTCATATAGATAGTCTCAATTAATTCTGAATATATTTTAAGGTTATTTTTTGGAGCAATGATTATAGATTTTTATAGTTGGATAGCTCTTACAATAAGGGTGAGATAGTTTATATAGAATGGTCGTAGAAAACCTAACATGAGTAGAGATCTTAATGTGAGAGTAGATGATCACATGGATTGGTTTTTTTTATTTTAAGTTCATAGTGTCCTGAAAGCATAAATAATAGTGATTTTTCAAGAGGAAAATCTCTTCCTATGGCATTTAGATTGCTAACAAATTATCTCAACTCAAGGAATTTGGGTATTCAGTTAAGAGGGAAGCACATATATGAAAGATAAAAAGAGTAAGGTACCATTATGTTTCTTTTATAATGGGTATATTTCACAAATATGTAACATTAAGGGTATTTATATGTACTATAATATTGGGGATACAGAATGGCTAAGTCATAAAATAAGAATGTCTAAGTAAATCCAAAATGGAGGTGAGTGTGAGTAGGTTGACCATTAGTAATAAATAAACCATTCTCACACTATCTAGGAATAGTGTATTTAGATTAAGGTGGAACATTTATTCTGAGATCAAAACATCCCCTAATATTTTATTACCATGTCATAGGAAATAATTCTTTTACCATCAATTCTTAGTGGGTCTCATTCATATAATTCAATTAACTAGGTACTCGTCACTAGTAGAGGGTTAAATTAGAGAATTTTATCAAGGTTTTGGGTTTTAAAGAGGAGTTACACTCCTAAAATAATTTAATTGGTGATGATTTAGACACCAATGATATGAAGTGTGTTTACAAATAAAAAGGTATTCATCAAATGTTCATGCACTGTTATAGTTATGCCATCCTAAATTCAACCTATTCTTATGGTGAAGTTATACGACAAGAAATATATTAATTACATGATCATCTAAAAGGAAGTTCCAAATAAATGTGAAGATATGGCCATTTCATGAATGAGAATTTTCCATAGAATAAATTAATCTCACGTGTGTGGGTTAAATAATTTTTGAACTAAGGTTTCTCTACACTAATGGTTCTAGTGAGAATAGCTTGACTTTCTATTAGTCTATATGGTGGACACAGAAATCATGAGGTACTATTCATTTTTTCCTATAACGTTTTCCTAAGTAATGAATTTAATGGATTAAGGACTAATGAATTAAATTTTTTTAATAATTCCCTTAATATGTTTTCACACTAGAAAGAAATGTTTCTCTTTTTTATACGTACACTTTTTCCTAGTCCTTGAGAGTTTAAGGATTATTGAGTGGTGAAATGGTATTTTTTATGACCACCTTTAACTTATTTTGAACTTCAAAAGAATTTTTGACTTTTTTATTTGTAGTTATAGTTATTTTAATTAAGATAGGAATTGGGTAACTAATTATTAGGGTTATAAATCTTAAACAAACAATGGATTAATATTATAGAGGAATATATTGGACTAAAATAAACTAAGAATCCATTAACTATGGATTAAATAACATAATGAGGATGATACACCCATATTGGTGAGTAGACTAAAGGCCCTCAGTGAAGATATGGCTCATACATATGATAAAATGGAACATGATAAAAACATTCACTTTAAAAAGGATGAGAAATCAATTGATCGATTCATATCCCATGATAATTGGAATAAAGACACATGTATTTCTACAAGAGATAGACCTCGAATTGATCATTCTAATATTCAAGGGTGGAATATTTTTATTTTTTTATAATATATAAACAAGAATATGTTTCTTGGGTTGAACACGGGATAGGAGATCTAGGTTGTCTTAAGAACTGGTCATTTTACCCTATAGACAGGGGTCATATGATGGGTACCATACATAGATATGGCTCTCAAATATGGAATTTGTGTCATATAAATGGACCACTAAACATGTTTAAGTCCATATTGGTTTCACCATATGTTTTAAGGTTTAACATCATGTGATAAGGACTCATATTCCATGTCATTTAGGGTTTTATGATGAGAATCCATGTGTAGGGGTTTCTTAAGCATGTTTTGATTGTAATAAAAATTAAATGACTTTCTTTTATTATTGAACACATAAAGGAAACCCCAAAGTGAATGATAGGGTCCAAACACCAGGGTACAACTCTTGAGAGTGGGGGAAATTTGGTATTAACTTGGGTTTAGGGATAAATAAACATATGTTGGGGTTCTTATATTGATCTGATGCATATGTAAGTAATATTGGTTGCATAGAAAATATCATTCCAAGTAGTTTAAGTCCATGAAGGGTGTAATATTGATTTTATATAGTTTAACATCATACAATATAGATGAAATTCTCTATAGATTAATGTATGAGAGTTGGGAATATATTCTATAAAGTTTACAGTCAATAAACATTGAATTTTTTATGTGTTTTTGTGTCATATAGAGAGGAATTTTATATAATTCAGTTTTTAGTCATGGAAGAAGGACATCTATTTTTTATGTTTATAAGTAATATGGATTTTTTCAATCAAGGAGAAAAAACTAGATGATAATGTAAAATGGATTTATAACTAAGTCAAAGTGATAGATAATTGAAATTAAACATGTTACTAAGTCTAGTAGTAAATATACCAATATATATCCTATAAAAATAGGAATCTTGACACGTGTAGTTATTTTTAAAAGAATAATTTTTTGTTTTAGGTAATTTTAACCCTGAAATTTGGGTTAGAACATGCATCTATAACCATAAAATATACAATTAAAGGACGACCTCATATTGAACAACCACTTACATGTGTAGAAGTATTTTTTAGATTGGTTTAAATAGACCTCTCCTCATAGGATAATGTTATACATAATGGATAACTATGAATGTTTTAAATTCTTCTATGATGGGTTGTGTGTCATGTATTTTATGCTTATAAAACATTAGGACTTCAAAATAGTTCTTCCACACTATAAAAATATAAAACATAGAGATTATTTGGATCTATTTGAATATATTGGACTATGATGAGGTAAATAATTTATTCAAATGTATAAATTGTTAAAATTGGAATGTTAACTATTTGGAGTAGATTGACCACTAGTAATAGTGAAATTAATTTTCCATCACTGGGGATTTACTGTATAGGGTTAAGGGGGATTTTCCTCTTAGATAATAACATTATATAGGGGTTAATTTCTACCTAAAGAAAACTATGTTGTTCACTATTAAAAGAGGGTTTGTTTTCATTAATCAAACAACATGTTTTCGAATTTAATCACCAATAAGAGTTTTTCAGGGATCATGGGATTCTAATAGGAGTGTATCCACCCAATGTTCTTGTATTTTATTAACTCATAAATCTGAAGGCATGTAGTATGTTTGGTGGATGATGTAAAATTCCAAATGGTCATGGAAATTCTTTAGTTCACCATTATTTTCTTAAAATAATTATCGAGTGAGATCAATAGATCCTAACACAAGATGATGGTGAAATAAAACTTGTTGGAAATAGATCAAGTTCTCAACATGTAATGGGGGAAATCACCATCATCAGTTACACAAAATATATAATTTGGGAGAAATTTTTTGTATTTCATCATCCTAATAATGTTTTTTAAATTTTCAAATAGACCACTTTTAGGTCAAGCAAGAACAATATAATACAAAATTTATCCACAAACCAAAGTATATGTTATTAATAAAAAATATACACAAGGAATAAATTTAAAATTTAAACAAGAAAAATAAATCCCACAATGACATGTCACATGTTTTCCTCGATCCATGCATACTTTTTAATCCTAAATAATTTCACTATGACACCCATCCTACGACACATATCCAATTCACCTATCAGTTATGTAACTGTCAGAATAATGATGAAAATAATTAGATAAGAGCTCCCAAACATCTAATATTCACGAAAAAAACAAAAAAATATAATTAATAATGAAAACAATATATGAATAACTATATAATAATATCAGATAATGATAAAAGATCACTCAGACAAGGCTAAGCACTTCAGATACCTCCAGATGATGATGTTGCATTAGATAAAATACAAACCACATCAATCCAGACATAAAATAAAATGAATCACTATAAAAATAAAATCCAAACATAGGATCCACTATAGTAATACCATAATAAACACTATGAAGATAAATTAAATGAATTAACACCTCCAAAAACGATATATATTTAAACTTCACTTTCAACACATGAAACAAATATAGGAAGAACATAAAATGAAATTATCCCTGATCGAAGACGGGAACATATAGTGTAACATCATTTGTAATTTGATCAATCAAAAAAATTGTGAAAATAATGTATGGATAAGGAATCACATAGTTTTTGGACATATAATAACATATTCATTTCCTATAGTTTGGGTTATTTTGACATGCACCATACATCAACTATTTTGGCAGTCTTATTATACATGCCACATATTGTGAATTTTACATTCATAAATTTATGAATTCTTTCACTAGACATGGTATGTCTAGAATATTTAGTTTCTATTATGAAGATAATTACTTATGTGAACCTTTTATGCATCTCAGGATTCTGTAACTCAATTTCAACTTAATCTATTATATTCTAGATCTATTCATTAATAACAAATCATTATTTAATTATATGTTCTAATCACCGGTCTTATGGAAAATAATAGGGATGATATTCCATAACATCATCCTTAGGCCTCTAAATACTTATAAGAACATGAAGGTTATGGTCTAAGAAAAATGAGAAATATATAGTCATAGGTACCAACCAATAGGAATAACCCTTTTTCACCTATCACTGAGAGATGAATGACCAAGATTTATTCAAATACTTTTTAAACCTCAATTATTGTGATCATATTGTTAAATGAGATATCTATATGTCATTGGTCCCATTATCAACTTATTCATTTGATTCTGAAGATAATACTTAAATATAAAGAAACTATTGATTTAATGCCTTGGTAATAATTGGTAGTGGTAGTAAATGGAATTATCTATGAAATTTTACTCCTCTTTAAGTATAATACTTAGTATTTCGGTCAATTTACTCTATAAAAAATGTTTATGTACTTAAACACTTGATCCAGTTGGGAGGGATATACTTTTCTTCATCTATCCTCGACAGATGGAAAAAAATTATTCCCATGTGTTCCACATAAGACTTGATTGGTATGTAATCATGGTTAAATTTGAGATCCTAATTGTTGTTATTTAATCTAGATCAGTTAAGTGGTATTATTTTATATAATTTATGATAGAGACATTGATGGTGAAAACCATAGATTTGAGAAAAGGAACCATATTATAATCCATATTGTGATCACTGACGCTAGAAAATATGTCACAAACTAGCTTGGGTACCGTGGTAACTCGATAACCAAGATGGTGATGACATAGCTTGAAGGGAGTTCCCGATGCCCGTGGATCGGTGACTAGAACCTAGCATCAAACAACATGAAAATGGGAAATAATTTTCCAAAAAAATTGAACAAAGAAAATAAATTCAATATGCATACAAAATAAAATCCACTCAAAGTAATGTATAAGAACTCAATGAGGCATTAAATCACAATGTACTACAACCCAAGTACCAAAATACAGAAAAAATATGAAGTTCTTAAGGACACAACTCACCAAGTCCTTGGTTCATCAATTGGATCCACCAGTCAGAGATCATTTCCCCTTTCTTGAACCTAGATGGATATA
The DNA here is from genome assembly GCA_963277665.1 of Viscum album. Lineage (NCBI taxonomy): Eukaryota > Viridiplantae > Streptophyta > Magnoliopsida > Santalales > Viscaceae > Viscum > Viscum album. The sequence continues at coordinate 625,347,138 of OY728150.1, read as the reverse complement.
ATCTATAAACACCTAAAGGCGTGAGTTGGGTATTATATAAAACCCTAGTAATGTCTCACCATAGATTCCATAATATATTCCAACAATATATTAACCAATATAATTCTTTTAATGTTATAATAAATAGGTTTTTAATATTAAAACATATTTAAACAAATCATGATATACAGTTAAAATGATGGAAAATAATTTAAACAAAAGCTTTACAATGATGGAATATTTTAAAATAATGGTTTAAATAAAACATTTATATAAAACATTTTATATAAATTCAGAAGGAATGTAAAGTAGTTTAACAACATTGGAATATATTTATATCTCAAATATAAAACAATCAAGCAACATGGACATCTAGAAATAGGTAAGAAATTCCCAGGCTATAGGACTAAAAACTCTCTATGTGATCACAAAAATATGTGTATACACATGTCCCTCTAACCATGGCCAACGGATACTCATCACCATCCCATTGTGGATGTGACCTGTTGTATTTCTATTTTAGAATGTTTTATAATAGTATAGTGTTTCTAAATAACTCAAAAAATACCCAAGGATTGTATCTTCTCTTACATAAGAAATGATGGGAAATTTATTTTATGGCATATTAGAATAAAATTAAATCTCATTCCCCCATTTCGAATTCCAATTTTCCATTTAAAACCAAAAAAGTGTTTTAATAAAAATCATGCTTTTCCAATAAGATAAAACCACTCAGTTTCTATCAAAACTTTTTAAGCCATTTTCACAAGTTTAAAATAAATTAAAATCCAAATATATAAATTTAAAAACTCATTTCCACAATTAAATTCAGAAATTTAATCAAAATGGCTTCCAAAAAATCTATAATTAAAATTAAACAATTTAAGTCAACCAATTTCCATAAACACACCACAATTCAATAGAATTGGGGTATTCTAAATATTCCTTAAAAAACATTCCAAATCACTTAATTCACTATTATTGGGTTTTATTTAATTAATTAAAATAAATTTTGATCAATTTAAATTAAATCAGTAGTTGAAATTAATCAATCAATTAAATTTTAATCAATTTGGCCAAGTGGGACAGAATCACCGACCTTTTTCCTGAAACTTGACACTCATCACAAAACTTTCCAACAAGAATAGAGGTTAAAAAGACTTGAAAAACTCAAAATACAAATGAGATAAAACACCCCATAGAATATATCGATTAATTTTAGGATGATATATTAAAATACCAAATGATGAGAAAGAGAGAAAGGGGAATAACGAGGGAGAAATCTTCCCCGAGAATCACACAACCAAGGCAATGATAATCGAATGACAAACGAAGGGATGAAAAAGGGTTTAAGGGCTTAAATATCACTCAATAAAGTCTTTAGGCCAAGAAAAAATAAACTCAAGTGGGGGAGAAAAGAGTATCTCAGTCGTGTTTCCTTTTTGAAAACCACAGTCAATGTATTACATGATGTGTAATCCCATTACACATCGTGAAATAGTTAACATTCATAACAGCCAAAAAATTTGTCACATTTAATGAAAAAAAAATTCATTAAATAACTAAAGGTTTGTAAAGGGTCAAACCATAATGTAACCTTCCACAGTGTGATATTTTTTGGTATGCACCTAGAGGATATTACATATCGTGTAACTTAGTTACATGGTGTGTAACCCTCCTACATCCTACAGAAATGGAAATTTAATGATGAGAGTAAATAAAGTATTTGACATCACCATATTAGGTATCCTAACAATTAATTATCAAACTTATATATTCAATTAAAAGTAAAAACAATGACATGTTTTAAGTCGTGCCAATCATATTGGCCAAGGGATGTTACTACCTACCCACCTTAAAAACATTTTATCCCTAGAAATCCTTTGATGAAGATTCTGTGCCAAAGAAATGAGGATATTATTCTCCCATAAGTACCTCACATTCCTATATCTAATGATTATCATAACCATGATTCCATAGCACAAAAACCAAAGGTATTGTCCTCCCATAAAGTATCTTGGTCACAGAATCAACTATCCTGACTTTCCACTCATTCAATGATAAATCATATTCAATCTCAAGATCACTATAGCTTAAAATATGAGATGTATTAGAGAGATATTTTTTTATCTATGATACATCTAATATGCTTTGTATTGACAGTATCCACAGTAGAAGTGAAAATGGTATGCAATATTCCTCACCAACTCAACTACATCGAAAGGTCCCACAAAATAAAGAATGAGATTCTCTAGACTCCCAAGCCTTTGATGACCCATCCCGGGAGAAATATTCTAGAATACCTTCTCACAAAATAAGAACCCAGAATTTATATGGTGATGATCAGCATAATACTTATATTAGATCTATTCTGTCAACATTCTCTGGTAAATTAAATGAATCTTTTAGGTTGTCTCACACACAAAACTTGCTCCCAGTAAGGAACATTCACCAATCTCCGACCATCACAACAGATATTTACAAGGATGAAAATTCAAAACCTCAAAAGGATTCATTCTGATTATTTACAAGTAACTATATTTATAATAAAACTCAATCATCCCAAAGTGATCATCACAATCCCCAATGAAGTCGAGAACACAAGCACAAAACATATCCTTGAGAATCTGTATAGTTTTTTCTATCTGTAAATCTGACTATGTCTATTCAGCTATTCTCAAATAGACCTAAGATCCAAGTTCTTCCTAAAGGAATCTCTTAAAGTAAAAATTGAACCGAGTATCCCTTTCAGAAACTATGATAAATGGAACTCTATTCAAATAGATAATCTTCTTCACATAGAGATTTCCTAAATATTCAATGTTGGATGTATCAGAATGGGTATGAAGTGACATGATTTGGTCATTATTTCAATCACAACCCAGTTCACAACCATCATTATCTTCGTACAAGGAAACACAACCATAAAATCAATAGATATATCATCCCACTTCCATGTACGGACTCAATGTGGCTGAAGAAAACCTAACAGTTTCTGGTGCTCAGATTTCACCTGTTGGAATTTATAACAATGAGAAATGAACTCAGTAATTCCTCGTAACATACCTTGCCACCAGAACTACCATCGCATGTCATATAAAATTATAGTGTTTCTTTAGTTCACAGCCCACTAGGAATTATGACAGTCCCCCATCACAACCTCCATTCCAATAATGGCATAACAATGTGATTCTGATAGCATAGAACACCATATTTGGTGAAAAACCACTGAGAAACTATCTCCCCACCATTAAATGAGTCTCTAATGCTATGAAATTCATCATAAAGATGTTTATTCTGAAGAATCATTTCGAGAAGAGACAATGTTAATAGAATGCTGGTTAAATTAACCCCATCCCTTGAGTCTTGGACTCTAATATGCAACTGTTTAAATAAGTCCATCAAGTTTCACTCTTCTGAATATTTTTTCACTACCTAGGTTGGAAGTTTCTTACTTGGTACATCTTCAACAACACTCCATTTCCATAGGGTATAGGATATTTCAAAATTGAAATATTGAAGGTACTCCACCCAACACCATTGTAAAAGTTTCAAATCCTTTTTAGAGAAGATATAACTCAAGATCTTATGGTCTAAATACACTATAAACCTTTCTCTATAAATGTAATTCTTCCAAATTTTAATTGGGTTCACTATAGTTGCAAGTTCAAGGTAATTGGTTGCATAATTCTTCACATGTGACCTAAGATGATGAGATCCATTGGGATTGACAGTATTACCTTTAATTATAACACATCCATATCCTAAACCTGATGCATCACAGAAGACCATAAGGACATGTCCTGTCTTTAGAAGAGTCAACACCAAAGCAGTAGTCAAAAGACGTTTCAGATCATCAAAAGGACTCTAACCTTTATCATTCCATGAAAATTTCACTCCCTTACAAATTAAAGAAGTAATCGGAGAATCCAACTTTGAGAAACCCGTGATAAACCGGCGGTAATAACCATCTAAGACCAAGAATCTTTGAATCTCCAAGACATTACATGGTAGATTCCAAGTCATAATAACCTTCACATTCTTATGATAAACTAATATTACGTGTTCTAACACCATGTGTCCAAATAATTTCACTTCATTAATCTATAAGTCACATTTCAAAAGCCTGTCATAAAGTTGTTATTTCTCAGTAGACTCAATAATATTCTCATATGATTCACATGATCCTAATTGAACATGGAGTAAAGGAGTATGTCATCCATAAAGACTAATAAAAAGGTATTAAGATACCCGTGGAAAATATTATACATCAAATCCATTAAGTGTGTTGGAGATGTTTTTATACCAAAGGTAATAAAAAGTTATACATAATGGTCGTACCTATTCCGAAATGATGTTTGTTGAATGTTAGATTCTTTTATTCTCAACTAATGGTAACCAGATCGACAGTCAATATTTGAAAACAACTTTTCTCATTTCAACAGATTAACTAGATCATCAGTTTCTGGAAGTAGATACTTATTCTTCACTGTAACGTGATTGAGCTTTCGGTAATCAACACATAAGTGAAGAGAACCATCATGTTTCTTAGAGAAGAGAACTGGTGCCTCCCAATGTGACACACTAGTGTGTATAAATCCTTTATTTAGGAGAATTTACAATTGGGAATTCATATCATTAATTTTAGCTGGTTCCATGTGGTAATATGGAATTGAAACTATTTGATTAACTGGCATTAAGTAAATAGAAAACTTGACCTCCATTACTAGTAGAAAACCAATGAAATTAGATGGAAACTCATTTGGATACTCGATGAAAACTAGGGGAGAACACCGCTCAAATAATCTAACTCTATATCAAACTAAAACAATAATATTACCTTCCATAACTATGGATAAGATTTTCGGTCCTTACATGACCTTGGGTCCCATTCTCCTTGAAATAAAAGAGACATTCCACTGGGTATGCTAAGGTAGACCCATCAAAGAGTATAATAAATCTGTGCTTTATTAGTAATGATCCAATCCATTCTAAAAAATATGTCAAGTAGTTTCATGTTGAGGACTAGAAAACTCCATGTTGGCATGACATCTGATAGAGATAAGACACAAGTGGGACTACACAGAAACTTCTCTCTCTTCGTTCTAAAGGGTGTAGTAATATCCATTGAAAAAGATAAAATCTCTATAGAAAGATTAATAATATTAACAATACAGGTTGAAATAAACAAATGATATGATCCAATATCAAATAGAGTAGTCACTAATGACAAAATTATAGAAATGGTACCTCTCACAATTACTGGACTCATGTTTTCTTCCTTTATAGACTCTTCCACTGCATGAAGTAGCTTCATTCCAGGTGAATATAATTATAACCCATTTATACATGAAACATCTGATTTCCCTATAGTTTTAGGAGGAGTGGATGATACTATTCTTATACATGGAGTAGAAAAGATATTGCAGAATCTCTGTAATTGTCATGGATATCTGTAGGAGCTACAATTCATAGGAGTCTCAGGGAAAACTATCTTATAATTTCCAATCTTGCTACACTAATATCAAGTCAGAGGAATTAATCCTAGTTTTATAAAAGTTTTGGAATAACACATCCATTAATAACTTCTATGAGAATCATCATATGTTTTCTTTCCCTTATAGGAAGTCATGATACCATTAGAAGAAAAAGGAACTCACATCAACCCTAAAATTCCATCCAAGTCCATCTCAACCATCATGAACCTCTCCAGAAAAAAATCATAAGTGGGTAGCTTAAACAATGAAACCAAATAATGGATATCTAATCGAAGTCCCAACTAAAACCATTGATCCATTTTCCTCTCATTAGATACAATATCAGGTGAAAACTGCACAAGTTCAGAAAAGTTATTTGAATACTCAATCATGGTTCTATTGGTGTACTTAAGCATGAAAACTGCACATCCTTTTACAACACCACAGACTCTAGATAGAACAGGTCGGCGAAAAGAACCTTGAACTATATCCACTCTAATACCTCAAGTTTCTTCTTCATCACCATCATGTCCCACAATATTCTATTTGTTCCCTTCATCAATAAGGTGGAACACTTTACCTTGATCTCCTCTAGTATCTCCAAGTACTCAAACAAATGTTTTATCCTTCCCAACCAATCCTCAGAATGTTTAGGATCCTTGGAGCCTTTTAAAATAGTTTGATTATGGTGAAGGAACTCTTGAGAACAATTCCAAATAACATCCTCCTGAGGCTCCACAACTAGATCTTGAAATGGGACTAGAGGTGGGGCATATCCCAGACCTTGGACAATGTGCACTATCACCTCATCTAGATTGGTCTCTAATAGAAGATTCACTTTCTTCGGATTAGTAGCAGCATCCCCCTGGATCCGATTCACACATATTCTTAGAGGAATAATGTTATACAATCTCAGCATACAGCAAGTAATAGATTAGTTAGTGATCAAACATAGAAATAAGAGAAACATAATCCTGAATGGTGGGAAAAATAATATTTTTATTTCACTCTATCCAAATCAAATTATATAAAATACTAGAACTAATCCACTTAACATATTACCATAAGCACCTCTGGTGACTTGATGTTCTTTGAGGTGAGAGAAGGCCAGGCCCCCAATCCCAAATACCACCTAAGTCCTGACAATATTTCCCAATGCATATTGACTTCTAGATAAGAATATCAATGACATTCTTTGATACCAATTTTTCATGAACCATCCTAGGTACCCTGGTAACCCGATAACTGAGCCTGTCCTTACATAGACTGATTGGAATTCCAGAACCCCACAGGATGGTGAGTAGCACCTTGAATCATACAAAATGAAAGTGTGAATGAATTTTCCACAAAACATAGTGGAAGCAAGACAGGAAAGTCAATATGCATATAAAAGAAACTCCACTGGGAGTAGTGTACCGGAATTCAGTAAGGAATTATCCCAAATTACAACAACCCATGTACCAAAATAGAGGAAACATCCCATGTCCCTTGAGAAAAAATAACTATGTCCAAGGTTCAACAGCTGGATCCACCTCCAAGAGATCATTTACCTTTTCTAGAACCAAGTAAGAGATAATCTAGAAGAACCTAAATGCATAAGTAGGGGTTAGATAAAAATCCTAGTATGGTCTCACCATATATTCTATAACATATTCCAAAAATATATTAACCAAAGTAATGCTTTCAATTTTAGAAAAAAACAAGTTTGGTATTTTAAATTATATTTAAACAAATCATATTATACAGTTCAAATGATGGAAAATACTTTAAGATATGGATTTACAATGATGGAATATTTATGAAATAGTGGCTTAAATAAAATATTTATATAAAATAGTTTATATGAATTTTAAGTCATATAAATTAGTTTCACAACATTGGCATACATTTATATTTTGAATATAAAATAGGTGAGAAACATGTAAATCTACCAAATATGTAGAAAAGTTCCAGGTTATAGGACTACACACTCTCATATTGATCATGGAAATTTTTTCATACACATGTCCCTCTAACACTGGCCAAAGTCGAGTCGTCGTTATCCCATCAGGGATTCTACTCGTTTCATTTATGTTTTAGAAAATTGTATAATCGTATATTGGGTCCAAATAACCCACAAACTACCTTAGGCTTGCATGTTCCCTTACATAATTAATTATGGTAAATTTATTTTAATACTTCTTAGAACACAATTAAATCTGATTCTCCCATTTCAAATTCTAATTATCCATTTAAAACCAAAAAGTGTTTTAATCAAAAACCTTCCTTTCTAATAAGATAAAACCACTAGGGTTCTATCCATAAATTTTAATCCATTTTCACAAATCTAAAAGTAATTAAGAACCAATTCCATCAATTCCACAATTTCTTTTTATAATTAAATTTAAAATTTTAATCCAAATAGGTTCAATCAAATTAAAAATTTAAATTAAACAATTTAACTCATCCAATTTCCATAAACACTCCCCAATTCAATGAAATTGGGGGTTTACCCAATTTTCACACCAAAACTGTTCCAAATATCCCAATTCACTAGAATATGATTTTATTTGATCAATTTAAATCAGGTTAGAGAAATTTAATTTAAATAAACAATTAAAATAACTCAAGAAATTCAAGGTAAATCAATTTGGCCTATTGGGGAAGAATCGCCAACTTTCTTTCCAAAACTCAACACTCAAAAAGAAACCCTCCAATGATAATGAATATGTATAAGACCTTGACACTCAACCTAAAAAATAGATATAGCACTATGGAGCATAGATACATCAATTTCATGATGATCAATTGATATCAAAAAGGATAATAAAGAGAGAAAGATAAATAATGATGGAGAAAGCTTACTCAGAAACCACAATGACAATGAAATTATGATAGAATTATAAATAAAGGGACCTAGAAGTGTTGGAGGGCTCTAAGATCACATGGGGTAGTCTTTAGGTCGGGAAAAAACTGGAGCAGAGTAGAAAATAAGATCTTATCCATGATTCCTATTTAAGAACCACAGTCGGGGTATTATACGATGTGTAATCCCATTACACAATGTGAAATAGTTGTGTTTCATAATCAATGAAAAATTATTCAATTTTAATTAAAAACTATTCATTAAATAACTCATAACATGTAAAGGATCTTCACATCATGTAACCTTTCACAATCTGAATCTTTCACGGTATGCACCTAGTAACTATTATTCCTTATATAACTTAGTTACATAGTGTGTAACTGTCTGAAATTCTAGAGAAAAGGATGGCTAAAGATGAGAGTCCCACAAATATTGGAATTCATCTTTATAGGTGTCCACCCATTTTATTCTCAACCTTACCTAGTTAATAAAAATGAAAAAACACAACATGGCCAAAGTCATACTTATGAGATTCGTAATGGAATGTTACAATATTTATTCAATATACACATTTAGGGGGTGAAGTTTATGAAATTTATATAGCCCGGTGGATAAGGGTAATTCGTCTAAAGGAGGAACTTAATGGTAGGATGTTGTTATTTCACCATGGGGAAAATTTCCCGAATTCAATTATATATTTATAGTGTATAAATATTCATTTTATTTATATAATTGGGTAATTTTTTCTTTATAAAACATGGCTTTATTATTCGTAGAAGAATGTAGTTAAGAAATATGATGAAACCCTTTCATTTCCCAATGGAATGATGTGTTTTTGTTGATGGGTTACTAGGTGTAGAGCCTAGTGACTGAATGTATCATGGACATCGAGTAGTGTCTCTAACAAAATTATGCTCTGAGGAATTAATAGGGTTAAATAACTCCTCTTTAATTATAGTTTGAATATAAAAAATTTCTTCTTCACTAGTTCTAGTGGTATAATATGGGATATTCTATGCATTCACTAATGATTTTATAATTTTATTATCATCTCTTTCAAGATTGAACTCATTATAACTAAATGATGATTATTCAAACCCCTATCATATCATGTATATTTAAATAGAGGCTCCCATTTCTTATAAATAATCCTTCCAATAAAACTTTTTCATCACTCAAGTAAAATTTATTTGGGGGATATAGTTCACATCATCATAAGAGTATCCTATTTTGTGGGTTAGTTCCCATTGGCTCATTTGTCAGGTTGATGCCCATTAACTCATTTTTTGAGATAATTACCAATCATCCCATGACCTGGTCATGAATTCCATATTAGTTTAGATTACTTTTTATAATGATTGGTGACCCTACACATTGTTTTATCAATACTAATTACATCTGATTTCTGGAGGCTAAGATATAAAAGTTATTATAGTTAGATATGATGAGGGGATTGGGTGATGACTAGAAAATTCAATCATTCCTTAATCAAATCTTCCGAATGATCCACTAATTTCAAGATCATAAAATTATATAACATGGGTAAATTCCAATATTCATTGTTTTCCAATTATAATTCTTAGACCTTATCAATAATTCCTAAAACATATGTCACAGGCACCTTTTGGTTGTCCTAGGGAACATTAATTCCATCAACCATCATTTTCCACATTTTTGTGAGGATAAAGAATTATCAAAACATTTCCTTTAGGATATAATGTTCAGAATTATACTCTCAGAGATAATTTTTCCCTACGTAATATTCCTCCATGATATCTTGTAACATGATAAATTTGTTCTCTATATCGGAGATAAATTACCTTAGATAATGATCTCTATGGAAGGAATATATTTATTTCCTGCATCATTCAAGGTCAAAAAACCTCAAAATTTTTTATTAAAGGGTAATGGAAACTAAAAATACCTTCCTTAAGTTATTAATATTGATGGTGTTATTTTATAGTCTCTTTCATTAATTCACTTAATACAGTCTTCAAGACATTTTCTGATAACCATGAAATCCTAAAATCTATAAAGATATTTCAAGGGGATAAAACTATTTAATAAATCATATTATAGTTTCTCTAAACATATCTATAGTAATTTATCTTATAGAATATAAATTTTCAATGAGAATTTTATATATTAACATTATTAAATAGAATACATGATTTTATCATTCTTTTCCTCCTAGAAATTTCAGAGGTCCATGATTATTATTTTCCTCATTATATAGATTAATTTAGAGGGTAATTATTGTCAACAGTCAATTCAGCCTCCTACAGGATTGAACACAATATTATTATAACAATAAAACATGGATACTTATATAGTTTTCACCATTAACCTAAACATGGTATTCTCGTGTTGTTATATGTTTGACAACATTGGACCACATTAGAGATAAATATGACTAACATTCTACTCTGGATATCACATTCCATTTAATGTTGAGATGTTTGGATTCCTAAAGTTGGGTGGATGAGGTGTTGAATCCACACACTAAGGATACATCTTCCTATTTGATTGTAAAAAATTGTCTTGGCCTTCAATATCATTTATATCTGGTGTAAGTGAACATGATATTTCCAAAGACACCACCATCTGAGTCAACTATGCATGACTTTCCTAAATTAGTGGTTGACTCCATCCCAGTGGTGGGAATTATCTATAATCAATCATTGTTAGAGTAAAATGTGTTAGTAGATATTATCTCAATTTGATAAGGTTAATTTATTCTACCTATTTGGATCAATAAAACACCCTTAGTTATAGAGATTCATATAAAGTGAATATGGCCTTTTGCTAATCATCATACCCAATGGGTATGATTCCCTTCAGAAATTAAATATTTTTTCTTCTCAAGATTCTCTATTATGGCCTTAAGATAAGCAGCCTATTATTCATGTGAGGTTCCTTGCCATTGATGGGTGGTTGGTGCAATGAAAATGTATCCACACCTGTTTCTTTGTCATCAAACTATCTCATAGATTGGTTGTCCAAAAATATTCTTCCTCATTTTCATGTTCTTAGATTGTATCATATTGTGGAATATTAGTCAGGTTAGCAGTGATGAAAATTATTGGTGTGAAATATGTGGAAAGAAAAATGGATTCCCATGGAGAATAAATATTCATAATCTAGGTATATTATATTCTAATGGATGACAGTAGAGATGATAGTGGAGGAAATAATTCCCCCTGCCATGTGGGTTAGGATTTTCCAAAAAAATGTTTCACTTGTAGCTATGGATTTCTAGGTTTCATGAACCCACATTATTTCAGATGTTATATGTAGTGGGATACTACTATAAGTAAATATTTATAGGTTAATAACCTTATATATTGGTTAAGGATTTTTTTATTTATCACCAATTTTGTCTTCAATGAATTCTGAGGCTTTTGGCTATTTCTGGCCTAGAATTATCCTTGATAAAGTATTATGATACTATAATGAGATTCAATATTGTTACAATTAGTAGTTATGTGATCCTAAAACTATTTTGTAGTGGTTTGGTACTCCTAGAGATATCTCCATATACATGACCTAGTATATATAATTAGGGAAAGAATAGGTTCCATTTCATCATTATATAGAATTTAGATCACACATCAGTGATAACAGGCATGATGAAAAGGATCCCTCATAAGAAACTCATGGATGGTTTCTTAGATATGGAAGATATCTTCCTCCATCTCCCAAATTTAATAATTGTAACCATTTCCTTTCTCTAGGGTGGAACTAAGAAGGGTTTTATTATTGATATGTGGTATATCTTCCCCTATTGGTCGGTCATTATGGAATTTACTTCATGGATTCAAGAATTCATAATTTTAAATTATCATTTTGTATCTAATGTTATAAGTGTTGAATAGTTTATAGTCTATATAGGGTCATAAAATATAATGTAGTTGTACTAATGACCCTGATATATGATATATTTTCCATCAGTTGTTGATTCATTAAAATTCATACTATTAGGTAGTTTTTGTAATGACCCCAACTTTATTACTATTTTTTTCATGAATAAGTGATTTTTATTTCATATTATGTAGTATTATAAACATAAAAAATATAAGGAAATCAATTGAAATTTATTTCATTAATAAAAAACAGTATATTAGTCTATAATTAAATTCATTAAAATTACCAAAATTACAATGGAACAAAAAAATATAAAATATAGAAACTGCAATGGAAAAATATGGATCACCCCAATCTTTTTGAACCATCACTCCCATAAAAAATGATATTGTAAAGAAACATAATATTATTAAACCAATCAACATTCTAGAAAATGTAAATGTATAACCTTTAGTGGAATTTATTTGAATAAAGAATGAATGAATAAATGAATGATGTAGTATTTATACGAGGTAATGTTATTATTGGAAGATTATTGTGACACTTAGAATAGTAAATAGACCATTTTGAATAGTAAACTAACTGTTGGAATATTAATCTAATCTAAAAATATTATAATGTGATATAATTAAAATTTATCATAAGTAATTTAAAAAAATATAAATGTTATAACTCTATAAAATAAATATCCCGATTTTAAAAAAAGAACTATTTTTAATAAACTATATATTAATGTATTTCACAAAAATCATAATTTTTTATATTAAATACGATAATTACATATGTTATAAAATTATTCTAATGACATTAATTTAATTTTTGGAATCATCATATTGAAACTGTCTAAGGTTTATTTTTTGGGTAATTTTTATAAATATTGGAATTTTTATGACAAAAATAAAAATGCTATTTTTTAAATAATGCATGTTTTATGTAATAATAATTATGAACTACGGATTTAATAAATAATAAATTTTTTATTTCCAAAAAATAACTTTTTCATAATAAACATGTATAATTTAATAACATTAAACTCAATTTCAAAACCTACAAAACATTTTTCAAAGTCTAAAGTCAAAAGTATTCAATTAAAATAACAATTTTAAATTTTTTCCCCACTTTAATTTTTATTAAACTAGTAAATTCATATTATAAGGTGTTGTAAAGTGTTAAAATAATTTCATTAAATTAAAATATATTTCAAAATGTTAAAAATGTTACTATTCAATATTTTATCAAAAAATACACATCTCCTCAAGTATTAATAACCCCTCTCCCTCCCCTTGGAAAACCAGTCATTCCTCACCTAAAAATCCAAAAATAAACCAAAATAATCTCTCTTGAACCCCTTAAAATAATTAGGTATATTTTTCAGAAAACTAGCTCCAATTGTCGAGGGATTTTAGTGTTTTACAATCCAAATAACATCGATAAAAGAGTAAGTTCGTATCAACTCTTCTCTCATTTTCCTCTTATCTTCCTTTTTTTGTCTCACCTTCAAACCCAAATTTTCTAAGGTTAATTAAGTATTATGATAACATACCATTAATTTTTTTATGATAATTTAATTATTTAATTTATCACATAATTAAATTTCATGCTTGTTCTTTCCCCATTCTTGATAATGTCACGTCAATGGTCGGTTAACTTCCCATGAGGACATCACCATATACATATCAAAAATATTATGGATATTTAAAAAAAATTATTTATAATATAGAAAGGATAAATATAATTATTTATGTTCTTTTAGATTTAATCATATTAATTTATAAATAGAAATGAAGTAATATCATTAAATCAAAGAAAGATAAGAAACTTTTAAGAAAAATATCACATCAAAATATTTCACCTACAACATTGGAAACTAAAAAATATAATACAATGATTATAACTGATAATTAGTTAAAAATTTAAAATAATTCACTTCATTTTAATTTTTTTAATAAATTTATATCAATTATTTTTGATGGGGAAGTGATGATATAAAGTGGGTTTCAACGTAAGATAATTATACACTCCATATTTTCTTTTCAAGTGCCTCTTTTGTGGAATGTTTTACAGACAATGAATTATTTTTATTTCAAGCCCTTTTTTTATTCCATTACATCCAATTTTTTTGTTTTATTAATGGGTGAATTTAATTCCCCCTATTATACCCTTTCCATAATCCATGTTTTATACCATCATACTGCCAAATTAATTTCATGAATTTATCTCTTTCACATGAGAAATTATTGTATCATGAATACCCAAACCCCTTATTTATCTATGGTTATTCAAATTTATGTAAACATAACTTATTTATTCATGGATTTACATGTATTAAATCAACATTGACTTTTCATGGGTTAAAAATGATGTAATGTTATTGTATTTAATCACTTATCCACTCAATGTTTTTAAATAAAACTAGTTATTTATTATCCATAATTTATTGATGAAATGAATTATTATGAATAATGTATATTAGATTAATAAATGCATGTGAAGGGTGGATCATGATATCACTCTAATTAATTTTTAAAATAATTATTCTCTAGAGATGACATGTATTATGATACCTTGGTAATTATGATTTATGAAACATTGGTGATGAACCCTGCCGACATACTTATGAATGTCTCAAATTTTATATTTTATCCAATTTTACAAGTTATGATTCATGATCTTTATATTATGATATATCTCTTTTTTTAATTCAATTTCCTCATTGATATATATTGTGATCACATGATTAATATATATTTTATTGATTCTCTGACTAGGATTTATGCTCATCCTGTTCTTTTGACGTATGCCCCTATTGAATGAGATGAAGTAAAAGTACCTTAGAATGAAACAATGAATAATAATTTCATGTATATTAGAAAAAATTTTATATTGGTCAAGTACCATGATCTGAATTTCTAAAAAATTAACCCTTAAAATATTTTGATTGTTATTAAGTGTTGTACCATGTAATGAAAGGAATATGTATTAAAAAGTCAGGATTCTATAGATGGTATCATAGTATTATTTAGTGGTTCGTGTGAATTAGGATGAAGAAATTTTAGATTAAACTATATGTATAAGCATAAATATAAGAAAATTTTCCTAGAATATTGGTGAATGATTAAACTTTTGGTTTCTAAGTAATGAAATTCATGTCTTCATACTACAAGTTGATATGGCTCTAAAACATTTATACTAATGGTTAATAACCCTACTATTGGGGAATTATGATTTAAAATTATCATCACCTAGTGTATAACAACGATCCTTATTGTACACATGGTTTTACACTCTTAGGGGATATATTAGGTTAATCAAGTGATTTTTATAAACCATTATAAACAATATATAGAAAATGTAATATATATTAGAGGTGATAAATGGATAAAATCATTAAGAATATTGGTTTAAGATTTAATGTCCATTTAAAATAACAATATTCATAAAAGTAACCTGTTACACACTAAGGTTTTATTATTTTATTAAAATGATGGTAAATAAGAGGAACTACATAAATGATGAGTGCAATGGATGATGCATTGGAGACCTTCCTAACATGATGGAATTTGTAATGGAAAACCTCATGAGGATAATGAATCTACTATTTCACATTATGAATAATAACTTGAATCATGTTGAATGACCAAATTCAGCTCGAAGAGATCAACTTGTATTTCATTCCCTTATGCATCAATGACCACCTTCCTTTAATGGAACTATTGATCCATTAATTTCCAAACAATGGATCTCCTCTATAGAAAAGATATTTTCTGTACTTTATTCTCCATAGATGTATAAAGACCCCATTATAATATACTGTATAGAAGGACAAGCAGATTAGTTATGGAAAATAATTAATAAAAAAAATATAATAGAGAACATTGATTATATAGATAGGTAAGAGTTCCGGAAAATATTTTTCAATAATTATTTCCCCTACTTGATGTGAACAAGAATCAAAAATTAATTCTTATATCTAAATTAGAATTAAAATAAATTTGTGTCAATCTATGTAAAAAACTTTATAAGTATTTCTCGACACACCACTATAATTCTTCTTTATCTTAAAGTAAAGGTTAATAGGTTATTTGGCGGGATGAGACCCCAAATATAAAGGAATCTAGAAAATATAGTCTATAAAATCCTTGAGAAGATAGTGTAGATTGATTTGAAGGTTTAAATGGTGTTTGGAGAGATATAGTTATTAAATTATCTGAATGAAAAGAAAATAAAAATAGATCCAAACTCATTGAATAATATTGATAATGGAAGAAGTGTAAAGAAACAACAACTATCCACATGAAACAAATGTGGGAGTAATAATTCAAGGAACGTCTTACTTAGTAGTGTAAAGTGATAAATGTGTGGAAGATATGACCTTATAACTTGGAACTATCCTTAATAAGGTGAAGCCTCGACATCCTAATGAAAAAAAGTTAAGATAGTTCAAGGACAACTTAAAGTTCAATGATTCTATTATATATAGCTTGGAAAATTTATAAATCAATGTTAAAATTATATTTTAAATAAGGTTATCTAGCACCAAACGCATTATAATCCTTGGGATAAATATCATGCATTCACAATCCCAATGGTTAAAGTGGAGGCACAAAATGATGTGGTCGCACGTACACTCTTTATTATCACAATGGTAGCACGTAATTTGTTTAAAAATGGTTCTACACATTCCTTCATTCAATCCATGTTTCCAAAGAAGATATAATCAAACCTTGGACTATTAAATATAGATTCATTCGTTAAAACTCATAGAGGAATTATCTAAGAATCAAGTGTGAAAAGAAACTCGAGATTCAATTTTGGTGAGTAAAAACTCATAAAAAATATAGTGGTCATTCCTATACTAAAATTTGACACTATACTATGGATGTATTGTCTATAAAAGTATAATACTAAGATCAGTTTTAGAAGAAATTTATTTTCACTTGTCTTGAATAGAAGACCTACAGTTATTCTCAAAGGATAGATATCATAGCCTGAACATTGTCCAAAATAACCTCATATGTCATCTTTTATGGAAATTATTGGTGAATAAAAAATTGAATTTATAAAGATAGAAAATTTACCAATTATTGTTTTGATATATTAAGGTATTTATGAATAGTCACCTTGACCTCCCCAAAAATGAGAGGCAGAGTTCTCCGTTGAACTCATATTTGGAACCAAGGCAATATTGAAGACCCTAATTAGAATTGTATATGTGGAGTTAGAAGAATTAAAAAAGTAACATAGTAATCTTTTAGGGAATGTTTTTATCCAACCTAGTGTATCTCCTTGGGGATTACATGTTCTCTCTTTGAATATGAATGGTGGATTCATACAGTTATGTAATGATTAAAAAGAAATCAATAGGATTATAGTGAGGAAAAAATTTCCTCTTTTAAGGATTGATGATGTGTTCGACTAGCTTCATGGGGATCATTTATTTTCCAAGAATATCCTATGATTAGGGTATCATTAGTTAAGGGTGGGGAAAGAAAATATACCAAATAAAAACTTTCAAACAAGATTATGTAATTATGAGTTTGATTTTATTCCCATTGGATTAACTAATACTCCTTCCATATTTAAAGATTTGATTAATAGAATCTTTAAATATTACATTGATAAGTTTTATGTGGTATTTATTGGTGTGATTCCAATATTTTAAAAAATTCATGAGGATCTTGGGGATTTTATATGGTTCATATTAAAAAATCTCAGGAAATATATTTTCTAGGAAAAATTCATAAAAATGTTACTTCTTATAAAAAAATTAATACTTAGGGATCATCGTGACTAGTGAAGGAATATAAGTTTTCCTAACAAGATAAAGTCTATGTAGGAGTGAAAAAATCCTACCATTATACCAAATATTCATAGTTTCATTGGTCTAACATCATAATATATAAGGTTTGTGAAAAAATATCACATCTTTCTATTACACTAACCATGTTAACTGGAAAGGGAGTCAAGTTTACCTAGAAAAAAGAGTGTGGATAAATTTTCCATGAACTGAATAATAGATTGGTCATTGAACCTTTTCTAACATTAACCTGTAATAGGGAAGAATTTTTCAATTATTGTGATGCATCCTTGAAAGTACATGGGTTTTTACCCATGAAAAATAAAAATTTTATTGATTATGTATCGTTATAAATAAATCCTCATCAAATAACTATCCTACTCATGACCTAAGTTATCTACTATCATCTTTCCTCAGATGATATTGATACACTTCCTTTATGGGTAAACTGTGATATATAAAAGACAACAAAAGTTTCCAGAATATATTCACCCAGAAGGAGAACAACATTCATCATAGAGGATTCTTAGAGATAATTAGGGACTGCAATTTCTCAATTCACTGCACTCCCAGAAGGGTGAGTATTGTAGTTGATTCTCTTTTTAGAAAATAACTTAATAATATTTCCATGATATGGATGGAGAAAGATCCTATCTTCTTGGATATACAAAAAATGTAATAGTAAATCAGAGTGATAGGGAATATATCCCACCTTACACAATTGATTACATAACTATCAATCAATGAAAGGATAAATAGGATATAAAGAGATTGTATAGATCTTAAAAATATGGTGAAAGTAGTAATGGATAGGAAGATTAATGATATGTACATTGATAAAGATTGTTTCATTCTATTTGGAACTAGAAATTTTATACCTTTATCACCTGATATAAGAAAGGGGCTTTTGGGTTATCCACAAATCTTATATTTCAATATACATCCAAGAAGTACCAAGATGTTAATGGGTCTTGTAGATCACTTTTGGTATAAAAACATGAATAAGGGGATCACTAAATATACCTCAAAGTGCATGGTATGTCAACAAGTTAGAGTAAATCAACTAAAGATCAAGGGGATAAAGTAACCAATTACGACAACCACATGGAAATGAGAGAACATCACTATATAATTTTTCATTGTTCACCTGTTGATATCGAAAGGAAATAGTGCAATATGGGTTTTGGTGGATAGACTCACAGAAACTTCCCACTTTTCCTATATTCGGGAAGATTTCTCTCTTAAACAACATTCCATGATATATGTGAAGGAAGGGGTAAGGATTATCGGGGTACCAATTTCAATCATTTATAATGAAACTCCAAAATTCACTTCTTAATTATGGAAAAGTATTCAGAATTATCTAAATAAATAGTTAAATTTTAGTATAACCAATCACCACTAAACCAATTTTCAATCTAATAGGACCAATTTGACACTAAAAGACATGCTAAGATCTCTCTAAATAGAATATAAAGTTAGATGCAATTATAATCTTCCATTTTTTTAGTTTTCATTAAAAAATAACTTCCACTATAGTATTCAAATGGATCTATATGAAGGATTGTATGGGAAGGGGTAGAAAAATACAATATGTTTGGATGAAGTTAGTGAATAAAATATATATGAACTCCATCTTATGTAAGATATGATATAAAAGGTTCAATCCATATAACAATATATTAAGGCTTCTCAGATTCCATAAAAGAGCTATGTTGACAACCATCAAATAGAAATAGAGTTTGATGTTAGAGACAAAGTCTCCCTTTGAATATCATAATAGAAGAAAGCCATGTGGTTTGGAAAGAAAGAAAAACCTTTCCAGATACATTGGACCCTTTGAGATCCTTGATCACATAAGAGTGATGGCCTATTGGATAGAACATCCAATAAACATGGATTGAGTTAATAATATATTCCACATATCAATCCTAAGGATTAATATACCGAATCCCTCGCATGCATTGAATCCAAAGGTGGTACAACTGTCGAATAGACAATCTTATGAGTAGCATTCGGTGAAGATCTTGGAATATAGAGACAAAGTCTTATGCAATAAGACAACTCACCTTGTTAAATTATTGTGGCAAGATCATACATATGAAAAGGTTGTATAGGAACCAGAGGAAATAGTGATACAAAAGTACCCTTACCTATTCTCAACTGTGAATCTGATTTGAAATTTTAGGGATGAAATTCTAAAAGGGGTGAAGAATATAATAAACCGGACATTATTACATATTTTAGTTTCCTGAATAAATCTGTGTTATATTATATTATATATTATTATAAAAATAAAAAAAATAGTGATAAAAAACTTTATTTCATTAAAACAAATCATTACATTAGTCTATAACTAATCCCATAAAAATTAAAAACATTAAATGTAACAAAAAATATAAAATATTATATTAGGTAATGAGACTACTGTAATAGAACTATTATGTTTGTAATAGTAACATAAACCTTGGTAACAGTAACCTAATCATTGGGAATAGTAACATGGTCAGTAAATTGTAATTTTACCTCAAAAAAATAAAATGTCACACAAATAAAATTTATCATGATAACTTTTAAAAAAAAATATAAATATTATAACTCAATAAAAAAAATATCAATATTAAAAACATAAGTATTCTTTTTAATAAAATGTATTTTAATGAATTTGGAAAAAAACTATATTAAAAATTAAAATTACATATCTTAGAAAAAAAATTGATAATTTTTTTTGAATCATCACATCAAAATTTTCCAAGGGTTATTTTATGTTAATTCTCCAAAATACATTAATTTTTATGAGAATATTAAAAATACTACTTTTCAAATATTGCATGTTTTCTGATATAACAATGATGAAATAATGACATGATAAATAATAAATTGTTTATTTCATAACAATCTTTTAATAAGATAAATGATTAATTTAAAAACAATAATATTATTTTTCAATAAAAAATCATTTTCCAAAGTCTAAAGTCATATGTATTTCATTAAAAAAACAATTTTTCATTTTTCCCAATTTCATTTTTATTAAAATAATAAATTTGGATTATAATGTGTTTTATAATCTTAAAAAAAATTATTTAATTAAAATTTATTTTATAATTTTAAAAATGGTATTATTCAATTATTTACCTCATTATAGTACTTTATTCAATATTTTATCCTCAAAATACCCTTATCCTCAAGTATAAATAATCCCTCACCCTCCCCTTGGAAAACTAATCATCACTCACATACCAAATAAAAAATATACCCAAATACTCTATCTTAAAACAATTATAATACTTATGGATGTTATGGAGAAAACTAATTCCAAGCATCAAAGGAGTTCAGTGTTGTACAAGAGAAGCAACGCTAAGAATAAAATATGATTTTATCAACTCCTCTCTCATATTCCACTTATATTCACCTCTTTCTATATCAAATTAAAACTCCAATAATTCAAGGATGATTAATTATTAAGATAAAATTATATTAATTTTGTTAACCTACTATAATTATTTAATTTATGACAAATTTAAAGGTCATACCTCTTTTTTATCTATTGTTAGAAAAGTCATCCCAAAGGTTTGTTAACCACCCATGAGGAAACTGCCAACTATGTACATATCACAACTATTATGTAAGTCTATAATAAATTATTTATAATATAAAATGGATAAATTTAATTATTTATATTCTTTTTTGGTTAATCATAAAAATATATAAATATAAATTAATTTAGGTCATTAAATCAAAAAATCATGGGAAAGTTTTAAAGCAAATATCATATCAAAACGTTTCACCTTTAATGATGAAAATTAATAAATATGATAAAATTATTACAATTTAAAAATAGTGACAAAAATTAATATAATTCACTTATGTTTCTATCTTTTAATAAATATAATTCTATTATTCCAGAGGCGGAAAAGAGAAAAAATAAAGCAGGATTTAATATAAGGTAATTCTCAACTTCCTCTCTTTCATTCAAGTACCACTTCTATGGGAAGTTTTAAAATTATTTAATAACATTATTATTTTTTTCATTTTTATTATAAAAATAATTCCTAATTGGTCTTTTATTAATGGTATAGTTTTATTCCCTCCCATTACACACTTTACTTAATCCATGTTGTACACCATAAGGTTAATTAATTCATTTATTGAATTTCTCTCATTCACATAAAAATTTATGATATTTTGAAGAAAAAAACCCTCCTTTATACATGTTTATTCACCTTTATATAAAATAACTTATCTATTCATGGATTTATGTGTATGAAATCAACATTCCCTTTTGTGGGTTAAAAATGATGTAATGTTCAGTAATTTAAGTACTAATATACTCAATATTTTTATATGAAAGGCATAATTTTTTCTCCCTAGGTTATTGATGAAATGATTTATTATAATAAATGTGTCTTAAATTATTAACATATATTAATGGTGTTATATGATAGTGCTTCAATGCATTTGGTAAAAAATTAACCTCTAGAGATTAGACGTATTACAATACCTTGGGGAATAACCTTGATAATTATGATTTATAACAGATTGGTGATATACTTATGAATTTATCAAATTTGAGTTTTTATCCACATTTCCTTGTTATGATTCATAATCATTATATTTTAATATTCCTCATTTGTTTATGCTTGTGGCTATTGATATTTCTCGTGATCTAAAGCAAAATATCTCCTTAGTTTGTTACCATGATAGGATTTATGCTCACTCTAACACCCTGACATTTTAATAATTTTTTTAAAATAAATTAAAACTATTTTATAGCTTTAATTACATGAAACATAATGTTGTTCTTTCAAAACACACAACATTGTGTTATCTTTCATTAAACACAACGTAGATTTTTAACAAAACTATGATATATTATTAATATTGTTAGTTAAATGTGATCACTATAACCAAGTCATTAAAATAGTTTTATGAATAGTAACAAAGACTTTTTAAATATTAGTTATAATGGTTTTAAATAAAGGTAACATATTGAAAAAAAAAATTATTTTTGGAAAATTATTTATATGTTTCAAAAATACTGTTTTCTCAAAAAACGCATTTTATTTCTTTTAATGAAAAAAAAAATATTCTTTCACACTTTTAGAAAATTAATTTGATAAAATAAAATTAATTTTTGAAATAATCATGTCCAAATAATCTTAGGCTGATGTTTTTGGTTTTTTATGAAAATAGTTATATTTTGGGTGAAGAATGGAAAACACTATATTTTAATTAACATTTTTCTTTCATATAAATTATTTAAAAAGATAAATTTTGTTTAAAAATAGTTTTAAAGTAAATTTAGTTCACTTATGAATCTACTAATCTAACATAGTTTATTTTATTCAATTTATTTTGGACATGAATATAAAAACATGTCAAAATTCCAAACATTTTCTCTTTGAAAACTTATATTCTCATCATGTCTGTGAGATTATTTTTAAATTAATTTTTTATTGTATTAATTTAATTTGGAAAATGGATAAATTATTTATAATAAGAATATTTTTTCCATTTAATAAGCTAAAATTTATAATTTAACAAAATTAATAGTAAAAACAGTAGAAATTGTTTACGACGGTTATGGTAAAAATGGTTTTACTGTGGGATTAAACTAAAATGATAAGAGTTAAAAACAATAAAAAACTTATACAAAAAAAATTTTATATCTATATTTTTAACTTATATCATTTAGTCTCAATAATGTTATATTTATTTATCCTTGTGACCTGATATAAATGTTGGTGGAATTATTTTTTCAAATAATTACATGTGTTCCACACACCTAACTTATAAAAGGCCACACCTTCTCCTCTCATATTAAAATGTTAAAACTCATTAATTTTTACCAATAACTATCCAAATAACTTCTAAAATTCCCTTATATAATATTCTAATCTTTATTTTGGATATAAATCCAACCAGGGATTTTGGTGTATGCCTAAAGAGGATAACCAAACTAGAGGTAACATTCATCAACGAGTGTTTTTGTTTTATTTATTCCTCCAACTCCTTAAATTATTATTATACCTTTAAGATATAATATCCTAAGTACACTTTATATAACTATATTTTTATTTTTTAAGGTAATTACCTAAAACTATCTCCACTTAAATCAAATGGGTTGTGAAATTATCATTCATGTGTAAAGCAGACTACTGCTTCACAAACCGATGTCATTCACTTTTCCATTGACACCTCTCAATGCAAGAATTAATGATGTATTTATGGTTTATAAATTAAATTTAAGATATAATTATATATATTGAATTATTATATCATACATAACTTCATACTATTAATATTGTGAGAATACGATAATGACGCTTATGTGTATGATAGAATACCACCTCATGAAGCGATGTAATTCATTCACATTATACATGGAAGGTAATAAGGATTATTTTAGTGAAAATATGTGATATATATGATATAAAATCATTATATAATGATAATATTTCATTTAAATTTCTTTATTAAAATCCAATAATAAAATTTAAAAGGTGTTCATGAGTACGTACAACCTATCGTATCCATAAACAGTGTATTTCATTTTTTGTAACAAAATTTTATGGATTAATATAAATAAATATATAATAAATATATATGTTATTTATATTATGTTTAAAATTATGGATAATATTAAATCATGATCTAATTAAGACAACTAAAATTTAAAAATCAAAACCTATAGGAAAAACAAAGCAGTTAGTACCAAAAATGTTTCTTTAACATGGAATTGTTTATAAAAAAGTAATAAAATTTCATAAGAAAATAACATATGACATAATATATATTAATATTTTTCTATAATAAATTTATAGTAAACATTTATTTATTATATATTTGGTTTGAATATTTGCGATAAAATTTTAGACTTAAGTTAAAGGGATTTTTAGTCACTCTTTTATTTCTGGTAGATATATGAAAATTCACTAATCTTTTCATTTATGTGGTGTATATACCTTCCCCTTTCACATCGTATATAATGAATCTAATTATTTTAATGATATTTAAATTTTCATTTTATGTTATTCTTTATTATGGATTACAATTCAAATGATTAACGAAGTATTAAGGGATTTTTTCTCAATTTTTCTTTCTTTGAGATCAATGATGTGTTATGCACTTATATTATTTAACATGGTGTATAAAAACCCCATTTTACATGTAATATCATGAATTTAATTATACTCATGATATTTTAAATTCCATTTTATTTTATTCCTTTCTAGGGATTATGATTCAAATATAAAAAAGTTGTAATGATTTTATGTTATAATCTCATCGCTTATTGGTATGGTCTATGATTATGTATACAATGGTAAAATCTTATAATCCATATCTCAATAAACTCATGAATTTTATTTACCAATAGTAATTTATTATATTTTAATGTGATATTACCATTTTTATACTCTTTGGTACTTAAAATAATTTACTAAATGGTTTTAAGAAAATCTTAATTTATTTATCTCTTTGGTCAGAAAATCTGTTTTCCTCTAAAACCATTTCTTTAAAACAATTCTTCAAAATTTATTCATTATTCTCCAACTATTTTTAAAAATTAATTTTTTCCCATGTTTTACTTTTTAAAAAACGAAATCAATCTTCATGTTGTTTTCCAAAAAACTCCAATTTGGGTTTTAGTAAAAATGTTAATGGAATATTTATTTTAATGTGTATGACATGAATGAAAAATCTCATAATCATGACCATTATATTATTTAATGATTAAATTATAAGTTTCAAGTTTATTTTCAAAGAAAAGTATTTTTAAATTGTTTTATGTTTTCAATTTTTTTACAAATTATAAAGGATATTTTCCCCAAGAAATGTTTTAAATGATGAATCAAATAATTTTATAACTATGATGACATATGTTTATGTTACAAATGCCTCACTAGGGGATATGTTCCAAGGATACCATTGATATTATTTATCTAAATGGTTTTTTTATGATGAAATTATGTTTATGAAATATGTTCCTTTTCCAGGGGTTATAACATGATAAAATTCATTTGAAACTTGATTCTTTTACCACGGGTTATGCTATTATAACCATTATCATCTTATCGTGATTCTATTCTAGAAAATTTGAGGAGAAATACAAAAGATCGCTCAGGGATGCTTGAAATAATTTAATCCAAGGGCATCCCCTATAATAAGGTTCACACCCTTTGTACGTAAAGAGTTTAAATTAGAGAAAAAAGAGATATTGGTGCTTTGGGAAGCCATGGATGCCAAGAAATATGAAACATTATTCCCCACCCTTTAGATGTGAAGAACCTTCATTGTGCTATTGAGATACCTTTTACACATTCTGATATTATAGATGATTGACCATGGAACCTTTCCAACACCAGTCATATAATCATAAAGAACTAAGTAATCCATCTCAAAAACTACAAAAGGAACCTAAATCTGGTGAAAACGTTGTAGTAGAGTATATAGCTCCATTGCCTCAGCATGAAGGGAATGTCCTTGACCAAAAAATGCATTGAATTCCAAAATAATAGAACCATTAAATCCCAAACAATACCCCTTCTACCTAAGATGCATAAGATACAAGAACCATCAGTATTAAGCTTTAATCTTGAGATGGGGGGATACCAATGAACCCAAATCCCTTACCTGGTGATAATTGAAGAAGAAGGAACCCCTACATTAATAAGCCTAAATATAGGAAAGTCCTCCCTATTTTTATGGAAGCTAAAAAATTAAATCAAGAAGAACATGGTACGAGTGATTAAAGAATAGAACCAGTCCATCACCCCTTCAAAAATATCCAAGTTCTTATCCCTCCAAAAGAACCATCATCCAGCTAAAAACATCATGGGTTTTTAATTTTTATTTGAACCAATAATAGATTCACAATGAAACAAAACATACAGGAAGTTACCAGAGTGTCCCCCATAGGAGTGGAAGCCTATAAACTCACCGAGATAACTCGACACTAAAACATACCAATCACTTTCAATGAAAATGTGATTGAATTTATTTTCCTTGGATAATCTTTAACAAGACCACCTAGATGCCGTGAAAATTCCCATACATTGTATGTTGTCGCTGGTGGCCAGTGCTCAGTTCCGGATTCTCCATAAAAGGAAATTAATATTTTCAATAATTTCTTTTCTCCACAACATATCCTCTCATATATCCACCCCCTCTCTAGTATGAGACTACCTACGATGGTCCTTGAGAGAAAAATCACTCGAAAAAAGATTCTATAAAAACACATATGTATGACTCCATACTAAGATTGATGTTGTTGAAAATAACATGATATTTAGGGGATATAACATAATAAATAAACATTGTAAATATGATTTCATCTTTGAATAATATCCCAAGAATATGAAATCTTGGAAACCTATGAATTGAACCCATATAATTTTGAAACCAAGAGTAAATTTTCTCATCTGTAACAATCCAGCATGAATGATCATTAAGATGTTGGAGATGAGGCCGAACCGGGGCTAGATAGAAAAATATCACCCTCCAACATAGTTTACTACCCTAACTATATTTTCCACTCATGTGGATTCTTGATATTATTTCTTCCTCCGTGTGTTCCTAGGACAGTCTTGCATACATACAGTTTAATGTAACTGATTCTATTAGATAGACATGACTTGAACGGGGAGTAAACCCTGTTCAGTAAGGAAATTTTTTAGCCTTTAGGGTCTTAGGGTTAAAACTTTCATAATATGATGGTTTAGGTAGTGAACATATTCTATTATGATAGCCTTGTAAATGATCCTTGACTAATATGGAAATTATTTTCTATTATTTTGTGAATGTCATAAATCTATGATGCTTGCAATTTTTATACTATTCTGGATGATGTCCGTTGATTCCCTTTTGATTTATGTATTATGAACAACAAATATTTATTCAATGACAAAATATTATGATATTTTATATAAATATTATGGTTTTCAAATGTTATTATCATGTTTTCATACCCTTATGTTATTTTTATTCTTACATATCTTCCTTTTTTACCCTTACTGATCACCTGAGCTTACCCTTTTTTATGTTTAATTTCCCCAAGTTATGAAGAAATTTATAATGTATGATATGTCCAAGAAGGGTTCTAATTATGAATATAATATTTGGAGATTTTTTATTTTATATATGTACTAGTTTCATATGTTTTAAATTTTCCAAAGACACTGAACTATTACAATAATCATGTATGTGTTTGTGTAATGTAATGAATATTTATAAAAAATGATGTAATATCTTTGTATGATAAGATTGGGTCACTATAGATGGTATAAGAGTAAATTTTTAGTCTATGATGATAAAACCATAGTTAAATCCTTAATTCCATGTCTAAGCATAAGTCTATGGATGAGTCAAAGTATAGGAAATTATCCTAGAATTTTGTTAAATGATATTGAATGTTGATTCCAAGAAATCAAGTCTTTGTCTTGATACTAAAAGTTGATGTGGCGCTATCACAGAATTACTTTGGGGTAATAACTTAAAAAAGGGTACATTTATCTACAAATTATTGTCACTTGGTGAAAGACAATGGTCCTTATTATACACCTAGTTTGACACTCTCTGGAGATATGATTTGGAAATTCAAAAACACATTATGAACCATCATGAAAGATTTAAATAGATTTTGACTATGAATGTCCTACGAAAAATCCAAATTTTTCAAACATTAAAAATAAGGTGATATAATTTAGAATTCCTATATGTTTTTTTCTTGATTATGTAGTTCCCCATCATGATTTTTTTTCTTACACTTTTATTATTGGTTATTGTCAATGGATGGAACCCAAAGGAACCATGTTAATGATGACTGGAATGGATAATGCAATTATTTCCTTCCCGATTATCAAAATATTATGGTAGTAGTAATGTAAAATATTATTTCTTTTCTCACATAACTTTCTCAAGCTATGATTTATGGTGGACATCCAAACAAAAAAGTAGGTAACAACATTATGTTGAGTCCTTCATGAAGCAATGTCCACCTTTATTCAGTAGGTATTCTGATCCATTAGTTTTTAAACATTGTATCAGCACCACTGAAAATATATTTTCCATTAAATGATGTTTAGGACATGAAAATTTCATTTTGGATGTCTACAATTTGGAAAATGAAGAAAACCAATAGAGGATGCTTATCGTGAATATATGGCAATAAAATGAAATTGACTTCATGGATTGGAACAAGGTCAATAAATTATTTCTAAATTAACTAATTTACTCATACTCTACATAAAAATATGGAGAAGGTGTTCCTTGAGCTAAATAAAAAGGATAATGAATCTTTTGGTACTATTGAGGTAAATTTTAAAATACATCTGAGGTAAGCTTCCGATATTACCAACCAACCTTAAAGTGATGTCAATTGATTCTTCAGTGGATTAATAAAAAGTCTCCAAATGTCAATAGACATAAGAGATATCAAAATATATGAAGATATTTTTATATGAACTATCATGGTCTAAACAGATTCCAGAGTTACATATCAATATCATGGTTTTGATCAGAATATGAAAAAGTACTTCAAAAATTATAAAAACCATGGTGAGAATAATATGATCTTTCCTCTTTGTTCAATTTGTGGGAAGAAGCATGTAGTTATTTTTCTAAATAGTATTCATAAATGTTTTCTGTGTGGAAGGTAAGTGCATTGATCAATTGATTTTTGATGTGGTTGTAAGAATTTAGTTAATGATACAAATATATAGAAATCTATATAGAATGCACCACCCACACTTCAATGTTCCTAATGCAAGGTGTAAAAGTATTATTCTAACCAATGAAAAAAACATGATGTTTAATGGATATTATAAAATTAAAAAACCTATTAAGTTGAGAAAAAAGGGTAAATCTTATATGATCACTATTTATGAGGAGTATTGTGATAAAAACATGGAGAAAGGTACACTAACCATACACTCTTGAACTAATAATGTCTTATTTGACTCTAGATTTACCCATTATTTCATATCTGATGAATTTTGTAAGGGTATCAAGATTCCACCCGAATAATTAGATGTAGAATTAGCAGTGAATCCTACTAATGGTAGGATTATCACATGTCAAGTCTATTACTCTTCCATGGTTGACATTGGTGGGAATGTGCTTCCCAAAAATATTTTCATTCTTCCTTTAGATGAATTTGTTTTTATCTTAGTCATGGATTTTATTTATATATATAAATCCCACATCAATTATTAAGGAAGAGAAGTAACTATTTATATTCTAAAATAAACTATGATCTTCTATCAATTTTATGACAAGTAAAAACATCCTATAGAGGTCACATCCATTGTGTAGGTTTAATTCCCATTAAAAAGTGGTGTTTAAATCAAATTATTTTGGGATAAATTTGATATGCCTGTAATGTGGTGATTTATTGATTTCTTTGCAAAAGTGTTTATTATCCTTACACTAAAATGTAAAGTTTAGTTCTCTATATAACTCGTAACTAGTCCTCTACCTATCATAAATACTCCCTATAGAATGGCCCTAATTGAGTTATAGGAATTGAAGAAGAAACTCTAGGAAAACCTTTAAAAGGAATTCATTCATCCATGTTTTCCCATTGGGGTGCATTTTTTCTTATTGTTAAAATGAAATATGGATCAATGTGAGTCTATATTAAGTATTAAGAGAAGAAAAATATCATAATTAAGAAAAAAATATCCACTTTCCCATACTCATGACTTGTTTGATCAGCTATACATAGCTCAAGAATTTTCCAAGATTTACCTTCATTTTAGATATCATAAATTGAGGTTCAAGAAGGAGGATATCGCCAAGAGAAGATAATGTAAAAGGTGGGAATAGTTTGAATACATAGTGATTCCATTAAATTTTATGAATTATCCTACTATCTTTATATATTTAATGAATTGATTATTTATATATTACATTGATCAATTTTTGATAGTCATTATTAATGATATTATTATCTTTTCAAATTGAAAGTAAGAAAATGAAGACCAAATGATAATTGTACTAAATAACTTATGTCAGGATAAACTATATTAAAAATATACATAGTGTGAATTTTGGATGCTAAAGATTTCATTTTTTTGTTATAAAATCATAACAGTGTTTATATTAATAGATCTGTTAAAGATGGAGGATATTGATTGTAGTCCCATAACAACCCAAATAACTAAGATCCATAGTTTTCTTGGTCTAGATGGATATTATTTATGGATTGGGAATAACTTATCATGGCTATAAAATCCCCAGAAAATGTTAACCTGGATGGGAACCAAGTTCCTCAGAATATATGAATCTGAGGAAAAATTCATGAAACTGAAGAGAAGATTAGTTAGTGCACCTATACATACATTATCTTTTAGTGGATAAGTGTTTGTAATCTATATTTATGCCTTAAATAATGGATTGGTAAGTGTCCTTATGAAAAAATAATGGTTATATCTTATAACTTATGAAAATTGAAGATTTGTGATAAAAATATATGAACACATTATTTGAAGTAAGTTATTGTAATCTTTTCATTAAAGATATGAATGAATTTTATTTATACAGAAAAGTGTGATATATATACCGATCATAAAAATTTAAAGTATATATTCACACAAAATTAGTTGAATGTATTTCAAAGAATATTTTTAGAGCTTATTAAAGGTTATGATATCTCAATACCTTATCATCATGTGAAAGAGAACAAGGTTTTCAATGATTTCAGTCAAAATGAACATGTAATTTTATTCATGATGATGATTAGAAAATATAAAATATTTCTAGACTTTTAAATTATGGATACGGAAATTATAATGTGGGAAAATACTATCTCCCTTAATTTAATGTCCAACCATCTATCCAAGTGAATATTAAAGAGGCACAGAAAGAAGATGTGCAACTATAAATGAAGGTTAGAAATACTCCCAATTTTAAAATTTTATGATGATAGAATGATAAGTTTTTATAACCATGTATGTATTATATCCATACCATATTCTAATAATTATTTTTTGGAGGAAGATCATAGTTCTTCATTCATTATTCATCTCAGAAGAACAAATATGTATAGAATTTTTAAAGAGTACTTTTAGTAGGATAGCTTAACGAGAGATATCAAAGAGTTTGTAACTTTGTTCTTGTAATGAAAACTTGTTAATTATGAAATAAATATTTATAAGGGGATGTTACATCCATTACCCATGCCAAAATGATAATGGAAAAAACAATACTATGGATTTTTTTCAGTAGACTACCCTGAACATATAAAGGGAATAATGTTATATGGGTTATAGTTAATCACATTACAAAGTTAGTAAACTTCATCACTATCAGAGAAGTATTATCTCTAGATCAACTTGGTAGGATATAAATTAAGAAAGTGGTAGGGTTTCATTTAGTAACAAATTCCATTTTTTATGATCGAGATTCGTGGTTTACATCAAAGTTCAAGTGGGGACTTTAGAAATCTCTTGATATATATTTGATTTTCAATACTCTATATCATCCTCAATAATATGGTCAATATAATATAAAAATTATTTCCCTTGAATATATTTGGGGATCTAGAACTTTGAATTTATATTTTTTTTGTGATAAACTAATTACACAATTATATTTTTCTTAAAACAATAGATTTTACTCAATCATTCAAATGGATCTTTACAAATCCCTCCATGGAAAGAAATAAATATTTCTATCATACTAAAATTAATATTTAGAAAAAAGATACCGAGGCTTAAGATAGCTAAAAAAATGTTATACAATGTAAAATATATTTTGAAACACATCATGGTTTCTCAATTCAGAAGGAATGTTTTTCTAATAATCTATGTTGTGATCTATAATTTGATGTTGGTGATATGGTGTTTCTAAATAATTCTCCATGGGAGATGTTTATTAGATTAGGGAAGAAATTTAAGAAATTTTCTAAATATATTGGTCACATTGAAATTATTGATCATATCGGGATAGTATACAATCATATGGTGCTTACCTCAAACCTATCTCAAGTCCATGATATGTTCCATTTTATCTCTCTTGAGGAAGTAATTACATTTCCCTTCACATGTATTGAAATTAAAGGCCCTATTACTAGAACATGATCTTTCTTATGAGGAACAACTGATGGGGATTCTGGATCATAAATAGAAATTTCTATGAAACAAGACCATTCACCTAGAAAATGTTTTTTGGTGAATCCGCCAATTTGAGAAAACTACATGGGAACTTGTGGATATGATGAAGCATAAGTATGTTAATTATCATTATAAGATTGAAGGTTTTTTAGGGATAAATTAACTTTAATGGGGGTAAAATGTAACACCATGAGTTTTCATTAGTTTTTTAAAAAAAAATTAAAATTCATTGATAGCTTTCATTACACATAACATCATGTTAAGCTTGTTCTACATGAAATACTCGGTTATCTTCCTTTAAACACAATATTTAGTTTTATCAGAAACACAATATATTATTAATATAAATATTTAAACATGATAGTAATAACATAGGAATTAAAAATATTGATAAGAATAATAATAACAACTTTTTAAATATTAATTATAATGGTTTTATTAAATAAAGAATATTGATAAAAATGTACTTAATTTTGGTAAAGTCTTTATATGTTTGGAAAATACAATTTTCTTAAAAAATGTTTTTTATTTCCTTTTGTATACAATAATAAAATTAATTTTTCACACTTTTATGAAATTAATTTGATAAAATAAATTTTATTTTTGAAATCAGTATGACCAAATTAGATTAGGGTGCATTTTTTTATTTTTCTAAAAAGAATATTTTTTGATAAATTGTGAAAAATAATTATTTTTAATTAAAAACAGAATTTTTGTTTAAATTATTTATAAATTTAAATTATATTTAAAAAAATTAAATTAAAATTAGTTCAATTATACATCTATTAATCAAATTGAGTTCATTCTAATCAATCTGATATTAAATTTTGGTATAAAAATATTTCCATCTTTTGAACATTTCCACTTAAAAAACTCACATTCTCATAAACCCTATGAGGTTATTTTTAAATTATTTTTTTCAATTTTTTCAATTGAAATTGAAAAAATATAATAATTAGATTCAGTATAAGGCATATAATAAAATAATTTCAACATTCTTTTTGATAAAAATAAATAGAAAAAATAGTAAAAATTATTTATCATTATTAAGGTAAAAATGGTTTTAGTAGGGGAATAAACTAAAAAGATAAGTTTTAAAAATAACCTAAAACATTTTCAACACCCATTTTATAGCCATATTTTTAACTTATATTTTTTAGTATTGATAATGTTACAATATCAGGGCCTTGTGACATGAGAAAAATGTGGGTGTAATTCTTTCTTTCATACAATTACAAGTGTTCCACTCATATCACTTATAAAAGGCCACCCATTATCCTCTATTATGCACACCTTCAAAACATTTTGGATCATCTAATACCTTACCAAATTAATTACCAACTTCCAAAATCTCATCAGAGAATATTTTTTGTATATAAATTCAGCCAAGGAAGGCTTTGTGTAAACCTAAGGAGGATACCTGAAGTATATCTAACATTCATCAACGATCATTTTTGTTTTATTTATTCCTAAACCTCCTTTAATTATTATTATAACATGATGATATAATAAAATTATTGTATTAAATTTAATAATATATTGTAATGTTAATGTAATTACCTAAAACCATTTTTACATCCATCAAATGGGTTATAAAATCATCGTTCGTGTGTACGGCAGACTACCGCCTCGTGAAGTGATGTCATTAATTTTTCTATTTCCACCTATAAAGGATGGAAATAATGATAGATCTATTATTTATATATGATATTTTTGACTCCCCATTTAATCACATGAATGAAAATGTGTCAAAGAAAAATGCCTTATAAAAAGGATGAGTAAATAGTTGGAGAATATCAATATTTGCAAAGGATTAAAATATAGGTTCACCCAAGGTGGCACAAATCACTAGTAGCACGTAGGTACTTTTACGCCCCACCACTTGTGTGACTAGACTTATATTCCTAGGGTACCATATTTTCCTATAAATAGACCCTTGGTGTCTTCATTTGTATGGACAAATTTTCTCAAAGGTTGATTGTTGGTCTGATGACCTTAGTGATTTACCCTATTCCTCAGAAACCTCCATTGTAGTTTCATAACACCTAATGATATGGAATTAAAGAAGTATAGTGAGAATTAATTCCTTTCAGTGTTAAAAATAAAACAAAACTTGTGCGACAATTTCACCCAACTCCCTGATTTAACAACACATTAACAATCACCCATCTTCAAATCAGAATTTGCACGCCTCACTTCTACGAATACATGTGAATACCCTTGAAGTATTGAACCAAGTATCACCCAAGTATAGTTATCTAGTTTGTTCATCTCCTAAGGTGCAACAAATTTCCCCAATATTACTTGAATTTCGCCCACTTTCACACTCCTTCATGGTTCACCGCACCTTCTCATCCTACACGAGCCTTTCATGAAGCCTCCTTTAAATAAATTCATAGAAAATATCCTCATTTATTTTCTCCCTTGTTTTGAAGTGATCATTTGGAAACCTCTACCAAGACCTCCTAATTTACAAAACCTTATGTAAAGGCACATCTGTGGGTCTCTCATTTGGGTTTGTATTTCTATAGTCAGAGCTTGTCCTACTAGAGGGTTAGGATCTTTAGGATGTCTATAAGTTTATATATCTATGTTCACATGGACCCTTACCCTAGGGAAAGTGTTGAGGAGTTCCCATTCATGGATTCTGGTGGTAGTACTCTATCATACCATTATCATCTCTAATACTTGGAGCCTCTGGTTCCTGGTTGGGATGATAAGGATCACAATTTCTTTTTTCCTTTGCCAAAAAAAAATCTCCCTCATCTCCTAGGACCAATAAATGGAAAACCATCCTAGTGTAATCCCATATCATTTCATGTATAAGGTTGTAGTATTTATCCTCTATATATCCTTCCCCTTCACTCCTTCCTTATATTAGACAAATGTTCAATGTAAATTGAATAAGTGGAAACGTTGTAGCACGACCTCTTCTAATATAGCCATTTCCTCTTCTATTGTATCCTCGTACTCTTCTACCAACAAAGAAGGAATAGTGTGTGTGTTTTGTTGAATCATTCACATCTTCTTGTTTCTCACACTGAGCATGACTCACATGGGCTTAGAAGTTTTTAATGATCACAACACCCCTACAATACACCAGAAGTAATGAACTATGAGAACTATGATTCCCATCATAACTATAATATGTAGGAAGCCTTCCAAAGGCTCAAGCTAAATACAATCTCATCCATGAAATGAGAAATCATACCCCCATAATCAGGGAATCCTCCTTAGGAGTAATCCTCTATCCTATTTTGTCCATATACCTATAAGTGTCTAATGAAATTTGAAAGCTCATATTCCTTCCAGGTTTCTCTAGATTCCTAGGATTAATTCCCGTGCTAAACATTGACTAGGAACCGTTTTCCTAAATTTCTTTACCACATGACGTTAAACTATATAGTTGGGTCGTTATCACATGACCTTAGAAGGTATGATGTTTCCCATTAAGTGGCTCTGAACTATATGGGTTCATATTCATTTCACAATGATACATAGGAATCCCACCTATAGGTTCAATCCCGGCATCATAACAACTTTTTTCTCCCTATATGATGATAAATTCATGAGTAACATTCATCTTCATGGATGACCACAAACTCTAGAGTGCCACACTATATGGCTTAAAAATTAGTATCATTATGATAATGACCAAAAAATCTCTATGTAGTATATAAAAGGATACCATCAATATAAAATCCTAGATACACAAAGATATCTCCATTTGTGAATAACATAGAATACATACAAATGATTCTTAATTCAACATAGGACAATAATTGATTTATAATCGTGGGATGACCTATTTCCTACATGGGAATTAATTAAGGATTAAAAAATATATCTTAAATATATTAGAGATTCATAGAGTCGGTAATAATTCTCCCAAAAGGGTGTGATGAGCCCGACATCCCATCCTCATGTCCCATGTGAGTTCTTAAGTATCATAGGTCAATAAACCTAACGAGCACCTACCTTTGGAAAGTGGGTCACATTGGATAAATAACCTTTTGGTGTTTCCAGTTCCATAAATAAATTTATTAGAAACCATTCAGAAATAGGGATTCCTAACTAGAACATGCGTTCTGAGGGAAACAAAGAGTGGTGAAACCAACATGAATGACTAAATTATGGAATTTATTTCAATAAAAGGGATGAATTGATCAATATCCATCAGACCATTCTACTACGTGAAGAAAACATACATATAAGGGAAATAAATAATGGTGAACCCGATGTGAATCCTTAACCAAGATGATAGTGTTACCCATTCCAGAAAACACAATCAATTAGGAATTTTTTTGATCGAATGAGACACTAGAGTTCATTGTTTTTGTTACACATGTATACATGTAATATTTTCCATGAACTCCTGATAATCCAAATGTATTCCTTCATGTTTACACCTGTGAATGCCCCAACTACTGATTTGGCCTAATCCTCATCTGCATGAAGGACACCATCATCAAATTAGCCTTTTCAATATTGGGTCGCTAATGCACTTGTTTGATAGTACCATCAATACAGTACCATTCTAACCTTGTAAGCTTCCCAACAGACCCTCCAAAATCAAGAATAACCCCATGATCATCTGGTCAGTGATGAATGGTGGTCCATAAGTAGATGGCGTCAATCACCATCTTCAATCTTTTCAAGAGATTATCCCTATAACACAATCACAAATCCCTCCAATATTCTAGGGAGGTTGACCAAGAGGTCACATATGACCTTGTTCTGAAGACACAAGGGTCCTTCCTAACGAATCCTACCAACAATAACCACCTCTAGTGTCATATGGTAGTAAACCCTTGACATAAAGATGGTATTTTCTTTCGTTTTTCAAACCTAAGACACTCAAACCTGGGAACACAAGATGAACCACTAGGGAAAAAACTGGCTAACAGGGAGAAGGATCCTACCATTTCTCCCTCTATTGAATCAAACCAACCAAGTTTGGTGGAAAATATTGATCGGGCATATACACCTATTTGATGTCAATCATCTAACCAGCAGACTTATCTGGTGGAATCCAATGAATACCACTATTCTAATATAGTAGAGTACCAAAAGGAGGAACATACAACTACCTACACCCATCAAACCTTCCAGTAGCCTCATCTAGTAGCACATGGGGATTTCAGTCAGTAAGTCTTAACAACCTGAAGAGGGGAGACTCAACTCTCTACCCCAACACATGATTACTACTAGCATCCATTAATAGGAAATTGAAGTAAGGAGAAGGTACATAACACTACTCTAGACACCTAATGTATGTATATTCCCATTATTGTAAGTGAAGTCTCCAAGTACATCTTGGAAATGGAGAAAGGGTAGATAAAAATTCCTTCTCATATTCTGGAGACATTCCAAGATATTATCCCTTTGGTAACAAAAATACCTGAGGGATAGAAGAAAAATGTTATCCCCAAAAGAAGGGTGGATCATCAACATTTGACTCCCGAGTAGATACGTAACTTTGTTATCGTATAGGAGGGTTATGGGGAATAATCTATATCATATAGAAAACCGGATTGGGAACATATTCTCACTCCAACTAGAGATAATCGGCATATTCTAATGGGAACTTCAAGGCATGCACATATACCTTACCATGACAACCATTTTTTCTAACAAGTGGACCCAAATTATTTTAAGAAGGCATCCAAGAAAAATGTTTATCTAACATAGTTGGAAAATAAAGGGAGTGTTTGCAATTTGGATCCTCTTAATACTGGAGTTCTTGAATCCCTTAGACATTTATATATTATAGCTCAAAATCCTACTCTCCCACAACCAAATAATGGGATTACTAGTAAAAAATCTGGAGGTCCTCATTAGAAAATTCCTCATGAAGGCATGCCTTATAATAATTAGGTCAAACTCAATATCTTATCTCTTGATGAGTTTCACAAAAACCCTACATGTGACCATAAGACTAAGGAGTAAGAGGGTCTACCCATTTATATAATCCACCATGATGGTCCTCCCCATGATGAAATTCACAGTGAAAGTTCTCTCTATAGTAGTGATTTTCATTGTCAAGAGAATTATCCAACTGACAATGTAGTGATGAGAAATCCCTCTTATGTTGAGGCACTTGAAAATACAAGGCTAGTAATTTTTTATTCCTTTTCATTGTTATGTAAAATTATTTCTCAACTGGATGACATCCCAAGGTGACAGTCATTTTACAAACCCCCCTTAGGCCATTTTTCTTCCAATGTAACAGAGTAACTCTCTACTGATCTTGTAGACTATAATAATGTGGAAGTAAAATGGAAAATTGGTCCAATAATGTAGAGAAATATCTATAAAAAATGAATAGGACATGTTGAACATGAGGAAACAAATTGATTAGGTTGAAATACCAGTCATGTTCTATCCTTTGTCCACCTCTCAATACAACATTCCAAAGATATTGGCAGAATATTGTATTTATGATATCCTCCTCAACATATGGAAGACTATTTTCCATCTAAAAGACAAATTATTACCATATATTGAATATAAAATTCATTTAATGGTAATTGTAGGGCTAAATAATTAAATTTACTTGTCTTCTCTCATGGATTCTCGACATCCAAATATTGAGAAGCAATAGGGATCCCTTCAATGTGAATGCCTCGATGCATTAATGAGGTTGCGACAACTGATCGCAGATACCCCACCTGGTGTTCATATTAGAGGATGTGGGGCACATGTAGTATTACATTTCACCGTGCTCCAAATCTAGAAATTCACTCCAAAAGTGGTATCAAGAAATGTTATTACAGCAATCCGGCTAAAAATAAAAATTTTATTCATGAACGAAGAGATCCCCAACAAGAACAGACCTCAACTGGCTTCCACAAAAGTCAATCATAATTAAAGAAAGATATTGAGATAAATTTCATCAAGAATATGAGAACATTGAGCAGGCCATCCTCTTAAATGATTTCAACCATAAAATTTTGGAACTGTTTAAAATCGAAAAATGGTGTTTTGAATCAAGAAATTCACGTGAGTGTCAGATAATTCACCCAACGAATGTTCAGACTATATTTCATAATATCTGAAGAGAATATGTGATTATATCATCCATAGAATTTTATGAGCCACCCTATCCCACAGGGATGGTATCTTTTTTAACCCATCCTTTAGAATCAAAAATCATCGCTCCAAGGGTTGAGAAATAAAAATAGGAATAGCCCCAGCCCACAGGTCTGGGGGGTTTCCCATTCGCAATCCCCTCTTTGGTGGAAGTAATTTTTCTCCCAATTAGGGAAGAAGATAAAAACCAAATGCATAACTAAACTATTAAGGGACTCTATTCAGGTTACTCTTCTCCAAAAATATCACAGGGAACCAATAAATAAGAGGAAAAAGTCTCATAGAGGTCATAGAAGAAGGCGAACTCACATAGATACTGAGAGAATGCCAGTAATGCATTATGCATAGGTTAATGTCATCAATACCATCATTGAAGGCCCTCATGAAAATGAATCCAGTTTTGGGGAGTCATAGGATGTAGTTCTTATTCCTAATTCGGTCCACACCAAAGAAAATGAAGGAGGTGTTTATACTCGAAATTGGAGGCTTAACCAAAATTTAGGTATCCCCTATAATAAGCAGCTTCCACCCCGTCGAAAGAAACTTAATAATGGAAAAGTTAAAGGTCAGACCATGTCTCGCCTTTCTCCCAAAGAAGGTCAATCCATTTCACTTGAGGAATGATTTTCTTATCAAGAGAAGAAGATGAAGAATTTAAGAAAACAAATTATAGAGTTACTCTGAAGAATCATTCCTAACAGATAATCACCACAAGAATATCCTCATCTCACACCTCCAGTATGAGCACATTAGTAAAGAGGGTTTGTTGCAACTACTAATGTGGATAATTAGTTACCTCCATTGGGTACACGGTCAGGGAATTATCAGGAACATCTTTACAGGTCTTCCCCTATTGTTTACCCATGTCAGATACCTGCAGTGCCACCACCAGTCATCCTCTTATTCTATGCACCATTTTTCTCTATACGCCCCACCTATTCATGTCCCAACTCAGACATATTTTTCTCGAAATCTTGTGAACACCATTGAT
Source organism: Viscum album (assembly GCA_963277665.1). NCBI lineage: Eukaryota > Viridiplantae > Streptophyta > Magnoliopsida > Santalales > Viscaceae > Viscum > Viscum album. The sequence continues at coordinate 625,305,980 of OY728150.1, read as the reverse complement.
TCATTAAAAACTTTATTAGAAGTTATGTAAGGCAGTCATACACCTGTATAGCTAGAAAATAATTCTTATACCGAATTGGTCGATATGAATCTTCCCTCAAAAAAACTTTAGGAATCCCAAATTTACAGTCTTCAACTACTCGAGAGATCTGGAGAAGCACTTGATGCATTTCGTCTCTTAATGTATCCCATGATGGGGACCCCTGAGCAATAAGTAGTAGTGAAACTGAAATGAATCATACACTCATTACAGGGGCCAACATTTGTATGGTACATGATTCTGCAGTATCGATCCATTACTAGATGGGAATATATATATCATAAGTTCATCTTCCAGTTCAGATCAACACTATAGAAGACAACAGTCTTCTATCTCAAAAACTGAAAGCAAAGGGAGAATGAAAAAATTTAGATTTCATTGTTCTGTGAAAAGTATTAAAATAATCCTTGAATATAATTCTCCCTCAAGAATTTTTATTTACCATTTATGAATAAAATCTCTATGATATGTTGCGCACACCATTAATCCTTGTGAAATACACAGAAGGGTTCTGGGATTTGGCCTCAATTTTTCAACCGGTAAACAACTCCATAACAGAGATCGTAGCCAAATCTCGAGCAATCCCATCAACTCTAGGAAGAAGAGAAGGAAAGGCATAGGCTATTATAATTACACTTAAGTATAACCCTATACACACTCCTACATCAAATCATGTCTAATACTGTAGGGCCCAACCTCCTAAGCATTAACAAAAATGACCGCCTCATCAAGGTGATCAATGATATCGAAGGTGGAATCTATTTGAGGAATTGAAAAATAAGCTCTATTCATTTTAAAATGGCCAAGTCCCCATCTATTTCATCTCATTTTTGGAAAAAATCTTAGATCAATTTCAAATGTGAGAGAAAAATAACAAATAATGATATGAGAACCTCCCAAATTATTTCTATTTCTATAAAATATTGGGACACCCCATCTAAGAGTGTTTTTTTAAGGACCTCGAACAAAATATGGTGGACTCTGGGAAAGTGAAGCTAAAAAAAATCACCAACATGGTATCATGTTTTACTGTTACAGATCCACATGAGTAATGTGAGTTGAAGGAAGTCAAATGTAAGAATGCTCTTAAATTAGATGATTGGATAGTCAGGAAAACAATCAACCAAAATCATGCCATTATAGGAACATAGTTGAAATAGTAAATTATGTCTCTCAATGCTCCCATTACAGCAAATACATCTTCATCAAAATCCTAGTCCTCTGAAGGTCAATCCTCAAAGAAGCGACATGGACAGAAGAATAAGGAGAAAACAGAAGAGTATGAGTTTGGGTCAAAGAAAAAGTTTTCATTGACCTTATAATATTTCATTCCAACTATCTGAAAAGAACGAGCACCACCCTGCTAAACATAACAATAAGAATAATAATGTCTATAAAAATCTTCATTAGATGAAGAGTTTATTTTCAGCTCTATCAACATTATTCAATTAACAGATCCCTACTCAAATGATGATTCTAATTATAAACCTTATTTCACAACACTTGGTTAAGGAATTAGAGGAATAGGTCATCAAGGTCAAGGATACATGGGAATAAGGGGTTATTCTAGAACCCACTACTTAAAACACACCCTTACTTGAATTTTTTTGTAGTATAAACCCATGGGAGAGCCTTCCAGTGGGCTCTGTAGGAACAAGGGAACTCTCCCACACATGATAGGGTCTTCCCTGATATGATCATATTCGAATACTGGTTAGAGGCTATACCACCACTTTCTTGGTGAGTGGGAATACCTATATTTCCTAATCCACTAAGATAGTAAGTACTTCTAGCTTCTTCCATGAAATATGGTCTTGCACATTAGGAACATCATCTTCCAAGGAACCAAAAAAAGAGCACCTCTATGTTGGAAGACATAGACCTCTAGATCAAAGGTATTATGTGTTGAAGCACTTGTCCCAAGTACCTTCCATGTTATCCATCCATGATTCCCTAATTTTATCAAAGGATCTCTGAGAAGCACTCATTAAGGCTTTGTCAATCCTGAAAAAGTTTTAAGTCAAGGTTTCTACTGTAGAGCATTATCATATAGAGAATGATCTAGTATAATTCAATGTGGTCATATCCTTCATGGACCAGGATGATGATGTTGTCATATAAGGACATATCAGGCCCTTGTACCTATCTATAAGGATTAATGACACTAAAATCCGACGAGCCTTCATTGATAATGGAACAGGAGTCAACTTCATTCCAATTCAAACACTTCACCAATTGGGCCTCACTGAATCCCACATTTATTCATCCTATATGATGATACTAGGTTACTATAAGATTGAGAAAGAACCACTTTGTGCGATTATGATCAGAACTCAGTTTGGGGATCTCATATCTGAGTTAGAGTTCATGGTTTTCGGAAAAATATAGCTTTCAATGTTGTACTCTTAAGTCCTTGGTTACATCAGTATACGGACATTCTTTCATCGTACTGACAATGTATCCAATATTTCATCAATGGTAAAATTGGGTCATTTCATGGTGATAAATACCCTTTCAAAACTTGTGAAGCTCAGTACATTGATGTGGAGTTCTATCACATAGGTGGAAGATGGTCTATGGAAAATGATATTACTAGAATCAATGCTATGAATGGTCTAGGAAAGATCACAGCTAACACATTAAAGAATCTTAGTGGAGATTACATGATACCCATTAATCAAATTCAAAGGGTTATCCTAAATAAAAGAACTTATTATGTGGCATCCCTAATGTCATTTGTGGAAACTAATCATAACAGCACCATAGAAATCATTGATTCACCAAGAAGTGATGAAATCTTAACTGAAGATGTCTTCATTCTATCCACTGAGCTTCAACAAGTCTCTACTTCATTATCCATGCTAGAAAAAATGTCCACACTCATGGAAAAATAAAATGATTCTGATTTTCTTTCAAATATCTTCCCTTTAGAGCTTCAAAAAGACCCTTCATCATCAGTTGGGCCGGAAATGGTTGGATTCTCTTCGGGATGTCCAAATACCGACTCCTCCCCTAGATCTGAAATTATTTATTCATCATATACCCTCTATGAAGAGGTAGATGAAGTAATACATGAAGAAGAATAATAATTGGAAGACCTTAGGTATTCCCCCTCCAACATTTGAGGAATGTGTATCCACCATTGTGGATGAACTAAGAGAAATACATTTTGGTACATAGGAAGATATATTCCCCCCCCTCTAATTAGTGTTTCCATGACTCCTGAAGAGAAAGAGGTGTATACTTCCTTTCCAAAATAACATTGGGATGTTTTTTCTTGTAATTATACATAGATTCCATTCCTTGACCCAGAGGTGGCCACTCATCATTTGGGCCATCCATAAGATCATCAAGGATACAAGCAAGTATCCAGGGGAACACACCTGATTCATGCCTCCAAAATTGAGGTTGAGGTTGAAAATATTATAAAATATGACTTCATGTAAGACATAGAATATACAAATTGGTTATCCAATATAGTCCTTGTGAAAAATAATAATTGGAAAATTAGATTTTTTCATTGATTTTAGATATCTTAACTAGCATTTTACCAAATATGACTTCCTAGTTACAATCACATAACTTATAATTGATGAAAATACAGGATACATTTCCCTTTCATTCATAGATGGATACTATTAGGATAAAGAAAATTGAATGTCCCCATAAGATGAGGAATCTATAGATTTCACATCCTCTTAAGGAATATTTTTATATCTTGTAATTACATTTTTATTTGAGTATCTCGGTGTGACATATAAATGTGCAATGCATCACATCTTCAAATCATCCCTGGGTAAAAAATTTGAATGCTATGTTGATGATATAGTGGTCAAATCTAGAAAACATTCAGATCACCTAACTAACTTGGAGACCATATTCAGAAAGCTTCGATAGAATAATCTGAAGATGAACGCCGTGAAATGTGCTTTGGGGTAACCTCAGGAAAATTTCTTAGTTTTATTGTATTCCATCATAGAATAAAAGTAAATCCCAATATTATTAATTCTATACTTGGAATGATACCTCCTCAAAACATAAAAGAGTTCAAAGGACTTCAAGGACACTTAGATTACATTGGGTGATTCATAGACAATATAGCAGAAATGGTTTCCCCTTCACCAATATGATGAAGAATAGTGTCACTTATTAATGGACCAATGACTACCAAGAAGAATTTGATACCCTCAAATAAATACCTCTTGATTCCACTGGTATTGATGCCTCATGTTGATGAAAAACTACTCAAATTTTATATGATATCCTTAGAGTGGTCACTATATGCATTCCATGCACAAAATAATGATGATGGGAATGAAAACCGTCTTTTCTATCTTGATCAAACCATGTTCGACATAGATACTCAATATTCAAATATTGAGAAGATCTTATTAGCATTAATATTTGCAGTTCAAAAGTAGAGGAACTACCTACGGCATCATGAAGTCCACTTGGTCTCTCATAATAACCCACTCAAATTTATCCATAGTTATCCTATATTGACAGGATTTTTGGCACGGTGGGTAGTTATTCTGCAGAAGTTTGATATATAATTCATCCCTAAAAAAGCAATGCAAGACCAAGTCTTGGTAGACTTCTTTGTTGAACACCATTCTATGAAAGAGACGTCATTGAATACTAAACATCCTGATGAATAAATACTCTATATTCAAGATAGTCCCCAAAAGTGGGAAATATACATTGATGGTGCTTCTAGAAGTCCAAATGGGAAGAGAATGGAGGACCCTAGGATTGAAAAGGTTGGGTTGGGAATTGTGCTTATCACCCCAGAAAAGGTAGTGTTTCCATACTTATTCATGTTATCATAAGGTGGTACAAAAAATGAGGTAGAATATCAAGCTCTCATTACAGGTTTCTAATTTGCACTCCAAGTTCCAATAAACCACTTGGAAGTGAATGGTGATTTATATTTGGTAATCAAAAAGATTAATGGGGATTAATCCATCAGAAAATAAGATCTAATTCCCCTATGTGATTATGTATGAGGGTTAATGGAATATTTTCCCTCAGAACCAGCATTTTCTTATGTCTGACATTCACAAAATGCTCAAGATAAGGCATTAGAAAATGTAGCTATGACCCAAGAAGATCCAAACCAAGGAAAAAAAATCATCATCATATGAATTCACCTTTTTTTAAATCAAAACAGAAGAAGGTAATGAAAATAGACCCATTCCAAAACCATTTAGTCCAACTATGATATAGATGACAATTATCATGGAATATCTCCAAGACGGAGTACTTCCACTAAAAAAAGTTGGAAGAGGGTAGATCCGGTGACGAGAAATTAATTTCACTCCTTATGATGGCCCAAATCACTAGAAGATCATCTATAGATGAGGATTTGATGGAATTTTCTTTAGATTAATTTATGGGTAGGATGTTGGGGTTTTCATGAAAGAAGTACATGAAGGAGCCTATGATGCCCACCAGTCTGGGTAACGGATTTATAATCAAATCTATAGGCTTGGATAATTCTTTCCTTCGATGATGCAGGATTTCACATATTTCAATAAGAAGTTTCATTCCATCTAGTTGAATTCCAACTTCATCCATCAACCCCCAGAGTTTCTACATACATCCAAATAGTCCTTGCCATTTGGTACAGGGGGAATAGATATAGTATGGAATTATTCTCCATCTATGGCTAAACAGTTCAACTATATCCTTACAGCTAATGATTTCTTCACCAAATGGGATAATGCAATACCTGTCAAGGAAGTTGGGGAAAAAATCATTGTTAGCTTTTTCAAAACTAATATCTTCACTATATTTGGTGTCCCTTATATCGTATTTATGTATAATTTCACCAATTTTTGTTATGATGGAGTAGGGAAGTTATATCAAGAATACAATATCAAATCCAACCATTCATCCCACTTTCATGCAGTGGTAAATGGTCAAATAGAGGCTTTCAAAACGTCCTTGTCCAACATACTCTAGATAATGGTGAATAAAGAAAAGAAATTTTGTCCTGATAAACTCTTGCAGGACTTATGGGCTTACAAGGATACTAATCGTACTGCCACACGATCAACTCTAAACGCATTGGTATAAGGTAAAGAAGTAGTTATACCCATTGAAATTCAGTTTTCGTCTCTCATAGTTTCTATTTTTGATCAATTATCCACTTATGAGAAATCCAAAAAATGGATAGATGAGTTGGGGAGACTAGAAAAAATTATATTGAATACCCTGTGTCACTTTGAATTCTATCCAAACTGAATAGCATGATATTTCAACAATAAATTGCACCTTCATTCCTTCCTCTGAGGAGAGTTGGTTTTGGTCTTTAAGACTCCAATGATACCAAGAAATAATCCTTCTAATCTTTATCCAAAGTGGGAAGGACCTTATTCAATACATAGGGTCCATTATAATGGGGATTATTCATTAATATCAATAGAAGGAGAACTCATTACAACTCCGACCAACGCAAGGTTCCTGAAGAAGTACTTTTTGTAATCACACAATGTCCATCCTAGTAGTATAAGGAAAAACTGCATTATAACCATCATCCATGTTACACAAGATCAAACTATGTAGCATCATCATCCTTATTTCATGAAGATAAACTGCATGACATGAGGTACTATTCACATGACCTGAAAATTCAAAACACCATTTGTCATTACCACATGACATGAAACGGTTTGCTTAACATCTCCCTAATTTTATTTTAAGTAATTCCTCAAAATACCACAAGTTGAAATTCCCTGTGGTCCCTTAAAAGGTGAGTAGATTCCATATGAAAGCATCACACACATTAGTGCCACTCTTTAGTGGCATTTGGGACCCATTGCTTCCCTATGTTCGGTTCTTATCCACATGGGAAACCATATTTTAGAACTACGTGTGGATCAATTTTCATTCCAATGAGATATGTAGTTATTCCCAGATCTCCAATCTTAGGTCCAACCATGATAAATTGAAATTCCCCTTCATTACCTATTTATATTAGTCAAATATGAATAGGGAATATTTCTTCATGAACTATGTGTGACTTGATCCTTACATCTCGAGGATACGTAGTGACACATGGGTCCTATCCCACATTCCATATATAATTTTTCATCCACATCATGTTACCTTTGTCCATATCACATGATGTTAAATTACATTATTCTTCAAGAACAACATGTGGCTTGATTATCATTAAAATGAGATTCCTAGTGACACCCATATCTAAAAATCTCGGGCCTAACTCTGACCAAATAAGAAACAATTTCTCCTTTCATTATGTATGAACCAATTGTATACTGGGAACTCTTCCAAAAAATATGGCTTGATTCTCAAAACATCTTGTATCTTGGTCCCAACCATTATTCTTGAAAATATTTGAAAAAATATTAAAACCCCCTTCCTCAAATAAATACTTAATTTTTGTGAGGAACTTATTCAAGAACTAATTGTGTCTTGATTATCATTCCAATGAGATGTGTAGTGACACCCAGACCTCTAATCTCAGGTCTGGATGTAATGTTAAAAAAGTCCCCTCCCCCCTATGTGCATGAATGAAAACTATATTGGGAGAATATTCAAGAACTACATGTGGATTTATTCCAATTCCAATGAGATACATAGTGATGGTCGGATCTCCAATTCTGGGTCTAGCCGCAGTTTTGGAAAATAAAATTTCCCTTCTTGTTCCCCATGTATGAATCTTATCTTCATAGAAAATGATTACAAAACATATGCCTTGATTCTCATTATAATTTGATTTGTGGTGATACTAAGAATTTATTATTTAGGAGTAACCATTAATATGCAAGTAATTAAAAAAAATTCTTTCCCACATAAAAGTTTTAATAATTAGTAGAACAACTTTCAAGAACTATTTGTGGATTGATTCGCATTCCAATGAGATATGTAGTGACACCTGAATCTCCAATCTTGGGTCATGCCACAATTAATCATTAAGCCTCATTACTTCCTATGCATAAATTAGACCTACATAGAGAGTCTTTCAAGGTCTATGTGATGCATGATTCTTACCCATATGAGATACATTGTGATGAAAATAATTTTATTATTAAGCCCAACCACAATATTTCCATCACATCACGTCAGTTCACATATATCCTTACCACATGACATTAAACTGCATGGACTTTCAATAACTATGTATGGCTTGATTATTCCCCCATAAAGATATTTTGTGACACCCATATCCTACATTATAGTCTTACCATCCATTCAAAGAAATAAAATTCCCCATCTCCCTGTGTATAGACCAAGCCTATGCTGGGAGACCAATCGCTAGAACTATGTGTGGCTTGATTCTCACTAACATGAGATACATAGTGACATACAAACATTAAATCTTGGGCCTAATCACAACATGATACAAATAATGTATTTTTCCTCCCATGTATGAGTCGGATCTATGTGAGGAGATTTGATATGAGTTATTATCATATGTATGAACTTGTATTCAAGACACCCCCAATATCCTCCACTTATTAATTTAATCAGGGTGGGGGACCTCTATTTAAGAACTACATATGGCTTGATTCTCACAAATATTAGATATGTATTAACATCTAGATTTTCAATCCTGGGCCCAGAAACATCATGATATGAAAAATAATTTATTCTTCCATGTATGAATCAGATCTACATGAGGAGATCCAAAATAATTTCTCACCATACACAAGAATTTGTATTTGATAGAATTACATGTGGCTTGATTCATTATCCAACAAGATATATAGTTAAACATGGGCCCTACTACCTAGTCAACATGCAATATTCATTTTCCTTCATATAAAATTCCCTAATGTCTTTGTTTCATGGCTTTGAACTACACAATATAATATCCTTTATACATGACATTAAACTATACAATACACAAATAACTACATATATAATGATTCTTATCAAACTGAGATACATAGTGAAAACTAGGTCTTAGATCCTAGTCCTTTCCATGGGAAAAAATAAAATTCCCCTCTCCTATATAAAATTAAAAATCTATGCAGGTGTCTTTATTTTGGGTCCTCTCCTAAGAGAGATCAATAAGGAAACAAAAGATGTCCCCAATATACATATGAGTCAGATCTATGTAAGGGACTCCAAACTCATGGCCAATATTGATCCAAATACTTCCCTTGTGAATTTTAAATTACCCCCTTCTCATTTTATAAGACTAATATTGAATACATTCAGATACTCCGAATCTTTTTTTGGTTTCTATGGTATAATGGCTGATACATAAGAGATATGTTTTTTGACCATGCAGTATGTACCCCATTTGGCCATGCATCAATTTCTCACATAATGATCCTATCATCCAAAGCATGCCACTTTTTTTCTAAGCACCATATTTCTCTAGTTGGACCTTCATAAAAAATCCCCCTAATGGGTTTTTCAAATAGAAGTAACTTTGTTCTTGGAAAAAGCCTCTTATGTCCCTTTAAGCTTTGATGACGGAATGTAGGAACCCATATTTTAAAGTGTTCATCCATGGAATATTTATCTCATATCCTTTATACCAACCTGAATGTCTCCAAGATCATGGTTTACACTTTACCCCTTCACATGTTCAATGTATAATGGAATAACCATTGGTCATTTGACAACATATCATTCAATATTTCATCAATATTGTGGTCATGGTTGTATGAAATAAAACTACAGGCACCATGGTTCTTACATTTGGGTCAGAACTTTGTAGAGAGACTATTTCCCCAATTATTTGGAAATTATGACTTGAAATACCTCTTCTATATTCATTTAATTTTATCCATAAACCAAACGTTGTGCTCGGGAATATCTGTATCACCACAAACTTTCTTCTACTTTTAGAAATAGAATGTATGAATTCTTGATAACTCCTTTACTTGACTAGGCAGTATGTTCCCCTAGTAGGCATTGCATTAGTCACCTACATAAAAGGCTTGTTAGCCAAAGGATTCCACATTTTGTCAATACAACATATTCTCAAGTTGGCCCTGCATAATACAGCCCCATAATGGATTTTCCAAATATTGGTAACTTTATTATTGGAATAGACCTCCTCTAATTCCATTTATCCATTTTCCTATATCAATCTTTATATTCAAAACTCCATAAATCATAGCTTATAAATTTCTCATTCCATAACTATATATAATCGAATATTTCCAAAAAGATTACTAGTAATTGAAGAACCCTCAATCCTTCTGTCAAAGCTAAAGACTATGAAACAAATCCCCTAATGTCCTTGCTACATGAATTGAAATTGCACTGCATAATGTTCTTGTTGCATGACATTAAATACCACTTATCTCCACCCCCAAATGTCCTTATTTTAGGAATTTAAAATACATAATGTAATATCAGAAATCCCCTTTCTGAAAAAACATACCCTCCTTTACAGACCAAATTTGTGTAGATGTGGTTTCTCATTTATGGACTTTGTCCGCATATATGACCCCATTTATTCTTAGACCACTTTCCTTAGAAAATACACCCACTAGGATCTAGAGTCATCCAAATCATAAATATATTGTTTATAAGAAATATAATTTCATAATTATTGAGATCTCCTTTACCTGGATATGCAGTACGTTCCCCTAGTTGGCTTGCATCAGTCACCTACACAATGGGCCTATCATCCAAAGGATGAAACTGTTGGGCTATGAATTATATTCCCTAGTTGGAACTAGATAATATAACCTAAATAACGGGTTTGTCAAATAGTGGTAACTTCATCCTTTAAAGAGAACTCCTCTATTTCTATACATCATGTTTTAGATTTGGTTACCATAAAAAATCATGAATCAAGATTCTCCTTGTAAATATATGAGGAATATTGGTACCTTCCCCAACCATCAATCGTTATTTGGGTTATACTCTCAAAATTCATGGTCAAATATATTCAACCTAAAATACTAGTTTTATAAGTCTTCCATGAATGACTTTAAATTGCCAACAAAAAAAGACATTATACTCACCAGGATGAAAACCTCGATAAGGGAAATATAGATAAAAGTGGAGTCTCAACTCACTAGACCTACACTCAGTACAGTTTAAGAAATATCAAGTGATAAAAAGATAAAAGGAAAAAAAATCGCCTGAAAACCCAAAAGGGGAGGCCTGAGAAAAATCCAAGTTCCACCCACTAAGTCCTTTCCATATTGGGATTTGGAAAAAAGTAATGGTGATAACACAAAAGACACAAAGTTTATAGGGTTGTCTATATGAACCTATCAACAGTCAATCTATGATCACTAAACTCATTAGATTTGGTAGAAAAAATTAAAGTCCCCCCATCCCTTTCAGTGTAATTATGATTACCTGACAAGAAGATGTAATTCTATAAAAATTATATTTTACATTATGATTAAAGGAAGTATACAGGGATGAAGACATATATTATTGGAAAAAAAATACTATCATTTATAAAAAATATATACCAAAGGAACAACCAAAAAATGGAGTCTCCCAATATTATATCACAAGTGGTCATTGACATAAATTTTCTTTTGTTGAATAGCCTCATGATTCCCCTCATATTCCTGTTAAAGTTTAGTCAATCGACTATCCCTTGTATCCTCAACCTAATGAATCACTTCTTTGGCATATGTAATTTATTTTACCATTCTTTTTGGGTTTCTCCTATTGAGAAGTGAAGTTTTTTATGTTCCTCTATAAAATTATCATGCTCTTGCGGAAGTCACAACATTCAAGCAGTCTTCTCTTTGATCTATCGATTGAATGTTGTCAAATTTTTGTTATCACTGACCTCATCTTGAGAAACTTCCACTCAAAATTCATCAATGTTAGTAATAAGTATTACTTTTATTAAATATTTCTGATGTTTTTGTTCTAGTTCCTTCCTATGAATGGATTCCTTCACCATAGTGTGGATTACATGGTAATCAAAACCATCGAATCCCAACATGATGAATGACAATAATAGTCATGGGATTCGTGAAGGTAGTTCCTTGGCGGATGTCTTAGAGATATGAATCCATATATCTCACCACGATTTGCAACGTACGATGCAAAGAACATTGTGAAACTCCATATCTAACTAAGATCCACTATCATTAGTGGGTGTACTCTGGAATGAATGAACTTAAATAAGAGCCTTGTTCTTCTCCCTCCCCAATAGTGGCTACCTTGCCTCATGATGCCAGTTGAGCTGAGGTAGATGTTTCACCCTCAGACCTAGCCATAGAGGCTAATAATCCTACCAGATGAATCAAAATCTAGGTTATCTTGAAGATAATGAAGGGATTGGGACACAATCACAATAGTTGGTAACCATTACCAAATAGCAAGTCGGTGTCCTAAGAAGATGTATCCCCAACATTTCCATCCATAGTAATATTGGTTGAGACCTCTTGGTGAGGAGTACTTTCTTGAGTATTCTCTAAATTAAATAGATTAACCTTAGGATATTTTCCGGTTCCAAGGGTCACCTGAGTCGGCTACACCTCAATAGTGGGATTGACAATGATTTGAACATCTCTTATTTGCACAATTATTGTAGTAGTTTCTTTAGATGGATATGAACATTTCAAGACATTATAATTAGAAAATAATGCATAAGAATATTTATTGTAAGGAAAATAAAAACTCATGTCCATTTTGTTCTATATATAGTTCCCCAAATTTTCTATAAAGTAGTGGGCATATTAACATGTTCTTGAACTTATTCAAAATACATTCTGAGATTAATCATAGCTTCCAATGACATCCCAATACATGTGCTAGTCTCACCCATGGGAACACTTGGAGTGGTTGGTTCATGACCCCCCTTCATTGACTTTAGACCCCGAACATCCTCCTCAGTGACATTTACTATGTCATCATCCCTCATCACGGGATTTTCCAGTGCATGCGACGAACTTGAAATATTATAGAAATGAAAGTTATTTGTTGTTATATAGATTATCATAGAAAATTTACGACATACGAGATGCCTCACCTCTCCCAAAAGTATGTATATAATTAGTGCCACGAGTAGATGTATTTTTCTCTTCCCTAGATGATTCTTCAGTCAAAGGAGCCACTTCACAGGTAGGGATCTTAAATGGATTGAAAGTGCCCTCCATGGGTCCCAAAAGTTCATTGGTAACTTCTCTAAGGGTATAAACATAGTTCTTAAAATTCTAATAATTTTAAAAACATTCATTAGATTAAGTCAAAATTGATGATGTTAGGAAGACATACCACTGCTAATGAAGCGTTTAGCCACAAATTCATATCTTCGGTGTACCTACTTATTTGTTTTCATCATAGGAGGATTAGAATAATCATCTCAAAAAATAGGTATTGGGTATGGGGATCCTCCTACCATCTCATACTTCATGGCCTCTCATCTTGGAGATATCTATCTTAATACAAGCAGTGATCTAGCAACCCAAAGCTCAGTACCACTAGGGTTATACCATGGTGTTGGAATTTCAACTAATTTTCTTTTAGTTGGATGCAAATTAAAATGTAATTTCCCATGAGAAATAATGATTTGAAAAAAAAATATAAATGACGAGTATAAAATAATGTGAGAAGAAAAGAACATACATATTCGGGATAGAAAAAATTGCACCATTCCTCAAAAGATGAAGGATCAATCCCTTCAGTGACACCAAAATATATCATCTCCTTCATACATTTTGTTGTGAGGATTAAATTTCTAGTGTCATAAATGAGAACCTATAGCTACCAAATATAAATTATTACTTCATCAGGATTATTCTAAATTTGAATATCAGATAATTCTCAGAGATCTCTTATCCATGGAATATGAAATCCCTCACGTAAAATCTCCCACATAGTTTCAACATCACAAAATAGGTTATTTTGTGATTGAACCACCTCTAGTTGTACATAATCAAAATACATTACATCCTATTTTGAAGATGATCCTATGACCTTAGACCTGACGAGATTCCCAATTCAAGTTGTTGCAGATGGTACATGAGTAAATGGAACCCAATTCTCCTCTTGGAGATGGAGAATAGACCACCTAGGTGTTGTCTTAGTCAGTGTTGATGGTGTAGCCCTCTTAATTATGGCAATTAGAATATATCTTGCATGACGTCACTTTGACGAGCTAGGATCCTTTTCATCATCACCCTCTAACTCTGATGACTCAGACTCTAAAGGGGATAAGGCACCATCTAAATGAGAGGATTCCTTCATACTCCGCCTCTTTACTCCAACCTAAGGAATTGTATTTTTCGCACCACATCAGAGTATGATTTTATCCAAGATTCAGCATACCAGATAGTCAATATTATTTCTACATAAATCATCGGTAGATCAATCACTGCCCCTATCTTCTCCACAGTTGTTAGGTATCAAAGCTGTCGAGCCACCATCGAAAGTTTTTCTAGTATAATGTGAACTGAATGGGATACAGTAAAATGTTTCAAGAAATTTAATTGGTTTGAAAATATATATAAGGAGCATCGGCCTTGCATATTATTTTGCTATCAATCCAAGTTTCCAATAAAGCATCCTTGTAAGCTAGCATATACGACCTCAGCACTATGCCAGTCGTCTAATCATAAACAAACTGTCCCTTAAGTGGATTCCTATAATCAATGAAATTGAATTATTTGGACATACTCAACCTTGTTTGAATGAAATGAAATGAGAAATATAAGGGTAGAATACTAGAGAAATCCTGAAAAAAAAACAGTCAGAATGAACTTCCAAGGATCTGGATACCACTCTGCACAACATAGGTTCTAAAATAAGTCATTATCCATCACCATAAAACCAGGAATGGTTCTGATATCCTAAAAAGAGCCTTCCCTCCATGAATGAATAACAATCTCATATGGATCTTTTCCAGAATTGGGGTGGCCAACCCCACCATATTCTTCTCCACCAGTTTAACTTCTATGAAAAATGATCCAATATTTACATCATATTTGGAGTCATGGAATGGAAACAAATAGAAACTAATCCAAATGTCCAAAAATCCCACAAGACGTGACATGGAAGGAATATTGGAGTAAATTTCAAACCCCTACATTTAAAACTCTCCTTTCTCTAACTTCAGCCAAAATGTGTTAGGAACAACTCTCTTTTTTGCCTTGGGATTACTTCTTGGATGCTTACAAGTGGAACCTTTCTCCTTCTTCCTAATCAAGAATATTTCCATCCACATCTTCAGATGAATATCCCCAGTATTAATATATGTTCCTACACCAAAAATGTTTTCATATGAGAAGTTATTGTGGTCTTGAAACAAGGAGACTGGGGCATAGTTCTTCAGATATGGAATATTGAATTCTCATAGTTGGTCATAACTATAAAGTGGTAGATACTTTCTACTTAGAGAATCGTGAGGATATTTCATCAGATACACTGCCATACTAGGAAGGGTGGTGTCACAGTCTTCATAGTAATCATGTTCTATGATCTTTATCATATTTAAAGTTCGTATTATACCTAGTTCATCAACACTTTCAATCCTATTGGAATCCATTGAACCTGAAAAGAAATATAAATTTTTTTCATTTGGAAAAAAATTAATAAATAAAAAAATGAACAATGTTATTAAGGCATGAAGGTGAAACTGTGGAATGCAATTGTGTCCCTCAACATCCAGCGCACAACTCAAATACATATAGAATTTGCATGACTGAAATTTGTAGCATTAGTTTCTAAAGAGAAAGACTTGTGTGTGGAGATCTTTTAATGCCATGTCTTGGGTGATTTTTACTAAAACTAAGATTCTATATATAGATGAGGAATCTGACATGCACGCCACCCCCTTACATGAACACTCATAACATGCATGACCCATATGTCTTTTTCATCCCTTTTTCCTAAATATTAGACCCTCTCTTCATTCAGATCCATTCCTGAGGGGGGGAATTTGTTGACACTCGATTTCATAAAAAGGATGAAAAAGTGACAAAGAAAAATTCCTTATAAAAATGAGGATAAAATAGATGGAGAATATAAATATTTTCAAAGGTTCAAAAAAAATTTACCCATTGTATCTCAAATCATCAGCAGCGTGTAAGTACTTGTGTGCCCCACCACTTGCGCGACCTTTCTCCTTCACCCAAGGTACCATATTTCCCTATAAATAGACCCTTGGGGTATTCATTTTTATGGATGAATTTCCCCAAAGGATGATTGTTGCTTTAGTCCCTAGGTGCTTCTCCCTATTCCTCTAGAACATCCAATGTAGTTTTATAACACCTAAAGAGAGGTAATTAAAGGAGGATAGTGGGAATTAAGTACTTTTAGAGTTAAAAATAAACAATGCTTGTACGACTAGTTCCCCAAATCCCCTAATTAAAAACACTTTCACTATCTCCCTTCCTCAAATAGTAATTTTTATGCCTTAGTTTTGGCAATACCTATGAAGACCCGTGATGGCTTGAACCAAGTCTCGCCCAAGTGTAGTCATCCAGGTTATTCACCACATAATGAGAAACCAGTTTTCTTAAGCATACTTTCAAGCCACCAACTTGTGCGCCACCCACTTGTGTGCTCCTTCATCGTTCACCTCACCTTATCATCCAACATGATCCTTTCATGAAGCCTCCTTTAAAGGTATTCAAGGAAAATATTCTTCTTCATTAGATCCCATATTTGAAGGGGATCATTTTTAAATCTCCAATATGACCTCCTCCTTTAAAAACCCTTAAGGAAATTCACGTATGCATGTCTACAATTTGGATTTTTATTTCTATATTCATTGTATTCTCATACTCGTCCTACCAGAGAGTCAAGATCCTTGGGACATCTCTATGTCTATATATCTACAACCACATAAACCCTTTCCCCAGGGACAATTTGGAGGAGTTCTCAATCTTGGATTCAAGGGATATAACTCTATCCTCCGCTTCTCATCTCTAAGACACAAAGCCTCTAGTTCATAGTAGAGAGGATAAGTATCACAATTTATTTTCCCTTTTCTAAAGGAAACGTATCCCTCCTCTCATAGGTCCAATCAAAGGGAACCCATCCTGGTGTAAGCCCATATCCTTTCATGTAGGAGTTTGAAGTATTTCTCCTCTCTACATCCACCACCTTCACTCCATATTTACATTGGACTCATGTTCAATGTAAATTGAAAATACAGAAGCATTGTAGCCATGAACTCTTTCATCATAGCCACAACCTCTTCCATCTTAGCCCCGACCTCTTTCACTAGTGAAAGAGGAAAAGTGTGTGTGGTTTTTTGAATTTGTTACATCCTCTTGTTTCTCACACCAAGAATTAATCATGTGGGATTATAGGTTTGTAATGATTACAACACTCATATAATCCACATGAAGTAATGAACTATGAGAACTCTAATTCCCACCACAACTAGGATACCTAAGAAGCCTTCCTAAGGCATGATCTCCATATAATCTCATCCTTGAAATGAGAAATCATACCCCCTTAATCATGTAATCCTCCACAAGAGTAAGCCCTAATCCTAACTACCTTAATATAGGAATCCTCTTTAGGAGTAAGCCCTGAATTATTCCCCCTAAACCTCCATGAGTTAAGACATCTCTCAAGGATCCTATTACAAGGGAATCTTCTTTAGGAGTAAGCCCTAAACTATTTTTATTAAAGTTCCATACACCCCTTTGATACTTACTAAACTATGTGGGATTTCATTCCCATATAAATGGGATACATAAGAAGCCTCCTTGAGGTTCAAACCCAACATTCCAAATCAAATATATTCTCTTTGGGCCATATCCCTAGAAGGGTATAATGAAACTTGGAAGATCATATTAATTCGAGGTTCTTTGGGTTTCTTAAGCATAATTCTCACACCAACCATTGACTAGGAACCTTTTTCCAAGATGTACTTGCCATAATATGTTAAACTATACCGTAGAGTCCTTATCACATGATCTTAAAAGGTATGATGTATCCCATTAAGAGGCACAAAAATACATGGGTTTTGATTTGTTTCACAAGGATACATTGGAATCCTACCTATTGGTTCGATCCCAATATCATAACCACTTTTTCCTCACTGGATGATGGAAAATTTCGGAGTAACATTCATCTACCTAGATAACCAAAATCTCTAGATTGCCCAACTATATGAATTAAAAACCCGCATCATCATGATAACGAACAATGAATTTCTAATTATTATATCATAGGATACCCTCAATGTAGAATCTTGGATAGATACAGATATATCTAATGATTAGGAACCTCAAATACATACAGATGAATCTAAATGCCACATATACTAATAAATGATTTCTAATCTTAGGATTACCTACTTCATACAATGGAATTAATGAAGGATTCATGAACATTTCTTAAATCTATAAGATATTCCAGGGTTTGGTAACAATTACCCCAAAGTGGTGTGATGGGCCTTACCTCCCATCACTCGACCAATGCGAATTCTTAAGTATCGTAGGCCAATAAACCTAATGAACACATGCCTTTGGAATGTATGTACCTTTATATACATAACCACTGGTTTTTATAAGTTAAATATGTAAATTTGTTGAAAACCATTCAAAAATAGTGATTCCTAACCATAATAAGCATTCAAATGGAAGCAAAGAATGGTAAACCCGACGTGAATGACTAAATTATGGAATTTCCTTCAAAAAAGGTATGTACTACTCAGTATCCATAGAACCATTCCATTCATCGATGAAATATGATATCGAAGGGTAATAGGTGTTTATAATATTATTATACTTATGGAATTATTCTATCACACATAACTTTATACTCTCTATATTTTTGGAATACGATTATGTCGCTCATGTGTATTCCAAACTAGTGTCTCACGAAGCAATGTGATTCTTTCACGCTTTACATGGATGGTAATAAAGATGGGATTAATGAACATATGTAATATATATGACAAATAGATTTTAAATAATGGTAATATATAATTTAATTTTCATTATTTTAATCAGACAAGAAACTGGAAGCATCGTTCATGTGTATGTACAACCTACCATCTCCATGAATGATGTATTTCATTTTCTATTAATAAATTTTATGGATTACATTAAATAAATATATAATGAATATTGATGACATTTATATCATGGTTAAAAAATTTGATATGAGAAAATCATGATATATTTAAGAGGAAAAAATGTAATAAATCAAAACATATATGAAAAATAGAGCGGTTATTACCTAAAACGTAACTTTAACATGGAATTGTTAATAAACGGGTAATAAAGGTCCTAATAAAATCATATATGAATTGATATATTTAAATAGTATTCCATAATAGATTTATAATAAATTTATATTTATTATATATGTGGTTTTAATGTGTATTATGGAAGTTGAGACTAAAGGTAATGGAGTTTTAGTCTCTCTTTTATTTCTAGGAGACATGTTAAAATCCACCACTCGTTTAATTTGCGTATTGTATATACTAACCCATAAACTTATTATATCATGAATACCATTATTTTAATTATACATAAAGTTTCATTTTATGTTATTCTATATTGGGTATTTTGATTCAAGATATTACTAAAGCATTAATGTATTCTTTTTCTCAAATTTCGTTATTTGTGATACACGTTATGTTTTGAACAAATATATTTCATGAGGTGTATATATATCCCATTTTACAAGTAATATAATAAAATTATTTATCCTCATGATAATTAATATTCCATTTTATGTTATTGATTCATGGTTCTTACGATTCAAATATTGAAAAGTGGTAATGATTTTATGTTACAATCTCATCATTTATCATGATTGATTATTATTATGTTCCCAGTGATAAAATATTATGATCCATATCTCATGAAAATACTAAAACTATTTACCCTCTAATTTTTCATGATATTTTCAATTCATATCACTCTTATTACACTCTTTATTACTTAAAATAATTGATAAAGTTTTTAAGAAAAACCATCTTTTTTCTCTATTTATTCAAAAAAATTGTTTTATTACAAAACCATGTTTTTAGAAAAATATTTTGAAATATGTTTTACAATTCTTTATTTATTTTTAAAATTTGTTTTTACCTAAGTTTTAAAATTTTAAATTTTTGTTTGAAAATAATTTTCCTATTATTTTTCAAATAATTATTTTTTTTCTTTTACAGAAAATGTGAAAGGAATATTTGTTTTTAGGTGTATGGTATGAACATAACTTGTTTTCATCATGAACATTATTTTAATTGAAGATTAATTTGAAATTTTTCAGGTTTATTTTCATTGAAAAATATTTTAAATATGTTTTTTGTTTTATAAATTTTTTATAAAATAATAAATCATGCTTCCCTCAATAAATGTTTCCAATGATCGATCAAAATCATTTTCCATATAATATGACATCAATTGTTGTTACCTATTCCTTTCTAAGGATTTGTTCCAAGGATAACACTATTATTATTTCGCAGAATGGTTTATGTTTATTATGACATGATTTTTATGAAACCCATTGATATTTCAGAGGTTATACCATGATAAAATTATTATGAAACCTATTTATTTTACCATTGGTTATGTTATGATGAAAGGATAAAATAAGGAAATGACTAAGAAACATGTCCCATTTCATAGGTTATGATATGATTAAATTTTTATTAAACCCATTTCATTTAATGGGTTATGATATGATGAATATTTTATGATATTTTTGAACATGTAAATATGGTTTTCATTATGATATGGGAGGAACCTATATCTCCCTCCAACGCATTGCTTGAAGATTTATATCTCAAGGGATAGACAAGACTGGAACAGGAAGTGAACCCAGTTTTATAAGTGACTTTCCTACTATGATGGTATTCGGAGTGAACCTTGATTGTTATAATAGTTTGGGGAGAAAACTCATTCCACTAGGATAGCCTTATCTATAATCCTAAACTAATATATAAATGATTGTATATAATTATGTGTGTGGCACAAATATATGTATCATTTAAATGTTATGATCTCATTCCTCATGTTATTTACTTTCTATATGATTTATGTCTTATGAATATCTAATCATTATACCATGACCCAAGATTGTGATATTTTAAGTGAAGGGTATGGTTTTAAAATGTTATTCTTAAGTTCTTATACACTTATGTTCATGTTCTATTTCTGTATCTCCAATTTTTACCTTTATTGAGAATTTGCGGTCACCCTTTATTGTGTTTCCTTTTTGTAGGTTATAATGTAATTTATTACATACAAAATGTCTAAGTGGGGTTCTAGTTATAATGATCATGGAGGGATATGCTTTATTTTACCAATGAAATTGTTTTTTTTCAAGTTTCTAGAGACATTAAACTATTTCCCAAGCATGTGTTTACTATAATGTAATGAATATTCATAAAAAATGATGTCATATCTATGTATGATAAGTCTGTGTTTCTATAATAGCCACTTTAATTTGAAGTATATCCCCAGGATATGATATTTAGTTAAAGTAACTTAGAATGAACCAAGGAAGAATTCTTTCAAGTGGATTAGAATATTTTTTTATTATTTATGTATTACATTTCTAACTTTCATGAAACTAAACCTTAAAATATATTGTGTGTGATTAAGTGTTGTATCATGTAATGAGATATTTATGTATTAAAAAGGTGGGATGACATATTTTTATATAGGATTTTTTATATATCCTAATATATTAAGATATGTTCATTAAAAATTACATTTGGATTATGAGTGAGGAAAATAAACCCATGAGTACAGTGTGCCTTAAAGGAAGAAATGTTAAATAAACCACATTCATAGGTAATGGTTCATGTCATTTTCATCACTATTTTTTTGACATGGAATCGACTTTAACTCATCTTTTGTTTGTGTGACCTTCATTCCTATGCCAAACAATCATTAGTGCATTACCAATGACACTTCATGTGTGAATTTGTAAAGTGGATATAAGTTTATTTTCATGGAATGCATTTAGGGGGTATTATTTCTTACTCAATTGATATCTTATATATTTTATATTTTTTCATGAACATTTCCCAATGGAACCAGTTATACTAGGACACTGTACATGGGGATTTTATTTTCTCTCATTTAATCTCAGTCCCTATGTTGTATATTGATTAATGATTCACAAGAAGTCACTAAAGAACTTTTGACTATCCATATAGGAATTATGATATAAAAATAGGTAAAATATGTTTTAGATTTTGTATTGGCCCAATTAAATGGCCTTCTTAAGTACCCCTATTGTGGGAGTTATAAGCCATGTAATTTTGTTCCACTTAATAGGAAACATCATAAGATTTGTGTTTTTGCGATAAGGACCATTGTGGTGATGAATGATCAAGCATCCCAAACCACTTCCAGGATGGTCAAAGTCTTATAGAGTAGACTACTTGGCCAAATATTCCAAAAAAAATTGCGTGGACTTGCACATGAGCAGCCATGTATACTATTCATGTTTGTTGGTAAATAAATAATTAGGGAAGATGATATGTTTAGGGATTATACCTCATTAAGGGCTTATATTTTTTCTAACCTCTTATCTATTAGTAGTTATATATGAATATAATATGATATGGTTTGGTATTACACCAATTAGAAAGATCATGACTAATATTTGGGTGGTTGTACTGAACATCAAATAGGTGTCTTAAATATCATGATTTACATGAATAAAATCCCATGTAGTTCAAGTTTAATAGTTTAATGGTCATACATTTGGATTTTACTATGCAGTTCAGGGTCATGTGGTAAGGATTTTTTCATCATAAAATGATCAATAAAAAGTGATTATATCATATACACACATTTGGCTACCATTTTTAATTTACTATGGAAGATTAGCTAAGTGAAGTTATTTTGAGAGAACAAAGAGAGTATATAGACTCATGGTGTTATAAAAAACTCAAAAGGAGTATCTAAATTAATTTTACTTAACTAAAATGGTATTATTATATTGACTCATGGAATTATGATGAAACTGGGATGTGTATCCTACCACATGGTTCATTTGTAAACTAAGAGGAGTTTCTTGCATAAATAAATTCTGATCGAGAATATTCTTGAGATACCTATTCTAATTTATATTATCAATGAAAAAATAAACCAAAATGGTATGATTATAATGTACAAATAATAGAAGGCATATGATTTATATTTTTTATTTTGGGTTTCTAATGAATTAGAACATTAATGTGAATATGGTTGTGGAATATACCATATAAGAGTACCTAATAAAACAGTTGACATTAGTTAAAGGAATATCCTCAGGTTATTTGATATGATTCAACACTAATATGTGACTATAGTAATTGAAAGTATGAAAAGGAATAATAATTTACCATAATTGGGATGCCTCATGATGTTACCTTCCCTAGGCCATATTCTTTTGGGTCATGAACCATTACTAAGACAGAATCTTGTATAATTAGAAGCCACCATTTCAGGTAGAATAAATGTGCTCCATGAAATATGAATGAAATATGGTATAGCCCTCATATGTATTGGGTTAAATTTTAATCATGAAATAGGCTTCCAGATGTTTTTTCTTTAAGGGATCTTTTGGATGGTCCATCATGATAGAATATTTCAAATAAGCTATCATATAGTAGGTTCCCCACAAATAGTTTTTGTAGGGGTGGAAACATGTAGAATACTCATGAACTATGTTCATGGGGCTATCTATATGAAATAGACTCATTAACATTCTTCTTAAAGCGGTTGTTTTCAGGTTGATATACATTGGAGTCTCACAAATGGACTTGCATGAACAACATTTTACCAGGTGTCTCTAAGAAGTATCTCAAATGGCCATGTGTGAATAAATTTTATGGGGTGAATCCACATTAGATCCTTGTGAATGGGCCAAAATAAGAGGGATTAATGACACATTTACATTTTTTATAGAATCATATTGGGAATTAATTGTTAGATTTTTTCACAAAAAATGTTGTTCTTGGGAGTAAAAAGGTTTCAAAAAAATAAATACTTTCATTTAATCGAATAGTATGATAGGTATTTTTAAATAGTGACTTCCCAGAATATGAAGTAATATTGGAATCATGTAATTCCATGAGTAAATTACATTAAAGGATCTATTACACCCTATTAATGATTAATTCCATCCCCAAAGGGACAATGATATCCTGGAGGAGGATCAAAATTGATAAGGGAGATCATGATCATGAAGGTATCCCATCAGTGTACCGAAATTGATTTTTGTAATGAAGGACATATGCAGATGACGAAGTACTACTTAAAGAATAGTATATACGTATCTAAGAAGGAATACAATGTTTTTTATAATGAATTAGACCTATTATGTTTTGTAATCATGTGAACATGAAGAAATTATTCATGTGTGAAAGAAGCACACATGAACAAACAAAGTACATGCATGTGATGGAAGCAAACATGTATAAAGTGTCAAGAAGACCATAAAAACGTTATTTTAACATCATAAATGATCATTGTTTCTTAAAAGTTCTATACGAACATGAAGTATTTTATTCTTTTCAAAGAATCATTATTCACATTTTCCACTCTTTGAGTTAAAATTAAGAAAAACATAAAACAATCATAACATTTGATCAGTAAGTTTAATTTAGTTCTATGAGTAGTCCAATTTATTCTAGTTAAATGAGGTATAGTAAATACTAACATTTCTAAATTATATAATATGTTTTAAAAAACAAAAATAGAGTCCATAATTCAGTCAAAAAATTAGGTTCAATCCTGTTGAGTTTTTTCATCAATGAAAAAAGCACGTACGCTACTCCAATTGGGAGTTTAGAAACATAATTTTACCAGATAGGTATTTTTATTAGAATACATAACCCCCATTTAGTGAGAAATCAGGTGGAACTTAGAGATACCTTTTCATCTTTTTTATAGAGAAAGATACATTTAGGGTTCGCACATGATTTATGGTGTATGGATGAGGGCTGTATCATTCTTTTCATGGTATAGTGTATGGAATAAATTTTTCTAGATCCAACATCCATTTATAAATTTATATATCCATAATAATAATAAAATATTATTTCATAGATATCTAATTAATAAAATAGAGAATGAAACAAAAAAAATTAATATTATTCTTTAAAATCATGAGAGCAATGTGTCTGGAATTTAATAAGAAACATCTTTAACTAATATATGTTTTTATAAACTATGAAAATTTGATTGAAGGAAGTAAGAATATAAGGTTAAAGTTAATAAAAAATTAATAATAAATTCATATAAATATTTTGATGTAATATATATAAATTAAACATAACAAATATATAATAACTTTCATGAACCAACCCAAGTTGACCTTGAACCAGTCACCCGAGTTGGCCCATAAGAAGGCCTGTGTGGAATTTTTTATCCTCCTAGGCTAGAAACTAATGAAGGATCATCAATAGATAAACCAAGGGAATGATGTTTCCTAATATAAATAAATATATTAGCAAAAAATAGATCATCTAAAATTTTATAAATATCCAAACAAAACATCATTTATACAAGAACTTAAAATACAAAAAAAACTATACAAAACAAAAAGAAAGTAAACCTAACAACCACAATGTCTCTATATGACCCTAAGGATCACAATCAAATATAAAACCAACCATATCCCATGGTGACTAAAACCAATATGAAACCTGCACCAAAATGTAAAAATAAGATAGAACAATATGCATGAGTATTAACACTTAGTAGGAATGCTCAAACTAATCTATTCCCAATGCACTTATTTTAAATAAAATAAAAATCAATTTCAGTTTTAAAATACCAAATATAAAATAAGTATTCTCCACACATGTTCCTCTTCGAAACAAAACATGGTCCATTTCCCTTTTTCCATTTAAAACAACATTCTATTCCAAGAATAATATATTATCATTTTTTAGGAGAAGAAATATTCTTCCATTAAAAAATGGAGAAGGGAAGAATAAAACATTTACCAAAATGGTTTCCATAAGACTTTGAAAACCAAATCATCACTTTTAAAAATGATTACAATATACAAGAGAGAATCATCAATGGTCACATAAAAGGGTAATGAGAAAATAAGCATGCAAGAGTTACCAACCAACCAAGCATCTATATCATCCATCGTAGGTAACTAAGTGATAAAGAACATGGGAGAACCTAGGAGCTTTGTGTAATAATCAAGAACAAACTATACATCTTGACTCATTTGGAATTAATGCCTCACCTAATGACATAAATTTCTCCCACATGCTCGATCACACCCCATCTAGTCTGAATGAGGGGAACTATCCCTTATGAAAAAATAAATACCCTACTATGGGCCACTAGCTAGAGTGAAATCCTATGCTAGTGTAGAAATGGTTCACCAAAAATCCTCTATTTATACCAGGTTACTATGTAAAGATTAAATTATAGGTGATACAAAAATTACAATCAAGCGTCCAATCACATGAACATATATCACACATGAGCAATTCACAAAATAATTCACCCCTGAGACAACCGATGGAACAATATCTTTCCCTTAAACCATCTGATCCTAAGGGATCCTCTCAGCATGGGACTCCCATAATATTAAAAATAAACAAGGTAAGATAATTATCCAATGAGAGTTTTCAAGACCACTCATTTCACAAAAGTTCTAAATGGGCCTCAAGGATCCTTTATGAAATAACCCTTTTCCAAAGGGCCAAATCCACCTTTCCAAAAAAATGTGAAAACTCACTATTTTGTAATTTCACAATAATTTTAGAAAATTACACTTAAACATTCATGTCACATTTTCAAACCAAATAAACTTTCATTAATATGAAAAATGGTTCACACACCGTCATCACATGCTAACCCATTTTCCAACCCATTAAAGAAGCACTGCTTTCAAACCCCAACCCATTTAAGAAAAACAATTTTAAGAGACCCAAACCATAATTTTAAAATCTTAGAACCTTTACTAATCCAAAACCATGCTTCAATGATCATAAATCACTTACAAAATTCAACTGGGAATTTTATCAAACACTTGGTGAGCAATCCATAACAAACAAATTACATGTGCCAATAAACCAGAAGAAAATCACCTCATTTCATATAAAAAATTATTCCAAAATTCATACATTGTTAATTAAAATATTAGGAAAGTTTCAAAAGATTGAAATAAATGATTACTAAATTTAAAAGGACAAGTGAAAAGGGAATCCTACATAAAATTCATGAAACATCAGCAATACACACCCGAAACAACCTCACAAAGGCTGAAGGAAGTAAGAACATCCAAGAGAAACCATAAACACTAAAAACCTCTAATTTAAACACATTAAAACAAGAACCATCAATCCACATGACCAAGGTGGAAGATGAAATCAAGAGGAAATGGAAGGAGAAGGAAGATAAATAAGATAGGATAAGATTAACTTGATAAATCACCCTAAAACCATTATGGAACACTAGATCTAATATTGGGAGAAGGAGAGAAGGGGTGGATAAGAAGGAAGAGACCCCCTTTGGGTCAAATAAACCAGGGAAGGAAGGGAGGAGGTGTTTTGGAGATAAAATCTTGTGCAGGTAGAAGGGTAAAATCACATTTTTAATGACCTGGTGATAGGACTAAAGGTCATCACAACCATCAAAATTAACATCATTACCTACAATAGTATATTAGTGAAGAGTCGAACCACAGGGAAGGTATGTGAGCAGTTCAAGTGTTTATTTATAAAAAAATTTTAAATCAAGACCATAGTTGTCAATAATGGGTGTAAATATTTTTTTCAACAAGTTTTTTTTGTATTTTGATATAAATAAATTATGAAATGACTAATTTTAAAAAAAATGGAACCTAATTGATAAAAGAAAAAATGATAAGAAAATAAAAAATGTAAATATGGAGGAAAAAAATTCTATACACATGCTCAGGAAAAATTGTATTACTATTTTGTTAAATATCATCTTCACTTAACTGATAAATGAATTTGAAACCTTGGAAAATGAATGGTTTAACTTTCTTGGCCAGAAGATTGAAACTGAAGTACAATAAAACATTAAAATTATCCATTTCAAGAACATTAATACAATAACATATTTTGAAGACATGTCAACAGAAATAGTCTCATCAATAGTTTCCAAATATTTGGAAAACAAAATTTTGAGATTTTTTTCGTTATCTATCTCACCAAAATATCATGGAGTTGTGAATTAATGAAAATGAGGTGCAAAAACATTTGAAGATTTAATATTCAGAATCAATTCTATAGTTGATTCTAATCCTTTGTTGAAATAATTAAGTAAATAAGATTAAATTGATAACCACTATACATTAAATTTCCTGAAATAAAATAGTTACCCAAGATTTTTTGAAAAAAAATATTTTACAATATTCAATTACATGATGAAGAAAAGAAAAATAGAGGAAGAAATAATATCCTTAAATATTGGTGATCATCATTTTGCAGGCTACATTTCTCCTTCATGTGCCTCTACTCTTGATACCTCTCACCTCTAGGTTTGTTTCTTGTCTCTCTATGATTGATGGCGTGAATGGGGTGAACGAATGAATCTACCCCACATTGCTGATACTGATATGTTTTAAATACCATTTGTCACCTGCTATAAGCAACCCCAAATTTCCACCAACTTAATTTTCCTTCAATGCTCACCACACAAATGCATTTTTTTAGTGCAACACTCATCACATTAACTTATCTCCTCTAAAGAAATCATCTTGGTGGTTGACCTGAATCTGGACGTAATTTTGTCCCTTGCTTAAATATGTGAACGAACAAGACAAACAGAGCATGAATAAAATTATTTTAAATGTAATAAAAAGAAAAAAATTACTTATTTAATTAATGATTTTAAATATTATATTAATTTAAAAATTAAACTATTAATTTAATTAGCATAATTATTATTAACCATTTAAATTATTTTTTATTTTTTATTTTATTTAGAACTATTGTTAATTATTATTTGTCAAATTATTTATTCAAAATTTTTTTTAAAAGATAATTATTTTAATTATTTATTAAATTATATTAAGATTATTTATTTTAATTATTTATTTTATATTTTAATTTTAATTGATTAATTAATTGCATATTTATTTATTTAGGATATAATATTCTTCTATTTAAAAAATTTTATATAGTTTGTTAATTTAATTAACTAAATGTTGTTAATATAATTATTTCATTTATTTTAATTTTATTAATTTATAATAATTATTATTATTATAGTTTTATTATATTTATATTCTATTTATTTATTTAATTTTAATTTTGGTTCTACTTTTTATAGATTTATTTAATTATTTTTTTAATTTATCTCCCCCTTGTCTTCTTCACCTCATGTTGGGGAGATGATTGGGCTTCCTCTGCAAATCGGCTTAGTGGTGATTCCTCCCCTGGCTACGCACCTAAGTAACGATGGAACCCCCCCCCCTCCTTGTGAAGGTGACCTGTAGTAGCTTCATTAGGAATCATCATCTACCCTCCACCTCCTCAATAAGGCCTCAGCTCTAGGTTGCGGGAGTCGATGGATGGTTTGGAATGTAGCTCTCCAGAGTAGGGTGCAGCATCAATCTTTGAAGAAATTAGTGATTTGGGGAATCAAATTTCATACCCACGAAAGATAGGTAGTGAGGAAGCATAGATGGTGGCAGCAACAACATCTATAGAGCCTTTGGTTAATGGTGGTCGTGACATCAGCTACTCAAAGGATGGCGTCAATTAATGTTTTTAGATCTGTATTTCATGACATTTCATGCAAGATTAAGTTTTATTGTATGGGAAGAAAAATGTAGATCTGATTTAGAGGATTGAAGTTTGGATTTGTGCTGGTTTGATCTTGTGTGTGATGGAGAGTTGGGAGTCGCGACAGTGATACAATGGGATCAGTGAGACAGTGGGTTAAGGGATGGTGTCAGTAGGTTATGGCTGGAGAATCAGCAATACAAAGCATCAGTGAGACATTTTTTGTTAAAAAATCAGCGATGAGAGACTGTAAGTAGGATGAAGAGCTACTGGTGTGTCGGTAGGTGGAAAATTGGCCAACGGTGTGTTGCAGAATCGATATGACAATGGGGGATTGGTGAATTGAGACACCGTTAGAACAACGATGGAAGTACGACAATAGAAACTTCTATAAAAATATAAATAATCAGAAAATTAAATAAAATAAAATTATAAATTATAAAAATCTAAACAAATTAATTAATTAAAAACAATAATTAATTAAAATTAAAATTATTAAGTAATAAATTAATTTAATAAATATAAAATAAACCCCTAACTTAAATTTAAAAATTACTTAGTTATTAAAAAAATAATTAAAGTACTAAATATAAAAAGAATAAATATATTAAATTTAAAGGTTATAAATTATTAAATGAAATCAAATTAATTTAAAACAATTAGATTGATATAATTAATAATTATAATTTATTTTAATTAATACAAATTAAAAAAAATAATATTAAATTAAAGAATAAGTTAATTAAATGTAAATAAAATAAGTGATTAATTTAATGATAAAAATAAAAAACTAGAAATTATTGTGATATTTAAATAAAGAAATAAAAGTTATAAGCAAAAATAACTAAATAAAAAATTAAATATTAAAAAACATCTAACGCAATATTAATTAGGAAAATTATTTAATAATAATTTTAACACTGAAATTATTAATGGGTAATTAATTAGTAAAAAGTGAAAAATTAATTAATGAAATGATTAAAAACTTATTGAGAATATGTGTTAAATTTCTAGATTTTAGAGCCACATCAAATTCCCCCAGAATTATCATTGATTTTTCTCAATCAATTCCATGACTAATTGACTTTTGAAAATCATACTTATGTTTTTATTAATCAAGTCAAATTGAAGCATGTTTAGCAGTTTAAAATACAGAGGATAAGGAAACTCTAAATTGACTTTTGAGTTGAAATGATCAAATGAATATTGCCTAAATTAATATACTTATTAAGTAATTTAAAGATCTAAGATTCATTCAATAGTGAGGATGCAATGCTTCATATATGAATTTTATTAGAGAATTACTTGAAATAAAATCTATGTCCTAAATATAAGAGTGATAACAAGTTAAAAATTAGTGGAATTAAGAATATAACTAGTGGCACCTCGTACATTGACTTTCCCCTACGTTCCAAAAGTCAAAAATAAAATATATTTTTTGAATCAACTTATTGATACAACTTAATTGATTCCATGAAAATTAGTTGTTTCCTTCTTAATCTGGCTTTCATTATCCCCCTCGCCTTAATGAAATTATTTTTGACACTAGACACTTTATTTTAATTTTCCAAACCATATTTATTTTGAAAAATAGTGTTCATAAAACTTATTAAAATAGAAAATTTCTTTAGTTAATTGAAACGCACCTAGTGCCTAGAGTCTTATAGGTTCACTGTTGGTTCCCAGATGCCCATTCTACTCCAATCCCAAAAGATTTATCTAAATATCATTTATTTTGGCTCATTAATGTGATTATGTTTTTAATAATAAAATGTGTTTTTCCATTTGGAAAAAGTCCAATCATCTGTTTCCTCAGTTTGTGATCTCAATTCCATAAACAAGAATCCAATATCACTCTCAAACATAGTTCCTAACACAAATTTTCATAAAATCACTAAGCATATTCACTCAGAAATCACTCAAACTCACAGGTTTTTTATTCTAAGAAACTCATATCTATCATAAAATAAATTTTCCTTAGTAAAACTTGATTTGAATTACAATTTGAAACCTAAAGAAACTCAAATGGTGAAAATATTTTTGAAAAAAATAACCATTTTTAAAAAAAAATTAAAAAGGTAGAGGGATTTGATAGGATTTAAATAAAAAAAATATTTGCTAAATATAAATTGACCCCTCCCTCACACTTAAAGCCAATATTTTTCCCCAAATATAAATTTAAATGTGTGAAGATAACAATTAGGCTTTGAAAGTTTAAAGAAAATTTTCAATTAAGAAAATCAATGACATTTTTTAGGGTCTCGGTATAATTAAAACATATTTTTCAACACTAAAAAAATTTAAAAAACATTCACATGTATTTTTATTATGTCAATGAAAATATGTTTTAATTGAACTGAACAAGTCGCATGTAAGCATTGAATACGGTGTAGTGTGTTAAAATTTTTGATTCAAACAAGTTTTTAATATAGCAGAAAAACTAATTCAAAACACCCAGATTAATAACAACAGCCATGGGAATTCCCCCCACACTTAAGTTATAACAGTGAAGAGATTTTAATATAAATGAAACTTAATTTCTAGAAACAATCTAGTTAATCAGTAAAATTTCCTACACATAATCATATACAACATATTTTTGGCATCACTTAAAAACAAAATAAAACAATTTCAAGTATCATAGAACATGCAATAGAATATTTAACAACCCAGACATGTAGCAAAAAAAATTCTCAGCAACAACAAATTGACATGTTGCTACTGACACGTCAGTGAGTCTCCATTGAGGTGGCTCACTGACTCCAGTATAATGGTTACTCACATGAAACACTAACTCAAATACATAACATTATTTAGTGACTTTTCATTGATTTTTTTATTTTTAAAATAAATAAGGAGAAAAAAAATTATGTTCATAGATTAAAAGAAGTTACTTCCATAAATTAAATTTATATAGAATTGATTCATTAAAGGAATTCCATTCATTTGTGACACCAAAAACATTAAATTTTTTATTATGAGAATATAACCATCAAGACCAAGAAATAATAGCAGCAGAAAATATACAAAAAGTAGTGCAAGAAACAATCTATCAAAAAACCAATCAGGAATAAATGTAAAAAACAAAAAAAAAAGAATGTTTTGACTCCCATGAAGCACTAAATTTTAATTCCTTAGTTATAAATTATTTATAAATTGTAAAAAAACAAGAAAAATAACAATTTTATTTAAAACAATAGAAATCATTGGTTTCCTCCCATGAAGCACTAGTTTTAAAGTCCCCAGCTGGACAAACCTAGAAACTAACTGTATTGACTTGTTGGGTGTGGTTTCTTATTTATAAGCCACCACATATTAACAAAACAAATTATTTAAATATATAAATTATATTTGAGGGAACTTATACTTTTAAGGGAATACTTGACCCCCTTCACACTTACAAAATCCCCTGAGAAACGTCATTAAAAATTAAGGAACTTCTCAAGGGAGTCTACAAGATAAGAAGTACATTCATTACCCAAATCCAAATTTTCATAATTTTTAAAAAACCAAGTTCAAGTTGAATGGAATGAACACACTCAATATTTACCAAGAAACATTTAATCTCATACACATCAATGTCATTCTTGGTAGTAGTGCTGTCTACTTCTTGTTTAAATTCATATTTGTAAAAATTTAAATTTTCATGAAGGGAGAGTAGTGAAAAGTGTTCTTATAAAGGTATGTTTATATCCTCATAACTATATCTCTCAAATTCAAAACTAACAAAATAAAAAACAAGGGTGCTTTTGTCTGACTTAAGACTATCAGATTCAAGAAGCTGAGCAATGGTATGTTGAACAGAATCAGAAACACTAGAACTCAAGTGAAATTCCCCCTCTAAAATACTATCAGTATCTAGAAGTTATTTTTCACCAAACTTAGTTTAGGATACAAGTGAACAACATGGGAGATAATATATTTGAATATTCAAAAATTTAGGTTTTAAAAAATTATAGATTTCTTCCAAAAGATCTGCATCATTTAATAAGCCCTCAAATTCTACTTCCTCTGAACAAATTTATTCTTCCTAACTCAAGGGTGTGTTCAACCACTTCTCCAAGTTAACATTCAAAAATTTCATTTTATGAAACAATGTGTGAAGACTGTTCTTGAAATTATAGTAGAGGGGAATAATTGTTCAGTTCAGATTCAATAAATTCAGATTCCGTATTCTTCAAATTAAAAAAAAATTACCCTGGCATGACAACTTAGTTTTCCACTTCAGTACACAAAACATCAGAAAAATAATCAATATTAAAATATATCAATAAAAAACATCATTTATCATTTCTTCAAATATCATTCCCTTATATTTTTCCTAAACCATCATTTTAGTGATTGTTGAGTTTTCAATTTCGAAATAAGGAAAAATGTTTCAAAACCATTTTAAAAACTTTCAGATTCTATGATTTCTGGTTTACTATTCTCTTCTAACCTATTCCCAATTTCATGTTCAGATTCATTATTGAAAATTTTAGTAAATCTATGTGAAGATTTTTTGACATTCATGTTCTCATTCTCAAGTTTCTCTTCAACCCAAATGATTAAATTATCAATGTTCTTAAACTAATTTTTTTTTCAGAACTAGGGACATGTACATGATAGGGAATTCTTATTCAATATGTTTTAGTTTATTTTCAAAATTTTCTAGCTAAACCCCATTTATGCTCTTGATGGGATCTTAAATTTTGTTTTACTCATATAGTGAGTTGGTTATTTCTTTATATTTCTCTACACCAGATTCAGATTCTTCAATATATATGGTTTTTTTTATTTTTAACCTTGTTTTTTATGATAATTTAATTTTTAAATTCTCTATTAAAATATTTTTCATCACTTATTTCAACTTATTCTTGCTTCTTCTATTTTATTTGTAATTCTATGAGAATTATTTCTAACTTCTTATATTTTTATCTTGTTATTAGGAGTTCATTTTTCATATTTCAAAGAAAAATTCTTCATTTTGACCCACCCTAAATTCTATTTATAATACAACTTATTGAAACATAGCTATGAGGTCAAATTTTGGCTCAATATATGGTTCATTTTAATCAATGTAAGAATTCTAGTGTGGTTGTTTATAGACACACTACGATGCATTGTTCCCATTATAGCCAAAATAGACACAATAAGGTCCTGAATGATAATTTGTGCCACCATAATCTTCTATTTTTTATAATTTTATTATATTAAACACAAATAAAACAATAATTTAAGAATAATTTCAACATACAACACAAGATAAAATTTCAAGTATTATTTTGATTTTTTTTGTTGGGGATTTTATTGTCGTTTTTTAAAAAAAACTAAACCATAAGTCACTCACCGCATGCCTTCCTCGGCAAAGGTGATAAATTTTGATAGGGTCCAGAGATCATCATGATACCCAGAATAAAATTTTTAAACATACACTATTATAGTAGTTAAGGTTAGAACCACATAGAAGATAAGAGAATGGTATAAGGGTATCAAACAAGTCCATTGTAGTCAATATTGAATGTAAATATTTTTTTAACTATTTACTTTTTTTATTTTTATTTAAAAAAAAGTATGAAAATAATAATTTTAAACAAATGGAAACTTAATTGATAAAAGGAAAATTTATAAGCAAGTAGTGAAAGTAGAGATCGAGGAATAACATTCTAGATATATGCTTGGTAAAAATAGTACTGGAAGTTTTTTGAATATCAACTTCACTTAACTGATAAATGAATTCGAAACCTTTTTAAATGAATGGATTAACCTTCCTCACTAGAATATTGAAACCACAGTAGAATGAAACTCTGAAATTTTCCACATCAAGAAAATTCATACAATAAAAGAGTTTGAAGACAAGTCAATAGAAACAGTCTAACCAATAGTATCCAAAGATTTGGAAAAGAAAATTTTGAGAATTGTTTCCATGATCTATTTCACTGAAATATCAAGGAGTTGTGAATTAATGAAATTGAGTTCCAAAAACATTTGAATCTTTATGATTCAGAATCAAATTTTCAAGTTGATTCCAATTCTTTGTTGAAATAATTAAGTAATGAAGATTAAATAAAAAACCAATAGACATTACATTTCACAAACTAAAATATTTACCCATGATTCATTGCAAAATAAATATTTAACCATATTAAATTACACGATTAAGGAAAAAAAGAGGAATAAATAATCTCCCTAAATATTAGTGATCGTTATTGTGCATACTGCATTGCTCTTTCAGGTGCCTCTACTCTTACTACCTCTCACCTCTAGGTCTTATACTTGTCTCCCGATGATTGATATCGTGAATGATGTGAATGAATGAGTCCCCCCACCTTGTTGTTACTATATATTTTAAATACCCTTCTTCACCTACTGTCGGTCACCCCAAATTTCCACCGACTTAAGTCATCCTTCAATTATTCACCGCTCACATGCGTTTTTTAGTGCAACACCCATCACTTTAAATTATCTATTGTAACAAACTCATCTAGGAAGTTTAGCTAGATCTAGGTGTAATTTTGTTCCTTGCTTGTATATGTGAATGAATAAGACAAACAGATCATGAATAAAACTTTTTTAAATATAATAAAAAGATTAAAAAAATTATTATCTAATTAATTGTTATAAATATTAGATTAATGTTAAAATTAAATTATTAAGTTATTTAGAATAATTATCATTAACCATTTAAATAATTTTTTATTTTTTATTTTATTTAGAAATATTATTAATTATTAATTATAAAATTATTTATTTAAGATTATTTTTAAATGATAATTATTTTAATTATTTATTAAATGATATTAAGATTATTAATTTATAATTATTAATTTAATATTTTCATTTTAATTAATTAATTAGTTACATATTAAATTATTTAGGATATAATATTATTCTACTTAAACAATATTATATAGTTTTTTAATTTAATTAATTAAAAGTGGTTAACATAATTATTTATTTTATTGTAATTTTATTAAATTATTAATTGATAATTATTATTGTTATTATTAGAGTTTTTATATGTATATTTTATTTATTTATTTAATTTTTATATCAGTTCTACTTTTATTGATTCATTTTGTTATTTTTTAACTTATCTCACCCCCCTTGTCTTCTTTACTACACTTTGGGGGTGATTGGTGTTTCTCTATAAGTCGGGTTAGCCACGATTCCTTCCCCCGGTTGTGCTCCCCAATGATGACGATGCCTCCCCTCCTTGCAGTGGTGGTCAGAAATGGATTCTTCTAGCAACATCAGCTATCATCCTCCTCCTCAGTGTGGCCTTGGCTCCTTGTTAAGGGTGTCGATAACTAGTTTGTCTGGTAGCTCTCCTTGGTTGGGTGAAGCTTCAATCTTTGATGATAGCGGTGATTTGGTGAATCGAATTTCAAATCCATTCAAGATTGGTAGTGATGATTCTTGGATAGTGGAGGCAACGACATCCCTGGAGGCATCGATTTCTAGTAGATGTAGCTTCAGCTACTCCAATGGTGGTTTCAATTTTTGGTTTTAGATTTGTATTTCTCAAAGCATTAGGTGGCATTAAGGTTGATTGTCTGCGATGAAAAATGTAAATCTGATTTTGAGGTTTGAAGTTTTGATCTATGCTAGTTTTATTTTGTGTGAGATAGAGAGTTGGGAGTGGTGATAATGATATCATGGGATTGGTGAGAAAGAGTGTTAAGGGAAGATGTTGGTAGGTCATGGCTGAAGAATCAATAAGACAAAGTGTTGGTGAGACATTTTTTAGCAAGAAAGCAGTAGTGAGACAATGTCTGTAGGTAAATAGTTTCGATTAGATGAAGAGCTACTGGTGCATCAGTAGGTGGAAAATTGGCCAATGGTGTGATATAGAGTCAGTATGATATTGGTGGGTTCGGTGACTTAAGTCACTGTTAGAACAACTGTGGCAGTACAACAATGGACTCATCTAGAAAAATAAAAAAAAAATCAGAAATCAAATAAAATAAAATTATAAACTTTAAAAATATAAACTAATAAATTAATTAAAATCAATAATTAAAAATTTAAAATAATTAACTAATAAATTAATTTAAAAAATAAAAATTAAACACATAACTTAAATTAAAAACTTTTAAATTTATTATGAAAAATAATTAACATAGTAATTATAAAAAGATTTAATATATTAAATTTTAAGGATATAGATTATTAAATGAAACCAAATCAATTTAAAATATGTAGATTGAAATAATTAATATATTTAATATATTTTAATTAATAAAAATAAAAATAAAAATTGTTAAATTAAATACTAAGTTAATTAAATGTAAATAAAATTATTAATTGATTAATTAATAAAAATAAAAAATAGGAAATTATTATGCCAGTAGAATAAATTCTGAAAAGTTATAAGGAAAAATAAATAAATTAAAAATTAAAGATTTAAAAGATTGAAACAAAATATTAATTTAAAAAATGGTTAAATAATAAATTTAACATTGATATTGTTAAATGTAATAAATTAGAAAAAAGTTAAAAAAATTTAATTAGATTATTAAAAACAAAATGAAAATATGAGTGAAATCTCTAGATTTCAGAGCCACATCACCTGGGAACTATGCACAGTTATTCCACACAGTTTTCCAAACTATGCACCAATTGTGGTCCAATTACTAGACAACCTAGGCACTCACTTGGTTTGGATGCATGGTTTGGTAAACCGTGTGTGAACCATGGGACATGGTTTTGTCTAAAATAGAAAAACCATGTGCACACCTTCCATATGGTTTTCCAAATTAGTTTTGGGTTTTGTGACCATGACTAGTGGAATCCCAAGGCTTGTATGTTTTCTTAGAGAATGTTTCATAGTTTCCTCTAATTGTGCACTAAGCATGCACCACCTACTTCCAAGGTTAAAATCTCCATTTTTCACTGAAAACTAACATGGAAACTAAATAATTAACACATGACCAAAAGTAACCAAAGGACCTCCTCAAAAAATCACAAGGCACTCGGAACTGAAGATGAAAACCAAGATCAAAAAGATCAGTTGGTATAAAGTAAGAAAATAAAACTCATTGTGTGAAAATTCTCTCCATGATTATTCCTTATTACCCCATAAATCCACAAAATATCTAGTTGATCGATCAAAGATAATTGATTCCCCCAATGATGTGATCCAACCACTCAAACCAAGAACATCTCAACCACCACTAAATAAAACTTATTCCACTTACCTAGAATGATCTAACAATCCTAAACCACTTCCCATAAAACAAAAAAACTTTAACTACACCACTATAACCTTTCCTTAAGTAAAACCATTAGGTGTACTCCCTAAAATAAATCGTTTACAGAGAAGAAAAGACTCTGAACCAATAACGTAAATGAAACCACATATTTCCTTGCCAATAATGAAGAAATAACCAGTTTACCAACATGAGAGGCTGAAATGGACTCACTATCATTAGAAATCAACTAGATCCAACCAACTCTAGAATTAACCACAACAAGTTCCCTATTTAGTCTCCCAAACATTTTTTTAATTGACAAAATTATACCAAATAGAACAGATTTAAATAATTAAACTTCAATAAACTAACTCAGAACTCTCCAGACTGACTAAACACCCATCATAAGGGGGACTGAAGAAACGAACTCAAAACCAAGTGGAAAACCCATCCCAAAATTCAATGTCTCCATTAGGAACAAACACCTCCAAGAGAGAACAATTCAAAACTAAAACTAACAGAGAATTCTTACCATAAAAGGACCACATTGAGGGAATGATTCCTCTATTCCTTTTATTACAAAATGTGACCTTCCAAGATGAAGAAACTATAACATTGGAAAGAAAACTGTCCCGATTCAAGCATTGAAGGAAAATCTAGACCACATTCCTCCACACTAATGAGATTAATTTCAATGTTAAAGCTTTACTCCAAGTCCTTTTCTTAAATCCCTTATGTCTTGAAGCATCCACTACCTCGTAGGAAGGAGCAGATAATCCCTAATAAGAATTACATCTATTTGTTTAATGAGTGGACATGAAGAATCTCAGGTAAAGCCATGGGAACACGATATACCATTGAACACACTTTGATCCAAAAAAGAAGTTCCACCGAACTGAGATACACAAACACATCTTCCTCATTCAACCTAATGATAAGAAGCAACAAAAAGATACACACGAATCACACCTCTACATAAAATAGAAAAGTTTCTGAATATCAAAAATACAAACAAGGATCCATTTAGACTGAATTTATCTGGAGATCCACAACATCAACTTTATCATTTCAATGAAAATTAAACACCACAAAACACCACCAGACACAACCACAACAACAAAGGATGAATTGAAGATAAAATAAATTTAAACAAGGCCCAAATCCTCACCCTACTCCTACAACAAGGTTGGGGTGTCTTTCAAAGGTTTGGATATGGATCTATGATGCTTTCAGAAAACACCATAACATAACTATTGCAAGTGACCCAAGAATACACTAGCACAATATGGGTTTGGATAACTCTAACACAATGATTCATTATGATTTTTCTTGCCACACTGATGACACTCCATGATCCTGTATTTATATGAACCTAATGAGAGATCAATGGTACTTTTAATTCCCATACTAGAACCACTAGTATCTAACCGCTCTCTAGTCCCCTTAATGGAATTCCCCTCATAGATTCCAAATACAGGAGGAAGGTGGACTACCTAAAGCACTCTTGTTAGCAAAGCAGCAATCGGAACAACTTTCTGGAACACATCAACAAATGAAGTAAGACTCAACCTAAACACCCTAAACTGCAGATAAGTAGGAATAACACTCTCAAAACATCGATCCTTAATATAATTGTATTCATCCCACTCTGGAAGTTAAGTAACTAGATACATGAAATGATAAAATTACTCTTACACTAACCCATCACCTTACTGTGGATATCACATCTTCATCACCTTCTTCACCTTCACTACCTCAGAGAAATACGGATGGATGAACGAAGCCTTGAAGAACCCCCATGTAAGATCTTCCAAAGGATTCATTCAAGAGACCAAATTCCACCACTTCTAGTTAAAAACTTTAATCATAATGGTGGAGAAATCAACCTTTAACAACTAATGAAACTCAAGGAAACTAAAGATACGTTTGATTCTCTCAATCCACTTTTTGATTTGAGATGAAATACATGACCATAACAGATAGGAGGATTCAACTTTTGAAAATCAAGAAAGAAGTTATCATTTTCATAAATTAGAGGGTCTTCCAATAGTGAACCACTTGTGGCCACACTTCAAATATCCATCAAATATTTGTGGTGGAATACACCAAGAAATAACAAAACTAAAAGAGCAATCAAAACAAACTCATCATCAAGAATTATCAAACTCAAAACACGGCACAAAAAATAATTTCGAACCAGAAGAGAATGAACCACACAACCAATAGTCATCAAAACATAAATATTTCTTTTTCATAAAGTTAATTTGAATATAAATAAAAACGTGGGGGCTTAAACACTCACCAATGGTATTCCTTGGGGCCTCACTCACATGCACATTCCCATGCCAATCTGA
Organism: Viscum album; assembly: GCA_963277665.1. Taxonomy (NCBI): domain Eukaryota; kingdom Viridiplantae; phylum Streptophyta; class Magnoliopsida; order Santalales; family Viscaceae; genus Viscum; species Viscum album. The sequence goes on along the minus strand of OY728150.1, from coordinate 625,264,809 downwards.
GCACCTATCCGCTCATGAAAATTTGGGCACTCATCTTCCCATGTCATCAACTATCAACTTCCTTTAACACATTCAATGCATGTGAGAACTCACGACACTACCAAAGGTAAAAAAACCCAATTTTAAAAATTTATAAAATATTTCAAAACCACAGTAACCAACAAGTAAAAAATCCATTTTCAAAATCCACAGACCAATCTTTTTTTCCATCCAAAAAATTTTCAGTAGCACAAAATATCTCATTCCATAAAAATAATTTGATTAAAAAATCCTTTCATCTAATTTAATACAAATTTAGAAAAAAAATTCCAATTTCAAACAACAAACCTTATGTTTTGATTAAAAAAATTTAATCTCAGTAAACCACTACCTATTTTACAAAAATAAATTCTTATAAAATTCATTCTCAAATGCTTTATTCATAAAAAATTATAAAACTCATTTTCTATATTATTTTAATGAAACCATTTCCACTTTAAATCTAGTTTTTCAGAATTCCAAATAAAAGTGTTTTCAAAATAATATTTCGAATTATCGCCGAAAATAACTCATAAAGGGAACTCGTATCGGTGGGTGACTTGGCTACATGGTTGGAATCCATATTTCAATCACACCACCATAATAGAGACACTTCTTGGACCAATACCCATATCCACAAGCCTTACCAGGCCCTACGAGCTCACTGAGACCTTTATTCCAACTCCCTTTTCATATCCCAAACACCAAACAACCAACAAGAACCATAGAAACCAAAAAACCCAACTTCCCATGGAAACTCAATATTTGGTCCTGAACGTGTTGGAAAGAGACTCCCTGGACCTACACTCCAAGTTTTGTCATTCTTAATCATTATACCTTCACTTCCCAAAAAAGAAATGTATCTTTGGAAGTAAGTCCCTCTAATGAACCAACATTATCTAATACCATTCTTCCACAAAACAACCCAGGTTGAACCTAAATCGATCACCTGATTTGGACCGTAATAAGGCCCGGGATGCATTCCCAATCCTCCCAAGATAGAAACTAGTGTCAATGAATCAATAAAGCTACCAAGGGAATGATTTATCCAAATATAAATAAATAAAACATCCAAAAATAACATAGAATCCCAATATAAATAAATATACAAATTGAAAATCATTTATAAAATAACTGAAAATACCAAAAAAAATAAAAACTGAACCTGACAACCACAACATCTCCATTTGATCCTAAGGGTCACTCTCCAATACCAAAACCAACCATAACCCATGGTGACTGAAACCAAGATGAAACCTACATCAAAATCTAAAAACAAGAAAGAAATGTAGGCATAAGTAATTAAACTAGGTAAGTGTGCGTAGGTCAATATATGTTTAATGAACTTAATTTAAATAAAATCAATATAAATTTCAATTTTGAAATAAAATATATAATACTAGGCATATCCACACATTTTCATTATTAAAACCAAATATATTCCATTTTCTTTTTACCATTTAAAACTATATTCTTTTCCAAGAATAATACATTAGAACTTTTGATGATACAGAAGAAGTTTTCATTAAAAAGGGAGAATTAATGTATAAAACATTCCCAAAAAAAATTCATAGTCCTTTGGAAACTAACTCATCACTTTCAAAAACAATTACACCATACAAGAGAGCGTCAATAATGATCACATAATAAGTGAAATAGAAAAATAAGCACGCAAGAGTACTCAACCAAGAAAGTATCTCAATAATCAATCATAGACAACTAAGTTCCAAAGAACATGGTAGAACCTATGAGCTCAGTGGAATAATCTAGAACATACTAAAAATATTAACTCACTCTAAAAGAATTCATTTCCTGATGAAATCAATTTCACCCACAAGATTAGTCCCCCCAACATGGTCTGACTGAGGGTCATTATCCCATAGTAATAAAAACAAAACAAATCTCAAAGTAAAATCACTAGATAGAGTGAAATCCTAGGTCAGTGTTGTAACCATTCACTAAAAATTCACTTTCTATTCCAGGTTCCCATGAAAAGATTAATTTGTGGGTGAACCAAAAATGCCAACCAAGCATCTAATTACGTGCACATATATCACAAATGAGAACTTCATAGAATAAGACACCCCAGAGTCACCCTAAGGAAAAATATCTTTCCATTAAACCATATGATCACAAGGGATCCTCTCAACATGGTCCTCCCAAAACAATCGACATAACCAAGGAAAAAGAATTATCAAAGGAGAGTTTTCAAGATCACTCATTTCACAAAAGTTCCAAACAGGCCTCAAGCATCCTATAAGAAACCACCCTTTTTCTAATGCCCAAATCCACCTTTCCAAAAAGTTGAAAACACACCATTTTTGATGTCATAATAATTTTATAAAATTACATTTAAACATTCACAAAACATTTTCAAAAGAAATCCACTTTCATCAACATGTCCAATGGGCCACACACCATTTTCACATGCCAAAACATTTTCTATACCATTAAATATACACTTCTTTAAAACCCAAACCCATTTAGGAAAAACACTTTTAAAAAACCCAAACCGTCATTTTAAAATCCAAACACTTCTGCCAATCCAAAACCATGCTTTAAAGATCCCAAATCACTTACAAAAACTAACCTGGAATTTTATCAAACACTTGGTGTGAAACACTTAATAGAAAAATAAATATACTTCATAATAAGATGAACATCACCTCATTTCATGTCAAAACAATTAATTAAAAAGTCAAAAATAACTAATTATCATATAATAAAGGTGTGAAAATCAATAAATAAAAAATTATAAAATTTAAATGACATGTGAAAAGGGAAACATACCCCTAACTCATGACTCTTCCACACTGTACACCTAAAACAACCCCAAGAAGGTTCAAGTAAAAATGTAAATCCAATAGAAACCTTAAACACCCAAAACCCCAATTTAAACATATCAAAACATGAACCCTAGATCCACATAGCCAAGGTAGGAGAGTAAATTAAAAGGAAATGGAAGAATAAAGAAGAGGAATAAAATAGGAGAATATTTCCTTGAGAAATCACCCCAAAACCATGAAGAAATCCTTGATCCATGCTTGGATGTGGATAAGAGTCTTAGAGAGGAATGTAGGGGCTCTCTTTGGGTCACAAAAACTAGGAAAGGAAGGGAGAAGTAATTTTAGGGATAAAATATCGAGATAGTGTAAGGATAAAATTACATTTTTAATGACTTGTGAACTATGCATTGTTAGGCTGCATGGTTTCCCAAACTGTGTGCTAATCATGTGCCCCATATTGGATAACCTGGGCAATCACATGGTTTGTATGCATAGTTTTGTAAACCGTGTTACAAATATGCAACAAGGTTCAGTTCAAAATGGTAGAACCATATGCACATCTTCTGAATGGTTTCCTAATCATGTGGGGGATATGTTCCCCTAACCATAGGCATCCCCAAGTTTACATGGTTTCTAGGAGCATGACACATGGTTTCCTTTAACTATTCTCCAACCATGAACCACATGCGGGAAAACCCAAAATCACTATTTTATTCACTGAAAACTCAGGGGAAAACTAAAGAATAAACTTGGGACCAAAAATAACCAAAGTGTCACCTCAAAATAAATCAAGGATCACTAGGAACTCAAGAGTAAAACCAAGTCCAAAATATGAGTTGGTACAAAGGAAAAAAATAAAAATCTAGGTTCGACACTTACTGAGAATCATTGATAATTAGAGAGAGATATTGAGATACCCATTAAAACATCATAAAATGTAAAGTAAACAATAATAAAATTAATTAAACATATTTAAAATTATATAAATAAGGATTTGGATTTATCTATAAAATGAGATATAAAAATCATTGATATAGAAAAAAAATAACGAATCAAAATTGAGGTTAGGATGGGTTCCACTTACATTAACTTCTAACTTTTCCAAACGTACTCTAACTCCCTATATAAAAAATAACAGACTGGTAATTGAAAATATTACAAACATATTTGTATATATAATATAATATTAAATATTTTATTCATTCATTTTTTTATTAGTCTGTAATAGTTTTTATCAACCATCTGGTATTTCAAGCTCCATTTGTTCTAATATTTTTTTAGGATGGTGGCCTCAATCAATATTACTTATTCATGAGTTAATTATCTATGATTTATTCCCAATTAAAGAAATCAAAATCTTTTTATTAAATATAATGTTCCATGTTCATCATATAGAAGGTACATATAAGATTCACAAAAAATAAATTTATAATTCAACCATTTTGGGAAAGTTTTAAAACTAAGTGGAGTTATTTAATAATGAAAATAAATTAATGTATTTCAATTCCCTAATCATATAAAATAAAAAATTATAATCAATTATGAATATATTAATTATTTATGTCCTTCAAACCCTATATTAATATACTGATTAAAATATAGTAGCATCATTCATGTTTTTTATTGAACCAACCCAAAAAAAAATGTGCTAATAGAAAGGAATAATTATGAATTAATCGGTTTGTATTTTTATACCCGTATTAAAATTTTATATTGAGATAAATATTTTATTATTATTTTGAATCTTGATATTTTATAAGATTTATAACAAGAATAAAAAATAAATAAATAACGATAAGGGGTTTGTAATATAATAATTTTTTTAAAGATATTAAAAAACCTTTGTTGATAATTTATAAGTGTTTTTATTAAAAATTTTAATTTTTTAGTAAAAATACCTAATAAATTTTTAATGGTTTTATGTAAGGGCAAAAGAAAATTTTACAACTTGGATTATTCTATCAAAATTTATTGAGTTAGGTGCTGAGTAAGTGTAATATTCTATGGCCCATTAAGCCTTAGCAAAGATGGAATAAAAATATTAAATATGTTACATTATGTTCATGTGATATATCTAAACTAATTAAATATCACTCAAACAGTGAATCGTATGAGAAATATGATACCAACATTAGGTTTTATATGGGGAGTTTACCCTATACTGGGTATAAAATTTGTGAGCATCGACCATTTGTTTATGTTGCTTGTGAGGATAATATATTTAATATATTTTTTATTATATTATTTTTTTAAAATAACATAACATCTCTCAAAAGGTCTGTCATTTGAGAAATATGAGATCAATGTTAGGTTCAGGACATAGAGTACACTCTAGGTAGGGCATAACATTAGTACACGTCGGGCATTTTAATAGATCTCTAATTACATTTAGTTATTTAATATTTATGTTAAATAATTATTATTATTATATTAATTAAATAAAATGCAAATTAATTTTTTTACCCCTCTTCTCCAATATGCCACACCTCCTTAGATAATTCTCAATGGACAATAAAACCTTTATATTTCAACCATTTAACCCATTTTAGTTCGAAATGCATTAATGGGATGATTTTAATGACCTCATCGTTTATTTTCAAGTGAAATGGTTGACTAAATTGGGGTATTGATTTTCTAACCATTTACACATTTTAGGGTTCTAAATATCTGATGATACCACTGGATTTGGTGTTGGTTGCATCTATCTTGTCTGGACGACCCCATATCTCTTCCAAGTGTGATCGGTGAAGATATGACGATGTTTTCAAGTGTTCATCAGGAAGTCTTCCTACTCCCTTAATGTGTGAGGATTCCCATCCTATTTAGGTTTGTTTTATTTTTTTATTTTTTTTATTTTTTCTTTCTTTCAATCTTTTAAATTCAATATCATTTGAGATATTGATCAGAATTAAACATCATCAGTTTCATTGGATTCCTCTTGATGAGAAAAATATATATCCTTTTTTTAAGACAGTAAGGTATTCATAAATCTGATTTTTCACATTTTAAATAGATCATTTAAAATAATTTTATCAATTAATGATTTGTAAAAAAAATAGCAAAAGATAAATCATCAAATTATAAAAGGATAATTAATGAAAAATTGTTGAGGGTAATTTGGATTTATATAAGAATAATTTATGAAAATTATCATGAAATTTTAAACAGAAGGATGATTACTTAGATTATCAATTGATAATTATATCAAATTATCAATGAATATACCAGAATATTATCAATATTAAATAAAATTATCAATGTATAGTTCATTAAAATTATCAAAAGATAATTACAACTAATTATCATATAATAATTGCATGAAATTATCTGAGATAACATTATTAAATTTGTTAAATGATAATTATAGTATAATTATCACCTGAAAAAATTATAAAATTTATGAAATGATTATTACTAGATCATCAAAGGATAATTTATGATATAAAAATTATCAAAGGATAATAGCATGGATTTATCAATAAATAATTTCCAAGAAAATTTAAAAATATTATTATAAAATGATATAATATGAGAAATTTTCTAAAGATAATTATAAAAGGATATTTTATTATAAATTATAAAAATATATTTATAAAAATATATTTATAAAAAGATAATTTATGAGAAATTATCAAAATGTAATTATAAAAGGATAATTTAAGAAAAATTATCAAAAATATAACTATAATATAATAATTAATGAGAAATTATCAAAATATAATTGTAAAAGGGTAATTTATGTGATATTATAAAAATATAATTATAAAATGATAATTTTTGAGAAACTATCAAAAGATAATTATAAATTGATAATTTATGAGAAATTGTCAACATATAATTGTAAAAGGAAAATTTAAGAGAAATTATCAAAATATAATTATAAAATAGTAGTTTATGATAAATTGGAAAAAGATAAGCATAAAAGGATAATTTAAGATAAATTATAAATATATAATTATTAAAGGATAAATTATGATAAATTATCACAATATTATTAAAAAAATGATAATGTGAAAATTATCCAGGAGTGATAATGTATCATCACATTAGATATTTTATTTATATTTGAAATAAAATAATTGGTATTGTTTATAGGCTACCTTAGTGAACTTTGAGTGCTGACATTTATGATAATAAGGCCCTAAAATGGTGTTTTTTGAGTTGTTTATCATTTCCTTTTTACATCGATGAATTTTGAGGTCAGAGGTTCCTTAAATTTTTTGCACTTGTTAATAAATTATCCCATTAATATGATTATGTGTAGACATATTTTGTTGATTGTGATATATTATTACCATATGTGGGTTTGTGTATCCATGATAACCCAATGTTACACTTGTTTCTATGAGTAATTGTAGCTTGTCATTCATACTCGATCTTGATCATGTGTATTGTGTGTGCTAACTTACTTAAGATGATATGTTATGTTTGCTTCCTACCATGATATATGTGATTTTTTGTCTTGTTCATGGATCCCAATGTAGGTTTTTCTTCATGACAAGTATATCCCCTAGAGGGGGAGTATGCACAAATTGGGATGATGATGACAAGGGATCAGTTCACATGGAAGAGATACGAAGATGCCTCAGGGATGTCGTTTGATGCACTTGATAACTAGAAAATGTAAAGGGGTGTGTTACATGATGAATATGGGATGAGGAGTTGATATTAATGCATAGGGTATTCTAAGAATGTAACCTTCTTGATGCGTGGTGATTCTGATTTGCATGATCATATGATTCCCACTCGATGACTAACGAATACCACAGGGTATGTTACTAAATGACTAAGGGGATACCTAGAAGCTCGATGCATAGGGGATGCCAAGATTATAAACTTGTGAATATGAAGTGATTCTGAGTTTCACAATCACATAATGTTGAGTAGCATGATTCATTATCCTTGTGGCTAATCCTGTATTCTTCTGAAACATTGATTATCTATCCGGTATAGAGATGAAGTAGGTACGTTTGGGGGTTTAGAGCAGCTTAGTTAGCGCATGACTGCTTGATTTTTGATTTTTTATCACTATTATTGTTACACATTTATTATTATTATATAATACACTTTTATACTTGAGAAAAACAATTTTAAGGATGCATTGGTGTTGTCCTACAGAGTGTTGTGCTCACATCATACTCGAGCATTTCAGTGCGCTTGTAGATTTCTTGAGGGATCTAGTAAAGGATAAAGGTCCCCTGGAGGATGGATGAGCTGAGGAGCATGGAGATGGTGGTGGGATAGGACAGAAATTAGAGGGACTTTCTTTTTATCATTTATTTATCTACATCTTGTTACACTGGTTATGCTTTCCACATTGAGTGATTCTTTATTTTTATTATATGTGCTTCATTTTTACATTTCCAAATGTTTTCTCTATTTTTTATTGTTTATTACTTATTATTGATCCTATAACATGATATTGAGGTTATAGTGTCCCCAATGATGGAATCACACCCAAGATTTTAGTCCATAGCCTCTTGTGTATGAGGAGGCATGCATGAGGTTACATGGAATTCTAGCTCGGACAGAGTGATGCAGGTCGGGATGTTACAAAATGGTATCAGAGCCTCAGGTTACAAATGAGCTTGTTCTTATCTTTATTTGGGATAGGACATGTTAAATAAAAGATAGGATGGTTGTGAATCGGGTAGGAGATATATATTATTTCATGTCTATAACTACATAGTGGACCTCCAAGTTATCATAAATGGGATATTTTGTTCTATTTTTACCATTGATGAAATTATCCTTGGGTGATTCACATGATATTGGTATGTGTTTTACGAGATTTTGGGTATGTTCAGGCATCATGAATCGGCACATAGGTTAAAATCCTATATATATTTTTTTATTGTGATGGAATTATATTTCTTTATTTTTTCTGTCTATTAGTTATGGTTTCAATTTATGATATATATCTTTGTTCCTATATTGTGATATATATGATTATTGGAATAAATTAGTTGAAAAAACACATGTTTTTGTGTTAGTATATTTCTAATGACTGTGACTAATGTGTATAGAAAAAAACAAGGGATATTGATAGGAGGGGAATACCTTAGGTTAATGGTATACTCTTAATAGAACCATGTGTGGAACCATAAACTAGTTAGAAGAAGGTAGTGTGATCCCATGGATTGGTTAGGGTTTATCCTAATGACCATGTTTCTTTTCGAAAAGTGTTTCCTTTGGGTTACAGAAGATTTTTACTTAATTAAATTTATGGAGATACTTCAAAAACATGCCAAAACACTTCTATATGGGAAGAGTTTTCAACATTACCACAAAACATATGGAATAATGAAGTTGATCATTCTCATGCTCATGATCTATGGTATAGGTAGTAGTGTTGCTTCAATGGAAAAAACTTTTACATAGTGCATGTCATAGGAATATGACTTTTGAACTATGGTCAAATATTCCCTTATATCCACTCCCACATTCAATATCCTTCTATGAAACTAGAGTATCTCAGGATGTTGAGTAATGGGTTGAAAATATTTTGTATATTTGACATAGTACAAAATATGAAGGATATGTGGGTTATGTAAAACAGATCTCGTTTCAGTTTCGTATCTATTTTGATAGCCCATATCATATGTTGCCAACTAAGCTAAAGGATATCAATGTTCATCTAGATAACATGGATAGGAAGGGATTCATAAATATGAATAATTCACTAGGTGGTTCACCTATGTTTTTTTCAAGGAGGGAAATATTATTCAGAAATGATTTGATTACCAAAAGCTAAACCAAGTGATAATTATGAACTCATATCCTTTTACCTTGATAAATGATCATTTAAATTAGCTATTGGGAGACTGTTGTTTCTCCAATATTTATCTTCGATCAGGCTATCACCAGTTTTGATTTAGAGAGATGGATATTCTAAAGACTAAGTTTTGGATAAAGTATGGATTGTATGAGGACATGGTAAGGTCGTTCAGGCTAACGAAACACTGCCAGTGTTGATGGTCCCCATGAAAAAGACTTTCCATCCATACATGGACTTATTCATCATGGTTTTCATTAAAATAAATCCTAATCTACTCATTGATGCCAAAGAAACCAGAAAGGAACCTAAAGGTAGTTATGAATACACTTCGAGCACATGGGATTTATGCTTAACTGTTGAAATGTGACGTATGTTTATAAAAAGGTGATGTTCCAAGGAAATGTGGTTTTGAAGTCCAGTATATTAGTAAACCCAAAGAAGGTTGACAAAATTATGCCTTGGACACGTCCATGGAATGTGATTGATATTAGTATTTTTTCTATATTTTGTAGGATATTACCAGTGGTTTATATATTCCTTTTATAGAATAAAAACACCCATGAAATAATAGATAATGAATGTAGTTAAGTTCCAGTGGTCATACCAAGGTGAATATATATTTCTTGAACTAATGATAAGATTGATGACTTCTCTAGTACTAACATTCCTTGAGCCTTTTATTGGTTATGCAGTGTACTATGATGCATTAGGTGTTGTTTTGGGAGTGGTGATGATTCAAAGAGAATGGTTTGTCCTATGGGTCTCATCAGCTACAACCTTTTGAGAAAATATACTCTAAACAAGACATGGATCTGAAATTTGTGTTCTATACTCTGAATTGTTGCTAATATTAACTATTTAGGGAGATATTTTTTAATATGGACCATAAGATCCTTCAATATATCATCACTAAAGGGGACCTAAACTTAAAAAACATGCACTGGGATGAGACACATGTTTTTTTGTCACATTTTTTGCATGGAATAAATAAATACCTAGATAATCAACTAAAATATGTCTTGGCATACCATCCTAAAACCGATGGATATTACGAGTGGACTATATGCATATTGAAGGATATGCTTAGATCATGCATTATATAGTTCAATAGAGAAGGGAACGACCACCTAGACATGAATGAGTTTACTTTCAATAATAGTTACTATGATATGATTCGGATGGAAACTAATGAGGCTATTTATGGGAGACTGTGTCAATCATCACATATCGGTATGAGGTAGGTGAGGCAGTAGTTATGGGCTTAGTTGGATTATAGAGGGCTCCAATAGAGTGCATCTAATTTTGAAGTGTTTGATCACCATTTAGTGCTGAAAGAGATCTTATTTCATCTCAGTAAGAGACCGTTTGAGTTCTTTATGGGTTATCATTTTTTTGTGATAGACTCCTCAGTTGGGGCGGAGATGTCTAAGGAATAAGGGAAAGACAAGACCTAGTTTTTTTGGATATTTTGAGATCAACAAGTTGATAGGGGTCATGGTGTATCATCTAGACCTTCCTTCTCACTATCGAGGTATACATGATGTATTCCATGTGTCACAGCTTTGGAGGTACACACTTAACCCTATTTATATTATTGATTTTGAGTAAATTTACCTGGAGACTCAAGCATCTTATTAGGAGCATTTAGTGAAGATCATAGAGTGAAGTAAGAAGGTGTTTTAAGAAAATATGTTACCACTAGTTTGGATTCATTGGTATAATGGATTGATCCTAGAGGAAATATGGGAATGCGAGTATAATGTTTAATCTTAGTGGCCAGATTTTTTTTAGAAAAATAGATAGAGATACTTCTCTATGATGAGAAGTTGAAAAGGGGGGATTCTAGTATCATGAAATTTTTCAAATATAATAAAAATTCCCTTGATGATAATTTATATGTTTGTTTATGAAAAAATGTAAATTTTTAATAAAAATAACTTAATAAATGATTTAACTATTTTTCATAAGGGTAAAAGACTAGTTAAAATTTAGGAATATTATATTGAATATTTTGGAGTCAGGAACTATGTAAGTTCAAGATTTTAAGTTCTATAATGGCTCTATGTAGATGGAATAATAATATTAAATATGGTATATTATGTTTATTTGATTTACCCCAAATAATTTAATACCTCTAAAATGATTTTTTTGTATGAGAAATCATAAACCACTGAAAGGGATGAGATGCTATATTTACCCAATGTGGGTATAACATTTGTGACCGAAATTTGTTTGGCCAGGTCCCTTGTGATGATATGTTATTTAATAATTTTATTATATGTTTTTTTAATAATATATTATCTCTGAAAAGGTGCATCATATGAGAAATACAATTTTAACGTTAGGTTTGAGATGTAGGGTTTACCCTAGGTGGTACATAACTATAGAATGTGTCGGGTGTTTAGATAGTTCAATAATTAATTTTGATTATTTATTATTTATATTAAATAATTAATATTATATTAATTAAATAAAATAGAAATTAATTTTTTTCACTCTTCTTCCCCAATATGCCTCACCACCATGGACAATGCCCGAAGGTTTATAAAACCTTCATATTTCAACTGTTTTGACCTATTTTAGTTGGAATCCCCATAACAAGGTGATTTCAATGACCCCAATATTAATTTTCAGGTGAAATTGTAGATTAAATTGGGGTATTGATTTTGTCAACTTTTAACACGTTTTGTGGTTCAAAATATTTTAAACTCCATTCATCTTTGGTGTTGGATGATTTTATCCAATCTAGATGACCCCATATCTCCTCTAAGTATGATCAGTGAAGATCTGATGATGCATTTGAGTATTCATAGGGTAGTCTTTCTCTTCCCAATTTGTGCAGGACACCACATCCAATTTAGGTTTTTCTTTATTTTTTTTATTTTTTTTATTTCTTTAAAACTTATAAATTCGTTATCTTTTGCATTATTTATCGGAATTACGTGTTGTCAATATCGTTGTATTCGTCTTGATGAGTAGAAGCTACATACATTTTTTCAGGACAACCAGGTATTCTTCAATCCTATTTTTCACATTTTAAATAGATCATTTAAAATAAATTTATTAGATGATGATTTATTAAAAAATATCAATGATAATTCAGAAAATTATCAAAGGATAATTAATGAATAATTGTTAAAGGGTAACTTTGATTGAATAAAAGGTTACTTTATGAAAAAATCAGGGAATTTTTATCAGAGGATGATTATTAAAATTATAAAATGATAATTTCACCAAAATATTAATTATAATCCCACCATATAATCAAATGATAATTTTAAATAAAACTATCAAAGGACGGGTTATAAAAATTATTGAAAGATAATTACAATGAATTATCAAAGAATAATTGCATGAAATTATCAATGATGATATTATTCAACCTGTTAAAATATAATTTTAACGTAATTATCATGTGACAATATTATCGAGTTTATCAAATAATAATATATAGATTATCAAAGATATTTTAAGGAATTAAAATTATCAAAGGACAATCGCATTGATTTATCAATGTATAATTTAAGATAAATTATCAAAATATAATTATTTAATAATAAATTATGAAAAACTATCAATAGATAATTATAAAAGGATAATTTTAGAGAAATTGTCAAAATAAAATTATAAAAGGCTAATTTATGATAAATTATAAAAAAAATATTTATAAAAGTAATTTTTAAGATAAATTATCAAAAATATAATTATAAAAGGATAATTTATGATAATTTAAGAAAATATAATCACAAAAAGGTTAATTTATGAGAAATTATCAAAATATAACAATAAAATTGTAATTTATGAGAAATTATTAAAATATAATTATAAAAGGATAATTGATGATAAATTATCAAAATATAATTATAAAATGATAAATTAAGAGAAAGTATGAAAATATATTTATAAAAGGGTAATTTATAGGAAATTATTAGAAGAAAAATATAAAAGGATAATTTAAGAGTAATTATCAAAATATAATTATAAAACGACACCTTATGAGAAATTATAAAAAAAATTATAAAATCAAAACATAGAAATTATCTAGAAGAGAGAATTCGCCATTGCATGCAATATTTTATTTATTTTTGAAATAAAATAACCAGTATAGTTTATAAGAACCTATTTTTAACCTCAAGTGTCTATATTTGTGATAATAAGTTCATGAAGGGGTGTTTTGACTAGTTTATCCTCACCTTTTTACATTGATAACTTTTGAGGTGGGAAGTTCCTTACTTTTTTGGGCTTCTTTACACATGATGTCATTAATTTGATTATTAGTAAACCAATTTTTATTATCATTCAAGATTATGATTGTATTTGGGTGTGTGTGGACCTACGAACCCTATGTTACAATTGTTCCCATGAGTACATATATCTTATTATTCATGTTCAGTGTTGATCACATGTATTATGTGTGCTACCTTACTTATGATGACGTGTTATGCTTTATCATGTATCCTAACATGATATATGTGCTTTTTTTGCATTTTTTTTAGAACCAAAGGTAGGTGGATCATTGTTATATGTTTATCCCTTAAAGGGGGAGTACCCATGACTTGTGAAGATGATGATGAGGGATCTATGCATAGGGTAGGGACACAACTATGATTCAAGGATGATGTGTGATGCACTTGATGACTAATGAATGCCAAGGGTTCTGTTGCTTTATGACTAGAAGATGTCAAGTAGCTCCCAATGCCTACGGAATTCTAAGAACATAACCTTATTTATGGATAGTGATTCCGAGTTTCATGATAACATGATTTTCACTTGATAACTAGAAATTGTTGAGGGGTATGTTACTCAATGACTAAGGGGATGTTGAGTTTCTATCGATTCCCAGGGGATGACGAGAACACAACCTTGCCGATGTGTAGTGATGAAGATTCATGCAATAAATAAATGCACAGTAATATGGTTTATTATCCTCATGGATAATTATATATTATTCTGAAACCTTGATTATATATCTGGCATAGAGCACAAGAAGCTACTTTCAAGGGTTTGTGGCATCTCAGTTAGCGCAAGACTGCTCAATTTTGGATCATGTGTTATTATTCTTGTTAAACTTTTTATTATTATTATGGAATATACTTGTGTAATTGAGAACATAATTTTCAGAAATAATTGGTGGTGTCCTACTGAGTCTTAGACTCACATCCTAATCAGGAATTTTGGTGTGCTTGTAGATATCATGAGGGATCTGAAGAAGGGCAATGGAACCTGTGGCAGACTGATGAGTTGAGGAGAGTAAAGCCGTTGGTGGGAGGGGATAGATATTAGAGGTAATTTCAGTTTATCATTTATTTATCTATTAGTTATTTCACTAGTTATTCTTTCCACATTAAGATATTCTTTATATTCATTACATTTATTCCATATTTACTTTTCTGCATGTTTATTATAATTATTTTTTTATTGTTTATTATTAGTCCTATGACATGATATTGAGGGTGTAATATCCCCACTGATAAACATAGACCCTCACTTCTAGTTGGTAGCCTATTTCATATAAGAGGATCACAAGAGGTTACATAGCATTTCATCTCAAACCCGGTGATTCGAGTTGGGATGTTAAAGTGATAGATACATTAAAGAAGTCGAATAATTACATAAAACCCTTCTTTGAAATAGACACTTTACGAATCATTAATGTGACCAATGTCTCTTAAGCATTAATATGGATAATAAAGAATGTATATTGGGTATTTTTAATATAAAACAAAATATTAGGTGTTGTTTGGAATGGCTGGAGGAAGGACCCTTTTATAAATGAAATTTTAGTGATTTTTTTAAATTCTCTTCATTCAATGGTCAATTATAGTAATTTGTGTATTAAGTGACTCATTATTAAATATATGTATGGTTGGTCTACATTTAACAATCAAAAATGTTTGAAGTTATTCCTTTATCATTTTTTATTAACTTATGCTTTTTTTATAATTATATCATTTTTCATATTTATTGGTATATTTTAATTAATAACAATGATAATTTACTTTATACAAAAAAAATAAATCTTCCCTAATAAATAACATGAATTCCCTAATTCCGTATTTAGAATCCATTTTATAAAATTTAACATATAAATATTATAAAGTGAAAAACTACATTATTTAGAAGGGAAATATTTTTTATAATAAAAACCTTTCCATTGAAAATGTATGATTATATTTTTATTTTTTATCATTATTTAATTATGTCATGGATGTTTTATATTTATTTAAACATGTAAAATATATTATTTATAGTCAATTAATAACCTATATATAAAGATTAAATTTATATTATTACATCATTGATAAACTCGTATTCTATATATATCCCTAATGGTTTATGAAAATGATACTTTACTACTTTACATACTAATATATTTCCACACATTCGTATAGAAAAAATATCCTATACAATTAGATTATATTTTAAAAAAAATTATATTATATTTAAATATTAATTTATTATCTCTTTATATATTAATTTTATTTTTATGAGCCACTAAATTGGAAAATATTTCAAGTTTTTAATATTTCTATTTATAAGTTATTATTACAATTTTATAATTCTAATAATTTCTTTTCATAATTTTTTTTTAATAATAGTTTTTATTTATTATTAGGTTGAAATTTCCACCTTAATGGAGAAAATAATTAATCACTTTTGATATGATTTGTATACTTGATATGTTACTCCATTACATCACACATGGAAGTTTTAAAAGGAAAATATATTCTTTAATGTGGATTGTTATAGAATCTTTGATAGATTTTGTAGTATAAAAATGAGTTATAATAATGAATGTTCGATGATCACCAACTCCCCCTTAGATTTTCCCTTTGTATAGTAATTAATTTATGAAGTTAGTAATTATACAAGGAAATAAACCTAGTAAAAAACACATTGAAATATTGCATATATAATATTTTATTTATCCCTCTTGGTGGAGAATTTCTCTCTCTTTAAGGATTTCTTAATTTTATAGACAACATCAATATAATAATCATATCACTTTCTCTTTTATAGGATTTTCAACATATATTAAACATATATGGATATGTCTACAAATCATATATATATTCTAAACTTCTTAAATTTCATCATAACACAATTCTCCACTAAAAATATTGATTACACTCCCATAATAATTTTAATCCTTATATTTATATTACTTGGTGATAATTATCTTTGGTTTTTATAAGATAATTAATTTGGTTAGATAAAATATATATAATATATTCTCTTATCTCTACTTACTATAATTTAACCCATGTAGACAATGATCTCTAACAATTTAGTAGGATTACCTATTTTACACTACATCCTCGGTACTTTTAGAATGATCATGGTATTTAGGATATGTGTCTCTATGAATATAATCAATTTAAACTCCATGAATTAATTTATGACATCATGAAATTGTTTCAATGATATTTTACGGATTATTTATAATTACTAACATATTAAATGATATAATCTTTTTTAGTTCATCCTTCGAGTCACACCTGATGAAATCACTTTGTCGTAATCTATAACCTGGTATTTTCCTTTTCATGGGTCATGAAATGCCCATTTTACTTCATGTTATATCATATCCACTACCAATATCATTTAGTATAAATAGTAAAATACATTTTTCCTTCAAAAAATTAGTAACATGGCTTTATAATATATATTTTTATAACTAGTGAATCTATCATTGATGATGACATATCTCTTTATTTAGTGATAATATTGATATAGTTCATCAAAAAAGTAACATATTTATCGATTGTAGATACAATTAATTATAATTTATTTCATTGAACTATTAACGTGAAATAGGGGAGCGTTGTTGTTTAGGGACTTACCAATAATTTATATAATGATTGAGTTATATATTTAAATATCCTTTCTTATAATGAAAATATATCTATTTTCATTAATATAGGGTGAACATGACTTATGGTATCCTAATGTTTCCATTTTTAATTTTATCACTGGTAGTGACAATGCGATATTGAAACCTACATTACCTTTACTCTTTATACACTTGGTTTACCATGAAATATGATGTTTTCCATACTAATGACATCTTCATCACTTGCACATGGCTAAATCAATTGTAGAAGTATCCTTATTCTTCCTTCTATGATAATAAATGAAATCAATTATTCCTATTAATTTTCTACTATTTCCTTTAATTTCTCTGTATTCAAATCCCCAACACAAAATCATAGTTATAACATTTTTTATAATTAGTTATTTTAAAATACAAAATTTCCATTAAATTCAAACAATAAGTTTTTTTTTAATTTAAATCAACATAATATTATAATATAACAAATTCACTATTAGTGTGAGTTATGAATAATTTTAATTTAATAAATTAAAAATATTAATGTAAATAATTTTTTTTATCACCTTTATAATAATATGAATCCATATAATGGTAAATAAATCAAGATTAAACACAGCCAAATGTATATTTATATTCTTAGGATCATTCGTATTCTTAAAGATAATATTTAACCTCTTTAGTCAGTCATCAATACCTTATGACCAAAGATCATTTCTAAAATAAGAATGATATTATACCTAAAAATCTAGAGTAATGTCTAAAACCATATAATACTTAAATTTCATAAAACCCTTCTATAAATTACCAATCACTTATAGAATACTCAACAATATTTTAATATCAATGTGATATTTATGAGCATCCATGAGTAGAGAAAGACCTTATTCAAACTCTAGACACTCCTCCACATATTACACTTAATCCACCTTATTCCCTAGAGGCTCATCAAATTATATCTTAGGTTACATGACATAATATGATGAAATATGACCTATCTATAATTCATCAAAATCACTCACTGAATCAATAAAATAATCAATAAAAGAAACAAAATATGATTTTATATCAAATCATTTCTTTCTAATTTAGTTATTCGTATTTTCAATTTTTAATTAACCTAATAATAACTCATGTCACGTATTTTCAATTATAATTCTCACTCACATTTGAACATAGCCATTATGAAATAAAATAAATAAATAACCTCACATATTTCACTAGATTTGGTTTCATAATTCATCACAAATAATTTAATAGAGAAATAATATTTTATTTTATTAATGATTATATTATTTAGTAATAATAATTTTCAAATATTTATATAAAATGAAAGCATAATTAGATTCATTCACGTATATCACATGTCTATATGTGTCAAAAATGATTCATGAATACCCCACTATTCACCCCAAGGAATGTTAAATTCAATAAACCATAAAGACAAATACATAAAAATCATGAAATAATATCTCATAAATATAAATAATGTTAATCATAGGAATATAATAAATAAATAAAAATTAATATTATTTTGTTATCCTTTAATGCACAATAATTTTTTATACTCATGTTTCCACCTTAAGTATCTATTTTACCATTTTTTAAACCATCACAATCATATGAAAAATTCACAAATAACATTTCATAACATGCCAAACCAGAATGATCATGAAACCGTGTAAAAAATCTCTTAGGAATTATAATTCATCCATGGTTTCCAAAGGCATGTGATGAGTAACGAGTTTCTAAATATACAATCGGCAGAGAAATTTTACTTTTAAAGGATTAGATAATATAATGAAAAATTTAACAAAACATAGTGGTAAATATAACCAAACACCATCAAATAATATCATAAATAGTCACATAAATTCTTATAAATGTTATATTTTCATATAAGAAACAAATTAAAACCAAGTAAGTCTTATAAATTTTCAGAGACAGAAAATTAATTTAAATAAACTCAAAAATAACCACACTACATGATCTATAAACCCTCCTTATACTATCTTTCAAGTACTACCATATATAATAACTTATCTATATAGTATTTTATCTTACCCTCTAATATGATGGTTAAAAATTTTATATAAATGAGATGTTTATATATGAGGTGATTGAATAACTTAATACAATACCACTATAAGATCGAAATATATCCTTGATTATGACATGCTCATATGTGTATCATGTAATTGCATGGGATTAATTAATAATTATATCATGCATTATAAATAGTTTATTACTAATAAATACCCCTTGATAAGGCCAGTACATAATTTAATAAATTAAGGTGATTTACTTATAAATCTATTTGATCACATCATAACCAAACACGTGTTTTATCATTTTATAACCAAACTCATTATTTTACTAAACACAAGTCTTATCTCATATTATAATCAAACTTGTGGATTATATAAAAAAATGTGTTATTCTATTTTATTGGAAAACTCATGGTATAACAAAACATATGGATTTCTCTAAAACATAGCCAAACATCATGAATTAAAAAATATTATCATATATATAAACCATATATAAATTTAAAAGAGAAATAAATTAATAAATAACCCAATTATATTACCTGAATTAACTCACCATCATTTTGAAACATTTAACTTGATAAAAACACAATCTTTTCATATAAACATAATTAATAGAATAATGTTCAGTGCATTAAAAATTTTAACCATGTAAATCATTATTTTTCATTATTTTTTCAGTCATTTGAATTCATATACCATAATTTAAATTCATTAAATATTTTAATGAATCCAAATGTAAATATTAAATATCATAAACATTATTATTAACAAACAATCCACTAATTTAAAAAAAAAGTCGTCATATTGGAGATGGTTCCTTATAAATAATTAAATGTATACTTTCAATTACCAAGATATTAATAAATATATTATCACAAGTTTATTTTTATTCTTTGTAAGATTAATTTGGAAATTTATGTAGATTATTTTTCATATAAAAATTATATAACAGTTCTAATATATACTAATAACCTATAAATACATTGAAAAATTTCTAAAACATTTTCCATGTAGTTAAGATAAATTATATCAAATGGGACAAAGATGATGTCTGAAAATCAGTTTTTAGAGGTTCATATTTAATTTATATTTCTCATGAAGTTATAACTTGGTAATCTCCATGAATATAGTTTATGTGGATAAACCTACCAATATGAATTTCACATGTTATATGTGACGTTAGATATTTCTATCTATGGATGTTTGTATTGGTTCATACAATTGGTCATGTCTTGGGAATGGATTTGTATACTTTTATAAGATTTATTCGGTAATTTCCCCATCAAAAATAATGGTTAATGGTTTAGAAAGACCCATAATCGATTATAGGGGATTCGGATTCATCTGTAATAATTGATGATTCTAGAATACATTATAGGGTATTGCGTGTAGATACATCAATGGTAGGGAAAAAATGATGGTGGTGATTTACCTTGATGAGAATAAGGAGAAAATTGAACATAAATAGGTCTAGGAATAAACAGAGGTGGTATATATGGTACATAGAGGGGTGAAGGATTTTCCATATCCAATGGTGTAAAAGAGGGCTATAGATGCATCCAAGGGTGAGGTAGCTGATGAGTGAAAAGCGTAGAGGGGGTCAAAAGCCTCCACATGCAGGTTTGGGCACATGTTTGGGTAGTCCAAGGCATTTTGGACCAAGATAGGTTGTAGGCCTAGCCCTTAAATCTTTATCTAGTCCTTCAGGCTTTTTCTAGACTTTAGGCTTGTTATGGGCCATCAAGCTATTTGGCGGGCCTTCACGTCCATTAGGATTTTAATAAAGATCGTGTTATTTCATAGTGATGATGGGAATTTGGTCCATTCAAATATATATAATAAATAGGCCCAATGGGTTCATTTTAACAATTTGGTGGAGGGATGAGACCTAAGACATTGGGTTTATAGGGAGAAAGTGTGTTTTTTTCTTGTAATCCCCCTACCATTAATAAATATATCATTAATCATGTACATATATGTATGGATTAAAACCATAATGACATACGTTTTTTTGAGGTATAATACATTAGGGGTATAATATGTGATATAAATTTTATTGAATAATTCATATCATAACATGGACTAAATAAAAAATTAAACTAGGATCAAAACTACACCATAGAAAGTCCAAAAGGTCATTCATGATCCCCCACAAGCTAGCATCTAGAACCCATAAATCTAACAACAACTATAGGTAACTATTTTCCTCATCAAAATAAATTAACATTGAGTACATTTGGATAAGGATAACAATAAAATAATAATTTCATAATGATATCCTAACAAAAGTAGTGATATCACTAAATAGATAAGAAAAAACCATGGTTTGTGTTCATTAAAAAGCCAAAGTCAACCTAAACTAAAAAAACTACTCTATGTGATATTTCGGAAACATCCCACCACCAGCTACCCATGCCAAGATGACATGAAACCTTATAGCCTCACTAATATGCCTTTCCCTTTCCTTAATCAAACAAAACATGGTATACACACACTAGATGGAGTGTAAAGGGTGTGATAAAAACAATCCAATTAGAATCTAACCCAAATGATCCATAGAAAGTCTCTATTAAATAATCTCAATATACTTAATATATGAATATCATTTCCTAATAAACTAAATTTTAAATTTAAATCAAAGAATATAAAACACATTTCTTATTTTAATAGTTAAAAATTATATGTAATATGATGTCAGTCAAATCACATTTTTAAATAAACTATTAATCAAATCATGCATCATTTATCTATACCAAAACCAAATCCATACAAAGAAAAGAATAATAAATTTCACCCCTAGGATATCATAGGTTCGGTCTAGCTAGTTCTCTCATAAATTAATAATTCATTCAATATGTGGTGTACACAATCAAATCCATCAAATTACAGGGCTTACTGAATAGAAGAACATACCTTGAGTGAATGACATACAGTGACATAGAATCATGTCACTATAACCAAAGAACCTAGGGAACCCAGGCACACTCTATTATTGAACCCCTAAAAAATAAGTACATTTACGAATAATGAAACACCCCCTATATACTTAATTCTCCCATGTGATTACTATGTGAAAACATTTTAATGGGATCATAGTTATCGTACCACGACCCAAAAATAATATTTTATTTTATTTATTTTTCAGTTATAATAATTTCTCTCTTTTTCCTGGTGGATTTTTCTTTAATGTTGGGTGTTTTTTTATAGGCTAATAATTCCACATGGTTAGGGAATATGGATTTTAAAACCACTCATGAATAGTGTGATAGATTTTAAAATATTGATAGATCTAACCACATGGTTAGGGAGTGGTTTGACAAATCATGCAACCAACCAATGTGAGGTTCTCCAGTATCCTAGTAAAGGTACATGGGGGGAACACTGTTTTATAAATCATTTAATCAAACCATGATAATTAATTGTTTCTATTAAAAAAATCAATTTTACCCATTTCATATTATTATTTTACCCCAAATGACCCCTCTTTCTCATAATTTGGGTTGCAAAACACTAGGGGGTCCCCCCTCACTTGTCCCTTGGTTCCTTCTCCATCCATGGTGGTATCATGGTCTTTAAAAATGGTGTTGAGTTGATTCTTTGTGTTAATCTTCTCATAGATTCTTCCACTTTATATTCCTTCTATTTTTTATTTCTTTACTTTTCTCCTATGTATCCATTGGACTCAGGTTTATGTTTCTTTTCTACAAAATTGTGGTTTTTTGTTTTTTGGGGTTTTTCTTGGTTCCTCTTTCTTCTTTGAACCTCTTAGAAGTGAATTTGATTTTTATTCATTGTGGATGAAATTTTTTGAGGAATTTTAACCTATGTATAATCCGTTAATTTGAAAACTATGATTTCTTATTAATTTTAAAGATTTTTTTAATTAATTTATTTATTACATATCATATGTAAAATATTTCTGGATCTTTGAAATGGGTTCTCTTCTATTTTAATGTTTTTCATTAAGCTTCCAACATGGGTTTATTTTGTTTAATAATTTTTTCAATGTTTTATTTAATGAAAATAATACTAAATGTTCAATTGGTTTTCCAAATGATTTCTGCCATGAAAAATGAAAATTCCAAAAGGTGTTTTTTCCCTTCAACCAATTTTTATAAAGGTCCAAATGTCATGGTTTTGTTTTCTAGTAATCTTTAAGGGGATTACTATTATTTTTTATTATTAAATGTGACTTAAAAATTCAAACACACACACACCCACACACACACACATATATTTATTAATATTTGTGTGTGTGTGTGTAGTTTCTCCCTTTTTTCATATTTACTCATTGTTAGTGGAAGATATGCATTGAGTTAAAAGGTGATTATATATATGTAAATGTATTTATGCTTTAAGTTTGATGCTTTTTTTCAACTTGGAAGCTTTGGGAAAACATGGATTTCCGAAATAAAGTGTTTCCTTTTTAAAATAATGATGTCGGATTGGAAATTTTAGGTGTTTCACTAAAACGAAAACCCCTCATAAGGCATTCCCATTGTATTAGAAACATGGTGCATGTTGAAAATGTGGGCTATTTAGTGCATGTACAGTAAAGTGGATTCATTATTGCTTATGTATCATGGAAAATAAAAATGGGGTTGAACTAAAAAGGAAGATTAGGGGTGAGAAAGTGGATTGGTGTTTTGGTATCGATTGTATGATATGTATATATGTGGTATCTTGATAAAAATAACCTCTATTTACATGTCATGGGAAGACATGGGTAGTTAATAGGGATCTATAGGTACACATGTTTCACTAGTTTATTATTATTCTATAACTAGTGTCCCTATAATAAAATTTCTCTACTTATGGGATATTCCCCTTAACAAAACCAGTGAGTGTGAAACCTGGTGTTAGGGTGATTTGATTGTGGATAACCAGTATTTGTAGATATTTATTATTTATAAGGCCCTAGCCTTAAAACATTACTTTTTCTTGAGTTAAATAAATAATTTTCTTTGAGGATCTTTTCATGTTTAGAGTTTTAGAAAATTATTTCATAACTATTACATTACATCTCAAATATTACAAAGTATATGCTTCTACTCTATCCATATTTTTCACAACAATAAAACAACTTAAATAAACCAAGAATTATTTTCTTGATATAAATATTCTTGAATTTTTCCTTTCCCTTACCCTTCTTTATACCATGTGAAAAGAAACATTTCAAAAACATGTGATGAGCATAAAAAGATCTTTAAGGTTTATAAAATAATGAATGAAAACATTAGTACATCAATACATGAAAATAAATGAAATAATACTTTTCAGTTAGAAAACATAGGCTCTTTAACATACGTCATGAAATCATAAGATTTTTGAATAGAACATAATAATCAAAAATCTTAAAGGTAACTTTTGGCATCCATGTCATACTTACTTTGTAGCTTTCACACCTACGTAGGGAGTTATGTTTGGAATACTCATCACAGTATATTCCCTAAATCTATTAGGAGAAAATTAACGTTTACCTCTATCATGTTACCCAATGAATTAGAGAACTATCATGGGCTCACCCTAAATAGGTTTATCACATAACCACCCATATATGTAAACAATTCTCTAGAACCATAACATATTCAAAACTCATAAAAAATCATAAAGCAAATATAAAATTTCCACACTACAACAAAAATATATCATTTTAAGATATTGACATAATCAATGATTTATCAAAACCATTATCAATACCAAAATATGTAAAGAGGTTATAAGGTATTTATTTTCCTCTAAAAACACTATCCATTTTAGAGGAAGCCAAATATCAAATATTGCTCGTAGCAGCAGAATGGTTGTTTTTGACACATACGTTAAAAAGATAAATTTTCTTCAGTCATTTAGTAAAATGATTAGTAGAAAAAGATTACATTTGAATGGAACAAAAACTTCAAATTGGTTTATACACCGTATAAAATAAATTTGTGTATAAATCAAAATATGACTCAATGAAAGGAGATTGAGATGAAGTCTCTTACCTTGAATCTGACTCATCGCGTATGTTCCTTGTTCTTCCTGAATTATAAAAATAAGTTAATTTCAACTTTATTCAAATCATTTTCAAGTTTATTATTCCTTTTATATCACTTATTTCTATGTTATAAACATTAAATAATTATTTCAATTAATATTGTTCATTTTGTCGATATTTGGTACTTGAGTCAAAAATGAACTTGTTATAATTACAAATTGTACAAGTGGTCAAAATTACTTTATCTTCAGAATTATATTAATGATTTAAATATCATTTAAATCTAGTATATATATGTATTTATAGTATTTTATAACATTTTTATATAAGAAAGTAAATACACCGTTCATGGAGACGAAAATCCGTATGTACGCATGAACGCTACTTTCATTTATTTTTCATATTTAAAGGAATGAAAACAAAATGATAAATAGTTATTTTATAATTCAAGTATAATATAATTTTTTATAAACGATTCATAAGTTTAATAACTAAATCTTTTATACATTCTGTGTATGGAATGAATGATTCATATCACTTTGAGGGGGCGGTAATCTGCACTTCCTCAAATGAAATTATTGCATTTACCCATTATAAAAACCAGAAAGGTATGATATAAATTAAAAATACAGAATCATAGAGAAAATATAAATATAATATATGTCACATATCAATACATTTCCATCATAATGTCCACCATGAAAGGTTGTTGGGAAAAATTGGACAATCATCGTTTCGTGAGGCAGTAGTTCGCCATATACAGAAACAGTATGTATGTATCCATTAGATGGAGGTGCGTGTTAGTGTAGTTATAATAATTCTCATAACAACAACCTAGTATATTTAATATAATTTTTTATAATATAATAGGATTAAAATAGTTTAGTGGGTTTTAGAAGGAAAATTAATGAAAGAAGCTTGAAAGAAGACATTACCTCAAACCAGGTAACTCCTTTTTATTTAAGCTAAAATGATTTCTTGAATTTCTTTATGCATAAGGTAATGCTTCTAAAAGGAATATATGGATATTTGGAGATTATTTGTGTAGAGTTTTTATGAGTAAAGAGTCTTAAGAGCTGTGAGTAAGGGTTAGAGGTGATTCCCTTTTATAAGAGGGGGGAGGGGTACTTTAGGAAATTTTGAGAGTATTATTTTATTATAAAATGATTTTCTATATCAAATGGTCCCAATGTCATTAATTTAAAATATAATATATTTTGGGGTGAAAACACTCTCAACAAATAGGTTTTATACAAGTCTAGGTCACAAATTTAAACTTATCTTTTAGCTTTAACCCTTAGTTAACTAATTTAACTCTTACCATGTCTTATTGTATATTCATACTATGTGGTTAATATAGTAACTATATAATGACAATAGAACCTAAAGTGGTTAATTAATGACATATTAAAAATTATTTAATTCACTTGTATGAATATTAAATTTTTAGGACTATTATATAATTTAATAAAAAAGTATTCTTTTTAAAAACTCGCTTATGTCAATTTTCATACCATTCATATCATGGATTTTTTTTAAATCCATAACAACCTTATTACATAAAAAAACTTCATTAAGTCAAATATAACAAGAAATAATCATCCCTAAAATTTATTTAAGGAATAAAAAGTTTCAAAATAAATTTATTTAAATATTTATAATCTCATTTATTTAAATCATCCATTAATTAGGTAATCACTACATCATCATTGTCTCATAAATAAATTTATTTATTTGATGTCTAAAAATTATAATTAAAATACCATAAGGTATGAAATTTTTTTATCTTTTTAATTACAATTTATTTTCAATGAAATCACTTATACAACCACAAATAATATTGTTTTTGTAAAAGATATATGTTTATGTAATATTTTCCTTCACTTTAAATTAAAAGTAATTAAATGCCATTTTCACACACATGTGGCTTCATGGGATCCTAAAATTGACCCAAGGATGCCCATTTTCGAACATATCTAATCTAATATAATTAGGATACATGTTGGGGTAATTTAATATTATTATAAAATAAATTTTTTACCCTTATTTACCAGATTTACCCTTTAACCAGGGTAAATAAAATATTTACTAAAGTTACTATTCATAATGTCTAAAAATAAAACGAACCTATTTACACAATTTTTACCTCCTTATTCCAAATCTAGGATCCATTTTTTCAAATTCAAAACACATAAATTTCACAAATTAATTTAAAACTAATTCTCATTGTCAAAACCAAAAGTGTGTTTTTACGAAGTAAAAACTACCAAAATATTGACATGTGTTTACATCCAATTATGAAGTGAAATCACTTCCAATGACCAAAATTGGATTAAATTATAAAAAAAATAATCTAATTACACGTTAAAATCAATTACGAATATAATATAACTATATAAATAAATTAGATGAAAAGACAATTGTGACTTAAAATGCAGTATTTTTCCCTATTCATTAAAAATTAAACTACATCAAAAAATACCAAAAATTTACCAAAGGTAAATTTTGATGTCCCTATTCTAAAAAAGATGTTTATTTTTTAAAATGTAACATTTAAAAGTAAAAAAACTAGATTTAAAAAGGTTTATCTATTAAAATGTGATAAAACTACCTTTTAAAAAAATTGAGTATTCGATGCTTAAAATCAGATTCATTCTTATTTTTAGCATCTAAAATTTATTGGGTAAATGTAAAGATATTTAACAAACATGTATAATCATATTTTAGTTATTTCTGTTCATTTTCACCAATACAATGGATATGCATTAACTACCATTTAAAATAATATTATTATTATATTATTTTTCACTATAACTCAACGTTGTGTGCAATGTAAGATTTTAGAGAAATCTGTTATTGTGTGTTGAGTATGCTATCGTAAATTAAATCCACATGAATGTAAAATTAATATTCAATTCACACATATTAATAAATATGAAAATTTCTTATTCTTTATTTACCTAAGATGTTATATCCTTCCCCCATTTTGAGAATTGTGTCTCCACAATTCTATTTACTGATCAAATAAGTGGAGGTATTTATCCCTCAAAGAATTTTTATTTCCCATGTTGCCTCTTCAACCATATGGTATTTCCAAAAAAACTTGTCTTGATGAATTAACTTATTCCACAACACTTGCTCTCTTCAGTCAAGAATCTGGACAGGTTTTTCCTCATAAGAAAGATTCTCTTCCAGCTAAACTTCCAATGGACTCAAAACATGAGATGGATCCGATATATACTTTCTTGGCATTGAAACATGAAAAAAATTGTGTACCTTGGATAAACATGGAGGTAAAGCCACTATGTAGGAAATTAATCCAACTTTCTCAAGGATCTATTAGGGTCCAATGAACCTTAGACATAGCTTTCCCTTCTTACTAAAACACATCACACTTTTCCTTGGAGAAACATTGAGAAAATATATGATCTCCTACCTCAAAAGAAATATCCTTCCTATGCTTATCCGCATAACTTTTTTGCCTACTCTGAGTAGTTCTCTTGTGCTTCTGAATCAACTGAACTCTTTCTACCATCTCTTCCACCAATTCTGGTCCCATCAACTTCCTTTCACCTACTTCATCCCAAAAATATAGAGTTTGAGACCGCTTTTTATATAATGCTTTAAATGGTACCATCTGTATACTGAAATGAAAAATGTTATTATAAGAAAACTCATCCAAAGAAAGATATTGGTCCCAAATTCCCTAGTAATCCATTGAATAAGCACGTAACAAATCTTTCATGGTCTGAATTGTTTGTTCTGACTGTCAATCTGATTGCGGATGAAAATCTGTAATATAATTTAATTAAGTACCCAACAACTTCTGGAGGCTCTTCCAAAAGATAGAAGTGAACCTGGGATCATGATCAAATACAATGGATAGGGGAACTCCATGTAACCTCACTATCTCTTTAATATACAACCAATAAAGTCTATATAGAGATAGAGTATCTCAAATAGGAAGAAAATTAGCAGATTTAGTCAATCGATAAACAATATCCTAGATTGCATTGTTTCCTCAAGAAGTCTTTGGTAATCCCAAAATTAATTCCATAGATATATTTTCCCATTTCAAATCTCGCACTGGAAAAGGATGAAGCATCCCTTTTAGTAAATACCAATCTTCATTAACCTATTGAAAAGTTAAACACTTCATAGTAAAGTCATCAATATAAATTTTCATTCCATCCCACTAGTAATACTCTTATATATCTCTATACATTTTAATACATCCAGGATGAACTGAAAACAGATAACTATGAGCTTTACATGACAACTCTTTCTTCAACTATGAATCAAAAGGCACACATAATCACCTTCGGAACCTCAAAACACAATCTTTATCAATGTTAAATTCAGGTAACTTAACCTTCTGAACAAATTCTTCCTTTTTCTATAACTCAATGTCTTTTTTTTATGCTTTCTTAATTCGGTCTGATAGAGATTATTTCACTTCCACCAAAAACAAAATAGAGGAATTCCCTGCA
This sequence comes from Viscum album, assembly GCA_963277665.1. Taxonomy (NCBI): domain Eukaryota; kingdom Viridiplantae; phylum Streptophyta; class Magnoliopsida; order Santalales; family Viscaceae; genus Viscum; species Viscum album. The sequence continues at coordinate 625,234,878 of OY728150.1, read as the reverse complement.
CCAACAACTTCCAATACAAAATTCATCAAATCAATAACTAAAGGATGTCATTCCAAACATATCATGGTTAATGTATCATTACTCTTTCGACTCAAAGCATCAGCCCCTTTATTTTCCTTTCCTATATGGTAATGGATCGTATAATCATAATCCTTGATTAATTCTAGCCATCTCCTATATCCCATGTTTAATTCATTCTGATTGAATATATACTTCGAAATTTTTTTATCTGTATATATTTCACACTTTACACCATAAAAATGATGCCTCAAAATTTTTAATGAAATTCAGCAACAACTAATTCCAAATCATGTGTATAGTAATTTAACTCATGTGGTTTCAACTAAAATAAAGCATAAGCAATTACCAGATCATTCTGAATTCGGACACAACCATATCATTTAAACAAAGAATCACTATAGCTAACAAACTCACCATTTCTGGAAGGTAATACCAATACTGAAGCATTCACCAATATTCTTTTAAATTCCTTAAAACAATAATCATATTATTTTTCCATATAAATTTAACACCATTTCAAGTTAACTTTGTCACTGGGCTAGATAACTGTGAGTAAATTTCAACAAACCTCTGGTAATAACCTGCTAAACCAATAAAACTATGAATATTAGTTATATTTAGGGGTCTTGGAAATTCTTTAACCACTTTTTTTTAGCAGGATCAAAATTTATGCCATCATTAGAAATAATGTGACCAAGGAATGATATTTTTTGTAACCAAAACTCACACATTCTGAATTTTCAATAGAGTTTATTTTCTTTTAAGGTTATCAAGACAACCCTTAAATGACTTTCAAGTCCCATTTACTTTTAGAAAATACCAAAATATCATCAATAAACACAACCGAAAACTTATCCAAGAACTCATGGAAAATTATATTCATAAGATCCATGAATATAGTAGGTGGATTGGTTAACCCAAAAGTCATAGCTAAAAATTCATAATGGAAATATCTTGTACAAAACACGGTCTTTGGAATGCATGCTTCCTTTACTATCAACTGATGGTACCCCAACCTCATGTCAATCTTCAAAAAATACTGAGCTCCATGGAGCAGATCAAACTAATCATCAATATGAGGAAAAGGATACTTGTTCTTTAAAAATTATGTTATTAAAGGCTCTATAATCTATGCATAGTCTCATTGAACCATCTTTATTTTAAAAAAAAGACAGGATCACCCCATGGTGATGTTCTAGGTCAAATAAAACCTTTATCTAATAACTCCTGCAATTGCTTTTTTAACTCTAAAAGTTCAATTTGAGCCATTCGATAAGGGGTTTTTGAAATTGGCTTAGCATCAAGAACTATGTCAACTATAAATGCAAATTTCCAGTCAGGTATTATACTAGGAAAATAATTATTAAAAACATCAAGATACTCATTTACTAATAGTACATCATTAATCTGAAATTTTCCTTTGTTTTCAATAATATGTGAAAGGTAACATTCATTTCTATCTTTTATTAGTTTCTCATCTTCATAACATGTTATCAAAAGTAAGGGTTAATTCTTGTACACACACTAAAATTATTTCTGAAAAGAAGCCTATTTAGATTTGCAGAAAATCTTATCATGATAAATGAAAAGACAACCCTAATACAAAATAACATCAAACTATACTAGAGGCAAAAAAATAAGGTTTTTAGATAGATTCTTTCTGCATGCAAGTACTGAAAGGTTCTTATGATTTCTTTTTGCCTCAACATTTCCACCCGGTGTTTTACCATAACTTCAGGATTCATATATTGAGATGGAATTCCCAATTTACTATAAAATTTCTCAGAAAAGTAAAAATTTGTAGACCCTAAATCAAACAACCAATTGGCATAATCTAAATAAACAAACAGTGTACCTGGTACTACTTCATTTGATAGCCCGGCATCTGCTAAAGTAGTTGAAAAGGATTTCACCACCCCTTTCTTTTTGTAGTCCATCTGATTTCCATCAGTTGAGTTCTTTATTGGACACTCATTTTGATAATGACCCATTTCATCATACTTAAAACATTTTACTAACTATAAATCATAATTTTTCTTACCATGACCTTGATCTTTTTCAGTGCAATTACGGGCCTTATTCCACATTTTACCACATTAGTATCACTTACCAGAATTCAAAAGGCACTCCCTAGTGTACTCTTTACCACAATTTTCTTAAATTTTAAACTTATATTTATTACCTTCAGAATTTTTTGAAGATTTCATACCTTTTTTCTACCACCTTAACCACTTATTTTCTTATTTTTTCAAATAACACATGATCATCGCAAAACTCCATTTCCACCTTCTCCTCACATCGAACATGTTTTTCATAAATTTTAAACTCACATGAAGCTAAATACATTAAATACTTTGTATTTAATCCAGAGTAAAAATGATTATTTAACTATCAATATCTCATTTGAAATTTGGAAAATATCTTTCCAATCGAGTGAATTTTACTTCATAAACAGGCACCGAGTCATCCTCCAGCCCCAATTCCAAGAATGTTTTTCCATCCTAAGTCAAACCACCTTAGAAAAAAATTTCTCAAGAAAAATACATTTGAATTCATCCCAAAAAAGAGCATCAATATCCTCAATATCCCTATTGTTTTTAACCATCGACAACCACTGATCCGATTCACCTTCATAACTATAAATAGTAATACTAACCTTTTGATGTTCTGACCACCCCATGACATCAAAAATATTTTCTAGTTCTTTAATCCACTCTTCATCTGGAACAAGGTAAGAAGGTCTTGTGAATGATGGTTGATATTACCTCATTAAATTCTCCACTATTGACATGTTCTTTTATAGATGATCTGGCTGATATCGTGCATGGATACCACCACCATTTATAGCCTGAGTCGATTATTCCATCAATGCAATAAACTGTTTAGTTTTGATTCTAACCATCTGATGTTTCTGATTTGGTAGGTTTTTTCATTTTAATGTCGACCCATCATAGTTTCCTTATTTCCTCTATGGAAAACCATTTTAAAAATATAAATATCTCAGGTGAATCAATATGGTAATCTTCAAATGCTATATCATTTCAATCCTACCATAAAGTAAAAATAATTTATGGATATTTATTTAACAATATTCTAACTCCTAAAGTTTTCTAAACCAACCTCTGGTACCAACTATGAGGCCCCAGCATTAAAACATTACTTCATCTTCTGTTAAATCAAGAATTCACATTGAGGATCTTTTCAGGATTCTATTTTTAGAGAATTAGGCTATAATTATTACATTACATCTCAAATATTATGAAGTAGACACTTCTACTCTATCCAATTATTTCACAACAATAAAAATCCTTAAATAACTGAATAATTCTTTTCTGGATATAAATATTCTTAAATTATTCCTTTCTCTTACACATCCTTATACCCTATGAAAAAAGCATTTCAAAAACATGTGATGAGAATAAAAAGATCTGTAAGGGTTATAAAATAATGAAAGAAAACATTATTCCATCAATACATGAAAATAAATGAAATCATACATTTTACTCAGAAAACATAATCTATTTAACATACCTCATGAAATCAAAAGATTTATGAATATAACATAGGGATCATAAATCATAAAGGTAGCTTGTGGCATCCATATCATACTTACATTGTTGCTTTCATAGCTACAAATGGAGTTATGTTTGAAATACCCATCATAGTATATTCCCTAAATATGTTAGGAGAAACATTAACATTTACCTCTACCATGTTAACCAATGAATTAGAGAGCTATCTCGGGCTCACCCTCCAAAGTTTTATCATAGAACCACCCATATATGTAAACAATTCCCAAGAACCAAAACATATTCAAAACTCATAGAAAACATAAAATAAAGATAACATTTCCACACTAAAATAAAAATATATAATTTCAAGGTATTGACCTAATAAATGCTTTTTCAAAACCATTTTCAATACCAAAATACGTAAAGAGGGTATATGGTATTTATATTCCTTTAAAAACACTACTGATTATAGAGAAATCTAAATATCAAATAATGCTCGCGATAGCAAAAAGATTGTTTTCACCACATACATTAAAAACAAAAAATATTTTTGTCATTTAGAAAAATAATTCATAGAAAAATATTCCCTTTTAATGAAACAAAAACTTCTAAGGGGTTTATACACTTTATAAAATAAATTTATGTATAAATCAAAATATGACTCAATGAAAGGAGATTGAGGCAAAGTCCCTTACCTTGAATCTGACTCATCACATATGTTCTCTGTTCTTCCTAAATAATAAACATAAGTTACTTTATACTTGTTTCAAAACAATTTTAAATTTTATTATTCCTTTTATATCACTTATCACAACATTATAAACATTACATAATTATTTAAGTTAATATCGGTCATTTTGTCGATATTCGGTACTTGAGTCAAAAATGAACTTATTATAATTACAAATTGTCCGTGTGGTGAAAACTCCATTATCTCTAGAATGATATTAATAATTTAAATATAATATAAATCTAGTATATATATTTATTTATAATATTACATAAAATTTGGGGATAATAAATGAAATGCATTTGTCATGGTGATGGTAAGTTGTACGTACACATGAACGCTACATTCATTTCATTTTCATATTTAAAGGAATGAAAACTAAATGATACATATGTATATTATAATTAAATTGTAATATCATATTTTATATATTCTACATATGTTAATTAATGTCATCTTTTATACATTCCATGTATGGAATGAATGTTTTATATCACTTTGAGGGGCGGTAGTTCGTACTTCCTCAAATGAAATTATCATATTTACCCATTATGGATACCATAAATCTATTCAATAAATGAAAAATAAAGATGAATAGAGACACTATAAATATAATATTTATCACATATAAATATATTTCCATCATAATTTCCACCATGAGTTATGGTATGGAAAAATCAAACAATCATCATTTTGTGAGGCACACATTCTCCGTACACAGAAACAGTATGTTCGTATCCATTAGATGGAGGTGTGTGTAAGTGTAATTAGAATACATGCCATAAAAAATCATTGTATATTAAATATACTTGTGTTGTTATAAATTAATGGAATAAATGGATTTTAGGGGGTTTGAGTAGGAAAATAAGTGGAAGAAGCTTGAGAGAAGACATTACCTCAAATCGGGTAAATCCTTTTGATTTAAGCAAAAAGGGTTTCTTGAATTGCCTTATGACTAAGTTAAGGATTATAGGAGTAATATAGGGATAATAGGATCTTATTTTTACAGATTTTGGATGATCCATGGGGTTTTAGAGGTGTGAGTAATGGTTAGATTTGATGCCCTTTTTAAAGAGGGAGGAGGGGCACTTTAGGAAAGTTTAAAAGTATTGTTTTATTATAAAATTATTTTCGGTTTCAAATGGTCCCAATGTCATTTATTTCAAATATAATATAATTTTGGGTCGAGAACCATTCAACCAATAGGTTTGATATAACTCTAGGTCACAAATTTACCCTTATCTTTTAGCTTTAATCCTTAGTTAACTAATTTAACTCTTATTATGTCTTCTTGTATATTCATACTATATGGTTGATATAGTTACTCTAAAACAAAAATAGATCCTAAAGTCATAAATTAATGAAATTTTAAACATTATTCAATTCATTTGGATGAAACTTAGATTTTTAGGACAATTATAACATTTAATAAAATGGTATTCAGTTTAAAAACTAATTTATGTCAATTTTCATACTATTCATATCATGAATTTTTTTAAAATCCATAACTTTCTTATTTCAATAATACTTCATTAATTTAAATATAACAAGTCATAATCATCCCTAAAATTCATGTACGGCATAAAAGGTTTCAAAATAAATGTATTTTAATATTTATAATCTCATTTATTTAAATCATCCATTAATATGGTAATCACTACATCATCATTCTTTCATAAATAAATTTATTTATTTGATGTATAAAAATTATAAATAAAATACCATGATGTAGTAAATCCTCTTATATTTCTAATGAATACTTATAGTCGAAAATATAACTTATATAACAAAATATAAAAATATATTTAGTAAAATATATTTTTTTTGTTATATTTTTCATGGCTTAAAATTAAAAGTAATTAAATTTCATTTTCACACACAAGTGGATCAATGGGATCCTAAAATCAACCCAATTATGAAAATGGTCGTACATATATCATCACATATGATTAAGACACATGTTAGGGTAATTTAATATTATTAAAATATTATTTTTTTACCCTCATTTACCAAATTTTACCCTTTGACCATGGTAGATGAAATATTTACTGAAGTTAGTATTCATATTGCCTAAAAATAAAAGGCACCTATTTACACAATTTGTACCTCCTGATTCCAAATGTTTAATCCATTCTATCAAATTCAAAACATAGAAATTGGTGAAATTAATTTAAATTAACTTCCATTGTCAAAACCAAAAGCATGTTTTGTGAAATAAAACTACCAAAAGATTGACATATGTTTATGTCCAATTAAAATTTGAATTCATTTTCAATGACCAAATTTGATTAAATGATAAAAATATAATCTAAATAAAATTTAAAACCAATTAAAAAGTTAATATATCCCTATATATAAATTTTATGAAAAGAATTTTTTGACTTTAAATGATATATTTTTTCACTATTCATTAAAATATGAACTTTATCGGAAAAATACCAAAAAAATTACCCAAAGTAAATTTTAATGTCTCTATTCTAAATAATAATTTTATTTTGTCAAATGGAACATATAAAAGTGACAAAAACTATATTTAAAAATGGTTCTCCAACAAAAGGCTTTAAAACGGCCTTTTAAAGAATATTAGAGTATTTCAAGCTTAAAATTTGATTCATTATTATGTTAAGCCTCTAAAATTTATTGGATAAATGTAAATAAATTTAACAAACATTTATAATCATATTTTATTTAGTTCTATTCATTCTCTCAGATACAATGCCTATGCAAAAAATACTATTTAAATTAATAATATTATTATATTATTTTTTGGTATAACTCAATGTTGTGTGGAACATAATATTTCAGAGAAATCGATTATTTAATGATGAATATGCTATTGGAAATAGAATCTCATTTAAATTAAAATTAATATTTTATTCAAAAATATTAATAAATATGAAAACTTCTTATTCTTTATTTACCTGAGATGTTATATTATGTGAATGTGTATGGATCTATCTTTGATCATCCTGACTACTACTCATATCCCATGATACCTATTTTAAAAGTATGATAATTTCATATATTATTGTATCACATTCCTAATATGATTTCACTATTATACCTTTTTATTATTACTCATTTTTAGCATGCTTTTTCTTTACATAAATGGTTTATTGTAAAATCACCCTTTTTTTAATGGTTTTGAAAGAAAAAATAGAAATGGTTTTTGGATGCTTAGTCTGCTACATTTTTTGAAATAATGTAAAACCCTATTTTTATATGTTATATTTTCAAAATATTATTAAATATATTTATATTTAATGTTAATTCATAGGTAATGGTTTATATTTTGAAATCTCTATTGAGAATCTCAGTGCTCATGCTTATATTATCATTTTTAGTTTCAAAATTAGTTGGATTTGAACTGATCTTGGTGCTGACATGTTTTTGCGGTTATTGGTGACTCATGGGGTCACATAGAGGTACATATTATTGTCAATTTCTTTTTCACTACTATTTTTCATTTTGTTTATTGTATTTTTATTAATTTAAATTTTTGTTTCATGGGATAAATCATTCCCAATTATGTTATGCTTGATTACCAACACTAGTTTCTAGGCCAGGAGAATAAAAAATGCATCTTGAGACTTCTTTTGATTCAGGTCGCATGCCCATTTAGGGGTTGACACAGGTTGGTACATTAAAAAATGGTATTAGAGACAGATTATCCTATGTTATTTTTTGTTTTTCGCTAGTTCAAAGGTACAATTTATAGAATTCAAGTAGTTATCCATGGTTATATTCTTGATCACCATGTATTCAGAAGGATGCCTGAATTACCATGTTTATCTGGGATATTTGGGTCTCAAATACTTGATCTTAGATCTCAAATATTTTTGAAAATTATTTTCATCTCAATTTGATTTATTATTATTGGGTTAATAATTGGTTGGTTATTATGAGTATATCAACAGTTTTGAGTGTATTTTTGGAATTTAGAGGGTTTAAAATTACTATGTATTGTCTAAAAAATGATGCATAGGAGATGTAGATTCCACAATTAAGCTCCAGTGTTCTCGCATGGTTTGTGCACAATCTTCCAAACTGTGGGAATAAACTTTTTATAGTAGATTCTATATAAAATGTTTCTTAATTTTGATTCATTGGGTGTTGGGTTGTTTCCATTTATTATTATTTTTAATTTGATTTTTGGATGTTTTACTTCTGTTTTAAATGATGTTTTTTTATCAAAAAAGTATTTATAAAATAAAAACTATGGGTTGTTTTGAAGTAAAATTTAATTTTTTTTTGAAATGTGGGATGGAATTTTATTTGGGAATTTAAAAGAAATTATTTGAGGAAAATTTTGGCTTAAATGTTTTTTTGGAATTGTTTAATAAATGATTATAGATGGGATCACCCTTTTCTTGGCCCTTCATATTCCTTATGAATATTCACATATGTGTGAAAGTGTTTGATAAGTACATATTTGTACATGTGTATGGATATATAAAAGTGGAAGGGGTATTTATACATACATGAAGTTTTATAGTAAACCATTGGTTAATGTTTATATCAATATTTAGTTTAGTTTTCTAAGTTGTTTTCAAAAACAAAACATTTATGTTTTGATGAGTGGGTAATTGTTTTATGTTTCCTTATGTTTTGATATTTCCTTCTAGTATTATTATATTGGATGTGTCGTGAATTTTTTTGGGGAATTTTTTTATTAATGAGATGTATCGATTTTTTTATGATGTGTAATGATTCTTTTTCATGCTTCCTATTTTAGAGTGCAGCCCCACTATGTTATAAATAATTTTAAATAAGATATAGATATTTTTCTTCATCCATGTGCCTATATTTAATAAAGTCTCATATTAATTATTGGTTTCAACTATATCAGATTAGGATTCTAATATTTCTTATAAAAATCATCAATTTTATGAATATGTCGATAATTTTTTAGGGTTAAACCCTCTTAATTTCTTCACTAAGTTGGAGACAAGTAATGATGAAGAATGGTTGTGAAGCATTGAGGAGTACTTCATTTAGATTGATCTTCTTAAGGATCTTAATATCACATTTTTGACCTTTGTTCTATAAATCCTATGATGGAAGTGGTGTAAGTCAAATATTCAAAACAAACTATAAGAAATAAAACTTGTTGGAAAACTTCAAATATTTGTTCATGCAAGAGTATTTATCCATATATATTAGGATACCAAAGGGTATTCCATTTTACTATATTGAGAAAGGTGATTAAATGGTATAATACTATGCTAATAGTATTTATAATTAGGGTTTTTATCTCCAATAACATTCCATAGATAGATTATTGGATATTCAAGCCTTTGAAAATGGAATTTGACCAAAATTTATTTTGCAAGTATCTTAATTCCATGACACTTAAGGATCAATGGTGAGTAATTTTTTTAGGATTAAGACTATTTATATGGAGATATGAATTTGTTTTATGTCTCCCTTATCCATAGGAGAGATCATTTTGCTTTTTGTAAAGGGAAGGGGAATAATGTTATGTCCTTCCAGTTGGGTTGTGGTATGAAGATTTCATTATATTTCACCTCACCAGATTCATCTGGGAGTAATATTTGGGTGTTCCCTTGGTGTGGGGATTTAAGGAAAAACAAGTATTCATACCAAGAAATACCAATTACGTGTTATTCTTATGACCATTATGTTCATTTGCAATTGTATTTCTGTGGGGTTTCTAGGTAGTCATGTGAAGCAAGATCAACTACCTTGAAGAACATTCTTTCTCATTTGGGTTAATGTACTACTGAAAAAATCTATGTTTAAAGTTTATTTTATTTTAGATTACTTTTTTCTTAGATTTCTGTCTTCTGGTTTGGTTATTTTTAATAGATAATGAAATTTTCTGAATTCATTGGATTCTATTTAATAGAAGTTCCTTTTTTAGAAATTTTAAATCGTTTTTCTATGAAAATGTTGTGTATATCATTACTTTCCTTATTTCTCCTCATTTTGGTTTTTTATAGGATCCTTGATTTGGTTCCAACTTCAATGTACTTGTTTTACTATCATTCTAAAATTTTAGGGAGATCTCTATAGATGGGGCTTGTGCTGAATCTAGTCTTCTATTCCTTATTCCATTCTTCTTGGGAATTTTAAATTCTAGTTTCAGATGTGATTCCTTATTTCCTATCCACTCGACCCTAATCATAGTATTTTTTGTAAACATGGGCCTTGGTTTATGTGATGGAAACTCATTAAGATCCTGAATATACTATGATGAGTCTCTTAAGTGATTTCTATATTAGGGGTTGGGGTGTTCTCTGTTATGAGGTTTTGTTTGGAGATAAGAGTCATGGAATTATGTCCTCTTACTTGAGGATGATTTCCTTATCCCCTTTTGAGATTTCAAATATTCATGTCTTAAAAGGAAATTAGGTTTTGTTTCTAATTCTTCATGTTTTATGAGATTTGTTTTGTTTAATAGATTATTATTACATCGTTTCATGATAAACAAAATCTCTTAAACTTTTTAGGGATAGAAATTATTGTGGTGGGGAGGATTGTCACACCCCAACCTAACACTACTATTTAATTTTATTTATTTTTTATTTATATTTATCCATATTTTCCCTAGGTGGTATTTTTATTGAAATTTTAGAGTTTTTGGGCGTGAAAAGTGTGTCACATGGGTAGGTCATACATGTTTTTAAGCTATGTATAAACTATGTGATAACTTCATTAATCATGATTGATCCAACAAAATAATTGATACATGGTTTGAAAAATAGTGCAGCTAGCCCATACAAGGTTCTCCAGGAGCCCAGTAAAGGGTGAATGGGTGGCGTATAGTTTTATAAATTGTGGGATCAAACCATGAAAATTTTTTTGGTTCATTAAAAATGTAATTTTACATTTTTTTTCCCTCCTCAGTTTTTAACCACATATAACCCCTCATTCAATTCATTTGGGACACATGAATATATAGGGATCCTCCCGACTTCTCCCTTGGTTCATCCTCCATACACAGTGTAATCATAGTCTTTATTTAAGGTTTTGAGTAGATTCTTCTTTGTAATTTTCTTATATTATTATTCTCACTTCTTTTTATTTTCTATTGGGTTCTTCTCCACCTATAGTTCCAATGGTCATGAATTGATGTTTATTTTCTTCAAAATTTGGGATTTTGTTTTTCTATGGTTCTTCTCAGTTCCAATTTCTTCTTTAGACCTCCTTACAGTGGATTTGAATTTCTATCATTGAAGTAGATATATATTAAGGTGTTTTATCCTATGTCTAAGACTTTAATTTGAAAACTATTCTTACTTTGTGATTTGGATGTTTTTTCGTTAATATTTATAGTATATATGCTATGTAAAAATTTTATGGTTTTTGAAATGTGTTCTCACTTATTTTAATGTTTTTCTCTAAGATTCCAATATGGGTTTCTTTTTTATTCATGTTTTAAAAATTATCCTTAAATATAAATAATCATAAATGTATAATTATTTTCCAAATGATTTATACCATGTTGAATGGAAATTTCCAAATATGTTTTGGTCCTTCAACTAGTTTTTATAAGGGTCCTAATGGAATGGTTTGGTTTTCTATGAGTCCTTGAAATAATTTCCAATATTTTGGATTGTTCAATTCTATTTACACACATATACATGTGTGTGTGTGTTTATACCCTCTTTGATCATATTCTCTCAAGTGGAGTGGACTATATACATTAAATTAAGGGGTTATTATATATAAAAAAGGTTTATATGTTTTAATTTTATTTTCTGTTTTTGGAACGTGAATGCTTCGGGAAAAAGTGGCATTCAAAATTAATGTTTTTACTTTTTAAAATGATGAATCCCAGTTGGAGATTTAATAATTTTCAGAAAAATAAATACCCCTTTTAAAGAATTCCACGTATATTTTAAATGTGGTTTATGTTCTATATGTTTGATCTATAGTGTATGACTAGTAAATGGGTAGTTGTATTCCTTCTATATCATGGAATGGGAAATTGGGTTTTTCATACAAGGGAGCTAAGAGGTAATAAAGTGGATTGTTTCTTTACAATGAATTTTATTATATGCATGTATATTGTATCTTGATAAAACTTAAATCCATTTATATATCACGGGAAGACTTTGGTAGTTAAAAAGGATCTGTAGGTGCACATGTTGCACTAGTTTAGTATGAGACTCTAACTAGTGGGCCTAATATAAGCTTTCTCTACTTTATGGATATTACCCTCAGTTAACGTAGGGATGGTGATATCAGTTGTTTGGGTGAGCTGATTATGGATAATCAGTTCCAGTAGAGATTGATTATGTGAATATATATTACATTTTCTTATATCATTCCAACTACTCTTGAGATCCCATGAAAACTATATTACATATAATCTACATTCCTCTATTAATTTATTACTTTTATAAAATTATTTCACTCTTACACCTTCTAATTGGAACTCTTTTTTTAGTATGTTTTCCTTGAATAAATGGTTTATTGGAAAATCCTCCCTTTTTAGAAATTGTTATGAAAACAAAAATGGAAATGTTTTTGGAAACTTTGTTTGATACTTATTTGATAGACTACAAAACCCTATTTTTATATATTATTTTTTTCTTACTAGCATTTAATAAAAAATATCTATAAAAGTAAGGCATAGGTCCTAGTATCTCGTTTGGACTCCCTACTGAGCATCTCGGTGTGCGTGCATACATTATCATTTTCATTATCTAGCTCAGTTAGCATTAGACAACTTGTGGTGTAGGCACGGTTCAATACTGGGTGGTTACTTTTGTGGTGACATGGAGATATTATTGGTTGTCTATTTCTTTTCTTCAACCAATGTTCAATTTTTTATTATGTTTTTATTATTTTACCATTTTATTTCATGGTATAAATCATTCCCATCTATGTTGTTCTTGATCCTCAAGACTGGTTACTAGCCCATGAGGATTGTTTATACATATCAAGCATTGTTGCAGGTTGGATGAAATTGTAAAACCTTGAGTTTTTTTGAAATATTATATATATATTTACCTTCTTCTATAGCTTTCACTATAGTGATTTTAGAAGAACCAAGTAACATTATTATAAAATTATGTATCTATCATAACCTATCAATTAAATTAGTGCGTATAAATATGAATAATTGGTCTGTAAAATTAATATACAGTTCCAACTCAATATTAAAGTATTGATAAATGATTATAAAATAATAACAAAATATTTATAAAAGTCAATTAATTCTTCGAAAATATTTTTTCTTCAAAAATGGTTTTTATTTCTTTTTTAAGAGAAAAAACTATAATTAATTTTTGAAACATTTAAAAAAATTAAAAAATAAATTTCAATTTTTAATTAAAAAAATATACCTTTTGACTTTTTTCAGAGAATTTTCTAAAAATAATAAATTTTCAGTAAATAGAGTAAAATACATGTTTTTTGTAAAAATGTTTTTTTATTTTTGAAAAGATTTTGTAATTTAAAAATACCATTATGTTTTTAATATGATTTAATTTAATGTAAGAATTATTTATTTATATTTAATCCAATGAATTTCATTTGATTTATCTTTATACTGGATTTTAATATATGTTTATTTCTAGGTTAAAAATGGGATTTGTCTGAAAACTGTTTTAAAGTGAATAATATTTCTTCATTTAAATTAATTTAAATAACCCCTATTGGGTAATAATTTAAATTAAATTTATATATTTTATACCTTTAACTAGTATTTTATATTATTATTATGATTATTAGTCATTAGAGAGTTAATATAAAATCATCACATGCTTCACAAATACATTTCTTCAAAACCCATTTTTTCATCGCATATTTCAGAGTTAATTTTAAATTAAATTATTCCATATTTATGATTTTAATCCAAAAAATGGATTCTATATTTTTAATTTTTTGGTCCAAATTTTTTTAAGAGGTCCCTTTTATTTTTGTTAATTATTTATTGTAACTATAAAAATTTCATTATCAAGGGTAAATCAGGTAATTTAGGTTAAAAATAAAATAATAAGCAGTGTAAAATGATCATAAAACTTTAATTAATCTTATTGGATGAGTAAATTTCATCTATAATCATTCCATATTCTGTTATATGTAACTTTATGTCCATTTGGATAAGATTATGACCTTTATTTTATTTTATTTCAAGAAATGTCAAAAATGACACACTCTTGTTTTTAATAAATATAATTTTTATCATATGGGGTTAAAGATAGTATAAGTTCAACTATAAATATAATTTTTAAAATATAATAAATTATCTTCTTCATTTTAATTTATTTTTAACTTTTATTAAAGAAATAGTTACCTTAAATTCTTACACAACATCGACACAGTAATAATTCAATTAACAGAAAAATCAAATAAGTGATATTAAAAATATTTAAAGTATTATAATTTTAGATTATTTATGTGATTAATGAATTTCATATATGGAAATAAAATTTTAGGGATGTGGCAAAATATTTGGTTCAAATTTCTACTTTTTTATTGATCTTTTTAAATTCAATGAAATAAATACCATCAATATTGACAATAATGTTATTTTATGAAAATAATATTTTATTAAATTATTTAAATACAATAATGGTATTAAATAAGGTAAATTGGGATAATATATTGTTTAAATTGTCCTTAAATATGAATTTATAGTCCAATATTTATCCTTTGTATCTAAAATAGTCAAACTATATTTTAATCATTTGAGAAATTCTAAAAGTGTCCCTCACTTGAATTATAATAGGGAACCTCATACCTCACTTATTTACACCACATTAAACCTTATAGATATACCAAGATATTAATATTTTTCTTATTAACTTCCTTATACACATTATATGGGTGATTTTATCCCCAAAAGACCAATAGTAAGGCCCTTAAGAGGAGATCTAAAGGAGTCGTACCAATGAAGATGTAATCACTTTTACCAATAACATTCCATTATTATTTTACACACTCTAAATCAGTTATATTTTATATAAAATTGAAAATTCAGAATAATAAATATTATTTAATTTTATTATGATTAGTAAACCAGAATTATCAACCCTCATTCTATCAAATGGTAGGTGAAAGTATCACTTGTGTGTACATAAGGACTATCATCTCCACATAGAGATACAATTCATTTTCCATCACCATAATTCATAGATGGTTATTATGATGGTTTTAAAGTTTATATATAATATTTAGGAAATTATTTTTATTATTATTTAATTAAAATATCATATCTACCTTTTTACTATCTTAACCATTGGAAAACGAGAATGTTGCTCGTGCGCATGTGCGGACCATCAACTCCACGAAAAGTTGTCATTCAGTTTTCATTTCTTTCTTACATTGATGGAATGGGGGATAGATTTTATGAATATATCTTATATATATTACATAATAATTATTTTTGAAATTTTTAATTTTTATTTACCTTTCTTTCATTCCATCCTTCAAAAAATGAAATTAATGTACATGCGTACATACAACATATTGTCCCCATGAATGATGTAATTCATTTTTCAATCTCTAAATATTATAAATGACTAAAAAAATGTTTATAATAAATATATATGATATATATATATATATATCATTATTAAAATTATGGATATGATGTAACCATGATCAAACTACAAGGACAAAAACTACCAAACAAAAACATATGTGAAAATGAAGCATATATCATCAAGAACAATAATTTTAAAAAACAATTGATAACAAATGGGTGATAAAATTATATAATTAAATCATATATGATATGATATGTATGAGTATTTTTTAGATAATATATTTATAATAAATTTATATTTATTATAAATTATGTTCCAACATGTATAAAGGAAGTCAGGACTAAGGTACTGTATTTTCATCTCACTTTTATTTCGGTGGGACATATGGCTTATATACCAATTGTTTCTTCTATGTGATATATATAATGAACATGATTGTATTTGATGATTATTATCATGAAAATTATGGTATTTTTGTATCCATATATGTGTCTTTCTTTCATGTAGATTATAATTCAGATGATACCAAAGTAGTGTGGGTTTTACTTAACAATCACATCATTAATCGAGATTGTTTACATTTAAGTATCTATTGGGAAAATACTTATCTTCTATGACCATGTCTTCTAAAAATATTTTCAATTTTTTTTACTATTATTCTACAATTTTTCAAATTCATTTATGCCCAGTATTTATTTTTTTTAAATGGTTTGAATGAAATATTTTTTTTCAAATAAGGTACTTTGTTACTTTTTCAAAAAAAAAATGTGGAAGGAATTTTTTTTAACATATACATAATTAATGGATTTTCCCACCATAATAACCAATATTTTCATTTAATCATCCATTAAATGTTTAAATAATTATTTTTAAATAATAAATTTTTCTTTATACTGGAAAATCGTTTAAAAAACTATTTTTCTTCAAAAATGGAAAATGTATTTTCCTCATAAATGTTTTTAATGAAATTTTAAGATATTTCCATTCCTAAATGATAAAGACATTTGATGTTTATTATACATTACTGGTTATATAATCCAATAATATCATCCCTATTTTTTCACTATATGGTTTATGTTTATTATGGAATGATTTTTAGGAAACCCATTTCTTTTCATGGGTTCTAATATGATGAATGTTTTATAATCTTGTGGCACACATATGTATGATTTTAATTATGTATTGGGTGGGACCTATATCTCCCCTTAGTACATTGTATAATTATTAATGTTATATGAGATCAAACGATACATGGAAGGTTATACTAATCCCCAAAGAGGGTATACGAGAGGTTATCCCAACCTTGATGCAGGTATAAATGTGGTTAGCCCAAGCTGAACATGTCATAAATGTATTGGTGAATAGACTTGAAATAATGTTTTATATACCTCTTTGTATGCTTCAATATATTTACTATTCAAATGTTATGATATCATGACTAATGTTATTTGATTAATTTCTGATTCATTCTTTATGAAATAATAATATTTATTCCATGAATCATGTTTATGATCTATGATATGCAGAGTATAGTTTTAAAATTAAAATCCCATACACTTATGCTCATCTTATCCTCGTGTGATTATTGATATCTCCCTTATTTATCCTTATTTAGAATCTAATATCATCCTTTATTATGTTTTCTTCTCTGGGTTATAAATAAAGGTTTTATGTATGATAATTTTATTAAGTGTCTTAGAGATGAAGAACTTAGTGGGAGATAATGTTTTTTACCTATGAACTAATTGCTTTTGTGTACAAGTTTCCAATGGAACAAGACCTAAATGATTTTATCAAGGATCGTTATGTTATGTAATGAATATTTATCTATTAAGATGTAATATCTAGGAATGAAAAGTATGGGTAACTATACATGTTCCCGGTTTATGGTAGACCTATGATTTTTCCTGATAATAACATTTCATAAAATTGGTTCCAAAAACCCATTTTTTATCAAAATCCTTATTTGAAACCCAATTCCTTAAATTATTTCATGGTTCATAAAAAATATTCTTTTAACGATAAAGTTAGGTATTAATATATTTGACTAAAAACCATTTAAATACGTATATCAATAAGATCAAGGATCATACCAATTATAATTTAGAAAAAAAACCTAGATAACTAGAGAATGTAGGTTACCTAAATTAAGGATAGAGAAAGAACCACCAACCTCACACTCGGGTTCACACAAAAACAATGATGATATCCATAAACAATGAGGAAGAGGTCTAAAATAGTAGTAAGGGAAGATCCTAATCAAAGGATCCATGACACTAGAATTAAAAAAACATATGATCAACCAAAAAAAGGGTAATTATATACCACAATTGATTCCCAAAAACAAAATAGTGAAGGAAAAACCACATACTTTAGACTTATTGAACAACTAGAACATTAAGAATGGATCATGAGAGGATTGATCATCAATGAAAAGATAAACCAAATATCCTAGGGAATTCACTCTAAATAATAACTTATAAACAAAGAATCTCCCAAAATTTTATAATTCAAACCCCTATAATAGGAATATGTAAGGAAGGATTGTTATTGGAGAAACCAAGTAACAGATGCATTAAAACCTCATCATAAAGATCCTAAGAGTTTTATTTAATAGGAGTAAAACAGTCCTTATAAACATTGTCCAAATGGTCTGTCTGAATTTTTGAAACAGATGAAACCACAACATAGTGGATGATCACCATTCCCATGGGGGTGTTGATCTCACCACACCATGAAGACCAACACACCCACTGAACACCACATGGTATAAAATATCTGGGTATTTTAGACCATCCACAAACATGGTGAGGTCTTGTTGGTCATGGATCATAGGACAACCAACAACAAGCCACACATTATAGAACACCCTACAATAGTCATTATAGCTCTATCCATGGAACAAAATCATAACCCAAGGGAATATATCTTGGACCAAAAAATATTTTATCCCATTTTTCATTGAGAAAAACCAAACACTCTTTTAAATTCTCCCAATACAAACCAACAAGATATGAGTAAATTTCTACCTCATTAGTGATTCCCACTCCTAGGTATTATGAGATCATAATCTTTATTACTATACCACTTTAACCAATGGGATCTAATTACCACATATAACTTTACCTAAGAGTCAATGATCTGAACTAGATCCTCAACTACAGAAGCATCATTCTCCAAATCCACATCCTTACAATTTAGAAGATAGGAAGGATTGTGACGATACTTATTTATTTGAGATATGTATAATACATCATCAATTCCCAAAAAATAATTTGATAACACCAACTGATAATCTAGCCATCAAATCCATTCAGTGTCCTTAAATGAACCCATATATCTTAGAGCTAACTTCTCTTATTTCTCTATCCAATAGTGACCCAGTTGAGGGGAAACACTCAAGAAGACCTAGTCACTAACATAAAAAATATAAATTATAGTGTTGATGATCAAATAATATTTCTAAAAACTCTAATATATAACCAATAATTGATGTATATCCTAGATCATTTATTAAATATCTTCAAAAATACTTTGTCCCAAAAGAGAGGCCTTACCCACCTTTGACCAATAAAGAGATGAATGACATGGGACACCATATAAAGCCTCAAAAGGAATAATTTTTTAAAATTATTAGTAAATTTTGTTATATGAGGACTCAACCAGTCCCATATGGCAATCCTAATTCCTCTAAAATTCAATATGTAGACACGGAGCATATCCTCTAGAATTTAAATAGAATGATATGTTCGACCATTTTGTATGGATAATAAATTGTACTCAACCAGACATGAGTCCCCATCATTACCTAGAGACCTTTCCAAAACTATAAATTGAACTTAGGATCCTTTTCAAAGATAATAGTAGAGGTAAATCCGTGATACCTAACATTTATCTACATTTACAACTCATCTAGATCTTCAACATTGGTGGGATCTCTAATTGGAATGAAATTAGTTGATTTCTTCAACCAATCAATCACCTCCTAGATAGTATTATTTACTCATAGAGTCTATGATAATTCAAATATGATGTCCATGGATACCTTATTTCATTTTTATATGGTAACCAAAATAGGTTGAATAAAACTATATGGCTTTAAGTTCTCCTTATTAATTTGTTATAAGGCGTAAAAATGAGTTGTATAATCAGTAATTTGGGGCTTTATACATGGCAACCATAAATTTCATCTCATTTCATAATACTGCATCTTATCTCTAGCATAAATGGACCATGAAGAACTATGAAAATGATTAATCCTTAAATTTTTTATAGAAAATGGGATGACAAACCAATTCCAAAAGTGAAGAATTCCACCATAGGGGATAGAGAAATAAGTAATGGTCTATCCACCATATAAGAATTACCTAATTACTATAAAATCATAATACTATTGTTTTTTCTATATAATTGACTCAAGGAGATTAAAATACAACTAATCACTTGTCAGATTAATGCCTGAATCAACCTCTTATTCATCCAGATGAAACTGAGTATAAATCCCTATAATATTTCAGTCCTCTTTTTCTTCTATGATGGAATTATTCAAAAATTCCCTCCTAAGAGTATCAGAAAAACATTAACCTTACTAAGAGTGTAACTGATGTAAACGTCTAAAATCTTAAGGTACTCCACCCATCACTTATTTTTGAGTTCCAGTTCCTTTTGAGAGAATATATAAATTATGCTATTCTGATAAGAATAGAATATAAACCTCTCCCCAAAAATATATTGTTTAGAATACTTGTGAACATGTATAATAGTGGTAAGCTCTATGTCATTAGTGAGATAATTCCTCTTATGTGGTTAAATTAGATGAGAATCGTAAACAACCACATTATCATCTTGTATAAGCACACATCCTATACCGTCACCAAAAGCACAATAATAAACCGCATATCCCTTACCGAGTTTTGGAAATATATGAATAGGATCCAATTCTAGACACCATTTGTACTCATAAAAAGATTCTTAAAACATAGCATTCTATGATAATTTCACCCATTTCATGGTCACTATAGTCAATGGTGATTCTATCTTTGAGAAATCTATTTTTTACCTCTTATAATACATATCTACGCTTATGAAGCTTTGTATCTAAAAGAAATTTTGTGGATAATCCCATGAAAAAATGACCTTCCCCATTTCAGGATCAATTGAGAGTCCATGTTCCAAAATCATATTCCCAAGAAATTTAAAACATAGATATATAATTTTCATATATATATATATATATAAATTCATTTAAATTTGTTGACTCCTCAATATTCCCAAAGCTATATTCAAATGGTAATCATGATCTTTATAATTTCTTGAATATACTAGGATATCAACCGCAAAAATTGAAAAAAAATGTGTTGGGATACTAGTGGGATATCTGGTTCATCATATCTATAAACATTAAAAGAGTGTTAATTTGTCCAAACAGGATCAAGAGATAATCATGGTGTCTATACTTTCTCCTAGAAGTTATTTTCGGGTTATATGACTCCATAACTATGAGCTGATAATAACTTGATGGAGTATCATTTTCATAAAATCACATTTCCCCCATTAATAGATAAAATAATTTATCTATATGGAGAAAATGATACTTTTTGTTAACTTTTACCTAATTTTGCTTCCAATAATCTACATTCTTAGAAAATAGAACTGAGGCCACCCATGATGAAACACTAGGATGATCAAAAACCTTCTCTAATAATTTATCCTACTGGATCTGAAACTCATTCAACTCATTAGGTGAAATGCCAAATCAATATATTACTCTACCTATATTTATGGGTGAGGAACATAGAAGAATTTAGAGGAAGACCTTATGAAAATACCAAATAACCCAGGGATGATCAATATGAGGAAATACATCATTAGGCCTATTTCAGCCCAAAACATGGTTTTTTGGGTACGGAAAAAAAATTCATCGATTCCTATGGTAACTTTATTATTTATTTATCACATATTTTCATGTCGTGTTTACCATTTTTGTTTCAACCCAAAAAATTGGATGGGGATTGACGCTTCATTATTGGGGGAGGCTCAATATAGATGTAAAATCCATTCTATTTAAGTTCTCCATATTTTATTTCAGATGGTTTGCAACATTATTTATTCATTGATCCAAAAACACCCAATAGTTCTCACATCTTTTTTGAGTTATGGACATACATTCCAATGCAAGGTGGTAATTGGGATTTTTGACCAGCAGCACTAAGGAACTCACATTGGTTGATATGATGGGAGGTCAGTCTTATCACACCATATTGAGGGGAATTATTTCCCACTTCAAGACACTCTTATAGATTTAAGATATGTTTTTGAATATTTACCAGATCCCAATACAAGAATAGTTACCCTAACCAAATCAGAGGTTATAGACCACTAATTTGATCATTTATACATCTAATAAGTATTTTTTCACCTGACCATCTGTATGTATCATATGTTATCCATTATTTTATCCATTATTATAAAATGATATAGGTTGTGTATTGTTATGTCTTCAAATTCATATAGTTGGTTACTTTATATTTTATCATCATCTATAAGGGAGTTAGGTGTCTATAGTATCGAGATCGAGTCCATAAAGGGGATTCTTATGTGTCATTGTCAATGGAATCAGAGCCGATATAGTTTGAGATGTGTGTTACCATTTAGAGCCATGTAACAAGGACCAATCTATGATGTTTAAAATCATGTTGTAAATACATATTTATGAAAGGTATCCATCAATGGTTGATGTGGGATGTATTCATATACTTTACTTTATTGTTGAGCATGAGGAGAATGTATCCCAATGAGGAATTAATGTCATAAAGAGTATGGGCTTATAAATATGGCACTCGATGATGATATGGAACAGTGAGAATAATATCAGGGGACCTAGAAGGAATATAGTCCTTCATATGGGAGTATGATTTTATCAAGAATATAGACTGATAAAATATGCTTTGTAGGGAATATGGCCAAAATAATGAGACATCCAAACTCACATAAATATAGACAAGGGAGGAAAGGATCTATAAAGTCTCGTGAAGGGTATGGCATGATGAAACAAATGATGAATGGTTGAGGATGTTTGGTTTGAACCTCTAAGAGGAATCCAAAATATCTCATCATGTTTTGAATCAAATCCCACATAGTTCAAATTAATATTTGAAGGAAAACTAAATATAGTCAGGGCTTATAGGTTATGATGATTCCCATATAGAAAATTTTTATTCTTATAATGACTAGATATTTTCATGTATCTAATATCACAGGAGTCATTCAAAGTGTCATAAACAATAATTAGTAGTTAATAATATATATTTCATATGGGTTTGGGGCATACACACTAAGGATTCCCAAAGGATATATGATTTTAATCCCTATGATGGATATTGTTTGATGAGGGAAGACATAATATTTTGCAATAAATATTGCAAGTGTGGAAGGTATATGGGTAATTGTGGTCATTCTATTGAATATTTATTCATACAAAGATAAATTATGAATATATTCACTGAATATGGGAGATCAAACCTTAAAAAGGAATCTTTAATATCTTGATAATGATAGGAATCATGTTCTAAGTTGTTTTGATGTGAATTTGGGTCTTAAAAAGTGAACAAACATTGGTCTGATTGGGAATAATTTATATGAGGCTAATCTGAGCTAATTAATTTGGATTATATCCCATTTAAGTAAATTAATAAGATACAACTATTTCTTAAATATGAAATAAATACCATGTTGAATGCATTTTCAACATGAAAATAATATAATCATTACTAGTCACAAATCTCATGTGAGTTATGCTCGGTTTCATAATCAAGATATTGTTGAAGATTATACACATTTCATTTGAGAATAGGATTAAATTTTTTGGGGATTATACAATGAGGAATCCTTGAAAGATGTATGATTGTGAGTCTCATGGAATATATATCTCAATGGGAGAAGAATTATGATCCTTTATAGGTGAAATCAGTATGTGAAAACTGATTTTATGAGGGTGTTATAGTATACATATTGTTCCTTATAATGGAATATATATATATATTATGATATGAATCAGACACCTCATGTTTCAAACTTTCCCTTAACCAATGATGGTAAATAATGGGGGCCTTAATAAACTCCTAAGAATTATGGCCCCATGAGTTAGGGAGTTTTTGAGAAGTTTAAGGTATATATCCTTATCGAACCAGGACTTGGGTGAGTTTTAGTAGCACCAATAATGGCTAGAATACTTCATTAATTTCATCATGTAATGTGTTCCTTATAAACAAATCGAGGTCATGTGCGTTGTGTGATATATATGAAGTCATTTGAGAACATTAGTACATGAGTTCAATGTGATCACATAACTCATACGGGACTAGGAAATTGCATGTTCTGGTCGCATAACTTAGATTTCATCTCACGATCATATGACCAAGTCATGTTCAAATGACTAATAAGTCATCATGTGATAATGTTCCCAAGGGGCCATTGTATAACATACTCATGCAAAAACATCACTCATTTTTAATTCATTTTTTCCTAAGTTTCTCACTAAGTTTTATTAATAAAGATACCAAAAGATTGCTTGATTCCTCCAGTCCTGAACATTACATCATGTTATCCTCTCTTCTGCCTCTTTCTCTCTCCTTATGTGTCACCACTTTTTTTAGTTCCTAGGGGGTGGGGTTTTAGGAATCTCCCCCAATTATATACACTACTCCCCGTAGTTTAAATCCACATAACAAGGCTTATGTCGGTGAAATTACTATCCACATAAGTCAGTGGTTTCTTGTATGAATTTCGTGATTAAGTCATGTGTCATGAGTGAAGTCACCCCAGTTCTTCTCATGACAAACAACAATCATAGTAAGGGTCCATCACAGACAGTTTTGACCTAGAAAATGGATGTTGTATTTTATTTTCATGTGATTGTTACATCAATTTGAGGTGTTTCATTTAAATAACATCAACCAAATGATCCCCCGTCTTGGAAAACTTCACTTGGTAGAGTTATGTGGTCTGTTTGTCATCAGACAACCACTTTACCTCTTAGGCATCACATAAAAACAAATAGTACATAAAGTCCTCATCATAGATAGATTTTTTTCATCTATGGATTTTATTTATTTGTGACTATGATTATTTGGGACATTGCCTGAGAAATATTGGGTTACATGATCATGTGTGAACCTTGTCACAGTAAACCTCCTTATCTATCATTCATATTTTTTGTGAATTTTCTAGGAGTCATGCAATCACATGTCCCTTTAAGGGTTACACGGTCATATAACTTGATGTCATGAACCTTGAGTTTTTATGCTTTCTCGTATATTATTTTTCACCCAGAATGGCACTTGTGATTTGGTTATTTTCACATCTCAAATATTCCCAATAATATTTTTGTGGGAATCAACAAATACCCTCCTTAAAGGTGAAGTTTAAAAATAGTAAGAGGAGTGAGGAATTGGTTTTAAGGAACAAAATGATGGTATGAGTCCATTATGATTCTTCCAATTTCTATTACAAGTGACTTTTGGTCTTCAGACTAACCTTTGGTATTACCTAAAAACATCCTATAAATTAGAGGGAAAGGGGTATACCATTTCACTCAATCTAAGCTTTAAGATCCCTCAAAAAAAATTTCTCCCACATGATTACATCACAGGATTAGATAGTATAATCTATATACATGAACATGATTCATATAATCTAGATTAATTAGATGAATCACATAATTATTTAAGGTGAGAACATGCATGAATCACCTACCCGAAAATCTGTCAGTAAATTTCATGCCTCTTATGAATTTATTTCATTGCTCGGCCTAGAAGGGGAACCTATCCCTTTAGTGGTTTTAATATTACAGGATTTCTATGGGGTTATGTGATCACTTTTCCATATCTAATATATATAGTCACATGAACCTTTAATACTTTAAAATATTCAATTTTTTCAACATGTGACTCCCATGATTTGATCCATATGTCTTCAAGTTTGTAGACATCCTCTAGCATAGCCTCCCAGTGAGCTAAGATATCTAGGAATCATAATTTCAATCCCTGGTACTAGGATTTCATTGATAATTTAATTATAAAAGGACCTCTTCCAATCAATCTTCAATACAATCCTATATTTTATAGACTACCTTTATGAATCTTCTTTATTCTAGATGAAAGTTACATTCCTTAACCCAACCTTAATCTTGAATCTTCCTAGTTCTCAACTTCTTAAGGATATATTCAAGTGATAATATCAAAAAATGGAATTGTTATACCAATTTGTTTCTAATTTTTATCCCTTACACTGAAAAATTACCCTATGAGCACAGACAGTTTTGATCTCATTCCTCAAAATATCACCCAAATTTACTCTATTGTACTTACTTCTTCATTGGATAATATGATGGGTGAATGGAGTTCAAATTAGAACATGTTCCCTAGAAGTATTTTCTCTAACAAATTTGTATAGCCATTGTGGGTTAATCAGATCTATATAGAGTTTTTTAGTCAAATTCATGCCATTTATCTCTATGATTAATTGATGATACTGCATCTCATTGTATACCATACTCCATAGATTATTCAATATTTGATCAGTCATTGGTGTCCTAGAACCAAAACGTTTCACCTGGACCATAGAGAGCTTGGGATCAACCAATGGGACATCCAATAGCTTAAAGATACCTTCTACAAAGGATATATATGATGAGTTATATCCCACTGTGAAAATTTGGGAGGACCTTGGAACTAATCCCTCATTAGATCAAGATATGATCATTATAATAAGGGATAAGTTGAAAAATGATCTTGTCAAATGCTCAATAATTTCCTTTAAATAATTTATAAGAATTTTCCTTTTCCTAATTGGGTCTCAGAAAACTATGGTGTTCCCCCATCACTATCCCTCATGACATGTTCAGGACAATTAGGGATCTTATTCGGAAAAAATTATAGGATGGGGAGTGAAATAAATGGGAGTAGAATGTGAAGTCAGGTGTATCACAAATTCTTTGATTGGAAGGATACTTTTCTATGTTTATGAATGGATGGATCTTCCTAGATGGGGATGTATGTTTGGGTATCCATTTCATCAGACTAATGATAGCAAACATATTATCATAAGGGAAACCTCTTAACCTAGTCGTACAAACCCATCCTCATCTATATCTACTCCTTATCCACATTCAATGGGTTAATACCCCTGATAATATTAGTGGTTTACTCTTGTTTTTATATGGTTATATAGGTTAGCACTTCTAGTAGTATATGTATTAAAAAACATTAAGATTCATCACTCCATATTTATCCCTTGGCTACTAAATGGTTTTGGGGTTAATGAAATGCCACTATACAATGATAATGTTGTCGATATATTGATAAAATAAAATAGTTTTAATTTTTTATATATGACACGCCTTCTGGGATTATTGTTGATAATTTAGGTGGATCCCCTAATTAGATTTCATAAAAAATATCACTTTAGGTTGGGATTATTCTAGATCTCTTGGATAAACCAATCATCTATGATTAATATTACCCTTATAGGTTTGCTCCCCAGTTTCTCTGTACTCATAGGGTTTCTTCCCTTCCTTCTATTTGAGTATAAGGAAAATTAAAAACTATAATTATTAATAAATTTTTGTTGAAGCTAACATATACGGATATAATTACAAGAATCATCCTTCCACCCATTAAGGGTTCTAGTTTCTTATATCAGTATCATGGACAAGCTTGGGTGGAATCTTATCTAGTTGAGATACTAAGAAAACTAGTTCAACAAATGAATAAACATTATTATTCCCTAGAACCCTTTCATATAGATATAATATAACAAATTTAGGACAAATGAAATCCTTGAGTCAAGAACCCTCTTCATGATGAAGATTATTATGATAGTGAGGTAGAGTTTTCTGGGGAAATTGGCCCCTCTATGTTGATAGAGGATTATGGATGATCAGCGGAGGGTTAGAATATATTATCAATACAGATAGAGTAACATAGGACACATAACTTTCTTCTTAATCATACAATATAAACCTTTACTCAACATTCTTGATACAAAAATTCATCATTTTTATCATTACTTTGGAAATTTCACCCTATAAAATGGATTCTATAAGTAAGGTAACACCAAGATGGACCTGAAATTTTATTTAGGAATGCCTATATTTAAGTGTATAGAGATTCTCTTTAACATTAATAATTTCTATGTCCAGCTACTAAAAAAATTATTCCTCTAAGACTTAATACTTTTTTTAGAACATTAAACTTAACAATGAAATCATGAAGTTCGCCATTAAAATAAACAGAATTTGAAACATATAAAATAATGGACTTACAATTCTACTTGTTCAAATAAGAATTGTTAAATTTTATAGGAATAATATTATTCTCCTACATAAGGGATAAATTATTCATTATCAGATAATGATATGAATTGATTCATCAAAAATTAAATATACTAACATAATATTAGGAGTTGAAGATGTGCCTATTAGCAAAGGACCTATCAGCTAACCTGAACCATTCTATTATCTCCTTTATCATAATGATTTTTTTTATCACGAAACATACTAACTTAAATAATCTCAATATCATCCATATATGATTTAAACTCCCATTTTAAAATAGGGACCTCATATGAACCAATTCTCTCTCATAATTCCATAATAGCATTGAAGTATCTATATGAAATCAATTTTTCATTCACACTCCTACAGAAATTAGATATCTATTACTATAAATATATTTTATCCTAATATATTATAAAATAATAATTGAAATAAAAAATTATTTTCTTACCCATATGAATAATATCAGAGGATATTATCTATTGGATAGAATTAATAACTAAGATATAATTCAGTTTGAGATATATAATAAACTAATGTGTTCCCACTATAGTTATAGAAACATTTACAATAATAATCATATAACCAAAATTTCAATTTTTATTTCATGAAATATATTAAAATGATACATATGATATTATATCCCAATTTAAAAAGGCAAATTATCAAAAACAAAAAGGTTAAAAATTATAGTATTTTTCGAATTAGCAAGACCTTAAAAAATAAAATACCAAATATTATTTTGTAATTGGTTTTTTTGTTAGACCTCATAAGGAAAATCCATGTGGATTACTCTTAGTTATATATATTTTTCACCATTCTTCATTCCATTCTATTTTACCTTCTCAAGAACCCCAGAATACATTGACCCAGAGTTCTTGTTGAAGTCACTGAATCATTATCAGAATCATCATCTTCCTCAACCACCCCTCAAATAAAGTATTTTGTTATTGTTTTTTTTTTCTTTTTAATCTTGATTAGTTGTTTATAGAGCCAAAATTTAAACCCTTTAAGACTGATAAATAATCATCACTAGTCTTTTGAACTTTCTTAATTCCATAAATTTCAAATTTATTATCAAATATCTTAACATTGGATTTCTTCTTATTAGGAAAAGTAATCCCATATATAAGAGGGGGATAATATATTGTAAAAAAATATTCTCTTATAGATTCCAATTTAATATTATTTTCATTATTTTCATTAGTATTAATAGAATCAGTAGGCAACTAAAAAAACTCTCTTGATCCTCCTTTTCATGAAAATTTTCATCATTTTATATCCTCAAGTCATCATTGTAACTATGATTATTAGTCAATATAATAAACTTATCATTATCCTCCACCTATACTATATTAGTCCAAGAATTTTTCTTATTCTTATCTGATCTCAAGCCCAAGGGTTTTCCCTTGTATATATCATTTTTTCCTATATCCAAAACATCCTCCTTTTTATACTTTTAAATATCTAATATAGTTAATCCCTTTTTATGGACTTCCTCATTCAAAGGTACATTCACTTGAGAGGTCACTCCTTTTCTATGATAAGTTTTAATATAATTTCTATTTTTCTTCGCAATAACTTTCTAATTTAATTTACTTTGGAGGTAAACATTAATATACATTACATTAATAGGAATTTCCTTTACAATTCTCTCATACACAATTTTATAATTTTCATCATCATTCCCTAAAATATTTTAGAATTTTTTAAATCCTGGGATATATTTATATTCTATATGAACTACATGTTTTTGTAAATTAAAAATAAAATTTAATGAATTATTTAAACAAGAATAAATTTTAGAATCAACTAATACATGTTCATAAATATCAAAGTTTCTAGTCAACAAGTTATTATTTAACATCAGAGGGAATCCAATGGATGAAACACTATAGTTACAATTTTGATGATGCCAAATGATCTAGTTTAGACCATTAATTCATATCAAAATTTATACTTTAAAATTATTTTTCATAAATGAATTAAATTCATATCACATTCTGATATATTAAAGACACTTAAATTCTAATTAGCGTTTCATATTATTGACATGTTAAAATTATTAAAATATAAATTGAATGTGATAGGGAAATAACTCTTGCATGTGGAATCATCCTCCAGTCATTCATACTATAGATATATAAGATATTGATATTAATATTATGAAAGTAAAATGACTTATTTCCATTATAATAAATGATTAATTTAATCAAAATATTCATACATTCTTCTATTCTCTTTATTAGTTCCACTATATTTGCTGAAAATGAGAATTTCCCATCTTTATCCCATGGTATATTAATATCATGGTTCACAAATGAAAGAAATTTTCATTAAATTCCCCACTATGTTTCTTTAATGTATATGAAATAGAATACCATTCCTTTGAAATTTCCCCCATCATGCTTCTTGGAAGTCCAAAAATCAATATACTTTAACTGATCATTATTTTACCCTATACGCCAATTAATGTCTTCATACTGAAAATCACATATGAATTACAGTATAAATATAGTGGTAATGGATACCTTGTTCTTACATAAAACCCATAAAAATTAATTTGAAGCTACCAAAACACAATATACATTCATGTTTCATTATATTATATAAATAACCACTACATATCACAACAAAACACAATACATAACCTACAATTTTAGTGTATTTGGAGACCAGATGTATAATCAACTTATTTTTCAAGTATTATTCAACATATCCCACAAATATTATTTATACATTATACATATATATATATATATCATACATAATAATTTTCTAATTATTCTAGTGAAATGGAAACATAGGAAATAGTGATATCAGATTCTCAATAAGGGTAAACATGAAAGATAAAAATAAAATATCCTAATTTAGAATTATATAAACATGTGTTTATGAAAATATAATTAATTTAGAAGAATATAACACAATAAAATAATATCCAATAAAACATAGATAATAAACCATTAGTCATTGGATAAGGAAATGGTATATCATAAGACATGAGTAACAAGAGTTCAAAAACCTATGTCGATAATCAAGGTCTATTAAAACATAACATAGTTATAAGAATGTGGAATAAATATTAGTATATAAATCATAACATATTTCAAAGCTCACAACCAAGACATCCATATCTTTATAGACTCACCTAACCACAAACCCATAATGTAGTAGACTTAGGATAACCTACCATGTCCCATATCCATTTTGGACATGGGTTATCCCCCCATATCTTATCCTAGTCTCATGTGAAAGAAAACAATTTCCAATATATTTGATGAAAACAATAACCATCAATGATATAATGATAAATCATACATCTGTTTTCCACATTAAAATTATAGATTTTTTAATTATAATATAACTTAATTAACCAATGAATGATAAATGAGTTTTAATAAAACATCCTTAAGTCATTACCATAATACATCTATAGAAAGAAGTTGAATGAAATTATTATATAATATCCCCATTAAACTAAAAATAAAACATTAAATTATGTTTTTATGGATGAAAACAAAATTTTTAATGGGAGTTAGAAAATTTATTTAGAATATAAGAATAAATATCCAATACATTTGATAACATTAACTTTTTAAAAATAAGTTATAAAGAAATAGAAATAAAAATTACATTGGAAAACCATGAAAACTAAGATTATAATTTTCTTAAAGAAAACTGATGAAGAAGGGGGTAAAATGTGTTTGTGTGAAAAATGTTTAAAAATGAGATTCATTTCGCACTATTATAAATAAATTCAATGTCAATAGAAAATGAATCATGTGGAAATAATTAAGAAGATACCTCTCAAAATTATTAAACTAAGTCAATGAAAATATAAAGTGAATATAATAAATTATTAATTTGTATATTATTTCATCCATAAAAAATATAAAAATATGAACATAGAGGATAAGGATTACTGACTGAAATGAAAAGTTTAGTTATGTCCCCATTTAGGGGAATTATTTTGAATTAATTCGGAAGAAGAGATAAAAATGGTAAGAACAAATTTTCACCCCATGAATAAATAGAGGAGAGAAAAATAGATAGGTTTTATATAGAAATAACAAAAAAGTATTTCAAATAAAAAATCGAACAAAGGAAATCCTATTTTCAATGTGATATTCAAAAGAACACCTTGCCTTTACTCCTAACTTCTGTGAAAGAAATTTATCCATTAGTATAATAAACTTAGAAAACTTGATCATGTGTTTTATGAAACTATTCATATATATTAACTTCTATACACATCAATTATAATTATTAATTAAACATATATTAGTTAGTTACTATTTATTTTCATCATTAGATGTTAGTAAAATTGATTATTTCAAAAAAAATCACAATGGGGATTTGATTTTACACTCTCTAATACCAAGTCTATAATTCCTATAATATTCATGGAAATGAATTAATTTTTTTTCAATTATTTATGTATTACTAATCCCATTTTATGGGAATTTTGGGTACAGTTCATAAAAATGGAATCCATGTCAAGAATGTTTCAAGTAATTTGCTGATCACATGTTACTTTATAATGACCATTCATATTTTATCAATGTAGTGAATCCTATTAATGACATGAATTACTCCATAATATAATATATCACCAGTATTAATCTCTTTATAAATATTCATTCTTAAAATTTTGATGTTGGTATAGAATTATTCAAATAGATGGTTTAAGAAACCTAAACAAGAACATATTATACTAGTGAATGAGTAAGAGTTTGGAGTTATTAATTAATTGTATAATTTTCATAAATTCATAATTATTTTAATAAAAGATAATTATAGAGGATAATTTTATTTATAAATAGTGGATATGGTATGGAAATTAAATAAGATTGTGTGAAACTAGGCACTTACTATAATGAATTTCCCCCTCGAGATGGGTTCCATCAGGATAAAGGAATTATGATGTCATCATGGAACCAAATGAATTCAGATGACTAAGAAGTGTTTAGGAGAGTTTAAATAGATAGATATTCAAGATATAGCAAAATATAATGAGTTGTTTGTGAGTTTTATAGGAAGGGTCCTTTTAAAAGTAATTTTGGAGTGGAATTTCTTCAAGAATTCATTTCTTAATGTGTGAGATTAACATTTTAAAAGGAAAGGAGATACAAAGTTGATAAATAATAGATATGGGTCATTTTTTCCCACACCCAGAAAATTAATAGAAAAGGATTCATGATATTTAATGTCTTCTCCACTTATTTTAATTATTCTTACATTATTTTATATTTAATTTAACAATTAAATTATTACTTGGGTAGCTTATTTTCATAACCAAAAATGAAATTTTCCTTTATACAGAATTTTTTCTTTTTGATTTAAAATTTTAAGTTGATATTATATAATTTAGTTTCTACATATGCTAAATTTTATATTTTAAATGAAAAACATAATATATATAGATCATTCTATTTTTACAAAAAAAATATTTTTTAAACATTAATTTTTTTTAATCTTATTTAATACCAATTAAAACAAATAATGAGTGTTAACCTATTTTTTATAATTTAAAACATTACATCTGATTCCTCATTTATGAGTGATCTATTTAAATTATTATGATAAAAATACACAGTACTTAATAAAATTTTTACGTCGAAAAATATTATTTTTTTCATTAAATAATTTTAACCAGATCATGTTAAACTTTATTATTCATCCACTAACCATTTAATTTTAACAATCCATTAGTAAGAAAATAATTATTTTATTTTTATAATTATCATAAATAATTCATTAAAAATAATAATAACTATAATAACAATAATATATAATTTATAAAAATATATTTTTATAATAAAATACTTTTACTAAGAATTATCTTCTAATTTCAATCCATAAATATTTTTCAATTGTGAATTATATTATTTTAAATTACAAAACTTACCCATTAGAAATACCCAACCACCATATATCTGATGACCATATTTCCAATAGGTATATTCCCAATAACCATATATATAATAGATATATTTCATTATTAAATATAACTTTACATACATTAAAAAATTAATTCATTATTTTTATTTACTTCTATATAAATATGTCTATAATACGTCTAATAATTTTCCTTATTTACATAGTTTCAATTGGTATTATTATATTCATGGAAAACTACATGGATAACAATTTTTTTGTTTTTCTTTATTTACTTGTGGTTTTATTTATCTAGTAATTTGATTAATGATGTTTTGTATGGTATTCTTATAATGTGTTCATTTTTATCTGACATGTTAATATTTTCTATAAATAGAATTTATTTTTGGTTTGTTTTAGTAAGATATTTTCTATGAAACAATCTATTAAATGTAGTATTTATTTAAAGGGAAAATTTGGTAAAATCATGGGGTGTTTTATTCTTTCACCACTTAAATAATTTCACAAATGAAATTTCATTATTCTAATGAAACTGTAACACCCTGACCCAAACCACTGAGTCCAAACAAGAGAGTCACATGGCCTCATGTAGTCCTACCTATATATAAGTGGCTACCAACTATTAGAAATGGTCATAACATTTATACTGGGGAGACTATACCCTCTATATCATATATTATATCCCTACACAACCATATAAATATAAATAATGATATATTAATCAAAATATCAAGTATAATACTAAATATAAAGTATAATACTAAATATCAAAAGTAGTAACATATGGAAAACTTGACAAACAAATAAATAAATGGGCTTCCAAAGTGGTGATCCAAACCAAATTATAGTCTATTAGGTCAGTAAATAAAACTTTGTTATCCTTTGGAGTCTATCCTATTCACTCCCCCTTATCAATTATCAATGACTAAACCATCTACCATGGTCCCCTTTCCCATTCATGGATCCCTATACAGGAAGTCTTCCCATGCATTAAGATGTTTGTGTAGGGTTTGAGTAATTAAAAACTAGAAGGACACCACCAATAAGTCCTTAACAAATGTTCACATGTATACCTGGTGTATACCATGATAATATTCAATGAAAAGGAATGTATAACAATCACATACTGAGTACTTGTGTGCTAACCAATCCACTATGATCCTCAGACACACCTTCTTCAGATCTATACTGAAATAAATATCAAGATATCAGATGTAAAATACATTGTAGCATATCACAATCACATGAATGACATGGAATCCATGAGGCATCGTCGTATCACTACCCTATACTCAGGTCTATCTTCTCCATCTCCACAGGTTGTGTTCTCTCCACCTCTAAGGAATAACCATGTCAAGATGGTCCACATATTATGGGCACCAAGAATAATACCTCCAAAGGAATGATAACCCACATAACATGGTAGAGAATAAAAATACATTGTAGCATATCACAATCATAAATTAGTATAAATATAAAATACATTTGATCACCATAAAACATGATCAAATGAGATACAATAATAATCATGGAAGAAATAACCATAAATATATTTCATAGGATATGAACACTCCCACATGAGATAATAATCTCTCATGATCATCAAGTGTGATAGCACAAGAATAATACCAAGGAAAAATGTGCATAAAAGATCCCCAAATGGTAAAGAAATTTCTACCCCATGGTTTTCATTTTCAGTGAAAAGTTACATTATTAGTTGCATCTCCAAAATAGTTCCTCAAATCAATTTTAACAAGATGTCTCACCCTAAAATCCCAAAATTGGTTAATATGATTTCTAAAGAAGGAGAAAAAGGAAGAAAAAACTAATTGGTGAAAAACAATACTTACCCAAAGACATCCAC
Source organism: Viscum album (assembly GCA_963277665.1). NCBI lineage: Eukaryota > Viridiplantae > Streptophyta > Magnoliopsida > Santalales > Viscaceae > Viscum > Viscum album. The sequence goes on along the minus strand of OY728150.1, from coordinate 625,199,051 downwards.
CGTAAATGGTAGAATCGGAGTCTAGTTAATGGAAGGATGAAATGTCACTATAGGAAAGTGAATAGAAGTGATATGCAAGGCTCCTATAGGTTTTACATAAAAATAACAACCTTTTTAATCATGTTTTTATCTTCTAGTAGGGTTGATAAAGGAGATTCAAAGAGAAAAAAACCATACATATTCATAGCTTCACCTAAGAGGTTCATTTGAATCATTTCCCAAATCCTCGTAGAAATCATCTAGAACAAAGTAATAATTAAATATAAAGATATTATTTGATTAATAACGGTTTAAAATGATTATTAATTACACCTAAAACCCACGATTAAATCCACATGTGCTTCCCCTTTTAAAAATTCTAGATTTGAGATTATTCTTGATAGTTTTATCCATTTCAAAACACCGCATGGTCATCACCACACCTACAACCATATCCTATCCTTTTCTATGGTGTTCTTGAACATGAAAAGAGAAATAATCTAGAGTGAAACATTATTTTTTTATTTTGTCTATTTTATCATTCCCTCCAAACTAGTGTGGTGAGGTTTCCCAGGTTATGGACCCCCAAGGGACATTCAGTGCTCCATGACCATGGATAAACCTTTTCAATCCCATTTCCTTTGGTCATTTTAACACATAGGAAACACCACTATAAGAACTATGGACACTGTGTTTTGTTTTGGATAAAAAAATCACCAAAACCCCTCAAATCCAATAAAAACATAAAGTGAATTCAACCAAGAATGGTTCAACCCAAAACTCATATAATGAAAAAAGGTAACATGGATTTTCAAATTAATGAAACAAAAACTGAGGTTATTACAGTCTAACCCTATAAATACTTCTTGTACCTCAGAAGTAACTCTTGGAATATTGCTTTAACAATTTGGGCCACTAAGCCTGAACAAATACCTCCCACCCCAAAGTCTTCTCTTGGATTCACCCCTAATTCCATAGGATTCCAAAAATTGGTAATATCTTACCATATATGACTTTATTGACAATATCTATAATTGGAACGTCATGCTCTGCATATGATACATTAGGCTCCATCTCAACATCCTCATAATTGATGACATTCATGGGGTTCAGAATGTACCTTCATCTTTAAGACACGTGAAATGCATCATGCATACCTTATAAGTGATGAGGAAGATCCAAATGGTACACCACTATTATAATAAACCTCATCATATCAAAGGGTATAACATAATATAGAACTAGCTTCCATTCCTTCCACAAACATTCATATCCTAACTAAGGATCCTCTCTAATAAAACCCTAATCACTTAAAACAAACACCAATGGTCTCCTCCTACTGTTATAATAAGAAAATTTTCTATTCTAGGATATGATAAACCTTTTCTATTCAGTTATACTCTCTCGAATGTCTCTTGTAGAATATAGGTCCCCAAAACTACTACTTCACCAACCTCATGCAAACAAAGAGGTGGAAAATATAGCCAACCATAAAGCACCTCATAAGGTACCATCTGAATTGAATTTTTGTAACTATTTTTGTATAAAAAATCTACCAAGGATAACTGCTCATTCCAATCTCTATCAATGTATATAATAAAATCTTAGAGTATATTCTCCAAGGTCTAAATCATTTTATCTGACTATCCATATGTCTAAGAATGGTACATTGTTCTCATCATCAGCTAAGTCCCTAAGACCTTCCACAATCCCTACAAAGACAGTGACATAAAACATGTGTCTATATAGGATTAATTATTGAGGGAACTCAATGAAATCGTACAATATCATAAATATAAAGAATCCTCCTCTCATCTACTGAGTGATTCTCATAAATCAATAATAAATGAGAAACTCTCATTAGTCGATATACTTTTTTCCAAACTATATCATGGATACTACGGGTTGTGGGTACCCCAATAAAAAATTCTATTCTGAATTCCTCATACTTCCACAAGAGCATAAAAATTTTCTTGATAAAACCACCGGGATGATGATACTTAGCCTTTATTCTCTTGTAAGTAAGGAATCAGAAAAAAAAATCCCACAATTCCCCTTTTATCCTAGGCCACTGGAACTACTTTCTAATGTCATAGTACATTTTTTTCACTCTAAGATCATTTGACCACTTTGAAGTATGGAAGTCTCTCATTAGATATTTTATAATAGAAGGATGGACTATTACTCTCTTATATACTATGATTTCATCACCACCATCCAACAACTAGCTAAGAATTAGGTCACCACCAACTATCTGTTTCCACAAAACAGAACACTCTATTCTAGTCTCTTGTCCACCCTATACCCAATCTTCAAATGAAGATTGACCACCAATGGGTAACACATAATCTTTTCCTGGTCCTCTGAATCATATGTCCTACAATCATATAACAATATCAATGGCCTCCATTTTTTCTATGAATGTCATTCATCATGTTGTCGAGATACCTATGTATTATTATTAAGATAATATAACATGAAATTACCATTACATGGTGTATAATCAATCTCATAGTTGATTTTTTATAGGTACTCTACCTTATACCTTTTCCACAAGTTTAGGTCAAACTGTGTAAAGATATAGTGAAGCATCTTATGGTTAGTGTTGATGAAAAACCTATATCCAAATATATAGTATCTCAAAAACTTCAAATCATGGACTATGGATTACAAATATAATTCATGGGTAGGATAGTTCCACTCATGGGGTTATAACTAACATGACCCATAAACTACTACTTACTCCCTCTACACGAGTACTTCTCCCAAAAAAACACCTAATACATTATGGTTTAAAACATAATCAATCCATGGATCAAGAAGTATTAACATTGTATCTATAGTCATCTTCCTATTCTGATCAAAAAATGCCTCTTCACACAAGTCCAAACACTAAAACTTCACTCCATTCTTCCTCAGTCTATTCATTGGTGATGATAAATGGAAAAATTCAGGGATAAAACATTAGTGGTATCCTTCTAAACCTATAAATATCCTAATCTCATACACATTACAGGGATATATCTAGGTAATCACTACCTCAAAATTATCTATATCAATAAATATACTTATCTCAGACACTACAATCCCTATGAATTTCACCTCTAGAATAAAAAATTTACATTTTGATGGATTAGAATAAAGTAAATACATTTGAAGTGTTGTCAGTATTATCTCAAGATTATCATAATTTTTCTCTGGGTTTTGTGAGTGATGAGGATTTCATTAAAAAACTCCATGATGAAAAAGTCAAGATATTGGTGGAAGATCTTGTTAATTAGATCCATGAAGAATTCTGGTGAATTCTTTATAAAAAAATATCATATATCCTATGAATACTCTAAAACACCATCTTCATTATGTCTTCCTCTCTTACCCATAACTAGTGATATCTTGGATAAAGTTAAATCTTGGAGAACCATCGATCTCCCCATAACTAACCAATGATATCTTTAATCATGAGAAAATGGTATAATTTATTCACCATCACCTAATTTAGATTTCATTAATCTATGAAGATTTTAATACTACCATATAGCTTATTGTTGAATAAAATAGTTGTGCCCCATGGTGAAGTACTCAGAATGATAAATCCTTTATGCTATAATTGCTTAAGTTTCACCTTGAACTCCCTCAACATAGTTTAAACCATACAATAAGGTGGTTTCAAAATGGGTTGTTCACCTAGAACAATATCTATCTCAAATTAAACTCCTCTATCAAGGGGGAATCTAGTGAAATAATCTAGGAAGACATCCTAATTGATGTCCACAACTAGAGGAGAAGATGAGGGGGTTTCCCCTGATCATGCTGAAAGAGTCAAGACTACAATCAATTAAGTGTTCATGAAAATATAACTTATTTATAGACAAAATAAACCTTCTCCAAATTCCCACTCATCAGTTATCATTAACATATCTCCCTTGGGAAATGTAAATTATACGTGTCTCTAATGGAAATCAATGTGTGCTCAAAATCTTTCCAGTCAGTCTATACCAAGAATAACATTGAAGCTCATCATATCTAGAAACATGAATTCCCATTGATGTATATAACATAAAATATTATATAAAAATCTAAGGATTACTAAATATGGTTCACTTTCTTTCCCAATGATGTGTTGAGGGACAGTAAATAAGAAGATAATTTCATTGCTAAGTCAAGCATAGAAATAACATGTGTATTGATAAATTAATAGGAAACCCATATATCAAACAAAGATATAGACAAAATAAAAATAATAAATATCATACCTTGACCAGTAAAAGGGACCTCACCACCATATTCTAGAGTCTGATACACCACATAAACCAATCCAGACTAAGCTTTGTGACCCTTTCCCTAAGATTCATAACACACCCAAGTCTCCATTGTCTGATTCTATAATTGAGGACCTCAACTGGATCCATGGTTCATAGACCATGTCTAATATAACCCACTATAGAAAAATGAACTCAAATATCTAGATAAAAACTATTGGATATTCCACATATTGTCTCATTTCTGACACTAGATCTAAGGTTATATTCTAACCATGTGGTAATGATCTAACATCCCACGGTTGAAGCACTATGGTACTCCTCCAAAGGGAATTTATGAATTCAAACTATAATCCAATAGTAAACCACTACCATGTTACACTTACATGGTATTCCTCTTCCCACAACAAGAAGCGGGACTCATTGTAGTAGTAAAAAGTACACCTACCTAATTACTGAAGGTTGGAAGAAGGCCAACTACTCAATCCTCACCAATGATCTTTTCTATATAAAAGGACTTGAAGAAAACCATTAGGTATGTCATTAGTTTGAAAATATAAACCTACTATCTGATGTTGGAATGAAAACTAATCTCAAACTTCTTATCCTTATGTGCATCATTTATGGATAGGATATAATCAAATCAAGTTTGATTAGTTAAATGAGAGGATTATGTGTATTTCATCATGGAAACCTTTTATAAATCCATGAACTCCTATGCTCAACCCAACTTTATAATATCATGAAATAATTCCCTAATAAATTGGTCATTTAAGGCCTCTTTGGTTAGAACCTCTCATATTCGTACATATCCCATCATGACCTACCACCTCCTGGAGTTTCCCAATTTCATTAATAATGTTAGCTTCACCTTTCTATCCTCAAGAGTATAAATGTGGTCAAATACAACCTTTATGATGTAAATATAGTCCATTGTATCCAAAAAACATTAGATTCACTAAAAATATAGTGGATTTTGGAGCTATAAGTATCTAGTTTATCGAACCATATACCATGGTGCCCCTCCTTTATGTTCTGGTACAAGTGGAAGGACTTTTCACTATGGTTGGATAACTATAAGTACTAATGGATCATGTGTGGGAGAATGCTCTACTGCACCCTCCTATATAGCTACCTATGGAATAGGGGCATCCTCCCTAGTGATAGTATCATAACCTAAGTTAGCTGGAGGTCCCATTAGTATACTTTAGGATGGTATCTTCTGAAACATGAAGGATACATTACTAAAAAATTGAATTCATTGGGGTAGACCCTAATGATTCTATGGGGTCACACAAATGTTCTCTAATGATTCTACCCATAAACCATGGTATATACCTCCTAACACTAAAAAGGGTCTTGATCTATGAAAATTAGTTATAGTCAAATATATATATATAACATAACACCATGTTCAGGTTCAACTAATGAATTCCAATAGATATATCACAATTAAATGGAAAATAAATATATCACCTAGTAAAAGAATATAAGCCTATCCTGAATAGATAGAAAATTCAAGACATTAAATTAAAGAACTAGTATAGAGAACCCAACCAATATATATATATATATATATGTGTGTGTGTGTGTGTGGAATGTGATCTTATGGGACTGATCGTGATGCCTAAATGAACCAAAAATCCCATAAAACTATAATAGAAAACCGGTCAATGGTAACTCAGAGGTCTTTTACACATGAGTCAGCTAGGCACATAGAAACTCCACTACATAATTCCTATATAGCCTATCTACTTTCAACCATGTCCCAGGTTATTATGAAAGAGGACAAGAAGATATGCTCTAATAACATTTTATAACTCACTAACTCCAATCACCATTTTGAAATCGAAGATTCACATGACCTCATGCACACCTCCCCCTACATAAGAGGCTTTAGGCTATCAGTAAATGTATGAACACCATTAGTGGGAATAATATACCATCGGTATCATATATCATATCCTTGTACATCCATATAAATATAAACAAAAATATATCAATGAAAATATCAAGAGGAATACTAAATATCAAAAGTAATAATAGATATCACACATGACATAAAAATAAATAAATTGGATTCCAAAGTGGAAAGATAAACCCTCATATATGTGGAGTGATTAAATAAATAATATTTTCGTATCCTTTGGAGCCTATACCAGTACTGACACAAGATCCATTAACTATGGATCAACCATCTTCCATGGACCCCTTTCCCTTTCTTGGATCCATATACATGATGTATGTAGCACATCAAGATTCCCATAGATGGTGTGAGTTATAAAACCCAATACGACACAACCAATGAATCCTTAAAAAATGTTCACTGGTATAAAAGGTGTATTCCATGATAATAATAAATGTTCAATCAAGTATAAACAATCAAATATGAAGCACTTATATTCTAAAAAACCTCCACAAGCCTCGGTGGTGCCTAATTTGTCACCATGTCAGAAGGAATGTCAATATATCAAAAGTAATGAAGAACTATTCACAAGGTTCATAAATATACTTCTAAAAATTGTGTGAACATGCTTATTAAAATCCACTAGGAATCATGTTAGTCATATTCTCCTAATCCACTAGACATCAAGTGATCATGCTACTTCAAATCCAACAGGACTTAAGTAAACATGCTACATGGAATCCAATAGAAATTGAGTGAAGCACACAGAATCCTTGGGGAATCATCAGATATATACCATATACTTAGGTCCATAATCATAATTCATCTATACCCCCCCCACCCTCTAAGAGATAAAAATTTCACGATGGTCCACTTATTCTAAGCACAAAGAACAATCCCTCCAAAGTCATTATAACACACATAATTGGGTAGAATATATAAAGAAGTCATAGAATATCATCATGAGAAATAAGTAGCAACATAAAATACATTTTATTAATATCAAACATGAAAAAAAAGATACAAGAATACTCATGGAAACATGTATCATAAAAAAGTATCATGGGATAGACACACACACCCACAAGTGATCATAATCATGGACGATCATAAACTATGATAAAAAGGAATCATACCAAGGAAATAAGTGAATACAGGATCCCAAAATGGTAAAGAACTTTATACCTAATGGTTATCAACATCAACATCATGGTTCATAAATGGTATCATCTTTGAAACAAAATTTTCACACCAATTGGAACACCATCTCTCATCAAGAACTCCTAGAACCAGTTTTACATAAAATAATGTAGTTTCTAGAGAAAGATATAAGTAATAACAAGACAAGGGGTAGAATAATAATTACCCAAATACAAACACAATTAATGATAGAATATGAATCTAATTTAGAGGATAAAAATATCAATCTTGGATAGTAAATAGTGGTGAGAAATGAGGACCTTATAGTTTTGAAACAAAAAAGAAAAAAATATGTCTTCAAGGTTTTATCTTCTAGTAGGGTCGTCCAAGAAAATTCTAACTGAATCAAACCATCCATTTTCATATCTTCACCCCAGAGGTTTATCTGAATCCTTTCTATAAATTACTTGAAAATCTTATAGAAATCATCCAGATTGTAGTAATATTTAAGGATACGGGGATGATTTGATTAATAGTGGTCATAAATGATTATTAATCACATTGAAGACTCGTAATTAAACCCCACATGGATTTTCCCTTTGTAAAATTCAATATCTAAGAATAGTTTTAATGGTTTATGCTATTTCAAAATGTCACACGACTATCACCATGCACTCCCCCATAGTATGGCCTTATACGTGGTGTTCTAGAACATGTAATGTGAAATGACATAGCTTATGTTATGGTTCTAGGATTTAGGTCATTTTACTTCTCCAAAAACTCTAAAATGGGAATGGTGAGGTTTTCCAGTCCATAGTTCATCAAGAGACTAGCAGTGATCCATGTCCAAAACCACACCATGACCATCAAGTATCCCTTTTCTATTTTAACACATAGGGACCACCATGTCCCGCACCACAGTTATTTTGTTGGCTATTTTGGACAGAAAAGCCTAAAAAACATCTCAAATATACTCAAAACATCTAGGGAAATCAACCAACCATAGTTTTACCCAAAATTAAAAGAAATAAAATAGGAAACAAATATTTTCATAGAAATTAAAAAAAATTGATACAAAAATTTTGGGTGCCTTTTCTCTATTACATCTTCATATTCCCATGTAGCTTCCTCAAACATTGGATTCCACCATAGAATATTAAATATTTGTCTAGTAATTTTTATAGTACTTTATGTCAATGATAAAATATTTTATTCAGTTTCTCCTCATAAGAAATTTAATGTTGAAGATATATAACCTCAGACTTCATTATATGTGAAGTGTTAGGTATATACATCCTTAAAACTGATATATGGAACACATCATAACCTTCAGAGAGGTTCAGTTGAAGTTCAAAATTATAATTTATCAACACCACATGATGAAGGATTTATACGATTATAATGTATCTAGGTCTCAACATTACCTTCATCTCAATATTTATAAACCCTTTCCAAGGTGATATTGAAGGAATATTTTTTCTCCAACTTCAAATTCAAAATATAACTTATTATTATTTGTATAGATCTCTTTTTACTATTTGTATATATATTATGTCATTAAATGGTTTGAATTTTCTTATAAAAAATTATAGAGAGATCTTGTATTAGCATCTTATGCTCTCCAAATTCATCCCAGTATGTTGAAGTTTTACACCTTTTTTAATACATATCCTCATATGGTGAAATTTGAATGTTAGAACTCAAAATATTTTCATATGATAACTCCACTTGCGTGGTTATTTATCATAAACCCATTTCAAATCCATTTTATAGGAGGTATTCATATCTTCTAGAGTTTGAATGGTTCTTTTATATTTACTATCATTCTAAGGATGATAATTTTCAATGAAAATTAGTTCTTTATACAATACCTTTTGTCTCTAGAACTTCATGGTAAAACTTGGATCTTAATATGATATAATTGAGAGTGGTACTCCATGAAACCTTAACATTTCCTTTATGTATATAATGGTAGTAATATCAACTGATAAATCTACTTGAGTATAAATGAAATGTATTCAATTTATAAGGTGGTCAATTATAACCCAAATGGTGTTACATACTTTAAATGTATTGTGTAGTCCTTTAATAAAACTCATATTGATGTTCTCTAATTTTTATACAAGTATTTATAATGTTTACATCATCTTTTTAAACTTTTATAATTTTTCATGAACTTTTTGGCATACCAAGAATTTAGATACATACTTGTAATCCCAATATTCATTTTTTACCCCCAGAAATGATTCATAGAATCTCTATGCATATTTTTTATTCTTGAAAAGATAGAGAATGATTATCTATGTTCATTATCCAACAAAAAATTATTTAATATAGGTATTTATTTTACACATATTCATTTAAAAAATCTTACAATTCCATCACTATCAAATTTTTTATTTAGAATATTCCCTATAATATTTCTTAGATTTGTATCCTCTTTTTGGGCCACTATAATCTTTATATGGTTGGATGGTTGTATAGTCACATTGGATAGATAAAATTTATCCCCATACCTCATGATTTCAAGGTTTATTCTTTGGTAATTCATGAGTAGTGTGTCTCTTTTATTCCTTTTCATGGATAAAAAATCATAATACTTTCTGATCTAAGCATCCGCTAACTTTTTCCCTTCCCATGGTGGTAATGTGTGGAGATTTCATAGTCCTTGATCAGTTCCAACCATCCCCTTTGGAACATGTTTATATCCTTCTATGTGAATATATAATTTATGAAATCATGATCGGTATATATTTTAAAATGATAAAAATATATATAATTTATATATATCTTCAATGAAAATATTACAATTGCGAGATCTAAGTCATACATCGGGTGATTTTTCTCATCATCCCTTAATTGATGTTAGGATTATGCTAACTATTGAAGTAGCTACCCTAGAACCAACCTTATTAGTACTTGATTACATTATTTATTATTAATTAAGGTTTCTTATCACGTCATGGTTATTCTTCTACATAAAATTTTTATGTTATAGTGTCCTAAAAATATATTTCAAACTAAATAGTCCTATTAATTTCTTGTTATGATAAGGAAGTAGAGGTCCTATGATAGTATTCTTTAATATAGTTCTATGACCAAGTAATATTTTCTGACTGGATGGAGAAGATATAGGATATTAAGTGTGGGAGTATCATAAGACATAGATACATATTCTCATGATTTTACCCTTAGTAATCTCCAAGATATGAGTTTATAATAATATAATTTCTAGTATAAAATCAACATTTTCTTGCACCATTAGATGTTCCTATATGCAGACATGTTTTCTGATCCTTATACTTTAAGAATATCATTAATGGATATCATGAATCATGTAATTTTATGTATGGATGAAAAATATGAGGATGTATGTTCACAGTGTGGTAGAATACATTGAGTGTTTCATGAGTGATATTGTGTTAATGAATAATGTTAGAAAGGGTGTATCCATTCTATTCCTTAATGGAATTTGATATCTTGGGACATGTTATGGGAAAAGAACTACCTGAATAAATCTATGTCCATGGTATTCAGTGGGTGAGTTCATTTTCAGAAATTCAATTAAAGTGGCATTAAGAACAAAGGTTAATGGAACCAACATGCAACTTGGTTAATTAGAGATATCATGATAAAGGGATTATACTACCTGGTAAATGATTATATGAGTTCAGATGTCATTGTGACAATAACATATTTATTTATTGGTACCTTTTCATATTTTTAGACTCTAAGATTTTACTTTAGGTGGTTATTCTTAATGCCACTAGGAAAGAGGTCTAGAGGTCCACACACTAAGTATATCTATAATCTTAGTTAAATTTACGTATTGTGTTAAACAAGTTGGAATAAATGATTTTTATTCAATTTTGGTTGATCTCCATTATCAAATAATAAGTTATTGGAAAGGATAATTGAGAAAAAAATAATAAATACTTTTTTCATGGTTTCGTGAATATAATATTTATTATATTTAATGAAGAATAATGTTGTTATATTTATATATAAAATAAATAGTCATTTTTCAAGGATTGGTAAATGTTGGAAAGGGAAAGTGGATCGAGCATTATGATCCAATTTGAAATATTATAAAAGATATTTATTTATATTCTTAAAGTGTTAGACATTTCAAGCTATTAATAATAATATAATTATTATTAATTCACATGGGATCAACTAAGAATTGTTATGTATGGAAAGGTCTTGTGTGCAATTTTATAACCCTAAACCTACCATAATAAATATTTAATTATAACACATTCTATAATATATATTTTTGTGAACAAAGGATATAAAGATACTCTCTCAATACCTAGAGAGATATATATAGATCTATAATTTTCTCCCTCTCCCTCCTCTCTAATTCCATTAAGAGAACATCAAGAGTTATTCCACTTTCAAGAATAATTCTAATGCAATCAACCATGAACAACTAAAGTGGATAGGATCATCCTTGCTAGAACCTAGTGATTTTAATATGATGTTTATAGATTTTGGTATAGGTGTGGATCACTTCTATAGGGATTCTAAACGTGGATCCTATAGCACAATGATGGTATGATGAGATCTAGTCAAATATATCATCAACAATTGTATAATTACAATTTGAGGTAATTCTACATCTTCCCATAAATAAATTATAAATTACCAGTAATGATCCTTCTCTTCTAGTTCCTAAAATTTATTTCATTGGGTAATTTGTGGATTTTTTGGACATGGTGTTATTTTTCATGTTTAGCAATGATTATTCATAAATTAAGTCTAAAAATATGAGTTTCCAAGCCACCAATACTCTTCCACTGCACCCAAAAACTATAATTTGTATCAGAGTGGTCACATTTTAAATTAATAATTATTTATTGTTAATTGATTTTCTTTATGTTTTTATTTATTTAACTCATATCAATTCATTTAATATTCAATATCATCACCTCTTCCCTAACATAACCTATAGACAGTTAAGATGAAAACATGAATAAATACCTGAAGGATTCCATCAGAAGGTTCCAATGGTTCTACCCAAAAAAAAAAGAGTACGCAACTTGTACTGCCTATATAAATGTCATGTACTGATTTTTCTCATTATTATTTCTTGATAAAAATAGATATATCTAAGGAAATTAGATCTCAGATCTGATAAAAGTGAATTAGTGTGTATATTTGGATAGACTAGCATGCAGCATGAAGAACTACATTTTTTGTAACCATTGTATAGGATGTATAATACATGGTCTATCATGGAAGAGAATACAAGGTGTCCTAACCTAACATGTATTAGATACATGACATGGGGATTTACATTCCATGTATTTTATAAGTCCAAACATCATGTAATCCAAGTACACATCGTGTGACTCAAACTCAAATTTTTAAGGTAACACGCCCAGTCACAAGGTATTTTTTGTCGACCTGGGTAGAAGATAGTATACAAAGATGAAAATATTAGATGTTGTGTAGTATTCTATTGAAATCATTACCAATTTTACACTAATAAAAATTAAAGATATAATTAAACCTATTCACATGTGTTCTTTGTGTCATTTATTTGATAGTATAGACTATGTCCTGGGATTTTTAATAATATATTAAATCAAATTCATGTTAAAATATGGGATAAGCACACATCATTTCCACCAAGTAAAATTTTTTGATTTATTATTTCTAAATGAAATTAATTTTGTGTAAAATTTTAGATGATGGTGAGTTAAGGATTCTTGGAAAAATAAAGATAAACTGAATTAATTGGATTAATTCATGACACATAATCATAATTAATGAAAAAATCAAAGTAACTAAAAACTAGATTTCAAATGTATGAATTATTCTTGATGTGTGGATGGTCATGGGGTTACGTCATCCCTATGTATGTGATTAATTTCTTTTAATTTATTTTAGTTATATTGAAATTAAATAAATGTGAGTCATCCCCTCCTCATTATTATTTATGGTCATATGTTCCCATAGTTTATTTTATGAAAAAACCCTTTATCCAAACCATTGGATACACTCACCTATTTGTGAGTAAATGATTATGTATAGATAGAGCTCTCTTATGAGTGGAGGCATTCAGAGTCTTAGAAACAAGGTGAAACCAATCGAGGAGATACATAGGAACCAGGGGGAATGTTTTAACATGAAGCTAGCTATGATTAAAAATGTTCTTCCCCTAGGTCTTGTGGTTAGTTCATCATATTCTAGATAAGATAACCATTAGAGAATATCATGATCATACCAATTATATTTTGTTTTTATTAGTTGTATGGATAATTATTTATGTACATGGATCTTTTATAATCACTGAATAAATTAATTAATAATAAATCATGATGGAATAAAATATTTCTATATTTTTTTGTAAATTTTATCAGACATGGTTAACCACTTAAGTATAATAAACTTAATATTATAGAGGCATGTAACAAGATAAAATTGGCCTTTATTCATATAAATGAAAATACCTCAATCAAATTATCTTTTCAATATATCTTTTCACCAAATAAGTTAGAATCTACATTATAGTTCAAAGTACTTGACCAACCTCAGTTGGAGTTATTTCAATTATTGTGGAACTTTTTGCTTGAAGTTTTAGGTTGGATTAACTTGGTTCAAATCAAGGGTTGATTTCCAATGTAAAAAATGGTGTATCTAGGAGTAAAATCTTAAATAAATATATATCCATGATTTTAGGATTGGGGAGTCTAATCAACATATCAGGGACTAATGAGTTAATGCAATTGTAAACTTACACCTACCTAAAACCCTTAAAACAACACGTCAGGCCCATGTTTGGGTTTTGATAAGGGAAATATAGATCCTTTATAATAGATTATCTATGTGTATAGATATTAAAAAATTGATGGGGAGAGATATTAGGTTTTGAAACAATGGTGTGTGATTAATGGAATTTAATTTATTTTAAATTTATTAATATATTTTTGTAATCGATGTAACATATTAATTATCTTCTATTATTATTTTTTAACTTTAAAATCAAATGAAATAATAATATCACTATAGAATGATAACCTTCACATTGATGTGAATTTACAATAATGGTATAGGTTATTTCACCTTATACTACACCACAAATAAAAATTACACATTCTCGAAACCCCACTTCCTGAGTCGCATTCCAAAGAGACTAGTAAGGAAGAACTATCTCTATATTTGAGTCTTGTCGATGACGTAATAAATTTACAATGTTTCATTCTATCCTCCATGATCTTTAACACCCCAAGATTTCATAGGATGTTTTTTTCTTTAAAGTAATTCAATAGCTTGCGCTACACGCAAGACAGAGTTTGAGCGCACCACGACTTACCAAACTAGCCGTTCAAAAATTTGTTATTAATGATATAAACTAAATTTTGATTTTTATATACTTCATATAATTTTAACATCCATATTATCTATTTCTTAGACATAATATAAGAAGAAATTCAATTTTTCATATAAAAGAAGTATTTCTTAAAAAATGAAATTTTAACCCCTTTTAATGGTGAACCCTTTTTTAAATCCAATATTTGAAACTTTTATTTATAAAATTTTACAAGATAAACTTCTTATTTATAATTAGGACATAAAAATTTATTTTGAAAAAATTTTTGGTTCTTTTCTAATAAATTTCATATTTTGATGAATAATGAAAAATACTAAAATTTATTTGAAAACAACTTTTTTAATCAAAATAATTTATACTATTAAATTATACATTTGAATGTTTTAAAACTATAATTAGATTATATTTTTGTAATTTAATCTAATTTTAGTAATTTTAAGTAATTTTACAATTAAATTGGACATTAACACATATCAATCTTTTGATAGTTTTTACTTATAAAAAACCCTCTTTTTGGTTTTGACAAAGGGAATATTTTTTTTAAATTAATTAATAAAACCTATATGTTATTAATTTGGTAAAAGAGAAATAATTTTTGAATTCGGAATATCAGAATTAGAGTAGGGTGAATTTTTGGTATTTTTCTGAAAACTTTCATTTTTTGATGAATAGTGAAAAACATTGTGTTATTTTTTAAAACATACTTTTTATTTAAATAATTTTTTATATTATTTAAATTTATTTTTGGTAAAAATATATACATAATACCTATATAAGTTCAATATAATTCATTAGATTCATTTTATAATAAAATTAGATGTATAAAATTTTATTAAACATTTTAACGTATTTTACCCACCTTCTAGACACATTTACAAATTTGCATAAAATGTAATTTTACTACTTCTATGAATTGAATTTAAAAAATCTGAGAGAAATGGTTGAAATCAATAAGTAAAATTCGGTTCAATAATATTAAAATAATTTTTTATGAATAGTAACTTTTGAATTTTATTTATCACGGTTAAAAATAAATAGGTTAATTAAAAGTAAAAATGATATTATAATTACCCTAAAACGTGTAATAATTCTATTGGATAAGTGTTTCGAGATAAAAATAAACCATAGGAATAAAATATGATCCTCTTTGACCCACTTTTATTATATTAGGGCATTTATTATTATTTTATTTAAAGAAGAGTTAAAAGTGTTAAATTCAAATTTTCATAACTAAAACATTTTTAATATTGAGTTATATATAAGATAAATTCGACTATAAATATTAATTATAATGATAAAAGGATTTACTACCTAATTTTATTTTATTTATAATTTTTAGATATTAAATAATTAAATTTATTTATGACACAATGACGATGTTGTAGTCACCTTATTAATGAATGATTAAAATAATTGATATTATAAATATCCAAATAAATGTAAATTGAGACTTTTGATGAGTTACACTAATTTTCTAGGTTAATATAAAATGTTATGAATGATTTAATTTATTTGGTTCTAATTAATCATGTTTTCTTGACTTTCACAAAAACCAGATTATAAATAGTGTCAAAATTGACATAAATGAATTTTTAAAACATATACATATTATTAAATGATATAATATTCATAAAAAACTAAGGTTTTCCAAAAGGAATAATATAATGACATATATATCATTAATTAACCACTTGGGGTTCTCTTGTCCTTTTATAGTATGTTTATTCACCATTTATTATAATAATACAAGAATACATGGTAAAAGTTAAACTATTTAACTAAGAGTTAAATCTAAAATATAAGGTTAATATGGTGACCTAAACCTGTCTAAAACCTATTGGTTGATATTTGTTTCACCTGGACCACCTAATCCTCGAAATAAATCCATTTGGAGACATTATAAACCAAATATGATGGTATAATAAATTAATATTTCAAGATTTTCCTAAAGTGACCCTCACCGCTCTTATAAAAGGGTAATTCCCCTTATCTAAAAATAACACCTCCAAATACATTTGGATAATCCATACCCTACTCAATTATCCTCACAACTACCCTAAATTAAACCTATAGGCCTTTGATCATAAATCCATCCTAAAGGGCCCTTTTGATCAAATCAAAAGGAAGCACCCGAAGAAGAGATAATAATTTCATCACCTCTTTCAATGTTCTTGTCTTCTTCCACTTCCTATTTCTTTGTTGTTTCCATACCAAAATAATAACTACAATAAATTATACATAATTTTATGTTATTTTAAATTTGTTACAACAATATTTATTATTCTTTCCATTCTATGAATGATAAAGTCACCACATGTGTGTACGTGCAGTTTACCGTCTCCATGTTATGGTGTAGTTTGTTATTCACCAATTTATTATTTGGATGGGTATAATAATGAGTATAAATGATGTAAATAATAAATATAACATGTTAATGTGCTTGTATATAAATTATAACCATCCAATTACATATGATTTTACCATCAATAGAATGGTATTGTCGCTCGGGTGTACGTACGGATTATCGTCTCCACGAATGCGATGAGATTCATTCCCCATCGTAACCATTCAAGAATAATTTTCATTTTTTGATTAAAAATAATGTTTAAGAACTTACTATAATTCTGGATGTGAATCAAATATATCATGTCCATAACAAACATGACTTCCCTAACAAAACATATAAAGGAAAACAAATCAGTTAACACACAAAATAATGATACAACTGAAATATCATCAACAAAGAAATATTAAAAGATCATATATGATGTCATATTTATGTATGTGATTCTTCTATAATTTAATAAAAATTATTTCACCATTATATAGGAGCTTATCGTACCCTCAACTAAGTAAAAGTATAAGGTAAGGGGTTTTCGTATCACTTTTTATTCCCGTGAGATTCATGCTATATTGCCATTATTTCCTTTTGTGTGGTGTCTGTATAGCCCAAGATTGTATTCTTTGTGTAATATAATTTAATTTATGTTTATTTACATCTTCATTGTATGATCCTTCTTTCATTGGGTTTATGTTTCATAAGTTATGAAATCGTTAATGGAATTTCTAATTTTGATTTTCGCTCATCAGGTTTTACGAAAACTTCATTGATTGTTTTACTCCAAGATTATGTGTGAAATCACTATTTATTTATTTATGTGGTAATTCACATTCCCCTTTGTGTGGATATACTTTTTATACACATAATAAATCCATTTATAAATTCTCAATTCATCGATATGAGCTTGATAAGTGTAATCTTAACTCAATTTCCATTCATTGAGTTAAACATCCAATTCATTGGTGTTGTTGTTACAAGAATATGTGTGATTGTCCTCTAATGTATTTACACTGAATATCCAATCATATTGAGTGTATTTATATTTTTTGCACATAATTATGTCATTTATTTATCCTTAACGTAAGGATACGGTCTTTATAATGCATTTCATCTCAAATTAAATTCTATTGAGACTTCTTTGTTGTTATGCACCAATTTACTTTTATATGGTGTATATACTGTACTTTGACATAGTATATCATGAATCCCTTTATTCTCATGATATTATTAAGTTTTTATTACCTCAATTATTTGTATTCAAATGTCTCCAATTTTTTTAGGAACTCTAACTAAAATATCATTTTAAATGTTTTAAAGATTTATTCTTCTAAATCTTTCTTAATAATGTCCATGTTTTAAAAATGGTTTTATGGATTTATTTATATGGACATGAATGTTTTAAAATTAAAATTCATTTTAATAGTTTCAAATATGTATGGGAAACTTTGATTCAAAAATCTATTTTTAACAGCTTCTTGATAAATAGTGATATGTTTAAATGTTTTCAAGAAAAAGGGTATTTTTCTCTCAAATAGTTTTACTGATTATTTTAATTTATGTCAATATCCTTCATTATTCTTGATTGAGTTTGATTTATTATAATACAATATTCAATATTATATTTAATGAGTTATGTTTGACTCTGTATGTGCTATTTTTATACCATTCATGGTTCGTGGTTAAAATATCGACATTTTGTATTCTAGTTTTAATATTAATGTTTAGATTATGTTCCAAACATTTCATATGAGAAATGAATTGGACTTTGTAAGTGATGGGTGGAGCTAGATATAGCTCCTCGATGCATCGGTAGGTCTCATGAGACGAACTAGTTTCTTGGAATAAGGCACTGACAAAATCTTATTTGTAGTCCTCGAACAAGGCCTTGACTATGTGGTTATGATGTCTGGAATTTTTCATTCCATCATTATGAAATTAACTATTGATATTGCATGTGATTATTCGACTAGTATAATATCCATGTGAATAAGTAAATGGAAATATTTGATTTATCTTAGCCATATTATTCTGAAGTTTACGTTTAAAAGGCTTGTGTTCTAGTATTATACATTTCCTTAAATGTTTATGTTTTCTTATGATTGTTTCCACTATATTGTTATCCTTACTGAGCATCTGCCCTCACCACTTTCTTATGTTTTATTTTTTCCAGAATTTGAATAAGTATATTACGATTGAACTTCAAGAATAGGCTAAGAGATATGAGTGTGTTAAAAGGAAACACAATGTTATAGTTTTCCCATTTCATAATGTAATGTAAAATGTATGTATGTATCTAGTACCTCCAGGGATACTAAAATAATCGGTATTTAGAGACTTGATCTCTTGTGATCATTCCAATGTTATGTAAGGATGCACTGACTCTAGGTTACTAAGGTTGGGTCTTTAAAGTTTGTATCAGAGGAAGTTTATTACAAACCTTCGAAGCTAGATTTAGAAAAACTATGATTACAGAACACTATCCTAAAATAAACATTGAGGATTAGTATATAAGAACATACAAATAATTTGGTAATGTATATATTATTTGGGTTTTCCATGAAATGAATCCTTGTCTTGATAAGATCATGTAGAGGCTGCTCTGGCACAGATGTACCTTGGGATAAAACCCGAAAACACAGCTTTGATCTAGACTAGAATGGGAACTGGTGCACGACAACAGGCCTTTCTGCACTCTTGGTTATGACACTCCCGAGGATATTCTTAGTATAATTCACATTTTCTTTACAAACTGATTTGAAGGATTTTAATAGAAGATGAGAATAAATTACCTTGTAAAAATACTAAGGTGTTTTAGTTTGAAAATTAGGTATCATGATATTCTCTAAATGAATTTATGATTATTGTGACTCGTGTTATGCTTTCTGGTTTTAGTCAACACCTAGATTCCAAGGAAGTCATAGTAACCTTGAACATTATGTACAAGGTGGGAACAATGGTGTAAATGAGAAACTAAATGGAATGTTGATAGGCATAGAAGATATCATTTTCATGTCAAAGAAGGTTTCCAAAAATATGATCAATAATATATACATTAACTAACTCCCAAACTCAACAAAGAAGAGAAAGGTAGAGAATGATAAGAGCTCCAACATTGGAGACCGTGGAGAAAATAAATCCCAATTTCCATCATGCCATAAATTTGGAAGGAGACACCTAGGAAAGTGTCTCAATGGAAAAAAGAAATGATTTATGTGTGAGAAAGAAGGACATAAAGTAAATAATATCTGAGAAAAAATGAAGAGTACTATAGAAGAAAATAAAAATGATCCTAAGAATCCATTTATAGTAATTTTTTGTAAATATAGGAGACCTGGGCTTTAAACAAGCCACTTCCCTATTCTATAGGATAACCACTTGGTTAGGGAAGAACCTATATGGAAATAAATGGATGGAGAAATGTTTAAAAGTGTTAATGATATATTTTTATGGGATTATATTGGAATACTTTTCTCTTGTATGTGTAACCCTATAGTTTGTTATGTAAAAATTATATTTGAGGAAGAATTACCTTTTCTATTGTGGATATAGTTATAAAGAACCATTTGGGTTTATATGATCCTTGAATTTGAGGCAATTACAGGTTATTAATTTTTGGGATGAAAATATGAGGTATGAGATAACATTTGTAGTTAAATTATGTTATGTTTATTTTGAGGAATTTCTCTAATTTTAGAAATGTTATAAAATATAGTTTTTAAAAAAGGAAAATACAAAAACCCTGTGACAACCCGTGGCCTCGGACAAAGCTGTGGGAATTAAACCCACAACCAAAGTGCGATTGGGATTTATCAACTACCACTGGACTATGTAAAGTTCCTGTATAGTGTAACTAATTCCTTTTAGTTAAATGATTTTATTGATCAATAATAAGTTGATTTGGGATCTTATGTTTTTATCATATGGATATCCATAGTATATGAAAATGATTTGGTGATTAAGTGAAAAATGTTATTTTGGAAGATGTTAGCTCTGTTGGGAGCACAATATGCCTAATAATAATACAATACTATGGGATTTCATTTGAGGACTAATGCTGGAATTTTTTATTTTGAAAGAATATATGTTTTTTTATATAGATTCAGTTTATTAATGGAATTGATTAACCTATCATAGAGAATATGTGATTTGGTTAATTACACTTATGTATGAGACTTTAAGAGTAGTTTATGTTATTTAGAGATAAATGGTAAGATTTAATATGAAAAACTATGGGATTAAATTCTTCTTAGTTTTGGGTTTCAATATTAGTTTGGATTATATTAAAGGATTTTCAGGAAAAAAATTTGTTGAATTGTCTTTATTGAACTTTGGGCATTGTTTGTTTAATTTTGGAAATTAAGATTTGTATTTATTTCTATAAAGGATTAGTAATTTTGGGGATCATCTGATCTTGTACAAACCATTTGGTTTTCGTTGATCTCAAAATGCAAGGGAAATATATAGTTCATCCTTTGTTGATTATATGATTCTCTAGAAGTTGATTCTAGCACTTCAGGTGTGACCTAGTCATCTTGAATACTAATCATTTGGAGAAAAGATGAGTTAGTGGTAGAAATTTATTAAAGGATGAAACCCTACTTAAAAAGTTAGTATATATTTTTATGTTCTTATCTAATCTCATAAATAAATTCCTCAACATTATGAAATGGAACTTAAAACAAAAAACGTTGTCCGTTTACTTTTCCTACTAGGAAACTAATTACCATTTAACCCATCACATTTTTGTGGTTTTATTATTGTTAAATTTCTCATGATCATGTTTTCTATCACTCTCCATCAGAACTGGACACATAGTTTATCTTCCATATCCATGTTTTCCTACATGGAATCCTAGTATGGGTTATCTAAGGAGACCTTTGTACTTGTCTTTCTTTATTTTAAAGTGATAGTTTTATAGACTCTTTTTCTGATGTGGTTCTTTCAATGAAGTTCCCAAGCCCAATTTTAAAATTACTAGGAGGTAATTTTCAAAAGGTTGAAGAATGTAACACCTCAAGATTTCATAGTAAGTTATTTTCTTTAAATTAATTCTATAGATTTCACTACATGCAAGACCAAGTTTGAGCGCACCACGACTTACCAAACTAGCCATTCAAAAAATTGTTATGAATATTATTAACTTCATTTTGAATTTTATATACTTCATATAATTTTAACATCCATATTATGTGTTTCTTAGACATAATATAAAAAAATCAATTTTTCATATAAAAGAAGTATTTTTTAAAAAAAATAATTTTACCATCTTTTAATGGTGAACCCTTTTTAAATACAATATTTGACACCTTTATATATTCAATTTGACAAAATAAACTTCTTCTTTAGAATAAAGAGTTAAAAATTTAGTTTGAATAAATTTTCGGTGCTTTTATGATAACTTTCATATTTTCATGAATAATGAAAAATACTAAATTTTAATTGAAAATAACATTATTAATCAAAATAATTTATAGTGTTAAATTATAAATTTTAGTGGTTTTGATGTATAATTAGATTATATTTTGTCATTTAATCCAATTTTGGTCATTGGAAGTAACTTTATATTTAAATTGGACATTAAAACATATCAATCTTTTGATAGTTTTTACTTCTCAAAAACCCGCTTTTTGGATTTAACAATGAGAATATTTTTTAAAATTAATTAATACAACTTATATGTTTCAAATTTGGTAAAATATACATCAATTTTGAATTTGGAATATCAAAATTATCTTAGGATGAATTTTTGGTATTTTTCTGAAAACATTCTATTATTTATGAATAGTGAAAAACACTACGTTATTGTTTAAAAGCTAAATTTTATTTAAATAATTTTTTTATTTAAAATTATTTTATTTAAAAATAGATACATAATACCTATATAATTTCAATATAATTCATTGGTTTCATTTTATAATAAAATTAGATATATAAATTTTTATTGAACATTTTAACGTCTTTTACCCACCTTTTAGGCACATTTTCAAATTGACATAAAACGTAATTTTACCACTTCTATGAATTGAATTTCAAAAATCTGAGAGAGTCAGTTAACATCAGTAAGTAAAATGTGGTTCAATAGGATGAAAATAATTTTTGGTGAATAGTAAATTTTAAATTTATTTACCACGGTTAATAATAAATAAGGTAATTAAAAGTGAAAATGTAATTATAATTATCCTAACACATGTCCAAATTCTATTGGATAAGTTTTTTTAGACCAAAATAAACCTTATTAATAAAATATTATCCTTTTTTACCCCCTTGTATTATATTAGGACATTTATTATTATTTTATTTAAAGAAGAGTTAAAAGTGTTAAATTCAAATTTTCATAACTAAAACATTTTTAATATTGGGTTATACATAAGATAAATTAAATTATTAATATTCATTATAAATATAAAAATATTTCCTACATAATTTTATTTTATTTATAATTTTTAGACATTAAATAATTAAATTTATTTATGACACAATGATGATGCAGTAATTACCTTATTAATGAAAGATTAAAATAATTGATATTATAAATTTCTAAATAAATGTAAATTGAGACTTTTGATGCATTAAACTAATTTTATAGATTAATATGACATTTTTGTATTGATTTAATTTATTTGGTTCTAATTAATCATGTTTTGTTGACTTTCACAAAAAACAAATTATAAATGCTGTCAAAACTGACATAAATGAGTTTTTAAAACAAATACTATATTATTAAATGATATAATATTCCTAAAAATATAAGGTTAGGAAAAAGGACTCATATAATGATATATATGTCATTATTGAACCACTTGGGGTTATATTTGCTTTTTATAGTATGTTTATTAACCATTTATTATAATAATACAAGAATACATGGTAAAAGTTGAACTATTTAACTAACAGTTAAATCTAAAATATAAGGTTCATATGGTGACCTAAACCTATAAAAAACCTATTTTTTTAGATTATTTCGACCCATACCCACCATATACTCTAAATAAATCCTTTTAGAGCCATTATAAACTGAATATGATTGTATAATAAATTAATATTTCAAGCTTTTCCTAAAGTGACCCTCACCTCTCTTATAAAATGGTACTTCCCCTTCTCTCAAAATCACAACTCCAAATCCATTTTTCTTGGACAAACCCTACTCAAATATCCACCCAACTACCCTCACTTAAACCTATAGGACTTAATTTTATCATAAATTCATCCTGAGGATCTCTTTTGATCAAATCAAAAGGAAGCAGCTGAAGAAGAGTTAATAATTTCATCACCTCTTTCAATGTTTGTTTCTTCTTCCACTTCCTCTTTCTTTGTTGTTTCCATACCAAAATAATAAATCCAGTACCTTATATATATTTTAATGTTATTATAAATATGTAACAACTACATTCATTATTCTATCCGTCCTATGAATGAAAAAGTCACCATACGTGTGTGCGTACGACTTATCGTCTCCATGTCGCGGTGTAGTTTGTTATTCACCACTTAATTATTTGGATGGGTATAATAATGAGTATAAATGATGTAAATAATAAATATATCATGTTAACTATTATTTATATATAATATAACCATCCAATTATATATTATTTCACCATCAATATAATGGTATTGTTGCTTGTGCATATGTACGGATTACGGTCTCCACGAACGCAATGATATTCATTCCCCATCACAACCATTCAAGAATAATTTTTAATTTATGATTAAAAATAATGTTTAAGAACTTAATATCATTATTTATGTGAATCAAATACATCCTATCCATAATAAACATGTCTTATGTAACAAAACATATAAAATAAAACAAATCAGTTAACACACAAAACAATGATACTACTGAAATATCATTAAAAAATCAATATTAGAACATCATATATGATATCATATTTTTGTATGTGGTTCTTGTATAATTTAATAACAGTGATTTCAACATTATAAAGGAGGTTAACTTACCCTCAACTAAGGAAAATTACAAGGTAAGGGGTTTACATCTCACTTATTATTCCTTTGTGATTTATGTTATATTTTCACTATTTCGTTTTGTGTGGTGTATGTACTGCTCATGATTGTATTTTTTGTGTAATATAATTTAATTTATGGGTATTTACATATTTATTGTATGAAAAATTTTCATGGGTTATAGGTTTTTTAAGTTACTAAATCGGTAAGGGAATTTATAATTTCAATTTCCACTAATTGGGTTTTACAAAATATTCATTGATAATTTTACTCCAAGATTGTGTGTGAAATCATAATTTATTTATTTATGTAGTAATTTCCACTCCCCTTTGTGTGGATAAAATTTTTATGCACATAATCAATCCATTGATAAATTCTCAAGTCATCGATATGAACTTGATAAGTGTAATCTTAACTCAATTTCCATTCATTGAGTTAAACATCCAAGTCATTGGTGTTGTTGTTACAATAATATGTGTGAATGTCATATAATTGATTTACACTGAAAATCCAATCATATTGAGTATATTTATATTTTTCACACATAATTATGTCATTGATTTATCCTTAACCTAATGATACGGTCTTTATAAGGGATTTCATCTCAATTGAAATTCTATTGATACTTCTCTGTTGTTATGCACCAATTCACTTTTATATGGTTTATATACATTACTTTGACATACTATATCATTAATCCCTTTATTCTCTTGATATTATAAAGTTTTTATTACCTCAATTATTTGTATTCAAATGTATCTCATTTGGATTGGAACTCTAACTAAAATATCATTTTAAATTTTTTAAATATTTATTCTTCTAAATCATTCTTATTAATGTCCATGTTTTTAAAATAAATTTAAGGATCTATTTATATGGACATGAATTTTTTAAAATTAAAATTCCTTTTATAAGTTTCAAAGTGTTATGGGATGATTTGATTTAAAAATCTATTTTTAACAGCTTCTTGATAAATGGTGATACTTTAAAATGTTTTCAAGAAAGAGGGGATATTTCTCTAAAATAGTGTTACTGATTATTTTCATTTATGTAAATATCCTTCATTATTCTTGATTGAGGTTGATTTATTATAATAAAATCTTCCATGTTGAATTTAATGAGTTATGTTTGACTGTGGATGTGTTATTTTTATACCATTTAGGGTTTGTGGTAAAAATATTGTCATTTCGTATGCTAGTTTTAATATGAATGTTTAGATTATGTTCCAACCTTTTCATATGAGGAATGCATTGGAATTAGTAAGCGAAAGGCGGATCCCACTATAGCTCCTCGATGCATCGGTAGATCTTTTGAGATAAACTAGTGTCTTGAAACTGGGCACTGAAAAAATCTTATTTGTATTCTTGGTACAAGGCCTTGACTATGTGGTTATGATGCTCAGCGTTATGCATTCTATCATTATGAAATTAGCTATTGATATTACATGTGATTATTCGACTATTAGAATATCCATGTGAATAAGTAAATGTAATTATTTGATTTATATTTTCCATATTATGTTGAAGTTTAAGTTTAAAAGGCTTTTGTTTTAGTCTTATACATTTCCTAAAATGTTTATGTTTTCTTATGATAGTTTCCACTATATTTTTATCCTTACTGAGCATATGATATCACCTCTTTATTATGTTTTATTTTTTCCAGGATGTGAAGAAGTATATTATGATTGACTTGTAGGAATAGGCTCTGGGATATGAGTGTGTTAAAAGGAGACAAAATGGTATATTTTTTCCATTTCATAATGTAATGTAAAATGTATGTATAGATCTAGTACCTCCAAGGATACTAAACTAATTGGTCTTTTGAGACATGATCTCTTGTGATCATGAAAATGTTATGTAATAATGCACCGACTCTGGGTAAATAAGTTCGGGGCATTAGTTTTTGTATTAGAGGAAGTTTAGTACAAACCTTCAAAGCTAGATTTTGAAAAAAAAAACATTGATTAGAAAACCCTACCCTAAGATAGACTTTGAGGATTAGTATTGAAGAACATCCAAAAAATTTGGTAATTTAAATATTATGTGGGTTTTCCAAGAAATACATCCTTGTCTAGATACGAGCAGGTAGAGGCAGCTCTGGCATAGATGTACCGAGGGATAAAACCTGAAAACACCGCTTTGAGCTACACTCGAATGGGAACTGGTGCACGACAATGGTTCTTGCTGCACTCTTGGTTACGACACTACTTGGGGATATGATTAGGATAATTCACACTTTCTTTAGAAACCAATTTGAATGATTTTAATATAAGATGATAATAAATAACCTAGGTTAATCCTAAGGTGTTTTAGATTGAAAATAAGCTATCATGATATTCTCTAAATGAATTTATGACTATTGTTACTCACGTTATGATTTTTGGTTTTATTCAATGTCTAGATTCCAAGGAAAACATAGTATTATTGAACATGATGTGCAAGGTAGGAATGATAGTGGAAATGATAAACTAAATGGAATGTTGATAGGAATAAAATATACCATGTTTATACTGAAGTAGGTTTCCAAAAATATGATCAATAATATATACATTACCCAAATCCCAAACTCAAAAAAGAAGAGAAAGGTGGAGAATGATAAGAGTTCTAGCAGTGGAGACCGTGGAGAAAAAAAGCTCAATTTCTCTCATTCTAGAAATGCGGAAGGAGACACCCCGGAAAGTGTCTCAATGGATCAAAGAAATGATTTATGTGTGGGAAAGAAGGACGTAAAGTAAAACATTTCCAAGGAAAAATGAAGAGTGCTATGGAAGAAAATAAAAATGATCCTAAGAATCCATTTACAGTCATTTTCTAAAAATTTATGGGACCTAGGCATTACCTGAGCCAATGCCCTATTCTATAGGATAACCACTAGGTCAAGGAAGAACCTGTGTGGAAATAAATGGATGGAGAAATGTTTATGTAAGAACCCAAAACTTTGTTTCAGGTATGTTTTTCCTTTTCTAGTCGTTTTTGAGAAAAAGAGGAAAATCTGGAAATTTTCAAATTACATGTCGTGTACTCTATGAGTACACACTGTGTACTTTGATGTTGCGCCAAGCCATGTGTTGGCCATGTCCGGGCCACACTCATGGTGTGTAAGGGCGATGTGGAGGCCGCTTAAAGCGGAGTACAGAAAAGCTAAGTACACGTCGTGTACCCCAGAAATACATGTTGTGTAGTTTCTTTTTTTCTTCTAAGTAGACCAGGGTCACGCCAAATCGACGAAAACACCTTCTTCTCCAGGTTACTCAACCAAGAGTGACCCGTACGGCCACAAACACCCTCTAAGCCCCCGAGCCTCCTTCTGTTTTTTGAATCGATCACCATCGATTGGGTTGGAACCGCAGCGGTGAGATCTTCCTTCTTCTTGAGTTTCATTCCATGATTCTCCCTCTTTCTCAAGATATCGTGGGTTGAATGTTTTGTGTGTTTTCTTAGATCTACGTCGTTCTAAGGAGAATCAAGCCTCGTGGTAAAATTATATTGATCTCCTAGCATCAAGGTAGGTGGTTTGTGCCTTACCTTTCTAAGACTTTGAGTTTTATGTGGAAATTCCACCAATACCTATGAACGGGGTATTGCGTGTTTACATTTTTGACCCTGTGGTCGTCCTGCCTTACTTGTATGCTTGTGTAGAGGTTATTTGATCATGCTCGTGTGTAATTTCTATGCTTAGATGTTTTGACCATGCCTTGTTCTTGTTACGACATTGGGTCTGGTTAGCCTTTGGTCGTTATACCTATTTTACATGCCTTGTGAATATAGGATGGAATGATATCTCTTGACATGCTTGTTATGTTATAGACTAGTTATCCAAGTAGCTCTATAGGTGTACTTTGTCTTTATAGCATTATTATGCACTGCCTGGCATGGGATCATGAGAACCTAGTGCTATAGACTTTAAGGATAGACCGAGTGAGATTCCCAAAGAGTCTTGGATATTATAGGCTATACGGGGATAGACCAAGTGAGATTCCTCGGAGAGTATTAGACGTTATAGACTATATGGGATAGACCGAGTGAGCTTCCCATAGAGTCTTCGATATTATAGACTACAGGCGGGTAGACCGAGTGAGATTCCTCAGAGAGTCTTTACTTTGTTTGAATTTTTTTAAAACCTTTCTATGCTAGAGAAGGAATTGACTGAGCCCGCTTCCTTAGAAAGTCTGTGATAGACCTGAGACTACAGGAGGAATTGAACGAGTGAGCTTCCTCAGAGAGTTTCTAGACCTTGGGGCTATAATAGGGTTAGACAGCGTGATCATCCTCAGAGAGTCCCTGACTACCCTAGACTATAATGGGAATTGACCGAGTGAGCTTCCCCAGGGAGTCATATAAATTTGTATGACCAAATCAGAGGGGTTAAGCTGAGTTCACTACCCAGAGGGTTGTTGGTACTTCTTGGATAGGACCAGAGGGTTGGCTGTGAGTACTCCCAAAGGGGTTCCTATTGTGGTTATCTATTTTCTTAACTGTTGCTTTTTATTCTGTGGATTGATTACCACTGTATATCATCCTGTTACTGCTTACTGTTTACTACCTACTGTTTATAGTCACTGTTTACTACTTACTATATTATTACCTTTCATATGCTCACTGACTGTAAGGCACAAATCTTCGGGTGGTTGACTACTGGGATTTAGTCGCACACCCTGTTTGGGACATGATTTTGGGCCCAAACAGACTATGTTATTGCAGGTATAAACAAGGGAAAGCGCCCTTCAACTTCTGGTACTTGATTGATTTGGAGGAGGAGAGCATGGGACCAAGCTGAGGCTTGCAATGCTAAGGAGTTTCCTATCTTTTTACTTTTCTTTGAACTTTAGTTTAGTATTGTATTCAGCATTGTAACTTGTTTGGATGCTTTCCTAGACGTATGTATCATGTATCATTTCATATATACATGTGTTCTCTAGCTATTTATTGTTTTAGTCTTCTGCTGTTTATTGTTCTCGGATATTTACTGCTTCCGCTATTTGTCTGCCTTGTTTACTTCCATTGTGTACTCTACCAATGAGGCCATAGTTTCCCCACTATCACACCCAAGGACCTCAGTGCTAGTCGGTAGCCTCTGGCATTTGGGGAAATGCGCTTGAGTCCATGTGACCAACCGGGTACGGGGCACCTCTGGTGTGGATTTTGGAACCGGTACATTACAAAGTGGTATCAGAGGAATTATTTTCTCTTGATTTACTGTTTGTAGCCTTTATCCTAGGATAGGATGGATTCGGTACTTGGTAATAAGTTGTGCCCAGGAGTAGCTAACCCGTGTACAGGGAAAAACCAATCTACCTCGTTTATTGTAATTTTCTGGTTTTGAGGTTTTACGGTTGATTTGATTTCACCTAGAGTCATTCACAAGCCTTGTGTTATTGTTGTGTTATAGCAGTTCTATTTCTGTCACAACCAAATGAGATGAGGGTATGTCATCCCATATATCATATATTTACTTGTTAGAAATCACATGCCATTCATTCTTTCCATGCCATCTAGGGTGCATTAGTGATTTCATATTTTTGTGATAGATGTTGTGTAGTTTATACATGATGTTATGATAGATGTTTTGATAGAATCCCTGCAGTTTGATAGAGAAATTGTTTGTATTTTACCTTTACTTAAATGAACTCCAAATTTTGATTCTTGAATTGTTATGGCCCCTCATGAATTGGAGTTTGGTGAATCATTGACTGGTTTCCCTTGTATTTGATATGTAGGATATGCCAAGTTTGATTCGTGGGGAGTATGGGCCCCCACATATCAGAATTTGGCACCTCCATGTTTGTGTTTTCAGTGTTTTCTAGGCTTCGGTGCAGTTTCTGAGGTACTTCCCAGAAAAACCCAGAATACATGGTGTATACTTGACTACACGCCATGTAGTTTTATACCGTGTCAATGACTGTGTGAGTAGAAACATGGGGTGGTGAAAATGTTTTCAGGAACACGCCGTATACAGCAGTTACACGCCATGTAGTAATGATCCATGTACCCGTCCATGTCACTAACAACACGGGTCGGTGTTATCTCTCCTATACACGCCGTGTTTGTTCGAAACACACCGATTAAGGGTCCTCCATGTAGCAGGTCGTGTAACTAACAACACGGGTCACCGAAAACTTGTCTAGTACATGTCATGTCCTTAGTGAACACACCGTGTAGTCTAGGGTTAAGAGGACCATGTGAGTTAGCTATGTAAAGAGACTCGGGTAGGGGAATGGAGTCAAGTACATGTTGTGTGTGGGGACAACACGCCGTGTTGTCGGGGGTGTTACACGACCAGAGGTGGCAGAGGTACATGCCCATGTGTCTGGCATAAGAGGAAACATCGTGTAGTTTTATACACAGCGTGTAGTCATGTTTTGTATAACTTGTTTGTTCTTTTCCCATGTTCCCATTTTGTACTCTTATGTTCTCTGTTCTAGATAATCCTGACTTAAGGTGTGCTTTTTTTCTCTAGAGATATGCCATCGAGACATCCTCTGGTTGTACGTCAGCTGCCAGACGGTGATCAAACACCAGATATGGCTGATCAGGTATCTCCTGCAGATCCTCTTTCAGATCCTCCTGTTGTTCCAGCCTTGGCACCAGCAGTTATACCCATTGTAGGCACCGATGCGTAGTTCAGGGAGGACTTCCTGAGGATGATGCATACCTTTCAGGGAGCGTCGCCTCCTACCCCGTCGATTACTGAGTTGACGCGGGTTTTCTAGTAGCGCCATCCTCTTACTTTCTCAGGGGATGGAGGACCCCAGGCTATAGAGTCGTGGTTAGAGGCCACACTGACGATCTTCGAGCATCTGGAGATACCTCTAGAGAAAAGGGTAAAGCTTTCTATTTATATGCTCTGAGACATCGCCAAGAGGTGGTGGGAGGTGATCTCACAGTCAGGGTGCCAGCAGAGTATGACTTGGGATGAGTTTCGGTGCATCTTCTATGATTATTTTTATCTAGAGACCTTGAGGGTCGACCGAGCCCAGGAGTTTATGAGTCTCGAACAGGGTACTCTTTCTGTTATGGAGTACTTGTCTCACTTTACCGAGCTGCAGTGCTTCATGTTAATTCCAGCAGGTGATGAGTTGTTCCTTGCTAGGAATTTTGAGGATGGTCTCAAGCAGGAGATCCACTCCCAGGTGAATATCTTCAGGTTGACTTTGATATCCTCTATCGTCAACCAGGCGCTGATCATTGAGCACAATCTGAGAGATTCTGGAGCAGTGAGCCAGGGCAGTTCGACATCCAGAATCAGTGCTCCTCCTACAGATAGCAGGAAGCGTCGTAGGGATTCTTCTCGAGGAGATCAGGGTAGGCGGAATATATCTTTGGACAGCCAGGTCGTATGCTACTAGTGCAGCAGGAGTGGGTATACTAGGCCTCGGTGTTAGAGAGACCTGATAGAGTGTTGATCTTGTGGCAAGATGGGCCATCTATAGCATTTTTTCTGATCTTCTCGCCTACAACTGGTGGTAGGGGTTCTTCTATGACCCCACGTACAGGAGATGTATTTCTAGTTTCTCACTAGTCTGGGAACTGCAATTCTTCAGGTCGTTCGGGCCGAGGTGGAGGTCATAGTCATGGTGGTCATTCACCAGGTTACCAGCAACAGCAGAGCAGATCAACTCAGAGTGGTCATCCAGGGGTGCAGGGCCGCGGTACAGGCCAGACTTTTGCTGTGGAGCAGACCTATCAGGAGCAATATCTCATCCCTTCTATAGTTTGAGGTACGATCTTAGTAGCCTCAGTTTTATCTTTAGCTCTTTTCGATACTGGTTTTTTACATTGCTTTATCTCTGTTATTGTTGTGGAAAGCCTTGGGCTCTGTATCTTTTCGTCTGCCGACATATTGACTCTTGATACACCATTGGGTCGAGGACATCCAGAATACTTTAGTGAAGAGAGTTTCCTCTTGAGGTTGTGGGGTGTCACTTCTTATGGGACCTCTATATCCTAGAGATGACAGGCTATGATGTCATTCTCGGTATGGACTGGTTAATTCCCTTCCAGGCAGTCATCGATTGCTATTGTTGTAGGGTGAGTTTCATATTACTATAGGGCAGATCTTTTCTTCATAGAGGCGAGTGGGATGTCCAGGCAGGTAGAGTTGGACCAGAGCATTATGGGCTAGGGAGAGTTACAGCCTAGATTTACAGTCTTTATCTGGATGACCAGGGGACTTCATAGTTAGACTTTCCTCCAATGGTGGATCGTTTCTGGGATGTCTTTCCAGAGTAATTTTCAAGTTTAACTCTAGAGTGTGAGGTAGACTTCTCAATTGAGCTTGTTTCATGAGAGGCACCAGTTTCCATTCCTCCTTATAGGATGGCTACACCTGAGTTTCAAGAGCTCAAGAAGAAGTTTGAGGAGTTGCAGGTAAAGGTTTTCATCTGACCCAGCACTTCTCCTTGGGGTTAGCCTATCCTGTTTGCGAAGAAGGAAGACGGCACCCTTAGGCTTTACGTGGATTATCGGAAGCTGAACCAGTTGACGGTCAAGAACCGATATTCCTTGCTGAGGATCTATGACCTCTTTGATCAGATTTGATGAGCCCGGGTGTTCTCAAAGATCGACTTGAGGTCCAGTTATCATCAGTTGAACATTAGACCATCAGATATACCTCTTACAACCTTCAGGAGAAGGTATGTTCTATACGAGTATACAGTCATGCCAT
Organism: Viscum album; assembly: GCA_963277665.1. Lineage (NCBI taxonomy): Eukaryota > Viridiplantae > Streptophyta > Magnoliopsida > Santalales > Viscaceae > Viscum > Viscum album. The sequence goes on along the minus strand of OY728150.1, from coordinate 625,165,461 downwards.
TCGGTCTCACAAATGCGCCAGAAGTTTTTATAGCTCTGATGAACCGATTGTTCCATCCATACTTGGACTCTTTCGTGGTGGTCTTCGTGGAATATATCTCGGTGTACTCTCAAACTTGACACGACCATGCTACCCATCCTGATATCATTCTGAGTACACTGAGAGAGCATCAGTTATATACTAAGATCTCAAAATTCCACTTTTGGATGGATCAGATTCACTTCTTGGGTCACGTTATCTCAGAGGTAGAAGTATCTGTAGACCCAGAGAAAGTTATAGTTATAGTTTCCTGGGAGCAGCCCAAGAATGTCTTTGAGGTGCAGAGTTTTCTAGGGCTGGCTGGATACTACAGGAATTTCATATAGGATTTTTCACTCTTTTTAATACCGCTGACAGGTCTAACCAAGAAGGGTGCGAAGTTATTATGGTCAGATTCTTGTGAGACAACGTTTCAGGAGCTGAAAGGGAGGTTGACGTCAGCACCGATACTAGTCTTGTCAGAGTCGGGAAGGAGCTATATAGTCTATTATGATGCTTCAGGTATCGGTCTGGGAGTTGTGCTTATGTAGGGACATGGATTCATTGCTTATGGGTCTCAGCAGTTGAGTCCACACGAGAGGAACTACCCGACACACGATCTGGAGTTGGCAGCTATTGTTCATTCCTTGTGTTGTTGAAGACATTACCTTCTGGGAGAGCACTTTGTGTTTTTCACCAACCATAAGAGTCTCAAGTATATCTTCACTCAGCATGATCTGAATCTGAGACAGCGTAGGTGGGTCGAGTATCTTCAGTCCTTCGACTTTGAGTTCCCCTATACGCCGGGAAAGGGCAATGCAGTGGCTGATGCGTTGAGTAGGAGAACTCATATTCAGGCAGTTCAAGAGGCCATCAGTGAGTGGAATCTTATGGATCTGTTCTCTGAGAAGAATTTTTAGGTGCACGAAAAACAGGGGCAGACTTTTCTTTCTTCTGTAGATGTTACCTCTACCCTTCTTGATCGGTTACGGATGAGGTAGCTATCAGACTCCGAAGGCCTAGTCCTACGGGAGGGTGTGTCAGGAGAGGACCCTCTTCCTAGATGGACAGTGGGTGAGGATGAGATCTTGCGTTTCCAGGGACGCATATGGGTTCCAGTAGACATACGCGAGGAAGTGATGTGGGATTTTCATTCTTTAGTTTGGGTAGTTCATCCTAGTGTCACCAATATGTATTGTGATCTACACCGCCAGTATTGGTGGCCAGGTATGAAGAGGGATGTTGTTGGGTTTGTCATGAGATGTTCTACTTGTCAGCAGGTGAAAGTGAAGCATTAGCGACTAGATAGTATTTTACAACAGTTACCCATTCCCAAGTGGAAGTGTAACGATGTCTCAATAGACTTCATGACCTGGTTACTGAGGTAACCTCGTGGGAGTGATGATGTTTGGGTTGTCATCGACAGTCTTACAAAGGTTTCCCACTTCTTGTCGATCAAGGATACCTTCAGCATTGATGAGCTGGGACGGTTGTACATCCAAGAGATTTTACGTATGCATGGAGTTACACACTCCATTGTTTCAGAGAGGGATGCGCATTTTACTTCTCGGTTTTGGTAGGGGCTTCAGAAGGCTTTGGGTACACAGGTACTTTTGAGTACAACATACCATCCCCAGACAGATGGCCAGTCCGAGCGTACAATCCAAGTGCTTGATGATATGCTCCAAGATTGCATTCTAGACTTTGGTAGTTCTTGGGAGAATCATATACCTATTGTGGAGTTTACCTATAACAACAGTTTTCAGGTTACTATTCATATGGAACCTTATGAGGCTTTGTACGGTAGTCCATACCGATCACCTTTGTGCTGGCTGGAGGCAGGAGAGGAAGCTTTACTGAGACCTCATCTTGTTCAGGAGACCTTAGAGTAGATAGAGTTGATTCATAAGAGGATGGATACATCACAGTCTTGACAGAAGTCTTATGTAAATCAGCAGAGATGACCTCTGGAGTTCGAGGTCGGGGATCAGGTTTTCCTACGTGTCGCACCGAGGTTGGGACACAAGAGGATTCAGAGATAGGGTAAGCTTTCACTGCGGTATGTCGGACCGTTTGAGGTATTGGAGAGAGTAGGGATGATTTCCTATCAGTTACAGTTACCATTAGAGGTACCGGGATATGCACGACATCTTCCACGTTTCTCAGCTCCGACGTTACTTTTCAAACCCGTCTCATGTCTTTCAACCCGAGGAGGTTGAGCTTGAAGCGGATGCGCCATTTGAGGAGCATCTTATCCAGATTTTGAATCATAGTACAAAGGTTCTCCATGGCTGGTATGTTCCTCTGGTGCGAGTGATATGGAAGCACGGGTGAGTACAGGACGAGACCTGGGAGAGGGAGGTCGATGTACGATCGTAGTGGCCGGAGCTTTTCAGGGCTTCTTCTTCTACGCCTCGCTAGAGAAATTCAGGGATGAATTTCTTTAAGGGGGGAAGTTTGTAAGAACTCGGATCTTCATTTCAGGTATGTTTTTCCTTTTCTAGTCATTTTTTAGAAAAAGAGAATGATCTGGAAATTTTCAAAGTACACGTCATGTACTTTGATGTCGCGCCAGGCCGTGTGTTGGCTGTGTCCGGGCCACACACACGGTGTGTAAGGGCGATGTGGAGGTCACTTAAAGCGGAGTACGGAAAAGCTAAGTACATGCCATGTACCCCAGAAGTACACTCTGTGTAGTTTCTTTTTTTTTTTTAAGTGGACCGGGGTCCCGTATAATAGACAAAAACACCTTCTTCTCCAGGTTCCTTGACCGAGATCGACCCGTACGGTTGCGAACACCCTCCGAGCCCCTGAGCCTTCGTCTGTTTTCTGAATCGATCACCATCAATTGTGTTGGAACTGTAGCATTGAGCTCTTCCTTTTTCTTGAGTTTCATTCCATGATTCTCCCTCTTTCTCAAGATATCATGGGTCGAACATTTTGTGCGTTTTCATAGATCTACGGTGTTCTAAGGAGAATAAAGCCTCATGGTCAAAGTATATTGATCTCCTATCATCAAGGTAGGTGGTTTGTGCCTTACCTTTCGAAGTCTTTGAGTTTTATGTGAAAATTCCACCATTACTCGTGAACGGGGTATTGCATGTTTACATATTTTACCCTTTTGTCTTCCTGGATTTCTTGTATGCTTATGTAGAGGTAATTTGATCATGATTGTGTGTAATTGATATGCTTGGATGTTTTTCCCATGCCTTGTTCTTGTTACGACCTTGGTTATTGTTAGACTTTGGTCGTTATACCTATTTTCCATGCCTTGTGACTGTAGGATGGAATGATATTACTTGGCATGCTTGTTATGTTGTAGACTGGTTAGCCAAGTAGCTCTACAGGTGTACTTTGGCCTTATAGCATTATTATGAACTGACTGGCATGGGACTGTGAGAACCTAGTGCTATAGACTATAAGGGATAGACCGAGTGAGCTTCCCAGAGAGTCTTAGATATTATAGGCTATACAGGGATAGACCGAGTGAGCTTCCTCAGAGGGTCTTAGACATTATAGACTACAGGGGATAGACCGAGTGAGCTTCCCAGAGAGTCTTGGATATTATAGACTATAGGAGGGTAGACCGAGTGAGCTTCCTCAGAGAGTCTTTACTTTTGTTTGAATTTATTTAAAACCTTTCCAGGCTAGAGAAGGAATTGACTGAGTGAGCTTCCTTAGAGAGTCTGTGATAGACCTGAGACTATAAGTGGAATTGACCGAATGAGCTTCCTCAAAGAGTTTCCATACCTTGGGTCTATAAGAGGGTCAGACCTCGTGATCTTCCTCATAGATTCCCTGACTACCCAAGACTATAAGGGGAATTGACCGAATGATATTCCCCAGAGAGTCTTGTAAATTCGTATAACCAAACCAGAGGGGTTAGGCTGAGTGCACTTCCCAGAGGGTTGTTGGTACTTCTTGGATAGGACCAGAGGGGTTGGATGTGAGTACTCCCAGAGGGGTTCCTATTGTGTTTAGCTATTTGCTTTACTGCTTCTTGTTGTTCTGTGGATTGATTACCGTTATATATCATCCTGTAACTGCTTACTGTTTACTGCCTACTATTTACTGAAATGTTTACTGCTTACTGTACTATTACCTTCCATATGCTCACTAACTGTTAGGAATAGATCTTCGGGGGGTTGCCTACTGGGATTTAGTCTCACACCCAGTTTGGGCCATGCTTTTGGGCCCAAACAGACTATATTGTTGCAGGTAAATTCAAGGGAAAGTGCCCTTCGACTTCTGGTACTTGATTTCTTTGGAGCAGGAGAGCATGGGACCAAGACGAGGCTTGCGATGCTGAGGATTTTCTTATCTGTTTACTTTTCATTGTATTTTGGTTTAGTATTTTATTCAGCATTGTGACTTGTTTGGCTGCTTTCCTAGACATATGTATTGTGCATCATTTCATATATACATGTGTTCTCCAGCTATTTATTGTTTTAGTCTTCTACTGTTTATTGTTCTTGGATATTTACTGCTTCCGCTATTTGTATGCCTTGTTTACTTCAGTTGTTTACTCTGCCAATGAGGGAATAGTTTCCCCACTATCACACCCAAGGACCTCGCTGCTAGTCGAAATCTTCTGGCATTTTTGGAAATTCGCTTGAGGCTATGTGACAAATCGGGTACGGGGTGCCTCTGGGTGGCTTCCGGAACCGGGACGTTACAGTTTAAAATTATTAATGCTCTCTGGTGATGGGATTACCTTGGAATAATTTTCTCTTCTATGTGTAACCCTAAATTTTTTTATGTGAAAATTCTATTTTAGGAAGAATTTTCTTTTTTTTATATAGTTATATAGACCCATTTGGGTTTATATGGTTATTTAATTTGAGGCAATTATAGATTATTAATTTTTGGGATGAAAATATGAGGTATGAGATAAACTTTGTAGTTAAATTATGTTATGGTTATTTTGAAGAATTTATCTAATTTTGGGAATGTTATAGAATATAGTTTTTGAAAAAGGATAACATACAGACCATGTGACAACCCGTCGCATCGGACAAAGCTGTGAGAATCAAACCCAAAACCAAAGTGCGACTGGGGTTTATTGCCTACCGCTAGACTACATGAAGTCCCCGGTTAGTGTGACTAATTACTTTTAGTTAAAAGATTTTATTGGTCAACAATAAGTTGATATGGGATCTTATCTTTTATCAGATGGATATTCTTAGTATTGGAAAATTATTTGGTGATTAAGTGATAAATGTTATTTTGGAAGACGGTCGCTTTGTTGGGAATACTATATGCCTAAGAAAAATAGAATACTATGGGATTTCATTTGAGGAGTAATGATGGATTATTTTTATTTTGGAAAAAAATATGTTTTTATAGATATTCATGTTATTAATGGAAATGATTAACCTAGCATAGAGAATATGTGATTAGGTTAATTACACTTATGTATGAGACTTTAAGAGTATTGGATGTTATTTAAAGATAAATGATAAGATTTACTATGAAAGAATATGGGATTAAATTCTTCTGAGTTTTGAGTTTCAATATTAGTTTGTATTATATTGAAATATTTTAAGGACAATGGTTTATTGAATGGTCTTTATTGAACTTTGGGTATTGTTTGTTTAATTATGGAAATTGAGATTTGTATTTCTTTCTATAAAGGATTATAAATTTTGTAGATCATCTGATCTTGTGCAAACCATTTGGTTTTGGTTGATCTCAAAAGGAAAGGGAAATATATAGTTCATCCTGTGTGGATTATCAGATTCTCTAGAAGTGGATTCTAGTGCTTCAGGTGTGACCTAGTCATCTTGAATACTCATAATTTAGAGAAAATATGAGTTAGTGGTCGAAATTTATTAAAGGATGAAACTCTACTTAAAAAGTAAGTATCTCTCTTTATTTTCTTATGTAATCTCATAAATAAATTCCTCAACTTTATGAAATGGAACTTAAAACAAAAAATGTTATTCGTTTACTTTTCCTAGTAGGAAACTAATGACCATTAAACCCATCACATGATTGTGGTTTTTTTGTTGTTAAATTTCTCCGGATAATGTTTTCTATTAGTCTTTATCAGAACTTGACACTTAGTTTATCTTCCATAACCATGTTTTCCTACATGGAATCCTAGTATGGGTTATCTTAGGATACCTTTTTAATTGTCTTTATTTCTTTTAATGTGATAGCTTTATTGACACTTTTTCTAATGTGAGACTTTCAATAAAGATCCCAAGCCCAATTTTAAAAAAATGAGGAGGAAATTTCTAAAATGGGGGAATAATGTAACACCCCAATATTTCATAGTATGTTTGTTTCTTTAAACTAATTCAATTGCTTGTGCTATATGCAAGACCGAGTTTGAGCACACCACGACTTACCAAACTAGCCATTCAAAAAATGGTTATGAATAGTATTAACTTAATTTTGAATTTTATATAATCTATAAAATTTAAAATATATATTATGTGTTTCTTATAAATAATATAAAAAGAAATTCAATTTTTCAGATAAAAGAATTATTTTTAAAAAAATGCAATTTTATAGCCTTTTAATGGAGAAACCTTTTTAAATACAAAATTTGACACTTTTATATATTCAATTTGACAAAATAAACTTCTTATTTAGAAGTGGGACTTAAAAATTTAGTTTGAATAAATTTTCAGTGCTTTTCAAAAAACATTCATATTTTGATGAATAATAAAAAATACTAAATTTTAATTGAAAAAGAATTTTAAATCAAAATAATTTATAGTGTTAAATTATACATTATAGTGGTTTTTAAGTATAATTATATTATATTTTTATCATTTATTCCAATTTTGGTCATTGGAAGTAATTTTACATTTAAATTGGACATTAACACATCAATCTTTTGATAGTTTTTACTTCTCAAAAACATGCTTTTTGGTTTTGACAATGGGAATATTTTTTTAAATTAATTAATACAAATTATAATTTTTTAATTTTTTAAAATAGATATCATTTTTTAATTTGGAATATCATAATTATATTAGGGTGAATTTTTTGTATTTTTCTGAAAACTTTCAAATTTTGTTGAATAGTGAAAAACATTGCGTTATTGTTTAAAACCTAATTTTTATTTAAATAATTATTCATTTTATTTAAATTTATTTTAGGTAAAAATAGATACATAATACCTATATAAGTTCAATATAATTCATTGGAGTCATTTTATAATAAAATTAGATGTATAAAATTTTATTGAACATTTTAACGTCTTTTACCCTCCTTTTAAGCACATTTACAAATTTTCATAAAACGTAATATTACCATTTATGTGAATTGAATTTCACAAATATGAGAGACACAGTTGACATAAGTAAGTAACATTTGGTTCAATAGGATGAAAATAATTTTTGGTGAATAGTAACTTTTGAATTTTATTTACCACGGCTAAAAGTAAATATAGTTATTAAAGGTAAAAATGATATTATAATTTCCCTAACACATGTCATAATTCTATTGGATAAGTTTTTTTAGACCAAACTAAACCTTATGAATAAAATATGATCCTCTTTGAACAACTTGTGTTAGATTAGTACATTTATTATTATTTTATTTAAAGAAAAGTTAAAAGTGTCAAATTCAAATTTTCATAACTAAAACATTTTTTATATAGGGTTATATATAAGATAAATTCAACTATAAATATTTATTTGAAATCTAAGACGATTTCATATATAATGTTATTTTTTTATAATTTTTAGATGTTAAATAAGTTAATTTAATTATGACACAATGATGATGTAGTAATTACCTTATTAATGAAAGATTGAAATAATTGATATTATAAATATACCAATAAATGTAAATTGAGACTTTTGATGCATTAAACTAATTTTATAGGTTAATATGACATGTTATTATTGATTTAATGTATTTTTTTCAAAGTAATCAAGTTTGTTTTACTTTCACAAAAACCAAATTATAAATAGTTTCAAAATTGAAAAAAATGAGTTTCTAAAACAAATACTATATTATTAAATGATATATTATTCCTAAAAATATAATGTTTGGACAAACGACTCATATAATGATACATATGTAATTAATGAACCACTTTGGGTTCTCGTGGATTGTTATAGTATGTTTATTAACCATTTATTATAATAATACAAGAATACATGGTAAAAGTTAAACTATTTAACTAAGAGTTAAATCTAAAATATAAGGTTAATATGGTGTCATAAACCAATCTAAAACCTATTTTTTGAAATTTTTTCAACCCATACTCACCTTATCCTCAAACTAAATCCTCTTTTAGCCATTATAAACTGAATATGATTGTATGATAAATTAATATTTCAAGCTTTTCCTAAAGTGACCCTCACCTCTCTTATAAATGGGTACTTCCCCTTCTCTCAAAATCACACCTCCAGAGCCATTTGTCTTGGAAAAACCCCACTAAAATTTCATACCAACTACCCTCACTTAAATATAGAGTCCTTACTTTGATCATAAATCCATCCTAAAAATCCCTTTTGATCAAATCAAAAGGAAGCACCGGAAGAAGAGGAAATAATTTCACCACCTCTTCCAAAGTTCTTTTCTTCTTCCACTTCCTCTTTCTTTGTTTTTTCAATAAAAAAATAATAAATCCAGTACTTTATACATACTGGGATGTTATAATAAATATGTTACAACCATATTATTTATTTTATCCATTCTATGATTGATAAAGTCCCCATACATGTGTACGTATGGCTTACCATCTCCACGCCGTGGTGTAGTTTGTTATTCACCACTTCATTATTTGGATGGGTATAATAATGAGTATAAATGATGTAAATAATAAATATAAAATCTTAATGATTATTTATATTTAATATAACCATCCAATTACATACGATTTCATCATCAATAGAATGGTATTGTCGCTCGTGCGTATGTACGGATTACCGTCTCCAAAAACATGATGAGATTCATTCCCCATCATAACCATTCAAGTATAACTTTATTTTAATGATTAAAAATAATTTTTAAGAACTTTATATCATTCTGGATGTGAATATAATACATATTATCCATAAAAAACATGACTTATGTAACAAAACATATAAAGAAAAACAAATCAGTTTACAAACAAAACAATGATACTACTGAAATATCATTAACAATGAAATATTAGAAGATCATATATGATATCATATTTATGTATGTGGTTCTATTATAATTTAATAACAATTATTTCACAATTATACAAGATTTTAACGTACCCTCAACTAAGTAAAAGTACATTGTAAGGGGTTTTCATCTCACTTTTTATTCTCATGAGATTTATGCTATATTGCCATTATTTCTTTTTGTATGGTGTGTGTACTGCCCATTATAGTATTATTTGTGTAATATACGTTAATTTATAGGTATTTACATCTTCATTTTATGATCCTTTTTTCATGGGGTGTATTATACGTAAGTTACCAAATCGTTAAGGGAATTTCTAATTTTGATTTCCACTCATTGGGTTTCACGAAAACTTCGTTGATTATTTTACTCCAAGATTATGTGTGAAATAACTATTTATTTATTTATATAGAAATTTACACTACCCTTTATGTAGATATTTTTTGATACACATAATAAATCCATTGATAAATTCTCAAGTCAATGTTATGAACTTGATAAGTGTAATCTTAACTCAATTTCCATTCATTGAGTTAAACATCAAAGTCATTGGTGTTGTTATTACAAGAATATGTGTGAATGTCCTCTGATTTATTGACACTGAATATTCAATCATATTGAATATATTTATATTTTTCAAACATAATTATGTCTTTGATTTATCCTTAACCTAAGGATATGGCCTTTATATGGGATTTCATGTCAATTTAAATTCAATTGAGACTTCTTTGTTGTTATGCACCAATTAACTTTTATAGGGTGTATAAAACGTATTTTGAAATTTTATATCCTAAATACCTTTATTCTTATGGTATTATAATGTTTTTATTACCTCAATTATTTGTATTAAAATTTCTCTCATTTGGTTAGAAACTCAAACTAAAATATCATTTAAAATGTTTCAAATATTTATTCTTATAAATCATTCTTATTAATGTCCATGTTTTAAAAAAGGTTTAAAGGATTTATTTATATGGACATGACTGTTTTAAAATTAAAATTCCTTTTAAAATTTTTAAATAAGTATGGGACACTTTGATTCAAAAATCTATTTTCAATGGCTTCTTTATAAATAGTGAAACTTTTAAATGTTTTCAATCAAAATGGGATATTTCTCTCAAATAGTTTTACTGATTATTTTCATCTATGTCAATATCCTTCATTATTATTGATTGAGGTTGATTTATTATAGTATTATCTTCCATATCGAATTTAACGAGTTATGTTTGAATGTGGATATTCTATTTTTATACCATTCATGGTTTGAGGTTAAAATATTGACATTTCGTATGCTAGTTTTAATAAGAATGTTTGGATTATGTTCCAGCCTTTTCATATGAGGAATGCATTGGACTTAGTAAGTGATGGGTGGAGCCCACTATAGCTCCTAGATGCATCGGTAGGTATCATTAGAAAAACTAGTGTCTTATCACATGGTATTGACCAAATCTTATTTGTATTCTTAGCACGAGGCCTTGACTATGTGGTTATGATGTCCGGAATTATGCATTCCATCATTATGAAATTAGATATTGATATTTCATGTGATTATTCAACCAGTAGAATATCCATGTGATTAAGTAAATGGAATTATTTGATATATCTTTTCCATATTATGCTGATGTTTAAGTTTAAAAGGCTTGTGTTTTAGTCCTAAACATTGCCTTAAATGTTTATGCTTTCTTATGATAATTTATGCTATATTTTTATCCTTAATGAGCATCTGAGATCACCCCTTTCTTATATTTTATTTTTCCTAGGATGTGAAGAAGTATATGATGACTGACCTACATAAATTGGTAAGGGATATGAGTGTTTTAAAAGGAGACACAATGTAATATTTTTTCCATTTCACAATGTAATGTAAAATTCATGTATGTATCTAGTACCTCCTGGGCTACTAAACTAATCGGCCTTTTGAGACTTGATCTCTTGTGATCTTACCAATGTTATGTAATAATGCACTGACTCTTGGTGACTAAGGTAAGTGTGTTACATGATCAATGAGATTCTAAAGTAATATGATGATATGGATGTGTAAAGCATCATTTATCACCTTTGGGGTCTCTATCAAGAGAAGGAAATATCAAAGAAATATGAGTTATCCAATGTATTTCTCACATGAAATCTTGGAGATTCTATATCATCTAGGACACATAGATTCAATGGGATTGGATACACTGATCACCTAAACATATTGAGTTTTAATATCCTTGATGGGTTATGAATATATCTCTTTTTATCCACACAACCTAAAACTTCTCCAGTTTTATTGGGAATTATAATATGAGTAATAGTAATAAGATACTTTCCAAACATCTTAATATTATCCTCCAAGTTGATATTGACATTGGGTGTGACAAACCCATGGTCTATTTGGTGAATAATAATTGTAAGAACAAGGAAAAGGGGTCAAATTTCATTCCAACTTTAAAGATCCAGAGCATTATACTTTCAATAATAATAAGATCAATAAGCATGTAAAGTAAGAGGATGTGGTATGTTTTTCATGTGGAACAAAAAGTCCCATGGAAAATGAATTAAACCCATCCAAATAATCAAGGGTAATTTTCAGGTACATTAATTTTTTAGTGTATTATTTCTATATATAAAATTTGGGTATTTGATACTACATGTGGTGATCACATTTATATCCAAACATAGGAACCAAGTAGATTCTTGAAGGTTTCCAAAGGTGAGGTAGATCTACAGGCTACAAATAGAGTGAGGGTGGATACTCTGAACATTGTATATTACTATATAGTGTTTCCAACAGGATTTTTTTTGTTTTAATGAATTTTTTATGTCTCTATTATTACCAAAAACATCATATTTGATTCTTGTTTAGTCATGGATGGATTTATTTTCAATTTTGGAAATAGGAGATGCTGCTTTTATAAAGATACTATATGTTATGGTATGTCTCTATTGAATAATAGTCTTTATGTATTAAATTATGATAGCTAACTATTTTATATTGATAAAAAAATACATGTGACTCATATAACACCTTGATTTGGAATCACCATCATGGTCACATAAACAATAATCATTCGAAAAATATTTATCAAGATCGTTACTTATAATCTTTTGATCTGATACCGCTTCAAATATGTAATGTTTGTTTACAAGATAAAATGACCAAAACACCATTACATGGTCACGATTTAAAGGCCAAATAAATTCTATAATTATTGCACACTAATGTGTATAGACCATTTCAAGTAGAATCTTGAGGTGGGTTCTCATACATTATTACTTGTAGTGATGAATCTTTTAAGTATGATTATATATACTTAAAGAGTAACAAGTATAAATCATTTGTTAAGTTAAAAGAGTTCAAGAATGATTTTAAAAATACTCTTGGTATTAATATAAAGATACTTTTATCAGATCAATGGGTGAATATCTTTACCAAGACTTTATCAAATTTCTATAGGAGTATGTAATTTTATCTCAACTAACTCCACATTATAGACCATTGTGTAATGATGTTAGTTAAAGGAGGAACCATACACTATAGAACATGGTAAGATCAATTATGAGTCATGAAATCCTTATATTATCCCTTTAGAGATATGAATTACAAATGGCATCATACTTATTAAATTGTGTACTAACTAAAGAGACAAACACTATTCCCTTTGAGTTATGGAGTGGAATGAAAATTGTTTTGTCACATGTTCATACATGATGTTGTAGGGAATTTATTAAGTATATATTAAGAAAACAACTATAATCCTAAGGCATGAAGTTTATCTTTATAGATTATCCTAATAAAATAAGGGGATATTATCTATATAACCCTTCAAAAAAAGAAATTAACTATTGCAAGATTAGTCATATTTCTTGAGAGTGTCCACATCCTCCTAGAGTATAGTGGGAGTGAGATTAACTTCAATCAAGTTGATTATCATGATACCCAAGATTTTATACAAGAAAATATTTCACAAATACCCATGAAATAAATAATTTATAAAACACAAGTACTGCCTAGGAGTGCTATAGAGGTTAGAGAACTAGATAAATTTGGTTCTCTAGTCACATATGATGGTAACTCATTATTAGTTTAAAATAATGATTCTCTCTCCCACAAGGAGGCACTAGAGAGCTAAGAGGCTATAATATAGAAAGATCCATGAGTTATGAGGTAGATTCCATGTATTAAAACTAATTTTGGTTTCTGATCAATATACTAGTTGTTGTAATTATCATTGGGTGTAAATGGGTATTTTAGAGAATAATTCACATTAAAGGTAATGTAAATACATATAAATCATTAATAGTGGTTAAAGGGTTTATATAACATAAAGTAATTTACTAAGAACATGCCTTTATATAGTATTTATGTTTAAATCCAATAGACTTTTTCTTGATATAGTATCTTTCCATAACTATGATATTTGGTAGATATATTTTAAAACTTCTTTCCTTAATAATAACCAAAAAGAGTATGTTTATATAACAAAACTATAACTTTTTTTGACTCCATGAAATTAAAAAATGATATTCAAGTTTCATAGACCCATTTATGGATTATATAAACCATCAAGGTCATGGAAAGTTTTATTAGACGACATTATAAAAGAATTTTATTTTATTTATAATTAATGTGAGCCATGAGTTTATAATACATTTAGTATGATTATTATTGTTTTCATAGTAGTATATTTTGATGACATATTACTAATTGGAAGTTATATAATATCCAAATAGAAGGTTAAGGCATGGTTGAAAAAGTTATTCTCTAGGAAGGACTTAGGTAAAGCAGCCTACATTCTAGGGATTAAGATCATGCATGATAAATCTAATAGGATTCATGTACTAAGTAAATATATATATATTTACTAGATACTTAAGAGGTTTATTATATAAAAATAGAATATAGTATTGGTTTCAGTGTGACATGGTATACATATTTCTAAGAAAATGTGTCCTCAAACATAGGAGGAATAAGAGGGAATGAGTAAGATCTCATATTAATATACAATATGATCTATCATGTATTCCATGTTATATATGAGGCTTGATGTTTCCTATTATTTGATCATGGTATTTAGATATCAATAAATTCTAGTTTAATAGTGTTGGACAACTGTTAATTATATCCTTAAGTATTTGAGTGAACTATGGACAAGTTATTATTTTATGGAGGACATGAAGAATTAGTCATAAGGGGTTATATTGATTTTAGGATTCAGTTATATTAGAATGATATGAATTCATAGTATGGATATGTTTTTTTGTCTCAACAATGGAGCTAGATGTTGGAATAGTTCATGGCATGTAGTTATTGTTGATTATACAGTGTGATTTGGGTATACTTTGATTTTCGATACAACCACAGAAGTAGTTTTGATTCAAAAAAATTTCCAAGATCTTAATTTGGTTCCTAGAATTCAATACTCTATCACATTTTAATATGGTAACACTATAGTGGTGGGTCTCTCTAAAGTTTCAAGGATATAACAACCAAAAAATCAAATACTTCAAAGGTTTAATATCTTGGAGGGTTTTTTATCAACAAATTGAAGTAGAAGTGAGTAGTGTATTCATAGAGGAAATCATGGTAGACCCATTAACCAAGGTTTTATCACATAAGAGTCATTAGTGTCATGTGAGAGCTATTATATTGAATGTTGATGTTAGTTGGATCTAGTGAATATGGGAGTCTATGGGAGTTTGTACCCTAGAACTAAAATTTTTAGTACTTAATTAAATGATTTATTATTAATGAATATTTTTTCTCACATCATGATTGTTCCTCTATATTAAATTCGAATGGTATAATGTCCTAAAAACATATGTTGCACTTAAAGGTCATAGTAGTTCCCTGTTATGAGGAGAACATGGAGGTTCCATGATAGTATTCTTGAATATAGTTCTATGGTTGGATGATAATTTCTAATAGTACATATATGATATAAACTATTAGGTTTAGATGCTCGTAATACATTAATACACCTTCTCAAGGTTTTTTCCTTGTAATTTCCAATTTAATAGGTTATGAGAACATACCCTCCAATTGGAAATCCACTTTTTCAAGTTTCATTGGATGTTTCTGTATGTAGACATGTATATTGATCCTTATACTTTGACGTTGTCATTAATGGATATAATGAACTGTGTAATTTTATGTGTTGGTGATAATTGTGATTACAAATTTTCATAGTGAGGTTAGATATGTTGGGTACGTCACAAATGATATTGCATTAATGGATAATAAGATAACAGATTTATCCCTTTTCTCCCTTAATAGAAGTTGATATCTTAGACCCTTTTATGGGAATTATACTTCCTAAATAAATATATGGACATTATTTCTAGTGGATGAGGTAATTTCTAGTAAGTTAAACAAGGATATATTGAGCACATAGGTTTATTACACTAACGTTAAACCTTCTCGATTTGAAATATCTCGATAAATTGATTATATTACATGGTAATAATTCACAGGAGTTTTGATTTCATTAGTAAAATAACTTCTTCTTCTATGGGAACCTTAGCATGTTTTTATATACTAACCATGGAATTTATATGGTAATTCCTAATTATAGTGTAAAATATACCTAGAGGTTCACAGACTATGTGTATCCACAATCTCATTTAAATTCATGTACTAAATTTAAATGGTTGTAATAATTGATACTTATTCAATTTTCATTGATCACATTGATTTAATCAGAAATTATTTGAAAGGATAAGTGAGTTAAGTAATTATTATTATTATTTATTTTAAATGTTTAGTGGATATAAAATTCATTATATTTATCAAAAAAATAATATAGTGATATTTATTTATTATATAAATAATCAATATTTAAGGATCAATAAACGTCGATAAGGGAAAGTGGACAGAGATTAATGGTCCAATCGAAAATGGTTTATAGTATATATTTTTGTGTACTTAAGATTTTTTTCATGGTAAGTGATTAATAATAATAATAATAATAATATTTTTTGAAAAGGGGATAACTATGAAATGTTAAGTAGGTCAACAAATTGTGTGAAATTTACCAATCCTAATCTTCATAAAATAAATATATAATTATAAAACTCTCCATAATCTCTCTTTTTTTGTAAAATGGATAGATAGAAACTATGTCAATCCTTGAAAGATATCTAGAGATCTATAATGTTATCTCTCTCCCTCCTATCTCAAGCCATCGATAGAACTTTAAGAGTTTGTTGGGGTTAGTTTGTATGAAGGATAATATGTTGATGTTGGAATTTGTTTTGAATGAGTTTTTATTCTGATCATAATAAGACGTTTTCTTGGAGTATTTCATTTTATTATATTTAAAAAAATTATCTCACTTGGATAGTGTTTTAAAAATATTATGATCAGAATGATTTGGTTTTAAATGAAGAGTATTGGGAAATGTTTTCTTAATGAAGTCCATCGGTAAATGTTTTTATGCTAGAAGTTTATCTTCAAAAGGATCAGGAAAAAATGTTTGGAAAATATAAATCTAGTAATTATTTTTTGTTTAGATAATTTAAAACATCAATAGTTACAAATATATCATGATAAAATAATTTATTATAAAGGGGATAAACTTGTTCTAGAAAAAAAAATTTATAAGGATTTCTAAGGAAGTTATGTAGTGCCCTGACCCTCGAAACCTGGAACCGATGTATTATTTTATTAAATTGGAATGATAAAAAAGGAATCAAATCCCAAAGGATCGATCATTTTAGAACTCTTGTAAATCCAGATTTAATACATGATACCCATAATACATTGGGAAAACAAAATAAAACATGATACACAATAAACTTAAATAAACTACATCATTGAAAGCTTATTCAAAGTTCTCTTCTTCATAACCTGGGGAAAGAAACATAATAAGGGTGAGATCAAATGATTAGTAAGGTTAAATACAATGTAATTAATAATAAATCAATCTATTTGGAAAGGTAAATAACTAATCACAATTTACATTTACTTAACTAGATAAGGAAAAACTAATATGGAAAGGTAAAAAATTGAAATGCATGCCATAAATCAACAAACTGAGAATGGATTACATCTATAAATATGTCGATGAAAAATCTCATGGATAAATAATAACTAAAACTAAATAAGGGAAATTATTTATTAATGGACGTCATGTCTATGTAACATGAGAACCTATACCATTAAGACCTTTCATAAGATAGCCAATACTATGGATAGAAACCCGTTTAATTTGGCCAACTTATTTGTCTCATGAGAACCTATTGATGCATCGAGGAGCTATATAAAGTCTGATATCCTCCTTTAATTTCCTATCCAAATAATTCCTCATATAGAATAGTTGAAATAAATAATATTCCTTATCATATAACAGTATTGAATAAAGAATACAGAATTATCAAAAATTTCCTAAATAATCAAACAACAGCCAAAGTAGACATCGTATGTAAAATGGTATATTATTTAGGAAATAATAATATACATTGTTTGATAATATGTATATGAAAGTAAATTTCTAATGAAAAATTATTACAATAAATTGGTTGTTTGAATATAAAGTTAACAATCACAAAATAAAGTGAGATTGTGGAGATAATCATTAAGAAAATTCTTAAGGAGAATAATCTTTAAACCTTCCAAAGTGTCTCATACCTCTTTGAAACATTTAAATCATAATCCACATAGTGTAATAATATTTAAATAAAATATATAATATCATTAGAGTAAGGATATTCATGATATACCATGTCAAAATGTAGTATATAGTCTAAATAAATTTTAATTGGTGCATAATAACAAATAAGTCTTAATGAAATGAAAATTGAGATGAAATTCCATTACCAATGTGGTAATAAATGAATTGAAAATCCCAAAGGTAATAATAATTTAATAAAACATTTAAATGTAATAAGGATAATATATTTTATGATATTATATTTCAATGAGGTAGTATGTACACCATATATAATAAATTAGTTTCACGATAATAAAGTATTTCTCACTAAAAGAAATGTACCACAAGAATCCCTTACCTTGAGTCTGACTTATCTTGAATATATTTATATTACTGAATAACAAACTTATGTTAATTATTTAAATAATTTATAACATTTTCAGGTTTATCATAACTTTTATTTCACTTATTATCATGTTTTATTCAAATACTAAATCAATTAAGTTTACATTGGGTGTTTTGTCCAAATTCAGTTTATGTATCAAAAATAACATCGATAGGTCAACTATGGTCAAAGTGATCATTATATAACATATCCTAAATAATAAACATGAAATAATTATCATATTTATACATTAATTATACTTTTAAAACTAATCATTAAATATGGTTATGAAAATTGAACCAATTCTACACTCATGAAGATGGTAGGCCGTACGTACGCATGAGTAATGTTCCCATTTTTCAATGATTGTTTAGGAAAGAAGGTAAGAAAATTAAATATTTAGATAATTATAATTATATCATAAATACCATATTATTTAATCATATATACTTATATATAGAATTATTATGACGTAAAAGGAATAACATTGTGTCGAGGAGGTGGTAGTCCACACATCCACGAATGACGTTATCACTTTTTTAGTGTGTGAAATGGTAACAAAAAATGATATATTATATTTCCAAAAAAGTTAATTATGTCATTAATATCATATATATGTTTTTTATTTCATATATTCTTAATTTAAATAATCTTTTATACATTTTGTGTATAGTGTGAATGATTCACATCGCTTTGAGAGGGTGGTAGTCCGCACTTCCACAAACGATGTTATCGTTTTTACATAGAATGGAAAGTATAAATATGTGTGTAGTAAAATAATTACGCAAGAATAAATACATAATAAAAATAATATATAAAATATATAAATATAGTTTCCATAATAATGGACACCATGATATGTGGTCAGGGGAAAATTAACAATCATGCTTCGTGAGGCGGTAGTCCACCGTAAATGTAAACAGTATGTTCATTACGCATTACATAGAAGTGTGTGTAATTGAAAGTTGACAAATTAATATAAAAACATACTATTATATATAGTATATTGTTTTTTTTATATTATCATGTAATAAATATAGTTTATTGAGTGGATAATGGAAATAAAATTAAAGAGCTTTAGGAAAGACTTTACCTCTTAATCACGTAACTTCTTTTGGTTTGCACCAAAAGGCTTCCTTCGATTGCTTCCTATCCAAAAGGAGGTTTCAAGTATTATTTGAGGTATATTGGGGAGTTAATTGGTTCATTCTTGGAAAAACCTATGTGTCTTGAGAGGTGTGATGAAGTGGGAGGAAATGAGGCCTTTTATAATGGAGGAGGAGTGCCACTCTTGTAGTATTTTAAAAGAAAGGAACCCCACCAGTGTTTTTTTATTAATAGCGGATCAATAATGATATAAATTTGAACCAATGGATTATAGGGTAGAAATATTTGCATAAAATATCTTTTTGAAAAGTTTATAGGACTTTTTAGGCCTTAAGTTTAAGTTTTATCCTCTTATTAAGCTTATTTTAACCTTAATCGTTGTAATTAATTTTAATTACTTTCACGAATATTTTTGGTTGAAAATAAGTTGACCATATTAGAAATTATAAATTATTTTTATTAAAAATATTTAATCCATTTTTACAAATTCCAGAAACATAAATGTAATATATTAATTTAAATTTAATTCTGGAGATGGGATGACAATGCAGATTTTTAATGTAAAAATATCCAAAAGATTGCTCTATTTTTATAGTCAATTTAAAATTGAAATTGATTCTAATGAACTAAATTATATTAGTTGATAAAAATATTATCTAAATAAACTTTAAAACTAATTTAAAACAGAATTTATTATTATAAATAAATTATATGAAAAAAAATCTAAATTAAATTTCAGTATTTTTCATTATTCATTAAAAATGAATCTTCATAGAAAAATACCAAAAATTAATCTTAGGAAAATTTTTATGTTTTTCTTCCAAATAATAATTTTATTTTTAAATATTAAATTTATAAAAGGATCAAAAATTGGATTTAAAATGGGTTTACCATTAAAAGGCAGTAAAAGTGACTTAATAAAAATATAGGTTTTTGTGTATAATATTGAGTTTATTCTTATCTTATATCTATTGAATCTATTGGATGATTGTAAAAAATATTTTATTGAATATATAAAATATATATTTCATTAATATCATTCAATAATTGTAATTAATTTAATTTATTAAGATAGAATTCATTTGTGAGCATAAAAATAATAATATTTCTTTAATATTGAATTGGTTTATATTTTTATTTCTAATTATTTTGTAACCTATTAATTCATTTTATATTTTTTTAAATCATAGATTTTTATAAGTTCATTAATCCTTTTTATAATCACTAATTTAATGTCTAGTTTATATATTATTATATTAAATAATAATATTTTAATAATATATTATTATTCGTTAAAACTCGATCTTGTGTGAATTTCGAAATATAGAGTATATAAAATATATTTAAAATAGTAAATATATTTTAAATTATAAGGGTATTATATCCTTACATGTTCTTGGTTTCATGTTTCATATACGCTATTGAATATAAGGTTCTTACTTTAAAATCATGGGGTGTTATAAGTTCACTCGATAGAAGTCTTCCAGACTGAGTTTTTGGCATAAGAAGGTGGTTTTATGAAGTTTACAAATTCTTCTAAGTTTAATAAGTTTTAATGAAGTATATTTATGATGTTTTTGATGCATTCTTGTGAAGTCTTTTAGAAAGAGTATAGATTATAAAGAAATTTTTTTGGGTATACAAAGTTCCTTCTAATGAAGATCTATAATGATCACCAGATAGAAAAAATAGGACAATGTTTTTAGTGAGTCAAAAATAATGAGATATTTTATTAACCTGAAAAGGGAGGAATAATTGTGTGAAAAAAAATTATCTAATGTTTTTATAAGAACATAGGTTGTTTATGTGCTTAAGGGGCTCTACTGAAGGAATATCATCAGACATACAATGTCCATTGTAAAAAAAATCATAATTCCAACTGGACCAGTCGAAAAAAATATTAGGAAAGTATCATAGAAAAAAAATTTGGATAAATTTCATCAGAAGAATGTTTTTATACATAGTATTGAGAAAACTTCCATCAAATAAACTATTTTTACAATGTCTATATGAAAATAATAAAAAAAATATGAAGTTGAATTTGTTACAAGATGATCAAATGAAATTTTGGTATAAATTTCATCATACAAACATCCGGTAAAAATTTATATCAAAAGGATAAGAAAAAATATAAGAATAAATTTTTTTATATTAAAAAGTGGAGTCACTAATGTTTTTTCATAAAAGAATGTCCCAATGGATGAAGTCCATCAGATGTATAAAGAAATTGGTCAAAAGAAATTTTTTGGTTGAAGTCTTCCAAAATGTTTCAATGATTTTTTTTTATCATTGGATAGACTCTCACCGGATGCAAAAAATATTTGTCTTGTTCTAGAAAAAAAATTCCAGAAAATTTTATATAAAGTTAAGTTCTCTATGAAATGCTTTATAAAGATATTAAATATGATTACTTTTATGTATTTTTTAATGTTCCGCATATCACAAAGTAAATTCATGATACTCATGGTGATTTAAGAAAAGTAATGGATGAGTGAAGTCACTATAGCTTCACATATACATTCACAAAAAATTCTACAACTATTGAGAACGTTTCATTGAATTAGTTTTGAGTGGGAGTTTTGAATTTATATTTTCCATTGACTCCTATTATCTATAAAATATTAATATATATATATAGTAAAAGTACAAAGTATGTGTGTCCTTTTCACATGTGTGAAAAAAATGATGTGTGGCAGAATTAATTTTGTACAGAGACATCATACAAACTTATATTAGTTATAGTTATAAAAATTTGTGCTTAAAACCAAGGAATATCTTGTTTGAAGAAGAATAATAATAAGAAAAAGAATAATTTTTCAATTAATAGATAATTTGTGATCAGGAAAAATCAGATTAACCCATTGGAAAAACTTTTATATTAGGTATAATTAGATGAACTATTTGTAAGGAAGTTTTTGATGTTCTTAGAAGGCACTGGAAAAAATTTATTAACAAAGTTTCCAGACATATTTTTTGAAAAACCCTGAAGTTTCTGTGGTAATCTTATTTTATTAGATATTAAGTAACACTAGTTCAAAAATGGAAAAATTGTTTTGAAAAAAATTAAAAAAGTTAAGTTTGTATAAGTAGTGTAGTAACAATATTTTATGCTTGTTGTTGAAGGTTTCTAAAATTTTTTATGAAATATTTGAAACATATTTATCTATGTTAAAAGAACATTCCTTTTAGTTTTGATAATATTGCAATGAAATTGTATGGATATTACCTACTTTATGTAACCACGTAAAAGGATTTTTTTCTAGTGAATTTTGTTGTATTGGATAATTTTCAAACAATAAAAGCTATAAATATATAGGCTTAAGTATGAAGATCCCAATATAGGTGCTTATGAATCTGTTGGTACCTTATTTAAAAGGTTTAATGACATTGTAAGCACCATAAGATGTCTTAGTGATAAGTTATAATATTCAACCACAGTTGAAAATATATTAATAATCCATCCTATTAAGTTTAATGAAAAAAAATAACCATTAGAATAGTACTAGAAAATAAGGCTTTCCCCATGGATCTATACCCACGGATTATAGAAACCATCGGTATATATTATCTATAGTCTCTCTATACCCATGGTTTATGAAAACTATGGGTATTAACATGTTATCCCATATGTTTTTTAAATACTATTTGGATATAATCCTATATATTTTCCCATTATCTCAAATTCACTCTTCACTGGATATGTACCCCCCCCCCCCCCTTTGGTCACAACATTTTCTTCCCTCACATAATTGATGATGGACAGCTCTCCTCCTCCAGCATTATCACCAGATTCAGTGATTTCCTGATTCTGATATTCTTTGATAGGGAGTTTTAAATCCTTCTTCTATTATCTGTACTATTTTTTTATTTTTATCTATATATAAAAACCTTACTAAGATAAAATTAGGTTATGATTCTTCCAAAATATTTTAAATAATTTTCTTTGTGGGTAATGTTTTTTTTTTGTGATTTTGGTTTAATGATTGTAATTTAGATGATCATTTAGTATTATATTGTTGTATATTTTTGGGTGATGTTTAATTTTTCATTTTATATCCATGATGGGAGTACCGGTACATTTATTTAATAAGGTTTTAAATCATGCAACTATTAGGTAAGGAAAATTATGGGTTATGTAAAATTAGATTTATAAAGGTAATTAGAAGTAACTTTCACTATTTTCCTTTATATAATAGTTATTATTAGTTTTTAGAGATTATTCATTTGGAATAAATTAGTTATATAAATTGATTTAATCACTATATAAGATTATTTATTATTACCAAAGCTTGAGGAGATCATTGATATATTTTATTGTAAGATACTCTCTTCCATATATGTCATTTTTCAGAATATTACTTTGATGTGACTATACTTTATTTCTAATATGTAATAAATAGTTAAATGATTATATTTTAAAATATTACTATAGAGTTTTTCTAAGTATTTTTTAATATCAAATAAATTTTTTTAATGGGAAGGTCCATTGAAATAAAAAAATCATTATTTTTCATACCCATTATTATATATCTCTATGACCCATTTATATTTTTAAAAAAATATTGCCAATTTTTATTTATATATATTCAAATAAAGTATATAAATGGTTTATTTTCTTTGTTTTATCAAAATTCATCGAATAATATATATAATTATTTTCATTTAACCTGATATTTCCATTATTCAAGTGAAATGGTTATAGAATTTATTCCTTTCATGACATCTATTTAAGATTATAAATATATTTGGAATTATAAATTAAGGCTTAAATGTTTTCATTATAATAAAAACATATCTAACAATATATATTTTTGGCCAATTTATCTTGAAAACATTCACAAGAGTTACGATAATTTTTTAATCAAATTTACATTTATGATTTAAAAAGATTCCTATTAAAAAAACTTTTATAGACTCATTGATATTATAAATAAAATACATAATTAGTTTTTATAAAAACCTAAATGAATCATATAGTAAATCTAGTTCACAAATTACACTTTTAGAACAGATATCAAGTGAAAGTGTACATCCCTGAGGATGGGTCCCTACCACATCATTTATCAAATTTGAATTTTCCATAATAATATAATTTAAGTTAATCTCATCACTCAAATCATCCATATCATGATTTTAAACTATTTTCATTTAAAACATCATGGTTAGATTCCATTTTCAAAATCATATTCAAAACCTTTGTATTTTACAAAAGCATTGGATATTATTTGGTCTTATGTAAGGAGAAAAGTGATATATTTTCCTTTGTAATTAGATATGAGTAATTGTTTCAAAAAATCATTTCATTTTATATATCATACTTATTCAATCTTTTCTCTCCTTTATCACATTTTGGAAATATTTTTTTTATTTTATAAATCTATGTTTCTAGGATCATAGGATTGGGTGATTTTTTATATTTATATCAATTACGGTATAATTTACATGATATTATTATAACATGTTTATTTTTATTTTTTTATGTTGGGTGGCACAATGTAGTTATTCTTGAGTAAATTTTTTCCATAATAAAGACAAGTTTATTTAATTAGATTAATGTTATATTTAAAATATGGAAATTTAAAAAAAAATTGTTTCATATAGAAATATGTATTTAATTGGATTGTGTCGTAGTTGTTTCTCATTCCATGTATTATACTTTGTCTTGTTTTTTATCTATAGGCATCACTTATAGCATATATTGTTTATCATATTCTTTTTTTTTCTAGATACTATAATGTTTTGATAAATTTAATATTGAAATTGGTGGTGATGAATTTTGTAATTATGATTTACATTTTTTATTGGAAAATAATTTTTTTTACATGTAATATAGTATATAGAAGTTGTATGTATCATACTAATCAGATTTCAATCAAGTTTCAAAAGAATTTAGGTATTTTTTTATATTTTAGATTTAACAATGCTTTAGATGTAGTTCATATATAGTTTCTATGTTATAATTATATTGTAAGACCATGGTTAAGCTGGGAGGAATTTTGATACCACATAAAAAAAGTTGTATTTTCAAAAAACTATTATTTTTGGAATCAAAATGGAGAGACAAGACAATATTATAATGTTCATGGATGGAAATAAATAAGTGGTATAGAGAATTTGATATTTTATCAGAATATATTTTTTAATCATCAAAAGATAAAAATGAATTAAGTTGATTATATCAATACAGAGGAAGAAAAAATGAACATTGTGATGTTGAGAGAGTGAAAAAAATAATAGGTAATGGAAGAACACCTATATATCAAGAAGTTAATAAAATGTAAATGTTGGATTTTTTAATGTGGTGATATCATAAAAAATATGAATAGAATTTATAATACTATAATTTATTATAATCATACCTTTATTAAGGACTTAATTACTTATGGTGAATATATTCCCTCAAAACATTATACGGTATGAATGTTAATTAAGCAGGTTGGATTTTATACAAATAAAATTTATGATTTTTCAAAATATTTTAGTTTATTTTGGTAGGAAAGAGCGGAACTTAATGATTTTAAATAATTTGGTACATCTTGGTGGAAAGAAAATGAAGATGGAACATCATCTCATGTTCCATAGAAATTTATGTGGCACTTTCCATTGATTCCCAAGCTTCAAAATCTAATCATTTCTATAGAAATATCAACCAATATGTGTTGGTATGATTCTAATAGAATTAAAGTTAATGATGAGTTGTTTCATTTTGAAAATGGATTAGAATAGTGGGAATTTAATGAACAACAAACCTATTTTGTAGCTGAAGTTTGTAATGTCAGGTGGGGTCTATCCTTTGATGGTTTTAATCTTTTTTATTTGATTCTTTCTACTCACAACATGAGGCCAATTTTTTATTCACATTTATAATATTCCTTCATGTATGTGTATGAAAAAACATTTCACTTTCCTGATTATACTAATATGTGGACCTTTTGATCATGGTAATGATATGGACGTCTACTTGTAACCTTTAATAAGCGAGTAGAAGAAAATTTTGGATATGGGTGTGTGCACAATAAATGATTATTAAAATATATATTTCAAAGTCATTCTTACCTTATATGTACTTTAAATTATTTCCCTTATTAGGAAATTATGTTTGGTTAGAGAACAAAGTGAAAACTATCATGTATTATTTGTATAAAGAATATATAATCAAGAAGGCTTAAATATCATCATAGTTTCTTTTTAATATGGAATTGATGATCCTTGCCAATGGATCATCAATACATTAAGAATCAACATAGGTTTGATAATACTATTGAAACTGAACAACCACCTCAACATATGTCAGGATATAATGTGCTTAATTAATTAAAAGGCATCATCTTTTTATTAGGGAAATTTCAGATCAAATATAAAAATAAGAATAATGTTGACATTGAATCCACTTATAATTGGAGAAATAAAAGTATATTTTATGAGTTTCTATATTGGACTACCATTTTTTATGTCATTTTTTAGATGTAAAGCACATTTAAAAATAATATAAGGGAAATATTTCTTTCAATTAATCTAAATATCTAGAGGAAGACCAAATATGACTTCTGATCTCATCAGGACTTGTTGTATTGGAGTATTCGACCAAAACAACATCCTATGTGTATTTGTGAAAATAAATGAAAATTTCATTTTGCTTATTATTTTATCACTCCTTTAGAAAAAAATAAATTTCTATAAGTATTGGAGAATATCAAATTTCCTGGTAACTATTCCTGTAGCAAATCTAAATGAGTTAATATAATGGATTTGAGACTAAATTCCCTAAAAATCATGATTATAAAATACTTATTTATGAATTGATTCCAATATAAATATCACATTTAGTATCAAATAATTTAATGGTGATGGTGATTTTATTTTTTCATTTTTTATATTCCATTGTGACAAAAGTTTATCCAAGTCTTTCTTGATAAAGATATTGTAATAGGTGCTATTAATTTTGTGTGAGTTGGAAGTAAATTACTCCATCATTTTTCACTTGCATGTTGCATTTAATAATTTATATTCCAAATAAAACACTACTTTGGGTACCTATTTCTTTTTTAAAGATGTATCATACTGAAATAAGTATGTTAACAAAGAAATATTTTGTAAAAAACTATAATCATTGTGAAGGTTTTATTATGAGAGGTTATCTGCCTCAAGAATGTATGGATTTTTGTTCAATGTATTTTTTTGATGTGAGAACAAGACATAACTTGCTGATGAGAAATTAAGATGATAATTATGGAAAAATTGATCCCTAATTTACATATCTTCTCTGAAATAGGATGAATTCCTGGGTCATATACATTGGCTACATTGATCATTGAAGAGCGGGATATGGAACATCCCACAGTCTTGTTTAACTATGGTTTTTTCGATGACTATATCAAGTAAGTAATTTGAATATTTATATGTTATCTCATAATATATAATTTCACATATACCTTCAACTTTTATTATCATTTTATATTGGGGACATAAAAAATTATAAGTAGAGTTCATCGACCTTTTCCTTTGAGAATGAGAGAGGATTTTTATAGAAAAGAGTTTCCTGGTTGGTTGAAATCAAAGGTATGACTTACTTTAATTAACATAAAAATTTATATTTATTTAATATTATTATTCACATATGTTTTAGGTATTAAGTTTACCTTTTGACTCTGTCTTTCTAGAATTATGATCGTTAGATTTTAGTCCCAATTCTTTGGTTTATGGATTCAAATATTTGGTAATCAATTGGTATAAATTTGTTACAAATAATCGAGTGGTGAAAATTAGAACACAATACAATGGTGTTATGTTAACTACAATAATGGAATTTAATTTCAGTGCATCAGATAGTTGGAATCGATATTAAAATATTTATTATTATGGACTTGTTGAGAAAATCTTTTTATTGGATTACTACTCTCATGGTTGAGTCACTATGATGAAATTTAAATGGTTTGATTTAACGGTGTGACATGGTACATTTATTGATGAGTTTTGACTCAGAGGTATTGACATGACTCGATTCCTAGATACTGATGAACCATATATTTTGGTATCAATAGAATAACAAGTCTTTTATGTGAAATATCATCTGAGACCGGATTATGGTGTCATTATTGAAGTAATCCCAAGATATATTTTCATGATGGTGGGGATGAAATTGAAATAATTTAATCCCACATTTTTGTTAACCAAAATATTGTATTTAATGAATTAAATTGTCCCACTATGAGAATTTATTTTGAACCTAAGGCAGTGGTGGTTAATATATAGAAGAAACCATTTATGTTCATAGTTCATTCAGTTTACCTTAACAAGGGTTTCTCATGTTGGTACTACTATAATTACTTAAGTTTAGATTCAGTTTATAATTATATGTTTCTTTAGTATTATTTTTTTCTATTTCATTTAATTAGATTTATTTCAATTTATAAAACTGGGTTTAAAATGAGTTTTTAAAAAATTTATAACTTGGTTTTAAATAATAGTTGATAAAACATGGTATGATGTTTTTATGACTTCTTTGACTTATAAGTGGTATGGAAAAAATTTGAAAATATTTCTAAAAAATTTATATTTAATTATTATGTAGATTATGAAATATATTAAAGAAGTTAGAAGGAATAAATTATTTGATAATGATCAATCGATGTTTGAGCTCAAGTTACCTCCTCTGTCTCTATTAGTGAGAATAATAATTGTTATTTTTTATGCACTACATTTAATGTCATGTCATTGTTCTTTATCAAAAACAATTGGGAAATTCATTTCAATTGGTATCTAATTCTCATCATCCTACTAGTATGGGTCCATGTGGGGGTTTTCTTGGACCTAGACAGAGCACTTGGCATACCTGTTCACACCTTGTTCTACTAGTGGACACCCCATATAACACACCCTTCCATCATCTACTTGAGTCTCTAGGGATGTTCCCACCCATGCCTCCATAATCATGTCATTTAGCCTCTTATTCCCATACCATTTCTACATTTTTGTCACGGATGTTACCACATTTACCATATCAAAATCATATGATGTATCCCCAGCCCTTTTATCTTTACCCTACCATGTCTATGCTGCCTCCATTTCCTATTATCCATCCTGGATCTGATGATTTGGTTCCTTTAGATTCCACTCCAGTACATGTCGATGTCCTAGTGCATGCATTGGAAGATGAACATCCATAAAAGGCTATCAATACAATAAAACCCATAGATCCATCTGAT
The DNA here is from genome assembly GCA_963277665.1 of Viscum album. Lineage (NCBI taxonomy): Eukaryota > Viridiplantae > Streptophyta > Magnoliopsida > Santalales > Viscaceae > Viscum > Viscum album. The sequence goes on along the minus strand of OY728150.1, from coordinate 625,135,993 downwards.
CTTAATGATCAGCCTACATTAAGTTTTTTTATTATAATTGTGTCAAATTATATCACATCTTTTTTTCACTATTGTAGTGTGAATTAATTATTTTTTCCCTTTTGATCTTATTCCTATGGATATTTGAAAAGGTGACATGGTAACACTCATATGCATGAATCCTAGAATCTCCAAAACATAAATAATGTTGGATTAGAATGAAGACAATCAGACGGTAGATAAAAATTCTGGGCAGCGTAGAAGTTTCATGGGAAATTTTCCAAGTACAATTATTTCATTTCTGTTCAACGAGTCTCATTGAGGAATATCAGTAATGAAACCAAGGATAAATAATGGGTGGATAAGAAAAATTGTTAAATTCAAATCTATATTATTTTTAAATTTATAATAATTAACATATTCATTAGAGCATCGGTTTAACTTTCCCGATGTTAAATATACCAAGGTCGCATGGTTGATGGGTCTTAGGAACTACTAGATATCATATAACAATAAGTTATATGTTGGTTATAAGAATAGATTTGGTTCTGATTTAGTGTGTGTGAAAATATTCCCAGAATTTCCAATAATACAATATTAATAAATGATCATATATTGGATGAGTAATAAGTTTAATGTATTCCTAATCTTTAATGGTTTTCATAGAAAATTCAATTTTTATTCATTATATTGAATTTTTGTTTTTAGGAATCATCAAGAAAAAACAAAAAGAAAAAAGATTCAACGATATATTTTCACACTTTTTGAACACTATAATGCCTGAACGTGAGAGGTTATAGCTAATTTAATTTGAATATAAATAATATCTATATTTATATTATTACTTAGTAATATCTTCATTTTCAAATTTATGTTTTCTTGTCCTTAATCCCTTTAATATAAGGATAGAAATGAACCTTTCAAATGACAAATTTGAAAAATGGACAATTTCCCATTTGCCCTTTTGGACATTTGGCCATTTGGGCCTTTGGCCAATTGTCCCTTTGGGAAAATGGACAAACGTCCAAATGAAAACATGCTTAAACGGAAAAACAGTAAAATGACCAAATGAAAAAATAGACAAATGGTCAAACATCCAAAAAAACTAAATATACCATTATCTCATTGTCCCACATTCCAATTGGTTGTTTTTTCATTTTTCACATTTGGTCATTTATCCATTTGGCTATTTGGCCGTTTGGCCATTTGTCCATTTGGGCAGTTGTCAATTTGGTGGTTTGGTCATTTTTTCATTTGTTCATATGGTCATTTTACCATTTGTACAATTTTCCAATTGTCCAAATCTCCAGATGGACTAAATTCCTAATGGAAAAAGGCCTACTTCCCAATTGTACAATTGGACAAATGTCCCAATTATAAAATGGATAAATTGTCAAATGGACAAATTACCAAAAAAATGGACTTAATGACCAAATGATCAGAATTACCAAGTGACTGAATAAACAAATAATGGTACAAAAATATAATTGGACTAAAATTAATATACAAGTGGACACTATGTTATACCCATGTTTATCATGCTAATTAGTATGTATTGATTCTGGTATGCCGCTAGTATTAAATTTATAATTAAATGTATATTAAGATTCTCCTTAATTTTATAGATTTCATCATCAGCTATAAAAATAATCCATTCTAAGTTTATCACTTTTATATTATTCAATATTTTAGTATTATAATAATCAATTTCATTTTCTATAAGAATCTTTTCCCATCAAAGGTCATGTACCTCGAGAAAAATCATTTTTCATGAGTAGGAAGAAAAATGGTGGAAGTTTTGTAAATGCATATACACAAGACAGGATTGAAAGTTTTTCCATTGATATTTCAAATTATAATATATAATTAATAATTAAATATATTATTTATATTTTCAATAGTGTTCCCTAGAGGCCCTCTATGAGAATGAAGATGAAAAATTTAGGCCAAATGATCATTTGAGACATATCCCAGGGGAGAGTCTGACGTCGACCCATGAAAAAAATCATCCCCACTAGGTATTAGCCCTCATTAGGAACCTCTCAACCCTATCACACCACCTAGATACAAAACATGTGTTCATAATTAGTTGAGGCCAAAAAAATAGCTATACATGAGTGTAAAAGAGGAAAAAAGGTCATTGAACACTTCCTAAAAGCTATGTCATTTATATGTATGTCACTTCCATAGGATGCATATACTATTTTTAATTCATGTGTGTAATAAATGAACTTTTTATATGATGCCAATATTGATGTAAAATAAGGTTCTGGTGGTGGTCAAACTAATGGTACTGGTGGTGGTGGCGGTGGCGGCGATGGTGGTGGTGGTGGTGGTGGTGGTGGTGGTGGTGGTGGTGGTGGTGGTGGTGGTGGTGGTGGTGGTCTTGGAATTGATGATAGTGTTGATTATGATTGAAATAATGGGTATTAAGAAGATATTTATCCTATCCATTTTTATGATTAGGTGGAGACATGTGTGGATGACTAAAAAAATAAATTATGTGGATTTTATATGTATGTTATAGTATTGTCAATGGTTTGAAAACTATTTATAACTTAATGGTTGAATTATAAATATATAATAAGTGTAATTCATTAAATTTTTACGATGGTGGGTAATTAATATACATGTTTTGTGAGAAGTGATGGATGGTTCACCTGTTATCCAATGGGGGTATATCTCTATACCCACGGTTCCAAAAATCGTGGCTAAACATGATTTCTGGAAAAGAACATATACCCATGTTTCATGTAACCATGGGTATTTGATATACCAATGTTTTCAAGTGAACTTTGGGTATTAATAAATATTCATAGCTTATACCCACCATTTCTATTGAAACTATGGGAATAGGTCTGTCCTAATGGCTTAAGAATTTACGATTCATTGAACTGTGGGTTTATCCTGTACCCACAGTTTTCTGGGTTATACCCATGGTTCAAAACAATGAGTATAGATTAATATTATAGTGTTGGGTGAGAGAGATCTTGAAACTCTATCTCTATATTATCTACATAGTACTCTTATCATGTATGAAATGCATAGATATAAATTTATGATGAGAAAAGGGAAGGATAATCAGAACATTTCCTTCAAATATGCTAAGTAAGAAAAATATAATAAAGTTCTATAAGACAAAGAAGTTAGTTATTATTACATTGAAGAATATTTTCATAAAAAAATTTATGAATTTTGTGACTTTTTTTCTAAAAATGTAAAAAGGGGCACATGAAATTTCAATGGTAAGTTTCCCTTCAAATTCTATGGAAGTGGATATATTGGGAACTATAATACAAATTTCCCTTGAAAATGCGATGATGAGAAAATTGATGGATGTGGAAGAAATTCCATAATATTATTTAACAAGAATGCATAAAATTTAAAATCATATTCTAATTTAAAGTATAAAATGTTCTCTAAATCCAAAATAAGTAGTTTTTGTCTAAAGGTGATGAAAATGATAACAGTGATGAAAAAGTAGAAAAAACAGTGATGATACTACTAAAAAGCACTTATTTCTAAAGTGGATGGTGAAAATTTCATTAGTGTTGAAATTATTAGTTCTGTAGAATAAAATATCAGCTCTAATTTTCACTAAAAATATTTTTTAAATAATTTCATTAAAAAATTGAAAGACTTGAAAGAGAGATCAAAAGGATAAAAAAGGAAAATCCCAGAGAAAATTATTGATAATATGTTATTAAAGGAAAATACTTGTTTCTAAGAGAGATTGATAATCTGAAGAAGTTACTTGATGAGAAGAAAAACTAAATTCTGAGGCTGAAGTGAAATTAAGGTAAAGGAGGAGCAGTTAAGTCTTTATCAACAAAATATTTCTAAATCTGGGAAATAAATTTCAAATTTAAAGTACTATGTTACATAAGTTAGGGAAATTTTTGAGATATTAAAACCTAATGAGGAGAAATAAAATTTATCCTCAATGGTTGATAACAAATATGAATCTATTTATAAAAGTAATAAAGTTGATAAAATCATGTTTTTATACAAAATCATCAAAGTTGAAAATTTTTAAATTTTTTACATTTCAATGTCTGAAACCAAAATTACTAATTTTGGTAATTATTTTGAGGTGAAAAATAATTTTAAGCTGAAGAATAAAATCTGAAAAGATAAAAAAAAACTTTTTTTAGAATAAATATTGAAATTGGAATGTAATAAAGCACATGAAAAGTAGTTACACAACTCTATATAGTATGTAAGTTTCCTAAGAAACTATTTATGAAAATTTAAAATTCAATCCATCCTTTGAAAAATATTTGTGACTGATGTGAAAAGCGTGAAAACCTTAAAAAATTATGTACTATTTTTTCCTATCACAAAAAATGTTTTTTAACAATTCTAAAAAGATGTATGCGAAGAAAGATAAAGGAAAGGAAAAGAACTCTTGTTTTTAAAACTACTCTCAAAGCTACAAAAGGATAAAGAACATGTATTTTGAGTTGTGGTTGATCATCACATATTATAAGATATTTTAAGCTACTAAATAATTTTAAATATATTAAATAAGGTACACTAACTTTTTGGCAATGATGAGTCACTTAGAATCAAAGGTTTTGGATCTACTATCATTAGGGAAGAAAAGTTAAAGTCCAAAAAACATTTCTTGTTGATGGGGTAAAACAAAAAATATTAATTGTTTCATAATTTTTTTATGAAGGTAATGAATATTTAATTACATTAGATGGATTTTTATAAAAATATTAGAAGATGTAAAAGTCGTTAAGAAATGTTAATGAACCAAGTAAAACTTGTTTTTAGATAGTACTGCAGAAATTTAATGTTATCTAAGCATGATGGAAGAAAATTAGTTGTTCCATAAAATTATATGACATATGTGTTAGGGGAATATGATAATTATAACAAAGAGATATAGTAATCATGATATTTTTTACATGACAATAAGAAGAGACTGGTGTTGCTCTATTTTCAAAAATGGAAAGATTACAAACTCATTAGATAATAAAATTAAAATTTGATCAACTCATCCCTTTGAGATAATAAATTATAATATTTTTGGGTCGATGACAAGATAATAAAAACACTGTGATAAGTACTATATTTATTTCACTGATGTATTACTCACATTATAAGAATTGTTTTGAAACATAAATTAGAGACTCTTATGATGATTAAAAATTTCAGAAGAAGTATGTAGAAAGGATGTGGATATTCAGTGAATTAGTTACAAACTGATAATAGTGGTGAATAAAAAAATAATTATTTTAGAGATTATCTTGAAAAATATAGAATTTTCTAGGAGTTTAGTGCACCTTAAACACTATAGTAAAATTGTGTGACTGAATGAAGAAATGAAAGTTTGGTGGAAAAGGGACGAACAATGTTGGTTGAACATGATACTTCTCATTATTAATGGAGGTAGGATATCTGTAAATAAAATTATGTTCAATATCAATATTACTATAGGAAAAAATATGATATTAATTATTATGAAATTTACTTCAATAAAACTCTGAATTTGAACCACCTAAGAGTTTTGGATGTCCCTATATTATAAAAATCAGTGACGAAAATATTAAAAATCTTGATCAAAGAGGAGTTCCTAGAATATTTCTTAGATATCCACATAATATCAGAGGATATAGATGTTATAATAATGAATATAAAATATGGTTGATTATTAATAAGTAAAATTTCTGGAAAAATTAGACAATCAAGTTTTATAGTTAGATACAATGATAGAAGATGAGAAAGATAATGTGGTTGCAGTTATCAAAGAAAAAAAGTTTCTCAAAATGAATATTATAACTCACCTATTTTTAGGGATGAAGAAAAACTTCATACATATTATCCTAAGCTGAAATAGTAAGTATAATTTTAAATAATCATTGTTTATCAACAAAAACAAGTTCAAACTAAAAGAAAATCAAGGTTACTTTTACATAATTCATTGTACTCAAAAGTTGAGACAAAAGATGTAAATGAATCATTTGAGAATAAATAGTGGATTGATGTTATGAATTAAGAGATACCTAAAATTGAGAAGAATGATACTTGGGAACTAGTACTCAAACCAATTAATAAAAATTTCATTGGTACAAAGTGGGTGTTTAGTAATAATTTTAATGAATATTTTAAATTGATAAGAAACAAATCACAATTGGTTATAAGGGTGAATCACAAACTAAAGGCATTGATTTTGGTGAGGCTTTTTCTCGAGTGTTAATATTAAAAATATAATAATATTTCTTTCTAACGATGCATAATGAGGTTATAATGTTTTTTCATATGGGTGTAAATTCGTCATTTCTTAATGGGGAACTCGATAAAGAAGTCAATATTGAACAACCATGTGCCTTTATGATTGGAAAAGATGAAAATTAAGTGTGTAAGTTAAAGAAGGTTTTGTATGGATTGAAGCTAGATCCATGACCCTGGTATTCCAAATTGGATACCTACTAATGGAAATTGAACTTCAATAAAGGAATAGGTGATATAAATATATACATAAAATAAAATAAAGAGGTTTTCCTCATTTTGACTATTTATATTGATGACATTTTCATTCTTGGGAATTATAAAGAAACTTTTGAAAAGTATCTGAAGAGATGAAGTAGTTATTTGAAATTTTCATGCTCTTATAAATGAAATGTTTTCTTGTGGTAAAATATTAAAAAAAAGAATAAATTAATTCTCATATATAAATAAAATTAATATAAGAAACTTCTAAGTAATTTTGGCATAGAATACTCAAAACTATTTGCCACACTAATTTCAGTGGTAACTAAGTTTTAAAATAGTATGGATGGTAAGTAAGTTTATACAATGGAATTTATGTAGTTGATAGGATGTTTACTTTATCAAATGACTTCAAGGTCAAATATTGTATATGATATTACTTTATGTGCAATATTTCATAGTTCTCCAAAGGAATCAAATCTCTCGGTAAGAAAACGAATTTTCATATATATTTGAGACACAATAGATTTTAGTATAAAATATAATTATTTAATAAAAAAATATTGTTTTTGTTATACAGATTCTGCTTGGAAAGGAAGTTTTGATGATAGAATATCCACATCTGGTGTAGTTTTTTTAGGACAATGTTTTTTGATTTTTCATATAAAGAATAAAAATTAAATAAATCTTAGTATGGATAAATATGACTATGTTGCTTCCACTAAATCTAAAACACAACTTATGTGGATGAAAACTTAGCTGAAAGTTTTTTTAATTGAAGTTAAGTTACCCCAACTCTTTGGTTTTGATAATCAAAGTACTATAAAATTCACTAAAAATAGAGTACAACATTCTCATGCAATTTATAAGACATAAAATATCACTTAATCAAAGACCATGTGGATAATAATTAACTAAATTTGGGGTATATTCCTACAACCTAAAAATTTTCTGATATATTCACTTAACCAATACAAATTGAAACTTTTTATAAAATGAGTTTAAAATGGGAATATAGCCTCAATATCATCAATGAAAAGGTATATGATTCTTTCCCCTACCTCATCGATTATTTGGATAGTGTTTTCAAGGTAGATTAAAATTTTGTAACATAAATGTATCCATTAGTATTTTATTAACCTATTAAGGAGAGCATGTATTTGGGATGAGTTTTTAAAAGGGGTAAGCATTGATTTCACAATGTTTTCATTGTTTTAACAGTTTATTTAAGTGTAAGTAGGAAACATTTTTCTTGTAATAAAATTTTGAAAATTTTTTAAAGTTCAATGTTAATAGAAATGTAACAATTAATTTTTATAAGAAAATGATTATGGATATTATGGTTTTTCTACTCATTGATTCTAGTTTCCTTCATCGAGTTCACTCATGTAAGATTAGAAATGTTGGATGATTATTTCGTCTCATGAGTTACAAAGTTTTATTGATTTATTATTCTTGGTTCCAAACAATAACTAAAGTGAATATTCTTGTGACCAAGTTGGACAAAGGAGATTCTATGGATGCTATAAGTTATTTTGAAGGAATTTTTAAGTTGTTTGTCATAATAAGTTTATTAGAAGAATTGTATTTTGTTGTATTTTTATAAATCACGTGACTCTGTTAGTGTTGAAAAAATTATTTATCATATAGAGTTGGTTTCAAAAGAACATGATTAGAAAAAAAATCTTAATGAAGACTATCGGTCAAAGATTTTTTTCTAGAATTTTATATTCAAAAGTTTTAGAAAACAATGTTTGTACAATCTAAATCTAGAGATTATTTTCTATTATGATAATTTATAACATCATGTGTTTCAAAGATCTCATGATCCATGTGTTAAGTATAAAGTGGGAGAAACATGTACAGGCATAAAATTATTTTTATATAGAGTTATGAAGAAGTTAACTAGATAGAAGTCTAACTAAAAAATTATTCATAGAAAAAATTGGCTTTAGAAAGTTTATAAAGCCTTGGCAGTTTAAGAAGTTTTGAATCAGTATCTCTATAAATTTTTTGATGGATACATGTGAATTATACATGATAGAGTAAATATTTGGAAGAAATTTATTTAGGTATATATATTTCCTTCTAATAAAGTTCTATAAAGAACATTGGGCTGAAAATATTATAGAAATTTTTGGGTGAGCTGAAAATAATGTTATATTTTATTAAGGTGGTATTGGGAGAAAAAAAGTTGTTTGAATAAATTTTTTATCCAAGGTTTTTTGAAGAATAATGGGTGTTCTATATCATAGGGGTAGTTGTTCATGGAATAGAATCAGAAGTAAAAAATACATTAGATAAACTTTTCTTATGTCTAACTAGATTAGTTGGACAAAATTATAAGAAAGGTTCATCTTCAAATTTTTTTATTTAAGTGCATCAATTGAATGTTTTCATATAAAGTCTTTATATTAATTACATTGTGAAAACTCTTTTCATTATTCCCATAAAACAAACATATATGAAGTTATGAAGTTAAACTTGTTACACAAGGATCGAATAATCTTTTGGTATAAAGTTAATCGAACAAACATTGGGTGAAAATTTCTATCATATAGATATTTAAAAATGTTATATGAAATACTATTTATGTTTAAATGTGGAAAAATTAAATTTTTTTCATCAAAAAATTTTCAAACCGATGAATTCCATCAGACATACAAATCCATCAGTTGAAAGAATGTTTCTAGGAGAAGACTTCCAAAATATTACTATTATGTTTTTTAGATCATCATATAGACTCTCACTGGATACAGAAAATCTTTGAAATATTCCAAAAAAACATTTTTAGACAAACTTTTGTAAAGTACATTTCATTACAAAAAAGTATCGTAAAGATACTAAATGTGATACTGTTGAGTTGGTCCTTTATTGTTAATTATAAAACAGGGGAAATTCATGATACTCACCATGTTTTAATATAATTTGAAGAAGGTTTAAGTCGCTGAAGGTTCTCATATACAATCAATAACATTATATAACTATTTATAAGATATCAATGAATTTGTGTGAGGGGGAGTAGTGAATTTGTAGTTTTCATTAAGTAAGAAATTGAATTTTTTTCCCACCTTTGCTTCATCAAATGTTACAATATAAAGTGTGGAACTATAAAGTATGTTTTTATTGGTCACGTGTGTGAAAAATCTAAAATTTTGCAGAATTGATTTCATATAGAGACATATGAGAAACTTATATCACACAAATTTTGAGTAGGGATGTTTCAAACCAAGTAATCTCTTGGTTGAAGAAGAATAAGAGGTTTTAAAAGAATAGAGAATTTGATATTAGGAACCATAAAATCCCAAAAGGAAAACATTTATATCCTATATAATTGGATGAACTGGTCATAAGGAATTTGTATAAATTCTAATAAGGAATCATGCAAACATTCATAAATAAATTTCCTGAAAAACATTTTGAAAAAAAACTATCAGATGGATGAACAATTTATTGAAGAGTATCTTACCTAATTCTAGGTAAAAAAGTGTAGAAGAAGTTTTTTTCAATAATAGAAAAAGTTAATTTTGTAAAAGAAGAATAGTGACAATGTTCTAAGCCTATTGGTGAAGGTTTCTAAATGTTGTTATAAAATCTTTGATGTATGTTTATCATTGCAAAAAGAACATGCATAGTAGTTTTTATAATAGTGAAATGAAAGTGTATAGATATTTCTTTATTACTGTATCAACATAAAAGTAATTTTTTTCTAGTAGACTGTGTGGTATTGGTTTATTTCCAATCCATACCAATGACTATATAATCTTGTTGAGTAGTTAATAATGTAAATACAGGTGTTCTCATGGTTATGTTTAGATGACTGTTTTTAAGTAAACTTATAACTCTTTAATAGGAGGTAAATTTTGTTTCATAAGAAAGGAGGACTTTCAAAAATATCAATAATTCACCCACTCCCTCTCTCAGTGATCAAATTTCTCCTTTCAAGTTCTTATGCATTCAAGAATAATTCTATTTTGATCAACCATGAACAATAAAAGTGATCAGATCATCCATGATAACATTAGAAGATTATATAATGATGTTTGGAGATTATGGTCCATGTGTGAATAAATACAATAGGGATTCTAAAATTTGATCTAATGGACTAATGATGGTATGTCGATATCTAGTCAACTAGATCATCAATGAATATTTAATTACAATTTGAGGTAAGATTATATCTTCTCATAAATTAATTGTAAATTACATGTAGAGATCATTATCTTATGGATTTGACATTTTATTTAATCATTTAGTATGTGGTTTTTTGTTGGAAATGGAATTATTTGTCAGGTCAAATAATTATTATTCATAAATTGTCTAAAAATTAGATTTTTCTATCCCTATAAGGTTCTTCTGCTATGCCCCAAACCTACACTACAACCATGCCATTTTCCTTAAGGATGCATTCTAATCCCTTCATTTATGCATCAAAATGTGTAAAAACCCCAATCTACTAAATGGTATAGTGATTAGAGGTTACCTAACCAACCTTCTATTGAGCTCCTTTAAATTTTATTCACATTCATCTGTATTTAAATAATTTTCTCCCTTGTATGTTAACATGGTTAGCGGATTAAACAATAATGGGAAATTTTTCATAAATCATTTATAGTATCTAGTCAATCAAAAAAATTATAGATCTCGGTTATATTGGTTGGCCTTGGATATTCTTAAATCGCCATTATATTTGAAGGATCCATAAATAAACACTCTCTTATAATTACATGATTGAGTAATGATAGTTTCTATTTATATAATTTAAATTTTCTAAATTTGTAATAATTTTTTTCTCTCAATTTCTTCTATATAATCCACAAAATATGGTCATGCACTTCCTTATATATGTGAAATATGATAAAATAATCTGTAAATACTACCAAAAATTAATTGCAGTAATCTATAAAGGCTTTATTCATCAAATCCATAAAGATAATAGGGGAATTGATGAGTGAAAAAGGAATAACTATGAATCCATAATGACCATATCATTTATAGAAGTTTGTTTTAGGTACATCCTCTATTTTAACCAATAATGGAATTTATTAATATCCTAGTTCAATCTTTTAGAAGTATTGAGTCTAGAATAGTGGATCAAATAAGTTATCATTTTAGGGTAGAGGATACGTGTTTTTATCATGATTTAGTTAGGTTCATAATAATAAATGAATAGACACATTGAACTGTCTTTCTTTATAACAAATAGTAATCATACACCTATGATTAAGCACATGGGAATATAAAACCCTTTTAAATATTCACTTGGACCTTATTATTCAATTCCTATAATTAAATGGAAATTATAGATTGATGATATGGGTTAATACTAGGAAACCATAATTAAAAACCTTAACATATTAATTTACAATTGGTTTATCATTCATACTGAGTTTACTTATGACCATTTCAGCTAAATATCCCTCAAGGTTTAGTATTATGACCCATATAAAGGAAGTAATTTCAATAGTGAGTTCACGGTAAAATTTTCATCGATAGATGATCATTGGTTTATTTGGTATATGAATTTACAATTCCCTATCTCAATAATTAATTTTCTATTTATGTGAATAGAGTTAATCCATGTCTGTGATCATATCAAATCCCACTAAAGGGAGAATGTTAATATTTTTAGGAAGAGACTTTACGTAATCATATATCATAGATGAGTTATTTTCATGGTATTTAATCATCATACCACTATTATTTTTCACATATATTTAAATATTTATCTATTTTAGATCTAAATTAATTGTCTTATAAAATTTTTAAGATATAAAGGAATACATAAATCGAGCCTCAAATGAGATTTTTTCAATTTTGAGGGTACCTATCACCACCTAAATTTCATGTCTTTTATCCCATACTAAAAACAAAATGGTTAGTTTGAGTATCAAGAAATAATTAGAGAAATATATCATATGATAAGGAAAATTAATCCTAATATTTCAAAAATTATGACACCATTTTTTTCAACCTATCGCATTTTAGGTTCATCTAACATCATTTTTGGTTTTTCATAAGTTGTTTTAGGTTCTATCCTCTCATTATTCATAAATAATCCCCAAAAATAATGATTCCTTACACTGATACCAACTAATGTGGCCCATGAACAACATACAATCATATTTCTCCTTTTTAAATGAACATCCATTACATTTCATAATAAATAACACCCCAAAACCTTTATTTTTAATGTATTTGGAGACTAGATACATAATTAAATTATTTTACAACAATTATTCAACACCTCTAAAAAATATTCCTCACACATTATACCCTTATAGACATATCATATGTAATAATTTTATTCTTATCCTGGGGAAATTGATAAATAAAATAGAGTGAGTTAAGATACTTAGTAAGTGTAAACATAGTAGAAAACAATTAAAGATTATAATAGATCATAAGATAAACATGTGGGTATGAGATCATAATCAAAGTAAAAAAACCTTACCAAATATAATCATACCTAGTAAAACATATATAATATATAAATAGTCATGTCATAATGCTTTGTCATAATATATGACATGAGTAATAAGAGTATTAAAATATGATTTGATAATCATAAGCTATGGAGACGTAATATTTTCACAAGAATGTGGCATAAAAAATAAAATAAATTATAACAAATGTAAAGTATAAATACAAAAAAATCAAATCATAACGTACTAGTCTAACCATTTTCCCATAAAATAGTAGACTTAAGCTAACCAATCATGACCTATGACCTTTTTACACTAGGGTTAAAAACTAATGTTCTATACTGGTCTCATGAGATATAAAACTTCATCCAATGAATTTGATGGAAATAATGGACCCACTCATCATATAATTTAAAAAAAACATATGTGCGCCATATAAACATGAAACCATTTGTAATTCAATCATATCTTAATTAAAACATGAAAAATAAATGAGATTCATGAAAACATCCACAAGAATAAATAATAAGTCACACTATCAAATAATATGGATTTAATAATTAGATAATGTCCCTAAAAATGCTATAAAACCTTAAATAATGTTAAAATAGATGATAAATAACTTTTATAAGATAATTGAAATTTTTCTTTAGACAATAAGAGGAAATATCCTTTTCTCCAATAAATTTTATTTTTTAAAAAAAATCATATAGAGTGAAAATAGAAATTTCCATACAAAGTATTAAAAAACTTTAGTGGAATTTTATAAAATAAAATCAATAATAATTATTATAAAATGATTTTTTATGGAAAATCTTTACCAATGAGATTCCTCTCAACCCTTTGTAACAATTTATCCAGTAGAAATTTTATTATGTGAAAAAAAATAAGAATATTCCATTAAACCATTAGAAAATTAAGTTAAATAATGAAGAATTAGACTATAATAAATCATTTAAGTGAAGTTAAGGAACTCCAAAAAATAATAAAAATAATATGAACTTAGATGAGAATGATTCTTGGTCTAAAAGAAGATTTATGGTTTATCCTCATTAACGCATGTTATTTCGATTGAATTGTGAACTAAAGGGAATAAAATAGGTAATAATACATGAAAACCCCATGAATAAATAGAGGATAGAAAACCAAATGTTTTTTATATATGATGAACATAAAATTTCCCCAAATAGTAATTTCAATATAGATAATCTTGATTTCAATGTGATATTAGAAAGAAACCCCCATCTTTAATCCAAACATCCATGAAAGCACTTTAACCTCTAGTATAATAATCATAGTTATCTTAATAACTTATTTGGAATCTCAATCATGTATATTTCCTTTTATAAACTATAATTATAATAATTCATTACACATATATCGGTTTTCTATTGTTTATTTTCATCATCAAATGATAGTGATATTGATTATTTCTTATGTGTTATATAATGGTGATTTTGATCCCCTTTATTTGATACCATGTTACTCATTAATATATTATTCAAGTTAATTGAGTCATTTTTTAACTAATTTATATAGTTCCTTGTTTATTTTATGTAAGTGATGGGTATGGTTCACAAAAATTGAATCCAGGGAAAGTATGCTTTGATTAATGTACCTATAACAATAAGTTACTTTATAATGCTCTTTCATTTTTATGTCTAACTTTTGGAACCTTATTTATGAAAAAATTTACTTCTTATTATCATATATTATAACTATTAATATATTCATAATTATTCGTGATGAAAATTAAGATGTCAATACGATATCATTCATGTGGGTGGTTTAACCAACAAAAACAAGAACATGATGTACTTGTGACTGAGTAAGAGTATAGAGTTGTATAAAAATAGTATTATTTACATATAATAATATTAATCTTAATATTAAATCATTATATTAGAGGATGGGATTTATAAATAGTGTAGTTGATAATTTAATTGATAAATATGGTGAAGAACCAGGTTCTTACTTCGATGAATTTTCTCTTTGACACAAATTTCATTAGAATGGAGGATTTAACCTTCCTTATTCGAACTAGAATATTCCAATAGTCTAGAAAGTATTTGGTGGGATAGAAGTGGGAAGATATTCAAGTGATTATTTAATGTGTTTATAGGTTTTAGAGGGTATAGGGGGTTCTTTTATTAGTGAGTTTTTGAGTAGAATTTAAAAAAAATGAATGGGTATGGTTATCATTTTAAAAGGAAAATAGATACACAAGGAATAAATAATGAACATGGTTCATGAATATCATTATGAAAAAAATAGAGACAATTTTTCATGATATTTTAAGACAATACCACTTAATTTAACTCTATTTTATTTTACCATTATCCTGCTAAATCAATTTTACCTCATTAATTTATTTTTCTTCCTAGTAATAAAATTCACCATCTTACCTAAATTTTTCATGAAGATTACAATTTTTAACCCCATTTTATCATGGTAGTTTTCTAAATATGAAAATTTTAGTTTTTCATTAAAAATGTAAAATATATATATATATAATTAAAAAAAATTATAGAAAAGAGACATTTTAAACATTAATTGTTCTTAATATTATATCATATCAATTAAAAATTAATAGAGTATTAAACTCTTTGTTATAAATTAATAAATTACATAAGATTCACATTTAAAAAATGATCAATTTAGTTTATTAAAATAAAAGTATGAAATCGTTAATAAAAATAGTTTTTTGAAGAAAAAAAACTATTTTTAGCATTAAATAATTTTAACCACATCCTATTGAAATTAATCATTAATCATATAACCATTTAATTTTATCAATATATTGGTATAGAAATATTTCTTATAATTTTATAAATACATGAAATATATATTTATATATATAATATGTAACATAAGTAATTATCCCAATAGAGTTATGAGACTGGAAGCTACTCTGCAAAGATGACAATGGTGTATAGGGAATACCTTAAAGAATTATTATTACTCATTTATTAGGTTCCAATATTCAATATAAAGGTCCCTATCTAGTGTTGACCCCGATTCATAAAGTTATTTTTCATATCACTAAATTTCCTTCATCTCCAATTGAAGATCCAGGAAGGATTACATATCTAAAGCATAAAGTAGTTTTGTGAACCCTATTCTCATTCAAGTGATTATCCTCTGGTAAGATTCTTAGTAAAGGATTATCATCCCATATTGAAGTAAATCTACAAAAAATTTGGAATTACTGTACATGGGTAGAAATTACCTAATCATGTGGCTTCTCCTTCCAAAGGATGAGAATCCATGGAATCTTGAGGTCTTAGTTCAAAGAATCTCTTTTCTTTGGGGGTTCTCATACTGGTGGTGTGTATCTTTAGGTTTATTCTTATTTGATTGTATTTTTCAATAAGATAATCTTTTTATTTGAGCATGGACATTTGGATCCTTATTTTTGAAACTTTGAATGCTCCATCTCCATGAATTGTCCTTGGTCTTTAGTGTGTTGGAGGTCAATAATTCCTTTTCATAGGTATAGTTTAGTATTCACAGTCTCAATTGTATTTTGTGGCATCCAAAAATTATATTTTAAATTAATTATGTAATTACTGTACTAATCTGGTTAGACAAGGAAACCTAAAAAATAAAGTATGCACACATTGAAATAATTTTTTTTGATATAGATTGTAGCTCCACTCTCATTGATAATGTTTTTCTCATTAATCCCATTAGTGATATTCACATCAGTGTGGAATATGAGAAATTACTGAATTTTTATCATTCTAGAAAAACTGTTGGTCACACAGCTGAGAACTGTAGGAGGAATATTTGTGAATTTTGTGGATTAAAGGGGGTGTTTCTAAGGATTATGATGTTAAAGAAAAATGGAATCAAAATTCAAGGTCATAAAGTCATAGTATGTCTTTGTCCTTGGCCAAGTAGTCAATGGTGTAGCCATTGGTCGAAAATGCAACCAGGGTTGATCATACATGCTCAAAAATTAAGGTAATGGTCGCAATGGACAAGGGAAGAATATCTCAGACCTTGGACAACTCAACTAGTATTGTTCAACCATTTGTGGAATTGAATAAATTGAGTGTGGCTAGAATTGTGAATCCAAGTGCTTATAATCACAATAATTTGATGTTCTCAATTTGACAGGATCAAAAGCAAACCACTTGAGCCCAGGTAGGTACTGTCTTTGATAGTAAGGAGCATGCAGCTAAAGGTTTTGAGCTCCAAATTATATAGAGTATTCATCATCCCTCTTAGGCCTTAACCATAAATGGGGATCATTCAATTTAATAACCCGGTATTCTCTCCTAGGAAGATCTTTTGGAGTAAGCTTAATAAATTCAGACTGGTTCTTCTTTTTGAGATTCCTTGGTCAAAGGAACTGAAAATATTGATGGTTCTTGTGCTCTTGCTAATGGAGTGGATGTTGTTAGAACTCCCAGGCATGTCATCAATTCTGTAGAATCTAGATATTTGAGGGGTCATTATATTGTTCATTTTCATGCCACTACTGCAGAATCCCTTGGTTTGGATGTGGTTGCGACAAGACCTATAGATTTAGGGATCATAGATGCTCACACTTGTGTAAAACCTAAATATGGGATATCAATTGGTGAAGATGTAAAATCTATAGGTTACACTACTACAGAACACACCTATAACAGCATTGACATTTATCAGTGCTATAAAAATCACTGATAAAGTCCATCTTTATTTGCGCTAAAAAACGCTATAAAGGGAACCCTTTGTCATCGTTTTTTTATTAGTATTGATAAATGGTAGCATTTATCAGCACTTTATTTTTACTACTGATAAAAGGTTCCCTTTATTAATTCATTTTTAGCATTGTTGAAATTTTACATTTAACACTTCTTTTTTAGCACAGATAAAGGTCCAGAATAAAATGAAAAATTAAACAAATAAAAATAAAATGAGTAAATTAAGGAAAATATGAAAAAATTTATTAATTAAATAATTATTGACAAAAATGAATAAATTTAATATACATATATATATATATTATATAAATAATAATAAATATTATATATTAAATATAGATATATAAAATGAATAAGTATAATGTATATAAAATGTTAATTAAAAACATATTGATGTCTTATTCATTTTTAATGTATTTTGATTTTTCAATTTAACCTATATAAAACTTCATGTTTTCCATTTATTTTTCATACATATATGTGTGTGTGTGTGTGTGTTAATGAATTTGTATACACAAACACACACACAAATATATTTACGCAATATATAGAAACACATGCACCTAATATCTATGTAATTTATTCAAATTTTAGTATATTTTATAATTTCATTATAACATGATACATTTAATATATATTATGTTTTTTATCAAACAATTTTATTTATTTATTTTTAATACTATGGTTGGGATATTCATTTTTAAAAAATTTTATTTTTTATTTTATTTTTGAATTTGATCATTTTCTATTATTTATTTATATATATTTATTTATGATGTTTCAGTATTTTCAATATGTATTCATCCACTTCAATATATATATATATATATATTTAATAACATATATTTAATTAATAAAACTTATCCATTTTTTCTTTATTTTTAAAGTGTACTCATATTGAATTATTCAATTTCACTCATTTTTTAAATTTTGGTATTTAAGATTATATATCTATTAATAATGTTAAACTTTATTTGCAAATAAATATTTATAAATAAATATATAGATAAATGTAAATTTACTATATTTATAATTATTATAAATAAATAATTATTTCTTTTTAAATAAGTATTTATATAATTATAAATAAATAATTATTTCTCTTTAAATAAGTATTCATATAATTATAAAGAAATAATTATATGTATTTAAATATTTATAAAATTATTGTAAATTTATTTAAATAATTATAAATAGAAATTAATTTATTTAAATGATTATGAGTATAAAACTTTTATTATTGCTAAAAAAGTGTTGTTAAAAAAGATATTTGTCAGTGCTAAAACATTAGCACTGATAAATATGTCTTTTATCTTCACTTTTTTAGTGTTGATAAATATTGAGATTTATTAGCACTAAAAAATCACTGATAAATATCTCATTTATCAATGCTTATAAATTTAACGATGATTAAAGGGGTCTTTATCAGTGTTATTCTGAAAGTTCTTTGAAAAGTTCCCCAGTTTATTTTAAAAAACCCCTAACCATGACTCAGTCACTCATGATTCTCAAGCTATTGTGAAATTCCTCTGTTGTCGATGTGACTCCTCTACGTTTCCTTGTATTAATGATGACAATAACCCAATGTACGTTATTTTTCACTTTTCCTCTATCGTTGTTTGGTGTTTTGGGTTCAGTGTTTTGTGTTTTTGTATTGTTCTTAACCATGAAACACCCTACATATCTTTTCCTTGCTATTGAAATAAAATGAGTGGTTCTATTTCATCATTTTCATCTATAGAAAATGGTTTCTAATAAAGATAAGGATGTTTTCATATGGTAATGTTAGTCAACATATTTATATGGGCCTGTATGGATAAATAAAATATATTTTTCACCAAACACTAAAGAAAACATGATGTTGGATTTATAGAATGAACAAATTTAGTTTAGTTAAACATTGAATAGGTTAACTCATTTCTCAAACATGTTATCTATATCCCTTATCATCGACACATGACTTTGGCTAGTTTGTGAAAAATGGTATTTGGGCTTAGGTTCTTTAGAGTTCCTAAGTTTCAAAGTGTGCTTTTTTATTTTAATAGTAAGGATAGTATGGAGTTAGGTTGTCAGAACTCGTGAGGTACATGTGGAAAGAGTGTCACAAACTCTCTTCCATTTAGAGAAATGATTTTCTAGGGAACTTTGGGATTGTGTCTTGTAATTTGATTGAGATTTGTATCGGTTTGATGTGTTTGATATGTGAATTTATATTTAAATTCCCAATGAATTTTAAGTGATTTGGTATTTTATTGAGCTTGGGGTGCCTTTGGATGAAGAGATGCATCTACAAAGCTAGTCCCCATATCATATCCAACCATGTGGATCCCATATGGATAATTCTAAGGACTCTACTAAACCTGAAAAAAGTTTTTTGTTCATTTAATTTTTGAATTATTTCAGCCGCTTTTAAATATTGAATTACTCTTAATATGAATTCTCACTTTTGTTAGGTGAATTAAAGAGGGGTTGGTGTTGTTTGAAGTTATTTAAAATAATTTGATCTAGTGTTGTATAGTGTTTTGAAAATTTTAAATGTATTTTTGGGTTAAAATGGGTTTTTCTTTTTTTTCTAAAAAAATGTTAGGTTCTTAAATATTTTTAATGGTTTATTTTGAAATTTATTTATTATATCATAAAAGGTATTTAAAAAATTGGTTTATTTAATTATGTTTTTTGAGAAAAATGATTTGTAAAAAAATGTATATTTTTATAGAAAAGATTTAAAATTAACCAACTTTATTTAAAAATGTATATAACTGTTATTAAACTCTCAAAATGGTTTTGTTTTATTTTTAATCAAGTGTAGTGTTTTAAAACTCTTTACTTAAAGTTGGTGATTTTCAAGAAAAATAATTTTTTATAATTTTTTGATGTTGTGTTTTTTTTGTGTTTATGTTTTTGTATTTGTCTTGTGGTATTGGATGGACTATTTAGTTTGATATTTTGTAAATTAACTAGTTGAGTTCATGTCTTGTGTCATTTAAATTATTCCTCCTGACATGTTCAAAGAAAATACTAGAGGTTTGGTCTCATAGGATAACCCTGTTAGTGATTTCTAACTTTATTTAGAGGAGACTCGTTTGGTTTTAATCTCTACCCAAACTCTAAATTGAGTGGGGAATATGGAAGCTTCTTTCTCTCAAACCCCATCTTAGGATATTTATTTTTTGGATGTAGAGTCTATTGAGACTTGTGAATCTAGTGGTCGGTTCTTTTATTGATTTTGATAGGGTTTTTTTCCTTTAAGAGACTCATTGTTTTAATATACTCTTCTTCAATTATGTGGTTGTGTTAAGGGTCTCAATACAATTTTATAATGGGACACATAATTTGTGGTATTTTTGATTTCTTATTGTAGACTGGTGGTTTATCCTTATCAAGGTTGCGTGTATTTTTTGATTTTTTCTTAACCTATCTTTGTGAGTCTCGTGCCTCTTATTTCGGATTTTATAGGTATAAATCGGTAAGAATATATGAAATTTCATGTTCTTATGTGTCTTTATTTTTTTTAGAATCAATTATAAATTTATATTAATAGAAACATGAATAGTAAATAAATAGTGTAATCTTATTTACTTATTATCCATGATTAGTTTTAAATAACTCATTAATTGATTAAGTTTATTTAGTAACCCCCTTTATCGATACAATTAGTTAGTTGTTTCATACTTATATTTAAAATATTTCTTCTAACATCTTTTGAATTATATATAAAGTATGAAATCACTTACTAAAAAAATGAATGAGAGAGAGGGGTAGGGGTTCAAATTTAATATAGATTATTTTGCGCCTATTTTTGAAAGATTATTTTTTTTGTAAGGGGAAAATTATATTAATATATACATTAATATAAAATATGTCATCACTCTGACCCCTAGATCTCCATAAGAAGGAGCCAATGAACATCTTCTGTGTGTTAGGACTTATATGAATCCTTATGTACTAGGTTTAATTGTAGATCTACTTAAATCTATGTGGTATAATTATCTATGATGGGAATTATATATGGTTCCTCTAAGATTTGATGGTGATATATCATAATAATAAATTTAGTATTGTATTAAAATATTCATTTCATTTATCAGAGTAAAAAAAATCTAGATTAATACTCAGAATATGTTGAAAATTCACCCTTTAAAGGGGTCTATTTTATTAGAGGGATGTTGTGGTGGATTAAAAAAATATCCAAAAATTGAAAGGTGGGGAATCCTTGAGTATACATAAGTAAGGTCCAGTGTAGATGGGGTGAGATTCATTTCTTCAATACCACTAGAGTGGAGGTATTATAATTCCTCTTTAATTGAGGAGAATTTTTTGAGTGATTCCATTAGTGTATGTTCCTGTGACACTTTAATCCTTATACGCTTGATTTTCTTCTATCTATTGATGATGGATTTGACTACCTCTTTTATACTATCCTTCCTCCCATCATTGTGGTTCCAATGTTTATTGATGATATACCTCTCAAACAGTGATGAGAGGAAGGCTGGTTTGAAAGAGGGAACGAGTATCCTAAAATCCATCATCAAGAGATATAAGGAAATCAGGAGTCTGGGGAAGGATTAAATAAAGGTATTGAAAGTCGCTTGTATTATAGTGTCTAAGTATTATATATTTTTTCATGACAGTAACAATTTTCATGAAATATGCATGCAATTGTATACTTTTATGCATGGAGTGTATTTCATAGTTGCTATTCCAGACAAATTAAATGTTTGACAACTCATGCAGAAAATGTCTTCTGAACATGATGATGTTACCAATCCCAAGGAAGAACAAAATTTTAATGATGAAACTGCAGAATTATTAGGGGATCAACAACATGTTGATGAAAAAACAACAATGAAATAGCATCATATTGTTGAATAAAATTATCAAGGAAAGAACTCAAGGTATAAAATTTGAGGTTGGTTGGAATCAACACGAACAACCTATTAACCCCAACAAGTCAACATTAATTATTATCTTGGGGTCACAACAAGGATGAATGTGTCAATTTATGTTGACTCATAGCATTTCATCCAACCTGTAATAGAGGAAATCTTTTGGAAAGATATAACAGTAATGTTACAATATACTTTCTCTACTTTACAAAAAATTTATATAATGAAACCTTCATTTAGTTTTCATTATTTCATACAGAATTTGTTTATTTTAGAATATTTTTGTAAGAAATTTGTCTTAATGGTTGCTGAGAAATACCACAGAGGCTTCTAGAATCATCCTATAAAGTTAAATCTTAATGATGCTAAGGGGAAAATAAATCCCCACCGACCATTATGCATATATTATAAAGAAGGAAACATAGACTTCTTTCTTCCATCGTCGCAATGAGAAATAATTCTAGGTGCACTAAGGTTGATAATATATTATTTTACAATATTTATTTTTTTGAACTTGATTCAAAATTGTTAATTTACAAAATAGAAAAACTGTTCTGAAAATAAAGAGTATGCATAAAAACCAATATACCCCTATCGCGAAGGAAGGATGGGGTATGGTTAATTAGAGAATAAATTGGTATGTATTTTAAATCAACAATAAAATTTTAATTGTGTGATATGAAACAACATATGTTCATTTTTTTATATTCCAATTGATGAAACAAAATCTGAAGCCACTTCCACCCCATGTCATGTGCTATGGAAGGAGGCTCGTGTAAATAAAGAGGGTAAATTTGTTAATGAAAACACAAAATTAGTATTGGAATCATGTGTATGTTTGAAAAAAATTTAATTCATTGTGATTTATAACAATATTACATAAAAATAAAAATGATCATATTTTTTTATATGGTTTAGACACAATAATCGAAAATGGTCATACCAGAATAAAAGTGACATTCAGTAGCTTTGAAGCAACCAGAACAATATGGTCACATTAAAGGATTAGGTTTTGGAGTGTCTCCTTGAACATGTTTTGAGAAGATAAAACCACATGAAGATACATATAATATGATGAGATAGTTACAGGCACAAATACACTCACTGTGAGATATTATTTTTACGGTCTGGTTTTGCAGACCAATATATAAGAAAGGATCCAAGGGAACTAGCAATGGAGAAAAAATCAACTCATAAACCAAATGATCCTACTAGAATTGAGGCTAGTAATTCCCCCCAACCGCATACCTTAATTGGGGTAATCAATTTTTTCATTACTCATTCACCTAAAAGTGAATCAAACAACTTATGATAACTTTATATTACTAAAATTCAGTAGGGTACATTTGTATGTGATTTTTATCTGTCAAAACCTACATACCACCATGTTACAATGGTTACAATGTATAATATTATAGCAGACCAACTACTCAATAAACCCCTCCCAAAAAAATCCAATGATAGTGGGGATCGAGGTAGCTTATAAGCCAACTATTTTGTTGCTTGTTCCACTTGATGGTCTGGATATTACAACAATTGAAGCTGCTATTAAAGCTTTCACAGCATGGTTGTCTAATCTTATAAAGATACATGAGGTACATCTTTAAAAAAATCATATGAAAACATGTAACAGTTTATGATAATAGGTCTAAAGGGAAGTATGATGTTAGAGATGGATAAATTGGAAAAGAAATGAAAGGTGAATCAATAAAATCTAGTGAATCAACCAAGAAAACAAACTGACCTTTCGAGAGTACCTTCTCCCCGCCAGTTTCAGCACAACATTTATTATCATTACAACTTCATAAAGAGACCAAAATTAAAGATAAAATATGTCTTATATTGAATATTAAGAAAACACATATGGAGATTCATTCACATATGTAATTGGTCTTGAGACTCTAACTGAGATTCTCAAACATGAATGGTTAGGAATCTCAGCTATGAATACATATATAAGGTAGATTTTTATGACACTTATTACCAAATAGTGAGCTAAATATGTTTATTAAATTTAATAACTATTCATATTTTGTATAAGGGTTTATATTACAACTATATAAAGGGATGATCGTGTAAAGCATGATTTGGATTCATTGATCCATGGATCATTTCTATTCCATAATTTAATTTGAATAAAGAAGCAATTAAATATAAAAAAGAAGATTTACTAAAAGAGTTTAATAAAAAACACCAGACGACAAACTCTTTTTGATTCCTACATTGTAAGTGTAAAACACTATGATCTTATCACATAAAATAAATTTTTAATTTTTTCATTACATAATTTTTATTAGGAGGCACTGGATGTTGATAGCAGTCAATATAGACACCCTGAATATTCATTTTATAGATTCAATGCATGTATATGCAACCAACCGACCACACATGATGTGTATTGTGAATAAATAATACACTAGAATCAACATTTTATAGATAAACTTTTAATTATTTGTTCAGTTTGTTTTAATGAGAATTTGTTTATAATAGGGCGATCATTCAATACAGGCTCGATCATGGCATGAAGTCGGTGTCTAAAAAGATAAAGCCTATGGATTACTATTGATGGAAAAAAATTAAGGTATATATATGAATATTTAAAAATCAAAACATTTCAAAACAATTTACTTATTTTGGTTAATGTTTCTGCGGTGTACAAAACAAGATTATGAAATCGATTATGGATATTATGATTGCAAATTTATGAGAGAAATCATAAAGTATTAAAAGACCAGCATCTACCGATAGGTAATTTATAAAGGTAATTAAAATTTATTTAAATATATTTCATAATCATTTTTTCCTATATTTTCTCAGTACTATCAAGATTTTTGACATTGGAGTTACTCAAAAGAAGAAATCAATTTGGTTATAGATGAGTGGGCAGCATAATTTTTATCAGAATGTATGCGGACAAAAATTTAGGTGATTAACTGATATTTTTGTGATCTGGTTTGAATTATGACCTTTGAAATATATTTTGGTTGTGAATAATTAGTGTTAGAATGCTTATATATTATTTTTTATCTCTTTCTCAAGGAGAATAACAATGGAGGAAATCTATTTGTTTAGAATCACTAACCTTAAAATAATAAAATTTATGGGAAATTGTGGAGGTATAGGTGGAGGAAAAGGTAGAGGTGAAAGTAGAGGCGAAGGTGAAGGTGAAGGTGGAGGAAGATTCGGTTTCATAGACCGATGTGTAGGTGGAGGCAGAGGTGAAGACAAAGGTTGAAACCGAAGCGAAGGAGGATAAGAAGCACTAACTTGCAAACAATAAAATTGTTAGTAAATAAAGTAAAATAAGTATCATACCATGATTGTGTTTAAGAAAAAAAAATTAAAATTTTACACAATACTGGTCACTTAATATAAGATCCATTGTGTGTGTTTCCGGTTTAAAATGACATTTTAGTAAAAAAAACACATGTGGCATACTCAAAACTGAGGATACGCATTCTGATTGTTTTGATACTTTAAGAAAATGATTCATGAGTCATTTGGGATGTGTAGGGATCATACACACCTCAATATGATGCATGGTGTGACTGGTATGACTCCAAGTGTGATTTTTATTCAAAATTGACATTAATTTTAGTGAAAAAAATGACACCTGAAAAACTGAGTAAACATGTTCGTATTGTTTTTTTAATTTAGTGAAAATTGTATATACATAATTTGGGTCATGTAGGGATCAGCCTCACCTTAATATGATGCATAGTGTGATCGATATGACTCCAAGTACATTTTTTTATTCAAAATTGATATTAATATTAGTTGAAAAAAACAACTGACATATTAAAAACAATAAAATGAATTTGGATTATTTTTTTACTTCAAGAAAATGATCCATACGTCATTTGGGGTGTGTATGGATCTGATGCATCTCAATCTGATGCATGGTGTGACTATTATGACTCCAAGCACATCTTTTTATTCAAAATTGACATTAATTTTAGTGAAAAAAACAACTAACATATTCAAAATAGAGAAAACTCATTAGTATTGTTTTGGTAATTTAGGAAAATGATCCATACATTATTATTTTTATCTACCAATCATCCTCAACTCAATATGATGTACGGTGTGACTAGTATGACTCTAAGTGTCTGTTATTTGTTTAAAGTTGACATTTTAATACAAAAAAAGTCTCACTCTCTGAAAACTATGAAAACGCACTCATATTGTCTTGATAATTTGGTAAAATATTTAATAATTCATTTTTGATGTGTATAAATCAGTCTCATGTCAAACCCAAACATGATTCCACCTGTATGGCCCAAAGTGAATGTTTCTAGTTTAAAATGATATTTTAGTAAAAAAACATACATGGCGTGTTCAAAACTGAGAAAACACATTATGATTGTTTTTATACTTTAGTAAAATTATCCATGAGTCATTTGGGACGTTTAGGGATCATCTGAACCTCAATCTGACACATTGTGTGACCGGTGTGACTCCAAGTACATCTTTTTATTCAAAATTAACATTAATTTTAGTGGAAAATAACAAATGAAATGCATTATACTAAGAAAACACATTCATATTATTTTATTACTTTAGTAAAATGGTCCATACATCAATTGGGACATGTAGGGATTATTTTCACCTCAATACGATGCATGATGTGATCTATATGAATCCAAGTGCATTTTTTATTCAAAATTGACATTAATTTTAGTGAAACAAACAACTGACATAACCAATAATGAGAAAATCCATTTTTATTGTTTTTTTACATTATTAAAATGATCCATACATAATTTGGGTTATGTAACGACCATCTTCACCTCAATTTTATGCACGGTGTGACAATTATGACTCCAAGTGCTTCTTTTTATTCAAAATTGACATTAATTTTAGTGAGAAAAAAACTGACATATTAAAAAACAATAAAACACATTAAAATTGTGCTGTTAATTTATTAAAATGTTCAATAATTAATTTATAGTGTTTAGGTATCAGACTAACCTCAATTTGATGCACGGTGTGACTGGTATTACTCCATGTGTCTATTATCAGTTTAAAATTAATATTTTAATACAAAAATATTCACTCACTAAAATCCAAGAAAAAGAACTTTTATTTTCTTGATAATTTGGGAAATGGATTTATAACTCATTTTTTATGTGTATAAATTATTCTCATGTAAAACCCACACATGATTCCACCTGTATGGATCAAAGTGTATGTTTCTCGTTTAAAATGACATTTTAGTAAAAAACACACGTGGTGTACTCAGAACTGATGAAATATATTCTTATTATTTTTATACATTATTAAAATTATCAATGAGTCATATGGTACATGTAGGGATCAACCTATCCTCAATCTGATGCAAGGTGTGACTGGTATGACTCTAAGTGCGTCTTTTTATTCAATATTTACATTAATTTTAGTGAAAAACAACTGACATGCTCAAAACCAAGAAAACACATTCAAATTGTTTTTTTTACTTTATAAAAATGATACATACATAATTTAGGACGTGTAAGGATAATTATCATCTTAATATGATGAATAGTATGACTAGTATGACTTTAAGTGTTTCTTTTTATTCAAAATTGATGTTAGTTTTAGTGAAAAAAATAATTGACATACTCAAAACTAAGAAAAAACATTCATCTTATTTTTTTACTTTAAAAAAATGATCCATACTTAATAATTTATGTATAGGGATCATTCACACCTCAATCTGAAGCATGGTGTGACCGGTATGACTCGATGTGTCCGTTATTAGTTTAAAATTGACATTTTAATACAAAAAAGTGTCACTCACTAAAAAATATGAAAGCATGGTTAGATGTCTTGATTATTTGAAAAAATGATTCATAATTCATGTTTTAGGTGAATTAATCAGCCTCATGTAAAACCCACACATGATGCCACCTGCATGGCTCAAAGTGTGTGTTTTCACTTTAAAATGAAATTTTTGTAAAAACACACATAGTGTACTAAAAAATGAGGAAACACATTCTGATTGTTTTGATACTTTAGTAAAACAATACATGAGTAATTTAGGAGGTGTAGGTATCATCCACACCTCAATATTACACATGGTGTGACTGTTGTGACTCCAAATTCATCTTTTTAATCACAATTGACATTAATTTTAGTGAAAAAAACAACTAAAATGCTCAAAACCAAGAAAACATATTTATATTGTTTTTTTACTTTAGTAAAATGATATATAATTCATTTTTGATGTGTAAAAATCAGTCATACCTCAATTTAACTCATGGTGTGACCGGTATGACTCCAAGTTCACCTTTTTATTCAAAATTTAAATTAATTTTATTAAAAAAACAATCAGTGTGCTCTATAATAGTTTTTTTGTGTTATTGTGTTTGTGTTTGAAATTTTATTTCATTTAAAATCAGTATTTTTATCTTTTTTTGGTAATTTTTGTTACTGTTTCTGGTGATGTAGTGTGTTGTTGTAGCACACTACACCTATTTCTAGTGATGTAGTGTGTTTTAGCATCACACTACAGTTTTCACCTTTATCAGCACTAATAAATGGAATGATAAAATTATGATTTATCTGTGCTTTCAAAGGTTCTTATAAAGCTACCCTTTATCAATGCTTATATGTCAACTGATGAAGTTTATCTTTATTAGTTCTTTTAAATGAGTTGATAAATAATTATTTTATCAGTACAAATAAATGTGCTGATAAATCATACTTTCATCAATGCTATTAAAAGTGATGATGAATCATACTTTTATCAGTGCTTTTAATTACACTGATAAAGATACCATTTATCTGCACTTTTTTATCACTGGTAAAATACATGGACTTTTAACCACGTAGAGGTACTTTGTGCTTTTCTAGCGCTAATAAAGGTTTATTATAGTGCTATTAAAGGCATGTTTTGTAGTAGTGTGAGGATATGAAATCCCTTTATAGACAATATAAATGATATATTTTTGATAAATGGGTTTTTGAATCTATATTATTTCTAGAGAGGATCTTATTTCATTCAGGTGACCAAAAATGAAAAATATAAATTGATTGCTCCTTCCTCCTTAAAACATAAGGTCGTTACTCCTATGGCTATAAATAACATATAGGTCTATCTTGAACATCCTCCTTTGGTGGAACATCTAAAAAACACCCCTCCATACAGGATAAGGGATGGTGATTCTAAAAATGAGGGCTAGTCATATCCCCTCAATTAGATAAGCTAATGAAATCTATTTACGATCTCTTTGGAAAATCCTCAACCATGGAATGAAATAAATAAAGGGTCAGGAACTCTAACATCCAAACTCCTCATATAGGCCAAAAATATGAAATGATTCCTCATGGACTCAATGTGGGTGTCACCAAATGGTTTGAATCCCAAGCTGAGTTCATTTTTTCCAAAATCCAACCTGATTACTTTGGCTATAAAGACTATCTCATAGGCCAAAAATTTATATCTTTTTAACTATGAATAAATCTATCATTTCAACCCAAAATGGATTTTTGGTACCTATCCTTCAAATTCAAGATCTGTTCGATTCCATATGACTCCATTGATTCATTATCAAATGGTGATTTTTAGCCTCTTTAAAAAATTTGGATGTGGAAGAGAGGCCATTGTCCAAAGGGTATAGGCCAACACTCTAAAAACAAGGTCTCTATATGGAAATCTAAGACTTGCTATTTTTTATTATTTTAGGAGGTCATGTTATGATTTCATTTTCCTTATCTCCTCATAAATTTTTTTTTATTTTTTTATGAATAAAGGGTTTTGGTCTATCTAGCTCTATACTTAACTTCTTTTTTTAATATATGAAACATAAAACTATATTTTTATAAAAATATATTTTAATTAATTATTTCATTTTTATTTCATTAGAGAATTATATTTAATTTTTTAATTATATTATTTTCAATTACACAATTTACCCATTGGATATTCCCAATGACATATATCCAACAATTATACTTCTAACTGTGATATTTCTAATGACCATATATATAAGAGTCAAATTTCATTCCAATATATACCCCTGTATATATTATGAAAATCATTAATTAAATTTATTTACTCCTCTATCAACATATTTATTATATTTTAAATTCTCTTTGTTATTTTTATAGTTGCAATTGAGGTTTCAATATTAATAGAAAACCATGAGGATAAAGTTTTTATATTTGTGGTATTTTTATTTATTTATAGTCTTCTTCCTCTTTTTAATTTTATATGTGATGTTTCATAATGTATTCTCATAATGTGTTAAATTTTATCTCTTATTTTGATATTTTATCTTATTGAGATTTATTAGAAAATTTTTTTGTATATAAAATGTCTTCAATGGTTATTCATCCACCCTTTTTTAAAAAGGAAATCATTAGAAAATGTCAATGTGGAAAATATTAATAATATTCCTTTAAAACATTGGTAAATTAAATCGAAGAATATAGAAATTTAAATTAATAAATAATTAAAGTAAATATAAGGACCTCCGTTAATTAATATAAAGAATATGAATATGGAAGAGAATGATTCCTAATCAAAAATAAGAATTATGATCTTTCCCCATTAACGCACATTGTTTTAGTTGAAATGTGAACCAAAGGGAGGAAAATGATAAAAAAATACATGTAAAACTCATTAATAGCTAGGATATAATGAAAAATTTGGTTCTTATATTTTATTAACATAAAATATCCCCAAATTTTAATTTCAACATATAAAGTCTTGATTTCACTGTGAGATTAGAAAGAACCCCTTACCTTTACTCTATACTACCATGGAAGTACATTAACTCCATTTTAAAAATAATAATTATCTAAATAACTTATTTTAGAACCTTAACCCAACCAATTAAATTTTATAAAAATTAATTATAATCATTCATTACACATATAGTAGTTTTTAATTGTTTATTTTCATTATCGAATGTTAGTGATGTTGATTATTTCTTACATGTTACATAATGGTGATGTCAGACACCATTATTTGATACCAAGTTCAATATTTATATATTATTCAATGTAATGGAATCATAAATTTCACTTATTTATTTAGTCACTTGTTCATTTTATGTAAAGTATGGGTATTGTTTGTGATAATGGAATCCATGGTAAGTTTGTTTCAGTTATTTTACCCATAACAATAATATACTTTATAATGATAATTCATTTTTTATTTCACACTTCTAGAACCTTATTTATGACATAAATTAATCTATAATGTAATATATTATAATTATTATTGTCTTTATACTTATTCATCATGAATATTATGATATAGGTAAAACATCATTCATGTGGGTGGTTGAACAAACACAAATGAGAACATGATGTAGTGGTGAATGAGTGAGATTATAGAGTTATATAATATTAATATAAATTACTCATAAGCATATTTAAGTTTATATGACATCATTATAGTAGTGGATGATATTTATAAAGAGTGTAGTTGAGAAGGTAATTGATAAAGATGGTGAAGAACTGGGTTACTACTTTGACGAGTTCGCTCCTTGCCGTATGTTTCTTCAGAATGAAGGATTTAAGCTTCTTTCTTGGAACTAGAAGATACCAATCATCTAAGAAGCCTTTCGTAGGATAGAAATGGGAATATATTCAAAAGATAATTGCATGTCTTCAGAGGTTTGTTAGGGGTATAGGAAGGTTCCTTTTATTAGTGAGTTTTCAATGGAATTTCCAAAAACTATTCTTTTCCAATGGTTTATGGTATCATTTTAAAAGTAAAATAGATAAAAATTTAAAAAATAAGGGATATGGGTAATTCTTACCCTCATCCAAACATTTTAGAGATAAGGTTTCATGATATTTGAAGACTTTACCACTTAATTTAATTCTTTTTACCTTATTTGACCTTTATCCTCATAACTCATTTTTTACCTCGGTAAATTTTTTTTATTTATAAAAATTAAATTGATCATGTTACCTAATTTTTAATGGTTGAGATCAACAAGGATCAACCCTTTGTATGTTTTCTAAGATCGAGGTGCTTGGAGAAGGCTCAGAGGAAGTATGGAGTTGCAGAAAGATGGAAACAGGGAGGTTACATGATGTGTAAAAGGCCTACATGATGTGTACTATTTTGGGTTTTGAAAAATAAAATAAATTCTAAGGAGATTTATTTTTTTGCAAAACCTGACCTCAAGGTAGTACATGACATGGATGATAGGTAAACGTCGTGTACTTCTAATCGCATCGCAATTCACTACTCATTTCCACCCTTACACTAATATTTTTAACTGGTTTTTTATTAAAAATTTAAATTATAATAACAAATTGAACTTCATGATTGATTAAATACATTTGTTCTTTACACTTTTAAAAAGGTCAATTTCACTTGTTTTGATGATTTCATTGAAGGATGATGTGATTCGGAGAGCCCTTAATGATGCGGATGGAAAATGTATCAAACTGCATGGAATTCAATGAATGCATGTCCACTGTTTTGAATGATATAAAAACTCTGTGAATCAAAATGGGCTGATATTTTGTGATAATAACAAAATATATGTGGTATATAACTTTTATTGAGGAACCCAAACCCAATTAGTTCATTAAGAGGCTCAAAAGAAATGATTTATACAATATAATGAATCTGAAGAGAGACAAAAGTGCGCCTCTATATTTTAGCCATATCAATTATTATAATCATTATATTACCTCCATATTTTACATTGAGATATAAAAGGTGTATAAAAAACTTTTTACTTTTGTTTAAAGTGATTTAAGTCTTTCTGTTCTCCCAAAACTATGGACCAGGAGTATTATTGAAATCATGGTTCCCAAATCCACCTTCATCTTTGCCCATAAATTGGCACCTTGGGAACCCCATTTGGGAGTTCGAAAAGGAGGAAAGATTCTACCATTTTGGAGTCCCAAAGTATTTCTCTAATCATCCCTCTTTGTTCTGGATTCTATGGTATGTGATGCTTCAACATCTTCGTCTTCCTCCCCTCTAATGGATTTATAAACCCCTTGTGATCACCTGGGGAGGAATGTTATGTAATCTTGAGATTCATGTTTTTATTATTTTGAATTATCTTTTTGATTATTGGTTTTATGTTTTTTTATTCATCCTTTATACTTAGTTAATTTATTTACATACTGGTACATTATACTCAAACTCAAATGATCGTGTTTGGGGGTACCCTTTCATGTGATGTTCCACACACTGTTCATCCCTTTTTCTTCCCTCTTTCAATAGTGGTGTTTTTGTGGTTAATATTGATCAATTGAAATCACATAAAAACTTCCATGTCTATGTAATTTAATTTCATGGTAAAAAATTGAAATAACATACAACCCTAGACCTCACATCTAGTTCTTCGTGTGTTTCCTCAGTGCATTTCGGTTATGAAGTCCAACACAAATCAACCAATCATCAGTGGTATATAATGAATAATTATTTGTTTTTTGAATGACCCCTAGGAGGTGTCTTGGTTTAAACTCAGTAACATTCTAGTTATAGGTGTTACAAACGAGAGATTAAATTATCATAACCCTATCTCATGAAGTGATGAAGGATGAGCATCATGAGATTCCCCAGGTTGATCAAGCTTAATAGAATCTATCAATTTATTCTTTCTTATATCACTTTCTTTTATATGATTCCATATTAAATTAAAAAAATCATATAATCCCATTACCCATTTTCATAATCAAAACATTATTTATAAGTTAATGATCT
The DNA here is from genome assembly GCA_963277665.1 of Viscum album. NCBI lineage: Eukaryota > Viridiplantae > Streptophyta > Magnoliopsida > Santalales > Viscaceae > Viscum > Viscum album. The sequence goes on along the minus strand of OY728150.1, from coordinate 625,101,900 downwards.
AAGGCTCCATCGAGATATGGCCTAGGGTTCCTACTATACTGTAGAAATTCTAGTAAAATCTAAAAAAAATTATTTGACGCACTCGACAACATGATCAAATTTTGGAAATGTTGCGAGGGACCCAAGATCATTTTTCCCTTTTACTCTTTTATTTACTTATTATACCTTTTTATATCACCCCCCCCCCCCAATTTATTTCTTTTTTTTGTTTTTGTTTTTTTTCATGTTATTTCTCTCTTCATCTCTTCTTCTTCTTCATATCTTTCTCATTCTATAGTATAACTTTATCTTTTATTTTCTCCTTTAAATCTTTTTAAGTTAATTTATTTTATCCATATTTAATCATAAAAAGAAAAAAAATATATAAAAAATATCACATCTTATTTCCATGACCCAATCTAAAAAAGAAAAACAGCTTGAATTTGACCCAGAAAGTGAAATGATACTTCACTCAAAAATTAGGTCATATAGAGTAGGTTAATCAAGTAACACTTAGGAACCCGTTGTGTAAAATCAAGTGTTCCTAAACTAATCAAAAATTGAACCCGATCAAACACAATAAAATAAGGTTGTAAATAATTAAACCTTAAAAGAACTTATCACCTCGGATATGGAGTACCAACCTGCATACATCCAATATCCCAAGGAAGCATCCAACTTTGAGATGAGATTAGGCCTCATCCACATACTTCCCAAATTCCATGTTCTTCTAAGTAAGTACCCTCCCAAACATTTCAAATAGTTTCACATAGTATGCTCCACAATGAAACCCCAAAATGTATTTAAGGGTCTCATTAATTTTAATACCTTCCCTTTCTCCCTTGATGGTGTATCCAAAGACTAGATTTAATATCTTCCCACCACATTTGGGGGATGGAATGACCATAAACGAATCTTTCTAGAGAATTTATTTCCTACCTCTCAGACTGCATCAATTAGAAAAGAAATCTATGAAATTAGGCAATCATACGAAGACACACTTCATGAATATTTGGAGAGATTCAAAAGAATTTTCTCAAGTTTCCCCCACAACCAAATTGGTGAACAATTGTTAATTCAATAATTCTATAAGGTAATTCTACAAATGGATCATGTAATTATAGATGTTATAGTTGTTGGTTCCCTATTTGATAAAACTCTTTCTTCCACTCATGACTTAATATCCGACATGGCTCAAAATGCACAACTATTTGGTACATGAGTAATTGCACCATCCTGATGAATTCATGAGATAATAAATTCATACCTAGAACAAAAGGTAGATAATAAACTTTATGAGATGGATACCCTTATAACTCAATTAGATCAACCACAAGTTAACTCACACTCTTCTTTTATTCCATTACATTGTGGTATTTGATCTGCTAACACTCTTTTTTCTGACCAGTGCCCTCAACTCCAGGATTCATCTGAGTCTTGTGCAGTAGTATTCCTAGGGTGTCCTTTTTAGAAATCACCACCCTTAAAGCAAGAACAATTTAGTAAAAATACAAACCCCAAGTGGAAATCACAACCACAATACCAACAAGGAGTCAACCCGAGCTACCCCAAGAATAATTTGTATCAACAAGGCCAAGGTATAAAATATTATTATCCCTCAACTTCTCATAAAAATCCTCCTTCTCCTCTAAAATTTAAACCAAGCCTCAATCACATAATAATGAAAATCAAGACCTCGAACCACCAGTTCCAACAGACTATGCACTCGGCTATTCAAGACCTACAAACTCAAGTGGGAAAATTGGAAAACACCATCATTGAGATAAAGATTCAAGGTTCTAGAAATCTTCCATCCCAACTTGTTGCTAATATAAAAGATAAAGGTAATTTTTTTGAAATAACACTTTATAGTTTTAAATAATTTATTCTTCCAATGATTCTTCGAAAAAGGTATGTCCCCTATTAAAACTCTCTTTTCCTACCATTACTATATTCTAATATTGAAAAACCGAAGAAAATTTCTATAAAAATTTTCATTGAGACTTCCACCAAACAAAACATTACTCTTCCTTTCCCCAAAACACTCTCTAAATATAAGAAAATTTCTAATAATGAGATTGATAATGATATAATGGATACATTTTAAAAGGTACAAGTTAACATTCCTTTACAAGATGCAGTTAAATAAATCTCATGATATGCAAAATTTCATAAAGAACTTTTCACCCATAGACAAAGGATGAAGGAGAATGAGAGAGTCAACCTGGGAAGGAATTTATCATCCTTGATTCAACTAGAAATGCCAATTAAATGCATGGATCCATGAACTTTCATGATATCTTACACCATAGGGGAGACATTATTTTCAGATGTTATGAAATATTTAGGTGCTTCAATTATTGTAATTCCTTACTCTGTGCACAATATCTACAGGTTTGGGAGCTTCAACCTACAGGAATCATAGTGAAACTTTCCAATTGGAGCACAACACACCCATAAAGAATGGTTGAGGGATTCCTTGTAAAACTGAAGAATCTAATATTCCCCTACCAACTTATACATTCTTGATATAGAGGATCCCTGAACCTGAGGACATTCTCCTCTCATATTTGGGAGGCCATTCCTCAAAATAGAAATGATGATCATAAATGTTTAAAATGGTATGATATCCATGGATTTGGGTGTATAAAGGTAAGTCTTAACATTCTTAATGCCATGAAACACCCCATTGAAGAGCACTCTAATCTTCTAGTCTATTAGATGGAAGTTCTCTCTAACAAAACACACACTAAAAATTATCTCCCCAGTCCGTAATATGATTTATTTTTCTCTTCTTCAGGCTTGTATGATTTGATTTTTTATTCAAGTTTTGATTTTTTTGTGGGTTCTGAAAAGTGTACATTTTTTACTTTAATTAATGAGTGTTTTAATTCTGAGGTACCCATGATTGTTGATGATTATGAAAATATAATTTCAATAGATTCTTAAATAATAAACATGATAATATAGATAGTTTTATACTCATCACACCCCCTAAATCCCCTCCCTCAATCCAAAAACCTTCAGTATTGGAATAAAATCCACTTCTATCTCATTTAAAATATTCATATCTTAAGGGTATTGGCCAATTTCCTGTCATTATTTCTAATAACCTGTCTCTATTGTAGGAATCAAAATTGATTGACCATTTGAGAGAGTGTAAAAAGGAGATTAGATAGACTTTGGAAGATATTCCTGGGATTAGATCATCTATTTTTTTACACTATATACGTTTGGTTGTAAGGAAGACTCAGCACCAGTTGAATCCCACTCTCATTAAAGTGGTAAAATTAGAATTTAGTAAATTACTTGCTATTGGGATCAGTTATACAATATCTGATTAAAAATGGGTTAGCCTAATTCAAATTTTTTTTGAAAAGACTGGAATAATAGTAGTATCTAATGAAAGGAATGAATTGGTTCCAACACATGTGAAAAACAATTAGTGAGTCTATATTGAGTATCGTTTATTGAATCAAGTCATGTGAAAGGACCACTTTACTCTACCTTTCCTTGAATGGATGTTATAAAGATTGTCTTCTAAGTCAAATTATTATTTTCTTGATGGCTAATCAGTTTATTTTCAAATCTATATATTCTTTGAGGATCAAGAAAAGACAAAATTTACCTATCCATTTAGAAAATTTGTGCAAAAAAGGATACATTTTGGTCTATGTAATGCTCTCGGTACTTTCTAGCGATGTATGTTGAGTATTTTTTTGAGTACCTAGATAATTTCATGGAAGTTTTATGGGTAATTTAACAGTTTATGGAACTTCATTTGATAATTGTTTGGCACACCTAGGTTCTGACCTCCTTTGATACATTGAAAAAGATCTCATATTAAATTATGAGAAATGTTATTTCATGGTTGAACAGGGGATAGTTCTTGGTCATGTTATTTCAAAAGAGGTAATTCAAGTGGATAAATCAAAAATTGAATTAATTTCAAACCTTCCATATCCAAAATATATTCGTGAGGTGGGATCTTTCTTGGGTCATGCTGGTTTCTACCATAGATTCATTAAAAGTTTTAGTAATATTTCACTTCACTTTTCTCAATTATTTCAAAAGGAATCTAAATTTCTTTTTGATAAAAAAATTAGTATTAGTTAAATTTACTAAAAATGAGTCTCACATCACCTCCCATCATCCAATCACTAAGGTGGGATCTTCGCTTCAAATTTATGTGTGATGCCTCTAACTTTTCAGTTGTGTAAGTTTTATCACAAATGGTTAAGAAGTATCCTCATGTCATTACATATACCTCACATACCCTTGACCCTACCCAGTAAAACTACATAACCACTAAAACATAACTTCATTATATTGTGTTTTCCTTAGAAAAATCCCGTTCATATCTTATTGGTTCAAAAATCATTTTATTTTATAATCATGATTCCCTTTGTTTCCTCCTAAAGAAACCTGAAGCTAAGACCTTCCTCTTTCAGTGGATGTTCCTCCTCCAAGAGTTTGACCTTGAGATTAAAGATATTAGATGAGTGGAATATTTGGTAGCTAGAAACAATAGTTGGATTTCCCACCATTGGACCATCATGTTGACTCACCCATCCCCATTGGATAACTCTTCCCTGGTGAGAGCCTTTGTGATGTTATGGACCTTACCCCTGGTATGCGTAAATTGTAAATTTTCTAGAAACAACTAGGGTACCCACTAATTTCATCACTTCACAATCCTAGATACTTAATCATGATTATTGATGGTACATTTGGGATGAATCATATTTGTGGAGAATTTATAGTGACCAAGTTGTTTGTCGGTGTGTTCTTGACCATGTGTTCACCTCTTTTTTGACCATTTTCCACGCATTGGATTGTGGGGGTAACTTTGGCTCTCACCATACATCTTGAAAGGTCCTTGAATTTGGAATTTATTTTCCACATTGTATAGAGATTCCCATAAATTTTGTAAGTCGTGTAATTGATGTCAATTCACTGGGAATATATCTAAGAGGAATGAAATGACCTAATATCCCATGTTATTTTGTGAGATCTTCGATGCATGGGGAATTTAATTCAATTGGATTTTTCTTAATTTATTTGGATTTATGTATATATTATTGACTATGGAAAATGTCTCTAAATGGGTGGAAGAAAATTCTACCAAAACTGATGACTCTCGAGTGGTTGTTGATTTTGTGAGGTCTGAGATTTTCAGAAGGATTGGTTTTCTAATATTTATCATTAGTAATCAAGGTTTACATTTTTTCAATTGTGACATAAAAAAATTTCTTCATAAGTATGTGGTTGTTGATAATGTATCTACTACATATAACTTCCAAACTAATAGATAGTAAGAAATCTCAAATCATTAAGTTAAGAAAATCCTGTAAAAAATGGTAAAACCTATTAGGAATGATTTGAGTTTTCACTTGGACAATACACTTTTGGAATACCATATACTTTTAAAACCCCAATAAGAATTTCAACATATAGGATTGTGTTTGGAAAGTATTTTCACCTCCTGATAAAGCTAGAGTACTGTGCATATTGGGCTGTTAAACAATGTAATATTAATCTCTCAAATGTAGGTGAGCATAGAAAGTTATAGACTTAAGAGTTGGAAGAAATTAAATATGATACATATGAGAACTATTGAATATATAAATAGAAGAAAAAGTTTTTGTATGATATGATGATTCATCAGCGGAAGTTTTATATCGGTGAGAAGGGTCTCAGGTATAATTCTAGGATAAAGCTCCACCCATGTAAGCTTCATTCCCGATAGTTTGGTCCTTATATTGTTACTAATGTTTACCATTTTGGTATTATAAATGTTTTGCATGAGAAGAGTGTATAGAGTTTTACTATCAATTGGTAGAGGCTCAAACACTTCTATGAGGGTTTTCCAAAGCATCTTGTGGATGAAATCCACCTGAAAGATGCCACATATGACACCACTTAGCGGGTTTTCCCTTCTCACTACCTTTAATTACTTGTTTATTTATTTAAAATGCTTTTATTGAAGACAATGTAATTTTTAGGTGTGGGGGATGGTGACGTGTCATAGTTAGGATAAAAAACAAAAAAATAGCAAACAAACAAAAAATAAAAAAAAATATTTTTCATTTCTTTTTCTTTGTTTTGTGTTTTTAGATTTACATTGATCTTAAAAAGAATATACATATTCATTTTTCATTCTTGAGTTGATTATGTAGAAAATTATATTGTTTTTTGAAAAAACAAATTCAAATTAATGTTGATATGGAATATTTTTATAGAATTTGTATTTTCAAATAATTATTAGGAATTTAATGGAATTTTGAATCCCATGCCTCATTGGAACTGACCAATATTTTAATCCCTTACCTGATAGACATTCTAAGTCCTTTATTGAATATTCTTCCTTTTAATCACTTTCTTTAGAGACTCAGGTCATATAGAGAAACTATAACTTTCCATGATTCTGTTTGAATCCATAATATTCGATTATTCTACATTCATGATACAGTAAATCATTCATTGAAAATCCATTTGTACAATTGACCTCTATTTTCATCCACCTAAACATTTTACCCTTATTAAGCCTTAGAGACCATAAAATTCCTATTATTTAGCCACATTAAAAGATAATTTATCCCTACCTACCCATATCTTGTGTATATTCTTGTTTTGTTTTTAGTAAGTGTGGGTGAGAGTTTGCTTCCATGGGAATTCTAGGGAGGAAATCATTATTATGTTTTTATATAAATAGTGCCTATATTTTCCTTGGGAAGTGGGTTCCCAAGCCATATTACATCATTTTTTTTACACATGCTTCCCCCTTTATCTCCAAAATTTTTAATATTAAAAAAAATATAGTTCTATAAATTGAAAAAAATAGAATGAAAAAATAGAAAATAGTATGTTTACTCATTATTATTCACTTCTTGTTTGTCACCCACATAAATGGATAATGAGGATACTGAGTTGGAGGTGATACACTTTATGAGGGGTTGAGTGTGTGCATTCATTGTGAACACATGTTGAATTTTGACATGTTTTTTATGTAAGATATTAAACACTCCTCTTCTATATCATATTTTTAAACATTAAATCCTACCAACCCTTGAACCTCATAAAAACATGTTGGAAGTCCTCTTGAATAGCACACTAGTTTTTTCTATTAAAGAACTAAGAATATTGTAAAGAATATGGTAAGATCACATGAAATCTAGAAAAATAGCATAAATCCACTTTCATATATTCCTTGAGTGAAGAGGGAAAATTTCTAGGTGAGTTATGTTGTGACATGTTTCATGGGTGAACAAATGATGTTGAAAAAATTTGAATGTGAGAGAAGAAAAATGAAAGTAAAATTGATTTTATAAATGAGACATGATTGATTTCATTTCATATATTCCTAGAAGTTTTATCACATTTTATATATTAATTTTACTTTCTTAGGATATAATCATTTTCCTAGTAGTGAAAATGTTTAGGTGTGGGGGTGTGATCGCACCGCGATTCACTATTCATTTCCACCCTTTCACCACTATTTTAAATTGTTTTTGTATTGAAAATTAATGTTATAATAAAAAATTTCACTTAATGTTTGATTAAATAGTTTTTTTATTTTCAATTTTAAATAGATAAATTTCACTTTTTTTATGATTTCATTGAAGTTGGAGGTGATTCGGAGAGCCCATAATGATGCGGAAGAAAAATGAACCAAACTGCATGGATTTCCATGAATTCATGTACACTGTTTTGAATGATAATGAAAATAAGTACATCCAAATGGTGTTATATTTTTCTATCATATCCATCGATTTATGGGTTATAACGTTCATGAAGGAACCCAAGACAAATTCATCCGTTAAGAGGCCTAAAAGAAACAATCTGTCTAATAGAATGAATCTAAATGGAGTCAAAAGTGTGCCTCTGTATTTTAGACATATCTCTTATTATATTCATTATATTTCCACCAAATATTACATGGAGAAATAAAAGGTGTCTCAAAACAACTTTTTAGTTTTTTCCAAAGTGATTTAAGACTGTCTGGTCACCCAAAACTATGGACCAAGAGGATTCTTGAAATTAGGGTGCCCAAATCTAACTCCCACTTTGCCTATAAATTGGAACCTTGGGCACCCCATTTAGTTTTTCAACCAGGAGGCAGTATGCTGACATTTTGGAGTCCCAAATGAGTTCTCTAATAATTCCTAGAAGTTCTGGAGGCTATGGAAAGTGATACTTCAACATATTCTTCTTCCTCCCCTCCCATTGATTTTTAAACCCCTTGTGATCACCAGGGGTGGAACGTGATGTAATCTCAAGCTTCATGTTTGTATTATATTGAATTGTATTTTTAATTATAGGTTTTATATTTTTTTTATTCAACCTATATTCTTATTTAATTTATTTATATATTGTTGTGTTATACTCAAACTCAAATGATCATATTTGGGGATAACCTTTCATGTCATGTTTCATACATCGTTCATCCTTTTTCATCCCCCTTTTAATTTTGGTGTTTGTGTGGTTCATATTTTTCAATTGAACTCACCTAACCACTGAAATTTTCATGTAATTTAATTTCATGGTAACACATTTAAATAACATACAAACCTAGACAGTGCATCGTGTTCTTTGTGTATTGTCTCAATGAGTTTTGGTTATGAAGTCGAACAAAAATCACCAAATCATTAGTGGTATCCGATGAATCATTGTGTGTTTTAAACTGAAACCTAGGAGGTATCCTAGATTAAAATCTATAAAATTATTTTTCTAGGTGTTAAAAACTATGGATTAAATTATCATAACCCTATCTATTGAATCTATGAAGGATGAGCATGATGAGATTCCCCAGGTTGATCACACTTAATCAAATCTGTCAATTTCTGCTTTCTTATATCACTTTCTTTTATACGCTTCCATCTTAAATTAAAAAAACCAAATTTTTTATAATACCATTCCCCTTTTCATAATCAAAAATTTCTTTTTAAATTAACTATCTTAGTCTCCATCAAGATATGACCTAGGGTTCTTACTATACTGTAGAAATTCTAGTAAAAACAAAACATTTAATTTGACACACTCAACGACATGATCAACTACCCTGCTACTATATGCTTTAAATACATTTTTTCACTAAGGTTTTCTAAATCTTATGGCCACGCATATTTTCTCTCTCATCCCAGGAAACCTGACACCTCCTTCTAGGGTTTTTTAGAGATCCCTTTGATGAGAATCGATCTTGGGCTTCCTTCTTCAATCCATCTTCAATATGAGGTAATATCTACCTCTGTTCTTGTGGTTTTCTTTGATCCTATTTCTCCCATTTCTCTTTTCCATGAAATTTTTCTTGATCTAAATGGTTTTAATGGAGTTTTCTTGGTTTTTGTTTGGTGTGGTTGGGTCGTTCCATCCTCTGGTGGATGCAGTTGTCATAGGGGGAGGCTATTTTGATCTATTGTGTGTACCGTTATTGTTAAAATAATGTCATAAACCCTTTGAGTTAGGGGATTCATGGCTTCTATAATTCCTTATGTGAAATTGTAAAGTTATCTTGATTTATCCCCTTGTTTCATAATGAAATTGACCTAATAATTACTTGAACGGGATTAAATAATTGGTATCGATCATATGTTGTTGATTTATACCATGATAACAGTTTGCCTCTTGATTTTCTAGATAGTTTTTTATCTATTCCTTTATTTTTTTAGCATGTTTCTCTTGATGGAAATTTTTAAATAACATAAATCTATAATTAATTGTTTATTTTTTTACGTAAAGATAAAGAGTCATGTTAATGAATCTGGTTGTTTTGTAACTTTTGATGTTAATCAAATTAATATAGTAAACATGTTTTATTGGTAAACCTGAATCATTTTGATTCTTATTGATGAAACAACTAAAGGCATGAAAAATTAGTTGTTTAATTAATAGTGACAGCTATGATAGCTTGTTGTTTAGGTTTCCCATCATCAGGACCTATAATTAATGAATTATTTAATTCAAGATGGATTAATGAACTTCGAATTTGATAAAAGATAATGTCTTGATGGGTTCTGAGTTACCCTTTTTATTTTAAAGGACAAGGACCTTATTCTTTGTATCCATGAGTGCTTGTTTTGTGTGAAGGTCGGATTCTTTATTAGGGCCAAGAGCCTTGTTTCTTTGTGGTTTGTTTCCTCCTACTTATGTTGTGGTGTGAGATAGAGATGTTTGATCCTGAAGGGATGTTGTGGTATGTGGGGGTAGGGAGGCCCAGTGGCGGTGAATGTAGTTCATGCCTAGAGTGACGAGATGCATCAGTTTATGCATGTGGGTGTTGGGGAGGACACCAGGGATAATAGAACGAGTTGAAGTTGGGATTACCTATTGATGTGAAATTGATTTATTATTGAATGTTATTTTTTTTATCTTCTTTACTTTCCCCACTGCTTGAGGTATCTAGTCTTTCTTATCCTCCATCTAAAAGAGGTGAAGATGCATGGGTTATGCCATGTTCTTTTAGTGTTTAGACTCTTGAGAATGGATTTTTCTACACTCCTGCAATGGATGGAAAAGACTCGACGGGTAGTTCATCTACTCGCCATGTTGAGCCCCTTGTGTTTGGTATCTTAGAACTCTTTTCTAGAATGCATGTAATTACATAAAGTGATAATTATGTTAATAAATAATTGAATAAATTATGTTAACCCGTGGGGTGGGAGCTTTCTGGGATGCAATGTTGAAGTTGAAATTTAAAAGGAACTATGGACTTAGATTAATTAATGGTTAAATAATTAATTAACATAAATTGAAACTAATAAAAATAGATAAATTAATCTAATGTATCCCTTTAAATGGTTGTGTTCTTATAGGATACCTAGTCTTAGTAGTGGAAACCGAGAGTCGGAGAGATGTTCACTTTATTTGAGTCAAGGAATAGGTTATTCCCATAGTGTGGTTATGAGATATATTATATTCTGTACTTTTTTGTGTTTTCATATTCTAATCCACCCTATCAGTTAGGTAAACTGACACCATAGGGATTATGAGCCCTGGGGGTGTTTTCCCTAACATTCTGGTGTGAGGATGAATGGATGACTTCCCCCTTTTCTCCCAATCACTTCTCTTGGTAGTTACTTGTACTGGAAATTCATGGGGGTTAGCTTTACCCATATATGTATGTTGAGGGTTGTAATAGCTTGTGGTTATTCAAAAAATATATTCTGGATATAGTTTCTTATGGGCTACTATAGGTGTAACGTGTATAGACTGTGATGGCTTGAGGATCCTTACTTGGTGTATGGGTTGTAATGGCTTGAGGTATAATACCCAAGGTATGATACATGTTAGGAGAGATATTTTGGCTCCTATAAACTACTTGGTTACCTTGGTTACATGGACGTTGTGGTTTTTTTTTTACGAGGTTCATGTTGTGGTTCTTCGCCCAGGTGTCTACGGGAAATCCTTTTTGGAGAGAGATTCTTAGGACATGCGATATTGGGGAAAAGCGGAAAACCAGTGGGGAAGTGGTAGTAGGGTACCATTTATATTCTTTATTATATTATATACTATTGTATGTGATACTTGGTGAGAGTATCCATGGTGAGTTTGGGAACATAGTATACCTATTTTGGTAACGAGTTAGTTTCACTTGTTGTTCAATGTGCTTTAGTATGCTTTCTTTACTTTTGCATGAGAGGCTCATAGAAGGATCCTACAGTGTATACTATTATACTCACCCAACATATGTATAAAATGTTTTTCAGGACACTTGGAGTAGGTTGGAGATCAGGCTGGTTACTACTAGCTTGGAATTGCAGGATCTGTTCAGGCGTCGTGGTCATTGCAGTTTTACTTTGTTTTGGTACTTGAAGTTTTTCCTTTCATTTGTAGTAGTTCCTGCATGACATTACATAATTGTACCTGGGATTTATTTTATATTGTATTCTTAGTATGATTTGGTTGGTGTATGTCTTATCTCTCTCTTTTTCATGTGTTCTCATAGATGGTAATGCCTCTCATTTGAGATTTTATTATACTCTCAGTGCTAGTCCCCAACCCGGGGCCTACTGGAGGTGAGACTTGGGGGTCATTATCTCTCTTCCGACATTTCCATCCGTATAGGGGTAAACTTTGTGGGGAGGGGGTTGTGACAGAGTGGTATTAGAGACTCTAGTTGAGGGATGGGATGGAGTTTGGATTTAGGCACAGGTGAGGATGCATGGGTTTGTAGGGAAATAGTGTTAGCTAAGTTTAGAAAACACTATAAACACAAGAGACTAGCTGAGACATGGGTATTTAGGTCCCCCTATGATCTGATTAATGGACCTTTAAGTTTATAGTGACTATTAAATAAGGTGATACTTGTTGCAGGGTAGAGACCTAGGAAAAGATCTTGCATCATTCTTATTTGCACCTATGTTTGAATGGGTAGACCTTCGGATAGGTTGACCTAAATTGAATAAAAAAATTAATTAATTAATGTCTAATATTCCATATTCTAGGTTTAGGAGCTATAACTGTTTGTTATTTTTAGGTATGGATCTAGGAAAACATCTTCATCAAGTTCATGCAGAAGATGTTCAGCAGGTTGTGCCAGCTGATCACCACAGATTAAAGGTTGACAATGATGACACTTGGAGGAGAACACTCCAAGATTTTTAGCATTATATTTTTCATAAGTTTGAGGGCTCCATTTTAGATGCATTCATGTAATACTGGTTGGATGATGTTGACATATATTTCAGCTCAATCTATTCTAAGAAGGAGCTCTAGGTGTCGTTGGTTGTGACGATGCTGCGTGGAGTAGTAAGGTAGTGGTGGTTCTTATTTTTTGAGGATTGTGAGGAGTCGACAATATCATGGGAGGAGTTATGAGTCAAGTTTAGAGTCTAGTTTCTTTCTTCGACCGTGAAGGAGGCCAGTCACCATGAGTTTCTTACCCTTCAACAGGGGAGCTCCAATGTGTGAGAGTTTAGGATCCATTTTTAAAACCCTTTGTGACATGATTCGGACCTATTTCCAAGATGAGAGGCTAGGACAAGGAATTTTGAGAAGTATTTGTGTCTAGATATCCAGTTCCAGGTCACCCTATTTATACTGATGAAATATAGCGAGGTGATGGAAATATAAAAGGTAATCTAGAAGACATTATCCATAACTAGATCATCTTGAGAGGGTAGTCATCAAGATTCATCACAAAGTATAGTTGTGGTTTGGGGTTCCCAGTTTTCATGGAAGAAGAGTTTCTGTTTGACCGGGGGTAGGTACCAGTCCTCAATGTTTTGTTTCTTCGAGGGTGGTAGCTCTCAGAACTATTCTAATGGATCAAGAACTTGTGTTTTTTGGAGACTGAGGTCATCAGCAGCGAGAGTGCCTAACCTTTTTGAATAGTCAACATACATCAGGTGTTCCACTTCAAGTTCCTCCATTGAGGTAGTTCCATCCAATGCAGCAACGGTAGGTTGAAATAGCTTTAGATTAATATAGATACGATGGTTCAGGTAGAGGATAGCCTTATAATTATCCTTGTCCCTAGAGAGTAGAGTGCGACCGTGTTGGTGGTTTTCATTAAGGTTAGAGAGGTTATGGAGCAGGTCATGGTTAGCTTTATGCTTTAGTGTTTCCAGCATCAGGTGATAAAGATGTCATTTGAGGTACCCTTTTCTTGTTTTCTACTTGGGTGTATGCCTTGTTTGATTCAAGAGTAGTGCACTCCTTCATATAACCAAACCTTGTCCATGCTTTGAGACTTTAGGTAGAGAGGCTTCTAGTGCCCTTGGAATTTACTATGCCATTTGGAGGTCGAGCTAACTTGTTTAATGTATGTAGAGACTCTTAGCTAGTGTTGGGGTAGCACTGCTCTTGGGGATATTTTGTATGTTTACATATACAATCATATGATTTAATCCTCAACATGTGTTGGTTGTATTCGATGTAGGCTATTATGGATTTCTTCAGGAGGCAGGTGGTGATCATCAATGATGATGGAGTGACAAAGGTGTTTTTTGGCGAGTGAGACCCTTTGATGGGTCAGAGGCATGTTCTATCTTTGTCATCTTTGATGGATGAGTTGATGTTGAGTTCATCATAGGTTTAGCAGTTTGTGTTTCCTAGGGTCTTGTAATAGTACCATGATGTCTTTCTAGAAGAGTTTATCATGTTACCTCCTCGACAATAGATGGAGTTCATGAAGAAGCAATAGCGAGGAGCATCTCCTATATCGATGTATCCATATATGATGGATCCTTATGAGTTTTGGGAGAAATGTATAATGTTTTATGGTCTATTATAGTTCAATTTTGTTCAGTCGAGTGTATCTTTGTAGGGCACACCAGTTTTGTTTGTGAATAAGGCTGATGGAAATTTGCAGTTGTGTATCAATTATCATCACTTGAACAAAGTGACAGTGAATAATTGTTATCCTCTTCCATGGTTTGATGATTTATTTGATCAAATAAAGGGTATAAGTTTGTTCTCAAAGATCTAATTGTGGTCATGATATCATCATATGCATATAAAGGATAAAGATATCCTGAAGACTGCTTTCTGTTGTCATCATGGGTATTATGAGTTTTTTGTGATGCTATTCGGTGTAACGGATGCTCCACATGTGTTCATGGGGTTAATGAATGTTGTGTTCTATGAGTTTATGGAAAAAAAATTGGTGGTCTTCATCGATGACATCCTTCTGTACTCAATGTGTGAGGAGGAGTATGTAGAGAATATGCATGCTGTTTTAGGAGTTCTTCATCGACAGAAGCTATTTGGGAAGTTTTAGAAGTGTGAGTTTTGGGCTCGACAAGTCCATTTCTTGGGGAATGTTGTATCCCTGTAGAGATTATCTATGGATCTGCCAAAGATATAAGCAGTTGTGTCTTGTTCATCCCCTAATATAGTTGGAGAGGTGCAATATTTTCCTGTCGGCAGGAAAAATAGTATTACCAATTATTTGGGTATTAAAGAGGGTCTGATTCCCTTTACCTACTTAGGAGTTCCTATTTTCTAGGGGAGACCCAAAGCCAGTTATTTTTCTAATGTTATTGATCAGATTATAAAACAACTTTCCAATTGGAATGGGAAATCTCTCTCCATGGATGGGAGAATTTTCTTGGTCAAGTCTACCATTGTTTCTAAAATGGTCTACTCCCTCATGATTTATAAATGGCCTGCTGGCATTTTCAAGTAAATTAATACCTATATTAAAATTTTCATCTGGACTGGAAGTATTCTTGAAAGGAAGCTTGTCACCATTCCTTGGAATTCTTGTTGTAGACCTATTGACAAAGGTGGGATTGGCATAAAAAATTAAATCTTTTTAATGACACTCTCCAGGCTCATCTCACTTGGCATATTATCAATCCCTCTTCTAAAGCCACTAATTTTTTGTATCACGTATTTCTTTATAATCTCCTAAAAGGGAATCTTAATTTCATTAATTATTCCATCTGGCCATCTATCAGGGAATCTTATCATAAGATCATGGATAAATATAGATGGATAGTTAGTGTTAATTATTCTATTAACTTTTGGTGCGGTAAATGGTATGATAACCCCTTGATAACTTTGTTACCTCCTAGTCACATTCTTGGGGACACTAATCAAACTATAAAAGATGTTCTTCAATCTCATCGTCATGATCTCCTAGATAATATTATGGAAATCATTGATAATCATTCTTTTTCTCCTGATGGTGATTTCCTGGTTTGGGAACCTACCCCTAATGGTGTTCTAGATTCCAAAAGCTTTTATAAGTAGAATTTTTCTCACTTTGAATCTAGTTATATTTGGGTGAGTCAGTTTAATAAATCGTGGATTAAACCCTCCAGGCTCACCCTCATATGGCATATTTTCCATAATAGATTGCCTACTGATACTATTCTCCAAATTTTGGTATCCAACTATGTTCTAAATGCCGCCTATGTAACCAACACAGGGAGGATGCGGATCATCTTTTCCTGTCTTATGCGACAGCCTCTGCTTTATGGAATTTTGTTTTTGATCTCTTCAATTACAGATGCTCTTTTACTGATTCTATATCTGTGTTTCTTAAAAACTGCACTAGATCTTATCTTTCTTTGCAGATCAACAACATCTGGCTGGCGGCAAGGGCAGAGATCATTCACGAGATCTGGTACGTTAGAAATGACCTTACTCATAATAATCATTCTTTTAACCTTAATGCAGGGAAATCTCGGATCCTGGTGGAAATCCAGGAAGATGCTTCTATTCAAAAAGATTGTTGTAACAACTCAGTTGGGGACTTTGAGATCCTTCGCCGTCTCCGAGTTCCTGGCAATTATACAATGCCAAAACGCACCTTTGAGGTTTTCTGGCAGGGGCCAATGCAGGGATGGATCAAAGTTAATGTTAATGGTGCTTTAAAAGGAAATCCAGGTCCTTCCAGTTGCGGTTCTATTTTCAGAGACTATGCTGGCCAGTGTCAGGGTTGTTTCTTCGTTGGATGTGGCCACTAGACATCGCTGGAGGCGGAACTGTTGGGTGTCATCCATGCTGTTGATTTTGCTCTTCAAAGAGGCTGGAGGAAACTATGGATTGAGAGTGATTCTTCCACCATCATTCATGCCATCTGTAATGGCAGCACTCATCTGGCCTGGAAGCATACTTCTTGTTGGATGAACTGCCTTAACTCGCTCCACAGGTTTGATTATATCACCACCCACACCTATCGTGAAGCTAACTCCATCGCTGATGCTCTTGCCAACAAAGGAGTCCACCAGCGAATGACTTGGATGGACTCCCTACCTGCTGATTTATTTGAGATATTTGATAGAGATTGTAAAAAAATACCCTATTTCATACTCTTGTAACTTTATTGCTTTTTTAATAATGATTTGTGCTTTGGTCTTTGACCAAAGCATTACCTTTAAAAAAAAAAGGAGGTTCTTTGCTGATTTATTTCGGGTTGTGACTCCTCTAATAGTATTGACCAGAAAGGATCAGGCATTCGTGTGGACTGATCAGTGTTAATCAGCTTTTGAGTATCTGAAGGATAAGTTTTTCAGTGCTACAATTCTTTTTCTGCCTGCAGAAGGAGTTCAGTTTGAGGTTTTTTGTGATTCTTCATGTATGGGGTTAGGATTTGTTCTGATATAGTATAGATTTTTCATTTCTTATGGGTCTCAGTAGTTTCATCCCCATGAATGTAACTATTCTACCTAGGATATTGAGTTGGTAGTAGTGGTGTTTTCCCTGAAGTTGTGGAGACATTACCTCTTCAGAGAGCAATTTGGGGTATTTACTAATCATAAAAGCCTAAGGTATGTTTTCTCCCAACATGACTTGAACTTGAAATAGTTTTAGTGGATGGATTTCTTATAGTATTACATCTTCAAAATATAATATACACCTGGTAAGTGGAATTTTGTAGACGATACAATAAGTAAGAAGTTATGTAGTGTTGCAGTGCATGAATCTGGTGATTCCTAGAGAGTGATGGAAGATCTATCATCATTATATATCATTATGGATTAATTTGGTGGTAGTGGTTATCTTTTCTAAATGATGGTGTAGTCATCTCTGGTGTAGCAGGTAGAAGAGTCCCATTTGGGGGATCCTAAGTTGGAGGTCTAGAGAGACCGAGTTGTTTGCAACAAGACCCCTGATGGATGGTTTGAGGATGAACAACACCGGGTGTTGTTTTGAGGGAGGAGTTTTGTTCCTTTGGCGATGCATGAGATAGTTCTAAAATATTTACATAGTTTTCCCTTATTGATACATCCCGGAGTGACAAATATTGTGCCTTGAGGAGTCGGTTTTGGTGGCCTGGGTTAAATCGTGTAGTTGCAAAGTTTGTGTCTCGATGTTTAGTCTATCAGAAAGTGAAGGTCAAGCATCGTGTTCCCGTTGGTTTTCTCCAGCCATGAGATGTTCCTTAGTGGAAGTGGGAGGACATATCTATGGGATTTTTTATTAATCTACCCCAAGCTCAGGGAGGTTATTATGTTATATTGGTGGTAATGGAACGTTTGATGAAATCATCCCACTTCATAGCAATCAAGGAGTCAAGATCAATGGAGTTTTTTTCAATGTAGTATCTAGAGGAGGAGGTGAGACTCCATAGATTCCCATGGATGATCATTTCCGATCAAGATAGTCATTTTACCTCTAGGGTGCGGATAGGTCTCCATCATGCTTTTGGTTCTCAGTTATTCCATAACACTGCTTTTCATTCATAGACATATGGTCATACAGAGAAAACCATCCAGACTCTTGAATACATGTTTCACTCTTATGTCCTAGATTTTGGAGGTTCATGGATAAGGCACCATCCCTTGGTAGAGTTCTCTTACAATAATAGTTTCCAATCCACCATCGATATGGCGCTATTTGAAGCCTTGTATGGGCGACCTTGTTGTTCTCCGTTGTGCTGGACTAGGGTTGGAGAGTCAACAATTTTCAGGTCGGAACTGGTATAGAATAAAACAGAGATGGTTCATGTGATTTGTGAGAGGATGAACGTAGTGAAAGATCATGAGATATCCTATATCGATCATAGGAGGAGAGCTCTATAGTTTTACATTGGGGATCATGTGTTTCTGAAAGAGACTCCCCATCATGGGTAGCAAAGGGTTGGTCGTGAGAGTAAGATTTATCCCCGGTTTGTTGGGCCTTTTGAGGTGTTGGCTCGTGTTGGAGTCATGGAATATAAGGTAACACTTCCCCCACAAATGATCCATATACATGATTTTTTTTCATATTTCATAGCTCTGTTTTTAACTTTAGGATGACCCTCACATCATCGATTGGGGAAATATCGATGTTGATGATGGTGCGGCCTTCAAGGAGATGTCGGTAGAGATCCAGGATTGCAAGGATAAGGTATTGTGCAGGCGTGCTATATCCTTATTTCATGTATTGTGGAAGCATGGTGGCGTGGAGGAGAGTACATGGTAACTTGAGTCGCAGATGTGTGCTTAATACCCCGAATTTTTTGATGTTTATCTCTTTTCTTGTAACGATGTTCTTTTTTTGGCTGTAGACCTTTCTTGGTTATGAGATGGCTTTCACTTGTTTTCTACTGTAGCTTGCTCTCTTTTGAGAGGTATCTATATTAGGATATTTTTTGGGATCTATTTGTGGTTGTCGTGTGGTTTTGAATTGTTATTTTTCTAAGTGTTTGATCTCCTGTGGTGGATAGAGCCTTAAGAGGTATCTTGTGGGGTGGTTGTTGGATGACCCCTTTTTGGTTTTCTCTCTAGGTTGGTTTTGGATTCTTGAGGATGAGAATGTTTTGAGAGGTATCTGATGTAAGGGAACAGATCTGTATGGATCAACCCTTTGCATGTTTTTAAAGACTGAGGTGCTCAGAGAAGGCTCGGATGAATGCTGGAGGAGTTCGGTCATGAAAATATAGAAGTAGGGAGGATACATGACGTACAAAAGGCCTATACGACATGTACTATTTTGGGTTTTTTAAAATAAAAAAAATGTCTTGGAGATGGGTTTTTTAGTGAAACCCAACCTCAAGGAAGTATGTGACGTGAATGAGATGTACACGTCGTGTTCTTCCCCACTACTTTATGTTTTAATGACATTCAGCTGCATGGGTTTTCCGAACCCTATGGCCTCACCTCTTTTATCTCTCGTCCCAGGAGACCCAACACCTCCTTCCATGGAATTTTAGAGATCCCTTCTACTGGAATCAAACATGATATTCTTTCTTCGACCTGTCCTCAATCTGAGGTAATATATACCTATGTTCTTATGGTTTTATTCAATACACTTTCTCATGTTTCTCTTTTCCATAAAATGGAGATTGATCACCATTGTTTTAATGGAGTTTTCTTGGTTGTTGGTTGGCGCGGTTGTGTTGTGAAATCCTCAGGTGGATGTAGTTGTCATAGGGGGAGGTGATCGTGGTCTGTTGCATGGACCATTCTTATGAAAATAATTTCATAAACCCTTTGATATAGGGGATTCATTTCTTCTCTAATTCCTTACATGAAATTGTAAAGTTAGCATGATTTAACCCCTTAGATTGTAATGAAATTGTCCTAATAATTACTTGAACTGGATTAAAGAATTGGTACCAATCATATATTGTTACTTTATACCATGATAATGGTTTGAATCTTGATTTCATAGATATTTTTATATCTATGACTTTCTTGTTTAGCATGTTTCTCTTGATGGAAATTTGTAAAGAACATAAATCTATAATTATAGTTTTTTAAAGATAAAGAGGCATGTTAATGGATCTGGGTGTTGTAATTTTTTATGTTAATCAAATTTATGTAGTAAACATGTTTAATTGATAAACCTAAATCATGTTGATTATTTTTTATGAAATAACCAAAGAAATGACAAATTTTTTGTTTAATTAATAGTGATAGCTATGATAGCTTGTTATTTAGGTTTCCCATCATCAGAACCTACGATTAATGAATCGGTTAATTCAAGATGGATTAATGAACCTATTGTTTGATAAAAGATAATTCCTTGAAGGGTACTGAGTTACCATCTTTCTTATAAAGGCCAAGTGCCTTATTCTTTGGATTCATGAGCTCTCGTTGTATGTGAAGTCCAGATGACTTTCTTAGGTCTAAGAGTCCAGTTTCTTTGTGGTTTGTTTCCTATTGCTTGTGTTATAGTGTGAGCCTGAGATGGCTGACCCTGGAGGGATATTGTAGTATGTGGGGGTAAGGAGGCCCAGTGGTGGTGGAAGCAGTTGATCCCTAGAGTAGAGAGATGCATCCGTTTATGCATGTGGGTGTCGGGGAGGACACCATGGATGATGGAACGAGTTGAAGCTAGGCTTACCCATTGATGTGAAAGTGGTTGATTATTGAATGTGTTATTTGGTTATCAGAATTACTTTCCCCACTGCTTGAGACAACTGGTCTTGCTTACCCTCCCTCTAAAAGAGGCAAACATACACGGGGTATGCCACATGCTTTCTGTGTTTAACCTCTCAAGGATGGATGGGTCTACGCTCCTGCCATGGGTGGAAAATACTCGACGGGTAGTTTATATACTAACCATATTGATCCCCTTATGTTTGGTATCTTAGAATGATTTTCAAGAATACCTGGAATTATGGAAAGTGATAATTTTGTTAATAAATGATTTAATAAATGATGTTAACCCATGGGGTTGGAGCTTGAAGGGATGCAATGCTGAGGTTGAAATTTAAAGGAACTGTGGACTTGGTTTGGTTATGCCTGGAGGGCATGGAACATTGTTATGATGTTAATAAATTGTAATGTTGAAATGATAATTGTTAATTAATGGTTAAATAATTAGTTAATGTAAAATGAAACTGATAAAAAGAGATAAAGTAATCTAATTTAGCACTGTAAATGGTTGTGTGCTTATAGGATACCTAGTCTTAGCAGTGGAAGTCAGGAGTCTGAGAGATGTTTGTTGCATTTGAGTCTAAGACTAGGTTATTCCCATAGTGTGGTTGTGAGATATAGTATATTCTATACTTTTTGTGTTTCTATATGCTACTCCACCCTTTCGGTTAGGGTAACTGACACCACAGGGATTCTGAGCCCTAGGGGGTGTTTTCCCCAACATCTCGGTGGGAGGATGGATGGTTGACGACACCCTTTGGCCTCGCTCTCTTCTCTTGGTAGTTATTTGTGCAAGTAGGTGCAACAGTTATCTTTCCCCATATATGTGTGTAGAGGGATATAATGGATTTTGGTTATTCACACACATATATTCTTGATATAGTTTCCAATGGACTACTATAGGTGTAATGTGTATAGGTTGTGATGGATTTGGGATATTTACTCAGTGTATGGGTTTTAATGGCTTGAGGTATAATACACGAGGTATGATACACATTATGCAAGCTTTGGTGGATCTTGGAAACTACCCGGTTACCTTGGTTACGTGGACATGGTGGTTGTGTTGCATGAGGTGCATGTTGTGGTGCTTCACCCAAGTTTCTATGGGAAAGACTTTTTAGAGAGAGATGCTTTGGACGTTCGACATTGGGGAAAAGAGAAAAACAAATGGAGAAGTGGTATCGGGGTACCCTAGATATTCTTTATTATATTATATACTCTTGTATGTGATACTTGGTGAGAGTATCTATGGTGAGGCTAGGAACATAGTATACATGTTTAGGTGATGAGTTAGTTTTAATTGATGTTCATTGTGCTTTAGCATTCTTTCTTTACATTTTCATGAGAGGCTCCAGGTAGGATCCTACTGAGTATACTTTTATACTCACCCTATGCATGACAATACATATGTGTACTTGGGATTTATTTTATATTATAGTCCGAGTATAAGTTAGTTGGTTTTTATCTTATCTCTCTCTTTCGCATGTGTTCTCTTAGAGGGTAATGCCTCCAATTTTTGAATTTACTATACCCTCAATGCTAGTCTCCAACTTGGGGCCTACCAGAGGCAGGACTCTGGAGTCATTATCTTTCTTACCATAATGTCGGCCCAGGAGGGGTATACTTTGTGTGGAGGGGGTCATGACATAATTTCAACATTTAGATTAAATTTTGAACTTCATTTATTCTAATTCAAATCCTAAATATGATATATTTAGCATTTCATTAAAATCATAACATATATAGAAATAGTATTTTTCTTGTAGAAATACAACCTTTTAAAAATTAAATGTTCTTAATCATATTTCTTATCAATTAAAAATTAATTGATTTTAAACTTTTTTGTTATACATTAATACATTGCATTAGATTCATATTTTAAAAGTGATCCAATTATTTTGTTAAAATAATAATATAAAATTCTTAAAAAAATAGATTTTTTAAAATATAATTTTTAATGTTAAATAAGTTTAACCCCATTCTATTAAAATTAATTATTCATTATATAACCATTTTATTTTATGAATACATTGGTATGTAAATATTTATTTTAATTTTATAAATACATAAATTCTTTTCATAATTATGATGATAATAATAATATATAATAATACATAACACATAAAAAATATTTTTTTAAAAAAATATTTTAATTAATTATTTCCTTTTTTAGTTCATTCGAGAATTATATTTTATTTTTGAATTGTATTATTTTCAATTAAAAAACTAACCCATTGTATTTCCCCAATGACCGTATATCTAAAAATTATATTTTCTTCTCTATATTTCCGATGACCATATATATAAGGGTCAAATTTCATTCCTATATATATCCCTCTATACATTGTGAAAATCATTAATTTAATTTAGTTACTTCTCTCTCAACATGTCTATTATATTTCTAATTCATTGCAATATTTTCATAGTTGCAAATGAGGGTTTTTATCTTAATAGAAAACCTTGAGGTCAAATATTTTATATATGTGTAATTTTTATTTATAATTTTCATCCTCTTTAATTTTATTAGTGATGTTTGATATTGTATTCTCATAATGTGTTAATTTTTATCTCACATTGTGATTTTTTTCTTAAAAAAATTATTGTGGATCACTTTAGTTCACTACCACAGAAACATATTTACATAGTGCCACCCTTTATTAGTGCTAAAAAAATGATGATAAAGGGGGTATCATTATCATTGCTAAAAAAGTTCTGAAAAAAGGTTCTTTTAATGGTGAAAAAAACAATATTAAAATTACCCCTTTATTAGTGCTTTTTTTAGTGCAGATAAAGGTACCCCCTTTATTAGCACTTTTTTAACACTATCAAAGGGACCCCCTTTATCAGTGCTTTTTTTAGTACTAATAAAGGGGGTATTTATCAATTATTTTTTACTAGCGCTGATAAAGGGTATATTTAAAAAATATATATTTCATTAAAAAAATATTTATATATTTATACATTTATATTGATATAAATATAATATATATTTTTTAAATATGTTTTCGATAAGGCTAAATCATCATTTACACATAATATATAAGATATTTACTGTAAATGGATTATAAAATAATTAAAAAAATATATGTTTAATTAATAATTTATTAATTATTATTTAATAATATTTTTTTAATTATGACAAAGAGCCTGTACCCTACTGGTACAGGCTTCTTCCTGGCATCCAAAAGACCCAGGATCAAATTCGGGCAGGGATTAATCTCTGGGTACTGTTGCAGCACTGTAGCAGGGGGCACTGTAGCAGTACTGTAGCAGCGGGGGAACTGTAGCGGTGACAGAACTATAGCGGTAGAGTCACTGTAGCAGGGACTGTAGTGGTTGTGGTACTGTAGAAGGTACTGTAGCAGCCTGGGTACTATAGCAGTACTATTCATTGAGGGGCCCTTTGGGCCAAAACAATGGGCTTTCAAGCCTAGTATTTAGGCCACTTAGCCTTGGGCCTTCGGGCTATGTAATGGGTCTCCCTCTACCCAGTCTAAATAGGTCTTTGCATTAAATAATAAAAATGAAGCTTCAGCCCCAACCTTTAAAAAATAGTCTTTTAATTACAATTTTAAGATGAAAATTTCAATAAATTAATAAAAGATCAAAAATAAGTTGAAAACATAACTCAAACTTCAAACGGATATAACTTTTGATCCGGGTATCTATTTGAACTCTACCAAATATCAAATCAAAGTCAGTGACAAGATGTACATCACAAAGGTTTGAAAAAGCTCTATAAGATTTGTCTTATTTTTTTTGACCCCAAAAAAGGCCCAGAAGGCCTCTAAAACTAAGTTTTTATTCGGGGTACCCAAATGTTTTAACATTTTATGGATTTTAAACCTCGTTTATGGGGGAATTTTTTCCCTTTTTCAATGGGGACTGAATTTATTCCAATGGATTACATTAATATTGATATTATGGATTTCAAATTTAATCATTTTTCTCAATTTACTATTATTTATAATCAAATATATAACAATATATAAATATTTTTTATATATTCACCCATGAAAATTTAATTTTATAAATAAATAATTAAACATATTTACATATAAAATATATTTCTCAATATATAAACTCTATCTAAATAAAAAGTAAAATCTATTTTATTTGAAATAAAAATGTATGAATATTCATATACAAATACAATTAATCTATATATAATGTTTATATATATATATGTGTGTGTGTGTGTGTGTGAGTATTGACAAAAAAAATATTTATCTATATATAATAATATATGTATATAAATATTAATATATAATATAAGGAAATAAATATAAACTTGTATAATTATATTTATCGATTCACACATATATAAATATATATGTGTGTGTGTGTGTGTATGTATGTATGTATGTATTTATAAACACACATAAACATAGAAAACATATCTTATATATGTATTGAAATATATATAAATATATATATATATATAGATAAAAAATTAATAATATATATATATAGATAAATATCTAAAATAAAAAAGAAAACAATATCGGTGAAATGGAAAAGGCACAGGATTATGAGGAGGAGGTCCCAGTTTCAAAATCCACTAAAGGAAGGGGTGTGTGTGGGTGAGTAAGGGAGATACATAGCGCTATTAAAGGGGGTGGGATTCCAAATGCTGTTAATGGGGGTGGAAGACTATAAAAGTGATGTTAAAGGGTAGGGCAGACACTGATAAAAGGGTGGTTGGCCCACCCTCTGAATTTATAGGGAAAAAATCTTTTAAAACATTTATTTTTTTGAATTTTATCAGTTATTTTTTTATCACTGATAAAAGGGGGGCCCTTTTAATAGCAATTTTATTATCTGTGCTTGTTTAGCATTATAAATTCCATTTTTTCATGATTTTAAAGTTCGTATATGCATTAGTGGTTCTATGTTGTATATGACCAGGGATGGCCCTAGAAATTATTAGGAATTATATTTTCCAAGACTAAAAGCCCTATTTTTTCTTATGAATGAAGTACCTATAGTGGTGTATAATACAAATTTATTATTTTTTCTCCTTCTCATTGGTTTCCATAGCCCAAGGTCTTACTATGCTTACCTTAGGGCCGATCCTGTATGTGAGACCAGTTATTTAACACAATATTTATTTCAAAGAAAAATAAATAGTAAAATTGTTATTTGATACTCAATTTTTATCTAGATTGAAGCTCTAATTTAGTAGAACCTCCATGAAAAGAAGTTGAACCTCCAAATATACAATTTCTAACACACCAATTGCAATAGTCACTGCATGGTAAACCAATTAACTGCACTGATCAATTAGATATGTCTTCTTCTTCCCTCCAATAGGTAGACAACATTTTCAATTTTCTTGTATTCAAATACCAACATTTATCTAGGAGTTATACAAGATGGTATACATATCACCTCAAACATTAGAGTTTTCTAAGTGAAAAAACCACAAACAACAACAATGATAATAATAACCATCACAATCACAATTATAATAATAATAATAATAATAATAATAATAATAATCAATATACTAATAATGTAACTATTATTTTATATTAATGTTGTTATTTATAAATAGTCACTAATTATTTAATTGATAATGTAACTATTTTTTAAAATAGTCTAACTGATTAATAATAATAATAGTGTAATGGTTATTTGAGCCTTCATGTGTTCATTCATGCTTGAATAATTTTCTTTTTTATTCATCCTTCCTCCTACTAAATTATAGTGATAATGATTATTATTGTTGTTGTTGTTGTTGTTATTATTATCACTATTATTATTATTATTATTTCTCCTCCCTTTCATTATTTTAATAAATTTTGGAGTGTTGTAAAAAATTTCTCTAGATTGAATCTCCAATTATGCATCACATCTATGAAAAGAAACTCTAACTCCAAATATACAATTGATCACACACCAATTGCAATATCCTTGCACTGCATGGATAACCAATTCCTTGCACTAGTTAGTCGGTCATGTATTCTGCATCCATCCAAACACTAGAAAATGTTTTCAATTTTATTTTATTCAGTTAGAAACATTTACCATGGAGATACCTAGGTTGTTATAATAATAATCACTACTATATATATGGCCTTTAACAGCATGTAAAAAGATTTTTAACCATGCTAAAAAAGCGTTGTTAATCGCGGTGTTGGTAAAGAGGGGGTACCCTTTATCAGCACTGAAAAAGGAAAGTCTTTATTAGTGTTATTTCTAACACTGATAAAGGTCCCACTTTATCAGTTCTTTTAATAGCGTTGATAAATGGTGGCCTTTATCAGAGCTATAAATAGCACTGATAATGGCCTCATTTTCTTCATTATGTTGTTTGTATAACAACACATTACAGCAACCTCTTTTGTATAAAAACTGCACACTACAACCTCCTATACACAAAATATATAATTTAATTGAAATAAATTTTACATCACAAATACAAAAAAACACTACTATATACATTTCAAAAAATGTTTTGTATAATTAAATTTACAATAATTATCCACAAAAAATTTAAAACATTAATTTTTGTCTTTGGCACCCATGATCCCCTCTCAAAAAGCCATGCCCATGGTATCTGTTGTCGAACAAATCGAATTAACCTGAGAAAAATAATCCACCTATATAATAAAACAAATCTTATACTAGTAATATTATAAAGAAATAAATCAAACATTAATATGAATAAATACATTAAAAATGTAAAATTTAAATAAAAATACACTTAGAGTTATATGAGTCACACCATGCATTGTATTGAGGTGTGGTTGATTCCTACACATCCTAAATGAGGTATAGATTTTTTTCATAAAGATTCAAAACAATTTGAAATAATTTTATCAAGTTTGAGTATTTCACTTATTCTTTTTAATGAAATTAATTTCAATTTTAAATAAATAAACATTTGGAGTTATACTGGTCACACCGTGTGTGAGATTAAGGTGTGGATAATTCCTATATGTAAAAAATTACTAAAGTATAATTTTTCTAAAGTATAAAAACAATATGATATTTTCTCATTTTTTAGGTTATCACTTGTGTTTTCTACTAAAATGTCATTTCAAACTAGGAACACGCACATTGAGTCATACGGGTAACATTATGTATTGATTTGATGTGAGACTGCTTCCTACATTTCAAAAATGACTTATGAATTTCTTTTCTAAATTATTAAGAAAATTGGAGTGCATTTTATTGGTTTTTAGTGACACGCATTTTAAACCAAAATGTCAATTTTAAACTGATAATGGGAAATTTGAGTCTTTCTGGTCACACCATGCACCGGATTGAGGTTTGGGTTATTCCTACATGCCACATATTACTCATTAAATGTTTCCCTAAATTATCAAAAAATACAAATTTTTTTGCTGAGTTTTTAGTACACATTGTTTCTTTTGATAAAATTAGTGTCAATTTGAAATAAAAAGACACACTTGGGGTTATACCGAACACATCGTACATTAGATTTAGGTTTGGGTAATTCCAACACATCAAAAATGACTTATGGATCATTTCTATAAAGTATAAAAACAATATGGATGTCTTTTATCAGTTTTGAGTAGTTCGGTTTTCTTTTTACTAAAATTGATGTCAATTTTAAATAAAAAGATGTACTTTGAGTCATACCGGTCACACTGTATGTCGGATTGAGGTGTGACTAATTCCTTATTGTCTCAAATTATTAATGGGTCATTTTCTTAAAGTATCAAAATAATAAAAATGTATTTTCTTGATTTTGAGTTGGTAAGTTGTCAATTTTACTAAAATAGATGTCAATTTTAAATAAAAAGATGCACTTGGAGTCTAATCGATCACACCGTACATCAAATTGATGTGTGGTTGATTCTTATATGTCCCAAATGACTCATGGATCATTTTATTAATGTATCAAAACAATACAAATGTTTTTTATTGTTTTCCAGTACGACACATATTGTTTTTGGTAAAATTAATGTCAATTTTAAATAAAAAGGCATACTTGGAGTCATATCGGTCACACCATGCATCTGATTGATTTTTGGTTGATTCATACACATCAAAAATGAATTATGGATCTATTTAATAAAGTATCAAAATAATATGAATTTATTTTCATGGTTTTGAGTAGGTTATTTTTCCTTTTGACTAAAATTCATGTCAACTTTAAATAAAAAATATACAATTGGAGTCATAATGGTCACACTATGCTTCAGATTGATGTATGGATGATTCCTAAATGTCTCAAATGCCTCATGTATCTTTAACCTAAAGTATCAAAAAATATTAATGTGTTTTCTTGGTTTTTAGTAGGTCACTTGTACCTTTTTCCAAATTTGATGTCAATTTAAATAAAGAGATTCACTTCGAGTCATACCAGTCACACCGTGCATTAGATTGAGGTGCGACTGATTCATACATGTTTTAAATGACACATCATTTTCTTGGTTTTGAGTATGTCAGTTGTTAATTTTACTAAAATCGATGTAAATTTTAAATAAAAAAGACACACTTGGAGTCATACCAGTCACATTGTGCCTTGTATTGAGGTGAGGTTGATTAATACACATCTAAAATGACTCATGTATAATTTTAATAAAGTATCAAAATAATACAAATGTGTTTTCTAGGTTTTTAGTTGGTCAGTTTTACTTTTTACAAAAAATTATGAAAATTTTAAATAAAAAAGATGCACTTGGGGTCATATCGGTCACACTGGGCCTTATATTGAGGTATGTCTAATTATTAAACATCAAAAATAACTCATGGATCATTATCAAAAAGTATAAAAAACAATATCAATTTGTTTTCTTGATTTTTAGTACGTCACTTGTTCCTTTTTACTAAAATTGATGTCAATTTAAAATAAAAACACACACTTGGAGTCGTACCGGTCACACCATGCACCAGATTGAGGTTTGGATAATTCTAACACATCCCAAATGTATCTTAGATCATTTTTATAATGTATCAAAACAATATAAATGTGTTTTCTTGGTTTTTAGTACATCACTTGTTTCTTTTTACTAAAATTGATATCAATTTTAAATAAAAAGATGCACTTGGAGTCATACCAGTCACATTGTGCATCGTATTGAGGTAAAATTGATTCCTACATGTTATAAATGACTCATGCATCATTTTCCTAAAGTATCAAAACAACATGATTACATTTTCTCAGTTTTCATCATGTCACTTTTTTTTTATGAAAATTTCATTTTAGACTGGAAACACTCACTTTAACTCAAATCTGTGAAATCGTGTATCAGTTTGACATAAGACTGATTCCTACACATCACAAATGATATATCAATATATTTACTAAATTATCAAGACAATTTGAGTTAATTTTCTTGGTTTTTACTGAGTGTCACATTTTGAAGTAAATTTTCAATTTTAAACTAATAATGGATACTTTGAGTCATATTGGTCACACCATGAATTGGATTGAGGTGAGGCTGATTCATACACATCCTAAATGACTTATATGTTGTTTTTCTAAAGTATCAAAACAATATGAATGCATATTTTCTATTTTCAGTATGTCAATTGTCTATTTTACTAAGATTAATGTCAACATTAAATAAAAAAATGTACATGGATTTGTACCGGTCACACTGTGTGTTGGATTGAGGTTCCATTGATTATTACACATCCCAAAGTCTCAAAAAAATATAACATCCAATGTTACCACAATTATTATTGAATTTATTTGTTGAACTTCCAACACTAAATATTGATTCTATAAAGGTTTTTCATCTAAGAACATCGAATCAATATGTAGTGTTGGCAGTTAGACAATGAAATGCAATGGAAATCATGGTAACATTGGTATAAATGAAAATATTATCTCTTACCAAAATATCTATGAAAAAATAAATATGTATTAGATAAATATAATAGGGAAAATAACATACAAATAGCAGATAAAATAATGAAAATATTAATTAAATAAGTAGTATTATTTTTTCTTTTCCTGATGGTTGTATAATTTCTTAACCCAAAAATATAAAAGGAATCCACCTGTATAACAAAAATTCTTTTGTAGGTAATATTAAAAAGAATTAAATTAAATATAAATATGAAAAAATCCACTACTTATATGGAAGTCATGTCTTCATGCAATATTTGTACATTCTTCCATCAAATAGATTGCCCACTCATTTCTAAGAAAATCTATATCATCTTGTGAATATGAATTTTTTTTACAGTCATAGTAAAATTTAAAAAATATAAATACAAAAAGGATTAATAAATCTTTTAAATTAAATAGTAATTGTCTTTAAAAATACCTTTTTAGGGTGACTAGTTTTTTGATGGAATATGACTTGTCTCATAAATTTACAAACATAATAACCAAAATCTTTTCCATTTGTTTATTTCATAAACTTTAGAAACATTTAAGAGAATAAGTAATTTGTTTTTATATGTGTTTGGATAGTGAAATCTTATTATATATACCCTGATACTTGTCCAGTTTTAGAACTTGTCGTCATCCTTATTCCTAACCCCTATCCACATTCCTTTTTTTCAGGATATTGATACACCTCCCAATCATAATAGAAACCTCATTAAAACATAATATAAATTATATAACTTTAAGTTTAGTTCCAAAACGTGGATTTAGTGTATTACTTATTCAAAAATTCCATCATGTGTGGTCGTTTTTTTGGGTATCCATGTAGTGAATCTGGGAAATAAATATTTGGAGTATCCAAATTGAACTCAATGAGTATCCAATGTTTCTTAAAAATAAAAAAGGAATGAGTAATGAAATAAATGAAAATATATTTTATATGATTAATTTGTAGATTTTTACCCCTATAATGTTTTTATTAAGAATATTTTTTCATTCATACGTTTTCTTTCGAATGATTTGAGCAGGAATTATACTATTTCATCTATTTCTTTGGATTCTAATTTTTTTTGTTCTGTAGAGGTGGTGTGAGGACTAACGAGTACAAAAAAAATTCATAGGAAAATACCTTAAATTGGTTTTTATATATACACCTACCAAAAATATAAAATGTATTTATCCAAAATTAGCATACTATATCATCATTTTAAAAAAATCATTAAAACATACCTCATGTATAAATTTACATCTAAGTCTCTTATCCATTCACTGTTGGGGACTTCATTTACATCCTCAACACTAATGTAGTCTTACATTCTTCTTCATACATATTTTCTTCCAAATCAACTATGTGACTACTACCATTTTGTAACTTTTTATCCACATAAACCTTCAATGTTAGTAAATGCCGATATATAAGGGGTGGGGTAAAGGTTTTTTCGAAAGATCTTTTTGATTGGTTCATCAATCTTATAGAAATTTTTGAGTCGGTCTTTCATTTTACCGCTTACCTTTGTCTGTATGTAATACCATTCATTGGTTCAAACCTTTTTTCATTAATTGTTAAAAGTTATCATAAAAAAATAAATTGGAAATGAATAAATCCTCGTCAACATGTGTTTTTTCAATATTTGATGGCCATGTGATGAATGCTTCAACAGCATGGTCAGCCATATGAATATTTTCATCATCAAGTAGAATAGGTATCTCAGTGCTCAGCTCATGAGATACACTAATATCCACTCTCAAATGACCTATTGGAAGTGGCATGTTGTGTATCCTATCATCTTGTATATTGAACACTATATCCCTCACTATAAGGCAATGGGTGGGTGTTGATAAATATATATCATAGTCATTTTCACCCAGTAGAATATCAATACGGTAAATTTATCAGTGTATGTCTGATTCACATTTCATAGAAACAATTATTAGAATATTTATTAGCTCGACTAAGAAAGCTCTTTGAGGGTAATGGCTCTCCACAAAGTGGGTGGGGGTAAGGGGATCTCCATGCAATGGTTGTTCATGGGTTGCTTATTCTCTTTGCTTCCCCCCATAACATTTTTTAGAAACTCGTACTGCCAAAGAATTTGTTTTCAAGGGAATATATTCTTTATTTCATCTCTGTCCATTTTTTATCTTGATCCTCATGTTGTTTTTTTCTCAAAATATGTTTGGGGTGACACCCCAAAACCCGCACCTCTTATGCGGCCATACTATTCCGGCCACTTCAAGGACACTGATAGTAGGTGTTCATACAGAACAGGAGTTTATGAGTCCTATGACTATGACAGATAGAAAATATAAGAAAATAAGTAATCATTGTTATGTAATAGTGATTTAAAGTAAAAATTATTATTATGTCATACTTGTAGTTTTTGGCCATAGCGGAAGTGTGTGATTGGTGGTGCCCAATGTTGCTTTTTGTCATGATTGATGATCAATATAAGATCTATATGATGTTTAATAATCATGATTAATGGAATTGAATAAAATATACACAAAATTAATAATGTTGTAACTAAGAGAGAGGAGATCAACACATATTATTTATAATTAATTTAATTAGATAAAGAATTGCCTATAAGGAATTGTTTCTTCATTAATGAATATAGCGACAGATCTGTGGTGCACCATCATTGCATTGTAGAAACCAAGTGTATATTTCCTCTAGCGATGATCCACACATGTTCCAAGAATCTACAGATGTCACTGAAGGAGCCTTTGGGTGCTATCATGGAAGATCCTTGCACTTGTGTTTTGCACCTTGATCGCCTCGACAATCGCTTCCAAAGCATGCTCCTTGATCTAGGGGAGGATGATTTCTTACTATTATTTGGATCATTCTTGTAGAAAAAAATATCTTTAGGATTCTGAGTATCCACTAAGATTCATTGTGCAAAACTGAAATAGGTCTTGAGAAAATATCATGATTGGGTATTTATATTTCTATGGTTAAAATAAAATAATTGCACAAGTTCCCTTATTATTTATTTAATCCTAGAAAAACCCCATGTCAAATAATAATAGTAATATTATTATTTCTCTACATATACTGAACTTTTGAATTATAATTAAATATTATTTAATTAAATAGTATTCAATATTATCACTTCTCATCGGACCATTAAACTTAGTCCTCCATTCCTCCAAAATATTTATCAAGACTTGAATAATATCTAATTATTTATTAAATAAATATCATAGAATTATTCTCCAATAAATAAATAAATATTATATTCACTAAATAGAAAGTAAATATTTATTAAATATTCCACTCACAATATATTCTTTCAAAAAAACTAGTGATAGAATAAATGCGATAAAAAATCATGAATAATTATTAAACCATGTATGGGAATAATATTTATTCAACCTGTTAAATAATAAATAATAATATATTATTTAACTGAGATTCTAGATACACTTAGTGTGTGACCCTCTGGGCCTCTTTCTCAGTGCCATTAGGTGGAGCAGTATAAAGTCTAAGGTTAGTGTCTAGTAACATGCCAAGACACCCATAGAGAAATAAGTTAATGCTAAAAAGATATGTCACCTCAAAAGAATGTTTACAATGTAATATAATCCCTTCATCACAATTTCTCAAATTGAGCAGGTTTCATGTCAGTACCATCAACCTATGTGCTCGATATCTCTTTCTTTGACTTCCTAGAAATAGAACCTGCATATAGAACACCATGGATATGGATTTATTTAGGCAATATCATTTCTGTAAAAGGGCCTCAGATATCAAATTTTGTTAAAGAATATAATGGATAAATACTTTCTCTCATTATTCAATAATGTAATATTACTCATGAAGCACCCAACGTATCCTACCTCACCACAAACATATATCATCATAATTATCATCAATACATCAAATTTTGTAACTCATAATGTCCATTAATAATAATATTAAATTCTAAGGACCAATACACATGTCTGCAGATAGGATCATCTAATGACATGTATAAATATGGATTTCCTACTGGCGGGTCTCATTCTCCTAATATCCTACTGGATATTACCAAGGGCGTACACCATGAGAATTTTCCTCAAATTAATATGATTCTCCACCTCAAATATCTTGTATCATTTGTGTCCCTTAAATGATATCATCTGGATATAGAACATATATTCAAGAATAGTGTCATAGAACTTCTAGTTTCCCATCATATCGGGGAAATTCTATGACCTTTTAGTGTGATAGATACTCTTAGGACATTATCACATACTATGTCACACATAAGAACAATCATGTTGTGATAAGTAGGTTTTTAATATTAAAAACCATTAATATAAGTTATCATAAAGTACACAAGAATTTGGTTCTATGGAACTAACTCCAACAGACTCCCACTTTCACTAGATTCAACTGCTAACAACCTTTATTCCGCTAGCTCTCACATGATACTCACGCTTCTACTAAGATAGGCCTTTAATAAAGGGGTTTTCCATGTTATTTTCGGTGGGTACTCTAGTTACTACAACTTCACCCCCTAATATAAATCCATCAAGAGGTGATACTTATAGAGTATATGCTTTTTCTGTTGGTGTGACCTTGTCTCTTTTTCAAGATTCACTGCTACAATATTATTAAAATACAATGTTATATGGTATTTACTGCTAGGTACCACATCAATATCTTGGAAAATGTTCTGAATCCAAACGACATCCTTGGATACATCAAAAGATTATATATACTCTGACTCCACTTTAGAATCAGAAACAACTGGCTACTTTGAACTCTTCAAACTCATAGCTCCTCTGTTGAGATAGAAAACATATCCTGATTGTGACTTCATATCATCTTGATTTATTTGAAAACCAGTATTTTTATAACCCCTGATATCCAACTCCTCATCTCTTCCATACACTAGGAACTTATCCTTAATTATTCTTATATACTTAAGGATATCCTTAACAATAAACTAAGTTTTTTCTCATATATTTTCTTAATATATTCCTACCATTCTCAGTGTATAGGAAACATTAATTCTAGTAAATGACATGGAATACATGATTGATCCTATTGTTGAACAATATATGATCTTATTTATTCTCTCTTTCTCTTCTTATGTATGGGGTCACACTTTCTTAGAAATATGTAAACCATGTGAAACTAGAACTAATCCCCTCTTGGATTTTTCCATACTAAATATCTTTAGTATCTATTCAATATATGAACTTTGACTTAGTCCGAGAAGCCTCTTGGATTTATCATGAATGATCTTGATCCCTATAATGTTGGTTACTTCACTTAATTATTTCCTGGATAATCACTTGTTCAACTAGTCCCTAATATCTTGTAAGATCCATATGTCATTTCTAATAAGTAATATGTAATCAAAATATAATACTAGGACAATGAACGCATTCCCATTAAACCTTTTGTAAATAAACGGATCTCATTCATTATTTATGAAACCAAATTGTTTTATGGCTTCATCAAATCAAATGTTACATGATGTTGATGCTTACTTCAATCCATAAATGGATATATGAAACTTTGAAATAGTTTTTGCATCACCTGGTGTCACAAACCCTTATGGTTTTGTCATATAGACATCTTCTTAAAGGTTCCCATTAAGGAATGTGGTTTTGAAATCCATCTTCAAAATCTCATAGTCATGGTAAGCTACTATAGAAAGTATGATTTTTGTAGATTTAAACATGGAAACTAGAGAAATGGTTTTATCATAGTCAATTCCTTGATATTGTTTAAAAAATTAACCACTATCATAGAATTATAGGTACATACTTTACCTTTCATGTCCAGTTTCCTCTTGAATACTCATTTTCATCCAACAGGATTTACATCAACTAACACATTGATTAGAACCCAAACTTGGTTCTAATACATGGAATCCACCATATAATTCATAGCTTCTAGCCATCTTTCAGCTTATGATATCTATACTGCCTCATTATAATAGAGGGGTTCATCATTATTAACCAATAATGAGTCACCATCCTTAGTGACTAGAAAAATATATCTCTCTAGTTTTCTTTCCTCTCTTATGCTCCAATGTAGTTCTAGTGTTTCTAGAACAACTTCTTCCATGGGGACCTGTAGAATATATTCTCATAACAACTCTTATGTATCTTGAGCATTAAATTCATCAAAGTCAATCTTTCTTCCACTATAATTTTTGAGGATGTTCTCCCTCTCAAGAAATACGGCTTGCTTAGAGATAGTCACTTTCTTGTCTGAGGAGTTGTATATGTAGTGTAGAGACCTGAAGCTTGAAGTACATTGACATTACATTACATTTGCGGAATACTTATTACATAACAGAAACACACACACAAGGATCGTAAAAGTTTAGTGTCTTTGGAAACTCGGAATATAATCTTCTAATCCGGGTGAAAGATCTTCAACATCTCCCATAAAGATCTTCCTTTTTTTTACCTAAAACCTTTCTTTATATCCTGGGGAAAATAAAACATAAAAGGGTGAGCTCAATGCTTAGTAAGGGTAAACAAAATAAATATCAATCACATCATATACATAAGCACATAACTTTTGGAAATCTTAACCTGCAAAAGAGATCATAATTTCATAACATGGGGTAAATCATGGCAGTGAAATGTAATCACAATAATCATAACTTAAAACATTAAACTTTGTGGCATGCACACATAATCATATAGAATCATTTCTTGTTAGTCAATACTCATTTCCAAGACTATCTTAGTGGACAAAGTCCCTTTCTGAACCGAGTCACCCTCGTTTCATTCCTGTTTCACTGAACCGATATAACCTACCATTCCATCCATGTCTATCTCTTGAGATATAAAATCTTTACCCAATGCATTGGAGGGAGATATAGGTCCCACCCATCTCATAATGATACCATTCTTATGTGTTCCACAAAATCATAAACCATACATCATATCATAACCCATGTAATAAAAATGGGAATCTTAAACATTGTGACATCATAAAACAACTCATATAAGATAAAAGAATTCATAAAAATAATTCCATCACAACATAATCAAATCAATGTAATAATAGGGTTAGAAACAGAACCCTTTATTATCTTACATGGAAAATAATTTTGATAAAACACTTGAATTCCATTCTTGAGGAAAATATCCTTTCTACTTCAAAAACACTTTTCCTTTCTTAACATGTCATACAATTATAAACTAAAAGAATTTGATTAAAAATAAACTTGAAAACTTTTAAAGGAATATTTTTGGAAATAATGTTTTAAAAATCCATTCATGCCGTATAAGTTAAAAAAACATTCTTCGTACTTTTTTCAGAAAAGTCAAATAGTACCTCGTACGAAAAATGACAAAAGATTCCTTTCATTTCTTTTACTAAAAACTCACCGAAGGGTAAAAATGGATTTAAACAATTGTAGGTGGATGGAAATAATATTACATATTGATGAAACATGGATGTGGATGATAAAATAAACCCCAGTAAATACTTACGAATAAACAATCTCGGATAAAAATGAGATTGTGATATTTCCCTTACCTTAGGTCCGATTTGCTTCGTAAGTGTCCAAAACTCCTGTATAATGATTTAAATAATGTCATTGACTTATTAGAGAATCATATTAATTGTTATGATATCATATATGGTTCACTTAAGACTTTATATTACCTGTTCTTTTGTAAATTCCATGTTAAAGAGCGTTTTGGGTAAAATTATTTCATTTGTCGTCCGTGTTTTGTCTTGTAATTATTCATATGATTACTTAGATCATGATTACTTAATTCCAGAATATAAAACATGATTTATATATATATATATATTCAGAATATACATATATATAATAAATCAGTAAATGGAAAGAAATACACCGTTCATGGAGATGATAGGCCGTACGTACGCATGAACGCTGTTTTCGTTTCCTTATTGAGTTGAACGGAATTAAGTAGATGAAATTAATATATATACACATAAATCCAGTATCATTATTATTTCATATATTTCATGATTACTTATTATTTATACTTTATAATCATTCATGAATGGTTTAAAGTGGAGAATGAATCTCATCGCGTCGTGGAGACGGTAGTTCGTACGTACGCACGAGCGATGATATCGTTCTCATGATCGTGGGACTGTATTGGAGTGTATGTATACTATTTCAGAATCAATATCACTTTAAAATAATAATATATAGTTATTATTTACACCATTATACCCATCCAAGTAAGGTGGTGGTGGAAAATAGATTTCACCACGGCGTGGAGACGGTATTCCGTACGTACGCACGCGCGGTGATTTCGTTTTCCGTAGGATGGATAGATGGTGAAATAGGATTGTTTCATACTTATAATAACATATCAGTATATGAGTGATACTGATGTTATTACTTCATAATGAAACAACCTAAGAAGAAGAAGTGGAAGAAGAAATAAAGGTGAAAGAATTGGTAACGGAAATTACCTCTTCTTTGAAGCGCCTCTTTGAGACCTCCTCTTAGGGCACTAAAATTGGTCTTTGAGGAAGACCAGAACCTCTAGGATGTTTCTAGGGAAGTGGAGAAGATAATTTTTTAGGGTTTGGCCGAGCTTTAAGGCTCAAAGTTGTGTGAGGAAGAGAGGGAGGAGGTGCCCTTTTATAAGGGAGGAGAGGGGCTCCTTTGGAAAAACTAAAAATGTTATTTTATTATAAAGTCAAGTTCGGTTTTAAATAGCTCCAAATTGATTTATTTCGAGGATAAGGTGGGGATGGGTCGAAATCCTCTCATCCAATATAATTTATACAAGTTTAGGTTCCTATTTTAACCTTATCATTTAGATTTAACATTAAGTTAAATAAGTTTACTTTTACCATGTCTTCTTGTGTTCTTACACTATAAGGTTAATAAACTTACTATAAGAAGCCAAAAGAACCCCAATTTGTTTATTATTAATATATATAACCTTATCTAAGTCATTTTTTTGAACCTTAGATTTTTAGGAATAAAATAACAATTAATAATATAATATTTGTTTTAAAAACTATTTTATGTCAATTTTGACACTATTTAGTAATTGATTTTTTTGAAAATCATAACAGAATGATAAGTTCTAAAAAGGTTAATTAAATCAATACTAACATGTGATATTAACCTAGAAAATTATTTTAATTCATAAAAAGTCTTAAATTACATTTATTTTGGTATTTATAACATCAATTATGTCAATATTTCATTAATAAGATAATTACTGCATCATCTTTGTGTCATAAATAAATTAAATTATTTGATGTCTAAAAATTACAAATAAAATACCATTATGTAGTAAATCTGTTTAGATTTATAATGAATATTTATAGACGAATGTATCGTATGTATAACCCCATATTAAAAATGTTTTTGTAAATAAACTTTGATTTTAACTCTTTTAACCCTTCTTTAAATAAATTAATAATAAATGTCCTAATCTAATCCAAGTGGGCCTAAATGGTCATATTTTATTCCTAAGTTTGTTTTTGGTCGAATTACACTTATACAATAGAATTAGGACATGTGTTAGGGTAATAATAATATCATTTTTACCCTTAATTACCCTATTTACTTTTAACCGTGGTAAATAAAAGTAAAAAGTTACTATTCACCAAAAATTATTTTCATCTCATTTAACCACATTTTACTTACTGACATCAACCGTGTCTCTCGGATTTTTGAAATTCCACTCACAGAAGCGGTAAAATTAAGTTTTATGAACAATTCAGTTTTTTTAACTACCACTTAGTGGTTTCACTATTCATCAAAAATTGAAAGTTTTCAGAAAAATACCAAAAATTAGGCCTAAGATATATTTGATATTATGAACTCAAAGATGATTTCTATTTTACCAAATTCAAAACATATCAGTTGCATTAATTAATTTAAAAATTAATTCCCGTCGTCAAAACAAATAGCGTGTTCTTAAGAGATAATAACTATCAAAAGATTGACACTTGTTTATGTCTGGTTTAAATGTGAAATTACATCCAATGACCAACATTGTATTAAATTGTAAAAATATATTATAAATATACTTTAAAACCACTCAAATTAATAATTTATCACTATTAATTATTTCGATTGAAAAAGTTGTTTTTAATTAAAATTTAGTAATTTTCACTATTCATCAAAATATGAAAGTTATCCGAAAATCACCAAAATTTCACCCTAAGCTAATTTCGATATTCCGAATCCAAAAATGAAGTCCATTTTGAAAAATAAAATTTACAAAATTTCAAAAAGTGGTTATTGCTATTCATAATGGCTAGTTTTAATAATATTTTAATAGCATATCGTTGTTTAGCGAAACTTGGTGTTGCGTACAACTCACGCTATCGTTGAAGGTCGTGATTGCGTGTAATTCAAGCCAGTTCATAGATGTGTGTTGTGAAAGCTCCTTTTGGTGTAGCGTATAACACAAGACATTAATGAAATTAAAAAGAATGTTTTTCATAAAATCTCGGGGTGTTACATGTAGTATCTATTTGTTTCCTTGGAAAACCCTATAAAGATACACCTTGTGCTCTAGGGTTCTAGTTTGTTTCATGATAAGGACTTAACAAATTCCTCACAACCCCATACACATTTATGTGATAAAATGGGTTTATTTTAACTCCATAACTCAAAGTTAATTCCATTTTCCACTTTAGTTAGTACTCAGTTTAACGTGTATGTCGTAGTTTGTCATGCATATACCCCAAAGGATAATGGAAGATCTACATGACTCATCATTAACCTTACCATGTCTAACAATGTATGGTTCCTCCTTTCACTAACACCATTCCATTTTGGTGTATAAGGTTGAGTGAGTTCAGATAAAATCCCAAACTCCCATAGAAATTAAATGAACTCTTGGTTAAGA
Organism: Viscum album; assembly: GCA_963277665.1. NCBI lineage: Eukaryota > Viridiplantae > Streptophyta > Magnoliopsida > Santalales > Viscaceae > Viscum > Viscum album. Next base: position 625,060,518 of record OY728150.1, on the reverse strand, counting down.
TATTCACCACCTCGATCTAATCAAATATTCTTTGTATTTTTACCAAGATGATTCTCTAATTCATTCTTGAATTCTTTGAATTTCTCAAATGAATCGTACTTATACCTCATTAACTAGACATATCCATATCTACTAAAGTCATTAGTAAAAGTTATTAAGTAATAATATCCAAATCTATCTTCTGCAAATAAATGGTTTACACACATCAGTGTGTATCAATCCTAGAATCTATGTGGCCCTTTCACCCTTTCCACCGAATGGTGGTTTGGTCATTTTTCCTTGTAATAAAGTGTGACACATTTCAAGTGGTTTTAGATAAAAAGAGTATAAATAACCATCTTGATAGAGCTTTCTCAAACACTTCTTGTTTACATGACTAATACAGTGATACCACAACTGGGTGTTAGATGAGTCATGTGAACAAGATTTTTTATCAATTTCCAACACTTTTTTTCATAATTTAATACATAAATACCATTATTTAAATGCACCATACAATAAAATATGTTTTCCTTATAAAATAAACAACATTTATTTACAAATTTGAAAATAAAACCATATGTATCTAAACATGACACTAAAATTATCTTCTTGTTAACTGTAGGTACATAATAACAATATCTTAAAACCAAAATCATTCTCATTGGAAATGAAAGGTGTTAGCCACCAATGGCTAATCTAGCCATCCTTGCTCCATTGGAATCTCTCAGGTCCACCTATCCGCTGTAAATATTTCAGAATCTATAAGGTTCCTTCATTTTGATATAGATGTGAGAACCACAAGTTGTATCGAATACCCAATGTGTAGAAATGGAAATATATCACTTAATAAAGAATGATCTTTTAGTTTCCCCTTTCTTTTGGGTGTGGTTCCTCTTCCAGTGGCCTGACTTTCCACATGAAAAACATACCACCTCCTTTCCTTTCCCTTCCTTGAGATCTTCTTCCTTACATTGTCCTTCCAGTGGCCTGACTATTTATAATTCTTGGGACCCTTTACCTTGTCCTTCCTCTTCTTATTCACCATAAGGATTGTAGGTTTTTCATGCTCCGTGTTTTTATCCACTTGGATAATAAAGGAAAAAAGTTATAAAATACTCTTCTCGCTATTTATCTTATTATAATTAATAATGATGTTGTAGATGGTATTGGGTAGTGATGAAATTATGAGATCTATATACAACTCATCCAAGAATTTAATCCCTAAGATGTCATACTATTCAATGTAGCCAATAATATTGACTACATGATGCCCTGATAGCACAGACTCTCCGAGATTAGTTGTAAACAAAGCCTTGGAGATCTCATATTTATCTTGTCTCACCTTCTCTTGATAGAGATCCTGAAGGTGAGAAATCATTCTATAGGAATCCATATCTTAATGTTGCTTTAAAATATCATTGTACATGGATAATAACATGAAGCACTGAACATATGTAGAATCATTTATATTTTTCTCATAGAGATATAACTCTTCATCACATGCCTCATTGTCAAGCACAATTGGTAAAGGTTCTTCCAGCACATACAATTTCCTTTCATGGTGAAGTATGACTCATAAGCACCTTTTCCACTCCTAGAAATTGGTGTCGGTGAGAAGTTTTTCCTTCTTTAGTATGGATCACAATGATATGTTTTATTTCATTTTATTAATCTTTCTACAAAATAAGATAAGAATAATTTTAGTATTTTATCTAATAAAATTTAGACAAATAAATAAATACTATATTTATTAGTCTCCCACTACTTTATCAAAACCCAGTATCCCTCCCCATTGGCTTCGAAATATCATGTATCAAAGAAATTCAAGTGCCAATGATCCATATTCTTCTTCTCATCACCCCAAATTTGGTTGTCAATAAACTTGAATGGATTTATGTAGGCATTCCAAATGCCAACTACATTAACTCACAATTCCTTGATCTATTGAGTGGACTCCCCAATCTTGATATCATTAATTTGGGTTTCCTCAACCTTTACCTATGAGTTAAATCAAGTCCTGCTTTAACAGTCTACCCTTGATGCCAACTAAGTTAAGTAAACCCAAAACCTCAAGTTAGAAATCCTTGATAATTGAAATCACCCCAACTTTGGACGGTCAAGCACTTTGAACTATGGTTTTATTCTAATCGAAGTAATGGAAGGCTATACCGACATAATATTTTATTGAGGGATTTTATCCTTTTATGCATAAATTTCCAATTATTATATTTATCAAATTCTTCTTAATATTAAGTGGGATTACTTGAGTGATTAACTATGGAATGGATGGTATTTACATATAAGATGGTTTATTTTATTTCTATATAGCATGATTGTTAATTCATTAATTATGTGATCGCGACAAGACATATATAATGAAATAACCATGAAACTGATAGAAATAAAATAATAAAGTAGTATGATCATGAGATCTTACTAATGGTCAGTTTATCTATCAGTTGATAAACTAACTATTGACCTAGGGGGAAAACAACTTGAACCAATTAAGGTTCATGTTTCATCTTTCCAGTTGTCCACCTATGTATCTCCTTGAATTGGTTTTGCCTCAACTCTGAACTTGAACTTCCTCCACTAGCTTAGGAGCTCCATCCATTACATATGCCTTTTACTCACATAAGGGTGAGAGGAAAAGGGGTTTACATAAAATAAACCATGGGCACACAAGCCCTGCATAAGAATGAAGAGAGAAGGCACACAGGCCAACAATTTGATTTAATAATAAATTAAATGAAACCAATCATATACAAAAAGGTTTGTTCTAGATCATGATCATCCACATGCATTCAATGACTTGTGCATTTAATAAAACTATCATTGAATTGTTTAATCATTATTATTTAGGATAAATCCATCTCGAATTGATTAATCGTTATCTTTAATTAATCATTACTTTTATCTTAATTATTATCTGAATTTCCTTGAGATTCTCAACCATTATAATTTTAAATAAATAAAATAAATTAATTTAAAATTAATTGTGCATAGAACTTGTAACTTGGAGTTAAAATGGTGAATACACATCTATTTCTACCCAGCGTGTGTTATACTCGTATATTGTTTCACTCTTGTGACATATGGCATACATGACTTATCACGTACTTTCAAAACTTGTAATTCACAAATGATTACATGAATTACATGATTTTTTTGTCATGTTTTATTCTTCAATGCATGTATAGTAACAACTTATAATACAACTCTTACATGATATACAGATCTAACCATTATGCATATATTAATTAAACATTTAAACAACTTATAATACGACTCATACACCCTTCACTGTCTATTAGAGGCACACACCTAGGGACTCGACATGTAAAATTTACCGTGGAAAATTTGGAGTACATAGAGTGTTCAATGGGCCACATGCCTTGTTGACTCTATGTTACATGGTCACTGGTTAGGTAGGTCATGTATTGAATACACGGCTCATATTTGACTCAAAGGTACTACATGACCAATACGTGGGATACACAGAGTGTACTTTATCTAACCATGAATCAGTCTATCCCAGTCAACATATTGTGTAAGAATTAACTACACCATGTGTCCTCAATGTACATGATTTGATTAATTTCCAAATCAACTCTTGTTGCATTGACCATGAGTACACGATGTGTAATTCTGATTACACGGCGTGTACTCCTGTGTTATCCATCCAAAATTCTTGTCACCTCTAGATGAGTTCCTCAATTTTATTTTAATCCTAAAATCAAACATTTCTATTATATCTATGAGAAACAAAGGAGAAAGAACCTGATCTCGCAATTCAGATTAAAATAATGATTAATATTGAATTTAAAAACAAAATTACAAATGTGTAAATAACCAATGATCTTAAATAATTATAAACAATTATGTGCCCCGCTCTAATACCACTTGTAGGTTTCGAGCACAGTGAAAGCGTACGATATGCAGTGCCTAACATTTCTTTTCTCGTGATTTATGATCAATCCAAGATATATATAATGTTTAATTGTCATGATCAATGGAATTGAATTAAATATATACAACATTAATAACTCCAGAACATAGACAGAGGATATGAACAAAAGTTGTTTATAATTAATTTAATTAGTTAAAGAATTTCCTCTAAGGAATTCTTTCTTCATTGATGAATCTGGTGAAAGATATATGGTGTATTGGTGTTGTGTTGTAGAAACCAAGTGTATATTTCCTCTACCGGTGATCCACATGAGTTCTTGGAATCTTCAAATGTTGATTAAGTAGTCTCAAGGTGCTATCATGGAAGATCATTGTGTTTGCGTCATCCGCCTTGATCTCCTTGAGAATCACTTTCAAAGAGTTATCCTTGATCTGATAGAGGAGGATTGCTTGCTATTCTTGGAAGCGTTCTTTGAGAAGGGATCACTCTAGGATTGAGAGGATCCTCCAAGATTTGTTGTGCACAACCGAATTAGGTCTTGAGAAAATAACATAATTGGGTATTTATATTGATAGGGTTAAAATAAAATAATTACACAGGTTACCTTATTATTTATTTAATCCTAGAAAAACCCCATGACAAGTAATAATAGTAATATTATTATTTCTCTACATGCATTTAACTTTCAAATTATAATTAAATATTATTTAATTAAATAATATTCAATATCATCATTTCTCATTAGACCATTAAACTCAGTCCTCCATTCCTCTAAATATTTATCGAGACTTTAATAATGTATATTTATTTATTAAATAAATATCAATTCATTATTCTCTAATAAATAAATAAATATTATATTCAGTAAATAGAAAATAAATATTTATTAAATATTCTACTCACAATATATTCTCTCAAATAACTAGTGATGAAATAAATGTGATCAATTATTTATGAATAATTATTAAACCATGTATGGGAATAATTTGTATTCAACCTATTAAATAATAAATAATAATATATTTTTTAACTAGGATTCTAGATACACTCGGTATGTTTCCCTCTAGGCCTCTTTCTCAGTGGCATTAGGCGAAGCAGCCTAAAGTCTAAGGTTAGAGTCTAGCAACACACCAAGGAACCCATAGATAAAGTAGTTAATGTAGAAACAACATGTCACATTATAGGGATAGTTAATGTGTAATATAATCCCTTTATCATAATATCTCTAATCGAGCAGGTTGCATGCCAGTGCCATCAACCTATGTGCTTGATATCTCTTTCTTTGAATTCCCAGAAATAGAACTTCCCTATAGAACACCATGTCCATGAATTTATTTAAGCTATATCATTTCCATCAAAGGGCATGATATATTAACTTCTATTAATGAATGGAAGGGATAAATCCTTTCACGCATTATTCATTAATGTAATATTACCCATGATGCACCCAACATATACCACCTCTCGGCGATCATTTATCATCATGGTTTTCATCAATACATTAATGTAAGTGACTCATAATATCCATTAATGATAATCTTAAAGTCTAAGGATCAATACACACACCCGCAGATAAGAACATCCAATGACAAGTATAAATGTGTATTTCCTACTGGCGGGTCTCGTTCTCATAATATCCTACTGGATATTACCAAGGGTGTACACCATGAGAAGGTGACTCAAAGTACTATGAGTCTCCACCCCTGATAGCATGTATCATTTGTGTCCCTCAAGTGATATCATCCGACTATATATCATATATTCAATAATAGTGTCGTAGCACTTTCGGGTTCTCATTAGAGTATGGAACTACTATAACCTTTTAGTGTGACATCTACTCTTATGAAATTATCACATACTATGTAATGTAGAAGAACAATCATGATTTGATAAGTAGTTTATTAATATTCAAAAAATTAATATAAGTTATCATAAATTACACAAGAAGTTTGTTTTAGGGAACCAACTCAAGAATACTTACACATGTTTACCACAATTTTTTTGTATTTTAATTTATTAGTATCCCATCATTATTTACACATGCCTCCTTCCATATCACATGACATGGGATGGATGTGTCTTTGTATTTGGATTCATCAATCTGCATATGAAAAAAGGAACATAATTAGGTTGCTTTTTCATGTCACATAAAAGTATTATGGTAGATTTAAAATACGTACCAATTATTTTCAAGTGAAGCATACCTCATCTTTACATTACAGTAGGGGTATGTTGGTTTTGATGCCCATTACTTATTTTCAGAAATTAATTGTTGTTTAATAAATAGAAAATTTTCAATCAAAATAATGAATACATGTATTGTCAAACAATATATTACCAGTAAAAATGTACCTAAAAAGACACATCTTCATAAAGGATAGTAAATGAATCCCATGCTTCTTGGGTTTTTAGGTGTGTATACATAAGCGGTGGGTGTGGGTTTATTTTACCTTCAACATATTTAAGATAATTTCTCATTAGAATTGCGTGAAAGCCTATGTGAATCCTTCCAGAAAGCATTAATACATATTTATTATGGGAGTTATCTAATATAAATTCACTCTTTAAGGGATGATGAAGAGTAATTAAATATTAAATTATTTTATTTTTTAGTAAAATAATGAAATGATATCTTAATGTTACCAAAATATCTTCTCACATAAGTGTCTTAAGCATGGGTAAAACATGGTTCCATTAATCTACATCAATCGGTATGCATTGTTGAGTGAAAATTCTATTGTAACTACCGAACATGGATTGTTGGGGTTAACAAGATGGTCATGTTCATTCCATCTAACCTCATATTTTATGCCTTTGTTTTTCACCTTAATGATTTTTTCTAACACTGTCAAACTATAGTGCTCCATTTTACTGCAATATCAGTCCTTATTATCCAACCATTTCCTCGGATTCAACATCATCATTATTTTGTTTATCTGTATGGGTAGCATCAACATGGGAAGATGGTTGTTGTGCCTCTAAAATGGGAGTAGTAATGGGTTGAGAAACCTATTTTTCCTCCATATTGGGAGAACCAACATGTGTAAAAGGTCATTTTCCTCTGCACTGTGAGTAACATTAGGTTGAGAGACCCATTGTTCCCCGGGATTAAGAGCACTAGCATGTGTAAAAGTCATTATTTACAGAATTGGTCTAAAATTTCATTTAGATTACATAAATATAGAATTTAACATATAATAACATAACCTAACACAATGTGTATTAAAAAATATATAACCTGATTATTGAACTCTCTCTTTTTAAAGGATGAAGGGATTTGACCTCTTTATTAACTATCCAAATCCCTTAATTGTGGTCTCCTCTAACATAAAAAATGCCATCTACGTTGGGACCACTATGAAATGATTGTGATTTCCCAATGAAATGGTCATCCTTAGTTTAATTTTCATATGAATCATTTGTGGGTTTTATTGATAACAAAACAATTGACCACTTTCAGTTTGCAGGATCCGGAACATCAAATTCTTGTACTATATGTGATTCCATTATATATGGTTCATCTTTGTACACTTCTTTACTAAAATTGACTTTCAAAAATCATAATTCATTTATTTTAACTGCACCCCTATTATCAACCCACTTTCATTGAAAATCAGCACTTAGAATGTTGAATAATCCAACTCTCATATTTGTTTGATAATTCCAAAGTATGACATATTAGAGTAAATTGTATTTCTATCTTTACTACCATAAATATTCATCACTTCTTCCACAAGTGTAACTCAAATATTTTTCAAAGTACTGTCTTCTTCATGTTCATTTTTACAGAACGTACAGTCATAAATTACATAACCATTGTAAGATAATACATATGAACTTGGTCCTCCAGCTATCCATTGAAGTTTTTCTGAAATTGAATCCATATTTTCATCTAACTCCTTAAAAATATAGTCTTGAAACCATCCTATATACTATTGATTATGCGTATTTGATATCCATCTTTCATCCCTTGATGGATTAAATTTTTTAATAATTTATTTGTGTGTTTCAACGTATAGGGAAACCTCCAAAATGTTATGAAAAATGTAAAGGTGATCCTACTCTCGATCTTTAATATTGATTGTGACAACATCTCTTCCATAAATTCCTTCACCCGCAAGTCGGCCAGTGTGACGAGATTTTGATAGACCAATGTGTTCCTCACCAGACATATATTCGATATAGAATTAAATGGATTCCTCAACAACGTATCGCTCTACAATATAATCCTATGGAAGACTTTGATTTTTGATATACCCTTTCAAAATCTCCATATACCGTTCAATGGTGTACATCCATCTATAGTGTATTGTACCACATAGTTGAATCTCTCTCACCAAGTGAACCATCAAATGAACCATCATATTAAAGAATTCTGCTGGGAAGAACATATCCAATTCACATAATATGATGGAAATTTCTCTTTCCATAGTCAGTAATTTCATCAGGTCTATAACTTTTCTTCATATAGATTTGAAGAAGAAACAAAGCTTGGTTAATGTATGACGAACATTCTTGGGAAAAATGAAACATAAATATATAGGAATTATATCTTCCACACATACATGGAAGTTATGTGATTTTAGACCCTTTAACTTTAAATCATTCATTTCCACGATATTCTTAATATTTGATGAATACCCCTCTAGAACCTTTTCATCATTCAAGAATGTGAAAAACTGAAATATCTTCTATTTGGAAAGTGTATAATCCACTAGAGGAAGAAAAGTTCATTTTTCATGCTTCACTTGCACCTACTCTTCTCGTATTCTCATGTCAACTATGTCCAAACTAGCCTTAATTCCATCCTTTTTTTCAGGTGCATTTAGAAACATGTAAATGACACTATCACATACATATTTTTTCAACATTAATAACATCATGAAAATGTATGACATAGAGAAAATTTTAGTATGGTAATTCAAAAAAACTTATATCTTTTTCCAACTGGTTTTCATATGGTTTTTTTAAAATGGTTTACCAAAATCTGTTTCCACATATTTTACTTTCTTGAACAATTGATAAACTGTTAGTGGATATGGTGTTGTATGTTCTTCTGAACTTCCATTTAATGATGACATCCAAGATTGGTACTTATGTCGTCAAGGTAGAAATATGTGATGTCCTAGAAACATAGTCTTAGATAAATGTTTCAACCTAATTGATTGTGTACCTTTTTCAAAAATGGGACACCCTTGAGTTCCTTTAATGTTATATCCTAAAAAATTTCCATATGTAGTAAAGTCATTTATCATCCCATACAAAATTTCTCTCAACGTAAAATCTTCATTTATGTAAGCATCATTCAATGTAACTCCTGAATCCCACAGTAATTTTAAATCCTTAATAAATGGATCCAAATAAACATCAATATTATTACCACGTTGTTTTCATCCTAATATAAGCATAGATAACATGATGTATATTCATTTCATGCATAACCATGGTGGAAAGTTATAATTTTCCAACATAAATGGTCATGTACTATGAGTGCTTCTTTAAAAACAAAAGGATTCAATCCATCTATAGAAAATGCATGAAGAAGATTTCCCATCTCATTTCCAAATTTAGGATACTCATGATCAATTATATTTTACTAAGGAGATTCTGTCAGGTGGTGTAGTTTCCCATATTTATTTCTTGTATCTTCATGCCACATCAATTGACCTGCAGTCTTCTCACTTCCATATAGGCTCTTAAACCTTAGAATGATTAGAAGGTACCATACAACTTTCATAGGACCGGATTCATCTTTTTTGTATCAAGAAGCACCACACTTTGAGAATTCTATATGTGATTTGTGGTCATTGTGAAATAGTATACAGCCATTCAGGTAGGCGTGTATTCTTTTAGAGATCATACCCATCGAGTGTATCATTCATTTTGCATCATATATTCTGTTAGGGAGATCATTATCTTATGGTAGCATGTCATTCAAGAGATAAAGTAGTTCCATAAAACTAGTTTCACTCCATCCATTGTCCTCTTTCAAATTATACATCTTCGGTATGGCTAACAATACTATATATTTAGTGAATGCAACATATAGTGGCATATTTGCACAAATCTTTAACTTCTCAAACAATTTTGGGCAATCACAAAGTTCATCATCAATTTTCCTTTTCATGTCCTCAATACGATCCCAATCATCATTCACATATAAAATCACATCCCCAATATATTCTTCTTTATTGTACACACCTGTAATCATATCAGAGGATCCATAAAATGTAGTGTTATCCCAGCCACTAGCTATATTCACTTTTTACCTGTGTTTATTCCAACAATTATAACTTCAATCTATTTCCATTACAGATCAAGTGTTCTTCCAACTCCACTGGACTAATTAGTCTTGAATAACAACAGTGTAAACACTGAAAAGGGATCTGAGAAGGGTCATATGCATGATATTCTGCTAACATGATGAACTCTTTCACTCCATCTTTATATTATTTTGTCATATGAGTAGAATCCATCCATTATTTATTCATATAAATTCTATTTGATTTGGTAGTATTAATATTTAACAAAATAAATACACAAAAGTTGTTCAATTAGGGAAAACATCCAACCATATATCACATTCAGATGATCCAAAGGAAGTGAAAAAATACAAAACAAACCTGAAATACACATTTCAAAACTCAGAGAGGTTTCCAACTATCATACATTTTTCTAAAACATGTTTGAAAACCAACCATTTCTATAAAAATAGGAATGGTGGCCTAAAACCCCATTTTGAAAACTCACACATTCTATGTAAAGACCTGGAATTTCTATGTAAATTATTTTTTTTATAAATAGGAATTTTACGAGTCGACGAAACTTGACGGCGCGTGAATCCGAGGCCCGGAGTGCCCGGAATGAATTTCTGAACTTTATTTCAAGTACGTTCAGTAAACGTATGAGTGGGTTTTTATAACTTTTGAACCATTGCTCAGAATTGAAATCTGAGGGAATCGTTGAACTCGTAGTGCTGGTATTCGCTTAAGGAGACTTTCACCTCGACGGTAGTTGGTCGAGGGTGAAAGTTGATTTTTTTGGGTTTTTCTTTGAAATAATAAAATAAAATAATCACACATTTTTTATTTTATTTGTTATAACCAATCCATATGGAAGTTGAGTAGTGGGGACCACCAAGCCTTAACCTAGCATGAGAGGTTATGGTGGTGGGGACCACCCGAGCCTAACCTCCCATGAGAGGTTATGGTGGTGGGAACCACCCGAGGCCTAAACCTCTTGAACTCCCCTATTAATGAGGGAGAAACCACTCAACTCCATCATTAATGTGGAGGAGCCTCCTGATCTTCCACCATATTAATTATGCCAACACACCACATTAATTGTGCCAACATAGTTAATTAATTTAGCCAATTTAAATTTTAATCCAACAAACTAAATAATAGATATCATAATCTATTATTTTGGGGCTACCTATTCATTTTGGTGGAATTGGGAGGAAGGAGATTTGGGAGAAAATATCTCCAATTAATAACACCTCTCCTTCGACGAATTCTTCTCCAAACTCCGTCGAAGGATCTCCAACGATGCACAAACCGACAATCGAGGAAAACACCGATGACACTGACATCCATCTTTACCCAACGATTCTTCTTCTTCCACGCGACCTCGTCGACGTTATCAAGAGAACGAAGTAGGGGTTTATTTATGTATGAATACTTTTCTCATGTTATTCCCTTGAATTCTTTTTCGGGATTGGGAATAAATCATTGCGGGAGGTTGTAAAGATTGACGTTCTTCTTCAACTTCTTCTTGAGACATATGCTACCACCCTAACGCGGAGGGTACGGGCCAAACAAACATGGCCCGACCCTTCCGCAAATCTTTTAATGATTTGTGGTGTTGAACGCGATGAAGGCGATGGCGCAACGACACTGCCCCGCGACCACCGCTGCCTCGCGACCTCCACGCCCTCGCAACACCCCCACAGTCGAGCCGCTCTGTGGCACCCATGACCACCATGCCCCATGACTTCACCACCCACGGCCCCACCGCACCACCCCGGCCGTCGTCGACCAGGCCAAGCCGCCACCTCCATCCACCGAGCTGCTGCCGCTGTCTGTCAAGCTGCCGCCACCGACCGGGCCGAGCCGCCGCCGCCATCTGCCGAGCTGCCGGCGCCGTCTTCCGTGCTTCCACCGTTGTCCTCCGGGCCACTGCCGCCATCCGTCGAGCCATCACCGTCGTCCGCCGCACCGCCGTCGTCATTCGCCGGGTCGCTGCCGCCGTCCGCCGAGTCGTCTCCGTCGTCCGCCGCGCCGCCCGCGGCCTTCAGAGCTACCCCATCCGTGCCACCTATGGCCCTCCGCACCTCTCTGGCCGAGCCTCATGGGGCCCTATGTGTAGTTCTGGCTGAGCCACCCGCCGCCAAGTCGCTCTGACTGAGCCACCCACAGTCGAGTCGCTCTGGCTGAGCCACCGCGGCCCCGAGCTGTTCTGGCCGAACCACCTGCGGCCCCGAGACGCCCCACGACCCCAAGATGCCCTGCGACCTCCTCCCTCCTGGCCAAGCCGCCCCGGTCAAGCCACCTTGTAGCCTCCCACCGTCCGTGGCCGAACCCCCACGGCCACTCACGGCCTGCTGGACCGCTCCACGGGCCAAGCTGCTCAGTACGGGTCGGGCCGGACCCGGCAGGCCGGGCCGAACCTAACAGACTAGGCCGCACTACGGACCGGGCCAGACCCAGTGGGTCGGGCTGGGTCGACCCGAACTGGGTCGAACCAGACCCGGGCCCACAATGACCCAATTACGTTCTCTAGACCATAACTTTGGCACCAGACGTCCGTTTGACGAACCGTCAGCGGCGCTGGAAATATTTGAGCGAGGCGGTACCTTTGAGTATACCATACTGTAGTTTTGGATTAATATAAGGAATGATCAGGTTGGATCGAGCACGAATCTAATCGGGCCTCTGGGACTAAAAGGCTAATAACTCAAAGATCGGGCGTCCGATTGACGCTCCGTCTGTTGCGTTGAGAACTGTATGACATGGTAGACCTTAGAGATGATTCTTCATGGGACTTCATGGTATTTGGAGTATTGACCAGTAGCTCATGGGTTGGATCCTCCCGGAGACAAGCGAGCATAGTGCGGGAACCCAGTAGCTAGCTGAGACTTGACGACTGCTGACCATTTCGACTCGAAGTGACTTGACAGGCCCAATGGGGAGTGCCTCTGTGTGACGTGGCAGACCCACGGTACTCGATAGGAGGAGTACCTCAGTAGGCTACAAGGGGGAGCAACTCTGTGTGATGCAGCAGACCAACGATACTCGACAGGAGGAGTACCTCAGCAAGTCAAGAGGGGGAGCACCTCTGTGTGACGCGGAAGACCCACGATACTCGACTGGAGGAGTACCTCAGCATTCCAAGATTAGTGGTAAGTGCCTCTGTGTGATGCGGTAGGCCCGATATACTCAATAGAGAAGGGGTTCTCTAGTAGCTGAAGTGTTCGATGATGTGACTTGGGATGTTACTTGTTACTAACCCTAGAATAAATCCTGGTGTTAGCTGAGTTAGTACCTATGTGTTTTCCTCATGATTGAGATGGATTACTTGATAACTTAGGTATATGTATGGTCATATACCTAAGTAGGGTTATCTGTTGATTTCATACATCGTGGTTTATCCTTTGTGGATTTTGTGAGACCATGAGGGTCACGGAGTCCCTACTGAGTATCATTATACTCATCCCTGCACGGGATATGACCGCACTACTTGTATTTGGTGCAGACGACAGATAGCGCTGACTGAGGATGTGAGTACCAGAACTGGACGGTGCCCAGAGGTGGACCATACATCGTGTCGACACGCGGAGGAGACAGACAGACTTGGAGTGCTGAGGAGGTGATCTGTACCTACCCTTCAGGTAGGATCCTTGGAGGACGACCCAACAGCTGACTTTCCCTTTTCTTTAGTTGTGTTGTATCACAGTTGTACTTGTACTTTCTAGTTGGTCTTGTATTCTGGACCCTTTTACTTACTGCACTCAATCTTTTTACAGTTCAATTTACTTGTGTTCCTATCTTGTTGTGTGCTTGGTTACGTGTGCTTACAAGTTATAAAGGCAATGTCTTCCCATTTTTAGGTAATACGCCTTCGGTGCTAGTCACTAGCCCCTGGCCTATGGAATGCGGGTTTGGGGTAGTCACGGCACGGACCCCGGGGGACGGGTTATGACATTCTTGGAGTTTTAAATTCAAGCCATTATAATTTTTCTCATTTGATAACACTTTTCAAAATCATTATTAAAATAGTTTGAAAACACTTCAAAACCATGCTTTACATTTTTCCTTAACCTTTCACAATCCCTTTTCAAAAAATATTAAAGAACCGTAAAAATAGAGAAGAAAGTACACTAAACCTATCCACACCCCCAGAATTCATTAGGCTATATTAATAAAAGGAATTCAAGTGGAGATAAGGAAACTAGGTTGTCATTAATAAACCTATCCACACTTCCAGTAGTCCCATCAAACTAGGTCTTCAATAATAAACATCCCAACATTTTCTCATAAGCTATAATGGTTATACAATAATCAAAGGGGATTAAGAGGGTATCACACTTATTATGAAAACTCATTTTTTATAAAATTTCAAATGGGCCTTCTTGTTTCAAAACATGCTTGTAATGCCAAGACATTTTATCATTTATAAAATTCATCTCAATCTACTCTTCAGACCAATTCTATGAAAAGGCCTTTAAATATCAAATGGGAATTCACAGTACCCTTAAAATGGCCATTGAAAAACATTCAAAGACATAATAAGTTTAGAAATCCAATCCACATGGGAAAACATAGCCTTTTGAAATAATTATTCACATTTGGAAATCTTACAAGATTTAAACACCTCGAAACGTTGATATAAAAATTAACCAATTCTAAAAAAAGTGGTTTTAAATACAGGTCACAAAGGTTAACGCACCACTTTAAAAATAAAATAACGTTTTCCAATATTTTTAACACTTTTAAATCACCCAAAATATTGGTTATAAATCCAATTAACACAAGAATAATTTTTAAAACATCAATTCGGTGATTACCACTGATTTTAAAAGAAAAAAAATCTTTAAAAAATCCATTTAAACATTTTCCCAAACACTTGTCATCGAATATCATTCCATGACAAGGGATATAACAACTTGGAAAACACCATTTATCCCTCCCTAACACTCATATGTTATAAAATTATACATAATTTATAGAAGTATATAGTTTTAAGTATGCATGCTTATAAACCGACATAGGGAAGTAATAGAAAAATAATATAAATTTTTTCCAATTAAGATAACTAAATTTTGGATTGTGGAAATAGAATAGAAGAATGAGAAAACTTAGTAATTATTGATGAACATTTTAAAAGTGATGAAGAAGAGTTCACCACAGTGTAGTGAAGAACAGGAATTACATAACTATTTTCTATAGGTATGAAAGGTGGCTCCTTGACATCTCATGGAATGTAGTAGTTATTCATGTAAACGCAATTTTTTCACCACTAGAATCTTCCACTGCATAAAGCACTAACCGCCCAAAGATCAGCACCTTCAGTGCCATCAAGATAGATCGAATCCCCGAAGGCTACTGATATATAGTTACACTACATAATCCATAATGAGAAAGTCAATCTTGTAGGTTCCAGGCGTAGCGAAAGCGCATTGGTGGGTTTGTCAAACTTTAATTTTAGCGTTAAACGACGTTCAATCTGAGATCCGTCACGATATAAAACGCCGAATCTTCAGATTAGAATGTAGAACGGAAAAGAAAAGAAGATTCATGGAACCATTGAGATAGGATCATCATATGTTGGTTATAATTAATTTAATTAATTCATAAGAATTTCCTCGATGTAATTCTTTCTTAGTTGGAGTCTCCGGTCACGATCATGTGATTCGTCGTTGTGTTTTAGAATCCAAGTACAGGATTCCTATAGTGGTGATCCACATGTGCTCCACATATCTCTGGATGACGCCGAAGGGATCTCCGGGTGCTAGCCTGGAAGAGCCTTCGCTTGCGATGTCTGCCTTCAACCGCCTTGATCCGGTGGAGGATCTCACTTTCATAACTTGAAAGCGTTCTTGGTGGGAAAAAAGAATTCTCTCTTGGCTTGAGAGGATTTCCCAATCCGTTGTGCACAGCAATGGCTCTTCCTCTCATGAGAATATTGTAATTTGGGATTATAATACTTAGAATAATAAAATGAATTAATTTCCCAAAAGCATTTAATCATTTCATTTAATTCTTAGTAATACCCCATGTCTAAATAATGACAGTTGACCATCATTATTACTTGATATGCGCCCAACATATTACATTTAATAACATTTAATTAAATAAACAATATTTTCTCACGAATCCCGAAAAAACAAACTACACGGCGTGTATATAAATATACACAGCGTGTACTTTTATTTTTCCATTTTATTTATTTCCTCCGCCATATTTATTAGACCTTGAGTAATGGCTACTTATTCCTTAAATAAATGTAACTGAATTACTCGCTAATAAATATATATTATTTCACCCACAATATATTCTCTCTAATAACTAGGGTCGAAATAAATGTGATCAGGCATACTTAAATAATTATTAAACCACAGTCGGGAATAATATTTATTTAACTTGTTAAATTAATATTTAACTGAGATACATGGACACACTTAGTGTGTGACCCTCTAGGCCTCTTTCTCAGTGGCATTAGGGGGAGCCTGCCTAAAGTCCAAGGTTAGCGTCTAGCAACACTCCAAGGCACCCATAGAGAAAGAAGTTAATGCCACAATGGCGTGTCACCTCCTATGAATGCTTACCGTGTAATATAATCCCTTTGTCTCGATATCTCCAATCAAGCGGGTTTCATGCTAGTGCCATCAACCCATGTGCTTGATTATTCTTTCTTTGACTTCCCAAAATTGAACTCTCCCATACCTTACCATGGTAAAGGATTTATTTAGGCTATATCAATTCCATCAAAGGGCCTGAGATATCTACTTCCATTATGGAACAGAAGGGACAAATCCTTTCTCACATTATCTATTAATGCAGTATTACTCATAACGCACCCAACGTATCCTACCTCGCTATGAATAGTGTGTCGTCACAGTTTTCTTTAATACATCTAAGTGCGCGAGTTGTAATACCCATTAATAATAATCTTAAAGTCTAAAGACCAATACACACGTTCGTAGATAAGAACATCTGGTGACACTATGAAATGTGGATTTCCTACTAGCAGGTCTCGTTCTCATAATATCCTTCTGGATATTACCAAGGGCGCACACCATGAGAAGGTGCCTCAAAGTTTTAT
This sequence comes from Viscum album, assembly GCA_963277665.1. NCBI lineage: Eukaryota > Viridiplantae > Streptophyta > Magnoliopsida > Santalales > Viscaceae > Viscum > Viscum album. The sequence goes on along the minus strand of OY728150.1, from coordinate 625,043,303 downwards.
GAGTCCTCACCCCTAATGACCTGTATTATTCGTGTCCCTAAAATAATATCATCCGGCCATAGAACATATATTCAAGAACAGTGTTATGGCACTTCTGGGTTCTCATTATAGCAGGGATCCACTATGACCCATTAATGCAACAGCTGTCCTTAGGACATTATCACATGAATTTTCACACAGAAGAATAATCAAGATGTGATAAGGCATTTATTAATGAATAAAGTACAAAGTAGTTTGTTCTAGGCCACCAACTCCAACAGACTCCCACTTGGACTAGAGCCAACTACTAACAACCTTTAACCCGCTAGCTCTCACATGATATTCATGCTTCTGCTGAGATAGGAATTTAGTCATGGGGTGCGCCACGTTCTCTTCCATGGACACTCCGCTCACTGCAACTTCACCCCTTTGATAGAAATCCCTCAAGAGGTGATATTTCCAGAGTATGTGCTTTGTCCGTTGATGTGACCTTGGTTATTTTGCAAGATCCATTGTTTTAGTGTTATCACAATAAAATGTAATGGGATCTTTACTTCTAGGCACCACATAAAGCTCCTGGACAAAGTTCTGAATCCAGACGGATTCCTTGGCTGCATTAGAAGCCGTTATATACTTGGAATCTGCTGTAGAATCGGTGAAAACTGGCTGTTTTGAACTCTTCCAGCTCACAGCTCCCCCATTGAGACAGAAAACATATCCAGATTGCGACTTCAGATCATTCTGATCTGTTTGAAAACCATCATCAGCATACCCTCTGATGACAAGCTCATCGTCTCCTTCATACACCAAGAATATATCCTTAGTTCTTCTCAGATACTTAAGGATAGTCTTAATAGCAGTCCAATGCTGTTCTCCTAGATCTTCTTGTAATCTACCTATCATGCTCAGTGCATAGGAAACATCAAGCCTGGTACATAACATGGCATACATGATGGATCCTATAGCCGAAGCGTATGGGATCTTACTCATTCTATATTTCTCTTGTTGTGTCTGAGGACACATTTTCTTAGAAGGATGTAAGTCATGTGACACTAGAACCAATCCCCTCTTGGATTGTTCCATACTAAATATCTTTAGTATCTGGTCAATGTATGTACCCTGACTTAGTCCAAGAAGCCTCTTGGATCTATCACGAATGATCTTGATCCCTAGAATGTAGGCTGCTTCTCCTAAGTCCTTCATGGAGAAACACTTGTTCAACCAGTCCTTAACTGACTGTAAGGATGGTACATCATTTCCAATAAGTAATATGTCATCAACATATACCACTAGGATGACGACCGCATTCCCATTAAACCGCTTATAAACACATGGCTCAAATTCATTCTTAATGAAACCAAATTACTTTATGGCTTCATCAAATCGAATGTTCCATGACCTGGATGCTTGCTTCAATCCATAAATGGATTTCTGCAACTTGCAAACCCGTTTGGCTTCACCTGGTGTCACAAACCCTTCTGGTTGTGTCATATAGACATTTTCCCGAAGGTTCCCATTAAGGAATGTTGTTTTGACATCCATTTTCCAAATCTCGTAGTCATGGTAAGATGTTATGGCAAGTATGATTCTTATGGATTTAAACATGGCAACTGGTGAGAAGGTTTCATCATAGTCAATTCCTTGACGTTGTCTGAATCCTTTAGCCACTAGCCTTGCTTTATAGGTTCTAACTTGACCTTCCATGTCCAAATTTCTCTTGAATACCCATTTGCATCCAACTGGCTTTACATCAACTGGCTCATCGACCAGAACCCAGACATGGTTCTGATACATGGAATCCATCTCAGAATTCATAGCTTCTAGCCATCTTGCAGCTTCTGATCTTTCTATTTCTTCCTTGTAGGAGAGAAGTTCATCATTGTCCAAAAATAATTATTCCCCATCCTCGGTGACTAGGAAACCAAATCTCTTTGGTTCCCTTACCTCTCTTGTGCTCCTATGCAGTACTTGTGTTTCTGGAACCTCTTCTATGGGGAACTGTGGAACTTGTTCCTGCACCAACTCTTGTGTATCTTGAGCATCAACTTCGTCGAAGTCAATCTTGCTCCCACTATCCTTCTTGAGGATGTGCTCCCTCTCAAGAAAGACGGCTTGTTTGGAGATAGTCACTTTCTTGTCTTGAGGGTTATATAGGTAATATCCTTTCGTTTCCTTGGGATATCCTATAAAGATACACTTCGTTCCCCAGGGTGCTAGTTTGTTTCCTAAGAAGGACTTAACAAACGCCTCGCATCCCCATACACGTGTGTGCGACAAAGTGGGTTTCCTTCCATTCCATAACTCTGATGGAATTCCATTTGTCTCCTTAGTTGGTACTCGGTTTAATATGTATGCTGCAGTTTGTAATGTATATCCCCAAAAGGATAATGGAAGATTCGTATAACTCATCATCGACCTCACCATATCCAACAAGGTGCAATTCCTCCTTTCGCTAACACCATTCCACTGTGGTGTATAAGGAGGAGTGAGCTGAGATGGAATCTCAGACTCCCGTAAAAGATCGATGAACTCTTGGTTCAGATATTCTCTACCTTGATCCTATCAAAGTTTCTTTATCTTCTTATGAAGCTGGTTCTCTACTTCATTCTTGAATTCCTTAAATTTCTCGAAGGACTCTGACTTATACCTCATTAAGTAAACATATCCATATCCACTCAAATCATCATTAAAATTAATGAAGTAAGAATATCCACCTCTAGCTTCTACTGGAAATGGTCCACACACATCCGTGTGTACCAATCCTAGAAGCTCTGTGGCTCTTTCACCTTGTCCACCAAAAGGCGTCTTGGTTATTTTTCCTTGTAAACAAGAGTGACATCTATCAAGTGGTTTTAGCTTAGTAGAGTCTAAATATCCATCTTGGAAGAGCTTTTTCAAGTGCTTCTCGTTCACATGACCAAGGCGGTGATTCCATAACTGGGTGATGTATGAGTCATGTGAGTTTGTTTCGTTATCGATTGCCAACACTTGGTTTTCTTAATTTAATACATACAAACCATTATTCAAATGTGCCATACCATAACATACGTTGTTCTTATAAAAGAGACAACCCTTATTTCCAAACTTGAAAACAAATCCATCCATATCCAAACAAGATACATAAATTATGTTCTTGGTAACACTAGGCACAAAATAACAGTTTTGTAAAACCAAAATCATGCTAGTTGGCAATGAGAGGTGATAGTTGCCAATAGACAATGAAGCTAACCTTTCACCATTGGAAGCTTAAAGATCCACCTCTCCACTGGCGATATTTCTAAATCTACTTGGTTCCTGCATTTGAATACATATTTGAGCCCCACAAGTTGTATTTAATACCCAATGTGTAGAAATAGAAAGATTGCACTCGATAATGAACGCACCTTTAGCATCCCCACGCTTCTGGGTGCAGTTCCTCTTCCAGTGGCCCTGCTTTCCACATGTAAAACACACTGCCTCCTGTTCCTTGCCCTGCCTCTAGATCTCCCCCTTCTTGGATGGACGGTGCTCGGGGGCTTCAGACCGTTTATAAGTCTTTGGCCCCTTTGCCTTGTCCTTCCTTTTCTTGTTCACCATAAGGACCGCGGGTTTGTCATGCCCCATGTCCTTATCTACCTGGTGAATCAATGTCAGAAGCTCTGATAGACTCTTCTCATTGCCGCTCATGTTATATTTGACAATGAAGTTATAGAAGGTCTTGGGCAGTGATGATAGGATGAGATCTGTACGCAACTCATCCGGGAATTTAATCCCTAAGATGTCTAGGCGTTCAATGTAGCCAATAAGCTTGACTACATGTGGCCCAGCTGACGCAGACTCTCCAAGCTTCGTGGTAAACAAATCATTGGAGATCTCATACCTCTCCTGTCTCGCCTTCTCTTGGTAGAGATCCTTAAAGTGAGACATCATGCTATACACGTCCATGTTTTCATGTTGCTTCAAGAGCTCATTAGACATGGCTGATAGCATGAAAAACTGGACATCTATGGCATCATCCATGTGTTTCATGTAGAGATATAATTCTTCATCACTAGCCTCTTTCTCAGGCGCAACTGGAATAGGCTCTTCCAGCACATACAATTTCCTTTTGTGGCGAAGGACGATGCGTAAACGCCTCTGCCACTCTTGGAAATTGGTGTCGGTGAGAAGGTTTTCCTTCTCGAGTATGGTGCGCAATGATATGTTTGATGTCATTTTCTTGCCTTTTCTACAAATTAAGATGATCAAAGGTTTATTACTTTATTACAAAAATTGAGACAAATATGTAAATTAATACTTATTAGTCTCCCACTATTTTATCGAAATCCAATAGCCCTCACCATTGATTTCGGAATATTCTATTGCCTAAATATTCTAGTGGAAAGGATCCATATTTCCCTTCGCATTACCCCAAATAGGGTTGTTCGAGCAACTTCAAGGGTTTTAGGTAGGCATTCCAAATGCCAACTGCATTAACTCGCAGCTCCTTGATCCGCTGAGTGGACTCCCCAATCCTGAAATCCTTTTATTTTGGATTTCCTCAAACTTTGCCTCTTGGTCACACCAAGTCCTGCTATGGCAGTCAACCCTTGATGCGAACCAAGTTGAGTCAACCCAAAACCTTGAATTAGAATTCCCCGATAATGGAAAGCACCCCAACTAGGTTTAGTCAAGCACTTTGAACTGTGGTTCGATTCTAACCAAGATTATGGAAGGCTATGCCGACTTAATATTTCTTTTGAGGGATTTTATCCTTATACGTAAATTTCCATTTTATTATCTTTGATTACATGCTTGTTAATATTAAGTGGGATATACTTAATTGATTAACCATGTCTAAGATAATATTTACGTATAAGCTGGTTTTATTTTAGTTCCATCTTGCATGCTCGTTTAATTCATTAAATTGTGTGATCATGACAACACACCCACAATAAATAAACCATGCAACTGATAGAAATAAAATAAATGGTATGATCATGAGATTTTCTATTGGTTAGTTTATCTAGCGGTTGATAAACTAACCCAAGACCTAGGGTAGAAACACCTTGAACCTTTCGGGTTCATGTTTATAGCTTTCCACCTGTCCACCTTTGTATCTCCTTGGATTGGTTTTGTTATGGCTCCTGACTTGTGCCGCCTCCACTAACTTGAGAGCTCCATCCATTACATATGCATTTATCTCACACGCAGGTGAGGGGTAAAAAGGGGTTTTACATAAAAGAATCCTTGGGCGCGCAGGCCCTACATATTAATGAGGAGATGGATCACAGGCCAGCAAAATTTAATTTAAATAAATTAATTAAAAGAAACCATTCACATACAAAGGTCTCGGTCTAGCTCATGATCATCCATACATGCAATGATATTTACGCATAAATAAAACTAGCATTCAATTATTTAATCGTTCTTGTTTAAGATAAATCATGCTCGAATTAATTAATTATCTTTAATTAATCAATCCTTTTATCTTAACCCTTTTCTGAACTTCCTTGAGATTCTCATCCATCATAATTTTAAACAAATAAATTCATTTAAAATTATCCTTGTACGTAACTTGTACCCTGGATGCAACCCGATGAATTCCCATTTATTACGCAGATGTTAAATTAAACACATATATATTAAACACCTATCACGTGTTGTGCCTCAGCTTTACATCTGTACTATGGTACACGTCTAAAGGGTTTGTATAATATAATAATAAATTTTAATAAATCTGCGTAATTTTGGTAAGTACACGGCGTGTAGTTCCGACTACACGGCGTGTACTTTCTTCACCGTCCATCCGAAGTACACGCCCGGGGACATGGCGTGTTAATTTACTTCGGAAATTTTTCGGAGTACACGGCGTGTTCTTTTGGACACATGCTGTGTAGTTTCCGCGTTACACGGTTTCCAGCCGGGCAAGCCGTGTACGGGGTACACGGTCCAACCCAAACCCAAAGGGACTACACATCGTGTTCTGTTGGACCACACTGCGTGTAATCCGGAAACAGTGTGCCACCTGTTTCTGGTCAACACACGGTGTCTTAAATTCTTAGAAAGAATCCAATACACGGCCTGATTTGGCGGATCAGTCAATGCATTGAACCTAGACTACACGGCGTGTACTTCCGAATACACGTCGTGTATTCTGGTGTTGTACGGATAGAAACGTTTGGATCCTCCGGATGAGTTCCTCTATTTTATTTTAATCAAAATTAAAAGAAAAATTCATTTCTGTGAGGTGAACGAGAAACGAGGGAGGAGGAACAGATCTCGATATTTAGATTTCCAGAACGATTAAACTTGAATTGAAATAACTAAATTATTAAATGCATAAATTACCAACGAAAAACTAAATAATTATAATCAATGATATGACCCTTATGATACCACTTGTAGGTTCTGGATGTAGCGGAAGCGCGTTGGTGGGTTTTCCCAACTTTAATTTTAGTGTTAAACAGCGTTCAATCCGAGATCCGTCACGATATTAAACGCCGAATCTTCAGATTAGAATGAAGAACGGAAAAAAAAAGAAGATTCATGGAACCATTGAGATAGGATCATCATATGTTGGTTATAATTAATTTAATTAATTCATAAGAATTTCCTCGATGTAATTCTTTCTTAGTTAGAGTCTCCGGTCACGATCCTGTGATTCGTCGTTGTGTTGTAGAATCCAAGTACAGGATTCCTATAGCGGTGATCCACATGTGCTCCACGTATCTCTAGACGTCGCCGAAGGGATCTCCGGGTGCTAGCGCAGAAGAGTCTTCGCTTGCGATGTCCGCCTCCAACCGCCTTGATCCGGTGGAGGATCTCACTTTCATAACTTGAAAGCGTTCTTGGTGGGAAAAAAGAATTCTCTCTTAGCTTGAGAGGATTTCCCAATCCGTTGTGCACAGCAATGGCTCTTCCTCTCATGAGAATAATGTAATTTGGGATTATAATACTTAGAATAATAAAATGAATTAATTGCCCGAAAGCATATAATCATTTCATTTAATTCTTAGTAATACCCCATGTCTAAATAATGACAGTTGACCATCATTATTACTTGACATGCGCCCAACATATTACATTTAATATCATTTAATTAAATAAACAATATTTTCTCACGAATCCCGAAAAAACAAACTACACGGCGTGTACTTTTATTTTTCCATTTTATTTATTTCCTCCACCATATTTATTAGACCTTGAGTAATGGCTATTTATTTCTTAAATAAATGTAACTGCATTACTCGCTAATAAATATATATTATTTTTCTCACAATATATTCTCTCGAATAACTAGTGTCGAAATAAATGTGATCAGGCATCCTTAAATAATTATTAAACCACAGTTGGGAATAATATTTATTTAACTTGTTAAATTAATATTTATCTGAGATACATGGATACACTTAGTGTGTGACCCTCTAGGCCTCTTTCTCAGTAGCATTAGGCGGAGCCTGCCTAAAGTCCAAGGTTAGCGTCTAGCAACACGCCAAGGCACCCATAGAGAAAGAAGTTAATGCTGCAATGACGTGTCACCTCCTACGAACGCTTACCGTGTAATATAATCTCTTTGTCTCGATATCTCCAATCAAGCGGGTTGCATGATAGTGTCATCAACCCATGTGCTCAATTATTCTTTCTTTGACTTCCCGGAATTGAACTCACCCATACCTTACCATGGACAAGGATTTATTTAGGCTATATCAATTCCATCAAAGGGTCTGAGATATCTACTTCCGTTATGGAACAGAAGGGACAAATCCTTTCTCGCATTATCTATTAATGCAGTATTACTCGTGACGCACCCAACGTATCCTACCTCGCTGAGAACAGTGTGTCATCACAATTTTCATCAATATATCTAAGTGCACGAGTTGTAATACCCATTAATAATAATCTTAAAGTCTAAGGACCAATACACACGTCCGCAGATAGGAACATCCAATGACACTATGAAATGTGGATTTCCTACTGGCGGGTCTCGTTCTCATAATATCCTCCTGGATATTACCAAGGGCGCACACCATGAGAAGGTGCCTCAAAGTTTTATGAGCCCTCACCCCTAATGACCTGTATTATTCGTGTCCCTCAAATAATATCATCCGGCCATAAAACATATATTCAAGAACAGTGTTATGGCACTTCTGGGTTCTCATCATAGCAGGGATCCGCTATGACCCATTAATGCAACAGATGTCCTTAGGACATTATCACATGCATTGTCACGCAGAAGAACAATCAAGATGTGATAAGGCATTTATTAATGAATAAAGTACAAAGTAGTTGGTTCTAGGCCACCAACTCCAACAAAGATACCACCCAAAATCATAGACAACAAAGGGAAATGAAGAAATAACCACTATCATTGGACCTAGGAACTCGACCATCATGCATAAATGAATAATGAAATAACACCAAAAAATTCATCGGTAAGATGTCCATTCTAAATTTATCTCAAAAAAATCAATGCCTCAGACAAAAAACCCCTAAATAGTCATCAATGTTGTAATGATGTAGACAAGGCTTCTAGGATTGGAGCTAAATAAACCACCTAAAGTCAACAAAGATAGTGGACCAGGATATTTGGGAAAACAACTTCTAATGCTGGGAAAGCTCGAGCAAATAAACAATGCAAATGAAAATAAAAATAGGACCGCTGATGAAAAATCTCTAGCTACACTATACGACTTAGTTGGTCCATCAGCTCCCATTGCAAAACCTCTAGCTACACTGTAAGCATGGGGCAATGTTGTAGGGCATGTCAGCGTGCAAGGTTGAGTGACTTCAAGATCTCATTAGATATCCATTAAAAATTGTTTAAAATCCTTACATTTTAATTAAAACGTCTTTTTTCGCAAAAAATATGTTATAGATCAATTCTTGGTGAAATGCGGATTTTTTTTACAGAACTCGCCTCCCATTCATAAGATGACATCTTGTGGAAGACGATAGTTATCCTTTGTGCCTCCAAGAAGTTGAATCTCTTGTGCATACAATTCTGTTTTGTCGTGGGGTGGAAGGGGTGTGGAAGGAATGGGAACCAGATTTTGAAAAATTCTTTGACCCTTCTGCTGGGTTGGTCCAAAATCTCAATAAATGGGCGTCTTTGTTGGAACCAAACATGGTGGGGCTACTTTGCACAATTGATTTGTTGATTTGGATTGAAAAAAAGAGAGTATATTTTCCAGAAGATGGTGTCCCAATACTGTATTTGGATCAAGAGGGTCATTGAATGGATGAATTGCTGGAATGTGACCGGCGTGAGGCTCTCGTTGGGTAGTACTTGGCAGGATTCTCATTACTGGACTCCTCCCCTTGAGGGTTTTATCATAATTAATACAGATGCGGTCGTCTCTGCTAATTTGAGGGTTGGTGTTGGCTTTATTGTCCATCATAGCAATGGCTAGGTTGTGGAAGCTCGTTGCATGGTTGTGCAAGCCTCCTGGAGTCCTATGGTTGCGGAGGCATGTGTTATCCTTCTTGGGATTCTTCGTGCTCACTCAAAAAAGTGGAAATTTATTTTGGTGGAATCAGATTGCCTTGAAGTAATTGTCACCTTATCAATGAAGGAGGAAGATTTGCAACCATTTGACCTTATCTTGAGGAAGATTTGGTCATTGATCGAAAGATTCACAGAATGCAAATGTTCCTTCATCAAATGATGGGTAATCCGGAGGCACGTCGATTGGCGAGCTATGAGAAATATTGGGGTGATTGTTGTTGGGTTGACTCTTTTCCTGATTGGATTTGTAGATCTAATGTTTTTTATCAGTAATATGTTATCTCTTTTATCTCAAAAAAAATATACCATTACACATCTTCGTGGACCCTTGCAATGGACTGAAATCTCAGATAAACCAAGATGTGGCGTACTAAACACAAAGATGAACATACCTTCACGTAGGTCCTACATGGAGTGCCTGAATTAGACCATCACGTAACACAACCTTTATGAATGGTAAGACATAAAAAACATGAGAAGTAAACTACACGTTCATAGAAACCAAAATATGTGTGGACACTTACGCGGGTTTAAAACCATGACATCAACAACCTTATGCAAGAAGTACATCCTACAATGTGGTTTGAAACAAACCACTAGAGTGTGCGAGGGACTGCCGAGGATGAGGGTGCAAGCGAGAGATAAAGAAAGGGAGGGGGAGGATACCTTAGATTGGAGGGGGTTAAGCGGCAACGGTACAGTTTGGTGGCAGCAGATGCAACGGTCAGCAGCGACAGCGATGGTGGCGGCGACTGCAGAGCTGGGGTTCGGTGGCGGCAGAAGTGGGGATTCGTGAAAGCTTGAAGGCACGAGAGGAGAAGACTTTATTATGGTTATTTTTATAACACTGGGGAAGACTTTTATCAGCGCTTTCCAAAAAACATTGATAAATGACAGTTTTATTAGTGCTAAAATAGAAAACGTTGATAAAACCGACCTTTATTGACACTTTTTTAACGCTGATAATGACACCCCTATATTAGTGCTAAAAAAACGTTGTTCAAACCTGTTTTTGTCGGTGTTAAAATTAGTGCTGATACAGAATAGTGTTATCAACGCTTTTTTAGTGCTGATAGGGTATTTTTATCAATGCTAAAAAAGAGCTGATAAAGTCCTACTGTTAATAATTTCTTTATATTATTATATATATAATAAATATAAATTTATTTATTTATAATTATCACAAAATAATAATATATTAATTTATAATTAAATATATAATAAATATATTTATAGATATTGTATATATTTATATTATTATATATATTTATAAAATTATAAATATTATAAATAAATATTTTTTATTTATAATTATAAAATTATAATAAATATATGTATTATATTTATTATTATAATTATAAATAAATATAGATTTTTTTAAATAATTTAAAAAATATAATAAATATATTTATTATAAATAATCACTAATTATTTAATTGATAATGTAACTATTTTTTACAATAATCTAATTAATTAACAATATTAATAGTGTAACGGCTATTTGAGCCTCCATTTGTCTGTGCATGCTTGAATGATTTTCTTTTGCATTTGTCCCCCCTTCCACTAAACTGTAATAATAATAATAATAATAATAATAATAATAATAATAATAATAATAATAATAATAATAATAATAATAATAATAATAATAATAATAATAATAATAATAATAATAATAATAAGAATAATAATAATAATAATAATAATAATAATTATTATTATTATTATTATTATTATTATTATTATTTCTCCACCCTTTCTTTATTTTAATAAAATTGGTCATTAGTTTGATTTTCCAAATACAAGACTCAGCTGTTTGCGATTGTCATTATTGTAGTGATTATTATAACTTATTATTATTATTAACTAGTTTACAAATTTTTAAAAATATAAAATTATTTATTTGAAAATTATCATTATCATTATTATGATCATTATTATCACTATTCTGATATTATTATAATTCTAAATAAACAAATATGAATGTATTATATATAAATTAATAAAATTAAATAAAGTATTTCTTATTATATTGGTATATTTATTATATATATTTTCATGTTCTAGATTTGAAAACCAGAAATGTGTAAAAAGGCATTAGGCAGAATAATGATTATAATACGGCGCACGCCTTGTTCGGGAGATGGGTGGAGAAGCTTAGGGAGATATGGGTCATTTCAAGGAGAGATCGGGGATATCCCACCAAACCAGAAACGGTGAGGATAGGAATGGAGATAGGGAGGGCCACCGAGCCGCAACATACAGGCCGAACCGAATCTCCATCCCACGATGCTTCCTAATCATTTTTATCATTACCATCCGTTCCTCAGGCTGGGCAGCCATTGGTGCGATGGTGGGGGAGGGGTCCCAGCCCCGGCTGCGGATGGCCCTTACACCGGCCACTATTAGTGAATTATCGCCCCAAACATATATTATTTTACAATGTGAAAAGGGTCTGACAAGGAAGACCAACGCTTGAGAGGTTCGGGCTAAGAATTATCGCCCCTAACTTATATTATAGCCGGCCAACAAAGCTGAAAACATAGAAATTTGTAGGGCCATGCTCAAGATGCTCAAGATAGAGAGAATGCGTGTGATTGGTATGGATCAATGTCAAAGCATGGGGTGTGGGTCAATAGAGTTGGTACAAGGTCACAGAGGGGCCGGGTGTATGGCGCTGGTCGTCGGGTCGAGTCTCCGAACTGTTTTCTTGTAGCATGCGTCATAATGTAACTGACCTTTAATATTATTCTTGGTTTTGCTTCAACTACTACAAAAATGAGCTTTTGTTGCTAAAAACTTCGACAATCGCCGTATGCTCAATGCTAGACCCCTCAAATACACCTTTCGACACCCAATAGTCATCACTTTTGACAATTGCTAAAGGCTACCCCGCCAAAACCTCAATCATGTAACAATTAGCGAACCATTTTGGAAGACACTAAAAGTAAATACTTTTTTTTATAAAAAAAATATTACAATATAGTAGTCACCCCTTGCTATATATTTAGAGGCACGTAAACAAATTACAGTAAGAATTTCATATATTTATCAAATTTATTAATTATAAAAAAAATTATTTAGTAATTTGTAACATCTTATAACAACCAACATTTTACCAAATCATTATTCAGACTCCATGCATCAGATCATGACTGAAATCCAATTAAATTTAAAATAAATGTTAGTGTAAAAAAATTCAGAAAAAAGTAAAAAATGAAACCAAATTGATCGTTTCACTAAATAAATATAACTTTTATTTTAAAAAAACAATTTTATACAACAAACATTAATTTAATTCTTCCAAATGTAATCACGTGACCTATTAACGTGCGGTCTATTCCAGCATGTCTTAAAATAAATAACAATCATTTTCCTATGATTTCATGATGATCAAAGACTATTTTCTAGGTTTAACGACATCCCTTATTTTGAATCACTTTTAATCTAATACCGATCTTTCAATCACTTTGACCACACCACATATCAGAATGGCGTGTCATCTATTTCAATATATCAAAAATTAATCAACAGTCATTTTTCATATGACTTCCCGACAATCTAATATTATTTTTTGGGTTCTTACCATTTAATGTGTATTCTTAAAGACTTTTATGTTGAGACCAATTTATGGGAGATGTTGTGGCAAGCGAGTTGGTGGAGATTGTTGATTTTGAAGAAGGTGAATCCCATAGAATTAAAGTGTTTTCCAAAGGGGGGAAAGTTTTATTATTGTTAAGTGAAGTTGAAGTAGATATTATGATGTCCCTGACTAGGATCACTCCACAATAACCAAACCAAAGTGCCACATGACCTCAGAGGTGCCTATTCATATGCAAGAGACCACATACTAGCAGTACTGGTATATGGTAATAACACGTGAAGACTATAAACATATATTAGAGTTACCAATAACAACAAAAATAATAACAATAACATCCAAACAGGTAAATCAAAGATAACATAAAACAAAGCACAAATAAAAAACATATGCAACCCATGCTATATCAAAAATGAATGTAGTAAAAATCATAAAAGTTATATAGACCCAGTCAAAATACCTCACGAGTGAATCGTAGACATCAAAACCAAAAAAAAAGTATACATAACAAGGAAAGCTTCAAAAACTAACTCTACAAGGACCTGAACTTAAACATTACATATTCTTGTTATTTCAACTAGATTTCACTTCTTTACATTCCCAAAGATATTCCTGGTTTATATTTTTAGAAAGTATGGACATAAATCATACATATCAACCCACAAACATACAAAGTGGGTACCATTAAAACAATGTTCATTTCTTCCAAAACATAAAATTTTAAATACAAAACAACTACATGATTTCTTTGAAAAATCTTTATAACATTTAACATGACTTTATTATTTCTCTTACACATCCTTATAACCTGTGAAAAACATTTAAAAACATGGGATGAGCATAAAAAATCTCAGTAAGGTATATAAAAAGAAGGAAAGAAACCATTATCCCATTAATACTTATAAACATATGAAATCATTTTCACAAACACATACTTCTCACCCATAAAGAATCATATACTTACTTTGTGAAACATGATATTTCCATAAATCATAGAAAGCATAAATAGAGAATAAGGGTATCTTAGGGCATTACTTACTTTTGTAGCCATCACGGAAACCTTATGATTTTTAACCCTCACGGAAACCTTACAATATTACCCTCATGACTAGCTTATGATGTAAACATCACAGTTACACTTAGAGTAACCATACGGTCGACCTCCAACTTACACATACCCAATTAATTGGAAGTAGATATAGGTCAAACCCTTCATCATAAACAATTCCCAAGAACCATAACATAATCAACAAACAAGATTACTTATATAAAAACATTCACTTTGAATTTTGTAAAACTAGAAGTTTAAAAGAAGATTATATAAGAAAAGTCCCTTACAAATAACATATAATTGATATAAGAATCAAATAGAACGAAAGTAATATGTTTATACACTTTAAATACACATAATATAACATAATATAAATAAAATTGGTTACAAAAAATAACACTAGTACCACATAATTAATGAAGTAGAAGGTTAACCCAAAGAATAGAAATTGGGCTAAGAATTCCCTTACCTCATGATTGTCTTACTTAAAACATGTTTAAACCTCCTTTATAATGGTTAAAAAAGTGTTATTAATATCTTACATAAACATATTCATGTTTATAACACCTTATATGATCATTTTATAACATCATCTCACCCATTAATTGTTCATATTTTGTTCTTTTCATTATTTCAGGTGCGTGCTTCACATGATTTTCATAGTCGGTTCGTAAAGGATTTCCTTGTCGAGTGGAAGTGAAATACCAAAACTAGAATGAAATGGTGTTAATATGTTTCCAGAATGTTAAATTATGCCATAAATAATTTTTGTTATGTGGTATGAGGATGAATCATTAGATAAATCATTAGTGATTTTCGTTTAGATTATTTTGGCAGTTCATTGATAATCACGAACTTGTTTCATCATATAAATTTAATATTACATGTATAAGTTAATTCTAGAACATAATAAAGGTCATATAGTAGAATTTATAAACTGTTTAAACCATTAAAATGGTTTTATAACTATCTTTGAAGGAAGTAAATGAAACAGAAAACATATCATCCATGATTTTGTAAAATCAGCACGTCATGGACGATGTTTTTATTTTTAGATTAAGTGGGGGGAAGGAAAAGAAGTAAATAAATGAAATTTTCCATAAAAACGATAAAATATATAATATATAAGATTCTGGAGCTTTCATGCCTCTTGAATAAGGATAGATGATGGGAATATATGAAAAGGAAAGGAATTGAAAAGAAAACATAAGAAAATGAAAGTGGATTCTTACCTCTTGATCTCTTCTCCTTGAGATCCTCCCTAAGGCCTTTGGTTTTGGCCTTTTCGTGAGACCAGTAGGTCTTGGACACGGGTAAGATCCTTAGGAAGTATATTGGTCAAAACTTAGACAATGCACAAATTTTTAGAGGTGTGAGAGGAAGAAGGGGTGAGAGTGATATTTATATTGAAGGAGAGGAGGGGTTTTTCATTATTTTAATCATTAGTTTAATATTTTTTCTCAAGAATATGAATAGTATTGATTCATGTGACAAAAAAAAGTAATAAGTTCATGTGAGTTTGAACTAATGTTCATTTATATCATCCATGACTCAAGCTTTATGTGGAAATTCATTTATTTATCATATTTCTTAACTATCGAATTTCACAATTCACTAAAAATTCATGTATTTTAGAAAAATCCCAAAAACTCACCCAACCATTTTTTGATTTGTAAAATTAAAAATTGAACTCCATTATTTGAAAATAATTTTCAAAATATGATTAATTTAATTTACAAATAAAATCATATTTTATTCAAAAAATTACAATTTTAAAACTATAACTGATTTTATATCGCCTTGAAAAATTAATCAAGATCTCATTATATTATAAACATAAAAAAATAACATAATAATATGATTTACTTTTCATAAGGGTCATATTAAAATTCAAATTACAATTCACAAGGGTATGTTACTATTCACCTAAAAAATCAAGTTGGTTCTATTAGACTCTAAATAACATTTTGATCACAACTGTAGATGACTATTTTTTTAAAATTTTAATCATAAAAATGCCAAAATTATATTTAACGAATAGTTTATAACTATCCACTTAAAAAAAGTTTCATGCATTTCAATTTATTTTTTAATCCTTGGGGTGTTATATTCTCCCAAACATCTAGAAATTACATCCTCACAGTTTTATTCACTTATTAAACAAGTGAGGGTACCTTTCCCTCATAGAATTTTTAGATTCCAATGTTGCATCTTCAACCATGTGGTTTCTCCACAATACCTTTACCTGGTGGATTACCTTATTCGACAATACTTTTTCTCTTCAATCAAGAATCTGAGTAGTTTTCTATTCATTATAAAGGCTCTCTTCCAACTGAGCTACTTCTGGGCTCAAAACATGAGATGAATCTGACACAAATTTTCTGAATATCGAAACATGAAAAACCCTGTGTACCTGAGATAAAATCAGAGGCAAAGCTACTCAGTAGGCGACTGGTCCAACTTTCTCTAGGATTTCATAAGGTCCAATGAACCGTGTAATTAGATTTCCTTTATTACCAAAACGTATAACACTTTTTAACAGTGATATTTTAAGAAAAACGTCATCACCTACCTTGAAAGAAAAGTCTTTCCTCCTTTAATCTGCATAACTTTTATGCCCTCTTTGAGTTGTCCTCATGTATTGCCGAATCATATTCACTTTCTAAGCCACTTTCTCTACTAATTTTGGTCCCATAAACTTCCTTTCTCCGACTTCATCCCAAAAATATGGAGTTCAACACTTCTTTCCATATAATACTTCAAAAGGTTCCATCTGTATACTATAATGAAAAATATTGTTATAAGAAAATTTAACTAAAGAAATATGATGATCCCAACTTCCCGAATAATACATTGATCAAGCTTGAAGCATATCCTCAAAAGTTTGAATCATCCGTTCTGACTGCCCATCTGATTGAGGATGAAAAGCTGTACTAAAATTTAATTTTATTCCCAATGACTTTTTAAGGCATTTCCAAAAGTGAACTTAGGATCAAAATCAAATACAATGAAAAGAGGAACTCCATGTAACCTAATAATATATTTTAGGTACAGTCAATAAAGCTGATCCAAAGACATAGTATCTCGAATAATAAGGAAATTAGTAGATTTATTTAGTCGATCAACAATAACCTAGATTGCATTGTTACCTCAATAGATCTTTGGTAGTCCCACAATGAAGTCTATGGATATATTTTTCCATTTCTACTCTGGAACTAGTAAAGGATGAATCAACCCCTTTGGTAACTACCACTCTAATTTGACCTATTGACATGTCAAACATTTCATAGTAAAATCCACAATAACTCTTTTCATTCCATCCCACCAGAAATACTCCTGAAGTTTGATGTATATCTTTGTGCTGCCAGGATGAACTGAAAATAAGAACTACGAGCTTCACACAACAATTATTTCTTCAGCAGATAATCACAAAGCACAAACAATCTCTTTACAAATCTTATAACACAATATTTATCAAGGTTAAATTCTGGAAACATACCCATTTTAACCTATTCTACCTTTTTCTGTCGCTCCACATATGCATTCTTCACGTACTTAATTCTTTCGAAAAAATATGGCTTCATAAAAACATGAAACAAAATAGAGGAATTTCCTGCACCAATAACTTCCAAGATAAAATTAATCAAACCATTAATCAAGGGGTCAAGTTCTAATCATAACATGGTTAATGATGAATGATGTTTTTGACTCAAGAAATCTGCCACTTTTTTTGGTTTTCCCAGATGGTAACTGATCATGCAATCCCAATCCTTTATCAATTCAAGCCATCTTCTCTACCTCATGTTTAGTTCATTCTGATTGAATATATAATTCATAATTTTATGGTTGGTATATATTTTTCATTTGACTTCATATAAATGATTCCTTCGCATTTTCAAAGAATAAACCACATATGCTAATTCCAAATCATGTGTGGGATAATTTAACTCATGAGGTTTTAATTGTATTGAAGCATAAGCAATGACCTGATCATTCTGCATCAGAATACAACCATGTCTCTTTAATAGAGCATCACTGTAGATGAAAAACTCCCCATTTTTGGAAGGTATGGACAAAACAAGAGCATTCACCAATCTCTTCTTCAGTTCCTGAAAAAAAAACATCACATTATTCTGTCCAAATAAATTTAACCCATTTTCGTGTTACCTTAGTTAGTGGGCTAGATAACCATGTAATGTTTTTAACAAATCATCAGTAATAACCTGTTAATCCAAGAAAACTATGAATATCTATAACATTTATAGGTCTTGGACATTCATCAACCACTTTTGATTTGGAAAGATCAACTGTTATGCCATATTTAGAAATAATGTGAACAAGGAAAGAATCTTTTTCCACCAAAATTCACACTTTCTGAATTTTACATACATTTTTTTTTCTTTTAATGTTTTCAAAACAACCCTTAGATGTTTTTTGTGCTCCTATTTACTTGTAGAATATACCAAAATTTCATCAATAAACACAATAAAAAACTTATCCAAGAACTCATCAAATATTCTATTCATAAGATCCATGAATATATTTGGTTCATTAGTTAACCCAAATGACATAAAAAAAATTCATAATGCCCATATCTGGTACATAACACTATCTTTGGAATGCATTCTTCTTTTACTTTCAACTAAGGGTACCCCAAACCCAGGTCAACCTTCAGAAAATACTATTCTCCCTAGAGTTGATCAAACAAATCATTGATATGAGGAAAAAGATACTCATTTTTAATAGTGATGTTGTTCAAGGCTCTATAATCAATGCAAAGTCGCATTGAACCATCATTTTTTTAATGAAAAAAACCAGATCTCACTATGGTCAAGTGCTTGGATGAATGAATCTTTTATCAAGCAACTCCTGCAATTGATTTTTCATTTCAAGAATTTTTATTTGAGCCATTCGATATGGGGGTTTTGAAATTGGCTTAGCATTAAGAACTAAGTCAATAGTATATTCAACTTCCTGATCAGTTATAACACTGGGTAACTCATTAGGTAAAAAATTACGGTATTCATTTACCATTGGAACATCATTAATCTGAACAGTTCCTTTTTTTTCAACAATAAGAGCAAGATAAATTTCATTTCCATTTTTCAATAGTTTCTCATCTTCCTGATATTTTATCAATTAGATGGGTTTGTTCTTGTATACAAACCGAAACTCTTTCTGAAAAACAACTTCTTTATCTATACAATCAATCTTATCATGATAAACAGTAAGCCAATCCATACCTAGAATGACATCAAACTCTACTAAGAGAAAAACAATAAGGTTTATAGGTAATGTATTTCAACATATAATAATAGGATGATTCTTAAAATTTATCTTTTCTATAATATTTCCCCCTGGTGTTTTAACAATAAGTTTCAGTCTCATTTGATGAGGTGATATTTACAATTTACCAAAAAAAAATTCAGAAGTAAAGGAATGTGTAGACCCCATATCAAACAAGACATTAGAAAAATCTAAGAAAAAAAAAACAAAGTACCTGATACCACTTCATTGGATGAACCTACATCTGATGACGTAGTTGCAAAAAATCTCACTATTCCTTTCTGCTTATATTCTGGATTCTTTGCATCATTCGGATCTCTCTTTGGGCAGGTATTTGCATAATGACACATCTCACCACATTTAGAACACTTTACAACTTTCTTATTAGGATTAGTCTTAGGATCATTTTCATTACTATCTTAGGCCATATGTCCAAAATTACCTCATCGAAAACACTTCCCGATTTTGGTAAGGCATTCACCAGGGTGCTTTTTTCCACACTTTTCACAAACTGAAAACTGAACTTTCTTACCATCAGATTTTTTTGATTGGTTCTTATCCATATATTTCTATATGGATCTATTATTTTGTTTTTTTTTCAAGGTAGACATGGTCATTATAAAAATCCATTTCTACCCTCTCCACACATCAGAAAAGTTTCTCATAACTTTTGAACTCATTGGAATCCAATGCCCTTCGATATCTTGGCTTTAGTCCGGAGTAAAAATATTTGATTTCTATATCAAGATCCAGAATAATATTTGGAGAATACCTCGGTAGTTGGGTGAAGTTCACTTCATGCACAACCACATAATATTCCTTATTTTGCTTCAATTAAAGTAATTTATTCTCTATCCTAAGTTGAAACACCTTTGGAATATTTTTTTAAGGAAAATACTTTTAAATCTATCCCACTCTAAGACACCAATCTCCTCTCTATCCCTGATATTCTTGACCATTGACCACCACTGATCAGATTAAACATAAAAACGATAATTGGAAAGACTAAACTTTTGATTATATGAACATCCCATAACATAGAATATATTTTCATGGCATTTAATCCATCCATCAGTCGCTACTGGGTCAGAAGATCCACTGAAAGACGGAGGGTGTTTCCTCATAAAATGTTCTACTATAGTCATGTTTCTTTGTTGCAGCTCTGGTTTTTTTATTGCATAGATGTAACTTCCATTTATTTCATGTATTATCTGGGCCATTACTGTCACAAACTTCTTGGTTCTAATTACCTCCATTATCGATTGCGGATTCGGAAAGATATCAGACTCTCGGTTCCATCCAACCTCACTTTCCCTGTTTCTTCTGTGAAAAACCATTTTAAATAGACATATCTTAGATGAAGAAACATGGTACTCATTAAACGCTATGTCATTTTTTCATAAAAATAAGGTAAAAATCATTTCTGTTATTCTATTAACCTCATAGTAACTCCCAAAGTTATCTAACCCATACTCTGATACCAACTATAAGGACCCGACCTTAAACGTTACATATTCTAGTTAATTCAACTAGATTTCACTTATTTACATTCCCAAAGATATTTCCAGTTTAGATTTATAGAAATTTAGTAAATAAATCATACATATAAACCCACAAGCATACAAATTGGTCACTATTAAAACAATTTCAATTTCTTCAAAAATATAAAAATTTAAATACAAAATAACAACACGATTTTTTTTGAAAAATCTAAATAACATTTAACTTGACTTCCCTATTTCTCTTACACATCCTTATAACCTTTGAAAAGAATTAAAAAACATGGGATGATCATAATAAGATCTTTAAGGTATATAAAAATAAGGAAATAAACCATTATCCTCTGAATACTTATAAACATATGAAATCATTTTCACAAACACATACTTGTCACCCATAAAGAATCATATACATACTTTGTGAAACATGAGATTTCCATAAATCATAGTGGGAATAAATAAGTAATAAGGTTATCTTGGAGAATTACTTGCTTAATTTTTGTAAACCTCACGACTACCTTATGATTTGTAACCCTCACGACTACCTCACAATGTAACCCTCACGACCACCTTATGGTGTCACCATCGTAGTTACACTTGGAGTAACCATACGGATGACCTCCAACTTAACCATACCCTATGAATTGGGGGGAGATATAGCTCCCACCCTTAATCAAATTTTTTTTACCAAGAACTATAACATAATCATCACAAAAATATTACTTACATAAAAACATTCACTTTGAATTTTGTAATACTAGAAGTTTAAAAGAAGATTTTATAAGAAAAGTCCCTTACAAATAACATATAATTGATTTGAGAATCAAATAGAATGAAATTATAATGTGTATATAATATAAATACACATAATATAACATAATATAAACAAAATTAATTACACAAAATAATATTGGCACCACATAATTAATGAAGTATATGGTTAACCAAAAGAATGGGAATTGGTTTAAAAATTCCCTTACATCGGGTTTGTCTTACTTCAAACTTGTTTAAACCTCATGTATAATGGTTAAATAAGTGTTATTAATATCTTATAGAAAACTATTCATGTTTATAAAACCTTATATTGTAATTTTATAACATCATTTCACCCATTAATTGTTCATATTTTGTTCTTTTCATTGTTTTGGGTGCGTGCTTCACATGATTTCCATGTTCAGTTCGTAAAGGATTTCCTTGTAAAATAGAAGAAAAATACCAAAAGTGGAAAAAATGGTATTAATATGTTTTTATAATGTTAGGTTATTACATAAATATTTTTTTATGTGTTATGAGGATGAATCATTTGATAAATCATTAGTGATTTTCATTTAGATTAATTTGGCAGTTCTTCGATAGTCACGAACTTATTTCATCATATACCTTTAATATTATGAATATAAGTTAATTCTAGAACATAAGAGAGGTAATATCATAGAATTTAAAAACTTTTTCAACCATTAAAATGTTTTTATAACCATATTTAAAGGAATTAAAGGAAATTGAGAACACATCGTCCTCGATTTTGGTAAATCGGCACATTGTGGAAGGTGTTTTTATTTTTAGATTAAGAGGGGGGAAGGAGAAGAAGTAAATTAATGAATTTTTACATAAAAATGATAACATATAGAATATATAAGATTATATATCTTTCATTACTCTAGTATTAGGGGAGAGGAAGTGAGTATATGCAAATAAAATGAATAGAAAAGAAAACATAATAAAATGAAAGAGGATTCTTACCTCTTGATCTCTTCTCATTGAGATCCTCCTTAAGGCATTTAGTTTTGGCCTTTTGGTGATACCAGAAGGTCTTGGATGTGGGGAAGAGACTTGGGAAGGGGATTGGGAAGAACATGGACAATTTATAAAGCTTGATAGGTGTTAGAGTAAGTGGATGAGGGCGGTATTTATAGTGGTGTAGAGGAGGGGGTTTACATAAATTTAAACATTAGTTTAATATTTTTCTCAAGAATATGAATAATATTGATTCATGTGACCAATCAATAGTAATAAGTTCATGTGATTTTAAAATATTTTCCATTTACATCATCCATGACTCAATCATGATGCCTAAATTCATTTATTTATCATATTTCATAATTATTTAATTTCACTATTCACAAAAATTCAAGTATTTCAAAAAAATCCCAAAAATACACCCCAACCATTTTTCGACCTATAGAATTCAAAAATGAACTCCATTTTTTGAAAATAATTTTACAAATATTATTATCTTATTTTTTATATAAAATCATATTTTATTCAAAAAATAACAATTTTAAAACTATAACTAATTTTATATCACCTTGAAAAATTAATCAAGATCTCATTATCTTATAAACAAAAATAAATATTATAATAATATGATTTACTATTCATAAGAGTCATATTACGATTCACATTACTATTTATAAGAGTATGTTACTATTCACCCGAAAACCATGTTGGTTTAATCAGACTCCAAATAACTTACTGATCACAACTATAGATGACCATTTTTTGAAATTTAAATCATAAAAGTGGTAAAATTATTCTTAACGACTAGTTTATAAATATCCACATAAAAAAAAGTTTCATTCATTTTAATTTATTTTGAAAACCTTGGGGTGTTACAAACTCCGAGTCCTAGTCTGGTTCAATCCCCTCAAGCTCCATCAAATCAATCCAGATCAACCAACGATCATAGTACCCATTCCTTTATCTTGTCTTAAAACCATATAGTTTGTTTGGGTACTAACGAAGACCTGAAAAATGGATGAATATAACTTATTAGGAAACAAATAACATTTTCTCTCTATATAGATTGTCTAAATAATGTTCATGCTGATGTACCATAGTAAAAAATAACAGAAAGAAAAACAAATAAATCATTGTCTGTAACGACCTTGACTCTAGTAGCCCGGTGCTTGTGTCTTTCTCTATTATATTGACATAGATACAGGATTCAAATCCCAAAGAACCCGATAGATTATTAGTCTTGAATAACTAGATACATGCATGTTACCCTTATTACATTAGTAATTAAGAACAAAACATAAATTTTCATCATTGAACTCATTCAAACATTTCATCTTCATAACCTAGAGAAAAGAGAACAAATAAAAGGGTGAGCTAAGATGCCCAATAAGAGTTACATACAATGGAATATATCTTTAATAAATGAGTATAATCAACATGTCAAGGTAGATAAATGAACACACATTCCAATTAATAAATAAACTGAAAATGAAATGAATCCATATATTTTATTATAGTGAAAATCCTCTAGATAATAATATCTCAATTTTTAATGAAGGAAATGCTTAATTATTGGACGTCATGTATCTGACACATGAACCACTACCGTCATGACCTTTCACAAGAGGGTTTGATCATTATGGTTAAAAAACCCATTTAATCTTGCCACATTATTCGTCTCATGAGACTATCGACGCATCAAGGAGATTTTCTATATATAGTCCCCACCCGTTCTTTCATGTCCAAAGCATTCATTATATATTGAATAAATGATTTAAAAAGATATTCTTAAATCAAAATGTATCAAACCACTTTGAAGAATTTGAATACCATGTAAATAATGATATTCCTAATATGATATATTAAAAGGACTGCATATAAACCACATAAAATATGGTGGGCATATAACATCAAAATATGTCTCAGTGAAAGGAGATTGAGACAAAGTCCCTTAGAATGATCATATTGTTAATCAAATGATTCGATTATGTGTATTCGATGTAAATCCAAATAAAACAAGTTGAAGTAAAATATGAGACAATTGAAAGTAATTTCACATATAACCTTATCATGAAAAAATCAATGAAATAGAAATTTAATATAATGAATTAAAACTGAGATAAGAAATATCTTACCGCTTGTAATTAGTCAAAACCTATACCCTATAAAAGTAATAATTATCAAATGAAAAATCGAATAAGAGAAAACCCTCACAGAAGTAAAATTGATAAGAGAAAACCCTTACCTCATGCTTACCTTTAATGTAACATTCTTTAACCTCCAGAATAATGGTTTAAATAATGTTGCTAAATCATCACAGAATAATATTCATATTTATAATACTTCATTTTATGATTTTATGACATCTTATATCCCATTCATTATTAATATTTCATTATTTTCATGGTTTCGCGTGCATTTGTTTCATGGTTTCATGGTTGGTTCATTTGTGTATAATTATGGATTTTCTTGTCAAATAAAACTTTATAAGTGAAATTTAATGGTATTCATGCACATTATGAATTTTAAATAGTCCCATTTACCATTTTTTTCATACATGTGGATGATTAATTTGATAAAATTTTAACGATAAATGTTTGGATTATTTTGGTGGTTTTTCCGAACATCACAAACTATGACAACTAGAAAATTCACCTACATCCATGATATTAACAGTGGCCGTAGGCCCAAAAACTATGGCAATAACATATGGCCACAGTTTCAGAAAACTGTGGTTGCTATCATTGTGGCAGTAGGTCTTACCTAATTACATGGTTAAAACCATGGCTATATCATTTATATGGTATAATAAAATAAATCCAGTCCCCCCCCCACTGCCAGTTTCCCCTCACCCTGCCAGTCCCCTACCCCCTTTCCTGCCACATTGAACCCAACCCCCTACTAGTCCCCCCCCACCACACCCTGCACTCCCTCCCCCTTCCAGTCCCCCCTGTAAGTTCCCCATCCCCTGCTAGTCCTCGCCCATGCCAGTCCCACCCCCTACTAGTTACGCCTCCCCCACCTTCTAGCCCCCCACCCCAACTTGTCATCCCCCTTGCACCCCACCTCTACAAGTTCCCCCTACCAGTCCCCCCTTGAACCCCACCCACCCTACCCCTTGAAGCTCAACCCACCTTGTCCTCCCCCTTTCACCCACCCCTACTAGTTTCCCCTACCAGTCCCCCCTTCATTCACTCCCACCCACCGTACCCCTTGCACACCCCTCCCCCTGCTAGTTCGCCACCCCCTATTAGTTTCCCCTACCCCTACCAGTTCTCCCCCTTCCCCTGCCAGTTATCCCTCCCCCTACCATTCCTTCCCCTGCTAGTACCCCCTACAAGTTTCTCCTCCCCCTACCCCTACCAGTCCCCTCCCCCTGCCAGCCCCTACACCCCCATCCACCCTTCCCCCCTGAACCCCACCACTTATAGTCCCCATACCATTCCCCCCATACACACCCACCCACCCTGCCCTGTGCACACCCCCTCCTCTACTATTTCCCCCCTCCCCCTACTGGTTTTTCTCCCCTACCAGTTCTCCCCCTGCCCCTACCAATTTACCCCCTTCCAGTCCTACCACATTTTCCAGTCCCCCTCCCCCTTGCAGCCCCCTTTCACCCCATCCACCATGCCCCCTCTCACCTACCCCTGCTAGTCTCCCCTGAACTCCCACTCACCCTACCCCTTGAACACCCCCTCTCCCTGCTAGTTCCCCCCTTACCAGTTTCCCCACCCATACAAGTTCTCCCCCCTGCCCCTGCTAGTTTCCCCTCCCCCTGCCAGTTCTTCCCATGCCAGTTCCCCCCACTAGTTTCCCCTCCCCCTTCCCCTGCCAATCCACCTCCCTCTGCACCTCCATCCACACTACCCCCTCCACCCCTACTAGTACCCCCTTCCTGTCCCCTCCCCCTACCAGTTCCCCCTCCCCTTCTAGTCCTTCCCCCTACCTTGGCAGTTTCCCCTCCCCCCTCCCCCTGCCCCTACCAGTCCCCCTCCCTCTGCCATCCCCCATTGCACCCCCTTCCAGTACCCTCCTCTGCTAGTTCCCCCTCCTCCTTCTAGTTTCCCCTCCGCCCCTAACCCTACCCCTTCTAGTCCCCCACCCCCTACTAGCCCCCCTGCCAATTTCCCCTCCCCCATCCATTGCCAGTCCCCCTCCACCCTGCTCCTACCAGTCCCCCTCCCTACTAACATCCCAACCCAACCCATTGGCTTGTATCAGGTCATAAGATATACTAACCATTGGTGAAATTTCCCAGACACTAAATATATTTCATGGGTTTAAAAACAATGTTACAAAATGAGAATGAGTTACTCTATTTATCACACAGAGGATCAACATAGTACTAAATGTCCAAATTAAATTATACACTAAAGCTATTTACATAATAATAATTAAAAAACTCCAAATATAAAAAAAACACATAACTACACTTAAATGAGTCTCCTTATAAGATAAACTATCAAATATGTATAGAACTAGCTCACAAGTACCTACAACACAAGGTATAACATAGTAGTGATCATACCCTAAAATTATAGTAAAACAAAACATCTTAGAAAATTCACAAAGAATATAAATCAATAACCAAGAATAGTGTAGTCATATAACCAACACTAATATAACAAATTCACCAAGTATAGGAAAAAAACCAATCTCCAACTGGACTAATGTGTGATAGATAATAATATTTCATGTGCCGATCCCTATATCATCATGCGGTAAGTTCTCAGATGGAGTTCCATTGATATTTTCTATAAATATCTACGATGAAGTAATTCTAACAAGGTTCATCCATGGATAATTGGATGAAGTTATAAATCTGAAAATTCCATGTGAATTAATCTTCACATTTACAAAAATAATGATTGGTTCATCATGACAGAAATTCAAACCATAATAATGGAAACACATAGGTTTTGGCCACGGTGAAGATGGAGAAGTAGCTAAGAAGGCCACATCCATCAAAGAAAGAATTATGATGGTCATGGCGCAATGATAATGTTATTATGTGAAACAACATGTCCAATATGGTCGTAGTAGTCTCTATAGTGATCATATATAATACTTGTGTGAATCATCCTACTCCAAAATGGCTATAGAATATGGCATGGATAGAGTGGCATAATTAATTGAAGATATATAGTATAAGAAGGATGATATAGGAAATAAAAAAATATAATGTTGTTGTGATAAATTTAATTTTTTAGCATGTTCTTCTTCTTGAATTCACCTTTATCCTTAGTTTATATATGTTTATCAATTTTATATAGTAGATAATTTTTCTTATTTTATTCTTACTCAATATACTTAGATTTTTTGAACCAGTTTTCTAATATGATAAGACAATATTTTGGTACATGATATTATTTCTTCTTGATTGTATATTACTTATTTGTAGAAACTATTTCTAAACACCCCCTCTCTTGGACACCCCCTCCTAGAAACCCCCCCAGGCAGCCCTCCATCCCTCTTGGAAACCCCCTGTATAGCCCCACCTTGGACAGCCCCCCTCCCTCCTGGACACACCCTCCCTCCTAGACCCACCCACTCCCTCCTAGACACCTTCGATCCCTCCTAGACACCCCCTGGACAACCCCCTCCCTCCTGTACTCCCCTCTTGGACATACCCCCTCCCTCCTTGGATAGACCCCACTCCACACACCCTCCCCCCCGCAACCCCTCCCCCCCCGCACCCCCTTGAACTCCCCCTACCCTCCTTCCTAGACACCCCCTCCTCCCTCCTAGACACCCCATCCTTGAGTGATCTTTTTTTAAAGGTGGTGCCTTTGTCAAAGAAAAAAGCATAAAATATATTATTAAAACAAGGAATTACATGAGTCTAAAAGTGGGGATTCTTTTACAATATCTAACATAAAGAGGATGTAAATCAACTGGGAGGTCATCTTACCATGTGGTGACATGATTAACTCCCATGTTTGCAACACCATCTTCCACTGTGTTTACTTCACGATAGGTATGCATAATAATGTAGTTGAAATCCATTAGCGAATGAAGACAATCCATACAATGTCTTGTAAGAGGCCATGCAAGGTGCATCACTCCATTAAAAATGGCTTGAACAATGGTAGATGAGTCACTTTAAATCCAGATGTTGTCCCAACTATGTTTCTTGGTGAAGGAAATAGCATAAATCACACTCATAATTTCAGCCTCCAGAGCCGAAGAGTTTCCAAAAGTGTGATAAAAACATCCAAGAATCTGTCTGGTTTGATTTCTAAAAATATCACCACAACCCGAAGGGCCCGGGTTGCCTTTCAAGGCCCCGTCGACATTCTCTTTAATCCAGCCTAGGAGCGGAGCTTTCCAAAACACTTCAAAAGTGCATCTAGGTTGAGGATAAATACCATTAACCCCAAGCCGATACAGAATCCCAAAGTCATTCACTGTGTTGTTGAAAAATACCTTTTGTATCGAAGGAGCTTCCTGAATGGGCATGAGGATCCCCATCTGACCTTCATGAAGACTAAATGAGTAGTTTTTATGAGTAATAACATTCTTATCATACTAGAGTACATGAAGAAGTTCTGAAACAACAGTTAAGAAAAGGTTCTTGATTTTTTGAGAAGATTTAATCTCTACACAACTTTGAATACGATAGTTGATTGAGTCATTAAGTAACCATCTACACTCTTAAAGATAAAGCACATAATTCTACAGAGCAGTAGTAGTGACACAAGAAAGGAAAATATAGTTAATTTCGTCATGATGTTGATTACAAAAACAACATTTAGAGAAAAGATAGATTCCAAAGTAATAAAGACAAGTGTCAGTGGGAATCCTCTTGTGGGAAATACGCCAAATCAGGGTGAGTCTCGAAGGTTTAACCCATAATTTATTAAAAATTTTTATCCAACCGAAGTATTTTCAAAATTAATAAAGCCATGGTTGTAAAAAAAAATTGAGTCAAGGATTACATTATGAGAAGGTTCCCAAATTATAAAATTATCAGAGCTAGAAAAAGGGTATCTATCGATGACATACTTTATTTTGTTGGGAAAATTCAGGTTGTGAGAGCTAATAACATCCTTCATAGTATAATTAGTGTGATCAAGAGGCTGATTAAGAGAGATCATAGTTATGAGGGGAGCACCAGCCCATTTTTCAAGCCAGAAATTCATGGAAGAGTCTCTGCTCACCATCTATCAAGAGTTACACATGATGTTCGAAAAATCATTTTTAATGGAAGACCAAATGGAAGAGCTCATGTAATTCAAATTCCCCTTCTCCAGTTTGTCAATAAATCTATTTTTCAGGAATGAAATAGAGTCAGAGTTGTTATGAAAAAGGTTCCATGTGAGAGTGGATTATAAGGCATCATTAAAAGGATTGAGATTTATTATGATGAGACCACCCTTCTCCAGAGGTTTGCAACAGGTAGACCAAGGGACAGTCACCATTTTCCATTCCAGCGTACTTTCGCTCTAAACAAAGTTTTTGATGGCTACGTTAATACGTTTAAAAATAACAGCAGGTCATTTATAAATCATTAAAGAGTAGATAATTTTATAAACAATCATAGTTTTAATAAGACATATCCTACCAGCCATAGAGAGGGTTTTTCCTTTCCAAGATAAAAGTTGGTGGAGAATTTGATCAATAGTTTTAGCAAAGTAACAAGCTTTCAGTCTACCCCAGAAAATGGGAACACTGAGATAGTTTAAGGGAAGTGATCCTTCTTTAATGCCTAAATCAACAATAATATTAGATTTTCTATTAGTAGGAAACATTTTTCCAAAAAAGCTAAAGGATTTTTTCCAATTAATTTTTTGACCAGAAATATCTTCATATTATAAGAGGGCACCTTTTAGATTTCTAATATTCCATTTATCCCCTTTTATAAAAAGAATAATGTCATCTGCATATAAAAGGTGCATGAGAACATTCAGATTCCTAGCAGCCTTAATCGGTTTAAGATTGTTTTTCTCAACCAGGAGAGTGATTAATCGGCTTAGATAGTCTTCCGCAACCGCGAAAATAATGGAAAAAAGTGGGTCACCTTGTCTGGAACCTTTTGTGCATTTGAAATAACCCATAGGAGATCCATTAACAAGGATTGATATACTAGCCGAGTTGAAAAGAGTTTTAATTCTATTGATGAAGGAATCATTAAAACCAAAGTTTCAAAGGACATTGAAAATAAAACACCAATACATGGTATCAAAGGCCTTCCAGATATCAAGTTTAATAAAAATATTACCTCCCCTGTTAGTTCTATTTTATAATTTAATACCTTGAGAGGCAATACAAATACAATCCTGAATAGACCTTTCCTTAACAATGACAAATTGGTTCCATGAAACTACCTTATTTATAATTGAAGAAATTCTATTGGCAAGTATTTTGGAGATAATTTTATAACGGGTATTGATTAAAGTGATGGGTTGGAATTGGTGAAGTTCTATGGCATTATCCACTTTGGGGATCAAGGAGAGAAACTAGGCATTCAACCCATGATGAAACATACCACTAGAGAAGAAGTTCCTAACAAGCCTACAAACATCAGCTTGAATGACCACCCAATTTTTTTGATTAAATTAATTATTTAAACCATCAGGGCCTAGATCACTTTTAGGATTTAAACTAAAGATAGTGTCTCTAATATCATGATCTAATGAGATTCTAGTGAGAAAGAAAATATCCTTATCATTGACCACAACCAGAATGACATTAGGAAGAAGATCCTTGTTGGTGTCGGGTCTATTGAAGATGTCTTCAAAATAAGAGACAATATGATTGGCAATGCTATTATTAGTTTCAAAGAGGTTGTCTCCATCTCTTAGGAAGGCAAGAGGTCTGTTAGCTTTCCTGATTCTTTTAAGGCAGTTATAAAATTTAGTGTTTCTGTCACCATCTGTGAGCCATTTGGTTTTGAAAATTTGTTTTCTCATGTTATCTTTAAAGGAGAGAAAGGAAACAAGTTTCGTAGTAATATTGATCTCATGTTGCGGGTCAATGAAAAAATTGATGTCAGTAGTATTTTTTTGAATTTGGGTAAGTTCTTCTTCCAAGTGATAAATGTAACTATCAATTTGTATGGATTTTTTGCGACACCAGCTTTTAAGAATCTATTTGAGGTTTTTTAACTTAGTGGTACAAGAAAAAGCATCGTTTCTATGTTTCAAGGAAGACCATGCTTTTTTAATAATTTTAACACAGTTAGGGTCTGAAGACCAAGTTTTGTTAAATCTGAAGAGAAAATCTAGCTTCTGGTGTTTTCTAGTGAGATTGACCTGGATAGAATGGTGGTCATAATGAATTTTAGAAAGTGTAATACTAGAAATGATGCTCCAATTTTCCAGATCTACGTAATTTGTGAAAGCTCTGTCTAGTTTTCTAGCCACCACCCTCTAATAGTGTCTTCGGTACCACAAATATTTTTCACTGGTAAGATTTATTTCAATCAGGTTGTTAACCTCAACAATAGATTTAAACTCCCTTGATGATATTTTGGAGTGAGTTGGTCCCATTTTCTCATTAGCATAAAGAATAGCATTAAAGTCACCAACCACTAACCAAGGGTCATGAAAACTATTGCTTAAGAATGAAATGTCATTCCAAAGTTGTCTGCTTTCTTGGTATCTATTCTAGTGATAATGTTTATTTACAATAATTTTTTTCCTCATGCATAATACCAGGAGTGTTGAGGCATCATGATGGGGACATAGATCTTTCCATATGGTATAGGTCAGAGAAGACTTTGGGTAGTGACTCTACTAATGAGTTATGAGTGGAGGATGGTATTAACGGTAAGATACTCAGATGGATTTGGAAGGCCTTTTGGACACATTGATGGGTAATATGAGACATGTTTTGAAAAGGGGTAGGACTTGAGTGACTAGAACTGTGGGATAATTTCAAGAGATGTGTGGCAGGTTGTGGGGCTGTGTTATTAATGTGAATTTCCTAGAGCCTACAGGTATGATTTGGTGTGATGATGACCTCTGTAGAGATTGAGAGGATAGGTTGGTGTCTTGGTGACCTCCCTAGAGTCTGTAGGGATGAGTTAGTATCCCTTGAGTTACAAGTATGGTGCAGTGATATTGGTGGAACTTTCCTTATATAGTATTGGGTAAAGGAATGCCCAAGGGGATAGGTCTTGGTATAATGTAAGGCGAGACCAATGGACCTCGTCTTGAGAGATAAAGTAGTGGGTCGAGATTTGGATGCAAGTACATTATAGGTTCCTTCAGGTAATGGGTCAAAGTTTGGATTCCACCATACCCTGAGTCTTTTGGAATGATATGGGAATAAGTTAAATGGCACAATATGAGGCAATGAGGTGAGATTTTGGAATGGAACTAAAGAAGCAATGATCAGGTGTCGTGGTATTCTAGCTAACAAGGTCTTCTCAATTTAAACACTAAGGAAAGGCTTTATGCCATGAAAAGAGGGAAACCCCCTTCAGGGATATAAAAAGGTCCAAGTATGATGTGTTCTTTACGACTAACAATGACATCAAGTATAAGGAGAACATCAATACAATAATGTCAAGCAAACTATATAATCATAAACTACCATTGTGAGTTTTGGTAGATAACGCACCTCTATTGGAGGGGTTTTATTACAAAACCAGGAATTTTTTATCAAATGAAACAATTATCTTAACTAACACTTGATCAAGAATTGAGATTTAATATAAACAACAAAAATTAAGAAGACAACTAAATGAAATCTAAATTTTCCCGAATTAAAGAGTCTAGGAGAGGGACCCTACCTCAAATGAGTCAAGCCACACTCAGAGCTTGACACTTTTATCAGCGAAAAATCTTATGTTGCATCATCCATCCTCTGGGAATATACACCTTTGCGTATACATAAGGACTCTCTAACCCCTATGTATATGTTCGCATGGCCTTAAACATGCATAAGAGAATCCTTATATATATAATCACATGCATTATCCTGTTATCACCCACACACGTATGCATGTTCCATATATATACATAAGCACACCTATCCCCTTATATATAATCACACTTCCATGGGTGGACATACATATAATGGGAGACATTATTATATATATATGCATACCTATGCATACGCGGTGAGTCGCCTTTGACACCGATGACTTGAAACTACCTTAAGGATGATCAAAACGCTATAATAAAATTACCAAGGGCTCTAAAATTACAAAACCACCAATTATAAACTAATCGGCATCGAAGAACGAAGGAAAAACTCACATTAAACTTTTGGCGGTGAACCAAATCAGGATGAACCTCTTCGCCTTCGGTGGCAGTTGCTGCAACACACACGAACGGGTACCGGGAGACTTCAACAAAATTCCAATGATATGGTGAATCATCATTAATTGAATCCAAGAATTAAAGTGGGAGGAACATGATTAGTGGGAAATGAAATAATAGAACAAGTGATGATGAATAGTTTTTTATGTAAATGAATTAACTATAAATCCCAAGTGCATACCACAGGGGTTCCATCCAGTCTAGATAATTGAACCCATGAATTCTACAACTCCACTGTTTTAACATGATTTTCCAATAATGACATGCACATGATAAGAATTAAAATATACCATTAAACTAATCAGTATGGTTATATCTATGATAAATATATAAGTAAATAACATGCACAAATTTGGTTCATCATACATGAATCAATATGTAGTACTATAAGGATTATGTGGTTGGATAAACTATTATAATGATCCTATAATCTATCTTCGATACTAGTTTCTAAATGAATACTAATATGATATTGTCCATAATGTAAATATATTTCATGTTGTATGTGAATCAAAACATGAATAAGCTCTTTAATTTTTTCACCTCATCACATGAGCATAGACATAAGCATAATCATATGCTAAGATGTGAGAAAAGCATAACAAAATGCATATGTGAGAAAATGTAATATTGTTTTTCATAAAACTAACTCATGAGTTGCATAAATAGGACAAGTTTCATCACCAAAATGTTTATTTTTTTATTCATTTTCCAGTAATGTATTCAGATATTCAAAATATTTACATAATATCTTAAATATGCAACAGAATGCTGGCCTTGTGATTGGAACTAGATGAGAAAAATAATCCAAAATTACAAAAGTGGCTAGATACGTTTGTTGGGACAGAATAACTTGTATGGAGTAATTGACAATAATCATTTGAAGTCACTAAGTCTCATATCTAGGACAATCTAGCCACCATGACATTTATGGATGGATTTCGGAATAATGAAATGAAAAACATGAGACCAATTATAATGTAAACATGTTTTGATTCTACTAAAAAAACTAATGCCCCCCACATCCCCCACACCCCCTTCCCCATCCCTACCCCCTGCACACTACCCCCATCCCCCTTCACCACCACTTCCCCCAACCTTCAAACCCACTACACCCTTTCCCCCTTCACCCCCACTACCCCCAATCTACCCCCACCCTGCCCCCCAACATTCCCCACACCCCTGCCCCCTCCCTGTCCCCTGTACACCGCCCCTAGCCCCCTTCACCCCCATTTCCCCTGACCCCTTCACCCACCACCCTTCACCCCCACTGCCCCAACCTGCCCCTACCCTCTCCCCCCAACCTGACCCCCACCTATAGCCCCACTGCCCATACCCCCACCTTCACCCCCAATCCCTCCCAAATGCACCCCCACTACCACCCCCCCCCCCAATGCACCCCAACTGCCCCCAATGCATCCCAAAATTCCCCCAAGCTGCACCCCCACTGCCCCCACCTTCACCCCCACACCCCACACCCCACACCCCCACCACCTCCACCCTTCACCCCAACTCATTTGAACCCCCCTACCAGCCCCACCAACCCCCTTAACCCCCACTTCCCCCAACCTTCACCCCCCGCCTACCCCACCCCTACCACCCCAACCATCACCCCTAATTCTCCCCCCACCTCCACCCCCACTAACCCCACCCCACTGCCCCTACCTAAAACTCTTCATGCCTATATCTTTTTTTTTCTAGATTGAAACCTCAATTTTAGCATGTTCTTCTTCTGTAATTCACCTTTATTATTAGTTTATAAAGTTAAATAAATTTTATAAAGTAGATAATTTTCCTTCTTTTATTCTTACTCAATCTTCTTGGATTTTTTAAACTAGTTTTCTAATATGATTAGAAAATATTTTGGTGCATGATCTTCCTTCCTCTTGATTGTGTATTTCTTCTTTGTAGAAACTATTTCTCATCATGTGATAACTGATTCTTTCCTTTTATCTATCAATAATTATTATTGTTAGAAAAACAATTTCATATATTCTTAAAAAATTGGAATACTTGGTTTCCCTTCCACACACACTTTCAACAGCCTTTAGAGTACCCTTTTTAGGCCACCAGCCCCCTCCCCCCCGCACTAGTCCCCCCAGCCCCTTACACCAGTCCCCCCCAACCCCTAAACCTTTTGAGATCAATAAATTATGTATGACTCCCTTGGGTATAGAGACCCTACTGTTTCTCAAAATGAGGATATTTTCACCTCTAAAGTGAAGTAAACCTCATTTTCTACTATTGAGTTGGATGAAATTTTCTACTAGTCCATGTTGAAGGCATAGGTAAATCATGCAAAACATTTGAAAATGTAAGGGTCCACTACAGATGGACTGGGTGGAGCATGTTCATCTGATCAATACTTATCGGTAGGTGGTGTCCATATCAATGGAATAATCTATAATAAATTAATGTTAAAGTTCATTTTACTCCTCTTTGGATATAACCAAATATTTAAAACCACATTAACAATACTAGTTCTAACCCCAATTTCCTTACTCCCTTCCATTAATTAAATATAAAAATAGATTTATTTATCATAACACTTTTCAAAAAACCTATCAATATAGAAATATTTAAGAACTTACCTAAGGAATATTAAACATACTTTGTAAAAAACTAAATGAGGTAAAAACATTATTTGAAAAAAATAAACATATAAAATATAATAAGATTATAATCATGAAAGAAAAGTAATCAAGTTATCATTTAATACGAAAACCATTATAATGAGAATCAATGGTTGGTTAATATTAACCTATTCATTAATAATAAATATATAAGAAACTGATATATATTTATTTTTAATGTTTTGGTTAATATTAACCACAAGTTATTCTCAATTAGAGCATAAAAAAGTAAAGATAGGTGTGTGGAATGACATGTGGTCCTATGAGTGCCTATTTATAAATGCTTAATATGTTTCATGAGATTTTAATAACTTTGGTAGACTTGAGGGAACGAAAATAATAAAATGGATTTCCTAGACTACCCTTAGTAACTCTGGATTCCAACATAATTATGTTGTCTAGACATATTAATGGGTTACTTCTCAAGTCTCGATAGCCCTATATCCTAGATACTCATGAGTTACAAACCCAAGAGTCCAAAAGTGTGGGATTTGATACTATTTTTTAACAACTATGACCTAATCACTCAAGCATCACCGAGTCAGATCTCGACAACATATTAGGCACGCATACTAATTTACAGAGGTTGGCATAAATTTCAAGGGTTAGAAGACACTAATGTGGGAGGTGGTTTCTACCATGGTAATTAAATATAACAAAGGGTATTCGATACTAAAAATTCAGCATCACCCTTGGGGAAAATAGAATACCAAACCCAAGTAATTTAGGGTTTCACCATAGGTACATGATTATCCAGATATAAAGACAATTAGAGGGGATATATCTATATAAACATGAATATGTACTTAAACATGGTTCCAAGAGTCCATAAAACACACTAGATAATCCAAAAAAACAAAAAAAAGACACCATTTATAGAAAAAAAATCATTCAAAAAATACCTTATGAGGTGAAAGTGATAAAAAATGTGATTTTCTTATAGTGGTCAAACCAAAAAAGGATGAATGGTCAAAAATTGTGTGTTCCCAAGTGTAAACTCCCAACCCAGTGTTCAAACCATTTGAGAATGATATTATATTTGGTGTAAATATTTAATGGTGAGTATTTGATTCATATGAGTTGAAGTATAAATATATGTTGCATTAATTATAAAGTGATGAAAGCACTATCATTTGAGCTGAGTTCAATCATGCTACAATCGAGTCTAAGTGAGACCTAATATGACCTCAATCAATTCCAAGAAATCCTTAAATATATAATAAATACTAGATGAAAGGAGAAACCACAAAAATTGGACCATATGAGTACCTTAGGGTTTGGTCGAACTCACACCACAGTGTTGAAACTGTATCAACAGGGAGGTGGGGAGGCCGCATCGGAGCTGTGTCAGTGGGGAGGTGGGATGGCTGCGGTGGAGTGTCGAAAGAGGAAGAGGAATTCCGAAAAGGATGTGGGGTGACCACATCATCAGAGGAGAATTGTCCCAAGGTGGGTTACCGCATCAGAGTAGTATAATGGAAGATGTTTTGGGTGACAGTGCCAGGCGAGGAGGGTCGTGGGGAGTAGGGCAGGAAGGGTGGGAGGTGGGGATCACAAGCAGGGAGTAGGGCAGAAATGGGGTGGGGATCACGAGTGAATGGGAGGAAAGAAGTGAGTATCACGAGCATATAATAAGAACATGGGTAAATCCATGGGTATTTTATGACCCGTGGAGTTACCTTAACCTATAGCCACAGTTTTCTAAACTGTGGCTATATAAGTGTGGCTATATCTTCAATTTCTAGTAGTGTATTTTTGTTTTATTTACTATCATGAGTATATATTAGTTATAGAATATTAAATAGGATATATTATACCAACTAAGATCTTATTTAACCAGAATAATAGTTTTATGGACATCTGTGAAGGTGGTAATGGAAAACGAAAAAACTCATTATTCAGGGAGATGATTAACCGAAATAATTTGGACAAAAGTTTTGTTTCTTTGTATAAGAGGAGGTAATAAAAGGTATGAATATAATATATTCCATTATAAACATAAAATTATAGTATTTAACTGATTTTGGAATTATTATTATTTTATATATGAAATATAT
The DNA here is from genome assembly GCA_963277665.1 of Viscum album. Lineage (NCBI taxonomy): Eukaryota > Viridiplantae > Streptophyta > Magnoliopsida > Santalales > Viscaceae > Viscum > Viscum album. The sequence goes on along the minus strand of OY728150.1, from coordinate 625,004,724 downwards.
TAGGAGAAATTTGAAGAAGAAAAGAAAATAAGAGAGGTGTTCTGAGAAGATTACAACTTGGATATCACCTCCTTAGAGAACCCCTTAAGGATATTGGATTTGATCTTTTAATAATAAAAGAAGCACTTTGATGTTGGGAGAGTTAATATGAGAGGTTTTGGTAGATATTTGAGGATCTTCAAGTATTGTGGGTCGAAATGGGGTAGTGAGGTGTGTCATTTATACTTGAGGAGAGGAGGGTTTAAGTGATTAAATAATGATTATTTTATGTTTATAGACAACCACATTGAGGGGGAGTTAATTTCTAGGAAATTGGATGATAATTAATGTTTTAAATGTTGGTTAGGGTTGATAAATACCTAGAAAACCCATTTAATGTAGTAACTGTTAGGTATTTTAGACCTTTACCATTTAACTTTAACCCTTTCCATTATTTTACATATATTGTGGTAAATAATTTTTTTACCCCGATAACTATTTTTAAGTATAAAACTGAAAATGAACTTAAAAATTAATTTTAACATTATGATTAAAAATATGGAATCTATTTTACAAAATTCAATTCAAAAAATTGGAAAAAATGTATTTAAAAATAATCTCGCAGACACAATGATAAAGTGGGGCTTTTAAAGTAAAATATTCAAAAGATTAAATTGTTATTATTTCCAATTTCAATGTGAAATTTATTACAATGAAATAAATTGGATTTAAATATGTATAATTTTACTAAATGTACTTTAAAATCAATTTAAAATATAATTTAACTATATAAATAAAATAGAATACAAATCAGTTTTCAACTAAAATTCAATATTTTTCACTATCTATCAAAAAAAGAAACTTCTATGAAAAATACCAAAATTTTACCCTAAGATAATTTCGATATAATTATTTCAAAAATAAATATTTTTTTAAATAAAATTTATAAAATTTTCAAAATATAGATTTAAAATACACGTGCTATTAAAAGGCGAAATAATTTACTTTTAGAAAAATATAGTTTTTATGCTTAAAATTGGATTTATTCTTATATTAAGTAGAGAAAACTTATTGGATGAATTTAAAATCATTTTATTGACTATATAACATATAAAATTAATGAATATCCTTCAATAACAGTGATTAATTAAATTTATTAAGATAAAATTCCATTGTGTTCATAAAAATAGTTTTTAATAGAACACATCTACTATATTCAATTGGTGTTTATTTTTATTTATAATTAATTGGTAACCAATGAATTCATTTTATAAAAATGTGTAAACTATATTCTCATAATTTATTTAATCTAATTCATTACTATTATTCCAATGACTAGGTGATAACTATCATAATTAAATAATAATATTTAATCATCTATTTGAGCTCAGTGTTCTATGCTACGTAAGATAACAAATAAATTGAATTTATTTAAGAAGAGACATACCATACAATCTTGTGGTATTAAATATTTCACACCTTCAATAAATTGAAACCTCTCAATTTTAAATTTCACTTTGAAAATCAAATATTGATACTTGAAAATTCATTTGTTGGAAACCCACATCGTTGTAACATCCCAAACCCAGATGCCACCTGAAATGGTGCCCCGAGCCTGGTTGGTCACAAGGCCTCAAGCGCATCTCCCCTAATGTCAGAGGTTGCTGACTAGTAGTGAGGGACTAAGTGATTCAGTGGTGAGACTATTCCCTCATTATCGTAGTATCAAAATGGAAGTCAAAATCATCCAATAATGGAAGTGAATAAATAAAAAGTCAACTGAAAGTAATACACTCAGAGCATGATTACATAAAAATAACCAGAAATTTCTCATATAAAAAAATGATGCAGATGGTACAAGTAAATAGAAATAATCCAAACAATAAATGGCAATTCAATAAAGTATAAGCCCAAAAAAAGACCAAAAAAAGGTATCCCAACATCGCAATCCTTAGCTTGGTCCTATGCTCCCCTGCTCCAAAGCTAAAGTCAACAAACTATACTAGGGAGCTTGCCCATATCATCACCTGCAACCATATAGTCTATTTTTATCCCTGTGGAGGCCCAAATAGGGTGTGAGATAAACATCCCAGTGGGAAACTTCCATGGTCTGTATTGTTCTAACAACAATTCTTCAAAAGTTCTAGCAAGTGTAAACAACCAGAAAAGTAAGGTGTGTACGCCCATGGAATAAGTCTACAGTAATAAGTAAAACCAACCATCCCTCAAGGCTACCTAAAAAAGAGTCAGCTACTAATAAGGTAGCTAAAAGCAAAGTAAACAAGCAAGTCACACGGCCACACCGTACAACCATCTGTATCCTATATCCTACAACCACAATGTATAGAGAAGTTATGTATCCCACAACCACACCGTATAGTGAAGTCAAATATCCCATGGTCACGCTGTATAGTGAAGTGAAGACCACAAGGGCTAGATCCAAGGTGTCATGTACAAAGGTATCCACGTAAAAAATATCTAGACCACAGAGAGATGGATCCATGGAGCTTGTCCAAGGAATCCCATCGAGTCCCATGGGCACCCGTGGTAGAAACATGGTTAGGCACTGATTGGGGTTCTAGGAGCATGACAATAGCAAGTCATACACAAACCCAAGCATGCCGGATCCACAGAGTAGCAAGGCCCAATGCATCCCACAAAATCAATACCCAAAGGGAAGATTCAACCCAAGACATACACTACCATGTTCTAGATCCATGGAGAGTAGTACATGGTATCAATCAACCATTCATTCAAGCATTCAAGCATTCAAATATTCAAATTTAACATTCATTCCATGTGAGTATACCCACTCACATAAACTTGCACAAGCCATGAGTATACCCACCCATGAAAAACATTTATCAAAAAAAAAAACATATGGGTTTACCCTCTCATATAAACCATTTAAAATTTTATTAGTAATTTCATATAGGTATACCCACCCATATTATTCATTTAACATGCCAACCTATCGAAATAGATGAGGCATAACATGATATTTATTAGTCCAAGAGGCAGTACATATCCTACACAAATATTCACAACTATTAAGGCATTACCATAATTCCTCTATATAGGAAAGAACAAGCACACGACCCTTGGGAGGTTTAAATATGCATAAATAGGTTAAAACCATAAGTCGCACCCCTCGGGTGTCCTCGAAACAAGAAAAGGGTGCCAACACACCTAAACAGAACCTATGGTCAACCTCATTAGGTCCAACTAAAACTATTAAAAGCTACTCGCTCAAAAATAAGAACCCAACAAAATTTTTGACATATGGCGTAAAGGACGGATGTTGAAAAAACAACAAATAAAAGCTGGAATAAAGTATGGACCACCTACATCACCTCGGTAGTATACATCTTGTCCAGTATCAAATCCTGATTCATCCTGGTTTGGAAGAAATCTGAAGAACAGATGAAGAAAAAAATATTAGGGAATATGAGACTAAATCCAAATAGCGCAAATGAATTCCATAAGAATCGAAAATGGATAAAAAAACATAGGTCTTACTGATGCAGATCTGATGAGATAATCGGCGATCGAAATAGAGGTCAGATGGTGAATCTGGCTCAAATACTAGGTTAAGCGCTAAAGGGAGATCTCCACGAAGGTCTTCTGGGTGTAGGGGAAGAAATACAACTATGTTTCTAAAATAAATTAGGTTTATAATTAATTTTTTTTTAAAAAACATACACTGCAGGGTCACACTGTTTACCCACATAGTTTCCCAAACATTACGGAAACCATGCACACCTCACTACCTAGAAGGGTAACTTTTCATCTTTACCCCACATAGTTTTACTTACTATGTGTCATCCATGAATAAACATTCTTCTAAAAACATACACTTTTCAGACATCTCGTACGGTTAGACTTACCATGCAAAAGCCATGCACAAATCGCGCTTTAGGTTATTTCCAGCCCAAAACCTATTTCTGGGCTCTGAAAAATCCCCGAACACCTCAAAAACACCTATGATCAAGTTAATAATTCACATAAGGTCATAAAAAATAAATTTAAACAAAAAATAAAAGGATTAGTACCTCTTACAAAAACCTGGGTTCTTATAATCTTCCCCCTTATAGCAATTTGTCCCTGAATTGCTCTCTGAAGGGTGGTCAAGATTCATCTGAGAATAACTATGGCCACTGAGCATGTACATCATCCTACATCTCCCAAGTCTCATCCTATAAATATCCATTCTTCCATAGAACTCATACTAGAGGAACTGAAAATCCTCAGAGAACCTTCATGCTCCTATCAACTATACGAAACAGATGCTCCTCAAAGGACGCATCGACCTGCAACTCAACCTCCTTGGGCTGAAAAACATTATACGAGTCTAAGTGATAGGGGAATAGCTTAGATATATGGAAGACATCATACATGGATCATTTCCTTTAAGGAAACTTTAACCAATAGTCAACTGAACCGAATCTCTCCAGAATCTCGAACGGCCCGATATATCTCGATGAAAGCTTACCCTGTCTCCTGATTTGCATGTGTCCTAACCTCGGGGAAACACACAAGAAAACTTGATCCCTCACCTATAACTCTGAGACCATCTATGGATATCAAAATATGATTTATGATGAGATTATTTAGTAGAAATCCACTTCTGAATCATCTGGACCTACTCATAAGTCTTCTGCACGAGACACAGTCCCAGTAAAGATGCCTCTCCTACCTCTAACTAGCACATGGGATAATTGAATGTACTACCATATAAATCTTCTTAAGGTTCCATCTATATTGTCTTTTGTTAAATATTATTTTTGGAAAACTCAACCAGTGGAATGTGCCTCTCCCAAGATCCCCCAAAATCTAAGACACATGCTCGCATCATGTCCTTTAACACCTGTATCATACGCTCTGATTGGCCGTCAGTCTGATAGTAGTATGCTGTGCTCAAAAACACCTGTATACCCCATTCCCTCAAATAACTCTGCCATATATGAGACAAAAATTGAGATCTCTATCTGAAACGATAGTGAGTGGGACCCCATGTAGTCATACCACCTCTTGGATGTACAAAATTCCAAGATCATCAACACTAAAGGTCTACTTGATTGGAATGAAATGAGAGAGCTTCATAAGTCTATGGAAAAAACACACACAACATCATTACCTCGAGGTGACCTTGGAAAACCAATCAAAAAATCCATTGTGACATCATCCCATTTCCACTCTGGGATAGGTAACTACTGTAAAATCCAACCTAGTCATTGCTGTTCATCCTTCACCTACTGACAGGTGGAACACCTCGTAACAAAACCAACTACCTCTCTCTTCATTACCAGCCAGCAATACTATCATCACAAGTCAGGATACATCTTTGTGGCCTCGAGATGCACTGCCCAAGATGAATCATGAAACTCCCGTATCATCTCCTAACATATATCTATTGGAACCCAAACACATCCATGGTATGCAGGATTTCATCATCACCTACCATCCAGCAAGGAGGGTCCTCACCTGCCACACCTTCCCATAGAACTAGGCCTTTAGAATATGATAGTTTCATCATCCAAACTATGTCATGTATGTTAGAGGTTACATTTACAGATGATAGAAAAGTTTGTCCTTGTCTATCATGCACGTTCAGATGCATCTCAAAAAACAACACCATAAGATTCCACTCACTACTGTCCTACTGCACTGCCTATATCTAAGACCACCTGCTCAGTGCATCAACCACTTCATTCCCTATACCAAGCATGTAGGCAAGCTCGAAGTCAAAGGATTGTAGGTACTCCACTCACCTTCACTTCCTCAAATTCAAATCACAGTGTGTTAATATATACTTGAGGTTTTTGTGGTCTGTGTACACCACAAAACACTCTCCCAGTAAATAGTACCTCTAATAGTTCAATGTGTGAACAACTATGGCTAGCTCAAGATCTTGCGTAGGGTAATTCCTCTCATGAAGCCTCAACTGCTGAGACCCGTACTCCATGACTCGATCTCCCTACACCAGCACTTCCCTAAGCCCAATACCTGAAGTGTCACAGTACACCCTCCTTCCCGGTTTTGGTAGTATCAAGGCTGGTGCTGATGTCATCCTCCCCTTTAGCTCTTGGAAGTCCATCTCACTAGATCCTATCAACGGAAACTTCACTCCATTTTTAATCAATCCCTTCAAAGGCACTGCTAAGCATGAGAATTCTTGTATGAAATGCTATTAGTATCATGTTAGCCCCAAGAAACTCCATATGTCAAAAACATTATTGGTCTATTCCCAGGAAACTACAGCTCTCACCTTCTTTAGGTCTACTAACACTTTTTTATTCAAGATTATGTGACCCAGGAAGTGAATCTAATCCATCCAAAAGTGACACTTTTCAATCTTAGAATATAAATGATGCTCTCTCAATTTATTCAAAATGATATCAATTTGGTTTTCATGGTCGCGTCGACTGTGAGAATACACCAAGATATCATACATGAAAACCACCACAAAAGAATCCATGTAAGGATGGAACACCTAGTTCATCAAAGCCATGAAAACTGAAGGTGTGTTTGTGAGACCAAGAGGCATAACCAAATACTTGTATAACCCATACATTCTACGAAAGGCTATACGAGGTATGTCTACAGGTCGAACACGCACCTGGTGATATCTTGACCTCAAGTTAATTTTTGAGAACACTCGAGTTTCTAGAAGCTGATCAAACAAGTCATCTATAAGTGGAAAGGGATATAGGTTTTTAACTATTACCTGGTTCTGTTTCTGATAATCCATGCATAGCCTAAAATTTCAGTATGACTTTTTCAAAAAAAGGACTAGTAAACCCCACAAAGAAGTACTCGATTTAATAGACCCCTTCGACTCCAAATCCTCTAGCTACATCTTGAGCTCCTACAACTCCATCCTACCCATCCTATAAGTAGGAATGGATATCGACAGAACTCATGACACTAGCTAGATGGGGAACTTCACCTCTCTCTCCAGAGGTAAACTAGAAAAGTAATTAGGAAATATGTCCCTGAAGTGCTCAACCATTGGAGGAAAGTCTGCCGGACTCACTCCCTGATCATCCAAAAATAAACTAGCAATCTAGGCTGTCATTATGCCTAGACCAAAATACTCGGGTCCAGATTTGCTCATATGGACATCCCATTCACCCTTGTAAATAAACACTACACCCTCTGGTGATGTGAAAGTCACCCTCCGATGATAGCAGTCAACGTACACTCAATAATCTATGAGTCGGTCCATTCCTAGAATGATGTCAATCCCTGTCATCTTGAGGACATAATGATCCCAGATAAAGTGAAACCCTCCAACCTCAAGGGGACACTCCATACAATGGCGTACATCACCCGTTCTAACTCCTAATAGTTTATCCAGCATCAAAAAACCCTCAAAAAGAAAAACTATAAGCCTAAGAATTCTTACCACTCATGTAGAGATATAACCATGAGAGGCAACTATATGGAAAAGTGAAGATGAAATAATAGAAGCTACTAAGATCATACCTCTTACTATAGACGATCCGAGATCCTGCTCTTGTTGGGTCTGTTGCACTGCGTAAGTCTGACCTACAATGTAGCCGTGTGACCCTACCTGGCAACCCTGAGCTGATCCACCCTGCTACCTCTATGAACACAGTGTCTGGCTACCACGACCATGACCACCACTACCCGGTCCTGATCGTATTGCACTGCTCCAGCTCCCAGTTCAACATGGATATGAAGAAACTACTCATGAACATGACATTAGAGATGACCCCATACCACTCGTAGCTAGAGGGAAGGTCCTACAAAACCACTACATGTTCCCTATCCCGCTGTAAGCTCGACACTCTACTAGGTTGCAATTGCACTAGGTTTTCATGTGAAATTACTTACCACATTGATGGAAAAACACCAAGATTCCTGCAACCACATCCTGACTAGCACTCACATCATAGGAAGCCTCAAAATGACGCTTCTTGCCTAAAGACGTAGATCCATTAGGGTGATAAAAAACACTCCCCTATTATGTACCCCCGTCATCCCTCAGGTTCCATTCTCTAATCAACACTTGATTCACAATCTTAGGGATATAAGGAAACCTAGACATGTTTACATGAGATTTGATAGAATGTATGATACCTTCCTCAAAGAATTTCTCCCTCAACATCTCATCAGTAAGATACATCAACACAAAACAATGTAGCTCTGTAAAGAGTGTCGAGTCTTCTATAACCATCATCACGACCTTCTCCAGATGCATGAACTAACTAGCCCACTCTACTCACAGAGTCATGGGGTAAAAGTATTCATAGAAGTGGGTTTGGAATTCATCCCAAACAATATTCTGTAGCCCATCAGCCTGGTTCAAAATGTTGCACCGATTCCTTGGCACTCCACATAGCATGAAATTCCCGAGCTTTACCCTCCACTCCGGAGGCATCTACAGATTCTCAGAAATTTATAAAGTGGTCTTTAGGAATAACTCTACAGCCTTTGGTCCTCCATCCCATGAAAACATAGGAGGATGCTATTGCTAGAACACCCATGTTAGTTCAAACATAGATAAGGTTGGATACGGTGCTCCCTAGACCATCTACATATATTGAAAGAAGCCCTCGTAGAAATGTTCCTCAACAACTGTGTCTAGAATAGCATCAGGTTCCATTGATGGTATGAAGGGAGGATCAACTCGTAGCCCGTGGCCCACCGTCTCTGAAGTATGGTCATCGTTTAACGACCCAATGTTTTCAATGTAAATTCCATTCTCATAAGTATGTCATAAAATCACATGTAAACACAAAATAATGAACTACTATTTGCTAAGTGACCTTTAAACATAAGTTTGAAACTTCTGTGTTTGGAATTTTGAAAATCCGGCATCCACAGTTGTAATCAGTAAGTTATTTGGAGTCCGATAAAGAAAACTTAATTTTTGGTGAATAGTAACCTAACCTAATTAATAGTAACATACCCTTCTAAATATTGATATACCCTAATAAATAGTAACCTCACCTATGATAGTATAAAAATAATATTCATGTTGGAAGTAAAATATACCTATATTTTAGAATAAGTTAATGAATTTTTTAAAATTGGTTTTCATACTGAATCGTTATTCTAATTAAATATTAAAATAATCATATTTATAGAATTATTTTTGAGAAATGGACTTCATTTTTGGATTCTATATGTTGAAAAATGGTTAGGGTGAATTTTTGATATTTTTCTAAAATACTTGATTTTTTTATGAATAGTAAAATACGACAATTTACAATATATATACATTATAAGCTAAATAGACTATTCCTAGAATCATGGATGATGTCACAACCCATGTTTAGAATTCACATGACTCATTTAATATTATTGGTCATGAAATATCTACCATTCGTTGTCTTGTGAAGAAATACAAAATTAATGATTGTAATATTATGAAATCCCTCCTCTCCTCCACTATAAAACCCCCCTTCACTCCCTCTTCTCTCCACTCCTCTCAAGCATTTTTCCTTGCCATTATTATGCCCAAATCTCTCCCCAAGGTCCTCCCCCACATCCAAAATCTCTCATCCTCCTCAAAATACCAAACCCTCTCCCCTTAAGAGGTTCTCAAAGGAGAAAGTCTCAAGAGGTAAAATTCCTCTTCCCAATTTCTTCTTTTCTTTTAAGTTCTTTTTTTATTTCTTTCCTCACATCCATTCACCATAATTTTATGATAAATCTAGTAAAATACATGTACTGGGATGTCTTAATTGTAGTGGTGTATCTCATTATCTTCTCTCCTTTCCCCACCCTTTTATTTGAAATAAATTAAAGCACCGTTTGAGATGTGCTAATTTATCACATTCAAGGAAAACCGTTTATCAATTTCTATTATTATCTTTAATTATGGTCATGAAACTATTTGTGTTATGGTTGAACCGGATTATTATATATGTAATATATCATATTTTTGGTTATGTAATCTTTTGGTACGAATGGAATTAATTTATAAAGAAAAACACATTCTTTGTAATCAAATCCACCGATTAACAAAAACAGTTATCACTATGGTTAAACATATAATAATAAAACTTCACTCTAATTAACATAATTAAAATTAAAACCATGTAATCTCCTGGATATGAACTAAATAATATAACTTCAATTCTGAATGACCACTTTCATCTTGCATATAATCCAAACTTGAATATAAGTGAACTGATCTTTTAATGCCAAGTAAACAAATGAGACCGAACAATGAAATTAAACCTTGTAACTAATCAGAAAGGCTATGAATGAACTAAAAAGGGTAATAATACATAAATTGAATATATAAGAGGTTCTGTCATTATTAATGAATAAGCCAATTTTTTTTATTTAGGACATTAATAACAAGTGGAGAACACCAACGGATTTAAGGTAAGGGATCCTCCCCTTTTCACTCTTAATCAAGATTATTCTCTATGCTATGCCTTTTTGTGTAATAACAAGTGATTAGGTATGTTTATACACATTCCCCATACCGAACTAATGTTTTATAAGTGATTAGAAACCCATTACCTCTCTCATCAGGCCCTCTTAGTTACACCCGATACCATGCCAATAAACCATGATGGATTCTACCCGAACTTCCTTTATTCCTTCGGGTTGCTCTATCTTTCTTTTTACAAAAATTTTGTTGTATTTTAATTTATTTAGATCTTAAAAATTCTATTTATATGATCCAAACTCATTTTCCAAGATCCATATCTCATTCTCTTTTGGGGATATACATGCTTTTAAGTGAATCTCTCTTCGATACTTCTCAATAAGCACACTCGTTTTAAAAGAACTTCCCAAACTTTTACCCAATTTCAAGTGCACTCTATCTTCTGTTTTAAGACACCATTATCTTTTTAAATTCTGTATTTTTATTATGAAAACCTTCTTGGTTCAATTCTGGTTTTATATAAAAGAACATCTTCTTTACTGTTTTAAAATCTCTATAGTATTTTCCTTAAAACCGCACAAAAATGTCTGAATGGTAATGTTTCTAAAATACATTTCTCATCTGTTGTCACTTATGTTTGACACCACTTACCATTTTATATGAAAATTTTAACCTATGAACGTCCATGTATTTTCTAATTCCTTCCTTACATGGACACTTTCATGATACGTCCATTGGTTATGATTTATGTTATGATTGTGGTACCCAATTCTTTCCATGGATACCCTTATGTTTGTGTATGGTTGATTATGTATGATTGTATATATGGTAAGAATATTTATGTGGAAATAATATTCATGAAAATGTTGAGATGGGTGCACCCAGATAGCGCTTCAATGCATTGGGTAAGGATAAGTCTCATGAGATGCGATGTGAAACGTGATTGGCGGTTAGCCATGACCCGTACTGAAATGGGAAACTGGATTGGCGGTTTGCCTTGACTTGTACTAAATAAATGTTTTATGATTCTACCACATTTATATGATTCCATGTCTATATGATCCCATTCTTATATTAAATGATTTTATAAGTTTCATACTTTGGATATCATTATGTCATGCCTCCTAACTCATGTGCTTGAGATGTATCCTTATGTTCATTCCCTTACTGGGTTTTTTAGCTCATCCCCTTGTTCATGTGTTCCCCAGGGTACCCTATGAAGATGTAAGGTCTCAAAGGAAGTTAGAAGCACTTTATGGAGATTAAATAAAGAAGTTTTTTTTATCTCCATGTTTTATGTTATATGTACATAGTCTTCCAAGACACTAGACTTAACGATCCTTGGCTTGTAATCTGATGATTAATTATGCTTAAAATCATGAAATGTTTTATGTAAAAGGCCCGGGTCACTATACATTGCCTCCCTCATGACTTACCACTAGAGGTCATCATGGTGGAATGTCTCTACAATTCCAAACACATGACTCAGGAAAGAACAACATCAAAGCACACAACTCAAAGCATATGATAGGTCAAAACCCTCCTAGAAACCAATTCAAACCCACAACTGGCTCTTAAAACCATGACTATATAAATAACATCCATCGAACTACTATAATTATGCCTCTTTCCCACTTTAAAGTATGGTATAGGTCAAGTCTCTATTCACCATTAAAGTTTCCATTTCCATTTCACATTCATTTATCTAGGAAATTCCACTGAGGGTTTACCAATTTTTGAATCCATGAGGTCCCATAACACCTCATGAACCCAAAACTTGGATCCTATTAAAACCATACATATCATGTTCATTTAACATTTACATTTCACTGGTGCGTAATTTCCCAATTCATAAGGGCCCATGCTCCCTATGGATTGAAATATGACATCACACCTTTATCTAATGCACCCAACTAACACAAAAGGAGGCACATCTATCACACCAACTATAAAAACATCATGCAAAATCTAATTCATCCTATATGACATGGCATAATTCATGGAACATGATTTCACAAAGTGTCTATATGATGCATGATATGGCACACCATCATCTCATAAGGTTGAAACTGAAATAGAACAAAAAATTTCATCAATAGTAATAGTATAAATCAAGTGCATCACATAGAAGTGAAATAGAATCACTAAAATTGTCAAAATCTACAAAAATCAGAACTCAATTTGAGGCAATATGGATTTTACCTATACCCAAGGTAGCTACTCCCAGGCTTAGTTTATTAGAAAAATCCATTTCCTTCCTATAATTGTCTAACATTTCCAAATAGTAAGTCAAACCAAAAAAAACTCCTCTGATACAAATTTGTAACATACCAAACTCAGACGCCACTCGAAATGGTGCCTTGATCCCGATTGGTCACAAGGCCTCAAGCGCATCTGTAAGAACCTGGTTCTTACATTAAGGTATGGGTTTCTTTTTTTTCTTTATGTGTTGAGTAGTTTTTTGAAAAAACATGGAATAATAGGTGGATATGTATTAAAACTGTACACATGGAATGATTTAAGGGTTACACGCCATGTAGTTCTAGGTACACACCGTGTACCGTGGCTTTATGTGAAGGCCATACATGGAATGTAGGCATGTTGGCCAGGTAGAGAGTTTATACCATGTACATGTCGTGTAATCCAAGTATATGCCATGTATGAGGGATATACATGGAATGTGGAGAAGTAAGCAAGGAATAGGGAAAAAATGAACCACATGCCATGTATGTCCTAGTACTCACCATGTAGTCATATCGACAGGTCAACAAAGTAAGTTGGTGAAAAAACAGTCATCATTGGAACAATTAATTGGTATATAAGGTGTGTATACCTATATAAATTCTGTGTTGTTTCTTTTTTTACTTAAAATGGTAAGTAGGCTCGTTTTGATTCATCTTAATACATTATTCACAATTTTTTATCTAGAACAAGTTATATAAGTTTTATCATTTATGCTTGTTGTATATATCTACCATGTTTTAGATTGAATTAGAGGCTGATATCGGAAGAGGATTATTGTTCTAGTTAGAGGTACATGTGACATACCTCATTTTTTGTTTTCGTGGTCATTTGGGGGTTGTGTATTTTTAACACAATGTTGGGTTTTGAGTAGAACCTTGTTTATACATATTAAATTGACTATTATACCATGTGGGATGTCGTGGGCATGCCCTGCACCTGTTATGATTGAGCGAGTTAGGGCAAGAGGTCATTGCCCATTTAAGGCATTTTGGCTAGGGGTTCCAAAATAGTTATAATTGAATTTTATTGATTTAAACTGCTGAGTTTAATTTGTTAAAGCATGATATGACTCTTTTGTGGAATTAAATACCTTAGTGTTGGCATGGGACAACACATGGCTAGTGTAATTCAACTGTTTAAATTTTTTTCCTTTTTAAAGTGATTATTTTGATTATATATATGTAATGATTGATATTGAATATGATGGAACCTTTATGTTGTTTTAGTTGTGGTCCAAATATTCTTGAGTGATGTTGATCATTGGTTGGTCTTGGACTATATTACTTTGGGTGGTTTTGACCATGAGATTGGGCATCATGGATGTCAGATTGAGGGAATGTGACTGTTAGGTTGAGCATGGCTCGGGTTACTTAGATGGAAATGACATGAAATTATGAGTGATATGGTCATAGGGGAATGAGGTTCCATATAGGTTGTGGCTTGGTTTATTATTTGGTGATTACCTCTCATCCGTTATTTGGGTTGTGTGCACACATATGTCTCTGTGATGAGGTAGTTTTGATCACTTGTGTGGGTAGAGGCCTTGTAGTTGTGGTTAGGTGATTATGGTTGGAGGTATTTGTTTTGGAATCCATGCGGGAGGTGAGGAGACTTCAGATTGTTTGGGAATGCCTTTGGGACATCGGTACTTGAGACACTAGGTGTTAGTGGTCTGAGGGACCAAGTTACTATTTCTTGGGCGTGCCTAAGGGACGTTGGTACGTGAGACACGAGGTGTTAGGAGGAACATGGTTCCTGATTAATTTTACTTGGGCATGCCTACGGGATGATAGTACTTGAGACATGAGGGTTTAGGAGGAACATGGTACCATGTTACTATTACTTGGGTGTGCCTTTTGGACGTCAACACTTGATACACGAGGTGTCAGGAGGCACATGGTGTTGGGTTGCATGACTGATATTATGATGTTGGCCGAAGAAGGTGATACTCCCTGGTGACTGCTGCACACCAGTGGAGTTTGTGTTTATTTTTGTATCATAATTTTTTCTTATTTCCTACTTAAACACTCATACTAGGTATGCACCATCAGGTGGTATCCTACTGAGATTCATCTCACACCCTACATGGGCCCTTTCATATGAGTGTAGACTTTATGGTTTTACATATAGGTAAGGGATCGGCCTCAGGAGATGGATTGTAGTGCTGTTTGGCATTGAGACTAGTATGGACTTTGAGGTCATTCCTGACTAGATTTTTCTTCTTTTTAGCTTTCCTTTTATGTATCAGCATGATTACTTTATTTTTGTAGCTACTGATTGTTAGCTATTGGTTCCATTTATATATTAACATGTTCGACCTTCTATGGATGCATGACTTGTCTATTTTAGTAATAGTTATAAGTTGTGTTTAGAATTATGTTATATTTTCCTTCTGCTGCACTTGTTATATATTGCTTTGCTTATTTTTATTCTTTTGGATTTTCTTCTGCTATGCGGGCCTGATTTGAGTCTGATGAGTCTTAATTACCATTTCATTTTTTTATTATTTTGCTCAGAACAATAACTTATTTTTATTCAATAGGGTATAGACTCAACACTATACTTTATTTACACCCTCACTACTAGTCGGTATCCTTTGGTGTTTGGGGATGTGTGCCTAAGGTAGTAACACCAGACCTGATAGCACTGTTCGGGTGGCTGTTCGGGTTTGGGACATTACAAAGTGGTATCAAAGGGGTTTGTTCTTGACAATGATTTAGTAGAATATTTTGAAAGACCACTAATGAGATCAAGACTGACTTTTTATTTCTACTAGTTCTACTATTTTGGATATGGTAGACTGGAGTTAGGTTGTTAGTGGAACTAGGTTTCTATATTGTGCTTGGGTGCCTACAGCCCCAAGAATGAGGGATAGACCATGTTACCTTGGGTGGGAATTTCTATTTTGATTTTTCTCAGATTACAATTTATATGGTTTCCACCTTGGTGGGTCACTAGGTTTGTGATGATTATTGGTTGTGATATGTGACCCTTAACACAGTGAGGTAAGGGAGAAAGAATTGGACCATGGCTCAGTATAGAAAGAAATGTTTTCCTAGATTTTTATAGGAACATTGTTAGGGTATTTCAATTTCATATCTACACATATGCTTTGCGAAGTTACAATACCATGTGAATAATATCAATTTTCATGCTATATATTCTTTTGAAATGCGGAAGGTGGAATTACTAATAGAATTAATTGTTTATTGCAATGTGATATTCCATGATTTAAATTATGAAAAATTGCATATGGAATGATATTTAGCCCTAAATCATATATGTGTAGGGAAATACTATGACTAAGGTGATGTTGATCTACAAGATAGGGTGTCTTAGACATCGGTTTGAGGCGGTCTGACTGTCAGGATATGGAGACTCGGTTATCCTTTTGAGGCAACGATGGTTGTCAGCATGGGCATGGACCAATTTACTGTTTATACTTTTCTCTATTGAGGGTGGGTTAGGAGGCCATGAGGATGGGATGGCATGGGCATGGGTTGCGGTGGGGGAGAGTAAGGGTAGTTGTTATGCACTACCTTTTACTAATTTTCATATATTCGTGAATATATTGTTATATATATATGGAATTTCATACCATTTATGGTATTTAGTGGGTTCCTCTTAGATGGATGAGATGGAGCATCAGGTGGGTAATGATACAGTGCTGCTGGAGCATGATCAGGTTCATAACCATAAGGTTTAGGAAGAGCATGAGCCACAGGTACAGGCTTAGGGACAAGATCAGGTTCAGGATCTAGTGTAGGAATGGCAGCTTCTGGGTTTGATAGTGTTCAGTCTATGGCTCAATGAGCAACTTCAATCTATCATACTATGTGTTTTACATGGGATCGATAGAGCCGATCCTGGAACATATCCCTCTATGGAATATCTGATGCAGGAGTTCTAGTCGCAACACCCTTTTCTTTTTCAGGATAATTGTGGTCCACAAGTGGCTAAGAACAGGACAAAGGGCATGCAGATGGTCTTTGAGTAGTTCAATATGCCTCCAGGGTGGAGGGTTAAGTTGGTGACATACATGCTTAGAGGACCAGCGAAGCGCTGGTGGGATGTGCTTGTTCAGGCTCATAGACATGATGAACTGACGTGGAAGGACTTGGAGGACAAATTTTTCGAGCACTTTTTCCCATATACATTGAGGGAGGAGATAGCTTGGGAGTTCTTGAGCCTTCAGCAGGGTGACAAGTCCTTCATGGACTATGCAACTACTTTCATTGATCTGTCTTGATTTACACCAGGTATGGTAAGCGATGAAACCTCGAGGGTGAGGTGCTTTGAATATGGATTACGAAATGCCATCAGGGTGAAGGTAAACATCTTTCATCATGCATCATTCTAAGAGGTGGTGAATCAGGTGCTCATAAACAAGAAAAACTTGACAAATAGGTCCCATTTGAGCTGGGAAATGGCTTTAGGTGATGGTTCAGACAACAAGAAACGAGGTAGGAATGAGTTACAGTAGGGAGGTCAAGACAAGGACTTATCTAGAACCTCTCGTAGAAGTTCATTAGTGGTTTGTTTTTAGTGTGGGAAGACATGGCATGTTCAGACTCAGTGTGACAAGCCTCCAAAGGATTTTTGGGCATGTGGATAGGTCGAGCATCTCAAGAGGTTTTGCAGACATCCTTCTCAGATAGGCGGAAAATAGCGACTTGGATAGACTGTTCCTTCCAAGGTTAGATCAGTATTGGTACAAGTTGATGGTAGTCAATGTTCAACTGCACGCAGAGGAAATGGAAGAGATAGTGGGGCCCATCCGTGGGGTCAATGGCCGGTGACTGGTGTATCACCACAAGGAGTACAGGCTTTAGGCAGCCGTGTGTCAAGCCAGGTGCACACTGTGGAGCTACCAGAGGCTGAGCAAGATGGTGAGACAACAACGGTCAAAGGTACACCATGGGCATGTCGATGATTTTTCTTGTCTTGTTTTTGGCATGTCCGGTTAAGACATGTCTGTTTTGAGTACACGAGGTGCACATGATTTCTATAGACTGACCAGATGCTGTTCATGGGGATTGGAACCATTTCGGGTGCTTGATATATATATATATATATATATATATATATATATATATATGAGGTGTCATGGGCATCAGGGCATTGAGATGTGGGTTACCTGAAGTGTCGTGGGCATCATGGCATTGAGGATACGGGTTACTCGAGGTGCCATGGGCATCGAGGCCTCGAGGATGCGGGTTACTTGAGGTGCCATGGGCATAAGGGCATTGATGATTTGGGTTACTTGAGGTTCATGGAATAGGGTTTTGTTTTGAGAATCTATGGGATACAGGACTTTGTTGAGGTGGACACCGATACAGTGTGGGACATGAATGGGTGTTATAAGCGATAGGGGAGCAACTTATGAGGTGCAGGGGTGAAGATGTGTCATGGGAGGCCAATGGGTCTAGAAACAGGTCTGTGAACCTTTGCTTGATTTTAGTTTTGAGGATAGAGTTATCTAGAGTTGTTCTTCTCCACCCTTGGAAGGGAAATTTAGGGATGAATTTATTTAAAGGGGGACGTTTTTAAGAACCTGGTTCTTAATTTAAGGTATAGGTTTATTTTTTTTCTTTCTATTTTGAGATGATTTTGAGAAAAAAAGGTAGACTATGTGGTTCTAGATTAAAACTGGGCACATGGAATGATTTAAGGGTTACACGCCATGTAGTTCCAAGTACATGCTGTGTACCGCGGCTGTGTGTGAAGGCCATACATGGTGTGTAGGTGTGTTGGCCTGGTAGAGAGTTTTTACCATGTATATGCTATTTACTCCTAGTACATGCTGTGTATGAGGGATAGACATGGAATGTGGAGAAGTTAGAAAGGAATAGGTGAAAACAAACTACACGCCATGTTCACCCTATTACACACCATGTAGTCATATCGATAGGTCGACAAAGTATGTTGGGGGAAAAAAACACATAATTTAATAGTTAAATGGTATACACGGTGTGTATACCTATATAAATTCCATAAAATTTATTTTTTTCACTTAAAATGGGTAGTAGCCTCTTTTTGAGGTAGTGGATAGTGAGGGTCACCGGTTTTCGAGAACTAAACCGGCCAGGACTTCAAACACCTCCCAGATCTTCATCTTAAGTTGGATTCGAACACCGTAAGATCCATTGGAACCCATCAGTAAGATATTTATTCCTCTTGAGTCATTCTTCATAATTTCTTCTTTCATCCATGTTATATGATTTTGAGGATTTATTCTCATTGTGTAGATCTACCATGTTTTAGACCGAATTAGAGGCTGATACCGGAGGAGGATCATTGTGATAGTTCAAGGTAGGTGGTTCATACTTTGTTTTTTGTTTTTGTGGTCAATTGGGGGTTGTGGATTTTTAACGCAACATCGGGTTTTGAGAGGAAACTTCTTTATGCATATTAAATTGATTTTTATACCATGTGGGATGTCGTGGGCATGCCCTGCACCTATTATGATTGAGTGAGGTCGGGTAAGAGGTTGTTGCTCATTTGGATTATTTGGTCCAGGGGTTCCAAAATGGTTATAATTGTATTGTCTTTATTTAAACTACTGAGTTTAATTTTTAAAGCATTATATGACTTGTTAGAGGCATTAAGAACCTTAGTACTGGTATGAGACAACACATGTCTAGTGAAATTCATCTGTTTAAATTGTTTTTCCTGTTTAAAACTATTCTTTTGATTATATATATGTAATTCATGATATTGTATATGATGGAACCTTTGGGTTGTGTTGGGCATGGAACAAATATTCTTGAGTGATGTTGATCATAGGTTGGGATTGGACCGGATTAGTTTGGGTGGTTTTGACCATGGGATTGGGTGTTGTGGACGTCAGATTGAGGTAGTGTGACTGTCAGGTGGGCATGGCCCAGGGTACTTGGATGGAAAGGCCATCATATTCTGACTGATATGGTTGCAGGGGAACGCAGTTCCAAAGAGGTTGTGTCTTTGGTTCTTATTTGGTGATTACTTATCACATGTTATTTGGGTCATGTGCACACATATTACTCTATGATGAGGTGGTTTTGATCGCTCGTGTGGGTAGAGGACCTGTAGTTGTGGTTAGGTAATTATGGTTAGGGGTGCATGTCATGGAAGCCATGTGGGAGGTGAAGAGCCTTCAGATTTTTTGGGTGTGCCTTTAGGATGTCAGTACTTGAGACATGAGGTGTTAGGGGTCCATGGGACCAGGTTACTATTTCTTGGGATTGCTTTTAGGATGCCGGTACATGAGACATGAGGTGTTAGGAGGCACATAGTGCCGGGTTACTATTACATGGGTGTGCCTACGGGGGGTCAGTACTTGAGACATGAGGTGTCAGGAAGAACATGGTGCAAGGTTAATATTACTTGGACGTACCTTTAGTACATCATTACTTGAGACACGAGGTGTTAGGAGGCATATGGTGCTAGGTTGCATGATTGAGATTCCAACGTTCGCCGAAGATGATGATAGTCCCTCTTGGATGCTGATCACCAGTAGAGTTATGTGTTTATTTTTGTATCATACTTTTTACTTATTTCCATCTTAAACATTCATAGTAGGTATGAACCATTGGGTGGTATCCTATAGAGATTCATCTCACACCCTACACGGACCCTTCGAGACATGTGTAGACTTTATGGTTTTACGTAAAGGTAAGGGATCAGCTTCAGGAGATGGATTGTGGTTATATTTTTCATGGAGACTGGTATGGACCTTGATGTTATTCCAAACTGGAGTTTTCTTCTGTTTAGTTTTCCTTTTTTATATCACCATTATTACTTTATTTTTGTAGGTACTGCTAGTTAGCTATTGGTGCCATTTATATATTATCATGTTCAACTTGCTATGGATACATTAATTGTATTTTTTTAGTAATTGTTATAAGTGGGGTTCAACATGCTATTATATTTACATTCTAATTCACTTGTTATATATTAATTATTCTATTTTTCTGCTTTTGGATATGCTTCCTCTATGCGGGTCTAGTTTGAGTCTGCTGAGTCTTAATTACCGCGGCATGTTTTATTATTCTTATCAGACCATTTACTTATTTTACTTTGAGAGGGTATGGCCTCCCCACTATAATTTTTTACACCCTCGCTGCTATTTTGAAACCTTTGGTGTTTGGGGAGCCGTGCTTAAGGTAGTAAATCCAGACCTGATAATACTGTTCGGGTGGCTGTTCAAGTCTAAGACGTTACAATATATCCCCAAATGCCAGAGGCTACCGACTAGCAGCGGGGGCCTAGGTGAGTCAGTGGGGAGACTATTCCATCATTACCAGAGTATCACAGTGTAATTAAAAAACATGCAATAATGAAAGCCAATAAATAAGTATTCAAATAAAAGTAAGACATACAGGACAAGATTACATAACAATAACCAGAAATGTCTCATATACAAAATGATGTAGATTGTGAAAGTATCTAGAAAAAATCCAAAAAATACCTGGATATACAATAAAGTACAAGTCCTATAAATACTTAAAGACCAAAAAGGTATCCAAGCATCGCTAGCCTTATCTTGGTTCTATGATCCCTGGCTCCAAATACACAATCAACAACCTATACCAGGTTGCTTTATCATATCATCACATGAAACCATATAATCTATTTGGGTCCCCATGGAAGCCCAAACAGGGTGTGTGATGAACATCCAAGTAGGTAACTACCAAGGTCTATAAAGTTCTAAAAACAATTCTACAAAAGTTATAGCAAGTGAAAACAACCAGAAAAGTAGGGTGCATATGCCCATGTCATAAGTCTATATCAATAAGTAAAACCAACTAGCCCTCAAGGCTACCTACAAAAGAGTCATCTCCTAACAAGGCAGATAAAATAAAATTAAACAAGTAATTCACATAGCCAGACCATACATCGATCTGTATCCTGTAACCCAAAACCATGTTTTATAGAGAAGTCATGTATCCCATGGCCACACCATATAGTAAAGTCAAATATCCCACAACCACGTCGTATAGTGAAGTGTAGATTACATGGGCTAGATCCAATGTGTCATGTACCAAGGAATCTATGTAAACTATGTCTAGACCATAGAGGGATAGATGCAAGGTTCTTGTAAAAGGCATCCCATTGAGTCCCATGGGCATCCCTAATGGAAACTCGGTTAGGCACTAGTTGGGGTCCTAAGAGCATGACAATATCAAGTCCTACACAAGACCAAGCAAGCTGGATCTACAGGGTTGTAAGGCCCAAGGAATCCCATAGAATCAAGACCCAAGGTGCATAGTGAACCCAAGGCATCCTCTACTAAATTCCAGATCCATGGAGTGTAGTCTATGGCATCGATCAACCATTTATTCAAGCATTCAATCATTCAAAATTTCAAATTAAACATTCATTCCATGTGAGTATATCCACTCACATCAACTTGCACAAGCCATGAGTATACCCACTCATGAAAACCATTTATCAAAACAAACATATGGGTCTACCCTCCCATATAAACCATTTAACACACCATTAGTCATTTCATATAGGTATGCCCACCAATATTATCCATTTAACATGACAACCTATCCAAATAGATGAGGTATAACATGATATTCATTAGTCGATGAGGTAGTAAATATCTTATAAAAATATTTACACTATTAAGGAATTAAAGATCTTTTTATATCTAGGAAAGTATAAGAACACAACCCTTGGATGGTTTAAACAATCATAAATAGGTTAAAACCATAAGGAGCACCCCTCAGGTGACCTCAAAATGAGAAACAAGTGCCAACATAGCTAAACATAACCTATGGTAAAACTCACTAGGTCGAACTAAATCTAATAATTTATACTTGTTCAAAAAAAAAGACCTCACCAGAAAGTCCAACAGATGGAATAATGGACAAACTTATGAAAAAAACCAAAGAAAATACTAAAGAAAGTATATACCACCTACCTCACCTCGGTAGAAGACAACTCATCCGGTATCGACTCTTGATTCGTCTTGGTTTGGAAGAAATATGAATAATAGATAAAGAATGAGATATTAGGGCATATGATCTTAAATAAAAATAGTGAAAATGTTTTTTAGAAGAATCAAAAATAGATAAAAAAGAACATAGGCCTTACCGATGTGGATCTTATGAGACAATTGGTGATTGAAACAGAAGTAGGATGATAAATCTAGATCAAATCCTAGGTTTGGCACTAAAGGGAGAGCTACATGAAGGGATATTGTGCATATGATAAGAAAACCCACTTGGGTTTTAAAATAAATTGGGTTTTTAATTGAATGTTTAAAAAAAAACATACACTATAAGATCACATGGTTTACTCGCATGGTTTCCCAAATGGTGCAGTACCGTTCACACCTCACTACCTAGAAGGGCCACTTCACACGGTTACCCCGCATAGTTTTACTAACCGAGTGGTAACCGTGCAGAAAAGTTTTTCTAAAAACCTACACTTTTCAAACATCTCGCATGGTTTGACTAACCATGAGCAAGCCATGTGCAAACTATGCACCATGTCATTTGTAACCCAAAACTTGGTTCCATGATCTAAACAATCCCCAGACACCTCCAAAACACCTGTGATCAAGTTAAGCAATCACATAAGTCCATAACAATGAATTTAAACTGAAAATAAAAGTATTAGTACCTTGTACGAAAACCTAGATTCTTACAATTGTAAATAGGGTTAATAGAACATCCCCTTAATAATGGGGAACGAGAAATGAAATGGTCACCAAAAAATTTTGATTTTGAATAGGATAACATTAGTGTTTAGTGAAAAAATGGACATGGAAGAGAAATATAAATATCAAGTTATTCTGGAGAATGATAAATAACATAGTCATTAGATGGTTAATGACCACAAAACCATAAACCAAATATGACTAAAAAAGGTCATTAATATCATAAAAATGATCATAATATGATAAAATTTTATTTCAAAATACTTTGATAAAATATAATTACTTGATTTCATCTCATAAGTATAATCTCACTCATTGGTTGTACTTTGATAAATCTTCACATCATTTCTTAAACCACAATATGGATGATCAATATGAATTCATCTTCCTGAAGAACTTTATTAGAAGACCCATAAGTCATTCCATTAGACTTTAAATATTTACCAAAATCAAAATGGTTAGTAAATTTTATCCAATATGATAAATCATAATTTAAATTAATACAATAATATTAAAAGTTCAATTTATTTGATTCTATAAGTATTTAATCTTAAGACTCATACAAAATAAGTCTGTCCAAATTCAAAGATTAAAATTTTGAAGGAAAGTCACTAAATTTCCAAAATCATCAGATTTTCAACATAATATAGATATTATTGTCATATACCAAATATATGAATAAATTGATCACCATTAAAATCTAATAAAAACAAACATGATTCAAAAAATAATCTCTCAGGTTGTTGAATATATTCCTTAAATCCAAACATATAGTAAACCCAACATAAACCATCAATCATGCACCATTGTGTTTCAATCAACAATTATCACATGTGGGGAAATCCTTCATTCCCTTCTTCCCCTTATCCATCTCTTGATCTACCATTATATTCTTATCTTTATTTCCATTAAAGTCATAAGAATTACAGAATTTTTTCTCTATCTTGATAGCATGTGAGACTATATCTTTATATGAAGAGAAAGTTTGGGAGACTAGTGCCCTTCAGAGGAATGAAATTAACCCATCAAATAAATAAGAAATATTACTCCTTTGGATACATATATAATATATAGCATGTATTGATAAACTTGTGAAGTTAACTTCATATTTAGCAACATTCACATCCTCCTTTTGTCTCAGACTCAAGAATTGTCTCTCCATATCTGCTCACAGTTCATGAGGGAAATATTTTTCCAAGAAAAGATCCTTAAAATACTTCCATTCCATGTCTTCTATTTCCTAATCTTGCTTAGTGTATTGAATCAATGAAAACCATTTATATGAATCTCAAGAGTGATGATAAAATTCTATGACAACCTTCTCCCTTTAATTACTTCCCAAATCATGAAATATATTCTCTAAAGAACATATCCATTGCTCAACAACAAATATATAGTTAGTACCATTGAATGATGGAGGTTATTATTGCATAAAGTAGTGTAACATTGTGACAATGTATTTGGGATCATTCCACTTCATAGAGGTAAGGTTATTGTTCATAACTTGAGTCATATATCCCAATATTGTTATAATTTGTTTAGATCCATCTGTAGCTCCAACTTCATCTTATTTATATTTCCCAAGAGGGGAATCCCTACATGAATTATATGAATTTATACGATTCTCATTCCTTATTCTATGTCCCATTTATAAATAATGGAATACACTAGATTAGATCCTAATATTACAAATCATAATGTATAATGTCAAAACTACTTAGTGTAAATTATAAATTTTTATGTATAACTAATATCTAAATCATAAGTTTTGTTTCTTTGGGAGAAAATACAAATTTTTTCATAGGGTTTAATTATTTAATCTATTTTTTCCCAAATCTAGTTCCCAAAGTTTATAATAAATGTTCTTTGATACTAACTATAATGAACTTGACTCCAGTAGCCTAGAGCTAGTGCCTTTTTCTATTATATTGGCATAACTACAAGATTCTAATCCCAAAGGACCTAATAATTTAGTAGTATTTAATAATTGGATATATAAATGGTACCCTTTTTACATTGGTAATAAAAAATAAAAAATAAAAAAGAAATTAATTTTCATCCTTGAACACATTCAAACATTTAATCTTCATAACCTAGTGAAAAGAGAACAAATAAAAGGATGAGCTCTGATGCCTAGTAAGATTTATGTAAAGTAGAATAATTTTTAATTAATGAGAATAATAAACATGTCAAGGTATATAATGAAACAAACATTCCATTTAATCAATAAATTTTGAATGAAACTAATCCATAGATTTTTTCATAGTGAAAATTTTCTAGATAATAATAACTGAACTCTAAATCAAGGGAATGCTTAATTATTAGACGACATGTATCTGGTACATGGACCACAACCTTTAAGAACATTCACAAGATGGTTTATTAATTATAGGTAAAAAACCATTTAATTTGGCAACATAATTCATCTCATGATACTACTGATGAATCTAAGGGATTTTCTATATATGGTCCCCACCGACTCTTTTATGTCCAAATCATTCATTATATATTGAATAAATGATTTAAAAAGATATTTTTAAATCAAAGTGTCCCATAAAACTTTTAAAAAATTTAATACCATGAAGATTATGAGATTATAATTGTGATATATCAATGTAGATTCATATACACATAATAAAAGAAGGTGAGTGTATAACATTAAAATATTCCTTAATGAAAGGAGATTGACACAAAGTCCATTATTAATATAATATCATTAATTAAATGAATCAATTATGTGTATTAGATTTAAATCCACATAAAATAAGTGGAAATAAATTATGAGATAATAAAAATTAATTTCACACATAATCTTATCATGACATAATCAATGAAATAGAAGTTTAATCCAATAAATGAAACTTGAGTTATGAAATCCCTTACCACTTGTAATCAGTTGAATCATATTCCCCATTAAAGAAATAATTATCAAATGAAATATTTAATACCATGAAGATAATAAAATTCATGATATTATATATCAAATGGTAGTTTTTACACTACATAAAATAATTAAGTGGTGAATAAGACATATATCTCACGGAAGTAAAAGTGGGATGTGAAAACCCTTACCTCAAGCTTCTCTTTAGTTTAGAATTATTTAAACTTCAGTATAATGGTTTAAAGAATATTATTAACTCATTATAGAACTATATTTATATTTATAATACCTTATTTTGTGATTTTATAACATCTTATGACCCATTCATTATTAATATTTAATTATTTTCATAGTTTTTTGATGCCTCTATTTCATGGTTTCATGGTCGGTTCATTTGCATATAATTATGGGTTTTCTTGTCAAATAAAACTATATAAGGGAAATGAAATGGAATTAATGAAATTAAAGAATTTTAAATGGTTCGATTTAACAATTTTATTTCATATATGAGGATTATTCTTTTGACAAAATGTTAATGATAAATGTTTGGTTTATTTAAGAGTTTTTTCTGAACATCATGAAGTAGTTTCATTTTATTTAATATTTTGGATATATATTAGTTCATGAACATGAAATAAGATATAATATACCTATTAAAATATTATTTAACCATAATAATATTTTTATGACCATCCATGAAGGTATTAATGAAAAAAACAAAATCATTATTCACAGATATGATTAATCGGCATAATTTGGACAATAGTTTCATTTCTTTGAATAAGATGAGGTAAAAAAAGGGATGGATATAATTTATTTCATTAGAAACCTAAAATCACATTTTTTATATTATTATGGAATTATTATTCCTTTATGGATGAAATATAATAGGATAAAGTTAATAATAAAAGAAAATAAGAGAGGTGTTTTTAGAAAATTACCTATTGGATATCACCTCCTTGGAGGACCCCTTGAGGAACTTGGTTTTGGTCTTGTGGTGAGAACAGTAGAAACTGGAAATAGAGAGAGTATTTAGGAGATTTTTTGGAAGATATTTTAGTATCTTCAAGGATTTTGGGTTGAAATGGGGTGGTGAGGGGTCGTATTTATACTTGAGGAGAGGTGGGTTTAAGTGATTAAATAATGATTATTTTATTTTTAAATCCAACCACAATGAGGTGAAATTAATTTCCATAATTTTTTCTGATAATTACTATTATAAAGGATGTTTATGGTCAATACATTCCTCAAAAACCTATTTAATTTTTTAATTTTTAGGTATCTTAATCCTCTACCTTTTAACTTTAACTCTTTTTCTTTATTTTACCTATTCCATGCTAAATAATTTCTTTAACATGGTTAATTTTTTTATGTATAAAAATAAAAATGTCCTTAAAAACTAATTTTTAATTTCTTATTCCAAATATATAATCAATTTTATTAAATTCAATTACTATAATTTGAAATATTTTATTTAAAAATAATCACGCAGACAAAACGATAATGCAGTTTTTTAAAGTGAAAAGTTCAAAAGTCTGAAATGTTTTTCTATCCAATTTCAATGTGAAATTAATTCTAATGACCTGAATTGAATTAAAATATGTATAATTTTACTAACTATACTTTTAAATTAATTTAAAATATAAATTAAGTATATAAATAACGTAGAATAAAATTAATTAGTTTTTAATTAAAAATCAATATTTTTTTACTATTCATAAAAAAAAAGAAAATTATCCAAATAATAACATAATTTTACCCTAAGATACTTTTTAAATACTAATTTTAAAATTGAATATTATTTTTTCATTTTTTTAATTTTTTTAAAACTTTAGTTTTAAAATAGACGTGCTAATAAACGACAGCGAAATTGCCTTGTAGAAAAATATTTTTTTATGCTTAAAATTGGATATATTCTTTAATGAAGCCTAGAAAAATTATTGGATGAATTTAAAATAATTTTATTTAATATATAAAATGTAAATTTCATTAATATATTTCACTAATAATGATTAATTTAATTTATTAAGATAAAATTTCATTGCGTACATAAGAATATTTTTCTAATAAAACATATCCTTTATATTCAATTAGTTTTTATTTTCATTTATAATTAATTGTTAACCAATGAATCTAGTTTATAAAAATATGTAAAATATGTTTTCATAATTTAGTTGATCTCATTCATTCACACCATTTCTAATGGCTAGGTGATAAAAATCACTATTAAATAATAATATTTAGTTGTTAGTTTAAGATCAATGTTTTATGTAATATAAACTATTGAATAAATTGAATTTATTTAATAAGAGACCTACCTTTAAATTTTTGGGGTGTTACATTGTTAATAATCAGGTTCTGTGATCACACTCATGGTCGACCATACCTACTTCGACCAATACTTTAAATCTCTGTACAAGTTAATTAGCCACCTAGGGGAACCACATCCAACCCCAAAACATTTAGAGTACCACCCTTGGGGAACTATTTCTAACCTTTGTACCATTAGAATATATCCTATAGGAACCACGTTCTATAATAGAACCATGAGAATATCACTTAGGGGGTACCACATCTGGCCTAGGAACCATGAGAATACCACCTAGAGGGAACCACATCCTACCCTAGACAAGAAGATTATCACCCTTAGGGGGAAATGTTCTGCCCTGAAACTGTGAGGTATCACCTAGGGGGAACCCCATCTTACCCTAGAACCATTAATTTAATTTTCAAAATTTTAACACAACATTTACCTTTCAAAATTTATTTATATAATTCAAAAAACTATTTTACAAGGTTAAAAAATTCATTTTTTTCAGTAACATCACAAATTAATTTAAGTAGCCCCACATATTTCCTTAAAAACATTTATGTTTCACTAATTTAATGCTCACCACTCTTAATAAAGAATGAAATTTATTTTTCCATTGATATTGGACTATTCACAGTGCGAATAATATTATTCTCCCATGGAATATAATTTTATACTATTTAGTTTCTTTTAAGTTCAATCACATGTTAGGTTTGAGTGACCAAACATCATACACACATGGAAGAAGTGAGACCTTAGGGAAATCTTAGATTCCACCTAATTTATGATTTAAGGTAGTTATTCATCAATTATTAGACACTAATAAATACTAAAATAGTAAGAATCATAAATTCGAAATTAATTCCCTTAATAATTCATAATCATTTACAACCATCATAGGACTATGAAACAACATAAGAAACTAAGAATGAAGCAATATAGAGTGATAAAACTACCTTTATGTATCACTTGGATAGAACAACACTTAAATCCACTTAAAATAAATAGAGATATCACTCTTAGTTAAAGAGAATAGTGAGAGGTCTATTAGGATGAGTTTACATTATATAGGTCACAAAAATACCCTATATCCCCTTTTAAAAATTATTTTACCCCTTTAGTAATTTTCTTGAAAACTCTATAAAAATTCATCATTTTTAACATTCTAAAAAACATAGGGAACCTTAAAAATTTATCATACACATCATCCTATAAAAAACCATGTATAGAAAGAGTTTTAAAAATTTCCTAAATTAACCCTTTATACATAACATATTTAAATAATATGTAGGGTTTTACCGAGATAAAAACTCCATATTTAATATTTTATTTAGTACGTATTGTTTTTCCTATATAAAAAACCTATTATGTAATATATTAATATTGTGTACGGGTTTTCCTATAATTAAGAATCAATGCATAATAATTTTTATACCATGTATATTATTTTTGTCTTATGTGTTATATAAATCTTCAATACACAAGGTTTTTCCCTTTAAGAAAATCCAATGCAAAAAATTTTCTATCTGATGCATAATATATATTTTCTGAGGAAAAGTTCATACATAATATATTTACCTGACTAAGTACTATTTTTACCTTAGAAAAATCTCATGCATTACATTTTTATTCACAGTGTATGGGGTTTTCCTTACCCAAATCCAATTTGTAATATTTTAAAAAACACATAATATATTTGAACTAGAAAATATATAATATGTAATATATTTCTTAGCATGAAAGGTTTTATTTTTTTGTGGGAAAAATACAAAACATATTTATATATATATGTAATATATTCTTTCCTATGTAATGTTTTTCCCTTTAGTAAAAACCTTTAGGTAATATAATTTTTCCATACGTAATATAAATATCTACTCTATGTAATATTTTTTATCTCATTTGCAAGGTATATTATTATCCTCCCTTAGATATAAAATATTCTATACTTTAAGAAAAATTTATGTGTAAGGAATTAAACATAATTTTTTTGAAGAGTACCAAAAAAATCTAAATACCAAAAAACTTCAAACACTCCCCACTCTATTTTAACACTAACAGTGCCTCTCTAAATTCCCTTGCTACAGAAAATTTCATCAACCAAATCCTTAATACTAGAAAACTCCTATAAATAAATTTGTTACATATTTTAACACTTACAAAATCTATAATGGGTTATAATAAACATTATCAAGAAAATGATCGATCCCATACACCATGCTCAAACACCCAACCATTTCAACACCCACCAAAAAAATTAATTTAAATTAATAATTTAACTACAATTTATGATTCAATAGATTTTTTAAATAGGTTCAGTATTTTAAAAAAAATTAAATAACATAATACCCAAATTGTTCTATGATATTATATCCTCCCCACTACATAAAATCTCATCCCAGATATGATTTCCCAAAAATCACCAGATCTCATTAGTAGACAATTTCAACCACTATACTCCTCCTAAAAATGGACCTACTTCCACTACACCAATACTAGAGGGATGAACTTCCTTTTAATAGTGTTCTTTCTATGGTTTGTTATATACAATAGATACTCCTCAATATATACATCGAACTCTAATTTTATTTCATTAGATTTGATCCCATAAGAATGATTATGATAATACCATTAAATATATGAAAAATGAAATATAAAATGTATAGAATTGGAACACTATGGAAGGGAAAAATAGTATGAAACTATACTTATTATCTCTAAAATCTCAAATGGAACATCATAGTAGGGTGGAAACATACCTTGACTTCAAATATAGATTTTTCTAACCTTGGTTACATTTATAAAAATACTTGATCTCCCACCCCAATACACAAATGACACTTTAACTAGAAAACATATGAACTCATCCTACTCTAATAAAGTGCTAACCACTTCCTGATCTTCCATATACTCTCTAAGGTCTCATACGTGAGACTCATTCCAATAATAAAAAATTATTCATCTTTCATCTAACACATTGTAAATAAACACAACCACCATATAGATCCTCAAAATTATCAATCTTAATCAATGAATGATATATATTGTTTTAGGTAAACTCTACCAATGCCAAATGATTCTCCCACAAACTTCCAAAATCTATTACAAATGTACGAAACATTTCCTTATGTATAGGAATGATCTTATCAATCTTACCATCTATCTTTAGGTGGTAAACAGTGCTTAGATACATCTATACATCAAGTGCCTTTTTTAACCCTCTCTAGAAGTTAAAAGTAAAGGAATCCTCACCTTCTTTGATAATTATTTGAGGTACACCATGTAAATATATTATATCTTAGTCATAACATTTTAACATCACATTACAAGAAAAATTCCTTTGAATTGAAAATAAATAAAAGAGATTAGACAACCAATCTACTATAACCCACACAACATCATATCCATAGTGTTTCATTGGTAACCATGTCACAAAATATATAGTAACATAACCCTAATTCCACCAAGGAATGGTTAGTTTATGAATAATACCAATGGGATCATGGTGATAGAATTCACCTACTGAAAGGTGGTGTACCATGTGATAATCCCTATTATGTCCCTATACATCCCATGCTAGTGGAACTACCCGTAGATATCATGGTACATCATAGTGAAACCTAGATTTACTTCCCATATTGTGGTATTTAAGTCCCCCATGTGGTCCTTGTGTATGCTCGTAGTTACTATAACATGAACTTAGTTACACATGATCTCATCATCATCAAGATACCAATCTAGTTGATGCTCCCCAACATATATATTGTCCCTTAGGAATATACAATTAAAATTTTATAATTGAATCCTCTTCACCTAATTGAGAAGTTAGGAGGTAATAGATAGAGTGATAAGGGTATCTTATACATATAATTCCCAAACATAAAGACACAACTCATGAAAGAGGGTCTTTATCAACAACTCATTGATTAAGATCGGTATAATGTGAGTTTGAGTCATCCTGTTTAGTTTATAAACAATGATGCTGAAACCTTTTAGGGTATACACAATCTCATAATAAAAAATCTAAAAAACATAACCCACCATCATTAAAATTGGTTGAATTATTCATATGATAAAAAAATATATTTTCTTTTTGTGGTATGTGTATACCCTAAACCTATTGACCAAATTGTGATGTCACCAAAATCTCAATGTATGCACCATGGTTAGTAGATATGTATCATGTTCCAATTATTTCCTCTTATGTGTCCTCAGCTTCCTAGATCCATAAGTGACCACATGAAAATCCTGTATTATAACTTATCCTATGCCAACACCATATACAATAAAATATAAGTTATACTTCATATCTAGCTATGGTAAGGTCAATATCAGTGTCACAAACCATCCTGAATACCCCAGTACATTGATACCTGATCCGGTACTAACATATTTTGAAGGGAATTTCTGATCCCATGGGTTGGTGAATAGAACCTTTCATCATACAAGAACAAAGAGAGAATAATTTTTCTATAAAATAGTTGAAGATAAATAATACAAGTCAGTATATCAACACTCTTTAAGGAGAAAATACCAAAATTAAATAGATAAAACAAAAACCAAATCAGCACATCATCAAGGACAGAATATCAATCAAGATAAAAGCTCAAACATCCCATGTAACAGGTGTATCGCATATCCACCAGTCACATCCATCACTCTAGGTCCTAAGTACCGTGAATATCCACAACCTCTAAGTGGTAATTTCTCTTTTCTTGGATCTGGAAAAAGATAATCTACAAACACCCAAAGGTAAAGGTAGGGTGTTATATAAAAATTTCATTAGGGTCTCACCAAGTTAAAAAATACCATATTTATAAACAATTTATGATTTCAATTTAAATAAAAGAAGGAATGTAAATACATTTACATATTTTCAACAAAACATTCTTTTAAATAAAAAGAATAAAGATATATCAAAACAAGATTAAATGAAAATTTTATATAAAATAGTTATATAAAATAGTTTTAATGAATAAAATAGTTCATAATCAATGACATGTAATAATCAAGTCAAAATATATCATAACACCATGTAATAATCCCTTCGGTATGCTCATTTTTGTAAATAGTATCCTCACACTTCTCAATCACGATCATGACTCAAATAAGTGTGCACACTCATATCAACACCCTAATAAGGGATCCCATTATAGGAAATAAATATACACACAAATATGGGATCCCATTATGGGAAACAAATCTATACCCCAATAGGGGAGCCCATTAAGGAAAATCATACTAAACTTGGTTTTTGTTAGTATTGTCATCATATTTACATTTTTTAGGAATCATATTCCTTGTGGGATTTTCCAAAATTACCACTAACTACCTAGGATCAAATTTCTTATAAAAAATCAATAGATCTTGGATAAATCGATCATTTAAATACTTTCATCATCCACAATTAAATTTCACAATTTCTCTTTTCAACATGCATTTTCATTTTGAAACAAAATTATGTCTTAATTAAATTCATGATATTTGAAAACATATATCAATTTTAGAATTTTTTTTCAAGAATAAACATTCAACTATTTAATCAAATGACATTTAAAATAAATCCATCTTTTTCTCTAAATCATCCAATATTTTCAATTCCTTTGAAATTGGGGGTTATCACAATTTCCATGCCCTTTTTAAATAAAACATCAAATTAACTCAAATCTTGGATTTTAAACCTTTTATAACTCATTTTAATTCAATAAAGAAATATAGTGTTTCAATTATAGGGTAAATCCTTATTTAACCACCTACCTTTAATCATGAGATCAAATGACCAACACCCGTAATAGGTAACACCAACAAAGAATGAAGGTGACGAATATCAAGAAATCAAAACTATAATCAAGATAAAAAAATGGAGTTTAGATCCATAAATAACATGATAATATATCAATAACTAAGAGTTATAGAAAGGGATATCAGGAGAAACCAAAAGAGAGGCAATCTACTTACCTGAAGGAGATTGAATGTAATCACCAGATCATTGATCTACAAATAAAAGGGGTTGGATGAGTCAAAATCACCTCTTGAGAGCCCTTAAATATCAAGGAACTATATTAAGGTTGAATAGGGGGTATTAGGTGTTAAAAAAATGGTCCTGATATTTTTAATAAAATTTTCTAAGTGATTAAATCTCATGCTCATGGTTTACTAGAGAGGTTGCACGGTTAGTAGTAATCATACATCTCTACTACAGTTTTGAATGGGGTTCACTATTTATCCACACAGTTACTTTAACCATAAACCAACCATTAATACACTCACTACCCAAGGATTCCCGGTTTGGAGGGGTGGTCGCACAGTTTGGAAAACCATGTGCCAAGAATATACCACCCTTTGTACCCTCACAAAATGGCACATAGTTTTCTAGGCCAAATCGCATGATTTTCCCTAACCATGAACTAACCATATGAATCCCTATGGGATTCCAAAATTTTCAAAAACTACCTTAACAATTAAAAATAAATACCCAACTAATTAAGATAAAAAGTGTCAAGAAGTACTTTAAATAAGGTATTGTGATGTTATAACCTCCCACTATAAAAACATTCTATCCCCAAAAAGCCTATCAAGAAATATCCATATCAAAGAGATGAAGAAATTTCTACCTCGCCAGTTCCTCACACTTCTAAGTATTATGTGAATAAAAACCATGCTTTTATAACACATAAACCAAAGTTTTCATCTTTCTATAAAGTTCCTTGTCTCAAAATAAAAAATCTGGATTAATTACTCAGTCATGGATAAATTGGGTTCAACATCATGAACTTCCTAGATCAATACACGAGAAGGGTCAAAATGATACTTCTTGATATGAGATACATGAAAAACATTTTGGAATGACACCAACTATGGTATAAATTCCAAATGTTAAACCACTTTTCCTACTTTTTAAACAATCTCAAAAGGACCCACAAACCTTGGCACACTCTTTCTCTATTTCCCAAGATGTTAGTGAACCAACCAAGGAAAAATTATTAAGAGACCATGTCACCAACTGAAAATTATAATGGTGTTCTGTATAATATTTATACTAGATATTTTCTATCACTATTATATATTTAATCAATTGAATCTTCATCATTGTCTCTTAGACCAAACTTGTTCCAACCAAGGAAGCTCTAATAATCTATGACCAACACAATAGATATTCACATGCTTTTCTATACAGGGCATCAAAAGGATCCATCATGAAAAAAAACTAGCCAATTTTATTATAGAAAAAATTAAAAAGTATCTAATGTTCATCACAAGCTACACCAAAGTCAAGAACACAAGAACCTATTATATCTTAAATAATCTGTATATCTTGTTATTTCTTTCTATTCATC
Source organism: Viscum album (assembly GCA_963277665.1). Classification (NCBI taxonomy): domain Eukaryota; kingdom Viridiplantae; phylum Streptophyta; class Magnoliopsida; order Santalales; family Viscaceae; genus Viscum; species Viscum album. Next base: position 624,968,943 of record OY728150.1, on the reverse strand, counting down.
TATGGATGATATTCCTTGATGAAACATACTTGGGATCCCATTACCACTTAGATGCCTCTACAAAAGAGAGAAGTAAAATGGGTATCCCTATCAGTGACTATAACATATAGAACTCCATGGAATTTGATGATCCCTTTCACATAGAGACTTTCTAAGACCTCAAATTTGAATATATCTCGAATGAGTATAAAGTGAGCAGATTTGGGAAGCATATAAATCAAAAACCTTTTCATATTATTCTTCTAAGGGGTATGAGGCATCCCAAACATGAAATACATAAAAATATAATCTCACTTCCATGTTGGCATTGGAAGTGGATGAATAAAACCTAAAGGTCCATGGTGATTGACTTTGAACTATTGGTAAGTATAACAAAGAGAAATATAGTTAGGAATCCCATCTCATACCAATCAAAAGAATCATTACTGCATGTCCTTAAACATATTCATGGTTCTATGGTTTACTGCCCACTAGTAATTACAAAAATCACCCATAACAGCCTTTCTTATAGACAAAGTCACAACATAACTAAAAATATAGGACACCCACATAGGATAATGACCACTCACTAATGAACTCCCAAACATAAAGAGAGTCCATTATTCTACATAACTAAACATCATCCTGCTGCTCATGAATAATAATATCATGAAGATTATAGGTCTACTAGAAACTTTTTAGAACAATATATATTTCATCTTCCCAATATACCAAATGAAACTAAGAGATCCATCATATTCAACTCTTTTAATGATTATTTCATGGAATGGGTTGGAAGTTTTCTACTCAACACATTAATGACGAAATTACTATTACAAGGGTTGTAGAAAATGTTAAAATTTAATGACTTTAGGTACTACACCCAACACCTCTATTAGAGGTTCAAATCCTTTTTAGAGAAGATATAATCAAGATTTTGTGGTCGAAATAAATTCTATAACTTTCTTTGAAAAGGTAATTCCTCCAACTCTTAAGAGAGTGCATCAATACTATGAGTTCAAGTTCATGGGTTAGATAATTATTCTCATGTATCTTAAGCTACCTAGAACTATAGTGTACCACATAATCACCTTTCATAATAACACACCCTAAACCCGAAATTGATGTATCCAAAAAGACCACATAGCCCTACCTAGCCTCTGGAAGAGTAAACACTAGAATAGAAGTTAAAATATGATTCATCTCATTAAAATAACTCTGAAATTTTACATCTCAAATGAACTTCACTCCTTTTTAGTGGGGTGTTCATAAGAGAATCTAGATTTAAAAAATATTTAAAGAACCTACGGTAACACGCCACCAAACCTAAGAAGCTCTGAATCTATAAAACAATTCACAGTTTCTACCATTTCATAACAACATTCAACTTCTTAGGATCAAATAAAGTACCATGTTCTGAGACCACATATACCAAGAACATTACTTCTTGAATTAATAAATTATACTTTGAAAGCATCACATAGATTCAGTGATTTCTCATGTTTTTAGAAACTGATATCAAATTACACACATGATCTTTTTCAGACATAGAATAAATCAATATTTCATCCAAAAAAACTACAATGAATGTATCAAGGAACTCATGGAATATCCTAATCTTCAATTCCATAAAAAAACTAGGATAAGTGGTGAAACCAAATGGTATAAATAGATAATAATATTTTCCATACCTACCCCTGTAGGTGGTCTTTTAGATATAATATTTTTTAATTCTAAACTACTGATAACCAGATCAAATATCAATCTCTTATAACCACTTCAACTCTTTCAAATGGTCAAATAGATCATCAATATATAGAAATAGATATATGTTGGTCAATTTTACTCGATTGAGTTTCCGATAATCAACAAAGAGGTGTAGTGTTCCATTTTATTTATTCATAAAGATAACAAACACATCCCATAGTGACACATTAGTGAATATAAATATTTTCCCTAGTAGATCATCCAACTGAGGTTTCAACTATTTAAACACTACTGGTTCCATATAATAAGAAGGAGTCGACACTACTTGAGTACTAGGTACTAAATTAATTGAGAAATCAATCTCTCTTTCTGGTGGAAATCCAAAAATCTGGAAGGAAACACGTTAGGAAACTTTACATCAAGTAGAAGGATATCATCTATCAAAGAACATCACTCAAAATAGATAAAATGAAATTACCCTTCTTAAATCTGGAAAATAATGTTTGAATATACTCTACCTCAGGTCCCATTATCCCTGAAAAACATGATATACCCCACTGAGTGATGAAAAGAAGAAAACAAATATAGAAGTCAATTAATCATTATGAGAAATTAAAAAATTCATCTTAAAAAATGATGTTAATATATTTCATTTTGAGAACTATATAATTCAATGTAAGCCCAGTCCCTGATAGATGAAAAAAAAGAGATAATATAGACCCTTATCTATCTTTGTTTCTAGGGGTGTAGTAATATTCATCACATAAGACAAAATCTCCAGAGGAATATTTTTCATGTTCACAATATGAGTTGATATAAATGATTGATATACACTAGTATCAAATAAATAAATCACTAAATATGAATCGATAGTGATGGTACCTCTCACAATCACTAGACCCATGACAACTTCCTATATAGACTCTTCAAATGTGTGAAACAACTTCATTCTGAATTCCTATGGCTAGGAACTATTAGATCATGAAGCATCTAATTTAATTATAATACTTTTTGGAGTTGATGATCTTGTTCCATAGCGTGGAGAAACAATTATGTGAAAAAACTTCATAAATGACCTGAGTGTTCACATGTATGAAAAATATTGGGTACCTCAGTGCAAACCCATCATGAATTCCTAACCTTCCACACTAAAATATATCCTTAATGCCTATACCAAGAATTGTATAAGGTTAGGATGAAACCTAATGTTTTGATCCACCATGATAATCATCACACTTACTATTTCCTTTTAAGAAACCCACACAGCTACCCCTAGGAGAAAAGGGAACTCATATCAACACTGGTTTACCAGCTAGGTCATGCTCAACCAACAATGCTATATTCATAACATCAATATAATAAGTGATCTTCAACATGAAATATTGAGATAAAATATCATATCAAAGACCCATGTCAAACCATTGAGCCTTCAGTTTCTCATTCATTACCACCTTAAGAGAAAACTGAACAAGATCAACAAAAAAGTTCAAATACTAGGTCATGGTCTTGTCACCCTACTTGAAGTTATGAAACTATATAGATTTTAGCAATACCATAGAATCTGGATAGAAATGTTCAGTGAAAACAACTCTAATGTATTTACACTCCAAGACCACATGCTTCTTCTCCATCACCATCAAATCCAGCCATCTCTTGCTAGGTTCCTTAATATGGAATGTAACACACTTCAAATTAATCAAATTAGTAGTTTCCAAGAACTCAAAAAGTATATCTATATTTTTCAACCAATTATCATCTTCTTGATGATCATTATAGCCTTAGAAATCTCGTGGTTTCTGGTGAAGGTACTCTTGATGATGATTCCGAGATTCATCACTTCAAGGTTCTACAACTAGATCCTAAATGGGAATAAGTATAGGTACCTATCCCAAAGCTTGGAAACCATTCACTACCATCTCAAAAAGATTCTGGTCCAATGGAGGATTTCCCAAATATGGATGACTAGATGTTTCCTTCTATATCCAATTCAAATGTATTCTCAAAGGCATAGTGCTACACAACATCAACATATAACATTGAAAGATCTGTTGAGATACATAGATCATTAACTAAATCAAGAGTTAAAAGGATATAAAATCAATAAAATAGAAATTCACTTTTGGTATTTCAGAACACTCAGATCAAAGGTAGAGAGAGATTAGAATAATATGAAATTATTCATCAAAGAAACTTTTCCCAAACAAAAATGGTGACTTAAGGAAAATTATAATGAATGTTGGCTAGAAACTCACTCAAAAATATTTCCTAAGTCCTAAAAATCCCACCTCATGTATACCAGGACAAACCAAATATATACTGACTTCAAGGAAATATTCATAACCTCCATTGGTAACACTTTTTCATGAACCAAATCGAATACCATAGCACAATGGTACCTGATCTAGTCCTGACATATCTCTAAGGGAATTCCCAATCCCTATGTGTTGGAAACATGCACTTGGAATTATAAAAGAATATATAAGAAATATTTTTTACAAAAAACAAAAAAAGATAAATGATATAAGTTGGAATGTAAACACTCCTCAGAGATAAAGTACCAGAATCAACTAGATAAAAAATCACAAATTAGTACATAACAAAGGATATAAAAACACTCTATATAAAAGGTCATACATCCCATGTAACAGGTGGACACATATCCACCAGTCACCTCTATCACTCCAGGTCCCAAGGATCAATAACATCCACCACCTCTAAGTATCACTTATCCATTTCTTGTACCTAAAAAAATATAATCTAAAAATTCACAAAGGCAGTGTTAGGGCATGAGGTAAACATTCTAGTAGGGTCCCACCATGTTTTTCATAAGAAATATCATATAAATAATCCATTTTTGTCTTCAATTTAAATAAAAAAGGAACAATAATACATTTACATATTAAAAAAACTATATTTCAACTCATTAAGTGTAAGATATATCAAAATATTATAAAATAAATATTTTATATAAAAAATTTATATAAAATAGTTAGCATGAATAGAAAATTTCATAATAAAGGTCTTGTAATCATCAAGTCAAAACATATCAGAGCCCCATGTAATAATCCCTGGGGTTTATTAGTCTATGGAGTTATTATCCTCACACTTATCAATCATGATCGTAACTCAAGATAGGCGTGAACACTCATATCAACACCCCAATAGGGGATCCAGTTATGGGAGATAAATCTACACTCCAATATGGGATCCAATTATAGGTAATAAATCTAAACCCTAATTGGGGAGGGGATACAATTATAGGAAATCATGTTGAACTTGGTTTGTGTTTTTGTTTACATATTATTTCCATTTCAAGGGAGTTAGATTCCTAGAGTGATTTTACCAAATTTCCTCTAACTACACAGGCTCACATGTATTTAAAACAATCATTCAATCAATATTTTACAAATCAATCATTTCAAATTATTTCATCATCCATAGTACAATTTACAAATTTCAATTTTCAAAATGCCTTTTTCATTTCAAAACCAAATCATAAGTTTTAATAAAATTAATGCCATTTGAAATCATCTTTAAATTTAAGAAGTTTTTCTCAAGAATCAACATTCAATAATTTCATAAAATCAAGTTTCAAATCAAGCCATTATTTTTTTAAAATCATACAATGATTTCAATTCCATTGAAATTGGGGGTTTTCACAATTTCCATTCCCTTTTTAAATCAAACCTCAAATCATCTCAAATATAGATTTTAAATCATTTAAAAACTGATTTAAAATAAATAAAGCAATAAAGGGTTCCAATTATAGTGTAAATTTTTATAGAACCACCTAACTTTATCCCCAAGATCAAAAGATCAACAACCACAATAGGTAACTTCAATGAAGAATGAAGGTGAATGAGATCTAGGGATAAAAATGAGAATCAAGATCCAATAAATGGAGATTAGATCCATAAAAAACATGATGATATATCATTATTTAAGAAGGAGGGATAAAGATTTTGAGGAAGAAACAAAATAGGGTTGGTCCACTTACTTGGAGAAGATAAAACGTAATCACTGGATATTTGAGATATAAAGAAAAAATGGATGGAGTAGTTAAAAACTCCTCTTGAGAGCCTCATAAGGCCAAGGAATCATAATAGGTTTGAATGGTGGTGAATTAGGAATAAACCAGGGGTCCCAATATTTTTAATAAAAATTTTAGGGTAATTAAAACTCATGGGTATAGTTTATTGGAGAGGTCATATGGTTAGCAGTAATTGTACACCTTAACCATGTGTCCTTATAGGACTTATCGATGGGGTGCATAGTTTGGATTCCCGATTACTGTAATGATACATTAATAATGTAATCCCTCACTGTCCATGGGTGAATAGTTTTTAGTAGTGGCTAAATGGTTTAGGAAAACATGCGCCAACTATATGCCACCCTCCAGGACCTCACAATAGGGAGCACAATTTTCTGGGCCAAATCACATGGTTTTCCCTAAATATGCGCCAAATTTGTACAGAACTACAAACTTTCAAAATTTTCAAAAAACCTCCAAAATGACACCAAAGAAAGAAAAAACTATGAAAGATCAAAACAAGGGTAATTAATTACTTGATAGAAGGTGAAATTATATTATAATTGTATTTTCCATCAACATACCTTTCAAATCCTAAGAGTTTATATCTTATGAATTTAACCAAAAAAAACATCACCCCATTATTTTACTAGTCTTCCAATGGTTATTCTAAGAATAATAATTCATAAATAATCCTTTGGTAATAACTATATATTCCCAAAGATATGTGAACCTCAAAAATATTATTCTTAATCTTTCAATAAACCACTACCTCGACCTTCTTAGGGTCTAAAAATACAAAAAACTCTTCTATTAGTTTCCCTATGATGTTCACCCAATAGATCCAAAAATGACATTTTGATATCATGTCATATGACTAATTTTCTCTATGTTTACTCAAAATGGTATCCAAATATCACAGGTAATATTCCCTTGAAACGAAGTACCCAAATATATCTTTGAAAAATATAACTAAATATTTTTCCATATAAGGAAGGATGAACATATTCATTAGTGGTGTAAAAATTTCCATCATATTCCTTAGACCCAATAGAATCACCATACACTCATATAGACCATACCTACTAATGAATTCATTGTGATGTATGATGAAAGGCCATTCCCTCAAATTATAATAACCCTATATCAGTTAAATATATGAGAACACTCAAGATACTATAATATTGTAAAATAAATCAGTGATATATTGGGGGCAGATATTGGTTCCTGACCATCTCTTGGATTAACCAAAAATTATCCATAAATAATCTCAAGACACTATCTGCCTTCTCGGTGAACAAAATTGGAGCATCCCAATGACACATACTCTGTCTTATTAATTCCTTCTCCTCTATATTCTCTTTATGTTACTTCATTTATTATAGATCGATAGGAGTCATCCTATAATGGGAAATAGATTTATTCTTTTTTACCTTTCATTAGCTCAATCATAAATTCCACCTCTAATTTGGGTGGGTATCCAAAAAATTCCTTATGAAAGACATCATGAATCCGGTCCACCACGTGAGGATATATTTTTGGGTGCATCTCCTTATCATCCAAAATAATACTGGAAACATGGATTGTGATACCCGCTAGCTAATCATGGATAGGTCCTATACAACCTACTTATATGTCCCACACTCCAATAAAGAAATAACTATCACACTCAATAGATGTAAATAAAACCTATCAGTGATATTATTAAATGGGATATTGATATATAAGAAACTAATATTTCACCAAGATCAGGTCAAATTGGTCATCCCAAACATAAAAATTCCATAAAGGAACTTATATCCACCAAACAATAGGGAACAATCCCCACATTAATGAATTCCCTCATACTGCACCCCAAAGGCTTCTCTATATACATCACTCCATATAAATACTATATGAATTTCCCTAATCTATTAATGAACTAAGATGAAATATAAAAATGTGATTCAACTTTGTTAAACAGAGAATATGGTGGAGTGTAATATACTAAAATCATACCTCAGATAGTCTATGGTTCACAATCCCAATATATAGAAGTTGTCTTGATGGAATATATTTTTCCAAAATCAAGGACCTATTCTCCCACCTAGTTCCCCTAGAATGTAATCCTATTTTTTTATATTCTTCCCCAGATTCAAGGAACCATATCCTCCAACATGACCTAATTGATTGGTGGAATCCCAACTACCAGTATATTGTAGCTTACCTGATTGAGGTTCTAAATCGTGACCCAAACAAAATCCACTACCACTAGATACCAGTTGAGAATCCCTATAATATAACTATAAGTATAAAATATTCTAGCATAATTAGCAATAAAATGTTGGTTAGGTACATCGAGCATAATTATGACCTCGTATTCACACTAATTTGACTCTATAAAATTACCTCCCAAAGGAGGAAGAGACGAGCCACCACTCATGTTTTACTATTCACCACCACCTTAGAATGAATAATAAAAATTAAACTTCCTACATATTAATAACTCACTAATGGTCCCTCAAATGGTATCCATATATCTTGAGCCCCTCCCCCATCCAAGTTCCTCACTATTTTTAGGGTATGATTCATAAACTTTTAAATGGGTGAAAATCAGATATATTTACCTATACTCATATTGAAAATTTCAATCCATCCTTAAAAAATTTGGCCTTTAATACCTTATATCTTTCCAATATCGGGGAAACATTATTGATATCATTAAATAGGAAAATATATTCAATAACTAACATCCTTATTTCAAATTAATAAACTTTCATACCATGTCCATCCTCAATGTATCTTGAATTAACTGGATATAAACTATATCTAAAAATACCTCGAAGATAACCAAATATATTGGGAATAATAAACCAAAACATGTTACTAGTGCTTGGATGGGCCTTGTGACATATATTTCTCTAGATTCACCCTCCTATTTGGGGATGTCTTAAGGTGTTAAAAATTATCCTGATGGATTTCACCTAGAGCTCATATCCCAAGTAGCCACTAACCATGGTTAATAATTATGGGTGATGTATCTAAGACTCTTGTATCAGATTAGGATTAGTAGGTATAGTTCACAGAGTCTCTCTCTCTATGGATTATAAAACTCACAACAAAATCTCATGGAGCTAATCATCCATCATCTTTCCCAGTACTACAAATTCCTCTAATCTAAATTTTAGTATGGAATACTTATCCGGACACTCCTAAATTTATTATAGAGGATATAATGGAGTCATAGAACAATAATTCCAAATACAAGGATCAGAATAAATTTCCATAAAAATTTTAATTTAATATTTTTAGGATATTGCTAATAGTTATAATATCTTTCTATCTTATACATCAAATATCATAAGGTCTCACAAACTAGGAACTCTCATTATACCTATTACATATACCTAAATCCATCATTATATATACATAGGATCCACATTATTAACCTTTATTTATTCTATTTAATTCTTTTATGAAGGTTATAACATTTGGGGATCAATTAAATAAAATTTGATTCACATGTTATAGATTATAATGAATATAAGTTTCACTTTGTAGTTTATTTAATCAACACCATCTCTAAACAGTTGGTCACATTCAATTTTTTACATAAGTAAATAATTTAATGAATCTGTTAGATTATATGTTACCATCTTGTTATATAGGAAACAACACATAAGTTGTTACTAACTATTTATTAACCAACTACAATATCATAATGAAGGTTACCAATCATAAGAAAGCATAAGAGTGGAATGTGAATCCTGCATCATTGATATGATATATGAATTCACACCATCTATATATTATAATAAAATAGTAATAATACCATAAATCATAAATAAAAAAATTAATTACATCACCCTATATGATGTAATAAATCCATAAAATAGAAAATGAAGAATAATAATATCATCCTTGGTAACATAGAATTTTCTCAAATGTGGGTAAACTACTCATAAGAACTAGATACATACCATGTTTCTAAAAATACTATCCCATATCTACCATTACCATATAGAAAAAAAGTTTGATATCTATTTTTAACATCCCTGGCCTAGATTAGTCTATAGTAATCAGATCGGAGTTCTAAACGACCAAATGTGTGTCTGATTATATGTTAGAAGCTATCGAATAGTATTGATGGTTTATCATAATATCAGGGGGGTCACTATACTATCATATTAGACTAATAAATAACCAATAAAATAATTATAATAAATTCTAACTAGATAAATAATAGGTAACATAAATCAAAAATAAAGTGACAATAACAACTATTTTAAACCCATTCCTTATCATAAATGGATTATATTTAAGTCATAATAGTCCCAAAAATATAATCAAGAACCCCCATGGGATATTGTTTACATAAAAATAAAAAAAATATCCAAAAAAGAAAAAAAGCATGGAATGATGTACAAACTGGATCTGAGTCCTAGCTTGGTCCCATCCCGATGCTTTATCCAAGAAATATAGATCAACCATCGATCTTGGGAACCCTTCCCTTATCTAAGACTGAAAAAATGAATTCTTCTTAGGAACCCATGATGTCCCAATACGGGCATGATTAAAACTCATTATGCCACCACCAATGGTGTCCTTAAATACATTCAATCAAAATAAAATTCATATTGACGTGCTCTATTGAAAATAACTAAAATCATAATAAATAAATAATATTTGATGATAAGGTTCTTTTGTGACACCTATGATCGACCATACCTACTTTGGATAATGTCATAAATCTATATTCTTGATATATAATCCCTATAGGAAAAAATTATAATCCTAGAACCTTTAGTGTAGCACCTAAGGTGGACCATGTCATGCATCAGAAACTTGAGAATATCATATGGTAGGGAGGGTGAAATCTTGCTTTTAGACCATGAAAATACCACATAGGGGGAACCAAATCCTGACCTAGTGCCATAAAAATTTCACCATGGGGGAACTACTTCAAACCTCATAATTATGAGAATATTAACTTGGGGAACCACATTAATCCCTAGAACCATGAGAATATCACCCATGAGGGGGGGGGGGAGGTCCTAGACCCAGACCATTACATTAATTTTTAATCATTTACCACATCCTGAAATGTTCAAAATTTATTAATATAACATTATAAATCATTTTTTGAGCTTAGAAATTTAATTTTAATTCTAGTAAAATCTATATTTAATTTAGGAAACTCCTCAGCTTACCTTGAAAGCAATTTAGTTTCAATAATTTAAGGAGCTCCACTCGTGGTAGAAAATGGATTGTATTTTTCACTAAGTATTATATTTTTCATTATCTAAATATTTTTATTCTCCCATGTAATAGAATCTTATACCATTTAATTATTTTTAGGTCATGTTCATATTAGGTTAGTACGACTACACATAATACACATATAGAAAATAATTGAGAATTTAGGGATAAAATAAGGGTTACATAAATTATTCTTAATAGTATTTACTCATCCAATATCAGCCAAGAATATAAGCTCAAATAGTAAGAATTTTATATTCTGATAAATAAACTGAAAAATGCCATAAACATTTTCAATCATTATAAGACTATGATATAACATGAAAAACTAATATAGAAGAGATAAAGAGTGATAAAATTACCTTTATTTATTAACCAAGTCTAAAAATAGTTAAATCCATTAATAATTGAGATAGACCTCACTCATGGTTGAGGATAAAAATGAGATATCTATTAGGATAATTTTTTCTGTGTATAGGTCATGAAAATACCATATTTCCCCTTTAAAACTTGTTTTTAACCTTTTATTAATATTATATATAATTTTCAAAAAATCAATTATTTTTTAAAATTTGAAAAACCCAAGGAACCTGATAAATTTACCATAAATAATCCCTTTAGGAACACATTCATATTATATATAAAGATAAATTTATGGAAGGATGATTCCAAAGTTCTTAACCTCCCCCTTCATAGGTATCATATTTAAGTTTTATATAATGTTTTTATCTAAGTTAAAACTTAATAAATAAAATTAATCTTTGTATGTAAGGTTGTTCCATTATAAAGAACCTCATATATAATATATTAATCTCTTGTAATGTTTTTATCTTAATGAATAATCCATGTGTAATATATTTTATACCTTTTGTAACATATTTTCCTACATCCACAATACTATTCCATAACATGTAAGGTTTTTCCCCTCGAGAAAAACATTTATGTAATATTTTCTCCCTTATACATATTTTTTCAAGGAAAAGTTAGTTTGTAATATAGTTATATTAGTATGTAGGAGTTTTAACTTTGGAGAAATCCATGCGTAAATTTTTTTATTTCCATGATAAGTTTTTTACCATATCTAGAAAAACACAAGTAATATATTAATACACACATAGTATATTTGAATTTGAAAATAATAAATATGCAATATATTTCATAACTTTCATGATTTTTACCTCTTTAGAAAAATCAATATATAGCCTATTTTTATTCCAACATAATAAAATATTTCTTATATAAGGTTTTTCCATTTGGAAAAAACCAATACAAAATATAGTTTTTTTCACATGTAATATAATTCTATCATATGAATTATATTTTGTATCTCATATAGAACAAATATTTTTCTACTCTCAAAGATATAAAATATTTTCTATTTATGGAAAAATTCAAGAGTAAGGACATATACATATAATTTTTTTGAAAAAAAAAATCAACATAAAAAATAAAAAAATACCCCAAACTCCCCCAACTAATTTACAATACTCATAAGACCTCTTCAAATGGCCCATATATTAAAAAATTTAATAATAAAAACCTCAAACCAAGATAACTTCAAAATATAAATTATTGATATATTCTTACACTTCCAACACCTTATCTGAGCCTCAATACACGTAGTCGTTCAAAGGTTCTACCCCAAATACAATTTTCAAACACCAAACCATTAAAATAATCCAAAAAATAATATAAATATATAGATTTAACAAAAATTTCAGAATCAATAAAATTCAAAATTTGTTCAAGTTGTGGCCAAAATATGAAAATTTCATACCAAAAATATAGTAGGATGTTAAAAATATAGTTTAATGTAATTGTTGTTGGAGATTTTTGTCCAAACATTGGTTATTAAATGAATAATAATGAATCCCAAGTTATTCATGGTATTTTAGTTGATATGAAGTTGGTTATGAAGCTAATAAGAGTATAAATGAAGTCTGGAGCATAGAAGAAAAAGTGTTTGGAAGATTATTTGAATTTCAAATTAGATCACTACACAATGAAAGAATTCAGTCCATAATATGTGATACCTAAGATTTAAATATACTGAAGTATTATTAATTGATGATATAAACTAAGTGGAAACATAGTTATTGAATCCTAAATATGATGATGTTTGAATTGTTTATTTAGGACATGTGAATTCTAAAATCTCAACATAGTGTTGAGGCCATGAGAAATTGGTGGTCCTATGGATTAAAAGTTTCAGATAGTATTTACATAGTGATATATATTAGGAATAAAAGAAAAATGGTTAGAAAAACATACTGGATTGGTAAAGAGAAATATATACCCTAAAGAAACAGGTTGTTCCATAGAGTATTAAACTACACTATAATGCTCAAGTCATATTAATATGATGCTTCTATGGATTATTAGTTTCTCAAAGACATTCCACAAAATAAGGGGTGAACTGTATAGTATTTTATAAAAAAGTGAATAGATGTGTATGAAATCTGTAGTGGTATCATGATTATTATAATCACATCGCAATGAACATGGTCACACGATGATCTTGTTTAAGTACCGCAATTTTAGTGTTTTTTTGATGTGGATCAATTCATTATTAAAAGGATTTTCCAAATCAAATATATATGTCTCTTAATCTCATATAAGGGTGAATAAAATGTCTAGAAATATTTAATGACTATAAAAGAAGTATGAGAAGTTAAAGATAATGTTTTGTGTTTGAATATTAATTAAAAATTAAAAATAGGATGATGTATAGGAAAGAGGTCACTATATATAAGAATATTTATTTAGTGTAGATAGGGTTTATAGATAATAAGAAGAATAATAGTGAGAATAATTAGAGTGTAAGAGAAAAAGGACGATTATGATAAGGAATAATCATGAAAACAACTTGATGGAAGTCTAAATTTAGGGAAGAATCTCTCATTATTTACACTTATGATTATTTATCATTGTTTTTGTGAGAGAACACTTCATAATTTAAGGGAAAAATTATGAAAAATGAGTTTAAGGATAAACCTTAATCATTGTATGAAAAATGTTAAAACAAATAGATTTTATGATTGTTGGTTTTAATGGATCATGTTATTGATATATTCATTCATTTTGAGTGGTGAAACTTATAAAAATCTAATTGCTTTTGTCTACATGTAGTTAATTTTGTGTAGATCATGTATAGTGATATTATCCTTCAATTTAACATGTGTAAAATGTTTCTTGGTGGAGAAACATAAAATGAAGTGAATTCACTGATTCAACACTCTATCAGTGAATTCTCACTATTCATGTGGATCTTTTTCATATGGAACCATGGAATTTACAGTTTACTTTAACGATATATGTTATTTATTAGATTTTGTGGAAATGTGGGTCTTTTTTATTTAATTTGATTTGGTTTTAAATATTTATGTCAATCATGGATCATATTAATTCAATGAACAATATGGGTATTCAAAGTTTTATGGGATTAACTATCTTATATAGAATTATTTAAAGTTATCATACCAATTAACCATTAGATTGAATATTTTTGAAATAAAAATAAATTGATATATCCTTGATGCTAAAAATATAGCGATGTCAGTAGATGATAAAAATAATATTGAGAATAAACTAAAAGATCATAATAAAATTATATCATCCATGTAAAAAAGGAAATTAGGAATTTCATGTGAATTAAAATTATCAAAGAAATTTGGGACAAGTTGGAGAACATTTTTTAAGTAAATGTGATATTGAAAGGATTAATATTATAGACTTTTTTTCTTAATATCTATGAAGATAATCAGATTCATGATAATTAATTTGTTGATGATATCTTATTAAGTTTTAATGATATAGTGAGTACCATTTGAGGTTTTGGTGAGAAATTGGAAGCCTCTAAAATAGATCAAAAGATATAATTTACATTTCCTAAAAAATTTAATATAATGGTATCATCACTATAATAAATAGATTCGAAAACACTTTCATTAGATACTATTAATTTTATATTAATTTATTATGAAATAAGTAATTGAAGTTCTTCATGAATAATAACAAATTCTATTAGGAAACAACTATTGTTGATTTTAAATAAAATTTGACTAAGAAATGTTTTATTGATATTGAAGAGTGTTTTTATGTATAAGAAAATATTTAAATGATGTTTAACAAACATTTTTTCATCCATTTCATGAAATGACAGAGGTAGAAAATTTATGTATCATGGGAATTTTCCACTAATGTGTTTTAAATTTCAATCTATTGTACATTTTATATGATATCATATAATGTTGAATGTCGATAAAGATTAAAATGATGAGGAATAAAATTCATAGTTTCATAAAAAAGAAAAATTCAAAAACATTCTATTTTTTTTCTTCAGAAAAGGTAAATCATATGAGTTTTTATATAATCAAGAAGAGAAAGTAATTATCTAATTTCAAAGACAATGATAGCAGTGAGGGTAAATATGAAGTTAAGACATATATAGAAATGGTTGAAAGTTTTCTTATTGAAAAAGTCAATGAAGGAGAGATCATTAAGGGTGAAATAATAAATGATAGAAGTAATGAAGATACACAAATGGTGTTTATGATAAATTAGGATCTCAAGTAATTTATTTCAAATATTTCAAAATTTGATAAGGAGAACAAGAGTATAATAAAAAAATCATAATCATCAACCATAAATGAAACCTTGACTGCTTAAACGGAGTCATAGATGACAAATGGAATTGAATACATAAAGAATTTACTCAGAGAAGGGAAAAAATTTGATTTTTTATAGTATGATAAGGATAAGAAAAATGAAATAATATTGAAATTATTAAAAAAATGGGAAGAAGAGAAGATATTGAACATGTTAAAATGAAACATCTATAAATTTCTGTCATAAATTTGAGAAATATCAATGAATATTATTGTTGAAAAGGTTTTTGTTTCAAATTAAGTTGATAATCAAGTGGATTTTTTTTTTCAAAACTATACATTTTTCTAAAATATGTAAACTAGGTGAATGATATTTTTGAAGAGAAAATATCTAAAAAAATTAGATGTTAAAATTCATGAAAGAAGAGTAGAGTTAAGAAGGGTTTGGGATTTTAGTATAATTTTTGTCCAGTTTTTAAGCAAATTTTTTTGAAAAAAAGTAGAAGAAGATTATGTGATACTTGTTGGAAAAAAATAGTTTTCAAAGGAAAATATTTATTTTTTAGTTACATTTAGTATTGGGTTGTATATTTCCCCAAAGAAAGACGATTTCGGTTAATTTACCAATATATCTACAATTATATAATATATTAAAGTTATAGTTTAAGGTAGAGTTATCCTAAAAAATAATACATCTTTATAAAAAATTGGAAAAATTTGAAATAAATAATGAAAATAAGTTTCAATCATTTTGGGAAGTTTACAAAAGGTGTGACCAATAGGGTCACTTTCATAAATAATGTATCACTATTTTAACTTTGAAATGAATATCAATTGTAATAATAAAAATTCTCATAAGAAAATGGATAAAAGAAAAAAGAGGCCCTTAGTTATTGAAGTAACACTTAATGCATCTCAAAATGAATTTATATGGATTTTGGATTGTATATTACCTTCCACTAATGATTGATTTAATGATATTGAAGTATTTTAAGAAGTTTAAGGAAGGATAACAATCCTTTAAAATGATGGGTTACACAAGATAAGTGTATTTGGTTTGATATCCATTATGGAAAGGACATTTTTTTAGATGCTATAAAACAAAAAAAATTATGTATATCTCAAATTTTTGATAAAGATATCAAAGTATTATTATGAAATAATGAATTATTTTTAAAGAGTCTAAAATATATTCATGTTTTGATTAATGGAAAATAAACACAATGTACCTTGTTAAATTTTACTAGTGCTAAAAAATATTTATATTTGAGCATTAAGTAATATAATCAATGATGTAATGAAAGACTTGGACAAATTATCCAAAAGAATACGTGGAATGTCACACCCTGACTGATGCTTAATTTTGATTTAATTATTTTGGGGCTCACTTTTGAGTTGTGGATTTAACCAGTTCTACTTTAAAGGAAATTTGGGATCTTATATGGGTGCGTAACCGTGCACGCGACCGTGCGTAGTTCCCAACAATAATAAGAAAATGGTTTATGATTAAATTTATTATTACACTGGTGCACGACTATGTCGCGACCATGCACCCGTCTGTGCATGGTGTCCAGACTCAATAATTAATGAAATTATCTTCGCAACTAGTTTTATTATTTTAGTTTCATTATTAATATTATTATTATTTAAGTTAATATTAAAATTTTGTTATTATTATTATTATTGTTATTTCAATTGATACCTTAATTTGGTCATTTTTGTTATTTGGGTTTTATTATTTTTAGTTTAATTATTAGTATTAATTTTTTTTATTAGTTTTAATTTTTTATTCTTTTATTTTTATTTTATTTATTTTCCTTTTCATTTATATATTCTTTTACCTTATTTTTATATTTATTTATATTTATATTATTTTATTTTCTCTCTTTTATTTTCCCCCTCCATTTCTCTCTCTATTTTCTTTCTCTCTCTCTTTTTTTCCTCCCTCTCTCGCTCTCCCCTCTTCCCCGCAGGGACACCTCCCCCCTTCTGTTTTTCACAGCACGCCTCCCCCTATAACCCGAGGTCGACCTTCTACTCTACTCATTCTCCGGTGAACTAGACCGGTGCGTCCCCTCCCATATACTTCTCCCCAACATGTCAAGCCCCTGATCCCCCTCCTGGTCTAGCTATTTTCCCTCCAACACACTCCCTACCTTCAGCCGATGCTCCTTCCTGATGAACCCCCTCACCTGCTAGACTCCCCTCTTTCCCTTCCCTTTTTCTGTCATGCCCCACCCCCCATGCGCGCATCTCCTCCTTCTGGCAAACCCTTCCCGACCAGCCTCCCTTATCCATGTTGGCGCCCGACATTGCCTTGTGCAACCCGACAACCAACCCTACCCCCCAACCAGCGAAGCCACTTCCAGAGTGGTTCTCCTCCAACGACCCCCACCGGTTGGCCACACCTTCTCCCGTCGGTATTCACCCCTCCTGGTAAGCCTCCACTATGATGATCTATGGTTTTACTTATTTTTTTGGGTTTTGATTCATATTAATTTGGGTTTTAGTTTTTCATTTGGTTTATTTATAGTGTAATTGATCCGATTGTTTAATTTTTAGGGTTTATTTGTATTGTTTGCGATTCAATTGAAGTGCAACGATCCTTGCACACCATGTTGCGAAGTATTCTACATAACGATAGGTGGTTCCTCGTATGAGTATTAATTTTCTAGTTTATTTTCTTAATTAATTAATTTATCATGTTTACTAATCAGTTTTTTTTGGGGAATATGTAATTTTTACTTGAGGTTTAGTATGTTTTGATGTGTTTATTAGTGTCTTAATATGAAATGAGTTTTTTTTTGTGAAAACCCCTATCGAACTGTTTACCAGTGTTTCATAAGTAGTGCGGTTTATTTTCTAGGATTTTCAAAGGAAGAGAATGGTGTTTTGGTGTAGAGTCTATATGTGTTTTTGTATAAATGAATATTTGAGTGGGTTTTTGGTGTTTGAAGTCATGTGGCACATTTGGAAATGGTTTGTTAGATTTTTCCGATGGATTGATTAATCATAGAAATTCCCCCCCTTTTTTTAATTGATGGTTGATTTGGTGTGTAATGTGGTGTTATTCCCTTTAAAATATATTTATAAAAATTATAAAATTTTATTTAAATAATTATTATGGATGAAAAATTTGTTTCTACTGAATTGTGAAAAGGTTTTCGGTGTTTAAAGTCATGTGACATATGTTGAAATTGTTAAATTAATTATTTTAATTGTTTTTTTGACTTTGAAAGTGCTTCCTTTGACCACAAAGTAGTTTTAATATGTTTTTTAAGTAGTTCAGATTTAGTTTTGAAATATTTTTAGTTTGAATATTCTTTTAAAATGGTATTTATGAGCGAATGTAGTGGTTTTTGGAATGTGTAGTTCCTTTTTTTCTTTGGGTGCATAAATATGACATGTGAAAGGAACTTGAAACTTGTTTGAGCACAAAGAGGGAAGCCTGGGTAGCTAGAAGGGTGGAATAGACTAGTGGCCTAGTGATCCGAGGGTGGATTTGGACCTGTTTCTCTTAGCATGATTGATGTCTGCAATACTAACTAAACATATGAATGACTGAGGGTCGTGGTTCATAATCCGCATTTTCTGAGGGTCTTGGTTTCTAAGCCACAATTTCTAATGGTCATGGTTTCTATGTCATGTTTCACTGAGACATTAAGATCTAGAGACCAAATATAGCTAACACCCACGAGGCCTCTCCCATATTTGGTGCTCCTTGGTTTCTTTATGCTCATCGGTGTGACACTTTGGTTATTTTAAAAGTAAGTGTGTGTGTTTATTTTAATTTAATTTGTTCCATTTGAAACTATTTTCTATAAACCTATTTTCTCTATAACTATTCAAGCATTTATTTCTTTTCTTTATTTAAAATTTCAAATGTATTTATCCATTAAAAATTATGTGTTGAACCTTTTTCTTGGTGGAATCCAACTAGGTTCTTGGCTCACACCCTACATACAACCTTGGATGTATGTAGATCCTATTTATTTTGTTTTCCAGGCTGAGCATCATGAATAAAATTGGTGGTTTGGGTTGTCAGTGGCATCCTTTTGTTGGTTTGGTGGCGGTGGCTTGGGGATGTGACTTCTCATGTCACACGAAGGTTTGAGTTGGAGTTTTGGGTTTCCTTTGATGTATTCTCTTCTAGGTTTTTAGTTCAAGTTGTGAAATTTAAATCTAAAGTTGGGGTAAGGGCCATTTTGGTTGTCTAATTTTAGTTTCAATTTATTCAGTTTTTCTGTTTGTTATATATTTATTTATTCAGGTAAATCATTCCTAAGTTTTATTTTTGATATCTGGGCACTTGTGCCAGTCCGTGGGGATCAAGAATTCCCTTTTGACCTTTCCCTGGATCAGGTCGGGCATCCGTTTGATGGAGACCCGGTTTGGTTTGTGAAAAAATGGTATCAGAGGGCAGTTTTGTTCTTGTTATTTGGGATGTCAGGTATATTGGAGATTGGACTGTTGATACTTGAGTGGTAGGTGAGGGAAGAGCGTCACAAACTCTTACTCGTTCTAATCCTTGAGTAACCATGGGTAGTCTGGGATTTATGTTTTGGCTTTGGTTCTTGTGGATGGGGGATTAAAATAGGAGTAAACTAGTACTGTGTGCGGTCTCACATAGAGTAGCGACCCTTTTGATGCCTGAGAGTACGATTCGACACTCCTAGTTGTTGATGCTTTCCTAGGGCTTGGTCTGCTAAACCATGTAGCCGAGCTAGACACGACCACTTGTCCTCTGTCCAGGTTCTTTAATGTTTGTGATGTCTTGATTCAGTTTTTGGTTGGCATGAAAGTAGTTTTTTAAAGGAAAGTGGACTTTAGGGTTGCTCTTATTTTATTTTGGTGTGTATTTGGCATGATTTTTGGGGTTCGTTTCTCTTGGACCTTGTTTTTGGAATTTGGTATTTGATTGGATAAAATTTAATTTCTAAAAGAATTTCTTGGGTCATTTGAAATCGAAGAGAGTTATTTTGGAAATTGGAATCACCTTGAAAATATGTCTTGAATTTTTGAAATGGTTTGAGAAAAAGGTATATTTATAATATTAGGAATGTTTTATTACTGAAAGCGGAAGAACCTTGCATTGTCTAGTGGTATTCCTATGGGATCTGATGTGTGTATGTGGATGTGATTAATGGACAGTTAGTGGATCATTTGGATAGGTGCTCAAGTGGCATGAAAATGCATATTTGCGAGGTTTCATAGAATATCAGTGGTAAGTGATTGATTTTTAAGGCTGCTTCTTGTTTCCTGAAAAGTGGGTTTTTCTTTAAAATGGGTTTTTGTGTTTAAATGTTTTTGTAATTGGAAAATGGTTTTGAGTCCGGTGTGAAAGTGATGAGTTCAAAAGAGTTGTTGGACTTTGTTGTAATGTTCTTGGTTTTTCAAGAGGGTGTTTTTCTTTAAGAATTAATTGATGTTTTAAATTGAAATTACTAGAAATTCTGTCTTAGGTATCGATGTTTATTTTGTGATGTGTTTGGATTTGTGGAATGCTATTTTGTGTTTATTTTTGGGCATATTCCCCTATAAAGGACCCATGGGTTTCCAGCAGGTCTCTCAGTTCTTGGTTCAGACCAAAATCCCAGTGGAGAGGTGAAGTTGGGTTCTACTTGGTTGTGTTGACGATTTGTAGATGCTGAGGTCAGTTGGATATCGTTGAATTCTTTGGGAATGTTAGAAGTGTCTCCAATTTTGGGAGGAAATCCAAAAGTTGTGTGAGTGTAAGATGTCTCAAATATGTTTGGTAGAGCCAGACTAAACCAGAAAATGGGGATTTTTCTGTTTTCATTACAAGTGAGGATGTCTTGAGAGATCCTCAAGACTAGCCTCATCCTGTGGTCGTACCTAAGGAAGTGAAGGTGAGGGAAAGTGGTGGATTCCGTAGGTGCTCAACCAGTCAATATATGGAGAAAAAGGTGTGTTGACCTTTCTGATGAACTAGTTTCATGTTCCCCAGATGTTGTGTGGAACAATTAGTTTAAAGTTCATAATAGATGTTGGTCTTGTTCATATTGTGGTAAGTGTAGGTTCCTCATCTGATGAGGAGTGTGAACCAAAGTAACTTGTTCTTGGAGTTCTCCTTTGGTTAGTTTGCATCGCGTGTTTGACAGGAAAATCAATCTTTTATCTTTACTGTATTCAGTCAGATACTCTAAGTTGTTCGCTACAATTTTTAGTTGGTATGTTGACAGAGTGGCTGCTTGGGACACGAGCAGAAGTTGGTAAGTTGCCTTTACAATGGAGGAAGTTCCAGTCAGAGGTGGCCATCTTATAACTACAAGGTAGTAGACGATTCAGACATCAGGGATCCAACCATAGGTCTTGAGGTGATGTTTGCGTGCAGTCAAAACTCGTCGTATGTGGGATGGGATTGGTTAGACTTAAGTTAGTAGTGTCAAGATGGGGACAACTTAAATTTACCTATTGTGGTACTATCTCTGAAGTCTTCATTTTTGCTGTGAGGGGCATGGAGCCCCTATCTCCTTTCTATGATCTTAATTTATGGAAGTTCCTCTTGGTCCTTAATGAGGTTAGGAGAATCCGAATTTTTTTAAATCCATCAGGGGTTCTCTTTAAACCTTCTTGTGGGTCACTTAGGAGTGAAAACTGTTCTCATTTTGGAGATGCTCTCATCTTGTGAAATTGACACGCGTCTGTCTAGTTTTTATCTACGTTTAAGGGTTTTTTCTATCAGAATCATCTCATGTGGTGGAGTGTTTTCCACTGTGGTAATTTTCCATGCTAGTTGGCCTGTTTTGGTGGGTTTGTGATTAAGAGTTTTGTCCGTATTTCTCAAAGTAAACTGGGAATGTCCGTGCGGGTGTTATGGTTCTAAGAAAAT
The DNA here is from genome assembly GCA_963277665.1 of Viscum album. Classification (NCBI taxonomy): domain Eukaryota; kingdom Viridiplantae; phylum Streptophyta; class Magnoliopsida; order Santalales; family Viscaceae; genus Viscum; species Viscum album. Next base: position 624,946,529 of record OY728150.1, on the reverse strand, counting down.
TTTAAAATGATGGGGACACCTAGTGCGGGTCTCACCGACGTCTCCTCTTGTGTTGGTTTGATTAAACATAAAGAACATGGAGGGTCAATACAGTGTTAGAGATTTTCTAGAGAACCAATATTTTGAAAGAATCCTAATATTGTGGGGAGACAACAATAGGACAAACTTGTGGAAAACTCTATTTTGAAAGTGCGCTTGGCAGGGAAACCCCTTATTTCTGCTCTTCTCGACCTTGACCATGGTAATTATTTAGCTTGAGTAGTGGGTCACTTGACGAGTGTTCTTGGAAAACTCGTACGACCTTGGCGATCCCTAAGTTAGGGGTCGGGGTATTCTATGTTGTAGTTGTGTTCGAAGGTGAGTTTCTTGTTTTTGTTTATTCTACATGGTGATTTTGATTTTAAGATTTTTGAAGCTTTTGGTCATAGGATATTTGAATTCGTAGTATTCAAGTGATTGAGTTTTTATTTCTGGTATCTTCATGGTCTTTATTGGAATCTTGGGTTGGTCATGTCTTCTGGGACTTTCTAGGTGCAAAAAGTTTCATGGTGGGGATAATTGTCACACCCCTACTAACGCTTAATTTTGAATTAATTATTTTGGGGCTCACTTTTGAGATGTGGTTTGAACCAGTTCTATTTTGAAGGAAATTTGGGATCTTATATGGGTGCGTGAACATTTGCACGACCATGCGTAGTACCCAACATTAATTAGAAAATGTTTTATGATTAAATTTATTATTACACTGGCACGCGACTATACCACGACCATGGACATGTTTATGAACTGTGTCTGGACTCAATAATTAATGCAATTATTTCCAAAATTGGTTTTATTATTTTAGCTTCATTAATAATAATTTTATTTTTTAATTTAATGTTTCAATTAGGTTATTATTTTTATTATTATTTCATTTGATACCTTAATTTGGTCATTTTAATTATTCTGGTTGTATTATTTTTAGTTTTATTATTAGTATTAAAATTTGTTATTATTAATTAGATTTCTTGTTTTATTAATTTATTTTTATTTTCTTTATTTTCTTTTTTTACTCTATTATTTTATTTTATTTTATTTATTTATTTATTTTTGTTTTATTTTATTTTATATCTTTTATTTGTCTTCCTCGATTTCTCTCTCTAATTTATTTTTTCTTGTTTTTTTCTCCCTCTCTCGCTCTTCCCACTCCCCTGTGCGGACACCTCCCCCATTTTGTTTTGCATAACACACCTCACCCTCCAACCCTTGGTCGGACCTCCACTCCACTCCTTATTTGACAAACTGGACCGGAACGTTCCTTCCCCTCCGCTTCTCTACCAGCGTGCTAAGCCCCTGCTTCCCCTCCCAGTCTGGCCAGCCACCCTCTGGTGCACTCCCTAACTTCAGCTGAAGATCCTTCCCGATGAAACCCCTCACCCTCTAAACTACCCTCCTTACCTTACCTTTTTCTGTCACACCCCACACCCCTACATGTATCTCGTCCTTCCGACATCCCTTCCCGACTGGCCTCCCTCCTCCATGCCGGTGCCTAAATTTCCCTTGTGCGACCCGCCGAACAAACCTACCCCTCCTACCGGTGAAGCCACTTTCAGCATGGTAGTCTTAGGGAAACCCCCACCGGTTGGACACACCTTCTCCCGTCATTATCCACCCCTCTTAGTATGCTTCCCCTCTGCTGATTTATGGTTTTACTTGTTTTTTGGGTTTTTATTCATATTCATTTGGGTTTCAGTTTTTCACTTAGTTCGTTTACGATGTAATTGATCCAATTGTTTGATTTTAGGGTTTAGTTGTATTGTTTGTGCTGCGATTTAAGTGCAAAGATCCTTTCACACCAAGTTGTGAAGTATGCTATATAACGGTAGGTGGTTCTACGTATGAGTATTAACTTTCATGTTCATTTGCATAATTAATTGATTTAACATGTTTACTAATTAGTTTTTTTAGTGCACATTTAATTTCTTACTTGAGGTTTAGTATGTTTTAATGTGTTTATTAGTGTGTTAATATGAAATGAGTATGTTGTTACTGGGAAAACCCTTGTCAAACTATTTACTATTGTTTCATATGTTGTGCCGTTTATTTGTTAGGATGTGCAAAGGGAGTGAATGGTGTTTTGGTGTAGTGTCTATATGTGTTTTGTTATAAATGAATATTTGAGTGTGTTTTTGGTTTTTGATGTCATGCGGAACATTTGGAAATGGTTTGGTAAATATTTCTAATGGCTTGTTTAACCATAGAAATGACCCCTTTTTTAACTATGGGTTGTTTTTGTGTGTAAAGTGGTGTTATGCTCTTTAAAATTTCATTATAAAAATTATAAATGTTTATTTAAATAATTATTAAGGATGAAAAATTTGTTTTTATTGAATTTTGTAAAGGTTTTCGGTGTTTAAAGTCATGTGACATATGTTGAAATTTTTTAATAAATTATTTTAATGGTTTGTTTGACTATGAAAGTGCTTTCTTTGACTGCGCAATAGTTATAATTGGTTGTGTAAGTAGTACAAATTTAGTTTTAAAATATTTTTAGTGTGTGTATTCTTTCAAAATGGTATTTCTGAGCGAAATTAGTGGTTTTTGGCATGTGTAGTTTCTTGTTTTCTTTGGTTTCATAAATATGACATGTGACATGAACTAGAAACTTATTTGAGCACAAAACAGGAAGCCCAGGTAGCTAGAAGGGTGGACTAGACTAGTGGGCCAGTGATCTGGGGGTGGATTTGGCCATGTTTTGATTAGTAGGATTGACGACTACAACACTAACTAAACATATGAATGAATGAGGGTCGTGGTTTCTAAGCCACATTTTATAAGGGTCGTGGTTTCTAAGCCACAATTTTTGAGGGTCGTGGGTTTTAAGCCACATTTCACCGAGACACAAAGTTCTAGGGATCCAATCTAGATAACACCCAGAGGTATCTACCATATTTGGTGCTCCTTGGTTTCTTTACACTCATTGGTGTGAAACTTTGGTTATTTTAAAATTAAGCATGTGTGTGTATTTTAATTTAAGTTGTTCCTTTTGAAACTATTTTCTTTAAACCTATTTTCTCTAAAACTGTTCATGTATTTTTTTCTTTTATTTAATTAAAATTGAAAATGTATTTGTCATTTAATAATTATGCGTGGAAATTTTTTCTCGGTGGAATCCTATTGGGATCTTGGTTCACACCCTACATACACTTTGGGTGTATTTAGATAATGTTTCTTTTGTATTCCAGGTTGAGGCATCATGCATAACATTTGTGGTTCGGGTTTTCAATGGAACCCTCGTGTTGGTTTAGTGGTTGGTGGCTTGGGGATGTGACTCCTCCTGTCTCACGAAGTTTTGAGTTGGAGTTTTGGTTTTCTTTTGATGTATCCTCTTTTGTGTTTTTAGTTCAAGTTGTAAACTTTAAATCTCAACTTGGTGTAAGGGTATGTTTGGTTGTATAATTTTATTTTAAATTTATCCATCTTTCTATTTGTTTTATATTTATTTATTTGGGAAAATCATTCCCAAGTTTTATTTTTGATACCCAAGCACTTGTGCTAGCCCGTGGGGATTAGGAATTCTCTTCGCGCGTTGTTGCAGACCGGGTCAGGCGTCAGTTTGATGGTGACCTGATTTGTTTTGTAAAATAAAATAATACTCAATTAAATACTATTCTTGATTTAATTATGTTTATAAGAGAATGAAACTGGATGTTATCCACATTCCAAAGGGGAAAGGATATTTTATTTTAGAACAAGATAGCAGAGATTCAATAATATTACTTATTAGAAATTATTCTGTCATATTTTTGTCGGCTTAGGATGAAGAAATAAACCAATTGAGAAAAGTATCATATTTATGTTATTGATAAATTCAATCGTATTACATGTATAATGAACATAAAGAATAATTAAAAGGGTTTGAATAATTTTAAATTTTTTTATTGAAGTTTAAAATATATGTGTGGCATCTCCATATAGACATTATAAATAGACAACATTGATGAATAAAAAAGTAAAAATTCTAAAACATATCTAGAAAATCATTGTATTCATCATAAATTTTGTGAACTATATATCTAAATTTTTTTTTGTGGTTTAATTGATGATCTCTTTGGGAATTCCACACACCATGTTGAAGGATCATAAAAATTCTTAAATTTAATGGATGAAAACTTTTATACTAGTGGTTTAGGTTCAAAATCATAGTTTGTATTGAACAAATTAAAATAAGTTTCCATAAAATACATATTTCATGAAGTATTGAGGATTGAAATAAATATTGTTATTTTTATTCCCTTTTATAACCAATGAAAAAAGATTAAACATGGAGAAAAATGAGAGGAGATAAGTTAAAGGAACCTTTCATGATAATCCTTAAAATATAAAAGGATATCAATATTATAAAAATGAAACATGGAATATTTTTGGTGGTGTTCATGTGAAATTGTTGGAACTATCATGGAATGAATTTTAACATCAAAAAAGAAGGTTCCATAAATGAAAATAGAAAAGTTTATTTTTTTGAGAAGCAAAATAAATTTTAATAAATTATGGAAATTTAAATGATGTGTAAGTTCAACATTCTGACACAGTAAAATATAGTGATGAGAAACAATATTTTTCAACACAGACAATGTTGAGAAAGAATTTGTAGTTCTATTATATCATTGGAAATCAGGGATAGCTGATTCAAACAAGGAGATTTTTTTTTGGAAATGATGAATAAATCATTTATTCATAGGTTGGTATAAGAGGTATGAATCAAGAATTGGAGTATCAATACTATATTGAGGTTATGAATCATTAATTGCATCAAATATTTACTGATGTTTTCACTAAAACACTTCTTAAAAATACATTAAAAAGAATGAGGTTTATGGATAGAGTTCAAACTTATTCTATTCAAGATCAAGGAATGGAAATTAAATTAAATATATTTTTATCAATGGATAATTTTTTTCCATAGTACGATTAAAAAAATAAATTCAATGAATATATTTTTCCTTATGAGGGTGAATTTATTTAGGATGAGTTTTTAAAAGGGATAGGTTGTGAATTTATCGTGCATATTGGTCAATTTTATGAACTATTCTAATATATCTATCGAGAATGTGTGTATTAATATTTTTTTAGAACATGAATAAACTATTTTGAAGAGTTGTGAATGTGTATATTAGGGAATAAGTTGATGGAATTGTATGTGAGTTACCTTAAAGGAAAAAATTAGTATTAATGTTCATAAATCTTATTTCCTATAATATGTTATCTCTTTTTGGATTAAAAATATTGAATTATGATTAATTTATCTGTTAAAGGAAATATTTATATTTTATGTTTGAAAATAATTTGATGAATTGAATGGTTGATCCCCAAATCTAATGAGGAATATAGTTGAGAAAATGTTGAGGAAATTTTTTGATACCAAATAGTTAGTGTATATTTTTATGGTTGGAGAGCATAAATCCCCTAACATTCAAGAGTTTGAAAAAAGGGGACATGTTTTTAAATGTTATTAAATATTTAATTAGATATGATATAATTAATTTTTTGTTGTATTTTACTATCAATGAATTATAAATTATATAAATAATATCCAATCTTAGCTGATTAATTTTTCTAATTTGGGGTGAAATTGGTTTTGAATCCTAGAATAAGATGTTGGAAGTCTATAACTAAGAAGATATAGTTTTTAGTAGAGTTTTTGCGATGTAGATTAGATTATATAGAAATGTAACCAACCATTTTATAATGCATGATGTGTAATATTTAAATATGAATAAGTATGATTAAATCATTATGTAAGATAAGTGATCACACCATGAAGGAAGTATAAATTTAAATATGTTTAAACTATTCATTCATGAGATTGATATCATATTTTAAAGGTAAATAGGTTTTCTATGATGTGTAAATTCTTATTGTAATATGGAATCCATCATAAATTAGTTTTCTTTCAGAATGAAAGGTCCATGGAGTCACAGTGTAGTGATATAAATAATTTTATAAGGCACCTAGAGGAGGATAGTTTATTGGATTTTGAAAGTGTTGTTTTCACCATGAAGAATAAGTTTATCACATGAATAAAGGAACCAAACGATAATGTTCAGTTCATAAGAATTTTCTCCTCATTATTTTCTTCAATTTCATTTTTTACACCCTAATATAGATAGTTATATAATAAATGAAGAGGTGTATTTTAAAGTAGTTGAAGGAAAAGTGTATATTCACTCTATACAACATGTGGTTATGTTGTGATTCTTATGATCATACCAAAATAAGAAAGGTCACACCATGATTTATGTTAAAGTCTAAAATTTGAGTGTTTTGCTGATGTGGATCAGTTAGTGATTCAAGGTATTATGTAACTTAAATAGTAATATCCCCTATTCTCACCTAAGGGTGACTACAAATTTTGGGTTAATATGACAGAAGAAGAAGAAAGAGAGGCTGAATATGAGGTTTTATGTTTGAATCTGAATTTGAAATTTAAACATTGATGATGTAAAGGAAAAATGTTTCTATATTATGGTTTAGTTGATAGGTTTATAGTGGGTGTATTGAAAATAAGAATAAGAAGAGTAAGAATTCAATTATAATATAGAAAATAAGGGTAAGATGAAGAATCGCAACTACAACCATACAAAATTCTACCTTGGGAGAATACTATATCATTGTACATATTTTAGATTATTTATCATTATTTATATAGAAGAATAATACATGAATTATTATGATACACATTTTGTATTATGATCTCAGTGATAATAAAATAACAATGTATCAAACTTGTTGAAACTATTGGATCATATGATCACAAGTTTTATGAAATCATTCCAATAATATAACCATTTTTTGAGTGGTGTTTTTTTAAAAAATAAGTTGTTAATGTTGTGTTAGTGCTTGGTCATGTGTGTGTATCATGTAAATAAATAATTTTTTTCACTTTAATAGTTATTGATGGTTTTTTATGGAGGAACTCAATACAATTTGAACAAACTAATTCACCCCTAGGTAATTCTAACTGATTATGTATACCCTTTTCATTTTAAATGCACAAAAACACAATTTTAGTTCTTCTGAGTAGTAGACAAAATGTTGGATTGATGTGTTTTCTATTCCTAAATGTGGCATAAATAATACAATGTCATTTTCCTTTGATTTTCTGACAATTATAGGTAATTTTATTTTTATTGATTAGTTAATATATGTTTGTATAATTTTAAGTCCTTAAAACACAGTTTTGGTCCTTATCATTACACCACAAGATGGATTAATATGATTTTTCCTATATGTCACAAATTCATTGATGGTTGTTAACCAATAATTTCACTCAAATCAAATTTATTTTCTAGGATTTGATCATAAAATATTTTTTTAGTTAATTTTTACATTAAGTTTCTTCCACTCATTTCAACCCCACCATAAAATAAGATATTATGTCACTTATTTCTATATGTCACAAAGTAATAAGTAATATTTTTATAGGATTTAACAATAATCTAAGGTCATTTTCTAGGTATTAACACTTTAAAAAATGTTTTAATGAATTCTTAATCCATAAAAATTATCTTTGGTAATTCTAGGTACACCACAAATAAAATTTATTTTTTATATATTGATATATGTTATAAAAAAAATCAATAGTTATTGTCCTATTATTTCACTTAAATATGAGGTCATTTGTTATATTTTGAAACTTTTGAATACACTTTTAGACTTTTAATTTCATATAAGTTCACATTAATTAATTTTCATATCACCCCTAGTAAAATTGATGTTTTTTATATTCCTATATTTTAATAACTATTTATCATTAATATTTATATGATTTTTGGATAATATAAGAATATCTTATAGTTTTTTTTCCATATCACTTTTTTTAAACATTTTTACTCAAAATATTTTATTTGGAAATCAAAACACACCGCAAAAAAATATGTCCCATATCCTACTTATCGACAATTAATCATAAATCATTGTCCTATGATTTCACGATAGCCTTAGTATTTTATCCTTTGAAAAAAATTAAATTCTTTTAAGAATATAAAGACATATTTTTAGTCATTTTGAACAGTCCTCAGGTTGATTTTTTGTTTTTTCTATTCTTATATTTTAAAAAAAATGAACCAATGTTTTCCAACAATTTTATGATAATATAAGGTTTTTCTCTAGGTTTGTAAAATTTTATACATGTTTTTAGACATTTAAATAAACAAAAAAATATTTTTGGTCATTCTAATAAGAATTTATTTCATATTTATAGGTTATATATTCCAATATGGAATGAAACATTGTTTCACATTTTCCCATAATTTAAAAAAATATGATGTTTTTTGATGTTTTTTTGTATTACTTGTTTTTAATAAATTTTTACTATATACCTTATTTTTGATCATTCATAAGACACCAAATATTTGAATGAAAATTTATCCATTCATATATGAAATTAATTAATCAGTTATCATTGTCAATTGATTTCATTATATTCATGGTTATTTGTTAGTTTTTACCATTTTACACCTGATTTTAATTCTTTTATATCCGCAAAAATGATATTTTAGTCATTTCAAGCCCAATACAAGTATAATTGATATAATTTATATTTATACATGTAAAAAAATAATCAATATTGTTCTTACTATGATCTGATGAAAATACATGTTTTTTCTAGGTATGGTTATTTGATGAATGTCTTTAGAAATTTAAATATTTAGAAACAAAGTTTCAATCATTATGAGTAGGAAACTTATCAGATTGAAATTTCATTTATCCCTAAATATCACAAATTAATTATTTTTCTTTATAATTTTATTTCAGAACAATTCAAATTCATTTTCTAGGGGTTGAGAAAATCACTTGTTTTTTTTTAAAAAAATTTACTCTCAAAATGAATATTCAGTCATTCTAACCACAAAATACTTTAAAATATTGTCTTATCTATTATAACATGAAAAAATTAACCCATGGTCATTTTATTTTGATTTTTTTATAAATTGAGGTCATTTGGGTTTCAACCATTGATGCACATTTTAAGGACATTAAAATATATAATATTCCCCCATAGTTCATTATAAGAACACCATATATCTTATTAGAGTTTTATCTTATTTAAAATTTAATAAAATAATGAGTGGTCATTAATGAATGATATATTTAAAATCTGAGGTGTTTTGTTAGATTTTATATCTATGATTATTTTATAAACTTTTAAATCTGTAAAGACACACATTCAGTCATTCCCAGAAACAAAAAGTTAGATTGACATGCTATCTATTCTAAAAAATTAAAAAATAATCAACAAAAATTTTACATTAATTATAAGACAATCTATAGTTATTTGATATGTTTTTACCATATCCATTTTTTTAATATCACTTTTTCAATCATTTTAATCACAGAAGACATCATAATGATGTTTCAATATTTCCTACATTTTAAAAATTAATTGGTGTTAATCGTCTAATGATTTCATTAAAACTGAAGAATATTTTTAAGTTTATGACCCTATGATACGGGCTGTTTAAGAATTTTAAATTTATAAAAAATAACTTTAGGTCATTCCCAACACACTACAACTTGAATTAACTTGTAATCTATTCCTACATACTATAAAATAATCAATGGTATTTGTTCTATGCTTTCGTGAATATAAAAGTTTGTTTTTTACTAATTTATAGTATGAAGTATGTTTTTATTATTTGAAAACCATATAAATGAACTTTTAATCATTCTGAGAACACCGCAACAACTCAAACCTTTATATATGGAATTTTTATTAAAAATTAACATTTTATTCATATTTATGAATATAATAAAATATAAAAATATGAATCAAATAATAAAAACCAAGAATAATTTATTTAATTAATTTTATACATTAAATATAGAGAATAATTATACTCTAAACTATTAATAGTTTTAATATGATGAAATAAACATATAATCATTAATTTGAAATTAAATAATATAAAACCTCGATAGTAATTGATGTGAATGACGTATGAAAGAAATCATATGAATTTATAGGGTGTATAAAACCAATATGACTATTGTAATATTAATAAAACTGTAAGGAATAGTAACTTAACAGTTAGAATAACATCTTGACAATTTAAATATTAAAATAGAATGTAAATAATATTTAATATGAAAAAATATGTATACATAAATATTAGAGAACTATATGAAAATATATTCAAAATAACTAACTCAAAACAAGTATATGTGAATATTTATTAAAGTGTATTTTAAAATATTTTATAGAATAATTATTTTCATATTATATTTAAAAATTACCTATGATCGAAATTTGTTTTCATAAAAGGATTGAAATTATTGGAATCATCATGATTAAGATATATAGAACCAATTTTATTGGTAATTTTTGGAGGAACTTTATTTTCTAGGTGAATAGAAAAAATATAGTTGTTAAATAAATGATATTATTAATTCATATAGTTCATTAAGTATTAATAAAGAATTAAATTCCATAACAAGTTGATAAAAAAATTAAAAAGATAAATGATTCATTTAAATATATAATATTTAAATTTTTAACCAAAATGAAATTTCCAAATTATTAAAATATAATTACATCATAAATTTTTTTCGTAATTTTATGTAAAATAATTTTATTAATTAAATAATTCATGAATTAACAATTATATACTAAATTTTAAAATGGGTGGATTGATAAAAAACATATTAAATAAAATAAATAATTCATATAAAAATAAAACATTCAAATTTAAAACCTAAAAAGTAATTTCTATTTTAAAAAACATAAAGTATATTCAAAAACAAAATCTTTAATTTTATACTATTTTTAAAATATAAACTAATAATTTTTTTTATAAAAGAGTTATAAAGTTATCAAAATATTTTATTTAAATAAAATATAATTAATAATATAAAAATCAAACTATTGAAAGTTTTAATTCAGAAATAATAATTTATTCAATATTTTAAATAAACCCTCCAATTATAAATACCCCTCACAATTCCAATTGAAAATCACCTATATTCCAATTAATTTAGCTGAATATGTATCTAATTATATTCTCTAAAGTATCATAGTATCCATAAGGAAATTTTGGAATCATACAATTATAGTTCATGAAGGAATTAAGACTTAGGAGAAGGAGAATCTTCAAAGATGAGGTAACACTTATTACTTTTTCATTTGACACTACTTCTTACATTATTAAATTTATCCACTCTATCTTATAAATTAATCATTTACCAATTAATTAATATATATAAAAACGTTATATAAATATTATTATACCACTGTAGATGTATTATACACTATTTAAAACAAGTATATTATCTTTTTTCCTCCCATTAACAATGTCTCGTTTATGGTTGGTTTACCTTCTATAAAGATAATGTTAATTAAATAATTGTCACAAAGAAAAAGGATTATTAGTATACCTTGTTTTTAATGTATAAATATTAATTTTAACATATACTTAAACCAATGGAGTTATGTTTTCAAACAATTAAATAAAAAATATCTAAACCATAAAATCCAAAAAAGGGGTTAATTATAAGAAACATTTCATCAATCATTTCATATTTAATAAAATAATTATTAAATAAAATATAATTATTATAATTGATAATGAAAAACATAAATTAATGTTTTAAATTTATATATTCTTAAATTAATATTCATAAGTTTATCATAGAAGATGTGTAAACAGGATAAAAAATGGAATAAAAGGTAAGAGGATTCTCTATCGATCTTGTTCTTTACGATTCTATCATTTGTATAATATTTTATAAAATGTTTTGTTGGTATTTTATACCACATATATCTAGTACATTTTATTATTAAAATTTTAGGAGGATTTAAATATAAAATTTTTAGTCTCACTGATCTATGATAAATCTAACCCTTATAATGTTGATAAGGGTTCTCTCAAACCCAATACATTTTTCTTAGTTTATCTTCACTTCATCAATATTTTCCATACAATTTTTGAAAATACCCACCCAAATGTATATTAATTTTCTTTTTGTTTTCTTATTCTTGAAACATGTATACCCTTTATTTATTTTGATAAATTATAAATGCCCTTTAGTTATTAATGATAATGTGTTTTTTCATGATGTCTCTCTACAATTATTCTTAAGTTCACTATTATTTTCTCCACGATCTATATGATTTTCTTTGTTAATACCTCCTTTTAATTCCAAAAAATATTTTTCAATTTTTGTTTTATGAAACTTATATATTTAATATTTCAATATAAACCTTATGACATAATTGTGACACCTATTAATTTCTCCCAGGTATAATTCTTGTTTATAATTAATAGATATTTCATTTTTCTGTGGAATACTTGATAATATGTATTTTATGATTTGATGGGTTGGACAAGAATTATATATCCTTCCAATTCATTGGTTAATGTGATTTGTATCATGATATTATGATTATCAATGAACATGATGCTAATTTTGAACACATTTTTGAAGTGAAAATTCCTACACCTATGATATGTATGAAAATGATGATAGCTTTGTTCACATTCTATATATGGGATTTTCCAATATTGTTATGATGTTTTATTATTATTTATGTTCCATATTCCATGTCTCATGATATGCTTATTCATATAATGATGGTGCTATGCTTATGATATGACAAAGATTATTAGGCTCACCCATGTAATTGATTATGAGTCATTTTTTATCTAGGGTATAGACATTATTATACTTCATTGTGTAAATCAAATTAGACATATTTTCTGTTTTTATATAGATTTGTGGGAAAATTATTGGTATCTAGATATTTTATTAATTTTGGTTGATTATACAGACTTGTGATTGATATTTATGGTGAAACAATTTAATTATGACATAAGTCCATAGTGCACGGAATCTAAAGGCCAGGAGATAAAAATATATCTATAAAGACTTATTCCATATCCCATGATATACACCATATGCACTACTCATATGATTAATATGAAATAATAAGATTTCCTCCCACACTATAAATGTACATACTGAGAAGAAAAATAGGACATGTGCCGAAGACACACTCTAAGGATCTTTCTCACTCCATATTTCTATACCTCATGCCAAAAAATTCATAAAGACTTTAAAAATAGTGGATAATTCTATGTCATCCCTCGGCTGAAAAACAAGACACGTAACTACCAGAAGGTTCTCAAACATTCACAATGGGAAGGCCAAACTAGTGCATCAAGGATTGTGCATATTACCCATGTCAGTTGGCATGATGAATGGATCAATTGGTGTATAACCTCATCTGTGTAGGGTGGAATGAATAACACTAGGACTCTTATGACTCTATTTGTATTTCTACAATCATCCATGGGACATCTTGAGTAAAATAGGAGTGGAATTCAGAATTAAATTCTAATGTAGGACTATAGTATTTGGAGCTACACCACAGTACTGTGGCCTATGCCATAGAAGTTTGGCATTTGTTCTTGAATCCCTACAAATGAAGGACCTACACCACAACCTATATTCTATGACATATAATAATTGAGGTAGTCTAAGATAATATCAAAATACTATATGATTCCCAATGGAATACATATTTATCACAATTATAAAACTACATTGTCGAGGGGAGATTACAAATAGTGATGTGATTTTTAAGAGACTGAGGCCACTACACCATAGAGGCTCATCTACGCTACAATATATCTAAGGTTCCTTCAGTACTGGTCAAACTTTGACCAAGATCTCATAACTATATTTTCCTTTCATCTCAAATTTTTTCAATTTGAAATTCTAAACACATAACTACGCTACATAATATATGGAAACACCATAACTATGATAGATGCATTTAATGAAATTATGTATTTTTTATTATTCAATAATGAAATCCTGAAGGTTGATATATGCACCACTATATGTTATTTAAATGAATTTATGGCTGAATTGAAGGGGGATCAAGATTTTGGATTCCAAAAAATGAAGGAATTTTTCGAATACATGATGGAAAGTAAGAGGGATACCTAGAATAAGATGAAAACTCTTGATTATAATCTTAAAAAACATGATTTCTTATGTATATGATACAAAGTTACTACTGGTATTGAAAAGTTCATAGTTTTTTTATCTAATTTATTTTATATTATTTGTCTCATGAATCATTCATCCCTGATGTTATCTATTTATCTCATAAGAAATAATAACGTTTTCATGAGTGAATGGTTACCTTTGGGATGGTATAATAAGAGTGGGAGACCCATTCTAGGTAATAAATAAATTATTTAATAGTGAATTATGTATGGATAACTAATAACCTTTTGTTATCTTTATATATTTCTTCACATAATGATCCAGTGAAAGTGTTCTTTGTTTAGGGATGAAACACAAATGTTTGGGGGAGTGGAAAGAAATAGATGGACATACTCCACCTCATGCATTAAAATTGAATCATTTCACCTCAGTGAATTATAAGTTTCCTTGAGAGAGGAGTTGGAAAACCTAGGTAGGAATAGTTTTTTCCAACAAATAAAAACAAGTGTTTCAAAGGAGTCTCATAATTAACAACACATGCTGATCATGAGAAGACGATTTTATTTTTATTAGTGTCAGAACATCTAAAATAGATCCATTATATCAGTATTAATCCAAGATTATAAACCCATAAGTTGTAATTCTATATTTTTCATGTATTCCTCTATGTTCACGCTTTTCAATTTGAGTATATACTAAGTACCTCTCTTTATTCTGTCTAAAATAGAAATCAGATTCTGTTAGAAAGCATAGGATTTTCCCTGTTCCATGTGGTTTGCCCTCATTGATCTAATTTTCTGTAATAATTTTACTAATAATAGTGAATAGTGACTCATGTGCTTAAATTATATACATTAATTGATTCCTTAGGAGTTGATGATGTATGATAGTGTGTCATGTTTTTGGAACCATTTTTGGGGATGTTGGTGGAACTACTTATAAAAATCCCTAATGATTGTTTATTTTTTTATTCCCTATTTATATTTTTATTTTAGTTCCTTTTTTATATAAACAAGTCTTCTAATATTTTCATTTATAGGCCAGAGTTTCATTATCCATGTTCATAACATGAATTTTATGAGTATAGATTCATATTAAACTCAAAAAATTATTTTATAAATTTATTATTATATTTATTAGCACAAAAAAGATATAGTGAAAAATAATCTTGGGTATAGTGCTTATCATGATGAGCATGAATATCTCATTATCACTAGGAAACCAACCCATAGGAAGAGAACACTGGTGGAATATGGACTTACATTGGTATATGGAGCCATTATATGTATCATGTGACTACTTATCCAAGACAATAATTTCAATTTTAAAATGAATCATCCTATGAATGCTTTATAATTATGGATAGTTCAAGGGAATCCATAATGATTATCCTCATGGTTACCTCTCATACTTTGTAAATATTTATGAAACTTTCCTGAATAATGGTGTTTTGTTTAATTTTTTCTACCTCTGATCCTTTTTCTTTGACTGATTGGGAATGATAAGGATTTTCTCAAGTCACAAACCCTAGGTTCTATCACTATATTAGAAGATATCATAGATAAATTTTTAGAAAAATAATTCCCACTGGTAAAAATATCTAAGCATCAAAATAAAAACCAATTTTTTCATAGAATTATATGGATTACACGAATGAGGATTGAAATAATTTTAAGTATACATTGTGTTTATGACATAATCATTGATTTACACTCTATATTCAATTAAAAAAAATTAATTTTGGATTGAAAAAAAATTCTTAGGTCATCATGGATTCTGCTGCCGGAGGGGAATTATTGAGGAAGACCCCTACATAAGGTTAAGATATTTTTGGTGATCTATCTAAAAATTTATTATAGTGGAAAGGTGAGGGAGGACCAACTAAGATAAAATTTTATCTATATGGGAAGACCAATATGTTCTCTACCTAGATTGAAGTCATTTATAAGAGGATATATTCACTCTCTGCACTCTATAATCTGAGATCTTCATCTGAGACTCCTTAATAACATTCATGTAGAATGTGTGAAGGACCTCAACTTTTCTATTATTTCTATAAAGGAGTGTAAGAATTGTCTATTATAAAAGAAAAATTCATCAATTACAAGTCACCTCAACTGTAATACCGAAATTATTATAGGAAAACAATGAGGCTAGTTCAAAAAACAATAATGTTAGAGATCTAGTTCATGGAATAATGTCAAAAAAGATCACATCCTTCAGTTTATTCCAAGGAATAATATCCCATTAGACCTAATATATAATAGTTTTTATACCTACATCTATAATTTCATAAGTAGTTCTAGTATCCACCTCAAGACTCTCAACAATATTATGAGTAGATGATTACCAAGTATTTCAAACAAATCGACCAATACCCCATTAAAGAAAAAAGTGCTATGAAAAATCAAAATAATAATTTGAAATGTGATCAAGGATTGTTGAGGAAAATTGAGAAGTATCTAGAACATATTACCCAAAAATTTAATGACCATCCCCATGGATATTTTTAAGTAAATATAGAAGTTCCAAGATAGGAATCCAATGAAATTAATTTGAAAAGTGGAGGATAATTTACAAAAATAAATGAGACTCATGGGAAAGAGGTGAGTGAGAATATAAACAAGAAGTAGAAGTGGAAAGTGTAATGTAAAAGGTGCGGATAAACCAAAAGAGGAACTTATAAATGAAAGAATAGAATTAAAGTAACTACTAATTCAAAATAGTCCACCCCTTTATATACTTAGAAGGATATAATATGTTATTTTAGAGGAGTAATACACATTTGTTTTGGAAATCATTGATAAAAATCATATATATATATATATATATATTGCAGAGACCATTTAAAAAATTCTTAGATATTCCATGTTCCTTATAGAGTCACTCTTAAATAATATTAATATAAAGTATTTGGGTGTTATTTATATGATTGAGTAATTATCTACCATGGTACATAAAAGTATTCTCCCAATCTATGTGACCCAAGTATCTTCTCAATCCTATGAAAAATTGGATAATTTACTATTGGAACATCTTTTTGTGACTTGGGATCAAGTGTAAATCTAATTCTACTAAATGTTTTTAAGAAAAATTGTTTGATTGATCCAAAACTAATAGAATTTTCAATTAAATTGGCAGAAAGTTCTATGAAACAATTGAGAAAACGTCTATTTGACATGTTGGTGAAGGTTGAAAAATTATTCTTTTCTCATGATTTCCTGATCATAGATATGGAAGATGAGAAATATGTACCCATTTTCCTTGGTCAACTATTCCTATCTACTAGAAATTAACTAATTGATGTAAATCAATGTGGATTTATTTTATATTTTCATAATGATTTTTTTTAATTTTACCTTTTCAAATAAGTGAAGCATGGAGAATAAATAAATTATTTTCATTCAATAGATATTGTGTATAAGAGATATAGTTTTTTAGACACTGTCAAAGATGTTTTGTCTAAGGATAGAACCAAAATTATAGATCATGGAAGAGGAATGCTAGTAGATGATGAGTACTTAATAGTTTTTGAATAGTTGTCCTGAAAATAATTTCCTAAGATTATCCTAATAATTATGAATCCATATATGTTGAAGATAATGAAACTTACTATAAATATATTCTATCTTTTTCTATGATAAAGTGATTCCTCAATGGTTATTATCAATGGACATATTCCATAGAAGCATGTACTAAAATTTATAGAAGTTTTGAAACATATAAATTAGGCCATAGCTTGGATAATTTCCAATAGAAAATGTATTATCAATTCTATATTCACCCACAAAGTAATATTTGAGGAAGTCAAGAAGCTGAAAAATCAACCTTAAAGATGGATGACCCCAACTATGAATAAAGAGGTAAAGAATTCTATTTTTATGATCTTGGAAACCAGTGACACTTATCTCATCTCTCACATCAAATGGATGATTCCACTATAGGTTATCCCAAAGAAGGGTGGGATGATGATATTAAAGAATTATGATAACATTACACCCATTCAAATGGTTACATGATAGATATTATTTGTTGAGTATATGATATTGAATAAAAAAACACAGACAGATAATTTCCACCTTTTATGAATCATATTTTAGGGAGAATTTCTTATCATGAATACTATTATTTACATAATGGATATTATAGGTATAACTTGATCCATAGAGAATCATATGATCAAATAAATACAATTGTCATATGTCCATACAAAACATTTTCTCATCATTAAATGTTTTTTCCATGTGAAATTCACCCTCCACCTTTTAGTAGAAAATGTCACATATTTTTCATGGGATATTGGGAGATTTAAATGACATTTTATGGCTAATATATATGTGTATAGAAGGTCATTAGATTTTTTATTGATGAATATTAATTTTTTAGGATGTGAGGATAATTTTCACTTTTTTAATTAGAAAAAATGACACTGCATGATAACTAAGGATATACTAGTTGGAAAAAAGAGTAACCTAATGAGAATAAAATTTTACATAATAAAATTATATTAATCAATGTTTTTTCATAAATTTATCTTCCACTCACTCCCTTTCTTGGAAAGTATGAAAAATTTAATTTAAATAACAAGTGAAATGAGGATTTTCAACACTTTAACATTCATCTGATCACTACCCCAATCATTCTTCCTCAAAATTGTGATGATACATTTAAATTAATATGATATTATAATTATTATACTATTAGATAAGTCTTTGGATATAGGAAGGATAAAATATTTTAGAAAATTTATTATTCAATCTATACTTTTAGAGAAGATAAAGTTAACTAAAATGAAAAAATAAAATAATTTTCGTGTTATTTTTATTGATAATTTTAGACCCCACCTCATGATTTAAAATATATTCATCAAAACTATCCATTAAGGTTTAAATTATTTTCATACAATGAATGATGTCACACCTCACCTGATATTTTTGTTCTTTAGCTATAGGAGTTCAATATTTAGATCCATGATAATAAAGTGTGATATAATATTGTGGATTTCCATATCTCAAGAATGGTATTTTATAATCCTTATGGTGAACAAGAAGTTGATATACGAGAAAAGTTTCTATATGAACATAAATTTTTATTTGACCAAACAACTTGACTATGTTGGTATATATTGTTAACTATTTGGGGAAAACTTAAATGTCTATATATTTTTCATAACAAAAAAGAGAAAATTATTATTTTATTTATTCTAATAAATTTATGATGATACAATACTCTTAAATTAATGAAATAATAGACTATTTTTAAGTTGTGATATGAAATTGAAGATTTTAGTTTATTGAAGTTTGGTCACTCCCCACCAAGTGGTAGACACCATGCCTCAGAATGGATAGTATCCAAAATTTTAAAGAGTGGATTATTCAATAAAATATTGAATAAATATGAAAGGTCATTCATTTTAATTTTTTTATGTTATAAGATATGTAATATTAGAAATCCTAATGAGATTCCCCAGTGCCCCATCATAGAAGTTGATATTTTCAATGTTTGGGGGATTGATTTTGTGGGACTATTTCCCAAATATTGAAGCCAAAAATATATAATAGTGCATGTTTATTACATTTATAAATGATTTTTTTTCTAGAGTGAATACTTTTATTATGGTATATGTTGTCATTAAATTAATTTAATGTAACATTTTTTCTCTGTTCTGGGTGCCCAACCATCTCTTCAGTGACAAGGTCTTGCATTTAGAAATTAATATATTATGGGAAGCATTGATGTAGAATAGATTATAATATAATAATAGTACCACATACCATTAGTAAATAAGTGGTTTTCTAGGGATTTAAAATATATATATGAATCAAATTTTAGAACAACAGTGAGTTCCACTCACTGAGGTTTGTCGACCAGACTTGATGAATCTATTTGAGCCTATGAAACAACCTATAAAACACTAGTGGTGATGTGTTCATTATATTTTGTGTATAGGAAACCATATCAATATTTTTTGTATATTTACCTTTTATATTATTGGAAAATCAAAGTATAAATTTTGGATACAAATATTACATAGAGAAAGAGGATATTATAGCTATAGGAAATCCGAAGGGATGATTTTCACAATGAAAATGTATGCAAGGAAAAGACACATATATGGAATAAAAAGATAATGTGAATAAAATACTTTCAAAATGGTGATAATGTTTTTTAAATTCATGGTTGTGTTTTCTTCTAGGTAATTTGTGGCCAAGATGGTCAGGTTCCTTAGTCATTGTCTGTGTGATCCCTCACTAAACTACATAGATTAAGCATAATGAGTAACCATCATTAAATGTAAATTTTTATTTAATAAATCCATATATAATTAATTACCTAATGGAAAGTATCCCATCCCTAAATTTTAATTAATTATCGAAATAGAAGGTATGTAAAGCATTTAATTATAAATAGTGTTTACTGGGAGGTAATATGGGTATGTTTTATTTTATGTTTTTATTCATTATGTGTTATTTTTATCATGTTTTTATTGATTACATTTATTTTCCTATGAATACAATGTGTATCCATAAAATATACTTAGATATATTCCAACATCCACAAAAAAATACAATAATCTGAGCATTAGTTGGGGAAGGAGGAAGTAACTTCTGTGAAGATGAAGTAATGTGGCTCACAATTTCATCTGAAGACTACCCCCTGATTAGGAAGTACTTTTAAATTTCTATAGTTATATTGATTGGCCACACCATATGGACCAATATCTTAATGTCAAAAATATTATGTCCATACTATAAAGTTTTGACCCACCATGCTATAGTGGTTATGTTCAACCATAATGACCCAGGATAAGGAAATTGTGATTCAACTATTTTCCTAGAATTTTACAACCTTATACAATAGAGACTAATCACCACGCCATTAATTCATAGAGAAAAATAAATATAAATTTTTACCCATGAGACCATATTTTTACTCTCTATGTTCTATACCAAGCACCACAACATATTTTTGGTGGTGGTTGAAATTTGAAGATATAGGAGCTAACTTATGTTGTCAGGGTTATTATACATAGTAAGCCCCCCACCTATTTAAAATCATTATTGAAACCCTAAACATAAATCACAACCCTCATAAATCACGTTGTCTTACATTATAGCAAGTTTGTTTCTCAATGGTGTTTTTGTTGTTCCTCACACCGATTTATACTAGGAAAACCCATTTATGCCAACCTTTAGGATTCTTCATCCAGCCTATGTGTAATATTTTTTCACATGTTTTTTAGTTTCTAAAAATATTCCATTCTTATTATAAAACCCATAATCTTTCCCATCTTCTAAACCATTCTATTTCTATTTCACCATGGATTGGTTGAAAAACACACGTAACCTATTTCCCATATACCTAATCCCATCCAACATAGAGTCCAAATCTACCAAGAAGGCATATACATTCAAATAATTCTACTCTTTTATCCTTACTCATTCACCCACCCCACCACAAACACAAATATATTCAAAAACCAAATCCAAACCCTTTAAATTCCAAGACCATCCACCCCCTTCTAGGTGGAATCACCGAAATCTTCCCCAAAAAACTATCTCCTGCAAATAAAAAAATGAAAAATTCCCCCAAAACTTCTTTGAACGAACCCTAATATAACACTATATTCATAACCAGTAAACCATACCTCCCTCGAAAATTCTCATGATCTTCACACAAATGTTAGTCCCCTATACACCAAGAACCATCCCTTTATCCTCTTATTCTATATCTAATAACCACTCTCAACCAACAGGACATGATCTTGAATTTTCTACCCTTTGTTTCCTCACCCAAGTCCAAACACACCCCTTCATCTAGATTTGGAATGATGCATTAGGTATTGTGCTCGAATAGGTAGAGAAGAAAATGTTATGTTCAAACAAGATATTAGACTTATATATATTACAGATGATTAAGATAGATACCACTATTCAGGAAGCTATAAATTGCATCAGTGTTAAAAATATCCATTATGTTTAAGAACAACATTTCATGAGTTAATTATTGAATATAACACTACTTTGGATCTTAGACTTGAATTTATTAATTTTTGATCCATATGTAAACACTAAAAATCATCTATTTCCCATTTGGGAGATGGTAAAGGTTTGTATAGTCTTTCATTTGTTACTAATATTGAATATTAATCAATGAAAATTGATCCATATAGGACTCATGTACATGAAAATTGGGAATTCTTGTAAGTTGACCCTGAAACCAAACATAATTTAAAAAAACCAAGAGTACCCAAATAAAAACTGGCTTTCATTAAGTTATTCTATAGGAAAACACTCACAAATAGCTTTCTCAATTTAAATCCCAAGGTTGGGTAAGTTATTTAAATATAGTTACTATATAATACATTTGTAGATCCTATAAATTAAATATGGATATTCAGTTTTCATTTTATTATAAGAGGAGTATGGAGAAGATAAAAGGAGACCTCGTCAGAAGATACTTTATCTCTCATTTAGAAAAAAACCTTACAGATTTTAAAACGTATAGTCCACTCACATCCTTTAGAAAGGTTTAATTGATTGATTTACAAATTTTAGATATGATTTCCCTTTTGTATAAAGTTATCACCTCGTATAAATGGTTAACATAATATAAAATTGTTATGTTTAGGATGAGGGAGAGGGAATTCATTATTAAGTACCATCCCTACCATAGGATACCACTTCTGGTTATTTTCATTTTTTGGAAGAGCTTCCATAAAAAGAAACTTTTCAAATAAATTTAGATTAGTTTTATGGGTGTAATATTTCATTACATATTTACTACTTTGGGGATGATTTATACCCACATAGAGATCCCTTTCACTATAACTCCTACCCTCACACTGTTATTTCTAGTCACATGCCAACCCTCCATCCCAGTTCCCCAAATAGTATACCCACATACCTTATCCTAAGATTCTCCACTAATTACAATATTGGAATGTTGTTAGAACATTTAACACCGTACACCTTATCGGGGAACCCCTCCACTAATCATCTCACTCCCCAGTCTACAACTACTCAAGATTGAAACATAATGAAAGAGATGAGGGTATGTTATGAGATAAACCCCATATTTTTTTTGATACTTCCACTCAATTGATATCCAGATTTCATATTACGGAGAATCCAATACTGGAAGATCATTACAAACATATTGATCCTCTCACCGTTTCTTCTATTACTCTGAAACAAAAAAATACTCAATCCGTGGCCAACCAGGAGACATATTCGAGTGACAAGGAAGCAACATCAGGTTCTGACACCACAATAGAGTTAGTTTCTACTAATTTATTTCTTATTATATAACCTATAAATCCATATTACTTGGATTACTAGTCATGAGGGTATCTTCTAGAGAACATAATATAGTCTTAAGAGACATTACCTTTTTTCCTTTCTTGTTGTGTCTCTCTTTTTTTATCAGTTTTTTGTCCGTGTACTTTTTGAAAGTATAAATATTTTGATAGGAAATTTTCCCAACTATTTCCGAACCCTTCATTTTAATGTTATTTATGAGCTCACACTATTTAAAGTGCAACATATCTATTCCAACAGACTAGTTTTCTTCATTTCTAGGAATAAGTCATCTTTTGAGTTTTCAACCTACAACAACATTGAATTTCAGGGAGAATTATTACTTATAATTGTCTTTTGAAAACTATTTTGGTCCTCTTCAGTTTTTATATCTATTCCACAAATCTCCTCTTGTCTGACATAGAGGGTATAATGTATCATTAAATTGTGGGGTAGGTCATCGTGGAACCATTTGGATTTTTCTCCAAGTTGATTGTAGAGAAATAGTTATATAAAATAACCATTTTAGATTATAGAAACATTTAATATTCATATTATTTAATATTTAGGACATGAGTTTTAATTATAGTATTATCATTTTTATTTCTATTTTTATATTGTTTTAATATTTTATATAATCTAATTTTTTTCAATGCTTCTAATTTTATAAAACATGTATCTCAAGGATTGACTGTTTGTATGATCTTCAAGCAAGATTGTACTATTTAATTCATATCACAATAATGATATGATTATTGACCCAATATAACCCATTCATTTTATTGTCTTTTCTTTTTTAACACCCAAGCGTGAATTACACTATGTAAATTTTATGTTCGAAAGTAACTATTGAATAACGAACACAATATAATTCAACAATGAGATTAAAACCTAAATTAAAAAATTTTATGAATTTAATTTGATGAATTTAATTTCATTTTTTAATTAATCATTTCAAAATTATCTTATGGTAAATTTTTTAGATTTTTCAAAAATAGTTTATTTTTGAGTGAATGGTGAAAAATGCCATTTTTACAAAAACTATCACTTATATGAAATTATAATGTTATATAAATAAATTTAAGGTTTATAAAACCATTTTTTCATGAATAAATATATATTTTAAAAGTAATACAATTCATATAAAATATAATGTTGAACTTAGAAATATGTTCTTAGAATTTTTGAAATATAAGAAATGTTTTTATTTAAATAATAACTGTTTTTAGTTCTTCTATGTTAATCAAGTATTGAAAATGATACTTATAGTTTTTATTTGGTTTTTTAGTAAAATAAGTCGGATTTTATTTTAAAAAATATCATTAATTAAATTATTAACAACATTATACTTTATTTTGTTATAAAATCATTTTTTTGCTTAAAAGAAGCATTTTTTAAATGGTTTTCGTTTTGTTTTACAAACATATATAAAACATAATATTTAAAAATACTAGAAATTGAATCATGTAAAAGGGATTCAACAGTTTTAATTATTATAATTAATATCTTTTAATAATTTTAACTTATCTTTTGTTCATAATGAATAGTAACCATGGTAAATATTTATCACTTCGATTAAGGGTCAAATGAGTTAAAATAGATAAAAATAAAGGGAAAAATCATGAATTTAACATAAATAACATACTTAATTATCATTAATGGTTTTATTTCAAACATATTCTCATAATATTCTAGTATATTATATTTTGGATCCACTTTACCTGAGTAATACATATATTATACAATAATGTTTCTTGTATTTAAATGTTTTTCACCCACCTCACTTAAAAATGTTAACCCCTATGTTATCTTATCCACACTATTTTAACTATCTAAATTAACCAATACCTTCTTATATACCTTCCCAAAATACATAAAAATTTATTACAGGTCCTAGTCTCACCAAAAGATTAATTCAAGGAGGCTTTAGAGTAAGAAAAACAAGGTTTCTCCAATAAGAGGCATAACTCTTAACCGAGTGTCTTCATGTTTATTTGTTCTTAAAACACCTTAAAATAATATAAAAACATGATAAAATGATAATATAATTATATTTAATATTATTAAATTTAATTATATTTATATAAAACCCTTTATCATCGCCATTTTTTCCTATGGAAAATGAAAACATCGCTCATGAGAACGTTTGACCTACCGTGTTTATAGAGTGGTGTAATTCGTTTTTCATCACCACATTACTTGGATGGTTATAAAGATTTAAATAATGAATATATATTTTATTTATTACATAATAATTATTATTTAAATATAATATATTATCATAATTACTGCTCTTAAACCCATTAAAAAATAATAACATCGCTCGTGCATACATGTGGACTACAATCTCTACAAAGCGATATGATTTATTTTTCATGTATGACGTTAATGGATGATTAAAAATTTTTATTTAATGTATAAATATGATAATAATTCCATGATTAATATTTTGGAGATAATGGAACAATCAACCCTTTGACCACAATCAACACAGTGATGTGATTTTGAGGTTATAGACCAAAGGCCCCAAAAATATCCAACATGAACATAATTGATTTACAACTAGATAATAAATTGAAATTAATTAAATAAAACATATTATAAAATCATAATAAACCTAAAAATTTGTATTAATAAAGTATAAAATTTATGTCATTTTTTATACAATATTTAAAGTACATGCATGGTGATTCAGACTCGAGGTAAGGGTTTACTCCATAATCTCAATTTTTATTTGGGACTGTTTGTGTTTAAATATCCATTGATAGAAATTATAAGAAATTTATTGTTATAACAACATATGTTTTCTTTTACACTGATTATGTTTGTAGTTTACATGTTTTCCTTTCCTTTTGTTCACTCTTTGGTACCTAAAACCTCTAGGAAAATATTTTTATAGAAAACGAACAATACTTATCCTTTTAGTTGGGAATCTTTATCCTCTATATCCATGTTTAATATAGTGTTTTATTGAATTTTTCTACTATATGCTAATGATTTTTTAAATTAATTTTAATCTATACTTGACTTCCTTAGAATATTTTAAAAGGAATCTTGTAGTCATTTTTGGAATGGGCTACTTTTGACTTTTTACCAAAAGTGTGAAAGGAATATTTGTTTTAATGTTTACCGAATGATTTTTTACCGATTTTAAAACAATTCATTTATATGTATATTACTTAAAAGGTTGACATGGTTATTTTCTAATGAAATGTTTTTCTTAATATTCATGAGATTTTTATTTAAAATGTTATCAAAATAAAAGGATATTTATCCTATGTTTTTAGTGAATGACTTGAATGTTGTTGTAATGGAATTGTCATATATGTCAGCATAATTTTTTGATTAATATGATTTTCTTAGGAAATAATCTAATGATACCACCCAATTTTAATATCTAGATTAATTATGATCTTATTATTTTATTTATTAACTAGGAAATGTATTAAAAATCAATGGGCTGGTTTATATAATAATGGTTATACTGATTTTGTTTGGAATTGTTATTATTTATTTCACATGATGAATTAATTAGAATTATTAAGTGAAGTGAATGGCATTTAATTTTACCTTTATGATTTAATGGGCCTCATGAGAGAAACTATTTTTGGTATTTGGGGTATTCCTTTCTTAATTATGTATGATGTCTTGGTAAAAGCCTTTAATGGTAAGATTATGATGTTTGACATTATGCATCCTATCATTATGAAACTAGTTATTTTTATCCATGTTATTATATATGTTGTTATGTATTCCATGGATATATTACCATTTTAATATATTACTTATATGGAATATTTGACTATTTTTATATCTTCTATATTATAAATGAATTATTTATTCTATGAGAGCTTCTGTTGTATGCCTTCCCTTATTAAGCATATGATCTCACCCTTTATATATTTTTTCATTTAATCAGGATAATAATAAAGGATATATGAATTATTTCGAGGATATAATAGAATAATTAGTAAATTTACTATTATAGTTTTAAGTCGTATTTTATGTTTTCATATGTAATGTGAGAATCACGTATGTATCTAGTTTTCAAGATTTATAAACTATTTTATGTTTTTAGACGTGATAACTTATAACTTATGCTAATATAGTATGATAAAAATAGTCTTTGGGTTGCTAGAGTTAGGGAATTAAATTTTGAAAAGAATGAATTTTATTATAAACCTTGGGAACAAGATTTATAAAAACATAGGTAATAAAACATAACCTTATAATAGATTCTAGGAATAAGTTTTAGTAAAAGATAATATTATTAATCTTTGTTATGGTTGATAATGTGTGTTTTCCTAGTAATAACATACTTTTTTGGATTTTATTAAGTGGATAAAAATATTCCACAAATTTACCTAGGGGTAAAAACCCTAAAAAATGATGGTTGAGTTTCAACTCGATCTTTATTTGGTGGAAAATGTGTGGGCCAAAGAATTAAATCCAGCTATAAGCTCTCAAGGGATATGATTTAGTTGATTTAAACACAATTTATGAATTATTATTTGTGAATTGAATATAATTTCAGGATTTTGAGATATTTCCAAAGATAGTAATTTCTATATTTTCAGATTAGCAATGCATAAATTTTCAATTTTTGTTAAGTGTTTCACCAAATTTAGAATCATAAACTATGATATAAAATTCATAATGTTATGAGGCAATTAATTATATTCCATTGTTTATAAATAGTTTCCAAAAGAATAAATTAAAACCATATATATGAAAAAACATCTATGTAAGTATTTTCCTCATGGGATAGGAAATGATGTTGGGGAGAGAGATTAAAAAATTATTACTATATTGGGGAAAATGACTTAGGTTATGACCAATAACCTTCCCCGTATGGATTATCTTATTGATCACCATCATGGTGCACCAATGATTGACCAATTAATGTGTTGACAACATCTATCATTCAATATATCCACTAATCCATTAGTAAATAAGAAATGGATGAAGTTACTAGAGATGATATTTCTCACATTAGATAGTAATGAAAGAGATAAAGTCTTTATGAAGGTTTATTATCTTAAGGGGGATGATGATCAATGATCGTTATTGATCTATAACAATAGTAAGTTAGAGGAAATGAATTGTATGGAGTGAATAATTTCAAGGTGAAATTTTCATCAAAATAATTTCCTCATGAGCAATAAGCTGATATAGAGAGGTAATTACCCAATATATGGAAATGGAAGGATAAAATATTACTGAATATACATATTACATAACAAGGTTAAAAAATCATATTGTAGACTATGTACATAATTCAAGAGGTAATATTGATAACTTATATTATGGTCTAAATCCTAGATTTGGAAAGGAATTAGTAAAACTAAAGATATATCTACATGAGTTGTGTTATAATAGATTTACACACGCTATAATTTCATCACAGTTATCCTTAATTCTTTTGGTTAAAAATATTGGTGGGTCTATATGGTTATGCATCGATTATAGGAAAATCAATTCAATTGACAGAAAGAACAGGTATCCACTTCCCCACATTGATGAATTTTTTGAACAATTCATAGAGATATATATATTTCAAAGATTGATCCTCATTCTTAGAATTATCAATTAGAAGTAAAATAGGAAGATAACATGAAGATGGAATTTCATACAAGGTACTCAAATTATTAATATATAGTAATTCCCTTTGGATTATATAATTAATCCTTTTTTATGGATATAATGAATATAGTCTTGAAGAACTATATCAATAATTTCATTGTTGTATTTATTTATGATATCATGGTATAATCTAAAAGATATGATGATCATATGAGTTATTTGTAAATAACTCTTTACACTCTTATATAGAGAATGTTATATGTTAAATTTATAAATAGGAATTCTAGATTCAAGAATATTATTTTCTTGTCCACATTGTCTATAAGGATGAAAGATTATTTGATCCTTCCAGGATAACAGTAGTGATAAAATGGTCAATTCTAATAAACATAACTGAGTTGTGTAGTTTCATTTTTTAGTAGGTTACTATTGACGATTTGTTCATATTTTTTATTGATCAACAAACTTGTTAACCAAGTTGACATATAAAAGGGGTATGTTCATATGGATAGAATAATGTAAAGAATGTTTTGAATAATTAAACCTGATATTAGACAATATAGTTATATTTACTTTATCATTAGTAAGGGATGGATTTTTGAAGTATAGTTACACATCAAATAAGGGACTTGGATTTGTCCTTACATATAAAGATAGATTTTTTAATATGCATCAATTCATTTAAAGATTTGTGAACAGAATTATCCAAATCAGGATTTTATGTTGGAAGGCGTATCCTTTTCATTGAATATATGGAGGCATTAAATTTATGGTGAAATATGTGAAATATATAGGGATAAAAAAGGTTGGAATATATCATCTCATATAAAGAGATCAATATGATGTATATTACATGACTATAACTACTCAAGGATTATGATTTCTCAATACGCTAGTACATTGGGAAGAAAAATAAGGTGGTTGATGGGATAAGTGTGAAAGTTAATGGAGATTTCGATAAAATGTAGATAAAAAATGTAATATGATCATGGATTTAGAAAAGTTATATTTTGTAATCATTAAGGAAGAGGAGACATAAAATATATTACAAACGATTTGAAAATGATAATAATTAGAGAAAATAAAAAGTCCCCAGTTTGATGATAAGAATATTCAAAAGTTAATAAAAGTTATGAATTATAGAAAGCTTATATACTTCATCTATTAGGTTGGTATATTGATATTTGGAAAGAGGGTATGTGTTCTATTTGTTCCTGCGTTGAAAAGAGAATTATTTGATAAATTTAATAACTCAAATTTCTCTATGGAATCACAAAAATCTATCAAGATTTGAAGGAATATTTTTGGTGGGATAATATGAAATGGGGAATTACATATAATGTATTAAGATTCTTGGTTGTTAATAGGTAAAGGATTAAAGACAACATCCTAAATGAGTCATGTAACCTCCACCTATTCCTATTTGGAAATAGGTTGATATTACTATGATCTTTGTCAGTGGATCTTCAAAAAATCCTAGAAAGAATGATTCTATATGGGTTATTTTTTATCACCATATGAAGGCAGAAAATTTCCTCACTATAGGTTAATATATACCTCTTGATACCATCACACATATTTATATTAATGATGTTGTAAGACTTCATGATGAGCCTCTTTCAATTGTATCTGATGAGGATCTACAGTATACATCGTAATCCTTGAAGAGACTTCTGATAAATCTCAAAAAAGAACTCACATTTGATCATAACCAACTATCTTAAAACTAAAAGGGAAGTATAAAATGACTATTTATACATTATAATATATATTTAGTTCTTGGTCAATTGAATTTCATGGTACGCAGGATCAATATTTACATTTTCTTGAGTTTCAATATAATTATAGCTTCTATTCAAGCATTAAAATGAAACCATCTAAATAATTACAAATAAAGAGGTTTTATACTCTACCTTAGAGGGATAAAGTTGGTGAAAGTATTATTTTAGTTCCATATATCATAGAAAATACAATGATAAAAGTGAAGACTATTCAAAATCATATTATGGAAGATCAAAGTAGAGAAGAAAACTAAACATATAACAGAAATATGGATTTGTAATTTCAAGTGGATGATAATTTAATATTGAAGGTATATATATATATCATGGTTATGTAAGGATTGATAATAAACCGAAACTATTTCCTAGGTACATCGAGCCTTTTGAAATTCTATATATAATTTGATTTTTCTTTTATATTTAACAATGCCACCCAAACTCTCTAAAGTTCATGATGTGTTCTATGTGTCATTATTAAGGAAGTACATGCCATAACCAATTAATGTACTCATATATAATGAATTATAATTAGAACCTGATCTATTTACTTTGAATTGATTATCCAAATTTTTGACACTAGAGAAAAAGTGTGGATGAATTAGGTGACTTAGTTTGTAAGTTACTGTGGATAAATCCTGAAATAAAAGAGGCAATGTGGGAAACTAAAGAATCTATGATAAATAACTACCTAAATATATTCACAAGGTGATATTAAAAAAAATTTAGGATGAATTTTTTAAAGGGGATGAACGTAACACCTAAGCTTCAATTATAGTATATAAACTTTTCTTTATAAAGAAACTATAAATAGAATTTAAATATTTTTTTTCAATAATGTTAGTAAAAACTAAATTAAAAAAATTTATAAATTTAATTTTATGAAATAAATTTCATTTCACAATTCACCACGTTAAAATCATCATATGGTGATTTTGGAGATTTTTCACAAATAGTTGATTTTTGGGTGAATAGTGATCTATACTAGGGTTTTTTTCAATTTAATGACATTATAATGATATAAGAGTAACAAGAAAGTTTGTGAAAAAATATTTATTTAAAAAATATGTAATTTTATTTATTATAATTAATATAAAAATATAATTTTGAATATATAAATATGTGCTTAACATTTTCAAAATTAGAGTATTGTTTTTATTCAAATAAACACTTTTTTTAGTTATTCTCTCTTAATAAAATTTTCAAAA
The DNA here is from genome assembly GCA_963277665.1 of Viscum album. Lineage (NCBI taxonomy): Eukaryota > Viridiplantae > Streptophyta > Magnoliopsida > Santalales > Viscaceae > Viscum > Viscum album. The sequence continues at coordinate 624,914,669 of OY728150.1, read as the reverse complement.
GGATACATTTAGTTCTGGTTTCTTTTTAAATAAAAATATATTTAGTTTTATTTAAAAAAATCCTTCTAGTTCAATTTTAATAAAAATTAGACATCATTTTGTTGTAAAATCATTTTCATAATTAAAACAAACTTTTTTTAAAAATGGTTTTCTTTTGGTTTTACGAACATATATTAAAGTAATTTATAAATTTTTTAGAAATTAAATGTCATAAAATAGATTAAATATTTTGAATTAAAATAATTAATATTATATAATCAGTTCAACTTATTTTTTGGTCATAATGAATAGTAACCATGATAATTATTTTTCACTTCAGTGAAGGGTAATATGAGTTAAAAGGGTTAAAAATAAAAGAATAAAGTTTCAGGATAACATAAAAAATTTATTGTATAACATTGGTTGTTTTTATTTCAAACATAAACTTAAAATATTAGAATGTATTATAATCCAGTGACACTATACATGAGTAAGTCAAATATTATATAATAATGGCTCTATTATTTATATCTTTTACACTCACTTAACTTATAAAAGGGAAACCTGTATCCTTGATTATAAACACTACATGAAACACATATCTCAACCAATACATACAAAATAACTTCAGAAAATTCATTCCCACATCCTAGAGGTTCTAGTCTCTCAAAATGTCACTTCAATAATGAATAATATGTAATCCAAAGGAGCTTTTTCAATGAAGAGGTATAACTCTTAACCGAGTGTTTTTAGGTTTTTTTCTTATTCCACATCCTTAAAATGTTCTATAACTATGATGATATGAAAATAAAAATATCTTACATATAATAAAATATTACTTTGTTGATTTAATGGATGTTTATCATACTATTTTCCATCATATGGAAAATGAAAACATCATTCGTTTGTACGTACGAACTACCGTATCCATGTAGTGATGTAATTTGTTTTTCATCACCACATTATTTTATAGTTATATAGATAAAATAATGAATATATATGATTTTTATGAAATAATTATGGTTCTATAAATATATAACATAATCTACTTTCTTACCCTTCCACCCTTTAACTAATTATAACATCCGTCGTGCATTCAAACAGACCACCACTTCCACAAAGTGATGTGATTTGTTTTTCATGTACCACTTTAATGGATGATTATAAAATTTTATTTAATGTTTAAAAATGATAATTATTTAGTTATTAATATTATGGAGATAATTTAACCTTTAAACCTTTAACTATGGTTAACACACTAATTTTATTTTGAAGTTATAGTCCAAAGGAACCCAAAATGTCCAATGTGAATATTTCCAATTTACTAACTATATAATTCATGTTAATAAATGAAATAAAATTATTATGAAAAAGGATATAAAGTATAAAATATTTATTAATAAAGTAGTAAATTAATATAATTCAGCTATACAAGAGTTAAATTATGTATATGGAAAGTCAGACTCGATTTAAGGGTTTATTCTGAAATCTTATTTATTTATTCAGGATTTTTTTGTTTAAATATAATTTGAAGAAAATTTTAAGATATTTTAATTTGTACTCCATATATTTTATTTTACTCTAGTTACATATGAATTTTATATTCCTTTCTTTAATTTACCTCTCTTTGGTACTTAAAATCACTAAGTAAATGTTTTAAAGGAAAATTGACCTTATTTCTCATTTTGGTGGGGAATATTTCACCTCCATGTTCATTTTCAATATACACTTTTCAAGAATTAATTTATTATGATCATATAATCATTTAAAGTCATTTATTACTACATATTAATTCCTTAATATTATTTAAAAGTAGTATTATTATCATTTTTTGAATGAGGCACTTTTGGCTTTTTACCAAAGTTGTAAAGGGAATATTTGTTTTAATATTTACCGAATGAACTAATTTTACCACCATCATAACTATTACTATACTTAGAAATTATTTAAAATGTTTATATGACAATTTTTAAAGAAACTAATTTTCAAAATATTCTGGAATTTTTTATTTAAAATGTTATCCAAAGAAAAGGATATTTACCCTACGTTTTCAAGGAAAGGATTGAATGTAACTTTAATGATATTTTCATATATTAAAATATCCTTTTAAGATTATTATTATTTAAAAAAGATATAATGTAATGATAAAATACAAATTATTCTTCTAGATTTATTATGATCATGTTGTTGTATTTATTAACTTGGGAAAATGATAACATTTCATATTCTTGTTTTCAACATGAATGTTTATATCGATTATGTATTGAATTTTTATTTATTAATTTTATATGATAAATAAATTATACATTGTTAATTGATGGGTGGAGACCATTATAAAATCTCAATACATTTTTTTTCATAATGAAATAAATTAGCAAGGTTATTTGGAATATTCCTTTCCTATTTATGTATGATGTCTTGACACGATGCCTTAGTAGAAAGATTATGTTGCTTGACTTTATGAATTCAATATTTATGAACCAATATATTATTATCCATGTGATTATTTGTGTTGATTTGTTATAAAATGGACATATTCCACTTTTATTATATCAATTATATGGAATATTTGATTATTTTTTATCTCTTCCATATTATTCAGGCTTTATTTATTCTATGATATATTTTATTGTATGCTTTACTTTATTGAGAATATGAGATCATCCATTATTATGTTTTATTTTTCCTAGGGTACCAAGAAAGGATATATGAATGATTTTAGGTATATAATAGAAAATATAATATTGATTTCACTAAAATTTTAATTTGTATTTCATGTTTTCAAATGTAGTGTGAGAATCAGGTATGTATATTGTCTCCTCAGATGATTAAACTATTAAATACTTTAAGATGAAGTCTATTGTATATTTTTACAATGTAGCAAGATGACCCATAGCTATGGGTTATTAGTGTTAGCGTGTTACAACATGGGAAACACTTGGGGCCTATAAATCGAATAGAACTTTAATTATATCCCATAAAATCTAAAAAATTAAAAATGTCACTTTTTTAATGATTGAGGAATTTGTGATTTTAAGACCATATTATAGAGTATCACCTTTATATTCATTAATTATTTTAACCCTTAGTAACCAAGAATATCCTAGATAATTAAGATCCACTTTTCCAAAATATTTTATCCTTTCTAACACTACTCACTGTATTTTTCATGATTTTCAAACGTTCTAGTGTGGGGGGAGGTTGTACATGGTAAATTGGATGCATATCACATTAAGGGTAATCTTAATATACATTTCATGTGATTTTATGAAAGTTCATGTTTATGATTCCACTTAGTTTCCCAGTTTATCTCTCTAAAAAGGGTTATGTCATTAAAAGGTAAAAATTCACCATTTATTAAACAATTATTTTGATCGTTTGGGGTTGTGTGGTGGATATGAGACTCGTCTCAAGAATTTTTTTTAAAAAAATGAAAAAAATTACTAAGGTATGAAAAAATTAAGATTTAATTCATTCATTGTTATATTATTATCCTTGACCCTTACATTGAACTTGGAAAATGGGGGTATGACATTCTAGAGGGATTATTTTCATTAGGATACTATTCATTATCATGTAATTTGTTTAAGAGATAGCATATTTTTTTTATCCCAAATATTTTACAACATATACCAACCCATACTGAAGTCTTAGAGTCATTTGATCCTATAATGTAAAGTCCTCATTAATAGAGACATTTTTCTTAATTAATTGGTGATTAGGGATATTATTTAAGCTTATGGTTAGGACCATGTGCATGAGGTATAAGAAAAACTCAAGAAAAATTATACCATGAATGATGAGGGAATATTTAAATAGAGGTTGATTAAGAATAGAATTGATTCAAATGTGAAATTAAATAATATGAGTGAAATAGAAGAGATGTCTTAGAGTAAATTTAGATTAGATGAATTATTTATAACTATATAATTGAGTAAGATGTAAGCTCTTGGTATTTTTATCAATGATATTATATTTATAACATCTTTATCTAAATGTTTTTTATATTAGAGTGTGTAATATTATTGATTTATTGATGAGGATTTCTTGGGGGCCAGAAAATGTTTATGTGTGGGAGAAATTTTTGATTCAAATTTTATCTATAATTTTCAAACTATTTTAATTTATTGTGTGAATAAAATGAGACATATTTTATGTTTTTCATAGATTTATCATAATATTTAACATATTTAATTATTTTAGTGCTTCTGGTTGATTTTTCATATTTTTCTATTATTCTTTGTGGTGGAATACTTGAATTATAGTGTATGCCCATGTATGGTGGCTTCTAGGGACCAGAAGATGGAAATTTATCTGTGAATACATCCATTGAATCTTATGAAATGAATGTTGGGAACTACTCATAGGGCCTAGATTACACAACATCAAATAATAGGATCTAAAGAGAAGAAAAACAAGACCTTCACCCATGATATAATCCCATGATCTTATCCATGAAAAAGTTTTTTTCCCTATTCCACTGAATGGTTAACGAACATGAAAAAAATTTCCAATGTAAAGGAAAATATCTTCCAAAGGAAAACCTAAAATCCACCCAAATGTGGTTGACCGCAGCCAATGGTAAGGGAAATCTAGAATGATATCAATCATGTATAACACCCACATATGTTAGTGCACCATGGGTCAGTTAATGGATAACCTCGTCATTATGAGGTAGTTTAAAGAAATACAAATATCCCACTAGATCCCACAAGTTTTCAACAATCATTCCATAGGATATCTTCTATAAAATAGAATAATAATTCAAAAGTAATGACTGATGTGGGACAATAGCACATAGAGCTACGTTGTTGTATTGTGGTATACTCCACTGATCTTTGGCCTTTGTTCCTAGAGCCTGAATAAGGATGGACCTTCCCCACAATATCAATTTCACATCAATTTATCATTGAGGTAGTCAAATATAATACCTCAATATTGTATGACCCAAAATGGAATACATTATGCACCACAACCAGTTAACTACAACATGATTGGGAGATTATAGAAAGAGACGTTATTTTGTATATCCCTAATCCACTATGTTGTAAGGATTAATCTACATCATAGTTAATCTCATATTCCTTAATTATAGGTAAATCCATTATTGAGATCGCAATAATATTTATTCCATAGATCTCAAAGATATTAAATTTTAATTTCTAAACACATCACCACACAATAGGACTAGTGGAATCACTTTATCTATGATCAAGCCCTTTTTAAAAAATGATTATTTTCATTTTCTACACTATAATCATGGATGATATTTTATGAGATACTCTAAGTTATTTTGAATAAATTTATAGATAAATCTAAGGGTTATATGAGTTTTTTTATTCCATGGAAGGAAATAAGATTTGTAAAACTCGATGGAAATTATGTGGGAATACTAGCGGAAGAAAAACTCTCTTAATTATAAGTTCAAACATCTTGATTTCTTATGGTTTTTATTCCAAGTTAATATTGGTAGAGGAAAGTTTCCTATTTTATTTTCATTATTTCCTTATCTATCATATTTCTCCATGAAGTATTTACCCCTCATGGTTTTATTAATCTCATGAAAACTGATCATGCTTCCATGAGTGAGTAGTTACCTTAGTAATTATGTAATTAGAGTAGGTAGAACCCTTATAGGTAAAAAATGAATGACTGAATGGTGAATAACATGTGTAAAAAGAATTACTTGTTGTTATCGTTATCTATTTTATCCCTTAATCAGCTAGAAAAAGTTATAATGAATAAGGGGAAAAAATCCAACTTGGTAGGGGTAATATAGTGATATATTTCCTAAATCCACCTCTTAAATTGATATTAAATCACCAAACCTAGGAGAGTTTTAGGTTACCTCAAGATAGTTGTTAAAAATACCTTTTTGGATTGGGTTGTGCTGAATACGTAAAATTAGTGTTTCCAAGGAGTTGTGAAATCGGTTTCCCATTATGATCACTAGGATATCAAGTCCTTGTCCTTTGGATCCAAACCTCTGAATTTGGTTCACTACCTCTTACTTAATCCATTTTTATAACTCATTGAACTGTATTTGTGTCTTTCCCCAGTGTTCCACCATATTAAAACCTATCACTTTAGATTATATATTAGTAACCTCACTGTGTTAATAATAATTAGGAACCATTGATAAATGTAAAATCTTCCCCATTCCTTATGGTTTGACATTGGGACTAAAATTTTCTATAATGTATTAGTGGTATTAGTCACAAGGGACTCATGAATTAAAATTATAAACTCTAATTGATGTCTTGTGAGTTTATGATTTCAAGGATATCATCAATCATATATTGATTTGTGTCTCATGTTCCTTACTTATTATCCAGCCTATTGTTGGGATTTTAGTTCACCCATTTATTTATGGCTATTTTCTACAAAATGAATTATACTAAATATATTGGTAAATATTTTAGAGGGAATATTAATAATGATTTAATTAATGTTTAAAATTTCATTTGTATTCATGTTGTATGAGCCTAATTTTTCCAAAACACTAAACCTTTTAATTTTGAAATATATTTCAATAATTTTCTTTATCTTTAAAATGAATTAATAATATTTAATTAAAGATACAAGTTACTATTATTGGTGTTAGAGAATGGTATAGTTAATTTGGGATTTAGTTTTTTAGAAAATAATATACGTTAACGTTAAATACCATATGCAGTAATAAATTATAAATAACTTACACCAGTGAAATTTTTTATAGATTCATTGCTAAGTTATGTATTTTATAAACTTTCATAATTTTGAAAATGGTGGGATCTAGGTGAAACCAAACCAAAAAACCAGGTCGTGGGAAATAAAACAATTTTTGAAATGAAATTCCAAATGAAATGGGTGGTGGAGTTAAAAATATCATTATTGCAATTATATAGTTTTCATGGGTTATAAAAAATATCTTGATCCACGATGTACATACACATCCACACAAGTTGGTAAAATTTTCCATAAAATCAATTATATGAAAATAAAAACCTACACTTAGTGGATCTTATGATCCAATTCATGTATAATAATCGATCAACTCTATGAAAAATATATTTTCCACTTATTATTTTTCTAATAAGGAGGTAGTTATACTAGTTTTCTATCTTTTAGTAGGTGAAGCTATTATATGGTGGAAATTAATATAGAATAAGAGGCGAAAAAGATAATTTAAATAAATGGAGTGTAAGTAAATTATGAAAATAATTCTTAAACAATATTTCCTTAGAAATCATCATAACATATTAGAGAGATTATTTTTAGATCATAAAAAGAATCGTAAAACATTCATCACATACAAGGTGAATTTAAAAATACATCTTAGTCATTCCATTGTATTTTATCAATAAATATATAAAAATATATTGATTCATTAGTAGTTTAAAACAAAATATTTGAAAGTATATAGTAATCTTAGAGTTTTGGAGTTATCAAATTTTGTTTGGTGTTATCTCAAGATGGAGATGGAGTTTTGATAATGGTCCCATGGGAATGAAGATAAGAAATAAGCAGTGGTCTTTCATGATGGAGGATCATATGATAAAGGAGAAATAGTGATCTAATCACCTAGAAGTCAAAGATTTATAATGAAACACAAGGAAAATTCCATCAAAGAAATGAGAAAATGAATCAAGTGAAGAAGAAAAGGATATCAAGCTCATGAATATCAAATTGAAATGGATAATCCAACCAATATGATGGAGGATATAAAGGAAACAACCTAGACACCACATAAGGTTCACTACTTAAAAATCAAGGCACATGGTCACTACACAATCTAGTGTAACAAACCAAGGATCCTCGTGGGTAATAAATGTTAGAAACCAAATAAACCAAGGGGAAAGGGATAATTTTATTTTATTTGAGTATCATTCATTAATTTGTACCAAATAAGTTTTATAGAACTATTAAATCATCTTCTTACCTTGAAGTAGAAAAATATATGAAAATAATTAGTTGTGAAATCATTTTAACCCATGTGTTGAAATCTTACACAATTGAAGATTCTCCCATTTTTTAATCCCTGCAATCGTAGAAATAGACACTATACTTGGAATCAATTGGAACTCATTATATAGAGGAGACCTCATATCCAGATAAAATAAAATTTATTTTCATATCATGAACCATCCAATGATCTTATACAAATACAATAAGTTTAATGAATTTATTTTAAAAAATCACTCAATGGTGTGGGTGTTGGTACCTAATATAGAATAATATCTTACTCGAATTAATGATTTAAAGGGAAGTATCAACACTAAGGACATGCCTATTGTTATGGGATATACTGATGTATTCCTTAATGAATTTACTATAATTACCTTAGTTTATTAGGTACAAGTATCAATATAACTCAAACCTGGAAAGATAACTATATCTGAAATCCTTGATGGAATTCCCTTGATAGTACTAGAGAAGTTAAATAATATACTACAAAAACAGTTTTAAAAATGATTCCAATGAACTGGTGAATCACTATGGAATGAAAATTTTTTCTGTTTAAAGAATTTGGATGGATAAATGTGTACGTGTGTTGAATAATAAGAAATTAAAATGTTATATGTAAAGAACAAGTATCCACTACCATGGATTTGAGACTTTTTTATTCAACATCAAGCATATTGAAACATATCAAAACTATATTTTGTTTAAGAATTTAGGTAAGGATAGTTAGTTCACTATGTTTAACAAGTGTAATATTTTTATACACTAAGTCACATTATTGGGGAATATAATCATGATTGGAGAAATTTATATGGGACCTTTAAAGAAAAATACTATTGGATAATTTCCCAAACCCATATCCGTTAATGAGATCCCACAATTACTAGACTATCTTGTTACTAAAAGTGTTTTGTGAGAAACTTCTCATAGTTTTCTAGCCCGTTAACTAAGTTAACAAGTAAGGTGGTAACGTATTTTTGGATGAAATAATGTGGAGATAGTTTTAAGTAGCTGAGGAAGTAGCTAAACATAAAACCTATACTCCCACTCCCCTCAAGAGAAAGATTTGTTAAATACACCAAGTAATTAATAAAATTCCTAGGTTCTATACTTATTTAAAATAGTAAAGTGATAACATATGACACATGAATATTAATGATCCATGAACTCATAAACCCGGCATATGATATGTATTTAATAGTTTTGATTTTTTACATTAAATATTTTGATTCTCTACCACTATAGAGATATGTGTTATATATATACTGATCATAATAGATTAAAGTATATATTCACATAAAAGTATTTTAACATGAATTAAAAAATATGGACCTTGTTAATAGAGGAATATGTTTGATCAGAAAAATATTATACTAAAAAAAGAAGGGAATTGATGCCCTTATTAAAAAATATCCATATACCCTATTCCGGACTAGGATTCAGAAAAACCATTACATAATTAATATCTAACATATTTATATAATAGTCATAATGTTTAGGAGAAAATACTACTTGTACAAAATGATTTTCTAACCATCATTCCCTGAGAGAATCATGGAGGTATAATAGAATTATATAGAGATTTAAAAGAAGGTATGATAAATAAATTGATGGAATATTCATGAATTAAACATTACTAATGAAGGAGTTAAATGATTGGAAAATAGTCTCTATGTGATATCATCATCATAGATAAAATAAAATCTCTTGTATTTTGTTTAAATCTCACTATTCACCACCATTAAATAAGTACCAATATGTACTAGGATATTCGTGATCACATCCGGTGGGAGATCATGGAGAAAGAGATTATATGTATAACTAAAAGTGTGTAGCATAAGTATTTTAGATTGGTCATTAAAATAATTGGGAGATAATATAATAATTTCCCACAATAATATAGAAATGTTAGAATATTATAATTTAATTTTACATCAATCATCTAAATACATATTACTAAAACAAAACCACATGGGTTTTGGTGGATTCCCCTAGTCTATTTACTTCCTTGAAATTATTGATGATATCACACTCTACTAACTTTCCATGTCATATTTTAGGGATGTAGTGAGTAAACACATGGAACTAATTTCAATAATATATTATTGAGATTGAATGATCACCTATAAATTTTAGAGGAGTCTCCAATATTACCTAAATATTGAGTTAAAAAACAATATAGTATATCACCCCTAGAATGATGGTAAATTTAAAATAAAATTTAGACACTCAAAGAAATATTAAAACCATGCTTGTTAAACTTCAAAGGGTTCTTGTATAAACAACTACCCTCAGTTATATTCTCATAAAAAATAGTTTCTACTCTTGTACTTAGATGAAACCATATAAAAAATTATATGTTATGATGTGAAGAACTTCAATATGAAAGGATAATTTTTTAATGGAAGATTTCGGGACCCAACATAATGAAATAGATGATAGAGAAAGTATAATACAACATTAATGTTTCTTAAAGAAAAAAATATCTCTTTTGAAAATATTTTATGATACTTGATTTTTTAATTTTGAGACCATGTATTTCTATAAATATCACCATATAAGAGATTCCTATTTTTTTGAGAAGTAGAGAATGTGTATCCATAGGTTATTTGGCCACATTGAGATCCTTGAAAACTTAATAGATTTATCCTACAAACTAGAACATCAATAAAACCTAGATCAAGTACATGATGTGGTCCACATATATCTACTAAGGATATACATATGGAATCCTACACATGTATTGAATACAGATGTGGTTCAACTGGAGTATGACTCCTCCAATGAGAAGAAACTATAGAATATCTTTGAACATAGATATTAAAATCCAGATAATAAAATAATTCACATTGTCAAATTACTTTATAGAATTCACAAGTATGAAGAGGTAACATGAGATCCCATAGAGGCTTTGAAACAGAGGTGACCATATCCATTCTTGACCGAAGATATGAGTTTAAATTTTAATGGTTAAAATTATAAATCATAGAAAATTGTAGACCAAGACTTCTATATATATAAATTTTTTACTAAATAAATTTTCATTTTATATTTTGGAATATGGTAAAATTGAAAGCACATGAATCACATAAGAAAAACTAACAATAATTTATTTCCTTAATTTATGAAATTATATAATGAAAATAAATATACTTCTTAAAAATTAATATAGTATAATGGTAAAATAAAAATAAAAGTATCATAACTAGAATATGACATTTTGGAACATCATTTCCCCCTAATACTACCAAAGTTGAAAAAAATAATGTAAAAATAAAAAATAGTAGTAATTTAATCCATTTTTTGAAGATAGTGAATATAAAAACTTGGGAGGAATTTAAATAAATGATTAATGAATCGAATTTTAGGTATTTATTGTAATTTTAAAACCAGTATGTTAGTTGGAATACTAACATGCTGGTTTAAAATAGTACCATGACCATTTGAATAGTAACTCGAAAATTAAAATAGTAAAATAAAATTTAAATAAAATTTAATATTAATGAAATATTTAAATATGCATACTATACTACTCTAAAATAAATATTCAAATCAGAGAACTCAAAATAATGTTTAACTATATTTTTCATAATTGGTATTTTAATATATTTTATAAAACATTATTTTTTGTAACAAATATAAAAACTATTTAATATGTATACTTTTTTTTATAAAATTAATGTTATTTTTAAAATAAAAATGATTAAATTATCCAATATTTTTTGGTAATATTTTAAAAACAAAAATTTTTCATGAATAGTAAAAATACAATTTATTAAGTAAACTATCTATTTTACTAACATAATTTAAGATCTAATAAAAAACTAATAAATAATAAAATTAGTGGATCAACCAAAAAGATATATAAAAGTATAAATAATCCATTTTAAAATAATAAATTGTAATTATAAATAAAAAATGTAATTTCCAATACCTAAAAAGTGAAATTATATCATAAAAAATTTCATTTCATATTCTTTTCTTTATATATAAAATAATAAATTCTATTATAAAAGGTTTGTAAAACCAAAAAACATATAATTTAAATAAATATAATTCATAATTTTAATATTACCATTATATAATGTTTTACTTTGGAAATAATAATTTATTAATTATGTTTATCCCAACAATTCCCCCACCCCTCCAGTATAATTACTCCCTCAAAATTCATATAGAAAATTAATTCTAAAGCCACATATACTAGAAAAATATCTACCCAATATCTATTTCCTTAGGATCATAGTATACTTAGATATGTATTTTTTTCATCTAACTCTAATATTATAAGAAATTAAGGCCTTGTCAAAGGAGAGTCTTTATAGATGAGGTAACACCTATCACTTTTTTCCACTCTACATCATCAATTATTAAAATATTCTACAAGATATTTTGAAATGATACTTCCTCAAACAAAATTTTATTAAAAATATATATAAATTTTCTTATTCAACTATATATGTACTATAAATTATTTATAATAATTATATTTTATTTCACCTTCTTTTTTACACAGTATTATTAATAGTTATTTTAATGCCTATGAGGAAAATGTTATTTCTTTACTTATAACTACCTTCATGGATAGGAAAAATAATTTATTTATAATTTATATATTTTTAAATTTATTTAATTTTAATCACATGGAGGTAATTCTATTAATGGTAAAATAAGAAAAATAAAAAAATAAAAAAAGGTTAATTCTATGAATCATATCATCAGCCATTTCATCATTAAAAAAATATTTAATAAATAAAGTATAATTATTATAACTGATCTTGAATAGTACAAATAAATTTTATACATTCTTGGATTCATTTTGTTTAATAAAACACTATTTTCTATAGATGATGTTTAAACATGATAGAACAAAATGGATCTTAATTTGAGGGGATTCTCCCTCAACATTTACCTTTATGATTCTAATTTTTTTAATCTTTATTAAAATTTATTGTCTTTATTATACACACTAAATATATTATCCATATTATTATTTACATTTTCTAGGGTTATATATTCCATTCTCTACAATTTCAATGATTTATGGAAAATCAAAAAAAAATGTTTGTAAGGGGACTCTTGAACCTGACACAATATTTTGGGGTTTTTTATCTTACTCTATCTTTTCCTTATGAATATTAAAAAATACTATCATACTTTATTTTAAATTTATTTCTACTTTCTTTTTAGTTAATATGAATGTTATTACTTCATTAGGATCAATTGAAAATCCACATTCCATGTCAATGATAAAATGTTTATCCTTAGAGACTCTTAAATTTTACTTATGTTTGTTATTCTCCTCTTTATGATATATAAACATTTATTTGTCAATTAAAAAATTCAATTCCAAAAATTATATTTATATTATTATTTTAGAGAAAATATATTCTTATTCTTAATTTTATACCTTAGAAATCCATTATTAACCATATTATTTTCTCATAGATTTCTTCTAGGTTGATTATCGATATATATTTCATTTCTATCTAGAATGAATGATTATAATAAATTAATTATATGATGGGAGGGATCAGAATTATATATCCCTTTAATTCATTCAATAATTTTATGTATATCATGAGATCATTTTTTATTAACACATTTCTATGTTTCCTAGAGATTTAATAACACTTATTAGACGTAACAGAAATGATTGAAAACCCAAACCAAGATCACCATATAAGACACATTAAACTATTTATAAACTAAAAATAAATAAATTTTGTGTGTACCTTACAATAAATATGAAGCTTATACACTCTTTAAAAATATCACCAAATGTAATCCAAAAAAGTCCATCACCCATAGGTACTCACAAGTTTGAACCAAATCACATTTCCCATGAATGGGTCCATCCATTCACCCATGGTATGCTAGTACCTCACTAGGATGAAGATACATAATGATGAGATCTTTTGAAATAATGTAATATCATTATAAAATGAATTATTAATCATATTATAAACCTTTTATTAGTAGTATGAGATATAAATACTTCAAGGATTCCCCTCAACTCTAAATTCATTATCTCATTTTTTATAATGAAAAGGATAATGTCTCAAACAAATCATGCAGGATTACATAATAAAATCTAATCCTAGTAAATTTCAACCATTGAAATAGTTATTAATGAAATACAAAATGGTAATGATTCTCTTGAATGATAATAATAATCATTTATCAACCTAAACTATTTCATATTTTAGATTGTAACTATTCTTAGACTTATGATTAATGTCAGACATACAATTCGACGTGCATGAGAAGTGGATTAACCATTCCTTAAAATATGTTACAATAATATCCAATGATAGGAAAATGAAGAATATTTTTTTCATGAATTATGAAATCTTATACAATTAAATATGATATTTCATATTGCATCTCCAATAAAAATGTTGCAGGTCATTTCACCCTATCTTTATATGGTAGAATTGATCCATTTCACCTTATATTTGTACTAAATCCTATAATACTTGGTGAAATTTTAATTTATATTTTTATAATAGATTTACTTTGAGGGATTATCTAATATAATTTTGGAAAGATATCATTAACATCACTATTTATCAAATCGTATGAAGTAACTTGTAAACAACCAACCAAAAGTCATATGGATTAACTTTGAAAAACATTTGGTGTAGATCTGGGATTCAAAATCGAACCCCATTTAGTAAACCATAATGTTTAAACCATGAGCCTTTACAGAATTGAAAAAAATATTGAATCAATAGATCCATAAATGAAATCAAAGAGAAACCCCTATCAATGCATCGATGATACTCAAGATATAAATAAATCTAGTGTGATTTCAGTCAGACACATTTATTTATAAACCATTATCAGTTAGTCACATCATAACATAGTAGATTTTATCATCTGTTATCTTTGTACAAGACATCAAGTGACCATGAGAAATAGAGTATTAATTTACCATATATCTAACTCATAAATTATAGACTCTCTGACTATTGACTAACCTAGTTGATGAATAAATCACAAGGAATTATCCTTTTGGATGAGCACATCACATATCCATCACCCCAATAAATAAGAAAATCATATTTAATATATATTTTCAATCACATAATCCCTAGTATAACTTAGTCAAGGGACCATATTTCATTCTTATTGTATGAGAGGAAAAATCCCTTCTTGGTGGTGCAACAACTGATGAAATAATCTACAACATACCTAACTTTCCCTTTATTATCTTATCCTAAAATCTTTTGTAAAAAAATTTATCAATGTAATAAGGTTTTCATGATAGGTATCTCACCAACCTTAGGTAATGGATACTCTATATATGATATATATAAACCCTAAGTATACAAAATAATTAGTTTATAAGACTCTATGTGGTATACTTATTAGGTATTCCAGAACAAAAAAACATTTTTTCTACATGAGTATATTCTATTTCACCATTCAATAATCCTTATCGGGATAAACATAACATTTTACCATAACCTATAATAATCCACGATGTACATTAGTTATGGATAACTTAATGTCAAACTTTTATTGGTCAATAATAATTATATTTCATGATTTTTATATCAATATATTCATATATGTACCCAATATGAAAGAATGATAAAGTGGAGATTTCCTTTTTTATGATATATTTTATATTCTTAAAATTATTAATAATAAATAATAAAACCGTATATAAGCACCTGTTTATCATAAAATAGACGATAGACTGCTATACTAGTCTTATGTTAACTATACTTTCTAAGACTTTTCTAACTCATAACATTTATATGTAATTCCAGACACATATCTATTAAACCATTTAATAAAACCATCCAAATATACTATTTAGTGAGTCACATATATGAAGAATGATGGATTGAATAATATTAAAATTTAGGAATAATATTCCTTACAATTAACTCCGAAAACATATTTTAACTCCTTAGTTACACAATATCAAATGTAATGATGTCATCTTCAATTATCTATGTATAAAACATTCAAATATTTACATAATTATCCTTGGAACACTTTTCATTCATTAAAATAATTATATATTTTCATTATTATCCACCAACACATCTTAAACCCCTTTTGGAAAAAGTTACATTCACATTGTTATTGTAACTATATATTAAAATTTTAAATTTATCTTTACTACCATGTCCTAAAAATACTTAGGATATATTATGTTAAATTCACTTTGAATTTTAATTGATATAATCCTTTATGAAATAGTGATATTCACTTTCTCTCTATAAAAAATGCAACTCTTCACAATTTTTATCATCACATATCTTAAACTCATTTGGGATACTAAGTGAAATTTATATTAATTTTAAGAATGGTACAACATATTTTAACATTGAATTTTTTTATGTTCAAACATTCAAAAAATAGTCTCTTAGAAATTATATTTTCTTTAGGATATCATGAAATTATAGACAAACTCCTTTTTCCAAAAGAAATAACTCTTATTTCCTTTTTTTTGGAATATTAAACAAAGAAACTATTATTTTTACACACACACACACACAGATATATATATATATATATGATATTCTCTACGTTTACAGTATTTTATTTGAAAATATGACTTTATTTATAAAAATATATCACTGATGGGAGGTAAAAACATCTTCCATTTAATTTTTAAAAAATTGATAAACACTTTTACCATAAAAAAAACATTATAATCCTTTTCCCCTCTTCCAAACATGTAATAGAATATAATGAATCATAAAATATGTGCCTCAAATTTATTATCTCTTCTTGTTTATAACAAAACATTATTAGTGAACAACTTATCTTATAATATATAAGAAATTATATGATGATACACATACTTTTATTATATATTTCTAAAATTGATATATTCTTCTACATTTAAATCTTTGGTGTAGAAAATAATTAATTCATTTGTTAAATACAAACTACATGATTTATTAATTTTTTCTAATTATTTAGAAGTTATATATACTTATAATAATTTCAAATTATGTATTTTTTATCATGTACCCTTATAAATATACGAATTTATTTCTATAAAAATAACACTTTACATAAAAATTTCAAGGAGTTTTTAGAACCCCTTATGGTATCTTAAATAATCCTATCATATGGAATCATTTTTCCTTATAATTGAAAAAAATATTAACTATTAATAGATTTTACTTGCTACTATAAGAAATTTTTTTGGACATTCGAACTAACATTTCATCTTTAAGTTTGAACTTCTTCCCATTTATATTATCAATACAACACTAACACATATATATCATATTCCATGTACATCTATTATAAATATGTTTTGACTATTATGTAAAACATTCTTAAATTAGATCATATTTTAAGAAAAATATAATATATGGAAAGAAAGTGAATTCCTTAACCAGTATAAGCATTAGGGAAACTGTCAGTTTATCCATTTCACTAAAATAATCGACCATATTAAGTATCATTGATGTAACCAATCATACTGAGTATATAAAAATAAAATCCATTAGGTCAATTCACATATAATTCCTAAAAAACCAAAAGTTAATAATTTTATTCTTTCTATAATCATCTTTATTCACCAATTTTATAACATTAATAGTTGGTTACTTAGGAATATATTTTCTTTAAAAAATATAATTTTTATTAACTTAATAACTCTTATTATATTACAAGTCATATGAGTTTCCTATATTAAACTTATTCATCCTATTTTATTAATCACAAATATATGTTTTTAATGATGACGATGATGCTATTTATCTACAACATTAGCATTTATCAGATGACTATATTATTTAATTATCATTTAATAAGTTGTTTTAGTAAATGTCTCCAACTATAAAATAACCCATTTTAAATGTTTTATATCCATTAGTGAACCGGGATCTATATTTCACAAAATAATATGTCCACTATAGTGTTCATATAACCACTTCACTATTTTGGTAGGAATCCCTTCCAATCATATCACATATGATTCTTGGATTTTTAGTGGAAAACACTATATTAAATTCATCATGTTTATATTCTCAACTCGATTTTCTAGTATATAAAATATTGAGATTTCTTTGCTAATAGTGACCTAATGAAAATTACATGAATAAGAATCTAATCCCACTAGGGTCACTGATTACTTTATTTTATACGCAAGTTAATCCATCCACCATACCTTAGCATGAAACTACATGGTTGGCTAATCAAGGTCTTGAAAAGTGATGTTTTGGAAGGAATATGACACTAGTATCTTAATGTGATTTTATAACATTATATTATACCATGTTATTCTCTTTACATGTATGTATGATTATAGTGATTTAGTTTGGAATAAAATTCCTTCCACTAAATAAATATGTATAATCCACATTGATGTGAAACTCTTTCCACAACCCATAGTTTGTCTTGCTCACCAAGAAGTAGAAGCCCAACATATTTATACATATCCTGATGCATCCTACATATATAGTACATGATATTTTCATATATATATATTTTTAAATTATATAAAATTTATATACTTCCTATGAGTATGTAAAGGGTTATAGATGAATAACACCCACCTTTCTAGAATAATGCATAAGCCTCTAGGCATGTGAGATGTTTGACCCAAAGTCCCATTCCATAGTGAGAGTTTAATCGAGAGAGAATAAAATTCATTAAAAATGTTAAACCTAATACGTTTAAACAATAATCTACAACTAAATTAAAGCTAATTAAATTAATTACAGTCATAGGTCTAGGTAGATAGAAACTAAAGCTTTTGTAATTGTACATAGCATATAACGAAGGGCTTGAAAATATAATATGAATATATTTAACAACATTAAACTAAATCATACACATATTCACAATATAAATAATTTATATCAATTAATAATAAATAAGGAAACAATTTTTAAATAAATTAAAAATTCACATATATAAACATGAGATAAATATTTACGTAAAATTCATTAAAAAAAGTGAATTATAAACAATTTATAATTTTTGTTACCAGTTATAGACCTTCTATAATCATGAATATAAAATCTTTATATTTATTTCATAATATGAACTAATTTATATTATACATTATATGAAATTTTAAGTTAAATATTAGTTATTTTATGAATTATAAATATTTTATATTTCAATTTCAATTATGTAAAAACATTACATCATCTACATATCAAATACATAACATTATTTAAAACATAATAAAATTAATCAATAAAACTATTTTTATGAGATTTGAATAATATCCAAAATTGATTCATTAATTTCTAAAAATCAGTTTAATTAATTTGGAACAATTCAAAATATAATTGTAAACACATTATAATTTACAAACACATTATAAATTACTTTAATTATTTATAATTAAAATCTTTTTTTATATGTCTTAAGGCATGAAATATAATTTAATAAAATATATTTTAATATAAACATTTAATACTAAAAAATGATAATTATCAATTGTTTCACAAATATTTATTAAATAATTATAGACCTTTTTAATTAAAAAATTTATAACCCTATTATAGATCAATAAATATCACCAAAATATCACTTATCATTATTTATATGGAATTTGAAGATAATAAAAATAAATTCCTAATTGAAAATAAATAAAAACAATTTTTATTCATCAATTGAATTTTATGATTTATAATGACTCATATAACTAGGATTGATAGGCTCACCAATACAATTTTTAGTCATAATTTATTTTTGGTAGTGTTATCATGTCCCACAATAGAATCATTTCAACATGAAACCACATGGGAGGTACAATGCTCTATTTTTTATAACATGGTTCAATGAAATTATAAGATAATACATCGGGATATTGTACACCATGACTAATATAAAATAGCTGGTATTATACCAGGTCACTTCTTACAATATCTTCATGTCATAATTTATGATTGAACTTTCCTGAAAAAAAAAAGAACTCATATTACACGATAATAATACAATATGTATAATGATTTTAAAATACATTATTTCATGTATGATTTATGGAATCTATATACATGAATTTATTGGATACTACTACTATGGTATAAATGGGTTTAATAACAATCATTAGATATAATGAAAATTATTATAAAACCAAAAATAATATCACCATAGAAGAAATATGGAACAAAACATAGAATGGGAATTAAAAAAACCATATGTGTAAGTTACACCAAAGATACTGCTTACTACTTTTGTATGCATCTTCAACCATGTCGGATAAAGATAACTAAAGTAATACCAAAGGACTCCTATATCCATAGGTATCTATAGGATAGAACTGAATCACTCATCGCATGAGTGGAATCATTCATTCACCTACAATATACTAGTAACTCACTTGGAGAAAGATGTGTAATGAATGGATCTTCATAAAGAATTATTTTAAACAAAAAATGAATGAGTAATCATTTACACACAACATGGTATGGAAGTATGATTTATAATGATTTTGTGGATAATCATAGATTATTCATGATTTAAATTAGTCATTATAACACATGAGTTAATGTGTTGACCAACTCATGCATGAATGTATGAATACATTTACTACAGACCCATTTCCTCTAATGAAATAGTTATAAAAAAAATACATCATGGGAATGATTTACATGAATGATTACTATTATCATCCAACAACCCAAACAATCAATTTTGGTAGCATGTAATTGTACTGAACCTTACGATTAAGATCAATCATACCCTATAAATTTCATGGGATTTGAAATTACCATTCATTATGATTGGAAAAGTTATTTTCATATTCTCAATAATTATAATACCCTATATTCATAAATATGATATAGTAAATTATTTCTCATGTAATAGTGTCTTTCTATATGTATATCATTCACATGATGATATATTTGTTCACTTTCAATGAAGTGAAGATAATATTTGTACAAAAAGGTTATGATTCAACATGATTCATGATTTATTCACATTCAATGAATGAAATTTTTCCATAATATTATGATATTTCATTATTATGCATGTGTCATAATTTCCTTATGATCATGATAATAACCACATGTTTATGATATTAAGATGATGATTATGTTCACCCATGCACTATATTGATTCATGTCTTGTGTTTCTTCCCCATTATCGCACCCCTTATTGGGATTATAGATAACCATTTTCATTGTTGTATGTACAATATTGATTACATATTCTAAATAGATTATTATATATTTTTTGAACTAATATGAATAAATATTTGAATAATTTTTAAAACATCATATTTATTCTTATTGTGTGAACGAAATTTTGATAATATGCAAAAATATTCAATTCTAGAATATAATATTATTATATTACTTATCTTTAAAATGATGTAGCAATCATTTATGAATATATGTATCACTTTATATAGAAAATTTTGATTGATGTGTAGTTTATTTTTACATGTGAAAAATTAATCAGATATCATTGTCCTATGCTTTCACGACAATCCAAAAAAATTTAGGTTTCAATCAAGTCAGTAGTTTTTAATATTTTTTTACTATAAAACTATTTTTTTTGAATCATTCCAATCAAAATGAACTTCAAAATTATTTTTTTTCCATCCATAAATGTGAAAAATTAATTGGGGGGTAATTTTCCTATAATTTCAAGAAAAAGTCAGGTTGTTTTTATTATTTTGAATCTTTAACGCTTGTTTTAACAACTTTTAAATATAAAAAAACAAAATTTTAATCATTTTGATCACACTATATATCATAATTATTAAAAATATATTCATATATTTCAAAAATAATAGATGGTTTTTTCTTACTCTTTTATGACAATATGAATTCATTTTCTTGGTTTTCACTACTTCACTTTTTATTAATCTTTATTTACTTGAAAACTATTTTTGGTCATTTCAACCACACCATTAGATGAAAAGACATATTGAATATTTATAAATGTAAAATATCAATATACAATTGTTTTCCTATGATTTCATGACAATTTGGGGATATTTTCAAGGTTTTAAGATTTTAAGGAATTTTTATAAAGGCTTTTTATTCTATAAAATGAATTTTTGGACATTCTATAAACATTGCACGTCTAATTGATGTGTAATATATTAATATATTTCTGAAAATAATTAAGGGTGGTTTTATTTTTGTATGAACATCATAGGAGGTTTTTTAGGTTTCAAATCCATCATTATTTTGTAATTAATTTTTAATATAAATCAACCTTTTTAGTTATTCTAACCACATCACATGTTACATTAATGTCAGGATCGTTCATATAAAAGTAGTCAATGATAACTATGCTTTTATTTCATGAATTTAGGGATGTTTTTTATTATTTTCTCTATCAATAGTGTGTGAGCCATATTTTTTGAAATTAAAAAAACATTAAAAACTGAAAATAATTATAATTACAATTCAAAAATGAATAATTAAATGAGAGAAAAGTAATAAAACATACCACATACATTAGGTGAGTTCACATACATATCACATATAGACTCATTAAACTACAAAATAGTTTCATCAAGGCCTATAACAGTTAAATATTATAATTTAGAATAATTTTTATAATTATCGATGTAAGTATAAATTATTTCAATTTTTAGCAATGAAATTGTGACTTTCACACCACAAATGGGATTCTACAACTTAGATCATATATAGTTGACAACATACATGATAATATATCCTCTTAATCAATTTGTAACTTCTCAAATTTGTAATCCATATTGTGCTTCAATGGTTGTTGTATAGCATCAACTTCAACATATGTGCTTATCAACATCTTTGCATGTACCCATCACCTACTCTCTAACAACTTCATGATGTGAGATACTTATTCAATAGTTTTTTGAATGACCATATACATTAATCCCTATAACACAATATAATATCTTTTCTTAGAGTGATGTAATTTATCACACCTCTAGGAACCATTCAATAAAAGCATTAATCCACACCTATTTATTACACATAACAAATTAATGAATATATATCAATATTATCTTTAAAAACTCCAATTTTTATTCAATATTTTTTCTTAAATTAATATTGGAATCATTGGTATCTTTTTCCTTTTGAGTCCTCTTATATACCAACATTTTACCATTGGGCTCATTTCACTATCAGAATTAGATATACAGAACTCTAATTATATATTTATATCCATTTTACAATAAAATTTTAAATAGTTGATCATAAAATGAATTATTAATCTAAATAATGTCTATTTTGGTACACATGAAAAGTTACAAGTCAAGAAGGATATACCCACAACAACTAATTAAGTGAATGACGAAAAGAATTGGGCTATATTCAACATATTCAATTATTAAACATATGAAATATTATACTCATTCATATATTCAATTAAATAAACCACAAATTCATAGTATCACTAGAATAATATAAAACAAAATAAATTTTAATAGAGTATTGATGTGATAAATAGTTTAATTTTTTTAATAAATTTAATAAAATTTTATATATAATATAAAATATATTATATGTATACCTTAAATGGTCATAAAAATAATCTTTATCTCTTTAAATGGTCTCATTGACCCATTAAATATATTATTTCCATATTACTACAATTATCTGGTAATGATTTTAATAAAGAAATTACATAACAATAGGATCCTCTCTTTTAATTTGGAAAACCCCCACTCTATAGTTTTCACCACAACAATGATATTTTATTTAGTGCTAAATAAATAATCCTATTCTATTATGGATTCTAATATTAAGGGTTCATTTCTTAATCTATTATCTTTATAAAAAATAATTATTAAGTATTATAAACATACATTATAAATGGTAAAAAATCACTCCATGAATAGTATTAACCTAATCACACTACAATAACATAAATTTTTATCCATGATTCTAGATTATTTCAATGATGTCTCCCAATCGTCTATAGTAATAACATTCCTCGATAGATAGATAACTAATACCACTATTTATCATTGTTCAATTGACTTATTATCACAATTGTAACATATAAATCTATTACCATCTAAAAAATTAAAATTATGAATTATAAAATACATCATCAAATATTTCATTCAATTTTTCATCTAATATATGAGTAATGGAATAATGTGTTTTTTTACTTATAACTTTTACATAAGTCATTGGAACTATGGGTGAGAAATAAAAACTGATACATTTTAATAAATTTTGAATAAATTATATAGGTATTTGAGTCTTAATCCACATATAAAATTAGTTGAAAATAACTTTTAGATTACGATAGTCAGTGACAAGGGAACTATCATATTTTAACTCAATGATATTCATCCTAAATTACATAATAATAAGGGATATTGTGTAAATTAAATATGAAAATGAAAAATTTATCAGTTTAATAATATAACCTATTGTATCAAATTCATAACATATGGAATGTTGAACAACATGTATTGATGAGCTTAAACCCACTAAAATGTTTCTATGATAAAAAGTGTACCTCCTCCAACTAATCCTTTATTAATCTGGGATGTTTTATCTAATTTCAAATAAATATCATTATTATAGGTTGTATAGATGTTGGTATATTCATCCACTAAATAATCCTCACAAATCAATTATTATGGACGATATCATTTCAACACATAATGTTTCAATGTATTCCAGAATTACTCAATTGGAGAAATCCACCTAAATTTAACGATACTTCCAATAATGAAATATCCAGTTGAGTTTAGGGTCATGTGGATAGTGATATCAATATAGGAGGAGATTGTTTTTTCAAGTGATATAATTTGATACCAATATTATCATATACATTTTCCAAAACACTCATTTCATGATTTCTTGAACAGATCTATCTGAAAAAATTAAAAACATCAATTAATATAAAAAAAACATGTGTAGGTAAATAATCATGAATTTCAATTATAAGTAACAGATGTAGTGAAATATGATTATTTTTACTTTGAAACCCTAGTATTATCATTCTCACCATATTCATGTGCTTTTAAATATTAGAATAATAAGGACCAAGAACCTTAAACATCATAAAAATGTAATCTAGTGAATATTTCTATTTTTTACTCATTGTGTGCTATGTACTAGGAAATAATGACTTATTACCCTCACCCATTTATAAATTAAATCTAATTCCCCATCCTATTTTTTTTTCAAATCATATCATGCAATTAAATTTTCTTTTTGATTTCCCATTAATTTCAATATTTTTCTATAGTGTATTTTTATATACATTTTTCTTAATTTATATCAGTTGCATGTTTTTATTTAAGATTTTATCATTAAAAATAATGTAATTTTTTAAAAATACTATTGGTTTATAATGACTAAGATTAAGACACAAGAAGTAGGGTGAATTGTGTTCCTTTAAAAACATGAAAGAAACAAATATTCCCTTTTATTTTTAAATAATTCACTTCCTTCTCTCATAAAGATGAGAATGAAGCGGGAAAATAAATAAACGAATTAACAAAAAAATGATTTATAGCGGTTCAAGGCATATAAATCCACTTATCCACTCCACCAATGATATATCCACGAGCTTTGATATGTTACCTAGTAGTTATTTTTTCAGGGACCTCTAAAACTGAGTATATGTAACATCCTAACTCGGGTTCCACACATCAATTCCCCAAGCCTATCGGTCACATGACCTCAGACATGCCTCCCAATATGCCAGAGGTTGTCGACTAGAAGTGTGGTTCAATTATAAATCATGGGCAGACTATAACCTCATTATCAAGTAGCACAAAAAATTAAATAAATAAACAATATTCAACTGAAAAACCAAAATAAATTCCATATCTAAAAGAGACCAACATAAAATGTTGAACCAAAATAGGGAATACAGTATCAAAAACTAAATATTATATATGTAATTACAAATATGTTTCAAGTGTCAATATGAAAAAACCCAAAATAAATAATGACATTGAAAACTCCTATGTGGCCCCTGAATCTCATCTAATTACATGATCTACGATCCATTCCAAATCTTCTATCTAACAAATATATTATGCCCATTTTCTGTCCTGTAATCATGAAGTCTATTTGGGTACTAATTAGGCAGCTCGAGTAGGGTGTGAGTACAACTCAATTGTCCAGCACTAACAACATATAAAACAATGTCCAGTCAATAACAGTGTATACAATTGTATAAATAATAAATTACAATACGTAAAGCAAATCGTTATCATATTTCATTATTCTTTAATTAACCAAATAAATACCTCTGAGTTCCCACAGACACCCATACAATCAATACTTGCATTATCCCATACTGGAGTCTAAAAAATATCACTTATTGAGTTCACAATTCATTATTACACATGGTATTTCATTACCCATTAAAACATAGTTCATAACATGACCACCTAGAACAATAGTTTAGTGACAATATAGTGGGAATATGATGTCGTGTCTAACACCCCATGGGTTTTTAGACCCTTTCTCCTTATCCCACACCTCAATATTACATGGGTATTTGAAGCCGTACTACCTGACCCACACTCACTATCTCATATGGGTATTTGGAGCCTCAGTCCCAATCCCACATTTTATAACACATGGGTATTTGGAACCTCATTCCTTTCCCCTTACACTAACAATAAAATATGGGTATTTATACCCACATTTCTTTTCATATACTATAATAATCACATGGGTATTTGGAGCCTCAGTCTGTGTCCTACACACACATATCACATATATCAAAATATCACATATAACACATTCATCTCATTCATTGAGGTTAATCATCATTAATATTCTTATAAAAATACACATCATGGTATACTATTTCAATTTATCAATAATAAAGGTTCATCAATTTAAATCACAAGGAATAATATAAAAAATCTAATATTAAACCATTTATCAATATTTAATCATATAAATCATTAACCCTTTAAGGTTAATCCAAACATCCCATAATCCCTATTATCAATTAATTTATATAAAAATTAATTGATCAATCACAAAACCCCACTTTCTCATCAATTCCACAATCAAAAAATTTAATCAATTAATTTACTAATTAATTAATAAACTTCCATAAATTTGATAATCAAAATTACTATAATTTAGTTTTCCCAGATTCATCTCATTTCATGATCAAATTGAAAATTATTTAATAAATTCCGTGATTCCATAAATTAATTAGTCAACTAATTTATTCAATTCAAGATTCAGTTTTCAAATGTGTTAATTTAAATTTTATAACACATACATAAAATTGGAATTCTAGACTATGGGAATTGAATCTATAAAACCTACTTCAAAATTGGTGATGAACACTCGTAAAACAATCCCCAATTTGAAGCGCAACAAATAAGATCATGATAAAGAATAAGACCTAGATCCGATACCTATATCCAAGATAAAAAAATTAGATCTATAAAAACCTCGATCAAGATCCATCACCAATAGAGGAAAAAAATTCCTTCAAAAGATAAGAGAAAGATGAGAAAGTTGGAGGAAACCACACAGGATGAAAATATTTTAATAGGAGAGGTTCAGATCCTTTAGTGGATCCTTGATTCATCAAGAAAAGAGGTTGGAGGGTCTTATAATTCATCAAAGAGCATAACAAAAAAGGCAAATTTTTTTAGGGTCATGTTGGGTTATCTAAGGGTTAAATCCAACATTTTGGGAAATTTTAATCTAATTTTCTAAATAATTAAACTTGTGTGAAGGGTTTCCTAGGTAGGGAAACACACTTTTCCAAACCGTGTACCAAAACCATGTGCCTCTTATGGGTGGGGGTGTGATTACTCTTAAGTGGGTGAATGGTTTGAAAAACCATGCACCATCCATGAAATCCGTCTTTGTATGGGGTTTCACAGTTTACTAGGGTAGGGAACACAGTTTGGGAAAACCAAGGGACAACCGTGTACTACCAAAAACCCCTAAAAAACAATAAAATTCCACCCAAGAACACCCAAGATATAACCCAAAAAAGATATAATCAAAATAGGGCAAATGTGTGCCTGTATACAAGGTTGAGACTTCTCCAAAAAGGTCATTATCTTACAATCTCTCTACAATATAATAGGTTTTCTTCAAGAAATACTTCCAAGAATCTATAAGATTATAAGGTAAAATGTTTAGACCACTGAGCCTATATATCCTCTTCTATTTCCCATTTTCCCTCCTGAACACACCTATTCTACCACAATACAAGAACTATCCACATGGTCTTTCCACAAAACACTTTCTCACTACGATAAAAAAATGTATCAGATGCTCCTCAAAGGATGCATCAGTCTCAAGATCAACCTCATACACATTGATCACATGGGAAGGGTTAGGGTAATACCTCAAAATTTTTGATGGATGGAAAAAATCATGCATAGAAATGTACCTCTATGGAAGAGCTAATTGGTATTCCATCATCCCAATTCTCTCCACAACATCAAATGGTCTTGCAAACTTAGGTGCCAACATACCCTATCTGCAAATCCTATGGTGACCCAATCTAGGTGACACCCAAAGGAAGGCATGATAACCCTATGTAGACTTTTGGGGTCATCAATGTCAATAAGCATACGACTTTTGTCTACTCTGAGCTGTAACTATACATTTTTAATCAACAAAATCTACTCTGAAATCTCTTTCACGAGACACAATCCCAAAAAATCTGAGTCACCCACCACCATCCAACATAGAGGTGATGTACATATAATACCATAATATAATCATATGGTTTCATATGTATATATTATTGATAACTATTTATATAGGAAAAATTCACCAATTCTAGGTGCTTCTCCTATGTCCCTCCAAATTTTAGGACACATGCTCGTAGCATATCCTCAAGCACCTATATATTATGTTTCAAATTCCTATCTATCTGTGGATGGAATGTTGTACTTAGTAAAACATATATACTAAGAAACTTCTATAGGACCTTCTAGAAGTGTGAAGTAAAGCATGAGTCATGGTCTGAAACAATACTCCATAGAACTCCGTATAGATGGACTATTTCTTGAACAAATAAATATTCCAAACAATCCACTTAGAAATTTTCTAGTATAGGCCAGAAATGTAACACTATCATCAATAATTCCATAATCACCCATATATCATCTTTGTTTCGATACGTCTTGAGTATACCCACCACAAAGTCAATGGTAATGTCATCCCACTTCCATTCTAGAATGGGACATAACTGTAGTAAACCTACATGTCATTGATGATTTTCTTTCACCAGTTGATAGGTGTTGCATCATTTCACCAACCTTGCATATCCTTTTTCATTCCCAGACACCAATACCATCATCATAGGTCATGATACATTTTGATCACACCCGGATTCACCTCCCACTTTGAGGCATAAAATTCACGCATCAGCTCCTCCCACATACTTGTAGGCACATCAAACTAATTTCTAATATAGATGGTCTCATCCTCATTTATAGTTGAATCTGAATGTGAAATCCCACCTTCAAGTATTTCTCTCAAGGATAAATGCTCCAGATTCTCATATTGTCTCTCCCTGATCTGGATGAAAAGTGTAAACTCCACTGAAACGGATACGAGAGTCATATAACTATGGATCTCCTGAACCAGAACATGCAGCTCAGCGATTAAATTCATCATCATCCACTCATACCTAGACTTCTGAACTACATGAGTCTGAGTTTTCCTACATAGAGTGTCAGAAACACTATTCCCTTCTTGTGTGTAAATACAAACTCAAAAATCAAACGGCTACATATACAAAACCAATCTCCACTACCAAAGATTAAAATATCACTGTAAAAATATATATTTTAATATCTTGTGATCTATATACATAGTAAAATTTTCACCCAACAACTAATATTTCCAAAACATCATGGTATAAACCACTACCGGTAGCTCTAGGTCATTAATAGGGTGGTTCTATTCATGTGGCCTCAACTGACGAGGCCCCTATGCCACAACCCAATCTCCCTACCTCAACACTACTCTAATAACTCTCCTAGAAGAATCAAAAGACATTATATACTCCTCACCTGGCTTGAGTAGGATCAAGATTAGTGATGTAGTCAAGAACTTATTCAACTCTTGGAAATCATTTTCACATGGTCTCGACCATTCAAACTTCCTTCCATTCTTGGTTAAGCTCAAAAGCGGTGCTTCCAAGAAGGAAAAGTCATGTTTGAACTTCCTATAAAAACCTGATAACCACAAAAATAAAGGGATATCAAAAAAATCTTGGGAAAATCCCAAGAAACCATTTCTTGAACTTTCAATGGGTCCACATTCACACATTACAGTGAGATGATGTGGCCAAATAAGTGTACATGATCAATCGAAAATAATACTTTGATAGATTGGCATATAACCGATGACCCCTCATTGTAATCAGGATGATTTCAAGATGTTGGAAATGATCATTGTGAGTCTTGGAGTATACCAATATGTCATCCAAAAATACTATAAAAAACTGATCTAAGTATGGGTGGAAGATTCTGTTCATCAAGTCCATAAACACTACTAGGGTATTTTTTAGCCCAAATGGAATCATGAAAAACTTATAACAGACATACCTTCTTCTGAAAATAGTCCTTGGTTTATCATAAGGTTGAACACTCAACTGATGATACCACAATATATAGTCGATATTGAAGAAAATAGAAGATATCCTCAAGTGGTCAAATAGATCATCAATACATAGAAGAGGATAACAGTTCTTCACTTCCATCTAGTTCAACTTCTGGTAATCAAAAAACAAGAATGTTTCCATAATCATTCTTTGAAAAAAAACTGGAGAACCCCAAGGTGATGTACTTGGATAGATAAACCCCTTAACCATCAACTCTTCCAATTGAGTCATAAGATCTTAAAGCTCTATGGGTTCTATTTTTTAAAGTGGAATAAAAACTAGCTCATCTCCATGCATGAGATAAATTGTAAACTTGACATCTCTCTTAGGTGGAAGCCCTAATAATTCCATAAGAAACACATCATCGAACCTATCCTCTATGGGTGGAAAGATATCATTCCTTTGACCCCATAGTCTAGTAAAAGACATGCCACCTGGGTGATTATCTCCCTTAGTTGCTGATGAATTAGACATGAATGATATTCCAGGATATCCCACTCTTAATGGTGAATGTAAATGTCACCCATAGGAGGCATAAATTAAACTCTCCTATGGTGACAATCTCTATGGGACAAGTATTCTAATAAAAAGTCCATATCCAAAATTTGGTCAAAACCTGATATATCCAGTATGTAGAGATCAGATAGAAAATGACACTCCCAAACCTCAAGAGAACACCCTTTCACAAAGAGACATATCTCAATCATGCTCCCAATGGTATATCTATCATCATATCCTCACTCACAAACTCCACTACCAAAATCAAATCATTCCCAAGTTGTGAAGATATAAAGGAATGAGAGGCACCATTATCAAATAAAGAACTATATATCATATAATCTAAGAGAATGTTACCTCTAACTATCAACGATCCAAACTCACTATACACAAGTGTAGGATGAGCTACATGAAACTATCCTGACCCACTTCTCTATGATGCATTTTGAGTCACCTGAGTTGCACCATATGGGTACTCTTTCCTAGAAGCACCATGTCTATTGTCTCTACCACCGTGGATATGGACATATAACTGCCAGACTGGTATGTTATAGAAGTACCACTTCCCATACTCTAGTTCTGTCTAGACACTCCATCACTACCCATTTTACATGTATTATTTTAGAACCATTGTATGTATCTTATCCTTCCACATTCTCAACACTCTACTGATGGTCAAGGGAACTATCTAGGAAGGTGACCCGAGCTACCACACTGGTGCCAAAGCACTCAGGTAATATCCTAGGAAACTGATCCTTCCCCCTGTCCACCCTTATTTCCAAATATTTAGACAAAATTCTCATAATGACACTTTCTATCATCAGAATATGTACCCCTTAATCTTCAAGTAGTAACCACATTCCCCCAATAGAAGATTCCGTTGGGTTCCCCTCAGATATGATATCCTAATCCACCACTTTAGAAAACATTTTCATTCAAAAGATATTAAATTGGGACTTAATATCACATTTAAGACCATCCCGAAAATGAATTACCAAAGCTATCTCATACCCTTCTAGTATAAGAGAAAAGCCTTACAAGTCAGTAAAAAGACCAGTGTAGTCTATTACAAACATACACACCTAAATCTCTCTCAATAAGTTTCATGAAGAAGACAAATTCTCATGAAAATGCTCTTCAACCCCCTCACCCAGCACTATCCATGCCCCAAGTTCCACTACTAGAGGATCATTTCTAGACATGTCCTCATGTCATCCTATCAACTAACATTGTCATGGAGGCATATCTCTATATTTAAAAAAATATCAGGACACAAAACACAACAGTATAATTGTTAAAAATAGGGATTAATGTAAATCCATAACAAGTCATCCATAAAAACTCTCTACATGGTCAAAACTAAGGCTCTACTACTACCCATAACCATACCTCACCTAGGTCATGGTAAATAAAGGGTAAAATCATTATCATATTCATGTTTCACATTAGAAAACCATCTTCCACACTTTATATCATTTTATAATTTTCAATTTCACATTATGAACCTTTTTCATTCAAGTCACGCAATCAATGAAAAAAACCTTCATTTAAAAACATACCAAAAACCTTCTATTCCCTTGTGTTCCTAAAATTATGCATGTTAAAATAAATTCTAAGTTCCTAGAATGAAGCATACATACTCCAATCTTATTCCACACCAAGCTAGGAGTAAAATATTGCAATATCTCAAAAATAATAATCACATCACACAATAAGTGCATCACTTGTGGTGAAATAACATTCAATTGTAACAACATGCATTAATAAAAATAATTCCTTCCCTGGGTACTTGGATTTTACCTTTGTACATGGCTTAGATACTCCCATGAAAAATATCTTAACCAATTCCAGACTCATCATAATTTATGGTCCACCTTTCCCAAATATTAAAACAAAAGAAAAGAAGAGAAACATCCTTTGATGCCATTTTTTAACTTCCTGACCTAGTTTCAACACATTGGTGTCCCGAACTGGTCGGTCACAAGACCTCAGGAACACCTCCCCACATGCCAAAGGTTTTCTAACAATAGAGATGGTCTGATATCTTTCATTGGGAGACTATAAACTCTTTTTCAAGTAGAATAACAGTTGAAATAAATAAATAATATCCATCCGAAAAACCAAACTGAATTCCATAACTAAAACATACCAACATCACATGAAGAACCAAAATATAGAATATAATATCTAAAACTAAATAGTAGATATGTAATTCTAAATATGTTTCAAGTGTCAATATAAAAAATACAAAATAAATAAATACACTAACAACTCCCAATAGGTTCCTAAATCATGTAAGATTCCCTCATCCATTATCCATCCCAAATCAAACATCTAACATAAGACTCTTGCCATTTTTTAGTCCTGAAAAAATGAAGTCTATTTAGGTACCAATTATTCATCCTTAGTATGGTGTGAGTAAAAATCATTAGGCCACCACCAATTTCATCTAAAACAATATACAATCAATAAAAACATATACAGTAGTATAAATCATTAATTATAATCCATAAATTAAACAATTATCATATTTCATTATTCTTTAATTAACCATATAAATACCCCTTTGGTTACTGAGGACACCCATACCATCAATACCTACTTCGTCCCATGATTGAGTCTAAACCATATCACATATTTAGTTCATAATTTATTATAACACATGGGATTTCATTATTCATTTCAAAATAGTTTATAGAACTTCCACTTGGAACCATAGTCCATTTCCAATATCATGGGCATATAACATTGTGTCTAACACACCATGGGTATTTGGAGCCTTTATCCCTATTCCACACAAAAATATCACATGAGTATTTTTAGCCTCAGTCCCTATGCAAAACTCTCTATCTCATAGGGGTATTTAGAGTCTCAATCCATATCCCACACTTATTAATTCATGGGTATTTGGAGCTTCAGTCCCTATCCCATAGAATATAAATAACATATCGGTATTTAGTGCCTTAGTTCCTATCCCATACCCTAATAATAACATGGATATTTGGAACTTCAATCCGTGTCCCACACACATATATCACATATATCACAATATCATTTATAACACATTCATATCATTCATTAAGGTTAATCATCATTACCCTTCTTCTCAAACTTTCACATCATGGTATACAATTTCAATTTATCCAAAATCGATGTTCCTCACTTTAATTAAAATGGAATAACATGAACAATTCACTATTAAACCATTTATCAACATTTGATCATATAAATAATTAACCCTTCAATGTTAATCCAAACATCCTATAATCCCTATTATCAATTTATTCATATACACATTAATTGACCAATCATACAACCCCAATTTCTTATCAATTCAACAATCATATAATTTTATCAATTAATTCCCTAGTTAATTAATCCAATTACACCAATTTCATAATCATAATTTATATAATTCAATTTCCCCTATTGAAATCATTTTGTGATCACATGGAAAATTAATTTATCAATTACATGATTACATAAATTAATTAATCAATTAATTTAATCAATTAAAGATGCAATTGTAAAACATGCTAACTAAAATTTCACAACACAAACACACAATTGGAATTCATGAAAATGTGAACTGAATTTATATAACCTACCTCAAAATTTATGATGAATTCTCACCAATGGAAATCCATAATTTGAAGTAGAATAACCAAGTTCATAAAAAAGAATATGATCTAGATCCAAAACGTAGATCCAATATAAAAAAAATCATTAAAAACCTATATCTAGATCCATATAAAACGGAGTAAAACATCTCTTCAAAGGATGAGAGAATGGAAATTGAGAGGGAGGAATCCATACAGGATGAGAATCTCTTACCAGTAGAGGTGAAAATCCATCAAGGGATCTTATATTCATCAAGATTAGAGGCTGTAGGGACATTGAATTCATATGAGAGCCTAAAATGAGATAAATTGGTTTAGGGTCGATTTGGGTTGACTTAGGGTGAATTCCAAGGTTTGGGAATTTTTAATCTAATTTTTGGAATAGTTAAACCTGTGTGCATGGTTTCCTTTGTAGAGGTGCATAGTTTTACAAACCATGAACCTAAACCATTCTTCTATTATAAGGAGGATTAATGGTTACTACTAAGAGGGTGAATAGTTTAAAAAACTATGCACTAGTTATGTAATCCCTCCCTATTTTGGGTTTCATGACTTTCTTGGGCAGGTCACACGATTTGGGAAAATTGTGCCCCAACCGTGCAAAGCACAAAATCCATCCAAAAAGATTCAAATATCACTAAAATAAACCCAAGATAAAACCCAAACAATATATACCCTGGAAAAGGAAAAATAGTACCTATAAATGAACTAGATACATCTCTATAAAAGGTTAGGATCTTACAGTATAGGCAGTTGAAACCTTTTAAAAAATTTACAGGGACTTCTAGTTATTTTATATGGAACTGAAATAATCACATATTTTTATGACACGGTGAAGATACACTATTAATGATTAGGAGAAGTTGATACTAAAGTGGAAAATAGATTGAGATGGGGATTTTTTATATAACAGTTTCATCTTAAAGTTGCAGCAACAACTGACAAAAAAATGATGTTTAATAAAACAAAAAGTAGTAAAATAATCTTCAACGTCAAAGAGGCTTCCCTTAAATAGAAGTTGATGAAATACTAGGAATATGGTAAAACATGTATGTATCCAAAGTTTAGTCATGATACATTATTTTACAATATGTAGTAAAATATCAACACATAAATAAAATAGAAACAATAGTAGCACGATGATCAAATAGAAAAGGCTCAAAATAAGTATTTATCTAATACGTATCTCTTTACAGAACTAGAGATGAAATTACAATATTATTTTTGAATGATAATCCATATATTTTTGAGAAGAATAAACTATTAGTATTTTAAAATATACTTGGATTTCTCAAGGTCGAATAGATCTATAAATATAACAAGGTAAATCTTGATAATAAAACCACACATCGTTATTTGAATTTGAATTTCAATTCTTAGAGAAAATTGAAACTTCCCTTATAAATTGGAACAATTTAATATATTGAACTTTAAATAAAATATATATTTAAAAATGTTTATAATAGATATGAAATCTAGTGGTACCATTTCATAAATTGAAAAAAAATCCATACATTAAAAATTACAGAGTTGAATAAGTTAAACATTGGGTTTCTATATGTAGCAAAAAACTTAAAAAGCATTGTTGACAACGCATGATTGATTCTAGAGGTAGGGATGATAAACCATATTATTGTTCCTCAAACGTAGGGTTTTTTCCAAAATTATGGTTCCAGATCTATACAATAATTTTAAACACACTGTACATAAGTATAGTTTCTTACTGAAAGTAGGCTTCACAAATTATATGTTATGCTAATAAACATAGGGTATAAATAGAAACTACTGGAAATCTGACCTTTCCCAATGCTTCTATACCAACGGTTCGTAAAAACCATTGGTATAGGTTCCCTTTCCCAACTGTTTGGATAAACCGTTGGGAAATCCCACTTTGAGGCCACCTTTCCCAACGGTTTAGCCAAACCGTTGGGAAAGCCCACATTGTGGCCACCTTTCCCAATGGTTTGGGCAAACTGTTGGGATAGGTATACCCTTTCCCAACGGTTTGACCAAAAATTTGGGAAAAGTCCACATTGTGGACATATTTCCCAATGGTTTGGACAAAACCATTGGGAAAGGGTATACCTATCCCAATGGTTTGCCAAAACCGTTGGGAAAGGTCCCCCACAAATCAACCTTGCCACAGAATCAAAATCCAGAATCAAAATATATACCAACGGTTGTCAAAACCATTGGTATAGGCCAATACCAATGGTTTTGACAACCGTTGGTATATATCCTTTGATTTTTTATCATTTCTTCATACCCAGAACATTATATAAATCAAAATTTAAAATCATTATGAGAATACATATATATATTTATGTAATTATATTCACAAAAGTCATGTTAGGTTAGTGGTTAAGTCGTTGAATAATAAACTAGGGGTCCTGGGATCAAATCCCAGTGAATGATTTTTTTTCTGAAATACATATACCAATGGTTCCATAACTACTGGTATAGATTTTTATATTAATTATACCAATGGTTTCCAAAACCGTTGGGATAGGTCTATACCAACGGTTTTGGGAAAACCATTGGTATAGACCTATCCCAACGACTTACTTGGAAACGGTTCTCCAAACCGTTGGTATAGGATATACCAACAGTTTGGAGGCCTATACCAACAGTTCCAAACCGTTGGTATAGGTTAGTTTTCCAGTAGTGAGAATTTCTAAAGTTATCAAAAACACGTCTAGAATACCTATACTTTGATAAATATAACTTCCAAAGGATTAATGTATAAAATTATTCCAGAATAAAAAAACTATTCCACTAATTTTTATCATAAAATTCCATTTAAATAAATTCATTAGTATTATAAATATGGGTGTTAGTCAGAATTAAAATCAATAGGAAATTAATGAAATTGTTTGATTAGTACATTCCCAAAAAATACATCATAATTTATAATTATTAAATCATTGTATATTTTTATTAGGAATATATGGAAGATTAGGACATAAAAAAATTGACAAAATCATACATTGTGAAAGTATTTCCTTGGTTAATATATGCTAAAATTTTAACCCATTACATGATTTTCATGGTTGTACTACTCTCAATTTTCCTATAAAATCATACTCAGTTTTTTATTTACTTGTATAGTAGAGGTAAAAAGTGTTTGTGATTAAGGTATGCCCAATTTCTATTATGATTAATCAATATTGATTTTTTAATTTTTTTTAAATAAGGATAGTTCATTTATTATTTTATAATCAAACTAGATATGTTAAGATATCTTGGGAATTCATTAATTATCCACAATAAAGTAGTTATCTATCTAAACATTTCATTAACCTATGAGTCAAAAATCACCACACATTAAATATAAAATCCTTGCGGAGATTCCATAAACAAGTGTATATAAAACCAATTTTATCACTATACCCTCTTTTTCTATCATTAAGAGTATAATGTATCAGAAACTATTTCTTTATACATAACTAAAATGAGATTTTTATTGAATCAACACCACAATAAACATAGTATGGGTTAAAAAAAATAAAAATCTAAATAGGTTAGAACTATACACTACCAATCCTAGTTGGATACTATGACTGCCCTAGGATACTTTTGAATATCTCTGAAAAAACTTCTTTTGTTCCAAAAAATAGTCCACGTGAGTTTAAATCTCATCATTCTTATTTTTCTCTTTATGAAATTTCATAAATTTATAAATTTTAGATGAAATGAAGTATATATTCAACCTTGGGTACTATGGTATATAAGAAATCTACTTCACAATAATCTTCTTCTCATTGTTGAAGACACTATTGGGGAAAATCTAAAAACCATTATTAATGACACTGTCCTTCAACTTGGATGAATTAAAAATAGTACAAACATTGAGAAGAACATACTATTTTCTTATAACTATAGCATTGTGGTATGAATCAATGGTATCATACATAAAAACTAGGTTGTTGGTGAATTAGAAAACATGATAGTATAACTACAGAATTATCACTCCAATAAGGAGTACCATATGAAACAATACCAACAACATATCAAAAAAAGGTTTTTTACATAGATTAAAGGTCTCTAGGTGAAGAAGGTCAAAGATAAAATAAAATTTATAGAATCCATTACATCCTATAAATAATTCAGCACCCATATAATAACATCCCTACCCTCCTCATTGGCTTGAGAAGAGGTGGTGGTGCTACTAGTCTTAGGTGACATCCTCAAGAACCCAAATTTTAACAATAATTTCTAAGGGGATTAAGAACATTTGTTGGATGATTTTACCTTTTAAAGATAAAACATCCAAACTACATAAACATTAACCAACCAAACCTTTATATGATGCATTAATTAAAAAAAATTAAAACTCAAAACATAAGCAAAACATTTACCAATATCATTGTACAATTGGAAACAAAAAGAAAATGTCTGGAAAAGTGCAAAGAGACTCCAATATCCAAGACACATAGAATACATAATCCCAATTAGCACCTAACCAAATTCCAAGCTCCAACTCCACAATCTATGCCCATGGTATCAAGTAGAATCACTAAAGAATTGATATACCATTCCTTTATGAATGTCTCAATAAATCAATTCTACTAATGCACAATAGTTCCCATGAAGGGGGTGAGTCTAAAAATAGTAGGATTTTCCCAATGACTTCCCAACTCATTCCACCAAGGGAAAAACTATTAGCACAATTTATATAAAATAGCTAAAAGTATTTTAAATATTTTATATCAAAGAATAAAATATTTGTAAGGGAATAAAATTATAGAGTATTAAAACCAATTAATGTAATTTGGAATATACATAACCATGAATCCACACACACATACCATGAATATGACATCATGCCTTTTTATTACATAATTTTTCATTTACATGGTATGAACAAAGGATAATTTAAAGTTTAGTTTCCTTTAAAAATGGTACATAATATATAAAAACATAAAACATTATTCTCAAAAAATGTGAAATGATTATTCATTGGTTCATACAAAATAATTTTATTTAATTTCATAATTTGGAGATATACATCTAAGTAAAGGGTGAGAATCAGTCATAGTAAGGGAAAACAAGAGAAAGAGTATACATTTGATCTTGAGTAAATATCATTAAGAACATGAGAATTATCATAAAGGCACGAGAAAAGGAAAAAGGGGAATATCATAATAAAAATTACTTGAATCATAACATAGAAATATGGATAAAAAAAATTATACTTTTACAAACATATCACCAAGGTTTATCATAGAGGTGTCTTAAAAATTACCATGGTTATTCACTAAGGTATCATATAACTTATCATATCTAGAGATTAAATTATTCACCCAATTCATTGGAGTGATATTAGGGTTAACCCTTAATATATATTAGTTAATGTGAATAACATATATCAGAATCAAAAATTTCACAAATAAACCATAGAGAATAAAAGTAAATGTGTTTCATATCAAAATCATGGCATTTTAAAAAGTTCTTAAAGAACATTATCATTTTTTTATTTTTAACCCATAAAAAGGGAATGTGGGTTTTATGTATATAAAAAAGAATAAAATAAATCATTTAAAAATATTGGTGTATAACCTTGGGAGAAAAGTGGTTTGGGTATTCACATAATGAAAATAAAAGGGAATTTCTTGATGATAAGAGATAAATTTTGAGAAGTTAAATCAACAACATAGTGGGTATAAAATACAGTTTTAGAAAAGGGTAAAAAGAGATGTGAGAAAGTTTAACCATTGATAAAACATAATTTTGAATTAAGGTAATGAATAAATATGAAATAATATATATTTACCATAACCTTCAGAATACATATACAAAAAGTTGTTCTTGAAATGAAGAGAAAAGAAGGATATTTCCCTTACCATGA
This sequence comes from Viscum album, assembly GCA_963277665.1. NCBI lineage: Eukaryota > Viridiplantae > Streptophyta > Magnoliopsida > Santalales > Viscaceae > Viscum > Viscum album. The sequence goes on along the minus strand of OY728150.1, from coordinate 624,874,247 downwards.
AGAGTAACTCCAAAAAAATGAGGATTGGGAACTTAGGGGATTTAGGACACCTTGGGAGGAATCTTTGGTAGGTAAATATATCATAGATTATATTAGGATGAAATTTTAGTGAAAGGAAATGGAGAAATGGGTGGATATTTATAGAAAAAGTGGGGAATTTGTTTATTAATTTCTAAATTTAGAACTTAGACACCTAGGAAGTTGTAAATGAAAAACAATGGGTTTTACCATGGTATTTGACCATGGAATTAGACACCTGGGACCCTTATTATGTTATTTTAATCCAAATTATTCTACTATCATTTTATATTACTTATTCTTCAAGGAAAGTTAATGTTTTCACATAATAACATTTTTAATGTTAAAGGTTCCATTTAAGAATTTAGAGATTAAATTATATATTTATAAATTGATTAAAATATATTAAAATAATTAATATTAACAAAATAAAATATATTAGTTCTTGTATTTTTGTTAATTAGTTATTAAAACATCATGACGCAATTATTATGTTATTAACATACCAAAAAAAATTCAAACCATACTTTTTATATTCATGAAAAAATAAAGTATTTTAGAAAATTATCATAAATTTACCCTAACCTAATTCAAAAGTTTTGATTTAAAAAATTATATTTATTTTGTCATTATAATTATATAAATATGATAATTTTAACTTTTTAATATAAAAATCTCTATTTATTAAAAATAATAGCTGATAGAAAATGCATAGTAAATTTCTTGACACTTGAAAAAAAATTTGTTATTTATTTTTAAATAATAGTGTTCTAATCATACTATTTCATAAATAAAAAAAATATTCATAATAACTTAGTTTATTATAATAATTATTTAAGTTCTAAAAAGTATGATCTCTATTTGAAAAATCAATTCATCAAATTCTATATCAATTTTATTAAGAAAAAATATTCTTAAAATGGAAAACATGGAATAAAAATTTTATTTAATCAATGTAATTAGTAACTAAGTTTGAGACACATAATACAATATTACACCCATGTACACCCTAAGAGTATGGTGTGTGATGGTGGAATTTTTTTGGGGTTCCTCATTTAACATCGAGCAAGTGGTAATCTCCACCAATATGAAAATATCCAATAGGAAATTTTAGTTCAAGCTTCACTTATTAAAGATAGGCTTGGTATAAGGCCCCTGACCTTAAACATTACTTAATCATGAATTAAATGAATAATTCACATAGAGGATCTTTTCAGGTTTATAGTTGTAAAGAATTAGGTCATAACTATTACATCTCAAAAGATTACATAGTAGACACTTCTACTAAGTTTCCATAAAATAAAAAAGAACACTTTAAAAGAAACATGTCTAGTTCCATGTTTTATATTGAATGTATTTCCTTGATCCCATCCTTGACCCTATTCATCTTTAAGTCCTGTGGAAAACATTTCAAAAACTTGGTATGGGCATAAAAAGCCCAGTAAATGATACACAAAGAAAGAAAACTATTAGTTTTTAAAAACAGCAAGTAAACCATGAGTACTTTACCAAAGTAATACTTTTCACCTTTATGAAGTAGTAAAAACTCTTCACTGAATAAAAGACCATTACTTACCCTTTCATAACCAAAATATTACCATAAAACCCATATAAAGAACACATAACATATAAAGGTAACTAGGGACATAAAAATACTTAAATGGAATAACCATACGGTCAACTTCCACACATACTTAATGGAATAGCCATACGACCGACTTCCACACATACATAATGGAATATCTATACGGCCGACTTCCATACCCAATGCATTGGAGGTTATAATGTAACCACCCATCCTGGTATTCACGGCACCACCCATCATATGGTTTGTCACGCAACCACCCGTCAAATGTCCAAGTAACATTATAAAATCATTACACATAAAACAATTATAAAGGAAAGAAAACATTTCCACATTTCAAGTACAATATATCAATTAAATATATTGACATAAAAAATACATTATCAAAACCATTTTCAATACCAAAAAAAGAGTATATGATATTTATTTACTTTTGAAAATATAACAGCTTGTTGAGGAAGCCAAAGATCAAATAATACTTGCGGCGGTGGAAAGATCATTCTCACCATGTACGTTAAAAAGAAACATAATTTTTGTCTTTTAGTAAAATGCTTCGTATAGAAAAGATTCCATTCGAATAAAAGTATAAGTCAAAGGGTTTTATACACCGTATAAAATAAATCCTTGTATTAGAACAAAAATATAACTTAATGAAAGGAGATCGAGACAAAGTCCCTTACAAAGATGGTATTCTTGGATTAAGGATAAATCAATTACATAATTATGTGTGATAAAGGAATACACCAAATATAAGTGGATATTAAGTGTAAAACAATCAGCGGTTATTCACACATATTTATAGAATGATATATTCAATGAGTACAAGTTTATCCCAAAGAATCAAAATTAGGTTAAGAAGTTCCCTTGAAAAAATTTGACAGCCTAACGACGTCACATCAAAATTCAGAAAATGAGTTGATGAGAGATAAAAAGGGGTATCTCATCACTTGGACATAATATTTATAGAAATAAGGATATATAAGAAAATATCCCATCATAATAAGATTAAAATACCTAAAAAATAAGTCTTTTAAAATGAGGAGGGTGAAAGGTTCCCTTACCGAATTGGGTAACTTCCGAAACGTACACCCCATAAAAGAAGGACTATACAACGTTGATGTAAATACCCATAAACGAAAGTATATTTCACCAAGAGTAGAATAATGGTCAGTAAATACACCAATCAAAGGAAAATGGTGGAAAATGTAGCATAAATCTCACATGACTAAAAGTGAGATGAAAAATCCCTTACAAAAACTCAGCAGCCTAACGGCGCCACTTAAAACTTCCAAAAATGGATTTATGATATCAAATAGGGTCTCTCATAATATGAACAAAAAAATTACAGTATGATGAATATAAAAGAACATACCCAAACATAATAATGATGAGATTATAAGAAATTACATAAAAGAGAGTACTTAAAAAGAACAAGAGAGGTTGGATCCCTTACCTTAAGTCTGACTTGTCTTGTTCGTTTCTTTATATTCCTTTAAATCGGGTAACTCTTTTTGATTTGAGCTCAAAGGATTCCTTGGAAAAGATTATGCCAAAAGGTGAGGCTTTAATGATGAAGATAAGGATGTGGAGAGATGAAATGGGCAGGGTTTGGCCGAGCCAAGGGCTTGAGAGGTGTGGGTAAGGTGGAAGAGGTGGGGGCCTTTTATAAGAGGAGAGGAGGGGCACTCTTGGAAAGTTATAAACTTTTACTTTATTATAAAATGATTTTCAGATTTTAAAGGTCCCAAAAGGATATATTTTGAGGATAAGGTGATAAGGTTTTGAAATCCACCCATCCAATAGGTTTTTGACAAGTGTAGGTCTTAGATTTTATATTATCGTTTCATTTTATTTAAATCATTAAATAATGAGGTAATCACTGCATCATCATGGTTTCATAAATAATTTAATTTATTTAATGTCTAAAAATTATAAAAAAATATCATGATGTAGGAAATATTTTTATATTTCTAATGAATATTTATAGTAAAAAATATGACTTGTATAACCCCATGTAAAAATTGTTTTAGTAAAACAACACATGTTTGTGATATTTTAATTTTTACTTTAAATAAAAAGTTATTAATGTCATTTTCCAACCAAAGTGGCTCCATGGGGTACCCAAGTTGACCCATGGATTTTCTTGGTCAGACATGACCCATAAAAGATGGTTACTACATGTGTCAAGGTCATTTTATATTATTAAAACATTATTTTTACCTTAAATTACATTAATTACCTTTAATCGCGATTAATAAAACTTAAAAGTTACTATTCACCAAAAATTATTTTAATCTCATTGAACCACATTTTACTTCCTAATGACAACCATGTATGTCAGATTTTTGAAAATCAAATCACATAAGTGGTAAAGTTTCATTTAAATGAAAAATCAGTTTCTTTAACTACCACTTAGTGGTTTCACTATTCATCAAAAATTGAAGTTTTTCAATAAAATACCAAAAATTCACCCTAAGCTATATTTGATATTCTGAATTCAAAAATGATGTCTATTTTACAAAATTAAAAACATATAAGTTTCGTTAATTAATTTAATAATTAATTTCTGCTATCAAAACAAATAGCGTGTTTTTAAGAAACAATATCTATTAAAAGATTAACACTAGTTTAAGTCCAATTTCAAAGTGAAATTAATTACAATGACCACAATTGGATTAAATGGTAAAAATAAATTCTAACTAAACTTTAATCTCAATTAAAAATATAATCTATCCATATAAATAAATTCGATTAAAAAGAGGGTTTGAATTAAAATGCAACATTTTCACTAAAAATGATCTTTATCGGAAAAATAACAAAAATTTACACAAAGTAAATTTTGATTTCCAGATTCTAAAGAAGGATTTTATTTTCTCAAATACAACATATAAAATTGTCAAAAGTATATTTAAAAAGGGTTCTCCATCAAAAGGCGGTTAATCAACCTTTTAATGAATATTAGAAGATTTATGCTTAAAATTGGATTCATTTTCATTTTACGCCTCTAAAATTTATTGGATAAAAGTAAAAATATTTGACAAACATATATAATAATTTTTAGTTAGTTCCGTTCTTTCCCTCCATTACAATGGCTAGGCATTAACTACCGTTTAAAATAATATTATTTTATTATTAGAGTGAAACATAAGATTTCAAAGGAACTCGTTGTCGCGTATTGGGTACGCCATCGAGCATAGCGTTCCCTTTAAAGTAATATTAATATTTTATTCACAAATATGGATAAATATAAAATGTCATATTTTTTATTTACCTGGGGTGTTACATCCTTCCCCTCTTTTGGAAATTGCGTCCTTGCAATTTTAAAATTGGGCTCGGAAACTTCATTGAAAGCCCCACATCAGAAAAGGAGTAAATTAAACTATCACATTAAAAGAAAGAAAGGGAAGTACAAAGGTCACCCGAGTTAACCCATACTATGATTCTATGTATGAAAACATGGATATGGAAGAAAAAACAAAGGGTCATGTTCTGAGGGAGTGTGATAGCGAACATGTTTAAGAGAATGTTAACCACTAGAAAATCACAAAATTGTGATGGGTTAAATGTTATTGGATTCCCCAGTAGGAAAAGTTAATGGAAAACATTTTTTTAGTTACTTTTCATTGAGGAATTTATTTTTGATCTTAACTAAAACATAAGGAAACATACTTACTTGTCATGTTGACTTTCAACTTTTACTATATTTCTTACACGAACTCATATTTTCTCCAAAAGATGAGTATTTAGGATTACTTTTTACATTAAGAGATCTATAATCAACTTCGAGAGAATCACCTAATTCACAAAAGAGAACTGTATACTTACCATGTCTTTAGACCTTAACCAAAATTAAAACCAAAAAAGTTAGTATGAGATCAGATAATACCCAAAAAGGATAATCCTTTATAAAAAGGAAATCTATTATAAATCTCCAAAATTTGTCCAAAGTTCAACAAAGACCAAAAGTAAACCAAACTAAGATTGAAACCCAAATATTTGAAGGATTTAATCACATAGTGTTCCAAGTTAAATCGTAACATTTATCTCTAAACAACATCAGTTTCTCTTAAAGTCTCGTATGGAAAAGTAATTAACCTAATCACATATCCTCCATGATAGGTTAATAATTTCTATAGATAACCCAAAATCAACTTACTCTTAATTCATAAAATCATCTAACTATAAAGAATTAGTAAAACTAACTAGGGACTTCACGTAGTCCAGTGGTAGGTGATAAATACCAGTCGCACTTTGGTTGTGGGTTTGATTCCCGCAGTTTTGTCCGACATGATGGGTTGTCACATGGTCTGCGTGTTGTCCTTTTTCCAAACTATATAATTCTCAAATCATTCCCCAAAAAGAGATAAAATCATCAAAAATAACCATAACATAATTTAACCTCAATTTTATCTCATGCCTTTTACTTTCCATCATAACATATAGTAACCCATAATTACCTCAAAAGTAAGGATCATATAAACCCAAATGCTTCTTTATAACTATGTTCACAAAAGAACATATAACTATTCCTTGAATAAAATTTTCATATATCAAACATCAGGGTTACACATAATATAAAAATTCTTCTAATGTAACCCCATCACCAAAAGAGACTTAATACTATTAATAATTTCACCATAACTCTTGAAGCCCTTATATGTTGACTTCTTACTCATTCAACATTATTCATGATCCATTAACCATTCCTTTCCAACTTATTCTGAAATACTTCTTTCCTACAAACAAAATCATGAATCATATCCTAAGATTCCAAAATAGGAAAAGATATGTTAAGAAATAATCCATAACTTTGATTGGTCATTGTCAGTTTCTTCATCCTTAATATGAATGGCATTAGGTATTGGTAAATGAATATTTGTACGATCTTGGTGATTCCATTCCTGAAACATCTTCATAGGACATGTTTTTGCATAATGACTATGCACACCACATTTAAAAAATTCAATTGATCCCTCAGAAATAACTTCTATCCCTTTCCTCAAGTCAACTGGATGCTTCCTTTTTCCATGGCAGGTTCTTGCTTTATGACCTTCATTTCCACATCTATAGTATATTTCCACCCATTTGAAACATTTTCCTAGGTGTTTCTTTCCACATCATTGACACATAGGTTTTTGAACACACTTACCTTTATGATTATTAACTGTAGTTCTATAGGGATTTGTTTCTCGAATATATGATGCCTTATAGAAATGACCAAGGTTTAGGTGGTCAATCATGACTACATATAGTTGGTTGAGGATAAACAAAAGAGTTCTCATTGTAGATCCCATATCATTTAGTTCCTCACTCAGAAAACTGTCATAGTATCCTTCACATCCACTATTACTTTGGTGCCTGCTAGATCTAGCCATTTACTAAAACCAAAAAGGTCAGTGTGAGTATATCAAAAAACCATCATGTACTAATGAGGAAGATAAACAATAAGATATACTTACTCATTCACTTTATCTAAAACTAGGACTCTTTCTGAAATCCTAACCATTATGGTAATGTCATTTATGCTTAGAGAATACCCTAACCTCTAAAGTTATCTAAACTGACCTCTGATACCAACTATAAGGTCCCCAACCTTAAACATTACTTAATCATGAATTAAATTAGTAATTCACATAGAGGATCTTTTCAGGTTTATAGTTTTAGAGAATTAGGTCATAACTATTAAATCTCAAAAGATTACATAGTAGACAATTCTACTAAGTTTCCTTAAAATAAAAAAAACACTTAAAAAGAAACATGTCTAGTTCGATGTTTTAGATATAATGTCTTTCCTTGATCCCATCCTTGAACCTATTCATCTTTAAGTCCTGTGGAAAACATTTCAAAAACTTGGGATGAGCATAAAAAGCCCAGTAAAGGATACACAAAGAATGAAAACTGTTATTTTTTCAAAACAACAAGTAAACCATGAGTACTTTACCAAAGTAATACTTTTCACCTTTATGAAGTAGTAAAAAATCTTCACTGAATAAAAGACCATTAATTACCCTTTCATAACCAAAATATTACCATAAAACCCATATAAAGAACACATAACATATAAAGGTAACTTGGGAAATAAACATAATTAAATGGAATAACCATACGGTCGACTTCCATACATACTTAATGGAATAGCCATACGGCCGACTTCCACACATACTTAATGGAATAGCCATACGGCCGATTTCCATACCCAATGCATTGGATGTTATAACGTAACCACCCATCCTAGTATTCACAGCACCACCCGTCATATGGTTTATCATGTAACCACCCGTCAAATGTCCAAGTACCATTATAAAATCATAATACATAATACAATTATAAAGGAAAGAAAACATTTCCACATTTCAAGAACAATATATCACTTAAATATATTGACATAAGAAATCCATTATCAAAACCATTTTCAATACAAAAAAAGAGTATCTGGTATTAATTTACTTTTAAAAATATAACGGCTTGTTGAGGAAGCCAAAGATTAAATAATACTCGCGGCGGCGGAAAGGTCATTGTCACCACGTATGTTAAAAAGAAACATACTTTTTGTCATTTAGTAAAATGCATCGTATTGAAAAGATTCCTTTATAATAAAAGTATAAGTCAAAGGGGTTTATACACTGTATAAAATAAAGCCTTGTATTAGAACAAAAATATGCCTTAATGAAAGGAGTTCGAGACAATGCCCCTTACAAAGATGGTATTCTTGGATTAAGGATAAATCAATTACATAATTATGTGTGAAAAACGAATACACCAAATATTAGTGGATATTAAGTGTAAAAAAATCAGAGGTTATTCACACATATTCATAGAACGACATATTCAAGGAGTACAAGTTTATCCCAAAGAATCAAAATTGTGCTAAGAAGTTCCCTTGAAAAAATTTGACATCCTTACGGTGTCACTTCAAAATTCAGAAAATGAGTTGATGAGAGATAAAAAGGGGTATCTCATCACTTGGACATAAAATTTTTAGCAATAAGGATATATAAGAACATATCCCATCATAATAAGATTAAAATACCTAAAAAATATGTCTTTTAAAATGAGGAGGGTGAAAGGTTCCCTTACCGAATTGGGTAACTTCCGAAACATACACCTTATGAAAGAAGGACTATACAACATTGATGTAAATACCCATAAATGAAAGTATATTACACCAAGAGTAGAATAATGGGCAGTAAATACAATAATCAAAGGAAAATGGTGGAAAATGTATCATAAATCTCATAGGAGTAAAAGTGAAATGAAAAATCCCTTACGAAAACTTGGCAGCCTAACGACGCCACTTAAAACTTCCAAAAATAGATTTATGAGATCAAATAGGGTCTCTCATAATATGAAAAAAATTACCATATGATGAATATAAAAGAACATAACAAAACATAAGAATGATGATCTTATAATAAATTACATAAAAGAGTGTACTTAAAAAGAACGAGAGAGGTTGGATCCCTTACCTCAAGTCTGACTTGTCTTGTTCGTTTCTTTATATTCCTTTAAATCAGGTAACTCTTTTTGATTTGAGATCAAAGGCTTTCTTGGAAAGGATTCTGCCCAAAGGTGAGGCTTCAATGATGAAGAGATGGATGTGGAGAGATGAAATGGGTAGGGGTTGGCCGATCCAAAGGCTTTAGAGGTGTGGGTAAGGTGGTAGAGGTGGGGGCATTTTATAAGTGGAGAGGAGGGGCACTCTTGGAAAGTTATAAACTTTTACTTTATTATAAAATGATTTTCGGATTTTAAAAATAAAAAAAGGATATATTTCGAGGATAAGGTGATAAGGTTTTGAAATCCACCCATCCAATAGGTTTTTTACAAGTGTAGGTCTTAGATTTTACATTATCTTTTTATTTTATTTAAATCGTTAAATAATGAGGTAATCGCTGCATCATCATGGTGTCATAAATAATTTATTTTATTTAATGTATAAAAATTATAAAAAAAATATCTTGATGTAGGAAATATTTTTAGATTTCTAATGAATATTTATAGTCAAAATTAAGACTTTTATAACCACATGTAAAAATTGTTTTAGTAAAACAACACATGTTTGTGACATTTTAATTTTAACTTTAAATAAAAAGTTATTAATGTCATTTTCCAACCAAAGTGGCTCCATGGGGTCCCCAAGTTGACCCATGGATTGTCGTGGTTGGCCATGAATCATCCAATAAGGTCAGGACATGTGTAAAAGTCATTTCATATTATTAAAACATTATTTTTACCTTAAATTACACTAATTTCCTTTAATTGCGATTAATAAAACTTAAAACTTACTATTCACCAAAAATTATTTTAATCTCATTGAACCACATTTTACTTCCTAATGACAAACATGTATGTCAGATTTTTGAAAATAAAATCACAGAAGTGGTAATGTTTCATTTAAATGAACAATTAGTTTCTTTAACTATCACTTAGTGGTTTCACTATTCATCAAAAATTGAAGTTTTTCAGAAACATACCAAATATTCACCCTAAGATATATTTGATATTACGAATTCAAAAATTATATCTATTTTCAAAAATTCAAAACATATAAGTTTCATTAATTAATTTAATAATTAATTCCCGCTGTCAAAACAAATAGCGTGTTTTTAAGAAATAATATCTATTAAAAGATTAACACTAGTTTATGTCCTATTTCAAAGTGAAATTAATTACAATGAACACCATTGGATTAAATGGTAAAAATATATTCTAAATAAAAATTAATATCAATTAAAAATATAATCTATCCATATAAATAAATTAGATTAAAAGGAGGTTTTGAATTAAAATGCAACATTCTCACTAAAAATGATCTTTATCGGAAAAATAACAAAAATTTACACAAAGTAAATTTTGATGTCCATATTCTAAAGAAGGATTTTATTTTTTCAAATAAAAAATATAAAATTGTCAAAAGTTTATTTAAAAAGGGTTCTACATCAAAAGGCGGTTAATCGACCTTTGAAAGAATATTAGAAGATTTATGCTTAAAATTGGATTCATTTGCATTTTACACCTCTAAAATTTATTGGATAAAAGTAAAAATATTTGAAAAACATATATAATAATTTTGTAGTTAGTTTTGTTCTTTCCAACCATTAAAATGGCTAGGCGTTAACTACCATTTAAAATAATATTATATTATTATTAGAGTGCAACGTAAGATTTCAAAGGAACTCGTTGGCACGTATTGGGTACGCCATTGAGCATACCATTCCCTTTAAAGTAATATTAATATTTTAATCAAAAATATGGATAAATATAAAAATGTCATATTATTTATTTACCTAGGGTGTTACACTTGGTATTGGTCAAGGTTTAACCCCAATGATGAAACCTACCTCCAAAACTATGAAAAAAGGTCTTCAAATAGAAAAATTATTTTGGTTGGGGCCATCAAATCTTTTTTCTGTATCAATTATCCTTTATCAAAATTTTACTTATAGATTCTAGAGATAGCGTTAAAATTATTATCAAGAGTACAGTTCCCAATGGTAATATTTTTCAACAGTCATAATTGACCAACGATCATATAAGTGTTGAATCCAGATAGTCAGATTTCCCTTTATATCAAATTCATAAAAAATCATGGTTTTGTAGTGAATAATATAATATAATACATATTTTCAGGGAAAAAATATCATTCAAAAAGTTTGGGTCTTTACAATGCATGATCAGGTGATAGTTCTATATTCATGATTAGTCTCTCATTAATACAATAAGTTATAATAGGGTGACCAATACCAGGTTCTCTAATGGAAAACACTACTTCCATAGGTTCATGTTAATGGATGTACTCAAACTAACCATGTAGAAAAAACCATTAAAAAACTATTTTATATAAAACTTTAATATTATTAAATCATTTCAAGAAAAAATACATTCCATATGTAAAAACCAAACCATAATTTTAAAAACATTATTTTAAAATTATAAACAAAGGGGATTTCCCCGAAATCATTAATTTTTTAAAAAATTAAAAAGTTTTACCACAATGGGTTTCCATAAAGAATCTCAAGAGTATTTGAAAATAATTTCTAGAAAATCAGTTAATAAAAAATAATCCTTCAATTTATGATTCATCTGAAGATAAGAGAGAATCCACCCACCTCTGAATAGTTATAAATATTGAAGATCAACATAATGAAACTATAGATTCATTCTTGGATATCAATTACATGAATAAATCCAATGATAAAGCATAAATATTACCATCAATTAGAATGAATACATTAAGCTTATATTAGATATAATATTTTTCTATAGAGATGAATATTAGGTATAAGAAGAATGATGACTTACTAATGAATATGTGTCTCCAATGCACCTTGATTCACCAAATAATTACTTCTGAATCAAAAGTAGAAGTCTCTAAATCCAAGGGAGAAAAAAAATTATTTTATTGATAAGATAAGTGATTAAATATGCATTAGAGAGTTAATTTAGATTAGATCCACAATTTTAGGGGGGCCAATTGTACACCGTATGGTTAGGACGTACGGTTTGGAAAACTATGCACCAATTGTACAGTGCTACTTTATCAAGACAACCCCTCAAAAGGTTGGCTCAGAGGTTTATAAAAACTGTGCGCCAACCATGAATTTCCCTTTATATAAAGATGCATAGTTTCCCTTGTAAATGTTCATGGTTTAGCCAAAAAATACACCAAATATGTGTGTTACTAGTGAAAATGTCCTCCCTTGTACGATTTCCTAGAGATAGTGAATGGTTTATAATAATTGTGTAAAAACCACACAACTACAAAAATTCCTCTCCAATAGGCCAAAACCCCTCATAACCACCAAAAAATTAACTAGAGAACTATACGGAGTCAAAATACATGAATAAAGGGTCATGTACACAAAAATGTGTGTATGTGTGTGTGTGGGGGGGGGGGGGGTGCTACCTTATCCCCACCATTGGTCTTTCCATCCATAGAATGTATAAAAAAGTTTGGTCATAGGAAGAGTTTGGACCACTACTCTAACATTACCTTTTCTCTCTCCCATGGTTCTTATGAAATATAACCATATTTCTAAAAAACCAGTATGATGTCGATTCTTTTTTCACACAAGATATTCCCTTGCATATCCACAGTCCATACTAACACATGAATCAACAAAGAATATGGATCTAGTTCAATGTGATCCTATCATATCACATAGTTTAGATCAGGTTGGTATTTATATATCTAAGATACATGAAATACATTATTCACTAAACTGAAACTTAGAAGAAAATCCAACATATAGTCCCCCTCAAAATATCATCCAACTGTCTCAAAAGGGCCTATGTTCTAAGGATACTACTTTCCCTACATACCAAAATAGTGATACCTAGGCCTTGGGGAGATTCTCAAGAAGACATGATCACTCATCTCAAATGAAAATGGTCTCCAACGGCGATCTACATATGATTTCCAATGGTTCTGATATATCTCTATTCTCTCTATGATCAACTGCATCTTCTTTATCATCTCTTTGACAAGGATGGGTCCAATTAGTGAATTCTTGCCTGTTTCCACCCAAAAAAGTGGACAAAGACAAGTAAATTCATAAAATTGTTCAAAAGGAGCCTTTTTTGAGGCATGATAATTATTATTGTATAAGAACTCCTATAAAGTTATATGATCTTACCAAGATCCACCAAAATACATCACACAATATCTAATCACATCCTCCGACATTAGGATTGTCCATTTGGATTTCACGTCTAGTTGAGTATGATTATCCATTATCATTGTCAAATATGTTCCAAGGTTTTACTTTAAGGATTAGAAAAATAGAGACATAAACCTAGGGTCTCCAGCAAAAACAATTGATATTGGAGTACCACATATCTTAAGATTCTCCCAAATGTAGAGTTTCAGCAAGTCTTCCACTATATTCATTTCTTGAATTAGAATGAGGTGAGTCAATTTTAGGAGACGATACACTATCAAAAAAATGTAATCATGTTTTCTTAATATCCTTTTTATATTGTAAAACATAAATGGCTATATAATCACATTTTTATAGAGGAATTGGAAAAGACCACGACATACCAGCTAGCTTTTGATGACCTACCCTGACCTGCTAATAGGTGATCTATCTCGAGACATACTTCACTATAGATATTTTCCTGAAAACCCACCAAAATCGTGATGTGAATTGTTTATATGTATATTTTATTACTAGATAAATAACACATCTCCAATGGTTTTAGACACTAATAATTTTTCTTAATAATAAAAGAGTGCAACCATCTAATCTCAAAACCATATCACTGAACTCCCATCCAACTTTCACCCTACAATGATCTTCCCACCATTGATATTTTACCCCATGGTAAAAAATTAAGGATTATATGTCTTAGACTTTCTGAATTACTCAACCAAATCAAGAATAACTAAAAATTGAATGAAAACTGCTACATTACCTTGTTCTACATAATTCAGATGCATATCTTACATAAACAACATTAGTATCAACTGGTTAAAATCTTCTCTAGATAACAGAGAAAATTAATTATTTCTCAATTAATACTCTATAGATTTCCCTTTACCTAGGGTATACATTATGTCAAATCCAAATATTTGAAGATACTCCATACATCTTCTTTTCTTTATATATAAATATTTTTGTGACCAAATGTATTTAAAACTCTTATAATCTATAAAAACTATGAATTTATCAACAAATAGGTAATGATTACATGTATTTAAATCATGTAACACAAAAATGAATTCCAAATAATGTGTTATATATTTACTCTCATGCATTTATAAATGATGTGAACCATGATCAACAAGATGATCTACAAAGTTCTCTGATGATTGTGAGATCACTGAGACTCGGAGGGGTGAATCGATGATCTTTTTTATTTTTATAAATTTTTTATTTTAAATTAAACTTATATGTATAATTAAATCTTCAATACAATATTATTTAATCTTTAATCCTTACCTTAAATAATTCTGTAAATAAAAAAGGTAGAAAACATAAGGATTTATAATGTTTAATACAAAGACCAAATCCTTATCACATTTGTTATTCTCTCCAACACAGATTAAACACAATAATATTAAAATAAATTAAAATTGATAATATAGAATCACACTATATCTATCCTAAATCCAAACAAGAGGTTATTTATATTTCATCCCATAATATTACTAGAATCCCCACCATCCTGCTCCAAAATCTACACTAGAGACTTCTACTACTGAATCACACAAGAAACTTCCTACTCCCAACTCTAAATGAGTGGATTCCTCATTTCTTCAAGGAATTATCCTCTAAAGGATTATATATTAATATTATTCTATGATCTCATTTTATCACACTTGATTGGGTACTTTTTCAAGTAGCTTTTCAGTCTATTGGTCTTAATCAAATATTTCTGATCACCTTTATCTGACCAGTTTCCCCAATGAAAGAAATTCTTAGGTAATTCTTCCTTCTGTCTGATGAAGTCTCAAACTCATGACATATGTATGAAAATAATGCACAAAATATTCATTATTAATCTATAAAATAATAATCTTTTTACAAACCCAAATCACTTCTTCTTGAATTCTAAAATTAAGTACACTTCATTTATATATTACATGGAATCTAAAACTCTAGAAAAATTATTTGAGCTCTTTATTAATATGTGCTTCTCAATTATGTTTTGGTTAGTTATCAAGGTTTGTACATATGCATGTAAGCATGCATACACAACATTCACCATAACATTTTAAGCTTTACACATATCAATTTTATCTCATGCATTCATGTTGTCACATGCATGCATATTTCATGTATCATGAAAATAATTCATGAAAGGGTATGTGTGTAACACATTATCTACTTCTTTTTTTCTTTTCATACACCTTTTATTCACCCAAACTATACCATTTGGTCTCTTAATGCATGTTTATCCATGAATTATCCATATGACATTATTCTTGTGTGCAATAGTGAGTCACACAAGCACTTATGTTGAGAGCTTCATACAAACTTGAATGGTCACTAGTGAAAAAATAGGATTTAACATTGATTTTTGACGTTGAGTTTTAAAAAAAAATTATAAATTTGATGTAAAAAAGATTATTTTCAGTGGTGATTTTACAAAAACTAATGCCAAAAAACCTCTCTGAAATTTTTTTGATGTTGGTTACTTTAAAACCCGATGCTGAGAAATGATTTTTTTTTAAAAAAAGTATCGGTGTCTATTTTTAAAAAATAGACATTGGAAGTTAATTTTTTTAGAGAATTGAAAATATTACACTTCCAAAATAATCTAATCCCTGGTAATAAAAACACAATATAAAAAATTCAAAGAATATTTATCACTGACTAAAAATATATAACTTACGGGATTTTATCTGGTTAATAAAAAAACTATCTACACATCTATATTATAAAGTTGAATTAAAATACACATACATAAAATTTACAACATTATCATTGTTGGTTATTGTTGAAACATTCATTTGATTATCAGTATGTTCAAACACCTATTATATTAAAAGAGTTAGTTTTTTACACCCATATGTAATATTATTCATAAATATTAGAATATACATTCTTTAAATCCTAATCAAACATAACAAATAGTTCTAAAAAATACATTGAATATTGGTAATAACAGATTGAGAATAAGACTGGGAATTATTGAATGCCTACAATAACATTGAATTATATGAGATAAAATAATAGAATAATATGGAAGAAAACATAAAAAAATTAATACAACTAATCTTATCAAATTCAGTAGTTTCCCCAACTGTAAATATCTCATACATGAATCTTAGAATATAAAAACCACATTCTACAGGTCCTTTTTTATGATGAAACTACAGTGATAAAACATTAAACTGATAATAAGAATCTATATATAATAAAATATCAGAATAAAATATAATATAAAAATAATTACCTTTACTTCTACATATTTGATTTTATTTGGTGTCTTTATCGACATGTATTCCTTGTTAATTTTTTTCCATAAAATGAATTTTCATATGTATGAACTAATAATACATGTCTAAATAATGAGAATTAAACATAATTATCTTATAAAAATAAAAAAACTTACCTATCTAATGAAGAGGAAAATCATTTATGAACATTCCCTGATAAAGAGAAAAACCAATATAAGGTGCATTAACTTAGGCACAATACTCCTAACATCCAAAGCCCCATAAAATTCAAAAAGGTCACAATTAATGAAATTATAATGATCATTGAGTCATAATTATATTTCTGTTCTTAATTATCAAGAAATGATAGAAACCAACACTCAATATTCGTATATGATAATTTCTCACATATATATATATGAAACTTTATCAGGAGACTTCACATGCTTCACTACCATGGAAATGAATTATGGATCTGTAAAACCATAAATTCTAGCACTTTAATTTTGTATAAGAATCATTCTTAGATACCTAATTTAAAAAGATAATATATCTAGTTAATTTAAAACCATATTTTATTAAATAAATAAAAATTCAAATGTCAATTTACTTACATGGAAAACAACTGCAGCACATTCAGGCTGCGCACTTCAAAATCAACTAGATCTAAGACAACTTCATTGAGTAATATCAATGGATACTATCTTCTACATATATCATCCATCATCCGTAACTCATTGATATAATTCAACGGAGAAGATTCCTGAGACAATCTTTGCAACCCATAAGTAATATATTAGGTATCTATAATCTATTATTCCTAAACATTTTGTTTCATTTGTACAGCTTCTTTTGCTTTCCGATAATCCTATATAAGTTAAATTTTAGAAAAATTTCTAAGTAATTTTGAATCATTTGTAATTAATATTTTAAAAATGAATTCATTATAAGAAATATAACAAAGAAGACTAGTTCGACAAAGCAAAAACTGATCTAGAAAATCCCTAACTTTGGTGATCTCCTTAATAGGAAATGGTAGTAGATCATTAGGAATGATAATATCAAGTATTGATTCCCTAACTTGACCCATATGCATAGGATGGTGATGTACATAATCCACCAGAAAATGCACGAGTCTTAACACAAAAACATGTTTACGAGTATATCTAGAAAACAACTCACAATATACATTTTGGTCCGACTGAGGTGGTGGAGGATCAAAGTAAGCAGATGAGGCTGGGTTGTCTGGGTGAGAAGATTCAGAAAGATGAGAAATGAAAAAAATTTATAATAGTGTCTATAATTTATAAAATATAATAATCAATTACAAATAAATAATATATTCATTGGTTCGATCGAGGAGGTGGAAGATCGAAGTAGGAAGATGGGGCAGGGTAGTCCGAATGAGCAGGCTGGGAAGGTTAAAAAATTGAAAAGTTATATTAGTGTTTATAATTTATAAAATAGAAAAATTGATGAAAAATAAATAATATACCTGGGAAGGTTGCTAATACAGGGTAGGGTATGTAGATGGGGTAGGATAGTCCGGGTGAGTAGGCTGGGAAGGCTGAAAAATAAAAAAGTTATACTAGTGTTTATAATTTTTAAAATAGGAAAATTAATGAAAAATAAATAATAAAACTAGGAAGGCTGCTCATACAGGGCATGGTAAGTAGATGGGGTAGGGTAGTCTGGGTGAGAAAGTTGGGATGGTGGAAAATGAAAATGATATATTAGTGTTTATAATTTATAAAATAGAAAATTTGATGACAAATAAATAATATATCTGGGAAGGCTATGAAGATTGTGACTGTCTTTCCATGTGTTCTAACAAAGCCTTATATACTGCCTCTTGAATTTGATCCCCCACAAAATGTTTTATATCTTCCATATCAGATTTTAAGGATTCTATTTCTGGGTCTCTTTATTGATAACACTGACCAAAAACCTTCCAAATACTAATAACTTCTTGATATACTTTAACATGTCTAGGGTGTTCTACCTTTCACAAAGCACTGTCTAGGATTTCTATCCTATCCTCGGGGATAAAATATCCATATGTCTCTTTCTCATGGAGTTTATCCTGAAATGAAAATGAAAATGTTATATTAGTGTTTAAAATTTATAAAATATAAAAATTTATGAAAATAAATAATATATACATACACTTTTATCAGCTACTTGCTTAGCTTCCTATGAAAGATACTGTTAATTTTTTCTTCTTCTTGCTCATTTCCATTTTTCATTGTGAGTGGGAGGAGATGGAGGACCACGTTTAACCTCTTCTGAATCACTACCAGATCAAGCTCTTAATTCTTTAAATTTTTCTTCAAGCATTTTCTGCTCCAAATACAGATAACCTCCATGTGATAACGTATGAGGGCATAGACTTTTCAACTGAATCTCTTACTGAGATCTCATATAGGCCTATTATATAAAAATAAACTACCAAGTAATTAGAAAAATATATAATTAATTTTACAATATAAAATAATTATAAAACCTGAATTTTTTCTTCAAGATGACTGTCAATAAATCACTTCCATGTATCTTCATCTATAATATGATACTTGAGGAATGAGTTTTCAAACCTTCACTTTCCAAAAAGATAATTTTCTATTCAATTTTGTTTTATAATCTCTCCATCGAATCACCTATAAAGAGAGATATCTTTTCATAATTTCTTTGGTTTCCTCAAAATTGAGTGTCATTTGTAATTTAATTAATTAAATATGTCATTTAAAATATTTAATATTAAAAAAAATGAGATAATATAAATCAATTAAGATATTTTACCATAACAACCTCCCAAAGCTATTAGTTCGTTATCCCGTCCACTGACATCCAATCTAGATATAAAATACTAATCCTTAAATGGCTCTGCATCGATATATAACTGAAAAACTGAACTGCATTTGGACCAGTTTCATTATTATCATCATGAAAACAGATGTTTAATTTGTTATCATCTTGAGAAAGTGATAGTTTTTGTAAATGTGTAATACCATGTTTACTAAGTTAAGAACTTGATTTTTTAGTATTAATAGGAGAAGTCTCCTTTACTGAGGATGCATTAGTAGGCCTACATTTTTTCGCAAATTAACAGTTTTCATTCATTAAATAAGTATACTTATGAATATTTAATAATATAAAAAAATAGATATACCTCGGTAACTTCTCCTCTATATCTGTATCTAACATTTCTACTAGAAAGTGTAATTGAATTTTGTGTACCTTCATATCATTAGAAAACTGAATATTTAGAAACAAGAAAGAAAAAAATAATTAAGTAAAAAATAGGCCTACATTTATAAGTTTCAAAAAAATAAAAAAATATAAATATTTACCCAAAACATTAGGAGACTAATTTAGTGTTTTCCCACATGCCTTCATCATGACCATTAAGTATTGCGTGCACTGTGTCTCTCTTATATTCATTATAATCATACAGAAATTGTGTAATAGATGAATAAGTCTCATGTAAGTCAATAACATCATAAAAATCATACTCATCACCAAAATGGCATCTTTTTTCCTTTCAAAATGGTAGACCACTGATCATTCGATGGATTTATGATATAAAATACTTGTTTTTCATGTGTCTCCATGATAAATGGTTCCTCATTGTAATTAAATCTTATCAAATAAACCAGTATAAACCCATATTTATAGCAGCCTGGCCTTTTCTTACATTAAAATTACATAATTTCAAAGATAAACAACATAATAGTATTATAAATAGAGGATCCAAAGGTTTAGTGTCTTTGGAAAACTAGGACCACACATAACAAATACAATATCAAGCATAAAAATTTATTTAATTTCTTCTTCTATAGCTTTTTATTGGAACTTGTCCTATCATTAGTACATGTAGCCACCTGAGGATATACCTCAAAAGGTGTGATCTATAATCCCAATAAGAGGATAGATAAGAAAAATATAGCATGGGGTGAGCATAATCATGACAGAGACAAATGATCATGAACCTGAGAGGAGCATAAATAAAAGACTTGAAATGTGGCAATGCATAAAAATGAAACATCATGTCTTAGTGGTTAACTACCACACATACTTGTGAACCAATATAGCATATTGTTCACACATAATTTCACATTTACTCATGAAATTCATCACTTTACCCAATGCATTGGAGCGCTATATAATCCAGGTGCACCCGTCACATTTAAACATTCATATTGCGCTATATAATTTCGGGCGCATCCGTCACATCATAAAATTATCATTTATCATGCATGACACAATGAACATATAATATGAATGAACATAACTAAACAATGAAAATTAATGGGTTTCATCTCATAAGGACACATTCATAAACTTTGGGTTCCTAAAAGAAAGAGGGAACAACATACTTGATACAAGAACCATCAACCTTGAATGAGAGGTAAAAGTTTAGTTCTTAAGAGAAGAGTTCTTTCGGAAAACATTTGGATTGACATAAACTTCATTATAAAACATTTATATCCTAGAGAAGGAAATAAAATGACGAAAAAATGATCTTTAAGGAGTGACCATATCAAAAATGGTGTGAAAGAGGTAGAACCCGAAGGATGAAAGTTGGGTTCGAGAATTTCCCCTTACCTTGTACCCGAATGTTTCCTTCTCTTTAATGTCCTGTGTAATGAAATTATATTCATTAATTAGAAATCCAAAACCAAGTGTACATTAATAGGGTTAATTATGGTTTCATTATGTCATTTTATGTTCCTTTGGATGACTTATAGAGTTTAAAAACATTGTTCAGGGATGTTTGTTTTTATGGTTTTTCTTGGGTTGTTCACTTGTATTCATAAATTGATGTTCAGGTAGAACATTGGTAAACATATAGAAATGATATTACATGTCATTAATGATATTAAATGAGTTTTAATGATCTTATAAGGCATTATATTATATCCATGTGGATGAATCATTAGATAAGAATTAAATGATGGTTATTTAGGTCAGTTTGGGCGGTTTTTGGATCACAACGAACTTGTTTTAACTTATCACTTAGTAATATGGCCATAGGTTATTTCCAGAACATTAAATATAATGTAATACATTTAACATATTTTTTTTCAACCATAAAAATGGTTTCATGACCAGATATGAAGGTAGAAATGGAAGAAGAAAGCATGTCGTTCTTGAAGGTTATAAATTAACACCTCACAAACAACATTCTCTTTAATAAAATAAAAGGAAGAAGGAAAGGGGGTTGGATGATATAATATCACATTAGAATAATAAAATTATATTATATTTATAATACTAGAGTTACAATACAATTTTGATGAAGATAGGTGGGGAGAGATTAAGAAATGAACTTGAACTTGAAAGGAAATTAAAGGAGACGAGGGAGGGAAATTACCTCTTGAATCCTTCTCTTGAGAACCTCTTTAAGGGCCTAATAATGGTATTTTGATGAGACCAGAAGCTCTTGGACGTGGGGGAGGGGCTAGGTAAGGTGTTTGGGTAGATTTTAGAGAAGTCTTGGAGCTTGAGAGATGTGAGGAAATGAGGGTGTGAAGGGTGGCTTTTATAGTGGAGGGGGGAGGGGTTTCCTTAATATAAAATTAATTAGTTTATTATTTCCCCACAAGACAAGGAATATTGAGTCTTTAATGACCAATAATATTAATTTTATAATGTAATCCCTAACCAAGTGGGCTTACATCAGCAGAACATCACACATGTCCCTATAATTAGCTTATTTAGCTTATTTTGTAAATTACGGTATGCCACTATTCATAAAAAATTCAAGTATCTCAGAAAAATCCCAAAAATTTACACCAACCATTTTCAACATTTAGAATCCAAAAATGAAGTCCATTTTTCAAAAATATATTTCTAGATATTATTAATTTAATATTTAATTAAAATCATAATTTACTTAAAAAAACAGTTTTTAAGATTAAAACTAATTTTGTAATGATTTCTAAAATTACGTAGGGTCTTATAAAATTATCTAAAAACTATAAGAAATTGATTCAATAATTTATGAATACATTTTAACGAAATAAATATTCTTCTAAATTAATTAATTAATTTTAATTAATTATTTATGAATTACAAAATACCAAAACGTTTACTAAGGTCTAATTGTCACTTTCTAAGGTGTCTAAATTTTATTTTATTAATCATAGGCAATGTTACGCTTATGTTGGATGATTTAATATTCATAAGGGTCTTATTACTATTCATAAGTGTATGTTACTATTCCTAAGGGTACATTACTATTCACCAAAAATTATTTTTGTTTCATTAGACTCCAAAAATCATATTGAACACAACCGTGTATGTTGGATTTTCAAAATTCCAAACATAGGAGTGACACAATTATGATTAAAGGTCACTTATCACATAGTAGTTCATTATTTTATGTTTTTATGACATAAATATAAGAAGGGAATTTTATGTTGAAAAACATTGGGTCGTTACATTCTTTTCCCCTTAAGGAATTTTGTCCCCGAAATTTGACTTTACACAAATAAGTGAGGGTACTTATCTTTCATTGCCTATTCTGGTTCCCAAGTTTCTTCCTCAAACTTATGGTTCCTCCACAGAACTTTGACAAGATGGGTTGTATTGTTGTGTAGAACCTTATCTCTCCGATCCAGAATCTTTACTGGCTGCTCCTCATAGGAGAGATCATCTTCCAGCTGCACCACATCTGAGTTTAGTACATGTGAAGGGGTCTGGTATGTACTTCCTCAGTAGTGATACATGAAACACATCATGAACTTGATCCATATTTGGTGGAAGTGCAAGACGATAGGCCACGACTCCTATGCGGTCAAGGATCTCAAAGGGTCCAATATAACTTGGGCTTAGCTTCCCTTTCTTCCTGAATCACATGACTCTCTTCCATGGAGATATTCGAAGGAAGAATTTATCTCCAACGTCGAACTCCAAGTCCCTTCGACGGTTATCATCATAGCTCTTTTGCTGACTCTGAGCAGCTTTGATGTGTTTCTGGATGAATTGAACCTTCACTGTCATCTCTTGAACAATATAGAGTCCAAGTAGATTTCTTTCTCCAACTTCATCCCAACAGGTTGGAGTTCTACATCGCTACCCATAAAGAGCTTCATACAGAGGCATCTGAATACTCGAGTGGAAGCTATTGTTGTATGATAACTCAACCGATGGGAGATGCTGATCCCAACCACCTTTGAATTCAAGAGAGTAGGCTCTTAGAATATCTTCAAGCTCTGAATAGTCCTTTTAGACTGGCCATTAGTATGGGGGTGATAGGCTGTGCTGAAATTTAATTCAGTACTCAAAGCATGTTGAAGGCTACTCCAAAACATAGATGTGAACCTTGGGTCACGGTCAGAGACAATTGAGAGTGGAACACCGTGAAATCTCACAACTTTCTTCACATATATCTTTGCATGATGTTCAAGTGAGAGGTCCTCTCGAATAGAGATAAAATGGGAAGTCTTGGTGATTCGGTCAACCACAACCCATATCACATTATTTCCCTTTGATGTATTCAGGTGACATGTGACAAAGTCCATAGTAACATTTTCCCATTTCCACATGGGTATAGGTAATGGCTGCATCATACCTTTGGACTTTTTTTCACTCAGCTTTAACTTTTTGACATACCATTCACCTTGATATATATTCCGCAATCTCCTTCTTCATGTTATCTCACCAGAAGTGTTTTTGGAGATCATGATACATCTTGTTACTCCAAATATGGATAGAGAAAGTTGAGCTATGTGAATTATCCAATAGCTCCTTCTTTATCCAGGGTGATGAAGGCACATAAAGCTGCATTCTAAACCGAATCACACCATCATCGTCGATATGGAACTATTACAGCTTCCATTCCTTTATAGCATTCACCCACTTTTGTATCTCCACATCATCCCTTTTTTGCTTCCTTAATCTTATCCTGGATGGATGGTTGCACAATCATTTGGGCAAGGTAGGGTGTATCCCCTGCCATTATGATTTCGAAATCCATTCTTTGCATATCCATGAAGATAGGGTCTTTCTCAATCCACAGCATGGATAGAGTAGCAGGTTCATTTCTTCTTAGAGCATCAAATACCTTTTTCGCCTTTCCAGGATGATAGTGAATAGAGCAATCATAATCCTTGATTAGCTCTAACCATCTCCTTTGATGCATGTTGAGATCATTTTGTGTGAATATATACTTTAGGCTCTTGTGGTCGGTGTATATGTCACACTTATCGCCATAAAGGTAGTGACGCTAGATTTTCAATGCAAAAATCACGGCTGCCAGCTCTAGATCTTGCGTTGGGTAGTTCTGCTCATGGATCTTCAACTGTCGTGAGGCGTAGGCTATCAAATTATCATTTTTCCTGAGTACAAAACCCAAGACTTTCTTTGAAGCATCACTATATATCAAAAAAAATTCTCCACTTTTTGGTAGTGTGAGTACAGGTGCAATGATCATCCTTCTCTTTAGCTCCTTGAAGCTTCCCTCACATTCTTCCATCTAGACATACTTTACCCCTTTCCTTGTTAACTTAGTTAGTGGGCTTGAAAATTGTGAAAATTTTCTCACAAAACATCGGTAGTACCCAGCTAATCCAAGAAAACTACAGATTTCTATGACATTAGAGGGCCTGGTCCATTCCTCAATCACCTTTGTCTTTGAAGGATAGACATAAATTCCTTCACTTGTGATCACATGTCCCAAGAACGTGACTTGATTCATCGAAATGTCACACTTTCTGAACTTGGCATACAACTTCTCCTTTCTCAATGTCACCAACACAAGTATTAGATGTTCTTCATGTTCCTCCTTTCTCTTGGAGTAGATGAGAATATCATCGATAAACACTACCACAAATTTTTTGAGGTAATGTTTAAAGACTCTATTCATCAAATCCATGAAATTTGTAGGGGCATTAGTAAGTCCAAAGGGCATCACCAAAAACTCATAGTGCACATACCTCATTCGGAAGGTAGTCTTATAAATATCTTCCTTCTTCACCTTTACCTAATGATATCCAGAACGAAGATCCACCTTTGAGAAGTACTGAGATAGTCTTAACTGGTCGAACAAGTAATCAATCCTTGGGAGAGGATACTTGTTCCTTATGGTGATCTTGTTGAGTTCCAGATAATCGATACACAACCGCATGGTTACATCCTTCTTCTTCATATAGAGCACTAGTGCACCCCAAGGTGATGCACTAAGGCCTATGAACCCTTTGTCCAGATGCTCTTGAAGCTACTTCTTTAACTCCTCCAATTCGATAGGATCCATCCTATAGGGGAATTTTGAGATAGGAGTAGCTCCGGGTATGAGTTCAATTGAGAAATATACCTCACGATCTGGGGGAATTCTACGTAACTCTTCTGAAAATACAACGCCGTATTCCCTCATGATGGACATTTCCTCAAGGTTGGAACTTTCTTTCGACTCAACCATTTGGGCAAGGTATGCTTATTTATATGGAATCAACACCCACACCATTGATAGATTTTTCAAAAGAGATTCATGATCTTCCTTGCATTTTTAGAGGAGCATGGGATGGTTCGGAATATAAAAAGATATTTCCTTTTCCCGGCAGTTGATATGCGCTCTATATAATGAGAGCTAGTCCATTCCCATTATAGCGTCGAATTCCACCAAGGGATGTATTAGGAGATTTTCCGGAAGAATATTCCCACATACGCCAATAGGAGAAGAGTCAAACACTTGGTTTGCAATGATTGCACCACTTGGTGTTTTTACAGATATCTCTACTTCAAGGTTTCGGGGCTTCGATTCTATAGTTCTAGAAAACTTTCAAGATATAAAGGAATGCATAGAACCAGAATAAAATAAGAATTTTTACATTCTTGAGTGAATAAGAAGTGTACCTTATACGAATTCATTATCAGGATCCACTTCCACAGTAGAAATGGCATAAGCCTTCCCTTGTTCCTTTGGATTTGGTGGCTGATGACGCTGATTACCCTCTAGAGCTCAAGTTTTAGTGCACTGGTTTTCATAGTTCCCTAGCTCCTTAAATTGTAGCATTGAACCATGAGTGGTTCTCTCCTTTCATCAACTACATTATCTTTCCTTTTCATGACTTTTCAACACTCTTGAGCATGGTGTCCTTCTTTCCCACACTTGAAGCATTTCCTCATCCCATTGAGGCAGTTCCCATGGTGAAACTTCCCACATTTTTGGCATGTGGGTTATTGATTTTTCATCCCACCTTTGTCACTAGATCCACCGGCTTGAAACTCCATCTTTTATTTCTTATCCCCATAGCCATGGGACAATTATCCAAACTCTATCTCCACTTTTAGAGCACACCGAACAACGTCTTCATAACTCCCAAAGTCTCGAATTGCAAGAGCCTTTTGAAGGTGTGGTTTTAATCCACTAAAGAATCTATCAATTTTTCTATCATTGTTGATAACAAAACCCGAAGCATACATGCGAGCCTTGTGAAATTCTCTTCATAGGTTGTGAGAGATTATCCTTTTTTTTCTTGAGATCTATGAATTATCTCTCCATCTTTGTGCGAATAATTCATGGGAAATACTTATTAAGAAAAATTATCTTAAAGTCTTCCCATTCCATATCTTTAATTTCCTCCCTTAGCTTGGTGTTCTGAATCAAATCCCACCATTGATCGGATTATCCATATAGACAATAAATGGCTAGAGTCACCTTCTCCATCTCAGAATAGTAAAGCACAGAAATGATCTTCTCCATGGAGTTGACCCACTGTTCCGCAACTAGTGGATCAGAAGATCCACAAAACATCGGTGGTTGTTGCTGCATAAAACATTCAATAGCCAGTTTCCCCCTCTTTGGTGAAGGAGGAAGTTCCCCATCATTATGGTTGTTATTCATAACCTGAGATAATTGGGTAAGAATCACCATGAAGTTTTGAACTCCACCTCCCAAATCATTAGGGATGTCGTTCGGGAAATCATTGCATTGGACCTCGCATGAGTTGTTGGCCTGATTTCTCTTGGTTCCCACCATTTTCTAAAATAGAAAAGGATAGAACAAAACATAACTAAAAAAGTCATGAATAACTTATTTATTTAGACAAATATACCAAAAACATAACATATGGGATCCCTAGGTAAATATTCTTGTGTGCATATTTTTACTTAGTCTCATACTAGATGTTTTCTCTAGGGTTCACTAATCCTAATTCCCAAATTAACTAAACCTTTCCTCTAATACCAAATATAGAGACCTGGACTTTTCTTATATTAAAATTTCATCATTTCAAAGATAAAAAACATAATAGTATTACACATAGAGGATCCAAAGGTTTAGTGTCTTTGGAAAACTTGGACCACCCATAATAGATACAATATCAAGAAAAAACATTTATTTAATTTCTTCTTCTCTGGCTTCTTATTGGCACTTTTCCTCTCCTTAGTACATGTAGCCACTTGAGGATATACATCAAAAGGGGTGAGATATAAGACCAGTAAGAGGTTAGATAAGAACAATATAGCATGGGGTGAGCATAATCATGACATAAATAAAATATCATGAACATGAGAGGAGCAGAAATAAAAGACTTGAAATGTGACAATGCATAAAAATGAAAGATCATGTCTTAGTTGTTAACTAACACACATACTTGTGAACCAAGCTAGCATCTTTTTAACACATCATTTCACATTTAATCATGTGATTAATCACTTTACCCAATTCATTGGAGTGCTATATAATTCCGGGCACACCCGTCACATTTAAACATTCATATTGCGCTATATAATTCCGGGCGCACCCGTCACAACATAGCATTATCATTTATCATACATGTCACAATGAAAATATAATATAAATGAAAATAGTTAACCCATTAAAAGGAATGAGTTTAATCACATAAGGACACATTAATAAACTTTGGGTTCCCAAAAGAAAGAGGGAACAACATACTTGATACAAGAACCATCAACCTTGAATGAGAGGTAAAAGTTGAGTTCTTAAGAGAAGAGTTCTTTCAGAAAACATTTGGATTGACATAAACTTCATTAGAAAACATGTATATCCCAGAAAAGGAAATAAAATGATGAAAAAATTATCTTTATGGAGTGACCATATCAAAAATGGAGTGAAAGAGGTAGAACCTGAAGGATGAAAGTTGGGTTCGAGAATTTCCCCTTACCTTGTACCTGAATTCTTCCTTCTCTTTAATGTCCTGTATAATGAAATTATATTCATTAATTAGAAATAAAAAACCATGTGTAAATTAATAGGGTTCATTATGGTTTCATTATGTCATTTTATGATCCTTTGGATTACTTATAGAGTTTAAAAACATTGTTCGGGGATGTTTGTTTTTATGGTTTTTCTTGGGTTGTGCACTTGTATTCATAAATTGAAGTTCGGGTAGAACATTGGTAAACATACAGAAATAATATTACATTTCATTAATGATATTAAATTATTTTTAATGATCTTATAATTAATTATATTATATACATGTGTATGAATCATTATATAAGAATTAAATGATGGTTATTTGCGTCAATTTGGGCGGTTTTTGGATCACAACAAACTTGTTTTAACTTATCAATTAGTAATATGGACACAGGTTATTTACATAACTTTAAATAGAACATAATACATATAAAATATTCTGGTTCAACCATAAAAATGGTTTCATGACCATATCTGAAGGTAGAAATGGAAGAATAAAGCATGTCGTTCTTGAAGGTGATAAATTAACACCTCATGAACAACACTCTCTTTAATAAAATAAAAGGAAGAGGGAAAGGGGGTTGGATAATATAATATACAATTATAATAATAAAATTACATTATATGTATAATAATTTAGTTACAATACAATTTGGATGAATATAGGTGGGGAGAGATCTGGAAATGAACTTGAACTTGAAAGAAAATTAAAGGAGAAGAGGTAGGGAAATTACCTCTTGAATCCTTCTCTTGGGAACCTTTTTAAGGGCCTAAGATTGGTCTTTTGATGAGACCAGAAGCTCTTATACGTGGGGGAGGGGATAGGGAAGGTTTTTGGGCAGATTTTAGAGAATTATTGGAGCTTGAGAGGTGTGAGGAAATGAGGGTGTGAAGGGTGGCTTTTATAGTGGAGGGGAGAGGGGTTTCCTTAATATAAAATTCATTAGTTTATTATTTCCCCAAAATATAAGGAATAATGAGTCTTGTTTGACCAATAATAGTACTTGT
This sequence comes from Viscum album, assembly GCA_963277665.1. NCBI lineage: Eukaryota > Viridiplantae > Streptophyta > Magnoliopsida > Santalales > Viscaceae > Viscum > Viscum album. The sequence goes on along the minus strand of OY728150.1, from coordinate 624,844,589 downwards.
ATAATATAATCCAGAACCAAGTGGGCTTACATCATCATAACATCACACATGACCCTATAATTAGCTTATTTAGCTTATTTTGTAAATTACAGTATTTCACTATTCATCAAAAATTCGTGTATCTTAGAAAAATCCCAAAAATTTACCCCAACCATTTTTAGATGTTTAAAATCCAAAAATGGAGTCCATTTTTCAAAAATAATTTTCTAAATATTATTAATTTAATATTTAATTAAAATCAAAATTTACTTAAAAAAACAGTTTTTAAGATTAAAACTAATTTTATAGTGCTTTCAAAAATTATGTAGGGTCTTATAAAATTATATAAAATCTATAATACATTGATTAAATAATTTATGAATACATTTTAGGGAAATAAATATTCTTTTAAATTGATTAATTAATTTTAATTAATTATGTATGACTTACAAAATACCAAAATGTTTACTAAGGTCAAATTGTCACTTTCTAAGGTGTCTAAATTTTATTTTATTAATAATAGGTAATTGTACTCTTATGTTTCATGATTTACTATTCATAAGAGTCATATTAATATTCATAAGGGTATTTTACTATTCCTAATGGTACGTTACTATTCACTAAAAATTATTTTTGTTTCATTAGACTCCAAAAATCATCTTGAACACAACCGTGTATGTCAGATTTTCAAAATTCCAAACATAGGAGTGAAAAACCAATTTTTAAAGGTCACTTATCACTTAGTAGTTAATTATTTTGTGTTTTTATGACATAAATATAATATGGGAATTTTCCATTGAAAAACATTGGGTCGTTACAATATTCTTCATGTTTCACACCACTCTTACTATCAAACCAATTAGACTAAAAAATTGTGACTTGAAATTTAATATAATAAATTTCACATATGTCATCGAGAACTCCAAAATATGGTGTTGATGAAGAAATTATGATTTTATATTTGGCACTCAAAAAATGAATTTCTTCAGCAAAAACAATCACAATAGTATTCTGAATGGTACTCTTGTCATCCATATATTTTTTGTTAAATGTGTAAGCATTAATATCAAAACCAGACCATGTGATCACATTAAGAGATGTCCCCCCTGATAACCACCTCAACATTTCTGATGCCGATATATATGTGGTATAGTTTTATTTAAACTAAGAAACAAATGTCTTATTATACTCAATAATCAACCACTTTTCATTTATTTTCTATTATCTTAACTTTAATTTAGCAATATGTGGGGATATATATGATTGAACCTCATCTGTGTTGTTCAATATATATAAATGTTCATGCACCACTTCATCATGTGGAATGAAATTTAACTTTAAGACTCAAATACATCTACCTTCACTCTCAACTGTCAAATGTTGAGATATAGGGTGATCAATATGCTCCACCTCATACAAATAATCAGTACATAATTCAATCACCTCTTCCGATACATATTTTTGAACAATATAGGCCTCTGGTCTATAAGGATTTTTAACACATCCCTTCAAAATTTTCATATATCTTTCAAAATGATACATCCATCGTAAATAAACACGCCCAAATATTCTTATCTCTTGCACAAAATGAATCAAAAGCTGAACCATTATATCAAAAAATATAGGTGGGAAATACAGTTCTAGTTGACAATGAATAAGATTTTCTTCATTCTCTCACACATCTAACAAATTTGGATCAATGAAATTGCTACAAATGTATTTGAAAAAATTCCATATCCAGATAATAGTCTTTTGGATAGATTTCAGCAATATACCATGCAATTTTACTGGTAGAAGTTGTTGCATCAATACATGGAAATCATGAGATTTCGTAACTATTAATTTACAATCCTTCAATTACACCAAATTATTCACATTTAAAGAAAAAAACTATTTACTTTAATACCATCAAAACATTGGAAAAAATATATCTTTTCAGTCTTTCTTAATGTGTGACAAGATAGAGGTAAATAAGTTATGTTTCCTTTCACAATGGGAGATAACTCCAAACATATGCTCATTAATATCAAGTCCAATCTACCATGAAATCCATCTTTTGTCATTCCTTTTATGTCTAACAAAGTTCCAATCAAATTGTCACATATATTTTTCTCAACATGTATAACATCATTGTTATGTTTTATCTCTAAAAATATCCAATAAGGTAGTTAAAAAATATTCTTCTTATTCTAGATATTTCATTGAATACCAGAACGTCTTTTCTTTCCAAATGTCTAATCAATATTTTTCACCCTATCATAATATTCTTCAGCTAAAAATGTCCATGGGGGAAGGTTTTATTATTTTAAACTGTTAAATGTGTTTTTTAATCAATAATAAGGATGATTAATTCAAAAAAATCATTGATGTCTTATGTACAATGTCTTTCTTCCATTTTGAAATTGATAATATGATGTATGTTCTTCACAAATTGGACATGCTTTATGTCCCTTAACACTATATCCAAATAGTTTTCCATATGCAAGAAATTCATTTATAGTGAACATTATCATAACACAAAAAAGAAAATACTCTTTCTTATATTCATAAAAAATTTTAACACCTTCCACCAATAGATGTTTCAAATCATTAATCAATGGAAAAAGATACACATCAATATCAATTACCAGTTGTTTTGGTTCATAAATAATCAATCTCATCAATTTTTTTTCTTTATAAATAGATGTGGGGGAAAGTTGTAAACTACCAGCAAAACAGGCCATGAACTATGTTGGCTACTGAGGCTCTGATAAGGATTCATTCCAGCAGTACACAATCCTATTATGATATTTCTAACTTCACTTCCGAAATCCTGAATTTTTTTATCAAAACTCTTCCACTATGGTGAATTAGTAGGGTGATGTTTGTTACCATAAGATATGCACTCATCTGAATGCCATCTTAACCTTTTTGCATTAATTGAATTTGAAAATAGATTGTTCAAACGAGAAATTATTGGAAGGTACCAAATATCTTTAGTAGGAGTTTTGAATACGGTACCTAAGAATGAATCACAATTGAATTATCATAATTGTATAAAAACAATATGGGAAGATATCATCAAAAAGTAAAAAAAATTGATTTTTCATGATGTTGGATGATAGATGAGTTGACTTTCCTATCTATCTTATAGCGTGATTTCCCACATGTATGACAGCTTGATAAATATTCATATTCTTTCATATACAATACAAATTTATTAGGTTATGCATGTATCTTTTTATACCCTAATACAATTGGGGAAAACATTTTTTTCACCTCATAATTAGAATATGGAAGCCCGTTGAATTCTAAAAGTAGCTGTTTTAAAAGCTCATGTAAGCAGAAGAAACTTTCATCACTCCACCCATTTTTTTCTTTCAAGTTAACTAATCTCAAAACTACTTATAACACAGTATATTTACTGCAGCCTAGGAATAATGGTTTTTCATAATCTCCATACAATCATTCAATAATTTCTAATTTTTTGATGGTTTCAAAACCTAAGTCATGAATTAATTCTTCAATACGATCCTATGCCTCATTATGAATATTGTCATCAACATTGGATATTGAATTTTTAGTTCTTTCACCATGCTAGACCCAACATGTATAATTAAGGCTAAAACAATAAAAAATGAGACGATCCTTGATTTCTATCGAGTTTAACTTTCTCATATTCAAACAATTTACACATGGATATAAAATCAAATCAATGTTTTGAATATGTCGTTTAGAAAATTATAAGAATTCATCAACTCCTTTTTCATATTCACTAGTGGTTCCTTGTAAATATATCCAATTATGATCCATTTAATACCTAATATCACAATATAATTGGTGAATATATTAAAACATATAAACATTTAAATATATATATATATATACAGATAAATTGTAAACAAAAAAATGTTTAATATATAATATTGATAATTAGATAGAAAACATCAGATATGAAACACATTTAAAAATAATAAACTTTTTATTTTTATATTATATACACGTGTTATATAGATATTATAATTTAATTATAATATCAATATTCTAAAATTTATCAGTGTATTTTACAATGTCTATGCATTATTTAGATGTTTCATGTAAAAAAGTATTGAAAATTATATTAATTTAACAAGAGAAAAATTACTTAATATTAGTAATATGAATAATAATTAGATTAAATATTCATATTATAATAGAAATCAATAATTCTATGCTAAATTATAATTTCACTTTAATTATATTGATTCCAGCATTTTATTTGACCCAAAAAATGCTTGGAAATTATATCTGGGCATGAGATCACAAGTAATACATAAAAGAAAACATGATGTCTAAGTATAGATGCATGGAATACAACCATGGATTACTAATTAATCACCTAAATATGTAAAGCACATGGGAACAATTAATAAATATATTGAAATCATTCACACATCAACAAGTATAGGTAGACATGCTAAAGAAGCACCAACATAACAAATATGCATTGAAAGTGACTACATAAGTATAAAATACTCTAGCATAGAATATATTCAGGGCATGATAATTATATAATAGAAGAATGCTTTGAAAACAAATTTACTTATCAAATACATAAAAAGGATATTATTATTTTTTCTTATAAAAATTCTATCATAGTATGTAATCATAATTTTAATGAAACATACAAGGAATATCAGTACATTTAAAATAGCATAGTAATGCAACCTTTATAGAATTTCATATGTAGTACATGTTAATCTTTACATTCCTAAAAAGATGCATGTAATTCTATATCCTTCATATACCAGTCCAAGTGTAAATACTATAAATATCGTAAATTAGTAAAACTAAGAGTATACTCACATTAGTCAAGGTGAAACCATAATAAACCATAACAAAAATCAACATGAACAATAATCACATCCCTATACACTTGGACTATTCACCATTTATGGGATAATCACATTTAGGGATAAATTTTAACCAAGTTACAAAAAAATTTAAAATAAAATTTAAAATAATAATAAATGAAAATAAAAAACATAATTAAATGATAACGAATTTATCTTCAAAAATGAAAAAAACTTACAAAATTCTGAGTTTAACATGAAAATAAATCCAAATCCAAAATTTTCTCCATGGAATTCTTTAAAAAAATAAATGTTGTAAGATCTAAAAATATGATTCTAAAAATGAAAAATAAAGATGAAAAAAAACTAAAATCAAACCACGGTAGAATGTCACCGAAAATAGGCTATAGAAGAACAAATAATCCGTAGATGATGAGAAATGGGGAGATAATCAAGAACTCAGACCGTAGATTGTGAAAATAGAAGAAAATAGACAAGAATGGACATTAAAGATCATAAATATTCTTTCTAATACATCACGAGTCAAGAGGTGTCACCATGACTTAGCTTCTTAAGATAAAAAAACATGATGTTTTCTCAATCTCGACTATTTTTAAAAGACTTTTGGCATTGGTTTTTTTTAAAAAAATTGATGCGGAAGAGTCCAAAAAAACTTTTCAGAATCAGTTTTTTAAAAAACTGACACTGAAAGATCCTGAGTTTGGGATTAATGATGAGAGTTTTTGAATAAAACGACACCAAAGTTTTTTTTATTTACGACGTTGGGTTTTTAAAAAACTGAGGCCATATATCATACCTTTTGTGGTTTTTGGCGTCAGTTCTACTCAAAACCAATGCCAAAAACCACTCTTAAAAATTTTTGGCATTAGTTTCTAGTAAAATTGACGCCAAAAATTTCTCGCACATATTATTGGTGTCAGTTTTGAAAAAAATGACATCATTACATTGACATTAAATTTAGTATTTACACTAATAGATTGTTGTTTCTTATATCTTGAGTGCAACAATGTATGTCACTATTCCTATTCTTCTTTGCGAGACATGGTGTAGGTGAAATTTTCTTGCGGTTGTCAAAAGTAAGTTTGCACATACCTAAAAGGATAATTCATTAGAGTGTCATGCTACCTATGTTTCTTTGTGGAGCATTTTATTTGTGAAGAAAAACAAGTGTTCTATGCACAAGACATATTCCAATTACTTACACTTCTTCTTTGCATAAGAAAAGGCTGCACAAAAACTCCTCCTCACAAAACTTTTTTTTTTCTGGTGGATCTTTTTCTTCAAAAACAATATCTTTTGAATCCATAATTGTAGAAATGAATTTTGGCCTCAATTTCTCATTATTTATTGATTTATTCCACCCCTCTGCCTTCAATAACAATGAGTTATTAGATCTCTTGTTTTTATACAATGTAATGGAATATATAATTTCAAATTAGTTGTTTGGGTTTACATAAATATACACTGAGTTTAATGGTGTATCATCTTATGTGAAAGGATTGTTATTAGATGCATGTTATTTCTATGATCACATGACCCTCATCATTCATAAAACATGAATACATCTATGCTCGCCAATGAACTCTATAAATTTGTTTTCATTTGGATGAGGCAAGTATTCGAGTTGGATGCATGAATGTAAGATATTGATTTCATTCATGTAGCTTTATAACACAATATACTCATAATTTTGACCTTAAAATACCCATGAAATGCTCGGTATCGATCTTCAGATGTTTTATGTGATCTTAAATGCATTGAAGCACCACTGAGGGTCAAGGAGGATGAAGATAAATCCCTAGCTTGACCGGACATCTGAAATAAAAATGGTCGAGCGAGAAGTGTTCTATACATCTTTTTAAATAACAGAGGAATAATATAGGGGGTGCGCAGGTCCCACATACAACTTATTTTTTTGTCTTGGAAATAATTGTTTAATCAATCTAAGACACTAAATCTATGTTTAGGCTATATAGGATCAAAACCTTTTACACTCGCACCCACACATCATGGGTTGTGCCTCACCGACATTGTCCCACCAACACCCTGTAGGCCCAATGTGGCCAACCCATGTTCCCTATACATGGGTGTGATCATGTAGGCCTATACATGACCCTCCCAATAAATAGTTTCCTTGAAACATTATTTTAAGGGCTCTCCCATGTGGGTTGATCCTCACATCCCCAAAGTATGGTTGAGTGATATCCCTTGGGGGCTTGTATAGATGGACCAATTTTTAATACGAGGCATGTACATATACACAGAAATAATTTAATTATAAAATGTAATTACAAGCCTTACTCAATAATAATTTCCTCATTGATAAAAAATAAATATACTCATACATTTTATTCTATTTTTTAACATCCCCCATTAAAATAATCATGAAATAATATTTTAATTACATAGCCTTCATATTCTTCAAATTATTGTAATAAAATGATACATTAATGACATGATTCAATGGAACTTAATATCACATCACCAATCATCATATTTTCATGTAGAATTTTAAAATAATGACATCCAATGTCATCAAGTGACTCAGTTCTCCAAGAATGAAATCCAATTACATGAAGTGAATCTATAAAAATTTTCTAAGCATCAACACTTTACTCATCAACACATATTAACTATCTAAAAACTGGGATAAACATTTCCCACTTTATTTTTTTTTTCAATATAAACACATACCATTCAAGTTCATACATGGTGAAAACAATTTCCATCCTATTGACAATAAATATTCAATGTGTAAATGTGGTCTTCTCAACTTATCCTTCTTCTCAAAATCATGATCATCAAAATAAACTCTATGACTTTGTGGGATAAAATGGTGTAGAAAACAAGAGATATATAACCAAGTATCTATAATTTATCCAGAAAATTCCATGCATGTTAGATCATGCTATGGATTTATAAATAATCATTAAAGGGTTTGGAAATTTTCAAAATTATAAATGAAATGATAACTCTTCACACACATCAACAAACACATTAGAATGTTCAAGTGAAAAATATATAGCTTTCCATTTTTCTCACCACATTAACATATAGAACCCCCTTAATTTATATAATTAATAAAATTAAGAACAATGGATTAAAGTGTGTTCAACATAACTCATATTTCAATTTTTTGAAGTTGTTTATAAGTTCCACATTAACCATGTAGTGAATATTTAATAGCTTTATATAATCAATTCTCCTCCTAAATGGATGCATCAATCTCATTAATTTCCATGAATATTAGTTAAAAATCATTTATATATAAGGGGATAAAGAGGAGAATCCTGGTTTCTAAAAAATAACATTCATACTGAGAGCTTCCTCTAAATATAAATTTCTTCTCCATATTAAATTTTGCAAGGGATGTGTATCCTTTATTGGGGTTTTCAGAGAATTTGATTGATATTTCTTCATCAGTTGACACTTATAAAGTGGTTGTATCTTCTTTTTTAATAACAAAAGAATTTATTTGATATTTTCACATATTATTCTTGTTTTCTTATTGGGATTGTATAATTTTTATTCAATATCTTATGTTATAGCCAGTATGTTCACACCTTTCACACATAATGATTATCTATTCTTCAATTATATATAAATTTTCATCAACATCAACTGCATAAAATATCACCACTTAACATTTTGATATTAAATATTCATTAATGATTTTAAATTGCACCAATCACATTTTTTTCACTTAAATTAGATTAATTTCCTTTCAATATTCGTGTTTTGATCATAAAAATATAATAATATCATTGTTTAAATTTGTTTAATTAAATTTCAATTTTTGTTTTTATCATGTCATTAAAAATAATAATAAAAATTATGTGATTCTTAATTTTTAGTTTTCATTATTCAAATTCCTACATATCATTATAATTTAGATTTGTCCCATTTTTTCATTTGAAGGGTCATATGGACCACACAAGAAGGCCCAAAAAATCAGGTGAGAAAAAACTGGACAATCCATTAATATAGAATTTTTGAGGTCAATATAGAAGCAAAAATTTTATTCAAATACAGAATATGTCCATTAATATCTAATCACATATTTGATAAAAAAAATAATGGCCCAAATACACCAAAGGATTCCCAAATGATGCTTTGAAGTCCATCCCAAAATTCTACCTAGGATTCAAAATAGAACACAATCTTTAAATTTACTCTCAATATAGACCTCAAATTGAACTGAGATTTTGTTATGTGAAATACATGATTTATGTGACCATGTTTTTAGAATAAATGGTTCATATTAAGGTCATATTAATGTCCTAAAATTCATTTACACTTATACCAAGGAAAATCATGATAGAAAACTAGACAGAAAAACATTGTTTATTAAAACAGTCACAACATTTGCTAAAAAAGTCCAATGGATTCAATCTTTTGAGGGTGAAATTTAAACATCCATATATACATATTTTTAGAATAATATTTCTCCAGATTGGTCATTCTTAATTGTAAAATTTTAGATCAAATATGAGGGACCATTTTGTAATGATAACAGTCCACTCCCTTTGGCTATAAATAAACACTCATTTTAACCTCAAAACGAATTGGAATTTAAGATCTGAGGTATGCTATTTTTAATGACTAGAGCCATGAAAATGTACTATAATTACTTAAATTAATCTTGTTTCAACAATAGGTACCTCTCCTACACTTTTCTTTTAATGTTTTTTTACACTTGATTTAAATTGTAATTGTGTTAGTTTGTTTTCATTTGAATTAAATATTAGTGATTTTTTCATCATAATAATATCTTATTCTCATAAAAAATATATTTTGTAATAGTAATTTTCTTAATATATTTTAAATAAATTTGGAAACCCTTCCTTTATTTCTCTTTCTCATTCAATCAGAAGTGTGTCTTAATTCTCTTCACCCATCATGTGTGTGTTCAACACAAAACTCTTTTCTAATCCAACTCATTTTTTTAAAATACTCACCATAATAATCATAAAAAAGATTAGTAACTATATCAATGGATGGGTAAATAATAAATTATGGAGAGTTATAATTTTTTGATATTAAGTGACTGAGTTATTTTTCACGATGAATATTATTTAAGTTAATATTGTGTATATTGAACTTAAAATGTCATGGATTAATGACAATTTTTTAACATATTGATTCCATGGATGATTAGAACTATAAATACACAACCATAAATAATTATTGATAGATATTATAAACCTAGTTAAGTTAATAGTTTGATTAAATCCATAATAATTTTGGAATTCCAGTCAACATCATCTTGCAAAGTGGGTGTTAATTTAATTAAATATAAAGAAATGATCAGAGATATCATAAGTTTAAATAAAAAATAATTAAATCCCCCAAAATAATAATAAAAATTTTAAATCAGTCTTCATAATGACAACCCTACTTTCTATTACAACTTAAACATGCTTTATTACATATAACTTCAGTTGATACAACAAAGAAGATCAAGAGGTTTAGTGTCTTTGGAGCTTAGGATCATTACATAAAAACTTTAAACTTGAAATAAAACATCTTTATTTAAATCTTCCTTTACATGACCACTACATTCCTTCGTACTTAGCATTGCATGGGATAACCTGAGGACATGCATAAGAAAAGGGTGAGCTATAAAGCCTAGTAAGGGAGTACACAATGAATAACATGAGGAGTTAAATACATGTTAGGCAATAGGAATATCAATAGAGCATAAGGGTAACATGAACATAAAGTCATGATAAAGCATGATAATCATAACATGGAAATGTGGCAACAACACTTAACATTGAATTAGCATGAGCCAAGGCTCATTGCACATGGAGCATGAGTAAACCCTCATTGCACTTGAAGCACGAGTAAAATCTCGTTGCACTTGAATTAGAATGAGTCAACACTCATTGCACATGATGTATCATGATACTATACTTTACCCAATGTGTTGGAGCGCTATCAGGGCACACCCTTCTTAAACATTTCATTTCATGCATAAGTGTGCCACATTGATCATAAAACATGGATTCATAAAACATAATCATTTATTCCATGATAAAGGAATGTGGAATTCATACATGAACTTTACAATCAATAAGTACATGTGCATATAGGTGAATACCCTTGATGGAGAAATGGGCATGGTATTCACTACACAATGACATTGGCTTAGAAAATCGGTGCGATTTCGGCAGCGTAACGGCGTGACATAAGAATTCATAAAAAAGGTTGATGAGGGAGAAAGGGGTTCCTCATCATATTTAAATGTAATGGACAGTAAGGAGGTCATATATATACATGCCCAAACAATCTAAATGGAATTTAAATTCATGATACAAAAGTATTGCTTGAATGTAAAAGAAGAGAGAGAAGTTCCTTTTGGAATTTCGGCATAGTAACAGGTGTACATGGGAGGCATTTAATGAGAGAGAAAGAGTTCTACCATCATTCAAACAATAAGAGGGAAGTATGGGGGAGGTGAGAAACCATACCCCAAAATTCATAATTGAAATAAAAATGGCAATACAACTTAAAGAAAATTGACAAAAATGAGAAAGGAAGAAAAAACCCTTACTTTGAAGTGTGCTTCCAAAGGCTAGAGAGAGGCTTGTGAGAGGCTTCTTGGGAGCTTGGGGCACCTTGAGAGGATTATATAGAGATTAGGGAAGAGGTTGGACGAACTCCAAGGTCTTTGAGTGAGGAGGAAGTGGGAGCTTGGGAGGGTTTATATTGGAAAGGTGAGGGAATTCTTTATTATTTAGGTTTGGGACCCCTTATATTAAAATAATCCAAACCCCAAACCATCCCATGGTATTTTACCATGGTTTCTGGAAAACACAAGAGGAAAAAAATATTTTACAAGGCCAAGGTCCGAACCTATTAAAAAATTAGGGTTTCTTATGTGGAGGTGAGTCACACTCCCATGGAAATTAATTTAAAAAGGCAAAGTGTTGAATAAGTCTTGAGGGCTCCATTAATGCTTTGAAAAGTAAGTCAAACAAACCCAAAACCTCATTATTTTAATGATAAAACACATATAGTACTAAAATAAGGATTATGGTATTTTATTACATCACCATTGGGTCATTATGATGTCATAAAACACATTATATATTTAAATGGTATTTAATTTTTACCCAAAAATTTGACTGTCTCAGAAAATTATGAAAAATTCACTATTGGATAATTTCGATGTCGTGATTCCAAAAATAATATTTATTTTATCTAAATAATTTTATAAATATGTGAATTTTCACTTTTAAAATAAAAACCGACATTTATAAAAAATTCACGGGTTTTGACAGAAATGGCTTTCAAACCTTAATAAAAATTTTAATTGCATTCATAAAATTATAAGATCATTTATATTTAATAAAAATTAATTTAATATTAATAATAATATTTTATTAAAATATTATTTAATTCAAAAATCCTTTAATTTAATAAAATATAATTCTTAATTAAATAATAACTAAAACCACAATTTGTACTTCAAAAACTAATTACAATGTATCAAAAATGACTAGAAATTATATTCATTATTATATACAAAAATAATGTACATGAACATGGTGACACTTATTTGTTACATAACCCCTTAAAATAGCCGCATAAGACATAAGGGTAAGGTGTGCGATGGTGACAGACTCTTGGGGCGGCTCAGATAACATCGCTCGAGTGGTAATCTCTATCAACTTCAACTTTTCCCGTAGACGGTCCCGTTCAAGCTTGACATAATGAAGCTCAGCTTGGGCTTGGTCAAGGGAGAAGCCCAAAGATTCCACCTCTTTTCCGAGCTCTGAAAAATGGGCTTCGTAATGGGAAATTCTACTGGATGAGGCCATCGCTTCCTTTGTCTGAGTAGAAATGGGTTCGTTAAAGCCTTATATTTATACTAATCAGATGATCACTGTTCAACGACTATAAAAGTAACGGTCACAAATCTTAACGTAAAACTAAAGAAGTTGGCATCTTATAAAAATATTTTTCATAAAGAAACATTTAACTAGATCAAGAGGGATTTTCCATTAATGAAACTTTGGGTCGTTACAATATTCCCCCCTTAAGAAATTTCGCCCTCGAAATTTTCCTTTTCCCACACTAAAAAAAATGTGGGTAACTCAGCTTCATCATATCCTCCGACTCCCAAGTTGCTTCTTCAAACTTGTGGTTTCCCCACAACACCTTGACGAGGGGAATTGTCTTGTTTCGTAGAACTTTTTCTCTACGATCTAAGATCTTCACTGGTTGCTCGTCATAAGAAAGATCATCTTCCAATTGTACCACCTCGGAAGAGAGTACATATGAAGGGTCCGGTATGTACTTCCTTAAGAGGGATACATAAAAGACATCATGCACCTTGGCCATAGTAGGTGGAAGTGCTAGTCGACAGGCCACATCCCCAACACGATCAAGAATCTCAAAGGGGCCGATGTACCTTGGACTTAACTTCCCTTTCTTTCCAAACCTCATGACCTTCTTCCACAGAGATATGCGTAAAAACACCATGTCTTCGACTTTAAACTCAAGGTCTCGTCAACAATTATCTGCATAACTCTTCTATCGACTTTGGGCTGCCTTGATATGTTGCTAAATGGTTTTCACCTTCTCCACCATTTCTTCGACCATTTCTGGTCCAAGAAGCTTACGTTCACCGACCTCAACCCAACATGCCGATGTTCCACACCTTTTCCCATACAAGGCTTCATATGGTGCCATTTGGATGCTCGATTGGAAACTATTATTATAAGAGAACTCAACCAGAGGAAGATGTTGATCCAATCCTCCTTTAAAGTCCATTGAGCATGCTCTCAACATATCCTCAAGTGTTTGGATAGTCCGCTCGGATTGGCCATCAGTTTGAGGATGATAGGCCGTACTGATGTTCAGTTCAGTATTCAGAGCTTGTTGAAGACTCTTCCAAAACTTAGAGGTGAATCTTGGATCTCGGTCAGAAACAATAGATAGTGGTACTCCATGCAACTGTACCACATCCCTGATATATATCCGTGCCAGTTGATCCAAAGATAAATCCTCTTGAATAGTAATGAAGTGTGAAGTCTTTGTAAGACGATCCACAATAACCCAGATTGCATTGTTGCCTTTGGATGTCCTTGGAAGTCCAGTGACAAAGTCCATGGTGATGTTCTCCCATTTCCATTCTGGTATGGGAAATGATTGCATCATCCCCTTAGACTTCTGCCTCTCTTCCTTCACTTGCTAACACACCAGGAAATTTGATGTATATTCAGCGATCTACTTCTTTATATTATCCCACCAAAAGATTTCTCGGAGATCTCGATACATCTTTGTGCTCCCTGGGTGAATAAGGAAATTTGAACTATGTTCATCATCCAAAAGTTCCTTCTTCAGCTCCGAACTTGATGGAACACATAGTCTTTTCCCAAACCGCACAATTCCTTCTTCATTAACATTAAACTCTGAGGATTTTCCATTTCTGATAGCTTCCACTTTTTCTTGGATTCCCGCATCATCCTTTTGAGCATCCTTTAACCTTTCTAAAAGAGATGGTTGAGCAATCCTTTGTGAAAGGATTGATGACGTTCCCTTCTTTATGATTCCCATATCCATCTTCATTAAGTCTAAGAAGATTGGATCCTTCTCAATTCTCATCATTGATAGAATCGCTAGATCCTTTCTACTTAGGGAATTTGCGACCTTGTTCGCTTTCCCAGGGTGGTAATGTATTGAACAGTCATAATCCTTGATGAGCTCTATCTATCTTCTCTGGCGCATATTAAGCTCTTTCTGTGTGAATATATATTTCAGACTCTTGTGGTCAGTATATATCTCACATTTCTCTCCATAGAGGTAATGCCGCCAGATTTTCAAGGCAAAGATCACCGCCGCCAACTCCAGATCATGCGTTGGATAGTTTCGATTATGGATTTTCAACTACCTTGAGGCATAGGATATCACTTTATCATTCTACATCATCACATATCCTAAGCCCTTCTTCGAAGCATCACTGAATACCACAAAACGCTCCCCACTTGTGGGTAAAGTGAGCACGGGTGCCGTGATAAGCCTCCTTTTCAACTCCTTAAAGCTTTCTTCGCATTCATCACTCCAATAAAACTTTACTCCCTTTCGAGTTAGCTTGGTAAGAGGGTTGGACAATCGTGAGAAATTTCTCACAAATCGTCGATAATATCCAGCTAACCCCAAGAAGCTACAGATATCAGTTACTAATGTTGGCCTCATCCATCCCTCAATTGCATCTGTTTTGGAGGGGTCCACAGATATCCCATTTCTTGTGATGATATAGTCCAAGAATGAGAGCTCCTTCAACCAGAACTCAGACTTGCTATACTTGGTATAGAGATTCTCCTTGCGCAATGTCTCCAGTACAGTTCTTAAATGCTTCTCATGGTCCACCTTGGTTTTGGAGTATATTAGAATATCATCTATAAAGACTACCACAAATTTGTCTAGGTAATCTCTAAAGAATCTATTCATAAAGTCCATGAATATTTCTGGATCATTGGTGAGTCCGAAAGGCATTACTATGAATTCATAGTGCCCGTACCTTGTACGAAAAGCAGTCTTGGGGATATCCTCCATCTTCACCCTTACTTGATAATATCCTGACCGCAAGTCCACCTTGGAGAAGTATTGTTCTCCACGCAGCTGATCAAACAAGTCATCGATTCTTGGGAGAGGATACGTGTTCTTTATCGTGATTTTGTTAAGTTCACGATAATTGATGCAAAGCCGCATTGACCCATCCTTCTTCTTGACGAAGAGGACTGGTGCACCCCATGGTGATGCACTTGGGCTTATAAACCCTTTATCCAGATTCTCCTATAGTTGTTTCTTCAGCTCTTCAAGCTCAACAATAGCCATTCTATATGAAGTCTTGGATATTGGTAGCACCACAGGTATAAGTTCAATTGAGAAATCAATATCTCTTCTTGGAGGAAGACCAGGAAGTTTCTCGGGAAATACTTCAGCGAATTCCCTCACAATAGGCATTTCTTCAAGGGTGGTTTCTTCCTTGGACTCAATCATCTGAGCCAGATATGCGTGCTCATAAGGCAGTAATATCCATGCTTGAGATGATGGAGCTAAAGGTTATTCATCTTCCTCCTGACACTTGTAAAGAATCGGGGGTCGATTCTCCATATGGAGTGTGATTTCCCTCTCCCGACAATTTATGTTTTCTCTATATAAGGAAAGCCAATCCATGCCAAGAATTGCATCAAATTCCACCAAAAGGAGTATGATGAGGTTCGCTGGGAAATTCAATCCACAGATTATAATAGGGGAGGACTTATACTCATGGGATGCAATGATTGCCCCATTTTCCGTTATCACCGACATCTTTACTTCCATGATTTGTGGTGGTGCATGGATTATTCTACTAAAATTTTGAGATATAAAAGAATGCGTAGAACCTGAATCAAAAAGTATGTTCGCTATTCTTGAATGAATAACTAGCGTACCTGTCACCACTTCGTTGTCGGGGTTCACTTCGGCAGAAGTGATGGAAAAAGTTCTTCCTTGCTGTCTTGGAGGTTGCTGGTTGCCTCCGATAACCCTTGGATTAGGGCACTGATTTGAAAAATGACCCAGTTCTTTGCATTTGCAGCATTGAACAACGCGTTGTGATTTGAACGGAGCGTTCATCTCCTCTGTCGCAGCCGCGGGTCCTTCTTGCTGACAGTTAACAGCTAGGTGCCCTTCTCTTCCACACCTGAAGCATTTTCTTATCCCCCTAAGGCAATTTCCAGGGTGCTTCTTTCCACACTTTTGGCAAGTGGGGTGCTGTAACTTCTTAGCGCCGTTGGATTTATCCATCGGACCACCAAAATTGAAGTCCACCTTACGCTTCTTTTCCCCATCATACCCCTATGATTATCCGATCTCCATTTCAACCTTGAGGGAACATCGGACAATTTCCCTATAGCTGTCGAAGTCACGGATCACTAATGCTTTCCGCAAGCTAGGATTCATCCCCCCAAAGAAGCGGTCAACCTTGCATTCGGGGGTAACAACAATGCTGGAAGCATATCGTGCAAGCCTTGTGAAGTTTGCCTCGTACGCTCCCACGGATTCTTCATCTTTCTGCTTGAGGGAAAGGAAGTCCCTTTCCATCTTAAGACGGAGGGTGCACGGAAAATATTTATTGAAAAACATCTTCCGGAATTCCTTCCATTATAAAGCCTCGATCTCCTCCTCAGGCTTCATATTTTTGATCAACGTCCACCATTGATCAGCTTCACCCTCCATATGATAATCCACCTGGAGAACCTTCTCTTGTTCAGAACATTGAAGGATAGAGAAGATCTTTTCAATGGATTTGATCCATTGCTCAGCGATCGTGGGATCAGATGATCCACTAAAAGTAGGAGGCCTTTGTCTCATGAAGCTCTCGATAGCGACTTGTTCTTTCTTAGGGGGGGTTGAACGTTCCTCTTGACCCGTGTTTCTATTCAAAACATGAGTTAGCTGAGAGAGAAGCATGTCAAAGTTCTCGATTCCCACTCCCATTGGATTGGGCATCTCATTAGTACAATCATCACACTGATCTTCACAACGGTTGTTAGCCCGAGTTATCCTATTACCGGCCATTGGATGGAATAAAAGGAAAGTTAGGGGTAACACATAAAGGGTAATCCAAAGACAAAAGTTGATGACTTATAAATAAACTTTAATCCCTTTAACTCATGAGTCTATAGGATTCAATCCAGGCTTTTCATGATCTTCCTTCTAACATATATTCTTAGGGGCATTTTTCCCTTAATAAGGGTTCATACTAAGATTGTGAATTTATCAAAACATATCCCCCGGGAGTGTCGTAACCAAGAGTGCAGCAAGGCCCATTGTTGTGCACCAGTTCCCGTTCGAGTCTAGCTCAAAGAGGTGTTTTCGGGTTTTACCCCTAGGATACATCTGTGCCAGAGCCGCCTCTACCTGCTCGTATCCAGACAGGGATGTATTTGTTTGATAAACCACTTACTTAGTATTTACCAAAACTTAGGGATGTTTTTATTATACTTAGTCTTGTATATAAGGCTTTACTAGGGTTTCCTAATCCCAAAAATAACTAAACCTATCCTCTGATACCAACAATGACAACCCTGCTTTCTATTACAACTTAAACATGCTTTATTACATATAACTTCACTTGATACAACAAAGAATATCGAGAGGTTTAGTTTCTTTGGGGATTAGTATCATTACATAAAAACTTTAAACTTTAAATACAACATCTTTGTTGAAAACTTCCTTTACATGACCACTACATTCCTTCGTACTTAGCAATGCATGGGATAACCTGAGGACATGCATAAGAAAAGGGTGAGCTATAAAGCCCAGTAAGGGAGTACACAATGAATAAGATGAGGATTTCAATACATGTTAGGCAATAGAAATATCAATAGAGAATAAGAGTAACATGAACATAAAGGCATGATAAAGCATGATAATCATAACATGGAAATGTGGTAATAACACTTAACATTGAATTAGCATGAGCCAAGGCTCATTGCACATGGAGCATGAGTAAACCCTTATTGCACTTGAAGCACGAGTAAACCCTCATTGCACATGAATTAGAATGATTCAACACTCATTGCACATGAAGTATCACGATACTATACTTTACCCAATGCATTGGAGCGCTATCAGGGCACACCCTTCTTAAACATTTCATTTCATGCATAAGTGTGCCACATGGATCATAAAACATGGATTCATAAAACATAATAATTTATTCCACGATAAAGGAATGTGGAATTCATACATGAAATTTACAATCAATAAGTACATGTGAATAATGGTGAATACCCTTGACGGAGAAATGGGCATGGTATTCACTACACAATGACATTGGCTTAGAAAATCGGTGCGATTTCGGCAGCGTAACGGCGTGACATAAGAATTCATAAAAAAGGTTGATGAGGGAGAAAGGGGTTACTCATCATATTTACATGTAATGGACAGTAAGGAGGTCATATATATACATGTCCCAACAATCTAAATGGAATTTAAATTCATGATACAAAAGTATTGCTTGAATGTAAAAGAAGAGAGAGAAGTTCCTTTTGGAATTTCGGCATAGTAACGGGTGTACATGGGAGGCATTTAATGAGAGAGAAAGAGTTCTCCCATCATTCAAACAATAAGAGGGAAGTATGGGGGAGGTTAGAAACCATACCCCAACATTCATAATTGAAATAAAAATGGCAATACAACTTAAAGAAAATTGACAAAAATGAGAAAGGAAGAAAAAACCCTTACTTTGAAGTGTTCTTCCAAAGGATAGAGAGAGGCTTGTGAGAGGCTTCTTGGGAGCTTGGGGCACCTTGAGAGGATTATATAGAGAGTAGGGAAGAGGTTGGACGAACTATAATGTCTTTGAGTGAGGAGGAAGTGGGAGCTTGGGAGGGTTTATATTGGAAAGGTGAGGGAATTCTTTATTATTTAGGTTTGGGACCCCTTATATTAAAATAATCCAAACCCCAAACCATCCCTTGGTATTTGCCCATGGTTTCTGGAAAACACAAGAGGAAAAAAATATTTTACAAGGCCAAGGTCCGAACCTATTAAAAAATTAGGGTTTCTTATGTGCAGGTGAGTCACACTCCCATGGAAATTAATTTAAAAAGGCAAAGTGTTGAATAAGTCTTGAGGGCTCCATTAATGCTTTGAAAAGTAAGTCAAACAAACCCAAAACCTCATTATTTTAATGATAAAACACATATAGGCCTAAAATAAGGATTATGGTATTTTATTACATCACCATTGGGTCATTATGATGTCATAAAACACATTATATATTTAAATGGTATTTAATTTTTACCCAAAAATTTGACTGTCTCAGAAAATTATGAAAAATTCACTATTGGATAATTTCGACATCGTGATTCCAAAAATAATATTTATTTTATCTAAATAATTTTATAAATATGTGAATTTTCACTTTTAAAATAAAAACCGACATTTATAAAAAATTCACGGGTTTTGACAGAAATGGCTTTCAAACCTTAATAAAAATTTTAATTGCATTCATAAAATTATAAGATCATTTATATTTAATAAAAATTAATTTAATATTAATAATAATATTTTATTAAAATATTATTTAATTCAAAAATCCTTTAATTTAATAAAATATAATTCTTAATTAAATAATAACTAAAACCACCATTTGTACTTCAAAAACTAATTACAATGTATCAAAAATGACTAGAAATTATATTCATTATTATATACAAAAATAATGTACATGAACATGGTGCTACTTATTTGTTACATAACCCCTTAAAATAGCCGCATAAGACATAAGGGTAAGGTGTGCGATGGTGACAGACTCTTGGGGCGGCTCGGATAACATCGCTCAAGTGGTAATCTCTATCAACTTCCACTTTTCCCGTAGACGGTCCCGTTCAAGCTTGACATAATGAAGCTCATCTTGGACTTGGTCAAGGGCGAAGCCCAAAGATGCCACCTCTTTTTCGAGCTCTGACAAATGGGCTTCGTAAGGGGAAATTCTACTAGATGAGGCCATCACTTCCTTTTTCTGAGTAGAAATGGGTTCGTTAAAGCATTATATTTATACTACTCAGATGATCACTGTTCAACGGCTATAAAAGTAACGGTCACAAATCTTAACATAAAACTGAAGAAGTTGACATCTTATAAAAACATTTTTCATAAAGAAACATTTAACTGGATCAAGAGGGATTTTCCATTAATGAAGCTTTGGGTTGTTACATTCATAAATCAATCATTTCATCTAAGATCTACAAAAAAAATCCCCCAGTCAAAACAGAATCATAAAATAAATGACTATTAAAAACAATACCATTACCAAGGATTCGATCCGAGTGCTGCTATACATATTAGTAGAGCACTATAACTTTGAGCCTTCGATAGTGAAAATCTACCATGCTTAAAATGGAATTGTTTCTAGGGATGGTTCAACTAGTATTTTATAGTTTTTTATTTTTTTAAAATATAAAAACAATTCAAAAAAATAAATAATAAATTTTTTTGAAAAAAAACCCAAATTAAAACCTTTCTTACCATAAAAAATATAAACAAAAAGAAAAATACAAAGAAAAACCTACCTTTATCATCCTTTCAAAACATCCCTAAATTCCCTATATCCCCCAAAATAATCCATCAATTTTTTTTGACCTTGAAATCAATTGAACTCTTCACCAAATTAGAAGGAATATTAAGGATAATTAAATCACCCAAGACCCATTCATTACCCATCCAATCGCACTAGATATGGAAAATGCTTAGGAGAAAACTCTTAAATAACTCACTATACTAGATATGAATTAACAAACCCTTGGTATTCAATATCCAAATATTGAGGGTGATTTTGAACTCTAATTGGGTTTGATTCATCTTATAACTAATTTCCATGAGCTAGACAGTGAGGATCCTCATCATCACCTCAATGAGTTCCAAGTGGTGTGATCCACCCTGAATCCTCAAGGGGTTTCTGAAGAACAAATCAAAATTTTAGCATTAACTTTTTTCCTAGATGAATCCACCAAGTCATTGATATACTACCTTTATCCTGGTTCTATAAACTCATGGATTAACATGTGGAAAATATTTTTAGAAAAATTATTCCATGCTTCACGAATCGTTTCTACACGTAAGGAAATAAGTTTTATATGACAATTCCACAATAAATAACTCCATGAGTATTGGGAGAGGTTGGAATTTTTTTTGAAACCTCATGAAACCCCCAAAACCTGGACCAACTCTGTATTAAATACTTCAAAGAGGGGTTATTGTTTATAGAGAAAAATCTCATTTTGACTGCAAGTGGAAGTGCTCTTGTTGATAAAACTCTAATAGTTGCATGAGATCTAATAAGAGAAATGGATACAAACACACTATAATTCCACAATGAAGCACAAGATCATGCTAAAAAAGTATAAGATAATCAATCCAAAGATAAGAACAAGATAAATAAGTGGATGAGTGAACTTACAAGTCTTTTGTGACAACTACCAGTGGCTTACAAAGCCCCAATGTCATATTTTCTACAATCTCTATTTCCTGTACCTATCAAAAAATTCGGAATCCGTAGCTTACTATCTCATAAAAATAATAAATGTACACAATTACAATATGATCCCTCAAATTTTTATATTCAAATGGAGATAAATGTAACATATTTTTAGTGGAACACCATCCCTCGGTAATTAGGTCAGTTCATTATAAACTTTACCCAACCCCACTCTGATCCCTTATCTTCTACCTAAAACCATACATTGAGGCATGTTAATTCTATTTATCACCCCCTGTGTTTACTTCTCAAAATCATAACTAATTAAAATATGGTCAAGTTGGTGGTAACATTGAACAACATTATCCTTTTTCTCCTCAACCTCAAAGGAGCTATCCTCCTATTTCTCCCCCTATATTCCACTATCCCAATGAGACTTCCCACTTCCCAACTGAATATAAGAACTTTCCCAAGAACCCAAATCAAGGAAATCCAATGTGGTACATGCCTATTCTTCTAAGAAACCATAGTAAAGTGATGTGGAATATCATGACTCCTTTACCTGTTTTAGCCTTAAAAACATTGAAAACCAAATTGGAAAACTTTAATCCCTCCTATTTCCGCAAAAATAAACCAATTCTTCCCAAATTACAGCTCAATCATTTCCTAAACCCAAGAGTAATGTAAATTAAATTTCCCTTATATAGGGAAGTAAATTTGACATTCCTCATGATAAATCCACAAAAACCCCTTTAAATGTTGAGCTAGTAAGAGAAAAAAACAAAAGTATAGAAAATTAACAAAACGAAACACCCTCACCTCCTTCCTTCACTTTAAAAATTCAACTCATTTTTATCAAGTCCTCTATAAGCCAAATAAGCTTTTTTAGCTTGATTCTAAACCACTTTACCTATTTAAACACGTTGAATCCAACATTATCCACTTATATTCCTTAAAAAAATCAATAATAATGAAAAGTTTCTTAAGGAATTTATAACCCATAAGAGACAACTTAAGACCATTGACAATGTTTCAACCAAACAATCCATTCCCATGAAGTGCAAAGATCCAGGTACCTTTATGGTTCCACACCAAATAGGTAGTTCCAACTTTGATGATTAACTCGTAGACCTAGGAGCCTCAATAAATTTCATGCCCAAATCCATATTCTAAAACCTTGGACTAGTTCCCTTGCACCCAATAAGAGTTTTCATCCAAGTATCCAATCAAAGCTCAACCATTCATGAGGGAATAATTGAGGATGTGTTTTTTTGGGTCAATTATCTTATCTTCCCAGCTAATTTTTATATCATCAACATGGAATGTGATACAACTTCATAAGAATCTCTTTTGATTCAAGTAAGACTGTTCCTCATGACATATATAACCAAAATTTATGTCAATGCCAACATCTTAACCATGGAATTTTATAACCAACTAGTCAAGTTTAATATTTTTAAATCCATGAAATACCCATCATAAAATCACAAATTATTCTCTATACATGCTTCTAAAAGACTCTCTGAGAGTGTGTTGAACACTGATCCATCATGTTATTCATGTTATAATGATAGAGTATTTCTTGAATATTGAATCCTCATTAATAATGTCATAAATGGAGAATTTTATGTGGACCTTTAACACATAAACTCTATAGATCTAAAGGATCTTGAAAAATATTTATAATCATATCTCAACAATGATATCCCCTTGTATGGTAATGATGAAAATGAACTAGAATTATCATTTTTTGATTCTTATATGATTCCCCAACATTCATAATTTCCTTTCAATTATTCTAAGAATTTTATTATAAGTAATTTGAACCATGAAACAATGTTATTAAATTGTCCCAGTGGTAGAAATGTTTTGTATATTTGTTCTCAAAGTAATATATTGATCACTCATGATGTGGAAGTTGACCATTATTTAGAGAACAACATTCATATTAAAGATTCAGAAAAATATATTCATTCTAATTTCCCATTTATTCCTCATTACTCCACATTGGAAAGTGATGAAATAAATGGGTTAAAAACAAGTAGGATATTATACTCTATTTTCATGGTATCTGAAACTTACATTAATTCACCATTATAATTGAAACATCTACCTAAATTTCCTTGTATAGAAAACAAGAACTTTGTGGATAACATTATTCCTCAATTTGAATACCAAATAGATGATACACATATTCTCTTTCCACTCCCATTGAATAGAAATCACAATAACAAGGATTGTAAAAAAAAATTCAATGAATAATTAGGCCTCCTAAAAGAGATGTTTTTCCAGAAGCACACTGAATTTGAAAAAATACAGTGGATACTATCAAATTATGGGTAGTCCAATACCACTATCTAGTTGTAGAAAAAATAAATTCCCTACATCTTGGTAGAAAACCCAAATTTTCTGTTAATTTTATGAAATTTTAATTTTTTTTATTTTTTCATTAAATGAATAATGATTTTTTTATTCTATTTAGGGTAATGGAAATTTTCAAAAGGATCACTAGAAGGGATAAATTCCCCAAGAAACACATATAATTTTACTGACCGACCACTGGATGAAGACTAGAAACAACCAAATCCAAACTAGGGGAACCTTTTTCCCTTTAACTCCCTCCCTCACTCCCTTTATCTCTCTTTATTATTATTCCTCTCTCATTCTTACTTTTTTTACACTTTTTTAAAATCAATTTTTTCCTCTTTCTCTTTTATGTTGGGGTGTATTTACAAATAACTAAAAAATTAAAATAACTTATAAAATACAAAATAAAAAGAGTCATAATTATTTGCTGTTAAATTTGGTAATTTTATCTAAAATTTTGGGGAGTCCAATGAATTGTTTTCATCTCATTGTTTTTTTTATTTTCATCATAAATTTTGATAAATAATTTTTTGTAAAGATTAATAACTTTTGAGTGCTCAATTTTTTGTTTTGAAAATTATTCTTCTCAAAATTGTGTTTAATAAAATAAGATTTCATACTGAGTCCACCTATATCCATATTTTTATATTATGTGTTTTTACCCCCAATTGCGAGTCTTGTGTTTGTGGAACATCAAGATGAATTTCCTACTTTAGCGTGAATTAATATGACATAGGAATTTTCGGAACTACATGAGAATAAAATTATCTAAATAACCTCCCATTACCCTTACATTGATCCTTATTTTCAAATACCCTTTGATCATATGAAAACCTTTTACATGATAACCACATTTCAATCCAAAATCCTAATCCTAACCAAAATCTACCTAGATTTACATTGAATAATTTATTGAAATTTAAATGTGGGGGATTGGATTTTATTTTTTCTTCCATTTACACGGTTTTCAATGTATAATCATATGATTGAGGGAAATAATACATTTAAGTGTGGTGGAGAGGTTTTAATTCCTTGAGGTTTGGAACAATATATATATTTTTTAGAAACTTGTAAAAATTATATTATAATGTTTCCAAAAAATTTATGAAAAAAAGAATGGGTTGTATTAGGCTGGTTAAAAATAACACTTACTCAACCTTTGACCATGTTATAACTATTAAAATTATTTTTATGATGAGGTCAAACATGGGTTTGTAGATGAATGTGAGATTTTTTTGAAACTCATATTTCGAAAAAAAGATACAAAAAAGAAAAAATAAAACACTTGCATAAACTTTTCCTAGGTTACTGGGATAATTTTTATTTGTATTTAATCATTTAACCCCCTTATAATTTTCTCCATCTCTTTTATGCCCTCATAAATTCATTTCCTTGTAAATATATGTTTCCATTTCCTTCCATGTTTCATTTTAAAAAAATTGTGTATTACTTCTTCCATGGTAGTGTTTTACCCCTCTTTACCACTATTTTTGAAATTATATTGATACCATCCCATAGCCATTGAAACCCCCTAAAAAAGAACACTTTATTCACATACAATTTATAATAGAAAATGAAATCTGAGAGCTCTTAAAAAATCTAATATTTTAACTTTTGATTGATGAATGAGTGAACCTTCTTAAAAAGATTTTATCATCTTGATAGGAATATGTTCTGAGTGCCTCATTTTCCATTTTTAATTTTGATCATAAAAAATGAATTGATTTTGAAACATTATTTATATAAAAAAATGTGGTGTAATTATTTATAGAATATTGAACTATTCTAGACCCCCTGAATATAGAAAATAGAATTTTAATATTTTTTGGTGAGTAAAAATGTTTTGGGTATGTTTTTATATTTGATGTACATGAGGAAATACACAAGAATAAGTTTCAGGGAGATAATATTACATATTAATTAATAATTTTATAATATTACCATCACACAATTGTCACTTAAAAATGATTAATTTCCTTTCAATTTTTATGTTTTGATCATAAACAATTAATAAGAGATCTGTTCGAATTCATTTAATTAAACTACAATTTAATGTTTTTATAATATCCTTCAAAATAATAATCCAAATTATATGATTATTTTTTAAGGGTTATTGATTAAAATTACAACATATCATTATATTGAATCTTTTTCCAATTTTTCCATTTTAAGGGTCATATGGATGACACAAGAAGGCCCACCAAATCAGTTGAGAAAACCTCACCAAACATGAAGATAAAATTTCTTTTCTCAATAAAAAGCCCAAATTTTATTAAAATCCAGAATATATTCATTTATATACTAACACATTTTATAAAAAATTATTAATTCCCAAATATAGTATAAGGGTCACGGATGATGATTTTATGTGTAGGACACAATTCTTCTTGGGATTCAAAATTAGCATACAATCCTTGAATTTTCTACCCATTTAGATATCAAATAGATCTGAGATTTTGTGGTGTGAAATCCAAGATTTATGATTCCATGTAATTAGAATAAATGGTTAGAATTTGAGGGTATATTATTGGACTAAAATTAATTCACATTTAGACCAATTAAATACTAGATATAAATTTAGAGAGAAGAAGAATGTTTATTAAAACATCTATAATGTTTGCTACAAAAGTCCAATGGATCCAAAAGTTTTAGGGAGAACTTTAAACATCCAAATATACATCTTTTAAGAATTAAATTTATCTATAATTGGTAGTGTAAATTTTAAAATTATTGATACAACATGAGAAGTAGTTTTGGAATGAAAACATTTCACTCTGGATATATATATACACTCAGTCTCACTAAGAGGGTGAACTTTATTTTGTTTACACTTATTTTAAATTGTAATCATTTATGTTTGTTTTCATTTTCATTAAATATTAATGCTGGTTTCTTCTTAGTAATCTTTAATTCACATCTAACCCCTATTTTTTAATATTAATGTTCTTAAAATAGTTTAAATAAATTTTGAAACCCTTCCCTTATTTCTATTTCCCATTCAATCAAATGTACATTTTAATTATCTTCATTGTTAATGTGTGTGTTTAGTACACAACCATTTTCTTATTCTATTATTTTTATTCTATTTATAAATCCTCATAATAATAATTATAAAATAGATTAAAAACCACCTCAATTTCTTAGTAACTAATCCATTTGGGTGATTCATAATTTTTTTATGTTAAGTGATTGAGTATTTTTGATCATTGAATGTTATTTATGTTAACATTGTGTAGGTTGAAATTAAAATTTCATGGATTAGTGACACGTTTTGTTTAACATTTGTATTCCATGGATTATTAGATCCATAAATACAAAACCATAAAATTATATTGATCAAGATTATAACCCTAGTTAAGTTCAGGTTTGGATTAAAGCCTCAACACTTAGGAATTCCAATCAAAATCATCTTAGGAGGTAGGTGTTAATTTAATTAAATATATAGAAAATCTCAAGGATAACAAAATATTAAATCCACAATAATAAAATCACCCCAATTATTATTATATTTTTAATGAAATCTTCATCAATCAATCATTTTATCTAATCACTTCAAACAAAACCCACTAGTCAAAACATAATCACAAAAACATTCAAATACTAAAAAAAGTACCATCTCTTAGGATTGGAACAGAGTGATGCTATAAACATTATCAGAGCATACAAACATTGAATAGTAGATAAGATTCAATCGACCACACTTCACTTTAATTTTTTATATAGAAATTTTATGATCTTTATTTATATTTTAATGCTTGTCTAGTTGGTCGGGCTAGGTAACTAAAAATTATTTCTTGATGTTCTTAGCTTTTTTAGGCTTCTTAGGTATTTGAATGGACCTCTTAAAATTTACATTATGTTTAATCTCACATGGTGATCCAAATATTAATTTCTAAACATTGTGACCTTATTGAATATATCTACCACAAATTTCCTTTAAAAATTGAAATTCTTTTATGTGTTGATAGTTTAGAAGATGTCTTGGTGATATGCCTTACTTTCTGATGATATGATCTCATTTTTTCAGCATTTATCCCCCTTTATTCAATCCTTACTCATGGTAGTGACATGTTATACAAGTATGAATAAGATTTATGACCAAACATTCCACAACAACAACATTATCCTCTAAACCATGATATTTTAGACTGATAATACTTATTCTAGAGAGTTTTTGGTTTTTGTATTTTAAAATATTATTGATGTTTCAGCTTAAGAAGAATCCTTTTGGCTAAAATAGTCTTCTATTCCTTTATGGAAGATTATTTATCATTGTTTATTCTAGTCTATCCATATCTATTCATGTTTCTCAGGCCTGTATTTTCAGAAATAACAAATGTACTTGGAGATTAATTATGTATAAAAACAACAATTTTCTTCTCAGCATATTTTTAAGATTCAACCTTAAGAAAAAAAACATTGGTGAAGTATTATTTCATATTTTTTTAACTTAATTTAAGTTTAAAGAATCATAGATTGTTTCTTAGATAATTATATGTCTTTATCAATATGTTTTTCTTCAATATCATTAACCATAATTTCAAGTTCATCTATCTTCAACCTATTTTTTTTGTTCTCCTAAATGAAATAAAATTCATAATTATTGAATTCTTATCTTACAATTGAATTTTATTCAAGATATTTTAGTTTCCTTTATATCTTATCTACCTTACTCCCATATTCCTCTATCTCATTAAGATGTGTATCTTCTTTAATGAAATATTATTCATTTTCATTTATATTTTTTTCCTTTATCCTTATTTAGATTCATGATTTTATAAAGAGTAGCTTCTATATTATATTTCACGAACAATTCAAGATTAGTTTTCTCTTTATATTATGGTCTCTATAATGTGCCATTAGCTGTTTTAGATTCTTCAATAAGTTATATATGATTTCTAGAAGGTCATTCATATTCTACCCCACTACTTGATTATTAAGATTAAAAATTTCCCTTCTCATAAAATTTCTTCTATTTTTTGTGTACTTCTTCGTTTTACTCTCATATTCACCATTTTTATATTTATTAGAATTTGTTTTATTGAATTATAATTATTTTACATTAAATTTGGTAACATTGGATTTCTTCTTTGGGAAATCGTATAAAAAATTTCCAAACCCATGCCAGTTAAATCACTATAGTGTATTTTTTCCGTTTTCTCTTATATCTATATTATACGTCCTTGTAAACAAGTATCTCATTCAATTATAGTCATCTTTAGATTCTGAATACTCATAATAACTTGATTCAAGTTATTATTTAACTCTATATTTACATTTAATGATGGATTTAAAGTCCATTTCATATTTTTATTTATTCTTAAAATCTGGTATTTTTCTAATTTGATACTCAATGATAACATTATGAAATTCAACTAGAGATAGAACTTTTCGGTCTTTTAGTGTAGAAATTTTTTAATCAAATTTATCTAGAAAGTTTCTCATCATATTCTTAATAATTGTTAAGTCATCTAGCTTTTCCCCCAAAACATTAGATGCTATAGAAATTTCATTTACTATGGTAAAGTAGTCATCAATATTTTCATCATCACCCATTTTTATATCTTTGAATATGATACTCTATATTTTTATTTTGTGTTATTTGAATTTAATATTACCTTAATAACTGCTTCTAAATTTATTCTATATTTCCTTGGTAGTTTAGACACCCATCACTTTTTAAGAAAAAATCTAATAAATACATAAGTATTTAATTTTGAGACTTTCCATCCATCTCCATGTTCCTATTATCTTCAAAATTCATAGGAGAATTCTTAATGTAGGGTTTAAATCCCACTGTAACTGCAACTCTCACTTCTAACCAAAGTGATAAAAGATAAAATATATTCCAATTTTTATATCCATGAAAACAATAATCATTGAAAATGTGAATACCCTTAATATCTAATTAATTTATTCTTTAAAACCTCACAATTATATTGGATCTTTTAGAGGAAAATTGCCTCTGATACCACGAGAATTTCCTAGATTAGTGCGAGATCACTAGGATGGGGAGAGGTTATTCAGTGATATTATATTCTTTTTAAAACTTGTTTCTTTTCAATTAAAAATATGTGGATATATTAATCTTCTATCCACTATTGTTTTTTATCTCATTTTTACCATGAATAAACCTATAAATAAAAAGGCTCAAAACATAATGATTTATAAGGTTCAGAACAAAGAACCATTATTTTTCATTTTGGTTATTCTCCCTAACATAGATAATGTTGGAGTTGGTTTCCTAGAACCAACTTCTTTTTACTTTATTATTACTTTTATTCATTGTTTTGAATATTAATAAACACATTATCACATCATGATTGTTATTGTACATAACATAGTTTTCAATAATGTCTTAATAGTAGCTATTTCAATAAAAGTTCATAGTAGTTCCCACTATGATTAGAACCCAGAAGATGCAAGATAGTATTCTTGAATATATGTTATATAGATGTATTATATCATTTTGGGGGAAAAATAATTCAAGTTATCGTGGGTGGAGACTCATAGGACTTTGATGAACGTTCTTAGGATGTACGACCTTCGTAATATCTAGTGTATGATATTATGAGAATGAGACCCACCAGTAGGAAATACACCTATATATGTGTCATTGGATGTTTTTATCTGTGGATGTGTGTATTGATTCTTAGACTTTAATATTATTTTTAATGAGTATTATGAGTTGTGTACTTTGATGTATTTATGAAAATTTTGATGATATGTTTATGGTGAGGTAGGATACATTGGGTGTGTCATGAGTAATATTTCATTAATGAATAATGAATGAAAGGATATGTCCATTATTTTATTTAACAAATATTCATATTTGATTCCTTTTTATGGAAATGATATATCTTAAATAAATCCATGGAAATTGTGTTCTATAAGAATATTTTATTTCTTAATATTCAAAGAAAGATACTTTGAACCCATAGGTTTATGGAGCCAGCGTCTATCCTGCTTGATTAATGATATTATGATAAAGAGATTATATTACACAAAGACTATCCATATGAGGTATTATGTTGTTTCTTCATTAAATTCTTTTTCTGTGGGTGCCTTCGCATGTTTCTAGATACTAACCTTAGACTTTAGGTGGCTTCTCTAAATGATAATAAGAAAGAAGCCCAGATGGTCACATGCTATGTGTATCTAGAATCTTAGTTAAATAATATATTAATATTTAATATTTAATAAGTTGAATAAATATTATTCCCATATTTGGTTTAACAATTATTTAGCTTTACTTGATCACATATATTCTTTCAATAGATATTCAATATTATATTATGTGATCATAATATTTAATAAATATTTTTTTTCTTCAATTTAGTGAATATAATTTTTATTTATTTATCGAATAATAAATTAGGTATATTTATTTAATAAATAAATATAAATTATTCATGGAATGATTAATATTGTGGAGGAATGGTGGATTAATTTAAATGGTCTAGGGTGAAATAATACATATTTAATATTATTTTATTAAATAATATTTAATTTTAACTAACATGTTAAGCGCATGTCGAGAAATAATAATAATAATAATATAATTATAGATAAGGGGTTCTGATAAGGATTTAATAAACAATAAAGGTCAATTGTGAAATTATTTATTTTCAACCCCAGTGATATATAAACCCAATTATATTATTTTCAAAGTTACTTAATCATTTTTTTGGTTCTACACAACAAATCTGGAGAATCATATTGAATTCCTAGAGAGCTTGATTTTTTAAGAATTATCCCAAGAACAGTGAGTGATATTACTCCACCTCCCATTCATGAGTCTAGAGAGATCTAAGATAAAAATTTGGAAGTAATTTTCATGGAGATCAATGTGAAACGATGCGTGAAATATGATCTTTTGTTCTACACATAGAGATTCCTACGATGACATTAAGAGATTTGTGAAACATTCATGGATCACCGCTTGAAGGAATATGCCCTGGATTCCTTCAACACAATGATGGTACAATGTATATTTTTTTCATATCCATCAATGAAGAAATAATTGTCAAAAGGTAATTCTTAATTAAATAAATTACTTGTAAATAATATGTGATGATCTTGTAATTTTTTCTAGAATTCCATCCCTTGTATGTTTTTTCTTTGATTCAATTCTGTTGATCACAAATTTTATCATTGTGTAAATATTATATTGATAATCGAACATGAAAAAAATAAAAGTTGGACACAACCTATCACACTCTTCCACTGCGCTCATAACCTAAAATTGGTATTAGAGAAGTCACAT
The DNA here is from genome assembly GCA_963277665.1 of Viscum album. Lineage (NCBI taxonomy): Eukaryota > Viridiplantae > Streptophyta > Magnoliopsida > Santalales > Viscaceae > Viscum > Viscum album. The sequence continues at coordinate 624,812,161 of OY728150.1, read as the reverse complement.
AATTATTTATAATTATTTACAAGATCATTGATTGATCTACATATTTTTCACTTAGTTTTCAATTCAAGTTTAATTTTTCTTTAATTTGAATTCAGATATCTTTTTCATCATCATCAATTTCTTATAAATATAACCAAATTGATAAATTTTTTTAATGAAAAAAATCAATGATCTCATAAATTGGCGTTGATGATTCTAGATGGATAACACAAGATTTCATGCCACATACCTAGATGTACATGCAGTGTGCTAGTGTTCAATTTACTAAAAACTAATTTAGAATTTATTCATACCATGTTCATTGAATACACACGGTCAATTTAAATATACACCACCTATTGAATAGACCAACCTGGTGCATGGTCAGCTAGAGTACTAGCTGTATAGCCCATGTACAAGGTGTGTAGTCCTTTAGTCACATATTGGCCGTGTGTATTCTTACACAGCCTAAACGACTCGTAACCATGTAACATAGGGACCACACATCATGTATCTATTATAAACACCATGAACTCTAATTCTTCCATGTCACTGATACACCCAGAGTCCCTAGGCATGTGTCTTGGATAGACGGTGAGAAATATACATGAGGTGTAGCTGGCTTGTACTAGTCATTCACTCCAACCAAATTTCATAAAATTAAAATTGATTTATTATACTGTGTAAAATTTATCAACATGTGATTTCTTGTGTTCATTATGTTTATTAGAAACACCATGTGATGGATTTTAATATATATAAATATTTAATTAATTTTTCTGTAATATTTTGATCTGTATATCATGTATTAGTCGTATTATAATTATTACTCTATGTACGTTGAATCATAACACATGACAGTAAAATCATATAACTTGTGTAATCAATAAGTTGATAGTACACTCCCTAAAAATATGTGATAAATTGTTTATTCGAAATTTTGAAATAGTAAATAGTATACGAGAATAATACATGTTGGGTAGTTTATATGGGTACTCACCATGTTTCCTATAATGTAAATTTATGCACATAATTAATTTTATATAAACTTATTGAATTTTTAATATGTTTTTATGTATGATAATATCAAAGAAAATTTGGATGAGAATTAAGGTAAAAAAAATTTATTAATTAAAATAATATAATTAACTGATTTGAGTGTGATTTATCTTAAATAAGAATGACTATATATGAATGAAAATATTATTAAATGTGTAATTAATTTAATTCCAATGGATGATAATGAGTTTCGACTATGACCTTTGTTTATAATTAGTTTCATTTAATTTAAATTAAATTATTTACCTCATGTCATTTCTCATCTCATTATACAAGTTCCCATATTCAAAAGATTTATTTTATGAAAAACCCTAGCTTCCCTCACTTGTGTGTGAGTAAAAGAATATGTAATGGATTAATATCACAAGTTAGTGTAGACAGTTTAAGCTTAGAGCGTGGTGAATCCAATCCAAGAATGATACATAAGAGGATAAGTGTAAATCTATAACATGGACCTTAATTAGTTCTAGGTGTTTTCCCCTTGGTTGAAGAATAGTTTATCATCCACTAGATCAACTAAAAATCAGTAAATTCTCATGATCATATTGTTTTATTATTTTATTTATATCTTTTTTCATGGTTATTTCATTATGGATATTGTTTTCTGATCACATTAATTAATGAATTAATAGGAATGAAAGATAGAACTAAAATAAATCAGTGCATGTGTAAATATTATCCAAGACATGGTTAATCACATATACAATTAATATTAACAATCACGTAATAAAGATAATAATTGGAAATTTATGCACAAAATGATAAAATCTATCAATAATATATATTAAGTCGGTATAGCCACCAATACTTTAGTTAAAAGCGAACCATAATTCAATGTGGTTGACCAACCAATGTTAGGGTACTTTCAATTATCAAAGAATTCTAACATGATGTTTTGGGTTGACTTAACTTAGTTCACATCAAGGGTTTAATTCCAAATAAGGACTTAGTGTAACTAAGAGTCAAGAGTTGAGGAAATCTAGTTTCAGAATTTCAGGATTAGGGAGTCAACTTAAAAATTCAAGGAACTATGAGTTAATATAGTTGGAATTTGGAATGCCTACCTAAAACCATTCAACTTTCTTGACCAACCAAATTTGGTGTGAAAAGAAGGGGAATATGGATCCTTGCCATAAGATTTTCCAAGAAACCCGATATTTCAAAGCCAATGGTGAGGTCTATAGGGTTTTTATAAAATATTTGGAAATTAATAAATATTGTATTTATTTATTTGTCTAATTTTTTTAGATAATGTACTAAAATTATGATCATTTTATTTTTATAAAAAAATGAAAATGACTTAAAACATATCACTTTGATTCATACTTGATAAGTATAACCATCTTACCAGTAAAAATTTCCAAGAGTGGAAAAGACACTTACACGTTATCTTATTCCATGAAAATAAAATTATATATACTTGAAGAAATTATTCATGATGATCCTGTAAATGAGGAAAGCAACGAAGAGTGAACACTCTATAAGATATATTTAAACAATTCCAATGATTTTCATTGGTTTAAGCTATCATTCATGACCAATGATATTTTAAAGAACAATTAGGACATGGATGCACATATAATGATGTCTCACCATTGGGATCTTTATCATGAGAAGGAGAGACAAATGATATATGAGATCTCCAATGATTTTTTACAACTAAGTTTAGAGACCCTATACAAGATAGGCCGCATGAAATTAAAATTATTGTCTACATTGAATACATAAAATATTAGGGATTAAATTCCCAAATGAGTTTCACATAGATATCATACTTTCATCACTACCCAAGACCTTCTCCAACTTTATTGTTAATTACAATATGAGAAATAATAAGAAGAGACTTTCATAACTTCTTACATTGATTATCCAAGTAGAAAATGATATGGGTCGTGATAAACCCACAGTCCATATGGTTAATAAAAAAAGGAATAATAAGGATAATGGACCCAATAATCATAACAATTTTAAATCTCCTAAGCACCATCATTCTAAGAAGAGGATGATCTAGAGACTGGGTAAGGAAGAGGAGGCAGTATGTTTTTCATGTTGTATGCAAGGAAAATTTAAGAAGAAATGCACCCAGAAGTAAGGGGAATCTAAAGGTGTATTTGTTATCGAGTGTAATATTTCAAAATTTACGCATTGGGTATTGGATACAACTTTTGGTGCTCACATATATATCCAAATATAAGAACAAAGTATATTCGAAAAGATTTGTAGAGGAAAGGTGTATTTAAGATATGATAATGGTGTGAGGATAACTAATCTTGCCATTGGTGACTACTACCTTTCATTTCCAATAGAAATGATTTTGGTTTTAAGAGATTTTTATTATGTACCAAATGCTACCAAGAAAATAATCAATTTATCATGGCTATATATAGATGGGTTTGTTTACAATTTTGTGAGTAAAAGTTGTTTCTTTTATAAAGGAAACATATGTTATGGTATAACACATTTAAATAATGATATTAAAGTATTAAATTATGAATCCCATGTATTAGACCTTTATAACAAATCATGTTCAAAAAACTCATCTAACATCCAACTATGGAATCACCGTCTTGGTCATGTAAATGAGAAGTGTTTAAAAAATATTTTTCAAGATGGTTATCTTTACTTTGCTGAGCTACAACCACTTGAAAGATTTCATGATTATTTATAATGAAAATTAAAGATCCCACCATTTTATGGATAGGGTTAAAGGTCCAAAAAGATTCTAGGATAGGTACACATTGAAGTGTGTGGGCCATTTCTAGTAGAAGCTATTGGTGGATATTATTACTTCATAACTTTTAGTGATGACTTGAGTAGATATGGTTATGTCTACTTGATGAGGTATAAGTATGAATCCTTTGATAAATTCATGGAATTAAGGAATGAATTACATAATCAGCTTGGAAATAAGATAAATTATATTCTATTAGATTAAGGTGGTGAATATCTTAACTAAGATTTTATAGACTTTCTATAGAAGTTTGGGATTCTATATAAACTCACTTCACCTGACACACCATAGTGGAATGGTCTTAGTGAAAGGAGGAACTATACCTTTTTGGACATGGTAAGGTCATTGATGAGCCATGCAGATCTTATATTATCCTTTTGAGTATATTCATTAAAAAATATGACATAAATATTAAATTGAGTTCCAACTAAAGAGGAAAATATAATTCTATTCGAGTTATAAAGAAAAAATAAACCAATTTTGTTGCATATATGTGTATGGGGTTGCGAGGATTTTTAAGTCCTTCTAAAAAACAATCTCACCATCGGGAACAAATTCTATATTTTTAGGGTATATCATGGAAACAAAGGGATACTACCTATACAACAACTCATACAATAAAGTTATTTTCGTCAGGAAATCCATCTTTTTTAAGAGGGAGAACAACCTCAAAAAGGGCAATGGGAGCAAGATTGAATTCAATGAAGTTGATTCTGAAGATACACTTGAGTTGGTACAAGAATAGATTCCACAGGTCCCCATGGAATAATTAGTTCCAGAAACACAAGTTCTACATAAGATCATAAGAGAGGTAAGAGAACCAGAGATATTTGTTTTTCTAGTCACTGAAGATTGTGACACATTATTTCCTGACAATAATGAACCTATCTCCAGAAAAAGAGGAAGTATAGTTCTTAGAATCTGCAAGATTGAATGAATCTAGAAATTCTAAATGGATTCCATGTATCATAACTAATTTTAGAATTTGGTCAATGTGCTAGTTGATGTAAATCCCATAGGGTGAAAATGGGTATTCAATAGAAAATTAGACATGGAAGGTAAAGTAAATACCTATAAATCAAAGCTACTGGATAAAGGGTTTAAATAAATTCAATTAATTGATGAAGATGAAACCTTTTCAATAGTTTTCTTGTTTATTTCCATTAGAATTATACTTTCTATAGAAGATTACTATGACTATGAAATTTTGAAGACGGATACCAAAACATCATTCCTTAAAGGGAACCTTTTTGAAGACATAACACAACTAGAAGGGCTTGTGACCCCAGGTGATTCCACAACTATTTTCAAGTTGCCAAGATAAATTTATGGATTAAATAAAGCATCTATGTCATGGAATATTCTATTAGATGAATCTATAAAAGTATTTGGTTTCATTAAGAAGGAATGTGAGCTATGTGTTTACCGAAGATTTAGTGGAAATCTATGTAGGTCTTAGGCGCAGTAGAAGCTCATGGATGGATGTTCCCACTTGAATTTTTGTCATTAGAAATGATCAATCTAGGATCAATACGATGATAAAAGCTAGAATCCATGGATCAAATCTGGGAAATAGATAAAGAATAAGAATAGTCCCAGAACCAAAAAAGGAGCATCATCACATGTTGATTATAATTAATTTAAATAATTGACAAGATGTACCTTTTATGGCATTCTTTCTTTTTTTTATACTTCCGATCACATTCTGATGTGATTCATTATTAATTTACAGAATCCAAGTGTAGAATACCTTTAGCGGTGATCCACACGTGCACCACATATCTCTGGACATCACCAAAGGAATCCCCGGGTGCTAGCGTGGAGAAACCTTTGCATGCATTGTCCACATTAGATCATCTTGATCCAATGGAGGAGGATCTATCTCAATCTTGAGAGCGTTCTTGGAGGAAGGAGTTCTTTTGGCCTTGTAAGAATTCTCCAGAATTTTTGTGCACAATTATTAGGTAAAAGTGTTGGGGATTTGAGGATGTTTATAATCAGGTTTGAGGTTATAGAGTAATGATAATAAATAAACACGTTACACATTTTATTTATTTCATTAACTCTTATTGAAAACCCCCATGTCTAATCACTAACTCCTTGACATACACCCACACTGGTTATAATAAATATCATTTAATAAAATGATATTATTTCCTCAAAATACTAACTGGAAAAACTACACAGTGTGTAATCATTAATACACGACGTGTACTCATTTTTCATTTCCTTTTCAAAATGAAAACTACATGGCGGTCAAATTAAATGTACACGACGTGTATATCTTGTTTTAATTTTATTATTCCTCAAAAATTTAATTAATTTAGGATTCCTTGAATAATTATTAAATAAAATATTGGAAAAATATTTATTCTACTTGAGATAATTGGATACACTTAGTGTGTGACCCTCTAGGCCTCTTTCTCATTGGCATTAGGCGATCTTGCCTAAAGTCCAAGATTACTCTCTAGCAACTGGTCAAGGCACCCAAGAGAAAGAAGTTGATGCCAAATTGACGTGTCATCTCATACGAATTCATACTATGTAATTTGATCCCTTTGTCTCAATATCTCATCAAGGAGGTTTCATGGCAGTGTCATAAACCTATATGCTTGATCCGTCATTCTTTGACTTCCAGAAATAAACTCGTCGTGACACCATGGCCATATAATTTGGGCGAAAATTCTATTTCCATCAAAGGGACTGAGATATCTACTACCATAAATATGGAATGGACAAATCCTTCCTCAACTTATCCATTAACAACATGTCATTATTGATGCACCCAATGTAACCTACATCCCGCCAACTATGTTCATGACGGTTTTAGTCAGCAAATCTAAGTGAGTGAGTTTTGACATGAGTTAATGATAATATACCAGTCTAAGGACCATTACACACGCTCATAGGTTCCAATGTCCGATGACACCAAGAAATGCGAAATTAATACTAGTGGGTATGTTCTTATAATCTCTCATCTTAGAGATTAGAAAGTGTGAACTCCGTGAGAGAGAGTCTCGTCTTATTACGAGTACTTTCACATGCCAGTCTGTATACTATGTGTCCTATCATAGTATGTCATCCAACCGTAGAAATTTATTTAAGAATATTGTTATTGAATTTCAAGGTTCTCATCATAGTTGGGATCTACCATGACCTTATTAAAGCACCAAATATTCTAGGACATTATTATATTATAGTCATGTAGAACAGTGAACAATATATAATAAGTGTACATACATGTAATCAAAGTATAAACTGTTGGTTCTTGGGACACCAAATCTAACAAACTCCCACTTGGACTAGAGCCAGCTGCCTATGACTTTTAGTCCTCTAGACCTCACCTGATGATCATGTTTCTGCTTATTCAAAGAATTAGTAAAGGGGTCCACCACGCTTTCTTCTGTGGGAATAATTCTCACTACAACTTGACCTCTCTATGAAAAATCCCTCAAGAGATGATACTTCTGAAGTATGTGATTTGTCTGCTGATGTGACCTTGGCTCTTTTCCAAGTTCCACCGCTGCAGTATTATCACAATAGAGTGTGATAGGTTATTTACTGCTAGGTAATACATCCATCTCTTGGATGAAGCTTCACATCCATACTGCTTCTTTAGAAGCCTCAGAAGCTGTGATATACTCATACTACGCTGTAGAATCTATTACCACACCTTTATTTGAGCTCTTCCAGCTCACTGCACCTCCATTCAAACTGAAGATGTATATAGTCTGTGGCTTCATGTCATCTTGATCATTCTAGAAACTAACATCTACATGTCCTCTGATGACTAGTTTCTCATATTCTCCATAAACCAAGAACATATCCTTAGTACGCCTCAGATACATAAGGATAGTCTTGAGAGCCATCCAATGGAGGTCTCCTATATCAACTTGATATCTTCCTACTTCACTTAATGCGTAAGAAACATCTAGCCTTGTACATAGCATAACATACATGACTGACCCAATCGCGGATGTGTAAGGGATCCTTTCCATTTTATTTCTTTCCTCCTGTGTTTGAGGACACATTTTCTTGGAAAGATGAATTCCATTTGACACTAGTAACAATACCCTCTTGGACTGTTCAATACTGAATATCTTCAGTATCTTGTCAATTTATGTACTTTGACTCAGGCCCAGCATTCTCCTGGATCTATCATGATGGATCTTGATCCCAAGAATATATACTACCTCACCCAAGTATTTCATAGTGAATCATTTGTCCAACCATGCCTTAACTAACTGTAAGATAGGTACTTTGTTTCTAATTAGTAATATGTCATGAACATATACTATTAGGAAAATGACTGAACTTCCTCTAAACCTTTTGTAGACACAAGTCTCACATTCATTCTTAACAAATCCAAATTATATTACAACTTCATCAAAATTGAAGTCCCATTACCTTGATGCTTATTTTAATATATAAATGTATTTATACAACTTTCATACCTTTTTGGAATCCTTTTGAGTAACAAACCATTCAGGTTGTGTCATGTAGACATCTTCCTAGAGATTCCCATTAAGGAATGTTGTATTGACATCCATTTTCCAAATTTCATAGTCATGGTAAGTGGTAATGGCCAATAGGATTTTGATGGATTTCAGCATCACAACTGGTAAAAAGGTTTCATCATAGTCAATTCCATGATGCTCTATAAAACCTTTTGCAACCAGTCATGCCTTATAGGTGTTGACTTGTCCCTCTATGTCTTGTTTCTTCTGAAATACCCATTTATTACAAACAAGATTTACATAAACTGGAGTATCTACAAAAATCTAGAATTGGTTTTGGAACATGGAATCCATTTTAGAATTCATGGCTTCTTTCCACTTAGAAATGTTTGTGACTTCAACTGCTTCCTTGCAGGTAATAGGATCATCATTGTCAACCAATAATGAGTCACTATCCTCGGTGATAAGAAAACTTTATCGTTATGGTTATCTCACCTCTCTCATGCAACTACGCAGTTCTTGTGTCTCTATAACAGATTGTTCTTCCACAAGGCTTTGTGGAATCTATTCTTGTACCAACTCCTGTGTATCTTGAGCCTCGACTTCATTGAATCTATCTCGCTCCCACTATCTCTTTTAGAGATGTGCTCCCTCTCAAGGAATATGAAGTGTCTTCCCATTGTAACCTTTTTATCTGTGGGGTTGTATAGATAATATCCCCTTGTTTCCTTGGGATATCTTATAAAGGTACACTTTGTGCCTCGGTGTGAAAGTTTGTAACTTGAAAAGGCCTTAAAAAATGCTTCGCTACCCCACACATGTAAATTTGATAACATGGATTTGCATCCACTCCATAACTTTTATGGAATACCATTTATCGATTCAGTTGGCACTTGGTTTAGTAAGTGTTATGCTATTTTTAATGCATATCCCCAAAAGGATAACAGAAGACTCGCATGACTCGTCATTGATCTCACCATATCCAATAGGGTTCAGTTCCTCTATTCACTTACACCATTCCACTAAGGCGTTTAAGGAGGAGTGAGTTGACATAGAATCCCAAACTCTCGTAAGAAATCAATGATGTCCTAATTAAGATATTATCCTCCTTTTTCTGAGCTGTGTTTCTTAATCTTCTTACCATGATGGTTCTCATCTTTATTCTTGTATTCTTTGAACCGATCAAAAAATCTGACTTATACTTCATTAAGTAAATATATCCATATTTACTAAAATCATCAGTAAAAGTTATGAAGTACAAGAACCCACCACTTGCTTCAATTGGAAATGGTCCACACACATCGGTGTGAACTAATTACATAATCTCTTTAGCAATTTCACCTTTCCCACTAAATGGGGATTTGGTCATTTTGCCTTGTAGACACGCATGGCATACACTAAGTGGTTTTAGTTTGAAATAATCTAAATACCCATCCTGATTAAATTTTGTCAAACTTTTCTCATTGACATGACCTAACAAGTGATTCAAAATTTGGGTGTGGTATGAGTTACATGAATTAACCTTGTCATCGATTTCCATTACGTGGTTTGTGTAGTCTAATACATAAAGACTGTAATATAAATGTACCCTACCAAAAAATGCAATCTTTATAAAAGTAGAAAAATTTATTTCCAAACATGAAGATGAATCCATCCTTATATAATCTCAATACTGAAATAATGTTTTTGGTTACAAAGGGTACATAATAACATCCTTTTAACACCAAGACCATCCTAGTTGTCAATGTGAGGTGGTAGTCTCTGACAGCTACAACAGTGAGTTTGCCTCTATTGGCTGCTCGCAGATCCACCTCACCTCAGTTAATCTTTGTGAATATACTTGGTTCATGTATTTGGATATAGATTTGAGCACCAAAAGTAGTATCTAATACCCAATTGGTAGAAATAGATAGATTGCATTTGATAAAAAATACACCTGAATCATCCCCTTGCTTCCTTGGCTTGGTGATTTTTTTTTCCAGTGGCCCTTCATGCCACATGCCAAACAAACAACCTCTTGTTCTCTTTCCTCCCATTTTATCTTCATTTTCATGGAAGTCATTGAAGAAGAGTTGGGATTATAGTACTTTGCCTTCCCTTTCCTTTTATTCACTATAAGTACAGAAGAATTTTCACACTCCATATCATTTTACACTTGGCGAATGAGGATTAGAAGATCAGATAGATACTTCTCAATGTTGTTCATGTTGAAATTTACAACCAAGTTAGAGAAGCTCTGGGGAGTGATGCAAGAATGAGGTAGGTACCCAGTTCTTTGGGGAGTTTAAACCCTATAACCTCCAAGAGCTCAATATAGCCAATGAGCTTGACTATATGAGGCCTAGCTAGGGAACCCTCACCAAGCATTCTCTAAAACAGATCATTTGAGATCTCAAACATTTCTTATATTTCTCTCTCCTGGTATAGACTACAGAGGTTCTTGATCATGCTATAGGATCCATGTATTCATGAGACTTCATGAGCTCAGTTGAAATTGATGATAACATCAAACATTGAACGTCGAGTGCATCATTCAAATGTTGATCACAGACTAGTAAATCTTCATTACTCGCCCCTTGGGCAGGTGAATCAGGAAGTGAGGACTCCAGTACGTAAAACTTGCGTTCATGGAATAGAATAACCAGAAGGTGCCTAAATAATTCCTAAAATTTACTGCCAGTGAGGATATTGTCTTTATCCGAATTGATCGTAGAGAAAATGTGGTTGATGAGTTTATCATATTGATTCTACAAATTAAAAGAGCATATTTATCAGTACCTTTTGATTACATTTTATGAAAAATAATAAATGAATTTATTAAATATCCCACTATTTTATCATGCACCGACGTCCCCCACCATTGAACTTGGAATGCCTAGTTTCTATGACATTCCAGTGGAAAGGATACATATCCCCCTTCGCATAACCATGACAAGGGTTGGTCAAGCTATTTAAAGGTATTTATGTTGGCAGTTCTTTTCCAACTGTGAGCTTATAGTTCATTGATTTGTTGAGTGGACTCCCCAATTCTAAAATCCTGGCTTGGATTTCCTCAACACTTTCCTTCATTTTACAACAAGTCTAGAAAGGGATACTCTTCTTAATGTAAAATGTTTAATTCAACCTGAAACATTCATAAGTGCTTCCTTTATAAAAGTAAGTATCCCAACAAGGGTTGGTCAAACACAATGTTTTATTGAGTCTTTCCCTTAATCAAGTAACGGAAATCTTGGTTTAACTTAATATGGTATTTGAAGGATTTCCATCCTTTATAAGTAGTTTTTCATTATCACATTATTGTTAATATTAAGTGATGCTTGCTTAAGTGATTAACTATGTTCTGATAATATTTACGTATAGTCTGGTTTTTATTTTATTCCATCTTTGCATGCTTGTTTATTTCGATAACTATGTGACCACGACAACACATACATAATAAATAAACCATGTAATAAGACAGAAATAAAATAAAATGGCATGATCATGAGATTATATTGGTTATATTATCTTGTGGTTTTGATAAGATGACCCTAACCTAGGGAAAAACACCTTGAACCCGATGGTTCGTTTTTTGCAACTCCCACATGTCTACTTTTGTATCTTCTTGGATTGTTTTCACCTCAATTATAGATTTTGAACCGTCTTCTCTGGCTTGGGAGATCCTACATTACATAGAGTTTACATTAAAGAAACCATGGGCACACATTCCCTACATTTTATTGGAAGAAGGATCGAAGGAAAACAAATTTAAATTAAATAAATTTAAATGAAACCATGCACAAAAAAATGGTCTTTTGTCTAGTTCATGATTATCCATAGAATGCAACAACATTTACACATATTTAGTATTCATATTCTTTTGATCATTCTTTTATTCATGATAATTCGTGCTTGAATTCAATTAGTTATGATCTTATAATTAATCAATTATTCATCTTAAATTCCTTTCATAATTTCCTTGTGATTATTCTCATCCATATTTCTGGTACGATTCTTTGTACATTGGAGGAAACCTGGTGAAATTAAATTTCTGGAAAGTACAAGACATTTAGGTTATATTACATGGTGTATATTTGTTTTCACCCTTTATCCAAAGTACACACCGGGGTATTTTGCATGTTTTTTGTACTTTGAAAAATTTGGAGTATATGGAATGTAGATTTATCTAACACGACATGTACTTCCTTGTTACATGGTTACCGTCCAGGAAATCCCATGTACGCAGTTACACGACTTCTCCTTGTACACGGTTTTTCCTGGGCCAGATTGGACTACATGGCATGTTGATTCAACATACACACCGTGTATTCTGGTTTCCATGTGCCATTCAGTTATGGTCAACATGGTGTGTTTAAAAACTTATATATGCTCAATTTTCATGGCGTGATTTGGAGGACTAGTACCAGTTTGTTGAACCTAAGTACATGGCATATAGATTTCACTACACATCATGTATTCTTGTGTTGTATAGAAAAAATGAGTGGATCCTCCGGATGAGTTCCTTATTTTTATTTTAATCAAAATCAAAATTAAAAGGTCGTTTATGTGATTAGAATTGAGAAACAAAGGAGGATGAACAGATCTCATTCTTTCAATTTTATAGAATGATTTATCATGAATTGAATCAAATATAAATGCATAAATTATCAACGAAAATTAAATAACAATAATCCACATTATGAACGGCTTTGACACCACCTATAGGTCTCAGGTGCAGTGGAAGCTCGTGGGTGGATGTTGCCACTTGACTTTTTGTCAGTATCAATGATCAATCCGAGATCAATCCGACGATAAATACCAGACTCCACAGATCAAATCAAAAAAGTAGAAAAATAATAAGAATAGTCCCAGAACCACAAAATGAGGATCAACACAAGTTTATAATAATTAAATTAATTAATTGATAAGAAGTACATTTTATGGTATTCTTTCTTTGTTGATATTTCTAATCACTTTCTGATGTGATTCGTCATTTCATTACAGAAGAAAAGTGTAGAATACCTCTGTCGGTGATCCACACGTGCACCACGTATCTCTGGACATCGCAAAAGGAATCTCTTGGTGCTAGCATGGAGAATACTTTTCTTGCATTTTCCACGTTAAATAGCCTTGATCTGATAGAGGAGGGTCTCTCTCGGTCTTGAAAGTATTTTTGGAGGAAGGAGTTCTTTCGACCTTGAGAGAATTCTTCATAATTTTTGTGCTCAATAAATATGGAAAAGTGTTGGGGTTGTGAGGATATTTATAATCGCGTTTGAGGTTATATAGTTATGATAATAAATAAACGCGTTACATGCTTTATTTGTTTCATTAACTCTTATTGAAAACCCCCATGTCGAATCATTAATTCCTTGACATGCGCACACGCTGATTATAATAAATATCATTTAATAAAATGATATTATTTCCTCAAAATCCCGACTGGAAAAACTACACAGTGTGTAATAATTAATACACGACATGGACTCGTTTTTCATTTCCATTACAAAATGACAACTACACGGCATGTACATTCATTTTACATGGCGTGTATATCATGTTTTCATTTTATTATTCCTTCAAAATTAAAACAATTTAGGATTTATTGAAAAATTATTAAACCACATATAAGAATAATATTTATTCTAATTGAGATACTTTGATACACTTAGTGTGTGACCCTCTAGGACTCTTTCTCATTGGCATTAGGTGGGCTTTCTTAAAGTACAAGATTACTGTCTAGAAACGGGTCAAGGAACCCAAAAGAAAGAAGTTGACACCAAATTGACAGGTCACCACATATGAATTCTTACCGTGTAATTTAATCCATTTGTCTCCATATATCATCAAGATGGATTCATGGTAGTGCCATAAACCTATATGCTTGATCCATCATTCTTTGACTTCAAGAAATAAACTCTTCGTGACACCGTGGACATGCAATTTGGGTGACAGTTCTATTTCAGTCAGAGGGCACGATATATCTACTTACATAAATATAGATGGGACAAATCCTTCCTCAAATTATCCATTAACAACCTATTATTCGTGACGCACCCATTGTACCATACTTCCCACCAACTGTCTTCGTGATGGTTTTTTTCAGCAAATCCAAGTGCGTGAGTCATGAAATGAGTTAATAATAATCTTCCAGTCTAAGTACCATTACACACACTCGTAGATAGAAATGTATGATGACACCAAGACATGTGGAATTACTACTGGATGGTCTGTTTTCTTGATCTCTCATCTTGTATATTACCAAGTGCGAACTCCATGAGAGAGTTACAAGTACTCACACATGACGGTCTTTATACTATGTGTCCTATCATAGTATGTCATCCAACCATAGATCTTTATTTAAGAATATTTTTATAGCATTTCAAGGTTCTCATCATAGCTGGGATCTTCCATGACCTTATTAATGCAACAAATATTCCAGAACATTATTATATTATAGTCATACAGAACAATGAAAAATATATAATAAGTTTACATACATGTAATCAAAGTATAAACTATTGGTTATCAGGACACAAACTCTAACAATACAATCATTATCCTAGTAGTATATGTTGATTATATATTACATATTGAAATGAGATACTGGTCTTATAGTCTTTTAGGGACTGGTTAAACAAATGTTTCTCTACTAAGGACTTAGGTGAAGTAGCCTATATTCTAGCCATCAAGATCATTTGTAATAAACACAAGAAGGTAATTAGACTAAGTCAAAGTACATACTTTTATCAGATAATAAAGTTATTTAGTATGGATTAATACAAGAGTGGATTGGTTCCAGTAACACATGATATAAATGTTTATAAAATAATGTGTCCTCAGACACAACACATTAAAGAGAGAATGAGTAAGATCTCATATGATTTAGTAATAAGATCAATCATAAATTCCATTTTAAGCACTATACTTGATGTTTCCTTTTAATTGATAATGGTACGAATACATCAAGAAGATCTTTTATAATAGCATTGTTCTGCTGTTATGGATATGATTAAGTATATGAGAAGAAATAAGGATACATTCCCGGTGCATAGAGGAGATGAGGAGCTAGTCATCAGGGGTTATGATGATGCTAGTTTTCAAACATATCAGATTGATATGAAGTCACATTCTGGATATGTTTTCTGTATTAATGGAACATTTATGAGCTGTTCACATCAAAACATTCAGTTTTCACAGATTCTACAGAATATCCCATGTATATTGTAACATGTGATATAGAAAAGGAAGCCATTTAGATATGAATCTTTTACAAAATCTTAATGTGGTACGTATCATTAAAGACTCTATCACATTGTATTGTTATAATATAGCATAAATGACCCTTGAAAAAGATCCAACATCACTCTAATGGACAAAGCATATAATTTAGAAGTATCACATCTTGTGGAATTTTTATTAGAGGGGTGAATTTTAGAAAAGAAGAGTTCACATGGGAGAAAACATGGAATACCCCATGAATAAAGACCAATATCTATAGAAGCATGAGTATCCTGTGAGGGATAGGGAAATGAAGATTGTTATCAGTTGGATACAGTGCATGTGGAATTATGTTGGAGTTGATCCCACAGAACAAAACTCATTTTAATTTATTCTTAAATGTATTCATATTTTTGAATATTAATAAACACTTTATCACATAATGATTTTTTTCTGCATAATATAGTATGTGATAATGTCCTAAGAGTAGTTGTCACACTAAAAGGTCAAACTATTTCCCCACTATGATGAGTTCCCATAAGTTCTATGAATTTAATCTTAAATATATGTTCTATATCAAGATGAAAAAATTTGAGGGACAAAAATGATATATTCTATCAGGTGTGGAGACTCATGGAACTTTGAAGCACCTTCTCATGATGTATGCCCTTAGTAATATCTAGTGTAGGGTATTAAGATAACAAGACCCACTAGTAGGAAATACAAATTTTATTTTTCACTTGATATTCCAATCTGTAGATGTGTGTGTTGTTCCATAGAATTTAGGAATAATATTAACAAGTATTATGATTTTTGTAATTTGATTTATTAATGAAAACTATGAGGAAATATATTCATGGTGAGGTAGGATATGTTGGTTGTGTCATGAGTAATATTGCATTAATGAATAATTTGATTAATAATTTATCCATCCAATTCATTAACAGAAGATGATATCTCATAAAATATGATGGAAATTATATACACTAAATAAATACATAACCCTAGTGTTCTATAGAAATGTTTGATTTTTAGAAAGTCAAAGAAAGAGAAATTGAGCACATAGGTTGATGGAACCAGCGTGCAATCTGCTTGATTAAATATATCATGATAAATGGATTATATTACATAGTGATCGACTATATGAGTTTTCAATAATTGTGACATAAAATTCTTTCTCTATGGGTTCTTTGGCGTGTTTTTAGCTGCTAACATTTGACTTCAGTCTGTTTTGCCTAATTCCATAGAGAAAGAGGCATAGTGGGTCACACACTAAGTATATCCGAAATCCTAATTAAATAATATCCTATTATTTATTATTTAAAAAGTTGAATAAATATTATTCACAAAATTTGTTTAATAATTATTCATATTTTTTTGATCCCATATATTCCATCTCTATTTATTTGAGAGAACATTATCTGAGTGGAACATTGAATAAATATTTATTTCCTATATAGTGATTATAATATTTATTTATTTTTTGGTGAATATAAATTGATATTTATTTAATAAATAAAAATACATTTTTTAAGGCTCGATAAATATTATTGAGGAATAGCAGAAAAATTTTAATGTTCAAGTGAGAAATAATATATATTTAATATTATTTGAATGAATAATATTTAATTTTAATTATCAAGTTCAGTACATGTCACGAAATAATAATAATAATAATATTATGGACATGGGGTTTCATAAGGGATTAATTAAATAATAAATGGAATTTTTGAAATTATTTATTTCCAACACTAGAAATATATAAACCCAATTATATTATTTTCAAAGAGATCCAATTCATTTATTTTGTTGTGTAAAATGAATCTATAGAATCCTCTAAAAGCCCTATAGATCCCCCTTCTCTAAGAATGCTCTCAAGAATGAAGAGTGATATTCTTCCACCTCCCACTCTTCTGTTTAAAGAAATCAAGGATAATGATTTTTAAGTGATTATCATGGAGATCAAAGGTGAATGAAGAAAGTGATAAGATTTACCATGCTAGAACCTGTATATTCGTATGAAATTGTTTGGAGATTTTTGGAAGACATGTGGATCACCGCTAGAGGGAATCATCTCTTGAATCCTTCATTGCAATTATTGTACAACTAGATATGTTTTCATATCCATCAAAGAATAAATAAATTTCACAAGTTAATTCTTAATTAATTAAATAAATTATAAATAATAATTTATGATCAAGTCCTCAGTTAAGAAGTTTTATCCCTTTTCTATTTTTTCTTTGATTCAATTATATTAATCATGATTTTTATCATTGTGTAAATCTTGGATTGATCATCGATCATGAAAAAAATAAAATTCGGTCACCTCCTGTTGCATGATTCCACTATTCGCAAAACCTATAAATTCACCAATATTATATTATAATCAATTACAATGGTCTATATAGTTACATACTACATCCCTCTTGAATCCACACATGAATTTATTTATACTGCATCCCAAAGTGTTACCAGAATCCACACTGACCTATTCTAGAATCCACACCAGAGAATTCTTCTCTTGAATCCAACAAGAGGTTTCCTACTCCCAACTCCAACTAATGAGATTTAACTTTTACTGTAGGAATGATCCATTATAGGATGATTTATTGATCTTTATCCAGGATAATGATAAATCATAGTTTCTCAAGTACCTATTCGAATTCCTTTGCAGTCTACTTGCCTTCTTCAAATATCATTGATCACCTATATCTGAACTTTTATCTCAGTGTAACAAATGCTTGGGAATTTTTTCCTTCTATCTAATGAATTCCTGATCTCAAAAAATACTTATGCATGTGATGCACACAACCTTTGGTATTATTCTATGAAATAATAGTATTTTCAAAACCTGAAATAACTTCTTCTTAAGTTATCAAATTAAGTACACTTCATACATGGGTTTCATGGCATCTGAAACCCTTGCATATTAATTTATTCTATTTATTGTTATTTGTGTATAAATTAGGTTTTAGTTTTTTTTCAAGGTCTGTACATATTCATGTAAGAATTCACGTACCACATTCACCTTAATAATTAAATATTCACACACCTCACTTTCATCTCATGCATTCATGTTATCACATGTATGACTATTTCATGTATTATGAAAATCCTTCATGTAATGGTATGAATGTAATGAAATCTCCACTTCAAAATTTTTATTTTCACACACCTTCTTTGTACCCACACTTCCCCATTTAGTTTTTCAACACATGTGCGTGAATGCATTGGAGGTATCACTTACTTATTGCGCACAATAGTGTGTCATAAAAGAAATTATGCAAAGACCTTTGTCCAAACCCCAATAGGTGTTGTTTTATATATCTTGCGCACAATCGTATATGCCATTATTATTATTATTATTCATGAGACATAGTGCATGTAACACTGGATTACTATTTTCTCAAGTACTTTTATGGAAATATTGAGGATAACACATGATGGGGTCATGCTATCTTGATGGCTTTGGAGAAAACATTCTTTATGATGAAAAATGAGTGCTATGTACAAAAGTTGTATTCCTGTGACTTCCAATTATTACTCACTCGTGAAGTGACTACATAGAAAATCCTATTTTCAGAACTATGTTTTTAGGTGGCTCTATTTATTTAAAAAAAATATCTCTATATCTTAAGAATTTAGCAACACATCTTGGCCTCAATTACTCATTATTTATAGATGGATTCCACTGCCTCTGCCCATGAGAATAATTCAATATTAGATCTCAAGTTTTTATGTCGTGTCATGTTATATCTCATTTTACCTTATTCATTCAATTTTACTCAAATATACATTGTGTTTTATAGTGTATTTTATTACACAAAAGACTTCTTCTCAGACAAACTTTCATGCTATGATCGCATGTTCCTCATCATTCATAAAGCTTGAATGCATCCATTCTCTACAATGACCTCTGAAACTTCATTCTCATTCAGTTTAGGCATGTTTTCATGTTTTATGCATGTATTAAAGATAGTGAATGCATAAATGTAGGATCAAAGCTTTATCTTCTCATAATTTATTCCTTATAACACCCATGGTAGGCTCGGGCTCAATATTTGAATGTTCAACATGATCTATGGTGAATTGGATTACTGCCAAGGATTGGGGATAATGAATACAATGTCCTCATATTAATAAAATATTTGAGATCAAAATGATTGAGAGAAAGTTATTCTATCTATCTTTTTAACTGAATTAAGAATAGTAGAGTGGGGTCACTTTTCCCACATTAGAGTGCACTATATCTAGGCCACTGTTTGTTAATCAATCCATGCCACTAACTATATAAGATATCTATCAGGGATAAACATTTGTCACACTCACACCAAATCCTCCTGATTCATGACTCTCCTATGTAGGCCCACTATCTCCCTGTGAGCCCAATAGAGCCTACCCTTGCGCCTTTTAAATTGGCACACTCATGTGGACAAATACACGAACCAACCATTCCTTATCCTCCATGTAGCCTCCTTTGGATGGATGTCTCATGGGGGTTGATCCTCGGGTCCCCCCAAGTGAGGTTGAGGGATAACCCATTGGGGCTTATATGGTTAGAACGAGTTTTAATATGAGTCATATTTATATACTTATAAATAATCTAATTATAAAATTGAATTCCAATCTTTCTTCAATATTAAATTCCTCATGAATAAAATATAAATATATTCTTTCATGGTATTCTATTTTTTTCATATCTACCATTAAAATCATTATGAAATAATATTTTAATTTCATTAACTTCTTCTTCATTATCTTATAGAAATTTTTTATCACTAACACATGTCTTTTGAACTTAAGATCACATCAACAATCATCACAGATTCACGGATAATTTTCCAAGAGTGACATAAATGTCATAAAGTTAATCCATTATCTAAGTGTGACGTCCAATTCCATTAAGTGAATATATAAAAATTTACTAAAATCAACACTTAAATAGTAAAAAAATTGTGAATTATTGGAAAAAATGAATCCTGGGATAAATAATATCCCTTTATGAGAACACATCCTAGCCCACTTCCCAATGCATCAAAAATAGACTAAATAGACTTTTCCTAACTCTTGAAATTTTAGGATAGTTATTGATGTAATACTAACATTATTTTCTTAAAATGATTTTTGGAATTCATCATTCCATTTGAAATAAGCACCTTTCTTTATAAAAACTATCACTGGTGTGTCCAAATGTGAAAAATAATGTAAAATATATCTATATTATCCTTCTAATCTAATGAAGCTATATATCCCAAAATAATTATTTGGTGATTTACAATACATAACACGTTATATATTTCCATGATCTATAGAAATTCCTTTTTCTGAAATGACATGGAAAAGGTAACATGCCTCCTGTATCAAAAAATTACACTTTGATATCTTAAAATACAAACAATTCTCATGAAATATACCCAAAACTATAGATAAGTGTTTCTCATGATCCACTTTTGTCCTATAAGACACCAATATATCATCAACAAACACCACCCAAAATAAATCAGGATACATCTAAAATATTCAATTCATAAATACCATAAACAAAGATGGTGTATTCATAAGAGAAAAATTTATAATGAAAAATTCATAATGGCCATATATTATTCTGAAATTAATCTTCAGAATATTCCCTTCTAAAATCACAATTAGTGATATCTTAAATGTAATTCAATCATAGAGAACCACTGAGATTCCATCAAATGATCAAATAGATCATCAATTATTTGAAGAGGATAAAAATTCATTATATTTAATTGGTTAATCTTGAAATAACACACACAATGACTAAAAATTCCATACACCTTTTCTTCAAGTTGAATTGGTACTTCCCAAGGAGATATTCTCGGTCAAATGAATCCTTTATTTTCAAACTCTTACAAATAAAATTTTAATTCCCTCAATTTTGTCAGTATCATATGATAATACAAATTTGAAATAGGACTGATCCCTCATGGGAGATCAATCATAAATTTCACTTCTCTTTTGGGTATAAACCTTGAGAATTGGTTTTGAAAAATATCAAGAAATTGGTAAAAAATGTATGGAAAATATTTATTCCCAATCTCCTCCATAGATTCCAATGTTAGTTATTCCAAATGATACAAGATAATTATATCAATTAGTTTCAAAAATATTCTCTATAAGCCTTTATATACAAATATCCTCTAAATATATGCTCTAGGCCATCCATATTTGTGAAACTATCCTTTTAGGCATAACTTTCCATATTGGATTTGAAGAATTAGAACCAATCCATACCCAAAATCACATTATATAAATCCATTTTCGGCATAGATAAATCCAAAATAAATTCATCCCCATTGATAGTTATAAATAATTATTTAAACATAAAGGCTCAAAATTTTATTTGGACAAGTGGTGTATGAATTTTCAACATATATGGCATCTTATAAACATGAAAACCCATTAAATCAATAGAATGATAATATGGAAATGAGCAGGCAATAATCATATTAAATAAATATAAGATAATGGTAAAATTGAAAATAACCATACCTCTCACCATTAAAGTAATAGTTTTATTATCCAAGATCATTTTCATAGCTCCATACAGTTCCTTACATGCTACATTTTTCTCTTTGTTACCCTGTTGAGATTGAACTAGTAGAGGAGTTAGGGTTCTCTTATAATCACCTTGGATTTATTTATTCATAAGACTATAATTATTTTATTATAGTAGTCTCATCGAAGCATACAAAGACTAAGAGACATGATATGTGTCTCTAGTACCATAACATAGATCACTATGAAAATAACACTGAAGATGACTCAACTTATTGAAATTATGGGATTATAAATGTGGTGTTGTAAAATTTCCATTTATATGCTCAGAACAACCACACTAAAAATTTTTTGACTTAATTTTTAGTCTAGGAGAAATGTTTAGAGATATTATTGTCTTGTTTAGAGGTTTACCACCACTCTGGAAGTAGGTGTCCCTCTTCCCCTAATTCCCAATATTATAATTACCACCAATTTCAGTTGGAATAAATATGCTCCCTCTAATAATATTCCCTAATATATTCCTTTAGTCCAACAACTCTCTATTCCACTTCTCCATATAATCTATTATATAGGGAATTATAATCTTGGAGTGAATATCTAGCTTCAACCATGACTAAAAAATGTGTTCCTTCAAGGAGGAACTTGCAAAAAATTATGTGGAAAAGAAAGCTAAATTCTTATTCTTTTTGAGATATTATGTCACCGTAAGGTTCTCTTTCTTCAAATTGATGAAGCCTTTTGTTCTAGATGAAATGTGTGAAAATATGATAGATTGTTAAATAATTCCTAAAAATCCTGCCATGTCATGACTTGTTCTAATTTATCCAGATCTAAAAATTTTAACCATTGGAATGTCAGATCCTCTAGCATATACATTTTCGATATTAAATTTATCTATTCTTGTGGCCCATGGAAATTGTTGATTTTATTTATCTAATTAAACTATACTTCTTCTTTATCTAGTTTAGAATCCCCCCAAAATATCAGTGGATTCTATTTTTGAAAACGAACTAAAAATTCCATTTCCCAAGGTTCAAAAATCCAATTACCCCTATCCATGGCATGAAAATCCAAGAATATACTTTGGACTAGCTGTTGGTTCACCTTTAGTTCAGGTGCAAACATATTTTTAGATGACTCTTCTAGTTGGTTTTGATGACCCATAACCAGTTCCATTCACTATAAACAGAAGAAAACTACATTTAGTACCACAAATTATCAACTGAAGGCTTATCAATTCCAATTTACCAAATAAAAACAAATCATAAACATAGATTTCAAAAATTAAAAAATTGTCAACATTTTAACCTTTTTTTAAAATAATAAAACCGTGATTTTCAAGATCAATTATTTTTTTATTTTAAAAAATATACACTTTTTATACTTCGTAAACCATTAAACTTAAAATGAACAATGTATTACTACAACTAAGTCTTACTATCAAAGCATGTCATGCAACTATCGCCGACTAAATCCAAGATGATGGGGTGATCATACACCTAGAAGTGTCTCCAAACACATATGTACCCAAACACACTAGTAACTTAAAGTTCAAAAAAATGTTAGCCACATGTTTTCATGCTCCATGGTTTATGTTTTGAAAATAATTTCTCCTTGATACCAACCCAAATAAAGTATTAAACATTCATTCTATCATTTATCTCAAAAAATTGATTAATCGATGAAGACTGATACCATTTCTAACTTCTGAACATCATAAGATGATACTATTTTTTCCAAAAAGATATATGGACCAACCAAGATTGATACCATTTGTAACATCCTACCCCTCCTAATTATATTTAGAAGAGGGTATGATGCTACTAGGAATTAAGTGACATCCTCAAGACACCAATGGCTATAAGTAAATTCCATAGTCCTCAAGAACATTTGGGTGGATGATTTTCTATTTTTAAGATAAAACATCCAAACTATATAAATAATAACAAACCAAACCTCTATTTAAAGTATGGGTATGAAAATAAAAATCCTTGAATAACCAAAAAATTTACTAATATCATATTATAAGTGGAAATAAAATAAAAATAACTAAAAAAGTTTAAAGAGACTCCATGATACAAGACACCCAGAAGAAATAATCCCAAGAAACACCTGACCAAGTTGCAACCTCCAACTCTACAAGATATTTAAATGGTATAAAGAATCATCACTAAAGAATTGAGATACCTTGAATTTTCATATGTCTTAATAGATGAAATATGAAAACAAACAATAGTGATAAATATTGGGTTTAGTCTAAACTCAGTAGGATTTCACAAAAGACTTCCCAACTCATGCGACTAAGAAAAAAATATTTTCACAATTTATATAAAATAGTTAAATGGAGTTAAAATAATTTATATCAAAACCATAAAAAATTTCCAATGGAAAAAATTATCATGTTCAAAAACCAGTTCATGTTATTTGGAATACCCATAACTATATCTATTCACACACATCATGTATGCCCTAGTGACAATTCACTACTCTTAATTGGTTTCTCATTGATCCACTTCACACACATCATGCATGACCTGGTGATAATTCACTACTCTTAATTGGTCTCTCATTGATCCACCAGGTCATAAAAAGGTGACCAAAACTGGGTGCACATTCTATAAGGTCATGTAAATGAATTCACTCAGAACAACCTTATATGCCAAAAACCATTCAAAATATATTTCACATAAACCTTTAATTTTTTTAAATCATTTCAAAAAAAATAAATGCATCAAAACCAAACCAGTATTTTAAAAAACCATTTTAAAATAATAAAAAAGGAGTTTTTCTCATAATCCATCCTTTTTTCTACCATTCCAGAACCAAAATGGGTTTCCATCCATAATCAAATGATCATTTTAAAACCATTTCAATAAAATCAAATAATAAATAGTAAGCCTTCAATTTATAAGCCACATGGAGATGAGATATAATCCACAAATATATTAATGATTGGAGAAAAAGAATAATGATACAATAAAACTCTAGATCTAGAAATGGATCTTCTTTCCTTCAATGAATCTAATGATAAAACATCAATTTTCCCATCATGGAGTATGAATCTATCCACCACATATTATATTTGATATTATGAGAGAGATAAGAAGATAATATAAAAGAAGAATGATAAAGAATGATGACTTTGATTAATTCGATACTCTAATTAACTTTGATTCTCCTAAGAATCACTTCAAAATACAAAGGATAAGTCACTGAAGCCGAGGGAGAAACATATTATTCCCCATTAAATATCCAAATATTATAGTTTTCAACTTCATATTCATGAAAAAATTTGCACTCATAGTAGTTAATATGAAAAGATTTCAACAATAATATTTACATTATTGTTAGAAAAATAAACTTCCATTGAAAATTTTACTACAATCTATATACTATATAATCCAAATAAGATCAATCCATCTCTTATCCATAACATTGTCTTTATAATATTAAATCTTAGACATATTGGAAAAAACTTATTTATAAATATGAATGACATATTATTAATAAATAAAAAATTATATTAAAATATCATATAAATATAGGTATAATGGAAATTAATTTATTTGAATTTAACAAATTGAATTAATAATTAAAAAAAACATGTTAATCAGATTATTAAAATTAAATTTCATATGTGTAAAAATATATTTATAAAATTTATTTCAATATCATTTATAATGAGTCAATGTGTATAAAATTTATCACCCACTTATTTATTTATTAGTTCTAAAAATTTTATACTCTAATAAGTACAATTATAAAATTAGAACAATTTATAATTTTATCATTAGGAAAATACAATAGATATTAAAAATACTAGTGATTGTTACTTTTAATATCACAAACTTATAATTTTCTGATTCGTTGAAAATATAATCATTGAGATTGAGAAAATTATCTCATTTTTTATTTTTGAGACATTAACAAATTCACAATTAAATAAAAGTTTTCAATAAATAAATAAGTTATTTTTATTATTACAATTAGTTAAATAGAATATCAATGCTCAAATAATTACTCCTTTTAAACAATTGTATTACAATTCAATCAAGGTCTAACAAATATATGTTAAAATAAAACAAAAGATTCTAAAATAGAATAAAACTCCCCTGATGTAAATCTAATATTATTATTGATTAAGTGATAACCATATTTCATGAAAAATTATTATTCTAAATATTCATTTATTTTATTATTTAAATATCTTTTCCTGCCTAATTTATATTGGTTTTATATTCTTAATGGTAAAGTGGGGTTAAATAAAAATTTGGGAAAAATATAAAGTAAAAAATTAGAAGAAGGATTCTAGTTTGGAGGAAAATATTTGGAAACAGAAATAAATGAAGAAATTTTAAAAAATATTCTTGCTCAGCTAGAATCGCTAGAGATCAACCAACTGTCATGAGGTAGCTAACAAGACTCGACTGCCATGCATGGAAAAGTGAATAAGGGTAAGATCAATACCTAGAGTGGGGTGAAAATGGGCATAGAATAATGTCTCTAATGTGGTTGATACATCAGTGAGTAGTGGCTATAGTACATGGTGACAAAATAAGATTTAAATGATGAAGAAATGAGAGATTTGGTCAATGAAGTAACCCCCGACAATAGGTGTGTTTTTTGTGGGATAAAATACATGTGGGTAATATATAATAAATAATGTGTGTGGAAAATGTGATATTATTTTCCCTCTATATTACTCATGACCTTTTATATTTATACTAGAATTCTCCAAGATTGTGTTGTACTAAATAGTCACCTTCCATTATTCTCGATGAAGAAAAGGAGGATATCAACTCCATTTATACTATGAAGATAGTATGTTCCATGCCTATGGTGGTCATGTTTCATCAATCATATGGATGTAAAGATATATGTTACATTTACTATTTCTACTAGTGTACTCTACAACTATTACACATAATGATACCCAAAATATTCTTGAAAATTTGTATTTAAAGGTGAATAAATATTCATTACTTGGTGACCATGTTTTGTGATCATAGATTCGATGATACAAAAGATATTGATACAAGTTGAATCATCTTATTTTTCAGTTCATGACATAAAAATAGTCCTAGAATTCTTGTAGGATAATGGTTTTATGATTGGTGATGTGTGTAGTCAAGCATGTCACTATCAGGCCACAAAAATACTTGACAGAGTAAGGTTAACTAAATTTTATTCCGTGTGAATTATTTAGTTACAATACAATAGTTAATATATAGTATTTTCAAATACATGGAAATTAGTTCATGTCACATGTTAAAGATGTTTCATTTTTTTCATGCATGGAAATACATTTATAGTACATGTGGTAATGGAGGTCCCAACCATGGTAGTTTCGTTGCACTGTTAAGTTTTATATATCCATGATTATAATTTGACCATTTACTACCCATATAATTATTTAGAAGATTAATCTTAGTGTAAATTCCAGGAACATTGAATGCAGTTTATAAAACCTATTTCAAATGAATAAATGATTGAGTTAGTGTGTGAGAGATACAAAAAAGATATAAGAAATATATTTTTTGACATAGATGAAGGAATTATTTCTAAAATTAGATTTCAATGACTATAAACTAAAAACATTGAACTTTAGGAGTTTTTTCAATATCAAAACATGGAGTTTAGTATGTTGGTTTATCTTATGAAATGTTTATTTTTATTTTGTTTTATCCCTCTCATAGTTATCATGATATGGTATGTATTTATTCCATGTTATTTGGAGGAAATGAGATATATTTATATGAGATATTTTAATAATGTTTTTAAATTTTAAGATGGGTTGTTACAATCAACCTTTCTCTTATATCTCTATTTCATTTAATTGAGCACATTATTTTCTTTTATGTGAAAGGGTACTTTTTGTTTTGTTATCTAGGGTGTGATTCCAACCAATACCATTGATTTAATTACATTCGAACTTTAAACATGGTTTTGGAACTAATACCAATTTCAGAATACTAATATCTATGATTTTTCATCACTATAAAAATTATCGATAAATGGTACTATTAATAATTCTAAAAAATCACTAATAAAAGTGACCCTTTGTGAGATCCTTTTTTATTGCTAATAAAATTACCCTTTATCAGTGCTTTTAGATAACACTGATCAATTATGGTCTTTATCGACCAAAAAACTTGTCTATAATTAAAAAACATATGTTAATAGATAAATACATTTACATTGATAGAAATATAATATATTTTTATTAAATATTATTTATAGAAGACTAAATATGCATTTACACTTAATATATAAAAAATTTAGTGAAATAATGGTTTATGAAATATTTTAAAATTAAAATTAAATATTAAATTAAAAATAATTATTTACTAATAGTCATATAATGACAATTGGATGGAATAAAATTTTCATAAACTAATAATCAATCTAAGATAAATTAAAAACATTACTTGAACTTAAAACAACCATAACATTTGATTTAGGTATTTGTTTTGGCTATACCATATATCAAATCAAACCTTGAAAAAACATCTATAACTTCAATTCCTAGGATTTCCTCCTCAACATTTGTATTAGGTCAAAAATGGTCTCGAAGGCCTCCAAAATTTAGTTTTTTGTTGGGGTACCTTAATTTTTGAACATTTGGTAGATTTTCAAACATGGTTGAGGGATTCTTCTTGTATCTATTAATTGGAGAATAAATTTAATTTCCGGAGTTACATTCATGTTAATCTTAGTGTTTAACTATGTTTCATATTTTTGTGAGATTTATAATTAAATATATACATACATTTATGCATTTACATATAATAAATCAATTTTATAAATAAATATAAAAACATAATTATGTAAAAATATATCGTTAAATACATAAAATAGAGGGAAATAAATATTTATTATTAATTTTATTTAAAATAAAACATTATCCAATTTATTTACCTTATAAAAATGAATTAATATATATATATATGTACCTATAAAAGTAATGTTTACATATACATATGTGTGTGTCAATAGAAAATATATTTATGTTTATATTCCTATATATGTAAATAAATACATTTATGTAAATATTTGTGTTTCTATGGGAAAAATATAAATATGTATGTATGTGTAATATTTGTTTCTACATGTGTATGCCAATATTTTGTATATACAAAATATATAAATTTATTTTTATTAATATATAATTATAATTAAATATAATATAAAAATTTATTTGAAATAAATATTTTATAAATACATTATATAAATTATTTATCTAAATATAAAATTATATGTAATTATATATAAATATATATTTTAATTCGTATAAAATTTATTTCTAAATATAGATTATATAAACATATTTTTAAAATTTATTTAAAAATAATTATATAAAAATATATGATAATATTAGTAAATATATAAATAAAAATGAATCATGTAAATAAATAAATAGATATATTATAAAATATTAAAAAAATATTGATTGAGTAGTGGAAATATGTTAGGACTTTAAGGTAGAGATCACCGGTTCGATTATAGTAGTGTGCGAGACTGAGGGGAATGAAAAAGTATTGTTAAATGGCTTGGAATGTACTGATAAAGGGGGTGATCTTAAGTAGGGATGGATGGGTGCGTGGGGAGGACATTGTGTTGATGGGGGGGGAGCTGATAAAAGTGATGGTTTTTTTTAAATTCTTACCAGCACAAATAAATAGCATAGACAAATGAAACCTTTATATCAATAGTCAAAAAAGCATTGATAATGATGAAATTTATTATCACTTTTGTTTTAGAGATGATTAAAGGGTCCTCTATCTATTATTATGTTAGTTCTCATAAAGGTCTGGACTATTAAGGGTGTTTATAATGTTAGTGTTTTTTAGAATTGAGAAAGACAATTTCTATCTCTTTTCAAAGCATGCTATTTAATAGTGTGGGTTACTCAATAAATATTAAATTTAAAGTTTGTAATATTGAGAAGATCAAAACTTAATGCCTAGAGAGTGTCCACCTAGGCCAAGGGATTCACTAAGACTCAATTTGAAGAACACCATAATTATCCATTATATATTTTATGCTTCATTACTTCATATACATGAATTTAAAATCTCCAAGTACCATCATCATCCTTTGGAAATCTTCTTGTATAGTAATATATTCTTTTAAAATTGATTATATTCTTAGTTATTAGTTAATTTTTTTCAATTATGTATCTATGGGTTTGACCATGATGGTCATACTTCTATACAAAGTCATAATATTATTACTATTTTATAATAATTTATTATATTTAATTTAACTTTTAGTCATAATGAATAGTCCCATGATAAAATGTTATCACCATGATAAATGGTAAAATGGGTTAAAAAGAGTTAACACTATGAGATAAGGTCTAAAAATATATAAAAATCTTTCCTTTATATAATTGGATGAGTGGATTTTAAATAGAATCATCATATATTTGTAAAAAATGGATTTTAGTGCCACATTCCAATGATTAAAACATTTATATTATTTTATGTAAAAGACAGTTACCAAATTTCACTCTCTTTATTTAAATATATCTACCATGATTTCATATAGATAAAAATCCATTATTAATGGTTTTGAATGTTTATTTTGAATATAAAAAAAATTATTCTTATGATATAAATTATTTTTTGAATTTTTAGTTCCATTATAATTTCTGTGAATACTTATGAAACATCAATTTAATGCTTGTAAAATCAATAGAAAATATTGTAAGTTATTTTAATAACATTTAATGTAATATGTGTTGGGTTAATTATGGTATTAATGAATTATATGTATAAATATATGGGGATATGGGTGTTAAATGTAATTATAATCAACTTCCACTGTTATCTTGATGCCTTTAATGTCCATATATGTGAATAGTCCTGGTAATGAATTAAAATGATATCGAATGTTAAAAAATTATTTTTAAATACTTATAAAATCATAAAAATTGTCCCAATACCCTCCCCCAAAATAAACCCATCCTATATTGAAAATGAGATAAGGGAGATAATGATGCCAAAAATCTTGTTCCAATAGCCCATGGGTTAGTGAAAACCAGCAAGGGTATAACATACACACAAATGGAGGGAATTTCCAATTAAGATATGATAATTGAGTGATAAGTTTGAAATAGCCAAAAAAAGTTACACAAGATAAAATTAAAGAAATATCCCAAGTACATATATATAATTTCATACAAAAAATATGCAACTAAAAAGGAAATGAAAAAACCAAAAGAAAGACCTCATCATCTACCATAGAATCCCCAACAACTCCAGAAAAACCCATTATTTAATAAATTCCTTCTGGATCACTAACCTAAAGAAAGTATATATATATATATATATATATATATATATATAAGGTTTTTGATAATAACATGTATAATCATTATGATAATCCCTAAAACCTATCATGAAAAATTTAAAAGAAAAATAATAAATCTCAATGATTAAAAAAATAAAACCAAATCCCCACCAAAACGATATTTATATTCTTTTTCTCAAACTAACCATGGATGAATCACTATTTATATCATTTAAGTAATAATATAAGGACCAAAATAATATCAAATTAAGGTTCCCAAAAAACACTTCCCCATTTGTTTTCCACTCAACTCCGTCATTGCACGTCCTGATCTATATCTCTCCAAAAACATTCCCGAAGACAACTGGTCTAAAGTAATTTTTCATACACCTTAGGCATCACAACATGAAATCATACCAAACACATATCCATATAGTAATCAAGTAGTTTTTTGGATTCCACCACTTCCTTCATGTTATGTATTATTCAAAATGTATTGTACCTCAAGCCATCACATCCCATATATCTATTATTGTATCTCAATACATCATAACCCATATATATCAAACCTATAATAATCCATATGATACTATATATAGATATATATATGTGTGTGAGATAACTATAATCCATTACATCCCTCTACACACATATTTGGGGAAATATAACCATCACACATATCACTATATAATTTATCAGGGTAAGTGATCAGTGTTAGATGCAATAGTAATCCATCTGATACTCACTGACATTGATGTTGGGTAAAAAACCAACCAGGAGTCCACTAGGTGTCATTATCCCAAACAACATGAGTGAGGTAACCTGTGAAATAACAAAACATAAATGATATATATAAATCTCACAACAAAATTATGAGAAAATAACTTTCCTTAGACTCATCTACCGATAACATCAAACATGAATCCCAACTTCCACAGTTATGGCCTATGAATCAAACAAATGTACATGCATCAACCGTCATTTTGAATTAATTAAATAACCACCAATTAAATATTTAAATGATTTTTATTTTAATCCTTTTAAGACAGGTTTCTGTGAAACTACTAATTTTATACCAATGTCCTTAATTATTTCATCATAAAAGTAATTATCAAGAACTAACCCCATTATTTTAGTAATTAATTATTGTTCATAAACATCTAGATACTATAGGACTCATCACAAGCTACCAAATAAAATATCCACACATATATAATAGTATCAAACTACTTCCATAGATGGAAAATGAATAAATAAAAACATCTGGACACCAACTATTAAACAAGACGATTCATTATCTAGAAAACATCCCATATTCTTGCACAATAATAACTGGTAAAACTAGATTCAACGACTTCTATCAGTCCTAGTTCCATCCTCAATATCACTGAAAAAAATCACATCCATAATCCCATGAAAGCATTATCATCATTATATCGACATATTGTTCCACCATCACAACCTCGAGCATCCCTACCCATTATTACAATCACAGAAGGTTAATATTTAATCACATAGATTCTCTAAATCCATAGATCATAAATAAATATATAAAATCTATTATACCATACATAACATCATATAAAACTATGTCTAAATTAAAAAATTCATTCCAGCTCTAATCAATCAACATTAGGATCACTCAACACCAATGAAAATATATAACCTATAGTTAAATTTACATTACGGTATTTAATTAATATATTAATTTAAAAAATAATCCTAGTAGTCTAGTCTTTTAAATTTTCTAATTCTAAATAATATTTATTTGATTTTGTGTTCCACCTTATGTTGTTTTTCAGATAATAAGAAACTTTATGAAATTATTCAACATGACTCTTTTAATGGAATTACAACATAACCCATTTTAAGTGTTCATCAAATATCCAAGAATGTGAACCATTATTAATAACCATAATAATATATAAACATCTATCTAATAAAACTAAAAGGAAACAAATATGTTTCTAAAATCATGATATCACATATACCATATATTTCAAACATGAATATTAATATTCCCACATACAATTATAATTATGATTTTAGAATTTAATTCAATTCAAAAAGGTGATAATCATATCCAAGCATTAATTAAATTTTATGTATATAATATTATTCATTAGAAAAATTATAATAAAAATAAAACTTGTGACAAATTCCATTTCAATTTTTTGATAAATAGATTTTTCAAATATTTCTCTTTAATAATATTTATCCATTTTAACATCATGGAATGATATTATCTATTTATCTATCATTAATTATTTCTATAAAAATTATCATTGTTATACAACATGAATGTACACATTTTCTCTTTATTTTGATAATCTTAAAAAATTTCAAGTTAAGACACAACATACTTTAACAATTATTCATGAAGAAGAAATTACATGCTAAAACATACCCTGTACATTTTTAAGAGAGAATAAAGTTTCCAAAATATTCAATAATATTTTTAAATGAATAAATTTAATGCAAAACAATATATAACTTACTCTTACCTGAATACTTCAGGATAATTTCAGCATTAGATAAATCCTTTTTCTACATAATTATTAGATAATTTATTAAAAATATTTCAACGTATTAATTTAATAATCAATCTTTTTGAATTTACATATTATAAAAAAATATTTATTTATGTAGTTAATTTTAAAGATTAATTTTTAATTATGATTAGTCATATCCAATTAAACAAATAAGGTGAATCTTGGTGAATTAATGGTTTGATAGTATAAAAAAGGAGAAGTCACAGATCCCCTACCTAGTGTTTCTTTTCCCATGTAAATCTCAATATCCAAAAGAAGGGAGATAAAAAGATTTATTTATCCTAGAAACATTGGACTAGTAAGAGAGGGAGTTCCAATAATCTAGAGTTGGATTCACAAGATTCTAGATGATGATTTGAGATTATCCACTCTTAAAATTCAAGTAATAATTAGTGGAGATTTATTGTATTTTACAATACATAAACATAGTCCCATGTCGAAATTTTATTCATATTAAATATCATATTAAAAATTATTATATTTAAATTTTATTTAACTTAAAAAATGATTGAAGTGTCTTTAAATCTTTAGAAAACATTTGGACTAATTTTAAATGATTCAAAAAAATTTAAAACCATAATTTTTGGATTATAAAATAGAAAAACATGATTTATAGGTTAGAGAAGAAGAAAAACCATAATACTAGGTAATTCACATAACCCATATGTAGGTACAGAGAAATGTGTAAGTGTAATATAGTTTTACCCTTATGTGGCTGATTTCCCATATATAATAATCATGCACTGTGTAAGTGTGATGATCTTTTACCCTTACACGTCTGATTACCCTTACAAAAGTAAACTCCTATGATTATAAGAGCTTGAGGGAGAATTATTGACCCTTATAAAGGTATTTTTTACCCTTGTGTAACCTTTTTAAAAACTCATATACCTTTATGAAAGCTTCATATTACCCTTATCTAAGACTCGGGTACCCTTCCATTGGTAATAATTTACCTTTATACGAGTAGTGGGAACCATTACACAATAATTTTCTTACCATTATGAAAACATAATAAGCCCGTTAATACCCTTACACATCTAGAAACTTAACATTTTGTTTATGGATGTAGGTATTTACCCTTACATGGGGAAAAAAATAGATTTACACATGAAATAGTAGGTTTAGGATACATTTATTTGGGGTTAAAAAATCACAGGTTACCCTTGAAATACATTAAAAACAACCAATACCCTTACACACCACTTTACAATAATATTTATCCTTATAAAAAGGTATGAACTTTTAAAAGGGTAAAGATGACTTTAAAAATATTTTATTTCAACTTAAAGAAACATATAAATAATTAAGAAAAGGGTATATAATTACTTCTAAAATTTAAAAAAAAATCTAAAAATTTAGAATAACTTTTAAAAACTTCCAAAATTAAATTCTAAATAAAATTTTTAAACATTTAAATTACTTTCATAATTTTTAAATCACATTTGTAACCACTTTATAAATTAAAAATCATTCTAAAAAAACATGAAAATTAAGGAGATTTCTCTAGAACCAACAAAAACCCTAGAACAAAAAAGGAGGTCATTGGGAAATTTGGGCCCTTATGTTTGATAGCTTTTAAAAAAATTCATCCTAGAGAAATTAAAATAGAAACCTCGATATACAAGAAAATAATGTGGGGGAAATTTTACCACCCCATAAGATAAATCACAATGTTCTCACTGAATTCAGAATACAAAAACCACTAGAGGAACAAACTATATAGCTATAAAACACTTTAAAATAATCTCTTAGGGGAGATAACACTTAGGAAGGGACTAATCCATTAATAAAACTTTAGTTAAAATAGAGAAACAATCTCACATATCCATATGTTATAAAATAACTCATCCTAACAAAAAAAGCATTAAATAACTTTATAATTTAATGCACAATTCCATGACTCTTATTCCCAATAAAGGTTATATAAAAGTCCACATATATAATAAAAACAAAAATATAAATCCATTAATAATAATAAAAAAACATTACTGAATGAGAAAAATTAAGAAAAAAATCATAATACATTGATTAAAAAAGAAGGGAAGATAACTCCATTTGATAGAATAAACCTTTATCCCTATATTTTATACAATTTTAATTAGGAATTCCATCATATGAAAATATATACATGATTTACTTCATTTATCATGATATTTTGAAAAATCAATAACATTAAGAATATATCATTCTTAACATGTCACGAGAAAGAGCATATTATCATGCATAAATAAAACTTTATTGAAAAATTTAGAAATTCTAATTACAACATTTCATTAAGTAATTCTAGTTATGGAATTCATAACATAAACATTTTTTTCCAAAATATTTATTTCTATCTATTCATGTATCCAAACATTTTGCATTAAAATGTGTTAAATCTCAAAACTGATCTCCAATTCACTTATGTTTATAATATGGTAGGATAAGAAATCATTAAATGAAAACCCCTTTTAAATATTTCTTCATAATAAGGTATTTATTAAAAATATATTTGATAATAATATTTAATAAAATCCAAATCCCATTTTAAAAATAAACACAAGTTTCTTCGATGAATTGAAATTTTTTATTTCTAGAAACGTTTTGTAATAAAACATATTTTTCCAACACTGTATCACTAAATATTATTATAAAACTTGATGAAAAATTTCAAAGATAACATACTCAATGTAAATTTTAATATTCCAAAATAATTTCACATTTAACATGAGTTCCATGATATCACACATGTTTAGTAAGGTTTAATACTTTCATGACATTATTTTTATTCAACTAACAAAACACTTACTTGAAATTCAATAAATTAAAATTAATATTAATACACATAATTTCCAAAACATAGAGAAATAAAATTTAACATATGAAATGCATCACAAAAATAGTGTGAGATTTAAACTATCCAATTTATCTGATTTAAACTTTTTAACTAAAATTTATTTAAGAGGATTACACATATGAAAAAGATAAAAATGATTTAATTTCAAAAATTTCAATTTATAAATTACCACAGGTGCATGATAATACTTTAACTATTTTTAATTAATGTCACATAAAATATTTCTATCATAAAAAAAACCAATATCAACTTAAACATATGTTCCACAAGTATAAAAATTAGGGGAACAAATCAACCACACCAAGAAATTATCCACTTTAGGTAGAACTAATTCTCCCACATGTTTTTAAAAAATGCCTTCATTTAACATGTCATAATGGGTGATGTTTACCCTATCTTAATATGATCAAGGCCATAACATACACAAATATTATGAGAGAAATACCTTCTAGGAATCTAAGAAAACTTGGACACAAACATATTATAAAAAAAAATCATAAAAAAACATACAAGAAAAGGTTGAAGTGAATAAGGGCTTCAGGATAGAGTAATAAATTTTTTTTTGAGTTCAAATATACTTCTTCACCAAATCATATCTCAATATCAACACCCGGATCAAGGAATGAGTTATACTTACCATGTTTAAATGAAATTAGGTGAGGGTTATAAATGAAAAGGTTGAAGTGATACAAATGATCATGGCTTCAGGATTTATTAGGTGGGTTTCAATAAATCGAATGAAGATTTTTCCCTATACTCATTTGGAGGTCTATAAATTAAATAATGGTGATAAGAATGGTCATTTACTCTATTTATCAAACAGTAAAAGAGTTTCAGGATCAAAAAGTCCATTCAAAGGTCTCACAAGACAACAATATTAGAACTTAGAAATCCTATAGCAATGGGAAAGTTTTACTGGCTCAAAAGTATCCCTTGTTGGGCTCAAAGAATGTAAATCATCCTAAAAGATGATCTCAAAAAATACCCCACAAAATAACCAAATCAATGAGAACCCTAAATAATATGGACCACCTCTATCAATATGACCCAAAAAGCATCATCACAACAAAATAAATCGAGTTCTCTTTATGATCATTATTAAATCTAAAGGCTATCACCACCTACTGTAACCAAACCGATACCCCCTGATCTGAAATGGATCCATCATAATTTTCAAAATCTATGTAAGTTACTCTTAAAGTATAATGCTTCAATTATTCTCATATTCATCCTCCACACTGTGGTGGTTTTCTGACATATCATTCTAAACATCTTTGGTATGATCCTGAAGGGGATGTCGACCTGGAGCCAATCCTACAAAAGAAAAAAATTATAGACTCCTATCCAAAGACCCATATTATTTAAGGTTAATTAGTTACAACAAATTTATAACATTTTCCCATTTACACCCCTTTAAAATATGCTCATATGGGCATGATAAATGATAATGTTTTAGGTATCGACATGAAAAACCACATAAATTTACTTAGCATATCCAATAATGTTTATGGTATTTGCATCAGATGAAAGGGGGTACCTAAAATCCCATATCCTATCTTGTATCCCTTATTTATAGAACATATAAATCCTAGATAACACTATTTTCATACTAACCCATGCATTATCACTAGTTCTTAACTCAAAAATCTATCCTAAATTTCAACCAACTTAAGATAAATGTAAATAATGACTCCCAATTAAATTTATGAAATATTATATAAAAATTGATTCAACTAAAAAAGAACTGAGAAAATGAAAATAAAAACCTCGGTAGTGACCATGAAATACCTAGAGGCTTTTGAATTACCCTTGAGCTAGTAAAGTCTTACCCAATCATAAAACATATCTTAAGAACCTAAACAATAGTTTATATATATGTAGGGTGAGCATAACATGTATACTCAATAGGATCCTCTTTGAAACCTCTCATGAAAAATGTGAAAGAAGCATACTAATGACCAGTGAGTGAACAAATGAATCTAACTCGTCACCTAAAAAGGATTTATATTGTTTTTCCCATCCTCATCATGGTTCACCCACCAAGTGTCACACACAATTTATAATATAATAAATAACATAATATCAAATGAAGGTATCCTAATACCACTTCCATAATTTTTTAATACTCTACACAATATTGCACGTGCTAAGACATGTCTGTCAAAAATTTATCATAAAAAAACACGGGCTAATGTAATATTCTATGCACATCATGTATCACAACATCCCATCATCCCAACCATATCTTCATATAATAATTAAGTAGTTTTTGGAAGCCACCACAAATAGTACTTCATGTATTATACATTGAGTACTATACATCAATCCATCACATCCAATGCGTTAAGCATTATACTTCAATCCATCACATCCCATACACATCATACCAATAATAATATATAGAAAACTATATTTGGAGATAAATATGTGTTAAATAATAGAAATATTTTACAAAACTCTACACATATACCTGATGGAATATAACCATCAAGTATACCAATATATAATCTACCAAGTGAAGAGAGTGGAGTCAGAGGTGATAGTCATCCACCTATTCCATGCCAACTTAAATGTTGGGGGAAAAATTCCTCCCATAGTCCAATGATTTTCAATCAACCTACCGACATTGTTGGCTAGTATATAACGTCACAAAACATAATTGATATATATAAATATAACAACCACACTATAGGAAACTACCTAGACTTATACTCATTCATTACTAATGTTGAACATGAATCCCATCTATCACTTTTAAGGCCTAGGTAACAAATAAGTATACTAGCATTGAGAAATTTTTTAATTAATTAATTGACCATTAATTAATTATTTCCAAGATTGAAATTTTATTCCTTTTAATCCACATGACAATGACACAAATAATTCATTTCTTGTATTATCTATAATTTTATCATCAATGTAAGTATAAAGAACCAACCTCGTTCTTTCATTAATTAATTATCATTCCTAAAATTCTAAGTACTCTAGGACTTAGCCTAAGCTACCACATAAAAGATGCACTCGTAGTTCCTTGTTTCAAAATACTTCCCATAGCTGGAAACAAAATAAATAAAAACATCCATCAACCATTCATTAAACAAGTAGATTCATTATTAATCAAACATACAAACATCTAGTACAACAATGGGTAAACACATATTCAATTCATTAAAATTGTCCTAGTGTCATCCCCAACACCACTATATATAATCACATCTAGAATATCTTTTGGTACCAGGAAACACATCAGAATTTGATGGGATGGAGATTTTAAAATTTTCATTAGTGGATTGAAAATATTCTTTATATCTAGTGATATGTTTCTCAGTATGGTTTGATATCTCATGTGAATAATAAAATCATGGAAATTAAACACAAATGATTACGTTGTTTGATTCGACATCCCTTAGACTGGAGATCATCACTGGATGTTGTTGGTCAAAGGATCTAATGATAAACCACTCTACATTTTCCACACATTCATATAATATCCACATGTATGCATATCGTTTAATTTTGGGTGCTAGCGTGGATCTATAATGATTTATTTGAAATTGTGATGATCAACTCAATCTTGTGATTTTGATCCACAAAGGTGTTCTTGGATTGATCAATCAGATTGACCCTTTCTCACTTGAGAATGTAGGAGGAGAGAGGATATAAAAATCTATGGGAATGAAAAATACATATTAATTGATCTCCTCCTTACATATATGGTGGGAGTTCAAAGTATTCAGACAGGGTTCCCTGGACCTCGTATATTTAACATCTACTAAATAAGTAATAAATAAATAATTACAAAAAAAGTAACTGCATAATAAACATTATTTATATTTCATCACATAGTTATAATATATAATAAATATATTATGTGATAAACTTGACTCATTTCATACACTCATAATTCCTACTAATATTAAAGATTCCTTTAATATTAAAATAATATTCATTTGTATAATATTATTCCGTGTATTCAATTAATACCTTTCAAATATGTTAAATAAATAAAATCAACATATTATTCTATACTTGAGTAGTATTGAATTTATTTATTTATTGGTGATAAATAATGTTTGTAAAACTCCCAATCCCTATGGTGAGGAACACTAAGTCCTATATACCTATTTAATACAATAAGGAGGACTCATGAATATGTTATTATTTTTTACCATATTGGTCCTTTTCTCGAAATTAGTTAATAGTATTCACTGACTAGAAGAGGAGTCTTGAAACCTATAAATCCCACTAAAGAGATAAGGAATTGTTTTAATAATAACAATCAACCTATAAACACACACTATGTAATGTAATCTGTTTCAATCATGAATAAAATTAACTTTTTATTATTCAAATAACTTTTAAAGAAATTGTGGTAAACCGTTCCTATCAAAGATAGAAAATCGACTGAAACCAAAATAAATTACTGAATTATTGAAATAATGTTTTAGTCTATTAGAAACCATGCCTCTATAAATATTTCATTGAGAAGTTTAGACCTCCATTTATAGGTTA
The DNA here is from genome assembly GCA_963277665.1 of Viscum album. NCBI lineage: Eukaryota > Viridiplantae > Streptophyta > Magnoliopsida > Santalales > Viscaceae > Viscum > Viscum album. The sequence goes on along the minus strand of OY728150.1, from coordinate 624,771,013 downwards.
TTCATGAAGAGGTCTTCAAAATTATAGGCCGTCTTGTCCAACTCTTGGATAAATTTTTCCACACTAATATTCCTTTAATTAGATTCATGTGCCAAAATTATATTTTTATTATCGATCCGAACAAACTATTCCATGTTGGGTTTCACTGGAATCATACTCTCAACCATCCTTTCATATTCATCTTATGTGGATTTGAACTCAAATTCCTCGACTAAAATATATTCATTGTAATGGATGATGAGATCTCATGCTTCCTTTTATTCTCAAACCTTATCATCTATTTCTTCAACCATAGCCTTAGCTCCCACCTGCTCCTGAATCAGATCATGCATCTTATCAGCACCTTATTTTGGGTCATTTAATTCACCACAATCCATCATCTAATTATCATTCTGAGCAATTTAACTCTTATTTCCTACCTGAACATGGGAACTGTGTTTACTTTTCAACACCTAATTCTTTTTGGAAGTCATAGTTTTTTGGATTTTTAGTAAATGAGAGTAGTCCATATAGTCTTTAGTCTTCTTTCCCTCTATAAAAATGCATCTCCCTATATCCCTTTTGTCTTTCCTCCCTTTCTTCCTCACTAGACTGTGAATCCCTCTTTTTAACCCTTGATCAATAATTTTTACTAAGACATGGCTAGAAACATCATCCTTTAATCTAATCCCATCGAAGGAGTTATTATCTAAGTGGTTCTATATTGGCATATTGGTTTGGATGTTTTCTTCTGTCACATCCCCTGGATCACGTTTCTAACCTTAGACCTCTAGGTTCCCAACACAATTACTAACCTTAATGTTGGGGTTGGTCCCTCTTGACCTCTCCCTACCTATAACTTTCACCCACTCCATACTACGTACACTAGAAACACTAACAGTTGCCTCTTCCTTACCTTCTTCCTAAGACACTATCTTGTCCTTAGCACCATTGTTATCTTACACTACCTCATTTTTGCATGATGTTGGAACTACATTTTTTTGAATATCCAGAAGCCCTATTTCAAAAATATCCTTTCGGTCACGATTAATCATTCAAAGACGTCAACAAACTTCTGATCCAGAGGAAACCACTATGGATCCTTCTGGATGATGACATTCTTAGCTGCTCTGTTAGAAATCAACTATTCAGATTAATGCCTTGTAAGAAAATTTGTCCCCGCAAACTCCTCATCAACTGCTTGTGCCACCATCCATTATTTGTTTTTTAATTCTTGATATAATTAGAGAGAATTATCTTCAACTACCATGGACATGGATATATGAAGGTACTATTATACTAATGAACCAAGCCCAAGATATCACTTCCTTAACTTGGAAGTAAAAATTATATCTTAATCATTCAACCAAATCCATACCACCAATGACGCACACAACACAGGCTACCACACCATGAATTCAAGGTCATGGTTTTTGGATTTAATCAAAGTATGTGATCAAATGAAACACATTGATAATGATCTCAAATCAGGAGACCGATATACATTTTTGTATATAGTAACTACTAATGAAACTTTAAACATGTGGTATTAAAATTTGCAGGTCAGTGCTCATGATATCATCTACTCGATATCTCAAAGTGTGAAATTCATGAGAATAATTAACAATTATTATGACCCCCCATCACCTAATGGTCACACATCATCTATGAATTATTAGTATGATATATCTAGACCATAATACATTACTTTAAGATTACTATCATGGTATATCTTGGTTTTCATTTTTTCCTGTGAACTGTTATAACCTTTTGATATGACATGTAATTAAAAGAAATTACCCTAAATACAGTGGATGTAGAAGTATAAAAAAATATAGTAAGATAAAAAAATGCATATATAAAACAATATACATGTAATGGTAATCAAATTACATACATAAGTTGGTTATAGGGAACCCACTTTAAATACTCCCACATGTAAGAGAGATAACTATTAAAAAGTATCAATTTGAAAGATCTCACATGAGAATCATTCTTATGTTGAGATATGTATTAATATAGGGGGTCTCGCACATTATTCTCTATTTTGATAACTACAAAATCAGATCTCTAAGTAAAATCCCTCAAGATATAAAACTTCCAAATTATACTCTTTTTATTCTAGTTTGGCTTGGGATCCTTATTAATCACCACTGCTATAGTATTATAAGGCCCCGGCCTTAAACCTTACTTAATATTAAATTAAAAGAATAATTCACGTTGATGATCTTTTTAGGTTTATAGTTTTAGAGAATTAGAACATAACTATTACATCTCAAAAGATTACAAAGTAGACACTTCTACTATGTTTCCATAAAAAAAACTCTTAAAAAGAAACATGTCTAGTTCCATGTTTTATATAGCATGCCATTCCATTGATCCCATCCTTCACCTTATTCCACATTAAGTCCTGTGAAAAACATTTCAAAAAAACTTTGGGTGAGCATAAAAAGCTCAGTAAGGGATACACAAAAAAATGAAAACTATTAGTTTTTCAAACATCAAGTAAACCATGTATACTCTATCAAAGTAATACCTTCACCTTCATGAAGTAGTAAAAACTCTTCACTGAATAAAGTATCATTGCATACCTTTTTGTAACCAAAAGATTACCATAAAACCCATAAAAAGAACACATAACATATATAAAGGTTACTTGGGACATAAACATACTTAAGTGGAATAACCATACGGTCGACTTCCACACTTATCACTTAATGGAATAGCCATACGACCAATTTCCATACATACTTAATGGAATAGAAATACGGCCGACTTCCATACCCAATGCATTGGAGGTTATAACGTAACCACCCGTCCCGGTATTCACGGCACCACACGTCATATGGTTTATAACGTAACCACCCGTTAAAATGTCCAAGTACCAATATAAAATCATAAAACATAAAACCAATATAAATGAATGATAACATTTCCAAATTTCAATCACAATATATCATAAATATATTGACATAATAGAATCCTTTATCAAAACCATTTTCAATACCAAAATACATAAAAGAGTATATGGTATTTATTTTATTTTAAAAACATTACGGCCTTTTGAGGAAGCCAAAGACCAAATAATACTCGCGGCGGCGGAAAAAGTCGTTGTCACCGTGTACGTTAAAAAAACATTACTTTTTTTCCTTTAGTAAAATGCTTCGTAGAAAAAGATTCCTTTTGTATAAAAGTAAAATTCAAAGGGGTTTATACACCGTATAAAATAAAGTTGTGTATAAAACGAAATATGCCTCAATGAAAGGAGATTGAGACGAAGTCCCTTACCTCAGGTCCGACTTGACTCGATCGTTCTTTAACGTCCTGAATAATAAACTTGAGTTAATTTATACTTGATTAAGAACCTTTTTAAAGTTCATTATTCCTTTTATATCACTTATTTCCGTGTTATAAACATTATGTAACCATTTATGTTAATGATGTTTGTTTTGTCAATATTTGGTTCTTAAGTCGAAAGTGGACTTCTTACAATTACATGTTGTTCGTGTGGTCAAAGGTTATTTATATCCAGAATGAAATTCATGATTTGGATATCATATATATCATATATATCCAGCATATAAATGTATTTATAATATTACATAATCATTTAGAGGTAAGAAATGAAATGCCCCGTTCATAGAGACGGTAAGCCGTACGTACGCATGAACGCTACTTTCATTTCTATTTCGTATTTTATAGAATGGAATCATAATGGTATAAGAGTATATTATAATTCCAGTATAATAACATATATAATATCATTAAATTTATCCTTTACACATCCCACATATGGTATTAACGAATCAAATCACATTCAGGGGGCGGTAGTCCGCACTTCCTAAAATGAAGATATCATGTTTACCCATAATGGAAACAATAATGGTATGCCATAAATGAAAAATACAGAAGCTTAAGGAAATAATAAAAATATTATATATCATATATAAAAATAGTGACATCATAATGGCCAACTTTGAAGGTGTTAAATGAGTATTGAACAATCATCGTTTCGGGAGGCAGAATTTCGCCATCCACGGAAACCGTATGTTCTTTAACCATTTGATGTAGTTGTGTGAGAGTGTAGCTCGAATAAATCTTATAAAAACATCCTAGTATATTTAATATACTGTTGTTGTTACAAAAGAAGTAAATAAAAACAGTTTAGGGGGTTGGAGAGCAAAATAAAACAAATGAACAAGAGAGAATGAATTACCTTTAAAAGTGTAAATCCTTTTGATTTGAGCCTAAAGGCTTCCTTTGAAAGGTTTATTCCCAAAGGGAATACTCTAGGATGAGGAGAGGGATGTGGAGAGAGTAAATGGACAGGGTATGGCCGATTCAAAGGCTTGAGGAGTGTGTGAAATGAGGTAGAGGTGGGGGCCTTTTATAAGAGGAGAGGAGGGGCACTTTTAGAAATCATGAAACTATTATTTTATTTTCAAAAGTGATTCGAATTTCTAAGGTCCCAAATTGATATATTTAGAAGATAAGATGACAAGACTTTTAAATATTCCCATCCAATAGGTTTTGGACATGTTTAGGTTTTATATATTACATTATCTTTCCATTTTATTTAAATCGTTAAATAATGAAGTCATCGCTGCATCATAATGATGTCATAAATAATTTAATATATTTAAAGTCTAAAAATTACAAAACAAATACTATGATGTAGGAAATCTTTTTAGCTTTCAAATTAATATTTATAATCTAAAATCTGATCTTTATAACCCCATGTAAAAATTGTTTTCGTAAAACATATTTTGTTTGTGTCATTTTTACTTTTATTTAAAAAAAAGGCATTAAAGTCATTATCTCACCCAAGAGGCTCCATGGGGTCCCCTAAATCGACCCATGGGTTGTATTGGTCGGCCATGACACAAAAAATAGGTTTAAGAAATGTGTCAAGCTCATCTCATTTTATTAAAGAATTATTTTTACCTTATACTACACTAATTACCTCTAATCGCGATTAAAAACTTAATAAGTTACTATTCACCAAAAAATTATTTTAATCTCATTGAACCACATTTTACTTCTTAATTACAACCATGTATGTTGGATTTTTGAAAATCAAAACACAATGATTGCAAAATTTCATTTAAACGGAAAATCAGTTTTTATAAGTACCACTTAGTGGTTTCACTATTCATCAAAAATTGATGTTTTTCAGAAAATTACCAAGAATTCACCCTAAGCTATATTTGATTTTACGAATTCAAAAATGAAGTATATTTTAAAAAATTCAAAACATATAAGTCACATTAATTAATTTAATAATTAATTCCCGCTGTCAGAGCAAATAGCGTGTTTTTATGAAACAATAAGTATCAAAAGATTGACACTAGTTTAAGTCCGATTTCAAAGTGAAATTAATTCCAACGACCACTATTGGATTTAATGGTAAAAATATTTTCTAATTTCACTTTAAAACCAATTCAAAAGATAATATAATCATATAAATAAATTAGATTAAAAAGAGGTTTTTAATTAAAATACAACATTTTATACTATTCATTAAAAAATGAACTTTATCGGAAAGGTACCAAAAATTTACACAAAGTAAATTTTGATGTCCTGATTCTAAAGAAGAGTTATTTTTGGTCCAATAGAATTTATAAGATTTATCAAAACTATATTTAATGACGGTTCGCCGTCAAAAGGTGATAAGTGAACCCTTAGTGAAAATTAGGGTATAAATGCCTAAAATTGAACTCTTTCCGTATTTTAATCCTTTATATTTTATTGGGTAAATGTAAAAACATTTAAAAACATATATAATGATATTTTAGTTATTTCTATCCATTCCCTCCAGTACAACGACTACTTGTTAACTAAATTTTAAAATAATATTATTTTATTACTTGTGTGCAACGTAAGTTTTCAAAGAAACTCATCGTTGCATATCGAGTACGCTATCGAACGTAGAAACCCCTTTTAATTAAAATTAATATTTAATTCGTAAATATTAATAAATATGAAAATTCTTTATTATTTAATTACCTGGGATGTTACATCCTTCCCCCCTTTTGGGAATTGCGTCCTCGCATTTTTATTCACATATCAAAATAAGCGGGGGTATTTATCCCTCATAGCATTTTCAGATTCCCACGTTGCCTCTTCAATCACATGGTTTTTCCACAAAACCTTTACCTGATGAATCAACTTATTCCGTAACACCTGCTCCCTATGGTCAAGAATCTGGACTGGTTGTTCCTCATAAGATAGGTTCTCTTCTAGCTGAACTACCTTTGGACTCAAAACATGAGATGGATCTGGCATATACTTCTTCAACATTGAAACATGAAAAACATTGTGTACTTGAGATAAACTCAGAGGTAAAGCCACTCGGTAAGCAACTGATCCAACTTTCTCTAGAATTTCATATGGTCCAATAAAACTTGGACTCAGCTTTCCTTTCTTACCAAATATCATCACACTTTTCCAAGGGGAAACCTTGAGAAAAACATGATCACCTTCCTCGAAAGATAGATCCTTCCTCTGGTTATCCGCATAACTCTACTGCTAGCTCTGAGCTGTTCTCATGTACTTCTAATCAACTGAACTTTTTCTGCCATCTCTTCTACCAATTCGGGTCCCATCAGCTTCCTTTCACCCACTTCATCCCAAAATGCTGGAGTTCGACACCGCTTCCCATATAATGCCTCAAATAGTGCCATCTGTATACTGGAATGAAAAGTCTTATTATATGAAAATTCAACCAAAGAAACATGTTGGTCCCAACTTCCCTGATAATCCATTGAACAAGCTCGTAGCATATCCTCCAAGGTCTGAATTGTTCGTTCTGACTGCCCATCTGATTGAGGATGAAAAGATGTACTAAAATTTAATTCAGTACCCAATGACTTCTGAAGGCCTTTCCAAAAGTTAGAAGTGAACCTGGGTTCACGATCAGATACAATGGAGAGAGGAACTCTATGTAACCTGACTACCTCTTTAAGATACAAATGGGAAAGTTGATCTAGGGAAAAAGTACCTCGTATAGCAAGGAAATGAGCAGACTTGGTCAAGCGATCAACAATAACCCAGATTGCATTATTACCTCGAGATGTCTTCGGTAATCCCACAACAAAGTCCATGGATATATTCTCCCATTTCCACTCTGGCACTGGTAAAGGCTGAAGCATCCCTTTTGGTAACTGCCGCTCTACTTTAACCTGTTGACATGTCAAGCACTTTACAGTAAAATCAGCAATATCTCTTTTCATTCCATCCCACCAGTAATACTCCCGCAGATCTCTATACATCTTAGTACTGCCAGGATGAACTGAAAACGGAGAACTATGAGCTTCACATAACAACTCTTTCCTTAACTGTGAACCACAAGATACACACAATCTCTTCCCAAATCTCAAAACACAATCATTATCAATGTTGAATTCAGGCAACATATCTTTCTGAACCAGATCTACCTTTTTCTGCAACTCACTATCTTGCTTCTGTGCTTGCTTGATTCTGTCTGATAGAGAAGATTTCACTGATACCGGAAACAAAACAGAAGAACTTCCTGCACCAACAACTTCTATTCCAAAGTTCATCAAATCCTTAACCAAAGGATCATGTTCCAAACGCAACATTGCTAATGAAGCATTACTTTTTCGACTCAAAGCATCAGCCACTTTATTATCTTTTCCCGGATGGTAATGAATTGTACAATCATAATCCTTGATTAATTCTAGCCATCTCCTTTGTCTCATGTTCAATTCTTTCTGAGTGAATATATATTTTAAACTTTTGTGATCGGTATATATTTCACACTTTACTCCATACAAATGATGCCTCCAAATTTTTAAAGCAAAAACAATAGCAGCTAATTCCAAATCATGTGTAGGGTAATTTACCTCATGAGTTTTCAACTGTCGTGAAGCATAAGCAATTACCTGATCATTCTGCATAAGGACACAGCCAAGTCCCTTCAACAAAGCATCACTATATATAACAAACTCACCATTCCTGGAAGGAAGTTCCAAAACTGGAGCATTCACCAATCTTCTCTTCAACTCCTGAAAACAATCATCACATTCTTTTGTCCAGATGAACTTAACACCCTTACAAGTTAGCTTAGTCATTGGACTAGATAACCGTGAAAAAGTTTCAACAAACCTTCGGTAGTAACCTGCCAAACCAAGAAAACTACGGATCTCGGTTACATTTGTGGGTCTTGGCCATTCTTCAACAACTTTTGTTTTAGTAGGATCAATAGTTATGCCATCTTTTGAAACAACATGACCAAGGAAAGAAATTTGTTGCAACCAAAACTCACACTTGCTGAATTTTCCATATTGTTTCTTTTCTTTTAAGGTTTGCAAGATAACCCTTAAATGAATTTCATGCTCCTCTTTAATTTTTAGAAAACACCAAAATATCATCAATTACACATCCACCACTTATCACCTGATTCAACTGAGCCATCACTATAGTAAACTGCTCAATTCTGATTCTGACAATCTCGGTATGCTGATTTGGAAGGTCATTTCCCTCAGTATGCCTTCCCAATAAACTTCTCTGTTTCCTCTACGAAAAACCTTTCTTAACACTGAAATACCTTAGGTGAAGCAACATGGTAATCTGTAAATTCTATATCACTTCAATTTGACCATAAAAAAAATATTTTGGTTAATCATTTAATAGAATTCTAACTCCTAAAGTTATCTAAACTGACCTCTGATACCAACTATAAGGCCCGGGCCTTAAACCTTACTTAATATTGAATTAAAAGAATAATTCACGTTGAGGATCTTTTCAGGTTTAGAGTTTTAGAGAATTAGAACATAACTATTACATCTCAAAAGATTACAAAGTAGACTCTTCTACTATGTTTCCATAAAAAAATCTTAAAAAGAAACATGTCTAGTTCCATGTTTTATATAGCATGACATTCCCTTGATCCCATCCTTTACCTTATTCCACATTAATTCCTGTGAAAAACATTTCAAAAAAACTTGGGGTGAGCCTAAAAAGCTCAGTAAGGGATACACAAAAAAATGAAAACTGTTAGTTTTTCAAACATCAAGTAAACCATGTATACTCTATCAAAGTAATACCTTCACCTTCATGAAGTAGTAAAAACTCTTCACTGAATAAAGTATCATTACTTACCTTTTTGTAACCAAAGGATTACCATAAAACCCATAAAAAGAACTCATAACATATATAAAGGTTACTTGGGACATAAACATACTTAAGTGGAATAACCATACGGTCGACTTCCACACTTACCACTTAATGGAATAGCCATACGGCCAATTTCCATACATACTTAATGGAATAGCCATACGGCTGACTTCCATACCCAATGCATTGGAGGTTATAACGTAACCACCCATCTTGGTATTCGCGACACCACCCGTGATATGGTTTATAACGTAACCACCCGTTAAAATGTCCAAGTACCAATATAAAATCATAAAACATAAAACCAATATAAAGGAATGATAACATTTCCACATTTCAATCACAATATATCATAAATATATTGACATAATAGAATCCTTTATCAAAACCATTTTCAATACCAAAATACATAAAAGAGTATATGGTATTTATTTTATTTTAAAAACATTACGGCTTGTTGAGGAATCCAAATACCAAATAATACTCGCGGCGGCGGAAAAAGTCGTTGTCACCGCGTACGTTAAAAAAAACATTCTTTTTTTTCGTTTAGTAAAACACTTCGTAGAAAAAGATTCCTTTTGTATAAAATTAAAAGTCAAAGGGGTTTATACACCGTATAAAATAAAGTTGTGTATAAAACGAAATATACCTCAATGAAAGGATATTGAGATGAAGTCCCTTACCTCATGTCCGACTTGACTCGATCATTATTTAACGTCCTGAATAATAAACTTGATTTAATTTATACTTGATTAAGAAACTTTTTAGAGTTCATTATTCCTTTTATATCACTTATTGCCATGTTATAAACGTTATGTAACCATTTAAGTTAATGATGTTTGTTTTTTCAATATTTGGTTCTTAAGTCGAAAGTGGACTTCTTACAATTACATGTTGTTCGTGTGGTCAAAGGTTCTTTATATCCAGAATGACATTCCTGATTTTGATATCATATATATCATATATATCCAGCATATAAATGTATTTATAATGTTACATAATCATTTAGAGGTAAGAAATAAAATGCACCATTCATGGAGACGGTAAGCCGTACGTACGCATGAACGCTACTTTCATTTCTATTTCGTATTTTATATAATGGAATAATAATGGTATAAGAGTATATTATAATTCCAGTATAATAAAATATATAATATCATTAACTTTATCCTTTACACATCCCACATATGGTATTAACGAATCAAATCACCTTTAGGGGGCGGTAGTCCGTACTTCCTAAAATGAAGATATCGTGTTTACCCATAATGGAAACAATAATGGTATGCCATAAATGAAAAATACAGAAGATTAAGGAAAGGATTAACATATTATATATCATATATAAAAATAGTGACATCATAATGGCCACCTTTGAAGGTGTTAAATGAGTATTGAACAATCATCGTTTCGGGAGGCAGAATTTCACCATCCACGGAAACCGTATGTTCTTTAACCATTTGATGTAGTTGTGTGAGAGTGTAGCTCGAATAAATCTTATAACAACATCCTAGTATATTTAAGATACCGGTTTTGTTACAAAAGAAGTAAATAAAAAGAGTTTAGGGGGTTGGAGAGCAAAATAAAACAAATGAACAAGAGAGAATGAATTACCTTTAAAAGTGTAACACCTTTTGATTTGAGCCTAAAGGCTTCCTTTGAAAGGATTCTTCCCAAAGGGAATCCTCTAGGACTAGGATAGGGATGTGGAGAGAGTAAATGGGCAGGGGATGGCCGATCCAAAGGCTTGAGGAGTGTGTGAAATGAGGTAGAGGTGGGGGCCTTTTATAAGAGGAGAGGAGGGGCACTTTTGGAAATCATGAAACTATTATTTTATTTTCAAAAGTGATTCGAATTTATAAGGTCCCACATTGATATATTTCTAATATAATATGATAAGGCTTATAAATATTCCCATTCAATAGGTTTTGGACATGTTTAGGTTTTAGATATTACATTATCTTTCCAATTTATTTAAATCGTTAAATAATGAAGTCATCGCTGCATCATAATGATGTCATAAATAATTTAATTTATTTAAAGTATAAAAATTACAAAACAAATACTATGATGTAGTAAATCTTTTTATATTTCCAATGAATATTTATAATCTAAAATCTGATCTTTATATCCCCATGTAAAAATTGTTTTCGTAAAACATATTATGTTTGTGTCATTTTTACTTTTATTTAAAAAAAAGGTATTAAAGTCATTATCTCACCCAAGAGGCTCCATGGGGTCCCCTAAATCGGCCCATGGGTTTTCTTGGTCGGCCATGACACAAAAAATAGGGTTAGGACATCTGTAAAGCTCATCTCATTTTATTAGAGGATTTTTTTTACCTTAAACTACACTAATTACCTCTAATCGCGATTAAAAACTTAATAAGTTACTATTCACCAAAAAATTATTTTAATCTCATTGAACCAAATTTTACTTCTTAATGACAAACATGTATGTTGGATTTTTAAAAATCAAAACACAATGATTGCAAAATTTCATTTAAACGGAAAATCAGTTTTTATAAGTACCACTTAGTGGTTTCACTATTCATCAAAAATTGAAGTTTTTCAGAAAGTTACCAAAAATTCAACCTAAGCTATATTTGATATTACGAATTCAAAAATGAAGTCTATTTTACAAAATTCAAAACAAATAAGTCACATTAATTAATTTAATAATTAATTCCCACTGTCAGAGCAAATAGCATGTTTTTATGAAACAATAAGTATCAAAAGATTGACACTAGTTTAAGTCCGATTTCAAAGTGAAATTAATTCCAACGACCACTATTGGATTTAATGGTAAAAATATTTTCTAATTTAACTTTAAAACCAATTCAAAAGATAATCTAATCATATAAATAAATTATATTAAAAAGTGGTTTTGAATTAAAATACAACATTTTACACTATTCATTAAAAAATGAACTTTATCGGAAAGGTACCAAAAATTTACAAAGTAAATTTTGATGTCCCGATTCTAAAGAAGAGTTATTTTTGGTCCAGTAGAATTTATAAGATTTATCAAAACTATATTTAATGACGGTTCTCCGTCAAAAGGTGATAAGTGAACCCTTAGTGAAAATTAGGGTATAAATGCCTAAAATTGAACTCTTTCCGTATTTTAAGCCTTTACATTTTATTGGGTAAATGTAAAAACATTTAAAAACATATATAATCATATTTTAGTTGTTTCTATCCCTTCCCGCCAGTACAACGACTACTTGTTAACTAACTTTTAAAATAATATTATTTTATTACTTGTGTGCAACGTAAGTTTTCAAAGAAACTCATCATTGCGTATCGAGTACGCTATCGAACGTAGAAACCCCTTTTAATTAAAATTAATATTTAATTCGTAAATATTAATAAATATGAAAATTATTTATTCTTTAATTACCTGGGATGTTACAATTATCATAATAAACTAAAATAGCATCTTCACTTCCAAGAACAACACCGATATATGAGACAAATGTTTAAATCCATACTGATTCCTTTACTACATTAGAAGATTCTATGTAATTTAATTCAACTAAAAAATTGGGAACCATAGGTTTCTTTAATTTTTCCTACTCACTACACTACCGTTCAAGGAAACATTATATTCTAGATATGATTTTAGATCATCCTTATCTATCTAGAAAGTAGAATCAATGTATCCTCTCACAACTTTTTCATCAACTCCTCTATATATGAGGAACATATCCATTGTACATCTCAACTACTTTAGTATACTTTTAAAATATTTCTAATTCATCTTTCCTATATTAGCTTGATTCTTCCCACATTACTCAAAGAAAAGAAAACCTCAAACCTATAACATAACATGATATACTTGATAGATCCCATTTCCAATTCATAATTGATTATTCCCCATCATCTAATCTCCTTCTATGTTTTGGACACATTTCCATAGATAGATTGATATTATGTGACATTTTCAACAACCAAATCTTGGATTTTTACAAACAAAACCTTTTAAGTAACATGTAAATATATGCACTTTGACTTATCCCAAACATCCTATGATATACATCTTGATAGATATTTTACCCTACAATATAGGCTTCTTCAACTATGTATTATATGGAGAATAAATAATTTAACCATGACTCAAATGACTCTAAGTCTTTCAATTTGTTTCTCATAATTAATATGTCTTCAACACATAATACAAGGAAAATTATGGTATTCCCATTATCCTTCTTATAAACATAAGTCTCTCTTTTTTTCTTCAAAAAACCAAATTCTTTTATGTCCTCATAGAAAAACATTCCATGATTATGATGCATACTTCCAACCATAAATGGGTTGCTATATATTTCATGCTTTATTGGAATTATTTTACTTAACAAACCCTTTGGGTTGAGTCATATAGAAGTAATCTACCAAATTCATTTTTATAAATGTTTTTTTTGACACCCATTTTCAGACTATCATAATCATGGAAGGTGAATATTACAAGTAATATTCTAGTGGATTTAATCATCACTACTAATGACAAGGCTTTCTCATAGTATATTCCTTAAAGATTTATGAAACCCTTCACCACTAGTATATAATTATAGTTATTGACCTTACCATCCATGTACAAATTTTTATTGAATACCCATTTTCACCCAATGGGTTTAAAATCAGCTATAGTGTTTACCAAAATCTTAAATTGATTTTAGTAAATGGAATCCATCTCAAAATTGATAGAATATTTCTATTTAATAGATTCATATACATATACTACTTACTTATAGGTTATAGGTTCATTATTCTCTAAGAGTAACATGTCACCTAACTCGGTTATAAGAAAACAAAAATGATTTGGTTATCTAACCACTCATATTTCCCTACACAATACTTGTGTCTTGGGAACATCTTTGTTTCGCACTGTCTCTTATTGAGATTTTCCTCGTACCATATCTTGTGCATATGGAGCATCAACTTCACTAAATTAAATCAATCTCCATCTATTTACCTTTAAAATATAATCCCTTTCTAGAAACATGGTATGTTTCACCACAATCACTTTCTTATCTGAAGGGTAATATAGGTAATATCCTTTAGTTTCTTTAGGATAACCTATAAAGCATCAATTTATGCTTCCTGATATGTTTTTTTTCACTAGGTATAGTATTGAAAAAATCCTTGAATCCACATACATTTATGTGTGATAGATTGAGTTTCTTTATATACCACAACTAATACAGAATCCCATCTGTAGATTTAGTTGGCACTTTGTTAAGGGTATATGCAACTTTCTACAAGGTGTGTCCTTAAAATGAATATAGTAGAGTTTTCTGACTCATTATTTATATGACCATTTCTAGAAGGGTCTAATCCCTCCTATCACTAACACGATTCAACTATGGTGTATATTGAGAAGTGAGTTGGGATACAATCCCACACTACTTTAAGTGATCAATTAAATCTTGGATAAGTTACTATTTGCATTGGTTTTAGAGAAGTTCCTTAATATTATTACAAAGTTAGTATTCTAATTCATGTTGGTATTACTTAAACACATTAAATAAATTTGACTTATACCTTTTTAAGTAGATAGATAAATACCTAAAAAACTTATTCATAAGAGTAATTAAATATAAAAATCCACTGATTAACTCTAATACAAATGAAACACATACATTAATATGAATTAATTCTAATAATTTAATGGATATTTTACCCTTCCTATAGATGTATTCTTTAGTAATTTTCTATTATAAATAAGCATGGCATACATCCATTGGTTTTAACTAAACTATGTCTAAAAACCCTTCTTGATGTAATTTTTGTAAATGCTTCCCATTTACACACCCTAGCCTAATATTCGATAGGTGGGTTCTATACGAGTCATTTTTAGTGGTGTTGTTATTGATTTTAAATACATGGTAATCTAGTTCATATATATATAATCTATTGTTAAGATTCTCTATACCATAACACATTCTATCCTTTTAAAAGAGAAAAAATTTATTTCCAAAATTCAAATAAAATCCCTTGGGGTCTAGACTTGAAATTTAGATTATGTTTCATGTCACTAAAGGTACATAATAACAATTATTAAATATAAGAACTAATCAACTATTCAATGTTAGGTGATAATAAACCACTACTAAGTCTACTAGACTCACACTATTTTTAATCTGAATATCCAATTTACCTTTTTCAATATTCATTAATTTACATGGTTCTCGTATATGAATTCAAATGTGTGAGCCACATGTTATATTCAATAACTGACTTGTAGATAATGATAGATTGTATTCAATTAAGAAACTACCTAAAGTATAAGTTTCAAATTTATTCTTTTTCACATATAATTATTTCTTCATCCAGTGGATTTTATTTTCACATTAAAATTAGACACCCTTCTTCTCATTTTCCTCCCTTTGTATCTTTTATTTTTATAAAGGATGGTGTATCAATTTCTTCAGCATGTACTTTTACTTAGACTATTATACCTTATTGTACCTCCTCCCATTCAATATAAGGACTAGCTAATTAATACTCATCACATCTTTATCATATTATATAACTAATGACAAAATATTTTGGAATGAAATTTCATGTTATTCCTCTTGTAATTATAAATAAAATTCAAAAATATTGGTCATAAAGAGGCATGAATGAGATTGATCACTTTTTATTGATTCATCTTGAACCCAAGGTGTTCATGTATCTCAATGTACGCTATCATCTTGAGTATATAAGGTCCTTATTGATTCCTTTATTCCACCCTACAACTATACAGTGCACTGGATATCTCATACGTTTCTTATGTTTATCTCTCCTGATATAATTCTTGGATATGAGAAAAAATATTATAGGCAACTTCTTCCCTGAACATTTTTTTAGTTTAATGGAAAAAGATGACAATGGGATACAATATACATCTTTTATATTATGTAAATGATTTTTCTTTTTTCATTATCCTTATTTCTTGATCCCTTAAGAGGCACAACATGAAGTGAGGAATGCATCATCTAAATCTTCCTTTCTTGGTGTAGAACTATGTGAAATTGATTGTACCACTCCTGAAATTTATTACCAATTAGGATATTTTATTTATCTTGAATATATCATACTAATAATGATATGGTGGTGCTGGAGATTTCCATTTTTATCTAAAAAAATTTTATTTTGATACTTTACCTTTATTATCGAATTAAATATTATTTTTTAACTAACTAAATCATTAAATGTATCCCACTATTTTATAAAACTATAGTATCTATCACTACTAGATTAAAAATACATTATTGATGAGTATTAAAGTGTAAAGGATACTTGAAAAATCCCCCAAATTACTCAAGCTATGGATACAAAACTTCTCAGAGAGTTCGAAGGAAGGAAATACATTATCCTACCAAATTAACTTGTAGTTCCTTGACCTATTGAGAAAATCCACAATTTATTGGAATCATAACATTGATTCTCTCAACACTTTAACTCTAATTTTTTTGAAATATATCTATGAATACTTATTTTCTACCAACAGTTGTTATGTAACCCTATCATTTATATAAGAACTCCCCAATAGTAGGTTATACCCTCAACTATTACTGACGATAATCCTATAAACCCATATTTGTTCAAATGTAACAATATAATATTTTTTTGAGATATTTATTAATATTTCTCAATGAATGTAATCCATCTCTATTAAATATGTTAATTTAATGTTGTCATTCTTATAACAGAATGGCCATCAAAAGAAAAAACCATCACATATTTATGAAATTTTCTTTTGATTATTTATGTGTTTTTGCTGTAAATATGCACATGTATAAAACAATAAACAATATATAAAAGAAAAAAATTACCCAACTTTTCTTGAGCATCAGAAATTAGTTGATACAATTAAAATTAATGGTCCAACCAAGTCTTAGGGGAATCATACCTGATTTTAGAAATGAATTGTATTACAAGACTCCCTTGATCTAATGTATTCAATTATCATCTGAGGTAACACCTCATCTTGATATAGTCTGTGACTTAAAACAACATCATCAAATAATAGAAGTATAAATGCTCATAGGTTAGGGGGTCTAGGGAGTGAAATATATATATAGGTAATAATGGATGCACATACCCTTTTACATATTGAATTAAAAGGATGACACACATATCGTCATAAATTTAACAAATTATCAAAAACATCACACACATGTAATAATTAAATAAAATTATCCAAATTTACACATGTCTAGTCAGTTTCTTGTTAATAGTCATTGAGTAAAATAAAATAATGATAAAATTAAAATTTTAATAAATTTAAATTTGTGTTATTTCAATAATTTAAAAGAATTACTTAATTAAAATAATTTAATTTATTTTTGTCCCCAAAATTAATTTCATGTTTCATGCCAAAATTAAATCAATTAATTAATTTAATTGTAGGCCGAAATTAAATTATTTTTTACAAAATTATAAAATTATATTTTTTATATGTATAAATTAATTTAATTTAAATTTGGATATTTAGAATATTTTTTTACCCATCGAACCCCACACAGGGCCATTATGGGTAATGAAGATCCGACGTAGGTCCATTTAGGGATTGGAAGACCCCGACAATACTTTTATGGGTTATGGAGACTCGCTTTGTTCCGTTTTGGGTTAGGATAACCCACCCTAACCTAATTTGGGCTTGATCCCATCACATTGGACACATAGAAGGTACCCAATCAGGGAAAGGGGGGAGGAACCACATGATAAGGGTGGGGATTTGGGTTCCAAGGGAGGTTGTTTGGGTAGGTTTGGTTGTGATGGTCCGTCACAGTGAGGGAAGTGGTCGGCTAGACCAAATGATAGTTAATGGCATGGCTTAGTCTAGGATAGGGAGATAGAATGAAAATGAGCCCAAATCAGAAGGATTCAGTTGGTGATTGGGGGAATCCAGAAGAGAGCGACACTGTTTGAGGGAGATGGTGTAAAATTGTTCTTGATGAGGAGGGGTTGCTTCAGGCTCATATGGGTATAAGGAATATGTGGAAGAGGTGGATTTTCATTTTGGGGGAATGGTTCCATATTGGTTGGAGAAAATAAGGAGTATGCTATTAGTTCAATATAATGGTGGACCAAGAGGCCAACATCCACGAGAACCCATATTTATTTTAATTAATAGTTTTTTTAATATCATGACCTATTTTGGTCAAGGAATCTATATTTTTATTTTATTTTTTTCCAAGTCATGTTGATTCCTTTTCCTGGCAATTCTTTTGTTTTTTTTGTTTTTTCTGAATATCTCACCACCCATCCTAAAATTTTCCCCCAAAATAAATTTCTTTGTGAAAAAATAAAAAAGTCTAATAAGACTTTTGATAAATGTTTTTAGACTATTACATGTGTGGTGGAATCTATGACGAATGGCCTAAGGTGTATTGACCACCAGAATCCACCTAGAAAAATCCAAAATACAAAAATATGAATATCAGGTTATATATATATATATAGTTTGTGAATTTTAATATCGGAAAAACTAAAAATGGTTTGTATTAAAAAATTTATATGGTTGTAACTTTTCCATTTTATATTGGCTTGATGTGATAAAGATGAATGAAATGTATCTTCTTAAATTTATGACAATATAATTTTTCTTATCTCAGTATATTCGTGTGATCTCCCTGATACCAATTGTTGGTACCAATAAATGCTATAGAATTTAATAGACCATATTTTTAAAATTTTCATCACTAAAGACATGAAACTTCATTATCTATAGTGATCTACTCCTCGGTAAGGTCATAGATCTCACATGAATAATCATAGCAAAAAAATTAAACACCAACAATTACCTCATTAAATTTGACATATATTCAACTTCATCTCATCTCTGGTGATCATTTCTTGAATAATCTGAAACAAATACCCTTCCAGACCATCCACCCATGATTAAATAATTCACAAATATGCCAATTCTCTATGTCTTGGTTATATAGTAGATATCTAATGATTTATTTAACATCACGACGATCCCCTTGATCTCATGCTTTCAATCCATGAATGTGTTCATGGATCAATCAGTAGAATTGAGCCTCCCACTCTCTAGGTTATAGAAGGAGAGAGTATATCTTAGTTTGTTATAATGAACAACACATAGGAATTTATATATTTCTAAATTATATAATGGATGCTCAAAATACCTAGATAGGGTTCCATGACCCCTGTATATTTAATGTCTACAAAATTTTCAATAAATTAATAATTATGATAAAATAATTTTGACATAAACTTTATTTATATTTTATAAACTAATTTTAATATATAATAAATATATTATAGGATAAACCTGTGTCATTAAATAGACACATAATTCTAGCTAATATTAAATGAACCATGAATATTAAAATAATATTCATTCGTATAATATTATTCCATGTATTCAATTAATACCTAGTTAATAATATTAATAAATAATATCAACCAAATTATTCTTTACTCAAATAACAATGAATTTATTTATTTATTAGTGATTGATAATGCTTGGAAAAATCTCGCACCCCATGGCGGGGTTCACTATATCCTATATACCTACTACATAAAATTGGGTAGAATCATGAATATTTGGTTATGTGCGACCCTCTAGCACCTTATCTCAATAGTAGTGAATAATGTACACAAACCAAGAGTAGTGTCTAGAAACCCATGAAGTCCCTAAAGAGATATGTAATAGTCATCACAATGACAACCATCCTACAAGAACACACTATTTAATACAATATCTTTGTCTCTTGAAATATCATAAAGTGAGATGCACAATATGTTTCATCATCAGTTATTTCAATATCATTTGTTGATCTATCTTGACAGAATTACCTTTTAATTCCATCGATGTAGATTCATGAAGGTGCTACCATCTTGATCAACCAAACCCGAGATATCAATTCCTCTACTTGGAAGGGACAATTTTTGTCTTGGACTTTCATCCAATGGAATACCACCAATGACAAGCCCAAAATAATATACCTTTCAATGAATTCAATTACATTGTTTTTTTCTTTTATCAATATATGCAATAAAGTGGAACATGCTGATATTTATCTCAAGTAAGGATACCAATACACATGTTTGTAGATAGGAACTAATAATGAAACCTAAAACATGTGGTTTTCCTTTTTCATCTTCAATGCACATGATCTCGTCTACTCGATATCCCTAAGTGTGAACTTCAGTAGAAGAAGTCTCAATACTTATGAGCCCCCATCGCCTAATGGTCACACATCATCTGTGTCCTGTCAATATGATGTATTTGGACTACATGATATTACATTAATATTACAATCATTGTATATCTCAGTTCTCATTATATAATGGGAACTGTTGTATCCTTTTCATATGACATGTAATCTAACGAAATTACTATAAATATAGTGAAAAAATATGTATAAACACTATTATGGTAAGATGAACGCATGTATATATCAAACTCTATACTTGAAATGAAAATAAATGTATATAAAAAAGTTGGGTCTAGGCCACCCACATTCAAAAATACCATTCCATCATCATCATTATTATACTAGCACCCCATTCCCCCATCATAGCCTTGGGCATCCCCACCTATTATTCCAACCGCACAAGGTTAACATTCAATCACATCAAGGATTTAAACCCTTAGAACATAATATATATTTACAATTTATCATTCGACACATAATGTCCAATGAAACTTTGGAAATGTCAAACATGTCATTTAATCTTTAATCAAACAACATCAGGCTGAATTAGCCCCAAAGCAATGATTTGAGAAATCATTAAATTTACTTAACCAACAATAATTAATCAATTAATTTAACAATTTTCACAACAACTTCATATTTTTAAATTTTACACAGATAAATAATATATATTTAATTTCTTAATCGAACGTATTCAAATTTTCATATAATAACAAACTCGATGAAATTATTCAATACGACTCTTTAAAAAAATCAAAGAATTTCCATTTTTATGTTGTTATCAAACTAGAAATCATCTGAACCATACTTAATAATAATAATAATATATAGTAAATTATATCTTAAAATTTTTAGGAAACCAATATATTTCATAATCACGTGATCACACATCCCAAATATTATGAAAATAAATATTAATATTCCCACATGAAATGATACGTATGGTTCAAGAATCTAATTTAAATATAAAATGTGATAATAATCCCCAAGCATGAAAAAATTTTAATCCATGCAATATTATTTGTTAGTAAAAGAATAAAAATAATCACACATACAAAAACTCCCATTAAATTTTCTAAATTATATAATTTTATAATAATTCTCATCAATAATATTTAATCATTTTAACATGATGACAAGCTAATTTCTATTTCTCCCTCTTGATAAATTTCTAGAATAATTATCATTAGTCTAATAAAAAATGTCCTAATTTTATATTTCATATGATAATTTGAAAAATTATCAAGTTATTCCATAACATAATTTATCAATTATTCATGAAGAAATGATATCAATCTACAATGTACTATGATAATTTTAATGATTGAATAATGATTACAAAACACACTATAATATATTTATAATAATAATCTTTATTCAATATAAAATAAAAATTTCTATCACAAGAATACTTTATGAAAATTTCAATATGAGATAAATTCTCTCTTTTTAATAATTATTAGATACTTTTTTATCCAAATTTTATAGTATTCATTTCATTTTACAGCTTTGGGATTTATATATTATAAAAAAAATCATCATATGATTATTTTTCAAGATTAATATAGGAGTGTGGTTAGTTTCATAGATTTATACTAAGAAGCTAAATCACAATTAATTTACATTTACACAGTATGAAAACTGATAAGTCACAGATCCCATTAATAGTATTTCTTTTCCATTGTAAATCATTATTTATAAAGCAGATTATAGATAAATATTTTTTTATTCTGGAAACATATTCTTGGTTTTTGAGGGATCCAAAATCATTTGCAGGTGGCTTCACAAGACTACATTGGTGGATTTGAGATTCTTGAGCATTGGGAAGTAATAATGACTTTAGGGGGAGGTGAGTTATGGTATTTTAGAATACATAATCACAATATTACTAGGAAATTTAATTCATATTAAATTACACATTCAATTATTCTTGTTTAATTCATAGTTAACTTAAATATTAATTACAGAGTCTTAAAATAATTCGAACACATTTTATATATTTTTAAATGATTCAAAATCATTTAAAACTATAATTTTGGTCTTTTAAAATTGAAAAAAATGTTTTATAGTTTGAATAAGAAAAATAGAGAAACTTGGTAATTCTCATTACCCATACATAGGTACATAGCACTACGTAAGGGTAATCCAATTTTACCCTTATGCAGATAATTACCATTACACAAGAATTATTTGTTGTATTAGGGTAACATAATTTTACCCATAAAAATATATTTACCCTTATGAAAGTTAACTCCTACCCTGGCATGTGATTTAGATAGCTTCAGTGACACTTTTGTAGGTATTTTCTTACCCTTGCATATCCTATTTAAAAGAATGAATTCCCTTATGCAAGAATCAACATTCCATTTAATGAGACTTAGGTACCATTATACTAGTAAGACTATACCTTATATGGGTTAAAAATATGAAATACTTGTGTTACCCTTACACAAACATAATAATTTTGGTGGTACCCTTAAAATATCTGGAATTTAATATATATATATATAAGAAGAAAGGATTTACCCTTACACACAGAACAACCAACCTTAAAGAAAAAATAAAGGTCTAGTTTACCTTTCTAAAGGGTTAAAAAAAATATATTACCCTTACCTAAGTCATTAAAAACAACCAATACCATTATACACCCTATTAAAACAAGGTATTCTCTTATAAAGAAGAATGACTTTGAGTAACCGTAAAAAAACTTTTAAAATATTTAATTTATACTTATATAAACATATAAATAATTAATAAAGGTATATATAATTACATTCAAAATACAAAAAAAATTATAAATTTTTTTAATTACATTTAAAAACATATAAAATTAATTAACAAATTAACTTTTTAAACAATGAAATTGCATCCATAATTTGAAAAAAAAAACATTTATATAAATATTATAAATTACAAAAATAATTCTAGAAAACATGAAAATTTATTAGATTACTCATTAACCACTAGAAAATTTAGAATAAAAAGTGATGTTTTGTGGAAATTAATACCCCTATAGAAATAGTTTATTAACTCAAGTGTATGTGAATATTTCCAGACCATCATTCATGGTTCATGTATATTCTACTTTGAAATTCTAAAATTACTTTTATGAACCTTAGAGATTGAAAAATTTAACACCATAATTAACATTAAAAAAGGATAACATGGGAGTAAAAATATGATATAATGTTACAAATTCCACTTATGATTGACAGATTTTTATTATAATAGGATTTATATAAAGTAAGATTCTAGTTAGGACCCAAGGAATTTTATTTTTCTTTAAAAACTTTTTAATATGTATTTCTATTCAAATATTTCTCTCAATCACCATGTTTATATAAAAATTTTCAAGAATGTTATTATTCATTTACCAAAGGTTTCTAATGTTCATTTTCATTTATATTTAAATTTTTTTATAATGTTTTAAAAGTGATTTTTTTATTTTTTTGGAAGGTTCACTTTTTTGAATTTACTAAAGTGAAAAAGAATGTTTTTATCATATATATAGAGAGCATAATTCTCTTCAATCATGTCCTTTATTCATTGAAATTTTTACCCTTTATATTTTTTTCAAAATAAATTCAATTACCACTATATTTTTATCTTTTCATTTTGAAGAGATTTTAAAAGAAGTGGACATTTATTTTCATTTTTATGTGAAAATGGAAAGTTATTTACTTATGGGTTAAAATGATATTTTCAAGAGTATTATAATGAAAAAGTGAAAGAATAATTATTTGCAAGATACAAAACATTTGAAATATATATCAAAAATGATGATACCAAAATAACTCATGATGATAGGTGTGACTAATATATCCCTCTAATACATTGGGTAAATATTTAGTCTTATAAAGAAAAAAAAGAGGGAGATAAAGGGGTTTGTTACTCCTATGGAATTAAATAGGCCTCAGTTATTTTTCCTGCTAGCCTGAATGGCCCAAAGGCCTTTAATTTTTATTGAATATTTATAATCCACATTTAAAGGGATGAGAGGGAACCCTTAAAAGGCCTGAAGGCTTAAGTGACATTACATGACCCATAGGTCTTAGGAAATCAACCCAAACCAGACAACTTGGAACAACACCTCCCTAGAAAATGTCATGATGTCAGCTCGCCACCTTCGCATGGCTTGTCAGCTAGTTGTACTGTACAATGTTACACATGTCTAATATTGATGGAAATGTTATACCCTCTCAATCTTGCATGCCCGGTTAGCTCTGCTATAGTGGAACCGCCTACTCTGAATCTTCATTTGTAGCCTTTTTCCTTGAAAGAACTCTCATACATCTTCATTTTCAGGTGGCCTGAAGGTCTTGAGGTGACCTAAAGTCCTTGAGGTGGCTCAAAGGACATGTGGGGGGCTAAAGGGATTGAAGGAATCAAGGACCAAACTGATGAATAGTTATGGCGGCTAAAATACTAATATAGTAACCCAGAAATATCCCTCCACCTGGATTTGATCTTGGGTCTCTTGGATGCACTTGAAGAGTCCTCACCAACTAGGCTGAGGCTCAAGTGTACCTCAGTTATTTTGGAAAGAGTTAAACCTGAGTGAATATTGGTTATGAATATTATACTCCAAGATATGTATATTATGCTTTCAAAAAACTATTTTAATTTAAATATTATACTTTAGTGGGTTAAGGAAAGTTTATAAACATTTTATGGCTAATGGTTTGTTTTCTGAAAAAAATTGACATGGACTCAGGTTCCTCATAATAACATCCCAGTTTTATATGATACTAATGGGTTTCAATGTTTTCCTTTAAGAAAAATTTTATTTTATAATGTAAATATTTTTTATTTCTGAGCTCAAAGTTTTTGTGAAAAAGGCATTCAATTTTATGGGTTTTCATGTTTTTTGGACCAAAGTGTTTTTATTAATTTTATATAAATTACCTAGATGTTATAAAATTATTTTTAAAGGGAATAAGGATGAGTATGAACTATTATGAATTATGTTTATGAATAAATGATATTGGTATTGAATAAATAAAGTGTTTCTTAAAATAAATAGGGTTTTGAACATAAGAATCATGTTTTGGTGGAGAAAATAAACTTCGTGTGTCAGTGTTCCCTATATAATATAATGCAATGGATTTTCTAATTCTCTAAATATCTAAATTCAAAAGTTCATGTAAATGTAAAAATAATAAATCATTACTATTAAACTCATATTTATGGATTGTTAAAGGCATAATGTGTTATAGTTTGCATCAAAGAAAGGGTTTTGATAAATTTAGAAGTTATGATGATTTTGTTGGGGATATTTTATTATTTTTAGATACTATCATGGGTTAATAAGTCAAAAGGTTGATCATAAGGCATAGATACCCCTTTTGATGTTTTATTTTATGGGAGTTTAATATGATTTATGATATTTTGGGAGACATTTATGGGAATACAACCCTTGAGTTTAGTATGTGATTTAGTGAAAATTTTATTTGAGTTTAAATTATTTTATATTTTATGGGAATAAATTGAAATTTATTTATTTCATTTTTGTTTAATATGATATTTTATGTTTATAAAAATAAGGTTAATCGGGATAAAGGGTTATTATATTTTGTCAACATATATTTTATCATATAGATAACCATGATATTGAAATGTGATTTAGTGACTATGTGATTAAAGTTATTTTTAAATAAGTTTGATATATTGGGACCATTAAATGATTAATGAAAAGTTAATTCGAGGAGTAAATATGGGGTTAGTTTTTTGAAGTATATATGAATTTAGAGTGAAAATATTAGAATATTTTAGAGATTATAAGATTAGGTCATAAACAATTTTGGTATATGATTTTATGAGTGATTGATGTTCTTTAGAGATAAATGTTAATTTTTTATGAGAAGAATATGTGACTAGATATTTCATATTTTTTGGTTTCTAATTTATCCAAGAATATTTTGAAGAGATTTAAAATTATTTATTTTTGTAATTCTTAAATTGGAATATTGGGAATTATTGTTTAGGATTTGGGGATTAAGGTAGTATTTATTGATATACAGATTTATTAGTATTTAATATTATATTATCTTTTGTAAATAATTTTTGATTATGATTAATGGATATAAATAATTGAAATAAATTTTCATCCTTTTCTATATTTTATGGTTTGTAAAAAAATAATTTTAGTGATTCAGGAAGGAAAAATGCATCATGGTAACTTATCCTAGAGAATATTAAATGAGGCATAGATGAAAAATAACTCAAGGCATAACCAAGGACTAGAATTATTCTTATGGAATAAAAATAAATCACGTAAGTGTATTTTCACATATTTTTTAAATTATTGGTAAAATAAGTTCTTAGGAGAGAGGAAGAAAAATATATCTATTCTTATTTGGAAGATACCAGTCAGTTATGAAAGTATGATTTTTGAAACTCTTTCACTAGAATGAGACTCATTATGGTAAATTCAAGGTTTACGAAATACATAGAAAATGATAAGTTTCCTAGTTTAAATATTGAAATCAATTTCCTTTTAATACGGAAATGTTATTATTGTGAATTAATAGGTTTTTTTCTACTTATATATATTTATCTTCCATGCCAAGAAATTGATTTTGAAAATATTGAAAACCCTATCTATTAGAATTAATATAAATTTTGAAGAAACTATTTAATCATGGGGAATAGTGTATTATATATATATTTTAGTTTATATTCTTTTAAATGAATATTGTGATTGATAGATTATGCCATGTATCCTGAGTTTAAATGAACCATGATACATCTTAATAATATTATAATTTTAATATTACTGTTCAAACATAACAATTGGATTGGCGGGTTTGAATAAGAGTAATAAAAATTATGATATATATATATATAGAAATTGTTTTCTTTAATAAATTTTTTTTGATTAATTCCATTGAAAGTTGTACTCAAGTTTGAATGTTTAGAATGAAATCATATAAGGTTAAGAATATTTAAAGATTAAATAGTGGATTTATCTATAAAAGTAGGTTTTCCTTATATTTTATATTTTACACTAAAATATAAATTTATGAATTTTAGAAATTTTATGGGATAAAATGTATATATTTTTTATATCATCATATAAAATCTATTTTATGTTATTTTTTTTGTAAATTTATAAAGTGATTATTTATTAGGTGAATAGATAAAAATAATGATTTTTATAAAAACAATCATTTATTTTAATGTGATTATATGTATCATTATATTTTTCAATTTTTAAAACTAAAATCAGTCCCATTTGATTAAAAAAATACAAACAATTTTATGGGAATAAAAATTATACATTATTTTGGTATAAAATTAAACATTATTTTCATATAAAATTATTTTTATAGTTACAAGAATATTTTTCTAAAAATAGTTTTTGATTATGCTTCACACACAAATATTTAAATTCAATTTTACCACTTATTTAAATAAAATATACTAAAAATATATTCCATATTTTTAATCATAATCTTCAAACTATGTAACAAGTTCAATTTCATTTTTAGTCAGAATCAATATTAATTACAATAAAAGGTTATCATCATAGTAAATAGTTTAATGTGTTAAACATTGAAAAAACACATATATATGGTCTAAATAAATATAGAACATTGCATTATTTTATTATATGATTGGATTTATATCATTATAATATTATATTAGGAAATATTCAACTTTTGTACCTCATTATTTTGATAATAATATTTATTTATTTTAAATAAGGATTAGTTACAAAATTTCACTCTTTTTTTTAATATCTATAATATATTTTTGTTGAGAAAAAAGAAATAATGAATGGTTATAAATTTTTATTTTTAATATTAGTAAATAATTTATATGATAATATTTTATTTTAATTTTTTTCTGGTGGTATAATTACCTTGAATGGTTAAGCAACACTGATAACGCACTTGTGAAAGCAATAGAAAAATAAAGTAAATTATTTTAGAAACATTACCAGTAATAAGTTTTGAAAGATTTATGGTGTTACTAGAATTTATTAAATTATTATAAGTTTCTATTTATGGTAAAATTATTAATATTATAATACCATTGTTTTCTTAATTTTTTTAATGTGAATATATGAGAATAATTATGAAAATGTATTTAAATGATATTTAATGTTTAAAAATAATTTATAAATCATTATAAAATCATAAAAATACTATATCAAAAAAATTGAATGGTAGAGTTTCAATATTATCATTCAGGATTCATTTATTTTCCTATTTTTATTTTTAAAATTACTTCCAATATTCTCGTAGATTGAATTTTTTTACCACAATTCAGTCTGAAAAGGGCTATAGAGTGGTTAATCTAAGAAATATAGTTAAAAATATCACATAAAGATGTATAAATATTATTTTTTAATTTTTTGGGAAATATTTATAATATTATAAATTATAGATATTTGGATCATTTTTACATAATTTAGAAACATTTTATATATTAACATTTAATGTATTTACAAGATTTCCACCCTTATCACTTATAAAATGGCTCATCATATTCTCTATTCATCACACCTATTGATCCGTTTATATTGACATATCTCTAGAAAAGTTCATTCCAAAACATCCTATATATGTCTTATATGTTATAGTATAACCAAAATACCATCATATATGGAATATGGTTTCTTCTAAAAGAGGTTTCTAAAAGAAGAGGTATAACTTTTAATCAAGTGTTTTCATGTTTATTTCTTTTACCACCTCCTTAAATTCATCTATAAAAATTATCATATGTAAAATGAGTATATTTAATATAATTAAATGTTATTATATTGATTTAAAAACCCATATTGAACTTATTTTCTATCCTATGGGAAATGAAAACATCACTCGTGTGTACGCATGGACTACCACCTTCATAAAGCGATGTGTTTTGTTTTCCATCCCTAGTTTTCATGGAAGGTTATGATGATGGGTTGAATATATATATATATATAATTTATTATATAAATTTTTTTCATTAAGAATAACATATAACTTACCATATTACCTTTCTATCCACTAGGAAACGAAAATGTCTTTTGTCCATATGTGTGGACTACCACCTCAACGACTCGATGCAATTTTTTTCATTTACTCCTTTAATAAATGGTTATAAAATTGAATTTAGTTTATAAAAATTATAATTATATAATTTTTTTAATCTATAGATAATGAAACTAATACCCCTTTGACATTAGTCAACCTACCAAATCCATTGTATAATTATGAACCAAAAGTCCTCAAAACGTCCAATATAAGATTAACAAATTTAGTAAATAAATAAGTAAAGCTAATAACTGTAATAAAGGGAAAATAATAATTAAATTAACATAATTTTTTTTCATAATTTATAAAACTAAAACAAATATATCATATAGGATATATAGATAATATGAAGTTAGATAAAACTTATGGTAAGGGGTTTTTTTATTAAAACCATGTTTTAAAGTATTTCTGTTCAAATAATTTACCTATATTAAAATTTCATACAAAATGTTTTCTTGAATTTTATTACTTATTAATATAATATTTATAATGGTAATTTTTTACAATATAATAATTTTTTATAATGTTTAATAAAGGAATTTTTTTTGGTTTTTCTTATAGGGAATTTTTTTACTCTTTTTACCAAAGTGAAAAAAAGAATATTTATTTATCAAATATGGAAATGCCCAAATTTTATATAATATTTTAATTTATTTCCTATATATCATAATTTTAATAATTTTCATTTTTTACCAAACTAAATTTGGTTCCCATTACTTTGAGTAATTTTTTATATTAATGTTTTTTTTAAGAAATAGATATTTATTCATGTTTTTTGGTTAAACTGGAATATAAATTTATTATGGGTTAAAATTATTTTATTAAGTATTTTATGGTGACATATTTGAATATTAAATATTTTTTATTCATTATACAGTACTTGGCAATTATATATGTTAATGGGTAAACCTAATATAGCTCACAATGAATGGTGATCATGGCATATTTATTGGGTAAGGATTTAGTATTCAAGGGGAAAAATATGGGAGATAAATAGGTTGGTTACTCCTATGGAATTGAATGGGTTTGGTTATTCAAACATAGCTAAAACATGAGAGAAAATGGTAAATCAAAATGATACTCCTAGATATCAATATTATTCTTGAAAAAAGGTTTTTATGGAAATATTTGATTTTAGGAGGTAAATAATGTTCATGAATATTTAAAGGTTAATGGATTATCTCCCAATGAAATGTTTTATACACTTAATATTTTTGATATGATACTATCTTGGTTTTATTAGATTCTAATGGGGTTCAATATTTTTCTTTAAGAATCTTTTAAATTTCTAATGTATATTTATTTTATTTATGTGATCGTTGTTTTATTGTGAAAGATATTCTCATCTCTATAAGTTTTTATGTTTTCACTAGACAAATGGGTTTTTATTATTTTTTTCTATTATTACACTTTTTTTATCATCCTGGGTTTTTAGTTTAATTTCACTAGGCATACGGATGAGTATGAAGTATTATAAAGTCCATTTGCATGTTAAAGAAATTTTCCTTGAATGATGTTTATGTGTCATGAATGAAACATGGTTGTGAACAAATAAAGAATATTTTTTGGGAAAAAATAGACACTATGTGTCTATGATACCTATTTAATTTAATTAGTTTAAGAATTATCTAAAACTATAAACCTAATTGATAATATGAATTAAAAAATGATAAATACTTTTTATTGAACTCATTTTTGTGATTTATTAAAGGAATGAGTCATTACATGGAAGATGTTTCCTGTAACAATACCGAAAGAATGATTAGGAAATAAATTAGGATTTAGGTATGTTTTAAAATTGATTTCTTCAAAATTATATTATATATAAAAAGAAGGTAATGAATCCAAGGAGTTAACAAAGTATGAAGCCAAATTTGAGAAGAGCTTGAGGAGAAATTTATGAATGATGCTAAATGTGCAGCTTAATATGATCTAAAATATAAGGATAAATCTAAATATTATGTTTTTATGGAATATAAACTAAAACATTCTAGTATTTTGGATAAATATAAAGAATAATAAGTCTTAAAAGAAGAATTAGTAGTCGAAGAAGAGGTGATAACTACTCATATAGGAGAAAAAACTAAATATTTTAGGGAAATTCCATAAGATAAAGTCAATGAGGTCTTGTATCATATATAGATTAACCATAATATCCTTCTAAAATATATAATTATATCTAGATTTTGGTTTTCTCCCCCAATAAGGTGTCACTATAATTATTTTATAGAGGAAGACAGGTGGAGATACACCATGTGGGACACAATTTCAATCATGGTCAAAACTAAACTATATGATTTTATTTCACACTCTTGTTACGTGTTAAATAGGTATGGCAAAGCTAAAACAATGTAAATAATGTGGTTTTTTAGAGGAAACATGATTTTTTTATTTTAATATAGGATCATTAGGAATAGTTATTAGGAATATTATTTTCGAATTAGGTTTAATTCCATGTATCTTATCGAGCATAAAGTATATAGACCATGTATGTTAAATGTTATTATTGTAATTTTTATGCATATGTTAATTAATAAACAAGAGGTGAATATATGTGGTAAAGTAAAAAATCATTTAAAATATATATAATTTTTTAAATTAATTTTCTTTTACTCGCCTATATTTTTCATATGTGATTACTAGTTTTCAGGATGATGGAAATTGGATTGCCCACTTAAAATCTTTGGTTTATTTAAAAAATATTATGAAACATTTATTAGGAACCCCATCATGAAATGATATATATGTAACTTTTAATAATATTGAAATAATGATATTGGGAGAAATGAGTAATTTTAAGTATAATAGTCTCAATTTGATGAATCATTTGTTGGAAAACATGATTGATTTATTTATATTAAATTCATCTTACATTTTTTATTATTTGATTTTATAAATGATATATTGATTATTTTGTTATTAGGACTAATACCATGTGTGTTTATATAAAATCATAAGTTTATTATTCTTCATAGTATTCTAATATAATTTTTCAATTTTATTCTTATAATATTTTCTCCAGATATTATTTTGGTATGTAGACCTACTAGAACATGCATCCATATCTAATTGACATAATGGATGAAAAAAATGACATTAATATATTTTATAAATTTTTTATTGATCCCATGACCCATTATATCAACTCTAACATTTAATAATCCATTTATATATATATATAATACATGAATTACTATGATAAGGAATCCACATTACAAAATTATTATGACCTTCCTACCCCACTCCTGGTATTGTTTCTTGATTTACAATGGATTATGTTGGGTGAGGGGAGTGTTTTACTATATCGTGATATGAATAATTTATATTTATAATATATGTGTGGTATTGTTTTGGTATTGGGGAAGGTTCATAACTTAATTTTTCATTATGTTTCAATTTTTACCTGTTAAAAACAAAAAATAATAGGAATGATAAATGAAAAAAAAAACAATGATAAAAACTATTAGAAAGAGATTTATTTGGAAAAAATAGGATATTATATTATTCAATGTTTTTATTGTTAATGTTTTTGATCCATTTATTTGATTTTTGGAGTTTTGTTTGAATCCATTTTTCAAGGAAGAGTTGTTTTTTATCTTCCATAATGTTTATTATGAAATGTGATTTACTGTTCATCTTCCTTTTTTTGACTTATAATATTTCACAACAATAACTTACCAATGATCAGACTCAATCAAATTTTACCCTTTAATGGAATTACCGATGATTAATGTTTATATTTTCTTTTAATTTTTATATATTAAGATTCTTTGAAAGAATATGGTGAGGAGGAATGTACTTGGGGTATGATTATATCTATAATAAATATATAAACTGAGAGATGAGAAAAAAATTTCCATTTTGAGGTAGATCACAATTTTCATGTGTAATAATACTGAATTGATGAATATAAATAATGGATAATAGGAGTATCATCATTTTAAAGGATAAGAAAATATTACTTGGTCAAATAGTTTTATTTAAAAGCGTATAGTTATAAATATATTCCCTTTTCAAAAATAAAATTATCTAACATTAAAAATTCTTATTTTTATGGTAATTCTTAAAACATAGTAGTATGGGATTTCATTGTGATTAAGAGGAGAGCCCAGGACAGATGAAAATAAAGGTTTTATGTGTTTGTGGATTTTATAACCATATTTTATTCATAATTTTTATTCATTGTATTCATTGATTTTATTTTTTTATTAGCAGTTTTTGACTAAATTATGTAATTTTTTCATTATTAATGGAAATTTTGAATTAATTTTAATTATAATAAAAATAAAATATAAAGGAAGGAAATTTCTAGAAGGATAATTTTGGTTTAGTGGATTTTTTGAGAAATGTAATAAATTAATAAGTATTAAAAAATATGTTATCTAAACATGCACCACATGAGTTTTTTCAGTTGTCATGAGGGGGATAGTTTGACTCTTTTGTAGTGTATGAAAAAGTGGGATATGTGGAGATAAATTCCAAGTTTGATATGGAATTGGGAGAGGTATAGTGTAGCTAGTATTGTAGTGGAAATAAAAGGCATTGTATACAATGAGGGGTGACACTATAGGAATTTAATGACCACTAAAGGAGTTCCATAGCTAATGAAAAAATCCCATTAATTATCAAGTTTTTTATTGGATTAGTGACATGTGAGAACTATGCCTATTTTAAAAACACACATGGAACATGTGATATGAGGTTGTATCACACCATCTATAATTTCTTTATCAACTATTTCTTAGGCTCACCTTGTTCGGACTACACTTACCAATCTCCCCCTGTGGTATTCCATGATGGAAGGTAGGAGCTCAACTCCACTTCCACTATGAAGAAAGTATTGGCAGCTCCCATTGATTTCATAGTATAGATATTTGAATCTTGTATAAACGATGTTTTTTATTCCATATCTATTTTTTAATAGCTATTTTACATCACATCACATCCACTATGAATGAAAAGTTGGAGTTGTATGTGAAATATTTTTTTACATGGTGGACATGATTGTTGGTTACAAATCTGATGATGGATTGATACAAGGATGATTTAAAGAGTCTTGTCATTTGGTTCATTCCATGATAACAGTAACAACATCCATAAAATATGTAGATTTTATGTAGGGTGATGTAATTTATTGGTGCATATTAATCTCATACTTCATCCATAATTAAGGTAGCAAGTTAAAGGATATGTGATGCCTTGTACAAGAAACTATTGTGGCATGATGATTATGATACATTATTTCTGATGATAGTGAAAAAATGCCATGCTGTGAGTCAAATATGGTGTACTGTGGAAATGAATGGGCATGCATTTTGTTTATTTGAGAAAATGGGTATTTTTTCATTAATTGCTTCATCTTTCCATGATGTTTTATATTTATAGATTTAACAGTAACCATTTCATACCCATGTGATGATTTGGAAGGTATATCTTGGGGAAGGTAAGAGAAATATAGATCATTTTATTTATAGCCTTTATCTATGAAATATAATATAGATTTAGTGTGGGGTAGAATCATGAATATATATAAAATATATATATGATATTAGATTGATAGAATGCAACATATATTTACATGGAATTGAATGTACACTGAATGACATTGAATTCTAAGAACATATTTAGATAGTAACCTTACAGGGGAGTCTTCATGAGTCTCTTAGGGTTTGTTTCCATTAATTTTTATCATCACTCTCATGGATATCATGAGAGGATATTCATTTTTTGGTTTTTTGTAAGGAAAGGGTATTGATTTATATGAATTAATTTTAATATTGTGTGATATTTCATGTTGGGTTATTTCAATCATCCTTTCTCATATATATCTCTTTCAATAATTTCATCATATTCATTGTATTTTATTGATATAATTATTTTTTGTGCAATAAATATGGTGTTGTTTATACAATAACTTTTGGGTATATTACATTATTTATTTAAAGATGGATTTAGGTTACCAAATGTGTATATAATTTGAAGTATATGAAAATTTGAAAAGGTTGGTTTTGTGATTTGATTTTGACTACACATACTAAGCGATTAACTAAGACATGATTATAGAAAATTCATGAACAATTATTATCTATTTTATGATTCATTATTTTATGAACTAGGATTCATAGTTTCCTAATAGCTTTATATCTATTGGTATTTCTTCTTGAGTAGTAATAATTTTTTTTTCAAATTGATTGTTGTATTAGTTATTTTTGAAAGGGTTTTAAACATTATCTATGTTTGTTTAACCTCGATAATCACATTTCTATACTATATCTTAGTAGTTTTATTATTTTTTCGTCATGGTATATTTATTTCAAAACTAGTTTACCCATAGATAAATAATGACACCCAATGGGAAACCAAGTTTACAATAAAAACAACCACAAACCAAATCAATTATATATATAAATATTTTTTTCAAAATTAATAATTTTTTGAGATTAATATAAATGTAAACAATAAGAGACATATTATATGTAAAATAAATTGTGACTAACTAGAAAAATATGAGAAGTATTATGTTTAGAATATTAGGATATTCTATAATACAATTTTACACTGATATACTTAATTTAAGGTAATATTTCTCTTATATTATTGGACTAAAATCTCCCACTATTTTTCCCCTAAGACCCCTTTGAATTTTAAGAAGTTGGGACATTTTTTGAGTGGACAAAAGGGGGTGCATGGTTTGGGTGCACGGTTTTGAAAAACCATGCTAGTAAACCATCCTGCCTTCTCTAAATCATTAAAATGTTGTTAAATTCTATTTTTTCTCCTTTGATATTTATCCAAAATCTCCCCTTTATACCCCCATTTGACCCTAGAAGCCATGGAAGCCTCCTAAGAACCTCAAACCCTCCTTGGAACTTCTTTTTGAAGGGGGAATTGGTGGAGAAACATCAAACTTTCACAAGTAAGTGAGTTTCCTCCTTAGTTCCTTCCATTTTCATGGGGTTTCTTCCCTTACTCTTGAAGTTACTAATGACCATAATGTAGTGTTTTGAACATAGGGTTTGATATTGGGTTTCTTGGTCTATTCGTGTGGTTTTTGGCTTCATCTAAGTCCCTTGTGGTGTGGTGGTGGTGCAGTTGAACTTTCACATAAAGATTCAAGGCTTTTGACACACGTGGTAGGTGATTCCCTGTGTAAACACATCTAGATGAGTTAGATTTTCTTAATTTACATTTTTACTATACTTTTCCTTCATTATCATATCTAAGAAATTTTGTTTTGGTGGCGTTTGTTAAGAAAATGATTTTTAGGTACCAATTTTGTGTTAAATTGGTAGTTTTACATGTCTATACTATTTTATGCCAATTGGGGTTATTTTATAACAAATTTAATGAATTTTAAAAAAACATTTAGCTCTGAAAATTCTGTTTTGGTAAATATGGGTATGGACATAGTGTTAAAATTTGGGTTTTATGGATTTTGTGTGCAAAACATTGTTAAATTTTGTGAAGTTATTATATTGAAATTCTAAAGGTTTTATTGAGTGATGTAAGTGGTGAAAAGCATGTGTAGATACTATTTTTAGTTTATTATGACCATAATTTATGTTTTTATGTGTTAATGGATTTTGGTAACATGTGAAAATTGTGTGATCACAAAGGGAAAACCCAGGTATCTAGGAGGGTAGATATGTACTAGTACGATAGTGATCCGGAGTGGTTCTATACATTTTTCACTGAGAAAAATGTATAATTAAAAAACAAATAAAACAATATTTCTGATGTTTAGGGAACCCTAGGTCATAGGTATGTTCCCAACTAGTGGCTCATGCATGAGAATGGATTTTTCTATGCTTACTTTACACCAAGATAAGATGTACATGGGGCCTGAGAATAAATTGTTCCTAGGGGTGTTCCCAAGATTAGTGATCATTGACTATTTTGTATTTATCATAGGAATACTATGGTTTTGGATTGAAAATAAAGTATCTTACATGTTTCATTGAAATGTTCTCACTCATGGAAAATTTCCTTTGAAAACTATTTACATTTAAAAGTTTCATTGTTTAGAAATTATTTCCACCACTTCGTACTTATGAAAAATGGAATGATTTTTATCTTGTATTGATTATTATATGAAATATATTAGTGGTATGTTATTTGGATTAGGATCATACCCTACTTACACCCCTTGGGTGTAAGTAAACTTGATCAATTTTGACATAGGTAAAGGCGGGGCCTTGGGTGATTGCAATTCAGGTTGTCAGTTCCCTTCTATGGTACGGTGTTGTGGATACGGCTTGTGGGTGATGACCCTTTGTTGTGTGGAGTCCTTGGGGATATTTTAAAGATACTTTTATGTATCTTTGAAATTTTTTTTATATTTTTAATCCTATGTATTCATTTTTGGATTTTATTTAAATCTTGTTTGGCATGAATTTTCAGATTTGGTTAATCGATTGTTTTTTATGTTTTATGTATCCAAACTCAGGTTAATCATTCCCAAATCAAAATCTATGATACACAAGAACTGTTTCAAGCCTGTGTGGATAGGAAACGCCCTTCGGGAATTGTCACATGCCAAGTTTGGTGCTGGTTTTGACGGCGACCGGATTCAGTTTGTGACTAAATAGAGTCAGAGGAGGCCAATGTTTTTGGGTTATATTATTTTTTGGGGATGAGTCGGGCTAGATAGGATCTAGGACTATCAAGGAATGGAACTTTGGATGTGAGTAGGGTGCCTGGACCGCACCCCTTGTGACGGACCTCGAGCCACCATAGGACGTTGGGACTGTTTGTTTAAATTCACTTCAAGGTGAGATGTGTGGGCAACAGACAACACGTGGACATCAAGAGGGGGTGAAGTAGTGTTTTATTTTATTGTTGTAAGGTGTTTGGATTCTTTATTTTTTATTTTATTGATGAAATTTCTCTGAACTATTGAACATATTTTTTCTATTGGGACTGTTGCCTTTTTGTAGCAACATGCCTCCCAAAAAACTCCAATGCACCCACAGGAGGAAGCCGAAGAGAGTTCTC
The DNA here is from genome assembly GCA_963277665.1 of Viscum album. Lineage (NCBI taxonomy): Eukaryota > Viridiplantae > Streptophyta > Magnoliopsida > Santalales > Viscaceae > Viscum > Viscum album. The sequence continues at coordinate 624,732,703 of OY728150.1, read as the reverse complement.
CCTCACCACTTGATCAGAGGCTGGTTGAGGATGTGGTACGGGATGTCCAAGCACTATGCCACAGAACATATCCTATTCTATCTCTATTTAATGAAGATGATGCTGGTCCTAGGAAGAAAAAATCCCATGAGTTCCTGAAAAACAATCCCCCTACTTTCCGAGGTAGCATAGTACCCTAGGAAGAAGAGGAATGGATTGAAATTATCGGGCCCATGTTAGAGTTCTTGGAAACACCCTAGGAGGTTATGGTGAAGTGTTCCTCTTTTATATTGGAGGGGTGCACCCACAAGTGGTGGGAATCAGTACTTAAAATTGGGAAGAACGAGCAGATGTGCTGGGGAGATTTCAAGGCTATATTAAATGAACAATACTGCCCTGAAGTCTTGGAATATTCTATATCCCAAGAGTTAATGGATCTTGTTCTAGGGGATCTCTCTTTGATAGAGTACTCCAACAATTTTTTTGAACTGATTCAACTCTAATGAACAAGTGAAGGCCTAATGGTTTGAGAAAGGCTTACATCGAGAGATATACTCCCTGGTTTTCTTGTTTAATCTGAATACCTATGTTGAGGTGGTTGAATTGGCATGTATGGAGGAGATTGAATGAAAATTGATGGTTGGTTTCTATCAGATAGTATCAGTAGTGGGAATTATAAACTCTTCAGAGAAGAGAAGGAAGCGAGAGGAGTAGGGGAAGAAGAGAGGTGGTAGTTTAGGCCACTCTTCCAGGTAGTTTTCATCTGTGGATTCTGATGAGATATGCATCGTGTGCCACCAGTGTGGAAATATGCGGCACATCTGATTAGAATGAAAATTTCCTCCAAATACTTGTTATAAATGTGGAGGTATGGGTCACTTTTAGGGCTTTTTTGGGGTGGCACATCCACTTCAGAGTGGGGAAGGATTAGTGGATTCAAGAGGAGTGTCATCTCATTCAGAGCCATCGAGGATGGGGGGATATATATTTTTTGGACATTATGGTAGAGATGGGTCATATAATGGGTAGATATAGTTTAGGGCACATACATAGACTAGGGTCCATCCTCAGGTAGAGACCAGACATCTCCATGTGGTGGATCAGGCACCAGCAGGATTAGAGGGTAGACTGTTAATAGTTCAAGGTACTGTCTTTGTTGCATATTCTATAGATTTTTCTCTTTTCAATACTGGTTCATCTTATTTGTTTATCATTACATATATTGTGAACATGATAAATTTTCTAACTGATTTGTTTTCTTTTTCGATGGATTTGGTGATGCCGTTGGGAAAGAAGGAGTAGGGTCTCAGGTTCCCGTCCTGTGCGCCTTTTATGTGAGGGGTTGAGATGGAGCGGGACCTCTTGTTCTTAGATATGGATATATTTTACATAATACTTCTTAAGTATTGGTTGGTACACTTCTAGGTGCACATCTATTGATATAGTGGGCGAGGGAGTTTCACGACACCTGATGGGAGTCTTGAGGTTTTTCGTGGGGAATGGTATTCTCAGTCGAGTCATACGGGACTTCCACTACTAGAGTTAGGATAAATTGTTATTTAGTTATCATTTTATTGATATAGAAATATGTTCATGCTCCTGATGGTGGAATACCTCATGTAGTGGGTGAGTTTCTAGAGTTTTTTTGGTTGATTTTTCAGGTTTTCCCCCAGAGCGGGATGTGGTGTTCTCGATTGATCTGGTGCCGGGAACACAACTGATATCTCTTACCTCATATCGCATGACCCCCACCAAGATAAGGGAATTAAAGATATATCTAGAAGAATTATGATCCCAAGGATTCATTCTACTGAGTGTCACTCCTTGGTCTGCTCATGTGTTGTTCGCAAAAAAGGCTGATGGATTCCTCTGATTGTGCATTGACAACCGGATGCTGAATAAGGTAACAATAAATAAAAATATCCTTTTACCCAAATAGAATAGTCTTTTGATAATTTGAAGTGGGAAATGTGGTTTTATAAACTAGATTTTCATTCAATGTATCACCAACTTATCATAAAAGAGGTAGATATTCAAAAGAAAACCTTCTGAAGCAGGTTTGGCCACTTCGAGTACTTGGTCATGCCATTTGGATTAACCAATTACCCAGCGGTCTTTATGGAACTCATGAATAAGGTGTTCCATCAGTATCTCAATTCTTTTTTCATGGTATTTATGAATGACATCCTAGTTTATTTGGGATCTGAGGAGGAATAGGAGTATCACTTGTGGATTGTTCTGGGAACTTTCTGAGAGCATCACCTTTATGCAAAGTTTTCCAAGTGCACTTTCTGGATCAGGGAGGAGAAATTTCTAAGGCATGTGATCTCAGATTAGGGGGTTTAGGTTGAATCTAAGAAGATCAGTGTGGTTATGTCAAGGGAGTAATCAAATAACGTGTTCAAGATCATATGTTTACTTTTCCTTGCTAGTTATTACAAGAGGTTTGTTAGAGATTTCTCTCGTCTTGTATCACAGATGACCACAATCACTCGGAAATAGGTGATTATTTTATAGGGCCCAGAATGTCAGGAATCCTTCAAGGAGCTAATGAGGTGGTTGACTACCACCACCATTCTACTTTTTCTAGAGGCTGGAATGTGGTATGTGGTGTATTGTGGTTATTTAGGTATGAGTCTTGGGTGCATGATTATTCAGGATGATCACATGGTGGCGTATGGAGCTCTCCAACTTTGAACACAACAAAATGATTACCCGACCCAAGACTTGGAGTTAGGAGCTTTGATTCATGCTTTAAAGACATGGTGTCACTACATAATTGGGGAGAAGTTTATGGTCTAACTGGATCACAAAAATCTTGGCTTATATCTTCTCATAGAAGGAACTCAACTTGAGGTAGCATCTTTGGATCGAGTACTTGTAAGGGGTCAACTTTGACGTTGTCCATACCCCAAGAAAGGGTAAAATGGGGGCTGATGCCTTGAGAAGAAGAGTCCCAGTGCAGTATTTTTGGAAGTATAGTGATGAGTGGACCCTGATGGAACTCTTTGATTATATGCATGTGTTGACCAAGGAGAAAAATGGTGGTGCGTTCTTGGATATCTTTTAGTTGACTCCTTATTTGGTGGAGCTAATTCAGCGGGAAAAGCCTAGTGATGAGATTTTTTAGATATCGATGTAGTTTATTCTCGATGGGGAGATGGGTTCTGATTGGTTTTCATCTCCTAAGGGAATCCTGTTCTTCAAGGACCTTTAATTAGTTCCATTATCTCTACATAAGGTGGTGATACAGGATAGCCACCAGTTTTAGTTGGCTGTCAATATGATTTCCACCAAGATGTATTATGATGTCTGTAGAAAGTTCTGGTGGCTTGGTATAAGACAAGACATTGCAGACTTCATGTCGATATGCAACACAAGCCCGCATGTGAAAGTATAGCATCAAAGGACCTCTAGTTTTCTCCAGCCGTTACGCATTCCTACATGGAAGTGGGATGAGGTCAACGTGGACTTTATTGTTTTCTTGACCCATAGACCTCAAGGTAATAATTACATTTGGGTGGTGATTGATCATCTAATTAGATAATCCCACTTCATTCCGACTAGAGATACAACTAAAGTGGATGAGTTGGGATGTGTTTATCTTCAAGAGGTGGAAAGGATCCATGGAGTTTTGTCAGTAGTTATCTTAGATAGAGACCCCCATTTCACTTGTTTGTTTTTTTAAGGTCTTTAGTAGGCCTTGGGGTCTCATATTAGGAAGATCAAGATATAACATCCTCAAACAGATGGTCAGATAGAGTGGGTGAATCATATTTTCGAGGACATGATCCGTGCATGTGTTCTGAACTTTGGAGGTTCCTGGGATAGACATTTGGGATTGGTTGAGCTTTCTTATAAAAATAGTTACCAATACTTGACTAGAATGGATCATTTAGAGGAACTCCATGGTCGTCCTTGTAGGTCCCCCTATGTTGGGCAGAGGTAGTTGATACATCACTGCTAGGACCGAGTTTGGTGCAGGAGATGTATGAGAAGGTCAAGTTGATCAGAAATAACTTATTCATAGATCAGAGTCTCTATAAATAATATTCTGACCAGAGGCATTGAGACCTAGAGTTTTTCTGTGGATGACAGGGTGTTCTTGAAAGTGTCACCTCGTGTGGGCCATTGTCGATTGGGAAAGCAAGCGAAGCTGATGACGTAGTATGTCATACCTTTTGAGATCACTGAGCATATTGGAATGGTGGCATACAAGATGACCATACCTTCTCAGTTGAAATCCATCTATGAAGTCTCCCAATTCTCCTAGTTTAATAAATACTATCTGAACCCATCCCATGTACTGAATTGGGAAGAGTGGGATATAGAACTTTATTTATCTGTTTTTGAGCATCTGGTGAAAATAGAAGACTTACAAGAAAATGTGCTTCGGTGAAAGTATATTCCACTGGTTCAGGTTCTTTGGCCACATGGATATGATATAATTGAGACATGGGATAAAAATTCATAGGTTGAGGAAGAGTACCAGTTTCTGTTTTCCGATCAAGCTTCAGGTTGACTTTTTTGGAAGGAAGGTTTTCATGGTGGGAAGAATTTTTACACCCATGTCCTTCATATTTGTTAATTATTTCTCTTATATTATTTTTCAAAAATCCCCCCTATGTTTCTCCTTGGACCCCCTTGAATTTGATGATTTTTGGACACTTTTTGAGTGGACAGAAGGGGGTGTACGGTCTAGGTGCACAGTTTTCTAAACAGTGCAAGTAAACTGTGCATCCTTGTTCAGCTCATTAAAATGTTGTGAAATTCCATTTTTTACCTCCCATGATTTATTTTAACTCGCCTAATTATTCCCCCATTATACCCTAGCAGCTATAGTATCCTCCCAAGAACCTGAAACCCTCCTTGAAACTCCATTTTGAAGGGGGTTTGGTGGAGAAATTTCAAACTTTCTCAAGTAAGTGAGTTTCCTTCTTAGTTACATCCATTTTCACGGGGTTTCTTACATTATTAATTATGTTCCTAATGTAAAACAATTAGGGTTTCTATCCTATAGTTTGATCTTGGGTTTCTGGGTCTATTATTGTGGTTTTAGGCTTGATCTAAGCCCCTTGCGAGGCGACGATAGTGCGGTTGAACTTTCGCACAATGATTCAAGGCTTTTAACACTTGTGGTAGGTGATTCCATGTGTAAGCACTGCTAGATTAGTTATATTTGATTAATTTACATATTTAGAACACTTCAACTTCATTATACTTTCTTCAAAATTTGGTTTTGGTGATTTTTTTTTAAAAAACAATTTTAGGTACCAATTTTGTGTAAAATTGGCTGTTTTACATGCTATTCTATGTTATGCCAATTGGGGTTATTTTGTAACTCATGTAATGGATTCATAAAAAACATTTAGTGCTGAAAATTATGATTTGGTAAATATGGGTTTTCACATAGTGTTCAATATGGGTTTTTATAGGCTTTTGTGTGCAAAACATTGTTATATTTTGTGAAGTCATTCTATTGAAAATCTAAAGGTTTTATTGAGTGATGTAAGTGGTGAAAATCATGTGTAGCTACTATTTTGAGTTTATTATTACCATAATTGACATTTTTGTGTTCTAATATATTTTGGTAACATGTGAAATTGGATTTCGCACAAAGGGGGAAACCCGAGTATCTAGGAGGGTAGATATGTCTAGTACTCAAGTGTTCCAGAGCAGTTTTATCCCTGTTTCACTGAGAAAAATGGATAACGACAACACTAAAAAACTATATTGATAATATTTTGGGACCACTAAGTTATATGAATGTTCCCTACTACTGGATTGTGCATGATTATGGATTTTCTAGGGTTACATTACATCGAGATACAATGTACATGGGGTCTAAGACTAACTAGTTTCTAAGGGTGATCCCAAGATTAGTGATCATTTAATCTTTTATTTATCTATGGAATATGATGGTTTTGGATAGAAAATATAGTATATTACATATTTTATTGAAATGATATCTGTCATGGTAAATTCCCTTTGAAAACCGTTTACATTTAAAAGATTCATTCTTTATAAATTATTTCCACCACTTATATCTTATCAAAACTAGCATACTTTTTTATATTTTATTTATTACTCTATGGAATATTTTGGTGGTATCCTGTTGGGATTAGGTCACACCTTACTTAAACCATTTTTGTGTAATTATAATTGATAAATTTTGACACAAGTAAAGGCAAGGCCATGGGTGATGGCGGTTAAGGATGTTAGTTCTGTTCCATGGTACAGTGTTGTAGTCACGACTTGTGGGTGATGAACCCTAGTCATGTAGAGTAATTGAGCTATTTTTTTACTACTTTTATTGTTATTTGGACCGCTTATTATTTGGTTAAACCTATTTATTAAATTATATATTTTTTTAAATATTTTTTGTCATGAATTTTTTGATTTCGTTTATCGATTGTTTTTATGTTTTATGTATCCATACTCTGGTAAATCATTCCCAAAACAAAGTATATGATACCCGAGCACGTTTTCAAGCCAGTGGGGATAGGGAATTACCTTAGGATCTTATCATGGGACTTTTTTGTTACCGGTTATTATGGAAATAATATTTGGTTTGTGAAAACATAGTTAATATATAAATGTATTACATTAATTATAACATTCTATAGTAAGAACTTTGTTAGTTTTTGGAAAATAAAACCTGTATAATGTTTCTTTATAATAGAATAAATTTAACTGCATGATTTGAACTCAAATTTAGTTTCTATTTGTTATAAATAAGTATATAAATTATATATATTTTAAAATAATTATGATAATAATAGATTAAAATTAATATATAACTCTAACTATACATGTATATATGTATATGTGTAATTATTTATTGATAATATTTATAAAATTAGATCTTCTATATATTTTTAGTTTTATAGATAATTTGTTATGATAAATGTTTATACTCATATCTAATAATAATTGTAATTTTAAAAACTATAAATATATAAATGGAATTTAGTTTAATATTTTTATCAAGGGGGAAATAGGCACTCTGAAGATACCAAAAATTATCTAATACATGAAATAATTTAAATAATTTGTTAATATAAAAATGAATCAATCAAAAATTGGGCATCAAGATACCATGAAAAATAATTTGAATTTTGGATACTTACCCATGGAGATGATGTGACTGGAAGTGTGTCGAGTGGTGACCTAGGGGGAAAGGGAAGACATTGGTCTATGTGATATCAACGTAGACTGACACTAGTGATGGATACTCTTGGAAACATAGAATGAAAATGATTAAAATAGGACTAAAATTATGTGTAGTTTCTAGTGATATATTTTGGTTTTCATCATTAATTTGGGGAAGAAACGAATGAGGACTAGATAGAGAGGGGAGATATTTGTAATGGAATTTTTTTATTTTCCCAGTTATTCCCATTTAGTGGATATTGTTTCTATGAGTAAAATTCTCTGTTTGGTGGTTTTCCACTACTTATATTATAAAATATAATTTATCAATTATTGGTTGGTCAAACAATTTCAATGAGTTTTTAAAATTTTCAATGTTGTAGTTTGAAATATTATATTGTATGCAAATTGGTGTGGGATATTTTATTGGCCACAATGTAACCTTTGAATGTGAAAAATATTTATCTTTAAATAGATTAAAAAAAGAAGAAAAAATAATTATTTTAAAAAAAAAATTATTTTTTAAAAAAAATCAAAAAATTTAAAAATAATAATCAAATATGATATAAAATATTTTTTATCAATGAAATAAGGAATCAATATTTAATTAATTAATATTGAGAAACTATTATGGGAGGGATATATTTGTTAAGCTATAAATAGTAGGAATCGATTTATGCTCTAAATGAAGCTTATGTAATCATAATAGAGAGGATTTTCCCTACATGTTCCTATGTTGTAAAACAGTCATGGCCTTCTGGAAGGATGTTTTCAAGTGTTTTGATCTAAACACCCCCTAAATAGAATCTATTCATTGTTTTTTGGCTGTTCCACATGTCATGAAACTCTACAAGTAGCTCATTGTTTTATTCATGGTGGTATGTTCTGAGGTAATACACTACATCTTGCAGGAAATGAAAAATATCTCTAATTTATGATGAACTTCAACGTTGAACATGCCATTGCGAGGATCCTAGCTACAATTCAAACTTCTAACACAATGTATAGAGAAAAATGCACCAACTCAATTGGGGGCTTTTTAATCCTCAGGAGGCTAAAGATTGAAGGTAATTTACCTCCCACTAGAGGATCATTCAAAGTATTTTGGACTCCACCATTTCCTGGTTAGCTTAAATAAAATAAAAATGGGTCCTCTAGGGGAAACCCATGACCTTCTGGTTATGTTGCCATTTTCCAGATATTACCTGGGGAAGTTGTGGAATGTCTCTATGGTCCCCGTAGACGTGAAACTGGTCTTGAATTGAAAACAATGGGCCTCATCATGGAATTTTAACTTTCACAACAAATAAATTGGGATTCTTTCTAGCTTTAATGTGATTCCAAAACTATTTTTCATGCCATTTGAAGGGGTTATATTCACCAAGCATGGAGAATGAAGGAAAAGTGGGCCAAATTTCTTGAATGAACTTCTTCTATAGACTGTTTCATCACTAACCAAGGGACCTAGAGATCACTTTTGTTAAAAAAATTCCAACATAAATAATAAAATTATTATTTTATTGACTTTATTTTGTGAAACTGATAAATTTGAGAATAGAAAGAAGTTGTATGTGGAAAAATTGAGATATGCATTACTTATTAATGATAATGTAAAAAAGTAAATAGAACCCATTTATTTTTGTTTTTTTCCCTCACTTTAGGTTTATGTTCATCTATTTAATACCTCCCCATTAGTTAATAATATGAAAATTAATAAAAAACATTAATGGATACTATATAAAATAAGGATAGGTAAACTATTGAAAATATCTATAGGATAACCTCTTCTAAACTAAGTGGTAATACTCAATTATTCAATGATGATTTAGAGTATAATATCATCCTAGAAATATTAACATAATGTAAATAATAAAATAATATATATCATATATATAAGATAAAGTTAAAGAAAGGCCTACACCATGAACATGGTTAGTTCTGAATAATGAAATATTATAACTAATAAAACTAAACTATCTCCTCTATCATTATAATCCAACACCTTGTAACCTATGAGGTATGAAATGGTCCCCACTAGACTAAATCACAAATATACTATCTCTACCATACACATTATCTCATAGTCACCTCTTCTTTCTCCATACACTTTATCTTTATTCTCTCACATTCAAATTAATGAGGGAGTAAAAAATAGAAATTTTTTATCCAAGGTGACCCATTGATTAAAGTTTAAGAATGTGATCATTATTCCTAAAAAATGTCATGTATCATCATGATGCATTTTTAGTGGTACACAAATCTAGTAAATAATAAAAATACATGTATTATTGACTATAAACATAAGATTTAGCATCATGGATGTTGTTATAATAATTTGAAATACTCATAGACATGCAATGCCAAATGGAATGGTATTAGGGCCATGCCACAATTACATCAATGGAAAATATGTTCAATGAAATAGATTGAATAAATATACAGAGGATTTATCTGAAACATTAGAAGAAACCAAATAATATAACATATTATCAAGAATATTAGTAGGTGTATTACAAAGACATTAAAAATGAAAGTAAAACACTAAGGGACGTGTCCTTATCAAATGGGCTAGAATATAAGAGTATGTATAGATAGATTCCCAAATATAGTCATATAAAAATGAAGATAAAACCTAGAAAAAACACATGTCCAACAAAAAATAATGAATACTAAAAATAAAAAACATCATGGAAAATTCAATGAAAGTTTAATATATTAATAAGGTAATAAATGAATTCAGTTATAGTTGAAACATAAATTCTAAAGATAAAAAATTAGTACATTTTTAAATAAAATTTAAAACAAATGATGGTATTATTGTTTTATTACCTATCAATTGGTTCAAAAAATGTTTAAACAACCTAATTATGAGTCCAATATATACTATTTATAGAATAATTATGAGTCAAGTAAGTTCTTACCATGAATAAAGGTGATATATAACTACCCATACCATTTAATTATTTAGATAACTATAAATGTGACCATAAAATTCAATAAAATTCTAGGAACTTAAAAATGTAGGGATAAAACCACCATATACATGAGTTTTCCCTATGATAATGCACTCTATTTCCTCAAAAAAACTCACCAATACCGATAAAATCATTAGAAAAAAGATTTTTAGATATCTATATAAATCAAGGAAAACACATGTCAAAACAATAATCATACATTATTATCTCAAATAAACTAAGTAGAAGAAAATTAAAGCAATATTTCACCCTAATAAAACTAACAGATCCATATGATTATATCTCAAAGAGAATAAACAACTTTAAACTTGGATAAAACTAACCCATAAAACTTCCCACATATATATCCAAAACTTTATATCCATATACACTCATGATATGCTCATTATACATAGTACCTTATATAAAACAAATTATTTAAAAAAAACTAATAATAAATGTGGAATACGACTTGGATCTACTCTCTAACAAAAATCTAGAATAAAATACTTAGGTTTTTAGCACATCATCATCATCATTAAAACAAAAAACTAAGACATTGGAATGGAATAATCTATCTTTTGATATATTCCTCTACAGATATTTCATATTAATATGATAGAGTATTCCATAATGATATCATTTTATTGTCCTAACAGACCACCCATATTTTCAATCCTTACCAAAAATTTTTAGTAGAAATCTCACATTAGTAACTTATCTTTAGACTTAAACACCCTAACATCTATGTTGAGCCCATTTTTGGTTTAAAACTCAATAGATAGTAACACAAAATTAACTTTATCATGTGTAAATGTCTCCCTTACATGCATCATTGAATCCCTTGTTGAATTATAGGTTTCATATAAATAGGTTATAAATATTATAGCCTTTTTAAACGATTTATTTTAACATAAAAATTTGAAAAATTTAATAAGATTTTTTTAAATTCATATATTTATTTTCATATTATATTTACAAGATAAACAGAAATGGTGGACAATATTATGCTCTATTTTAAACTACCCAAAAAATAGATTTTCATAAAAATTTGATTTTTTTTCACCTAAAAAATAGTAGTAGGATCATAAGTTACCTCATACAATACGTTTTAATTTAAAGATAATTATTAAAGAATTTAGGATTTCTTAAGTATATCAAAAAAATATCTATATAGGATACCACATTCTATCAATTGGAAAATAGAGTGGAAATATTACTAGATATAGAATCTATAATCCAATTTTAGATTAATAGGGTATGAATATATATTATCCAATAATTTAAATCATTTTAACTATAAAAAATCTCCATCTAAGAATTCATATACAACATTACTAAACTCAGAAGAGTCTAAGAAATTTTTTTTGTAGGATTTATGATATATATGGAATTACATTAACATGAATGAATAAGAACACTATGTTTATTAATGGATTATGGATTTTATTTTATAAATTTTATTAGTAGGAAAATATAAATAGGAGATTAGAGGTGAAATAAATATACATGTTACCTGTGAATGAAAATTTAGAAATGAAATGAGAATTAAAATATCTACCTTATTTTCCATTATTAGGATGTAAAAGAATGTAATGAATACCAAATATAGTATCCTTTATTATGAAAATGAACAACCAAAATGGTAATTTTTATAACAGAAAATAAATATTTGAGAACTATAATAACAATTTGAGGTATATCTCTTTAAAAAATAGGTAACAACATTACAGTGTTCCATAAGGAGTTAACTTGCACTATAATACTGAATGAACTCATATAATGCACCTAGAGAAATAATGTACATAATTTTTACAAGATTGAGTTGATGAAAGAATAAATGAACACACATTCAGATCCAAGACAACGCAAATAATAATGTCATGTCTAATGAAATAATTATTTGAACTACTAAAACAAAGGGATCTACTGTGTCATTTTTTCATCCACTTTCTAGAACGAAATTCATGAATTAGTGTCTTATATGCATCATGGAAATGAGATAGAATACACCTTATATTTCTATCAATAATATCTCTATTATTTATTATTTAAAAAACTATAAATAGAAAATGGAAATGAATTAATTTGAAGGGGATCCTTAGTAAAGGTATAGGCGCATTACAATTCCTATATTAATCAAATAGAGATTTCTTCATGATACGTTTCAGATGATTCATCAAATCTATATAATATAGATAACTTATGTAAAAATCATATTATGTGGTAGCATTTAGAATATAACACCAAAAAACATCATACAAATGGATAAAGTCATAGGTCCATGACACAAATCTAAGAAAAAATATAGGTGAATAAACACACTAAAAACACATAGGTAGCAACAAAACCACTAGATGAAATAAATCAACAGTAGATACGAACTCAAGATATGAAAGTGAATCATTCTAATATCTTTCTAGGATAAAGGGTCCAACAAAATATTACAATAACACATGGTCCATTAAATACGTGTGGACCCAAAGAGATACCAACATAGAGGCCTATATAGGACAAAGAAACTAACCATAAAAACTACAATACTATACATAACTAAATCATAATAAATAAAACAGAATATTTTTTCAAGGGATTTATATAGAAAATATAACAAGGATATTATAAAATAAATAAAATTAATTTTATTTTAAAAAAGAAACCGAAAAATAAACAACAAATAGCACATTGTAGTGACATTATTATATGAAAATGATTGTAGATTCCAAATGAACTAATTTAAATATGATTAAAAAAACATAATTTTTCAAGTAGTATAAAAAATACTCAGTCAATTATAAATAATAATAGAATAATTAAGGTTAAATATAGAATCAATAAATAATAAAAGAATAAACTAAATGGTTACTGATATAAAATGAATCAATTTTTTAAATACATATTAAAAATGTTTGTATAAATTATTAAAAATAGAAAATAGGAAAAAATTATTTCACAACAGTCTATAAAACCATTTTAAAATAAAGAATCCCAAAAATGGTTATTAATATATTAATAATACACTAAGTGGATATTTATATTTATGCGTTTAAACCCTATTAGACCAACATTCATTATGAATGAGTTATATTTCACTATGAAAAAAATAATAATATGAGTAGAACAAAGGTAATAGACTTAGATAGAAACCATTGAAACTATTCAACATTAAATATTTTATTTCTAAAGAGTCTTGTGGTAAAGCCAAGATAAATAACTAAATATATTATTATAATTTATACAGACTAACCTAATATGCTCAGGATATATATGAATTTTTTTAGAATGATATAATTATTTATAAATAAAATACAATAGCATTACCAACTAGTCCTTATTCTAATGATCAATAATAACTTATTGAATGGATATTGAATATTAAATACTATAAATGTAGTAATATTTGTCAAAAATAAATTATTGTTTTGGTTCATAAGAAATAGGCTTGATGAACAACATCAGTTTCATCAATAAGGGAAATAGTTCTCTCTTTATAAGAACTAAAAGGCATGAAATGAGTATAAAAACACGCTCTTAAAACACCTTCTTCTCTCTCACTATTTCATCTTTAGATAAATGGATCATCAAAATAGAATCACCCACCCCCCTAATACTCTATATATGAATATAGTACAACTCCCTCAATGGAATAAATCAGAAGCCCCCCCCAAGTATCATTGAATGAATCACCATTGAATAAATAAAGGGCTATTGGATGATTTCAATCTGTACAAATATATCATAAGAGGTTATATATTTGATTAAGTGAACATTTATTAATTAAAATCATATATTATAGTTCATATATAAAGATATTTAAGTAGGGTATGTGGTTACCATGTAAGGTAATATAGAGTAATATCAATGGATAACCAGAATATGTGTCGATCTTCCCCAGTTATTTTATTGAGAAAAAAAAATAGTAAAAAATATTCTCCAAAAGATAAAAAATAATCATTGGATCATCGTAAAGTCCATAAATTTAAAATAATAAAGTGTAATATATCCAAAGTAATATAAAACATAGGCCAACACATAAAAAAATACCAACGAGTATAAATGAAATAACCCAAGTGAATAATTTTTCAACCCAACTAATGAAAAAAAATACAAAACTAAATTCAATCCCAAAGGTAATAAATTTACATACACTAATAAATATTTCATTTAAAATATGTGATATTTTAAAAAATAATAAGGAATTATAATTATATATTTTTATTCAATAAAATATTTTTTTTTTCAATTTATAAACATAAATCAATAATTCACACAACTGATTCTTGGGATTGGTTAAGGTTATTTTAATGTTGCACCATGTGTAATGAAAAGTTGTTTTGAAGATGATATAGCACATAAATAATTTAAGTATATTAATTAATATATAAATTTCATATTTATAAGGACATACATATATACATATAAAAAAACTCATACACACACATATCCACATACATATAAATGTATATTTATCGACTCATGCATATATGAATACATCCATACATACATATAAACACTAAATTACATGTAATTACATATAAAATTATATTATTAGTGTGTGTATTTTTCTGATGAGTTTATTTTAAACCTTTACTTTTAATGGATTAAATAAAATTTTATTCTCGGTATGGTGTGGGGAATTTTTTAAAGGACTTAAAATAACTCACAAATTAATGAAATGTGTTAATTGCCACATTATATACCATGTATACAATTGAATTTGAAATGAGAAAAAGGAGATAACACATTTAAATTTTTAAAATTAAAATCTTTAGTAAACTAAGTACCTTAAAATTTAAAAGATGTTATCTTTTAACCCTTAACAAATAAACTACACATCCTTATAAATATCCATTGCCATCCTTATCCAACACCACCCATACACTAAACGTGAAGGATTCAAGAACAAAAAAACTCCAATGGTGAAATTATTATTTAAATTTTAATATCTAAACTGCAATATATTTCATCGAATACTTTTATATGATCATTATAGATAATATTTTCAAATTTTTTAAATATATTAAATACCTAATGTAATTTATTTATTATTTTATTTTCACTCAATGTTGATGTATTTTATACAAAATATAATAGTATTGTTTTTTGTTACATCATGAATTAAAATTAGAATTCCTATAATATTATTTACAAGTGTTCCACGAATCATTGAATATTACAATTGATACCTAAATTACCAATGTGAAGGAATCAAGTTCTTCACATTGGTCATTTTTTATCATATGTAGAAATATCATATGTTTTCTCTATATAAACGTGAAATGTGTGGGAGGATTATCTATAAATATTTCATATTTTCTTAAGAATATAATTAGACAAATATATTAAATAATTAAAAAGTTATATATTTTAAAAATTACACTCTTTTCCTTCGTATATATCTGTGAAACTTAACTAAATTTTATAAAGTCCTTTATTTTATGCTAATCCAAATAAAAAAGAAATTTCTCTTATTAAAATTTTAATTCATAAATAAACATTATTTTATTGGGATTATGTTTATAATAAAATTTCATAAAATAAGTAAATTATTTATTTATTTAAAAAGATATTAAAATATTCTTCTTAGAATATTGACTTTTTACACATTATATTATAAAATATTACTATACTTTGAACCATATAATAATTATGTTTATTTAGGAAAATTATTTTATCCACGATTATTAAAAATTAAATAAATATAAACTTACCTAATTTGTGGAGTAAATAATTATTTTATTTTCCCCCATGAAAAGATAAAAGATGAAATTCAAATAATTTGATGTGAATAGCATTGGATTGAATATGAAATGAAGATAAATTTAATAAACATAATTATTAAATTGGAGAATGAATTCCTTTCAAAAAAAATATTTAAATGAATATAATGAGATTATAGACACACTTAGTGTATGACCTACACGCTATATTATTAGTAAGAGTATGTCAAACACATTATCCAAGAGAGGTATCAAGTAACACATAACAACACCCATAGGGAAAAGTATGAGTCATTTAAATAAAAATATTAACCTTACTATGAGTTCTACTATGTAATGTAATCTATTTTCAACCTATATCATATCAACTAGGATGAATACATGAACAATCAAACTTTCTACTAGATTTATCCTCCATTAACATATTTTAATGAACATCCTTATAAAATAATAGATAATATTATTTTAATCATAAAATTCCATCTTGATAAAATGTGAAAAAAGATATCATATTTCATATACTAGATGGTTTAAATTCAATATTTACTATTCAATCAATTTCATACCAATCACTTACCACATGACATAAGATATAAACCCATGATTAAATATATCACTTTTAAAAATATATATATATATGTTTGTGAATTATGATATACATTGATAATGAAATCATGTCTAAGGAGAATTACACACACTAACAAATAGGAACATCCAATGACCTATTAATTATATGGTATTATTATTAATGATTTAATCCCCATGTAATCTATTTTTGGAGAACACCATATGAAAAAATCTTAATAATATGACTCAGTAATTATATTTATCCAAGATAAAGAAATCATGAAACATTTATGTTTTATTATAATGAAGCATCTTCACCATGGTATATAGTTTTATTAATTTATTCATTGCATCCCTAGGTTTACTTTATAGTGAATAATATATATAATCTATTAATACCAAAAGTAATACAGGGTAATTATCACATAATTTATATAGATATAAATTTAATATGTGATAATAATATTAATTGTATAAGTAGAATACATGGTCTAGTAATAAAAAACAAGATAAAAATAGTTCTAGAAAACCAAATCTGAAAAATTACAACTTTTAGTGGTCCAAAATAAGATTATTTCTCAACTTATAGGCTCTCGTTTGACATTCACGATTCTACTGAGTTGTGAATTTTGTTTTTGGGATATCTATATTTTACTATGTATATATACAACAAATTTTGATTTAATATCCTTGATAAAAATTCCTATGAAATGATATTTCTAAAATAGATGCATAATACTTCTTTAATTATATTAAACGATGTGATAGACATAAATTTTATATAATCAGAAACCATGGGGATTTATGTACTTTTCATGATCATTATATTAAAATTATATTATTTTGACATAAGAATGAACTAATCATTAATGAAACTATCATATGTGTATCCCATATACATAGTAACTTATTTTTATAAATAAATAAATATATAAATATAGGGAACATATCAAAGGGATTACAAGGATCAAAAATCACATAATAATTGCAGTAAAAACAACATGAAACCCAAACATAGGATTCAATATTGTGTGTTACATTCCTTATTAAATTCCACTGTGTCTATATTTTTACACATGTTTAAAGAAGATAACTAAAATAGATCCATAAAACTCCCTCTCCCATGGTTTATTAGGATATTGTCATTAATCATCCATCAAATAGGCAAAAACTCATTTTTTCCATAATATGATAGTATCTCATAATGAAACAGAAATAAGAGTTTATAAATACTAGAGAATATATAAGAGGAAAATTAATTATACAAAACTATATCTAATTGGTACCAACATTTATTTATATTCTATAGTGAGGATCTATAACTTTCTATATCATTCACATGATTGTTTTGAAATTGTTGAGCAATGATTCTACTATATAATGAATTTGTAAACTAAAACCAATAATCTTAGATATTTATTCATATGAAACCTTTAACATGATGACATATTAATTTGAAGAGTGATTGAATAATGAAATTATACATAAATCAACATTACAATATTATGATTTTGTATTATTCATATATTAAAATTATAAAAACAATAGTTTAAGTAACATGTTTTGTGACACACTAAAATGGGAAGAAGTCAGTTTCATGATATCATATATCATTTCATATGAGACAAAAATATAATAATATACGATCTAGTGGAGTAAAAATCATACGTATATGGATTTAGATCATATCTCCATTAATCTATTATTTGAACCAAATCCTCAAAGACTCCATGTTATTTCACCTTATGGTGTATCATGTTGAATAATTTGTAATGCCATATCCAAAAATACATTTTTATATTCTCTAAAACACTTTCATAAATCTAACATCAACTTCATATTGTATCACATCATATGAAATTCCTTGTAAATATATTTAATTTTTTTCGATAAACTGTAAAATATATCCAGAGGGTCTCTTTGACATTGGTGGGGGGGGGGGGTGGAGCACGACACAAGAATTCAGTTATGAATAAATGATGTATGAAACTTTTTCTTAGGGTATATGGGATGAATAATGGGTCTCCCTCTTCCTAGAGAAATATCAGTATTAGATTTCATAATAAAAAGTGGCTTCAGCCCAAACATTAAGAAAACCACATTGTGTGACCACATGGGTTTTATTTTTCTTTGAAAAGAAATATTGATTTCCAAAATTTTAAAATATGGTAACACAATTTCTTATAAAAAATCATAATTAATAATCAAAATATAAAGGTATCTAGTGTGACCACTATAAAATTTTATTTATCTATAAAAACCTTATATTTTAAAAAAACACTATTTTTTTTAGTGTATGTGACATGAAACACTAAGCCAAAAAACCATAAAATATTATCATTTAAATATGACCATTATAATGAAGATATTAAATTGGAATTTATGAATATGATTGATTGATTTGTGTAATATATATAATGGTATTACTCTACATAAATTTATAGATAAATTAATAGTAAACAATCATTCAATTTTTTAAGTATTGTTAATATTTAAAAATACATTTTATTCAAAAATGGGATTTATTTATTTTTTTGAGAACATATTATTATAAATTTCTATAAATTTTATAAATTTTATTTTATAAAATTATATCTTTTTCAAAATCAACATATCAAAATTATCTTATGGTGAAATCTTGATATTTTTTTGAAAAGTTTTTTTTTTCAATGAAAATTGTTGAATAATAATTTTTTATTAGATGAGAGAATTTAAACTGATCCTTATATAAGATATAAATATTATTAATTTGAATATATTTGGATATTAAAATTAATTATATTAATTTAATACTTTTTAAAACTCCTAGAGTGCACCTTCCCTCTCTTAAAAAAGGGAACCATCTATCCACTTTTCATCACACTTCCAAAAAAATATTATTTTTTCCAATACCTATCCAAATAATTTATTTATATACCTACCCATGTATTATAGGAATTGATTCTTAGAAAAACAACCTACTAAATCTATTTCTGTAAACCTTAAGATGTTGTGTGAAGAAGAGGCATAGTTCTAACCTAATCATTTTTCATATTGTGTCTTTTTTAAACTTTTTAAAATATACTTAAACCAATATAAAATAATAAATCCATATTTTTCATATAATTTCATGATATTATGTTAATGTACTAACCCATATCTATCTCTTATTTAATTAAATATAAAGTGAAACCATCATTCTTGTGTACAACAGACTACCACCTCACGAACTAACATAATTTGTTTTCTATCCCCACTCATTAAAAATGGTTATATAGATATATATTTAATATTCATGGAATATTTATCATTATAAAAATATAATATATCATTTTTCTTGTTACCATTACATTCACTAAAAAATGATAACATTGTTCGTGCGTACATGTAGACTACCACCTCAATAAAGAGATGTGGTTCATTTTTCATCACTAATAACATGGATGATATATATATATATATAAGTATATTTATATAAATAATATTGTTTTTATGATATAATTATTGTTATATAATGATAATATAATATTTACATTGTTCACAAAATTATTTTTGAAAAATGGAAACGTTACTAATGCGTACGTACGACATATCTTCTGCTTGATTGTAACATATTTCATTTTTATTACCATATCACATTGTTGGTTTTAGAATTATAATTTATATATATAAGTGATATTTATTCTAGGTTTATTATTTTTTAGATAATGAAATAATGACCACTCTGATCATAGTTAACCTACCGATGTCATTTTGAACATATGATTCGAATATCATCAAAATATTTGATGTTAAGTTAATTGATTAAGTAATTGATTATAACCTTCTAAAAAATATAATAAATATAAATAAGGTTCTTAGTAATATAAATACATAAAATATTTTTATTATTATAGAATATAAATATTTTAAATGACAATTTAGACTCTAGGTAAATGAATTTTAAAAAAAATACACTTTCAATGTTTCCCTTCCAATATATTTTCTTGAATTTTCATGTTCTTATAAATGTATAAAGTAATTTATTTTTTATGTTTCAATAGAATGTTAAATATAAATTCTAGTATATAATTTTTAAATAATAATAGGGCATGAATTCTATACATCTCTAAATTTTTCCCATTAATAACCATCTCTATAACACCCTATGATTTTGTAATTTTGTTTTTAAAATTAATTTAAAGTTTTTGATATTTCTCATGTCAAAAAACATAGAATATAATTTTTTATATGAAATAACTAAGTTTTTATTAAATTATACACAAATATAAGTCATGATTTCACCAATCACAAACCTTATATTATATTTTGGTACACACAATACTATATTTGTCTTGTATTACACACAATACCTAGTCCTTTTGATAGATTTTGTTATACGCAATGTAGATTTTTACTGAACTACATGATACTATTAATATTATTATTAATATATTATTATAGCTACTAACTAGATGTTTTAATGGAAGTTAATAATAAGATTATCTAAATTAAGAAAATATTATTTACAAATGTTTATTAAATGTATCATTTGGTTATCAATTAGTAAAAGTTAATTTAAGAACTATTTGAAAATAAAGAAATTAGTTTTCTAAGAAAACTCTTTTTGAACCTTCAAAGAGAATTTTAATTAAAAAAATCAAACAAAACAATTTTAAATAATTTTTTTAAATAAAATTTATATATTATATATTAAATAAATTTTTTGGTTCTCATATAATATATTTCATAGTTATAAGTTAAGAATAAATCTAATTTTATGAATAAAATGATTTTTTCTTATAAAATGTAATTTTTTACCTTTTAATAGAAAAAAAAATTTTAAATATGTTTTTTGTAAATTTTTATATTTATATTTGAAAAAATAAAATTAATTTTCTGAATAATAATATCAAAATTTAGTTTGGTTGAATTTTTAGTATTTTTCTAAGAAGTTTTTCTTTTTGTTGAATAAGTAAAAACACTGAATTTTAATTAAAAATTGTTCTTTCATATAATTTATTTATATAATGTAATTATATTTTAATTTGGTTTTAGAGTTTAATTAGATAAATTTTACATCAATAAATCTTATTTTGGTCATTAAATTAAATTGACATTGAAATTGGATATAAAAACAATTCAAAATTCTGATCATTTTTATTTTAAAAAATAGTTTTTTTGTCCCATCTATAAGATTAAATTTAAGTTAATTTCTCACACTTATGTGGTTATAATTTGAAAAAATTGATTAAATATTTTTAATCATCATAACTTATAATTTCTAAGAAGGTAAACTTAGTTTTTGACAAAAAAATATTAGTGAACGTGATTAAAATTAATAACAGTGATTTAGAGAAACATTAACTAAACAAGAGATTGAACCTTAATATTAAAAAAATAAATGACCTAGAAACGTGTTGATAATATATTTTATGGAAATATTTCAACTGTAACACCCCGAGATTTTATGAAAAATATTCTTTTTAATTTCATTAATGTCTTGTGTTGTACGCTACACCAAAAGGAGCTTGCACAACACACATCCTTTACTTGCCTTGCATTACACGCAATCACGACCTTCCTCGATAGCGTGTGTAGTACGCAATACCGAGTTTCACTAAACAACGATATGCTATTAAAATATTATTATAACTAGCCATTATGAATAGTAATAACCACCTTTTAAAATTTTAGAAATTTTAGCTCTCAAAATGGACTTCATTTTTGGATTCGGAGTATCGAATTTAGCCTAAGGTGAAATTTTGGTGATTTTCGGATAACTTTCATATTTTGATGAATAGTGAAAATTACTAAATTTTAATTAAAAACAACTTTTTCAATCGAAATAATTAATAGTGATAAATAATAAATTTGAGTGGTTTTAAAGTATATTTAGAATATATTTTTACAATTTAATACAACGTTGGTCATTGGATGTAATTTCACATTTAAACCAGACATAAACAAGTGTCAATCTTTTGATAGATATTGTTTCTTAAAAACACGCTATTTGTTTTAACAGCGGGATTTAATTATAAAATTAATTAATGAAACTTCTATGTTATGAATTTGGTAAAATAGAATTCATTTTGGAATTCGGAATATGAAATATAGCTTAGGATGAAATTTTGGCATTGTTCTGAAAAACATCAATTTTTGATGAATAGTGAAACAACTAAGTGGTAGTTAAAAAACCGAATTTTTCATAAAACTTAATTTTACCGCTTCTGTGAATGGAATTTCAAAATTCCGAGATACACGGTTGATGTCAGTAAGTAAAATGTGGTTCAATGAGATGAAAATAATTTTTGATGAATAGTAACTTTTTACTTTTATTTACCACGGTTAAAAGTAAATAGGGTAATTAAGGGTAAGAATGATATTAATATTACCCTAACACATGTCCTAATTCTATTGGACAAGTGTATCTTGACCAAAAACAACCTTAAGTGTAAAATATTATCATTTAGGCCCACTTGTATTATATTAGGATATTTATTATTATTTAATTCAAAGAAGAGTTAAAAGAGTTAAAATCAAAGTTTATTTACTAAAACATTTTTAATATAGGGTTATACATAAGATAAAGTCGATTGTAAATATTCATTAGAAAGCTAAAAGGATTTCGTACATAATGGTATTTTAGTTGTAATTTTTAGACATAAAATAATTTAATTTATTTATGACACAATTATGATGCAGTAATTATCTTATTAATGAAATATTGACATAATTGATATTATAAATACCAAAATAAATGTAATTTTAGACTTTTTATGAATTCCACTAATTTTCTAGGTTACTATGATATATTAGTGTTGCTTTAATCAACTTCTTTCGAACATATAATTCTGTTATGACTTTCACAAAAATCATATATCAAATAGTGTCAAAATTGACACAAAATAGTTTTTAAATGAAATATTATATTATTAATTGTTATTTTATTCCTAAAAATCTAAGGTTCGGCCAAATGACTTAGATAAGGATATATATATTAATAATAAACAATTTGGGGTTCATTTGGCATGTTATAGTAAGTTTATTAACCATATAGTGTAAGAAAACAAAAAGACACGGTAGAAGTTAAATTATTTAACTTAGAGTTAAATCTAATTGATAAGGTTAAAATAATAACCTAAACATGTATAAATCCTATTGGTTGATAGGATTTCGACCCATACCCACTTTAGCTTTGAAATAAGACCCTTTGAAACCATTATAAACCGATTTTGTCTTTAATATAAAATAATATTTTGAGATATTCCTAAGGTGCCCCTCTCCTCCCTTATAAAAGGGCACCTCCTCCCCCTCCTCCTCACACCAATTTGAGACTTCAAGCTCGGCCAACCCCTGCCAGAATCCCTTCTCCACTTCCCTAGTATCATCTTAGAGGTCCTGGTCTTCTTCAAAGACCATCCTTAGTTCTTTAAGTGGAGGCTAAGAAAAGGCGCGTCAAAAAGAGGAGGTTCGGACACTTACAAAGCAAGTCGGACCCTAGGTAAGGGAAATATCACAATCTCATTTTCATCCGAGATTGTTTATTCGTAAGTATTTACTGGGGTGTATTTTATCGTCCACATCCATGTTTCATAAATATGTAATATTATTTCCATCCACCTACAATTGTTTAAATCCATTTTTACCCTTCGGTGAGTTTTTAGTAAAAGAAATGAAAGGAATCTTTTGTCGTTTTTCGTACGAGGTACTTTTTGACTTTTCCGAAAAAAGTACGAAAAGAATTTTTTTTAACTTATACAGCATGAATGGATTTTTAAAACATTATTTCCAAGAAGCTTCCTTCACAAGTATTCAAGTTTATTTTTAATCAACTTCTTTTAGTTTAAAATTGTATGACATGTTAAGAAAGGAAAAGTGTTTTTGAAGTAGAAAGGATATTTTACTCAAGAATAGAGTTCAAGTATTTTATCAAAATTATTTTCCATCTAAGATAATAAAAGGGTTCTGTTTTTATCCCTATTATTACATGGATTTGATTATGTTGTGATGGAAATATTTTTATGAATTCCTTTATCTTATATGAATTGTTTTATGATGTCATGTTGTTTAAGAATCCCATTTTTATTACGAGTGTTACGCTATGATGTATGGTTTATGATTATGTGGCACACATAAGAAAGGATTCATTATAAGATGGGTGGGACCTATATCTCCCTCCAATGCATTGGGTAAATATTTTATATCTCATGAGATAGACATGGCTGGAATGGTAGGTTATACCGGTTCCGTGAAACAGGACTGAAACGAGGGTGACTCGGTTCAGAAATGGACTTTGTCCACTAAGATAGTCTTGGCAATGAGTCTTGACTAACAAGAAATGATTATCTATGATTATGTGTGTATGCCACAAATTTTCATGTTTTAAGTTGTGATTATTGGGATTACATTTCACTTCTATGATTTATCCCATGTTCTGATATTATGAGCTCTTTTGCAGGTTAAGATTTCCAAAAGCTATATTCCTATGTATATGATGTGATTGATATTTCTTTTATTTATCCTTACTGAGCATTTGAGCTCAACCTTTTATGTTTTCTTTTCCCTAGGATATAAAGAAATGTTTTAGAAAAAAAAGAAGATCTTTATGGGAGATATTGAAGATCTTTCACCACGATTAGAAGATTACGTTCCGAGTTTCCAAAGACACTAAGCTATTACAATCCTTGTGTGTGTGTTTTTTGTTATGTATTAAGTATTCCGCAAAATTAAGGTAATGTCAATGTACGTCAAGCTTTGGGTCTCTATAGTTGGTATTAGAGGAATGGTTTAGTCAACCTTTGGAAACTAGGATGCGAGAACTTTAGTGAGGTCCCAAGAGATATTTCTAAGGTATGTCTAGGGATGTCTCTAAGGATAAGTATACGTATAGGATACAGGCCTATAACTACAGTAAAGATCATAGAATTTAACCTAAGAAGTTATATAATGAAGTTACTCCCCCTTTATTATGATTTTTGCCTCTCACACTATTCTTTTTGGGTTTTAGACGATAGCTGAAACCCGAAGGAACCGTGTTGATCAATGCAATCGACAATGAAATGATTGTCCTCCTGAACAAAAAAATGTTATGGGAGATGGAGTGAAAAATATTATTGCTATCCTTACACAAGCTATGAATCATTCTGGACTTCCAAATGAGCAGAGAAAGGAACAGTATTCTATTGAGTCCTTTATGAGGCAACGTCCACCTTCTTTCAGTGGGACTTCTGATCCACTTGTTGTTGAACAATGGATCAGTACCACTGAAAAGATATTTTCAGTTCTTCAATGTTCTGAACATGATAAAGTAATCTTAGCAGTATATCGTTTCGAAGGTGAAGCTGATCAATGGTGGAATCTTATCAAGAATACGAGGCCAAGAGATGAAATTGAGTCCATGGAATGGGACGAGTTCAAGAACTTATTTTTCAGTAAGTACTTCCCTCGTATTCTTCAAACAAAGATGGAGAAGGAGTTTCTTGAACTAAAGCAAAAGGATGATGAATCTGTTGGTATATACGAAGCGAATTTTACAAGACTTGCAAGGTATGCATCTGGCATTATCATCCAACCTGAAAGTAAAGTTGATCGATTTTTCAGTGGCTTAAAACCATGTCTTCGAAGGGCATTAGCTATAAGAGACTTCAGTAGCTATGAAGAAATTTTACGTTGTGCTATCAAGGTAGAAATAGAAGTTGGTGTTACATATCCATCTCATGGTTTTGATAAGAAACGAAAGATGGAGTTCAAGGAGAAATCTCAGAATAATGGTGAAAAGAAGATGAATGTTTCCTTATGCTCAAAGTGTGGAAAGAAGCATGGTGGAGATTGTCTTAAAGGGACAAGTAAATGTTTCAAATGTGGAAAGGAAGGTCATCGGGCATTTGAATGCCGCAATGATGGGAAAAAGATGTCTAATGATGCAAATAAAGGAAGGGATACACAGAATGAACCTACTACACTTCAATGTTTCAATTGCAAGGAGATGGGACATTATGCCAATAAATTCCCTAATCCAAGGGTTAGTGATGATCGACATGAGCAACCACTTAAGGCAAAGGACAAAGGGAAGTCACATGCAATCACTATTAGCGATGTTGAATATTACAACGATATGGTGGAATGATTAAGTGTTTATGTAATGGGATTCCAAAATAATGTTGTATCATAGAGTATTGGAATATTTATGTATTGGTTTAATGTGGTATTCAAAGTGATTGAGATATTTTTTGGAAATAAGATGATATGCGCATAATGAAGGGATAAGGAAAAAAAATGAAAAGTTTGACAGTATTCATGAGCTCATGATTGATATAAGGACTAAGTGATATCATGGTTTGAGTATATATAATTTTGAGGATTTTGGTATGTGGAAAGTGTTAACTTTTATCTGCATTCATGTTTTCACTATGGTTCAATGGGTATTCAAGATAATACATTATTAAGGCCTTTGAATGTTTGGAATGTGACCAACAAGACATATCTTATGATATATGGGGATCAAAGATGGTATTAAATCTCTGGTAATCGTTTTCACTATATTATGAGAGTGGAATGCAGTATTATGGATAAGCCTAAAGATTGGAATGGATTATGTTGGACATAAGTTAGTACTGTTTAAGGATAATTTTTTTATATATTGTTGATGGGAATGTTATAGTAATATAGCTTTAGTAAAAGGACAACCTGCAGGACGGGTGACAGCCCATCGCGTCGGACAAGGCTGTGGGAATCGAACCCACAACCGAAGTGCGACTGGACTTTATCACCTACCACTGGCCTACAGGAAGTCCCTGTTTAGTAGAAACTAGTTTTATTATATTAAGCAGTATGATATATGAAGTATAAGTCCATTTTAGGAACCATATATGATTAATCTCACTATAGAATGACTTATTTAATAACTTTTGATAACCTTTTGTTTGAGACAGATGGAATGACCCGTCATTCTACCGCATAACACTTCACAAATAACAAATTCAACTTCATTTATTTAAGAGATTAAGTGGAAATTGTTCAAGGCACGAACAACAGCGAGATTGTACCAAAATAAAGTAAGTATTGATTCTAATTCAAATTATTAAACTTTAGGGAAACGATCTTGAAAACCAAAAATGTTGTCCTAGTGCTCTTATATCTGATTAATCAGATGGTACCTTAGATCGTCACAAATTTATGGATTTGTGATTGTTGGCTTTTCTATAGCCATTTTCTCTACCACTCTCCATCAGAACATGATGGTTAGATTTTTCTTCCATATCCATATTTTCACCTATGTGGAAATCCAGTGATTAGTTTATTTGGGTAACCGTTACATTTCATACTTTTTTTTAAAGATTGGTTTTGGTATTCCTTTTTAAGATGTGGGTTTCTATTAAATAAACTTTCGAGTAGTAAACCATTTATAACCCCGACGAATTTTGAGGGCGAAATTCATTTTAAGGGGGGTAGAATGTAACACCCCGAGATTTTATGAAAAATATTCTTTTTAATTTCATTAATGTATTGTGTTGTACGCTACACCAAAAGGAGCTTGTACAACACAAATCCTTGAGTTTCCTTGCATTACACGCAATCACGACCTTCCTCGATAGCGTGTGTAGTACGCAATACCGAGTTTCACTAAACAACGATATGCTATTAAAATATTATTATAACTAGCCGTTATGAATAGTAATAACCACCTTTTAAAATTTTAGAAATTTTATCTCTCAAAATGGACTTCATTTTTGGATTCGGAGTATCGAATTTAGCCTAAGGTGAAATTTTGGTGATTTTCGGATAACTTTCATATTTTGATGAATAGTGAAAATTACTAAATTTTAATTAAAAACAACTTTTTCAATCGAAATAATTAATAGTGATAAATAATTAATTTGAGTGGTTTTAAAGTATATTTAGAATATATTTTTACAATTTAATATAATGTTGGTCATTGGATGTAATTTCACATTTAAACCAGACATAAACAAGTGTCAATCTTTTGATAGATATTGTTTCTTAAAAACACGCTATTTGTTTTAACAGCGGGATTTAATTATAAAATTAATTAATGCAACTTCTATGTTATGAATTTGGTAAAATAGACTTCATTTTGGAATTCGGAATATGAAATATAGCTTAGGATGAAATTTTGGCATTGTTCTGAAAAACATCAATTTTTGATGAATAGTGAAACTACTAAGTTGTAGTTAAAAAACTGAATTTTTCATAAAACATAATTTTACCGCTTCTGTGAATGGAATTTCAAAAATCCGAGAGACACGGTTGATGTCAGTAAGTAAAATGTGGTTCAATGAGATGAAAATAATTTTTGGTGAATAGTAACTTTTTACTTTTATTTACCACGGTTAAAAGTAAATAGGGTAATTAAAGGTAAGAATGATATTAATATTACCCTGACACATGTCCTAATTCTATTGGAAAAGTGTATCTCGAACAAAAAAAACCTTAAGTGTAAAATATTATCATTTAGTCCCACTTGTATTAGATTAGGACATTTATTATTATTTAATTCAAAGAAGAGTTAAAAGAGTTAAAATCACAGTTTATTTACTAAAACATTTTCAATATAGGGTTATACATAAGATAAATTCGATTGTAAATATGAATTAGAAATCTAAAAGGATTTACTACATAATGGTATTTTATTTGTAATTTTTAGACATCAAATAATTTAATTTATTTATGACACAAAGATGATGCAGTAATTATCTTATTAATGAAATATTGACACAGTTGATATTATAAATAACAAAATAAATGTAATTTTAGACTTTTTATGAATTACACTAATTTTTTAGGTTACTATGATATATTAGTGTTGATTTAATCAACTTGGTTAGAACATATAATTCTCTTATGACTTTCACAAAAATCATATATCAAATAGTGTCAAAATTGACACAAAATAGTTTTTAAATCAAATATTATATTATTAATTGTTATTTTATTCCTAAAAATCTAAGGTTCGGCCAAATGACTTAGATAAGGATATATATATTAATAATAAACAATTTGGGGTTCGTTTGGCATGTTATAGTAAGTGTATTAACCATATAGTGTAAGAAAAAAAAAGACACGGTAAAAGATAAATTATTTAACTTAGAGTTAAATCTAATTGATAAATTTAAAATAATAACCTAAACTTTTATAAATCCTATTGGTTGATAGGATTTCGACCCATACCCACTTTAGATTCTAAATAAGACCCTTTGAAACCATTATAAACCGAATTTGACTTTAATATAAAATAATATTTTGAGATATTCCTAAGGTGCCCCTCTCCTCCCTTATAAAAGGGCACCTCCTCCCCCTCCTCCTCACACCAATTTGAGCCTTCAAGCTCGGCCAACCCCTGCCATAATCCCTTATCCACTTCCCTAGTATCATCCTAGAGGTCCTGGTATTCTTCAAAGACCATCCTTAGTTCTTTTAGTAGAGGCTAAGAAAAGGCGCGTCAAAAAGAGGAGGTTCGGACACTTACAAAGAAAGTCGGACCTAAGGTAAGGGAAATATCACAATCTCATTTTCATCCGAGATTGTTTATTCATAAGTATTTACTGGGGTGTATTTTATCATCCACATCCATGTTTCATAAATATGTAATATTATTTCCATCCACCTAAAATTGTTTAAATCCATTTTTACCCTTCAGTGAGTTTTTAGTAAAAGAAATGAAAGGAATCTTTTGTCGTTTTTCGTATGAGGTACTTTTTGACTTTTCCGACAAAAGTACGAAAAGAATGTTTTTTTTAACTTATACAGCATGAATGGATTTTTAAAACATTATTTCCAAGAAGCTTCCTTCACAAGTATTCAAGTTTATTTTTAATCAACTTCTTTTAGTTTAAAATTGTATGACATGTTAAGAAAGGAAAAGTGTTTTTGAAGTAGAAAGGATATTTTCCTCAAGAATAGAGTTCAAGTATTTTATCAAAATTATTTTCCATCTAAGATAATAAAAGGGTTATGTTTTTATCCCTATTATTACATGGATTTGATTATGTTGTGATGGAAATATTTTTATGAATTCCTTTATCTTATATGAATTGTTTTATGATGTCATGTTGTTTAAGAATCCCATTTTTATTACGTGGGTTACGCTATGATGTATGGTTTATGATTATGTGGAACACATAAGAAAGGATTCATTATAAGATGGGTGGGACCTATATATCCCTCCAATGCATTGGGTAAAGATTTTATATCTCATGAGATAGACATGGCTGGAATGGTAGGTTATACCGGTTCAGTGAAACAGGACTGAAACGAGGGTGACTTGGTTCAGAAATGGACTTTGTCCACTAAGATAGTCTTGGAAATGAGTCTTGACTAACAAGAAATGATTCTCTATGATTATGTGTGTATTCCACAAAGTTTCATGTTTTAAGTTGTGATTATTGGGATTACATTTCACTTCTATGATTTATCCCATGTTATGATATTATGAGCTCTTTTGCAGGTTAAGATTTACAAAAGCTATATTCTTATGTATATGATGTGATTGATATTTATTTTATTTACCCTTACTGAGAATTTGAGCTCACCCTTTTATGTTTTCTTTTCCCCAGGATATAAAGAAAGGTTTTAGAAAAAAAAAGATGTTTTTTATGGGAGATATTGAAGATCTTTCACCACGATTAGAAGATTACGTTCCGAGTTTCCAAAGACACTAAACTATTACGATCCTTGTGTGTGTGTTTTTTGTTATGTACTAAGTATTCCGCAAAAGTAAGGTAATGTCAATGTACGTCAAGATTCGGGTCTCTACATCAACCATATACTACCTTATAGTGGATATTATTCATTATTGGATTCACTTGTTATAGGATACTCATGGGTGGAATTTCCTTTACCAAAATTTACAGGAATGCCACCTATCCTCCACTATAAAAAGACACTCACCCCTCCCACTTATTCACACCTCTCATGCACTTTGTATCACAAAATATCATATAAAATATTCACCCAAAATCACTTATATCATCCTATAATACTCAATTTGGGATGAAATCCAACCAAGGAAGCCCTTTGTTGTAAACCAAGAAGAGTTTCCCAAAGAAGTGGTAACATCATTCCTCATGTTCCTTTGTATTATTTTTAATATACACCACTAACATATTCCTCTTATATGATTGTATAATAAATTATGTATCCTCAATATTCTGATATTTTTTCTATTATAATTTTTTTACCTAAACTTACACACACTTCCATCTAATGGGTAACAAGTTTACTATTTTTTGTGTATGGTGAACTACCGCCTCATGAAATGATGTTGTTCATTTTTTCATTACCACCTATCATGGTTGGGAATTATGAGAGAAAATATATTTTTATATTATATATATAATATTTATGATTTATTTAATATTTTTTATTTTTTATATAAAATATACTTTCATGAATTCATTTTTTTGTAAATACAATAACTTCATTTGTGGACGTGTGAACCACCACCTCCTCAAAGCATTGGAATTCATTCACAACTTACATAGAACATATTAAAGAAGGGTTTAGTAAATTTATATGATATATATGAAATAATAATTATAATTTAATGATAATATACATATATACGCAAAAATATATTTCATTTACTTCATTTCTTTAAAAAAAATAATTAAACGGAAATTGCATTCATGCATACGTACAACCTACTATCTCCATGAACAGTGTATTCCATTTCATATTTATATATTTTATATATTATTCAAAATAAAATTATAGTATATATATATGGTAATTATATCTTTCTTTACATTCTATAAATAAGTAAATCCTGATCTATGTAAGAGGATCATGAATAACAATCCAAAATATATATGAAAAACAAAGCATATATTACTTGAAAAGTAACATTAACATGGGGTTGTTAATAAATTGTTAATATAAAGTAATAACCAAATAATATATTGAATTTGTTATATAAAAAAAGTTAATTGGTATACTTATAATGAAATTATATTTATTATACATGAGGTCTGAATGTGTATGAAGAATGGTAATACTTAAGGTAAGAGTTTTCTCATCTCACTTCTTATATCTATGAGATACATGACTTATTCACCACTCATTTATTTTATGAGGTATATATACTATAAATGAATGTATTATATGGTTTATTATAATTAAATTTATGGGTTTTTATATATAATTTTTATAATCATTATTTTATGGGGTTTATGTTTCAAAAGTTACCAAATTGGTAAGCTAATTCCGTCTCAATTTTATTTCCATGAGATGCATGCCATGTAATGAAACTATATTTTTTTCTGTGGTGTATATACAATATTTGAAATTTTATTTTATGAATCCCCTTATTTTAATAATTTTTTTATAATAATTTAATTTTATAATTTCTAGTTTATTATGCTTTAATGTTACTAAAGTGCTAACAGTTTATTCCAAAAATCTCATCATTTTCAATGATTATTTATGATTATTCTTCCATGGATGAAATATTATGATACATCTCTCAATAAATATCATGAATTTTCTTACCCTCTTGTTATTAATGTTATATCCAAGTATTGTTACTATTTCCTACTTTTTGATACTCAAGATAATTAATAATTTATTTATGAAATTAGAATTTATTTCACCTCTTACTCAGAAATATGTGTTCTATAAAAATCGTGTCTTCTAAAAGTATTTTAAAAAATGTTTTAATATTATCCTATGATGTTTAAAGGAAATTTTTACCCATTTATTACCATTAAAAAAACATTATAAAATTAATATTTCTGTTGTTTTCTGATTAAGGAACCTTTTGTACTTTTAACTTGAAAAATTAATGTTTGGTATGTACAGAATTACCCACAATCATGAGTGTAATTTACTTGATGCTTGATTTTTTAAATTTACAAGGTTATTTTTATAAAGAAATTTGTTTCCTAATATTTTGGAAAATTGTTGAAATTAAAATTATTTTAAAATAAAATGGGTTTTAAAAAATTGTTTTATTATTAAAAATAATTTTAAATGATTTTCAATACCCCATTTATATGTTTTCAAAATGACTTTTTCAATGAAAAGGATTTAAATGATATCATATCCTTTTTTATAAGTTTTCAATTAATATAGTTTTCAAAATATTTTTAAGCTTCTTTTTATAATTTTTTACGGAAAAGGTTTTCAAAATGTTTTCAAACTTATTTTATATTTTTTCAATGAAAATGGTTTTCAAAATATTTTCAATCTTTTTTCATAAGTTTTCAAGGAAAATATTTTAAAAAGTTTTTCAATCTTTATTACAAGTTTTCATGATTATTTTCAAGGAAAATGGTCTTCAATATGATTTATTTTTAAAAAATAATTTTCAAATCGTAAAAGATATTTTCCTCACACTACTATAAAATTGGTCTTTAATAGTGCTATAACAACCCATTATCAATGCCAATTTTTTTTGAAAATTGGAGCATGGTGAAAAGCCTAAAACATTTATCAACACTAAAAAATTGCTGTTAGTGGAGCCCTTTAATAGTGATAAAAATGTGCTCCTAAATAAGTACTTAAAATCGTTTTTAGCACTATTAATCAACTCTTTATATCACGAACCAACCCGAGTCGACCCTGAACCGGTCAGCTGAGCCGACCCGCAATAGGGCCCAAGAAGTGAGGGTGGCTACAGGTTGAGAGACGTAGGCCGGTGGGTACATGATCACTGCATGGAGGTGGTGTTGCATGAATGGTGGGGTGTGTCTCATGATACAGGTGAGGGGAAGAGGTGAAACGTGATTTGGGTATTTTGGTTAAGTATATATTTTTTTCTTTTCTTTTATTCATTTTATAATAATAATAATAATAATAATAATAATAATAATAATAATAATATTAATACTAGAACAACAATAATAACAACAACAATAATAATAACATAATGTTATTATTAACAAACATTATTTTTAAAACTTAATCCATTTAATAACATGCGCGCAAGATGCACACCTTATTCCAGACCACTTGGGTACCTGTGCGAGCACTGGGGTTAATGAACAGTTACCTCTAACTTTGTAGTGCCCATGCACCAGTCTAAAGCCCACCCAAATCATCAAACGTGAAGAATTTTAAATCAGGACTCAACCCAAACCTCAGAGCGAGAACCCGAAACTAAGAAATTATAAAATAAAAATTAATTTAAAAAGTCTGGGTGTGATAATTTTCCCCACCACAGACACTTTCTTCCCCCAGAAAGTCACTCAGCCAAACAATGGACAAAACAAGAGATCATTCCTGGTTGAAACTGAAAGAAAGAACAACATAAGATAATGAGAGAATTTGAGAGGGTTCTCCCTACCACAAGAACTCAACTAGTGCCGAAATTTAACACCCAACCATAGCACCCCAGGAAGGGGGGGAAATGGGAACTCTCAGCCAATCCAAAACAACTTTTATAGCATGAGCGAAAAGCACCCCCACTAAAACATGGACTCTCAACCTAGACAAAATCTCCAAAAACTTGAGAAAAACCTCTGAGAAGAATTTAATCCTGGTAGTAAACCAGAGAATAACTACAAACATTATTTCTAATACAGGAACTTACACCTCCAAACGATCACTGATAAACCAAGATCAACCCATACAGGGGCCAAACACACTTTTTAAAAAAACACACAATTCTAAAAACCATGATCAGACAAAAAAACTATTTGGATTACAATAGAACATATTCGTCATAAAACCATGATAAAACAATGAAATTATGATGATGTAAAAACTTTAACAGAAGAAAAATGAGAACTAATAGAATTAAAATATTCTACTTCCAACATGGAACACAAGACCCAGACCAAGGTTTCACACCCCTGGCCACTCCTGACTATGTGCAAGATTCACCCCAAGGCCTATGGCTGGGGCTCTAATTGCTGAAGCATCTCTTGCCTCACAGTCTGTTACTGAAATTACTCCAGTCACAATGTCTTCTTCAGGCGATGCTTCCTGCAGAACTTCTCTAGATGACCAAGACATTCACAACGATGACACTTCTTCAGAGGGATTCAAAATGATGGCTTCACATGCCTGAACTGGTCACACTAGTGGCACACCACTGAATAGTCCAATGAACTGGAAGCCAGAACCACCGTAGAGGACTCTTTAAAAATAGGTCCCTCTGGTACACATTTCTCGTCGGAAGAATAACCTTCGTGAGTGACTAGATACATTGAATTTTCAAGCTTCTACGCTTCAGAGACCAATTAAGATAAGAACATCTCATCCACCAGCTTCTCAAAACATTGGTCCTTAGAAGAGAGGATCCGCTCCTTAATCTCTAGATGAAGACCCCCAAAGAAGATAGAAGTCTTCACCAAATCATGTGATGCTACCTCTAGAGAAAAGAATATAAGATCCTTGAAATGGTCAACATAAGTCTTCATCGTCTGTTGTCCTTGTTGAATACACAAGAGTTCTTACCTTTTCTTCATCTTCACCTATTCAGGTATGAACCATCAGATAAAGAAGGATTTAAAGACATCCCATGTCATCCCAACTTACAAAGATGGTGGGGCGAACAACTCCCATTCATCTAGGGCCATAACTTCAAACAGACCAAAAATAGCATGCACTCTGATATCTTCAGGAGTTCCCAATACCCTGAAGACACGCTCGACCCCTTCAAGCCACTCTACTACTTCCCATGGACCCTCATCACCATGAATGATATGCAATGTCCGAGAAGTACCAAAAAATGGGAATGAATTATCAGTAATATTTGAAACCTTTCTAGGTGACATTTTATGAACACTATATAAAACATAGATCCAAAAATAATATCAATAAAAAGAAACCTCAAATAAAGAACCTTCATCCAAAACAACCAGCTCAAAAGAAACAAGAAAATACAAACACAACCCAAAAATTATGTTTTTCAAAAAGCCCTTTTTATTTTATATTTCCAACCCACTTTATTTCAAGTCCATTTTCTAAATACCAAACCCACTTTTCAAACCAATTTCAATTTCAAAAAATCATTTCCCCTTTTTAAAATAGCTTTAGAAAAACAAGGTCAAGCATTTAATTCCAAGTGCACAGCCCGATAATCCCATGAACCATTGCACATGTATTCTTCTATTTTCACCGATACACACCAATACAGACATCCCATGCATTCCCTCAAATGTGAAAATGTTCATAAAGTGTACCTGAGGTTGCACCCAAACCATCTCTCTACCAGTTCCAAGAAACCACCCAATTTTTATATCAAGAGATTTCAGTTTTAAAAATCCCTTTCAAAAATTTAAATCCATTTAAAAGAAATAATTATTATTTCAAACCCCTTTTTTCATTTTAGAAAGTTCACTTAGACCCACAAGAACCAAGAAAACACACAAGATGTATCAAACTTCCAAAGTGAGAAACTAGTAGTCATGCCTAACCTAGCGACATGGTAGTGGGTCATGGCCCATGTAGGCTTCAACAACTAGAAGGAAATTAAACCATGTACTTAAAATCTACATGGGTCACCACTCCATGTGAAATCATTATGAAACATTAGGTTACCTCCATTTTCCTCTCTCAATCCAAAACAAATCAGAGCGAAACAAGTAATCAATTCCTGAACCACCCCTGGCGACTCGAGGTTAAAAACAGGCATGGGTTCATGAAGTCCTTCCCGTACCTACCTCTTGAGTCCCGAAATTCCTAATCTCTATCTACCGGATACCCCAAATAACAAGGGTCTCCTTTGTTAAATTTTTTTCATGAACCAACCCTGGTCGACCCTTAACCGGTCACCGAGCCGACCCGTGGCAAGGCTTGAGAGGAATTCTCGATCCTCCCGGGCTGGTGACAAGTTCCATGGCATTAGAATTTAATCGTTGGGAATGATTTCACCTTGTGTAAATAAATAACGTAGCGGAAAAAATTAAAATACCACAAAGAAAATAAGCAACATGAAAAGAAAGAACGATCAACAACAAAAAAGTAACCAGACCACAACCAAAACTCCTAGTTAGTTCGAGAGTCGCTCACCAATCCACATCCAACTCTCTCCCACAGAAAACAAGCTCAAGTCAAAGCTAAAAAAAACTAAAAATAGGAAGACACTATTGAGGTGAGTATTAAA
This sequence comes from Viscum album, assembly GCA_963277665.1. NCBI lineage: Eukaryota > Viridiplantae > Streptophyta > Magnoliopsida > Santalales > Viscaceae > Viscum > Viscum album. The sequence goes on along the minus strand of OY728150.1, from coordinate 624,695,303 downwards.
ACTTAGTAGGCATGCCCAAAAAACTATTCCCAATGCACTAAATTTAAATAAATAATTTATAAATTCTAGGTTTGAACTAAATTATATAAAATTTTGGTGTCCACACACAAACTTTCATTTCTAAAACAATTTATAGTCCATTACATTTTTTAAATTAAAAACAAGTGTTACGTTTGAAAGGAACACGTGTATTTCATTTAAAAACATTTTTTTTTCGAACAATTTAGAAATCCAAATTTTTGTTTTTAGTCAAAAGGAAAACCACACACAAAACACAACACAAACTAAGTGAAATAGAAAAAGTGCACATAGGGCCAACAACCAAACTAGACCTCTCAATCGTCTGCCGCATACAAATAAACACTAAAGAAAACATGGGTAGAACCTAGGAACTCGTGAACAATCTAGAATTTACAATACATGTGACTCATCCTGAAGGCATGCCTACTCTCGATATCGTCATAACGCCCTAATGCCCAGTGTTTCCCAACATTGCCTAACTGAGGGGCCCAATCCCATAGCAGAGTATAATCCGTAGTAAGGGCCACTAGCCAGTGCGTAATCTAAACTAGTGCAGCAACCATTCCCAGAAGATTCACTTACTATGCCAGGTTCCCATGTCAACACGTATAATAAAAAGGAAAGGGGTGAGTCAACAAAGTCAATCAAGTAGCACAAACATCACACACAACTCATGCAGTCAACGTACACCAAATATCACACTTGATTCACCCTAAAGAGAGTTTTCCAAAATAATTTATTTTATTAAAGTACCAAACGGCCCTTCACCAATTTTAAAGAAGACCCTCATTTCTCAAGAGAACCAAAACATTTTTTCATGCTTCAAAAGAAACCATTTATCAATAAACCAGAACTACATTTGAAATTCTGTAAATTATGTTTAAAGGACAAACAAGAATTATTTCACTACTGTGTGTTTGTTCATCAATAAAATATTTCAAGTGTCATTTATAAAATAAACGGCTCTTTTTCACTAAATAATAATTTAAAAATTAATTATATTATAGTATTTCTCATTTTTTAAAATTAATAAAATATCAATCAATTAATATATTCGTAATTTAAAGGAGAATGCATTGGGGGACCTACCTCAACTCGCAAACCAGTCCTGATGGTGCCACACCCCTCTCATGGACACCCAAGCACGCGCAAGCTGACAATCGCACGACCATGGAAAAAAATCTTGTCAATGTGATGCAGCTGCAAAGGTAACTAAAATATAAAATAACAGACTTAAATCAATTCAAACAAACAAACAATGCAAACACAACCTCGATATGTCTTCAACACAGAAATCGCACCATCTGCACTATTTAATAAACCACTCTAAATTTTATAAAATGAATTCCAAATAGGAACCCACAACTTTACACACCCAAAACTTATTCAAAACCCAAAAACATTTTCAAACAACCTACCAAACACACTATCTTTAAGGTCTACGATTTAAATAAAATTTATCCAAAATACACTCCCCAAAGACATGTCCAAAATGTTTCTAAAGTAATGTTCAACTCTACTTTTCCACGAGATTATCAGACGAGCATTTTTAAACATTAGTAAAAAATTTCAATTTTATAAAATGTGTTAAATATGTCCATAAATGTTTTAAAACGAGTGAAAGTGCATATGAACAAATAAATAATTGATTCAAAAATATCTCTAGAAAATCCGACTACCATAAAAACACCCTAAAAATAAAATGACACACATTATCAGTGTTCGGACTATATATAAAAATTTATTAAAACGACCAAGCATCAAATTAATTGCTTCAGAAAATAAAATCAAGGAAACACCTACCTCAAACCAATTACAGATACAGCAACGCTTCAGCGGAAGGTAAAATAATCCTTTATGGGCCAAAATTGACTCGCATCTTAATCATGATGATGCAACTCACATCACACTTGTGAATAAGTACCCATGAGGTGATGACTACATAATGATACGTTTCTTCACCATCACACTGAAACAAACACAAAGAATCTAAAAACATAGAAATAATAACTTCAAATAATCCAAACGAATAAACAATGAAAAACCTGCCTCGACACTGGTGTAGGTGGAATGGTGCAAATCCAAACCACTCACCTTTGATGGCAGGTGTTTATTGTGTGCCCATTTGAGAAGAAGGTGCACGTGCGGTTGGTCACGTGAAAACAAAGATGGAATGAGATCCCACAGGGTGAGTCGTTCCGCCTTGGAAGAACGACGAGGAACTGTGGGGCAATGAAAAAGTCACCGGTAGGGGGGGACGCATGGCCGGGAAGGGCGTGAGGCTGGTCGGAGGGTCGTGCTGCTTGTAGGAGGTTCAATGGTTAGAGTAGCGAGGAGGTATAGCGGAGCGAGGGTGAGTCGGCGTGAGATCGAGCTGGAGGGTGAGGGACAGAGGCTAGCCAGTTGGTTCAACTGGGCACCAGATTGTAGTAGGGGGGTTGAACGGGGTCTCGGGTGAGCATGAAGGGGCAAGAAGAGAGGAGGGAGGTGGGTTGGTCGAGGAGAGAGGTGGACAGACACAGGTAGAGGGTCAGAGGAAGGGAATGAGCAAGGACCTGAAGGTGAAGGCGGATCCGACGTGAGCCTGGGCGGTGGGTACCAGAGACGACAGGGGGGTGTGAGGACTTGTGAAGAAGGCAGCATGATCAGAAGGGTGAGGTGAGGTCGTCCAGGGTAGCTACTGGGTGAATGAGAAGGGTGGTTGGGGTCTTGCAGGAGGAAAACATGACGCTGGAGGTGGCGAGGTGCTGAGAAGGTCGGTGCTGGAGCTTGAAGTTATAGAACAGGGTGGCTATAGGTCGAGAAGCAAGGGGTGGCGGGAATCAGACCACTAAGGGAGGCGGAACTGCACAAAGGGAGGGGTGTGGATCACGCTATAGGTGAGGGGAAGGGGGGGAAATGGGATTTGGGTATTAGGGTTAGATATATTTTTTTCTTTTCTTTTTTTCATTTTATAATAATAATAATAACAATAATAACAATAATAGTAATAATACGAGAAAAAAACAAAAACAACAACAATAATAATATTAACATAATATTATTATTATTAACAGACATTTTTTTAAAATTAATCCATTTAATTATCAGATTCTGAAAACCGGGTACCCACGCGCTCATCGCATGACTTAACCCGCGCGAAAGATGTGCACTCTTTCCAGACCACTTGGGTACCTGTGCAAGCACTGGGGTGACCGAATGGTTACCTCTAACCATGAGGTGCCCGTGATCCAGTCTGAAACCCACCCAAATCATCAACCATCAAAAAATCTAAATCAGGACTCAACCCAAACCTCGGGGCCAGAACCCAAAACTAAGAAATTATAAAATAAACATTAATTTAAAAATTCTAGGTGTGACACTTTTGACAATATTTTTAAGATCTGTTAAAGGGGGGTTTTAACAACAATTTTTTAGCACTGATAATATAAATGTAGTTAGGGGGTAAAATTATTTTATTCAGACATCCATGAGCCCAAACCCCTTTATTTGCGCTTCCATGACACCTTTAATAGTGATACCCCCACTTTTATCAGCACTTTTCACCCCACCACCAATTTTATTAGTTATTTTCAAATTTCTAGGCTTACGAAAACCTACATGGATTCGAACCCTTCACCTCCCATTAGAATATGGAACAACTTTATCACTAAAACGTGTTGTTTTATTGTCTTTTTGATGATATTTCGGTTTCTTTGTATATATATTTACATATATATTTACATATATATTTACGTATAGATTTTTATTAATATATTTATAGAATTATTTTTAAATACATTTAGACAATATATATGTGTGTGTGTGATACATATACTTATGTTTGTTTAAATATATTATATATTATATTCATTTACATATATTAGATTATAATATAACTATATTTTTTTTATTAAACACATATATGTGTATGCATATATAATGTAAAAAATGGTTAGATGTTGTATTAAACACATTTTTAGAATATGTTGTTCTTTAAATATATTATAATATAAATTTTTACATAAATATGTTGATATATGTATTTATATGAGTGAGTTATTATATGTAAATATAAGAGAAATTGCATATATTTAATTATAAATAAAATTACATTGTGATAAATGATAAAATTTAAAAACCATAATATCAATATGGATGTAAAACCTTGAAATAAATTCAGTCTCCACAAAAAAGGAAATAGTACCCCTTAAACAAGGATGAAAATATATAAAATGTTAAAAAATCGGGGTACCATGAATAAAAACTAAGTTTTGGAGGACTTTTGGGCCTTTTTAGCCATGAGAACTTTTATGAAGGTTTATCTTTATCAACATAGGGTTTAGATCTCATTGCATGCTTCAATTTGATATGTGGTAGAGCCCAAACAGACACCAGAATAAAAAAATTGTGGTTGTTTGAAGTTTCAGTTGTGTTTTAAACTTATTTTAGATCTTTTATTAATTTTTTGATTCTTATCTTGAAATTGATATTAAATGACTATTAATAAGTAAAAATAAGAAAATTATTAATTAAAAATATTTTTTAATTATTTTATTAGCAATTTTCTCTAAATATCTTATATATTAAGTGAAAAGGACTATTTACCAAATCTAAACCATATTTTAAAAAATACATACAACATTTATATAAATATGAATATATAAATATATTATTATATTATTCTTAATGAAATAAAATTTGTTTTTGAATTATACCCTTATCAGTGCTACTAAAAAAGTGCTGATAAAGGAGGGTATTTATCAATGCTTCTAAAAATGGGCAGATAAACCCCCGTTATCTTCGATTTTTTACAAGCACTGATAAAAGACATCATTTATTAGTTATTGTAAAAATATTACTGATAAAGGTCCCACATTAACTGCACTTTTTTAGCATTGTTAAAGATCCCCTTTAACAGTGCTTTTTTAGCACTTATAAAGAGGGTCTTTAATAGCATTTTTAGATATCCCTATTCAATTCCTTGCACTAGAAAAACCCAGTTTTATAGTAGTGTCAATAAATATTTTTAAAATATATTTCAAAATCATTTTCCATATATTATGACATTTGTTGGTATTACTCATGCCTTTATAGTTAAATGATCCAAAAGATACATTCATATACTTTCTCTGAATGTTTTTTTGTTTTTATTGAATGATGTTTTTAAAACCCATTTCTACTTCATGGGTTATATGTCCATTAAACTCATTTACCTTTCACAGGATATATTATTATGAAAACCGCTTCATTTCATTGGTTATTCTTTGATGAAATAACTATTGAACCTATCTATTTTTCCACATGTTATGATATGATTACATATTTATGATACCCATTTCATTTCATGGATTATGACATGATTGTTTATGACCTTATGGAACATGTATGTGTGATTTCATCATGAGATATGTGGGACCTATATCTCCCTCAAATGCATTGGGTAAATATTTATATCCCATGAGATAGACATGTCTGGAACAGGGAGTGAACTCAGTTCAGTAAAGGACATTGTCTGCATAAATAGCGTTGTGAGTGAACCTTGACTATTAAGATGACCATGGGAGTGAACCACGACTACCGAGATGGTATAGGGAGTGAACACATACTATTAAGATGTCCTTGGAATAAATGAATTGACTATTATGGAAATCATTTTTATGCTTATGTGTCTTCCACAATTCTATGTCTTATTCATATGTTATGCTCTCATGGCTTATGCTCTTTATTCCCTTGTTATTGTTGTCTTATGAACTGGAAATATTTATGCCATGTATCCTATTTTTGATCATTGATATGTAGGGTATGATCTTCAAATGTTACACACATATTCTCTTACCCTTATTTTCATGTAATACTTACCTATTTCCTTTATTTACCCTTACTAAGCATGTGATCTCACCTATTTCTTATGTTTTCTTTCCCAAGTTATGAAGAAATGTTTTAAGTAAAAGTTATTAAGGGTAATATATTTATGGGAGAAATTGAAGATATTTCACTCTGTTTGAATATTTTTTACCAAGTTTCGAAAGACACTAAACTATTATGGTACTCAGGCATATATTTTTTTAAAGTGTTTAAACATATGTATATTGATGTCTCTATGGATAAGTATAAGGATGAGTTAATTCTTAAGAAAATGTACTGGAATTTTGGTAAAGGATAGAGTGAATGGTTTCCTAATGTTACATCCATTTATGGATAATAAAAGTGGATATAGCTCTAGCACAGATATACATAGGGGTAACCTAAAAACACTATATTGCGTTAGACTCAATCAAGAACTGGTGCACAACAATGGGCCTCACTACACACCTGGTTTGACACTCCTAGGGGATATTCTTTTTAAATTCACGAACTCTCTATAAACCGTCATGAGGGATTTAAATAAAATATTAATACTAATAAACAAGTATAAACCTATGGTTTCATGGGAAGGTTTCAAAATGTTTACATCCTACAATTTATTTTTCATGATAAAGTTGTTTTTTGTTTAATAAGTGATGTTCACATTATGATTTCTGGTTTTAATAAATTGAAGAAACTATACGGAAATGGGTTAACATTTAAGTTTTCATATTTCTAATCTATGGGCATGATGAAAATATATTTCTTAAGTGGAAATATCATGATACAATTATACAGGTCCATGAGTATTGGTTATACTGCTGAAGATAAAGAGATAAAAAATGACATGTGAAAGGTATGGGAAGTTTTTCCATTATTATTTACATTAAACATAAGATGATGAATCCTCAGTAATGGTTTAAGAATAAAGTTGGATGATAGAAGTATTTATGTATATAAATGTAGTAATTTTGAAATATGAATCGTGAAGTATATGTTTTACGTTAAGTATTTGAAAAAAAATATTAAATGGAATTGATGAACTATTAAATATATTTAATGAAATGTTTAAATGTGTCTCTAATGTTAAGAAAATTGTGTTTAGTCTGGATAAAGATTTTATTATTATAGATAAATTAAATTGGATAATACTGATTACACTATAATTGATTGTTGATTTTTTTTTAAAAAAATGGTCTATGTCCTCATGGATGAATTTTTCAACATTTTCAGATTTAAGGAATATAAATAGTAATATTTGGATAAGGAATAATTCAAATTTTTCAAAAGGATTTATGGTTATTTAGGTTATTACCATATTTCAAGAGAATATATGATAAGGTTATTCATGTTCTTGTAATGTGACAACCAATAGTTACTTTCTAATATATGGGGGGTCAATTTTAATCTGATTTCAGGTCCTTTATATATTTTTTGGATTTTAATCCTTCAAAAGGGTTATAAGGTAAACCATTTATGGATATTTTAAGTTAAGCTTACGATAAAGGTTATGAGATTAGAGTATTATCTCACCACATGAGGACTTATGAATATTGGGTTACCTATTCTATCATCCTTCTGTTGATGGTAAATGAAGATATATGGGAAGATTTATCATCAATCTTATGATATGTTAGTGATTTAGAAATGAAAAATTCACCTTCCTTTTTCGAGAAATATGTAAGGTTGAAATTTGTTAGGACATAAACAATGGGTGTGATTTATTTTTTGAAAGGGAATAAAATAAAGTAAGTATATCTTCTCATGAACATTACTAAACTTTAAGAAAAGTGTGTTGAAATAAATTTTTATCATATTATCAAAATCTTTATGGTAATAATGAAAAATTTTACACTTCTTAATTTTATATGTTTGTGATTTTGAACCTTTTCTGGATCACCCAGTTTCTTATGACCAGTGATATCTATCAATCTATATGATTGTTTATTCTTTTCTTCCATGTCTATGTTTTCACTTCCCACCTATTTTATCATATGTGGAAACCTAGTTATGTGTTACTTTGAGTAACTGTTATGTTTCTAACTTTCCCTTTTTTAATGGATGTTTTAGTAATCATTTTTACGATACGGGTTTCAACGAAAGGAACTTTTAAGTATTAAACCTTGGATAACCCATAGTAATTTCCAGGGTGAAATTCATTTTAAGGGGGATATAATGTAAGAACCAAAGATATTGTCATTTTTTGAAATTACTTTAATCTTTTTTTATATTTTTCATTTCGTGTAACACTGAATATAGATTTTTTATATGAAATCACTAAGTGTGGCTTGCGTAATATGAAAAAACAAGTCAATCTTTCAATACTCATAACACATAGATTATCTTTTTGTACCATAAACAAAAAGAAGTTATAAGAGCGATCTTTATCGATCTATAGAATTTGTTACATGTAAGGTCGAGTTTTTCGGAAGTACAAGATACTATTAATAGTATTATTAAAATATTATTATAACTACCACCTAGCCATTGGAATGAATGTTACGAATAATATTTACTAAATTATGGAAATATTATTTAAACATGTATATAAAATGAATCATTTTTTTATCAATTAGTATAAGTTAATGTAAAAACTACATGAAAATTATGATATTACATTTCTAAGAAAACTATTTTTCTATGTACAAACACAATTTTGTCTCAAAAAATTAAACAACCCAATTTTGATTAATGTTTTCAATAAAATTTATATATTATATATTCAATCAATATTTTTGAACTAATCTAATATATTTTATATGTATATGGTAAGAATAAATTAAATTTCATGAATAAAAATATCTATTTTTTCAAAAGGTAATTCTACCACCTTTTAATTAAAACCTCATATCAGATAGGATTTTTTAAACTTTTAAAATATTTATTTTTCGAAATATTCTTTATTTTTTGTAGCTTATTATCAAGATTTAATTTTGGTGAACTATTAGTATATTTTTGAGATGTTTCATTTTCTGATTAAAAATGAAAGACACTGAATTTTAATTAAAATTTATTTTTTATATAATTTGTTTATATAGTTAAATTATAATTTATTTAGTTTTTATTGTTTAATTATATTAAATATAAATCAGTTAATATAATGTAGGTAATTTTAATCAATTTCACATTGAAATTTTATATAAAAGCATTTTAAACTTTTGAAATTTTTTACTTTAAAACCCCACTTTGTAGTCTCATTTGTGGGATTGAATTTAAATTAATTCCTTCCACATATTTAATTAAAATTAAAAAAAATATAGATTCATAATTTATAATCATAATAATTTCTAATTTTTAATAATTAAAACTTTTTTAACAAAAAATATTAGTGAATGTTATTAAAATTAATTATAATGATTAAGAGAAAAATTTGCTTAACAGGGGACAAAACATTAAACATAATAGTAAAAACCCCTCAAAACTTTCCCTAAAGATATTTTCGAGAAATATTTTGACCCTATCCTCCCTGGTATCTTATTGAGACCATTATTAGAGACACTATCCTCAACCAATATGAAAGGTACTCAACCCTCCCACTTATTCAAAACTCTAAATCCCTTTGGTTCGCCCAAAATATTATGAAATAACATTCCTAAATCCCTCCTCTCATCCTTATGCCTCACATTGGTCATAAATGTAAGATCCTAGATTTCTCTGTAAGGTATGTTTTACTTATGTTTTAGTTGAGGCCCTGTATTTTAGTTAATTAAGTGATATAAAAAGTCCTTGTGGAGGATCAGGGGTGTTCTAGTGGTTCAGGAAACAGAAAAGGGGGGAAATGAGTGTTCTGGTCTAGCTTCAAGGTCTGTGCATTTTTAGTGCTAACAGTGCGGGCAACCTAGGTACATTGAGAAAGAGGATGATTTTTCGGACAGTAGCCTCTGTACAATTTACGCACATTTTAGAAAACTGTGTGGGTAAACCGTGTGAGGGGGTCTTTTGGATAGAATCATCCACATAGTTTTTTTATGGTCTGGAAAACTATGCAGGTAAACTGTGCAACCAAGAAATCTTTAAAAAAATTACAAACATGCCACTCCAGGATTTTATAACCCACTCAAGATTTTCCTCCTCCTACTCTCTTATAACACTAAGAATGAACCAAAGGGACCAAGATCTCCCAAGGATAAATCTCCTTCAATTATATGTTGTTTGAAGTGCCTTAAGTGGTTGATTAAAGATCCAGTTAATGCTAATCTCCCTCATGCATTTCTTTTTTTTCTTTAGGGTTTCTATTTTTTCCCCTCTCCATCCGAGTCTCTAAAACACTACTTTTTCGGTGAGTTTTAGGTTAAATCTTAAAGGGTTGGTTGAATCAAGATCTAAGGCTTTGATTAGGAGTTCGTTTTCCAATATATTCAAGGTATGTGGTCTACAAGTTATAACCCTCGTGTTTTGTGTAGATTTGTGTATGTAGGGTTATCATTCTTGCCTTATTTTGAAGAGTTATTGGTGCCTTTGACATGTTGAGATGTAGTGGTGCCAAAATGGTTAATTTAACCCCTCTTGATCCCCATGGGATGTAGGGAGGATGACTCGACCAAATTAGGGCCACCCGTGGGGTATGCTAAAATTCCCTAGACCTAGAGTTAGCTAAGTGTAGGCCATTTTGCGAGAAAATAGAGCCCGTGATTAATATTCTAATATGCATGAAGGATGTGTAATTGGTGATTTCTATTATACTTAGGTGGGGTAATGGACTAAGGGGTTGTTTGGTTGTCATCAAAAATAGTTCAAAGTATTAATGAGAAAATTATAGGGAATTAGCTTTATACTTGAATATTCTTAGTGAAATAGGCATGGAAAATGGGAATAGGGATAAAGGGGTTAAGTTACATGAATAATGAAAGTGTTAATGGATTGAGTAAAAATGTAATTTTCCCATTTATTTAGATAATTGTGATGTTGTAAATGATGTTGGATATGTTTTTGGTGATATGGTGTTTTTTGGTGAATGATAAATAACCATATACACATGTCTTGGATGAGTGGGGTATTGACATGAGGTTATACACCCACATGTTGAGTTGGACTGAGGTTTTAACTCCTCCCTTAAATGAACGAGTTAGGTAAGGGGATAGAGTTCTATTCACCTAATGGTTGAATTCCACCAGGACTGAGGCATCAAGGTAAGGATATTGGGAATTGTGGTTATATGATTCATAGTGAGATGTGATTTGTTTAATTCTCTCATGTTGAAAACACTGATCATGCCTAATCTATTAAAATAATTAAAATGGTGTCATGATAAATGAAATGTCTTAGTAATAAATAGGGGTTAATTAGTAGGTTAAATTAAGGGAATATAAATAAAAGATATCCTATTGAACTGTTTAACTTAACTTTACTTTATTTATATTTTTCAAGAAATATATTCCTTGATAGATAGTTTGTAGACATTGTTCATGGTGTCCCACTCAGTTATACTCACACCCTTCTCAGGCTTCCATTGGGTACCCGAGTAGATTTCATGCTTGCAGGTGAGGACAGGGGCAAGGGCCCTTTGCAAGGGAGTTGAGTTGAACATGGGACATGTTTGGGTGAGGTTCTAGACTTGGAGTTCGGACCATTTTGGCGATTCTACTATTTTCATTCGTTTGGGTTTTGTTTACTTGACATTGTATCATGTCATGACATATTTATTGTTTCTTATGATTGTACCAAGTTTTCGGATTTTTTTTATTTATGCATGTCATGGGTTATTTTCTTATGTTTCCACTATTTCAATTATTATTTGTTGTGGATTAATTTGTTATTGATGATATAGTCTCCCCACGTGACCTATTGGACACTTACTGCTAGTCAGACACCTCTAGTGTACGGGGATATGCACTTGAGGTCATGTAACTATCCGGCTCGAGGCACCAGTTTAGTGGCTATCAGGTTGGGGACATTACTAAGTGGTATCAAAGGAGTTATTTTCTCTTTCTTAATATTTTGGGATGGTAGAAAAGATATTAGGAAAGTGTCAGGCCTTAGTAATGAGCTCATGATTGGGAGTAGCTAACCCATGTATGAGGGAAAACCCAAGTCTCCCTTGGAGGGTATTTTTGTTCTAGTTGTGTGTTGTAACATTTTATAATATTTCACCATTGGATGATGCACTTTTTGTGTGATTTGAAAGTATTGTGATAATTCTCTCATGGATGTAATGGTAAGAGGTTGGGAATTCAGGCATCATTATAGGCACCTATGTAGAAAGTGACATGCATCATGGTAGGCACACACATGGGGTGGGTGTGCTGGATGTAAATGTTAGGATGCATATGTTCTATTAATAGTAATGAATTATGCCTAATAAGATGATATGAATGAGAAAAAAGGGAAGTGAAAATGTCAAGTAGTAATTAAGAAATGGTTATTGGTAAATATATAAAAGTTGAATAAGTTTTTGTAAAGGTAAATTGGAATATGAAAATGGTTCAAATGGGAGTAAAAGATAGACTTGTGAATATGATAATTAGATACTGTGTTGACCATAGACATAATGTGATGGCCGAGGGTAGTGACATGGTCGTGAGTTGGCTCCTTTGGGTAGTGTATGAGAACCAGTTTGGTTATTACAATGGAATATACTATCTATATCTCTTAATTCTCATAAAAGATTTATGGTTTCACTCTAATGTTCATGTTTGGAATTGTAGATAAATGCCACCTTGATGATGTGTGTCGGATGGGCGACATGAAGAAGTTGGCGAGAAAGATCCTCTAGTAGTGGAGAAGGAGATAGGGAAGATCCATTCTCCCAAAACATTTCTCATTTTATACAGATGATGGAACGATGCCTCAGGCGGGTTGTGTCGAGCATATTTGAATTGAATAGGGAATTTTAGCTACAGCTCCCTCCAACCATTACCGGAGAGGGTAATCCAGAAGCAACAAAGTTCTAGATTGAGTCCATCCAAAATATTCTCAACCATCTAGAGACTTCTCTTGAGAAGTGATTCAAGTTAGATGCCTATATGCTGAGGGGGTAAGCAAAACATTAGTGGGACATTATGGTTCAGACAGAGCAACCTAAGGGGATGATGTGGAAAAATATTCAAGAGATGTTTCTTGAGCACTTATATCCAGAAACCTTGAGGTAGGAGAAGGAAACAGATTTTATGAGATTGAATTAGGGGACAATGTCGATAATGGACTATACTAGTCGCTTCACCGATTTGAGAGGCTTTGTTCTAACATTGAAGGGAGATAGGGAATCTATAAAAAATGCTTACAGGATGAGCTGAGACATGAGATCATATCTCAGGTGAATATATTTCATCTATAAAGGTTTTATGAAGTGGTGGATCTATCCCTTATCTCATAAGGAAACCTATAGGGAGCTTCAGGTAGTGATCATGTGGAATTAGCTTGGTGAGCAAGTGGTGAATCTTTTGATAGTAGGAAGCACCACTTTGAAACCAAGGGGGTAGCGCACAATTTAGTCAGAAGAGGGGGGATGCCTCTCAGGGTGGTGACTGGGTCTTCTGTTTTCAGTGTGGTAGGTTGGGGAACATGCGTGACCAGTGACCCCGCCCACATGTTTAGTACCGAGCATGCAGCAGGCTAGGCCACATATAGAGATTATACATGAACCTGTGACAGTCAGGGAATGATAGAGGTCGAAGGCAGAGAACAAGTGTAGTCAAGGGTCTAGTTTCCCCATATCGGGCAGGTAGTTTGTGCTCCACGGGTCGTACTGGTAGGGGCGGTCGACATGGAACTCTAGGGAGACATCACCCATACCAACAGAGTGGTGTAGTGAAGGGTACTCGGGCTGGAGCCCACGGTAAAGGGGCGGGTCATCTCCATGCAGTTCAGACTACACCTGAGGGTGGTGAGGTTGGACCGTCTATAGTTTGAGGTATGATTCTTGTATCTTCCACATGTTCTAGTGCTTTAGTCTATATAGGTGCTATGTATTCTTTCATTTCTACTCAGTTTGTAGTTGTGTTGGGCCTAAGCACAGAGATTGCAATTGGAGTAATGTAACTTGATACTCCTATAGGGGTGTGAGTCGAGGACATTTGGAAGTGTAAGGGTTGTGCTATAGAGGATGGTGGGTATAATTTTCTATGGGATTGGTTTGTCCTAGATATGTTAGGTTTTTACCTAATCTTCGGAATGGATTGGTTGGTGTCATATGAAGCCTATATCGACTGTTACCAACATTAGATAACATTCAAATCTCTTAATGGGAGAAATCATGTCATTCGCAGTGAGTGGGATACTCGAGTGGGCCATGGAGGATGGCTATGCCATCATATGGGGGAGCTCATAGCCCAAGTGGCATGCCTTATGACAGATTCTAGGGAGATAGGATAGTCAGTTTTCCCTCTCTTTGTGAACCAGTTTCAGGACATGTTTCTTGAGGGATTCTCAGGGTTACCACTGGATAAATATGTTCAATTTAAGATCGAATTGTATCTTGAAGTAGAGCTTGTTTTCAATCCACCTTACCAAGTAGCACCATCATAAATCCATAAATTGAAGGTTTAGTTAGAGGTGATAGAGAGTAATGGGTTTATATGCCCTAGTACATCACCTTGGGGATCTCCTGTGATGTTTTCTAAGAAGGATGACAGATCACTGAGGTGGTCTGTCAATTATAGGAAGTTGAACTAGATGATAGTTAAGAACCTATACCCTCTTTTTAAAATTGATTAAATTTTTAATCAGCTCAGAGGTGCCTTAGTTTTTTCCATGATCAGTTTGAGATCAGGGTACCATTAGTTGAGGGTGATATCTTTTGACATACCCTCAATGGATTTCTGAAGCAGGTACGGGTTTTATTAATTCCTAGTAATGCCATTTGGTTTGACCAATGCACTCATTGTATTCAAGGCCTTATTGAACCATATATTCCACCAGTATCTAGATCAGTTTGTATTTGTTTTCATTGATAAAATCTCGGTGTGTTCCAAAACTCGTGACGATTATGCTAAACACCTTTACATAGTTTTGAGAACACTAAGAGAGCATAAGCTTTAGGCCAAGATATAAAAATCTCAATTTTGGATTGATGAGGTACAGTTTTTGGGACATATCATATACAAGTAAGGCATATCAGTGGATCCAGTAAAGGTGCAGGCTGTGGTGTCTTGGGAACAACCCAAGAACATTTCTAATATTCAACGTTTTCTAGGATTGTACGGTTATTACAGAATGTTAGTTATAGATTTATCTCATTTGGCAGTGCAGCTCACATGCCTAACCAAGAAGGGGGATAAGTTTGATTGGACAGAGTCTTGTGAGGATGATTTCGAGGAGATGATGAAGCGGTTGACCACCGCACAGAGTTTGATCTTACCTGAACAAGGTAAGTGATACACCTTGTTTTTCGATGTGTCTCGTATTGGAATTAGGGCAGTTTTGATGCTGGATGATCAGGTTGTAGATTATGGGTTGATGTAGTTGAGGCCACATGAAAGAAACTATCCTACTCATGACATGGAGATAGTTGTTGTGGTTCATGCCTTAACGTATTGTGGTTATTATTTTTTTGGAGAATCCTTCATGGTGTTTATCGACTATAAAAGTCTCAAATACATCTTGTCTCAGTGGGATTTAAATCTTCGATAGTGATGGTGGGTCGAGTACCTATAGTATTTTGATTTCAAATTAGTTTACACACTGGGAAAAGGGAATTGTGTTGCTGATGCTCTGAGTTGGAAGACACATAATCTAGTAGTTCAGGAATCTTATTTAGAGTGGGTGATGATGGGAATTTTTTCATAGATTCATTTGGAGGTATAGGAGGGGCACATGCAACTGACCCTTGCATATATAACAATTGAGTATGTGTTTTTGAGCCGAGTTAGATAGAGAACGTTGGTAGATCTAGAATGTTTGGCTATGAAGGAAGTCTTAAAGCTTGGGAGTTGCCTTCTGGTTGGATATTTGACACTGATTAAGTTTATTATGTTCATGGTTGTGATGTGGTTCCAATAGATATACGAGAAGAGTTTATGCGTGAGTTCCATGCATCAAAGTGGGCAGTGAATCCAGTCTTGAATAAAATGATTCATGACATTTGTAGGAAGTTTTGGTGACCGGTAATGAATAAATAAGTGGAGAGTTTTGTGGCATGATACCTTACATGCCAGTAAGTGAAGGCTGAACATCATATCCTAGGTGGGTTGTTTCAATTATTTCCTATTATAGTGTTGAAGTGGAATGACATCACGACGGACTTCATAGTGGGTCTTTCAAGGAATCCTCAGAAGAATGATTCTATTTAGGTGGTGGTAGATCGGCTGACCAAAGTGTCCCATTTCATTCCAATTTAGGAAACCTATACAGTTGACCTGTTGGGGGAGTTGTATTTTCGAGAAATAGTACAGTTTTAGGGTGTCCCGAGAGCCATAGTTTTAGATCTTGATCTGTGTTTCACTTCACACTTATGGAAGGGAATACAGAATGCACTTGGTACCTAGTTGTTTTTAAGTACAACTTACCTACCACAGACTAATGGGAATTCAAAACGTATTCAGGTATTAGAAGACAAGTTAAGAACGTGTCTTCTGGATTTCGGTGCTTCATGGGAAAAGCACTTGTCTCTTACTGAGTTTTCTTATAACAACTATTTTTAGGTTACAGTTCAGATGGAACATTTTTATGAACTTTATGGGAGACCATGTATATCACCATTTTTTTGGTTAGAGGCCGAAGAGTATGAGAATTTTGGGATGAGTCTTATGTATGAGACGTTGGAGAAGGTTTGTTTGATTACAAAGTGTATTAAAATAGCTTAGAGTAGGTAGAATTCATATTTAGATTAGTGTCGTAGATCTCTTGGTTTCATGGTGGGTGATAGTGTGTTTCTTCATGTGTCTCCAAGGATGGGTCACCGTCGAATTCAGAAATAGGGAATGTTGGTGCCTTGATACGTGGGTCCATTAGAGATTGTGGAGAGGATCAGATAGATTGATTACCAATTGTATCTTCCACAGTGGTATATTGGAATGCATGACGTTTTCCATGTTTCACAACATTAATAGTATCATTCAGACCTATCTCATGTGATAAATTTCAATGATTTTGAGCTTGAGGCTGATGTGTCTTTGGAGAAGCACCCAGTTCATATTGTTGATCATAGTGAGAATGTTTTGTGGGGACAAGTTGTTCCCTTGGTTTGTGTTCTATGGAAACATAGAAACATTCAAGAGGAAACCTGGGAGTGGGAATTAAATATGCGGGTCCAGTGTCCTAATCTCTTTTCTTTATAAACTCAGTGATGCTCAGGAAGAGCGGCTCAGGGACGAACCATTATAAGCCAGGGATATTTTAATATCCTATATTTCTTTGTAAGATATATTTTACATAAGTTTCAGTTTATGCCATTTATTATAGTTAATTAAGTTCTATCCAGAGTACTTAAGGAGGATAAGGGGTGTTCCGAGGGTTTGGAAAATGAAAAAAGGGAGAAAATGAGTTTTCTGGACTAGTCGCATGGTCTGCGCACGGTTAGTGCTAACCGTGCAGGCAGCCCAGGTAAACCATGCAAGAGGAATAATTTTCGAATAGTAAACTCTACATGGTTTTCACATGGTTAGGAAGACCGTGAAGGTAAACCATATAAGGGGGCTCTCTTGGAAATAAGCATCCTCACAGTTTGCACAGCGTTTGGCAAACCATGAGGGGAACCATGCTGCCAAGAAACCTTTAAAAAAATAATAAAAATGCCCCTCTGAGATTTTATAACTCACTTAGGATTTTCCTCCTCCTCTACTCTTTAAACCCTAGGAATCAACCAAAGGGAAAAATAGCTCAAAAGAATCAATCTCCTTTGATTCTAATCCATTTTTATTACCTTTATTTGAAGATTTAGGATCTCAGTAAGGGTAATGTCCCCCTTTCCATTCTTTTTGGTTTAGGGTTTCTATTTCTTTCCCCTTTCCATCTGAATCTCTCTCACCCTAATCTTTCGGTGAATTTTTTGGGTAAAGCTTCAATGGTTGGTTGAATCGAGATCTAAGGCTTCGATTGGGAGTTTGTTAACCAACATATTTAAGGTACGTGTTCTAGAAGTTATATCCCTTGGATTTTGTAAATATTTTTACATGTAGTGTTTTTTTTCATGCCCTATTTTCAAGATTTCTTGGTGCCTTTGACATGATGTGAATTAGTTGTGTCTAAATGGTTAATTGAACCCCTTTTGATCACCACAGAAATCAAGGATGATGACTAGACCAAATTAGGGAAACATGTGGGGTGTGACGATATTTCTTGTACCTAGAGTTAGGTAAGTGAGTGTAGGTTGTTGTACGAGAACGTAGATCCCATGATTAATATGTTAATATTCTTGAAGGATGTGTAATTTGTGTTTTTTTAATAATATTAGGTTGGGTAATGGACTAAGAGGCTATTTGGTTGGCACAAAAAAGGTTTAAATGGATTAGTGTGAAAATTATAGGTAATTAGCTTTATACTTGATCATGCTTAGTGATATAAGCATGGAAAATGGGAATGGGGATAAAGGGGTTAAGTAACATTAACAATTAAAGTGTTAATAGATTGAGGCAAAATATAATTTTCCCATTTATTGAGATTATTGTGATGTTGTAAATGATGTTGGATATGTTGTTGTGACATGGTGTTTTATGGTGAATGATAAATATGAATGTTCTCGTGGCCTAGCTGAGTGTGGTATTGACTTGAGGTTCTATGCCCACGGGTTAAGTTGGATAGATGTTATAGCTCCTCCCCTAAATGCACGGGTTAGGGATGGGGACAGAGTTCTATTTCTCTAACACTTGAATTCCACTCAGATTGAGGATTTGAGGTTCGAATATTGGGAATTGTGGTGATAAGATTCCTAGTGAGATAATACATATTTAATTATCACATATTGAAAACGTTGTTCATGCTAATCTGTTGGAAACATTAAAAGGGTGACATGATAAATGAAATTTCTTAGTAATGAACATGGGTTCATTGATAGGTTAACTTAATATATATATATATATAAAGATACAATATTGAACTATTTACCTCAACTTGCCTTTATTTATCTTTTGCATGAGCTATTTGGATTGCTTGATATTTTGTAGACACCATTGGTGGTGGCCTAGTGAGTAATACTCACACACTGCTCGATTCACTATTGGGTATCCAAGAAGATTTCATGCTTATAGGCCAGGACATGGGAAATGACCATATTCTAGGTAGATGAGTTGGATATGGGACATGTTTGGGTGAGGTTCTAGACTTGGAGTCCAAACCATTTTTGGGATTCTACTATTTTCTTTCCTTCGGGATTTTCTCACTTGACACTATAGCATGGAATGACATATTTTTTGTTACTTATGATTGTACCTGGTTTTGGGATTTGGTTATTTATGAATTTCATTGGTCTTTCTCTTATGTTTCAGAAATTTCAATTATTATCTATTGTGTCTTACTTGGGTATCGAGGCTATAGTCTCACCACGTGACCTGTAGGACCCTCACTACTAGTCAGAAACCTCTAGCGTATGGGGAGGCACACTTGAGGTCATCTAAATACCTAGATCAAAGCACCATTTTAGTGGACCCTATGTCTGAGACATCACAATAAACCTAATAAATTAATCACTTTGGTTTAAACCAAGAGGAGTTACCCAATGAAGAGGTAAAATTTTTCCTCAAATATTTTATTTTATTTTCCTTATCATCCCTCAACTATTCATATTCCATTATTATATAATAAAATTATTATCCTAAATATTATTATATTTTGTTATTATAAGGTTTTTCCAACACTTACACACACTTCCATATAATGGGTAACGAACATTACATTCTTGTCTGTGGTGAAGTACAACCTCACAAAAATATGTTGTTCTTTTTTTACTTTACCACCTATCACGGTTGTGAATTATAATGGAAACTCTATTTTTATATTATATATTTTATAATTATGATGTATTTAAGCGTCTATAATTATTATATAAAACATAATATCATTATATCTATTTTGGGTAAATATGATAACTTCGTTTGTGGATGTGTGGACTACCACCTTTTCCAAGCGATGAGATTCGTTCACACTTTACATGGAACATATTAAGGATGGGGTTAGTAAAAACATTTGATATATCTAAAAATAAAATTATAACTTAATTATAATAAATATATATATACATATATGTCATTTAAATTCTTTCTTTTAAAAATATAATTAAACGGAAACATCATTCATGGGTACATATGACCGACCATCTCCAAGAATGGTGTATTCCATTTCATTTTTCTACATTTTATAGATTATTATAAATAGATATATACTGAATATATATGATACTAAAATCATTCAATATGTTTTGTAAATAATTAAGTCATTATCTAAGTAAGTGGATCAAGAATAAAAAGCCAAAATATATATGAAAAACAAAGTATATATTACACGAAACGTAACATTAACATTGAGATGTTAATAAAAGGGTAATATAAAGTAATAAATAAAAAACATATTTTATTATATTTAATAATGTGGTTCTATGATAGATTTATAATAAACTTAAATTTATTATATAAGATGTCTTAATATGTATAAATAATTTCAAGACATAATCTAAGTGTTTTCTCATCTCACTTCTTATATCCGTGAGATACATGCCTTATTCAACAATCATTTATTTTGTGTGGCTTATATAATCCCCATTGATGTATTAATTGTTTATTATTCTTAAATTTATGGGTATTTACATATATATTTTATTATATTTAATTCATGAGGGTTATGTTTCAAAAGTTACCATGTTGGTAAATTAATTCTATTCCAATTTTCCTTCTTTGAGACACATAACATGTTATACATCTATATTTTTCTATGATGTGTGTATTGTAACAACACGAGATTTTATGAGAATTATTCTTTTTAATTTCATTGATGTATTGTGTTGTACGCTACACCAAAATTAGCTTGCACTATACGCAACACCGTATTATCTTGCACTATACGCCACACCGTATTAGCTTGCAATATACGCAACACTATTCATGGCTCGTGTTACACAGAATTTCAAGTTCGTTTTGTGGAAATTATTTTACGCAACATTAAATTTTGATTTTGTTTAATGTATAAATGAAATATGTTTTGATTATGTTATATGTAACACCAAACAGAGCTTTCAATACACGCATCCCTGATTTGTCTTGCATTACACGCAATCAAGACCTTCCTCGATAGCGTGTGTAGTACGCAATACTGAGTTTCACTAAACGATATATTATTATAATATTATTATGAACTAACCGTTATGAATAGTAATACCCACTTTTTGAAATTTTGTAAATTGTATTTTTCAAAATGGACTTCAATTTTTGATTCGGAATATCGAAATTAGCCTAGGGTGAATTTTTGGTATTTTACTGAAAAATTTCAATTTTTGATGAACAATGAAAACACTAGGTTACTATTTAAAAACCAAATTTTTATATAAATAATTTTTTATTTTATTTATATTTATTTTAGGTCAAAATTGATACATAATACCTATATAAGTTCAATGTAATTAATTGGAGTCATTTTATAATAATTTTAGACATATAAATATTTTATTGAACTTTTCACCGTCTTTTACCCACCTCCTAGGAGAGTTTAAAAAATTATATAAAACTTAATTTTACCGCTTTTGTGAGTGGAATTTTGAAAATCTGAGAGACACGGTTAATATGAAGGAGTAAAATGTGGTTCAATAAGATAAAAATAATTTTTGGTGAATAGTAACTTTTTACTTTTATTTACCATGGTTAAAAGTAAATAGAGTAATCAAGGGTAAAAATGATATTATTATTACCCTAACACATGTACTAATTCTATTGGATAAGTTTAGTTAGACCAAAAAAAACCTTTTGGATAAAATATTACCCTTTAGGTTCACTTGAATTAGATTAGGACATTTATTATTACTTTATTTAAAGAAGAGTTGAAATAGTTAAAATCAATGTTTAATAACTAAAACATTTGTAATATAGGGTTATAAATAAGATAAATTAGACTATAAATATTAATTATAAAGATAAAAAGATTTCCTACATATTGGTAATTTATTTATAATTTTTAGACCATATATAAGTTAATTTATTTATGACACAATGATGATGCAATAATTATCTTATTAATGAAATATTAGTATAATTGATGTTATAAATATCCAAATAAATGTAATTTTAGAATTTTGATGAATTCCACTAATTTTATAGTTTAATATGACATGTTATTGTTGATTTAATTAACTTTTTCAAACTAATAAGGCTGTTATGATTTTCAAAAAAATCAAGTACCAAATAGTGTCAAAATTGACATAAAATAGTTTTTAAAACAAATATTATATTATTAATTGTTATTTTATTTATAAAAATCAATGGTTCGGAAAAATGACTTAGATAAGGATATATATATTAATAATGAACCACTTGGTGTTCGTTTGTCCTGTTATAGTAAGTTTATTAACCATATAGTTTAAGAAAACAAAAAGACACGGTAAAAGTTAAATTATTTAACTTAGAGTTAAATCTAAATGATAAGGATAAAATAGTAACCTAAACTTATCTAAAACCTATTGGTTGAGGGGATTTAGACCCATACCCTCCTTATATTTGAAATAAATCAATTTGAAGCTATTAAAAACCGAATCTGACTTTATTATAAATTAATATTTTATGTTTTCCTAAGGTGCCCCTCTCCTCCCTTATAAAAAGGGAACCCCTTCCTTCTTCTCTTCACACCCTTTTGAGGCTTGATGATCGGCCAAAACCTGACAATTACTCTTCTAAACCTCCCTATTTATATCATATAGGTTATGGTATTCTCAAAAGACCAACTTTAATGACCTAATAAGATGTTTAAAGGAGGTGCATCAAGGAAGAGGTAATCTCTTCTACCGATTCTTTCAAGTTTTATTTATTCTTAAAATTATTCTCCTTTAGTTGTTTCATTATAAAGAAATAAAATCATTATCAATAATATACTGATATGTTATTATAACTATTAAACAACCCCATTTTACCTTCTATACATCCTACGGAAAATGAAATCACGACGCATGTGTACGTACGGAATACCGTCTCCACGCCGTGGTGTAATCAGTTTTTACACCACCACCTTACATGGATGGTATAATGGTGTAAAGAATAACTATATATGGTTATTAAAACATCATAATTATTCTGAGGTATTATATCATCCACTAAAATTCCATTCAATAATTATGGGAACGATATCATCGCCCGTGCGTACGTACGAATTACCATCTCCACGACCTGATGAGATTCATTCTCCATGTTAACCATTCAAGAATGATTATAAAGTATATATATAATGAATAATAATGAAATATATGACATAATAAAGCTAATTAATTTATTCATATATATATATGTCATCTACTTACTTCCATTCACGTCAATAAGGAAAGGAAAACAACATTCATGGGTACGTACGACCTACCGTCTCCATGAACGGTGTATTTCATTTCATTCATCTATCTATTATATATATATACTGATTATATATGATATATAAATCATGATTTACATTATTTAAGTAAGTAAATCATGATATAAGTAATAATAATATTAACAACAACACATCCAAACAAGTACGATGAATAAAACGATTTTACCCAAAATGCTGCTTTAACCTGGAATTTACAAAATAACGAGTAATATAAAGTCATAAGTGAACCATATATGATATAATAATAATTAATATTATTCTGTAATAAGTCAACGACATTAATTAAAAAATTATATATGATTTTGGGATAGGTACGAATCATATCGGACCTAAGGTAAGGGATAACTTTTCCAATCTCATTCTTATCTGATATTGTTGATTCGTATGTATTAACTGGGTTTATATTTTTCAATCATGTCCATAAAAAATGTTTTTATAAAGTGTTTAATATTATTCCATGTATGTTTAAAGTTATGTTTACCCCTCTTGGACATTTACTTTATGTTATGGAAGGAATATTTCTTTTGTTTACCACATGTGGTACTTTTTTTTTGACTTTTCCCTTAAAAGTACGAGGAGAATGTTTTTTAACTTATACGGCATGAACAAATTTTAACGGTTTCATAACACCTTATTTTCATGAATATTAATCTACAATATTTCATGACTATTTTCAACAAAATCCTCTTTTTTTAAAATTTCAAGGCATTTTGTGAAAATAAAATGATTTTGAATAAGAAAGGATATTTTCCTCAATAATTTATTTCAAGTGCTTTATCAAAACCATTTTCCATATAAGATAACATTATTTCATATGTGTATGTTTCAAGTATAATGTCTATATGATTTACATGTTTTCAATTCTCTTATGATGAAATGATATACATTTTTTATATGGATTATGTTATGATGGGATGATGTTTATGAAACCCATTTTATTCTTTGGGTTATAATGAATGATTTATGTTTATGTTGTGGCACATGTAAGAATGATTTCATTATGAGATGGGTGGGACCTATATATAAATCCAATATATTGGGTAAAGATTTATATCTCATGGGATAGACATGGATGGAACCGTAAGTTAATCTGGCCTAGTGAAACAAGAATGGAACGAGGAGTGAACTCGATTTAGAAAGGGAATTTGTCCACTAAGATGGTCTTGGCAGCAATTTCTTGGCTACTATGGAAATCATATCATGTGCTTAATGTTTTTCCACAATTAGAAGTTTTATTTCCAAGCTATTTTATCATGATTTATGTTCCATTAAGATCTATGCCTTACATACTGCCATGTTTTATGTCATTGCTCAAGATTTCGATGTTTAAACATTATGTTCATGTTTTTATGTTTAAATGTATATGGTTTGTTTTATTTTCTCCATGCTTACCCTTACTGAGAATTTGAGCTCACCCTTTATATGTGTTCTTTTCCCCGGGATATAAAGAAAGGTTTTATGTAGGAAAAAAATGGGAAGATCCTTATGGGATATGTTTAAGATCTTTCACCATGATTAAAATATTATATTACGAGTTTCCAAAGACACTAAACTGTTACGTTCCTTCAGTGTTTGTTTTTGTTATGTATTAAGTATTCCACAAATGTAATGTAATGTCCCTGTACGTCATGATTTGGGTCTCTACATGCATAATATGTTTTAAATTTTATATAATGAATATAATTGTTTTAATGATTATTTAATATTCATCTAATGTTATTATTTCCATTTCATTATGATTCAAAGTTACCTAATCGGTAACAATTTATTGTTATAATCTCATCATTTATCAAGATTGTTTCTAATTATGATTCAATAGATGAAATATTATAATCCATCTCTCAATAAATCTCATTAACCTTCTTAAATTCTAGTTATTCATGTTATATCAAATTAATGGTACCATTTTTACACTCTTGGGAACATAATATAATTTAAAAATGATTTCATGAAAAACTGACATTATTTCGCATTTCAAACAAATATATGTGTTCTTTAAAAACCATGATTCCTAAAAATGTTTTCAAAAATGTTTCAATATTATACTAAAATGTTTAAATTAATTTTTAACCAGGTATTAACTTTTTAAAAATGGGTTTAAAAGGAATATTATTTTCATTTTCCAATCAAGGTACTTTTTTAAAATTTTAAGGTGCAAAATGAATGTTTGACATGTACAGACTTACCCAAAACAATGATTGTCATTTCTTAGATTTTTTAATTATACGCTTAAAAGGTTATTTTCTAATTCTTTTACTAATACTCCATAAATTTTTTGGTTTAAATATTTTTATCAAAGAAAAAGGGGTTTAAAAATTATTTTTTATTTAAAAATTGTTTTAAATGATTTTCATAGATCCCTTTATTTGTTTTAAAAAGGTTATTATCAAAAAAAATTATTTCTAGGATATCAAATATTTTTTTTATAATTTTTTAGGGAAAAATGTTATCAAACTGTTTTCATTATTCTTTTAGAGGTTTTTTAGGGAAAATGTTTTAAATATATTTTTGAGCTTATTTTATAAGTTTCAAGTAAAATGGTTTTCAAAATGATTTCATGGAAAAAGTTTTTCAAATGGGTTTCAAGATTATTTTATAAGTTCTTAGAGAAATGTTTTTTAAAAATGTTCTCTAACTTCATTTATAAGTTTTCTAAGACTTGTTTTTAAAAATGTTATCAAGATTGTTTATAATTTTTGAAGGTTATTTCCAAGAAAAATGGTCATCAAAATGTTTTATTTAAGAAAACTTTTTTCAAAGTGTAAATGAATTGTCCAAGGGAATTATTTTTAAAATATATTTCAAAAACTATTTTCAATCTATGATGAAATTCAATTGTTATAATCATGCCTTTATGGGGAAATGGTCCAATGGTTCCGTTCATATTATTTATTTGAATGGTTTATGGTTTTATGGAATGGTGTTTCTGAAACTCATTTCTATTTCATGGGTTATATGTATATGAAACCCATTTATCATTCACGAGTTATATTAATATGAAACCCTCTTCCTCTCAAGGGTTATTAATTTATTAAATTACTATAAAACCTCTCTTTTTTTCATAGGATATGAGATGATTATATTTTTATGATACCCATTTTATTTCGTGGGTTAAGATATTATTGTTTATGATCTTGTGGAACACATATATATGATTTTATTATGATATATGTGGGACCTATATCTTCCTCAATTTCATTGGGAAATTATTTATATCTCATCATATAGACATTGACAGAATGGGGTGTAAACTTGATTCAGTAAAGGAATTTATTTATTGAAATTTTATTTGGAGTGAACCTTGACTACTAAAATGGTCATGGGAGTGAAAAATGGCAACCAAGATGGTATGGGGAGAGAAACCATAATATTAGGGTGACCTTAGAAGCAATTACTTGACTAATATGGAAATCATATTTATTCTTATGTGTATTTCACAGTTCCATGTACTATTCCTATGTTATTATTTCTTGCATTATGCTCTTGATTCCATTATGATTCATGTATTATGAATTTCCAATATTTATTCCATGTCTAATGTTTATGATCTTTGATATAAATGTTATGATCTTCAAGTGTTATGATCATGTTATCATACCCTTATGTTCATGATATTCTTACATATTTCCTTTTTTTACTCTCACTGAGAATCTGAGCTCACCCCTTTCTTATGTTTCCATACCCTAGGTTATAAAGAAATGTATTAAGTAGAAGTACTAATGGGGAATATATCTATGGGAAACATTGAATATCTTTCATCTAGTTATAATATATTGTTCCATGTTTCCAAATATACTAAACTAATTCAGTCCATAGGCATGTATTTTGTTAATGAGGTGAATATTCATCTAATATGATGTAATATCCATGTATGTTAAGCCTAGGTTTCTATAAGATCTACGAATAGGCATTACTAATCTCATATAATATTGTTACAAAACATGATTTTTGGAACTTTGGATGTGGTGATTATCCCTACTTATTATCCAGTTGATGCCTATAGAGAGGACCCCCTAGTGAAGCTACTGGATTATCCTCATTCGATTCTACTGTATATCAATTCTAGGTTGAAATAATCATTTTTGGAATCCTCTGATGAAAAATTCAGTCAAGGGATGTAATTTCATGATTGAATTCATACAATAGATGACCAAACTACTAATAGAGTTATCGATCAATATCAGGATGATACTTATTCTTCTTGAACATCTATAGACATGCTTGGAAAACCATCTGATAAGAGTGTCTCTTCTCATATGGGTAATACCCATATGCAAGAATATTATAAGGAAGATTTTGGTTTATTATAGGGGTCCAATATACTTGAATTATCCCCTCATGTTGAACATATGGTCTAACAACATGAGAAGGATGTGCCCATTTATCAGGCCCCTCTTTCTAAATCAACAGTGCAAAGGGTCATGGAGGTCACACCTATGGGTATTGATAAATCCACTAATAAATTCAGCCCCCTCAGTAGAAGGATATGTGTTGATGATATGGAATCCATACCCTACAATAATGAATCATCTAATCCCCTTGGTATGAATGAATAATTCTTGTATAGTATGATTGAAAAAAGGAAAAGAAATAAAAATAAAGTGGACATACCGAAGGATGATGGGTCTCAAAAAGGGGAAGAACATCTCTCCATCAATGAATATTCTCTATTGGAAGTACTAGGGGATTGTGAATTCTCCCATGACTAGAACCCTACGAGATTTTCATTTTGTAAAAAATCCAATATTGACTGGCCCTACAAAGCCAAAAGAATAAATTTGAATGATGGAATACCTTTAAGAGGGCCTCTCTTTGTTTATTTTTTGTATTAAAATATTCAGGTGAAAATGGTGTTATAAATCATTGGATATTAAATCATGATAATATCAACCTATTCTCTTGAACTAAAAAATGATGGATGACTGAGTTGATATTGAAATTCAAGGAACAATTATTTATTTGATTTTTTATATGCCTCTAATCATTAAATTAAATTAAGGGAACTTTGGGATGAACTAGAAGTGATATCTGATTAGATTTCCCATAGTTGGTTGATTTTAGTTGACTTTAATACAGTATTAAGACCTGGTGAAATTATGGAACTCATTTCAACATGGTGGAATATTATGAATTCTTCTATTTTATTGATATATGTTGCAAGGTTGAAGTCACAAAAATGTGAAGATATTATACCTGGTGTCGATACACCCTCAATGGGAAGCAATCTAGAAAATTGGATAGAGGTTTTTCCAAAGTTGATGATAGGAATGATGCAATTGAGGTCTATGGCCTCATCCTTCCCAAGTTCTACTCTAATAACAAACCTCTTGTGATGGAAATTTATAATATAAAATTATGATCACCACTTACCTTTACATTTAGTAATGCATGGATTTTCATGCCTGGGTGTCGGGAAGTTATCATTAGTGATTGGAGAATGGAACCTTCTGGTTGTCCTCTCCAAATCATATCCAAAAAGATCAATCACATTAAAAAATAATTTGGTAATGGACCAAAGAATCAATTATCAACATTTATAATGACATTAGGGATATTGAAAAACACCTCTTTCAATGTAAAAATTCAAATTAGAGTCAACATGATTGTTTTAGAGATGAGATCCAACCCCTTTCTAATCTTGATGAATTTTTCCCCTCAAAAAAGGCTCATACAAAAAAAAACAATTTTATATGGATACAAGAGGGATATAGAAACACCATGTTATTTAATTTTTTACACATGAAAAATAAGGTAAAAAAGGGGGGTCATGGACCTCAAAATGGATGGGTCCATTAACAGATCAAGAAATGCAATTTACAATGTTTTTGTTATATACATTGTAATTTTTTATTCAGAGAGAGGGTGAGAATACACCTACAATATGATGGACAATATTATAACCATTGTAGATGACCAACAAAATAGGAATTTAACTAAATATTCTAATGAGAAAGAAATTATAGCTAGGACCTAATGGGTTTAACAACAAATTCTTTATGTTCTATTGAGACATTGTCCCTGTTGAGGTACTCAATGTCATTAGAGTGGTATTTAATAATCCATAAATTCTTTGTAGTTATAATGGTAATTTGATTTCATTTATTTACAAAAAATATAATGCAGCGGACATTAAGGATTTCAACCCTACTGATATTGGGAAAACAATTACAAAAATTATTAGAAAAATCATTTATTTACGTTTTAGACTTTATGACAGGGATTCCATTACTTATAAACAATTTTTATTTGTATTTATAAATAGAATTCATTATTTCCTTTTCAGTACTTTAGAATGGGTCAAAATTACGATGAAAAAGGATAAATATGGGATTTTTCCCTTAATATTGATATATAAAAGGCCTTTGATAATATAAAACATAGATTTATTTTTGAAATGCTCAGAAAACATAGATTTACTAGTACCTTCATGAAATTAGTCATTATTATTCTCAAAAGTGTTAGGCTATTCATTTTTTCTAATGGATATCCTAGAGTTTTTTCAATTCTCTAGTGGAGTCAAGAAAGGGGATCCTCTTTTGTGTCAGGATTATTTGGTTCTTTACATAAATTTTAGGGATAAAATATATCTTTTCACCCCTTCACATATGTTTTATGATGATGAATTTCTCTTCTTTGGGAAAGCTAACAGAAAAATAGTATCTTATATTTAGAATATTTTTTCTTCATTATGACGAAGTGTATGGATAAGTTATATGCCGAAATAAGTCTTTTATGGTGTTTTGGAATGGAAATCTTATCTCTAAGAATAAAAATATTGTAGAACACTCTGAGTAAATAATGTAACCCTTCCATTCACCAACATGGGGGGAGACCCTTTTGGGGAAAAATTTAGAAGATGTTATGTCGAGATAATTTATTCTAGAATAATTGAAAATATTGAAAAATGGAAGGCACAAACCATGTATTAGGTCCAGAGAATCTGTTTGGTGAATTCAGTTATAAGATCCCTATTTTTTTATTATTTATCTATTTACAGATGGGCTAAAATTTTCATCAAAGAGATTCAATATTTGATCATTAATTTTTGTAGATTGGTTTAATTAATGAAAGAGAGCTAATTATGGTGTCTTGGAAGGAATATGTTAACACCATTTAATTGGGAGGTTTGGTTATTAAATATCTAAATATTTTAAATAAATATCTTATCATAAAATTTACATGGAATATTTTAATATCCAACGATAGCTTCTTGAATCTATTTTGAATATATTTACAGTAAAAATTTTTAATGGTTACCTTATGTATATTACATCATCAGTCTGGTATTCTATTAAACACTCATATCATGAGATTATTAAGTACTCGAAGTGTCTAGTTTAAAAATGGTCCACCCTCAATATATGGAGTAAATTATGATTGGCCAAGAAAATAAATTATTACATGAGTATCCCTCCTTCAAGAAGCATGTTTCCATTTCAGATCTACATTTCAATGATAAATTATAGGGTATTTTACCTCCCTCATTCCTGATGGATTTTCAAGGGAATGTTTATGTGTATAGATACATTCTCATGTAGACTCAAAAACTCCACTGTAAAACTTACTATCAGGGAGTAATATAGGTTTAAGAGTCTTGGAAGCACCATTATCCCTCTATGGTGGTATATTTTTTGAAATGGTTTCATCTCCCCAGTATATTTGTTGCTTTTTTGGGGGATTTAGAGAGGCCAATTTCCTATTTATATCCCCATACAAAGAATGTAATTTCATGATGTATATTCATTCTACCTATGTAAAAAATCATATAAATCCATAAATCATGTGTTCATTTATTTAAGTTTCTCATGAAGACTTTGGGAGAACATTAATAAAATGTTTGGTGTGGCTTTGAGGCTATAAATATTTGAAAATATGATGATTTTCATCTCTAAATCAGGATGTAGTGAAAAAATACAAGGAATGATGATCACAATAGTAGGTACCGAAATTTCCTACATTTAGAGAGATGTAATTGGACTTTGATTTGAAAATCAAACTCCTTAAATTCAAGTATAGATTATTTCCATTTATAGAGAGGACATGGATAACTCTATGGTCTAAATAGGTTCAATGAATAATAATTTTTCTACCTTGTTATCTTGAAAACCCTTAGTGTCATTGGAAGGGTTAAGAATCCATCATTTTTAATGTCTATTAGATGGATTCCTCTAATATCTTTTTGGATAAAAGTGAACGTTGATGGGGAGGCTTTAGGTACCCCAAGACCCACGGGTTATGGTGGTGTTTTTCACACCCATCGGGACATTTTTAAAGGCTGGTTCAATCAAATTATTTTTAATTTATATTACATTGAGGATAAAATATGGCCGATGATTATGGTTTTTAAGTTTGTATTCCAAAATTACTAGAGATAACTTTGGTTTGAATCTGCATCTAATATTATTGTGTATTTTTTAAAAACATGATCTAGGAAGGTTCTATGGAGAATAATTCCATTCTAGATTGATTTCCTTTAATTAATTTAAAAAATAAATTTTTATGTCACACATGTTTATAGGGATGAAAATAAAGTTTTTAATTCTATGTTAAAAAGGGAAGTTGAGGAAGCAAGCTCAAGATGGTCTTTTGTTAGTCTAAAATTCTGCTCACATCTTGTAGAATTAAATGCAAATAGTTTTTTTAATTATTGATTATGTAATCCCCCTTATAATGATAATTTATATTAATTATAATGAAATTTTCTAGGAATGAGATTTCCCATATCCATAAACTCTTTTAGTATAGAACATTTTGGAAACAAAAGTCAAAATGGATATTATATTTTAACGTATAAATAATCCACATATTTTTCACCGATTTAAACATTATTTTATTTTTGGATTCCTTTATAATATTACCTATTTTCATAAAATAAAAACCCTCCTTACCTATTTTGTAGGTATTTTAAAAAAGGGTTTTAAAATTTAAGAGATATTTTAATATCTGGAAATGCTGTTGTTTGGGATAAAGAAATATTTATATAACTGTAATGTTGGAAAATTAAAGCTTTTATTTGTTATGATCATGTTACAGTTCTTGGGAAATATTATTAATATGGATGGTTTCATAATAAAACAATGATGGGTGGTTCTGTTATAAACCATTGATGGGTGGTTTCATTATAAATGAAGGATGGGTGGGTCCATGATAACCCTCAAACACATTGGGTATAGAAGTAGAATGCATTGTATCTTCCATTTGTAAGTGTGATATAGAAAATGATATCCCAAGTTAACTAAATGATTTATTTATTATTTATATACATGTTTATGGAAGTATTATTATTTTTAAATGTAATCTAATGATATTATGTACAAAATAATGTGTATTCTACTTCTTAATGTGGGGATTATAACTTTGTGAAAAAGTTTTCATGTTTTTTTCATGAATTAAAAGAAGACATTAGGAGTTTTAATTTTCATTAATTATTTCTTATGAAATGTTTTATGAAAAGATTCAGGATAGAAGTTTTATTTATTGAGTATCAAAATTTTTATTTTGAACCCAAATAATATTTTCAAAAAGGAAAATTATTATAAGTATTCGTGAACTAAGGGGTTTGTTTCTTCTTTATTTTATGTCCCTTACTGTGGTTTTTTCCCCATACCACATTTTTACAATTCCTCTTATAAGGTTTAAGGATGGATAAAATGAGATAACAATTCAACTTAAAATTCATGAATATTAGTCATTAAAACAAAAAATGTTTCATTTTAAAAGATTTATATTGTAGGAAAAATGGATACAAAGTATACGTGTCCACTTTTTATGTTATGGGGTTTTTATGTAATATTTTTAACGTAATTTTTTAAAACTCTAAACCTAAATTATCTTTAGGAATGAAATAAATGGAATTCATTACCAAAGACCTGATAATATGAATTGTTAAAGGCTAGGTATGTACTATATCTCTAACACATGTCCATGAGATATATCATATACAAGAATACATTTTCATATGATCATTTTGTTCACAACATCAATTAAACAAAATATTCAAAGTATTTCAATCCCATATAGAAATTAATATGTTATCAATTATAAAAGTATATATATATTGAGTTAATTAATAAATCAAATGGCATTCACCCTTATGGATGAACACATCACATAACCATCATTCAATATATAATAATATCACATGTGTTATCTAGGTATGTTCATATACTAATATAGTATATCCAAATTGATGGCCCAAATTTCATAAACATTATAAAAGAGGACAATTCATTTATTTGTAATGCTACAACTGATGAGATTATCAGAAACATATTGTACTACCCCATGACTAGATATGCCTTAAGGCCTACACAAGAAATGTCTCTATAAAGGTTATCATTCTTGGTATATCACCAAACATAGTTATTAGGAAATATAAATATGTAACATGCACCCCTAGTATACCAAATGCATACATTATAACATATCATGTAGTATACATGGGGGTTATACAATAAGAAAAAAAAATCTTTTGTGCCTCATTCGGATAATATGTATATCTATATGAATATTTATTCATGATTACCTTAAAATGTATTCCTAAGTTATAATAATTGATGATGAACATTGGTTAGGGATAATTCATTCCATAACTCTATGTAAAAATATATTAAAATACAATTATTAGACTCCATAGTGAGTAACGTCTATGCGGTAAGATAGTTTTAATGATGTTCATACATATGAACAATACTTCTATTTTTTAACTTGTTGAAAACATATAACTTATTAAATTCATAAAATAATGTGTTAATGTTTAGATAAATTTTATTTTATACTTTAAACACAATATAATCAAATAATTATAATCAATATTTGAACCCTTTCCATAAAATTTTTCTATCAGATCATTTGTATAACAATATCAGTCAATTTCATTAATTCATTACCAATAAATTATATAATTTTTTGGATAATGTTATATTCAATTTTTTATGGTAACTAAATATAAACATTTTCATCTATTTTTATTGATATTCACATAAATATTTTATGATATTAATTTAAATTTTCTTTAAATTTTCACCTCTATAATCTTTTATTTGCAATCATTCAATTTCTACTAATCCAAATTCACCTCCACCAACCCCTACAAAAATTCTATTAAAAATATCATGCTAAGATAAATAATCACATTTGTATTGGGAAATAATTCTTATTTTCTCTTCATGGTAATATTTAACAAATAAACTATTGTATTTCTATCTTTTCCACAATTCTCTATAATGGGAGCATTATTTTGAAAAGAATATTTTATTAATTCAAATATTTAATGGATTTTAGTGGGTTAAAAACCCTCTTATTTTAACAAAGACCACATATTAAATATTTAATAATGAGTAAAGTAAATTTTTTATCCTTACCTTCTTTTAAATTATTGTATAATATCAAGGAAATAAAAAACCATGGGTATTTAAATTATCATATTATATTTTTCATAAAACAAACTTGTTAACAAAAAACATCCATTAACTTATAAGTAAAATAAGTTGAAAAAACATAATTTATATATATTCATATTATCTTGATAATATTACTTTACATTTTAATACAATATTCAACAATACATTTCTTATTCAATAGGATGAAAATTGCAAGACTCAAGAATTATTTAAAAATTTTCAATCTCTTGTAGACTTACAAGAATTGTAAATTTTACATTTGGTATTATATATGCTTCAAAAATAAAATAATTTATTTGTATGAAACAAATATATAACATAGACATGCATGAGTTTTATATAATTTCAAAAATTATCACTCAAAATTCCATTATATAGAAACTACGTCCTTCCTTCTTGAAAATACCTTTGTGTTTTAATAACCCACACTCACTATTCAACTATTGTATATTCTTTATTTATTTTAAAAATTTACCATTAGGTACTTAAACAAAATAAAAAAACTTAAAAATCATATTCCTTTTTCATATACTTCCAACACATTTATAAAATATTTTATTCCTTCATAGAACTCCTTTATATTATCAGAACATTTCAAATTTTGATCCTAGAATGAATAACCAAATCATGCCTTGTAGTATTTATTCAATATCTCAAAATGATTTTCACTCTTAGTTATATAGAGCACATGAGTGGAGATTAAATTTACTTAGGGTTTTTTAATATAATTATTTTGAAAGTATAGATGGATTCATATATTTCTATCATAAGCATTTGGATCTACTTGTTGAACAAATTTAAAATCTTTTTAATCTGAAAGGTGTTACCCAAAATCATAGAATTTTATTTCCTTTCAAGAGAAAAATTTATATCATTTTTAATATTCTAATAAGATTATTATATTAAGATCATACATTTTATATTATTATTATAAAATTAATGTAATGGTAATGGTTTCATTTATCTAGAAGAGATAGTTTTATCATATATGTATCGTTGATTACATTTATTTAATTAATATATTTATTAAATGTGATCCCCCTAAAATGATGACCCCCTTTTTAATTAAATCATATTTATTAGTAAATATATATATATATATATATTAAACTATTATTTTATTATCCTTTGAATTAATCACATCACTTAGTTACTTAGGTAGGCCATAATGGAAATAAAATCATATATGAATTTTGGAGGGTTGAGAGAACAACACATTTCCTAATCCACCATATCATTAATCTCAAATAAATTCATTTGGTACTATAATCATATTAGGATCTACTAGGTATGGTTAACCTAAATAAAATTCTAAAAACATACACCTAATTTTTTGATGGACACATATTTTCTTCTTTAATTATAAATAGTAATCCATGGGAACTTGAATTTAACGCGACCTACCTGGATCGATGATTATGGTCCTGAAATGTGTTTGATTTGGATATAACCCAACACATGGTAAATTTTAACGGTAATTTAACCTCACCATCATATCTCATGTAATCTATTTACACGTATGCATGATTTTAAACATAAAAATATATAATCATATTGCATCTAAAAAAATTAATACGTGGAAACCATATTTATGAGTAAATATTTGTAATACCGATAGCTTCTAATATTAACAAAAATTAAAATATAACTATATTTATACACATAAAAATCAATTCCCCAGATAAGGAATATGGAACTTTTATATGTAAATTTCTTTAATCAAATTAAATTAATAATCCCCATAAGTGTAACATGGGAGTGATAAATATAAAACCACTAGTTTTCTAGATAAGGCGTAAACCTCTTATCTAGTGAGTAGTATTACTTAAATTTCCTTCTTAAAAGGATACATTACTCAAGAGATACCTCAATTCAAAAATAATTCTAACACATAAACTACAATTAATATCCTAAATGAATCTCATAACCTAGTATAATCTATAGTTAAGGTAGAATAAAAATAAATCAATTACCGCATATATTTTGGAAGTTATTAGATACAAGAATGATAATTTACTCACTCAAAAGTAAATATTTCATTAATTCCTAAAATTGAAAACTGAAGAATCAATCTTTTTCAAAAGTGATGGAGCCTTGGTCTATTTCCTCTAAACATGTTCTTAAAAACTAGAGATAAATACCTATTATAATTTCAATTAATGATATTTTTCTTTTTCCAACATTTAGAGACAATAATTTCAATAGCATTTTTCAATTAAACTTTTTATAATGAATGTCTACTTAAAAATTGAGTTTTTTTATACATGCTCTAATTTGGTATACAATTGATCAGTTGATAGGGAACTATGTAATTACAAATTTGTACATCGTGGTGAATTCTATTTCAGTCGTAATGAGACTAATTTTGTAAATCATGTACAAGGAGAGGACATTGTGAATCACTCTTATTTAAGATATGATGGTATTTTCAGGCCCATAGTAAGAACTAAAAGCCATCATAACTGACACATGTATGTCATGAATAATACCAAATCTCCTCATGACAACCTGATCACTAGAGCCATCAGTATTAAGTTTTAGAACTATACTAGGGTCTCTCGGGGATACCCATAATACAAGGAGAGTATTGTATTCCCTTACTAAATTCAAATATAATGTGAATACTCCCTCTTGGGTTTTTAGGGATATGAAATTATTTGTAAGGGATTGAAAATTTTTATTTAGGTTCTAGTGAGTGAAAAACCTTCCATTTTTCAAAACATTGTTTTGGACCTCCAAAATAATCCAATATCTAGTTACCAAGACCATTATATGAGATTTAACTTCCATAACTAAGTTATCATTACTATTAAATCATGTGTTGAAAATGATCTTCATGGAATCAAATTGGGCCTCAATTCCCATGCAACCTAATATATTCAATTTGAATAGATGGGAAATGGTTTATTCATTAGATTTAATGAATTAAATCAATTATGAGTCTATCTAAATACCATTTTTTTACAAATCACTGTTAGTGGGGCTAGTTTGGTTACAAAAATACAATATCAAGTAAATATAAAAAATTAGTATGTAATTGAACCATTTTAAACCAAAAAATTCATCATCCTTTTTTATGGACAATGATCCTCTGAAACCATGACATACTAAATGATCCATATTAAGTTGATGTAATGATGTGGAGATATATTTTCATAGAAAAACTAAATTAAATAAAATATTGTTTTTTTCATTATCTAGAACCACATTTATAACACACTGATATTTTAGAAAATATTTTTTTTAAATAAAAACTATGTTAAATAGCTTCCACCACATGAAACATATAATAAAAATGAGTCACAACATATTAGAAAAATAATATTAAGAAAATAAAAATTAACC
The DNA here is from genome assembly GCA_963277665.1 of Viscum album. NCBI lineage: Eukaryota > Viridiplantae > Streptophyta > Magnoliopsida > Santalales > Viscaceae > Viscum > Viscum album. Next base: position 624,657,282 of record OY728150.1, on the reverse strand, counting down.
ATTCAGTGAATAAAAAATATTTTAATAAATTATTAATCCCTACAAAATAGGTATAAGAATAATTCTTGTTTTAAAAGTGAATTTCTCAGTAAAAAAGATTTTATTTTTATATTGTATTTAAATTAAAATATAAAATTATATATTATATAATTTTAATATAAATAATTAAATTAATTTTTATATTCATAATTTAAATATTATCTAAAAACAATGTTTTGTTAATTTTCCAAAATAATTGATTTTTAGGTGAGTAGTGAAAAATAGAAATTTTTCTAATACTTTTATTTTTGTTAACATATCATAAACAAATAATGACTACAATGTTTTTGATTTATTTTTTATATATAAATATATATCAATATAGTAAAATAAAGAACTAAAATTCAGATGTTGAATTTAAAAAATCCTATTCAAATGTTTTGGATGCATATGTAATATCTAACACTAAAAAGTATATTTATTCATTTATATTACATAATTAATACCATTATTTTTAAAAAATAAATCTAAAAAATGGATTTTATATTTTATATCAACATGTTAATATTATTTAATTCTTTCAATTTAATATTAGTAAAAAAATTATTATTACTATGATTAAATTTTATGAGCCTAATAACGGTAAAAGTGTTATTTTTAAAGAATTTCGTTATTAATATTGTGTAATTTTTGTTTGATAAATTAAATTGATCTATTTTATATAATAAATTTTATATTATGTTTACCCATATATAAAAATATATTTTTATTCATTTAATTGGTAATTATTATGACTCATTTAGATAATAATTAATTTTATATAATACTAATAACACTTAATGTAGAAAGAAATACTTTTCTACAAAATAGTTATTCTATATATTAAATGATTTAATTTAAGAGAAAATTTAATATAATTTACTAATTGAATTATATTAGTGAAATATTAAATTAATGTTCATAATAGCGAATTTTTGTGATAGTTTTTACCTTATATTTTTAATAAAATATAAATTACTAGGGTAAAATCTACTCACCCTTATAAAATGAAAAATAATGAAATATAAAAAACTAGTGGAAAAGGCATGAATCCTTTTTCAAAAATGTGTAAAAATGAATGATATAGTATTAATATACCTTATATCACCACAAAATACATTATATACTAATTTTTAACCATTAGTCCTTGAATAATTTCATGCCATCATTGAAAAAGTAATGTGTATTTACAAAAGTTCCCTTTTATTCACTTATAAAAGGAGATCATTTAATAAAACCAACTCCGGTAACATGGATCCAGTGTCAAACTTATTAAATTGGAATAGTATAATTTTTATTTCATCCCAAAAAAATATTCTAATATTCTTGGTAAACTAGATACACATATGATTCCCATATTACATTTGAATAATAAATCACAACATAATTTTTTTTCAAGAATGTCACTATTCCATCTAGAATATCCTTGAATATTATTCAATGTAAGCATTTTAGATTTTTGGGAATGTAAATAATATAATTGTGACCTCAAATTCTCAGTTACATTTATGTAAAGTGAAATTTATCACGAATAAATGAAGAATAATCTACATGGCATAATCTATATGGCTATAAAAATATATGAACACACATTCAATTTAATCAATTACCAGAGTCTCACGATTAGATATAGAACAATCAATATGGAAAGATAAATAACTGAAAAAACATTCAATTTAAATAAATTTACCATGATGAATATATATTGAATAATCAATATGGAAATGTAAATAACGGAACACACATTCCATTTAAATTACTTGGATATCATGAATAGAAAATGAATAATCAATATGGAAATGTAAATAACTGAACAAAAATTCCATTTATATAATTTGAATATCATTATTAGATAAGACAAAATAAATATAATTTCAAATATATCACATATATTCACTAAATGTTTCCTTATTACCATGAAAATTGTATGTGAAAAATGAATCACATTACTTCCTAAGGCGGAAGTCCTCCGTACCATAAAGCGATATTATCATAATTTAAACAAAATTAAATGTAAGAAGGTATATGTGATATTATAATTATAGATGTAAAATAAAATTCATAAATATCATATAAATTAGTTAAATATATAATTATATTTATCATTTAAAGGTGGTGATAAAAAATAAGCAACATCTGTTTGTGTTGCGGTAGTTCACCGTAACCACGATTGACAGTTTTTTTCATTTGATAGAATAAGAGATGATATAAGTAATTTATTTAAAATAATAAAATATTGGTATATATAATATAATAAATTTATTATATAATCATTGTTTAATAAGATTTTGTTACGGTAGAATAAGAAAAGAAATTAAAAATTCTCATTTTAGAACATTACTTCTTCTTCCGAAAACATAATTAGGGGTTCACCAATAGCCTTCTTAGGTTGTCCTTATGATCAAACCAAAGGCTATAAGACCACATGAGCCTTAGAAAAGTTGGTGATGTATCCTTAGGTGCATCCATGTGACCCAGGTTCAAAACTAGGTAGAGGCATATTTCCGATACCGTAGTAGCACTATAGCAGGTACAATAACAGGTACTATAGTAGGTACTATAGAAGTAATTTAGCAGTACTGTACACTGTACGATACTGTAGAAGCACTGTACATTGTACAGGTACTATAGCAGAACTATAAACTATAATAGGCACTATAGCAGGAACTGTAGCATTTACTATAGAATGCACTTTTCAGAACTGTAGCAGCTAGAACTATTCACCTTGGGCCACTGGTGTGGGGTTGGAGTCCTTAAGGCTTTTGGGACACCCAGGCCTTCGGGGACCGTAGGGATTTTGGGACACTTTTATGGCCTTCGGTCCACCTCTAGGACTTTGGGCCACATGCAGATGCCCCAGACACACTACAAAAAATAAGCAGTGCCAGAAGTGGATTTAGAGTAGGTGAACTCACCAGAGCAGAGCCAAATGGATTTTTCAGACTGAGAGGGTATGGATATGCCATCAGGAGCAGCCTATGCTTGCACAAGAAACCTAGACATACAGCCATGCGAAGGTGGAGAACTACTATCATGATGTAAATACTGGGGAGGGGCAGTTCCTTGTAGATAGTTTGGTTGAATTCCCTAAGTCCTTCGGGTCATGTAATCTATTAAGCCTACATGCCATGCAATCTCTGACCCTATATGCCTTATAAGGGTTCCCCCTCATCCCTTTAAAGGGGGGTTATCAAAAACCAATAAAAAATTAAGGTCTTCAGGCCATTCGGGCCAAAGGCTATACGATGTTGGTATGAGTGTAATTATGTGATTTGGATATAGTTTTTTTTTGAAATAAATGGAATTGGAAGTGTGACTATGGGATGAGTGGGGGGTGACCTTTTATAAGTGGGGGAGAGGACACACATGGAATGTTTGAAAAACTATAATTACACCCACATTTTTATCATAGAATAACCTACAAAATGAGTTATTATCCACACTTAGAGGTTATAATATGAAAATATGGCCCCAAAATTGGTGTCTCACTAGTTGGTACATCATTTTAACCCTTATCGTTTTATTTTAACCCATGGTAAACCATTTTTTACCTTAAATATTGTAATTAATTTTTACTGACATTACTATTCACAATGGTCAAAATTAATTTGAACTTATTAGATAATATATATTATTATGATTCCAAATATATAATCCAATTTTCCAAATTTAATTCATATAAGTGGTATAATTCAATTTAAAAATATTCCAATAGATGTGATGAAAAAAGTGGGTTTTTAAAGCGAAACCTTTCATTTAAATAGAATCTTTTAATATCAGAATTCAATATTAAATTGGTTCTAATAAAATAAATAAATTAAATATTAATATAATTGAACTAATTTTAAATAAGGATTTGGCCTTAAATAATTACTTAATCTTGAATATTTGTCAATATCATACATTATTACACATTGAGGATCTTTTTGGGTTTATAGTTTTAGGTATTTAGGATATAAAACTGACATAACATCTCATAATCATAAATGTGGATACTATTAAAACAATATCCATTAATTTAAAAATAAAAATCATTTCAAATAAAACATAATCACTTTGAAAAATATTCATGAAATTTAAATTGTCTTTCTTCTTTCTCTTACAAATCCTTATAACCTGTGTAAACATTTAAAACTTGGGATGAGCACAAAAATCTTAGTAAGGGATATAAGAGAAGAAATCATTAGTCAAGTGATAAAAAAATGATAAAATCCCTTTCATAATTTTTTTAACATGCATTGAAACATAATGTAGTTGCCATGGGAATTATTTACCATATCACTCTTATATTAACACTAACACATGGAATAACCTTTTGGTCAGCTTCCATATCTGGAGTACCCAATTAATTGGAGAGCTATAATGGGGCACACTCGTCATATCTTGAGCTATAACGGGCTCAAACCAACACATCTTGAGATATAATGGGTATCGCCCATCAAATATTGAACTATAATGGGACCAACCCAAAATAAATTATCACTAAGGAACATATCATGAATGAGAAACATGATACCTCATTTACACCCTTGACAAAAATACATTCATATTTTAAAATATCCTTTTTCGTAAAACCACTCTTAGAAAATAAACACTACACACACAAAATAATGAAAAACTATTTTTAAAAAATAACTATAAAACATATAATGGAGAACCTATAGTATTAAAACAACATGAAATTAAAAGATAACACTCATGAAATAAAAAAAGGAACAATCTCTTTGAATTTCATAAAGGATACATCTAAAAGGATTTTAAGAGGAAATTTATTTACAAGTACCATAACATATAATAGAGAATGATTAGATGAACAAAATATGTATATATACTATAAATACACATAATAAAACATAATATAATCAAATTTTATTTAAAAAAAATACTCTTATCATGTTAAAACCATTTAAGTTGAATGTTAACCCAATGAATGGAAATTATGTTTAGAATTTACTTATGAAATGGAAACAGGTGTACATGAGAGCGATTAATGAGATATAAATGGGTTATAACATCATTAATATATAATAAGGTAAGTGTGGTGAAAGTTAGAAAAAAAAACAAAATCATTAGGAATTAAAAATTATTGAGCATAACATAAAAGTGATTCTTGAATAAAAGTGAGAAAGGGGGGATCCCTTACCTCAGGTTCGAATTCCCTAAAACATGTTTAAACCTAATGTATAAAGGTTAAAATAGTGTTATTAATAATTTAAATAAACATATTCATTTTTATAACACCTTTTATGAACATTTTATAACATCATTCCACCCATTCATTATTCATATTTTGTTAATTCCATTGTTTTTAGGTCCGTTCTTCACATGGTTTTCATGATCGGTTCATTCTGGATATTCATGTCAATTGGAAGTGAAACTATAGAATTATAATGGAATGGTATTTAAATATTTCCATAACAATAAATTATACCATTTATTATTTTTAATACATGAGGAGGATTCATAAGTTATTTTTTTTTTGATATTTGGTTAGGTCATTTTGGCGATTCTTCGATCATAATAAATTCATTTTGATTTATAAATTAATTACATGTGTAAAAAATGATTATAGAAACTTATATAAGATATAATAAATAAATTATAATCTATTTAAACCATAAATATTGTTTCATGACCAGTCTTTAAGGAATTAAGATAAATTAAAATCACATAATCTATGATGTTGGTAAATTGACACATCATAGACGATGTTTTAATTTCTAGAATAAGTGGGATAGGATAAAAAGTATAATGGTTAATCATCCATAAACATGATGAAATAAATAATATGTAAGATACTATATCATTAATTCCTATTGGATAAGGGTAGGTGAGGAAATAAGAATAATAAAAAACAAATGAAAAGAAAATAAAGAAAACAAAACAGGATGTTTACCTCTTGATATCTTCTCTTTAAATCCTTATTATGGACATTGGTTTTGGCCTTTTGGTGAGACTAGTAGGTCTTGGAAGTGGGTAAGGTTATTGAGAGGAGTATCTATTAGAAATTAGGTAAGGCTCAGGGCTTGAGAGATTTGGGAGGAAGAGGAGGAAATCAGTGGTATTTATAGTGGAGGAGAGGAGGAGTTTTCCCTTATTTTAATCATCAGTTTAATATTATTTCTCAAGAATATGAATAATATTAATTCTTGTGAAAAAATAGTAAATAGAGAATTTGAGTTTTAATCAAGTGTTCTTACATCATCCATTGGGTCAAAAATATTCTATTTAACTGATAATTTATATATACGGTATTTTACCATGTCTCACTATTCATAAAAAATTCATGTATTTCAGACAAATCCCAAACATTCACCCTAACCATTTTTAGACATGAATAGTTCAAAAATGAACTACATTTTTTGAAAATAATTATTTAAATTTGATTAATTTAATTTTAAAAAAATGATATTTTATTCCAAAAATAAAACTCTTAAAACATTTATTTATTTATTCCAATATATGAGTATAACATAACTTCAATTAAATCTTATATATATACTATAACAGGTGTGGTTACTATTCATAAGGTTATGTTACTATTCATAAAAAATTATGTTGGTTTTATCAGACTCTAAATAACTTACTAATCGCTACTACGTATGCCAGTTTTTTGAAATTCAAAATGTAGAAGCACAAAAATTATGTTTAAAGGATAGTTATGATTGTCTATATAAAAAATGTATCATGAATTTAAATTTTTTTAAACATTAGGATGTAAAATTTTACGTTAAAACTAATTTAAAATATAATTTTAATTGCTAAATTATTTTAAAAAGGTATATTTCTATAAAAATCATTATTTTTCACTATTAATCAAAAAATTATTTTTTAGAAAAAATAAAAAATTATCCCTAAGAAATTTTGATATGATGATTTAATAAATTAATTTAATTTTTTAAAATAATTTTTTAAAGTGTGAAAAATTAATTTTCATTAATATGTGAAATGAACTACTAAACCATTTTTTGAAAAATACAATTTTTCAAAAAACATTTTTTTTCTTTTAAATGATTCTTATTTTATTTCTAATCAATATATACCCCTAGTTTTTAAACATTATATTGGTCTATTCATAAATACTAATTTTATTTTTTTTATAATGTTAAACTGTATTACAATTCATTTAGTCTGGGGGTTCCGTGTTCTATAAGCTATCAAAGACATTCAATTTAATGAAATATATTTTATAGGTTTTTAAGTTATGTGTTTCATGTCTCATATGATATAGGAAAAATAATAATATTTTAGAATTTTGAGTTGTTATATTCTCCCCAACTTTAATAAACTCCTTCTTCACAATTTAAACATGATCATGGTAATCAATAAATTTATATTTTAAAATTACATTTAAAAAAACCCACATCAAAAAATTGGATTAAAAAATGTCCTATTAAAATATTTAAAGAGAAATACAAAAGTCCATATTGAATAATAATAAATAGGATTAATTGTATAATAACATAGGTGGGAAGTCAATTTATCGTCATGGAAGAAAAGTGAAATAAAAAAGTAATGATGAATGGTGACTATGGTAATTAATCACAAGAATTTGAATAGTCAATGGAAGTAAAATAACCAAAAAACCATAAATCTATAATTAGTAAAAAGACAATTGATTTTTCAGAAATTAAGGGAAGTGGGTTTTTTTGTTTCAATATCCTATTCTTAATGTTAATTTTTTTTACTCTCTAAGAATATAAGTAAATATTATTACATGATATATTTCTATTTCATAAGCATAATTTTATCCTTTGGGTGTGCCTTGGTACTTTTCTAATTCATCTCTAACTATAAGAAAAGAATAAAAAAATGAAATTTTTATACTCTAAGAACTAAAATTCAGTATTAATGGATCATAAGATCTATAAGTGTGAAAAGTATTTTCATCTGTCTCTAAATATTTTCCAAAACCAATATGGTTATTAGAAGTTATCAAATATAATAAATTAATCTATAAACCTCAACATAGACCCCAATTGTTCATCATTAATATTTATTAATAAAATCATTTAAGTAGAAATAATGACTTGTTAACCATAACATCATGTAGTTTAGTGGTAGGCATTAAAACCTAATCTCCCTTCGGTTATTGGTTTAAGCCCCGAAGCCTTTCCGGATGACACAGGTTGTCTTCCAGCATATAGGTTATCTTTTTTTAAACATATTAATATAATTCCTATAGAATTCCCAGATTTTGATGACCAATAATTACTATGAAATTAAACATATGATAAAATTGAAATTTTACCAATAACTTTAATATTAATTCTTAAAAATTTAAATTAATTATTCCTCCAATAACTTTTTCACTAAATCATATAATAAACCAATGGGGTATATTTCCATAAATGTTTCACAAAATTTCCTTAATATTGGTAGACACCCATCACATAAAATTTAAAAGGCGGTTTAAGACTATGAAATCATGACAAATCTTAAAATCATAAGTCCATGATGGTACCCATAACTCTTAAGTTAATTAAGACATATACGATTAAAATTTTAACAAAATTTTTATTTGTTTCTTTATTATTATAACCAAAATGCCATTAGTATTAATAATTCTAAAATATAATGTTTGGATCCCAATATATAAATACTTTAACCATTTTATTTCAACATAGTTTCTTCCATATTCAAGGGTTAACCTTTAAAATATGGAATTGAATTGCATAATACCCAGGTTCCCCACATCTAGGATAATGAACTATAATCAGGTAACTTGGATGAAATTTATTTCCATCAATCATACTCTTCATTTTTCATTGATAATAAATTTCTTTATTCTCTTATTTTCTAGATTTAAACCATATTCACATTACATTTAGACACTTACCTGGGTATTATTTTTCATATTTCTAACATGAAAGAAATCTATCCTTCATTCCACAATGGTCTCCATCACTTGAGCTCTAAGTGAACTCAAAATTTCTCTTTGGTGAGATTTAGAGTTGGTTAAAGTATAGTTTTTTTTCATATTATTGGATAGATAATTAGGAATAATGATGATATATTTCACTCCTATAATTATCGCATTCAGTCTCTCATAGTCCCCAATTTTCCTTCACATTCAATATTAAATGGATTAATTTGGGTTCTAGACATTGACGAAAACCAAAAACCATAGTGTGAGAAAAAATAATCATTGTTGGAAAATCATATAATCATTTATAGGATTTTTAAACCATGAATCATTATTTTCAATCTAATATACCTTAGGATTATCATTGGTCAACAATTATCATCACCTATCAAAATACTTGATATTTGTTTGTCAATAAAATTTTAATAATAAAAATAATATCCCATAAGACTATCAAACCAGGTGTATATTAAATCCAATTTTCATGTACTAGGTAAAACTCAATTCAATCACGAAACACCCTTTTTAGAGTTATTATTACCACTAGGTACATCTGTTCCAGAACCATGTTCACGTGTAGTATCAAAATAGGGATTAAATTCTATAAAGAAACAAATGATCTATACATTACAAAAAAATTAGGATGTTCTTTCTATACTTATCCTGAAAGTCAATTATAGTTTTATTATCCTGAATCAATTTTTTTTAAATATACTTCCCAATGTTTCTACATAAATTCCTCAGATAAAATTGAAACAAACCTGATTCTAGTAACCCTTAGCCAGTGTCTAGTTTATTACATTGGAATAAGATATAAGTAATCCCATATGAAATTTTTTAATAGTTTATTAAACTTAGTAAACTTTATACACACATGATTCTCATATTACATTTGAATATAAAAATTAAAAAATAATTTTTTTTCGATTATATCATTATTCCATCGAGAATATACTTGCATATCATTCAAAATAAAATTTCTAGATTCTTGGGAAAATAAAAAAGGGTGATGTTGAATTCTCAATAAGTGTTTGGTAAAGGAGAATATATCATGATTAAATGAATAATAATCAATATGGAAAGGTAAATATCCAAACACACATGCCATTTAATCAATAACATGACTATAATGATTAGATAAGGAATAATAACTATAGTAAATTAAATAACTAAAAAAATACTTTTAAATATATTAATTATAATTAATAGATAAGGAATATTATATATTTCATGGTAAAAAAATGAAAACACATTCCACTTAAATAACATTACTATCATGAATAGATAAAGAATAATCAATTTGGAAAGGTAAACAAATGAACACATATTCTATTTAAATAACATGAATATAATGAAAATATTTTTCATAATAAATATAATTTCATATATATCACATATATTCACTGAACATTATCCTTATTTCCTTTCATGTAAATAATATACGAAAAACAAATCACATCACTTGACGTGGTGGTAGTCCACCATATACACAAACAACATTATCATTATTTAAATGGAAGAGAATGTAATATATTATATGTGATATTATAATTATATAAGTATAATAATATCATAAATATAATATACATGAGTTGAATACACCATTATATCGAGCATTGAAATGTAGTGATGGAAAACAAGTTAATCAGTTTGCAAGGTAATAGTCCACCATACTGATGATCAGCATTTTCCTTTTTCATTTGATAGAAGAGGAGATGGATATAGGTAATTCCCATAATATAATAAAATATACATATATTATATATACCAAGGTTATTATATAATTTTTTATAATATTTTAAGTATGTTTAAGAATAAAAAAATTAAAAACATTGGTTTTAAAATGTTACTTATTCTTTAGAGAACTTATTTAGGTTTCCACAAAATTCCTTCCATGGTTGTATTTGTGATATAAAAAAGGATATTTTTAAGGGATTTAGGAATAAATTTGGTAAGGTCTTGGACTTAAAAAAATTTATTTGGAAGTGTGAATAGGGGAGGACAATGTGCTTCCTTTTATAAGTGTGGGAGAGGACAAACATGGATGTTTTTTTAGAAAAATCAATAATGCCCACATTTTTATCATTAGAAAATAAGAAAAATAGGTCATTATGACCCTAATAGGTCATAAGGTCTAAATATGGATAGAAAATGGTCATTGGAAAAGCCTTTAGGTCATTTTTACTCTAATCATTTAATTTTAACACCCAGTAAATGAGGTTAAACCTTAATTGTAATATTTAATTTTTACTACATTTACTATCAATAATTGTCAAAAATTAAGTTGAAATTTTTAGATAATATAAATTATTTTTATTCTAAATATTTAATAAATTTTTTAAAAATCAATTCAAATACATATTAGGATATAATTTAAAATTATATATGCAGACACGACAAAAAATCTTGTTTCTAAAGATAAAATTATCTTAAGTATAGAAGTTTTTAATATCAAAATTTAATATGAAATTAATTCCAATGACATATATTTGTTAAATAGTAATAAAATTGAATTTTGTTTTACCTTAATACAAATTCAAAATATAATTTATCCCTCTAAATTATTAAAACTAAAAGGAAGATTGAAATAATTTTCTGTAATTTTCACTATTTATCAAGAAATAAATCCTTTCTGAAAAATCCAAGAAATTCACCCTAAGCCAATTTTAATCTTATGATCTCAAAAATGAATCCCATTATATAAAATAAATTTTATAGAAGTTATAAATTTATATTATGTGCTCAAAATATTGAATAAACTAGTGTTTAGGGAAATACATTTTTTCAAAGAAAATTTATTTTTCTTTGAAATTATTCTTCTTTTATTTAAAATCCATAGATAACCATAATTTTTATAACATATTTGTTTCTATTAATTCCTTCCAATTTAATTTCTAGGTTATAATTTTACACTATATTATAATTCATTTAGGCTTAGGGTTTTTTGTTTTATAACCTATCAATGAAAATAAATTTAATGAAATATATTTCAAGGGTTTTTTTATGTTCGGTATTGTGTATCACGTAAATAGTTAAATACAATGTTATTCTATTAAACTTTTGGGGTGATATAGATCAATTCTACCACATAAATTAATTCATTACAAATATTTATCTTAAAAAAACATCTAACCTAGACTACCCTTGACAATATATTAATGTTCTAGAATCCTTGGTCATTCCAAAAGAATGAGATAAGAATCCATAATGTGTTACCCAAGGTAGAACATCCAAAGAGAGTTGTAATATTCTCAACCTAGATATCTTATTTAGTTTATTCATCTTCGTGACTAAAATACATTATAATCCATTTTATGATTATAACATAAGTATTATTGATACGATTAAATTTTATTATACTAATTTAATATCACTTTTATATCTTCCTCCAAAATCATTCAAAAAATGGATACATCATCATGTGAACATAAGTAATACCACCTCTATGAATGAAAAGTTCTATTTTCCATTACTTTCTAGTAGGGATGAATTAAAAAATGTATTAAATTTATAAAAAAGATATTTATAACTCTATTAAAATTATGTAATGATACTAATGGTCATTATATAGGTGTTATTAAGACTATATGTTCATGGTAAATGTTACCATCTAAAATAAACATATCAATGAACATTTATTATTTTTTGTTTACTATGGGAAAAAACTATAGAATTGAATAATTGTTTTTCTAATAGAATAATAAAATACATAAAACACAACAATTATAGTGATTATAAAGCAATTTTACAAACAAAATAACACACTCAATATACTGAGGCTGCTTCCGAGATATTTAATGAACCACCTCATGTAATTACCTTATGAAAAAACTTCTTAATAAATAAATAGTATATGATTAAAAATATACCTTATAGAATTACATATATGTGAAAAAATTACTTTAGAATGTTTTTAATAAACATATTTTGATTACTTTGTATGATGCGCTCTTGATCATTTTGAATTTGGACCTAAGGTAAGAGTTATTTGTCTTTATTTTAAATTCCGTTAGACATGTTTGATATTTCACACAATAATTTCATTTATATGGTGGATTAATTATCACATTTCTTTCAGGTATAATGAATATATTTTATTTGATGACATTTTAGTGTCAATTTTATGGTATCCCTTTTATTTTATGGAGATTCTTACAATACCATTACCATAAGTGTGTATATATCTCATTTTTTCAATGAGATATGATGCATAATCACCACTTATTATATTTTTTTGGAGTATATATTGTCTACTCATACCATTTTTCAGAACTTGTTATATAATTTTGGAACATTAGAATCTTTTATCCTATCATGTTGTATTTTTTTTTCTATGGATGTACATTTATACCACAAAATCCCAATTATAAATGTATATTTATCAAAGAATTATGATATATGTACATGATATGGATAACTGAAAATTAATAAATTTTAGTTAAAATGTTATTCCATGAGTATAATTCCTAATTTATAGATACATTATTCAATTTTCTATATCATAATATATAACCACTTTTCGCTCTAGGAAAATTATATGTTCAAATCAGCTATTCTTTCTTGATGAATTTATTTTAAAATAAAGTGAAAATTTTTAAGAAAACGTGTTACTCATTTAAAGAGAGTTTTCCTCCATTTCCATGTTCATTATTCAAGAAAAATGTTTTCCTTTTATATTTTGAGAGCCAAATATTTTTTTACTAATGTGGCCTTATTTTGTTTTCTTATTTCTTGTTTTCAATGGGATAATTTACAACCTATATTGATGATATGAATTTTCAATAATGTTATTTAACAATATTTATAATGATTTCCATAATTTTATAAAAAAATATTTAATAATATCATTCAAATTATTTTTTAATAACCATTATTAATTTTCAATGATCTATTATTAAATATTTTTTCTAAATGTAAATTTTTTTAAAATGTCTTTAGTTCACCATTTTGAAACTGTTTTATCATTTTCAAGGATCCATTAGTAAAAATTCATTTTTTAATGGAAAAGTATTTAAGATTATTTATCTGAATTTTTTTAAATCACTGTATGTAGTCCATTTATGTAATATTTTAATATCTCTGTAAAATAATATAATTAAATTATTTTTCAATTTAGTTTTTTGAAATTGTATTTTCAATGAGACCATAACTTCATATTTTGTGCTAACGATAAAAGAATTTTTTAAAAACCTATTTATGATTTCACATCCATTTATCTTTATATTTGAAGGATTTATTTACATGGAACTTATATTTCATGAATAAGCCACTAAGACATGTTATAAAATAACTTTTTGTGTCAATTTAATTTGTATTATCAAATGTTTTCATTTTTAGGACAATTTTTCTGATAACATTATGAAATGGTTTATTTTTTTATTTCCATTAGTTTTTTAAGATGTTATGAATAATTGTTTTAATTTTAAAAAATTATTCAAGGATTATTGATGGGTGGGGTCATATATATCCATTCAATTCATTGATATTTTTTATACATCATGAGCCCAAAAGTGTATAATAGAAGATTATTCTATACGAAAAGGTACACATGAGGATTATCCCAAGGAAAATGGTACATGAGAGTACTAGACCAATAAATTAAATAAAAAATAGGACATTCCCCATCCAAATAATGTTACATGCGTGTTAATATAATCCAAATGGGTATATGGATGATGGTAAGACCAATCCCAATAAGGGTACATGAGTTTTATACCCAAGCCACGAAAGGTACAAAAGTGGTTAGCTGAAGCTTTCTATGTGATGAATATATTTATTAGTAACCCTAACATATAATTTCTATAAATATGTTTATTCCACACTCATATATAGTAATGTTATTCCTATGTTATTCTCTGGGGATCATGTCATGACCTGACCCAATGAGGCCCAAGCTACGACTACCCCAAACCACCTATAATAGGTTGGGGTGGAGACGAGTGACAAGTAGTCATATAACACACACACAAGAAGCATTATCCCAGTGTACCTGTACATAAACAGATATATCCAAGCCCATATAATGCTAAAATGTAAAATAACTAATAAAAAATCATTCATGCATCTATAATCTAACAATCAGACGAAAAAAATAAGCATTATAAAGCATAACAGGTCCAAATAAAATCCCACCAAAAAGAAAATAAAAAATGTCCAACCTAATAATTAGGAGGGGAATATTGTTAAATGAAACCACTGGAGCACACCTTGTCTACCTAGCTCACTAATCTCCACCTAGTCTTGGTCCCTGTAGGAATACGTCAAAAGTTATTTCATTTGAATAAGACACAAAACGTGTGAGAATATCCCATGAAGGGGCGAGTATAACAATACCTAGTATAAAACCCTTAAATAACTAAACATAAGCCACCAATTGTAGTCATATCATTACAATAATTATATAGTAAAAGTAAAAAAAATCCAGAAATAATCAGGATGGAAAACGTGGCTATAAGATATCTCAACCAAACTACCGGCCACATGATTCTACTCAAAGATTATTTGAAATTATCATTTTAGGATAAACCTTTCCATGACCCATTCTATCACTAGAGAAACTCAACCAAGAGTGATAATTGGTATCCAACCAAGAAAACTCACTTGTCTCTTAATATCTTGACACATAGATAAGGGATCACACCCATGACTACTAGGTGATAACAAAAAACAAATTTGAATCAACCGAATATATAGGATATCATATATGGATGATACCATAGACCCTAAGAACAAAACCTTCTAGATGGAGGATCCACCCCATGTGCTAGGAGTTTATGATGATTCAATGAACCCCACCTAGTGTATAAGAATGAATGATATAGTATTACACCATGATCTCATGGAGGGACACCATAAACTCTATCTGATACTATTCCTACAAAGGGGTCACATTCTAGAGATTTGGATACTACTCTATAGTATACCCTCAATGGGATAAACCATGGGGATCTCACTGAATTGATTTTGGTAAACAAAATGAAGCTAAAAAAGGCCCAAAAATCCCTCAAAGTGGGTACATGGGGTGTACTGGGTGTGTAAAACTTGTCAAGACAAATTTTGGTCTGCTCGTGTGCTTTTGTATCCCATCTCATGTAGATATCCTAATATATGACATGTAGTAAACGGTGAATTGAACATAAAGGCATATCAACACCCTGTCTATTTCATCTATTGATGCCCCTGTACATAAAAGTTGTTTGTGTACTATCCCTTGTGCTTGTCCATGTAACTACCCAAGAACCCTAGAGTAATGTTCCAATCTACTAGGGGAGGGTATTATGGAATGTTGTTGGGACTACATGGCTTGTTATTTATATCTTTACTATGTAATCCCTATCACTATATCTAGGTCCCCACCTGGCATGTAGTTCCATATTATATATCGTGTAATGTGAAAATTTCAAGAACACTTGAGTTTGCCTCCCTACATTCCATATGAAATACCACCACCTAAATTTAAACTTGGAATTTCAGATCTGAGGTCTTTAGACCCAATCCAACACCGATCGTCGGGATCCAGGTTTTGATCTTCTTAGAAAAAACAATTTTCAAGCCACACCACCACTACCACTCATCAAACTAGGAAGAGAAGGAACCATTGATCCATTAAAATATACCTATGAAAATTCTTCATCATCATCATACCTAAATCACATCATTTATCAAGAACCAAACATGTAGTATTAATCTGTTGTGCTAAATAACTATAGCACAATAAAAAAAACTCAGTATTTCTTCAAACCGCTGGCCAAATAAACTGCCAATGATGAACATGTAAAGAAATTATTGTGAAAACTATAAACTATAAACATGAATAATGAACCTCATACTTTATTAATTTTCATCCAAAATCCATTTTCATAGAAAAATACCAAAAAAAGAGGTATAAAAATCGATGAAAAAATAAATTAATCTCCGATGTGCGAATCAATTATTTTTCATGGAGTTGGTCCAAGTTCAACTAGGATAAAGAAATTGGATTTAGTCACATAAATAAAACATCATACCTAGGGTTTGGATCGATCATTGATAAACAATGGTCTTTTATTTCCATTATTAGTGAGATCCATGAACTCCATGGGCACATGATCATTGATCCGATCTCGATCTGATGTCATCTTCCATTGATCCTCCAATGGAGCCTCTCCAATGAGCCCTCCAAATCCCTAGGTTATGTATTTAATGCTAGGAATTTATGAATATCAATATTTAAATAGAGGATTATAGGTATCTATGTTGAAATTAATTAATTAATAAATTGAATTATTTTAATTATTATTTGTGCTTGCGATTACACTTTATCGAAACTCTTGAAGATGAAAAATATTATTTCATGCCTAGGAAAAAAACCATATTTTGAACTCAAAATATGTCTCACATTTCTGATCTAGTCTGTTATTCCAGAGTTATTATTTTTTACTATGAAAACATTTAATGTGTGATATTAATATTTTCTATTTTTCAAATATCAATTTTGGGATCATCGAGCCTCAGAATATCACATGTCTCAACTCCTCGATCTGAAATTAATCCATACAACATTCTGATGTATTATATCAAAAAAAATAAGTTGTTACAGATCTTTTTTTTATCTCATGATTCAACACTCTTTTTCAGGGTACATGTTTTTTCATTTGAGATCACATAACCTTCTTTCATTTCTTAAGGAGAGGTATTATTATTCAATATTTTTTCAATTAGACATTTCTACCCTACCCATGTTTTCTCTTATGATTGTGATCTAACAATTGATTACACGATTATAAGATTTACCCTAATAATCATTTGATCTCAACCCTTTATTATATTTCCCTTCCTTGGTTCTGAATATGATTATAACTTTTGAGAAATCTAGAAGGGTTTCTAGTGTGGTTTGATTATATTGTAATGTTAACATGTTTTTAGATATATGTTCCCTATGTAATTTTTCTTTAATGATTCTAAACATTTTATTATTGAGATTTTGAAATTATTTTAGAGGGATAATGCTTAAATTATTTAAATATATGTAATTTTATTTTGGTATATTTCACTTGGTATTGAAGATAGTGTTTAAATAAAGTGATATTGTCATGTGATTTTAAATTATAGGTTTTCAGAGCCTTAGTTGGTGTCATTATATGGTATTTTTTAGGATTATTTTATTTATTTTTGGTATTATAAAGATATAAATTTATTAACATACCTATGCATATGCATAAATATAATATAACATAGAAAAGTTTTGATAAATGGGAGAGTATGTTGTTCTACATGTAATTACATCACTATCGTTGTACTGAAAAGTAGATTTAGTTGTGGAATAGTTTAACCAATGAGTAATCACCTTGAAAAAGGTTGGTCTATTATAAACTAAATGTTCACTTGGCATAAAATGAGTGGGCCTAAGACTACATATTTGGTTAAAAACACCAAGGGGATATGCTTTGGTTCAACATATTATATTTTCAAACCATTATAAAGGAGTTGAGAAAACAATTACCACATGGGAAGAGAAGCTGAAAGGAATATGATAGTGGACAATGTAGCTTAAATTTGAGGTGTTCTAGGTTTATCAAAACATTTCACAGTTAAAACAAAAGTACCATAGGTGAAAATGAGGGTGTTATTGGAGAAGAAATCTTATCCTTGAGATTTCATAAGATCATTTATTTTGAATTTATTAGATACTATCATAACCAGTATGGATTTGCTATTTATTTTTAAATAGGATGAAGATAATGAAGTTGTGGAAATAATTTCCCAATAAACTTCTAATACTTTTCTATGGAGATATATTTGGTGTAAATGGAAGAGAATATAAATATATGTCTATTTTAAGGGAAAAGGTTCACTTTATGTCCTAACTAAGATAACGAGGTTCATATTGAATTAAAGATTATACATTAAGTCTGGATTATCTTATGGATACCCATAGCTTTTTCACTATTGATTATTAATTGAAATTGTGATAAATCAATTTATTTAGGGGTTATATAACACCCTAAGATTTTTGTATATATTTTTCTCTAAATTTTTACTATGTTTGATAGATTTCACTACAAACACTGAACAAAATGGGTTTGAGAAAAATTAGATGAATATTATTTTGGAAACTATAAATAAAACCAATAGTAAGTAAAAAACATGTTAATAAATTATAATTTCATAGGAAAAAGTATTAGGAACATGTAAGAGTTTATAAGGGAATTTTTCAAAAAAATTAGTTTTTATTTATTTATTGAATATTAATTTAAATGATAAATGTAAACAGTCATAGAATTTTAATATAAAAAATAACCCTGTTTTTAGATCCAAAATTATAATATTATCTTAGAATTAATTTTTTCAAATTTTCTAAAATAATTTTTTTTGAATAGTAAAAATTATTGATTTAGAAAATTCTTTATGTTTTATAAACTTATCATAATAGACTAATGCTTGAAATATTATTGAATATATAAATATATATATATATATATATTAAGTAAAAAAATTTATTTTAAAATACTATTTTGAATTTATAAAGACCATGTTTAACATTTGGGAAACTTATCTAATATTTTACTCTAAACAAATATTATAACTCACTTATATTAAAAAATTATTTTTCATCACTTGTGGAAATTAAATATTTAAAATGTAATTCATGTTTTTGAATAAAATTTTCATATTATTTAATAATTTCATTTTCATTTTTACGCATTATACTAGGATTACTATGATTAAATTTAATGACAATGATAGTTGTCGAAGTGTTATTTACAAAGAATTGTTTTATTAATTTTATTTAAATTTTATATAGTAAATTAAATTAGTATATTTTATATAATGAATATGATATGTCATTTAAAAATATATAAAAATATATTATTAAATATTTAGTTTTAAATTAATGTAATATAACTATAGGAATACTTAATGGTGAAAATAATATTTTTCTACAAAATACTGTTTTAATATATTTAATGATTTAATTAAAAACATAATTTTGCATTATTTAAAAATTTAATAAATTTATAGGAACAATAAACTTTATATCATAACATTAAAATTAAATAATAGAGGTTACTAAATATTTTTATTAATATATAATTTACTATGTTAAAATCCAGTTGCTATGGTGAAAACAAATATGGTAGAATATAAAAAATATATGTTGATAAAATAATTTAAACATGTTTAAAAAATGTATCAAAATGGGTGGTAGAGTATTTATAGTCCATATCTCACACCAAACTTTATTATATCCCGCTTATGAACCATTTAACCATTAATAGTTTCATTCCATCTTTTAAAAGGAAATGGGTATTTACAAAAGTTCAATTCTCTTCACTTATAAATAAAAATCATATCAAAAACATTTATGCACACATTCAAAAGTTATAGTTATAAAAAATAATACCTATTTTTAGCTAAACCAGTAACCAAAGTCTTATATGCCTTTTTGTTTCAAAATAACTATTTTAAGTAATTCTAAGGTGTTACCTAAGGGGGAGCATCTAAGGGGAGTGGTAATGTCTGCATCCTAGCACTCATAATTCTTTTCGTCTTATACTAACTGACTGAAAATTATTTTTTATTATTATGTAAGAAAGTAACCCGAGGGGAACAAATCACAGGGGGTGAAAATAGTGGAGACCAAGTTAATCCTTTCGGATCACGTTAAGACACTCGCACGGGAGGGAATTAAGACTGTCAAACACTAACAAGGTCTCCTCCGGCCTGCCCCCGCGAGCTAACACATCTGCCGCAAATTTGGTTTCCCTTACACTGTGATGGATCAGATTGCCCTGGTTGGTCTCCGCTTTTCATCTTCTAAAAACATACATCATGCTCCATGGAACGTCACATTTCCCCTTAAGGGACCGAACTAGAATCTCTGAATCGGATTCAAACTCCACCACTTGAAAACCTCTTCTTCTGCATAACAAGATACCTGAGAGGAGAGCTCTGAACTCCACACCTAGAGAAGTGCCCGGTCCGAAATAAGCGCTGAAAGCAATGTGAACTGAACCCCAGCTATCCCGAAGGATGCCACCACCTCTCATAATCCCCCCCACCGAACACGAGCCATCCACATTTAATTTTAATCCGCTTGTTGGAGGCTGCCACCGAAACCATCTCCCTTGTTGTGATACTTGGGCCCACTGTCCCTCTGCAAGATTCCCCAGAATACCCGCATGCATGCCATTCTTGAAGATACCGGCCAGCTCTACTATGAGAAGTTTCATGCGGACCTGTAAATCCAGCAACGAACATTTTCCTCCCAGTCTTACCTGGTTACGTGCTTCCCACAGAGTCCAACAAATGGAAATCAAAATGATCAAACCTGCTGAACGTTCCTCAACCCTGTTACCCAAGCCCGACAGCCATACCGCAATATAATCACGTACCGAAGGATCCTCCTCCTCAGGAACTCTGTATTGAGAGAACTGAGACCAAAAGAACACTTCCCACTGCCCCTGAAAGAACAGGTGTAACGTTGTTTCCGACGTTGGGTTCTCACAACAGAAGCAACGCGAAGCCATGCTGACCCCTCTTTTCTTAATGTTCTCCTCTGTGGATACCGCTCGATTTCGAACTCGCCACAGTAGGAAGTTCATTATAGTCGGGATTTGCTTACACCACGTCAAACCATGTTCTGGTTCCCTGGTTGATGTCCTCTGATCAATACTCCTGAAGCCGTTCAAGCTGAACCGACCCGACCCAGAAACGGAAAAACAGCACCTGTCAGGCACGTCACTCATAACCACACTATTGAAGGATAGAAGCTGCGAAGGGTTAATATTTTCATGAATAAACTCATAATTCTCGTACGCCTCCCTGAAAGAGATATAAGGAGAGGGACAACCCTCATAGCTGAGCCTTTCTTCCAACCATGCATCATCCCAGAAACTGATATCCCCACGCCCAATCACCCATCTGGCGCTGCCATGCAAAACCTCCAAGTGAGAAAAAATGCACCTGGAGAGTGCTGTCGCATGATACCTGCTACAACCACCTTGCGCTCCATACCTTGCTTTGTAAAATTTGGCCCAGAGGGATTTGCCCACTATCACTTCCCAAGCGAGTTTGGCTTGGAGACCCTGGATCGTTTCCTTAATGTCACGAAGACCAATCCCACCCTCCTCCACAGGGCGGGCCATCCTTTTCCAAGAAGCCCAGTGGCATCTCCCCTCTCTTTTCGCATCCCAAAGAAAACTCGTGAGAATGCGTACAATCCTCTCCACCGTTCCCTTCGGCGGCTTGATGACAGCGAAAACATGCATGGGGATCGAGAGTAGAACACTGTTAATCAAGGTGATCCTACCCCCGTAGGAGAGTAATCTATTCTTCCAGTTGAAAATCCTTCCCAGGATACGGTCCACGATGTCGTTGAAGTGAGTCTTCAAAATCCTCCCGCACGCTAGAGGAACTCCTAAATACATGATGGGAAGTTTCCACTGTCCGCAACCCATGGCTTCTTGAATACGTTTGCACCTCAGGTCCGAGCACCTATTTGAAATGAACAAATGACTCTTCGACCTGTTGATAGCTTGTCCACTAAGTTCCCCATACTCCGACATAATTCCCTTGAGCATATTCAATGATCTCCTCCCTCCGTTTGTGAATATTAAAATGTCATCTGCAAACATGAGGTGTGATACATTGAGGGAGTTCCTTCTTCCACGAAACAGCTTCAGCCTCCCCTGTGCTGATTCCTTCTTCAGGTTTCTGGATAGGGAATCCTGAGCAAGTACAAACAAAACGGGGGAGAGTGGGTCTCCCTACCAGACCCCCCTCACTGATTTAAAGAAACCGAAACACCTGCCAAGTAGTGAAATAGAAATCCATGGTGAGGCAAAGCACCTGAAGCACAAATCACAAAAAGACTCCTGAAATCCGAAACCTCTCATCACCCGCAGAATGAAACTCCATTCTAGATTATCATAAGCTTTTCAAATATCCACCTGCCAAACAATATTAGAACCCACAGACCGTTTGTTCAGGTCGTGAACTAATTCACTTGCAATAGCTACCGCTCCCTGAATACTACTCTCCTATATGAAGCCATGTTGTTCTTCAGATACCAGCCTCAGAATCACATTGGCCAATCTCCTGCTTATGGTCGTTGCTAAAATCTTATAAGAGACGTTACAAAGTAAAATCGTCCTGAAATGATTAACGAGGGTGGGATCCTTAACTTTCGGAACCAGGACCACCCTCGAAGAGGTGATCCCTCTACACAGATGGTCTCCCCGAAAGAAATCACAAATGGCCTCTACCACACATGGCCCCACCACGTCCCATGCAGCACAGAAAAAGGACGCCGGGAAACCATCAGGTCCTGGAGCACTCTCCTTCGACATGCTTCCCAGGGCCTCCCTAATTTCCTTCTCGTCCGGAATTCTGGATAGGTGCTCATTCTCATACAGAGATAACAAGCAAGGCAAAACCTCTAAGAAAGAAGATGCCCCCAGAGACTCTCTGCGAAACCCAGACGAAGCTTCACCTGCCCATATGCCCTCAAAATGCTTCAATGCAACCTTGCCAGCCTCCATAACATCCGTAGTAAACTCCCCATCTTCTTTTTTAAAGTTGATCTTCGAGGTCCTCCTTTCTTTGATAGAGGCCTGAAAGAACGCGCTGTTGCGGTCCCCCTCTTTTAGCCAACGCACACGGGAACGTTGTGCATAAACCCTCTCCATCTCCAGAAGTTTCTCCACCAGAATAGCATTTTTATCACATAGATTGGTGAAGGTGTTCTCATCCCAAGAAACCTGTAAGCTCTCCTCAAGCCTGCCAACTTCGTCCTGTAAGTTGGATATTCCATTACTCCAGTCAGGTTGCTCCACAAGCCATTGTTTGATATCCTGTTTTAACCTTTTGAGGCGATTAACCAGCCCATCCCATGACGTCTTACTCTCCTCCAGAAGCCAGGACGACCTTACCAGTTTCATGAAACCTTGATTCCTATGCCACACAATCGAATAATAAAAGGTCTGTCCAACCACGCTTTCGCGTTTTATCTCCAATATTAAAGGTGCATGATCCGATAGGATACGAGGGAGATGGGTGACCGAGGTCTTTGAGAACATATCGAGCCCATGCAGGTTAGTTAGACACCTGTCCAGACGGCACCAGACCCTACTCTGGCCTTTCCTATTATTGCACCAAGTATACCTCGAACCTCCGAACCCTAGGTCCATTAAACCCGCATGCAACACACACTCCTTAAATTCCATCATTCCATCAAGAGATGCACTCCTTCCTCCTTTTTTCTCCAAAGACTCCATGACAATTTTAAAATCACCCCCCACGAACCACGGCAATGGGTCTGCTTGAATCTCTTTCAAGTGGGTCCATAGATCCCTCCTTTCCAAGGGCTTATTGCTCGCATAAACCAAGGAGAAAAGAATATTGATACCATTCAGTTCGAACTTCACATCGATACATTGTGAGGTCACATTAACAAACTCCACCAGAAGAGGATCTTTCCAACCCACCCAAATCTGAACATTAGTAGGTCCACCGTGGAAACTATTCGGGAAACCCAGTTTTCTCACAACATACTGCATCTTACAAGAATCTATCTTCGGTTCGAGAATCACCAACAAAGAGGCTTTGTCTTTCCTACCCTCCATCGAAAGAAAAGCCCTCTTCGCCTGAGCCCCTAGACCTCGAGCGTTCCATAACAGGACAGAGAACATTACTGGACCAACTTACGAGCCTTCGGAACCACTGGAGTCTCCTGACTGTGTAGAACGATCGGACCCTTCCCCTTAGCTTTCGAGCGAGTGATTGGTCCCGACACATTAGAAACATCCCTCCTCCGTGGCCCATCCAGAAACCCTTCGTTACTCAAAACATCCAGTTCTTCCAGCAGAGGTCTTATACCAGGCGGAACCCGAGGAAGATCATCACGGATCTCCCCCTGGCACAACGACATCCATACCCTACGCTGCCGCGACCAGCGCGAGGCTACCACTTCCTTGTCAGATCCACTGATCCCACCAGCCATCTCCACACAACTACTCTTGGAGACCACCAGATTGTTCACAAGACAACTTCTGAACGTCCCTGGCGAAAGATGAGACGAGAAACCAAAGGAGGGGGCAGAAGGAGAGAGCATCCTGACCGGGCTTCCCAGTGAGAAAGAAACTTGCCAATCCAGCGCACCTGACGACACGGCTTGCCTATCACAACCCAGGGGAGTCCTTTGGGACATAGGGCCCTGGGACCAAGAGATCAGATCCTTACTCCCCGAAGTAGGAACCGACCGCGGCCCAGAAGAGGCAGACGACGATTCCCCCGAAGACTTACCAAAACGGGTAGCACCGGGTAAATTCAAATTTGAAACCAAAGAGGGTACAACGGACGAACCCAGAGTCCCGTCTTTACCCGGCCACGATGGGTCCCGACCCAAAACTCCTGCCTGAAAACCACTAGAAGAAACCGCCACCACCCTCCACCGCCGGCAGTTCTTCATCTCATGGCCATGAAGACCACAGATCCCACAGAAGTAGTGAATCCTACGGAAAAACAACCTCTGCTTCCAACTGAAACCATCCTCCGAGTCAAGTTGCACCAAAGAAGGCCTCTTCAACGACAGATCCATTTCCACGCAGATACATGGATTCGCTGCCGCCTTGAAGCTTCTCGTGTCCTCATCCGCACAAAGGAAGGATCCAAGAGAGTTCCAAATCTCCTTCAGCAGGGCCGGATTCTGGAACGGAAGAGGAAGGCCAGGAAGCGATAACCACACCGCCTCAAAAGGAGATTCCCACCCCCTGTGATAGTCCCAGGACCATCTGGATAAAGAGAAACTCCGAGATCCACATCTACGAGCTCCCCAAGCCCAAGCTCTCACAAAGTCCTCCCGAGAAGCCAGAAGAACACAGAAAGCCACACGCGACAAATCGGAGACCACAACGGGTTGCGACAGCCCCCACGAATCCACAAAACATCTGAAGACGTCCAGGGACGATTTAGAATGCCCAAAACGAGCCACCAGGGTGAGCTCATGGAAAGACGCTGCCTCCTGGAGCTCTCTAGACGAGAAACTCACCACAGGTCCCCCTGGAAGCATCCTAGGGACTTTAGGTTCCACCACTATCGAAGGAGCCTCCCGTCCAGACTGAGGAACCAACGGAGGACAGGCGCCCCCCCCCCCGCAAGGCCCCTACAAAGCACCTCCTTGAAAGAAACCTTAGAAGAAGCACCCCCAGCATCCCCGCCAGCACCCCCAACAACAGCCTTCGAGACTCCAGGTGGAGCCGCCGCCGATGCCCCTCCGACAGCCCCTGCAGAAACCGTCTCCGCCGCCGAGCTCTCCATCCCTAACCTTTTCATCTTATACAACATCAAATACATTATAATAAACGAGAGTATGATAGAAGAAGTATTTATGATATTCTAAAATTATATTATATTAATAAAATATCACTTTTCTACCATCCTTTAAAACCATTAAAAATATTGGGACATCAACATTTGTACATGGGGACAATATCCAATATGAACAACAATTTTTATTTTTTCCATTACCTCCATACATGGATTGTAAAACCTTGAGATTTTAAAATATGAATATCATATTTGATATAATGTATGGCACCAAAAAAAAATTTTAGAAGGAAATATAACATCCCAATACATTTTATATATTTATTTTAAAAAAAATAAATTCAATGACTTTGATAGCTTCCAATGCACACACATCGAGTTTGAACAATGTGTGATACTCTATTAACGTAGAATTATTTTAACCTTACCATTATAAAATAGCTGTTAAATTAGGGTGTATGAATATTAATTGAATAATTATAAAACTTATATGGTTTAAAAATAAATAAAATGGATATATATTGATTAGAGTTTGAATTATAACCATTTTAAAGAAAAACAATGATTTTCAGAAAAAACTGTATTTTTTATAAAAGATTATTTAATTTCTATTTGTAAACATAATTTATTATTAATTTATAAATATTTTTGGAAAATATTTTAAAAAATAATCTTAATTATTTAAAATAACAACGTAAAAATTATCTTAGGGTGAATTTATGGGTTTTTTCTGAAAGTTTCATTTTTTGATGATTACTGAAAAATAATGAATTTTAATTGAAAAAGTGACTTTTCATTTAAATTATTTATAATGATAAATTGTATTCTAAGTCATTTTAAAGTAAAATTATAAATATTTTATATAAATTTGTCTAATTTTGGTCATTTAAATCATTTTTATATTGAATTTTGACATAAAAAATTGTATAGTTTTCAATATTATCTCTTTGAAAACACATTTTCTCATTACATCTACGATATTAATTTTAATATAAAATTATCCAAATAAGTAAATTTAATTTAATAAAATGAATTAATTATTTGTAATAATAAAAATTTATATTTTATAATAAATAAAAAATAATTTCTGACCAAAAATTAATAATGAAAACAATAAAAATTAATTACCACAGTTAAAGTATAAATGGATTTATCGGGGGTTAAACTAAACAAATTAGTTATAAATTGAAATTGAAAGTTATATAAAATATATATTAAGGCATATTTGACCCTATAATTTATAAGTTTAATTAATACTCAATGTTTAATACTTTTGGCATGTGAAAAATGTGGGTACACATTTTTATTTCAAAATATTACAATTGTGCCACTCACCACACTTATAAATGGTCACTCCCTCTCATCAATTCTTCACACCTTAAATCCATTTTGGTTTAGACAATTCCTAACCAAATCACATATAAAATCACCTAATATCTTCTTATAAGACATATTTTGGGCATAAATCCAACCTAGTAAGGTTTTGGTGGTAACCTAAGGATGATACCTGAAGAAGACGTAATGTTTTTCAATGAGGGTTTTTATTTTATTTCTTCTTCCACATCCATAAATTTTTAATAAACCATGAAAATATAATAAACTTATTATATTAGATATATTTAAATGTTTTTATTTTAATTTAATGACATATAATACCTCAATTACATCAAATGGGTTACGAAATCATCATTCATGTGTAAGGTGGACTACCGCCTCATTAACCGATGCCATTCGTTTTTTAATTACCACTTCTCAGGATTTGGTAGTATGATGGATATAAATTATATATTTGATATTTATAACATAATTATAACTCTATAATAACTATATCATATATCCATTTTTTTAATTTCTATTATGTATGAGATATGATAACGCCGCTCCTATGTATGGTGGACTACTGCCTCACAAAGTCATATGATTTATTTTTCACTAACACTTTACATTGAAGGTGATAATTATAAAGTTAAATAATAAATGTGATATAAATGACATTAATGTGAAATTAATGACATATTTATCATTATTAAATATAATATATCATATTATTTCTTAAACAAAAAAATGATAACGTCGCTCGCGTGCGTATGGACCGCCGCCATCATTATGTGATGTGGCTATATTTTCATAATCACAAATCATAGATTATATATATATATAAGTATTTTTTAAGAAATAATATGGTATATATGTTATATAACTATCATTCTGAAAAGATAAAAAATTACATACCTTTTTTCCATAATGATCATTGAAAAATGGAAAAGATACCCATGAGTGTGTATGACCTACTGTTTCTATGATTATATATTAATTAATTTTATAAAACCAAATTTCATGATTGGTTTGAAAATTATAATTTATATATAAATTTTAGAATTATGTCATTATAATTATTTTTAAGCTGTTTAAATAATAACCTCATTGACATTAGTTAGCCTACCAAATCTATTTTTGACACATGAGACAAATATTATAGAAACATCTAATACAAGATTAATTAACTAAGTAATCATTTATAACATTGTAATAAGTTAAATTAAAGGAATAATAAAATTTAAAAGTTTATTAATAAATTTAATAATTAACATAAGTTTATTATTCAGGAAGATAAAGAATATATGTGGTGAGTCGGACTCAAGGTAGGGGTTTCACATCTTACTTTTACTTTTGTGATACATATGCCATATTCACCACATATTTATTTTTTGGGGTGTAAATAATTCCATTTCTGTAAGTTATATCATTAATTCATTTATCATTATGGTATTTAAAGATTCATTTCAACTTATTTATTTCATGGTGTTTATGATACAAAAGTCAACAAAGTGTTAAGGTTTTATTTCAAAATATCATCATTATTTAAGATTGTTTTCATTGATGTCTCCCTTTAAGAAACTATTTGATATTTATATCTTTAAAAAATATTTTTTAAAGAAATTTTAACCCCATTATTTGTTTCTAATTTTTTTTAAATGAATTATCAATTATTTTCAAAAAATGGTTGTTTGGATTTTACTGAAAAAGTAAAAGGAAGATTTGTTTTTAATGTGTATTACATGAGAAACTTTTCTACCATCATTCCCAATCAGTATTTTAAATATATTTTAAATATTTTCAAATGTTTTTATCAAATAAAATTATTTTTAAAATGTTTTGTGAAAATTTCGTTTTCAAAAAGTTATTTTCAAAATAAAAATGATATTTTACTCTAGAAGGTTTTAAATATTTTCTTATAGTATTTCGATTCATCAGTGAAAACAACCCTTTAGTCCTAATATAATGGGTATATTTTAGAATGATATCATCCATAATATTTATTTGGTAATTTATAATCAGTTTGACTGGTGATACACAATATTGACATTATTCACTTTACTTTGGATATACTATGATTATGTTTTTTTATTGGGTAATGTATTTAAATTTTGTATGTTAGTTTAAATATAGATGTTTATGCTCATTATGTTTCACCCATTTTATATGAGGAATGAATAGGACTTATTAATTTGTTTGAGGGGACCATTATATCTTCTAGATGCACCATTAGGTATCATGTGACAAATTGGATATGATTTTGGTCAAGTATTTACCCATTTATATAGATGTATTTACACAAAACATCACTGTATTATATGTCTTGGAATAAACCTCGATGGTATTTGATGTATTGGAACACGCCTTGATGGTATATTTTAGATTTCAAGTATTATGAATTCCATCAATATGAATTCAACTATGGATATTCCATGTAACTATTTGATTAGTTTTAATATCCATGGTTATGTTTCAAGCTCATGTGATTCTTTATATGGAATTATTTGATCATATTTTATTCCTATAATATTATGATTAAGTAAATTACTAAATTGAATGTGTTTTAGTTAATAAAATTCACATATTGATTATTCCTTATATACCCATAGCTTCTTATATACTATTACCCTTACCAAGCATTTAATGTCACCCCTTTCTTATGTTTTATTTTACCATGGATACCACAAAGTTTTTGGTGATTGATATGAATAGATATTCTAAGGGGAATGATGATATTCTCAAATAAAATACTTTGTGTATTTTATTTTCTAAATTTAATGTTAATTTCAAGTATGCGTCTAGTTTACAAAGAATACTAAACTATTAATGCCTTTGGAATGATATTCCTTGTATCGTATGCTAATGTAATAATGTATACACTAACTTCGGGCTACTAGGGTCAAGGTCACTAATATTGGTATGAGATCAGGTTTAGTAAAAAAAATGTAAAAATATTTATGAAATCCTAGATTAACGAATATAAACATAAGATATTCATTGATGATATGTATATAATAACATCATAATATTTTCTTAAGGAAGAGATTATGTGTTTTTTTAGAAAATAAATCCCACTTTGGATACTAAAAGTTGTTGTAGTTATTGAAAAAATTCACCTAGGGAAAATAACATAAAAAATGGTAGATTGGGATTGACTTAATCACCACATGGTGCAAGATAATTAGAATTACTATGCACTTGTTTTGACACTCTTATGAGATATTCATAGAAAAAATCACATTTTCTTTACAAACCATTATGAAGTAGTTGAAAATAAAGACATTTCTAAAGAAAAATTGTTTATGATTTTGAGATTACCTATGAATAAAAATTTCAATTTATGTTAAGTGGTTCACTAGTTTTTGGGATTATAAATTATGTTTCATAATGTTATGATCTGATCTATTGTATTCCATTATTTATAAATCCAGTTAAATGTAAGGGATGGTAACCATGTTAATGCATGTTTTTTATATAGGGATTTCCCTCATGGAAAAGATAAAAAAGATAAAGCTAGAGATGCCACTATAACTAATCAAATAATAAACATATTTGGGAAGCTGACTCAGTTTATTAATAATAATATTTCCTATATGAATCACCCTGTTAATCCACCGTGTAGTTTAACAATGTCAGACCTCATTATGCATCAACAACCTCAATTATTCAATGGTACTACAAATCAATTTTTATCCAACCAATGGATATGTTCGTTAGAGAAGACACATATCACTCTGAGAAGTAGTGAAATGGTGAAAGTTTTCATCGAAGTCTATCATCTATTAAGAGATGCCTATCAGTGGTGGTCATTAATTCAAAACAGTAAGTATGAGTAGGAAATGGAAATAATGGAGTTGAAGTATTTCAAGGTAATATTTTTGGAAAAATATTATCCTCATAAGCAATGATCAGATATAGAAAGAACATTTTTGAGTAATAGGAATAAAGAAGCGGAAATGTTTTCTAAGTATGAATGAAGCTTTATAAGGTTATCAAGGAATGTTGATGACTAAGTTTGTAATATAATGATAAATATTTACCATTTATTTTATTGGATTAAGAAAATACTCCAAAGGTCACTAGATAAGAGGTCAGGGTAAAGATTATGATATTACTAATGATGAAGTTGAATGATTATAGTTCTTGTGTATTTTGATCTAAGAAATATGTTGTAAAATTATTTTATTATTGAAATTATCAAAATGTATAAGGATAATAATGTATTAATTGTTCATTAAGGATTTTAAAGCATATATTAAACGACACTAATGAAGAATAAAAACAATTCAGTGGTGTGTATAACTTAATGAAAAAGACATGATTAAGGGAAATATAACCCTTATTTTTATACTGATGTTGATATAATGATGTTGAGATAAATAGATGATTGATATGGATAATATAAATTGGACAGTACTGACATCCTCAAAAATTATTAATTATTTTTTTAAAAAGTAGTTTATGATATCATTGATGTATTTTTAATGATTTTCAAATTTAAACAATATATCCCATAGTCTATGTTTTATTTAAGGAATAAGGAAGAATGCATGTGTCAAATAAGTTTTTATTGTAATTTATTTTATTTTCATGTTTCAAGATAATACATGATGAAGGTATTCATAGTTTGGTATGTGATGATTAAGAGATACATCATATTGTTTAAGGAATTAATAATAAGTTTGTTTTTCAAAACTAATAACATTCTTTTCTAATGTTTTGGATACAAAATTTTTAGAGTTTCATATAGTTAACCACAGATGAAATGGTTTAAATTATACATGGTATGAGGTTTAGATATTATTGTATTAGATTAACATTTCAATATTTATACGTATTGGATAACCAGTTATAACCATTTTGTTATAAAAATAACTAGTGATCGAAGGAATTGATTATAATTATATTTTAGATATTACGATCTATGAAAATCTAATTTTATTGCTTTAGGAATAAAAAAATTAAAATTGGATAATCATTTATTCTAGTAATACATTAAGTAGGAAATGATCTTAGCACAACCAAAAGATGAAACTTTTCACATAAAAGAGAATTATATCAAGTAAGTATATTTTCATATAACATAGTATAGATGGTAAAGTAATTCCATAACTCTAGAAAAATGATATTTAATCAGAAAATTTATCCTATTACATTCATATCTAATGAATCAGATGCGTTTCAAAATCATCAAAGATTCATGGTTTTGATGTCCTTAACATTCCACTGATCATTCACTTTCTTTTGATAAATGACCTCTATCACTCTATAATTTTTTTTCTTTTCTTCACTGTCCATGTTTTCATTTCCCACCTATGTTCTCCTTCTTTGAAACCTAGTTTTTGTTCATTAATGATGATCTTCATACTCATTTTTATCTCTTATCAAGATGATGATTTATTAACCCTTATAAAGATATGGGATTTGAAGAAGGGTATTTTCAAATGAAAATTCATTGATTGTTGAGATCAAAATTAAATTGCGATGATATAATCTATTTAAGGGGGTAGAATGCTACACTTTGAGATTTTAAAAGATAAATATCATAATCGATAGCATTATGCCACAAAACAATAAGAGTAAAAGGCTATATAAAATCCATAGACATTAAGATATATTTATTTTTAAAAATAAATTCAATTTTTCTGATAGATTAAATTGCATGCTACACCACATTCGAATAAAACTTAATATTCTATTAAAATAGTTTTATTTTAACATTACCATTATAAAATATTTGTTAAATTAAAGGTATGAATAGTAAAAACTCAATTATGAAAATTATTTTTTTACACATAAATAATATTGATATTTATTTATTAGAGATAAAACTAGAACCATTTGAAATAATAATAAATTTCTTCTCAAAAACAATATTTCTTCAAAAATATTGGTTAGTCTCTCATGGCACACATTATTTATAATTAATTTTTACCAATTTTATTAAATTTATTTCAAAAAAATAAAATAAAATTTTTAATTTAACATATCATAATTATATTAGGGTTAATGTTTATGATTTTTATGAAATGTTTCATTTTTTTATGAATAGTGAAAAATACTGTATTTTTATTGAGATATGCCTTTATGTTTAAATTATTTATAATTTTCAATTTTATTTTAGACATCATTTTAAATTAAAATTAGTTTATTTTTCTATAAATTAAAAAAATTTAGTTCATTTAATGATCTTAATATTTAATTTTCATATTTTGACTTTAAAAACATTTGAACACTTTTTCTTTGAAAACCCACTTTCTCATCAAGTCTGCGAGATTAATTTTAAATTGAATTTCACAAATTATGAGAATTGAATTTGTAGAAATGGGTTCCATGTTTATAATCAGAATAATTTATATTTTCTAATAAGTTTAGTAAAATTTTTGGATCAAAATTAATAATGAAGTTATTATAAACTAATAACCAAGGATAAGGTAACAATGGATATAACGTAGGTTGAACTAAAAAAATATGTGTTAAATTGAGCTAAAAAATCCTCTAAAAAATATTTTTTTACCATATCTATTCCATATAATGTCTTAGTCTCTTGAATACTTAATTTTCACACTTTTATCTTGTAAAAAATTTGTGAATTATTTTTTATTTAATAAAATTACATATGTGACACTCACCTCTCTTATAAATGGTTTCCCACTATCCTATATTCTTCAAAGGTTTAATCCATTTATATTATAAAAATACCATCTCAAATAACTTCCCAAAATCCATCCTATCTACCAAGAAGACTTATTTTTCTCATAAATCAAATCTAGGAAGGATTTTTTCTAGACCTAAGGGGATACCCAAAGAAGAGAAAATGTTCTCCAATGAATATTTTATTTTTATTTCTTCCTCAACATAATTAATTTTTTTAAAAAAATACTTATATAATAAAATAAGAATATTCCATATTCTGAGATTTTTTATATTATGTTAATTACCTAAAACCACCCTCACTTCAATCAAATGGGGTAAAAATCATCATTTGTATGTACAGTAGACTACTGCCTCACAAAATGTTTCCATTCATATTTCCATTACCACCTTTAATGTGTATGAAATGATGAAAAAATTCCACTGTCATGAAAAATAAATGCTTTAAATATTATTTTCCATGTTTTCAAATTTTTGTTAAAAGAAAAATACTTTCAAAATGTTTTTTGAAATTTTATTTTTTAAAAGGTGGTATTTAAAATGAGAAGGATATCTTCTTCTATATTTTTTTATAGATATTTTTATTGTAGTTTCATTAATCATTAACAAAAACCCTATCTCTTACTCCAATGTTTATATGATTGAATGATACTATAATTATTGTCTTTTATATTATTTATTAGTATTTTAAATGGTTTTGTACTATGTTGACACCATACACATTACTCTGGATGGTTTATGATTATGTTTATTAATTGGGGAAAGTATTTACATTACACATGCTAGTTTAAATACAAACTTTTATGTGAATTATGTTTAAAAAATATCATAAGAGGAATTAATTTGACATAGTAAGTGGTTAGAGGAGGTCACTATATCTCCTCAATGCATCGATATGTCTAATGAGACAAACTATATATGGTTTTGTCTAAGGCCCTACCGATTTTTGTTTATGTTATGGAACAAGCCTAGATAGTATTAGATGTCTTTCCATAGGCCCTGATGGTATTATATATCATGGAAAAAGGATAAATTGTATGTTTTATACATAAAACATTTTGAATTCCATAATTACAAATTTGTTTATTAATATATCATATTATTATTCAAATAGTTAGAATATCCATGGTCATGTTTTAAGCTCATGTGATTATTTTTATAGAATTATATGAGAATATTTTATTCTAACAATATTATTCTAAAGCTATATATTAAATGAGATTTGTTTTAGATATTTTCATTGAACTATTTTTTTTCTTATTTATTCATAGGTTCCAATGTACTCTTAACATTATTGGGCATCTGATCTCACCCCTTTCGTATGTTTTATTTTCCCCCGGATACCAAGAAGTGTTTTGAGATTGATATATAGGGATAAAATAAGGGAAATCTTAATGTTATTAATGAAAATAAATCATGAATTTTATATTTAAAAATTTAATGTGAATCTTAAGTATGTATCTAGTTTATCATGACTAATAAACTATTCATTCCATCGGGATGCAATTCCTTGTAATTTATGCCAATGTACTAAATAGACATCACAATAGGGCTACCTGGATAGAATATTTATAAATGGATGTCATTAATAATGTATTTTATGTATAAAAATGATATTTATGATACTATAAATTATATATAAAGATAATATTTTACATTCTATAAGTGATGTTGACACTAAATAGTCATGGTAAACTTAACAATCTGAAAAAATAAATGAGTTCGCATTTCTTAATTTGAGACAATTCTAAGAAAACCTATAGAATATTACAAATTTTGTGAAAAGGTAATAATAAAAAATATAATAATCTAAAATTATTGATATTATGTAGATATTTTACAACACAATTCTCAACAGTCAATATACCCAGTTTGTTTAAGGTAAATTATCCAACTACATCTAGTAATTTCTATAAGATAAACCTGTTTTAAAAACACATAAAATATGATAGTAAATAGTCATAATATAATAAAATAAAGATGTAAATGGTTCTTATTAAAATATTACAAAAAATAATTTGATTATCCATGAATATTGGAACACGTGTAGAGTGAATCATGTACTATGTTATGGGTTATTGGTCTCTATTTTAAATTACATGGGACATGTTTGATGTTTTACACCATCATTTACTATATATATTGTATTAAATATTATATTTATTGAAAATATAAAGAATATTTTACATTTCATTAAAGTTTAATGTATATTTAATTTTATCCCTATTATTCCCATTTTATTCTTATGTTACTATTACTTTACTGGATTTTTCATCTTAATTTTTCTTTATTGAGATAGGTTTTCTAATTACCATTGGTTTTATTTTTATATATAGGAAATTTAATTATTTTTTAATAATCTTTCATGAAATATAATTTATTTAAAAATCCATATCATGTTCTAACTTCCATATATTTTCAATTCAAAATAAAATGGCCTTGTATGGGGTTTTAGATGCTCAAATATCATTTGTTATGTTGTAATTATTCTTATTGAAGTTATTTTTTATTCTTTTGAACATTATAATATTAAATTTTATTTATATTCTATTTTTATGAGTATTGGAATTTCTACCACATAAAAACCTTTCTAAATGTCTCCTGCTTCATGATTCTTAATTTCTTGATGGAATTTGGTAAAATAAAATTTACATTAATTTATCTAAAATGTTATTCCATGATAATTATTCTTCCATGTCTGATAAATTATACTATTTGACATTTAAATAGTTATTTAATTTTTGATCTTTTGGTAAAATTATGTTTTCAACTCAAATATGCTTGCTTAATTAATTACATTCCCATAAATGTGAATCATTTATACTACAAAAATATCACCTCTTTTAAAGATTGTTTTTCCTCTATTTCCATGTGCATTATGCTAATTTTTTAATATCTTATTTTGAAATAAAAATATTTTTTTACTCAAGTGAAAATTTTATTTTCCATTACAATTTTCCATATAGAAATATTAGAATATATTTTTATGATGTACATTTTTAATAAATTTATTTAAAAATATTCTAAAGTTTTTCCAATATTTAAATACCAAAAAAATATTCCACTCTACATAAATTTCGGATAATGTTTTTATATTTTGAAAGCACCATTGGTAAATTTTTTTTTTCAATGAAAAAGTTTTTTAATAAATATTACTTCATGTTTCTGAATCCTTTGTGTCATTTCCAAGGACCCATTATTTAATTTTCTTTTTAAAATAAGTAAAAACTTTCAATATGTTTAATCTATTCATTTTTAAAAATTTTATGTTTTTAATGATCCACTATTTTAATTTATTTTTAAATGTAATTTTGTTTTGAAAATAACTTCGAGTTTACAAAAATTTAATTTCAAAGTGACAATAACATTTTATTTATGCAAAAAATAAAAGTGTTTTATCAAAACACTTTTTCTATTTTACTTCAATTTTCACGATAATAATAAATCCTTTATTTTATTGAAAATTATTATTCAGATATCCCCCTCTATATTTTGGTATAAAGAACTCATTTGGGTTGACTGATATTTTTGTTTCAACTATTTATAGTCTTGAGAAAAATTTTATTTATACTATTGAGTAATGTTTCAAAATCCATTGTTCTTTCCATGAGATGTTTTTATGATGTCATAAATGGTATTTTTAATTGGAACTCATATTTATGAATGATTTATGGGTGTGGTCATAAATATACCTTCAATGAATTTGTAAATTTAGATTTCATGAGATCAAAAGGGTATATAAGAGGATTATCCCAAACCAAATGGAACATGTGAGAATTATCCCAAGCTAAAGGTTATATTGGAGGATTATCCTAACATTAAGGATAAACAAGAGTATTATCTAATTCCTATTAAGGGTACGTGAGTAGGAATCCAAATACCGAGGGTACACATATGGTAATCCAAATCCCAAGAAGGTACATGTGTGGTAAACATAAGCATACCATATGATCAGTGTCTTGGTGGGTATCATTGACATAGTATTTCCATGATTATGTTTATACTAAATAAGTTTACTATATTATTTTTCCTAATTTATGATTCATGGATCAAGTTTATTATATCATGATTTTTGAACTTTTACCATGGTATATTTTTGTTCCTTTGAGATTACCTTTCCTTGTTTTAGTATTAATTGACAAGTCTTATTGTTTCATTTTCTTTTAAAATATATTTATATCTTGATAATGTTTTATCATACTCTTATATTCTAAACGATGATGAAATGTTTATAATCGTTCCCTTATTAATCATTTGAGTAAATCCTTTTCACATGCTCCCCCTACTGATGTAACGAAGATGATTGTAGCCTTTAATAAGTCTAAAAGAGTGTTTTGTTTAGATTGATTAAGGAAAAATGTTCAAAAGTTTTGAAAAATAATATTCCTATGTAACATTTTCTCTTGACACTAATCCTTTTGCTCATTGGATAGTGAAATTATATGAAAAATTAATATTTTAATTAATTAAACATAAGTACATCTATGTCACTTCCTGAACTACCAGGGCCTCTCCCACACTGACAACGTACTAAAAGTAACACCCCGTGCTCGACTCCAATAGGTCAAGGGTTGGTGAGAAGAATCGAGTAGGAATATCACCCAAATGTGAAGCCTTATACTAATATAGAAGTGAACATTCATATTAGTTTCCAAACACAATAGAGTAAATATGAAAGTAAAAAATTGGAATAATAGGTATTTGAAAAACCTATAATATCAAATAATCAAGTGTGAAAACAAAAATTCCACATAAATAGAAAAATATATAGGCCTAACAACTAGAAAATAGTTCCATCCTGATAAGGATAGGTAAAAGGTCACACCACATATTCACCAGTCTTCTAAAAATCTTCAAATTATGTGCACCAAACACTACCAAATAGAAATTACTTGAGTTCCCCCTCAATCTCGGTCAAATATCCAACCATCTATATATGGAACTACATGTTCGAGCGGATCTTATGAATGGATGTGTATATATATACCCATTACGGCACCATAAATCCACCAGGAAGTAAATCTTAACAATAAAGAGAGTCAATTAGAAACCATATCCAATAGGGAGAGTAAAAGTGAATCAAAAATTTACTCAGAGAAGGATAAACTTCCCAAAATTTAGCCTAAAAAACATATCCATCCAAACACATCATAAATATAATATTCTAGAATTTCTCAATTAAAAAATAAAATTAATATTCAGATGATGTTGGAGGAAACCCACCCCATAAGTATGGGTGAAATAATGACTCTGGTAGAAGATCTCTATCCCATCTAATCCTTATGGATTAGTGAAATACCACTCCACTTATAGAGGATCCCAACCCAATAAATTTATGTGAATTATTTACACTATTTGATTTTGTATTTTGAGGATCCTTGTTCCACACTCACATGGGTCAAATGCTGACTACTGAGAAGGATACCAGTCCAAATAGGTGAGATACCAACTCCACCTAGTACTAATGAAGGAAAAAATGAGCATAAAACTAATTTATTCAAGGTAAAAGGAAGGTATATGACGTTTCTTAGGGGTTTATGATGTGTCAAGTCAGTAGGGTACTCATCATGTATGTTGTCTTCCATACATGTACTTCCCTGGGTATATGGTGTCTATCTTAATGCACACAACATGTGGGAAACATAGGTACCTAGTAATGTACTCTCAGTACATTTCAACTTGGAAGGGTAGAGGTCACACAATGTGTGGACAAGTCACTTGGTAATGTTATATTTAATTATTGGTAGATTCCCATGAACCATAGAAAAGAGGATAAATTACTTATGTTATTCTTAAACATGTGATGTGTAGTCGGGAATTTCAAGATTCCAAAACCCACGACACATTTTACAATTTTGGTTCCCCTTTATTTATTTCACCATGAAATCAAACTAAAATAATAATTAAACCTTATATTGAACTCAAATTTCATCTAGGATTCATTGAGAAAAACGACTATTATCATCTACGGTGGATGATTTCCCATCATGCACACCAGAAATCATAATGCCTCTATAACTTAATACCTTTTAATATTCCAATAATCAACATAAATCCTTTTTGATTCCTGAATCCATGATTTTGAACCAATAAAAATGATCCATAGTCCCCATGGTCGAATGTACAATGAATTTGGTTTCCCAAAATTGGTTGAACTACCTAAAAAATTTTGGTGATAATAATACCTTTCATAAAGGTATATATCCATAAAACAAAAAAGAGAGTATTTAAGAACAAATATGATTAGTTTGGACATAATTCAGTGATGGAATATTAGGAGAAGGGGTGAGACAAGAATAAAATGATCAATCCAACCATTATAATTATCAAAAATAATGTTTAAAGGATAAGAAATAATTTATTATATTTTATATTTTCATGTGGAGTTAATTTATAATCATTAAATTTTTCAAATAATAATTTAAAAACATAAAAACATCCTCCCATATATAAGACTGATTATTGGTGAAGAACATGTTGGCTGGTTATATCTTTGGATGACCCACTACATTCATGGTTCTCTCCACACAATCTACAACCAATTGAATAATGAGAGGTAATCATGTTGTAATAGTCATCAATTCCTCTATCCTAAGCCAATCATTAATGTCAACTCCCACTGAGAGCTATCTATCGAATATTTAAAGTTATGTGGATAACCATAGAGTTTATCAATAACAATGAATAAGTAGTGGTTGGATATGATTAGGTTTTTTATTACATAAAAAATTAATTTAAGTTTAATTAATTTATTTCATCCATTTTACACCTCTAATAAAACATCAAATAAATTTCCATTGTGAACAAACATTATGTCGCACCAAGGGTAAAATCCACATTTCAAAATTCAACAACAGTCACAGTTTCCCATTTGATACGCTGATATATATATAAGGAAATAAAAATTAATGAGAATAATAAATATTTAGATAAATTTAATACTCAATGTCATAGTTCAAATGACCCTTCATGAACACACTATCTCCAAACAAATGTTTGAGCGCACTCATTAAAATTTTTAAATGGGCCACACCAAAAAACTAAGGTTTTTAAATTCTACCAACCATTGTGGATTATATGCCTTTTAGCATAAATGTTTCACATCGTGACCCACCATGGCCTACTTGGCCAATGGAATCTCGTGCCACAACTACCCCAATCTCACCTCCATAGG
Organism: Viscum album; assembly: GCA_963277665.1. Taxonomy (NCBI): domain Eukaryota; kingdom Viridiplantae; phylum Streptophyta; class Magnoliopsida; order Santalales; family Viscaceae; genus Viscum; species Viscum album. The sequence continues at coordinate 624,615,946 of OY728150.1, read as the reverse complement.
TCAAGGGGTGGTAATAAGAATTGATAATGAATATATAAAATGGTTGGATTATGACTAATGTAAATTTATACACACAAACACACCTCCAAACCGATACAATTCTCAAAGGTAAAAAAACTGATAAAAATACATGAATAAATATAAAATCCCACAATAAAAGTACCATATAAAGTACTAAAATACATAAAATAGGACCAAATACAAACCCAAACGAAGCTGGAAAATAAATTCTGACCTTCTCATAAATGGGGGACTACTGTCAATGCAACATTGATATACACCTCAATCTATCTAGCCCAAAATAACCTCTGCTTTCTCAAAGTCCACCATATACTCCAAGAAAAGTTCCATCTCCTACATAATACAAAATATGTGAAAACTGATCCCTTGCAGTGAAGAGTATAATAATACAAAGTAATACACCCCCAAAACACCAAACATAAAGCATAAAGAATAGTTATCTCATAAAAAATAGGTATTTCAAACAAGATATGAGACATAATGATAACCAATTATTTCCCACATAAACTCATAAAATACACCAAGCCACAAATGCTTTAAACCAATTTCAACCACAGATTCTCTTGAGGTATCAAGGTAATGATCATTTGGGAGGAACCACTCATAGACCTATACTAAAATGTATGACAATGATCCTAGATGTCACTCTATTACGAGAGGAATCGATCCCCAATATATAATTCCATTGATGACACTCAATGAATAGGTTACAATCATCTAGAAGGAACCACTCATTGAGTTATACTGTCACTAATGAGACTCATCCAAGAGGTCACATTTTCCAGGTCTAGACAATAAAAAATATAAATTAAATTGTAATTTTTCATAATATATTCACACAACATTGAACTAATACCCCATATAAAATATCATATCTTGATAGATAGATATGGGTCAACACCCATGGATCACTGTGGGACATCAGACCCTACTAGAAAAATACTCCTGAATAGGGGATAAATTCCTATGTAAGTGTTAGTCACACTAATTCCACAAACCCTACCTATGGAATCATGAAGTGTATGAGGGTTTATTTATACCTATTAGAGGGATACATGATCCAATCCATTGAGGGGTATAGTTGATGTGTAATAACACAACTAACTCTAACTTATAGAAAATCAACCACATCAATATAATCATCAGGAAGCTATAGAGGGTTCACCATCATACGATGAGGAAGTGATGATGCAAAAAACCTTCATAATAATAGACCAAGGGAACATAAACAACTGATATTGGTCCAATGAAGATGAAAAAATATCACAAAAAAAGTTGAACTGAGAAGAAAGGGGACTCCAACATATCCTCAAAGTAGTACAGAATGTGTATCTATGGGTACACATCATGCCTCACAAATCCTAGAACGTCCCATGTACTTTCTATATACACGGCGTGTGGGGAACCTCACTACCTACGCATGTTCTACATTTATATGTCAGGCCATAGTCTATGTGCTACATGGAATGTGAGTTAGTACACCAGAAATGTAACACTATAGGGATACCTAGGAATGTCCCCCTATGCATTATGAGCTGATCGGAAAAGGGTCACATGGAATGTGACACATGTCACACGACGTGTGATACTTATCTCTATGCAGATACCCTAGAACTGCACAGATGGGACTACATGGATTTTGTTAATAGTGCTAGATGCCATGTAGTCAAGAATTTCATAGATATTACGTAATATTTACATGTTATATCACAATCCTCCACATCATCCAATTTAACTATAAATCATGATTGTCATCACAAATATCGGGTTAACCAAACCCTCTCATCGTCATTGGCTAGATTCCTTTTGTATTTGTTGCTTGGGAAGTGACTACTATCACACCTCATCAATGTCCCTCACCAAAATCAATATAGAAAAATCATGTTCCATTTATTTGTCAAATTATATCATTATATACGACAACTATGATGTTATATCTCCATCCCAAACCTATGGTAGTGATCCACTGTACCAAATATCAAACGCAGAATGATTTTTCACTAGGTATTCATAAAATTTTACACTAAAATAAAATGGAAACGATGAATGATCATACAAAAGAGAGATAAAATTTCACAAAAAAACATTATTAATGGAACTCAACCAATGTTTTTATTGGCCTTAATTAATTTTAATCGAGCGATGAACAATGAGAAAGAAATAAACCAAAAAATATCAATTCATATACCGAATGAAGATAAACTAATTACAAGAATTAAAAAATCGATCCATGAGTTAATTTTTTAGTTTATTAATTCATGTTTATCATGGGTAAATAAAAATGGGATAAAATCAAAAACAAAAAACCTACCCAAATTTATCAATTTATGATGAAGAAAGATATCATGTCATTTTCATTGATGATATCCATAAACAATATTGTCATTGGTATTCCTTATGATACTTTGATCAATGATCCATGATCCCAATGGCTACCAACATTCCTCTATGATATTCCCTCAATTCTCTAATTTTTACAACTAACCCATTGAATTTCCCATAACATCATATTTATATTTTAAAAACTAGGTAATTAAGTCAATGTAATAATTCAATAGATTTAATATATTTAAAATATTATTTTCACATGTGACATATTTTAATCAATGTTCAACACTGAAAAATATTATGTCACACCAATTGTAAAACCTATGTTCTGAACACAAAAGTGGTCTTAGATTTCCGATCTGAGACTCTATTTTATAGTTAGTCCACATTTTCATGAAAATTTGGCACACATTATATTTCTAAATTTTGTACTGTTAAATTATAAAACATGGGATCATTGTGCCTCATAATATCACATCATGTAAGAACAAAGCTCTAGAGATATTTTATAGTCTTAAATAGAAAAACCAAGACATTAAATTATTCCCCTCTACTAGGGTTTACATCCCAGAAAATAAAAAATATATAAAAATCTATGGATACTAAGCTCTAAACTGGGTATCACACTCTAGTGATATCCCCCGATGGTTTATTATGTTTTTTTAAAAAATATACACCCAAATAAAACACTTTCCCATGAAGGGTAATTAACCTAATGGTTCTAAACATCTACAACTACTTGAAAATGGAAACTTCAATCTCACAACCCAACATAAGCATGTTTATATTGTGCAATGAGTCATGTGAATACCTCCTCAAGTGTAAAAAGTGTATAACTCCAAACAACCAAACCAATTATGGTCACAGGCTTAAGAGGCACACCACATTGCTAACTTCACACAATATAAGGAAAAATAAAGGGCCTAAGAACCCCATAGATATCCTATCACCAAGATAAAACTATGTGAATATCAAAATCCAATATACTTCATCATTAGTTCAAAAAGAACTCCTAAATTTAATTTGGGTAGTCCTCATTTCCCCTTGATGAACTGGACCCTCAAAACCATCATTGGAAGAAAAACCGAGGCCCAAGAGCTATCACCCATTAGCTCTAACTAATATATAAAAGATCTACAAGGTCCCTCACACATGGCCTCAAAAAGGTGTTACTCCAGTGGTGGATTGGTAATAATTATGATATGAAAAATCCATTGATGTTAAATGATCCTTACAACTATATATCAAAATAATCATGCGAACCCAAAGCATGTTTCCCAGAAACTAAATGGTACACTTTATCTAGCCAGCTTACGGAGGTAAAGAATTGTGATAAACATCAACCAAGTCCCCAAAGACTTCACTCCTATAAAAAAGATCATTAATAGGGATGGCCTTTATTAGGGCTAGAAAAAATCCCAGATAAAGGGTAACATTTATCAGTGCTTTTATGTAGTGTTGGTAAAGGGTACACTTTATCAAAGATTTGTAGCACTAAAAAGGGTACCTTTTATTAGTGATTTATTTTTAGTGCTGATAACTGTCCTAAATAAAATGAAAAAATTAAACAAATAAAAACAAAAAAATTAAAAATTAAAAAATATTAGTATTTTAATTAATTAAATAAATATTGATAAAAATGAATAAATTTAATATACACATATATAAGTAATAAATTTTAATAAAGAGTATATATAATATATATATATATATAAGTAAAATGAATAAAATAAAATAAGTAAACTAATAAAAATAAAAAATGAGTAAACTATGAAAGATATTAAATATTTATTTAATTAAATAACTATTTATAAAATAAATAAATTTAATACACATATATATTGATTATAAATATAAATAAATAGTATATATTTATAAAAAAATTATAAATTGTAATAACTAAACAAAAATATAAAAAATGAATAAATTGTAATAATTAAATTAAAAATTAAAAATGAATAAATTGTAATAACTAAATTAAAAATTAAAAATGAATAAATTGTAATAAGTAAATTAAAAATTAAAAATGAATAAATAAAAAGTTTATTAAAAACTTTATTAATGAAACAATTGTTAATAAAAATTAATAAGATTAATATATATATATATATATTAATTTTAAATATTATACATTAATAAATATTATATATAAATATAGAAAATGTATAAAATGTAATAATTAAAAAAATATTGATGTGTTATTTATTTTTAATGGGTTTTATGTATAATTATATATTAATACATTTAATATAGAAATAAATTCATGTATATTTCTTTATATATATATAAATGTATAATATTTCACAAAATATGATTTATATAAAAAAAATTATGTTTACATATTAAATAATTCAAATATTTAATAAATAATGGTTTATAATTAAAAATGAATATTAATTAAAAATAATGACTAATTGAATAGAGTAATGGACATAACTAAATGTAGTTTTATTTTTCAAATAAAAATATATCAAATGAATTTTACATTGATTTTACTTTTATACTAATGAAAACGTGGTTGATGATCAATGTTTGTTTATAGGGGGTGAGTTTTGTGAAATCATTCACTTCGAGCTCATAATTTTTGAATGGATTGCAACAGGATTTGTTCATGGATCCAAACACACCCAATTGATCTATATCCCTGAAGAACCTACTTTCCAAAGGTAGGAACTCATTGGGAATTTTGGCCAATGATACTTAAGAACTCTCTTTTTCTGAGAGGATGGGGGCTGTTATATCACAACTTGGGGGGGTATTGTTGCCTACTTCAGGACACTATTATAGATTTAAGATATGTTCATGAATAATTCATTAATTCCCTGTTATTATGTTGGTCACCATTGAATTAAAAAAATTATTATAATTTATGGAATTTAGAATCATCATTATGTATTTGAGGTTCTTTATCAATGGAGACATATGTATGTATCTGTGGTTCTCCATCAATAGTACCCTCTTATGTACTGATTAGATATTTTGTTTTCATCTTATTATGACACTATTTTTGTGCCACATAGTTGGTGAATCTTGGGTGAATCATTATCTAGGGATATGGGATTTGTTTTGATGTTGGGATCAGACCCATAATATGGGGTTCCTATGTATCCTTTTGAAAGAAATTAGACCCCATGTAGTTAGATTATGAGGACCCACTCTTAAAGAGGCCCTCTGAGGGTTATTATCACTGGGGAATATTACCCTTTGAGAGGATTTTGTTGGGGCATAATAATAAATAGGATTCCCATGTTGATTTGGGTGGTTTGTTTGGGAATTTTCCTAATGGGGATTCCCTTTTTTATTGGTGATTACACTTGGAATGAGTCCCAAAATGTTAAAAGATGGGTCTTATACCAAATAGGATTCCCATTGGCAGTGGTATGGTGACATGGTTGGGGATTATATAGAACATGATTCCCTTTTTTGGTTTATGGATCATGTGGATATCATGATCCCCACCAACTTCTTGGACCACATGAGTCTTGATCGATGTGAGAAACAAGAGGAAGTATAAGATCTTGGAAACCAAAAAATAGAATTTTCCATAAGGTTAGATATACGTCCTTGAGGACCGAGGCCTATGGAGTCCCTCTGAAAAGAAGATGAGAGGAATATCCAAGAAAATATTTTCTACCAAGACATTCATTTGACCGTGTGGATGTCAATATCATAGTTAACCTCTAAGCCCACGTGAATCAGGCTCAGTGTGAGAAACAAGAGGAATTAAAAGATATGGAAAACTATAAAATCCATCTCCCACTGATGGAATAGAGAGGGGTTAAGGGATAATAATAAAGGGATTTTATGTTCCTATTCCCTTTTTTCATTGTATCTATGATATTCAAGTATTAATACCCATATAGATACCTCCCATGGGAATAGAGAATAAGTATAGAATAAAGTTGGAGAGGTCCCACAAGAATGTATAGAATCTTACTCCATGAGGGATTCCCTAAAACTTTTTCTAGTGAAGGACAGGAGGATCCCATTCCCTAAATCCCATCCTCAAACTAGAGGACCTGGGTCATAGAGACGACACGGGAAGAAGAAGTCTCTAACCCTAATCTATAAGACCTAGTGATACCTGACCCTACCTAAAGAGGAGGGATCCTTGTGAATGAGGGGATTCATACTCACATGAACCATGAGGACCTTACCCATAAGGTAATATGAGTGTGGGAAACCTCCGAGCAAAGTAATTTATACCCAAACGTTAAAAATTCTAGTATGCCTCATACCACTATCTTTCAAATCTAGAGGCTTTTGTGGTGGTTTCAATATTCTACCCCTCAAAGATGGAATCCAAATTGATATGATCCCTATCATTGTTGTATTATAAGAGGACTCAAAGGGGGGATCACGTAGGTTCTTTCTTGGCAAGACAATGTGATTTTTTCATGGTCTGGTAAAATCTGGAAGTTTTTTACACATGGAGAATAAGAATGTGTGAGATGGAGATGACTTGGAAAATAGACCACCAGGGAAACAAAACATGGGTTTATATTTATCCTATGCACTATGGGTATCCTCAGGTGTACCTTTATGGGTCCTTAGAAGGTCCCAAATTTGGGAAGGGTCATCACGTATTTGGTTTTACACTATGTAAAATAGAGTCCCCACGTAGGTGTCCTATGTTTCAGACCCTAGAGGGACCTTGATCCAACCATCCCTCTTAGTTTCCAATTTACTCGAGTTGTAGATGGATACTTGAGGAAATTTGGGGGACTTTGGTGAATGGGATTCATGATAAGAGCCTAAGCATTTCTTCCAATTTTCCAATTGTCAAAATGAGGATCCCTTGGGTCTAATTTATAGGAAAATAGGGAAGCCTGATCAAAGGAGTTACCCTGTATTGGTCCATGGAATAAGTAACGAACGCAAGAACCCCATGAAGGGGTGTCCGTGCTTTTAGTTTCCTAAAGGGTTGGTGTGATTAGGTTCCTCACATGGGGTTGGATGTTCCTTCAAGGTTGTGTAAGTAAGGCATGCACCATCCACATGGTGCATAAGATTGTTGCACACAAGACCACTTAAGAAAGACATATGGGTGAACTTGATAGTCCATAATTCAGTGCCTGCACACCTAAACCCATTCTTGGTATCAGTTTCAGGTCAGGGTATTGACCCTTTGGGTCGGTCCCTTCACCACTATCACTAACCCTCATGATAATTGGAGAGTCAGAATGTGAAATTTGGAGCTTGGGTCAAGGACATTTTCAATTGCAACACATTGAAATCCAATCTACTCCTTCTTTATACGTAACTATGAATTTCTACTCAAAATAAAAAATTGGTGTCTATGTGAGGTTCTCATCTTGAATTTTGTGTCAAATAACATGGAATAAATTTCATAGTGTCAAGAAAATATCCCATTATAATTTTATTCATTCAAAAGGAAATTATTCTGGTTCTAAGGGAACTATAGAGAACATTGATTCATTATAACATTAGTTGGTGGGATGGAAGCTATCTCAACTATGGAAGGGTGCTCTATTTTTTTCTAATCCATGAGGCCTAGAGAGTACAGTTAGGATATTGATAAGGTCATATAGACAAACCTAAAAACATTGAATCTTTCTTTCATTGCCCAATTTTTTTCCAATTCCAATGAAGAAGACTTAGCGGGAAATACATGGATTTTTATTAGGAATCCCGTTGCGAGATTTCATCTAAACACGTTTTTTGCATTTTCTTTTCATTTCTTGTTTTTTTTCTACACCGTATGAGGTGTATGTCTTGAAAACTGAGACATGAATTTTATCTAGAGTGACCTTTGATGGTTTTCAACATGGTGAGTACTATGTATATTTTCTTGGGAAGTTTAAATTAATGCAAGATGAACTAATGCAACTGGTGTTTTAGGTTGAACATATTTGAATATGTGTTTTGAGATTATGACCCAAAAACCTCTTGTGGTTTAATAATATTTTGATATTTTTCAGATACCCCATGGGGGATTTTGAGTTATGATTTTGTTATTTTTGAATCCAATACGTGGTGGGAGACAAGTATGTGATCAATGATCACATACTAAGATTGAAAAATTATTTCCAATGAGATATTTTTAGGCATTATGGGAAATAGAGGAGGTATCTATTAAGAAATAATGTACTTCCGTTTGACAAACCCATTTTTTGGGTGACTTTATGCATTTCCAACTAGGGAGAGTTACAACATAGTTATACTATGGAATCCTCAGGATAATATGCCATGAAATTTTGTAACATACCATGTAAGTAATGAATAATAGATATTCTTATCTATGTCTATTTATGAATTAGATAGTGTTTTAGAGGCTTAAAATGAGAATAAATCCAATCTTAAGCATGGAATACACTAATATTTTTAAAAGATTGTTTTACTGCCTTTTGATGGAAAACCATTTTTAAATCAAAAGTTTGACAATTTTATAAGCACTATTTGTCAAAATAAACTTATTTTTTATGATTGGGACATTGAAATTTACTTTGTATAATGTTTTGGTATTTTTCTAACGATGTTCATTTTTAATGAATAGTGAAAAATACTGCATTTTACATCAAAACTGCATTTTCAAGTAATTTAATTATATGGTTAGATTATCTTTTTAATTGGTTTTAAAGTGTAACTATAATATATTTTTTCTATGTAATCCAATGGTGCTCATTTGTATTAATTTCACTATGGAATTGGGCATAAACAAGTGCCAAACTTTTCATAGATATTGTTTCTAAAAAACCCACTATTTGTTTTGGCAATGAGAATTATTTTCAAATTAATTATTTCAATTTATGGGTTTGGAATTTGGTAAAATGGATTACATATTTTGAATCATAAGGTCCAAATTATGTAATCAAGACTCTTTTTTTGGAAATTATGAATAGTAGCGATGGTAATTATCTTTAATTATCTTGATTAATTAGTAATCGGGTAGTTAAGGATAATAAAATAATATCATAATAATAAAAAATGACCCCAAAATGTGTCCTAATTCTACAGGTTGTGTCATGTCCGACCATGGTATGCCTTGTTCCAATCTTGGGGACCCCATGGAATCACTTTTGTGTGATAATGACTTTTTATCATTTTATTTTTAAAGAAAGTTAAATATAACAAAAAATGTATCACCTGAGTAAAACATTTTTAATTTTGTATAAATAAATTATCTATTGGTATATAATAGTCACTGGAAAGATAAAAATAGTTTCTACATCATATTATTTTTTTTATAATTTTTAGACATTAAATAAATTAAATTATTTATGACATCATAATGATGCAGCAATTACCTCATTAATGAACGATTTAAATAAAATCTAAAGATAATGTAAAATGTAAGACTTAAACTTGTAAAATACCTATTGGATGAGTATATTTCAAACCCTTATCACCTTATTCTAGAAATATATCAATGTGGTACATTTAAAATCCTAAACTCATTTTAATATAAAGTAACATTTTATAACTTTCTAAGAGTACCCCTCCTCTCCTCTTATAAAAGGCCCGCAACTATACCTCTTTACACAAACTTCTCAAGCCATTGGCTCGGACAATATTTGCTCATTTTATCTCTCCACAACCCTCTCTTCATCCTAGATGCCTTAACTTAGGCAGAAATCTCTTCAAGAAACCCTTTTGGTACAAACCAATAGGAGTTACCCGATTTAAAGGTAAAGTCTTCTCTAAAGTTCTTTTGTTATATTTTACTTCTCCAACCCCCTAAAATCTTTTTATTCATTTCTCTTGTAAAAAAAAATGTATGTTCAATATACTAGGATGTTGTTATTATAATTATTCGAGCTACACTTACACACACCTACATCTAATGGTTAAAGAACATACTGTTTCCGTGAATGGAGAATTTCTACCTCACGAAACGATGATTGTTCAATATTCTTATAACACCTTCAAAGGTGGCCATTAAGATGTAAATATATATATATGATATATAATATGTTTATGTTTTCCTTAATATTCTTTATTTTTCATTTATGGCATACCATTGTGGCTTCCATTATGGGTAAACGCGATATCTTCATTTTAGGAAGTGCGGACTACCGCCACCTAAAAGTGATTTGATTCGTTAATTCCATATGTGGGACATATAAAGGATGGATTTAATGATATTATATATGATATTATACTGGAATTATAATATACCTTTATATCATTATGATTCCATTCCATAAAATATGAAATATAAATGAATGTAGCGTTCATGCGTAGGTACGGCTTACCGTCACCATGAACGGTGCATTTCATTTATTACCTCTAAATGTTATGTAATATTATAAATGCATGTATATAATAGATATATATGATATATATGATATCTAAATCATTAATATAATTCTGGATATAATGTATATTTTACAATAAGATCAACTTGTAATTATAAGGAGTTTATTTTCGATTCAAGTACCAATGATCGACAAAACGACCATTATTAACTTAAATAATTACATAGTGTGAATAACATGGTAATAAGTGACATAAAAGGAATAATGAACTTGAAAAAGGTTCTTAATCAAGTATAAATTAACTCAAGTTTATTATTCAGGACGTTAAAGAAAGATCGAGTCAAATCAGACATGAGGTAAGGGACTTCGTCTAAATCTCCATTCATTGGGGAATATTTTGTTTTATACAAATCATTATTTTATACGGTGCTTAAACCCCTTTGAATTTTACATTTATTCAAAAGGAATATTTTTTATACGAAGTGTTTACTAAACGAAAAAATGGAATCTTTTTTTTTGTCGTACGTATGCAGCGACAACAACTTCTCTGCCGTCGTGACCATTATTTAAGCTTTGGCTTCCTCTATAAGCCATAACATTCTTTTAAAATGAAAAATATATACCATGTTTTACTTTTCATTTATTTTGGTATTAAAAATGGTTTTCATAATTTTTTTATATCAATGTGTTGTATTGATATCTTGTGATTGAAAAGTGGAAATGTTATGTTTCATTTATGCGTGTTTTATGTGATACGATTATGTTATGGTTCTTGGAAATTGTTATGAAGATGGGTGGTTCTGTAATAAACTAAGGGCGGGTGGTCCTGATATAGCTCTCCAATTCATTGGGTAATGCAAATGGGTTAAACGTTAAGGTTTCTCTAAACAGATTTAGGGAATATACTATGATGGGTATTCCAAACGTAACCATGACGGTTACTCCCTACGTAAGAATGTTATGAATGCCTCAAGTTACCTTTATGACTTATGATTTCTTTGATTTATTCACGATTTGATGAGGTATGTTAAAATGCTTATGATTTATGAGTAAAGAATTATTTCATACATGGACTAATGTTTTCATTTCGTACTTTTATATCCCTTACTGAGCTTTTTATGCTCATCCAAAGTTTTTGAAATGTTTTTCACAGGTCAAGGGAAACGTACATGATGTGATGATATTCTCAAGGAAGTGTCAAGAAAGAATCCACGTTTTATTTTAAATATGTTTCTGTTGATGGGAGAAATGAGTACTATCATTTATGTAACCACTTTGTTTAAATGTGGAATTTAATTCATGATTTATGATCTAATTCTCTAAAACTCTAAACCTGAAAAGATCCTCAATGTGTATTCTTGAAATAACTCAAGATTAAGTAATGTTTAAGGCTGGGGCCTTATAGTTGGTATCAATGGTCAGTTTAGATAACTTTAGGAGTTAGAATTATATTAAATGATTATCCAAAAATATTTTTTGGTCAAATTGAAATGATATAGCATTTGAAGATTACCATGTTGCTTCATCTAAGACATGTTTGTTCAGAATGGTTTTCCGTAGAGGAAATAGGGAAGCAGTGTTAGGAAGGCATACAAAAGGAAATGACCTTCCAAATCAGCATCCTGGTATGGTCATAATTGGAACTGAATAGTTTGTTGTAGTAATGGCGCAGTTGACTCATGCGATAAATGGTGGTGGTATCCATGCACGAGATTAGCCAGATCAACCGCAGAGGAACATGTTAGTGGTGGAACATTTCATGAGGCAACATCCACCATCATTCAGAGTATCATCTGGCCCTATGCTATCTGAAGGGTGGATTAAAGCACTGGAGAATATTTTTGATGTCATGGGGTGTTCAGTCAATAAAAAGGTTAGTCTTTCAATTTACCATTTGGAGGCTGAAGCATATCAGTGGTGGTAGATGGATAAAAATATCAGGGACGCTGATGAGATTGATGCTCTCGACTTGGCTTAATTCAAAGGTATGTTTCTTGAGAAGTATTTTCCTAAGCTTGTTCGACTTAGGATGGAAATACAATTCATGGAATTGAGGTAAGAGGATGACTCAATGGCTGATTATGAAGAGAGGTTCACTCGATTGGCAATGTTTTCTCCAAATTTTATCTGAGACCTTGATTGTAAAATCAATCATTTTTAATCAGGATGAAATCCAAAATATCGAAGGGCATTGGATTCTTGTGAGTTCAAAAGTTATTAAAAGCTTGTTCGATGTGTTGAGAAGGTGGAAATGGAGTTTTCTGATGATAAGGTGTTCTATAAAAACCAATAGAAGAAGAGACTGAGGTGGTAGAAGAAAGGGGAGAATTCTTCAAAAAGGTATGACAGTTAGAAAACTAAGTTTCTAGTTTGTGATAAATTTGGTAAAAGGTATGCTGGGGAATGTCTTCTGAATTCTGGAAAGTGTTACCACTGTTGTAAGATGGGACATAAGGTTCGTGATTGCATTGAAAATGATCAGGGTGATGGTAAGACCAAATTTGATTTAAAATTAGTGAAATGTTTTAAGGGAAATTAGATGGGTCACTATGAAAACGAGTGTCCGACAAAGAGCTCGAGTGATGGGATGAAGTTAGACTACAAGCAGAAAGGGGTGGTGAAATCCTTTGCAACTGCTTTAGAAGATATTGGGTCATCAAATGAAGTGGTTTCAGGTACTTTGTTTTTTCAGATTATGCCAGTGTGTTGTTTGATTCAGGGTCTACACATTCTTTCATCTCTGAAAACCTCTCTAGTAAAATGGGAATACTATCTCAAGAAATGACTCCTGAACTTGTGGTAAAAACACCTGGGGGAAATGTTGAGGCAAAAATAATTTATAAGAATCTTCCTATCCTTATCTGTGGAAAGAACCTACTTGCAAACCTTATTGTTCTACCTCTATTAGAGTTTAATGTTATCCTAGGTATGGATTGGCTCTCTATTTACCATGCTAAGATTAACTGTAGAGATAAAGAAGTTTCTTTTCAGAAAGAATTTTAGTTTGTGTATATGAATGAACCCTTACTGTTGATAACATATCAAGAGGCCGAGAAACTTTTAAAATATGGAAATGAATGTTACCTTGAACATATTGTTTAAAACAAGAGAACTATTCATATTAATAATGTTCTAGTGGTAAATGAGTATCCTGACGTTTTTCCTAATGAGTTGCTTGGAATAATACCAGATCGGGAAGTTGAATTTACTATTGACTTAGTTCCTGATGCTAAGCCAATTTCAAAACCCCCTTATCGAATGGCTCAAATTGAACTTTTAGAGTTGAAGGATCAATTGAAATATTTATTAGAGAAAGGTTTCATTTGACCTAGTACATCACCATGTGGTGCTCTTGTTTTATTTGTTAAAAAGAATGATGGTTCAATGAGACTTTGCATTGATTATAGAGCCTTGAATAACATCACTATTAAGAACAAATATCCTTTTCCTCATATCGATAATTTGTTTGATCAGCTCTATGGAGCTCAGTATTTTTCAAAGATTGACCTGAGATCGGGGTACCATCAGTTGAAGTTAAAGGAAGTAGATATTCCGAAGACCGCATTTCGTACAAGATATGGCTATTATGAATTTGTAGTTATGCCTTTTGGGATAACCAATGCACCTGCTGTATTCATGGACCTTATGAATAGAATTTTCCATGAGTTCTTGGATAAGTTTCTGGATGTTTTCATTGATTATATTTTGGTGTTTTCTAAAAGTAAATAGGAGCATGAAATACATTTAAGGGTTATTTTGCAAAACTTAAAAGCAAAAAATTGTATGGGAAATTCAGTATGTGTGAGTTTTGGTTGCAACAAATTTCTTTCCTTGGTCACATTGTTTCTAAAGATGGGATAACTGTTGATCCTGTAAAAACAAAGGTTGTGGAAGAATGGCCAAGACCCACAAATTTAATCGAGATTCATAGTTTTCTTGGTTTGGCAGGCTATTACCGAAGATTTGTTAAACAAATTTCATGGTTATCTAGTCCAATGACTAAGATAACTCATAAGGGTGTTAAGTTTATCTGGACAGAAGAATGTGATGATTGTTTTCAGGAATTGAAATGAAGATTATTGAATGCTCATGTTTTGGTACTACCTTCCAGGAATGGGGAGTTTGTTATCTACAGTGATGCATCATTTAAAGGACTTGGTTGCATTCTAATGCATAATGATCAGGTAATTGCTTATGCTTCACATCAGTTGAAAAATCATGAGGTAAATTACCCTACACATGATTTGAAATTAGCTGCTGTTGTTTTCGCTTAAAAAATTTGGAGGCATCATTTGTATAGAGTAAAGTATGAAATATATACCGATCACAAATGTTTAAAGTATATATTCACTCAGAAATAATTAAACACGAGACAGAGGAGATGGATAGAATTAATCAAGGATTATGATTGTACAATTCATTACCTTCCGGGAAAAGAAAATAAAGTGGCTGATGCTTTGAGTCGAAAAAGTAATGCTTCATTAACAATTTTGTGTTTGGAATGTGATCCTTTTTGTTAAGGGTTTGATGAACTTTGTCATAGAAGTTGTTGGTGTGGGATGTCATTATGTTTTGTTTCAGGTATTAGTGAAATATTCTATATCAGACAGAATTAAGCAAGCACAAAAGCAAGACAACGAGTTGCAAAAAAAGGTAGAGATGGTTCAGAAGGGTATGTTGCCTGAATTCAACATTGATAATGATTGTGTTTTGAGATTTGGGAAGAGATTGTGTGTGCTGTGTGATTCATAGTTGAAGAGAGAGTTGTTATGTGAAGCTCATAGTTCTCCGTTTTTAGTTCATCCAGACAGTACTTAGATGTATAAATATCTTCAGGAGTATTACTGGTGGGATGGAATGAAAAGAGATATTACTTATTTTACTGTGAAGTGTTTGACTTGTCAATAGGTAAAAGTAGAGCGACAGTTACCGAAAGGGATGCTTCAACCTTTATCAGTTCCAGAGTGGAAATAGGAGAATATATCCATGTAATTCGTTGTGGGATTGCTGAAGACACCTCGAGGTAATAATGCAATCTGGGTTATAGTTGATCTCTTGACTAAATGTGCTCATTTGCTTGCTATAAGAGATACTTTTTCCCTAGATCAAATTTCATGTTTTTATCTTAAATAGATAGTCAGGTTACATGGAGTTCCCCTCTTCGTTGTATCTGATAATGATTCTAGGTTCACTTCTAACTTTCAGAAAGGCCTTCAGAAGTCGTTGGGTACTGAATTAAATTTTAGAACAACTTTTCAACCTCAATCATATGGGCAGTCAGAACAAAAAATTCAGACTTCGGAGGATATTATACATTCTTGTTCAATGGATTATCAGGGAAGTTGGGACCAACATATTTCTTTAGTTGAGTTTTCTTATAATAATAGTTTTCATTCCATTATAGAGATGACACCATTTGAGGCATTATATGGGAAGCGGTATCGAACTCCAGCTTTCTGGGATGAAGTGGGTGAAAGGAAGTTGATGGAACCGGAATTGGTATAAGATTTGGCAGAAAAAGTCTAGCTGATATAGAAACACATGAGAATAGCTCAAAGAAGATAGAAGAGTTATGCGGACAACAGGAGGAAGGATCTCTCTTTTGAGGTAGGTGATCATGTTTTTCTCAAAGTTTCACCATGGAAAAGTGTGATGCAATTTGGTATGAAAGGAAAGATGAGTCCAATGTTCAATGAACCATATAAAATTCTGGAGAGATTTGGATCAGTTGCATACCAAGTGGCTTTACCTCCGAGTTTATCTCAGGTACACAATGTTTTTCATGTTTCAATGTTAAGGAAGTGCATGCCAGATCCATCCCATGTTTTGAGTCCAAAGGTAGTTCATCTAGAAGAGAATCTATCCTATGAGGAACAACTGGTCCAGATTCTTGACCATAGGGATCAAGTGTTGCAGAATAAGGTGATTCATCATGTAAAGGTTTTTTTGGAAAAACCACATGAGTGAAGAGGCAACATGGGAATCTGAAAATGCAATGAGGGATAAATAACCCCACTTATTCGATAATTAAATTGTGGGGATGAAATTTTCTAAAGGGGGGAAGGATGTAACATCCCAAGTAAGTAATGAATAATAGATATTCTTATCTATGTCTATTTATGAATTAGATAGTGTTTTAGAGGCTTAAAACGAGAATAAATCCAATCTTAAGCATGGAATACACTAATATTTTTAAAAGATTATTTTACTGCCTTTTAATGGAAAACCATTTTTAAATCAAAGTTTTGACAATTTTAAAATCTTTATTTGTCAAAATAAACTTATTCTTTATTATTGGGACATTTAAATTTACTTTGGTTAATTTTTTGGTATTTTTCTAACATTGTTCATTTTTTAATTAATAGTGAAAAATACTACATTTTACATCAAAACTGAATTTTCATCTAATTTAATTATATTGTTATATTATCTTTTTAATTGGTTTTAATGTTTAAATAGAATATATTTTTACTATTTAATCCAATGGTGGTCATTGGGATTAATTTCACTATGGAATTGGGCATAAACAAGTGCCAAACCGTTCATAGATATTGTTTCTAAAAAACCCGCTATTTGTTTTGACAACAAGAATTATTTTTAAATTAATTATTTCAATTTATGTGTTTGTAATTTGGTAAAATGGATTACATATTTGGAATCATAAGATCCAAATTATGTAATCAAGACTCTTTTGTTTTTGGACATTATGAACAGTAACGACGATAATTATCTTTAATTATCTTGATTAATTAGTAATCAGGTTGTTAAGGATAATAAAATAATATCATAATAATACAAAATGACACCAAAATATGTCCTAATGCTACTGGTTGTGTCATGTCTGACCATGGGATTCCTTGTGCCAAACTTGGGGACCCCATGGAATCACTTTTGTGTGATAATGACTTTTTATCTTTTTATTTTTAAAGAAAGTTAAATATAACAAAGAATGTATCACCTAAGTAAAACATTTTTAATTTTGTCTACATAAATTATCTTTTGGACTATAAATATTCATTGAAATATAAAACGATTTCCTACATCATAGTATTTTTTTATAATTTTTAGACATTAAATAAATTAAATTATTTTTGACATCATGATGATGAAGTGATTACCTCATTAATGAACGATTTAAATAAAATGAAAAGATAATGTAAACTTTAAGACTTACAATTGTCAAAGACCTATTGTATGAGTATATTTCTAACCCTTATCACCTTATTCTATAAATATATCAATGTGGGACCTTTAAAATCCGAAAATCATTTTAATATAAAGTAACATTTTATAACTTTCCAAGAGTTCCCCTCCTCTCCTCTTATAAAAGGCCCCCACCTATACCTCTTTACACACACTTCTCAAGACATTTTATCGGCCAATATCTTCTCATTTTATCTCTCCAAATCCCTCTCTTCATCGTAGAAGCCTTAACTTAGGAATACAACTTTTTCAAGAAACCCTTTTGATTCAAACCAAGAGGAGTTACCCGATTTAAAGGTAAAGTCTTCTCTAATGTTATTTTGTTATATTTTTCTTCTCCAACCACCTAAACTATTTTTATTAATTTATTTTGTAACAAAACCAGTATTTTAAATATACTAGTATGTTGTTATAAGATTTATTCGAGCTAAACTTACACACACCTACATCTAACGGTTAAAGAACATACTGTTTCCGTGGATGGCGAATTTCTGCCTCACGAAATGATGATTGTTCAATATTCTTATAACACCTTAAATGGTGTCCATTAAGATGTAACTATATTTATATATGATATATAATATTTTTATGTTTTCCTTAAGTTTCTGTATTTTTAATTTATGGCATACCTTTATGGCTTCCATTATGGGTAAACGCGATATCTTCATTTTGGGAAGTGCGGACTACCACCCCCTCAATGTGATTTGATTCGTTAATGACATATGTGGGACATATAAAGGATGGATTTAATGATATTATATATGATATTGTAATGGAATAATAATATACCTTTATATCATTATGATTCCATTCCATAAAATACGAAATAGAAATGAATGTAGCGTTCATGCGTACGTACGGCTTACCATCTCCATGAATGGTGAATTTCATTTCTTACCTCTAAATGTTATGTCATATTAATAATGCATGTATATAATGGATATATATGATATATATGATATCTAAATCATGAATATAATTCTGGATATAATTTATATTTTACCACATGAACAACTTGTAATTATAAGGAGTTTATTTTTTATTCAAGTACCAATGATCGACAAAACGACCGTTATTAACTTAAATAATTACATAGTATTCATAACATGGTAATAATTGATATAAAAGGAATAATTAACTTTAAAAAGTCTCTTATGAAAGTATAAATTAACTCATGTTTATTATTCAGGACGTTAAAGAAAGATCGTGTCAATTCGGACACGAGGTAAGGGACTTCATCTCAATCTCCTTTCATTGAGGAATATTTTGTTTTATACACAACTTTATTTTATCCGGTGTATAAACCCCTTTGAATTTTATGTTTATTGAAAATTAATCTTTTTTAAAAGAAGCGTTTACTAAACGACAAAAGGGAATGTTTTTTTGTCGTACGTATGTGGCGACAACGACTTCTCCACCACCGTGACCATTATTTGAGCTTCAGATTTCTCTACAATCCATAAATTTTTTTAAAACGAAAAATAAATACCATGTTTTACTTTTCTTTTATTTTGGTTTTGAAAATGGTTTTCATAATGTTTTTATATCAATGTGTTTTATTGATATATTGTGATTGAAAAGTGGAAATATTATGTTTTCTTTATTCATGTTTTATGTGACACGATTATGTTATGGTTCTTGGGCATTGTTATGAAGACGAGTGGCTTCGTGATAAACTAAGGGTGGGTGAGCCCGATATAGCTCTCCAACGCATTTGGTAACATGAAGGGGTTAAACGTTAGGGTTTATCCGAAGAGATTTTGGGAATATACTGTGATGGGTATTCCAAACATAACCATGAGGGTTACTCCCTACATAAGAATGTTATGAATGCCTCATGTTACCTTTATGTCTTATGATTTCTATGATTTATTCATGATTCGATGAGGTATGTTAAAATGATTGTGTTTTATGAGTAATGTATGATTTCATACATGGACAAATGTTTTCATTTCGTACTTTTATATCCCTTAGTGATCTTTTTATGCTCATCCCATGTTTTTGAAATGTTTTTCACAGGTCAAGGGAAAGTGATATGATGTGATGATAGTGTCAAGGAAGTGTCAAGAATGAATCCATGTTTTATTTTAAATATGTCTCCGTTGATGGAAAAAATTAGAAGTATCTTTTATGTAACCACTTTGTTTAAATGTGGAGTGTAATGCATGATTTATGATCTAATTATTTAAAAATATAAACCTTAAAAGATCCTCAATGTGTATTCTTGAAATAACTCAAGATTAAGTAATGATTAAGGCTGGGGCCTTATAAATTTAGTGGGAAGATTATGAAAATATAAATTTGGAATGTTAAAACATAGTTAGTAAAAGGAGTTCTCAACAATTTTGATATTTTATTTCTTGTGTCTTAAAGAGTATGTGAATATTAAGATTTCTTAAGACTATAAATGGTGTGTTTTCCAAGGGAAAATATTAGATAATGAAAATAGAATCTTTACTAAGATTTTTCCATGAATGGAAAAACAATCCTACATAAATTTTTTATATGTGAAGGTGGGTAAATTTTTTTAAATGATCGATGTAAGGGGAAGGCCCTTTTTTGACAAGGGTTAAAGCATCGTGCAGTTTAATGTCATGTGAATATGACATTGACCATTTAGTGTAACATACTATGGTGATAAAATTGTATTATAGTTTAATATATTTTGACTAATTTGTTATGATATGTAGTTTAATTTCATATAGAATGGAAATTATGGGTGATATAATTTAAGGTCTTTAGATTTGACTGAAATTTTAATGAATCTCCCATTCTTGGTAATATGTTCGGGAATGTTCTATCAAATTATGGTGTGAAGAGAGGGATTTTTTAAGCTATAATATAAGGATTTAAGGATCCATTGAGGGTTATGCAGGAAAGTTATTATGGTGATATAAGATTTTTTTCCCAAAGATAAAGTTTCTATTGTTTGGAAAACCCATTTTATGGGAGAATTTATGAAAATAGAACTAGGGTGTGTTACAACATAGTCAAATAGTGGCATGATATGGTTGATAGGCCCGTTATGTGTGAGACTTAAGCAAAGCCAACGAGGCATGTTACAACGTAGTCAGAAAAATGAGTTCTTTGAAATTTGGACATTCAATTTTTAATGGATGAATAATGTTTATAGAGATTTAGATTTCCTTGAACATAGAGTTTGGTTTGTGGAAGAAAATTACCTAAATATGGGAGGAGTATTCCAAGTAAAAATTACTCAATAATAGAGAAAAGTTTTTTCTACGTATTTCTAACCCAAAATAGAAAATAATGGTGCCTTTAGTTTGAGTTCATACATCCATGACCATGTATTATAGATATGATAGGTAATATATGGCCTCCCGGAACAAGATCATTCAGTTATACTTTAGACATGAGGGTGGATATTATAAACCATGATCTTGGGGTTTCTATATCGATATAAATTAAATGATACAACTATGTGGAGGATGATCGCATACCAAATTCAAATATTTCCCCCCAGCATAATTCTGACAGATTTTATAGAGAGAAAAAATTCTTCTCCCAAGGGAAAAGTTATTGTTGTTTGATAAACTCATTTTGTAGGAAACTTCATGGAAAGAAAACTCGGGTGTGTTACTACATAGTGTAAAAAATAATTCTATATATTTTAAGACTATGATGTGGGAAAATTATGAAAATCCAACAAGGTGATATTACTACATAGTTAGGAAAAGGATTACTCATGTATCATATATTCTATTGATAGTAGCTGGAGAAATATTATGAAGATCCAAAAGTGTCCAAGATTAGGATTATGAAATGTATAATTGTATTTCAAAGCACAAAGTAATAATTTGGACTGATATTGTCCATGAAGCTTATATTCACTTGAATAAAGGAGGGGTCCATATTTGTTTCATTGATGGACCCTTAAATATGGGAACCAAAATTAAGACCTCTCACAGAGATCATTGTTTATATTAAGGGAATGGGAGTTTTTTTTACCCCACGACTGAGACTGGTACATAAGATATAGGAATAACTACATATCTCATTGGGTTGATAATCAAACCACACATTGGTCTTAGGGAACCATGTAGATAAAATTCATGCAAAAAGGACATCAACCATGCTATTTAATGTTATATGATAACGTTGAAAGTGACTCAACGTGAAAATTTATATTGTGGATAGAGGAGAGTACAAGAACTAGGATTCTCTTAATATAGTTTTGAGAATTGAATTAGTCTATATGTAGTTCTATAAAGTGATCCTTTACACTAATTGTGTTTATGCATTGAGGAAAAAACTGATTTTTTTTAATATGGGGTCACAAAAGGGGTGAGACAACATATTGAATTATCTTTTGTAGATATGACTCATATATAGAAGAGTGGGTTAATTTCCCATACTATGTTCAGTTCAGACTAGTATTGATGATCCAGATGTCACTATGTGTCTCACTGGGATGACAATAAATCCACACGTAGTTCTTCAGGAATCTATGTAGTTTAAGGTCTTGTAGTAATGTCACCTGGTGTGCCTTTTATGGTCTTGAATCCAAGATCATGATAACCCCAATGTGAATTGATATTCATTACTCATACATGGAACTTCTTAACCAACACTCCTAATCCCATGAGAGGTTTTCTCAGTGTGATAAAAAAGGAGTGGTAAAAGCTTCTTCCATGACACAAAGGAAACACAATTGAAGGATATGGGCATTTTGGTTCTGTTGTGGATAGGAAAGGTTATATAATCAAGGAATTGTTACCTATCTCATTTGTATAAGAAAAAAATTATGTAGTTTCTTAATCCCATTCTGTTTAAGTTCATGTGTTGATGATGAAAATGACCTGATGTGAAATAGGTGAAATGTTTTGTTTGAGCCTAGGAATAGAAATCTGGGTGTCAATACATATCATGTGATTGAAGGAATCAAGCCACACATCATTCTTGAAAGGTAACCTTTCTAGTTCCGACTCATAGATAGGGATTAGTGAATTTATTTTATTATGGTTAGACCCAGTATTGGAAAATCGAGCATCACTATGTATCTCATTGAAATGAGAATCAATCCACAGGTAATTATCAAAAAAAACTTGTGGTTTATCATTATGAAACAAGGATTTTAAACGTACAACATAACATATTTTGGTAAGGATTGGGTCACCCAACTTGGAAAGAAATATTGTGGCTAAACAAGGGGATATGAAAAAGGAATAACTTAATATTTAATTGGGATAAGAATTAAGCCAAAAATAGTTCTTGAAAATAGTTCCCCACAACAATCAATTTTTGTCACGGGGAAAAGGGGGCTTTGATATTTTCTAGAATGATATTTGGTCCCAGGACATAAGATCTAGGAATTACTATGAATCTCAATATATTTTGAATCAATCCATATATAGTTCTTGAATAATGCTATGTTGGGGTACCAACACCAATGATTGTGGTCCACTCAAACATATATTTAAATGTCACATATTTTTACATCATGCAATAAGGACATGAACAATATAGTTTAACATCATGAGGTCAAGATGATTTGATACTTAGCTTAATTCCCTATGATATAGAATATATATAGTGTTGTTTTGTTTAAACTCCTTCAGTTAATATGGATGTCATTCCTTTTAAGGTCATGTGACATGGACCAACTACGTAGTTTAATGTAATGCAACTGAGGCATGTGTCATGTGATTACACAAAATATTTCTTCAGGAACTTTTCATTGGATGCAGACGCAATAATTTCTCTATCCATTGAGATCAATGATTAAGATATTTTAGAGTTGACCTTATGTATGGAGTAAGGTCTCTCCCACTTTTTCTCATGTTTTGAAGGATTCTTTCCTAGTATCATTAAAGTCCGAAGGACTATTACTAATTATCTAGAGAAACAAACAAAGGAAAACATTCTTGTTAAAATCTAGTTTTATCCAATTTTGATGAAATTATAAGTAATGAAGAGTGTGTATTATTTTGTCATAGAGTCTCTCCAATTCATCCAACCATTTAATGGATTACTCATCCATGGATATCCAGTAATAGATGAAAATACATAGTGACGGAAATTGGACCTCAATGAGAAGGACTACTTATTCTCTCTATATTAATAAATATTGGATCACCCAAGTGGCGGTATGGTATATATTCTAGTAATATCACAAGGAATGAAAGATTTTATCAGTTCAAGACTTCTTATCATTATATAATATATTTTCGAGTATGTTTGATAGGGTCTTGTTAAATTCCTTTATCTATCTATTAGCCTCTCTAAGATATTGGGATGAGTGGTTGGATTTGATGTTATACTCCTAATACAAATTTCCCACCTCAACATAATAAAAATTGGTGTTTTTTCCATCATTATTTTATGATGGAAACCAAATATATCAATGATTTTGGATTTCTAGAAGTTTAAAATGATTTTGGCCTTAGTTTAGTTGAGGTGTATTTCCTTAGCCCATTTAGAGAAGAAGTCAGTAGTGGTTGGGATGTATTTGAACTGCTTTGATGTAGCTATATGGTAAGTCCCCACAATATTTATTACTCATATAGAAAAAAATAGGATTATTTTTTTGTATGTAGAAACTTTATGTGGTTGTTGGATTAATATGGAATGTACTTGTTAGCAATGACTCTTCTTGGTGAATTCGGTGCAATCTTGTTCCATCGAAGGCTAGAAGTTTCCAAGCCTTATGATTTGGATGGAAATCTTGTATACCAACTGGTGGGAACCATATAATACCAAGTGAAATTCCTTCATGAAATAAGAATTTTGTTGTCCAAAAATACATATGAGAAGGACTCCATCAAAGCCTCATTTATATAGGACTTTCTAGTTATTTGGGTCATTATAAAGAGTGAAGTTGGCTTCTCACCATCATATCTTTACTTCCCAAGCTCTATCTAATTGGATTAATCCATTATATAGGTATTCCATCATGGGTATCATCCACCCAGTTTTAGGATCATACAGTTCGGGTTCAAGTATGATGTTGTTGTTCTCTTCCATTTTTACATGAACAAAAGGTGAAATCATTCAATGATGGGAAATGCTGATGACTATTTTCTCCAGGTTTAGATCATAAAAAGTATTTTATGAATTTTTCAATATATATTCCTAGGAAATATATGATTATGGGTTGTGATTCAATGTTGGTTTCAAATGAAAATCTACAATTAACCCTCATATACATTAAATAAGAGGGGTTAACTCTTCTTTTCTAATAGAATAATCCTCATTGATATATTGGATCACTAACTCTAAATCCTCTTTCACCTATAAGTGGTCCACTGTTATTTGATGTGCCAGTTCAAGGCCTAAAATGATGGCCTAGCATTCTGCCTCATTATTTTTATAGCACTCTAACAGTTGGAATGAGTAAGATAAAAATTCCTTTATTGGGGAAATGAGCACGATCCCTTACACAAATTCATTGAGCTTAGAGTCTTACATTATCTTCCATTTGGGGTCCTTAAATGATC
The DNA here is from genome assembly GCA_963277665.1 of Viscum album. Lineage (NCBI taxonomy): Eukaryota > Viridiplantae > Streptophyta > Magnoliopsida > Santalales > Viscaceae > Viscum > Viscum album. Next base: position 624,590,718 of record OY728150.1, on the reverse strand, counting down.
TTTTAAAATACATATCGCATGTTTGGGGCCATATTGAATAGAAAATCTCTTCATCAGGAACTTTAGTATTCAATGATTTTGTTTATATAGACATATGCTATGTAAAAAAAATCTACCAATGCTCAACCATTGACCACTTTTTGAGGAAGAAACTATATATTGAACTATTGTAGGATAAAATATCACCATAAAAAATTCCCTATAAACATTAGATGACTAATTAAATATATGAGTGAGTTATTCTAAGATACCAAATGGATCTTATAGTTCTACAAGTAGTTTCTTAATTTCTGAACTGAAAATATTAATGCAAGGTAGATCTTCTCGATATCTAAATAGTGATACTCATTGTTGAGAATGGTTTAACTAAAATAATAAAAGATTTTTTCATTCCCAACATTGTTCCAATACAAGAGGGAGGAACCTAGAGATCTCTCTATAGCAGTTACATATAGAATGGGTGACTTTCCCTTAACAGGTGGGATCAAGTGATATTTCTTGATACTATCAAATTATTCATGATAGTCATTAGCTCATTTATATGAGACCCCATTCTTCATAAATTTTTTATAATAGAAAATTGTTTCCTATGAGTTTGGCTACAAATCATTGGATATATGACATGTTTCCTTTAATTCCTCTTAACTATTTAATATTTCAAGGAGTAAACATGAAAAGTATAACCTTTTTCATCTTAGGTTTTAATTATTTGTTATGATGGATTGAAATAAAGCTAATAAATTTTCTCAAGGTTACACCTAAAGCACATTTTAAGGGATTCATCTTCAGGATGTGCTATCGTAGCTTATAGAAGACAATTTTAATATCATTTAAGTTATGAGAATACTATCAGGACATAAACATCAGGTCATAAATGTATCATTTGACAAACCTCCACATGAAGGGTTTTGAAGATATGGTTCATGGCACACTGGCATGTGGAAGAGATGTTTTTCAATTGAAAGGGAATTACCTAATAGAAGAATCCACCCTGAGGGCCCCTGAAGGTGGTGGACTCTTCATATTTTGGGGCTATTAAAATTTGGTTTTACCATAAATATCCATCCATGAAGGAGATGACTTGATAACCTATCGTCACATCAATCAGTGGTTCTATGATTTTAAATTGGAAGTAATTTTTAGAATAGTATCGGTTGAGATCTATAATGTTGATACAAACCTAATTTCCTAATTTCTATTCTTTACTAGGATGTTAATGGATATCCATTTTGGATACTGAACTTATTATATGAAGTCTACCTTGATGATTCTGTCCACTTAAACATCAAATATGTAGGTGGGAGTTGGGTGTATCCTTCTGGATTCATGTTTGAATCCTTATAGGTCTTATGGAAAGTCCAAGTGGTGGGTGACCACCAAGGGATCAAGGCCTAGCATCTCTATTTAATTCCAGGATAACATATCCTGGTGTTGCTTTGGGAAGGAGTTATATACCAATTTTTTTTTGAATTCATGGTGGTACTGATCAAAGTGGGCCATATATCTTCATCTATGACCAAATGCATTTCCTTTATCTCATCAATATTGGTGGTGGGATGCTCCTCAAATGATAGAGGAATTCCTGAGGCCTTTATACTCTTCCAATCCCTAATTATTTAACTATTTAGACTCTTCCTAGGAATTAATTAATGAATTAAGTTTTTCAGAGTTAGGGGAGGATTTGAAATTTTAAAATTTAGAAGATTAAGAAACTACTTTTTCCTTGATTGATGGTTTGGGGCCTTTTTGGAGATCCAAAGGGGAGATGCGTTACTAAAAAAGAGCTTCTTTTTTCTCTCATTTTCACGAAAAATTCTTACCACCTAGCTAACATAATAAAAATTTTGTTGAATCTCATGGATAGAATAAATATATTTTCATCCGGGATTTCATTATTTCTCAGAGACTTGACAACCTCTTTAGTGCTGTCAGGTACGGTTATCACGACTAACATCATATAATTTGATGAATGTTTGTATAAATTCGGACCCACCTCTTTGATTTGGTTGATGATAAGAACATACTCGATTATAATTTGCTTGATATTATTAGTTAAAATCATATTCAGACTATTTGGGGTAAGGATTTGAGCAACGTCGTCAGTCACAGACCATTTCCCCTACCTATAGTAAAATCCTACATCAATTTAGTATGATTCATATGATTTAAATGGGGATTTTTCACCATGAAATGTCCAAATTTGACCATTGATACAATATTTGATTTACTGATGGTATTATGGGGGGATAAATTCATCATGATGTAGCCATGTTATTCCTAGTAAAATATTGAAAGTCATATCTTTATAAACAACCATGAATTATAAGTTAGACATAAGATCCCCAATTTGAGACTTGAGTTTCATTTCAGAAATAGGATTTTCTCATTATTATCTTAACCCTGCAATATTAAAGTGAAGGGGGATAAGTGTGATTTGTTAAAATCATTTTGATAAAGTGTTTGGATTGGAATGAGTCTTAATCCTGAGTCGTTATCAATGAAGGATCATTGGATATCAACGTTATTTTTCCTTCTAGATATATACAAGGGTATGCCATGTCTTCATGTAATGAAAACCTTTTCTGGGTATGTGAAAGAGATGATCATGTGGAATTCTATAGGATAATTATTTGTACGATATACTTAGACTGAATAACCCATTAATTCAAATACTTGAGGGCTTAACAAGGCCTCTATGATTGTTTCCTATAGATTTTTTGATAGCCTCAAGGCATCCAAGATTGAAAACTAGGCCGATACCAAGGATAATTGTTAAAAAATATCATACATCTGGTCTAAATATTTTCACTTAACATAATGTGGATGCTATTTTTTCAGGTCCTTTAGGAACTGAAGTACTTTATTTGGATTGATCAACCCTTGGATCGGGATATAGAGGTGCTTCTTCTCCTAGTAGATTAGGCCCACTAGGTTTATCTACATGAATAGGTGGAGTTGGTGACGATGTATCCTCTAGATGATATTTCCAGAAGATCGTGTCATGGAAGACTATATAATGGGTGGGGGACTTCCTTTATCTTTCTTATCTTTCTGGAGATCTCTCTGATGTGTTTCAATCATGTAGATAGTTTGATCTGAGATGTAGTTAGAGTAGTGACTCTTGGTAAGACCACGTCTTCCCTTGTATAACTTACTCTGATAGCCTCTTCCCCCAGTTTCCCAATAATGTGTAAGGAATTCAGGTTCAACGTTTCACTCGTCATTTGAGAAGGGATCCATTAGGTGGATGACATTAATGGAACGAAAGATCAATTCCTTTTCTAATAGAGATCCTAATTGAAGGTTCGACTTTTGTTGTACCATTTGGAGGGGTGGTTCTAATGCTTCAGGTATTGTAGAAATGCAGTGAACTAATTTCAAATACAAAATTGGAATTGTAATAGTCCCATATTCCTGAGTTTTCTTCTTTCTCTTCCATCAATTCATTTTTGTAAAGACTATATTACAAATGATTGAGCTACTAATGGAGTCAATTGTGTTATAGAAGATGTGTCTGGGGGCATAGTCGACTGTTGAAACAATTCTTGGAGGATAACATGAGTCCAGTTGATAATTTTTCTTACCATCCAAGGATTGAAATGATACATACCCTTTCTGTTAACTTCCTTACATTCATTCTCCTATTCTATATCCATGTTATAAACTTATGCCACTTGTATAGGTGGTTTGACTAGCTTCACTCGATCAGAGTCCCTCATTTTTTATAGGATTTCTGTTGGTTTGATCATATTACTCAAGAGGGGGTTGAATTGAGTATCGATAAAACATTTCTATTAAAAATTGGTTCTTTGAAAGGTTCTACTAATTAAAATATAATAAAAGTTAGTTTGTAGTTGATTTATAAACTTCTTGAATGTTCAATTAATTTCTCAGAAGATTGATTAGTTCTCAGCTATACTAATCTAGATATTAATATAACTTTTAAAACTGACCAAATTTTTTAAAATATTTATAAACACTTGGTAAACTATCTATCAAGGTAATATCTAGATTTATGAAATATAATGTAAAACAGAGAAATACTAAATTAAAAGACACAATGGATAAAACATGTGTTTCAGCCGAAAGCAGAGACTGAATCCACTCCACTTGGTTCTCACTCACCACCAAGAAGACTATATTAATAAACTTGATTCGCACCCTCGATCCGGGTAAATAGTAGTACACAAGACTGTCGAGGTCACATGACCTCTTCCACTAATATTTAGGGGAATAAGATACCAGGTCACACACAGAACTCTTACACTATTATCAATGAGAGTAAACAGATGTAAGATGATGTGAGAGGAAGAATATATTGTATTATTAAGTTTAATATTTGAGACAGTGTGGGTTTTAATACAGACACACACACACTGCATAAAAGATAAAAGCAGTACATAACAAAGAAGAGATGATGAGAAAGGGTTAGAAGTTCACTAAGTGTTATTATATGTAGCTATAGGATGTTAGGATAAAGCATATGCAATTATCTAGTCCTCTTGTAAAAACAGAGTATTGCAAGAATGGTGATATGGTTTCCAATTTGAAGATCTATCTCATGTTCTTCTTATATATGGTACTCTGAAGATGTTTTTGGATCTGGTCTATGGTATAACAACCTTTTTGGAATCGAGAGTGCTTCATGCGTTCTTCAGTTGTGTCTTGTTTCATGTATCAGTTCTCTTCTTATATTATTTCTCCTCTTCTAATTTGTTTTTTCTTCCCAATTTATCATCATTTTTAATTGTGGATGCACACATTGGAACCCACATGATGCATGTATTCATCTCCTCGTACCTCATACTATCAGGTGACATGTCTACAAAGAAACAATAATTATGTTAGTGCCTTTAAAAGACTCAAATATAACCGTTTGAAATTAAATTGAAAATGAAAAAATAGATTAAAAAATAGTTTCATAGTTTTTCCTAAAATGGTATCTCTTAGAAAAGGTGTCACTATGAAACGGTGTCTTCTTATTTTCCTTTGAGTGGTGAGAAAGTCATAATGCCACAGTTTCATTGAGATCAGGAACTGATAGCACATATGTTGTGTTAGGAACATGATGTTTGGTCCTTTTTAGAAATTTGAACAGTGTATTGGTGATGGTATCAAGGAACCGGTGTGGCAAATATAATGAGATCTGAAACTAGTTATGGTTTTTGGGTCATGGTGTTTGGGTCATAGTATCCGGGTCACGATGTCTGGGTCACTGTGTCTGGGTCACCGTGTATGGGTCACGGTGCCTAGGTCACGGTGTCTGGGTCATGGTTTTTGGGTCTTTGCAAAAAACCAGAATGGGTGGAAGACTTATAGTTTCTCAGACTTATCCAAATATCAGTAAACATCCTTAAGAAGTAATATTCACATAATGAATTAAACTTAATCATTCATACAATAAAACATTATAGAATAAAATTAAATATAGTTCAAAATAGCCAAACATGATTTATAGGAATTAAGATCTTGTGAATGCTTATTAAAATCATAGGGAAACCACCCATCTCTACACTTGATTTGAGATATATTAAATTGGATTAATAGGATTTGTGATCATTAAAACATGATTAAAACACAAAGAGTCTAACAATATCCCCCTTTTGATGATCACACATCATTGATGTTAGATTTATATTCTTAGTATGCTTTCTCCCCCTTCTGGAATTATCCAAAATATTTGAGGAAAAAAAATAATAAAAGGAAATAAGGGAACAGACGAAAACTATGCATATTTCATTTTATGGAAATATAGTTGTCAGTACAAGCAGTTTGAAAAAAATAAAAAACATCCCTATCAAAAAATAGTTTTCAATTTTCTTCAGTACTAGATTTCTTTTCTCTTCCATTGGCAGCAGCACAAAAATAAGACACATGAGAAAAAGTAGAGGTGGAATAAGGGAGTGAGCCAACTTTCAGAGAAGGAATAGGTAACACTTCAAAAATAAAAGGTTCTATAGTGGGTTTGGATGAAGACCAAGATATGTTTTGGGCATGGATAACAGGTCTAATCTGGCTCAGAGCCTATGATAAAGACCTCGAGACATCATAAAAACTAGTGAATGAGGAAGGAGTTAAATCATGCCGCAAAGTTGCAACTATAGGAGCCACAATGGAAGTGATTTTCACATGAAGATAAGGCTTAAACAATTGAATTAAATCAGTAATGATCTCAACACCATACTGCATTTCCTTCTTGAAATCATCTTTGTTCTCCATGAATTTCTCCAAAAGAGGAGTGAAATATTTCAGCATTTGGATTTGAGTCTAGACGGATTGAGTGATAGGAGGAATTTTCAAATTATCGACAAGATATTTGAAATGATTGGTCATATCATGCTTATAGAAAATCATATTAAATTAGAAATATGCTTTCACTGAAATTTATTCCTGAGAATCACTAGAAATAATTTAATGCATGCTCACTTAGTCAAGTACTCTTTCACTATTCGTGACAACTATATATAAACTTTCCTTTTAAAAAACACTTAACACGGGATGAAGTTCCTACTTAACAACAGTTCTGAGTAGATCACTATCAATGGGTTGAGATGGATTTTCAGAGTCATTAGAGGCTATAATAGCTTAACTGAGGGACTTGAGCTAATTTAGAACATTATGTAGACATACCTTGTACTCATCAGTCAGTTTTTTAAGACTAACAATAAGCTCAGGAATATCATTTTCTATCAGGATATTTGTCTTAGCCAATTTTTCAAATATGTAATTCTTGTTCAGTTGAATGAGAGATGTAACTTTGTATGGAATCTAACAACTAACATCCTCAACAGGATGAGAAACATGAGCTTGTACATGTTGAAACACTTTTTACATATCTTCAACCATATCCTTGAGATACTTCACCTCATCACCCTACTACTTATTCTTAATTATAACCTCTTTTATTTCCTGAATCATTTTTGTTTGAATATTCCATATGATTTTCTCTAACATCAAGGAATCATCTCTCTCACTAAAATTTTTCACAGGAGCAGGCTGTGTGTTGATGATATTTTCAAATCCAGATAATAAAGTAACTCCAAAAGCTTACAAATCACTTTGACTCATGGGATTAGAGGGTTCTTATGAAGGTTCAAGAAGAGGAGTTGAGATAGGTTCAAGATTTTTAGTAGAGATTAACTCTAGAGTAGAAACTAGTTTCAATTGAAACACAATGGAAAGGTCTATGCCTAAGGACTCCTTGGAATTATCCACATCAATGTAGCTAGGAAACTTATACCTTGTATCCAAATTTCTTTGATCAATAGGATTGGGAACTTCAACACTTTCTAGAATTGGGTGTTTCTACCCATCAACAGGTTCTTCACATACACGATTAACAGATTCAATCCCTTGATCTATTTCTAAATTTTCACCTCCAATATCATCACCAATTTCTTTTCTAGCCAACTGAAAGGATATTTCCATTCTCTCCATAGCAGATAGGATAATTTTAGGATCATCCTATTCTTATAAATTTTCCTCAACTCTAGCCTCTTCCTCTATGGTGTGTTATTCTTCTAGATGCTCCTCAAGAACAAAATTTTCTTATACAGTAACAATCAATTATTTTCCAGAAGTAGGTTCTTCTTCTAAATCAACAACTTTGTCACTAATAGGTGCTTCCTTCTCAACTACATTTTGTGGAACATGTAGACAACTATCTTCCTTGTCCAATATAGTTACTTCCATAGGTACAAAAACGGTCTCTTCTTATTCATCAGGATAATCAAAAACTTCTTCTTGTTCCAAACTAGGATCAGATATGTTCTTAGGTCTTGAAGGATTATCAACCAGATTAGACTTTTTTTATAACCTTTCATTGTCCTCCATACAAGAATTTTTCTTAGGATTCCAATTTAATTTTTTCCATTTGACAGTAACCTTTTATATATATAACTCATAGTCTCTGATGACTTCTTCAATCAGTCCAACCACTCCTTTAGCATAAAATATGGTAGAGATTGACCTTTAAAAGGACAAATAGGTATACTTTGAAGTTGTATTAATAAATTCACTCATGTGAAATATAACATACTTAGAAAGGTTAATCTTATGCCCATTTTTCATAAAATATATTATCAATACATCTTGATACTAGTGGGTGGATAAATATAAATTCCTTAGACTAATAGGATTCAAGAAACACATAAATAACAATCTTGTTTCACTATCCAACTCAGCAACAATAGCTCTTATTTTATTCTTATTTCCCATCAAAATCCTAAGGGCCTTCCCCATGACAAAAAAATCACTAGTGGGAGGATGAGCTCTCCAGTAGTCCTCACAAATTCCATCAGGAGGTATCTCTAGGCAGCCATCCCATAAACTCGAGGAAAAATTACATCTTTGACCATTAATCTAGCTTCTTACAACAAAAACATCTTCAGTATATAATGAAAACTGTAAAGATTGATAAAACTAAGAAACATGTTTTGGATAAATCAGCCTTTTCACTTTTGTGAACGAGTTCAGAAATCCCTTCTCTTACGGTATTTCTAAAAATAAAGACTTACTTGATAGAAACCATAGAGTAAAGGTTTCATTTTCAGGTATTACTATTATATCAATAATATTTGGGTTCAACAGTCCTTCTGGCGCTACTTTCGGTTCCCTTTTCACTTTTTTTCTGTGATATGTGCTTCTTAGGAGTTGATGAATATGGGTGCTTAATTCTGGGAACTCAATAAGGGTTCGAGATAGAGAGAGAGATGAAGGGATGAAAGAGAACTTATAATTTGAAATATAGGGGTTTCAGTTTCAAGAGAATAGAGCTCGGGTGATGAAAAGAGTGAAAGATATTTGGGTTTTCTCGTTTAGGGATTTCATGCGTCACAAATTCAAAATCACGTAAAAAACTATAAAATAATCAACATAATGATACAGGTAATAAAATACAAATAAAATGAAAAAGATTCATTATGGAGAGACTGGAATATATTGTCATGGTGAGACCAAAACGGATTTTTACAGTGAGAATGGAATAGATTGTCACAATGTCCCCATTATGGTGTGACACCAAATGGTATGACCATATCATTTCAAATAGTAAGTGAAAGATAGTAAATGAGAGACAGTTACTGTGAGACCATAAATATAAAACAGTAACTTCAATCCAGTAACCTTTAAAATTGTGAGAGTGAGACAATAATTCGAAGATAGTAACTTGTGAAACCGTAAATCATGAAACCATAAAATATTAAACAGTAAGCTTTCAGACAACAGGTTTTGATATAGAATACTTTCTACTTGAGATTTATTATTCCTAATTCAGGTATGATGTAATCTATCCTTTCATAATTTAATGGCTTAATGAATATATCGGCTAGTTGACATTCATTTCTAATGAATTCCAAAGAGATATAACCTTTTTTATAATGGTCTCTCAGAAAGTGATGTCTTAAATCAATTTGTTTTGTCCTAGAGTGTGAAACAAGATTTTTTAAAATTTTAATAGCACTTTTATTGTCATATTTTATAGGTACATGCCTAAATTGATATCTATAATATAGTAATGTGTGTTTCATCTAAAACATTTGTGCACAACAACTACACACAGCTATATATTCTACATCTACAGAAGATAATACAACAAAGTTTTGTTTCTTACTACACCATGACACTAGAGACTTTCCTAGAATGTGACATATTCCAGAGGTGTTTTTTCTATCTAACATAGCATAAAAAATCAACATTAGAATAGCTAACTAAATCAAATGATTGGCCTATAGGATAGAACATTCCTAGATTGGGTGTATTTTTAAGGAATTTAAAAATACATTTAACAACATTTAAATGAAATTATTTAGGATTTTCTTGAAAATGAGCACACATACATACACTAAACATAATATCCGGTTGGCTAGAAGTTAAGTATAGTAAGCTTCTAATCATTCCTCTGTTATTGGTTTGATCAATAGACTTCCCATCTTCATCAAGATCCAACATACAAGTAGTACTCATTGGAGTATCACTACTTTTATTGCTATCTAAGACAAAATGTTTTAAAATATCATCAATGTATTTTCTTTGATTTAAAATAATACCATCTTTATTTTGGAAGATTTGAAATCCAAGAAAGAATTTTCGTTTACCCATTAAACCCATTTCAAATTCATTTTTCTTCACTTTAGAAAACTCAATATATAAATTTTTTTATAAGATTCAAAAATAATACCATCAATATAAATATAAACTACTAAGTCATCATTGGAAATTATTTTATAAAAAGGGTAGAATCAACTATACCTTTTTTTAAAACCTTTGGATATAAGAAAAGTACTTAATCTATTAGACCATTCTCTAGGAGTAACTTTAAACCTTACAAAGCTTTTGATTATTTAAAAACATGATTTGAAAAGTGAGGATTTGTGAAACTAGAGGGTTGTTAAACAAAGACATCCTTAGATATATAACCATTTAGGAATGCACTCTTGACATCCATTTTATATAATTTGAAATTCAGATGGGAAGTATAATAAAGTAGGATTCTTATGGCTTCAATCCTAGTAAGAGGTGAAAATGTCTCCTCATAGTCAATTCATTCTTCTTGACTATAGACTTGTGAAACCAATCTATCCTTGTGTCAAACTATGTTATCAGATTCATATACCTTATTTCTAAACACCCACTTAGTGACTATGGAAAATATGTATTTGGTTCAATCAACAAGTTTCCAGACATTGTTCCTCTCAAAATAATTATATTCTTATTGCATATCCATCACCCAAAATTCCTCATTGATAGCATCATTAATGTTTTTGGGTAAATTTTGGGACAAAAAAACTTGATGTTCAACCTGATTTCTAATAGAGGCTATAGTTTATGTTCCTTTATCTAAATCCACTACAACAACATCTAATGTATGATACCTAAGGGTTCTAACAGCTCTATATAAATATGGGATAGTTATTTTATGTTCTTAAACAGGTTCGAGTTCATTTTAACTTGAATATAGAGAATTTCCATAACTAGAAGTTTTTAAAAATTCCATTACAGGATATTTGGAGGGTAAAAAATTGATGTTCAGATTTGACATATCATCCTCAAGATTCTCTAGAGAGGTTTTAGGCTCATATTGATCTGTCTCATCAAACTTGATATGGATAGAATCCTGCACAAATTTAGTTCTTTTGTTAAACACTCTATAAGCTTTACTAAAGATTTAGTATCACAGAAAAATTCCTTCATCAATCTTGGATGAAAAATTTTCATGATTTTCATTTGTATTAAAGATATATACATTGCAATAAAAGACTTTGAAGTAGATTAATTTGGGTTTTCTATTATCCCATAACTCATATGGAGTTTTTTTAAGAATTTTTCTAATCAATACCATATTAATAATATATCTTGTTGTATTTAAACCATCAGACCAAAAAAAATAGGTAAGTCATATTCACTAGGTATGGTTATAGAAATTTATTAACCAACTTCAATTTTTTATTATAAACCAAAAACAATTTTAAAGAAAAAGTGAGAAACCTGATAAAAAAACAGAGTTGTTAAAGTAAAACTTTTCCTATTAACATTTTTATCCTTTATAAGTTCCCAAGAAAAAGAAGTTACCGATATTTTTAGATCATCTTTTATAAGATATTCAAATCGATGCACCACTTTGTCCCATGCTTTCTTGTATTCCTCTTGATTGATTTTCCTTACCTTGAGACCTCTTACTAGGATATTATTCTTCTTTTCAATCTAGTCCACCTGTTCTCTATTGGTGTCTACCTGAACAGTCCTTTCCATCATTTTGAAACCATCATCTATTGGGGCATTGGTCGAAAGGGATTCATCATCCATTTCGTCTCCATAATTCAGTATTAGATCCATGGTTGGATCAGTATCTATGCATGTATTCTATAGTACATCCCTAGTGGGAGGAATCCCTTCGACTGCATCGGCCGCAGCCCCTACTCAAATTGTATTTCCATTTAAGTTGAGAACACCTTCCCTCAATTTTACCATCACCTTCCTGGTAGAACGGGTCTCCATTGGTGAAGGAAGGTGTGAATAATCCTTGTATCCTTTCTTCCTACCATGCCAGACCTTCCTTCTCCTCTAACTGCAAGTATCGCTACCATAGAATGTATGAGCACAGAGTCATGTTACCTATCTTGAAGATACATCACCAGACTCCTCCCGCGAGATACCTTGATCTTCATTGCGAGGTACTATTCGATCAGACTCTGGGTTCTTCCCTTCATCATCTAAGCTCCCAAAGTGGTTACATAGCTTAAAAGCTGAAAACTCACTCCTCGGGTAAGACCTGAACATTAGAGATGGCTCAAACTGGGGACCCACAAACCCCTTTTTCTCAAGACTTGCAAGGATAAACACCCTATAAGAAGATGTGTTGGAAGCCTTTAGATCTTTCATAGTGCCCATCCGAGTACCCAAAACAGAATTAGAATAACCCCTGATCATGCTCTCCACACCCGAGATGGAAGTAGCTAGAGGATCCACCATATCCAATTCTAGAAGAATATTCTCTTCAACTCCCTTTATACCCAAATCATGTTTTAATCGAGAAAAAATATCCACAAATAATGGTTCTATCTCTTTAAGCATGTCACTCCTTGATGCCCCTATAGAAACACGGGCCACCACTACAGGAGCTAAGACTCCCGGATGCTGGACTCACTGACTGTCAAAACCCCATTATCCATCACCTTTGTATCTGCCTTAGGAACCTCCTCATACTCACCCAAACCATCACTATCCCACACCTAGACTGTGGGATCAACCAACACCTCAAGTCCCTAAGATGTACTTATTGCAGTTTGACTATCCGGGATCTCGCGATGGAAACCAAAAGCCTGATAGCCTATCCTATGGTATCCTAAGTAGAACATTGGCCACGATTCAAACACCACCCTCTGTTTCCATCAAAAATCTTCTCCTATTGAAATCCACATCCACTCCACTGGAGGTATTGAAGCATCAACCTCAACACATAAATTATGTAATATAGTGTGGAAAACCGTTGTTGTTTGATCATCCGAACACAAAAATCTTCCTACCATATTCCCTAGAATACATATACTAGAAGGGGTCTGGAAAGGGAGTGGCTGATTTGGAAGACTTATCCACACTTCTAATAAAGTCTGTTACGATTCATGATAATCTTTTTAGACCATCGAAGGAGATGAAAACTGTATCTGTTGAAGACAGGAGGAGTACTAAACCAGATAGTGATCAGGTCATCCTCTGAGGAGAAGCGGGTCATCACTTTCCACTGATTGAGAAGACCCACCAATGATCGATCTTGAAGACCCAATGAATCAAAGACAAATTTGTGAAACATGTAAACCGACGAACAATGACCCCTAAATCGAGCCACCAACACCAATATTTGAAGTTCTGTAGTAGCATTGAAATCCTTTAAGGAAATCGTACGTAGAGGATATCCTTCATGTAGGTTAGGGGCCTTAGGAAAAATAGGGATCGACGGGAAAGGAAGAAGTAAGGCCGGGTTAGTGAATGGGGTGAAAGGTCGAACCGTGACAGAGGAAGGGAAATCATTCCCCCCTCCCCGTTCTGGGGAGGAGGGGTCTGGAGCCTCAGCCAACTCCACTAGGACATCACCATCAAGGGGACGTGAGTCTCATGCCACGATCAGAAAACTCGTTATATAAATTTCTTGAAATATCCTATTTCTTATTTATACAACTCCATTTTGTTGAGGTGTTTTAGGGGCAGATAAATTATCACTGTAGCCGTTCTATGGGAAAAAGTATTCAAACTCTTAATTTTTAAACTCACGACCATGGTCACTTCTTAGAGATTTAATTTTAAGTCCATTAAGGTTTTTTAAGTTTTATCATATTTGGTGAAATGAGAGTAGGATTCACTTTTGTCATCAAAGAAGATGGTCCAAGTATATCTAGAAAAGTCATCTAGAAGAACATAAAAAAAGTGCTTCCCATTTACACTAGAAACTCTAGATGGTTCAAAAAAAATATGTGAACCAACTCAAGAGGTTGAGAAGCTAAAACTTATTTCTTTGGTTTGGATAAATTTTTTATTTATTTTCCTTTTAACAAGGATTACACACTTTATCTGTTGAAAACTCTAGTTTGGGTAGATCTTTGACTAAACGTTTTATAGTCAAATTTATAAGGGAGTAAATATTGGAGTGTCCTAGTCTTCTATGACAAATCCAAGACTCTGTGAAAAACACTTAAACCTGAATAATTTTGAAAAAATAAAGAATCTACGTTAATAGAATATACATTTTCATTTAATAATATATAAAATACTAATTAATTTTTATAATTAGAAACATTGCAAGAATAATTTTCAAATTTTACATGAAATCAATCTTCACATAGATGTGAAATATTAAGCATATTATATTTTATTCCATCAACAAAAAGTACTTAGGAATTTAAAATTGAGTTAAAGTTACCGATTTGGCCAAGGATAATAATTTTCCATCTAGAATTGTCAGAAAAAGTGACATGTCCACCATTAATCTTTATTAGGTTCTTGAAACATGAATAGTCTTCTATCATGTGTCTTGAACACCCACTTCCCAAGTACCAAACGCTTTTACAGAAGCTCTTCAAACAAATTTTCAACAAAATATTCAAATAAAAAAAATACTTTGGTACACATATTTGTTTGGGTCCAGTAATATTACTAACTTGTTCTTTAGGAACCCACATCTTCCTCATAGGTTACCTTTAAGAATTATGTAAATTATTTGAGAAAGAAACTCTATATGGTCTAGAAAAAATCAAAATGGTAGAGATTGTATCATAGTTTTAACTAGTAGAATGTTTTCCTAAATAAAAAGTAAAGATATATGTTCTTGATTTAGAAATAAAATTGGTTTTTCTAAAATTTCTTTTACCATATTGATAGCTAATTAAAATAGTGTATTTAGGGTAAATCTATTTACCTTGTATTTATACTAAGTTATCATTACTGTTTGTAAACCTTTAATGATCCTTTTTCAATTTCTCATTAGATATATTTAATTCATTGTTTTCTTTGGGTAATTAAACATTTTTCTTTCTTTCTATAGAAAGTTTAGATTTAATAGTCAAGGTAAAATCATATTATTTCTTTAAACACTTGTATTTATATTTTAGTTCATTACATGTCTCTTCAATCATATTACGATACTCAAAAATTTCTTCATTAGACATCTTTTCTTAATTAATTTCATATCTAGAATAATAGTAATTTAGTACAAAATATTCTAGGATTACCTCAGATGTGGTTGTCATGAAACACATATAATATTTGTTAGATTATTCATCATGTGAAGACTCTGAGTCACTTAAACTATCCTCATAAGCACACCAAGTTACTTCATTACGTTTTTATAAATTCTATCTTTGTCCTCATATTTCTTTTTATACTTGAGAATGGGAAATTCAACCTTTTCATATCCTTTTAAGTTACATTCATAACATACTATATCATCATACTTGTCATTTATTTTCCAATATTTCTTCCAGATTCCCTTTTGATCATACCTTCCTTTGAAGTTAGACTTTTTGAAAAATTTATTCCTTTTGTAAAATTTCTTAAACCTTATGGATAATTAATACATATCCTTATCATTGTTGGGTGATGATTTTTCATGGCTGGAACAATGTACAGAGACTTTCAGTTTCACGTTTTCTTTGTGTTTAAGGGTGGTGGTATTGAATGCCACAGATTTTATTTTGGAATTATCATTCTCTACCTTATTGACTTTCAAATCATCTTCATACATCATTAGTTTCTAAATGAGTTCTTTGAAATGTCATTTGTTGATGTCACATGACTTTATAATGGAGAAAGAGTTTTATATCCATCTATCAGGTATGTATTTGAGAATACTCATGATTTGTTCTTTAGCGGTGACATCTCTTCCAAGAGAGATCATTGTATTTACAATTTTTTTGAACCTGAGATACATATTAGAAAAGGATTCATCAGGCTTCATTTTAAAGTTATAATATATAATATTATAAGTATTGAGTCTAATTTCATTCACATTAGTGGTTCCCTCATGAAGAACAGACAAGGTGTCCCAAATATCATGGGCAGTTTTACAAGAGTAAATTCTATTGAATTTTTCATCTCTTAAGGGAAAATCTAGAGTATTCATTGCTTTATAGTTATTTTTATTGTAATTCTTGGTACGTTCATCCCCAACGTTTCTAGAAAATTTAGGAATCACATATTTACATTTAATAGTAGTCCATATTTCAAATTCCATGCTTTATAGATATATTTTCATTTTAATCTTCTATTGAGAATAGTTTGTGCCATTAAAGAAATGTAGTCTATTAGTAGCAGCTCATTTTAAATGATTTTCCATAATATAAATTGTTAAAATATTTCAAAGAGATTAAAATTTAAAAATAATAGAAATTTTAAGATCTTTGAAAGAAAACTACAATCACAGTTGAAAACGATATGAAAAATATTTGAAAATTGACAAATTTATAAACTCCATTTATAAAAAATGTTGGTTGGAGTAGATAACTCAAGAGGAGTGGTTAATTTAGTATCTATAAAAATTTCTGTTAAAAAATGGTTCTTTGAAAATTTACCCTAACTAACATATAATCAAATTTAGTTTGTAGTGAATTTATAAACTTCATGAATGTTCAATTAAATTCTCAAAAGAATGATTAGTTCTCAACTATACTATCTAGAGATTAATATAACTTTTGAAAGTAACCTACTTTTTCAAAATAGTTATAAACACTCTCTAAACTAAATATCAATGTAATATCTAGTTTTCTAAAATATAAATTAAAACTAAGAAATACTAAATTAAACGACACATCGGATAAAACAAGTGGTTTAATATGAAGATGAGACTTAATCCAATATACTTGGTGATAACATACCACCAAGAAGTCAATATTTATATACTTGATCCACACCCTAGATCGGGGTAAACAATAGTACAGAGGACTATCAAGGTCACATGACCTCTTCCACAGTTCTTAGTGGAAATAAGATACCAAGTTAAACACTAACCTCTTACACACTTATATGTTGGAGTAAATAGATGTAATAATACATGAGAGGAAGTATATATATTGTATATTTATGTTTAGTAAATGAAATAGTGTGTTTTTTAATACATACACACACACACTGCTCAAAAGATAAAAGTAGTGCAGAACAAATCAAAGATGATGTGAAAGGGTTACATGTGCTTTGAGTGTTAATCTATGTAGCTTTGGTCTTATAGAATGAATCCGATGCAAGTATCAAGTCCTCTTGAGAAAAATAGAGTATTGAAAGTCTAGTGCTCTAGTTCCCAATTTGAAGATCTAGCTCGTGTTCTTCATAAAGTTGGTACTACAAAGATGTTTTTTTCTCTAATCTACGGTAGTCCAGACTTTTTGGAACTGAGAGTGCTTCATGTGTTCTTAAGTTGTATCTTGTTTCATGTATTAGTTCAATTTTTAAATGACCACACCTGTTCTTGTGTGTTTTTGCAGCCTTACTTATCATCCTTCTTAATTTTGGTTTCACACGTTGGAACCGACTGGATACATGTATTCTGTACCTCATACCTCTTATTTTTCGGGTAAAATTTCTACAAATAAACATTAATTATTGTCAGTGCCTTTAAATGAGTCAAATATGACCATCTGAAATTAAATTGAAAATTACAAAATAGATTAAAAAACGGTTTCATGGTTGGTCTTGAAATGGTATTACATGGAAACAATGTTACCACAAAATGATGTCTTATTCTTTTCCTTTGAACAGTGAGACAATCAAGATTCCATAGTTTCATTGAGATCAGAAACCAGTATCACAGATGTGGTGTTAAGATCATGGTGTTTGGTCCTTTTCCAACCTTTGAACGATGTCTTAGTGATGGTAGGAAGGAACAAACATCATAGAATTTATGAGATGTAAAACTTGTTACGGTGTCAGGGTCACAGTGTTTGGGCCATGGTGTTTGTGTCATAGTGTCTGTGTCACAATGTCTGGGTCCAGGTGTCTAGCTTATGGTGTCTATATCACAGTGTCTGGGTCAGGGTGTCTGGGTCACAATGTCTGGGTCTTTTCCAAAAACTAGAACCGGTGGAAGACTTATGGTTTCTTAGACTAGCCAAATATCTTTTAACTGTCTTAAGTAGTAATATTCACTGAATGAATTAGACATAATCATTCATACAAGAAAACATTATAGAACAAAATTAAATATAGTTTACAATTGTCAAACATGATTTATTGAAATCAACATATTGTGAAAGTTTCATTAAAGAATAGGGAAACCAACCATCTCTACACATGATTTGAGATAGATTAAACAAGTTTTACATGATTTGTGATCGTTAAATCATGATTAAAACATAAGAAGTCCAACAATTTCATTGAAAATGAAATATTCATGTATTTTTTTCCATAATGATAAATGGAAGGGGAAACAGTTAAAGAGATCTTCATCACCATCCTGGATATTCTTATTAGGATTTTAAACCTAACCATGTTATTATCCAATCTCGTGATAAAGTGGTTAGGGACTTAGTAATTTTTTAAAGAATAAATCTTTTTCTTCATGTCCTCAAATTATTTTTTCTTCTTCTATCTTTGATCAACCTCATGAGAAAGACATTTTATTTATTCTAAAGAGGTGGAACCACACAATACAGTGCAAACTTTAATGTAGGAGTGGGTGAAGAGGCATCCTTAAGTAAAATAGTGGAAGATTCTGCTTCTCCCACTTACATTCATTGAGTTGAAGGAAATACTTGGGAATTAACATTGGTTTGTGAGATGGAGTCTTCAAATATTTTGGAATCATGTAAAGGTCTTGAAACACTTTTATTTATTTAATATGGATTATTGGTGTATGAAACTCATTGTGAGGATTTTCTATACATATAGGCTACAAGTATTTTTGAGGAAGTTGTAAATTGAGGGAATATATCAACCCTCTCCATCGAACGATGAAATTTGAAACCCTCTCAATTTTCCATTGTTTTCATTTTTAGAGGTTGAGGTCTATTTTATTTGGAAATGTCGAGATGAAACAGGAGAAAAAAAATCCAATAGATATCTTCCCAGCTGGTAATTGACCCAGCTAGTATATTGGTGTACCATAAAAATGATGGTCCCTATAGTGATGGTAAGAAAAACCATAGTTTTTATACCTATCATTATTCATTTTTCTCGTCTTTGGATGATAATGGGAAATATAATGTTTCAAGTGCCACTCTAGTTCCCCATAGTAGTTCAAAATTGGGAATGTAGGATTCTTGATGTTTGAGGGGGGGAGAGTTGTATCAAACCATTAAAGGTAAGGCTTCTTTTCTATAGCAGTTCATGTCATTACTCTATGGATTCCAATCATTCCATTATAGAATAAATAGTATTCATCAGCCCTTGAATAATTTCTAGTTGAGCAGGAGACTGAATAGGGGAATCATCTAGTAGGGACATCTTTGAAGGCACTATAGGTATTTTTCATTGGTTTTATATAGGTTCGGGATGGTAAGGATGTGCCTGGAAACTTTATGGATGTATACCAAATAGAGGGAACTCATGATACACTTAAAAAGGGTACAAGTATATTTGTGCTTTATATCCCACATTGAGAGGAAGTTTCAAATAAATTTTAGTTTATATGTAAAACCATATTGGTTGAGGTGTGTCAACTGGGAGTGTGAGATGTTGATCTTCTTTCAGAGCATATCCAACAAGAAGGATTCCTCTTAGTAGTTCTGCAATAATCCTCCATAATTCTTTCATATCATCATCCTGTTTAGAATATATATCCTCAGCTGTGAGGGCTCCAACCTTTCCAAGGAGTATGTGAGGAACAAACTTAACTTTTCCCTTTTCTTTGTTGGCTTCTCTCTAATGAGATAGTTTTAGAGTGATTGAGGGGATTTATAGATTGAAGGAGAGTCTTCGGTTACAGATATGTACACCTCCTTCATTTATTTCATTATGTACCATATTCTAAAATAAAACTTCCTCCAGATCCTATTATGATTTTTTTGTTCTATAAGGTATGAAGGGGTTGTGTTCATGAGATTCAAAAATGAAAAATTCAATGAAGTTATTTTGTGAGTATACCTTTTCTTGTGACCTCCATAACGCCTTGTCCTATCCTTCACTGATTCTATGGGATCTATTTGGAAGATGGTAATCTGAAGGGAATCTCTTGATAGTTTATTTGTGTGAATTCCCAATTAGGATATCAAACAACGGTATGTGAAATTTTTCAAGGATACATCCTGTAGTGTTCCCCCTAATCAGGAGAAAACTGAAATCCTCTGTGGAGGACATTTCTGAGGTGAAAAGGCCCCCATTTCTGAGGTATGGGATTGTTATTGTTCTACTTTCACAACTCTTAAGTCCTAGTTTATTGACCTTGAAGGTATTGATGAAAAATTTTATAGCCCAAAGGGCTGGGCTTTCTTCTAGATTTATGTGGATTAACTTCTTATTTTATAAAGTTTTGATTGAACATTGGCTTGGTGCATCATTTAAAATGCACTTGAATCACCAACTTCTCAATATCATTGTTCTATTTTCGAAATTTGTTCTATCTAATTATTGAAATTATTTAAGTAGAAGACTTACTAGATATTTTCATATGTTTGAAAAAAAATTCACTCAATAGACTACCCTCTTCTAGAAAAACATCGGTGAGAGTCTCTCAAGGCATGTTGTTGTTGAGAATAAAGTTTTTTGTGAACAAATTCAATTTATTGAACTCGACATAAAGCTATCAAGTTTCATGATTCCACCTTTGGCTGGACTTATTGGTAAGGGAGTGTGGTGAAATAAAATGGTCCATGTTCACCGCATTGTTTTTTATGAACAAAAAATGAGGCATATTTAATCTATTGTCATAATATTTTTAATTCACTGAGGAAAGCATACAGAAGACCTCCTTTTTCTTTCTCAAACTTTTGACATCATGTATCCAAAAGAACCACAAAGTCTATTTTTCATTACATCGCTGTTATTACCATGATGTGACTTTGATAATCTTCATAGGTAAATACCTTTGATCTAAAGTCAATAATGGTGTGCCATATATTGAGGCATATATCATGCACAAAATAGTCTAAAATTCCTTTTTAATGATCTATTTAGGGGTGGAAAAAGGTCGGAACATGACTAGTATGTCTTCTATAGCTAGTTGTTTCCTTATCTTCAACATGTATTTTCCTCTTTTACAAGAGTATCCCAAACTACTCTAAATAGAATGGAAAATTTCCTGACACTTTGTTATAAGTATTGAGATTGGATGGTACTTCCTCTATTACATTATAAGATAGACAATAAAAGGGTGGTTCAATGAGTAATTATTTCCTTAGGCTATCTTCCAGTCGAGAAATAATTTCACTTGTCAATAAAAAGTCATCATACAAGACTAGTCCTGTTTTCTTATGTGCCTCTCGGTAGAGGACTTTCTCATTACTACATCGCCAATGGGGGGAACCTCTTAAAAAAGTGAAAAAATACTTTGGAGGGAACTTTTTCAATGAATTCTATCATGGGTAGATTATAGTAATGGGAAGACAATCTTTCTATTTGATTTTCTAGCCACATGGAATAATTAAATGAATCTCATCAAAATATGATATCTCAAGATTGATCTTGTTATGTCATGAAGCATGAATTCATGGTGAAGTGTCTGTGGAGGACCTTTAGAATTACTGCTCTTGCTCCCATAATTTTGTAACAAGAGGAGTAGGACCTTGAGAAAAATATATAAATGTATGAGGGCTTTAAAAAATCCTATATTGATTAGATAAGGATCGTAAATTTGCCCTTAATTTTTCTATCCTCTCTGGTAAGGCATATTTTTGGATGTCTTATTTTGAGTGACCAAGGCCACTTTTTGAGGGAAGTTATTTTTAGGTATGGAATCTTACTTTACTAGATCTCGTGTTGTGGAAAAAAAAAATTCAATAGACTTATGGAAAATTTTCAGGGGTTTCTAACTTCCATGGAGTGTCCATTGGAATGAGAGAATAACCTCATGTCAGAAAAATTGTATGTTCCCAATCTGGTTGCCCATATATTGCGGTGGAGTTTTCCCCATAACGATCCAAGATGGGAGATGAGGTATGTGTCTTCTCTGGGGTGACTTGTTAATGAATCACCCAAATTATAGTATGGGTTTGTGTGTTTGTCTCTATGTTACAACTATCATTTCCATTATAACTTTATAGTTGGTCAATAATATGTGGGAAGAGATTTGTGTCATCCCATTCACCATTGTTAGGATTTACATGGTGACTTCCACAACTTGAATGGGGATATATTCCCATTCTACATTTTTAGATGTGGTGTATTCGTGCTCATGTTATCCATTTTCTACCAGTGCATACTAAAAGTAATAAAGTATAGGGGAAGAGATTCGGGTCTACCTCATATTCCTTGTTGGGACACTCTATGGGACATATCCAGGTGCTTCCTGATGAGGTTGTTGGTAGGATTGATAATTTTGGGAAGGTGTGTGTACCTTCTCATAGTTTTCAATTGAATTTGAATGTTTTAATTCCTTGAAATTAACTAAAGGATACTATTTTAAGGCCTTGTTGGTGCAGGAAGGTGTATGTTCTTGGTCACTATGTGCCAACTGATTTGAACAGTGGTATTCTATGGATGCTATCAAGTGAGTCTGTTGTATAGCTAAATTAGGGTGTGCATGGGTATGTTCCAACTCATATTTTTCCATAGAATGTGATTGGTGGGATTCTATGGAGTGGACATAAGTGTGACCCTACTCCATGTTGAATGAATGCTACCCCCAACGGGTCGTCTTGCATGCCCGGGTTTGGATGACCTGGCAAAAACATCCAATGATGGTACCCTCAACATGATAAGGGTTCACGACCACTCAAGATTGGTGGAAGTGACTCATGGAAGGATAACATTGTAATGACCCATGTTCCTTCAAGATGAGCTTGTCTGTGGCTTCTTGATACACCTTCCTAAGAAAAGGGAGGTACTGATTGTTTCATTACATGGATAATCTCTAAAAAACGGTCGGAGATAGTGATAGGTTTCATCTACCTCTGGACCACTGGTCATTTATGATTAGAATTTATGTGGGGATGTGTGATCTTGAGGTCATGTTAGGAAGTCTTCAAGGTTAGGATTGTACCACTCATCCAATACTCTTAAAATATTTCATTCTAGACCTAACACTGAAGGTGTTGGGTAAGTGATAGTATTCATTGCTAGGATGAGGAACTAACAAGAATAGTAGTCATAGAATATATATATTAGAGTTAGTATGATTCCATTTTTTAATGATAGGTGATCCTGTTTGAATTCCCTTGAATATATGAAACAAACACAAACAAGAAAACCTTATCAAAACAACATCTCATTAAATGAACATATAAAAGATTTTTTTTTCATTCTTGGACATATTTCATTCTGAGAGAGAAAGGAACCCAACATGTGGGTGACACCATCACCATGTTTAAAGATTCACATATATTTTTCAATATTTTCCAATGAAATCATGGTTTTGGATTGATGACATATTACAAGGGTTGGGTTTTGTGCCATCATCCACATCAGGCTCACCATTTTTAAAATATTCCAAGAGGATTTGTTTGTGGAGAAAAACCTCCCAACTGTTCTATATCCATGAGGGACCTACATTCCAGATGTAGAATATTATTAGGATGTATGGCCAATGATACTTAAAAAATCATATTGGTCAAGAGTATAAAAGTTTGGGCTCATCACACGATTTTGAGGGGAATTGTTTCATACTCTCGAACTCCCTTACAGATTTAAGATATTTTCACAAATCCATCCTTAATTTTCAAGTATTATGTGGGTAAAAATTTAATTTAAAATCAATTATTAGCTTGTATGTAATTTATAATTATCTGGATATATACATGGTTGTTCATAAATATAAATATATGTATGTATCTAAGGATCTCCATCAATGGTACACTCTTATGTACTGATTAGAGATTCTCTTCTTGTCTTAGCAAAGTGCTGGTTTTCTGCAACATAATGGGGATGCTCTGGAGTGAATCATTGTAAAGAGAGATTTTAGTTTTCTAATGTTGGAATCATACCTATAATATGGGAAGTAACTTATCCTTATGAGAGGAATCAGAAACCATATTTTTCATTCATGTGTTCCCACTCTTATAGAGGCCCTCTGAGGTTTTGTATAACATGTTAATATTTCCCTTTGAAAGGATTGAGTTACTGATTAATCCTAAGAAGGATGAAATTTTTTATTTTTGAGGTTTTTTTGGGAGTTATTCATGTAGAGGATTCCCTTTTAAGTTTGGTATTACACTTGGAATGATACCCAAAAGAAGAAAATTTGGGGATTATACCAAATAGAAATCCCATTGGTGATGATATGGTGATATGGTTAGGGATTCTATCAAATAGAAGGCCCATTGGAGGTTTGGGTATCATGAAAATGTCATGATAAACACCAAAATCTATGCCCATGTGAATCATTCTCAGAATGAGAAACAAGAGGAAGTAGAATATTTGAGAAACCACACAACTCTACGATTAGATGCATGGTATTAAGGACACACCTATAAAGACCCTATAAAGGAAGATGAGAGAACAATCTATGAAAATATTCTCTACCAAGACATGAATTTGACCATGTGAATTTCAAGATCATAGATACCCTATAAGTCCACATGATTGATGCTTCTTGTGAGATACAAGAGAAAGTCAAAGATTTGGAAAACTGCAGAATCCTTCCCCCACTGGTGGAAGAAGTTAGGGTGATGTGAGAATAAGAGATATGATGTGATTATTCACTACTGTAGTTGTACACATGAATGTCCTATATGACTATCTATACGGATACTTCCCACGAGGATAGATAAGGAGGAAGTAACAAAGTAGGAGAGGTCCTGTACGAATGGTTATGGGATTACTCTAGGAGGGATGACCTAAAATTGCCTTTAGGGGATGATTGGAGGGTCTCATTCCATGTATCCTCACATATAAGTGGAGACCCCATGTCTTATAGAAAATGCAAGAAGAACAATGAACTAACCATTTTATCTAAGACTGGGGGATCCTGGAAACTATCCATAAGGACGATATCATCATGATCGAGGTGACACATACTCATATGCACCCCGATGATGCTACCAGTCAGGTAGGAACATATGGGAAACCACTGACTGAAGGAATTAATACTCAAATGGGTGACAAGATGGCGTTCCTCTTACCATGGTCTTTCAAATCTGGAAATTTCGGTGGAGGTTTGAATTTGGACCCCTCAGATAAGGGATCTAAATGGAAGGATTCCTCTCACTAGTTGCTTAAAATAAGACTCAAATAGGGGATAACATAGGTCCTAGATTGGTGAAAATGGATGCCTCGTGCTAGGCTAGGTAAGAGATGGATGTGATTTTCAAAAGGGGAAAAGACCTAAATAGTATAGAGATTCCTTCGGTAATGGACCACCTAGGAAACAAAACTTGGGTGTGGTTTTATACTAGGCACCATGGGTCTCCTCAGGTGTCCCAAGATAGGTATCACACTTGTCTCTGATTTGGGAAGGGTCCTCACGCAAGTGGTTGTCCACTTGGGGAAATAGGGTCCTCACATAAGTGTCTTGTATTTCAGAACATATATGGGCCTTGATCCCACTATTCCCTATAATTAAATATTTTCGGGGGTTGTAGAGGGATTCCTGGAGGGATTTTTGAAGTCCTGGGTTAAGGGGGTTCATGACTAGAGCTTCAGGGTTTCTTTCAATTTTCAATTTGTGAAAATGATGATCCCTCAAATATTATTACTTAGAAAACAGGGAACCCTAGTTGAAGGAGTTACCCCATGTAGGTCCCTGGCATAGGTACCCAACATAAGTACCCCACATAGGGGTAGCCAGGATTTCAGGGCCACACATGGTTGGTGCGTGCAAGTGCCTAACGTAGAGGTGGTTGTGCCTTCTGGGTTGCGTAGGAAGGGTATGCACTGTCCTCTTAGTGTGATGGGTTGGTGTGCGCAGGACCACATGGGTGAACCACCTAGGTGAACCTACTGCTCTATACTACGAGGCATGCACCCCCACACCTCAACTGAGGATTAATGTCAGGATGAACCCCATGAAAAATAGAGAGTCACAGTGTGATCTTTTTGTGTCGGGGTGAGGACGTTTTCGGCCATGACACATGTAAAAACATCAGGCTCTTTCTTTGAGAGTAAAGACACATTTATACTCAAACTAAACATTTGGTGTCTATTTTAGGTTCACATATTGAATTTTGTGAAAAATTGCATGAAACAGATTTACCGGTGTCAACACATGTATATAAATGTAATTAGTGAATTTTTTTATACGACGCACACACAAATATTTACGTAATTAATGAAACCTTATATATATATAAACCCATAATCCAAATATTTATTTAATTTATTCAAATTTTAGTATTAATTTTTGAATTCCATTATAACATAATACATTTAATATATTATGTTTTTAATCAGTAAATTGTATATATTTATTTATAACATTATTACAGTTAGGTATTTATTCATTTTTAATGTTTTTTAAGGGAATTTAATAATTTTTTTATTATTTATTTATATTTATTTATTTTTCCATGTTTTAATATATTCAATATGTATTCATCTTTATTTCAATATATATCCATAATTTTTTTAATAATTTATATTTAAAAATTGAAACCTATCCATTTTCAATATTTTTAAAGTGCACTCACTTTTAATTATTCAGGTTTACTCATGTTTAACATCCATGCATGTATGATTATATATTCATTAATAATGTTAAGAAAATTCAAAATAAATACTTATAAATAGATATACTTATAAATTTATATTTACTATATTTATAAATGTATATATTTATAATTATAACTAAATAAATATTACATTTTAAAATGAGAATTTATATAATTATAAATAATTAATTATATATATTAAAATAAATATAAAATCATAATAAATTTATTTAAATAATGAATATATTTACTATATTTATATTTATATATATAATTATTTATATTTATATTTATTAATATTAATAATAATATTTATTTATTTTTATTAAATATATATAGATATATATATAATTATATAAATATATATATAATGATCTAAATATATAAATATTATTATTTTTAAATGATTTACATAATTAAAAATAAATAATTATATATTCAAATAAATATAAATTTATAATAAATATATTTAAATAATGAATATATTTTTTATATTTATATATATTTTATATATAATTATTATATATATATATATATAATTATATTAATATATATAAAAATATAAAAATATTTTTAATTACGAAATTATAGTAAATATATTTAAATAACAAATATATTTACTCTATTATATATATATATATATAATTATATTAATATATGTAATGATTTAAATATATTTATAATTATAAATAAATATACATAAATTTATTTTTAAATTTATTTTTAAAGGTTTATTTATAATATTTATAAAATTATCTATTTATAATTATAAATAAAAAAATATATTTAGAAAATATATTTCTATAATTATAAATAAATTATTACTTATTTAAATAATTAGAAAATTATAATACATAAATATATAATTATATAAATATATTGATTATTTTTTAATTATAATTAAAAATTTTAATACTTACTGAATACTAAGGTTTTAGCGCTGATAAAGATGACTATTATCATCACTAGATTTTTAGCGCTGATAAAGATGGATTTTATCAGCACATTTTTGGAAACCCTGATAAAAGTCTCCTGATCTATTTGAAGAACCATAATTATGACTCTTTCAGTCGTGATATCTAAAGATTTCCATGGAAGCAACCTCCTACCCATGCTCCTCCTCCCCTTTCAATCTAGGCTCGAATCATGGATCAAATCAAGTCTCAAATGCATCCAAGGCTTGAATCCAAGACCCGAATGAATAATGTTTCTAAGGAATCCAAACTTTCGTGGGAGATATCTCTACATTCTCTTGGACGAATCAATGTTTGAATGCAATGTATGTTATTTTCTTCTCTCCCTCACACATTCATTGCTTGTTTGGGTTCCTCAAAAGGTTCTTTTGACTTGGGTAGTGGTCTTTTTGATGAGTGAGCCTTGGATTTTTGGGCGCATCAAAGATGTGTTGATTTATCTAAATGGTTGCAGGTATTTCACCTTTATGAGAAAGTCTGGATGCACTTGTTTTTGAGTTAAAACGCATATATTATTCTCATAGATATGTTTATATGTTAGTTTTTAGGCACTGACACCTTTATTTTAGCACATGGAGAGTTAAGAATCAACTCCTATGATATTTATAAATTGGGTGAAATCCCCATCACTAGAAAGATGTATAACAGATTTAATCCCTCAACAATTGATATGGAAGATTCAGGAAAACCCCTCCCCTAGTGAGATACCTACAAGTCAAATTATATATAATAATAAAAAATAGTCTTTATCTGCATTCAATTATTCCATTTAAGTAATTTGTAAATGTCCTAGTGAGTTCTACGTGGGATATTTTTCATATTTATTTAAATTGAAAATAATTTAGGTTGTTACTGGTGTATATGTTTCACATAATATTATTGAGAGCATGCCTTGGTTCACTACCATGAAGTTGGTTGTGGTTCCAATGTTGTATCACTCTGTATGAAGTTTTAGTAACTTCTTTCAATCTAAATTAATTATGGAAATTAATAATAATTATTTTATTATTATGTATTTTACTATTTTATTGATGATATATAAGATATTGTGATTGATAGTCTCCTAAGAAGGATTACATGAAAAGAGAAAAGTTATTCCCATATAATTATCTTTATAAAAGAGGTGGGTGGTACCAAAATTATTATGCAATGTTTTATATGTTCTTTAGTGTGAAATGTAATGTTTAGGAATAGCTAATTGAGGAAACAAGACCATTGTGAGTTATAAAATGGTTTTATGGTCATGATTTATAATAGGTAACAATGATTTAAAATAAAATATCCATTCCATACTTTGTGGGATTATTATAATCTCACTCGGTGGTTTCTTTACCTTATGATCCTTGGGTTGGTTATTTGGGAAAATTATATAGGATATTAAAATATTTAATAAAGGTTGTGAACCAAGGAAATTCTTCTAGGATTGTGTGAAAGGGAAGTTTGAGATTGGATTGTGTGATTGATGGTTGTAAATGGTTTCCTTATGGGACATGGTTCATTAAGAAAGTGAGACATGGACTTAAGACATAAGATATCACCAGGGAAGTTAATGTCTAGTAGTATATTGTTTTTATTATGAGAGGCATTCTGTGGATAATCACATCTAATGGAAGTATCCCATAAGGGTAGAAAAATGTATGAATTTCCCTTTTCTTTGGGTAGTGATGTGCTAAGAGGGATTATATGATCACCATTGTAGTTATTATATATGTAGTATAAAATCAAGTATAGTTTCTTTAAACCTAGTGGGTTAACCTATAAAGGGTAGGATAGATTAGTTTATCCTATTGATTACTTTGTGTTGATATTTTCGGCGTGTGAGTGAAAAATTATGGCCTATGGACTGTGATATTATCTAATAAGTGATTTGTGATAAAGATGAATGATGCCTAATATATGCGATCTTTTAGTATTGCGTATTATAATATAGTGGGTATTATGTGAGAGATAGATATGATATGTTAGAATGTGAGTTACTATTGACATGTTAGTGATTAATCGTGGGCCTGGGTGAGAGTGATGTGGCATTTGTGTTGCTATTTTTTTCTTCTTTATAGTTTTCCAGAAGTTTGGTTTAACCGACTAGTGTGTGGTTCTTTCCTAAGGGAACCAAATACATTAAAATTTTCCAAAATTTTGATTTCACATCCTATAAAAATGGATATGTTATAACCATTTCATGATTTGGATGCAATATGTAAATGTGATTGTTATCTAGGAAGGATAGTTTGGGTTTTGAGGGTCTAAGGTTGAATCTCATGGTACCTATGATATGGTTATTTCTAGAGGGAGATAAACAATTTTTCTCCCCCTATTATTCAAATGTTATCCTCATAGTCGTGAAATGATTTTAATGTCAGGAAAAAACCATGGTATAAACATATCGTAGGATTAGTATAATTCACTAGTATGAAATAATGTAGGTATATTTGATTTTCAGGGTGTCCTGGTTAGTACACAATTACTTGAATTTCCTGTGTATTTTTAGTGTTACTAATTTGAAAAAAACTCAAATATATGCATTGTTGTATATTTTACGGGGTAGGTTTGTATTTACTTATTGATTTTTATACTGACACTCTACACATATACCATAGTGGATGGAGATCTATTATATTTGAGATACATGGGAGGGAAATAGAATAGTAACACAAATTTGATTCAGTGTTGCACAAAGGAGATAAGTTTATGATCTCATGGTAGTGTTAGGGACCTTTTTTCATTTTGAGATGATATTTGAAATTTTAAAATAAGATGTGGTAATTTAAAATTTTCTAAGGAGAAAGATGTTATATTTATCATCTTTATCTCCCAAAAAAATATTATTGATTGTTTTTCTTGGAATCATCCCCCAATTATCATCTAGATAATTTCACATTGTCATACTTCCTACTATGTGCACAAGTGTCCCAAACATTCAGCAAAGCTCTATTTTTCATCACCCTCAGACAAGAGATACAAAAAGATTTTATATTGAAAACATTATACAACTACCTTGGATGCCCAACCGATTACAAGAGATCCTTGTACATACTCACCTCCACCAGATGTACTACTAATGGAATACAACCTCCTCAGCACATCCTGTTGTTGCATTACTGGTGTCATTGGCTATCCTAAAATAAGGATGATGATCCTTCAACCTTTGGATAATATATTAGGAAAATATCCAGTGGATATCTTATCACACAACATATCATATTAGATATCCCTAAGTTGTACCTCCTTGGATCTCTGAAGAAGCATAGGTGTAAAAACTATTGATTAGAGGTAAATCACACTATCCTCATGTGTCTCACGTGCTCTAACTTAGACACGGAGGATACATAGATTTCATCAATTAATATGACCATGAACTAATACAAGAAGGACTAAGGATGCATTCCATAGGTCTTATGATTCTAATATGGCATAAAAATTCTAAAGGGTGTTACCACAGACACAAAACATCCAAAATATCTTTAGAAATAAACTTCTATTATATCATACTCCAAAACCAGATCTGGTGGTAAATTTTCCTAGGTTCAAACCTTGAGAACAACCTTTCCCCAAACTAATGGTTGAAGAAATATATGGTGGCATGCGATACTTTTACTCAAGTTACCCGGTTCAAGTGACAGCAGTTCACACCCAACCTCAAGCACTTATTCTTCTATCAGGTGAACAACCCTGGGTAGCCCAGGTGAAAACACTAGGACTTAAAAAACCATGTTTTCTCATTGAACTCCTAACCCGCCTTCATCTTATGACTATTAATTGGTTCCATTTGATATGATATAGAAAAAAAATCTAATATGACCCATAGTTCTAGTCCTTATAGAAGTCTAACTCTTGGTGTGGAGATAAACCCAAAACATCCCTATGAAAAATCACCTCATACTCCACCACTAATGTAGGAAAAATATAACATAACATAAAATGTTCCAAATGTGTCACTATAAAACTGATAAAAAGTCGGTTGTAACCTATTCCACATGAGCTCATCCTACTCTTCTGGGGATTACTATATATCAAAGGGGGATAATTCCATATCAAAAAAATGGAAGCACTACTACAGTCACTGGTAGTGACCAACTGATCATGGATGGTAGGTAACAAATTAAAACTACGGAAACAATCATTGGGTCTCACTGATACTATGAAGAGATTCCATGTGAGGATATCTCTCTCCTACCATAGCTAGGTTACGCTCTCCATAGAATCTTGGGATATCTGATCTTATCTACAGAAGAACCCAACACAAGGGTCATTCAAAAATGCTTCAATGGTATTACTAGGTTTCAAATAGGGGATATACTAAAGGATAAGTTTCATATGAATATGTGTCAAAAATTCAACTGGAGTAGTGAAAACAAAGTGGTACCTAAAACCAAACATGATACCTCTAAAAGATCCTACTTCTTAGAACTCATAATTTCCCATTACTACATATTTACCAAAAATAAGGCAATCTATTACATAATAGAACAAAAACCTCAAACATATAAGTCAGAGTAACGCATCAAACACACCTCAAAATTATTCTCTTTGGGAGGCACTGACTCGCCCACACAGTTTTTGGATCGTGTATAAAGAATGTGTCATAGTGGGGGAATTATTCCTCTTTATTAAATTTCCAATTCCAGTCAAACGTCACCAATATAGGGCTCTAAAAATTCCCCATATATCCCTAGAAAATACTCAAAAAACAAGAAAGTGACTGGCTCATCCCTATGTCTAATAGTACTATAAAAAATTCGAAGGAATATGGATCATGCCTTGAAACTCTCATGGAGACTTTTGGTAATAAAAAAACCCCCTTATCATATAGCTATCCATGATTATGGCCACTATCCTCTTGATCATAGAGTGGTCCACTCAATAGTGGTGGTGATAGCATCAATACAAAGTATCATCCACCTCCTACTACTCCATCAAATCCTCCATTACATCTACTTCCCTATAGACCCCCATGTTCTATGTGTTCCCTCTGTCTACGTTTTTCTTCAACCATCACCATGAATGATGTATGATAGGTTGGAAAATCCCATGTTATAATCTCATTCCCTTCAAAATCATAAAAATGATCATGCCTTAGTGGGATGAGTTGTCTGAGGGGTGTACATGAATGATGGTGCCTCATACGATGTGACCTTCATTCCACACCTGTTGTCGATGGGTCCTTATGACCTTGTATCCTAGAATATTCATAACTTGGAAGCTCATGATACACACTTTAACCCTATGCATCATCATACAACACCTGAAAATTAATCCATTACTTATCATGTTAGGTTTCATCCACCTGAACCATGAGAGGTAGGCCCATGAACTGATCAACAAGATAAAATTCCACCTTCTGACCATCCTAAAGAAATACCACCTTATGAATAATCCCTTCAATGGGGTCTCATCACTCATCATGTAAAACTATTGAATCTACTAGGGAAACCTCAATTTTTATCATCATGAATTCATTCTAAAATAAGAAAATGAATATCATGGTCAATGAGTATATCTATTGTGATAACTCAAGAAGGGCATGGAAACCACACCCCATTCCTATATGATGCATGTACCAAAGTTCTATACAATCAATTTCTTGATATGTTGAGTCAATATGCCATTTTTCAGAGACATGGTGAAGGGACACATAGAACACCGCTACAACACTGGGTTACCTACCCTAAAATCCACGATAAAGAAACATTGAAATTATTTACCTAAATTCCCAACCAAACCAAATGAGGGGAAAAACCCCAAACAACATCTTAAGGTCAAACCACCACTGATACCTCTTCCATTAATAGATCCACTTGAGGTATCAACGTAATACCCATCTAGGATGAACCACTCCCAGATCTATTCTTTCCTAACAAAACACATCTTAGAGGCCACACTCATCATAGAGGAACCACTCTCTGAGATATACCACCATTGTCCACTCTTATCATGGAGGTCACACTCAGTTGGGAGGAACTGGTCCTCAATCCATACTCTAATTTTGGAGACTCATCCCAGAGGTCACACTCATCAAGTCTAAACAAGAATAATCATAAAGGTATTTTATAGGGTTCATCCAAGATACACACACAATTAGACTGATTCCCCCTCAGAAAGATCATATCTCAATACATAAATAAAGGTCAATGACCATGGCTCACTGGGGGAACCATACCTAACTTGAATCATCCTCCTAGATAGATGATCAATTCACATGTAATTGTTGGTTATTATAATAATACAAACCCAGCCTAGGGAATCATGATGAACATGAGGATTTCTCTAATTTGTTTTAGAGGGATATATAATCCAATTCATTGAGAGTTTTAGTCGATGTGGTATAAGAAAAATCACTCTAGAATATGAGAAATCAACCACACTACCCATATCATCCTGAATATATAGAGGGGTTAACATCCTATGATGAGGATGTGATGCTTCACTGAACCCTTATTGGAGTGGACCAAGGTAACACACTAAACTGATACTGGTCTATGGATGCTCACATAAGCAAACAATGAAGTTGAACTCAGAAGAAAAAGGACTCCACTATATTTTCAAAGTATTAAACAAAATACCAATTGGGGAATACATCTTGTCTTGTAAATACCGACACTTCCTGTGTTGAGTTATCATACAAAATACAATTTTCCACAATACACAGAATGTCCCAAGGTTTCACAACATGAAGATATTTCAATGGCACTCAGTGTATTATCTTCCCATATCTGTGTGCATCAAGTTGTTCCCATGTACTTCCTCATGTATAAGTACACAACTTTGCTCGTGTACTATAACCTTCTCATGTACTTCTCATGTATATAGAATGTGGGTCCACATGGAAACCTAGGTGTGTACTACCAATACATGAAAATTCATTAACCATGTGTTACATGGAATGTAACATGGAACACACACATCATGTAACATTACATTGATTCCAGGGCATGTACCCCTATAGATATCGATATGGCCTGAAAGGGCCACCCCGCATGTGATACTAATCTGTTTTTGTTAAAAAAGTGTGTTGCACCAATGAGACCTCAAGTTCTGTGTTCATAATACTACACTTTATATAGTCATGAATTTCATAAAATTTCTAGAATATTAATGCATCTTCGCCCGAGCCACCAAAACCACCAATTTCACTTGAAATATCACTGTACAACATGGATCTGAGGTTGAGCTAATCCTATCGCTATCATTGGATGGATTCTGGCCATATCCACTTCTCATGAAATTAACACCATCTAACCTCATCACTTATTCTTTCCAAAATCACTATCACAAACTCTTGATCTGTCTTTAGATCTGTTGCCTACACCATATACCACACAATTGTTATTAGATATCCATCCAAAACCTGAAATATTGATCTATTTCACAAAAGAACAATTCTGAAATGATTATTCACTAGGTATTCATAAAATAAAATTCCAAAATAAAATTCCAAATATGAACACACATATAATGGGGAGAGAAAAATGTACAAAACACAAACCTTAATAACAAAACTCAACCAAATTTTATGTTGTCCTCGATTCATTTTTTTGTGAGATGAAATAGTAGAAGGAAACAAACAAAAACAATATGAATTACTAAGCCTAAAGAAGATAAATAAATTACCCAAATTAAATAATCAATATACAAATTAATTTGTTAGATGATTAATTCACGTTCTTCATGCGTAAATTAAAATGGGATAAAATCAAAAAAAATACCTACCTAAATTTGGAATATTCACTATGTAAGAATGAATGCACTTCGTTCCCAATGATGATATAAACAAGATCTATTGTCACTAGCATTCCTTACGGTACTCCAATTGTAAACCCAATATCCCGATTCTGGCCAACATTCCTCTATGAGATCCTCTCAATTCTCATGGTTATGAGACTAACCTAGTAAATGTTTCCTAAAAACATATTTTTTATAGAAAAAACTTGGTCACGTTATCATTATAATAATTAAATAAATTTAAATAATTTATTTAATTATTTGCACCAACGAAGGAATTTAGCCAAATGCCCAACACTAACAATGATTATGTTGCAACTAGGATTAACCAACTGGTCCAAAATAAAAATATGTATTAGATTTATGATTTGAGACACTATTTTAGAATAATTCCATTTTTTCTTGAAATCTTTAAACACATGATATATATATATATATATATAATATTTTCAAAAAATCAATTTTAGGCTCACTAGGCCCTGAAATATCACACCATCTCAAAGAAATACTCCAGAAATATTCCTAGAAATATTCCAAAGTGTGGAATGGAAAAAATTGAGACATTACATAACACAATCAAAAAAGGTTATAGTAATTTTATCTCATCCCATTCTCAAGATCCTATGATCTCTCCTAGAGATTCTCATGACACCACAAGAAACACACTTGGGGAATCATTCACCCTCAGTGGATCCTCTCTTTCGAATCCCAAATTACCTCAAGGTACTTTATATGGTCCCCTAACATCAATATTCATCTTTACCTCATAAGTAACATGAGTTAGGTCATGCACGTATCTTCTCATCTTGGAAAAGTTAAGTACATCATGGAACTGGTGCACCTATGGGGTAGATCTAGGCGATATGCAACCTTTCCCACCATATGTAGAATCAATAATGGATCAATGTACTTAAAATATATATTTGCCTTAACCAAATATCTATAATCCATACCGATATGAGATATTTATGAACACACGATCACCCTCCTCAAACAACAAGGGCCTTCACCAAACATATTTATATGACTTATTATGGCTCTGTACCATTCTCAATCATCCCTAAATAAATTTCAACTTCTTATTCATTCACTACACTAGATCTAGTCCCCAGAATTTAAACTCTCCAAAATATGACCAATAAAAAAGGGGACTTTAGGGTCTCCCATATAGGGAGTAAAACAGATTAATGCCAATTGTTGATTGATTAAAAATATTTTACACAAAATATAATGTAAAATGGTCCTCCAATATCAAAATAAAATATAAAAAACAAGCCATAAATATTTATTCCAATACATAATTTGTCTACTTATTATGGACATCAATTTATAGATAGAGAGTTGTTCTCATATACAACGGAGTCCTGAATAAATTTCAAAATATCCTTCACAAATGAGATGTGAATCATGTGTTTTTGTCATTGAAAATCATCAAATGTAATATGTAATGTTATATGTTCTCATGAAATTGAAATTTCCCAAGGACTTTAATGGAATTATTCTCTCTGATGGTGATAACATAGGATTATTTTTTTATTTTATGGATAATCACCCACATAGTATCATGGAATCCCAATGATAATGAAATTACTATAGAAATACACAGATATTATATCCAATTTTTACATTATATTATAATGGAATTAGAATAAACCTATTGAAACTTGGTTATTTTCCTTTACCTACTGAGATGTATGGAATGAGAGATGAACCTTACAACACTCTTTATCATTACTGGGCACTAAAAATGTCATCAAAGTTCCTATTGAATATTTACTACCACGTGATGTATAACTAAGATATATGTATGGTACAACGACCAATGATTCGTCTTTTTATTAATCTTTATAATAAACTCCTCACTCCCTTCGAGTTACTACAACTATATAAGATTACATTGGGAATTCATAGACAAAATGTATGAGCCAACAATCCCATTAAGTGAATAAAAATGTGATTTAAGAATAGCACATGAGTTATAAGGCATACAATGATAACATAAAAGGCATGGATCGTGAATACATATATAGAATCATAACATATAGAAAATAGAATAATATTATAATTAAAACATATGAAAGTGAAAAAATGCATAACATGACAAAAACATGAGTCAAGGATAATTGTCAAGACTATATCACATGGTGGATAGAATCCCATAATGGATTAAATTTAATGCCTCATACCATACCTAATATCTCATGAGACTAAAACATTTCCAAATGAATTGGTATTCAATCTAGACTCACCCATAATAACATGATCAGGTATATGTGTGATAAATAAATAATCAAATATATGTAATAAACAAAAGATATACACATGGAAAGAAATATGTTTCAAAATCATGTCATAAGACATTACCAAAGGGCATATGATAATGGTATCTATGAAATAAATAATTTAAATTATTATGTGACATTTATAAAGAAAATATAAGAATATATCTTGAATAATAAAGTTAAAAAGAATAAAAAACATAAAAAAATAAATGATAATAAGCTTTAGAAATTTTCCACATAATTTCTGTTTTACGGAAAAGAATATATTATTTACAAAGAATAAAGGAATAATTATTTCTATAAACCCATAAATGAACTAAAATTTTCTTATATGATAAATTGAGTGATATTATAAAAATATTTGTATGATTAAAATTGTTTGTGGAGTGTAATTGAATGCGGGTAACAAAGAGAGATGTTCTCTTTAATCGAGTTTTCTTATCCATAGTAATTAGGAAGGGAACCTTTTTGAACATCAAATTCCCCATAAAAGAAAGTTTAATAGAACCACATACATATGTTTGGTACACATAAATATATAATGTGAAAATTATATATGAATAATGAAGAGAAAAATTAATTCTAAGTAAGAGAAAAAATAAACCAAAAAAATATGGAGATTCATAAGGATATCTTACCTTATGTGAAAATGTGTTCTGTAGTGGCACATAATTTCTTGAATAATAAAACTAAATTAATTAATTTATTTATTAATAAGCTCTTACAAATGTATTTTATTTTTTATAATTTTATTATATTTTTTATGGTCATTTTTTGAGTGTTATGAGGTTAAATTTCGTCATTCCAGGATTGTTCGTTTCATGGTTTCATCGTCGGTTCACTTGTGTGTAATTATGGTAGTTATTGTGGAATGGGAATACTATTATAGAAGTTAAATGAAATGGAATTAATAAAATTACATAAATTTAAAGATTCACATATATTATGTTTATTTATATCATGAGGATAATTCATGTGATAAAACATTAATGATAAATGTTTATTTTATTTTGGCAGGGTTTCCAAACATCACATATTAGTTTCATTTTATTTGACATTATGTAACTATATTAGTTATAGAAAATTTAATAATTTGTATTATACTTATTAAAATATTATTTGTCCATAATAATAGTTTCATTACTAGACTTTATGATGGTTATAGAAAAATAAAACTCATCATCCATAGAGACGGTTAACGGATATAATAATGACAGTGGTTTCCTTTCATTGAATAAGAGGGGATGAGGAAAAGGAATTAATAGAAGATATAACATTATAAATATAAAATTAAATTATATAAATTATTCTAGAGTCATTATTATTTTATGTATGAATGAGGTGGGGATATGGTATAAAATGAAATGAAATTAAAAGAGTTAGTTTGAGAATGTTACCTCTAGAATATCACCTCCTTGAAAGACCCCTTAAGGAATTTGTAATTTTTATTTTGGTGATACCATTGGAAATATAATATGGTGAGATATTTAAGGAGAGTTATTGGTATATATTTGAAAATACTCAAGGGTTGGAAGGTGTGAGGAGAAATGGTTGTAATTTAAGGGGAGGAGAGGGGTGTTTTTAGGATTTATCAAAAACATTAAATATAATATGACTACTCTAGATCCAAATGCTTAAAAATGGATATTAAATACATATGGGTGAAATATTTGACCATTTATTATCCCCATTTGACTTATTTAATGTTTTTTTGGATTTTGAAATAATTTAATAAAATATTAATCCCATAAAATGTCATTTTTGTCAAATTATTATTCAATAATTTGACCTTAAAATATTCAAGAGAATAATTAAAATTCAAACCATCTATTTTATTATATATTAATAATTTTATGGTAATAAATAGAATTAGTGGATCACCTTAAATATCTCAAATTATATTTATTTTAATATTTTTAATATCATTTATTTTATTTTTCCATAAAATGAATAATTACTACATCATTGTTGTGAAAACACTTAAAGTAATTATTTATTCCATAAAAAATAAAAACAAATAACCATAATTAAGATAAGTATTTTATATTTCCAAGTAATATTTATATTCAAAATTTTCTTCTATATAAATACATATTAAAAATGTTATGTTTATTAAAAACAATAGTGTGACATGTTTGAATTTTCTTTAAATAAAATACTATAAATTACTTAATGTCACCTGAGTGGCTCAGAAAATTCATAAATTAGACCCATGGGTGATTATGGTAAAAATGTACTCATAAAATTGAATTTTTTTTAAAAGTTTTAGGGTAATTTTATAATCCTTATCGTATTATTTTTACCCTTAATTACATGATTTACCCTTAATAGTTGTAACAAAAATTAGTATGGTTGCTATTATTATTGTCCCAAAACCAAATGGACCTACTTACTAAATTTGGATTGCCTAATTACAAATATGGAATACATATTTCAAAATTCAAAACACATAATTTTTATAATTTAATTTCAATTTTAATTGAGAAACCACAATGAATTATTTTTTCATGAAAATTCCCTTTTAAGTGTGGAATGTTTTAATACTAAATCCATTGAAAAAATTAATTTAAAAGACCAAAATTAAATTTTATTTTATAATTAAAAGGATCAAATTAAATTTTAATACTAATAAAAAAAAATAATTTTAATTTTTAAATTCATTAATAGAAAATAATATTTTCAATGTAAATTAGTATTGTTCACTATTTACTAAAATTTTAAACTTTTTAGAAAATTCTCAATATTTCATCTTAAGATAATTTTAACATTCATAATTGAAAAATTAAATTTATTTTTGAAATAAAATTTCTAAAAGTATCAAAATTAATTGTGATTATTTCCTCAAATAAATCAATAAAATTATTTTTTGAAAAAAACTTATTTTTAAAGAATAAAATGAATTTTCATAAAATTAAGTGTTCATTACCTTAGAATTAATAAATAAATTTAGTACATAATTTTTTTATTCATATCCATATCTATACATTCAATTCCTTGTGTATAATGGATGGGTTAAAATAATAATATTTTAATAGTATATTTTCATTTGTTTAAATTTGTTGTTGCGTACAACACAAGCTATCGACGAAATTAAATTATTTAAAAAAAAATATTTCATAAAAATATTAGGGGGTATAATTCTTCCCACCATATGAAATATCACCCTAAAAATTTCATTTTACATACTATGGTGAAAGAAGGTCATTGTACTTCTCCTTCATTGATTCCTCCAGTTCCCATGTCACCTATTCGTATTTGAGGAAGCTATATAGTACTTTATTTCAGTGATTTGTATTGTTGTGTAAAACTTTATATCTAAAATCCATGACCCTTACTAACTACTCCTCATAAGAGAGATCATTTTCTAGTTTTACCACCTCAAAATTATTTACATGTGTGGGAGGAGGTATGAAATATCTTACGAGGAATACTTGTAATACATCATGTACATGATACCTGGTTGCTGGATGTGATAGTCGTTATGCCACAACATTGATGTGATCAATAATTTCAATTTTTTTGATGTACCTGAGACTTATCATCCCATTATTCCCAAATATCATGCCTCTCTTCTGTGGAGATATGTGGAGGAATAAATTATCTCTAATCTCAAAATTTATATCTCGCTAATGATTCTCTAAATAGATCTTCTATCGACTTTGGGAAGCCCTGATGTTTTACTCAATGGTAATCAACTTTTATACTATTACATTGACCATTTTAGTTCTTATAAACCTATGTTATCTAACTTGATCCTATTATATAGGTTTTCTACATCTCTTACCACCAATGGATTCATATTGGTCCATTTGGATGCCTAAATGAAAACTATGGTTGTAAGAAAAATAAGCTAGTAGAAGATAATGATATCATACTCCATTGAAGTCTATTGAGTATTCTCCCAACATGTATTCTAGTTTCTGAAAGGTCTACTCAGACTATCCATCAATTTGTAGGTGATAATTCATACTAATGATCAACTCAATGTTTAGAGCATGTTGAATACTTTTCTTTAAAATGGATTAAAATATTTGATCTTGATCAGATACAATCAAAAATGGTACTCCATTGATCCTCACCACTTCTTTGATGTATATCCATTGAATTTGATCAAGTGATAATTCTTTTTAAATTTCAATAATGTGAGTTGTCATTGTATGAAAATCTATAGTAATCATTATATCATTATTTCCTATAGATGTATTTAGAAGTCCAGTGATGAAGTCTATGGTGATGTTTTCCAATTCCAATGTAGCTATAGGTAATGGTTGCATAATCTCCTTATAATTTTCCCTTTTAGACTTATCTTACTGAAAAATAGGAAACTTTTATGTATATTCAGTGATATCCGTCTTTATATTTTCCAATCAATAGTGATCTCGAAGATTTCGATACATCTTTGATCTCCCCAGGTGGATGGAGAAGGTCAGTATATGTGAATTATTCAAAATATCCCTATTTATCTCATTATTTTCTTGTATACATAGTCATAACCAAAATCTTATGACTCTCTCCTCATCAGTTTTATACTTCTAGGATTTCCTATTTCTGATAGATTCCACCTTGCGAATTTCCACACCATTTCTTTAAGAATCCATTATCTTTTCTATAATGGATAATTGAGAAATTATGTGAGAAGTGAATAATAATTTTTTTTCCCTTATTATTGCATTGTCTATCCTTTTTAAGTAAAATAATATTAAATCACTCTTAATTATCATCACAGATAAAGTTGCATGATCCTTTCTGCTTAGAGTATGTTCCACTTTAGTTTCTTTATCAGGATAACAGTGGATCGAGTTGTCATGATCCTTTATGACCTATAACCATATTCACAAGAACATATTAAGATCCTTTTGTGTGAATATATATTTGAGGATCTTGTGATCAATACGTATCTCACACTTC
This sequence comes from Viscum album, assembly GCA_963277665.1. Lineage (NCBI taxonomy): Eukaryota > Viridiplantae > Streptophyta > Magnoliopsida > Santalales > Viscaceae > Viscum > Viscum album. The sequence continues at coordinate 624,548,124 of OY728150.1, read as the reverse complement.
TCCCTATAAGGATGTCACTAGATATTCAACACGAATATCACAACTATGAACTCCAGATAATGTGTGGGATTTTTTTCTCATTATCTTTTAGCTTCCTTGTGGAATAGGCTATTAATTTATTATTTTTCATCAGTTCTCATTCTAATCCCTTCTTTGATTCATCACTGTATACTATAAATAGTTCCCCACATGTGGGTAGTATATGTACTGCTGTATTGATAAGCCTATTTTTTAACTCTTTGAAGTGTTATTATCATTCACTATTTCAAAATATATTACTCCATTCCATGTCAGTTTTTTTCTAGGGTTTCATAATCATGATATGTTCATAAAAAATCATTGGTAATACCTAGATAAACCAAGAAAACTAAGGTTCTTTATTATTTATGTTGTTCTAGGCCAATCCCTAATTTCCTTTTACTTAAAAGGGTTAACATATATCCCTTTTCTACTGATATAATTACCTAAGAATGATACTTCCTCCATATAGAACTCACATTTACCATTCCTTGTATATAGTTTCTCAAATCTAAATGTCCTTAACACGGTATTCAAATGATCCTCATGCTCCTCCTTTCTCTGAGAAAATATTAGAATATCATATATTAAGATAACCAAAAAAATTGAGGTAATATCTATAGAATCCATTAATTATGTACATGAAATTTTTTAGATCATTGGTGAGTCTAAAGTGAATTATTATGAATTCATAGTGTCCTTACCTCATTTGAAAGGTATTCTTCGAAATATATTCCTTCTTCACCTTTAATTGGTGATATCCTAACTGAAGGTCCACCATAGAGAAATATTTATACCCATGCAGTTGTTCAAAGAATTCATATATCCATGATAGGTGATACTTATTATTTATCATGATTTTGTTAAGCACGTGATAATAAATGAAGAGGCACATTGATCTACCATTCTTCTTGATGAAGAGAATCAGTGTACCCTACAGTGAAGCACACAAGAGTATAAAACCCTTTTCTAGATTCACTTATAACTGCTTCTTCAGTTCTTATAACTCAATGGTGATCATCCTATATAGATTATTTGATATGGGAAAAGATCTAGGTATAATTTTAATTGATAATTCAACCTCCCTTTTATAAGAAATACCAGGTAATTATTTAGGGAGAACATTAGTTTAGTCCCTCGCAATGGAGATGCCTTCGAGCTTAATTATCTCATTTTAATAAGTCATTTAAGATAAATATAATTACTCATAATTCAATAATATCCACACATAAGTCAATTATTATACAATAGATTCCTCCTCCTACTTACACTTGTAGAAAATTAGAGTATGCCTCAAGATGTGAATAGTGATCCCCCTCTCTGGATATTTGATGTCAGATTTGTATAAAGATAGCCAATTTATGCCTGATATAGAATCAAACTCCACAAAAGGAACTCAAGAAGTGATTTTTTAGGAGGTTAAGACTATAAACATTGACTGGAGAGGAGTTATATACTTTAGATGTAATAATTTCCCCATTTTTTCCCATATATAACTCAACCCCCATCTTTTGTGGTTGTGTTTAAATAGTTCTACTAAAATTGTAAGATATTAGAAAATACATAGAAGAAAAATCAAATAGAATGTTCTCTATTATTGAATGAATAACTATTGTACGTATCTGCACATAATATTAGGTATCTATATCAGTAGTAGTGATAGAATATTAAATTCCTTAATACCTTGGATATTTTTTCCATTTATTGTCTCCGAATATCCCTAGCGTTGGTAACTGGCTCGCATAATTCCCATGTTCCTTGTAGCTGAAACACTATATTTTAGGCTGAGTATTGATCTAAACATTCCTTTATTCTTCCATATTATTTGGATTCTTAAGATCCATAAAATAATGATTATCCTAATGCCCATGTCTTCCATATTAAAATCATCTCCTATATCCCTTTATATGGCTCCTATGATACTTCTTCCCACACTTTTGACATATAGGATGTTGGGTTTTCTTTCTTCTATGGTATTTATCTATTGTCCTCCCATATTAAACTTCATACTCCACCTTTTATCTGTGATCCAACTAGACCAAAAAGGGTCTCAATTTCCATCTCAAAGTTAAGGGATCAATGAAAAATGTCCTCATAGTTGTCAAAGTCATGAATCACTAAAACTTTTCATAGAATATTCTTTAATCCAATGAACAAGAAACCCACCTTACTTTTGGCGTTCATAAAAAAGCTGGAGGTGTATCATGTAATCCTTTTAAAAAATTTTGTCATATGATCTAATAAACTCAGGTTGTTTTTTATTCAGTCTAAGGAACTCTATCTCTATCTTAAAGCAAAGAGTTTGGGGAAAATTTTTATCAGAAAATATTTATTAGAAAATATTTTCTTAAATCCTTCCTAAATCATAGACTCAATTAAATAGTTAGACATTGTGTTCTTTATCAACTTCCACTTCTAATCAGCTTCCCTATCAAAATTATAGACCACTTCCACATATTTCTCTTCTTATAATCATTTTAGAACTGATAAAATATTCCCAATGGAGTTAATCCATTACTCCACGATGAGTGGATCAGAATACCCAATAAATATTGGTGGCCTTTCTCACAGAAAGGATTCAACCACAAATAGATCTTTATTAAGAAAAGGAGGGTGTACCACATGATTCATTTTTTTATTCATAACATGAGATAGTTAAGATAGTAGTTCAATGAAGTTCTAATCTAATATTCCTATTTGTTTTGTAATCTCATTAGGGAAGTCGTCACAATGCCTATCACATTGGATGTAAGAATGGGTTATCAAATTTCCTTATGTTAACTAGAAATGAAAAATAAAATTAGTGGGATTGAATACTTAGTTGAAGGTCCTCAAAAAATGAAACTCTATGCATTGACTAACTAACTTATAAATAAAATTTATATCCTAATGTATGATTTCCTATGTTTCAATCTAGGTTATCCTAGGTGATAGAAATATCATTAGGATTCTTAGTAATGTTTTTTAGTCCTAATACCAAAAATAACTATACCATTATATGATAACAACTATAGCAACCCAATACTTTTACAAAAATTATTAAATGATTTTTGGCATAATTATCAATTAAATACAAACCAGGTATTGAAAAGTCTAGTGTCTTTGAATAACTAGGTATGTAATTAGAAAAAAAATGAAACTAGAATAAAAAAATCTTATTATTAGTCTCTATAATGATCTCATAACTCTCATTGATCTCATACAAGATCAAAGGGAAACTTGAAGAATACATAGAAAAAATTGATGACATAAGAAGCCCATTAAGGGAATAACCATGGGATTGAAGCATAACACCTAAGTTTGAAAGAATAACATAATAACATAAAAGGAGTGGATCATGAATAAACTTATGTAAGAATAACATATTGAACATGGAATAATATGATCATGAAAACATAGAAAAGTGTAAGAAACATATAACATGACATAAACATGATTTAAGGTTAAATTCCAAGATTATATCACATGGTGGATAATATCCCATAATGGATTAGGTTTAATCTCAAATCCTGCACATAATTTCTCATGAGACCAAAACAATACCCAAGGAATTAAAGTGATATCTAGGTGCACCCATAATAAAATTTTCATTCATGTTTCTTCCACATAAAATAATAAAACATAATGAATAATTATAAGGGTTACCCATGGAAATAAATGGGTTTCATAATCATGTCATAAGGCATAAAAAATGTGATTTTATTATTTTAATCCCATAAAGAAGGGATTTAAAATATTTTTGGATGTTCATAAAGGATGAATATAATAGATTATGAATAATTAATTCCAATTGAAGCAGAAACATTAAAAATAGTGGCTATGTAGCCTTATAAATTTGCAATTTAGGAATAGTTTTTGGGAAAGAATAAAGAGTTTTTAAAGAGGATAAAGGTATAATTATTTCAAAAAAATAAGAAATGAACTAAAATTATCTTACAAGATTAATTGAGTGATTTTTTAGAAAAAATTTGGATTCATAGAAGAATTTATTAAGTGTACTTGAAAGTGGGTAAGAAACAGATATGTTCTCTTTAATTAGGTTTTCTTATCGAGATGAATTGTGTAACGCCCCGACCCCAGCTACCCAGAGTCGGTGCATTACTTCGTAACATTGGCATGATCACAAAAGATCAAGTCTCGAAAGACCGATTAGTTTAGTAGCCTTGGAAACACTAGATACATTCATAAGTCTTACATTACATCATAAAGTGAAAAACTAATAACAAAGTCTTCATAGTCCACACTCATATCCTCTTCTGACTATCCCTGCAGGTCATTCATAAAATACTTCTTCACATCCTTGAAAATATTAAAACATTGAAAGGGGGGAGCTCAGATGCTCAGTAAGGATAACAATATTGCGGAATCTTTCATAAATAAACATAAAAATTTAAGGCAATGTATAACTAAAACAAAAGCCTTTTAAACTTGAACATAAACATAATATGGCAAAAGTAAAATGAGATAATGCCATTCACTTCTTCACATGGATATTCTACTGGTCGAATAATCACATGCAATATCAATAACCACTTTCATAATGATGGAATGCATAATGCCAGACTATCATAACCACGTAGTCAAGGCCTCGTGCCAAGACCACAAATAAGATTTTGTCAAGGCCTCATGCCAAGACACTAGTTTGTCTCATGAGACCTTCCGATGCATCGAGGAGATATAGCGGGCTCCACCCGTCAGTTATTAAGTCCAATGCATTCCTCATATGAATAGGTTTAAACATATCATAAACCATAACATAATCGTATCACATAAAACATGCATAAAGGAAACATAACATTTCCATATTTCAATCACAAGATATCAATACAACACATTGATATAATAAAAATGCTTTCAAAACCATTTTCAATACCAAAATAAAAGAAAGTTAACACTTTGTATTTATTTTTCATTAAAAAAATGATGGCTTGTTGAGGAAGCTGAAACTCAAATAATGGTCACGGCGGCGGAGAATTCGTTGTCACCGCATAAGTACGGAAAGAAAAACATTCCCTTTTTGTCGTTTAGTAAAACGCTTCGTATAAAAAAGATTCCTTTTGAATAAACATAAAAGTCAAAGGGGTTTATACACCGTATAAAAGAAAGTTGTGTATAAAGCCAAATATACCTCAATGAAAGGAGATTGAGACGAAGTCCTTAAAAAGATAATTTTTAAAATAAAATAGATCTATTATGTGTATTCACTATAGGTACACATAAAGAAAGTAAAAATACAAAATAGGACATAATAATATCATGACATAATTTGGAAGTAGGAGATTAGCCCAAAGAATGGAGGTTGGGTTAAGAAATTCCCTTACCTCATGTCCGACTTGACTCAACCGTTCTTTAACCTCCTAAATAATAAACTAGAGTTAATATCTACCTTATTAAGAACCATTTTCAATTTCATTATCCTTTTTATATCACTTATTACAATGTTATGAGCATTATGTAATTATTTAAGTTAATAACGGTCGTTTTGTCGATCTTTGGTACTTGTGTCAACAATAACCTTATTATAATTACAAGTTGTTCATGTGGTGAAATATCCATTATATCCAGAATTATATTCATGATGTATATATCATATATATCATATATATCCAGGATATACATTCATTCATAATATTACGTAACATTTAGAGGTAAGAAATGAAATGCACCGTTCATGGAGACGGTAAGCCGTACGTACGCATGAACGCTACTTTCATTTCTATTTCGTATTTAATGTAATGAAATCATAATTATATAAAGGTATAATATATTTCCAGTATAATATCATATATAATATCATTTACTCCATCCTTTATACATCCCACATATGGCATTAACGATTCACATCACTTTGAGGGGGCGGTAGTCCGCACTTCCTAAAATGAAATTATCGCGTTTTACCCATAATGGAAATCATAAAGTATGCCATAAATGAGAAATACAGAAGCATAAGTAAAACATAAACATATTATATATCATATATAAAAATAGTGACATCTTAATGGCCACCTTTGAAGGTGTTATATGAGTGTTGAACAATCATCGTTTCGTGAGGCAGAAATTCGCCATCCACAGAAACTGTACGTTCTTTAACCATTAGATGTAGGTGTGTGTAAGTGTAGCTCGAATCATTCTTATAACAACATACTAGTATATTGAGGATACTGGTGTTGTTACAAAAGAAATGAATAAAAAGATTTTAGGGGGTTGGAGAAGAAAAATAAAACAAAACAACATTAGAGAAGACATTACCTCAAAATCGGGTAACTCTTTGATTTGAGCCAAAGGCTTACTTGGGAAGAATTATGCCCAAAGTGAGGCTTCTAGGAGTAAGTGAGGGATGTTGGGAGAGTATATGGGCAGAGGTTGGCCGAGAAAAATGGCTTGAAGGTGTGAATAAGGTGGGAGTGGTGGGGGCCTTTTATAAGTGGAGAGGAGGGGCACTTTTGGAAAGATTGAAATGTTACATTATTTCACAATGCGTTTCGGATTCTAAAGGTCCCACACTTATATAATTAGAGTATAAGGTGATAATGTTTCTAAATATCCTCATCCAATAGGCTTTGGACAAGTTTAAGCCTTGTATTTTGCATTATCTTCTCATTTTATTTAAATCGTTAAATAATGAGGTCACCGCTGCATCATAATGATGTCATAAATAATTTAATTTATTTAATGTCTAAAAATTATAAAAAAAATACTATGATGTAGAAAATCTTTTTATATTTCTAATGAATATTTATAATCAAAATTTGTACTTGTGTAACCCCACTTAAAAACTATTTTAGTAAAATAACTCATGTTTGTGTCAATTTAATTTTAACATTAAATAAATATATATTAATGTCATTTTCCAACTAAAGTGGCTCCATGGGGTCCCCAAGTTGACCCATGGGTTGTCTTGGTCGGCCATTACTCATCCAATTTAAGTAGGACAAATTTCATGCTCATCTCATATTATTAAAACATTATTTGTACCTTAAACTACACTAATTACCTCTAATCGCGATTAAGAACTTAAAAGTTACTATTCACCATAAAAATTATTTTAATCTCATTGAACCACATTTTACTTCTTAATGACAACCATGTATGTCGGATTTTTGAAAATCAAATCACAGAAGTGGTAATATTTCATTTAAACGAAAAATCAGTTATTTAACTACCCCTTAGTGGTTTCACTATTCATCAAAAATTGAAGTTTTTCAGAACAAGGCCAAAATTTCACCCTAAGCTATAATTGATATTACGAATTCAAAAATGATGTCTATTTTAAAAAATTCCAAACATATAAGTTGAATTAATTAATTTTATAATTAATTCCCGCTGTTACGACAAATAGCGTGTTTTTAAGAAACAATTTATATCAAAAGATTGGCAATTGTTTATGTCCAATTTCAATGTTAAATTAATTCTAATGACCACCATTGGATAAAATGGTAAAAATATATTCTAATTATACCTTAAAACCACTAAATAGTATAATTTATCACAATAAATTATTTTGATTAAAAAAGTTGTTTTAAAGTATTTTTCACTATTCATAAAAAAATTAGAAGTTCTCAGAAAAATACCAAAAATTCAACATAGGATAATTTCGATATTCCGAATCCAAAAATGAAGCCCATTTTGAAATATAAAATTTCTATAATTTTAAAAAGTGGTTATTTCTATTCACAACGGCTACTTTGATTAGTCGTGGTGTTTTAGAACTCGAAGTTGCGTACAATGCAAGCTATTGCATTATTGAATGAGAAGTGTATCGTGGAAGCTCGAGGTGTTACATTCTCCCCTCCTTCAATAAATTGCGTCCTCGCAATTTGATATTTTTCTTTGAAAATAAAAGGTTGAAAATAGAAAATACCTTTGTGAAAAACCCACATCGGAAATAAGGTTAATAAAATTTAGCCTTAATAAGAGGGAAAGGGAAATGAAAAAGTCACCACCCAATTATGATCTTGATTAGGAGAACATTGGTGGAAATTAGAGACATATAAATGGAGGAAAAACGTAAATATTCGTAGGGAGTGATTGAGGTCATCAATCACAATCAACTGTCAAATTGAGGGCCTCAAAGCCTTCAATCTATGTTGATTTAAAATATCATCAGTTCAACAAGACATAAGGTATTAGGATAACGCATTTTTTTGTTTTAATATCCCTTTACTAAAGTTTAAGAATTAATTAATTCATTGAATAACAGATAAGTATATATATATTTATGCCTGACAATTAGAGTTTCAACCTTCAACTCACCTTCCACTCAAAAAGATAATAGAACCCAAAAATATTATACTTTTCCTAATTGTATAAGGTTCCAAATGTTAACACATACAATTTAGATTAGTAAAATTATTTTGTAATAACCAGGGACTTCCTGTAGGCTAGTGGTAGGAAATAAAGGCCTGTCGCACTATGGTTGTGGGTTCGATTCCTGCAGCTTTGTCCGACGCGACGGGTTATGCCCCACCCTGCAGGTTGTCCTTTTCCTAAAAATATAGTACTATAATATTCCAAAAATAATCTTCATAAATGTTTTAACCTTAAACAATACTATCCAAAGATCAACTTAATCCATTCCAACCTTTATAGTTATCCAAAATACCTCCGTCCAGACTTTCTCTAAAGGGTCGTTAAATTCCAAAATCAATTGTAACGTCAGATTCCCCAAACAAAGAAAAGTTTATCTTATTGTCACATACTAAAAATATGATTACCTTAATCATATTAAAACCTTACTGAAATCAAAAAGTACTGCAGTACAATATATATATCACATTATTCTTATAACCAGAATATAATCCTTGAGTCCAAAAGCACCAATACATTAATTATTCCGCTTCAACTGTAGTCACAGCATAATATTGGCCTTGATCCCTTGGCCTTTTCTGAGGTAAGTTTCCTTGGCGCTTAGGACATTCATTTGCATAATGCCATGTTTCCCTAAAATTGTAGCATTCAACTTTGACAGCCTCTTTCTTTCCCTTGCAATCACGAGCCTGGTGACCCTTTTCTCCACATTTATAACAAACTCCCATTCCTTTTAGGAAAGTACCAGGGTGATTCTTCCCACAATTATCACATAATGGAAAATCCTTCTTTCCCTTTTTCCCTTTATCTGTCTCTTGTTCCACCATTCTCTTCTTCTCTTTCTTTACTTTGTTGTCATAAGACTTAGAGAATTCCTTTTCTGTCTTGATAGCACACGAGACAATATCTTCGTATGATGAGAAGGATTGTGATACTAAAGATCGACGGAGAAATGGTTTTAACCCATCAAAAAAACGATCAATCTTACTCCTTGGGTTACGTATATAATCGGCAGCATGCCTCGCTAACCTTGTAAAGTTAGCCTCATACTTTGCGACATTCTTATCCTTCTTCTGCCTCAAACTCAGAAATTGCCTTTCCATATCTGCTCGATGGTCACGAGGAAAGTATTTTTCTAAGAAAAGCTCTTTGAACTCCCTCCATTCCATATTCGATACGTCATCATCTTCCTTTGTGTTTTGAATCAGCGACCACCACTGATCGGAATCTCCAGTGAGGCGGTAAACTGCCATGACAACCTTCTCCCTTTCGCTACTCCCCAAGGCATGGAATATTTTCTCTAAGGAGTTTATCCATTGCTCAGCTACTAACAGATTTGTACCCCCATTGAAGGTTGGTGGTTGTTGCCTCATGAAGCGGTCTAACATTGATCCTCCACATTGTGGATCAGGGTGATCCATACGAGTAAGGTTATTATTCATAACTTGAGTGACTTGTCCCAGTATGGTAATAAGTTGATCAGCACCAGTTGTATCTCCAGATCCACAATAATTATCTTGAGTAGGAGGGCAATCCCTACACGGAGTTCGTGCATTGATACGGTTTCCATTCCTTCCACTAGGCGCCATTTCTAAACAATGGCATAAACTAGATTAGTTTATGAATCAAAATACATAATTCCATACTTGTAAAACACTTTACATAAATTGAACTATTTATGGATATAATCCATAATCATAAAAAGAAATGTTTTCTTTGAGGAAGTATATACTCATAACCCTTCATAGTGGTTTGTAAATAAAATGTGAATTATCCTAAACATATCCCCCGAGAGTGTCGTAACCAAGAGTGCAGCAAGGCCCGTTGTCGTGCACCAGTTCCCGTTCGAGTCTAGCTCAAAGCGGTGTTTTCAGGTTTTACCCCTAGGTACATCTGTGCCAGAGCCGCCTCTACCTGCTCGTAGACAGATAAGGATGTATTGCTCGGAAAACTCATAACATCTCTATAATACCAAAATTCTAGGAAGTTCTTATATACTAATCCTCAAAGTCTATATTTGGGCTATGTGCTCTAATCAGAGTTTATCTAAATCTAGCTTCCAAGGTTAGTACTAAACTGCCTCTGATACCAACTGTAATGCCCCGACCCCAGCTACCCAGAGTCGGTGCATTACTTCGTAACATTGGCATGATCACAAAAGATCAAGTCTCGAAAGACCGATTAGTTTAGTAGCCTTGGAAACACTAGATACATTCATAAGTCTTACATTACATCATAAAGTGAAAAACTAATAACAAAGTATTCATAGTCCACACTCATATCCTCTTCTGACTATCCCTGCAGGTCATTCATAAAATACTTCTTCACATCCTGAAAAATATTAAAACATTGAAAGGGGTGAGCTCAGATGCTCAGTAAGGATAACAATATTGCGAAAGCTTTCATAAATAAACATAAAAATTTAAGGCAATGTATAACTAAAACAAAAGCCTTTTAAACTTGAAAATCAACATAATATGGCAAAAGTAAAATGAGATAATGCCATTCACTTCTTCACATGGATATTCTAATGGTCGAATAATCACATGCAATATCAATAACCACTTTCATAATGATGGAATTCATAATGCCAGCCTATCATAACCACGTAGTCAAGGCCTCGTGCCAAGACCACAAATAAGATTTTGTCAAGGCCTCGTGCCAAGACACTAGTTTGTCTCATGAGACCTGCCGATGCATCGAGGAGCTATAGCGGGCTCCACCCGTCACTTATTAAGTCCAATGCATTCCTCATATGAATAGGTTTAAACATATCATAAACCATAACATAATCGTATCACATAAAACATGCATAAAGGAAACATAACATTTCCATATTTCAATCACACGATATCAATACAACACATTGATATAATAAAAACGCTTTCAAAACCATTTTCAATACCAAAATAAAAGAAAGTTAAAACTTTGTATTTATTTTTCATTAAAAAAATGATGGCTTATAGAGGAAGCCGAAACTCAAATAATGGTCATGGCGGCGGAGCAGTCGTTGTCGCCGCATAAGTACGGAAAGAAAAACATTACCTTTTTGTCGTTTAGTAAAACGCTTCGTATAAATAAGATTCCTCTTGAATAAACATAAAAGTCAAAGGGGTTTATACACCGTATAAAAGAAAGTTGTGTATAAAGCCAAATATGCCTCAATGAAAGGAGATTGAGACGAAGTCCTTAAAAAGATCATTTTTAAAATAAAATAGATATATTATGTGTATTCACTATAGGTACACATAAAGAAAGTAAAAATACAAAATAGGACATAATAATATCATGACATAATTTGGAAGTAGGAGATTAACCCAAAGAATGGAAGTTGGGTTAAGAAATTCCCTTACCTCATGTCCGACTTGACTCAACTGTTCATTAACCTCCTGAATAATAAACTAGAGTTAATATCTACCTTATTAAGAACCATTTTCAATTTCATTATCCTTTTTATATCACTTATTACAATGTTATGAACATTATGTAATTATTTAAGTTAATAACGGTCGTTTTGTCGATCTTTGGTACTTGTGTCAACAATAACCTTCTTATAATTACAAGTTGTTCATGTGGTGAAATATCCATTATATCCAGAATTATATTAATGATGTAGATATCATATATATCATATATATCCAGGATATACATTCATTCATAATATTACGTAACATTTAGAGGTAAGAAATGAAATGCACCATTCATGGAGACGGTAAGCCGTACGTACGCATGAACGCTACTTTCATTTCTATTTCATATTTAATGTAATGAAATCATAATTATATAAAGGTATAATATATTTCCAGTATAATATCATATATAATATCATTTACTCCATCCTTTATACATCCCACATATGGCATTAACGATTCACATCACTTTGATGGGGCGGTAGTCCGCACTTCCTAAAATGAAATTATCGCGTTTTACCCATAATGAAAATCATAAAGTATGCCATAAATGAGAAATACAGAAGAATAAGTAAAACATAAACATATTATATATCATATATAAAAATATTGACATCTTAATGTCCACCTTTGAAGGTGTTATATGAGTGTTGAACAATCATCGTTTCGTGAGGCAGAAATTCGCCATCCACAGAAACTGTATGTTCTTTAACCATTAGATGTAGGTGTGTGTAAGTGTCGATCGAATCCTTCTTATAACAACATACTAGTATATTGAGGATACTGTTGTTGTTACAAAAGAAATGAATAAAAAGATTTTAGGGGGTTGGAGAAGAAAAATAAAACAAAACAACATTAGAGAAGACATTACCTCAAAATCGGGTAACTCTTTTTGATTTGAGACAAAAGATTACTTGGGAAGAATTATGCCCAAAGTGAGGCTTATAGGAGTAAGGTAGGGATGTTGGGAGAGTATTTGGGCAGAGTTTGGCCAAGCCAAATGGCTTGAAGGTGTGAATAAGGTGGGAGTGGTGGGGGCCTTTTAGAAGTGGAGAGGAGGGTCACTTTTGGAAAGATTGAAATGTTACATTATTTCACAATGATTTTCGGATTATAAATGTCCCAAACTTATATAATTCGAGTCTAAGGTGATAAGGTTTCGAAATATGCTCATAAAATAGGCTTTGGACAAGTTTAAGCCTTGTATTTTGCATTATATTCTCATTTTATTTAAATCGTTAAATAATGAGGTCATCACTGCATCATAATGATGTCATAAATAATTTAATTTATTTAATGTCTAAAAATTATAAAAAAACTACTATGATGTAGGATATCTTTTTAGCTTTCTAATGAATATTTATAATCAAAATTTGGACTTGTGTAACCCCACTTAAAAACTGTTTTAGTAAAATAACTCATGTTTGTGTCAATTTAATTTTAACATTAAATAAATATATATTAATGTCATTTTCCAACTAAAGTGGCTCCATGGGTTCCCCAAGTTGACCCATGGGTTGTCTTGGTCGGCCATGACTCATACAATAGGAGTAGGACAAGTTTCATGCTCATCTCATATTATTAAAACATTATTTGTACCTTAAACTACACTAATTACCTCTAATCGCGATTAAGAACTTAAAAGTTACTATTCACCAAAAAAATTATTTTAATCTCATTGAACCACATTTTACTTCTTAATGACAACCATGTATGTCGGATTTTTGAAAATCAAATCACAGAATTGGTAATATTTCATTTAAACGAAAAATTAGTTATTTAACTACCACTTAGTGCTTTCACTATTCATCAAAAATTGAAGTTTTTCAGAACAAGGCCAAAATTTCACCCTAAGCTATAATTGATATTCCGAATTCAAAAATGATGTCTATTTTAAAAAATTCCAAACATATAAGTTGAATTAATTAATTTTATAATTAATTTCCGCTGTTACGACAAATAGCGTGTTTTTAAGAAACAATTTATATCAAAAGATTGGCAATTGTTTATGTCCAATTTCAATGTTAAATTAATTCTAATGACCACCATTGGATAAAATGGTAAAATTATATTCTAATTATACCTTCAAACCACTAAATAGTATAATTTATCACAATAAATTATTTTGATTAAAAAAGTTGTTTTAAAGTATTTTTCACTATTCATAAAAAAATTAGAAGTTCTCAGAAAAATACCAAAAATTCAACATAGGCTAATTTCGATATTCCGAATCCAAAAATGAAGCCCATTTTGAAATATAAAATTTATATAATTTTAAAAAGTGGTTATTACTATTCACAACGGCTACTTTGATTAGTCGCGGTGTTTTAGATCTCGAAGTTGCGTACAATGCAAGCTATTGCATTATTGAATGAGAAGCGTATCGTGGAAGCTCGGGGTGTTACAAATTGAGCAGGAAAAATTGTAAAACATGTAATTCCCTATCAAAGAAAGATGAATTGAGAAACCTACAAATTTTTGGTAAATATCCATATAATATAATATAATTATATAAGAATAATTAATAGAAAAATTGAGTCAACAAAATAGAAATCATAACCCAAATGAAATATTGATGTTTTGAGATTCCTTAACTTGTGTGAATGTAACACCCCAAGCTTCCAAGATATATTTCCCTTTGAATAATGAAATAACTTTCATTAAACAGAACATCGAGATTCCAACACACCGCAACCAATCAAACTAGCCATTAGGAATAGTAATACACAATTTTTGAAATTTTATAAATTTTATTTTTCAAAATAGACTTCATTTTTGAATTCAAAAAATCGAAATTAGCTTAGGGTGAATTTTTGGTATTTTTCGGAAAACATTCAATTTTTGACGAATAGTGAAAAACATTGTGTTATTGGTTAAAACCTAATTTTTATTTAAATAATTATTTATTTTATTTAAAATTATTTTTTTAAAAATAGATACACCATACATATATAAGTTCAATGAAATTCATCAGATTCATTTTATAATAATCTTAGATATACAAAATTTTTATTGAACTTTTTACCGTCCTTTACCAACCTCCAAAGAGCATTTGAAAATTTTCATAAAACATAATTTTATTGCTTTAGTGAGCGGAATTTTAAAAATCTGAGATAACTATTTGACATCAGTAAGTAAAATGTGGTTCAAGAAGTTGAAAATAATTTTTGGTGAATAGTAACTTTATACTTTATTTACAAAAGTTAAAAGTAAATAGGGTAATTAAGGGTAAAAATGATATTATAATTACCCTAACACATGTCATAATTCTATTGGATATGTGTAATTCGACCAAAAAGAACCTTAGGAATAAGATATGATCCCTTTTGGTCTACTTGGATTAGATTAAGACCTTTATTATTATTTTATTTAAAGAAGAGTTAAAAGAGTTAATTTCAAAGTTTAATGACTAAACCATTTTTAATATAGGGTTACACAAAATATAAATTAGACTATAAATCTTAATTAGAAAGATAAAAATATTTCCTATATAATGGTATTTTATTTATTATTTTTACACATTAAATAATTTAATTAATTTATGACACAATGATGATGTAATAATAACCTTATTAATGAAAGATTAAAATAATTGATATTAAAAATAGCCAAATAAATGTAATTTTAGACTTTTGATGAATTAAACTGATTTTCTAGGTTAATATGACATTTTAGGGATGATTAAATAATATTTTTCTAAGTAATCATGTTTTTATGATTTTCACAAAAACCAAATACTAAATAGTGTCAAAATTGACATAATTGAGTTTTTAAAACAAATACTATATTATTAACTGATATAACATTCCTTTAAATATAAGGATTGGAAAAAGGACTTAGATTGGGTTATATATATTAATAATGAAATACATGGTGATTTCATGTCTTGTTATAGTAAGTTTATAAACCATATAATATAAAAATACAAAGAGACATGGTAAATGTCAAACTATTTAACTAAGAGTTATATCTAAATGATAAGGTTAATATTGGGACCTAAACCTATATAAAACCTATTGGTTGAGAGTTTTTAGACCCATACCCACCTTAGATTTGAAATAATTCATTTTGGAGCTATTATAAACCGAAATGTATTGAATATAAATTAATATTTCAAGCTTTTCCTAAAGTGACCCTCACCTCTCTTATAAAAGGGTACTTCCCATTCTCTTAATTTCACACCTCCAAAGCCATTTGGCTTGGTCATCCACTGCCCAAATATCCTCCCAAATTTCTTCCCTTCATCCTAGAGACCTTCCTTTGGTCATAAAGACAACCTAAGTATCCCTTTTGATCAAATCAAAATGAAGAACTCGAAGAAGAGGTAAATATTTCATCACCTCTTTGAAGTTCTTTTCTTCTTCCACTTCCTCTTTATTTGTTGTTTCCATTCTAAAATAATAACCCCAATATCTTCTATATACTATGTTGTTATTATAAATTTGGTACAACCATATTCATTATTCTATCCATCCTATAAATGACAATGTCACCATACGTGCGTACATACGACTTACCGTCTCCATGTCGTGGTGTAGTTTGTTATTCAAACACTTCATTATTTTGGATGGGTATAATAATGAATATAACTAATGTAAATAATAAATATAAAATTTGAATTATTCCTTATATAATATATACCATCAAATTACATACGAGTTCACCGTCAATATAATGATATTGTCACTCATTCGTACGTACGAATTATCGTCTCCACGAACGCGATGAGATTCATTCCCCATCGTAATCATTCAGGAATAATTTTCATTTTATGATTAAAAATAATGTTTATGTACATAATATCATTCTTTATATGAATCAAATACACCCTATCCATAACAAACATGGCTTACATAACTAAGCATATAAAGGAAAAAATCAGTTATCACCCGAAACGATGATACTACTGAAATATTATCAACAAAGAAATCTTAGAGGGTCATATATGATATCATATTTATGTATATATTTATTTTATAATTTAATTAAAATGATTTAACTATTATACCGGAGGTTAACATATCATCTACAAAGGAAATGTACAAGTTAAGGTTTAATTTCACAATCACTTTATTATCTGAGGTTGTTTTTACGTAAGTATCTACTATGACCTCTTTATCATCCACATCCATGTTTTATTAAAAATGTATTTCAAAACATTTTTTACTATTTACTAGAAAATGGATTAAATTGATTTATACCCTTATTTGGCCTTATATATTTCTAAAGGAATCTTTCCATCATTATCCAAAAAAGGAACTTTATGACCTTTTCGAAAAAATTAAGGTAAGAATGACTTTTTTTAACTAATGCAGTGGGTGTGGCTATTTTCCACTGTTATAACATCATCAAATATTCCCTTACAAGCTTATAATAATATTTTCAAAATAATTTTCTCTTTTATAATTACATGACTTATAAATGATTTCAAAATAGATAGATATATTTCTCTCAAAAAATTTTGATTTCATCTATGTCAACATTCTTTGATAGATTTTAAACCTGTTTGAAGTTGGTTTATTATGATACAAATTTTCCATATTGAATTGAAGATTTTTTGATATATTTGTCTGTGGATGTGTTATTTTTATAACATTCACGGTTTATGGATAGATTATTTATATTTCGTATGCTAGTTTTAATACGAATGTTTATGTTATATCTAAACCTTTTCATATGAGGAATGCATTGGACTTGGTAAGTGATGGGTGGAGCCCGCTATAGCTCCTCAATGCAGTAGTACGTCTCAGGAGACAAACTTGTGTATTGGAACAAGGCCTTGAAAAAATATTATTTGTAATCTTGGCAGAAGTCTTTGACAATGGGGTTATGAAGTCTGGCATTATGCATTCCATCATTATGAAAGTTGCTATTGATATTTCATGTGATTATTTGACTAGTATAATATAAATGTGATTAAGTAAATGTAATTATTTAATTTTATCTTTTACATATTATGATAAATTTAATATTTAAAAGGATTTTTTTAGTCTTATACATTTCCATAAATGTTTAAGCTTATTTATGAATGTTTCCTCTATATTGTTATCTTTACTGAGAATCTCAGCTCACCCCATTATATGTTTTATTTTTCCCATGATTTGAAGAAGTATTTTATGGTTGACCTATAAGGATAGGCTAAGTATATAAGTGTGTTTAAATAGGGAAAAATGTTTTTGATGTTTTTATTTCATGATGTAATGTAAAACTTATGAATGTATCTAGTACTTCCAAAGTTACTAAACTGATCAATCTTTTGGGATTTTTTCCCTTGTGATCATGTCAATATTTTGTAATAATACACTAACTCTAGGTAACTGGTGTCAGAGCATTACATTGAATGTGTTATTCACTTGAAATCAATATCTTATATTATTAAATTAGATTTATAAATTTCTTAATTAATAACATATTCAAAATTTATTATATTTTATATAATTTTAGTAAATTAATTTAAAGTCACATAGATGAGTTATGAGTTTCAATTTTTTCGTTTCGGGAGCATTTGTTTTGTGGTTTCACGGTCAGTTCACTAGTGTATAATTATGTAAGTTATTTTTAAAATTGTAATAATATTAAATAATTGAAATTAAATAGTATTAATACAATCCCAAATTTTTAAATAGTCCCATGTTTCAATTTTTTTCTAACATGAGGATGATTCTCTTGATTAAATATTAATGATAAATGTTTAGTTATTTTTTGCGGTTTTTCCAACCATCAGAGATTAGTTTCATTGAATTTATTATTATGTATATATATTAGTTCCAAAACATGAAATAAGTTATAAATATAATTATCAAAATCTTATTTAACCATAATAATGATTTTATTACCATCATCGAAGGTGGTAATGGAAAAATAAAACTCATCATCTATAGAGATGGTAAAACACCATAATTTGGAAAGTGGATTCCTTTATTTGAATAAGAGAAGATGATAAATAAGTATATATAAAATATATCTCATTGTAAATATAAAATTGTTGTATATAAATGATATGGGAGTCATTATTATTTTATAGATGATAGAGGTTGGGAGAAGATAGTTGAATAAACAAAATTAAAAGAGGCTGTTTGAGAATGTTAACTCTTGAGCATCACCTCCTTGAGAAACTCCTTGAAGAAATTTGCATTGGTATTTTGGTGAGACTAGAAGAAAATAGACATGGCGAAGTTGGGAGGAGAGTTTTTTTAGAGGCATTGAAATAGGGAAATCTTGGAATGTGTGAGGAGAAGGGGTGGTATTTATAAGGGGGGGGAGAGGGGTTTTTTTAGAATTTCTCAAGTTATTTAATTATAATAAGACTATTCTAGAGCCAAATGATTCCAAATGGTTTATAAATGTATAGGGTATGATAATTTAGTCCATATATTATCCCTTTTTAGATTATTTAATTTTTCTACTCTTTGTAAATAATTTAATTGAAATTTAATCCCAAAAAATATCATTATTTTTAAATTTGATACTATTCATTACTTTGACATTAAAATAATTAAGAATATAAGTAATATTTAAAACCCCTATTTTGTTATAACCTAAATTTTTAATGGTCAACAATACAATTAATTTATTACCTTAAATGTCTTAAAATATATTTATTTTAATATTTTTAATATCATTTATTTATTTTTTCCATTAATTGAATAATTACTATATCATTATTGTGAAAGAATTTAAAGTAATTATTTATTACCTAAAAATTAAAATAAATTACCATGATGAAGATAAATATATTAAATTTCCAAATAATATTTATAGTAGAAAATGTAATCTCTGAAATAACATATTAAAAATTTTAAACTTAATGAAAACAATAGTGTGACATGTTTGACTTTACATTAAATAAAATACAGTAAAGAATTTAATGTCAACAAACTGGCTCAAAAAGGTCTTATTGTATACCCATGGGTGCTTATGGTTTAAAATTACCCATATAATATAATTAGGGTAAGTTTTAGGTTCATTTGATAATCATTATCATACATTTTTACCCTTAATCACCATATTTACCCTTAATTGTGGTAACAAAAATCACTAAAGTTATAATTCATTTTGTCCCAAAATAAAAGAGACATATTTAATAAATTTTAAAATAATAAGTAAAAATGTGGAAACAATTTTTCATAATTAATATTACATAAGCATTATAATTTATTTTAAATTTAAACTAGAAAACCCCAATGAAAAATAGCTTTTTCAGAAAAATACCCTTTTAAGTATAAAATATTTTTATACTAAAATGATATATAAAATTCATTTAAAAGTACAAAATTAAATTATTTATAATCATAAGGAAATAAATAATGTTTCTAACTAATACCAAAATTAATTTTACTTTGTAAATTATATAAAACAAAATACAATTTTCAATAAAAGTTAGTATTTCTCACTATTCATTAAAATTTCCAAATTTTATAAAAGTTATAAAAATTTATCCTTAGATAATTTTGACACGATGAATTAAAAATTAATGTTTTTTATATAAATATATTTTATAAATGTTTCAAAATTAATTATATTTATTATCTCATAGAAATAAATAAATTGTTTTTAAAGAAAATATATTTTTGAAGAATGACTTTACAAAAAATTAAGTGTTTATAACCTAAGAATTAATAAATATATATATATATATCATAATATGGTTATTCATATTGATACCCTCACATTCAATGGATTGGTTATAAAAGTCATTTTAAAGAATTAATATCTTAATTGTATATCATGGTTCATTTAAACTCAATGTTGTTTGCAACATAAGATTCTTAGGAAATTAAATTATTTAAAGATAAATATGTCAAAAAAATTGGGATTTACTTATGAAAAACCCTCAACACCTCCACCATAACTGAAAAAAGAACCATAGTATTCTTTAAAAAGTGGGTGAAATGTTCTTTAACATCAGGAAATGTAACAGGGGAATGCCATGATAATATTTGATTATGAAAGACCTCGTAATCACTCTAAAAAACATGTGATTACCTCATGTTATAGAAAAATTTAAGTGTCCAAAATAATGGACAGAGATATTTTTCTTCTTACCAACCTACTAAGGATAAATTCAATGAGTCCAACTACTCAAATGCCTAACCTAGAAACTTGGAACAATATTTCCAACTGAGATAATCATCCACCACAATCACCTATTAATGAGTACAGAATATCTCAAAGTAAAAATAATATAATAACTCTAACAATAATATTTATCTCATTTTGATATCTATTCACAAGAAGATGTACATGAGACTATTTCAGTCAGAATACATAATAGAACACTCACTGAGATGCTTATTTTACAAAGTCTTTGGAGAGAATATGATAGCTTCTAACTCTAAATCATGGGTTGGGCGGTTCTTCTCATGGGTTATCTATAGACTAAATACATACACTATCACTATCTAAACCTACATTATCACACACTCAATTATATCTGTAGAGTCATCGCATAAAACTTCATTCTCAACCCCCACATCTGAAAACCTCAAAAGAATATAATTCATCCATATTTATCACTACTATTAAAAGGTTTGTTGGAACTTATTAAACTAGATAAATGTATTCCCCTATCGGGTTAAGGCATTAAAAGTAGACATAATCTTATAGAAGTGTGGTATAGTGCTTTTATAATAACCATCCAGTCCAATTAAATTTTACAACTCTATTACACTCTTGGGTGGCGCCCTAGAATGCACTATCTCAGTCTTCAATTGATCAATAGCTACACCCCCATTTGAGATTATGTGTTCCCAATAGTGTACCTCACTAATATAATACTTATACTTATAGATCGTTTCATGTATTTTATGATCTATAAGTATATCCAGGACGATCCACAACTGATCAACATGCCTAGTCTCTGATATCACGTAAATAAGAACATCATAGATAAAGACCTCTAAAAATTGATCAATTAAAGTCTAGAATATTAAATTCATGAGCACTATAAACACCATTTTGGAATTATTTAGTCCAAATGTAATCACCAAGTACTCATAGTTACTTTATATACATCATTATTCCATCTTAGGTAGGTCCTCCTCGCATTCCCATAGACAATGATAACTTAAATTGAGGTCGATATTGGAGAATAACATTGGACCTATTAATTAATTGAAGAGTTTTTAAATCCTTGTATGAGGAAAATTTTTTGATTATGGTAACCTAGTTTAAGAGATATTAAACCACACACAAACATAGGCACTCATCCAATTTCTTGGTTAATAATGTCATAGTTTCACATGGGGACACACTTGGTCAGATAAATACATTCCTCTAAAGGTCTTCCAACTACACCTTCAGGTACCAAATATCTTAAGGAGACATCTAACACAAAACTGAAAATATTATATCTACACCTAGATGAAATAAAATATATATATATATATTGGTTTAAAATAGGGAGGAAATGCATGTACATCCTCGAGAAAGTCACCTAGGAACTTCTCTACTACAACAGGGGATTAGACATACATTAAGTTTGTTTAATCAAGGATTATACTATAAAACTAGGGAGAAATTGGTTGTACTCTCTTATATATGATCCCATACTACTCTTATTGAAATTCCTTATCTTCACTACATAAAAATCTTTACTCGCCTATCTTTTCTAACACATCCTTCCATGGAAATAATTAATATAGTCATAAATGGTAGATATCAAGTCTATAATATGAATTGAATTATTTTTCATCATTGAATCCATAAAGACATCCCAATAGAAACACTCACCACTATATTCTATATAACCCTACTACAAAAATATTATGATCATAGAATCCCCTCCAATAGGAGTCACTAGACATAAGGGTTAGTCTTGGGGCTATGTTGATGTCTCCATTTATCGAAAAAGGGAAAAGTAAAAAAAGTAATGGATCACAAATGTTTATATAAAAATAGAATATATATTAGAGGAGAAAAATATCATACATGGTATGATGTTGGGATTATCTGGGTCATAAGACTCAAACACCTGCCACTAACTACAACCCTTCCCGCCAACTCTTTGAGTCTCATGGGGATCACTTGGAGGTGGTAGTGGTGGTAACAAATCCTAACATCGACCACATCCTATAGCTCTCCCATATCCTCTACCTCATCTACCACCCAATGATTCCTCATCCTCATGCCCATCCTTTACATTGGTGGAACATATAATATATTTCTAATTTCAATCACACAATGATTTAGGATGTATCAAGGCATATGACCTCAACCATCCCAGGAAAAAATCACCTATCTCTTAGATCAATGGAACCCCTATTTGATTTTTTTAATTGAAGAAAATATGGTTATATATTGGTGGTGGTAATGATTCAAGTGTCTTAACCCCAAATCCTGAGGTTATCCACTAATGATTGAAGTCATTTCTCTGAGATGACAACTACTGGCACTAGCTAGCTATGATTGGTCTTCCAAAAATATCTCTACCAGTTAGGCATAATCTAACAGATTGACAAAAGTAGTGATACAAAGGTACAAAAATACAGATAAAATATATATGAATATTCCATGCAAAATAATTCAATCAGGTAAATTCAAATCGTTAACCACGTCTAGAGAGTATCGGGATAGATCAATAAACCTCAAATCATACTCAACCAACGGTATGCTACTCTGATCAAGCTGAAAAATATTTTAGTTTCACACTAATTGTAGAGTCTCCATGAATAAATCCTCCCAAAAGTGACACCCAAATTTGATTCTTGGATGTGTCACCTTATCATGGGTCTGTATCATTATGGTCTACACTCATCCTTCTAGGTTATAAAGAAGTCTCACTTTGAGAACTAATATCTTATCTCAAGGGGTCCACATGAGATAAAATAATTAGGTTATAGTCTCTAAAAAGTCCTCATCCACTTATGGGACTATATCACCCTAGAACATGGATGATGTCAACCACTTAAACTAATAAATAATTATCAATCTATGCGTGTAAATTCCTATAACATCTAAAATGATCTACTTTCTAACATGAGGTAAAACATTGTCCCACATTTCCAAATCTAGGTATGACTTCTAATTGATGCATGAAATTTTCATTCAATTTCCACAAAGAGGGAACACATCTTGAATAATCCCTTGAACTAAGGCCCCATCAATGAGATGATCCTCATCAGAAATCTGCCATAAAATCCAATATAAGTATCTTTATAGAGGCATACTGAAATAGTAAAGATGCACCATAGAAAAAAGGTAATAATTGAGGATTTGATTCAAGAAGTACATTGAAACCATAAAACATACCTATATGATTCATGTACCATTTTTTCCCTACAATTAATTTCTCAGTATATTGAGTTGACATGAAAGTTTTTAGAATCATATTGAGTGGATACAATAAAAAATTCACCATCATTGTGGTACCTAGACTAAGATTCATACTTGAGGCACATAAGAACCGTTTCCCTTAATCCCAAACCAATCCTCACAAATATTTTAACTCCATAGTCAATTTTAGTAAAACCAAATGTATGGTACCTCTCTATTGCATTTTGAGCTGCCAGGGGCCCACCTGGGAAAGATGTGTTATGGAAATGACACCCTAATCAGTTATCTAACTAGATAGGGGCTAGCTGTTTTCATCAGCTTTTCATATCACACATATGGGATTTTTTATTTTGATGCATATATAAAAACTCACATGAGAATCCATAAAAAACATAGTAATGATTAACGTAAAAATAATTGGTTATGAAATTCTAGAACAACCTATAATATCCCACAAACCATTATGAAAATACATTAGTCAAGTGATGAGGGAAAAATAATGGCCTATTAATAAAAAAATAGGTATAAACTATTGATGGGAGAGAAAAACATTTGAAACAAATAGCCACTGGTATTTTGAAATCCCTATCATCATAGATCCCAATTTATAGTAAGAATGACCATTTTGATGTTTTCTTCATTCTCGCTATTATTTTATTTTAATGATCACAAAAACTTTTAACGTGTTTAGTTCATTGATTTAAGTGATGAGAAACTTTCAGGATTAGATGTTGTTAGAACCCCTAAAATCATCATTAAAAATGTATTATTGGATTTTTTGAGTCCCTAAGAAGAATTATAGATGACCGTTTGAAGGGTTTGAAAAAAGTGGACATGCCACTTTTTGAATGTCTTAGTGAAAGGAAGCACCGTCCAGCCAGTTCAGTTCCACTGACCAATCAATGTCATGTCCAAAATTTTCTCTATAGAGAAACAAACCACTGACTACCTGGTAGAGGATCACCTAACATTTGGTGCTAATAAATAGTTTACAGGTCTTTTCCAGGTGTCTACTAGCATGTCGATGGAGGTACATCATCTAACCAGTGGTATCACGGGGAAACCAACAACTTCTAGGAATCCCACGAGGTACCAAGTGGAGGCTTCCGAGTACCCATTCATGTCGGCCTAGATAGTCTAAGAACAAAATTTAACATTGTCAAAATGCATTAAACATGGGATTATTCAACTTAAATTCCCTTTAAAGAATCCATAACTTTATCGAAGATTTTGGATCTAATATATAGAGACATTGGGTGGCCTTGTAAATATTCACAATGAAAAACTACTCAGTTGGTCATCCGATCTCCAGTTCCAACATGCTTAATTTCTCCCAAACATCTCTCTTTCTAAATCAACCATATCTCCTTTTAGAGTGTATGATAAAATTTTATATATTTTCACTCATATCTAGTACTTTGATTCTCTCTTACATCTCATCATATTATTTGATATAATCAAGACTAATCTACAAATTTATTTTTTAATTGAAATCACCTCATCTCCCTCTTTATTCTAAATTCAGTGCTAACTATCATTAAAGTAGGGTACCATGGTTTTAATTCCATTTCATTCAAAAAGAGAAAAGGGGAAATTTTATTTAAGGTTTATAACATTACTCTTAGGGATATATTTTCTGTTTTATCATGTTTTTCACTATAACCAAAAAGTCAAGGGAATGTTTTGGTATCTACAAATTCTATAAAACCAAGGTACTAATTCAATAAATCCTCAAAAAATTGTAGTGGAAGATGTAAGGGGGTTTTCAGAGATATTTCCAAACTTCCATACTAAATATCTTATCTCATTTAATTTTTTCAATTCCAATTTTTTAACACTTTTAATATTTCATCATTTTTTATTCCATCAATTTAAACACAATCAAAAAATAAATTTTCATTAAAATTGTTTAATTATTTTTTATATTTTAATCACTTGAAATAACTATATATTTTATTTTTGGTTTTATTTTTTATTTTTTATCTTTAAACATTAATTCTTTTGTTTTATTTATTTATTTTTTTTGATTTGATTATTCCTTTTAAATGAGTTTTTTAACTTTGATTTTTTTCCTGTAAAATTTTAAAGGAAAATTCATCCCTGAAATTTCCATTTAATTAAACTTTGATCTATATTTAATATAAAATGGTTTTTTATTTTTCAATTTATTTTATTTAATATTCTTAGAATTTTTATTTTTATTTGAAGAAAAATTTAAATATTTTTTCAAATAAATAAAAAATTTTAAAATGGATTTTAAAAACAATCATGGTGATCCGAAAGGGAAATCCTTCAGACGCACTCCATTTTTTGGTGAAAATAATTATGGTGATGAGAAAACTAACATGTTTACTTTTACTTTATCTATTTCATATTGTGATTTTAAAATTTTTATAAATGGTTATACTCTTATAACTGGAAAGAATGATAAATGGTCCCCAAATGATATTCCACTTTTGAGTTAGATGGTAAAACTGTGAATGTCTTGTATTATGGATTATAAAAAAAATAATTTTATTAGTACTTGAAATATTTCTCATGAAATTTTCAAACTTTTAGATGGAACTCATGAAGGAAAAAACAAAGCTAGAGGTACCTATTTTGAAATTTCTATAAAAGACTTTTAGAGTTTCTCAATAAATATTAGTGGATGAAACCTTCATATGCATACTAAATTTACTTATATATGTAATGGGATAATACTCTTTGGATACTCACTTTATATAAATAAATTAATCAAGAAAATTCTTTAGGTGTTACTACTTAATTGGGATGTTAAACTTACCACATTCTGAAAAGATAAATATATGAAAACATGGTTGTTAAATAACTCATTGGTTCTCTGATGATGTATGTGATCACTATGTGAAGGATAGATAAAAAAGAATAAGGTGGTCAATGAAACATAAAATACAATTAATTATGAAGAAAACAATGAAGACTCATATAAGAGTGACTGTGATGCTTCCAAATTTACAAAGATGATAGAAAATTAAAATAAAGATAATATATCTAATAGAAACTTCCAAAAAATTATATATTGGAAGTAAATTGTTTTTGTTGAAAAAGAACTACCATATTAAGATGTATTGTCCATTTAATAAGAAAAAAATTCAAAATAAAAGAATAAATTTTTGAAAGAACTTAAGGTATCAACTTTCAAAGTTAGTGAGGACTCAATTTGAACATATGAATCATGTGATGAAAGTTTCAAGTGCCTAACAAGACATGTCATGGATAGAATTAAGAATAAGTACAAACTTGATAATCTACATGGTATAGGGATAGAGAGTTATTGAGGTATATGTTTAGTAATCCTTATAAAGTAAATAAGCTTAAATATTTTAATGGAGTACATGCCACTTTTTGAAATGATTCAAAAAATTGTTATAGGTATGATTGGATTCTCTAAAACTACTCTTAATAAATAAGGTCTATTTTTCAAAGGATTCAATAATAATTTAAAAATATTGGTGAATGATATGATTGAAATTTAAAAATAAATGTATATAATGGTTTCTATTATGTTTCTAATTATAATGGAAATCTTTTAATTAACTCATCCATTTTTCAAAAAAACATATTATATAATTAAAATATCCTAAAAGTAAAAATGTTAAGTGTTTAAGTGAACATGATAATGATTCATGGATTTGGAATCACCTCCTTGGAAATTATAATATTCATTTTTTTCATGTTCAATCACAGCTATCTATTATGAGATTTAATAAAATTATCTTTTAATGATAACTTATATTATGAATGTTTCCAACTCCGAAAGAAGTAAAAGTCATTTTTTACTCTAAAAAACGTGTTTCATCTTATAAATCCTTAGATTGAGTTCACATTGGTCCCTTTTACTGACTCCTATTTCTAATATAGGAGGTAAAAATTAATATTTTATAATTATCAATGAATTTAATAGTTTTACATGGATTTTATTCTTAACTCATAATAATTAGTCTCATAGTGTCTTTATTAATATTTTAGGGAAAGTGGAATATGAAAATGGCTAAAACCACATTTCTATTAGATGTTAACGTGGTAAGAATTTGATAAAAAATAATTTGATGATTTTTTTATTCTTAATTTTATCATAACTACTTTCCATTTTCGAGAAAACCTCAACAATATGGGGTTGTCAAAAGAGGAAATTTGTCAACCGAAGAAATATATATGATTATACTAAATGTGTTTTCCCTGCATATATATTTTTGGTATAAGGAGGTCAATAACAAATTCTTTAAACTTAGCTATTTTTTCATAATACATGTCTTAGTAAAAACCCCTTATGTATATTTTAAAGGGAAAATTTTAAAATATATATTCTTTAGAGTATTAAATTATAAATTATTAATCCTTAATACTAAAGAAAATCAAGAAAACATGGATCCTAAATCCAATAAAAAAATTTCTTTGGTTACCCTAACTCAAAAAAATGTCCGAGTCTTGAATACGAGTACCAAGACCATATAAGATTCAATTCATATCAAATTTGATTACAATATTATGAAATCACATCCATAAATTCATTATTATGTTCAAAAACCTAGTTTTACAATTATTAAACATATATCATATTAATTAATCTATCATGTTCTATAAACACTATCCTCACCCTTACCCAAGTCTTGGATTCAATAAAAATATCATCCTCTTGATAATATTATCAACGAATTATAATCCAGAACTCATACTAAAAGTTCTATATTAAATGTGGTTTAACATCAAAATTTTCACCCTCACCTTGAACCTCATTCCCTTGATGATTTGATTAATAATGAGAACTGGATAATTTTTGTACAATAGGTGTTCAAAAGATTTCATAGGAACAACATTTGGTAACCCTTGGAATCACCCGATAGTCATCCCATTATAGGAACCATGTATGTTTTTTGAAAGAAAACGTTAAAAACCAATTAATTTTATCCATAAAGGCTCAATTATTTCTATAGGATATAATAAAAAATATGGTTTTGATTATGGTAAAAAAATATCAACCATTTCTCAAATTGAATATGTTAAAATATTTTTAGAATTCTACACTAATTATAATTTCAATCCATTCAAAATAGATCTATAATGTTATTTTCAAAATTGTTTTGTCTTTGATAATGTTTTTATGGACCATCCAACTTTTTTTTAAATATGAAATTTCAATATTTCTTTTTCTAGTTAACTAAATCTCTATGTGATTTAAACAATATCCTCAAGATTTTTTAAGAGGTTCACTAAAGTTATTTTATCAAATGATTTTAAAATGGAAAATTTTGATTCCACTATTTTTCTAAAAAATATTTTCAAATGAAAAATGAATTGTTCATATTTATGATGAAATTTTTTTTTCTCATCAACTAAAGAAACTATTTTTAATTAATTATATGATTTATTGAGTTAAGAGTTTGAAATGGTTTTATGGTAGTACTTAAATTATTCCCTAGTTTTCAAATTTAAGAAAAAAAATATGATAGAACTAATTTAAATCGAATTAAGTACACTAATGGAATTCTAAAAAATGTTGGCATGGGTTGTGGTATGGAATATAAAATTCAAATGAGTAAAAATTTTAAGATCAAAATGGATGAACCCGGTTAATTAGTAGACAAAAATATTTATCAAAGTATGATTGGAATTATAATATACATTTACAGGACCTGAATGGAAATCATTGTTCAGTGTATAAATTTGTTCTTTTTTTCTATTAAATCCAACAGAAACATATTTTAAATCCCATCAAAATAATTTTATGTTGTATTAAAATAAATAAAAACTATGATAATTTTATCCTATAGAATGATCTTTTGAGTTTTTTTATTTCTCTGATACTAATTTTAGTGGATTCCAAATAGATAGGAAACATAATTTTAAAAAATGAAATGTACTTGTAAAATACCTCATTTTGTAGAGTATTTAAACTCAAATGATAATCTACATCCAAAACTAAATATAAAGCCTCATTGATTTGTTTTATCCAATTTATATGCATGAAAAATCCTTTTTTGGACTTTGGGAAAACATATTCTTTCATCCCTATCAAGTATGACGAGACTAATTTGATCGGTATCTCTAAAAAATATATGAAAAAATAATTCAAAAAACATATTGACATGAGTCATAATTTTATATGAGATTAATTTCAAATATTTTACGTCATTATTGAATTTATTTTCACAAACCAAAAAATTTCTAATATATTCATTGAACCCCTTCTCCTTGATCACTTTGACTTCAACAAAGGTTGGTTGGTTATTATTATATTGTCATAATTATCTGTTAATATTGGAAAGTTTGAGAATTTTAAATTCTATTTTTCAAAAAAAATCCAAAATCGATTTTATATAAATAAATTTATTTTAAAAAATTCATAACTTTGAAAAATTAAAGTGAGCGTGATACTCCATGTAAAACATTAATGTTTTGGTACAGACTAGTGGATGTTGTTAAAGAATAAATGATCATAGTCATTGATCTAAAAATGAATTTATTTGGTTTTTAACACAATATCCATATTAGGAATTATGAGTGGTCCTTTACTACACACATGGATTGATACTTATAGATTGTATTCTATGATTTATTTATAAAATCTTTACTAAACTTTAATGATGTAACGAAATTTCAAAATGTTATATTTATTTATTTTAGTCTTGTTGAATAGATATTATCCCTTTAAAATTTCAGAATATATTAATTTAGGTGTATAAAATATTGTTAATACTAAAATAATCTTATATTTAACACCATAATTTTTAAAAATAACACTATATTCGATAGCAAATACAACACGTAATATTTTTCTTATATAAACCATGAAATATTATTATTTAAATATGACTAATATAACATAGAAATAAATTTGGAGCATGTTAGTAGGATTAATTGTAGTATGATATATATATATATATGGGTTCTAATCAATTAAAATTTATTAATTCTTAGGACTTTTCACGTACGTTTTAGTAAAGTAGTTCTATGATTCAAAAATATGTTTTTTAAACGATTTTTATTATTTTCAATGATCGAATATTATAATTAATATATGAAACTTTTCTAAATTTTGTTTTTCTAAAGTATATAATTTTTTAAATCATTATATAAAAAATATATTATAAGGGTTTTGTGGATTTATATGAAGAGACTATTTGTTCAGTGGATAATGAAAAAACATCTTTTTGTAAATTAGTTTTTTCTATAGAAAGACCCATTAAGATTTTAATTTGATCTCAAAGTAACATAAGTCTTATTTAATTATATATATTTTAACAAATTAAATTAGAATCATCATTATACCAGATTTTTATTATAATTTTGTTTTTGAGATGAAAACGAATTAAAAAAAAGAGTTTTTCATTGTGTTTTTCATTTTTATCTTAATATATTTTTTCCACCTATAGAATTTTAATATTTAAAAATGATTCCATATTTGGAATCAAGAGGAATAAATTTAGTAAAAAGGATTGTTTTATTTTTTTCATTTTGAATAGTAATAATAGTAAATATATGTTACCTATTAAGGGTAAATCAGGTAATTATGGTAAAAAATAAAGAAAGTGGAATATAAATCTCCCTGAACAATTTATTTATTTTATAGGATAATTTATCTTTCCTTATGTCCAAAAATTTTCAAAATTGTATCAATTTATATCCACTTTCCCTTGATAATGACCTTTTGATATTTTTAAATAAAGAATAAAAACAAAATTTTACTTTTTTATATCTTTAAATTTTTGTTATAGGGATAAAAAATATATCTCTTGTTATAAAATTTTATTTTAAATATGAATTTTTTTTCACGTTAATTTTATTTTAATTTTTTTATGATGAAATAATTACTTTAAATTCCTACACCACACATGCACAATGTTTATGCAAACAATAGAAAAATCATATTAATGATTTAAAAAACATTAAAAGTAATATCTAATTTATGATTTATAATTTAATAAGAATTTTATAAATAAATATATCATATTAGGGTTGTTTAAAAGGCCTATATTTTAATTTCAATATTATATTGATGACATTAAATTAAAATTAAATGAATAGTAAAAATGGAATTAATAATATTTTATAATAAGAAATGTCATATTAAATGATTTATGATCCATAAAAACACTTTATTCATCAAATGAAATTTTTAATAGTTAAATATACTAACCATGGTTCATTTATGGTTCAATTTTCCTTTTATATTTACTTTAATGACCCCTAATGAGTAAAAATAATTAATATCATGGTAATCATCAAAAATGTTAATAGGTGTTTAAAAGGTAATAAGGGTGAAAAATTCACATAAATATATCAAAACAAATTTTATAAATATTATTATAAAATATGGGATTTTATTTGCTGAATAAAGTTTCAATAATATTTTGGAATAATATATCATTTTAATTTGGATTTATGGTGATTTAGGTTATATATTGAAATGATTAGCTTATTTTGGAGATTACATGATTAGGGCATATATATTTTTGGGTATATAAAATTATGACTAACTAATATTTATTTGGGATAAATTTCAAATTAATCTTAGAAGAATATGTAATCCAATCCTTCTAATTTTTGATTTTCTAACTTTGTAAGGAATATTTTAATGAATTTTATGGTTAATTATTTTTTGAATGATATAAGATGAACTTTTGGGGATACTATTGATGCTTTGTATATTAATGTTTTATTTCTTCAAATGAAGATTTATTCATTTTGGAAATTTTTTTACCATGTGATTTTGTTTTTAGTTAATGTTTAAATATTGGATTAAAAGGTTGATATCATTTTTTATAATTATGTAACCTACTAAAAGTTAATTTTAGTGATTCAATCATGAAAATTTCATCTTGAATACTTATCATTTTGAGGAAAAGTTAATATTATGGTGTAAATTGATTAAATGATGAAAAATTAATTTTCTAGTAAGTATATTTCTTTATGTTATTATTCCAGATGGAAAAGAAAATCCTCAACTCTAAGAAAATAATATTTAAATAAAAATGTACCCTTATTACAATTATTTTTGTTGAATTTATGTTCTTTTCAAATCTATATGTTTTATAGTTTTATAGTATTTAATTTTTACTCTAAGTTAAAATTTTCAATTCCCATTAATTTTCTATTATTTGTAAACCAAGTTATTTTTTGTTTCATATGACCTTAATATTTTCCATTCTCTATTTTAAAAATGATTTTTTATTAACCCTTTTTATAATGTGGATTTTTAGAAAAGGTACTTTCAAATTTCAATCCCATGACTAATTATCTCTAAATAAATTGTGGAGAAAATTTTTATTAAAGTGGGAGACAATGTACCACCACCAATATTTTAAAATCAAATTATTTTCGATAGCATATACTATACAAAACACTCAGTTTAAACAAAACATAAAATATTATTATTTAAATATGAAAGATATAACCTAGCCATTGAATTGGTGGACATGAATAATAGAAACCATTTATGAATTATAGTTATAATATTTCTAATATATATATCTTTATTAATTCATAATAATTAAGAGCGTAAATTTCAGTATATTCATTTCATTCTTCAAAAATAAATTTTCTTGAAAAGCATTTTTTATTACTATTTATTAGAGAATATTATAATAAATTTCTTGAAGTTTTAGAAATTTTATTTTATAAAAGGGATATAATTTTTTGAGTCACTATATTGAAATTATATTATAGTAATGTTTTTATATTTTTCTGAAAAAAATGATTTTTCTATGAATAGTGAAAAATAAATATTTTTTAAAATTATATTTTTTAAGAAAGTATCGTTATCATTTGAATTTGATATAAATGTAACATGATTATTATTTAATTATATATAATCTATTTAAGGACAATTTAATCATAATTATAACTAATTTTGGTATAGGTTCATTATTAGGCTTAAAAATGAATTTTTCTAAAAAACTCTTTTTCACGGTGTTTTTAGATTTTATCGTAAATTAATTTCATTCAATTATAGAATTTGGATCTTGAAAAATGGATTTAATATTTATAATGTGGAGGTCTGGTTTTTTTAAATATGTCACTTTTATTTTTGTTCATTATTTTTTATCATTATGAATAGAAACCGTAGTAGAAAAAAACTATCATTGATTTAATATATCTAAATTTATTTGACAAGGATAAAAAAGGGTTATGTTCCTTTATAAATGGTTATTTAAAATTTAAATTATTTTTTATATTTTTAATTCTATTTTAATTTTTACTGATGAATTAATTTCCTTAAATTCCTACGTAATGCCGACAGAGAGCTTTTTCAAGTAGTAGAAAAATTATGTAAATGATTTTATAAACTCTAAAATTAATATTATTTGTATAATTTATTGTGAATAAGAGATTTTATAAAATAAATATAACATATTAAGGATTTTTAAAAAATTTATATTCAAATTAAATTGTTTTCTTAATTAATTTAAAGTCAAATAAAATGAATAGTTCCAAAATTGAAATTAATGATATTTTATAATAAATAATATTTTATTAAATTATTGGTAGTTAATAAATATACTATGTTCTTCCAAGTTAATGGTATATGTTTTAATATATCATTTGTAGTCAATTGATGGGTCACTTTTCCTTTTATAGTAACTATCTTGACCCCTGATGAGTAAAAAAAATTATATCATGATGACCATCAAAAGGGTTAATGGGGGTTAAAACAAATTAAAAAAGGGTAATTATGTCCCCTAAAATTCAAAATTTTATTTTATGAGATTATTCATACTCATAATAACAATATATTTTACATATATTAATTTTCGTGTCTTTTACATGAAAATAAAATAACATTTATTTAACACTATAAGTAATTACTATAGCACCCATCCCCTCACTTATAAAAGTTCACATACTCTCCTCCCCTACTCACACCTTTTTAATAATATAGGTGAGAAAATTACTATATAAAAATATTCACAAGATACATACCCAAGTTATAGAGTTATGATTTTGGGCATAATACCAACCTTATAGGGCTTATAGTGTAAACCAAAGGAGGTCAATCGTAGAAGAGGTATATCTTTTAACCTTATATTTTAGTATTATTTATTCTTCCACCTACTAAAAATAATGTTTAACCATACTTAAATTATAGTTTAATTATCTTAAATATAATTTTATGTTATTATATTAATTACACAACATATTTCAACCTCCTCTTCCATCAAATTTGAAATAAAACTGTCATTCTTGTATATGGTGGGCTACTGCATCACGAAATGATGTAATTAATTTTCCATAAAATACTCTCATTTAAGGTTATAATTGTGGAGTATATGTATATATAAGATATTAATTACATAATTATAATTATTTAAATATTATAGATAATATATTTTATTACCATTTCATCCATTGAAAAATGATAACTATGTGTGTGCGCATGTGTGAATTACCACCCCACGAAGCGATGTGATTCCTTTTTTTGACCACTTAACATGAATACTATATATAATTTAATTTAAAGAAATAATATTATATTTATGATATAATCATAAATATGTAATGATAAAATAATATTTTCCTTCCTTTCATCGTGTTCATTAAAAAATGGAAACGTTACTTTTGCGCACGTATGACCAACTTTCTCCATGATAATAACATAGTTCATTTTTCTTAAATGTTTTTAAAAGTATAATTAAATAATAAATTAGGTAATTATTTGAGGAATATTATTTTTAATATGATTTAATAATGACCACATTTTCTATATTCAAATTACAAAAGTCTTTTTGTATATATTAGTCGAATATTGTCAAAACATCTGATAACAACATAATTGATTAATCAATTATATATAACATATTAATAAAATGTTAAAAGGAATAATAAAAATGAAAAAAAAATTCATAATAAATTAAATAATTTTAATAATTTTAATTTTTTAGGAATAAAAATAACACATGTGATAAGTCAGACTCAAAGTAAGTTACATTTTTCCATAAAAACAACATTTTAAATGTTTTAAAGTTTTATTTAAAAAATATTTTTCCCTTCCTCTACTAATAAAAATAAATTTAATATAAATTTATATGGAAATAAATATATTATAATTGATATTTTATTTATTCCTTTAAATTTAGTTGATATTATTTCAAAAAGGATTATTCTCACAGACTTGATATGGAACATTTTGACTTTCTTAATAAAAGGAAAAATGGGATGTTTTATTTTAAACTATGTTGTGAAAGTGGATTTTCCCACATCCACAAAAAAATATTTTATGTAAGTATTCATTTAAAATATTCTATATTTTCATTAGGAAAACACCATCATTATCTTGTCTATATGTATGTTACTTTTGAAAATTTGTTTTTAAAGAAAATTGATATGTCAATATCTGAAAAAAAAATTCTTATGTGTTAAAAAGAATATTTTTATAAGTTTAATTATGTACATGACATATTTTATGTGTTTCATTCATGTTATTTTCCTTAGATATTTTTTATGATCTAGTGATCTGGATATAACACTCCAATTTATTAGGTAATGATTAAATTTTCTAGAGAAATATGTTATGATTTTACTATATAAGTTATTCCACTTTTATGGGTAATTGTATGTGTTTTATGAATATGGTGTCCCAATACACTTACATGACTATTATATACATGATAATTAGTTTTAATGGAAATAATTTTGTTGTAAAATGTATAATAATATCTTTTGTTTTAATGGAATTCTAATTCCCCTTCAGGGTAAAAAGTTTTTAAATAATTGTTTTTTCAAGGTTTATAATATTTTCTATGAACCCAAAAGGACCAAGATTGTTACTTTATATTTTATTTTAATGTTTTTATGGAATTATTTTGATAAAAATATAATTTAACTTGTAATAAAACAATTATTTGATCTCAATGATTATTATGTTACGTGAAAAAACTCTTTTATGATCTTATGTATTTTAAATAAACTAATGATTATCTTTATATAATTTTGTATGCGCCTTACTGATATTTTTTTTATTATCCCACATTTTTAAAAATTTTCCTAGGTTTTATATTTGCGTAATAAAAAAGATGAATTCTATTTGAAAGTCATTAGGATTTTTCATAAAAGGAAAACATGTTTCAATATAAAAGATTTATATTGTGAACAAAATATATACTAAATATAAGTTTCCACTTTGTAAGATATTTTTTTTACAAAATCCTTAAAACATAATTATCTAAAACTGCAAACTAAAAATATCCTAAAAATTTAATAAAATGATTTCTTGACAAAAACTCAAGATCATAAATGGTTTCAAGACCTGGTCCTTATAATATAAGTGTCTTTTTATTTTTCAAAATTAATTTAATATTTTTAAAATTTATTGTATATTTTATGAAAATAGTTTTCCAAGATTTATTTAAAATTTTAACTCTATTTTTGAACACCAATTTTTTCTATTATCTTTATTTTATTGAAAATATATTCCTAATAATTGTAGAAGTTTCAAAATATTAAAAAAATATCTCTCTCAAAATACTATTGGTGTGGATAAATATAGTTTTTAGATTTATCTATTTATTGTATAACCAATTTTTTAACTTATTTTAGGATAATACCAAATATGGATAAATTTTAGAGTTTATGTTTATAGAGAAGTGTTATGTTTTATAAAATATTATTTTTTGAATGGTAGGGAAAATTTTCCTTATTTTTAAATAGGTGAGAAAATATCAGTACCTAGATATCACAAGAACTCATTCCCTTTATATTATTTCATTTTGGATTAATTTTAATTATTATTAAAGTGTTTTTAATAATGAAAATGGGTATATTTTTGTGTTTTTCACTATTTATTTATGTTAATTCTCACCAAAACCCCCAAAGTGTTTAATTATTTTTTAAGTAATGAGAAGCCTCCTTGATAGTATCTTGTTAGAATCCCTAAAATGATCCTTCAAAAATCGTAATGGACGGTTTGAATCCTTAATTTTAAGGAAAGAAAAACCTTAAAAGGTATTTTAAGGAAGTGGATAAGCCTCTTTCTAAATGACTTGGTTAAAGGAAACATGATCTAAATGGTGCATTGACACATTCCAACTAGTGGAATTCCTATCCCCTTACCCATGCAAATGAACCCCATCAACTACGTAGTGGAGTATCATAAAATAGTTGGATCTGATTGAAAATAGTTAGGTCTTGTTTATGAGTACATTGTCCAGCCAGTGGAGGTACACCAGCCAACCGGTGGTTATAAGTAGCAACCACCTTCTTCTAGGAAGCTTATTAATTACCCACTAGGGGCTACCTAATCCTTGTGGTACCATCCCATCTATTATAAGAGAATAATTTATTATGGTAAAAATAAATTGAAAAAGGATATTTTATTCTTAAATACTACTAAAGGATTGAAAAACATTACCTAATCTTTTGGATCTTGTATATAGAGACCATGGGTGGCCTTTACAATTTACATAATGACATAACTACTCACTTTCTCATCTGATATCCCCAACTCAAACATGCTCAATTTATCTGAAATCTCTATCATTATAAGTCATTGCTTTACTCCTATATCGTGTGGGAAAAAATGCATATCTTTTAACTATCTTATAATATTCACATTCTATTCTAATGGTATTCATATTCATTGTATGAATCGACACTAGGTAAACATGATTACTTCCTATAAATCTCTAAATGTTCTTATTTCATTCAAATTTGGTACTTTGGACCATTAATTTAATTAATTGTGATTTTCCATCAATTTATATTAAAAAATATATGAGAATATTTCTTTTACGGTTTCTAGATTTATCATTAAATATATAGTGTCAATTGTATTATATTTCTTACTATAACCTAAAAATATAGGGATATTTTGGTATCTTGGTGACCAGTAAAACTAAGGGACTAATACATTAAATCCTTAAGTGATTGAGGTGATAGATGTAGGGGATCATTTTTGAGATATTTCACAACATCATTATCAAATGTTTAGTCTCATTTACCTTCCACAATTTCAATTATTTATCACTTTTAATTAATAAAGATTTTTTAAAATCCATCAAATAATTCTTAATCGCTTAATATTTTTTATTTTAATAATTTAATCATTTTATATTGATATCATTTTAAATCAATATTCATATTATTCTTATTCTTTCAATATTTTATTCTTTTGATTTCAATTTTTTTTATCTTCATATGTTTTTAAATTTACTCAATATTTTTAAAATAATTTGTAAGTATGGATTATTTATCTTCAAACTTTTATAAGGAAATTCACCACCCCCGTATTTCCATTTTATTCATCTTTGAATTATGGATGTCACCCTAGATCTCCATAGAATATATTTTTATATGCATAAGACATAAAACATGTGGTCAAATCCCTTTGCCTGGTAGAGTATGTACAAACCTAGTAGGACACCCTAAAACCACTAAGAATTAAATCATAAAAAGAAATAGAGTTAGCTCGAAACTACAACTAAAAGGAAAAGGAATGGTGATACACAATTATGTTTATAAAAGGTTACACATTCCAAAATCGAGTCTCAAACTCACAACTAATGAAAATACACATCAATATCAATATCTAGAAGGTCTCAAGAAAATAGAACTACAATTCCCTTAGATGATGCTGGGAAATACCTACTCCATCAATATGGGTGAAATAATGAATCCAGTGGAGGATCCTTATCCCATATGAGCCCAATGAATGGAATAAATATCACTCTATTGATAGATGATAATTTTCCCACAAATATCGTTTAAATATAATCTTTATCATATTTTTTAGTAAGGGATCTTATCCCTATTCTCACATGGGTGAAATACCAACTCCTAAGGTTGATCCTAGTCCCAATGGGTGAGATACTAACTCCACCTTGAAATAATAGAGGATAGAATCCACATATAACCGAAATATTATTTGTAAAAGTATGGTAAATTTCATGTACTAGGGGTATATAGATTTTCATGATGATTGGGTACTTAATGGGTACCCTATCGTCCTAATCCATGTACCTCCCATGGGAAATGAGGTGTGAAATAGTTCACACAACTTATAGGCCACACTGGTCCCTCATAATGTAATCCTAATTCATGTTTACTAGGATATGAAGAGGTCACATGGCTTGGGTATTAGTCACATTGTCATGTGATATTTAATTTTTGGGAAACATCCTAGCACTATAGGAAAGTGGAAATAAAACAAGTGTTATTTTGAAACACACACTGCGTCGATGGGAAATTTAAAAATTCCCAAACCCACAATGAATATTCTAATTTCATAAACACTTCCATCAATTTCATCATGAAATACATATAAAATGTTTATAATCATGTTGACCTCATTAAAGCATGGTAAGAAGTCAGATTTCATCCTAGATTCGCTATAAAAACAAAACATCAACATCTATCAAGGATGATTCACTTTCTCTCACACCAAGGCCCATGAAACCATCATTACTTAATCCCTCTTTGAATTCCCACGGTATACATTGAAACTATATCATGAAAAAATATTTTTTTTAATAAGATGAAATTATTTATAGAACATATGGTTGAATAGGTAATGAATTTTGGTTCCCAAGATTTGTTAAACCACCATCTAAAAGAATATCAATTATGAGAGCATACATAACTGAGGGAGAAATCCATAAAATAAAAAATTTAGACATGAACAATAACCACATTCAGTTTAGACACCAATATTTTATGTAATTCAAGGATACACAATGAAATAAGAATGAAATAATCAATAAAAACAAAATTTATTAAAATAGTGTTCATGAACTGGGATAAAATTGATTCAAGAATAGATTCTCTAGTGGAATTAATCTATAATCACAATAATAGAATTTAAAACCAGAAAATAAACAACATACCACAAGAATATATCAATCATTTTTTTCAAAACAGGATCACTAGTGATATCATTGAACAATCCTAAGTTTTCCTTGTTTTATACATATCGATCCTTGATCAGATAATGAAGAAGAGTGACTTGTGTTATTTTCATTGGAAACTCATGAGTCTGAAGTCAGCATCTAACATCAATTCACATTGAAATCTCTCTCTCCAATCTCTAGATTTAGGAGGCTGACCCTATAGTTGAGCTATAACATGGCTCAAATATAGGATTTCTAGGTTTAAATCCCTAATTAGATGAAATAATTATTTTATTTAATTTATTTCATCTATTTTTTATAAGGGAGTTCTGCAAACTAATATCTAATGATTAAAAACTTATGTCACATATATTGTAATACCCGAATTTCTGATTCAATGGTAATATTAGTTCCCCCATCTGAGACACCCATTTTTAGACACATGATTTCTTAAATTTTAGAACAATATTCATTTAAATAAATTTAAACACTCAACTATATTATTCAAAAAATAACCAATAAACACACCATCTCTAAACTGATGTTTAAGGAAACTCATTTAAATTTTCAAAGAGGCCATTCCCAAAAACTGGGGTTGTTAAAATTTACTTTAGGGATTCTCACAAGGAATCTAATATACTATTTAAATATGTTTTTCTTAGCATTAGATCTTAATGTGTGGGTCCTGGGAACCTTAACATTGATGAATCTCACATGGGTTCTTGGTAAACAGATGGAGATGTCTGGTACAACTCCCCATGTATGAAAATATAAATAAGTGATTTAACTATTTAAATTAAAGAATGTATATTTTTATAGTATAAAATTTATATTCATGAATAAAATATGGAATAGACTAAACAAATTCACAATTCACATATTTAATCACGAGATTAACTATTCTAGATTAATTCATAAGTAAAGAAATTGTAGACACTATAATTTATCTAGGAAATATGAACATTACAAAAATAAATATATATTAATTCATTATATAAATTTCAAATATGAACTCTATAATATTATATTTTTATAATTAATTCTTCTTCAAAATATGTCATCAAATGAAATATAATTTTTTTATTCCATATTGATGATAAAAAACAATTTATATAATCTTAATATCACATATTTAATATTATTTAAATATTGATCATATCAGTTATCAACATCACTTTTATGTGTTTTAAATAAATTCTTTAATAAGGCCATTAATTTGAATATTTAAAATTAAATATTACAAAAAAATAAAAATATTAAATAAAATATAATTTTTTTCTATTATTTTTTTAAAATTTGTAAATTCTTTATATATCACCCTTATAATTTCTATATAAACATAATATATATAAATTATAAGTTATTCCATAAAATTTCAAAACATAATTAATATTAACAATTAATATTATGGGTATTTATTTAATAAATGTTTCAAAAAAACCTTTATTTTATTTATTATATCCAATTTAGAATTAATTTATTTTGTAAAAATGATAATTAAAATAAATACCCCAAAATACAGTATTTGTAATTTATAAATAACTTATAAATTATTTAATTAAAGTCCCATTTTTTAAAAAATAATTTTTTTATGCCTCTCAGGTTTTATGATTATAAATGATTCATAATTTATGACATGTTCTATTATATAATATATTTTATTATAGATAACCAACAGTTGTGGTACGACCTACACTACCTAGCTAGCACTGATGAATATATGTGTTATCCCGTGTAACATTCGTTCACTGTGCTTAGAAATCACTACCTAAGATAAGTAGAATACATGAGATTAACCCAATGTTTAATGATTTGTATAGTATTAACCTGCAGTCACTACTTGTGGTATTCTACAATTTGCATTTATGTCGTATATGTGATAGAAATCTCTATTTTATGAAAATTCCTCGATGTCATCCTAAGATAATATTATAATGTATTATATGTTATGTTTTACCAAAATCAATGGAATTTAACTATATCATTTTTCATGATATATAATATCATATATCTTGTGATATCATCAATTATGATATCTAATATTATAATACATACCACAAAAAAACCAATCACATCATATGATAATGAATATGAAAATAATAAAATGTAGATTTTTTAATTTTAAAACATGATTTCAGGAATCAAGTCATATAATTTTTAGAGACCACAATTAGGTTTTTAGTGATCAATAACTATTTTTTAAATATATAGAAAAAATAAGAAACCAAAAACAATGATTTATTGGGAATTAAAACAAAGACATATATCAAATCAAA
This sequence comes from Viscum album, assembly GCA_963277665.1. Taxonomy (NCBI): domain Eukaryota; kingdom Viridiplantae; phylum Streptophyta; class Magnoliopsida; order Santalales; family Viscaceae; genus Viscum; species Viscum album. The sequence goes on along the minus strand of OY728150.1, from coordinate 624,505,002 downwards.
AGAACAATACCATGTGTATCTGTAAATGATGAATGTCATAATTTTTATCATCAAATATATTTTTATAGCTGAACACAACGAAATAACCATAAAACTCCCCCCTTAGTGGGGTATCCATGGCATCACATGAATCACCCTTCAAATTTCCATGACCCATATTTCTTCCATAATATTCTAGTACACTGTAAAATAAAAGGATTATATGAGAACTATGATAAAATTTATTGGATTTAATGGAAATCTGTAAAACAAAATCTCAATGGAATCATCCGCCTTTAATATCCTTCAATGATTCTCCCCAAGTATACATAGTATTTTATTGATAAATTTTTAATATTTTATTAATTTTATTATATTAAAAAATAATTTTTAACATCTAGGAGATACTCTTAAAAAATTCATGTTATGAAACATTTTTTATTATGATAACATGCATAGAAGATTTAATATACAAGGAAATTTATAAAAAATATTCCCTATAATTATAAGATACCATGTCAATTATATCATATAATTATAACACACCATTACTTTACAATCTATGCATGACATATACATAAACCATAAAAGTATAGTCACATGATATCCTATATCATTCTATATGATACACCTATATCATACTATATGATATTGAGAAGTATAAAACTTATGTATACGGTTTTGTGTCATATGTACATCACATATCCCATATATAACTCTAGTATATAAGGATAGTCTCAAAATATTCCTAATATAATTCTATAAGAATTATTAGTACATAGCAAGACAAAAATCATAGATTTAATCCTAAAATAAAAATTAATGATACTCATACTTTTTCCATGTGGCATAGAAAACAATCCTCTCTTGATCACTCCATCTTCTATAGTTCAATAATATTTCAATTTATGTAATTTAATATAGTATAAATGTCATCATAGATCAATATGTATTTATTTGGATCCCTAAAATGATTTTTTTGTTTATCTATTTATTTTAAGGGGTGATATTTTTGTAAACATGACTTAATAAACTACAAGAATCATATCTTATTTTCATTAAGAACATGTTTTTGTTATATATTAATTATAAATCTCTGGTACTTTAGCTCACCTTTTATAGATACATATCTCACATTGTATTTTTATGGCCTCATTAAATTGACCATTCAATGATTTTTATTCTAACATTAAAATAATTTATTTATTTAAAAAACATTATAATCCTATTTATTTTAAATTTACAAAATAATATATTATAAAGACACATTATCTTCAATAAATATTGTGTTTCTTTACTTTGTGTTAGGAAAAATATATCCTCTTACTTGTATAATATCTATATTTTACTTACATAGTATTTCATTTCTCTAAAGTAAAATCTCCCACATATCATTTTAGAATATAGCAACAATTTAGTATATTGAACCACAAATTTCTTGAGTTTGAGAGTCCCAATGATCTAATTCATATACACTTGGGGGGGGGGGGGGGGGTTAATCAAGTTTTGTGCAATTTTAATCAAATTTTAATTTTTTTCTAAAAGCCTTTGAACACATTTTGATGTTGAACCTTTAATGAAAATTAATACCATTGGAACATTTTTTGTTTAACCTATTTTATATCTCTATACAATAAATATAGAACTGTAAATCAAAACATGTTTTTATATAATGTTTGGCCCCTCCATAGAATTATACTTTTTACAATGCTAGGGTTTTTTAAGTTATAATTGTCCTATAAAATAATTTTACAAATAAATGTGTAGATTTATGAAGGATTATCATAAAAATAGTCACACGAGATTGGACATGTGCGAGTTCATAATAATAAACATGTGAACATAAGCTTCATCTAATAAATCTATTTCAAACTAGCATCATACTAACTTTCCGTCATAGCTTTCTCCATTCTATTTTATTTAAATAAAAAAAAATTTACCTTCCATTTGGTTGTATAAAAAATGATATTATTCCTAAAATATAGATAAAAATTGAATTCAACCGATTCTTCATGTAATAATTATACAACTTGACATATTTTTTACCAAAAAAATTGTGATCTTCTTTATAATCTGTCATATTTCTTTAGAAAAAACTTATGATCTCATGAATAAAGACCTAAAACTTTACTACATGTTATGTAGATAAGGAAACCACTTGAAAATTATGTATCATTACTACTTCTTCTTATTTCTTTCTTTCTAAAATAGTTTTGAATGTAATTGGTTCTACTTTGGTCGACCTTGTTAGATTTAATCTCTTATTCTGCATTTTCTCTTCTTCTTAGAAATATAACTTGTCTTCAGTTCGATATAGATTCAGAAACACATATACCTCAAGAGAGATTGTCTCTTAGATTATACTTAGTCCTTTGTGAGAGAATTTCGTGTTTCTTATTCCTTTTCAGATCATCTAATATGATGTATCTCACTGCTTTATCAAACCTTATTATTTTATCCTTGACATGTTTGATCTTAGTTCCTTAGTTCCATCTCATGCAACACAACTCGGAATATATTTTTATCTCCTTGATGTTCTCAATTACTCATGTTCTTGGGTAACATAATTACATTCCTCTTGTCAATTTAAATCTATATAATTTGAGTACCCATATATATATTGTATCTTCCAACCAAAATCATCATCATAAAATAACTACTTTGGTTCCCCATGATATTTCATGCATCTATTTTTTCAACACCCACAATCTAAAGGAATATTTTCTCTATGGATGTTTTTTTCTCCACACAAAGGTTATTTATAAATAACAATTAATTTATTTCTCTCCTTTTCCCCATCTTCTTTGTCTTAGGCTAATTAATGTTCATTTTAAACAACAAGAGTGACTTGTTTTTCTCATATTATTCTCTTCAATAAATCCACATTTAAATATTATTCAAATATGTATGAAATATAACTATTTCTGGAAGTGAGTGTAGCATATTATATTATATATTTAAATATTATATAATTTTCTATATGTACATAGATTGATTCTTTAAAATATATCACAAAACTCAGCCCCTGTTTTTATTATCTTTCTTTAATACCAATCTATTAAGTGGTATTTATAACTCTTGAGTACAACTCCAACATCTTCTTATTTGTTTTTAATTAGAATAAATAAATCTAGAATATCATATTTTTATTCTTTAAAAATTTATACACTTGCTTCAAAAATTTATTATATGAATTTCCTTTTACAAAATTCTGATAACGCAAAAGTCATATACCACAGAAAATTTCTTATGTAATTGAGTTAAAATTCAAATATATAAAAAACTGTCTTTTAAAATTTATAATATAATATATATATATATATATATGGTATTTTAATTATTTATTTTCCTACACAAATATTAAAATGTACATAATTATTTAAATAAGAATAATAATTCTCCAAAACTATCCCATAACTTCTCAAGGAAATCAAAATTCATTTTAATAGTTTTGAATAATTTGAATGTTTATTAAAAAATTCATAGACTCTTTGTCTTCCTTCTATGGTATTTTTCATCATGTAAATAATAAAATTTGATTATTTCAATAAATCAGACATGCCTTGATTATCTAGCCTCATTCTCGTCTTTTCAAATCATCATCAAATTGGAATGATTTAGTAGTTTTAGAAATTGTTAAATATAAAAACATAGGGATGCATTCTCCCTATCATAGGTTGGGTTCACCACATGCTTTGAAAATATTTTGGGCCTCTTAAATAAAACTTTAAAAATCTATCAAAAATATTTTTGAAATATAATCATCATTTTTACCAATAAAAAATATGGGAAACATTCACATTAAATTTCCAACATGAGATAAAATCCCTCTTTCATATTCAATAGAATACAATCTTTACTTATTTTTTTTTAAATTGTACCTTCCACTATACTGAAAACCGATTTAGAAAAAATAAAAAATCATTTTTATACATCCAAGGTGAACATCAATCTTCCCATTTTTATTTTTCTCTATTTTAAATTTACTAAAAATTTATATGAAGTACTTATCCCATTAATTGATAAAATTTTTTGAGGAAAGTTATTTTTCCCCATAAACATTAAAGTAAAATAACAAAGTCATTATTATCACATTTAACGATATCTAAAAATTTATGATAGGATTTTTTCATATCCAACTAAGTCTTACATAATTATAAGACTTCTTCTCTTGGTTTTGTCTTTCTATTTCACTGTGCTCACTTCAATCCATAAGTCCATAGAGAAAACATATTTTTCACTTAGGAATGACCTGTCAACTAATTGGATCTAATTCTACTTGGACTAACCCAATTTATAACATAGGAGTGGTTAATTTTAAAACTAAATCAATCCACCAATAACATTAAAGTGTGAGAAACTTTGAAACATGCCTATTTAGGGTTTGATCAAATAGATTTTAAAGAAATTTTTTAAAGAAGCACTCAACTACAAAAAAACACATCAAAAAAATTAATATTCACGTGAATTTTCTAAAACATGTTTAGATGATCACTCCCACATTAAAATCAAAATGAAAAATCCTTCAATAAATTTATTGGAATGTAAAAATAAAACCAAAATATCCAATTTTATTTAATTGTATCTAGAAATCATGATTTAAGTAAGAGTAACCAATATTATGTAGTTTGGAATTATTCAGTAGTTTCCCCTCATGGTATTCTCTCCAAAAATCATAATGGTTGACTTTATTTTTAAATTTTCATGATATACATGTTTTTTTAATTAATAAATAGTTATTTTATGTTGTTGGAAAAATAAAACTTTCACTATTTAATTATTTTTCATGCTTCACCGTTAATTCCATCTTCCATGTTACATAGACATCACAATATGGGAATATAGTGGACTTATATTAACAATTAAATATGATTAGTAGGCTTGAGACTTTTCTCATAAAAAAGAAACTCTTTTCCTTGATAGTTTATAATATATAGATTCCTCCATGATTTCCCTATTTTGGACTATAGAAATATTTTATTGGTTGGGAATCATGGGTTTTTTTTATTTTCAAGTATCTTCTTTACTATAATTAGATTCTTACTTAAAAAAATAAATTAATAACCATATTTTTCATCTTTCTCCATTATTTTATCATTTTCAAGCTATGATGTCTATATTTCCAAGAAATATTTCTTTACATAGTCAGTAATCTTATTGTATGATAAATCCTTTTTTATTCTTTTTTAACATTTCGAGTCATTAAGGATTTTATTTTGTTTATTATTTTTCATAAAAAATCAATCATATTTCTGATATTTATTTTCCCTACCTATTTTCACATTCCACATAAGAACCAAACCAATCCCATGATACCTCTATTAGATGTATTCTCTTTTAATCTTCATCTATATACTTTATGTAATTATATTCAAACCCATATTATAGTGGTTCATGGTGTTTCTTATCTTACCTAAGAAGAATAATATTCTCCTTATATTGACATATTTTTTTAACATTTATCACTAACATCATGGGAGTTTTTTATATATCATTTTCCTTAATTGGATCACTCCTTATAGTAGACATGTGTTTGTCCTTCCCTGAGTTCCCTTTTTTATGTCCTTTTTTACATATAAATACCTGATATTTTCTTTGAAACATAACATCAATATTTATAAAAGTTACCCCATATGATTCAAAAATCACAAAAGTTCTCTAAACATTCAAATCTTTTTCTTGATGAGAGATTTTTACTATTCTGTGAAATATACTTTTGTCCAACAGATTTCTTCCTTACACCCACACTACTCCCCATGTATTTTGGAAATTAAAATAATATATATTATATAATTTTTTAACTAAAATAGTTATATATATGCCCAAATATCCAAAAAACCCAACATCTATAATTAATTTTATTCCTTTTTTCTTTCACAACATACTATCCATATTTTCGAGATTATGTTCCATGTTTTTCTTTGGTTGTAAAAAACCTTTTTATATGATCTATTTTGGGATATTATATTCTTATACATACTTATATTAATCCTTGAAATATTGTAAGACATCTAATAATTTTTTATCTTTTACTTTTATATAGATTTTATCCTTTATAAGAACTTTATAAAAAATTGGATTTAGTCCAATCAAAGATATTTAAATATCTGTTAAATTTTAGTATTTTTTGGTTGTGATATTTTATTTTGATGTTATTTAGCTCCTATTAACATGATTTTGAGTCTTATTGGTAAGAATAATCCATCATGTAGTACTTGTGGTAAAATCACTTATCTTATCTTCTTGTGAGGTTTCAGTCTATTCACGTTTCAGAAATTTCAACATCACCTCCAACTCACAATACACCTTATTTATAGAATTATATTAATTAATATAATATCTAAATATATTTTAACAGTCTTTCTATAACTTTTTATTATTAGCCTCATACAATTTCCTTCTATCAATTAAAAAATTATGGAAACCCATCACTCTTTTTTATTTAACTTATTTCTATTCCATTTAAATATGGGTTAAAACATTCTAATGTCTCTCCAATTAATCGAACACCTCTTTAAAATTGTTTTGGATACATATTTTTTTCTAAAGAAATATTTAATATTATTCACCAATTAAATAAATACTTTCTATGAAATGTAGGGCTGATTCATCATTATGGCCAACAAAACATTTTTAGTTATTCTATTAAAAAGAAAGAAACACAACAATATATGGACATAGGGAAGAAAAAAAGAAAGTGATTAGGGTGTTCTGAAGTAGTGATGCTCGATGAAATTTACATGAACAGGGTTGACACCCTCTAGAGGAAAGGATCCAAGACCAAAAAAACATGAAATTCATACTCCTTGGGTTGTCTTAGAAGCCAAAAATTCCACGAACATATTCTATTCACGCCACATATGTAAAACTTATATAACATTACTCAAAATACATTTTCACCTCTGAATAATCTAATAAATATTCCATGGGATAGATATCATACCACACAAATCATTATACACAACAAGGGAATTAGTTTCAATAGCCGCAAGGTGAAAATTATTTTGACCACATACTAAAAAACTAGTGAGTATACCAAAAGACTCCACATATAGAGAATCACCTCTTCTAAACAAAGAAAAAAAAGGAAAGGACCACCAATCCCCTTGAGTCCTGAATCACCCCACCTCGCGACATCATACCCATGTTACATGATCCATCAGTGATCATTTTGAGACATGTATAATGTGGAATCTAGGAAGCCCATCTTCCCTGCCTAACACTACTAGGACTAGTGGAATTTTAGGTTCCCACAAGAAGAGGCCTAATGCATAGGGAATCTTAGCATGTATAGTATAGGAAAATTAGATTGGTAATAACATACCTTTTTTTGCAGATGAGTCCCCCTATGGATCCTAGGACACCCTTATGATAAGACTCATTTCACTACTTCTAAATCCCTTGTTAACCAGCCACCATGATGATCGTTCTCTCAGCTCTCTCTAGCCCATAGTTACCCATCCCTTGAAATAACTATTCAAGAAAGGGGATACATGAGTCCATTCAAGATACCCTTCCCATGATTATCAATCACTAGTTTTGTGAGAGTTATAAATCTACTCATACTCTTTTCTAAATATTCTTTCATGGTGTTAGCTTTAAAATCCAGCTGTGAATTTTCATCCATCTATACCATGATATTATAAAATACGTTTGTGAGTACCTAAATGGGAACATTCATAAATTAGTATTTTATTTTTGAATAAAATTCATTAACATACTCATTGAATTCAGCTAACTCATAGCTTATTATCAATTCATCAGAAGAAAAATCAATAATAGATGTAACTGAAAAACACTAACCATTTTTATTCTATTCTCCAAATGGTCTTTCCTTCTCTATCATTTACACTTTTCCTTATTTATTTTAATATTTTATATTCATTTTTATTAATTTCCTTACTAGGACCTCATAACATATTTTGATAGAGATGGAAATATATTCATATATCTAAAGAACTTCAATAAGCTCTTTAAATATGCACTTCATTTATTTTATGTAACAATTCAAGGGAAAAAATATCATAACAATTCAACTATAATCCTTTTCATTTGATTTTGAATTTTATAGAATAGAAGATATGAACAACATATAATGTACACTATAATACCATTTAAGATACCCATTAGACTGGTGCATCGATACCTTGGTGGGGGTTTGAATCATGTGTGGTGAATTTTTTATGAAATTAAAAAATATTTTTTATAAATTTCAACCTCTTTTTGAATTGAACCTCTTATACTAGTTAAAATCATCGTATATTTTTTTTAACAATGTATTCACATATATTAAATATTTATAAATAATTAAATTGGTACATTTGTTTTTATTAGTTTTTTATATTTCTTGGGAATCATAATCCTTATTTTACTTAGAATATCAAAGCCACAGATTATATAATTACATATTTTTATCAACACAAATTGATCTTTTCTAGTTATTATACTTAATCTTGTCACACCATATTGTAGTGGTGTGAGTTACCAACATATCACATATGAACATAAGTTATAACTCAAAACTCCTCTTTAAAAGGGTTTCACACGTGATTTATTTCTAACATTTTATCATTATCTTTGATGTTGATTAAAATTTATCTCACGAATGTCATAGTATCACATAAATTATATATTTTTTCAAATATAATTATTCTTCCACTACCTTAGAGTAAGAATTACTACTTGTGCACCTTTTCCTAAATTATTGTTATAGATTCTAATTCTTATTTAGAATCTATTACATTTATTTAAAATTAAATCAGAATATTAGTAATGAAATCCTAGTAAAATAATACATGGTCAGTAGACATGTAAATCGTTGAGTTGTTTATTATCACTTATTCTTAATTATTACTCAAATTTTTATTAGAAAATTGAAATCCCTACTGATTATGCTCATACATACCTATTCAGATACCTTTTATTATTCTTATTTTTCTCTTACTCATTAAAATTCAACTGGTATTAATTTTTTTTAAATGTTTGATAAATAATTCTTCCATAAGTGATATTCTCTCTCAACTTAACTGTCTTCTTCTTTGTGGGAATTTCTAGTTTCTTTCTGATTCAATAATATTATATGTTTAAGGAACTTGTTAATCTATCAAAACATATTGTTTTTTCTCATGTGGTTATCTCTCATTTCTTCAGTTATAACTCACACACCACTTATCTAATTTTTTTTTCTCCCCATGATTTTCTCACTTATTCATGTGCATAATTTTCTGTATTAAATCCATCCATTCATTTTTAATATTTATAAATGGAATAAAATTGGGGATGTTATTTATACAATATGAACTCATCAGTATAAAATAACCACTAAGATTAACCAAGGTATTTCATGAATCCTTTTTTCAACACCTAAGATATTTTTGGGCATTTTATTTAATGGTTCTATGTTTGTTCACTCAAAGGTGTATTACAAAAATATCCCTCATTTTTATGTTATTTCCCACATCTCTTTTTCATCAAGAAAATATACAATGAATTGAATTTTTTTTCTTGATTTATTCTTCTAAAATTATTCTCCACTAGAAATACACATTTAAATATTCTTCATAGATACATAAAATATAACAGTATTAGCTTATGGGTAGAGCATCTCAAATTTCAGCATGAGAGAATATATAAAGTAGCATAAATACTCATCTTGAGTCATGAAATTATAACAATAATCCCAACGCTTCTTTTTTTCCATTTTTCTAATCATAATGACTTTTTTATGATTTTAGACAATTGATAATAAATCCAATGACTTCAGATTTTTTTATAATCATCATAATTAATTTTCGAATCCCAAAAATTCATAATTTAAAAGGTCTCCAAAAATGAACTCTTTATTTTATCATATAATTCTCATCTTAAAGAAAATCTTATAAACAATTTTATTCATGATACGTATACACCTTTTGGTGATTATGATTTTTAGAACATTTAAGATTGGCTTTTTCATCATCCCATACATGTTCCTCATTAGAATTTTAATTATGGAATATGTTTTTCATTCCTAAAAATTTATAAAATCCTATAATGTATGAATTAATACACATATTAGAAAAATTAATATCTGGTAGTTCAAATTCATATGATAGCTCAAAATTCTTATGCACATTTTCCAAAACTCATCTTGTCGCAAAAAAAAGTCTTACATGATAAATAATTATGGACTTCTAGAAGTTTTTCACCTTTATAAAAATTCATACTCTAATTCACAAAGTCATATGTGATATTTAGAAAATCCATATTCACATTTATTGTTCCAAAAATTTAAAAAACTAAGAATTCATAAACCATGTCTAAAATCGTAATAGAATAAGAAAAATTTCCCATACATGGGGAAACTATCTTAGGAAATGGCGAATATCATATAAGTATTATATTTTCATTTTAAATTATACATTAAAAACTCAACTACGTCTTGAATTAATTTAATAAGATGAATAGTTCATTATAATTACTCCAAAATTTCCCAAACACATCCAACTACCTCAAAATATTTTACAAAAAAACATGGAATTATTATATAAATTCCAGTCTGCCTTATATTCCTTCGAAAATACTTTGCAATATATAAATACTCAAATTATATTATTTCAATATTTCTCCACTACCTCAATGTTCATTCCTCATTATAAGCTTCTCATTCCATCATCCGAGTTTAATTTATCACTAATTCCACCAGTCTTGAAGCTCAATAACATAGAAATAAAATCTCTATAACTCAAGTTCACTCTTCAAAAAACATTGGAACAATTTTAAGCCATTGAAATCTAGCTTGAAATGGTTTTTCATAATTTTTCAAAAAAATATTCTTCATCATCACAAATAATCTCTATGGATATCCATCACTTACATTTTACAAAATAAGATAAAATCCCATTGAATTTTGAATACACGACACTCTTTAATCCATTATTCTTTATCACATATTGACGTTCCACTATTTTGACAACCAATTGAAAAAAATACAACTTTACCATCACATATACAATTGGAACTTTAAAGTATATCTAATAATTATTATCTCTTTTAGATATATGATCACTTTATATATATATATATGGCCTATAATTCTATAATTAATCTCTTATCAATGAGTACATAAAAAAGAATGTTTTCATGAATTGTGAAGTATGTTTTTTAATGAATATAATTAGAAACTACTATGCATCCTTTTACACATATATGTGATATCAAATGTTTAATTTACATACTATAACTTATATGATATCTTGTTTACCATATTTGTTTGAAAAAAAATCATGTGATATTGTCGTTATTTCCAATGAATATTAATAAATATATTATGGAAAAACATCATGAATTAATATCTATATCACCATGTGTAATAATATATTTATTAAGTAAATATATAATTTAATACACTATTAAATAAATAAATAATTATTATTAAGATATATGTTTTATAACACTAATTAATATTTTTTTATTTTATTACAATGTTGAATCTTTATGTTACTTATATTTTCATTATTTTTCATAAATAAATTTGATTTATGCTTCCTCATATAGGCATATCCATATTTATTAATGTCATCCAAAAATTAAGTATGATATTTCACTTATATATTTTGTAGGAAATATTCCACATATAAATTTATGAAATTATTCTATAAGTTGTATATACATTTCTCTATTAACTATAAAATATATTTAGTCTATTGGTTTTTTGAAAATTAATGACAAATAATTAGGTGTTTTATCTCAAAAGAATACAAATACTTTTCTTGGCTTAAAAGTTTCAAAATAATCAAGTTTAAATGAATACTATTACCATGAAATAACTTTGTGAAATAATTGTAATTGCTATTTAATTCATCATTTATTACAAATTTGGGATTTACTAAATTATTTATTTGTTAAATCTAATATTTATCAGGTTTTACTATAACATATGTAACTGTTTTATTTATAAATATAATATTAATTAACCTATATTTAAAATCATCACATTAAAAATGTTATGGTTATTATAACCAACTAATATTTGTTTATATATATGGTAAAAATTCCACTAGGTAATAAGAAATTGTAATCTTTTAGAATTAATGTATAAATCTTCCCTTTATTAATAGATTGAATATGCACTTTAATTATTGTAATATTTTTCAATCTACATAGTTAATATATATACAAATAAACTTATAACTCATTGAATTTATAGAATTTCAAATCTTTTAACATTTTATGTTTTTATTTAGGGATGAAAAACCGGATACTTCTATTAAAACCCTAAGATATTAGTGTGAATTTCCCTATAAGTTAATAACATGTTAAATAGATTTTTTCACATGGAATATTAAAACACAACAATCCATGATAAGTTTTATTGGTATAAATTATTACAATTATTGATAAATATTAATAAATTATAATAATTTAATATAAAAAATAATTAAGAAAAGTAAAATTTGAATAAATTGGTGGGTAAATAAAAATACCCTAAAAATTATATCTTTATCCTCATAGTTTCACAAGATGAAAATAAACATGAGTGAAACTATAAAAAAATAAAAATAGTTAGAAATATAATTTATTTTTTGAAAGGGAAGTAAATAAATAGGATGGATTATTTTAGTAATATTTATAAGGATATATATAGGAATAAATTCTTATCATTATATATATTGTCCTAAAAATATGATCATTGTATATATATTCATTGGAAAGATAGTCATTTGGAAAATGGTCATTGGTTATTCATGTATCTAATAAATAGATTTTTTATTTTTTATTGTTAGTAACAAATTGAAAATAGTATAATTGAAAAATTATAAATAATAAATAAAAATGAGAAAAAGGAATAGAATATTTTTTTATAAAAATATATGTTTATGAATTTTATATTATTAATATTATTTTCATTATTAAAAAAATATTACATGTATTTTTAAAATTAAAAGATAGATTAAAATTTATGTTTAGTATTTTATTTCTAGAAGGTAAACAATTAATTTTAGGAGGATGTGATTATTATCATTTACTGGTAAAATGAGGTATCTACCGATATTTTTTTGAAAGTGTTGTTTATATTTATATTGAAATATTAAATTAATAACATATAATTTATTATCATAATAAAATTATTTAATTTATAAACCAGTATATTAAAACTCATGTACATAGTAGTTAATATTAATTATGATTAAGAACATATAGTGTTTAAGGATTCATTTTTCAATAAAAATATTTTTTCATTTATTTTATGTTTAATTTTAAATGATAAAAATGCCATAGATATAAATAAAATTTCATTAAATAAAGTGAATATTTTTATCCAAAACATATGATTTTTTTAAAAGACCAATTTCCTTTTTATGAATAAAAAGAAGTTACGGAGTAGAACAATTGAGTTTCCCTGACAAAGGTAAAGAAAAGTTATCAAGGGTTTTTAAGTGTTAAAGACAAAAAATATACAATACTATTTACTCAAAGTGTGTTGATGATATAATTAATGACCTATACTAATTTATAATAAATTTTTGATTCACTTTCATTAAATATTACATTCCTTTCATATTAAGGAATGATTATTTACAAAACTGCCACCCCTTCTTGGTTATAACAAACCACTTCTCTACAACTTGTAAACCACTATTTTATTTTGAATATAACTTAAATTGCAACCCATTCATCCTCTTTGAAATAATTATTAGATATTTTTTAGCTTTTATTCTGAGAAGGAAGCTTAAATCAATCATTCTTAATGAAACCATTTTGAGAAGAATATAATTTATCAAATTGAGTCTCTACCTTTCCCAATATTTTTCAATTACCCTACCATATACACTCATTACAAATATAATTCACCAATTAAAATATTCTATATTAACACTAAACTCTTACACATTCATTAGTATATCATGTTCTTATTTTATTCAGATCAACCACCTTTATGAAGAATGCTATAAAAACATCATTATTTTCACCATGAATAAGTACTGTGATAATAATTATTGCTATTAATGTTACTAAGTAGTAATTGTTTTCATGAATATTGTCTTTAAAGGATGAAAAAAATTGAAATATCATTTTAAATTAACTCATGGTCATTCGTAAATTACTAGAAACTTGATCATTGTGGATTCCATTCTCACAAATGATGAACATATTCACTATAAAGTGAATATGGGACTGAATAAATAATTATAAATTAATGATTCTACTTCCTAGAAAAATTTTGGAATGATGAATTGATATAAATGATTTATGATTGACAATAAAAAAATGGAACAGAAAAAACTTAATTAAAAACTTCCTATTATAAAAATATATAATTAAAAACTAATATATACAAAATTTATGTATTAAATTAATGAGTATAAAAGATAATATATTTTAATAAGGTTTTGGAACTAGTGATTAATATAGTAATGTTTATTATATATAAGGTTAACAATATTTAATATATTTCACGATAAATCGTAAGGGTTTCTCATCTTAATTTATCTTCGATGAGATATACTTCATATTCACCATTTACTTTCCTTTTTGTGGATTATATACTTATACAAGTATTTATTTTATCATACCATTAATGAAATTCAAGGGATTAATATAATCTATATCATGTCTTATCTTTCATTATATTTTTATTGAAAATGTTCTAGGTTATAAATTTCTTTCCAGTATCGCATAGAATTCAATATAATTTATGACTAAATTTACATGAAATGAAATTTAATGATCATTATATCTAAACACACATCTATTTTATTCTCATATGCTTATTCAGAGATTTACATATCATATAATCATCTCATTATTATTTGGTTCAAAATATGACCAAAAGGATGTTTTCCAATTTAGTAAGCCTTTTTTCATTTTGTTCTAGAATCTTTTTTCTTCATGTTTATATTCCATCTTTTAAATTGTGTTTGTTCATTCTTATGATTCCTTATAATATTAGAAAAGTAATCCCCATTTTAAGTAATCTATATATAAAGTCAATTTTCCTCTATCTTCATTTCATTTAGTTAAATAATATCTGCAAAGACTATAAATTTCCGTTGATTTTTTTTGTAAAAACTTGGAAATTTTACGAGTTCGCAGTTTCTGACGGCGTGTGATTTCGAGGCCCGGAATGCCTGGAATGATCCGTCAAAGTTTTTTTAAACATAAATTAATGCGAGTATGCATTTTTCATTAAAAAGTGGAATAACTCTTAAAAGATTACTCGGATCATAAATCTGAGGCCACCATTGCGCTCAGGATGGCGGGTTTACCCTATGCATGACTTATGTTTAGTCGGCGCGGGCCTCCTGTGAGAAAACCTGAAAATGGCATAACTGTAAATAAAATAATTAAATAATGTTATTTTATTTTTAAAATTCTTATAACTCAAAAACTGTAACTCGGATTAAAAATCTGAGACAACTGCTGAACTCGTGAGGTTATTCTTTCTTTAAGTAGATACTAACTTGGGTCGGCGAGGGCCACCAGAGAAAGTTAGTTTTTGTCCGTGAATAAAATAATTAATTGACCATTATTGTATTTTAAAATTCATAACTTTTAAATAGTAACTTAGATTGGATGTCTGAGGGTATTGATGGGTTCGTTGGGGTGTGTTTCACCTAGGTAGAGCCTAACCTCATCCGCAGTGGGTCGGGGGTGGCTGTTAATAATTATCCAAACTTTTTTTGGGTATGTTCTATAAACGTGCAAGAGGTATTTCAAATCTTTTGAAACGGTGCTCAAAATTGAAATCTGAGGACACCGTTGAACTCAAATCACCGGTATTCGCTTAAGGATACCTTTACCGCAATTGTGTTTTAACGAGATTGGAAGTTAATTTTGGGGGGATTCCAAATAAATTAAATAAAAATATGTGTAACATATTTTTATTTTGTGGCGGTTTAATATTCTAAGGGGTGGTTGGAGGTGGTTCCCACCTGCACATAACCTCACTTGGGTGGATATTATGTGGTGGGGCACACACGAGCTCAAACCCCCCTCAACCCCCTTTTAATCCCTTAAGCTCCCCATTTATGGGTGAAACTCTTGAAACCATCCACCTTCCCCCATAATGGTGCCAATTCACCCATTAATGAAGTGAGGTAGATTATTTTAATTAAACTCCTCACCTCCTATAAATTTGAATTTGAACCATCCATTAGAATTAATTTAATGAGTTGCCTCATTTAGTTGAACACATCTTTTTGTTGTTGTGGTAATGAATTTAAAGAGGCCATCCTTTGTCATTTTTGGGGTAGGCATAATCCTTTGGAAAGCTTGAGAGAGAAGAGATTCGTCCTTCCAAAAAAAGAACCACCAAAGAACACTATTCATTCCACGAAGAACTTAAAGAACGCTCCTTGTCTCCGAAGAACGTGAAGTATCATCTTCTTCCCTCTTCAACCGGAGCAAGGAAGGGAAGCACCGCAGCTCACGAAGTACGCTGAGGGTGTCGTCTCGACTTGTCTTCACTGAGGTCTACCTCCTCTAACGTTGACGGACTGACGTCCGTCTTTTGCGATGTCTGTCTTTCACAACTCGTTAACGTACAATGACAAATATAAATTAGGGTAAATTGGATTATTTTTATGTATGATTTATACTCCCTTTTCCTCGTCATGTTTTGTGATCTTGATGTCGAATGTTAACAACGTAACGAGGAGGGCTCGGACCGTATGAACACGGTCCGAACCTTCCCCCTCCATTGTTGTTGTTCTCATTTTGTTGAAGACGGAGGCAGATCACAGAAGAGGCCAGCGGCTCAAGGTCCTCCATCGCACCACCCAAAGAAAAGCTGTGACCAAGCAGGCCGAGGGGGAGCCAGAAGGGCGCGCTGCTGTCGGACCATGCCGGAGGAGGGCTGCGGCCAGGGCGGGCCACGGTAGAGGAAACAAGGCATCGTGCTGGCGATGCGGAGCCGCGGCCAGGTTGGTCCACGTCCGAGGGCGCGACGCCATCACGCGGCACCAGTGACGGGGAGCAGCTGGCCAGAGCGGCCAGCTGGGAGGTGCGGGACCCTGTCGGGTCCCGCGTGGGCTAGACTGTCACCACCTGGCGCTGGTTCGGTTATACCTGAATGGCTAAGCTGTTTTGGTACCAGGGGCACACTTCCGCCTGGTACGGCCAGGTCGGGCCACCTTTGGCCGAGGCTCCACGGACTGGGCTACCCTCGGCCAGGCCGCCCCCGAGCCAGGCCACCCTCGGCTGGGTGGCCCTCAGCTGGGCCTCCAACAGCCGGGCCGCCCGTTGTCTGGGAAGCCCTCAGGCCGGGCAGTCTCTTCGGTCGGGTCGTCCCCTTAGCTCGGGATGCTTCCTCAGACCAGGATGGACTCGTGGTCCGGGTGAGACCTCGGTTCAGACCGGGTCGGGTCGGGTCAGTCTGATTGGGTCGGACCGGACCGAGACCCGCTATGGTCATTTATAGCTTTTAGCCCGCATCTTGGGTTATGGGTGTCCGAATGATGAACCTTATGCGGCGATGGAATTCTTGGAGCGAGAGGATTCATTTGGAATACCCCACTTGAGGTTTGGAAGTATTTGGGGTACGTTCGGATTGGTTTGAAACTAAAATCCAACCGGGCCCCTGGAACGAAAATGCCAATAACTCACAGACCGGACGTCCGATTGACGCACCTTCTGTCATGTTGGGTTCCTTATGATGAGACAGAACTACATGATACATCAAATCAGGACATCATGATAAATGATTTATCGAAATTTTCTTGAAGAGAGGACCCTCCCGGAATCAAGCGTGCTGTGTTCGGGAATCCTAGAGCTAGCTTCGATGGTGATTACTTCTGTACAGGAATCCTTCGTGGGTTCGACAGTTCTGACTTATATTCCAAGATCCAGTGTGGGTCCGACATAATAGCTGGTCCTGTATCCTGTGTGGGTCTGACAGCTTAGGTGGTCATGTATCCTGTGTGGGTCTGACAGCTTAGATTAGTGAATAGCTGGTCCTGTATCCTATGTGGGACAGACAGCTTAGCTAGTCCTGTATCCTGTGTGGGTCTAACAACTTAAATTAATCAGTGACTACATCTGATCGTCTCTATCAATCTACAAAAGTTGTATACCTGTGTGAGCTGAGTCATGTATTTCAACTATTTTCATCATGGATATTGACTTTACTTTGTCGAATGGGTTTTTCTTGGGCTCGAGAGTTGGATCCAGACTATGATTGATAACTTTGGTATATGTTTGGGAATATACCTAAGTAAGGTTGGCTGATACTTCGTGATTGTGTCTTTCTACTGTGGTTTATCCTTGTTGTATTTCTTGAGACCTTGAGGGTCTTGGGGTCCTTACTTAGTATCCTTATACTCACCCCTGCCCTGGTTATGCACACACCTCATTGTGTTGGATGCAGATGACGGACAACGCTGACCGAGGAGAAGTGTGCGAGGAATAAACGTTACCTGGAGGTGGACCTCACGACGAGACTGTATCTGGAAGATACGGACAGACGTGGAGGGATAAAGAGGCTATCTGTACCTGCCCTTTAGGTAGGATCCGTGGTGGACGATCAAGGAGCTACTAGACACCTTCCAACTATTTTGTCTTTTCCTTATACTTTTACTCGTTGTTCAGTTGGGTTTGTATACTGGACCACATACTTTCACCACACTTTTCATTTATATTTTAGTACTTTGTGCCTCTACTTCTTGTGTTCAGACTATGTTTTCTACCGGATTAAAGGCAATGACTTCCCTTTTTACTAGGTATTCGCCTTTGGTGCTAGATGCAAGCCCTGGCCTATGGAAGGCGGGCTTGGGGTAGTCACGACATGGGCCCTGAGGACAGGTCATGACAAATTGGTATCATATGAGTCAGTTCCACCACAATACTTAGGACTCTGATATTTCTTTTCTGTGAAGATATAATGTTAAGAGTATTGATTGTGGATTTTAGTCCAGGGAGTCCAGTTCTGGTGCGGTGGATGACGTATCCATACACCAGGACCCTGACTTCTGATTTCCGACTCAGTGCATGAAAACACTGATTACGAGAGTGTTTCCAAGAGTCTTCTCTATGAAGTCTATGAGTCAGCTCACCAGGTATAACTTATTGACTGTGGTGCACCTATTCTTTATCAAGATGCTGTTGTGTAGACAGCTAGCTAGGGTTTTTGAGAGAGTACACGATGATGGCCCACCGAGCGACAAGGCTCCAGTTTACAGCTCTCTTTCTTTGTTGGCACCATCTGGTGGTGTACCAGTAGAACCACCACCCGTAGGGATGTAGATACCCCCAGCCGCACTAGCGGATGGTGCACACCGACTGATCATGTTTTATGAGTTCTAGCGGCAGAGGCCTCTGAGGTTTCAAGGTGAGACATATTCCCAGGCAGTAGAGGACTGGATGGAGACGATTACTGGAGTTTTCCTCCAAGTTGAGACATTAGTAGAGCATATTTTGATCTTAGATACTAATCTTTTTTAGTGGGTGACATTGAGGATGGTCCACTTAGTGATGATGTTTCGGTACTTGGACCGTTTTCTGAGATGGTACGTTCGGGCAGTGTGCCAACTATATGACTTCCTATTGGTCAACAGACACTACCGGCGGTACCAGTAGAGGACACTTGTAGGATTAGTGTCGTACATTTGTTTCAGCACTAGATATCCCTCATGTTCCGAGGTGAGCCTGACCCACAGGCGGGTGAGGACTAGCTTGAGGAGGTGGCTGAGAGTTTTCTAGAGCTTATGCAGTTTTGGCAGGACGACATGTCGATAGTTGAGTATTCATTGAAGCATACCGACAATTCCTGGTACTTGATGAAGATGATTTGAACAATGCTTTAGAGCACGGACCTATGAGCGAGGTGTGTTTAAGGACATCTGAGCCAACACTTTTTCCTCTATTCACATATACTTATGTTAGGGTGATAGAGAGAACCTTTGTGGTTGAATGTTTTTCGGCTGAACGGATACAACCAGTGAATGTTAGCAGTGGTAACCTGCGAAATATCGTCTGTCTCGGAGACTTGGTCGTGTGAGATGTTTCAGGAAGAGGAAGTGTTAAGGACAAATTAATCTGTAGGGCAGTAGATGTGGAAGCAGATCTAGGAGAGCAATATGAGGTGGTGAACATTTCAACATATTAAAACCAACAGCCTTTGTATTCCCCGCTAGGATCAGGTAGATAAAGGGAAATGGAAGAGAGTAGCTGCATGCGGTCAAGGAGTGTCACCCAAGGGCTTTAGGAATGATAGGATGTACAGTCTATGTCTACTACTAGTTGTCATATCAATAGACATAGGTACTAATCATTCCTTCCTTCCATGAATCTTGTCCTAGACCTAGAGTTTCTGGTTAAACCATTGACTTGACCCTCACGTCTGGAGATACCTTTTGGAGGAGACTCAATAATCACACATACATTGACGGTGTGATATGACCCTAGAGGTGAGAGTTTTGGTTGGAACCTCTTAGTGGAAGTGTCAAGGCCTTACGACGTTAGTTTGGGTATGGACTGGGAAACCACAGTTCATACACATATTGACTGTATTAGGAAAAAATTTTGTGGTTTATCTACAACATTGGGATGAGTTTTTCCTTAGTCGGCAAAAAAGGAAACCCAGGTAGCACATGTTAAAATCATTCATAGGTGGGTGTAGATGATTACTCTTGAATCGGCCAACCTTCCCCTCATGGAAACAATAACTCTGGGTTTTTAGTTACAAACATGAGTGACAGTTCATAGAGACATATTTTCAAAATATGTTTCCAGGATTACCCCCCAAAGGGGAGAGAGATGTCTGCTTTGGATGGATACTATCGGAGATTTGTGCCAGACTTCTCCAAAATTGCAGCACCGCATTCAGCTATAACGAAGAAAGGGAAACCATTCATGTGGTTAGAGAGATGCCAACAGAGCTTTCAAGAGCTGAGGCATAGTTTTACTAGTGTTCCCATCTTGAGGATACCAGAGGAGGGATTTGGGTACGTAGTTTACTGAGACACATCAGGAACTAGACTTGGGTGTGTCCTGATGAAGGAGTGAACATTGATCACGTATGGATCTCAGCAGTTGCGATAGTATGAGGAGAACTATGCTACCCATGACCTGGAGTTAGCAGAAGTGGTTTTCACCTTGATGATTTGGCAGAACTATCTGATGGGTGAGTGTTTTACAGTCTACTCTGACCACCAGAGTCTTAGGTACATCTTCTCGCAGAAGGACCTGAACCTAAGACAGCGACGATGGCTCGAGTTCCTCCTGGAATATGACTTCGAGATAGTATATACTCCTAGGAAGGGGAATATTATAGCAGATGCTCTCAGTAGGATATCAGGCATTCAGCTACTAGGAGAGGAAACAGAGCAGCTGGCCGCATTGCAGATATCCTTTATGGATAGAGATGGATCAATATTTCTGCAGTCTATCATAGTCACTCATCCACCTATTCGGTGAGTCAAGGATGCACATCGTAGGGAGGTTGACTATGAGACGTGATGTGCTCATATATCCATAGGGCAGGAACCTGATGGATTTTATGATTGTGGGGAGTAGTCATTCTTTTCAGAGGATGTACCATGGTACCAGTTTCACTTCAGTAGGAAGTGTTGAGGGAGTTCAACACATCTCTTTTAACGGTACATCCAGAAGTGGCGAAGATGTAATAGGACCTCTGAAGACAGTACTAGTGGCCAGACATGAAGAAAGCTGTGAGAGAGTTTCTCTCACGATTCATCACTTGTCAGCAAGTGAAGGCATAACAACAGGTACCAGCAGGCTTGGTTCAGTATTTAGAGGTCCCAGAGTGGAAGTAGGATCAGATATCCATGGACTTCATGATGGGTCTTCCACATACATCTAGGAGACAGAGACCTCTGGAGTTCGAGGATGGCGACCACGTATTTCTACGGGTCTCACCTCGACAAGGGCTATGGAGATTTGGCCGGGGCAGCAAGTTATCTCTGCGTTCATCAGACATTTTCACTTCCTCAGCAGAGTAGGTGAGGTGGCATACCACTTGGCTCTTCCACCTCAATTTCACTGGGTGCACGATGTCTTCCATGTATCCCAGCTGAGAAGATACGTGCACGACCCTTCCCCCATCATCGTCCATGGCGAGTTGGATGTTGACGATGGGGCGAATTTCATGAAGGTTCCAGTAGATATTGTGGATCAATATTAGTGGGTCCTACGTGGATGGTCAATACCTCTGGTGCGCATTCGTTGGCAACACGATAACCTCCAGGAGAGAACATGGGAGCGGGAGGTTCAGATGCGTGCTCGGTACCCCCTATTGTTCCCTTGGTTCGAGTTGTAGCTTACGGGGATGTAAATCCTTGAGATTCAGAGAATGTAATGATCCAGAATTTCCATGGGAATTTTTTTTCTTAAATACTTGGGAATTTTACGAGTCAACAGTTTCTTACAGCGTGCGATTCTGAGGCCCGGAGTGGCCGAAATGATCCGTCGAAGTTTTGTTAAACTTAAATTAACACGCGTATACAGTTTTCTAGAAAAATTGAAATAAATAATAAATGGTTACTCTGATCAGAAATTTGAGGCCATCGTTAAGCTCAGGATGGCGGGTTTACCTTAGGCGTGACTTAAGTTTAGTCGGTGCGGGCCTCCTGTGTGAAAACCCGAAAATGGCATAACCATAAATAAAATAATTGAATAAAGTTATTTTATTTTTCAAATTCATATAACTCACAAACGGTAACTCAAATTAAAATTCCTAGACCACCAAAGAACTTGTGAGGGTATTCTTTCTTTAAGAAGATACTAACTAGGGTCGGTGAGGGCCACCAGAGAAAGTTATTTTTTGGCCATGAATAAAATAATTAAGTGAAAATTATTTTATTTTAAAATTCATAACTTTTAAACGGTAACTCGGATTGGAAATACAATGGTATTTATGGGTTCTTTGGGGTGTGTTTCACCTAGGAAGATCCTAACCTTGATCGCAGTGGGTTGAGGGTGGCTGTTAATAATTTTCCTAACTTTTTTTTGGGTATGTTCAATAAACGTGCGAGTGGAATTACATATCTTTTGAACTGGTTCTCGGATTTTAAATATGAGGACACAATTGAACATGCAACGCCGGTATTCGCATAAGGAAACCTTTACCACAGTTTCATTTTATCGAGATTGGAAGTTAATTTTGGGGGGTTTCTAAATAAATTAAATAAAAATATGTTTAATAAAAGTTTATTTTGTGGTGGTTTAATCTTCCAAGGGGTGGTTGGAGGTGGGGCTCACTAGCGCAAAACCTCCCATGGGAGGATATTATGTGGTGGGGCCCACACTATATCAAACCCCCCTTAACCCCCCCTTTTAAACCCTTGATCTCCCCATTAATGGGGGGAACTCTTGAAACCTTCCACCTTCCCCCGTAATGGTGGCAATTCACCCATTAATGAAGTGAGGTAGCTTATTTTAATTAAACTCTTCACCTCCTCTAAATTTGAATTTCAACCATCCCTTAGCATTAATTAAATGAGTTGCCTCATTTAATTAAACAAATAATTGTTTTGTTTTGGTAAAGAATTAAAATAGGTCATCCTTTGTCATTTTTGGGGTTGGCATAATCCATTGGAAAGGTTGAGAGAGAAGAGCTTCGTCCTTCTAATGAAGAACCACCATAGAACTCCATTAATTCCATGAATAACATAAAGAATGCTCCTCATCTCCTTAGAACATGAAGCATCACCTTCTTCCTTCTTCAACCGGAGCAAGGAAGGGAAGCACCTCTGCTCACGAAGTACACCGAGGGTGTCGTCTCAACTTATCTTCACTGAGCTCTACCTCTTCCGACGTTGACAGAATGACGTCGATCTTCCGCGACGTCTGTCTTCCATGACTCTTCAATGTACAACGACAAATAAGAGGTAGGGGAAATTGGATTATTTTTATGTATGAGTTATACTCTCTTTTCCTCATCGTGTGTTGCGCTCTTGATGCCGAATGTTAACAACGTCACGAGGAGGGCTCGGACCGCACGAGCATGGTCTGACCCTTCCCCCTCCCTTGTTGTTGTTCTCATTATGTTGACGATGGAGGAGGATCATAGAAGAGGCTGGCGGCGCAAGGTATGCCATCGCACCACGCAAAGAAAATTCGTGGCCAAGCAGTCCATGGGGGAGCTGAAAGGTCACGGTGCCATCACACCCAGCCAGAGGAGGGCCATAGCCAGGGCGGCCACATCAGAGGAAGCAGGGCGACGTGCCAGCGATGCGGAGCCGTGGCCAGGCCGGTCTGTGGTGGAGGGCGTGGCACCTTCGCACCATGGTGGAGGGCGCAACGCCATTGCGCCGTGCCGGTAACGGGGGGCGGCTTGCCCGAGCTGTCATCCAGGAGGTGTTGTAACCCGTAGGGTCCCGTGTGGGTTGGACAGACGCCACTGGGCACCAGTTCGGTTCTACTTGAATTGCTAAACCATTTGGGTGCTAGGGGCGCGCACTCTTCCCTCCCTGGAGCGGCTAGGTCGGGCCACTTTCGGTAGGGCCACCCTTGGTTGGGCCACCATGTTTCGGGATGCCCCCGAGCCGGGCCGCCCTCGACCGGGCTGCCCACGGCCAGGCCGGCCACGGCCGGGCTTCCCTCGGGCTGGGCCGTCTCTTCCGTCGGTCCGTCACCTCGGCTCGGGATGCTTCCTCATACCAGATAAGACCCACTGTCTGCACCGAACCCCGGTTCCGACTAGGTTAGGCCGGGTCAGTCAGACTGGATCGGACTAGACCAGAACCCGCTATGGTCGTTTACACCTTTTAGCCGGCATCTTAGGTTAGGAGTGTCCAAACGACAAAACATCCAAGGTGATGAAATTATTGGAGCGAGATGATTCTTTTGGCATACCCCACTTGAGGTTTGGATGCAGTTGGGGTACGGTCGGGTTGGTTTGAACCTAAAAACCAATCGGTCCCTTGGAACAGAAATGCAAATAACTAACAGACTGGGCATCCGATTGACGCACCGTTTGTCGCGTTGGGTTCCTTATGATGATATGGAACTACAAGATACATCAATTCAGGACTTCGTGATATTTGATGTATCAAAACATGGCAAGAGGAGAAAACCCTCCTTGAATCGAGCATTCTATGTGCGGGAACCCTAGGGCTGGCTGCGATTGTGATGACTTCTGTACCGGAATCCTCCATGGGTTCGACAATTCTGATTTCTGTTCATTTATCCTTTGTGGGTCTGACAGAATAGTTGGTCTTGTATCCTATGTGGGTCTGACAGCTTAGCTGGTCTTGTATCCTATGTGGGTCTGATAGCTTAGCTAGTGTTATATCCTGTGTGGGTCTGACAGCTTAGTTTAATCAGTGAATACATCTGATCATCTATATCACTCTACAAAAGATGTATACCTGTGTGAGCTGAGTCATGTCTTTCAACCATTTTCATCATGGATATTTACTTTACTTCCTTTTTAGAATGGGTTGTTCTTGGGCACGAGAGTTGGATCCAGACTGTGATTGATAACAAAGGTATATCTATGGTCATATACCTAAGTAAGGTTGGTTGATACTTCATTATTGTATATTTCTACTGTGTTTTATACTTGTTGGATTTTGTGAGACCTTAAGGGTCTCGGGGTCCCTACTGAATATCTTTATACTCAACCCTACACGGGATATGCCCATACCTTATTGTGTTGGATGTAAACGACGAACAACATTGCACAAGGTGAAGTGTGCGAGGACTGGACGGTACCCGGAGGTCGACCTCATGACGAGACGGTATCCAGAAGAGACGGATGGATGTGGAGCACTGAGGAGGCTATCTGTACCAACCCTTCAGGTAGGATCCATGGTGGATGATCCAGGAGCTACTAGACACCTTCAAGCTATTTTGTCTTTTCCTTGTACTTTTACTCGCTGTTCAGTTGGGTTTGTATACTGGTCCACTTACTTTCAGCACACTTTTCTTTTCTATTTTAGTACTTATTTCCTCAACTGGTTGTGTTCAGACTATGTGAGCTATAGGATTAAAGGAAATGTCTTCCCTTTTTATTAGGGATTCACCTTTGGTGCTAGTCCCCAGCCCCTGGCCTATGGAAGGCGGGCTTGGGGTAGTCACGACACAAGCCCTGAGAACGGGTCGTGAAAATATCATATCTATTTTTTTGGTATTCTAATTAAACTTATATTCCCTTTGTTTAAAATATTATATTTGTTTAATATAAATGGTATTAAATAAGTTAATGTAATTTTTTATTCATTATAAGTGTAATTTTTAATGGTTTTGAATATTTCTTTTTATATATATAAATATTCATTAATGATTCTTATTCTTCACTAGGGATGTGCGTTAATGTTATCGCCTAATTACATTCTTTGGATGGAATATTATAATTTCTTCTGGTTGTTTTTACGATACCATTTTCTTCAACATAGTTAAATTAAACTATGATAAAATTATGAATGTATAAAGATCTATTAGTGAACTTATATATGGTTTATCATTATGTGATGTCTGTGTATATTAATTACCTAAAATTTATTATGTAAATATTTATATCTCATGAGATAATATTTTTATGAATGGATCTTTTTGATATATTCATAATGTTAAGTGTGGAACTTATTGAAATTTTCATAACATCATGTTTGGACCGAATTGATATGATTAAAATGTTATGAACGGGCCATATTAATATGTTCACAATATTCATCGTTAACCTTATTGATCTGTTCATAGTTCTAATCTTAGAACATACTGATTTGTTCACAATATTAATCGTGGATGTCATTGATATGTTAACAATGTTAAGTTAGGACCTTATTGATATATTCTCAATGTTAAATGTTACCTATGTTTTTTTATACCACGTGATAATTTTATTCCCCATGGATCATGGTTATTCCCCATCTTACCACATCTTTATTCAATTATATATGTGTTATTATTCCATGATTTACTTTTCTATACTTCTCTTATCACAACATAGGTTATGGGTGTTACATATAAATCAAATGTATTTAGTTATACCTTACTATTAGGAATTACATGAACTAGTAACTCCATGATCTATTTATTATATTCCCCAATCCTAAATAATACAAATGGATTTAGTCAATGCTTGTATCCAAATAGCACTAAGAAGGTAGTGTTCACTTCAATTCATTTCAATTTGGTTAAGCCTACCCTTCACTATACTTAAAAATCCCCAATAAACCGATGATTCCTTGATTATGGTAATACATGAATGCTAATCCATGGTTTCATTATAAATAAAATGAAAAATGGTGTTTAATTAATTGATATATTATTTTGTGTTATTTTAATTAAACTTATTTTTCAAAACTTATTTTACAATTATTTATTATTATTTATTCTTTGTTAATGTTTACATAAATGACTATAAATGAACTATAAAACATTTCATAATCATAATAATACATTTTAATCATATAATTACTGGAAATAATTATAATTTTTTTGATCATAATATCATTTAATAATTAATCATGAAAATACAAATATATGTTACATGACCTTGAGTTTTAAACAACTAGTTTGTTTATCAAGGGATAATAATCTAAACTATAATATATGAGACATTACTACATGAATTTTGATCAACATGAGATGCATAATTATTTATCTTATTCTGCTACAGCTTTTTTGGATTTAACATTAATTAGGCACTTGAACTACATCTTTTGGTTATCTATGTCGTTAAAATTTTATACCCACTCATATTCGAGGTGATCTCGAGTAACCAAAATTATATTTAACAATGAAATGTGTATGAACATAACCTAATAAAATTTAAAAAAGATATGATTCATTGATCATAATTATAAATTTAATAATAATAATTAATAATATTTTACCTCAGAATAAATAAATTAAAATAAATTAATAAATAAAAACATAAATAATTCACTCTACCTCATGATCATTTAAACTAAAATAAAAATGTTCAATGAATATAAATCACAAAATATATCATGATGTCCATTAAAAATATTATATTGATATATTTTTTAAAACAATTTTCTAGTTTTCATTATGGTATATGAGTTCCCATTAAAAACTCTTTAAATTTATTTCATGATTTTATAATTTTTTATTCTATTATATTTTAACAAACACAATCATATATATATGTGTGTGTGTGTGCGTGTGTGTATGTATGTTTATTATATAAATCATTAAAGGGGTAGGTTTTTATAAAACAACCATGCCTCCCTATTTTTATTCCTACTACTTTTAGAAAAAAAGAAATCTCTTCCCCATATATAGTTTTAACAAAGAAAAATTGTAATAGATTAGAGGATCATGCCCCATAAAAAAATTTAATTTTTAAATATATCTATAACAATATAAAATTTTACACACACACACATGTGATCATATATCAATATATTTCAATAATATATATTAATATAAAACAAGTAAAAAATAAATTAAAAATTAATACCCCACTTTGACCCAGATAAAACAACAACTTTTTTAATTTTATTAGTTTTATTTTATCATAATACTAAAAATTTATTTTATATAACCATGTTCTTATTAATTTATCTATGAAACCCACTATGTCATTTGTGTGTTTTATTTACCTATTTATTCATTCTCAATGTTCCAAGGATTTGGGGTCGAAAACCTTGGTTTTTGAATGAAACTGACCCTAGTGCATAGTTGGCACACAGTTTTTATAGTAGTGTAACTAAATTTTCAATGGTGAGGATTGAAGAGACAATGGATATAACATGGTTGGTGCGGTATTTTACTAACCATACTGAAAAACCGTGTGGTGTTCTAGATAATTAAAAACAAGATAAATGGAACTCTTTCACCCATATAATTTTAATCCTTTCTACGTTATTTATTCTACCCACAATTTATTGCTCTTCCCCAAGCTTGGTATATTTTTCCTCTTCATTTTTAGAGTATTAAAAATATATATTTTGTGATTTGTCTTGATGTGAGCAATATTTATTTATTATTTATCTTCCCTTCACCCTATTCTACATTTCTTCTTCCTTTTATATGGATTTTTGAAACCCTATCTTTCATTTTGGATAATCCAAGTGATATTAATGGTGGTTATAGATTTTTTCTTTATTAATTTGGTGTGTGATGAAATTTCTATGTTTATTCTAGTAGTGTTTGTAAAAGGTGGATGATTTGGAGTCTCTTTCAACAAATGTGTCTTGATTTAAGGGACGTTTCCATGGATATCCTCTAATATATTATCACATTTGTTTTAGTCTCTAAAATATAATTTAAATTTATTTATGACTAATGAATTGTCCATTTTTTTGGTGATTCATGTTTGGATTGGGTAATTTGATGTTTTACGTTATTTTTTCAAGGGGATTGTACTTTAATTAACTCCAATTGTTTTTGCAATTGGATTAAAGGTGTTTATTTTTTTAAAATGGGTATATGAAATTTGTTTTAAAAAAAATCATTTTATGGGAACTTATTATAGATTTATCTTTATTTAAAATTTGAGTTTCTAAAAATGGTTTTACCATAATGAATAAATTATATTTTTAATGGTAATGATTTACCTTTAAGAAAGTTGTTATTTTAAAATTGGAAATTAGTTATATTATATTGGTGTGAAAATGATTTATGTGTTGGATTATATGGATATTTTGTGAGTTTTTCATTAGGTATCACATGTGTTACGTTTTTTGTGAATCTAGTGATTATTAATTAGGACCCTAGACTATGTCATGGACTAGATTGGGTATGTTGTTCAAGGGACCGACATACCCCTTAAGAAGAAGACTTAGGGATATTTTGTGATTTTATCCAAGGGACCAAGATATACTTTAGTAGAAAGATATAGGGAGATTCCATGATGTTGTCCAAGGAACTAAGAGTTTTTTTGGGAGGAAGACTAAGGTGGATTTTATGATGTTGTTCAAGGGATAAAGAGATAATTTGGAAAGAAACCAAAGTGGGTTTCTTAATATTGTCTACATGAATGAGAGATCCATGTGGAGGAACATCGAGAGTGATTTCCAGATAATTTCTAATAGATAGAGAGATAACTTATAAGTGGGCATAAGGAAGACCATGAGAGCGTCCAATCTTGTTATACTTTCATAGCAAGGTAGAACCCTTTTTTGTACAAAGACAGACTTAAACCTTATCATTAGAGATCATAGTGAAAATTACATATGTGTGGTTGGTTTTAAATTATTCATTCATGATGTTATTTCCATTTTTTGTAACGTTATACCTTGTTCTCATGATGTCTTTATAATTATTTAATTATGTAATGAAGTTATAAACATTGTTTTATTTTTAAACCCTATTCTATTGAGTGTTATGTCACTCATTATTGTTCTCATTTTTCAATATAAGATTATGAATTAATTTTTATATTAATTCTCATTTTTATTTATTATTTGGGTGCGTTGATAAAGTTTTTATTTGGTGGATTTATTTCCTTTATTTTATCCTTATTTACCATGATTTGGAAAATATGGACTATTTAAAAAAACAAAATGTATTTATATTGTATTTCTTTCAAGTGATTTTTTTTTAAAGATAACATAATTTTGAATTTTTTTTCAAACTATACATAGTGGTTTTCTTTGATAAAACCTTATATATATTAATGGTTGTATCCTAAAAGAATTTCTACCCCAAACCCTTCATAATTCTTTAGGAATATATAGATTTTTATTTTTAGAAAACTGGTAAAGGAAAGGTCACCGAGTATCTTAGTAGATGTTTTGGATTACCACATTTATGATTTTGTTATACTAGAGGAGATATGTTCTCATGGAATTTATCTAACAATGAGGTACTTTGAGTTTATATTTATTTGGGTTGTTATATACTGAACATTGTGTCATTTTTTTATTTAGATTTTATATATATTATAACGATTAAATATTATGCATATGTTTTTGTTATGTATTTTGATTTTTGTTTTTTATGATATTTTCTTTGGTTTATTATTACTTTTTCTCTATTGTATGTTTATATTTGTTAATCCTTTTTATTGTTTTGGAAAGGACATCCAAATCCTAGATGGTTCATTCTAGTTTAGTAAGGGAGAAACTGTTCTAAAATGTTAAATTATGATACCCGGGTGTTTGTCTCCAGATCAAAGATATCAATAATTCACTTCGTGCCTTTTGTTGTTCCATCTTGGGTGATGATTCATGTTTAATTGGGATGGGTTGTTAAAAAATTGTGTTAAAGGATGCTCTATTGATATTTTTGTGTGTGTATGGGATATCTGGAGACTAGGATATTCATTTAAACTTGATTTTTGTGTGTAGTAAAGAAAATGGATATATCTTCATCATACTAAACATTGAGTTTCTATGGTTGTTTGGTTCTTGAATATTTTTCTTGAGTTCATATTTGGATATGTATTTTGTATTTTGATATGTGTTTATGATTCATGGATCCCCATTCAGTGTATCAGTTATTTTAGGGGTCATCATGAGTTTTATAGGAAAAGGGGTGTATAAAATAGGGTTTAATAGGTAACACACATGGTTTGGTAATCCATGTGGTGTCAATGTGGAATGGCTCTATAACCATGAAAGTGACTCTGGAATGACTTACAAGCCCATGTAACCAAATAATTCTTGGTACAATTTTTTCCTCTGGATCTACTTATTTTACTTCCTTTCTCACTATATTGGTTCCAATGGAGTATTCAATTTTCATGTAATCATGTAGGGAATTTTTCTTGGGGTTTATATGGTATTAAAAGAAATTTAGTATTTTTTTATATGTGTCAAGGTGTTCTTGTTTTTTAACATAGAGAATTTTAATTATGTAGAGGAAATGGTTTTAAAAATGGGAGGCATAAATTCTATGAGGTGTTGTGTTTCTGAAAAAAATATTATGGTTTTTCGGAAATTGTATTGTTTTTTTGTTAAAAACCATGTCAATTATTGTTTTAAAAAGTGGAACTAAGGAATTTTTTTGTGATAAAAAGTTATCATGTTTAAAAAGTAAATTTTTTCAAAAGATTTTAATTATTAGATGAAATAAATTATGAATTGGATTATAAAAGTGTATTAAATAAGGTGGTTTATTTAAAAAAGGAGTTTTGAAATTATGTTTTTTAAAGGAAAAGGGTTTTTGATTCTCAATGAAAATTTTAAACTATTTTAATGGTCATGGAATGTTTTAAATTTGGATGGTTTTGAAATAAACCAAAATACATTTGGAAATGATTATGATCTTTTATTTTTTTGAAAATTTATGTGATGGTTTTTCAAAAGAAGGGGTTAAATATTAGAATAAATAAACTATTATATCGGTGGGTCTCTATATCAAGTTAAGGTTTTGATAAAAGAATTTTTTTTAAAAATAGTTGAGTTTCCAAATGATATTCTAAAAGTTTTTTGAAAATTTATTATCAAAAGTTATTTTGAAATAGGTGGTTTGATATATTTATTTGGATATGGGACCACTTTTTATATTTGAGGTGTGTATAAAGTTATAATCATGTATTCTGTAGGTTTTTAAGTACCTCGAAAAATATTTTTGATAAGAGATATGGGATTGATTCTAAAATTTATCCTATGATGGATTCATCAATTTTATGTATTTTACCATACCTATTCTTGATACCATCTATAATCTAAATGGATTTAGAGGATCTCTTGAGACATTTTTGGGTCCTCATAATTATAGGAAATGAAATATGAACTATATTTTTATTGAACTGTGGGTAGGTGTTTTTTCATGACATTGAGTACTGGATAGTTTTTAAATTCCCTAATTGTGAAGTTTAATTAATGTTTTGTTGGTTTTTTTGATTTTAAATGCACTGAAGGTGGTTTTTTCCTTGTAAAAATTCTTTTCACTTATCATTTCTAGTGGATATTTAAATAATAACTAGTGAAAATTAATAATATAAGTTATAAAATTGAATGTGATACTTTATATGAGTTTTAATACTATTTGGGTCTTCAAATGAATTGAGAGGTGTGGTTTTCAAATTTATGTGTTTCTATTAGTTATTCATGTAGTGATTTAAAATGTAATGTTTTTTGGGAATTATTGGAAAAGGAATTAAATAATAGATTTTTGTTTTAAAATTACTTGACTATATATGGGATATGATATGAATTAAAAATAGGTTTTTTTTGTTCATTGAGGTTTTTAAATTAAAATATTTTGGTTCTTAAACATTTCCTTACAATGGTCATGTGAAAATTTATTTGGGGGAGTTTTTTCAAACATATTTCAAGAACTTCATTTAAAAATAATGTTTTTAAGTGTAACTTAAAACCCTTAGGGAGTAACTTAGCTTTTGGAATGTTTGTGATAATGACATATTGGGAACTTTTGGTGATTTCCTCAATGGATTTGGTGAGCATGAGAACCTCTTGAGCCCTACGATTTTTCCAGGACACTTTGTTATCCTTTATAATATATTTTAGAGGATTCCAATAGCAATTCCTTATTAATATACCTTATTATTGTTTTTTATTACACCATTATCATATATCAACATTGGGTAATGTTTATTTTATTTTATATTCCACGTTTTATTACTCTTGTGTAATTTTTGGTAACATACTTTAAAATTAGTTTTGGGAAATTATTTTTTAGGTGTATTTATAAAATAAAAGTATCATTCCTTGAAATGTGTATTTTTAGAAATTTTATGAAATAAGAGAAATTATTTTTTGTTTTTTATTATTTTTTAAACAAAAATGAAATAATTTTGTGTTTTTATGTGTTTGGAATAGAGGTTTAGACTCCACCCTTATTTATTTATGAATAAGAGGGAATTGTTTTATAATAATTGGGTGACACTTTATAAAAGTGGATTTCAAGTTATTGTTTTCATTTAATCTAAATCAATGAATTTTTCAAAAATGTGTGTGGTTGATTTGGATTTTGAATTATTTTGGTTTTTTTATTACCATATAGATTGTGTGGATGTATATGGGTTTTGGGGGTCAGTTTCAAGTCTCGTAGATTCACTGGAATTCTTTTGGGGATTCTATTATTATTTTTGAATAGTGATCAATTTGATTTTATTTCTATTTTGAGATAAAAATGAGTGGTAGTTGGTTCAGTACTTGGGTAATTATAAATGATGTGTATTTTGGTTCACTAAGTACTCATGGATTTTCAATTTATGAGGTTTTCTTTGAGACTATTTTTCTAGTAGAGATACTATTTTACCCTCAGAGTGATGTCACCTAGGTCAATATCCAAGGTTAATTCTCGTTGTGGTGTGCATATAAGTTATCCCTTCTAGTAGTGATGTGTTTTAAGTCTAAATATGGCTCGACTATGTGGTTTTTTAGTTCCATGTGGTTGGTTCTTAGTTGAGGAAGTAATAATTTAATATTGGGTGGTTCTTAAGTGTTCCATGGAATTTTAAAGGGGTTTTTTCCATAGTGGATTTTTCTGTTCCGAGTGTGTTGTAACTTTTCTACACCATTTACATAATTTCTAAATTATGTAGTGATTTATTATCACTCTCCATTATCATTGGATATTGTAACAGTGCCCATGGTTGTGTTTCTATTAGAGTCATATAGTGGTGTTGTAGACATGACTGTTCAATATAGTTGAATCATTAGGTTTCAGGAGCTTCGTTCATAAGGTTTTCTATATTAAGATATCATCCAACTTACCTCATTACATAGGGTGTGGGTTGTGACTCATTATATTTACTTTTTTCTTAGATGGGTACTTTTTGGGGGGCATGAAGTGACATGGTAGGGTGTTTTTTTGACACCCTCTAGGTCACTCGTTTGTTTTATTTACTTATTTATTTGTTCTCATAATTCCAGGGTTCCAAGGGTTATAAATCTTGTTTTGGGGAAAAAAGGCCCTGGAAAAGGACATGTGTAAAATTTAATGTTATTCTGACAATAATAATTCAAATTTACTTTAAAGATGTCAAGAAAAATATAATATTATAATATAAACATTCAAAACATTTAAAATATTTTATATTTAACTATTAAATACAAGAAAATAAATAATTTATTCAATTACATTACTTTTAATGTTGTTAATATCATTTACTTAACTTTTTTACTACATGCACAAGCACTGTGTCAGCATTGTATAATCAATTAAAGTAATTATATAATCACTAAAAACTATAAATAAGTTTTTATTATAGAAATAATTTCAATATTAATAGAATTACATTAATATTCATTAACATCTTATTTTTATCTCTATCTGAATATATATACGAAATTTAATGTCTAGTGAGTGATATTTTGTGTTTTTCCTTACTTATAATATTATATATTACATTATCAAAGGAAAATGGAACCAAAATAAAATTTATTTTATGTTAGGATTACTATGATCTAATCAATGTCATCCAATGACATAAATTCAAGCGTTGGATATACTTTTAAGGCCCTATAACCATATTCTTAACCATAATTTCCCAATTTTCCCTTAGTGAGGTGATAAATTTTACAATGGTTATTATTCATAATTCTTAAAAATAAAAGGTACCTATTTATCAAATTGTAACCTCTTGATTAAATATATAAAATACCTTTTACGAAATTTAATTAATTTAAGTGTCATAAAATATTTTAAAAAATAAACAAGAAAAAATGAAAAAAATAATTGTATTCTAAAAATATATATTTTAAAACTAAAAAATGACTTATATCAAGATCATGTAAAATAATTATCCTAATCTAAATAAAATGGATATTATATAAATATAATAATAAATACCAAATATAACGATACATTTAAATTAATTTATTTACTTGATAGAAAATACATTTTTAAAAATTAGTATTTTTAACTATTCACAGGAAAATAAATATTTGTTAAAAATTTCAAAAAATAAAATTAATTTAATATTGAAAAAAAATTTAAAAAATGATAAAACAATCTCATTATAATATTTAAATAGTTTATTTGTGGTTATTATAAATTTTTTGTTGTGTGTAAAGAAAGCTATCAAAAAATTTTAATTTATTTAAATAGAAATATATCATAAAAACTCATCATGTTAGAAAATTATCCTATATTATGGACTTGATAGGGTATGCAATCCAATAGACCGATAAATCTTTTAGGTTTAATCCCATGTGATATTTCTTGATAATTTTCTAGAAACCGAGAGAGAATTTTGGAGGAA
Organism: Viscum album; assembly: GCA_963277665.1. Taxonomy (NCBI): domain Eukaryota; kingdom Viridiplantae; phylum Streptophyta; class Magnoliopsida; order Santalales; family Viscaceae; genus Viscum; species Viscum album. Next base: position 624,468,992 of record OY728150.1, on the reverse strand, counting down.
GAGTGAGGGAGATTCCTAAATTATTTCTAAGGGACTAATAGATCCTTTGGGTGGAGGACCAAGAGAGGTTTTTTGATGTTGTTCAAGGTCCCGAGAGAGCCTTTATGAGGAATACTATGGGATATTACATGATATTGTCCAAGGTATTGAGTGGTTCTTTTGGAGGACCACTAAGGGGGAATCAATGATGCAGTAAACAGGACTGAGAGAGCCCCTGAAAGTGGTCTCATGGAAGATTGTGATAAGTTTCAATAATGCTATACTTTCATACCCATATATAAAACCTTTTTTAGACTATTTCATGCTAAAACATTATGGTTAGAGCCTAAGGTGCACATTACTTATGCCCATTTGATTTTATAATATTTACACATGATGATAGTGACATCTTTGGTAAGGTTATAACTTTTTCTCATTGCCAATTTATCATCATTTGAATATGTTATTATATTATGAAAAAGTTTTTATATTAAAAAAAAGTATTTTTATAGGTTATTTCACTCATACTCACGCCCATATTCACTGCTTTATTATGTAGTGATTTTTGACATTATGATCATGTTTATGCCTAATTTTTTGGGTTGAGCATGTTTAATTTTTGTGGATTCATTTCCTTTATTTGAGAATTTTTTAGCTTTATTTTGAAAAGATTAATTTCTTTAGAGGAAAAGTTGATTTATAAAGTATTTTTTTATGTGAACATGTTTTAAAAGTGTAAATGGTTTTGAAAAACAATTTTTAAAAAAAATAATATTTTGATTTTGTAAATAGATTCCTTACAAAGATTCATTATGTTATCATATTGGGACTTGTGCCTATCGCACTTCATATAACAATGGTCATATATAGAATTTTTTTTTCAGGCCATAGGTAAGGAAAAGGGAAGCAGTCATTTTAGTAGATCTTACTGATTACCATCATCTGAGGATTACTATGTTGGAAGACATTTATTCTCACTATATTTAGATCATGATGAGTTGTTTTCATGTTTTAGTTTGAGATGTAATGTAATAATTATTGTGGAATTTTATCATATTTGAAGTTAATGTATACTATGAAATATTTATATAATATTTATAAGTTTTCATGAATTGTGATGTGTGGTTGTTTAAGATATCATCTTTGGTACATTTCTAGGTTTACTTTATTGAAAATTTATATATTTTGATCCTATTTATTTGGTTGGAATGTATATAAAATCCCTATATGGATCATGTCAGTTCTATAAGGGAGTAACTATTCAAAAAAATGTAATTTTTGATTCCTTGGTGCTCGTCTGTAGCCCATAGTGATCCAGAATTCACTTCGGACATGATGGTATGTGGGCTTGGGTGATAGGATAGGTCGATCTGCACTACTTTGTTAGCCAATCCTTACCTCATTCAGAATATTAAAGTCAATATGAATTTGAAGTCAAATACAGTATTAAATATTGAAAGAAAAACTATACCCTTGTGGTAAATTTTAATAAATCAAATTACAATAATAATCTTTAACTATATGTCACTTCTTTAACACCACTTCAATGATCTAGGTATAACTGAAATATGGGGTGCGATGTTTGTTTAAATTTTCTCCATCTAAATTCATAAAATTTTACCAAATATGTTAATAGAATCAAAACATATTATTTATAATTAACTATTTAAATAGAATAATCAACTCAAAACCTAATTTCAGATATTATTTTAATTATTTTTATGTAGTCTTTTAAAACATAGGTCATATCACCATTACTGTTAGTTCATGAATCCAAACGAGAACACTTTTTTTAATATCATACCCTTTTCCATGAAGTGATGAAGGTAATTATTTACATCTTAGGGGGGAATACCTTGGTATATTCTTCACATCATTCAATATTAATCATATATTGAAATATCTTATATTCTATCTCTTAAATCATGAGAGTTGTGGTAGGATTATATATAATTGTGACTTTAAATCTTGGGAAGTGTTTTATTAAAATTATTTATTTTTCAAAAAATTGATATTTTTTTATTGAATATACGTTACACTTATATTATTTTCATAAAGAGTATTTTTTAAAATTAATTTAAATAGATACCCCTTGGGGGTTCATAATATAATAATAAATATATTTAAATAATTGAAATAATTTTAAGCAACATGTGTATCTAATATATTTTATTTATTTAAATTAGTTATTTATTTATTTTATGTAATATTAAATGTAAATAACTATTATTTTAAGAATTATATTATGTTTTCTAACATACATGACATGAAACACTGATCTTAAATGAACAACAAAATAATATTGTTTTAAATATGACCATTATAAAGTAGTAGTTGAATTGGTGGGCGTGAATAGAAGTAATCACATTATGATATATATATATATATATATATTATGTTCCTTATTGATCAAAAAATTATTTATTATCTCTTATGAAATAAGCAACCAATTTTTAGTAGAGTCATTTTTGGATTCAAAGATATATTTTCTTCAAAAATGGTTTTTATAATTTTTTTAATTTAATATTATAATTAATTTCAGACCCATTAGAAAAAAATTTCATAAAAAGGATATAATTTTCGAAGAAACATATTGAAATTATCTTAAAGTGAGATTTTGTGATTTTTTTAAAAATATATATATTTTTCAACAAATAGTGAAAAATAAAGATTTCTTTAAAACTATAATTTATTTTTATTACAAACTCAAATTATTAATTAAATTTTTTATAATTAAAAAATAATAATTTTTCGAAAATATATAACCTGATTAATTACATTTATATTTTTGTTATACTTTATTTTGGTATAAGTTTATTTTTAGCCGTAAAACACATTTTTTTTAAAAACTTTTTTTATTGCATTTTAGACATTTAAATTGAAATAGATCTCTAAAAATTCTTGGAATTTTATAATGAAATATTTATTTCATACATTTAATTATTAGCTTAATGTATTATAAATAGGGCCATTTTATTTTTATCTTTACAAATAGTGATCGTGGAAAACATTTGACACCTCGATATGGATAAATCGGGTAATTAAGTTTAACAATTATGTGATGAGGCCATAAAATATCCTGAAAAAAATGTTTATATTTTATAATTAAGTTTGTTTTTTCCATAACTATCAAATTTTTTAAAATTTTTAAATTTTATGAGACTTTATTTTGATAATGGTGTTATATGGTTTTAAATAAAGAAAAAAACAAAATGTTACTCTCTTTGTTTTATTATCTCTAAAAAGTTTCTATTAGGATAAAAAAATTTATGTATGATTCTAAGTATATATTTAAATTATAAATAAATTTTATTAGTCATGAAAATTTATTATTAATTTTTAGTGATGAAATAATTTCTTTCAATCTATCAAAACAATTACTCAATTCTTGTGAAGTTGTTAGAAGATCAAGTGAATGATTTATAAATATATTACTAGTGATTATATTTTAATGAATTATTGTGTTCTATAATTTTTTCAGATAAATAAAAATTTTAGGGATGTTTCAAATTTTTATATTCAAATTACATAACAATTTTGATGTTATAAAATTAAAATTATGCTAATAGTCTCAAAAATTACATTAGTGGCATATTATATTACATAATTTTTTATTAAATGATACAAAAAACATATTGGTCCATGTGATTAGAATATGGTTGATTATATCTATCATTTTCCATTTTTTGGCCACATTTACTTTTACAATAACTTTATTGACCCCTAATGTGTAAAAAACTTTGATATGGAGGTAATCATTACAATTGTTAATGGGGGGTTAAAACAAAGAGATAAGGCTCAAAACATCACCTAAATTTTTCTAAATTTTATTATATCTGAGAATTTGTACTCATAATCATCCTATGTTTAGGATATATTATTATAGATATTCTTAAAAATGAAAATTAATTTATATTAATTTATTAGTTTATAAAATTCCAAGGCTAACCATCACCTCACTTATTAAAGAAAACTGCATCTCCACTCTTCATCACACCTTTTGTGCATTCTATTTTGTCCAATCTCCACTCAAGTATCTCCCCAAAATTTCTCACCATGACCTATAGGAACTAGTATCATAAAAATACTAACCTCGAAGGATTAATCTGTAAGACAAAGTCTTTATTTGAGGAGAAGGTTTTAAAGGAAATACATATAAAAACTTGACTAGAGGTAAGGGATTTCATAACTCTATCTATTTTAATTGGATTATATCACCACATCATTATCTATGTTATTCCAGTATTATTTTTTTAGTGAAATATAATTATTTTATATTATATTTTCACTTGTGTTTTGTGTATTTACATTTATTACTCATAATATTCCCATTGATTAATTCCCAATTCAGTGATATGATATTCCTATGAGACATATTCCATATTAACCACTTGTTTCCTTTTCTGGTATGTATAAATCCAATAAATTTGTTTTATCATTATTCTAAATAAAATTCTAGTGATTTAAAAATCCATCTTAGTCTCTCTCCTAAATTAAGTTTTGATTCAAATTTTACTATGTTGGTTAGGGTTCTTCATCTCAATATGTTTTTATCGAGACTTGTTTAATGTTATGAACTTATTTATTTTTATGAGGTTTATATACATCCTATTTGAGATGTAATATCATTAATATCATTATTTTCATGATATTTAATATTTCATTTGAAGTTATTCTTTCATAAAGATTATGATTGAAACGTTATCAAATATGTATGTGGTTTATGTTTCAATTTCATTTTAATCAGTGTTTTTTATTCATGAATATACAATAAGAAAATTATATGATACTTATTTAATAAACCCAATTAATTTTTTTATCCTATGGTTATTTCTATAATATTAATGTTTTAGTACCATTTTCCCCTCTTTGGTACTCAAATGTTTTAGAAATTGTTTTGAATAAAAGGTGGTCTTATTTATCTTATTTATGTTGGAAAACATTTTTATTCCATTTCCATGTTTTCAAAAATGTTTTAAATATTTTTATTTTACTATTAATTTCTGAGTAAACATGTAGTGACAATGTACCTAAACTATTGTTAGCTGTATCGATTTCTATTGTTTCCTTTACTTAGAAGGCCAAAAATTGCATAAACTTGGTCCCTAATCCCACCTCTATACAATATGGTGTCATTTCCATTTTCAGGGATCTAAAATAGGTACCTCAAATCCAAATATTTTCACTAAATATTAAATTTTCTATTCGAACATATTTCATATGCTCGGTGTGTCTGGTAGGACAAAAAAATCCGTGGTGATGAAGTTCGTGTATTGGATCCTACCAATCCCATGATGGGTTAAAGTGAATATTGATAGTACGATTTCAGGTGCACTCGGATATTCGGTGTGTGGGGTTTTATTCAACACATATCATATATTTTCTAATGAATTATTTCATAACTAAGTTTGAGATGGATCTCCCTTTTAAATGGAACCCTATATGACGATTCAGGAAAATAAGTATGTTGTATGCAATGGATGGAATGAGATCGGGATTGAATGATTTTCATCCCTTACTATAGATACCTTGAAGAATAGGTCTATAAATGCCCCTGGATAGTTATACCTTTCTATATTGGATTATTATAAGTTTTTGAGGTCATCTATCTAAATATAACACATTAAAATAGAGAGGACAATCAAGTGGATGATATGATATCAAATAAACTGATTGAGGAGATTATTTTAATGTTGTTATCTGTTACTCCAACCCTTTTCTCATCTTTTTTGGACTCAGGTGCAAGGGGTGGGACCCATACCAATATATGTAAATCCCCTTATAGTTTCCCCATTTTTTTTACTTATATGTTTTTTTATAAGTCTCTTCTTTCCCAGTTTCTAAACACACATTTCATCAATGATAGTTTATGTTTATTTTTACCCATATTTAATCCTTTTATAAAATGTTTAAAAATGATCTTCCTTTCCTTCTATTAACAAGGTAAATTTTACTGAAGGTGTGAAAAAACTCATTATTTTAAAGATTTTGACATGAACAAAACCTGGTGTCTTTATAACTGATCAATTATTTTAAGCCTCTATTACAAGTTTACATGGTTCTTTTCAATTAAATTTTTTCCTAATATTTCATAATTTTTTAGTTTATAAATGTGATTTTAAAAGTGAAAAGGGTATTTTTATAAGGAATAGTGTTAATGATTTTTTAATGGTATTTATATTCATTATTGACAAAAGTCCGTCATTTTAATAATTCTCTACTAGGGATATGTTTTAATGATTAAATACTTATTCTTTCTTAGGGTATATTATGATTCTTTCAAATTGATTTTCATGTAACCAATTTCTTTTCCATGGGAAAATCAATCAATAAAAGAACAATGGTTAGTGGTATATTGAATTGTGAATGATTATAATTGTTTAAATCATTATATGGTACGTGTACATATGTATGGATGATTTAAAGGTGTTTATATTAGAAACCAAGTATTGGGGTTCCATTATAAAAAAGGATGATTGGTTACATTATAAACCATGGATAGGTGGGTCTATTATATCCCTCCAACACATTAGGTAAAGATATAGAGTTAGAAGGTTATAGGTTTCTAAAATGTTATTTTTATAATTTAAAATCAATGTTCTTCCATTTGAAAGAGATACAATAATAGTTATATTATAATGATTTTCCACCATACTGACAAATTTTCTCTAGTTTTACAGTGAGTTAAAATCAATCCTTGATGAAGGGTTATTTTCACATGGATCAAGATTATTGAATTATATGAATCTTATCTTATGTTAATGATTTATTCCATGTATTTTGATTTATGATCCATGTTTTATGGTAATTTATTATATTATTTTATTCTCATGTACTTTTATTATTACATCATACCCTTATGATCTTTTTATGCACGTTGTTATCTTTCCACTATGTAGGAAGAAATATGTAATGTTATATATATATAAATGGATTATATGTGATAGATGTTAATATGTAATTTGAAATTTTAAAAATGGGGAATATTGGAAAAAATGCTCACTTGAAGACATGCATATTATTATGTAAGAATTTTTTCTTGATTCTCTGAAACACTTAAAAAAATTACTTAGGTATGTAAGTGATACTATATTTCTAATTAATATCATAAATTTTGGATGGTTTAAATTGGGTTACATTTATTAGTAACAAAGAAATTAATTTCAACATTATGTTTTTAGTATTGAATTTTAGAGTATATTGTTTTGTACTTTATAGTTGGTATCATAGAAAGGTTTAGATAACTTGGGATTTTAGGATTTTTTTCATGTGAGATTAAATTAATAATTATGTATACCAATATGGGTTTATATTTTTTAGTCTTATCATAAGTTTAAATGTATAGACATGCTTTCTAGGTTTTATGTGATGTGATTTGAATATGATTAATGATATTTCAGGATATATTTTATTAAGTTCATGTGTATGTAACTCTTAGTTAAAATGTGAAATATTTTTTTGTAAGAGTGATATTATATTTTTAAAGATGTAAAGTGAAAGGTAGGAGATAATCCTTGCGGTTAAATTATACTTTAGTGATTCATGCATGAAAATATTCATCATGAGTACTCATTAATTAGACTAAATAATGAGGTAAAAGTGGAAAATGATTAATACAAGCAAACAAAATTATGAAGTTTAATTTATTTATTTGAATAAAATAAATTAATTCATTTCTAAATGTTCTTATTCTAGAGGTTAAATAAATTCATAAACTCTTATAAAAGGATCTTGAAAAAAAATTAACCTTTTACAATCATTTTGGATGAATTGATAGACTCCTAGACAATAAAATGAAGTAAAAAACTAAATCCTAAATGAATATTATTTCCAATTTCACGTTTCCACTTCCCACTAATATTCTACTTAAGTGGAATCCTAGATATTAATTATTCTATATGAGCATCGTATTTACATTCCCCAATTTTTAAATAGAATTTTTATTAACCCTTTTTAAGATATGGGTTTTCAAAAAATGTATTCTCAAATGTTAAACCCTTGATTAGGGAGATATGGAAAAAATTATAAGTTAAACAATTATTAATTTGGGAATGTAAAAAACTGAGATTTTAAAAAATAATTCTATATTTGATAGAATACAAGACACGCAACACCAAACATAAAAAAAACCACAAAATAATATTATTTTAAATTTGACCGTTACAACCTAGTCTTTTAATTTGAGGGTATGATTAGGAGAAAATGAATTATGAAATTTATATTTAGATATCCTACTCAATACTAATTTATTTATTAATTATTAGGGAAAATCACTTTTTTAGTTATATCATTCTATTCTTAAAAAAAAGTTTTCTTCAAACATTGTTTCTATTTATTTTTGATACCAAATATTATAATTAATTTTATAAATTTTATATTATAAAAAATAGATAATTTTTTTAATTTATCATATCAAAATAATCTTGGGGTGAAATTTTGGGATTTTTTTAAAAGGGTAAATTTTTCAATGAATAATGAAAAAATATATATTTATTTTTATAAAACTATCATGTATTTTCATTAAAAAGATCCATTATGATTTGAATTTTATACTAAAGTAAAATAGATTTATTTAATTACATAAAATCTAATTAGTTACATTTTAATAAGCAATGTACATGATTTTTTTATAAATTCAAATTTTGGATTAATTTTTTTTCTAAGAACTGTTTTCTATTGTGTTTTATGGATTTATATGAAATTTTATTTATATAAATTTAAGAGAATAATATTGAAAAATGGTTTTTTTTTATTTTTGATAATAATTTTTAGATATTTTAAATAGGTCACCTTATATTAAATCATTTTTAATAGTAGGTAAATAATTTCATCTTAGCACGGATAAATTAGGAAATTTAGTTGAAAATAATGTGACAAATCCTAAAAATAACTCTAAAACATGTATTTATTTTATTAGATAAGTGTGTTTTGACCATTACCATAAAAGATTCCAAAATTTAGGAATTTAACTCCACTTTCCTTTGATAATTACCGTAATATAATTTTAAAAATGAATAAACAAAAAATTTCACTCTCTTTGTTTTACTATAACTATTATTTTTTCAAAGGAATAATAAGTTCTGTTTAGTTATAAATTTATATTATAAATTTAAATAAATATTTTATATCATGTTATTTTTTTTAAAAGTTAGTGATTAAAAAATTTCTTAAATTCTTATGCAACGTTGATGTATTTCTTGTTCAAGAAGTAAAAAAAGAAAGTAAATGATTTTTGAAAACATTAAAGGAAGTGAAATTTGGATAAATTATTTTTTCCCATGATTTTTTTGATAAATAAAACATATTATTAATGTTTTAAATTTTTATTTTTTAATTATTTTACTATAATAACATCATAAAATTCAAACTATGTGAATAGTTCTGAAAAACACATTAATGGTATATTATGTTAAATAATATTTCATTAAATTATTTATAATTCATAATAATATTATAATTGGACATGAAAATGGGATATGGTATATAATATCAAATATTTCAAATTTATGGTTCACTTAAACTTTTATATAATATTTTATGACCCCAAAATATTAAAAGACTTTGATATCACAGTAGACATCAAAATGGTTAACAATGTGTTTGAACAAAGAGATAATGGTGAAATAATCATCTAAACATGTCCATATTTTTTGAATGAGAGGATTTATAAACATCGTCATCCTATAATTTAATTATATAAAATTGAAGTCACTTGAACATGAAAATTAATTTATTTTAATTTAATAATTTAAGTATTTCAAGGGGTTCTTCTCCTCCCACATATAAAAAATAACTTCCTCTCCCCTCTTTCTCATATCTTTAGAGCTCTCTAGTTTATCCGATCCATACCCATGTATCTATAAAACATTCCTATCTATAAACTAGAGGATTTTATCTCTTTAAAATACCATCCTATAATTTATATGGTGTTATTTAAAGTGTTTATCTTAGGATAAGGTTATAAAAGGCAAATATAGAAAATCTGGACTCAAGGTAAGGGGTTACATAAATCAATTTCATTTTATTGGGTTATATTGCCTAATTATTTTTTATGTTATTACAATATTATGTATTTAGGTAACTATAAATATTTTATATTGTATTTAAATTGGTTTTATATGAATTTCAATTTGTTACACATAATTGTCCTATTCATTAATGCTCTATTAAATTGTATTATATTTAAGGGTATTACCGTATCAAATTTTTTCTATGATAAATATTCTATATTCTACAATTGACTCCTTTTTAAGGGATATTCTATATATGGATGTCATTTATATTTCTTCACAAGAAAATTGTGTGGATTTAAAAATCCATATAAGCCCCACAATTTCATCTAGTTTTCATTCATAGATTACTAATGTGTAAGTGTTATTCATATCAATGTTATTTCTTTGAGATATGTTTGATGTTATGAAACAATTTTTTTATGATGTCTATATTATACCCCATTTACATGTAATATCATGAATATCCTTATGTCTAAGGTATTTAAAATTTCATTTGATTTTATTATTTCATGGGGATTACGATTCAAAAGTTACCGAAGTGGTAAGGGGTTTATGTTTTAATCCTATTTTAATCAAGATTGTTTATAATTTAATTTTAATTTAAAACAAATATTATCCTTACCTGATAAAACGAATTAGTATTTCTTATTCTCTATTTATTTATTTAATTTTGAATCTTTTCTACCACACACACCTTTTCGGTGATCAAATGGTTCTGAATTTTTTTATGAAAAGTCATCATTATTTCTCCTCTTTTGGTTAAAAAACCTTTTTTAACCATATTTTTTTTCTAAAATGCTTTCAATAATATTTTTTAGTCTTAAATAATATTTTATTAAATTCATTTTTCCCATGTTTTTTTACAAAAAGATATAAAAATAAATTATTTTCATTTTCATAACAAGGATCTTTTTATCAATGGTGCGAAAAGAATTATCATTTTAACAATTATGTACTAAGATAAATTTATAATCTTCATGAAATCTAAATTATTTTAATATTCCTTTATAATATTCCATGGTTCCTTTCAATGAAATTTATTTTCCAACTATTCTAGAAATATTTATTCTTTAAAAGTAATATTCAAAGTGGAAAAAGTATTTTCCTCTAGAATTATTTTATTGATATGTTCAAGTTATTTATATTCATAAATGATATCAACCCTTTATTTTAGATATGAACCACTAGTTTTATATTGTAATTATACCATCCATATTATTTTATGGGATGGATTATGATTTTTTCAAAGTGATTTTCAAGGAACAAATTTCTTTTCCATTATTAAATCTTGATATGAAATAAAAATGGTTACTATTATAAAGAAATTTATATGTTTAAAATTTTATTACTAATTATGTGGTGTATGGACATATGTATTGATGATTTATGGTTGGTTTTTTATAATTCAGGGATATGTTGTTCTATTACCAGGGCCGATTTCTTACACTAAAAACTAAGGAAGGGTTGGTCTATTATTTCCATCTAAAGCATTGGGAAAAGTGAGAGAGTTAATCGGTTATAGGTTTCTCCTAAGAAATTTTTAAAATTTATAAGGTATATTAAATCAGATGTAACAGTGATCTTAAGAGAGATATGATATTTATGTTCCAAGATACCAACACATTTTCATTATATTTTTGATGAGTTATAATGATTTTTCAATAAAGGGTTGTTTTCAAATGGCTCATGATTATTAATATACATGACTCATGACTTATGTTAAATAGTTTTGTGATGTATCCTAATTTATGATTCATGTTTTATGTGTATGAAATACATTATTTTATGATCATGTACTTTGATTATGTAATCAAACCCTCATGCTCATCTTATAATCACTGATGACATTTAATTCATAATACCTATGTTAAACCTAAATAATAGTTTGACCTCACCCATAATATGTTTATCTTCCCTAGGTTATAGGTAATATTGTTATGTAATATAATTATATAAGGATTTTGTGTCATATATATTAAGACATAATCTGAAATAAGATAACGAGGAATATTGTGAAAATTTATAACTTGAAGACATGGGTGTTTTTTGTAAGATCTTTTCATAATTATCTAAAACTTTAATCCTAAAATGTAATAGGGTGTGTGTGTCATCCAATATTTAAATTTTAAGGTGTAGGTTTTGGATAATTCAAGTTGGCTCACATTAATTGATAATGATGTAGGAAATTTAAAGATTATGTTTCAGTACTAAACATGGGAGTACAAGTTCATCGTTTGTATAGTAAATTATCTATGTCAGGCCATTATTATAGTCCAAACTCTAGTATAATATTCTATTAATCATTAATAAAATAAATAATTATATTCATAAAATAAAATTTATATGCCCACTTATCTGATAAATAAATTAATATTATATTTTCCCTTTTAATAAGTTAATAATCAATATATTTATATATATTTTGATTTCGATTAATTTATTTTTGACTTCATCAAAATTACTTCAATAATATGTAATGACCTTATCCCTAATAGCCTGGCTCTGATGTTTACATTATGAAATTATCAAAATATACAAGGAATCACAACCTCAAGGATAGGATATTTTATTAGTCTTGGTAAACTATATAAATATATGAATCCAATAATAAATTTGAATAAGAAATTTACAAAATCGTTTTTTAGAATATAATTATTCCTGCTACCATATCATTCATGAAGCAGGTCAGGCCTCAATCTGACCCAACATTCGACCTAACCTGAAACAAGGCTAGAGAGGTGTTCCCAATCCTCTATAGTTAGAGACTATCATCGATAATCAAACGTAATCTATATGAGAATGATTTTTCTTAATAAAACCCATGATCAAATGACCAAAAATATTACATAACATAAAATAATAAATATTTAACATCAATAAAAATGTAAAAAATAAAAACATACAACAAATATAAAAAAATAATCTACCAAGAGATACTAAAACAATACCAAAATCTGACTCGGTATCCACATGACCTCTGGGTCACCACAAACCATAAGAACTAGCCTTCCCAAAAGGAAAACCTAAACTAGAAACGAGAACATGAAAAACAACTCGAGTCCACCGATGTCATGTGGCACAGGTACGGTGACAGTATAAATATCTTAGTAGTTAAGAACTATGATGGACATACATTTCTTTTCCCAAAATAGTCCATAAAAACTAGTTTGAGATACATTTAGAAAATAATTTTTTATTGTTTTAAATAGACAAACATAAATTTCAATTTTAAAACAGTTTTACATTCCAAAACCTAATTTATAAAATACAAACCCAAATAAGTGACTATACTTGGAGATAAAAAGGGGTGTGCTGAAAATAAAAGAAATAGTACAAGAAGGTAGAAAGATAGAAAAACAAAAATCCAAGTGAATCAGAGTAAAACAAAATTTGTATATATAATCATGGGAATTTCCTAAAAACCTCTAGAAGGAATCTTTGGACATACTTAGATCGTATGCACCTATCAGTGTATGGTGAAGCTCTAGTGTTAACAACCATCTAGATTCTTTAAACAAGCCTCACTAGTGGAACATCATATCTGCCCTCTCAGCAAATCTAGGGGGTACAAACCAATCTAATCGATGTCGATAAGAAACTATCACTCCACTATCTAGATAATTCCTATGAATACCATTATACTAGTACATTTTGAATGTGGATGTCCTCCCAAGTGTGGTATAAACCTATAACCCACAGATTCCATCATTCTTAAATTGGAAAATAATTTACACCACCTATACGATGTCCCTCTCCTTTGAGGGACTACCAAAGAGGTTCACATCACACAACAAACCACACAAAAGTTTCAAATAGATATACATGTCATGTCACATTAATACCACTTTTTAAAATACCAAAGGATACAACATAATCCTCTAAAATTTTCAAATACAATTTCATTTCAAAATAAATTTCCAAAATCAATGTGAAAACACACAGAATGCTATAAAGGTTCCAAATAAGACTTTATGTCACATCGTTACCAAATCAAACATCAAAATACAAAACGGGTCAAGCCTTTGAAAACATATATGAAACCATCCGTGAATGCATTTGACAAACCAGAAACCATTAATAATAAAAGGGGCCATTTTGAAAAAAACATGTGGGTTTGAAGGAACCATTTAATATGGGGGACTAAAAGTAATGAAAAAAAACCCCATTTTAAATACTGGGCTCAATAAATGAATATTCCAAAAGAATCTACTATCATTTTAGATCCCACACATAGGTACACCTCGTGCACATATGTATGTTCCCAAGTCTAATGAAACACATAAATCATTTCTATATCACATTAAGTTCTAATTTAAAAAGTCTTAAAGAGCCTTAAAAACATTTTAGACAAAACCATCAAACCGCACACCCAACCCTATTCACAATGAAACCCAAATAATCAAAACATAATAAGGGCCATGTGCAAACCAAAGCACAAAATTCCATTTTAACAGTCTAATTTTCATTTCAAAAAACACCTTTCAAGAATATATATATATAGGTGTAATGAATAAAATATCTTTGAAAACCCATTTCCATCAAATCTCTATCATAAAAATACCAAAACCATTTACACTAACACATCAAAAGCAAGTATTTTACCTTTGAAAATCATGTTGGAAAGCTCAATAATAAATGGAATGTATGGAAATGGATAATAATATAAACATTAACCTCAATGAGTTGTGATGTCACGACCCGTCCTCGGGGCCCGTGCCGTGACTACCCCAAGCCCGCCTTCCATAGGCCAGGGGCTGGCGACTAGCACCAAGGCGTAAAATCCCAGTAAACAGGGAAGGCGTTGCCTTTATAAGTAACAACCACACAGAGTCAGCAAGCGGAAAGTAAAGTGCAGAAAAGTAAAGGGGGCCGGAAATACAAGCCCAACTGTAAAGTACATCTGAAAAGTAAAGTACAGCAACTGAAGAAAAGACGGCGGCCTCGTGTCGTCCACTGGCAATCCCACCTGAAGGGTGGGTACAGATAGCCTCCAGGCTCCTCGGGTCCCACGTCCGCTCCGAGCACGTCCCGCCCAGTGGTCCACCTCCAGGTACCGTCCTGCTCCACGCCCCAACCGTGATCAGCGCTGTCCGTCGTCTGCAACCAACACAACAAGGTGCGGGCATAGCCCGTGCAGGGGTGAGTACAAGCTACTCAGTAAGGACCCCGAGACCCCCGAAGGTCTCCCGAAATCCACAAAGGATATAGCACAAAAGAAAGATGCAATCACGAAGTAACATCTGACTCGACTTAGGTATATGCCCATACATATACCTAAGTCCCCACTTCTAGCTCTGCTCACGAGCTCAAGAACATCTCAATCCACATAGGAAAGCAAGACTCAAATCCACAAAGGAGAGTAAACAGTAAATCCACATAGGATAGTTCAACACAATCCACAAAGGAGAGTAAACAGTAAAATCCACATAGGATAGTTCAACACAATCCACAAAGGAGAGTAACATACGATTCAGCTCAACCAAGATTTTCATTATCGAAACCGTAAGTGTTGAAGAGCCCCATCTCTGAAGTGTACAGTGGTCCTGTCACGACTCCGAGGTACTGCTCACTAACCTAGACTGCTGAAGTACTCCTCCTGTCGAGTACCGCGGGTCTGCTGCCAACTACCGGGCGCTCCGTCCGCTGAGGGTCTGCTGCCAAATACCGGGCGCTCACCCAGATAGCCTACTGAGGTACTCCTCCTGTCGAGTACCGCGGGTTTGCCGCCAACTACCAGGCGCTCCGTCCGCCGTGGGTCTGCTGCCAACTACTGGGCGCTCCGTCCACTGGGCTAGTCGACTCACTCCAAGTCGAGTCGGTCAAGCAGTCGTCAGGTCTCAGTCATCTACACGGTCTCCGTACTCCGCACGCACGTCTCCACCGTCGCGGGTCTGTCGCTACAACCAAGCGCACACACTCCGTAGAGTATCGCGGGTCCGCCGCTACAACCAAGCGCTCCACCGCCAAGGGTCTGCTGCTGCATCCAAGCGCACCACCACTGTCAAGTACCACGGGTCCGCCGCTACACCCAAGCGCTCCACCGCTCAAGGTAAAAAGAAGATTCAGCTCACACAGGTTCGGTAGCACTATTCCACGTAGGATCGCTGAGTGCAGTAGTCGACGCAGTCCACTGAGGATCTCTGCACAGTCGTCGCCGCAGTCCACGAAGGATCTCTGCTCTGCCGTCGCCGCAGTCCACGGAGGATCTCTGCTCTGTCGTCGTCGCAGTCCACGGAGGATCTCTGCTCTGTCGTCGTCGCAGTCCACGGAGGATCTCTGCTCTGCGAGCCGAGAGGCTGATACATCAACTGACACGTAGTCCGAAGTTGATGTATCCAAAAGTTCCGTATCGACAACAGGATCTCAACGCAACAGACGGCGCGTCAATCGGACGCCCGGTCTGAGAGTTATTGGCATTTTCGTCCTAGGGGCCCGGTTGGTTTTTAGGGCAAAACCAACCCGACCGTACTCCGCCTGTGTCCGATCCTCGGGCGGAGTATGCCAAAAGTTCCGTCTCACTTAGAGGGATCTACCACAGCTGACGGTACGTCGATCGGACGTCCGTAGCTCAAGTTATGAGCGTTTCCGCTCCGAGGGCCCAGTTGGTTTCGTGTACGAACCAACCCGGCCGAACCCAAAGTCTTCCGAAACCTTGAGTATAATATACCGAAACGACCGTCTCGATCCAAGGATCGCGTAGCCGCTGACGGTTCGTCAAACGGAGGTCCCAGGCCCAAGATATGGGCAAAAGACCGAGGAGGGCCCGAAAACGGGGGTTCTGGGCCCGGGGCGACCCGGCCCGAACCCCCCCCTGGGTCGGCCGAACCGGGCGGCCCGAACCGGGTCGGCCCGACCCGGCCCGAACCGGCTAGGCCGGGTCCGTTCCGGCCTGGGCGCGGCCCGGCCGACCGGACCGGTCGGCTCGGCTTCGGCCGAGCGGCCGAAGGAGGGCGCCGCGGGCTTGACCCGCGGCTCAAACGAAACGCGGCCCCGCGGGGGGCCGCCTGTCACGCAGACGCGGCCGGGCCGCCGCGTCCGTTCCCGGTTCCGCGCAGCCGCGGAACCGGCCGCCGCCGCCGCCGCGGCTTCAGCCGCGGCGGACTTCCTCCACGGCGGCGCGCCGGGCGCCGCCGCCTCCGGTCGCCGGCGCCGCCGCGCCGGCGACCCGCGCCGCCGCCGCCTTCCGCGGGCCGCCGGAGATGCTCCGGTGGCCCGATTCCTTTCCCGTCTGCGCCGTTGCTCCTCCCGGGGGCCGACCTTCACTGCGGGACCAACAGATCGCCCCTGCCGCGCGGTTCGTCGTCGTCCGCCATATCCGCACAACAAAAGAGATCGGCGGAGGGTTGCCGGGTCTTGTTCGTTAGACCCGCACCCTCCGCGTTAGTCATAATCCACGGGAGGAATAATCAACAACAATTTTAAATAGATTAAAATTGTCGGAGATCATGTTCTTCACTTTAAAAGAATAAACAAGCGGGAAATAAGATAAAATAATCCAACCTCCCTTACCTCGCAGCTGTCGTTGCCGAACGAGGGATCGTCGCGGGATTGCTCGTCGCGGAAGAAGGGGGAATCGTCGCGTCGTCGCGGTATCCGGCGTCGCGTCGCCAATCTCCGGATCAAGAACAAACGGATTTAATTAATTTAAATCCGTTGTTATTGAAATTAAAAAAAGGGAGAATTAACGATCCGATTCTTACCTTAGTTGCCGAACGAGAATCGGCTGCGGAAGAAGAGGCGTCGCCGAAGAACGTCGTGGGTAAAGCTCGTCGACGTCGCAGATCTCGGCGTGCGTCGTCGAATTCCGGTCGCCGGCGTTCTTCACGTTCTTCGCGTTCTTCGCGTTCTTCGCGTTCTTCGCGGGGAGATGAAGAAACAAGATCCTCTCAAATCCTTTCAAAGGATTTTTAGGTTGGTCTTATTTTATAAACATGCCAACACACGAAACCGGTTAAGAAACGATCCATCAATTCGAAAGAAACGACCCATTTAATTCACGAAAGAAACAGCCCATTTAATTCACTAAATAAACCGCCCAATTAAATGGTCTGTTAAGAATTAAAGAAAACGCGTCGGTTGACTTTTCAGTTACTTTGACGGGTTTTCGCGGGTGCGTTACTTAGCGAAAGAAACGGCGGGGCTCGTGCGGGCCCCACCTCACAAATATCCTACCAAGGGGGTAGGATATTTCTGGATAGAATCCCATCCAGTTCAGCTCAGATCAAGCCGCCTTTAAGTGGCTTCAAGTGGCTTCCAAGCAGCTTAAGTGAAATAAAATAAAGTTGTCGCACAAACTTTATTTTATTTCTGACTTAAAGCCCCAAAATTTAAAAACCACGTCTGAGCAAACGCAACTCCGGAAAAGGCGTTTCTAAGCAAATACCGGTGCTGCGATTTCATCGGTGCCCTCAGAATTCGATTCCGGGCACCGGTTCAAAAGTTAGGAATTCCCGCTCGTTCGTTCACTGAACGTACCCGAGCCAAACTTCGGAAATTAATTCCGGGCACTCCGGGCCTCGGAATCAGGTGCCGTCTGAAACCGCGCTCTTGTAAAATTCTAAAGAAAATTAAGAAAAAAATTTCCCTTGAATTTTACGGGTCTTTACATTACTCGCACCTCAGGGCTTTACGTCCCTGTAAAGCTTCAACTCACACTTAAGGGAAACAAAGTAGTACTGAGCACGCAACTGAGCTTTACGCTCCCATATGCTCACCTGAAGATCTCGTGCTACCCGAGAAGCACCCCAGAGGAAGCAACCGTTCACGTAGAACCTCCTCCTGTCGATCCTCGATCTCTACTAGGACCTCCGTGCTTGTCGCCCTGTCATCGACGTCCAACTCCCCGGGGTCGATGACGTGTGAAGAAACATACACGTATCTCCACAGCTGAGACACGTGGTGGACATTATGTACCCTGTGCGACTGAGGTGGTAGGGTCAAGCGGTAAACCTCCTCGCCTACCCTGCTGAAGATCAAAAGGGCCCATCGAACATCGGATATAACATGCCGCCTCGGCCACATCTCCGAAGCCTCATCGGGTTGAGACCGTATAAGAACGTGTTCGTCACCATCGAATTCAAGAGGTTTCCCTTTTTAGGTTAGAACTGAAACTCAAAACTCATGCTGCCACAAGGGTAGGGTTGACCAACTCAAGAGTGATTGGCCACACCCTCTTATGCCTGAGTTTAACATGTGCTGCCCAGGGTTTCCTTTCCGCCGACCAAGGAAAACCCATTCCGACTTTTGCCTAAAACAGTCAACCGGGGTATGATTTGTGAATCATACCCAGATCAACGTCGTAAGGCCTCTACGCTGTCACAAAGAGATTCCAACCGAAACTCTCGCCTCGAGGTCAAATCACACCGTCGGCGTAAGTGTGATTATCGAGTCTCCTCCCAAAGGTATCTCCAGACGTGAGGGTCAAGTCTACGGCTTACCCGGAACCTCTAGGTCTGGGACATGATTCGTGGAAGGGTAGAATGATTGGTTCCTATGTCTATAGATATGGCATCTCGTAGTAGACATAATTCGTACCCCGAATCATTCTTAGAGTTCCTGGGTCACACTCCTTGACCGCAATGCAGCTACTCTCCTCCCCAGCCCTCCTGCTCCCTGAGCCTGGCGGGGACTACTAAGTCGGGTGGTCGTAACATGTCGAAATGTACACCACCACATGCTGCTCTCTAAGCTCCGCTTCCACGTCTGCTACCCTGCAGATTCATCTGTCCTTAGCACTTCCTCCTCCTGAAACATTTTACACGCCCGAGTCTCTGAGACTGGCGCTAGTTTCCTGCCTTTCACTGCTAACGTTCACAACCACAAAGGTTCTCTCTAGCATCCTAGCATAGGTAGAAATGCATAGAGGAAAAGTAATGGTTCGGATTTCCTTTAGACACACTTCGCTCAGAAGTTCGAGTCTAAGGAACTGATCACAACGTAACCAACGAGTAATAAGATTGATTGGTAAGCCACGATGAGTGCTCTGCTTCCGACATGTCGTACTGTCGAAGCTGTATTAGCTCCAGAAAACTCACAACCACCTCCTCAAGCCAGTCCTCAGCCGCCTACGAGTCAGGCTCACCTCGAAACTTGAGGGATATCTGATGCTAAAACATATGTAAGGCACTAAGCCTGTGATTCTCTGCTACCGGTACCGCCGGTAGTGTCTACTGACCAACAGGTAGTGACATAGCTGGAACACTACCCGTAGGTACTATCCCAGGTATCGGTTTGCGTACCGAAGCCTCATTACTACAAGAACCAACCTCATGGTCACTCACTGGAAACAACAGAAGCTAAGATCATCATCCGCTCTACTAGTATCCAAGCTAGGCGTAGAACTCTAGCAACCGCCTCCATCCAGTCCACTGCTGCCTGGGAAATCTGTCTCGCCTCGTATCCTCAGAGGCCTCTACTGCTGGAACTCGTGCATCGCGCTCTGCTAGCGTGCACTGTCAGCTAGTGGCATCCTCTGCCTAACGGGTGGTGGTGCTGCTGGTACACCACCCGAAGGTGCCAACACTGAAAAAGGGTCATGCACCGGAGTCTCGCTGCTCGGTGGGCCATCATCGAGAACTCTCTCGGAACTCCAGCTAACTATCTGCATGGTGACATCCTGAACAGTTGTGTCACGGTCAACGATTTATACCTGGTGAGCTGACCTGGTTTGAGCTGACTTTAAACATTTTGGGAAACACACACGCAATCAGTGTTTTCGTGCATTAAGTTGGAAATCAGAAGTCAGGGTCCTGGTGTACGGATACGTCGGCCGCCGCACCAACACTGGACTCCCTGGACTGATAACCACACTCAATATACTAAACACTATTGCTTCACATAGAAAAAAGACCAGAGTCTGCGGTAGAACCGAACTCCTCTGATACCAATTTGTCACGACCCGTCCTCGGGGCCCGTGCCGTGACTACCCCAAGCCCGCCTTCCATAGGCCAGGGGCTGGCGACTAGCACCAAGGCGTAAAATCCCAGTAAACAGGGAAGGCGTTGCCTTTATAAGTAACAACCACACAGAGTCAGCAAGCGGAAAGTAAAGTGCAGAAAAGTAAAGGGGGGCGGAAATACAAGCCCAACTGTAAAGTACAACTGAAAAGTAAAGTACAGCAACTGAAGAAAAGACGGCGGCCTCATGTCGTCCACTGGCAATCCCACCTGAAGGGTGGGTACAGATAGCCTCCAGGCTCCTCGGGTCCCACGTCCGCTCCGAGCACGTCCCGCCCAGTGGTCCACCTCCAGGTACCGTCCTGCTCCACGCCCCAACCGTGATCAGCGTTGTCCGTCGTCTGCAACCAACACAACAAGGTGCGGGCATAGCCCGTGCAGGGGTGAGTACAAGCTACTCAGTAAGGACCCCGAGACCCCCGAAGGTCTCCCGAAATCCACAAAGGATATAGCACAAAAGAAAGATGCAATCACGAAGTAACATCTGACTCGACTTAGGTATATGCCCATACATATACCTAAGTCCCCACTTCTAGCTCTGCTCACGAGCTCAAGAACAACTCAATCCACATAGGAAAGCAAGACTCAAATCCACAAAAGAGAGTAAACAGTAAATCCACATAGGATAGTTCAACACAATCCACAAAGGAGAGTAAACAATAAAATCCACATAGGATAGTTCAACACAATCCACAAAGGAGAGTAACATACGATTCAGCTCAACCAGGATTTTCATTATCGAAACCGTAAGTGTTGAAGAGCCCCATCTCTGAAGTGTACAGTGGTCCTGTCACGACTCCGAGGTACTGCTCACTAACCTAGACTGCTGAAGTACTCCTCCTGTCGAGTACCGCGGGTCTGCTGCCAACTACCGGGCGCTCCGTCCGCTGAGGGTCTGCTGCCAAATACCGGGCGCTCACCCAGATAGCCTACTGAGGTACTCCTCCTGTCGAGTACCGCGGGTTTGCCGCCAACTACCAGGCGCTCCGTCCGCCATGGGTCTGCTGCCAACTACTGGGCGCTCCGTCCACTGGGCTAGTCGACTCACTCCAAGTCGAGTCGGTCAAGCAGTCGTCAGGTCTCAGTCATCTACACGGTCTCCGTACTCCGCACGCACGTCTCCACCGTCGCGGGTCTGTCGCTACAACCAAGCGCACACACTCCGTAGAGTATCGCGGGTCCGCCGCTACAACCAAGCGCTCCACCGCCAAGGGTCTGCTGCTGCATCCAAGCGCACCACCACTGTCAAGTACCACGGGTCCGCCGATACACCCATGCGCTCCACCGCTCAAGGTAAAAAGAAGATTCAGCTCACACAGGTTCGGTAGCACTGTTCCACGTAGGATCGCTGAGTGCAGTAGTCGACGCAGTCCACTGAGGATCTCTGCACAGTCGTCGCCGCAGTCCACGAAGGATCTCTGCTCTGTCGTCGCCGCAGTCCATGGAGGATCTCTGCTCTGTCGTCGTCGCAGTCCACGGAGGATCTCTGCTCTGTCGTCGTTGCAGTCCACGGAGGATCTCTGCTCTGCGAGCCGAGAGGCTGATACATCAACTGACACGTAGTCCGAAGTTGATGTATCCAAAAGATCCGTATCAACAACAGGATCTCAACGCAACAGACGGCGCGTCAATCGGACGCCCGGTCTGAGAGTTATTGGCATTTTCGTCCCAGTGGCCCGGTTGGTTTTTAGGGAAAAACCAACCCGACCGTACTCCGCCTGTGTCCGATCCTCGGGCGGAGTATGCCAAAAGTTCCGTCTCACTTAGAGGGATCTACCACAGCTGATGGTACGTCGATCGGACGTCCGTAGCTCAAGTTATGAGCGTTTCCGCTCCGAGGGCCTAGTTGGTTTCGTGTACGAACCAACCCGGCCGAACCCAAAATCTTCCGAAACCTTGAGTATAATATACCGAAATGACCGTCTCGATCCAAGGATCGCGTAGCCGCTGACGGTTCGTCAAACGGAGGTCCCAGGCCCAAGATATGGGCAAAAGACCGAGGAGGGCCCGAAAACAGGGGTTCTGGGCCCGGGGCGACCCGGCCCGAACCCCCCCCTGGGTCGGCCGAACCGGGTCGGCCCGAACCAGGTCGGCCCGACCCGGCCCGAACCGGCTAGGCCGGGTCCGGTCCGGCCTGGGCGCGGCCCGGCCGACCGGACCGGCCGGCTCGGCTTCGGCCGCGCGGCCGAAGGAGGGCGCCGCGGGCTTGACCCGCGGCTCAAACGAAACGCGGCCCCGCGGGGGGCCGCCTGTCACGCGGATGCGGCCGGGCCGCCGCGTCCGTTCCCGGTTCCGCGCAGCCGCGGAACCGGCCGCCGCGGCGGACTTCCTCCACGGCGGCGCGCCGGGCGCCGCCGCCGCCTTCCGCGGGCCGCCGGAGATGCTCCGGTGGCCCGATTCCTTTCCCGTCTGCGCCGTTGCTCCTCCCGGGGGCCGACCTTCACTGCGGGACCAACAGATCGCCCCTGCCGCGCGGTTCGTCGTCGTCCGCCATATCCGCACAACAAAAGAGATCGGCGGAGGGTTGCCGGGTCTTGTTCGTTAGACCCGCACCCTCCGCGTTAGTCATAATCCACGGGAGGAATAATCAACAACAATTTTAAATAGATTAAAATTGTCGGAGATCATGTTCTTCACTTTAAAAGAATAAACACGGGGGAAATAAGATAAAATAATCCAACCTCCCTTACCTCGCAGCTGTCGTTGCCGAACGAGGGATCGTCGCGGGATTGCTCGTCGCGGAAGAAGGGGCAATCGTCACGTCGTCGCGGTATCCGGCGTCGCGTCGCCAATCTCCGGATCAAGAACAAACGGATTTAATTAATTTAAATCCGTTGTTATTGAAATTAAAAAAAGGGAGAATTAACGATCCGATTCTTACCTTAGTTGCCGAACGAGAATCGGCTGCGGAAGAAGAGGCGTCGCCGAAGAACGTCGTGGGTAAAGCTCGTCGACGTCGCAGATCTCGGCGTGCGTCGTCGAATTCCGGTCGCCGGCGTTCTTCGCGTTCTTCGCGTTCTTCGCGTTCTTCGCGGGGAGATGAAGAAACAAGATCCTCTCAAATCCTTTCAAAGGATTTTTAGGTTGGTCTTATTTTATAAACATACCAACACACGAAACCGGTTAAGAAACGATCCATCAATTCGAAAGAAACGACCCATTTAATTCACGAAAGAAACAGCCCATTTAATTCACGAAATAAACCACCCAATTAAATGGTCTGTTAAGAATTAAAGAAAACGCGTCGGTTGACTTTTCAGTTACTTTGACGGGTTTTCGCGGGTGCGTTACTTAGCGAAAGAAACGGCGGGGCTCGTGCGGGCCCCACCTCACAAATATCCTACCAAGGGGGTAGGATATTTCTGGATAGCATCCCATCCAGTTCAGCTCAGATCAAGCCGCCTTTAAGTGGCTTCAAGTGGCTTCCAAGCAGCTTAAGTGAAATAAAATAATGTTGTCGCACAAACTTTATTTTATTTCTGACTTAAAGCCCCAAAATTTAAAAACCACGTCTGAGCAAACGCAACACCGGAAGAGGCGTTTCTAAGAAAATACCGGCGCTGCGATTTCATCGGTTCCCTCAGAATTCGATTCCGGGCACCGGTTCAAAAGTTAGGAATTTCCGCTCGTTCGTTCACTGAACGTACCCGAGCCAAACTTCGGAAATTAATTCCGGGCACTCCGGGCCTCGGAATCAGGTGCCGTCTGAAACCGCGCTCTTGTAAAATTCTAAAGAAAATTAAGAAAAAAATTTCCCTTGAATTTTACGGGTCTTTACATGTGAACATAATGAAACTATCAGATAAAGAAGATATTATTCATCACTTTCCAATTCATCACTAATATGTAATATTAGTGCTTACGATACGAATTGACCCTGAAACTAGTATAACACCATTATTTGTAATGATGAGATCACACCATTTTTTTCAAGATCCAATTATATATATACTCCTAGCTTCACTTTGAAATAAATTGGTGTTATAAAGAAATAAAATATTTTGTTTATATGATAAATCCATGATTCCGCTTATTTTGGTCTTACATTCCCATGAAACATTGGCTTCTTATTCCTTTTAAAATTTGTATCATGTTCCTTATGTCATGGTTCCTAATTTTGATTTCCTTTTTCTACAGTATAAAATTCTTTTATAATTATTTTCATTAACTATTGGTTCACTTGTGCTTTAGGTTGAACTACATTTTCAGTGACCACTTTTGAATTATTTTTCAATCTTCTAACCAGTTCCATTTTTCTCTAAACCAAAAAAAATACCTCTTAGACTCCATGTATCAATTAATTGAAGGCCAATGATATCCAAAATCGTAAAAATAAATATTTTCATGATAATTTCCAAAAAAAATAAAAACTAGCATGAATGATACAATCCTAGTGGAAATTATCCCCATTAATTTGTGATATTTTATTCCCATTAGTTAATCTCACGATGATGAGATAATAAAAATCCTATAGATATTAAAGAACATATTTCTAATCTTGATCCCCACTGGTAAAAATTTTTCCCTCCAAATATTAGATACATATTTTTATTCAATACATTTCAAGTCCTGACACATCCTATCTTCTTAATACTATCCCAAACAACGAACTAACCTAAATGATACCACTTGTAACATTCCACCCCATCCCATAGGCTTTGGGAAAGGTGGAGGTGTTACCAACCTTTGGTTATGACCCAAATACACTAAAGGGTGTAAATAAATTCCAAGGGATTTTCCAAATCAGGGGGTAATTTACTATTAAAAAAAGAAAATGAAACAAGCACTATGACATGACATAAAACAAAAACAACTCACATAATATGAACCATTGATAATAAAAGTGACAATAGAAATAAAAATACACAATAAGGTTTGAAAACTCAAAACATGAAAGACTTCATGGCACCAAGTTGGCACTGTTATGATTCCACTATAAGAAGACCTACATGCTCTGGGTCCTATAAAACCTAAATGTAACATCATAATACTTCTATAGAAAATTAAGAAACATGTCCCTTTCCTATATCACAAAAAATACTATCTATATATTCACCCACATGCATATATATTTTGTGAGTATGGTAAATCAATAGGAAGATATTGAGACTTCCCACACATGACACAAGGATAAAGACAAGTTAGATAATCATTTAATATAAAATATAATGATATATCCCCGAATTAGTTTAGAAAATTGATAGTTTTAAATAAGTAGGAGAATAATTCCATTCCATTCTATATACCCTTTTTCCACCATGCACACACCTAATGCATGCATCCAACCTTTTAATAGTCCTAACTCATGAGAAAAATAACATTTCATTCATATACCATGGAATCACCTGTCAATTCACCACTATTTCCATAATTTAATAAAAGTATAAAGGTGTTATCATTATCCATTAGATTCATGCATTTGACTAACCTATTGATCAAGATATTTATATATTAATGTAAGATATCATTTAATTCATTATTAGAAACTATTCTCACTTTCAAAGTCATCACTAATTTTTTTTACCAAAATAGTACCAAGTCATCATTAATATGTTATATTTATCCACACACCCTATAATTTCTTACTATTATTATATGGTTTGATGTGATTTTACCATTATATGATCAAGAATTATGAATTGGAATGAGAATCTAAACTTGATGTTCCTGGTGGTTTTTTACATACAAGAACATGTTCAGTATAGAATTCTTAGGATTTTTAAGGATTTGAATGTTATTTGTTTTTTAGAAATTAGTTGATGACTACAGTGAATTAGGGATACAATTCATGGAGTATTAAAATTTATGGTTCTTTCACCATAGAATTATAAAGTTCAGGAGATACTTAAGGTACCTGAATAGCCTATATTTAAGATGTATCTTCTACACATGATGCACTTATCAAGGTTGCATGTAATCCATTGAGAAATTAAATTTATAGATCATGTAAGGTTCTTTTCTATATATAAAATTTACATAATTTAAGGAAATGTTTTTTTCATTTAATTTTATATTGATGAACACTTATTAAAACACATCTGTTAATAAAATCACTCTATTTCATTAATAAATTTATTGGGGAGGATGCTTTTTTATACCAAATCAGGTTTTGAGTCTTTTATTATTATTATTATTATTAATTTTATAATTAATATGATTATTATTTTGTTGATATTGATAACAATGATGCTGATAAAGATGCTGATTATTAGTATTCGATGAAGGTGTAAGGTATTTTTTCACACCTCTGAATATCCTTGGTGTGGGGTCAAGTTTGAGTCCCCCAAAATGTGTGCATGTGTATTTTCAATATTTATCCCTTTTCCTAATCAATGTAAATTATTATTATTGTTGTAGTTGTTGTAGTTTTTGTAGTTGTTACTGATCATGGGTGTGTTTTTCAAAACTCATCATTCAGATTGTCTCTAATTATTTTGATGATGATGATGATCATAATCTCTTCTGATTAAATTTTAATATTTTATTAATATTTAGTAATAATTTTATAATAATTTTATTAATTATTAATTATTATTAATTATTAATTATTATTAATTACTCCTTTAATAATTAATAAGTATGTTATTATTATTGTTAAATAATGTAATTTCATTATTAAAATTTTTATTAGTATTATATAGTTATATTATTATTATTATATGATTTATTTTTTATGAATTATGAACTAATTATGTAATCCACAATAAAGTTGGTAATACAATGAATTATTTGAATTATTAATGTACATACAATGATATAAATATTATCGATAATATTTAATGATAATTAATAAATCTAAATATATAAAAACTATGTTAAAGAAACAAAAATAACTAATTTTCAGGGTTACAATAATGTTATTCACAACATCTCCTCGGGGGAAATTGTGTCACCACTATGTGTGTTAATGTTACGCTTGTATTAAATCTACTTACACTAATGTTTAGGTGGACTATAATGATCAAGAAGGGATGTTTCCTCGTGTATGTGAACCTCATCTATATGTTGTGCCTTTGTCAATGATGCATAATGGTGTGTTTTCTTGGTGGTAGGGTTATTCATATTTAGTTGACCAAATACTTCTCAAAAAATAAATATACAATCGTATGAAATATTGAAATAAAAACACCTAACTTAGGAAATATTTGATGAAAATTATTATTTAGGAAGGGAAATATGGAATAAACTAGGATATGGTATATATATACATTGTAAATAGTAGAGACCTAGTTTTATCATTATAATACTTTGAAATATTTTTAATTAAATTTATCCAGATCTAGGAACTGAGATGATATGTGATTACAAGGCCCGATGTACCTGAAATTAATTTTATTAAAATATTAAATATATTTTACATTGTGTGCACACAGCTTCTCAAAGAAAACAGAATAAATATTAAACAGAATATCATATTAGAAGTATGAGATCATGGATGAGTCTTTAATGTAGCATTTACCCTATAAATGACCTAAAATGGTTTGGCATTGGGCATTCAAATCCCTCTCTGATTGGCGGTATATTCAGTGTGTTTAATTAATTTATTAAATTAATTAATTAAACTCATTTAAACTAAACTATTTCTAAAAATAAATCATCATAGAGGATCTACCATGATTATCCTCATAATCTTAGAATCGTAAATGACACTCTACTTCCCCATTCTATTCGAAGATCACATTGGACGACGACGAAACACCTGATCAGATCAGATCAATATGCAACAAACACAATGACTTTTCTTGATCATTAGAAAATGATTTTTTCATCAAATATGATCCAAAAAATTATATATGACTTTTTAATTAGTTATTTATCAAATTTTATTAAATTTATTGAGCAGATCTAGACTTGTTCTTAAATATTTTCCAATTGTGTCCTATGCATGAGGATACACGCTAGATTTAAATTTATTTATTCAATTATTTTCTAACCTCGGATCACCATTATTGACCATTATCCAAGAAATATTAGAACAAAATAATTTAAACCTTTTTTATGATGCTTTTCCCCCAAATATTCATCGATTTCATCACCAGTTGGACCTCGTTGTCCCATTTTGACATTGTCGGGAGGTACCGAGCCCAATCAAACCCTTATAACCATGATAGATCGATGATAAAATCATGGATCGATGAAATTTTGTTTGATATGGGATTGTTTTTAGGTGAGGATGATCATTTTATTGATTTGATTTTGAGTAATCAAGGGTATAAGCCTTGGGGATGTGTGGTTCATGTGACGAACGCCCAAAAAAATTGAGGCTAATTTAAAAAAAACGATGGCCAGAAACAATGATTTGTTTCTATATCTTTTATTTTTAGATGGAGATAGGGTTGAAGATCAATTGGTGATGCTAGATATGAATCACAGATCATGGATCTGGATTTTTGTGTAACACCTAACTATACGCCGTATATAAGTATGAAGACACTTTATGTATCCCTTCAGTGATGATGGTTAGGGTTTTGGGAAAATTTGAGGATGTCATGGAATGTATCCTCTCTACATGTCGTGTACCCATTTCATGGTTGGGAAACCCATATGGAAGAACACATAAGAGGTGTCCTATGTTAAGTAACATTGATATGTACCCATATACATGAACATATGGCCAACTACATGGACATGACTAGAAGGACACGTCTCTATCCTGGTTGACTTAGAAACACTGTATAGTTCACCTACACGACATGTAATTTTACATACCTTGGAAGTTGTGTTCCCCCCCAGGGGCACGACCAGGTGGTGGAGCAGGACCACATGCCGTGTGGCTCCCCTCACATGTCGTGCACCCCTTGGCCTCTTTTGAACAAAGGTCAAACATCTATATCCCCGTTTTTTGAATTAGGATTTTGTCCTATGAGTAGCCTACCCTTAGTGTTTTTCTAGGTAAATTGATATTGTGACCTTTTTTATTTCTATATACGATGTAGAATGTTCTATGAATGATTCCCAATTAGGATATTCTTGATGATGATTGTGATCATGTAGTATCACAAGGAACTTTCCGAGATGTACCTTCTAGTAAAGTTGGGTAGTGGAGTTACTTGATAGCATTTCTGAGTAGTACCCTCCATAAGGGTTGGGAATTGGAGTTCCTTAAAAAACAATCCATGTGGTATCCTATAGTAAGGTTGGGAAGTGTATTTCTTCTATGAAATTTCTGAGTAGTACTAGCCAGTATGGTTGGACAATGGAGTTCCTCAAAGAAATTTTTATGTGGTTCCCTCCAGCGAGGCTGGGCAGTGGAGTTCCTCGATGCTTTCCAAATGGTACCCAAAAGTAGAGGTAGGAAAATTGTTTCCATGATTTTTAACGATATGACCATCTAATAGTGTTGGGTAGTGGAGACCACAACGATTACTAGAGCGGGACCCCCCCCCCCCCCACATCGGCATGGGTGCGGGTCCTCTATAAACCCTTTCCAAGTGGTTATCTATAAGAGAGCTGGGAAGTGGCATTCCCCAATGACTTTCAAAGTGGTAACCTTCTATTGTAATTGGTAATGGGTTCCCTATCTTGATTTAATGTCCCCACAACTATGCTATATAGTGATGAGGCATGGATAGACATGAACAGTTACTTCTGGGAAGACACATGAGATGCTAGGCATCATTGATGGAATTTTGGAATGGTTGGAAACACATCTTTATGGGTTGAAATATGTGATTGAGATACCATGATACTCTCATTGGGGATTCTTTTACTGGAGTATATATATTCTTTTATATACAACCCTTGGATTTGGTTACTCTCCTTACCTGAAATGTGAACACATGTGGGGTATTTCATGTGATATAAATTTTTATCTACTCATGGTTGCATTAGTCTAATATCCTTTTATAGGTGGTAAATAATTGATTTATAGTTCATCTAATCACCGTGTTCAGTCCCATGTGCCTGGATGAGGTTACATTCACTTTTGGTTTGGGTTGAGCTATTCTCTTTTATTGTATCTGACATCTAATGGCATTGTATTCCTATTATATCTCATATTATTCTTTCTTAATCATTCAGGGACTCCTAATGGGTATGTATAAACTCACCCCTATATGGTATTTTCCCGTATGTGTCATGTATTATACAGACAACAGATAGGTCATTGGTGACTTCAAAGGAGCTTATGGATTCCTGGAACATTAGTCCATGTATAGCGGTCACTGCTTGGTATTCAAAAGCTAGTCTCTTTAAGTAGTTTAATTTTCCAATATTTTCTGGCTGGGACATATTTTTAGTTGGGTAAGTATTATTCCCCTTTAGTTTTCAGTTTTCACAGGTGTACTCTTGTACACCTTAGAGGTTATGCATGTTTTGTTTACATTCTAACTTTGTTTTATATTTTACACTTTCCCTATGTAAATTTACATTGGTATGGTTGTGTGTGTGTGTCTATATAGGTACTTAGGTAAAGGAATCTCCAAGTCATTTATGCCTTCGTCACTAGTCTCCATCCCCTGGCCTATAGAGGCAGGCTTGGGGTAGTTTCCGCTCAAGACCTGGCTTGGGTTGGGATGTGATAGATTGGTATCAAAATATGGTTTGATACTTGGGAAATTTTTCATACTGGTCCCACTAAAAGGATTTTTTGGGTTTAAGGAAAAATTGTCAAAGTGTCTCATGTGCACCCAACATACCCATTCACCCAGACATTGATTAAATTCTTGTATAATAGACATACCGAGAAATTGATTTAAGGGATCAATGGTAAATTCATCATATAAGATTGAGTGATTTAATATCCTTCTTGAGATAGCTACCCATTTTTTTATATGTGTGTGTGTGTACTCATTTGACCGTGGTATGTCATGATAAGTCTCAGTATGCCTTCACAATTCCATCCAGTCATGATACTAGTTCTAGATCATGATGATGATCAAATAAAAGATAAGGCCTCTATAACAGTTCCATCAAAAGAGATCCTTCCTCTAGGTGGGTAGGTATAAGAACCACACCCTATTGACCAATAGATCATTCGAAAAGAGAAGGATTGTGATGTCTATAGTATTAAAACACTCCATGAGTTCCAGTGCTAAAGGCTGATAAGGTTCCATGATGATCCATATCCCAAGGGAGTGAAGGATTAGAAAGAGTCAGTGGTCTGTATCTTTTTGTTTTCTAGGACACAAAAGGATAATTTTATTTCATTAACAGCTAGACTCTTCCAGGGAGTATTTGGGTGTTAAGGTATCCTTGTTACAAAGTTGTATAATGAGTCGACACTCTTTTGACCTGACCTCAGGTAGTTGTTCAGTGAGGAGTACTACCCCTTATTATTGAACTTGGTTCAGATTCAAGATCTTATATATCTAAATCAGAGAGGGATTATGGTGGATGAGTACTCAACACAATTTATAGACCATACTCAGTACTAAATTGACATGATCTATGATGGTGACTTCTAAAAATGAATGTTTTAGAAGGGACTCTGAATAGAGATTTTTGCTAATGTAGTGCCCTTGTTCATCCCCACCAATGATGGGGTGCAAATGTGGGAATTGGTGAAAGAGATCCTTCTATCAAAGGGATGTCAGGAAACTAGTTATGGTAGTTGGAATCAAATATTTGAGTAGTCTACGACAGCTAGCATGCACTATTCAGTGTGACCTTGGCACATGAAACCCTTTCGCGAGCAGACTCAGGCATGTGGTTGTACAGTATAGAGGCAGTGTAGAGCACCAAGGAATCCCGGAGAAGGGATTCATTTTTATTTTGATGGGTGCGGTCACATGGTGCATGAATTCCAGGACAAAAATGATGAGGATCATATATAGGTAGTTGATGGACCATTGCAGAAGAGGCAACACCATGATTAGGGATCTCCTTGGAAATTACAGGGTGGTCCCCTGAGAGGCATAGCTGGTAGAGGTGTAGGAGGATATATTAGAGGTGGAATGCACTATGAAATCCTTCCACCATCACCACAAGGTGTCCACGTTAGGGTCAGGGGGATAGAGATATAGTCCACGGATAGTTGCAGGATTTATATACATATCATCCTACATCCAATGATATGATTAAAGGTACAATCTATGTTTATTTTAATTTTTATGGAGTATTAGTAGACATAGGTTCCAATAATTACTTTATATGTATACTCTTGGTACAAGATATAGATCTCACAGTTGAGGCACTAACCCAGCAGATTCTTCTTGAGGTTTCTGTAATGAACACTTCATCTGTATCTTTTATCTATATATAGTGTGATCCACCTCTTGGTGGATATATGTTCATGTGGTACCTTTTGGTCTAAAAAATGGGACCCTATGACATCATCTTGGGTATGGATTGGATTTGCATGGTCCAAGCCCATATTGACTATAACCATAGACAAGTCAGCTGCATACACACTAATATGATGAGATTATCCTTTTCTGGTGGGAGGGATCCCATGGTTAGAAAAGTGGGTTTTTGATAAGGAGGCTACAACCCATAACCCATTATATAGTGAGTATATCTTGTGGTGTAGTAG
The DNA here is from genome assembly GCA_963277665.1 of Viscum album. Lineage (NCBI taxonomy): Eukaryota > Viridiplantae > Streptophyta > Magnoliopsida > Santalales > Viscaceae > Viscum > Viscum album. The sequence continues at coordinate 624,435,573 of OY728150.1, read as the reverse complement.
GATCTTCAGGCATCTGTATTCCATCATTGGTAGAAGATTACATGTACATCCTTCATTAGGATGTTTATGGACTACTTTTGAGGCAAGAGAGGGAGTTTTGCATCAACTTGAATCCTAATACCACTCTGATATCTTTTATGTCATATCAAATGGTCCCTACTGAGTGATGAGAGTTGTGGGTACATTTGGAAGACCTTCAAGAGAAGGGTTTCATCAAGACCGGTGTGCCCCTAGGAATCTCTAGGGTTGTTCACAAAAAATGCTGATATGATTTGGCATTATTATATGGATTATAATCACCAAAACTAGGACATGATATGGAAAAAGTACCCCTTTCAGAAAATTGATGACCTATTTGAACATTTGAAAGGCATGAGATGGTTCTCAAAGATCTATCTCATGTCCATCTAGCCCCTGTTGAGTATTATCAAGGCTTACATTCCAATGTTATCATTATGATTTCCATATGGATACTATGAGTTCTGAGTGATGACCATTGGTGTGATGAATTCCCCCTCTATATTTTTGGCTTTGATGAACAAGTTTTTCCAACTGTACTTGCATCAGATTATTATTTTCTTTATTGAAAACATACTCATCTACCATGAATCTAAGGAGGAGAATTCAAATAACATTAGGATGGTCCTAGATTTTCTTTGAGAGAATAAATTTTATGGGAATCTCTCAATGTTACAATTCTAGATACATGAGGTTCTCTTTTCAAGGAATTTCATTTCTAATATTGGTTTCATCATGGACCCAACAAATATTGATAAAGTTATTACTTAGGATTCACCCCATATCATTTCATATTTGTGGAGATTTCATTGATTGGTGGGGTAATACAGGAGGTTTGGAGAAGACATATCTATAATGACATACCCTCTGACCTTACTAACATGGAAATGAAAGCTGTTTACCTAGTCAAATCAATGCGAGAGGGCCTTTGTGGAGTTTTGGTTAAGTCTAATGAGTGATCTGGTGTTGATACTATCAGAGTAATACATAGAGTTCTTAGTGTAGTGTGATTCCTCAAGAGGTCACATTGGCTATGCGTTCATGTAGCGGTGGGACATTTTGATAAAAAAAGTTGAGGTGTTTCAGACCCCACAAGTAGAACTATGTGATTCATGACCTAGAGCTGGAAGGAGTAGTCTTCTCCATAAAGATTTGAAGGCACTACCTTTTGGAGGAGTGCTTTGGGGTTTACTCATACCATTAGAGTCTTAGGTACATCTTTACACAGAGAGACCTAAACTTGAATCATCGATGATGGTTGGAGTTCCTACAAGACTATGACTTCAAAATAGTATATAATCCAGGGAACAGAAACATTATAGATGATTCCCTTGGAAGGAATTCCCAAGCTCGCTTAGTGTGGGAGGATTTGTAGTAGTTAGCCTTCTTGTAGATGACCCAAGTGGAGCAGAAGGTTCCATCCTTTCTGATGTTTATGGTGTTGACTCCTTTTCTTCTTGAGCATGTGAGAGAGTCTTATCTAGGAAATATCCATTTTAGGTCTTATGTGATCAGATATCTATAGGTGACTCACTATATAGATATTCTGGAGGAGGGGATCAGGTTATCTTTTTTCAGGGATAACACTGGCCCCAGACACATTTCAAGAGGAGGTGACGTGAGAGGTCTACACTTCTCTCATAATTGTATGTTTTGGTGTGGGGAATATGTAAATATACCTTCATTAGTAGTTTTTTTGGTCTTTCATGAGATAAAGCGTAGCTAATTTCATCTCTTGATTCCTCACCTGTCGGCATGTGAAGGAAGATAACAATGTTATGGAAAGATTTTTGAAACCCCGTGATATCCCAGAGTGTAAGTTGGATGGAATATACATGGAAATTTTGACGAGGCTTCCTAGTTTAGAAAAGGGTCATGAAGCCATCTTGGATATAGTTGAAAGACTCACGAAGTCGGTACACTTCCTTACTATCAGAGAGTATGTTGGAGAGTTTTGGGCAGTTGTACATACGGGATATCGTTTTCCATCATGGGGTTCCCTCAATGATTGTCTCTAATTATGATGTGTGGTTCACATCATGGTTGTGGAGTGTCCTACAAGAGGAATTCAGGACCCAAATGAGGATGAGTACAGGCTTTCACCCCCATTCTAATGAGAAGACCAAGCACGCTATCAAGGTGTTGGAGGATATACTGAGGTATTGTGTGTTAGACATCAAACAGAGTTGGGAGGATCACTTTACCTTATTAGAGTCTACATATAATAATATCAACCACTCTAGTATTAGCATGGAACCTTTTGAGGCCCTATACGTGAGACCCAACAGGTCACCTTTCTACTAGATAGAGATCAGTTATACATCTCTTATGCGCCTGTAGATGTTGCAGGTGATGAAAGAGAATGTTCAGATCATCAGTGAGTGGGTGAGGATGTCCCAAAAAAGATAGAAATCTTATGTAGATCATCATTGTAGGCCCTTGGAGTTTTATTAGGGAAACCATGTTTTCCTAAGGTTCTCCCCATGATGAGGATTATATATTTTTAGATTGAGATTCAAGACATACCCTAGGTTTATCAGGTTATTCGAGATCATGAATAGGGTTATTGAGGTTTATTACCACCTCTCCCTACCTCCATAGCTAGAGTGTATGAATTATGTCATCCACATGTTGCAGTTAAGAAGATATGTGTATGACCCTATGAAACTTATTGATTGCGGTGAGCTGAACATTGAGTATGGATCTACCTTTATGGAGAACCCGATGGTGATCTAAGATCGATAGGAGAGGACCATGCATGGACGAACCATCTCATTGGTCCATGTGTTGTGGTAGTATGGGACCAAGCAAGAGAGTTCTTGGTAGAGAAAGATCCAATTTTGGGCTCAGTACCTCAAGTTGTTTGTTTAGTTTTTATTTTCATGGATGAAAAAAAAGAATGAGGGAATGATGTACAAATCCATGTTTTCCTAGTAATAATCTAATATATTTTTATATACATTTCTAGAGATAGGAATAGAGACAACATGAAATTCTGAGACCCAGTGTGCCCAAAATTAATTTTATAAAAATATTAAAAATATTATATATTTCACGAACCCAAATTATAAAATAATTTGGGATAAATCTTAAATAGAATATAGGATCAGAAATCTAAGCCCGTGGTTGGTTAAAAAATGTGGTGTTTACCCTATATGTGACCTAAAATGGGTCAACATGGGATGTTTGGATCCCTCACCATTTGATGTTATATTTAGTGGGTTTAATTAATACATTAAATTATTTAACTCATTTGACCTAAACTATTTCTAAAAATAGATCATCATGATGAATTGGATTGGTTTAGCCTCATAATCCTTTAATCTTTAATTATTCTCTCCTTACTCCTTCCATTAGTGGATCACATCATATGATAAAAAACACTTGATCTGATAAAATCAGGATACAGGGAACACAACAACTTCTATCGACAGTTTTCATGTGTTTTACTCATTAATGAACACTCAAAAAAATTATTTATCACTCTTAAATTGGTTATTTACTCCGATTTATAAAATTAATTGAGAAGAACCATCCTTTTTCTTGGATCTATTTCAATCATGGATTATTTATTCACCTACATACCAGATTTAAATTGATTTATTCAATTGTTTTCTAACCCCCAGTTCACTATTATTGATCATTATCCATGAATTATTGTCCAATGATCATCATAGCCATTGTTATGATTCTTTTATCCCAAATATTTTTTGTGTTCGTCACTGGTAGGACACTCCGGTCCTATTTCGACATTGTCGAGTGATACTGAGATGGATTGGACCCCCAGAACTGTGAAATATTGATGATAAAAGCATGGATCGAATAAATGATTTTAGATCTGGGATTTTTGTGAGGTGAGTATGAAGGTTTTGGTGATTTTAGATCAAGTCATCAAGGGTGGAAGCCTTAATGATGCGCAGTTCATGCAACGAACCCCTAAAGAACAACATAGACTAATTTCTGATGAAAAATGACCAAAAACTTTGATTTTAGACTAGGTCCATGAGTTTTAAGTAGATTTAGGGCCACATATCAAGCGGTGTGACAAGATATAAATCGCATATTGCATATACGACTTTCTATGAAAAACCTAACAACATGTCATATATAACTATAAAAAAGAGTGTGTATCCCTTTAACGGTGGATAGGGTTTTGGGAAAGTTAAGGACGACATGGTGTGTATCCCTCCTACATGTCATGTACCCCTTACCTATTTGTAAAATAAATGTGGCAGATCACACAAACGATAACACCATTTGCAATTACACGATCATGTACTCAAGTACACAACATGGGGTCAACTACATGGACATGACCAAAAGGACGCGACTAGAAGGAGATGACCTGGTCTCGGTTGACATAGAAACACCATGTATTCCACCTATATAGAATATAACAATACATGTTTTGGGAGTAATGTACCCCCCTCCCAGGTACATGGCTAGGTAGTGGAGCAGGACCACATGTCGTGTGTGTCCCTTCACACACCATGTACCCCTTGTCCTCTTCATACCCCTTGTACACTTCTAAGGAAACTTAAATCACATGTATCTCCATCATTTTAACATGTATTTTGTGCCTTGAAAGTATACAATACTATGTGTTTTTGATATAAAACATGATGGTTCCCACCATTGTGTATTTCAAAATACGATGTTTAATGATCTTTTCACGACACTGGGTTAAGAGACACCTAATGAATGAAGTAATCTGGTAGGATCACCATAACAATTCTGAGAAATACCCTCCAGTAGAGATAGTTAGTTGAGTTTCCCAATTAACTTTTTATGTGAAACCACTTAATAGGATTGATCAGTGGATTTCCTAAAAAACCATTTTGATATGTAACCTCCCATAATGTTGGGTAATGTAGTCCCACAACGACCTTTCCAGGTGGTACCCTCCAGCGGGGTTGGGAAGTGGAGTTCCTGCATAGTTTCCAAATGGCACCCTATTGTAGGGCTGGGCAGTGGAGTTCCTCAATGATTATAGAGTTTAACCTCCACTATTGTTGGTTAGTGGATTCCTCGACAGTTACTACAGTGGGACCCCCCTCCCATCGCCATGGGTGTGGGTCCACTGTGGATACTTTCCATGTGGTAACCTCTATTAGAGATAGGTAGGGGTGTTTCTAGATGACTATCATAGTAGGACCCTCCTATTTTACTAGGGAATGTGTTCCCTACCAAGAGTTCATGGTCGCTTGATTGTGTGGCATAGTGACTAGGCATTGATGGAATTAGAAAATTACTTTTGGGAAAACGCGTGAGATATTGGGTAGCATTGAAGGAATTTTGGAATGGTTGGTGAATCTTCTTCCTAGGATGAGTTGGGAGATGGATATACCCTTTATCTCTCATTTTGGATTATTCTACCTGAGAATGTATATATATATATATATAATTCTATATCCACCCCTTTGAGTTGGTTACTCTCCTTCCAGGAGAGGTGAATACATGTGGGGTATACCACATGTTATCCATGTTTATCTTCTCATGGATTTATGAGTATACTCTCCTAGTATATGTGGAGAATACTCTACATGTATTTTATCTACTCATTGTACCGAGCCCCTTGATCTTGTACAAGGTGAATTTTAATTTTGGTTTGGGTTAAGCTATTCTCTTTGATTGTATCTTCCATCTATTGTTCTTCTATTCATGTTATATCTATTACTATTCCCCCTTTAGATTTTAGGGTGTCCTACTAGATATGTATATACTCACTCCTACATGGGTTTTTTTGCACGTGTTGTGTCTTATATAGATGATAGAGATGTGATTTGTGACATTATAGGAGCTTAGGGATACCAGGTTCCTAGTACCACGTACGATGGATACAACTTGGGATTCAATAGATGGGATCTCTCAGTAGGTTTCTCTTCCAATTTATATAGTTTGGAAATATTTATATTTTGGATTATAGTTTTCCCATTTACTTTTCAGTTTCAACTATTGTACTATTGTACACCTTCGAGGTTATGCTGGCTTGGTTTAATTTCTAACTGTGTTGCGTATTATACTCTTTTCCTCTTCAATTTTTCATTAATATGGTTATGTGTGTTCATACAGGTACATAGAAAAAGGAATCCCTATGTTATTTTTTCCTTTAATGTTGGTTGTTATTCCCTGGCCTATGTAAGAAGGAATGGGGTAGTTGAAGATTGATCCCCAGCTTGTGTGGGGTCATGAAACATATCCCATGAAGAAATGTGTATTTAATGTATCTTGGTGCAAAAAACTGACCTTATAAGTATCATATATAAGTGTTAAAATGCCTATCAAAGAAACTAATATGGTAAAATGATAAAATCCAAGAAATATACACAAACGTAATGACTATTGATTATTTTTATTTATAGAAAGAGGTGCCTAGTATTTTTCACTCATCTATTACCAAGGATACTTCTCCAAAAATTTACCATTTATATCACATAGAAACAATAGGTGTTCTTGGAAATTTCAATTTTACCATGATTGAATGAATAACACTTTTACCTTTGGAATAAAAAGGAAAAAAATATGATGCATATGATTCATGATAAATGAGATGATGGATATACTTAAAAACTATAAAATAATTCTTATAATGAAAAATATCATACCTAAAATCTATTTAATCCCTCTTTAATTGCATGTGCAAAACAAAAATATATTTTAGTTAGTATTATCCACCACACGGAATTTTTTTCGCTAAAATAAGTCAAGTTTTGTAGGTTATAACTATATAAACTATCACATTATTATCCAATATATTACTATATAACTGATGATACTATTTAAAATCAACATTAAACCTCATCCTCATATTCTAGAAATGTAGTGCAAAAAATTAAATTAATGAATTGGGAATATAAAATCAAAATCTACCCATCACCATAGCACAGTGGTGCTATAAAAAAACTATAAAAATACATGATAGATACCGTAACTATGGAATTATTAAATCCATAATTTCAATATAAATATTTTTACTCTAATAAATACTAATGTTGGGCCCTAAAAACCTAAAATGAAAAAAAAATTAACATTTTTTTATATGTTGTTTAAAAAAATATTTGATATATAAATATTATGTATAATAGAATAAATTTATTATATATATATATATTCTGTATTTGGTAAATGATTATCAATCATTAGTCAATAGACTATGAAGTTATGTCTTTAGATTGGGAAATAATATTGATCTAGACTGTGCCTTTAATATACAACATTAAGTAGTGAGGATTAAAATTGATTCTGATATCATTTATAAAACCATAAACAATGTGATTATATCTTCATCCATATAGATAGTTTAGAAATATACCCAATGTAATTTATTTAATATCATTATGTGTTATGTAAGGAAATTATTTCACATACATATCTGAATGAGGATGACTCATCCCCAAATATCTCAAAGGTCTGAATCACATACCATGCATAACACTCCATATGTATATATTATACATGAATACTCCTAATTATATAACCCAATCTACTCAATTTTCTCTAATAAACCTAGTTAGATCATGTAAACTAACTTTCACTTGTGATAAAAAAAAGTTATGTCCATGTATCTGTAAAATATATTTTTATATAAAACCCATGGATAAAAACTCATCTATATCCTTATCTATGTATAATATGTTTTTATCAAGTCATCTCATATACAGGAAACCATTATCAATGTCTATATAATCTCATTTAATGGGAAGCCCATTTAATTGATAAAATGTCTATAAAAAATATTTATTAGTAGGTCCCATAATTCGGCCACCATGAATGTTTAATCCCAATTCAAATAACAATTTGATTAGGGTTATGGTCATTTTCCTCTTCATATAGTAGAATGTTTCAGTTTAATGTTTCTCTCTCTCTCTCTAAAAATGAGGTAATTCAATTACGATCAATAAACATTATATCACATGTTGAGACACTATTAAAATAAGTTTGTAATTGATATGTAAAATATAATAGAAGGAAATATAAAATGATAATTCTAGGGTTTCTATACCACGATCTATCAAATTTAATTCTTATTAAAAAAGTCACACATTATGTGACATTACTGCTTGGTGAGAAAGGTACCATTCACTATCATTAGAAATAAATTTGATATAAATTTTATCCATGGTTTCTCATTCAATCATATTCAAATGAGTATATATCCATTGAAATTCACATATGGTATTAATAAATTATATGATAAACCTTATAGATACATTCCAAAAACTCCTACAATATTCATCTATATGGTTCATAAGTTACAACACAATGAAAAAAATATAACATGATTATTGAAAATAAAATACCCATTTTTTCAAAAATAAATATTTATATTATGATTAATTATCCATACATGTGAAGATATTCTTCATTACATAATCATAAAAATTATTACATGAATTACTGGTGATGACTAATATGGTAATAATTTTATAAATTTGGTGGTCACCACATAACACAATAACCATTAAATGTCTCCTTAGTCACCCAATGATCATTTAATATAAATAATATACCCTAGATATTTATTAAATGATGGTTGTGGCATGATAATAACCATCATTAAAAATCACAATTCATTATCCCATCAAAGGAAAATTCCAATGGAATAGAAGTACAAAACTATCTTGTATATAAACAATAAGAATTTTACTAATATGCTCTATATAGGGATTATTTTCAACTTCAATATAATCATTGAAAAAATAAAAGGTTAAAAGGTAATAATTACTAGTAAACCATATAAAATTTTTATGTATAGAATATCAACACAATTATCTCAAAAAAACATGTTTTATTATATGAAGTGGGTACGCTACATGATTGTTATGAAACAATAATGAAATTGGTTATCAAATTACTTGATAAGAATAATCCAAATCAACAAAAACATACAATTTTTTTTACCATCTAATATTTCATATATTAAATCTTATATAATAATATATACTTTTTACTATATAACTCTCTATTTAATTTATTTATTATCAAAAATTTATTAATCAGTTTCATGAGAAACCACATATAAACATAAGGAAACTATATAATAAAATTACTAATATGAATTTACCCCATTTTATATAATACTAGAATGAGAAAAACCCATCTCATATTAGAAATCCAAAAAATCCAGCAAGACACCACATTGAAAACTAATCAAAGAAGTGTAAATACTTAATAACATACTAGATAAATTATTTTTGTAATAGAGGTTTATCATGGTCCTGATATTTTTGGCCTCCCCCATCTACTATTTTTATTAAGAATTATTTTCCACTAATTCATGTTTTTAGTTTATGTAGATAATATTTCTATGTAAGATCCATGGAAATAAAAGGGATTAATAGCAGAAAAAGGAGAAAGGTTTACTTTATTTATGTTAAGATTATCCCATTAGAGAGAAATAAATGGTCTGTTTGAAAAAAAAATATTTCCCCTCTCATGATAAAGAAACCCACCCTCATGATGATAATGAAACATAGGTAATTGCATTATGATACAGACTAACTAGACTATATTTAACATTATCTTACAAGTTATCCTTCACAATACCATCAACCCTTATAACTAAACCGATCAGGGGATAAGGAAAATTCCATAAAGATTTTTTTTATTATAGATTTTATTAAGACATGAATTGAAAGGAGAAAACATGCATAAATAGTTATAGTAGAAAAAATTACATAAATATAATAATGTAAAGAACTAGATTCTCAGTATTTATATTGGCTATCTCACAAATTCTAGGTGGGTTACGAGAATGTTGGGATAAAAAAACCACCCTAGTATTAATCAAATCAGTAATACACACCTATTTATGAGAATAAAATTAATTATATAGAATATTTCAAGATAAAAACCATTTTCCTTAGTGAAACTATAAATAGATTAAAACTGATTAAGAAATCAAAGATAATTATTTTCCAGAATCTATAAATCCTTCCCACTATCAATAGAATGTTATTGTATAGAGTTTTTAGTAGTCTTATCTCAAATCATAATCATATTTATATATGTTTTTTAACTCTACGAGTGATATATTTTATTGAAAACGTGGATTCATTTTTTCTCTAATGAAATTTATGACAGAATAATTCTAAAAAGGAAGGGGAATACATTGAATAATGATTTGTATAGAATCATACATGGAATCATGAGACCATCTTAAATCCTTTCTCCAAATAAAAACCATGAAAAAAACACATTTACACTGATGTGGATCAAAATAATAAACACATAAAAAATCATCTTTATTGAAAATCAATACATTGAGATAGAATAAATACAGGATGTATACATGATGGGGTTTTCAGCTACCTTGGTAGGTTGCTAATAAACCAACTCCACACACCATGGTAGGTGGAAATTTGTGGGGGGTGGTGGGGGAGTTTTGTCAAATATGACGCCTCCCTCAATTCATGTTTAAGGAGGGCCATGGGAGTGTAAAAATATCAAAAATTCAACCCAATAGATATCTTATATGTAGTGGTAAATCCATGAAGATATTTAGTTATAGAGAGGGGTATAGAGAGAAAGTCTTTGTAAGCTTTATTGAAGTTGAAATAAAGCCCATTTTCTTTCTATTTTCTCCCTCTAGTATTCTCTCTTTGTGATTAGTGAATAAAAACAAGTGGTATCAGATGATGTTTTCGATAGAAATGGTGGAGAGTAGTTGATATTTTCCAAAGATTGAAAAATTTATGTTTCCTAGAATTTTTTTGAAGGAAGATTCTAAAAGTTCATGTCAAGGTGATTCCTATGATTTAAATAGAATAAAAACATATCTAAAACAATATATATAGTCTCATAAAAAGTTTGGAAACAGTTCATCTACCATAGTAACCCCTTTATAGAGAAGATGGTATTGCTCCGGTGCTGGTGAAATTTTTAGTGAGATTTTTGCAGCTGTTATGTCATTCCATGACAACCCCATGTTTTTTTATCAATCTTGGTTATTGACACTGATTTTGTCATATCATGATCAATCCATTATTTATTTTGATAATCTAGGAGTCAATTCCACCATTTTTTACAATTCCATAGATAAGTGTTAGATATATTTTTTCAAATTTCGCACCATTTTTATAGAATTGAAATTCAATAGAGGGACCATTCATGGGAGGAATTATCTTGTTTACTTCTTCAGACTACTCCATTTGTAAGTATCAAATTGAAGATCTATTTAATGATAAGGATCTTTTTGACTCCATTGATAATGAGTGATTTAACACCTATGCCATCAAGAAAGAATAGTGAAAGAATCTAAACAAGAATACAATCATCAACATCCACCAATAGATCCATCATAGAATCTACCACCATCTTTAACAGGATAATAGTACATAAAATGTTGTATGATGTTGGAAAATACATACCAATAAAATACTGATTAGAAAAAAAACCTCATGTTGAAGTAGTTGATCAATCATTGACTATAGAGCAGAAGATCTATAGTTGAATACAATAGAGAGTTCCAAAGCATAGTGAATTAATTATTGGTTGTAGGTAAGACTCTCACTAATGAAGATAAGGTAAACCAACTACTATGAACACTTTTTGATATATGGGATAGAATTGGGGTCTTAATCAGCAACTCTAAACCCATAGGAAATCATACCATGGTAACGGTAAAGAATTAATTGTTCAATGAGGTGCCCCGATGGAAAGATGAAAGTTATAACCAGATGTAAGATCTCATCCTAGAGAAGTGACGGAGGAAAAAATAAAGAGTTTTAGGGGTAAGAATTAGATGCTAAAGCAATATTAAAAGAAGTTCCATAAATGGTAGGTGTCCAACATACAATTTATGCTATTGTGTTATAGAGAGACACATGAAGAAGAACATACAAAATATGTTATAAGAAAAGGTCCAAATTAACAATTATCAAACAATAAATGGAGACGTTCTCATGATAGTCTCAAGGAAAATCGTTATTTTATCGAAATAAGATGAAGATACATGCTTTCATACATCAGTTGAAGACATAGAATGGGTGGTAGATAGTGTAGCATCTTACCATATCACTATGTATCATGAGGATTTATTGATTTATCAAGCTGGTGACATTTGTTCAGTCAAGATGGGGAATACCATTTTAGTGTAGATTAGTGGCATGGGTGATATCCAAATTAAGATGAATGTTGGATACACAATAACCATGAAGGATGTCTGAGATGTTCAAATCATTCCCCTCAACCTGTTCTCAAGAATATCTTTCATCTAATAAGTTTTGGAAAAAATATTTAACAATGGAACATGGAATATGAAAAAAAGGATCCATCTCCATTTCCCAAGGAAGCGTATGTGGTATATTGTACAAAACTCATGTGAAGAGATGTGAAGAAAGCCTCAAAATGGTATAAGAGATTTCATCCAATTTGTGGAATAGGTAACTAGAACAAATGAGTGAAAATGGTTATCTATCCTGATGAAGAATAATTACATCAGTGTTAAAAAGGATGGGCCACGAAACCTTAGTAAATAATACTTGTATGGGAAGAAACATCAAGTATCATTTAATAATACTTCATCAATGAGATCAAATTTGTTGGATTTGGTGCAATATGACATATGCAGGACCATGGACGTAGATTTATTGGGATGTAAAAAATATTTCATATCCTTTATTTATGATTAATCTCAAAGGGTGTGGGTTATATTCATGTAGATTATGGACCATGTAGTTCACAAATTTAAGATGTTCCACACTATGGTAAAATGTTAAACTATATGGAAGAATAAGTGTCTTCATTAAGACAGTGATGGATAGTACACATCTTGAGAATTTGATACTTATTATAGGATTCAAGGCATCTATCATGAGAGGAAGGTCCAACACACTACATAAAATTATGTATTAGCAAAATTAATGAATAGAATCATTATGAAGTAGGTCATAAATATGATGATTTTTTCTAATATTCCTAATCCATTATGGGGAGAAGTTATTCTGGTTGCATGCTACCTCATCAATAGATCACCATTGCTGCCACTGAATTTTGAGATTTATATAAGATATGGTCTGCTAAAAAATCCCTCTAAATCTCATTTATGATTATTTGGATGTTTTTAATTTGAAAATGCATCTGAGGAGATCAATAATAATCTAGATTGGGTATCTACTCTATGAATCTTCATTGGATATAGATATTATGAGTTAAGATACATGACTTGGTACTTCAAGTTGAAGAAGTTGTTCAGAAGTAGATATTTCATGCTCTAAAAGAACCAGATGATCCAGGAAATTCAAAATCCTAGAATGAATTGAAGAGTAAGTTTCAAGGAATAAATTCATGATCCAAAAATTGTACTAACACCACCAATAAATGAATAAAAAGAGGTGTAAAAAGGATCTTTGGCACTAAACTAGGAGGTAGTGAAGGATGATATTTAGTAAGAAAGACGTGATACTCTCTATAAGAAGTACTAGATCCATCAGTGGAGCTAGGTGATGTTGTGCCTCCCAAACCAAAAAATCACTAGTTCAATGATCTTCATGAGGAAATATTATGCCAAAAAATATTTATAGTCATAGTAAAGTTAGTGACTGATTATAGGGATCTATAAGGATTTCAATAATCATATCAACATTCATTATCATTAGATATGCGAGCTGATGGATCGACAACTTTTGCAGCTTGTGAATATCCAAACGAAGGATAACTTGAAAGATATGTTGACGAAGGCTATTTTTTGGGATAAGATGTAACTTTTATGATACATTAGAAGTTTAAAAATGGAGGGGGAGAACTGATGGAGTTTCAAGTTTCCTTGGTAGGCGGATGGTGAACCTACTCCATTCACCATCGTAGGTGTGGGTTAGTGGGGGATTTGTATCAAATTTGACACCTCCCACCATGCATATTTAAAGAGGGACATTGGAGTATTTCACCATAAAAAAATATGATATAGGAGAGATCCTCTATTTGGTGATAGAGACTTAAGTAGATCCATTTAAAAAGAGAGATTTTTAGAGAGGAAGTTGTTGTATGATTTTTTTCATGTTGAAACATATACCCTATTTTTTATTCCTAATTTATTCCTCCATTCTTATTTATTTTTTATTATTAAATCACAATAGTATAGTCACCGGGATAAGAAAATGAATAAGAATAAATAACGGAACTTTCAATGAAATCCATCACTGGATAATACATTGCAAATTAAATGATGATGTTCCTTTCATAAATGAATGAAGGTACATAAATATCTTGAAAAGTTAATGAAAGGGTCAATGAAGAATTTAATGATGTCAGTGGATTCATTGAAACTAGAATTTTCGGAACTCATGGAATCCTAAATAGTAGAATAAAAAAATATAATTATCCCTTGAGATATCCATTGAATTTCATTTTTAGGGAAACTATGATGTGATCACTTGGCTCGATAGAGTCATAAATGATGTTGGGGAATCTTTCACATCCACCAAAATATATATCATTGTATTTTCAAAAATTACCCCTTGTGGATACCTATTTTAGTATTTTATCTTTTATGAGAAGAAAAAAAATATTTTATTTAGAATTTTTTGTTTATCATGTATTATTTGATTCAATATTTAGAGTTTTTGAATCTTCTAAAATGTGTTTTTATAAAATTATTGATGTTGTAAGAAAATAAATAATTGAACGAACAATGTTTAAGGTGATGAATATATTATTTTACAATAGATTCTATCATAGGTTATCTAATATATTATATTGGGTTCAAATTATTGAATCATATAAGTTTTTAGGTTCTAACTAAAATCTCATTTAGTTATATTTTTTCATTGTGTACTTGATGGGCTTCCTCGACGTTAATTTATATAGGGGTAATTTGGTAATTTTGTTATCATAATTATGTGTTTAACCTAGTGATTTATCCTCTAAATAGATAATCAGTCAATGGTTGAACTCTCTATTTTCTCTCCACATTATTCTCCTCCAAAAATTCTCATTTCATATTGGATTTATAATCCATAAACTATGTTTGATTACTCTGGGTGAGATTAACGTAAAGCCTATAGTTTTATCTTTTTTCTTGTTTTATCACAAAATATTATAAATTTTACTTTCTTCTTCTATTTTGAGTGGTTTTATAAAATATGAGGATTAGTGTGAAATTTTATTTATTTCCTAGTTATAAAAAATGTTTTTGAAAATAATATATATATACTAATGTCTAAAATTTAATTTAATTGACTATTAAATGTGTATTAAGTTAATGTTATATTTGAATTCGACATTGGAGTCACAAGATGTTGTTACAGTCAACTTTACTATTTAGATTAATTTTATTAAAAAAATGAATTAAGTGGATATTATGAACTAGGTATACTATAAAAAGATTATTTTATCAGTGGTAAAATTATAAAAATTAGTAATAATGTTGAGTTAAAATGTTGATTTATTGTTATATATAATGAAGTAATGGTTTTGGTGCACATCATATGTGGTGTTTCAATTCCCAACAATAGTATTTTGGAATTTTAATGTAATGATGTCCCTTTAATAGAATGACATAAACTCAATAATCTCCTAGAGTATACATTTCACATTCAATTTATAATTAATTTTAAAAATTAAATAGCATGAAATTGATAATTCTACTCAATTAATTTGGTCACTACTCTTTTCTTATCATCACTGTAGTAGAAAAAATAAGCGAATATTCCCCTAGTTGTTCCCACATGAGCTCCAAGAATCTCTGAACAAGACTATTAATATTTTGGGTTCTAGTATAAAGGATCCTCGTTCATTTCATTGTTCACCTTCAATGATAATAAGAGTATTGCCTTAGTATCCTCTGCTATTTACAGGAATAGATGGGATATTATCTACTGGGGTTTAGAAAATATCTTTTGAGGTTCAAATGTTCACAACTACTCAACCACTCTAAAATACAATAAATTAAAATATCTTCTCTAGGTTAATACTTGATACTTTTAATAATTAAATTATAAAATATTCTATCAAATTATTCCCCATGTCTAATAACAATAATTATATTTTTATTATATCACTTTAAATGTGCATATTTAATTGTCATTTATTAAATAAATCAATGAATATTTATTAAAATGATATAAAATAAAATATATATATCTTATTGAGCCCTAAACTCAGCTCGTCAATCATGCTTGGTATTTGTAAATCCTCAAATAATAAAATATTTATTTAAATAAAAAATATATTATTCATTTAATTAATAAATAAATATTATATTCACTAAAATAGAGAATAAATATATATTTTTAATATTCATGTAACTAAATAAATATAAATATTAATTTATTACTAAACAGGTTAATAAATTTGTTTTTAGTTATTACCTTGAGAATAATAAAAAAGAGATAAGCTTCAAATCATATATTCTAAAGTAAAAAATCACTATATAGAAACATGTCACAGAACAAATAGAGAAATATGTTGTTGTTTCAATGATAAAAACCTTCCTGTGAACGCTATAGTGAAATTAAATCTCATTTAATTGATACCTCATTAAACATGATGAATACATGTGTAATAATCTTAAATGATTTATTTATCACTCTTTGGAATATTAAAATGTACTCATAGGTAAACTTCTAGGTCCATAAATTTAATCATATGGTTCTATTTCAATCAAATGGGCAGAGCTATCTTACACTTTTAACTCGATAGTGAATTTTTTTCTTGATTTCTCACATTAAGGATTGAGGTATGTTCTACTTGTGATATTTGGGATAATTCTTTCTATATTTGGGATGTTTTGGTTAGTGATGGTGGATTTTCAAAAGTTTTTTAGTTTTTCTAGGTCAAAATAGGATAGACCACACCATGGCCCATGTCGGTTTTCCCCTGGGAAGTACCTATGTACCACTGTAGAGCCGACATGCCCAGTACATTGCATGGTCCTGGGTGTGGCTTGTTGGTTGTAACCCTATGTAACATAGCCAAAAATGCCTCACCACGATCGTGTTAGGGGTTTTCAAGTCTAAAATATCCTATTATTTTGTAGTACAATGTGTTCAATGGGAATTTTAGGCTTTATGGTGCATTGTGATCGAGAAACCCATGGGCATATTAAGCATCCACCATGTTGTGGTGTCACCTAATTTGGAAATTCACACGGCTGATTTCACCACCTTTTTTGTCGAAAGGGTTATTCATATTGAGGGAAACTCAAGGGTTATTTATGAGGAGGTTTTTATAATATATTTGAGTCTTTCGTTGCTCTTAGTAAATCTGTCCTTATTCATTCTCATTCTAGGGTTTTGAATAAGATTATTTTGGGAGGTTATTTGGAAGCCTTTTATACTTTCTGGTGATTTCCATGGGATATTTGTTTCTGATTTCCTTTTTGATCCATACCTATTTCCATTTTCATCCTTATTACCTTCCATGTAATGTGTGAATGAATCACATCGCTTCGTAAGGCGGTAGTCTGTCGTACACATGAGCGACATTATCATATTCCCATAATATAAATATTATGAAGGTATGTGTGATATAATAATTATATAAGTATAATAAAATCATAATCATAATATATAAATAATAAATCCCTCATTATTTCTAGTCTTAAGAGGTTTCTATGGAAAAACGAATGACATCTGTTCGTGAGGTGGCAGTTCATTGTGCACACGAATGATAATTCCTTAACCCATTTGAAGGAAGTGGAGATGATTTTAAGTAATTATCATAACAAAAAACAATTAAGTATATAAAAAATAATTATTTTATTATATGATCATGGTATAATGAAAATTTAAGTAGGTGGAGAAAGAAATAAAATAAAAACACTCATTGATGAACGTTACTTATTATTCAGGTATCCTCCTTAGGTTTTCACCAAAAGCCTTCCTTGGTTAGATTTTTCTAAAAAAATAAATATTCTAATATTATATAATGTAATTTTTTTAAAATAAAAGGTTTTTAATGTGTGAATAATAGAGGATAACGGGTGGCCATTTATAGGTGAGGTGAGTGGCACACTTGTAAATGTTTGAAAGAAAGAATTTCACCCATGTTTTTTCCATATCACATGGATCCAATAATGGTACATTATCAAGAATAGAATATATAAGGTTGAAATATGGCCATAAAATGGTTTTGAAAAAAAAAATATTTTTAACCCTTTTATTTTTAGTTAAATCCCCCAGTATAACCATTTTTACCTTAACTGTGGAAAATAATTTTTACTATTTTTACAATTAATTTTGGTAACAAATTAAGTTGAACTATTAGATAATTTAAATAATAATTATTAAAAATATGGATTCCTTTTTTATAAATTAAATTCATATAATTGATTAAATTTAATTTAAAAATAATCCTACAGACACGAAGACAATTCAAGTTTTTGAAGAGAAAATGTTCAGAGGTTTGAATTTTTTATATATCAAAATGCATTATAAAATAGATAACAATAAAATAAATGTGATTAATAGATGTATAATTGAAAAAAATTATTTTAAAGCCAATTTAAAATTTAATATTACTTTATAAATAATTTAAATTAAAATGCGTTTTTAAATTAAAATTCAGTTTTTTTCACTATTCTTCAAAAAAATAATCTTTTTAGAAAAATACAAAAAATTCACAATAAAATAATTGGGACATGATTATTTCAAAAATGAATTTTATATTATAAAATTAATTTTCTAAATGTTGTAAAAATAAATTTTATTATTGTACACTAAAAGAAACAAAAAACATCTTTTGAGAGTATTGTATTTTTAAAACATACAATGACTTTACCAAAAATTTAGTACTTTTTTATCAATATGTTTTATTTATATAAAACCATTGTAATTAATATTTAAAAATTATTTATTACTATTTAAATCATTATTTTTAACAGTTAGGTTATAATGGTCATGTTAAAATACCTATATTAATAATATATCACAGTTTTATTAAAACTCAATATTATGTGTAATGAAAGATAACACATTGTTGTGTGTATTTATAGCTTAATATGATGTTCCTTTTAATGAAATATATCAAATAATTTTAATTTATTCTAAAAAATTCAGAAACAATAAGGGTGTTATATTCATCATAAATCCTAGCAAGGAAATTAAAAAAATATATATTTAGCATGTAATCACAAGACATATAAATAGGCAGGATCATAAAAATGAGGCATATTATAATAGAAATATCATGAATCATGACATGGAAATGTGTCTACAACATAAAATTTTGGACATTTATAATCATATCACTATGTTTTATCACTAAGGTGTTATAAATCATAGTTACCAAGGTTATTCACCAAGGTATCATAATATATGTCATATCTATATATTAACTCTTTACCCAATGAATTGGATCACTATTTAGTAAAACACTTCATATGTATTAATTAATGTAAGAAAAAATTTATCATAATAAATCAGTTCAACAATAATGCTTTGAGGATAAATAATGGGTTCTATATAAAAACATTGACTGCATAACTACTTAAAGACTTGAACAATACATTATTTTCAACCCACAAAAGGTCATATGCATTTCATACACATAAATACATAAATTAATATGTTTTTTGTTACATTAAGTTGAATAACCATCGATAAATAAGGGGTTTGGGTATTCAAAATATAATAAATTATCATGTGAAAGATATAAATTCAAGAAATAAATTTTTTAGCATGACGGTGTACAATATAGATTAACTGAAGGGTATAATGGGAGGGAATAAAAGTCTCCCATTAATAAGAAAACTAATTATTTAATAATGGTATAACAAAAAAGATATTTATATAAATTAATTCAACACATATTAAACCTTCCATGGAATAGTTTCTTTAATGAACAAGATGAAGTTGAGAATTAAATTATATTAAATTCCTCTTTATTTTTCTCTTTTCTGACTCATGAATAATAGAATTGGGTATAATAAAAAATTGAACTAGAAGTTAATTATGTTCATTTTTATCACCATTTTTCAATTATAATTATTGGATTACATTTATTAATTTTAATATTTAAAGGTGAAACATTTTAATGCGATATTTTCTTTAAAAGTTTCTTATCTTTCTCTGATTTAATGATCTTACTTATTTTATATTTATACATTTTTATGATTAACTAAAAAAGCCAGTAAATAATTATACTTATCCATTATATATTATAAATGATTTATTATAAACATCAATAATTGTTGTGATGTGTATAGAGTTTCCAATGTCCATATGGGTGGTTAACCGACTATTGACAAGACTCTCTCAAGAAAAGGGGAAAAAGAAGTATGAAATTTAAATATGCTATAAATTAAATAATTATAACAGGTTAAAATCTTTAATTTAATTTTATCTTACTAATTAATTAACCTTGTTGGATTTGGGTTTTAAATAGATAGAGAAAAATAGTAAGAGAATAGGTAAATGAGATAATAGTTGACATAAACATAATATTTTCTTAGTGTTTCTTCTCTTGTACGGCACTAAACTTCTTTGATACATGGAGTTTGTTTTCTCTAAAACATCCCTAAGAATTATAATGGGTTTAATAAAGAGTATTGGGGTATAATTTTTTATTTTGAATGTGATGTCTGAGTGGTTTTCCAAGGGGAGGGAGATGAGTTATTTATACTAAGGGAGAGGGGTGTTTTTAGAATAAAATATTGAATAAAATACTATATCATGGTATACATTTGAATAGTAAAATTTTTAACATTATGAAATATATTTGAAGTAAAAAATTATTTTAAAATTTTAAAAAACTTATAATCCAAAATTATTAGTCTAATCAAAAGGAAAGTGGAAAATATAATGTTGTTATTTTAAGGAAATAATTCTAAATTTAGACATTGGAAAATGATTTTTATGTTTGAAAAATATGTTTAATGTTTTTAAATGGCCCTTTTATATTATTAAAAAAAATTGGAATGAAATAAATATTTTAGTATTTATCAAGTCATTATTTCATTATTATTATATCATAAAACATGTTGTATTTGAAAATACAACATTTTTACAATTCACATAAGAAATGATGTATTTTATAGAATTAACAATAAACAATACTTGAAAGCTTTTATGTGCGGATTAAGAAAACATAATAAATTTATGAAAATAATTTTTAGGGAATTTAAAA
Organism: Viscum album; assembly: GCA_963277665.1. Taxonomy (NCBI): domain Eukaryota; kingdom Viridiplantae; phylum Streptophyta; class Magnoliopsida; order Santalales; family Viscaceae; genus Viscum; species Viscum album. Next base: position 624,414,492 of record OY728150.1, on the reverse strand, counting down.
TTTTAATATATAAATTATGAATTTTTTTAAATATATTAAAATACATTTTATTAAAAATATTTTTTATATTTTAAATATTGATATTTATTTTATAGAGTTATAATAGTTATGTTTTTTAAATTTAATTACTCATAATAAATATTATTTATGTCATGTTATATTATTTTAATGTTAAATTACTATTCAAATGGCCAGGTTACTATTCCCAATGGTCAGGTAACTATTCAAAATGGGAATGTTATTATTCCAAATGTAAAATTTTTATTTTAGCTGTCAAATTAACTCCTATAAATAAAAATTCATTTCATCATTCATTACTCAACTCAATTCCTTTCAAGAATCTACATTTCCATTTTCTAGAATTTTGATTGGTTAATTAATATTATATTTCTTTTCTATAGTGTTTTTCATGGGAGGGATTGTTCTGAAAGATTAGGGTGATTGATATTATCCCATTGTAGATTTAAAATTTAATTTTTTTTTCTATTTCTATGTTTTGAATTTTCAGGGTTTTAGTTGTAGACTAATTTAATGATTTTTATTAATGAAATAAAGTGTTTCTAATTTCCCTATGTGTTACACATGTATAATACTATATAATATAATGCAACACATATTTATTCTGGAAGAAAAAATAACAAATAAAGTCGGATTCATTACATTAACCCCCTATAAATATTATCCCTAAAATTCCAACTCAGATTCTTAGTTGAGAATAAATGAGGGTACTTATGTTTCATTGTTCCTCTAGTTACCATGTCACCAATTCATACACATGGAATTGACAAAACATATTGAAAAATTGATTTTTCTTGTTGAATATAAATTTTTCTCTATGGTTCTATATCTTTACCAGATGCTCCTCATAAGCGATGTTATTCTCTAGTTGTGCCACCTCTGGATTCATTACATATGAGGAATTAGGTTTGTATGTCCTTAAGATTTCTATGTGGAATATATCATGAATTCAATCCTTGTTTGGTGGAAGTGATAGTTAATAGGACACCTCTCTTATACGATCAAGGATCTCAAAGGGGCCAATATACCTAGATAAGTTTTCCTTTTCTTTCCAAACAACATGAATCCATACTATTTTAATATTCTAAGGATGTATTTTTCTACAACAAAAAACTCAAATTCCCTTCGATGGTTTTCAGAATAGATCGTCTTCTAAATCAAAGCAGCTTTTATATAATGTTGGATGGATTGAACCTTTTCTGTCGTTTCTTGTATAAGATAGATTCCATGTGGTATTCATTCACCAACATCATCCCAAGAAGTACGATTTCTATGTCCCTTCCCATCCAATCCTTCATATGGATCCATTTGAATACTAAAGTGGACTTTTTATAAGAACTCAACTAATGGGAGATATTAATCCCATCCACCTTTAAATTCCACCAAGAAATCTCTTAGCATGTCTTTGAGTGTTTGAAAGGTCTATTCAGATTGACCATTGGTTTGGGGGTGATAGGATGCACTAAAATTCAACTCAATATTTAGAGAATTATAATTAATTCTCTATAATTTATAAATGAAACTTGGATCAGGATTAGAAATGATGGAAATTGGCTCCCATTAATCCTTACTACATCCTTTATATATATCTTGGAATATTTTTCAATAGATAAATCTTCTCAAATAGTGGAAAAGTTGGTATTCATGGTGAGTTTATCCACCATAACTAATATTTCATTGTTTTCATTGTATATATTCAATAGATGAGTGAAAACATCCATAATTATATTCACCAATTTCCATGTGGGTGTAGGAAATGGTTGTATCATCCCCTTACACATTTTTCACTTTCCTTTAACTTGTTTATATAACAATATCTTTGAGGTGTCTTCAGTGATATCCTTCTTCATGTTTTCCCACTATAATTTCCATTGAAGATCCCAGAACATCTTGGTACTTCAAGGATAGATGGAGAAACATGAGCTATGCGGATTACTTGTTGAGTCAATATTGTTTCCTTATGACCCTTCTGTTTTTTTATGTTTTCAGAATAACAAACACTTTATCTCAAGGAAAATTTTTCCCCAAAGATTTATCTTAATAGGAAATTTTCATTCCCCAATAAAATTCTCTCCTTGCCTTTTTTTCATTTTTCATGTCACAATTTCTCCAAATCTAACTGGTTTTATTTCTATGTGTCAAATTTGGGTTCATATTTAAAAACCTTGGAATACTAGAAATACTAAGATATAGAGTATTCTATTTTCAGGTTTTGAATTCAGGTTCTTAATTCCTCAGAATTATGATTCCGAATTGATCAGAATTATGACTTCAAATTCTCTGAATTCATATTATGAATTTCTTCAAACTCAAACTCCAAATTCTCTGAAATTCAGACTCCTAATTCTCTAAAATGCAGACTCCGGATTCTATGAAATTCATATTCCAAATTCTCTAAATTTATACTCTGAATTCTCAGAATTCTTACTCCAAATTCCATAGAATTTAGATTCTGAATTCATTAGAATTCAAACTCTGAAGTCTATAGAATTCTGATTTTGAATTCCTTAGAATTCAGACTCTGTTTTCTCAGAATTCAGACTCTGAATTCTCAGAATTTAGACTCTAAATTCCTTAGAATCTAGATTCCAAATTCATTGGAATAAAAACTCCAAAACCTATAGAAGTCTGATTCTGAATTCCTTGAAAAACAGAATCCAAATATCCATATAATATAGACTCTGAATGTTTATTATTTTACTCTAAAATATTTTTCCTTAGAATCAGAAAAATGGATTCTATTAGGCAACCATATTTTTCTTACCCTTGTTTTAGTTATTAAACGATGTTGTGAATTCTGTTTCTAATTAACCTTTGTTTGAGTGACACATGTATAGGCCCCTCTGAGATTCAAGGAAAAATATGACTATTGGAGGAGGGAACCGACCATTGGAGAAGTGTCTATAAATAGTATCTCATTTGAATGAGATCATAATGACTGACTCAACTACTCTAGAGATTACATGTTATTGAAGTGATTTTTGGAGAGAGAGACTCTCATGCTTTATGCGTTCTAAACATCTTGTTCTGATTGCTTCATGTGACTTCGATTGTTGTTGTGTCCAATAAAGGACTTCTGGGGATAAGAAGACAGAGGTGCTGAATACCTTAATGTTCTAGGACTTCCTTGATAAAGAAGATAGAGGTTCCGACAACCTTGAAGTTCGAGGGCTTCCAGGGATAGCAAGACAGACTCCGATATTCTTATCTAGGGATTACCCTAGTGTGGGAAAGATATACTTTCATGAAATTATAAATCAAGGGACCTTTATACAAGGTTGTTCGATACCCTACTCTTTGGGTTAAAAGATTTATTACTTGTTACTTGTATAGTTTCAAGTTTATTTTCGGCTGCATTTTGATTAATAAGGAAATTATAACTATGTTATAATTTCTTATACTTGTATACTCTAATTAGTAATATTATATATGGTTTACTGTAGAATCTTTTTCCTTGTAAACTTTTCTTAAGTTTCATTTCCAGAACCATATATCTATAACCTAGAAAGTTTGTATAACTAAGAGGTCTTGTGAATTTACCTTGATTAACTTTGTTAAACATAGAATGTTTTATATCAACATTAAAGGTTCTAAAGGAATTTTTAAAGTACAAAATTCAACACCTATATTGTATATTGAGCATATACACTCATATTTTGAAGATACAATTGGTATCAGAGGACGTCTCTAAAATACTTATATTCACATATAAGTTTTCTTACTCAATATTTCATTGTTCTGAATATATTTTCCTTGCATAGGATTTTTATCCTTTTTTACAAACTTTTATTATTAACAAGTTTCTATGGAAAGTATTTTCTTTTAGATAAAAGGAATGAATGTTGGTTCGATTGACAATCTTAATCCTACTAGACCACCTATATTTTATGGGAATGATTATGAATATTGGAGAGATCATATTAAGACATTTTTTATTAATACTAGAGTGGACAAATTTGTTATTATTACTAAAGATTTCAAGAAACCAGATAAGAAAGTTAGAACATTTATTAATCAATAAAAGTAAGAATATCAACTAAAATTCAACATACACAATACTTTTTTGTGTTCGATGACTAGGAATATATATAGATAGATTTCTTCTAGTGAAGCTGCAAATTGTATTTGGAAGAAATTGGAGGTTACTCATTTTGGTACATCCAAGGTTATAGAATCTAATAGAGCGTTACTTAGAGTAGAATATCAGGTATTTTTATTTCTTTATGGAGAACTAGTGTGCAAGGTACAATAGTGGTTTATTAATATTGTTAATAGTTTACAATCCATGGGTGAGAAAGTGTTAGATGATGAGGCACTTGTGGACAAGATTATAGATATAATTCCTAATGAGTGGGAATCTAAGAGAAAATCTATTAATGAGAATAGAAAAGTATCTCAGATTACTCTTCATGAGATTTTTGGAACTCTTATTCAACATGAAACAAGAATTAAAAGAGATGTTGATTCGAACAAAAAGAAGAATGGTAATGGAAGTGTGGCCTTTACTACTACTAAAGCAAAGACATATGAAAGGGTTACAAGATCCATGTTGAAGAAAGTCACTATTTTATTTGAAACAAGTTAAAGTGAACATTTTGAGAATGAACTAGCTAATCTTGCACGAAGGATGAACAAGATAGTTGGGAAGAAATACTTTCAGTATATATTTAAGAAGAATAAAAGAAGAGACAAGAAAGACTCTAAAGTCAATTGTTTTGAATGAAAAAGAGCAGGGCATATAAGGCCAGATTTTCCTATTCTTTATAGAAACGATTGAAAGTAAAATCATTCTTAGAATAATAAAAAGAAGTATTAAAAAGTTAAAGATAAGAAATTTTTGAAAGATAATGACACCTGGTGTGCCAGTGGTAGAAACTCATCTAATGAATCCTCTAAGGATGAATCTTCTAGTCAGAAGAATCTTATTTTAATTGCCATGTTACCCATTGAAAATCATTGTCTAATGGCCAAGGTAGAGAATACTGAATCTATAACCAATATATCCTTGAATGATAATTATAGTGATAATAATTATTATGAATCATCAAATGAATAATCTTCTTCTAATGAGGATAATATTTTACCTACTTATGATGAAGTTTCTAGGTTTGCTAAACTTCTTGAGAATGAAAATTCTAAAGTTAAGAAAAAGCTTGATAAGGAAAATTATAGAATTTTTACTCTTACTAAAGAAGTATCAGATCATTCTAAATATCTTGATAAGAAAAATTATTATATTAAAAGTATTTCAAAAACCCATGAGGAAGTTAATAATGAGAAGGATAAACTTTCTTATGTATCTAGAAAAATTAATTTCTAAGAAAAGTATTTTAGAGACTAACTCTAGTGCTAAAACTAATGTTTTTTAGGATAAAAACATAGTTATTAAACTAAATTTAGAAATTTTTTTAGATGAAGTGTTTTTCAAACATTACCTTAAGTAAAGAAAAAATTGATTATATATTCTATAGAATAATCTTGGATTTGGTTAAACTCATTCAAAACTAGTTTCTAGTAATAATTATTTTTCCCCAAAATGATCCATTTTGTACTAAGATTTAGTGTGCTGCGCATTGGGAAAAAATTGTTCCATAAAAAAACTAATTATTTGGTTTTAAAAAATGTTATTAATCTACGAAAATTTTCATTCCTAAAATCTTACTTTCTGAAGTTTCTGGATCTAAGAAATTTTGGTTTCTGAAAGTCTAACAATATTATTTTCAAGAAATTAAAGAAAATACCAACATGAAAACATGGTACATGGAAAGTGGATGTTCTCAGCACATGAATGGTAACAAAACCTTTTTTAAAAATATTATCAAGATGAGAGAAGGAAAATTAACTTTTGGAGATAATGCCCAGGGAGAAATTATTAGTATATGTAACATTGTTCTTCTTGTAAGAACTTTTATTTCTAATGTTTTATTTGTTAAGGGTCTTAACCAGAACATTATTAGCATAATCCAATTATGTGATGAAGGATACCTATTAATTTTAGGAATGATAAATGTTTAGTACACAATTCCAAGGAATATTTTATTCTTTCTTCCAATAGAAAAGAGAATGTATACACACTAAACTTAGAAAACATTAAGATCCAAGATCTACCTTGTCATAGTGCAATAGAATATCATTCTTTTTTATGCCATAGAAGTTTAGGGCACTGTAAACATTGGAGACTATGAAAACTCTCGAAGAAAATACTAGTTAAGGATCTACTGGAGATTAGATTTGATACTTCAAAAGTTTTTTATCCTTGTCAATATGGAAAGTAACATAAATGAAGTTTTAAATCAGTCAGTGAAGTCTCAACTACTGATGCATTACAGTTGGTGAATATAGATCTTTTTGGTTCAACACAAACTAGAAGCATTGGAGTCAAATATTATGTATTTTTCTTAGTTGATGATTACACTAGATTTACATGGGTCTGTTTTCTAGTAAAGAAATCTGAATATTTTTCTTATTTTAAAATCTTTAGAGCCCAAGTTAAAAATGAGAAAAATCTTCCTTTGATAAGTATTCACAGTGATCATGGAAGAGAATTTCAAAATTCTGATTTTGACACATTTTTTAGTAGAAAAGTCAGTACTCATAACTTCTCAGCACAAAGAACTCCTCAACAGAATGGTTTTATTGAAAGAAGAAATCGAATTCCTTAAGATATAAAATGAACCATGTTGAGTGAAAATTTGATAGCTAAATATTTTTGGGCTGAAGCTGTAATTACTGCTTGTTATACTATAAATCGAGTTTTGATTATACCTTTTCTTAATAAAACCCCCTACGAATTGTGGAATGGTATAAACCCTGGACTTTGTTGCTTCAATGTATTTGGTAGAAAAGTATTCATTCTGAATACTGAATATAATTTAGTTAAATTTTCACCTAGATTTGATGAAGGAATTTTCTTAGGAAAATCTATAACTTCAATGGCTTATAGAGTCTTTAAAAAAAACTCTTGTACTGTTGAGGAAATAGTACAAGTTAAATTTAATGAAACTAATACCTTTGTTTTTAAAAAACCTCAACCTAAATCTTCTGATCTGTTTTCAAAAATTGATTATCAATCCTTGATAGAAAATCATTCTGATAAGGAAAATGTTCAACAAAATATCTCTGAATCATTTACCCTAGAAGTTTTTCTACCATATTTTGATGAACAAGTTTTACAAAACCCAAATTAGTTGTTTCTTAAGAATCATCCCAATGATAGTATCATTGGTGATGTAAATAAACCTGTATGGAATAGAAGTTTCTTAATAAATGAAGTAGAACATCTATAATTCCTTTCCTAATTAGTACAAAATGCACTAATGAATCCTTGGGTGATGATGATTGGATAAAATCCATGCAAGATGAGCTAAATGATTTCAAAAAGAATAAATTCTAGGCATTGGTTGAAAGACCTATGGAAACTTCTATTATTAGAGTAAAATGGTTCTCCCGAAATAATTGTGATGAAAATGGAATCATAGTACGAAATAAAGATAGATTAGATTCTAAAGGCTATATTCAACAAGATAAAATATACTACGAATAAACCTATGTTCCAGTAGCTAGACTTGAATCTATTCATATTTTACTTACCATTATAGAATTATTTAACTTAAAACATTTTCAAATGTATTTTAAATGTTCTTTCTTTAATAGTTATGTTCAAGAGGATGTTTTTGTTGAAAAACCTCTTGGTTATGAAGATAAAAAACATCCTGAACATATTTTCAAAATTACCAAAGCTTTATATGGACATAAACAAGCCCCTAGATCTTGGTATGATAGACTTACATGATTTTAGTTACAAAACAATTATGTTAAGGGAAATGATAATCCAAACCTTTTTATAAAGAATGATAAGTAAAATTCTTCGATTGTTCAAATCTATGTGGATGACAATATATTTGGTTCAACTCATCAATATTTAACTGATTCTTTTGCGAGTCTAATAAAATATGAGTTTGAAATGTGTATGATGGGTGAGTTAACATTTAATCTTGGTTTTAAAATTTCTCGAAAACTTGAAGGAATTAATATATCCCAACATAAGTATATTAAAGATCTTATTAAAAAGTATGGATGTATAAACAAATTACTCCCATCAGTACCTCAAATACACTTGATCGTGATGAATCTAGGAAACCAGTAGAACAAACTTCTTTTAGATGTCTGATAGTAATTATACTTTACTTAGCAGCTAGTCATCCAGACTTAATGTTTTCAGTATGATTTTTTTCAAGATATCAAACCAATCCTTAGGAATCTCATTCAAAGTAAGTGAAATGTATTTTTTCTACTTAAAGGGAACCATGGATTTTGCACTCTTTTATACTTTTGAAAATGATTTTGTTTTAAAAACAATTGTAAATACTGACTTTGGTGGATGTAGAATGGATAGGAAAATTACATCCATAACTTGTCATTTCTTACGAGATTCATTAGTTTCTTGTTCATGAAAAAAGAAACACTCAGTAGCACTTTCCACTGCGGAAGCTGAATATGTTGTAGCTGGAAGTTGTTGTGGTCATGATTTTTGGATGTAACACACTCTCACAGACTTTGGTATGAGTTTTACCAAAACACAAATAATTCGTGGTAATACAAGTTCCATTTCCTTAAGCAAAAAACTTGCACATCACTCTCATAAAAAACACCTAGAAATTAGGCATAACTTTCTTAAGGATCACACACAAAAATGTGATATCATTCTTCAATTTATCAGAACGCAAGATCAACTTGCTGATATTTTCACAAAATATTTACCCTCCAATAGATTTGAATACATTAAATAGAAGTTAGGAATGATAACCACAAGGTAATCTTCCATATTAACTTCTTGTTAAAACCTATCTCCTAATAATAAGAAAATCCTTTTCATAGGGGGTGTATATTAGGTTATTAATATTTTTTTTATAATCAATATTTTTCATATTCAATGTTATTCATAGTCAAATTTTTTCATGGTCAAATTTTTTTTGTACTCTAAGTTTTTCGTAGTCAAATTTTTTCATAGTCAAATTTTTTTTCGTACTCTAAGTTTTTCATGTTCAATATTTGTTGTGGTCAAATTTTTTCATACTCTAATTTTTTCGTAATCTAAATTTTTTATACTGTAGAACTATTCTAGTCAAAAGTTTCATAGATAAAATTTACATAATCAATTTTTTTCAGAATCTAAAGTTCTTCAAGAAGAATTTTCCTCATTACAAATAATTGTTCCTAAGTAATATTAAAGGTATATTTCCTTTCCTAAGTTTTCATAATAATATTTTTAGTTTCTGGTATTTTCATTTTGTTTTAAATTCTTTGGATTCACTTTTCCTTAAATATGAATTTTTATCTTAAAACCCTCAAAATATCGAAACCTATCAAAATCCTTCTTTAGTTATTATCTCAACAGTCAGATTTGAGCAGAAGTATTTCAACCGTTGGATCAACCAGGGAAGTTGAATCATCACCCCAATAAACTATATAAGGAACCCCCAATATTTTGTCCCACATCTGTTTTTCATGATTTTGCATGTTGAAGCTCCGCCTCTGTACTTAAGGTCGTTCTGAATCCCCAAATTTTCCTCAGTTCCAAATTTCTACTGAAGCCTCTCCTCAAAAAGAAATTTCAAATGTTAATGAAATCTCTAAGTGAAAAATATACAGAGAAAGGTTGGTCGATCCTAAGTTTTATGATAAGTATGACTCTATCATTTCTAAAAATGTTAAGTTGAATGCTTGGGATAGTGGTTCTATATTGAAACAAAAATCACAGGATCTGATAAATCCAGACTTATTGATTGAGTTCGATGAGACAAAAAGTTTCTTCAATGAAGAAGGAAGAGACACGTTCTCTTTTAAATGTTATCGAAAGACCTACTCTCTTTCTTATAGCAAGGTAGAAAGTTAGATTGAAATTTCTTATGAAGGGGAAGCAAAATTCTTTACTCACAAATTCCCTGATGTATAGGGATCTTTCGATAAGGAAAAGGCTATTGAGTGTCTTGGCATGAAAGGAGTGAAGACTCTGAAGACTTTTCATTTTTCTATGAACTTATAGATTCTTGAATTATGGGTTCAAGGTTTTATAATTCCAAGGAAAGGGGATAAGGATACTCTGAAGAAGAGGGATATCTATATATTGGATTTCTTGGTGAACCTTAGGAAGATAAAGTTTGTTAAGTATATCTTGGTAATTATTGAGAATATCAAGAATGAAAATCTCAAATCTCAAATCATTACATATCCAACTATTCTCTCAAAGATTATAGTTCTTTGTTTCCAATATTTCATAATTCCATGTAGTTCCAAGCTGATAAATTACAAGGTGATGTTGTTGAGTGATGATTCCTTAATGAAGATGAAGGTTGAATTATTTAATAAATCTTGAGAATTTTATGGTCTATCTAAAGAAAAAGTAGAAGCTTCATCAAAGAAGCCAGAAGTTGGTGAAATCTCTAAAAAAAGGCAGAAGGAAGAGAACGACTAAGAAGCTAGAAGAGAAAAGGAAAACCCCTGTGGCTACAGAATGTCAGTCGGCACCACCGAAACTGAATAAGCAAAAAATTATCCTGATGAAGTAGTGGCTATGTGGAGAGAAGATAAGAAGAACAGTAAGGAAGGGGAACCTAATTTTGTCTTGGATCCTACTAAGTCCAAATCATTAAGAATAAAGGTTGTTGAAGATATTTAGAAGCAACAGAAAGGGAAGAAGAAAAAGAAAATGATGTCAGAGGCTGAGATAATACAATCACTTCTCAAGGATGTCGATAAAGTGTCTAAACAAATTCTGGTACTAGAATATTTTTTAATACAACCTTTACCAGATACTCTGGGAAAGATGTGGTGAGTACAGAATCACATAATAAAGAATAAATATTTGAATAAGAAGAAGTGGAAGAGGAAATAGAAGAAGAAGAGGAGGAGGAAGAAGAAGGTAATGAAACTGATGATATCATATATCAAGTTTAATATTACCATGAGAAGGAAACCCCCTTGGTAAAATTATTGATATGGACTTCCCAAGATGAATCCTCAAAACATTCTACACCATGGAATGAAGGGAAGGGTTAGGAAGATGTGAATAATCCAAAAGATGATGAAAGCAATTCTCATGACATCATTCATCTAGAAGATAATGTGGATGGTGCAGAGAAAGAGAAAGTTGATGAAGGAAAAATTGTTCAATTATCTGACAGTGAGCATGAATTTCCCAAGGAAGAAGATATCATTCCAAGAGCTGATAAGCAAAAGCAAGTGGCAGTAGACACACCATGTAAATCTATGGTGAAGAAGAAAGATGTTGGTGCTTCATCAAAGATTAAAGCTGAGTACATAGAAAAACAATCATCACCAACCAAACACTTGGATTCGGAATCATCTTCCCTTGGACATGATTTGGTTGTTCATCCATTGAAAAAACTGGTGGGTATTATTCCCTTATTTTTAAGCATATACTCAAGATGTATGATGCTTCAGCATACGATAAATCAGAAATCAGATTCAGTTTCAATGGTTTTGGACAATTGTATCGGACTAGAGGAAGACTTTAAAACCTTCCTCATTGGTTGGGAGGCTCATAAAAGATCTTTTAAGAAGAATACATATTGGTCAAAGAAGACAATTTAATAAATGATAATGTTCAATGAATTTTAGGATAATGCCAAGGATGCTTTTGACACTGAAGATGGGAGGATAAAATATCATCCAAATAGTTTTGAAGAAAAGTTAAGCCTATAATAGACTAATCGAAAGCAAGAAGTTAAGGATCTGAATAGTAAGATTAACTTTGTGTCCATGAATTGGTAGAGGGAAATGGATCTCATAGTTGAGATTGAAGATAATCTTGCTAAGAAAGAAGAAGTGTTGAAAGATCAAGAAGAATGTCTTATGGCTCAAGAAGAAAAAATTAAAGCCTTTTATAAAAAGAATGAAGATCAAGATCAGTTGATTAATCATGAAGAAGAGGATCACAAGGAGCTCAAGAAGCTAAAAACCATTGTGAATAATCTGATACTGAATGAGAAAGAAGGATAATTTCATTCCATATCGATCTTTTTTGGTATTTTCTTCATTGTAAAAATTATTTCAAGGTTAATGAAATTTTTGTTGTTCTCCATATATTTTCTTGTTTAGTACTAATGTTTTGTGTACCAATTTTTCCAATCTCTTTATTCCTTTTTGAAAAACACAAAGGGGGGGAAAGGAATGATAAAAATAATACTATGTAAAGAAGATATTTCCCTAAGTAAGTGGGATTTCATCTAAGGTAAGTTCTTATCAATGAATATTTTCACATGAAATATAATGTAAAATCTCATTTAGGAAATCAATAATATGATCCTTAGTGTTTCCAAAGCCTAAGGGGGAGTTCGTCATATTCACTATGATCCATTAGTGAAAGGGAGATAAGTTTTTTTTATAAGTCCATAAAAATTCTAAGTCCTTATATTCATTTTCATAAGGATGTTTTTGCTTTCCAAAAAGGGGGAGATTTTTTAGTCAATAAGGTTTACAAATGACTTTTCCATTATTTAATGTTTTGAAAATCACAAACACTTTATCTCAAGGAAATTTTTATTTCCCCAAAGATTTATCTTAATAAAGAAATTTTCCTTCCCCAAGAAAAATTTCTCCTTAACATTGTATTCATTATTCATGTCATAGTTTCTCCAAATATAAATCTTTTTATTTCTAAGTGTAAAATTAGGTTTCATGTCTAAAAACCATATAATTCTATAAATACTTAAATATAGAGTATTTTGTTTTCAAGTTCTGAATTCCTCAGAATTGTGATTCTGAATTAATTAGAATTCTGACTCATAATTCTCTAAATTCAGATTTCAAATTTCTCTGAATTCAGACTCCGAATTCTATAAAAATCTGACTCCTAATTCTCTAAAATTCAGACTCTAAATTCTATGAAATTCAGACTCCGAATTCTCTAAAATTTAGACTCTGAATTCTCTAAAATTCAGAATCTAAATTTTTTGAAACTCAGAATCCAAATTCTCTAAATTCAGACTCTGAATTCTAAAAATTCAGACTCTGAATTCCTTATAATCCAGATTCTAAATTCATTGGAATTCTTACATCAAAGTCTATAGAATTCTGATTCTGAATTCCTTAGAATTCAAAATCCGAATTCTTCGAAATCAAACTTTCAATTCCATAGAATCATGATTTTATATTAATTGGAATTCAGACTCCAAATTCTATAGAATTTTGATTCTGAATTCCTTGAAAAACAGACTCTGAGTATCCATATAATATAGATTCTTATGGTTTATTCTTTTTGACTGTGAACTATTTTTCCTTAGACTCCAGAAAATGGATTTGGTTAAGCATCCATATTTTTCTTACCCTTGTTTTAGTTTTGAAACGATGTTGTGCATTATGTTTCAAATTAACTATTGTTTGAGTGACACTGGTATAGGTCCCTCCGAGATTCAAGTGAAAATATGATCATGGGAGGAGGGAGTTGACTATTGGAGAAGTCCCTATAAATAAAAGCTCATTTGAAGGAGCTGAAAATGACTGACTCAATTACTCTATAGATTACATACTCTTGAAGTGATTTCTAGAGAGAGACTCTCATGCTTTTTGCATACTGAACATCTTGTTAAGATTGATTTATGTGACTCTAATTATTGTTGTGTACAATCAAGGACTTTTGGGGATAAGAAGATAGAGGTGCTGACTACCTGAAACTTTGAGGACTTCCTTGATATGTAAGACAGAGGTGTTGACAACCTTGAAGTTCAAGGGCTTTCAGGGATAATAAGATATACTTTGATATTCTTATTAAGGTCTTACCCTGGTGTGGGTAATACATACTTTCTTTAAAGTATAAATTAAGGGACCTTTATCCATGTTTTTTTGATAACCTACTATTTTGGTTAAAATAATTCTTACTTGTTACTTGTATTGTTTCAAGTTTATTTTCTACTACATTTTTATTAATAATTAAAGTATTATTATCTTATACTTTATCGTACTTGTATACTCTAATTAGTATAATTCTATATGCTTTAATGTAGAATCTTTTTCCTTGTAAAATTTTCTTAAGTTTCATTTCTGGAACCATATATATGGAACCTAGAAATTTTGTAAGAGGTCTTGTGAATTTAAATTCTTTAACTTTGTTAAACATAGGAAGTTTTATATCAAATTTAAAGGTTATAAATGAATTTTTAAAGTATACAGTTCACCCCCACCCCTATATATTGAGCATCTACATTCACATTTTGATCCTACATTACCTCAGAGGGCCTTCTTTATGTTAGTTGATGATGGAACTAAATTTCTAGTTCGAAATTAAATGAAATCATCTTCATCGATGTGAAACTCATTAATCTTCTGCTCCTTTATTAATTTTAGCTTCTTCGGAAGATCTGGATCATTCCTTTGTGACTTATTGATCCTTTCTTAGATTTATGTTTAGGTAATCATTTTGTTATATTTGGGATATATTTCCTTCCACTGTAATTTCATGGTCTATCGTTTTCATATCCAAAAAGATAGGGTCTTTTATCAATTTGTATCATGGATAGAGTAGTTGGTTTTGTTCTACTAAACGAATTAGATACCATATTTACCTTTCCATGATAGTAGTGAATAGAGAAATCATAGTCCTTGATTTTCTATAAGTATCTTCAATTATTCATGTTGATCTACTTCAGTATGAATATATACTTGAAATTTTGGTGGTCTATTTATATATAATATTTTCCCCATAAAGATAGTGTATTCTTTTATTAATAGAAAATATGATTACAACTAACTCTAGGAATGAGTGGGATAGTTTTTTTCATGATTCTTTAATTACCACAATAAATAGTCAATCAACTTGTCAATTTTCATGAGTACAAATCCAAGTCCTTTAAAGGATGAATCACAATAAATGAAAAATCACTCCATATTATAAGTTAATGTTAGCACAATTGAATTAACCAATCTCTTATTTGGTTCATGGAAATATTATTCACACTCCTTTCTCCAGATAAAATTAACTCCCTTCCCATTTGACTTAGTTAGTGTAATAAAAATCCATGAAATGTTATTCAAAAACCTTATATAGTATCTTATATGACAAAGGAAACTACAAATATTGATTATAATAGTAGGATGTGGCCACTCCTTTATGGTCTTTATCTTTTAAGGATCGATTGATATTCCTTCACTATACACAATGTAACCTAAAAAATGCAAATTTTTATTACTATAAATCAAATTTTTTGAATTTAAAAACAATATTATCCTTCCTAAACTTTTTTAATATGAAACATAGATGATCTTTATGCTCCTTCTGACATTTGTAGTATATCAGAATATTTTCAATAAATACCATCATAAACTGATCAAGGTAATATTTAATGACTCTATCCATAAAATACATAAATATGATAGAAGGTAAAAAAAGTCATAATTCCCATATATTGTTCAAAATTTAGTCTTTCGGATATCTTATTTCTTCACCCTTAACTGATGATACCCCTATCATTGGTCAGTCTTAGAGAAAAAATAAGCCCTACAAAGCTGGTTAAACAAGTCATCAATCCTTAGAAGATGAAATTTTTTCCTCATTATGGTCCTATTAAGTTTTATATAATCATTTCATAGCCACATTTATCCATCATCATTATTTATAAAGTAAAAAACAAATCCCAAAGAGTCACACTTGGCCAAATAAAAACTCTACCTAACATATATAGTAATTTTTTATTTAATTATTCTAACTCTTCATATTCCATTTTGTACGGGGTCATTGGTATTAGCATGGTTCTATGTATGACTTTAATAGATAACTCTGACTCTCATTCGTGGGGTGGTCTAGGTGAATTTTTATGAAATAAATTATTGTATTCCAAAACAATGGGGACATTTTCTATCAATATACATTACCTATATTATTTTAATTCACCAATAATTTCCATAAAGAATCATATAGGATGTTCTTCTTGATAGATCTTGGACTGTGATATTTATCCTTTGAGAATAACCCTTGTTTTTTCAATCAATACCACTTAAATTTAATTATTTCTATAGATAATTGTATGATTATATATTGAGAGTCAGTCTATCCCTAAAATAGTGTTAAATTCTACCCTAAGAATGGATATTTTATTTTTGATTAATTTTTACTCACCAAAGATGATATTAATGTTTTTATATACATTTTATGCTGATATAATTCCACCACGAGTTTTAACTGATAACTCCATGTCTAGTAGTATTGGGTTTGGTTTTACATTCTTTTAAAACTTGGATGAAATAAAGGAATGTATAGAACCAGTGTCAAATAAATTTCTTTCTAGATTTGATAGAACAAAGAGTGTACCTAAAACCATATCATTTAGAGAGTCTAGTTTATCCATCGTGACAGTGAATTCATGAACTTTATTCTTCGGCTTATTTTGAGTTTGGTGGTATCTACACTCCATTATCTTCTAATGTTTACATTGATTTTCAAACTTTCCATGTTTTATACACTTTAATCATTGAACTTCATGTTGTGATTTCATGATATTCTATTTTTTTCATTTACATGTTGAGGATACACCTCATTATGATAGTTTATATCCATAAAGACAACTATTGAACACTTTTATAACTTTACACTCCCAAGAATTATGTTCCTAGAATTATTCTTCCCATATTTGTTTCATGTTGACTGTTGAAATTTCATTCTTCCTCTTCCATGATCAAAATTTTTTCATAATTTTGTCCCCATTTATCTTTTATTTTCATTTATCCTATGTGACAACTATATCTCTCCGAAATCTATTCCAGCCTTCAAAGAACTCTAAATTATCTCCTCATAGATTTCATAGTCTCTATTTTCTTGATTCCTTAATATATGGGATCTTAGATCACCAAATAAACTATTATCCTTTCTTTTAGGGTCTATAAAAATTTTATTGGTGTATCAATAAATCCTTATAAATTTCATTTCATAACTTCCCACCAATTCATTTTTATTCTTCTTTAGATCAAATAATTCCTTCTCCATTTTTGTTCTCATCAAGAGAGTAAAATATTTATCAAAAAATATTCTCCTAAACTCTTCTCACTCCATATAATCAATGTTCTCTATTGGATTTGTGATCTTAATTATTTTTTCAACACTAGTCAGTTTCTCCTTCTATGTGATATAATATAAAGGTTAATATTTATAGCTCTGGATAATGATGTAAGTAAAAAATCATTTCTATATAGGTAATCGATATTTCTAAAATTAATGGATCAACATATCCACTAAAGGGCTTATTGACACATGAAGGACTCAACTACAAATTGTTCCCTTTGAGGTGAATCTGGCCACTCAACATGATTTATGTTATAATTCATCACCTAATATAGTATATTCATTATCCTCAAGAAGTTTTCCATTCCAAATTCCATCATGCTAGGAAGATTATCGATGCATCATCCATTGCACTCATCATTTACATGGTTCCACCTACTTTTTTTTATACGTATAAAATAATAAAACCATAGTGAGAAACGTGTTATTTTATATGAATATTGTATTTTTAGAGAGATTTTAAATCCTAAAAAAATATTTTAAATTATTTTATTCATTGGTATCCTCTAATAAAAATTAAATTTTCAATATATCCTTCATAATGGTTCATAAAAATAATTTGATTAATGAAACAGATCCCACAAGAGTGGTAAACCAGGTGTGCAGTAAGAAACATAGTTTTTCACTAGGTGATGATCAAGTCAAAGCTCAATTCCCCCTTTTTAGTATTATTACCCCCTCTATAAAACTATTCTAGAGCCACATCCACTTATAGTATCCAGACATGGATTTCATTTCTTGGAAACCACTCATTTAATACTTTACTAAAATTGTGGGAAATATTTACCATATTTAGACTTATCAATATCATCCTTAATAAATTTTTCTAATCCTAATTTCTACCAATAACTAAACCATTATTTAATAAAAATTATGGATTATCTCCTTTTTAAAAAATAAATATTTCATTATGAGTACAACGCTTAATAACACATAGGATCTGTTAAGGGTTTGTTTCTTAGAAATTAAAAATGTATTACATGAATAAAATAGAAAATATTATAATACATTTAAAAGTATTTTTTATAGTCTCATCATGTATTACTTTTACTTCATATCATATCCTTGGGACGTAAATTAAAAAAATGGGTGAGCATAAATCCATGTATGTTAATCGACAAAAGAGATATTTACGATGTGATCACAAAAAAATATCTATAAGTCATGAGCATAAAAAAAACCGTATATCACAATATAAAGATCATGAATCGTAACCTATAAAATTGTTACAATGTTAAATTTGAAACATTCATAATAATATCAACAAGGTTTATCACTAAGGGGTCTTAAATCATAATTACCAAGGTTATTCACTAAGGTTTCATAATACATGTAATCTATAGATATTAATTATTTACCCAATCATTGGATTGATATCACGATGAATCCTTCATATGTATTAATTCATGTAATCCACATTGATAATAATAAATCATTTCATCAACAACTTGTGGAGAATAATGAACTAGTTTTATTTAATAACTGAGTGCATGAGGGCTTAAACACTTGAGGATTACATTATTTTTAACCCGTGAAAAGTAAATGTCAATTTTATACATGTAAATCCCAGAATAAATAAGTTATTTTTACATAAATTTGAATACCCAGGGATAAATAATGGGTATGGGTATTCATGATATAAGAATTTATCTTGTAAAAGAGATAAATTAATGAAATGAATTAGGCAGCATAATGGTATACAACACGGATTGAGGAAATTTTATAATGGGATGGAATAAAAGTATCCCATTAATAAAGAAAATTGGAAGTAATGGGATAATTTAAAGGTTATGAAAAGAAATTAATTCAAAATTTAGAAAACATTCTACAAAATAAGTACTTGAATAGAAAAGAGGGAGTGGATAATTCTCTTACCTTAAATCCTACTTTATTTCATCATTTTTTCACCTTTAGAATAATAGATATAGGTTTATTACAACATATAACCAGAAGTGAATTGTTTTTATTTTTTAAATATTTATCAATTATAATCATTGTATTATATTTATTAATTTCCATCTTTGAAGGTGAAACATTTTGACACGATGTTTTCTTTAAACTTTTCTTTTCTTTCTTATATTTAATTATCTTTCATAATTGAAATTTAAACATTATTATGATTAAATAAATAATATTATTAATAATTATCATTATCCATTTTATATTATTAATATTTTATTATAAAAATCCATAATATTTTTTATATATAAAGATATGGTGATGTTCTCCAGGGTGGTTAACCAATAGTAGATTGGACAGTGACATGAATGGGGAAATAATAAGTATGACATTTAAATATGTCATAAATTAAACATTTATGGTACATTAAAATAATTAATTTAATGTTATAATACTACTTGATAAAACATAGAATATTTGGGTTAGAAAGTGATAGAGAATAAAAAGTTATAGAAGTATAAAATTACATAAGAGTTGATAAAAATTTACACTTTTCACGATGTTGCTTCTCTTGTACAACACTAAACACCCTTGATGATTTGAGTTGGTTTTATGAAAAGCAAACCTAAGTATTATAAGGGGTTCAAGAGAGTGGATTTGGGTATAGCTTTGGATTTGTTGATTGAGGGATGATTGGTATTCCAAGTGGAGGGAGAGGGGTTATTTTTACTTGAGGATATGGGTATTTTAAAAATAAAATATTGAATAGAATACTATATCATGGTAAACCATTGAATACTAACATTTTTTACATTATAAAATATATTTTAATTAAATAACTGTATTTTAACACTTTAAAACGCATTATAATCTGAATTTATTAGTTTATTCATCAGTAAAGTGGTAAAAATGGAAAATTGTAATTTTAATGGAATACTTTTCACTTTAGACTTTGAAAAATTAGTTTTAGGTTTTGAAATTATGTTTAAGATTTTTAAATGAACAATTTATCTTCTTAAACTATTATTAGTATGAAATATCCAATTTATTATTTATTAATTCATTATTTCATCATTATTATATCATAAACATGCTGTATTTGAATAACAGTATTTTTACTATTCATATAAAAATAGACATATTTCAAAAAATTACCAAAAAAACTTGGATAATTTCAATTTATCGATTCCAAAAATTTATTTAATTTTATCGAAGTAATTTTCTAAAATTCGTAATTATAATTTTTAATATAAAATTTATGATGTTTTTGAAATACATTAAAATAAAGTTTATTATAAAAATGTTAATTTTTTAATCTTGATAGTTTTTTTATAGAGTTATAATATTTATATTTTCTTAAATTACTAATGATAAATACAATTTATATAAAACTATATTATTTTGAGGTTAAATTAATATTCCAAAAGTTAGGTTACAATTCTTAATGGTCATGTTACTATTCTAACAGTCACATTAATATTCCAACAGTCACATTACCTCCTATAAATACCGCATCATTGGTTCATTCATTATTCATGTTAATTATAATAAAGGTTCTACATTTCCATTTTCTAGAATGTCTCCTGGTTTACTAATGTTTTTTATCTTTCCCATAGTGTTATTTGTGGGAGTGATGGTTCTCGAAGATTGGGAGAATCCATTTTTTCCCATTTTAGTTTTTCTATTGAACATTTTTCATCCCATTGTAATGTTTGGAGTTTTCATTGGTTTAGTTGTAGACTAATGTAATGATTTATATTAATAAAGTAAATTATGGTTGATTTCCCTACTTATTTTATGTGTATAATAATATATAATATAATATAAAAACATTTATTCAGCAAAAAATATTAATAATGAAGCTAGGGTTATTACAAAACCACATAGTATTAATAATATTAATGATTCCCCAGCTGATGAAACAGATATCATATATCATTATTGTTTCTATAATTACATCATATTTGATGAATCAACTTACACTATCACATTACTAACACTTATAATATTATATATAAAATGAAATTGTGAGCATATGCATTCATGATGGGATAATTACAACCATAAGAATAAATCATGCTAATATTAAGGAACTTAATCCATGAATGAAATTCCATAAAGATCAGCCAATAAGGGATGATGGACCCCCATCTCACTATTAAACCACTTCAGAGTTTCACCCCATAGGAAGGAAATGGTTACCATCATTACATTAGGGATATGTAGGAGAACATCTTCCACTTCTAGGAAACCATCCATGATGTTCCTATGAGGGATCATATTCATCATGTTCTCCATCACCGATGTGTGGCCAAATTTCTATAAGATGTTAAATTGGAATCTATTCTAGTCCCAATCATCCAAACTAGGGCATTTAGATGTATAGATCTCTAAAAGTATATAACCACTAAAATGTAGAAGTAGTATCACATCCATGCTACTTATAACACCATTGAATCTCTTCAGAGTATCATGATAGTGGGTCAAAGATAATTCTAGATCACCAACAGACAAAAGCATGAGACTTAAATAAAGATGACATTATTCATAACTAAAATAAATCCCTGACCAATATAGAAGGTCATAAACTCATACATATTTCCTTACATTGATATAACACTACATCTAATAGCTAAAAGAATGTGGGTTTCACAAACTTAGAAATCCATAGCTATAAGTGAAAAATTCCATAGACTACCCCAACCCACACGGGAGGGGGAATTATTACCTTCAAAACCACTTCTAGTGTCATCCATTAGAATACAATGTACTGAAATTGGGAATATATTGCCTCTATGAGAAACCATATTTCGTTCCATACGATTCATAGTAGAAAATTGTATCACTTCAGAACTAAATGATGTTTCAAAAAATGATACTATTAAAGAACATGATAATGAAGAGGAATAAGTTGGGACTACCACTTTATGGGATAGTGTGATGAAAAAGGAAAAGTTGTGGCAACATTTCTAGTGCAAAAACAACCCATCAATGCTGAGGACACCTCACTCGAAAAATAGATTTCTTTTCTCAAGGCCATAATATAGAATCTTGAGTAGGTAAATAATTAATTTCTTCGGGGAAGAGTACCCATTAAGTATGATTTGTAAGCCCATCCAATATACACTTCATATAGATATCTATAACTTGGGTTGGTTTCTCAAACCACATAGGTATAATAAATACACCCTATAAAATTTAGATAATATCAACTGAAACATATTACTCTAACATTGATTGATGATAGATAATTCCCACCTTTGGGATGGAGTCAACCACTAATTCAGAAAATTCATTTAATACTGACTCATATAGTGGTTTTTTGGGAAATAACGGATGATCATAAATCCAAAATATATGATATTGAAATCCCACACACATTGGTATAATAAAAAAGTAATATGTATCCTAAGTGGGTGAATTCAACTCCTTAACAACCCAACTTTATGAATCCAAACATCTCAACATTAAGTGGAATAGGAGATCCAGAGTAACATGTTAGTTGTTTTTATTCTTGATGAAGCCCAATGTTGGAAACCCAATAACAATAAGAGGTTTCCATTCACAGGTGCATTGTGTAGATCATGTAAGTATCCCCGTTTGATTTTTATAATAACCTTGTAGTCAGGTGTATAGGAGGATGATATGACTTTTGAAAATAATTACATTATCAATTAATATCTATAATGAGGAAAACCATAATCATTAAACTATTTTGTTTCAATAATTAAGAGAATTATAGTATAATATATTTCATTTAATAAAGGAAATATATGACATTTTTTTCAAAAAAGTATACTCCCAAGGAAAAACTCTTAAAGATCTATGTGGATAAACTATAAGAATATTTATCGACTATGATTATCCCAATGAAATATCTTGATGGGTTTTGGGAGTTCACAATTATAAAAAAAATATTCCGGATTCTATTAATTAAATTAAGGAAAGAGGTGATCAAACAAAGCCATCAAGATTAAGGACTCACGAAAAGTAGTATTAGTTTCTATTACCCTTTAGTAAAAAAAGATGAGGTCGTGTGGCCCTGAAAGATGTAAGAAAAAAATGTATTTCTTTCATATTGATCAAGATCCAAGGTACTTTTCTCTGATATAGAGAAAAACCTAACCATGTTTCTAGAAATCATGGAGGAATATTATGTAGGGAAATATTATCTGTGAGATTTTAGGCCTTACAATCATATCCTATATGAAATGATTTGATAATGATTCATCATCAAGGATGAAATTAAAGTTCCTAAGAAAAATCACAAGGCACATATGACATATGTTTTTGGAATTATAACCGAAAAAGAAGAATAAAAATTTGAAAACCATACATATTGGATTTTATGATTTGATGATCTGAACATTAGTAGATTATTCACATTCAATGGTCATGGAATGACTGAATCAATTAGTCATGACCAAAATACCTCTTTATGTATGACTAAAGTGCCTCCTACTTCTTAGAATATATAAATCAAATGCTATTGGAATTGGTGAAACAAATAGTAGGGTCCACAAGTATTATAAAACTAGTTTAAACTCATATAAACTTTATGAACTGGTCATTAGATGATTGATCATTATCTCAAAAAATTATTCAATGGGAATCAACACACCAAATGAGACAATGGGAACCAAACCACCAAACAGGATACTCTTATGATGGTGGGAACTAGATACCCAAAATCCATATTATTTTAGTGATGAAAATCTTTGATTTGAAATAGGATTCATATAAAATGGGAGCTTCTATTTATATCAACATAGTATCATAGAGTTTTGAAGAATCCTCGTTTAGTTCTAATGAGTGAACTCTAAAACTAGTTGATCAAAAACATGAAAAATCATCTAAGGATCCATATATTTTCCCATAAAATACCCATATAAGTGGTGAAGAAGATCTTTTTGATAACCCAAATATCATTAAAGAAGGATTATTTGACCATATTAATTCCTCAAATTGAAATTTTGATAGAGAAACTACTTGATGTCCATGGTAGATCCAATCACTAGACTCCACACCCAGTAACCTATCATCAGCCATACAACATTCCATCTGGAAGGAAATGGTGTCATTATATCTTCTATCTATCAGCCCCTATGGGTAACAAGGCCGTGCTTTCTAAAGAAAAGTTTAACCAGTTATATAAATAAAATGAATATTTCTACATTTTAAATATGTTCTTGATAGAGGGAAGTTTTACCCATGGTGAAATAACATCATCCCGCCACAAAGATACTCCTTGAAATAAATTAATTCAATTCACATGTCCTAGGAACTTTCATATATTTAACTCCATAAATGTGGGTATTACATATATTGTCTAGCCTTAGTGATCACCACATAGATTCTATGTTATTTGGAGTTTTATAATTTAGGTTTCATATCATCAATGTATTTTCATCAATAATATTAAATAATACCAATGAATTGATCTTTATTAAGGAACAAACAACAATATATAACTAAAAATTAATTTTTCATAATAATAAAGGTATATGTGGAACATATGGGAAGAAATATTTTTTTTCATATCTCAGGGACAGATAAAGCAAAGTATACCCTCCCAACTGGATCAATTTACTAAGTACTTCAACCTTTCCTTATAGAATAACTTCACTAAACTCTTATGTATTAGAATAACATATAATAAAAATTTAGAGATAATTACATTTACTACCCCTGACAATTATTATCACGGAACTAAGTTAATCAGTTCATCATATTTGTGTGATTTCCTCAAAATAAAATGAATAATATGAGAATGGGTCCAATGACATATAGATCTCTCATTAAGGAATGTGATCACTCTAATAAATATATATGAAATATTTGAATAAATCATGGATATTAATCACTCAGTTATAGATGAAACAATTTTTATTCATTTTGGTTGGAACTTATGACTATATATTTTTCATATTCATTAAAAAATAACCTTCATGTCACTCTCAGTGTTTAGAGGCATAAGGAGGCAGCTATAGAAGAACATCCCCATATTTTCCATAACACTAATTATTGGGACATATGATTAAATAATGATTTTTTATTAATGACTAGATCCATAATTAAATATATGAATTTAAAATTGAGTTAGGGAATTTTGATATGTATGAAAGGTTTACTTAATTAATTATCACACTAATATAAAAGAAACTTTCCTGCTGTCTTAAATTTTTGAATCTAAATTCACAATATATGTAATGTATAATACAATAATAAAAATACTTCATGTAAGGTTCATGTAAAACGAACCTAAAGTATAGGAAATGAGGATGTTATCTTTGACCTCATACTATGTGATGCCTCAACCATCAATTATGTCCTTAATTAATTTGGAGTGATAAAATCATAGATAAACTTAAACTACATGTCCCCTTATTTTATATGTAGAAATTTCATTTTATTTTCCTATTATGTTCATTTCTAGTGTTGAAGGTGAAGTTGAAATATATATAGTTTGAAGAGGAGATGTTGCACGTGGTTTCCTTATCTGGAATTTTTGATGGTCTTACTATAGTGGATCATACATTTTGAATTTGGTTGTCTAATTATTCATCTGATATTATAGTTGGATTGATGATTTTTGGATTTTATCTATTGTAGAATCATCATATGGTGGCATTTGAAGTGATCATAATTGTCTCGGTGATATTTTATCCTTATCTTATGTTCTTATTTGATGGATCATTTTGTTTTTATTATTCTTTATTGGATTTTGTGGGTTTTTGTGAATATAAGATGTTTGGGTGCTCTGATATGATGTTTTCCATCGTGATTCTAATAGTTCCATAACTGATAGGTGAATTGGAAATGTGTGATATGATGGGTATCATTGTGTAAGTGTTTAGGTTTAAAATAAATTTGTAGTTCAAGAAAAACATTTTTCATGCTATTATGGGATTCATT
Organism: Viscum album; assembly: GCA_963277665.1. Classification (NCBI taxonomy): domain Eukaryota; kingdom Viridiplantae; phylum Streptophyta; class Magnoliopsida; order Santalales; family Viscaceae; genus Viscum; species Viscum album. Next base: position 624,388,589 of record OY728150.1, on the reverse strand, counting down.
TTTCTTGGTTGAATTTAAAATTTTAGATTTGTTTCCAGTGAGGGTTGTTGGTTCATATTTTGGAATTTAGTTTATGGTTTATTTTTATATTATATGGTTCCCAATTAACCTAAAATTGGTTTATTTTAAAATATAAAAATGTTTAGTTGGGTTACAAACAACAAAAAACTATCTCATATATGATAGGTTTTGGGTAACCAATGATGCTAATTCCCCCCAATACATATTTATACCTTGATATATATACTATGAGTTTTATTTCACCCTCCTCTTGTGTTAGTATTTATTGATCTTACTCAAAATTCCATTTTTTTAAATGATGATGTAACTAAATAATGTACTTAACTAGTTTTTATTTTCCTTCATCCACTAAACATATAACATACCTTATCATTTATGAATAAAATGAATATAAGAAACTTGAGTAGATAATGTCCTTTTAGAATACTATGATCCCTGATAAAATCCTATTTGTTATTAAAATTGGTAACATGTTGTTTTATTGATCAAAAAACCCCTTTGAATGGTGGACATCATAGTTTCATTTGGGCAGCTAAATAACCCCTAGAGATTGTTATTATCCTAGAGGAAAATTCCCCCCTTAACCTTATAGATTGTTAGAACCATTGAGGAGGCTGTAAATTGTATGAGAATAAAATAAATGACACAAAAACCATCTTAGATAAAATTTAAACAATTTGGAGTTATCTAACATTTATAACCTTTGCCTGATAGGAGAGGATTATTTCATTCAATCTCAAAAAAAATCCACCCATGTATGTGGTTGATATGTATGAGACTTTCCATTCTATGTATATTTGATGGTTAAAGATACATTGTCTAACCCAAATTTTTGGGTTAACATAACTTATAACTGAAAATTATTCCTATAATAATAACTATATGTTTCATTATTCCAATTTTTGTAGGATATATAGTGTTATCTAGACTAATTGACATAGTCACAAGATCAATTCCAATTATATATCACTTTGACATAGTGCCCAATCCATTTTAAATTCTCATTGGGTTTTTTATCCTTACTTCACACAATAAATATTACTAATAAAACAAAAAATATAAAGGTCATTGTCACATAAATATAAACGTGATAATATAAAAGTCCTCTCCACATGACAGAAAACCACATAACAAATTCAATGTTTCATGACTCTAAACTATATATCATATATTCCCAACTATCATACATTAAACTATGTAGAATTTCATTTTCGTTGTATGATGTTAAACTATATAACACCTAAAGTATACCCTCTATTGACCTAAACCAATTGGAATGATCAATTCTATGATACCTATATTCCTTACATATGTGTCAGATCTATATAATAACCCCTAATATATGTCTCTTTAAACATAAACTTATGTTGATACAATATTTATTCCATTATAAATAGATTTACCCTAGTGTTTGGACCCTATCATTCACTTTGGTTTTTCCTTTATGGGTTATATAGTGAGACAAAGATGTTTCATTTTGAGAACAATCCAAAACATGCTTAAGGAATCCCTACATATGGGTCCTCATTATACAACCCTAAAATGCATGACATATAATTCTTTATCACATGATGTTAAACATTTAAACATATAGTGCACCCTATATGGACTTAAAATTCCTATACCGGTTCTCTTATATGATACAAATTACCTATTTGAGAGTCATATCCTTGTAAGGTTATCCAATGTATTACTCCTATTTATTGGGTAGAATGACCAATTCTTATGGAAATCGAGATCTTGTATCCTAGTTTGAAACTGAGGAACCTTTTCTAGTTTCTATCTCATACGAAAATAAAAGTTTTCCTCCCTTGTATATTTTAATTATCAATCTAGGGTCTATCTCAAGTAAAACTAAATGAGTATTTATTCCCATTAACATGAGATATTATGTTATCAATATATTTCTTATCCTTGTTCAAGTCAAAGTTTTCTATCAAGTTCTATTTTCTCCAATTTACAAGCTAAATATACAGATAGAGCCTTTAAGCTACTGTCCATTGTGGGTGAATCATACACATCATGTTATTTAATCCATATTTAATGGTTTTTTAGTTTCATTTTTGGTCAAAATTATACCACCCTAATCTTCTACCATTATTTTTTATGATTTATAACCATAATAATCAGTTACCCTATTCAGGTCTTAATTAAAATAACTATAACTATAAATGAAATATTCTAAAAGGATTTTCAAGTTTAAAATATATCAAGGGAGTCTATATAAAATGTAAAGTCACCACTAACTAAGCCTTTCCCTCTAACGGATCAGGAAAAAGTACAAGAATAAAAAAAATAAAAGATAAACAAAAGCCTTCTGGTGTGAAAACATATTAACGGAAACATGTGAAAAAGGTCAATTATTTAGTAATTAATCCATTCACATTCATTATTTATGAAAAAATTATATAACAAAATGAAGGGGACCTAATTCTTTTTGTTTCCACAATACGGACTGATAAAAATTCAAGTTATGCTCACATGACCCATTCGTATAGGAAAAAGTTACTTATGAAATTATTTAACCCATGTACATGAGATTCATTTATTCTATGGAAAAAAATTCATCCATGAAAGGAAATATATTCCCATTTAGCTAAACTTTCATTTAATATGATCATTTACTTAAGAAATTTCAGGTTTTGTACCTTCACCATAAGAAATTTTTGAATTTAGGATGTCATATCTGTAATGGTGCATGAACCATTGATGAATACCTTTTTATTCATAAACACACTTCATTATTTTAGTGAGTAAATAATTACCAATTCAATTCCTTGAGTAGTGGAACTTCTCTTGAAAACTAAAAACCTTTATTAAATCCTCTTAGTTACCCCTCTCCTAGAAATTTGTAACTTGGTAATTGAATTATTTGAATGGACCCTGCTAGGAATTGATGGTTAAAATAATTGTTTCGTATGAGATGGTAAGTAACACTTAGTGGATATTTGGGTCTCAGAAGAAAGTTACCCCCTAAATATTAATACACTATTCATATATGGTGCAATACTAGTTTATCTATTACTAATGGTCGACCTACTCTCACCCATCCCCATTTTAGATTATCTCAAGCATTATTATGTCACGATTTACACATTATGTATCCCAAATATTATAGATGATATAAATACCATCGATGTTACACATTCTTGAAACTTACCCATCATCGAAGAAATATAATGATATATTACTCTTTTTACCTTTCCTATATGTCCTTTTCTCTTCACTAAAGATCCAAATTCCCTGAGTTTAGATACTTTCCTTAGAAATCCAACATCATCAGGTTGATATTATCCTCTTGAAAAATACCTATTATGACTGTTGTTGAGATTTTATGAACATGAACTTCATAAACCAATCTTTTTGATCATCTATACTGGCATTAGGTTCTCTACTCATGTCAATTATACCATTCCATTTCAATATAGACTCTCTCACTCTTTGGGTCAAATAATCCAACCTTAAACATATAAAATAATTTCTCTAAAAATGATAACCTTAAAATATATTCAACATTACTAAAGACTATCTATTCAAGTTATGTTCCCTTCATTCATGTCATATTTACTTCTTCCTTGTTTCTAGGCTTATTGCCTCATCACTTTGTCGATGTTTTCTAATCATAATCACCAACTTCACTGGTCTAACTTTCAAAACATTAAACCAACAATGGTATTAGATATAGTATTCACCTGGTTAAAAACCCACAAAGGGAATCCTAGGAAAATGTCATGTCTACAGTTTATAGGCATAGACCCGTAAAGGGAATATCTAAAACTTTATCACTTATAAAAATGGAATTTATCAGCACTTTTTTATCGCTGATAAAGCATTATATTTATCAGTAATTTTTTGGAAGCACTGATAAAAGTGTCCCAATCTATATTAAGAACCCTATCCATTTGTGATATTCAAAGCATTCCAAAAATTCCATCTGTTTTCAGTGCTCCTCCTCATCCAATCCAAGAATAAATAAAGGTCCAAACAATTCCGAGGCTTTAATATAAGGCTCGAAGGTTTCAAGGGTCGAAAAAATACAAGGCTTGAATTAATTCTAGGTTTGGAAATATATCTTCTTTCTCTCACATGGTTCAAATATTCAATCCAAGGTATATTATTTTTTCCTCCTCATCACTCATTGATTACTTTTTTGGAGATATATACTTGCATTTTTATCATCATTTTTTTTTTGTTTCCACCCTTGATTTCTATCGGGTCACCCTTGATTTCCGCCGCTATTCCCCCCCCCCCCAGATTTCAACAGTCGGTGTTGTGCCTTTACCGTGACTTTTATTGTATCACCTCTATATTTCTCATGTGAAGAGAACACCTTTGGAGCACCTTAGTGAGGCCGCATTGCCTCTCTAGTGGTGAGGCGCACCAAGTGTGCCTCACCTCACCTCACTCCAAGGCATGCTGAGGAGTCCACCTTTGAAAATAATAACATAATCCAATATAGACTTATTTACAATATAATGAAACTCATTCTCAATACTTATTCTTAAAATTTGAATATAGCGATTCTATCATTTTACATATAACATTACATGATTTTATGCATAATTATACACCAGAGTATAAGCCAAGGATTGTAAAATATAGTGTCTTGGAAGACTAGGTACATAAAACTGAAAACATGGAACTAAATAAAACATTTCATTATTTATTCTTCAAATTTGGATCCTAACTTCCATTGTACTCAAACATCTTCATAGGGTATGCTAGGGAACACATGAACAAAGTGATGAGCTAAATATCATTGTAAGAAAATAACCATAAGAAAAAAGCATTAGCACATGGGATATAAGGCATGACATGATGATATAAAAAGGCATATAAAATATAGAATCATACCATATAAACATGGAATCACATAAAAATGGAATCATAATAATGTGATATAAACATGAAAAATGAATTTATCTTTAGCCAAGGCTAAACACTAAGATCGTTGCACATGGTAGCACAATCCAACGCTAACTGCCAAGACTATCCCACATGGTAGCCCAAGCCAAGGCTAACAGCCAAGATCGTCACACATAATGTCTCATGAGACTCAACTTCACCCAATGAATTGGAGATATATCTAGGTTCACCCATCTTATCTTTTCATGAACATATTTTCCACATAAATAATCTTAAATAATCAATCTTACAAAACATAAGGGCTACCCATGGAAAGAATTGGGTACCATAATCATGTCATAAAGCATAACAAATAGGTGTATCATAAAAGTGTCCATGAAATAAAGGAAGTAAAATATACTTGTAAATTCATGAGGTAATATAGGAATGTATCATGGTAAGTGATTTCATGTATAATTTATAACATGTAAGAAAAGTATTTAATAATTTTTTACATTAAAACATTTTTGTGTGGTTTTAAGGAAAATATTATAAAGCCTTTAAAATAGAAAAGGAAAAATCATTAATATAAAACCATAAGTGAACCAATGAGGTTTTTATAATAAAAAAACTGATTTTATAAAGACAATTTTTGATTAAAATATAATATATAGTGCATTTGAAATCGGGTAAGTATTTGGGAAGTTCCCTCAAAATAGGTTTGCTTATTAGGAAGTATTGAGGAGGGAATCACTTAAAAACATGTATACCCCAAAAAGAGAATGATTAAAGGGTAATGATAAATTATTTTGGTACATTTACACATAATTTATATGATTAACATAATAAGATAAGATAACTTCATTTTGGTAAAAGGAAGATAAGGCAACCTGAAGGAAGAAAGGAGGTTCGGGTAGGATCCCTTACGGATTGTCAGCATGGTATTGGGTTTACTTAAGACAGATTAATGATAGATAAATGGGTTTCTAATAACATATAAATAATTACAGAATTATGTGGGAGTTTATAAATTATACCCTATCATTATGGATTACACATAAAAGGTCATAACATAAAGGACATTCTTGAAAAAAAGTGAAATAAGGAGGATCCCTTACCTTAGGTATGATGGTGTTCTTTGCTTGATCTTAATGACCTGAATAATCAAATTAAGTTCATTAATTAATAATTCCAGAACCTAATTTAAATTTAAATTATTTATTATAACCTTTTTTATTTCATTAATAAACATTTTGATTGCTTATGAGGTTCAATTTTATTGTTTGAGTTTGTTTGCTTCCTCGGCTTTAATGATCTGTTCACTTATATTCATGTTTAGAGAAACATGTATGATGAGAGTGGTTGTAAAAAATTGAAGTTTTATGACATTAGTGAACATATATAAGATTACATGTTTATAAAATTCATTTGGTTATTTGGAGTGAAGGTGAATCATTATATAAAACATTAATGATAAACGCTTGGAATAATTTGGTGATTTTGCTAATAATTAACTTGTTTTGTATTATTATTTTACATCATGTGTACAAAAGGATTACAAAACATCATATAAGATAAAATACATATTTAATATTTTAGTTGAACAAAAAAATGGTTTCATGACTATAATTGAATATAGAAATAGAAATTGAAAACTCATCATCCTTGAATGTGGTAAATTAACACATCTCGGATGGTGTATTTACTACTAGTATAAAAGAAGAGTAAAGAAGATATGATAATAACTTATTCCATTATCATGAAAACATTCCAGTACATGTAATCTACTATAGGTTTCATAAAATTTGAATGAATAGATTTTAGGATAGAAAATAAAACAAATTAACTTTAAAATAAAGTAAAAGAATTGAAGAGAGGAATTTACCTCTTGAATAAATCTTCTTTGAGATCCTTTTAAGGGGAGAGGATTTGGTCTTTTGAAGATACTAAGGGATTTTAGATTTGAGGGATGTGTTTGGGGAGATATTTTTGGTAGAATATAGGTAAATAATAATGCTTGAGAGGAGTGAAGAGACGAGGTAAAGAGTAGTGGTATGTATATTGAAGGAGATGAGGGTTTTCATAATATTTTATTACTTAGTTTATTAATTTCCCTCAAGAATATAAATAGTGATGATTTTAATAAAAAATATTAATAAGCTCATTTTAATTATAAATAAGGTTTATTACATTATCAATGATGCTAGGAATAGTTCATTTAGCTTATAATGTATATGTGCGGTAAATTACCATATTTCATTATTCATAAAAAATTAATGTATTTTAGAAAAATTCTAAAAATTGAACCTAACCATTTATTGATGTGTAGAATCCAAAAATGAACTCCATTTTTAAAAAAATCTAAATATGATTAAATTAATTTTTAATTAAAATCATAATTTATTTGAAAAATTTAGATTTTAAAACTATAACTGATTTTATAATGCATTCAAAAATTAAATAAGGTTTTATAAAATCATATTAAAACCAAAAGACATAAATTTGTTAATTTATGAACACATATTATAAAAATAGACTAAATTTTAAATTAATTAATTAATTATAATTATTTATTTACAACTTACAAAAATAAAAATACTTTTACTTTGGTCATATTATCACTTTTAAGATTCCTAACATTTATTTATACAGTCAGGGGTGAGGCTACTATTCTTTTGGATGATTTACTATTCATAAGGGTCATATTACTATTCATAAGGGTAATGTTAATATTCACAAGGTTCAGTTACTATTCACCAAAAATTAAGTTTGTTTTATAGAACTCCAAACATCTCACTGATTGCAACTATGTGTGTTAGATTTTTTAAAATTCAAATCATAGAAGTGACAATATTATGTTTAAAGGTCACATAACACTTATTAGTTCATTTTGTTGTGATTTCAGGTGATTATATGACATAATTATAAGAAATGAATTTCCATTGATAAAACATTGGGTCATTACATTATTCCCCCCCCCCCCCCTTATGAAATTTCACATTTGAAATTTGGTTTTACATTCTAATCCATAAATAGGTGTGGGTACCTTTTCTTCATTGCCTCCTCCAATTCCCATGTTGCCTCTTCATATTTATGGTTCAGCTACAGTACTTTGACCAGGTGAGTAGTCTTGTTACATAGAACTTTATTTCTACAGTCTAAGATCTTCATTGGATGTTCCTCATAAGAGAGATCATCCTCCAACTATACCACCTCTAAAGAGAGTACAAGTGAAGAGTCTACTATGTACTTCATTAAGCGGGATACATGAAAGACATCGTGTACTTTGGAAATAGTTGATGGAAGCTCCAGTCGATAGGCAACATCCCCGACACGATCAAGAATCTGGAAGGGACCGATGTACCTGGGACTTAATTATCCTTCCTTCCCAAACCTTATGACCTTATTCCATGGAGATATGTACAGAAATACAATTTTTCCAACTTTTAACTCAAGGTCTTGTCGACGATTGTCTACAAAACACTTTTGATGATTTTCGGCTTCCTTGATGTACTACTAAATTGTTTTCACCTTGTCCACCATTTCTTCAACCATTTCAGGTCCTAGAAGCTTATGTGCACTAACTTCATCCCAACACACCAGTGTTCTGCACCATTTCCCATTAAGGGCTTCATATGGTGTCATTCGGATGCTCGAGTGGAAACTATTATTGTATGAGAATTCAAATAGTGAAATATGTTGTTCCCATCCTCATTTGAAGTCCATAAATATTCTCTCAGCATATATTCTAGTGTATAAATATTTAACTTAGATTTGTCATCAGTTTATTGATGATAGGTCATACTGAAGTTCAGTTCAGTTCTTAGGGCATGTTGGAGACTTTTCTAGAACATCGAGGTGAATTTCAGATCTCTATCAGAAACAATAGATAGTGGTACTCCATGTAGACTTACAACCTCTTTAATATATATCCCTGAAGGTTTATCTAAAGAGAAGTCCTCATGAATTTTGATAAAGTGTTGGATGTCCTCGGAAGTATAGTAACAAAGTCCATGGTGATGTTCTCCCACTTCCTTGTTGGTATTGGTAGTGGTTGAATCATCTCCTTAGACATATTTCTTTCAGCCATCACTTTTTGACATACCATGAACTTTTATGTATACTCAGCAATCTCCTTCTTTATATTGTACCACCAAAAGTACTTTTAGATATCTCGATACATCTTTGTGCTCCCTAGGTTAATAGACACAGTCAAGATATATGCATCATTCAGAAGCTCCTTTTTTATCTCTGTATAGGATGGTACACAAATCATAACCCAAATCTGACAACTCCTTCCTCATCAATCTTGAACTCTGAGGATTTACCTTTTTTAAAGGCATCCACCCTTTTCTGAATTTCCATATATTTTCATTGAGAATCCTTTATTTTCTTCATGAGGGATGGTTGATAAATCATTTGAGAAAGTATTGATGATGTTAAAACCTTAATGATTCCATTTTCCATCCTTAGAAAATCTAAGAATATTCAATCATTTTCAACTCTCATCATTGATAAAGATGCAGGATCCTTTCTACTTAGAGAATCCTCCACCTTATTTTCCTTACTGAGATGGTAGTTGATTGAGATGTTATAGTCCTTGATAAGATCTATTCATATTCATTGGAACATATTAATATCTTTTTATGCGAATATATATTTGAGACTCTTATGATCAATATATATCTCACACTTCTTCCCATAGAGATAATGCTTCCAGATTTCTAATGCAAAGATCACAACCATCAATTCCAGATCATGCATAGGATAGGTTTTCTCATGGATTTTCTGCTAAATTGACGTGTAGGCTATCAATTTATCATTTTGCATCATCAAAAATCCTAATTCATTCTTTGAAGAATCATTGTACACCAAAAAGAGTTCTCCACTTGTTGGGAGTGTGAGTACTAGTGCAATGATTAGCCTCTTTTTCAACTCCTTAAAATAGTCTTCACATTCCTCAGTCTAGACAAACATTAATCCCTTTTTTAGCTTGTTTATTGGGTTTTAAAATCATGAAAATTTCTTCACAAATCATCAGTAATACCTGGATAGACCCAGAAAGCTATGGATCTCTGTTAAAAATGTTGTCCTGGACCACTCTTTAATCGCCTTTGTATTGTAAGGGTCTATAGATATCCCTCTATTGGTGATAAAATGTCCCAAGAATGATAATTACTCCATCCATAACTCACATTTACTATACTTTACATACATCTTCAACCTTTGAAAAGTCTTTAACATAGTATTTAAATTCACCTCATGTTCCTCTTTACTCCTAGAGTATCAGAATATCATCGATAAAGACTACCAAAAATTTGTCAAGGTAATATCTAAAGACTTTATTAATTAAATCCATGAATATTTCTAGAGAAATAGTGTGTCCAAAGATCATCACTATGAATTCATAGTGTTCATTACTCATTCAAAAGGTGGTCTTGGGAATATCTCCATTCCTCACCATTAGTTGGCAAAATCCTGACTGAAGCTCCACCTTAGATAAATAACTGGCCCCATGAAGCTTATCAAACAAGTCATTTATCTGTGGTAGGGGATATTTTTTCTTTATCAGGATTTTATTAAGCTCATGATAATCAATTTAGAGGTGTATTTATCCATACTTCTTCCTGTTGAAGAGGACTGGAACACCCCATGGTGAAGCACTCTGGTGTATAAAACCCTTCTCCAGATTCTCCTGTAACTACTTCATCAGCTCTTCCAACTCTACGGTGGTCATTCTATAAGGTTTGTTTGATATAAACAGAGATCCAGGAATAAGTTCAATTGATTACTCAACCTCTCAATCAGGATAAAGTCTAGGAAACTCTTTAGGTAATACATTAGTAGAATCCCTCACGATGGGCATGTCTTTAAGCATGATTCTATCCTTTATATCAATCATTTGAGCTAGATAGGATTGATCATAAGGAATTAAATTCCACACTTGATATAATGATTCTAAAGGAGATTCATCTTTCTCTTTACACATGTAATGAATTGGAGGATTCTTCAGGATGTGAAGAGTGATCTCCCTTTCCAAAAAGTTGATTCTGGATTTTATAAAGATATCCTATCCATGCCCAAGATATAATCAAACTCCACAAAAGGAAGTATAAAGATATTTTCTAGGAGGTTCAGTCCAAAAATGTTAACTAGGGAGGATTTATAAACCATGGATGCAATAATTTCTCCATTCTATATTCTCACAGATAACCCATCCTCCAGATTTTGAGGTGGTGTTTGGATAGTTCTTCTAAACGAGAAAGATGTGAAATAATGCATAGAACCCTAATCAAATAGTACATTCTCCTTTCTTGAATGAATAACTAGTTTATCTATCACCACATCGTTGTCCATCTCCACCTTATCAATAGTGATAACATAATCCCATCCATGAATCCTTGGAGGTTGTTATTGATTTCCTATGATAACCCTTGGCTTAGGGAAAAAAAATTCATAATGCTCATTCTCCTTATAGTTGTAACACTGCACTACAGGATGAGGGTTGATATGAACCTTCCATTATTCTTCCACATTAGTATGATTCTTCATATCCCATCAGTAATTTTTAGCCATATGTCCCAACTTTTAACATTTGAAGTAATTTCTAGTTCCCATTAGACAGTTCATAGGATTCTTCTCCCTGCAATTTTTACATGTGGGATGACCAGGATTCTTTCCATCAGGGAATTTATTTTCCGGACCACCCACATAAGATTTCACTTTCCTCTTCTTATTATCAGAACCATGATACCAATGAGAGTCCCAGATATCGATTTTAACCTTGAGGGAACAAAATAAACTCTCCTCATAGCTATCAAAGTCTCAAATCGCTAACACTTTTCATAGTCTCGGATTTAGTCCACTAAATAAGTGATCACCCTGATTTAAATTTTCAAGATAAATCTATAGGCATACCTTGAAATACTTGTGAATTTTTCTTCATATTCCCTAATATACTCATCTTCCTTCAGCATGAGTCAGATGAACACTCTTTCCATCCTGAGATGGAGGGTTCAAGGAAAATATTTATTGAAAAACATTTTCTTGAATTCCTCCCATTCCATGGAATCAAATTCCTCTAGGGGATTTATATTCTTGATCAGTTAACACCACTGATCAGCCTTCCCCATCAAAATTATAGACCACCAGTACGACTTTCTCTTCTTCAGAACACTGAAAGAACAAGAATATATTGTCAATTGAGTAAATCAATTATTCTGTGAGGAGGGGATCAGAAGATCCAATAAACATGGGAGGACTTTTCTGCATGAAGTATTAAACAGAAACTTACTCTTTCATTGGGGGAGTAGGATGATCCACATGATTCAAGTTATTATTCATAACGTAATCCAGTAGAGCAAGTATTGTCATGAAGTTTTTAGAACTCATTCCCATCATATGAGGTATATCATTAGGGAAATATTCACATTCCCTATCACATTTATTTTGGCACGTGTTATTCTATTTCCCATTATTAACTAAGAAAAATAATTTACAATTATAGTTCTTGAATATTTAGCTATTGAGCGTAAAAAAGGAAACTTTGAACATAAGAGGATAAACTAGTAAAGTGAATTATATCCTAACTTGTGATTCCCTAGTTTTAAATCTTAGTTATCCTTGATCGATTTCTTAACATATATTCTTATGGGAAATTTTTTCCTTCCATTAATAATGGTTTGTACTATGCTCATGAATTTACCAAAGTAAATCCCTTGAGAGTGTAAAATCAAGATTACAGCAAGGAATGTTGTCGTTCACCAGTTCCTGTTCGAGTTAATGTGGTGTTTTTAGGATTCAACCCTAGATACATTTGTGCCAGACCCACCTATACCTGTTTCTATCTAGACATAGACTAATTTTCTTGATAAACCACTTACTCTATACTTACAAAAATTTAGGGATGTTTTCTTATACTTATTCTCATACTTAAAGTTCTTACTAAAGTTATCTTATCCTAATCTCCAAAAATAACTAGAACATAATATGATACTAACTATGGAGACCCTATCCATTTACATAAAACATTACATGATTTTAAGAATAATTATACAACAGATTACAATCCAAGGATCATGAAGTCTAGTTTCTTGGAATATTGGGTAATTAAAACTGAAAACATGGAAGTAAATAAAAAATTTATTTATTTAATCTTGAAATTTAGATCCAAACTTCCATTGTGCTCAAACATATGCATAAGGTAACCTAGGGAACACGTGAACAAAGGGATGAGATAAATATCCTAGTAAGGGAATAACTGTAAGAACAAAGCATTAGCACATTGGATAGAAGGAATGACATGATGATATAAAAAGGCATGTAACATTTGGAATCATAACATATAAACATGGAATAATATAAAAATGGATTCTTAATAATGTGGAAGAATCATAAAACATGACTTTAGCATTAGTCAAGGATAACCTCCAAGACCGTTTTACAAGGTATCACAAGCCAAGGATAACCACCAAGACCATCGCACATGGTAGCACAAGCCAAGGCTAAATGCCAAGATTTTCGCACATAACATCTCATGATACTCAATTTACCAAATGCATTGGAGTGATATATGGGTTCACCCAAATTTTCATGAATATGTTTTCTACACAAAGAATCATACATAATCAATCTTACATAACATAAGTGTTACCCATGGAAAGAATTGGGTACCATAATCATGTCATAAAGCATAACAAATGGGTGTATCATAAAAGTGTATATGAAAAAAAAGAACTAAAATATACATGGGAATTCATAAGTTTAAATAGTAATCTATCAGGGTAAGTTATTTCAATTATAATTGATAACATATAAGAAAATTACTTAATAAGTTTTATCATTAAAACATTTTTCTGCGGTTTTAAAGAAAATATTATAAAGCCTTTAAAATAGAAAAGGGAACAATCCTTTATATAAAACTAAAAGCTAAAAAAAGAAGGATTTAATAATAAAAAAGACTGATTTTATAAATAAAATGGTGTTTTAAAGCATAATATAGAGTGCACTTGATATCATATAAGAATTCCGGAAGTTCCCTCAAAACAGGTTTGCTTATCGGGTAGTAGTAAGAAGGGAATCACTTAAAAACATGTATATCCCAGAAATATAATGATGAAAGGGTATTGATAAATTATTTTGGTACATGTACATAGAATTTATAATATTAACATAATAATATAAGATAACTTCATTTTGGTAAAAGTAAGATAAGGCTACCTGAAGGAATAAATGAGGTTCAGGTAGAATCCCTTACAGATTATCTGCATGGTAACAGGTGTACTTAAGAGGGATTAATGAGAGATAAAGGGGTTTTTCATCACTTATAAATCATGATGGAATTATGTGGGAGGTTATAAATTATATTCCATCATTATGTATTACACATAAAAGGTCATAATATAGTGAACATTCCTGAATAAAAGTGAAATAGAGAGGATCCCTTACCCTAAGTCTGATGGTGTTCTTCACTTGATCATAATGACCTGAATAATCAAATTAGGTTATGTAATTAATAATTAAAGAACCAATTTTAAATTTAAATTATTTATTATAACCTTTTTGAGTTCATTAATAACATATTTTATTGGTTATGAGGTTCAATTTTATTGTTCGCATATGTTCACTCCCTTGGCTTTAAAGATGAGTTCACTTTTATTCATGTTCGGATAAACATGTATGATGAGAGTATTTATAGAGAAATAAAGTTATATGAAATTATTTAACATACCTAATATGACATGGTTATACAATTCCTTTAGTTATTAGGAGTGAAGGTGAATCATTATATAAAACATTAATGATAAACTCTTTGATTAATTTGGTGATTTTTCTTACAAAAAACTTGTTTTGTATTATTATTTACATTATATGTGAAAAAGGATTCTAGAACATCACATAAGATAAAATTAATAATTAATATTCTTTTTAAACCAAAAAAAGGTTTCATGACCAGAATTGAAGATGGTAATAGAAATTGAAAACCCATCATCCTTGAATGTGGAAAATTAACACATCGTGGATGGTGTCTTTACTACTAGTATAAAAATAGATTAAATGTGATATGATAATAAATTATTATATGCATGTAATTTACTAGTGTTTTCATAAAATTTGGATGATGATAAGTAAAGATAGAAAATAAAAAAAATGAACTTGAAATGAAAGTAAAAGAATTGAAAAGAGGTATTTACCCCTTGAATAAATCTTCCTTGAGATTCTCTTAAGGGGAGAGGAATTGGTCTTTTTAAGAGACTAAGGGTTTTTAGAAGTGGGGGGGGGTCTTGGGTAGATATTTGGATAGAATTTAGGTATGGAACAAGGCTTGAGAGGAGTTAAGAGAAGAGGTAAGGAGGGTTGGTATTTATATTGGAGGAGGGGAAGGTTTTCATAATATTTAATTCCTTAGTTTATTAATTTCTCTCAAGAACAAAAATAATGATGATTACATGACCAAAAATAGTGATAAGTGCATGTTAATTTGAACTAAGGTTTCTTACATCATCCATGATTCTATTAATAGTTCATTTAGCTTATAATGTATATATAGAGTAAATTACTATATTTCAATATTCATAAAAAATTTAAGTATTTTTGAAAAATTCAAAAAATTCAACCTAATAATTTATAGACATTTAGATTCCAAAAAGGAAGTCCATTTTTCAAAATAAATTTTATAAATATAATTATTTTAATTTTTAATTAAAATCATAATTTACTTGAAAAATACAGATTTTAAAACTATTACTAATTTTATAATTCTTTAAAAAATTACATGAGGTCTTATAAAATTTTATTAAAAATAGAAGACATATAGTTTTTAATTTATGAAAACCTTTTAGTAAAATACATTTTCTTTTAAATTAATTAATTAATTATAATTATTTATTTATTTATAACCTACAAAAATTCAAATACTTTTACTATGGTCATATTATCACTTATAAGATGCCTAAATTTTATTTAAACATTCATCGGTGATACTACTATTCTTTTGGAAGATTTAATATTTATAAGGGTCATATTACTATTCATAAAGATAACATTACTATTCATAAGGGTCAGTTTCTATTCACCAAAAATTAATTTTGTCTTATCGGACTCCAAACATCTTACTGATCACAACCGTGTATGTCATATTTTTGAAATTCAAATCTTAAAAGTGACAATATTAGGTTTAAAGGTCAGATAGTACTTAATAGTTCATTGGGTTGTGATTTCATGTGATTATATAACAATAATTATAAGAAGGGAATTTCCATTGATAAAACATTGGGTCATTACATGTAATCTACTTTAGATCATTATATATATATATGACTAAAACAAAATACATATGATATGAGTATACTTATTAATGGGTTAAATGAAATAATTATCACAATATAATAATTTATAATTTGAGGGTCTATATATATCATATTGAATAAACACCTTGGGGTTATTTCATTTAAATCTCTAATTTATTATTTCAATTATTAAAAATATCCTTATTCTAATTAGTAACAAATAGATGTCAATTTTAAGATATACAGAATTTCTAAAATAATAGGTTACCTTTGAACTTGTCAAAAATCTTTAATTAAATAAATTTATTTATCATATGTTAGATGAACAACCAATATCTAATATAAAAGGATTTTTCTTTTGTAAATATTATAGTGTGAAAACAATAATAAATTCCTCTTGCATTCCATTATTTTTTATATAATAAACTTATAATTATTTCGTTACATTTATCTATGTTATCATAAAATCTTTGTCACATGTTCAATAGAGTTCATTCAATGGTTGAAATTCATCATCCACCTTTACTTATGAAGATTTGTCTCACTTGAAACTATTTTTGTAAGAGTGGGTCATCTCCTTTTTAACTTAAAACCTCTATATCTTCCCTAATTACAATAATTTATCTCATTATGACTAAAATTTTATACTAGGTTCCCAAAATCACCATAGAACCCATAATGGCCATGAAAATAAAATTTTCTTATAAAGGATACTCTTCATCTTCTAGAAAATAACTCTTGTTTTCAACCTATATAGACATTATTATTGAATCAATTTATAAAACAAGAATTTCGAGATGTCTAAAAACTTTTTCATTATTTTTTATATTCCTTTCATAAAATTATTTTTTCCATTCCTTATCGATTTTTAATTGACATTGAAATTATAATTTTGATATTTTTTCAAATTTTTGCTATACCATTAATATTAAATGTAATAATTTCTTAAGTTATTACATCACTTATTCCAAAAAATATAATTGAGGTTATCAAATTCTATATTTTTTGGAATAATTATTAGAAATTATTTTAGATATTAATCATTGTAGGTCTAAATTTATTGGTTCCACCCTTGTGAATCTCTAATTACTATCCATGTATATAAAATAACTCTTCATTTATTAAATTTTTATATCAATATATTTATATATCTTCTAGTTTATGGAATAATAGTTTATTATTATTATTTATCATATTTGGGTTTTTTATTAATCCTTAATTTATTATATATATATATATTAATTTGTTTAGGGGATTTAAGAATGACTTGATGGATTATTTTAACAGAGGTTGAACTAGTCTTAGTTAGATAATTTGAAGTATTAAAAGTGGGATTTATCCAATAATTATATAATTCAAAGAGGCCTCAAGGATTCATATATCATAACATGTCCTCGCTAAAACCCATGGAATCATAGCCAAGAACGTGTATGCCCCCAAATATCACTATCAATAGACCACAAGTTAGTAACTAGTTGTAATGGTGTAATTCTCACCAATGCGGGGCATTGCCCCTTTTAGAGAACAGAATATATTATAACTTTCATCCCCATCAGCTTCATCTCCCAAACATTTATTGTTGTAATTTATTAATTGAGACTGATCCCCCATCTATTATATATTTCTTCTAATACATTGAGAAGTAGTCACCCCATGGATGACTAATTCTTAGTCTATTTCAAGAAACATTGTTTCATGTCCACCAGATATGGAGGATGAGTTTGAAACAACAAAATGAAATGATAATGTTTGGGTTGATGAGCTGATGAGGATGATATTTGTCTATAACTTTCACCTTTGGATGAATTAAGAGCATAAAACCTACCATAGTGGATTAATTATTTTCTTAAATTAAATTACCTATTTACTTCAAAGAATACTGAAATTATTTGAAATAATCAAATTTTGGGTTTCCCATATTAGAATTATCTATAACTTTCACCTTTTATAATGAATATCATATCTGTATTTATTTATTTATTATAGAAAATGAATATTTTATGAACCAAATAAGATGGATAAGAATCAAAAATGAATTTAATACAATCATTTGACAAAATATTATGAATATAGAGTTAAAGAGTTCATCAATTTTGTAATAGATCATGTATACAACCCTTCTCAAATACTTTTTTCCATGTTTACTTTTTTGTTATTAAACAAAATTTTGTCCATAAGATTTGGAAGAAAATTGTATTTGTCACATAAGAGATCAGAACTATAAATTTTTGACAAAACAAGGGGGAAAATGAACACTCACACTGATTGGGATGATATTGTGGTTTATGGATCATTTTATATGAATACGGTTGTAAATGATGATGAATATCACATGGAATAAATTAAAATGGAAATTGAAGATGACCTTCATGATTGTACAAAGTTGTTTGAGAAGTTAAATAGTTGTGATAAGAGACCATTTGATACTTTTTGTACTAAATACACAACATTGTCAGATGTATTGAAGTTATATAATTTGAAAGCTAGTAGTGGATGAGGTGACAATCGCATTATAGAACTACTTAGTATCATGAATGATATACTACCAGGAGGAAATGAAATACCATGTAGAACATATTATGCTAAAAGAATTCGATATTAAATGGGAATGATCTCTAAAAAATATGTGTTTGTCCAAATGCTTTCATATTGTTTCAAAAGGACTATGAATCACTCATAAAATACCCTAAGTGTGGCACAGATCGATATAGGAAAAATGAATCAAGTCCATCGAAATATTGATGGTAATTTCCTATCATTATATGGTTTAGAAGACTATATAGATGTCAAGAAATTGTGAGAAAATTGACATGGGAAGTAGATAAAATAATTAAAAATGGGATCATATGTTATCAAATAGATTCTCCTCAGTGGAAGAAAATTGATTATGAGTATCCTGAATTTAGAAATGAGTAGAGAAACCGGTTATGATAAAGATTTCTATTTGGATCCATTGATTGAAGATCTGAAATTGATGTGGGATATAGCTGTCACAATATATGATGCTTATAGAAGTGACATTTAGGGCCATGTTTTATGGGATGATAAATGACTTTCCTGGTTATGGAAATTTATTAGGATACACTAAAGGAAATTGAAGAATTTGTGATGGGTTATTTGTGAAGGGATCCCTTCAAAAAAGGTTATTTGTGATGGGGTCCCATTACAAATAACTCATTGTAGAAAATGGCATCGTAAATAGTTTAGCTTGTTTTTTTTGAAAATACCATTTGCGACAATCCATCACAAAAAACATAAAAAAATTAAAATAATAATATTAATACAATTTAATAAAATAATAATAATAACAATAATAACAAAATAAAAAAAACAAATAAAATTAATAAAAATATAATTAAAATTATAAAATATTCAAATATTCAAAAAAAAATACTCAAAATAATATTAAAAATAATTATAATAATAAAATAATAAATAACTTGTAAAATAATAATAAATAGTAAATAAATAATAAAATAATAAAAATAATAAATAAATAATAAAATAATAAAAAACACAAAATTCACAACAATATAAGAAATGCACTATATGGAAATATAAATATATGGATTAGTAATAATACTATAAAAATTATTTTCAAATGTTTATTAGAAAAATTATATAAATCACTAAGTAGGGGGGTCATCTAAAGGAGCTGGAGTATCCTGTGGTAGGAACTTCATCCATAAACCATGATTTAAATGTCGCATGTACTTCATCATCTTCTCGTGTTGTTGTTATCATTGATGCGTCTCCTAATGCTTCTACCGACAGAGCACTTCCTGCTCCCTCTCGAATTTTTATATGAAAAATATATGAAAAAAGACTAAAAAATAATCAAACAATTAGTTTATAAATAAATTAATGAAAAATAATGAAAAATAACTAAAATAAATAACTAAACATACATCTTCATGCATGGATGGAATTCAAGATGTGGACATCGCTCAAGCATAGGGTCAGGGATCATCAATCTCGTAAGGTCGTGACCCCTCCAAGTCATCGCAAAGCCACCAATAGTCTGAGAGTTAGATGATGCAACATCTTGTTCTTCACTAGGTATATCAGCCACCTCCAACTCATGAAATAGATCAAAGCCCATCTGAATCATGAAATGACTATTATAAAATAGTTGAATTTTTTTATATATACATATATATTGTATATGATTATAACCAGCATTTAACTATATCAATATTCATCACTTCCTCCTTATCAAACTACTACTTTCATCAATGCGTCACATCTAGCCTGCCCCGGTTTTCAAGACCAAATAAAAATTTTGGACATGGTTGGCACAAATTGGTCATTTATAATCACCTGAAGATTTTAAATTCTATGATTTACTAAAAAAATTAAATCATAGATTTTAAAATATTTAGTTTATGAAACCAATTTATAAAAACCATGTCCAAATTTTTCATTACCCCAATTTATGTCAACCATGTCTTGTCATTGATGTATCTTCTCCTCCTACTTATGCTGCTTATATTGATACATGACATCATGTTTGTCCTAGTTCGGGTGACCTAATGAAAAATTTGGATGTGGTTAGCATTTATTGGTAATTTCTAATCTCCTGAAGACTAGAAATTATATAATTTATTGAAAGGTATATATTATAGATTTTATAATCACCAGGTGATGAAACTAATATATGCCAACCATGTCCAAATTTATCATCACACTAATTTTTTTCAATTATGTCTTGACATCGACATATCTCCTCTTGTTGTTGTTGCTTACATTAATGCATCACATCATATATGTCCTAGTTGTGGTGACCTAATTATAGATTTGGATATGGTTAGCATAAATTGGTCATTACTAATTTGTATCAACCATGTATGTGAAAATTTGTGGTTGGCGTAAATTGGTCATTACTAATTTGTATCAACCATGTATGTACAAATTTTTTATTTCTCATGGGCTGAAAATTATTACTAGTTATTATTAATGATTACTATTTAGTTCTATTTATTACTATTTATTACTAATTATTTTTGATGATTAATTTGATATAAGAAAAAGACTATCCAAATAAGAGAATAAAATTAAAAAATTATTATTGATTTTTAAATATTATAAATTTTATCCATTTACCATTTTATTCTAACTAATTAACGTTAATATTAATGTATTTTTTATAAATTAATAAAAATTATTATAAATAATTATAAATTAATCAAATATATAAAAAATTACTAAAAGGTTTTAAATAATAGAATTTCTAATCTCAATGCCATGAGAAATAACTAATGTTTGTCAACTATGTATATACAAATTTATTATTATCCATTACATGAAAATTGAAAACCTATTTCATTTTCACCTTTTAAATAATTTATAAAAATTTCTATTATTTCATTGTGATTTAAATAAATTATTTAAAATTATTACTAATTTACACTAATTTATAATAATTTATACTAATTATCAATAACTATTACAAATTGCCACAAACTGTTAGTGAATACAACTAATCAATACCAATTACTTTTATTTTATAACAATTCATTCTAATTAATACTAATAAATATTTAATACTAATTATTAATAATTATTATTAATTTTTTTTAATTATCACTAATTTTTATTATTTTATAATTTTTTACTAATTATCAATAATTATAAATAATTATTTATAATTATTGCAAATTACTACTAATTATAACTAATTATTTCTAATTACCACTTATTATTACTAATTTGAATTAGTTTATAACAATTTTAAACTAATTACATATTATTTTCAATAATTATATTGATTTATCGCTAATTTTTACTAATTATTTCTATTTAATACTAATTACCCATATTTTTTACTAATTACGATTAATTTTTACTAATTTATGCTAATTTTTATTAATCACTGCTAGTTTTTAATAATTACCACTAATTATTACTCATTATCTTTAATTATTACTTATCACTACTAATTAGCACTTATCATTATTAATTTTTTTTTTATATTTTTTACTAATTAGTGCTAATTTTAAATATTTATATTGATTTATCGCACAATTTTACTAATAACTGTTAATTAATATTAATTGCTACTAATTTATAATAATTATCAATATGTTTTTCTAATTATCATTAATGTTTAGTAATTACCATTAATTATTAATAATTACCACTAACTATTACTAATTATCACTAATTATTACTAATTAACACTAATTATTACTAATTATTACTTATTATTGCTAATTATTGCTAATTATTTTTATTTTTTTTCTATTTATTCCCATTTATTATAAATTATTACTATTTATTACTTTTTATTACTTTTTAGTACTTTTTATTACTTTTTATTACTAATTATTACTAATTATTACTAATTATTCCTATTTATTTCTAATTATATGTATTTATTACTAATTATGACTAATTATGATTATTTATTATTATCTATTACTATTTATTACTATTTATTATTATTTATTACTCTTCCTTACTAATTATTACTAATTATTACTATTTATTACTATGTAATACTATGTATTACTATTTATTACTATTTATTACTTTTTATTACTTTTTATTTCTAGTTATTACTATTTATTACTATTTATTACTATTTATTACTCGTTATTACTATTTATTTCTAATTATTACTAATTACCGCTATTTATTCCTAATTATTACTATATAAACTATTTTATTACTATTTTTTACTATTTTAACCAATTATTATTAATTAACGGAAATTACTACTAATTATTACACTTTATTTCAATTTATTACTATTTATTACTATTTATTGCTATTTGATGCTATTTTTTTCTATTTTTTGCTATTTTTTGCTATTTATTACTATTTATTACTAATTAATACTAAATAATGCTAATTAATGTAAATGTATAGTAATTTATACTACTTTCTACTAATTTATACTAACTTCTACTAATTACTACTAATTAATACTAATTACATGTAATTATTATTAATTCATGATAATTGAACCAAATTATTAAAAATTAATTCTAGTTAACTTTAAATAAAAAAAGTAAATCTTAATGAAATAACATATTTGTAAAAATAAATAATGCAAATTAAACTATCTAATTATAATTTAATTTAATTACAACTAATTAACAATAATTATTAACGATATAAATTAAAATGAAATAACGAAAACATTAAAGAAACAAATAAATACCTTAAAACTGAATCCTTCGTGGGATGCAAGTCATGAAAATTGGTCCGCTGTAAAATTTAAAAGTTTGGAAAAAACTAAAGAGAAAAATATGAGAGCAGGGAAGCCGAGAGGACTTGAGAAAATTATGAAATAAGAAAAAATCATATGGGGTATGTATATGTTAGGCCATTTGCAATAGGGGTATTTGTGACGGGATTCCAATTGCAAGTAGTAATGTTTTTATTGATTGAGGCGGCGGTAAAAAATAGTATTTGTGATGGGTCTCCTAAGAAATATTAGTATTCGTGACGGGACCCATCTCAAATAGCTCACTAGTTATTAATTCAGGCGGTGGTAGAAGATAGTATTTGCGACTGGTCCCGTCGCAAGTACCTCTTTTTTATGGACTATTTATGATGGGCCATAGGCCCGCCATAATATGTTTTTTTGTAGAGCTATAGAATTAAAGGAATGTTGGGGTGTCCCATTTGTAAATAACATTTACACTCAGTTCGGTTGAAGCATTCCTCAAAGAATGTGTTTCTAAGACATTATAAAATTTTACCTCGACGACATAAATACAGATCTTAGATGAAAGCATTCGTTGGGAATATCAAACAAGGTATAACACCATCTCTAATAATGGGTGATCCACTATTCTATAAAGTAAAAGATATTGACATTGTTTTTTGTAAACCATTTTTCAAAAACCTTATGAAATTAGGTTGGAAGAAGAGATTAATTTTCCTATAATTACAATATAGGAATTGTTTTTACATTATAAATTTTATTAATGTCATGGATGTAGAAAAAATGTATTTGATAGTGTTATTCACATGTTCCTAAATGTTCCTAGAAAAATGAAATATTGAATCAAGGCTAGGATAGACATAATTGGCATGGGGATAAGGGTAGAGTTGGCACCGATGAAGGGTAAAGGGCATACTTTCTTCCTCCAGCAACTTACACTCTATCTAGATAGGAAAATTTTCAATTTTTCCTATTCATTAATAGTGTAAAAGTTATTTAGGGGTATTCATGAAATATCAAGAATATCGTTTCAATAACTAATTTGAAGTTACATGGTCTAAAATCACACGACTATCATGTTTTGATGCACAGTTTGACATCTGTTGCTTTTTTGTTGCATTCTCCCTCAAAATATATGGCATACATTAACCAAAATTACCCTATTATTTCAAATCCATATGCAATAAAGTTATAGACCTCGTGAATATTCCAATCATGAATAAGGAGGTTGTAGTCATATTATGTGAATTTTTTATGTTCTTCCCACCATCATTCTTTGATAAATGGTCCACCTAATGGTTCACTTGGTTAGAGAGGTTAAACTATGTGGTCTTTTCCATTACATATGGATGTACCCCATTGAACTGTATATGATTATTTTTAAAGGTATGTCAAGAATCATAGTTGGCCAGAAGTTTGTATTGAAAATCGATATATTGTTCAATAATCTATTGAATTTGGTACCAATTACCTATCAAATGTTGATATCATCAGTCTACCAAAGTCTCATCACAGTGGATGACTTATGGGTGAAGGTATTTATTGAATAGATTTTGTTACAGTAACTTTGACAGAGCGGGAGTAAGCACACATGTATATTTTACATAATAGTGAATATATTTATCCAAAAATTGAAGCCTGTCAATAAATTTTTATAGATTTGAATACATAAAGGGTTGACGGATGGATATCAAATACATATAATAAAGATTTTATAGAATGGTTTTGAGATCAGGTTTTTATGGAGTTATCTGAAAATATGAATTCAATTGTCAAATGACTTCTATGGCTATTCAGGGGACCTAATGAAAATTTTCTATCCTACACTGGTTTGTAATCAATGGTTAGATGATCAATACAAAATAACACGATAACTGAAATACTATGAAAAACAGTGGTGTTAAGATTATGGTGGAAGCGATTCACATATCTATTTCAAAGGATAGAAATTCAATTTGTGAAAATATGTCATATTTTTGCATTATCGAATATTTATACGATTTGGATTATACAACATTTCAAGCACTAATTTTCCATTGAAAATAGGTTAACAATATGAGTGTAGTGAAAGTTGATGAAATGGGCTATGTGAAGGGGAATTTTAGTGTGGAAGGGGGAAAAATATGTTCCATTTATAATGACATCACAAAAAGTGAAAGTATTTTATGTCCCAGATCTAGTAAACAGGAATTAGTCAATTGTCCTACTGGTGACTCAAAAAACTGTCGGGTCGGATGAAAATTCAATTATGGATGACCCTTTTAAAGGGAGATCAAAATTAGTTCATTCTGGTCTTATTGTGGACAATGTATTGTACATTGGAGGGGTTTTGGATTCTCGATAGAGGAACCAAATCCCTAAAACCTTTAAAAAAGTGAGAGAGTTTAATGAGAAGGTAAAAAAATTAATATACTATGTTTTTCATCATTATATTTTTTATTCTCTACTTTATTGACATAATCTAAATTAAAAGTTTGACTAATCATTTAGACAATGTCTTATGTACATGATGATGTTACCAATCCCACTGAATAACGGACTATAATGAAGGAAAGCCTTCGGGAAGATGTAAATGTAATGTTATGATATACTTCTCATATTTTACTAAAAATTTATATAATGAAATATTGATTTAATTTTAATCATTCCATGTAGATTTCATTTATTTTAGAAGAATTATATCCATATTTCATGCCTTTATACACCAAAAAAACCATAGACTTCTTATCTCTCAAAACCTTTTAACCCCTACAGTGTTGGCATTTATCAATTTTCTTCATGTTCCCTCCACTATCTTTGCAAGAAGAGTAATGATGATACTTCTGCCCAATCACAGAGGTAATCTTATTGTCTACATAGTAAATTAATTTCCCATAGAATTAATTCATTGTTTCATATTTATGTTTAATTTATTTCTTTTTAGTATTACCCTCATAATAATTGTTTGTTATAAAGGTGGATTCCTTTGTTCGAGTTGGGGTGGTTTTTTCGAAGATATTCATACCCATGAGAGATTGGAATTTGATGCTATAAATGAGATAATGAAAATAGGGAAAAGGGTCAAGAATGTATACAACCATTATGAAGAGGTTAATTCCTACTACTTATTTAATTAACTTTTTAATAATTTTATCTATTATTTGTAAGTTACTATCCTTATAATTTTTATATAATAAATATTTAGTTTTTTTACAGACCTTTTTGGAATTCATTTTTTCACATTTATTTTATTTTTGAATATTTCCATCCATATTTCATTCCTTTCTGCATGAAAACTTATATAGATTTCTTCTCCCTCACAATCTTTTCACCCATGTTGTGTTGGAATTTATCACATTCCTTCAAGTTCACTCCACTTCCTTTGAAAAAAGGGAAATGATGCTACCACTGCTCAATCACAGAGTTAATCATTATGTTCTCATAGTAAAATCATTTTCCATAGAATGAATTTATTATTTTGTATTTATGTTTAATTTATTTATTTATAGTATTACTCATATAATAATTGTTTTTATACTGGTGGATTATTTTGTTCGAGTTAGGGTGGTTTTTTTGAAGCTACTCATGCTCATGAGAGATTAGACTTTGAGATGAAAACCGAGTTAATAATAAAAGAAATGAGTTACGAATACATATAATAATTATAATAGGTGAATTCCTAATACTTATTTAATTAATTTTTTCAACATTTTATCTATGATTTGTAAGTGAATTTCATTATCATTTTTATCTCATACTTATTTAATTTTTTCATAAATATTTTATGAAGTAATATTTCTATTTCAATTATATGAAATATTCCACATAATATATAACATGTTTTTTTCTTACAATGTTATCATGCCTTCAATTTCCATTCTTTTTCTAACTAAAACACTGCATATTCAGTAAATGTTCTTATCTGAAAAACCATTTTAGTTAATAATATCAACTCAATATGTCATGTTGGATATTTGATAAATATATTCAATGTAAATATTGGTAACATATAAATTTTGGACTTTTTTGAGACTTTGGGATGTGTAGGAATCATCTGCACCTCAATATGACACACTGTGTGACTGATATGAATCCAAGTGCTTCTTTTTATGTAAAATTGTCATTAATTTTAGTAAAAAAATACAATTGACAAACTCACAACTAAGAAAAAATATTCATATTATTTTAATACTTTTATACAATGATCCCTGAGTCATTTTTGACTTGTAGGAATTAGTCTCACCACAATCTAATTTATGATGTGCATGATATGACTCAATGTGTCTATTATCTGTATAAAATTGACATTTTAGTTCAAAAAAATCACTCTCTAAAAACTAATAAAATTTTCTTAGATTATCTTGATAATTTATATAAATTATTCATAAGTAATTTTTGATATTTATGAATCAGCCTCACATCAAACTGTTACATGATGTAACTGGTATGACTCAAACTGTGTTTTTCAAGTTTAAAATGAAATTTTGGTAAAAAAGACACGTGACATGATCAAAACTGAGAAAATGCATTTGAATTTTTTTGATACATTATAAAAATTATCCAAAATTCATTTGAGACATGTTAGAATCATTCTTACCTCAATCTTATTCACAGTGTGACCATTATGACTCTAAGTGTGTCTTTTTATTTAAAAATTAACATTAATTTTAGTAAAAAATAAAATTGACATACTCAAAACTTATCAAATGAATTAGTATTTTTTTGATACTTTATGAAAACTATTTATAAGTCATTTATGAAATGTTGGAATCAATATCACCCCAATTGGATACATGATGTGCTGGATTGACTCAAAGTGTCTATTATCATTTTAAAATTTAAAATTAAGTTCGAAATGTGGGACTCACTGAAAACCAAAAAAACATTCTATGATTGTCTTAATAATTTAGAAAATTCCTTCATAATTTATTTTGAGGTATAGGAATCTGTCTAACATAAAACTAACACATGATGTGACCTGTATGAATCAAAGTGCATGTTTCTAGTTTAAAATAAAATTTTAGTAAAAAAGAAAAGTGACAAACTCAATACCAACAAAATGCCTTAATATTATGTTTTTAATTTAGTAAAATTATATGTAAGTCATTTGAAATTTTAGGAATCATTTTCACCTCAATATGATGCACAATGTGCATGGTATGACTCCAAGTATGCCTTTTTATTTAATATTGACATTACTTTTAGTAAAATAGTCAACTACATACTCAAATATGAGAAAAATCATTCAAATTGTTTTGATACTTTATTAAAATAGTACATGAGTAATTTTTGACATGTAGGAATTATACAAACCTCAATTAGATAGTTGATGTGCCTTGTATGTGATCCACAGAAGTGCGGTTGCAACAGATTTTGGGTGAATTGTAAATAATTGTTGGAGAGAGGCTAACTATGTAGTTGATGCACTCTCACTGGTTGGCAGGCAGGAGGATGTGCTCATTGTTTATGATAGTGTGGGATCCCTTCCATTGTATTGTATGTCTTTTGTTCAAGGGTATTCCCTTGGTTTACATCATTTTCTTTCTCCTTGAACTCTTGATTGGGTGGTATTTTTTGACCACCATACAATCTTATAAAATTTCAGCCCGTCTATGACTCAAAGTGTTCATTATCAGTTTAAAATCGACAATTTAGTTCAAAAGGATTAACTCACTAAAAACTAATAAAACATTCTCAAATTGTATTGATCATTTAGGAAAATGATTCATAAGTCATTTTTGATGTGTTTTAATTAGTCTGATGTCAAACAAATATACGATGTGTCTAGTATGACTCAAAGTGCATGTTTTTAGCTTAAAATGACATTTTCGTATAAAAGACATGTGACATACTCAAAACTGAGTAAACACATTTATATTGTTTTGATAATTTAGGATAGTGTTCCATAATCCATTCTATATATATAATAATCATCCACACCTCAATATGATATTTTGTGTCACTGGTATGACTCCAAGTGTATCTTTTTATTTAAAAATGGCATTAATTTTTGTAAAAAACACTACGTACATACTTACAACCAATAAAAATAATTATTAATATTTTTTAATTTATTAAAACGACCCATAAGTCATTTTTGACATTTATGATTCATTATCTCCTAAATTTGATACATGATTTTCCTGGTATGACTCAAAGTGTTCGTTATCAGTTTAAAGTTGACATTTTGGTTCAAAAAGTCTAACTCACTAAAAACTATGAAAACACACTCGTAATATATTGATAATTTAGGAGAATGATTCATAATTCATTTTTGATGTTTAGAAATCAGTCTCATTTAAAACCAATACATTATGAGACCGATATGACTCACAGTGTGTGTTTCTTGTTTAAAATAATATTTTACTAAGAACACGAGTGATGTACTCAAAACTGAGAAAACACATTTATATTTTCTTGATACATTAGTAAAATTATACATAAGTCATTTTGGACATTTAAGAATCATCTTCACCTCAATATGAGTTATAGTGTAATGGGTATGCCTCAAAGTGCCTCTTTTATTTAAAATTGACATCAATTTTAGAAAAAAAGACAACTAACCTAATTAAAACAAAAGAAAAATGTTCATGTTGTTTTAATACTTAGTAAAATGATCCATAAGTCTTTTATGGTGTGTATAAATCATCCATACCTCAATCCAATACACAATATGCTTGTTATGACTCAAAGTGTCCATTATTAGTTGAGAATTGACATTTTAGTTCAAAAAGTTTCACTCACTAAAAAATGAGAAAACACACTCAAATTGAATTGATAATTTAGTAAAATGATTTATAAGTCATTTTTGATGTGTAAGAATCAGTGTCATGTCAAAATGGAACACTATGTGATTGGTATGACTCAAATTGTGTGTTTCTAGTTTAAAATGACATTTTTGTAAGAAAGGAAAGTGATGTACTCAAAACCATGAAAATTTATTTAGATTATATTAATACTTTCTAAAAATGATCTATAAGTAATTTGGGACATGTAGGAATTATCCTCACCTTAAACTAATTCATAGTGTTAATAGTACGGATCCAAGTATGTCTTTTTAATATATAAGTGTCATTTTACCTTGAAACATGTATCACATCACCAAAACCAAGAAAACGAGACTAGATTGTTTTCTCATCATTTTATCTAATATTACTCAATTAATTTCTTTATCATTTTTATATTATACTTATTTAGTTAATTTTTTTATAGGTAATGTTTGAAGATGAACAAGAAATGGTGTAATGTGCAAGAATCAACTACAACTCAATTTGATACACAGAGTTCCAGGTATGACTCAAAGTTTAGTTTAAAATTTACAATTTTTGTTAAATTATTTCATTAAATTATTAATAACATAAGATTTTTTTTTATAGGTGAATTTTTTTGAGCAGGGGTGGTTTGTTCGAAAATAGCAGAAGTTGGGGTCAGGATCAAAAGACAAAGAAACATTGATGTTTTTGAATGTATGTAATAATTTATACTTATATAATTGTATAAACGAATGTTTGAAAGTTTTATAATATAACTTTTTTTCTTGTATTTTTGTTTCGAATTTTATTTCACTTAAATTCTATATTGGCACATGATGTTTTTGATTTATGGTAGTATTTTTGGTGATGTAGTATGTTGTTATAGCACATTTCAATATGCACCTTTATCAACACTTCTCGAAGCACTAATAAAGGTCCACTTTATCAGAACTAAATAAAAGTGCTGATAAATGTTTTCCTTTATGAGCACTTCTAAAATCACCGATAAAGGACCCAATTGTCATCACTTTTTTATCACTCATAAAGGATCTATTAATTCACACCTATTTAGAACAGATAAAATCATAGGACTTTTAATCTTCATATGGTAGTCAGTTATTCTCTAGCATTGATAAAGGACATTTTTATCACTGTTAAAGGCCTATTTTGTAGTATTGAAACTTAGAGTGGTCTGTTCTATATTTCTTTTCTTACCTATATAAAATGAAAATCTATATAGGATCCCATATTGTACATGTTTACAATTTCACATAGTGTATTCTCTAATATCCAGGAAATATGATAAGCCATTATTTTGTACATTGTTCATGATACTAATATGAAAATAGACCTCTCATTCATGAATTTCTTATGGATTGATTACTATTATCATAGGATAGGTAGTGGTGTCTATATATCTGAACTCATATCCATCCACAATTTAAAACTTCATTCAATTACCCCTATAATCATAGTATATCATTCAATCCATTTAGGTCAGTCTATTCTACATTTAACTTATACTAGGATATCAAAAGTTTTTATTCAGTTACTCATTTTAGAAAAAAAGAATCACTTGAGAAAAAATTATCCTCGTGGTTCCAAAACCCATGATTTGAGTCCCTCCTCATACTGAAAATCCTCTCATTGGTTAGATAACTCCAGAAGCCATATATATTTGCACACAATGTGGAAAAGTTACATATATTACATTAGAATAAAATTATTTTTATTTGAAAAAAATCCAATTTTAATTGGATAATTTTATCAGCAGGAGGAAAAAAATAATAACATGCACTTTATTGAGGAATCTAAGATACTTTACTCATTCTCAAAAGAAAAATCAGATGTGTATTTAATATTATTTTTAAACTCAAGGAAGATGCAGATGGGATTTTTATAGACCTCAAAATTTCTCATACACTATGGGAGAGATATTTCTCAAAAAATAATTCCTTGTTCAGTAATGTAGTGGTGAGAACATCCCTTAAGGATTAGGCCATTTATTTTATCCATTGACGAACAAATGTCATTAGGGATGAAAAATCCATTTTTTAGACATTTATACATTTTTTAGTTTGTAAAAAATGTTTTATGGGTTAAAACCCATAACTAGTGGCATAAATCGGTTCTCTGGATTCTATTTGACTACTCATGGAGCCAAAACAAACATATAGATCAAAATTTATGGTCATTTTAATTTGGGTTTCAACTTATCACCAAGAGAGGAAAAGGTGAAAATTTATTTTTCATAGTGAATCAAATCCTTCTTTATCATATATAAAGATCAGAAATAGGGGTTTTGTGATGGAAAATAGATCTTATTCATGTTCAAGTAGTCTATTTGTTTTTGATTTCTTCCTTTATATGTGCAAGTTGATTCACATGCACAAACTATATTGGAACTGAAATGGTTACATTGAGGGTAAGGATTCATTCCCACCTTTAACATGATATTCCTACATTGTCACTTACTTTCATTATATAAATTTAGATCATTTTTAGCTGAAAAATTCTTTCATTGTTGAAATTAATTAATTTAATATAGAATAATATCTTTTGAGATTATTATATCCCTTTATGGTTATGATCTTACTTCATGATATCATAGTTACTTGACAAACAAATTAATTTTTTCTATGTCCTTATTGATCCTTCATGAATTTGTACTCTTGGAATATTCATGATTCCTATGTGATTGTGTATTATGAGATTGTTTTCTAATAAATACTCATCGTTTCGTTCGATGGAAGGAATATATTTTGATATTTTGATTTTTGGAAAACCATTAAACTGTAAAAAAATTTACTTCATGTGAATAAATATCATAGGTAATTCCCCAAAAAATCCTATAAAGAAATAAGAAAAATGCAATTAGGACAATTTTTGAAGATCATTATGTGAGGCTACTATGTAGAGTCACCCCCATGAACCTAGATCACAATGGACCATTCATGATTCTTTAAAATAGATCCACCCCATAAATATGGTTCATATTATTCCATTCACAATACTCCTACACGGATCCAATATTTTAAAAAAGTTTGGGGAGGTCGATTCACAAGACTCATATGAAGATCCAATAACCCAAATCAATTTATGGAGGTCCATTCAAAAGGATCCTATATAAATCCACTCCATAGAACATAGCTTTTAGAGAACCTCATATAGGGAAATTTATTTCTAAGATTCTATTATAATATATCCTTTATGATCTCCCTTATAAAAATATCACTCATGTACCTCCTTCACATGAAATTTTTATCCTATAACTTACATGGTCCTTACTCCCATTGTTGTAACAAATTGATCCTATGTGAGATACAGGTTTCCTAGGTTTCTCCTCACCCTACAAATAATCCCTGACCATAATGAACCTTACCATGGGTTGGTCACATCACAAAGAATCCTAATTTTGGAAAACTATGCTTCATTCCCAC
Organism: Viscum album; assembly: GCA_963277665.1. Taxonomy (NCBI): domain Eukaryota; kingdom Viridiplantae; phylum Streptophyta; class Magnoliopsida; order Santalales; family Viscaceae; genus Viscum; species Viscum album. The sequence goes on along the minus strand of OY728150.1, from coordinate 624,355,090 downwards.
CCTTTCATTCACTAAAGTCACCTTCATTTAGATGAATAATCTCAAATGGACCTCTTATCATCCATTAATAAAGGTTAAAGATTCTTTTAGTGTCTTTTTGTAGTTATAATAACCTACCATATTCTCATTTATGATCTCATTATTGTTCCCCTTTCAACGAAAAATATAAATCTCAACCCTACTATTAGGTTTAATTTTCAATCATAATTTTTCCAATTAAGTTATAAAAGGATAGTATGCACTTGAATGGGAATCTCATGCATAAATCCAATGAATATAAATTGATTATAGATAATCCCATAAAATTAATTATGTTCCCTTAGTCAAGACCTCCTCTTGGTTTCATCATAATACCTTGAATCGATATACTCCTCTCGGTTTCCTTGAGTATCATGAGTCAACATACTCATATTGGTTTCATCGTAACAACTTTAATTGAGATTCTATTATTTGTATCCAAAAATACACCCACCTAGCTCAATTACCAGATTCAATTTCAAAGCACAACCCAATGCATAAGTCACATATAATTTCTTTTTTTCACCCTTTACACAATTAAATCATCTTTACTACATGATGCTAAATTGAATGGTAAGGTCCAAACATATAAACTTTAAACTATTCAACTCAGGCTATTTAGGCCTTCATTTCAATTAGACATAGTATTTTGGATTCCTCTTTGAGGATCAACCACAACCACTAACAAAAAAATTTCTTCTCATGGTAGGTTTAATCCCAAAACATATCAAATTTTTTTTATATTTACATACCAACAAACAAGAGGGTAGAAAAATATATATGATCCTCCTACTAGGTTTAATCACCAAACATATCATCATTTCTCCAAATTTAGTTTACAATAGATAAGAGGGGTAGACAAGGCCACTACTGACCAAGTCCCACACCAAACATTTCTAGACATATTTCATTGATTAGTCCACTTTTAATGAATTTAAATTACATAAAATTAGTAATGGATACATTAATTTATAATTCATAGTGTCAAACCATATCATGTGACCAAAAAAGTTATGATGTATCCTCTTATGTGGATCCAAACTATGCAGGTTTTGATTTTTTTTATAAGTATATGTAAGAAACCACTTTCATGTACCCAATCTAAATCCCACAACACTTACATACTCTTTTATATAAACTTAGTTCATCCCTATATTATGATAAGTTCTATAGTGAATTCCGATCTGGATTGAAACTATAGATATCTAAGATAATAGTATAAAATGAAATATTTCTTAATCCTCACCTTAGTCTTATACTAAATGCATGCTGTCTATCAATAAATTTTAAATGGGTATTCTATACCATTAATAATACTCCTTCGAAGGATTCATGAAAAATACATAAATATATAATAGATTCCCAATGTAGGTAACAATTAATCCCTTAAGAGTGTGATGAGATTGACATTCCATCCTCTTTAACAATGAACACATAAAGTGTCACTAATAATGCCTAAAAAACCACCGACATTTCTAAATCAGGTATAAACTAGCTCTAATTTAGCATAGATTTAGTTCACATATAAAATAGTGGAATCACCTGAACCAATAATCAAATTACTCCTCTCTTTATGTTTGATGGATTGAATATAATTAAAATTATAAGAATATTCCCTCCTTACATCTATATATTTTTTCCCTCTAAAAGATATTTCATCTATTTAAATAATGGAACCTTTGATGTTATTGTGTTGAATTTATTTTCAAAATAAATCATGTAATTTTTTGTTGAGATGAGAGTTTTGGAAGAATATTTAAGTACATAATAATGTTTTCCTATAAATTATGAGTGAGGGTAAGAAATAAATAAGAATATCACAATGGATGAGAATATTATAGGATGTGACAGATTAAGAATAATGAGCTATGATAAGGATATTTTTATATCTATATATAATTATAAAGATAGATTGTCCTTAAAGAGAATATTTGGGTTACTCATGCCTATAAGATCTATCTCTACATATAGAATAAGTATCATTAGTTGTTTATATTATTGAATATTTATCCCTATTATTATTATTAATCATGGTGTTTATTACATAATATGGGAGATATCTCATATTAGGTTGGGAATTTAATTTTTATTCGAGATAAATGATGTATTGATTTAAAGAATCATGGATTCATTCCTTGAGTTTGAAGAAGATATGTAAAATATATGTTCATGAAGATATATTGAAGATCTATATTGGTTTGAAAAAGTTTCAAGTTAATACATGAGAACAAGTTTAGAATTCATTTTAAATTCATGAGATATTAGGAAATAAGGTTTAGAGGTGTTTTGAGTGGAGTTTAGAAGGCTCGTGTTGAGTTTTCAATGTTTTTGATTCTATGTTTTTTATAAAAGGTTGTAAAGTGCTTGAAGAATAACATTCTTATGCATATAAGTGACCTAGAGTTGCGTAAGAATAACTCTAATATGTTTAACAATAACTATGGATATATAAAGACTATTTTAGAGTAAATTGAAGCTATGTTAGAATAAATCAGAGTTTTGGTAGGCTAAACATATGCTATATAAGAATAACCTTGGATTTATAAAGCACATATAATAATTTGGTGCTTTTTGAGAATAATCATTCCTTGTGTAAAAGTAACTAAAAACTACATAAGTTTTCCCTAATTATAAATGGGGGTATGTAATAATAATTGAGATCTATTTAAGAGCAATATGGTTCTTTCTAAGAATAAATCATAGATTCCAGAGGATATTTAATAATATTTTATTCTTACGTTCCAATAAATACGAAGTTGTATAAGAATAAAATGTGGATTTTAAAATCAATGAAATAATAGTCCATTAATAATATAATACTAAATGTAATTCATTTGTGAATTTTAATATTAAATAAGATTATGATTTTCTATTCTTCGGTGATTAAACATCATGATTATTGATGGATTAAGTGGTGGTTCAATATGAGACTGTTGTTGATATGTAAAGAAGTAATTTTTGTTGTGATATAAATATTTATATGACAATGTTATTATTTCTTGTGAGAATATATACATGGAAAGTATATTATAGGTTTCAAATAAGTATAGTAATAAGAAATATCCAAGATACATGGAATAATTATGTGAGTAAATCCTTAAATATTAGAAGAGGTTTGAATTGAAAGATATATTTTCACATCTTGAGGACTACTGCTACATTATTATTAGATGATAATCTAGTAAATAAAAATAAATAAATAATTATATAATGATCATGGTGATGGTTTTATTAGGATTTTCGATATTTAAATTATGGAATAATATCCACTTGATTATTCTATAGCTTTATAAATATAATGAACGTGGGGATACCCTAATAAATGGTAGAGATAATTTTGTTATAATTACATAGAGAAAGAGTGAGATAAATAATATCAGGAATTTAATACATACTGTGAATAAAAAATATGTGCATTGTGTTTTTAAGATATCCATTACTATTCTAATAGAATAAGTTAAGGGTTTTAAAAAAGGAATAAAAGTGAAATACAAATACCACCATGTACTATTTATATTAAAGATTAGTTTGGCAGAAGAATAAGAGAGGAATCTATATAAGATTTCATAAACTAAGGAAGGAAGATATTACCTATTTATTCCAAAAAATACATGTTTATACTATTTAACTTACATTATAAGGAAACATCCAAATCTGGTTGTATGCAGAAGGATATGTTTTCTGTCAAATCCTCAAAAAACCCACAAAAGGAACGTAATAATTCTTGTAAGTTTCATGAATTATAATCTTTATAGTGATTGGTACATGGTTTCATGGAAATAACCTTTCCCTTATCTTATTTTTTATAAAAATACCTCAACTATGTGTGTATGAGACAAAAAATAACATACACTGAGGATCAAATCACAAGTTATAAGAAAACCTCATAAATATCAATGTGTTATTTTATTTTTTGTTTCTTACTTTATTACAGACATTCATGACATGTGTGGGATGAGATATTTGATATCTAATCACTCTAATATTCACAGAGGTAAAATTAAATAATTTTAATTGGTGAATAGATAGTTCCATTGGTTCATCACACTATTAGTATTTCTACACCAATCCCATGGGAACAATAAATTTTATAAACACTCTATGTTATACTTCTGATTGAATTCTAAATAGTTTAATATTGGATGTTTTGATTTTTCTCACCAAATGAATCATGATGTATAGACTTTATGAAGAAGTGTAAAATTTTAGTCATATATTTATGTATTCCATGAATCTAAATATTAGAAAGATTAATGATATGGCATGGTTAAATAAGGAATCCCCAGCTAGAAAGGTTGAAGAAACACTAACTTTTATATGACATAGTCATATAAAAATAATATCTAGCAAGGATTAAGAATAACTATTAGATGAATCCAATAGTGATAAGATGAACAAAAAACCCACTATAAGGATTTTAATTCTTTTAGATATAGAAAGGATAACTAATTGTTTTCCCAAGATTATCCTTTTTATTAACTAAGTATAAGTTGGGATGATCATGAATCAAAGGAATCATATAATAAATTATGTATTTTTATGAAATGAACCATGTTGAAATTTTTTGACGTTATTGTCACTTTTATTTATAGTTATATTAAATAATTATATAATAATCCACCCATCTTGAATAATACTCTAAAATGATGGAGGATTCACTGGCATAAAATGTATCGATGTGTAAAAATATTTTTAAAAAATATGTGGGAACTAGTTCAATGAATATGAATCTTGAAAAAGAGTTATATAGAAATAAGAATAAATTTCATAAAATAATCCAATATATGGTTGAATCCATGTAAGGGCTAGACACAAATTTCTCTACATTATGATAAGTTCTTTTTATCAAGGATTTTCAACTAGGGATTAAGAAAAATATAGTAATAAAAAATATAAATTCATTTCTAGAGAAATATATGATTCCAAGAGATCTTGTTGAGAGGATAAGAAGATACAATAATGAAAGAGTTGGTATAGTTTAATATTAGAAGACCTATATTAATCTGATGTGTCTTGTGCTTGAATTCAAATTAATAAAGTTTTATCTGATATAAGATGATTCTAAAAAATAACTTAGAAAATATTTTTTTGTCATCAAGAATTTTAATGAGTTTATATATTCTAAATTTCCTATATATATTGGAAAAAGGATACCAAGATTATTTAAAGATAAATCTACTACTGGGTGAATGAAAAATTTAACCCGTGTTATATATGTTCATGATTTCACTAATTATTTTTTCTGGAAATATTCAATTTAGAAAGTTAATTTTTTGAATATATGGGCTGAATAAAATTATGAGAAAAATAAAAAATATGAAATTTTGATGTGAAATAGATTTTTTTTTTCAAAAATCAAACTCTTCTGAATGATAAATTTGGATAAAATTGAAATATACATGAATTGTTATAGATTTTTATAGAAATTATAAAATGAATATTCATTGGCTATTATTCATGTTTTTCAAAATTTGGTCACATTGATATTTATTTTTTTTATATAATCTAAAAAATTAGATGAAAAATAAGGTCTTCATCAAGGGGGTGGTACTTAGTTGAAGTAATGTATGAAGAATAATAATAGGTTGAATTTTTCCATTTCAAATATATTTTAATTCTTATAACATATCAGCTGAAATTGAAAAAAGAAATTCCCTATATTGATGAATTATGGTTCAAATCAATAAGTCATGTTTAAAATATATTTTAAGAATATTGAACCAAAAGGATTATAATTATTCAAGAAATAATGATAATAATTTTTCCTTGAATTGTAAAAAAAATTATCATGTGGAGAAAAATACACCAATGAAGGCTAAGTATGATTCTACACCAAAGAGAAGAAGAATATTTTTATGGTCGGAGAAATGGAAAAAAATTGGTCTATTTTTAGAAATCCATGTTTATATGTGTTAATGGATTTATGTTGGGGAAAAAATAAAATAATCAATTCATGAAAAATATGATTGGTATTATGGAATACATATCTATGAATAAAAAACAATTCAAATTTCAAGGGAAGTTTTCAAAAAAAAACATTATTCCTGTTTTCTTGAGAAGTTGTTCTGTAGGTTTATAAAATATATACACATTTAAAAAATAATTCATGATAATACCTACAACTTTAGAGTATATTATGACTATAATTAAGTAAGAACAATGAAATTATTTTTCAATGCAATCATTTCTAAAAAATAAAATTCCATATAATTCGATATCCAAAAACAATAAGAAGACCATTCTTATTAGGAAGATTACTGATATGAAAAATAAGGGAGGATTATAGAAAATAGATTTTAATAATTGTGCTGAAAAGAAATGAGTTACTTTTTTTAGATGAAAATATCAACCTTGTTTATAGAACTAATGATTTATATAAAATAAATTTTATTCATATATGTGTTTATTTTTATTTTTCATATTTGTAGGGAAATAAATGTGATGCATATAAAGGAAGATCTAGAATGAAGAGTGTTAGTATGATTTTATTATATATTGGAAGAGATATCTTGGAATGATCCAACTTGATTTTTATTAGTTCTTAATGATAAATTATTAATAAGAAACACCAGAGTTTATTAGAATAATATATCATCCATGATAAAGAGAAGAGAGAGTGAACTCATTGAATAAGAGTTTATTTAAGGAAGCTTCCGAGAAATAATAATTAATATAAATCAACAATTTTTTGAAATTTATCAGAAAATTATATTGTTTAAGTGCAATTTTCTCACTTTTTATAGATATGTGTTAATTGAATAAATTATGAAACTTTGGAGAGTATGAAAGCCCACATACGTGACCATTTCAATTACATGAATTACATAAAATATATAATTACAATATATTCCCTTGACCTTTTAGGGTTATAGTTTTAGAAAATTATGACAAAACACTAACTAAAAAAACTCATGTTTATTTCAACTAATTAAATTTTTTTCCACTATAAAAAAACTAATTAACCTATAATAAGTCAACAATATATCCCAAAAATTATCCTCAAAAGATAATATTATATACATATCACATGTATTTCCTTTTTCATAATCTGTTTAAATGGAACCATAATAATGGAATGGGATTATGTGGTCAGTCACGGTAAAAATAAGTGATTATAATCAAATATTTATTGTCTTTATATGAGGATAATATTAGTATAATCATGGTATATAATAAAATCATACCAAAAAAACATAGATTATAAAACATGAGTTATGGAATATGACATAGAATAACATAATAAGTGAATCAATATACTCTAGAAACATGAGTCATTAAACATGATCCATGAGAGCATAATATAGTAATAAAGATAAGCATGAAACTGTTTCACAAACATAGTCATAGGAACACATTGTGAAAAATCTTATTTTGTTCACTTTATATATTATCAAAAAATCCATGTATTTCTACTTATTTAGTTATAAAAAATCTTAGTATATACACCCTTTGTATTTTGAATAAATCTAAGTATGTCCTTACATCATTATCTGATAAGATTTAATCCCTTAAATAATAAATTATAGGGTGATATAGGACCCCACCCTTTATTATCCATAGATATGTGTTCCATATAAAATCAATATTCATAATATCATAAAGAACCTATGGGAATAAAATGGGTTTCATTAATCACATCATAGAGATTCCATGGAAATAAATTGGGTTTCATATCCTTTCCAATGGAATCATGTAAGCATATCATTAATAATAAAATCAATAAACTTGATATAACTATGAAATATAATTTTTTATCCAATGAAATTAAGTAACTCTATGTAAATAACCTTAAAAAATATAATACAATGTATTTACACATTATAGAAAAAAAATTACAAAGTTTATTCAATAATTTCCTAAATCAGACAATGAAGGGAATCTACATAAACACCCTTCAATAAAAGGAATAAAAAATAGGGTATTAAAAGAGGAAATTAATTAGAATAAAATTTTTGGTTATATAATGAATATGATTAGGAAATAAAAAGGTAATGATTGTTGTACTCCTCATGTCTTAATGATCACAAATCATATTATCCTTGTTCAATATATCTCAAATCCTGTGTAGATATAGTTTTTTTTCCTATTCTTTAATGTTTACAACTTAGGGTTTACACTTTCACAAGATATTGATTCCTATAAATCATGTTTGAATTGTGAATAAATATTATAAACTATATTTTGTTCTATAATTATTTATTATATTAATTCTATAGTATAATTCATTCTATGAATATTATTCCTAAGATAAATTTACAGATATCTTGCAAAGTCTGACACTGGTTCTAGATTTTGGCAAAGTCCCTGACACTGTAACCCTTACATCGTGACCGTGACATCGTGACCCAGACAACATGACCCTAACACTGTGACCCGGACACCATGAACTAGACACCGTAACCTTGACACTATGGCCCTGACACCATGACCTAGACATCGTGATCCTGACACCGTATATGTGCTATTATCTCAATGAAACAGTGGCATCATGACTGTCTCACCACTCAAAGGAAAATAAGAAAACACCATTTCCTAGTGACACCGTTTCCAAGTGATATTGTTTCAAGAAAAACTGTGACACCGTTATTCAATCCATTTTTTCATTTTCAATTTAATTTCTAATGGTCATATTTGAGCCATTTAAAGGAACTAAAATAATCAATGTTTCATTATAGACATGACACCTAACATTATGAGGAATGAGGTGCAGAATACATGCATCCTCTCGGATCCAATACATGCACCCTGTAAGAAAAAGCAAAGTGTGTCACTGGAAGAACGATTAGAGAAACTAGTTTTGAAAAGCGAATGGATATATACAACATGATTCAACTGAATAACACATGAATCACTCTTAATTTCTGAAGGCTGGACTACTATAGATCAAAGACAAAAACATCATTGTAGTACCAACTCAAAGGAGAACACGAGCTACATATATTACATTATAGACCTAGAAATCATAGCACTATACTTATAATACTATGTTTTTCACAAGAGGACTTGACACTTGCATCTACTTCATACTACAAGCCTAGATATGCATAGAATAATACTCAGAGAACTTATAACACTTTCTCATCATCTTTTCTATATTGTGTACTACTTTTAGCTTTCAAGCAGGGTGTGTGTGTGTGTGTGTCTGTATTAAAACACACATTGTATCATATATTAAATTGAAGGATACAAGATATCCTTCCTCTCATATCTTTTTACATATGTTCACTCCCATGGATACGTATGGAAGAGGTCCTTGTGTGACCTGATAGTCTATACCCATGATGAATAGTGGAAGAGGTTCTATGACCTGGACAGTCCTGTGTATTATTGTTTTACCCCAATCCAGGGTGTGGATAAATCTCTTATATATATAAACTAATTAGTGGCATGTGATCACCAAGTGGAGTGGATTAAGTCTTGGCTTGAGACTGAACAACTTGTTTTATCTAATGTGTCTTTTGATTTAGTTTTTTTCTTCTTTACATTATATTTTAGAAAACTAAATTTTACTTTGATAGTTAGTCTTTGATAGAAGTTATAAATATTTTGACTTATTATAATATCTTCAAAAGTTGTATCAATAACTCACATTGATATTACTAAGAATTAATCATTCTTCTAAGAATTTATTTGAATAGTCGAACAATTAAAACCTTATTAGCTTGATTAACTCACATGTATTCATTTTTTTGGGGAATACTATAAAGATAAGTTTTTGATATAAATTTTATAGATACTATATTCACCCCCCACCTCTTGAGTAATCTACTCTGACCAACATTTGTTACCAAAGGAGTTTATTTTTATTAATACTCTGTTTTCAAATCTTTTCAATTGTGATTTTAGTTTTACATTAAAGATCTGTAAATTTCAATTAGTTATAAATTTCTAGATCTTTAAAAGTATTTCTTTATTATAGATAATAGAACTGAAAGTACGGAAAAAACAGACCTCTATTCTTTAATGAAACTAATTATACCCAATGGAAGATTAAAATGAAAAGGCGTTTTGAAAGTATGGGTTTTTAAATTTTGTCTTCAATTATAGATGATTATAAGATTCCTTCTACTGATAGAACTATTTGGGATGACCCAACTAAGACTGCATACAATAATAATTTCAAATCCATTAATTCCTTATATTGGTCTTTAGGATAAGAATAATTTAACTAAATTTCTAGATGTAAAACAGCCCATGAAATTTGGGATAATTTGTCTATTTCACATGAAGGAACTTCTAGTGTTAAGGAAATGAAAATTAACATTTATACTATTAAGTATGATAACTTTAAAATGAAGCTTGATGAGCCTATTTCTGACATGTATCTCAGGTTCAACAAAATTTCAAACACAATGATATCTCTTGGAAGAAGAGTTACATCCATAGAAAAATTATGAGTATTCTCAGATGCCTACCAGATAGATGGAGAGGAACTTCTGTATCTCTTAGATAATCCTATGGCATCATAAAAATATCTATCAAAGAACTCATTGGGAAACTAATGATATACTAAGAAGAGTTAAAAGTCAACAAGGAAGAGGAGGTTGAACCCAAAATAATATCTCTGGCCTTTAAGACCACTACCTCTAAATACAAAGAAAAGGTAAAACTGCAAGTCTCTGTATAAAGTTCTAGTAGTGAACAATCATCACCCAACAGTGATGCTCAATTATCCAGAAGGTTTGAAAAATTTCACAAAATAAAATCTTTTCAGAAATTCTAACTTGAAAGAAAGATATAATAAAGATAGAATCTGGAATAAAGATTGGAAAATAAATGACAATCCAGATGAGATAGTATATTATGAATGTAAGCGAGTGGTACATGTAAAGGATAGATGTCCGAAGATCAAGTATAAAAAAAATATGCGGACAAAGATAGAAAGTATAAAAAGACAATGAAAGAAAATTGGAGTTCTTCTTAGGACAGTTCAAGTGACTCAGAGTCTTCACATGATGAACAGGCTAATAAATCCAATATGTGTTTCATTACAAACACATCTGATTAACCCTAAAATCTCCTTTAAAAATTTCCTATTACTCTGGAGATGAAAGTGATTATGAAAATATGTCTAAAGAAGAAATGTTTGAGTATTGGAATATGATTAAAGAGTAATGTAATGAAATAAAAGATAAATACAAGTCTTTAAAGAAATAGTATGTTCTTACCTCAACTATTAAATCTGAACTTGATGTAAAAAGAGTGAAAAATTTTCAATTAATCAAAGAAAACAATGAATTAAATCTATCTAATAGAAATTGAAAAATGAACTTGAATAGTTTACTAATGGTAAATATACCTTGGTACAAATTATAGGTAAATAGATTGCCTCTAAATACACTACTGATATTATATATCAACTGGGTAAAAGAAATTTTGGAAAAACCAATTTTTTTTCCAAATATAGATCATACTACTTTACTCCTAGTTTATGAAAACATTCTGCAAGTTCAAACTATAAGACATCTTCTACTGTTTCAATTTTTTCTGGACCAAATAAAATTTATTTCTCAAATACTTTACATTATTCTTATTGTAAACCTATGAGGCATATATGGGGTCTTAGATCACAAGATACAAATATTACAACACCCCAAAGAACATGGGTACCAAATTTTGTTTTTATTTGACTATTTTTTAGGAAAATATTTTGAAGTTATCCTATAAAATATTATAGTACCTGGATAATGGGTGTTCAAGACACATTATAGGAGACTATTCATGTTTCAAGAACCTAATAAAGATTGATGGTGTATATGTCTCCTTTGGTGGCAATGCCAATGGAAAAATCATTGACCTTGGGTAAATCGGTAACTATAACTTAGTTTTAATTTCCAAAGTAGTTTTTGTTGATGGAATGAAATATAATATTCTTATTATTTCACAAATATTTGATGATGGATTTTATGTTATATTTTAAAATGAATATTGCAATGTTTTTAATTCTAAAAATGACTTTGTATTTTTTGCATTAAGAAATGAAAATGTATATTCTGTTAACTTAGATTCTTTAGTTTTTCAATATTTTTCATGTTTAAATGTATTTCAAATATATTCTTGGATTTGGCATAGAAGACTAGGAAACTACAATATTCACTCCCTTAGAAAGATAACTACAAAAATTTTAGTCAAATATCTACCCAAACTATAGTTCCCAAATGATAAAGTGTGTAATCCTTATCAAAAGGGAAAACATCACAAAATTTCCTTCAAACCAAAGAAAGAAGTCTCAACTTATCAACCTCTCAAGTTTGTCCACATGGATTTTTTTGGATCATCTAGTGTTTCTTGTTTAAATGGGAAGAACTATGTTTATTTTATTGTATGTGACTTTTCTAGGTATACATGGACCTTCTTCTTGGCTCATAAAAGTGATGTCTTTTCTCATTTCACCAAATATGCTAAAATTGTTGAAAACCATAGTGGAATTATAATTAAATCTCTTGAAAGTTACCATGGTTGTGAGTTTGAAAATAAATAGTTTGAATCCTTTTCTCACAAAAAGGCTATGATAATAATTTCTCTACCCCTAGAACACCTCAAAAAAATGGAGTTGTAGGAAGATTAAATAGGACCTTGCAAGAAATTTCTAGAACCATGTTTATTGAATAAGAATTACCTATTTATTTTTGGGTTGAATCTATAAATACAACATGATACATTATTAATAGTGTTGATTAGACCTATTTTTAAAAGAACCCCATGTGAGTTGTGAAACAATAGAAAACCAAAATTAAACTGCTTCAAAGTCTTTGGTTGCAATGTCTACATCTTTAATAGTAAGGAAAATATTAAAAAATTTCATCCAATAATGATGAAGGAATCTCTCTAGGATATTCAATCTCTAATAAGCCTATTGATTTTTTAACAAAAGTACAAAATGTGTGGAGGAATCTGTCCATGTCAATTTTGATGAGATATATCCATATGAACCTGAGACCTCTCTAGAGAATCTTGAGGATGATATATCAAATCTAGACATCAATGATAAATCCTCCAACTATCCTATAATGGAATCTGTAAAAACTTCCAATTCTTGAAATACTAAAGATTCAATCCATAATGAACTCAAACCTATTGAAGAACATGAAATCACTTGCCCCTCCTTTTATAAAGCTGTTAGAACCCTTAAGAACCATTTTTAGATTCTGTTGTAGGATATTTAGATAGAGGAACACAATATAGAGATTATCTTAGAAATCAGGTTGGATATCAAGTTTTCTTGTCACAACTTGAACCTAAAAACATCAATTATGCAATCAATGATGAATTTTGGGTGATGTATATGCAAGAAAAACTTAATCAGTTTGAAAGGAACAAAGATTGGAAACTTTTTGATAGACCCAAATATTTTTTTATCATATTCACTAAGTGTGTGTTTAGAAATAATGTAGATGAAGCTGGTAAAATAGTTAGAAACAAGGCTAGATTGGTTGCTCAAGGCTATAGTCAAGAAGAAGGAATTGACTATGAGGATTCCTTTTCACCTATTTCTAGCCTTGAAGACATCAAAATCTTTCTTGCTTATGCTGCATATCTGAATTTTAACCTATATCAAATGGATGTCAATAGTGCATTTCTAAATGGGTATATAGCGGAGGATGTTTTTGTTTAACAACCCCTTGGTTTCACAAATACTCACTTTCTATATCATGTTATTAAATTATCAAAAGCTTTGTATGGTTTCAAAGAAGATCCAAGAGCTTGGTATGATAGATCAAGTACTTTTCCTATTTCCAAAGGTTTTAATAAAGGTATAGTTGATCCTACTCTTTTTATAAAATGAATTTCCAATGATGTTTTGGTAGTTCAAATTTATATACATGATATTATTTTTGGATCTTTAAAAAATTCCATATGTATTGAGTTTTCTAAAATGATGCAAAATTAATTTGAAACGAGTTTAATGGATGAACTAAAATTCTTTCTTGGATTTTAAATCTTTCAAAATAAATATTTTATTATTTTAAATCAAGGAAAATATACTAAAGATATTCTAATGTATTTTTTCTTGGACAACACTAAAAGTAGTGATACTCTAATGAGTACTTCTTCAAAGTTGGATCCTGATGAAGATGAAAAATATATTGATCAAACCACTTATAGAGGAATGATTGGAAGCTTACTCTACATAAATTCTAGTCGACTTGATATTATTTTTAGTGTATGTATGTGTTCTCCCTTTCAAGCAAACCCTGAAGAGTCTCATTTAAATTCTATTAAAAGTATATATAAATACCTCAAACATACACTCAATCTAGGACTGTTCATCCTAAAGGAAAATAATTTGAGTTAGTTATCTTGTATAATTCTGATTTTTGTGGTTGTAAGTTAAATAAAAAAATCACCTCTAGAATAGGAAAGTCTCTAGTGTCATGGTGTAGTAATAAACAAAACTCTATTGCATTATCTACTTCCAAAGATGAATATATAGATTTTGGTAGTTGTTGTGTACAAATTTTGTGTATAAAACACACTTTAATAGATTATGGATATCAAATCAGGAATGTACCTATAAATTATGACAATAAAAGTGAAATTAAAATTTCAAAGAATCATGTTTCACGCTCTAGGACAAAACATATTGTCTTAAGACATCAATTTTTCAGAGACAATTATCAAAAATGTGATATCACTTTGGAATTAATTGGAAATAAATTTCATCTTGATGATATATTCACTAAACCATTAAATTATGAAAGGATAAATTACATTATACATGAATTAAGAGTGATAAAATCTCAAGTAAAAAGTGCACTATTTCAAAACTTATTTTTCATAGTTTACAGTTTCACGATTTACAGTTTCACAAATCATTGTCTTAGAATTACTGTCTCACTCTCACAGTTTTATAGGTTACTATCTTGAAGTTATTTTTTCATGTTTATGGTATCACAGTTTCTATATCTCGGTTATTTTCCTGCACTTACTATCTCAAATGTTAAGGTCACGTCATTTGGAGTCACACCGTAAGGATGACACCATGACAATCTGTTCTAGTCTCACCGTGACAATATTTTCTAGTCTCACTGTGAAAATCTGTTCTGGTCTCACCATAATGACTTGGTTTTTGTTCTATTTGTATTTTATTCCTCATATCATTGGTTTGATTATTTTATTGTTTCTATCCTGCGATTTTGAATTTGCGATGCTTGAAATCCCTAAATGATAAAAACCAAATATCTTTCCCACTTTTCTTCACTCAAGCTCTCTTCCCTTGACACTAAAACTACTCTCTTTCAAAACATAATTCATGTTTTATCCCTTCATCTCTCTCAAACTCTCATTGAATGCCCATAATGAAGTTCCCATATTAATCAACTCCCGAGAAGTGAAAATATCAAAACAAAGTGAAAAATTTATAGAATGTAGCGCCTGAAGGACCATTGAACCCGAATCTTATTGATATAATAGTAGTATTATAAATGGAAATATGTCATAAGTGGTTGTTGGTGATTAATTCATTTTTTTTAAAAGTAATGGAAGAGAAGGTTTGGTTGAACTGGTTCACAGAAGTGACAAGGCTGATGTATCCAAAACTTGTTTCTCAGTTTTATCAATATGTCCATTTTTCATTCAATGCTAAAGTTATTTTTATTGTAATAATCTATATTAACACTTAAATATGTACTTTTTCCTCATGGTTATGGGCTTGCTACCTAGGAATACCTTGTGAAGGAATATTTGAGGACTACCCAAGAGTTCCTCCTCCTCCTAATGATGTTTTGTCTTAGAATTATCCCAAGGAAGTTTGACTTGAAATAAGAAAAAAAGAAGAGAAATTTCTACTAAGTTGGATAGTGAAACAAGGTTTCTATTTATGTTTATCCAGAATATTATTATTCCAAGAAAAATGTATTTTTCTACTATCAATTATCAATATGTATTATTAATATATCTTATGAAAAATGGGTAGAAGATTAATCTGAGTAAGTATATAATACTTCCCATATGTGAATTGATTAAGGAAACTTCGAAGTCTACCTCTTTATTCTATTCAAGATTAATCTCTACAATGTTGTCTGCTAATGGAGCGGTTGGACCTAATAAATAATTCATCAGATATTAGGAGTTCTGTATCTAAAAGGATACAATCAGAAGGATGATAATAAGTTATAATCCTTGGAAAAGGTATTGGGTGGAGAAAAATGAAATGTTTCTGAAAAGTTTAATCCGATTGAGAATCCTTCAAGACCTAAGAACATATCTGATCCTGATTTGGAACTAGATGAAGATGTTTATTATCATGATGATGAAGAAGAAGAGGTTGTTGTTGCATCTATGGAAGGAATTGTCTTGGAAAAAAATATAGTGGTCTACCTTTTCCACAAAATTTAGTTGAGAAGGATGTACATGTTACTGAAAGAAGTGTTGATGTAGAAGAAATTTCTTCAGGAAAAAAATATACTGCTAGTGTAAAAGAAAATGTTGTTCTTGAGGAGAATATATAAGAAGAACTTACTATTGTAGAAGAGGAAGCAATTGAGGAACATTTAGAGGAACTAGATAACCCTGAAATTATCCTATCTGGTGGGGAAAGAATGGAACTAGCCATTTTGCTGGCTTGAAAATAAATAGATGAGGCTATTAGAGATAAAGATTTTGAAATAGATCAATAGACTAAATCTCTTAGTCCTATAAGAGATACACCTGTTGAGGGGGAGCAACAACCCGGTATATAAAGTGTTGAAGTTCCCAATCCTGTTGATCAAAGCAATGTCGATACTGGTATAAGTTTCCTAGATACTTTGATATGAATAATACCTCTGATGACTTGGTTAGAGGCATAGAACTTTACATTGTGTTTCAATTGAAACCATTTTCTTCTATATAAGTAATCTCTTCTAAGGATCCTGAACCGGTCTCAGCTCATGTTCCTAAACCAACACAAGAACCTCCTGCTTTCATGAGCTATAGTGATCTAAAAGCATTTAGAGATACTCTTTTACCTAGCTTTAAAAATCTCATGAACTCCCAGCCGGCTCCTGTGACAAATCTTAGTGAATGATATGTTTCCTTGCTATTAGAGAAAATCATATGGAATATTCAACCAAAAATGTTTCATGAAATACAATAAGTTATAATTGAGAAAAAATAGCTGAGTGAGGAAGTGAGGTCTCTCAAATAAATGGTTGAAGATATGAAAAACTATTGTAACTTGTCCAGATTTATATTGCTCATCCTGTTGAGTATGTTAGTGATTAGATTCCATAGAAAGTTGCATCATTTATACAACCAAACATGACTTCAATTTATGAAAAAGTGGCTGATAGAAACATACAGATATTCAATAAGATGTGTGACCTTGTTTTTGGTCTTAAAAATCTAACTGATGAGTATAAAGTATGTCTACAGAAAGTTCTAAATCATCTTAAGTCTCTCACATCAACCGTTGAAACTTCTAATTCCTCTGGATAGTCATATCAACCCATAGACAATGATCTGCTAAAAACTGTTATTAAGGAGGAACATTAGTCACTGTTAAGTGGTTTTGACAAGAAAAGTTTATCTATTGTTATCAATAATAGTGACAGTGTACTTGACTTAGTGAGGATTCTTTCAAATATTACTAATGATTCTCAGGAAGAAATTACTAAGAAAGTGGATTTTCACTTTAATAAGATTTTCTCTAATAATTATATGACCAATAATTTCAAATATCTTATAGAGAATTTTAAAATTCGTTCTATCACTCAATCCTTTAAGGCTCAAGTCCAAAAGCTGAAATATTTAAATCCTCTATTGGAAAAGTTCATGGAGAACAAAGATGATTTTAAGAAGGCAATGTCATGTGGTGGGGATATCATTACCGATTTCATTCAATTATAGAAACCTTAACTTCATTTAAAAAGCAATGCCATTGTGGATCCTATAGTTTCACTTTTGTGGTCTGGTTTAACTCTTTCTTCATCCACTACTTTTTCTTCTACCTCAATGTCTGTATCTCAATCTCGTAGCCAGATCAAACCTATTATCCTTGACCAAAACTTACCACAGTCTTCAACCAAACCCACTCAACTACCTTTTATTTTTGAAGGGCTACCTATTCCTTATATGACAGTTGAGTAAATCCCCTATTCAACCTCTACTTTTACTCCTGTGGATCCTTCTGAAGTTGCTGGGAAGGGCTAAGAGAAGACTGCTGGTGTTGTAGAGAAGTGAACATTGAATTTTGATAGGGATATTTTGTATTTTTCCTCATGCTTGTAATGACACATCTTTTCCATATAATGCAATATGCACTGTTGTTGTCTATTCTATTATTTACCATCATTCTATGTCTATTTTTATTTTTCCTATAATATTTTTGATAATCCTAAAAGGGGGAGAAAGAACACTAAGAACAAACATCTAACTCCTATGATTTGGGATCATTAAAAGGGGGGATATTGTTGGACTCCACATGTTTTAATCATGTTTTTATGATCATAAATATTATTAAACTTGTTAAAAATATATCAAATCATGTATAGAGATGGTTTATTTTCCTATGCTTTAATGTTTACCACTCATGGTATACAATTTCACAAGATTTTGATTACTATAAATCATGTTTGAATCATGATTAAATATTATAAACTATATTTTTTCTATAATATTTTATTATATTAATGCTTAAGTCTAATTCATTATGTGACTATTATTTCCTAATATAGCTTTACAGATATCTTTATAAGTCTATGAAACTATAAGTTTGACACTGGTTCTGGATTTTAGAAAATTCCCTGACACCGTGACCCTGACACCATGACCCTGACACTCTGACCCAGACACTGTGACCCAGACACCGTGACCCAAACACCGTGACCCAGACACCGTGACCTAGACACCGTGACCCAGACACCCAAACACCCTGACCCAGACACCCTGACCCTGACACCGTGACCCTAACACTGTGACCTAAACAACATGATCCTGACACTGAATTTGTGCTACTATCTCAATGTAACTATATCATCTTGATTGCCTAACTACTCAATGGCAAATAAGGACACAATATTTTCTGATGACACTGTTTCCAAGTGATACCGTTTCCAGACAAACTGCGACACTGTTATTTAATCGAGTGTTTTTATTTTTAAAAAAAAATTTCTAACAGTCATATTTGATTCATTTAAAGGAATTGACATAATTAATGTTTCTTTGTAGGCAAGGCACCTGATAGTATGAGGTATGAGTACAAAATACATGCATCATGTTGGCTCCAACACATGCATCCCGTAACAAAAAAAAGCGTGGCACTGGAACAACGAGTAGAGAAATGAGTTTTGAAAAGATAACTGATACAAGAAACAAGACACAATTGAAAAACACATGAATATCTCTTAATTCGTGAAGGATGGACTAACATAGATCATATCCAAAAACTTCTTCATAGTACCAACTCAAAGAAGAACACGACCTACAAATATTACACCATCAATGTGGAAACTAGAGCACCATACTTGCGATACTCTATTTTTTACAAGAGGACTCGACACTTGCATCTGCTTCATCCTACAAGTCTAGAGCTGCATAGAATAACACTCATATCACTTCTAACCCTTTCTCATCATCTTAGCTCTGTTGTGTACTATTTTTAGTATTAAAGTAGTTTATGGTTGTCTACATTAAAGCACACATTGTATCCTGTATCAAACTGAAGATTATAAAATATCCTTCCTCTCACATCTTCTTAAATCAGTTTACTCCCACAGATAAGTGTTGAAGGGGTCCTTGTGTGACTTGGTATTTTATACCCATGAAGAATAGTTGAAGAGGTCTTGTGACATGGACAATCCTCTGTATTTTTTTTAACCCCGATTCACGGTGTGGATAAATATCTTATCTATATAGACTACTTGGTGTTATGTGATCACCAAGTGGAGTGGATTAAGTCTCAGCTTGAGACTAAATAACTTAATTTATCTATTGTTTCTTCAGATTTAGTGTTTCTATTCTTTACTTTATATTTCAGAAAACTAAAATTTACTTTTATAGTTAGTCTTAGATATAAGTTATAAGTGTTGTGACTTATTAAAATATCTTCAAAAGTTGTATCAATAACTCACAATGATATTAATGATAATTAATCAATATTCTGAGATGTTATTCGAATATTCAAACTATTACAACCATATTACCTTGATTAATTGGCTTATATTCATTTTTATTGGGTAATCCTTTTAAGAGAACTTTTTGACAGAAATTTTTATAGATACTCAATTCACCCCCCCACCACTTCAGTAATCAACTCCGACCAATAGTGATTGGTCATTTATTTGTTAGAAAATAATATTACATAATCCTTATAAATAAATAAGTTTTATTTTTTGATTTCAGTAATATCCTTGATTAAGAATAAGACATTTCAAAGGATAACGACTTTGATGAAAAATGATTTTTAGGGGTTTTAGAAAAATCACTTTCTACAAAAGAAATGGGGTTGACATTTTGAAATAAATTTAAAAATATATTTTAATAAATTAAGAGAAAAATAATTTCTTCTAGAATCAATTACAGCATAGAGATAATTTTTTATATAAAATGATAAATCAAGTTGAGTGATATGTTCAATGGGATATTCTAAAATATATTCTTTTTTCTAAAATGACACGTGTGGAAAATACTGAAATTATTTTATTTTAAATAATTTTCATAAACTTAAAATGTACTTTAAAATTACATTTTTATATTTTTTTAAAAAAATATATTGATATCCAAATAATGTGGAGTCGAGGATAAAATATGAGTGAAAAATAATTTCATTTTTATTATATTAAAAATACATTTATGGAAAACCAAATCCCTTAAAAAAGACTCTAGAACTACAAATTTAAATCAATATAAAGACGAACCATAAAAAATTAAGGATAAACATAGGGTACTAAAATGATTGTGATATTGGAAAGAAATACTATAAAATTTTCCCATATGGGCTGTCACATTTGAGAGATCTCGATTTTAAAATTTTGTTAGGAAAAAACCTTACAATAAGGGTAACATTAAAATCAAAACCATTAAAGTAATAAGTTTTTGAAACTAAACATAAAATACTATGAATGATATATATTTCATGATATGATATAAAAAATAGGCAGTGTATACAATATATAAAAATAAATCGGTGCATAATAAGAAATATGTCACAAGAAATAGTAGTTGAGACCAAGAAACTATTTCATGTACCATAATATATTTGGTAAGAATAATTTTATAATGAGATTATTAGGAAGAATTTTAAAACCCCAAAACATAATATGATAATATAATAAAAAGTATTAATTATTTATAATAAATCAAACCTGGAACAATTGAGTTCAATAAGGAATATGGTAACTCAATGGAAGAAAAATTAGTTAGCATAAACCCTTATGATATTAGAAACTTTTGAATCAATAATCCTTAAAGGATGTGATTTAAAATAAAAAATTAAACACCATAAATAATTATAATTTCATGATAAAAAATATTTTGAAGGGTAGTATATAAACCATTCAAAAGAAAATATGGTCTATCATAAGAAGTGTGTCTCAAGGGATTGAGTATTGAGATAGGAAACCATTACCTTAATTAATAATATTCAAAAAAGTAAATGAATATCCTATATATAAAAAATTTCTATACAAATCACATATTAATAACCTTATTAAAATATATAACCTTTTATATAATTCAATTATAATTATTCTCTACAAGTATATTAGTTATTTATTATCTATTTTCAATATCAGGTGTGAGTTATCTTGATCGTTTTAAACTAGTTTCACAAAAAAAAAATTTATTTATTTTTCACCCAAATTTAATAATTATTAGATAATTTAAGGAAATTTAATAGTTAATTTATGTTGATTTATTAATCTCTTATCTTATTCCATTACTGTTTTATTTATGTTGTGTGAAAATGTAATTAGTGTCAGCTTGATTCAATAATTTTAGAGACTGAAGAATATATTTTAATAATAAATTAAATACATAATATAACATTTATATAACCATAAAAAATCATTATTTTCATATTAACTTATAATAATTTTATTATTTATGTTCCCATAGTTGTTCATGATAGAGTTCTATATATTTGTTTAAGTAGTTATTTAGACCGACTGAAATGTGAACATACCGTAATTAAATGGGTGATAACGGATAATATAATTATAACATAATAATAATTATATTATTTAGTCTTTTTTTGGATTTTGAATAATATTCTATGTTGTTTGAATAAAAAATTAAAATCACTATGAAACATGGAAAATGTTACTTTGTGGCGGGGGTAGTTTACACAATGTACAATTAAAGTTTTCATTTCTCGACAAATGGGATTAAATGAAGGTGGATCATAATTTGTATGATAATATTCATAATTATATTATATATTACACATCTATTCTAAAATTATACCCTTATACCCAGTGAATATATGTGGTGGTGAAAAATAGAAGTTGTCGCATCATGGAGGTGGTAGTTTGCACAACGTACGATTGATGGTCTTTTATTTTTTATAAGTGGATAGGAAGGAATAAATAAGGTTTATTAATTAATATAATAAAATTTTGGTATAATATTGATAAAAATGTGACTATATTACTATGGTAAGTGTAGTTTTGGAAGACAATGATTAAGAAGAAAAGGTAAGGATTATGTAATGCATACATTAATATCTTAAACTTCCTCTTGAAGGTCTCCTTAGAATTAGGGGAAATAATATTACTTTTAGTGAACAGGAGATTTTGAAAATTAAATTAATTTATAGGATGTGAATATATATATATATATATAAGGGTTTGAAGTATTTTTTAAAGGTAATTTGGAGTATTTAAATAGTGGAAGTGATTCACTTTTATAAGTGAATAAAGGGTATCTTTTAAAATAATATTTACTTTTAAATGATATCATTACACTATTCAAGGGACATTGACTCAAAAACATATAAATAATGGAATTTGATGAGATATTTTTTTTAGAAATCCTCAAGCAAATACTTACACATATGTTTTGTTTTAATTCATTTAATCTTATATGTTTACTTTTACCTTTTTTGGTTTTTACCTAGGTAACAAGTTTTTATCAAAGTTAATTTTTTTATAAAAATATAATATAAACCATCATTAATTTTTTTTGTTATGAACATGTATTTAATATCAATCTAATTTAGTTTAATTTTTAAATAAGATAACTTTAATTTTTAAATTAAAACATTATATATATATATATTATAATTATTTTGTAGGAAAATATTTTTTTCACCATTAAGTGTTCTTAATGTTATTTCATATTTATTAACAATTGAATGAGTTATAATATATTTAAAAATTATATTAAAAACTTTTTATAAAATTTTAATTTATTTTATTAAATAAAAATTGCATAATGCTAATAAACAAATCTTCAAAAAACTAGTTTTACCATTATCATGATCAGTAACTTTAATATTAGTCATCATAATTTGATGACAAAAAAGTGATTGAACTTATAAGATAATATAAACATGTTGGCCTAAAATAATAAATCAATTTTTTTTAATTTCTACAAGTGATGAAAACTAATTTGAAATATGAGAGAATAAATCATTTTTTTGATAAAATATTACTTATGTTTCCAAGGCATTAAAAGTCAGTTTTAAAAACTCAATATAGTATTTTAAAATCATTTATTTTAATTTATAAATATATAGTTTCATAGAAAAATATTTCAAAAACATTTAAGACATTATTTTATTATTACAATGTCATAGAATTGATGGTACTGACAAAATCAGAAATTTTTTACCTTTTTCATAAAAATCAAATATTTCCTAAAAAATATCGAAAATTCATTTAAGTGTAATTTTGATATGTATAGTTAAAAAATTAATATCATTTTATAAAAATAAAATACTAATATTTATAAATTTATCATTTAAATGAAAATTAAATGAATAAATATATATATATATATATAAACTTATTTTATTGAAAATGTTCTTTTAAACATTAAGTGTTATTAATCCTATTTAGTGTGAATTAATATTTTATTATAAAATTTTTATTTAAAAATGGTTTTATTATTCTTGAATATTATAATAATAAATATTTAATAGATCATTTTAGTACAGTGTTGTATGAAGATTAAGAAATTAAAATAACATTTACTTCAAAAAAATACATACTAGAATTTTGGGTTATTGAATTATATGCCTTTAAATAAGTTATATCCACACAATTTTAATTATATATCACTAGATTACGGATATAAGGTATCTATAACAAACTAAATATTGATCTTTTATTGATATATCCACACCATTATCATTGGTAAGACTAATGAACTATTTATCCCAAATATGGTTCTTTAGGAGTTTCTAGGGACATACATTTCAGAGATTCATTTTAATGATCCTATTTCCAAAAAATTACTACACCAAAAAATGTTTTAATAATTTACATTAAAATCAACTTAAATGATCATATTAATATAAAAAAATAATTGTAATGTGTCTTCTCCAATGTCACCTTCATTTAAACGTATGACACTTTCATTTTGATCAACATTTCTTTAATTAGGGTTCTCTCATAGTTATTATCCTAAATCTAAAATGTAATAAATCCTTTATAATGGATTATAAAGATATTATGATTAACTGATACATATCTCGTAAGAGTTTCGAATCATATGTGCAGTTAATCCTCGTTTTATACACCTAGTGACGGTTGATTTAATACCTAACATGGCCTTTTAGGGTTATTACCTCTAGATACATCTATTTCAGAGCCTACATCCACTTTTTTTGTATCCAGAAGGTATGTTAATACTAGGAAAATTACATAATCTTAAATTTACAAAAATTTCAAGATTTTTTCATATACCTAGATTTATCCCATAGATTTATATCTAGGATTTTATCTAAGTTTCTATTATCCAATTATCTAAAATATTCAATATTACCTTAACTAACATAAATGTTTATCTATACTTTTGAAATTATGATAAAATATAAAAAATAAACCCAAAAGTTATCCCATATTAACATCCTAACCTCTAAAGTTATCTAAAATCTAATATGATAGTAAATATAAAAACTCATTGATCTGGCCATCTCAATTTCATGACTTAATAAAAATATTTAATTAAAATACATTCCTAATAACTTTTAGGTTTATAGTTTTATAGAATTATAAGAAAAAAAACATTAACCGACAAAACTCATGCCTTTTTCAACTAATGGAAATTATTTTCTCTATATAAGTTAATTCTTAATCCATAATAAGTCTTCAAAATTTACTATAAATTCTCAACACAAGAATATCTTATAAACACAAAATAAATATTAATTTTATTCATAACTTATATAAATAAAAATTAAGGAAATGGGTGATCTCAGATTCTCAATAAGGGTAAACATAACCGCTAACAGTCAAAGATCAATAGTTATAATAAGATGACCATAATGGTATAATCAAATTAAATAATAAAATCATACCCATTAATGTTTAGATTATAAATCATGAGTCATCACATATGACATGCAATAACTTATGGAGTGAATCAAGTGACTATCAAAACATGATCCATTAAACATGATTAGCATAACATCATCATAAGGATAAACCTAAAATTATAGAAAAAACATATGAATAAGAACACATTGTGGAAAATCCAAATATGTCCACCCTTTATGTTTTCAAACAATCCAAGTATGTCCAACAATTTAGTTATAAAAAATTAAATTATTTCCAACCTTTTAGTTGTGAACAAATCTATGTATGTCCATGTATCATTATCTTAGGAGATATAAATCCTTAAACATTTCATTGGATGAAGATATAGGACCCCACCCATAAACATCCATTCATATGTGAGCCTCATAAAATAAATCAATCATCATTCAATAAATAACCCTTGGGAATAAAATGATTTTCATTCATCTCATCATAGAAAACCCATGGAAAGATAATGGTTTTCATATCCTCTTCCAATGGAATCACATAAGGAGATAAAAATTATAATTACATCAATAAACTTGATAAAACCATGAAATATAATTGGTTATCTGATGACATTTAGTTAATATCTAGGTAAATACCCTTCAAATATGATGACACGTGGTATTTAAACTATATTGATAAAGGTTATATGGTTTAGTATCCAATTTCCCCAATTAATTGATGAATGGAATCCAGGTTAACACCCTTAAATAAAATGAATTATAAATATTGTATTCACATGGGAAAAAATTAGAATAAAAATTAAAGTTATACGCTGATAATGATTAGGAAAAACAATGGTAGGGATATATCATCATTTGATAGAAATGAACATTATTTAAGATATCCCAAGATAAAAGGGGAATGGTATCATTTGATAAATATCATTTATCAATCATATTATGTGTGAAGGGAAATTTCCACTGATGAAAAACTCTTTTATGATTTTAAAAAAAATAATCTTGTAAATAATAAATATCCTTCATATTTTGAAATCATTTTAAATAAATATATTTTATAAAACTAAGAAATAAATAATTTCTATTTAAATCCAAGAAAACATAGAGATTAAATTTTATATAAAAAATGTATGAAGTGGAATAATATCGTCACATGGAAACTCTAAAAGAACTTATATTGTCAAAAACAACCCATATGGAAAATGCTAAAATGATTTTATTTTAAATAATTTGAAAATAAATTAACAATAGTTAAAAATGGCCTTTTTCAATTCATGAAACAAATATAGTGATATCCATAAGATGTGGTGTTAAAGATAAAATATGAGTGAAAATGAATTTCCTATTTATTGTATTAAAAATACATTTTCTTAAACCACATTGCTTAAAAATATTATAGAACATTCAAATTAACATTAGATAAAGAGGAAAAAATTATCACCAAGTATAACTATATTGGAAGAAAATGATTTTGATATTTGAAAGAAAATTAATATAAAAAATACAAAGATGATTTATCACATTTGAAATATCTAGATTTTTAAATGAAGTTGGGAAAAGAAACCTTATGACATGAGTAACATACAAATCAAAACACTTAAATGAAGTGATTGAAACTGAACATAAAATAATATGCTTGAAATATATTTCAGGATATAAAATAAAAAATAAGTATTATATACACCTTATAATATAAAATGGTGCATAATAAGAAATATTTTTCAAGAAATAGGAATTTTTAATAAGAAACCCTTTCAAGTGACGCAATCTTTCTAGTAAGAATCATTTGATAATGAGGTTAAAAGAAATAATTTTAAAACCAAAAAAAATAGAAAATATAATATAAATTATTCATTAGGTATAAAAAATAAAACATGGAACAATAGAGCTCAATAATAATGTTGGTAACATAATGGAATAAAATTGAGTTAGCAAAAACACTTAGAGTATTAGAAACTTTAAAATAAAAAACACTTAAAGGGATTGATTTAAAAATAATCTTTAAACTAAAAAATTAATAAAAATATCAAAATATAAAATATTAATGGGTTACTAGGTAAAATATTCCTAATAAAACATGGTGTATAAAAATAATTGTGTATCAATGGATTGAGTATTGAGATACAAAACCTTTACCTTAATTCGTAACTTTCAATTAAGCGCTTCAATCTACAATATAAAAAAATAACTATACTTACCATTATGGAATTGTGACACTACAATTTTATTGATCTATCATCTATTGAAACTATTTCCTTCACTATATATAATTCACTCCTTGACTGCTCTTCCACTCTATGGTCCATTATTTATTTCATCCACAAATGTAAAATGTTGATGGACAACCACACTCTTCTTCTATAAACTCTGTGTGAAGGAAACATGTTATAGACTTTTTAGAATCTGAGGTTTTATATAATACCTCTATTATTTAAATTAATAACATTGGGTCCCTCCCCCATGAGTTTTTTGACATTGTATGGGGTGACCCTCATAGATTACATTACTGTAGACCATGTGATCACTTGTATTTTTGGTCCTTGGATGACTAATAAAAAGTTTATTATTGGATGATATTAAATAAATGTGGATTATAATTTTTATCTTAATATTAATATTTATATTATATGTTTCACATTTATTCTTTAATTCCAACCTTATAGCCAGTGATGATTGATGGTAGTGAGTAAATGATGTCAGTTCATGGATGTTGTAGTTCACATAACGCACAATTATCATCATTTGTTTTTTGAAGTGGATGGGAAGGAATAAATGAGGGTATTCAAATTAATATAATAAATATTTTTTATACTAATGATGATAAGGTCATTATATTACAATGGTTAGGATAGTTTTTAAGAGAAATATTAAGAATAAAAATAAGGATTAAGTAATACTTAGTTCGAGACCTGGAACATCATATTGATGAAATCTATAGAATCGAAGGAAATCTGATAACTTTAGTGGAAAGAAGATTTTGGAAATGAAATTTCCCTATAAGAGAAAAATGCTGGAAGGTTTTTGAAGGATATTTCAATGGGAATGTTTATCATTAAAGAGGTTTATGTGGCCCCCTTTTTTAAGTGAATAAAAGGAAACATCTGTGAATATACATTACTTTAAATGATAACATTACACTATTCAATGTTAAATTACATAAGAATTTATAAATAATGTATATTTTGGTGAGATTGAGTGAATAAAGCCTCAAACAAGTATTTTCACACCTTTTTTAAACATTTTTAATGTTATTTACTCTTAAATTTTAACTTTTAACTTTTTCACTGGGGTAACTAGTTTTAACTTAACTTATGTTTTACTAAAGATATCAAATAACCCACATTACTAGTTTTGGATGTTCTAAACCAAAAATTAACCTCAATTTAATCTAATTAAATTTTTAGATAATTAAAAATATACATTAAAATTGAAAAAATTTATATATAGAGAAATTTTTTTATAAATTTTTTTTATTTCACTTTATGTGTTCTTAAAAATATTTATTATTTATTATTAATTTAATTAAAGATAATATATTGAAATATGGTTTTATAAATTTATATGATTAGATAAAAATTACATAATGTTAATAAAATAATTCTTTTAAAATAAAAGTCTTCCTGTTATCATTTCCATTAACTTTAATCTTAGTAATCATAATTTTATCCCCGAAATGAAATTTACCTTATTAAATAACATGATAATGTATGTCTAAAATTTGAAATAAATTTTTTGGATTTAATTTGTGAAAGTGACGAAAACTAATTTTTAATATGAAAAAATAAATCTGTTTATTCAGTAAAATATTACTCAACTTTCCAAAATATTAAAGATACATTTTCTAAATTCAAAACACTATTTTTATATGTTTTTTTACTTTATAAATATATATATATTTATATAAAAGGTTTCAAATAATTTTAAGTAATTATTTTATTATGATAATTTAATGAAATTGAATTCATTAAAAAAATTAGTATTTTTTACATTTCACCAAAAAATACATTATTTTTTGAAAAATATTAAAAACTCACATTAGGCTAATTTTTATATGTGGAAAAAATATGTAATTTTTTAAACTAAAATTTATAAAATTATAAAATTTAACATTTAAAAAAATTAAATATATATATATTTAAATAAAACCTAACTTTATTGAAAAAATACTTTTTAAAATGTTAACTATTATTAATCCTATTTTTTATGAATTTTTAATTAATTATAATATTTTTTTTATTTACTATTGGGTTTATTATTCTTAAATTTTATTAATAATAAAAATTTAAATTCTTTTTTTAGTTTGGTGTTGTGTTTAGAATGATCTAATAACATAATATTAACTTAAGTAAAATACATAGGGAAATTGTAGGTCATTACAGGGAAAAATTGGTTTGTTCAATGGCAAGGAATGTGAGTTAAAACTGAGAATACATGAAAGTGAAATAAATTTTTGGGACGATTAGTCACTCTTTTTTATACATTGATCATTTCTCAAGTATAATAAGTTTTTTTTAATTGATAAATCACTTGGTATTTTATCCTTTATTTTTTAATAAGGGGGTGTGAAATACATAAATAATTAAAGACATATTATCATTCATTTTCAATGTGACTATTGGAACCAAATACAAAGTGGGATATTGTTAAACACTTGGATGGTATATTTTTGTATTTTTATCAATGTAAAATTATTCCAACATAAGTTGATATGAGAGTGTTTAAAGAAGACTACTGTACCGAAGAAATAATTTCATTATGTTTTTGGTGAATATGAATAATCAATCATAAGATATAAATAGATGAGATGATTAAATGCTACAATGGATTGAGATTTTTGAGATACAACTATGAGATTGTTTTGTCTATATATATTATTTAAGGTAGACTATGATTAAATAGAAATGCTGAGTTTGAAATATCTATGAGAGATGGTATGAATATGGTCAAATAAAATCTAGTTGTGTGTGTTGGTGAATATTTATCCTTATTCTTATCTTGCACACTGGTAACTGCATTATATTATAGATATCATGGATGATAATAATGATATAAAGATGACTTGATATAGATCATGTATTTTTTGAAAGTGTCATTTGAGAATCAGTTGAGTTTGGAAAGGACCTGATTAATTTTTTTCAATGAAGATACATTGACATTCTATGTGGATTTGAATACATTTTAGTTTTTTATATGATAATTAGTTGAAAATAAATTTGGGATGGATGATATGGTTTGAAATGTTTTTTAGGTGTTTTGAGTAGAGTTGATAAGGATGAAGTTGAGTTCAAGAATTTTTATGTTTTGTTTTCTGGAAAATTTGGAAACATATTGGATATTTAAGAATAAACTACAGTTGTATAAGATTAAGTTGTATTTGAGTAGAAATAACTACAATATTCATAATAATATCCTTAAAATTTTGAAGATTGGGGTGGAGACAAGGGAAATTCACACTATCTTTTCATTGTGCAGTCTTTAAAATTTCATTATTTATATGGTGGAGTCTAACTATAAAAATATATTTGAGTGTATTCATGAAAAATCCACCACCTCATGTGACCTGTCTTGCTTTATCCGGAAGTTCAAGAAGATCATTAGATAAGACACAGTAGTCACTCACACATGGAGGAAAGGTAACCAAATAGATGATATCCGTGTTAGTAAGGGTAACCCTAGTGAAAGCCTCATCTTTGGTCATTATAATGTTCCCCTTCCATATTCCTACAATATCGTCATTTTTAGTGATTTCCTTGGGCTCTATCACATTTTACCACCCTGAATTTAGGAATTTTTGAAAAAAAATTAACTTTTTAGAAAGTGAGTGATTTTTGAAGACAATATACAAGTAAATTAGTGATATGTTAGAATACATCAGAGCTATAGAAGATTATAATAGTTTTATGTGAGAATAATTTTTTTTATAATGGTTACTTGAGAATAATATAAAGTTTAATAAAAGTAATTATTTCTTGAGAAATAGTAATATGATGTTAAGTTAGAGTAACCTGAATATGGATGGATATTTTCTAGAGTAATTAGGATCTATCCAAGAGTAATTTAGTGCTTTGTGAGAATAAATATAATATTCCAAAGGCTATGTAAGATTAATCCTTAATGAGGTAAGAATAAATCTATTGATATGCAAGATTAACATGTGGGTTTCTATGTCTATATTCAAATATTGTATTTATCACATAATATTCAATGGATTTCCCAAGAGAATCATAAAGTTAAATGAGATGATGATATTATATTCATAATTAATTTAACATGAAAATTCATGATGGATCAATAAGTGATTTAATATAAGATTAGAAGTAATATTTAAAGTAGTAATTTACATTATAAAAATATTCTTTTTTATCATAATTTTAAAGTTTAATTTTATTATGGATACATGAAAAATAGATTATTTGTTTTGTATATGCTTGAAGAAAAGAAGAAGCCGATATCCATACAAGAATTAAATAAAAAAATATTTTATAAAATAATGAGGTTTAATTAATTTTTTATCTTGAGGATCACACCTCCATTATTCTTAGAGGATAATTTGACTATAGAAAAGAAGATCAAATTTGAATAAAGATCATGATATTGATTTTAATGGAAGTTTACATATTTTAATTATTTAGTATTATCCCCATGATTATTTTGTATCTATGGAAATATAATTATGGTAGGATAGGCATGATCAATTATATATATTAGTATTCAATAATTATAAGAAGAAAATAAAAATAAAATAGAGACATTGAAAATGTGATATTATTGACTAAATTGTGTCCTAAAAGATTGATATATCTAATTCTACTATGATTGAAAAACTCTAGTGTTGAATAAGAATAACAAAATAAATGTGAGATATTATTATATGTTCTATCTATTTAATATTAATATGGGTGATAAAGAATATAGGTAGACATTGAAGAGTTCTAAAATTGAGGGTGGACGATCTAGTCTCTTTACACCAGAAATGAAGTGTGTATCCTATTTTTCTTACTTCTAAAGGACCCAGTTGAATTTAGTTTCATATAGATAGACTTGGTTAGTGCTTTAGTTTTCAAAAGGATACATGTGGGTACTTGATAAATCAAGTTGGTGATTATTATTATAATAAATTTGGTTCTAGGTTTATAGGTTAAAGGGAATCCCCATACCCTTAGGTTATTCATGATAATATTAGATTATCCCTGTGTGTCCTAGATAAAAACTACAATGCACTAAATATTAACTCACATGGTGTTCATGAACCACATAAATATTTGTGTGGATTATTATTTTTTATCTTTATCTTTTTTTTTTGAGGCTATCATCCTAGTGTGAAGTTGGAGATTGGGATTCATTCACTCTAACATTTCTAGTTTCAACATCTCTATGGATTATTAATAGTTAATTATTTTATTTTTTGGAGTATCTCTTCTTAAAGAATAATTAATTTTAAAATTAGTGAAGTTATATCAACTATTTGTATAATATATCTCACTTAAAATAATTTTAATAATATAAAGTAGAATGTGAGGAGAATGTTAATGAAGGTACCCCTAACCAAATAAAAGGAAGAAAGACCAAATTTAATTTTCCAAATTCATATATAAATCATATTTGAAATTCATAGAAAATAATTAGTGGATAAATCCACTAGTGATAAGATATGAAATCAATTTACATTAGTTATTTCAATTTACTTACACATAGTTTAAGTAACATCAATATTATTCCAAGATTATACTTTGGATTAACTATATATAGGTGAGGAAGATCATTCCTTAAAGTAATTATATAATTATTTATATACAGTTTTGAAATTATCCATGTAAAATTTTCCTTAATAAATTTACACTTTTATTTGTCTCTTTAAATGAATTTTATAGGGAAATCACATAACATGAATCAGACTCTAAATGGATGTAGAAATCACTAGCCCAAAATGTATAGATGTATATATTTTCACAAAAAACTTCAGGGCCCAATGTGATATAAATATATAGCTTGAAGAAGTTTTCTATAGAATTAAGATGGGGTTTCATAAATAAATTCAATAGAATGAGGAATCTAACAAAAGGGTATAATATATGATCTAATAATTTAGATAAATCATTGTTGTTAAGGATGATAAATTAGAATACAATAAATAATCCTTGAAAGAGATGAAAATGATACATGATGATCATGTTGGGAGGATAAGAAGAGATTATAAGGAATGATTAACGACAATTAATAATCATAAGAACAATCTTAATCATAAGTCTCTTTATTTTGAAATCAAATTAGAAAATCTAGAAGTGAAAAAACGAGAGTCACTATAAATAACTGATAAAATAGTTATCTCTCCCAATAATTATGATGAGGATCTTTGCTCTAAAATAACTCTATTTTTTATTAACCCCTCCCTCTAAAGGTACACCTCCAAGGCCAAAAATAATGGAAGATAGATAATGACCCCTGAATACCATCTCTAATATGCCCCAAGTTGGTGACTAGAACATGGGGTATAAAAATCACACAAATGGGTTTTATTATCTTCTACAATGATAGGATTATGATATAGGATAAATCAAATATAAGAAACTTCATTAAATGATATAAAAATAAAACCAAAACCATATCATAGTGCATGTATAAATAAAATAGATATAGGTAAAAGTATCTAAATAAATACCCAATAGAAAAATCTAAGGTGGTGACACAGCAACAAATTCAAAGATTGAGATAGAAATGCCTAGAATAGACTACAAAACCCCACTAAAAACCCAAAAACAAGTTTTTATATACATGGGGTGAGCATTAAATTATACTCTGTAGGAACACCAAAGTCTCCCATGTATATGTAAAATATGTATAGTAATCAACCAGTGAGAAAACAAAATAACTAACACTTAAACAGGTCAACTAACCAAACTCATCCTCACTATGGTATGCTCACCAAATAACGCATCCAAGAATAATAAAATAATATGAATCATATCAATAAAGGGTACCCCACACCAGTTTATCATTATTTTGCTGCTCTCACACCCCAACTTCATATGTTTTTTCTCTCTTATCTCTTTTGTATATCACATCACATATCATATTACCTAAAGACACTTGGTCCATCACACCACATCTCACCTGAAGAAACATGGTCTATCACATCACATATTTCCCAAAGACACCTAGGCCATCACATCACATCTCATCGAAGACACATGGGAAATCACACCATAGTCATAACCAATGTAATAGGTTATCATGAACATGAAGATATAAACCCCACACCCCCTCCTACCATGCATCAACCCCACCACAACCACATCACCATCTCACCAACTCACCAACCATCACTAAAAAGAACTTTTTACTTCTATCCATCACATATTAGGAATATCAATATCACCTAGAAGTGGTATATAGAAATAGTGGGTATTAATCTATCCATAATCCTTCCATGATGTTGGGAAAACAACAAAAATATATCAATCTATCATCACAAAGTGCCCTACATGGGTGGGGTACATTTATAAATCACAAGGAAATACAATGTAAATATATATATATATATAATCTCATAAAATTGGTTAACAAAATGGAAATTATCCCAAAACGTTGTATCATCACCCAACTTCAAAACACCACCACTTTAACTACCACCACTACAGGAACACTACCAAATAAAAATCCACATTCCGCCTTCCATTACAAGTCATGTCAATTCCTAGATTTACCATTTTAAACCCATTTCATTAATTAAGTCTTTCAATTTTCAAACACATTTATTTCATTATTTCGACCAATTTAATTTCACATTTATCATTAACCATATTTAACCACACATCCCATATTATTTCAAGATTATATTAATAATTCCAAAACATGCCTTTCAATTCAACACTAACATTTAATTCCATCAATACTAGAGAATATTTCACAATAAAACACATCACCATAACAATATTTCTTATTCCAGTGGCCAACACATAATCTCACTTTCATAGTCAAAACCACTTTTCCCAACACAAATTTGTTTCACATTACAACTACCACATACAAACCACATCTCAACCACACATCACCGCCTCACAACACAATTGTGCATCACAACAACTATGTACTAAAACTGAACATCACCACCTCACATTATAGCCACACATCACAAATTCCATGTACCACAACCAAACATCACCACATAGAAACACAAAACAATACATTGTTCATATTTATAAGGGGGATTTTTCATCACTTTAATTTATTTATATAAGGGGGATTATCACAGAAGTCATAGTTCCATGTGCAACTAATTATTTTTACCAAAGTAAGTGATTATCCATTTAATAAAGGTGATATCACAATAATAACACATCATGGGATCCATGAAATATCAATCAAAATGCAAACAAATCCCCAAATATAACCGTTCTCAAAAAGTCATTAAGTCTGGGAAATAAAAATATCAATAAGATCAAAAGGTTTTAAAGCGTGTGATTTCATTCCCCTTACACCTTTAAATTTTAATTAAATAGATCAATTACCTTCATTAAGTCAGATTCAAATGATCTTCCCAAAGCCATAACCCATCCCTCATGATACACTATGTGAGAAACAAAGGATCCCCTACCTCAAATGATCTTTCTAATCCATTGTGAAAGGTTGGAATTAGAGGAATTCCATCATCGTGGGCCACGACAAAGAAGAACACATTGATAAGCCTGAACAATGTAAATTGATAGACTTATTACCAAAACATCATCAAAATATAATTTTTCCCTTGAAAACAACCTCTCTCAAAAAATAAACCATGGAAATAGAGCAATACAAGGAGGAAACTCACCTAAACCTCCACAGATTGATCCTCTAAGATTAGGGTCAAAATAATCTCACAGGGGGAATAAAAACCTCTAAATAGTGCACTTGGGTCACTACAGAAATGTGAGAAATATTGGAAAAGTGATCTAGTTAGAGGGGATCTAGTAATTTATATCATGTATTCAAGATTGAATACCATGATGTATCCACTAAGACCATGTAATATAACTACTAAAAACCAAAGGAACATTAAATGGCGGGGAGGACCATGTTGTAGCCAGGTTGGTCAAGATGACCTTTAAGATTTATGAATCTTTTCATGCTACAGATCATATAGAACAATGTATAATCTAGGATGCAGCATAGACAACTACACCAAAGACCTTTGAAAACCAATAGGAAGCCTATGGAATAGCCAAAACTATTATGCCATAGGACCAGAGAATCGTGAAGGGGGGTGTACCAAAGACCATACCCATGACACAGATACCATAAAAATGGTTGAACCACTGAAAGAAAATATCTATACTACTATTCCATAGTTGTTTCACCACTTAGTAGCTATTATAGAATTAGAAATAGCACTAAAACTCATATGACTTATAGTAATTCCACATACATCTATCCTACCCCCGAAGGACCACCTCTACGATACAACTTATGGCTCTATTCTACATGGTTCCTCGCATCATTATTTTCTATTTACAACCTCTCCTCCACTCTCTAACTTTTTATGACCTCTATTAGACACCTCTATCACTAGATTCTTACAAATTAGTGTGATTTATTGTTTGAGTAATTACATCTAATACCACTCAATATTTTGTAACCCTTGAGAATCAAAACAAAACCGAGAAAGGAAAAAATGGAAAAGGGGTCAAAAAACCATCCTATAATATATCATTAAAGGATATCCTTTAACTGAACACAACCACCAACTAAACATAGAAAACCTAGCCTTTAACATTAACTAAACATCCCATATAACCATATTTTCACACCATTCCACCATCCACAACCACCAGCCTTTTCACATAACTTCCAGCTCCATCATTTCATCCTCTAAACTCCCCCAACCAATGACCACCACCATCAACACAAAACACTTAACCAATCACAAAAATTAAGTAACTACCCCTCCCATGTCAAGATATTATTTTATATGGGTGGTATTGAATTGTCCATGTGATTTTAATCATCTCAAAATATTACATGTCTTAATTAGGAATCAGTTTTTTCCCACTTCATATGCTTGAAGTATTAATCGCGCATCACATCAAAAAGGAATAAAAACATATCATAAAACTTAAATATTTAAATAATTAAAATGTAATGAAAATAGAACAGGGGAAAAAATTAAAAACATCAAAACATCATAGGGTACTGGGCATGCATCTGTGTCTCTCACTCCTAAGTACTCTCCTCCATGTCATTATTCCCACACATCACATGAACAAAAGGAATTGTACATCCTTTTATCACCTTCTCTCAATGATCCTAGGTCGCCATCGGCCACTCTATGAACATCGGTTGATCCTTGATATAAAACTCTCCCCATTCAATGACATAGGAGTTATCATGAAGATTCCAATGGATCTGAGAGAAATGGAAGATGCCATGAATCTGGTCCAGTTGCATTGGGAGTATTGACATATAATCCACCTATCCAATGCATCCCAATACCTCAAAAGGCAAAAAAAACATGGGGAGTGCTTACTCCCCATTCTAAACCTCTACATCCCACATCGAAATGAATCCTTTCAGAATAAGTGGTCTCCAAACTAGAACTATAAGGGCCTCATCCTATGATTTTCATAAGAATTTTTCTGGTCCTATGATACATTAATCCTTTCATAAACAACCTAAACCTTCTCTTTCGTACTTTTTACCACATCGTTACTGAGACCTGGTGACTTCCCAACCTCGGCCCAACATAATGGATAATGAAATGGCCACCCATACAAATACTCAAAAGGGGCCATGCAAATGGATTAGTGATAGATACTTTTTTAAGAAAAAAAACACAGGAAATTTCTTTTCCCATGATCTATTGATGTCTAAGATTAATTCCCGCAATATATCCAACATCATCTGGATAGTTCACTCTATTTTAACATACATATGAAGGTAGAAAAAAGTGTTGATGTGATTCTAAGTGCCAAAAGAATATTTTAATCCCCTCTAGACTCATGAGGTAAAATTTTCATCTCAGTAAAAGATGATGGACCTTGGGACTCTTTATATACAGAAAACTTAATCCACATACCACCTTGAAAAAACATCCACGATACTCAACTCCTTGATCATTATAAAGTGATCTGATTTCATCAATAAATCCATGATCACCTAGATAACTTTATAACATCCCTGGTCTTGGGGTCATCCTCTAATAAAATCCATTTAGATTTTATACCAATTAAAATAAATAATATCCAAGTGATATAATAAACCTCTAGGAACATGATTCTCCACCTTTACCAGCTATAAAATCAAACACCAAGTTACAAACTCCACCACCACCCATTTCATCTTGATCCACCAAAACTGCATCCTCAAGCTAGGGTATATCTTGGATAAACCTAGGTGTACCACTAATGGTGAGTTATGAAAATCATGAAAGAATCCCACATAAATTTCTACTAGAACTAATATACTACCCCAAAATAATATTTGTTTCTATCCATCCTACGAATATACCTCCGGAGTATCACCATAGACAATGCGGTCATTTTTCACCTCTAACTCTAAGTCTCCCACTAAGACTCCTCCACCTACTACATCAAAGAAGACTGCATAATTTGAAACAATAAATCTTCACTATAAACCACCCTCTTGCCTAAGTGCAGGGATACCAACTCCTCCTTCACCCTCCAAGAATATCCAGATTCTTAAACAACATCCTTATATGACTTCATACTCCAAGTGTCATCCATGAAATTATCTTTTCCTATGTTGTAGAAGATCTCAAAATTTTAATCTTCTAGAAAATTCATCCACCTCTACTATTACAGATTCAAATCACACAGATAAAATAAATACTTCATGTTCTTATGATCCATGAAGAGAAAAAAATTCTCCCTAATGAGGTAGTGTCGGCATAGTTTCAGCAAAAACACAACCGTTGTTGGCTCCAAGTAATGGGTGACATAGTTACTCTCATGGGGTAATAAATTCATGGACCCCTTAGAGATCAATATATTCTTCTTAATTTTGAAACATCCCACCCCCAGATGTGAAGCATCATAAAAAACCTCAAATACCACCCATTACTCTAAAAACTAAAGCACCAGAGCACTAATCAATCTCCCTTTTAGGCTGTCTAACGCTTCCTAACATTGCTCCATATAGATGAAATCCATGTCTTTACTATTCAAGGATGTCAATGGGGCTGAAATATACTAGAAATAATACATGAGCCTTTGGTAATACCCGGTAATACCTAGGAATCTATGAACCTCTTCCACATTCTTGGGTGTTTCTAAATAAAAAATTACCTTTAACTTTATTAGGTCCATAGAAACACCCTTTCATGACACCACATTCCTAATGAAATGTATCTCTTGTATACAAAAATTACACTTACAGAATATCGCATATATTAGGTTGCATTGATGAACTTTAAAAACATATCTAAGAAAATGAGAATGTACCTCCTCTAACTTTTAGTAGATCAATATTTCATCAACGAACATGGCTACGAACTAGTCCAATAATTCATCGAACATGGAGTTTTTGAGCCCCGTGAACATAGATGGTGTGTTCATGAAACCAAAAGGCATTACCACTAACTCTAGGTTTTCATACCTGTATCTAAAATTATTCTTCATGATATCCCCCTTTTTTACCTTAAACTGGTGATACACATACCACATATCAATCTTAAAAAAAAACTTACCCTTATCAACTGATTCAAAATATCATGGATCCTCTGAAGACAGTAATAATTCTAGATTTTCACCTAATTCAACCTCGGGTATTATATACATAGACTCATACTACCATCCTTATTTTGGTGAATACAATTAGGGTACCCCACAGTGAGACACTAATTTGGATAAAACCCTTATATATTAGATCATATACATAAATCATAAACTCATGATTTTAATAAAGTTTTATCAGACAAGGTGACATTGAAATCATAGGATCATCATGCTACAAATATATCCAAAAATCAACATCACGTTGAGGGAGTAGTATCAAAACATCCTTAGAAAAAACAACTGAAAACTCCCTTGTAACCCTAATATCATCTTCTATCCCAGTTTCCATGGTTTCCATATACTAATAAGGTATCAAAAAAATAAGGGGATCCACACATATACTTACCACATAAAAACATTTCTCACCAATGAAAAATTCATTCTAGATATCCACATATGAGAATAAAAGTATCTTCTATAAGTAGATGATAATAGAACACATGGAATACTACTATTTTATGTTGATAATGACATTGTATGGATACATTTGAAGTAATAAAAGAACCCCACTAGACTAATGTGGCCCCATAATTAGTCTACAACACCAAAACACATCAAATGAGATGTTATGGCCTCTAACTGGTGTAGTAAACACTAGGGTCATGAGAAAACTCTCTACATATTTACCCAAAGAATGAAATTGAGTAGATGAAACAAAATAGTGTAAAGATGATAAATAAAACAAACCACCAACAAGGGTAAATTAAATAATGATAATACCACTTATGATATTTGGAACCTCTGGTATTGATACCTCCATTTCATGAAACTACTAATTCCTAACTCCAATTCCTCTATTATAATGGACACCTCTAAGAAAAAACCCAGTTTGGTGTCCCTAAAGATGAGGAACATCTTGAGGTCAACCTATTTCTACTCTGACTCCTCTCAATGGAGCATAAGCCTACTTCCCCTGCTACTGAAATGAATCGGCTGGAAGAAGTTGTTGGGGATAACCCTAAACCTATCCACCCCAACTAAACTAAGCTCAAAGAACTGATTTGCATTGATCCTGAATATATCCACGAACCCCACAAAAAAACACACCACCCCAAATCCCATAGGAAAATCAAGGAAACCACTAGCCCCGGAAGGCCAGAAGGTAATATTTTGAGGTCTACTCCATGTTGGTCAAAACCATGAGGACCTTGATTCCTGGGTCCTTCTAATGAAAAATCTTTTCCTCAAGGAACCCCATTGGTTCCCCTATTTTGATAAACCTCTTTGATAGTTCATACACTCGATCAGTTCCACGATCTTTTGAACCTATACATAGATAAAAAATGTAAAGGGAGTGACTATATATTGGATAGAATGATGGAGTGCCTCTTAAAGAAACTAAGAATGAGAATCTTCATATATAAAAATGAATGAGAATAGAATCAACCAATTATTTAACTTGATCCAAATATCCCACACACAAAAAATTCCCCTATTTAAGAGAAATAAACTCCTACCTCTTTGATATCTTCAGTGTTGATGAGAGG
Organism: Viscum album; assembly: GCA_963277665.1. NCBI lineage: Eukaryota > Viridiplantae > Streptophyta > Magnoliopsida > Santalales > Viscaceae > Viscum > Viscum album. Next base: position 624,313,415 of record OY728150.1, on the reverse strand, counting down.
AACTATTCTCAGGAATCCATCTAAATATAGACCCAATAAATTTTTATCTCTTTTCCATCACCAAGATATAATTTCCACCTCTGATTTATAGCTCCATACATCTTACGGAATACCAATGGGACCTAGTGCTCCACTAGGACCAAGATCAAACTGATGGAGATCTTAAGCTCCTCTAACCATTTCCCTATATCCAAATCAAAAACAGTACCCTCATTCTTCCCCAAGGCCGATCACTAAAAATCATGTGACTTTCTCTACCACTGATCATCTTCCCCAACTGGTTCAACCCTCTTGCGATGAACTGGATCATCCTGATAAACCTCTAATACCTAAAACACATATATATAATGACCAATATCTGTAGTTAAAAGTTAAAAAATATTTCTTAATCCTATTATTGTGGAATTATATTAATATTTATTTAATTAATTATTCATTTTAACTTTACCATTACAAAACAACTCAGTAATAACAAAAGTCAATCATGATTTATATACCTCTCCTATGTCTCTACCCTATAAGTGGCATCACCTCACTTAGTCATTCGGTAGTCTCAGGGTCCTTGCATCAGATCATGAGGGGGAATACAATCAAATTTCTTAATCATTATTCCCTAACCTATATCATGAACCAATATCAACAAGAATTATTACCTTACCAACCCATGTAATCCTCATTGTGTCTAACTCTGAACTCCATCATATCTCTCAACCATCAGAACTGATAACAATTTTCCACGACCCCCTACCTCTAAAGGTACCCCTCCTATGATGAAAACTAAAGAAGATATATATTAACCCCCTAAGTCCCACCTATAGTAGGGCTCGGGTTTTTGAATAGAACCGAGGGTATAGAAAATCTCAAAAATGGGAGGAATTCCCATCTATAATAATAGGATCAAGAGATAGGATTAATAAAATGAAATTAATAAATAAAACAGAAGAAACTTTATGACATAATATAAAAATAAAACCAACATCATCCCATGGTGAAAGTATAAAAAAATATATATATATTTCTCCAAGTAAATACCCAAAAGAGAAAATCTAAGGAAGATAAATAGAAACAACACCAAAGACCAAGATAAAAATTCTTATCATAGTTGTACACACCATGAAATGTCTTCCATGAAATTTTATGTAAAATGTCTTAACCAGACTCGAATAGTTTGCGGTGTGACTCTACATTTTTCATGGGGGTTAGTGACAGTAAAGAAGGCACTGGTTCAAAGGGTTGAGACCACAGCCTGGCACTGATCCCAATCAGGGGTGCAGGGGTGCATCCCCTATGGTGTGGAGAAATAAATTTTCCTAAATCCCTAAAGTGGCTCCTAAAGGTACCTATTCGCAAATACTGGTGCACCACCATGATGGAGCTGATTTAAGTAATTTTTTGGCTAAGTCCTTAATGTGTCACCCCAATATATCCAAAACAACGTCGGTGGACAAGGTACTTGCGCGCTACATTTATGGCGTATAATCCACTTGCGCGCCCAAACACATTTCTCCCAAGGTCACTTATTTTCATATAAATAGACCCTTGGGGCCTTCATTTGGACAGAAAAATTTCCTAGAATCCTAATTGTTGATATAGTCACCTGAATGCTTCTCCAAAGTCTTTTGAAACATTGAAGGTAGTTTATTAACACCTAGAAAAGAGGAATTGAAGAAGGATTATATGACTTATGTCTTTTTAGTGTTTGAAATCCATAGCACTTGCAATCCTCAAGCGCCCAGCCTCCCTGAATCATAAACACTTGTGCGCCACCTATTCCTCTCAAAGGAACTTGATCACCCCACTTCTGGGAATACCTGTGAATACTCTTGAAGTATTTAGTCAAGTCTCACCCATGTATTAACATCCAAGTTTTTTGTCACTTAAGTGAACATCAGGTCTCTCAAGACTACCTGGGTGCCCATACCTGTGCACTAGAGACTTACTTGGGCACCCTTCTTTTATTCACCTACTCCCTTCAGTCTACAATCCATCAATCCTTCTTCAAAGCCATTCATGGAAAGACTTCTTTTTCATTGTCTCCCTTATCTGAAAGGTATTATATTAAAACCTCCACCAGAACCTCCTAAATTATCAAACCTTTGGGAAAGGCACATCAGTATGTATCCTATTTGGGTTTGTATGTCTGCTGTTAGAGGTTTCCCACATTTGTTTCAAACTGGAGTTTAGATTCATGGAGTGTATATGGGTTTTTATATTCATAGTCACATGAACCTTTATCCCAGGAACAGTTTTGGGCATTCCTAGTTTGGAGGATTATGGTTTGGGTTCTGACCTCTCCTTCTCATCTCTAAAACCTATAACCTTAGGTCTCTTGTAGGGAAGGTACGGTTCACACCTAATTTTACTTTTGAACAAAGGAAAATTCTCCCCCCTACTTGGAATGATTTTAGGGAATCTATCCTGGTGTAATCCCTTAACCATTAAATTAGGAGGTTTCATTCTTTCTTCTCTATACTTACAACACCTTCACTCCTTCATTATATTAGACCATTGTCCCATGTTAAGAGAACATATGGAAGGATTTTCGCCCTCCCTCTTCCAACATCGTCGTCATAGGCGTGTCCCCTTACACCAATAGAGGAGGAAAGGTGTGGGTGCCTTTGTTGAATCTTTAAAATCCTTTTGTTTCTCACACTAAGCATGACTAATGTTGGCTTATAGATTTGTGATGATTACAACATTTTCACATTCACCCATGGTGAATGAACTACGAGAACTCTGATTCCCATCATAATTGTGATACGTAGGAACCTTTCTTTGGGCCCGAGCTCACTAGATATCCACATTAGGAATCCTACCCTAATTCCCTTAATCTGGGAATCCTTCTTAGTAGTAAACCCAAAATAAGCCCCCAAATCACCAAGGAATCTTTTTTAGGAATTATGTTCAAAATCATTTCTCTCAAAGTACTACACTATCCTATGAGACTTATCGAACTACATGGGATTTGATTCCCATCCAAAAAGGATACGTAGGAAGCCTCCTTGAGGTTCAAACCCAACACTTCAAATAAACCATGTTCTTCTTGGGACATATTCCCAACAGGGTCTAATCTTACTTGGAAACCCATATTCTTTCTATGTTCCTTGGGCTACTTAGGAATAAGTCCCTGACCAAACCTTAACTAAGAACTTTTCTCTTAGATATCCATACGACATGAAATTAAATTATATGGTTTTGTCCTTATCACATGACCATAAAAGGTATGATGTTTCCCATTAAGAGACAATGAACTATGAGGGATATGATTCCTTTCAAAAGGATATGTGGGTAGGCCATTTATGGGTATGATCCCAATATCAAAACAACATTTCATCTCCCTAGATGGCGATAAATTCCAGAGTGCCCCACTAAGTGGATTAAAAACCATTATCATTATAATGATGATTAAAATAATATATAAATATTATATGATAGGATCCCATTGATGGAGAACCTAGAATAGATATAGATGTCTCAAATAATGAAGAACCTCTAATACAAATAGATGATTCTAAATTTCACACATGTTGATAATTGATTTCAAATTCCAAGGGAAACATATGCTATACTTGGTGAATTAATAAGGATTCATGAAAATATCTCAAATCTATAAATATTTTCCAGGAGTAGACAATAATTCCCTCTAAAAGGGTGTGATGAGTCTGAAATCCCATCCTCTCGACCAATGCATGTTCTTAAGTATCGTAATTTTAAACTCAACAAACGCCTGCCTTTGGAAAGTAGGTCCCTTTTGGATAAAGAACCATTGTATGTTTCTGATTCCATGAATAAATCCAATGGAAACCACCTAGAAATAGTAATTCTTAACCAGAGCACACATTCCAAAGATCTACAAAACAAAAATGGTGAACACAAAGTGAATCCTTTACCAAGTTAATAGTATTACCCACCTGATAGGCCCCTAAAATTTGATAAAGGAATTGCATAAAAAGGAATAAATATTGCATTTATCCATCTAAAAGATGATTCTTTAATGGAGTTTGTTATTGTTTTTATGTTTTTTCATAACTCCCTTCACTCCAAATGGATTCCTTTATGTTTACATCTATGAATGCCCCAACCACTGCTCAAGTTGGATCCTCATCTGCTAGAAGGATGTCATCACCAACTCAGCATATACAACGTTGGGTCTCCAATGTACAAGTAAGATAATACCATCAACACGGTATTATCCCAACCTTGGAAGATGTATAATGGGATCTCCAGGATAACAACAACCCTCAGTTGTCTGGACAGTGAAGATCAATGGTCAAGAAGTAGATGGTTCCAACCACCGTCTTCTACCATTTTGAGTCCTTATCCCCCGAATGCAACAGCCATTACCTCCCATACTAAAGGTAGGTGGATAAAGTGGTCACTCATGGACTCAATTCAAAGATTCAGGGTTCTTTCTTGATAACTCCCACCAAAAATCACCACCATCCAAATTGCACGATAATGAACCCCAAACATGATGGGGGTGTTTCCTTCAGTTATTTGGATTAGGTCCCTCAGACCCAGACATTCAAGACGAACCACCAGGGAAAACTTATGGTCAATAGGGAGAAATTTATTACCTTTTACCCCTAAATAGAAGTCCATCAACCTAACATGATGGAAAAAAACAACCATCCACATACACCCATCCTTCCTAATTCCATTATCCCTCAGACTCGTCTGGAAGAAACCTTCCAATACCACCAGTTAAATATGGTGAGCACCATGAACAGGAACATAAACCTATTTACAAACTATCATCCCTTCAGCAGTCTCATATGACAACATTGAAGTAAACCTGCCAATCCAATATGGTGGAAACTGGTAAACATGAACACACACCTGCTTACACTCACAAATTCTGCCAACAGTCTCATCTGTCATCATTTTAAAGTGTCCATCAACCTTGATTGATGGAAAATATCTATCAAGCACATACTATAACATCCCGCCTTTTTGTCACATAAAGTTTGATTAAAATATACAAAACTAAGGATCATTAAGGCTTAGTGTCTTGGAAACCAGGAACATAATACATGAAAACAACCTAAAAAATTCTTCTTAAACACTTGAAAGGATTCTCCTTATGTTCATCCTAGGTTCATTATTGCATCTCATAACCTCGGGGCATACATCAAAAGAAAGGGTGGGCATAAGGCCCAGTAAGGGAAACAAGAGAAACATTTTACATGTGAATTTGAGATACTTCAATAAGGTCATGAAAAGTACTTTAAGGCATGAGAAATAAATCATGAGGCATATCATAATAAAAATAATGTTTTTAATAACATGAAGATGTGGCTAAAACATTTAACAAAGACAATCATTTTCATTTCACCAAGGTCCATCCCCAAGGTGTCAATAAAACTTACCAAGGTTATTCACCAATGTATTAGTCTAAATGGTCATATCTAGAGATTAAGTCTTTACCCAATTCATTGGAGCACTATCAGAGCGCACCCTTAAATTTGTCTTTATCATCATGTGAGCCACATATATCATCATAAATCATTTCATAAACAACCCACATAGCATAAAATAAATGGGTTTCATTTTATAATCATAACGTTTTAAAAAAGCTTTAAAGACATGATCTTTATGTCACTTTAAACCCACGGAAAGGGAATGTGGGTCTCATGTATGTTAATCCCATAATAGAGAAAGTTGGTATATATGTGAATACCCCTATAGAAGAGATGGATTTGAGTACTCACTTAATAAAATAAAATAACTTTAGAAAAATATAGAGACATTTTGAGACGGAAATTCTGTAGCATAACGGCTATATTTCGGGGTTTTAGAAAACATTGAAAAGAGAGGGGACATGGGTCAAACATTCATAAATGACCCATAAAACAGTACAGGGACAGAATATAAGGGATTTAAGAACATGGTAATGAAATTTGAAAGATATACCATATGAAATGAAGAACATGAAAGTAAGACAAAACTAAGATTTCTCTTATGAAAATTCGGTAGCCTAACGTCGTCACTTAAACTTCAACAAAATGAATTGATGAGATCAAATAGGGTCTCTCATCATATGAACATAACAGATCAGTATGATAGATATATAGATCATTCTACAGAATAATAAAAAGGAACTTTAAAGGCTTGACATGAAAGTAGAACTTGAAAATGAGAAGGGTGAAAGAACCACTTAAAAATTCGGCAGCCTAACGGCGCCACTAAAAACTTCAAAATACTGAATTGAATAGATCAAATGGGGTCTCTCATCATATGATCATAAAATATCAGTATGATATATATAGATATCATACGCCAACATAATAAAAAGGATCTTGAAATACTTTACCTGAAAATAGATCTCGAAAAATGAGAAGGGAGAAAGAATCCTTTACAAAAATTTTAGCAGCCTAACAGCGCCACCTAAACATTCATAAAATGAAATAATTAGAGTAAGAGGGGATATATTATTATATGAACATGAAAAGGGTAGTAAGAGGAATATAAAACAACATCCTACAACATAAGATCATGGATCATAAAAGAAATGACTTAAAATAGAGTATTTGAAAAGAAAGGGAGAGTTTGGATCCCTTACCTTAAAACGTAACTCTTAAAACTCAAAGGTTGGGACCTTTAGGGCTTGGGGGCACCTTGGGAGAAATCCTTGGGAGGTAATGAGACCAGACCTTTGTTGGGGTAGATTTGTGTGTCGAATTGATGAGAGGATGGCTTGGTATATATAGGGAAAGTGAGGGGACAAGGCATTAATGGCTAAGGGACACCTCATTGGTGGTTTTGGAAAAACCATGGGCTTTCCCATGGTATTTGCCCATGTTATTGGCCACATGGGTCCCCGTATAAAATAATTCACCACCTTTGGTCGGAAAACCCTTAAAACATCTCATGATATCATCATGGCACAGTAACGATGTCATTAAACATACTGAAACCCTAAAACTGTATTTTTACTATTCACTAAAAATTCAACATTCTCGGAAAAATCCCAAAATTTCACTTTAACCAAATATCAATGCTCTTATTTCAAAAATGAACTCAATTTTTTAAAAATAATTTTCTAAATATTTTTAATTTATTTTTTAAATAAATACACTATTCACTGAAAATTCATTTTTTAAGAAAAATCCCCAAAAATTACGTTAACATAATATCAATGCTCTGAGTTCCAAAATGAAATCCATTTTATAAAAATAATTTTCTAAATATTTTTAATTTAATTTATAATTAAAAAACACCATTCACCCAAAAAAACTAATACTTGAATAATAATTTATGAAACTGTAATTTAACCATTTTATTGAATCACATTACTTATTCAAGGTGCCTATATTATATTAATACATTCTTTAAGTAAGATTACTAATCCATTTGGTCACATTACTAATCCTAAGTATAAAATCACTATTCATAATTTACTATTCATCAAAAATTATGTTGATCTTATTAGACTTTAAATTTCGTACTTAACATAATTGTAGAAGAACATTTTTCGAAAATCATTACACATTTTTAATTATTTAAGGTTTACATAAACATTTTTTAAAATATCCCTTCTCTAAAATTCAACAAAAATATGCATACTATATTTATCCGGACATTTGAAAATTCATAAAATTCATCATAAGAAGAAATAAAATTTTTTAATTAAAACAAAGGATTACAAAAGGTAGTTACAGTCTCCTTACATAGCACCTTATCACACCAGCATAGGACCTAAGTGTAAGGTGTGGTAAGGTGAGAGAATCTGAGGGAGGCTCGGCCAACATCGCACGAGTAGTAATTTATATCAGTTTGAACTTCTCGCGAAGGCGATTCTGTTCTAGCTTCACACGATGACGTTCAGCTTGGGTTTGGTCCAGAGCAAAGACCAGTGGTGATACCTCCTTCCCAAGTTCTGTTAGATGGGCTTCGATCAGTCCAAGACTACTGGGTGAGGCCATCGAATCTTCTTTCTATATTAATTAACCAAGATCACTTGTATTTAGAGACAATAATTGAAATGTTTAGTTTTCAGCGGTCATATTGTCCAATGGTCATATAATAGTCAAAACCAAACGGTCTTATTTTAATTACACTCATGTTAACAAATTAAATGGTTTTGTTGAGTATATAAAAAAAATAACACAAAAAATTATGAAACATGATTTATTCAAAATTTCGCATCGTTACAATCTTCCCCCCTTAAGAAATTGCATCCTTGAATTTTTTTTTAAAATTGGGTTTTGAAATTACATTGAAAGTCCCACATCAGACAAGGAGTCATTAAAACTACTACTTTAAAAGAATGAAAGGGAAGTTCAAAGGTCACCCGAGTTAACCCACACTAGGATTCTATGTACGAAAACATGGACATGGAGGAGAAAGCAAAGGGTCAAGTTCTGAGGGAGAGTGATATAAAACATGATTAGGAGAAATTTAACCATGAGAAAATCCCAAACTTATGATGTGTGTAAACGGACTTTGATTACCTAGTAGGGAATGTAAACCACCAAAGTTTTTTTTACGTTCCTTTTCATAATTTTGAGGAATTCATTTACTACATAAAACAAAAACATAAGGAAATATACCTACCTTCATGTAGAGTTTCATCCTTTAATAAGTTTCTACCAAAAATAATCATTTCTCCAAACGATGAGCATTCAAAAACACTTGGTCTCATCAAAACACAAGAATTTTATTTTTGAGAGTCACGTAATCCACAAAAGATTAACTATCAATTTCTTTTATCTTTAAACATTATTCCAAAAATATAAAGTGTAAGATAAAACAAATCTTCAAAAAGAAAGAATCCCATAGGAAGGGAAACTACTTTTAAATCTTCAAAGTTATATGGTACTACCCAAAGTTCATCATAGACCATTCCATAAATAACTATACTTAATATTCCTTGAAATAAACCAATCTAAGATTGAAACCCAAATATAAGAAGGATTTGATAACATAGTCTTCCAAAATAAACTTCATCGTTCATCTACAAACAACATAAACCACTCCTAACATCTTATAAAAAAAGTAACTAACCTAAAAATATTTTCCCCAATATAGGTTAATCATTTCCATAAGTAACCTAAATTACTATATGTCCACCTTAAATTCATAGATTCTTCAAAATATATGTCAACCTTTATACCTCAACGAAAATATTGTAGTAATCTATTTACCTCGATCACATAGGGTCCCCAAAATAGTGAACATCTTCCAAAATGATAATCATATTTTAATCGCCTAATAATATCTGTCATATTAATACGACAATCGTCTCATTTCCTATCACATTGGTTGTTGGGACATGTTCTTCCATTTCCCACCATTAATTGATAAGAGAAAGTATAATTAAGAGCTTAAATACTTAGCCAATAATCATGAAAATGAAATTAAAGAATATAAGGATAACTTGTAGAAGAAAAGTATACCCAAACTTGTGATCCCCTAGGTTTCAAACTAGTTTATCCATGATCATATATTCTTATGTGAATCTTTATTTTATTTTATATTTATTCCTTTAATAATGGTTCATACTATGCTTATGAATTTACCAAAGCATATCCCCCAGGAGTATCGTAACCAAGAGTGCAGCAAAGCCCATTGTCGTGTACCATTTCATATTCGAGTCTAGATGAAAGCGGTGCTTTCGGGTTTTACCCCTATGTACATCTGCGCCAGAGCCACCTCTACCTACTCGTATCCAGACAAGGATATATTTTCTTGGAAACCCTTTACTCAATACTCACCAAAATACCAGGAAGATTACCTTTATTTAAACTTTTCTATAGGGTTATTCCTAAAGTAATCATATCCTAATTTCCACAAATAACTAAACCATCCTTTGATACCAACTATAACATCCCGCCATTTTGTCACAAAAACTTTCATTACAGTATACAAAACTGAGGATCTTTAAGGCTTAGTGACTTGGAAACCAGGAACATAATACATGAAATCAACATAAAACATTCTTCTTAAACACTTTAAAGGATTATCCTTATATTCATCCCAGGTTCATTACTACATCTCATAACTTGGGGACATACATCAAAAGAAAGGGTGAGCAGAAGACCCAGTAAGTGAAACAAGAGAAACAATTTACATGTGAACTTGAGATACTTCAATAAGGTCATGAAATGAACTTTAAGTCATGATAAAGAAATCATGAGGCATATCATAATAAAAATAACTTTTTTCATAACTTTAAGATGTGGCTACAACATTTAACAAAGAAAATCTTTTCCGTTTCACCATGGTCCATCCCCAAGGTGTCAATAAAAATTACCAAGGTTATTCACCAAGGTATGAGTCTAAATTGTCATCTCTAGAGATTAAGTATTTACCCAATGCATTGGAGAGATATCAGGGCACACCATTAAACGAGTCTTTATAATCATGTGATCCACATATATCATCATAAATAATTTCATAAACAACCCATATAGCATAAAATAAATTGGTTTCATTTCATAATCAAAATGTTTAAAAACTGCTTTAAAGACATTGTCTTTATGTCACTTTAAACCCACGGAAAGGGAAAGCCGGTCTCATGTATGTAAATACCAGAATAGAAAAACATGGTATATATGTGAATACCCCTATAGAATAGAGGGATTTGAGTAATCACTTAATAAAATAAAAGAACTTTAGAAAAAGAGAGAGAGACATTTTGAGTCGGAAATTCTGCAGCATAATGGCTTTGTTTCGGGGTTTTAGAAAACATTAAAAAGAGAGGGGACATGGGTCAAACATTCATAAATGACCCATAAAACAGTATAGGGACATAATATAATGTATTTAATAACATGGTAATTAAATTTGAAAGATATACCATATGAAATGAAGAACATGAAAGGAAAAAAACTAAGATTTCTCTTATGAAAATTCGGCAGCCTAACGTCATCACTTAAACTTCAACAAAATAAATTGATGAGATCAAATAGGGTAGATCATCATATGAACATAAAATATCAGTATGATAGATATAGAGATCATACACCCAACATAATAGAAATTAACTTGAAAGACTTCACATTAAAGTATAACTTGAAAACGAGAAGGGTGAAAGAACCACTTAAAAATTCGGCACCCTAATGGCCCCACATAAAACTTCAAAATACTGAATTGAAGAGATCAAATGGGGTCTCTCATCATATGATCATAAAAGGTAAGTATGATAGATATAGAGATCATAACCCAACATAATAAAAAGGAACTTGAATGACTTTACATGAAAATATATCTTGAAAAAGGAGATGGGAGAGAGAATATGTGACAAAAATTTCGGCAGTCAAACGACGCCCCTTAAACATTCATAAAACGTAATAATGAGAGAAATAGGGGATATATAATTATTTGAACCTGAAAAGGGAAGTAAGAAGAATATAAAATAACATCCTCTAACATAAGAACATGGAGCACAAATGAAATGACTTAAAGGAGAGTATTTGAAAAGAAAGAGAGAGTTTGGATCCCTTACCTTAAAACGTAACTCTTAAAACTCAGAGGTTGGGACCCTGAGGGCTTGGGGGAACCATGGGAGGACTCCTTTGGAGGTAATGACACCCGAGCTTCGTTGGGGGAGATTTGGGAGTCGAATGGATGAAAGGATGGCTTGGTATTTATAGGGAAAGTGAGGGGACAAGGCATTAATGGCCAAGGGACACCTCATTGGTGGTTTTGGCAAAACCATGGGCTTGCCCATGGTATTTGCTCATGGCAATGGCCAAATGGGTCCCCCCATACAATAATTCATCACCTTTGGTTGTCCAACCCTTAAAATATCTCATGAAATCATCATGACATAGTTATGATGTCATTAAACATACTGAAACCTTAAAACTGTATTTTTACTATTCGCTGAAAATTCAACTTTCTCAGAAAAATCCCAATAATTCACATTAACCAAATATCAATTCTATGATTTCAAAAATGAACCCCATTTTATAAAAATAATTTTCTAAATATTTTTATTTTATTTTTTAAATAAATACACTATTCACCGAAAATTCATTTTTTCAGAAAAATCTTGAAAAATTACCTTAACATAATATCGATGCTCTGAGTTCAAAAATGAAATCCATTTTATAAAAATAATTTTATAAATAATTTTAATTTTAATTTTAATTAAAAAACACTATTCACCTGAAAAAACTAATAGTTGAATAATAATTTATGAAACCGTTAATTGACCATTTTATTGAATCACATTACTTATTCAAGGTGCCTAGATTATATTAATACTTTATTTAAGTGAGATTACTAATCCATTTGGTCACATTACTAATCCTAAGCATAAAATCACTATTAATAATTTACTATTCATCAAGAATTATGTTGATCTTATTAGACTCTAAATTTCATACGGAACATAATTGTAGAAGACCATTTTTTGAAAATCCTTACAAATTTTTAATTATTTAAGGTTTACATAAACATTTTTTAAAATATCCTTTCTCTAAAATTCACCAAAAATATGCATACTATATTTATTCGGACATTTGAAAATTCATAAACTTCATCATAAGAAGAAATAAAAAATTTTATTTAAACAAAGGATTACACAAGGTAGTTACAGTCTACTTACATAGCACCTTATCACACCAGCATATGACCTAAGTGTTAGGTGTGCTAATGTGAGAGAATCTGAGGGAGGCTCGGCCAACATCACACGAGTAGTAATTTATATCAGTTTGAACTTCTCGTGAAGGTGATTCCGTTCTAGCTTCACACGATGAAGTTCAGCATGAGTTTCATCCAGAGCAAAGCCCAGTGGTGTTATCTCTTTCCCAAGTTCTGTTAGATGGGCTTCGATCGGTCCAAGACTACTGGTTGAGGCCATCAAATATTCTTTCTATATTAATTAACCAATATCACATGTATTTAGAGACAATAATCGAAACGTTTAGTTTCCAGTGGTTAGATTGACCAATGGTCACATAACAGTCAAAACCCAATGGTCTCATTTTAATTATATTCATGTTATCAAATGAAACAGTTTTGTTGAGTATATAAACAAAATAACACAAAAAATTAGGAAAAAATATTTATTAAAAATTTTGGGTCGTTACACATACACCTTCCAGCATTCATCAAGCCTTCCAATAGTCTCGTTTGGAAGCACCTGGAGAAGTCATTCAGAAAGTTCTGATAAAAAACCTGGGGTAGACTCAACTCTATTCCCCCATACATGAGTACTGTCAGTATCCACTAACCAGAAATGGAGGGTAGGAGTAGGCACATAATCCTACTCTAGATATGAAATGAATGAATATTTCTGTTCCATCCACTAAAGTCACCAAACATGTTTTAGTAATGGTTAAAGGGAAGACACAAATTCCTACCCATATTGTGGAAGCATGCCATAATATCATAACTGCAACTTCAGCAGTACGGGGGGAAGAGATAATTAACTCTGTCCCCACACCTAGGATGACACATCAGCATATCTGTAGTATTCTAAGAGAGTTATGTTTTATACTCCCTCATATCATACAGACAACTGGATCAGGAACATACACCCTTTCCAATTGGAGGTAATCGGCTCATGATGATGATCACTCCAAGGCAGGCACAAACACTTTCCCATGATACCCAATTTTCCTAGAAAGTGGCCCTGACTAAGTGTAATAGAGCATCCAAGAATAACTCTTGCCACACACAATTGGGAAATCAATAGCCAATCTATGATCTGGTTCCACGTAATGTTAGAGTTTTTAAAGCCCTCAGACAATTATCTGTTTCAGCTCAAGATCCTACTCTCTCATTATTAAATTATGAGATTAGTAGAAGTAATTATGAAGTTCACCATTAGACACTATGTTATGAAGACTTAATTCATGAAAATTCAGTCAATCCAGAGAGCCTATATTCATATGAGAGCCACAAAAGCTCTCTGTGTTGCCAGAAGACCAAGGAGTAAGAGGATTTATCCCTTTATGTAATCCACCATGGTGGTCCTCACCATGATATAATTTTACATGAAAGTTCTATCCGTATTAGTGTTTTTAATTTTCAAGATAATTACCTAATCGAAAATATAGTAATGAGAAATCCCTCTTATCTCGAGGAACTTTCCAACACAAGGTCAGTCATATCTGATGACTTGACATTAGTGTGTGAAATATTTTCTCAACCAGAAGACATCTTAAGGGGACATTCTTTCTCTAGACCTCCCTTGGACCATTTTCCTTTTAATACATTAAGGAAAAATTGAATGATTCCATTATTTTTAATAATACAATCTAGAAGCATCCACTTTGGTTAGACCATGTGGAGAAACCTCTAGTGAAAGATGATGATGATATGTTGTACATGAGAAAATAATTTCCTAAAGGAGAAGTACCAGTCATGATCTGGCCTTTGGAAAACTATTAATATAACATTGCAAAATTGATGGTAGAAGATTTCATTCATGATTTACTCCTTAACATATGGAAAACTCTTCATCATTTGAAAACCAAAGATTTACCATACGATGAATATCAAAATCATTTAAAAGTAATATAAGGGTTGAAATGCCAAATTGACTTGGTATCTCTCTTTTTTTCCTGACATACAATGTTTGAAAAGAATTAGTGAACCCTTCAATGGGAAAAACTTGATGCACTAAAGAGGTTGCACTAGTTAATTTATGATACCCCATTTGATGTTCATATCAGAGGATGGGATGCACACATAGCATTTCTTTTCACAGTACTCTAAAATTAGCAATGCCTGAAAAAAGTGTTCTCATGAAATGTTATTACCCACAGCCATCTACAGTTAAAAGATTTTGTATGTAATAAATTATACGCTTAAGAATAGGCCTCAACTAGCTCTCATCAGATTCAGACACAAATAAAGCAAGATACTGAGATTCTTCTACATCAAGAATCTGAAAATATTAAGCAAGCCTCCCACTTAGAGGATATCATCCATCAGATGGTGAAAATTTCTGAAATTGTACATCAATCTTCAAAAATAGGTAATTTAAGTGGTTGTCGGATAATTCACCCTCCTAATGTTCGAACAAAAATTCATAAAATCAGGAGGGAAGCTATATAAATCTCAGTTATAACAGTTCAAGAGCCACCCCATCCTACAGGGCTATGGGATTTTTTAATTCAACCTTCGAATTCAATAAACAATGTTCGAAGGTTTTAAGAGGAAGAACAAGAAAAGCCCCAGTCTTCAAGGTTGGGGGATTTTTCCCATGTTCAATCCCCTCCTCAACGTAAATTAGTTTTCTCCCGATTAGGGAAGAAGCCACAAAGCGAATGCACAACTCAACTATCCAAGTATTCCCTTCGGTTTTTGTTTTTCAAACAGTTCCTGGGAATTTATCATATTGAAGAAAAAAGTCTCAGGGAAGATACAGAAGAAGATGATCTTATAATGATACTGATAGAATGCCATCAATGCATTATGATTCATTAAATGTCATCAATAACATTGTAGAAGATCCTCTAGAAAATGAGTCTAGTTTAGGGGAATTAGAAGATAATGTTCTTATACATAATATGGTACATGCTGAAGAAAATTAAGGAGGTGTACATACACAAAATCAGAGACTAACCCAGAATCTAGGTATGCCCTCAAGTAACCAAATCCCACCCCTTTAAAAGAAATCTAACAAGGGGAAATGTAAAAGTCAGATCACATATCACTTTTACACTGGAGAAGGCCAATCTCTTTTTCTTGAAGAAATATTTTCTCAACAAGAAGAGAAGATTAAAGAGTGGAAAATACTCAATACAGAGTTACTTCAAAGAAACATTTATGCTAGACATGCCCCACAGGTAGATCCTCAACTGGCACATCCTATAGGAACTCGTCAACAAAGTTTATTTTTTGTAACTACATATGAGGATAATTAATATCCTCCATTGGGTACATAGCCAGGGTAGCATCAAACACATCCTTATAGGGTTGTCCCTGTGGGTTATCCAATACAAATACCTGCAGCACCACCACCAGTGGTTTTTTCGATTGTTGCACTAGTTAAAGCTCTCGTTGTTGTAACTATACCAGTCACATGTCATTTGTATATACCCCAAATGCTTATGAACATAATTGTTTCATTAATAACATGATTAGATGCTATGGAATAATGGCATGCACCAGTACATCTAGAAAAGAGAGCTTACCCTGAATGGGTGGATCCAATCCCGCCCACATCAAACTTTGTGAATACTATATTCCCAATCATTAATGGTTTAGGAGATCTGGAACATCATTTAATGTATTTTTTTTGTTTTTGTGATCCCATGATGGAGAATCCTCAAAAAAAGAAGCAATAAAGCTCATATTCTTTGTGAAGTCATTATAGGGACCATCTTTTATCTGGTATACAAGTTTGAAATATCGATCAATTACTGGAATTGAAGATCTACGTCAGATATTCCTTCTTCAATTTATCTCAATGCTGCCAAAGACAACAATTTTTTATCTTAAAAATTGCTAAAAAAGGGAAATGAAATAGTTTTAGATTTTATTACTCAATGGAAAGAATTAAAATATAACTTAAATCTTGCACTCTCTCAGGAAGTGTTACTACAATTTTGTGTGAAAAAATTGTGTGATGAGTTACGCACACCACTAATCCCTGTGAAATACATAGCAGGGTTTCGAGACCTTGCTTCAATTTCCCAAATGGTGGATGATTCCATTTTGGAAACTAAAGCTAAATATCATATAATTCCATCATATATGGGAAAGACAATAGGGAAATAAAAGGCTACTACAGTCACACTCAAGCAAGCACATGTATCTGCTTCCACTTCAAAACCTTCATCTTATAAAAGGGATCTACCTCCTGAGCATTAGCAGCAATGAATTCCTTGTAAATATGATAAAAAAGGTCAAAGGTGGAGAATATTTGAGTAGTTAAAGAACAAAGTTTATTATTTTCAGAATGAATAGGTTCCCAGTTACTTCATCTCAGATTTGGTAAATAATTTGGTTTAGTTTCCAAGGCCGAAGAAACCAAACAAAAAGGAGATGAAGATCTTCCAAATTATTGTCCCTTTCAAAAAATGTTGGGGCATCCCATTCAGATGTTTTTTTTATTTTAAAGAACTCAGTCAAAAAATGGTAGACTCTAAAAAAGTGAAACTGAAATGTTCATCAACCCAATTAGCATGTGTTACTACTACTGATCCAGAGGAAGAAGGCGAATGGTATGAAGTCAAATGTAAAAATGTGTATAAATATGATGATTTAATTATCAGGAAAATGATCAATATAAATCATGCCACTCTAAAAACATAGTTAAAATAACTAATTGTCTCTTTTTCCACTTCCACCATATCAAAACCACCTTCATCAAATGATGAGTCCTCTAAAGGTCAATCCTCAAAGAAGGGATGTGGTCAGAAGGATAAAGAGCTGACAGAAGAAGACGTGATTGTGTCAAGGTCAAAGTTGTCCATTACTCAGGCAGATTTCATGCCATCTGTTTCAAAATCATGGGCACTGCCCTTCCAAATAGCACAACCAGAACCAACCTATCAAGCAGAATCTTCATCAGATGAATAATGGATCTTTGGTTTTGTTAACGTTATCCAAATAATCGATCCCTATGCCAATGATGATTTTTGTTATGATGAGCCTAAATTCCCTATACCAAACTGGGGAACTAGAGGAAGAATCCATGGTCAAGGATGTAGGGGAAGATGTGGATATGCTAGAAACCACTATTTTTACTCTACCCCTACTCAAAACAATATATGTGGTGGAAAATCGTGGGAGAGCCCTTCAATGGGATCACCAAGAATAAGAATATTCTACCACGCATGACATGATTGGTCCTGAAATGATTATTTTGGAGGATTGATTAAAGGTTACACAATCATTTTCTCAGTAAGAAAATAGATCTAGTCAGTCTAATCTACCAAAAGCAGAAGTATTTCCAGCTTCTTCCACAACACAGGGTATATCTACATCAGGAGTTTCAACTTCCAAGGCACCTACAAAAATGCATTTCCATTCTATAAAATGTAGATCTCTAGACCAAAAATAAGATTTTTCTAATTATTTATCCCAAATACCGGACAAGTTGTAAATTTTTATGCCTTAAATTTGCCAAAAGATATTCGATAAGCAATTATTGAGGATTTATCAAGTCCTTAAGAGTTTGAAACCATAGTTTTTTCTACTAAGGTTTACCATATAGAGAATGATCCTACATAATTTCATGTAGTTTTATATTTTACGGATGAAGATGAAGATGATTTTTTACATAGACACATTAGGCCCATGTACCTACGTGGTGGGGTTAAAGATACATACATATGAAGAGCCTTCATTGATAATTGCTCAGGTGCCAACCTCATTCCTATCCATACACTTAATCAATTGGGCCTCACTAAATCTAATTTATACCCTTCCACTTTAATGTTATAATATTATGACAAGAATGAACAATAACATTTAGATGAGATTACACTCAGAACACATTTTGGAGATCTTATGTCTAACTCAAATTTTATGGTTTTCTGTCAGGACATAGCCTTTAAAATTCTTCTTGGAAGGCATTGGCTACATCAACATGCGGTCATTCCTTCATCATACCACCAATTTTTAAAGTACTATTTCAATGGTAAAATTGGGAAATTTTATAATGACAAGGCTCCATTCAAAACGTGTTAATTTCAGTATATTGAGGCAGAATTTTATCACACAAAAGGAACGAGGTCCATGGAAAAAGAGGTAACAAGAATCAATGCTCTGAATCGGCTGGGAAAGATCTAATAAAACTCATTCAAAAATTTGAGTGTATATTATGTGTTTCCTACATATCAAATTTAAAGGATAAACCTAAAGTCCACACTTCATTACTTAAAACTACACAGTACAATGTCCTTACAACATGACTTAAAACTGCACAATATAATGTCCTCACTGCATGACTTAAAACTGCACAGTATAATGTCCTCACTGCATGGCTTAAAACTATACTGTACAATGACCTCACTGCATGACTTAAAACTGAACAATACAATGTTCTCACAGCATGACTTAAAACTGTAAAGTATAATTTCCTCATTGCATGAATCTAAACTGAACAGCACAAAGACCTAGTTGCAAGACATTAAATCGTATAACAACCATAATCATCCATGCTGCATGATGATAAAATACATAGCATCTTTATCCTTATCGCACAATATTAAATTTCAAGACATCATTTGTCCTCATTACACAACATTAAACTGTACAGTTAACATCTTCTCTATTTGATGTTAAGATATTCCATATGTAAGAATCATTGACATCATTGATACTCCTTAGTGGCATATGAGTTCCATTTCTTCCTATGTATAAATCAGATCTTCATAGGGGCCTCATTTCAAGAACTATGTGTTGCTTGTTTCTCATTTTTAATGAGATACATAGATATTCTTGGATCTCCAATCTTGGGAACAACCTCAACTATAAATTCTTCCCTTTTTCTCCTCCTGTATATGAACCATATATATACAGAGTTCTCTTTTAAGATAAATGGTTTGATCTTCATACCATTTTTTGTTTTAAGTTTGAATCTTCCTTCCAGAATGTGTTTAAAATCCCCCGTCTCCCATATCAAACTCAATCGATGTGGGAAATGCTTGTTTTAAGAACTATGATTGGCTTGATTCTTAGGCATATGAGATACGTAGAGATTCCTAGATCTTCAATATTAGGCCCAACCATGATAAAAAAACTTTATTACCTACGTATGAATCAAACCTACATAAAAAATATTCAAATAACTATGTATGTCTTGATTCTCATCCATATGAGAAACATAGTGACACCTAAAGGTAATTCCCTATTACAGCCACAATATTCCATTTTTATGTTGAAATCACTTCATGTCCTCATTGCATGACTCTAAACTGCACAACACAAAGTCCTAAATACACAACATTAAAATGAAAAGCACCCAAATAACTATGTGTGGCTTGATTCTCATACCCTTGTAATACGTAGTGAAAACAAATATCTATCTCCTAGTCCTAGCCACAATATTGTTTTATCTCTATTCCACATATCATTAAAAATATATGTGGGAGTCATCATTTTGGGTTCTCTCCTTCGAGAGACCACCATGGAAATAAGAAATGTTCCCCTTTTACATATGAGTCAGATATGTGTAAGGGACTCAAGAATCATGGCCAATATTGATTCAAATATTTCTCCTATGCATTGAGCATTAACCATATTCATATTTCATACTCTTAATCTTTAATATTTTCATATCATCATCATATTTATTATGGTTTTTGGTGGAAGAGTTTCTAATATCTGAGAACTCTTTTTTCTAACTATGCAGTTTGGGCCCATAGGTGGCCTTTCAAAAGTTGCCTATAGAACAGGCCTGTCAGTCAAAAGATAACACTATTTGGCTCTGTAGAATATTCCCCAGCTCGAACTGCATAATAAAACCCCCATAATGGCTTCAAAAATTAATGTTAACATCATTCTTGGTTAAAGTTACTTTTCCACTTCAAACATTAATGACAATATACAAGAATATTTATCTTAAAGTAGTATTATGTGTATATTTGTCTCATTACCTTTCTCTTGATATGAAAGTCTTCAGGACCATGGTTTACACATTCCCCTCTCCATGTGTTCAAAGAATTATGAAATAACCTTGGATCATTTTACCACATATCATCTATTATTTCAATTTGGTCCTAATCGTATGACCTAAAACTATAGACACCATACTACATACATTTGGGTCAGACCCTCATAGAAATCCAATTCCTCCAGTTATTTAGAAAACATGAATGGAAATACTCTTCTGTATTTAGGTACCTTTATCCATAAACCGAAATCTATTCTATTGGAAATCTGAATCTACATAAACATTATTCATCTTTTAGAAATATAATGTCAAAATTTTGAAATCTCTTTTTCCTAACTATGCAGTACATACCCCTAGCTGGCCTTGCATAAGTTTCCTACATAATAGATTAGTTAGTCAAAAGATGCCACTATTTGGCTATGCAACATATTCCCTATTAGGCCTTGTATAATACAACCCCCATAATAGGTTCATCAAATAATTGTAACTCCATTCTTAGTAAAGAATTCCTCTAATGCCTTTTATCCCTGTTCACAAGTCATTCTTCAGATCCAGAAATTCCCAAGTCATACTTTACAATTCTTCGCTTCCATACATGAATATGGTAGTATGTTTCCAAAAAAATTATCAAGAAATTTGAGTGTCTAAAACCTTTGGTCAAAGCTAATGACCTTAAATTAAATCCACCTAATGTCCCCAGTACATGACTTAAAACTGTACTGTATAATGTCATCACTGCATGACTTGAAACTGCATAGTACAATTTCCTCATTGTATGACTTAAAACTGCACAATACAATATCCTCACTGCATGACTTAAAACTGAATAGTACAATGTCTTCACTACATGACTCAAAGCTACATATCATGATATCATAAATTCCCCTTTCTAGTAAATTTTAAACATTCCTCATACACCATATCTGTGTAGAAATGGTTTTCATATTCATGACATATGTTGGTATAGATAACCCTTTATTCTTAAAATCCATTTCCTTGGAAAAACCACCCACTTTGGTATTGAGTCACCCAAATCTTATTTCCCCTTTTCTATCAACAATAAAATGTTAAATTCCTAAGAGATATTTTTATTGACTGTGTCGTATGTTCCCAAAAATGACTTGTATAAAATTTTCTTATATAAAAATCTTGTCAGTCAAAAGATGTCAATGTTTGATTATGCAACAAATTCCTAAGTTGTTCTTTTATAATAAATCCCCCAAAATGGGTTTGTTAGCTAATGGTAATCTTGTTCTTGTAAAAGATATCTTTTATGTTTATACAAGTTTTAGATTTGGTGAGCATAAAAATCATGACTCAAGATTCGCCTTTGAAGTATTTAAAGAATATTAATGTAATTCTTAGCCACTAAGACTTGTTTGGGATCTAGTTTCAAAATTTAGGGTCAAATTGGTTCGACCTTAAAAACTATCCATTTCCAGTCTAATATTTATGACTCTAAACTGACAACAACAAGAGACATGGTACTCACATGATTGGAAACTCGCAAAGGGAACTCTGGACAGAAGACAAGTCCCAACTCACTAAACATACATTTTTGTATGGATTAGGTAATATTGAGAAATAAAGAGTCAAAAGATACAATTTTTTTGGGTTTGTCTATATAACCCTAGTAAAAATTAAACTACGCTTTCTAGGCCCCAATGATTAGGCAAAAATTAGAGCATCCTTCAAAACTTGATGTATCTCTAAATCTAACCGAACAATGTTGGAATGATTCAATGTTGCATACTTTTACCATAAAATAGGGGTGTAGGGTTGCAGTCCCCGCCGTATGGAGAAATAAATATTCTAAAGTACCTAAAGAGGCGTCCATGGTATATATGTGCAAACACCAGCATGCCACCATACTGGAGATGATTGAAGTAATTATTTTGGATATGTCCTCAATGTGTCACCCCAGTCTATCCAAAACATTGTCAGTGCACATGGTACATGCATACCACTTTTCTAGTGCGTAATCCACTTGCGCACCCAAACTCATTTTTCCCAAGGTCACTTATTTGCTTATAAATAGACCCTTGGGGCCTTCATTTGGACGAATGAATTTCCCTATAGCATAATTGCTACTATGGTCGCCCTAGTGATTCGACCAAGTCTTCTGAAACATTCAATGTAGTTCTTTAACACCTAGAGTGGAGTAATTGAAGGAGGATCATAGGATGTAATTATTTTTAGTATTTTAAATCCATAAGACTTGTGTGCCTAAAGTGCCCAACCTACCTTAATTAGAAACACTTGTGCACCACCTATTTTTTTTAAAGGAACTCGAGCGCCCCACTTCTGGGAATACCTATGAATACTCTTGAAGGCTTGATTCAAGTCTCACCCAAGTATTAAAATTTATGTTGTTCGTCACTTAGGTGAAAATAATGTCACCCAATCCTACCTGCGTGCTCATACTTTCATGCAAGATACTTACTTGGGCTCCCTTATTTGATTCACCTACTCCCTTCAGTCTACAATCCATCAAGCCCTATTCAAATCCTTTCATGGAAAGGCTTCTTCTTTATTGGATCCCTTTTATGAAAGGGATTATATTGAAACCTCCACCAAAACCTCCTAAAATATCAAAACTTTGGGAAAGGCACATTAGTGTGTCTGTTATTTGAGTTTTTATATCCGCAGTCAGAGGTTCCCCACATTTGTTTCACAATGGGGTTAGGATTCATGGAGTGTTTGTGGGTTTATATATCTGTAGTTGCATGGACCTTTATCCTAGGAATAGTGTTGGGAATTTCTGATTTGGAGGATTGGGGTTTGGGTCCTATACTCCCCTTCTCATATCTAAAATCCAGAACCTCAAGTCTCTGGTAGGGAAGGTATGGTTGACACATACTTTTCCTTTTGAACAAAGAATAATTCTACCTCCCCTACTAGGACTAATTTTAGGGCAGCCATCCTGGTGTAAGCCCCTAACCATTCAAGTAAGAGGTTGCAGTCTTTCTCCTCTTTGCTTCCTTCACCTTCACTCCTTTCTTACATTGGAACCTTCTCCAATGTAAAAATAACAAAGGGAAGGCTCGTCACCTTACCCTCTTCCATCACCGCTACCATAGGTGCATCCCCTTCCACTAGTGGAGGAGGAGAAGTGTGGGTGCCTTTGTTTAATCTTTCACATCCTCTTGTTTCTCACACTGAGAATGACTCACATGGTCTTAGATATTAATGAGGATTAAAATATTTTCACAAACACTCATGGTGAATGAACTATGAGAATATTGATTCCCATCATAATTGGGATACGTAGGAAGCCTTATCAAGGCCTGATCTCACTAGATATCCTCTTCAAGAATCCAACCCTAATTCCCTTAATATGGGCATACACTTTAGGATTAAACCCAAATTAATCCCGTAAATCACTATGGAAACCTTTCCAGGAAGTAATCCTAAAATAATTTCTCTAAAAGGACTACACTCTCATATGAGACTTATCGAACTATCTGGGATTTTATTCCTATCCAAATAGGATATGTAAGAATCCTCCTTTAGGTTCAAACCCAACACTTAAAAACAACACTACTCTTCTTGGTCTATATTCCCAATAGGGTCTAATCTTACTTGGAAACCCATATTATTTCCAAGTTCCTTGGGTTGCTTAGGAATAAGTCCCACACCAAACCTTGACTGAGCACCTTTCTCTTAGATGTACTTACCACATGAAATTAAACTGTAGGATTAGGTCCTTATCACATGACCATAAAAGGTATGATGTGTCCCATTAAGTGGCACCGAAATACAAGGGTTCTGATTCCTTTCACAAGGATACATAGGTAGACCATTTTCGGGTATGATCCCAATATTAAAACAAACTTTTTTCTCCCAGGATGATGATAAATTCTAGAGTGCCCACTGAGTGGCTTAAAAACTAGTATCATCATAATGATGAATAAAATAATATATAAATAGTATATTAGAGGATATAATTAATGGATAACCTTGAATACATATGGATATCTCAATTAATAAATAAACACTAATACATACAGATGATTCTGAATTTCACACATACAAATAATTGATTTCCAATTCCAATAGAAACCTATGTTATACCTGGTGAATTAATAAGGATTCATGAAAATATCTCAAATCTATAAAGAGTGTCCTGAAGTAGACAATAATTCCCCCCAAAATGGTGTGATGAGTCTGAAATCCCTTCCTCTCGACCAATTCATGTTCTTACGTATCGTAACTTTAAACTCAACAAATGTGTGCCTTTGAAAAGAAGGTCCCTTTTGGATAAATAACTATTATATGTTTCTGGTTCCATTAATAAATCCAATGGAAATTACATGGAAATAGTTTTTCTTAACTAGAACACATGTTCTAATGATCTACGAAAGAAAAATGGTGAACCCTACGTGAATCCTTAATCAAGTTAATAGTGTTACACACCTGTCAGGGCCTTATCAATTGATAAATCAAGAATAGAAAAGGGAATCAATCATGCATGTATCCATCAAAAAGATGTTTCTTTAATGGAGTTTATTGTTGTTTTCAAGTTTTATCAAAACTCCCTTCACTCCAAATGGATTCCTTCAAGTTTGCATCTGTGAATTCCATGACCGCTACTCAAACTAGATCCTCGTATGCTAGAAGGATGTAATCACCTACTCAACATATTCAATGCCAGGTCTCCAATGTAGTAGTAAGGGGACACCATCAATACAGTATTATACCAACTTTGAAGGCTTCCCAAGAGGCTATCTAAGTTAAAAAACCCTCTCTCGTCCAGTCAGAGATGACCTCTGGTCAAGAAGCACATGGTGCCAACCACTGTATTCAACCATTTCGGGTCCTTATACCCAGAATGCAACAAATAGTCCCTCCCATACTATAGGGAGGTGGATAAATAGGTCACTTGTGGCCTCAATTCAAAAAGAAGGGGTCTTTCCTAATGAATCCCACCAATAATCACTGCCAGCAGAATTACGAGGCAGCGTACCCCCAACATGATGGGGGTGTTGCCTTCAGTTGTTCGGCCAAGGTCCCTCAGACCCAGGTGCACAAGACGAACCATAGAGCACAACTTATGGTAAACAAGGAGCATGTTCTTACCATTTCCCCCTCCATAGAATTCCATCAACCTAACTTGATGGAAAACAACGAGCGGGCACATACAATTGTCCTTCCTAATTATGCTGGCCAACAGAATCATTTGGAAGAAACCCACTAATCCCTCTAGTTAAATCTAGTAGAGTGTTGTGAACAGTCACATACACCTATTTACAAACTATCATTAGGTCAATAGGCTCGTATGACTGCATTCAAGGAAACTCGCTAAAAATATATGGTGGAAACTAGTAAAACGGAACATACACCTACTTACACTAACCAATTCTACCAGCAGTCTCGTCTATCATCATTGAAAGGATTCCTTCAACCATTCTTGATGGAAAAAATCCAGCAAGAACATACACCTACCAGCATTCATTAATCTTACCAACAGTCTCATTGGGAAGCACCCAGAGAAGTCAGTCAAAAATATCTGATGATAATCCTGAGGCATACTCAACTCTCTGCCCCCATACATTAGTATTGTCAATATCCAATTATAGGAAAGGGAGGATATGATTACACACATTAACATAATAAATATATGTAATCGACGTATATTCTCATTTCTACCACTTAATTCACCAAACATATTTTATAAAAGGTGAAAGAGAATACACAAATTCATGCCCTTATTCTGGAAACATGTCAGAATATCATAACAGTAACTTTAAAATTACCATGGGAAAAGATACATAACTCTATCCCCGAACCTAGGATAACACATTAATATGACATACTCGAGTAGATACATACCTCTATTCCAGTACAGGAGGGTTATGAGGCGTAGTACCCCATATCATACAGAAAACCCAATCAGTAACATAAAACCTTTAAAATTGGAGGTAATTGGAACATTCTGATGACCATTCCAAAGCAGGAACATACACTTTCCCATGATAACCACTTCTCCCAGAAAGTAGCCCCAACTAAGTTTAAGAGAGCATCCAAGAAGAAGTCTCTTAAAACATAGTTGGAAAATCAAGATCCAATCTGCGATTTGTCTCTTATTAATGCTAGAGTTCTTGAATACCTCATACATTTATATGTTGAAGATAAAGATCCTACCCTATCATTACCAAATTATGGGAGTATTATCAAAAATTATGAAGTTCCCTATCAGACACTTCTTCATGAATACTTTCTTTAGAAAAATTCGGTCAATCCAAAGAGCCTATCTTTGTATTAGAACCACAGAAACACTTTGTGAGGCTAGAAGACCAAGGAACAAGTGGATTTATCTCTTGTTTTAATCCTAAATGGTGGTCCTACCTATGATGTAATTTGTTGTGAATGTTCTCTCCATATTAGTGTTTTGAAATATCAAGATAAATCCCTAATTGACAATGTAGTAATGAGAAATCCCTTTTATCTTAAGGCACTTTGCAACACAAAGATAGTCGTGTCTGATGCCTTATCATTATAAGGTGAAATACTTATTCAATTAAATTAAATATTAAAGTGATGGTCATTCTTCAAACCTCCCTTGGGTTATTTTCCTTCTAATACAGCAGATAAGAAATTGACTGATTCCATTGTTTTTTATAAAATAATCGAGATGTATCCACTTTGATCATACCAAGTGGAGAAACCTCTAGAGAAATATGATGAAGATATTTTTAACATGAGAAAATAATTGTCTAAAGGAGAAGTACCAGTCATGTTCTGGCCTTTGGAAAACTCTCAATACAACAATCCAAAATTGATGGTAAAATATTGCATTCATGATGTGTGTATCAACTTATTAAAAACTCTTCGTTATTTTAAAACGAATGTATTACCAGTTGATGAATATAAAAATCATGTAAAGGTAATAGAAGGGTTGAAATGCTAAATTTACTTGGAATCTCTCTCAGTTTACCGACATCCAAAGGTTGAAAAGTAGAAGAGAACCCTTTAGTGTTCATGCCTTGATGCACTAAAGAGGATACACTAGTCAATTTCTGATACCCCATCTGGTGTTCGTATCAGAGGATGGGATGCACAAAGAGCATTGCATTTCACTACACTCTAGAGTCATCAAATCTAGAAAAAATTGGTCTCATGCAATGTTATTACCCACTTCAAGCTACAATCAACAAATTTTGTATGTAATCATGTATACGCTCAAGAATAGGCCTCAAATTTCTCCCATCAGAGTTAGGCCCAAAGAAAAAACATTGTTGAGAATTTTTTTCATCAAGCATATGAGAATCTTAAGCAGGCCTCCTTCTTGGAGGATTTCAGCCATCATATGATGAAATTTTTTTAAATATCATAGCGATCATCCTTAATAGGTGACATGAATGGTTTTTGGATAATGCACCCATCTAATGTTTGGACCAAAATTTGAAAAATCAAAAGGGAAACTACATGAATCTCAGCTATAGTAGTTCTAGAGCCACCCTAGCCTATAGGGATGGGGATTTGTTTAATTAAACATTAAACTTTAATAAAAAAAGTTCAAAGGTTTGAAGAAGAAGAACAGGAACATCCCCATCCTACAGGGCTTGGATATTTTTCACATCTACAATCTCCTCCTCAATAGAAGTCAGTTTTCTCCCGATTAGGGGAGAATCCACAATGTGAACACACAACTAAACTATCCAAGGATTCTCTTTGGGTTATTTTTTTTTCAAATAGTTCCTTGGAATTCATCATATAGAATAATATAGTCTCCTAGAAGATACATTAAGATATTATCTTACAAATATAATGATAGAATTCTATCAATGCATTCTGATTCTGTAAATGTCATTAATACCATTGCAGAAGATCCTATAGAAAATGATTCTAGTTCAGGGGAATCAAAAGATGATGTTCTTATCTATAATACAATACACACTGAAGAAAATAAAGGAGGTGTGCATACCCTAAATCAGAAGATTACCCAAAATCTAGGTATTTCCTCAAGTAACCAACTCCCACCCCTTCAAAAGGAATATAATAAGGGGAAAGGTAAAAGTCATATCACGACTCACTTTTCCATTGGACAAGGTCAATATATTTCGCTTAAGAATGGTTTTCTTAGTAAGAATAGGAGATGAAGGAGTTGAAAAGACTCAATACAGAGTTACTTCAAAGCAGTATTTATGCTAGACATGCTCCCCAAAAAGATCCTCAACTTTCACATCCTGTAGGAACTCCTTATAAAAGAGGATTTTTTGTAACTATAGATGCGGATAATAATTTCCCTCCATTAGGTACACAGCCAGGGAAGGATCAAACACATCCTTATAGGGTTGTCCCTATGGGTTATCCAAGAAACATTTCAGTAGCACCACCACTAGTGGTTTTTCTAGTCATTGCACTAGTTCAAGCTCCAACTTCTATACCTGTACAGGTCCCAACTCATCCGAATATTTCCCAAATTCTTATGAACACAATTAATTCATTAAATACTTGATTGGAAGCTATGGAAGAACAGTGTGCACCAATACAACCAGAAAAAGAGCTTACCATGAATGGGTGGATCCAATCCCTCCCACACCAAACTTTGTGAATACTACATTCCCAATATTTAATGGTTTGGGAGATCTGAAAAAACACTTTACATATTTTGTTTCTCATTGTGATCCCATAATAGGGAATCCTCAACAAAAAGAAGCAGTAAAGCTCAGATGCTTTGTGAAATCTTTATAGGTGCCGACTTTTTTCTGGTTTATAGGTTTGCAATCTTGATCAATTACTGGACGGGAAGGTCTATGTTAGAAATTACTTCTTAAATTCAGCTCAAATTTTTCAAAGACAATAGTTTTTGAAATTAAATATTGAAAACAAAGTGAAATTAAAGAGTTTTAGATTTCATTTATTAGTGGAAAAGATTAAAATATTCCTTAAATATGGCACTCCCTCATGAAGAATTTCTGCCAATTTGTGTGGAAAATATACCTGATGAATTACGCACACCACTGATTACTGTGAAATACACATAAGGGTTTCGTGACCTTGGTTCAATTTACCAAAATGTGGACGATTCTTTTGTGGAATATAAAACAAAATCTCATGTAATTTAATCATCTATAGTAAGGAGAATAGGGAAAGTAGAGGTTTCTACAATCACACTCAATCAAGAACATGTACCTACATACACTTCAAAATATTCATCATATCAAAGGGCTCCATCTCCCATGCGTCAGCAGCAACGACTTCCTCATCAAGATGATCAAAACGATCAAAGGACGAGACAATTTGAGGAGTTAAAGAACAAAGTTTATTATTTTTGGAATGAACAGGTTCCCAATTACTTCATCTCATATTTGGAAAACAATTTGGTTTAGTTTTCAATGTTGAAGAAACCAAACAAAGAAGAAGATGAAGATCTACTAAATTATTATCCATTTCACCAAATGTTGGGGCATCCCATTCAGGAGTGTTTTGTTTTTAAATACATTCTTCAAAAAATGGTAGAATCTTGACATGTGAAACTAAAAAGTTCATCAACCCAAGTATCATTTTTTACTACTACTAATCTATATAAAGAAGGTGAAGGAAGGATGTCAAAAGAAAAAATGCATAGAAATATGATGATTGGGTGATCAGTAAAATGATTGATCAAACTCATCCCATCCTACGAACATAGTTAAAACAACTAATAATGTCTTCTCCCACGTCCACAATAGAAAAACCGCCTTCATCAAATGATCAATTTTCTAAAGGTCAATCCTAAAAGAAGCGATGTGATTAGAAGTACAAAGAGTAGTCAGAAGATGACGAGATCGTGTCAAGACCAAAGTTTTACTTGACTCTAGTATATTTCATACCATTTGTTTCAAAATAATGGGCACCACCCTTTCAAACAGCACAACCAGAACCGAACATTCAAGCAGAATCTTCATCAGATGAAGAATTCATCTTTGGTTCTGTTAAAGTTATCCACTTAACAGATCCCTATGCCAATGATGATTTTGGTGACAATGATCCTAAATTCCTTATACCTAACTGGGGAAAAAGGGGAAGGATCCATGTTCAAGGATATAGGGGAATACATGGATATTCTAGAAACCACTATTTTAACTCTACCCTTGTTTGAACCGTATATGCGGTAGAAACTCATGGGAGATCCCTTCAGCGGGCTCAAAAAGAACAAGGAGATTCTCCAATGCATGACAGGATTGGTCCTGACATGATTATTTTTTAGGACCGATTATGGGTTACACCATCATTTTATCAACAATAAAATAGACCTAGACAGTCTAATCTACCAAAAGTAGAATTATTTCCAGCTTCTACCTCGACACAAGGTACATCGACATCAGGAGAATCAACTTCTAAGGCACCTATAAAACCATTTTTACATACCAAAAAACTCAGACCTCTTAACCAAAAATACGATGTTTTGAAACATTTATCCCAAGTACTAGACAAGTTGTCATTTATTTATGCCTTAAATTTGTCAAAAGATCTTCAAGAAGCACTTATTGAGGCTTTGTCAAGTCCTCAAAAATTTGAAACTGAATTTTTTGCTGCTAAGGTTTACTATATAGAGAATGATCCTATAGAATGTCATGCAGTTATATCTTTTATGGATGAAGATGAAGATGATGTTGTACATGGACACATTAGGCCCTTGTATCTATCAGGAAGGTTTAATGATATCGACATCTAATGAGCCTTCATTGATAATGGATTATGATCCAACCTCGTTCCTACATGTACACTTCATCGATTGGGCCTCACTGAATATGACTTATCTCCTTCCACTTTAATGTTGAAAGGTTATGACTAGAATGAATAAGATCCTTTAGGTGATATTACACTCAGAACTCAGTTTGGAGATCTTATGTCTAATTCAGATTTTATTGTTGTCCATCAGGACACAACCTTTAACATTATTCTTTGAAGGCCTTGGCTACATTAACATACGGTCATTCCTTCATCATGCCACCAATGTCTCAAGTACAGTTCCAATGATCAAATTGGGGCATTGTACAGTGACAAGGCTCTATTCAAAACATGTGAATTATAGTATATTGAGGCAGAATGTTATCACACAAAAGTGAATGAGGTATGTGGCTAAAGAGGTAACAAGAATAAATGCTTTTAATGGCCAGGAAATGAACCTATAAAACCCATTCAAACATTGGAGTATAGATTATGAATTTCCTATCCATAAAATTGAAAGGATAAACTCAATGTCCTTACAACATTACGCAAAACTACATAGCACAATATCCTCACTGCATGACTTAAAACATCATAGCACAATGTCCTCACTACATGAATTAAAACTGAACATTACAATGTCCTCACTGCATGAATTAAAACTGCACAGTACACTGTCCTCACTCCATGACATAAAATTGCATAGTATAATTTCCTTGCTGCATGACTCTAAACTACACAACACAAAGTTTTAGTTTCAATACATTAAACTTCATAACAACCATAAGAGTCTATGTTGCAAGAAAATAAAACTGAAAGCATATTTGTCCTTATCATATGATGTTAAATTGCATGACATCATTTGTCCTCATTACACAACATTAAAATATACGGTTATCATCTTCTCTATTTGAGATTAAGAGCTTCCATATGCAAGAATCATTAAAATGACTTCTACTCCTTAGTAAAATATGAGTTCCATTTCTACCTATGTATAAATCATATCTGCATAGGGGCCTCATTTCAAGAACTACATGTGGCTTGATTCACATTTTCGATGAGATATGTAGAGACGCCTCGATCTCCGATATTAGGCCCAGTTGCAACCACAAAATTTTTATTTTCCTTTTCTCCTCCTTTATATGAACCAGATTTATACAGAGTAATCTTATAAGATACATGGTTTGATCATCATACCATTTTTTGTTTTATGTTTAAATTGTACTTCTCAAATGTGTTTAAAAGCCCCCATCTCCCACATCAAACTTGATTGGTATGGGAAATGATAGTTTCAAGAACTAATTTTGGCTTGATTTTCATTTATATGTGATATGAAGAGACGCCTAGATATCCAATCTTGGTCCTAAAAATGATAAAAAACCATTTATTCCTATGTATGAATCAAACCTGCATATGTAATGTTCAAATAACTATGTATGGATTGATTCTCATCTATATGAGATACATAGTAATATTGTGTTTAATTCCCTAGTCTATCCACAATATAACGTTTTTACATCAAAATCACTTCATGTCCTTGTTGTATGACTCTAAATAGCATGGAACAAAGTTCTATTTGCATGAAATTAAAATGAAAAGCACCCAAAGAACTAATTATGGCTTGATTCTCATCCCATTTAGATATGTATTCAAAAATATGCTCAATGTCCTAGTCCCAATCATAAAAATTTTTTATCTATATTCCACTTGTCATTAACAATCTCTTTGGGAGTCTTTATTTTGGGTTCTCTCATTAGAGATCTCACCAAGGAAACAACAAATATTCCCCTTTTACATATGATTCAGATCTGTGTAAGGGACTCTAAACTCATGGCCAATATTAATTCAAATATTTCTCCAATGAAACGAGCATTACCCACATTCATATTTGACACTCTTAATCTTGAATATTTTTAGATCTTTATAATATTTATTATGGTTTTTTGTGGTATTGTTTCTAATATCTGAGAACTCTTTTTCCTGACTATGCAGAATGTGCCCTTAGGTAGCCTTGAAAAAGATGCCTATATAAAAATCCTGTCAGTCTAAAGATTCCACTACTTGGCTATGTAGCATATTCCCCAGTTGTCCTTGCATAATACAACCCCCATAATGGGTTCATAAATTAATGGTAACTTCGTTCTTGGTTAAAGTGGCTTTTTTCCCTTAAAACATTGATGAAAATATATAAGAATATGTATCTTAAAGCAGTATTCCATGTATATTTATCCCATAACCTTTCTCTCGATATGAATGTCATTAGGAATATGGTTTACACATTCCCCTCTCTATGTGTTCAATGAAATATGAAATAACCTTGGATCATTTAACCACATATCATATACTGTTTCCATTTTGGTCCTAGTTGTATGACCTAAAACTACATACACCATACTTCATATGTTTGGTTCAGACCTTTGTAGATATCTTATTCCTCTGGTTCTTTGGAAATAATGATTGGAAATACTCTTTCGGTATTAGCTACCTTTCTCCATAAACTGAA
This sequence comes from Viscum album, assembly GCA_963277665.1. NCBI lineage: Eukaryota > Viridiplantae > Streptophyta > Magnoliopsida > Santalales > Viscaceae > Viscum > Viscum album. The sequence continues at coordinate 624,279,726 of OY728150.1, read as the reverse complement.
TTTTGTTTGATGGAAAGTATGAATCTCTATAAACTTTCTTCGGATTTTAGAAATAGAACACTTCAATAAATAGATAGAACTATGTTAAATGAATTTAATTTGACTAAATATTTATATGTAGAAGCTTTGAATACTAATTGTTATGTCTCTAATAGATATATTTCATGCCCCTTATTGAAAAAGACACCTTATGAGCCTTAGAAAGGTTTAAAACCTAATATTTTCTACTTTTAGAGTCTTTTTTGTAGATTTTTTATTCTAAATACTAAGGATTCCTTGGATAAATTTAATTCAAAATATAATGAAGGTATTTTCTTAAGAAATTCAAATAATTGTAATGCATAAAGAGTATACAATAAAAGAACCATGGTTGTTGAAGAATCAATTCATGTAAAGTTTGATGAAAAATCTTTGGATAAAACAGACAATGATATTGATCAACGTGATGAAGAATTTTAAGACTTTAATTTTTAATAAGGGGTATCTAAAGATAGAGATTCACATATTGAGGCGGATTTTTCTTCTTAATCTGATCCTATTAATGAAAAATCATGGAAAATCTATAGAGATCATCTAATGGATAATGTGATTCGTAATGTGGAATCAAAAGTTGAAAATATAATATTTCTTATGAATATTTGTGCTTGTAATGATTTTATTTCTGATTTTTATACTGAAGAAAATTGATGAGTATTTAGATGATACTAATTGGATATTGTCTGTTCTAGAAAAACTAAATCAGTTTACTAGGAATAATGTGGGGACTTTATTTTTCCCACCAAGTGAATCTCATATTATTGGAACAAAGTGATTTTTAGAAATAAAATTTGATGAATATGGAAATATAGTTAAAATTAAGGGTAGATTAGTAGCTTAAGGATATTCTCAAGAATAGAGTATTGATTTTTATTAATCATTTATTAATGTTTCTAGGTTATAAGAAATTAATATATTATTAGCATATACTTCTTTTCATGGATTCAAATTATTTCAAATGGATATCAAACCTACTTTTTTAAATGGTTATATTTTTGAACAAGTATATGTAAAATTACCCTTGGCTTTGAAAATGAAAATCATACTGAATAGATTTTTAAATTATATAAGGAATAATATGGTTTTAAACAAGATCCTTAAGCTTGGTATGAGAGGATACCTAGTTTTATTTTGAAAAAAATGACCAGGTAATGGTTGATTGTACTTTGTTTATTAATAAATGTTATAATAATATTTTTATTGTACAAATTTATGTTGATGATAGTATATTTTTACCTTCATTTGAAAATCATTGTAATGAATTTTTACAATTGATGATTTCTTAATTTGATATGACTGTGATAGAGGAATTAAAATTCTTCCTTGGTTTACAAATTTATAATAAATATGAGGGTATTTTTATATATCAATCCTATCATGATAAATAATTAGGTATGGTATTGTGTTTACAATCTTCTAAAAGTAAAAATACCCCCACTAGTACTTCTTAAAAATTATAAATAGATAAATATGTAAAATTTGTTGATGTTAAAACCAATAGAGGAATGATTGGATGTCAATTATATTTAACTACTTCTATGCCCGATTTAATGTTCTCAATATTAATGTGTAATATATATCAAAGTAAAATTAAGAAAAGTCATATTAAATATGTTAAAAGTATTATTAAATATGTTAAAGATTCTATGAATATTTTTTAATTTTACCATGAATGAACTAAATTTGATTTTACAAGTTATTCTGATTCTAATTTTGGTGGATGTAAGATAGATTATAACATCACTTAACCTATGTGTCATTTACTTGGTAAACCTTTTTTTATAAGATCACTTCAGCTATGTGTCATTTACAAGGTGGCAGACGCATTAAGTCGATAAGACCATGTTAGCTTATCCATGATGAGGATCACAAAAGATCCGATATTTATGGATTCATAAAGGATGGATCATGGAATTATAATAGAAGGGGACAAATCATATATTTCTCAAATAAATGTTCAACCATCTATACATGTGAAGATTAAAGAGGCACAAAAAGAAGATGTTGAGTTACAAAATAAGGTCTGAAATGTTCCTGAATTCAACCTTGATTGTTATGGGATAATAAGGTTCAGAATTCAGGTTTTTGTTCCTCCCATACTATAATTAAAGAAGGAGCTACTAGATGAGGCTCATAGTTCTTCATTCTCTATTCATCCTGGAAGCAAGAAGATGTATAAATACCTGAAAGAGTACTTCTGGTGGGATGACATGAAAATGGATGTTGCTGAATATGTCTCTCGATGCTTGGTTTGTCAGCAAGATAAAGCTGAGAGATAGAATTCTAAAGGGATGTTACAACCATTACCCATACCAGAATGGAAATGGGAAAACATCACTATGGACTTTGTCACTGTACTTCCTAAAACATCTAAAGGAAATAATGATATTTGGGTTATAGTTGATCGTCTTACCAAGTAGGGACACTTCATTTCTATTAGGGAAGATTTCTCTCTGGATCATCTTTCCAGGATATATGTAAAGGAAGTGGTAAGATTGCATGGAGTACCACTTTCCATTATATATGATCGGGACCCGAGGTTTACCTTGAATTTCTTGTAAAGTCTTCGGCATACTCTAGATACAGAGATGTGTTTCAGCACTGCTTATCATCCTCAATCAGATATTCAATATGAGAGGACAATTAAAACTCTATAAGACATGTTAAGAGAATTCTCTATGAATTTCAAAGGTGGTTGGGATCAACACCTACCTTTGGTGGAATTTTCCTATAATAATAGCTTTCTCTCCAGTATTCAGATGGCTCCTTATGAAGCTCTCTATGGAAAGAAATGCAAAAATCTAACTTGCGTGGATGAAGTTGGGAAAAGAAATATATTAGGACCTTATATTGTTGATGAGATGGCAGAAAAATTCCGATCTATTCAACAACACATAAGAGCATCTCATAGTCGACAAAAAGTTTATGCCGACAATCGAAGAAATGACCTAGAGTTTGAAGTGTGTGATAAAGTGTTCTTACAAATATCTCCCTGAAAGAGAGTAATGAGATTTGGGAAGAAGGGAAAGTTGATCCCTAGGTATATCGGTCCTTTTGAAATACTAGATCATGTTTGGAAGGTATCTTACTGATTGGAGCTTCCACCTAATCTCTCTCATGTTCATGATGTGTTCCATGTATCTCTCTTGAGAAAGTACATACCTGATCCTTTAAATGTACTAAGATCAGAAGTTTTACCACTAGAGCAAGATCTTTCATATAAAGAACAGCCAATAGAGATTCTGGATCATAGTGAAAATGTTCTACGGAACAAGACCACTCTCTTGGTTAAAGTTTTATGGAGGAACCAGAAATTAAAAGAAGCTACATGGGAGCTTGAGGATATGACGAGGGAGAGGTATCCTCATCTGTTTTTTACGAAGTGAAGAATTTTGAGGGCGAAATTCGTTTTAAGGGGGATATAATGTAACACCCTGATATTTTATGAGAAGTATATTTTTTATGTATTATTTTATATTAAACATCAGAGGAATCTTTCACAGCACATAACACGTTCTTGGCTTGTGTTACACACAATCACAACCTTCCTCGATAGCGTGTGTAGTATGCGATAACAAGTTCCACTAAACAACGATATATTATTATAATATTATAAACTAGTCGTTATGAATAGTATTTGCTGAATTTTAAATTTTATAACATTATTATTCATCTTACATTCTTTCTAGAACATGTTATGAGGACAAAAAAAAATTCGGGTAAAATAAGTATTAAAAAAAGGCAGTTTTGTCGCCATTTGATGGCGCACCCACGTTAAATATAGTTTTGACAAGTTTATAAGTTCAATTTGAAAAAATACAATTGTTCTTTAGTTAGGATATAAAAATTTAATTTGGATAAATTTTTCATATTATTCTGATAACTTTCATATTTTAATGAATAGTAAAAACACGCTATATTTTAATTAAAAACAACTTTTTTTAATCGCAATAATTTATATGGTTAAATTAAAATATTGAATGGTTTTAAAGTATAAATAGAAATATATTTTTACCATTTAATATAATTTATGTAATTAACATTAATTTTACATTGAATTCATAGGTAAAAGCATTTCAATCTTTGGAAATGTTTTAACTTTTAAAACCCGTTTGCTTGACAATAGGATTAATTTTAAATTAATTACTGCAACATATGTGTGTTCAATTTTGAAAAATGGATTCCATATTTGGACTCAGTGGGTCCAAATTATTTTAATAGGTTACTTTTATTTTTTTCTTGATATTATGAATAGTAACTACGGTAATTGTTATTTACTGCGGTTAACGGGAAATAGGGTAATTCAAGGTTAAAAGAATATTATAATAATTCAAAATTACATTGAAACTTGCCTTAACGTTATTGGATGAGTATTGGCCGACCATGGGCATCCTTGGGACTATTTTGGGACCCTATTGAGCCACTTAGTAGTGATAATGACAATTTGGATTAATTAATTTAATGTAAAGACAAAATTGACATTAACAGAAATCTTTTACGAATTAATTTTTATAAGGGGTTATATTAATTATATTTAGGACTATAAATATTCATTTGAAATATAAAAATATTTTCTACATGATGACATTTTTTTTATAATATTAGACATCAAATAAATTAAATTATTTATGACACAATAATGATGCAATATTTACCTCATTAATAAATGATTTAAATAAATAACATTATAATGATTAAAATATCTTCTAAAACATATCCAATTATGATTGGATTATTTTATTTCGACCATGAGTCATCTTATATTCATCTTTAATTATTTTTGGACCTTTTGAAACCGAAGATAAGTTTATAATAAAATTATATTTTCACACTTTTCAAAGGTGCCCCTCTCCTCCCTTATAAAAGGGCACCTCCTCCATCACCTCCTCACACCACATTGAGCCTTCAATATCGGCCAAACCATACCAATTTATCTTCTCCACTTCCCTAGAAACATCCTAGAGGTCTTTTTCTTCTTCAAATACCAACCCTAGTGCCCTAAGAGGAGGTTAAGAAGGGGCACGTCAAAGAAGAGGTAATATCTATTACCAATCCTTTCCAATTTCTTTCTTCTCTAACTTCTTCTTCTTTAGTTGTTTCATTATGAAGTATTAACATCAGTATTATTTATATACTGATATGTTATTATAAATATCAAACAACACCATTTCACATGCGATCCATCCTATGGAAAACGAAATCACCGCGCGCGTGTACGTACAAAATACCGTCTCCACGCCGTGGTGTAATCAGTTTTTCCACCACCACCTTACTTGGATGGGTATAATGGTGTAAATAATAACTATATATGATTATTTTAAATTTATATTTATTATGAAATAGTATACAGACACTTAAATACAATTCCACGATCATGGGAACGATATCATCGCTCGTGCGTACGTATGGCCTACCGTCTCCACGATGTGATGCGACTCGTTCTACATGATCTTAATTGAATAATGATTATATAAATACATTTAATGAATAAATATGATATATATTACACTAATATCATTCTGGAAATGAGGTATCTATAACCTAAAAATAATAAAAAGAATTTATTCGACAAAACACGCATAAGAACAAAAAATCAATAAACACCCGAATGACAAGTAACAATGAAATATTACTAATAATAAGCTAAGAATATGACCATATATGATATCATAACATTGAGTAAGATTCTGGAATAAGTAAATAAAATTATTTAATTCATTATATAGTAGGTTCAGACATGTATGAAGCAAATCAGACCTAAAGTAAGGGAAAATCTCACAATCTCATTTTTATCCGATATTGTTTATACTTCACAAATTACTTGGGAATATTTATCATCTATATCCATGTTTCCTAAATATGTAATATTATTTATATCCTCATACAATTGTTTAAATCTAATTTTACCCTTCAGTGAGTTTTTAGTAAAATAGATGAAAGGAATATTTTGTCATTTTTAGTACGAGGTACTTTTTGACTTTTCCGGCCAAAGCATGAGAAGAATGTTTTTTTAACTTATATGGAATGAATGGATTTTTATAAAAATATTTCCAAGAAGCTTACTTTATAAGTTTTCAAGTTTATTTTTAATCAACATCTTTTAGTTTAAAAATTGTATGACATATTACGAAAGGAAAAATGTTTTTGAAGTAGAAAGGATATTTTCTTCAAGAATAGAGTTCACGTGTTTTATCAAAATTATTTTCCATCTATGATAAAATAGGGTTATGTTTCTATCCCTATTTTTTACATTGATTTGATTGTTTTATGATGGAATTAATTTTATGATGTCATTTTATCTTATATGGATTATGTTATGATGGCATGATGTTTAAGAATCCCATTTATATTGTATGGGTTTTGCTATGATGTATGATTTATGATTTTGTGGCACACATAAGAATGGTTTCATTATGAGATGGGTGGGACCTATATCTCCTTCCAATTCATTGGGTAAATATTTATATATCATGAGATAGACATGGCTGGAACGGCATGTTAAACTGGTTCAGTGATACAGGTCTGGAACTAGGAGTGAACTGGGTTCCGTAATGGACTTTGTCCTCTATGATGGTCTTTCCAATGAGCCTTGACTAACATGAAATGATTTTCTATAATTATGTGTGTATGCCACATAGTTTCATGTATTATGTTATGATTATTTGTGATTACATTTCACCACTATGATTTATCCCATGTTATGATATTGTGATCTCTTTTGTAGGTTAAGATATGAAAAATGTTATATTTTTATGATATGATTCATACTTATTTTGTTTAACCTTACTAAGCATTTCAGCTTTGTATGTTTTCTTTTCCCCAGGTCTGAATGAAGGGTATTAAGTAGAATATGCCAAAAGGGACTCTAGATATGATGAAATAAATGGGAGACAACGTAGATGATTTATGAACCAGTTGTTTATGTTTCCCAATTTCTAAAGACACTATACCTATACAGTCATTTGATGGTTTTGTTATATGTTTTAATAAGTATGCTTCAATTTTTAAGTAATAACAATGTATGTAGAGTGTGGTTCGTTATAACATCACCTGTCATAAACCTTTCAAATACCTTACTCTTAGTTTATTAAATCGTTTATCCTAACCCAACCCTTCATCTACCATCCAAACCCTAAAATCCAAAAAACCTCATATTTTCAAATTTTTAAAAATAACAAAAACCAAGAGAACCAAAGAGGGTGAAGCCAGTGATCCAAGGTGATAATGAGTTTCTAGAATAAGGATTCTTCAAGAAAAAGTGGCAGATTTCGAATGTCTCTGCTAGAAAAATATACTCCTAAAATAGGCGTTAGTATTTCAAGATCTAGAGTTTGTGTTTAATGAATCAAAGTTGTGGTTTCTCTATGGGGTAGAACTGATATTTTTTAAAAAAAGTGTTTATTTTATATTCGGTGATTCTGAAGATACTTTTATTTCAAGAATATATGAAAATGATTTTTTTTATTTCATCCACTAAAATTTCCAAAATTTTGAACTGCCCTTATGAATGAGTTTTTTAATTTGATCTATGGTTTATTTTAGATAAAGATAATAAGTTTAAAGATATTATTTCTTTTCCTTTTGGTTCAACAAACATAAAAAATATGTTTGTCAAAGATCTCGAGGTAGATCATAAAATATTGGATAAATTTATTCAAATAGGAATTTCTCCAAGGATGGTTGAAATGGAGGAAATTTTATATCCAGAAATGTACGTTATAGTTCTGTTTTTATGTGAAATGAAGATAAATTTTCCAATGTATATGTTCAGATATCTTCAATTCTACTATTAACCAGATGAAAAGATGACTTTTTATACATATGGAAGGATAATGTTTCAAATTCTTTTTAAGAAAGATATGATTTGATTAATTTATTCTCTACTAAAATTGCATCACAGTAATGTACTCAATGCAATAACTCTAAGTAAGTTAGATTTTTTTAGGATTACTCTGAAAGGAATCTTTTTACCTGTTTGGGGCTGATAAGCAATACGGTTCTAGAGATTTTACTCATGGTTAAAAAGGGTCTGTTAGAAAAGAAGGATTTGTTGAATCAAGAATAGATGGTATTTCCAAGCCAACTAAGAGGAGGATAAGAATTAATGCATAAGAATAAAAATTACAAGTAGAAGAAGAATAAATTTGTGTGAGACCTACCCTCAATCCAAGACACATAGAAGTTTATAAAATTGAAGAACCAATGTTGGGTTCTATGGAAGCTACTTGTTTGGTTCATTTAGAAGGACTAGTTCATGAACATGATCATAAAGTAGAAAATCAAGCTAGGGAGCTTCAGGTTGTACCTTTGATAGTTGATCAACTATAGGAGAATATTTAATCAAAGAATATTAAAGAATAAAATGATCAAGAAGAAGGTTCTCAAGAATAAGAACAAGTTCACAAATTAGTAACTGAAGTTATAGATTTGTTGAGCATCAAGTAGTGGAGAGATCAGGAACTATATCTATAGAGAAAACATAAGGGCTTAATAATAAATCATTCTCAAGTGAAAAATATGTAGAGAAGATAATTTCTAATCCTTTATAAATTAGGGTTATTGATAAAAAGTCGAATCTAAATAAAGGTACATCTAATTCTTTTTCACATCATGTTGAAGAACATGTGGTTAAGTATAATAAGTATCAGGAAGAAAATGTAAATCTTCGGCAAGAGCTCGAAGTTGAAAGGAAAAATATTTAGGATCTTAAAGAGAATTCTATTTCCAAAAAGGATTTTGACACTTTCAAGAGTGAAATGTAGGATGAGGTTGGAATGATTAAGTCTAAAGTTGTTTATAAATCAAACTTTACAAATCTAAATTGGTATTTAGGGAGATAATTTGAGTCAATCAAAAGTAGTGTCAGTCAGACCAGTACAACTACCTCTACCCCTTCTACCTATCTAGATCTGATTTGTGGATTTCAGGAAATCAAAACTATTATGGATAACAATGACTTATCATATACAGAACCTTCAGTGCAATAGTGCTCATTTCTCAGTTCTGTTAGAAAATCAGAAATTTCTAGTTGACTAATTGACTCAGAGTGAACCTAGTATCAGATTTCTGTTGAACAAACTCATAGATAAATTAGAATAGTTTATGTAGAATGAAGAGAGTTTTCATGAATTTTTAAAGTCAATATTGATTAAAATTTTCATATTAGTCAGGATTCCAGAGTTCTGATTTTGAAGTTGGGAGATAGTCTTCTGAAAAAAATGTGAGTACAGATGGAAGAGCTTAAAGACATGTTTTAGGCTTCTCAAAATCCTATAGCACGAGAAAATGAGAAAAATCCTACCCAATCTCTTCTACCCTGACCAAGTCAGTTGGATAACCTGTTTCCTAGTCGCACAGACTAGTGTACCTTTAAAAAATTTTATCAATAAAATTTCTTTCTTCTTATTTTCGGTGCGTTATTTAATATTATTTTAGGTTTATGTATACAGCCAAAAAGCCAGCCTTATTTATCTAAAAATATTATTAAAACATTCACTTACTCATCCGTGCAAAATTAAATGTGTTTTAATCTTTTTATATACATTATTTTTGATCTCACAAAAAGGGGGAGAAATTTAGATAAACACAAAATATATTTTTATCAAAATAATTCTGTCAAATTGAATTTTGAATTATTTTCTTTTAAATGTTTACAAAATTATAATTTTTTTACTAATTTGATGGGTTTTGTGATCATCAAAAAGGGGGATATTGTTGGGAATGTATTTTCTCAAAAATACTCTATAAATATTAATGATTTTGATGATCCCAAATACCCTTGTTTTTAATGATATTAATTTAAGTGTATTTTAGGAAATTAATATTATTTATAATCCTTATTTTATAATTATATTCAAGATTTTTATTTGTGAGGAATATTTTTCAAAGTATTCTGGAAACACTGTTTGTCCTATTCTATAAACACTGTTCAAACCCTATGTTGAAGAACATAATGTAAGGAACAAACCATATTTTTGTATTAAAAATAATTCTAAAAGATCAGCACATATAGTTAGTCAACCCTACACTGACAGAAATGTATGGATAAAGAACCTTACATTTGGATGGAACCATAAATTTGACAAAGAAAAAAATTATGGTTAAAGAACCCTACGTAAGTATGGGACCCTACATTTGAGAAGAAATGTATGGATTATCAACTTTACTTTTGTGATCATCCTTAAATTTTCAACCCTGTGTTTGGAGAATAAATGCTGCATAGTTGAACCCTGCATTTTTTATTTTTTGTCATTTTATGAAGGAGCCTTACGTTTGATTTTTCAAACATTAGAGATTTGAATTTACAATTTTATCAAAGTTTTGTGCAATGGACTTTGTAGAATATCAGGCCCATTTAAAGATAATTTTAGATCGATTGAAAGATCATTATAATTGATTTAATGAATCATATTCAGGGGAGAAATTCTATCTTATTATTAATAAAATTACAACTACTTTGATCTGTTTTATTAATTTGAATTATCTTGATCTATTAGGAAATTTTCTTGGATCTGGAATTAAAAAGTATGATCTCTGGTTTATTTATTCTATTAGTGTATTTTTCAATATATATATGTGTTTATGATTCAAAGAATAAGAAACACATATTATTATTGAAACTTCATTCTTGTGAAGATCGTTTTACAAACCAACTGCAACAATTTATCAAACTCTGTTATCTATAGAAGAGGCTACACTTTGGAGATATATGTGTTTTGAATCTCATATTTTTTGTAAGTCTATTGCTACTAATCATTGATGATTTTATTTAAAGATATATTGCAAATGGATCACTTCATAACTACTATTTATTTAAGAAATTATTTTATGAATAAGAAGATCCATCTACTATTAGTTGTTGTTACAACTGTGAAGTTCAATCAAAACCTTTTTAAATCAATATTTTTTGTTGATAGTTTCAACTGATCGTACTCAGTTGTGGTGGAGTATCAACTTCTCGATAAAATATGTGGATATTCGGTTCTATGTTAAAGAACCATAGGGCTCTGTTTTTAGCCTTATTTGTAAATTTGTCAACTACATGCACTCAGTTTTGGATTTGTCTTATGATATGAGGACCTGACTAGTGAAATTCACCAAGCTCATAGAGAGAGTAATTGGTGGATTAGACTAGGGGATATTTGTGCCCCGAACCACTATAAAAATATGTGTTCTATATTTCTGTTTTGTCCTCTACTAAAACATTCATCCATAATATAAAAACTTATTATCCACATAATCTATAGTTGATTCCAAAAGATAGAATTGCGGAAGATTTTAAAAAGACACAATTCACCCCCCCTCTTGTGTATATTTGTATATTCTTACCAAACAGTGGGTAGGGATGTAATTAATGGATTTTGGAAGGTATTTTATGAACTAAATGTCTCCTTAAGTGTGTATAGAAGAATAGAGTGGGTTCCCTTTTATAATGAGGGGAGGGGCATTCTTTGAATTTCATAAATTATTAAATTAATATAAACTTTTTCATTTTAAAATCACTCTAAATTGTTATAATTAGAATATAATATAGGGATAATTTAAATTAATCTCATCTAATTAAAAATATACAAGTATGGATGATGTTTTCACCCTTATATTTTTCTTATAACCCCCATTTACTATTTTAATGATAATCATGATAACAATGTTTTTTACTATTTAAGGGTCAATATTGTTACTATAAATGAAATATTGGCTGATAAATTGATTGTGGTTAAATTTTCAACCATATACCAATATATTTTCTAAATATAGTATTTTTATAAATTTTAAATAATTTACTAAAATAATATTTATTATAAAATATCATTTATGTTATTTTTGAAACAATTCATTGAATTTGACTTCATAAACAACATGAAAGCAATGAAATTTTAATATAATAATTTAACACATCACTAACATGTTATATCTATCTAAAAAAAATTTATAACATAAAAATTAATTCAAATTATATTTCTTTTAATACTTTTAGAATCATTTATTTTATTTTTCTATTAATTTAATAAATAGTGTGTCAGTGTTGCGTAAGAATTTATGGTAATTATTTTATCAATAAAAATTATAAATAAATGAATATGATATAAAAATAATTTATATTTAAAATAGAAATTTATAACTAAATAAACTTGGTTTTTATCCCTGTCATAAAATATTATAGACATTAAAAGCAAGAAAGTGACATTTTTAACTTTATCTTTTACTAAAATATTATAATGGTTAAAATAAACGGAATATGGCATAACGTTACCATATTTTAGAAACATAGATGTAAATGGACAAACTATACACATAAAATCAGATTGATCTATGTTTTAGGGTCATTTTTTGTTTATACCATATTATTTTTAACCTTACCTACCTAATTTACCCTTACCATGGTGATAATTATTTACTATGGTTACTAGTAATAATGATAATAATACATATATTAAAAAATTTAATTATTAATTAAAAATATGGAATCCATATTTAAATATTTAATTTATATAATTTGTATAAATTAATTTAATATTGAAATGAAAAATGCAATAAAAATCAAGTTTTTTAGAAAAATGCCTTTTAAGTATAAAAATGTTTTTATACCAAATTTATCCTAAAAATTGATTATAATAAACTTAATTGGATTATAAATAATATAACAAAAAAAATTTTAATTTCTTACCATTTTAAAGAAAATAAAACTTTGTAAATTATTAAATTAAAAATATAGTTTTCAATAAAAATCAGTATTTTTTACTATTCACTAGAAAATCAATCTTTTTAGAAAAATCCCAAAAGTTTACTGAAATATAATTCTTACATGATTATTTAAAACATATTATCCTCTATCAACTAAAATTTATAAAATTTTCAAAAAATAATTATAATATTCTCTTACAAAAATAAATGAAAAACATTTTTGAAAAAAATGTATTTTTGAATTATAAAATGACTTTACTAAAAATTTAGTACTTATTTTCTAATAATTAATTAATAAATTTGTATTTATTAAGACCTTTGTATATATTTTATAATTTTTTTGATCATATTCATACCCTCTAATTCAACGACTAGGTTATAACGATCATATTTAAATAATAACATTCCATGGTTCATTAAAGCATGGTATTTCATATCTTGTATACTATCAAACATAATATTTATTTTAAAATCTCAAATACTACATTCATTCTCAGTATATAAAGTTATTTTGAAATATATATTTCTTGTGATACTTCATATTATAATTTTGTGTTGAATGAAATGTTTTCCGTTGGATATTTTTTTTGTGTTGATTCTAAAATGTCTTGGTTCTTTGGTGACAATTTCATTCTTATTTGAAAGGTATCTTCCCTGAGATGGTGATCTAGTATTTTTTTTATTGCATGTTTTAGAAACCTCGTTCTTCTTGGGTGGTGGTCGTCTTTTTAATAGTGGGATTTCTGAGAAGTATATCATGGGGTGGTTGTTCGGACCTTTCCATATTTCATCCTTTCCAAGTTTTTTTAATTATAGAGGATAATAATATTGTGATAGGTATCATATGTAATGTATCATATTTCATGGATCATTGCTTTGTGTTTTTTGGTTATTGGAGGTTTTGAGGGATACTAGAGGTGTTATGGGGGGTTAGATATGAGTTTGGCCATCTAACTTTGTATCGCATAATGATGGTATTTATGGTAGTGTATATGGTGAAGCTCATTTGGAGTTGTATGGTGTGGTGCCTGAATATTTAGTTTTAAAGGTTGGGAGAGATATCCATTTTAGAGTTTTATTGTTCCATGGGGTTTAAAATTCATATTGTCGAGGGAATTTATCTGATATCATTTCCCTATGGAAAATAGGGGTGATCCTAATACCATGGTGAAAGGTGTCATGCTTCTAGAGTCTGGGGGAATATCCCCTATAGAAAACATTGGGTTGTGAAATTCCATGAGAGTATGTTTTGGTGGGAGTGGTATTCAATGATTCCACCTTTCTAAAATAGGCACCATAAAATGGTATGGTAGATGGGTCTAGTGGTACATACATGAGGAGAGGTTGAGTCATACAAGGGAGGAAAGAAATGATGAGTTTGAGAACTCCATGTTGTAATCTTCGATGTAGTGGGTCAAAATTGATAGGGATTTCTCCATATTCCATAGTGAAGGGAGATGGTGGCATGGTGGACATCTAAAACTCTGTGTTCCATGACATAGGAAAAGGAATTTTTGTGATTGGAATTATTTAAATTAATTTTGAATATTCATGAAATTTGGGGGATATGGTTGTTTAAAATTCTTGGAATCTAAATATCCTCTGATATAGGGTCACCACATTCATCACAAGAGTCACTAAGATATAGTGTAGGTTATCCAAACATCCTATATAAGTAGAGGCACAAATATTCCTTGTTTTAATTTTTACTCTTTACCTTGAAATACTAGTCAACCCCTATACCTATCACTATCAATTTTTTATCCTTTGGGTGATTCTAAACTCCTTAGATCATTATAATCAAACACTCCTTGATTCAAGTTTCTCCTTTATCCTCTTCTCTTGTCTTCCATTATTCTATTTTTTTCCATAGAATTGATATGTTTATGTTCCTCTATTTTGGAGATTAGTTTCAAGTATTCCTTGATGTTGGATTGTTTTGGATAGGTGTTGGATAGATTACCTTTGAATTTTGGTGTGGTTTATCCTTATTTCATTCACTTTGGTGTAGTGGTCTTTCAAAGATTCGTATTGAGGTAGTGGATTCAAGACTCTCTTTTTCTTATGAAAATTATGGGATTGTCATTCTTTTTTTTCTTTGGGTAATTGTTATGAATTGAGCTAATAAGATAAATAACCAAAAGGATGTATAAAATGGAAGTGTTCCATATGTGGTTTATCAATATTTTGTGTTATTTTATGTGATATTTTATTTATTTCATATTTGGTAAAAAAAAATACTGAATAACTTAGGAAGAATATGATGAAAACAAGAAATTGAGAATTTATTAGGATGAAGTGTGGTCTAAACCTTAATGTACTTTGATAACCAAAACCCCTCAAAAATTGAATATCCTTTTCATGTTTCATGATGATATGAGCCTTTTTACTATTATAAATTGATTTCCATGAAAACATGATTATCAATGTGTTTATAAACTAGAATGACCACACATAATTTATTGATAATTAAATATGGTAATAAAAAGTGTTGGTTGATTATCCTATAAATTAATTGATGTCTAAACTAGCCTATATATTCTAGACATATATGGGTTTTTTTGAAAGTTTGGTTGTGATATGTGGTACACGTGTGGATAGAAATTATTCTATGATAAGCCGATTGTGTGTTGCATGATGGATGGTTGGAAATATTTTGGTAGTGATGATGTGGTTGGTTGAAAAATGAAGGGTTTGGTTTTTGTGCGAGTATGGTATATATGGTAGTGTCAGATGATATGGTGTGGGTGGTGAATGTAAAGTTTATGGAAATGAAATGTTTCTTTTTGTATGGGATAACTATAAATTGTGAGCTTGTGGTTATTCTATGTGAATAATTGTTAGAAATTATTGATGTTATGGGGTGTAATGGATTAATAATGAACATATAATGGGGTTGTTTGGATATAACTAATGATGTGGTAAACATTTATGAATTGAGAAATAATAAATGTAGAAATGGAAATGGAATAGTGTGGGTGTTGGTTTTTGAATGGTTTTTCATTAAATATGGGTAATGAAATAAAAAAACATGATACAAAGAGATAATTTAAAATATTAATTTTTTGAAGATACCTTTAAATAATTATCTATGGCTGGTAATATGATTGATTTCATAGATTTTATGGTTATTTGTCTTGTAGAGGCATTGATGGTTATTGATTGATACTGTTGTTGTGATGGTGGAGTATATGGGTTGTTATAAGGATATTTGTGCGAACCCCTAGGCATGGATTTATGTGTAAATATCTATCGTTTTATTTTATTTTGATTTCTATATACACCCCACCTAAGTCATATAACCTTAATGATACCAAATATTTTTGGGGTTTAGGTGTTTTCCTTAAACATATAAGGTGGTGAGGGTTAATGGAAAACTACCCCCTCTTCCATACCCTCCCTTTGGTATTAGTATGTGTCATGTAAATTAAAAATACCTAGTGGTTATTTTATCAGTGGGGTTTGTGTATGGTAGGATGAAATCAAAAGGTTGGTGTTATTCATGTTCATGATGCCCTATTACCCTAAAATTATGATATGACGGATGTATATATGATGATATTGTGATGTGATCTTGGGATTATTTGAATAGGGTGAGATCTTGGATTAAGTATTATAATTATGTGGTAATTACCATGGGTTGAGGGCTATTAATTTTCCATTATGATGAGGATGATGATATGGATGGTATGGGATCACTGGAAAATATACCTTGGGTTTGATAGAAAAAAACTCAGTGGGTAAGTAGTTGTGGGAAACCTATGATTATATTATTCTAATATTATGTTCTCATATTGTGTTTAATACATGGTGAGTGGGACTTTGTAAGGCTGGGAATAGGTAATTCACCTTGTGGATGATTATTGGTTCTGTTACATGTTCACAAATCATTAATATACTCTTCTCACATTTTCATGAGATTTCTTGAGGAGGATCTTTCGGATTATACATATTATGTTAACTTTGATATGTATATATATATATATATATATATTATTTTCAAATGGTCAATAGGGATTTAGTGATCTAGATGGATAATTCTATATTTTAGTGGATAGTTGTTATTAGTGCAACTGCCTAGGAGTTGTTTGGTACGTTATTTTGGGAGACTACTTGTATTTCAATTCATGAAATATGGAATTTTATTATTATGGTATATTGGTTTAATTTATATTTTGTGGTTTTTATTTTTGGTTATCATCTTTTATCTTATCCTTAAATTGATATATTAATGCAAATGACTCCCATTTTTTTATACCCTTGGTGCTAGTCATCAACCCATGACCTATTAGAGTTGGGCTATGGGAGTCACTCTCTCTTCATTTTCGGATAAGGATAAGTATCAGTGAAGGGGGGTCACGAAATTGAATCCAAAATTATGGGGAGTAGGAATTCAAGGAGCTCATTGAGTATATCAAAGAGGGCCTTGAAAAAGAATATCTAAAATCCTAGGCCAAATAGATTTATTAGTTTCTAAAATAATTCCTATATTTTTATCAATATTACACCATGGAATAATATGATCTCATCCCTCTAACCTATGAATAATAAACCATGTATGTGAAAATTGAATTACATATCCCTTATCTCCTATTCAACACAAAACGCATCCTAATGTCCATAAAAGTATAATCACATCTTCTAGTAAAATAATTAAAGTGGTGAACATAAACTTTCACTCTCTAATATTTCATTTTTTATTATTATAAATGTACACTCACTATCCTTTTATATATTAGGAATAATAATCACCTTTTCATGCCTAAGAGAATGAGGAAGAAGTGTGGGATTTCATCACCTAGGAGAAGATATTGATGGAGCTAGATGAATAATCCAGTTGAGAGGTGGTGTTTTAAAAGAATAATCTTTACGGAATGAAATGAATTCTCTTCCACCTTTATCTCAATAAATATATCCACTAAAGGGGGATATGATACATAGTAATCCATTATTCTCCTTTCCCCAAGTCTTAATTATTTTATTATCTTATTCTTTGGTTTGATACTTTTTTTTATTTTTCTTATGGGGTTTCCAACTCCTAATGTCTACTTAAAGAGACTTGGATAAATAAATTATGGTGTTTACTATCACACAAAACTCATCCACCTTTAGAATGGGGATAATAAACTAGTACCACACAACTGGGGGTAGTAAAAAAATTGTACCCACTTGGGGGTTTAAACCAAGAAATATTTTTCTTTACATCTTTCTCATTTTTATTTTTATAGATTAAAAATTCAATGTTTATTTTTGGTTTATTTTATAATGTATATAATACCATAAGATAAAAGATTAACAAAATACACTTTATTAGAATAACTGGGTGAATATATTTACACCTTAGTTATTCCTACCACCATTATTTTTTTGATCTATAAAATAGGGTATTAAAATCTATGTGAGGGGATATTTTAAATATTTTGTTTTTTGTGTGTGTGTTTCTTTCACTTTTTTATTTCAAATAAAATGTATTTGTTCATTTTTTAAATTTGATGCATCCTATACTCTTTTTATATAGAATAAATGATTAAATTAACAAAAATGTATTTCCTTATTTGAAAATTGGAAAAAATTTGAAGAATGATTTAAGTTAACCCTAATTTACAAAACATGGACTAAAACAATGAACTTGTTTTGGGTGAATTATTTTCTATCGAAAAGTAGAACCTCAATGAGCCACTATAAATGGAAAATCTATGGGTAATTTTAACTATATTATATTGATCAATTTGGATCCAAACTAAAATTCTTTAAGATATCCAAATCATAGTTTGTGTTTGTATGTGAAACTAAAATAAAATAAAATAAAATCCATTAATAAATAGTTAAAGATATTTTTTTATATATTTATCCAAATATTTTGTGATTTTTTAATGTAGAAGAAATGTTTTTCTACAGAAAAATTTCTCCAATGATATGTGAATTTATTATTTATTTTTCATGTTGGTTTCCCTTATTTACTATTTCTTGCATATGTATTTTACTCCATGAAATGTTTTGGAATTATTTTTTTCCCTTATTATTAGTGACAAATAGGTATTTTACATGGATATTATGAGTCATTAATCATCTTGATCAAATATATTATAACGTGTTTTGTTGTGCTTCTTTGGGTGTGTTTCTTTTATCTCACATTTATTGCTTGATCCAAGTTTAATATCCCATGGTATATTTGGTGTTTTTGTCTGTACGATGAGTTATTATGCATTTATGATTTTGAATTGTATGTTTCATCTTGGTTATCCATAAATCTTTCATCCCATGTGTTTTCCTATTCTCCTATTATGTTTCCTACTATAATGATATCTTGTATTCCCCTGGGATTTTTATTCATGCAGTTCACTCGAGTTCTTCCTAAGAGAGAAAACATCGTATTTTGGTTCATCCAAGTAGAGAGATTAAGAAGATGTTAGAGGAGAGGTATTGATCCAAGGAATTGTTACCTACTGAAGGAAAACAAGTTGATTCATATAATCAGTTATCGGTGTTGTGTTCTAGTATAGATCAATGGATACATCCAATCCTTTTGAGAGGTATGGTTTACACATGAAGGTTTTGGAGGTCACAAAGTACCATTCTAGTCATTATCAGAACTATGTGTAATGATCTAGAACTATACGTGGTTCTTTCATATTTTTTATTATTCTTATTTTTAAATTCCATTGTATCCTTTTATAATTTTTGTGTATCGTTAACTTTTATAGGAATTTGAGATGATAACTTCATGTGGTGGGTTTGAGTACCACCACCTATTTTAGTTGGGTGTATTTCCTCAGATAGATTATTTGTTCCTTACTAATTTTTGACTATTTGTATCTAGTAGTTTTATTTTCATAATAAAGAGTTAAAAGGTTTTGTTATACCCATGCACATAGGTTCAATGTAGACCGAAGCACATTATAATATTATATGAATCTTTTAATTCCTATATTCTTAATTGAAATTTGTGCATCTTGATCTTTCCCATCATCTTCAATTTTTTTCAAAAAAAATAATTTATCTAAAAATATTAATAATCCATCACATAAATCACAATATATTAGTCATTTAATAGGAACTACCTCAAAAACAAAGCCTTTAACAATTGGTATCAAATCCCTTAAATTTTAAATGATGGGTTTTATGAAATTTTAAATTGAAAAGTTTGATTAGGAGAATGATTTTAATCTATAGAGGATTAAAATGAATGAACTTATAGATCACAGTGTGTTTCATTAATCTCTATTTGGTCCAAAGAATAAAGTAACCATTATTTTCAATGGTGTAAAATTTTCTATTATTGAGGTTTATGTGTCCATTTATGTCTTTCAAAAAGTGTATAGTGTCATATTGTTATCCTTAGGTAATAATTTTCCTTGAGAGAACTCCCATGGGTCTAATAATTCCCAAATGTGGTCTAAACATGAGAACCTATGTTTTACTAACTATTTTTTAGGAATATTTCATAAGAAATTATAATTGTATGATTTTACAATTCATCTTATAACTATAGCCAAGACCCATATCGATGACTTTAAAAAAATATTTCTAATCTTTAGAATATAGATGAGAAGATTTATGATGAAGGCCTATATAATATCCTATTAACATCATTAAATGAACCCTATAATCTTGTTGAGGAATAAATTAGGTTTGGTAGAGAATTTTTGGTGCTTGAGGAGTTTAAATAAGTGTTATTTTCTAAAGAACTATAAATATGAGGAACTTTTAAATAAGAGGATGAATGACTACTTCTAAGAGGCAGAAATGAACAATGTAAGTGAAGGGATAATAGTATGTCTAGAAGGATATTTTCTAAGTCCTAAGGTAGAGTATTAATGTGTTTTTAGTTTAATAAACCTAATAATATTATGAGAAATTATCCTGGAAATAACAATTATAAGGGTAACAATGATCATTTGTTATTAGTGATATAGAAATTCAATATCGTTGATGTCTTGAATGTGTATATGAATACCATTTCTAATGAGTGGGTCCTAGATTCAAGATAAACATTAAATATTTGTACCAATAGAGAATAATTATTTTCTTTATGAAAATTTTAGAGTGGTGAGGTGTATATAAAGAATAATAAGAGTTTTCATACCATGTGTATAGGTTCTATTTCTCTATAGATTCATGATGGATCAGTGAAAACTGGGGATGAGGTTAAGTGGCTACCAAAATTAAAAAAGAAACCTCATTTAACTATGAATGATTTTGTAAGTATTAGGTTTTTTAAGAGACATATCACCATTATTATAGGAACTCTCGTGAATTGGTTTCATGTCCTAGATGATAGTATGCATTTGAAGCTGTTGAATTCCACCAAAGTCTCAATATCTGATAACACTATTTTATATCATATAATAATTTGTAACATGAGAGCTAAGGTAATTAATGAGGTTAGTAATAAAGGGTTTTTAACTGATATAATCTTAAGTGATCTTCTATTTTTTAAAGATTGTGTGTTTGTAATTTCAAAATGTGTGAGTTTTAATAGGTTGGTGTACAAAGATAAGGTCTCCTTGAATATATGTGTTTGGATTTATGGGGAGCTTCTAGGGTTGTATTCCATAGTGGAGGACATTACTTTGTGACTTTTATAGATGACTACTCACAGAAATTATAGATTTGTATACTGAAAAATTAGTTTGAAACTTTTAAAATGTTCAAGACATGAAAATCCATTATTGAATATCAGATATAAAAGAAGTTAAAAACCTTTAGGATTATTAATGGATTATAATAACTGAATGAATTTGTATATTTCTGTAACTCTGCAGTTGTGCTGAGACCCCAGATAGTTTTAGAGATCCCAAAATAAAAAAAAATTAGCTAAGAGAGTGAATATGATCTTGGATAGAGTGAAAATAATTCTCTCACACTTAGGTTTTTTTCAGTTCTTCTAGGAAGAAGATGATAATATTATAGTGTATTTGATCAATCATTTCACCTCAAGTGTTATTAGTTTTAAACTACCTAAAAAAATTTTATCGGTTTCCCTTATTTTAGGACACCTAATAGACTTTAGTTGTATCAATTATGCTCATAGTAAAACTAATAAGTTGGAACTAAAGCTGTAAACTGTGTTTTTATGGGTCAACCTCGGGGGGTTATGGGTTATTAGTTTTTATTAGACAAGGATACTTTTTAGAAGTGAATTATAATTCATGTTATTATCATCTATGAGGTGTTTATTACTAAGAAGAAACCTATAAATCATGATGATATGGTTTTTCCAAAACCTATGGGCATTGAAGTTCTTTTATAACCTATAAAACAATCTAAACCTAATACTTCATCTACTAGTCCTCACATATTGTTTCATAATGAATCCAAGTATAACACTAAGTCAGATGTTGAGGGAGAGAATGACCAAAAAAATTATTAGATATTATAATATAGGGTTAGGTGGATCATTTTACTCCCTTCCCAGTGCAGTCACATAGATGTAACTTCTTATACATTTAAAATTTCTATTGATATAAATAGTGATAACCCATTAAACTTAAAAAATCCATGAAATATAAGGAATATAAGAAGTGGTTTTTTTGATATGAAAGACGAAATAGAATCCTTTCTTAAAAATAGAACCTAGAAAATAGTGACTAAACATAAAAGGAATAGAGTTATATGTTGTAAATAGATTTTTAAAAAAAAACAAGATAACACTAGGTAGATGGAAATTAAATATAAGGGTTCCTCTAGTATGGGGGAATTGATTATAGAAAATTTTATTTTTCTATTTTTAAACATTTTTATTTTATACTATTATCTTATTTTTATACCCATAATGACTTTTATATGGAATATTTAGATGTGAAAACTTTTTTTACATGGAAATTTGGATGAAATAATTTACATGGATCCTCTAATAGGTTTTTGAAAATATTTTAAAACTAAAAAAATATAATTTTTATGAAAATAATTATATGGACTTAAAAAATACACAAGGTAGTGGTACAAAAAAATTGATTCCATTATGATTGAAAATGGATATAATATAATTAAATATCATGCATGTTTTTATTGTAAACCTATTAAGCATGAATATTTACACTTGTTATAATATTTTTTTGATATGATTCAAATTTATAATAGAATGAGGATGATAAAAGATGTAAATATCCAAATTAGAACTACTTTAAAAATGAAATATCTTGATAATGTTAATTAAATATTTGGCATGGAGATAATTATGAATAGAGAAACTTAGTTTTTTTATTTTTCCTAATGTAGTTATGTGAATAAGGTGTTAAAATGGTATCTATTTGAGAATTTTAAATATATTAGTGTGCCTTTGGGAAAGCACTTCAAGTTTTCACTATCCTAATACCCTAATTGTGAATGAAATTTAACCTTCATAAAGAAAATACCATATGAAAATATAGTAGTTATTCTTATGTATAACTTGAGTTACTCTAGAACCAACATTTCTTTTGTTGTTTTCACCTTAACATGTTTTATAGGAAATTTGAGGAAACCCCATTAGCATTCATTTGAGTGGTTATTGAGGTATGTCTATATATATTTTGACCTATGTATTTGTTTTTTAAATAATATTAGTTTTGATAATAACATAGTGATCATTATTGATTTGGAATATGTTGATAATGTTGATACAAAAAAATATATTAATGGTTCTATTTTAATTTCTTTCTGTGGTCCTATTTCATGGAAATATAATATGAAATCGGTATTTTCCTCTTCTACCACTGATCCATAATGAGTTTATTTAACTTAATCTATTAAGTAATCCATTTAGATAAAATGAATTATAATAGAATTTCCTTTATCTTTTAGCATTATAGACGCACATTTTGATAGGCATCCAACCCTAAAATTATCTAAGAATCAAGTTTTCCATGGTAGTTTAAAGCATACATAAATATATATATATATATTGGTTACATTTTTTGAGGTTATAGAGACTAGGGTGGTGTGTGTCCATAAGATACACACTTCTGATAACTCAGACAATAGTTTCACTAAGGATATTATGTTATCAATGTTTAAGAATTATTTAGGTTTAATAAATATAGTCTTATTTCTATAACATTAGTTTTGAAAAACATCAACTGTGTAATAATTTTTTTTTAAATGTAGATAATTTTGAATTTTTATATGTGGCAGAATTATTTGTTTACAACTAAATTTATTAATTGGTATATATGTGTTTATTGTTTAGTTTTCATGTTTCATGCGCTTGTTTCACATTTAATGCCTCTATATTTTACTCCATAAAATATTCTAAAATTATTTATTTTCCTTATTATTAGTGGTATCTCAATATTTGTCTTGGCTATACTCAGACATTGATCATCTTCATTAGATGAATTGATGTGTGTTGTGTTTTTATTCTTTAGGTGTGTTTATTTTGTCTCATAACTCTATCTATGTTTAATATCTCGCACCTATCTGGTGTTGTCATATGTGTAGTGATATATTGCATAGTTATTATTTTGAATGGAATGTTTCATCCATGTTGTCCATGAATCGATTATCCCAAATGTTTTCATATACTCTCTTTGATTTACCTTTTGGGATGATGGCTTGGATTACCCTAGTTTTTTCATTCATGTGGTTCATTTAAGTATTTATCAAGAGATAAAACCTGTGGTTTTGGCTCCAATGAGTAAATAGATTGAGAGGATGTTGGAGGAGAGGCCTTGATCTAAGTCTCTATTGTTTCCTGAAGGGTGATTTTTTAGTTCCATTCATTGGTTACCAATGCTTCATTTTGGTGGATAACCGTGGAGATGTTCAATCCGATAGAGTATGACAGTTTTTATGTAATCATTTTGGAGGTCTCAAAGCCATATTTTATCCATTGACAAATCTTGTTGTAGAGATATGGCATTGTAAACAGTTCTTTTTATTTTCTTAATGTTTCTATTTTTATATTCGAATATATCCTTTTATAATTTGTGTGTATATCATGAATCTGTCTAGGAAGATGAGATAATAACTCCATGTGATGTGTATGAGGACCACAACATAGTTTATTTGGGCCATTTCTTCTAACATCTTCTCTGGTCCTTACTATTTTTCTAGTCTTTTTATATTCATCTTTTATTTTCATAATAAAGAGATAGGAGGTGGTGCTCTAAATATAAATAAAAAACATAGGACGAATCATATTATATGTTTTGTTTTTTTCTTTTTTATCTTTCTTGATTGAAACATGATCATCTTAATCTTCTCCATCATCTTCACTTATATTATTCTAAAAAACAATTTATCTAGAAAATTTCATAATATATCACATATATCAGTGAATCTTGGATATTAAATAGCTACATACACCACAACACATCCCCTAACACCTTACTTTCATGACTTTTCTATCACAAATGGTCTCATAGAATTCCTACTATTTAGAATTAACTATTTCAAATTTTCCCTATACTTCAAATAAGTTTTATACATATTTTATATCCTAAATAAAAATGTGTGAATAAGTTCATGGAATGATCAACACTTATCACCAAAGAGGTGTAGAATATTAATGTGCTTAGGATGTTTCTGAATATACAAACTAATAAGCAGATAGTATTATAAAAATTATATAGAATGGGATATCAAATGAGTTTAAACTATTATTCTGGGTAATGAAGGATTCCATAGACAAAACAAGGGAGAAATATATAATACCCTATCTCCAGTAACCCAGATCCAATGGTTTACATAACATATTGGTACAAAATACTTGAGATCACATCCTAAGGGATCAAATAGTTTTGTAATGTTAGGAGACAAGATACATACATTAAATAAATCATAAAACTCCATTGAACACTTTATTATTTATTCTATTATATCCCTGAAATCATTCAAAGTTTACTTCTTGATACCCTAGCTAAAGGAAAACATTATAAAGGATGATATTAGATGCTAGACAAGGGGAAACTTATAGGGGAAGTTATCATAGAATAAATAAAACATGAATAATATGGTAAAGATAAACAATAATAAAATATACCATGTAACTAAAATCATGAAAGGGGAATAAATCCATGGATGAAATAACAACAAAAATAATAATGTGGATAAAAATACCTAGTTTTATAAGATATAAAGTATAATTTTGGACATCATAATCTTATGGTCAATTATTTTTTCTAAGACATTATCATAAATATGTAAGGCATATGAAAAACACCCAAACTAGTTTTAATCATAATTTATATTGATGCATCGAGGGGATATAAAGGGAATTTCCTGTTACTTTCTATATCTAATTCATTCATCATATAAAATAAATGAATAGAAATATAATACATTATCAATATAAACATTCATACTAAAAAAAATTTCATAAAAAATGTCAATATTTTCCTCAGTAAAAAAATAAAAAAATGTGATCGTAAGAAATCCAGATAAATAAAGTGGATAGTATCATTAGTGTATATCCCCAATGAATCATAACATTCATTAAATGGTGTTAATATAGATTAAAAAAATACCTTTTTTAAAGTTATTAGAAATTCAATTTATAATCAAGAATAAATCACCATTTCTTTTAAAAAAAATTAAACTAAAATTCAAAACATAATGGGGATAGGATTGTATTTAAAAAACTGTGGAAACTTGTATATAAATATTGATAATTAACAATTTCTATGATAGAAGGAAAAGAAAATCATCTGTTAAACATTAAAAAGATTATTTTTCGATACTGTAAAAATTAAATATTATGCCATAACAGAAAGAAGAAAATTAAAATGATTGTTTTTAATACTTTTTAAAGAAAATAAAAGATTATATAAAATAACTTTATAAATAATTTAAAATTAAATAATAAATTTCAGAAAATAATTTTGAAAAATAATGACATGAAAGAAAAAAAATTTCCGACCAAAGAGGAGAAATAAGGTTGGTTTTACTTAAAACCACTCATTAGGTATTCTAAGTAAAAAGAGAGGAAAATAAAACAAAAAAATAAAAATACCATTAAAAATAGATAAAAATAAATTATATGATATTTAATAGATAAATATCATACAATTATTCTAATGGAAAATTAAACCTAAACAATCCCTAATAAGAATGACATTTTGAAATAAACTGTCATGACCCGTCCCCTAGGTCTCGGGCCATGAAATACACCAATACCACCTCCCAAAGGCTAGGGCTTGGTGACTAGTCCTGAAGGCATCAACCTATAAGTAGGAGGCATTTTTATGAGTACCAGTACGCACGCACACACAACCACAACCCAAATCTAGAAAAGTAAACATGCATGCCACTAAACAAGCACAAAATAAAAGTACAAACTGTAGGCAAAATGGGCTACAATACAAACCCAAAAAAAAGATAAACTGAAAATAGGAAAGTACAAGGAAAACTCAGAAATCTGTCTACTAGAAACCCAACCAGATGGGTAAGTGTGGAATAATTGCTGGAACTTGTAGACGTATGCCCCGCCAGCCTGGTCTCACTGGGCACCACCGGGTCCGGGTCCACCAAGTCCTTTATCAAGGTGGCGGACGTCTGTACCAGACACAAAACGTTCGGGTGAAGCCCGTGTAGGGTTGAGTAACAATATACTCAATAGGGACCCCAAAACAAAAAAGAAAAGACCACAAAGAAATCCATAGAGCAAACCACAAAACATGATCATGAAGTAAGATAGCTCACACCGGGTATAATCTATAGTATGAAAGTAGGACCATTAGTCATATCATCGAACACCTTGGGCTGCTGGAGAACTCCACATCAATGAGTACAGTGGGCCTATCGGGTCACATAGAAACCACTTCCCAAAAACCTTGGACTGTTGTGGTACTCATAAATGATGAGTACTATAGGTATGATGGGTCACACAGAAGCCTCTCCCTACCATGGGCATGTCTGGTCACACACACTACTACAAAAATGGGTTTATGTGGTGCCATCCTTTAACAGATCTAAAAAAGCATTAACAAAGGGGGTGCCTTTATCAGCACTGATAAAGGGTACTTTTAACATCGTTAAAAAAGCGTTATTAAAAGTTCCCTTTATCAGCCCTTTTTAGTAGTGTTAATAAAGGAGGGGCTTTATCAGTGTTTTTTCCCAAACGCTGATAAAGTGTATATGTCAAAAAAAATTATATTTCATTAAAAATAATATATTGATATATAAATATATATGTATATTTATATTCATATAAATATAATATATAGAGTTTTAATATGTTTTAGATAAGTATAAATAAACATTTTCACTGAATATATTAGATATGTAGTGAAAATAACTTATAAAATATCTTAAAAAATTATTAATTAATAATTTTCTAATTAGAATCGACTAATAATCATTTAATAACAATTTTAAGAAAAAAAATCAAAAAATAAATAAAACATTTAAATAATTTGAAAATGCAACTCAAACTTTAAACGACCATAACTCACTACTATAAATATGGCCTTTATCAATGCCTGTGTGTGTGTGTGTGTTAATATATATATTATTGTGCATGTGTATATATATATTTGTGTGTGTCTGTATTGAAAAACGGATATATATTATCTATATATTCTAAATATATATATTCATATAAATATATAATATTTGTAAATATGAATAATTATACTTATAGATACACATATAATATATGTGTGTGTGTGTTGTATATATGTATTTATTTATTTATAAACACACACAAAAAATCATATTTTATAAATGTATTTAAAACTAATCTTATAAATATATATTAATATACGAATAAATATATTAATATATTAATATATATATATATATATATATGTATATTAATATACAGATATATATGTATATATCAATATAACTAAATATATATATTAATATTTATATATTATTGTATTATTATATATATATATTAATATAGGAGTAAATATAACTATATATATATAATTAATTAATTAAATGACGAGCAAAGCATTATGGTGTAGTGGTAAAGGTTTAGATGCATAGGCAAGAGGTTTTGGGTTCGAATCCAGGGGGAGGCAGGGTGCACGTGCAGGTGGAAATGAGGCTAAGTTTTGTTAATGGCCTGGATGGGGTGGCCACTAGGGCGTGCATGCATGGGGGTGGCTGGGGCGTGCGGGCTAGGGTAAGGGGACGTTATTGAAGGGGGATTCAAGCACTGTCGATGTGCCTCCCCGAATAGCAAAATTAATTTTTTATTTTTTTAATGTTTTTTAACTTTTATCAACGCTAAAAAAAGAACTAATAAAGGGACCATTTATCAGTGGTTTATTTAGCGCTGAAAAAAGACCAACTTTATCAGCACTTTTTTTAGTGCTGATAAAAGGGGCCTTTATCATTGCCTCACTTAACAACACTTTTTTAGCACTGTAAATGGACTTTCTAACGCTGATAAAGGATATATTTGCAATAGTGATAGAAGCCAATTCCCACCTTTGTCATACTGAGGAACTCCTCCTCTTGAGTATCATGGTTCTGCCGGGTAAAACAAATCTTCTCTTCACCATAGGTCTTCCGGGTCACACAGAAGTCACTTCCTACTAGGAAATCATAGCTAATCCAAATAGGGTCTCTTGTCAGCAGTTTTTAGGTCTCAGCCAACTGCAGGGTTTATGCATGTAGTGTGCTTGATTCCAGGATAACCGCTCGTCAACCTATTCATTGAATTTCAACTTCCATGAAATCCTCCATAGTGTTTGTCTAAAGATTTTCCTTATCATGAGGTTTCCAACATCGCAAACGGATCGTCAATTGGATGCCCAATTTGAAAGATATTGGCGTTTTTGCAAACATGGGACAATTGTCTCCGAGCCCAGTCTAACCTGGTCTGACTGACCCTACCAACCCGGACCAGGAGCCTCACATGCCCCAGTTTAGTTTGAATGACCTGACCTGAACTAGTTCGGGTCTGGGTCAGGCCGGTCTGATCTGGTCTGGCCTGTTGGGCCATGGGTTCGGCCAAAACTGATGAGGTGGGTTAGGCCTGATGGGCGGGTCAGGCCCGAGGCCCTGCCCGGTCCTCCAAAGGAGGACCGATTCTATGCCTGGTTGGGATGCGATAGTAGGCTGCATCCTCCCTCTTTCCTTGCAGGTCATTGTGGGGCCACCTCCTTCAGCTGGGATGCATAGTGCATCCGGGGCGCCATCACGCGGTCAGCCAACTGGCAGGTCGGACCTTCCGCACGTAGTCAGGGGACCGCGTGCACCGAGAACCATGGCACGCAGCCGTGGGATTCTCCACCGATGAAGACAAGGGGTCATGTCCTTTCGGTAGTCATCTTCCTGGATGATGTCTTCTACTACACCATCACGGACGAAGCCTACCGCGGCGCTCCTCTCGGCACACCGTCACGGCGCGCCAGAAGGCTCTTTCGTGGACCACCGGGTCCGCACCGGTGGACCGTTCTTTTCACTGCTTACACCAAGGGCCTCCTGATGATTCAATCTTCTCAATGATGGCCTCAAACCCCCCTTGTCTCCACTTCGAAGACACATTCACAGAGAACGCACAAGGCGTAGGGGCACAAGCCTTGTTTGTGTCGGCATGCACCCTCCGTGTTAGATGTTTAAAAATAGAGCAGTCTTGGGATCACAGTTCTATTGGATAATCATAAATCGCAACACAAAGTCCCCAAGGAAAACACCCTCCCACAAGAACACATGATCCAATGATCAACATATTCGTGGGTTGATCCGCATTCATTGTTTTAGAATAAGAATGGGGAAAATGAGAGGACCAGTTTGGGATATACCTAACACTAAGAGGGGGTGAATCAGTGTTAGAGACTTTTTAAATCAATTCCAACTTTTATCCCTTTACCTCTTGACCTGTTAGGATCTTGATTCTCTTATTCTCTTTTCTGTGCCGCATGCAATAATAGAAAGCAGTAAAAATATGCACATGATATTTTTACAATGTTCACCACTCAAGAAGAGTAGCTACGTCCTTGCCATGCATGGGTATGACCAGTGCATGGATTCTACGCTATGATGTGATATTCAATTATAGTGGAGTGGCTAGGAAAACAATCCTCTAGCCATTTTGAGTCCCTACACTTTATAGGGGGTGGGAAACAATCCTCTTCCCTGGACTGGTGATGGCCTAGTCCAACTTGCAGCCTCTAGCTGGTTCTTTATACTTCTTATGGAGATAGTCTTCTTCTTTATTGATAAAGGTAGGTTCTGGTCTTGGTATTCTTTAGTGCTGTTTACTTGATTACTTACAAAGCAGTAGGCAAGAAATTATATTCTTTCTTTCTCTTCTTCTCTAGTGCAAAAACCTACTGCACTAGTTCTTCTTCTTTCTTCCTCTTAGTGCAACAACTGACTGCACTAATATTCTTATTTCTTTAGCTAGAATCACATAAACCAATGTGATTATTCAAATAGTGAGGATCCGCTCACCTAGCATCATCTTCATTAAACTACCCTGAATAATTATCAGCCTTCAGTTGGGCATACTCTGTTCTTCTTCTTATTCTATTCCTTCTCTTCTCAATACCAACACCTGAGTGTATTGGTATACTGACTTCTTCCTTTTTGCAGATATGAGTTCAATTACACGTCTAGTTCTTCTTCACTTCATAAACAAAAACGAGAGTGATGAACACCAGTCCTGTGAGTGCGGTACAACTTCTCTTCGTGAAAACAAATGGTTCACAGTTCTTTCTTCTTCGCAAAGCTGCTTCAAGTGTGATATGCACCTATCGAATGCCCGCGGGACCCCCAAATTTTTCGCGCACCCTTCTAGGTGGATTGCGCATACAATTCATGCCTTGCACGTAAAAAACACCTTTTTTCATGAAAAACCCTTTTCGTAAAACTCTTCTTTTTTACACAGAACTCCCTTTTTTCACGCATCACTTCTTTTTCGCGCTGCACTTCTTTTTTTCACGCAATACTCTATACTTCAATTTTCTGCGCGTCAGAGCTCGGGATTTGTCTAAGTTTAAAGTCTCTAAAAATGAGAGGGGGTCACATCATATTTATAGGCATTTTTGACCCTGTGTGTAAAAACCCCTTCCTGCGCGTAAAACTCCTCTCGGTGCGTAAAACTTTCTCTCACTTCTTTAATTAAGCGCACCTTCCTTTATTTCCGTGCACCACTTGGATTTTTCACGCACCTCAGGACTTTTCCATTTTTCATAATTCTAAGCATGAAGCTCCAATTGTGTGCAAAATTCCACACCACGTTCCATATTGCGCACAAAGCCAACCTTTCGCACGACATCATATTTCTCACAATGATCCAATATTTCGCGCATTTCATGCCTTTGCCAATTTTCGAGCTTCTGATCTTGAACCACCTTTTGCACGAAAAAATTCTTTCCTCTATTTCGCACACCACGCCAATATTTCTCACAACCTTCATTTTTCACGCATCCCGCTGATATTTCGCGCATCCCGCTAATATTTCCCGCACCGCTTTATTTTTTCACGCAACTCGCTACAATTTCCGCAAACTCCATTTCTTTGTCATTTTTCGATGTTATGACCTTAAATAATGCCTTGCATGAAAAATTCTAAACCATATTCATTCATTCGTGCAACATCCATTGCCAAAAACACATCTTCATCTCCCGATTTTCAGGTCCTAAAATTTAGTAAACATGGGAAAATGGCGCCACCTTAAACAGTACTTTTGTGCTACCCCCAGATTGTCCATTGCTTTGTCATTTCTCTCTTCACTGCTTCTCATAACCATTCTTCATATTTCATCATGAGCTCCACTATCGTGATATATATCCTTTGATAGATCTGCTTTAGCATCATCAGAGTTACAATGGGAAGTACTGTAACATCTCATCTTCCAGCAGCATCATTCCTTCCAATCAAAACTATATAAGATTGGCATCATCATTTCTCCCCATTTCCTTTATATGGAATGCATCACAAGTTTTCCTAACTTATGATATTTGTGAAATACAAATCATCAAATCATCTTCTGGTTTGATAAAATGTGAAATGAATGGCTACCTCAAAATGCCAAGCCCTTCCACATTCTTTATTCTTATTCAACCATCATTCTACACATCATGAAAATCATATGATTCTATTATTCAAGTAAGCTCTTGCATGGTTTTCATGAAATCATAATGAATTGCATGGTCTTATTCAAATCCTCATTCATCTTCAATGATCCTCAGATGGATGATACTTCTCCATTCTGATCCAATCATCCTCAAATGGATGATACTTCTCCATTCTTCATTGTTGTAAACAATGTGTCACCTTTGACACAAGTTTTTTGAACTTAGGACTAGTTCAACAATCATCTGAATTTACTTCATGGAGGATTTCCCAAGAATGAAATTTAATGCTATTATTACATAACAATTCTCCAAGAATCCTCACTTCAGTTGATCTCCATTAACTTAGGACTACATCATCTCCTTCTTCATTTTGTCCAGTATTGACAACTGTTGACAACAAATCCAAACTTCATACACAAAGTGGTCCCAACAGAAAACTTAAAACAATTAAACCCCTACCTCAAAGTTGTTCGACATTGAAGTGGTCCACCCACAAATATTCAAGAGGTTGAAGTCATTCATCACTCTCTGGTCCCATTATTCGAGATGTGTCGAAGTTGTTAATGATCCTTCATTGTTCGTCATTGGAGAGAGTTTTTATCTTTTGTTTTTCATATAAATTCTACCCTTTGATTCTCAACTCTCCAACACATTAACCCATTAAAAGAAAACATATCACAACATTTCTATTATGTTGCGATGTCACATCATTACGCTGTTTTATTTATGAAACAGCGTATTTGTTATGCTTAAATTAATGCATTGTGATTCAATAAAAAAACGATACTTTAATGAGATTCATTTAATGAACCTCATTGTCACACCGTAGGGAAACCATCCACAGATCAACAGTAAGGGAAGAAAATAAGATAACTTTTTAAGTTATTTTATTACTTTTTGAAAAGTCTATGAACTATCTTTTTCAGTTGACCCTCGCCAGTTGAAGTTTAGTCCATTATAGGCTAATCTCAGCATTCCGAG
Source organism: Viscum album (assembly GCA_963277665.1). NCBI lineage: Eukaryota > Viridiplantae > Streptophyta > Magnoliopsida > Santalales > Viscaceae > Viscum > Viscum album. Next base: position 624,246,064 of record OY728150.1, on the reverse strand, counting down.
TTCAATGGTGCCCTCGTATTTTTTATCCAAGCATGGGTTTAAAAGTTATAAAAACATGCATGCATGTTTACTTAAAAGAACATAAAAAGGTTAAAATTCCATTCTGGGTGCACTGGACCTTGAAATCACGTGTCTTCAAAGTGACTTGTCATGAAATAATTACATATAATATTAAAAAAAATACACAAAAATTCCAGGACATTACATTACTCTCCCTTTTTGGCCTTCAAGCCCTCATAATCCAAAACAAGGCTAATCAAAAAAATGGTTTATTGAGCATGAATATAAGTATATCACTCCCATGTTCTCTCCTAGAGATTCTTGTGCTGCCACAGAATGTGCACTAGAGGAATTGACTGTCCTTGAAGGACTTGCTCATGATCGTTTTCTATCTTTACTAGGAAGTCCGCAAATGTCGTCCCATCGTCAATGTCCAAATTTCCCCAATCAATGACTTTTGATGGATCATGAAAATACCTCCTTAGCTGCGACACGTGAAAAAAATCGTGCACCCGGTGCATCTGTGGAGGAATATCTAGGTGGTACGCCACCTCGCCAACTTTGCTAAGAATCTAAAAAGGTCTGATGAACCTCGGAGATTACTTTTCACCCCAGCCAAATCAATGAAAACACCATCGTGGTGAGGTGTGAAGGAACACATGGTCTCCCTTCTCAAAATCCAAGGGTCTCTGTCTCTTGTCAGCATATGATTTATGCCTACTCTATGTAGTCCTCATCCGCTCTTGGATGATCTGCACCTTCTCAGTGGTATCCCATACAAACTATAGACCCACGAGTGTTGACTCCCTTGGGTATGTCTTGCATTGAGGTGATTTGAAAGGCTGCTCATTCAAGGCCTAAAACAGTGTCATGCCAATGGTTGAGTGATAGATATTGTTGTATACAAAATCCACTAGTGGTAGGTGGTCCTCCCAATTGCGATCAAAACCAAGGACACAAGCATGAAGCATATCTTCCAAGGTCTGTATGGTCCGCTCCGTCTGACCATCCGTCTATGGGTGAAAGATTGTGCTCAAATGCAACTGAGTCACAAATACCTCCTGAAATCCCTTCCACAATCGAGATATAAAGCGAGTTTCATGGTCTGAGACAATCATCGAAGTACCCCGTGAATTTGTACTATCTCCTAGATATAGAGGCATCTCAATCCCTCTACCGATCCCTTGCCATCGGGCCAGACCGGCAGTCCAACTGGTCAGAACAAATAAGAACATTCCAAAACAAACCCAAACTGGGTCAGGTTGGGTTAGTCAAACTAAATCGGGTCATGTGAGGCCCCTGGGTCTAGTTGGTCTGGTCGGACCGGGCCCAAACGCAATCAGTCCCTATTTACTAAAATTCCAATATCTTTCAAACCAGGTGTCTGATTGATGAGATGTTTGCGGTGTTGGAACCCTCGTGAAGAGGTGGTTTTTTTGAAATACACTATAGAGGATTTCATGGAACATGAAATTTGATGAATGGCATGAGGATCAGTTTTCCTGGAATCAAGCTCATTGCCTGCAGAAACCATGCAGTTGGATGAGACCTAAATACTGATTACAAGTGACCCTATGTGGATCAGCTACGATAGACTATTGGGAAGCAGATTCTGTGTGACTCGGAAGGCCCACGGTGGGGATCGGCTCTGTGTGACCCAGCATACCCATGGTACTCGATAGGAGGAGTACCATATCATGGCCAAGGTGGGAAGCAGTTTCTATGTGACCCAGTATGTCCACAGTTGGGAGTGGATTCTGTGTGAGCCAACATACCCATGATACTCATCAGAGATGAGTATCATAGCAGTCCATGTTTAGGGGGATGTGGATTTTGTGTGACTCAGTAGGCGCACTGTACTCGTAGAGGAGGAGCTCTCCAGCATCCCAAGGTGTTCGATGATATGACTAAGGGTCCTACTTTCATTCTCTAGAATATACCTGGTGTGAGTAATCTTACTTTGTGATCATGTTTCATGGGTTTTTATTTGGATTTCTTTGTGGTCATTTCTTTGTCTTTTTGGGTCCTTACTAAGTATATTTTTACTCACGCCTGCACAGGCTTTGCCCGCACGTGCTGTGTCTGGTGCAGACGACCATTGCCTTGATAGAGAACTTGGTTTACCAGGACCCGCTATTTCCCAGTGAGACAAGGTGGTAAGGTCATACTTCTATGGACTACAGTATCTACTATACACTTACCCCTTAGGTGGGGTTTCCAGTGGATGGATTTCATAGTTTTACTTGTAATTTATTGTTTTCAGTTTGTCTATGGTTTGGTTTGTATTATGGACCATTTTACCTACATTTTTTAATTTTATTCATTGGTTATTTGGTGGCATGCATGTTTACTTTTACAGATTTAGGTCTTGTTTGTGTGTGCGTGCAGACATGTACTCAAGAAAATTTCTCCCACTTTCAAGTTGACACCTTCAAGGCTAGTCTCCAACCCCTGAACTTTGAGAGGTGGGCATGGGGTATGTCACAGCATGGCCTCTAGGGGACAGGTTGGGACAAAGTGGTATCAGAGGTGGTCAGTTCTAACTTAAAGATTGGGAGTCTATTGTTTTGATTTTGGGCAACAATGTTAAATGTTTTGAGTTCGAATTTTAGATTTGGGGAGTTCGGTGTTGGTGCAGCGGTCAACATATCCATACAGCAGGACATTGAATTATGCTTTTTGACTTTATACATAAAAACACTGGTTGTATGCATCATATAGGAATTGTGTGTTTTCTTATGTTCTTCTTAAATAAGAGTCATCTCACTAGTTATAATCTAAAGTATGAAATTAGGACCCTTATTCATATCATCGAACACCTTGGGTTGCTGGAAAACTCCTCCTCAATGAGTACAGTGGGCCTATCGGGTCACACATAATTTGTTTCAAACTAACCTTGGACTGTTGTGGTACACATCCATGAGTAGTATTGTGGGTATACTGGGTCACACAGAAGCCGCTACACACTATGGGAATCTCAGGTCACACATAAGCCGCTTCCCAAGTTGGCCATACTAAGGTACTCCTCTTGTCGAGTATCGTGGGCCTGCCAGGTCACACGGAGCTGCTCCCCAATGTGGGCCTTCTGGGTCACACATAAGACTCTTTACACTGGTTCATCATAGTCGATCCACACATGGTCACTTTTAAGTAGTTTTTAGGTCTGATACAACCTCAGGGTTTCCACATGTAGTGCACTTGACTCCAGGAGAACCACTCCTCAAGCCATTAGTTTAATTTAAACTTCCATAAAATCCTCCATAGTGTATTCCAAAATATCTGCCTTGTCATGAGGGTTATAATGTCGCAAACATCTCATTAATCAGGCATTCGGTTTGAATGATATTTTTGCGTTTGTAAATAGGGGTCTGTTGCATTTGGACCCGATACGACCTAGTCAGACCGACCTGGCGAAGGGGCCTCACATGCCCCATTTTTGTTTCACTAACCCGACCTGACTCAGTTCTGGTCCAGGTTGTCCCTGTCCGATATGGTCTGGAAATCTGGGTCATAGGCCCATTGGGTCATGGGCCTGGGCAAACCTGATAGTGTGGGTCTGGCCCGCTTCCCTACCCAATCCGCCAAAGGTGGATTGGTTCACCACTTGGCCAGGACACTACAGGTGGTTGTGTCTTCCCTCCTTCCCTATGGGTCGTTGTGGGGCTGCCTCCTCCAGTCTGGATGCACAACATGACTGATGAGCCATCACGTGTCCAACTAACTGGCCGACCGGACCTTCCGTACGCAGTCAGGGGACCGCGTGCCCCGAGAACCACAGCTCGTGGCTGCGGGCTGCTCCACCAACATGGTTGAGGGGTCGTATCCTTCTGCTAGCTGCCGAGCCGAGCCGGCCACGACACTCCCCCCAGCGCACCATCGTGGCGTGCTGCTATGGTCCACCATCAGCGAGCACTTCTGCGGACCAATTGGTGTGCACCGAAGGTCATTTCCTCACACTACTTACGCCTATGGCCACCTTGGGATGCCATCTTCCCTACGATGACCTCAAATCCCCCTTTCATCCCCTTTGAAGAAACAATCACAGAAAATGCTCAAGTCGGAGGGGCTCAGTCTTTGTTCGTGTTGGACAGCACCCTCCACGTTAGATGTTTAGAAATAGTGGAGGCTTGGGATCATTGTTCTATTAGATAATCATCAATCCAAGAACAAAACAAAATCAAGTAAAACACCCTCCTCCAAGAACACACAATCCATGGATCAACCTGTTCGTGGGTTGATTCGCATTCGTTGTTTTAGATTAAGAATGAGAAAAACTTAAAACAATTAATCCCATACCTCAGTGAAGTTCGACGTTGAAGTGGTATGCCCATGAAGATTCAAGAGGTCAAAGTCATTCATCACTCACCGGCCCCATTCTTCAAAATGCATCGATGTTATTAACGTTCCACCGGCATTTATCTTTAATCATTGTAGAGAGTTATCATCGTCATTCCATCAGAAAATTTCCACGGTTTTATTCTCAGCATTATAATGCATGAAACCATTAAAATAAAACAAATCGTTGTGTTTTTTTACGCTCTGACGTCATGTCATTATGTTGTTTCATTTATGAAATAGCGCATCTTCTACGCTTTAATTAATGCGTCATTATGCTTCACAAAAACAAGCCATTAATGAGCTTCATTTAATGTGCCTCATCACTGCAATGCAGCGCCACCTTCAGCCTCTCAATGGTGAGGGGAGAAAATAAAATAACTTTGTAAGTTATTTTATTATTTTCCAAAAAGTCTGAAAACTGTCTTTTTCGATCAACCCTCATCGGTCAAAGTTAGGTTCTTTCTAGGAGAATCCTAGTGTTCTGAGTTCAACAGTGCCCTCATATTTTTGATCCAAGCACCAGTTTAAAAGTTAGAAAACCCACTTGCACATTTACTTAAACAAACTAAAAAAAATTCAAAATTCCATTACAGGATCACCGGGCCTCAGAATCATGTTCTGTCAAAGAAACTTGTCTTGAAATAATTCTATATAATTTAAAATAATTACACAAAAATATCATTAAATTACATAAACTCTTACTTCATTATTCTTCTTGTTCAGACATCCTATAATCTTCAATGGCTCGAAGGACTTCATTTTTTATTGATTTTGATAATCCACATTTCAATGGGTGAGGTGGAACCTTTACAAGGCCCGTAAGCTTAATTATTACATGGATCATAGGTCTTAGAGGAATTCATTTACCATAGGCTTCAAACATTACATACAAACTAGACAAGCTACTTGGAACTGCTCCTCCCCAACATCTTCATTGTGAAATCATCTCTCCAACTTCGCATGGCTGTTCGGCTAGGATTTCCATACATATTTTGATTCGAAGGTTCCAATATTTCCACTCTATTCATGGTTTCATATTATATATCATTATAAAGAATTTTTTAGTATCATTTTTTTACTTTTAATATTTTTTTTATAACCATCCATTAATATGGTCATAAAGAATGAAACACATCATTTCATAGAGATGGTTTCCTTATGTATATATGAGTAACATTTTAATTTTTCAAATAATTGAAAATAAAATAAATTATAAAAATTTTTAATTTTTTGGAATTAGAATAAAAATATTTATATAATATTTATTTATTAAATCCATCCTTATGACCATCTATTTAGGGAATAAATAAAAAAATCACATCACTTCATAGAGGTGGTAGTCCACACGTATACACAAGCAGCCTTATTATTTTCCAATGGATACAAGGATAAGAATATAGATAATATCATATATTTATAGAATATTAATAATTTAATAAAAATTGTTTATATTAATTAATTATATCATTATAACTATACATGTGAGGGGTTGATGAAAAAAGAAATTTATTCCTACGTGCTGATGGTAGTCCGTGCGTATGCCCGAGAGATGCTTTATTTTTCAATATTATGGAAAATAAGATGAAAATGGGTTATGAAATAGACATGATAACATTTATATATATTTAAGGAAATTATTTCATCATATTATCATCTTTATATAATATTTTAAGGATGTTAAAGAATAAATAAACCTAAAAACGCTCAGTTAGAAAACCTCATTTGGATTACACCTTAAACCTTCAAGGATTGGTCTGTTAGTGAGATCAAGAACTCTAGGAAATGTTGAGGTATTTTTTGAAGGTATTTGATCATATATTGGTCTATATAAAATTCTAAAGTGGTGTGAATAAGATAGGATATGAGGTTCTATTTTATAAGTGAGGGGATTGGCACACTTGTAATTATTCTTAACTTTTAAATATTATAAGTGTCTTAATCATGGTCAAGTGGATCTAAAATAATTTAATTTAAAAGATAAGGTGGTAAGGGTTAAAATAATATATTTAAATAAGATTTATGATTATATTTTTTGACCTTATCGCAAGGTTTTAACCTAAATTAACATATTCTACACATTTACTATAGTGATAATATTTTTACTAATGTTACTATTCATAATGACCAAAAATGAAATTGAAATCATTACTAAATATGAGAATATTGGTTGAAAATATAAAATAAATATTTTAATATTTGAATTATAGAATTTGGAGAAATTAATTTTAATATAAATACAAAAAATGTAATAAAAAAATGTTTTTTAGAAAAAAATGTGTTTTTAGGCATTAAAATAATATTATTAAAAAATAAAATATAATGTTTATTTCTATAGAATTGAATAGTATATGTTTAATAAAAGGGATATTATTTTAATTTAAAACCAAATTCGAAATACAATGAGACTTTTAAATTATTTATTTAAAGAAAATAAATGAAAGTTTTGCAAAAAAACACCATTTTCACTATTCATCCAAAAATCAACTATTTTTGAAAAATACCAAAAATTAAATCTAATATAAATTTAACATTATAAAATCAAAAGATATATCCATTTAATCAAATTAAAATTCTAAAACTTATAAATTTTACTTTTAAATATAAATATAAACTAAATCGTTATAATTATAAAATAATAGGATGTGTATTGGGAAATAGTCTAAGAATATAGTGTTTACTGGTTATAGGATGAATTTGGGTATTTCATTCTCTACACCCCCTCCCCCAAATAATTTTATTCTCAAAATTATGACAAAATTAAGTTCTTAAATAAATTTGGGTAATCCTTCCTCATATATTCTTGAAGCTCCCCTGTTGCCTCCTCTTGTTTTTGATTTCTCTAAATAACTTTCAGTATATGAGTTATCCAATTCTAAAACACTTGATCTCCAGTGTCAATAATTTTGATAAGATCTTTGTTATAAGATAATTTATGTTACAAATATATTTCCTCATAAGTGATTAAATACTTCGTATATGGAATGTATTTCCTCAGTAAAGAAACATGGAATATGTCATGTACTTTAGAGAGGTTGGGTGGAATAGCTAATAATTAAGCCACAAATCTAAATATATCTAAAATTTTAAAAATTACTAATGTAACTAGGTCTTAACATCCCCTTTTTACCAAATATTATAACTCCTTACCATATATAAACTTGTAAGAAAACATGATCCGTCACTTGAAATTCTAGATCCTTCCTTCAGTTATCAACATAGCGTTTTCTTCTAGTTTAAGCTACCTTGATATTATTTTGAATAGCTTGTACTTTCACAGTTTCCTCCTCTATAAGTTTTGGTCCTACTATATTCCTTTATCCAACTTATTCCTAATAATTTTGAGTATGACTTCTCTTCCCATTCAATTATTCATAATATTCTATATGAATTCTTGTGTAAAATCTGTTATTGTATGAAAATTCTACCATAGTTAGATATTGACCCCAAGTCCCCTGAAATTCAAGTGAGAAATATATTATAATATATTATAGTGTCTCACAACTTCATTAATATAGAGTTATGAAATATTCTAAATGGGTAGATCATTCCTTATAATAATGAAATTTGAATACTTGGTAATGAAATCAACAATGACCCATATTTCATCATTCTTCCTAGGAGTATTTGGAATTATGGTGACAAGGTTTATTGTCACATTATACCACTTCCATATTGATATGGGAAGATGTTTCATGACTCTATTAGGATGTTTTCTTTCATCCATTACCTATAGGAACACTAAAAAACTAGACACATAGTCTAAATTTTCTCACTTCATACTATCCCAATAAAAATTTTCTATTAGATCCTTGTACATCTATATTATACCACAGTGAATAAAAAAATTTGGGTGATTTTATTCATCTAATAGCTCACTTTTTATCTTCTGTATAAATGGAAAACAGAACCTCTTCCCAAACTTCAAAACCCCATATTTATATATCAAGTCAAACAATTTCTCATCATTCAATTCTTTAATCTTATCTTTTAAACCCTTATCATCCTAATAAAAAAAATCTATATTTTTTAGTAAATATGTTTTATAAATTTCTTGTAAAAAGGAATGATATTTCACATTTCATAACAATTTCCATATCTAAATTTACTAAATCTCTAAATATAAAATCCTTATTAATTATCGTCATAGTTAGAACTTCATTGTTCGTCCTACTCAATATATCATCCACCATATTTTCCTTCCCAGGGTAGTAGTGTATTGAGAAATAATATTACATGATTAGTTTTAACCAACTTATTTACTTCATATTGAGATATTTCTGAGAGAATACGTACTTCAAACCATTGTGGTCTATATATATGTCACATATTTCACCATAAATATTGTGCCTATATATCTTCATGGAAAATATTATAGTTTCCAATTCATGATCATGAGATTTATAGTTATTTTCATAGATCATAAAGTTCCTTGATTTATAAGAAACTAATCTATCATTATATTTAAGGACACAACACTATCATTTCTTCAATGAAAAAATATTTATTAAAATTCTTCATTTCTTGATATTAAATTCAATACTGATACATTAACCAATATCCTATTTATATCTTGATTAATTTCTTCACATTCCCCTGACCATGTGAATTTAACCCCTTTATGTTTTAACTTAGTTAACAGGTTGGTCAATTAGGAAAATTTTTGAACAATCCATCGATAGTAACTAGTTAAACTAAGAAAACTATGTTTCTTAGTTATATTCATCAATGTGGAAAATTCCTTGACTACCCTTGACTTTTAATGATCAATAGATATTCCATATTTGTAGATAATATGGCTAAGAAAAGAAACTTATTGGATCCAAAATTTACACTTACTAAATTTCTCATATTATTCCTTTTCTCTAAGAGTATTAATAATTATTCACAAATGATTCTCATATTATTCTGAGATTTTAGTGTATATCAAGATATCATTAATGAATAATACCACCATTATGTTATCAAAAAATAATTGAATACTCTATTCATTGGATATATAAAAACAAAAGGTTCATTAGTCAATCTGAAGGGAATTTCCATAAAGTCATAATGTCCATACCTCATGTGAAATGTCATATTCAATGTATCATCCTTATTTACCCCAAATTAATGATAAATAGAGTGAAGATAGATCTTTAAAAAATATTGATATCCTTGAATTTGATCAGATAATTCATTAATGTGTATAAAATTATACTTATTAATTATATTAATGGAATTATTATCCCTATAATTAATTAAAAACCTCATCAAACATCCTTATTTTTCACAAATAGGACATGGAATCCTTAAGGTGAAAACCATAGATCATAAAAATACTTTATCACACAAATATTATATTTTTTCTTCAAATATACCAATTACACTAGTGTAATTTTATAGGGAGTCTTAGATATGGGTTTTTCATCAAGGATGAGTTCAATATAGAACTCAACTTTATACTCTAGTAGATTTCCTAGAAAGTATTCTAGAAATAAATGAATTTATTATATTATAAATGGTACATACTCTATACTTGGGAATTCTTACCCATCCAAAGATATCATTTTCACTTCCACTTCTACCAGAATTTCATTTAGGTGAGATACTATAGTTGGATTCATATAATATTTAGATAATTGAGTTCCTACCTTAAAAATAATAGATTATCTACCCCTTAATAAATAGTAATCTCATTATCTCAGAAATAAATTCTTGTATTATATTTATAAATCCAACTCGTACTAAGGATTATTTCAAATTCAATCATAGGTTTGATAATTAAGTCTACAAATAGTGAATATATATGCCAATGAACAAAGGCTTCTTAATATATCCTCATTGTAATAAGATTACCATTATGTTTCTTGATTGATAACCATTTACTCAAAGTGTTTTGGAATGATTTAATGATCTATTTAAACAAGAAAGATATAAAAGTGTGCATAGATCAAAAATCAAATAAAGTAATATCTAACATTGATTTAATGATAAAAGTACTTGTTATCACATAATTTTGGTATTTAGCCTACGTTTTAGTGATTTTATAATCTCAGAATTACTCCCTTGAAATTTTATGAGGTAATTTACCTTGATGATTAGGGAATTCATTTGAATGGCTCTCCATTTCATTATAGTTTAGTCATTGGATATTGGAATTTTTTTATTTCTCTTAGAATTTCGAGTCAGATGGAATTTCTCTCCATAATTGAAGCAAACTCTCATTCCCAATAAGCATGTTATATGGTATTTATTTCCAAAGCTATTAAAAATTAGAAATTTCACACATCCCTTGTTTTCTTTTACCATATTTCTTTTTATACAGTGCTCAATTGACTATTTATTTTCTTTATTTCCCTAAAAATATAAGGCTTGTATAATTATTTCATTATCTCGATTCTACTTGATACTATAACCTCATATGTTGAAAATGTTTGAGAGAAAAATCCCATTCTAAGGCTTTTTTTTAATCCATAAAAGAAGTGGTTAATATTAATTCTTGGATTTCATATACAATCCACTATATGGGATGATAACCTAGTAATGTAAAATTCATATTCAATAACATTTTATCTATCTTCTTTTCTTATATAGGGGAATTTCCTCACCATAAAAGCTCATTTCTCATAAGGAAATTATTTTTTGAAGAATATATCTTAAAATTATTCCACTCCATAATATTTATTTCCTATGACTTCATATTGTTTTGGATAAATAATCACCATTGATTAGTGTCTCCCTTATTATCGTAAACTTTCATGATAACTTTCTCTATTTTTCTACTTTTAAAAGTGAGAAATATATTTTTCCAGAGACTTAATCCTTTTATCAGCTACTAATGGATTAGTAGTCCCATTTAATGATGTGAGTATTTTCATATGAAGAAATCTGAAATTATTGCAACATTTTGGGGATTATCAAGATAGACCATATGAGCAAGGTTATTGGTCATAAACTGTGTCAGTTTCCCCCAATATTATTCTAATTTATTCATCTCTAATACTTGCTTCATTGTCTTTCCCATGAGGGAAATCCCAACATAAATTGCATGAATTAATACGGTTTCCATAACTTATTCTAGGTTTAATTACTAAAAAATCATACACTTGATTACCTCATAGTATTATGGATTTTAAATTATAGTGTATAATTATGAATCTGACGTGAAACATAAAAAAATAAAAAAAATTATGTGCAACTAATCTTATAGTCATAATCACGGTGTCTTTGATAATATTTTCAAATAATAATATTTTTAAATCTTTTATAATTTTTTATAAAGAGTGTGTGGATCAACCAAAGTATATACTATGGTAGTGTCAAACTATGTGTATAGTTAGGCCTCTATGTTGTCTACCATGTGAAGATCGAGTTAATACCCAGACTTCTTTTTCAAGGTTATTACCCCTAAGTGCATCACTTTGAGAACCTACATACACTTGGTTATATATAGACAAGGATTTTATTTCTACAAAAACCCACACTCTATACTTAAAAAATATTTTAGAATTTTTTATTATACATAGACTTGTCCCTAGAGTATTTCACAGGGTTATGTTTTCTAATCTATGTTTTCTAAAATCTAGATCTTGAGAGTCCTACTAAACTTTATATGATACCAACTTTAACCTCCTAAATCCAGTAACCTATAACTATTGTTTAAATTACTAAATTATTAAAAAATAAAATATATCACATCCAATGGGTTCAAATAGTTTAGTTTTCATAGTAAAATAGATATACACATAATACTTACATTACATTCAAAAACATGATACAAAACATAAAACTCTAGTGAGAACTTTATTATTTATTCTAGTATATCTCAAAAATCATTCAAATTTGACTTTATGGTACCTTGGGGAAAGGGAAATATAATAAAGTGTGATATTATATGCTCTGTAAGGGAAAACATATACATGAATATATTATATAATAAATACAACATGAATAATACTGCAGAGATAAAAAAATTCAAATATTTCATATAAATAATATCATGATAGGTGAATATATCCATGGATTACATAATAACATAAATAATCACATGTATAATAATAAATAGTTTCATAACAATTGAATGTGTAATGTTAAACATCACAATCTTATCACCAATTCCTCATGCTAAGAAATCATACATAAATAGGTTAAGGCATACGTCAAATACCAAAACTAGTTTGGCTCATGAGACCTAAAAATATATATAGGGGATATAATGGGCCCTATACATCACTTAATATGTCCAATTAATTCATCATAAGAAATAAATTAATGAAAATATAAAGAAAAATAAATATAAGCATTCATATTGAAAAACTTGCATATATAATGTTAATGTTTTCCCTATTCAATAAATAAAAAAACATGAGAATAAGTCATAAATATAAATAATACATGTAGTATCATTATATTATGTTCATATTGAAGCATAAAATCCCTTAAAGGACGTTATATAGATGAAAAATATGTTTTAAAAATATATTATAAAGTCACATTATAATCACTAAGAAATATCCCTTAGTTTTCAAAAACATTTTAAAAATAACAATTATCATAATAATGTGGACAATATTTCCTTTAAAAAACTAAATAATATTATATAGGTATTTTGATAGGGAATAATGGTTATGATGGTTGGAAAATGTTTCCATGAAGTAAATATTAAAAGATATTCGTTTCCTATTTTTTAAAAAGTAAAAATATGTCGTAATGGAAAATTTTTAGAAATATTATTTTTATTAATTTAAAAATAATGTAAAATTTAGTAAAAAAAAATATTAATCATTTAAAATTAAAAAATTACTTCTATAAAATTATTTTTAAGAACATGGACATGGAATAAAAAGTTCAATGGCTAAAATGGATAAATAAGATTGGTTTTTCTTGAAAAAGATCCTTCGGTATTTTGAGTACCAAAGAGATAAAAATGAAAGGAAAACATGAAAACCTAATAAATAACCAAATTAGAATAGATATAATGTGTTTTAATAGATAAATATCATATAATTTCCCCAATAAAAAATTAAACCTAACCACTCTTTAATATGAATAATATTGTGGAATAAACCCTTACATCAGTCTTCCTCTTGATCGAACATGTTCTAATCTCATTTATAATAAATTTTGAATGAGTATACATATATATAAAAACCATATTTGGATTTATATTACTATATTTTATTCATTAATAATTTCTTCTTACACATTTATTAATAATGTGTTGTTAGAAAAATATATAGGTGTTAACCATTCTGTTTCCCATACATGCTTTGATTTTAAGGTTCTTGTCCTTACACCTTGTTATTGGTATCATAATATCAACATTATTAAATTTATTATAATACTGATTCTTATAAATTCAATATAATTTTATAAACATCCATTAAAAATGGTCATGGAAAATAAAATGTATCGTATCATGCATATGTAAGTTTGTACGCATGCATGAGTGACATTTTTATTTTTCTAATGGATTAAAAGGAAAAAAATTAGATAAATTTTTATTTTATAAAATAATAATAATAATAATAATAATAATATAAATATCATATTTATTCATTAAATCCATACCTGTGACCATCCATGTCGGGTAGAAATGAAAAATGAATCACAACACTTTGTGGTGGTGGTAGTCCACACATACGCACGAGCGACGTTATCATTTTTTAATAGATATAAGGGTAATAAAGTAGATAATATCATATATTTATAGAATATAATGACTTCATATTCATGTTATATATTAATTAGTTATATATTTATAATCATTCATGTGATTCAATTATGAAAAACAAAATACATTGCTACATGGAGATGACAGTTCGTACGTACGCATGAGCGATGCATTTATTTTCCATATGATGTAAAAGAACATGAAAAGGGTAAAAACATGAACATAATAAAATTTATTTGTATTTAATATTTTTAATTTATCATATCATCATGGTTATATAATATTTTAAGAATGTGGGAGAAGAAATAAACATGAAAACACTCGGTTAAGAGTAATACCTCTTCATTAGAAAACCTCATTTAGATTACACATTAATCCTTCATGGATTGGTCCTTTGGTGATATCAATACCTATAGGACATGGGGAGGGATTTTGGGAAGTTATTTGGGGAAATATTAGTTGATATAAATGGAACAATTTTTGTGAATAAGATGGGATATGAGGGTCCCTATTATAAGTGATGGGAGTGGCACACATGTAATTATTCTTAAATTTTTTAATATTATAAGTGTATTACTCATGGTCAAGTGGAAATAAAATATTAAATTTATAATATAGGGTGATAAAGGATTAAATAATATCATACAATAATAATTAATATGATATTTTGTTACCTTATCAATAGATTTTAACCATAATTAACATGTTTTAGCCCTTTACCAAGGCAACAACATTTTTACCAATGTTACTATTTTTAATGACCAAAAATGAAATTAGAATTTTTAATAAATTTTTAAAACATATATCTAAATATAAAAACAAATTTTTAGGATTAAATTTTTATAAATGGAATAAAATAATTTTAATATGAGTGCACAAAACTCAATGAAAACAGTTTTTGGGAAAAAATGCATTTTTAACCATTAAAATAATCTTATACCAAAATAAAATATAATGTTCATTCTTATAGAATTAATTATATTATGTTTAATAAAATGGATATTATGTTACTTTAAAACCAAATCACAAACAAAATGGTACTTATAAATTACTTAATGACTATTTTGCAAAAAATGACATTTTCATTATTCACCTAAAAAACTACTATTTTTGAAAAATACCAAAAATAACCCTAAGAAACATTTTCACTTCTGTACTCAAGAATGATATTATTTTAATCAAATTAAAATTATAAATTTTATAAATTTTACTTTAAAATATAAATTTGAACTATTTTTATCATAGTTATAAAATAATAGGACGTGCACTGTGCAATAGTTGAGGGATGTAATGTTTATTTGTTATAAGATGATCTTAGGTATTACAAAATATATTTATACCTTACAGTTTTTTATAATATATTTATTTGTTTCCTTTAATTATTATTCACATGTTATACTAGACACCTCTATTTATTTCTCTATTTTAAAAGAAAATTAAAAATATAATAAAAATTTACATAATTGAATAGAATTTTGAGTAATTAGTGGATATTTTCATGAAATGAGTATTTTCAGCTATTGTGTTTCATTCTAGGAGTTTCTAAATTTCTATTTATAAGATCCTTTTAGGAGGTAATTTATCATGTTTTAATAACAATTTTATAGATATATATTTATTTTTTATTATTTGTTTTATTTTATTTTATTTTTTATATTGTGGTGGTGATCATAGATTTTAGCTTATTTTTTAATTTTTTTCAATTGATAATTTATGAGGTTCATATTAACTACCACTAATGATATATATATATTTTTATAGTATTTTTAAGTAATATTCAATGAAAATAAGGTTTTCTATATCATTTTCTTGCATCAGATTATACTCATAAATAATATTTTGGTAATGATAAATTATGACATTTCATTGAATTTGTGATTTACTTGAGATGATTTTTTCATGGTAATCTATTTGTAATATATTGTGGTCACAAATAAAGTCTAGTGACAAACATATTTAGGTATGTCAATGGGAAAGGTACCCATGAAATTTGGGGTACCCTAACCCTATCCCATTTATTTTTTTTAAAAAAGCAACCCCAACCCTAACATATTTATTTTTTAAATTCACTACCCTCTCCCTAACCAATCATATTTTAAACTATACATTTAACTACATTAAACCCATTAAATTTCCTAATTATAAATTTAAATATTTAAATTTTATTTATAAATCTAGATTAAACATATTAAAAAATTAAGGAAAATTTATTTGGTAATTATGATTTATTTGATACCATATAGTAAAAAAAATTAATTTAAAATTACTTATAAATATAATATGAACCAAACTCAGAAATAATAAATATTTTTTAAAAAAATATTTTTATTTAAAAAATTATTATGGATTAATTAATAATAATTTTTGTAGACATTTTTGAGTTTATGGTACCCTAAGAGTACTACCCAAACCCTACCCACTTATTAATAGGGTCTTCAATTTTCTTCCTTAATATAATAAATACCCTTTTAACCACTACCCTTACGAAATTTAATTGGGTTGGGTTATACCGTGAACATGGTTAATGGGTACCCATTACCATTACATAAAAAATTATTTTTTGATATGACAAAGATCTATCCCAAAGAATATAATTCCCAATTTCTAGATTTTATTAAAAATTGGTTTCCCCAATCATTTCCCATATTTTAAAACATTAACTTATTGCTTCAAAACACAGGAACTCAAATAAAAAAATGATTCCATGATTGATTAAAAAAACATGATGAAAAAATAACAATTTATATGGTTTGAGAAGAAACTCTACATCAATGAAGATACATAATATCTTTCATAATGCTAAGAATAAAATTATAGAATCGGTCATAAATTATAAAAATACTAACTTAAAATGAGATCATAAAATAGGGAAATTCTATAATACATCAAGTTACTATAGTATCTATATTCGCATGATTTCCCATGGTGTTATAGTAACCCTTTTTCAGTGTGGTATGCATTTCTATAATAACCTGCATCGATGCATCTGGCCATCTTCGTTATAGTGGTAAAATTTCTAAAGTGATTCTAAAATATCAGATGAGGACCCTTGGCCCCTGTACCACCATCCAAGGGTGAACTACACCACTAGATCCCCCTACAACCTCAACACTAAGGTTGAACTATGAAAGGAACTAGAATTGTGTTTTTTATAAGCCTCTATCACTTAACATAACTCCTTTAGACAATTCTAAAAAATGTTTCCCCAAACATTCAACATATTTTACCTTTGTTTAACATGTTTTTATATCGGTACAGACATATATACATTTATTATTATACATATATTTTGGATACATACATATTACATTCAAAATAGAACACATACATGAACACATATATGCATAAGAATGGAATATATTCTTACATATTTAAGTAAAAAAAATATATACTAAAAAAATAATTAAAAACATAAGCATAAAACACATAGAAATAAAGTCACTCTCTTTGAGAATTTTATCCATGGTTTCTAGAGTTTCCTAGAAACTTGTTTATTGGCCTTCTAATCAACGGTCATGGTACTCTGATCTCTCTTATTTTACTTTCTGTCTTTGGATATTGTTCATGTGATTATTCTATTGGGAGACACTATTGATTAGTTTTAAAGGAGGGCCTCATTACCAGGTTCGTTGTTGGTTTTTTTCTTCTTTTAAATCTAGTGGTCTTCTTTTTATATTGAATGACCATATTTATCATTGGTACAAATTAAACATGTCAAAAATGTAAAAGACTATAATAGATTATATAAATTTTGAAGAGTTTGTGAATTTTACCCATTGGTTATCTACTTTTTGTGGGTAAATTACATGGGAAACACAATTACAATTTTAGTGGATTAAAATTTATCTTGGAATTGATTTGTAATATTGAGAAGGTTTTTTATATTTGGTAACATGAACATAGAGTATTCATATTTCAATTTTTCCTTGAGGATGATAAACAAAGGATCCTTGATGGTTGTTTAAAAAACATTTAAAAATTATTCATAAAGTGGTGGATGTTATGAATCAAATGAACATGGATTTATCTAAATCACCTTTATAAGTTAACATTATGGGGACCCATCTTAAGAACTAAGATAAATCACTTATGAAAAAAATTAGGGATTTCTTAGGGGGTTTATGGAATGGGATGACTCTGATCCTATTGTATTGGGTGGTGTTATCAGGGTTAGGGTATGGGTTAATGTAAATTCACCTCTATCAAGGGTATTGTCTCTAAAATGAACTAATGTGAACTAATAGATATCCCTATCATATGATCACCAACCAATTTTTTACTATTTTTTGTCCATGTGGGTCATGTGGAGAAGGATTGCATTGTTAATGTTGTGAATGATGCTGGGAAAATAGTTTTGCAATATACTTCATGGTTTTGTTTTAAAAGTATGAGTTTTGTTTTTATTTATAGGTTTTAAAAGGATTGAGATAGGTATAAGCTTTAATAGGTTTTATCTATTGGTGCATTAAGAGATTTCAATAATCCAAACACGGTTGTCTTGGGCTCTCCGTATTCTGAATATTTTTTTGGTGTTGTGGAAAGGGTGACTGCAGGTGTTTCTTCCAAGTAGATTTTCAAAATGACTAATTTTTTAGATATTCAACCTCTATAAACTGGCCCTAATAAGTTATTTATCCAAAGTGGTGTAGAAGGTAACAAACATGTGTTTGAGTTTATGTTTATGTAATACCTATATTTAATGAGAGGGGTTAGTGTGAAGGGGGTTCCCTAAAATCATCACATTCAATATAATGGTGTATATTGAGTCGTGAATGGAAAGGATAATATAAAGAATTTTGTTCTAAAGGTAATTGACGGATGGAGGATCAAATATTTTAGGAGGGTTTACCATAGGGAAAACTTGTGATATTATTTATGGATCTCTTATGATCTAATATTAATTATGTTTAAACTAGTGTTGACTAGATTCACTGAGATAAATAAAACTCTTATTTTAGATGTTTCTGAAAATTATAAACCCTCGACCATTTTTTGTACTATATCACTAGAGTAGTAAACATTTATTTGATATGTTTTTTGTGTCTACGACCATATCAATGAGTGTAGATAAAACTTTCATGAAGTTCCATTTTGGATTTTAGGATAATTTTTTCATTTACAGAGTGGGGAAAGTAGGTGGGCTTGGCCTAATATATAAAGATAGTGTTATTGTTACTATCCATTAATTTTATCATAATCTCATTATTACCTCTATTTGATATTATTACTATAGGGTAAATGGGATAATGGTCGTATATATGTTTTTCATTTATAAAGCATAAGTAGTGGATTTAATATCTACTAGAAAGGGTTGAATGGTTGTTCCTTGACACTCTTCTTATTGGAGGATATTTTAATAAGATCCTTTTTGTTAAAGAAAATATTATCAATGTTATAAGAAGTGATTGTCTTATATATGTTTTTTAGAATTCTTTAGATGAGAATTTTTTTTTGACTTGGGTTATGAAGGTGATAAATTTATGTGGTTTAGGGGGATGAATCTTACGAATTTTATTTCAAATAGGTTGAATAGGTTCTTGGATTCATTAAAATGGATAGAAGGGTTATCTTTTTTTAATCAGGAATTTGGAACCCATAACATAAAATAATAATCCCATTTTAGTGAAATTCGATAGGGGTGATCTCATTTATCCCAAAAACAATAGTTTTAAGTTTGATATTATGTTGATGAAAAACCATAATTATAATAAGGTAATCAGAGATGTGTAGTGTTGAGGGGTTCTGAACATTCTTACAAAGATTTAGATGGTGGATTCTGATTTAAAAATATGGGGAATAAGAATTTTCATAATTTTAATAGGAATATTTAGTATTCTGAGAGTTAATTATATTGGTCATATATTATTTTGTAATCAGGTTTTTCAAGATGATGAATACAACTCCTATAACAGTGTCTTGATGTTGCAATATTGAACAAAGAACAATATTGGAAGCTAGGTTCAATATTTTTTCATGTAGAAGTGGGGGATCATAATGCTATTTTTTCATTAAAAAATATTCTAGGATGTATAAGAATAATATTTAAAAACATTGGGATTTAGAGGGATATATAGTGGAGAATAGTGATGGTATTAAGTAGGTGATCTCTAGATTTTATGTGTCGTTACTTAAATATGAATAGATGATTATTTATAAATACATGGTTAGGTTTTTTCACCTAATAGTTTATTTAGAAATGAATAACTAACTACTTGGTGATATTCAGGAAGCTTAGGTTATTAATTTTTTAAACTGAATCCATCCCACGAAGTCCCTGGGACTAAATGGCCTTCATGTGGTTTTTTACAAGAAGTTTTTTCATGTTGCTGAACAAGATGTATTATGTCATTTGAATCAATTTTATAGGGGTTCTGTGGATCCTGGGGCTTATAATGATACATTCATTTTATTGATACCCAATGTTACTATACTGTATTTGGTCATGGTTTTTTTCATATCATCTTTTGTAATGTGATTTATAATATTTTTTCTAAGGTCATGGTCGAATGACTCAGACAAATTATACTATCTTTTTTTAGGACCTCAGATTACTCTTCATTAATAATAGTCTATCTTTGATATTTTTATCATTTCCTATTATGTTTTTAATTATATGAAGGTGAAATATCTTACTAGTAAAGGATATATGTACTTAAATATTTATATGATGAAAGCATATGATTGGGTTGAATGGGGATTTCATGAATTTTTTCTTTTTTGATTTTGGTTTTATCAAACTTACATCCAGGTTATCATTATATTTGTCACTAAAATATCTTATAAAATCAAAGTTAATTGGGGTATTATAGATACTATATGGACTTCATGTGGTTTTACATAGGGTTCATATTTCGCCTTACCTTCTTATTATTTTTACAGATTTATACCCAAACTTATTTCTAAGGAAATTCTGCAAGGGTAGATCCATGGTGTTAGGGAAAGTGGGAATGACTTAGTGATTTTATATTTTTTTATAATGATGTATTTATATTTTAAAAGATACTCATGAAATTTTTTTCATATTTCAAAAAACATTCCCAACTATTATGGTGCATCTCAATAGAAGATAAATTTTATTAACTTGGAGGATTATTTCAGAAAGGTTATTCTTCAAAAGTGGAGGAATATTTTATATAATATTCTTAATGTCTTTTAGGAGGATAATAATAAAAAATATATTGGTATACCTACAAGTAACACCCTTTATTTAAGGTACTCTACACTTTTACAAAGAATTTATAATTTATATAAACTTGATTTGACCTTTTGGATTCTATGGTTGGTTTTAGAGTGTTTTGGAAGCATTTATGGAGGTTCCTAGTTCAAGAATGGTTAGAGGAAATCATACAACTTCTCCAAGAAACCATGAAATAGGTTCTAGGAAGTTTCATGGTTAGAACATATCCTTTCAAAACTATTTACATTCCAAGAGAAATAGTGTTAGTGCAGAAATTGGGAAGGGCATGGTTAGTGAACAGGTTTTCAAACTATACAAGCCATTCATGAGAGGGGATGGTTTAGAGTCAGTAGCGGTACATGATTGGCACGCAATTATTAAACCACATGGCATAATAATTAATCTACCTCAATGATTTTTAGTATTATGCACACAGTTGTTTCATAGTTTTTTAAACTATGCAACGTGTATTAAATTCCTCAAAAATGAGTTTTTAACACAATATTTACCCCCATAACTCTAATGTTTCTTCTATTATCCCATGATATATAACTCATATCCTATCCTAAGAATCATTGGAAATTAACTTTGATCAATAAGGTGTTTTTGATGAATCAATGTGTGTTTGATATCTGGAATCAATGGTAAGTGTCCATTTTCTCTCTTTCCCTCTAGATCTTATCATCTACTCTCACCTAGAATGTTGAATCTAATATATTTTGTATAGATATATGATCTATGATGTGTTTTAAAGTTATATTATTGGGATATATTAAATGGAATAAGTTTCAAGTCGTGATATAAATTTTTTTTCATTCCCCATTTTTTTAAACGTTAAGAGGTAGGTGGCTTCTCTCCCACTCTAATTTTTTTACAACCTGTAGGGTCAATTTCATTTGAATGTTTTTCTCTGATTTTAAACAAAAAATTTGAATTATTACTTAAAGGAAACCATTTTGGTTTATAATTTTTTAACATGGTAAATTTTATGGATTTTTGAAAAACCCCTTGGTTTATAATTTTAAATTTAGGTTTTAAAATTATGGTTTTGTTTTAATGCAAGGAAATTGTTTGATGATATGTTGTAAAAGAAGTTATTGTTTTCATTGTAATGAATTAGTATGGAACTTAAAATAATTGGGTCGTAATGGGATCATGATAATCTGATATGGATCATGGTTCTAAGTTCCACCATTAAATAAGAAAAACATGAGACGGTTCATAGTCATAAGTGATTCCATTAATGTGGGTCACCAAGCAATGGCATGGTTATAGGATGACTCACCACTCATAATTATAAATAGTTCCATGGAATGTGTGAGTGTTTTTTTTGTATCAGTGTGTGTGTGTTCGGGAACATGATAGGGCTATTCTAAGTGTTAAGGAATCGTAATATGCTCTGATTAGTGTTTTATTACATGGAACTCATTTATTAATCTGTATAAAACTATTTATATGCTTATCACATATTTTATATAAAATTTGATAACTTGTTCTTTTCCTAGTGTTGTATGTTAGGAAGTATCGAAGGATTATCTACTAAATATTATACTCACCAGTAATTTGGTAACTTTGGTGCATTTGAAAATATGTTTTACTATAACACAGGAAATGGAAAGGTATCATACTTATCTAGTGATGCAACCTGATACCATGGGAAATTAATTTGGTGTTAGGTCTTGGATATGGATTACATGATGGTTAGGATGATACCACATAGATGTAATAGATTCATGTTGTATTATGTACTTGTTGGTCATTGTATATTGTTTCTATTTCTATGCTGATGTTGGTTTTATTTTGAGTATTTTGTTAATATAATTTTATTATCATGAATCATTTATATTTTTCCAATAATTCCATTTTTTATATTTGGTATTTTTTTATTTAAAATATAATATTATCCCCTAATGTTATGGTAATACCTTAGCCTTTATTTCCAATTTTTTTCTTGGGTATGTCACCTTAGGTTTGTGGAACCCCTAACCCAACCAAAGAAAATGGGTTGGGTGGGGACGTTATAAATGGTATCTATAACGACCCATATATTACATACATGGTTAATAATTCATAATTGAAGCAAACTTATTACAACATATAACAAAACCATGAAAGGACCGTATAGGTATAGAGTCTTTAGAAACTGGGAAACATAAACAACTGGTTCATAAAGCATCTACTTTTCCTCCCATTTATTTTATCATATCTAGAGTCCCTTTTTGGCATACCAGGGGAAATAAAAAATACAAAAGGGTGAGCTCAAATGCTCAGTAAGGTTCAACAAAAGAAATATCAATCTCATCATATACATAAGAACATAACATTTAGAAATCTTAACCAACAAAAGAGATCATAATTTCATAAAATGGGATAAATCATAGTAGTGAAAGGTAATCCCAATAATCATAACATAAAACATGAAACCTTTTGGCATACACACATAATCATAGAGAAACATTCCTTATTAGTCAAGACTCATTTCCAAGACTATCTTAGTGGACAAAGTTCATTTCTGAACCAAGTTCACTCCTCATTTCAGTCCTGTTTCACTAAACCGGTTTAACCTGCCATTCCATCCATGTCTATATCACGAGATATAAAATCTTTACCCAATGCATTGGAGGGAGATATAGGTCCCACCCATCTCATAATGATACCATTCTTATGTGTGCTGCAAAATCATAAACCATACATCATAGCATAACCCATGTAATAAAAATGGGAATCTTAAACATCATGACATCATAAAACAATTCATATAAGATAAAATAATTCATAAAAATATTTCCATCACAACATAATCAAATCCATGTAATAATAGGGATAGAAACAGAACCCTATATTATCTTAGATGGAAAATAATTTTGATAAAACACTTGAACTCCATTCTTGAAAAAAATATCCTTTCTACTTCTAAAACACTTTTCCTTTATTAACATGTCATACAATTCTAAAATAAAAGAAGTTGATTAAAAATAAAATTGAAAATTTGTAAATTAAGATTATTGGAAATAACTTTTTAAAAATTCACTCATGCCATATAAGTTAAAAAAACATTTTTCTCGTACTTTTGTCAGAAAAGTCAAAAAGTACCTCATACGAAAAAACGACAAAAGATTCCTTTCATATCATTTACTAAAACCTCACCAGAGGGTAAAAATGGATTTAAACAATTTTATGTGGATGGAAATAATATTACATATTTAGGAAACATGGATTTGGATGATAAAATACACCCCAGTAAATTCCAAAGTATAAACAATCTCGGATAAAAATGAGATTGTGATATTTCCCTTACCTTAGGTCTGATTTGCTTTCTAAGTGTCCAAACCTCCTGTATAATGATTTAAATAATGTTATTGACTTATTCCAGAATCATAATTATTGTTATGATATCATATATGGTCATATTCTAAGCTTCTTATTAGTAATATTTCATTATTACTTTTTATTCGGGTGTTTATTACTTTTTGTTCTTATGCGTGTTTTGTCGAATAAATTCTTATTCTTCTATTTAGGTTATAGATACCTAATTTACAGAATGATATTAGTGTAATATATATCATATTTATTCTTTCAATTCATGTATATAATCATTATGCAATGAAGATCATGTAGAACAAATCGCATCACATCGTGGAGATGGTATTCCGTACGTACGCACGAGTGATGATATTGTTCCCATGATCGTGGAATTTTATTGGAGTGTATGTATACTATTTCAGAATCAATAACACTTTACAATAATCATATATAGTTATTTATTTGCACCATTATACCCATCCAAGTAAGGTGGTGATGGAAAACAGATTACACCACGGCGTGGAGACGGTATTCCATACGTACGCATGCGCGGTGATTTTGTTTTCCGTAGGATGGATAAGCGGTGAAATAGGGTTGTTTAATATTTATAATAAAATATTCGTATATTAGGGATACTTATGTTATTACCTCATAATGAAACAACTAAATAATAGGGAGTATAAGAAGAATGGAACTTGAAGAAAATGGTAGAAGGTATTACCTATTTCTCAAAGTGCCTCCTTTAAACATTCTCTTAAGGCACTAGAGTTGGTCTTTTGAGAAGACCAGTACCTCTAGTAGGTTTCTATGGAAGTGGGGAAGTGAAATTGGAAGGGGTTTTCCAAGATTTAAGGCTCAAATTGGTGTTAGGAAGAGATGGAGGAGGTTCCCTTTTAAAAGGGAGGAGAGGGGCACCTTTGGAAAGTGTGGAAATATTATTTTATTATAAACTTATCTTCAGTTTCAAAAGGTCCAAAAATAATTAAAGGTGAATATAAGATGACTAATGGTCGAAATAAAATCATCCAATCAGTATTGGACATGTTTTGGAAAATATTTTAATCATTATGATCTTATTTATTTAAATCATTTATTAATGAGGTAATATAATTCATCATTATTGTGTCACAAATAATTTAATTTATTTGGTGTCTAAAAATTATAAAAAAAAATTAAATTATGTAGGAAATATTTTTAGATTTATAATGAATATTTATAGTCGAAAATATCATTTATATAACCTCTTATAAAAATTAATTACTACAATATTTTTGTTAATGTAAATTATGTATTTACATTAAATTAATTAATCCAAATTGTCATTATCACTTCCAAGTGGCTCAATGGGGTCCCAAAATTGACCCAAGGATTCCCATGGTCGGCCACTAGTCATCCAATAAGGTTAGGACAAGTGTCAAGGTAATTTTGAATTATTATATTATTCTTTTAACCTTGAATTACCCTGTTTACCTTTAACCGTAGTAAATAAAAACATTACTGTGGTTACTATTCATAATATCAAAAAAAAAGTAACCTATTAACATAATTTGGACCCACGGATTCCAAATATGGAATCCATTTTTCAAAATTCAAAACAATTAAGTTGCAATAATTAATTTAAAATTAGTCTCGTTGTTGAGCAAACGGATTTTAAAAGTTAAAACATTGCCAGAGATTGAAATGTTTTTACCTATGAATTCATGGTAAAATTAATGCTAATGACATACATTATATTAAATGGTAACAATATATTATATTTATACTTTAAAAAGATTTAATATTATAATTTAACCATATAATGTATTGCGATGAAAAAAGTTGTTTTTAATTAAAATATAGCGTGTTTTTAATATTCATTAAAATATGAAAGTTATCACAATAATATGAAAAATTTATCCAAAGTAAATTTTTAAATATTGATTCTAAATAAGAATTTTATTTTTTTAAATTGATCTTATAAACTTGTCAAAAACAAGATTTAATGTGGGTGCGCCATCAAAAGGCGGTAAAACTGCATTTTTTTAAAAATACTTCTTTTATAAAAAACTGATTTTCTTTTCATACCTTATTCTAGAAAATGTATAAGATGAATTAAAATGTCATAAAATTCAAAATTCAGTTAATACTATTCATAATAGCTAATATTATAATATAACGTTGTTTAGTGAAACTCGGTTATTGCGTACGACACAAGCTATCGAGGAAGGCCGCGGTTGTGTGTAAAGAATGACAAGCTAGTGTTGTGTGTAGTGAAAGATTCCTATGATGATTTATATATCATAAAAAAAATATTTATCATAAAAGTCTCGGGTGTTACATTCTACCCCCCTTAAAATGAATTTCACCCTCGAAATTCGTCACTTCATAACAAACAGATGAGGATACCTCTCCCTCATCATACCCTCAAGTTCCCATGTAGCTTCTTCTAATTGGTGGTTCCTCCATAAAACATTCACCAAGAGAGTGGTATTGTTCCGTAGGACTTTTTCGCTACGATCCAGAATCTCTATCAACTGTTCTTCATAAGAAAGATCTTGTTCCAGCGGTACAACTTCTGATCTGAGTACATGTGAAGGATCATGTATGTACTTTCTCAGGAGAGATACATAGAACACATTGTGAACTTGAGAGAGATTCGGTGGAAGCGCCAATCGGTAAGCTACCTTCCCATCATGATCCAGAATTTCAAAAGGACCGATATATCTAGGGCTCAACTTTCCCTTCTTTCCAAATCTCATGACCCTCTTCCAGGGAGATATTCGTAAGAACAATTTATCACCCACTTTAAACTCTATGTCTTTTCTTCAGTTGTTGGAATAACTTTTTTTTCGACTCTGAGCTGCTCTTAAATGTTGTTGAATAGATCTGACCTTTTCTTCCATTTCATCAATGAGATCAGGTCCTAATAGCTTTCTTTCCTCAACTTCATCCCAACAAGTTGGAGTCTTGAATCTCATTCCATAGAGAGCTTTATAAAGAGCCATCTAAATATTGGAGTGAAAGCTATTATTATAAGAAAATTCACCAAAGGTAGGTGTTTATCCCAACCACCTTTGAAATCCATAGAGCAAGCTCTCAACATATCTTCTAGAGTTTGAATTGTCCTCTCAGACTGACCGTCTGTCTGAGGATGATAAGCAATGCTGAAACTCAACTCTGTATCGAGAGTATGCTGAAGGCTTCTCCAGAACTTTGAGGTAAACCTCGGATCCCGATCAGATATAATAGAAAGTGGTACTCCATGCAATCTTACCACTTCCTTTAAATATATCCTGGAAATCTGATCTAGAGAGAAATCCTCTCTAATGGAAATTAAGTGTGCAGACTTTGTAAGACGATCAACTATGACCCAGATAGAATTATTGCCTTTGGATGTTTTAGGAAGTCCAGTGACAAAGTCTATAGTGATGTTTTCCCATTTCCATTCAGGTATGGGTAATGGTTGTAACATCCCCTTAGACTTATGTCACTCAGATTTAACTTGCTGACAATCCAAGCATCGAGAGACATATTCATCAACATCTCTTTTCGTGACATACCACCAGAAGTACTTTTTTAGGTCCCTATACATCTTCGTGCTTCTAGGATGAATATAGAATGAATAACTATGAGCCTCATCCAGCATCTCCTTCTTTAATTTGGGTATGGGAGGAACACAAACCCAATTCCTGATCTTTATTATCCCATCACAATCAAGGTTGAATTCAGGAACATTTCACACCTCCTTTTGTAACTTGACATCTTCTTTCTGTGCCTCTTTAATCTTCACATGTATAGATGGTTGAACATTCATTTCAGAAAGATACGATTTTTCCCCTTTCATTATAATTCCAAGATCCATCCTTTGTAAATCCGTAAATATTGGATCTTTTCTGATCCTCATCATGGATAAGCTAGCATAGTCCTGTCAACTTAATGCATCTGCCACATTGTTTGCTTTCCTAGGGTGGTAATGAATTGAGCAGTTGTAATCCTTAATCAGCTCCAACCATCTTCTTTGGCGCATATTCATCTCCTTTTGTGTGAAAATATACTTTAAAATTTTATGTTCAGTATAAATGTCATACTTTTCTCCATAAAGATAATGCCTCAAAATCTTTAATACAAAGATTACCGCAGCTAACTCCAAATCATGAGTTGGGTAATTTTTCCCATGGATTTTCAACTGTCGTGAGTCATAAGCTATCATCATATCATTTTTCAGGAGAAAACATCCCAGTCCCTTCTTGGATACATCACTGTAGATCACAAACCTTTTTCCACTGCAAGGTAGTGTGAGCACAGGTGCACTGGATAACCTTCTTTTCAACTTCTTGAAATTATCTTCACATTCCACTATGCAAACAAACATAACTCCTTTCTGAGTCAACTTGGTTAGTGGATTAGATAATCATGAAAAATATTTCACAAAACGTCAATAATATCCATCCAAACCAAGAAAACATCGGATCTCAGTTACTGTTGTTGGTCTTGACCATCATTTGATAACCTCTGTTTTTGCTGGATCCACAGATATCCCATATTTTGAGATTATGTGACCCAAAAATGAAACTCTTTGAAGCCAAAATTCACACATGGTAAATTTGGAATAAAGATTCTCCCTTCTCAGGGTCTTCAATATAATTATCAAGTGATCTTCATGTTCTTCCTTTCTCTTTGAATAAACAAGAATATCATCTATAAAGACTACCAAAAACTGATCAAGATATTCTCTAAAGACTCTATTCATCAGATCCATGAAGAAAGTAGGGGCATTAGTAAGACCAAATGGCATCACTATAAATTCATAGTGTCCATACCTTGTACGGAAAGCCGTCATTAGTATATCCTCCCTTTTGACCCTTAATTGATGATACCCAGAATGAAAATCAATCTTTGAAAAGTATTGAGCTCCATGTAGTTGGTCAAATAGGTCATCAATGCATGGGAGAGGATGTTTGTTCTTGATAGTGATCTTGTTATGTTCTCGATAATCAATGCAGAGTCTCATTGATCCATCTTTTTTTCTTAACAAACAGAACAGGTGCTCCCCAAGTTGACGCACTAGGGTGTATAAATCCTTTATCAAGATTCTCTTGGAGTTTCTTCTTCAATTCCTGTAACTCAATTGGGTCCATTCTATAAGGTGTCTTTGAAATAGGCAATGCACCCGGTATGCGTTCTGTTGAAAACTCAACTTCACGATTTGGTGGAAGACCTGGAAATTCCTCTAGAAAGACATCGTCAAACTCCCGTTCAATGGGAATATTCTTAATCATGAGTTTCTCACCAACCATTTGAGATAAATAACCATCATTTAGTGGAATTAAGACCTATAAGATGGAAGAAATTTCCACTGGAAGGTTATGTTTATCCTTGCTTCGATAGACGATCATAGATTGATCTGGAATATGAAATGTGACTTCCCTTATTTGGAAATTGATATGATCTCCATATAATGAAAGCCAATCCATGCCAAGAATCACATCAAATTCCACTATAGGAAGGATCACAATATTTTCAAAAAGCACTTTCCCAAAAACTTCAATCGGAGAAGAATTATAAACTTTTGATGAGACCGTTGTGCCATTAAGAGTTGTCACAGCCAACTAAACATCTAATTGTTGAGGTAATACGGTGATAACCTTATAAAATTCTTCAGAAATAAAAGAGTGGGTGGATCCAGAATCAAATATAACATTTTTTACTTTAGAGTGGATGGTAATTGTACCTTTCACCACTTCTTTGTCATACTCCACATCACCGATAGTAATTACATGTGACTTTCCTTTGTCTTTGGCCTTAATAGTTTCTTGACGTCGATCATAATCATCAACCCTTGGATTTGGGAATTGATTGGCATAATTCCCAATCTCCTTGCACTTGAAACATTGAAGTGTAGTTGGTTCATTATGTGCATCCCTTCCTTTGTTTGCATCATTAGACATCTTCTTCCCATTATTTCGACATTCAATTGACCGATGACCTTCTTTTCCACACTTATATCATTTTCTTGTCCCCTTAAGACAATTTCCTCCATGTTTCTTTCCACACTTTGAGCATAAGGGAAAACTCATATTATTTTCAGTGTGGCCTTTAGATTTTCCTTTTAATTTCATTTTCCTCTTCTTATCAAACCCATGTGACTGATGGGTTACACCAATCTCCATCTCAACCTTGAGAGCACATCGAACAATTTCCTCGTATCTATTGAAGTCCCTTATGGATAACGCCCTTCGAAGACTTGGTTTTAGTCCACTAAAGAATCGATCGATCTTACTCTCAGGTTGGATAATAATTCCGGAAGCGTACCTTGCAAGTCTTGTAAAATTTTCTTCGTAGGTACCAATGGATTCATCATCCTTTTTCTTTAGTTCAAGAAACTCCTTCTCCATTTTTTGTTCGAAGAATACAAGGGAAATACTTATTGAAAAATAAGTTCTTGAACTCGTCCCATTCAATGGACTCAATTTCATCCATTTGCCTCGTATTCTTAATAAGATTCCACCATTGATCAGCATCACCTTCCAAACGATACACTGCTAAGATGAATTTATCATGTTCAGAACATTGAAGAACTGAAAATATCTTTTCAGTGGTACTGATCCATTTTTCAGCCAATAATGGATCAGAAGACCCACTGAATGAAGGTGGACGCTGCCTCATGAAGGATTCAACCGAATATTGCTCTTTCCTTTGCTCATTTGGAGGTACTGCATGATTCATAGCTTGAGAAAGTTGTATGAGCATGGCTACAAGATTTTTCATTCCATCTCCCATAACGTTTGGTTGTTCAGGGGACAATCATTGCATTTCCCATCGCATTCCGCATTAACACAGTTTCATCGAGTTCTAGCTATTGACTAAAACCAAGAAGAATAGTGTGAGAAACACTAATTATAATAGGAAAACCACATAATCAAGAATAAAATTTCACACTTAAGGTCTTATCATAGGTTTTTCATGGCCTTTTCTAAAACACGAAGATTGTGTTCTATGATTAGACATATCCTTAGGTTTCTTACTAAGGCTTTCACATCCTAGTTTCCAAAGGTTGACTATAACTTTCCTCTGATATCAACTATAATGACCCATATATTACATACATAGTTAATACTTCAAAATTGAAGCATACTTATTAAAACATATAAGAAAACCATGAAAGGACCATATAGGTATAGAGTCTTTAGAAACTTGGAAACATAAACAACTAGTTCATAAAGCATCTACTTTGCCTCCCATTTATTTCATCATATCTAGAGTCCATTTTTGGCATATCCTACTTAACAAACTTCTTCCTGACCTGGGGAAATAAAACATACAAAAGGGTGAGCTCAAATGCTCAGTAAGGGTCAAAAAAAGAAATATCAATCACATCATATACATAAGAACATAACTTTTGGAAATCTTAACCTCCAAAAGAGATCATAATTTCATAACATGGGATAAATCATAGTAGTGAAAGGTAATCCAAATAATCATAACTTAAAACATGAAACTTTGTGTAATACACACATAAACATAGATAATCATTTCTTATTAGTCAAGACTCATTTCCAAGACTATCTTAGTGGAAAAAGTCCATTTCTGAACTGAGTTCACTCCTCATTTCAGTCATGTTTCACTGAAGCGGTTTATCCTGCCATTCCAGCCATGTCTATCTGATGAGATATAAAATCTTTACCCAATGCATTATAGGGATATATAGGTCCCACCCATCTCATAATGATTCCATTCTTATGTGTGCCACAAAATCATAAACCGTACATCATAGCATAACCCATGTAATAAAAATGGGAATCTTAAACATCGTGACATCATAAAACAATTCATATAAGATAAAGGAATTCATAAAAATATTTCCATAACAACATAATTAAATCCATGTAATAATAGGGATAGAAACAGAACCCTTTATTATCTTAGATGGAAAATAATTTTGATAAAACACTTGAACTTCATTCTTGAGGAAAATATCCTTTATACATCAAAAATACTTTTCCTTAATTAACATGTCATATAATTATAAACTAAAAGAAGTTGAATAAAAATAAACTTGAAAATTTGTAAAGTAATCTTCTTTTAAATAATGTTTTAAAAATCCATTCATGTCGTACAAGTTAAAAAAACATTCTTCTCGTACTTTTTTCAGAAAAGTCCAAAAGTACCTCGTACGAAAAACGACAAAAGATTCCTTTCATATCATTTAATAAAAACTCACCAAAGGGTAAAAATGGATTTAAACAATTGTAGGTGGATGGAAATAATACTATATATATTTAGTAAACATGAATTTGGATGATAAAATACACCCCAGTAAATTCCAAAGTATAAACAATCTCGGATAAAAATGAGATTGTGATATTTCCCTTACCTTAGGTTCGATTTGCTTCGTAAGTGTCCGAACCTCCTGTATAATGATTTAAATAATGTTATTGAATTATTACAGAATCATACTTATTGTTCTGATATCATATATGGTCATATTCTTATCTTCTTATTAGTAATATTTCATTATTACTTGTTATTCAGGTGTTTATTACATTTTGTTCTTATGCGTGTTTTGTCGAATAAATTCTTATTCTTCTCTTTAGGTTATAGATACCTCATTTACATAATGGTATTAGTGTACTATATATCATATTTATTCATTCAATTAATTTATATAATCATTATGCAATGAAGATCATGTAGAACGAATCGCATCACATCGTGGAGACGGTATTCCGTACGTACGCACGAGTGATGATATCGTTCCCATGATCGTGGAATTGTATTGGAGTGTATGTATACTGTTTCATAATCAATAACACATTACAATAATCATATATAGTTACTTATTTGCATCATTATTCCCATCCAAGTAAGGTGGTGATGGAAAATAGATTACACAACGGCGTGGAGACGGTATTCCGTACGTACGCATGCGCGGTGATTTCGTTTTCCGTAGGATGGATAAGAGGTGAAATAGGGTTGTTTCATATTTATAATAACATATAAGTATATGAGGGATTCTAATTTTATTACCTCATAATGAAACAACTAAAGAATAGGGAGTAGAAGAAGAATGGAACTTGCAGAAAATGGTAGACGGTATTACCTCTTTCTCGAAGTGCCTCCTTTAAAATTTCTCTTAAGGCACTAGAGTTGGTCTTTTGAGAAGACCAGTACCTTTGGTAGGTTTCTAAGGAAGTGGGGAAGTTAAATGGGCAGGGTTTGGCCATGATTTAAGGCTCAAATTGGTGTGAGTAAGATAGGAAGGAGGTTCCCTTTTATAAGGGAGGAGAGGGGCACCTTAGGAAAGTGTGGAAATATTATTTTATTATAAACTTATCTTCTGCTTCAAAAGGTCCAAAAATCATTAAAGATGAAGATAAGATGACTAATGGTCGAAGTAAAATCATCCAACCAGAATTGGACATGTTTTGGAAAATATTTTAATCATTATAATCTTATTCATTTAAATCATTTATTAATGAGGTTAATACATCATCATTATTGTGTCACAAATAATTTAATTTATTTTGTGTCTAAAAATTATAAAAAAAACTATCATTATATAGGAAATGTTTTTATCTTTCTAATGAATATTTATAGTCGAAAATATCATTTATATAACCCCTTAGAAATATTAATTACTACAATATTTTTGTTAATGTCGATTTTGTCTTTACATTAAATTAATTAATCCAAATTGTCATCGTCACTACCAAGTGGCTCAATGGGGTCCCAAAATCGACCCAAGGATGCCCATGGTTGGTCACTACTCATCCAATAAGGTTAGGACAAGTGTCAAGGTAATTTTGAATTATTATAATATTCTTTTAACCTTGAATTACCCTATTTACCTTTAACCATAGTAAATAAAAAAAATTACCTAGTTCCTATTCATAATATATATAAAAAGTAACCTATTAACATAATTAGGACCCACTAATTCCAAATATGGAATCAATTTTTCAAAATTCAAAATACAGAAGTTGCAGTAATTAATTTAAAATTAATCCCGTTGTTAAGAAAACGGGTTATAAAAGTTAAAACATTTCCAAATATTGAAATGTTTTTACCTATGAATTCAAGGTAAAATTAATGATAATGACATACATTATATTAAATGGTAAAAATATATTCTATTTATACTTTAAAATCATTCAATATTACATTTTATCCTTATAAAGTATTGCGTTGAAAAAAGTTGTTTTTAATTAAAATATAGCGTGTTTTTACTATTCATTAAAATATGAAAGTTATCAGAATAATATGAAAATTTTATCCAAAGTAAATTTTTATATCATGATTCTAAAAAAGAATTTTATTTTTTCAAATTTAACTCATAAACTTTTCAAAAACTATATTTAATGTGGGTGCGCCATCAAAAGGCGGTAAAACTACATTTTTTTAAAAATAATTCTTTTACAAAAAAATGATTTTGTTTTCATAACTCATTCTAGAAAATGTATAAGATGAATTAAAATGTTAAAAAAATAAAAATTCAGTTAATACTATTCATAACGGATAATATTATAATATATCGTTGTTTAGTGAAACTCGGTTATTGCGTACGACGCAAGCTATCGAGGAAGGCCGCTATTGCGTGTACAACAAGCCAAGCTAGTGTTGTGTGTAGTGAAAGATTCCTTTGATGATTTATATATTATAGAAACAAAATATTTCTCATAAAATTCTCGGGTGTTACAGTATCAGTCTTGGTTGGTCTATCATCTTAGGATTGTAGTAAAGATATATGAGTGTCAGAACTTGAAATTTATAGAATAAAAATACATATCTAACCTCTTTATGTTAAAATTCATGATAACTGGGTAGTCTAGGTATAAAAGTGTTCTAAGAAACTTTTAGGTTTTTTTTAACCTCATTATTGTTGGTTTAAACAATCAGTGTATCATATCATCCATTAGTAATGAGACTTTCCACTAGGAATGTATTTTTTATCTTATGTTTTATGATATCTATAAAATGGTTAAAATAGTTGATTTTTGAAATGTTGGTTATGGTGTGGTTGATTTTGATGAATTGAAAATTACTAAGCCTTTAGTTTCTATTAAGTGTCTCCTAAGTGGTGTTTTGTTATATTTATAGAGACATGATATCTGGTATATGTCATAGAAAACAATAAGAGGATGCTGTAGAAAATATGGTTTCACCTAAGCCACAGGTGAACCAGTAGTTTGTTCAAAGCATTGTTTGAGCTTTTTATGTTTCTAAAAAGGTAAATTGAAATTAAGAATCAAGATAAGTGTATCTTTATATTTAATTAAAAAATATATTCCACCAATATTTTGGGGTGATTCAGATCCTAAACAAATTGAAGTGTGGATTAACAAAATGAAACAGATTTTTTATTTCCTTAAAACGCTATTTGAGGTAAAATTGAAGTTAGATATCTACATACTAGATGATGTTGCATGATAATAATGGGATTGAGTTATCCAATATAAATTCGACTAAGGCCTTATGTGGGAATAATTTGAAGAATTTTTAAAACAAATAATTCTATACTCACACATTCAAGATAACTGGAAAAATATATTTATTTTCCTTGAATTCAAAAAATCTATTAGTGATGGAATATGTTGTTAAGTTTATGAACTTTTTTTATTTTTCTCTAGAAGTGGCTACTATTTAATCCTTGAAGGCATGAAACTTTTATTATGGACTGCAACTAGAGATTCATTCTGATATAGTTTTTATTTTTATTATGGGTTATATAAATATAGTTAATAGTGTGATAGTGGTGAAAAGATATATCATTAGGAATCTAACTAGAAGAAGTATGTATGTCTCCATGGGAATAAGTGGGAATTCAAATTCTATGAATGCGAAGAAGGGTAAAACCCATTCGTGAGGAGGTGGAGCACTTTTAACATAATCCAATGGATCAATTTACTTTCCTCTATGATCTGATATTGAGTTTAGATATTTACAATGTGGTTTTACTTTTCATATGAATAATGTTTGTACAAAACCACCTCAAGCATGTCACAATGTAATTAGATGGGACATAATCAGTGTTAATGTTTTATCACTCCAAATTTAGTTGTTGGGAATTCATCTCATGTATCTCGAACATCATATGTTTCAATTGGATGATCTCATCAAAACAACTCTTGTTCATAGAGCAGAGTGATCCAAGGTAATTCCAGGAACACCATGAATAATTGGGAAATGAAATCATAACATGGAAGCAAGGACTAAGGGGACAAATTTAATGGTTTTATGGTGTTGAGAAGATGACCACGGAGGATCAATCTAGTAATTAGATGGTACAAGGTACTATTCTATTAATCATTACTCTTATGTTAGTTCTATTTGATACCAAAACATCCTACTATTTTAATGTTTCTCATGTTTGAATCAAATGGTATTTTATGTTGAAATAATGACTCTTGAATTGTAGCTTCAAACACATCTCAAGAAATGATAATTTCGAGCCTTTATGTTTGAAACATGTTATATAACTATCAATGAGGCTTAATTTGTTTGAGACTAATTTGTTCTTAATATGAACATCTTTAACCTGATTTTGAGAATGAATTGGTTAAGTTAATTCAAGTCCCACATCGACTATTATTCCCAAGATGTTAGTTTTACATATTTATATGGTGTGAAGTGTCTCTTTAATGGGAATTAGGATGTAAATTCAAGTAGATAAGAACCTTTGGGGTAAAGGTTTGGGACTATATCTTTTTATTTTTTTAGTAGTTACATTAGAATCTATGGATGTAACCAAACATGTAGATTTTCTAAAAATCATCGACCAATTTCATAATGTCTTCCCTAATAATTTCTTTGGGTTTCCACCCGAAATAGAAGAGTAATTAATGATTTATCTCCTAATATGGAATAATCCTATTTCCCTTTTATCCTATAGGATGGAACAAATGAAATTAACAGAATTAAAATTTTAGCTCGAAGAGTTGGAAAATAAAAAGTTTCATTTGACCTAGATTGTCTCCAAGGGTAGAACCAATTATTTTTATAAATAAAATGAATATAAATATTTTTATTTATGTGGATTATCATAAGGTAAAATATATTATTATAAATAATCAACATCTTTTTCCATTAATTAACAATATATTTGATTAATTGAAGGGATACAAATGGTTCTCTAAGATTGATTTACAATCAGGGTATCACCAACTTTGAGTTGGGAATGAGGATATTCTGAAGATATATTTCAAGATAAATTATATTCATTATGAACATATGGTTATTACCTTTTGTCTTAAAAATACACTAGAAATTTTTATGGCATTTATGAATCAAATATTTCATAAGTATCTTGACTCAATTGTGTTGGTATTAATTGATGATATTCTAATGTATTTTAGAAATAAGGTTGATCATGATCATTACTTGGGTATAGTTTTGGGTATATTTAAATAATATATCCTTTATGATAAGATTTTGAAGCGTTATTTTTTAATACAATAGGTAAGTTTCATTGAACATGTCATTTATAAAAGAGGAGTTTCTATAGAACCTGAAAAGATAGAAGTTGTTATATATTAGAAACCACCAAAAACGTCTTTTAGATATGTAGTTTCCTAGGATTAACAAAGTATTACTAAAACTTTTTTAATGGATTTTCATTACTTTACTCTCTAATAAGGAAAGTTGTTTCATTCCAATGGAGCAACGAGTGCTAGAAATATTTTCTTGATCTTAAGGTTCAGCTTACATCAATGATTATTCTTATGTTTCTAGAATCAAGACAAGGCTATATTTTCTATTTTGATGTGTCTATATCTATTTTGGGATGTTTTATCAAGAAATGAGATCATATAGTAGCTTATGGGTTTTGATAATTTCATGTACATGAGAATAATAACTTTACATGTGATTTAGATTTATCTTTTGTAGTCCATGACTTGAAAACTTGTTGTAATTATATCTTTGGTGAGAAGTTCATAGTGTTCATAGATCATAAAATATTGAAACAAATATTCTCATATGGAGATTTTAATATAAGGAAATGAAGATGGGTGGAATAACTTTAAATTTTTGACTTTGAATTAATATATACACTAGGTAAAGGAAATTTCGTGGTAGATGCATTGAGTCGGAATTTATATAGTATGTTCAAGAAAGAGGCTTTGGATCATTGGAAGCTGATTACAGTCATCGATGATATGCATCTAGATTGAGATAAGAAAGGTGATATTATGGTTTTATTTCTAGTTTCTCTTATTTTGATCTGATTGACTTGGTTATAGATTATAATACTTTTAATCCTAAATTTCTGGATATGAGGTAAAAAAACAATAGTGGGAAGAAAATTAAGGGATGTATGCTAAATGGGATATATTTGTTGTGTTTTAAAGATCATATTTGTGTTCTTTAAACTTATCGAGAACAACTCTTTTCTACCTACCACCACTTGAGATGGGTATCTCATCAAAAAATTCACTAGATGTATAGGGTGATGGGAGCATAGTTCAAGTAGGAGGGAATTAAAAAGAGGGCGGTATAGTATGTCTCAAGATTCCTTGACAGTCAGCAGGTCAAGCCAAGAACAAAGGGTTAGCTCTTATATTGAGATCTTTACCTATAACCATGTAGAAATGGGAAAATGGAAATCGATTTTGTCATAGGTGTACCAAGAGTGATTCCAAAACATGATTCCATATGTGTGATTATGGATTGGCTCAAAAATTTGGCTCCCTTAATATTTATTTATGGATCCAATATGTTGTAAGAATTAGGAAAACTCAACATTCAGGAATTTGTAAAGTTTCATGGTGTACCAGTTTCAATTTTTCCTGACTGAGACCCCAGGTTTAGATATCTTTTTTGGAAATCATTGCAATAATCCCTAAGAACCTATTTAACTATTATCACAACTTATCATCCTCCAATGGATGGACAGTCCAAACAGATGATCCAAATGTTGGAATACATGCTTAGATATTATGTTATAGACAATGGTGTCTCATGGGAGGATCATATAAAATTAGTGGAGTTTTCATAAAATAATAGTTATCATGGCTCAATACATATATCAGACCTAAACATGTGCATGGGATGTTGGAGAAGATTATGAAAATCAGGAAGAGTATTGAAATAGCATAGAGATTTCAAAAATCATATGAAAATAAAAATCATTATCCATTATCATTTGATGTGGGTGATCATGTTTTTTTAGGAGTCTCTCTAAGGTCAGGACATCATTTTTTGGGAAAACAAGGTAAGTTATCTGCTCAGTACATTTTTCCTTTCACTAATGGAAATTTAGCTTATACCCACAGTTTCTAGGATCCCTAGGCAACCAAGGCATCAGTATAGTCCTGAGCTATACCCACAGTTTTAAATACCTATACCCACAATTTCCAAATCGTGGGTATAGGTGCATTCCACTATGTCATTAACCCTATACCCACAGTTTTAAACCTGTGGGTATAGGTTTTAAAAAATAGGCGGTCGCGGGTTTCGATCCCCGTACCACCTATATATGGTTTTGATGCCTAACCACTACACCATCTTTTATTATTGATTTATAAATATATATATACTTATATATATATATCTAAATCATGGATATATGTGGAAAACTATCGGTATAGGTGTTCTCATTAAATGATTTTTTGTCTCGTAAAAAATGTTATTTTCCCGCCATAACGCGGGAAAGCTACACCCATGGTTTTCAAAAACCGAAGGTATAAGTATTGAAAAAAAATAATATACCCATGGTTTGGAAAAACCATGGGTATAGGTCTCAAAAAACCTATACCCATTTTTCTACAAAACTTTGGGTATAAGTCTTGAAAAAACCTATACCCAAGCTTCTGAAAAAAAGTTTGTGTATAAGTTCCCATACAATCCCTATACCCATAGTTTTCTCCAAAATCATGGGTATATGGCCATTTTTTAGTAGTGTTTTGAGATACTAGGAAGAATAGGTGATGTGTTTTATTATTTGTATTTACCACTAATATTCATCTCTATGAACAATGTATTTCATGTATCTCAATTGAAGAAGTACCAGCCTAACCTTGACCATGTTATTCGATTGGACTATGTTGACCTTTAGCCTGATGTGATGTTGATTCAAATATTGATATGGATTGGGGATGGACTAGACAGAGTGTTACAAGGAAAGAGAATAAGTTTTTTATATGTATTATGGTGGAATGGATGAAATCAGGATAAAACATGGGAATTTTAGAATGAAATTTTGAGCAATGGCCTGAACTTTTCCTAAGCACTAGATATATCAAACTTTATAATGATGGAAAGGCCAATGATGGAGAAAATGTAACACTTCTAATTTTAGGTAATTTACCTTTTTGTTATGTATTTTTAAGTTATATAATACTTGGGTTTAGTTTAGGGGTTTTTTGGATGGATTCTGTAATACCCAAATACTTTACAATATATTTCTTTTAAAATAAATCTAATTTCATTGATAGCTTATGATGCATGCAACACTATGTTTAAATGAAACATGATAATATATTAAAATATTATTTAAACATGACCATTATAACATAGACATTAAATTAGAGGGTATTAATATAACTAACTAAATTATGAAAATTTTGGTTATCTATTGATTAGAAATAAAATAGTAATCATTTAAAATAAAAAACAAATGTTTTTTTGAAAAAAACTATATTTTTTAAAAGAAGGTTTTGTTGGGATTCATGCACATCATTTTAAATTAATATTTACAAATTTTAGAAAATTTATTTGATAAAATTAATTTAATTTTTCAAATCATCACATCAAAATTATTTCAAGGAAAATTTTTGAGATTTTTAAATTTTTCATTTTTCGATGAATTGTGAAAATACTGAATTTTAATTAAAATTTCCCTTTTTGTTTAAATTATTTATAAATTTAAATTGTATTTTCAATTGGATTAAAATTAAAATTAGTAAAATTATATATCTATTAATCCAATTTAGGTTATTTGAATAATTTTCATATTTAATTTTAATATAAAAACCTTGTAAAGTTTTGGACATTTTCTCTTTGAAAGCCCACTTTCTCGTCGTGACTACAAGACTGATTTGAAATTACTTTTTTCTAATTATATAAATTGAATTTGGAAAATTTTATAACATATTTTTAATAATAATTATTTATATTATCTAATCAGTTTAACGTAATTTTTCACCATAATTAATAGTAAAAACATTAAAAATTATTTACCATGATTATGGTAAAAATGGGTTTACTTGTGGGGTTAAACTAAAAGGATACATGTTAAAATGACCTAAAAACTTATCTAATAACTATTTTATGTACATATTTAGACCCTATAATGTCTAAGTATCCATAATAATATATTTTTACCCTTATGGAATGTGAAAAACATGGGTACACCTT
Organism: Viscum album; assembly: GCA_963277665.1. Classification (NCBI taxonomy): domain Eukaryota; kingdom Viridiplantae; phylum Streptophyta; class Magnoliopsida; order Santalales; family Viscaceae; genus Viscum; species Viscum album. Next base: position 624,204,263 of record OY728150.1, on the reverse strand, counting down.
TTTCTTTCCAAAACATAAATGTGTGTCACTCACCTCCCTTCTAAAATGCCACCCTCCTAAATGGCCTGAATGCCTTGTAATTTTTATTCATTTTTTATAATCCCTATTTTAAGGTTTTAGGTGGAACCCTTACATAGCTCGACTTCATGAAATTACATAACTCGAAGGTCTAATAGGAATTCATTCGAGACTATGACTAATTGGAACTACCCCTCCCCAGCATCTACATCATGATGTCAGATCTCCACCTTCACATGGATATTTGGATAGTTTTCCTATGTAAAGATTCATAGTCATGGTACCAAGGTAAATTTCCATACCCTCTCATTCATCGAAATCCATTTAGCTCTGCTCTGTTGAATCCGCCTGCTATGAATCTTCATCTAGAGTATGTTCCATATAGATTTTTTCTATTTACTTCTACACATCATGTGGCCCAAAGGCCTTGAGTTTTCCTAAAGGAATTGAGGTGGCCCAAAGGTCTTAAGGTATCTTGAAAGCCTTACTGTCTCAAAGGCCTCGGTGGCCTGATAGATTGAAGGACTCGAGGACTAAACTGGTGGCCCGAAGGCCAAATCAGATGAATAGTTTTAACTGCTACAGGACAAAATATTTCCTTTTACAGTTCTTCTATAGTAACCTAGAAATATTCCACTGCCCATATTTGATCTTGGGTCTCGTGGAAGCACTTGAAGAGGTAACTTTTTGTAAAGAGTGTTTTTATTTTATTTCTTCCTCCACCTCATTAAATTATAATTAAAACATATTGAGATAACAACCTCATTATCTTGCATATACTAATATGTTATTATTATAAGTTAATGACCTACAACCATCCCCACTTCCATCAAATTGGTTAAAAATCATTATACATGTGTACCACAGACTACCGCCTCACAAACCAATACCCTTCGTTTTTCCATTACCACCTATCACAATTGGGTATGATGATGGATATAAATTATAAATATGACATTTATAACATAATTATACTTATAGAGTCATTATATAAAATATAACTTTTAATTTCCATTCCATAATAGATATGATAACATTTCTGTGTGTATAGATGACTACCGTCGCGCAAAGCAATGTGATTCGTTTTTTTAATTACTATTTACATTGAAGGTAATAAAGATAAATTTAATTAATATATGTGATATAAATGAATTAATTATGATATTAATTTCATATTTATCATTATTTAAAGATAATGTATCATTTTATTTCTTACTCACTTAAAGATGATAACATCGTTCGTGTACGTGTGGACTATCGCCTTCACAAAACGATATGACTCTATTTTCATCACCCAAACACATGGATGATATATATAAGTATATTTAAAGAACTAATATGGTATTTATTATATTATTATAATTATTTAAAGATAAAATATTACTTACCTAATTTCCATAATGATCGTTGAAAAATGGAAATGTTTCTTATATGTACGTACGACCTACCATCTCCATGATCATAACATACTTAATTTCTCCAAATCATCTTTTAATATTGGTCTTAAAAGTATAATTAATGTATAAATATGATAATATTTTCATGATTATTATTTTGGAATTGATGGAACTATATAATATGAATAATAACCAAAATTATCATGACAATGTATGAATGAGAAAACAAGGAAATTAACACTCAAAACAATGAAAATAATGAAATATTGTTAATAGTTGGGAGATAAGATGTTATAAATTGATAATATATCATATTATTAATATGTAATATTGTTTTTATATAATTTAATTAAAAAATTAAAACCACTTTCCAGGAGGTTAAAGCATGTTCAGCCAAAAGGAAGCATGTGGTACGGGATTTTTGTCAGACTTTAATTTTTCAGTGAGACACAAGTCATATTCACCACGTGTTTATTTTATGTGATGTATATAAATCCCATGAATTTATTTAATGATTATAATAATTAAAATTATTATTATTTATATATCCATTTTAGTATCTCTATTTCGTGGGGTTTGTGATTCAAATTTACAAAATTGGTAAGGGATTTTTGTCTTAATTTTCCTTCTTTGAAACATATGATTATGTTTTTCCCCAATATTATTGTAATAGGTTTATATATATCCCCTTTGACATGTAATATCATGATTCAGTCATAATTCATGGTATTTTATGTTTCAAGTTTAATTATTTAATCTAGGGTTATTTGAATTTAAAATTACCAAGTGGTAAAAGTTATTATACAATCTCACTTTCTTTTGTGACTGTTAACTTTATCATGAAACAATCACTTTATTGTGAATATTTTTCATTAAAAATTAATTTTCTCTAGAATATCCATATTATTTTATTATTTATATGATTGTTTCCTAAATTGTATACCATTTTTACATATGGTTTTTATATTTAAATTTATTTGATTAAGTGGGAAAATATTGATAAATATATATCCTTTAATCAATATTAATATTTTATGATAAGGAATATAAAATTATGAATTAAATTAATCATTAGATATATGAGGAATGATTTAGACCTACAGTGTTGGTTGGGTCCCATAATTATATCGCCCCTTGATGCATTAGTAGGTCTCATGAGACAAATCAATTGGTCAAATTAAACGGGTTTCTACTAGTAGTTTTAAATCATCTTGTGAAAGTTATTGATGGTGGAGGTATCATGATTCCCAAGATCATGATTTTTAATCACTAATAATTTACTTAATTAAGAATTTAGTAATTATTATCCATTATATTTCCACAATTATATTATCTCCAGATGCATTTCATTCTCAATTAATTGATTAAATGGAATGTGTTTTCAGTTATTTACCTCGACATATTTATTATGCCTCATATAATTATGGTATCCAAGCTATACATTAAATAGAATGTGTGTTCAGTTATTTTTCATTTCATATTTATTATTCTTCATTGATTCTTGATATATTCGGATGTACGTAACCCTTACTCAGCATTTGAGCTCACCCTTATTTTGTTTCTTTCCCCATGATATGAAGAAGAATTATTAGAATGAGTTCAAGGATTCTAGATGTTTTCCATTTATATACATTTTCTTTTATATCCCTATGTAAAATGGGAAAATTATACGTATTTGGTTCTCTAAAACAAATAAATTGGTTGGTCCTTCAAGATTTTATCCTTTGTATCTATGCCAATCTAATAAAGTAATACACCAGCTCCAGGTTACTAGGGTCGGGGTAGTTATAGGTTATATCAGAGGAAGTTTAGTAGAAACTTTGGGAACTATATTAAGTGAAATATATATTATAGAACAAAACCCTATGATATTCATTGAGGATAATTAGATAATAATATCCCAAATTTTTGGTAAGGAAGATATTATGTGGTTTTTCCTATAAATATATTCTTATCTGGATACTGCAAGTTGACATGGTTCTATAATAGAGGTACCTAGGGGTAATAACTCAAAAAAAGGAACATTGGGCATGACCCAGTCCTCACCTGGTGCATTATAATGGGCCTTACTATATAACTAGTTTGACACTCCCATGTGATATTCTTAGGATAATTAATATTTTCTTTAAAAACCATTATGAAGGATTTTAAAATAATGATATACCCAAAGAAACCATGTTTATAATTATGAGATTAACTATCCTAAAAAAATTAAATTTATTATGTATCTCACTAGTTTTGGGATTATACATTATGATTCATAATAATATAATCTAATCTAGTGTATTATATTGTTTGAAATAGTCCCTAGAATAAGGAGTACGAACTAATTCAATTTACATAATCCAAAGAGTGAGAATGGTCATTTATTTGATAGGATTATGCCAATATTTTGAGAAGAAATAGTATCCCAAACATTATTATCATATGAGTACATAGTATCATGTGATAATAAGATAAATAAATAATTCTCTAAGTATTATTTCTTCAAGGGAAACAAGGGAAGAAGAGGACGATAGAGAAAAACTTGATCAAGTTGGTTTTGGGAACCATGAATGGATGATCGATAATGTCATAGATTTTACTATGAATAATTCACCCATATTCTATATTTAAAAATAAACCTATGAATCATAAGAACATATTAAGTGGATTGAGGTTATCTTAAAGACCACACTTAGCAATTAACATTGTACAAGTAACATTATCAGTCTAGTTTTTATGTCACATATCTAACATTAGCAGTCTGGTTTTTATGTAACATCTATTAAGTAATTTTAAAACCACTCTAGCTAGTTTGAGATTTACCATACGTAAATAAGGAAAAATAGAATTTGACATACATAAATAGAATCTCTTAGATCACCACTAGCAATATTATCCATGATTGATTTCTTTTTTTACTTTTACTTTTTTAGTACTTATATGAATCTTCTTATAACTATATAGGTTGTCTTTTTTCACTTTCATTTCTCTCTTTTACTACTTAGTAATACTTATGTGTTTTAATTTTTTTAGTAAATTTTTTACACATTGTGATATGGATAAAATCTGGATCACATTACTAAGGAACACACCTTAATATTCTAAGGGTTTGAAGGAGTTTTTAGATTTTTTAATTTCCAATTGATCCGTTGATGTGAGAATAAGATTTCTATATCCTAAATGTAAATTTAGAATATTCTTGAAGATAGGTGAATTTTATGAACATTTGATATTAAAGAAATTACTTACACAATATTTATGTTGGATTTGGCATGGAGAATCTAACATTGCATAAATTTTGAGCACTGATGTCAATAAAAATAATGAGCTCCCAAATTCATTGACAGTGGACAATGAAATAGAAAACCTTATAAACGATGAATTCAGCATTAACAGACACAAATATCTACATCAAAACATATCAAAACAACCATTTTAGGGTTCTACAAATAACTTAATCACAAGTGATTTTTTGAGACTATAGGACAACCAGATAGATATTGTAACATATCATTGGATCCTCTTATTTATTCTATGGAGACTAATGTAATGGAAAAATCCAATGAGAAAAGAAATATGTTTCATAGTTTATTTGATGATGTAAATCTAGAGTTGTATAGTGGATGTTTGAAATTTTCAAAACTTTATTTTCTGCTGAAGTTTTACCATATCAAATGTCTATGTGTAACTACAAATAAGGAAATTTCTATGATATTGGATTTGTTAAATATTTCATTTTCTAAAGCAAAGATCCCTGATTCTTTTTATTATGTGAAAAAAATTGTTAACAAGATTGGTCTGAATTATAAAAAAATACATGTGTACCCTAATGATTGTTTGATTTATTGGGGAGAGTATTCAAGCTGACATAATTCCAAAAAATGTTCTTCTTCTAGATGGTAGAAAATGGGTGATGTTAAAAGTCTGAATCAAAAAACTACCATGAAGAAGAAAAAAACACACCTACAAAGTTGTTGTGTTACTTTCCTTTAAAGACTCGATTGCAAAGATTATTCAGGTCATCAAAAACTTCCAAACACATGTAGTGTCATTTTGTAGATAATAACAATGATGGGTTAATGTGACATCTAAGAGATTCACAATCATGGAAGAAATTTGATTAATTACATTCATATTTATCATCTGATCCTAGGAATGTTCTATTGGGATTAGATGTCAATGGATTCAACCCATTTGGTACTTTGAGAACTAGTTATAGAATTTGGGCTGTTTTTTTGATCCCTTACAATCTGCCTCCATGGATGTGTATGAAACAAATGTATTTTATCATTTTGATGATTATTATTGGAAACAAGATTCCTAGAAATGATATTTATGTATACTTTAAGCCTTTAATTGAAGAATTACATGAGTTATGGAGAAACTATGTTGAGACATATGATACATCTTCTTGAACAATGTTCAAAATGAAAGATGCTCTAATGTGGACCATTAGTGACTTCCCTGGACTTTGGAATTTAGCAAGTTGGAACACTTACAAAGGTTTGGATTTTCCTATTTTAACTTTTATTTTGATCTCAAATGACTACCTCGTAGTAGAAAATGGTTCTTCTTGTGTCATCTAAGATTTCTCGATGCATCTCATATATTTTGGTTGAAAAAGATAAAATTCAATTGTGCTATTGATCTTATACCACCTCCAAAGTTGTTAATAGGTTATAAAATATTGGAACAACTTGGAAATATTGGATAAAAATCGGTAAGGTGTGTTATTTTAAAGATATTGGGAAACAAGTTCAATTTACATCATCAAGTTAAATCAAAATGTAACAATGGATTAAAAAAAGATTATTCTTCAAAATTCTGTATTGAAAATTTAAATTTTTGTGGAATAATCTTAATGTGATGCATATTGAGAAGAATATTTGTGATAATTTGATCTTCTCATTACCTAATGATAATGTAATATTGAAGGATCATCTCAATACGTAGAAAGACTTACAAGCAATGAACATAAATTGTGATCTCTAGCCAGATGATAATGGAAAGTATGCTCTGAAAATTTTTACAATGAAAAATATGTATGAAGATACATTCCTTAGAATTTTAAAACATGTGAAGGTATTTTATGGGTTTTCAAGTAACATCTCAAGGTGTACTGAATTTAATCATCACATGTTACATGGATTTAAATGTCGCAATTCACATATTTTTTTATAGTAGTTATTACCATTAGAATTGCGTACATTATTACCTGAAAAGGTTTCTACTGTTATATTCCAATTTTGATCATTATTAAGACAAATATGTGAGAAAACTCTACAAATATTTGATATTAACAACCTTCAAGATAGATGTTTATTAATACTATGTGCAATGTAGATGATCTTTCCTCCATCATTTTTTACTATCATGATGCATTTAACTGTGTATTTGGTTGAGGAAGCTAAGTTAGGTGGCCTCATATATTATAGATGGATGTATACAATTGAGAGGTACTTTATTTATATGTTTTTCATTTATGTAAACAATTATTTACACTTCATTAAATACATAATTATGTTTTTTTTATTTCATAGATATCTTGGGAATTTGAAATCATACCTGAAAAATAAATCTTAACCTGAGGGATCAATTTATAAAGCCTATTTGGAAGAGGAGTGTCTTACCATTTATTCTAGATACTTCGATGATATTGGGAAAATATTAAATCAAGTTGTATTTATAGATTACACATCAACTCAATCTCAACTACATGTGATATCAAAAATATTTCTTGTTATTAGATGATCAGTTGGGAGGAGTTCAAATGTTACACTAATAGAAATGGAATTATCAAATGATAATTTATATGTGCTTCTAAATAGTGAAGTTGAATATTCATTTATTAAATATTTTAGGGTAAAAATAAATTAATAAATGAGAGTTTGAACACAAAATGAGAAATAAATAACAAAATATGTTAATAAAGAGCTTGTAGATTGGTTTGCACGATGTGTAAGTTCATAAATATTAAAATCAATAAAAATATTAGGTTGACACATATATTTTTTAAATATAATAATGTATATTACTTTTTTTAGATCATGAATACTGATACTCGAGTTGATTTTTCAGATGATTTGAAGTTTCTTGCTCAATGTCCACTAAAATAGGGTAGAAAGTTTGATGATTACAATGTAAATGGAATTATATTTCATACAGTAGATTTGGAAGAGGGTTTGAAAACATAGAATAGTGGTATATTTACATTTACCAAAGTGAGATACTATAGAAAGTTGACTAATATTATCAAATTAAACTACCATGGAAATTTTTCTATTGTTTTAGTCAAATGTAATTGGGTCAATTTTATCAAGGGTGTTAAAAGAGATTCCTTGAAATTTACTTATGTAAACTTCTCTCTATATATAGATGTTGGTGACCATGAATTACATGATCCATATATCATATAACCATAAGAGAAAATGGTATATTATGTGGAAGATGTCATAGATGAAGGGTGGAGTGTAGTTTCTCATGTAAATCAAAGAGACTTGTATGATATGGATGATGACCTGGAAGATTTGACCTCTGACGTTGAATCCCATCAAAATCAAGAAGCAAACTTATTTTTCTATCATGATATTGAAAATATTAGTCTTGAAAGGGTGAATGAAGTAGATGAAGTAATTATGGAGTAGGAAAATGGTATGATTGAAGGTGAAAATGATTGTATGTGTAGTCATACATTCATTTATCAAGCACTTATAATATTTGTGCATTCATTCATTATCATAGTTATGTATATTTTTTTGTTGGTATTATGAAACTGTTATCATTCCTATTTTTTCTTTATGGATTTTTTGAAATATATATTCTAAAGTTACTTTTATTTTATTAAATGACATTAATTTCAAGGATGAAGTGTTATATTTATAACTACCCATATATTACATACATGGTTAATACTTAAAAATTGAAGAATAATTATTACAACATATAACAAAAACATGAAAGGACCGTATAGGTATAGAGTCTTTAGAAACTGGGAAACATAAACAACTGGTTCATAAAGCATCTACTTTTCCTCCCATTTATTTCATCATATCTAGAGTCCCTTTTTGTCATATCCTACTTAATAACCTTCTTCCTGACCTGGGGAAATAAAACATACAAAAGGGAGATCTCAAATTCTCAGTAAGGGTCAACAAAAGAAATATCAATCATGTCATATACATAAGAACATAACTTTGGGAAATCTTAACCTGCAAAAGAGATCATAATTTCATAACATGGGATAAATCATAGTAGTGAAAGGTAATCCCAATAATCATAACATAAAACATGAAACTTTGTGGAATACACACATAATCATAGAGAGTCATTTATTATTAGTCAAGACTCATTGAAAAGACTATCTTAGTGGACAAAGTCCATTTCTGAACCGAGTTCACTCCTCATTTCAGTCCTTTTTCACTGAACCGGTTTTACCTGCCGTTCCAGCCATGTCTATCTCATGAGATATAAAATCTTTACCCAATGTATTGGAGAGAGATATTGGTCCCACCTATCTCATAATGATACCATTCTTATGTGTGCCACAAAATCATAAACCATACATCACAGCATAACCCATGTAATAAAAATGGGAATCTTAAACATCGTGACATCATAAAAAAATTCATATAAGATAAAGGAATTCATAAAAATATTTCCATCACAAAATAATCAAATCCATGTAATAATAGGGATATAAACAGAACCCTATATTATCATAGATGGAAAATAATTTTGATAAAACACTTGAACTCCATTCTTGAGAAAAATATCCTTTCTACTTCAAAAACACTTTTCCTTTCTTAACATGTCATACAATTCTAAACTAAAAAACGTTGATTAAAAATAAACATGATAATTTTTAAAGTAATCTTCTCGGAAATAATGTTCTAAAAATCCATTCATGCCGTATAAGTTAAAAAAACATTCTTCTTGTACTTTTGTCTGAAAAGTCAAAAAGTACCTCGTACGAAAAACAACAAAATATTCCTTTCATATCTTTTACTAAAAACTCATCAAAGGGAAAAAATGGATTTAAAAAATTGTAGGTGGATGGAAATAATATTACATATTGAGGAAACATGGATGTGGATGATAAAATATACCCCAGTAAATTCCAAAGTATAAACATTCTCGGATAAAAATGAGATTGTGATATTTCCCTTACCTTAGGTCTGATTTGCTTCGTAAGTGTCCGAACCTCCTGTATAATGATTTAAATAATTTTATTGACTTATTCCAGAATCATAATTATTGTTATGATATCATATATGGTCATATTCATAGCTTCTTATTAGTAATATTTCATTATTACTTGTTATTCGAGTGTTTATTACTTTTTGTTCTTATGCGTGTTTTGTCGAATAAATTCTTATTATTCTCTTTAGGTTATAGATACCTCATTTAAAGAATGGTATTAGTGTACTATATATCATATTTATTCATTAAATTCATTTATATAATCATTATGCAATGAAGATCATGTAGAACGAATCGCATCACATCGTGGAGACGGTATTCTATACGTACGCACGAGCGATGGTATCGTTCCCATGATCGTGGAATTGTATTGGAGTGTATGTATATTATTTCAGAATCAATAACACTTTACAATAATCATATATAGTTATTTATTTTCACCATTATACCCATCCAAGTAAGGGGGTGATGAAAAACATATTACACCACGGTGTGGAGACGGTATTCCGTACGTACGCACGGGGGGTGATTTCGTTTTCCGTAGGATGGATAAGAGGTGAAATAGAGTTGTTTCATATTTATAATAACATATCATTATATGAGGGATACTGATGTTATTACCTCATAATGAAACAACTAAAGAATAGGGAGTTGAAGAAGAATGGAACTTGAAGAAAATGGTAGAAGGTATTACCTCTTTCTCAAAGTGCCTCCATTAAACATTCTCTTAAGGCACTAGAGTTGGTCTTTTGAGAAGACCAGTACCTCTATTAGGTTTCTAAGGAAGTCGGGAAGTGAAATTTTCAGGGGTTGGCCGAGCTTTAAGACTCAAATTGGTGTGAGTAAGAGAGGGAGGATGTGCCCTTTTATAAGGGAGGAGAGGGGCACCTTTGGAAAGTGCGGAAATATTATTTTATTATAAACTTATCTTAGGTTTCAAAAGGTCCAAAAATCATTAAAGATTAAGATAAGATGACTAATGGTAGAAATAAAATCATCCAATCAGAATTGGACATGTTTTGGAAAATATTTTAATCATTATAATCTTATTTATTTAAATCATTTATTAATGAGGTAAATACTTTATCATTATTTTGTCACAGATAATTTAATTTATTTTGTGTCTAAAAATTATAAAAAAATTCATTATGTAGGAAATATTTTTATCTTTCTAATTATTATTTATAGTTGAAAATATCATTTATATAACCCCTTATAAAAATTAATTACTATAATATTTTTGCTAATGACAATTTTGTCTTTACATTAAATTAATTAATCCAAATTGTCATTGTCAATACCAAGTGGCTCAATGGGGTCCCAAAATCGACCCAAGGATGCCCATGGTCGACCACTACTCATCCAATAAGGTTAGGACAAGTGTCAAGGTAATTTTGAATTATTATAATATTCTTTTAACCTTGAATTACCCTATATACCTTTAACCGTAGTAAATAAAACAATTGTCATAGTTACTATTCATAATATCAAAAAAAATTAAAAGTATCCAATTAACATAATTTGGACCCACTGATTCCAAATATTGAATCCATTTTTCAAAATTAAAAACATATAAGTTGTCGTAATTAATTTAAAATTAATCCCATTGTTAAGCAAACAGTTTTTAAAAGTTAAAACATTGCCAAAGATTGAAAATTTTTTACCTATGAATTCAAGGTAAAATTAATACTAATGACATAAATTATATTAAATGGTAAAAATATATTCTATTTATACTTTAAACTCATTCAATATTATAATTTATCCATATAAATTATTGCGATGAAAAATGTTTTTTTAATTAAAATATAGCATGTTTTAACTATTCATTAAAATATGAAAGTTATCAAAATAATATGAAAATTTTATCCAAAGTAAATTTTTATATCTTCATTCTAAATAAGAATTTTATTTTGTCAAATTGAACCTATAAACTTGTCAAAAACTAGATTTAATGGGGGTGCGCAATCAAAAGGAGGTAAAATAGCATTTTTTGAAAAATACTTCTTTTATAAAAAAACTGATTTTGTTTTCATACCTCATTCTAGAAAATGTATAAGATGAATTAAAATGTTATAAAATTCAAAATTCAGTTATTACTATTCAAACGGTTAATATTATAATATATTGTTGTTTAGTGAAACTCGGTTATTGCGTATGACGCAAGCTATCGAGGAAGGTCGTGGTTGTGTGTAAAGCAAGCCAAGCTAGTGTTGTGTGTAGTGAATGATTCCTTTGATGATATATATATCATAAAAACAAAATATTTCTCATAAAAATATTGGGTTTTACATTCTACCCCCCTTAAAATGAATTTCGCCCTCGAAATTCATCACTTCGTAACAAACAGATGAGGATACCTCTCCCTCATCATACCCTCAAGTTCCCATGTAGCTTCTTCTAATTGGTGGTTCCTCCATAAAACGTTCACCAAGTGAGTGGTCTTGTTCCGTAGGACTTTTTCGCTATGATCCAGAATCTCAATCGGCTATTCTTCATAAGAAAGATCTTGTTCCAGCGGTACAACTTCTGAGCTGAGTACATGTGAAGGATCAGGTATGTACTTTCTCAGGAAAGATACATGGAACACATTGTGAACTTGAGAGAGATTCAGTGGAAGCGCCAATCGGTAAGCTACCTTCCCAACACGATCTAGAATTTCAAAAGGACTGATATATCTAGGGCTCAACTTTCCCTTATTTCAAAATCTCATGACCCTCTTCCCGGGAGATATTCGTAAGAACACTTTATAATCCACTTCAAACTCTAGGTCTTTTCTTCGGTTGTCTTCATAACTTTTCTGTCGACTCTGAGATGCTCTTATGTGTTGTTGAATAGATCTGAAATTTTCTACCATTTCATCAACGAGATCAGGTCCTAATAGATTTCTTTCCCCAACTTTATCCCAGCAAGTTGGAGTCCTGCATTTCTTTCCATAGAGAGCTTCATAATGAGCCATCTGAATACTGGAGTGAAAGCTATTATTATAATAAAATTCCACCAAAGGTAGGTGTTGATCCCAACCACATTTTAAATCCATATAGCAAGCTCTCAACATATCTTCTAGAGTTTGAATTTTCCTCTCAGACTGACCGTCTGTCTGAGGATGATAAGCCGTGATGAAACTCAACTTTGTATCTAGAGTATGCTGAAGACTTCGCCAGAACTTTGCGGTAAACCTCATATCCCAATCAGATATAATAGAAAGTTGTACTCCATACAATCTTACCACTTCCTTTACATATATCTTGGCAAGCTGATCTAGAGAGAAATCCTCTCTAATAGAAATGTAGTGTGCAGACTTTGTACGACGATCAACTATGACCCAAATAGCATTATTGCCTTTGGATGTTTTAGGAAGTCTAGTTACAAAATCTATAGTGATGTTTTCCCATTTCCATTCATGTATGGGTAATGGTTGTAACATCCCCTTAGACTTCTATCTCTCAGCTTTAACTTGCAGACAAACCAAGCATCGAGAGACATATTCAGCAACATCTCTTTGCATTCCATCCCACCAGAAGTACTCTTTCAGGTCCCTATACATCTTCATGATTCCCGGATGAATAGAGAATGAATAACTATGAGCCTCATCCAGTATCTCCTTCTTTAATTTGGGGATGGGAGGAAAACAAACCCGATTCTAGAACTTTATTATCCCATCACAATCAAGGTAGAATTCAGGAACATTTATCACCTTCTTTTGTAACTCAACATCTTCTTTTGGTGCCTCTTTAATCTTCACATGTATAGATGGTTGAACATTCATTTGAGAAAGATATTATTTTTCCCCTTTCATTATAATTCCAAGATCCATCCTTTGTAAATCCATAAATATTGGATCTTTTGTGATCCTCATCATGGATAAGCTGACATGGTCTTGTCGACTTAATGCATCTTCCACCTTGTTTGCTTTCCCAGGGTGGTAATGAATTGAGAAGTCATAATCCTTAATCAGCTCCAACCATATTCTTTGGTGCATATTCAGCTCCTTTTGTGTGAAAATATACATTAAACTTTTATGTTCAGTATATATGTCACACTATTCTCCATAAAGATAATGCCTCTAAATCTTTAATGCAAAGGTTACCGCAGCTAACTCCAAATGATGAGTTGGGTAATTTTTCTCATGAATTTTCAACTGTCGTGAGGCATAAGCTATCACCATATCATTTTGAATGAGAACACATCCCAAACCCTTATTCGATGCATCACTATAGATCACAAACCTTTCTCCACTGCAAGGTAGTGTGAGCACAGGTGCACTGGCTAACCTTCTTTTCAACATCTTGAAATTCTCTTCACATTCCTCTGTCCAAACAAACTTAACTCCTTTCCGAGTCAACTTGGTGAGTGGATTAGATAATCATGAAAAATCATTCACAAAATGTCGATAATATCCAGCCAAACCAAGAAAACATCGAATCTCAGTTACTGTTGTTGGTCTCGACCATCTTTCGATAACCTCTATTTTTGCTGGATCCACAGATATCCCCTCTTTTAAGATTATGTGACCAAAAAATGAAACTCTTTGAAGCCAAAATTCACATTTGGTAAATTTGGCATAAAGCTTCTCCTTTTTCAGGGTCTTCAATATAATTCTCAATTGATCTTCATGTTCTTCCTTGATCATTGAATATACAAGAATATCATCTATAAATACTACCACAAAGTGATCAAGATAGTCTCTAAAGACTCTATTCATCAGATCCATGATGATAGAAGGGGCATTAGTAAGACCAAATGGAATCACTATAAATTCATAGTGTCCATACCATGTACAGAAAGCCATCTTCGGTATATCCTCCCTTTTGACCCTTAATTGATGATACCCAGAACGAAGATCAACTCTTGGAAAAGTATTGAGCTCCACGTAGTTGGTCAAATAGTACATCAATGCGTCGGAGAGGATATTTGTTCTTGATAGTGATCTTGTTAAGTTCTCGATAATCAATGCAGAGTCTCATTGATCCATCTTTCTTCTTAACAAACAGAATAGTTTCTCCCCATGGTGACGCACTAGGGTGTATGAATCCTTTATCAAGATTCTCTTGGAGTTGCTTCTTCAATTCCTACAACTCAATTGGGGCCATTCTGTAAGGTGTCTTTGAAATAGGAAAAGAACCCGGTATGAGTTCTATTGAAAACTCAACTTCACGATTTGGTGGAATACCTAGAAATTCCTCCGGAAAGATATCGTCAAACTCTCGTACAATGGGAATATTCTTATTTGTGAGTTTCTCACCAACCATTTGAGATAAATAAACTTCATTTAGTGGAATCAAGACCCATAAGATGGAAGAAATTTCCACTGGAAAGTTATGTTTATCCTAGCATCGATAGACGATCATAGATTGATCTGGAATATGAAATGTGACTTTCCTTCTTTGGCAATTGATTTGAGCTCCATATAAAGAATGCCAATCCATTCCAAGAATCACATCAAATTCCACTATAAGAAGGATCACAAGATTTGAAGGAAGCACTTTCCCACAAACTTCAATCGGAGAAGAATTATACACTTTTGATGCCACCGTTGTGCCATTAGGAGTTGTCACAGCCAATTCAACATCTAATTGAGGAGTTAATACGGTGATAACCTTAGAAAATTATTCAGAAATAATAGATTGGGTGGATCCAGAATCAAATAAAACATTTCCTACTTTAGAGTGGATGGTAAGTGTACCTCTCACCACTTCGTTGTCGTACTCCACATCGCCGATAGTAATTGCAAGAGACTTTCCTTTGTCTTTGGCCTTAAGAGTTTGTTGACGTCGATCATCATCATCAACCCTTGGATTTGGGCATTGATTGGCGTAATGCCCCATCTCCTTCCACTTGAAACATTGAAGTGTAGTTAGTTCATTCTGTGCATCCCTTCCTTTGTTTGTATCATTAGACATCTTCTTCCCATTATATCGACATTAAATTGCCCAATGACCTTCTTTTCCACACTTATAACATTTACTTGTCCCCTTAAGAAAATTTCCTCCATGTTTCTTTCCACACTTTGAGCATAAGGGAAAACTCATCTTCTTTTCAGTGTGGTCTTTAGATTTTCTTTTGAATTCCATTTTCCTATTCTTATCAAACCCATGTGACTGATGGGTTACACCAATCTCCATATCAACCTTGAGAGCACATCGAACAACTTCCTCGTATCTATATGAAGTCCCTTATTGCTAATGCCCTTCGAAGACTTGGTTTTAAGCCACTAAAGAATCGATCGATCTTACTCTTAGGTTGGATAATAATTCTGGAAGTGTACCTTGCAAGTCTTGTAAAATTTTCTTCGTAGGTACCAACGGATTCATCATCCTTTTGCTTTAGTTCATGAAACTCCTTCTCCATCTTTGTTCGAAGAATACGAGGGAAATACTTATTGAAAAATAAGTTCTTGAACTTGTCCCATTCCATGGACTCAATTTCATCCCTTTGCCTCGTATTCTTAATAAGATTCCACAATTGATCAGCATCACCTTCCAAATGATACACTGCTAAGATGACTTTATCATGTTCAGAACATTGAAAAACTGAAAATGTCTTTTCAGGGGTACTGATCCATTGTTCAGCCACTAATAGATCAGAAGACCCGCTGAATGAAGGTGGACACTGCCTCATGAAGGATTCAACAAAATGTTCCTTCTTCCTCTGTCATTTGGAAGTCCTCCATGATTCATAGCTTGACAAAGTTGTGTGAGCATGGATACAAGATTTTTCATTCCAGCTCCCATAACCTTTGGTTGTTCAAGGGGACAATCATTGAATTGCCCGTCGCATTCCGCATTAACACGGTTTTTTCGAGTTCCATCCATTGACTAAAACCAAGAAGAATAGTGTGAGAAACACTAATTATAATAGAAAAACCACATAATCAAGAATAAAATTTCACACTTAAGGTCTTATCATAGGTTTTTCATGGCCTTTTCTAAAACACAAATATTGTGTTCTATGCTTAGACATATCCTTAGGTTTCTTACTAAGGCTTTCACATCCCAGTTTCCAAAGGTTGACTATACCTTTCCTCCGATACCAACTATAACGACCCGTATATTACATACATGGTTAATACTTCAAAATTGAAGCATACATATTACAACATATAACAAAACCATCAAAGGACCATATATGTATAGAGTCTTTAGAAACTGGGAAACATAAACAACTGGTTCATAAAGCATCTACTTTGCCTTCCATTTATTTCATCATATCTAGATTCCCTTTTTGGAATATCCTACTTAATAACCTTCTTCCTGACCTGGGGAAATAAATCATACAAAATGGTTAGCTCAAATTCTCAGTAAGGGACAGAAAAAGAAATATGAATCACATCATATACATAAGAACATAACTTTTGGAAATATTAACCTGCAAAAGAGATCATAATTTCATAACATGGGATAAATAAGAGTAGCGAAAGGTAATCCCAATAATCATAACATAAAACATGAAACTTTTTGGAATACACACATAATCATAGAGAATCATTTCTTATTAGTCAAGACTCATTTCCAAGACTATCTTAGTGGACAAAGTCCATTTCTGAACCGAGTTCACTTCTTGTTTCAGTCCTGTTTCACTGAATCGGTTTAACCTGCCGTTCCAGCCGTGTCTATCTCATGAGATATAAAATCATTACCCACTGAATTGGAGGGAGATATAGGTCCCACCCATCTCATAATTATACCATTCTTATGTGTACCACAAAATCATAAACCATACATCATAGCATAAGCCATGTAATAAAAATGGGAATCTTAAACATCGTGACATCATAAACAAATTCATATAAGATAAAGGAATTCATAAAAATATTTCCATCACAACATAATCAAATCCATGTAATAATAGGGATAGAAACGGAACCCTATATTATCTTAGATGGAAAATAATTTTGATAAAACACTTGAACTCCATTCTTGAGGAAAATATCCTTTCTACTTCAAAAACACTTTTCCTTTCTTAACATGTTATACAATTCTAAACTAAAAGAAGTTGATTAAAAATAAACTTGAAATTTTTTAAAGTAAGCTTCTTGGAAATAATGTTTTAAAAATCCATTCATGCCATATAAGTTAAAAAAACATTCTTCTCGTACTTTTGTTAGAAAAGTCAAAAAGTACCTCGTACGAAAAATGACAAAAGATTCCTTTCATATCTTTTACTAAAAACTCACCAAAGGGTAAAAATGGATTTAAAAAATTTTAGGTGGATGGAAATAATATTAAATATTGAGGAAACATGGATGTGTATGATAAAATACACCCCAGTAAATTCCAAAGTATAAACAATCTCGGATAAAAATGAGATTGTGATATTTCCCTTACCTTAGGTCTGATTTGCTTCGTAAGTGTCCGAACCTCCTGTATAATGATTTAAATAATGTTATTGACTTATTACAGAATCATACTTATTGTTATGATATCATATATAGTCATATTCTTAGATTCTTATTAGTAATATTTCATTATTACTTGTTATTCGGGTGTTTATTACTTTTTGTTCTTATGCGTGTGTTGTCAAATAAATTCTTATTCTCCTCTTTAGGTTATAGATACCTCATTTCCATAATGGTATTAGTGTAATATATATAATATTTATTCATTCAATTCATTTATATAATCATTATGCAATGAATATCATGTTGAACGAATCGCATCACATCGTGGAGATGATATTCCGTACGTACGCACGAGCGATGATATCGTTCCCATGATCATGGAATTGTATTGGAGTGTATGTATACTATTTCAGAATCAATAAAACTTTACAAAATTCATATATAGTTATTTATTTGCACCATTATACCCATCCAAGTAAGGTGGTGATGTAAAACAGATTACACCACGGCGTGGAGACGGTATTCCGTACGTATGCATGCGCTGTGATTTCGTTTTCCGTAGGAAGGATAAGAGGTGAAATAGGGTTGTTTAATATTTATAATAACATATTAGTATATGAGGGATACTGATGTTATTACCTCATAATAAAACAACTAAAGAATAAAGAGTATAAGAAGAATGGAACTTGAAGAAAATGGTAGAAGGTATTACCTCTTTCTCGAAGTGCCTCCTTTAAACATTCTTTTAAGGCACTAGAGTTGGTCTTTTGAGAAGACCAGTACCTCTAGTAGGTTTCTAAGGAAGTGGGGAAGTGAAATGGGAAGGGTTTGGCTGATCTTTAAGGCTCAAATTTGTGTGAGGAAGAGAGAGAGGAGGTTCCCTTTTATAAGAGAGGAGAGGGGCACCTTTGGAAAGTGTGGAAATATTATTTTATTATAAACTTTTCTTCGGTTTCAAAATGTCCAAAAATCATTAAAGATTAATATAAGATGACTAATGGTCGAAATAAAATCATCCAATCAGAATTAGACATGTTTTGGAAGATATTTTAATCCTTATAATCTTATTTATTTAAATCATTTATTAGTGAGGTAAATACATGATCATTATTGTGTCACAAATAATTTAATTTATTTGGTGTCTAAAAATTATAAAAAAAATATCATAATGTAGGAAATATTTTTATCTTTTTAATGAATATTTATAGTCAAACATATCATTTATATAACCCCTTATAAAAATTAATTACTACAATATTTTTGTTAATGAGAATTTTGTCATTACATTAAATTAATTAATCCAAATTTTCATTGTCACTACCAAGTGGCTCAATGGGGTCCTAAAATCGACCCAAGGATTCCCATGGTCGGCCAATACTCATCCAATAAGGTTAGTACAAGTTTCAAGGTAATTATGAATTATTATAATATTCTTTTATCCTTGAATTACCCTATTTACCTTTAACCGTAGTAAATAAATAAATTACCATAGTTACTATTCATAATATCAAAAAAAATAACTATTAACATAATTTGGACCCAATAATTCCAAATATGGAATCCATTTTTCAAAATTCAAAACACAGAAGTTGCAGTAATTAATTTAAAATTAATCCTGTTGTTAAGCAATCGTGTTTTAAAGTTAAAACATTACCAAAGATTGAAATTTTTTTACCTATGAATTCAAGGTAAAATTAATGATAATGATATACATTATATTAAATGGTAAAAATATATTCTATTTATACTTTAAAAACATTCAATATTATAATTTAACCATATAAAGTATTGCGATGAAAAAAGTTGTTTTTAATTAAAATATACCGTGTTTTTACTATTCATTAAAATATGAAAGTTATCCGAATAATATGAAAAATTTATCGAAAGTAAATTTTTATATCTTTATTCTAAAGAAGAATTTTATTTTTTCAAATTGAACTTATAAACTTGTCAAAAACTAGATTTAATGTGGGTGTGCCATCAAAAGGCGGTAAATTTTCATTTTTTGAAAAATACTTCTTTTATAAAAAAAACTGATTTTGTTTTCATACCTCATTCTAGAAAATGTATAAGATTAAATAAAATGTTATAAAATTCAAAATACAGGTAATACTATTCATAACTGCTAATATTATAATATATCGTTGTTTAGTGAAACTCGGTTATTGCGTACGACCCAAGCTATCGAGGAAGGCCCCAGTTGCATGTAAAGCAAGCCAAGCTAGTGTTGTGTGTTGTGAAAGATATCTTTGATGATTTATATATCATAAAAACAAAATATTTATCATAAAAGTCTCATGTGTTACAATATTGATACAAGTCGACCCTCAGTTGATGTTCCCTTGAACATACCTACAAATGATGATCAATCTATCTCTCTCCCTACAACATTTGAGACACCATCTTCTTACCAAATATACCATTCCTCACACCCCCCCCCCCTTAAGCATCCCATCAGTAGCTCAACCGACTCATCCCCATTCAGTAGCCTTAGTAGTAAGGAAGCAAGCCACTCCTGGTTCTTCATGGGGATATTGGAGGGTGGCTGTTATAGGTAAAAAATTTAATATGAATAATGTTATTGATGTTTTTATACTACTAACTGTTTTTTCATTAAATATGGAAACAATGATACTATGGAGAATAATATGAAATGTTCAGATGTCTGGAATTTGAAAGGACTAAATATAGTTGTCCCATTTGACTGATATGGGGTCCCTATGGATGAAATTGTGTTATTATTTGGCCATATTCTGGGAGAAATAGTGGTGTATCTATTTACCCTTCCAATTATGTATATATGATTATTGTAGACATATGCCTTCATCTTAGAAAAAATGAATTTTTTGATTCACATATAAAGGTAATTTTAATACATTATGGTGTAATTTAATGTCATTATGTTAATAAATTATAATTTTTTAAAAACAAATATCTTTATACAGATGCTTTTCCACCTTCTTGTTGATGATGTTATAGCACGAAAGTAGACATTGAAAGAATTGGTTTATTTATATCAAAAGACAACTGGATCTTTCCCAGTGATATTGCATCGATGATTGGTGGTTAATATATAAATTACATAACTTCAAAATCATTTATTTGACAAAATTTTATTGGTTTTAAGTTTAAATATAAATATATAATACTATTTAATTTTCAATATAATTATATTACAGGTGTCAGTAGCAGGAAACAAAGATAGTGATGAAGATGAATTTGAAGATGTAGAGGGTGAAGAGAAAAGTTCATGTGGAAGTGATTAGTGGTTTTTTGATGTCTCGGACTAATATGGAATGATACAGTTTGTTGATGTATTATTTTGATAAATTGAGTTGAAACTATTTATGGTTGGATGTGAACTAATATACTTATTTTTTCATGAAATATTTCTTATATGTGTGTGATTTTGTGTACTTCTAATAGGTATTTTGTATGCTACTGATAGGCGATGCATTTGGTTTGCATTTGTTTTTTTTTTTCAAGGTAGTTCTGGGGCTGTAGAATCTATAGTTAGAATTTTTTTTAAATCAAAATTTAGCGGCTCTTTAAATCACCACTAAATATGGCATATTTTTATTCATGGTGGCTAAAAATGATACTATAAGTTTATTTTTTTACAGCGGCTAAAACTACCGCTAAATATGACATGCTATTATTTAGTGTCAGTTTCAATCATTTTATTGGTGTTTTTGTGGGGGTAGAAATTATGGGATTTAGTTGAGGTTTTTTGAAACTATCAAAAAACCATTTAGTAGTGGTTTTAACTACCACTACTCAGCACTTTTCTTGTAGTAACGTGAAATGATTCAACTATAAGAAGATGGGACGCTATGAAAATTAATGTACCAAGAGTCAAGGGAATATACCTCAAAAGAAGCTAAGGGGTCAAGGTCAATCATATGATAATATTGTAAAATAATTAGAATGATTAATTAACTTATATTTGGATTAAATAATTATGTTATTAGAGTATTTTATCAATGATAATATGGTTATAAGAATCCTGAAATTTTTAAGGATTGTACTATAGTACTATTTATTAATGGATTTTAGAGAATATGTTAAACGGCATAGATGATTAAGAAATGTGATTCAGGGACAAGATTATCTTTTTGGAATATAAATTATTGAGGGAGGATAACCCTTAATATATTCCTGATGTTGCAATAACAATGATAAAGAGATGCTTATGGGATAGAATTGGTAACTATGAAATTGTTAGAGGTTTAATGGTTTATGTAGGAGTCTAATACAAGTATTGATTTATGGAATATATTCAAAACCTAAAGATTTTATTTTTTTAAGAATGAATTTTTTCATTAAGGTTTCCTGGAAATCAATGTATTCACATATTTGGAATGTGACATTAAGATCCACTTTATATTGTATGGGGAATATAATTTTGATTGAGTGACCTTCCTTCTAAATTTGGTTAGAAATATTTTGGATAAGAATTAAGAATCACTATTTATGGAAGGTATTAAGTTGAACGTTGGGTGTTATTGAATAACTTATACTAACCATTTTGGTCTTAGAAAATATATAGAGATTAGAGGAATGAATTTTGATTATTTTATTGAGATAATGATCTGTTAATCGTTAATTTTAGTGCTTCGGTCCTAAAATTCGTAATGGATATTCATTTCTTGGAGTAAGAGAGATGTAATAATTGATCGAACCACAATAAAAGGATTAAATAGTTCATATAAGAATATATCAAGTCACTATATTTTATTATTTTCTTGTTCTATATGGTAAAGTAATTCCTCAACCCTATGGAAATCCAATAAGATAACATATGCATTGAGTAGGAAAGATCATGTAATTCTAACCCAAATAAAAATTTAGAGGGATCATATGTTCATGGATCTAGTAAATATGGATATTGGAATTATTAATAAAGGGGTGAAATCATTCATTTTTCAAATGATTATGAAATCATATTTCTTAAAAAATATAAAAAATTCTTAATATGATGTTGAGAAATTTTAAAAGAAAATTAAAACTGTAAATGATGAGAAGTTAAAAAAAAATTATTTGTGAAGATAATGTTCTAAAATTTGGAAATATATTATGTCTTCCATCTATAAATGTGATAAAAAAAGGAAATTGTTGGAAGATTCTCATAGCTTTAATTTCTATATACACCCTGGTAGCATAAAGATGTATAGGGATTTGAGGGAACATTTTTAATGGGATAACACGAAGTGGGAAATAGCTGATTATGTGTCTAGATGTTTGGTTTTTCAACAAGTGATAGTTGTGAGACAGAATATTATATAATTAAGGAAACCTCTTCATATTCCTATATTTAAATTAAATGAAATTACTATAGACCTTATTATAGTACTACAAAATACTCTTAGAAAGAATGATAAAATATGGGCTATCATTGATCTCCTGACCAAATATGCACATTTACTCACTATATGAGATGGTTTACCTCTTAAAAACCTTACAAGGCTATATAGTAATGAGGTTTTAAGAATTTAGGGCAGACCTCTTTCAATTTTGTCTGATCATGACCTTCATTTTACATCAAAATTCAGGAAGAGTCTCCAGAAGTCTCTTAATAATGAGCTTCATTTGAGCACTGCCTATCATCCTCAAACTGATAGGCAGACCAAACATATTATTCAAATAATGGAGTAAATTTTTAGGTTATGCTGACTTGACTTTAAAGGTATGTTTAATAATTATTTACCTTTTGTGGAGTTTTTCTATAAAATAGTTTCTCTTCAAGTATTCAAATGGAATTGTATGAAGCATTATATGGAATGATATGGAATACTATAACTTTTTGGGATGAATTATTTGAAAGGAAAGTCATAATACCAAACTTATTGAAGAGGAAACAACAAATTTAAAGGCTATTTAGGATCATATTAAAGTAGCTCAAAGTATGTAAAAGAGTTATGCTGATAATAATAGGAAAATTTTGGAATTCCAAGTGGTAGATCATGTTTTTTTAGAAGTATATCCATGTAAGGGTGTTATAAGGTTCAGTGATAAAGGGAAATTGATCCCCATGTACACCAAACCCTTTTAAATTCTTTAAATAATTTTAGTTGTTGCTTATCACTTAGAAACTGCACCAAATCTCTGAAAAGTACATGATGTGTTCCATATATCATTGTTAAGGAAGTACATGCCAGACCCAAAGCATGTGAACACCTCTAATGAAATATAATTAGAACCTGGTATATACTACTATTAATAACCCATCCATTTTCTTGATAATATAGAGAATATATTGAAGAATTTTATGACTCGACTTGTAGAGATACTTTGGAGGAATCACAAAATAAAGGAAGCAACATGGGAACCAGATGATATTATGTATAATGAATACCCTCATATGTTTATAAGGTAATTGAAAAGAATTTTTAGGATGAAATATTTGTAGGAGGCATGAAATTAACACCCCAAGACTTTATAATATATTTCTTTTAGAATAAATTTAATTTTCTTGATAGCTTACAATGCATGCAACACCTAGTTTAAACGAAACATGATACTCTGATAAAATATTATTTAAATGTGACCATTATAACCTAGTCTTTAAATTAGAATGTGTGAATATTAATAACTAAATTTTGAAAATTATAGTTATCTATTGATTATAAACAAAATAAGAAACATTTAAAATAAAAAAATCTGAAATAAAAAACTGTATTTTTTTAAAAGGTGGTTTTGTCACACTTCGCGCACATAATTTAAAATTAATTTTACTAACATTAGAAAATTTATTTTATGAAATAAACTTAATTTTTTAAACTAGCATAACAAAATTATATCAGGGTTAAAAAACATTATTTTTATTTTGAAAGTTTTCATTTTTTGTTGAATAGTGAAAAATATTAAATTTTAATTGAAACTGCCTTTTGTTTTAATTATTTATAAAGTTAAATTATATTTTAAATTAGTTTTAAAGTAAAATTAGTTAAATTGTATATATATTAATCCAGTTTAGGTTTTTATAATCATTTACATATTGAATTTTTATATAAAAACTTTTTAATCTTTTGAACATTTTCTCTTTAAAAACTTGATTTCTCATCGAGATAGCGGGATTAATTAAAATTAAAATTTTCCACTTATTTGAATGGAATTTAGATAAATGGATTATATATTCTGATCAGGATAATTTATATTATTTAATATTTTTTAATTAATTTGTTACCATAATGAATTGTAAAAACAATAAAAAAATATTCACTGTGGTTAAGGTAAAAATGGGTTTACCAGGGGTTAAACTTAAAGGATAAGGGTTTAAATGAGCTAAAAACTTTTCTAAAATATATATCATGAACATTATTAGTCCATATAATGTATAAGGATTGATAATAATCTATTTTTAACCCTTTTTAATGTGAAAAATGTGGATATGTATTTTTATTTCCAAAAATTACAAGTGTGTCACTCACCTCACTTATATAAGGTCACCCCTCTCCTTTCTACTTCACAACTTAAAAACCATTTATTTCAGTAAATACC
This sequence comes from Viscum album, assembly GCA_963277665.1. NCBI lineage: Eukaryota > Viridiplantae > Streptophyta > Magnoliopsida > Santalales > Viscaceae > Viscum > Viscum album. The sequence goes on along the minus strand of OY728150.1, from coordinate 624,178,823 downwards.
TACTCAAATAACTTCGCAAATTTCATAATATCATACTATAATCCTTATTTTTGGCATAAATCCAACCTATCATGTTTTGGTGCAAACCTAAGGAGGATACCTGAAGAAGAGGTAACGTTCTTCAACAAGCAATTTTATTTTATTTCTTCCACCACGTCCTTCAATTATTATTAAAACATGTTGATATAATAAAATAATTATATTAATTAAAATGGTATATTTTTAGGTTATTTTTATGACCTAAAAATATCCCAACTTCCATCAAATGGGTTACGAAATCATCATTTGTGTGTGCGGCAGACTACCGCCTCATGAATCGCTATGATTCGTTTTTCCATTAACACATATCATGGTTGGTTATAATGATGGATATAAAGTATATATATGATATTTGTAACATAATTATAACTATGGATTCATTATATTATATATATATACCTTTTTATTTTTCATTCCGTATGAGATATGATAACGTCTCTCATGTGTTCGGCGGACTACCGTCTCGCGAAGCAATATGATTCTTTTTTAAATAACACTTTACATGGAAGGTAATAAGGATAAATTTAATGAATATATGTAATATAATTGATTTAATTATTATTTTAATGAACTATTTATCATTATGTAAAGATAATATATCATTTTATTTCTTACCTTTTCACTCACTTAAAGATGATACCATCATTCGTGTACGTGTGGACTACCACCTTTACGAAGCAATCTGACTCTCTTTTCACGAACACACCACATGGATGATATATATAAGTATATTTAAAGAAATAATATGGTATTTATAATATTATGAAAATTTTTAAAATATAAAATAATACTTACCTACTATTCATAATGGTCTTTGAAAAATAGAAATGTTACTCATGCGTACGTATGACTTACCGTCTCTATGATCATAACATACTTCATTTGTCAAAAACGTTTTTTATGGTTGGTATTATAAGTATTATTGATGTATAAATATGAAAATTATTTCAATATTATTATTAATTATATTATTTAAGTATATAATATGCATAATAACTGGAACTTTCATGACAAAGCATGAATGAGAAAACAAGGCAATTAACACCCAAAACAACAAAAATAATGAAATATTATTAACGGACAGATAATAATATGTTATAAGAGGATAATATATTATATTATAAATATTAATATGGTTATTTTATAAGTTAATAACAAGTTTAATACCACTATAGAAGATTTTAAATCATGTTCAACCAAAATAAATATCAGGGAAGGGATTTTCATCTCATTTTTATTTTTCTGTATGATGCATGTCGTATTCACAATGTTTTTATTTTATATGGTGTATATACTTCCCATGAATTTATTTTATAGTTATATTCATAAAAAATATTCGTATTTAAATATATATTTAATGATCTCTCTTTCATGGGGTTTACGGTTCAAAAGATACCAAATTAGTAAGGGATTTTTATCTCAATTTTCCTTCTTTGAGACATATGATTATGTAATGCACCTATCTTCCTATATTAGGTGTATATACATCCCCTTTTACATGTAATATCATGATTAATTTATATTTCATGGTATTTTAATTTTTAATTTGAATTATTTTTTTCAATGGGAATTGAGTTGAAAATTTCCAAGATGTAAAAGTTATTGTACAGTCTCACATTCTTTTGTGATTATTAACTTTATATTGAAACAATAACTTTATTATGATCATTTTCATTAGAAATTACATTTATATTAAATATCCATTTTCTTGTATGATGGATATTGTAACATTATGAAATGGGTGACACACATCTGTGCCCCATGCCATTTAGTTACATAACCTTAGGAAAGTCTCCATGCACACCAAAGTTTGACGACTAACAGTGAGGGTCTAATATATATATACCATGGGGAGTCTACACCCTCTTTATAAAATAAACATAATAGCATAAATAAATAACCAATATCCAAATTATAATAAAAATTAATGAGAATAATTCCATAACAATAAATACCAATAACACATGATGATCTCGAAATAAGAAAATAATATCCAAACCAAAGTAGTAAATATTTCATGCCATATATGTGTAAAAAGTTAAATGAAAACTCAAAATAAAGACACGGGAAACTCCAAAGTGGGTACCTACATCATTTTATGTTCCCTCATCAATTATTCATCTCAACTCGTCCATCTAACATAGGTCTCTTGCCCTTATCCTATCTTGAAAACATGATTTCTATTCGGGTACCGATTTGGAATCCTGAGTAGGGTGTGACTAAAACTCAGTAGGTGACCGCCAAAAATTTCCAAAACAATTTCCAGTCTATAAAAATGCATACAGTTTTATAAATAATAAATTAAAAATAATAAAGTAAATAGTTTTCAAATTAAATTATTCTAAAACTAACCATATAAATTCTCAGGTTCACGATGATACCCAAACCATCTAAACCTGCTTCAGCCCATTCCAGAGTCTGAGCCATCCATAAAGGGATAACACTTTTCATACCATTATGTGTTTTAATTATTCAATTATTCTAAATTTTATACATTCAAACAATGGGGGAATATAGCAGCAGTCTAGAACCCGATGGGTATTTGGAGTAGCAGTCCATGTCCCACAAGTCAGTGATCACATGAAATAAATATATATAGTGGACAAATAGAGTGGCAGTTTGGCCCCCTATGGGTATTTGGAGTATTATTCCATATCCCACAACTCAGTCACAAATATCACATCACATGGTTCCATTTTTTTCAACCATTTATTAATAATTAACATAAACAATATTTCAATTATATCTTCATAACCCAAGGGTCGCTATTAATTTCATTATCCCATTAATTAATAAATTTCATTACCCTGTCATTCATCAATTTTCATAATCACATTATTCACTAATATCTTAATCAAACTATTCACCAATTTCATTATCACATGTTGGACCAATTTAATTATCCCATGGGGAAAATAATTAATTAATTTAATTTAGAATGAAATTTCCCAATGTGTAAATTTCAATTTAACAATTAAATGTGAGCAATTATAATCAATAATATGGGATTTGACACTTATATCACCTACCCTAAGAGCATTGATGTATGCTCGCCAAACTGAGAACACCAAATTGAGGCGGAAGATCAAAATCACAACTATGTAAAAGATATAAGACCAATACCTATTATCATGATCCGAAGGATTAAGATCTATAAAAACCTCTAAACCAACACCAACGTAGGAAAACACATTCCTCTTCATTAGGAAAGAGACGTGGGAGATAGAGAGAGAACCAATCAGGGAATAAAACACATACCATAGAGGAGACGATTCTTACATAAGATCTTTGATTCATTAATAAAGGGGTTCTATGAGCCTCCAAATCCTCCTAGGAGCTTCCAAAATTTAAGGAAAAATGTTAGGGTCGAGTGGGGGAGATTATGGGTTAAAATGGTGGGTTTGGTAATTTTTTTAAAAAATTTAGGAGGAATTAAATCCCACACACACGGTTTCTTATGTAGGGGCTCACAGTTTTCCAAACTGTTTGCCATAACCATGTGTCTCTTTTTAAGGGGCGCATAGTTTCTCCTACATAGTACACAGATTGAAAAACCATGCGCTAACCATGAAAACCCCCACTTTTTGGGGTTCACAGTTTGGGAGGGTAGTCACACGGTTTGGAAAAATGGTTCACCACATCCTTTCTCACCAAAATTGGGATCATAATTTCTTGGGAAAAGCCACATGGTTTGACCTAACCATGAACCAACCATGCACAACCCCCTTGGGAATCCAAACTTCTCCAATTTCACCCAAAACAACACTAAATAAAAACCAGTCAAAGATATACTCAAAAAAGGTAAAATAGTACCTTAAACTATCACAATAAATCTCTTAAAATGTCAGAATCTTACAATCTCCCCACCTTATAATAGATCATCCTCAAGCTGTACTACCGAGAATCTATAAGATTGTGAGGTAAAAATCTTGGGCCACTAAGCCTATATATTTTTCTCCCTCTCTCATGTTTCCTCCTAAACATGGCTATGTTGCCACAATACTCAAATTATCAGCACAATATTTCCCCATAACACTTTCTCACTAAGATAATTAACATGAATTGGATGATTTATAAAAGATGAATCAGCCTCAATCTCAACATCATCATTATCAATCACATGATAAAGGTTGGGTGATACTATAGAAGATATGATGCCTGAAAAACATCATACATATCGCTGAAACTTTTTGGAAGATCCAATAAGCATGACACCAGTCTGATTCTCTCTAGCATCTTTAAAGGTTTGACAAACTTGGGTGCCAACTTTCCCTACCTCTGATTCCTATAGTGATCCAATCTAGGAAACACCCAAATAAACACATGGTCACCCATTGCAAACTCAATGGTTCATCGATTTCGATAAACATACAACTTCTGTCAACTCTGAGATGTATTCATACATTTATGAATCAATTATACCTACTTAGATGTATCCTTCATGAGACTTAGTCTTAGAAACTCTGATTCACCTTCTTCTATCCAGTATTATAGTGATCTTCATGGTCACTATAAATATCCTCATATGGTGACATCTGAATAGTCGTCTGATAATTGTTGTTATAGGAAAACTCGGCGATTATTGTGTGCTTCTCCCAAGACCCACCAAAGTCTATAATTTATTCCCATATCATATCCTTCAATACATGTATAGTACATTCTGATCGTCCATTAGTTTTTTGGTGGAAATCTATACTCATCAATACCTAGGTACCTAATGATATATGTATGCCCTACCAAAATGGTGAAGTGAAATGTGATTGATGGTCTAAAATTGTACTTTATAGCACCCTGTGAAGGAAGACTATCTCTCAAATGTATAAGTCTCCCAACAGATCCATTTTGAATGTCTCATGGATATTAAAGAAATGGGATAATTTCATTAGTCAGTCCACAATCACCCATATAGAATCAATCTTCTGAGGTGTCCTCAGAAGAACCACCATAAAGTCCATGGTAATTTCTTACAACTTCCATTCCGGAATAGTTAACGGTTGTAGTAAACCACCAGGTCATTGATGCTCATCCTTCAACTATATATAGGAATATAATCATTTCATAAAATCTGTTATATCCTTTTTCATTCCCATCCAACAATACTATCAATGTAGGTCATGGTACATTTTGTTCAAACTAGGATGCACTGTCCACTTTGAGGCATGAAATTCACACATCAACTATTCTCGCATCTTTGTAGGAACAACAATACAGTTTCATACATTGATGATCTCATCATCACATTTAGTCCAATCGGAAGGTGACTCCCCACCTTCAAGGATTTCCCTCAAATGAAAACACTCTATATCCTCATACTATCTCGTCCTAATCTAGCATAGAATTTTGGAATCAACTGATACTAATATGAGGTTCATATGCTCTTGTCCCTACCGAACCATAATATGCATCTCATCAAGAAAGTTTATCATCTTCCCCTTAGATCTGGACTCTTAAAAATATTGAGTTTGTGTCTTCCTATATAATCTTCAAAAAAAATTCTTCCCTTTCTAGGTGTATATGCTAACTAAAAATAAAATTAATACATATACTGAACCCACCATCATTTCCAGATATTCAAATATCATTTTAAAAAGATAGACTTCATTATGTTATGATCAGTAAACACAGAAAAATTTTCATCCAACAGATAATGTTTCAAACACTTCAAGGCATAAACCACGTCATCTAGATTGAGATCGTACGTAGGATAATTCCATTCATGTGTCCTGAACATAGAAGGCCCATACACCAAAACTCGACATCCTAGCATCTGCACTACTCCAAGTATGATACCATACGCATCACAAAACATAGTATACTCCTCACCTGGCTCAGGTAGGATCACAATTGGTGTAGTAGTAAAAAACTTCTTCAAATCGTAGAAATTATTTTCACATGATCCACACCATTAAAACCTTATACCTTTATTTTTCAAGCTAAAAAGTGGTGATTTAATGTGGGTAAAGTCATGGATACACCTCCAATAATAACCCACAAAACCTAGAAGACTATGGATATCAAAAACATTCTTGATCTACCCCCATGAAACCAGTAACTGAACCTTTTATAGTTACTCTGAATGGACCAAAGTCCTTATATTTTTATTCATTATTTATAATCCCAATTTTAAGGGTTGAATGGGAACCCTTACATGGCATGTAGGATTTGTTAAATTACATTACATTAAGGTCTTAGATGAATTTATCCAGACTATAACTACATAGAACTTCTCCTCCCCACCTTCTATAACTTGATGTCATCTCTCCACATTCGCATGGTTGTTAGGCTAGGATTTCTATGCATGCACAGGCTGGTCTTGATGGAAATTTCCATACACTCTTATTCTTCCAAATCATTTAGATTTGGTCTAGTGAATGTGACTTAATTTGAATCCTCATCTAGATTATTCTCCTTATAGAGTCTTCCTGGTCCATTAAGCACTAATTCATGTGGCCCAAATTCCTTGAGGTGGCCTGAAAGACTTGAGGTGGCCCGAAGGCCTTGAGATGGCCCAAAAACCTTAATTTCCTGAAGGACTTGGGTTTCCCAAAGGCCTTGAAGGACTCAAGGACCAAACTGGTGGCCTAAAATCTCAAATGGATGAATAGTTTCATCTGATACAGTACCAAACAGTACCTTCTATAGTGATTCTACAGTACCTAGAAATATTTATCCACCCATATTTGATCTCAGGTCTCTTGAATTAACTTTTTGAGTCCTCACCAACTGGTATGAGGCTCTTTTATCCTTCTATAGTTACACTAACACACCTTCCTCTGATATTATGTGATCCATGAAATTTATATGGTCAATCCAAAACTAAAACTTATATAGCTTGGTGTATACATGATACTCTCTCAATTTACTCATGATGATGTCAATATTGGGTATGATCTCTTCATGAGTCTTGGAGTACACCAAGATATATTCCATAAAAAACCATAAATTGATTTAGTTAAGGGTGGAATATTTTGTTCATCAAATCCATAAACCTATCTGTTGCATTCTTCAGCTTGAACGACATCACAAAAAACTCATATAGGCTATAACTACTTCTGAAATATGTATGTGGTATATTATAAGGTCTAACTCTCAACTAATTATACCCTAATATCAAGTTACTCTTGGAGAAAACACAAGACCCTCTCAACTAGTCAAAGTGATTATCGATACGAAGAAGAGGATATCAGTTCTTTACTATCATCCAGTTTAACTTCTAGTAATCAACACATAAATGCGACATATTGTCAGAATTCTTAGTAAACAAAAAATACAACCCCAAGGGGATGTACTTAGAAAAATAAACCCATTATCCATAAACTCTTCTAGTTGAGTCTTAAACTCTTGAATCTTTATTGGTTTTATTCTGTACGGTAGAATATAAATAAGTTCAGCTTCAGGCATGAGCTCAATTGTAAACTCAATATCCCTCTCAGGTGGAATCCCTAATAATTCCTTAGGAAATACATTCTATAACTGGTCTATTGTGGGTGGAAAGACATCATGCTTCAAACCCTTATTATCATGTAAAATACTTACAACCTGGGTGGTGATCTCCCCCAGTTGCTGACGTACTGGCCCTGCACCGCCTGCCTAGATATCCCACTCTCCATGATGAATATAATTGATCCCCTTAGGAAATGTAAAGGTCACTCTCCTATGGTAAAAACTAATTTAGTCTTGGTATGCTACCATTTATTCCATACCCAAAATCAAATCAAATCCTGACATGTCAAGTATGTAAAGATCCTAGCATAAATGATACACCCCAACCTCGATAGAACGCCCCTTTCATAAATAGATGTCCCTTTATTATACTCTTAATAGTGTATCGATCATCATAACCCCACCCACAAACTCCACCATTAGAATCAAATTGTTCACATGTTGTGAAGATATAAATAAATGAGTGTATTCAGTAACAAATAAGGCACTAGAAAGTGTAGAAGCTACAAGAATAGTACCTCTTTCTGTCTATGACATGGCCTCGCTATCCAAAAGAACTGGTTGAACTACATGTAACTGTCCTACCCATCTCCCCTATGATTCAATATGAGTCACATGAGTGGAACCACTCTACTGATATGGTCTCTCTTTCCCTATCATACCATATCCACTTCCTCAACCTCCACGGGCATAATAACTCCAACTTCCCAACTAATAAGGGTTAGAAGACCCCCTTCCAGCACTATGATTCTTCCTAGATCCTATGTCATTTCCCATTGGTTGATGATTTTTGAAATACCTCTATAAGTAACCCATCCTTCCAAAATATTGACACTCCACTAGTGGTTGGTGAAACTAGATCTAAATGTGACCTGACCTACCACACTGATGGTAGTATATTCACTCACTACTCTGAGTAACTGATCCTTCCCCCTGGTCACTCTGGTTGCTATTTACCTGGTTTACATTCTAATAGAGATGATTCTTAATCTCTAAATATGTAACTCTCATTCTTATAATAAAAAATACATATATTTCATCATAATCCTCCTTTAGGATCCCCTCATATATGAGATCTAGATTCACTACTTAAAAAACTTCTTCATCTGAAAGATGTTAACCTGGGAGTTAATATCACATTTAATCCCATCCTAGAAACACTAATATGTAGTATCCTCCTCTCCTGCGAATTCTAGGATAGAGCACTATAAATAAATGAAGTGATTGGAATAGTCCATCAAGGATATACTCCCCTAGGTAAACTGTATAAAATCAGCTTCCCTCTCCTATTTGAGTGTCTCAGGGTAAAATTGATCTAAGAACTTATCCTGAAAGTCCTTCCACTCGATATTCTTTAGTTTCACATCCTGAGTCTAAATGAACCACAAATATTTTTTATTGACCATGTAACATATACGTTGTTGGCTTGACCCTTTTATCAGTAGGGGCCTCTTAAATTATCATGGATCATCTAGATGGACTCAATCTAGAACTCAACTGCCTCATGTCAACCCTCTCTGGGGAAGGTCGGAGGGAGATGTAACTGGAACACCAATACCAATTAGGACATATTTCTCACAACCTTCCATGTGTATCTCTCCATAAACTGTATAAAATGATCAAATGAATCACAAAACTTCTCTCTCGCTTCTCCACATAGTACTATCATAGCTTTGGGTTTCACTACTAGAGGTACATTTCCAGCTATGTTCTCATGTCATCCTATCAGCAAGAATTTTCATGGAGGAATATTTCTACAATACCAAACACATGTCATAGAATGTATAAAACATTATTAAAACATTTACATAATATGGATTAACATTAATGCGTAACAAGTTTTCCCCCAAAACTAATCGTACAGTCAAAACTGAGGCACTAACACTACCCTCAACCATCCCTCATCAGGTTCATGCCTAATTTAGGGTAAAAATTTTACATTATTCAAAATACTCTTTAGAAACTAATTTATCCAATTAAAGTTACCACATTTAGAATCATTTATAATTTTCAACTTCATATTAGGAACTTTTTTCATTTAAATTACACAAGTAAAGAATATAATTTTCATTTAAACAACTCAATGAAAAATTACTTTTTAGTGCATTACTAAAATTATGCATGTTACACAATACTTCTAAGTTATAGAATGATGATGTATACTCAATCTCCATTCCATACTATTCCACAAGTAAAATACCATTAAACAATAACATCACATAACAAGTGCATCACCCAAGGTGAAATAACATCCATGTGTAACAACAAACATCAGTAACAACAATCCCACCCTAGGTAATTGGGTTTTACCACCATACATGGGTTAGATACTCTCATACATGAGTTATTGACCAAGGCCCGATTTATCTTGGTCTTATGTCTTTCTTTCCCAAATAGTAAGATAAAAGAAACGAAAATAAAAATACTTTGATACCACTTTGTAATGTATCAACCCATGTGCCACACACCGGTGCCCTGATCTAGTTGATAACATGACCTTAGGCGTGCCTCCCTATATTTTAGAGGTTTTTGACTAGCAGTGAGGGTTTAATATATACATACCATGGGGAGACCGTACCCATTTTATCAAAGTAACACAATAGAATAAATAAATAACTAATAGCCAAATGATAATAAACAATAACTAGAATAATTCCATAATAACAAATACCAACATCAAATGATGATCCAAAAATGGGAAAAAATATCCAAACCAAAGTAGTAAATATGTTATGATATATATGTGTCAAAATTCAAATGAAAACCCAAAATAAAGACACTAAAAACTCTAAATCGGGTCTCGACATCATTTTTGGTTCCCTTATCCATGCTTTATCCCATCTCAACCATATAACATAGGTATCATTCAATTATTCTATCCTGCAAACGTGAATTCCATTCAGGTACAGATCAAGAAACCCAAGTAGGGTGTGAGTACAACTCAGTAGGCCACCACCAACAACATCTAAAACAATGTCCATTCAATAAAAATGTGTTCATTTATATATAGAATATAGTAAAAATGATAATTTAAACATTTTCCAAATTAAATTATTATGAAATTAACCACATAAATTCTTGGGTTCATGATGACACCCAAACCATCAATACCTTCTTTAACCTGTGATAGAATCTTAACCACCCAAAAAGGGATAACACTTTTCATACCATTATGGGTATTTATTGTTCAATTAATCTCAATTTTTATATTCAAACAATGGGGTCCTAGAGCAGTAGTCTATCACCCCATGGGTATTTGGATCAGTAGTCTCTATCTTACAACTCAGTAATAACATGCAATACATATATATAGTGGGGGAGTAGAGTGGGATTCTAGCACCCCATGGGTATTTGGAGCAGCAGTCTCTGTCCCACAACTCTATCACAAATATCACATCACATGGTTCCATTTTTTCAACCATTTATCAACCATTACCATAAAAATTATTTCAATCATATCGACATACCCCAAGGGTATCTATCAATTTTTAAATCCCATCAATCAATCAATTTCATTAACCCATCATTCATCAATTTTCATAATAACATTATTCACCAATTTCATAATCACATATTGGGCCAATTTTATTATCACATGGGAAATATAAATAATTAATTTAATTTAGAATGAAATTTTCCAACATGGAAATTTCAATTTCACAATTACATACACACAATTATAAACAATACTATAGGATTTAAAAATTAGACCACCTACCTCAAGATAATTGATGAACATTCACCAAACCAAAAACCCCAAATTGATGTAGAAGATAAAAATCACAATAGAATGGAAGATCTAGGAAAAAAACCTAAGATCAAGAAATAAAGGATTAATATCCATTAAAACCTAGATCTAAAACAATTCCAATAGTGGAAAAATCATTCCTCTTTATCAGGAAAGAGATATAGGAGAGAGAAAGAACCAATCAGGGAACAAAACACTAAACATAGAGTAGAAAATCCTTTAATCAGATCTTTGATTCATCAAGAAAGGGGTTTGAGGAGCCTTGGTATCCTACTATTAGATTCAAAAATCGAAGGGAAAGGTTAGGGATGAGTGGGTATGAATAGAGGTTCAAATCAGGGGGTTCAAAAAAAAATAAAAACAAATTGAGGAATTAAATCCCTCACGCATAGTTTCCTAGGAAGGGGTGCATGGTTTTTCAAACCATGAACTTTAACTATGTTTCTATTATTAGGGGGTACATGGTTTCTCTTAAGTGGTGCATGGTTTTAAAAATTGTTTGACAACCATGTAAACCCCCTCTATTTGGGGGTACATGGTTTGGGAGGGTGGCCCCATGGTTTTTCCAAACTGTGTGTCAACCGTAAACCACCTCCTATCTCTTAAAAATTAGAAAAACAGTTTCTATGGGAAATCCAAACATTTTTCCATAACCATTCACCAACCATGCATAGCCCCCTTGGGCTTCTAAACATCTCCAATATCACCAAAAACAACCCCAAACAAAAACCCATCAAATATATACTCAAAAAAATCATAAAAGAGTACCTTAAAATGTGAAATATACATCTCTAGAAAGTTCAGGATCATACATATATTATTATATCCTAAACCACATACCATTTTTATATAAGGTTATTAATATTAATGATATTTAATTAACTTGTAAAATATTGATAATTTTTTTCCCTTCAATCAATATGGATATTTGATGATAAGGCATATTTTTTCATGAATTAAGTCAATAAGTTGATATGTGAGGAATTATTTGGACCTATGGTGAAAGGTGGGGCCCAAAATTATATATCCCCTTGATGCATCAATAGGTATCATGAGACAAATCAGTCAACCAAATTAAATAGTTTTCTACTTGTACTTTTAAACCATATTTTAATGGTCTTAATGGTAGATATATCATGATACCTAAGATAATTACTTTCAATAATTAATAATTTATCTTATTAATTATTCATTCATTATTATCCTTGATATTTTCACAATGATATTATCTATATAATCATTTAATTCTCATATTATTGATTAAATGAAATGTTTTTATAGTTATTTACGTTTTCATATTGATTATACCTTATCTAATTATGATAGCCAAGTTATTGATTAAATGGAAAGTGTGTTCAATTATTTACCATTCAATAATGATTATTATTTATTGATTTATGATAAATTAGATTGTATGTAAACCTTACTAAAAATTTGAGCTAACATTTATTTTATTTCTCTCTATATCATATGAAAAATAATTCTTGGAATGAGTTCGAGGATATTAAATGTTTTCTATTTCTATGATTTATATTTTATGTACCTATGTAAAATGAGTACCTTATATTTATTTAGTTCTCCAAAACTACTAAAATTATTGGTCCTTTGATATTTGATCCTTTGTATCTATGTCGATGTAATAATGTAAGACATGGGATCTGGGTTACTGGAGTCAGGGTATTTATGTTTTTGGAGTTTTTTTGAAGTGTTTCTAGAGGTTTACAGTTAGGGGAAATTGTGAAACTTCTCCAGGAAAATGTTCAAGAAGTTATGGGAAGGTTCATAGTTGGCGCATAGTTTTTCCAAACCATGCACATACTAGGAGAGACCATGCGAGTGGAGATGGTGGGAAGATAATGGTTGTAACATGGTTTTCCAAACTATATGGCACAATTATGCAGCTCCATGGGTGATTTTCATTATCATTCACATGGTTATCACATGTTTTTTTTAAACATTATGGACTAACCATGAAACATGCATTAAATTCCCTAAAAATGAGTGTTTAACTCATTTTTAACACCCAAGACTCTTATTTTTCTCATATTCTCAAAGGCTCTCAAACTCGTTTCCTCTATTAGGCATCATTAGAAATTCCCTTTGATCTAAAAGGTGTTTTTGATGAGTCAAAGTATGTTTTAACTCTAGAATCAAATTAAGTATATGTTTTCTCTTTTTCCCTGTAGATCTTCCCGTATTATCTCACCTGGAATGTTGGTTATAATATATTAAAAATATATCTATGATCTATGTTTTGTTTTGGTGAGATATTGTTGGGATATATTTATAGGAAGAAGTTTCATGTATGAATCTATAGTTTTGGGGTGTCGCTTCTCATTTTATTTAACCATTGAGAGGTGGGTGGATTCTCCCCCAATCTACTTGTTCAGAAACATTAAGGCTTGGTTTTATTTTAATGTTATTCTTGGATTTTCAAAGGAAACATTGAATTATTTATTGAAGGAAACAATTTTGGTTAGTGATTTGGGAACATTTAATTTTGATGGCTATTGGAAGACCCCTTATCTTATAATTTTAAATTATGGTTTTAGAATTATGGTTTTGTTTTAATGTAAGAAAATTGTTCAAAATAATTATTTGAAGGGAAGGATTGTTTTTTATGTAATGAATTGATATAGAACTTGGAATAATTGCCCTATAATGGTATCATTATCATGTTTGGAATATCATGGTTGTATGTTTCACTGTCAAATAAGGAAAAATGTGATGGGTCATGGTCAAAAGTGCCACCGTCAATGTGGGTCACCAAGAGATGGATTGGTGACAATATGACTCACCACTCATTAATATAGGGAGGTCCATGGAATGTTTTTATTAGTGTGTGTAGAGAGTGTTAACATGATATTGTTAGGAATGGTAATATGCTTGGATTAAAGATTTCTCACATGGAACTCATTTATGGATTTCTTTAAAATTGTTTATCTATTTCTCACTTATTTTATATAAAATGTGATAACTTGTTCTTATCCTAGTGGTTTGTTTTGGTAATTATCCATGGTTACATACTTAGTTTTATACTCACCCCCAAAGTGGGAACTTTGGTTCATTTGCAGAAGTTATTTACCAGGACACGGGAAAGTGAAAGGTATCACACTTCTCTAGCGATGTATATAAATAATGTGGGAAAGGCATGTGGAGTTATAAAATAGATATGGTTTCGGAGATTCTTAGTATGATGTAACTTTAGTTTCATTGAGTCATGTTATCTTATGTACATTTTGGTTATTTTATCTTTTTTCCATTTCTACTTTGATGTTGGTTTTATTTTGAGTCTTTTCTTAAAACAGTTTTCTTATCATGTATCATTTAGCTTTTATCTATCTTATTTTTTGTTATGTTTGGTTGTGTTTTTATTTAAAAGGTAAAATCATCCCCTGATGTTCATGTAAGCCATTGGAATCTATTTCCATCCTTCGGTATCTTGGGGACATCACTTAAGGTTAGTGGCACCTTTGACCCATTTCAAATCAATGGGTTAGGAGGGGATGTTACAATATAGTTTTTGGAAGATCAAAAAGGGATTTTTTATCCTCCATTATGGATACGGACTGGAAAAAATTAATCGGTGAATGTTGAAAGGGTTGACTGAGGCAGGGAAAATTCTCTGATTAAGTTAGTTATGTAGACCATCCCTTAATATGTCATTCCCTTTTTTAAATTACTATATTCTATCATTAATTAAATATATTCCATGTTATTGAATTTTTTGTTGGTTTTTGTTGATGGATGAAACAAGTTACATTTGGTCTCATGGGATACACATTGTCTCTTAAAGGATGTGGGTGGCTTAGGATTTATATATATAAGTTATTTTAATTCCTCTATACTTGTTTAATAATGTTGGATGTTACTGAATTGTTCTAATTCTATTTATGGTCAAGTTTTATATAAAATTTTATTTCCCCAAACTATTTTTCTTCAGTCTTCTCTTGGCCCATTTCGAAATTTTTTTTGGTGTAGAATTTGGGGAGACAAGGTGCTTCTTTTTTAATGAGTCTATTGGAGAAGTTATGATGGTTTATCAAGGAAAATTTGGAAGGGAACTAGGTTGTGGTGAGATGTTTATGGGTTTGTTTGGTCTAATTATCCTACTGTTATGGATGATTTTTTGGTTTGGGATATTAAAGTAAATGATTTATATGGTTGGTGTATTGAAAGTATAAATGTTTTGTTCAATAATAGGGATATAAGCACCATTTTGAGGATTCATATCTTCAAATATATAGGTTAGTATGGGTTGTGTTGTATTTATACTCAAGATGAAGTGTATTAAGTTAAATATGGATACCGATTGGCCATATAGAGACATGATCAATGTTCTGAGCCGAATTAGTTAAATTTTTGGTCATATTACTTGTTACCTAATATCCAAGATTTTATATGGAAATTAGTGGTGGATATTCTTCCACTTATAGTATTATTTTCTCAATCGACCGACCGAAGTCTGGCGAACTAAAAAAAATTTGAGTGAGACACCTTGATCATACATCCAATAGTCTAGGGGCTAGAAACAAGCATTGAGTAGGCATAACACATGTGGGATTCTTTATCCTATGTACCTATACACATGCACCCAACATTCTTCATGAAACAATTTGGAGATATAAAATAATAATGATACCTCTAATGTATAAATCATGAATGTAAGAACCACTTGTAGAAATATCAAAATATAGAAACATGGTACAAAAATTATAAATCTAATAAATACATATCCAATTATAAATAAGGTCCCAACCTGAAAAATGGAAACAGGTAAATACTGAAGAGGGTCTATCTTGCAATCTATAAGGATAACCACCAAACATAGCCAGCACCAATAACTACTATGCTCCACTAAAATAGGGTCCACCAAGGTCACTGTTGATCTTCCTTTCATTTACATAATACATAACATGTGCATGAATATTCCATGTAGGGGTGAGTATATACATACCCATTAGGCACCCCAAGAACTAAGAAGGTATCAATAGAAAAATACAATATCCCAACCCATACATATGAGGGTAATAAAACTAAACATTAGATATTCTCAAAATAAACCCAAGCGATGGGGAAGGGGGGTCTCCACCTCCACATCCAGCTAAGAATGATGAGTGTGCCCGTATATCTAAAGGTTAAATCATTGATGTCAACATTCCACATAGCCTCATAATAAATAGGGTGGAGAGACCACTCCTAGACACTTTATTTTATTTCTAATGGGGAATCATCACCGAACCCAACATCTCTCATAATATCTCAAGAATCAGTTTGGAGGTCTTTCACCTCACCACTACACTCCATAGTAGAGGGGTATTAACTCTAGTAGAGGACCCCCTCCCCGTCGGAGCTCAAAGACAGGGGGATACCATGTTAGATTTAATGCCCTAGAACAAACTTTTGTGTACTTAATGATAACATGTATTCATATTTTTTAACATTCATAAACTCTTGATCACATCATTATTGTTTTATTCATGAAATAGTATGTGATAATGTTCTAAGAGTAGTTTCCACACTGAACGGTTGTAGCAGTTACCTACTATGATGAGAACCCTGAAGTGTCATGAAGGTATTATTAAATATATGTAATATATTCAGATGATATCATTTGTGGGGCATAAATGATACAAGAAATTATGGGTGTAGATTCATAAGACATTGAAACACCTTCTCATGGTGTACACCCTTGGTAAAATCCAGTGCAGGATATTTTGAGAATGAGACCCTCTAGTAGAAAATCCACATTTATATGTGTCATTTTATGTTCCTATATGTGGATATTTCTATTGATACTTAAAATTTAATATTATTATTAAATAGTATTAAAAGTCACTTACTTTGATGTATTGATAAAAATTGTGCTGACATATGTTCACAATGAGGTCAGATATATTGGGTGTATCATAAGTAATATCTCATTAATGAATAATGTGAGAAATTATTTTTCTCTTATATTCTTTAATAGATGCTTATATCTTTGGCCCTATGAAAGAAATTATATAGCCTAAATAAATCCATGTTCATGGTGTCTTATAGGAAATTTTGATTTTCAGAAATTCATTAAAAGAGACAATGAGAAAATGGGTTGATGACACCAGCATGCAACCTGCTTGATTAGAGATATCATGATGAAGGGATTATATTGCATAGTGAGAATCTCTATGAGGTATTATATAATTCCAGCATTAAATTCTTTCTCTATGGGTGTCTTGGTTTGTTGTTATATCCTAACCTTGGACTTTAGTCTACTTTTCCTAATTCCCCTGAGAAAGAGGCCTAGAGGATCACACATTATGTGTATCTAGAATCTCAGTTAAATAATATATTATTGTTTATTATTTAAAAAATTTAATAAATATTAATCCTCTATGTGGTTTGATAATTATTCATGTTTTCTTGATCGTATATCTTTTTTCACATGTTATTTGATACAATATTATGTGAGTGGAATATTTAATAAATATTAATTTTCTATTTAGTGAATATAATATTTATTTATTTTTTGGTGAATAAATAAATGATATTTATTTATTAAAAAAATAGACATTATTCAAGTTCTGATAAATATTTTGGAGGATGTAGGACCAAGTTTATAGGTCTAGTAAGAAATAATATATATTGAATATTATTTTATTAAATAATATTTAGTTTAAATTTTTGAGTTTAGCACAAGTCAAGAAATAATAGTATTATTAATATCTTTATTAACATGGGGTTCTATAGTGATTAAATAAATAATAAGCATCACTTGTATGTTTATTTATTTCTAATATTAATGATATATAAACCAAATTATATTATTTTTCAGGAGATCCAATTTCATTTGTGTTGGGCAAAATAGAAGCCAGACTCAAGCCCAAAAGAGATCCCTCTCTAAGAACACTCTCAATAACAGAGAGAAATCTGACTCCATCATCCACTCTCATGTCTATAAAGATCAAGGAGCATCTTTTGGAAGTGATTCTCTATGCGATCAAAAGAAAATGGTGTGGGTATTAGGATCTTCCACGCTAGCACCTATAGATTCCTATGATGACGTTCGAAGATCTTTGGATCACCGCTAGAGGGAATCTACCTTTGAATACTACAACATAGTGATGGTATGATGTTGATCCATTTTCAAATCCATCAACAAAGAAAGAATTTTATGGAAGTTAATTATTTAATTTCTTAAATTAATTATAAATAATATGTGATAATCTTGTACTTGGTTTTATCATTTTATCCCTTACTTGTTTTCTTTGATTCAATTTTTTGGATCATGGAATTCATCATCATATAAATCTCAGATTAATCATCAATCATGATAAAAATAAAAGTTGGGCATGACCCATTGCATGATTTTCCTACATCAAGAACCTTCAAGTAATATCAGAATGATCACATAATTATTTATAATTATTTAACCGTTGTTGATTGATTTATGAATTTGTAACTTTTTTTCAATTCTAGTTTAATCATTATTAAATATGAATTCTGAGATCTTCTTCTTCCATTTTTTTATCATAAATATAATCAAATTAATTAATTTTATGAACAAAATAAATTCAAAGATCTCATTTATAGGTGATGATGAATATGGATAGATAACAAGAGATTATATTCCATGTAACCCATATGTACACGTTGTCTACTAGTGTTAAATACACCAATAATTTATTAGGAATTAATACAAGGCATGTTCATTTATTACACACAGTGCCTTTAATTTTACAACATGTGTTGACTAGACCATACTGGTGCATGTTTGGTTGGAGTATATTCCATGTAACTTCCATACACGAAATGTAGTCTTTTAGTCATAGACGGGGCATGTATTTTCTTACATGGCCTACCTAACTAGTGACTGTGTAACTTGGAGACCAAAATATGTGTATCCCAGGTACATGTCATGTAAACCAAATTTTCTCATGGAATGTTTTACACGTCGAGTCCCTAGGAATGTGCTTTAGATAGATAGTGAGAATTGTACACTCCATTTATCTAGATTTTACATGCCATGCACTTTTTACCAAATTAAACAAAATAATAATCATTTATTGTACTGTGAAAACCATATCAACATGTTATTTTATGGGGTTATTAAGTTGATAAGAAATACCAAGTGATGGTTTTAAATATATATAAAAAATAATGTTTTTTGGAGTGAGTAACTCAAGTCAGGGTTTAATTGAGTTCCCAGTAAAGTTTTTTGTTAAAACAAGTTTAAATAAAATCCCCCAATTATAATAAAATTTTCCAGTTAATAAAAACATTATTTTAATATAATTTTGACCTTTTAAAAGATTCCTCAAAACTTTATTACTGCTAAGATAAAATAGTATAAAAATTACTTTAACTTTTGAAATTAATTTACACAATCAAATAATTATATAAACACTGGTTAAGATTAACTATAAGAAAAATTTTGTTTCTTAGTTTAAAACAAAATCAGTTTAAAAATATAAATATAGAAAACAAAATAAAGACACATAGAAAAATAAAACAAGAGTTTCAGTCTCAAGACCAGACCTAATTCCCTCCACTTAGAAATCACCTGCTTCTAAACAGATTATATAAATATAATCCTAATCCACAACCTGGATTAGGTAAATAGAAAATAGATAACCAACTATCTAGACCATGCAAGGACCTCTTCAATAATAATTATGGGAAGAAAAAATACAAACCACACAAGGAAATCTTCCAAAAACACCATGGGTATACAAATGAAAAGATGGATAAGAAGATATCTTGTATCTTATAGTTATAACACAAGAGATAGTGTATGTTAATAAATAAGACAAATAAAACACTTCTCAAAACTAAATGAAAAAATAGAAATGGAAAGTATAAATATATATATATATATATATATAGAAGGTAGTGTTTATCAATTATATTTTCTCGAGAAGCTTGAGGCTCCTCAAATGTATCTTGGGGAGGATATCAATCTGTTTCTCTAAAAATCACAGTAAAACAGAGAATCATAAGATCTCTTTATTCTGAATATGTGAAAATATTTTTATGTTATGTTCACTCCAATATTTCACAATCGAAGTGTATGTATGAATTCTATATGTAAGTTTTTTAAGTAAGTGTTAAACTTGTTCATATTATCATACTCTATCAAGATCTTACTCAACACTCTATTTTTAGCATTTAGGAGCATCTGATTTTAAGAATAATCATTTGGATCTACTAAAACCACTTATTAAACTCATTAAATATCCTTTAATGATCCCTATAATAGTTAAAAATGAAATTATAAAATAAATATTATCATTAAATACATTAATATAGTTATTGGGATCATTTAATTTAAATGTCATATAATAGAGATGGTGAGTCAGGCTGGAGGAAACTCATATGTGGCAGTGAGTTAGGCACAATAGTGAGTTAGGATGGCGGTAGTTCATTCTCATTAGTGACTTGTCTCAGTGGTGACTCATCTTAGCGGCGACTCATCTCAGTGGTGACTCATCTAAGTGTTGAGTAGTCTAATGGTAGGTTAACTTAAATAGTGACTCATCTAATGTTAGGTCATCTTTAGTGGTGACTCATGTCCAACGATGACTCATATTAGTAGTGAATCGTCTCGAGGTAGGTAAATTTTGGTGGTGACTCATTCTCAGCAGTGATCCATGTTAAGTGATGATACATTCCAAGTGGTGACTCAACATCAATGGTGAGTCATTTCTAGCTATGAATCATGTTGAATGATGACCTATCTCTATCAATGAATCCTTTCAACACTTATCCAAATTTATTCAAAATTCCTTATATTATAAAATTCTATCATAAAATAGTAAAACCATTAAAAACATAATCAAGAGTATTTGTGATTATTAAAATAAGGAGGTACCAATAATCTCAACCTTTTTTATAATCACAAATCATATAATTTAAAAAACTTTGTATAAAATAAACTTTGGAATTCAGTGATGTATTTTAAAGTAGTAACTATATCTACATAACACTTTTAAAATCTATTATGAGTGATTTTAAAATAAAGACTAAAAATTTGAAAAAAGAAGAAACATTTGAAGAAGATATAAATAATATTCAGTAACATACAGTATTAAAGGAATATCAAAGATATGGTATGAGAGAATAACATAATTATAAAAGTAAATACAAATAATTAATAAAGAGTGTATCGAAGTTATTAATTAAATACTTATGGTATCAAAGAATAATATATATTTAAAATAAAAAAACTCATAATTAGTTATTTCAAATAAATTACAAATTCACTCTCCCCCTTTTGGGATTATCAAAAAGTGAAAGAAAGAAGCAACATATGGGAAATATACAAAATGTGAATAATAAGAGGTTTTCCATGTAATGATATAGTATTGACATACATTAACATTAAATAACTTGTAAAAAATAATTAAAACATTATACAAACAGATGCCCAAAGACCGTGCTAGCCAAGTGCCTTCGGAAACATAGAAACATAAACACTAGTATATAAATGAGCTACATCATCTCCCACTAGGTTCTTCTTGACTAGAACCATTCTTAGACACATCAAACATAATACATATCTTCATAACTTGGGGGAAGGAAACATAAAAAAGGGTGATCTTAGAATATCATCGAAGTTAAAAAAGGGAGATACATAAGAAGAATCATGAGCATAAGGGTATGGGAATATGATCATGAAAATATAAGATCATACCCTACATATCGAAGATCATAAACAAGAATCATGGATTAAATCTTGACAGTTCATAAGAAATGAATCATAATAAAATAAAGAACATAATCCGTAAAATCATAACATAGGAATAAAACATGGAATTGTGGTAGACACATAAGCATATATAATTATTTCCATAGTTGTCAAGGAATTGCTACCAAGACCATCTTATTGGACAAATTCCTTTACTATACCGGGTTCACACCCCATTCCAGCCCTATATTACTGAACCAATTTCACTCCTCATTCCAGACCTATAATACATAACCATGTTCATTTCTCATTCCAGATCTATAATACTGAACTGAGTTCATTTCTCTTTTCATACATATATATCTCATGATATATAAATCTTTACCCAATGAATTATATGTAGATATAGGTCCCACCCCTCTCATAGTTAAATCATACATACATGTCCCAAAAATTCATAAAAAACATATCACAACCCATGAAATGAAATAGGTTTCATAAAAATGAAATAATATATTAACCTATGGAAAAATATAGGTTTCATAATCATTTCATTATAAATATAACCCATGAAAATATACAGGTTTCAAAAGCACATAACCCATAGAAGAGAAACAATTTTCATAAACATCATGTAATTAAAACATAATCCATTTAGAGGAATAGTAAGAATGGAAACATTGAATAATTTCCATATAAAAGCATGAATAACACCAAATAATGTTTTTTATATGGGAAATAATTTTTAATTATCTTTTAAAAACATTTCTTGAGGAAATTAACCTTTCTTCTTTCAAAAATGATTTTTAAAAAATAAAACCTTTTGAAATACCTTTTCTTTTACAATATCTTCAAAAAATTATAAGGGGTATTTGAAAATAATAAAACATTTGTTAAATAATTTTTTATAAAAAAAATTCTTCAAGTATAATTTTAAATAATTTTTTGATAACATTTTTGAAAACATGGTTTAAAAAAACATATTTCTAACCAAAGAGAGAAATACAGTCAGATTTTATTAAAAACATTTTATTAATTACATTAAGTACCAAAGATTGGAAAATTATTCTAATGCATTGATATATCTTGAGTAAAAAAAATATTAAGGAAACTCATGAGTTTTCTTGAGATATAGATCATAATATTTCATCAAATAAGAATAATCATTAACAATCTCAAAAGGCGATGAGATTGTTTAAATAAACTCTTACCACTTGGTTACTTGGGATCAGAATATCCATATAATAAAATGAAATTAAATGATTCTTAAAATATCATGAAAACAATTATATTTATTATATAACATGTAAAATGTAATTATATACAACTCGAAAAAGAATTTAGGTTCATAACAAAACATGAGTCACAAAGAAAGGAAATTGAGACAAAACATTTTTACCGATTTGGTAACTTTTGAAACATAAACCCCATGAAATAAAGATAATAAAATTGATTTATAAATACCTATAAATTTAAGTATAATAATAATTGAATATATCCATGGTCAGTATACACACCACACAAAGGGAATGGGTGGTGAATAAAGCATGTATCTCAAAGAAATAAAAAGTGAGATGAAATTCCCTTACCTTATGTTTTGACTCTCTTTGTACTCATACAATATTACTATATAATAAATTTAAGTTTATTATACATAAATAATAATATTCATATATATAATACCATATATGGTTTTCTATGACCTCATATTACCTGCTTGTTAACAATTATATGTTAAGGTTTCACTTCAGGTAATATTCGTTTTGTTTTCTCATGTGTCTTAATTTGTTATATCTTTGGTCCTTATAATTATATCGTGATTTAAAGAATGTATACAATGATTAATATTAATTATATGTGTATTATAATAATATATATAATATATAATTATGAAATTTAATACACCATTCATGGAGACGGTAAGTCGTACATATGCATGAACGTTATTTCCATTTTTATTATCGTATTAAAAAAAGACATAAAATGAAATATAAGTATATATATTAATTAAATTATAATTATTATTTAATATTTATCATATAATTTCACTAAATTAATCCTTAATACATTCCATTTTGTGTGCAAAGAAATCACACTGCTTTGAGGGGGTGGTAGTCCTCACTTCCTCAAACGAAATTATATTATTTACACCAAATGGAAACTAAAAAAGATATGTGTTGTAAAATGAATAAATAATCTTAAATATATATTAAATATAATATAATAAATATATAAATAGGACGTCTATAATAATTTCCACCATGATAGGTGGTAAGAAAAAATGAACAATCATCTTTTTGTGTGGCGTTAGTTCACCGTACACATAAACAGCATGTTCATTACCCATTAGATACAGGTGTGTATAAGTGTAGGTAAAACACTTAGAATAACAACATCGTAGTATATTTAAGATAATTATTTTTTTATACAATCATGGAATAAAGAGTGTTTAGGGGTGGATAAATAAAATAAAAGAAAGGATCTTGAGAGAAGATGTTACCTCTTAATCGGGTAACTTCTTTTGGTTTGAACCAAAAGGCTTCCTTGGATCACCTTATGCCAAAGGGAATACCTATAGGAGTAAGGAAGGGATTTTGGGAATTTTATTGGGTAGATATTGACCAAAACTAAGTGTTTTTAGAGATGTGAAGAAGAGGGATAGGTGGTGGTCTTTTATATGGAAGAGAAGGGACACACTTGGTATTTTTAAAAACTAGTTTGGTGTACCCATGTTTTGACATAAAAAAGTCATAAATAACCAAAAACAATTAATTATGGAATGTTAATGCATTAATAATTTCCATAAAATGGGTTTTGGATAAGTTTCTAAGTCATTTTGGGTTTTAAATTTAAGGTTTACTCCTTAGTTAAGCTTAACTTTACCCTAATCGATGTAATTAATTTTAATTGCTTTCACTAATATTTATGGTAAAAAAACTATATTGAACATATTATATATTATAAATTACGATTATTACAAATATGGAATCCATTTTTTCAAATTCCAATCACAAAAGTGGTATAATTTAATTTAAAATTAATCCCACGGTCACGTTAACAATGCAGATTTTTAAAGTAAATATATTTAATGGTTTGCTAAGTTTTTATATTCAATTTCAATGCGAAATTGATTCCAATTACCTACATTTGGTTCATTGAAAAAAACATTATAAATTTTAAATTTTAAACCAAATTAAAATACAATTTAACCTTATTGATAAATTAGATGAAAACATCGTTTTGAGTTAAAATCTGGTATTTTCACTATTTATCAAAAAATGAAGTTTCTTAGAAAAATCACAAATATTATCCCTAATATAATTTAAAAATTTTTAATTCAAAAATAAAGTTTATTTTATAAAATTCAATTTCGAATTATGTCTAAAAATAATTTTATTATTTTTTATAGAAGGATATTTGAAGCAGTTCATTTGAGAAAATAGTTTATTTATACATATAAGGACTTTACCAAAATATATATATATAATTATCAATATGATTTATGTATATAAAAAAATTATAAAAAATATTTAAAAAGTATTTATTACTATTTATATTATTAAATTTAATGGATAGTTTATAATTTTCTTATTTAAATAATTATATTAATAAAATGATGTTTTGTAGACACATTAGTGGTGCATGTAACGTACACCAAGACATTGTTCCATGTAACATATGATGAGTTGGTATTGTATGAAAGGAATGTTTGACATTGTTAATTATAAGAAATAAATTTAAATTTTATTTATTCATGAAAAAACGTCTATAAAAACTCAGGGTGTTATATTTTACCCCCCATAAAATTAATTTTTTCCTCAAAATCCATCACTCGGGTAAAAAAATAAGGATAATTATTATTAATCATATCCTCAAGATCCCATGAAACTTACTCTAACTGGTAATTTCTCTACAAAACTTTTAACAGGTGATTGGTCTTGTTTCGTAGAACTTTCTCTCATCGGTCTAGAATTTCAACCGGTTGTTCTTCATAAGAAAGATCTTTCTCCAATGATATGACCTTTGAGTTCAGTACATGTGAATGTTCATGTGTGTACTTATTCAAGAGAGATTCTTGGAACACATCATGAACTTGAGAGATATTTGGAGGAAGTTTCAAGAGATATTCTACCATCCTGATATGATTAAGAATCTCAAAGGGACTGATATACCTATGACATAGTTTCCATTTCTTCCCAAATATCATAACTTCCTTATAGGGTGAGATTCATAGAAACACCTTTTCACCAAATTCAAATTCAAGATAACATCTTTGGTTATCATCATAACTTTTCTTCCAAATTTGAGCTGACTTGATATGCTTATGAATAGTTCTAACCTTCTCGACTATTTCTTCAGCGATATCAGGTCCCAATAGATTTATTTCTCTAACCACATCCCAGCAAATTGGAGATCTAAATTTATTCCCATAGAGGGATTCATAAAGTTCCATATAAATTCTTGAGTGAAAGATATTATTGTTAGAAAAATAAACTAGAGGAAGGTGTTGATCCCAACAACTATTGAAATCTATAGAATAAGATCTCAACATATCCTCTAGAGTTTGATTTGTTCTTTTAGACTAACCATATATATGAGGATTATAAGTAGTATTGAAACTAAATTATATATCATATCCTTACTAAAGACTTCACCAAATCTTTGAGGTGAACCTCGGATCCCGATCGATACAATGGAATGTGGTACTCCATGTAGCCTTTCAACTTCTTTAATGTATATCCTAGGAATCTGATCCAGAGATAAATATTCTCTGATAGCAATGAAGTGTGTTGACTTTGTAAGGTGATCAAATACTAGCCATATAGCAATAAAACCTTTAACGGTTTTGGGTAGTCTAATAAAAAAATCAAATGTGATGTTCTCCCATTTCCATTCTGGTATGGGTAATGGATGAAACACCCCCTTTGAATTTTTTTCTTTTAGACATAACTTGTTGGTATACTAAGCATCGAGATACAAACTCTGTGATATCTCTCTTTATTCCATCCCACTATATTTATTCTTTTATGTCCCTATACATCCTCATACATCTAGGATGAATAGATAATTATGAACTATGAACTTCAACTAATAGATCCTTATTTAAATATGGTATGGAAGGAAAACATACACGGTTCCTGAACCTTATCATTCCATCTTCATCAAAGTTAAACTCAGGATCATTTTTGACTTTCTTTTGTAGCTCTTCATCATCTTTATGTTCCTCCTTAATATTCACTTGGATATAGGTTTGAGTATTCATTTGAGAAAGATAAGACTTTTCCCCTTACATTAGGATTTCTAGATTTATCCTTTGAAAATATAAAAATATTGGATCTTTTGTGATTCTCATCATGGATAAGCTAGCGTGATCATTAAAACTCAAAGAATCGACCACCTTATTCACTTTCTCAGGGTGGAATTGTATTGAGCAATCATAACCCTTTATCAACTCTAACCATGTTCAACTCCTTCTATAAGAATATGTATTTTAGACTTGTATGATTAGTATATATATCATACTTTTCCCCACAAATATAATGACTTCATATCTCTAATTCAAACATTACTATTGCTAACTACAAATCATGAGTTGGTTAATTTTTCTCATTAATCTTCAACTTCCGTGAGGCATAAGCGATAACCATAATATTCTGTATAATAACACATCCCAACCCCTTCTTAGATGCATCAATATAGATTAAAAAACCCTTATTCACTACATGGTAATGTATGTACAGGTCCACTGACTTTCCTTCTCTTTGGTTCCTTGAATGTTTCCACACATTCATCTTTCCAGAGGAACTTGACACCCTTCTAAGTTAACTTGGTCAGAAGATTAAATAGTCATGAGAAATTATCCACAAACTACTGATAATATCTAGTTAAACCAATAAATATATAGATCACAGTCATCATGGTTGGTCTACGATAGCATTCAATATCCTTTATATTTGATGGATCTACTACTATACCATCTCTTGAGATTGTGTTACCTAAAAATGAAACATTTTTCATCAAAAAATTCACATTTTTGAAAGTTCTCATATAGTTTCTCCTACCTTAGGGTCTTTATTAAAATTCTCAAGTGATCTTAATGATCTTCCTTTATTTTTGAATAGATAATAATATCATCTATAAAGACCACCAAAAACATATTAATGTAATCTATAAAGACTTTATTCATCAAATCCATGAAGATCGTAGGAGAATTAATAGGTCCAAAAGGCATCAATATATATTCATAGTGTCCACACATTGTACAGAATGTTGTCTTGGGTATATCCTCCTTATTGACCCTCAATTGATGATATCTAGAATAAAGTTCAATCTTGGAAAAGTATTTAGCTCTATTCAATTGATCAAACAAGTCATCAATATGGGGAAGATGATACTTTTTCTTGACTGTGATCTTGTTCAACTCCCAATAATTAATACAATTTCACATTGATCTATCTTTATTTTTCACAAAAAGAATAGGTGCACCCTAAGGTGACACACTTGGCTGAATAAATACATTTTCAAGGTTTTATTGGAGTTGTTTCTTCAATTAATGCAACTCAATCATGTCCATTCTATAAGGAGTTTTTTAAATTGGTGTGGAACCAGTTATGAGTTCTATTGAGAACTCAACTTCAGGTTTTAGTGGAAGACTGGGAAACTCTTTCGAAATGAAATCCGCAAATTCTCAAAAAATTGACATATCATCAATGTCAATTTTCTTCCGAAATATTTTAGATATAAAACCCTTTTGAATGGGAATTAATACCCATACACTGGATGTAATATCCATAGTAATTCATGATTATCATCACATTGATGGATGATCATAGGAGGGTTTTAAATATCAAACATAACTTCCATTCCTTGAAAATTGATGTGGGATTTATACAGAGAAATCTAATACATGCCTAATATGACACTAAATTCAACCCAAGTAAGAATGAAAAGGTTTTCAAGAAGTGCATTCCCACAAACATCAACCGAATAAGAATCATATAATTAGGATGAAATCATCATACCATTAGGGTTTTTTACTTCTAATTAAACATATAAGTATTTTGCGGGAATATTAACACCGTTATAAAATTATTTAGATGTAAAAGATTAGGTATATCCAAAATCAAACATGAAATTAGCAATTCTAGACTGGATGGTAAGTATACCTTTCATCACATCATTATCGCACCCTTCATCATAAATAGATATTGTCTGAGATTTACCATTGTCCCTAGGCTTAAGAGGTTATTAGCATTGATCATCATCATCAATCCTTTGATTTGGGTAGTGGTTAGCATAATTCCCATTCTACTTACACCTATAGCACTGAATCATGGGAGGTGTATTTTTTATGTCTTTTTATCCATTTCCATTTTGAGCTAAATTCATCCAATCCTTTAGACAATCAATTTCCCAGTGTCCTTCCTTTCCACACTTAAAACATTTACTAGACCCCTTAATAAAAATTCCTACATGCTTCTTCCCACATCTAGAGCATAAAGAAAAACTCTTATTATTTTCTCTATGGTTTTTATAGTTTCCTTTGAACTCCATCTTCCTTTTATTGTAAAAACCATGACTTTGATACGTGACTCCAACCTCTATTTCAACCTTGATTGCACAATGAACAATATATTCATACATACAAAAGTATGTTATGGTAAGCACCCTTCTGAGACTTGTATTTAATCCACTGAAGAACCTATCACCTTTTCTTTTGGTTTGGATGATAATTCATGAAGCATACCTTGTAATTCTCGTGAAATTAGCCTCATAGTTACCGACAGATTCATCATCACTTTTCTTTAACTCGATGAACACTTTCTCCACCTTGGTATAAAGAATTTGAGGAAATTAATTGTTGAAAAATAAGTTCTTGAACTAATCCCATTCCATGGATTCAATTAGATCTTGATTACTCATATTCTTAATTAGATTCCACCAGTGGTTCACTTAACCTTCTAAACGATAAACATAGAGAATAAATTTCTCATGTCCCAAACAATGAAGGATAGAAAATATATTTTCAGTGGTACCAATAAATTTTTCAGAAACAAGTGGATCTAAAAACCATCTAAAATAAAGTGGGTGTTGCCTCATGAAGGACTCAACAAAATGGTGTTCCCACCTTTTCTTATTTTGAATTCCACCATGATTCATATCTTGAGAAATCTGTGTGATCATAGAAATAAGATTTTTCATTCCATCTCCCATAGAATTTGTTTGCTCAGGAGTACAATCATTACATTATACATCACAATCACTATTAATATGGTTCATTGAAGTTCCATCCATTGACTAAAACCAAAAATAATATAGTAATAAATAATTATCATAGTGAGGAACCAAATAATCATGAAAATTCACTTATAGGATATCTAAGTTATGACACATTCCATAATCTATGACATATTAGGTCTATCACAGGTTATTCATAGAAAAATTATATTTAAATCCTTCATAATTGTTTTTCAAGATTTTGTGAATTCCCAAAGAATATCCCTTAGGAGTTTCAAACCAGGTGTGCAGAAAGGCTCCTTGTCGTGTACCACATTACCCTGAGTTATTCCTAGAACATCTTGTCAGAGTTATTACCCCTAGTTACATATGTTAAAAAGCTACATTCACATATATTATATAGAAATTGATGTATTTCTATGAAACATTTCACTCCATCCTTTACCAAAATTCCATGACATTTTATTATACTTTTACTTATCCTTAGACTTATTCATAGACATGTCCTTATGGTTATCACTAAGGTTTTCTCATCCTAGATTCCAAATTTTAACTAAAAATTTTCTCTGATACTAACTATAATGACCCAATATTGACATACATTAACATTATATAACTTTTTCAGAATAATTAAAACATTATACAAACATACTCCCGAAGACCATATGAGTATAGTGCCTTTGGAAACATAGAAACATAAACATTGGTACATAAATGAGATACATTATCTCCCAATAGGTTCTTCTTAACTAGAACTATTCTTATACATATTCAACATAATACATATCTTCATTACCTGGGGGAAGGAAACATTAAAAAATGGTTATCTCAGATGCTTAGTAAGGTTAAAAAAGGTAGATATGTAAGTATAATCGTGTGCATAAGGGTATGAGAACATGATCATGAAAATAGAAGATTATACCTTACATATCAAAGATCATAAACATGAATCATGGCATAATGATTGGAAATAAATAATACATTAATCATAAGAAAATAAATAACATAATCCATTAAAGAATATCATTGGAATAAAACATGGAATTATGGAATACCCATAAGCATATATAATTATTC
The DNA here is from genome assembly GCA_963277665.1 of Viscum album. Taxonomy (NCBI): domain Eukaryota; kingdom Viridiplantae; phylum Streptophyta; class Magnoliopsida; order Santalales; family Viscaceae; genus Viscum; species Viscum album. Next base: position 624,147,612 of record OY728150.1, on the reverse strand, counting down.
TTATAGTTTTTAAGGCATTGTTGTCAAGACCAACTGAGTTCACTCCTCGTTCCAGCCCTGTAATACTGAACTGATTTCATTTCTCATTCAATCCCTATAATAATGAACTGAGTTAATTTCTCATACCATCCATGTTTATCTCATTAGATATAAATCTTTTAATGATGTATTGGAGGTAGATATAGGTCCCACCCATCTCATAGTGAAATCATAAATACATGTGACCCAGACTCATAAACAATCATATCATAACCCATGAAATGAAATGGGTTTCATAAACATGTAATCATAACATAACCTATGTAAAAAATATAGGTTTGATAATCACTTCATCATAAACATAACATGTGTAAATAAGTGGGTTTTAAAAGCATATGACCCGTGGAAGAGAAATGGGTTTCATAAACATCATGCCATTAAATCATAATCCATTCAGATACAGAATATGAATGGAAACATTGACCAATTTCCATATAAAGGAATGAGTAATACCAATGGATGTTATATTATATGGTAAATAATTTTTAAAGATATTTTAAAAACATTTCTTCGGGAAAATATTCTTTCTTCTTTTAAAAATGATTTTTAAAACATAAAACCTTTTGAAAAAACTTTTTCTTTTAAAATAGATTTAAAAACATATAAGTAAAACCTTGAAAAAAATTAAATAAGTTTTCCATGAAAATTATCTACAAGGATCATTTGAAATAATTTTTTGAAAACATTTTTTAAAACATGGTTTTTGAAATAAAATAGATTTTCGACCGAAGAGAGAAATACGGTCAGATTTTCTGAAAAATAATTTCTTAATTATCATAAGTACCAAAGAGTGGGAAAATGGTACTAATACATGGATATATCTTGAATATATATATGTTAAGGAAACTCATTAGTTTTATTGAGATAAGGATCATAATATTTTATCAAACAATCATAATTATTAATAATATTAAAAAGCGATGAGATTGTTTAAATAAACTCTTACCACTTGGTTAATTGGGATCATACTGTCCATGTAAGAAAAGAAAATTACATGAAACATAAAATATCATGAAAATAAGTAGATTCATTATATAACATGTAAAATATATGTATATACACCTCAAAAAGTAATTTAGTTTTATAACAAAATATTAGTGTCAAAGAGAGAAAATTGAGGCGAAACATTTTTACAGACTTGGTAACTTCTAAAACTTAAACCCCATTAAAGAAATATCATAAAATGGATATGTAAATACCCATAAATTTAAGTATAATAATAATTTAAAACATCCATGTGTAGAATACACACCACAAAAAATGAATGGGTGGAGAATAAATCATGTATCTCACGAAAATAAAAAGTTAGATAAAATCTATCTACCTTGTGTCTTGACTCTCTTCGTACTCGTAAAAGATTCCTATATAATAAATTAAAGTTTAGTATAAATATTTTATATAATAATATTATTAAATCTAATAACCTATATGGTTTTATTATTACCTCATATTACCTTCTTTTTAACAATTCTATGTCAAGGTTTCACTTTGGGTAATATTCACTTTGTTTTTTGCATGTGTCTTAATTTGTTATGTCTTTCATCCTTATACTTATATAATTATGTACAAAATGTACACCATGATTTATATTCAGTATATTTTTATTATAATAATATATATAATATATAAGTATGAAGTGGAATACACTATTCATGGAGATGATAAACCGTACGTACATATGAACATTGTTTCCGTTTTTATTGTCATATAAAAAAATAAAGAAAATGGAATATATTTGTCTGTGTCTATATAATAATTAAAGTAGAATTATTATTTATTATATATAATATACTTTTACTAATTTCATCCTTAATATATTCCATGTAGTGTGTGAATGAATCACATCACTTTGAGGGGGCAGTAGTCCACACTTACTCAAACGAAGTTATCATATTTACACCAAATGGAAAGTAAAAATATATGAGTTGTAAAAGTAATAAATAAGATTAAATAAATAATAAATATAATATATTTCATATATAAATATATATTCTATCAAAATTTCCACCAAGAGAGGTGGTTACTAAAAATGAACAATCGTCATTTTGTGAGGTGGTAGTTCGTCGTACACATAAACAATATGTTTGTTACCCATTAGATGGAGTTGTGTGTAAGTGTAGGTTGAGAAAATATCATAAAAATATCCTAGTGTATTTAATATAATATTTTTATAAAATAATTTAATAAAAATGGTGGAGGGGTGGATAAATAAAATATAATAATGGATCTTGGGAGAATATGTTACCTCTTAATCGGGTAACTCCTTTTGGTTTGTGCCAAAAGGATTCCTTGGATTGCCATATGCACAAGGGAAGTATTCTAAGAGTATATGAGAGATTTTGGGAAGTTTATTTTTAATATATTGGATGAACCTAAGTGGTTTTATAGGTGGTAATAAGAGAGAGTGTTGGTGGATTTTATAGGGAAGGGAAATGAAACACTTGGCATTTTTGAAAACAAGTTAGGTGTACCCACATTTTTACCTAAAAAAGTCATAAAAAACCAATAAAACTAAATAATTTAAGGTGAATTTATTAATAATGGACATACAATGGGTTTTGGACAATTTTATAAGTCGTTTTGGGTGTTAAATATAAGGTTTAGTCCTTAGTTAAGCATAATTTTACCTTAATCGATGTAATTAATTTTAATTGCTTTCACTAGTATTCTTAGTCAAAACTAAGTTTAACTTATAAGAAATTATATATTATTATAATTCCAAATACTGAATCTATTTTTCCAAATTCCAATCACATAATTTTCATAAATTAATTTAAAATCAATCGCATTGTCGGGTTGACAATGTGGGTTTTTAAAGTAAAAACATTCAAAAGTTTGCTGAGTTTCTATATCCAATTTCAATGTGAAATTGGTTCCAATTACCCAATTTTATATTATTGATAAAAATATGATATAATTAAACTTTTAAACCAAATTAAAATATAATTTAACATTATAAATAAATTAGATGAAAAAGCAGTTTTGAATTAAAATCCGATATTTTTTACTATTCATCCAAAAATGATGTTCTCAAAAAAATCAAAAAACATTCCTAAGATAATTTTGACATTATAAATTAAAAAATGTTACTTATTTTATCAAATAAAAATTATAAATGTTTCTAAAATTAATTTTATTATTTTCAGATAAAGAAATTAAAAGCAATTCATTTGAGAAAATAATTTGTTTAAACATATAAAGACATTACGAAAAATTATATATTTCATTGTCAATATGATTTATTTATATAAAAAATTATTTGAAAATTAATTATTATTATTCATGTTACTAATTCTAATAGCTAGGTTATAATTATCTCATTTAAATAATTATAACAATATAATTATGTTTCGTAGAAACATCTGTATTGCATGTAACATACACCAAGCCGTTGTTCTGTGTAACATACGCTGAGTCAATGCCATGTGAAAGGAATATTTGACTTAGTGCATTATAATACATAAATAAAAATTTAATTTATTTGAGATAAAAAAAGGTCCATAAAAACTTGGGGTGTTACATTCCATTAATGACTAAAGTAATTTCATTACATTCAAAAAGAGATGCATAAAGTTAAATAGAAGTCCCTATAAAAAACAAAGCCTTATTTCAATACTTATTAGCTTGGGTGCAAGGAAAAACAAGTTATTTTCCCTTTTTAGATGCATAGTTCATAGTCGTAGAGGCTAAAGAAGCTTTCTTTGAGGCTATAGGGACTATAGAGAGAGAGGGAGGCTCTCGGATGATAATAGGTCAGAGATATTAGAAATATTATCTAGGAGTCATGATGAAAGGTTATAAATGAGCAGCTAAAAGAGCATTTGGATCCCGATTAACTGCTGGTCTAAAAACTCTATAGTAATGGCTGGAGGAGTGAGATGAGAAGTCACTAGAATGGCATCCTAAGCTACTACTACAGTGCCAAACACATGTAAGAAAGGTTTTATTAGATTGATGAAGTCCATGATGATATTTTATCCTCACTCCATGACACTAAAAAGGTACTTTTCTACTCCATAAACAACTTAAGCACTGTATTCATCACTTTTAGCTGATTAACCTGCTCTTTGAAGGCTTGAGTAACTGGAATCATCCTTAGGTTCTCAGTAAGGAACTTGAAGTGGGAGTCTAGCTCATGTTTGGTGTAGATCGTATAAAGATAATATTTAATTTACTTTTTATGGTTTCTCTATAATTGCTTATATCATTAATGAATTCCCTTACCATATTATACACATGATCAATATTATGTCTAATATTCCTCAAACTCTCCTAAGGGATATTAAGAAACATCTCCTGAAATATCATGAAGCTCCTCCCTAACAACTAATATGATCAAATCAATATCCAATGAAATATGGGATCACTTGAATTAGAATACATGGAAGATATATTTTATATCCTTTCTAACATATAATCTAGAGAATCCTCATAAAAAGATCTCATATCCTACATCATAGTTCTCAAGGACTCCAACTCATTAGCCAGTCTTTCGTTTTCTATCTCATATTCTTGAATATAGTGAAACATATTGGGCTGAATATAGTGAATCAAAATGTCAAACAAGTATCTATAATCCCTCTCACCGAGATTTTTAAATATAGGTGGTTGAATCCTAATAATCCCATCAAATTCAAAAAGATGTATTTCCATGAAACACCAGGTGTTATCTCTAGAAGCATTAACAATATCCACTGGGGAAAAAAAGAAAATGTGTAGGAACTCTCCCAATAGTAGCCTATATTAGCTCATATCTGGTATTCATGTCTGAAGGAAACATTTGAAGCACTCATGCAGTATCTATTTTCTCAATAATGGATCACTTTTGATCTAACTCCATTCAAACTGGGGCTATAGGTCCACCATTATTTGGTGGAAACCTCTCATCAGTATTATAATCATAATCATAAAAATCTATACCAAGTCTCACATATCCTAGGAATATATCCCATTATTCAATATATGAGACACCCTCTTTGGAAGAAGCTAAACAAATAGTCTCAACAACGACAAGCACAATAACTATAACCTCAAAAGATACACTATCAGCATGTTCTACCTCTATATAGTCAACTATATGGCTCAAAATACTAGGATTTTCCACATCGTCAATAGATTCCATAAACATATCTCTAAAAACTTCATCAATAACTCAAACAAGGATTGGTATCTCCTTAGACCTATAAGAATGAGATACAAATAGAGAAAAGATGTGTGCTTGAGAAATCTCATGATCATCAGGCCTATCATGGTCAAAACCACCATTACATTCATATTAATCACTATTTCATTCATCTTTATCATTTCCATATTCTGTATCTTTTCCTCCTTATTTATCATCTTCTTTACTTCCATCGTCATCATCTTCTTCTTATTTTTCTCCATTATCCTCGTCACCATTACTTTTACCATTTCCATTATCTTCTTCTTCTTCATTAACTTCATCACTCCTATAATTTTCTTATTCTTATGAAACCTTAGTTTTCTCTTATTCAATACCTTATCTTAAATAAATCTCTCTAATAGGTAGATACATAGGAGTACTAGATGGACCAAAAGTAACACATGTTCTCTTAGGTAGGTCCGGGTGACTACCATCCTCAACTAAAAACGTTTACTCATCATTACCTAACGTAGCAGCCTCATTCTCTTAATACTAATCATCTAAGTACTCAAAAAACTAATCTTGAACTTAGATAATATCAACAAGGTCCTTAGGTCTTGTAGGGTGATCAATAGGATTGAAATACTTATAAGTCTTGTCAACATCAAAAAACCCATTTTCTCATCCATGGGCTCTAGTTAATCTTCATTCTCTTACAAATGAGTTTGTTCAACCTAAAATCTCTATAATTAACCTCAATTTATTATTCCCTATTAACCAAACCCTTGGCCTCTAGCATGGCCGAAATTAACTTAGGGTAAATCAAGGAGTTTTACCTAGAATATGGTTTGCACATTTCTATTATATGAACAATCAAATACCTACACACGTTGATTTTGTCTCCTCTTTTCATAATTTATATTAGATATAGATCCTAGTATCGCGTTATGTTGAAATATCCTTTTCTTTGGCACAACATGTACGGAATAAATTTAAAATAGAAGTCGAAACTCATCGTCTAACTTGGTTGTAGCTGGTATCCTTAAGGTTCCATCACCGGTCATATCATCCATGGCATTATCATACCTAAAAGATTCATTATCACTTGGAATTGATCCCTGATAATCATTGGAGAATCCTTCATGTAGATCTTTAAAACATTTATCCCATTGAAATAAAGAGAAAACAACCTTTTATACATTTATCGTGCTTCAAATCCAATCATTATCTTCCTTGAAACTAAACTCAACATTTTTATAAAACTGATGCACTAACCTAGGATAGAGTGACCTCTCATTATTTGAGAACCACTCTACCTATCCCTAGTCTTTGATCACTTTAAGCACCAATGACTTTCTTGATAGTACCCAATCAGAATTTAATTCCTTCTCAGGTACCACTATTCAATTCACAAGCTGCAGGTTCTGCGACACAACTATATATCTTCTCAAATATCCTATTTTCCTCTTCAAAGGATGAGACTCATCGGGAGACAAATCATTGGGTCACTTCACTCTAACCATTATTATGGAGATTAAAGTTTTAGGTGGGTTCGAAGGAAGGTAAGAGTTCAGGAGATAAGAGGTCGTAGAGAAGCTCAAAGGGTAAGGTATGAGGGAGAGAGCATTAAAATTAGACTAAGGTTCTAATTTATATAATTTAGGGATTTGAAAATTGAAAATATAAATAACATATTTTGATTAAAATAAATAAAAATCATCCTTAAAGGAAAATAAAAGTATCAATGATGAATTCATTCCAATGACGAGTCATCCAATGGTGGGTTATACAAAGGTGGGTTATCCAATGATGGGTAATTTTAAAAAATGGGTAATTTCCAACGGTGGGTAATTTCCAATGGTGGGTAATTTCTCATAGTGGGTAATTTACAATTGTGGGTAATCATAATTAATGTATACCCAAAATTTATCATTCCTAATTCATGTTTTATGTAATTTAATACCTCAATATTCAATAGATTAGTGAAAATATTAGCAAGTTGATGTTCAGTTTCAATTTATTTCGGATTTATATCACCCTTTTGAAAATGGTATCTCAAAAATTTATGTCTTACATCAATATGTTTTGTTATAGAGTGAGATATCGTATTTTTAGAGATGTTTATGGTACTTGTGTTATTATAGTTTATAGGAACATATCTAAATTGATATCCATAGTCTGGTAATTTTTGTTTTATCCACAAAATTTGAGTAAAAAATCTACCTATAGCTATGTATTCAACTTCAGAATTATATAGTGCAACATAATTTTTTCATTACTGCACTAAGAAACTATAGAATTTCTCAAAAGACGACATGTTCCATAGGTGATTCATCTATCTAACTTGCAACCACTAAAATTAATATCTAAATAACTCACTAAGTCAAATAATTTTCCCCTAGGGTAGAACAATCCTAAATTGGTTTTATATTTAAGGTATTTGAAAAATCGTTTTAAAAACAAGTAAATATTACTTTTTTTGTTTTTCTTGAAAATGATCACACATACACACACTAAACATAATGTCAGGTCAGAAATTAGTAAAAGGGAATCATGAGGTTTCTTACAAGAAGTAGTTGGGAAGGAAGACAATGCAGAGCAAGGAAGTTGGTGTTGATGTAATGAAATACCCTCCTGATAGGGGTAAGGAAAATATTAATGCTAGTGTGGTGGAAGATTTTTCTCATGAATTGGAACAAGAGATTCATGTGATTATGGGTATTGAGGAAGGAATAAATGTTCAAGAAATAGGGTAATATAATAATGTTTCACCTAGGTCAAGGTTAGAGATTTACATTAGTGAATGAACACGAAGAGCATGCACAAATGGATGAGGGTGGCCTTAAACCAAGAGCGACTTTGGAAATGGATCAGTGTTTGTAAGACTTCTCTCCTTTAGTTAAGGGGAAACAAAATATAAGTGATGGTGGGATTATATCAAGGATTAAAGATGAAATTAATAAATTAATGGAAACCCAAGGAATCCATAGAAGGTTGGATTAAATATAGGATGATACTCCAAAAAACCATCCTATAGTCAGGATTTTTATAAAGGAAAAAATGTTGTTGTGGAAGATGAAGGTTTTCAACCTATTACTCCTATGAAAGTGAGATGTAGAAAATACTATTCCTATCTAGATCCAAATATGGTCACCAAGTATTATGGTCCCTTATAATATGACTTTTATTGTTATAGTGATTATGATGCCTTCCTATAAATTTGATTATAATCTTTGATCTTTTTCTTTGGTTTCTCTTGCCATGAGGGCATGAATGCCTGTATGACCCCATCCATCTTCCTTCTATATTTTATTTTTCCTTTTTAATAAAAAGGGATCTTCCCTAAACTTTCTAGTAATGGCTTAATGTCTGGATACAGGTTCAATGGTTTCCTCATAGTTTATACCATCTTCTTGACTATACCCTTATGTAACTAATCTAGCCTTATTTTTCACTATGGTTTTAGATTCATCTACCTTGTTTCTAAATACCCATTTAGTTCCAAGAGTTATTGTTTATTTAATTTTATCAAAAATTTACAAAAAATTATTTCTTTCAGATTGGTTAATCTCCTCTTTCATAGAAATTACCTATAACTCATTATTAATTGCATCAGTGATGTTCTGAGGTTCAAGCAGCGACAAGAATGCTTGATGTTCAACCTGGTTCCTTAGGGAATCTCTGTATGTGTATCTATATCTACGTCTCCAACTATAGAATATAAAGAATAGTATTTAAGAGTTTTAATGAATCTTGAAAAATAAGGGTTGGTCACCTCAAGGTCTTCTATAGGTTCATGTTCAGGTTGACCAAGTTACTCAGAACTGAATGATTTGTCTTCATGTTTTACAACACTATAAAAGGGTTTAGAATTCATGTTCAGAGTGGATAAATCATCCTCAATATTTTATAAAAGGGTTTTTAGGATCTTGTGGATCATTCTCATCAAACTTTATATGAAAAAAAATCTTCCACATCCCTAGTTCTTATTAAACACGCAATAGGATTTACTATTAGTTGAATAACTAAGGAAAAATCCTTCATCACTCTTGGAGATAAACTTATCAATATTATCCTTAGTGTTAAGAATAAAGAATTTGAAACCAAAAACTCTAGATTAATTAATCTTAGTATTTCTATTATTACAAATTTCATAAGGATTTTTCTTTAAAAGTGGTCTAATTATGACTTTATTAATTATATAACAGGTTATGTTCATAGACTCTGTCCATAAATAGATAAGTAAGTCGTATTCATTTATCATTCTGCTGTAAATTTCATGAAGGGTCCTATTTATTCTTTCTACAACTCCATTATATAGGGGTTCCTAGGAGAATATAATTTATGTCTATATCCATTTTGTGAGAAAAATGATTTAAAGTATTGATTTTAAAACTCATATCCATAGTAACTTCTTAGTGTATTAATCCTAATTCCACTTGGGACTTATAATGATCTAGAATACTTGGTAAAGTAAGATATGGATTCACATTTTTGAGATAAAAATAATATCCAAGTACACCTAGAAAATTCATCTACAAGGATATAGACATAGTTCCTCCCATTTAAACTAGATAATCTCAATGGTCTTAACAAATACATGTGACCCAACTCAATAGATTGAGAAGTTGAGCTTTTTCATTTGATTTAAAATATATTTTGTATTGTTTACATTTTTGATAGGGGTTACACACTTTTTCATTTGGTAAATTTAGTTTAGGTGTATCCTTTACTAACCCTTTTTTAGTAATCTTCCTAAGTGAGTAAAAATTATAGTGGTCTAGTCTTTTATGCCTAAGTCAAGATTCCTTATTAAAGGAACCTAATCAATAAACAATTTTGGAAAATAAATAATCTAAATTAACTGCATACACATTTTCATTTCTCAAATAAGTAAATACTAAATCATTTTTAGAATTAGAAACATTACATGCATTATATTCAAATTTAACATGAAAACCATCATCACATATTTGTGATATGAAAAGAAGATAGTTTTTTAAACCATCAACAAATAATACTTTATAAATTAAAATTGAGATCGAATTATCAACTTGAATGAGGATAATTATTTTCCCTTTATGTCACCAAAGGTGACATGTCCACCATTAAACTTTATCAAGTTCTTTAAGATTGAGTAATCCCAAGTCATATGTCTAGAATAGTATATGTCTAGGTACCATATAATTTTACTAGAGGTATTCAAGTAGGTTTTCTAAAAAACAATTTTATACCAAAAATGATTTTGGTACCCAATTATTATTGGGTCCATAAATGTTAGTCATTATGGATTTAGGAACCCAAATTTTTTTAATGGGTTTCCTATAGGCAAATTTTAGATATTTTTAAATAAAAACATTATTTGGTCCAGTTGAATAATAACTCCTAGTAGTACTAGAACTAGGAATAAATTTGTTCCTAATAATTCTTCTCTATCCAGACTTATATCCAATACCAATGGTGTATTTTGGTAAAGTTGTATTTCCAAGAATTTGAATGATAGTTTATCTTCCATTAGTTAATATCTCGAAGTATTTATTTAACTTCTCATTAGATAATTTTGGTTCAGTATTTTATTTCAATAATTGATATTTATTTTATTTTTCTATAGTAAGGTTATATTTAACACTAGAAAATAAAGCATGTTGTTTCTTCAAGATTTTATATTTATCTTTAAACTCATCAAAATTATCTTCAAGAATATTAAATTATTAAATCATTTCATCATTTTTCATATTTTCATCATTATGTTCATCTCTAGAATGATTTGAATTATATATAGGAAAGACAAGAGGTACCTCAGGTATGTTTGTCATGAAGAACGTATTTTCTCTGACAGAAGTTTCTTCACGAGTCAAGTATGAGTCACTGGAGCTATCCTCAAAGGAACCCCAGGTGGATTTCATTGCTTTCATATAATTTTTATCCTTATCATCATAATTATTTTTGTACTTTATCATGAGACTATCAATCATGACATGTATTTTTCTTTTACACTCATAACATGTAATCTCATTTGAATAATCATATTTTTTCAGTCCTTCTTCCAATTCCCTATATTATCATACATTCCCATATAGATCATATTCCTAAAGAATTTATTCTTCTTATATAATTTCTTAAACCTTCTGGACAGATGGTCCATCTCCTAATCACTATCATATAGTGATGCCTCATCACTAGAACTTTCATCTTGAACTTTATCAATTTGATTTGATATATTAGTTTTAAAGGCTTGAGATTCCCTATTAGGTTTATCTTACTCTTATCGATATAATTTAATCTATTCCTCATACATCATCAACTTTCAAATTATCTCTTTGGTTGGAATATTACTAATATCACAGGATTATCTTATTCAAACCGAGATTCCCATCCATATCTCTAAAAGACACCTCAATAGTCGCATGATTTGGTATTTTTATAAAACTAGATTTCCCAATGAGCTCATTCTATTCACTATCTCATTAAACCCGAGATACATATCAGAAATAATCTCATCATGTTTCATCTTAAATGTATCATATTTAATTGTATAAGTATTTAATCTCATTTATTTGAAATTATTTGTTTCTTCATGAGAAATGGATAATGTATCCCAAATTTCATATTTGTTTTACAAGCATATATCCTATCAAACTCTTTATCACCTAAAGCACAGTATAGGGAATTCATCACTTTATAATTATTTTCATAAGAAGTTTTATTTTCATAATAATAATCCTTTCAAGCAGTATTAGGTATTTATTATTTATCTTATATAGCAATCCATATTTCAAATCTCATGATTTCAATGTGCATTTTCATCTTGAGTTTCCATTAAGCATATTTATTGCCATTAAATAAGGGTGGTCTTTTGGTAGCAGAACCTTGTTATCTATTATCCATTTTAAAAAATAAATTTAGAACTAATATAAATTTAGGATCTTTAAAACACAACTAAAATAACAGTTGAAAATATTTTGAAAATACTTTGATACCAAATGTTGGTCAGAGTGAGTAACTCAAAAGGGGATGAATTGAGTTCCCAATAAAAAATTATATTAAATTTTTTTTAAATAAAATCCCAAAATTAAAATAAAATTCCCAATTAATCAAAATATTAGTTTAATATAATTTTGACCCTTTAAATGATTCCTAAAATCTTTATTACTGATCAGTTAAAACAATATGAAAATTAATTTAACTTTTTAAATAAAATTACACAATCAAATACATATATTAACACTGGTTAAGATTAACTATCAATGTTGATTTTGTTTCTCAGTTAAATAAAAGAAGTTTACAACTCTTAAGATATAAAATAAAACAAAGAAACACAGCAGAATAAAACAAGAGGTTTGGTCCCATGATGAGACCTAATCCCTTGCACTTGAAAATCACCCACTTCTAAGTAGATTATTTAAATATAATACTAATCCAAAACCTGGATCAGGTAAATAGATAATAGCCAACCATCTATCCATGCCACGTATCGACCTCTTCCACAATAACTATGGGAATAAAACAAATACAATCCATACAAGGACCTATTCCACAAAAACATTGGGTATACAGATGAAAATAGATAGATTAATATATCTTGTATCTTCCAGTTATAACCTAGAAGATAGCATGTGTTGATAAAAAAGAAAAAAAATACACTACTCAAAATTAAATGAAACAAATAAAAAAGATAAATTATAAATATATAAATAAGGTAGTGTTTCTTGATTTGATGTTATCTAAAAGATTGAGACTCCTCAAATGTATCTTGGAGAGAATATTGAGTCGTTTCTCTGAAAATCATAATAAAAAAGAGCGTCGTAATCTCTCATTGTTCTGACTGTGGAAAAAGATTTGTATATTCTATGTACTCCACTCTTTCACATTCAATGTGTATGTATGAATGCTTCATTTAAGGTTATTTAGTAAGTGATTCACTTGTTCATATGATTTCACTCTATCAACCTCTTATTAAACACTCTCTTGTTAGCATACAGGAGTGTCCTCTTTTAAGAATAATGATTCGAATCTACTAAATCCTCATACTAAACACATGACATAGCCTTTAATGATCCCTAAAATAGTTAATAATATAATTATAAAATAAATCTTATCATTATATTCATTAATATAGTCATTGGGATCATTTAAATAAAATTTCCTTGAATAGCGATGGTGAGTCGAGCTAGCGGAAACTCATGTATGGTGGTGCATCAGGCTCAATGGTGAGTCAATATAGCGGTAGATCATCTGAGGATAGGTCGTGATTAGCAGTGAATTATCTCAATAATGATTCATCTCAGTGGTGACTCATCTTAGGGGTGAATCTTCTGACGGTTAGTCAACTTTAACTGTGACTCGCCTAATGTTATGTCATCTTCAATGGTGACTCATGTCCAACGGGGACTCATTTTAGTAGTGAATCATCTGATAATAGGTAAATTATAGTAGTGACTCATTCTCAGTAATGAGTCATTTATGGTGGTGAGACATTCCTAGTGGTGGATCAACTTCAATGGTGAGTCTTTTCTAGTGGTGACTCACGTTGAACGGTGTCTTATCTCTAATGGTGACTCTTTTCAACACTTATATGGATTTCTTCAAAATAACTTATATTATAAAATTATATCATAAAACAACAAAACCATTAAAAACATAATAAAAATTATTTGTGATTATTAAAATAATAATGTGATAATATTAAATTTATTTTTGTGTAATGTTAGGATATGCATTTCAGGTATGAGTCGTATTATAGTTATTACTCTACTTACATTGTAGCATAACAGATAACATAAAAATCATATAATTATTATAATCATTAAATTTATAGTACATCTCATGAAATTATGTGATAATTCGTTTATTCCAAATGTAGTAAGGGTAAATAATATGATATTATAATTCATGTTGGGAAGTGCAGATGTGTACTCATCGTGTATCCTCCAAGGTACATTTTTTATCATAGTTAATTTTAATTAAATTTATTAAATTTGTTTAAAATTATGATGGGTGATAATCTCAAGAAAATTCTGATGACAAATAATATAAAATAATTGATTAATTAAATAACATAATTAATTGATTTAAGTATGATTTATATTAAATAAAAATGATTAGAATTGAATGTTAGTTTTAGTAAATGTGTAATTCCTTGCATGCATGTGGATGATCATGATCATAGACCATACCATTATATGTGATTGGTTTCAATTAATTTATTATTATATTAAATTGTTGGATTGTGTCAAATATCTCCCCTTATTATGTAAGGGACTTCATGCCCATGCTTTATTTTATGTAAATCCCTTCCCCTCACCTGCTTGTGAGTAAAATCATATATAATAGATTAAGATCCCAAGCTAGTAGAGGCGGTTCAAGTTTGGAGATGAGGTGAAATCAATCCAAGAGATATACATAAGTGGATATATGAAAACTTGTAACATGAACCATAATTGTTTCAAAGGTGTTTTCCCTTAGGTAAATGGTTAATTTATCATCCACTATATAAAATAACCATTAGAAAATATCATGATCATGCCACTTTATTATTTTATTTATTTCAAGTTGTGTGGTTATTTCATTATTTATTTTTTTCGTGATCACATTAATTAATGAGACTAACAATAATTCAAGATAGAAGTAAAATAAATTAGCTTATGCATAAATATTATCTAATACATGGTTTATCACTTAAGTAAATCCACTTAATATTAATAAGAATGTGATAAAGATAATATTTGGTAATTTACACATAAAATATAAAATCTATCAATTATAAATATTGAGTCGGTATAGTATTCCACTACTTCATTTAAAATCGAACCATAGTTAAAAGTGCTTGACTAGACAAAGTTAGGGTACTTTAAATTGTCTAGGAATTATAACATGAAGTATTATTTTGACTTAACTTAGTTCACATCAAGAGTTGACTGCCAAATAAGGACATAGTGTAACTGAGAGTCAAGGTTTAAGGAAATTCAGTTTAAGGATTTCAGGATTGGGGAGTCCTCTCAACAGATCAAGGAACTGTGAGTTAATGCGGTTGTAATTTGGAATTCCTACCTAAAACCCTTAAAATTACTTGAACAATTAAATTTGGGGTAATTAGAAGGGGAATATAGATCCTTTTCATTAGAAATTCCAAGCAATAGGATATTCTAAACCAAATGGTTAGAATTATTGGATTTCGATTAAAATAGTGGGAGATTAATAAATATAATATTTATTTATTTTTATAAATTTTATAAATTTTATTATATAAAGTATTAAATATTTTATCATATTAATTTTAAAAACAGTAAGAAAAAGGACTTCAAACATATCACTGTGATCCATACTTGAAATGGATAACCTTATCACAGGCACAAATTTCCAAGAATGGAAAAGGAACATACACCTTATCCTAGCCATGAAAGGAAATTATATGCATTAGAATAACCTATACCTCAAGCTCCTAGTAATGAGTTTAGTAAGAAAGAGTTATCTCTTTATGAGAAATATTTCAATGATGCTATAGATGGTCAGTGTTTTATGTTATCATCCTTGACCAATGAGATTTTGAAGCAACATTGGGACATGCAGGAGTATAGCATGTTGTCTCACCTTCAGGATCTATATCAATAAAAGGTGATACAAGAGAGATATGAGATATTCAATGATATTTTTACAATTAATCTTGGAGATGTAGTGCCATTTAGACCTCGTGTAGTTAATTTTATTGGATACATTGAATTCTTAGACATCATAGGGATTAAATTCCTAGATGATTTGTTCACTGATCTTATATTTTCCTCACTACCCAAGGACTTATCATATTTTACTATTAATTATAATATGAACAATAATAATAAGGGTCTTTCATAACTTCTTAATCTGATTCACCAAGTGGATAAATGCATGGAGTGTGACAAACCCACAGTCCTTATGATTAATAAGAAAAGGAAGAACAAGGTGAAGGGGACCAAGACTCATTACAAGTTTAAAGCTCCCAAGTATTATCCTTACAATAATAGGGAGATCTAAATGTAGGGAAAGGAAAGGGAGGTAGTATGTTTTTCAAGTGGAAAGCAAGTCCACTGGAAGAGGAAATACACCCAAAAGAAAGGGTAATATAAAGGTGCATTCATTATTGAGTGTAATATTTCAATAACTATACATTGGGTATTTTATATAGATTTTGGTGATCACATATATATCCAAATATAGGAACCTAGTATATTATTATATATTTATATAAAAGAGGTGTATTTTTGAGATTCCAATAGTGTGAGACTAGATGCTCTAGCCATTGGTGACTACCACCTTTCATTTACAATGATAATGATATTAGTTTTAAAAGATTGTTATTATGGACCGACGATTACCATGAACATAATTTATGTATTATCCCTAGATGAAGATGGTTTTATTTTCAAATTTGGAAATGAAAGTTGTTTCTTTTATAAATACAACATATTTTATGGTATGGCGCATTTAAATAATGGTATTTATGTATTAAATTCTGAAAACGATGTATTAGAAATATATAATGAATCATGTTCACACGACTCATATAACACCCAACTATAGCATCACCATCTTGGTCATGTAAATGAGAAGACTATGATAAACCTATATCAAGATGATTATTTAGACTCTTCTGAACTAAATCCATTTGAAATATCACATACTTTTTTACAAGGAAAAATGAACAAACCTACATTCGGTGGATAGGGTGAAAGGTCTTCAATGATTCTAGGATTGGTACACACCAATGTGTGTCGACCATTTTCAGAAGAAGATAAAGGTGGGTATTCTTACTTCCTAAATTTTATTGACAACTTGAGTAGATATGGCTATGTATATGTGACGAGGTATAAGTTCGATTACATTTAAAAATTCAAAGAATTCAAGAATTAAGTAGAGATTCAACTTGAAAAGAAGATAAATAATCATAAATTGGATCGAGGTGGTGAATATCTTAACCAAGAGTTTATAAAATTTTTATAGGAGTTTGGGATTATATATCAATTCATTACATTTTACACTCCATAGTGGAATGATATTAGTGAAAGGGGCAACCAAACCTTTTTATACATAGTATGTTCAATGATGAGTCGTGCAAATCTTCTATTATCCATTTAGGGATATTCATTACAAACTATGAAATGTGCATTAAACAGAGTACCAACTAAAGTTTCATGTGGAATTCTCTTCGAGTTGTGGAGTGGAAAGAAACTTTTTTTGTTGCATACATGTGTATGGAGTTGTGATGAGTTTATTAAGGCCTTATAAAAAAACTAGCACCCTAAGGCACAAAGTGTATCTTTATAGGGTATCCTATGGAAACAAAGGGATAATACCTATACAACCCCTCAGACAAGAAATTGATTATTTCCAGACAATTCTTCTTTGTTGAAAAGGATCACACCCTCAAAAAGGATAGTGGGAGAAATATTAACTTTTATGAAGTTGATGCTCAAGATACATAATAGTTGGCACAGGAACTGATGTCACATGTCCTCATGGAATAAGTAGTTCCTAAAACAGAAGTACTACATATGATCATAAGAGAGGTAAGATAACTACATAGATATGGTTTTTAGTCACTGAAGATGGTGAATCATTATTGTTTGATAATAATGAACCTCTCTACTACAAAGAGGTAGTAGATATCTCAAATGATTCAATATGGAAAGAATCCATGAATTCTAAAATAGATTCCATGTATGAGAACCAATTTTGAGTTTCGGTAGATTCGCCTGTTGATGTAAAGACCTTAGGTTACAAATGAGTATTAAAGAGAAAAATGGAAATATAAGGTAAAGTAAATGACTATAAAGAAATGATAGTGGATAAAGGTTTTAAATAATGTTATGGAATTGACTAAGATAAAACTCATTCACCTGTTTCCATGTTTAAATTCATCATAATTCTACAACCTATATCATCTTACCATGACTATGAAATTTGTAAGATGGAAATCAAAACTACTTTTCATAATGGGAACCTTCAAGAATATGTCTATATGATACAACCGGAAGGGTTTGTGTCTACGTGGGATACCATAAAATATTTTCAAGTTATAGAGATCCATTTATGGATTGAATAAAGAATCCAGGTTGTTGAATATTCAATTCTATAAAGCTATAAAATAATTTGGTTTCATTAATAATGAATGTGAGCCATGTGTTTATAAAAGGTTTATTGGAAATGAAATATTTATACTAATAGTAAATTTTAATGAAATATTACTTATTGTAAATGACATACCGGTCTTACATTCTATTAGTATTGGTTGAGAAAGTGTTTCTACATGAAGTATTTAGGTGAATAAGCCTATATTCTAAGGATTAAGATCATTTGTTATGGATCCAAGAGGATTCTTGGACTAAGTCAAAGTACATACATTGATCAGATACTAAAGATATTTACTATAGAACAATCCAAGAGTGGAATAGTTACAAAGTCACACAGTATACATATCTCTAAGAAAATGTGTCATCAGACACAACATCAGAAATATAGAATGGGTAAGATCTCATACATTTCAGTGATTGGATAAATCATGTATTTCATGTTATTTACTAGAATTGATGTTTCATATTCATTGATCATGGTTGTAAGATATCAAGAAGATCCAGGATAATAGCATTGGTATCTTGTTAAGGTTATCCTCAAGTATCTAATAAGAACTAAGGATATTTTCATGGTGTATGGAGGAGATGAGGAGTTGGTCATCAGGGTTTATACTAATGATAGTTTTAAAATATATCATAATGATTTAAATTCATATTCAGGATATGTTTTTTATATCAATAAAGGAGCTATGAGCTGGAAGAGTTTAAAGTAACCAGTTATCACTAATTCTATAGTGGAATCTGATTATATAACAGCTTCTGATGTAGCCAAGGAAGTCATTTTGATATGAACCTTTTTTAGAATCCTAACTTGTTAGCTAGAATTAAATAACCTATCACATTGTATTGTGATAATATTTTAGCATTGAATCTTGCAAAAGAGTCATGGTCACACCAACAGACAAAGAATATACTCTCGAATTATCACCTCTTGAGGTATTTTTATCAAAGGGGTGAAGTTTAAGTAAGAAAAGTTCCCAAAAAATAAATTTTAGTGGACCTCTTTACTAAAGTCATATATCAGGAGAAGTATCAGTATCATGTGAGAGCTAGAATAATGAAGGTTGTTAAGAGTTGGATCTAGTGAAATTGGGATCCTATTTGAGTTAGTGCCCTAGAAAAAACTTTTGTGTACTTTATGATAACATATATTCATAGTTTTTAATATTAATAAACTTATTATCACATAATTATTATTCTTCTATTTGACATTGTATATGATAATTTCCTTAGAGGGTTTGTCCCGCTGAAAGGTCTTAGTAGTTCCCTGCTATAATAGGAACCCAAAAGTGCCACAACAATATTCTTAATTGTATGTTATATAGATGGATAATATCATTTGGGGGACACAAATGATATGGGATATCATGGATGGAGACTCATATCACATTGAGGAACATTCTCATAGTATAATCCCTTGGTAATATCTAATGTAGAATATTATGAGAATGAGACCCGCCAGTAAGAAATCCACATTTATATATGTCATTGGGTGTTCCTATCTGTTGACATGTGTGTTGATACTTATACTTTAATATTATTATTAATGAGTATTATAAGTTGTGTACTTTTATGTATTGATGAAAACTATGATCAAATATGTTCACGGTGAGGTAGGATACATAGGGTGTCTCATGAGTAATATTGTATTAATTAATAATGTGAGAAAGGATTTATCCCTTAAGTTTTTTAATAGAATCTTATATCTTAAGACCTTTGATGGAAATGATATAGCATAAATAAATTCATGGACATGGTTTTATATAGGCAATCCTGATTTCAATAAATTTAAAGAAATATACATCAAAAAAATATATTGATGATGCCCTCATACAACCTTCTTTAATTGAGATATCGTGATAATGAGATTATATTACATAGTGAGTTTACATATGAGGTATTATGTCATTACGACATTAAATTATTTCTATATGGGTTCCTTGGTGTGTTTCTATATGCTAACATTGTACTTTAGGCTGCTTCACTTAATGAAACTAAGAAATATTCCTAGAGGATCACACACTAAGTTTATCCAGAATCTCATTTAAATAATATATTATTATTTATTATTTAACAATTTGAATAAATATTATTCTCACATATAGTTTAATAATTATTCTTGTTTGCTTGATCACACATATTTTTCCACCAATTATTTTATAGAATATTTTGTGGGCAGAATATTTATTTAATATTTATTTTTCTATTTAGTGAATATATAATTATTTATATATTATTGAATAATAATGTTATATTTATTGATTAATTAAATATTCATTATTCAAGGCTTGATAAATATTATGGAGGATAGGGGAAAAAATTTTATAGGTCTAGTGATAAATAATATATATTGAATATTATTTGGTTAAATAATAATTAATTTTAATTTATGAGTTTAGTGCATGTCAAGAAATAATAATATTATTAATATTATTATTGTAAGGGGGTTCCACAAGGAATAAATAAAAAATAAGGGGCACTTGTGAAATTATTTATTTCTAACCCTAGTGGTATATAAACCCAATTATATTATTTTTCAAGAGATCCAATTTCATTTGTGTTGTTCACAACAATAGTAGAAGAGAATCCTCTCAAGACCTAGAGAGATACCTCTCCAAGAAAACTCCCAAAAAATCGAGAGAAATCTTCTTCCACCATCCACACTCAAGTCTAAAGGGATCAAGGAGAATCTTTTGGAAGTCATTATCAGGGAGATGAAAAGTGAATGACACAAGTGTTAGGATTTTCTGCACTAGCACCCAGAGATTCCTATGGTGATGTTCAGATATTTGTGGAACACGTGTGGATCACCGCTAGAGAGAATATTTGATTCCTACAATAGAATGATTTTATGACATATATCTACTGTTAGATCCATCAACATAGAAATAATTTCATGAAAATTAATTCTTTAATTGCTTAAATTAATTATAAATAATATGTGATGATCTTGTGCGTGGTTCTAGAATTTTATCCCTTATTCATTTTCTCGGATTCAATTTCATTGATCATGGAATTCATCATTGTTTAAATCTTGGATTAATCAGCGATCATGATAAAAAAGAAAATTTGGGCATGACCTATCACACACTTTAATTGTGCCCGAAACCTTCATACCACTCTGTAGATAGAGGACATGTGCCCTCTTTTGTATGGGGGTATAGAATCTACCTATGAAAAGAGTATGGGGGACCCACTCCCTAGCACGACAGGGGTTACTGGCCCCAATAAAACTTCAACGATCACACTCGATCACTTATTCCCACAAATCATCATTGAGAGAATCATCTCGCTTGTAATGTCTCATGTCATATATCTACTGTTGAAATGAAGGCCACCATTTCATTATATTTTGAAAACTACTCATGGTAGGCTACTTATGGTCCCAAATCCAATCTCAAAGAAAGTGATACATAAGTTATAGGTCTCTAGGAAAATTAGATGGCATTTATATAGGGTCTCACATCATGTGACCTCACTTGGACTCCTGGGCACGTCCTCACCTTCACATAGCATGGCTAGCCATATGGATATACATGGAGTGTACATAGAGTACACATCGTGTCTTGGTAGCATGCGGTATGCATGTGTCCTCCCGAACCATGCCTGTGTACTTTGGCCCATGCATGTTTAATCTGGTTGTTCCTGTGTACCTAGTCATTCTTGTGACCATGTACACGTGGGATATGGTCATGTACTACTACAGGGCCATGTCCCCATTACAGGGGGTGTCCTCCCATGTACTTGGCAGCATAGACATGTCCCACTACATAGCATGTACTTCAAGTACAAGGCATGTAAATCAATATACCCAACTACTTATCCACATGGCCATGTATCACTACACGTCATGTAGTCCAAATACATTACATGTATTCCCAAGAACCCCTTCCCCCAATGGAAATAAAACACAATTTGTTTCCTTGAAACCACATGCCATATGATCAGAATTTTTGAATGGGAAATATCAATAAACCTCTCAAAACCACTACTTTATCCCAATTAAGTACAGATAAACCTCCAGGGGTCCTTTTTAGTCATAAATGGTGTTTCAAACTTTAAAACAAAACACCTTTTGGTATTAGAACTTAAAAGTCAAAAAGCATCCTAACTTGTGGTGAAAACACAAAAGCATTAGGTTCAACTCCTCACCCAAAATTTGTTGAACCTCGATATGGTCTTGATCGCCATCAAGGATGAATTCCAGTGGTACCACCTTCCCCCTTTCTCTTAGTTTGGCCATCGTTTTAGGGAGAAACCCTCTAACTTACTCCTAACATATGTAGGAATCTGAAATAGGAGGGGGTTTAATTCTTATAATTAATTAAATAACCTAAATTATTTAATTTCTAACTATGTCTATTAACACCCACCATCCACCTAACACCCAACACAAAAAACTTTATTTCATTCCTATGGTAAATCCCATGTTTTGATAATAATCATGTTCTTGGATTTTCTATATGACGTCTTAATCAATAGGAAAAAAATATTCTAAAAGGATACACACACATGCTTTAATATATATTGATATTTTAATATATTTATTCAGGGTTCCTATGACACCCAAACACTATGTTGAATCTGAGGAAAAATCTAGAGATATATATAGAAATATTCAAATTACTGAACCAAAAAAATAAGATTCATTGCATTATCCCCTCCTTTAAAAATTTTCACCCCAAAAAAATCAAGCTACATAAATAGGTGGGGTACTGATCCTGAATATAGATCCCATGCTCCAATGAGATCTCATGCACAGTCTCATGCTTCCAAAGAACTCAAGTGGAAGGAATAGTCTATTAAATTAGGATCCTCTCCTATCAGCCCTTGATCACCATTGGGTACTCGGTAAAGATAGATCCTTACTCAATGTCTAGCTCAACCCAGTCAGTTATGTGTTGTGGGTCATGCACTTACCTACTTGGATGCTAAACATGGAAGACATCATGCACTCGATCCAACTTTAGGGGTAGGTCCAAGTGGTAAACAACCTCTCTTACCCTCTGTCGGATCTAGAATGATCCGATAAAACTTGGGGATATCTTTCTCCCCCATCTAAATCTCCACATTCCTCATCATGGGGAGAGAGAGTCTTAGAAAAACATGGTCTCTCTTCTTAAACTAACAAGTCCTATGATTTCAATCCACATAATATTTATGTTGATTCTACGCTATCCTCATATTCTCTTAAATCACCTCTACCTTCTACATCATTTCCTACACTAACTCTATCCCAACAAGAGATGCTTATCCAATCTCAATATAGCATAAGGGTGACAAGAAGGGTCTCCCATATAGGGCCTTGAAAGGTACCATTCTAAAAGTGGAGTGATAGTTTTTATTATAAGAAAAATACAACAATAAAAATTTATCCTCCCAAATCTGGATGAAGTCTAACACACAAGATCATAGCATATCCTACAACACCTGGATAGTATACTAGGTTTGGCTATTCGTATGGGGGTGAAAAATCATGCTCATCTGTAATTGGGTCCCAATATCCTCCTTCAAAACCGTCCACAACTGTGATGTAAACTGATCATCACAATTAGACGCGATCATTGTGGGTACCTCGTGAAGCTGGATGATATCATGTACTCACAAATACCACAAAATATCCACTAAACTCTACTCCCTAATGGAAAGAAAGTTTACTGGCATGGTAAGTCAGTCAAAAATCACCTTGATAGTTTCATGGACTCTCACTATATGTGGAAGATGCATCACAAAATTCTTTGATATGTCATCCCACTTCCATTCTACAATCTCAATAGGTTGGGTCAAACCTGTTGGAAGCTGATGTTTAGCCTTTACTTACTGACACATGAGGCAACGAAAAACAAACTTGGAAACACTCCACCTCATTCCAACCCACAAAAACTATCACTGAAGTTATTTTACATATTTTCCACACTTGTGTGTACAAATAAGGGAGAGGTATGAAACTCCATAAACACCTCCTCACACAATGTGACTTGAACCATCATTCGCCCCTATAAAAGAATAACATGCTTCCCTCCTTCATAAAGTACATCTAGTGAATCTTCTGAGGATATCTGGTCACATAGAACCTCATAGTATATGCCACATAGTTGATCCTGTCTCACAAAATAAAAAGCGGTGGATTCACCACCATCAACTGAAGATAAGTTGCACCCTTATCCGCCCTTAGGGTCAACTGGAATAAATCCAACTACTCAAATGCCTCCTCCACCATGCTATAATGGGATTTCATACTAAGGAAATATGCTACCACGTTTCCCTTCCCCAGAGTATAGACTATCTCTAAGTCTTAGTCCTGTAGGAACACCAAATAATGCCTTTTTATTAGGTTAATATCTCTCTGAGTGAATATGTACTTGATTCTCTAATGGACTGAGTAAACCACAAAATGCTCACCCAAAAGATAATGTTCCCACATCTTCATGGAGAAGTCTATCATTTCCAACTCTAAGTCATGTGTTGTGTAATTTTTATCATGGGGTCTCAACTACCTCAATCCATAAGTGATCATTTCCTTCCTATGCATCAACACACAATTGATCCCAACTCTAGAGGCATCATAAAACATCACGTACTAAACTCCATCCCCCAATAATCTCAAAATAGGAGCACTGGTCAACCTTTACCACAACTCCTCAAAGTCTCTCTAACATTGCTCAGTCTAGGTAAATAGTTACCCATTCCATGTTAAGGTATTCAAAGGAGATCCAATCCTTGAAAATTATTCCACAAACCTCTGGTAGTATCAAGCAAAACTAAAAAATATATACACATATGACATGCACTTAAGTGGTTTCCAAGTAAGAACTACATCAATATTCTCTGAATCTATAGATACACCAAGCTCATTGTTTACATGCCCCAAAAATTGATTCTATTTAGTCAGTAACTAACACATAGAAATCCTACCATAAATTTGGTGCTCCCATATTAAGTCTAGGACCATCATAAAATGTTTTTCATGCTCCACCTCAGATACAGAGTACATTAGAATTCCATCATTAAAGAAAACTATGATTCAATCCAAGTATGGATGGAAGATCCAGTTCATAATATCCATAAACATTATGGGATAATTTTTCACACCGGAAGGCATCCAAAGTCACTCATAGTGTCCATAGTGACATAAGAATTCCATATTTAGAATATCATTCTCATGAACCCACAACCAATAGTATTTAGACCTGATGCCGATCTTTGAGAACTAACTCGCACATTTCAACTGGTTGAAAAGGTCATTAATCCTTGGTAAGGAGTAACTGTTATTTATCATTACCTGAATCAAGTGATGGTAGTCAACACAATGCCTTAGGGTCTCATCCTACTTTTTCATGAAAAGACCGGAGTTTCCTAGGGGGACACATTGGGTCTAAGAAAACCTTTCCCTAGAATGTCCTCTAACTACACCTTTAGCTCCCAATGCTTGGTGGGGGCCATCGATATGTCACATAAGATATTTATGTAGTCCTGAGGTGAAATTTGATGTATAATTCATTCTCCCGCTTTGGAGGTAGTCTTAGAACATCTTTAAGAAATAGTTCCATATAATCTTCTACTAATATTGGAATCTAGGTTCAAAAAGAGCCTATTGCAACAAGGTTTAAACTCACCAATTGATGGGTGATAGGATAAAGCTTCCTAATCACGAGCCCTAATAACTCATCCATAATATATCTCTCGCCCATAAAGAAGGATCTCATCTCATCTACATGAATGAATATAACTCTCCTGTGATGATAGTCAATTTGGACGTGCACCATGGATAACCATTCCATGCCTAGGATAACCTCATAAGGTTTCATCCTGACAACCAAGAGGTCCCATAAGAAACCATGTACATTGAGAACCAACTCACATAGTTGGTAGATGTGATATATAGAAAAATCAATCTCTATAAGAACCTCTATCCATAGATGATGAGATAAAGACTCTTCTACAATGTATAACTCCCACACAAGTAATATGGAGATGAAGGAATAGCATGTGCCTATATATACAAGTATTGTAGTTGGATTAGAAAAGATACAGATCATAACTCAAATCATCTCATGTGCAGCTTGATCATATACCTCCATATCCTACAACTGGACATGCCCTCAACTGTCATCCATCTATGCCTAGCATAGGCCACCTAGTGGTGGTGGTGAGAGTAGCTCATATCATCTTCCTTCACCAGCAACTCCTCCCTCCAAATCTCCATGTGTTCCTGTATTAGTACCGCCTCTCTGGGGGAGCCTTGACCTCACCTAGGAGATCCCTGATCACGGTGATGCCTTTTTCGTGGTGTTCCATCCACTTTCTTCCTATATTCCTCAACACGTTGGGTCGAGCAATCTCAATCCATGTGACCTTACCCATTTCAAGCATAACAACCCCACTCTCTTGGATGACCGGATCCCCTATGTGAACTATATGCTACAGACCCACATGTCGAAGTCCACACATGGTGAGGTCTCCTAAATATAGATGACAAGCAAGTAGTTAGAGTCCTGTTGTATGGATATGTTGGTTGTTGCATCAACACTGGGTTCCCTAGCCTAAGATCTGAACTTGAGACACTTTGATATCATTTCCCTAAGTTCCCCAAACCAAACCTCAGGTCAAACTTCAAACACCGATCGGGGGGAACACCTTTGATACCACTCGGTCATGATCCAATTCATCGGAGCCCAACTGATCAGTGTTAAGCCAAGTGAGATACCCCGAGCCCGCCTCTAATAGGCATAGGGCTGGCGATAAGCACCAAGTATGCATAACACATATGGTAGGCACTAGCCTAAGTATCTGTATGCACGAATCCAACCAGCTTCATGAAATAGTCCAAAGATAAAATATAAGATTGATACCTCTAGAGTATAAACCATACATGTAACAACCTCTAGGAAAAACATCAAAGTACAGCGACATGGTAAAAAAAAAGTATAAAGAGAAAAAATACATGACCAACTAGAAATGTGGTCCCAACCTAACAATTAGAAAGAGGGAAAGGGTGAAGAGAGCTCGACTCATAATCTCCATGGCTAACCACCGAACATGGTTAGCACCAAGAATCGTTATGCTCCATCAAAACAAGGTCCACCGAGGTCACTGTCGATCTGTCTATCTTCTACATAAGACAAAACATGTTGAGGAAAATCTCATGTATGGGTGAGTATATACATAACCAATAGGCACCTCGAGAACTAAAAAAGGGAGAAAAATAAAAATACGACATCTCAACCCATACGCAAGAGGGAAAAGAAACCCAACATTATATATGCTCAATAGAAACCTAAGCGAGAGAGAAAGGGGATCTTCATCTCCACAGCCAGTTAAGAATGATGGGTTTGTCTACTGCACCAAAGGTCCAATCACTGATGTCAACATCCCGTGCAACCTCATAAGAAATAGGGTGGAGGGTCCACTCCTCACCATTGTATGTTACGGTTGAGGGGGAATTATCTCCTATCCTGACATCTCACATAACCTCTCAAGCATCAATGTGGAGGGCCCACACCTCGCCACTACACACCATAATCGAGGGGGAACCAACTCCAGGGGAGGACCTGCTCCCTAATGGAGATCAATGACATGGGGTACCACTCCATAGAAAGGGGGCACATTCCCTTTGTTTTATGGGGGTGTACCAGCATTACCTGTATAATGTGTATGGGAGATCCGCACCCTAGTGCGATAGGGAGTACCAACCCCAACAACACTTAGATGATCACACCTAGTCACTACTTCCTGCAAAGCATCACTGAAGGAAGCATCTCGCTCATAATGCCTCACATCATATCTCTGCATCCAAAATGAAGGCCACTGTCACATCCTATGTGGAAAATTACTCAAGATAGGTTACTCGCGTGCCCAAATTCGAGTCTCAAATGACATATGTAAGGTAGAAGTCTCTTGGAAAAGTACAATCTGTGTACATAGGGTCACATGGTGTGTGACCTCACTTGGACACCTGGGTGTGTCCTCACCTGCACACGACTTGGCTGGCCGTGTGGATATACATGGCGTGTACATGGAATACACAGCATGTCTTGGCAACCTAGGGTATGCTTAGGTCCTCTCGGCCCATGCCTGTTGGTCCATGCTCATGTACTATGATCGTGATCTTGTACCTGGTTGTACCCATTCCCGTGTACACCTTGGGTCTGTACAAGTACAACTACACGGTCATTCCCCCTTACATGGGGTTTCTGACCATGTACTTGGATGCATGGCCATGTACCACTACATGATGTGTACTTCTAGTACACAGCATGTAAATCCATTTACCCAACTACTTTGCCACATGGTCATGTATCACTGCACGGCGTGTACTCCAAGTATAAGAAGTGTGGTCCCAAAAACTTCTTCCCCTAAAAGGAAGAACATGTGGTGTGTGTTCTCGAAACCACACATCGTGTGAACAGGATTTCCAATTGAGAAATCCTTGCGAACCTCCTGAAACCCCTATTTTCCCCCCGATTAAGCACAGATTAACACCCAGGGGATACTTTTCAGTCATAAAAGGGCTTTAAAACCTTAAAAACACACAAATTTGGGGTTCAAAACATAAAACTCAAAAAACATCCTACCTCATGGGAAAAACGTTTAAGATTCAGGTCCAAATCTGCATCCGGAAGCCACTGCACCACAATCTGGTCTCGATCACTATTAAGAATGAAGTTCGGTGGAACCTCCTTCTGTATTCCACTTGGTTTGGCCTTCATGTGAGGGATAAACTCTCTCTATTCCTCTGACCATACATTGGAAGCAAAAATGGGAGGGGTGTTTTAATTATATTAATTAATTAATTTGGATAAATTATTTAATTACTTATCATGTCCTCCAATGGTCGTCTTCCACCAAATTTCCAATGCCGACTAACTTTGTTTTATGTTTAAGGTAAACCTCACATTCTAGTAACAACCATTGTCTTTGATTTCCCATTTGAGGTCCCGATGAATGGGAAAACCATTATTCCAAAAGGATGCATGCATGGATTTTAATATATATTAATATTTTTAATATATTAACTATAGGATCTTGAAACACTCAAACACTACGCTGACTCCGACCAAAAATTTAGAGATAAATATATAAATATTCAAATGAATAATCCAACAAAACAAAATTCATTACCACTGTGAAGGAGGGGGCACGTTGTTGTAGATGATGTGTGCTCATTTTGTGAGATAAACACAGAATCTAGCCCGCATGTCGTCTTTCTTTTCCCTTGTGTCATCCTTAACATGGAGAAGTGGAGGAACTTGTAGTTACCAATTGTTGATGAGAGTGCTTTTGTGATTAATGATTTGTCCAGCTACTTCACCTCTCTTGATGCTAGTTCTCTTGATACTATAGGTTTTAAGGAGTTATGTTCCATCGCTTGGTTCATTTGGATGCGACGAAATGGAAACATTTTTAATAACTAGAGGCTTCCTGATGATGTATGGCTACAACGTTAATAAGTTTGAAAAAAATGAAAATAGATCTCCATTAATTGATATAGGAGGAGTTAAAATCTGAATGGTGAATTTATCAATGGCTTCCCTTTAATAATTTAATGAAATTATTAATATTATAATCAAATCTCAATTTGTCAGCAACACTTTCATTTTATCCAAGTCAGATTTGATTTAGGTTAGAAAAATCTTTTTACGAAAAAAAACTGATGAATTTATTTTTTATTTTTCAATTTTACACTAATTAAGATGGGTATTTAGTGTGTGTTTATTTTTTTCTGTTATGATTTTTTAAACAGTGTAATTGAAATTGTTAAATTAAAATAATGAACATTTAGATTTTTATATTTATACCCATACATAAATAAAGAAATGTGATCTCTCACTAAAATAACCATTTAAAATTTTAAAATTTTAAAACTACGAAACAAATTTAGATACTTTTATATTTTTTAAATTTTAAAATTAATTTATAAAACAATAATTAATATATCGAAAATTATATATTATATATAATAATTTTATTATCATTTAAAAATATATATTAATGGATTACTAATATATTATTTATTTGAATTCGGATTTACAATTAATTTTAAAATCTAATATGGAGTGAACTTAAAATAAATAAATAAATTTTATAATTTTCGTATTATTTAAAAATATATAGTAAATAAATTAATAGTAATTAATTAAATTAGTTCCAGCCTTAGAATATCCTAAAACAAAACCATTTCCAAATATTAATTGTATTTTAAATTCATTAATTTGTTCCTATAAAAATATGATCAGACATTTCTCTAATCTTATTTAATCAGAACAGATATTGCGATTACTCAGTTAATAGATATCGTTTTTCATATCCACTATCATGATTATTTATTAATTTTTATTCAAGGATACAATGATGAATATAATTTTTTAATAATTATTAATATTATCATTTAATTTTATTTCATGAAGAGCGCGATTGGATTGGATCTGTAATGGGTTGAGGTTTTCTTTTATTTGGGCACTCAAATCTCGGGATAAGGTTATTCTGCATAAATCTTTTAAAAAATATTCATAAAATTATGTAAATATATATATACATAATCTCGAATTGATATATAATTTTCTAAATTTGTGCATTTGAATTCCCTAAAATACTTTAAACGTGTTTTTTAATATTAATGATAAGTTCAAATTTTAAAACGATTTATTAATAAATATCATCATTTAAATAAAACGTTAATATTACGCAAGTCTTTATTTATAAAGTGTTCTGAAATGTTATTAATGGATGTCATAATTTTGACAATAATAATGACTCCTCAATTCCAAATTAATTCCCCTCTTAATGGACAACCTTTAATATTCTCACCGTTGGATCAGATCTCATGTACTCTATAAATATGGTGATATTTTAATGAAATAAGATGGACTTTGGGCTCTAAATTGTGTTCTTTACTTTTTTATTTATTTTGTATTTTTATTTCCATTTGTTGTTATCATCGTCATACGCATATACGACATCCGCTTTCTCAAAGATGCGCTTCGCCTACAATCGATCTTATATTTCCGGTTTTGAAATGCTTCATGGTTTCAATCGGCGTTCGATCAATTTCACAACTCATTATCAGCACGATCTTCTTCTTTGCAAAGCGCATTGTGACATCTCTGTCCTCCTCCCCATCATCATCATAAGAAAAATCTCATAGAAAAAAGGTATGTCACATGTTCTTATAAACATCTTTATTTTGACATACTATTTCGCATGCGCATCAACTCCACTCATTCTAAGTGCTACATCAAAAAGTTGAGTCATATTTTACATGTAATATATTGTTACATTTATCTTTCCCCTCTTGATAAATCTGAAAATAATATATGATTTTCTTAATCTTTTGTTGCGGGAAAAATAATGAGCTCCTGAAGAGCTGTAATGACTCACAGTTGACAAATTTCACTTCATTACCTGGAGAGAATGTGTTTGATTAAAAACCGATGTGGTTGATGTCGAGACACACATCATTCATCAAATGAATAAACAAAACTACACCACCAGAAGTGATTGAATGATGAACATCGCGTACCCATCGTACATCAATCCATTGAATGATGAACATTGGGTAACCGTCGTACGTCGAGCCGTTGAACTATGAAAATCACGTACCTGTTGTATGTCGATCCATTGAATGATGGACATCGCGTACCTGTTGTACGTCGAGAGGAAGATAGATGAACATCGCGTACCCATAGTACGTCGAGACGATGTTCTATGAACATCGTGTACCCATCGTACGTCGAGATGAAGTTTGATGAACATCATGTACCCGTCGTACGTTGAGCCAAATATTGATGATCATTGCGTACCTGTCGTACGTTGATCTGAAGTTCGTTAATCATTCCATGAACCTTGAAATTTCATATCTCTTATTTCTTGTTCACCCTGAAGCTGTCAAGATTGATTATTCTATATAATGGTTCATGATGGAGATGCTATTTACTTTGAATATTTTTAAATATTTGTTTTATTTCATTTCTCTTTATTTTATTTCTTATAAAATGTTTTAGATAAATTAAATATTCTTGATAAACAAGCGTAAATATATTTTATATATATTAATCCCCCGAAGTGGATGAAATTGATGAAATTACTGAATTGAATATTCATGAAAATATCTTGAAGACACTATAATACTCAAACAAATAATTTTATTCTATTCCCTGGAGTGGATGAGAATATTTATTGGAAATGATTTATTTCATTCCCTGAAGTGAATGCAAGTATACCTAGTTTTATTGTTAATCATGTGCGAAGTGAATATGATGTTTTGTGAATGATTATTGTGTTATATTTTCTTATAACAAATAATAAAAATATAACCACCAGAAGTGGTTTGATGATAGTAAATATTTACAAAGCACAATGAATTTTATTGATATTTATAAAATAATACACCCCTGAAGGATGATATGGAAATAATGTCCTTTGACATTATATTGGAGAATATATTCATTTATCATTTATTGTTCCTGCAGCAACAATATAATGGGAAACATTATTATTTATCATATTCTTATATATTATCAATATCATCTCCTGTAATTAATCTATCCCTTGAAGTGGATGTTGTTGTTCATATAATTCATAAATGAAATGATTGAATTGCATAGTTTTGATAATCCGATATATATTATGAAAATGATTTTACTACCTGAAGTGGTTAAAATAATGATCATCATAATCAATAAAATTTATATTTTATGAAATATGATCATTATTGATAAATAATAAATTATCATTCATGGATCATGAAATGCGATGAATGAATTCATTCCCCGATGTGAATGCAGTTTTAACTACTATATCTCATTCCTTGAAGCGAATGAAATTATTCATGATTTTTTTTATGATTTATGATATCATGAATATTTGAGAGTTGATGAGGTTTGATCAAATGATCTATCTTTCATTTGATAAAGTGAATGTTGTTTATGAATTATAATTTTGGATGGTGATAAGGTATATGTTATGATTCCAGAAGATTCTTCCACATTAGTTATCACTACAACATTCACCAGCTTCAAAAGACGTGGGGACTCCTATACCGGGTAGATGTATTGTAAAATAATATTTGGGAATGAAGTTCTAAAATATTTTGGAAGAAGTTCTAAATTATACAATAATCTTCTTGGTGATGGTCCTAACCCGTTATGATTATATTATGAATTCATCAACCACTATAAGTAGAAATTATAACAACAAATATGAGTTTTCATAATGAAAGATCTTGAAGGTCTTATATGTGCCTATCTTGAAGAAAAATATTATTTTAATTAAATGCTTAAAAATAACTCATATATGCATTAGTATATGATCATATAAGTACATTTACCGGTAGGGAAAAATAACAAAGGCTCCAGAAGAGCGAATATATTCATACCTGGTAGTACAAATTCTTAATGCTTTGTTATATCTAAAGTCTCAATGGGATATATGAATGGTATTCATGAAAATGAATATCATATGGAGACAAAAAAGGTACCTTAATATGTAACAAGCATTTATAAAAGTTATTATAAAGAATTTGTTATGTACAATCGAATCAATAATGGTAAACTAGAAGTTTTCAGATCCTGGCATTTCAAATATATGACATGATGATTTAGGACACCTGGATCAATTATAATGAATGATATTGATTCAAGTATACATGAGCATCAATTTATTGATAACATAGTAGACATCCATCAGAGGGAGAATGATGAATTTATTTAATGGATGCATGTCTACAAAATTATCAATGAATTTATTATCATTAAGTCATTTTGAATTCCCCTTGTATAATAATTTACCCTGAGGTACCCATTTTTTAGGATAATTATTTATATCATCAGTAGTTATTATGGAAATAAATTTCCCATATATTTATGAAGAAGTATATATGGGGCGCACCCACCATGTAATCCATCTATATGAAAGATGCATCCAATAAATGATCAAATGTGTTATTTTCTACTGGTGAGTATACAATGCATGTTATGCATGTTGATTAAAATAAATATTGAGTATCATATAATATATGGTCCTGCAGACAAGATGATCACAACACTTACATGAATGTAAAGTGTTGGAAATCAATAGTCTGATTATACACACCTGATGTGTGGTTGAACTGATTATATAAAATCATTGTTCATCATGAGTAGAAAGAAATAAATATATATTTCCTTCAAGAGGAAAATGAATATATCGAAAACATTATATCTTTTTAGATATCGTCCCTAAAGTGACACTGGTACCAAGAAATTTATGAGATCTCAATCAAATGTTGTTGATGATATATTTTCTAGGAATGATTTTAAAACTCATTGATGACGATGGATTTTGACAGATGTCAAAATCATAATAATTGGCCAAAATTATTAAAGGAATTTATGAAATGTTAAACATATATGGTTCTGGATTGAGTATCCAAACTATCAAGACTATTGAATATCAATGACCTTATTATAAGAAATATTCTTCCTTGTATATTTGGATATTTATATGTATCCCAGAAGGGTTAAAAATGCCTGATGCATATTAAAATTTATGAATTTTTTACCCAATCTGATAAATTATGGGGTGGATTGAATAAGTTATATATCATGTATCCATATTAAGTTAAGGGAGAATATAAGTTGAATTTATCATCCCATGGCTTTTATGAATTATTGTAGTGATCATATTATTAAGGTGTTTTGAAAAACATCTAAACTCTTGAAGAGTTTTCTAAAATCAATGTCTTATAGGGAATGTCCTAGTTTTTTAATTTAATCATCCTGAAGATGAAATGTTAATTTTTGGAATGGTTTTACCCTTAATGAATAATTAAATCTCTTGGTTCCAAGAGTGATAGATTTCATATATAAGTGGAACATACCTATCCCAGAAGGATTAAATATAAATGTACATTTTATTAATCTCTGAAGGATATAAATGTAAATGTTCATACGTACCATGCAAATGACAATGAATCATATTATGATGCAATTTAATGTTCTTCCCCATTTATTGAAATTTAAAGGGTATAAGTTATTATTATTCCAAAATTCAAAATTGAATGTTTTGGTTATGAATTGATCATGAACATTCTATGAGATAAATGATGATCATTATGAATGGGAGATGTAACTGTTGTACTCTTTTTCCCTTAGTCAAGTTTTTTCCACTGGGTTTTCTTGATAATATTTTTAATGAGGCAACACTCTGGGGACTTGATGTCATTGTACTCTTTTTCCTTAATCAAGTGTTTTCCCCTGAAGGGTTTTTCCTTGATGATATTTTTAATGAGGAAATAATACATCATAATAGATATCCAATGGAATGTTATAAATTATTATGGATATCTACAATTAATGGAAATTGTTGGTCTTCCCCGTGAGTTGTAATTTTTAATGAGACCATTCATTATTACCTATGGTCTTCCTCCCATGTCCTGAAGACATAATGAAATAATAATATTAATTGTTGTCCTGAAGACATAACTAAATGATATAATCAGGGGGAGTTGGAAATTCTACACTGTTTTTCCCTTCACCAAGTTTTTTCCCACTGGGTTTTCTTGATATGTTTTTTAATGAGGTAGCATGACATGGAATTATTTTATTTTGGATAGAATTTTTTCCCACAGGGTTTTTTATGTAAAGATTAAAATAATATTCCATGAAATTATGACATCCAAGGGGGAGTGTTATGAAATGTTATTAATGGATGTCATAATTATGACAATAATAATGACTCCACAATTCCCAATTAATTCCCCTCTTAATGTCCAACCTTTAATATTCTCACCGTTGAATTAGATCTCATGTACTCTATAAATATGGTGATATGTTAATGAAATAAGATTGACTTTGGGCTCTACACTATGTTATTTACTTTTGTGTTTCTTTTGTATTTCTTTTGTATTTGTATTTCCATTTGTTGTTATCATCGTCATACAAAAATACGAAGTCTGCTTTCTCAATGATGTGCTTTGCCTACGATTGATCGTACATTTCCGGTTTCGAAATGCTTCACGGTTTGAATTGGCATTCGATCAATTTCACAACATAAAGTGCATTTTACAACTCAATTTCTAAATGCTGAACTGGATTTATGTGTTATTTTTTCATCATTTAATTTACATGAAAACATATTCATATTCAATTACTTCTTCTTATATATTTTTTCTTAATTCCATTGAAAATTAATTCATTTTTGCGGGCCACCCAAAAAACGTATGTCTTTGTCCCCATGCCCCAATTTACCCACCAAACTCAAAATGGTAGTGGCCCAGGACCTTCATTCAACTTACAGACATCCACAATCCTCACATGGTCTTCCTTTTCTTCTCCATCACATTTTCATATCAAACAAATTTGATTATATATAATCATTATCATTATAAATTTACTCTCACCATATGAAATATCTCTCTCTCTCTGTATATATACATGATTTATATATATAAATTTACTAATAAATTCATTTCATAATCCTACTTACCCAAAGGTCCAAAATTAAGTTCCACTTTTTTGAAAACCCATTTGGACATACCGGTAAATAAGTTTTAAAAAATACATTTATTGATAAATCTCTCTTCAATACACACAACAAAACAAAAATGTTTTAAAAAATAAAAAATAAGAAAAAATGACTAATTATATTTATTTTTACTCGAAACCGATATGTACGAATGAGATTTTTTTGGTTTGAGGTAGTCCACTACATAGATCGATAGTGTGATCGATAGTCCGTTCAGTCGAACTATCCAACTGGTTCGCATTTCTAAATATTGATATAGGTAGATATTTTTTATATCAAACGAACATTTTTGTTAGTTTAAACATCCATATTGAAGTGAAATCGATTATCCTAGTATAGTTTTTGACACTTATAACCCACAAAATTTAAGATTTCATTTAAAATAATGAACCATGTGGACACACCTACAAATTCGGGATGAGGGGGCGTTAAACTTTATCAACGCTAAAAATATGTGTTTATAAACACAGATATGTGTGTGTGAATCTTCGCGTTGAGTTTGGTTTCACATTGAGTGATGATTTCATACATATAACACTAAACATATTGTGTGCGTGTCAATAATTATATTTACAATATTATATAATCTATATTATACAAAAGAATAATAAATTTAAATTTCAAATGATAAAATTTTAAATAAATGTTATATATTCATACATCACTACTAGAAATATATCAACGGTTTTATACTAACGATTTGGGTAAACGGTTCGTATAGGTATGTATATGGTCACGTATAGCATAGGTTTTGACCAAATCATTTGTATATGTAATTTTCAGGACACATTGGTCAAACCATTGGTATATGTAACTTTCCTGGCACATATACTAAAGGTTTGGTCAAACCATTGGGATGGATAATTATTCTAGACCCTTATACCAACGGTTTGACCTAACCATTGGTATAGGTGGTGCCATTACACTACTAAAAATATTGTCTTTATCAGCGCTAGAAAAGTCGATTAACAATGCTAAAAAACATTGTTAATCGAGATAAGGATAAAGGGGGTCCCCTTTATCAGCGTTCTGAAAAGCGTTGATAAAGGCCCCTTTTATCAGCGCTAAAAAAATGCTAATAAAAGACCCTTTTACCAGCGCTAAAACAACTCTCATAAAAGACCCCTTTATCTGCTCTTTTAAAAAGCACTAATAAAAGTCAAAAAAATTATATAATGCGTGGGGAGGATTTTAACAACGCTTGACCCCCCCCCCCCCCCCCTTTATCAGCGCTAGTTAGACCCCCCTCACACTATCCCACGTGCTGCCCTTCCTA
This sequence comes from Viscum album, assembly GCA_963277665.1. NCBI lineage: Eukaryota > Viridiplantae > Streptophyta > Magnoliopsida > Santalales > Viscaceae > Viscum > Viscum album. The sequence continues at coordinate 624,109,586 of OY728150.1, read as the reverse complement.
AGAATCCTCACACGCGTGCACCCCTTTGCTTCCACCCGAACTCGAACCTGTGATCTCCCCCCTTTCACGGCCGCACCATTACCACTAAGCCATTTCATTTTTTTCTCTATTTAATAATATATCTATTTATTTATATTTATATATATAGTTATATTTATTCTTATATTAATATAGATTCATATTAATATAAATTTGTTTATTCATATATTAGTATATATATATTCATTCGTATATTAATATATATTTATATTTATTTATATATATATTTTTAGTTATAATTTTTTATTTTTTTTATTTATTTGTATATTAATATATACTTATAAGATTAGTTTTAAATACATTTATGAAGTACGTTTTTTATGTGTGTTTATAAATAAATAAATACATACATACATACATATATACAACACACACACACACACACACACATAGATACATATATATTTAGGAATAAATACATGTATATGTGTATTTGAAAAGCCAAAGAATGTTAAAACGACCATAACTTATAATACAGAAGCCTGTTTCAACTCCACAACTAGTCAAATCGAATAAAATGAAACAATATTCGATATGATATGTGGTACAGGACTAAAAGACATCTGGATAAGAAGTTATACCTATTTGAATGTTAACAAATCGGGGTACCCCGACTAAAAACTCAGTTTTGGAGGCCTTCTGGGCCTTTTTTGGCCTCTAAAAATGGGACAGAGGATTTTCCTCAATCGCTAATGCGTAGATCTCATCACAGGATTTGATTTGATATGCTGTAAAGCTCAAACGGACACCCAAATCAAAATTTATGGCTATTTTAAGATTGAGTAACATTTTCAACTTATTTTAGATATTTTATTCATTTTTTTTTGAATTTTTGTGTCTTCAAATTGTTATTAAATGATTTCTAATCAATAATTATTAATAAATAATAATTTTTAAAATATTTTGAATCCATTTTCATTAAATTTCTTATATATTAAATGTAATATTCTATTTATACTTATCTAAAACATATTTAAAAAATATATATTATATTTATATCAATATAAATATACTTATATAACAATATTTTATTTTTCATGAATTTTTTTGAAACATAAAATTTATCAGCGGTTAGAAAAAGTGCTGATAAAGGGAGGATTTATCAGCGCTACTAAAAGAAGCACTGATAAAGGGGTCCCCTTTATTAGAGCTAAAAAAACGCTGATAAAGGGGGACCTTTATCAGCACTAAAAAAAGCGCTGATAAAAGGGTAGTGCTTCCCTTGCCTGTTTTTGTAGTAGTGTTATTTATGCATTGTAATAATAATAATAATAAATAATTCATTTATATATATATATATAAACATATAATATTTAGTAGGATAATGGTAAAGTTGGTGGAAAATTAGTAGGAGGTGTTCGGATCAATACCCAAAGTATGATTCTCTTTTTCAAGAGAAGACATATACCAACAGTTTGATCAAAACCATTGGTATAGGTAATTTTTATGGACACCTATACAAATGGTTTGGTCAAACCATTAGTATAGCTGGTGCCATTATTTATTCATTATAATAATAATAATAATAATAAATAATAAATAATTCATTTTAAAAAGCATATATATTTATATATATAAACATATAAGATGCTATAAGATAGTAGAAAAGCGGTTTGGTCAAACCATTGATATAGGTGTTGTCATTATTTATGCATAATAATAATAAATAATTCATTCCAAACAAAATTTACACACACACACAAGTATATATATATATTTATATACATGAACATATAAGTTTTCATATGATAGTGGAAAAGTTTATGGAATATTAGTAGAAGGTGTTGAGATCAATACCTAACCGTTGGTCTAGATGGTGTCATTCTGTATGCATAATTATAATAATAAATAGTTAATTTAAAAAACATTACACATACATAAATATATATATATATTTATATATATATGAAAATATAATTTGTCGTAGGATAGTGGTAAATTCGTTGAAATATAAGCAGGAGGTGCTAAGATGAATACACAATGCATGATTATTTTTTCAATAAAGGGCCTATACCAATAGTTTGACCACAAAGTTAGTATAGTTCTTTCCTTTGAAATTATATATACCAACTGTTGACCATTGGTATCGGTATTCTATACCGATGAAGAATCACCCAACAGTCACCCAAACCATTAGTAAAGGTATTCTATACCAATGGTTTGACCAAACCATTCGTATAAGTCATTCCTTTGAAATTACCCATATCAACAGTTTGAGAACCATTGGTATAAGTATTCTATACCAAAGGTTAGTTCAAACCGTTATCATAGGTCTATACTGACGGAGAATCAACCAACGGTCACCCAAACTGTTGGTATGGGTTATACCTAGAACCTGATTATTTTTTTAATAGAGGACCTATACCAATAGTTTGACCAAACCATTGATATAATTCTTTCATTTGAAATTAAATATACCAACGGTTTTCAACTATTGGTATAAGTATTATATACCAACGGTTTGTATAGGTCTTTACCAATGGTTTTTATAGGTCTATACCAATGGAGAATCACCCAACAGTCACCCAAACCATTAGTATAGGCTCTACCAACAGTTTTACAAACCATTGGTATAAGTCTTTCCTTTGAAATTACATATACCAATAGTTTGAGAACTTTTGGAATAAGTATTATATACCAATGGTTTGATCAAAATGTTGGTATCATGGGTCGAGCCTATTGGGTTCGGGCTATAAAAAAACAACCCATTTATTAATCATGTTTGGCCAGATTAATCCTGACCCAAACTGTTTATTAACCAATCCTTGAAAAAAAACCCATCTATTAATGAGGACATGAAAAAAATAATTTATTAATCAAACCTCAATATATTATTAAATTAAATACATCTTATATATAATAATCTTTTATTTGAAATATTAAATACAAAATATTTTATATATTTTTAAAATATAAATATAATATAACTTAATCGGGTCAGGTGGGTCACATACATGATCAAGTATTAAAGCCCGAACTTGACCCTATTATTAACCTGGTTTTAAATTTAGGCCCGTTTAATAATTAAGCTAAAAAATTAGACTCGATTAGACCTTTTTATCAGCTCAAAAGGTCCTCTAACCCTAAATATATATTGTAACAACCCGCATCATTATTGAATGGGTTAGGTACAATGAAAGCGTGCGATGGGTCGTTCCCAACATTAATTTTTGTCATGATCGATGATCAATCAAAGATTTACACGATGATGAATGTTGTAATCAATGGAATTGAATCAAAGAAAACTAATAAGGGATAGAACATCGAAACCAAATGTAGGATCATCACATATTATTTATAATTAATTTAATCAATTAAAGAATTACCTTGCGTGAATTCTTTCTTCGTTGATGGATCTGACAACAGATCTACATTGTATTGTTGTTGTGTTGAAGCAATCAAGAGAAAATTGCCTCTAGCAGTGATCTACACATATTCCACAAATCTTCAAATGTCATTGTAAGAATCTCTAGGTGCTAACACTATATATTCTATCACTTGTGTCATTTTCCTTTGATCACTATAATAATTTCATCCAAAATGTTCTCCTTGATCTCTCTTGACTTGAGAGTGAGAGGTGGAGTAAGATGATTCTCCGTTCTTGGGAGCATTCTTGGAGATGAAACTCTCTAGGTCTTGAGAGGATTTTATCTAGCTGTCGTTATGCACAACTGAATTGGATCTCTAGAAAAATAATATAATTGGTTTTAAATATCATTGGGGTTTAGAAATAAATATTTTCATAAGTTCCCTTTAATATTTATTTAATCCATTGAGGAACCCCATGTCTAAAATAAAAATAATATTTTTATTTCATTGACTTGCGCTTAACTTGTGAATTAAATTAAATATTATTTAATTAAATAATATTCAATATATATTATTTCTCACCATACCTAAAAACTATGTCTATCATTCTTCTATAATATGTATCATTCATTGAATAATGACTATTTATTTAATAAATAAATATCACTGCATTATTCACTAATAAATAAATAAATATTATGTTCACTAAATAGAAGATACATATTTATTAAATATTCTGCTCACATAATTTTCTTTTGAATAACTGGTGATAGAATATATGTGATCAAGCATACATGAATAATTATTAAACCACATGTGAGAATAATATTTATTCAACTTGTTAAATAAAAAATAATAATATATTATTTAACTGAGATTCTCAATACACTTAGTGTGTGATTCTCAAGACCTCTTTCTGAGTGTCATTTAGGTGAAAACGACTACAGTCCAAATTTAGTGTCTAGAAATATGACAAGACACCTATAGAGAAATAATTAAATGAAACAATGATATAATACCTCATAAAGATTCTTAATATGTAATATAATCATTTTATCTCGATATCTCTAAAAGCAGGTTACATGCTGATGTCATCAACCTATGTGCTTGATGTCCCTTTCTTTAAAATTTCAGAAATCAAACTATCACACAGAACACCATGGCCATGGATTTATTTAGGTTATATTATTTCCATCAAAGGGCCTCAGACATTAAATTCCATTAAATAACATAGGGGAAAAATCTTTTCTCGCATTATTCATTAATGCAATATTACTCATGTCGCACCCAACATATCCTACCTCACCACGAACATCCATCATCATAGTTATTATCAATACATCAAAGTATTCTACAAGTAATACTCATTAATAATAATCTTAAAGTCTAAGGTTCAATACACATGTCTACAGATAGGAACATCCAATGACATATATGAATGTGAATATCCTACTGGCGGGTCTCGTTCTCATAATATCCTACACTAGATATTACCAAGGGCATACACCAAGAGAAGGTTCATAAAATACCTATGAGTATTCACCCCTTATAGCCTATATCATTTGTGTACCTCAAATGATATCATACAAATATAGAACATATATTTAAGAATAGTTTTGTAGAACTTATGGGTTCTGATCATAGCGGAGAACTGCTATGACCTTTTAGTGTGACAACTACTCTTAGGACATTATCACATGCTATATTACACAAAATAACAATCATGATGTGATAAAGAGGTAATTAATATTCAAAACTATGAATACAAGTTATCATAAAGTACACAAATTTTGGTTCTAGGGAACTAAATCCAACAAACTCCCACTTTCACTAGAGATAACTACTAGCAACCTTCAGTTCACTAGCTCTCACAAGATACTCATGATTATTATAAGATAAGCCTTTAGTAAAGGGGTCCTCCATGTTCTCTTCAATGGGTACTCTATTTACCATAACTTCACCCCTTTAATATAAATACCTCAAGAGGTAGTACTTTCGGAGTATGTGATTTTCCCATTGGTGTGACCTTGGACCTTTTGCAAGAGCCACCACTACAGTATTATCACAATACAATGTGACAGGGTTATTATTGTTAGGTACCACATCAAGCTCTTGGAAAAAGTTTCATATCCCAAAATTTTCCTTTTCTGCATCATAAGCTTCTATATAAATACACTCTACTATAGAATCAGTGAGAATTGGATACCTTGAATTATTCTATCTCACATCTCCTCTGTTGAGAAAAAAACATATCATGACTACAACTTCATATTATTCAAATATGTTTGAAAACTATCATAAGTATAACCCCTGATGACCAGCTCCTCATCTCCTCCATACACTAGGAACATATCCTCAGTTCTTCTCTGATACTTGAGGATAAATTTAAAAGCAAACCAATATTGTTCTTCAAGATCTTCTTGATATCTACCGACCATGCTCAATGCATCGGCAACATCAGGTCAAGTACACACTATGAAATACATGATAGATCCCATCATTGAAGCGTAAGAGATCTTACTCATTATCTCTTTCCCCTGTTGTGTCTGAGGATACATTTTCTTGGAAATACGTAAACCACGTGACACTAGAACCAATACCATCTTATATTGTTCCATACTAAATCTATTTAGTATCTGACTAATATATGTACTTTGACTTAGTACAAGTATCCTCTTGGATCTGTCACGAATCACCTTGATCCCTAGAATATAGGTTGCTTCACCTATGTCCTTCATGGAGAAAAACTTTTTTAACCAATCTTTAACAGACTATAAGACTGATATGTTATTTCCAATAAGTAATATGTCATCAAAATTTACTACTAGGTTAACAACCACATTCCCATTAAACCTCTTGAAAACACACGGATCATATTCATTATTAATGAAACCAAATTATTTTATATCTTCATAAAATTGAATGTTCCATGACCTGGATGCTTTCTTCAATCCATAAATGGATATCTATATCTAGAAAATCTTTTTGGTATCTCCTGGAGTCACCAAACCTTCTGGTTGTGTTATATAGACATCTTCTTGAAGGTTCCCATTAAGGAAAGTAGTTTTGACATCTATATACCAAATATCATAGTAATGGTAAGCTACTATATAAAGTAAAATTCTAATGGACTTAAACATGGAAAATAGTGAAAATGTTTCATCGTATTCAATTCCTTGATTCTTTTTAAACCCTTTATACACTAGCCTTGATTTATAAGAATTTACTTTACCTTCCATGTCCAGTTTTCTCTTGAATACCCATTTTCACCCTACAAGATTTACATCAACTAGTGCATCGATTGGAACTTAAACTTAATTCTGATACAAAGAATCAATTTCAAAATGCATGGCTTGTTACCATCTTTTAGCTTCTGATATCTCTTCTACCTCTTTATAGGAGAGTGTTTCATCATTATCAACCAATAATGAGTCACCATATTCAGGTACAGGAAAACCATATATCTATAGTTCTCTTACCTCTCTTGTGCTCCTACACAATACTTGTGTTTCAAGAACTACTTATTCCAAAGGGACCTATAGAATCTATTCCTATACCAACTCTTATGTATCTTGAGCATCAACTTCATAAAAATCAATATTTCTCCCCCTATATGTTTTGAGGATGTGTTCCCTCTCAAGAAATATGGCTTGTCTGACGACAATCTCTTTCTTGTATGAGGGTTGTAATGGAAGTAACCATTGTTTCCTTGGGATACACTATAAAGATACACTTTGTTCCCTAGGGTGCTAGTTTGTTTCATGAGAAGACCTTAACAAACTCCTTGCAACCCCATGCATTTGTATGCAAGAAAATAGGTTCCTTTCCACTCCATAACTCAAAGAGAATTTTGTTTTCCACTTTAGTTGGTACTTGGTTTATTGTGTATGTCATAGTTTATAATGCATATCCCCAAAAGGATAATCAAATATATGCATGAATCATAATATACCATACCATGTATAACAAGTTATGGTACTTCCTTTTACTAACACCATTCCACTATAGTGTATAAGGTGGACTGAGTTGAGATATAATCTCAAACTTCTATAAATATTCGATAAAATCCTGGTTAAGATATTCACCATCTCAATCTAATTGAAGTTTATTTATCTTCTTTTCCAAGTTGATTCTATACTCCATTATTAAATTATTTTAATTTCTTAAAGGACTCAAACTTATAATTAATCAAGTGGATATAATCATATATTCTAAAGTCATCAGTAAAAGTTATGAAGTAAGAACATCCACATATAGCTTATACTATAAATGGTCCACACACATTAGTTTTTACCAATCCTATAAGCTTTGGGTCCCTTTCACCTTGTCCATCTAATGGAGTTTTGGTCATTTTTCCTTGTAAATAATCTTGACATAATTCATGTGGTTTTAGATCAAAAGAGTCTAAATAACCATCTTGATAGATCTTTGTCAAACGCTTCTCATTTATATAACCAAGATGGTGATTCCATAACTATGTGTTATATGATGTATGTAAACATGATTAATTATCTATTGCCAAAACATTTTTTAATTTAACACACAAATAATATTATTTAAATGTTCCACACCATAACATATGTTGTCTTTATAAAAGAAAAAAAAATTACTTCTAAACATTAAAATAAACCCATATGTATCTAGGCATGATACATAAATTATATTCATGGTAATAATTGGTACATAATAATAATATTTTAGAACAAAAAACATTCCCATTAACAATGAAAGGTAGTAGTCACCAATGGATAGAGTATCCAATATCACACCATTAGAAGCTCGTAGATCCACCTCTCCTTTAGAAATATTTTGGAATCCACTTGGTTTCTACATTTGGATATAGATTCGGTCCCCAAAAGTTTTATCTAATACCCAATGTGTATATATTTAAAGATTACACTCAATAATGAATACACCTTTAGGTTCCCCAAGCATATGGGTGAAGTTCTTCTTCCAGTGGCCTTTCATGCCACATGAAAAGCATACTACCTCCATTTCTTTTCCCTACCTCTAGATCTTCCCCTTCTTGGAAGGAAGGTTCTTAGGAGATTTATACTTGTTATTATTCCAAGGAACTTTTTCCTTTTTCTTCATATTATTATTCACTATAAGGATCATAGGTTTATCATGACCCATGTACTTATCCAATTGGAAAATAAAAGTAATAAGATTCGAAATAATATTATCATTATTTCTCATATTTTAATATACAATAAAACTAGATAAGGTCTTGGGAAGTGACTAAAGTTTGAGATATGTACAAAACTCATCTAGGAATTTAAACCCTAAGATGTCTAATCATTCAATGTAGCCAATAATCTTAACTACATGAGGCCCAACTAGTGTATACTCTCCAAGATTATTTGTAAACAAATAATTAATGATCTTATATCTCTCTTATCTTGCCTTCTCTTGATAGAGACCCTAAAGGCAATACATCATGCTATATGAATCAATGTCCTCATGTTTCTTCAAAAGATCATCAGTTATGTATGATAGCATGAAACACTGAACATCTATAACATCATCCAAATGTTTCTTATAGAGAGAAAAATCTTCATCACTATCCTTATTTCCAGGTGCTTTAGGAATAAGTTCTTTAAACATATACAATTTCCTTTTATGGTGAAGGGTAACACGTAAGCACCTTTACCATTCTTGGAAATTTGTGCTAGTGAGAAAGATATCATTATCAAGTATGGACCATAATGATATGTTGATTTAATTTTTATTGTTATCGATACAAGTAATATGAGAATATATTTAGTACTTTATCTGATAAAATTTAGAAAAATAAATAAATATTATATTTATTTATTTCCCACTATTTTATATAAACCCTATAGCCCTAACCATTAGATTCAGAATATCCTGTTTCTTGAAAATTCTTGTGGCAAAGATCCATATTCCCCTTATCATTATCCCAACTTTTCTTGGTTAAGAACCTTGAATGGTTTTAGGTAGGAATTACAAATTTCAACTTTATTAACTCACATTTACTTGATATGTTGAGTGGAATCCCCAATCCTTAAATTATATTTCCTAAACCCTTGCCTCTCAGTTACTCCAATTCTAACTTTTACAGTTAACCCTTGATGAAAACTAAGTTAAGTCGATCCAAAACTTCATGTTAGAATTCCACAATAATTGAAAGCATCCCAACTATTAATTTTAACTAAATTAGTGGAAGACTATACCAACATAAAAAATATAATTGAGGGATTGTATATTTAATGCATAAATTGACAATTATTATCTTTATCACATGCTTGTGAATATTAAGTTGATTAACTTAAATGACTAACCATTTCTTAGAAAATATTTGCACATAACACAATTTATTTTAGTTATATCTTACATGATTGTTATTTCATTAATTCATGTGATCACAAAAAAAACATCCAGAATGAAATAACCAGGAAACGTGACAAAAATAAAATAATAAAGTGGTATGATGATGATCTTTTAATAATGGTTAGTTTATCTAGCAGATGATAAACAAACCATAAACCTAGGGGAAAAACACCTTGAACCAACTAAGGTATGTGTTACAACTTTCCACCTATACACCTATGTATCTCTCTTAGATTGGGTTTCCCTAGGCTCCAAACTTGAACTGCCTCAACTAGCTTGGGAGCCCCGTCCATTACATATGCTTTTAATCACATGGAGTTGAGAGGAAAAGGGTTTATATAAAAGAAACCATGGGTACGCATACCCGTACATAATGAGATGAGAGATGAAACACATGCCACCAATTTAATTTAATAATAAATTAAATGAAACCAATCACATAGAAAGGCCTGATCTATTCTCATGATCATCCACATGCATTTAATGAATAACAAATTTAATAAAACTATCATTCAATTATTAATCATTATTATTTAATATAGATCACTCTTGAATAAATTAATTATCTTATTTAATTAATAAATTATTTTATCTTAATTATCATCTGATTTACCTTGAGATTCTCATCTATCGTAATTTTTAAAAACTTAAATAAATTTATTTAAAATTAACTATTTACATAAATTTACCTTGGAAGTAATGCGAGGAATACCATTCTGAATGTACCCAATATGTATTATACTTGTATAATGTTTACACTTGTGACATATGACATACATGAATTATCACACAATTTTACGAAATGTACTATCAAATTAATGATTACATGAATTATATGATTTTTCTATCATGTGTTATGCTTCAATACACGTAGAGTAATAACTGTAATATGAATCATACATGATCTGCATATCTGAGCATTATGAAAAAATTAATTAAACACACACAAACACTCACACACACACACACACACATATATATATATATATATTAACACCAAAAACATGGTGTTTCTTATTAACTTAATGACTTTAACAAATCACATGTCGATAAGGCTTACATAGTATACTAAATTAATTTTAATTTTGCGTAATTTGGTATAAGTACATAGTGTGTACAAGTGAACAATATGGTATGTATATCTCGCATTGTCTATCTGAGACACACACATAGGGAATAAACATGTCAATTGTGCCTTTGAAAAATTAGAGTACACAACGTGTAAACGAGATACATGGTATGTGGTCTCCAAGTTACATGATCACCAGTTAGGTAGGCTGTGTAAGAAAAGAAATGGTCCGTCTATGACTTAAAGGACTACACACCGTGTATGTGGGTTACACAGCATGTACCCAGGCTAATTGAACAAAAGGATATCCTAGTCAACACATGGGGTAAGAAGTTAAATACACCATGTGTATTCAATTCACACAGTTTGAATTAATTCTGAATTAATTCTGGGTTCATTAAATACTAGTACAGGGCATGTAACTCTGGTTACATAGCGTGTACTCTTGTGTTATCTTTCTAGAATCCTAGACACCTCAGTATGAGTTATTCAAATTTATTTCATTCATAAATCTAATCAATTTTATTAGATCCATGAGAAATGAAAGAGGAAGAAGATGGCCTCAGAGTTTGGTTTAAATAATTGTTAAACTTGAATTGAAAACTAAATAACAAATGCATAAATCGATCAATGATATTTAAATAATTATAATTAATTATGTGACCATTTTTGATACCACCTAAAGTTTTTGGTCATAAGATAAAACGTGAAATGGGTCATGTACAACTTTGTTTTTTAGTTAGGATCAATTATCAATATGAGATTTACATTATGATTAATTCCATAATCAACAGAATTTAATCAAATAAAATAGATAAGGGATTGAACACTAGAAACAAGTAAAGGATCATCACATATTATTTATAATTAATTTAATAAATTAAATAATTACCTTGAATAATTTATTTCTTCATAGATGGATCTGAAAACAGATATATGTTGTACTATCATTCCATTGAAGGAATCAATAGAATATTCTCTCCAGCGGTGATCCATGCATGTTCCAACAATCTCTGAACATCACTATAGGAATCTCTAAGATATTTCATGAAAGATTCTGTCACTTGTGTTTCTCGCCTTTGACCAACATGATAATATATTTCAATGTATTATCATTGATCTCTCTTGACTTGATAGTGAGAGGTAAAGGAATATCTCTCTCCATTCTTGGGAGTTTTCTTACAGAGGGAGCTCTCAAGGCTTGAGAGGATTCTCTCTGGATGCCTTTTTGCACAACTAATTTGTATCTCTAGAAAAAATAATATAATTGAGTTTAAATATCACTAGGGTTTAGAAATAAATATTTTCCAAAGTTTCATTTAATATTTATTTAATCCCATGTGGAACCCCATGTTTAAAATAATAATATTATTATTATTTCCTTAACATGCGCTTAATTTGAGAATTAAATTATATATTATTTAATAAAATAATATTTAATATATATTACTTCTTAGTAAATATAAAAACTTGGTTCGCCATTCCTCTATAATATTTATCAACTCTTGAATAATAACTATTTATTTAATAAATAAATATCACTATATTATTCACCAATAATTAAATAAATATTATATTCAATAAATTAAAAATAAAAATTTATTAAATATTCCACTCACATAATATTCTATTTAATTTATCAATAATACGTGAATAATTATTAAACCACATGTGGGAATAATATTTATTCAACTCGTTAAATAATAAATAATAATATATTATTTAACTAAGATTTTGGATACACATAGTGTGTGACCCTCTAGACTTCTTTCTCAATGATATTATGAGAACCAGAATAAAGTCCAATGTTAGAATCTTGAATCATGCTAGGAAACCCATAGAGAAATAATTTAATGTCGTAATGACATAGTACCTCACAAATATGCTTATTGTGTAATAAAATCATTTTTTTCACGATATCTATAGTCATGTAGGTTTCATGCTGGTGTCGTCATCCTATGTGCTCAACGTCTCTTTCATTGACTTTTTAGAAATTGAACATACCCATAGAAAACCATGAATATGAATTTATTTATGCTATATCATTTCCATCAAAGGGCTTAAGATATCAACTTATATGAAAGAACATAAGGGATAAATATTTTCTCGCATTATTGATTAATGCAATATTACTCGTGACACAACCAATGCATCCTACCTCTCCATGAGAATCTATCATCATGGTTTTCATCAATACATCAAAGTACCCAACTCATAATACTAATTAATAATAATCTTAAAAACTAAGGATCAACACACATGTCTGCAGATAGAAACATCCAATCACACATATGAATATGGATTTCCTACCAGCGGGTCCCATTCTCATAATATCCTACACTGGATATTACCAAGGGAGTACACCATGAGAATGTTCCTAAAATTTCTATGAGTCTCTACCCCTGATAGCCTATATCATTAATGTCCCTAAAATTATATCATCTATCTATAGAACATATATTTAAAAATATTGTTGTAGCGCTTCTCGGTTCTCATCATAGCGGGGAACTACTATGACCCTTTTCTGTAAAAACTACTCTTAATACATTATCACAAGTTATGTTACACATACGAATAATCATGATATTATAAGGAGTTTATTAATATTCAAAAATATGAAAACAGGTTATCATAAAGTATATAAAAGTTAGTTTTAGGGAACCAACTCTAACAGTTATGAGGCATACAATTTAGAATAAATTTTAATTTTTCAATTAGAGTAGAGTCAAGGTGACCCTTTTATAATATTTTTTTTCTACAAATGGATCATCACACCATGATATCTGAGGGTCACACCATGATTAGTGGTCAAATTAGGGATCACACAATGTCTTGAGACGTACCACGAAATTTACTCAATGGGTCACACCATGACAGGTGTCATGGTGTGACTGATTTCTTGAGTGGGGTTTTGGTCATGGAAAAAAACATACATGTAGTTGTTACTCCATGAAGGACAGTGTCACACCATGATAAATAATCTTACATATGGATTTGAAAACTATAAATTTTTCATTTGCGAGTTTTTTCATGATGAAGATGATCATACCATGACCCCTGGACCATGCCGTGAAGGATATTCTCAGGGGAGTTGTCATAGAATAGAGCACGCAAGTCATGGATGTAAGGGAAAGGAATCATCATGAAGGAAGGAGGCCATGGCATGGAGGCTACGACCATAAATATTTTTTTCTACTAGATAATGGTGTGCCAGGGTGTGACCAAAGAGATCACATCATGGAGGGGTAACCACTAGGGAAGGGTAACACCACTATGGGAGGTCATGAGGTGGTGTCATGTTGTGACCCTTAGGGTCATTCCATGACTAGACTCCAGGTTACAACATCCCAACATGACGCCTATGGGCATTCTGTGACACCCCGCTCCCCTAGTTTTTAAAAGAGGGACATACCCATCATTTTAGGTTCATCTACCTTCGGATTTAGGTCGAGCATGACATCAAAAGAGGGCCATTTAATTTATCTCCACTATCTTCCTCTCATTTGATCCCCCTTGGCAAGGGGTGATCCTTGGGAATTTTTCACGATAAATAAAGGTGATTTATTCCCTCATTTCACTCCCTTCTTCACCCCCTTTCACAGTCATTGATTTGGATGTCTCTAGGATAGGGTTTGATGATGATTCCACTAATGAATGGTGTAATCATGCCAAAACAATGGGGATTTTTATTATCATGGATAGAGGAGATATTCAGTTGATGAATGCATGGGGTTTTGTGCAGTTTTTGGTGAGTAGATTCTACCTGATGATTTTTTTCACAATTATGTCTCTTTGGATTAATTTAAATAATTACTTATAAATTTTTATAATTAAATATTTGGATGTTTTGTCTTGATATAGGGGATTTGGTTTTTATATGATCTTGGACAAGGTATAAATGGGCTTTGCCAATGATATGTGAAGAATCTCTATTTTTGACCCTTTTTTTGGGGCCATGTGTTGCACGTTGTATTGAACCACATTACCACATTCTAAATAAAGGCGGATTCCATCACTATAAATTATGATGTTGGATATGTGATCAAAAAAAGATGATGAGATGCTAGTTCCTCCTTCCATGGATTCCTCTTTGAAGCTTGTTTCTTAGTTTGAGTCTCCCTCAAATACTTAAGTCATGCTCTCGAAACTCATTCCCAGTTCCATATCGAGGTGGAAATTGATTAATTACAATAATTATGTATCTATAGGGTAGAAAACTTGGGTTAGAGTAGGTTGTAACTTTGGGCATGTCTTGGCATCTCTGGATATTGGGTGTGTTGGGCAGATGAAATGTCTTCTTTTATTGGAGGGAATATTTTATGTAAGGTATCTTAGGCGCAAAACCTAAGATATCCTATTCCATTCATGTGGTAGTTGACACCAAGGTTTTAAGAATATGAGGCTTTTACCATAGGCATCACATGTTTATTTCATGGGTTAGAGATTTTTTTAGGTGGGATATAGGATTAACATATTGTGGGGACAAATGGGTCACAGGTTTAACATCTTATGGGAAAAAATGAGGAGTTAATTTTATCCCTATGGGGGAAGATGATCACACTTGATGGTTTGGTTAAAAATTTCCCTAGGGAGAATATTTCACATATGGGATTATGTGGTGATGAGAGAATGTGCACCCCCATGGGGGATATTATCATACGTTGGAATTTGGTGGTAATGTTGGAGGTGTTGGGGTTAAACCTCATGAAGGTACCCTATGTGTATCAAGATGTAAGTTTTAAACCTTAGATAGGTGTACTACATACCCTATTGAAAAATAGGGATAAAAACCCATGTAGTTCGATACCATAGTTTTAGGTCTTATGACAGGACCAATCCATGGAGTTTAACATCTTGCAGTAAGGATTCTTGTATCAGGGACAACACGTCAATGAGGGATGGTGTGGGGCTTATGCATAGAAGTTAACCAAAGTGGGAGGATAATCCCATGGTGGGGGAGAAGTTGGCATACAATGATGGTCATACATGGGGCATCTCATGTTCATCAGATAGGGTAAGACTACATTTTAACATCATGTATTAAGGGCATTTTCATGTAGTTTAATGTCGTACGATTATGACATTGGGATATGAAGTTTTATGTCATGAAGATCCGATGTTGGTGGGGCCTACACTAATGGATACCATTTCAATGTAGGATAGGAAGATCCATAAAAGGATTCTCTACTAGGAAAGTTCAAAAATTTCCCTTGATGACGCCACCTTTGGGGCTTTCGTTTCTACTGATCATGCGCCTCTAGGTGGAGCATGGTGTAAACATTTCCATAGGGTAGAGGAAATAAGTGGTCTCAATGTTAGGGTGTGTTTTTTTATGATCAAGAGGAATTAGGTTGCCTATTATTAGGATTAAAAGACAAGGTAATCCTACAGGCTGTGCTTGAAGCAAAATGGGTGGAAAAAAGGGTTGATGGTACCAGTTGCATGGGAATTTGGGGTGTGGATGAACTGATTTTGGATACATATAGGGGAACTGAGAACTTAACTTTCATGAAAGGGTGTTGGATGAAAGGAGGCACCATAGAGATTCCC
The DNA here is from genome assembly GCA_963277665.1 of Viscum album. Taxonomy (NCBI): domain Eukaryota; kingdom Viridiplantae; phylum Streptophyta; class Magnoliopsida; order Santalales; family Viscaceae; genus Viscum; species Viscum album. The sequence continues at coordinate 624,093,265 of OY728150.1, read as the reverse complement.
GGTGGATGAGTTTTATGAAAGGTTGTGTTTCACGAAAGTTGAGGGATTTGGAAAGGACATGGGTCTCATGAAAGTGCATGTTTTGAAAAACAAGGTGACCCTCCCTTAGAGTGATTTCATGGTTTCCATGGGGTTGGTTTCATGAAGGATAATTATCTTGAAAACCCCCAATACCCACTAAGGGATTTATTCTTATGTGAAGACCATTGAGCTTTACAAAAGGAATCTTCACCAGGGGTTAAGGTTCTCAAAAAACCATGGGAGGTGGTTTTATGAAAAATGGATACCTTGGGAAATACATATCTTCTTTGGCTCATGAATGTTAGAGTTTCATGAATTCAGATCTTTGGATGGAATTAAAAAGTTTGATTCTCTAAAAAGTCACACATGGATAGGTATTTATAGCCCTATTGGAGATGGGGGAATCAATTTTGTAAAATATAGGTCCCTATATAAAATATTATGACCTACATGACATCAGGGGTATTTCAAAAATCTGACATACAATGTGTGAAAGGTACCACCTCCACCATTGTGTTGCTTTGGGATATTCTTGAAATAGAGTTATGCTACACATAGGGTACTACCTCGACCCCCACATGGATTAGTGAACTACATGAATCTATGTTATGCTACATGAAGGTTTCCACCTCCACCTCTTCAGAGACAGGTGACCTCCGCGAATCAAAGTTATGATGCACGGAGGTTACTACCTCCATCTTTGCATGGACGGTCCACCTTCGTGATGAGATTCTCATTAATAAAAGTGTTAACCTTTGTGAAAATTATAAATTAGGTGAATTTTTGATCTATTTTGGCCCATATTTCCTTTGAATTGTCTATTCCTTCCCCAGCCTATCTCATGAAATGTTTATTTAAACATCCTCAAATACCCCCCCCCCACTCAGAATTGGATCTAATAAGGGAGTGGAGGGTAAGATTTTAAGGGAAAACTATTGAAAATTAGTGATTGGAAATCCATATTCACAAAAATAGATCTAATCCCATGACTATAAATAGGGGTGGGGTCTTTGAGGGACTATAATCTTTCGTTTAAAAGATAGTCCCACACTCCCTTTTCACAAAAGTCAATATTTCCATAAAAAATTTTGGATTTTGATCCTCATTGCTCACAAAATTTTTCCACATCCATAAAGATTATTTTTAGGAGTTAAATTTTTAGATCCTGTGAAATTTAGTGTACTAACCTCTGTGAACCAACTTCCTTGAACTAATCTCCACAAACTAGATTCTACGAAAGTTTAAATCCTTGAATGGTGGTGGCTGATGTTGAAAATGTTTCTATAACTAGAAGTTGGGAGATGGTCCGGAACCTCAAGATTGGGGAGATATTCTAGAGTGAGTCGAGTCATGATACACTCACTACATTACTGATGTAGGTTAAGTAAGAAATCACACTATACAAGAGGCTTCCAGTCTATGTTTTTAGGATGAGGGATGATGTGTTCATCCTTAGTTTTAAATTGAGATGAACCCGCTTACTGGTTTAGGATCACACCTGGGAAATAACAAATGATCATGTCCATTTGAGGTCGAATTATGAAGAAACATAAACATTGCACTACTCACACTTTGAGTAACAATGTGAAAAATGTAAATAAGGAGGCATTGGAGGAAAAGGCATCCTCCCTCAACATGAGAGCATTCGTAAAATTGGTTTGATAGACTATCTTTAGGGTTTGTTTGAGGAACAAGATTTTCACCAGGGTGGAAAATTTATAGATAAGTGGGCCTAATCATACAAGGTATTATGTTCCTTCCAAGAATTATAGGTGGAGTTGAAGTGGGATAGGATTTATGATGAGGTATGGTCCTTACATTTTCATGTTTATCGTTATTAAGAAATCATGCCAGAGTAGTTAAGAAGGTGGTCACTGAGGACCAATATGTTTCATCTACATCATGGGGAGGTAAGAGTCGGTTTATGGGACCTCTACCACACCATAGTAATCTACATAAAAGGTGATATGTATGATGAGTTTCTTCCAGATGAGGATTCTTGAGACAACCATGAGAAGATGCCAAAAATTTCAAGGACTCTGCTATGCTTGGTGTAGTGGGAGAATGAGCACAATCCAGGGATGAAGGCATTCTTTTCAAATAATGGTTTGGGTATTTCTTGAATGGGTCCACTATCAAGATATAGGTGAGGCTATTAAAATTTCCTAAGGTATCAATGTGATGAAGGATCATTCACATTGGAGGATCCTAGAGGTGATCCAATGACAATTGTGGGGCTATAGTGTGAATATAGAGGCTCTCATTATTAGGCTAGCGGGATTTATTGTCGCACTGATATGTGGGTGGATGATCCTAGTTTGGGATACTCACATGGGTGTGCATCTAAGAACCCTCATCATGGTAGTGATGCTGGCGATGGGGTAGCGCATCAACTTAGTATTCCTGGTGCTAGAAAAATGTACAAACTGTTGCACTGTATCAGTCAGTGGAAGACTCCCTTCTTCATGTATGACCCCTTCCATTTTCTATACGGTTTGGTCACAACACACATGATGGGATATGAATACCAAACCCCTATATGTCTTCTTGACATGAATTTTTGACCATCTATCCTCAATATTATTGGGAGTTGGCCTCTCGACATGGGCTTATTTTACATGTTAGTGAGGATCGAGCTGGAAGATCGCTTCGTTTTCCATATTTTTATCTTCTAATGGGAATAATGACTAATGATGGCATGGGGAGCATCAAGCTGTGATCATACCTATTGGCCTTTCGAGGTGGAGTTTTGGTGTCCTGAGTGGACTGTAAGGTGATTTGTGATCCTTAAACCCCATATTGTTCCATGCAGCAGTGTCAATGCCTTTAAAAACTCACCCTAAAGGTGTATATGGGGGTATATAGTGAGTGACACCCCTCAGATCTTTGGAATATATAGTTTATGTTTTCATATGAATATGGAAAGGGTAAAATGATATGTCACCATCTATTACTACATATAATCTCATTCATGAATATGCACTGAGCTAGGAAAGTGAATATCCTAGTAAAATACCGAGGACAATGATGACTTGATTAGATGAGGAAGGGGACCCATAACCATGGGGTTGGGGAAAAGAATCAAGAATGGAATTCTATAAAGGTAGAGTTGGTCTAGTAGGTGGGGTAGTGGCTGCATCTCCATTAATGCATGGATCGGCATTGGTAGAAGCTTCAGGGAGGGGAGTGGCAATAAGTTGAATTCTCCTAGGAAGAAAGATTAGGGAGTAATGTGGACCCTCTGGAGTAGTTTTTAGGGATCATGTATAGGGTCTTAGAAAGCATTTACGTCACCAAGATGTTCTCAGTGATTCTATTTTTCTTGATTTCTAGGATAGTTGGGGGATAATTTTTCAAATAACCTCACATCATGGGATATAATAGGGTATCAAATCCAAATGGATATACCTTTCTGGGTTGGATAATGAAAGCATAGGTTTCCATGTCCCCCAATATGAGGTAGTGCAGTACATGGTGGATTTAGAAGACTTGGTTCACTCTTAGAGAATCATGCATCCTCTAACTAGTCAAGTGAAGGTGATGTTGGGAATTCCTTCTCTTCCAGACCTTCTTGGGTACTGATTGGTTACTGGTGCAGATGGGGATGAGGGATCAAAGGAGGATTCATGGAGAAACATTTCTTATTAATCCTCCTCTAGGATGGAGATCCTAATACTAGTCAGGTAATTATTCTGATCTTGTATATCTCAGAGACTACCAAACCTCTAAGACTACTACCTAACTCCTTTTTAACTTATGCAATAATTAGATAGCAATGAGGAAGTGTAGGTTCATGATGAATCTAAAGTGTAGGATGAAGAATCTCAAACCCTTAAGGGGAAGGGTGTGAGACCTCTCCATGATGTTAAGTTCATGGGTGACCAACCATATATTGAAGCGACACCCATGATTAGGGTGATGGATTAACAGTCCCAAGAACTTCACGATAACCTTTCTTCCCCGGTAGAGATTCAAGGATTCATGATTGAAACTATGATGACTTGTTTGTTTTATTTTGGATAGATTCAACATATACAGCACTGGGGAATCTTCTGATAGATGGGGTATCGACTACTAGGGGGATTATATCACCAAGGGGATTTCCCATGAAACTTTTTGAGTTGCTGGTCAGACTACAACACTCTTGTAAGCCTCCCCCCTTTTCAAATTTTTATTTTTTTATTTTCCTCCCATAAGTTATGCTCAACTAATCCCATAATTTAAATGGTAGTTAAAACCATGTTTGAGGCTCATTAATTAGTGTTGATGCTTGATTTAGTGGAGCCTGTAGCTGAGGAAATGATGGTTGATGGTGCTTTCACTATAGAGGTAGCCGAGAAGGATGTTCCTTTGAATGGGGGGGGGGGTCAAGGAGTATGTGGTGGTCGATCCCACCAAAGGGGTTCTACATGAAGTGTATTTTGATTATTAGGCCTCAACAAAATTGATTGAGATTGCACTATTGACAGATATGGTCTAAGAGGCCATGGTATATGAAATTATCTTGGAAGTTTTGTAAGGGGTTGGGTAAGCTCTGGTTTCAAATGAAGGATCTTATAAGGAATCTTTCCTCCACGACTTGGGGATTATCACACCTCAGGAAATTCCCAAAGATGATCTCTCCACTAATATGTTTTTGGTCTTCCCATAATATAAGCCTGCACCACCTATATACTTTGACGATTCTAGATCATACATTTTCAAGGAGAAACAAGTCATCCGACGTTAGGCATATAGGAGTGTGTGTAATTTCATCACTCACACACCACTCGACAATTTACCAAACCAGATGGGATCTCCCTACCATTGATTAGTCATCATGGGGACTAGTTCGGTGGACTCTAATAGAATCCACACACTATCTTGATACTTTTTCATTGAATAAGAATGTGCTGAGTGGTAGGAGTTTGACATTTACTAGAATAAGAAGAAGTTTAAGGGAACCCATGAACTCTAGGTAGCTAAAGAGTAGATCTATCATCTAGAAGAGAAGACATGAGAGCATGAAACTATCATAACTACTCAAGAAAATATTATCATCCAATTTAGGGATCAATTTTTGGAAGATGAGGCTAGGTAAGAAGTGGTGATATCTATATTAGAGGAGTTCCAAGATGGTTAAGACCAGACATATATTCACATGGATGAGGTCTGCCCTGCTACTAAGGAGGAAGTTACCGGGTTGGTTGAGTAATAATAGACCCTAGAGGCTACTCGATAGAGGCTGGTCAAGATAGATTGAGCAATCACTAGGGTTGATCCTTTGATAATTTATTATAGTTTGGAATAAAGGAGGGGATACAATATGTGGATGGAACATCCTAAACTTTTGGAATGGTTTGTTTAAATTTCCCTAATTCTTCAATGTGTTATTTTTTATTCATCTCAATAGTATCAGTGAGACAAACAACAATAAATCCCTAATCCCATGTGAGTCATGCTTGATGTGAAAAAAGGGACAAAAAAAGACCGATCATTGAGAGTTCCAGATAAGGTTCAAACTCTATGATTATTAATTGTTTATTGATCACCAAGAGTGTCCGGACCAATTTTTTTTCTTGAATAATGAAACTCTTTGCAAAACCATTTTTCATTCTCATTGTGTGTTAGTGAAAAAATGGGGTAATACCAAGGTTATTTAATTGTACCCAAATTAAGTAGAGTAAAGAAGAGAATGAATTGATATTCCTAGAATTTGTAACACAAAGGGTGTGATGTGATGATAGAGGATGACTATTGACCATGTTTAAAACACAAATCCCATTATCACTTTATTGATGATGGGGGAAAATGAGTTTCAACTATTGACCATGTTCGAGACATGGAACCTATTAAAATGTTTTTGGAAGTCTTTTGGAGATTTTTCCCAAGATGATAGGTGAGCCAGTGTCGCTAGGAACCATTTCCGTTAGGGATCTCATTTAGAGATAAAAGATGATTTAGAACCAAATCCATGAGGAAAAAAAGTTTGGGGATGAATTGAAGGAATACTCAAATGGAGTTCAACACTCTCGGGATTATGCCCCTATGGATTTGTGAAAATTTGGTAGGTGTATCAGTCTAAGTAAAGGTTAGACTCATTTTCAAAGGTGAGAACCATATTGTATTCTAAGCGATTGAATAAATATAATGGTGAAGTAGGCGACCAACACCAAAGGGAGGAAATGGATTATAAGGCAATGGATTAAGATGCTTTGTAGTTTTATGTCATGAAATGAGGATGAAGTGTGAGTAGTTTAACATCTCAAATCAAGGATGTTAGACATGTAGTTTAGTGTCATACGGTGAGGAAATTTTTTCATAAAATTTAATTCCATGTGATTAGGACATTCGTAGCATAGTTTAATGTCTTGTGACTAGGATTTGTGAACAGACATGAATAAATCCTATCCGGCCAAGGTAGTGGGATATATGGGCATGAGACACAATGGGAGGAACCTTATAAAGTAGATCATGAGGAAAAGGGAGTTGAGATATGGATCTTAAAATTATCTTGAACATATGGGGTCCAACAAGTGTAGCCTAGTTTTTACTAAGGTTCATGGTGGGACCTACTGATTTTGTACCTTTTAATTTACACCCTCATTTTTTTCCAAGTCTTGTGAACAACCTAGAATGTGGGATTTTTAATTTTGCCCAAGTTCCCCCTTCCATCATTCAACCTGAAAGGTGATTGTTCCTTTTTCCATTGATATTTCAAGTCCATAGCAGTTGAAAAAAAAGTTAAAAATATTTTAAGGTCATAATTATGGGACCATGGGGTTACAAATAGTTTAAGGTTATAATACTTGGTCCATGGGTTTCAAATAGGTTAAATTCATAGTTATTATACCATGGTATTGCAAATAGTTTAAGTACATAATGATTAGACCATGGGGAGTCATGTATCAAAGAAGCATGTTTAGAATATAAAAGAGGTAACCCAACATGAATTGAGGGCCAAGGATATCTGATGCCACATGGAGAATTTCTAATACAAATCGCCCATAGTTTAAGGTTGTGATGCTTAGAACTAAAATCCTAGTTTAATTTTATAGAGTTCAGACCAAATATGTGATGCTATGTTTAAGGAGTGTTTGTGTGACTCAAAATTTTTTAGGGAAATTCCTCCCCCGCTCCTAATCCCACATGGTCCATGAATGATATGTGAAACTGGAAGCAATATAGATTCCCCATTGTTTTTCGGGGAGAACACAATAAAGGGAAAACGTGATTGACATGGATAAGTCCCAAAAAGGTATCATCATATTTATTCACCATGAAAATGTGTGTAGGGAAATTATATATAGGGTTTTAGGATTTACAACAAAGAAAATCAAAATGGAATGGAAATAAAATCTTGAATTCTAGTACTTAGATGGTGAAAAGGGGATGACTGATGGGTAGGGAATAACTATTGACCATGTTCGAAACACAGGTTCCAGACCTAAACCAGTCAAGGATGGGGTGAAAAATGTGGTATCGACCATTGAAATTTTTCAAAACATGGGAATCACCATTTGTTACTAGGGATCCTTTGAGGTGTATGTATAGGACAATAGGTGAGAAAGTGTGTCTAGGAACCATTGTTGTTGAGGGGACAATTCAGATTGAGTGGATGATGAGGATCCAAATCTATGGAAGCAAAAAGTGTAAAAATGGAAGTGGGGAATGTTTTAGGGGATCTTGAGTGCCTTGGGAGCTATCCTGCCACGTGTTCAAACATGTTGGAGGATCATGTAGTTAGGAAAGGATCAAGCCTCACTTGGAGTGGAAATCCACCAAAATGAGTTAGTGGTGGGGATGAGACTAGGATAAAAGATCTGGGCATCACTACATATCCCATGGGAATGGGAATCAAGATACAAATAGTTCTAAAACATGGCTTATTAGGGGACCAAAACTAGAAGGGTATAGTTCTTTCTGTAGAGGATTATGGATCATCTCATAATTATCATGATGCATCCTATATTCATCACATTGTGTAAGGGTACAATTTAACACCATGTGCTAAGGATGTTGATTTTTTCCGTACTATATTTTTCATATGAGGAATCCTATGTTCATCACAAAGGGTAAGGTTACAGTTTAACATCATGTGCTAAGGATGGTGATTTTGGTTCATCTCACATTTTTCATGTGAGGTATCTCTTATTTATCATATAGGTTAAGGAAATAGTTTAACATCGTTCTCTAAGGACATTTCTTTTTTATCTCATATTTATCATATTAGGAATCCAATTATCATGACATAGGGTAAGTTTACAATTTATCATCATATACTGAGGATGTTGGGATTTTTTCATCTCATATTTTTCATATGAGGCATCCCATATATTTCATACAAGGTAAGGATATAGTTTTACATTGTATTATAAGGATGATTGTATTTCTAGTTTAGATTTATATAGGTTAGACTATATATTCTACTAGTTTATGTTCATAGAGCTCAAACCAAAGGTAAAACTTCTAGTTTAATGTCATAGATTTTGGACCATGATGTACTGTAGTTTAAGGTTATAGAGCTTTGACCATTGGATCAGGGGATGCCCCAAAAATATGTCAATGCTAAGGCTGAGCCTGGGATGTTGGATCCAGGTGTCCCTATATATCCCATTAGGCATGGTAATTGGTTGGTTCTGGGGTTGGATCGAAGTTGTTGGATTCAGGCATTCCAACGTATCATATCGGGCATGGGAATCAAGCCAGACGTATTTCTAGAACTTAGTGTGGTAGAAGACCGATACTAGAAAGGATACATCCTCTCTAGTTAGAAAATTGAACCATATAATATTGGTCATATGAGGAATCCTATATTCATCACATAGAGTAAGGATACAATTTAACATCACGTGCTAAGGGTGTTGGTTTTGGTTATCCCATATTTTTCATATAAGGCATCTGGTATTTTTCATACAGGGTAAGGGTATAATTTAACATCATGTGATGAGGATATTTTTTTTATCATCTCGTATTTATCATATGAGGCATCATATTTTCATCAAATATGGTAAGGATACAATTTAACATCATGTACTGAGGACATTGGTATTTGTTCATCTCATATTTGACATGTGAGGCATCTCATATATGTCATATAGGGTATGGCTACAGTTTAAAATCATGTGATGAGGATGTTGGGATTTTGAGTTTAAATTCATATAGCATGGACTATATCCACTTCTACTTTAAGGTTTTAGATCTCGGACCAAAGGGGAAGCTACTAGTTTAAGGTCATAGAGCTCAGACCATGATTTACTATAGTTTAATATCATAGAGCTTTGACCAATGGACTAGGGGCCCCCAAAATAGGTCAGTGAGGAGGATGGTCCTAGGATATTGGATGTAGGCATCCCTACATATCCCATCAGTAATTGGAATACGTCATTGATGGGGTAGGTCTTGAGATGTTGGATATTGGCATCCTTACGTATCTTATCGGGCATGGGAATCAATCCATACATAGTTCTGCAACACGATATAGTATAAGACTCATGAAAAAAGGAGGAATAATATCTGGTGAGGACATTGAATCATATCATATTACTCACATGAGGCATCCTATATTCATCACATAGGTTAAAGCTATATTTTGACATCATGTGTTGAGGATGTTGGTTTTGTTCATCCTATATTTAGCATATGAGGCATCCTATATTTATCATACTAGGTAAAGCTATAGTTTTAACACTGTGCCCTAAGGGCATTGTTTTTTTCATCTCATATTTATCTTATAAGGAATACTAGGTTCATCACATATGGTAATTCTATAGTTTAATATAATTTGTTGAGGACATTGGGATTTGTTAATCCTATATTTTTCATATGAGGAATCCTGTATATTTCATATAGGGTAAGGCTATAGTTTAACAGGGTGTGCTAAGGATGTTGGTCTTTTTAGATTATATCTATACATCTCTAACTATAGATAATTCTATTTTAAGTTCATAGAGCCCGTACCAAATGGGTAGCTACTAGTTTAAGGTCATAGAGCTCAGAACATAATGTGGTGCAATTTAAGGCCATAGAGCTTTGACTATGAACATTTATGCAAAGTACTATTTGAGAAACCTAGCATTGGTGGGAGGTGTGATATTCTCTTAATCCATAATGGTTAAAGAATATAATCCATTGGAATAGACCTTATGTATAATTTAATCTCCTTCCCACTTGGGTTTTATCTTCAATGGATTTTTTCTGAGTATCATCACAATTTTGAGAGACAATACCATGTTATCTTGAAGAAAGGAGTGGAGGTGAACCATCGTGTTGAATGATTATGCTACACTGTTCTGGTGCCTCTCTATGTTATGAAATGCTTAAATACTATTTTCTTAAAGAGCATACAAATCATCTATAGGGACTTCTACAATTTTATTTGGCATACAATGGTCATAAAAATTCATTTAAATCAATAATAATTGAACCTCAATATGTAAAACTGCATCTGTTACATACACCAAGGAGTATGAGGTCCCCTAGATGGAATTTCAAGTTTTCATTCGATGGGCTTATAGGGAATTAGGGAGTTTGTTAAGACAACTCTTCTTATTATATCCCACCATCTTCTTTAGGATATTAGAGAGGTTTTTTTCTGAATGTCTTGATCTATCCATTCACCTTCGTATGGTAGTGAGAAGTGTGGTTCGACCAAATGTTCTACTTGGCATAAAATTTCATTAGCTTGAAAGCCCAATAATTAGTGCAATTTTCCATGAGAAGAGTTTAATGAACCCCAAAATGATGCATCACATGAGAGTCCATGAACTAAATCATGGATATGGTTTTAACTTCTTTTAAATGAACCACTTCTTCCCACTTTGAGAAGAAGTTTATAACAATAAAAATGAACATTCACTATCAATCCATCACCAATGGGTAGATAGACACAAAAGTGAGTCCCCAAACTATGAAGGGACAAGATTATTTAGTGGCATGAAGAAGCACGAGTGGTTGATTTAAAAAATTGGCATGGATTTGGCATGCATGAAACCTCTTGGAGAACTAAATGTAGTCATGAACCATGGTGGTCCAGATGTAAAACAACCTACAAATTTGGTTGGAGAGCTTAAATCCTTCCTGATGGGATCCAAAAGACCCAACATAGACCTTTTTCATGACTTAAGTCATATCATATACTTGAATTCAACAAAGAATAATTCCATTGAACCCACACCTGTAGATAGACAGATCAAGGATGGAGCCACTCTTGAGTGTAAACTATGTTGCATGTCAGTGGATTCACTCACACCCAGCTTGTCTTGTTGGGAGTATTCCATGTTGGAGATACTCAATTAAGGGATTCATCTAATAAGGTATATCCTCAATCATATGGGAATTTTAGGGCCTTGAAGTAGAGGTCTCCACATCCAACTAGTATACCTATTGATTTCCATCATTTGAAGTGGTGATGGAGATGACCCTACAACGTGCCACATGAATAATCAGGTCATCCTGATCGAGCTCTATAATAGAAACAAACAGGATTTCCAAAAGACCAAATTGAACATTTTTTCAACTATAGGTCATGTGTTACCTTTTTTTGAGAATGGAACCAGGCCATTAACTGATAATTCTATTCTAATAGGATCACAAGCTCTTACTTTCTGAATACATATTCACCCTTGATCTACTTGATGACCAAATTAGAGTCTCAATTCACATATAGATAGGGGATATCAATATTCAAGGATAATTCTATAATATTTATGAGGGACTCATAATTTTCCTCATTATTATTATAACCTTTCAATATAAGGAATGATTATAGTGGAATAACCTGTGCTTAAGTGATAAAGAAAATCCCTAGGTCCACTCTACCGAGTTTAGGGTTGTTGAGCCTTCTACTGGCTAGACTCTTGGAGTCACTATAAAAATTCATATACCAACATGGAATGAATTGATCTACTAAGAGAATTTATTCATCTAGGAAATCAAAATCTAGGTACAGTTCCTTAGGGTTCAAATGTATAGATAAGCAATTTATTAGAGCCTATCCCTTGACATATTTCCATAGGAAAAAACCTGATATTGAACTATTGGAAGATTACAACCCAACACCCCAATTTCCTTGTTAGGATGGGAATTTTGAGGATGCATTTTAGTAGGAAAACTCATGACACCATCTATATCTAATGGGGTATCAAATAGTGTAACAAATTCTACACTATAAAGACGAGCACAAGTCAAATCTTTTTGATAGGGGGAGTATCTAACCTCCACATCAAGGATCGTGAAACTGAGATGATATAGGTCATTTTCCATAACCTCATTATTTTTTGGGCTAATAGGGTGATAAGGGACTATTCTAGAGTGGTCACATAGAGTTCTATAGGATTTACTAAAATGGGTGGAATTAAAACTGGAGTATATAATAGATACTACTTAACATCTTCAAAAGTTGTCTGACAGTCCTCATCCTAGTGGTGAATGACACCATTCTTCACTATCCTTGAAAAAGGATTAAACTTACTGGGAAATATTTTAATAAATTATGTAATATAGGATTAGTGGCCTTTGGAGGCCTAACAACTCTCAGAGTTTATGTGGAGGAGGAATTTGGTTGACAGCCTCGATTTTCTTAGGAAAAATCTCATTTCCTCAGTATCTGATGATGAAGTTGAATTTTGTTTTCTAAAGGTGACCCCAAATGAACACTTCATAGTGTTCAGTTTTAATTGGTGGGAATGAGTAATTTAATCATTTTCTCAATATCTTTTATATAGTCCAAGGTATGGATTGATTTAACCACTAGATCATCTATATAACAGTCCACCAACATCCTGAAGTGTGGTTTGAAGATACAGGGCATAGAATTCTAGTAACTGGATCCATAATTTTTGAAACATAACCCGGTAGCATAAAGTTCCCTAGATCTCCCTAAAGGTAGTATAATCGTCATCATTAGGGTCCATACAGATCTGATTGTACCTAGAATATCTATCCATGAAGGATAGGGCTTTAAATCTAGCTATATAAAAAATCAAAAGATCTATCACTGGAAAGGTAAAGTTATACTTTGTACAATGGTGGATGAGGTCTCTAATGTTGATGCAGATCTTGATTTTCGCATTCTCCTTCCTAAGTGGGAGAATGTTGTCCATCCATCTGGGGTACTGGACCTCTCTAAAAAAGTTTTATTTAATAATATTGTAAATCTCGGCCTTGACCATGTCATTATGGGAAGGGTATATTTTTGTGGGAGGTTTTTTTAACTTGTAGTGACCCACTAGGAGGCCATGATGATGAATAGAAACTTGGGGTTCAAGCCTTATAATCCCTCTATAGCTCTAGGAAAACATTTCATGGCATTACTTCAGGAAGTCCACCTATTTTTGTTGCTCCTATGGTGACATGGTTTCACTGATCAGTGTCAGACTCGAGTCTTCCTTAATGACAAGGTTCACTTGAGTCAAATCATCAATGGTGGTGGAGACACCCTCTTCAAATGTAGGAGGGGCATCTTCCAGATACTATTCATCATCTAATATACAAGGATTAGAGGGAGGAAGTAACTCTCTTGAAGATTTAGACCCCAATATAGTATTGGAACTTGATATAACAGGAGAAGAGTCTTCAATAAAAAAAATCTTTCTCCATGAAGACTACAGTGAAAAAGTATTATGATCCAACCCATGTGGTTTCTGACCATTAGGTCCACTCCTGATATCAAAACAATGACAATAGTTCAACTTCTGTCGAGTCATCCCTACTTTGTGGAACATGTGTGATTTTTGTGGATCAGTTTCTATGGGGAAAACTTATTGATATCTTATGGGGGTAGGATCATATTCTATTATTTGGGCCTACCTTGTGTAGGTGTAAAAAGTAATATTTGAACATAATTTTTTGGGGACAATATAACAACCTCCCAGACCTGGTGTCATGGGCTCCAATCAATGGATTGGGTGAACAAATCAATCCTTCAGTCCTACCCAAGGATCTACTGTGGTAGATGTTAGATCATTAGGGGAATTAATGTGATCAATCCTATCAGTCTAGATTTATTTTCCCTCCCTTTTTTAGTACCTGATGTCCATATAATAAACCTCACAAGATTCAAAGGGGGATGTGTCAACTGGGAGTACCACAACTCACCCGTTAAGGGAGTATTTGAGGCAATGGTAGTATGAATAGGGGACCGCTTCATGAAAATAAAGCCAGATCCTTCTCAACAACATGTTTCAATAAATTTCCCATGAGGCTATCATAAATTCAGTGCTTGTTATCAGGCCACCAAACTGATTATGTAGTCAAATCTTTTTGTGTGGATTCTACTTACTCTTACCATACCCCCAGAATTGTTAGGTTAAAGGGAGTCAAATAAACTTCTATAATCTTGAGTTTGTGGAGAATTCAAGTTGGAATGTGGCTGATCATAGAGCCAATATCCACAAGGTAATGGCATATTTCTATGATATTTTATTAGATCATGACATATAACAAGCATATATTTTTGTAAATGGCAGCACCATTATCTTCTCTAGAAAATGATATAATGTCCTAAAATTCCTATTGTTCAACCTCTTTTATGTAATAAGCCTTGGAAGAAGCTACCTTAGTCTCATACTAAAGGGGAATATTTAAAAGACTCGATGAGGTATTCACAAATTTCCTTTGATTAGTGGATATCTTCAAGTATTGTGAGCCTCATGGGTATGATGATGAGGTGTTTCAACACATCATATTTATGGGCTAGGGGAATGTTTTTTCCAGTAGAAGGTCATTCTTTAGTAGGTAAAAAACTGGTTCCATTGGATGAGGTGTTGGGGCCTCGCTACTTTTAGTGGTACACTACTATTGGATAGTTGAAATACCTTGAAAACTCATGGATGTGCACCATATGGCTGAGGTAAGGCCCTGGATTGGAAAATATGATTACAATGAATTCACAACCAATTCATATGGTTTATTAATATAGTCAACTATGGAGTCACTCTTGATGGAGAATATTGGGAGAGATGTACTTGATGAGCCCTACAAGAGGTCTAATTCCTAGTTTTAGTAGCATGGACAGCATGGTTTTAAGCATTGACATGGATATTTTATCTTATGATATATCCTATACCTATCCTTCGATGAAGTTGTGAAGAAGTTAATGAGGGTTTTGCATAGATTTCCTTGTAATTGATCATTGTGAAATGATCCACCCATTCAACAACATCAACAAAGGTGCATTATTTCTCCCTGTCAGTGGAATAGTCTAAGATTGGATGAAATCTAGGAACATCTCCCAACTCAGGTGGCATGAAGTCACCAAGGGTAAATATTAGCTTTGTCACTAATGAAGGACTTTGATTCCTATTTCATTTCCAACACCTTTAATTTTGAAATTTGGAAGGTTATGACGGAGATGTTGAAGCAGAACCGGAAGGACACATGATAGTTATAAGAGGTCATAGTTTTATAAAGCGAGCAGGAATGATACTATGGTCAAGAGTGATTATCTTATGAGCCAAATAATCATTGTAATTCTACATTCCATGGATGGGGGCCTATTTTCACTCACCATAGTCTTCACATCCACTATTAGGGTCAATAGAGACATGTGCCACCCATGTTGGGACATCTCATAATTTGACAAGGCCACGATCTACTTTGTCCTAGAGACAATATTTGAAGACAAATAATAATTTGATGGTGTTTCTATGTATCATGTGGTGTGGGTAGTGATTGGAATGGTCAGTAACTTAGCCTCATGGGGTCTCCTGCATTTTTTTAGCTTTAGAATCCCCTTTCTCAGGGCACATATGAAATAAACTGGGACTTGTGCATCCCTAAAGGAGTATGTTTTGTTCTTTATTTATAAAAAAGTTACCCTGGGTGCCTAACCTCGATGGGGGGGGAGGGTCAGGGCAGTTTTCTCTCTCTATGTTTGTGCCTGTACCTAACAAGGATGCACAGAGTAAAGTTGTGCTTGGAGGGGATACACTTGGCACGGATCACATGTTAATGGGGATAATAGGTGTACCAACTATAGACACTATACATGCAAATAAATATCTACCTCTTCGTTCATGTGACTTATCTTTAGAGTTGGAATGGATAATGGGAATGTCCATTTCTTAGTCCGTTGTAAGGATTCTTCCAAATGATGATCCTTTTTAGAGAAATCTAGAAATCTACTAGGATAATTTAGGTAAATGAGGGTAGGGACCAGATCATCTCTAATATTTTCCATGTGAATCGTATGCAACTATTATTGGGATAGTGTCATGTTAAGCGATTACATGATTCCTTTCCATCATGTAATAAAGTTAGCTACTCACTCATCAGGACACTATTTTCATTTAGAGAGGTTGAAGATGCTGGTCTTGCATGAGGTGGAGATGAACATATAGAGAAATCTATAGAGATTATCTTAGCCTATGATGGATCCTACTACCAGCTGACTATACTAAATGAACACAGGTGCTTCCAAGGTTTGTAAAAAACATTGAATCTTATCAGCTTTTTACTATTTTAAATTTCCCAACATTGGGATGCACCTTAAGGAGAAATGGGGCAGAATATGTAGTTGACATCCCATACCATTGAATGGGGTGAAACAAGGATTTATAAATTCTGGTGGAAGTCACATTTGGTCTACCCATCCTAGATACACCTTTCCTTCAGGTGGAATTGACACAATTATCGTTTACAGGTCCTCAAGGTGGGTAGTGAGAGAAGATATCACATCATACCAATGAGTATTCTTAGTCACCAATACTCTAACTGAATTGTCGATCTGGGAGTATACATGAAATTTATCTCAAGAAAAATAGACACACTACTCAGATAGGGTGGGTGACTCATACCTTAGTCAGTTTCCATATCCCCCAACTTCTTCCCTAATGGGATATGTGGGACCACCTGGATTAAATCACATAACCTAACTAATAAGGACTTAGTGACCAACTAGAGGAGATATGGGGTACCTTTTAACATTTTCATATCCTAGTCACTGCTTGAATATAATCTAAATAGCAATCCTCTTGTAGCTTTCTAGATCCTAGAGAAAAGAAGCCATCCTGGTGTCTGAGTCAGTTTCTAGTGCAATATCAGATGGACCACATGCCCCTTTCCATTGTAAATATATTTGTGGGAAGGTGGTAATGTATCATTGGGTGGACTCCCAAGTCCCTATTTCAATATCTTCTAATGAGTAAAATCACCAATTGGGGGAACTTCTTGGTGTTGTGTCACCCTTTGGAGTGGGTTTTCCCTATCATGCCCTGTGTCGGTAGTCCTATTTCTCTGATCCTCCAGAGGGTTGACAATGATTAAATTCACTATCGTAGTGGTCAGAGAGGAACCTTCACTGTTAGTGGGTGGTCTATATTGATGGCCCCATTGTTACTAGAGATTAGTAATAAATCAAGGGTAGTGTACTACCCACAACATCTGATCTACATGTGTTGATCAGAATCTTCCAAGATTCACGGGAGTATAGTAAGGCTCTTGATGAATGTTCATTAGAGAGTCTTGAAATAACCATACAATTAAGGGTGAAAAGATAATTAGAGAACTGAAATATCAACCCTCTTGAACTATTTGTGAATGGAATCAAGGTTCTTGTGGATTCTTGGGTAGGTTAGCTAATGGTCTCTAAGGAAGTTGAACATCGCCCAAATATTCTGGTTGAAAAAAACTACCCAGTATTTAGTGAGGGACTAAAAGATAAAAAATTTCAGAGCTTCAGGTTTCCAAAATGTGACTAAAAGCTATTCGATGTCCAGGAGTCTCCACAAGTCTTCTTATTTCTTACCATGAGGGTGATTCTGCTCTTAGTCATCCTATTCCCCAATTGGCACGGGATGAGAGATCGATGGTGGCATTGACACAGATTTTCTTTACTACTAATTTACTATGATAGGCGGAACTACGTAGGAAAAATTTACACTAAATATTGGAATTTCTCTCATAGCTGGATCCAACCTCAAGATCATATCCAAATAGGGTGTGGGTGTTTACTCCCTCATCATGTTCGAGAGTGGAAGTGTCTCTTTGGGGATCAAGAGAGGGCTCTCCATCATTTGAGGACATCAAACCAGACCTCAACATCTCTCCTCATTCTAGGGTTATGGTTGAGATAAGGGAAACTGATAGAGAAAATGATGTTTTCACTATAAGACATTGGAATGAGGCCTAAACATCCACAACCTATAGGTACTTGCAGAGGGATTCAAGGATCATGTGAACCTCGTATTCTATGATTTAAAGCCTCAATCGATGGTATTATTCCCTAAATATAGATATAGTGGTGACAGTTCTCTCATCAATTCATTGATCATCTCAAATTCTAGGATGTTTATGATGAAAATATGCTTCCTAGGGTCTTACTTCGGATGGATTGAGACTTCTCAAAATGTGAGTTGTTGAGATTATCTTGGATTACTTCTATGTACATTGCGTCCATCACCACAGACACATCCCCTATGGGGCCATTGTAGTGGGGATGGGGTTTACATGCTTATTAAAATATGGGATCAGTCGATTTTGGATCTAAAATTGCTCGGTGGGATCCCTCTTATGAGGATATTGAGTGGTGACCTCTGTAGGTATTGGTAAAACACCCCTACCCCCTTGGCATAAGGGAGTGTTCAATCAGAACAATTTAGGGAGACGCTTCCAAAGTGGTTTACCATTGGAACTGGGGTGAGTGTTCTGCTCATGACCCTTGGTGGTGGTGGTGTTGATGCGGTGTTGATTCTTCAAGATCCTAGAGGGCTATATCCCTAGTTGGAATGATCCCTTATTGATTATATCAAAGAACAAGAGTGTTGATTACCCTTCTATGGATAATCTCGGAGGGTGAGATAGAGCATAGGCACCCAGTAGATAAAGATTTTGTGGTTGTATTGGAAGGAACATAGTCATGTGGTATTTCAACATCAACATTCCCCTGCCCCTATGCCTGTTAGCATTATATCATCAATATCTTATAACTTGAGTCCTATAGAGTATATATAATTATCTGTTAGCATAGATCTCATGAAGATGATTCTGAATGATCCAAAATCATCCATTATTTCTAATGTAGAGAAATGATCCACACTGGTGATGTCATAGACTAAGGATTCCCAATTTTATATTCCCCAATTCATATGTTAGTTTTATTCCAGGCCCTCTATTTATTCGGTGGGATCTAGTGCCAAATATCCAGATCCAGTGGCATGAAAATATGACGGTGCCCCAACATTACTATTTCTCATAGTTGTAGAAGACGAGCTTCACATTGGGTTCACCATTTTTGTTTCCGATGCTTTCTACTAGGTTTGTGCAATGTGTGTGGTCTTTCCCCACATTACCTCTTTCCAAAACTGGGAAACTTCCATCATTTTAAATGGTGATGTTGGCTCATTGATTGAAAAAAGATGATGGGATGTCAGTTCCTTCATTTATGGATTCCTCCTTGGATCTTATTGCCTAGTTCAGGTTCCCTCATAAATTTAATTCATGTTAATGAAACTCATGCCCAATACCATCTTAAGGTGGATTATGGTTAATTTCACTACTTATATCTCAACAGGGAAACAAACTTTAGTTAGAGTAGATAATAACATTGGGAATTTCTAGGCATATCTAGACATTGGGCATGGTAGGTTTCTGAAAAGAATGCCTCTATTAAATGGATTATTTTATATAAGGCATCTTAGGAATGGAACATAAGGCATACCATATCATCCATAGGGTATTTGACATCAGGGGAATAAGAATCTGAGTCTTTTACCATAGCCATGTGATGTTTTTTACATGGGTTAGATATTATGTTGTGGTGGACCACCATTTTAACATCTTTTGGGGATAGATGAGTCATAGGTTTAACATATTGATGGGAAATATGAGTGGTTATGTGAGTCTCGAGGGAGGTAGATTATCATACTTGAAGGTTTGTTTAAGTGTTTCCACAAGGGGGAATATTTCATACTTGGGATTTGGTGGTGATGAGAGAAAGTGAGCCCCCTGGGGGAGATGATAACACTATGAAATTTGGTGGTAATATTGGTGGTGTTAGGATTGAACCTCATGGAGGTACCCCATGTGTATCTGGATTTCAGGATTGAACCTCAGGGAGGTGTCCTATGTACCTTATTTGGAAATAGTGATCAAAACCCAGGTGGTTTGATGTTGGAGTTTAAGGTCGTGTTATTGGATTAGTCCATAGAGTTTAATGTCTTGTATTAAGGATGCTTGTTTTGCGGAAGTAGCATCAATGAGGGATGGTGTGGGGCTTATGCATAAAAGCTACCCAAAGTAGGAGGATCATCCCATGGTGGGGGAGAATATCGAATATTATCATAATTTTACATGGGGTATCCTGTGATTATCACATAGGGTAAGGATACATTTTAACATCATGTACTGAGGATGTTATTGTATAGTTCAATGATGTAAGATTAGGACATTGGGCGATGAAATTTTATGTTATGCAGACCAGAAATTGGAAGTGCCTAAAACCAGTGATACCATTTCAAAGTAGGAGAGGAATATCTGGAAAAAGGAATCTCTATTAAGATAAGTCGGAAATTTCTTTTGATTATGTCACCACTGGGGATTACATGTCTACTTCTCATGTGCCTATAGGTGAGGCATGACATAAAAACAACCATAAAGGAGTGTTAATCACATGTCCCAATGTTACTGTGCCTATTATTAGGTTCAAGATGAATTAGGGTGCCTATTCTTAGTTGAAAAAGGCAAGGTAATGGTTTAGTCCACACTTGATGTGAAAGGGGAGGACACAAGGGTTTATGGTACTGGTAAAACAAGAATTTGGGGTGTGGATGAAATTTTTTTGGATGTGTATAGGGGTACTGGGAACTCAAATTCTTCAAAAGGGTGTTGGATGAATATAGGATCCATAGAGAGGTCTGGTGGATGGGTTTCATAAAATTTGGGGATTAATTGAAATTGAGGGCTTCACTAAGTATAGGGGTCTCACTAAAGTGAACATTTCATGAAACAAGGTGACCCTACCTTATACCAAAGGCTTTGTTCCCATGGGGTTGGTTTTGCGAAGGATAATTATCTCATGAAACCCCAAGATCCATTAAGAGATTTCTTCTTACACGAAGTACATGGAACTCTATGAATGGAATACCCACCATGGGTTGAAGTTCTTGAAAACCCATGGGAGTCAGTTTTTGAAATATGACTACCTTGGGATATCTATCTCTTCTTTGGTTCACAAAGGTTAGAGTTTTGATAATTTAAATATTTGGATGGAATTTTAAAGGTCTCATCCTTTGAAATGTTTAACATGAGGAGGTATTTATAGCCCCATTGAATGAAGGGGTATAAAATTCAAAATATATAGGGCCCTTCATGAAAGACTATGACCTGCACGACATGAGGGGTGTTTTGTGAATCAGACATACACTACGTAATGGTTACTACCTCCGCCTATGTGAATCCTAGGGACATCCATGAATCCAAGTTAGATTGTGTAGAGGTTACTACCTCCACCTATGCATGGATGGGAAACCATTATTAATCAGAGTTATGCTGAATGAAGGTTACCACCTCTACCTCAGTGCAGAACAGTGACCTCATTGAATTAGATTTATGCTGTGTGAAAGTTACCACCTCCACCTCTGCAAGTCCAGTCCACCTTTGTGAATATATGATCATTCATAAAGGTGTTAACCTTCATAAAAATAGTCCCTTATGTGGATTTTAGATTTGTTTTAGGTCATATTTTCTTCAAATCAGTTGTGCTTTCCTCATCCTCCCCTATTACATATGTATTTCAACATCTACAATCATGAGAATGATAGCTCCATGTTGAATAAAGCTGGTCCCTTTAATAAAAAAACATTTTTATTATATATTAGTGTGCATGATTTCATTATACTAGGTAAATGGATAGGGACCAAGAGTGCCCTAGAGATTGAGATAGGATGACATTGAGCCCCCTAGAGCTGGAGCAGGCACTTCCTTACACCTTGGGTATTTTGGGATCATCCGAAAACTATTCCACCAAGGGGAGAGGTTTCCAGTTGAGTTATGAGAAACATAGGGTAGGACATAGAACCTAGGATGAGATGTGGGTAGCCTAGGTTAGACCTTATAGGTCTAGTTGGGTAGGTGTGAGTGTTAAAATAGTGGATCCAAATCTATCTGATAAAGTTTTTACGAATGCTAGTGGATCATACTATACACCAACCCCCAAATTTTGGAGGTATTGTAGTAAGATAACAAAATGTATAAAAATTTACTAGTGACAATGAAAGTAGTACTATTGTAATATTTTCTTTTAATAGTGGTATTGTATCTCCATAGACTTTACTAACATCATTACTATAGCACAATAGACCAAATATTTAGATTTGGCACTATAACGATGCATGTTACAGCAACATCATGTTTTTTTATGAGCTCATTTTGAGCTAGGTTTTTTTACTCATAGTGTGTTCCCTATAATTTAATCTTGAATATATTGATTTTTTTCTTCCTCTTTATGGATAAAGATATTATACCCTAATCATATTTATATATATATATTAATGTGTTCTTGTTCTTGTTATTTTTCTTCTTTTTTGTTTTTATCTCTTTTAATATTTTTTCTAGAATAAACTATCATTGGATCTCCTAGAGTTTCTACAAAAATGATAGGCATAGTACGAGTGGTGGTGGGTGGGATGGTGGTGTTGGTTTTGGGAACAGTGGAAGCATGTGATGGGTTTTTCCTAACTTTGATTTTTGTCATGATTGATGATAAATCCTATATTTACAAAACTATAAACATCATGATCAATAGAATTGAATCAAAGAAAAATACACAAGGGATATAATTACAAAATCAAGCACATGATTATCAAATATTATTTATAATTAATTTAATTAATTAAGAACTACCTTGTGAGAATTATTTCTTCATTGATGGATTTGACCACAAATATACATTTTACCATCATTCTGTTGAAGGAATCAAGTTCATATTCCCTCTAGAGTCGATCCACATGGGTTCCACAAATCTCTAAATGTTGACTTTGGAATCTTTGGGTTCTATCACAATAGATCCTATCGCTTGTGCCGTTATCTTTTTATCACCATGAAAATAACTTCCAAAACATTCTCCTTGATCTCTATATATTCAATATTGATAGTTGGAGGAAGATATATCTCTATTATTTGGAGTATAATTGGAGAAATAATATCTCTATGAATTTGATAGGATTATACGAATTTATTATTCACAATAAATAAAATGAATCAACTCTCTCTAAAAATAATATAATTAAGTTTATATATCACTAGGGTTAGAAATAAATAATTTCACAAGTGACCTTTATTATTTATTTTATCCCTTAATGTACCCCATTTCTATAATAATGAAAATAATATTATTTATTGATATGCTCTTATCTTGTGAATTAATATTAAATATTATTCATTCAAAGAATATTAAATATATATTATTTCTCATCAGACTATTAAACTCAGTCCACCATTCCTTCAAAATATTTATTAGGCCTTGAATAATTCCTATTTATTTATTAAATAAATTTCACTTCATTATTCACCAATAAATAAATAAATATTATATTCACTAAATAGAAATTAAATGTTTATTAAACATTATAATCACATAATACTACCATGAATAATTATTGATGGAAATATGTGATCAAGAAAATATGAATAATTATTAAACCACATGTGGGAATAATATTTATTCAAAATTTTAAATAATAAATAATAATATATTATTTAACTAAGATTTTGGATACACTTAGTGTGTGACCCTCTGGGTCTCTTTCTTAGTAGAAATAAGAGAAGTAGCCTAAATTACAAGGTTATTATCTAGAAACATGACAAGGAACCTATAGAGAAAAAAGATAACACTATGAAAAAATAAAACCTTATATGGATTCTCACTATGTAATATAATCCCTTTATTATGATATCTCTAATAAAAAATATATCACGCTAGGACCTTCGACCTATGTGCTCAATGTATCTTTATTTTACTATTGGAAATCGAACTTATCTATATAACACTAAGGCCATGGATTTATTTAGGATATATCATTTACATCAAAGGGGCAGAGATATAATTTTTTTTAAAGAATAGAATGGATAGATCCTTTCTCTCATTATTAATTAATGAAATATTTCTCATGACACACCAAATGTATCTTACCTCACCATGAACATATGTCATCATATCTTTTATCAGTACATCAAAGTACATGACTCATAATACTCATTAATAATATCCTCAAAGTCTAAGGAAAAATACACATGTACACATATAGGGACATCCAATAACACGTAAATATGGGTTTTCTATTAAAGGGTCTCATTATTATAATATCCTACACTAGATATTACTAAGATTGTACACCATGAGAAGGTGCCTAAAATTCATATAAGTATCCACACCTGATATCCTGTATCATTAGTGTCCCTAAAATGATATCATCCAGATATAGAATATGTATTTTAAGAATACTATTGTGGAACTTCTGGGTTCTCATCATAATGGGGAATTTCTTTGACCTTTTAGTATTCCAACTACTCTTAGGACACAATCACATACTATGTTACAACGAAGAACAATCATGACATGATAATCTATTTATTAATATTCAAAACTATGAATACAGTTAATCATAAAGTACACAAAATTTTTTTCTAGGGAACCAACTCCAAAAGAATCCCAATTTCACTAGATCCAACTACAAAAAACCTTAAATACACTACCTCTCACATGATACTCATTCTTCTACTAAGATAGACCTCTAGTAAAGGGTTCCCCCATGTTTTCTTTTGTAGTAACTCTACTTACTGCAACTTCACCCCTCTAATTAAACTACCTCAAGAGTTGATACTTCTAGAGTATATGATTTGTCTGTTGGTATGACCTTGGATCTTTTACAAGATCCACCATTGTATTATTATCACAATACAATGTGATATGATCTTTAATAATAAGTGTCACACCAAGATCCTGGATAAGGGTTTGTATCCAAGAAGATTCATTGGATGCATTTTTAGATGCTATATACTCTGAATATATTGTAGAATCAATGAAAAATTGATTCTTTGAACTATTTTAGCTCATATATCCTTCATTAATATAGAAAACATAACCTAACTAAAACTTCAAATCATTCAGATCTATTTGAAAAATAGAATCAGTATAACCTATGATGACTAACTCCTCGTATCCTTCATACTCCATGAACTTATCCTTAGTTATTCTAAGATACATGAGTATATCCTTAACATAAGACCAATTCTATTCTTCTAGATATGCTTAATATCTACCAACCATGATCAGTGAACATGCAGCATTACGTCTAGCTTATGAAATGGCATGCATGATTGATCCTACTGTTGAAGAATATGGGATCTTACTCATTCTCTCTTTCTCATGTTGTGTTCGAGGACACATTTTCGTAGAATGATATACACCATGGGAATCTAGAACCAATACCATCTTAGATTCTTCCATACTAAATATATTTAGAATCTGGTCAATGTATGTACTTTAAATTAGTCCAAGAAGCCTCTTGGATCTATCACTAATGATATTGATCCATAGAATGTAGGATGATTCACCTAACACCTTCATGGAGAAACATTTGTTTAACTAGTCCTTAAATGACTATAAGATTGGTATGTTGTTTAAAATAAGTAATATTTCATTAACATATACTAGGATAATAACTTTATTTCTATTAAACCTCTTATAAAAAATTGGATCACATTCATTATTAATGAAAAAAACTCCTTTATAATTACATCAAATCATATGTTCCATGACCTAAATGATTTATTCAATCCATAAATGGATATATAAAGATTTAAAATATTTCTGGAATCAAATGGGGTCATAAACCCTTATGGTTTTTTCATATAAACATATTCCTAAATGTTCCCATTAAGTAATGCAGTTTTAAAATCCATCGGGAAAATTTTCTAGTTATGGTAAGCTGCTATAGAAAGTAGAATTCTGATGGACTTAAACATGGAAAATGGTTAAGAGGTTTCATCATAGTCAATTCCTAGAAGCTGTTTAATCCTTTTAGCCACAAGACTTGCTTTATAGGTATTTATTTTACCTTCCATGTCCATTTTTCTATTGAATAACAATTTTCTCCCTACAGTCTTTACATTGATTTGTGTATTGACCAAAACCCAAACTTGGTTATCATTTATGGGATCCATTTAAGAATTAATGGATTTTTTCCATCTTAAATATTTTGAGCCCTCTATTTCCTCTTTATAGGAGAGAGGTTCATCATTTTCAACCAATAACGAGTCACCATCTTCAGTGACTAGAAAACCATATCTCTTTGGTTCTCTTACCTCTCTTGTGATCCTATGTAGTACTTATATTTCATAAAATACTTCTTCTATGGGGACCTATGGAATCTATTCCTATACCAACTCTTGTGTATCTTGATAATCAACATCATTGAACTCAATATTTCTCCCACTATCCTTTTTTGAGTATGTGATCCCTCTCAAGAAAAATGACTTGTTTGGTGATAATCAATTTCTTTTATGACGAGTTGTATATTTAGTATCCATTTTTTTCCTTAGGATACCCTATATAGATACAATTTGTTCCCTAGGGTGCTATTTTTTTGCCTTATAAGGCCTTAAAAAAACTCCTCGTAACCCCATACATGTGTATGCGACAAAAAAAATTTCTTTCCACTCTATAACTCAAGGAGAATTCTATTTTTATATTTAGTTGGTACTTTGTTTAATGTGTATGACTCAGTTCATAATTCATATCCCCAAAAGGATAATAGAATATTTTCATGACTCATCATTGACCTTACTATGTCTAACAAGGTACAATTCCTTATTTCACTTACACCATTCCATTATGGTGTGTAAGGTGGATTAAGTTGAGATAGATTCCCAAAATCTCATAGAAATTCAATAAATTATTGATTAAGATATTCACCACCTAAATCTGATTAAATCTTCTTTATCTTATCTCCAAATTTATTCTCTACTTCATTATTGAATTTCTTTAGTTTCTTAAATGATTCATAATTATACCTCATCAAGTAGACATAACCATTCTACTCAAGTTATCAGTAAAATTTATGGAGTAAGAATACCCACCTTTAGCTTCTACTATAAATGGTCCACACACATTAGTGTATACCAATCCTAGAATCTCTATTTCCCTTTCACTTTGTCCATTGAATGGTGGTTTATTAATTTTTTCCATGTAAATAAGCATGATATCTTTCAAGTGGTTTTAGTATAGAAGATTCTGAATAACCCTCTTGATAGAGCTTTGTCGAATACTTCTTATTTACATGACCAAGACGATGATACCATATCTGGGTGTTATATGAGTCATGTGAACATAATTAGTTATCAATTCAAAATACTTGGTTTTTATAATTTAACACATAAATACCATTATTTAAATGTTCCATACCATAACACATGTTTTCTTTATAAAAGAAACAAATTTTATTTCCAAACATTAAAATAAACCCATCTATATCTAGGAATGATAAAAAAATTATGTTCTTGGTAATAGTTGGTACATAATAATAATTTTTTAAAACCAAAATAACTCTCGTTTTCAATAAAAGGTGGTAGTCACCAATGTATATAACAACCATCATTGCACCATTGGAAGCTCCTAAATCCACCTCTCCTTTAGAAATATTTTGGAATCTACTTGTTTCTGTATTTGGATATAGATGTGAACACCACAAGTTGTATCTAATATCCAATGTGTAGATATTGAATGATTACACACGATAATGAATTCACCTTTAGCTTCCCCTTACTTTTGGATGTAGTTATTCTTCCAGTGGCCTTGTTTTTCAACTGAAAAACATACCACTTTATATTCCTTACCCCTACTTTGGATCTTCCTATTTGAGGAAGGACGATGATCAAGATATTTATACATGCTATGAATCTTGGTCCCCTTATCCTTGTTAATACTTTTCTTATTCAACATAAGGATCATGGGTATATCATTCCCCATGTCTTTATGCACTTATAAAATCAATGTAAAAATTTCTAAAATTATCTTCTCATCATTTCTCATATTATAATTAATAATAAAACTAGAGAATGTATTGAGTAGTAAGGAAAGTATGATATATGTATGAAAATCATCTGAGAATTTAATACCTAATATGTATAAGTGTTCAATTTATCTAATAATATTGAATACATGAGGCCCATATGGCATAGACACTCCAAGATTAGTTATAAAAAAATCATTGGAGATCTCATATCTCTCTTATATCACCTTCTCTTGGTATAGATCTAGAAGGTGAGACATCATTCTATATACATCCATGTCCTCATGTTGCATGAAAATATCATTTTTCATAGATGATAGCATAAAAAATTGAATATTTTTATCATAAAGCAGATGTTTCTCATAGAGATATAACTCTTCCTCACTATCCTAATTACCAGTAGCATTATGAATAGGTACTTCCATCACTTATAATTTTCTTTCATGGCGTAGAATAATGTGAAAGTTCCATTTCTACTCTTGTAAGTTTGTTCTGGTGACAAGGTTATCCTTCACAATTATAGATCATAGTGATATATTTGAATTCATTTTATTTACATTCCTTCAAATAATATGATCATAGATTTATTACTTTATATGATAAAATTTTGACAAATAAATAAATATTTATTTATTAACCTCCCACAATTTTATCAAAACCCAGTATCCCTCACCATTGGCTTATGAATATCTTATTTCATATACATTCTAGTGGAAAGGATCCATATTCCTCTTCTCATTACCCCAAATTTGGTTGGTCAATAAATTTGAAGGGTTTTAGGTAGGAATTACAAATTCCAACTATATTAACTCACAATTACTTGATCTGTTGGGTGGAATCCCCAATCCTGAAATTTGATTTCCTCAAACCTTTCCACTTAGTTACAGCAAGTTCTACTTTGGAAATAAACCATTGATGTGAAATAAGTTATGTCAACCTAATACCTCATTTTAGAATTCCCTGATAGTTTAAATCACCCCAACTTTGGTTGGTCAAGCACTTTGAACTATAGTTCAATTTTAACTAAATTAGTGGAATGCTTTACCGGCATAATATTTATAATCGAGGTGTTTTTATCTTTTATGAATAAATTGAGAATTATTATCTTTATCACATGATTTTTAATATTAAGTGGATTTAATTAAGTGATTAATGATGTATTATATAATATCTACACATAATATAATTTATTTTAGTTCTATCTTACATACTTGTTCATTTCATTAATTCATGTGATCTCAACAAGACATACATAATGAAATAACCTTGAAGCATGATAGAAATAAAATAATAAATTAGTATGATCATGAAATTTTACTAATTGTTAGATTATCTAGTGGATGATAAACTAACAGTTGAACTAGGGGTAAAACACCTTGAACCAATTAAGGTTTGAGTTTTATCATTCCACTTGTCCACTTATGTATCTATCTTGGATTGGTTTTTTCCTTAGATCCAAACATGAGCCGCCTACACTAGCTTAGGAGATCCATCCATTATATATTATTTTACACACAAACAGGCAAGGGGAAAAGGTTTTACATAAAATAATCCATAGGCACACAAACCCTTATATAATGAGATGAGAGATGACATGCATGCCACCAATTTAACTTAATAATAAATTAAATGAAACGAATCACATACAAAGGTATAGTATATGCTCATGATCACCCACATG
Organism: Viscum album; assembly: GCA_963277665.1. Taxonomy (NCBI): domain Eukaryota; kingdom Viridiplantae; phylum Streptophyta; class Magnoliopsida; order Santalales; family Viscaceae; genus Viscum; species Viscum album. Next base: position 624,063,577 of record OY728150.1, on the reverse strand, counting down.
CATGAAATAAATAATCCATTTAATAAATCTAGCATTCAATTCTTAATCATTATTATTTAAGATAAATCAAGTTTGAATCAATTAATTATCTTATCTAATTAATCAATTATTTTATCTTAATTCTCATCCAAATTTCCATGAGTTTCTAATCCATCACAATTTTAAAAAAATTAAATAATTTTAATTAAAGTTAACTATGTACATAAATGTACCTTGGAGGTAACATGGTGAATACTTGTCTAAATCCACCCAACACCATTATACTCATATATTGTTTACTCTTATGACATGTGTCATACACTAATTATCACCAAATTTTATAACATTTACTATCAACTTAATGATTACATGGATTAAATGATTTTTCTGTCGTGTGATATACTTAATATATATAGAGTAATCACTGTAATATGACTCATACATGATATGCAGATCTAAAAATTGTACAGAAATTATATATATATATATATAACCCATCACATGTCCCTTCTTATCAACTTAATTAACACACACAAGAACATGTTGATAAGTTTTACATAGTATAATAAATTAATTTTAATTCTGTATAATTTGGTATAAGTACACGACAAGTGAAATCCAGCTACATGACATTTACCCTTATCACTGTCTATCCACAACAAAGGCTTGGGGAATTGGCATGTAAACTGTGCCATAGAAAATATTGGAGTACACGACGTGTATATGGGATACACTTTATGTGGTCTTAGAGTTACATAGTCACCAGTCAGGTAGGATGTGTAAGAATATACATGGCCTGTCTATGACCATAGACACACCGTGTACGTGGGATACACAACATGTACTCTAGCTAAACATGAACTAGGCTAGCCCAGTAAACATATGGTGTAAAATTAAATGAACCATGTGTAATAAATGAACATACTTTTAATTAATTATGAATTAATTCTTGGTGTATTGAACACTAGTACACAGTGTGTACCCCTAGGTACACGGAATGTACTCTTGTGTTATTAATCCATAATCCTTGACACCTCTTGATGAGATATTTGATTTTATTTCTTTCATAAAATTAATCAATTTGATTAGATTTTTGAGAAAAAAAAGGAAGAAGAAGAAGATATTGCAAATTGTTTTAAAGAATTATTAAACTTGAATTGAAAACTAAATGAAAAATGTGCAAATCAATCAAGGATATTTAAATAATTATACATAATAATGTGTCTTATTTGATACCACTTGTATGTTCTGTGTACATTTGAATCATGTGATGGGTCATTCCCAACTTTTTTTTCATGATTGATGATCAATACTATATTTACACACAAAAAAACATAATGATCAACAGAATGGAATCAAAGAAAAATAGACAAGGGATATAATGTTAGAATCAAGTGATGGATCATCACATATTATTTATAATTAATTTAATTAATTAATAATTACCATATGAGAATTATTTCTTCATTTATCTGTCTAATGATATTTATACATTGCACCATTATTGTGTTGAAGGAATAAAGAGAATATTCTATCTAGTATTTCTCCACATGTGTTGCTAAAATCTCTAAATGTCACTATAGTAATCTTTGGTTGATAGAATGACATATGTCACTATAGGGCTTAAATCATCATCCGCCTCCCACAATGAATCTCTAAATGTCACTATAGGGATTTAAGAGGATTATTTGGATTCATTGTGCACAACAAGTCAAATGAATTGAATCTCTTTGAAAATAATATAATTGGGTTTATATATTGCTAGTGTTAAAAATAAATAATTGCACAAGTGTTCTTTATTATTTATTTTATCCCTTATGGAACCCCATTCATATAATAATAATAATAATAATTCTCAACATCCTCTTAACTTGAAAATTAAAATTAAATATTATTTATTCAAATAATATTTAATATATATTATTTCTCACTGAACCGTTATACTCAGTCCGCTATTCCTCCATAATATTTATTGGGCCTTGAAAAATGTTTATTTATTTATTAAATAAATGTTACTTCATTATTATTCAATAAATAAAGAAATATTATATTCACTAAATAGAAAATAAATATTTATTAAATATTCTTCTCTCACAATATTATCTCGAATAACCAGTGATGGAATAAATTTGATCAAGAAAAAACATGAATAATTATTAAATCACTTGCAAGAATAATATTTATTCAACTTTTTAAATAATAAATAATAATATATTATTTAACTAAGATTCTGGATACACTTAGTGTGGGACCCTCTAGGCCTCTTTCTTAGTGGCATTAGGTGAAGCAGCCTAAAGTTAAAAGTTAGCTTCTAACAACACACCAAGGAACCCATAGAGAAAAATTTAAGGGAGGTCACTGGGGACTCGATGGGTGCAGAGGTTCGGGATTTTAGTGCCTTTTACGGTCCAGGGGACTCGATGGGTGCAGAGGTTCGGGCGCTTGCATCTGGGTTGGCGGTGTGTAGGCAGAGAGGAATGCATGTTGTAGAGGTGGAATCTGATTCTGAGTCTCTTGTGAAGATGTTACAGGGAGGTCACTGCATTCCGTGGGATTTGACCTATCTCATTCGTAGATGCAAGGTGGAGACGGGCCATGGAAGGGCCATTCACCACAGTTGGAGGGAATCCAACTTTGCTGCAGATGCTCTAGCTCGATTGGGCAGACAGGAAGAGCCTCTTGTCATTTTTGGAGGTTTGAACTCCCTCCCAAAGGAGTGCCTTACTATTGTGCAGGCAGATTCCCTTGGACTCCATCACTTTCGACCTCCTTGAAGGGAGACCGCTTGTGTTGTAGCTCTTCTCTGAATAATAATAAAAAGTAACTTGCAGCTCTAAAGTTACTTAAAAAAAATGACATAATACCTCACATAGATGCTCACTATGTAATATAATCCCGTTATCACAACATCTCTAATCGAGAAGGTTACAAGTTGGTGCCATTAACCTATGTGCTCAATGTCCCTTTCTTTGAATTTTTGGAAAGAAATTTTTTTTATAGAACTGGACATGGATTTATTTAGGCTATATCATTTCAATCAAAGGGATGAGATATCAAATTTTGTTAAATAACATAAGGGACAAATCCTTTCTCGCATTATTAATTAATTCAATATTACTCATGATGCACCCAACATATCTTACCTCACCACGAACATATTTCATCTCAATTTTCATCAGTAAATCAAAGTAAATGACTCAAAATACTCATTAGTAATAATATTAAAGTCTAAGGTTAAATACAAATGTTTGTAGATAGGAACATCCAATGACACATATAAATGTGGATTTCCTACTAGCGGGTCTCGTTCTCATAATATCCTACACTAGATATTACCAAGGGAGTACACCATGAGAATGCGACTTAAAGTCCTATGAGTCTCCACCCCTGATACCCTGTATCATTTATTTCTTTCAAATTATATCATCTGGTTATAGAAAATATATTTTTAGAATACTTTTATGGAACTTATGGGTTCTCATCAGAGCGGGGAATTCCTATGATCTTTTAGTGCAACAACTACTCTTAAGACATTATCACATACTATGTTATGCATAATAATAATAATGTTGTGATAAGGTGTTTATTAATATTTAAAAATATGAATACATGTAATAATAAAGTACATAGAATTTGGTTCTAGGAGTATATTAGTGTGTGTTATGAGTGGGATGAGTCCTCTGGGATATATGGGTATGAGGAGGAGGGTTTTCTATTTATAATGTGCTTAAAAGATCTACCAAGGATATGTGGAATGATAACCATGAATGAGACATTGAAATTGGCTATTTCTTAGCATCGAAATTGTAATAGGATTAGTGTGAGTTAGACTGGGATGATCCTGATTAGTGGGACTGGGTTATGATGAAAAACCAGATGAGGATGGGACCTACCTCTTGATGCTAGGTTTAGGTTGAGCCTACAGGCTATGAGAACATTGTGGCGGGTGTTCGGTATGGCTCAATCATATGTTTATAAGAAACCTACTTATTTCCCTTATGGGTAAGATGATAATTCCAAGGGGTTTGATTTTTTGTGCTTGTGTGACCAAGATGGTATTAATAATATTATCCTAATAATCTAGATGGTCATCAAGAAATTTTTGAGATGTGGGGATAGGTATAAAGATACCAACACCCTAGTGAAGAGCCTATGAGCTTATGGGATGGGCTGCATACCCTATTTGATATTTCATGTGTGTTCCTAGTTGAGTGATGTTAGATAATAATACTGGATAGTTGTGGACCGTACTTTGATTTATAAGGTAGTGGTTGGGATGTGCATAGTTATGTGGCCATATGATTATGTAAAACCATCATTGTGGAGGAGGGAATGGTTTGGGCCATTATGTTCAACTTTCCCTAACGGGTTTAGCATGGGTACTATTGTGTGACATCTCCCTGAGTGATAGGGGATGGCCACAGTACCATATTCTGTGGCATCTCCCAATCATAGGGATGACCAAGGTACTATTTATGTAGTATCTCCTAGAAACATGGATGACCAAGGTACTACTTGTGTGGTATCTCTCTGAGTGATAGGGGATGACTGAGGTACTATTTGTGTTAAATCTCACTAAGTGATATAGGATGAAAAAGGTATTATTGTGATACATATTTTGAGTGAGTAGGGATGAAAGAGGTACTTTATGTAAACCATACCATGATTCATTGGGGATGTATTTGATTTTTTCATGAGGTGACTAGTTTATGATGATGTTTGAAGTACATAAGGTTGGGTATCATGGTGTTCTAGTTAGCACACAACAACCTGACGTGCATGTTTATTTCTATCATTTATTTTACCCATGCAAACATGTATATGATAGAATATTCTGGGAAAACTTCATGAGAACCTACTGAGATGTACTTATCACACCCTGTATGGGCACTCTAGTGTTTGTGTATACCTTATGTCTATTTTATTTGTCTGATCACAAGTTGTGTAATGGATTGGGAATGATTAGCTCAATAGGGATTGGGGGTGTTGAGATGAGGTGAGGCTCAGAGATGGTAGTGGATCATCCTTGTATATTTTGTTCTTTTATTATTATTTTTTACATCTGATTGGCCAAGTGGGTGATTATTTCTGATGTATTCTTTTAGTCTTTTCCATTCCATTTTATAAATCAGGGATATTATTTATTGATTCTGCATACTATGATTATTATTATGGATGATGGTTGATTATTTTATTATTATTAATGGTTATTATATAGCGACCATAGTCCCAAAAATGTATTATTTAGTCCCTCACCTCTAGTTATAAGCCTATAGCATATGTGGAGGCACACCTGAGTCATATGACACACCAATCAGGAAACTAGTGAGTGGTATCAGGTCAGGGGATTACAAAGTTTTATTAGAGCATCTATTATTTTTTACTATTTAGGATATGATATATTGGTAATAGGGATGTTTCAAAGTTTGTGATGAACATTAGATTTGTGATACATGAATACCTTTATAGTGGCAAGTCTAGGTTACTAGGGTTATAATATTGTTATTCATGGTTTTCATTATTACAATTGATATGTTTATTTAAATATAATGTGTTCATTTTTATTTATGGTTTTGGATCTTAGACCATGGTGGAAAGAGGACTGCGTATACGAATCATATTTGGAACATAGTATCAACATGACATTTATGTGTGATTTATTTCTCTAATGATAGGGATAATGTTCTTTAATGTTTCAACAAACACTATTATGATGTTTTCCTATATAAATTATTGGTGGTATCACACTCAACTAAACTTGTAAGGGATTTATAGTGACTCTTAGTGGGTTAGTGTAGGAATTTGATACCTTGGTATGATATGAGGATGGGAATGAGTTTCTTTAAAGATATAGATACCCCTAATATTGATGGGAAAATGCATGTGAGATGAATTGTTCATTTGAGGTGTGAAGCACTTGGAGTGATTCTGGTAATGAGGTTGGGTTTTAAGGGTAAGATCAGTTATATTCCTAGATTTATTGATTTTTAGTGTGGTTCATGATGAGATAGTGGATCATGATCCAATATGGCCAGATCTAGGATGAGTAAATCATATATATATGCTTGTGGTTTTAGAATTATTCCTAGGTGGTGGTTGATAAAGTGGTTGGGATTGGCATGAGTGATATGCCTCCAGAAAATTAGAAATTAAACACTGAGTATGATTTTAGCTAGATAAGATTGAAATATAGTGGGGCATGGTTATTTTTTTAGGCATGTGATCCTAGGTTTGATGGGATGTGACTTGTGGGAGAATAAATTGAGTTGTGTAATCAGGTTGTACGGGAGATCACACCCATTGGGTTTAGTTAAGGCCGAGATAAATAGTAGTAAGAACCTATGAGGGGTTCTTAGAGGCTCACTCTACCTAATAGTAGTAGAGTTATATTTTTTTAATTTTAAATAAAATCATCTATAAATAAGGGTAATGGAATATTGGTTACAACCAGTGTTTTTTGGGCTATGAATTAGTGTGCAGTCGTGTGTGGTTAAAGACCATTAGATTTATTAGAACGTGATATGCATGTTGGCTTGAGGTATTGGTGAGTTTGGGAGGTGTTCTTATGTGGTGAGAGGTAACATCATAAATGGATTTGGGTAGTGTTGTGTGCTCAATATGAGCTTGATCCTTGATAATATTTGTAAGGTATATAATGATAATGGCCTAGGGGCAGTGACATGCGTATGATGATTAAATCCATTCAGAGTTAAACTAGAGGAGTGGTGTGATGAAATTAATTTGGTGGGTATCACACCGTTTGATGTTGGCAGTCATGACCCTCATTATGGATTAATTTTAGTGATTTTTATGTATAATGTTCCTAGTGATATGGGAATGGGTAGCGATTCGTGTTTCACTTGGCACTCGGGTATGAGTGGGATGTTTATGACCAATCATAATGTTTTTTTTATAGATGGAGAATGGGATATAGAGATAAACCACTTTGGTTTAGTGAAGTAATTATAAGGATAATATTATTGTCGGGAAAATCATATCAATCATTTAAGTATGACCCTCATATTGGTTGGGTCATGGATATAGAAAGATTGGTTGATAGAAGATCAAGATGGCATTAGTATTTTGGTGCATGGGAAGATTTTATTTTATTTGACTCCTTAGTAAATACCAAACTTTGGATTTGTATGTGGTGAATATTTTGTTTAAGTGTTGGAGTTTTTCATCAAAATTATGGTGTATTCTATGTTTTAGCATTGGGATTGGGATATAGTTAAAACGATCTAAGAGTAAGTCCTATTAGAGATATATCGATGCTCGTGTTGAGAATATGATTACTGGTGTGGGTGGTTGAGCACCCAATCATGGAATTACACCATGTATCCGGTTTATAATTCTATGTTGGTAGTTGAAATTTTTTTTTATGAATTTGGGAATTAATTCATCTTTATTTAGAAATGTGATAGCATATCAGTGGGTGAGATTGATCATTTTCTTGAAAAAGTTTTCCCGAAGAAGATTGAATAGTTTTATCACATTGAATTTGATGTGGTGAGGAGAAAACCGCACAAAACATATTTAGAGACCCCTAAAATAAAATAATATATAGGAAATTCCGATGATGGGGAGCACCATAAACCAAAATTATCCTTTATGATTGGAACCTTATGGTAGGGAGAACCATAATCATGGGTATAAATTGATTTTTGAAACTTTGGTGTCTTCTGATAGATAGGTGAAACTTAGTGTCTTCTCATTATTGGCTAGGGTTATGAGTGGGTATCTCAAATGTTGATTAATAGTGTGACCTAATGTTTAGAGCTACATAACAGAAGCGTGATCGACATTTAGGAATAGAACACATTGGGTTAATGGTGAATTGATGAATGAGATAGGCCAGGAATGATGATTTTAGGACCATTGTAGCTTTTCAAGGATGATAAGAATTATGGTGGAGATTCTTTAATGAAATTTATCATTAAGAGACGTGAAATTTAGAGGGAATTTAATTTTTTGAACCTAATCTGGGTTGGGGTGATCATTTGATGATTGTTTTGAATATGGTTTGTCACTTTATGAAACCTGATGGTCAATCCATGACAAAGGATTGGTTGAGGGATCATATCATGGTCGGGGAGGCACTACGACATGGATACAGTAAGTCATTCCATAATAAGTGAGTATCGCAGAATGAAAAATTTCTTGTCTATGTTTTTGAACTAGGAAAAACATTATTTATGGGTGTCACACTATGAAGGTGGGTGTCATGCCATGATAAAAAATTATATATGGGCTTGGAAAACCATACATTCTTCTTTTGAATGTTTTTCTATGAGGAAGATGGTCACAACATGACTCTTGGGATATACCTTGAAGTTTAGTATAAGGTGAGGTGTCATGGCATGGAACATGAAAGTCATATCTATAAGGGGGAGGCTATGGCGTGGTAGAAAGAGTCTAGGTAGAGAGTATGGGGCCTTAAAATTTTGTTTTTCCCAATAAGTGTGTTCCATGATGTGATTATACAGATCATTACATATAAGGAAAATTATGAGGTAAGGTTCACATAGTGATGGGAGGCCACAAGGTGGTGTCACACCATTACCCTTAGATACATTCCCTAACCAGACCCTAGGTTGGGGCATTACCTCATGATACTAATGGGTCAGTCAATGACATGCCCCTTTCCCAGTTTTTAAAAATAGGGCTAGATCCATCATTTGAAGGTCATACCATTTTCTATCTTGGTCTAAAAGTGCATTGGGACGTGGCCATTTAGGTTTGTCTCCCCCTATTTTATGCCCATTAAACCCCCTTAGTGAGGGGTGATTTTTGGGTGTTTTCCATGTAAGATCAAGGTGAGCTCTTCCCTCATTCTCCTCTATTCTTATTACCATTTTATAGATGATTTGGATGTCATTAAACTTGGTTTTGATACTAATTTCACCCAATCATGGAATAATTGTTCTAAAATTATGGGGATTTTTCTCAACATTGTTAGAGGAGATTTCAAGAGGATGAATAGAAGAGAATTTGTGTGTTTTCAATCAGTGAACACAACCCAATGAGTAATTCGGTGATTATGCCTCATTGGATTAGTTTAAATAATTAATTATAAATTATTATAATTAATTATTTAGATGTTATTAATTAAGATAGGGGATCTATTGTTGATAAAATCTTGGAAAAGACATGGATATTCTTAGTTGAGGATGATATGAGCATCACGAGGATGGTAACTCTGTGTTGGAGTTAGACAATCCCTTTAATAAAAAACCACATGATATTTATGCATGATTGCGCATGTTTATATGTTTTCATGGGACTGAGTAAGGAGATATGGATCAATAGAATACTAAAGAAAGAGATAGGATATTGTTAAGCCTCTTACAGCTATAACAGGTGTTTCCTTGCACCTTGGATATTTTAGGATCACCTGAAGACTATGTTTCCAATAGAAGTAGGTGTTGATTAAGTTTTTATAGAACTAAATTAGGTCTTAGAACCTAGTATGAGATGTGGGTTTCCTATGTTGGACCTTATAGGACTAGTTGGGTAGGTATGAGAGGCTTAGGCATAGTTGGGATGAGTGGGACGGTGGTACACCTCACGCATGACCGAGAATGCCCTCTTTAGGGTGGATAAAATTCTTGGTGTGTGATATGAGCTAGATGAGTCCTATGATACTAGACATGGTGTTAAAAGTAGGGTTTCCTCTAGAAAATGTGTTTGAGATCTCTCTTAGGGATATGTGGAAAGATACCCACAAATGGTATGTGGAAACTGGAAATATCTTGGCATCAATATTCCAAGGGAATGAGAGTGAGTTTACTTGGAATGATCCCAGGTAGTGGGGATGTGTTGAAATGTAGAATAATTTGAGTATGGGATATATATCTTGAGGATAGTGTCAGGTAGAGCATATGGGTTTTGAAAACACCATGGGGTATTGGGTAAGACTTGGAATTGATGAGTATATACTAGATGAGTTTTAGAAACCTAGTGTTCACCCTTATGAGTGAGAAGAGGATAGAAAGGGGTTCAACATGGTGTGATTGTGAAACTAATATAACCTTGATAAGATTATCCTGAGTGGATGGATAAGTTTTGATATGTGTTTGAGGTGTTGTGATAGGTCTCAAGAGACTAGCACCCTAGTGATGAGATGGTGAGCTTGTGGGACATGTTACATGCTTTGTTTGTTTTTGCTTGTATGTGCCTATTTGGGTGATTCTGGATGACAGGATCATATGGTTTTGGATCCTTCGTTGAGTGAGAAGGCAGTGGTCAAGACTTGACTATAAATGTGTCTAGATTATAATGATCATACTTTATTGTGAAAGAGGTAATGGTTTGGGCGTTTATGTGTAGCCTTCCCTGAGGTGGTTAGTGGCTGTACTATTGTGCAACATCTCACTGAGTGATAGGAGATGACCAAGGAACTATATTGTGTGTAAAATTCTAATAATATGGATGAACATGCTACTATCTGTGTGGTATCTCCTAGATATAAGGATGACCATGGTACCATTAGTATGAAATCTTCTTGAGTTATAAGGGGTGATCAAAAAAATATTTTTATAGCATCTCCTTGAGTGATAGGGGATGAAAAGGGTATAGTTGTATGACATCTCTTGAGTGATCAAGGATGAATGGGGAACTTTATGTACATCTTACCCAGAGTCTTTGAGTAGTGATTGAGACTTTATGTACACCCTGTATTGAGACTTTAGGTGTGATTATAGATATAGCATGAGGTGACTGGTATCCAATGATGGCTGAAGCAGGTAGGGTCAGGTATCATGGAGGTAGGGTTTGATCATGGAGACTCAACATGCAGGTTTATTTCTATAATTTATTTTCCTCATGCATACACATATATGATGAAATATATTAGGGGTACTTGGTGAGAACCTACTGAGGTATATTTCTCACACCCTGCACAGATACTCTTGTGTGTGTAGACCTTATGTCTTATTAATAGTTCTGAGCATAATTTGTATAGTGTATTGGGTTGGAGATGATAAGATTAGATGAGTCCATAGAAGAGTATTAGAACATCCTTATATATTTTATTCTTTTGTTTATTTGGTAATTGTGATCCACCTTATGGGTGATAATTTTTTATGTATGCTTGTATGCTTCCACATTTCACTTGTTATATCATGTATATGTTTTATCGATTATGTGTAATCTAATTATTGAAATGGATAATGGTTGGTTATTTTATTATTATTGATGGTTATGAAACTGAAGGGAATAGTCTTCCCAATGTATGATTTAGGCCCTCATTAATAGTCGGTAGCCTCAGGGATATGGGGAGGCATGTCTGAGGTCTTATGATGCATCTGTCGGGACATTGGTGAGTAATCTCAGGACGAGGCATTCCACACACACATGCTCAAAAAATATAATAGTTATTAAAAAAATATAATTATTAACTAATATAATCAATAATATTATATATATACATTATATTTAAATACAATTTGTAATATTCATAAACACAAAGATTTATAAACATTTATATATATAATTAATGATAATATTTTAAGTATAGTTTATTAATATTTTACATAATTAATTAAAATATTATGTATATATATATATTATTAATAATATTTTAAAATACAATTAATATGATGTAAAAAATAATCAATAATTAGTGATAAAATTTATAATATAATTAACAGTAATATTATTATTTATATGTAACAAAACATTTTTTAATTATTGATATTTTCAAGATATAAATAAGAATAATTATTATATAATTAATAATAAAATATCCTTACATATACATGAGAACTATTTTTTAAAAAAATATAAATAATAATAATAATATAAATATTAGATAGTAATAAGCATTTAAATATAATTGATAGTAATTTAATTGTATATATAATAATCAATGTATTTTAAATTTAATTATATTTATATATAATTATACATTTTTATAATTCATAATGTTTTCTAAATATAATTAGAAATATTTATATATAATTAATAATTAAAAATATATTTTATTTATAATGAATATTAATTTATATTTTTATTTAATTAATAATATTCAAATTGTTTAAATATAAATGATAAAATTTTAATATATTTACTCTAATCATTTCATATAAATAAATTTTAATATAATTATATAATATATATTTATACATAAAAAAGAAATAAAAAACCGGATAAGCATGGTGGGTCGAGTGGTTATCCTTTATAATTCCCAACTCAAGTTCTAGGTCAGAATCCCACTAGTCTCCCATGGCCAGTTGATTTTTATATATGCATTAACGTTTATCAACTCTAGTTTTAGCATTGAAAAAAGGATAACTTTTGTCAATTCTGTTAAATACTTCCTTTATCAACACCAATCTTTTTGGCACTGATAAAGACACCATTTATCAGTGCATTTAGAAAAATGATGATAAAGGACTTTCCCTTATTATTTGAACCTAGCTATCACTCCCTTTAGTCTTATTTATCGTGTAAGAATGTGGTGTTTTCTATAAAAGATTGGAATTTTCTTGATGTTATTCCGGAGCAGTGCCTTTCGACGGAGTGCGATTCTGAGCCCCAGTGAGGCCGGAATTAAATTTTTAGTGTGTTCACACAATGTATGCCAAATAAGTGTAATAGATCCAAAATGGTAGCTTGGACGGGAAAACCAATGGCACCGTTGAGTCCAGAACATGTCGTTTACCCTACAGGGGGTGCAATTTTCACGGGCGCGGCCCTTCTGTGGAAAATGACCCCAGGGGCGTTTTCATAATTTAGCGGCATCATGTGTTGAGTTTTATAACTTTTTAATGGGGCCTCGGATTAAAATTCTAAGACCGCCGTTGTGCTTGAGAGGTGGTGTTTACCCTAGGGGAGGCTTAATCTTGACCGCACTGGAGGTTTCTGAAGTGGGTCTTTTTGGGAGGAATTCCTTAATAGAAACATAAATTCTATTTATGTATAATTTCTTCCCATATATCTTATTTACCCCTTGTCACTTCCCTTGGGGAAACCCTCTCAAGGAGATCTTCTCCTCAATCCCTCCTCCTCCCTCTCCAATCAAGGAGATCTCGGCTATGGCGAAGGCAAATCGACGACAAAAAGTCGGGCTAGGCCCGAGAGGTAGGATTGTGCATTTACATTTTAAATTCCCTCACCTACTTTGATCTCAATTTGTAGCATCTTATTTCTATTTGATCTTCTAACGATGCATATAAATGAGTAGTACACATTCAGAGCTTTACGACGCTTGTTTTAGATTTAAATTTGGAGTCCTGAGGCGTCTGCAGCTGCAAGTCGAAGATCGGGGTGTGTAGGGTGTTTTCTGGCAAGGTTCTCACCAACTGGGCAGCAACGGTCAGCGGACGACGAGATCAAGCGGGAGGCGGCCGGGCGTGGCTGCTGACGGCAGGCGGTGGCCGCGGGCGAGCGCAGTCAGGCAAGGAAGATGGGCCGATTATCGGCCGGTCGGCGAGGAAGATCAGGGTCAGCGACACCGGCTGGCAGACCACGACCCGCAAAGGGCAGGTCTCCATGGAAAGAAAACCGGACCGACTGAGCCGGTACGGGTGAGGCTGGCCGGTTCAGGCAGTGGGTGGGGTGGCCAAACCGTCCCGACCCACTGTTTCGGTCCGTTAATGTTTTAAACGCCCCTAAAATTCAAACTGTAAATCAGATTCGTGTGCTGTCAGCGGCGATGTGTTCCTTGGATCAAGACGAACTTTTTGAGATAGTCATGGGGATTTTTAAATCATAAGATAGGGGGGATCGGTGGTGTGACACGTACGATAAGTGGTTTTACGGTTTTTTTGGTAGTTCTTGTTTTGGATGGCACGGACACCTATAATGTACGATTTGAGCGCCATCAGTGGCATTGGGACCCTGGCGCCGAGGCAGAACATTCCTGGGTGGTTTCAGGCATTGAAGTTGGAGTTGAGGTGTGGGACCCATGACTCGTCTTTTAAGCTGCGAGCAGCGTTTAGCAACTTTTTTCATCGGATGTCCATTCGGGGTGTGCGAGCAGTCGTTTTTGGGTGATTTTATGAGGGAATCGCAATGGAAATATCCACCCGCTTAAATTCTGCAGGATGGTGCGGGCCCCATAAGGGCCGTTTTGGAAGTTGGCGGTGATTTCTATATTTATCACTGGGTGTCCGTTTTAGACAAGTGGATATTCAATCTTTTGTAATTTTTTGAGAGGATCACAATGGTGTGATCCGTTCGTAGCAGTTCAGGACCGAGATGCGGGTCCCATGAAGCACCACTCGTGTGCGGTACGGTGAAATGCATCTTTTTCTCTGGATATCCGTTCCACACAATTAGGTAGTCAATTTGATGTGTCTTTCCGAGGAGATCGCAATGGTGTGATTCGACCGACTATTTTCGGGACTGAGGATGAGGACCACGGGTCGCCGTTCGGGCATAAAGAGGTGTTGGATGGATTTTCCATTAGATTTCCATTTGAGGCAAGTAAACAGTCTATCTCGCGTTTTCTTCCGCAAGGATTACAATGTTACAATCTATTTGAATGTGAGGAGACTCATTCAAGATCTCATTTAATGTGTAAGCATAAAAGGTGTATTGGTGGTGGTTCTTCTTGCAGTGTTTGTAGAGAACCCTTGGCATGTGATCGCGTTCACTCTTGGTAGAGTGAAGTGAATGCTTAAAGAGATGTGGTTGGTCGTGCTAGGACCATGGAGGAATATGGTTGGTGAAGTTATGTTTACATCTTTTTGCATTGACATTGGTTGTTGGGTGCATGATAGCCCTTGGGCTGGCAATGTGGCATACTCTGGGAGTATACGGGAATTCTTGGAGGTATATGTTGTAGTTTATACCTGAGAACGTTTGTGCACTTGGTTTGGTGATGATTTTGGGCCACACGTCATGTGGGATCCATGTGTGTGTCGTGTTCTACTTCACATACCTTTTACCTCTCGTGATGTAGAGGGTCCTCCTATTCTCGATGGTTTCGACCAGCAGGGTTCAGTGGTTTCCCCTGGTTCTGTTCTCGATGGTTTGATTAGTGGAGTTGTTTGGGTTCCCCTTTCTTTTTTAGACATGTGGGATTTCAGTATCACATCCCTTCATGTTCCCTGGTAGAATTTTGAGGATTCGGTGTGACCAATACATCGCATGGGCACCGTTCTTCTACCCATGAGGTTTTTTCTAGTAGGGATGGCCAGAGTAGTTTTGGGTTTACCCTCTAGCGGGGTTGGGCAGTGTGTTTCTCATCGACTTCTTCGGGTTTACCCTCCAGTGAGGATGGGCAGTGGGTTTCTCATCTACTTCTTAAGGTTTACCCTCCAGCAGGGCTGGGCAGGGGGTTGCTCATCGACTTCTTCAGGTTTACCCTCCAGTGGGGTTGGGCATTGGGTTTCTCATCGACTTCTTCAGGTTTACCATACAACAGAGCTGGGCAGTGGGTTTCTCCTTTAATTCTTAAGGTTTACCCTCCAGTAGATACTGATCAGTGGGTTACCCAATGACTTCTTAGGGTTTACCCTCCAGGAGAGACTATATAGTGGGTTACCCGACAACCTCTCATGGTTTACCCTCCAGTAGAGATTGGGCAGTGGGTTACCTGATCACCTCTTAGGGCTGACCCTTCAGCGGGGCTGGGAAGTGGGTTACCCAACGACTTATTTCAGACTCAATCCTTTCTACAAGGCTAGTCTGTGTCTTTTCTACGTGACTACCGAAGCAGGACCCTTGGTTGTACGGGTCACTAATGTGACAACTTTGACATCGAGCAGACCTCTCGACTGTGTGACAGTGACAGGGTGTGGTTTGACTTTCCCCAGAACTCTCAAGTACGAGGGGCACTTTCCCCACCAAGACACATCCTTGATATGCGATCTAAAACTGTGTAAGCGAGTATGTGCCTCCCAAAAAGGATAGTGTCAAGGTGCTGGGATTTGAGCCCCTTGACTTGCAGTTCGGGGTAGACGGGTGGGATGCTGGGCATCGATGGTGGTTACTTCTGAGACTGTTGGTGACTCACTTTCTTGGGCTGAGCTACGGGATGGAGATCCACTTACGATCTTGTTCGTGTTTCTTGACAGAGCATATATATATGCATACCTTGTTCTAGTACCCACACCTCGGGTTTTGGCTACTCTCCTTCCAGGAGAGGCTGAGACACGCGGGGTATGCCACGTGCTTTCTGTGTCATGATTCTCGTGGTTGGATGAGTCTACTCTTCTGCTATAGGTAGTGAAGACTCAACGGGAAGTTCATCTTCTCACTGTTTCTATCTCCTTATCATAGGACGAGTCTTCTTCTTTCCTCTTTTTGGGTTGAGGTGTACTCTTTACTACACTCTATTTGTTGTACTCCTTTACTATTCCCTCTTCAATCTACTTCTCACTCTTCAGTACCTCCTTTGTTGCTCCCTCGTTCCCTCGGGGTATCCTATTGAGTATTTTTATAATCACCCCTTCTTGGGATTTTCCTGCACTTGGTGTGCCCTTGAAGACAACTGATTGGTTGGTCATGACATTAATAGAGCTTAGGAGTTCGGGATCTCGGACTTCATACGGTGGTCTTTGTCGGGTTTCAGGTGTGGGACTCTCCAAGCTATTTTACATTTGTTTACCTGTTGCCGGGTTGTGTCAGTTTTCTGGTTGTGTGCGTGTTTTGCCCTTTTCTTTTTAGTTTACCTTCAATACTCACTTTATACTCTTTAGAGGTCGATGCACTCTTTGTGGTTGTTTATAGCAGATGGTACTTTTCTATGTATTTCAATTAGCACTATTGCATTGAGCGGGCTACGTGTGTGTGTACATGTACTTAGGCAAAGGCCTCCCCGAGTTGTTTAGCCTTCGGCGCTTTTCGCTAGCCCATGTCATATGGAGGTGGTCTTGGGGTAGTTGCGGCTCAAGCCCGAATAGGGTCGGGTCATGAAAAAGTGGTATCAAAGGCGGTTCATTCCTTGGAACGTTGTTCGGACGTCCCTAAAAAGGATTTGGTTGGGACCTAGGGAAACAGTTTCAATGTGTCTCAAGAGCGGCTCTTAGGCCAAGGAGTCTAGGGATAGTGCGGTGGCCGACATATCCATTCACTAGGACCCTGATAATCCACTTGTTGACTCGGCATGCTGAGACACTGGTTGCAGGGAAATTGGTTTGTGCATCACCTTGTATTGAGTCTTTGACTATACTTCTTGATTCAGCTCCCCATTGTTGTTACGGTTGTATACATATATGCTTATCTGATCACGGTACTCCCTGGTAACATTCAGGATGCCTCCGCAAAGCCAGCTAGCCAGGATACCAGCATTGGTTCGTGGAGACGACCCTTTGAGTGACGAGGCCTCAGTCTATGACCCATCATGCGAGTCCCTTTCTATGGGTGGGCCGGTAGCAGTAGCCCCACCTGGTGAGAAGTAGACAACTCCAACAGTGCAGGCGGAGCTTGAGTGTAGGTTGAGCACACTTCGTGAGTTCCAGCGACAGAGACTGCTGAGGTTCAGTGGTGATCCAGACCCTCAGGCAGTAGAGGTTTGGCTTGAGATTTTGGTTTTCCTTTTTAGTCTTGTATAGACACCAGCAGATCTTATGGTGAAATTGGCTGCTATCCTTTTCCATGGAGCAGTTGGGAATTGGTGGAGTCTGGTGACTCAGTTACTTAATGAGTCGTCGCTTTTATGGGACAACATTCATCTGATATTTTGTGAGGAGTTTTACCCTTCCTGCTTACACTCTCTTCGGATACAGGAGCTCCTATAGTTTCACCAGGGATGGATGATGGTGACTGAGCATGTGACTAGTTTCGCAGACCATGCATGCTTTTACCTGGACTTGTTCCATGATGAAAACTTCTAAGCGTAGAAGTTTGAGTAGTGTCTCCGCCGAGAGATTCATGTTATCATATTACCCTCGGGCATTCCCACTTATTCTGAGGTGCTAGAGAAGGTGCTGGTGACAGAGAGATTCTTGTCATGCTTTAAAGTTGGTGGTGGTAGTAGGCACGATAGAGCCGAGACTTCTATCGCGGATAGTAGGCGTCAGTAGACAGAACCTCAACGCAGGTGGCCTTCTCACCGCTAGTTTTGGAGACATGGTCATGCACCACTGTGGTGGCAGAACACAGGGCCTCAGTCGAGGATACCCTTCTGTGAGTGCACTCTAGGTTGTGGTCGTAAACCAAAATGGTGTCGGAGGGGACCAGGGCAGCCCAAAGATCACCAGTTCTATTCTTGGGATGGGCGAGGTCACGTAGCATGGGACTGCCCGACCAGGCACGCTGAGAATATCAGGAAATCAGCGGATACAACACCATGACGGAGGCGGTGCCGTGATCGAAGTAGTCCCCAGAGAGGTGGTGTGAGCAGAGGAGCGGGAAGAACTGGAAGTGGGGGACAACATTAAGAGGTCTTACTATCACCACCAGGTGGTCCACGTCAGGATCCAGGAGCTAATAGTTTGGACCACGGATAGCTGCGAGGTTTGGATGTCTACGATCCTACAAAGCATGAGGTGATAAGAGGTATGACCAACAAATCTTCTTCTTCTTGCAGTAGAATTTTCAGACTCTGTATGTGAAATTCTTTTCTCCTTGTTCCTTGTTTGAGGTGTTACCAGGGTGACGCGGGGCGTCATTGTAACCCTGTGTCGGTAGAGTAGAAGGCATAGAACCTTTTCTATTAGTCAATGGTGTCAACTCAATCTCTTTTTGAGCATGTAAGAGAGTCTTGGTTGTGAGAAATCGACTATGAAATCTTGCATGACCAGATATCCTTGGGTGTTTCACCATATGGATATTTTGAATTAGGGAATCACCTGGTTTTTCCCTAGGTTTGAATGGTGATTCCAGTCGCGATGTGCGACATAGGGGTTCGGCCGGGGAGGTAAGCTACCCATGAGGGCCTTCAGGCCGTTTGAGACCGTATGAAGGGATGGTGAGGTTCCCTACCACCTTTACCTAACCCCAAGGTTAGTAGTGTGTGCACGACGTCTCCCATGTGGCTTAGCTGAGGAGAAGTGTACGTGCTCCTATGCACGTCATCGGCAAGGGAAGACCTCACGTGAACAGATCAAATCCTTTGGTCTGTGTGTGGTGACACGGGATTGTGCAAGAGTTCTTCTGGGTATGGGAGAGCCAGGTGTGGGTTTAGTACCCTGAGTTGTTCCCTAGTTTTTCTTTTTGGGGACGAAAATCTTGAAGGAGGTAATGATTTAAAAACCCAGTTTTTTATATAAAAGACTTTGGAGTTTTCTTGACAATATTTCGGAGCAGTGCCTTTCGACCGCGAGCGATTCCGAGCCCCGGTGAGGCCAGAATTAAATTTTCAGTGTGTTCACACAGGGTACACCAAATCAGTGGAATATCTCCTAAACGGTAGCTCGAACTGGAAAACCAAGGGCACCTTTTAGTCTAGAACATGCCGTTTACCCTAGGAGGGGTGCAATTTTCATGGGCGTGACCCTTCTGTGGAAAATATCCCCATGGGCATTTTCGTAATTTAGCAGCATCGGGCGTTGAGTTTTATAACTTTTGAATGGAGACTTGGATTAAAATTCTGAGAATGTTGTTGTGCTTGGGAGGTGGTGTTTACCCTAGGGGAGTCTTAATCATGACCGTGCTGGAGGTTTCAGAAGCAGGTCTTTTGGGAGGAATTCATTAATAAAAACTTAGATTCTAATTAAGTATAATTTCCTCCCATCTCTATCATTTCCCCCTTGGAACTTCCTTTGGAGAAACCCTCTAAATGATAACTTCTCCTCAAGACCTCATCCTCTATATCCAATCAAGGAGATCTCAGCTACAGTGAAGGCAGATCGACGACAGAGCATCGGGCTATGCCCGAGAGGTTGGATCGTGCGTTTACATTTTAAATTCCTGCACCTACTTTGATCTCTATTTGTATCATTGTATTACTGTTTGAACTTTGACCGAATCTGATAAATGAGTAGTACACATTATGAGATTTCTGATGCATGTTTCGGATTTAAATTTGGAGTCCCGAGGCATCTGCAGTTGCAAGTCGAAGATTGGGGTGTGTTGGGTATTTTCCAGCGAGGTTCCGGTCATCTGGGTGGCAGCGGCCCGGGGTAGCGGCGGTCTGGCCTTCCTAGGCGGTCGGCAGACTACGAGGTTGAGCGGGAGGTGGCCGGGTGTGGCTGCGGATGGTGGGCGGTGGCCACGGGCGAGCACCATCGGGTGAGGTAGACCGGCCGGCTGTCGGCCGATCGACGAGGAAGACTGGGGTCAGTGACCCCGGCTGGAAGACCGCGACCCGCAAAGGGCGGGTCTACACGGAAAGCAAACCAGACCGGTTGAGCCAGTCTGGGAAAGGTTGGCCGGCCCATACGGTGAACCGCGGGCCGGTTCATGGAGTGGGAGGGCCGTCCAAACCGGCCCTCCCCACCGTTTTGGTCTGTTAACGTTTTAAACGCCCCTAAAATTCAAACCATAAATCAGATTTGTGTGCCGTTAGAGGCGACGCGTTCCATGGATCGAGAAATACTTTTTGAGATGGTCTCAAGGATTTTTAAATCCTGAGATGGGGGGAGGGGGGATTGGTGGTGAAACATGTAAGATAAGTGGTTTGGCGTTTTTCGGGAGTTCTTCTTTTGGCTGGCGCGGACACATCCGATGTTTGATTTGAGCACCATCAGCGGCATTGGGATCCTAGCGCCGAGGTGGAGCTTTGCACGGTGGTTTTAGGCATTGAAGCTAGAGTTTAGGCATGGGCCCCACGACCTGTCTTTTAAGCTGCGAGGAGCATTTAACAATTTTTTCATCAGATGTCCATTCAGGGCGTGCGAGCAGTCATTTTTGGGTGTTTTTCTGAGGGCATTGCAATGACACAATCCGCACACTTTAATTTTGTACGATGGTGCAGGCCTCACGAGGGCCGTTTTGGGAGTTGGCGGTGATTTCTATCTTTATCACCAGGTGTCCATTTCAGATAAGTGGATAGTCAATCTTGTGTACTTTTTCGAGAGGATCGCAACAGTGTGATCTATTCATTGCGCTTCAAGACCAATATGTGGGTCCCACGAAGCACCGATCATGTGATGTATGACGAAATTCATCTTTTTCTCTGGACATCTGTTCCACACAAGTAAGTAGTCATTTTGACGTGTCTTTCTGAGGAGATCACAATGGAGTGATGTGCCAGACTGTTTTTGGGACCGAGTCTCAAGACCACGGGTCGTCGTTCGGGCGTAAAGTAGTGTTGGACAACTTTTCCATCAGATATCCATTTGAGGCGAGTAAACAATCTATCTCGCGTGTTTTTTCCACAAGGATTACAATGATACGATCCGTTTGGATGTGTAGAGACTCATTCGAGATCTCATTTAATGTGGAAGCATGAACGATGTACCGGTGGTGGTTCATCCTATGGTGTTTGTAGAGAACCCTTGGCTTGTGATCACGATCACTCTTGGGAGAGTGAAGTGAATTCTTAAAGAGATGTGGTTGGTCATTCTAGGGCCATGGAGGAAGCAGGTTGGCAAAGTTATGTTTACACCTTTTTGCGTTGACATTGGGTTTCGTGTGCACGATACCCCTTGGGCTGACAATGTGGCATACTCTAGGAGTATACGAGAATGCTTGGAGGTACATGTTATACTTTGTACCTGAGAACGTTTGTGCACTTAGTTTGGAGATGAGTATGGGCCACATGTCGTGTGGGCCCCATGTGTGTGTCATGTTCTACTTTACACACATTTGTCCACTTGTGACGTAGAGGGTCCTCATGTTCTTGATGGTTTCGACCAGAAGGGTTGATTGGTTTCCCCTGGTTCTGTTCTCAATGGTTTGATCGACAGAGTTGTTTAGGTTCCCCTATCTCCTTTAGTATTGTGGGATTTCAGTATCACGTCCCTTCGTGTTCCCTGGTAGAATTTTGGGGATTTGGTGTGACCAATACATCACGCGAGCACCGATCCTCTACCCAGGAGGTTGTTTCCAGTAGGGATGGCCAGAGAAGTTCCAAGTTTACCCTCCAGTGGGGCTGGGAAGTGGGTTTCTCATTGAATTCTTTGGGTTTACCCTCTAGTGGGGCTGTCCAGTGGTTTTCTCATCAACTTTTTCTCGTTTACCTTCCAGCAGGGCTGGGTAGTGGGTTACTCATCGACTTCTTCGGGTTTACCCTCAAGCGGGGCTGGGTAATGGGTTGGTCATCGACTTCTTCGGGTTTACCCTCCTGCGAGGCTGGGAAGTGGGTTTCTCATCATCTTCTTTGGTTTTATCCTCCAGTGGGGTTGGGCAGTGGGTTGCTCATTGACTTCTTAAGGTTTACCCTTCAGGAGAGACAAGGCAGTGGGTTACCCGATGACCTCTTAGGGTTTACCCTCTAGCAGAGAATGGGCAGTGGGTTACCCAATGACCTCTTAGGGTTTACCCTCTAGCAGAGACTGGGCAGTGGGTTACCCGACGACCTCTTAGGTTTTACCCTCCAGTGGGGCTGGGAAGTGGGTTACCTGATGACTTCTTTCAGACTCAGTCCTTTCTACTAGGTTGTTCTGTGGATTTTCTCCATGACTATCGGAGCGGGACCCTTGGTTGTACGGGTCACTGATATGATAGCTTTGACTTTGAGCAGACCTCTCGAATGTGTGATAGTGATGAGGTGTGGTTTTACTTTCCCCAGAACTCTCAAGTACGAGGGGATCTTTCCCCACTAAGACGCGTCCTTGAGACGTGACCTAAAACTGTGTGGACACGTCAGTGCTGCCCAAAGCAGATAGTGTCAAGGTGCGGTGATTTGAGCCCCTTGACTTGCAGTTCGGGGTAGAGAGGTAGGATGATTGGCATCGATGGTGGTTACTTTTGAGACTGTTGGCGTCTCATTTTATTGGGCTGAGCTACGAGATGGAGATCCCCTTATGGTCTTGTTTGGGTTTCTTGGCAGAGCATATATATATGTATACCTGGTTCTAGTACCCACTCCTTGGGTTTTGGTTACTCTTCTTCCAGGAGAGGCGAAGACACACAGGGTATGCCACGTGCTTTCCGTGTCTTTCTACTCATAATTGGACGAGTCTACTCTCCTGCTATGGGTAGTGAATAATTTACGAGAATTTTATCTTCTCACTGTTTCTATCTCTTTGTGATAAGACGAGTCTTATTCCTTCCTCCTGTTGGGTTGAGTTGTAATCTTTACTATACTTTCTCTGTTGTACTCCTTTACTATTCCCTATTTGATCTACTTCTCACTCTTCGGTACCTCCTTTGGTTCTCGCTCGAGCCTTTGGAGTATCCTACTGAGTATTTTTATACTCACCCCTGCTTAGGCTTTGCCCGTACTTGGTGTGCCCTTGCAGAAAATAGATAGGTTGGTTGTGACTTCAGCAGAGCATAGGAGTTCAGGAGCTTGGAGCACGTACAGTAGTCATAGTCAGGTTCCAGTTGTGGGACTCTCCAAAATGTTTTACTTTTGTTTACCTATTGCCGGGTTGTGGCACTTTTCTTGTTGAACGTGTGTTTTTTCCTTTTCTTTTCAGTTTACCTTCAGCACTCACTTTATACTGTTCAGAGGTCGATGCACTCTTTGTGGTTGTTTATAGCGGTTGGTACTTTACTTTCTCATTTACTCTTCACTATTTCATTGAGTGGGCTGTGTGTGTGTGTACATGTACTTAGAAAAAGGCCTCCCTGAGTTTTTTAGCCTTCGTCGCTTGTCACCAACCCCTGGCATATGGAGGCGGGCTTGGGGTAGTTGTTGCTCGAGCCTGGGTAGGGTCGGGTCGTGACACATCAAGCACTACATGAAAGTGAATCCCTACCATGATTTTTCTTTCAATAATTAGGATAAAAACATTTCTCATCCTATGGTATATACTAAAAACATTACTTTATTTATTTTTTATGGGTCAAATATATTTTTTTTTGAGTGATTTTAAGTTTTCATTATCATTTACACACACACACACTTGTATATACATAGAATACTCCACACACACACACACACATGCATGAATGCATTCATGCATGTACGTATGTTTGTGTAGTCTATTTATATGTTGGGTCGAGTGGTTATCCATTCCAATTCCCAACTCGAGTTTCTGGTCAGAATCCCACCAGTCTCCTAAGGCCAGCTGATTTTTATATTTAACTTTTATCAACTCTAGTTTAGCATTAAAAAATGATAAATTTTATCAATTCTATTAAATACATCCTTTATCAGTACCAATATTTTTGGCACTGATAAAGACCTAATTTATCCGTAAATTTAGAAAATTGATGATTGGGGACTTTCCCTTTTATATTTGAACCTAGATGTTGTGCCCTTTAGTCTTATCCATCAAGAACTACATGAAAGTGAAGCCCTACCATGATTTTCCTTTCATTCCTTTAGATAAAAAAATTTATAATCTTATGGTATGTACTAAAAAAATTATTTTATTGATTTTTTATGGGTCAAATATATGGTTTTGTGGGAGTGATTAAAGTTTTCATCATCATTTATACACACACATACACACATGTATATACTTAGAATACTCCACATACACACATGCATACATGCATGCATTCATCCATGTACGTATGTTTGTGTGATATATTTATATGTGATTGTGTGTGTAATACTTTTACACATACACACACTCACACACTCACACACACAGTTTTACATATATATATATTTTCACCCATGGATATAACCCTTTTATCTATTAGTGATACTTTATATATGTATAAAATGTTGACTTTATATTCATTTGTTTATTTACTTTATGTTAGGATCATGCAGGGATGCATCCAACATTGAGAGGGTGGGGGTGGGGGGGGTGAATCAGTGTTGGTATACTTTTCAACCAATTTAAACCTTTATCCCTTTCCACCTCTTCACTTATTCAATGAACAAATCTCTCTCTTTCATTATCTCACTTTGTTTAGTATGCATGAAACTAGGATCTATATCATATCACTATATTTTATTTTCTTAAAATCATAGAATATAAAATATAATTGCAATGTTGGTTGTCATTTTGTTTCTTATTTCTTCTTTATTTTCTTTTATATTTACCGTACTGCATGAATATGGACATTTTAATTTCCATAATCATGTACTATTCAAACTCCTGAAATATTTTATCTTTAAAACTCAATATCTTCAGTTCTTTATCTTGGATGTAATTTCCTTTTTTTATTTGAAACACCTAAATAACTGTCTTCATATTTTCATAAATATGTTCTCAAAATAATATCTCCTTCCATGTTTTCATGGGATCACATGTTCCATCAATATCTCAATTGTATCTCTTTAGTTATCACATTCTTGTGACATAGAGAACTTATTGAGGTACAAAAATGCCACAAACGGTTGAACCTTACATTTTTATAAGGTTGGATGTAACCTATGAATATTTTTTATGTACCCTATAATGAACATGAACCCTATTATTATTTAGGTTTTACCCTATAAACTCAACTCTATGAAGATCCCATGTATACCATATGATATTCAGTGTATCAACTCTACAAACTTAACTTTTATCATTCTTCCTATTCATTTTCAACTTCGATCTTCAACATAAAACTCAATTTTACATGAACCATGACTAATCACCATTATAATCATTGTATTTTTAATTTTAAAATCTTTGTGTATCATCATCCCATTTGTTTATTCATCTATAATTTTTTCTTTCAAAGTTTAGTGATCTTCAAAAGTACTCATATTTTAACAATATAATGAATGAATCTTATGATTCTATGAAATAAATAATACAAAACTATCAAATTACTATTACAAAATTTCAATGACTACTACAAAAAGTTAAAATCATTCTTACAAATTCTTGAGTTTATTCTTTCAAAAGACTTATCGTGTTCACTTCTTCTTCTGATGGATCTTTTCAATGCTATATCTTTCCCATTATCAATATATCAAGCTTATCAAATTTATACTTATAATAATATTAACATATAAATTTATGTAATTATTCATCATGTTCACTTCTTCCAATGATTTTCATGATAATTTTTTGATCATTTTTAACTTGAACCATCCTAATTGTTTTTATCTTCTTATATGCATATATGTTTTTTGATTATCTTACTGAAAAACCAAATGCATCATAGAATTGTTAATCAAGTTTCCATATACTCCAATGGAAAAAATGGATTAAAAGATACTGAATTTCTGTCACTACTACATAAGAGGATTTTAACAGTGTTATAAAATAGATTTTCTGGTGTAAAAAAGCGCTGAAAACCTAAGTGATGCTAAAAGTACATGACCTCCATTAGCACTAAAAAAAGAATTGATAAGGGTTCCTTTATTAGTACTATTTTTAGCACTGATTAAGGGGGTATTTTATCAGTTCTTTTACTAGCGGTTATAAAGGGGACCTTTATCAACACTTTTGGTAGTGCTGATAAAGGTCATGCAACTGCTACAAGGCTGCAACAACCCTACAAAATCCCTACAATAGAAAACCAAACCAAATTACAAATAGATAGAAATATATATAAATAAAAAATAGATTAAAATACAAATATAAAATTTCACTATAATTTAAATTCAAAATTTTCATAAAAAATATTTGCATTGATGTGATATTTATAATTATTCCAAAAACATTACAACCAATGTACACAATCATAAATATTATAGTAGACTTTCTCCAAAGATCAAACTTCATACAAAAGCTTTTCCTTGAAATAAAAATAATCATTATTTTAGTAATAGTAAAAAAAATTATAATTATAATGCTATATAATCCACATATGATAATTTATATTGTTAATTATTATATATATATTAATGATATTATTAGTTAATCATGTGTTGGATTGAAATGTGGTTAATTCCTACAAATCAAAAATAATTTATGGATTTTTTACTAAATATTGAAACACATTTGAGATTTTTTTCTCATTTTTTTCCATGTGATACACATTTTAAATTAAATTATCACATTTATATTGAAAACATGCACTTCGAGTCATACCAGCCACAACGTGCATCATATTGAAGTGAGGTTGATTCTACATGTTACAAATTAATTCTGAATTATTTTCCTGAAGTTTAAAAATAATATGAGCTCACTTTTTCAGTTTTGGATATGTGATACATGTTTTAAACTAAATAACACTTTTATATTGAAAATATACATTTTCATTCATATCAGACACACCATGTATTATATTGAGGTGAGGTTAATTCCTATACATCACAAATGAATTATGGATCATTGTTCTTAAATATCAAAACTATTTTGAATGTGTTTTCTTGGTTTAGAGTATGTTACGTGTGTTTTGAAAAAATATGTAAATTTTAAACTAAAATTATGTACTTTGAGTCATAGCTAAAACACTGTGTATCAGATAGTGGTGTGGTTGATTTTTTCACAACACAAATGAATTATTGTTCATTGTACTAAAATTTTAAAATAATATAATATCTTTTTCTTGGTTTTGACTATGTAACATGCATTTTAAACTAAAGTGTCAATTCTATATTGAAAAAACACGCTTCAAGTCATACATTACACATCATCTATTGGATTGACATATGATTGATTCCTACACATCAATAATGAATTATGAATTTTTTTCCTAAAGTTTGAAAACAATTTGAGCTCTTTTGCTTGATTTTGGCCATGTAACGTGTTTTAAACTAAAATGACATTTATATATTGAAAACACGTACTATTAGTCATACTAACCACATTATGTGTCATATTGATGCATGGTCGATTATTTCAAGTCAAAAATGAATTATGAGTTTTTTTCCTAAAGTTTGAAAATAATTAATGCTCATTTTATTAGTCTTGGATATGTGACACGCGTTTTAAAATTAAATAGCACTTCTATATTGAAAGAACTCACTTTGAGTCATACATGCCACATTATGTGTCTAATTGATGTGCGGTCAATTTCTACACATAAAAAATGACTTATAGATCATTATACTATGGTATCAAAAAAATATGAATGTGTTTTCTTAGTTTTGAGTATGTCATGTGTGTTTTGAACTAAGATGCCATTTTTAAAATAAAAACATACACTTTGAGTCATAATGAGAACATCGTGAATTGGATTGAGGTGTGGTTGATTGCTACACAAAAAATGTGTTATAGACCATTTTTATAAAGTATAAAAATAGCATGAATGTGTTTTCTTAGTTTTGAGTATACAACATTTGTTTTGAACTAAATTGTCAATTTTAAATTAAAATGTACACTTTGAGTCATACCAGCCACACCATGTATCAGATTGAGGTGAATCTGATTCCTGAACATCATAAATGACTTATGGATCATTTTTCTAATGTATAAAAATAATCTGAATGTGTTTTCATAGTTTTGAGTATGTCATGTGAATTTTGATCTAAAATGTCAATTTCAAACTGAAAACACACAATGTGAGTCATAATGGGTGAACTATGTATCTAATTGAGGTTTGGTCGATTCCTACACATCAAAAATGAATTATGAATTTTTTTCAAATTTTTTGAAAATAATAAAAGCTCGTTTACTCAATTATTTCTATGTGATGCACGTTTTAAACTAAAATGACATTTTTATATTGAAAACATGCACTTTGAGTCATACCTTCCAGATCGCCTATCAGATGGATCTATGATCGATTCCTACACATCAAAAACTAAATTATGGATCCTTGTCCTAATGTTTGAAAATAAAAAAAATATATTTTTTTTAGTTTTGGATATGTGAGATGATTTAAACTAAAATGAAACTTTAATATGGAAAACACATACTAAGAGTCATATCAACCATATCATGTCTTAGATTGACATGTGGTCGATTATTAAACATAAAAAATGAATTATGATTTTTTACATAAACTTTTAAAATAATATGAGATCGTTTTCTCATTATTTTCTATGCGACCTAAATTTTAAACTTAAATGCAACTTCTCTATTGAAAACACACAATTTGAGTCAAACCAACCACAAAGTGTGTCAGATAGATGTGCGGTCAATTACTACACATCAAAAATGACTTATGGATCATTATACTAATGTATCAAAAAAATATGAATGTTTTTTATTACTTTTGAGTATGTGATGTGTGTTTTGAACTAAAATGTCAATTTTATACTAAAAAACATACACTTCAAGTCATACCAGGAATACTGTGAATCAGATTGAGGTGTAATTGATTCCTACACATTACAAATGTTTTATGGATCATTTTTCTAATGTATCAAAACAATATGAATATGTTCGATTAGTTTTAAGTATGTAGTGTGTGTTTTGAACTAAATTATCACTACTACAAACACAGCCTATATCAGCGCTAAAAATGGACTTTATCAGTGCTAGAAAAAGCACTGATAAACAGGGGGTCCCCTTTATCAGCGCTTCCTTTATCAGCGCTTTCGTTTTAGTGCTGATAAAGGACAATTTTATCTGTGCTTTTAAAAAACGCTGATAAAATTTAAAAAAAATTTAAAAAAAATTAAATTTTTTTTAAAAATGTTAAAAAAATGAAAAAATACTGCGATTCGGGGGGGCTTTTATAGCGCTTGAGCCCCCCTTTTACAGCGCTTTTCTTCCCTTGTACATCGCCCCACACACCCCCTCCACCCTTTAACAGCGCTTGCTGCTATATTCCCCCATGCGCGCGCGCCCCTGCCTCCACCAGGATTTGAACTCAAGACCTCCCCCCTGCGCGCCTAAGCCTTTACCACTACTCTATTTTGATTTGTCTTCCAATTCATGATATCTCTATATATATATATATTTAGTTATATTTATTCGTATACTAATATATATTTATATTAATATATATATAGTTATATTATAATATATATATATAGTTATATTAATATATATATATATATAGTTATATTATAATATATATATATAGTTATATTATAATATATATATATAGTTATATTATAATATATATATAGTTATATTAATATATATATAGTAATATTAATATATATATAGTGATATTAATATATATCTATATCTATATATATATA
Organism: Viscum album; assembly: GCA_963277665.1. NCBI lineage: Eukaryota > Viridiplantae > Streptophyta > Magnoliopsida > Santalales > Viscaceae > Viscum > Viscum album. Next base: position 624,033,714 of record OY728150.1, on the reverse strand, counting down.
TATATTTAGTTATATTTATTCGTATAGTAATATATATTTATATTAATATATATATATATAGTTATATTAACATATATATAGTTATATGAATATATATATATATATATATATATTAATATATATATAGTGATATTAATATATATATTTATAGTAATACTAATATATATATATATATATGTAGTTATATTAATATTTATATAGTTATTAGATTAATATATATATATATATAGTTAGATTAATATATATATATATAGTTAGATTAATATATATATATATATAGTTAGATTAATATATAGGTATATAAATATTCATATATTTGTATTTTAAATAAAATGGATGTCAGTTATTATTTAGATAAAGCTAATATATTTTATATGTAAATATGTTTAATTATTTACTTAAAAAATTTAATTTTTAGGTATGAATATATAAAAAAAATGGTACATATAGTTATATATTTGATTATAAATAGCAGTGAATTATAAAAAAGGATGAAATTTCAAAAAAATAATATCAATATGAATATAATAACTTGGAATAAATTCAGTCCCCACCAAAAAAAGCCAATAATAACCCCTTAAACGAGGCTGAAATCCACAAAATGTTAAAAAATCTGGGTACCCCGACAAAAAACTCAGTTTTGGAGGCCTTCTGGGCCACTTGTGGCCTCGAAAAACGCCTGACCCAAGTCCCCCTAGTCACAACGACGTAGAGCTCATCGCAGGCTTCGATTTGATAAGTGGTAGAGCTCAAACGGACACCCGGATCAAAAGTTATGGCCATTTGAAGTTTGAGTTGCGTTTTCAACATATTTTGGATCTTTTTTTAATTTATTTAATTTCTTTAGTCCTCAAATTGTTATTAAATGACTATTACTCCATAATGATTATCAAATTATTAATTAATAATATTTTTTTTTAATTTTTTAAGAAGCCATTTTCACTAAATATCTTATATATTAAGTATAATAAGTGTAAATGTACATTTATACTTATCTAAAATATATTTAAAAATTATATATTATATTTATATAACAATATAACTATATTTATATATTAATATATTAATATATTTTTAAAAAAAAATTTGAAGCTGACCCTTTATCAGCGCTTTTTATAAAAGCGCTGATAAAGGCCCCCCCCTTTATCAGCGCTACTAAACAACCGCTGATAAAGGGGGGTCGCTGCGAAAAACTGTTTTTGTGGTAGTGTATCAATTTTAAACTAAAAACATACACTTCGAGCCATACTGGTAAAACCATGTATCATATTGAAGTGAAGCTGATTCATACCCATAAAAAATGACTTATGTGTTATAGATCTAAAGTATCAAAACAATAGGAATAAATTTTCTCAATTTTGAGTATGTCTAGAGTGTATTGAACTAAAATGACATTTTTATATTGAAAACCTAAATTTTCAATTATACAGACCGAAACATGTGTAAAATTGATGTGTGGTTGATTCCTATATATCATAAATAAATTATGAATCATTTTAATAATTTTTAAAAACAATCCAAGATCATTTTCTAGGTTTTGGATATATGATGAATGTTTTAAACTAAAATGGTACTTCTATATTGAATACACAAACTTTGAGTCATACCTACCACATCATCTATCAGATTTATGTACAATTGATTCCTCAACATAGTAAATGAATTATGGATCATTATTCTAAAGTTTGATAAATATTTGTGATCTTTTTCGTGGTTTTGTATATGTGAATCATTTTAAACTAATATGATACTTTTATGTTGAAAACATGTACTTCGTGTTATACCAACCACATCACATATCAGACAGATGTGTAGTCAATTCCTATACATAAAAAATGAATTGTGATTTTTTTCCTAAATTTTGATAACCATATGATCTCATTTTATTAGTTTTGGATATACGATGCTTGTTTTAATCTTAAATGATAGTTTTATATTGAAAACATTCACTTCAAGTCATACTATTCACATAATTTTTTAGAATAACATGAAATAAATTTCTACACATCATAAATGACATATGGACCATTTCCCTAAAGTATTATAGTAGTCTGAACATTTTTTCTCATTTTTGGGTATATCAAGTCTCTTTTTAGCTAAAATGTTAATTTTAAACTAAAATATACCCTTTGAGTCATACTGGTAACACCATGTATCTAACTGAGGTGTGGTTGATTCCTACACATAAAAAATATATTATGGATCATTTTTATAAAGTATCAAATCAATATAAATGTGTTTTCTATGTTTAGAGTATGTGGTGTATGTTTTGAACTAAACCATCAATTTTAAACTAAACACATGAACTTTGAGTCATACTAGGAACACCATGTATCATATTGAGGTGTGGTTAATTCCTACACATCAAAATTTTCTTATGGATCATTGTTCTAAATTATTAAAACAATATGATTGTGTTTGATAAATTTTAATATGCCATGTGTGTTTTGAACTAAAATGGCACTTTTAAACTTAAAACATACACTTTGAGTCATATCGAACACACCGTGTATTAGATTGATATGAGGTCAATTCATACACATCAAAAATGAATTATGGATATTTTTCCTAAAGTATCAAAACAATTCAAGATAATTTGATCATTTTTGAGTATGTGATTCATGTTTTGAACTAAAATGTAAATTATAAACTAAAAACAAACAATTTGAGTCATATTGAACACACCAGGCATCAGATTGAGGTGAAGATGAATAAGGTGTGGCTGATACCTACACAATTCATGAAATATATTTCGGGAAGTCATAATTTTCCTTCAATGGTAGAAAAATACCTTGGTAGATAAGATATTATATTTGAACTATAGATCCTATTTCAATAAATATTTGAATAAAATCAGTCTGATCATATATTTTTTTGAATAATTCTTATGATTAAATTATCATTTTAGGCATCAAGCGGTTTCCTCTTCCATCCAAAAAAGAAAATGTTATATCTTTTCTGGATTTTTGTAGATATTTAAAAGAAAAGTATGAATTCCAAAAATATCTATGAAAAAAACTAAATAAGTATCAGAGAAAAATGATAAGGAAATTAACTTAAAATTCATATATAAAATAACAAAAAAATAAAAAAATATTTAGTAGGAAGTAACTTTTTCATAATGTCTTTATAAATTATTGACTCATTTCCCTATCGTTATTGTCTCATTTGTAGCCTAAAAGTCTAATATGTCATAGGAATGAGTATCTTCATACATGTTACTAGATATGCAATAATATTAAGAGTATATTCCCCCATAATACTTTCCTTCAAAAAATAAGTAAAAAATAATATAGAATAATTATGATAATAATTATTCACATCCCAAATGTATCTCTAAGGTCATAACCTATAATATATCACAAAAATAATAGGTAATGACCTAAATTTGATGTCGGTAAACATTTTGACACCATATACTCAACCATATCATCTCTAAATAAATTTACTTCTTCTTTTGCGTATGCATATTATTATAAATCTTGGTAAAATTGAGAAAATATATAAAAATAAACAACTAAGAAATATTTTTAATGAAATTTTAATCACCATTAGAAATTACCTATTTGGGGATTCTAATATTTTGATGGTATCTAATATCTTTCATAAATTTGAAAATGTAATATCAATAATTGTTGTCATTATCTTGATTCAGACATTGCATAAACATTGACCAAAATAAGTAATTATTTTGAAATATGATCTAATAGTTAAATATTACTATATATACCTTAATTTATTTCTATTTTAACAAATAAATAATCTTCATATGCTTAGCCACCAACCTCATACCACGATTTATCCTATATTTATAAATCTCTATATCCTAACAAAATTCTATTTAAAACAAAAACTGAAAAATATAATTCGATTCTTATCTATAAAATGTTGATTATAGTGCATTACAAATTAATAATTTTCATACATGTCACTGTTTTTATTGAAATCCATGTATTAGATCAAAAAAATAAACATTTGGGGTGTCCAAATTGATCATGATCATTATCAAGTGCTTCCTAAAAAAATAATTAATGAAAATAGAATAATATATTTTATATAATTAAATTGTATAATTTTACCCATTCATTGTAGGAATCAAGAAGAGCCTGTTGTCTGATATTTTCTTCTCAAACACCTCTCTTAGTTTATGAGTTAAAATCTTATTTCATAGGGTTTTCCCTTTATATAGTAGTAATATTTTCTTCTATTGAAAATATTAGTAGTTTTTAACTATAATGAACATAGTAGATCATTTTTTCTGTATTTGAATTATGAAAATGTACCGCATGTATGCATTCAAAGTTGAGAATCCCAACCATCCAAACTTGACAATATTATTTATAATCTCTAGAACTACCATGTCTATATTGGAATTTACAAATATTTCTTCTTCATATTGAATGTATGAAATATTTTCATTTTTGAATGTGGTGTCTACTTGAACTTGTAATGTTAATACATGTGGCATTGGAACTAATGGGGAGAAGGTACTCCTGAAAGGTCTTTTTTTTTCTTGATTGATTCACTATATTATCTTGATTAGAACTTTTATTTACCCATTGTTTTTATCCATCTATAAAACTATACCTCATTTTAAACATTTTTCCATCAACTGTTAAAGGTTTATAATTACAATTTTTTTAAGGATATACCTCATTTATCTTAATGAGATTACATGTCCATGCTGTGAAGGTTATAATAATATGATTAACCATTTTCACATCTATATCATTAAGTAGAATAGGCAAGGTAATCAAATGTTTTTTGATTCACATTTAGGGGAAAGATTAAGGACACAATTGATTATCTTAGGTTAGGTATGCAGTTGAGTATAATGGATAACCTCAATTCTAGTGGGGTTAATTGGCTCTTCTATATTGATCTTTGTTCTATTTTTTATCTATTTGATTCATTTCCCTATATTGTTCTAAAAAACTAGACCAGAAAATAATATATTTAAAATCATCAATTAGTGACTATAGTGGAATAAATACCACCCTTTATCAGTGATTTTTTTCATTGATAATGGAAACCATTTAACTATTCTTTTTAGTGGTGATAAAGGGTAACTTTATCAGTGATTTTGTCTAGCACTAATAAAGGTTACTGCTATATATTGTATGTTTTGTAGTAGTGTGTTTAATTACTCACAAGAGGAATAATACAATATAAACAATGTCATTTTCATCTGATAACATGTAACACCCTAAGGATTTACAAATAACTTTAATATGGAATGTAATACAATCAATACTGAGTCTATGAGAAACAACACATTGTTATTATAATTATTTAAAGAAGATAGTTATAACCTACCTGTTAATTTATTTCTTCCTTTTGTGAATTTAATTTTGAAAAATGAATATACACAGTTTCGATCAGTAATATATTTAGAGTCTGATAAGATCAAATTAATTTTTTGTGAATAGTAAATTGACCCTTTGGAATAGTAATATTACCCTTATGAATAGTAATATGATTAAATGAATAATAACCACACCTATAAGAGTACAAATAAAATTTAGGTATCTTATAATTTAAAATATAACATATTTATATCATAGAATAAGTTAAAAAATATTTTGAAATTGATAAATTAATTTTTGATATTCTTGTGAAACATAAATGTTTATTTATAATTTTATAATTAATTTAATGATTTATAAGAATGTTTATTTTTAATAAAATATATTCATAAATTAATATTTTATTTTCTTATGGTTATAAGATAATTTTAAGACATATTGATTAATTTTTCAAGGTGTTATAAAATCTGTTATAAATTTAAAATTATTATTTTTCGAATAAATTGTGGTTTTATTTAAAAATTAAATTTCTCATATTTAGAAAATTATTTCCAAAAAATGGAGTAAATTTTTGAATTCTACATATAAAAAAATGGTTGGGGTGATTTTTTGGGATTTTTCTGAAATACTTAAATTTTTGGTGAATTGTGAAATACAATAATTTACGGTATATATATACATTATAAGTTAAATACACTATTCATAAAATCATGAATGATGTAAGAAACATAATCTCAAACTTTACATGATTATTTTAATATATTTATTGACAATGCTCACACTATTCATAGTCTTGATCCAAAATAATAAACTAATGAATAAAATAATAAAAAAACCCTCATCTCCTCCACTATAAATACCCCATCTCAAACCCTTTTCTCCTAACACTTTTATCATTGTCCAAATTCTAAAAAATCATATTTCCAAGACTCTTCACCAAATTCAATATTTTCTAGTATAACCAAAAGGCAAAAACTAAGGGCCTTAAGGAGGATCTCAAGGAAGAGAATTCAAGAGGTAAAAATCCTCTTTCATTTTATTTTATTTTATTTTCAATTATTTTTATTTTCTTATAATCTATTCAACAAAAATTATCTAAGAGGCATGAAAAATTCAATATCTTATATATAATATAATTTTTTCATGTTTATGGAAAAATTCATCATCATACTTCTTCTCATCTCCAATTTATTCTAAAAATAAAAACATCATATCTGATGTGTCGATTTACCAACATCATAGGTGATGTGTTTTGAATTTTCCTTAAATACTTAATTTCTTGTAATAAAACAATTTTAATGGTTGAAAAAGGTTTAAAATTATATTACAAAACAACATTTATGTTCTAGAATTAACATATATTCATAATATTGGATTATATAAAAAACTAGTCTGTGATGATCCAAGAACCACCAAAATGATCTAAACAAATATCATTAATGTTTTATCTAATGAATCATACTCATTTCTGAAATAAAAATTATATATGGTATAATTTAAAGTTATTGAAACATGTAAATACCATTTCATTCCACTACCGTAGTTTCTCTTCTATTCGATAAGAAAATCCATAATGAACCAACCTTGGAATCCTTGAAAAGAACGCACCCAAAACAATGGAAGTAACAAAATACTATTAATAAATGTGTCGAAAATGTTATAAGTGTAGGTTCCGGGCATAGAGTAAGTGTGAAATGGGAGTTTCCCAACTTTTTTTTTCATGATCAGTGATCAATCCAATATCATTACAATGTTTAATCACCGTGATCAATGGAATTAAATCAAAGATAAACAATATTAATAATGTCGGAACTAGGAGAGAGGATATCCACACATATTTTTTTTATAATTAATTTAATTAGATAAAGAATTGCCTCTAAGGAATTATTTCTTCATTGATGATTTTGGTGAAATATCTATAGTGAACCATCGTTGCGTTATAGAAACAAACTATAGATTTCTTCTAGTGGTGATCCACATGTGTTCTAGTAATCTCTAGATGTCACCAAAGGAGTCTTTGGGTGCTAGAATAGAATATCCTTGCACTTGCATCATTTTCCTTGATCGGCTTGAGAATCACTTCCAAATAATTCTCCTTAATCCGATGGAGGAGGATTTCTCATCATTCTTTGGAGAGTTCTTGAAGAAGGAATATATTTAGGCATTAGACAATTCTCTAAGATTGTTGTGCACAACAGAATAGGCAATTGAGAGAGTAACATAATTGGGTATTTATATTACTAGGTTTAAAATAAAATAATTACACAAGTTCCATTATTATTTATTTAATCCTAGAAAAACCCCATGTAAAATAATAATAGTAATATTATTATTTCTCGACATGTGCTAGACTTAAAAATTATAATTAAATATTATTCAATTAAATAATATTTAAAATTATCATTTCTCACCGGACCATTAAGCTCGGTCCTTCATTCCGCAAAAATATTTATCGAGCTTTGAATAATGTCTATTTATTTATTAAATAAATATTAGTGAATTATTTTTTGATAAATAAATAAATATTATATTCACTATATAGAAAATAAATATTTATGAAATATTCTGCTCATAATATATATTCTCTCTAATAACTAGTAAAGAAATAAATGTGATCAAGTATACATGAATAATAATTAAACCATGTATGAGAATAATATTTATTGAACCCATTAAATAATAAATAGTAATATATTATTTAATTGAGATTTTGGATGCACTTAGATTGTGACCCTCTAGGCCTCTTTCTCAGTGGCATTAGGCGAAGCAGCCTAAAGTCCAATGTTAGTGTCTAGAAACAGGCCATGGTACCAATAGATAAATAAGTTAATTCCATAATGACATGTCATCTCATATGTATGCTTACCATGTAATATAATCCCTTTATCACAATATCTCTTATCAAGTAGGTTTCATGCCAGTTCCATCATCCTTTGTGCTCGATATCTCTTTCTTTGTCTTTTCAGAAATAAAACTTGCCTATAAAACACCATGGACATGGATTTATTTAGGCTATATCTATCACGAACCAAATATGGTCGCCACCAAAAATGGCACCAAACTCATACCGTGATAAGTTTCAAAGGGAGTTCCCTATCCCCACGATCTGGAACAAGTACCTGGGTATCATTTATCTTGGTTTGGGAACGATTTACCTGAACATGGATATATAAAACATCAAAAACATTTGATAAATTGAATCTAAAAAATTCACACTAAAAAAGGTTTATACAAAATCCAAATATGAATAAATAAGTTAAAACACAGTACAAGAAGTCCAAAGACACAAGGAAACATTAGAAAAACAGCCCCAAGGACTCCACATGATAAGGGGGTCATCACCCACAAGCCGTCTCCACAACTCCGCAGCAAGGATGTGAACTAACACCCCAAACCACCATCACCCAAAACCTTTCCTTCACCTGTGTATGACATGAACAAGTCTACTTACACCCAAGGGGTGTAAGTAGGGTGTGATCCTAATCCCAATGGGATACCACCAAGAGATTCTATAGGGTAAACAATATATTATAAAAAGCATGCCATTTTTGAAAACCAAGAAGTAGTGGAAATAATTTCTAAATAATGAAACATTAAATGTAAATAGTTTTCAAAGGGTATTTTTACATGAAAGATCACATATCAATAAAATATGTAAAATTCTACATTTTTCATCAAAAACCACCATATTACAAATATAAATACACAAGAGTCAATGAACACCAATATGGAGAACACCCCTTGGCACTAGGTAGTTTCGTGCCCCATGTACCTTGTACCTCGGTGTAAAATATTCATTTCACTATCCTTTTCCATGCACAATACACAAGTAGGGAACATAAAAATAACCTAGTGGTCCCCAAACATCATCCATATAGTGTAGTTAGAGTTGTTGTTATCCAAAATGCTAACTGAAATAGGGACAAAGCCCATCCGGATCACTAGCCGTACTAGTACATATCTTCCCTCCTAGGTACTCGGGCTTCCCTCATTGTGCTCAAAACATTATATCATGATAAAAAATCCATTATCACATAAATAAAATATTTATTTTTATAACCAAGTCAAAACAGTAGCTTCACGTGATTTTCACCACTTACACCACTCAATAAAACCTTTAGAATTTCAATAAAATCACTTCACAAAACATAACAATGTATTGCACCCAAACTCCATTAAAAACCCACATTGAACACCATGATCATTCCCATATTCAAAAAAATATAACATTCAACACCCAAATCATTTCTATATACCCATTACATGATTTATAAAACAACCCCTTTGGCCTAACATAAAAGAGACATGTGAAACACCCACTTTAACACAAAATTGGTAACCAATTTACCCAAAATCCCTTTTAAAATACAACTTTTAAAAACATGGAATACCCATATTCACAAAAATAGAATTTAAAGCACCCAAAACATTTATATAAACCCATTACATGAGTTAGAAAACAAAACCAATTGGAACAACATGAAATATACATGCAAAACACCCAATTAAGCACCAAATTGGTACCTAAAATTCATATTCTTATCAAATGTCACCAAAACTAGATTTTTCAGAAAGTATAATGAATAATAAGTGTGCTAAAAACATAAATTAAGCATGGGTAAATCATATATCATTTATTAACAATGGAATCACCTACCATAATAATGAAAACCCTTTAATCTTGGTGCGAAACATCAACTCCACCACCACCGCACCAAAAGGAGGATAAATCAAGCCTAAAAACAAAATAAAAGACAAAGAAACCAAGGATAAAAAAATTGGTTCTAAACCCAACCTTCTGAACAGATGTAACTTTAATAAAGAAGAAATAAACCCTATGTAATAGAGATAAATCAATGATGGAAGAACTTACTTGAAGAGAACTTGACGTTTTCCCATAAAAAACCCACTCAAAAATGAGTTCCAAGGGAGGTTTGGGGATCTTGGGAGGCTGGCATGACTGAAATGGTCTAATGGGGTAAGAAAGGGGTGCGTTTGGATAAATACTTGGACGGAAAACTTGGAAATTGAAAACATTTTTTATGACCTGGACAAGGCCACACGGTTTTCTTACACGGTTTAGAAAAACTAGCACCCAAACTGTGCTCCCCCTTATGTCCTCTCAAAAAGTGTCCAACCTCCCTAAATTTCAGGGGGGGTCCAAGGAGAAAACCTAGGGGAAATATAGGCCATGGATAGGGAGAAATAATACCCAAAATAAGACCACCCTTTTTACCCCAATACTCATCAAACTCATGGGTACAAACCAACCCCAACAACTTTCCCCAGAAGGGGTGCCATTAGGAGTATCACAAATCTAGCTCCAAATCACCTCAACATCATACCATCCCTTTGAAAAAAGAGGATTCCATGTACCATCCAAGACCCCCAAGACTAAGGTCAGAGATCAATAACACAAGAGGAACCAAAATTCAAACTCGGAACACCTAGAAACCAAGAGAAAACCAAGAACCAAAATTGGTTTTGAAACAAAGGATGGAAATTGAAAATTTGGGTGTGAAAATGTCATTTCCATCAAAGGTCCTGAGATATTTAATTCTGTTAATAAACATAAGGGATAAATCCTTTCTTTCATTATTCATTAATGTAATATTACTTGTGACGCACCCAATGTATCCTACCTCACCGCGAACATTTGTCGTAATGGTTTTCTTCAATACATCTAAGTACATGACTAATAATAATCATTAATAATAATATTAATGTCAATGGATAAATACACACATCTGTAGATATGAACATCTAATGAAAAATAGAAATGTGGATTTCTTATTGGTAGGTCTCATTCTCATAATATTCATACTGGATATTACCAAGGGCGTACCCCCTGAGAAGGTGCCTCAAAGTCCTATGATTCTACACCCATGATAGCTTGTATAATTTGTGTCCCTCAAATGATATCATATGTATATAGAACATATATTCAAGAATAATTTCATAGAACTTCTAGGATCTCATCATAGCGGGGAACTGTTATTACTTTTTATTGTGACAACTACTCTTAGGATATTATCACATAAAGTGTCACATAAAAGAACAATTATGAAATGATAAGTAGTTTATTAATTTTCAAAACAATGAATAAAATTTTATCATAAAGTACAAAGAATTTGGTTCTAGGGAACCAACTCGAACAGACTCCCACTTGCACTAGAGAAAACTGCTAACAACCTTTAGTCCACTAGATCTCACATGATACTCATGCTTCTGTTGAGATGGGCCTTTAGTCAAGGGATCTGCCATGTTTTCTTTTATGGGTACTCTAATCACTATAACTTCACCCCTCTTATATAAATCCCTCAATAGGTGATACTTCCATAGTATATTCTTTGTCTGTTGGTGTGACCTTTTTTCTTTTTCAAGATCCAACACTACAATATTATAATAATACATTGTGATAGGATCTTTATTTCTAGGTACCACATCAAGCTCTTGAATAAATTTCTTAATCCAAATGACTTCTTTCGCTGCATCCGAAGCCACTATATACTCGTAATCTATTGTAGAATCAGAAAAAATATGCTACTTTGAACTCTTTTAGCTCACAGATCCTCTGATGAGACAGAAAACATATCTTGATTACAACTTCAGATCATTTTGATCTTTATTAAAACTATTATTAGTATAACCCCTGATGGCCAGCTCCTCGTCCCCTCAATACACCCATAACATATCCTTATTTCTTCTTAGATACTTAAGGATAGCCTTAACATCACTCCAGTGTTGTTCTCTTAGAGCTTCTTGATATCTTACTACCATTCTGAGTGCATAGGAAACATCAAGTCTAGTACATAAGATGACATACATTATTGATCTTATTGCTGAAGAATATGGTATTTTACTCATTCTCTCGTTCTTTTTTATTTGTGTTTGGGAACACATATTCTTATAAAGATGTAAGCCATGTGACACTAGAACCAAACCCCTCTGGGATTATTCCATACTAAATATCTTTAATATCTGGTAAATATATTTACTTTTACTTAGTCCAAGTAGCATATTGGATCTATCAAGAATTATCTTGATCCCTAGAATGTAGGCTTTTTTACCTGAGTCTTTCATGGAGAATCACTTGTTCAACTAGTCCTTAACAGATTGTAAGATTTGTATTTTGTTTTCAATAAGTAATATGTCATCAAAATATACTACTAGGATAACAAATGTATTCCCATTAAACCTTTTGTAAACACACTACTAAAATTGATTATTAATGAAACCAAACTATTTTATGGATTCATCAAATCGAATGTTACATGACCTTGATTCTTACTTCAATCCATAAATGGATCTATGTAACTTGAAAATCGTTTTGGCATCACCTGGAGCCACAAACCAGTCATGTTGTATCATATAGATATCTTCCTAAAGGTTCCCATTATGTAATGTAGTTTTGACACCCATCTACAAAATCTCATTTTCATGGTAAGCTGCTATAGTAAGTTTGATTCAGATGGATTTAAACATGGAAACTAGAGAAAAGGTTTCATCGTAGTCAATTACGTAATGCCATTTAAAACCTTTAGCCACTATCCTTGCTTTATAGGTACTTACTTTACCTTCCATGTCCAATTTCTTCTTGAATACTCATTTATATCCAATAGTCTTTACATCAATTAATGCATCAAAAAGAACTCAAACTTGGTTATAATACATGGAATCCATCTCAGAATCAATACCTTCTATATATCTTGCTTCTTATAAGATCTCTACTATCTCCTTGTAGGATAGTGGTTCGTCATTGTCAACCAATAATGAGTCACCATCCTCAGTGACCTGAAAACCATATCTCTCTAGTTGTATTACCACTCTTGGATCCTACGTAGTAGTTGTGTTTCTAGAAGTACTTCTTACATGGGGACCTATGTAATATATTCCTATACCAACTCCTGTATATCTTGAGCATTAAATTTATCGAAGTCAATCTTGATCCCATTATCCTTTTTGAGGATATTCTCCCTCTCAAGAAAGATGAATTTTCTGGTGACATTCACTTTCATATATGAAGGGTTGTATAGGTAATATCACTTTTTTTCCTTGGGATTCCCTATAAAGATAAACTTCATGCCCTGTTGTGCTAGTTTTTTGGCTGATGAGGCCATAAAAAATGCCTCACAACCCCATACATGTATATGTAGTAAAAGGTACTTCTTTCCACTCCATAACTCAAAGGGAATTCCATTTTACACTTTAGTTGGTACTCAGTTTAATGTGTATACTATCGTTTGTAATGTAGATCCCAAAAAGGATAATGGAAGTTATGTATGACTCATCATAGACCTTACCATGTCTAACAAGGCACAATTCCTCCTTTCACTAACACCATTACACTATGGTGTATATGGTGGAGTGAGTTTAGATAGAATTCCAAACTCCTATAGAAAGTTAATGAACTCTTGGTTAAGATATTCCCCACCTCGATTCAATCAAAACTTATTTATATTATTACCAAGATGATTATCTACTTCATTCTTAAATTCATTGAATTTCTCAGAGGGCTCAGACTTATACCTCATAAAGTAGATATATCTATATCTACTCAAGTCATTAGTAAAAGTTATGAAGTAAGAATATCCAAAACTAGCTTCTATTGGAAATGGTCTACACACATCAATGTGTATCAGTCTTAGAAGATCTGTGGACCTTTCACCCTATCCACCAAATGGTTGTTCATAAATTTTTCCTTTTAAACAAGTGTGCCATCTTTCAAGTAGTGTGATCTCAGAAGAGTCTAAATAACCATTTTGATAGAGATTTGTCAAACACTTCTTGTTTACATGACCAAAATGGTGATCCCACAACTGGGTGTTATATGATCCATATGAACATGATTCGTTATCTATTTCCAACACCTTGTTTTCATAATTTAATAAAGAAAGCATTTTATTTAAATGCACCATAACATAACATATGTTGTACTTATAAAAGAAACAACTTTTATTTCCAAATTTGAAAATAAACCCATCTGTATCTAAACAAGGCACATAAATTATATTATTGGTAACTGTAGGTACATAATAACAATATCTTAAAACCAAAATCATTCCCTTTGTCAATTAAAGGTGGTAGTCACTAATGGCTATGGAATCCATCCTTTCTCCATTGGAAACTCTCAGATCCACCTCTCCTTTGGAAATCCTTCGAAATCTACTAGGTTCCTGAATTTTTATATATGTGTGAGCCCCACAAGCTATATCTAATACCCAATGTGTAGAAATGGAAATATTTCACTCAATAACGAACACATCTTTAGCTTCTCCTTACTTCTGTGTGCAATTCTTATTCTAGTGGTCTGACTTTCCACATGAAAAACATACTACCTCCTTTTCCTTGCCCTGCCTTTGGATCTTATTATTCTTCGTAAGATGGTGACATGGAGCTTTAGACTCTTTATAAGTCATGGGCCCATTTTCCTTTCCTTTTCATTTATTATTCACTATAAGGACCATGGGTTTATTACACCCCATGTCCTTATCCACTTAGCGAATTAAAGAAATAAGGTTTGAATAACTCTTCTCATTATTGATCACATTATAATTCACAATAAAGATGGAGAAGTTATTGGGTCATGATGAAAGTATGAGATCTGTATGCAACTCATCCAGGAAATTAATCCCTAAGATCTCCAGGTGTTCAATGTAGCTAATAAGATTGACTACATGAGGCCTAGGTGGTGCATACTCTCCATGATTATTCATGAACAAAGCATTGGAGATCTCACACCTCTCTTGTCTCGCATTCTCTTGATAGAGATCTCGATGATAAGAAAACATACTACAGGCTTACATATCCTCATGTTGCATCAAAATCCCATTGTAAATGGATGATAGAATAAATCACTAAACATATGTAGAATCATTACTTTTTTTCTCATATAGAGATAGTTCTTCATCACTTTCATCATTTCTATGAACAACTGGTAAAGGATCTTCTAGCACATACAATTTCCTTTCATGGTGAAGGATGACCCAAAGGTTCCTTTTACACTCATGGAAATTGGTGATGGTGCGATAGTTTTCCTTCTCAAGTATGGACTATAACATCCCAGACGTTTCTTACATTACTATAACATCATTTTAAAGATTAAAAAAATAGTATTACACAAAGAGGATCCAAAGGTTTAGTGTCTTGGGAAAACTAGGACCATACATAATAAATACAACATCAAGTATAAACATTTATTTAATTTCTTCTTCTCTAGCTTCTTATTGGCACTTGTCCTCTCCTTAGTATATGTAGCCACCTAAGGATATACATCAAAAGGGGTGAGCTAAAAGCCCAGTAAGAGGATAAATAAGAACAATATATCATGGGTTGAGTATAATCATGACCTAGGCAAAAGATCACGAACATGAGAGGAAGCATACATATAAGACTTGAAATGTGGGAATGCATAAAAATGAAACATCATGTCTTAGTGGTTAAATACCACACATACATGTTAACCAAGCTATCATCTTGTTCACACATCATTTCACATTTACTCATGAGATTCATCACTTTACCCAATGCATTGGAGCACTGTATAATTCCGGGCGCACCCGTCACATTGAAACATTCATATTAGGCTATATAATTCCGGGCGCACCCGTCACGTCATAACATTATCATAATAATGATTTCCACATAGAAAACATATAAAAAATGTACATAACTACCCATGTAATGGAATGGGTTTCATCTCATAATAACACATTCATAATCTTTGGGTTCCTAAAAGAAAGAGGGAATAACATACATGTAACACCCGAGACTTTTATGAGAAATATTTTTTTTTAAATAATCAAAGGAATCTTTCACTACACACAACACTAGATTGGCTTGCCTTACATGAAATCGCGGCCTTCCTCGATAGCTTGCGTCGTACGCAATACCGAGTTTCACTAAACAATGATATGCTATTAAAATATTATTAAAACTAGCCGTTATGAATAGTAATAACAAATTTTTGAAATTTTATAAATTTTATTTTTCAAAATGGACTTCATTTTTCTATTCGGAATATCGAAATTAGCCTACGGTGAAATTTTGGTATTTTTCTGAAAACTTTCAATTTTTGATGAATAGTGAAACCACTAAGTGGTAGTTAAAAAAACTGAATTTTTCATAAAACATAATTTTACCTCTTCTGTGAGTGGAATTTCGAAAATCTGAGAGACACGGTTAATATGAAGGACTAAAATGTGGTTCAATGAGATGAAAATAATTTTTGGTGAATAGTAACTTTTTACTTTTTTTTACCACGGTTAAAAGAAAATAGGGTAATTAAGGGTAAAAGTGTTATTAATATTACCCAAAAACATGTTCTAATTCTTTTGTATAAGTGTAATTATACCAAAAACAACCTTAGGAATAAAATATGACCATTTAGGCCCACTTGGATTAGATTAGGACATTTATTATTAATTTATATAAAGAATGGTTAAAATAGTTAAAATCAAAGTTTAATAAGTAAATAATTTTTAATATAGAGTTATACATAAGATAAATTATACTATAAATATTAATTAGAAATATAAAAAGATTTCCAACATAATGGTATTTTATTTGTAATTTTTAGACTAAAAATAATTTTATTTATTTATGATACAATGATGATGCAATAATTATCTTATTAATGAAATATTGACATAATTGATGTTATAAATACCCAAATAAATGTAATTTGAGACTTTTTATGAATTAAAATAATTTTATATGTTAATATGACATGTAAATATTGATTTAATTAACTTTTCATGAACTAATCATTCTGTTATGATTTTCACAAAAATCAATTACTAAATAGTGTCAAAATTGACATAAAATAGTTTTAAAAAAATATATTATATTATTAATTGTTATTTTATTCCTAAAAATCTAAGATTCTTCCAAATGAATTAGATAAGGTTATATATATTAATAATAAACAACTTGGGGTTTTTTTGGCTTGATATAGTAAGTTTATTAAACTTATAGTGTAAGAAAACAAGAAGACACGGTAAAAGTTAAATTATCTAACTTAAAGTTAAATCTAAATGATAAGGGTAAAATTAATACCTAAACTTGTCTAAATTATATTGGATGAGAGTATTGCTACCCATACCCACCTTATATTCTAAATATATCAATTTGGAGCTATTAAAAACCGAATTTGACTTTATAATAAAATAATATTTTTAGTTATTCCTAAGGTGCCCCTCTCCTCCCTTATAAAAGGGCACCTCCTCCCTCTCTTTCTCACACCACTTTGAGCCTTCAAACTCGGTCAAACCCTACCAATATCTCCTCTCCACATCCCTAGAAACATCCTAGAGGTCCTGGTATTCTTCAAAGACCAATTTTAGTGCCCTAAGAGGAGATCTCAATGAGGCGCTTCAAAGAAGAGGTAATGTCCGTTACCGATTCTTTCAAATTTATTTCTTCTTCCACTTATTCTTCTTTATTTGTTTCATTATGTATTAATAACAACAGTATCACTAATATACTTATATGTTATTATAAGTATTAAACAACCCTATTTCACCATCTATCCATCCTATGGAAAACGAAATCACCACGCGTGGGTACGTAAGGAATACCGTCTCCACGCCGTGGTGTAATCTATTTTCCAACACCACCTTACTTGGATGGGTATAATGGTGTAAATAATCACTATATATTATTATTGTAAAATTATATTGATTCTGAAATAGTATATATACACTCCAATAAAATTCCACAATCATGGAAACGATATCATCGCTCGTGCGTACGTACGGAATACCGTCTCCACGATGTGATGCGACTCGTTCTACATGTTCTTCATTGCATAATGATTATATAAATGAATTGAATGAATGAATATGATATATATTACAATAATACCATTCTATAAATGAGGTATCTATAACCTAAAAAGAAAAATAAGAATTTATTCGACAAAACACGCATAAGAACAAAAAGTAATAAACACCTGAATAACAAGTAGTAATGAAATATTACTAATAAGAAGCTAAGAATATGACCATATATGATATCATAAAAATAATTATGATTCTGGAATAAGTAAATAACATTATTTAAATCATTATACAGGAGGTTCAGACACTTATGAAGCAAATTTGACCTAAGTTATGGGAAATATCACAATCTCATTTTTATTCGAGATTGTTTATACTTTGGTATTTACTGGGGTTTATTTTATCATTCACATCCATGTTTCCTCAATATGTAATATTATTTCCATCCACCTACAATTGTTTAAATCCATTTTTACCCTTTGGTGAGTTTATAGTAAAAGATATGAAAGGAATCTTTTGTCGTTTTTCATACGAGGTACTTTTTGACTTTTCTGAGAAAAGTACGAGAAGAATGTTTTTTTAACTTATACGGCATGAATGGATTTTTAAAACATTATTTCCAAGAAGATTCCTTTACAAGTTTTCAAGTTTATTTTTAATCAACTTATTTTAGTTTAAAATTGTATGACATGTTAAGAAAGGAAAATGTTTTTGAAGTAGAAAGGATATTTTCCTCAAGAATGGAGTTCAAGTGTTTTTTCAAAATTATTTTCCACCTAAGATAATATAGGGTTCTGTTTCTATCCCTATTATTACATTGATTTAATTATGTTGTGATGGAATTATTTTTATGAATTCCTTTATCTTATATGAATTGTTTTATGATGTGATGTTGTTTAAGAATCCCATTTTAATTACATGGGTTATGCAATAATGTATGATTTATGATTTTGTGGCACACATATGAATGGTATAATTATGAGATGGTTGGTACATATATCTCCCTCCAATGCATTGGGTAAAGATTTTATATCTCATGAGATAGACATGGATGGAACGGAAGGTTAAACCGGTTCAGTGAAACAGGACTTAAACGAGTAGTGAACTCGGTTCAGAAATGGACTTTGTCCACTAAGATAGTCTTGGAAATGAGTCTTGACTAATAAGAAATGATTCTATATGATTATGTGTGTATTCCACAAAGTTTCATGTTTTATGTTATGATTATTGGGATTACATTTCACTACTATGATTTATCCCATGTTATGAAATTATGATTTCTTTTTCAGGTTAAGATTTCCAAAATTTATGTTATTATGATGTGATTGATATTTCTTTTGTTTACCCTTACTGAGAATTTGAGCTCACCCTTTTGTATGTTTTATTTCCCCAGGTCAGGAAGAAGGTTATTAAGTAGGATATGCCAAAAAGGGACTCTAGATATGATGAAATAAATGGGAGGCAAAGTAGATGGTTTATGAACCAGTTGTTTATGTTTCCCAGTTTCTAAAGACTCTATACCAATACGGTCCTTCTATGGTTTTGTTATATGTTGTAATAAGTATGCTTCAATTATGAATTATTAATAATGTATGTAAAGTATGGGTCGTTATAATACATGTTACAAGATCTGTCCAATTTGAGTGAGAAGTAAAAGAGGTGTTCTTAAAAGAGGAGTTCTTTTGGAAACATTTTATTGACATAAAAACTAGTGACAAACATGTATATCCCAGAAAATTAAAGAAAATGATGAAAAAATGATCTTTAAGGAGTAACCATATCAAAAATGGAGTGAAAGATGGAGAACCCGAAGGAAGAAAATTGGGTTCGAGATTTCCCCTTACCTTGTATCCAAATGCTTCCTTCTATTTAATGTCTTGTATAATGACATTATATTCATTAATTAGAAATCCAGAACCTTGTGTTCCTTAATATGGTTCATTATGGTTTCATTAAGTGATTTTATGTGCCTTTGGATGAGTTATATAGTTCTAAATCATTGTTCGAGAATGTTTGTTTTCATGGTTTTCTTGAGTGGATTACTTTGTATTCTTAAATTGAAGTTTGGGTAGAACATGGGTAAACATCCAAAAATGATATTACATGTAATTAATGATATTACAGGAGTTTTAATGTTCTTATAATGAATTATACTAGATCCATGTGGATGAATCATTAGATAATAATTAAATGAAGATTGGTTGGGTTAATTTGGATGGTTTTTCGATCACAATGATCTTGTTTTAATTTATCACTTAGTAATATGTCCATAAGTCAGTTACATAACTTAAAATAGGAAATAATACATATAAAATATTCTAGTTCAACAATAAAAATGGTTTCATAACCATATATGAAGGTAGAAATGGAGGAATAAATCATGTTGTTCTTGATGGTGATAAATTAACACCTCACGAACAACGTTCCCTTTAATAAAATAAAAGGAAGAGGGAAATGGGGTTGAATGATATAATATCACATTAGGATCATAAAACTTCCATATATGTATAATACTGTAGTTAAAATACAATTGGATGAAGATAGGTGGGGAGATATCAAGAAATGAACCTGAACTTCAAAGGAAATTAAAGGAGAAGAGGGAGAGAAATTACCTCTTGAATCCTCCTCTTGAGAACCTCCTTAAGGGCCTAAAATTGGTCTTTTTATGAGAACAACATCTCTTGGACATGGGGGAGGGGCTAGGGAAGGTGTTTGGGCAGAGTTCATAGATGTCTTGGAGCTTCAGAGGTGTGAGGAAATGATGTTGTGAAGGGTGGTTTTTATAGTTGAAGGGAGAGGGTTTCCTTAATATAAAATACCATAGTTTATTAATTTCCCCTAAGACAAGGAATAATGAGTATTGAATGACCAATAATAGTAATTTTATCATTTTATCCATAACCAAATGGTTTTACATCAGCAGAGCATCATTGATGACTCAATTAATCAATTATTTAGCATTTTGTTTGTAAATTATCGGATTCTACTATTCATAAAAAATTCATGTATCTCAGAAAAATCCCAAAAATATACCCCAACAATTTTTCGACGTGTAGAATCTAAAACTGAAGTCCATTTTTCAAAAATAATTTCCCAAATATTATTAATTTAATATTTATTTAAAATCATAATTTACTTAATAAAACAGTTTTTAAGATTAAAACTGATTTTATAGTGCTTTCAAAAATTACATAGGGTATTATAAAATTATCTAAAAATTATAAGACATTGATTAAATAATTTATGAATACATTTTAGGGAAATAAATATTATTTTAAATTAATTAATTATAATTAATTATTTATGACTTAAAACATACCGAAACGTTTACTAAGGTCAATTTGTCACTTTCTAAGATGTCTAAATTTTATTTAATTATTCATAGGTAATGTAACTCTTATGTTGGATAATTTACTATTCATAAGGTTCATATTACTATTCATAAGGGTATGTTACAATTCATAAGGGTAGGTCTCTATTCACCAAAAATTATTTTTGTTTCATTAGACTCCAGAAATCATATGAACACAACCGTGTTTGTCAGATTTTCAAAATTCCAAACACAAAAGTGACGAACTTATGTTTAAAGGTCACTTATAAATTATTAGTTCATTATGTTGTGAATTCATGTTATATTATGACATAAATATAAGAAGGGAATTTCCATTGAAAAACTTTGGGTCATTACATTCTCCCCCTTATGAAATTTCACCCCCATAATTTCACTTTACACAAACAGGTGAGGGTGTTTGTCGAGTTTTTTTTTTACGTTTTCTTAAAAAAATCCAGAATATGTTTAAGGCAAAAATATTTTTAAAAATTCCCCTGAAAGGCGGCATCTCGGATGCCGCATTTCCCTTATTTTTTTTTTTAAATTTTTTTTTATTGTTATTTTTTTGTTTTTTTGTTTATATGTATATATATTCATATACATACATACATACATACATACATACATACATATATATATATAAACAAAGCAAAAAATTTCAGTAGAATTTCTCTACTATTAAAGATCCAGCGCTACAGCCCTTACAACAGTCTGGATTCTGACAGAAACACTTACCCAAGCCTCCCTTTTATAAGAGGCCTTTCCTTGAAAATCATTCTCCATTTTCGATGTGGGATTCAGGATCTCCATTTCCTACGCAGTACATTCTGCATTTCCGATGTGGGATTCTATTTCAAATACGTGACTTTGAAATACAATAAAATATAAACTATAAGGTTAATATAAATGAAATTTTAAACATTTATTAAACATATAATAAATAGTGGAAAACAAAAAGTATTTCCTCAAAAATGTTGATGAAAAATAATCTATAAACTTTCAAACCCTCCTAATTGAAACTTAAAAATTTTTCAAGTACGTGAATTTGAAAGACTATAAAATATAAACTATAAAATGAATACAATTAAAACTTTAAAAATTCATTAAAAATATAATAAATTGTTGAAAACAAATAGAATTTCTAAAAAAATGTTGATGAAAAGTAATTTATAAGCTTTCAAAACCGCCTACTAGAAACTTAAATTTTTTCAAGTACGTAAATTGGAAAGACCATAAAACATAAAATAAAATACCAATATAAATGAAAAGTTAAACATTGATTAAACATATAAGAAATAGTTGAAAACAAAAGTAATTTCCAAAAAAATGTTAATGAAAAATAATTTACAAACTTTCAAAACTGCCTTGTTGAAACATAAAAATATTTTAAGTATGTGACTTTGAAAGTCTATAATTATATTACTAGTTAACTAATTAATTATTATATAATTAATATTTATATAAATAATTAACTAAATAATTATTATATAAGTAATAATTAATGAGTAATAATTAATAATTATTAATTAATAATTATTAATTTAATGAATAGTTATAATTAATATTTATATTACTAATTAACTAATTAATAATTACTAATTACTTATTAATAATTATTAATTAATAATTAATAATTATAATGAATAATTATAATTAATATTTATTTTACTAATTAACTAATTAATAACTAATAATTAATAATTACTAATTAATTAGTTATAATTATTATTTATATTTCTAATTAACTAAATATTTATTATATATGTCATAATTATATTACTAATTAATTATTATATAATTAGTGATAATATTAATAATTAACTAATTAATTATGATATAATAAATTATTAATAATTACTAATTAAAAATTATAATAATTATATCTAATAATAATATTACTAATTAAATAATTAATAATTATATAATTAATAATTATATTACTAAATAACTAATTAATTATTATATAATTAATAGTTATATTAATAATTAACTAAATAATTACTGTATAAGTAATAATTAATAAAAATAATTAACAATTAATAAGTAATAATTAATATTTATAATTAATATTTATATTACTAAATAATAATTAATAATTAATAATTATAATGAATAAATGTAATTAAAAATTATATTAATAATTTACTAATTAATTGTTATATAATTAATAATTATATAACTAATGAACTAACTAACTATTATATAATTAATTATTAATAATTACTAATTAATAATTATAATGAATAAATATAATTAATATTTATATTACTAATTAACTGATTAATAATTAATAATAACTAATAACTAATTAATAATTAATAAATAATAATTATAATGAATAAATGTAACTAAAAATTATATTACTATTTTAGTAATTTATTACTATATAATTAATAATAATATTACAAATTAACTAACTAATTTTTATATAATTAATTTTTAATAATAACTAATTAATAATTACAATGAATAATTAAAATTAATAATTATATTACTAATTACTAATTAATAATTATAATGAATAATTATAATTAAAAATCATATTACAAATTTACTAATTAATTATTATATTACTAATTAACTACTTAATTTTTACATAATTAATAATTAATAATTAATAATTAATAATTACTTATTATAATTAATTATCATATTTATAATTAACTAATTAATTATTATACAATTAATAATTATATTACTAATTAAATAATTATTTATTATATAGTTAATAATTATATAATTATTCATTATATTTCTAATTAAGTATTATATAATTAATAATTAATAATTAATAATTAATAATTAATAGTTATAATGAATAATTATAAGGAATAATTATAATGAATAATTATAGTACTAATTAACTACTTAATTATTAGACAATAATTTTTTAATAATTTCTAATTTCTAATTATAATGAATAATTATATTACTAATTAAATAATTAACTATTATATAATTAATAATTAAATTACTAATTAACTAATTAATTATTATATAATAGTTTTTAATAAATACAAATTAATAATTATAATTTATAATTATATTACTAATTAACTTATTATAAAAACGTCCTTGACTCTATCTTTCTCAAAAAATTAACTAATTAACTATTATATAATTAATAATTATATTACTAATTAACTATTTAGTTATTATATAATTAATGATTAATAAACACTAATTAAAAAATTACAAATTATATAGTTAATAATCATATTAATAATTAACTAACTAATTATTATATAATTAATAATTATATTTCTAAGTAACTAATTAATTATTATATTACGAATTTACTAATTATATTAGTAATTAACTAATTATTTATTATATAGTTTATTATTAATAATTACTAATTAACTAACTAATTATTATACAATTAATACTTTTATAATTAATAATTATATTATTAATTAACAAACTAATATTTAATTATTAATAATTAATAATTATAATTAGTAATTATAATGAATAATTATATTTAGTAATTATAATGAATAATTATATTGAATAATTATAATGAAACATTTTAATTTATTATTATATTACTAATTAGTTAATTAACTATTATATAATTAATAATTATATTACCAATTAACTATTTAATTATTATATATTAATTTTGAATAATTACTAATTATTAATTATAATGGATAAATATAATTTATAATTATATTACTAATTAACTAATTAACTATTATATAGTAAATAATTATATTACTAATTAATTGGTTAATTATTATATAATTAATTTTTAATAATCTCCAATTAACTAATTAATAAATAAATAAATAATTATTAATAATATTAATTTAATAATTAAATAAATTATTATATTTTTAATCCATGTTTTAACTTTAAATTATATCGGTCTTATAGTTTATATTTTATAGTTCTTCAAAACCACATACTTTTATCATTTTTAAGTTTCAAGTAGGTGGTTTTGAAATATTATAAATTATTTTTCATGAATATTTTTTACGAAATTCTTTGTTATTTTCGACTATTTGTTATAAGTTTAATCCGTGTTTTAGGTTTCATTTATATCGGTCTTATAGTTTATATTTTATAGGCTTTCAATGTCACGTGCTTGAAACATTTTTAAGTTTCAAGATGGTGGCTTTGAAATATTATAAATTATTTTTCATCAACATTTTTTACGAAATTATTTTTATTTTCAAAAATTTTTTATATGTTCAATCCATGTATTATGTTTCATTTATATTGGTGTTGTAGTTTATATTTTATAAACATTCAAAGTCACGTACTTGAAACTTCTTAAGTTTCATGTAAGTGGTTTTGAAAGCTTATAAATTTTTTTTTTATCATCATTTTTTATTAAAATTATTTTTTTCAACTATTTATTATATGTTTAATCTATGTATTAAGTTTCATTTATATTTTCCTTATAGTTTATATTTTACAGTCTTTCAATGTCACGTACTTGAAACAGAACCCCACATTGGAAATGCAAAATGTTCTATGCAGGAAATGGAGAACCAGAATCCCACATCGGAAATGCATAATGATTTTCAGGGTAAGATCTCTTATAAAAAGGAGCCATGTGTGAGAACTTCTGTTAGAATCCAGACTGTTGTACTGGCAGTACTGCTGGATTTTAAATAGCGGATAAATTTTGTAGAAAATTTTATTTTTGTTTTTTTTGTTTTGTTTTGCTTATATATATATATATATATAAACAAAACAAAACAAAAAATAAAAATAAAAAATTTTTAGAAAAAATATTTATTTTTTCTGTTTTAGGGGAAAGGCGGTATCTAGGATGCCTCCTTTCACCTGGTCCCAAAGGCGGCATCGTGAATGCCACCTTTATGGAGTATTTTCACTTTTTTTTACCTAACCTGTTTTTAAAAAATATTTTCTTAAAAAAACTTATTTAAAAAAAAACTTGTGCTTCTCCTTCATTGCCTCTTCGGGTTCCCAAGTTGCTTCCTCCAACTTATGCTTCCTCCACAACACTGTGACAAGATGGATTTTATTGTTGCGTAGAACCTTATCTCTCTGATCCAGAATCTTTACAGGATGCTCCTCATAAGAGAGATCATCTTCCAGCTACACCACCTATGAGTTTAGCACATGTGAGGGGTCTGGTATGTACTTCCTCAGTAGTGATACATGAAATACATCATGAACTTGAGCCATATTCAGTGGAAGTTCAAGCCGATAGGCCATAGCTCCTATGCGGTTGAGGATCTCAAATGGGCCAATATACCTTGGGCGTAGCTACCCTTTCTTCCCGAATTGCATGACTATCTTCCATGGAAATATTCTAAGGAAGACTTTATCTCCAACGTCGAACTCCAAGTCCCTTCGACGGTTGTCAGCATATCTCTTTTGCCAACTTTGAACAGCTTTGATGTGTTTTTGAATGACTTGAACCTTCTCTGTCATCACTTGAACAAGATCGGGTCCAAGTAGCTTTCTTTCTCCAACTTCATCCCAACAGGTTGGAGTTCTACATCGCTTTCCATAAAAAGCTTCATATGGAGCCATCTGAATACTCGATTGGAAGCTATTATTGTATGAGAAATCAACCAATGGGAGATGCTGATCCCATCCACCATTGAATTCTAGAGAGGAGGCTCTTAGCATATCTTCAAGCATCTGAATAGTCCTTTTAGATTGGAAATCAGTTTGGGGGTGATAGGTCGTTCTGAAATTCAATTCAGTACTCAAAGAATGTTGAATGCTCCTCTAGAAATTAGATGTGAACCTTGGATCATGGTCAGAGATAATTGAGAGTGGAACACTCTGCAGTCTCACCACCTCCTTCACATATATCTTTAGAAGTTATTCAAGCGAGAGATCTTCCCGAATAGCAATAAAATAGGCAGTCTTGGTGAGTCGGTCAACCACAACCCATATCGCATTATTTCCCTTTTACGTCTTCAGGAGACCCGTGACAAAGTCCATGGTCACATTTTCCCATTTCAACATGGGTATGGGCAATGGCTGTAGTATAACCTTGGACTTTTGTCACTCAGCTTTAACTTTCTGACATACCAAGCACATTGATATATATTCCGCAATCTCCTTCTTCATGTTATCCCACCAGAAGTGTTCTCAGAGATCATGGGAAATATTGGTACTACCGGGATGGATATAGAATGTTCATCTATGTGCATTGTCCAGTAGCTCCTTTATCCTGGGTGATGAAGAAACACAAAGCCACGTTCCAAACCGAATCACACCATCATCATCGATATGGAACTCTTGTAGCTTCCCTTCCTTTACTACATTCACCCTCTTTTGTATCTCCACATCATCCCTTTGTGCTTCCATAATCTTCTCTTGGATGGATAGTCTCACAATCATTTGGGAAAGGAAGGATGTATCCCCTACCCTTATGATTTCCAAATCCATTCTTTGAATATCAAAGAAGATAGGGTCTCTCTCAATCTGCAACATGGATAGAGTAGCAGGTTCTTTTCTTCTTAGGTCATCAGCTACCTTGTTCGCCTTTCCAGGATGATAGTGAATATAGAAATCGTAATCATTGATTAGATATAACCATCTACTTTGATGCATGTTGATCTCCTTTTGTGTGAATATAAACTTTGGGCTCTTGTGGCCGGTGTATATGTCACACTTCTCACCATAAAGGTAGTACCGCCAGATTTTCAAGGCAAAAATCATGGATGCCAGCTATAGATCATGTGTCGGGTAGTTATGCTCATAGATCTTCAACTGTCATGTGGCATAGGCTATCACATTGTCATTTTTCATGAGTACACAACCCAAGCCTTTCTTTGAAGCATCCCTATATATCACAAAACTTTCTCCACTTTTTGGTAGTATGGGTACAGGTGCAGTGATCAGCCTACTCTTTAGATCCATAAAGCTTCCCCCACATTCTTCCGTCCAGACATACATTACCCCTTTCCTTGTTAACTTAGTTATCAGTCTTGACAATAATAAGAAGTTTCTCACAAAATGTCGGTAGTACCCAACGAATCTAAGAAAACTACGGATTTATGTGACACTAGAGGGCCTGGGCCACTCTTCAATCACCTTTGTCTTTGAAGGATCCACAGAAATTCCCTCACTTGTGATGACATGTCCCAAGAATGTTACCTGATTCATCCAAAAGTCACACTTTCTGAACTTGGCATACAACTTATCCTTTCTTAATGTCACCAACACAAGTCTTAGATGTTCATCATGTTCCTTCTTTCTCTTGGAGTAGATGAGAATATCATCGATAAACACTACCACAAATTTGTCGAGGTAATGTCTAAATACTTTATTCATCAAATACATGAATATTTTAGGGGCATTAGTAAGTCCAAAGGGCATCACCAAAAACTCATAGTGACCATACCTTGTTCAGAAGGCAGTCTTCCGAATACCTTCCTTCTTCACTGTTACCGGATGATATCCAGAACTAAGGTCCATCTTCGAGAAGTATTGAGCTCCTCTTAATTGGTATAACAAGTCATCAATCCTTGGGAGAGGATACTTGTTCTTTATGGTGATCTTGTTGAGTTCCTGATAATCGATACAAAGCTACATTCTTCTATCCTTCTTCTTCACAAAGAGCACTAGTGCACCCCAAGGCGATGCACTAGGGAGTATGACCCCTTTGTCCAGATGCTCTTACAGCTTCTTCTTTAACTCCTCTAGTTCGATAGGAGCCATCCTATAGGGGCACTTTGAGATATGAGTAGCTCCGGGTATGAGTTCAATTGAGAACACTACCTCACGATCTGGGGGAATTCCGGGTAACTCTTCGGGAAATACATCACTGTATTCCCTCACGATGGACATTTCCTCAAGGTTGGAACTTTCCTTTGACCCAACCATTTGGGTGAGGTATGCTTCTTAATAGGGAATCAAAACCTAGATCATTGAAGGATTTTTCAAAGGAGATTCATGATCTTTTTTGCATTTTTAGTGGATCATGGGATGGTTCGGAATATGAAAAGATATTTTCTTTTCCCGACAGTTGATATGTGTTCTATATAAAGAGGGCCAATCCATTCCCATTATAGCGTCAAATTCTACCAAGAGAACTATTACAAGATTTTCTGGAAGAATCATCCGACATACGCCAATAAGAGAAGATTCAAACACTTGGGTTGCAATAATTGCACCACTTGGTGTTTTTATAGATATCTCTACTTCAAGGTTTTGGGGCTTCGATTCTATAGTTCTAGAAAACTTTCATGATATAAAGGAATGCGTATAACCAGAATCAAATAACACTTTTTCCATTATTGAGTTTATAGGAAGTGTACCTTGTACGAATTCATTATCTTTCTCCACTTCCATAGTAGTGATGGCATAATCCTTCCCTTGTTCATTTGGCTTCGGTGGCTACTGACACTGATTATCCTTGAGAGCTCGAGGTTTAGTGTACTGGTTTGCATAGTTCCCTAGCTCCCAACAGTTGTAGCATTGAACCGTGAGTGGTTCTCTCCTTTCTTCGGATACATTCTCCTTCCTTTTCATGTCTTTTAAACACTCTTGTGCATGGTGTCCTTCTTTCCCACATTTGAAGCACTTCCTCATCCCTTTGATGCAGTTCCCATTATACAACTTCCCACATTTTTGGCATGTGGGTTGTTGATTTTTCTTTCCACCTTTGTCATTAGAACCACCAGCATGAAACTCCATCTTTGTTTTCATATTACCAAAGCCATGGGACCATTCTAAAAACTCCATCTCCACTTTGAGATCACTCCGAACAACTTCCTCATAACTTCCAATGTCTCGGATTGAAAGATCCTTTTGAAGGTGTGGTTTTAATCCACTAAAGAATCTATCAATTTTGATATCATTGTTGATAACAAAACCTGAAGCGTACCTTGCAAGCCTTGTGAAATTCGCTTCATAGGTTGTGACAGATTCTTCTTCTTTTATCTTGATCTCTATGGATTCTCTCTCCATATTCATGCGAAGAGTTCATGGGAATTACTTATTAAGAAACATTATCTTAAAGTCTTCACATTCCATCCCTTCAATTTCCTCCCTTGGCATGGTGTTTTTAATCAAAGCCCACCATTGATCGACTTCTCCATCTAGGCGATAAACATTTAAGGTCACCTTCTTCATCTCAGAACAGTGAAGAATAGAAAAGATCTTCTCCATGGAGTTAACCCACTGTTCCACAACTAGTGGATCAGAAGATCCAAAAAACGTCGGTGGTCGTTGCTGCATAAAACATTCGATAACCAGTTGCTCTCTATTTGGTGAAGGAGGATGTTACCCATTGTTATGGTTATTGTTAATAACCTAAGATAATTGTGTAAGCATCACCATGAAGTTCTGAAATACACCTCCCACATCATTAGGGATGTCGTTCGGGAAATCATTGCATTGGCCCTCGCACGAGTTGTTGGCCTGATTTCTCCTGGTTCCCGCCATTATCTAAAATAGAAAAGGTTAGAACAAAAAATAATTAAACAAGTCATGAATACATAAATTATTCATTTGAAAAATTTATACTAAAATCATAACATATGGTATCCCTATTTAAATATTCTTGGGTGCATAATTGTACTTAGTCTCATGCTATAGGTTTTCCCTAGGGTTCACTAATCCTAATTCCCAAATTAACTAAACCTTACCTCTGATACCAACTATAACATCCATGGATTTTCTTACATTACTATTACATCATTTTAAAAATAAACAACATAATAGTATTACACATAGAGTATCCAAAGGTTTAGTGTCTTGGAAAAACTAGGACCATACATAACAAATACAACATCAAGTGTAAACATTTATTTAATTTCTTCTTCTCTAGCTTCTTATTGGAACTTGTCCTCTCCTTAGTACATGTAGCCACCTAAGGATATATATCAAAAGGTGTGAGATAAAATCCCAGTAATAGGATAGATAAGAACAATATAGCATGGGGTGAGCATAATCATGACATAGGCAAAATATCATGAACATGAGAGGAAGCATAAATATAAGATTTGAAATGTGGCAATGCATAAAAATGAATCATCATGTCTTAATGGTTAACTACGACACATACATGTGAACCAGCAATCATTTTGTTCACACATCATTTCACATTTACTCACGAGATTCATCACTTTACCCAATGCATTGGAGAACTGTATAATTCCGGGTGCACCCATCACATTGAATCATTTATATTGCGCTATATAATTTTGGGCGCACCCATCACAATATAACATTATCATCATAATGATTTCCACATAGAACACATATAAAAATGTACATAACTAACCATGGATTGGAATGGGTTTCATCTCATAATGACACATTCATAAGCTTTGGGTTCCCAAAAGAAAGAGGGAATAACATACATGTTACAAGAACCATCCAATTTGAGTGAGAAGTAAAAGGGGTGTTCTTAAAAGAGGAGTTCTTTTGGAAAATATTTTTTTTGACATAAAAACCAGTGAAAAAAATGTATGTCCCAGAAAAGTAAAGACAATGATAAAAAATGATCTTTAAGGAGTAACCATATCAATAATGTAGTGAAAGAGGGAGAACCTGAAGGAAGAAAATTTGGATCGAGATTTCCCCTTACCTTGTATCCAAATGCTTCCTTCTATTTGATGTCCTGTATAATGACATTATATTAATTAATTAGAAATACATAACCTTTTTTTCATTAATATGGTTCATTATGGTTTCATTAAGTGATTTTATGTGCCTTTGGATGAGTTATATAGTTTTAAAACACTGTTCAAGAATTTTTGCTTTCATGGTTTCCTTGAGTGGATCACTTTGTATTCTTAAATTGAAGTTTGGGTAGAACATGGGTAAACATACAGAAGCGATATTACATGTCATTAATGATATTACAGAAGTTTTAATGATCTTATAAGGAATTATATTATATCCATGAGGATGAATCATTGGATATTAATTAAATGAAGATTGTTTGGGTTAATTTGGGCGGTTTTTCGATCACAATGAACTTGTTTTAATTTATCACTTAGTAATATGTTCATAAGTCAGTTCCAGAACTTTAAATAGGACATAATACATATATAATATTCTGGTTCAACCATAAATATGGATTCATAACCCGATATGAAGGTAGAAATGGATGAAGAAAGCATGTCATTCTTGAAGGTGATAAATTAACACCTCACAAACAACGTTCTCTTTAATAAAATAAAAGGAAGATGGAAAATGGGTTGGATGATATAATATCCCATTAGAAACATAAAATTATACTATATGTATAATACTGGAGTTACAATACAATTTGTATGATGATAGGTGGGGAGAGATCAAGAAATGAACTTGAACTTGAAAGGAAATTAAAGGAGAAGAGGGAGAGATATTATCTCTTGATTCCTCCTCTTGAGAACCTCATTAGGGGCCTAATCGTGGTCTTTTGATGAGACCAGAAGCTCTTAGACGTGGGGGATGGGATAGGGAAGGTGTTTGGGCAGAGTTTAGATAAGGCTTGAAGATTGAGAGGTGTGAGGAAATGAGGGTGTGAAGGGTGGCTTTTATAGTAGAGGGGAGAGGGGTTTCCATAATATAAAAATCATTAGTTTATCAATTTCCCCTAAGACAAGGAATAGTGAGTCTTGAATGAACAAGAATAGTAATTTTATCATGTGATCCCGAACCAAGTGGGCTTATAACAGCATAGCATCATCGATGACTCAATTAATCCATTATTTAGCCTTTTTTGTAAATTATCAGATTCTACTTTTCATCAAAAATTAATGTATCTCAGAAAAATCCCAAAAATTTACCCCAACTGTTTTTCAACATTTAGAATCCAAAAATGAAGTCCATTTTTCAAAAATAGTTTCTTAAATATTATTAATTTAATATTTATTTAAAATCATATTTTACTTAAAAAACAGTTTTTAAGATTAAAACTGATTTTATATTGCTTTCAAAAATTACGTTGGGTCTTATAAAATTATCTAAAAATTAGAAGACATTGATTCTATAATTTATGAATTAGTTTTAGGGAAATAAATATTCTTCTAAATTAATTAATTATAATTAATTATTTATAACTTACAAAATATCGAAACATTTACTAAGGTCAAATTGTCACTTTCTAAGATGTCTAAATTTTATTTAATTATTCATAGGTAATGTTACTCTTATGTTGGATGATTTACTATTCATAAGGGTCATATTAGTATTCATAAGGGTATGTTACTATTCATAAGGGTAGGTCACTATTCATCAAAAAATATGTTTGTTTCATTAGACACCAAAAACCATCTTGAACACAACTATGGATGTCAGATATTCAAAATTCCAAACACAGAAGTGTCAAAATTATGATTAAAGGTCACTTATCACATAGTAGTTCATTATGTTGTGATTTCATGTTATTTTATGACATAAATATAAGAAGGGAATTTCCATTGAAAAACATTGGGTCATTATATGGACCACAATGATATGTTTGATGTCATTTTATTGACATTTCTACAAAATAAGATGATCATAATTTTAGCGCTTTATCTGGTAAATTTATACGAACAGATAAATATTATATTTATTAGTCTCTCACTATTTTATCAAAAATAAATATCCCTCACCATTATCTTCAAAATATCATGTTTCTTGGATATTCAAGTGGAAATGATCCATATTCCCCATCTCATTACCCCAACTTTGGTTGGTAAAGAAACTCAAATGGTTTTAGGTAGGAATTCCAGATGCCAACTACATTAACTCACAATTCCTTGATCTGCTGAGTGGACTCCCCAATCCTAAAATCAGTATTTTTATTTCCTCAACCTTTTACTCTTAGTTACACCAAGTCCTTATTTGGTTATCAAAACTTAACGTGAACTAATTTAAGTCCACACAAAAACTCATGTTAGAATTCCCTGATAATTGAAAGCATCTCAACTTTGGCTGGTCAAGCACTGTGATCTACGATTCAATTATAATTGAAGAAATGGAAGGCTATACTAACTTAATATTTATTAAGGGATTTTATCCTTTTATGCATAAATTTTCAATTATTATCTTTATCACATTCTTGTTAAAATTAAGTGTGATTACTTAAGTGAGTAACCATGTCTTAGATAATATTTACACATAAGCCAATTTATTTTAGTTCTATCTTGCATGATTGTTAATTCACTAATTATTTTATCATGAAAATACATCCATAATGAAATAACAATGCAATTGATAGAAATAAAATAAAGGGTATGATCATGGGCTTATGCTAATGGTTAGTTTATCTAGCGGTTGATACACTAATTGTTGACCTTGGGGAGTAACACCTTGAACCAATTGAGGTTTAGGTTTATAAATTTCCACCTGCCCACCTTTGTATATCCTTGGATTGGTTTTTCCTTGGCTCTGAACTTGAATCGTCTTCACTAGCTTTGGAGCTCTATTACATGTGCCTTTTACTCACATGCATTTGAGTGGAAAATGGGGTTTACATAAAAGAACCCATGGGAACATGAGACCTACATAATAATGAGGAGATAAGGAATTCATACCATCAATTTAATTTATTAATAAATTAAATGAAAAAAAATCACATACAAAAGGTCTGGTCCATCTCATGATCATCCGCATGCATGAAACAAAATACACATTTAATAAAACTAGAAATCAATTCATTAATAATTCTAATTTTAGATAAATCATTCTCTAATAGATTAATTATTATCTTTAATTAATCAATAATTTTATCACACTTCTTATTTGAATTTCCTTGATATTCTCATCCATTAAAATTTTTAAAAAATTAAATAAATTCATTTAAAATTAATTATGTACATAACTTGTACCTTGGAGGTAACACAGTGAATACCCATCGGATTCTACCCAACATGTATTATGCTAAAAATGTTTTTTTATTAAAATAAACAGGCAGATGCCCTACAGAAACCAAAAAGTCATGGAGGTCTAAAGTGGTGAAGCCCTAAGGCATCCCCTTGGACAAATTAGTTACATTCCCGGGGTAAAGAACCTGAACTGCAATAAATCAACAAAGGTTCCTCTGGTCTGCCCCCGCGAGAAATAGAATCTGTAACATAATTGGCTTCCCTTGGGACATACCGAACCACACAGCCTCTGGGTGTCTCTAATTTTCAGCTTCGAACTAGATATATCAGTGGCCACAGTACCTCACCCTTCGTCGTGAGTGCTCAGACCAACACCCCTGAATCAGATTCCAGAACCGCACAGTCCAAGAAGAAACTATTACATTGTTTAATCCCCATGAGTAGAACATGTACCTCAGCCCCCAAGGATCACCCAATCCCGTGGTAGCTGCTAAAGGCCAGAAGAACATAACCTTTCCAATCCCGGACCATCCCTCCTCCTCGCATAACTCCTTAAAGAAGAGACCCGTACACATTCAGTTTCAGCCCTTCCGCTAGAGGATTCCAGCGAATCCAGCATCTTTGTGACCTCGGAGACGCCACCGACTATTTGATCAAGTTGCAAAGAGAATTAGAAAACATACATTTTTTTAATAGACTTCCTATCTTGTGAACCAGGATTACCATCCTCAGCTGGAGTAGGAAAATTTTGGGGTGGTTCACATGTATCTCCATATTCCTAGCTTCCCAAATAGACCAGATGACCACCATAGCAATGATGCACCAGATTTTTGATTCCATCTGCTCTGGTTCTATCCCTAATAACCAAACCGAGAAGAGCACCTGTAAAGAGTCACAGACCCCAAATAGAACTCCCCCTCTAGCTGTGCTGGACCAAAGTCTGTGCACCCAGTCGCTCTGACAGAATAAGTGAGAAACCGACTCAGCCTATGGACTGTCATAGGAAAACATATCAAAGCCATCTAGACCCCTTTTTTCTTAAACGTTTTCATTAGTAGGTAGAACAGATTTTAGGGCACACCAAACCAGAAAACCGAACTTGGATGGGATCTCATTACACCACAAACGTGCCCCCTACTCATCCATCTCTCTGTCCTGCTGTGTCAAAAGGCAGAAATCTCTCCCATTGAAATGACCTGACTTTACCTTTATAAAACAGAATTTATCCTTCCCCTCCGAGAAAATAATTTCCTTGAAAGACTGGAGTTGGTCTCTGTTCAGGATGGATTCTAGCAGACT
This sequence comes from Viscum album, assembly GCA_963277665.1. NCBI lineage: Eukaryota > Viridiplantae > Streptophyta > Magnoliopsida > Santalales > Viscaceae > Viscum > Viscum album. The sequence continues at coordinate 623,997,248 of OY728150.1, read as the reverse complement.
TGGATAAGTGCACGCCTCCTTCACAGATAAATCTGGAACCAGATAGTGGGGAAAGTACAGCCTCTCTCCCAACCAATTTTTCCTCCATAAATTTACATTCCCTTGTCCCAATACCCACTTTCTAGAGTCCTGAAGAAAATATAGCTGGGATCTGATAGTCTCCCCCAACCTAGAAAGCTTCATGACCTCCCAATCCTCTGAATTGTTCCCATATTTCCTACTAATGACCTGAGCCCACAGCAACCTCCCCTCCAAAAAATCCCAGGAAAGTCTAGCTTTCTTGGCCTGCATAGTAGCAGTAGTGTCCCTCAGACCTACACCACCCTCCTCCACTGGTTTAGCCATCTTAGACCAAACATCCCAATGAATCCCTCCCACTAGGTTCTCATCCGAAATGAAATGGTTTATCACTTTCTCCATCGCCTCAATTTTCCCCTTCGGAGGAGTGATAATAGATAGCTTGTGCATTATAATAGAAGAAACCACACTGTTGATCAGATTCACCCTTCCCCCAAAGAATAGGAACATGTTCTTCCTGTTCAGGACTCTCCCAGTCATTTTTCTTAAAAGATCCTCAAATAAAACCTTCTTCACCCAAACATTCGAAATAGGATCCCCTGGGTAAGTCATAGTAAACTGCCTCTGGCTTATTCCCAAAATGTTTTGAATAACCTGAGCTCTTCTCCTTGAACATTTGTTGGAAATAAACACATTACTTTTCCCCAGATTCATCTGCTTCCCACTTAGGCTACCATAAATTAATAGGAGGTGCATGAAATTAGCCGAGGAATATTGCCTGCTATTAACAAGGATTAGAATGTCATCAGAAACATAATGTGGGAATAGATATATGAAACATTAGACCGAAAAGGTCCTATCTTCTTGTCTCTCAGGAGATTTTGGAAATTCTGAGATAAGGCTTCCTGAGAAATAATGAATAAGGTAGGTGAAAGCGGATCACCCTGCTGGAATCCTCTCACACTTTTAAGGAAACCAAAACTCCTTCCCAGTAGAGATGTGGACATCCAAGGTGAATAATAACACCGGAATCAAAAGTCATAAACCCCTTCCTGAAATCCCATTTTCCTCATCACCCGGTTAATAAAACGCCATTCCAGCTTATCATAATCTTTATCAATGTCCACCTGAATAATAAAATTGGATTTGATCACCTTTTTATCCAAATCCTCTAATAATTCTTGATCCACTGCCACAACTCCTTGGATGCCTCTTCCTTGAATAATGATTTGGAGGCATTACCTTTATGGTGAAAGGTGTGATATTTATACTTATCATAAAAGTTTAAAGTATATTCTCAAAAAAGGAGCTTAATATACGCCAAAGAAGATGGTTAGAGATGATTAAGGATTACGACTTCTCAATTCATTACCACCCTGGGAAGGCAAACAAGGTGGCAGATGCATTAAGTCGACACGACCATGCCAGTTTATCCATGATGAGGATCACAAAAGATCCAATATTTATGGATTTACAAAGGATGGATCTTGGAATTATAATGGAAGGGGAAAATCATATCTTTCTCAAATGAATTTTCAACCATCTATACATGTGAAGATTAAAGAGGCACAGAAAGAAGATGCAGAGTTACCAAAGAAGGTGAGAAATGTTCCTGAATTCAACCTTGATTGTGATGGGATAATAATGTTTAGGAATCAGGTTTGTGTTCCTCCCCTCCCTGAATTAAATAAGGAGTTGCTGGATGAGGCTCATAGTTCTTCATTCTCTATTCATCCTAGAAGCACGAATATGTATAGGGACCTGAAAGAGTACTTCTAGTGGGATGACATGAAAAGAGATGTTGTTGAATATGTCTCTCGATGCTTGGTTTTTCAGCAAGTTAAAGCTGAGAGACAGAAGTCTAAGGGGATGTTACAACCATTACCCATACCAGAATGGAAATGGGAAAACATCACTATGGAATTTGTCACTGGACTTCCTAAAATATCCCAAGGCAATAATTCTATCTGGGTCATAGTTGATCGTCTTAAAAATTCGGCACACTTCATCGCTATTAGAGATGATTCCTCTCTGGATCAGCTTTCTAGGATATATGTAAAGGAAGTGGTATGATTGTATGGAGTACCACTTTCTATTATATCTGATCGGGATCTGAGGTTTACCTCAAAGTTATGGCAAAGTCTTCAGCATACTCTGGATACAGAGTTAAGTTTCAGCACTGCTTATCATCCTCAGACAGACAGTCAGTCTGAGAGAACAATTCAAACTCTAAAAGATATGTTGAGAGCTTGCTATATGGATTTCAAAGGTGGTTGGTATCAACACCTACCTTTGGTGGAATTTTCTTATAATAATAGCTTTCTCTCCAGTATTCAGATGGCTCCTTATGAATATCTCTATGGAAAGAAATGCAGGACTCCAACTTGCTGAGATGAAGTTGGGGAAAGAAAGCTATTAGGACCTGATCTTGTTGATGAGATGGCAGAAAAGGTCCGATCTATTCAACAACACATAAGAGCAGCTCAGAGTCGACAGAAAAGTTATGTCGTCAACCGAAGAAATAACCTAGAGTTTCAAGTGGGTGATAAAGTGTTCTTACGAATATCTCCCTGGAAGAGGGTCATGAGATTTGGAAAGAAGGGGAAGTTGAGCCCTAGATATATCGGTCCTTTCGAAATACTGGATCGTGTTGGAACGGTAGCTTACCGATTGGCGCTTCCACCGAATCTCTCTCAAGTTCACGATGTGTTCCATGTATCTCTCGTGAGAAAGTACATACCTGATCCTTCACATGTACTCAGCTCAGAAGTTGTACCGTTGGAACAAGATCTTTCTTATGAAGAACAACCGATAGAGATTCTGGATCGTAGGGAAAAAGTCCTATGAAACAAGACCACTTACTTGGTGAAAGTTTTATGGAGGAACCACCAGTTAGAAGAAGCTACATGGGTGCTTGAGGATATAATGAGGGAAAGGTATCCTCATCTGTTTGTTACAAAGTGATGAATTTCGAGGGCGAAATTCATTTTACGGGGCGTATAATGTAACACCCGAGACTTTTATGAGAAATATTTTTTTTAAATCATCAAAGGAATCTTTCACTACACACAACACTATATTGGATTGATTTACACGCAATCGCGGCCTTCCTCGATAGCTTGCATCGTACGTAATACCGAGTTTCACTAAACAATGATATGCTATTAAAATATTAATAAAACTAGCCGTTATGAATAGTAATAACCACTTTTTGAAATTTTTTAAATTTTATTTTTCAAAATGGACTTCATTTTTGGATTCAGAATATCGAAATTAGCCTAGGGTGAAATTTTGGTATTTTTCTGAAAACTTTAAATTTTTGATGAATAGTGAAACCACAAGTGGTAGTTAAAAAAATTGAATTTTTCATAAAACTTAATTTTACCGCTTCTGTGAGTGGAATTTCGAAAATCCGAGAGACACGGTTAATATCAAGGACTAAAATGTGGTTCAATGAGATGGAAATAATTTTGTGAATAGTAACCTTTTACTTTTTTTTACCACTGTTAAAAGTAAATAGGGTAATTAAGGGTAAAAGTGTTATTAATATTACCCTAAAAAATGTCCTAATTCTATTGGATAAGTTTAATTCGACCAATAACAACCTTAGTAATAAAATATTACCATTTAGGCCCACTTGGATTATATTAGGACATTTATTATTAATTTATTTAATGAAGGGTTAAAATAGTTAAAATCAATGTTTAATAAGTAATTAATTTTTAATATGGGGTTATACATAAGATAAATTAGGATATAAATATTCATTAGAAATCTAAAAATCTTTAATAAATAATGTTATTTTATTTGTAATTTTTAGACTTAAAATAATTTTATTTATTTATGATACAATGAGGATGTAGTAATTATCTTATTAATGAAATATTGACATAATTGATGTTATAAATACCCAAATAAATGTAATTTGAGACTTTTTATGAATTCCAATAATATTATATGTTAATATGACATGTTAATATTGATTTGATTAACTTTTTTTGAACGAATCATTCTGTTATGATTTTCACAAAAATCAATTACTAAATAGTGTCAAAATTGACATAAAATAGTTATTAAAACAAATATTATATTATTAATTGTTATTTTATTCCTAAAAATCTATGGTAAAGAAATATGACATAGATAAGGTTATATATATTAATAATAAACAACTTGGGGTTCTTTTGGCTTGATATATTATGTTTATTAACCTTATAGTGTAAGAAAACAAGAAGACACGGTAAAAGTTAAATTATCTAACTTAATGTTAAATCTAAATGATAAGGTTAAAATTAATACCTAAACTTGTCTAAATTCTATTTTATGAGATTATTTCGACCCATACCTACCTTATCTTAGAAATATATCAATTTGGAGCTATTAAAAACAGAATTTGACTTTATAATAAAATAATATTTTTAGTTATTCCAAAGGTGCCACTCTCCTCCCTTATAAAAGGGCACATCCTCCCTCTCTTCCTCACACAACATTGAGCCTTCAAGCTCGGCCAAACCCTGCCAATATCTTATCTCCACTTCCCTAGAAACATTCTAGAGGTCCTGGTCTTCTTCAAAGTCCAATTTTAGTGCCCTAAGAGGAGATCTCAAAGAGGCGCTTCAAAGAAGAGGTAATGTCTGTTACTGATTCCTTCATCTTTATTTCTTGTTCCAATTCTTCTTAATTAGTTGTTTAATTATGAATTAATAACATCAGTATCACTCATATACTGATATGTAATTATAAGTATGAAACAACCCTATTTCACCATCTATCCATCCTACAGAAAACGAAATCACCCGCGTGCGTACGTACGGAATACCGTCTCCACGCCGTGGTGTAATCTATTTTCCACCACCACATTACTTGGATGGGTATAATGGTGTAAATAATTACTATATATGATTATTGTAAAATGATATTGATTCTGAAATAGTATATATACACTCCAATACAATTCCACGATCATGGGAATGATATCTTCGCTCGTACGTACGTACAGAATACCGTCTCCACGATGTGATGTGACTCGTTCTACATGATCTTCATTGCATAATGATTATATAAATGAATTGAATGAATGAATATGATATATATTACACTAATACCATTCTAGAAATTAGTTATCTATAACCTAAAAAAGAAAAATAAGAATTTAGTCGATGAAACATGCATAAGAACAAAAAGTAATAAACACCCGAATAACAAGTAGTAATGAAATATTACTAATAAGAAGCTAAGAATATGACCATATATGATATCATAAAAAAAAGTGTGATTCTGTAATAAGTCAATAAAATTATTTAAATCATTATACAGGAGTTTCAGACACTTACAAAGCAAATTGGACCTAAGGTAAGGGAAATATCACAATCTCATTTTTATCCGAGATTGTTTATACTTTGGTATTTACTGGGGTGTATTTTATCATCCAAATCCATGTTTCTTCAATATGTAATATTATTTCTATCCACCCACAATTTTTTAAATCCATTTTTACCCTTTGGTGAGTTTATAGTAAAAGATATGAAAGGAATCTTTTTTCGTTTTTCGTACGAGGTACTTTTTGACTTTTCTGACAAAAGTACGAGAAGAATGTTTTTTTAACTTATATAGCATGAATGGATTTTTAAAACATTATTTCCAAGAAGAATCCTTTACAAGTTTTCAAGTTTATTTTTAATCAACTTCTTTTAGTTTAAAATTGTAAGACATGTTAAGAAAGGAAAATGTTTTTGAAGTAGAAAGGATATTTTCCTTAAGAATGGAGTTCAAGTGTTTTATCAAAATTATTTTCCATCTAAGATAATATAGGGTTCTGTTTCTATCCCTATTATTACATTTATTTTATTATGTTGTGATGGAATTATTTTTATGAATTCCTTTATCTTATATGAATTGTTTTATGTTGTCATGTTGTTTAAGAATCCCATTTTAATTACATGGGTTATGCAATGATGTATGATTTATGATTTTGTGGCACACATATGAATGGTATAATTATGAGATGGTTGGGACATATATCTCCCTCCAATGCATTGGGTAAAGATTTTATATCTCATTAGATAGACATGGCTGGAACGGCAGGTTAAACCGGTTCAGTGAAACAGGACTTAAACGAGGAGTGAACTCGGTTCAGAAATGGACTTTGTCCACTAAGATAGTCTTGGAAATGAGTCTTGACTAATAAGAAATGATTCTCTATGATTATGTGTGTATTCCATAAAGTTTCATGTCTTATGTTATGATTATTGGGATTACATTTCACTACTATGATTTATCCCATGTTATGAAATTATGATTTCTTTTGCAGGTTAAGATTTCCAAAAGTTATGTTATTATGATGTGATTGATATTTAGTTTGTTTACCCTTACTGAGAATTTGAGCTCACCCTTTTCTATGTTTTATTTCCCCAGGTCAGGAAGAAGGTTATTAAGTAGGATATGCCAAAAAGGGACTCAAGATATGATGAAATAAATGGGAGGCAAAGTAGATGGTTTATGAACCAGTTGTTTATGTTTCCCAGTTTCTAAAGACTCTATACCAATACAGTCCTTCTATGGTTTTGTTATATGTTGTAATAAGTATGCTTCAACTATGAATTATTAACAATGTATGTAAAGTATGGGTCGTTATAATACATGTTACAAGATCTGTCCAATTTGAGTGAGAAGTAAAAGAGGTGTTCTTAAAAGAGGAGTTCTTTTGGAAACATTTTTATTGACATAAAAACCAGTGACAAACATGTATATCCCAGAAAATTAAAGACAATGATGAAAAAATGATCTTTAAGGAGTAACCATATCAAAAATGGAGTGAAAGAGGAAGAACCCGAAGGAAGAAAATTGGGTTCGAGATTTCCCCTTACCTTGTATCCAAATGCTTCCTTCTATTTAATGTCCTGTATAATGACATTATATTCATTAATTAGAAATCCAGAACCTTGTGTTCCTTAATATGGTTCATTATGGTTTCATTAAGTGATTTTATGTGCCTTTGGATGAGTTATATATTTTTAAATCATTGTTCGAGAATGTTTGTTTTCATGGTTTTCTTGAGTGGATTACTTTGTATTCTTAAATTGAAGTTTGGGTAGAACATGGGTAAACATCCAGAAATGATATTACATGTAATTAATGATATTACAGGAGTTTTAATGTTCTTATAATGAATTATACTAGATCCATGTGGATGAATCATTAGATAATAATTAAATGGAGATTGGTTGGGTTAATTTGGATGGTTTTTCGATCACAATGATCTTGTTTTAATTCATCACTTAGTAATATGTCCATAAGTCAGTTACATAACTTAAAATAGGAAATAATACATATAAAATATTCTAGTTAAACAATAAAAATGGTTTCATAACCATATATGAAGGTAGAAATGGAGGAACAAATCATGTTGTTCTTGATGGTGATAAATTAACACCTCACGAACAACGTTCCCTTTAATAAAATAAAAGGAAGAGGGAAATGGGGTTGGATGATATAATATCACATTAGGATCATAAAACTTCCATATATGTATAATACTGTAGTTAAAATACAATTGGATGAAGATAGGTGGGGAGATATCAAGAAATGAACCTGAACTTCAAAGGAAATTAAAGGAGAAGAGGGAGAGAAATTACCTCTTGAATCCTCCTCTTGAGAACCTCCTTAAGGGCCTAAAATTGGTCTTTTTATGAGAACAACATCTCTTGGACATGGGGGAGGGTCTAGGGAAGGTGTTTGGGCAGAGTTTAGAGAAGTCTTGGAGCTTCAGAGGTGTGAGGAAATGATGTTGTGAAGGGTGGTTTTTATAGTTGAAGGGAGAGGGTTTCCTTAATATAAAATTCCATAGTTTATTAATTTCCCCTAAGACAAGGAATAATGAGTCTTGAATGACCAATAATAGTAATTTTATCATTTTATCCATAACCAAATGGTCTTACATCAGCAGAGCATCATTGATGACTCAATTAATCAATTATTTAGCATTTGTTTTGTAAATTATCGGATTCTACTATTCATAAAAAATTCATGTATCTCAGAAAAATCCCAAAAATATACCCCAACAATTTTTCGACGTGTAGAATCTAAAACTGAAGTCCATTTTTCAAAAATAATTTCCCAAATATTATTAATTTAATATTTATTTAAAATCATAATTTACTTAATAAAACAGTTTTTAAGATTAAAACTGATTTTATAGTGCTTTCAAAAATTACATAGGGTATTATAAAATTATCTAAAAATTATAAGACATTGATTAAATAATTTATGAATACATTTTAGGGAAATAAATATTCTTTTAAATTAATTAATTATAATTATTTATTTATGACTTAAAACATACCGAAACGTTTACTAAGGTCAATTTGTCACTTTCTAAGATGTCTAAATTTTATTTAATTATTCATAGGTAATGTAACTCTTATGTTGGATAATTTACTATTCATAAGGTTCATATTACTATTAATAAGGGTATGTTACAATTCATAAGGGTAGGTCTCTATTCACCAAAAATTATTTTTGTTTCATTAGACTCCAGAAATCATATGAACACAACTATGTTTGTCAGATTTTCAAAATTCCAAACACAAAAGTGACGAACTTATGTTTAAAGGTCACTTATAAATTATTAGTTCATTATGTTGTGAATTCATGTTATATTATGACATAAATATAAGAAGGGAATTTCCATTGAAAAACTTTGGGTCATTACATTCTCCCCCTTATGAAATTTCACCTCCGGAATTTCACTTTACACAAACAGGTGAGGGTGTTTGTCGAGTTTTTTTTACGTTTTCTTAAAAAAATCCAGAAGATGTTTAAGGCAAAAATATTTTTAAAAATTCCCCTGAAAGGCGGCATCTCGGATGCCGCATTTCCCTTAATTATTTTTTTAAATTTTATTTTATTGTTATTTTTTTTTTTTTTTGTTTATATGTATATATATTCATATACATACATACATACATATATATATATATATATATATAAACAAAGCAAAAAATTTCAGCAGAATTTCTCTACTATTAAAGATCCAGCGCTACAGCCCTTACAACAGTCTGGATTCTGACAGAAACACTTACCCAAGCCTCCCTTTTATAAGAGGCCTTTCCTTGAAAATCATTCTCTATTTTCGATGTGGGATTCAGGTTCTCCATTTCCTACGCAGTACATTCTACATTTCCGATGTGGGATTCTGTTTCAAATACGTGACTTTGAAATACAATAAAATATAAACTATAAGGTTAATATAAATGAAATTTTAAACATTTATTAAAAATATAATAAATAGTGGAAAACAAAAAGTATTTCCTCAAAAATGTTGATGAAAAATAATCTATAAACTTTCAAACCCTCCTACTTGAAACTTAAAAAATTTTCAAGTACGTGAATTTGAATGACTATAAAATATAAACTATAAAATGAATATAATTAAAACTTTAAACATTCATTAAACATATAAAAAATTGTTGAAAACTAAAAGAATTTCTAAAAAAATGTTGATGAAAAGTAATTTATAAGCTTTCAAAACCGCCTACTAGAAACTTAATGTTTTTCAAGTACGTAAATTGGAAAGACCATAAAACATAAAATAAAATACCAATATAAATGAAAAGTTAAACATTGATTAAACATATAAGAAATAGTTGAAAACAAAAGTAATTTCCAAAAAAATGTTAATGAAAAATAATTTACAAACTTTCAAAACTGCCTTGTTGAAACATAAAAATGTTTTAAGTATGTGACTTTGAAAGTCTATAATTATATTACTAGTTAACTAATTAATTATTATATAATTAATATTTATATAAATAATTAACTAAATAATTATTATATAAGTAATAATTAATGAGTAATAATTAATAATTAATAATTATTAATTATTAATTTAATGAATAGTTATAATTAATATTTATATTACTAATTAACTAATTAATAATTACTAATTACTTATTAATAATTATTAATTAATAATTAATAATTATAATGAATAATTATAATTAATATTTATTTTACTAATTAACTAATTAATAACTACTAATTAATAATTACTAATTAATTAGTTATAATTATTATTTATATTTCTAATTAACTAAATATTTATTATATATGTCATAATTATATTACTAATTAATTATTATATAATTAGTGATAATATTACTAATTAACTAATTAATTATGACATAATAAATTATTAATAATTACTAATTAAAAATTATAATAATTATATCTAATAATAATATTACTAATTAAATAATTAAATATTATATAATTAATAATTATATTACTAATTAACTAATTAATTATTATATAATTAATAGTTATATTAATAATTAACTAAATAATTACTGTATAAGTAATAATTAATAAGAAATAATTAACAATTAATAAGTAATAATTAATATTTATAATTAATATTTATATTACTAATTAATAATTAATAATTAATAATTATAATGAATAAATGTAATTAAAAATTATATTACTAATTTACTAATTAATTGTTATATAATTAATAATTATATAACTAATGAACTAACTAACTATTATATAATTAATTATTAATAATTACTAATTAATAATTATAATGAATAAATATAATTAATATTTATATTACTAATTAACTGATTAATAATTAATAATAAATAATAACTAATTAATAATTAATAAATAATAATTATAATGAATAAATGTAACTAAAAATTATATTACTATTTTAGTAATTTATTACTATATAATTAATAATAATATTACAAATTAACTAACTAATTTTTATATAATTAATTTTTAATAATAACTAATTAATAATTACAATGAATAATTAAAATTAATAATTATATTACTAATTACTAATTAATAATTATAATGAATAATTATAATTAAAAATCATATTACAAATTTACTAATTAATTATTATATAATTAATTATTATATTACTAATTAACTACTTAATTTTTACATAATTAATAATTAATAATTAATAATTAATAATTAATAATTAATAATTACTTATTATAATTAATTATCATATTTATAATAAACTAATTAATTATTATACAATTAATAATTATATTACTAATTAAATAATTATTTATTATATAGTTAATAATTATATAATTATTCATTATATTTCTAATTAAGTATTATATAATTAATAATTAATAATTAATAATTAATAATTAATAGTTATAATGAATAATTATAATGAATAATTATAATGAATAATTATAGTACTAATTAACTACTTAATTATTAAACAATAATTTTTTAATAATTTCTAATTTCTAATTATAATGAATAATTATATTACTAATTAAATAATTAACTATTATATAATTAATAATTAAATTACTAATTAACTAATTAATTATTATATAATAGTTTTTAATAAATACAAATTAATAATTATAATTTATAATTATATTACTAATTAACTTATTATAAAAACGTCCTTGACTCTATCTTTCTCAAAAAATTAACTAATTAACTATTATATAATTAATAATTATATTACTAATTAACTATTTAGTTATTATATAATTAATGATTAATAAACACTAATTAAAAAATTACAAATTATATAGTTAATAATCATATTAATAATTAACTAACTAATTATTATATAATTAATAATTATATTTCTAAGTAACTAATTAATTATTATATTACGAATTTACTAATTATATTAGTAATTAACTAATTATTTATTATATAGTTTATTATTAATAATTACTAATTAACTAACTAATTATTATACAATTAATACTTTTATAATTAATAATTATATTATTAATTAACAAACTAATATTTAATTATTAATAATTAATAATTATAATTTGTAATTATAATGAATAATTATATTTAGTAATTATAATGAATAATTATATTGAATAATTATAATGAAACATTTTAATTTATAATTATATTACTAATTAGTTAATTAACTATTATATAATTAATAATTATATTACCAATTAACTATTTAATTATTATATATTAATTTTGAATAATTACTAATTATTAATTATAATGGATAAATATAATTTATAATTATATTACTAATTAACTAATTAACTATTATATAGTAAATAATTATATTACTAATTAATTGGTTAATTATTATATAATTAATTATTAATAATCTCCAATTAACTAATTAATAAATAAATAAATAATTATTAATAATATTAATTTAATAATTAAATAAATTATTATATTTTTAATCCATGTTTTAACTTTAAATTATATCGGTCTTATAGTTTATATTTTATAGTTCTTCAAAACCACATACTTTAATCATTTTTAAGTTTCAAGTAGGTGGTTTTGAAAGATTATAAATTATTTTTCATGAATATTTTTTACGAAATTCTTTGTTATTTTTGACTATTTGTTATAAGTTTAATCCGTGTTTTAGGTTTCATTTATATCGGTCTTATAGTTTATATTTTATAGGCTTTCAATGTCATGTGCTTGAAATATTTTTAAGTTTCAAGCTGGTGGCTTTGAAATATTATAAATTATTTTTCATCAACATTTTTTACGAAATTCTTTTTATTTTCACAAATTTTTTATATGTTCAATCCATGTATTATGTTTCATTTATATTGGTGTTGTAGTTTATATTTTATAAACATTCAAAGTCACGTACTTGAAACTTCTTAAGTTTCAAGTAAGTGGTTTTGAAAGCTTATAAATTATTTTTTTATCATCATTTTTTATTAAAATTATTTTTTTCAACTATTTATTATATGTTTAATCTATGTATTAAGTTTCATTTATATTGTCCTTATAGTTTATATTTTATAGTCTTTCAATGTCACGTACTTGAAATAGAACCCCACATTGGAAATGCAAAATGTTCTATGCAGGAAATGGAGAACCAGAATCCCACATCGGAAATGCATAATGATTTTCAGGGTAAGCTCTCTTATAAAAAGGAGCCATGTGTGAAAACTTCTGTCAGAATCTAGACTGTTGTACTGGCAGTACTGCTGGATTTTAAATAGCGGATAAATTTTGTAGAAAATTTTATTTTTGTTTTTTTGTTTTGTTTTTCTTATATATATATATATATAAACAAAACAAAACAAAAAATAAAAATAAAAAATTTTTAGAAAAAATATTTATTTTTTCTGTTTTAGGGGAAAGGCGGCATCTAGGATGCCTCCTTTCACCTGGTCTCAAAGGCGGCATCGTGAATGCCACCTTTACGGAGTATTTTCGCTTTTTTTTACCTAACCTGTTTTTAAAAAATATTTTCTTAAAAAAACTTATTTAAAAAAAACTTCTGCTTCTCCTTCATTGCCTCTTCTGGTTCCCAAGTTTCTTCCTCCAACTTATGCTTCCTCCACAACACTGTGACAAGATGGATTTTATTGTTGCGTAGAACCTTATCTCTCCGATCCAGAATCTTTACAGGATGCTCCTCATAAGAGAGATCATCTTCCAGCTACACCACCTCTGAGTTTAGCACATGTGAGGGGTCTGGTATGTACTTCCTCAGTAGTGATACATGAAATACATCATGAACTTGAGCCATATTCAGTGGAAGTGCAAGCCGATAGGCCATAGCTCCTATGCGGTTGAGGATCTCAAATGGGCCAATATACCTTGGGCGTAGCTACCCTTTCTTCCCGAAAAGCATGACTATCTTCCATGGAAATATTCTAAGGAAGACTTTATCTCCAACGTCGAACTCTAAGTCCCTTCGACGGTTGTCAGCATATCTCTTTTGCCAACTTTGAACAGCTTTGATGTGTTTTTGAATGACTTGAACCTTCTCTGTCATCACTTGAACAAGATCGGGTCCAAGTAGCTTTCTTTCTCCAACTTCATCCCAACAGGTTGGAGTTCTACATCGCTTTCCATAAAAAGCTTCATATGGAGCCATCCGAATACTCGATTGGAAGCTATTATTGTATGAGAACTCAACCAATAGGAGATGCTGATCCCATCCACCATTGAATTCTAGAGATGAGGCTCTTAGTATATCTTCAAGTGTCTGAATAGTCCTTTCAGATTGGAAATCAGTTTGGGGGTGATAGGCCGTTCTAAAATTCAATTCAGTACTCAAAGAATGTTGAATGCTCCTCTAGAAATTAGATGTGAACCTTGGATCATGGTCAGAGATAATTGAGAGTGGAACACTCTACAGTCTCACCACTTCCTTCACTTATATCTTTAGAAGTTATTCAAGCGAGAGATCTTCCCAAATAGAAATAAAATAGGCAGTCTTGGTGAGTCGGTCAACCACAACCCATATCGCATTATTTCACTTTTACGTCTTCAGGAGACCCGTGACAAAGTCCATGGTCACATTTTCCCATTTCAACATGGGTATGGGCAATGGCTGTTGTATAACCTTGGACTTTTGTCACTCAGCTTTAACTTTCTGACATACCAAGCACATTGATATATATTCCGCAATCTCCTTCTTCATGTTATCCCACCAGAAGTGTTCTCGGAGATCATGGGAAATATTGGTACTACCGGGATGGATATAGAATGTTCATCTATGTGAATTGTCCAGTAACTCCTTTATCCTGGGTGATGAAGGAACACAAAGCCATGTTCCAAACCGAATCACACCATCATCATCGATATGGAACTCTTGTAGCTTCCCTTCCTTTACTTCATTCACCCTCTTTTGTATCTCCACATCATCCCTTTGTGCTTCCATAATCTTCTCTTGGATGGATAGTCGCACAATCATTTGGGAAAGGAAGGATGTATCCCCTACCCTTACGATTTCCAAATCCATTATTTGAATATCAAAGAAGATAGGGTCTCTCTCAATCTGCAACATGGATAGAGTAGCAGGTTCTTTTCTGCTTAGGTCATCATCTACCTTGTTCGACTTTCAAGGATGATAGTGAATAGAGAAATCGTAATCATTGATTAGATATAACCATCTACTTTGATGCATGTTGATCTCCTTTTGTGTGAATATAAACTTTGGGCTCTTGTGGTTGGTGTATATGTCACACTTCTCACCATAAAGGTAGTACCGCCAGATTTTCAAGGAAAAAATCATGGCTGCCAGCTCTAGATCATGTGTCGGGTAGTTATGCTCATAGATCTTCAACTGTCATGTGGCATAGGATATCACATTGTCATTTTTCATGAGTACGCAACCCAAGCCTTTCTTTGAAGCATCCCCGTATATCACAAAACTTTCTCCACTTTTTGGTAGTATGGGTACAGGTGCAGTGATCAGCCTACTCTTTAGCTCCATAAAGCTTCCCCCACATTCTTCCGTCCAGACATACATTACCCCTTTCCTTGTTAACTTAGTTATCAGTCTTGACAATCATAAGAAGTTTCTCACAAAATGTCGGTAGTACCCAACTAATCTAAGAAAACTACGGATTTATGTGACACTAGAGGGCCTGGGCCACTCTTCAATCACCTTTGTCTTTGAAGGATCCACAGAAATTCCCTCACTTGTGATGACATGTCCCAAGAATGTTACTTGATTCATCCAAAAGTCACACTTGCTGAACTTGGCATACAACTTATCCTTTCTTAATGTCACCAACTGTCACGACCCGCCCTCGGGGTCCGTGCCGTGACTACCCCAAGCCCGCCTTCCATAGGCCAGGGGCTGGCGACTAGCACCAAGGCGTAATTCTCGGTAAAAGGGAAGGCATTGCCTTTGAAAAGTAAACACACACCACAGAGTAAACAAGCGGAAAGTAAACACTAAGCAAACAGAGTACGACTGAAAGTGCGGAAAAGTAAATGGGCCAGAATACAAACCCAAACTGAAAGTAAAGTACAACTCGAAAAGGGAAAAACAGCAACTGAAAAGTAAAGCCGCTACTCCGAGCTGTCCACTGGAAATCCCACCTGAAGGATGGGTACAGATAGCTCCTCTGCTCCACGGGTCCCGCCGTCCGCTCCGAGCACGTCCCGCCCAGTGGTCCACCTCCGGGTACCGTCCCGCTCTGCAAGCCTCAGCTAAGGTCAACGCTGTCCGTCGTCTGCAACCAACACAACGTAGTGCGGGCGAAGCCCGTGCAGGGGTGAGTATAAGCTACTCAGTAGGGACCCCGAGACCCCTGAAGGTCTCTCAAATCCACAAAGGATAAACCACGAAGAAAAGTACAAACACGAAGTAACAACTGACACAGCTTAGGTATATGCCCATACATATACCTAAGTCATCAATTAAATTACACTCCAACCTCCGAGCCCAAGTACAACTCAGTCCACGCAGGAAAGTATACGTATTCCACATAGGAAAGCAAAATATAATCCACACAGGATTGCACAACACAATCCACACAGGAAAACAACAGGATTCAGCTCACACAGGTATACTTCTTCAAGGACGATAAAGATGATCACTGATCCATCTAAGTCGTCGGACCCACGAAGGATCGATAGGTAACTAACCCCCGCAGAAGACCCACACAGGATCGGGCTCACACAGAACCTGTAGGCGCTGGCTCACACAGAACCGCTGAGCGCAAGGACCCACACAGGATCGGGCTCACACAGAACCTGCAGCACTGATCCACGTAGGATCGCTGAGTGCTGTAGTCGTCGTCGTCGAATCCACACAGGATCTCTGTACTGTCGTCGTCAAATCCACACAGGATCTCTGTACTGTCGTCGTCAAATCCACACAGGATCTCTGTACTGTCGTCGCAGTCACAGTAGCAGTCGAACAGTCGCAGCCAGCACTAGGGTTCCCGCACACAGCAAACTCGTACGGAGGGTCCGCTCCACGAGCCGAGAGGCTGATACATCAACTGTCACGAAGACCGAAGTTGATGTATCCAAAAGTTCCGTATCGTCAACAGGAACTCAACGCAACAGACGGCGCGTCGATCGGACGCCCGGTCTGAGAGTTATTGGCATTTTCGTCTCCGGGGCCCGGTTGGTTTTTAAGGCAAAACCAACCCGACCGTACTCCACCTGCGTCCAAACCTCGGGCGGAGTATGCCAAAAGATCCGTCTCACTAAGAGGAACGCTACGCGACTGACGGCACGTCAATCGGACGTCCGTAGCTCAAGATATGAGCGTTTCCGCTCCGAAGGCCCGGTTGGTTTCGTGAACGAACCAACCCGGCCGAACTCAAAGTAAACCGAAACCTTGAGTGCGATATACCGAAACGACCGTCTCGATCCAAGGATCGCGTTGCCGCAGACGGTTCGTCATTCGGAGGTCCGAGGCTCAAGTTATGAGCCAAGAACCGAATCTGGTCCGAAACGGGGGGTCCGGGTCCGGGCCGACCCGGCCCGACCCCCTCCTCTGGACGGCGCGGCGGCCGGCGGCGGCGGACGGCGGCGGCGGACGGCGGCGGACGGCGGCGGCGGCTGGCCGCGTGGCGGCGGCGGCGGGCCGCGTGGCGGCGGCGGCGGCTGGCCGCGCGGCGGCGGCGGCGGGCCGCGTGGCGGCGGCGGCGGCTGGCCGCGTGGCGGCGGCGGCGGGCCGCGTGGCGGCGGGGTGCCGCGGCGCACGCGGGAGGCACGCGGGGGCTAAGCCCCGCGTTTCTGTCAAGTGGCACGGCCTTGTGCCGTGCCTTGCAAAAAAGAACGGCCCCCCCACAAATGGGGGCCGGCTGGACGAACCGGGGGGGCTTTTCCCCCCCCTCCTTTAAATGAACCGCCCCCCTCATTAAGAGGGGGGTTTGATGAACCAGCCGGGGGATTTATTCCCCCGGTTTTATGACATCCGGCCGGCCCGCTGGCCGGCCGGTTTTTACCAACGGGACCGGAAATTCCGGTCCCGCCCTCGTCTTCCGACGCCGGCGGCCCGGCCGCCGGTCTTTCCTTCCGCCGCGGCCCGGAACCGGCCGCGGTCTCCTCGTCCCGCCGCGGCCCGGAACCGGCCGCGGTCTTCTCGTCCCGCCGCGGCCCGGAACCGGCCGCGGTCTTCTCGTCCCGCCGCGGCCCGGAACCGGCCGCGGCGTTCGTCATCCGGCGCGGTGCGTCGGCACCGCGCCCCTTCGCCGTGCTTCGATTCTTTTCAACGCGGCGCGACGGCGTCGCGTTCTTGAAGATTCTCCTCGGCGTAGCGCGACGGCGTTGCGTAAATTAAACGCACGGTAAACCGCGTGGTGCGACGGCACCACGCCACTTTGCTTCCATCGCAAGAATTAAACAAGAACGTTGGAGGGGGGGTTCGGCCGTGTTCGTGCGGTCCGGCCCCCCCTCGCGTTAATAATAATAACGCAACTTAATGAAAAACAAGTCACACGTTAATCTTGCTAAAAGCACGATCAAGAATAAAATGAGGAATCCAAAAGAAATCCGACAACCCCTACCTCGGGTTTAAGATTCAAAGGTTCGGCTACGCTCCGCGGAAGACGGCGTCGCGGAGGTCGGGTGTCGCGGAAGTCGTTCGTCAAATCCGATGACGAAGGGATGTGTTCGAAGAGACACGTCGTTGGAGGATCTTCGTTTGTCGACGAAGAAGGTCCGATGAGGGGGCGGCGTTCCCTTTTTAAAGACACCGAGGACGAAGAAGAGAGGCGTCGTTCTTCGTCGGAGTTTGAGAGATCTTCGTTCTTCGTCAGAGCTTGAAGATGAAGAGGAGCTCTCAAAAAGTTTTCAAGGGAATAAACAACAACCCTTAAACAAATAAGATTGCATCTTATTTTATTAACACATAACTCAAAAGAATTTCAAATGTTTGAAATTCAAAAGAGTTTAACTCCCCAAAATTAAATTAAGTAACTTAAGTCATAAAAGAGGGGGGTTAAGTATGTTGAGAGAATTTGAAAAGAAAAGGGGGTTCGTGTGGGCCCCACCACACTTAATCCTCCCAAGGGAGGTTAAGTGGGTGTGGGTCCCACTTCCAACCACCTTTGATAGGTTTTTAAATAAGTTAAAATAAAATTTGTATTACACAAATTTTATTTAACTTAACTGAAAAACCCCAAAACGTAACTCTCAACCCGCAACAAACGCAACTCCCGAAAAGGTCTCATTAAGCGAAAATCGGCGCTGCGAGTTCATCGGTGCCCTCGGATTTCAATTCCGAGCACCGGATCAAAAGTTAGGAATTCCCGCTCGTTCGTTCACTGAACGTACCCGAGCCCAAACTTCGGAAATTAATTCCGGGCACTCCGGGCCTCGGAATCAGGTGCCGTCTGAAACCGCGCTCTTGTAAAATTCTAAAGAAAATTAAGAAAAAAATTTCCTTGAATTTTACGGGTCTTTACATTACTCCCACCTCAGGGCTTTACGTCCCCGTAAAGCTACATCAAAAACTAGGGAAACCAAAAGAGAGTACTGAGCACGCATCTGAGCCTCCCGCTCCCATGTGCTCTCCTGGAGATTCCCGTGCCGCCATCTGTTGCGCA
This sequence comes from Viscum album, assembly GCA_963277665.1. Lineage (NCBI taxonomy): Eukaryota > Viridiplantae > Streptophyta > Magnoliopsida > Santalales > Viscaceae > Viscum > Viscum album. The sequence goes on along the minus strand of OY728150.1, from coordinate 623,977,917 downwards.
CAAGAGGAATCGATCGCCCATGTAGGACCCGCTCCTGGATGACATGGACCTCCTCTGACGTGGCCCGGACCATCTCCGGTCCCACCAGAGCTGCAAGATTTCTCTTTTGCCGAAAAGAGAAATCTGGTCTCATCCCCTGGATGAACCACATTCTTTGCCTAAAACAGTCAATCCTAACATGGATGATACTAATCCATACTAAGGATGACGTCGTAAGGCCTCGACGCTACTACTAAGAGATTCAACCGTTACTCTCGCCTCCAAGGGTTGAGTCACACTGTCGGCATCAGTGTGTGGTAACTGGGCCTCCTCCAGTAGATGTCTCACAAGTGAGGGTCAAGTCAACAGCCAAAACTGGAACCTCTTAGTAACATTACGAAAGAGGACAGGAACGAAAACATCACAAGGTATGCGTCTTTTATTATTGCAGCTCGTAATACAAGACGCTACACAAAAGCAACAAGGAACCAGAAGTACAAAGGATGTATCCACTAGTTCTGCTCCTGTCCATCGGCTCCCAGGGCTCCATGATCGAAGGTCTCGGCTGCCTGAAGCTGAGCTCTCCCCTGCGGTCGGGGTGGACCTCCTGGTGGTGGTGGTGGTAGAGCCTCAAAGCGTCGTCCACCACCTGCTGCTCGGCCTGCTCCTCTGCCTCGTCCGCCTCCTTCCTGCAGACCGCCACGGTCGAACCTCTGCCTCTGCCTAGGTGGTTCCTCAACCGTCTGCTGCTCCTCCGCATGGCGGGTCGGGCAGTCACGAGCCATGTGGCCTCGCCCGCCGCATGCATAGCACTGTCTTCCACTCGAAAGACTGGCTCCGTGTTGTGTGCCCTGCACTGCTGAGCCAGTGCCCTGAGGTCTGGTCTGTCTGGACCCCTGAGTCATTCGCCGACTACCAGCTGCAGATGACTCTGCCACGTGCCGTCCTGCGGTGGGTCTCTGTGCTGGTGTAGACTCAGCAAGGAAGCTCTCGATCAGAAGGGCCCGCTCCAGTACTCCTGTCTGAGTCGGTATGCTGAGGGAGATCAGCGATGCCCTGATCTCGTGTCTCAAACCCTGCTCGAAGGTCCGAGCCCGGAAGAATGGGTCCCGTACCATGTCGGTCGAGTAGCGCGAGAGATCGGTAAATCTCGCCGAGTACTGAGCGACCGTCATGCTGCCCTGCCGCAGCTGTAGAAGCTCCTGGATACGCACCGCACGAAGGGTGGCTGGGACGAACTCCGAGCGGAAGATGCTCTCAAAGTCCGTCCAAAGAAGAGATGCCTCATTGTGCACCTGGAGCATCAAGCTCCACCATCGTCCTGCTGCTGCGTGTAGTAGGCTCGCAGCGAGGATCACCATGAGGTCTGCTGGTGTCCTCACTAGCCTAAACACTCGAACCACTGCCTCCAGCCAGTCCTCTGCTGCCTGGGGATCCGTCTCCCCGCGAAACCTGGGCGGTCGCTGGTGCTGAAACTCATGCAGTGCGCTGAGGCGACGTGCATCGTCAGCGTCTGGTACTGGTAGCATCGGGGGCTCGGCGGGTAAAGCTACCGCCGGTGCCACTACTGGCAAAGGGCCCTGCACCGAAGCCTCGTCGCTCGGTGGGCTGTCGTCTCGCTCGACTCTCGGAACCCTAGCTGGCTGCCGTCGTGGGGCCATCCTGAAAAGGAAACAGGTGCGCCACGGTTAGAACAGTATACCTGGTGAGCTGGCACAAGTAATCACAAGGAAAACTTGAGACTTTCATAAAGCAGATCAGTATACCCGGTGAGCTGACACAAGTAATCACAAAGAGAACTTGAAACACACACGCAATCAATGTTTTCGTGCATTAAGTCGGAAATCAGAAGTCAGGGTCCTGGTGTACGGATACGTCGGCCGCCGCACCAACACTGGACTCCCCGGACTGATAACCACACTCAATACGCTAAACATTATTGCTTCACATAGAAAAGATCAGAGTTCGCGGTAGAACCGACCACCTCTGATACCAATTTGTCACGACCCGCCCTCGGGGTCCGTGCCGTGACTACCCCAAGCCCGCCTTCCATAGGCCAGGGGCTGGCGACTAGCACCAAGGCGTAATTCCCGGTAAAAGGGAAGGCATTGCCTTTGAAAAGTAAACACACACCACAGAGTAAACAAGCGGAAAGTAAACACTAAGCAAACAGAGTACGACTGAAAGTGCGGAAAAGTAAATGGGCCAGAATACAAACCCAAACTGAAAGTAAAGTACAACTCGAAAAGGGAAAAACAGCAACTGAAAAGTAAAGCCGCTACTCCGAGCTGTCCACTGGAAATCCCACCTGAAGGATGGGTACAGATAGCTCCTCTGCTCCACGGGTCCCGCCGTCCGCTCCGAGCACGTCCCGCCCAGTGGTCCACCTCCGGGTACCGTCCCGCTCTGCAAGCCTCAGCTAAGGTCAACGCTGTCCGTCGTCTGCAACCAACACAACGTAGTGCGGGCGAAGCCCGTGCAGGGGTGAGTATAAGCTACTCAGTAGGGACCCCGAGACCCCTGAAGGTCTCTCAAATCCACAAAGGATAAACCACGAAGAAAAGTACAAACACGAAGTAACAACTGACACAGCTTAGGTATATGCCCATACATATACCTAAGTCATCAATTAAATTACACTCCAACCTCCGAGCCCAAGTACAACTCAGTCCACGCAGGAAAGTATACGTATTCCACATAGGAAAGCAAAATATAATCCACACAGGATTGCACAACACAATCCACACAGGAAAACAACAGGATTCAGCTCACACAGGTATACTTCTTCAAGGACGATAAAGATGATCACTGATCCATCTAAGTCGTCGGACCCACGAAGGATCGATAGGTAACTAACCCCCGCAGAAGACCCACACAGGATCGGGCTCACACAGAACCTGTAGGCGCTGGCTCACACAGAACCGCTGAGCGCAAGGACCCACACAGGATCGGGCTCACACAGAACCTGCAGCACTGATCCACGTAGGATCGCTGAGTGTTGTAGTCGTCGTCGTCGAATCCACACAGGATCTCTGTACTGTCGTCGTCAAATCCACACAGGATCTCTGTACTGTCGTCGTCAAATCCACACAGGATCTCTGTACTGTCGTCGCAGTCACAGTAGCAGTCGAACAGTCGCAGCCAGCACTAGGGTTCCCGCACACAGCAAACTCGTACGGAGGGTCCGCTCCACGAGCCGAGAGGCTGATACATCAACTGTCACGAAGACCGAAGTTGATGTATCCAAAAGTTCTGTATCGTCAACAGGAACTCAACGCAACAGACGGCGCGTCGATCGGACGCCCGGTCTGAGAGTTATTGGCATTTTCGTCTCCGGGGCCCGGTTGGTTTTTAAGGCAAAACCAACCCGACCGTACTCCACCTGCGTCCAAACCTCGGGCGGAGTATGCCAAAAGATCCGTCTCACTAAGAGGAACGCTACGCGACTGACGGCACGTCAATCGGACGTCCGTAGCTCAAGATATGAGCGTTTCCGCTCCGAAGGCCCGGTTGGTTTCGTGAACGAACCAACCCGGCCGAACTCAAAGTAAACCGAAACCTTGAGTGCGATATACCGAAACGACCGTCTCGATCCAAGGATCGCGTTGCCGCAGACGGTTCGTCATTCGGAGGTCCGAGGCTCAAGTTATGAGCCAAGAACCGAATCTGGTCCGAAACGGGGGGTCCGGGTCCGGGCCGACCCGGCCCGACCCCCTCCTCTGGACGGCGCGGCGGCCGGCGGCGGCGGCGGACGGCGGCGGACGGCGGCGGCGGCTGGCCGCGTGGCGGCGGCGGCGGGCCGCGTGGCGGCGGCGGGCCGCGGGGCGGCGGCGGCGGGCCGCGTGGCGGCGGGGTGCCGCGGCGCACGCGGGAGGCACGCGGGGGCTAAGCCCCGCGTTTCTGTCAAGTGGCACGGCCTTGTGTCGTGCCTTGCAAAAAAGAACGGCCCCCCCACAAATGGGGGCCGGCTGGACGAACCGGGGGGGCTTTGCCCCCCCCTCCTTTAAATGAACCGCCCCCCTCATTAAGAGGGGGGTTTGATGAACCAGCCGGGGGATTTATTCCCCCGGTTTTATGACATCCGGCCGGCCCGCTGGCCGGCCGGTTTTTACCAACGGGACCGGAAATTCCGGTCCCGCCCTCGTCTTCCGACGCCGGCGGCCCGGCCGCCGGTCTTTCCTTCCGCCGCGGCCCGGAACCGGCCGCGGTCTCCTCGTCCCGCCGCGGCCCGGAACCGGCCGCGGTCTTCTCGTCCCGCCGCGGCCCGGAACCGGCCGCGGTCTTCTCGTCCCGCCGCGGCCCGGAACCGGCCGCGGCGTTCGTCATCCGGCGCGGTGCGTCGGCACCGCGCCCCTTCGCCGTGCTTCGATTCTTTTCAACGCGGCGCGACGGCGTCGCGTTCTTGAAGATTCTCCTCGGCGTAGCGCGACGGCGTTGCGTAAATTAAACGCACGGTAAACCGCGTGGTGCGACGGCACCACGCCACTTTGCTTCCATCGCAAGAATTAAACAAGAACGTTGGAGGGGGGGTTCGGCCGTGTTCGTGCGGTCCGGCCCCCCCTCGCGTTAATAATAATAACGCAACTTAATGAAAAACAAGTCACACGTTAATCTTGCTAAAAGCACGATCAAGAATAAAATGAGGAATCCAAAAGAAATCCGACAACCCCTACCTCGGGTTTAAGATTCAAAGGTTCGGCTACGCTCCGCGGAAGACGGCGTCGCGGAGGTCGGGTGTCGCGGAAGCCGTTCGTCAAATCCGATGACGAAGGGATGTGTTCGAAGAGACACGTCGTTGGCGGATCTTCGTTTGTCGACGAAGAAGGTCCGATGAGGGGGCGGCGTTCCCTTTTTAAAGACACCGAGGACGAAGAAGAGAGGCGTCGTTCTTCGTCGGAGTTTGAGAGATCTTCGTTCTTCGTCAGAGCTTGAAGATGAAGAGGAGCTCTCAAAAAGTTTTCAAGGGAATAAACAACAACCCTTAAACAAATAAGATTGCATCTTATTTTATTAACACATAACTCAAAAGAATTTCAAATGTTTGAAATTCAAAAGAGTTTAACTCCCCAAAATTAAATTAAGTAACTTAAGTCATAAAAGAGGGGGGTTAAGTATGTTGAGAGAATTTGAAAAGAAAAGGGGGTTCGTGTGGGCCCCACCACACTTAATCCTCCCAAGGGAGGTTAAGTGGGTGTGGGTCCCACTTCCAACCACCTTTGATAGGTTTTTAAATAAGTTAAAATAAAATTTGTATTACACAAATTTTATTTAACTTAACTGAAAAACCCCAAAACGTAACTCTCAACCCGCAACAAACGCAACTCCCGAAAAGGTCTCATTAAGCGAAAATCAGCGCTGCGAGTTCATCGGTGCCCTCGGATTTCAATTCCGAGCACCGGATCAAAAGTTAGGAATTCCCGCTCGTTCGTTCACTGAACGTACCCGAGCCCAAACTTCGGAAATTAATTCCGGGCACTCCGGGCCTCGGAATCAGGTGCCGTCTGAAACCGCGCTCTTGTAAAATTCTAAAGAAAATTAAGAAAAAAATTTCCTTGAATTTTACGGGTCTTTACACCAACACAAGTATTTGATGTTCATCATGTTCCTTCTTTCTCTTGGAGTAGATGAGAATATCATCGATAAACACTACCACAAATTTGTCGAGGTAATGTCTAAAGACTTTATTCATAAAATCCATGAATATTTTAGGGGCATTATTAAGTCCAAAGGGCATCACCAAAAACTCATAGTGACCATACCTTGTTCAGAAGGCAGTCTTCCGAATATCTTCCTTCTTCACTGTTACCTGATTATATCCAGAACTAAGGTCCATCTTTGAGAATTATTTAGCTCCTCTTAATTGGTATAACAAGTCATCAATCCTTGGGAGAGGATACTTGTTCTTTATGGTGATCTTGTTGAGTTCCCGATAATCGATACAAAGCCACATTCTTCTATCCTTCTTCTTCACAAAGAGCACTAGTGCACCCCAAGGCGATGCACTAGGGAGTATGACCCCTTTGTCCAGATGCTCTTATAGCTTCTTCTTTAAATCCTCTAGTTCGATAGGAGCCATCCTATAGGGGCACTTTGAGATATGAGTAGTTGCGGGTATGTGTTCAATTGAGAACACTACCTCACGATCTGGGGGAATTCCGGGTAACTCTTCGGGAAATACATCACCATATTCCCTCACGATGGACATTTCCTCAAGGTTGGAACTTTCCTTTGACCCAACCATTTGGGTGAGGTATGCTTCTTAATAGGGAATCAAAACCCAGATCATTGAAGGATTTTTCAAAGGAGATTCATGATCTTTTTTGCATTTTTAGTGGATCATGGGATGGTTCGGAATATGAAAAGATATTTTCTTTTCCCGACAGTTGATATGTGTTCTATATAAAGAGGGCCAATCCATTCCCATTATAGCGTCAAATTCCACCAAGAGAACTATTACAAGATTTTCTGGAAGAATCATCCCACATACGCCAATAAGAGAAGATTCAAACACTTGGGTTGCAATAATTGCACCACTTGGTGTTTTTATAGATATCTCTACTTCAAGGTTTTGGGGCTTTGATTCTATAGTTCTAGAAAACTTTCATGATATAAAGGAATGCGTATAACCAGAATCAAATAACACTTTTTCCATTATTGAGTTTATAGGAAGTGTACCTTGTACGAATTCATTATCTTTCTCCACTTCCATAGTAGTGATGGCATAATCCTTCCCTTGTTTATTTGGCTACGGTGGCTACTGACACTGATTATCCTTGAGAGCTCGAGGTTTAGTGTACTGGTTTGCATAGTTCCCTAGCTCCCAACAGTTGTAGCATTGAACCGTGAGTGGTTCTCTCCTTTCTTCGGATACATTCTCCTTCATTTTCATGTCTTTTAAACACTCTTGTGCATGGTGTCCTTCTTTCCCACATTTGAATCATTTCCTCATCCCTTTGATGCAGTTCCCATTATACAACTTCCCACATTTTTGGCATGTGGGTTGTTGATTTTTCTTTCCACCTTTGTCATTAGAACCACCAGCATGAAACTCCATCTTTGTTTTCATATTACCAAAGCCATGGGACCATTCTAAAAACTCCATCTCCACTTTGAGATCACTCTGAACAACTTCCTCATAACTTCCAAAGTCTAGGATTGAAAGAACCTTCTGAAGGTGTGGTTTTAATCCACTAAAGAATCTATCAATTTTGATATCATTGTTGATAACAAAACCTGAAGGGTACCTTGCAAGCCTTGTGAAATTCGCTTCATAGGTTGTGACAGATTCTTCTTCTTTTTTCTTGATCTCTATGGATTCTCTCTCCATATTCATGCGAAGAGTTCATGGGAAGTACTTATTAAGAAACATTATCTTAAAGTCTTCACATTCCATCCCTTCAATTTCCTCCCTTGGCATGGTGTTTTTAATCAAAGCCCACCATTGATCGACTTCTCCATCTAGGCGATAAACATATAAGGTCACCTTCTTCATCTCAGAATAGTGAAGAATAGAAAAGATCTTCTCCATGGAGTTAACCCACTGTTCCACAACTAGTGGATCAGAAGATCCAAAAAACGTCGGTGGTCGTTGCCGCATAAAACATTCGATAACCAGTTGATCTCTATTTGGTGAAGGAGGATGTTACCCATTGTTATGGTTATTGTTCATAACCTAAGATAATTGTGTAAGCATCACCATGAAGTTCTGAAATCCACCTCCCACATCATTAGGGATGTTGTTCGGGAAATCATTGCATTGGCCCTCGCACGAGTTGTCGGCCTGATTTCTCCTGGTTCCCTCCATTATCTAAAATAGAAAAGGTTAGAACAAAAAATAATTAAACAAGTCATGAATACATAAATTATTCATTTGAAAAATTTATACTAAAATCATAACATATGGGATCCCTATTTAAATATTCTTGGGTGCATAATTGTACTTAGTCTCATGCTATAGGTTTTCCCTAGGGTTCACTAATCCTAATTCCCAAATTAACTAAACCTTACCTCTGATACCAACTATAACATCCCAGGATTTTCTTACATTACTATTACATCATTTTAAAAATAAACAACATAATAGTATTACACATAGAGTATCCAAAGGTTTAGTGTCTTGGGAAAACAAGGACCATACATAACAAATACAACATCAAGTGTAAACATTTATTTAATTTCTTCTTCTCTAGATTCTTATTGGAACTTGTCCTCTCCTTAGTACATGTAGCCACCTAAGGATATATATCAAAAGGTGTGAGATAAAATCCCAGTAATAGGATAGATAAGAACAATATAGCATGGGGTGAGCATAATCATGACATAGGGAAAATATCATGAACATGAGAGGAAACATAAATATAAGATTTTAAATGTGGCAATGCATAAAAATGAATCATCATGTCTTAATGGTTAACTACGACACATACATGTGAACCAGCAATCATTTTGTTCACACATCATTTCACATTTACTCACGAGATTCATCACTTTACCCAATGCATTGGAGAACTGTATAATTCCGGGTGCACCCGTCACATTGAATCATTTATATTGCGCTATATAATTCTGGGCACACCCATCACATCATAACATTATCATCATAATGATTTCCACATAGAACACATATAAAAATGTACATAACTAACCATGGAATGGAATGGGTTTCATCTCATAATAACACATTCATAAGCTTTGGGTTCCCAAAAGAAAGAGTGAATAACATACATGTTACAAGAACCATCTAATTTGAGTGAGAAGTAAAAGGGGTGTTCTTAAAAGAGGAGTTCTTTTGGAAAACATTTTTTTTGACATAAAAACCAGTGAAAAAAATGTATATCCCAGAAAAGTAAAGACAATGATAAAAAATGATCTTTAAGGAGTAACCATATCAATAATGTAGTGAAAGAGGGAGAACCCGAAGGAAGAAAATTTGGATCGAGATTTCCCCTTACCTTGTATCCAAATGCTTCCTTCTATTTAATGTCCTGTATAATGACATTATATTAATTAATTAGAAATACATAACCTTTTGTTCATGAATATGGTTCATTATGGTTTCATTAAGTGATTTTATGTGCCTTTGGATGAGTTATATAGTTTTAAAACACTGTTCGAGAATGTTTGTTTTCATGGTTTCCTTGAGTGGATCACTTTGTATTCTTAAATTGAAGTTTGGGTAGAACATGGGTAAACATACAGAAGTGATATTACATGTCATTAATGATATTACAGGAGTTTTAATGATCTTATAATGAATTATATTATATCCATGAGGATGAATCATTGGATATTAATTAAATGAAGATTGTTTGGGTTAATTTGGGCGGTTTTTCGATCACAATGAACTTGTTTTAATTTATCACTTAGTAATATGTTCATAAGTCAGTTCCAGAACTTTAAATAGGACATAATACATATAGAATATTCTGGTTCAACCATAAATATGGATTCATAACCCGATATGAAGGTAGAAATGGAGGAAGAAAGCATGTCATTCTTGAAGGTGATAAATTAACACCTCACAAACAACGTTCTCTTTAATAAAATAAAAGGAAGAGGGAAAATGGGTTGGATGATATAATATCCCATTAGAATCATAAAATTATACTATATGTATAATACTGGAGTTACAATACAATTTGGATGAAGATAGGTGGGGAGAGATCAAGAAATGAACTTGAACTTGAAAGGAAATTAAAGGAGAAGAGGGAGAGAAATTATCTCTTGAATCCTCCTCTTGAGAACCTCATTAGGGGCCTAATCGTGGTCTTTTGATGAGACCAGAAGCTCTTAGACGTGGGGGATGGGATAGGAAAGGTGTTTGGGCAGAGTTTAGATAAGGCTTGAAGATTGAGAGGTGTGAGGAAATGAGGGTGTGAAGGGTGACTTTTATAGTAGAGGGAAGAGGGGTTTCCATAATATAAAAATCATTAGTTTATTAATTTCCCCTAAGACAAGGAATAGTGAGTCTTGAATGAACAAGAATAGTAATTTTATCATGTGATCCCGAACCAAGTGGGCTTACAACAGCATAGCATCATCGATGACTCAATTAATCCATTATTTAGCCTTTTTTGTAAATTATCAGATTCTACTATTCATCAAAAATTAATGTATCTCAGAAAAATCCCAAAAATTTACCCCAACTATTTTTCAACATTTAGAATCCAAAAATGAAGTCCATTTTTCAAAAATAGTTTCTTAAATATTATTAATTTAATATTTATTTAAAATCATATTTTACTTAAAAAACAGCTTTTAAGATTAAAACAGATTTTATATTGCTTTCAAAAATTACGTTGGGTCTTATAAAATTATCTAAAAATTAGAAGACATTGATTCAATAATTTATGAATTAGTTTTAGGGAAATAAATATTCTTCTAAATTAATTAATTATAATTATTTATTTATAACTTACAAAACATCAAAACGTTTACTAAGGTCAAATTGTCACTTTCTAAGATGTCTAAATTTTATTTAATTATTCATAGGTAATGTTACTCTTATGTTGGATGATTTACTATTCATAAGAGTCATATTACTATTCATAAGGGTATGTTACTATTCATAAGTGTAGGTCACTATTCATCAAAAAATATTTTTGTTTCATTAGACACCAAAAACCATCTTGAACACAACTATGGATGTCAGATATTCAAAATTCCAAACACAGAAGTGTCAAAATTATGATTAAAGGTCACTTATCACATAGTAGTTCATTATGTTGTGATTTAATGTTATTTTATGACATAAATATAAGAAGGGAATTTCCATTGAAAAACATTGGGTCATTATATGGACCACAATGATATGTTTGATGTCATTTTATTGACATTTCTACAAAATAAGATGATCATAATTTTAGCGCTTTATCTGGTAAATTTATACGAACAAATAAATATTATATTTATTAGTCTCTCACTATTTTATCAAAAATAAATATCCCTCACCATTAGCTTCAAAATATCCTGTTTCTTGGATATTCAAGTGGAAATGATCCATATTCCCCATCTCATTACCCCAACTTTGGTTGGTAAAGAAACTCAAATGGTTTTAGGTAGGAATTTCAGATGCCAACTACATTAACTCACAATTCCTTGATCTGCTGAGTGGACTCCCCAATCCTAAAATCAGTATTTTGATTTCCTCAACCTTTTACTCTTAGTTACACCAAGTCCTTATTTGGTTATCAAAACTTAACGTGAACTAATTTAAGTCCACACAAAAACTCATGTTAGAATTCCCTGATAATTGAAAGCATCTCAACTTTGGCTGGTCAAGCACTGTGATCTACGATTCAATTATAACTGAAGAAATGAAAGGCTATACAAACTTAATATTTATTAAGGGATTTTATCCTTTTATGCATAAATTTTCAATTATTATCTTTATCACATTCTTGTTAAAATTAAGTGTGATTACTTAAGTGATTAACCATGTCTTAGATAATATTTACACATAAGCCAATTTATTTTAGTTCTATCTTGCATGATTGTTAATTCATTAATTATTTTATCATGAAAATACATCCATAATGAAATAACAATGCAATTGATAGAAATAAAATAAAGGGTATGATCATGGGCTTATGCTAATGGTTAGTTTATCTAGCGGTTGATACACTAATTGTTGACCTTGGGGAGTAACACCTTGAACCAATTGAGGTTCAGGTTTATAACTTTCCACCTACCCACCTTTTTATATCCTTGGATTGGTTTGTCCTTGGCTCTGAACTTGAATCGTCTTCACTAGCTTTGGAGCTCTATTACATGTGTCTTTTACTCACATGCATTTGAGTGGAAAATGGGGTTTACATAAAAGAACCCATGAGAACACGAGACCTACATAATAATGAGGAGATAAGAAATTCATACCATCAATTTAATTTATTAATAAATTAAATGAAAAAAAATCACATACAAAAGGTCTGGTCCATCTCATGATCATCCGCATGCATGAAACATATTACACATTTAATAAAACTAGAAATCAATTCATTAATAATTCTTATTTTAGATAAATCATTCTCTAATAGATTAATTATTATCTTTAATTAATCAATAATTTTATCACACTTCTTATTTGAATTTCCTTGATATTCTCATCCATTAAATTTTTTAAAAAATTAAATAAATTCATTTAAAATTAATTATGTACATAACTTGTACTTTGGAGGTAACACAGTGAATACCCATCCGATTCTACCCAACATGTATTATGCTGAAATTTTTTTTTATTAAAATAAACAGGCAGATGCCCTACAGAAACCAAAAAGTCATGGAGGTCTAAAGTGGTGAAGCCCTAAGGCATCCCCTTGGACAAATAAGTTACATTCCCGGGGTAAAGAACCTGAACTGCAATAAATCAACAAAGGTTCCTCCGGTCTGCCCCCGTGAGAAATAGAATCTGTAACATAATTGGCTTCCCTTGGGACATACCGAACCACACAGCCTCTGGGTGTCTCTAATTTTCAGCTTCGAACTAGATATATCAGTGGCCACAGTACCTCACCCTTCGCCGTGAGTGCTCGGACCAACACCCCTGAATCAGATTCCAGAACCGCACAGTCCAAGAAGAAACTATTACATTGTTTAATCCCCATGAGTAGAACATGTACCTCAGCCCCCAAGGATCACCCAATCCCGTGGTAGCTGCTAAAGGCCAGAAGAACAGAACCTTTCCAATCCCGGACCATCCCTCCTCCTCGCATAACTCCTTAAAGAAGAGACCCGTACACATTCAGTTTCAGCCCTTCCGCTAGAGGATTCCAGCGAATCCAGCATCCTTGCGACCTCGGAGACGCCACCGACTAGTTGAGCAAGTTTCAAAGAGAATTAGAAAACATACATTTTTTTAACAGACTTCCTAGCTTGTGAACCAGGATTACCATCCTCAGCTGGAGTAGGAAAATTGTGGGGTGGTTCACATGTATCTCCATATTCCTAGCTTCCCAAATAGACCAGATGACCACCATAGCAATGATGCACCAGATTTTTGATTCCATCTGCTCTGGTTCTATCCCTAATAACCAAACCGAGAAGAGCACCTGTAAAGAGTCGCAGACCCCAAATAGAACTCCCCCTCTAGCTGTGCTGGACCAAAGTCCGTGCACCCAGTCGCTCTGACAGAATAAGTGAGAAACCGACTTAGCCTGTGGACTGTCATAGGAAAACATATCAAAGCCATCTAGACCCCTTTTTTCTTAAACGTTTTCATTAGTAGGTAGAACAGATTTTAGGGCACACCAAACCAGAAAACCGAACTTGGATGGGATCTCATTACACCACAAACGTGCCCCCTACTCATCCATCTCTCTGTCCTGCTGCGTCAAAAGGCAGAAATCTCTCCCATTGAAATGACCTGACTTTACCTTTATAAAACAGAATTTATCCTTCCCCTCCGAGAAAATAATTTCCTTGAAAGACTGGAGTTGGTCTCTGTTCAGGATGGATTCTAGAAGACTTGGATAAGTGCACGCCTCCTTCACAGATAAATCTGGAACCAGATAGTGGGGAAAGTACAGCCTCTCTCCCAACCAATTTTTCCTCCATAAATTTACATTCCCTTGTCCCAATACCCACTTGATAGAGTCCTGAAGAAAATATAGTTGGGATCTGATAGTCTCCCCCAACCTAGAAAGCTTCATGACCTCCCAATCCTCTGAATTGTTCCCATATTTCCTGCTAATGACCTGAGCCCACAGCAACCTCCCCTCCAAAAAATCCCAGGAAAGTCTAGCTTTCTTGGCCTGCATAGTAGCAGTAGTGTCCCTCAGACCTACACCACCCTCCTCCACTGGTTTAGCCATCTTAGACCAAACATCCCAATGAATCCCTCCCACTAGGTTCTCATCCCAAATGAAATGGTTTATCACTTTCTCCATCGCCTCAATTTTCCCCTTCGGAGGAGTGATAATAGATAGCTTGTGCATTATAATAGAAGAAACCACACTGTTGATCAGATTCACCCTTCCCCCAAAGAATAGGAACATGTTCTTCCTGTTCAGGACTCTCCCAGTCATTTTGCTTAAAAGATCCTCAAAGAAAACCTTCTTCACCCAAACATTCGAAATAGGATCCCCTGGGTAAGTCATAGGAAACTGCCTCTGGCTTATTCCCAAAATGTTTTGAATAACCTGAGCTCTTCTCCTTGAACATTTGTTGGAAATAAACACATTACTTTTACCCGGATTCATCTGCTTCCCACTTAGGCTACCATAAATTAACAGGAGGTGCATGAAATTAGCCGAGGAATATTGCCTGCTATTAACAAAGATTATAATGTCATCAGCAAACATAATGTGGGAATAGATATATGAAACATTAGACCGAAAAGGTCCTATCTTCTTGTCTCTCAGGAGATTTTGGAAATTCTGAGATAAGGCTTCCTGAGAAATAATGAATAAGGTAGGTGAAAGCGGATCACCCTGCTGGAATCCTCTCACACTTTTAAGGAAACCAAAACTCTTTCCCAGTAGAGATGTGGACATCCAAGGTGAATAATAACACCGGAATCAAAAGTCATAAACCCCTTCCTGAAATCCCATTTTCCTCATCACCCGGTTAATAAAACTCCATTCCAGCTTGTCATAATCTTTATCAATGTCGACCTGAATAATAAAATTGGATCTGATCACCTTTTTATCCACATCCTCTAATAATTCTTGAGCCACTGCCACGACTCCTTGGATGCCTCTTCCTTGAATAAAGACATGTTGTTCATGAGAAATGATCCTCGGAAGCAGCATGCTAATCCTCATGGAGATAATAGACGCCAAGATTTTGTAAGAACAATTACAAAGACAGATGGGTCTATACTGACTGATAGAACAAGGGTCTTTCACCTTGGGTATCAACACCACTCTAGACACACATGAGCCCCTATTAAGGGTACCACCTATAAAAAAATCATGCACAGCCTCGATCATCTAAGGTCCCACAAACCCCCAATTTGTCACATAAAATTCCGTCAGAAATCCATCAGTTACAGGAGTACTATCCAAGGGAAAATTACGAACCAACCCCCATATCTCCCTCTCATGATGTACGGATATTAAACCTTAATTATCCTCCGACCCCACCCTCCTAGTAATTTTCTCCATAAGGGCTTCTTGGTCAGGCAATTTCTCAACTTCTGTGATTTGCAGATTCTCACCTTTCCATAATCATTTGAAGTGAGATAAATCCAATTTTCTAGCTGCATTGATGTCGGAGGATAAGGACCCGTCCTCTAACCTGATGTTGACTTTAGAATTCCGCCTTTCCTTCAAGAAGGCATGGAAAAACTAGTGTTTTTTTCCACTTCTTTGAGACACCTGACTCTAGCACGTTGTTTATAGTCCTTCTCAACCTCCAACAGTCTCTCGATTAATATATCCCGCTTGTCGCATAAAAAAATGAAGGTAACATCCTCCCACTTCTGTAGCAGCGATTCTTCGAGACTTTCAATATCCCTCTGGAGTACCTCAATAGGATCCTCTGATACTGGGTGATCCATAAACCATTTTCATATATCAGCCCTCAGTCTTTTAAGTCGGCTGGACAAACTAACCCAAGCCCTTCCTTCCGTATCTTGATCCCATGATTCTTTCATCATTTGAGTGAATCCCTCCTTGATATGCCAATATGTCGAGTACAAAAAACCCATTTTTGGCTGGTTCACCTACCTGAGTTTCACCAGAATTGGAGAATGGTCCGATAGGCCCCAGGATAAATGAACCACTGATGCCCTTGAGAAAGAATCAAGCCCCTGAATATTCGCAAAGCATCTATCCAATCTGCACAAAATCCAGTTTCCCCTTTTGTGGTTGTTTCACCAGGTAAATTTACCCCCATTGAATCCTAAATCCAGCAAACCCCTGCTAGAAATAAGGAAATTAAAATCAATCACACTGTTGTTGAACATTAGATTCCCTCCCCTCTTCTCTTAAATGTTAGTTATCGCATTGAAGTCTCCTCCCACAAACCATGGAAAATCCTTCACATCAAAGGACCCAAGATAATCCCATAGTTCCCTTATAATTAGACAATCACAAATGGCATAGGCAAAGGAAAATAAAATAGAAGAACCTCTGCACCCCAATTTCACCATCATACATTGCTCTTTCACCTGCATCAAGTCCACCGGAATTGAATTCTTCCAAAAAATCCAGATATTATTATTACAAGGATGTCCGTGCAAATGATGACCAAACCCCATCTTTCTAGCGAAAAAACCTATCCTTCCTGGGTTCTGTTTTGGTTCTAAAATCACTGCTAATGGAATCCTGTTTCTACAACACTCAGCAGCGACAAAGGCACATTTTGATTGTCCACCTAATCCACAAGCATTCCAGATTAACACTGAAGATATTAATAAAAGAAAATCTTGATCTTCGGACCCTGTTTACCTACCTAAGGTCTGAATAACCTCTTACCGCTCTCCTCCCTTTCCATAGACCGAGTGACCGGCCTGGAAGAAGACTATGATGAACACCCTTTCTTTGGGGTGTGAATGATCTTCTTCAAGGGGCTATTGGATTCTTCCAAGAGAGTGAAGTTGTTCCCTTTCTCCTCTGCCGTCGGGATTGGAAGCTCTTCTTCATGTAGAAATGAAACCATAAATTGTCGGGCCCTGGTCTGCCGAGAAGAAAAAACCTCCTTGGATGTCCCCTCTGAGAATCCCCTATGAGAAATTCTCTACACCAGATGTGAAAACCCAAACTCTGATGTCAACAGTGATCGCTTTTCCATCTCCAAAGTAGAAGCATTAGGATCCCAAAAATCGCTCACGGATGAAGATCCCCTGGAGGGATCTCCAAAAGAAACAATAACCAATTTACCTTTCCCCTTTGAGGGATGGAAAGGAGGAACTGAGATAGCCTTTTCCAACATTGTGTTTTATAAGACCAGCCTACCATGAGACCGCTTCTTCAAAAAAAACATCAAAGTTGGCATAGGAACCGCATTCCAGAAAAGATTTTCCAGAAACATGCCAGAAGAAGCTGTGATACAATTAGGCCCAGGCTCAGACGTGATTGGAACTTCAAGTAATTCCCCAAGGACATTGGAATTCACTAGAGCCAAAGAGGACGATGAGGCATTTTCTTCCTCAAGAGACGCTAAACCAGATAGCTCCGACCCTTTCAAAGAACCAAGGACAAATGGCTTCAACCCAGGAGGCAATTCATTCTTCGAATTAGCCAGAGGGTTTGATGGCCCCCGAGAGTGAAGGCCTTTCTTACCCTTCCTACAGAAATCCACCGCATGAGCTTGAAGAGCGCAAGAAGTGCAGAACATGGGAGGATCCAGATACACCAGATGTTGCCACAAGTCCAGACCCTCTGGGGATCTGATCCGCAATCTTGGCAGGAACATCACCGTTAATTCATCTCAACACAGATCCGAGGGTCAGCTGCATCCAATAACATCTTAGTACAATCATCGACACAAAGGAATTTCCCCAGAGAATCCCCCACCACTGCCAGAATCGAGGGGTTCTACAAAGAAAGTGGGAGACCCGGTAATTTGATCCACACCGCCCCCAAATTAGATTCTTTACCATAATGGCATGCCCACGCCCACCGGGATAAAGAAAAACGGAAGGATCTGCACCGTCTATCCACCCTACACCTCTCACTATCTATACAAGACACAGACCTAGGGAATCAGTGTGTAATCTATGCCTACTAAAATGGAGTACATGACATTTCCAACGGTCCCAACACCATACTGACTCTGTGTTACATAGTCACCAGTCGAGCAGGATGTGTCTAGAATAAACGACCCATTTCTGACCTAAAGAGACTACACGCTGGGTCTAGTGGACTACACAATGTGTGGTCTGACTGACCATTTGCCAGTCAATCCCAGTTTAAAATTAGAGTAGGAATTAACTAAAACATGTGTAATTAATCCACAAAGATTGAGTAATTTATGAATTAAATCTAGGTGCATTAAACAAAAATACATGGTGTGTAACTCTGGTTACATGGCGTGTACTGCTGTGTTATCTTGGAAGAATCCTTGGAATCTTCAGATGAGTTCCTCAATTTTATTTTAATCATAAAATAAAATGTCTTGATTATATCTATGGGAAATGAAGGAGGAAGAAATAGATCTCACAATTCAGATTAAAATAATGATTAAACTTGAATTGATAAACTAAATTTTAAATTTGAAAATCACCAATGATCTTAAATAATTATAAACAATTATGTTTCCTCAACAATACCACTTGTAGGATCTGATCATAGCAGAAGCATGTGATGGTCGATGCCCAACATTGCTTTTTTCCATGATTTATGATCAATCCAGCATCTATACAATGTTTAATTTCCATGATCAATGGAATTGAATCAAAGATAAATAATATTAATAACACTAAAGATGAAAGATAGGAGATCAAAACATATTGTTTATAATTAATTTAATTAGATAAAGAATTACCTCCAAGGAATTATTTATTTTTTAATAAGTCTGGTGATAGATTTTTGGTGCACCGTTGTTGCGTTACAGAAACCAAGTGTAGATTTCCACTAGTAGTGATCCACATGTGTTCTAGGAATCTCCAAATATCATTTAAGGATTCTCTAGGAGCTAGCATGGAATATCCTTGCTTTTGTATCATCAACCTTGATCGCCTTGATAATAATTTCCAAAGCGTTCTCCTAGATCCGATAGATGAGAATTGCTTGCCATTCTTGGGAGTATTCTTGGAGAAGAGATCTCTCTAGGCTTGAGAGGATTATCCAAGATTTTTGTGCACAACTGAACTAGCTATTGAGAAAATAACATAATTGGATATTTATATTTCTAGGGTTAAAATAAAATAATTTCACAAGTGTAATTATTATTTATTTAATCATATAAAAACTCCATGTAAAATAATAATAGTGATATTATTATTTCTCAACATGCGTTGAACTTGCGAATTGTAATTAAATATTATTTAATTAAATATTATTTAATATTATCATTTCTCACTGATCCATTAAACTCGGTTTTCCATTCCTACAAAATATTTATTAGGCCTTAAATAACGTATATTTATTTATTAAATAAATATCACTACATTATTCACCAATAAATAAATAAATATTATATTCACTAAATATCAAGTAAATATTTATTAAATATTCAACTCACAATATATATTCTCTCAAATAACTAGTGACATAAAAAATGGGATCAAACATACATGAATAATTATTAAACCACATATGAGAATAATATTTATTCAAAATGTTAAATAATAAATAATAATATATTATTTAACTGATATTCTGAATACACTTATTGTGTAACCCTCTAGGCCTCTTTCATTGTGGAATTAGGCAAAGTAGCCTAAAGTACATGATTTTCATCTGGCAACATGCCAAGAAACCCATAGAGAAAGAAGTTAATTCCACAACGAAATGTCACCTCATACATATTGTTACCATGTAATATAATTCCTTTATCACAATATCTCTTATTGATAAGGTTTCCTGCTAGTGCCATAAACCTATGTGCACGATATCTCTTTCTTTGAATTTCATAAAATAAAACTTTCCTATAAAATAACATGGCCATGGATTTATTTAAGCTTTATCATTTCCATAAAAGGGCCCCAGATATTAAATTTTATTAATGAACAAAAGGGTTAAATCTTTTCTCGCATTATTCATTAATGTAATATTACTTGTGACGCACCCAACATATTCTACCTCACCGCAAAAATCTATCATCATGGTTTTCATCAATACATCTAAATCTGCAAATCATAATACTCATTAATAATAATATTAATGTCTAAGAACTAATACACATGTCTGCAGATAGGAACATCCAATGACATATAGAAATGTGTATTTCCTATTGGAATGTATCATTCTCATAATATCCATACTATATATTACCAAGGGAATACACCATGATAAGGTGCCTCAAATTACTATGAGTCTCCACCCAGGATAGCATATATCATTTGTGTCCCTCAGATGATATTATCTGGATATAGAACATATATTCAAGAATAGTGTCATATCACTTATGGATTCTCATTATAGTGGGGAACTGTTGTGACCTTTTAGTGCGATAGCAACTCTTAATACATTATCACATATAATGTCACACAAAAGAACAATTATGATTTGATAAATATTTTATTAATATTCAAAACAATTAATACAAGTTTATCATAAATTAAAAAGAAGTTCATTCTAGGGCACAAAATCCGATAATAATATGATAATATAATGTATTATAAACAAGAGTTTAGTTGTATAAGATATTAATAAAAATATTCAAACCATTATACATGAGGTTAGAACACTTTTTATGGAATTCAAACATGAGGTAAGAGACACTTTAACTAATTCATTGTTTTAAATGTTTTAAATATTTATTATTCAAAATCTTTCTATTTTATACCCATGTTTTGAAATGGTTTTTACGAATTTATTTATATGGGTATTAATGTTTTAATTTCTCTCATGTGTTTTGAAAAGGTACATTTTTCATGTGTTATGTAAGGTACTTTCCATTTGAAATCCTTTTAAATGTCTCTTTTTTGGAAATTAAAAAAGATTATTTTCTATTTTATAAGACATGAGAGGTTTCTCTTTATTTCATGACTATTTGTTATTATAATGTTTTTATTATATGTTTTCAATGTTATTTTTAAAGAATATTATTTTATTATTATTTGTGTAGCTTTTATATATTTTTAAATTCATTTTTAATTATAATGGTATTTTGAAATCTGAATGTGTTTTGTTCAAGGTTTTAAATGATTTATCAAGAGTTTTATTCATGATATGTTCCTTGGGAATTGTTTATTATGGGTTGATTTCATTATAGCTCAAGATATGTTGGTTTGATCCCATTATATCTCAAGATATGTTGGGTTGATCCCATTAAAACTCATTATATGTTGGGTTGATCCCATTATAGCTCAAGATATGACGGGTGAGCCTCAGTATAGTTCTTCATTGCATTGGGTACTCCAGAGATGGAAGTTGACCAAAATTTTACTCCATGTGTAAGTGTGAATATAAGAGTGATATGGTAATGATTTATCAAGGTGAATAAATGATTTATATATGCATGCTTATGAGTTTTTAAGAAAAGTGTTTTTATTGGATTTTAATGTTTTAAATGGAATAAGTATTTCCTTTCTTTATGTCCCTTACTGGTCCTTTTGTGCTCATACAATGTTTTTAAATATTTTTCACTGGTTATAAGAATGTGTAAGAGAAATAAGAAAGCCAAGTTAAATGTTATGAATATTTTTCAAAGAAAACATATTTTATTTTTAAATGTTTTATATTATGGAAAAATGGATATTTATTTTTTAGTATCATATTTGTATGAATGTGGTTCTTTATGTATGTATTATTTCCAAATATTCTAAAAATATAAACCTAAAAAGATATTTAATGTGAAATAATGTAATTTCTTGACTAAATTCAAGATTATGTAATGTTTGAAGGCTTGGTCCTTATATAACACACAAAATTTAAATTATGAACAATGACCAAATTTATAGAGTCTCACATCAAAATATAGTTTGAGAGGCCACTTCTTTATAAAACGACATGCTCCATCAATGAACTATAAAATATATTAGGGCTTGTCCAACCCAGTGAATCAGCATGTCACCCTACAAGATACTTCTATCTTATTTCTTATACTGACCTTATACATGATAAATGCTTCCATCACCATTATTCTCAAGGTTGGCTCCCATATTTGAGCTTTATTGGGTGTCTTCAAGATAGTCAGGATTCTTGGGTGGTTGAGTTGGCCTTGAGTCACCCATGTGTTTTATCTCCTCTATTATATATATGTATATATATATCTGTGTGTGTGTTCCTTCCCATATTAGTGTTCCACTACTTCACAAATACAATTATAAACATCAATACTACTCAATCACTTTCTTATTTCTCAAAATACTTCTTTCGTAAAAAATATTCTTCATGAAATATAATTGGTATCATCTTAAACATTCCAAATATATTTTCCAACTTGTGAATGGATCCTCCAAGATTTCAATGTTCATGATCTCAAATAACTTCCAAGTCTCAGGGTAGATCATCAAAACTTAAATGTTATTCACAAATTATTTCTCATTGCCATACCTTTCTTGGGAATGTTTCAACCAACTTCCAAGTAATTCAACTTCAACATATTCAAATTATCTATCTTAACTTAATTCCGTTTATTCTTATTTGTAAACAATTTTACATAATGAAAAAGTGGGTTAAAAAATACCCCTTTTATATATTTTTTCAATACCACCTTCAAAACGATATGTCAATATTCAACTCTATAAATTTATTATTCATTTATCATTCCTTCTTATATCCCACTTTCTCATTAAATTATTTCATTTTATTTTATCCCCATTACTGTCAATAAATACAAAGTATATGAAAGAGGGTGGTATCATATTATTTGAATTTAATGTTCTATCAATTATCCCACACTAATTTTACATGATCCATACATGGTTTATAAAATTATAGAGTTTTATTTAGACAAAAAATAAGTCCATTGACTAATATAAAATGATTCTAACACATACAAATTACTATAAATCATTCAGATACTGTTTAAATGTCCACAGTCTAAAACCAAATTATTCCAATTGATATCTTCAGTCCTTTTGGAATTGAAACCCGATATCATGCACTTATCTCAATACAACTGTCAAAAAAAATTCAAGTATATATATAAGGTTTTAGAAATAAACCCTAAGATCTCCTCAAATTTCCTTATTCCTTTTTAATTGATTAAAATAATTTCTCCCCCATAAAACCAGAATTTATTCTTGAGAATACAAGGATGAGAGAGTATGAATACATACCTTTTTAACAGAAACTAGTTAAGAAGCTTCAATAGTTTAGATTTTTATAAATCATGAACTTTTGGAAGTTTCTCAAAGTAAACCCCCTCTTAAGGGATGATCTCCATATTCACTTCATCAAGGTAAATATTTTCCTAATATGTTATATAGAGTTATAATTGATAAATCAACGTAGTATGGTGTTTTTTCAGATTTATAATGGTTATTACAGTATTATTCCTTTCATTAGTTTTCTTATTGAGAACTATATTCACATTTAATTCTCTACAATGAAATCATAAAAATAAAAAATAAGAAATATTAGAATAAATTTGAACACATTTGTCTAATTTAGATAGAGAAACATTGTAAGGAACTAGCCTTAAACATTACATAATCTTGAGTTTTCATCATGAATTTACTTTCTTTCACATCGGGGATCTTATCAGGTTTATGGTTTTAGAGAATTAGTCAATAACCATTACATTACACCTCAAATATTACAAAGTATACACCTATACTCTATCCAATTTTTTTCACAATAGTAAAAATCCTTAACAAGAATTATTTTCTTGATAAAAATATTAATGAATTATTCCTTTCTCTTACCCTGCCTTATACATTGTGAAAAACAGTTAAAAATCTTGGGATGATCATAAAACTCAGTAAGGGATATAAAATAAGGAAAGAAAAAATTTGTCCATGAATTCATACAAATCAATGAAATAATACTTTTTTACTCATAAAACATAATATCTTTAACATAACTCAATAAATATTAAGAGTTATGAATAACTCATAGAAATAAGAAATCATAAAGGTAACTTGTGGCATTTATAACATACTTACATTGTAGATTTTACAATCACATAGGGAGTAACTTTCATGGTAACATTTGGAATACCCATCATAGTATATTACCTAAATCTATTAGGAGAAACCCTAAAATTTACCTCCATCACATTACCCAATGCATTAGAGAGATATCACAGGCTCACCCACCCTTGGTTTATCACAAAACCACCCGTATTCTTAAGAAATTCCCAAGAACCATAACATAATCATAACACAAAAACAAGCATAAAGGAAAAATCACATTTCCACATTGTAATCATAAGACATCATTTCAAGATATTGATATAATCAATCCATTCTCAAAACCATTTTCAATACCAAAAAACCTAAAAAAGGAATATGGTATTTACTTTTTCTATTTACAAAACATTACGACTTGTAGAGGAAGCTAAATATCAAATAATGCTCGTGGTGGCAGAAAGGTTGTTGTTGTCGCTTACATTAAAAAACATTATTTTGTTGTTTAGTAATATAATTCTTAAAAAAATAGATTTCTTTTGAAAACCATTTAATGAAATTAAAATTCAAAAGGGTTGATTAAACACCATACAAAATTAGTTCATATATAAATAAAAATATTCCTCAATGAAAGGAGATTGAGATGATGTTGATTACCTTGAGTCCAACTTGTCTCGTTCGTTATTTAATTTCTTGAATAATAAACTTAGGTTAATTTATAATTTCTTTATAATAGTTTTAATGTTTATTATTCATTTTATACCACTTATTACCATGGTATAACAATTAGTTAATTATTTGAGTATATATCGGAGGTTTTGTCGATGTTCGGTACTTGAGTCAAGTATGAACTCGTTTTGATGCAAATTATCCATGTGGTCATAATTCCATTATCTCCTGAATATTATTAATGATTTAAGTATAATATATATCCATTATATTTGTATTTATAATAGTCCATAACATTTAGAGATAATAAATGAAATGCACCGTTCATGGAGACGGTAGGCCGTACGTACGCATGAACGCTACTTTCATTTCTTTGTCATATTAAAATAATGAAAAATAAACAATACATAGGTACATTATAATTCTAGTATAATATATATGTTATATATGTTACATAATTTAATTAATTCCATCCTTTATACGTTCCATTTATGGAATGAACGAGTCATAGCACTTTGAGGGGGCGGTAGTCAACACTTCCTCAAATGAAATTATCATAATCACACAATATGGAAAGCATAAATGTATGTTTTAAATAAAAATTACATAATAATAGAGACAATAAAAATATAATATATATCATATATAAATACAGTTACATAATAATATCCACCATGAGAGGTGGTGGGATAAAATTGAGAAATTATTGTTTCGTGAGGCAGTATTTCTCCGTACATAGAAATAATATATTCTGTATCCATTAGATGGAGGTGTGTGTAAGTGTAGGTAAAACCATTAACATAAAAAATACTAGTAAATTTATTATATTGGTGTTGTTATAAAATAATGGAATAAAAAGTCTGTATGGGTTGGAGAATGAAAATAAAGGAAAGGATGTTGAGAGAAGACGTTGCCCCGAAATTGGGTTACTCTATTTGATTTGAGCCAAAAGGCTTCTTTGAATTTTCTTATGACCAATTTATGGATTATATAAGTAAGGTATGGATTTTGGGAGATTATTTGAGTAGAATTTTGACAAGAAAAGTGGATTTAGAGGTGTGGGTAAGTGGGTAGAGGTGGTTTCCTTTTATTAGAGGGAGGAGGGGCACTTTAAGAAAGTCTTGAAATACTATTTTATTATAAATTTATTTTCAAATTTGAATAGTTAAAAAAAGTGATTAAGTTCTAGGATAATATGAGTATGGGTCTAAATACTCTCAATTAATATGTTTTATACAAGTTTAGCTCACAAAATTATGCTTATCTTTTAGCTTTAACCCTTAGTTAAAAACATTAACTCTTACCATGTCTTTTTGTATTTTAATAACATATGGTTACTATAGTTACTATAAAATGCCAATCAAACAAAAAGTGGATAATTAATGACATTTTCAACATTATATAAGTCAGTTGTCCGAATCGTGGATTTTTAGGACTGTTATATCATTAAATAAAATATTATTTCTTTTAAAAACTCATTTTTGTCAATTTTGACACTATTCACTAATTTGTTTTTGTTAAAGTCATAACAACTTGATTACTTCAAAAAAAGAATTAAATAATCCATAAAATGTCATTTTAATCCAAAAAATTCATGGACGGAATCATAATGTTCAAAATAAATTTATTTTAATATTTATAATATCTTTTATTTGAATATTTCATTAATAAGGTAATCACTACACCAGCATTGTGTCATAAATAAATTTTTTATTTAATTTATAAAATTTATAAATAAAATATCATAATATAGGGAATATTTTTAGCTTTCTAATGAATATTAATATTCTAAGATATCATTTATATAAACAATATTAAAATTTTTTTATTTTGGAGATACATGTTTATGTTATATTTCCCTTTTCTTTAAAATAAATATTATAAAAGGTCCTTATCACACCCAAGTGGATCCATGGGTTCCTAAAATTGACCCAAGGATGATACTGATTGGAAATATCTCATAAAATAGGATTAGGACACTTTTAGGGTAGTTTTATATTATTATAATATTTTTTACCATTATTTACTTGATTTTCCTTTTAACGATAGTAAATAAAAACAATTATTGAATTTACTATTCATAATGTCCAAAAATATAAGGTAACTATTTACAAAATGTGCACCTTCTGATTACAAACATGGAATCCATTTTTCCAAATTCAAAACATATAAATTGTAGTAATTAATTTAAAATTAATTCCCATTTTCAAAACCAGAAATCTGGTTTTTAAGAAGAAAAAACTATCAAAAAATTGACATGTGTTTATATCCAATTAAAATGTGAAATTACTTAGAATGATAATAATTAAATTAAATGATAAAAACTTAATCTAATTACACTTTAAAACCAATTAAAAATACTATCTAAATATACAAATAAAGTATATTAAAAGGTGTTTTTGAATTAAAATGCAGTATTTTTTCACTATTCATAAAAATATGGATTTCATCAAAACAAATACC
This sequence comes from Viscum album, assembly GCA_963277665.1. Lineage (NCBI taxonomy): Eukaryota > Viridiplantae > Streptophyta > Magnoliopsida > Santalales > Viscaceae > Viscum > Viscum album. The sequence continues at coordinate 623,951,183 of OY728150.1, read as the reverse complement.
ATAATTTCAAATGAAGTAAATTTTGACGTCTCTATTTTAAAGAACAAGTTTATTTTATCAAATATAACATATAAAAGTGATAAAAAGTATTTTTTAAAAAGGGTTCTCTACCAAAAGGCGGTAAAAAGACATTTTTAAAATATTAGATTATTTTATGATTAAAATTGGATTCATTCTCATTTTAAGCCTATGAAATTCATTGTATAAATGTAATTTTTTTAAAAAATATACAAAATCATAATATAGTTAATTATTTTCATTCCCACCAATAGAATGTCTAGGCATTAACTACTATTTATAATAATAATACTATTGTAGTATTATTTTTCATTATAACTCAGTGTTGTGTACAACGTAAGATTTCAGAGAAACTCATTTTTGTGTGTCGGGTATTCTATCATACATAGTGTCTTATTTAAACTAAAATTAATATTAAATTAAATAATATTAATATATATTAAAATTTATTATTCTATAAATACTTTGGATGTTACATCATTCCCCCCTTTTGGAAATTGCATCCTTGCAATTTTATAATTTGGTTCGCAAACTTCATCGAAAATCCAACATCAGAAAAAGAGTCAATAAAACAACCAATTTAAAATAATTAAAGGGAATTACAAAGGTCTCTTGAGGTAACAAATACTATGATTCCATGTAGGAAAACATGAATATAGAATAATAATTAACCATCTTGTTCTGATGAAGAGTGATAGAAAACATGATTAGGTGAAAGTTAACAATTCAAAAACCACAAAATTGTGATGGGTTAAACGACCTTTGATTTAAAAGTATAAAATGTAAACAATTTTTTTTGTTTTAAGATCCTTTTAATAATTTTGAGAAATTATTTTAGTACTTTGAATAAGAAAATAAGGAAATATACTCACTTGAAAGGCATAATATTATCCTTTAATCAATTTCCACCATACTCTCATTTTTTTTTTTCAAATTATGAGTATTCAAGATGATTTTTTTCTGGTATGAATCACTATAATCAATTTATAAAAACTCATATAATCCACAAAAAGGTTAACTATCTATTTCTCCTACCTTTAAACATTAACCAAAACCAAAATGGTTTGTACAAGATCAGAAAATCCCCAAAAAGAATAATCCTTTATAAAAATAAATATTATTCTTAATCTCCAAAATTCAACAAACAATACCCAAAGTTCAAAAAAGTCCATTCAATAAAAAAAAATTCTTAAAATTATTTAAAATAATCCCAACTAAGATTGAAACCCTAAATTTAGAAGGATATGATAACATAGTCTTCGACGATAAATTTTAACATTTATCTGCAAATAACATCGAATACTCTTAAAGTCTCATACTTAAAAATAATTAACCTAATCACATGTTTTCTAGGATAGGTTAATAATTTCCATAAATAACCAAAATTTACATGTGTCTACAATAAAAAAATAGACTCTTCCAAAATAAAATTCACCATTACTCCTCAAATTAAATCCCATAGTATTCTATTTTCCTTAAGTATATAGTGTTCCCAAAATAGAAAACATCTTCCAAAATAAATTTTATCACTTAATCACTAAATCATTTTACTATACTAAGGATATCCATTTGATAAAACATAAGTTCCCAAAATCAACTTATTCTTGATCCATAAAATCATTTAACAAAAAGAATAAGTCATACAAACAAGGGACTTAAACTAGGCCAGTGGTAGGTGATAAATCCCAGTTTCACTACAACTGTGGGTTCTATTCCCATACCTTTGTCCAATGCGATGGGTTGTCACACAATCTACATGTTGTATTTTTCAAAAACAATATAATTTTATAACATTCCCAAAAATGATATAAAATCCTAAAAAATAACCATAACATATTTTAATATCAAGTTTATCTCATTTCTTTTATTTTGTATCCCAGAATGTAATAAACTGTTATTGCCTTAAATTCAAGGATCTTATAAACCCTAAATGTTATTTATAACTATATCCGAAAAGGAAAATATAATTATTTCTCAAATACAATTTTCACATAACAAGCTTCATGGATACACATACTAGATAAAAGTCTTCCAAAGTAATCCCATTAAAAAAATATCATTGATACATTAAAACACTTCATCACCCATTGATCTAACATAACTCTCAAATTTCTAAAATGTTTACATCATAATCATTGAATATTTTTCATGATACTTTTCCATATTTTTATTTAATACATCTTTACTACAAATAAAATAATGCATAATGTCCTAAGAGTTAATAATGTCAAAACATGAGCTAAGAATTAATCCATACCTTTCATAGGTCATTTTCAGTATCCACATATTCAATTTAATTAGAATTAGGTATTGGTAAACATATATTTATATGGTCCTAATGACCCCATTTTTGAAACATCTTTTTCATACATATATTTGTATAATGACCATACTCCCCACATTTAAAACATTCAATTGATAACTCAAGAAGGAACTTCTTTCCCTTTCCTGGAGTCCACTGAACACTTCCTTTTTCCTTGGAAGGATATTTCTTTATGACCATCATTTCCACATCTATAACATCTTCTCATCCCTTTGAAACATTTTCCTATGTGTTTCTTTCCACATCCTTGAAAAATATGTTGTTTAATATACTTACCTTTATGATTATTACCTGAACATACATATGGATTTGTTTCTCGCATATATGATGCCTTATAAAAATCACCAAGGTTCAAGAGGTTAATTATGACTCCAGATAGTTAGTTTAAAATAACTACAAGAGTTTTCATTAAAACTCTTATTTCATTCAATTGCTTATTCATAAAACCACTATAGTTTTCTTTACATCTATTGTATCTTTGGTTCCTGCTAGATCCATTAATTTACTAAATCCAAAAAGGATTATTGTGATTATATCAATAAAATCACTATATACTATCATATGAGGAGGATAAGTACAAAGATATACTTATTCATGTTATCTGAAACTCAATAAAATTTCTAAAATAACATTTAATCTTTATAATATGCTAACCATTTTGGTTATATAAAACATGTCACATATTCTTAAATAACACCCTAACCTCTAAAGTTTTCCAAACCAACCTATGATACCTGCTATAAGGGCCCAAGCTTAAACATTACATAACCTTGAATTTTGATCAAGAATTTAATTTCTTTCACATTGATTATCTTTTTAGGTTTAGAGTTTTAGAGAATTAGGCTATAACTACTACATTACATCTCAAATATTACAAATTAGACCCTTCTACTCTATCCATGTTTTTCCACAACAATAAAACTCATTAAAAAACAAGAATTATTTTCTTGATAAAAATATTCTTGAATTTTTAATTTATCTTACCATTCCTTACACCCTGTGAAAAAAATTTCAAAAACATGGGATGAAAATAAAAATCTCTGTAAGGGATATAAAATAAATAAATAAAACATTAGTCCATGAATATATACAAATCAAAGAAATCATAATTTTTACCCATAAAACATAAGTTATTTAACATACCTCAAGAAATCATAATATTTATGAATAATTCATAGAAATCATATATAATAAAGGTAACTTGTGGCATCCATAACATACTTACATTGTAGCTTTCATAGCCACAGAAGGAGTAACCTTCATGGTTACATTTGGAATACCCATCACAGTATATTTACTAAATCTATTTAGAGAAACATTAACATTTACCTCTATCATATTACCAAATAAATTGGAGAGCTATCACTGGATCACCCTCCCTTGATTTATTATATGACTAGATGTATACATAAGGAATTCCTAAGAACCATAACATAATTATAACGCATGAACAGGAATAAAAGAAAAATAACATTTCTAAATGCAATCATAAGACATCATTTAAATATATTAATATAATAAATCCATTCTAAAAAACATTTTATATTCCAAAATACATAAAAAAGGAATATGGTATTTACTTTTACAACTTGTAGGGGAATCCAAATATTAAATAATGCTTGCGGTGGCAGAAAGGTCGTTGTCGCCGTGTATATTAAAAAGAAAAATTCTTTTCCTCATTTAGTAAAACACTTACTAAAAAATATTCCATTTGAAAACCATTGAATGAAATTAAAATTAAATGGTTTTAATTATACACCGTATAAAAGAAGGTTGTATATATATCAAAATATGCCTTAATGAAAGGAGATTGAGACGAAGTCCCTTACCTTGAGTCTGACTTATCTCGTTCATTGTTTAATTTTATGAATAATAAACATAGGTTAATTTATAATTTATTTAGAAAATTTTTAAATATTATTATTCCTTTTATTTCACTTATTACTATAGTATAATAATTAGTTAATTATTTGAGTTTATATCAGACTTTTTGTTGATGTTCGGTACTTGAGTCAAGAATGAACTTGTTTTGATGCAAAATATCCATGTGAACATAATTCCATTATATTTAAAGTATTATTCATGATTTATATATCAAATATATCCAGTATATATGTATTTATAGTAGTCCATAACAATTAGTGATAAGAAATGAAATTCACTATTCATGGAGACGGTAGGCCGTACGCATGTATGAACGCTACTTTCATTTATTTGTCATATTAAAGGAATGAATAATAAATGATACATTGGTATATTATAATTTTATTATAATATATATGTTACATAATTTCATTTAATACATATATTATACATTCTATTCATGGCATGAACGAGTCATATCACTTTTAGGGGGCGGTAGTGCACACTTCCTCAAATGAAATTATGGTATTTACATATTATGGAAAACATAATGTTATAATGTAAATAAAAATTACACAAGAATATAGACAATAAAAAATCTAATATATATAATATATAAATACAATTCCATCATAATGCCCACCATGAGAGGTGGTAGGAGAAAATTGAGCAATCATTGTTTCGTGAGGCAGGAGTTCGCCGTACAAAGAAACAATATGTTCTATATCCATTAGATGGAGGTGTGTGTAAGTGTTGGTAAAATAATTAGCATAAAAAAATACTAATATATTCAGGATACTGTTTTTTTATAAAATAATAGAATAAAAATATCATAGGGGGTGTAGAAGGAAAATAAAGGAAATGAGCTTGAGAGAAGACATTACCTCAAAATTGGGTAGCTTCATTTGATTTGAGGAAAAAGGCTTCTTTGATTTGACTTATGCCCAAGGTAAGGACTATAAGAGTAAGGGAGGGATGTTTGAAGCTTATTTTAGTAGACCTTTTATGATAAAAGGGGCTTGATATGTGTGAGTAAGTGGGTAGAGGTGGTGGCCTCTTATAAGAGGGATGATGGTCACTTTTAGAATGTCTTGAAATATTATTTTATTATAAATTTATTTTCAAATTATAATATTTAAAAAGTGATAAATTTAGAGGATAAGATGTGTATGGGTCTAAATCCTCTCAAAAAATAGGTTTTATACAATTTTAGTTCACAAAATTAACCTTATCTTTTAGTTTTAACCCTTAGTTAAATACATTAACTCTTACTATGAATTATTGTATTTTCATAATAAATGGTTACTGTAGTTACTATAAAATTCCAATAGAACTAAAAGTGGATAATTAATGAAAATTTTATCATTATATAAGTCATTTAACCAAATATTATATTTTTAGGACTATTATATCATTTAATAAATTAGTATTTATTTTAAAAACTTATTTATGTCAATTTAGACACTATTTAGTATTTGATTTTTTAGTCATAAAAACTTGATTCCTTCAAAAAAATGGAATTAAATCATACCTAACATGTCAATTTCATCTAAAAAATTTGTGGATGGCATAAAAATGTTCAAATCACATTTATTTTAATATTTATAATATCATTTATTTGAATCTTTTATTAATAAGGTAATCACTACATCATCATTGTGTCATAAATAAATTTGTATATTTAATGTATAAAAATTATAAATAAAATACCATGATTTGGGAAACATTTTTATCTTTATAATTACTATTTATATTTAAATAGATAATTTATATTAACCAAATTAAAAATATTTTACTTAGGCGACACATGTTTATGTTATATTTCATTATTCTTTAAAATAAATATTATAAAAGGTCATTATCACACCCAAGTGGATCCATGGGGTCCTAAAATAGACCCAAGGATGTTCATGGTCATACATATCTCATAAAATAGAATTATGACACGTGTTAAGATAGTTATATATTATTATAATATTATTTTTTTACCCATATTTACATGATTTACCCTTTAACCATTGTAAATAAAATTAATTACTAAAGTTATTATTCATATTGTACAAAAATAAAAGGTACAAATTTAAATAATTTATACCTTTTTATTCTAAATACAGAATCCATTTTCCAAAATTCAAAACACAGATATTATAGTAATTAATTTAAAATTAATTCCTGCATTCAAAATTAGAAAATAGGTTTTTAAGAAGAAAAAAATATTAAATGATTGACATGTGTTTATATCCAATTTAAATGTGAAATTACATTAAATGAACCTAATTGGTTTAAATGATAAAAAATTAATCCAATTACACTTTAAAAATAATTAAAAGGACAATATAAATATATAAATAAATTAGATGAAAAAGAAGTTTTGAATTAAAATGCAGTATTTTTTTACTATTCATAAAAATATGGATTTTATTAGAAAAATACAAAAATTTCAACCAAAGTAAATTTTTATGTCCCTATATTAAATAAAAAGTTTATTTTATCAAATATAACATATAAAAGTTACAAAAACTATTTTTAAAATGGTTTCTCCATCAAAAAGTGATAAAACAACCTTTTAAAAATATTAGAGTATTTTATGCTTAAAATTGGATTTATTCTCATTTTAAGCCTAAAAAAATTCATTGTATAAATTTAAAAACAATTAAGAAATATGTAAAATTATAATATAGTTAATTCTGTTCATTCCGTCTAATACAACGACTAGGCATCAACTACCATTTAAAATAATAATATTGTTGTTATATTATTTTTCAGTATAACTCAGTGTTGGGTGCAATGAAAGATTTTGGGGAAACCCGTTGTTGCGTGTCAGGTATTCTATCATTCATAGTGTCCCTATTAAACTAAAATTAATATTAAATTCAAAAAAATAAATAGATATGAAAATGTATTATTCTATAAATACCTGATATGTTACAAACATGGCTCGAAATATCTTCTCAAACATGATAATATTTTATTTTTAGCTATTTCCTTGAATGATTTATTCATGCAAGATATTTTGTTCATAAACATATAAATTAATTTACGATACATAAATACTTTTATTCTATCCTTTGAGTGGAATCTTATTTTTATCATGGGTCATCAAGGTAAATGTATCACCTATTTATTTTTTCATATTATTCAAGATTCCTTTCTTGGGTTGGTGTGATTGTTAATAAATCCTTTGAGTTGTGTATAACTATATTAAACCATCCACACATCTCCTCATGATATATAAGGTTGTCAAATTTTGAAAATGTCTCATAAAATTCATCTTCTTTATGTGGAAGATTTGTTTTCCATTTTTATCTATAATTTACATATACATATCTAATTTTATTACTTAATTAAATTAGGTTTTCCAAATAAACAAAAATTACATGGATGCATGATCAACTTTTTTAATTATACCACATGGCATATCAATAGATTTCTTCTCCAAATTATTGACATGGTTCATTATTTAGACTAATTTTCTCTTGTGTTTAAAGTTTATTCCATTAATACAAACATTCATGGTTTTTTAAAATCCCATGGTATTCCATCTTATTCCAAAAAATAAGGAACCCTTACTTATTGGTGTGGAACTCCTCTTTGAAGTCTTGAATTTATTTTTAACCAAAATTTTATTTTACTTGTTGTCTAAGTGAAACTCACAAATTTTATTCAATTTAATTTTATCTAGAATTTTTATCCTTATTTCATTAGCATCAACTGATACATTATTGTTATATTTATACCAATATGCCTCTTCTCTATGACCACTGTGGTTTTTATATTTACAAATATCATTAATGATTTTGAATTTGTTTGAGGATAATGAATTTTTACCATTATTATATGATATTATACTTGAATCAAACTTACCCCTTGATGTAGGAATTAATTTTGTTAGAGGTTGAATAATTATTCCAAAAATCCAAATATTTATCACTGAATGTATTACAACATAAACAGTAACCCATATACCATGTTCCTTTTTGAACAACATGCTATCCACATTTGGATTTAAGTTGTTTTTACACATTTTCTTCCATTATATGAGTTTAATTTTTGGAACATCTCTTCATAATTTTGATTCCAATAACTTTGGATATATTAGTGGGATATTTATGTTTTTTACTCATCCATATTTATAAATATAATGATTTTAAATATAAAATGAAAAAAATAGATTTAGTGTAATAATTATTTATTATGATAAACACTACATTCTCTTTGAGGGATGAAAAAGAATGATCATCATATGAATTTTTGATCTTCTTAACATAAAATGAAGTCTTTTGGAATAAGAATAATCATTGTAATTATGTGTTCCAATCACTCTCTTCTCAATATATTGTCAATACATGGAATAGAATGATTCCAAATTCTTAAATCTAACTTTAAGTTTAAATGTTTTTTATATTTATGGTTTTTTTCATCCTCTACTAATTTCAATTTATCTTTACACTCCCTTTAAATCTTCTCAATATCATATTCATAAAACTCGTTCCTTTCTTACAATTGATTGTTAGGTACTTTTATTTTATTTGATTTAACTTCTAGTTGAGCATTATTGACATCAATACAAGACTTTTTATTTTCCTCAAGTGCCTAGAACTTTTTCTCAAGACTTTAAATGGATTTTTCTTTCTTAGTAATTACATCAGTTTAATCCTTTCAATATTGAGAGTATTTTTATTCAAAAAACACAATTTTATACTTTCGGTATTACATTTCTTGGTGAGATATACACACATCATCACCTTCTATGACAATGCCTTCTTTATTTTATAACCCTCTTCTACAAGGTGGGTGATATAATCCTATAATATTTTAATGTATCCAAAAATGGAAGTGAACATATATTTTTGGAAATTATGTAGTATGTATTTTAAATTAGAGGTATATTCTTCTAGTGAATCAATAAAGAAGTGATCTTTCCCCCTTGTGCTTGATTTATATGTAGGAAAATTTTAATAAGAAATATCAATTACCTCATTTTTGTAATTCATATTATCTCCTTACTACAAGGTAGAGATATTTCCCACCTCCTTAGTAGTTTATATAACTATCGGTTCTTACTATTCTATGTAAAATTGGTCTTTAATGAAGTCACAACATAGATAAACTACCATATCTTCTTCTTTACATAAGTGGGACAATTTATTCATTCATTAAACTCCTTATTCATTTTATTATTTTGAGTTTTGGAAGAGATTAAAGTTATATTATCTATTTATACATCTCCTCCATGTTTACATTTGATGTTTATTTTGTAAGAGAACCTCAATAAAAAATTATAGACTTTTAGATAGTAGTTAATACAATATATGTACAACTTGATGCTTTGATACCAACTGTTAGGATCATATAGAGAAATTTAGAATACTGATGGGGGGTGGTGGTGAGAATCAGTATTGGTATACTTTTCCACCAATTTAGACCATTATACCTTGTCACCTATTCACTTATTCAATAAATGAATCTCTTTATTTAATTATCTCACATTTGGCTAGTATGAATGTATATATAAATAGAAAATAATCACACACAAAAATACTAGAGATTTTTAACAAGGGTCAAATATATCTATGATTGGTACCCCCCAACATACGATGGTTATTATATCACTCACACAAAACATACTTCTTATTATAAAAATAATCTTGGGAAATTTCATGGCCTTGGAAACATACAAACACAAACACTAACTAGTTTCACAAAAAGATTTAACTTACTTCTCCAAATACAAGAGTAGGATTATAATACCTCTAATTAGATCAAAAATATAAGTATGCGTATCTACTAGAAAAATATGATCTAATTCCTCAAATAACAACATTATAAATTTTTTCCTTGACCAAATTTAAATATTGAAGTATTAAAATATTGTAATCTGGGTTCATTTACTTTCTTCTTTGGATTGTATGAATGTTTGATAGAATTGAGCCACTCTCTTTCTATTATTCCTGATTCTCCTTCAATTCACAATATATTTGATCATTTATACAACACTAAAATACCTTATGAAACTTCAAAAAATGATCAAAATGAATATTAACTTATCTTCATCTTCCTTCTATACATAGGTTCTACAACATGGATTTGTATCAGATCACCCTCTTCCATTTTCTTATACTTGAATAATATGTAAAATAATTATAGCATTGGTTTTCATTTCTTATTCTTAATTATTTATTTTCCTTTATATTCATTATACTATATAAATATAGAAATTTGAATTTTCACAATCTTTAGCTAATCAAACTCTTTAAATATTATATATTTAATACTCAATATCTTAAATTATTTCTATCACACATATTTATATTTTTGATTTGATATGACTAAATATTTGGCTTCAAAATTTCATAAACATCTCATAAAAAATCATATATCTATTCATTTTTTCATGGGATCACATGCACTACCAAGATATTTGTTGTATCTCTTTCATTATCATGTTCTTGAGGCATTGATAACACATTGTGGTGTAGTAATACCACAAAGAGTTGAACATTACATTTCCTAAGGTTGTTTTTAGCCTATTAAGATTTTTAATGAACCCTATGAGGTACATGAAGCTTAAAATTCTTCAGGTTTCACCCTATGAACTCAACTTTAAAAAGATCCCATGTGTGCCTTAAGATCATCACCGCATGAACTCTACGAACTCATCTTTTATCATTTATTCTATTCATTTTCAACTTCACTATTTAGCATCAAAATCATTTCATCTCAAACTATGACTAATTAATATTATCATCTTGGTAATTTGAATTTTAAAATATTAGTGTTACATTATCACATTTTTTTTCATTTGAAATTTTATCTTATGGAGTTCACTGATCTTTTGAAGTACTCATATTTTCACAATTTGATGAAGGAATCTTATGCTTTTATGAATTGTATCATATGAATTAAATTTATGAACATTATGAAATATAAATTGTGGTTTCATAGAGTGAAAATCATTCTTACAAATTCTTGAGGTTATTCTTATGAAAAACTTACAATGTTCACTTTTTCTTTCTATGGATCTTCTTATGATTATGTATTCACCATTCTCATTATATCAATCCTCAAAACATTAACCTTAAGATACTTATAAATTCTTCATTCATGTAATTATTCCCAATTTCCATATATTATAGTGAATATCCATGATATTATTTTGATCATTTTCAGCATGGATTATACTCATTGTTTTAATCTTATTACATTAATGTATGTTCTTCTGATTATCTTATCGAGCACCCAAATGCATTGTGGCATTAAAACATGAGTTTCCATCTCTTCCCATGGAATAAAATGGTTTAAATGATAATTACTTTTCATGTAATTAGTTATGAAAGAGAAAAAACAATAGATGAAAAGTTTTTTTCCCAATAACATGAAAAATTTAAATGATGAATACTAACCACATTTATAGTCCCACATTGGAATATACTTCAAGAGGTTACTTATTTATAAGAAAAAACACTCCATCAGTGGATCGTAAAATCCATTACGGCATAAATTATCGACAGGTAATCATACAGCCTTGCACAATGCTTCTCTCCTCTTGCTTTTGGTGACCCTGCACATGCTCTATGATTTCTTTACTATATCGCTCAATGTTGGATCCTATATTTGAGCTCAGTCAGATGACTTCAAAATAGCCAAGATAATTTGGTGGTTGAGCCAGCCTTGAGTTGGTTATATTATTTATCTCCACTATTATATATATATATATATGCCTTTTCCAATATTAGTGTTTCACTACTACACAAAGGAAACCAACAATATAAATACTTCACAATCGGTTTCCAAATTCTCAAGATTCTTTTTCCAAATAAATTATTCTCCATGAAATAGACTTTAAATAATCTTGAACATTCCAAATACCTTTTCCAACAAAGGAATAGATCTTCCAAGATTCCAATAGTAGTGATCTCAAAAAACTATTATGTCTTAAGGTAGACCAACAAACCTCAAATGCCATTCAGAAATCATTACTCATATAAATACCTTTATCGGTAACATTTTATCCAACTTCCAAGAAATTTAATATAAATATATTAACATCATGCAACATTACTTAGTAAATTTGATCCTTATTGACAAAAAATACAACAAAAATACAAAGTGGTTTTAACACTTTATAAATGAAAATATTATTTTTTATAAGTATATTTTTTAAATTTATACTTTATATAATTACATATAAAAAATGATACATTATATTCATACCTTCCATGTATATATTTTTTAGTGAAATATGAATATTGTTGAACCAAATATGATGAATATGAATAAAAAATGGAATGATTTTAATTGTATGAAAAAATAGTATGAGTATAAGGTTAAATATTTCATCATTTTTTCAACAAATCATGAGAATGTCCCTTCTAATTTATTTCAATTTTTACATTTTTTTATTAAATATCATTTTTTGGCTAAGTTGTAATACCAATTGATTTATTATGAAATAAATAAAAGTTATAAAGTTGTACTAAACTTTGGGAATAATTGAATATACTTAGTTATTGGAAAAAATAAAATTTAAAGATTAGCTAATATAAATACACATGTATATGATGAATTATATAATATTGAAGAAATGAAAATAATGGTTGAATATGATCTTTATAATTCTCCAAATTTATTTAATAATTTAAATAAGTGTTCAAAGATACCACTATTTTCAATTGTACTATATGAATGTTATGTTCAATGATTATGACTTATAAAAGAATGAACATGTGTATAAATGGTTGTATATTATTTCAAAAGGACTATGAGTAACTTTAAATATATCATAATTATGGTTTTTTGGATAAAAGATAGATGAATAAAGTATTTCAAAAGTTGTATGACACTTTCCAAATATTCCAATATTAAATTGGATATACAAAATTAAGGAGACTATAAGTCAACTGATATGGCACGAAGAAAAAATAATTTAAGATGGGAAAATTCATCACCCATCAAATCCTTCTTAGAAGAATAAAACTTCTCATGAGTATCTTGAATTTTTAAATGAGTCAAGAAACCTACACATTACATTATCTATAGATGACATAAATCCTGTTGGTGTGTAAAGTAGCACTTATATTACATGTCTGGTTACAGTGGTGAATTTTAACTTTCCAACATGGATATACTTAAATTAAAAGTACACTATACAATATATGATAATTTAAGGTCCAAAAAAACCTAGTAATTATATTATTTTTTATTTTTTCCATTTATTTAAGATATTAAATTTATTATGTATATGGGTGATATAATTTATGATTCTCATAAGAATGAAGAGTTTATGTTTTTCATAATGATAAATGACTTTCCTACTTATAAAAAATTATTAGGAAATAACATTAAAGGAATATTAGGGTGTTCTATTTGTGAAGAAGGTTCACACATAGTTATATTGAAACATTTTATAGAGATATTATTTCTTGTAAATTGTAATTTTTTACCCTAGTACCATAAATACCAATCCTGGTAAACAATAATTGATGACAATTAAAAAAAATATATGACACCTTATATATTGATAGGTGATGAATGGTTTAATAAATTAAATGATTTTATTACCATTTTTTGTAAATCGTTTATAAAAAAACCTAAGAAATTTGGTTGAAAAATAAATTAGTTTTCATTGAATTACTTTATTAATTTTTTTTATGTCAAAATTTTTCCTGATGTCATTAATATTGAAAAAATGTTTATGAGAGTGTAACTCACACATTATTAAATTAACATAGAAAAAAATATAGCTTAAAGTATTGTTTATATGAGATTAATATGGGGATAAGGGAATATTTAGAACTAAAAACGGATTAACGATAAATTTTTCTTCCTTTAGTACCTTACACTCTTTCTAGGAAAGAGTGATTTTAGTTTTAAAATTTTCTAAATGATGTAATGGTTCTAGAGGTGTATTTATCAACTATCAAGAATATTGTGTTAATTAATGTCATGAAATTAAAGGTATTATGATCACATAATTATTGTTTTGATTAAATATTTAATTTTTATATTTATTCATTTCATTTTTCATAAATTTTTTTTGGCACACAATAACCATGATTTTCTTATTTTTCAAAGCTATATATAGTAACAGTATATACTTGAAGATATTTACAACTATGGAACATGAAATTTATATTATATTATGTAAATTGTAGATGTTCTTCCCACATTAATTCTTTGATATAATGGTTCATTTAGTGTCAGAGATATGAATATGTAGTCCTATATATTATAGATGGATGTACTCCATTGAATAATATATGAACAGTTTGAAAGGTCTAGTTAAAAATTTAAGTTTCCTAGAAGGTTGTATTGTGGATAAATATTTTTTTTTGAATTTATTGCTCAATTTTGATCATATTGGAAATCCAAAAATCTTATCATAATTTGTTCCTTGAGAGTGATGGAATTTCAGGAAAACATGTTGTTGTAATTACTATGACAGACTGGGAGCAATCTCACCTGTATCTTCTATATAATTATAAAGAGATTGAAACTTTGAAATTCAAAAATCAAATATTAGTAATTTTAATACATCAAGGGATTAAATTTGGATATCAAATATACAAAATTAATAATTTATAACATGGTTTTGGGACCATATTTTTAAGGAATTATCTAGAAATATGGAATCAAGTTCTAGAATACTGTGATGGTTAGCCATATGACCAATTGTGAATTTATTATCTTATAATGGATATAAAGTAATAGTTATATGTTCTTTATAAATGAACATGATAAACATAGTATGATACAAAATAGTAGTGTTACAATTTTTGTGTAAGTGATTCATATATTTTTTACCAAGGGAAAATTATTATTTATTTAAATATGTCTTACTTTGGAATCGTTGAAAAAATATGGTAGTTGAATTACATGACATTCTAAGTGTTGATTTTTTATACAAATGGGTTGATAACAGGAATACAATTAAAATTATTGAATTTTAATTAATGAAAGTGAATTTTAATAAAGAAGATTATAATGAAGAACCTTTTGCAATGGAATCACGACTTCTATAAGTTTTATATACACTAGATCCTAAAAATATAAATTATTTTATTATTATATTGGTGACTAAAATAAGTGTATAATTGAATTAAAATACCATATAGGATAATATTTTAATTGATACATCATAATCATTTCATGGTGGTATAACTATATATAACACATTGTATTTTAGAGGGGACTATATAGAGGGGATTTGAATAACTAATAGAGGGGTGAAATCCCTTCAACCACTAAGGAACATAAAAAAAGTGTAATAAAAATGTTTTATGTATCCAATTAGTTTTTTACATACATTTTTTTACCTATATATTAAATGTTTAATATTATGTTCATATATTTTAAATTATTTTTCTAACTAATCACATAGGCAATGAATTTTTCATTGCCTAACACCACCAAGTTTTAGGAACTATATAACCGTGGTATAAAAAACAATAAATTTTCAGAAGTTGAGAAATATACTAAAAGTGAGAAACAAACACAAGGTGAGAAACATTATTAAGGTGATAAAAATTATTAAGGTAAGAAATATAGACAAATAAATCAAGCTAAAAAAATATAAGAGAATTATCACATGATAATGTTATAAAAATTTATTAAGGGGAGATGTAGAGGTAAGTAATTTTAGGCTGGAAGGAATAAAAATGGACAACCTATTGACTTAAATAAGCCCATTTTTGTTATTTACATTAGGGTAAGTACTCGAATACATGTTCAAATTGATATATATACTTAACACAATGTTGTCTCTAAATTGAGGGAAATTTTTTTGAATACATTTCTGTAATATTATGATTTACTTTTTTACTAAAAAAATAAAATATATATTTCTTATCATTATACCTTATAGCGTACATTTATATTAGAATCATGTAAGATGAAATTCATTTCAATGGTTTCTAGAAAGATTCATAGATCATTTTGTATGATTTATTCTAAAATATTTTTAGGGATGTTGAGGCTGACATGAACCCCCACCCACTAGATTTTTATGAAAACATCATAAACCATGAATATTGGGATACTTTAGTTTCTGATCACGATGATGATGAATTTAAGGTAAATTTTAATTTATTTTAATTTATTTTACATTGCAAGTATAAATTAACTTTATTCAGAGTTGTTAATTTATAAACTAGTAAATAGGCATATAAAATAATCACCATGCATCGAAACCAACATACCCCTACCATAAAGAAAGGATACAGTATACTTCACCTAAAAAACATATGGTATATATTTTAAATTTATAATAAAAAAATTCATGTGATATAAACCCGAAAATAATTATGTTTCAATGTTTATATATAGATTGATTAATTGAAATCACCATCCATATCCATCCCATGACGTGTGTTATAAAAATAAACTCATGTAAATAAAAAGGGATAAATAGTAGGTAAAATCATACAGAAAATATTATAATAATATACACGTATTACATAATAGAAATTTACTCCACTTTAATATATTATAACATAACAATGACTACTTAGTTTCCTATTTTTTATTTTTTTTAAATACAAGATAAGTAATCTATAATTGTTTTAGAATAATTGATTTTAGTGGATTTGAAGCATCTTGAAAAGTATAGTCATGTTAAAGGTGTGGGTTTTGTGTCTCACAAAAGAACAAAAAAATATTAATGTTGACATGAAAATGAAAACATGCAGGATCATATCGAAACATTAATTGAAATAGTAAATAAGTAAAATGAAATAATAGTGTATCTCCTTTGAAGGGATTAATAAAAAAATCAACAAAATAATATACATGATATAAAGTACCACATACCCTCATTTTTGATGTTATCTATTCCCCTCAAAGGCTTTACTTACCTGATATAATCAAAATTTTCACAACAGTTTATATTAATTGTGTAATAATTTATTATTGTTACTTTTCTTGTATTAAACTACTATAGGGTGAAATTTATTATGATTTATATCTACCATCACCCACTCATAACCTTGTAGTGAGTGGTAATGTGTATAATATTCAAGGTGACATCCTAAATAATAAAAAAATTCTAATAGATCACATAATTATATGAATTCATATAGTTCATGAGTCGAGCATTGAGCCACTTATCCCCCCTTGATGATGTTGATATTCACATGGTATAAATTTATAATATAACTTTAATATCATGGCCATTTAATATTATAAATAAAAATGATTATAAAGGGGTATATAATTTTCAATTTATTTTATATAAAAAATATTTTACAATGAATGAAAAGGACTAAACTAATATATGTAATGATCTAAGGGGAAGAGAAATTTGAGTCAAGACAATATAAAAAATCCACTTTTAGATCATAAAAAACTAATAAGGACACCTTTTACCCACCAATAAATTTTCTATATTTGTTAATTTTACAATTTTGTGTAGATACAATGTTAAAAATAAATATGCTAGTGAAATTAGATTGAAAGATAAAATATATGGAATAATCACTCAAAACAATATTAATCTTGAGATTGAAAATGAAATTCTCATGCATGAATGGTTAAGTGATTTGGTTTTAAATGTGTATAAGAAGTATATTTTCATAATTCATATGTTCAATATAAAATATAGAATTATTATTAAAATTTATTAGAATTAATATTTTTTATATACATATATATTATAACTATGTAAAGATATGGCCTTATGAAAATATGTTTGGTTATATCAGTCCTCATGTCACTTCTACACTTTAAAAATAAATGGGTTTGAAATAAATTTGTTCAAGAGACTGTCAAGAAGATGTAGTTTTTGAAAAAAAGTAACAAGTGATAGATTCTTCTTAATACCTACCATGAAGAGGTAAGACACCATACTATATTTTTATATAATTTAATTTAATTTCTATCATCAATTAATTATTAATTTTTAATTTTTTTAGGAATCAATGGTTTCTCATTTGGATCAATTTTTATAGTCCGATGTTATATTTCATGGATCAAATGAATGTATATCTAATAAATAAACAATACATCATGTCCCTTATGCATTATTAATACATTATATTCAATGTTTTATAAAAAATATTCTAATTATATGTTTTATAATATATTTTAAGACATTGGTTTTATTATTGTGTGATGTTTATTTTCATTAATTATTTGGTATGAGGACATTCAAAGCACAAAAGAAAGCTATGGATTTTTGAAACTGGACATGAATTAAAACATATATAATAATATTTCTCTATCAAAACATATATAATAATAAATTATTTATATTTATTAATGTTTTACAGTATCCAATATAAATAAAGGACTATAATTATGGTTTTTACATTTATAAATTTATGAAAAATGTTTCACTACGTCAAAAAATTCTCATCCCCAAATAGATATTTATCTGAGTAAATACAATTTCATTGAAAATATTTATTAATTATTTATATTTTTTATAGTGTTATACAGATTGTAGAAAGAAAAAATAATACATAAAAATCAATCAATCATAGATATTTTTAGTTTTATATATGGTTTGGTAAAACCACCTAAAAATATTATGTTAAGAGATATTTCATGGAGATTTCATGAAAATTTCATAAAATTTATTTTTTGTATCATTTCTAACATGTTTAGTATTGTTTCTCATTTTTAATTTTTCCTCTAAAAATAGTGATGATTTAAACCACTACTAAATATAGGTATTATTTAGTGGTGATTTAGATTACTGATAATTAATTAACATTATATTATAGTGTTTTAAGACACTGTGATTTACTATAGTATAAATAAACTAAATGAGATGGAATCTCCCCAATGAAACAAAAATGAACAGTTTTAGAACAAAAAATTTATATACATATAAAAATTAAAAATTTACATATAAAAATTTAAATATACACAAAAAAATCATATATGTAAGAATCCTTTTGAAATATCTTAGGATTAATACTAATAAGGAAAAAGGAGTGCTACCAATATTACACTATTAACAAAGTGTGTTAATTTAAGAAAAGTATGGAAAACCCAAGGAATATGTCACTTCCATAATTACATGTTATATCTAAATATTTGGTTCAATAACTTATTATCCTTAATTATTTTTTGAGTTATAATCACTATTATTCACACACTTAAAGGCATATAATAAATTCTCAATTTAACACTCAATAGTTTACAAAATCCATTTACAGTTATAAACAACATTAAAGAGATTTTGAAACATTATTATATGAATAACTCTTCATTTAAAACCAAATTTATTCATTAATTTCAAATATGGGTTTAAAATAAAAAGAGATTTTGAAAAAAAAAATTACAAGCAGAAATGGTTTCCCAAAGGAAAGTGTTTTTAAAGGAAAAAGTATACAAAAATAAAGTCTACTTAAAAATAAAGTCTACACCCAACCCTATAAAAAATAAAATTTTTGTATAAATTTTTTAGGTTATATAGAATTGAAAACCAAACAAGTTTATGATCCAAACCATTCCTCCCCACTTGTTCAACCCATTTATTACCTCACCACTGTAGTAATTTCTTAACCAAATATTTAGTATAGATCATTGAATTATAAGTCATTCAGGTTATAATGGAAATTGTAACACTTAATAAAGTATAATTAAGGCTCATGAGAGTTTTTTTAATCCAGTATTTAATAACTCCATAAAATTGAGTTCAATAACCAATTCAATGTTAAATTAATTTTTATAGCACTTTATCATAATAGAATCAAGTAACATAATTCAAACATGAAACAACCACCACCTCTTCTATACCAGGGCATCCATGTGAAAAATAAAGATAACTATAGAGATAAAAAATATACATGGGATTGTAGCTACCCCGAAAGAATAATTGATGATGGTTAACATTTAAGAAAAAAATTATCCAAGTCAATGAATCATGACCTAATTACTTTATAAATGGAAAAAAATTTATGAAATTACATGTAAAAAAGTTAGGTAGGGATATATAATACATCCAATCCAAAAAATCATTAGATAGTCTTACAAATTCTCAACCAAGTAAAAATTTAATGAAAATGTACAATACTTATAAAGTATCAATTGTGCACAAAATTATACATAAATGTTTATCAAATATACACCAAAATAGATTTACACCATTCTTCAATCAAAACCAATAAAATTTTCAAATTACATACCATATTTTACAAGTAGTCGGTTTAGTTATACAAAAAAATCACCAATATAGAATAAAAAATCAATCCTCATTATGAATAACACTCGATGAGTTACTATGGCCATCTCCATCTACAATCCATACTTCTGAAATCATTATTAGTATTTATTTAAAAATTAAACTATGTAACACTCACACAAATATAAACCTATAATAATAAAAAGTATTGTTAAAATTTATTATGAAATTGTGAAATTTAATTACTTACACTATATAACCATCAAGAAAATATCATAAAGGAAATTTCTAGTCATTTTATAATATAATTAAACTAATTCATTTTTTAAATTTATGACCTTCTCATACTCACTTTTTATTTGACTCACTTATTCCTATATTTATTTTCCTAACTCATAGATTGTGTTTTAAAAAATATTGAATTTCCTATAATATTATAGAAGGAGAGGAGCATGAAAACCTATAATATATGTTATCATAGAAATTATCTTGGATGACCTTCCAAATACTTATGATAGGGATCATCAAGAATGCATCTTGCGCACATGACCAAGATGATACTTCCAATGGACTTGATCAATAGGATCATCTCAAGAGTTAGAGTATGAATGTGCGGGGTTCGTATCCCAAAATTAATATATTTTCCTTCAAATAGGATATCATTTATATTTAATGTAAAATAACAATTTAAAAATAAATATAAAGATAAAGTTTTCTCCCCAATTTCTTTGGTAGGTTTATTAAAAAATCTTACATTGGATTTATTATAGACATGTAATTAAACTTACATATGAGAAAACTACTACCCTACCTCCTTCATCTATATGTATAAGATATAAATAAATATTTTAATATATAAAAAATATAATATTAAATATATAAATATTTACATTAATAAAAAAATATAGTTGTTAATTTTCTAAAAAAAATCGTTGAACTTGATGTCTGAGGGATAAACGGTTTCTCTCTCATTGATGTATTTTCATTGAAAATTATTAAAATAAATAATACTTAATTTAATAATAGATGTATAAAAAAAATTATACAATAATATTAATTTAATAATAGATTATTTAATATCATATTCTTCTAATGGTGATGACAATCAATAAATCCTTTTCTATGGTCCTTAGGTAAGCCATTAGATGCCTTATAAAAATCTCAAGATTAGTAAAATATGTATTTTTTAATTCATTTTATGATCTAAATTTAAAATCTTTCCATTTCTTGCCCAAATATTTTAGCATCCATGGACATGAGATAGTATTAGACATGGTAAAATGGAATAACAATTACAAAAAAATTATTTATCCAAATTATTTAAATTTTTTAAATAATTAAATTTAATTTAATTATCTATGATAAATGTATTGAAATCACCTTTATAAACAAATAAAATGTCTCATTCTTACAATATAGTGGCATATTCGTCCCATATTAATAAGTAGGGGAAGATTCACTGGATCCCAAACCAACTAGACCAATATTTGATCGAATAATCCCCCAGTATACCCTATTAGGACCCCAAAAACTATCAGATGGTACCATATATTTATACTATTTATATTTAAAACTTTTTAACTGTTAATTTTTTACTATAACATTATTTTTTTATTTGGTTAGAAAAATATACTATTAGTACATAAAAATTAATTAATTTTTTTCAATTATAATCCATACCTATGATGGCATGAACCTACCCACTAAGACTCTTCTTGATCTATTAGTTTTATAGGTGGGACACCCCATTCCCACCTCCAATAGGAAAATGGATGGAGACCAACATCAAGAAATAATATCACACATATGAGAGTCCATATCTTATTAAACCTGTACATTGTCAGATGCCTCCATAATAATATATAATAATGAAAAGTTATATAAAAATGTAACTATAAATAAAATACACGTAACTCACATTAAACATATACACCCAATGATAAAATCATCAAAAGAAATATATAGAATGTTTTAAGTTTTTATTCTATGTATCTAGATATAGAAACATTGGATATTGGGTTTTGAACATTTTGAGAATCTAGTGATAGTGAAAAATCTTACAAGAGGTTGGTTGGTCTAGAAGATGATGTTTTGAAACCAATAGGAGAAGTGGTCATGATCCGAGTGATGGGGTGGAAAATCTATGGATTTAATTAGAGTCATTCAGTTGAGGTTAGTTATGTGTTCTCTATACTCATCTTAAAATAATTATAATATTTCTATATTCCATTGAAATGAATATAGTAGTGTTATCCCTTGGATATAATAATTAATATCTAAAACACATAATTTTTTATTGCTGTTATTTTCCATTTATTTTTTTGGATGTTTTTTTCTAGGAGTTTATTTTTATTTGAGTCTGAAAGAGGGTGTCATTTTGGTGCATGATTTAGGGTGAGGATTAACATCCTAAGTATTTTATATTAGGGAATGTGTATATTTTTGTTACTAAAGTTATATGGTATTTTCCTTGCTTGAAAATTTGAAATGATTTCTTCTAGTGATCATTGGTTTTAGATCCCCAATAAGTGGTATCATAGCTTGTGATTTATTAAGGCCCAATAAACACTACAAAATAGACTCTTTGGGTATTTTTATTTTCCCTATTATTTTTTGATTTAATGGGAGAAAAATAATTTATAATGTATGACATAAGAAGATAATGAGTTTTGGGTAGAAATATTTTACCGGATAAAATTAGGATTCTAGTGGATGTAGAGAAAGGATTATCTATTTTATATGTATCTTGAAGTTTTTTTTGAAATGATTAAAATTGGAATAAATGGAGAAAAATTCAAATTCAAATATAAATATAAAATCACTTGGGTTCATTCAAATTTCACTAACTTAAATGTTTCCTATCATATCTAAAAAGAGAAGGAAATAGTGGAGATGATGAATCCATTGATGGGAATGTATGAGAAGAAAATACTAATGAAAAAATTGTTTATAATGCAGTGGTTTTCCAATAAAATAATTTTAGAAATAATATCAGTAGATGATCTTGTTAATCAATTTATCATGATTTAGAGTTTTCTTAGATCAATTAATGTAAAGTTCACAGAATATTCCTAAGATCTAAATATGCAATTATTTCTTCTAGAATCACTATATACGATGTCAGCTATTGTAAATAATTATTTCAATATAACTGAGAAAGTTTTTGAGGATGTTTGAGTTCTCATTGTAAATGAATGTATTAGTAAGAATAAAGTCCAAGAACCAATATTAAACATGGTAAATTTAGAAGTTATAGAACTTTTCATTCAACAGAAAGGTCAGAAGAAATATAAAGATTTATCTAGGGAGATAATTTATGGTATATAGACTAGGACTAGACTCATTTGTTGGCACTATATGAAGAATATAAATTTGAAGAAATACTATAGATATTATAGAGTGAATTCTAGAAGGGGATATTTCAGAAGATCAAGTTTTGTAAATACTACAGTTAATGGTGGGATCTATTTATATCTAAGTGTTAATATTCCATTTGAATCATGGATCATTGATTATAAGTATTTGTTCCATTATATGGATGATATTGGATGTATGGTTAATTATGTATCCAAAATATTCAATAGGGTTTATCAATCTGATGATGAATCTCTCGATATTATGGGTAAAGGTAATATTAAAGTATGAAGGAAAAGGAAAGATTCCCATAATTATTGGGATTTCGGTACCTATCATGTTTATGAAATAATCTAATTTACATTGGTCAGTTGGATGAAGTAGGATTTAGAAAAAACATCTAAAATTAATTATATAAGATTACTTGGGGTTCCATATTTGTGTCTATATGTACTAAATACGAGACATTTTATCTGAAAAGAAAATAAAATGGAGAAAAATTTTATAGAATGAAAACTTCCACATGTCTGGAGTTGTGGCATTGTTATATTGGGTATCATAGTGAGAATAACATAAAATTTTCAATGTATAAGGGTATATTGAAGCTTGTATACATATAATTTCGATCATGTGATTGTTATATTCTTGTAAAGTAGAGAAATGTTTCATTTATTATAAATTACAGGACACCCATGTCTCAGAAGTTAGAGCTCACGTGTATGAATATTTGTGGGCCTACACCAATCCATTCCCAGAAAGGGTCAATATAAATTGTTACATTCATCAATGATTTAAAAATAAAATATGGGGTTACATATTTAAACACAAATATGAGGTGTTTAGAATGTTTTTGTTGATAGTTGATTGTGGAGAAAGAGATCATAAGTATTATTATGTACTAATGTTTTGATAATAGTAGATAATATGGAAGTATGGAATTTCAGAGGATTAGATAGAGAAAATAAATTAGCTCTGAGAAAATTGTTCCCACAATGATAAAACAAAATGGTGTAGTAGAGTAGATGAATTAGATTCTTACCGAGAGAGATTAGAGCTTGAGAATACATTATAGAATATCTAAAGAGATTTGGGTGGATATAGATAATTGTGAATCTTATTTTTTTAATTGCATTCCTTACATAACATTGGATCAAAAGATTTCCAAATATATTTGGTCCAGAAAACTAGTATAAGATACCCACCTAAATGTTTTTAAAATATCAACTATGTCCATGTTAATGAAATGGATTTGGAAAACTTGAAGCAAACTCCCAAGAATGTTTCTTTATTGGGTATTAAAATGGAAACTTTGGGTTCCATCCATTGGATAAATATATTTGCAAGAGAATTAAACTCTATAATGTTCTATTTAATGATAGGGTCTTATAGAAAGATCCAAAATTGGCGGAAGTTGGTGTTGATAATAAATAATCAACGAACCATATTCAAGTTTATCTGAATGGAAGTTCCATGAGGATAATTTTTTTGGAACGTTCTGGGATAAAAAAAATTCTAGATGTTTTGTAAAATATAGAGTGTATACTAGAGAGATTAAGTACTATGAAATCTCAGGGAAAAGCTCTATAAGGTGAAGTTTTATAAACTATGATTCTAGAATTATAATAACCACATTCTGAATTATCAAGATCAACAATAATTAGATGACTGATTCAAAGGATTGGAGTTATTTTTCACTAGTTTCTTCTTATAGATGGATTATAACTTGAGATCCTGGAAGAATTGTCAGGTCTTAGTGATTCTAGAAATTTTAATTTATCCATGAAATATGAGATGTATTTGTTTCATGAAAACAAAATCTAGAATCTAATCAAATCACCATACTGGGAAGAAAGAACTATATAATAAATGGGATTTCTAGTTGGAAAAATAAGTGCGATGTATAATAAGGTACAAATCCAAGATGGTTGTGAAAGGGGTTTAGTAGAAGGAAAGTGTGTATTTTTCTTAAATATTCTCATATTTTTTCAAACACACAACCATTTGGATAGTTTTGAGTCTTTTTTCTTCTAAAAGAGTATATCAGGAAAAGTTGGATGTAAGGATAGAATTCCTTTTGTTATTTATAGGAGTAAATATATATGAACACATTTGAATGTTTTTAGGAGAAATGGAATGATTCAATAATTTATAAGTTTTAAATAAGTCTATATGGATTGAAGCAAGCACCAATGAAATGGAACTTAATGTTTAATGCATTTATGGATGATAAGGGGTTTATCTAGTGAAATCGAGATAATTGTTACTACCAGAAGATGTTTAAGGATGGGAGGTACATCATAATTAAATTATACATGGATGAAATTGTTCAAGAGGGTCTGGATATTATAATAATTTATGAGGTGAATGATGATTTTTATATAATCTTTGAGAAGAAGGATCTTGGGGATGTTGAGAATATTTTCAGGATACTGATTGAGGGATATAAGAAAACTGAAACTTTGATTTTTTATCAGAAGTAATACATTTTTAAGGTCATAAAAAGGTTTATAATTACTAGATATAAACCTATACCATCCCCATTGGTTAGATAATTCAAGATATTTAAAGACTTTAGACACAATGAAATGTGTTCCATGCACTTTCTGCAAAATTCCCTCAACCAGGATCGAAATGTTAGGGGTGCGACTCTGAATTTTTAATGGGGGTAAGTTACAATAGTGAAGGAATCAGACCAAAGGGCCAAGACTATAGCCCGACACTTATCCCAAGTAGGTGTACTAGGGCATAGACCCTATAGTATGTAGCAATTAATTTGGATAAGTCCTCAAAGATGCGCCCAAGGTAACTACATGCAAGCACCTACGCGCCAACTTGCCGGAGCTGAATGAAGAAATAATTTTGGCTAAGTTCTCAAAGCAGCTCCCTAGTTAGGTCAAATCACTAGTGGCGTGGAGTTATACTTGAGAACCACCCATCTGAAATCATCCACTTGCGCGCCACAAAGTTGGTTCTTAACCCACCTGCACAACCAAACTTCTTTCTCCCAAGGTCATTTATTTTCCTACAAATAGACCTTGGGGCCTTTATGTGTATGAAAAAGTTTCCCTGAAGCCCAATTGCTACTACGATCTCCCTAGTGCTTCACACAAGTCTTCCAAAACTCTCAAGGTAGTTCTTTAACACCTAGAGTGGAGGATTTGAAGGAGGATCATAGGAATTAATACTTTTTAGTCTTTGAAATCCATAACACTTGCACGCCTAAAGCACCCAACCTCTTTGAATAAAAAAAACTTGAGTGAAACCTACTCCTATCATAAGAACTTGAGTGCCCCACTTCTAAAAATACCTATGAATACTCTTGAATGCATGAGTCAGATCTCACCCAAGTATTAACATCCAGGTTGTTTGTCTCTTAGGTGAACATCAGGTTACCCAAGCCTACTTGCGCGCCCATACTTGTGCGCCATTATCTACTCAGGTTCCCCTCTTTGATTCACCTATTCTCTTAATTCTACAAGACATCAAACCCTCCTCAAATCCATTCATGGTAAGGCTTATTATTAATTGGATCCCTTTTCTAAAAGGGATTCTATGAGACCTACACCAAAACCACCTAAATTATGAAACCTTTAGGGAAGGCAAATATGTGTGTCTCTTATTTGGATTTGTATTTCCACAGTCATAGGTTTACCAAATTTGTTAAACAATGGGTTTAGGATTCATGGAGTGTATGTGGGTTTGTATATCTACAGTCACATGGACCTTTCTCCCATGAATAGTGTTAGGAAGTTCCCAATTTGGAGGATTAGCGTTTCAGTTTTGTCCTCCCCTTTTCGTCTCTAAGACCCAGAACCTCAGGTCTCTGGTAGTGAAGGTACGGTTCACACTTTGTTTTCCATGAAATTAAAGGGAATGTCTCCGTCA
This sequence comes from Viscum album, assembly GCA_963277665.1. Taxonomy (NCBI): domain Eukaryota; kingdom Viridiplantae; phylum Streptophyta; class Magnoliopsida; order Santalales; family Viscaceae; genus Viscum; species Viscum album. The sequence goes on along the minus strand of OY728150.1, from coordinate 623,923,614 downwards.
CCTACTAGGACCAATTTTAGGGAATCTATCCTGGTGTAAACCCCTAACCTTTCAAGTAGGAGGTTGTAGTCTTGCTCCTCTCTACTTCCGTCACCTCACCCTCTTCCCGGGTTGCCTTGACCTCATCCACCTTGAATGTTGTAGGCACGCCCTATTCCACCAGCGGAGGAGGAAAAGTGTGAGTGCATGTGTTGAATCTTGTACATTCTTTTATTTCTCACACCAAGCATGACTCACGTGGGCTTAGAGATTCGTTATTATCAAAACATTTTCAGAAATTATTGAACTATGAGAACTCTAATTCTTGTTCAAACATGGATATGTAGGAAGCCTTTGAGAAGGCACAAGATCAAAAGGGTACCCTTCCCAAAAAGGTTAAACCAATCATATCCCTTCAAATGTAATGTTTCCATGTATAATCTCCATATTTAATGAACTATGAGAACTCTGATTACCACCATAAATGGGATACGTAGGAATCCTTCTCATGGACCAAGATCACAGAATATACTCTTTGGGAATACAACTCTAATTCCGTTAATCTGGGCATCCTCATTAAGTATAATCCCTAAATTAAGCCCCTAAATTATCAAGGAATCCTTTTTAATAATTAAGCCCAAAATCATTTTTCTAAAAGTAATATACACTCCTATGAGTCTTATTGAACTATGTAGGATTTGATTCCCATATAAAGGGATACGTAGGAAACCTCCTTGAGGTTCAAACCCAACACTTCAAATTAACCCTATTCTACTTGGTCCATGTTCCCAATAGGGTCTAATATTACTTGGAAAACCATATTTTTTCCATGTTCCTTGGGCTACTTAGACATAAGTCCCACACCAAACATTTACTAAGCACCATTCACTTAGATGTTCATACCACATGAAATTAAACTATATGGTTATGTACTTATCACATGACCTTAAAATGAATGATGTTTCCCATTAAGAGGAACAAAACTACGAGGGTTCTGATTCCTTTCACAAGGATACATAGGTAGCCCATTTTATGGGCATGATCCCAAGATCAAATCAAACCTTCATCTCCCTAGATGATAATAAATTTTAGAGTGCCCTAGTAAGTGGCTTAAAAACCAGTATCATCATAACGATGATTTAAAGAATATCTAAGTAGTATATGAGAGGATACCATTGATAGAGAACCTCAAATACACATGGATATCTCCATTAATGAAGAACCTCAAATACATACAGATGATTCTATGTTTTACACATATTAATAAGTGATTAAAAATTCCTAGGGAAACTTATGTTATACTTGGTAAATTAATAAGGATTCAGGAAATTATCTTAAATTTATAAATAGAGTCCTGGAGTAGATAATAATTCCCCCCAAAAGGGTGTTATGAGTCTGACCTCCCATCCTCTCGACCAATGCATGTTCCTAAGTACCGTAATGTTCAAACTTAATTAACACATGTATTTGTAAAGTAGGTCCCTTTTGGATAAATAACTTTTGGGTGTTTCTGTTTCCATGAATAGATCCAATGGAAACCGCCTATAAGCAGTGATTCTTAAAACTAGAACACACGTTTCAAGGATCTACGAAACAATGAAAAATCACTAAAACTGAATGATGTGTCTAAGTACATAGAAAAAGTTCTTTTTTTATTAGTGGTAGGTATCTTGATCTATGTCATGATTTGTACATAGTAAAACATTACTGATGTGTTATTTTTCATTCTATTTATGGTTAATTTAAGAAAGTACTACTACAAATCTATGAAGTGGATTCTATGATATCTCAATGGCTTAAAAGACATATCCTTTTGTTTTGGAACAAATGATATATTTCAAGGTTATATTGATGTATAATTTATAGGATATATAGATACATGGAAGAGTACCACAAGTACTTTGTTTACCTTTTAAGGTATAACCATAAGTTATATGATGTGGTTATAATTGGTTATTTCATTATCCAGACTAGAAGAAGAATATATGGCCATCACAGAAGAAAGAAATGAATTAATATATATTAATTGTTTATTAGAGAAACTTTAATTAATTAAGAAAATGGATTTATCTTTAATAAAAGTAATAACGTAGTTAACTTGGTTAAAAGTATAATGTTTCACTCACAAACAAAGCACATTGAGTAGAAATATCATTTTTTTCAAGATTATGGATGGTGTGATGTAGGAGCTAAAAAAGTTTGACAGAAGTCATAGACTAAAAAATATTTTTATCAAGGTCTATATCCAAGAAATTTTTAAACAATAATATCCTTAATTGTAACTATGGTTTTTATAAGGAGGATGGATATACTATTTTATTCTTAAGTTTTGGTGGTTGTTGTGTTTCCTTGAAAGTAGTCTTTAAGTAGTATATTTTTAGAAAATGTTAAGAATATTTCAATTTCTAATTATTTGTGTCCAAAAGGAAGATGTATGGAACTTGGGTTTAAAATATTATAGGAATTTGGTGATATTGGAAATCCAAAATAAGGTAGTTAATCTGGAAGTTGATGATACAGAATGAGAGGATGAGTTATCGTGATCTAGAAGATGGAGTGAAGAAGCTATAAATCATGTTAGAATCATTATATTGTAGTTATATAGGGTCTGATATATGTTTACAAGAGGGTAATTAGAGGTTTACCATGGATTATTAGGAATTATCATAAGATTTATATGAGATTAACTTGAATATTAACTGGAAGTCAGTGGTTGTGGTAAGATATTTTTATAGAAGAATGGGAGTCAGAAATACCAACATGGTTCCTCTATAAATTTTATAATGTGGTAGAAATGATTGAAAAGGAAAAATCTTCTAAAAAGGTGTATTGGTTTCACCTATCAGTATGAGTTTGGTGACCTAGAAAACATGTGTAAAGCATACACCAGTGAGTGAGTGACAAGTGTATGATCTATTATCATCTATTTTTATGATTGTGATTGTAATTAAAATATTTTTATATTCCTTTGAAATGAAATCATCATTCTTCTCCCATGTTTGTCGTACATAAATTCTAAACTATCTAAATTTCTAGTTGTTGTTCTTTACTTTTAATTTATATTTACATGTTCTATTTTATAGAGATTGAATTTGTTTCATTATGCCAAAGGGTGTTGTTCTGGTGTGGTAATTCAAGGTGTGGCTTGACTTACTATGCTTTGGTACACCATTTCATGGGGATCTTCCAATTAATAGAGTATTAGAGTTTTTTTCTGTTAATAAAACTTGTATAATTTTTTTTAGTAATCCGTGTTTTTGAATCTCCAACACTAAAAACTCAAATAACGATAGAAAAAAATAATTGGATGGATATGAAACTACATTAAACTAAATTATAACATAGAAACCATAACCAACTATCACCAATAAGGAATAATAAGATCACATCTCACCAACATTATTCTCACCCAAGTATCCTCTGAATTGTGTGTTTTCCACGTATACACAACAAGTGTGGGAACAAGGAATATGCAGAGGTGTGTCTAGACACACCCAGTAGGAAACCCTGAAAATAGAAAGGTAAATAAAAAAAACAACTTATGTAAATAACCTAGATATAAGGAATATAATTAATTAGGGTTTAAAGGCGCAAATTCTTATAGATCAATTTTGTAGATTGAGAATCAATGGAAACCTAAAAGTACCCATAACACCACAATTATTGAACGTTATGACTAAAACCATAAAAATTACAAATATAATTACTAGAACCATATTTCAGGACCCACACCTCTCTAAGGTATAGACATCAGTTGAGGGGTGTTAACCCTTGTGGAGGACCTTCACCTCATTGTGTGGGAAGTGCATCAATTAAGGTGTTTAATAAATCCACTAAGTGCATGGAAGGCCGTTGGCGAAGACGGTAGTGAAGGACGGGCCCTAGGAGGGCCGTTGGCGAAGACGGTAGGCAATTCTGACCACCAGAACTCGTCCGGTGGTCCGCGGAGTGACCCGCTAGTGCACCGCCGGGAGGAGCCGCCGCAGCGGGACGCGGCAACCGGCCGCGTCTGCTGACAAGGGCGGCCCCACGCGGGGCCGCAGTTTCTCCACGGGGGGGCAGTGCGCCCCCCGTCCGCTTCGCTCGGCCGTAACGGCCGAACCGACTGCTGGCCGCCCGGCCAGCGCCAGCCGGGCCACACCGGCTGGGCCGGGCCGTCCCCAGCCGGGTCGGACCTGGACCCGGGTCGGGTCAACCCGGGGGGTTGGGCCAGGTCGGTCCGGGCCCAGACCCCCCATTTTCAGACCTCTTTCGGTCTTTTGCCCATATCTTGGCCTACAGACCTCCGATCGACGCACCAACAGTGACGATATGATCCTTGGATCGAGACGGTCGTTTAGACATATTACACTCAAGGTTTTGGAAAACATTGGGTTCGGCCGGGTTGGTTCGCACACAAAACCGACCGGGCCCTCGGAGCAGAAACGCTCATAACTTGAGCTCCGGACGTCCGATTGACGTTCCGTCGACTTTGATGGATTTTTCTAAGTGAGACGGACATTTTGGCTTACACCGATCGAGGTTTGGATGTAGTTGGAGTACAGTCGGGTTGGTTTTGACTTAAAAAACAACCGGGCCCCTGAGACGAAAAAGCCAATAACTCTCAGACCGGGCGTCCGATTGACGCGCCGTCTGTGACGTTGAGTTCCTGCTGACGATACAGAACTTTTGGATACATCAACTACGGACTATGTGTCAGTTGTGTTATCAGCTCTCGGCTCCTGGATCGGACCCTCTGAACGTGCTTGATGTGTGCGGTAACCCTAGAGCTGGCTGTGACTGCGACTGCGACGACGATAAAGGAAGTACGGGAATCCTCCGTGGGTTCGACAGTGACCACTAAAGAACTTTTTGGGATACATCAACTCCGGACTTCATGTCAGTTGATTCATCGACCTCTTGGCTCGTGGAGTAGACCCTCCTGAAACGAGCATGCTGTGTGCGGAAACCCTAGAGCCGGTTGAGACTTGACGACTGCTGATCGAAAGAATCGGTGTGTTACGAATAGCCCTGTGGGGAGCGCTTGGTTGTAGCGGCAGATCCACAGCGGAGGAGCGCTTGGTTGTAGCGGCAGAACCTCGGTACTCAACAGAAGGAGTACCTCTGGAGGCTATGAGGGGGAGCGCTTGGTTGTAGCGGTAGACTCACTATATAGGAGCACTTGCTTGTAGCAGCACGGGGGAGCTCTTGGTTGTAGCGGCAAACCCACGGTGGAGGAGCGCTTGGTTGTAGCGGTAGACCCATGGTACTCAATAGAAGAAGTACCTCTAGAGTCTAAGAGGGGAGAGTGCTTGGTTGTAGTAGCAGACCCATGGTGGGAAGCGCATGGTTGTAGCAGCAGGCCCATAATACTCGATAGGTGGAGTACTACAGTAGTCCAAGGTTAGAGGGAAGCGCTTGGTTGTAGCGGCATACCCACTGTACTTGATAGAGAAGGAGTTTCCCAATATCTATGGTTTCAACTTCATGATCGATCCTGTGTGGGTCATTGCGGGGGTTAGTACCTATCGATCCTTTTTGGGTCTGACGACTTAGATGAATCAGTGGCTACATCTGATCATCTCTATCGTCTTACGAAGTAGTATACCTATGTGAGCTGATTCTTGATTTTCAATCCTTATCTTCGATAAGTTTGACTTGATATCCTATGTGGATTATGTTATGCTTTCCTGTGTGGATTTGGTTGTGTTTTCCTGTGTGGATTTGGTTGTGTTTTCCGGTGTGAGCTGAGTCTTGATTTTCAATCCTTATCTTCGATAAGTTTGACTTGATATCCTATGTGGATTACGTTATGAATTCCTGTGTGGATTTGGTTGTGTTTTCTTGTGTGGATTTGGTTGTGTTTTCTTGTGTGGACTGGGTTGTACTTGGGCTCGGATGTTGGACCCGAACGATAATTGATGACTTAGGTATATGTATGGGCATATACCTAAGAAGTGTTGGATGTTACTTCGTGATTGTATCTTTCCTTTGTGAATTCGGGGAGACCTTCGGGGGTTTCGGGGTCCCTACTGAGTAGCTTATACTCACCCCTACACGGGCTATGCCTGCTCTACATTGTGTTGGTTGCAGACGATGGACAACTCTGATCGTAGGTTGAGGCTTGCGGAGCAGTACGGTACCTGGAGGTAGACCACTGGGCATGACGTACTCGGAGCGAATGGCCGTACCTGAGGAACTGTGGAGGCTATCTGTACTCACCCTTCAGGTGGGACTTCCAGTGGGCGGATCGACGTTGCGGCTTTAATTTCAGTTGTTGTTTTCCCTTTCCTGTTGTACTTTACTTTCTGTTTGGGTTTGTATTCTGGCCCACTTACTTTTCTGCACTTACTGTTGTACCCAGTTTTACTTAGTGTTTACTTCTTCTACTGTCTTTCTCTGTGGTGTTTATTTACTTTACAAAGGCAATGCCTTCCCTTTTTTTACCGGGATTTATGCCTTGGTGCTAGTCACCAGCCCATGGCCTATGGAAGGAGGGCTTGGGGTAGTCACAGCACGCGCCTCGAGGACTGGCCGTGACAAATTGGTATTAGAGGAGTTTGGTTCTACCGCAGAACCTCGGACTCTGATCTTTATTCTATGTGAAGCAATAGTGTTAAGGGTATTTAGTGTGGTTATCAGTCTTGGGGGTCTAGTGTTGGTGCAGCGGCCGACGTATCCGTACACTAGGACCCTGACTTCTGATTTACGACATAATGCACGAAAACATTGATTGCATGTGTGTTTCATGTTTTCTTTTTGATTACTTTGTGTCAGCTCCCCAAGTATACTTTTTGACCATGGCGAACCTATTTCCTTTTCAGGATGGCCCCACGACGGCAGCCATCTAGGGTTACAAGCGTTGTACGTGACGACAGCCCACCGAGCGACGAGGCCTCGGTACAGGGACCTTTGACAGCATAGGCACCAACGGTACCTCTACCCGCCAAGCCACCGATGCTACCAGCCTCAGCCGCAGACGATGCACATCGCCTTAGTGCACTGCACGAGTTCCAGCATCAGCGACCGCCCAGGTTCCTCGGGGAGACGAACCCTCAGGCAGCCGAGGATTGGTTGGAGGCAGTGGTACGAGTTTTCAGGTTAGTGAGGACACCAGCAGACCTTATGGTGGTCCTTTCAGCGAGCCTCCTGCACACGGAAGCAGGCAGATTGTGGAGGTTGATGCTCCAGGTGCACGACGAGGCACCTATCCTCTGGACGGACTTTGAGAGCCTCTTCCGTTAGGAGTTCGTCCCAGCCACCCTTCATGAGGTGCGCATCCAGGAGCTACTACAGCTGCGGCAGGGCATCATGACAGTAGACCACTACGAGGTGAGGTTTACCGATCTATCACGCTATTCGACGGACATGGTACGAGACCCATTCATCAGGGACTGAACCTTCGAGCAGGGGCTCAGGTGAGAGATCAGGGCTTCAGTTGTTTCTCACATCATTCTGACACAGGCATGGGTGTTGGAGGGAGCCCTCTTAGTGGATAGTTTCCTTGCTGAGCAGTCTCCAACAGCATGACCCACCACTATCCGGCATGTGGCAGAGTCTTCTGCAGTGGGCAGTAGACAGATGACGTAGGGGTCCAAGAGGACTAGACCTACAGGTGGTCGACCGCATGACACATGATCGTTTTTGGGAGGCACCCGGGGTGGACAACGACTTACCATGAGCGGACAGTGTTACTCCTGTGGCGGGGTTGGTCACATGGGTCGTGACTGTCTGACTCGCCATACGGATGACCAGCAGATGAACGAAGGACCTCCCAGGCAGAGGTAGAGGTTCGATCAAGGTGGACCGCATGGAGCAGGAGACCGTGGCAGGGGAGCTGGTCGTGCAGCTGGAGGTGGATGACGCTTCGAGGTGTTTCCACCACCACCACCAGGAGGTCCACCCCGACCACAGGGAACTGGTGGACATGGGAGAGCTCATCTTCAGGCAACTGAGGCCTATGATCTTGGAGCTCCGGGAGCAGATGGACAGGAGCGAGACTAGCTCCAGACCTGAAGAATTTTGTTTATGTTGCTTCTATCTTTGTTGATGTTTGTTTGTAGATGCTTTGTGTATTTGTACTTTGAGCTGTAGTAATAAAAGACACCTTTCTTCTAGCTTTTACCTTCCTGTCCTCTCTTTATGTTGTTTCTAAGAGGTTCCGGTTTAAAAAAACCGTTGAATTGACCCTCACTTTGAGATACCAACTGGAGGAGACCTAGTGACCACACACTGATGCCGACAGTGTGACTCAACCCTTGGAGGCGAGAGTAACAGTTGGATCTCTTGGTTGTAGCTTCGAGGCCTTACGACATCATCCTTGGTATGGGTTAGTATCATCCATGACGGGATTTAGTATATTATGCGAAGGACGTGGTTCATCCAGGGGTTGAGACCGGATTTCTCTTATCAGCAAAGAAGAAATCTCAGCAGCTCTTGTAGGACCAGAAAGGTCTAAGTCATCCAAGAGAGGATGAGAAAAGCTAAGAGTCGGCAAAATTCTAGTGCTGACAGGAGGTGGAGACCACTAGAGTTCAGGGATGGTGACCATGTTTCCCTACGGGTCTCACCTCGACGTGAGTTATGGAGATGTGGTTGAGGCGACAAGTTATCTCTGAGGTTCAGCGGACCTTTCTAGGTCCTCATAAGGGTAGGTGAGGTGGTTAACCTCTTGACCCTCCCACATTAGTTGCACCAGTTTCACGAAAACTTCCATGTATCTCAACTGGGGAGATACGAGCTCGACCCTTCACAGTTCATCGACCATGGGGAGTTGGACTATGATGATGGGGCGACTTTTGCAGAGGTCCCAGTGGAGATCGAGGATTGATAGGAGCGGGTCCTACGTGGACGATCGATCCCTCTAGTGCGCATCAGATGGCAGCACGAGAACCTCCAGGAGAGCACTTGGGAGCGGGAGGCTCATATGCGTGGTCAATACCCATATTTGTTTCCCTAGTTTATGATGTATCTTTACGGGGACATAAAGACCTGAGGTGGGAGTGATGTAAAGACCCATAAAATTCAAGGAATTTTTTTTCTTAATTTTTTTTGGAATTTTACAAGAACTCAGCTTCTGAAGGCACCTGATTCCGAGGCCCGATGTGCCCAGAATCTTTTTCCGAAGTTTGGCTCGGGTACGTTCAGTGAACGAATGTGCAGGTTTTTCTAACTATTGAACCGGTGCTCGGAATCGAATTCTGAGGGCACCAATGGAATCGCAGCACCGATAATTTCATAGAAAACCTTTTCCGGAGTTTCGTTTTCTTGGGTGTGGTTTTTAATTTTTTGGGGTTAAGTAAAGGAATAAAATAAAAATTGGATGCACAATTTTTATTTTACTTCAAGTTGTTTAACCTAATCTAAGTGTTGGAAGTGGGACCCACAATATCCTACCCAATTGGTAGGATATTTGTGAGGTAGGGCCCACACGATCCCCATCATTTCTTTTCTTCTTAACCCCCTCCTTTAATTAAGTAACACACCCGCACCCCTACTAATGAAGTCAACCCTTGCGTTTATTATGGTTAAGAAACGCCTCATTAATGTGGCGGTTTATGCGTTGCAATTAATTCACTTAAGTGTTTCTTTCATTTTTCAATTTTTAAAACGCAAGACTTGTGAAATAAAAATAAGACAACTCTTATTTTTATTAGGCTGGTGGTGTTGAAAGGCAAGGGAGATTTCACTCAGGCTCTTGAAGATCTTCTCTTCCTTGCGATGAACGCGAAGAACACGAAGAACGCGAAGAACGCCGGATCCTTGGAAATCAACGACGCTTCTTCCGCAACGCTTCTTCCGCAACGCTTCTTCCATGACACTTCTTCCGTGACGCTTCTTCCGGGACGCGATGATACCACTTTTGCGATACCTTCTTTCGCGACGTGCTTTTCCTCGAAGAATACTTGCTCATCGAATTCGACGAAGTAGGGGTTTGATTCAATTAAATCTTTGTGATTTATACCCATGGCATATGTTTAAACATTTTTCAGAAGCCTTCTTAAACCACTAACGCGGTGGGTGCGGGCCAACGAACAAGTCCGAACCCACCGTCCCTTTGTTCATGGTGTGCGGATTGGCAGGCGATGATGAAGCAGGCCGCACGGGCGTTGTGAGGTCCTCACAGTGAACGACGGGCCCCGGGAGGACCGTTGGCGAAGATGGAAGACAATTCCGACCACCAGAACTCGTCCGGAGGTCCGTGGAGCGACCCGCCGGCGTGCCTCGCCGGCATGGCGACGCCGGCGGCACGCGGCGGCGGCGCCCGATGCGCCGCCGGGAGGAGCCGCCGCGACGGTATGCGGCAACCGACCGCATCCGCTGACATGGGAGGCCCCACGCGGGGCCGCGGTTTCTCCACGCGGGGGCAGCACGCCCCCCTTCCGCTTTGCTCGGCCGTAACTGTGGGGCTGACTGCTGGCCGCCCGGCCAATGCTAGCCGGGCCGCGCAGGCTGGGTCGGGCCGCACCCAGCCGGGTCGGACCCGAACCCGGTTCGGACCCGGAACCGGGTCGGGTCGACCTGGTTTGGGCCGACCCAGGGGGTTGGGCCGGGTCGGTCCGGGCCCAGACCCCTCGTTTTCAGACCTCTTTCTGACTTTTTCCCATATCATGGGCTACGGACCTCTGATCGACGCACTGTCAGCGGCGATGAGATCCTTGGTTCGAGATGGTAGTTTCAACATATTACACTCAAGGTTTTGGAGAACTCTGGGTTCGGATGGGTTGGTTCGCACACGAAATTGACCAGGCCCTCGGAGAGGAAACACTCATAACTTGAGCTCCGGACGTCCGATTAACGTGTCGTCGACTTTGTTGGATTTCTCTAAGTGAGACGGACCATTTGAATTACACCGCTCGAGGTTTGGATGAAGTTGGAGTACGGTCAGGTTGGTTTTGACTTAAAAACAACCGGGCCCCTGGGACGAAAAAGCCAATAACTCTCAGACCGGGCGTCCGATTGACGCTCCGTCTGTGACGTTGAGTTCCTGTCGACGATACAGAACTTTTGGATACATCAAATATGGACTATGTGTCATTTGATGTATCAGCTCTCGGCTCGTGGAGCGGACCCTCCGAACGTGCTTGCTGTGTGTAGGAATCCTAGAGCTGGCTGCGACTGTGACTGCGACGACGATGAAGACTGTATCGAAATCCTCTATGGGTTCGGCAGTGACCACTACGGTACATTTTGGGATACATCAACTCCGTACTACATGTTAGTTGAGTCATCGACCTCTTGGCTCGTGGAGTGGACCCTCCCGAAACGTGCATGATGTGTGCGGAAACCCTAGAGTCGGTTGAGACTTGACGACTGCTGATCGAACGACTCGGTGTGTTACGGATAGCCCAGTGGGAAGCGCTTGGTTGTAGCAGCAGACCCACAGCGGAGGAGTGCTTGGTTGTAGTGGCAGACCTGTGGTACTCAACAGAAGGAGTACCACTGGAGGCTATGAGGGGGAGCGCTTGGTTATAGTGGTAGACCCACGACGGAGGAGCGCTTGGTTGTAGCAGCACGAGGGAGCGCTTGGTTGTAGCGGAAGACCCACGGTGGAGGAGCGCTTGGTTGTAGCGACAGACCCATGGTACTCAACAGAAGGAGTACCTCTAGAGGCTAAGAGGGGGGAGCACTTGGTTGTAGCGGCAGACCCTTGGTGGGAAGCTCTTGGTTGTAGCAGCAGGCCCACAATACTCAATAGGTGGAGTACTACAGCAGTCCAATGTTAGAGGGAAGCGCTTGGTTGTAGCGGCATACCCACTATACATGATAGAGAAGGAGTTTCCCAATAGATATGGTCTCAACTTCATGATCGATCATGTGTGGTTCATTGTGGGGGTTAGTACCTATCGATCCTTTGTGGGTCGTCCGACTTAGATGAATCAGTGGCTACATCTGATCATATCTATCGTCTTACGAAGTAGTATACCTGTGTGAGCTGAGTCTTGATTTTCAATCCTTATCTTCGATAAGTTTGACTTTATATCCTCTGTGGATTATGTTATGCTTTCATGTGTAGATTTGGTTGTGTTTTCTTGTGTGGATTGGGTTGTGTTTTCCTGTGTGAGCTGAGTCTTGATTTTCAATCCTTATCTTCAATAAGTTTGACATGATATCCTTTGAGGATTACGTTATGCTTTCCTGTGTGGATTTGGTTGTGTTTTCCTGTGTGGATTTGGTTGTGTTTTCCTGTGTGTACTGGGTTGTACTTGGGCTCGGATGTTGGAGTCGAATGAGAATTTATTACTTAGGTATATGTATGGGCATATACATTAGTATTGTTGGATGTTACTTCATGATTGTATCTTTCCTTTGTGGATTCTGGGAGACCTTTGGGGGTCTCGGGGTCCCTAATGAGTATCTTATACTCACCCCTGGACGGGCTATGCCCGCACTACGTTGTGTTGGTTGCAGACGACGAACAGCGCTGATCGTAGGTTGAGGCTTGCGGAGTAGGACGGTACCTGGAGGTAGACCACTGGGCAGGACGTACTCGGAGCGGACAGCTGGACCCGAGGAGCTGTGGAGGATATCTGTACTCACCCTTTAGGTGGGACTTATAGTGGGCGGCTCGACGTTGCGGCTTTACTTTCAGTTGTTGTTTTCCCTTTCCTGTTGTACTTTACTTTCAGTTTGGGTTTGTATTCTGGCCCACTTACTTTTCGGCACTTACTGTTGTACCCAGTTTTACTTAGTGTTTACTTCTTTTGTTGGCTTGCTCAGTGGTGTTTGTTTACTTTACAAAGGCAATGCCTTCCCTTTTTTACTGGGATTTACGCCTTGGCTCTAGTCGCTAGCCCTTGGCCTATGGAAGGCGGGCTTGGGGTAGTCACAGCACGGGCCCCGAGGACGGGTCGTGACAAAGTCATCATAATTTTTTACCATCTGAGTGTAGAGATTGATTGAGATATTAGGGTAGTTTTATGTTTGAGAAATCATTTGGATTCATAGTTCAACCATGATGATCATATCTAACTATGATTATTGTTTTTCTATGTGGTTATAGAGGGGATTTAAGAAGGTTTTTTGGACTCAGTTAAGGATGAACATGGATTTTACTCCCATATGGATAGAAAGATTGAGAGGATTATCTAGGTGATGGAGGATATTCTAAGATCTTGTTCTTTATACTTTAGTTAGAGATAGGAGGGTCAATTTACATTGGTATATTTCACTTATAATAATAGTTATCACTCTACCATTATTATTCCACATTTTGAGGACATGTATGGGAGAACCTATATGTATCCCATATGGTAGATGATGATTGGAAAGAAATATCTTATTGGGATAGAGATGGTGAAGGTGATGAAATAGAATGTTTAAGTGATATAATAGAATATTAGGTAATACCAAAAAGGCATAAATATTAAACAGATCGACATCATAGACCTTTGGAGTTCGATTATGGAGACCATGATTTCATGTGAGTCTACCCATGATGAGGATTGCATAGATTTGTTTGAGGAAGAAAGAAATCCTTGAGGTTCATCAAGTCATTCCAAATCTTATAGATGGTTGGTGTGGTTGATTACTACTTAGACTTACCCTTATTGTTAGATCGAGTTCATAACTATTTCCTTGTGTCATAGATAAGGAGATATTTGTACGAACTGACAAACATTATTGACTAGGGAGAACATGTGCTGTTGGATTTTATCCTTGATAGAAATTGAGACTAGATTAATGTGTCATAGATTTTGAGCATCTATATGGACCTGAATTGTTAGGTTTTTCCCCTTGGGGTAGATAGATTTTGAATTTTGAGTCCCGATCCCTGTATATGTGTTGTTTAAAGGTTTTTAATCCCATTTTATGACTACTAAGGCCCCTCATGGGTCTATTTGTGTATAATTGTGTAAAAATTGGGGGGGGGGGGGTTTATGAGGTTTATAGGGATTCCATTTTCTGAAATCATGATCAAACAATGTGTAGTTTAGGATCATACACTGTGTGTTCTTCATGTTGGGGGAAGAAATAGTTTTGGGGGCTACACACCATGCACTTGGAGTGTACGCCGTGTAATGGGACATGGGCATGTGGCTGAGTACATGGGAAGACACCCCATTTTAATAGGACATGTCCATGTATTAGTACATGGTCATACCCCAGGTGTGGCTAGGCATGACTAGGTACACATTCATGGGGTGACGTATATGAGAATGGGTTGATATATACAGGCACGATCTAGAGGACAAGACCATACCCCAATCATCCAGAACACACCATGTACACGATGTACATGGATTGTATATTCACATTTCTAACCAAGCCATGTGTATGTGTGGAAACACCCTAGGTGTTTGGGAAAGGTCACACACCATATTAGACTAAGTACATGCTCTATAATTTTCTTACATGTCGAGGACCATGAGGGGACATGGACATGGTTTAACCTTGATAGACACACCATGAACCAAAGGAGGACACACTACGTATTCCCCTCAGTGAGTTATTTCTATCATATATCATTTTTAGGGCTTGGATTCGAGCTCATGAGTATCCTATCATGAGTGGTTTTCCATGTTGTACATGATGATGGAGTTATTTTTAGAATTAGAGATACAACATGAGGTGATGCTAGCAGGATACTTCTTTCAGCAACACGTAGTTGGTGATAGTGATTTGTTGTGATGATCAGAGTGTTACTAGGTTTGGAAACCCCCTATCACATTAGGTCATTGGTTCCCTATACTCTATAAAGGTATGGTGTGTAAACTCCCATACTACATTGGGTATGATTTCTCTATCTATAGAGTGATGCCACCCATCATCGAGCTTGAGTGGGTCCTCCAGTAGAGATTATGCCCCTCGACTATGGAACATAGTGTCAAAGTTCCATAAATACATATGGATTCTTATGAGATTATGCAATATGTATTACTAGGAGTCAGACCCCCCTCACTTATGATGCATAAGATCTAGGAGTGAGCCCTACAATCTATATCTTATGTGGTTGCGTGTGATTATGGGCATCAATGATGAGACCCTTGGAGATGTGGGATGACTCATCATTCTTAGTTGGGTTATAGATATGGAGATCCCATTTCTCTCTCTTTTTGGTTTAATTATGATCATATTTTCTGGGTTTCTCTTTCACATATTTCTTTCGGGGTTGAGTTGAATTTTTTTTGTTGCTCCCATTTTAGTTTTTGGGGTTCCTAATGAGTATGTATATACTCACCCTTGGATGGGATTTTCCCACATATGATGTGTCTTGTATAGATGAAATGAATATTAGACGTGATATTAGTGATCCTGGTTTCGGTGGAGATTATTAACTCTTGGCGCTAAATGTGTTCAGTGCTAATCTTAAAGATTGTGAGGAGGGATCTCTTAAAAATCCCACCTTCCTGATGGTTTTTAAGTTGGAACTTCATTTACTAGTTTGGGATGTATTTTTAAACTTTATACCTTCATACTATACTACTATACTATGATGCTTTCCTAGAGGTTGTTGCATAAATGGATTATACTATATATGTTTAGTATTTTTATTATATCACTACAATTATGCATGGAGATGGATATGTGTGAGTACATATAGGTACTTAGTCTAAGGCCTCCCATATTCATTATTTTATACTTAATGCTTTTCACGAGCCCCTAACTTTTTGGAGGTGGGCTTGGGCAATGCCACTCGAATTACTACCAGCCAGTTGGGCCCCACTAGGTCAAGTCATGATAACCACTACATATGAGCCCCATGAACCATGTGTTTGGGTTAGTGTCCTAAGAACCAACTGATTTGTACTTTGATTACATAAATGTTCACTTATTATATATTGTTCATTGTTCTGTATGACTATATTATAATAATGTCCTGGAATATTTGTTGCATTGATAAGGTCATGGTAGATCCCCTCTATGATGAGAACCTTGAAATGCTATAACAATATTCTTAAATAAAGTTCTATGGTTGGATGAAATACTATGATAGGACACATAGTATACAGACCCTCATGTGCGAGTACTTGTAAGAAGACGAGACTCTCTCTCATAGAGTTCGCACATGGTAATCTCCAAGATTGGAAATTATGAGAACAGACCTGCCAGTACTAATTCCACATGTATTGGTGTCATCGGACATTTCTATCTACGAGCGTGTGTAATGGTCCTTAGACTAGAATATTATCATTGACTCATGTCATGACTCGCGCACTTAGATTTACTAATGAAAACCATCACGTAGACAGTTGGCAGGAAGTAGGGTACGTTGGGTGCATCACGGGTGACATGTTGTTATTGGATATTTTGAGGAAGGATTTGTCCCTTCCATTTATGGAAGTTGATATCTATGCCCTTTGATTGAAATAGAATTGTCGCATTAAATTTCATGTCCATGGTGTAAACGACAAGTTTATTTCAGGAAGTCAAAGAACGACAGATCAAGCATATAGGTTTATGACACTGCTATGAAACCTGCTTGATGAGATATCGAGACAAAGGGATTAAATTACATAGTAAGCTTTCGTATGAGGTGATACGTCAATGCGGTGTCAACTTCTTTCTCTTGGGTGCCTTGACCCGTTGCAAGACAGTAATCACGGACTTTAGGAAAGCTTTCCTAATGCCATTGAGAAAGAGGCCTAGAGGGTCACACACTAAGTGTATTCAAGTATCTCAAGTAGAATAAATATTATTCTCGTACGTGGATTAATAATTATTCAAGGAAGCCTAAATTGTTTTAATGATGATGGAAGAAGGAAATGAAAAACAAGATATACACACCGTGTAGTTTTTCATTGAAAACAAGTACATGCCACGTATTTATTAATACACGCCATGTAGTTTTCTTTGTGGAAAAGAAAATGAATAAATGAAAACAAGATATACATGCCGTGTACATTGAATGTACACGCCGTGTAGTTTTTAATGAAAAACAAGTACACACCGTGTAGTTTTTCCAGTCGGGGTTTTGAGGATATAATATTGTTTTAAATGATATTTATTATAATTAGTGTGGGTGCATGTCAAGGAATTAATTATTCGACATGGGGGTTTTAAAGTAAGAGTCAAAGAAATAAATAAAACGTGTAACGTGTGTATTTATTGTCATAACTCTACAACCACAAGCCTGACTATAAATATCCTCACAACCCCAACACTTTTCTAACACACAAGAGAATCGTTGAACACAACATTATAGAGAATTATTTCAAGGACGAAAGAACCTATTCCTCCAAGAACTCTCTCAAGACTGAGAGAGATCCTATTCCATAGGATCAAGATGATCTAAGGCAGACAACTCAAGAAAGGCTTCTCCACGCTAGCACCCGGTGAATCCTTTGGCGATGTCCAGAGATACGAGGTACACGTGTGGATCACTGCTAGAGGGAGTCTACACTTGGCTTCTGTGACGTAACAACGGATCACATCAAAAACGTGATCAAGAAAATCAACGAAGAAAGAACACCCAAAAGGTATATCATTATAATTAATTAAATTAATTATAATCAACATGTAATGATCCTTGTTTGTGGTTCTGGGACAAACCTTCTTCTTTGTCTTTTTCTATGATTCGATCCATGGAGACTGACGTTTATGGTCGTATTGATCCAGGATTGATCATTTCTAATGACAAAAAGCCAAGTGGGCACATCCACCCATGCGCTTCTGCTGCGCCTGGAACCTTCAAATGGTATCAGAGTAGGATACAATGTTGATTATAGTTATTTAATTTTCTTTGATAATTTACGCATTTATATTTGACTCAATTCAAAATATATCGTTCTATTGATCTGAATAAATGAGATATATTCTTCCTTCTTCGTTTCTCGATTCATATCAAAAAATGACCTTTTAATTTTAATTTTTTATTAAAATAAAAACATGGAACTCATCCAGAGGAGCTGCTCTTTCTGTCTGTACAATACGGGATTACATGGCATGTAATTAAAACTTCACGCCATGTACTTAGGTTCAATGAACCGGCACTGGTCCGCCAAACCACACCGTGTGAATTCAATATTCCTAAGTATTAATCACACTATGTTGACTAGAATTTAATGGCACATGGAACCGGAATACACGGTGTGTATGTTGGAGCAACACGTCGTGTAGTCCGATCTAGTCCAGGTAAAACCGTGTACAAGGAGAAGTCGTGTTCCATGTACACAGGATCGCCAGGCCGGTTACCGCGTAACAAGGAAGTACACACCGTGTGTGATTTATCTACATGCTGTCTACTGCAAAATTTCCATAGTAAAGAAAACACGCCAAAGCCCCTGGCGTATACTTTGGATAAAGGGTGAAAAGAAATAAACGCCCTGTAATTATAAACTACACACTATGTACTTTCTAGAAATGGAATTTCACCAGGTTTCCTCCAATGTACAAAGACCCGTACAAGGAATATGGATGATAAGAATCTCATGGAAATTCAGAAAGGAATTTAAGATAATGAATTAATTAATTATAAGATCATAATTAATTATATTCAAGTGCGACATATCTTAAATGAAATAACGGTTAAAAGAATTTGAATTCTAAATATGCGTAAATGTCGTTGCGTGCTATAGATGATCATGAGTTAGACCAAAGAACCTTTGTATGTGTATGGTTTCATTTAAATTTATTTAATTTAAATTTTTTGGCCTATGATCCTTCTTCCAATAAAATGTAGGGCCTGCATGTCCATGGTTTATTTAATGTAAACCCCTGTAATGGAGGGTGTCCCAAGCTAGAGGAGATGGTTCAAATCCCAAATCCGACGAGAAACCGACACAAGAAGATACAAAGGTGGAAAGGTGGGAGCTGCAAAACAAGAACCATCAGTTTCAAGGTGTTTTCCCTAGGACAAGGTTAGCTTATCAAAACCGCTAGATAAGCTAAACAAATAGAAGCTCATGATCATGCCATCTTATTTTATTTCTGTCTGATTTCATGGTTTATTTATTATGTATGTGTTTTCGCG
This sequence comes from Viscum album, assembly GCA_963277665.1. Lineage (NCBI taxonomy): Eukaryota > Viridiplantae > Streptophyta > Magnoliopsida > Santalales > Viscaceae > Viscum > Viscum album. Next base: position 623,904,743 of record OY728150.1, on the reverse strand, counting down.
ATCACATAATTAATAAAATGAACAAGCATGCAAAGATGGAATAAAATAAAAACCGAACTATGCGTAAACATTATCAAAACATGGTTAATCACTTAAGCAAGCATCACTTAATATTATCAATCATGTGATAATGAGAAAACTATGCATAAAGAACTAAAATCCCTCAATACCATATTAAGTCAGACCAAGCCTTCCGTTACCTGAATAAGGGCAAGACTCAATAAAACTATGTGTTTGACCAACCCTTGTTGGGACACTTACTTTTATAAAGGAATCCCTTATGAATGGTTTTGGGTTCACATAACCATATTACATCAAGAGAAGTAGCCCTTGATAGACTTGGTGTAATATTGGAGGAAGTGTTGAGGAAATCCAAGTCAGTATTTCAGGATTGGGGAGTCCACTCAACAGATCAAGGAACTGTAAGCTCACAGTTGGCAAAGACCTGCCTACCTAAATACATTCAAATAGCTTGACCAACCCTTGTTGGGTTTATGCGAAGGGAAATATGGATCCTTGACACTAGAATGTCAAAGAAACTGGACATTCTGAGTTCAATGGTGAGGGCCATTGGGACTTGATAAAATAGTGTGATAATTAATTCATTCATTCAATATTTCTCATAAATTGTAATCAAGAAAGTACTAATAAATCAGCTCTTTTAAATTGTAGAATCAAGATGAAAAACTCATCAACCACATTTTCTCTGCGATCAATACTGGATAAAGACAATATCCTCACTGGCAGTAACTTTCAAGAATGGTTTAGGCTCCTTCGGGTTATCATACGCCATGAATGAAAGTTTTACGTGCTGGAGTCCTCACTTCCTGATTCTCCAACCCCAGGGGCGAGTGATGAAGATTTCCTAGTCTATGATCTACATTTGAATGATTATCTTGATGTTCAATGTTTGATGCTATCATCGATGTCTAGTGAACTCATGAAGTCTCATGAAGACATGGATGCCTATAGCATGCTCAAGCACCTCCGTGGTTTATACCAGTAGAGAGAAAGACATGAAAGGTTTCAGATCTCCAAGGCTCTATTTCAGAGAAAGCTTGGAGAGGGTTCCCCAGCTGGGCCTCATGTAGTCAAGTTCATTGGCTACATTGAGCCCTTGGAGGTTCTAGGGTTTAAACTCCCTGAAGAACTGGGTACCGATCTCATTCTCGCATCACTCCCCCATAGCTTCTCAATTTTTTTTTTGAACTTCAACATGAACAACATTGAGAAGTCTCTATCTGATCTTCTTACCCTTATTCTCCAAGTGGACAATGACATGAAGAGTGAAAAGCCTTCTGTCCTTATGGTGAATAAAAGGAAAGGGAAGGCGAAGGGCTTTAAGCCTAAAGCTTCTTCAAGGCCTTCCAAGAAAAGGAAGATCAAAGGGGAGGCAAATGAATAGGATGTTGTTTGTTTCGCATGTGGAAAGAAGGGCCACTGGAAGAAAAACTGCACCCAGCCAAGGAAGCAAGGGGATGCTTCAGGTGTGTTTGTTATCGAATGAAATCTATTTGTTTTTACTAATTGGGTATTAGATACTGCTTGTGGTGCTCACATCTGTATCCAAATATAGGAACCGAGTAGATTCAAGAAGATTGATCGAGGGGAGGTAGATCTACGAGAAGCCAATGGATCCAGACTTACTGTTGTAGTTGTCGGAGACTACCACATCACGTTACCAACTGGAATGATCTTGGTGTTAAAGGGTTGTTATTATGTGCCTTATGTTACTAAAAACATTATCTCAATATCCATATTAGATACTGATGGATTCATGTTCCAGTTTTTAAATGTTTATACTTTTATAAAGATAGCATTTTTTGGTAGGGCACATTTATATAATGGCCTTTATGTGTTAGACTACACAAACCAAGTAATGGAAATCGATGACATAGTAAATTCACATGACTCATACCACACCCAACTTTGGCATCACCGGCTAGGTCATGTCATTGAGAAACGTTTGACAAAATTACATCAATATGGGTATTTAGATTCTTTTTAACTAAAACCACTTGGTGTATGTCATGCGTGTCTACAAGGCAAAATGACCAATGCCCCATTTAATGGGAAATGTGAAAGAGCTAAAGAACTTTTGGAATTAGTTCACACAGATGTGTGTGGACCATTTCTAGTTGATTCAAGGGGTGGGTTCTCATACTTCATAACTTTTACTGATGATTTTAGTAGATATGGATATATCTACTAAATGTGGTATAATTTAGATTCTTTTGATCGGTTCAATGAATACAAGAATGAAGTCGAGAACCATATTGGTAAGAAGATTAAGAAACTCCGCTCAGACAGAGGAGGAGAATATCTTAATCAGGACTTCATTGATTTCTTACGGGAGTTTGGGATTATATCTCAACTCACTCATCCTTACACACCTCAGTGGAATGGATTAAGTGAAAGGAGGAACCGCACCCTGTTGGACATAGTGAGATCAATGACGAGTCATGCGAGTCTTCCATTATCCTTTTGGGATATGCATTACAAACAGCAGTACACATACTAAACCAAGTACCAACTAAATCGATAAATGGTATTCCATACGAGTTATGGAGTGGACGCAAAGCCATGTTATCGAATTTACATGTGTGGGGTAGTGAAGAATTTGTTAAGGCCTTTTCAGGTAACAAACATGCACCCTAAGGCACAAAGTGTATATTTAGAGGATATCCCAGGGAAACAAGGTGATATTACCTATACAAACCCCCAGACAGAAGGGTTACAGTGGAAAGAAACACAATATTCCTTGAGAGGGAGCACATCTCCAAAAGAGATAGTGGGAGCGAGATGGACTTCGACAAATTCGAGGCTCAAGATACACAGGACATGGTACAAGAACGGATTCCACAAAGCCCCATGAAAGAACAATCTGTTCCAGAGACACAAGAACTGCGTAGGAGCACGACAGAGGTGAGAGAACCAGAACGATATGGTTTTCTTGTCACCGAGTATGGTGACTCATTATTGGTGGACAATGATGATCCTCTTACCTACAAGGAAGCAGTTAAAGCCACAAATGTTTCCAAGTGGCAAGATGCTATGAATTTTAAAATGGATTCCATGTACCAAAACCAAGTCTGGATTTTGGTAGATCTTCCAGTTGATGTAAATACTATTGGTAATAAATGGGTATTCAAGAAGAAACTGGACATGGAGGGGTAAGTCAGCACTTATAGGCATAACTGGTTGTAAAGGGTTTCAGATAGCGTCAAGGAATTGACTATGATGAAACTTTTTCACCGGTTGCGATGATGAAATCCGTCATAATCCTATTGGCCATTTCCACTTACCATGACTTTGAAATTTTGAAAATGGATGTCTAAACAACATTCCTTAATGGGAACCTCTAAGAATATGTCTACATGACACAACCTGAAGGGTGTGTGACTCTAAAGGATTCCAACAAGGTATGTAAGTTGCAGAAATCCATTTATGGATTAAAGCAAGCATCATGGTCACAAAACATTCATTTTGATGAAGCTGTAAAATAATTTGTCTTTGTTAAGAACTAATTTGAGCCTTGTGTCTACAAGAGGTTTTGTGGAAGTGAAGTCATTTTCCTAATAGTATATGTTGATGACATATTACTAATTGGAAACGAAGTACCTGTCTTACAGTCAGTTAATTCATGGTTTCATAAATGCATCTCCATGACAGACTTGGGCTAGGTAACATATATTCTTGGGATCGAAATCCATCGTGATAGACCCAAAGGAATACTGGGCCTGAGTCAAAGTACATACATTGACAAGATACTGAAGATATTCAGTATGGAAAATTTTAAGAAGGGATTGTTGCCAGTGTCACATGGAATTCATCTTTCCAAGAAAATGTGTCCTCAGACACATGAGGAAAGAAATAGAATGGGATGGATCCCTTACGCATCTATGATTGGGTATGTCATGTATGATATGCTATGTACGAGGCTAGATGTTTCTTACTCATTAAGTGCGATAGGCAGATATCAAGCTGATCCAGAAGAACGCCATTGGATGGCAGTCAAGACTATCCATAAGTATCTGAGGCGTACTAAGGATATGTTCCTGGTTTATGGAGGATATGAGGAACTAGTCATCAGATGACATGTAAATGCTAGTTTCCAGACTGTTCAAGATGACATGAAGTCGCAGACTGGATACATATTCAGTTTGAATAGAGGTATAGTGAGCAGTATTTCCACGAAAGAAAACGTGGAAGACCCCTTTAATAAAGCCTTAACTCAGCAGAAACATGATCATCAGGTGAGGTCTAGCGGACTAAAAGTCATAGGAAGTTGGCTCTAGTACAAGTGGGAGTTTGTTAGGGTTGGTGTCCTGAGAACCAACTGATTTGTACTTTGATTACATAAATGTTCACTTACTATATATTGTTCGTTGTTTTGCATGACTATAATATAATAATGTCATGGAATATTTGTTGCATTGATAAGGTCCTAGAAGATCCCCACTATGATGAGAACCTTGAAATTTTATAACAATATTCTTAAATAAAGATCTACGGTTGGATGACATACTATGATAGGAAACATAGTATACAGACCGTTATGTGTGAGTACTCGTAAGAAGACGAGACTCTCTCTCAAGGAGTTCGCACCTATTAATCTCCAAGATAAGAGATTATGAGAACAGACCCACTAGTAGCAATTCCACATGTCTTGGTTTCATTATACATTTCTATCTACGAGCGTGTGTAATGGTCCATAGACTGGAAGATTATCATTGACTGATGTCATGAATCACGCACTTAGATTTACGGACGAAAACCGTCACGCAGACAGTTGGCGGGAAGTAGGGTACGTTGGGTGCCTCACGAGTGACATGTTGTTAATGGATAAGTTGAAGAAGGATTTGTCCCTTCCATTTATGGAAGTTGATATATCGACCCTTTGATTGAAATAGAACTGCCGCATTAAATTCCATGTCCATGGTGTAAACGACAAGTTTATTTCAGGAAGTCAAAGAACGACGGATCAACCATATAGGTTTATGACACTGCCATGAAACTTGCTTGATGAGATATCGAGACAAAGGGATTAAATTACATAGTAAGCATTCGTATGAGGTGATACGTCAATGCGGTGTCAACTTCTTTCTCTTGGGTGCCTTGACCCGTTGCTAGATAGTAATCTTGGACTTTAGGAAAGCTCGCCTAATGCCAACGAGAAAGAGGCCTAAAGGGTCACACACTAACTGTATTCAAGTATCTCAAGTAGAATAAATATTATTCCAAAACATGGTTTAATAATTATTCAAGTAAGCCTAATTTTTTTAATGGTGAAGGAAGAGGGAAGTGAAAAACAAGATATTCAGGCCGTGTAGTTTTTCATGGAAAATAAGTACATGCCATGTATTTATTAATACACACCATGTAGTTTTCTTTATGGAAAGTAAATGAATAAATGAAAAAAATATATACATGTTGTGTACATTGAATGTACACGCCGTGTAGTTTTCAATGAAAAACAAGTACATGCCGTGTATTTATTAATACACACCGTGTAGTTTTTCTGGTCGGGATTTTGAGGATATAATATTGTTTCAAATGATATTTATTATAATCAGTGTGGGCGCATGTCATGTAATTAATTATTCGACATGGGGGTTTTAAATAATAGTCAATGAAATAAATAAAACTCATAACACGTTTATTTATTGTCATAACTCTACGACCTCAAGCCTGATTATAAATATCCTCACAACCCCAACTCTTTTCCAACACACAAGAGTATCATTGAACAGAATAATTCTGGAGAATTCCTTCAAGGCAGAAAGAACCTCTTCCTCCAAGAACGCTCTCAAGACCGAGAGAGATCATCTCCCCTCATATCAAGACGATCTAAGGCAGACAACGCATGCAAAGGCTTCTCCACTCTAGAACCCGGATAATCCTTTGGCGACGTCCAGAGATACAAGGTACACGTGTGGATCACCGCTAGAGGGAGTCTACAATTGGATTCTGCGACACAATGGCGGATCACATCGACAACATGACCAATAACATCAACGAATAAAGAACACTCAAAAGGTATTTCTATATAATTAATTAAATTAATTATAAACAAAAAGTAAGGTTCCTTGTTTGTGGTTCCGGGACAAACCTTCTTCTTTGTCTTTTTCTGTGATTTGATCCGTGGAGACTGGCGTTTATCATCATATTGATCCCGGATTCATCATTGCTAATGACAAAAATCCAAGTGGGAACATCAAACCACGTGCTTCCACTGCGCCCAAAACCTTCACCATGTACCCTTATTTAGGGACCAGGCACTATACTTTACGATGCTCCCTCGTGAGGTTACTTCATGGAATCCCTCAGTGAGCTAATTTATGTATATTTATTAGGTGTTTATCCTTCACAAACACATTTTTCTTACTACCTTCCTCTTATATGAACTAAATCATGGAATTATCCTTCACAAACATCCTTAATGGATGGATATTTCTTTGATATTATTTGTGGTTAACCTCTTAATATCTCCTATAGTCTTTTATTCATCCCTAATAATGTGAAAATTTGTGTTTTTATAGGAAAAATTTCCTAAATATTTTTCTAAACCTAAAATTTACATTAAACTCCTTTAGTAACTTTTATATACATAATCCCTTCACAGTGAAAACACCATGAGACTAGAGCACACAATTATATTTATAGAACTCCCATGTGAACAATTTACCTCCTTTTTAGTCATCAAAAAAGAATATCCACTTTTATGATGTGATCTTTTCCTAGAAACTACATACAACCATCATTGTTTACTAAACAACACCATTCTAAGACTGCATACATCCTTTGTAAACGAAGACCTCCCTAGGTGTTTTATAGAACATTGTTCTCACCTCATGGTCATGTATCCCTTTAAAAATGGATTCTATGGGCCACATACGCTTCTATATAGTCTGTGTACTCCACTATTCATGTCACATTTTTTTCCTAGAAATATTCATAAAACTTCTCTAAAATCCCCATTTTCACACTAAATTTTTTAGTAAACACTAGAAAAAAATTTCCATTATAAAGACATAACCAATTACCAAACAAGTCATCTATATTCTTTGCACCTAACTTATGAGACACTAAAAAACAACTTCCTTCTTCTATGATCTGATGTTTTGATGAACATCACAACCTTCTCTCACCCACCGATCTTATTTCATTAGGATTGTATAGAATACCTTCCATAAATTCAATATCTTCTTCATTACTTGACTCAAGGAAGCCAAAAATCTCCCTTAAACCATTCAAACCATCTAGATATGAAACCATCTCCTCAATCCACAAAATAGGTCCTTAATATATAGATATCTCAATGCATCTCATTTTATTTTCTCCACCAGAATTGATATTATGAAAACCCATATTTTAATACACCTTAATTCATTATTTATTACATAAAGGTTCACATATTACAATACCATAAGATCACGAGTCCTAGTATCTTTGGGAAATTAGGTACATAACAAAATAACATGAAACATGGTTATAACAACATTATTTAAAACTCCTTAACATTCTCTTAAAATTTCATCTATCTTCAAAAACAACACGGGTTAACTTGGGGACATACATAAGAAAGGGGTGATCTATAAATCCCATTAATAGAATAATAAAATCATAGCATATGGTAAAATAGTACCTACAATTAAAGTGTATATCAAGATAACATAAGAGGGGTGAGAATCATAAACTTAAACATCAAAGAATTATATAGGATGATAACATAATTACAACATGATAATGTGACAATAGTATAAAATATGTCATCATAAACATAAGTCAAGGATAAAAACTGATACATCATAGCATAATGAACTTAGGATGACCTCCTATTCATGATACATGGTATCTAATGAGAAAAAAACATTACCTAATGCATTAGAGGGAAATGTGCTTATGGGACCACCCATCACATTCATATCATGTACATACTTAAGTGTGCCACATATATCATAGAATATAAGGATGAATTTCATCAATTTTAATCCCATGATTAAGGAGTGTGGGTACATACATCGAATTTTCAAATAAAAAAAGGATTGGTACATCTAGGTTAATACCTTTGAGTGGAAAAGGGGATGGGTATTCACTACACAAATGTTTATCAGGGGAAATTGTAGGATAATTTAAACAACATAATGGGGGTACACAAAGATTCATGGAAGGGTTTAATGAGAGTGAGAGGGGTCTATCATAACTTTGAAATCATAAGGAAATTATCTAGGATGTTTGAAAACATAACCCAACATGAAAAATTGGAAATCAAAAGGCATAATATAAATAAGGTTCTTAAATAAATAGGATAAGGAGAGGATCCCTTATCTTGATAGGGTTATTCTAAATGCTTGGGAGGATCTTCTTACAAGCTTCGAAACAAATTAGGAGATATATAGGGATGTAAATTAAGAGTAAATTAATTCTCAAAAGTTTTTAGTGAATAGTAATGGGAGGATGGGTGGGAGTTTATAGAAAAATAAAGGGGAATTCATCATTATTTTCTTAAATTAGGTTTTGGACTCTGTATGATAAAATAAGAAGAAAAACTTCCCCTATTTTTTCTATTTTTTCTACCAAAGAGGATTTTTTTTCAATATTTAATAATTCTAAGAACGAGAATCATTAAAATAATACCCTTGATGATATAGAAGTGAGTCATGTTCATAAAGGATTACTTTTAAAACCTTAAAATATAATTTAGGGTTTGGAGGATACATTAAGGGACTATAAAATTTATTAAATAACTTCAAAAAATATTATTTTAATTTTAAAACATAATTATGATCATGGAAACTATTTATAGTATTTATTACATCAATTTTTTACTTTTATGATATCATAATGCATACCATATTTTATACCATATTTAATTTTGACCCAAAAATTTTCCTATCTTAAAAAATTATAAAAAATTAACTGTTTTATAATTTAGAAATCCCAATTTCAAAAATTATATTTATTTTATAAAATAAACTATTTAAATATGAAAATATACACTTTTAAATCAACAATTTACATTTATTAAAAAATATGATATTTTATGATGATAACAGTTTCTCACCCATATAAAAATTACATTTTACTTCATAAAATTATATTATCATTTATATTTAAGTAAATATTATTTTTTAATAATAATTTATTAAAATAAAATTTATTTCAAAAATTATTGAATTCATCAAAAAGAGTGTCTTTATTGAAACTACATATTTCCCAAAAATACAATTTTAGTCTCATCGTATAAAAAATCAATTTTTTATCACTCAATATTTATTAATTTATAAAGTAATTACAAAAAGGATAAATATAATAATTATTTTACTAAAATTAGATATATAGAAATCTATACTTGTTAGGGTCTAGATACATAACCCCTTCATAGACCAGCGTATGCCCTAAGGTTTAGGAGTGTGATGGTGAAATGTTCTTGTGGTGGTTTGAAAAATATGGTCTGAAACGTGATCTTGATAAGCTTAAACATCTCCCACAATTTTTTTCCTTGTGCTTTATTTGGTTAATATTATCTTGGGATTGATCAAAGTTAAATCCCCTTGATAACATATCCCATAAAAACTCCCATAAATGGGATTCATAGGGTATGATTATCGTGACCCTCGCTTTTCATACATTAAGATTATATAAATTATGTGAAATACATAAAATATTATACAAATAGATGCCCAAAGAGCATAATAGTCTAGTGCCTTTGGAAACATGGAAACATAAACACTTGTATATAAGTGAGCTACATTAACTCCCACTAGGTACTTATTGACTAGCACCCTTCTTAGACACATCAAACATAATACATATCTTCATAACTTAGGTAAGGAAACATAAAAAGGGGTGAGCTTAGATCATCAGTAAGGGTTAACAAGGGATATATTTAATAATAATCACGAGCATAGGGGTATGATAACGTGATCAAAACATTGAATATCATACCCTACATATACTAAAATCATAAACATGAATAATGTAATAAATATTGGTAGTTCATAAGATATGAATAATAAGTAAATAAATAACATAAAATATGAAATCATAACACATGAATAAGACATGGAATTGTGGAAGACACATAAGAATATTAAATAATTTCCATAGTATTCAAGGAATTACTTCCAAGGCCATCTTATTAATATGTGGTTACTCCCCATACCATATTGTTAGTCATTTTTCACTTTCATAACATTCTTAGTAGTATAAGTTCACTCCCCATACCATCTTGGTAGTCATGGTTCACTCCCATGGTGATATTAGTAGTCAAGGTTCATTCCCAATACTATCTTAGACTATCTAATTAGACATAAATCTTTACTCAATTCATTGGATTGATATATAGGTCCCACCCATCTCATAATGAAATCGTAAATACATGTTCCACAAGATCATAAAAAATAATATCATAACCCATGAAATGAAATGAGTATCATAAACATGTAGAAATATCATAACCTATTGAAAAATATATAGGTTTCATAATCATTTCATCAAAATCATAACCCATGAAAAGAAGTAGGTTTCAAAATTATATAACCCATAAATAGAAATAAGTTTCATAAACATCATGCCATCAAAACACAAACCATTTAGAGAAAAAATATTAATGGAAACATTGAATAATTTCCCCCAAAAGGAATTATCAACACCAAAAAATGTAATCTTATATGGTAATTATTTTTAATGATATTTTAAAAACATTTCTTGAGGAAAATATCCTTTCTCCATTAAAATCCTCTTTTTAATACAGAAGGTATTTTTAAAAAGACTTTTCTTTAACAATAGTTTTGAAAACTTATAAAGGAATATTTGAAAACCATATAACATTTTTAAAATCCATTTTCCTTGAAAATTATCTCTAAATAACATATGAAAACATTTTTAAAAATATTGTTTTTTAAATAAAATTGATTTCCAACTGAAGAGAGAAATTTGTCCAAATTTTTCTTAAAAACATTTTTTAATCATATTAAGTACCAAAGAGTGGAAAAAATGGCATTAATACTTGTAGATAACTCTAATAAACATAGTATAAGAAAACTCATGGGTGTTATTGAGAGATGGATCATAATATTTCATCAATGGAAGCATAATCATTAATAATATCTATAAATGATGATATTGTTTCAATAAACTATTTCCCCATGGTAACTTGGGATCATACTATCCATGTAAGAAAATAGATTTACATAAAGATTAAAATATCATTAAAATAATTATATTAAATATATATAATGTCAAATGAAATTATATACACCTCAAAAAAGAGTGGAGGTGCATAAAAAACGTGTCTCAAAGAAGAAAAAGTAAGACAAAACTATCTTATCGATTTGGTAACTTTTGAAACATAAAACCTATGAAAGAAGTATTATATAATGGATATGTAAATAAAAATAAATTTAATAATAAAAATAATAGAATAAATTCATGTTCTGTATATACACCATTCAAAAGAAAAGAGTGGTGAACATGGCATGTAACTCATGGATATAAAAAGTTAGATGTTATTCCCTTACCTTGTGTCATGACTTTCGTCATACTCATAAAAGAATACTTTATATTAAGTATAAGTTTATTATAAATCTATCACAAAACCATGTTAATATATATAATACTATATATATGATTTTCTTATGACATTCTATTACTCTTTTATGTTAAGGTAACGTATTGGGTAATAACCGCTTTGTTTATCGTACATTTTTTGACTTGTTATTCTTAATCCTCTTACTTAAATCAAGATATAATTATTTACATAATAGAAAACATGTCTTATATATCATATATATTAATTATATAAACATTTATAATAATCTATAAAATATAGATATATAAAATTGAATACATTATTCTTGGAGACAGTAGGTTGTACATACATATGAGAGTTGTTTCTATTTTAATGGTGTATTGAAAGAAAGAAAGTAAATGTCATGTCATATATATATATATATAATATTATTATATTATAATTATTATTCCTTATATATAATATAATATTACTAAAACCCACCTTAGTACATTTCATGTAAAGTCTAAACAAATCACATCACTTTTAAAAGGAGATAATCCATACTTCCACAAATAAAGTTATCGTATTTACAAAAAATGTAAATCATGAAAGTATGATTTATCTAATAAATAAATAAGTATAAATAAATAATATATGTCATATATATCATGTAAAATATATTTTCCATCATAATTTCCAACAATAATAAGTGGTAAAGGTAAAAAGAACAACATCGTTTCGTGGGGTGGTAGTTCACCGTACACAAGAATGGAAAGTTTGTTACCCCTTAGATAGAAGTGTGTGTAAGTTTAGGCCAATTAATTAACATAATAACATCTATTTTTATTTAGGATATTATTTTTTCCTAGAATAAGATGAATTGAGGTGGTGGATAAAGAAAAATTAAATGATCTTGATGAAATATGCTACCTCTTCTTTTGGTAAATCCTTTTGGTTTCCACCAAAGGGCTTCATTGGATATATTCATTCCCAAAGATATGCTTCAAGGAGTAATGGATTGGTTTTAGGAAGTTTATTGAGTAGATATTTTCTAAACCTATGTGGTTTTTTAGGTGTGAAGAATGGGGAGAGGTGGTGGCCATTTATAGGGAAGGGAAGGAACACACTTGGTATTTTTATAAACAAGTTAGGTGTTCCACGTTTTTACCTAAAAAATGTCATAAAAACAAAAAAACTAAATAATTGAAGGTTTATGGATGAAATATTTCCATAAAATGGGTGTTGGAAAAGTTTATAGGTCATTTGGGCCATTAATTTTAAGGTTTATTCCCTTCTTAAGCTCAATATTACCTTAATCATTGTAATTAATCTTTAACACTTCCACTAATATTTTTGGTAAAAAATTAAGTTGATATTATTATAATATATATATATATATAATAATTATTAAAACCATGTATGTACATTTTTTGAAATTAAATTCATATAAATATAGAAATTAAGTTTAATGTTAATCTTACAAACATGTTGAGAAAGTGGGGTTTTAAAGTGATAGTGTTCAAAAGTTCATTAACCTTTTATATCAAAATTCCATATAAAAATATTCCAATGACATATATTGGGTTAATATATGTACAATTGATCTTATGTTATTTTAAAACTAACTTAAAATATAATTTAACTATATAAATAAATTAGATGAAAAGGCAATTTTGAATTAAAATTCTATATTTTTCACTATTCATCAAAAAATGAAGTTTCTCAAAAAAATACCAAAAACATAGCCTAATATAATTTTGAAATTATAAATTCAATTATTATGTTTATTTTCTCATATGAAATTTTTAAATGGGTCTAAAATTAATTTTATTTTTTTCATATCAGGACATGAAAAGAAGTTAATTTGAGAAACTAGTATTTTTAAACATATAAAGGGTTTACCAAAACTTATATTTTTCATTGTCAATATGTTTTTTTTATATAAAAAATTTATAAAAAATATTTTAAAATTAGTTATTACTATTCATATTACTAAGTTTAATGTCTAGTTTATAACTATCTCATTTAAATAATTATAATAATAAAATGATGATTCGTAAAAAATCAATGTTACGTGTTATATATGCCATGTCTGTGTTGTATGTAACATACTCCAAGTTGGATTTGTGTGTATCACAGTACAATTAATTGTATTTTGAAAGGAATATTTGACTTAGTTCCATGCAATACATCAATGAAAATTAATTTATTTGAGGAAATAAAAGTTTATAGAAATTGGGGTGTTACATTCTACCCCCTTTAAAATGAATTTATCCCCAAAAATTCATCATTCTAGTAAAAATTAATGAGGATAATTATACTTAATCATATCCTAAGGTTCCCATGTAGCTTACTCTAACTGCTGATTTCTCCAAAAAACTTTTACCAGGTGAGTGGTCTTATTTCGTATAAATTTATATGTACGATCCATAATTTCAACTGATTATTTCTCATAAGAAATGACTTACTATAGCAGTATAACCTCTAAGTTTATTACATGTGAATGGTTAGGTATGTACATCCTCAAGATAGATACATGGAATGCATCATGTAATTGAGATATATTTGGAAGAAGTTCCAAGCAACAGGCTCCCTTCCCAATATGTTCAAGAATCTCAATGGGATCAATATACATAGGGATTAGTCTCCTTTTCTTCACTAACATCATAAAATTCTTCCAGTGAGAGATTCATAGAAGAACCTTCTCATCATCCTTAAATTCTAGATCATGTTATCAGTTATTAGCATAACGTTTCTTCCAACATTGAGCTACCTTGATATGTTGCTGAATGGTTCTAACCTTCTCGACTATTTATTTAGTGATCTCAGGTCCCAAAAGCTTTATTTCTCCAACTTCATCCCAACATGTTGGAGATCTACATTTATTACCATAGAGGGATTCATAATGTTTCATATGAATGGTTGAGTAAAATATATTGTTGTAAGAAATCTGAACTAGAGGATGATCTTGATCCCAACCACCTTTGAAATACAATAAATAAGATCTGAACATATACTGTAGGGTTTGAACTATTCTTTTATACTGAACATCTGTCTGAGGATGATAAGTAGGGGTGAAAATTAATTCCATATCAAGTTCTTACTGAATAATTTTCCATAACTTAGAAGTAAACCTTTTACCCTGATCTGATACAATGGAATGTGGTATGCCATTCTACCTTACCACTTCCTTAATATATATCCTAGAAAGATAATCTAGAGAGATGTATTCACTGATAACAATAAATTATGCTATCTTTTTAAGGTGATCGACTGCCACCCATATAAAATTAAACCCTTTAGAGGGTTTGGGGAGTAAAATGACAAAATACATAGTGATTTTATGCCATTTCCTTTATGGTATTGGTAATGTATGCAACATTCCTTTAGAATTTGGTATTTCATCCATATATTGTTGGCATACTAAGCATCGAGATACACAATCTGCGATACCTCTCTTCATGCCATCCCACCAGAAGTATTATTTCATATAATTATATATATTATTACTTTTAGTATGAATATACAATGAATAACTATGAGATTCCTATAATAGATCCTTATTCAAGAATAGTATCGAAGGAACACATATATAGTTCTTAGACCTTATTATTTCATTCATATCAAGGATAAACTCAGGAATATTTCTAATTTTCTTTTGTAGCTCTATGTATCACTTTTTCACCTCTTTAATATTTACTTAGATAGAGGGTTGAAAAATCATTTGATAAAGATAATTTGTTTCTCCTTCCTTTAGGATTTCTTGATCCATCCTCTACAAATCCAGAAATATTGAATCTTTTGTAATCCTCGGGATGGATAAATGAGCACAATTATTTCTATTCAAATAATCAACCACCTTGTTTTCTTTACCAGGGTAGTAATGTATTGAGCATTCATAATATATTATCAAATCTATCCATATTCTCTATCAAATGTTCAAACATTATGTTTGAATATATATTTCATATTTTTATGATCTGTATATATATCACAATTTTATCAATAAGGATGACGAATCTATACCTTTAATGAAAAAATTACAGATTCTAAGTCCAAATAATGAGTTGGGTTATTTTTCTCATGAATCTTCATCTTCCGCAAGGCATAATGGATAGCCATATTATTCTACCAAATAACACATCCCAATCCCTTCTTGGATTAATCAATATAGATTACAAAACCTTATCCACTATAGGGTAATGCAAGCATAAGTGTGTTGACTAACCTTCCCTTTATTTCCTTGAAATTTTCCTCACATTCATCTATCGAGAGGAACTTGGTAACCTTATGAGTTAACTTGGTAAGTGGATTAGATATTCATAAGAAATTATCCAAAAACCATCAATAATATCCATCTAAACCAAGAAATATATGGATCTTAGTCACTGTGGCCTATGCAGTATTGAATAGCATCTATCTTTGATGGATCTACTATAATACCATCTCTTGAGATTATGTGACCAAAAAATGAAACCTTTTATATCCAAAATTCACAATTTGTAAATTTTCATATATTTTCTCCTTCATTATGGTATTTAGTATAATTATAAAGTGGTTTTCATGATTTTCCATTATCTTTGAATAGATAAGAATATCATCTATAAAGACGACCACAAACTGATCCAGGTAATATCTAAAGACACTATTCATTAAATACATGAAAATAGTAGGGTCATTAGTAAGACCAAAAGGCATTAGTATATATTCAAAGTTCCCATTATATTTACAAAATCTCATCTTGGGTATATCCTCCTTCTTAACCCTCAATTGATGATATCCAAAATGAAGGTCAATCTTGTAAAAGTATTGAACTCCACATAGTTGATCAAATAAGTCATTAATACGAGGGAGAAGATACTTGTTATTAATCATGATCTTGTTCGAATCTTGATAATCAATACAATGTATCATTGATCCATATTCATTTTTCAAAAAAAAAGAACAGATGCACCCCAAGGTGACACAATTGGCCAACTGAATCCCTTTTCATGGTTTTCTTGGAGTTTCTTCTTCAATTCCTGCAACTCAATCAAGACCATTCTATAGGGAGTCTTTGAAATTGGTGTGGAACTAGGTATGAGTTCTATTGAGAACTTAGCTTCACATTTTTGTGGAAGGCTAGGAAACTCTTCTGAAAATACATCCACAAATTTCTAAACATTAAGAATATCATCGATGTTGATTTTCTCCCCAACAATTTGAGATAAAAAACCCTTCTAAAGGGGAATTAAAACCCATAAATTGGATTTAATCTCCATAAGAAGTTCATATGTATCATCAAATTGATATATGATCATGGTTTGTTTTGAAATATCAAATGAAACTTCTATTCCTCAAAAATTGATGTTGGATTTATACAAAGGAAGCCAATTCATGTATATGATTACATCAAATTCAACAAAAGAAATAATGATAGGATTTACAAAAAGAAAATTCCTACAAATGTCAATCATAGAGGAATCATAGACTTGGGATAAAATCATCATACATTAGTGGGTTTCACAAATAATTCCACATATAATCATTTTGGGGGAATCTTAAAAACCATAGAAAATTCTTTATATATGAAATATTGGGTAGATCCACAATAAAATAAGATATTTTAATCTCTATAGTTAATGGTAAGTGTACCTTTCACCACGCCATTATTTTACCCCTCATCATAAATAGTGATTGTATGAGATTCCTCCTCATCCCTTAGCTTGAGAGGTTACTGTCGTCAATCATCATCACCATCCCTTGGATTTAAGAATTGGTTATCATAATTCCCATTCTCCTTACACTTGTAGCACTGAAGCATGGTAGGTTCATTCTATTCCACTTTTTTCCCATTCTCATCATTATCTAACTTCTTCCCATTACTTTGGAAATCAAATTTCTGATGGCCTTCCCTTTCACACTTAAGGAATTTATTAAACCCCTTGAGGAAATTTCCTCCATGCTTCTTCCCAAACATAGATTATAAAGTAAATCCCATCTCATTATCTTCATGGTTTTTATAATTTCCTTTAAAACCCATCTCCATTTTATTTTCAAAACCATGAGATTTATATGTGACTCCAACCTCCATTTCAACCTTGATTTCAAAACACATAATCTCTTAATATCTACTAAAGTATCTTATGGACAACACCCTTCTAAGACTTGGATTTAATACATTTAATAACCTATCAGCTTTACTTTTGGGTTGGATGATAATTCCTAACGAAAACCTCACAAGTATTGTGAAATTTTCCTCATAGGTACCAATTGATTCATTATCCCTTTTCTTTAACTCAAGGAACTCTTTCTATATCTTTGTATAAAGAATCCAAAGAAAGTACATATTGAAAAATAAGTTCTTAAACTATTTCCAATCCATGGATTCAATCTCATATTTCTTCCTCGTATTATTGATTAGAGTCCACCATTGTTCCACTTCACTTTATAAATGATAAACATCCATAATAAATTTCCTAGGTTCCGAACACTTATGGATGGAAAATATATATTCAGTGGTACTGATCCATTATTTAGGAACAAGCGGATCATAAGACCCACTGAAAGAAGATGTAATTTTCCTCATGAAGGACTCAATAAAATTTGGTTCACTCCTTTTATCATTTATAAGTCCACCATGATTCATAGCTTGTGAAAGTTGGGTGAGCATAACAACAATATTTTTCATTCTAGCTCCCACAACATTTGGTTTCTTAGGAGGACAATCATTGAATTGTATGTCACAATCACTATTAATGTGGTTTTTTTGGGTTTCATCCATTGACTAAAAAAATATCATAGATTAAGAAACAATTGTCATAGTAGGGTACCAAATAATCCTGAAAAAAACACTTATAGGATGTATAAATTATTTCACCAATTTAATTTATGACACCTTAGGTTTATCCTAGGTTATTAATAGAAAAATAATATTTAAATCCTTCATGATGGTTTGTGAAGAGTTTGTGAATTCCCAAAGAATATCCACTGAGAGTGACAAAACAAGTGTGCGGAATGGCCCATTTTCATGTATCCGGTTATGAAAAGTTAGGACTGATACAACTTATCAATGTTATTACACATAGGTACATCTGTTCTAGACACACATCCACTTGTAGTATCTATACAAGGATTTATTTCTAGGAAACCACTCACTCTATACTTTTCCAAAATTCCATTATATTTTCCTATACATTTATTTATCTTTATACCTATGCTTAGACATGTCCTTAGGGTTATCACTAAGGTTTAATTATCAAAGTTCCTCTGATACCAGCCATATCGACCCTCTTTTTTCATACGTTAACATTATATAACTTTTTCGGAATACTTAAAAAATTATAAAAACATATGCCTAAAGACCATAATAGTCTAGTTCCTTTAGAGACAAGGAATCATAAACACTGGTGCATAAGTGAGCTACATTATCTCCCACTAGGTTCTTCTTGACTATCACCCTTACTAGACACATAAAACATAATAGATATATTCATAACCTGAGGAAGGAATTATAAAAAGGGGTGAGCTCAGATGCTCAATAAGGGTAAACAAGGGATACATGTAAGCATAATCATGACACAAGGGGTATAAGAACATGACCATAACATTAGAATATCATACCATTCATATCCTAAGATCATAAACATGAATCGTGGCATAAATATTTGTAGTTTGTAATACATGAATCATGTGGAAATAAAGAATATAATCCATGAAATAATAACATAATAATAATACAAGAAATTATGGAAGACACATAAGAATATAAATTTCTTTTCTTACTATTTAAGGAGATAATACCAAGGCCATATTAGTATCATGGGTTCACTTTCCATACCATCTTGGTAGTAATAGTTCACTCCCATATACATATTAGTAGTATGTGTTGACTCCCCATACCGTCTTGGTAGTCATGGTTCACTCTTATAACTATACTAATAGTAAAGGTTCACTCCCAAGATCATCTTAGTCCCTCTCATGAGATATAAATATTTACACAATGCACTGGAGGGATATATAGGTCCCACCCATCACATAATGAAATCATACATACATGTGACATAAGATAATAAAAAATCATATCATAAACCATGAAATTAAATGGGTATCATAAAAATGTAGTCATATAAAAAACTATAGAAAAATTTATAGGTTTCATAATCATTTTTATCAAAATCATAACACACAAAAATAAGTGGGTTTCAGAAGCATATAACTTGTGAAAGAGAAAAATATTTCAGAAATATAATGCCATCAAAACATAAATCATTCAGAGAAAGAATATAAATGTCAACATTGAATAATTTCCCCAAAAAGTTTTGAGTAACACCAAAGTATGTCATATTAGATAGGAAATAATTTTGAAAGATATTTTAAAAACATTTCTTGAGGAAATTATTCTTTCTGCATTGAAAATCACTTTTTAAAACATAATCCATTTGTAAAGTGATTTTTCTTGGAAAATAGTTTTGAAAACATATAAAGTAAGATTTAAAAACCATAAATCATTTTCAAAATAATTTTTCCTTTAAAAATATCTTCAAATAAATTTAGAAAACATTTTTTAAAACATGGTTTTTGAAATTAAATAAATTTCCAATTAAAGAGAGAAATATTGTCAGATTTTTCTTAATTTTTTTTATTAATTATCTTAAGTACAAAAGAGTGGAAAAAAATGGTACTAATACATGGATATATCTTTAATAAATAGAGGATAAGAAAACTCATGAGTGTTATTGATATATATATCATAATATTTCATCAATGGAAGCATAATCACAAACAATCATGATAAACGATTAGATTTTTTCAATGAACTCTTTCCACAAGGTAACCTGGGATCATAATCTCCCTATAAGAAAATTGATTCACATGAAGCTGAAAATATCATGAAAATAATTAAATTAATGATATAAAATTACAAATTATGGTATATACTCCTCAAAAAATATTTTAGGTGCATAATGAAACACGTATCTCAAAGAAAGAAAATTGAGACAAAACTATCTTATCAATTTGGTAACTTTTCAAACATAAAACCCATGAAAGAGGGATCACAGAATGGGTATGAAAATGAAAATAAATTTTATAATAATTATCATATAATAAATTCATGGGTATTATATCACCTTTAAAAATAAAATATTTTTGAACATGTCTTATATCTCACATATATAAAAATTGAGATGAAATTCCCTTACCTTATGTCTCGACTTTCTTTTGTACTCATACAAGCCTCCAGTATAATAATTATAAGTTTATTATACATATATAAAATAATAATATCTATATATATAATAATATATATATTATTTTCTTATGAACTTCTATTACCCATTTATGTTAAAGTAATGTTTCGGGTAACAACTGCTTTGTTTATCTTACATATTTTGACTTGTCATTCTTGATCTGCTTACTTAAATAATAATTTAATTATTTTTTGAACATAAAAAATGAATTATATATCACATATATTCATTATATAATTTTTTAAATAATCTATAAAATATAGATATATGAAATGGAATACACTATTCATAGAGATGGTAGTCCGTACATACGCATGAACGCTCTTTCCATTTTCATAGCCTATTGAAAGAGAGAATGTAAATGACATATATGTATATATGTATATAATATAATTATATTATAATTATTATGTTTTATATATCATATAATTTACTTAAACTATACTTAATAAATTTCATGTAAAGTTTGAATGAATCACATCTCTTTCAGGAGGTGATAGTCTGCACTTCCACAAATGAAGTTATCATATTTACACAAAATGGAAATTATGATGGTAGGATTTATATAATAAATAAATAAGTATAAATAAATCATATATATCAAATACATATATATTTTCCATCATAATTACAAACCATAAGTTTTGGTAAAGGTAAAACAAACAACATCGTTTCATGAGGTGGTAGTTCACCGTACACTAGAATAGTAAGTTTGTTACCCATTAGATGGAAGCGTGTATATGTTCAGTTGAAACATTATAATAACATCATATAAGTATATTTATGACACTTATGATATTATGTGTGCATGTAATATGATGAATTTATGTTATGGAGAAATAAAATAAATGAAAGGAGCTTGAGGGAGGATGCTACCTCTTCTTTGGGTAACTCATTTTTGTTTTCACCAAAGGTCTTTCTTGGATAGATTTCTACCAGAAGTGTTTCTTAAAGGATTAATTGAGGGATTTTTGGAAGTTTATTTTATTTATCTTGGATGAACCAATGTGTTTTGAGAGGTGTGAAGAAGGGCAGTGGCCTTTTATAGGGGAGGGATGGGACACACAAGGAATTTTTGAAAACAAGTTAGGTGTTCCCATGTTTTTACAAAACAATATTCAAAAAGAACCAAAAAAACTCAATAGTATAAGTTTTATGTCCAAAATAATGTAAAAAAGGGTTTTTTAAAAGTGGCTTGGTCATTTTTTCCCTTAAGATTAAGGTTTATTCCATTGGTAATCTTAATTTTACCTTAATTGTTGTAATTATCCTTAATCACTTTTACTAATATTTTTGATAATAAATTAAGTTAGTATTTTTTTTATAAAAATATAAAAGTTATTAAATCTTTTTATATCCATTTTTTAAATTCAATTGAAATAAATTGAAAAATTAAATTTGAGGCCAATCTCACAGACATGACAAAAAAGTGAGTTTTAAATGGAGAATGTTCAAAAGTTCATTAAGATTTTGTAACTAAATTAAATATGAAAAGATTAAAATGACATATATTGGGTTAATATATTTATAATTTATCTAATGTTAGTTTAAAACTAACTTAAAATATAATTTCAATATATAATTAAATTAGATGAAAAATAATTTCTAAATTAAAATTAAATATTTTTCACTATTTATCCAAAAATGATGTTTCTCAAAAAAATCCCAAAAATATACCCTAAGATAATATAGAACATATAATTCAAAAAGTAATTTTTTTTAGAAAATTAAATTTATAAATGTGCCTAAATTAATTTTATTTTTTTTACAGAAGGACAAAAAAAAAACAGTTCATTAAAGAAAATAGTATTTTTAAACATATAAAGACTTTACAAAAAATTATATTTTTTATTATCAATAAGTTTTGTTTATGTAAAAAAATTAACAAAATATTTGAAAATAATTTATCACTGTTTATATTACTAAGTTTAATGGCTAGGTTATAACTATCTTGTTTAAATAATTATAACAATAAAATGATGTTTCGTAGAAACTCATCATTGTGTGTAATGTACGCCAATTCAGTGTTGTTTTCAACACATGAAAATTTGTTGTTTCATGTAGCACAAGAAAATTAGGTTCCATGTGAAAGGAATTTTTGAATTAGTGAAATTAAATACATCAATAAATATTAATTTATTCAAGGAAAAAAGTTCATAAAACTTGGTGTGTTACAACGATCCTCCTGGTTGAGGACATCACTTCTTACATCTGTGTAAATTTAAATTTTTCATAACACTTAAAAAATACTAATATTAATAGTAAATGTAAAAAGACTATATAATTTATGGTTATTGTGATTAAATGTTTTTTTAAATCTGACATGATATAACTTATAATATTCCAAAATAACCAATGTGGTGCATGGGTTTTCTATAACATCCTTACTTAATAAGGAACTTATTAATTTGAAATGATAATTTTATTTACAAAATATTAAGGTCATTACAATTATGTACACCTATTCTTCAGATCATCAATGAACATCCTAACATCACAAGGTTATCAATTTCCATACCTACTTTAGACATAATGTCAACGAATCCAACAAACAACCTACTGGTTGCCAAAAATCCTTATACCTATACATATGAATACAATAACTTAAATAACCTAAAAAACCTTAGAAACATCTTCTTATATTGAATTGATATTCACCCGTAGAAAATAAGTGTAAAAATTATCAACATGGACTTCTCAAAATCATAATTCTAACAACTTAGTGAAAAGTTATGAAAAATATCTAGTGACCATGAAGTACATAGTGTATCCCATAGGGCTACATGATGTGTAATCCTTAGGCCTAAGTTAGGTGTAACCTCATTATTATGATGCATGGGATTAATATATATGATGTGTCCCGATGTAGGTTTGGCATGTGGGACTTTTCAGTCCCCCTAGTCATGTATTGTTAGTACATATCTAGTTAAATCATTAATAGATACACAACGTGTTCTAATTACATGAACATCACATATAAATTGGGGTTAGTTGATGTTTATTTTTTAGTACTTGAATTATGTTGTCCTAAAATACATGATATATTTTCTTGTCCACATATTTTTTGAATCCTAATGGATATATTGGGTGTGTATCATGGGATAAAATCTATCATGTAATCATACACAATGTGAACTTACAACTAAATACCATGTATGTCAAATGTGGTGGCTAGTAATGTAACCCACTACTAGAAATGAAGGTTATACCAATGGTTCTAAACTGTTGGTATAGTCTTGAAAACCGTTGGTATATCCTATACCAATGGTTTTCCAAACCGTATGGTAGTTAGCTGTGAGGAAAGTCCTATACCAACGGTTTGATCTAAACCGTTGGTATAGGCCACTATATGTATTAATTTACCAACAGTTGTAGGCTAACCGTTGGTACATGTTTGTATAGAATTTTTACCAGTGGTTTCAATGAAACTGTTGGTATATATTGAAGACTAAACACTATACCAATGGTTTTAAAACCATTGGGATAGTTTTTAAATTTTGATCAAAGTATACCAATGGTTTAAAACCGTTGGTATTTTGTATTTCCAGAACTATTGCACAACATCCCCTCCAGTAGCCCCTCCAGTATACACCTACATAAAAAATAGCACAAAAACCACATACAAACAGACTTAAAATAGCATAAAAACACCTGCAATAGCACAAAAAAAACATATAAAACCATCCAACTCTTCCAATAATGTCATGTAATACAATTCCCTATTTCAATATTCATATAACAACAATATTTCAGTAGAGTTGAATGAATGGTTCAATAACTCAAACATTATTTACACCCATTTCAATATTCATATGACAACCACTCTTCCAGTAGTAATTCACCTCACCCCTGCACACCCCCACCTAGCACATCCCCCACCTCCCCATCAAATTCTAATAGGCAGAATAGTCTGAGAAATACTTATTAATGTTGGATAATAGTTTGAAATTGGCTCAAATCCCAATTGTTTTTTCTTCTGATCCTAGATTTGGGTATGTAATGATTTGTGATTCATTTTTCATTGAACTTTTATTTTTTATAATATATGGTGAAATGGTATTTTCTTAGAAGTCTCATCACTTATGACCCCATCAGTGAAATGAACCAAATCCTGAAAAAGAGATTGTGACTATTGTTGATGAGTGTAAATTTCAGAGACACCACCTCTTTGATTAGAGACATGTTATATATGCAAAAATAAATGTCATAGTAATATAATTTATTCTAATGTGAAAAAAATCGGTTTTAGACGTGTTGGATAAAATACATGTATATGTTCAAATTTAAAATGGAATATGTTCTTTTTAAAGGAAATGTCAGTTTTGATGCACTAAGAATGATGATGAAGGAGGTAGGGGTGTTAATATTAGATATTGGGTGAATGGTAATGGATTTGTTGGTAAAATCTATAGTGGTAATAACATAATATTCTTGGGTATTGGTTTTTATACGCATAGTGATCATATAAAAATTGGTTGAATAAGTGGATGATGAACATGTGTCTGATCTAGAGTGTGTCGTGATGCATATGAGTTTGAGAAAAAACATCCCCCTTCCAGGATGGGTTATAGCCATACAGGTGTACTACTGGTTAATGTAAGGGCGAAACTTCTTTAGTCCATGATAAAAATAATTGATGAGACCCTCTCATACTTAATAGTGAGAATAAAAGTGACAACACATAATATCCTCCAAAAAATTGGATCCAACTGAATCATGCCCCAAATACCCTCTTTAAACCAACCATCCTACCATAGGATTTTGACAAGTGGCAGCATATTCCCTCGCTACACTTTCATGATGTTGTGAAATAAAACCCCTAAATTTTTGAAATTGTTAGGTTTTTTAGGATCATAATAAGATCTTTTGACAACAAAATAACACCCAAATATGATCTATCCTCATACCAAAGCAACATTTATAGAAAATGAAAAACATATGAAACTGTATTTTACATGGGAGTGGTTTTATTCTTCCTAAATCTAAAGAGAATGTTTGATGATGCATGCTATGAAACTAAATTTGAAAATGGGGTATGGAAACTGACCCATGGTTCCATGGTGATTACCAAAGGAGTAAAGTATGGAACACTTTACTTGATTTAAAATTTAGGCAGAACTAAAATGATCAGAAGTTCAACTTGTGATGGTCTTGAAAAATGGAACTGTATATTTATTGACCTTAGTGGGAATAATATTAATGTTCTTAAGTCTATGAACACTAAATGGTACAAGTATGGTGCGATCAATTGATCAGAGTAGGATTCCACCACATCATGCCTTGGATTGAGGAGGGGTTGACTCGTACAAATAAAAATTGACCAATGTATCATTGTCCTAAAGTATCAACACAATCCAAATACGTTTGGTTATTTTTTTGTATGCCAGTTGTTGTTTTCAATTAAAATGTTGTTCATTTTAAAAAAGTGAGACACTTAGAGTGATACTGGCCATAATATGTCTCAAGTGGAGGTCGGGTTGACTTGTACATGTCACAAATGACACATATATTGTCACGACCCGACCTCGGGGCCCGTGCCGTGACTACCCCAAGCCCGCCTTCCATAGGCCAGGGGCTGGCGACTAGCACCAAGGCGTAAAATCCCGGTAAACAGGGAAGGCATTGCCTTTATGAGTAACAACCACCACAGAGTCAGCAAGCGGAAAGTAACTACAAAGTGCAGAAAAGTAAAGGGGGCCGGAAATACAAGCCCAACTGTAAAGTACAACTGAAAAGGTAAAGAACAGCAACTGAAGAAAAGACGGCGGCCTCGTGTCGTCCACTGGCAATCCCACCTGAAGGGTGGGTACAGATAGCCTCCAGGCTCCTCGGGTCCCACGTCCGCTCCGAGCACGTCCCGCCCAGTGGTCCGCCTCCAGGTACCGTCCTGCTCCACGCCCCAACCGAGATCAGCGCTGTCCGTCGTCTGCATCCAACACAACAAGGTGCGGGCATAGCCCGTGCAGGGGTGAGTATAACTACTCAGTAAGGACCCCGAGACCCCCGAAGGTCTCCCGAAATCCACAAAGGATATAGCACAAAAGAAAGATGCAATCACGAAGTAACATCTGACTCGACTTAGGTATATGCCCATACATATACCTAAGTCCCCAATTCTAGCTCTGCTCACGAGCTCAAGAACAACTCAATCCACAAAGGAAAGCAAGACTCAAATCCACAAAGGAGAGTAAACAGTAAATCCACAAAGGATAGTTCAACACAATCCACAAAGGAGAGTAACATAAGATTCAGCTCAACCAGGTATACTTTTTCAGATGACGTCAAAGATGATCACTGATCCATCTAAGTCGTCGGACCCACGAAAGATCGATAGGTACTAACCCCCGCAAAAGACCCACGTAGGATCGGGCTCACACAGAACCTGTAGGCAGTGGCTCACACAGAACCGGTAGTAAGGACCCACATAGGATCGGGCTCACACAGAACCTGTAGCACTGATCCACGTAGGATCGCTGAGTGCAGTAGTCGGCGCAGTCCACTGAGGATCTTTGCATAGTCGTCGCCGCAGTCCACGAAGGATCTCTGCTCTGCCGTCGTCGCAGTCCACGGAGGATCTCTGCTCTGCCATCGTCGCAGTCCACGGAGGATCTCTGCTCTGCCGTCGTCGCAGTCCACGGAGGATCTCTGCTCTGTCGTCGAAGTCACAGCCAGCGCTAGGGTTCCCGCACATAGCGAGCTCGTTTAGGAGGGTCCGCTCCACGAGCCGAGAGGCTGATACATCAACTGACACGTAGTCTGAAGTTGATGTATCCAAAAGTTCCGTATCGACAATAGGATCTCAACGCAACAGACGGCGCGTCAATCGGACGCCCGGTCTGAGAGTTATTGGCATTTTCGTCCCAGGGGCCCGGTTGGTTTTTAGGGAAAAACCAACCCGAACGTACTCCGCCTGTATCCGATCCTCGGGCGGAGTATGCCAAAAGTTCCGTCTCACTTAGAGGAAACTACCACAGCTGACGGTACGTCGATCGGACGTCCGTAGCTCAAGTTATGAGCGTTTCCGCTCCGAGGGCCCGGTTGGTTTCGTGTACGAACCAACCCGACCGAACCCAAAGTCTTCCGAAACATTGAGTATAATATACCGAAACGACCGTATCGATCCAAGGATCGCGTAGCCACTGACGGTTCGTCAATCGGAGGTCCCAGGCCCAAGATATGGACAAAAGACCGAAGAGGGCCCGAAAACGGGGGTTCTGGGCCCGGGGCGACCCGGCCCGAACCCCCCCTGGGTCGGCCGAACCGGGTCGGCCCGACCCGGCCTGGGCGCGGCCCGGCCGACCGGACCGGCCGGCTCGGCTTCAGCCGAGCGGCTGAAGGAATTGCCGCGGGTTTGACCCGCGGCTTGGTGGAACGCGGCCCCGCGGGGGGCCGCCTGTCACGCGGACGCGGCCGGGCCGCCGCGTCCCTCCCCGGTTCCGCGCGACCGCGGAACCGGCCGCCGCCGCCGCGGCTTCAGCCGCGGCGGAACTCCTCCACGGCGGCGCGCCGGGCGCCGCCGCCTCCGGCCGCCGGCGCCGCCGCCGCCTTCCGCGGGCCGCTGGAGTTGCTCCGGTGGCCCGTTTTGCCTCCCGTCTGCGCCGTTGCTCCTCCCGGGGGCCGATCTTCACTGCGGGATCAACAGATCGCCCTTGCCGCACGGTTCGTCGTCGTCCGCCAAATCCGCACAACAAAAGATCGGCGGAGGGTTGCCGGGTCTTGTTCGTTAGACCCGCACCCTCCGCGTTAGTCATAAAAATCATCGGGAGGAAAAGAATTAACCAATCAACAATTTTAAATAAATTAAAATTGTTCCGAGATTGGGTTCTTTATTTGAAAAGAATAAACACGGGAAAAAAAATAAAATATTCCAATCAACCCTTACCTTGTTGTCGTCGTCGGACGAGAGGTCGTCGCGGAATCGCTCGTCGCGGAAGAAGGAGATCGTCGCGTCGTCGCGGTATCCGGCGTCGCGTCGCCAATCTCCGGATCAAGAACAAACGGATTTAATTAATTAAATCCATTGTTATTGAAATTAAAAAGGGAGAATTAACGATCCGATTCTCACCTTAGTTGCCGAACGAGGATCGGCCGCGGAAGAAGAGGCGTCGCCGAAGAACGTCGCGGGTAGAGCTCGTCGACGTCGCAGATCACGGTGTGCGTCGTCGAATTCCGGTCGCCGGCGTTCTTTGCGTTCTTCGCGTACTTCGCGTTCTTCGCGGGGCGATGAAGAAACAAAGATCCTCTCAAATCCTTTCCAAGGATTTTTAGGTTGGTCTTATTTTATAAACATGCCAACAAACGCAAAAGCGTAAGTAACGACCCATCAGTTCGTTGAATTAATTCAACGAGCGAAACAACCCATTTAATTCACGAAATAAACCGCTCAATTAAATGGTCTGTTAAGAATTTAAGAAAACGCGTCGGTTGACTTTTCAGTTACTTTGACGGGTTTTCGCAGGTGCGTTACTTAGCGAAAGAAACGGCGGGGCTCGTGCGGGCCCTGCCTCACAAATACCCTACCAAGAGGGTAGGATATTTCCGGATAGCACCCTATCCGCTTTAACTCAGTTCAAGTGGCTTCCAAGTGACTTCCAAGCAGCTTAAGTGAAATAAAATAAAGTTGTCGCACAAATTTTATTTTATTTCTGACTTAAAGCCCCAAAATTTAAAAACCACGTCTGAGAAAACGCAACTCCTGAAGAGGCGTTTCTAAGCAAATACCGGTGCTGCGATTTCATCGGTGCCCTCAGAATTCGATTCCGGGCACCGGTTCTAAAGATAGAAAAACCCGCTCGTCCGTTCACTGAACGTACCTGAGCCAAACTTCGGAAATTGATTCCGGGCGCACCGGGCCTCGGAATCAGGTGCCGTTTGAAGCTGCGCTCTTGTAAAATTCCAAAGAAAATTAAGAAAAAAAATTTCCTTGAAATTTGCGGGTCTTTACATTACTCCCACCTCAGGGCTTTACGTCCCCGTAAAGATACATCAAAAACTAGGGGAACAAATGGGGGTACTGAGCACGCATCTGAGCCTCCCGCTCCCAAGTGCTCTCCTGGAGGTTCCCGTGCTTCCATCTGACGCGCACAAGAGGAATCGACCGCCCACGTAGGACCCGCTCCTGTCGATCCTCGATCTCCACTGGGACCTCCGCAAAAGTCGCCCCATCGTCCACGTCTAGCTCCCCAAAGTCGATGATGTGTGTTGGGTCGTGCACGTATCTCCTCAGCTGAGACACGTGAAAGACGTCGTGCACCCGGTGCAACTGAGGTGGTAGAGCCAGGCGATAAGCCACCTCTCCTATCCTGCTGAGGACCTGGAAAGGCCCGATGAAGCGTGGAGACAACTTGCCGCCTCGGCCAAATCTCCGTAAACCACGTCGAGGTGAGACACGCAAAAAGACGTGGTCGCCATCCTCGAACTCTAGTGGCCTCCGCCTCCTGTCAGCATATGACTTCTGCCGGCTCTGAGCTATCCTCATCCTCTCCTGGATGATCTGGACCTTCTCTGTCGTGGCTCGGACCATCTCTGGTCCCACGAGTGCTGACTCCCCAGGGTCTGTCCAGCACAACAGTGATCTGCAGGGTCTGCCGTACAACGCCTCGTATGGTGCCATCCCGATGGTGGAGTGGTAGCTGTTGTTGTACGCGAACTCCACCAAGGGTAGGTGGTCCTCCCAGCTGCGACCAAAGTCGAGAACACATGCACGGAGCATGTCCTCGAGTGTCTGTATGGTCCTCTCCGTCTGACCATCCGTCTGAGGGTGGAAGGCTGTGCTCAGATGGAGCCGCGTCCCGAACGCCTCCTGCAACCCCTTCCAAAGCCGGGAAGTGAAACGAGCATCTCGATCGGAGACGATAGACGATGGCACACCGTGAAGCCGTACGATCTCCTGGACGTAAAGACGTCCCAAGATCTCCACTGATCCCTGCTCTCTGATGGGTAAGAAGTGTGCCGACTTGGTGAGTCGGTCGACAATCACCCAAATGGAGTCGTGACCTCTGGAAGTGCGTGGAAGTCCAGTCACGAAGTCCATAGATATGCCGTCCCACTTCCACTCCGGGACCTCCAAAGGCTGTACCAAGCCTGCTGGTACCTGATGCTCTGCCTTCACCTGCTGGCAGGTGAGGCATCGTGAAACGAACTCTGCCACAGCTTTCTTCATGCCCGGCCACCAGTGCTGTCGCCTGAGATCCTGGTACATCTTCGCCACTCCGGGATGCACTGCTAAGGGAGAAGTGTGAAACTCTCTCAGCACCTCCTCTCGAAAAGCGACTGGTACGAAGGTACGTCCTCTGAAAAGGATGTCGTGCTCTGCTCCAAGGGAGAAACCATCAGGCGCCTGACCTGAGGATATCAGTGCACGCCGGGTCTCACAGTCAGCGTCCCCACGCTGAGCCTCTCTGACCCGCTGTAGAAGTGGAGGAGAGACTGTGAGAGACTGAAGAAAGGCTGCTCCGTCTCTATCCACGAAGGATATCTGTAAGGAGGCTAGCTGCTCTGTCGCCTCCTCAAGTAGCTGAATGCCCATCCTCCTGCTGAGGGCATCGGCTACCACGTTCCCCTTCCTAAGAGTATAGACTATCTCAAAGTCATAGTCCTGGAGGAACTCAAGCCATCTCCGCTGTCTCAGGTTCAGGTCCTTCTGAGAGAAGATATACCTGAGACTCTGGTGGTCAGAAAAGACTGTGAAGCGCTCTCCCATCAGATAGTGCCGCCAAGTCTTCAGAGCGAAGACCACTGCTGCTAACTCCAGGTTATGAGTGGCATAGTTCTGCTCATGCGGCCTCAACTGACGTGATCCCTAAGCGATCACGGCCCGCTCCTGCATCAGAACGCACCCGAGTCCAGTCCCTGACGCATCGCAGTAAACTACATATCCAACTCCCTCCTCAGGCAACCTCAAGATAGGTGCGCTGGTCAACCTCTGCCTCAGCTCCTGGAAGCTCTGCTGACATCTGTCTGACCACACGAAGGGTTTCCCCTTCTTCGTCAAAGCTGAGAGTGGGGCCGCAACTCTGGAGAAGTTCGGCACAAATCTCCGATAGTATCCGGCTAGGCCCAAGAAGCTCCGCACCTCCGTCACGCTCCTGGGTGGCTCCCAAGCTAGCACTGCCTCGATCTTCGCGGGATCCACTGCAACTCCCGCCTCAGAGATGACGTGCCCCAAGAAGTGGACCTCACGTAACCAGAACTGGCACTTTGAGAGCTTGCCATAAAGCTGGTGCTCTCGGAGTGTGTCTAGCACAACTCGCAGGTGGTAGGCATGCTCCTCCTCAGTCGTTGAGTATACCAAAATGTCGTCAATGAAGACCACGAAAAATCGGTCGAGGTATGGCTGGAAGATCCTGTTCATGAGGCTCATGAACACTACTGGAGAATTGGTTACGCCGAACGGCATAACCAAGAACTCATAATGGCCATACCGACACCTGAAGGCCGTCTTCTGCACGTCCTCGTCTCGAACTCTGAGATGATGATAGCCTGACCGGAGGTCTATCTTCGAGAACCACCGCGCTCCCTTGAGATGATCGAAGAGGTCATCAATCCGTGGCAGCGGATACTTGTTTCTTACTGTCACCTGGTTCAGGCGACGATAGTCGACACACAGTCGCAAGCTCCCGTCCGCATTCTTGGCGAACAAAATCGGGGAAGCCCAGGGTGAAACACTAGGTCGGATAAACCCCTTGCTCTGCAAGTCCTCCAACTGTACCCGCAGCTCTCGAAGCTCGGCGGGGGCCATCCGATATGCTGGAGTAGATATCGGGGCTGTCCCGGGGTACAAGTCGATGTAAAAGTCTACCTCTCTACGAGGAGGTAGCCCTGGAACGTCGTCGGGAAAGACGTCCATGTACTGGTCCACCACTGCAGGAAAGCTGGACTCCGCACGTCCACTGCTCCTAGGATGAGGCTAGCCAACTGATGAGAGGTGGGCTGCACTCTCCTCCGCGGAAGTCCATCCTGTGCTGCAAAGGTTCCCTTCTCACCGGTGAAGGTAAACCTGCTCCCGTCGGTGCGAACACATCGCACCTTGCGCCTAAAACAGTCGATCTGGGCATGAACCGTGGATAGCCAATCCAGGCCCAAGATGACGTCGTAAGGCCTCGACGCCGCTACAAGGAGATCCCAGTCGAAGCTCTCGCCTCCTAGAGTAAGCTCACACTGCCGGCACCAGTGCGTAATCGTCGAGTCTGCTCCCGTAGGAATCTCTAGCCGTAAGGATCGAGCCAACGGCTCAGTCGGAATCTCCGAGCTCCGAACAAGGGCAGAGGCTATGAAAGAGTGACTCGCTCCTGTGTCTATAAGTACTGCAGCAAGGGTGGAATAGACACAGATCGTACCTCGAATCATCTCTGGCATGTCGGGGTCGTAGGCCTCCACTGCCTGGAGCTGGGCCTGTCCCTGCCCGCCAGCTCCCTGTGGTCGAGGTGGCCCTCCTGGTGGTGGTGGGGGTAGAGCCTGGAAGCGTCGCCCACCACCCCCTGCTCGGCCAACTCCTCTGCCTCGTCCGCCTCCTCCCTGCGGACCGCCACGGTCGACCCTCTGCCTCTGCCTGGGTGGCCCCTCCACCGTCTGCTGCTCCTCTGGTCGGCGAGTCGGGCAGTCACGAGCCATGTGACCCTGTCCGCCGCAGGAGTAGCACAGCCTGCCTCTCAGAAGGCTGGCACTCCGCTGTGTGCCCCGCACCGCTGAGCCGGTGTCCTGAGGCCGTCTGCGTGGGGGTCTGGTCTGCCTGGACCCGAGAGTCATCCGTCGGCTACCTGCTGCCGAAGACTCAGCTACCTGCCGCCCTGCGCTAGGTCTCGCCGCTGAAGAAGGCTCTGCCAGGAAGCTCTCGATCAGGAGGGCTCGCTCCAGCACTCCCGCCTGGGTCGGAATGCTGAGGGAGACCAGCGACGCCCGAATCTCCTGTCGCAAGCCCTGCTCGAAGGTCCGGGCCCGGAAAAAGGGGTCCCGTACCATGTCGGTCGAGTAGCGAGATAGGTCAGTGAACCTCGCCGCGTACTGAGCGACTGTCATGCTGCCCTGGCGCAGCTGGAGAAGCTCCTGGATGCGCACCGCTCAGAGGGTGGCCGGGACGAACTCAGAGCGGAAGAGGCTCTCGAAGTCCGTCCAGAGCAAGGATGCCTCATCGTGAACCTGGAGCATCAAGCTCCACCATCGTCCTGCCACCGCCTGCAGGAGGCTCGCCGCGAGAATCACCATGAGATCCGCTGGTGTCCTCACTAGCCTAAAGATCTGTACCACCGCCTCTAGCCAGTCCTCGGCGGCCTGGGGGTCCGCCTCACCGCGAAACCTGGGCGGTCGCTGGCTCTGAAACTCATGCAGTGCCCTAAGGCGACGTGCATCGTCAGCGTCTGGTACTGGTAGCATCGGTGGCTCGGCGGGTAAAGCTACCGCCGGTGCCACTGCTGGCAAAGGGCCCTGCACCGAGGCCTCATCGCTCGGTGGGCTGCCGTCGCGCCCTACACTCGGAACCCTAGCTGGCTGTCATCGCGGGGCCATCCTGAAAAGGAGAACAAGAGTACCACAGTCAGAACAGTATACCTGGTGAGCTGGCACAAGTAATCACAAGGAAAACTTGAGACTTTCATAAAGAAGATCAGTATACCCGGTGAGCTGACACAAGTAATCACAAAGAAAACTTGGAACACACACGCAATCAATGTTTTCATGCATTAAGTCGGAAATCAGGAGTCAGGGTCTTGGTGTACGGATACGTCGGCCGCCGCACCAACACTGGGCTCCCTGAACTGATAACCATACTCAATACACTAAACACTATTGCTTCATATAGGAAGAAAAGACGATCAGACTCTGCGGTAGAACCGACCACCTCTGATACCAATTTGTTACGACCCGACCTCGGGGCCCGTGCCGTGACTACCCCAAGCCCGCCTTCCATAGGCCAGGGGCTGGCGACTAGCACCAAGGCGTAAAATCCCGGTAAACAGGGAAGGAATTGCCTTTATGAGTAACAACCACCACAGAGTCAGCAAGCGGAAAGTAACTACAAAGTGCAGAAAAGTAAAGGGGGCCGGAAATACAAGCCCAACTGTAAAGTACAACTGAAAAGGTAAAGAACAGCAACTGAAGAAAAGACGGCGGCCTCGTGTCGTCCACTGGCAATCCCACCTGAAGGGTGGGTACAGATAGCCTCCAGGCTCCTCGGGTCCCACGTCCGCTCCGAGCACGTCCCGCCCAGTGGTCCGCCTCCAGGTACCGTCCTGCTCCACGCCCCAACCGAGATCAGCGCTGTCCGTCGTCTGCATCCAACACAACAAGGTGCGGGCATAGCCCGTGCAGGGGTGAGTATAACTACTCAGTAAGGACCCCGAGACCCCCGAAGGTCTCCCAAAATCCACAAAGGATATAGCACAAAAGAAAGATGCAATCACGAAGTAACATCTGACTCGACTTAGGTATATGCCCATACATATACCTAAGTCCCCAATTCTAGCTCTGCTCACGAGCTCAAGAACAACTCAATCCACAAAGGAAAGCAAGACTCAAATCCACAAAGGAGAGTAAACAGTAAATCCACAAAGGATAGTTCAACACAATCCACAAAGGAGAGTAACATAAGATTCAGCTCAATCAGGTATACTTTTTCAGATGACGTCAAAGATGATCACTGATCCATCTAAGTCGTCGGACCCACGAAGGATCGATAGGTACTAACCCCCGCAAAAGACCCACGTAGGATCGGGCTCACACAGAACCTGTAGGCAGTGGCTCACACAGAACCGGTAGTAAGGACCCACATAGGATCGGGCTCACACAGAACCTGTAGCACTGATCCACGTAGGATCGCTGAGTGCAGTAGTCGGCGCAGTCCACTGAGGATCTCTGCACAGTCGTCGCCGCAGTCCACGAAGGATCTCTGCTCTGCCGTCGTCGCAGTCCACGGAGGATCTCTGCTCTGCCATCGTCGCAGTCCACGGAGGATCTCTGCTCTGCCGTCGTCGCAGTCCACGGAGGATCTCTGCTCTGTCGTCGAAGTCACAGCCAGCGCTAGGGTTCCCGCACATAGCGAGCTCGTTTAGGAGGGTCCGCTCCACGAGCCGAGAGGCTGATACATCAACTGACACGTAGTCCGAAGTTGATGTATCCAAAAGTTCCGTATCGACAACAGGATCTCAACGCAACAGACGGCGCGTCAATCGGACGCCCGGTCTGAGAGTTATTGGCATTTTCGTCCCAGGGGCCCGGTTGGTTTTTAGGGCAAAACCAACCCGACCGTACTCCGCCTGTATCCGATCCTCGGGCGGAGTATGCCAAAAGTTCCGTCTCACTTAGAGGAAACTACCACAGCTGACGGTACGTCGATCGGACGTCCGTAGCTCAAGTTATGAGCGTTTCCGCTCCGAGGGCCCGGTTGGTTTCGTGTACGAACCAACCCGGCCGAACCCAAAGTCTTCCGAAACCTTGAGTATAATATACCGAAACGACCGTATCGATCCAAGGATCGCGTAGCCGCTGACGGTTCGTCAATCGGAGGTCCCAGGCCCAAGATATGGGCAAAAGACCGAAGAAGGCCCGAAAACGGGGGTTCTGGGCCCGGGGCGACCCGGCCCGAACCCCCCCTGGGCGGCCGAACCGGGTCGGCCCGACCCGGCAAGGCCGGGTCTGGTCCGGCCTGGGCGCGGCCCGGCCGACCGGACCGGCCGGCTCGGCTTCAGCCGAGCGGCTGAAGGAATTGCCGCGGGTTTGACCCGCAGCTTGGTGGAACGCGGCCCCGCGGGGGGCCGCCTGTCACGCGGACGCGGCCGGGCCGCCGCGTCCCTCCCCGGTTCCGCGCGGCCGCGGAACCGGCCGCCGCCGCCGCGACTTCAGCCGCGGCGGAACTCCTCCACGGCGGCGCGCCGGGCGCCGCCGCGCCGGCGACCCGCGCCGCCGCCGCCTTCCGCGGGCCGCCGGAGTTGCTCCGGTGGCCCGTTTTGCCTCCCGTCTGCGCCGTTGCTCCTCCCGGGGGCCGATCTTCACTGCGGGATCAACAGATCGCCCTTGCCGCACGGTTCGTCGTCGTCCTCCAAATCCGCACAACAAAAGATCGGCGGAGGGTTGCCGGGTCTTGTTCGTTAGACCCGCTCCCTCCGCGTTAGTCATAAAAATCATCGGGAGGAAAAGAATTAACCAATCAACAATTTTAAATAAATTAAAATTGTTCCGAGATTGGGTTCTTTATTTGAAAAGAATAAACACGGGAAAAAAAATAAAATATTCCAATCAACCCTTACCTTGTTGTCGTCGTCGGACGAGAGGTCGTCGCGGAATCGCTCGTCGCGGAAGAAGGAGATCGTCGCGTCGTCGCGGTATCCAGCGTCGCGTCGCCAATCTCCGGATCAAGAACAAACGGATTTAATTAATTAAATCCGTTGTTATTGAAATTAAAAAGGGAGAATTAACGATCCGATTCTCACCTTAGTTGCCGAACGAGGATCGGCCGCGGAAGAAGAGGCGTCGCCGAAGAACGTCGCGGGTAGAGCTCGTCGACGTCGCAGATCACGGTGTGCGTCGTCGAATTCCGGTCGCCGGCGTTCTTCGCGTTCTTCGCGTTCTTCGCGTTCTTCGCGTTCTTCGCGGGGCGATGAAGAAACAAAGATCCTCTCAAATCCTTTCCAAGGATTTTTAGGTTGGTCTTATTTTATAAACATGCCAACAAACGCAAAAGCGTAAGTAACGACCCATCAGTTCATTGAATTAATTCAACGAGCGAAACAACCCATTTAATTCACGAAATAAACCGCTCAATTAAATGGTCTGTTAAGAATTTAAGAAAACGCGTCGGTTGACTTTTCAGTTACTTTGACGGGTTTTCGTGGGTGCGTTACTTAGCGAAAGAAACGGCGGGGCTCGTTTGGGCCCTGCCTCACAAATACCCTACCAAGAGGGTAGGATATTTCCGGATAGCACCCTATCCGCTTTAACTCAGTTCAAGTGGCTTCCAAGTGACTTCCAAGCAGCTTAAGTGAAATAAAATAAAGTTGTCGCACAAATTTTATTTTATTTCTGACTTAAAGCCCCAAAATTTAAAAACCACGTCTGAGCAAACGCAACTCCTGAAGAGGCGTTTCTAAGAAAATACCGGTGCTGCGATTTCATCGGTGCCCTCAGAATTCGATTCCGGGCACCGGTTCTAAAGATAGAAAAACCCGCTCGTCCGTTCACTGAACGTACCCGAGCCAGACTTCGGAAATTGATTCCGGGCGCACCGGGCCTCGGAATCAGGTGCCGTCTGAAGCTGCGCTCTTGTAAAATTCCAAAGAAAATTAAGAAAAAAAATTTCCTTGAAATTTGCGGGTCTTTACATATATCATTTTCTTAAAGTATTAATACAATCTGAAAGTGTTTGGTCAGTTTTCTGTAGGCAAGTTATTGTTTTCACGAAAAATCATGTCTATTTCAAATAAAAGAGAGACACTTTGAGTGATATCGGCTACACCGTGCACCGTATTGAGGCAGGGTTGACTTGTACATGTCACATATGACTCATGAACCGCTTTCATAAAGTATCAATAGAATCTGAATGCGTTTGGTTGGTTTTTCATATTCCAGTTTTTGTTTTCACTTAATATGTTTTTCATTTCAAATAAAGGTGCGACACTTTGAGTGGTGCCAGACACACCACACCTCAGATTGAAGTAGGATTGAATCATACACGTCACATATGACCCATGGCTTGTTGTCCTAAAGTATCAACACAATCCAAAAACATTTGGTTGATTCTCCGTTTTCCAGTTGTTTTTACTTAAAATGATGTCCATTTTAAACAAAATAGATACATTTAGAGTGATACCAGCCACAACGCGCCTCAAATTGAAGCAGGGTTGACTCTTAAATGTTACATATGACCCATGTATCGTTTTACTAAAGTTTCAACAGAATATTAATGTGTTTGGTCGGTTTTCCGTATGTCAGTTATTGTTTTAACATAAAATGATGTCTATTTAAACAAAAGAGAGACACTTTGAGTGTTTTCGGCCACACCGCACCTCGGATTGAGTCGGGGTTAACTCTTACACATCACATATGACCCATGTATTGTTTTCTTAAATTTTTAACAGAATCTGAATGCATTTGGTTAGTTTTCCATATATTAATTGTTGTTTTCACTTAAAATGATGTTCATTTTAAACAAAAGAGATACACTTTGAGTGGTATAGACCACACCACACTTTGGATTTAGGTGGAGTTGACTCGTACACATCATATATGTCCCATGGATCATTTTACTAAAATTTCAACAGAATCCGTATGTGTTTGGTCGGTTTTCTGTATGTCAGTTGTTGTTTTCACTTAAAATGATGTCCATTTTAAATAAAAAAGAGACATTTTGAGTCTTGTCGGCCACACCACACCTCAGATTGAGTGGGGGTTTACTCTTTCACATAAAAAATGACCCATGGATTGTTTTACTAAGTCATCAACACAATCTGAATGCATTTGATTGGATTTCTATATGCCAGTTGTTTTTACTTAAAAGAGTATCCATTTTAAACAAAAGAAATACACTTTGAGTGGTTCCGGCCACAGCGTGCCTCGGATTGAGGCGAGGTTGACTCATACAAGTTAAATATGACCCATGGATCCTTTTCCTAAAGTATCAACAAAATCAGAATGCGTTTGGTTGGTTTTCCGTTTGCCAGTTGTTGTTTTCACTTAAAATGTTGTCCATTTTAAAGGAAAGTGAGACACATGGAGTAGTGTCGGCCACACCACACTTCAGATTGAGTAAATTTTGACTTTTATAGGTCAAAAATGACCCATGGATCCTTGTGTTGAAGTATCAATACAATATGAATGCTTTTGGTCAGTTTTCCGTATGCCAGTTGTTGTTTTCACTTAAAATGTTGAACATTTAAAATAAAAGTTAGACACTTTGAGTGGTACTGGCCACACCGTGACTTATACTGAGGCTAGGTTGACTCGTACACGTCAAAAAGGACCCATGGATCATTGTGATGAAGTATCAACACAATCTGAATGTGTTTGGTTGGTTTTCTGTATGCCAATTGCTGTTTTCACTTAAAATGTTGTCCATTTCAAATAAAAGTGAGACACTTCGAGTGATACCGACCACACCATGACTCGGATTGTGGTGGGGTTGATTCATACACATCAAAAATGATTCATGGATCATTTTCTTAAATCATAAACACAATACAAATGTGCTTGGTCGGTTTTTCATATGCCAGTTGTTTTTACTTAAAAGCGTATCCATTTTAAACAAAAGAAAGACACTTTGAGTGGTACCGGCCACACCATGCCTTATATTGTGGTGGGGTTGACTCGTACATGTCAAAAATTAACCATGGATCCTTTTAATAAAGTATCAATAGAATCCGAGTGCGTTTGGTCCGTTTTTCGTAAGGCATTTGTTGTTTTCACTTAGAATGTTGTCCGTTTCAAAGAAAAGTGAGACACTTTGAGTGGTGCCGGCCACACCGCACCTTGGATTGAGGAAATATTGACTTTTACATGTAAAAAATGACCCATGTATCATTGAATTGAATTATAAACACAATCTGAATGTGTTTAGTTTTTTTTCCGTATGCCAGTTGTTGTTTTCACATAAAATGTTGTCCATTTCAAATAAAAGTGAGACACTTTGAGTGGTACTAGCCACACCATGCCTCGGATTGAGGCGGGGTTGATTAGTACATGTCAAAAATGACCCATGGATTATTTTGTTGAAGTATCAACACAGTCCAAATGCGTTTTGGTTGGTTTCCCATATGCCAGTTGTTGTTTTCACTTAAAATGTTGTCAATTTCAAGTAAAAGTGAGACACTTCGAGTGATACCGGCCACACCATGCCTCAGATTGAGGTGGTATTGACTCGTACAGGTCAAAAATAAATCATGGATAGTTTTCATAATGTATCAACATAATCCAATTGTGTTT
The DNA here is from genome assembly GCA_963277665.1 of Viscum album. Lineage (NCBI taxonomy): Eukaryota > Viridiplantae > Streptophyta > Magnoliopsida > Santalales > Viscaceae > Viscum > Viscum album. Next base: position 623,864,090 of record OY728150.1, on the reverse strand, counting down.
GGATGGTTTTCCAAATGCTAGTTTTTTTTTCGTTTAAAATGTTGTCCATTTTAAATAAAAGTGAAACACTTTGAGTGGTATCGGCAACACCGTGCCTTAGATTGAGGTAGGGTTGACTCGTACACATCAAAAATGACACATTGATCATTTTTATAAAGTATAAACACCATCCAAATCCCTTTTGTTTGAATTTTGTATGTCAGTTGTTGTTTTCATTTAAATTGTTGTCCATTTCAAATAAAAGTGAGACAATTATAGTGGTACCGGCCACACCGTGCCTTGGTTTAAGGTGAGGTTGACTCGTACATGTAATTTTTGCGTTTTGAGTGCCGTTGAGTCCCCCCATTAACAATGGATGGGTAATGTATTTAAAACTCTATCTAGGCATCATACATCAAATTCTGACAAGACTATGAACCGTCGCGGGGTGTCGTCCTGGAGAAGGGATAAATCACGGCATTACCGCAGCGTGGCGACGACGTGACCATGGTGTGATCACGGCGTGATCATGGAATGACTGTGGCATGATAGCAGCGTGACCGAAGCGTGACCACGGCGTGACAGCGGCGTGACCGTGGTGTGACCGCAGCGTGATCATGGAATGACCGCGGCGTGACCGCGGCGTGAACGCGGCATGACCGGGGTGTGACCGCGGCATGACCGCGGCGTGACCGCGGTGTGTTGGCCCAGTCCAGCAATATCTGTGGGGCAGAATCTTCCGACCAGGAGTGAAGGGAGCGAGAGGATTTAGATCTAGTAAAAAACACTAAATCCCCAAATACATAATATGGAGTAAAAAACACCTGAACCAACAAAAAATGATCCAACTCCCTACAAAAAACATAATATGGAGTAAAAAACACTAAATCCCCAAATACATTAGGTGAGAGACAAGTAGTAACCATAGAATCATACCTCGGATCAAAGCCGGTGGACTGAATCAATCTGAACTCCTTCTAGAACCCTTTGCAGAATATAACAACCCGTTGTCCATAGAAAGTACTCAAAGATCTAAGTGACCAGATCGATAAAGAAAATAAAATAAAAACTAAACTAAAACATACCTGTCTCCTGTGACTATACCTTTCACCGCCCAAAATATAAGTACCACAACACCCCATGGGTCAAATCATGTTCCTGTAAACAAAGGGGAAAGAGATAAATGTTTCAAAATGATAATATCAAATAGTAATTTCCTATTAATTAACAATTACTCTTCCTATTAATGGTATATAATCAATTTGGACCGATTTTCAACTTAGTTTGGTTTTGCTCGATACAAGGGACAAGGTCTTATTATTCTTGGTTTTTATGTTTACACTTGAGATATTTATTTAAAAATGATGCATGTACTTGGCATTATTAATTGTGGTTTTATTTCTTAGCCTGTTTCCATGGGGCCTGTCCACATGAATAATTCTTGGAATTTAGGGTTCAGCTGACATTTATGCACTTTAATGTGATTGATGTCACTAACGATAAGGATTTAGATCAAGTAAAATATTCTTAAAAGGATTGTGCCTTGTAGAGATAGGTGTAGAAATTGTACATCTAGCATTTAATGAGGAAATACTTATGAGGATGGATTGGAATCTTGGTAGGTTCTTAGAGTGGGATGGTCCCTATGAGTATATAAAATGTATTATGAAATGTTGTACTCTATTTAATTATTCAAGAGTTTAACTAAAGAGATGAAGGATGAGATGCTATTTTGGGTATTGGGTATTGTCAGATAGAATGGCATTATAATGCCAAGAGGCTTGGTGTGATTTAATAGTATGGAAGCTGGTTAGTGGGGATATGTTATAATACATGATTTTTATGAGGTTGTTGACCGGATTATTGAGAATATAATGTTGATGGGTTCGACATGGTGTGCTTTTGTGACTAGGACAATCATAATGTGAATAATCCTCTTTGTCTAGTTGGATGATGAGATATGCATTGAGGCATGGGATAATCCTCAAGATATGAGTCTATACTATGTGACAGAGTGGATATTCTAGGATAGGTTTGATAGGATTAGGTTAGTGGCAAACCCATGCGAGGATGATACGATGTACGGAGACACATGGAGACACTTGGGGTTATTTATGCTATCTCATGGAGACACTTGGGGTTGTTTCATGACTCCAACATACTCCAGAAATGTTCCCACACAATGTTTTAGAAAAAAATTCCATCTCGTGGAATACCCCAAGGCTCCTCTATCTTCCAATGTTTCCTTACTCCCGCACCTCAAGGTATTACAATATACAAGTGATCTACGTCAACTAGTCAGGATATCATCACTAACCTCTATCCGTAGAAAGAAGTAACTTACCTAAGTGGCCAATAAAATAATGAAAATAAAATAAAAAATAAAAAAAACATACATGTATCCTGTGACTATACTTTCCACCGCCTAATATATAAGAACCACATCACCCATGGGTCAAATAATGTTCCTGAAAGCAAGGGGGAAACAATTCCATTTAATAATCTCTTCATTTTTCATTTTTTTCTTTATATAACACGTTGTTGGAAACACCATACTAGTTCACATAGCCATTGAATATGAACCTATGCTACATTAGTTGAGTTGAATATTGTGCGCATTACCCTCTTCACTATTGAAACAACCTCAGAGGGACCACAATCAATGTTTAGTAGTTGATCCTACTCTTGAACCTGGTTGGGCACCAGTCCATAAACCAGATGGTCTACTTGGTCATGAGGGTGTAAACTATTTCATTATACTATACTAAGAATAAAGGTGTTGGTATCTTTTCTACCAGTAATGGGAATTTCTCAAGGATTGAGTTCCAATAGAATTTAGTTCCTAAGTTAATGGCCCCTTAACTATCCGTAGATGTCAATGGGTGTCTCACATGGGAGTCTTGTGGTGTGTAGTGTCTATCTATGATTTCTGTGGTGCTTCCATATTGTGGGAAATTTGTATTTCATGGTAAATTTAATAAATACATTAGTAAGTTAGAAAATAAACCCATAGTCAATAGATATATACCCACTTTTGATAGAGAATACCATCCAAATAACCAACTTGGAAATCCAAGACCAACATTTTACTTTACCAATTCCAAATACATAATATATGGAGCACCAACTTATGTTTTATAAACTAATCAATTAAAGGGAAATAATCTCCTCAAAATAACCCATTAAATATCATATAGCATCACTCACCTCCAATTAGTTCATATGGTTCACTAACTACACAGAAGGATTGGCTATGAAGACTTCAAATAAAGTGGATCCATACAATAAGGACACTTAAGTGTTGAACAAAAATAGAAAACAAATCAAAGTTCACTTATTGGTTATGCCATGCGAGAGACATCACGATATGATTTAGACAAAATCAAAATAGAAAATAAAAATAATAGATGTAAAACATTAAAACTAAGGAAGTACTTATAGATTTAGAGTGTATAACTATTTTTTTATTTAAGATGGATCTATTGGGTGGAAGCTATTTCCCAGCCTAGGTAAAGAGAAAGCTCTCTCATTTAGGACAAATCAAAACAGAGAAGAAAAAAATCATATTAAGAACATTAAAATTAATTTAAGACTTACAGATTTGATGTTGATTGAAGAAGATGGAAGGATTTTCCCAGCCTGGGTAACCAGAGAGCCTCAGCAGATCTATATTTTTAGGGCTGCAGTCGTTTGGATAGAAGAGAATTGGGGCTACTATATTTTTGGGAAATCTTTCTCAAAGGTTTTTAAAAACCATTGGGAAATTTATTCTATACCAACACTTTTTAAAAACTATTTGTATAGGTTGTTGTAATAGAATTCAACCAACGGTTTCATTGAAACCCTTGGGAAAAGGAGGAATTTCCCAATGGTTTGGGAAATCCATTTGGAAAGGTTGGTAATAGTGGGAGTTTACCAATGGTTTGTTCAAACTGTTGGGGTAGTCCACCTATTCAAACGGTTTGTTCAAACCGTTGGCATAAAAGTGTTGGTATATCTATGAATTCCAGTAGTGAACCATCAAACCCCAGGGTTATGTACCCATTAACAACACACAACTTGTGAAATGAGATACACCCCATGTGACATTTACATATAAAACCTAATCCACAATGGCGAATTAATCTTCACGTGTTTCAAATAACACACACTGTATGATAAAAAAAGACAAATAATCCCTACAAACCAGCTCTAATTTCCAATTTCCCCTTGGATTTCACCACAATAAATCATGAATCACATAATAGCTATCAAAAATCCAAGATATAGGCCTTAAAATAATATAAAAATAATGATTTTATTGATTAAAATGACAAATTCTACCTTAAGGTAGAAACTATCAAAGCATAAATAATTTTAGATAAAGTTTCAAACATTACTACTTCAAAATCCACACCTTGATTTGGATATGATATATCTTCCTTGAAATATACCATTCCCTTAGTTCTCCCTCACCCAAGGGTGGAATCAATAATGGTACAACCCCACCCCAATACGATGATAAAGTTGGGTTTGGATGGGTGGGAAAGTAATACCTCTCCCAACAAAAATTAATTGATGTTCCAATGCCACCCCCACATAGGACCCAAAACCCAAATAAAAATTATACCCCCTCTAAATAAATCTCATTGATCTAAACACAATCATGGTGTTAGTATTCCTAATCATGGATTTTTTAAAAGGTATTAGTTATTCAAATGTTTATGGATAAAAATATTATTTTTAAAATATTAAATATTTTTTGAAGACCTATGATGCTTTTAAAAATAAAAGATCCATGTGACAAAATTAATAAATATCATTATAAGTATTCAAAGGCTCAAAAAACAAAAAAAAATGGACCTTTAAATCCTCTATTCCTTCATGTATTTTAATTATTAAAAAAACTCACTCAAATAGGTGAGGGTATTAGCTCACATATGACTCTAATACTCCCATGAAATCTCCTAGTGATTCTTTTGCTACCATAGGATTAAAAAAGAGAATCCTTTATACATAAAGAATATTATCCTATGAGATCATCAATTTATAATTAGTAATAAAAAAGGTGGTTTCATCCTTGACATTCATCTCACCCTAGATGATAATGTGTGGTAGATCATGGACATACTGCCTTAGTTGTGATATGTGGAAGATATTATGAGCCCAAAATAACTGAATGGGTAACACCAGGTGAAAAGAAACCTTACCAACCCTATGTAGGATCTAGAAAACTTGTTTAATCTAGGGGATTAATTGATTCCATGATCAGATATTCTTAAACAATGATAGGGAGATACCTTTAGAGACACATTATCTCCCTTATCAAACTCAAAAATATTCATAATATCTCTATATAAGATTTATAATATTTTTGAGTTATCCTAATCTACTATAAGATCATCTGCACCTTCTTTTTTATTAACCACACTAGTTTAGGCCCCATAAGAAATGAATCACCAACCTCTATTCATAAATGGTGTGATCTACATGGTATCTCATATATGGACTAAAATGGATCTATGTTGATAGTGGTGTGATAATTTTTTTTTGTGAAATACAATAATGGTTAGTGATCAACACAATTAATTATTGAATAAATCATGCAATCCTAAAACATATTCTCCAGAACGTGAATGGTCATCTCTATTTGGCCATATTTTTAGGGGTGGAATGTCATTATCAATCAAAATTGGGTATAAAAAGATTATTGTAAACCCATCCAGAAACACTATGTGTATCAAAAATCACAGTATAATATAGTCATTGAGGGATCCCCATGTAATCACATAATCCCCTCAATGTATATGTGTCTTAGACTCTCCACTGTTCTCTAGTCCCTGATAGGGAGGGAGTGACCAAACATAGTCTGTTGGATTAAGATGAACTAGATAATATCATACTATTTTTCTATTCATGGAAGTATAGTAACATATTCCATTGATATACTTATCTTCTTCCACTCGATAATCTCAAGGGGTTGGAACAAACTAGCAGAAACCTAGTACTCAATGTTCACTTTCTGAAAGGTAAGGCATCTATATATGAACTCAGCTATAATATTCTTCATGTACGACCAACATAACTATTTACTAAGATCCTAATATATATTCATCATTCTAAGATGTAAAAATAATGGGGAGGTATAAAAATACCTCAGCACCTCCTCTCATTAATCTAATGGAAGTAATGTCCACCCCTAGAAGAGGATTATATGCTCACAACCTCCAAAGAATCCATCAGGTGCATATCCCAAGACAATTTGATCATGTAAAACCATGAAATTGATGTCTCCAAATTTTTCCTCCATCACTCAATAAATAATCATGGTGGGAACCACCATTAATCAAAGGTAAAATATATTTTTCCTTTCCACCAAAACCAACCAAATCAAGAAAAACTTCTCAGATTCCTCCACTAACAATTGAGAATGTGATTTCATAAAGAGGACATCAACTACAATGTTTTAATTCCATTTATTATAGACTATATTATGGTAATAATCCCATAGAAACATTAATCAACACCTCTTCCTTAAGTTATGATCCCTCTAGGAGAATATTTTCCTAAGAATACTATGATCTATAAATATCACAAATTTATTGTTAAGAAGATAATGTCTCTATATCTTTAGGGAAATACCACTATTGAATACTGTATGTCATGGTTCACATAATTCTAATCATGAGGCCTCAGCTTCTTAGACCCATAATAAATCACTATTATCCATTACATTAGAAAAAAAACCAATCTTGGTACTAGATGTTTTTTACAAAATAAAAAACATAACCCCTTCATTTGGAAACTATAAAACCAGAACATTAGTCAACCTTTAATTAATCTCTGGAAATCCCTCAAAAAATTTCCATTTTCAATGAAAGGATACCCTTTATAGATAAGAGTGTCCATAGGATCCATTATCTTAGAGAAATATTCCATGAATCCTCAGTAATGTCCCACTAGCCTGAGATAATATCACACATCAAACAACATCTTGGGTGGATCCCATGCCAACACAACCTCTATCTTTGTAAGGTCTACTACTACCCCCCCCCCCCCTCAGAGATGACATGACCCAGGATGCGAGCCCCTTGAATCTAAAAATTTCACTTAAAGAGCCTATCATATAGTTAATGATCATGAAGTGGGTCTAGAATGACTCTCAAATTATCAGTATTATATTCCTCTATTTGAGAATAAATAAGAATATTATAAATTAAAACTACCATGAAATAGTCCAAGAATGGTTTGAAGATCCAGTTCATGAGTTCCATGAACACTGTAGGGAAGTTCATCACTCTAAATGATATCATGAAGAATTTATATTGAACACAATGACACCTAAACATAATATTGATGATATCCTACTCAGAAACATAAATAATATTATATCTTAACCTAAAAATGATATTCTAAAACCACTTATCTATTTTCAGTTGATATAATATATCACTTTTACTTGGTAAAGGTTAATTATTCTTGAAATTCACCTAGTTTAGGTAGTAATAATCAATAAATATCATGATGATATCATTTAAATTCTTAATGAATAGTGTAGGGGATCTCCAAGGGCACTCTAGGTCTAATTAATCCTTTCTCTAAATGGTTCTATGAATGAAAGTTTAATTCCATTGCTCAATAGGGGTTATCTATTAAGTTATGGAATAATTTATCATAGTCATGGGGTGAAAATATATTCAAAAAATCAGCATCTTATTGAGTAGGAAATCTTGGTATGTCCTCAAAAAAATATCCAAGTACTCTTCCACAATTGTGGGAATTAGATTCTCTAATATGCACATGAAACAAAAAGCAAGGATAAATGATGAATAATAAATTAAAACTTCTTTTGAGTTATCCACACTTTTTCCACCCAGGGGTCACAATCACTAGTGAAGGTAAATATTGAACCATCTACTCAATGAAAAATCACTAGAAAATGATAAAAATATATCGAATCTTGTACTACGTATAGCTAGTCCATACCAAGGATGACAAGATAGGGTCTTATCTCTACCATAATGAGATTACAGGAAAACCTTTATCTTTTGAGAGTAATATCACACTGATGATGGATATGGGAGAGAGAATGATCACCTTCAGTAGGTTTCTCAAGTTGAAGGGGTCAATTTTAAAGTTTTACTAATACATTATACTTCTGATAATGGATTGCATGAGTGATGATGAGAATAATTTCTAGATTAAAAAAGAAACAAAATGTATATTAATACATATTGGGTGACACTTGAACAAATTTCTTTATCAGCTTCATTTTACATCACACTTGACCACTTGTACTTTATTCTTGACATGGGTCAGCTGGAGGTGGTAGTGGTGGAGGTGGAACAAAGCACCATTGGTGTGAATAAATTCACACCTTGATCCAATGGTATCAATGTTATATGAAGAAAAACATAATAAGAGTATAAGAAGAACTTTTATTAAGAAAATAAAGTGAATTGAACAACTTACATGTGAAAGACAAATTTGAGACAACAAAAATGCAGCATAACATTACAATTGAACAAAGGATCCAAGATATTCAACTCTTTCACTACCACTGCCTTAAATAGGCATTTTGGGAGCCTTGGGTCGATCCTCCAATAGTACAAATCATCTCAATTAATTTTGGTAGGCCATAGGTGGTGGAAAGCTTGTGGAATTTGAACTTTTCAACATTTGACCCGAGGTGGCAGCCAACTTTCCTTCAGCAAACAGACGCATCTGGACGACCTTCTAGACGGCCGAATCAGGGTGGGAAATAGAAGACTCAAATGGATCTCTAGATGTCTACTAACCACCTGTAAAATTTGTCCCCATTTGGAGTTTCTGATTCTGAGATACGATCAAATTTGTGGGCTGTTTTTCTGGGCCGCAGAATCTAGACCAGAATTTTATCTCTAACTTGGGCCGACTCAATTACCTCCACGGAGTCCGAATTAGAATTATCTCATGAAGAGTGATTTCTTTCTATAAATTTCTTCTATAATACCACGAAATTTGGGATTAATTGGGCTTTTATGTTGGGCCCCACAATCTCATCAGTGAGCTGGTGTCCAATCTGCCTTCTCCAGAATTGCTTCCTTTCATTTCCAAATATCTCCATCATCCTCCATGAATTTTCCACTGATCCCTGAATCAAACATGTTCATATTTAAGTGTATATCAATTTCCAAAAATATAAAATTAAAATATGTATAATTATATTCCTTAAAATCAGATGAATCATTGGGTACTTTAAATGATGTTAAAAAATGTACCACATAATAGTGCATTTTAAGAAGGTATTACAATCATAATGTGAAATGATGTTCAATGTGTAAAATTCACTAAAATGGTGTTTATGAATAATAAAGAACATGAATATTATATATATTAACAATGAATATTAGCCTCATTTAGTGGCTAATCACACCCCCCAACTTGAGTTTTCCTAGTCCTGAGCAAAATATATCTCAACAATAAGAAATTCGAATTCCCTTTTACAAAAACATTTTAATACACAATGATCACCAAAAAAACTTATACAAAACAATAATGAAACCCATCAAAATATTTTAATACAAGATATTTTCATAAGCAGATCCCATTCCCAAGCCCATTCCTTTGTTCAAATTCATTGCCATATTTCTTCCAATATCAATTAAGTATGAGGATGTGTTGTGCATCACAACAGACATGGGGGTTCATCTTTATTCAAGGGGAAATTACGGAAGTGCTAGGTGGAATCTCATTTCAATATTAAGATGAGTATTCATTTTTTTTGTATCATTTTTTTTGTTTTTGTTTTTGTTATTGTTGTTGTTTTTTTGCAATTTTTCCATGGTAATTGAAGTTGCACTCAAAAGAGTAAACCCCTATAGCGAGACTTTGCCGATGACTCCCAGGCTCAAAGACCTTAGGGAACCAAGTGAATCCCACATACTCAGGCATCATCTCGAGTTAACTCAGTCAAAAACAAATTCAAATTACCAAAAATAGAGATAAAATTACTAACTCCGGGCCAGACAACTATGGAGTCACGATCCCCAAGTGTCGAAAGCCACGCATTAGGTCATTTCATTGCTCTACACGCAATTTTTTTTTAATTTTTTTTGAATACTCATATGAAACTAAAATTATCACCAAACCTATGCTATTTATTTAGGGGACCCCATGAACATAAACTAATACCCCACTATCCAAAGGATGTGCATTGTGATTTTTTTATTTGGATGAAAATATAAACGATGAAATATCACATTGGACAACCACACTTTCTAAAATCTATGCTCATGAAATTATACAAGGATTAAAATCAGAATCTGGGTATACTAAATTATTTGATATTCAGTTTCAAAGTGTGCAATGTGTATTACCATGTTTAAAGTTTAATGAATTTTTCCTTCCATTTAATTATTTTTTCAAATCAATCATTTTTTTTGACACAAAAGCATTTTTTTATTTTATCTCTCCCCCAACTTAAAATAACACTGTCCCCAGTGTTAAAATAAAAGAAAATTTAGAAAGGGGTATAGGTAGATAATGAATGTTCAAAAAGGAAATTGAAAATGAGGGTCATGGAATGAAGTCACCTGGTGGTTGAAGTTTGAAATTCCTACTGCTCCAATTTATTCCTTTGATATCCATGTCGCTTGAAAAGTTCCCTAGTGGAAAAAGGAAAAACAAAAAAAACAAAAAAAAAACAATATATATATATATATAATAAAGGAAGTAAAATATAAGTATATATATATAAATTATAGAATAAGGAAGCACAAGAAGCCGCATGTCAGTGGTAAGTGCGCGCCCCTGTCTCCCTTCGGTCCCAGGTTCGAGTCCCCGTGGCTTCGCCGGTTGTGACGGGGTTTGCCCCACGACCTATGGCGTAGACTTTTTTTTATTATTATATTTTTATTTTTTGTTTTTTAATTTTTTACCCTAAAAACACATAAAAAATAAACTGATGATACATTGTCTTCTTTTTAAATTTTTGGGTAAGGTATTACTCAAGGATCACACCACGTGACACGGATGAATATGGTGCTCCCCTTTCGTACCCATACATACTCATTATAGAAGAACAGGTCAACAATTTATTTTTTTTCGAAATATCAAAATGTCTCATTAACCCTATTTAAAATATAAAGTTGATTAAAACAACGAAATTATTAGAAACTTGAAAACCATGGGTTGCCTCCCATCAGCGCTTTGTTTAACGTCGTTAGCCCAACATGGACCCTAAATATATTAATTTGTTCCTGGTTCATAGGTTGGCTCAGTTAACTCAACCTCTATTTCCTGTTTATTGAATGATTCAATGAATGGTTTTAACCTTTGACCATTTTCCTTGAAAATGTAACCACTTGTGGGATCTTGAATTTCTACTACCCCATGGGGGTACACATAATTCACTATGAAAGTTCCTGACCATCTAGACCATAACTTTCCCGGGTGTAAATGAAGTTTTGAACTATACAAGAGCACAAATTTTCCCGGTTCAAAATGTTTGACCTTGATATTCCTAGATTGGTAGCCTTGAACTCTAGCTTTATTGATCCTTGAATTTTCATAAGCCTCCATCCTTAGTTCCTCCAGTTCATTGAGATCTAATTTCCTTTTTGTTCCGGCCAATGAGAGGTCATAATCCATTTTCTTAATTGCCCAAAAGGCCTTAGGTTCAATCTCCACTGTAAAATGGAATGCTTTACCATAAACCAACCTATATGGGGACATTCCTAAAATGGTTTTATATGCAGTTCTATAGGCCCAAATAGCATCTAAGAGTTTATCAGACCAATCTTTCCTAGAGGGGTTGACAGTTTTTTCAACAATTTGCTTAATCTCCCTATTCGCTAACTCAGCTTGACCATTGGTTTGAGGATGGTATGCAGTGGAAACTTTATGAGAAATACCATTCTTATACATGAGTGAAGCGAATGGGAGGTTGCAGAAATGGGTTCCTCGATCACTGATTATAGCCCTAGGAATTCCAAATCTTGAAAATATGTTCTCTTTTAGAAATCAAATCACAACTTGATGATCATTGGACTTAGTGGGAATGGAATCAACCCATTTTGAGACATAATCAATAGCTAAGAGTATGTGGAGGTATCCCCAAGAGTTTGGGAAGGGACCCATGAAATCAATTCCCCAACAGTCAAATATTTCAACCACTAAGATGGGAGTTAGTGGCATTTGGTTCCTTTTTGTGATGGACCCTACTTGTTGACACCTAGGACAGCTTTGACAAAATGTGTAAGAGTCCCTTGAGAGGGTGGGCCAGAAAAGACCACATTGAAGAATCTTTGTAGATGTTTTCTTAGAGGAAAAGTGACCTCTACATGCCTCACTGTGACAGAATTTAAGGATGGACTCTTATTCAGATTCTGGAACACACCTCCTAATGACTTGGTCAGGGCAGAACTTATAGAGGTATGGATCATCAAACACATAGTATCTAACATCAGAAAGAAATTTCCTTCGAGCTTGAGTCCCTAAGAATTTTGGAATGACTCCTGTCACTAAGAAATTTGCTATGTCAGCATACCAAGGGCAGTCACTCATAGAGTATAGGTGTGTATCAGGAACGGAATCAGACACAAAAAGGTGATTTGAGTTGTCTTTGAATTCCATCCTAGAGAGGTGATCAGCTACAACATTTTCAACTCCCTTTTTATCCTTGATTGTGAGGTCAAATTCTTGTAAGAGAATAAACCACCTAATCAGTCTAGACTTAGCATCTTGTTTTTGGAAGAGGTATTTTATTGCAGAATGGTTGGTGAACACAGTGATGGGGGATCCAAAAGGTAGGACCTAAACTTCTCTAAGGCAAACATAATATAAAGTAACTCCTTTTCAGTGGTGGTGTAGTTTATTTGGGCATCATTTAAGGATTTGCTTGCATAAGAAATGACATAAGGAGTTTTATCACAACGTTGTCCTAACACTGCTCCAACAAAAAAGTCACTGCCATCACACATAAGTTCGAAAGGAAGGTTCCAATTTGGAGATTTCATAATCGGAGGAGAGGCGAGAGAGGATTTGAGGGTTGAGAATGAACCCTCACAGCTTTCTGTCCAAACAAATGGAGCATCCTTTACTAGGAGAGAACAAAGGGAACGAGAGATTGAACTAAAGTCCTTGATGAATATTCTATAGAAACCATCATGTCCTAAGAAAGACCTCACTTCCTTGACAGTTTTGGGTGATAGAAGGTGACGAATGATTTCAACCTTGGCTTTATCAACTTCAATTCCCCTACCTGAGACCAGATGGCCTAAAACTAGTCCCTATTTAACCATAAAATGGAATTTTTCCCAGTTTAGGACCAGATTCTTTTCTTCACATCTTGACAAGACTCTCTCCACATTCTGCAGACATCCCTCAAAAGTATCCCCAAACACAGAGAAGTCATCCATGAAGACCTCTAGAAAATCCCCTACCATGTCTGAGAAGATTCCCATCATGCACTGCTGGAAAGTTCCAGGGGAATTGCATAACCCAAAGGGCATGTGTTTGAAGGAAAAGGTACCGAAAGGACATGTGAATGTATTCTTCCCTTGATCCTCTAGGGAGACCTCAATTTGATTGTACCCCGAGTACCCATCTAAGAAATAGTAGAAGGCATGACCTGCCACTCTCTCAAGGACTTGGTCAATGAATGGTAAGGGGAAATGGTCCTTCTTGGTGAATGAGTTTAGTTTCCTATAGTCAATGTAGACCCTCCATCCACTACTCACCCTTGTTGGAAGAATCTCTCCATCCTCATTGGTTATCACTGTGATTCCAGCCTTTTTTGGAACCACTTGGATTGGGCTCACCCATTCACTCTCAGCTATGGGATATATGATACCAGCTTTCAATAATTTCAGAAGTTCTTTCCTTACTACCTCCATGAGATTAGAATTGAGTCGCCGTTGAGGTTGAAGAAATGGCTTTGAATCAGATTCCAGAACAATCCTATGAGTCCTGATAAGTGGGCTAATCCCAGGAATATCAGAAAGGGTCCAACCAATGGATTTCTTATGGTTCCTAAGGACATCTAGAATCATCCTCTCATGATTTTATTCAAGAGAAGAAGAAATGACAATAGTATGTGTTTGATTTTACCCTAGGAAGGCATACATTAGTGCAGGAGGAAGTTCTTTCAATTCAAGATCAGGTTGGTTCATAATTTTAGCAGAAGATTGGGACATTGAATCAAGATCAATTTCTTTTTTTAGAGTTTCAGATAGGATTGATTCCCCACATGTAGATGTTTCAGCTACTAGATTGTCTTGATCATATTTAGGGAAGGAATTTGGAGTGGTCTCCATGAAAGTGGTTTCTTGAAAGGTTTCACTGCTTGTTGGACCTAAGACTTCATCATAAGAGAAATTTGAAAATGATCCAAGCCAAGGAGATAAACATCCTTCATATGAACAAAGGAAATCAATCTCATCCTGACTTAAACCTTTATCAAATATTCCTTGATGTTCCATGGATTCATTATCAATTCTTCCTATCGTGTTTACTTCCTGAATTTCCTCGTCATCCCCTATTTGTGAGCTTGCATTATAGATGTTCAAGTCTAGACTCATGTTCCCAAAGGTGATGGTCATGTTCCCATTTCGAACTCGGATAACAGAGTTGATTGTTGCAAGAAAAGGACGACCAAGGATGATTGGGGTTTGTTCCTTATTTCCTAAGTTTGGATGGTTGTCAAGGACAATGAAGTCAGCAGGGTAGATAATGTTTTCAACCTTTACCAGAACGTCCTTTAAAATCACCTTTGGAACCCTAATGCTACGATCAGCAAGCTGAAGTGTGACAGATGTGGGTTGGAGCTCTTCTAGGCCTAACTGGTAGTACACAACATATGGGATGAGATTGACACTAGCACCTAGGTTACACAAGGCCTTGACAACTTTGCTCTCTCCTAGTTAAACATTGATGTAAGGCCAACCCGGGTCTTTCAACTTAGGAGGAATGGTCCCTTGAATGGTGGTACTCACATTAGCAGCCAAAAGGACTTGGTTTTTATGTGAAATTTTTCTTTTAAAAGTGCACAAGTCCTTAAGGTACTTTGAGTAGGAAGGTATGGTTTGGATTGCATCGAGAAGAGGAATGTTCAACTTGACTTGTGAGAAGATTTCCCTCAATGTTTCACTCAGTTCAGGCTTGGGTTTCCCCCTCATGCGTTGAGGAAATGGTGCAGGTTGTGGGGTCGTTTGTTGAGGAGTTGTTTCCTTGAAAATGTTATCAGTTTCCTCAGTTTGATCTTGTGGTTCATTTGAATTTTCATCCAAGTTTGAATCTTCAGGTGGGTTTTGAATTATTTGTTCAGGTTTCTCAATTGATTTTCCACTTCTTAAAACAGTCACAGCCTTTAGTTTTTCACGAGTTGTTTGAGAACAACTTGACTCTCCCCTTGAAGTTGAGGATGGCACCGCCTGAGTAGGCATGGGTGCATTTCCAGTTTTGATGGTTTGAAGTTCTTGTTTTAGGGAAGATACTTCTGAGTTCATCCTTTCCATTTGTTTGCACAGTTGTTCTAGTAGGCTTTGTGGAACGGTTTGGGTTGGTGCTTGAGTAGATTGGTTTATCCCAGGGGGATATTTTAGAGGTGGGATGGTTTGTTGAAAATGGACCGGTGGCTGTTGGTATTGGATAGGTTGGGTTTGGAACTGGTTATGGGTTTTGTAGTTTTGATGGGGGTAAGGAGGTTGTTGGTTATCTTTCCAGCGGAAGCCTGGGTGGTCGTTATACCTTGGGTTGAAGGTGTTTTGGTATTGAGTCTTTTGAAAGTTCAAAGCGTTTACTTCCTCTGGGGGTCCTCCTAAGAGAACATCCTTGATGGATGGAATGGTTGGGCAGTTGTCTGTCTTATGGTCATGTTTGTCACAAATTGTGCAAACAGGGTCAACAGTTTGGATTTCATGGACTTTCCTAAGGTCTATCTCTTCATCCTTCCTAGAGAGTGCTGCGAGTTTAGCCCTAAGGATTTCATCTTCTCTAAGTGTATGAATTCCAGTAGTTCTTTGTGGTTTTTCAGAATAAGGTGAAGTTCCCCATGTTTGGTTTTGTTCAGAAAGGCTTTCTAAATACTCATAAGCATCATTTGGGGATTTGTTTTTAAAGGTTCCATTACACATCATGTCAATGAATTGTTTGTTCCCCGGACCCAAACCTTCATAGAAAATTATCACTTGTTAAGGAATAGAAAAACCATGGTGTGGAACCATGTTTAGAGTGTCTTTGAACCTCTCCCATGTTTCATATAATGACTATCCCTCTTTTTCAAAAAAGTTTTGGATACTCTTTTTAAGTGAAATTGTTTTGTAGTGGGGAATGTATTTTTTGTAGAATTCTCTTTGTAGTTGGTCCCAAGAGTTGATGGATGATGGTCTCAAATTGTTTGGCCAATTTTTATCTTGATCCTTTAAAGAAAAAGGAAATAGCCTCATCTTAGCTGATTCTAGTTGATGTGGGGGACACATGGTTTCTACAATGTCATTGAACTCCTTAATGTGAAGGTATGGCATCTCGGACTCCATTCCATGGAATGTGGGAAGGTGGTTTAGGACATGGGGTTTAAAGATGTAGTTGGAATATCCTAGGGAATTGTGTATAATTCCTGAGGGGTCATTGGTCCAGGAAGGTGTGAGGTAGTCATTCATGGTTTGATCAATTGCATTCCCCAAGTTTGGGGCTGCCTCATTTGGGATTCCATTTTGGTTCCCACCCGGGTTTATGAGTTGGTTTCTTTGAAGACCATCAATTGAAATTGGCTCAATTTTAGACTCTAAAGTATTATGAAGATTATGATCTAATGTAATGAGTTCCCTTGGTGTACTTAACTCCCCAACCCCAGGACTATCCACCCTAACTAGACGGTTTGATTGATCGTGGGTGTAGGCGGACATGCGCCAAAAGAAAAAAAAACGAGAAAGGGACAAGATAAGAGAATTTAGATGAGAAAAGAAGAAATAGGGGAGAATAGAATGGGTGTTTAGATGACTTACTTGGGTCCACGGAAATGGCGCCAAAATTTGATTCTCGCTCAAATTTACCCAAGAGAAGAAGGAAATACGGTCCTTGTAGTTTAGCTTGGGTTATCGAATCCACAGAGACCTAAGAAGAAACCTATAGACACGTACATTATATGGACTATTTTTAGCTATGAAGTGGCCAACTTGGATTTATTTTGGATGGGTTTTAAAGATATCTAATATATTAAAGTGAATTCAATTTAAAATAATGTGTTGATCCTAGGTTATCGCTCGGGGTGGATTAGACGTATTTTCTTTTTAATGATTTCAATTTCTTAAATTTGAGATGGGTTCATTTAAGGAGATAAAACAACATCATCACTTACTGGTTTAATTCCTAAACTCTTTAATACTAATCACCTATATACTTGATGGATCAAAGTTTTGAGCACTTCAAGTTAAAGGATCGTATTAGTACTTGAAGTGTGTGGCCTTAAATTCAACAAGGACGATGGAGTTTAAAAATCATCAAATAAAAATCCCAATTAAAGAAGTGATTATACATTAATTAGGTGATAAATAACATCTAATACAGCCCCTTTATACTCCCTTGGATCAAAAAATAAGTGGTTTTTCCCTCCATTGATCCCATGGTTTCAATGGAAGCGGAAAGTATACTCATGAGGGAGGAAATGGAGAAGTAAAGAAAACAACAAAAATAAAATGATCACTCCACCGTTGTGTGAATAATTTCACAAGGGTTGGTGTGAATAAATTCACACCTTGATCCAAAGGTATCAAAGTGATATGAAGAACAATATAATAAGAGTAGAAGAAAAAGTTTTATTAAGAAACTAAAGTGAATTGAACAACTTACATGTGAAAGACAAATTTGAGGCAACAAAAATGAAGCATAACGTTACAATTAAACAAAGCATCCAAGATCTTCAACTACTTCACCACCACTGCCTTAAATATGCATTTTGGGAGACTTGGGTAGATCCTACAATAGTACAAATCATTCCAATTAATTTTGGTAGTCCATAGGTGGTGGAAAGCTTGTGGAATTTGAACTTTTCCACATTTGACCCGAGGTGGCAGCCAGCTTTCCTTCACCGAACAGACGTGTCTGGAAGTCCTTCTAGAAGGACGAATCAGGGTGGTCCATAGGAGACGAAAATGGATCTCCATATGTATTATAACCACATGTAAAATTTGGGCCCATTTCGAGTTTTGGATTCCGAGATATGATAAAATTAGAGGGCTGTTTTTCTGGGCCACAGAATCTGGACCAGAATTTTATCTCTAAATTGGGCCACCTCCATGACCACCATGGAGGCCGAATTAGAATTATCTCATTAATAGTTATTTGTTTCTATAAATGTCTTCTATCATCCCAAGAAATTTGGGATTAATTTGGATTTTATGTTGCGCCCCACAGTCTCATCAGTGGGATGGTGTCCAATCTGCCTTCTCCAGAATTGCTTCCTTTCATTTCCAAATATCTCCATCATCCTCCATGAATTCTCCACTGATCCCTGAATCAAACATGTTCATATTTAAGTTTATATCAATTTCCAAAAATATCAAATTAAAATATGTATAATTATATTCCTTAAAATCAGATGAATCATTGGGTACTTTAAATGATGTTCAAAAATGTACCACATAATAGTGCATTTTAAGAAGGTATTCCAATCATAATGTGAAATGATGTTCAATGTGTAAAATGCACTAAAATGGTCTTTATTAATAATAAATCACATGAATATTATATATATTAACAATGAATATTATCCTCATTTAGTGGCTAATCAACCATCTACCCGAAGTTGTAATAACACACCGCATACTCCTAAAAAAAAGTAGGCTCCACGAGTACCACCCTATCCACTCCAGGGATTACCCTAATATACATTTCATATAATGGGGAGGTCCATATATAGAATTTATCAGGCTGATGCTTTCTTCACTTTGGGTGGAAAAACATAATCCAAGTTCCCTATGAACCTATCAAAAAAGAATGTTCATCCCCCTACTTGTCTGACCCTACACAAGATCCCTAAAAATAGGTCTAAGAATGTACATTCATGTGTTAAAGAAATCCTAATGTCTGACATTGACTGAACCTCATGGATATATTCACCTTTGAGAGAGAAGATCCCACCTTTAATCCTGGTTGCAATTCTTCTAGAAAACTCTCAATCACTGAAACATTCTCAAGGACTCTAGCATGGGTGGGGATTCATTGGGGTATATTCATAGCTTGAATCTCCCTCCCAACACACCACTAAAACTTATGAGCTGAAAAAATTCCATTATAAATCATACTATAGTAGTACCTCATGAGGTCTGTGAACCTCAAGGAATATATGAACACAAAAATGTTTCTCTGATAGAGGTCTAATAATTCCTTAAAACATGCCATCCTTAATGCCTCTATATGGTACTCCTCTTGAAAAAATCACTAAAATTATAACTATAAAAGAGTGGTTTCATCATGAGTTTGTATGGTTAATGTCCACCAATAATCAGCTGCACCATTAAGAAGACTTGAAAGAGGAACCGCCATCTGGTCAGTGGTTGTCCACACCAAAAAGAAAATGTGAATCATTAATTCAATCCAATACACTATAAATTAAGGGTATATCTCACCCCAGAACTTAGGAGGCCTCTTATGTTGGATCTCATGAAGTACACTAAATCAATGAGTAGTATCATTATTAGAGAGAAATACCACCTAATTTGTGGGTGAGAATTCCCCAACATGACGGGTGAATATTTTCCCCTATTATCATGAGGTGTAGATACCGACCGACCAGGTACCTATATTGATGCCTCATCACTCAATTGATCAAAAAATTGAGATTTAAGTGCTAACACAATCTCATCACAACCCTAACACTATAACCCAGTTGTCTAGATTTATGGTGGCATCCTATATATTTAAAAAATGAACCAATGGTTATTAAATAATATTTGGTGAGATAACTAAAGAGAAACATGATTAAAAACATAATTGAAACACTACATGATGCATTTACTATATGATTGATCCCTGAAACTAATTCTTGAGAGTTACAAGTTGATTAATAGATTATTAAAGTCTTGAAAAAAAAAGATATGCTGAATTCCCACACATGAATTGGATTCCTTAGTATATTATCTAAACTCAAAACCTCATAATATATTTTCAGGTTTTTTATGTGATTTATATAATGGAGTGGGCGACAATAAGAGATGGTGGGTAAGTTGATGACATGGGGGGATAACAATAAAAATTATTAAAAATCAGAATTTTTTTAAAATAATATATACTAAAA
The DNA here is from genome assembly GCA_963277665.1 of Viscum album. Taxonomy (NCBI): domain Eukaryota; kingdom Viridiplantae; phylum Streptophyta; class Magnoliopsida; order Santalales; family Viscaceae; genus Viscum; species Viscum album. The sequence goes on along the minus strand of OY728150.1, from coordinate 623,843,857 downwards.
ATATAAAAAAATATTTTAAAAAATTATTAAAAAATTACAATAAAAACCATCCTAAGATAAAAAAACACCATGTAATAATTTTTGGCACCATTATGAGAGGCGTTTTTAAAAACTTTCTCTAAATGGTGTTTTTTTGTAGTGTATAATATTGAAATATAACTATGTTATGTTATTGTACCTTCATGTGGTTTGTAATTTTATACATGTTATATCCTATATACAAATATTTTGTTCTCTTAAATTATTTACCTTGAACACAAGACACATTTTTTACTAACTTCAATAACTAAATATTAACAAAAAATATTTTCCATGTAAAATTATTCAGACAATTATTAACACAAATCATATATTATGTATACTATATAAAAAATACTCAAGTTATATATACTTTATAATATTCTATGTAGTTCACATAATGTTATGTAAAGAATACTTAGATATATAAATGCAAAAAACAAAAAATAGTTTCATGAAAAATAAAAACCATACAAAAAATATTTACTATTAATATATATCAAAATGAACATATATTTAATTCTATGTAATAGATATCAAATTTATTATGCATTGTATAATTTTATTTCCAATATATATTAAATTTTTTACATTATATAATGAATTATATATGTTTTGTATACTATGTAAATATTATTTTAACACAAATAATAAATATTCTACTGATACACAAGTATTAAAACATGTGCACACAAACACAAACATATATATGTTTTGTATTAACAGACAAATATATAAAAATATATGTAAATTTTAACATACACGCAAAAAAACATATTGGGTACCCATGAAAATATAAGTACTCAAACCCAAACATTTTTAAAAATATTGATACATAGACCCAATTATTATTAATTTAACATTGAAGATGAATACCCTAACACAAACCTAAAAAACATATTTAATACCCATTTGAATCTCAAATCCATTTATCATTCATTTATTTTTTTATTTTTTATTTTTTAAATGTTTTTAGGGTGAATCCTACTAGAAAGTTAAACCTAAAACTAAATATATTATTTTTCATAATATTATAAAAAACTAATAATATTAGTTTATATAAATATATTCAGGTTTCAAGTAACCTAATAGTTACTCAATGGAGGGTTTTTATGTTGACAACCCCCATCCAAATATAGAAAAAATAAACCACCATAACATATTTTTTTCACAAGATCTATATATTTATTGAATTGAATAAATATAAATGAAGAACATAACACAACTATGTAAAAAAGGATGCATATTTTTCATTGTGGTTATTGAAGATCTCTAAGAAGTATCTAAGGGATTCCTTACTCATAGGGAATCCATGTATTTCTATAAATATCTTAATTCTCAGGAAGTTCCCCCTCTTTCTTATAGTCTACGAGAACCTTATTTAATGATAATAAGAGATAATGAGATTTGGATTGGATAAGATTAAATAGAATGAATTTTTTACACTATTTCATGATATCAAACTCCTTATATAGACCTCAAGGATACTCCTTGAATACCTAATGTTTCCTAAACATCCCCAATTTCTCATTCAAAAGGATTAAACTATGAAGCCAACCTTGAAAACCTTTTGTAAACTTTAATTATTAATGATTAGAAATTTAACTCTTTAAACATTTCACATTCTATCATCAAAACTGTTTTAAATTCCATCATATAATATTCTAAACTGATTATGATAACTTATAGTGGGACAACCAAAAGTAAACTATAGTTGACATGAATTATCAAATAACACATGTACTTTCACAAACTAAACCATGATATCGTGGCCATCAATACAACGTAGTTTTCACCAACATGATCCATGATGTGGTTAATACTACCACATCATGTTTTTATATTTTATTTTTATTTCTATCAATATCTCACATTCACTATATCCTTATAGATTTAGTGCATTTTCACCTTATATTAAATTATGTGTTATAACTTGTTAAAATATATCAAAAAATACATTAGATATCTTCCAAAAATAATTTTTGAAAAGTTATCATTCATTTTCAACACATGTTATATCATATGTAAAAAGTTTTTAAAATCCATCCAAAATTCTTTTTGATATCCTCTAAAACATTTTTAGGGTAGCTCTTAACGTTTTTTTACAAATGATTTGTAGAAAAAATTAATCCTTTTTATGAAACCATAGATTATAACACCTTGATATTTTGATATTTATTTTTCTATTAATGAATATTATGTTTTGTATCTTTTTTTACATGAAATAAAAAACTAAAATGAACCACAATACTTTTATTGAAATAAAATATAATAACGAATGATAATCACTATTACCTTATGAGGTTGTAATATGAAACAACATGAAGAAAAGTAAAAGTAGAGTAAATGAACATATATATAAAGATAAAACAAATATAAAATATTTATCCAATTGGTTATACATTAATATTTTTAGCCTAAGTACAACTATAGAAACATGCAAAAGAATTAGGAATACAATAGACATGATGAGAGAGAAGTAAATGAATAAATTGTAGTGGATCATGTATGATTATATATAGAAATGTAATATAACTATTATATATTTGGTAATTGGACACATATAAATTATATACATATATTAATTATATATATAGTAATTAGGTGTACTTAAAATTTATTTGGTTTGAAATTAATATAAAATCATTTGAAGGTAAAAGAGATATTTTTTTTATAAAAATACTTTTGTGCGTGCAATGTATTTTTGTTTTAATAGATTAAATTAATAACTATTTATAAATGATCTTAATGAAATAATTAAATTATATATTCAATTTAATAAATTAAAATTCATTTAATTATGTTTATTACGAATAAAAAGAGAATAAAGTCAGTTTTTTCTTCAAATATATGTTTTCTTAAAAAATGATTTTTATTGATTTTGTGAGAAAATATTATAATTAATTTATACCAATTATAGAGATCATATTTGATAAAAAATGTATAATTTTTTAAATTTCATTATCAAAATTATTTTAGTTTTAAATTTTATGATTTTTCTGAAAAGATTAATTTTTTAGTCAATAGTTAAAAAACTGATTTTATTGAAAACTATCCTTTCTTCTAAAATATTTACAAAGTATAATTTAGTTATGAATTGGTTTTAAAATATAATTTTTTAAATTTTTATTATTAATAATAAAATTAATTTCATTGTAATAAAAATTATTCTTTATTTTTATATGAACACATTTCTATACTTTAAAATGCATTTTTCTAGAAAACTGTTTCTCATCACATTTTGCGAGTTTATTTTAAAAGTAATTTCTACAACTTATAGGTATTTATTATGATAAAATATATCATATATTTTGAATCATAATTTATAATTTTATAAAAATTGGAAAAAATTATTTTTGGTCATTATTAATAGCAACCATGGTAAATAATTATCACATCAATTAGGGTAAATCGGGTAATTAAGGTTAAAAATAATGTGATAAGGCTTTAAAAATATATATAGAACCAACTATATTTCTATTATACGAGTTTAGTTTGATCATAATCATCCAATATTTAATTATATGGAATCTTTGTGCCATTTTTCTTCGATAAAGATCATTATATTATTTTATGTAATCAATAAATACAAAATATCACTCTCTTTGATTTAATATCTTGAATATTTTTTATAGGTATAAAAAGAGGTTATGTTACATTATAAAATTTTATATGAAATATTAATTAATTTTTTTATCATGTATTTTTTTTAATTTTTAGTGATGAAATAATTATGTTAAATGATTATGCAACGCCGACACAATGCTTGTTCAAGTGATACAAAATGATTTAAATGGTTTTAAAAATATTAAAAGTAACAAAATTTGAATGAAATATTATATAATAATAATTTTTAGATAGATATATCATATTATTTATATTTAAAAAGTTTATTTTTGAATTCCATTACTATATTGATGATATTAATGTCAAACTATGCGAGTAGTCTCGAAAATGACTTTAATGGCATATTATGTTAAATAATATTTTATTAAATTATTTTAAATTCACAAAAATATTATATTTCTCCCATTTAATAGTATATTTCCTATAATATCAACTGTTTTCAACATATGGGTCAATTTTCCTTTTATAATATATTTCTTGATCCTTAAAGAGTAAAAAAAATTTATATCATGGTAATCATAAAAAAGGGTTAACGATGGTTAAATCTAAGAGACAAGGGTAAAAATCTATATAGAATTGTAAAAGTTTTATTTTATGATATTATTCCAAGTCATAATAATAATATATATGCTAAATATTTCATTTTTTCTACTTAATCTTGAAAATTAATTTATATTATTTTAATACTCTAAGTAATTCCAAAGTTTCCCCTCCACTCACTTATAAAATGACACTTTCTATCTTCTATTTTTCACAAATCTTGAACACTTTATTTTGACTAATACCTAAAAACATCTCTCCCAAACATCCCTCCCCATGTCATATAGGTATTTGTCTCACAAAAATACCAAGCATGTAAGTCTTAAGGTGTAAGACAAAGAGGTCATTTGAGGAGAAGGTATAAGTCTTAACCGACCCATTTCATGTTTATTTATTCTTCTACCTCTTTCAAATATTATTTAAGCATGATGAAATAATAATATAATTATCTTACATATAATTAAATTTTGTCATTATTATGTTAAAACCCGTTTTAATATCATTTTTTATCTTATGGGAAATGGAAACATATTTCATGCATACTTGTGGACTACCAACTCCATCGAGTGATGTGTTTCATTTTCCATCACTTCCTATCATGGATGCTTATAATGAGGGATTTAATATATATATATATATATATGATATTAAATACAAAATTATTACTTTTTAAATATAATATATAATCTATTTCATTACACATCCATTCGTTGGAAAATGATAATGTCGTCCATGCGTATGTGTTGATTACCACCTCCATGAATTGATGCGATTCATTTTTCATGTATTTATTTCATGTATGGTCATAAAATTACATTAAGTATATAAAAATTATAATTATTTCATGATTAAAATTCTGTATATAATGAAAAAATGACCCCTTTTACCACAGTTCCCCTACTCAAATCATTTTTCAATTATGAACCGAACATCCTCAAAACAATCGAGGCGAACTTAACCAATTAAGTAATTAAATATTTCATTGAAATAAATGAAATAAATAGTTTAATGATAAATTAATAAACCTATAAAAGTTTATTAAATTATTAATTAATGAATATATGTTTTTTATACAGGGGTTAAAGGACATACATAGAAATCCTTGATTCGAAGTAAGGGGTTTTGTAAATCAATTTCAATTAACTGGGTTATAATTATAATTCATTGACTATGTTATGACATGATTATGTGATAAATGACCTCTTATTGTATTATATTTTATTTCAATTTTTTTTTTGTTTTAAAAATGTTACACACAATCAATTCACTGATTCATTATAACATCAATAATATGATCCTTGTAAGGACTATTTTCATCAATATTGTTTATTTGATAAATGACTTGTATTATTCACTAAATTATGTTTATATGGTGTGTATGAATAATATTTAGATATTATAACATGAATTCATATTTTATCATTATATTTAAAGTTCTTTTGAAGTTGTCTATTTCATTATATATTGATTCAAATGTTATTAATGTTGTAAGGGTTTTTATGGTCTTAATTTCAATTCATTGAGACAAAATTCATGTCATGCACAATGATTTGTTTTATATGGTGCACGTATTTATGCATGAATTTTTTTTACATATTTATTCATGAAAATTATGGTTTTTAATACAATCATTTTTTTCATTCATTCAATGAATTTTTGATTCAATCATTACCCAAGTTTCAAGGGTTTGCCATCCCAGACTTCATTCTTTGTGACATGTTTTTATTGATGCACATATATGATTTAATATGGGGTATATAATGAATATTGAAATATAATATAATAAATATTTTTATACTCATTATATTTTATGTTCCTTATCATGTTCTTACTTTCATATGGTTGTTTTTTTTAAAATTCCATAAAAGGGTTTTTTAAAAATGTTGTTTTAATGCTTTTAAAGACTTTTAACCAGACTCATGCTGAATGTTATTTATCTTATATCAAAAATGTTTTTTATAAACATAAATGATTTCTTAAATTTATTTTACATGGACTTTGACCTTATTTTAAATGGTTTTAAATGGAAATTTCTTATCATTTTTTACATGTGCCACTTTTGGATCTCTTTACAATTGTTTGAAAAGAATGTTTGTTTTTACCATTTACAACATAAATGAATTTTACCTTTATCATAACTATTATTTTATTTGAATTTTTATATACAAGTTTCCATGGTTATTTTCAAATAAAACCCCTTTCTCAAATTTTTTTGAATTTTTATTTTTTAAATGTACTAAAGGAAAAGGATATTTTCTCATATTTTCAAATAATTGTTTTAGATGTTATTTTAAAGCTATTTTCATATATATAAACATACTTTAATGATTTATTTGATTCAATTGTAATATGATATTATGAAACTATCCATCTTATTTTTTTGTATGGAATATAATGACAATTTTAGAGATATTATCCTGAAACTTATTTCTTTTCCACAGGGAAATCAAGTTATAAAGGAATTAAAGCTGTTGTAAAAATGTTGATGATGAAAATGAATGCCTCAATGTGTTAAATTATTCTATGGAACTTCAAAATTATTGATGATGACGGGTGATACTAATATATATTATAATTATTGGTGTGCCTGATACAATTTATATGACTGGTGATACTAATATAGATTATACGACGGGTGAGCTCGATATATCTCTTCCATTCATTGGGTAATATCCCTTATATTTAATAAAAAGAAATAGAGATTTAACCAGGGGGTTTATACTATATTTTTAACTATTCTCTACTTATTTTTTATGCAATTGAACACATGTTATAGAGATAACATTTCAAGATACCAACACATTTTTATGCTTTTTATGAGTCTTAATGTTTCCTTTGAACAATATTGACATCACATGGATCTTGCTTATTGATTATTATGACTCTTTCCTTAAATAAAGAATAAATATATATCAAAATTGTAATTACATAGTTTTTTATGGGTATGAATTCACTTATGAAATTCTCATTCACTTTGAATATATTCTCTTACACTTATGCTCATATTGTTCTCACCAAAGATATTCAATTGTTAATGTCGTTGTTTAACCTTACTGAGTAATTGACCTCATCCCTCTTATTTTTATTTTCCACAGTTTATAATTAAATATTTCATGTAAGGTATGCCTATAAGGATTTTATGTGGGTGGGGATGAAGACTTAGCATGGAGTATAAAAAGTTGGGTAGAGTTGAAAAATGTTCACTTAAGGACATGTCTATTTCTATGTAAATTTTTTTCTTAGTTCTATAAATATATAAACCTAAAATTTCCTTGGTTATGTAAGTGATACAATATTTACATTAGATGTCATATGTTTTATATGGATAAAATTAGGTTATGTTTATCAGTATCAAAGTGATAAATGTAAATATTATGTTTTTAAAACTAGATCCAGGACTGCGGGTTCAAGGATATAATAGAGAGTGTGACCCCACAAAACATTATGGTGTTGAAAATAATCATGAATTATATAATATATAATTATAATATAAGATAAAACCTTATAAAAAAATAAATTTTATTCAATATATAAACTGATCTCACATGAACTTCATCAAACACATATATCTCCATACCTATGTTCACTTTCTATGTCATATACAATATGCATAATAATATAATAACTTTTTATAAAACATTGAGTGACCATGATACATAGAGTATGTAAATATAATATATATTACTTATACATTATTGATTCTATGAGTATATATTGATAAGATAAATGAATAAATCACAAGTTATTTTCCCATAAAGATGAGTACATCACATGAACCTCATCAAAATTTAAAAATAATATCACATGTCACATACTTATGTATAGTACCACATATCCTAATTTTTTCTAAATAAATGGTATAGATGTCATAATCACCATATAAAAGGAAAAAACCATATTGGTTAGACCTCAACCAATGAAATGATTAGAAACATACCCAACTAACCTTTTATTGTCTTAGTCTCAAGTATGGTGTAAGAAAGATATCAAAGTATGAAGGTTCTCATGCTAGGTATCTTGTCAACCTTAGGTAATGGGTATGATATATGAAACATATACAATTGTTTTACTAAATACATAGTGTATTACACTCCATGTGGCATACTTAGTGGGACAACCAATAAATAAAACTCATGTTATGCATCAAGAGAGAATTTAATACCTCTATATGAAACTCAAACCACACTAATATTTACATTTCATCAAAACACTTAATACACCATGATAATTACTAATTATAGATAACTCAATTTCATACATGAGATGTTAATTATTGTTATACTTCATATAATATATGCATCCAACCTAAAAGAGTGATGAATTGTATATTTCCTTTTTTATAACATAATACATTTTATATATTGTTAAAATCCTTTAAGAATATTGATAAAATAAAACATAATAACTTGTTTAATCAGATCATTAATGATAAAACACCAAATAGGCCTTATTTTCTCCACACTTATAAGGTTATATTAAAGTAATTACATCACTATATAATTATTGATACATATTTCTCTAACCATATGATAAATCGACTAACTAAACACTTTTAATAGGTTAACATTTATAAATAAATATTATTTAAATAGTAGTGAGATTAAAATTCATAATCCTCATGTTCAACTATTTCAACATAATATTCAAACATATTCCCTTCATAACCTCCAATGTTACACTATTTACAACTTCCATTGATTTAAAACTTATAACTAGTTTTATATTCACCACCACCATCATCTTAGTACATTTCCATTCAAACAATTCTTTAACATTATTTAGTAATAAATTTTAAATGAAACTCTTTCCATTAAGACAAATCTTTACCAATATAACCTAAACCAATCTAGGGTATAAAGTGAAATTCAATTAGAATTAGATTAGTAATATCATATAATTATTACATTTTAAAAATCTATAAGTTTAAAAATAATCTCACTGGCCTCTTAAAAATTATATTTTCTGCAAAATATTTTTATATGATAGAAAATATTTTGTGTTAGTAGACAAAACTTATTTCCTTTATGAGAAAATTTTAAAAATAAAACATTAACAACTTTATCTTATATGGTATTCTATTTTTTAGGGAAATATTTTAAAAAATATTTTATTATTTAAAAAATGACACTTTTAGAGTAGGATCATATCACTCATATTTATAAAAATAACATGGATATTTTTTTTTATCATGGATAAAAAATTAATATACTTATCTTATTCTCAAACATGTTATAAAATTAGATAAAATAATAAACCATGTGTATAAAACTAACATCTTATTTATTAATAACAACCATTGTTTAAAATAATAACTCTCTAGTACAATAAGAGATAATTATATGAAAAATACATATGTTTTATAATTTTTAAATTTTCTAAACATTATATATTTATCTTTATTCTAAATCTCCATTATAACAACAATTTTCACTTTATTTGAATGTGAAATACAATATTTTTTAATATTTTCCTTTATTTTTAACTCCATCATATTTACAACACTTATAAAATATACATTTAGAATCATATACAAGTAAAAATATAAGAATTGTTTTTATGAGATTAATAAACAATGTTTAATATCTATAGATTTTATCAAACCCCTTTAGGTATTTTATGAAACTCTATCTCTAATTTTTTGGATTTCTTTAATCAAAAAATTATCATTTATTATCAAAATATCCTTTAGATTTACATGACTTGGGCTGTCTATTGAACCCTTTAATATTCAACCTCTAGCTTAAAATTTTATCCTTTTATACTATCAAAATATAACCATATCCTAGAATATCCTCAACATATTGAAGATATTGGTTAAAATATTATTAAACTCATTCATATTGTTGGAATATTTTTAATAATGATTTTAGAATAATTTTTTAGAAATATCAAACCTTAAAAGAAACCTTAACCTCTCGAAGTCATTGATGCATTCAATCATATTGAGTAAATGAGTGGAGACCAAAGATACTTAAATTATTTTTTATGTAAATAATTCTTTTTAATCCATATAAAAAATATATGTTATGATTTCATAAATATCTAGATATATTTTTCAAATAACTTCAGTATTGTGTTGTTCAAGAAGGTATTTATTTAACAAATATAATTTCCTTTATTTTTTAAGAATTATTCTTAAATTATTTAACTATTCAATGAAATTAATTCATTTAATAATTTTATTTTTTTGAATTCATATCATAGTCATAAGAATAATGCAGTTTTTCGCTACAAGAAATTTTTTATCAGATGAGTATTAATTTAATATGAGCTTTTATTAAATATGATCGAAATAAAATGAATACCCACTTAAATTTTACATCATATCCATTAGTGGAACAAGGTTAAAATTTCACTAAATAACTAGTCCTACTTTGGTATTTCAATCATTTCTTAACTATTTTAGTTGATTATCATTTCAATAGTATTGTATATGAATCTTTGACAGTTGAGTGGATAACCCCTTTCCAAAATTCATAATATGGATTATACCAACTATATTATTTTGGAATCCTAAATTTTAGGGTTTCTTAGCTAATTATAACATAAAACACACTTCAAGATTTGTTGACATAACTTTTCGGGTTAGACATTACCATCATTCTTTACACAGGATAGTTCATGGGCACCCATTTTTGACAAAACCTACCTATTTGAATGATCATGGTCTTAACATGTTTTAAATTTGAGAATAATCTAACATTTAATATCTTTAAGGGGTATTAAAAACATCACCATATAATATCATGTATTTCCTTCATGTATTCATGTTTATAATGATTTTATTATTATTTACCTCCAACCAAATTAACATGTTCTAAACATTTTAATGTTTAACACTTTATACAACCCATGATTTATGTTACCTAAAATATAATAATATACACTTATATTTATGCATATTTGAATGAATCCCATACATAAATTACCTAAAACCATTTAATTTAAACGTATATAATCCTAAAAACAAAAATCTATATAAGATAAAGCATGGTGGGATAGGTAGCCAAGACCTAATTTTCTAGATAGGGCTTAATCCCCCATTATGGTTGGATTTATGACCTAAAATCTTATTATAAATAGATCGACACTTAAGAGAGACCTCAATTTGAATAAAAAACTAAAACCAAATATGTATAAATCATAATAAACATTTAATTTAAAGTTAGTTAGTCTAAAAAATTATATTCATTGATGAATATAACTAAATATTTTATCACGGATAGCAGGTAACTCCTTATATGAATGGTTTTGAAATTTATAAGATAGAAATTACTACTTTAAACTGAATCATACTTTTGAGACCTATGGGTTAATACGTGAGACCCAAGACACCCTGGGGGGGGGGGGTAAATTAGGTTGTTGAATAATTAAAATCCTTTTCACTATAAATTATTATCCCTCACTAACTAATGGAAAATAATCTTTCAATATAATTTTTTAAATATTGACATCAATAAAAAAGAAATTATAATGTAGGATATGTAAATTTTTTCTTTTACTGTTGTTTTTTATAAAACTGATATTTTAAGATGTTCTAAAAATGATATATAAAAATGATTTCAATGACATTTTTTAATAAAATCCACGTCGAAAACCCTCATACATGATTTTTCATGTCAACTTTCTATAAAAATGGTGGGTAAAGTGGATTTAAACCTTTTTTTTATGAAAAGTAACATTAAAAGACATTCTAAAATGAATTATCTCTTGGAATAAAATGTATTTTTCACTAAATAAATGTTGAAATCCTATTTCCACATCAGTTTTATAGAAAACTGATGTGTAAAAAAACATTCAACATTGATTTTTTGTAAAACTATAGTTTAAAGTTAATATTTTTTATAAAAATATTATAAAATAAATTATTCACAACCTATATCATAGAATAATAAAAAACAAAGAGAACAACAACAAAAAACAGTAGAAAAACTTATTGAAAATTTTTATAACATATTTTACAAATAATATACAGATAAATAAAACTATATCAAAAAATTATTCAATCTTAGAAAATATTCCATAAATAAATTTTAAAGGTGATTGAAGTCATTTGGTGTATACAAAAATACATCATAAAAAATATAAAATAATATAAAGTGTTATGAATTTAAAAATATTACATATTTACTTAAATTATTTGTGTTATAATGAAACTAACCATTTAAAAATAAAGTATTAAATTTGTCAAGATTATCTCATAAATTTATCATAAAACATAATACCAACATTCAACATGCCCTTTTTGATGATGGAACCAAATTTATAAAATAATATTTATAAAATAAAACACCAGATATCTAAGAAAAAACAATTAATGACTGATATAAAATTAATCTACCTAAACTTTCACGTATTCATTTTTTTTGGTTCCATTGTTGAAAATTGATCCCTATTAAAATCAATTGATGAAAAATTTTAATTTAAAATATTAATTATCAAAACATATTTAAAATAAAAATATTAAAATTTGAAAACTAAAGAAATAGAATAAGGTTTACTCCTTTAAAAAAATTTAAACTTATTCAAACACGACCCAATAAAAAGAATAACTAATATATCCTACATTCATATGGAAAAAATAGGCATAATATCCGATGTACACTAAAATAAAAAAATCCATCATTAATAATTATAAAATTAATAGTGGTTCATAATTATTTATGTGTTCTTACCTATTAATATATGTAAAAAATGACACGTAATCTTTGTATTTTTTAATATTTATACATATATTGAATTCTGCCATGTTGGTTCAAGTATTTCACAACTATAGATATTTTTTATAGATCCATAAAAACATAAAAAGAAGTGAAATAATATTTTTTGTAAATAATATGGAGTTACCTAATTAAAATGTAATAAATTCTGTCAATATAAAACTTGTTTACTTAAATAAATTAAATTTATTATTCAAATTTACTTACATGGGAAAAAATGCAACATGGGTACAATGATCATATCACCCTTTACAACAGCATTGATTTTTTTTAAAATATCTTTAACATATAATATATTCCACAAATATCAACTATCATATAAAAATTATAAAAATTATATCATATAGAAGAAATCTGTGTTAGTTTTGTTATCCTATAAAGATCCCGAGGAGTATCTAATGGTGCTGGTTTTTTAAATTTTCCTTTCCATTGTAATTATTTCATTGATTTTAGATACTACTATATAAGATAACTACAGTATTTTTTTAAGTAATTTTAATTTAAAAATAAATAAAAAATGAAAAATAATGCATGCCTCATATATTGATTGATGATAAAGACTAGAAAACCAAGTAAAAAATGAAAAATACTCCGTACAACTATAGTCACCTCCTCAGTATGAAATGAAAATGCAGTAGTTGAATAAATAACATCATTTACCACTACTCGTACCTAACCCGATTGTATAAGATAATGATGTACATAATCCCCTAAAAGATGTAAAATTTCATATTCTCTAATATTTATATAATTATCCCCAATATAAAATTCATAGTACATGGTCAAGTCTGAATATAGAGGTGAATGATATGGGTAGGTAGGCAGCACATGCTAAGTCTATGTCACCATTTTCACAAACATATCCAGTAACATTATTTAATTCTATCATCTAATGACTTATTCAACTCTTTCATCACAATATTTAAGGATTTGTTTCTCCTTTTTATTCTTCCTCATTTGATGTATTACCACGGTAAACAAAAATATTTCTAATATTGATACCCTCACCATATCCTCTGATATGGACATGGACTTTTATCCTTCCTAAAAAATTTGTAAGAATATTCATCCAACCCTCATGTATAAAAGTCAGTTGTTTCACTTACTCTTGAAGGGAATCTTAAAATAATATTTCTAAATTATACATTAGTGGGATGAATTTAAAAATAGTAATACTGAAGAAAAATAATAACTAATTACATACAATCTTTTCAACTACTCCTTTTTTTATATCGATAATAAAATTATCCTTTTTTTCATCCTTAATGTTTTCCATTTTTTTCATGATGAGTGGGAGGATATAGAGGTCGTATTGAACCCTTTCAGAGCCACTACTTGACTTCGTTCTTAATTTATTAAATTTTTATCCCTCATTTTAACCTCTAATAATGGATACCCTTCACACAACAGTTCATGAGGATATAAATTTTAGGACTGTATCTCTTGGTGAGATCTCATACTGTACCATTACATAAAATCATATGAATAAGTTATTGAGTAATTAAAATTAATTTGACAACTAAATTTTACAAACAACAATTATATACTATAAATGGATCCTCCCACCAACTAGAGAAAAAAATCTCTCATTTGTCATTATCTTTAAACTCAAACTTAAGATATGGATCTTGATTCTGTTTACATCCAAAAATATAATATGAAATCAGTTTTTTTTAGAATATATCCATTTGGTTACCAAAAATGATAAACACATTTTCTTAAATTTTTTCATATCTTTAAAGGAAAATATAATATGTAATTGAATAAATTAAATATTATTCATATTGAAATATATAATATTTAAACCATTGAGAAACTAAATAAATAATTTTTGATTTTTTTCCATTATGAACTCCCATAACCAATATTTCACCAACTGGTCAGGACGCCTCTATTTAGGGAATAAACTACTAATCCTATAATTAATCTACATAGACAAGTAACTCCAAAACTACATATCATGTTGTCCAACTAGGTGTTCATTATCAACAAACTCAATTATCAACCTCTTCTCTCTATTTTCAAGTGAATATTTTGGAAAACATGTAATCCCACACATATGAACTTTAAGCACCATCCTATTTAGAGAATAAAATATGCTCATAATTATAAGAAATATATGTTTAATTTCATAAATAAATTAATTATTATTGATATATTTATATTAAGAAACATACATACCTTGGTTCCTCTACCTTAGTTCCTATTATTTAGAAAGATATATGCTACTTGAATGAAAGTTTTTGTACCTATATTAAATAATTATTATAAATAAAAAAATTATTGTGTATAATATAAATAAAAAACATTGAATGTTATATTTTTCAAACAAAGAAATGTGTAAATAAAATTAATGAATAAAAAATAAAAAGAAATGATAGAAATGGTTATCATCTAAAAATGTAGAATTTTTTCTTATATTTGATTAGAAATCATAAATATTATAGGTAAAAATGTTATTGTTCATAAAAATAATAAAATAATAAATACTTTATATAATAAATGTGTATACCTAAAATAAAATAATATAAATAAAACAGTCTCAAAAAACTGATTATGTAACAACTTTCAAACAAAAAAGTTACCTAAAATTAATTAATATAAAATTTATTAAAAAAATGGTTGGAATTATAAAAATCTATAAATTTAAATATCAAGGTTAAAAAATAATGATTTTAAATGTTTATTTTTCACAAAAAACATATATTTACCTAATTAACTAGGAGAGCAATGAAGTTTTTTTACATATCCCTTCAATGTGATCATTTTGTTTTTCATAGACTATGTCTACATCATAATCATTATTATCCTTGGGTAATAATGTAATAGATGAAAAAATATCACATAAGAATTCAACATAATTAATATTCTCATCAATGAAATGATTTTTTACCTTACAAAATGATGGACCACTGATCATTCAATGGATCAACAACATAAAATATTTGTTCTGCATGTGTCTCTATGATAAATTATTCCTCTTCACAACTACATATTTTCAAATGAATTAGTGTAAATCCATACTCAACTTAATTATAAACACTACTACTAACAATCAAATTCTAATTAAACATTGGTACTCAAAATTTAGTTTGATAAGTCTCCTATATATCTTAAATAACTCTAAAATATGATGTTGATGTCGAATTTGGGATTTTATCTTTGGAAATTGAAAATTTTAATGCTTTAGTGATAACCATTAATCCAGTATTTTGAATAGTGCTTCTGTAATCCTATTTTTTTTGTGTTAAATATATAACCATTATTATCAAAACCAAACAACATGGTGTAATTAAAACTTGGTCACCTTGCTAACCATTTCAGTATTTCTAATGTGGATAAATCAATATTGTATTTTTACTTAAACCATGAAACAAATATATTTTTATATTCCTTCATCAATGAATTTAAATTTATTTTTAGATTTAATACCTTCAATCAAAAAATATATGATGATATAAATGGTTGAACCTCACCTCTGTTGTTTAAAATGTATAAATTTTTATGTGTCACTTCATCACAAGGAATTAACTTTACCTTTAATCCATGGATCTATTAACCATCACTATCTATAAGGACCTGGCCTTAAACATTACATAATCATGAATTAAATGGATAATTCACATTGAGGATCTTTTGAGGTTTAGAGTTTTATATAAGTAGGCCACAACTATTTCATTACATTTCAAAAATTTACAAAGTAGACACTTCTACTTAATATCCATTTTTTTCATAAAATAAAAACTCTTAAAAAAACAACATCTCTAGTTCCATGCTTTTGACAACATGACTTTTCCTCTATCCCATCCTTGACCCTATTCATCTTTAAGTCCTGTGAAAAACATTTCAAAACTTGGGATGAGCATAAAAAGCTCAGTAAGGGTTACAAAATAAGGAAAGGAAACATTAACCCATCAATAAATACATATCAATGAAACCATATTTTTAAATCGTAACATACCTCATGAAATCATATGATTTATGAATAAGAAATAGAAATAATAAATCATAAAGGTAACTTATGGAATCCATATCATACTTACATTATAGCTATCACAACTATGTGGGGAGTTACTTTTGGAATACCCATCACAATATATTACCTAAATCTATTATCATAAACATTAATGTTTACCTCCTTCATGTTACCCAATGCATTAGAGAGCTATCTTAGGATCACCCACCCTAGGTGTATCACGGAACCACCCGTATGCATAAACAATGCCCAAGAACCATAACATATTCATAACGCATAAAACAAACATGAATTAAAGATAAAATTTCCACATTTGAATCACAATATATCTTTAAATATTTTGACAGAACAAATCCATTATCAAAACCATTTTCAATACCAAAATACATAAAATAGTATATGGTCTCAATTTTCCTTTTAAAAACATTATGAATTTTTTTGGAAAAAATCCCTCAAGGTATCATTGAAGAATGTTTGAGGTGATTGGGTTTTTTGAAAAAGTGGGCCTCCATGTTGTGATTGTTTACAAAGAAGACCATGATGTATCATTTTTTGAAAAAGGGGTTTACATGGTGACTTGTCGGGTTCAAGAGATGATGTTGGATATTAATGTTTGATTGAAGAACCTCGATAATGGAATGGACGACCTAGAGGTGGTACAAAAAGCGTAGATACAAGGTTGCACCATTTTCCAGTGTTTTCCAAATTTTTGGGCCTAGAAATCGGAAAATGGAGAGGTGTGTTTTTGGCAATGGGTGGTGTGTGAAAAATCAGTGTGGTGTGCGAAAAATATAGTGGCACGTGAAAAATCAGCATGGTGGGTGAAATATTTGTACGGTGCTTTCAAAAGAAATGTGGTGCACGAAATATTATCGTGGTGCGCGAAAAAGGAAAATTGTGCCTGAAATAAGGGATTGGTGTTTTTTGACATAAGAGGTGTCTCGCGATCAGAATCTCGAAAATTGGCAAAGTCATGAGGTGCGTGAAATATTGGAGCAGTGCACGAAAAAATATGTTGCGCGAAAGATATGTTTTTCTCTCTCAATGAGGATTACGCACAGAATAAGGGTTTTTCACGCGAGCTTAATTTTGCCTATAAATATGAAGTGACCCCCTTCATTCAGTGGAGTTCAAGACTTAGAGAATACCCAAGAATTTGTACGTATAATTGAATTTTGAAAGAGACTTACACGTAAACATTAAGTTTGCGCATAAAGTCTGGTGTTCCACGAAAAGCTAAGGCTACGCATAAAACTAGTGGTTGTGCGTAAAAGAAGTCAGTTGTGTGGAAAAGAGGTGTTGCACGCAAAGTGGATTTCGCTCAGGAAAGGAAAATTAGGCGCAAGGAAGTTTAGAGACTGTGCGTAAAATTTGGAAGTTTTGTGTAAAATAAGTGTTGCACAAAAAATTATATTTTGCGCAAGGAAAATGAATTACGTGCAAGGTTCAGCAAGGGTTGCGCGCAAAAAATGCAGTTTCCCGATACACCCGGTGCAAAGTGAGATTCAACTGCGGGTGAAAGTTGGACGTCAACAGAGCATCTATCACTAGTTAAGGATGCAGATTTCATTAGGGATAATGAAGTGACCTACATGTCTATAAAGTATGAGTGGATCTTCTGAAGAAGTAGTGAGCACACATCAGTTGAGAGAACAGTGAGCTTTCATATTGTGAGTGGTTGTAAACTAAGAGGGACAATGAGTCCGCTCCGAACATGAAAGAAAAAGTGCGCTTATAGTAGAATTGGTACATCAGCACACTGCTGGTTTATGCTTCTTTGATGTAGCCTAGTGAGTGTGAACCAAGTAAAAATTGTTGTGTCCTATGCATGCTTTATGGTTTGTTCATACTCTGCATCAGGAAGGAGAGAGAAGAGGGGTTTGTCTAACAAAAAACAAGATCAAATGGGGAAGTCGTTCTAATCTGTCATACCCTGATTCACCCCCCGCTCATGGTATCTAGCCTTGTGAACCTAACATGCTTGTTAAGGAATCCAAATATCAAATAATACTCAAGGCGGAGAAAAAAGTCATTGTCTCCGTTTATGTTAAAAATAAATGTTATTTTTTTGTCGTTTAGTAAAATGCCTCGTAGAAAAGGATTCCCTTCGAATGAAATGTAAAGTCAAAGGTGTTTATACACCATATAAAATAAAGTCATGTATAAAACAAAATATGCCTCAATGAAAGGATATTGAGACAAAGTCCCTTACAAAGATCATATCCTTAGATTATGGACAAATCAATGACATAATTATGTGTGACAAATAAGAATACACCCAATATATGTGTATATTAAGTGTAAAACAATCAGTGGTCATTCACACCTATTCATATAATGACATAATCAAGATATAGAAGTTTAACCCAAATAATTTAAATTGGGTTAAGAAGTTTTCTTACAGAAATTCGACAGCCTAACGACGTGACTTTAAAATTCAGAAAATGAGTTGATAAGAGAAAAAAGGGTATCTCATTACTTGGACATAAAATTTAAAAAATTAATGATATAGAATAACATGTCCCAACACAATAATATGTAAATTAAAATACATAATAAAAAAAATTCTTTAAAAAATAGAGGAGTGTGAAAGGTTCCCTTACCGATTTGCTAACATACAAAGCATACAACCCATGGAAGAAGGATCATACAATGAATATTTAAATACCCATAAATTAAAGTATATTACACAAATAATAAAATCATGATCATTATATACACCTTACAAAATGAAATAGTGGAAAATATAGCATGAATCTCATGGGAAGAAAAAGTGAGATAAAAACCCTTTACCATGTTGTAATCAATCGAGTTGTATGGTCAAAATTTAATAACTACAAAATAAATCAAAGAAAACCATTAATATAAATATCATAATGATAATATATATCAAATTTTAGTACACAATACACCACATGAAATAAATAAGTGGCAAACAATGGAAATCTCACGGAATTAAAAGTGAGATAAGAAACCTCTTACCTCGTGTCCGACTTGACCCGTTCATTCTTTAATCTCCTGAATAATAAACTAAAGTTAATATCCAATTTCATAAGAACCTTTTTAAAGTTTATTATTCCTTTTATATCACTTAACACTATGTTATAAAAATTATTCAATCATTTAAGTTAATAATGGTCATTTTGTCGATATTTGGTACTTGAGTCAAAAATGAACTTGTTATAATTACAAATTGTCCATGTGGTCAAAAGTATATTATCTACAGAATTATATTCATGATTTAAATATCATATATATCATATATATCATATATATCTAGTATATATATATATATATATATATATATATATATTTATAATAGTACATGAAATTTGGAGACAAGAAATGAAATGCAGCGTTCATGGAGACAGTAAGCCGTACGTACGCATGAATGCTAGTTTCATTTCTATTTCATATTTAATGGAACGAAAACATAATGATACATAGGTATATTATAATTCCTGTATAATATCATATGATATATATGTTACATAATTTCATTAATTTCATCCTTTATACGTTCCATGTATGTTATAAACGAATCATATCACCTTGAGGGGGCGGTAGTTCGCACTTCCTCAAATGAAATTATCTTGTTTACACATATTGGAAAACATAAAGGTATGTTTGTAAATAAAAATTACATAAGAATATAGAAAACATAAACATATTATATATCACATATAAATAAATTTCCATCATAATGTCTATCATAAGAGGTGGTATGAGAAGTTTGAACAATCAATGTTTCGTGAGGCGTTAGTTCTCCCTCCAAATATACACTATGTTCTTTACCCATTAGATGGAGGTGTGTGTAAGTGTAGTTCAAATACATATAATATCAACAATATAGTATATTTAGGATAATGTTTTTTATAAAATAATGGAATAAAAAGAGTTTAGGGGGTTGGAGAATTAAAAAATAAAAGAACTTAAAAGAAGATGTTACCTTTAAATCGGGTAACTCTCTTTGGTTTGAACCAAAAGGATTTATTACTGTGCCTTATTACTAAGGTAAGGCTTCTAGGTGGAAGAGATAAATATTGAGAGATTATTTGGGAAGGGGATGGATGAGCCAAGTGTCTTGAGAGGTGTGAGTAATGCGTTAGAGTTGAGGGCTTTTTATAACGGGGGGAGGGGCTCTCTAAGAAAATTTAAAAATATTATTTTATTATATATATTTTCAGATTATAAAGGTCCAAAACTTATAAAAGTTTAAGATAATGTGACTCTTGTTTGAAATAAAATCATCCAATAATAATTGGACAAGTTTTGGATATAGTTTTAATCTTTATAATCTTATTTATTTATATCATTCATTAATGAGGTAAACATTGCATCATTATTGTTTCATAAGTAATTTTATTTATTTGATGTCTAAAAATTATAAAAAAATACCATGATTTAGGAAATATTTATAAATTTCAAATGAATATTTATATTCAAAGAGATAACTTATATAACCCCATGTAAAAATTGATTTACTAAAAGATATATTCTTGTGTTATTTTTGTTTTTACTTTAAATTAATTAATATAAAGTGTCCTTATCACTCTTAAGTGGCCCCATGGGGTCCCAAAATCAACCCAAAGATGAATATGGTCCTAAATGACTCTAACAATAAGGTTAGTAAAAGTGTTAAGATAATTTTATATTATTATAATAATATTTTTACCTTGAATTGCCCCATTTACCTTTAACCACGGTAAATAAAAGTCAAAAGTCACTATTCACAGAAATTATTTTCATCTTATTGAACCATATTTTACTTACTAATAACAACCATATATGTTATATTTTCAAAATTCAATTCATAGAAATGTTAAAATTTTATTTAAATGAAAAAGATGGTTTTCTAACAACCACTCAGTGTTTCCACTATTCATAAAAAGTTAATGGTTTTTAGAAAAATACCAAAAATTCTGACTAAGCTATATTTGATATTCCGACTTCAAAAATGATGTATATTTTACCAAATTAAAAACATATCTGTTGGATTAATTAATTTAAAATTAATTCCCATTGTCAAAATAAAATGAATGTTTTTATGAAATATTAACTATCAAAAGATTGAAACTTTTTTTATGTCCAATTTCAAAGTGAAATTACTTATAATGAAAAAAATTAGATTAAATGGTAAAAATATAATCTAATTAAACTTTAAAACCAATTAAAAAGATAATCTAACCATATAAATAAATTAGATTAAAATTCAGTTTTGAATTAAAATATGGTATTTTCACTATTCATTAAAAAATGAATTTAATTAGAAAAATAACAAAAATTTACCCAAAGTAAATTTTGATGTCCCAATTCTAAATAAGAATTTTATTTTTTCAAAAAGAACATATAAAATTTTAAAAAACTATATTTAAAATGGGTTCTCCATCAAAAGGTGGTAAATCAACCTTTTAAGTAATATTAGAGTATTTATGCTTATGATTGGATTCATTTACATTTTAAGACTCTAAATTTTATTGGATAAATTTAAAAACATTTAACAGACATGTATAATAATATTGTAATTATTTATGTTCATTATCTCCATTACAACTACTAGGTGTTAACTACCATTTAAAATAATAATATAATTATATTAGTTTTCAGTATAACTCAATGGTGTGGGAAATGTAAGATTTCAAAGAAACCCATTGTTTCATATCGGGTACACCATCGAACATAACACCCCCTTTAAAGTAAAATTATTATTTAAATCTTAAATATTAATAATTATGAAAATTTTATATTCTTTATTTACCTAGGATGTTACATCCATACCCCCTTTTGGGAATTTTGTCCTCATAATTAAAAAATGGGCTTGGAAAGTTAATTAAAAGTCCCACATCAGAAAAATATTAAAAAAATAACTTTAAAATAAAGGAAGAGAAGTACAAAGTTCAATTAAGACAACATATACTAGGATTCCATGGAAACATGTATATGGAAGAGAAACTAACTCTCATAGATTAATAGAGAGTGATAGTGAACTTTATCATAGAAAGTTAACCACCAAAATACCATAAATATGCGGTTGGGTAAATGTATGATTATAAAATAGAGCTTATAACATTTTTCCTTCAAGATCCATTTCATATATTTGGAGAATTTTTTTAATAACTAGACTAATATTGTAAGGAAATATACTTACTTTTCATGTATAGTGTCATCCTTTAATAACATTCTACCCCAAACTGATCTTTTCTTCAAATGGTAAGTATTCAAGATAACTTGATCACACCTGAAGTGATAGAATCAACTTCTACAGTATCACATAATCTAAAAACTATTAACTATATATTACCCCTATCTTTATACATTAACCAAAACCAAAATTGGTTAGTACAAGATCAGATAATTCTCAAAAGGATAATCCTTTATAAGAACAAACACTACAGTTAATCTCAAAAATTCAACAAAAAAGAACCCACTGTTAAATAAAGACCATTCAATATACAAGTATTCTTAAAATTCTTCAAAATAATCCAAACTAAGATTGAAACCCGAAACTCAAAAGGATTTAATCTCATAGTCGTCCACATTAAATCATAACATTTATCTCTAAAAACATTGTCTACTCTTAAAGTCTCATACTGAAGTGTAATTAACCTTATCACATATTCTCTATTATAGGTTAATAATATCCATAAGTAACCCAAATCACCTTATGTCCATAATAAAAACATATACTCTTCCAAAATAATATTTCAAACACTAATCTACAAAAGAAAAGATAACAATTTATTAAATAACATTTTCACATATCAAACTTCATGGTTACTCATACTAGAAAAAGTCTTCCAAAGTAATCACATCATCAATACATCCTTAATACTTTTAAGCATTTAATCATCCTAAAATATACCATAACTCTTTAATCCCTTATATGTAGATTTTTTTCACATTCAAGATTCTTCATGATCCATTATCCATTCTTTTCCAACATATTCTATAATACTTCATTCCTACAAACAAAATCATTAATCATATCCTAAGATTCAATAATGTCAAAACCTCAGATAAGAAATAATTCACACCGTTCATTGGTCATTGTAAATTTTCTCATCTTCAATTGGAATGGAATTTGGTAAACATATATTTGTATGGTCATGCTGATCCCATTCCCGAACCTTATTCATAGGAAATCTATTTTTATAATGACAATAAGCACCACATTTAAAACATTCAATTGATCCCTAGGAAATAAATTCTTTAACTTTCCTGGATTCAACTGGATGGTTCCTTTTTCTATGGTAGGTTCGTGATTTATGAACTTAATTACCACATCTATAACATCTTCCCATCCCTTTGAATCATTTTATTAAGTGTTTCTTTCCACATCCTTGACACATAGGTTTTTGAGCATACTTGCCTTTATGATTATTACCTAAATATATGTAGGGATTTTTTTTCTTGCATATATGATACCTTATGAAAATATTCGAGGTTCAGGTGGTCGATCATGACTCCAGATAGTTGGTTGTGAATAACCACAAGAGTTCTCATTGTAGATTTTGTTTCATTCAGTTTCTTTTTCAGAAATCTGTCACAGTTTACTTCACATCCATTTTTACTTTGATGCCTGCTAGGTCCATCCATTGACTAAAACAAAAAATGTTAGTGTTAGTATATTAGTAAAATCATCATATACTATCTTATGGGGAGGGTAAACACTCAAACATACTTGTTCATGTTATCTTAAACTCATTCTATTTATCTAAAAAAACTACGACTCTTTAAAATATTCTAACCATTATGGTTATGTCAATTATGATTAAATAACAACCTAACCTATAAAGTTATCTTAACCGACCTCTGATACCAATTATAAGGACCCAGCCTTAAAAATTAAATAATGTTGAATTAAATGGATAATTCACATTGTGGATAGTTTTAGGTTTAGAGTTTTAGATAATTAGGCCAGAACTATTACAATACATTTCAAAAAAATTACAAACTAGACAATTCTACTCAATATCCATTTTTTCAAAAAATAAACATTATTAAAAAAACAGTATGTCTAGTTCCATGTTTTAGACAACATGAATTTTCTTTGATCCCATCCTTGACCCTATTAATCTTTAAGTCACATAAAAAAAATTGAAAAACATGGGATGAGTATAAAAAGCTCAGTAAGGGTTACAAAATAAAGAAAGGAAACATGAAACCATCAATAAATACAAATCAATGAAACCATATTTTTTCAACTATAACATACATCATGAAATAATATAATTTATTGATAACAAATAGAAATCATAAATCATAAAGGTAACTTATGGAATCTATATCTTACTTACATTGTTGCTATCACAGCTATGTAGGGAGTTACATTTGGAATACCCATCAGAATATATTCCCTAAATCTATTATGAGAAACATTAATGTTAACCAACATAAAATTACACAATGCATTGGAGAGATATCTCAGGATCACCCACCCTAGTTTTATCACAGAACCACCTGTATGCATAAACAATACCTAAGAACCATAACTTCTTCATAACACATAAAACAAACATAAAGGAAAGATAACATTTTCACATTTCAACCACAATATATCATTTAAATATATTGTCATAACAAAATCCATTATCAAATCCATTTTCAATACCAAAATACATAAAAGAGTATATGGAATCTATTTTCCTTTTAAAAACATTACGGATTGTTAAGTAATCCGAAGATCAAATAATACTCGCGGCGTTGAAAAAGGTCGTTGTCACCGTATACATTAAAAAACATTCTCTTTTTTTGTTTAGTAAAACACATCATATAAAAATATTCCCTTAGAATGAAATGGAAATTAAAAGGTGTTTATAAACCCTATAAAAGAACGTCGTGTATAAAACAAAATATTCTTTAATGAAAGGAGATTGAGACGAAGTCCCTTAAAATGATCATATCTTTAGATTAAGGACAAATCAATGACATAATTTTGTGTGAAAAATAAGAAAACACTGAATATAAGTGGATATTAAGTGTAAAAAAATCATAGTTCATTCACACATATTCATAGCATGAAATAATCAATATGTAGAAGTTTAACCCAAAGAATTGAAATTGGGTTAAGAGGTTTTCTTACAGAAATTCGACAGCCTAACGATGTCACTTTAAAATTCAGAAAATGAGTTGATGAGAGAAAAAAGGGTATAT
This sequence comes from Viscum album, assembly GCA_963277665.1. NCBI lineage: Eukaryota > Viridiplantae > Streptophyta > Magnoliopsida > Santalales > Viscaceae > Viscum > Viscum album. The sequence goes on along the minus strand of OY728150.1, from coordinate 623,817,823 downwards.
CATCACTTGGGCATAAAATTTATTCAAATATGTATATATAATAAGATATCCAAATAAATGAAGATGTAAATTAAAGTTAATAACAAAAAATTAATTCTTTTAAAAAATAGGAGGGTGAAAGGTTCCCTTACCGATTTGTAAACATACAAAACATACAACCCATGGGAGAAGGATCATAAAATGAAGATATAAATACCCATAAATTAAAATATATTACACAATTAATATAATAATGGGAATTAAATACACCATAAAATGGAAATAGTGGCAAATATAGCATGAATCTCATGGGAATAAAAAGTGAGATAAAAACCCTTTACCACTTGGTAATCAATCGAGTCGTATGACCAAAAGTTAATAACTAGCAAATAAATCACATCATAACATGAATATAAATAGAATCATGATAATATATATCAAATAGAAGTACAAAATACCCCACATGAAGTAAATAAGTGGTGAACAATGGAAATCTCACGAAATTAAAATTGAGATAAGTAACCCCTTACCTCGTGTTTGACTTGACCCGTTCGTTCTTTAATCTCTAGAATAATAAACTAAAGTTAATTTCTACTTGATTAAGAAAATTTTTTAAGTTTATTATTCCTTTTATATAACTTATTACCATATTATAAACATTATTAAATCATTTAATTTAATAATGGTCATTTTGTTGATATTTGGTACTTGAGTCAAAAATGAACATGTTATAATTACAAATTGTCCATGTGGTCAAAATTATATTATCTATAGAATTATATTCATGATTTAAATATCATATATATACAGTATATATATATATATATATTTATTTATAATAGTACATGACATTTTTGGATAATAAATGAAATGCGCCGTTCCTAGAGATGGTAAACTGTACGTACGCATGGACGTTACTTTCATTTCTATTTCATATTTAATGGAATGAAAAATTAATGATACATAGGTATATTATAATTCCATTATAATATAATATGATATATATGTTACATAATTTCATTAATTCCATCCTTTATACATTCCATGTATGTCATAAATGAATCATATCACCTTGAGAGGGCGGTAGTCCGCACTTCCTCAAATGAAATTATCATGTTTACACATATTGGAAATCATAAAGGTATGTTTGTAAATAAAAATTACAGAAGCATATAGAAAAAATAAAAATAATATATATCACATATAAATACAGTTTCATAATAATGGCCACCATAAGAGGTGGTAGGAGAAGATTGAACAATCATCGTTTCGTGAGGCGTTAGTTCACCGTCAACAGAAACAATATGTTCTTTACCTATTAGATTGAGGTGTGTGTAAGTTTAGTTTTAATCCTTATAACAACAAAAAACTTGTATATTGTGGATACTGGTGTTTTCATAAATAAAATAATAAAAATAATTTTGGGGGTTGGAGAAATAACATAAAATAAAATAACATAAAAGAAGAAGTTACCTTTAAATCGGGTAACTCCCTTTGGTTTGAACCAAAAGGATTTATTGAAGTACCTTATACCTAAGGTAAGACTTATAGGTGGAATAGAGGGATATTGAGAGCTTATTTGGTCAGGTTTTGGATGAGACAAGGGGCTTGAAAGGTGTGAGTAATAGGTTAGAAGTGAGGGCTTTTTATAAGGGGGAGGAGGGGCTCTTTAAACAAATTTGAAAATATTATTTTATTATATAATGATTTTCGGTTTCAAATTGTCCAAAACATATTAAATTCTAAGATAAAGTAATTTTTTTTGAAGTAAAATCATCCCATAATAACTGGATAGGTTTTGGATATTGTTTTAATCTTTATAATCTTATTTATTTAAATCATTCATTAATGAGGTAAACACTGCATCATTATTGTGTCATAAATAATTTTATTTATTTTATGTCTAAAAATTATAAAAAAATAACATGATGTAGGAAATATTTTTATCTTTCAAATGAATATTTATATTTGAAGAGATAGCCTATATAACATCACGTAAAAATTTATTTACTAAAAGATATACGTTTGTGTCATTTTTTACTTTACTTTAAATTAATTAATATAAAGTGTCATTATCACTCTTAAGTGGCCCCATGGGGTCCCAAAATCGACCCAAAGATGCCTATTATCGTAAAGGACTCAACCAATAATGGTAGGACAAGTGTTAAGGTAATTTTATATTATTATAATATTCTTTTTTACCTTTAATTACTCCATTTACCTTTAACCGCGACAAATAAAAGTCAAAAGTTACAATTCACAAAAAGTTATCTTCATCTTATTGAACCAAATTTTACTTACTAATAACAACAATGTATGTCAAATTTTAAAAATTAGATTCACATAAGCGGTAAAATTTTATTTAAATGACAAAATTTGGTTTTTAAACTACCACTCAGTGTTTTCACTATTAATCAAAAATTGAAGGTTTTTAGAAAAATAAAAAAAATCAGCCTAAGATATATTTAATATTCCGAATTAATTTTTTTTTTCTGTTTTACCAAATTTAAAATAGAGAAGTTGGATTAATTAATTTAAAATTAAATCCCGTTGTCAAAAGAAAAAGCATGTTTTTAAGAAATATTAACTATCAAAAGATTGACACATGTTTATGTCCAATTTCAAAGTGAAATTACTTCTAATGACCATAATTGGATTAAATGGTAAAAATATAATCTAATTACACTTTAAAACCAATTAAAAAAATAATCTAACCATATAAGCAAATTATATTAAAAGGCAGTTTTGAATTAAAATACCGTATTTTTCACTATTCATTAAAAAATGAATTTTATCATAGAAATACCAAAAATTTTCTGGAAGTAAATTTTGATGTCACGATTCTAAAGAAGAATTTTATTTTTTAAAAAAGAACATATTAAATTGACAAAAACTATCTTTAAAAAGGGTTCGCCATCAAAAGGTGGCAAATTGACCTTTTAAATAATATTATAATATTTATGCTTAAGATTAGATTCATTCGAATTTTAAGCCTCTAAATTTTATTGGATAAATTTAAAAAAATTTAATGAACATGTATAATCATATTGTAGTTAGTTCTGTTCATTCCCTCTATTAAAAATACTAGGCCTTAACTACAATTTAAAATAATAATAATATTATATTATTTTTCTTTATAACTCAACAGTGTGCGCAATGTAAGATTTTAAAGGAAATCGTTGTTTCGTATTAGTTACGCCATCTAACATAGCATCCCCTTTAAATTAAAATTAATATTTAATTCAAAAATATTAATAAATTTGAAAATGTTATATTCTTTATTTACCTGGGATGTTACACTATGAACTATAAAATTTCAATATATAGGGAGAGAAACATACTTCACATCATAGGAACAATCAGCATATAGCTGAATGACCTCTTACAATATATATATTTTTAATAATAGGGGCCTCTAGTCAAGGAAAATTCATAGCATATCCCTTTTAAATTTTCATATATCATTTAAAAGGATACATCTAATAGAAATAAACAAGCCCTCATATTCTTATCCCTAACACTAAATGAATTACCAGATGGAGCATTATATAAAAACAATAGTGGAATATACATTTATAGTTAAACAAGTTTGTGGAAAACATTATTCTCAAACCCATATAACAAACTTGGATCAATGAATTTTCTGCAAATGGAATTGAAAATGAAACACAACCTAATGATATCCTTTTTAACATTTTTAAAAAATATCCCATTTACTACAACTGGTAACTACTACTTCATTAATACATGATATTATTGATATTTCATACCTATTCACTTTAAATCCTTTATTGACATCAATTTTTTCACATTTTTGGAAAACCCACTACATATTTTAATACCATGTAGACATTGGAAAATATTTATATTCTCACTCTTTCTTAATCTGTGATAAGATAAAGGTAATTTCTTTCTTTTTGTAGTAGGAGCTAACTCGAAATGTATTCCAGTAGATATTATGTCCAATCATTCATGCAATACATATTTTTTATTTTCTTTTATGTCTAAAAAGGTACAATAAAACCATCACATATGTTTTTCCCTACATGTATAAATTGAATGTTATATTTTACCTCAAAACATTTCTAATATGGTATCTCGGATAAAATGGACCATTTATTCCATGTATTTATTTGATGACCAAAACATCCTTTCTTTAAAAACGTGACATTGATGTTTTCACCTAATAATAATATTATTCAATTAAAAATGGTTGGGTGAAAACTCATAATCTTGTAAACTATTAAATGCATTTTTAATATTCTATAAGAATGATTCACAAAAATCTATCAAGACCCATGTACATTATCTTTCATCCACTCTAAATTTAATGATATGAAATCCAATCTTCACAAATTGGACAAGATTTATATTCCTTTACTATCTACCCAGATAAGTTTATATACAACAAAAATTAATTTATAGAGAAAATTATCATTTTATAAAAAATAAAATACTCTTTATTATATGCATTAAATATTATAAAAAATGTATCCCATATAATTTTTAAATCATCAATAAATGGGGATGGATAAACATCAATATCATTTCATATAATTTTGTTTATTAAAATCACCAAGATCATCATAACATACTTTCTCTTCATATATATCAATGGGGAAAAGTTATAAACAATCAACATAATGGGCCATAAACTATATTGACTACTGAATCTCTAATATATTTTACTTCCATCCATGGAGAGTCTAATTCTAAGATATCAAACTTCATTTCCAAAATAATTAAATCTTTAATCAAATCTATTTTATTGTGGTGAATCAGTAAGGTGATATAGGTTTCTATAAGATATGTGCTCATTTTTATGCCCCATTATCCTCTTTGTTCCATTTCAATTTGAAAATAGACGATTTAAATAAGGAAGTATCAGAATATATAAGATTTATTTAGTGGGAGTTTTGGTTCATATTCTTGAGAATGAATCATAGTTATATTTGGCATACATTTTTTATCATATTTTCCCATATTTAGGATTTTGAGATAAACTTTCTTATTCATTCCTATAAAACACATAGTCATTAGGGAAAACATATATCTTTTTTATACCCCTATCCCATTGGCCATAATATTTTTTTACCTCATAATTGGAATTTAGAAGCATGTTTTGTTTTGGAAGTAGCTATTTTAAAACTTTAATATATTTAGTGAAACTTTTATCATTCTAATATTTTCTTTCTCTAAAGTTAACTAATATTATCATTGTTTATAACACTATATATCTAGTTTGGTGAAACTAGGAATAATGGTTTCTTAGTATCTCTATATAATCATTCAACACTTGTTTCTTTTTCAACGATTTCAACCTACGTCGTCAATTAATTCTTCAAGATGATCCTCTACCTCACAATGAACATCTTCTTTATCATTAGATCTTGAATTATTTGTTATTTCAACATGATAGATCCAGAATGTATAATTATAATTAAAACCATAGAAATTCATACGGTCTTTAATTTCCTTAAACCATAATTTTCACATATCCAAACACTTCATGCATGGATTGATAATCACATCTTTCTTTTAAAGTTTTATTTTAAAAAATTCCATGAAATTATCAACCCATTTTTCATATTCATCATTGGTTATTCATTTATTTATCCAATTATGAACCATTAATCTCCTAAAATCACAATATAATAGATGAATATGTTAAAACATATAAAAATTTAAACATATATATAAATATATAGATTTAAAACATATAAGAATATAAATATATAAAAAATAATTAATTTGAAACATATATTTTTAAATTATATAGGATAAAATAAAATATGTGAAAATATAAATTTATTAATATAAATCTTCTAAACAAATAAAAAAATAAATATTTAACACAAATAAAACTTGTGTTTGGAATAGATGAAACTCTAAAACAAATTATCATCATAAAAAATAGATATAATTTATAAAATAAAAGAAAATTATAAAAAAATTATAATTTTAAAATAATTTATCATTACAAATTTTTTTATCCATAAATAATTTTAAAACACAAAACATTAAAAATATAAATAATTTGAACCAAAGACAAATTATCACTATAATTTACGAACATAAACAATATATAATCATGAGTAAATTAAAACTATAAATTAATTATAACCATAAAAATTAATAACTTACAAAATTTATACATTCCAATAGGATATCCATTATGAAGAGATGTATAATATTTATTAATTAACTTCAAATCGAAACTAATGAAGTATAAGTTCATTTGATGATAAATAGTCATATTTGGTGATGATGGAAGTCGAATAAGAAGAGTTGAACACTTTTATAGTGGGATGAATAAATGACATTGGTGGAATGATAATAAATATTGGTGAAATATGTAAGAGAGAAGATAAATGATAAAAAATGATAGGGAAATTGGTTAAACTATAAATATGGAGGGAGGGAAGGAGTCAGATAACCTAGGGTTTCATAAAATCTTGAGTTGAAGAATGAGGATAACTCATGATTCTACATATGATATTTATTTTTCAAAAATTTTAATTTATTTTTATTAGAAACTAATGTTAAAACCTTCCATAATTAGCCGTTAACATAGGGTTTCATAAAAAGGATGTTAAAAGACTTCCGTTGTGGGTTTTAACATCTATTATGAGAGATCTAATGTTAAAAAACTCATACCAAAACTATTTTTTCTATAAGTAACTCATCATTGAATATTACTCTTATGTTAATAGGTATAGAGTTTAATATATCACCAGATCAACTCTAATCACATTGAATATCTAACACATGAAGAAATTAAAGCATAAGTGAACATAATGTTTTTAATTAGTTCACACACAATGGGATATGTTTAAGAATAATATACATAGAAATTAATAAGGGTACTAAAATATTCTATTAATGAAAAAGTTTAGGGGATAAAAAGTTTTTTTCTATTGTAACTCTACTTCAAGTCTCACAGAGTTAAAAAGATGTTTAGGGATCACTCGCTACTCACCCAAAGGCCACTCTGTATTCCTTTTCTATGAATCTATTAATAGATTTTTCCTCATTTTATAGATGTGATGATATCTCAAAATTCAATATAAGAAACTCATACTCCATATATCATGAAACTCTATATTTGATATTTCGATAAAATATACCTTGTTTCCTTCATTCTCTAAAGTTGTATATAATCATTCCTTGAATAAAAATTTGAGTTTTAATAATCTAAAAATATTTAATAATAGAAAAAATCCAATAGATGAGAATCATTCCAAGAAAGGAAGTACCTTTGGTCTATTCTATTATTTCTCCAATTAGTCGGATATGATCAATAGAACTCCAGAAATTTGGGGAATTCCAACAATACAAATGGTATATTGATGAGTCATGTCATTGGGTTATCTTTTCTATAAAAACCAAATATATCATAGTCTTTCTAATTTTTTTTAATTCTTCTATAGATGAATATATATAGTCTTTAAATATTTATTCCCTTCAATCAATAATTGTGATAAATCTATGTATTAAAGATCCTCCTTAGACATTATATGTGTCCTATATATTTTCAAGTTGAAAAATTCACCCAATTAAGTTGATTCATACTTAAAAATGGGAATCCATATCTTACCATATTTGAATTCAAAAAAAAATTAAATATTTTCCAATATCTATAAACCACGGTATGTTATTTCATTCACCATAATGTGGTCGAGCCCAACTCATAAAATGATCATGAAATCCATAAATTTCTTATCTTTATCTTCTCAAGTATTACAACCATTTCGAAGTTCAAATATTTATATCTTGAATTTCTATGATATAATACTTTTCAAAACATGATATGTTTCATTCTTTTTTCATTGAAAATATTTTTTCTAAACAAATTCCTAAGACCATGACATCTATTATTACTAGTTTCCAATTTTTATAACACTAAATAAAACTCAATACTCTACTGTGATATTCATTATAGTGCGGAATACTCTATATCATCCTTTTTTCCATCCATAAATGATGATTGTGATAATAATCTTCCAAACACTACGGCCAACTCTCCATTTTTGGTTTCTTCACATGATATACAAAACCATAAATATCAATACAACAAATCTAATCATTTTTTCATTCAATCGAATGAAGCAAAACCATAAATTAAACTAAACCATAAGAAACATCTCATTTTTATTTGAACCATGAATATATCGATGACTATTTTTTCTTACACATGGAATGTTAGGATTTCCCTAAACTATTATTCACACTCTGATCACCAAAATAGTGTCTCCCATAATGAACTCCTCATGTTTCATTATACCATGATGTTTTATACCCACATTTATGGTTCATTTTTCTCTTCCTTTACTAAAACATCTTCCTGACTTCCCTAAATTCTTCAAAGTAATATCATAAAATTTCTAATTCCTTAATATGAAAAATATTACCACATAAAACCCATATAGTGATTCACCACTCTCTAATAAAGCGACAATACTTAGATTTTTCAGTCTAAGACATTATTACTCATTCATTATTACAATTTATTCCCTATAGTCACTATAGTAAATTAAATACTTCCACTCATAGTCTCAAAATCATATTCAAATTCCAATTCCATTTAAGAAAATATTATACATCCTTCCATAAGTACCGTTTCCATTTTTTATAACCATATTAATTTTCTATCATGAACCCCCATCTCTTAATATATTAATATATCCATGGTTTTTATATTTATCTCTTTGTAAGATCTTCCAACAAATCCATCCTTTTGATTTTAAACATATCTAATAAAAAAATCATAGTTGAAAAATGATCATAAAACCTCTTCATTGTCACCATATCCAATATTGTCAACAAATCCAATAAACATACTCTTTTTTGAAATAATCTCCCCCTTTGGATTAAAAAAAACCATTTATAAATTTATTACTTCCATGAATCCACATATATCTAATAAGTAAATAAATTACTCCCCTCGATTCAATTTTAATCCTTACATGAAAAAATATATGAATTTATGAACTTCTCTAGAAGGGATTTATAGTATGGTATTTCCCCCCAATTATTCATAAAATATAAAGTATTTATTACCCACTATTCATAAATAAAATTATTGTACTACTTTTTTTAACAACTTATCCTCACCATTGAAAATTAGTTTCTATATTTAGAGTGTTTGAACTCACTCTTTATCATATAAATCCTCGATCAACAAATAATTAGAATTTTTAACTCTTCCAATCACCTATAAGTTTGAAACATTAAATCCGTTAAAAAATTTAAAATTTTTGACTCATACTTTATAACTAATCCCCATGATTGATACTAATTGTTATATATATATATATAAGAATATAAAAACTCATAAAAATTTAACTGCACTCTTAAAATATTTTCAGTGAGATAAATTACAACTTTTCGGAGAGTTATAAAAAATGCACAAGGACTACTAGTTTAAAACTTCATGTAGGGAAAAGTGTATAAGTTAAAAACTTCAGTGATTTCCATTTCACCCATGCACTTTTATAAACATATGTTACTTTATATTTCACTTCCTTTAACTATATCCTTGTTATATCAATAAAACATTCACAAGAGCATCAATAAATAAAATTAACTTAAAAAGTGTTTAAATCTTACAAATTATTGATAATTAAGAAATAACACTTCATTCTACTTGTTTATAGAATAATTCTATGATCATACTCTAAATACAATTACTAGGTTATCTAAGTTATGATTTCACTTGTTATCTATTAACCATTAAAACCATAGCACCAACTCCCCCTGAATTTCATAATTTATGGAAATAATTATAAATAAAATATTCTCTTTATATGATTAATTTTTGAAGATTTAAGTATATGGAAAAAATAGATGATACCAATTTATTATATCATGAACAACTAAATCCTAAAAACCTCAAAGAATGTTTCTGATATATTTCCTATATGTTAGAATTTTTATCTTGTTTCATAAAATGTTTAAACCAAATTATATTTTCCTAATACTAATTATTCTCTCCTTATTGTACATACTACAAATTATGATTATTCTAAAAATTGTCTTGATATCAATTGAATTTCTTTAACACTATATTTATTTAAAGATAAGGCCTTAATACCAATTTAAATTCTAAATTAATTACCATCATACTCCTTAGTTTTAGAATGAATTTATTAATATATCATTAATTACAGAACACTCACTCCATGGATCAAATATCCTCATTAAACCTTTATCATATCCAAAAATAATTATGAATAACTTCTTTAAGAAGAGGAATATGGTAGTTTTTAATGAACCAAATATTTTATTTCAACTACCTTCAAAGTCATCCTTGTGTTTGTTCTTTAAGAAAAACTTCTTACTAAATATGTTTTTGGATATTTGATTTCACATCCAAAAATCTCTTTTGGTGTGACATCCTATTCCATTGTGAGATTTATCCCACTTGTACATGTTTATTCATTTGATGCATCTTCACTACATCCTCCTCCATGATTACTTCTACATGAGATAGGTACTTTACTAATATTTACCTCTCACCATGTAGTGATATTTTTGAAACAACTTAAACATGATTCATTTCTATTGACATCTATGTCCATTAAGACTACTTTAGATTCATTTATCCTCGGTGGGCTTATCTTTGTATGTTAATATTTATTTTTTTAAATTCTAGTATATTTATTCTTCATTATATATATTTTATTTCTTTCTTTCCAGGATATTTTCTTTAAAAATAAAATTTTACTAGTGGTTCATGAGGCACACTCTTTTTCTTTTTATATTTTAAATCATCTAACACTATGAACCTGTTTTTCAGTTCAAAATATTTTTAGAACATCTATGTATTCCACCCCATTGACATGAAAATGGGGGGTGGGGTTATTCCTAGAATCTCCATCACCTTTGAAATTGTAGTACCTCACCATATATACTCAATTATAATATATAAAAAACATCATGATAAAATCATACCTCATGTATCTTTTTTTTTGTCAGGATATTAAAGTAGGTATCCTTTATTTTCTGAAATAATTGGATTCCAAACACACATCTATAAATAATATAATAAATAAAAATAGTATCAATTCATTTACACTATCATTTAAGGACTATTTATATTAAATTTATAAATAACCTTCCTCTTATTCACCAATTCCATTTTTCTATATTTATGAACTCCACTTATTTAAGATGCCTTAACTATGTTATCTATCTTTATATTTTTGGATTTAAACCTCATTTTGAGATCCTTGATTTTAAAATCCTTCTAATTTAATTAATACTCTATTCTTCCAATCTAGAACTATATTCTTTTCTAGATTTTGTCCACTATTTGAGTTCTATTTTGAGAAGAATAATGTTTTCCATGAGTTATTTATTTCCACTCATTATTCCAATTCATATGATAGGTAATTTAGTAAATTGATTTTCATAATAATAATTTCAATAATATATACAATAGATCCTTTTAAATGAAATTCTTCTTACATTAAAATTTTATTCTCTAAAAATAATTCTGTTATAAATACATAATCTATTCCATGAATGATTTCCAATTTCCCCCTTTTTCTATAAGGTTTAGATCTATTCTTATTTACTTTTGACATAAGTTAGTTTTATCCAAAACTAAATAATCATAAAAACATTTTCATAGAGTCTTTCTAGAGGGATTTATAACACTATATTTTTTAAAGAGTTCTCAAAAAATATCCTTTAACGTATCCTATAATTTAAAAGAAATAGCATAATAAAGATTTTTCTTTAATAAATTATTAGTTATATAACTAACCAAGATATTTTGTGTATTACTTATAATGAACTATTTTACTTATGGAATGGATTATATTCTTATACAATTAAATAGACATAATCAATAAAACTCCATGAACCTTTATACTTCCATCAATAAAATGGATTTATTAATGAATCATATCAATGTGATCTATTTTCTCCCAGAACCAGGTATATCAGTTTCATTATCTTTTTTTATTCTATTATAAAATAATATAAATTTACTTTCAATAGCAATACCATTTGATCAAAAATTGATATTAATCTATTATGTTAAGATCGTACTTAGTAATTCCATGTTTCTTACTCATTTTAATGTGGTCAAAATTATATAATTAATTAAATTCATCCTTCTAAATATCAATCCATATATTCCCATATTTGTATTAAAACCAAATATTTTAATATTTACAAATCCTCACAGACAACAATGTCTTCTGTCATTCACTATGGTGTGGTCACATCTAGCTCATACAATGATCTAAAAAACCCGAAATTCTCTATCTCGATCCTCATAAGTATTTTTACCATTTTAAAATTTTAATCTATACATTTTTAATTTCTATAGAATAGTCCACTCCAAACCATAACAAGGCTTTTGCCTTTTTCATTTCGCATATTTTTTTACAAAAAAATGCACGACCCTTGATTAGTTGATTTTTTTATGATTTTTCCAATTATTTTAGATAACATACTTGGATGTCATTCTAAAATCCCTAATATACATTGAATTACACTAGTTTTTGGTTTTATATATCGATTTTTAAAAAAAAATTAATTTTGTACATATATTGAGTCATTTAAATACATTTTTGAAGCATCATTTTATAAAATACATCTTTCATACTCGAATACATTTAATCAGTGATTATATACTTATAACATACATATTTTAGACATGTTAATGCAATTATTCCATTAATTTATTCATTCTTTAATTTTTATTTTTATTAGACTAACACATTTTTATATGTATCCAATGCATAAAACATAAATTTTAGAATACTATTTTCATCAACACTTAAGGTAATCCCACTAGAACAAGCGTATCATGAATCGAAGGATAAGAATATTCTAAGAAACCAATAATGTCCCATGTTACACCCTGATAGAGTGTTAGAAGCCAGAAAATCTTGTACTAAGACTTAAGATGATGTCACCATCCCAACACTATCTACTTCAGCATTTGAGATAGAATTTATATGCTAACATACATTCAAATTATAACTTAAGAATCCATATAATTTAATGTTGTATCAAAAAACCAATGAATATTAAATTAAAGTCCAAATTTATTGATTGTTATGATTTTCCATTTGAGGGGAATTGAAACCATTATAGTTGATTTATGTTATTTAACCCAACATATCCTTAAGAGCCAGTAAAGATAGTGGAAACCATTCCACATTCTCTAAGGCCTTAATATTACCAAAAAATATTACAGATGTTGTTTACATCCATTATTATGATTAAAAATACCACCAATGTAGCATGTATTTTTCCTTAAGAATCACCGGTGCATGAATGTAGTATATATTTCTTAGAAACTATAATCAATATATTGTGCACCCATGAAAATAATTAGTTCATATATTCATTAAAATATTCGTGAAATATTCAAGGAAGGTCCTATAATACCATATGATGGTCAGAGATTCAATCTCATGCCCATGTGTAAAATATGCACAAAGAGGACCATATTCGTTCAATTTGTTTAAATTTTATTTAAAATGGGAGTATAAAATCACCACATGGAATGATATTTATTTGAAATTCAATGTAATTATCCCAATTTAGTTTATAAATTTATAGGATAATTCTAGAATCCTAAAGTAAGTACATTCTATATGAATGTGATGTAATATTGTTATTGTACATGTTTATAGATCACATAAAATAAAATGGAAATGAAATTATTGAATTGTTTAAGTGGGTGAGAAGGAAACATATAAGGGATAAACCCCTGGTAGATCAAATTCATATAGCAATAAGTTTTGATTGTGTTGAAGTTGAGGAGGATACATCCAAAGGACCAATTGATCTTGGAGTAGTGCACACATGATTGGGTGGAAGAGTGAAGGACACCTTCAAAAATATTCTTAGGCTTTATCTTCCCTTGAACATACTATTATAGTTAATTGTGACGCAGATCATTTCTATTATGAATTTTATTTTTGGGGTTTTTTTTAAATAATTTAAAATTTTCTAATCTATTATGAGTGTTTATGCCTGTTAATCTTGCCTCTTTTACTTAATAATTCTTCTACCTAACTAGTGGGTAGATGATCAGAGGATCATTATGAAGAGAAAGTGAAAAGGGTTATTAACTAGAGGATAGTGCATTGTTAATTATTTTAGGATATTATAGGTTCCCCTATTTTAATTGTATATCCCATAGAGTAAATCCAAACTCTTGTAGTAGTGGTAGAATTACAACGACAAAGAGCCTATGAACTAAGTGCTTATAATTGGAGTCTACCAAGAAACGTTATGAGGAATAAATGATATATTAACTTAAACCATTTGCATACATTTAATTTAGGCCATATCATATTCTAAAATATAAGAATATCATAAATACATTCTATAACCCACTGTATAATAAATTATGGCTAGTTATGTTGTAAGGAACCACTTCTATTCAAGTCATAGAGTAAGAATTTTATATATTATAAGGAATATAAAATACCACTATATTTTATTGATTATAGTGGTTGAATATTAAGAGTTAAAATTCAAGTAATCTTCCACATATTTATCATTTAATGGGAGTTTAATATAATGAAACATTGAGAGTTTCAAGAATTAATGCAAGGTTTGTTTTTTCTGGCCGAGTCATTTACTCATGCACTATAATGCATGATAAAATGTGATCTCACATTAGGAGTACCCTCAAGTTTTTTATAAACCCCACTACATTATGATGGGATTATAAATTCTTGCTCAATAATTCTTTGACAAATATCTATTATATTTGAATCTCACTTTCTTCCACCTTCACTGTGTCACAAGGTGATATCACACTATGGAGGATGGAGAACCCCACTTATACAACTTGTGATTTGGAATCATATTGATACCTTTGGAGGGAGGATATTCTTTTTTTATTCATTGTGATGATGTTCATCAAGCACATATGATGGTAATAAAAGATGTTATAGTGGATCATAGGTGTATGGTACACATTTACATTATTCTTTATTTCAATTTTGGCATGAATTAATTTATTCTAGTACAATTCGGCCCTGTATTGGGTTTTTGTATCACCTATACTAGTTTATACAATGTTGTTAGATTCCCTTTAAAATCTAGAAGTGGTATCAAATCCTACAATTCCATTAGATTTGATAAATCATATAGAAAATTAAGTTTTTCAAATTTTTATTTCATGTAATAATCATTATAATAAAATATGAATTGGATTCTGTTTTGCTGGTTGAGTTATGACATACAATATAAGATATTTTAAGTAGTGACATAGTATAAAACTTACAGTTTTCTATTATTAATAGCATATAACTATCATAGATCATATCATATGATAATGATTATACTATTCAACAAAAATAGATCATCGAATCAACTTTGTGATATCAATGCTAATTGTTAATTAAGATAGGAATATCATAGGAGACGATAGGACTATCAGTCATAAAATATGAAAGATAGCACTCACCACTATTTTATCAATCATATCTTATGATTGTCCTAGAATCATTGAACAAGATTATGAATCATAAAATATCACATGTCTTGGATCATAAAATATTATTAATGAAGATATTTTTATTTTTCTTTAAATTCAATTATGAAATGGACTATATTATTTATAAATTGTCTAAAAATAATTATAAAATATATTTTTTGGATATTTTTTAATTTATACATTGTTTATAAAATAATTAATTATAAATAGTTCATAACTAATTAAATAAATGTTTAGGAAAATCTTCTTAATAAATATTCTATAATATTAAATGTTAATACTGAAATACCTTTTACCAAATTATATGTAATTCCCTTATGACTTTGAAATAATGTTTTTATTTTGAAATCATAATAGGTAGTTTATAAAGTATTTATAAATTTCAAAATAAATACAAAGTATATATTTTAAATATTTAATTATGAACTATTCATCATTGATTAATTTAAATTGTTCAAATTAAAAAGATTTATTTGGGATATTATTTAGACAACATAAAAATGGTTTTGATGATTGATTTGATTAATGTTTAAATATTATAAAGTATGTTATAGTCAGATTATGTAAATAGTTCACATAATATAAATTGAAATATAAAGTGTTTATATTTAATGAAATATCATATATTTAGAAATTCCATATGATGAATAATAAGAAAGATTTAATATTAAGAATTTATGTTAAGTGATTATATTCAAGATTACATAATGTAGATAATGAATAAAAAAATTATAAACTATTTTTAATTTTCTTTTATTTGTGAATTATACATTAATATATATCTCAACGTTAAGTTTATAAACAATTCATTTATTTGAAAACTTATTCCCCAATTTATTATTCATGAATGTAATTATTATATTATGATTGGTTGTGTTACTTTTTTTAAGTAGTTAAAATATTCTAATACTATCTTACATGAATATATGAAGTTACATGATAGGTATGATAATGGATTTAGTTACCATTTACCTTGAATTCAGTTTTTAAATAAAGTTATTATCTTGAATATTAGTTTTTTAATATAGTTAACACATATTAGGTGTTATAGTTACAATGAATTATATTCTCTATTAAGTAATGTATCTATGGGTATAGGTACTTTGATTTGGACTTCCCACTGGTCTGGAGGCTTATTCTTTATTCTAGAAAGGCAGGGGTTAGCTAACTATGGCTCCAAGCTTACTCATAAGATGATTTATAATTTCATATAATTCAAAATATTTACATGAAAAATTCATTTACCTTTTTAATGCAATGAATTTGGATATATTTGAATACATTTGGATTCAATTTGTGGGTGAGTAACATACAATTTTTGTTATGTATAGAGTTACGCATCAATATTGTTTGAAAATATTTATTTGGTGGAAGGAATATGAAGTACCCTATACCCTCATTCATGGGTCCAGTGCTAATACCACATACTTCACATTTCATCTTTGATACCAAGTGATGTTACCAAAGATAAACTTTCATATATTTTATAAAACTTTCATAATTGAAAAATTATATCTCACAAATAATTTCACAGCCTCAAAACCCAAAGGTATAGTGTATTTAGAGATTAGATTTATAAAAATCATATTTCACATAATTGAAAAAATTTCCCCATAATTTCACCATAATAGACCTCA
This sequence comes from Viscum album, assembly GCA_963277665.1. NCBI lineage: Eukaryota > Viridiplantae > Streptophyta > Magnoliopsida > Santalales > Viscaceae > Viscum > Viscum album. The sequence goes on along the minus strand of OY728150.1, from coordinate 623,800,729 downwards.
TTCTAAATGTCTAATATGTTATACTGATCTCCATAACATGAGGAATGGAAAACATAATAAGGGGTGAGCTCAAATGATCAGCAAGGGGAAACTTATCAATGAGGTATAAAGAATGATAAAAGGACATATAATATCCAAGGGTCAAACATATACCATAACATAAGAGAGTGGAGTCATGAGACAATAATCATGATCCATTAAAAAAACATAAGCATATAACATAGAAATGTGTCATGAGTATATGTATTGTAAATCATAACATTATGAACATAGACCTACCATAATTGTGACCATACACAATCATGTGAATATAGCTTAACCAAAATTTTCTCAAAACAATGTATTATGAACATGAATTAATATAAATTATTATTATTAATAGTCTTCTAAACATATACTAACAAAAATTATTTCCATGCATAGTCTTGGGAACATAGATTAACTGTAATTATTTCCATGAACAAATACATTACCTCATGAGAAATAAAAGTTTAACCAATGCATTGGAGGGAGATATAATACCCCACCTGTCACATAATGATCATCCATGCATAAGTGTAACACATAAAATCAATCATGTTGTAAATAACCCAATGAAACAAAATTGGTTTTATAACATTTTAAAATAGTATCACATAAAATAACATAAAAAATTTGATTATATGATATAAAAAATCCAATCACACAAAATGAGTATTTAATAAAAGAATTTTGAGGGTGTATCATAAAACATAACTCCATAGGATATAGATATTTTGTTAATAAAGGAAAAAATACAAGTGAATCCATAAAAAAGAGTCTTTATAAAACAATTATTAACATTATCATAAAGAGATGAAGATATAATTCACTTTAAATAAATAATTTTCAAGAAGTTAATAGGAAATATTTTTTAAAATAAAACTTTAAAAAATATCCCAATAATGTAGACTTGAAAAAAATAATGGTTAATTTAATAAATGTGCAGTGGATGATAAAAATATGATTGTAAAAAGAAGTTCATTTTTAATATTTTAAAATATATTTATTAAAACACACATCATTTAAAAGAGTAATAAATATTATATTTAAAAATATATAAATATAAATATAAAGTTTACATTAAAAAAATACATATATATATTTCAAAATAATAAATGATTTTTTTGAAAGAAATAATGTATACATGAAAGAGAAAGATATTATAGAAGGGGGTGAGAATTATTCATAAAAAATTGAATTTGTATGATATAATAAATCCCTCAAATAAAAATAATTAAAATAATTATTTTATTTTACATATAGAGAAAGAGATAAATTACCATATAATAATTTTTTAGGGTGTAAAACTATTGTAATGGCTCCCAATTTTTTCTATGGAATTTCCAATTTTATGTTATAAAACACACATACCACATAGATAACCCAATAAAAACTTTAATATCATAAATTAATAATGATACATTAGTCATAAAATAAACTAATAATAATTCAAAATATTATAGCTAGATAATAAATAGAAAATAAGATAATAATAATGGAAAAATTTTGATATGCTTGATCCAGTTGAATGAACACACTCATGATTGAATATATAGAAACAAAACATAAATTTTATAATAAGATATTCATTTTGAAAGTGAAAGTAAATATATAAACTTGAGTTAAAACAGAATTTAATGAAGAATGAGTGAAATAAGTGGTATTTATAGAGATTAAGCAATCTATTCCAGTGGAATTGCAACCTGACTATTGGAATAGTAACCCGACCTTTGGAATAATAATCTGACTTTATGAATAGTAATATGGATATTAGAATAGAAACCTCACCTATTAAAGTATGAATAATATTTACATATGTTATAAATTTAAATATGATATATTTATATCATGGTATTTGTAAATAAATGTTATAAAAATTATAAATTAAGTGTTTGTATTTTTGTAAAATGTAAATGTTTATTTACAATTTTATAATTCATATAATTTATTTTCATAAAATAGATTCATAAATTAATATTATATTTTATTATAATTGTAATATAATTTTATGATACCTTAATTAATTTTTAAAACGATCATCAAATCAATTATAATATTAGGATAAACATTTTTCAAATAAATGATGATTTTATTTAAAAAATAAATTTCTCATATATAAAGAATTATTCTCATAAAATGGATTCCATTTTTTTAAATCTACACATTAAAAAATTGTTAGAGTAAATTTTAGTTATTTTTCTAAAATAGTTGATTTTTTGGTGAATAGTGAAATATAGCAATTTTCAACATTTAACATTATAAGAATTTTAGAGTCATGGATGATGTAAAAATGATTTAAGAAACCATTGCTTAAAAATATCCTAAACTATTTATGGTATTCATTCATAGGATTAATCACTATTTATAGTTTTTAACTAAAATAATAAACTAATGAATTTAATAATAAAAAACACCCTTATCCCCCTATAAATACCACCCCTCACCACCCCTTATCCTCACTTCTTCTAAGCTTTGTATGTTTTCAATATTCTATTCAATTAAATTCCCTCAAATCTTCCTCATTTCTATGATCTTCTAGTATCAACAAAATGCCTATGCCAAATGCCTTAAGGTGGTTCTTAAGGAGACAACATTCAAGAGGTAAAATCCCCAATAATTCTCTTTTAATTTCTTTTCTTTTCTTATCCTATCCTCACCTCACTTATAATAAGTGGAATGATAAATACACTATCATATATATAATTTAATTTTATTGTTTTAGTGAAATATTCATCATCAAATATCTTCTCCTCTCCTTTTATTCAAAAAATTAAAACATCATCCATAATATGTCAGTTTATTGCCTTCGTGGACGACAATTTTTCATTTTCAATTACCATCTTCAATGCTAATCATAAAAGCATTATTATGGATAAATAATATTCTAATAATTATATTATAACTTATTTCATGTTTTGGAACTAATATATATATGTAATATAAAATAAAACAAAACTAGTTCAAGATGATCAAAAAATCTCCAAAATAACTAAACAATTATCATTAATGTTTTATCAAATGAATCATCCTCATACTAGAAAATTAAATGGTATATGGGACCATTTAAAATTATTTAAGTGAATTAATACCATCCACTTCTATAATATTATTCCAAATTGACAAGAATAGCCATAAATATACATAGGTGATTCGACCATGAAATTGTGAAACAAATGCTCCCGAAATGACGAAATTAATCATTATAAATCATAAAAATTACCTTAAATGAAATTAATAAAATTATAATAAATAAAATATATTTTCAATGTGTTATGAATTAAACTATTAATTAATATAATTTTATTATCTATGATATTAAGTGAAATTGTAGACACATTCAAACATAACGTAAAGGAACTATCTGAACCTCCATGTTTCCTTTAAGTTACATTTACTCTATATCTGCCTCAATTTATTAGTTCATTATTCATATATATTTCTTATATATTCTGTATATATCTATCAAACATATATAACATATTTTTTTAATCATTATTTGATGGGAATATAGATGTATTAAATCTTCCTTTATTTATTATTCTCGAAAAGCTAATTAAAGGGGAACTCTGTATTTTTGTTGTCTCTTTTAAAGTTACACTCAATGAATTTTTTTATAAATTATATGATTTATAAAAATTCTCATCATTATTTGGAAAACAAATTTAGTTCAGTTATTATTTTATGTAAAATAATATTCTCTTACCCCTTTTAAATAATATTTACATTTTCTCTTAAAACCCCGCGTAAGTGGCACATTTCCATGGTTACTATACCACTTTTTTACATAATTTCACTTTAGTTGGACATAATTTATCATGAAATAAACTTATTTTATCCTTTATGAATGACCTAGAATCATTTAAATACCATATTTCGTGGGTATAATTATAATACACACTATGGTTATTCCTTATGACGTGATAATGATGCCCATTTCATGCCATGGGAAACTCATATGTTTATTCCTTATGTTTGATTCTTTATGTGGATCACATATGCATGAACATGTTCTGATGGATGCTTCTAGATAGAGATAAAATGAATTGGGTAATGTTTTGTCTCATGATATGTTTTTTATGTGATTTAGTAGTAAACCTAACCCATTATTAGTCTCTTTATTCCATGGGATATAGTCTTAGAAATTAGCCTTGACTCATGTTAATGTCATGTTTTGTGTTTTTTCCACATTCCTATATTTCCATTATCACATGACTCTATGTTTTATATATTATGTCTCCACCCTTTTATTCATGATAAATTCCTTATATGTTATCATCTTATTCCTTTTGGCTCATGTACTATGCTTCTTTTCCAGGCTTATTCACATACTGGGATTTTTAGATCATACCTTTTTGTCTATGTATTAACCAGTTTATACTATGTAGTTGTTGGATATTAGAGGAATTTATTTCATGACCTGTACCCTAGGGCCCATGCCGTGACTACCCCAAGCCCTCCTTCCATAGGCTAGGGGCTGGCGACTAGCACCGAAAGGCGTATTCCTAAAAACTAGGAAGGCATTGCCTTCCATCCAAAATAAATTTTTATTCAACAAAAGGCGCAAGGCACCAGCAAACAAAAACCCCAAGATTATGGAGGTCTGAAGTAGTGCAGGCTGAGGGCATCCCCTCTAATTAAATTAACAGCTTCTGGTTTCAAGCAATTAGAAGAAAGAAGACTAGTGTGAATGGATCCTTGCTCTGTTAAGGAATCCAAACAGTCTGCTACCTTATTGCCCTCACGCCAGGTGTGGGACACTTGGATGATATCCCGAATAAAGGATTTGCACTTCCTGACGATGTAGGATATGGACCACGGAGTACCGCCTTTACCCGTCAAAGAGTTGTGGAGAATTAAGGAATCCGTTTCCACCTGAGATAAAGTCACCTGTTGCTGTATGCAAAGAGAAAGACCGGTGAGCATCGCCTTAGCCTCGGCCAAGAGGGGAGTGCCCTTCTCGAAGCAAGAAGAAAACGCCAGCTTGACGTTCCCCTTAGAGTCTCGAACCACTCCCCCACCTCTCATTATTCCCAGGGAGCAAGAACCGTCCGTGTTCATCTTGAAGCCGTAACCAGGGTGATGCCAGCCCACCCATTGTCCCTGCACCAGAACTGGGAAAGGAGAATGCACGGGGGAACTGACCTGTATTCGTCTGATCGAAGGGGAAACGCACCAGTCTGGGGAGAGTGAAAGAAAATCTAGCAGCAGGAAGCGCACCCTGGCGATGATGGCTCTTGCTGTAGGAGAAGAGCCCTCGTATCTCGATTGGTTTCTGGCTTTCCACAGACACCAGCAGCCCGCACTCAGTATACCAGATCGGGCCATTCGATCCTTGTCCGAATTTGGCAGGCCATGAAGCCAGCTTCCCATGAACGACAGGAAATCCCACTAGCGGGAGGAATTAAAGAAAGAACCTCCGAAATAGGACCACACCGCCGAAGCCCACTCCCCTTCAAAAAAAAAGGTGATGCATGCTCTCCTCCTTCCGGATAACGCAGCAATGATAAGCCGAAGCCAAGTTAATTCCCAACTTTTTGATGTTCTCATCCGTAGCTACAGTATAATTCCTGATGCGCCATACAAGGAAGTTGAACTTCGCAGGAATCTTGTGGCACCACACCACTCCATTCCACCCATCATTGGGATTCTGTTCAGAGATCAACTTATGGTACTCTCTGGTGGAAAAAGCGCCCGAAGACGAAGGAGTAAATACACAGTAATCCTGACCAGTAGTGATCTCAATGGACTCGAGAAGATTCTGTTGCTCCAAATTCAAAACAGTCTTGGTGAACCTTGGATGGAGGCACGCCTCCTTCACCGACATTATAGGGGCAGGGCAACCCGGGAAGGCAAGGACCGAACCAGCCCAGTTTTTGTGCCAAAATAGTAGGTCCCCAGATCCGACAATCCATCGAGATCTCGGCTGAAGAAACTATTCCAGAGGAACAATATTCTTCAAAAGGGGGGAACAGTAGCCATGGACAGCCTCTGCACTCCCTCCGCTAAGCCTTGACATGGATCTTCCCCACAACGTACGCTCCTCTATGATCTCCCAGGCCAACTTGGCATGATTGCAGTGAATCGTACTCTGGAGACTCCTTACACTGATCCCCCCGTCAAGGACAGGCCTCGCCATCTTTCTCCAAGAAACCCAGTGCCTTTTACCTTCTGATTTAGAATCCCAGACAAAAGAACATAAAATCTTATCTACATTTTTGATAACTACTTTGGGAACATTGGAGGAGGCCATCGCATGTATGGGGATGGCCGTCAGGACACTATTAACTAAAGCAATTCGGCCTCCAAATGAAAGGAATTGGTTTTTCCAGTTAAGCACTCAGCTAGTTATCCTACTCACAACGGGATCATAGTCCCGTGCCCAGAGTCTGCCGGAGGATATTGGCGTGCCCAAGTACTCCATAGGGAGAACACCTCGCTGCATATCCAAGCGGCTGCCCAGGGAGGATACTCGACTAGAGGTGCTCTTATTGGAGATGAAAAACTGCTCTTTGTCGAACTGATCATTTGCCCACTCCAGTGACATTATTCCTCTAAAATCCCCTTGATCCCGCGAACAGAATCCTTACCACCGTTCAGAAAGATGATTGTATCGTCGGCAAACATCAGATGAGAGATTGGGGGAACGTTCATCCTCCTTTTGAAAGGTTTTATCACACCTTGGGCCAGGCCTCGGTAAATCAGTCTACTAAGAGTGTCTTGTGCCAGCAAGAAAATGCTGGGAGATAGAGGATCACCTTGCCGAAGCCCTCTTGTTGCCTTGAAGAAACCATAAACCTTTCCCATAAAGGATACCGCCAGCCACGAGGAACTAATACTCCTGAAAATGAGGTCTACAGCACTGACCGAGAAGCCAATGCTCAGGAGGACTCTGTTAATGAAGCTCCATTCAATCCTGTCATATGCCTTGTTCATGTCCACTTTGATAGCCAAATTTGAACCGTGAGTTTTTACATTAATGTCCCTTATCATCTCCTGGGCTAGAGCTATCGCTCCTTGGATAGAGCGTCCTTTCACGAACCCATGTTGCTCAGGGCATATCCAATCAGGGATGAATTTGGATACCCTCTGATTGATAACAGACGCCAAGATTTTGTAGGGGAAGTTACATAAACTCACTGGTCTGTAGTGAGATAGAGAGGAAGGATTCTTAATCTTTGGGATGAGAACCATCTTAGTAGCACTTGCGACCCGAGGTATAGACCCTCCTCGAAAGTAACCCTGTATAGCTTCGATTATGTCCGTCTTAACCACATCCCAGACCCCTCTGTAAAAAGATCCTGGAAAGCTATCCAGCCCAGGAGCACTATCCGGGTTGAGACGCTGCATGGCCGAGTGGATTTCTTCCTCACAAGGAATCGCCATCAGCCCCTCATTGTCCCGCGGAGAGACAAGCCTGGGAATCGCCTCCCACAGTTCCCCTTGCCCGATAGGGTAACCCCTGTTCATCCCCGGATTAGGACCAGCTAGCAGATCCTTAAAGAAAGAAAAAGCCAAGCCCCCCACTATATCACAATCCTCAGTGTAAGAGCCATCAGCTATTAAAAGATTAGGAGAAAGGGATTGCCTCCTTTCTCTAATGCACGCATGGAAATAAGCAGAATTTTGGTCTCCCTCTTGCAACCACCTCACCCGGGAGCGTTCCCGGGCCAAACGCTCCTGCTTGAGGAGCAACTCCGCCCAACACACCTTTTTTCCCATTAAATCATCAAACACACAGTCATTCCACTCCTCCTCCAGGTTAAACTCCAAACCTTCGATGCTTTGTTTAAGAAGCTCCATGTTATGATCGAAGGGAGGAAGCTCCCTGGCCCAAACCTTCAGCCCCTGTTTCAGCCGCCACAGTTTGTTATGAAGAGCTACCCATGTATGCCCTTGAGAGGGTTCAGCCCACAGCTCCCTTAAGACCCGTTGGTAACTATGAATCTGAGACCACTGATGATTGAATCTGAAAGACTCCGGAAAATTATGCTTGGACACCAGAGTAACCAATAACGGGGAGTGATCTGATATACCTCTGGCTAGGTATTTGACTTTGGCATCTAAAAATTTGTTAAGCGCATTGGAATCAGCCAGGCACCGGTCTATCCTGCTCCAGCTTCTTCTTCCTCCCGATTGGTTGTTCCACCAGGTAAAGAAATCCCCTGAATATCCCAAGTCGAGAAGACCCTTATCAGCCATGAACTGAGAGAAGTCCTGGATGGACTTTCGGGGGAAAACCCCTCTGCCCTTTTTCTCCTCCGGGTCGAGAATGGTGTTGAAATCCCCCGCAATGAACCACAGTCGGTCCTGAGGATCGAAGGCCCCAAGGCTTTGCCACAGCCTTTTATGTTCCTGACAGTCGCAGCTTCCATAGACAACAGAGAAGAAGAAGCAGTCTTCTCCCTTCGTGACTCTTGTGGTTATAAATTGATCTCCCGCCTCAATCAGATCCACTGAAATCTCTTTTTTCCAGAAAAGCCAAATGTGACTGTTGGCTGGATCCGCATGTAAGGATCCATGCATCAGAGCTTTGCGGAAAAAGGTTTTGATCTTACTCGGCTTCTGTTTATGCTCAAGGACAGCCACAAGGCTTGCTATATTCTTTTTTGCTTCCGAGGCGATGAGGTCACATTTCACCCGAGCACCCAGTCCGCAAGCATTCCAAATGAGGATAGATAACATTTAAAAACCAGGTAGCCCGGCTTTGGCCCCAGGCTCTTTGGTCTTTTTGCTGAGGGGAAACGAGTTTTCCCTATGAAGTCTCTTCTGTGCCCAGGTGCACACCCCCGGGCTGATGGCAGAGGCAGCAGGGGAACCAGGCCGCATAAAAGATTTGGACTTCCCCTTCATTTCCCTGCTAGGAGACAAGGGGGAAGGAGAAGAACTGGACAAGCTGGACAGATCCACCTCCTTCTCAGGACCTGGCCCACCTTCGAGGGTCTCACAGGAGACCTCTTCCAGCCTTGTGGGACAAACCTCCTCTACATCCTTCAAAAAGAGAGCCCTCACCTTCCCTTTACGCAGCTCAAAAGCCGCTAACGGAGTATCTCGAGCTTCAAACACCAGCAGCCTGGGAATAACGGACAAGAAAAACTCCACCAAGTCTCCTAGGGAGAACACGGGGGAAGAAAGCCACATGCTACCATAAGGATCCATAGCACTGGAACCCGCAAAAAAGGCCTTACTGTGAGTCAATATTGAGCACTCAGGGGGGGCCTCAAGAAGCTTGCAAGCCGAGGGAGACCTGGAATCAACACAGGCTCCTGAGGGGGGGCCCTCAACTAAAATCGCGGAAGAAAACCGAGGCACCTCTGACCCGCCACTGGGAGGGCCCTGCCTTCTGGGCTTGGAAGGATGGACAGACTGCGAACGAGCCCCTTGACGCCCTCTTCTGCAAAATTGAACTGAGTGCCCTTGAAAGAGGCAGGACGAGCAGTACCTTGGAAACACCGGGAACACAATATCCTGAAGCCATCCCACAGAACCCTGCACATCCACAAATATCGACTCCGGTATAGGGAGAGACAGATCCAGCTCGACACAAATTTGAGGCATCAGGGTCTCCTCCCCGCTTCGAGTGCGCGCATCCATACACAAAACCCCCCCTAGCGAATCCCAAATAACTTTGAGAAAGGTAGCATTCTTGAAAGGTAGCGGAAGCCCTGGAAGGCTCACCCAGACTGCAGCCTGAGGACAATCCTTCCCCTTGTGAGCCTCCATCGACCACCGGGAGAGGTTGAATCGCCAACGGCCCATAACGCGCGGAGCGACACACCAAGCCTTGACAAAATCCTCCTCCGACGAAAGCACCAAACAGAAAGAGAACCTGTGTAACACCGAAATCCGAACCCCATCCTGCAAGCCCCAGGAATCCACAAAGTGCTTAAAACCAGAAAGGGAGGGTTTCTCGGAACCAAAACGTGACACTAGCATCCACTTCAAGCCGGAAACCGCATCGTTGAAAGCCGAGATAGGGGCAGACAACGAAAGGCGCGACCCATCCCTCGCCATAGAGTGAGAAAATGGAGCGACCGCCGGGAAGCAGAGATCTGAAGCGCCTGAAGCCGACCCGCACAACGCATCCTTGAAAGAAAGAGGCGAACATCCACCTCTGGATGGGATAGCCGGAGACTCCCTACGGGAAGGAACTCCACCATCCGGAACCTTGGAACCCGGATCGAACGTCACCGGGGACAGGGGCACCGCCGAGGAGCGGGAAGCCAAGGGAACAGCGGGCGACAAGGTTCGAAAACCGCTAGGCGCGTGAGGCGCGTTCTGCAGGAAGGAAGAGGACTCCATCTCAACTAGGAAGGCATTGCCTTTATAACATGTAAACTCACGTAACCAAGCACATAACAAGATACGAACAAAAGAAAACTGTATATCCAAAAGATTTCTAAAAGTAAAAGGTCCCGGAATACAAGTCCAACAATAAAGGTACACGTACAACTGAGGAAAGAGAAAGACAACTACTGGATCCTCCTTTGAGGTTTTTACCTGAAGGGTAGGTACAGATCGCCTCCTTAGAATTCCACCTTTGTCCAGCTCCTCTGCATACTGACACGCCGTATGGTCCACCTCTTGGTTCCATCTAGTCCTGGTACTCTCTTCCTCAGTCAGTGAAGTCTGTCATCTGCACAAAACACAATGAAGTGTAGGTGCAGCCCATGTAGGGGTGAGTATAACGATACTTAGTAGGTACCCCGAGACCCTCAAGGTCTCACAAATCCACAAAGTATAATCCTCAAATCATGAAGTCAACTATCAACCCTACTTATATATATTCCCATAAATAAACCTAATTTGTCAAGTATACCCATCTCAATCATGAGTAAACAAAGGGTCCAACCCAAAATCCCAAAGCTCAACTGTTCCATAAAGGAGGGATAAACACAAAGGAAATTACCACACATGTATGCCACACAAATGAATACCACCAAGGTATTACCACAAAGTAAAGTACTACACAGGTAAGAACTCATCTCACATCCAGTATAACCTAAGTACAGTAGTAAAGATGGTTAGATGTAACTACTGAATCATCTAACTCTGTAAAGAAGCTGACCCACAGAGGATTGCTAGGAGCTGACCCAGACAGGATCGCTATGAGCTGACCCACACAGGATAGCTAGGAACAGACCCACATAGGATCACTAGGAGCTAACCCACACATGATCGCTAGGAGCTGACCCACACAGGATTGCTTGGAGCTGACCCCCAGAGGATCTCTAGGAGCTGACCCACAGAGGATCTCTAGGAGCTGACCCACAAATGATCGCTAGTAGCTGGCCCACACAGGATCTCTAGGAGGTGACCCACACAAGATCGCTAGGAGCTCACCCACACAGGATCGCTAGGATATGACCCACACAGGATCGTAGGTTCTGACACACATAGTATCACTCTTCATTCTTCTAGTCACAGCCAGCTACTGGGTTCCCGAACTAAGCCTACTCGTCTCTAGGAGGATCCGCTTCACATGTTACTGGTTGATACTCCAACTACTACGAATCCCCTTGAATAATTATCTCAAAGGTCCACCATGTTATAGGGGACTCAAAAAAACAAATGGCACATCAATCGGATGCCCGTTCTATGAGTTATTAGAATTTTTAGTCCAGGGGGCCCGGTTGGATTCGTGCTCAATCCAACCCGACTGTACCTCAAATTTACCCTAAACTCTAGTGGGGTATACCAAAGGGATCGTCCCACTCCAAGGTTTTTTTGGTGCAGCTGATGGTTTCTCAAACGGACATCTGGTGCTAAGGTTGTGGACCAAGTAAAGTAAAGCTTCGTATCAGGTCCGGACCGACCCAACCCGACCTGGACTAGGTCGACCCGGTTCAGGTCAACCCGGCCTGACCCGCTAGGTCAAGTCTGGCATGTGGTGCGACACTTCCTGCTGTGCGGTCCGTTAGGCTACGAGCACCACGAAGGGCCATGGAGGCCGCGGGGGCCGCGGGACAGTGGAGGCCGCAAGTCGGCTAGGCAGCATACAGTAGCTCAGCCACAGGGTTTCTGCGAGGCTGCGGGGTGGCTCGGCTGGGAGGGCGGAGGCCGCGGTGCATCTCGACTGGGAGGTGCTGCGAGGGTGTGGTAAGGCTCGACTGTGAGGCAGCAGCCCAGTCGCGAGTGGCGGCTTAGCCACGGAGGGCGGAGCCCGCAGGGTGGCTCGGCCGGGGGGTGCACGCGAGGGTGCATGACGACATGGCAGGGAAGCCACGGCCTGACCATGGGTGGCGGCTCGATCGCGGAGGGCCTCAGCCATGTGGCGGTGGCCCGGCCGCGGGGCGGCAGAGGCCAAGGGGGGGTGGCCCAGCCATGAGGCGGTGGCCCAACCGCGAGGCAGAGGGGGCTCAGCCACGGGGCGGCGGCCCGACCGCGGGTGTACCACAAGGGCGCAGAGGCCACAGGGCGGTGAGGGCAGTGGGGCAGCGCCGTTGCACCGTCGCCTTCGACACAGTTGGCAGTGGTGCTGTCACACACGGTTTTTTTTTCTGTCTTTGTATTGATTCGGCCCATTAGAAATCCCGATCCTCTTAATGGGTATTTGATGAGATGAATCTTGAGTTTTGAAGTTTCATATATGTCTAACCACCATAATTTGGGATCCCCATTGCTTGTTTAGTAGTTTTTGAAGAAAGGGTGGTTACTTCATGATTTGGGCCAACCGTGAGCCCATTCCCAGTTTTAAAAACTGAATTTGTTTCTTTTATAACACTTTTGTTTTTCATCCTTTTTCACCCAATCAACTTCACACTTGTCCTATACTGATATATTAAAATTTAGTTATCCTTTTGGACCCATTAGAAATTCTTAAGCCGGGTGAATTTGGGTTACTTATTTAGGTATTGGGCCAGCCCATGGGCCCATTTCCTATTTTAAAAACAATAATTTGTTTCATTTATATCTTTTTCGTTTTTTAATATTTTTCGGTGATTCCACCTCCCACCAGAAGCCAATATCCATATCCTCACCCCCAATATCGTTGTGGCCTCTTTGGAGCTCATATGGGTCTCGTAAGAGGGCGAAAATTCTCAAGATACCTCAAATCGTCCAGATTTGACAAGGTAAATTGTATCATTCATAAATTAATCAATTCGTACTCTTTTGGCCACCAATTTTCTTTACCTGGTTCGTCCAGATCTTAGGAGTCTCTCCAAGAATTTTCAAGCCATTAACTTCCCTATAGGATTGCAGATCTAATGGAAGATGAAGAGTTTTCTAGGGTGAAAGGTGAGATTCCTTCTCCTTTCTCCTTCCTCTTCCCCCTCCTTTCATTATTTCTTTGAATTATATTGTACCCTAGTTTTGATAGAACTAGGGTTTTTTTATAAAATGTTTTTTTATGGGTTTTATTTTTGTTTAGGTCTGGTATTTATAGTTTTAGAGTTTATAAACCCGCGGCGGGTGATTTCGGGTGTGCGTTTCAATTAAGCCAAAGATTTGAGGTAGGATATCCCTTGCACATGCTTTTATCATAGAAGTTTCATCATTTTAATATTATCCTATACTGATATAAATGTATATTATTGTTTTAAATCCTTTTAATAATTTTCTTTGTTTTCAAAGTCATTGTTTAATCACTGTTATGTGAAAGGTAGTGTTTTTTTGTCATGAAAGTAATCAACAAGTGTTTGTTTAAATGTTCCATTAAATTTGAAAATATTTTGTGAGGTTTATAATCTGGTTTATGGTATTTTTAACATGTTACAGTATCTTGAATGAAAATATTACATTAAATTGGTGTTTTATTCCTTTTCATGTACATAAAATAAATTGTCTTGTTTAAAAAGGGCATGACATGTGTTCGGTAAATTGCCCGGTTGGCTTTTATGTGTGATGTGTGATTTAAAAGTTATTTGAATGGATTTATAAAGGAATTGGAAGAATTATAAATGGTATTTTTGGGTACTTATATTGATTTCCAATTTGGATTTGTTTTTACAAACAAGTGGGTTTTGATTTACAACATATTTTGGCCGGAGTTGCCAAAAAAAAAGGACCGTTTCACATCTTTACGAAAATAGTTGTGTTTTGAATATGTAACCTGAGTATTATAAGAGATTTATGAATGAGGTTTGCAGCCGTAAATGATGTTTATATAGATCCTTAATAAAATTAAAATGCATACCTTCATCAAAGGTTAGTTTTGAGAAAATTTTTAAAGGCCCGTTTGGCATTTCCTAGAAACGAAGGAGTGTTTTACTTGTATATAACAAGTTGTGAAATTGGGATTGTTTTATGGTCCATTAAATGATTTTATTAAATTTTTATTGGGCTTTCAAATATGATTTGGTTTGGTTATGATGTGTGTTTATAATTTAAAGAATGTTTTTGAAAGAGTTTTATGTGCAAAGCCTCAATGCACTTCATGAAATTGTTTTACCAAAATATTTAGCGGTTTGTTGATTAGTGTAAGAAATGTGAAGAAAGATTATGGGATGTTTGTGTTTTTATGGTTTTGGAATGGAATGTGGATGTCAAATGTGTATTTTATAATATGTGTAACTTGATTGAGCACTAAAGGGAATCCCGGGTATCTAGCTGGGCGGACGTGTACTAGTATGATAGTGATTCTGTGGGGGTTGGCCCCTGTTTCACGTAGCAAGTTTGACGATGAAAACACTAACTAAACTATGGTGATGATGATGATTGGGGACCACTAGGTTATTGGTATGTTTTCTACTAGTGGCTTGTGCATGAGAACAGATATTTATTATGGTTACTTTCACCGAGATATGAGGTACCTGGGGCTCACAACTAACTAGTGCCTAGGGGTATTCTTGTGACTAGTGCTCATTGGCTATTTGGTACTCACCGTCAGCATACGGTGTGTTTGGTTGGTAAATTCAGTAGTATGTGTTATTTATTTGAATGATAAAATTCTTTAAAGCAGCCCTCTTGAAAACTATTTTCATTTTGAAGTTTCACCTCTTTGAAAATAATTGTTACTTGCATTTTTGTTTATTAAACATGCATGTTTTTGTCTGATAATTATTATAGCATGGAACCTCATTTGAAAACCATACTTTCAAATATTTAATTTAAAACTATAAATTGATGTTTCTTTTATTTTAAAGTAATGTTCATTGGGAATAGAATATCGGGCTAACCTACTGAGTTTTAATACTCACGCCTATAGTCTTCTTCTTTTTTTAGCCCTTGTCCAGGTTTCATATTTAGTTCGATCACCTTGGGCGACTTTTGATCATTGTGTTGGAGAGTGACCAGAAGTGTCACATGGAGTTAGTTGTTCATTGGGATTTTTCAGTTGAGTTATTGGTTTTTTTCTAATTTTATTTTCTTGTACAAATAATATTTAGTCCAATTTTTATATAAATTCATTTTGGGCTGTCCGTTTATTTCCGCTGTTTGTTTGATTGTCTATATATGGGCGAAATCGTTCCCTTGTGTACTCTATTGATGCCCTTGGTGCTTGTCACCATCCCGGGAGGATCGGGAACGCCTCTCGGGACTTGTCGCGGGCTGGCCTGGGTGACTGGTTCAGGGTCGACTCAGGCTGGTTCGTGACAAAATGGTATCAGAGGAGGTTGGCTCTTAGCAGACCTTTCTTTTTAGAGTGCCCTTGTTATTTTGGGGATGTCAAGGTAGGTGGAGTAGGATTGTTGGGACTTGAGGGGTAAGTGCATGAAGAGCGTCGCGAACTCTTACTTGTTCTAATCCTCAGGTTTCCAAGGGAGTCCAGTTTTATTAGTGTCCATTGTTCTGGTTGATTTTTTTTTGGTGTTGGGATATGACAAGGGGAGTCTGACTAATGGCCTCCATGAGCTCACAGGGCCTGGAAAGCCATGTGGAGCTGGGGAATGGTCCTAATAAGTCTCTCTGTGTTGGTGTTGTGTTTGGCATATGGCCGCCAACCATATGGTCAAGTCACCCACTGACACTAGTTCCCTTTTTTTGGGTCTCTTGAACCTTTCTTGAATTCTGAATTTTTGTTTTTAAAATCCTTGTGTGAGAATTGTGGAAATGAGTTTTAATGTAAGGATTAGATTTTGAAAAGTGAAAAAAGGGGGTTTCAATAATTAAATATAATAATGGTTTTGGAAGGTTGTGTTTTTGTGAAACAATTGGGGGAAGCAGAAATGATTTAAAGGGATTGGATTATCCATAATCTAAAATTGTGGTTTGTTGAAAAAAAATGTTTTGAAATTGTGAATAATTTTAAAGTGATTCTGGATATTTTTTTTAAATGGGGTATTTTAGGATGTTAATTTTTTTTGAATTGGATAAATTAGTTTTGGAAATTGGTTTTGATCGGTTGGTGTTTTACTACAAACGGTATTGGTCTCAATGGACCTCAGATTATAAAAATATACATTGCTGATTTTTTTTTAAAAAAAATGGGAAGGGTTTGTTTGGAGTGGCTTGGTTATTTAAAAAGTTTTTTTAAATGAAAAGGGGTAGGTTTTTAAGAAAATGGTTCTTAATTAATTGTGGTTTTTTTGTGGAATATGAAAAGGGTTTTTACTTGGTGGTTGGTGTTCCTTTTGAAGGTACATGATTTTTGGAATGATGTTGTTTTGTTTTAGCCTTTGGTGTTTTCATGAGTGCTCACATGCATGGTTTTATTTATATCTGGAAGGATGAAATATATGGTATGGTGGTTGGGTGCCTGGGGTGGCATGGAAATGTGCATGTGGGTGAGACTTGATGAAACACCATTGGTGAATGTTTAAAACCACCAAGTTAGTTTGTTTTTCAAAAGTGTTTTGAGTTGAAAAATGTTGTCCTTTTTTTATAAAACAATGGTTATGTGGCCCGTTTTTTTCTATGTTGCAGAAGAGTTGTTTATTCAGTAAGCTTCCTTGTGATCTACAATTCATACTCTTGTTGTATCTTGAGATTATATCTTGTTGGTGTCTTGGTTCTGGAGAAATTTTCATTGGGTTTCTAAAGATGTGTTTGATGTTGTGATGTGGCCAGGGATAGTTCTCCGTTGGAAATCTTTCCTGTTGATCAACCTAAGGATTCATTTCAAATGTTAAATCCACCTCTTTTGATGATGCCTCAACCTGTTTGTTGGAATAGAGAGTAGTTTGGGATCTATTAAAAGTGCTTCTAGGTCGTGATAATTCTTTTGGACAGAGCAGTTGTGTTCGGTGATGTTGATGTGTTTCGTCTAATTCCTCGTCTATTATTCACCTCATTTGGAGTGATAAGGAATTTTGATATGTATCTACGAGTTATTATTTAGATGAAGGTTTTTGTTTGGTGATCAAGTGTGGTTTTTTTAGTGGTGTGATCCTTATCACCTGACTGCGGTGCAGCAAATGCTTCAAGAATCAGGGCACCAGCCATAGGCCTCGGAGTGAAGCTTTTCACGCAGTCAGGAAATCAACAGAGGTGTGGAGTGCTAGATTAAGATCCTTACTCCTCTGTTTTGGTAAGTTAGTTACTATGTCAATGTTTGGTTCCTCATTTCTATGAATTTCCCTTTGTCGCAACAAGCGTGGTGGACTTAACCCCTCACACAGTGTCTATGGTTATTCCTTCATGGATGTGGGTTTTCAATCAATGTCCCTGTG
The DNA here is from genome assembly GCA_963277665.1 of Viscum album. Classification (NCBI taxonomy): domain Eukaryota; kingdom Viridiplantae; phylum Streptophyta; class Magnoliopsida; order Santalales; family Viscaceae; genus Viscum; species Viscum album. Next base: position 623,783,159 of record OY728150.1, on the reverse strand, counting down.
TGGACCGCCTATAAAAATCAGGTGTAGTATTGGTGTTACCTATTCATAGGTGGAGAGTTTTGGGCAGTTTATTTATTTCTTTTTTGGTTTCAGTGGCTAAATTATTGGGTCCCCTACCATCCCATCCCCATGTGACGGGGGTCCAGAATTGTGTTGAATGTGTCGACCAAGTTATTATCCAATCCATTTGGGAGTGGGTGGTTTATATGTTCATGTTTTAACTCTATTAACTTGGTATAGTAGGTTTTTTTAGGATAGTTTTTTTTTGGCTTGTGTGAGTGAGTCCTAACTCTAGCTCATGTTCAATTCTTGTCTATTCATTGCTAGTTGGTTTCTAATGGTGGGGAGACCCACCATGGGTCTCCTGTATTTTCATCCTAAGAACATTTCTAGGGATAGTTGATTCTTAATGGTGGGGATTACATTCTGGAATCCTTAGGTGTTGTTTTTTTTCATCTGGAAAGTGTTATGGCTTTCCGGGGGCGGAAAGCTTTAATGGTGGGGAGAATTGTCACTCACGGTTTTTTTTTCTGTCTTTGTATTGATCCGGCCCATTAGAAATCCCGATCCTCTTAATGGGTATTTTATGAGATGAATCTTGAGTTTTGAAGTTTCATATATGTCTAACCACCATAATTTGGGATCCCCATTGCCTGTTTAGTAGTTTTTGAAGAAAGGGTGGTTACTTCATGATTTGGGCCAACCGTGAGCCCATTCCCAGTTTTAAAAACTGAATTTGTTTCTTTTATAACTCTTTTGTTTTTCATCCTTTTTCACCCAATAAACTTTCCACTTGTCCTATACTGATATATTAAAATTTATTTATCCTTTTGGACCCATTAGAAATTCGTAATCCGGGTGAATTTGGGTTACTTATTTAGGTATTGGGCCAGCCCATGGGCCCATTTCCTGTTTTAAAAAAAATAATTTGTTTCATTTATATCTTTTTCATTGTTTAATATTTTTCGGTGATTCCACCTCCCCCCAGAAGCCAATATCCATATACTCACCCCCAATATCTTTGTTTCCACTTTGGAGCTCATATGGGTCTCGTAAGAGGGAGAAAATTCTCAGGATACCTCAAATCGTCCAGATTTGATAAGGTAAATTGTATCATTCATAAATTAATCAATTAGTACTCTTTTGGCCACCAATTTTCTTTCCCTGGTTCGTCCAGATCTTAGGAGTCTCTCCATGAATTTTCAAGCCATTCCCTTCCCTCTAGGATTGCATATCTAATGGAAGACGAAGAGTTTTCTAGGGTGAAAGGTGAGATTCCTTCTCCTTTCTCCTTCCTCTTCCCCCTCCTTTCATTATTTCTTTAATTTATATTGTAACCTAGTTTTGATAGACCTAGGGTTTTGTTATAAAATGTTTTTTGATGGGTTTTATGTTTGTTTAGCTCTGGTATTTATAGTTTTAGGGTTTATAAACCCGCGGCGGGTGATTTCGGGTGTGCGTTTCAATTACGCCAAAGATTTGAGGTAGGATATCCATTGCACATGCTTTTATCATAGAAGTTTCATCATTTTAATATTATAATATACTGATATAAATGTATATTATTGTTTTAAATCCTTTTTATAATTTTCTTGGTGTGCAAAGTCGTTGTTTAATCACTGTTATGTGAAAGGTAGTGTTGTTTTGTCATGAAAGTAATCAACAAGTGTTTGTTTAAATGTTCCATTAACTTTGAAAATATTTTGTGAGGTTTATAATCTGGTTTATGGTATTTTTAACATGTTACTGTATCTTGAATGAAAATATGACATTCAATTGGTGTTTTATTCCTTTTCATGTACATAAAATAAATTGTTTTGTTTAAAAAGGGCATGGCATGTGTTCGGTAAATTGCCCGGTTAGCTTTTATGTGTGATGTGTGATTTAAAAGTTATTTGATTGGATTTATAAAGGAATTGGAAGAATTATAAATGGTATTTTTGGGTACTTATATTTATTTCAAATTTGTATTTGTTTTTACAAACAAGTGGGTTTTGATTTACAACATATTTTGGCCGGAGTTGCCAAAAAAAATGGACTGTTTCACATCTTTACGAAAATGGTTGTGTTTTGAATATGTAACCTGAGTATTATAAGAGATTTATGAATGAGGTTTGCAGCCGTAAATGATGTTTATACAGATCCTTAATAAAATTAAAATGCAAACCTTCATCAAAGGTTAGTTTTGATAAAATGTTTAAAGGCCCGTTTGGAATTTCCTAGAAACGAAGGAGTGTTTTACTTGTATATAACAAGTTGTGAAATTGGGATTGTTTTATGGTCCATTAAATGATTTTATTAAATGTTTATTGGGCTTCCAAATATGATTTGGTTTGTTTATGATGTGTGTTTATAATTTAAAGAATGTTTTTGAAAGAGTTTTATGTGCAAAGCCTCAATGCACTTCATGAAATTGTTTTACCAAAATATTTATCGGTTTGTTGATTAGTGTAAGAAATGTGAAGAAAGATTATGGGATGTTTGTGTTTTTATGGTTTTGGAATGGAATGTGGATGTGAAATGTGTATTTGATAATATGTGTAACTTTATTGGGCACTAAAGGGAATCCCGGGTATCTAACTGGGCGAACGTGTACTAGTATGCTAGTGATTCTGTGGGAGTTGGCCCCTGTTTCACATAGCAAGTTTGACGATGACAACACTAACTAAACTATGATGATGATGATGATTGGGGACCACTAGGTTATGGGTATGTTCCCTACAAGTGGCTTGTGCACGAGAACGGATATTTATTATGGTTACTTTCACCGAGATACGAGGTACCTGGGGCTCACAACTAACTAGTGCCTAGGGGTATTCCTGTGACTAGTGCTCATTGGCTATTTGGTACTCACCGTCGGCATACGGTGTGTTTGGTTGGTAAATTCAGTAGTATGTGTTATTGATTTGAATGATAAAATTCTTTAAAGCAGCCCTCTTGAAAACTATTTTCATTTTGAAGTTTCACCTCTTTGAAAATAATTGTTACTTGAATTTTTGTTTATTAAACATGCATGTTTTTGTCTGATAATTATTATATCATGGAACCTCATTTGAAAAAAATACTTTCAAATCTTGAATTTAAAACTATAAATTGATGTTTCTTTTATTTTAAAGTAATGTGCATTGGGAATAGAATATCGGGCTAACCTACTGAGTTTTAATACTCACGCCTATAGTCTTTTTCTTTTTTTAGCCCTTGTCCAGGTTTCATCTTTAGTTCGATCACCTTGGGCGACTTTTTATCATTGTGTTGGAGAGTGACCAGAAGTGTCACATGGAGTTAGTTGTTCATTGGGATTGTTCAGTTGAGTTATTGGTTTTGTTCTAATTTTATTTTCTTGTACAAATAATATTTAGTCCAAATTTTATATAAATTCATTTTGGGCTGTCGGTTTATTTCCGCTGTTTGTTTGATTGTCTATATATGGGAGAAATCGTTCCCTTGTGTACTCAATTGATGCCCTTGGTGCTTGTCACCATCCCGGGAGGATCGGGAATGCCTCTCGGGACTTGTCGCGGGCTGGCCTGGGTGACCGGTTCAGGGTCGACTCAGGCTGGTTCATGACAGGTGTCGACCTCTGTTCTCGTACCCCACCATGGTTCTTAGCCATTCCCCCATTGCGATCAACAATTAACCATAAGTTTTGTGTAGAGGACTTGCCATGTTTGTTTGGCCCGCACTCTCCATGTTAGAGTGGTAGCAAGAAACTATAATTCCTTCCTTAATTACAAAGAATTATCAAGAACGAAAATAGATAAGAATTTCAAATAACCATCCTACAACTTATCGCAATTAATCATACACAAATAAACCCCTTCCTTGGATTGTTCGATGACGTTGGTGTGATAAGGGAGTCGAAGAAGGTGAAGAGACTGCCAATTATCATCACTTATAAAACCACGCTTTGATGTTGGGCTCGCTCATCGTCTTCTTCCTTGATTTCCAAAGAACATTTTTCGATGGTGTTATTCGTTGGAGAAGTGAAATCCTCGCAATATTTCTCCTCTCTCCAAATACACCAAAAAGTAAAGTAGCCAAAATGATATGTTCCCCCAATTTAATTATTGGCACAATTTCAAATTGGGTTAATTAATTACATAGGTAGACATAATAAATTTAAGGGGGTGACACCATTTATGTGGGGAAGTTTAAGAAGCTCCCCCACACTTATGAGGAAGTTCAAGGGGTTTTAAACGTCGGGTGGTCCCCACCACCATAACCTCTCATGGGAGGTTAGGCTCGGTGGTCCCCATCTCCATAACCTCTCATGGGAGGTTTTAGTTCAGGTTGTCCCCACCAGTGAAATATCCACATGGGTGGTTTCAAAATAAAATAAAATTAAAATGTTACACCATTTTGTTTAATTTTATTCCTTCATGAAAAACCCAAAATCTATCCTTCACTCTCGACCCACTGTGGTTGAGGTGAAGGTCCCCTTAAGAGAATACCGACATTGCGAGTTCAACGGTGTCATTGGATTTCAATTCCAAGCACTAGTTTAAAAGTTGGAAAAACTCTCTTGCACGTTTACTAAACATTCCCAAAAAAAAGTTCCTAAATCCATTTCGGGAACTCTGGTCCTTGGAATCATGAGCTGTCAATTTTCACAAACTCGTAAAATTCCCATTTTAAAAAAAATTTACACGGAAATTATGGGTCTTTACATTCTCCCCATCTCAGGGCTTTATGTCCCCATAAGACACATCACAAAACTATGAAAACAAGTTGGGGTACTGAAAATGAATCTGAGCCTCTCGCTCCCATGTCCTCTCCTAGAGGTTCATGTGCTGCCAATGAACACACACCAGAGGTATCGACCACCCATGAAGGACCAGCTCCTCTTGATCCTCAATCTCAACTGGAACCTCCGTAAATGTCACCCCATCATCGACATCCAGCTTTCCATGTTCGATGATGCGAGAAGGTTCGTTCACGTATCTCCTCATCTGGGATACATGGAAATGGCCGTGCACATGATGCAACTGAGGTGGAAGAGCTAAGAGGTATGCCACCTCGCCAACTCTACTGGTGACCTGAAAATATCTGATGAACCTCAGAGTTAACTTTACACCTCAGCCAAATCTCCATAAACCACGTCAGGGTGAGACCCATAGAAAGATGTGGTCACTATACTTGAACTCTAAAGGTCTCCATCTTCTATCAGCATACGAATTCTGCCTGCTCTATGCAGTCTTCATCCACTCTTGGATGATCTGAACCTTCTCTTTGGTAGCCCATACCATCTCTGGTACCACTAGTGATTACTCCCCTGGGTTTGATCCAACATAAAGGTGATCTGCAAGGTCTCCTGTACATTTCTTCGAAATGTGCCATCCCAATGGTGGATTGATAGATGTTGTTGTATAAAAACTCCACCAAGGGAAAGTGATCCTAATAGCAGCGACTGAAATTGAGGACACAAGCATACAACATGTCTTCAAGGATCTGAATCGTCCGCTCAGTCTGGCCATCCGTCTGAAGATGGAAGGCGGTGCTCAAATGAAGCTGCATCCTAGAAGCCTCCTACAACCCCTTCTAGAGCCATGAAGTAAAAAATGCATTGCGATCAGAGACAATAGTCGAGGGTACTCCATGTATCCACATAATCTTCTACACATAGAGGCATCCCATGTTCTCTTCTAAACCCTACTCTCTGATCGGTAGGAAGTGGGCCGACATGGTGAGTCATTCTATGATCACCTAGATAGAATCATGACTTCTGGATGTACATGGAAGTCATTTCATGAAGTCCATGGATATCCCATCCCACTTCCACTCTGGGACCTCCAAAGGCTGAACCAAGCCTTCTGGTACCTGATGCTCCACCTTCACTTGCTGACAAGTGAGGCACCAAGTGAAAAACTCTGCTACTGCTTACTTTATTCTTGGACACTAGTGTTGTCATTGGAGATCCTGATACATATTTTCCACTCCTGGATGTAGAGCTAGACGGTATTTGTGGAGATCCCTTATAGATCCCTCCCTAAGTGACACTGGTACCATGGTACGTCCTCTGAAGTGAATGACATGCTCCCCACCTTCATAAAATTCATCAGGTGCCTATCCTGTGGATATCTAATCACGTCGAGCCTCGCATTCAGCATCCCCAAACGGAACCTCCCCGACTTGCTGAAGAACCGGGGGAGTGATTATAAGAGACTGAAGAAAAGATGCTTCATCCCGATCCACAAAGGATATCTACAAAGTGGCCAGCTGCTCTGTCACCTCACCGAGAAGCCGTATACCTGATCTCATGCTGAGTGAATCTGCTACAACGTTCCTTTTCCTAGGAGTATAGACTATCTCAATGTTATAGTCATGGAGGAACTCAAGCCAATGCCATTTTTTCAGGTTCAGGTCCTTTTGAGAGAAGATATACCTGAGACTCTTGTGATCAGAGTACACTGTAAAGAATTCACCCATCAGATAGTGTCACCACATCTTCAAGGTGAAGACCACTACTTCTAATTTCAAGTCATGGGTAGCGTAGTTATACCCATGCTATCTCAGCTGCCGAGAACCATAAGCGATCACTACTTGCTCTAGCATCAGGACACATTCGAGCCCTATCCCTGATGCGTCGCAGTAGACTATGTACCCTACGCCCTACTCTGGAAGCTTCAAGATAGGGGCACTAGTCAGCCTCTACCTCATCTCATGAAAACTCTGTTTCCATCTCTCTAACCAAATGAATGGTTTCCCCTTCTTCGTCAATGGTGATAGAGGTGCTTCAACTCTGGAGAAATCTGGCACAAACCTCTGGTTGTATCCAGCCAAATCCAGGAAACTCCGTATGTCCATCACACTCTTGAGTGGCTCCCAAGGAAGTACTGCCTCAGTATTTGCTGGATCTACTAAAACTCCATCCTCTGAGATGACATGTTTGATAAATTTAACCTCTTGGATCCAAAATTTTCACTTCGAGAGCTTTCCATAAAGCTGGTGCCCTTAGAGTGTGTCTTGTACTACCTACAAATGATATGCATGCTCCTCCTTAGTAGACGAGTAGATCAGAATATTGTCGATGAAGACTACTACAAAGTGATCAAGGTATGGCCAAAAGATCTTGTTCATGAGTCCCATGAACACTTTTGGAGAGTTGGTTACACCGAATGGAATAACCAAGAACTTGTAATGGTCGTACTGACTTCTGAAAGTCATCTTCTACAAATCATCATATCATACTCTGAGCTGGTGATATCCTGATCTGTGGTCTATCTTCGAGAACCACCGTGCTCCTTTCAACTGATCAAAGAGGTAGTCAATCCTCATAAGTGGGTTCTTGTTCTTCATAGTCACCTGGTTCAGGCACCTATAGTTGATAAAAAGTCTCAAACTCCCATATGATTTCTTGGTGAAAAAAATTGGGGCTGCCCAAGGAGAAACACTGGGCTGAATGAATCCCTTCCCCTATAAGTCCTCTTGCTGTACCCGCAGCTCACGAAGCTCCACAAGAGCCATCTGATATACTGGTGTAGATATCGGTGTTATCCTAGGGTATAAGTCAACGTAAAATTCCACCTCTCTGTGAGAAGGTATACCCATAACATCATCAAGGAAGACATCCATGTACTAGTCCACCACTACAAGATAGCTCGGAGTCTCCACATAAACTGCTCTATGGGTAAGGCTAGCCAACTAATGATTGATCATCCTGACTCCCCTCTGGGTATGTCCATCCTATGCTACAAAGGCTCCCTTATCAACGGTGAAGGTAAACCTGGTCCCATCTGTGTAGACACACCGCACATTGTGACTAATACAATCTATCTGAGCATGTACTGTAGATAACCAGTCCATACCCAAGATGACATCGTAAGACCTTGATGCTACTACCATGACATCCTAGCTGAAGCTCTAACCTCCTAGAGTAATCTTATACTGCTGGCACCAGTGCGTAATCATCGAATCCACTCCTATAGGAGTCTCTAGCCGTAAGGATCAATCTAATGAATATATCGGAATCTCCGAGCTCCAAATGAGGGTAGTTGCAATAGAATAATGAATTGCACCTGTGTCTATAAGTACTGCCGCTATTGTGTAGTAGACACAGATCGTACCTTGTATCATCTCTAGAGCATTGTGATCATAGGCCTCAACTGCCTAGAGCTGGGCTCTCCTTGGTCCACCTACTCCCTGCAGTTGGGGTGGACCTCCTTGTGGTGGTGGCAGTAACATCTCAAATCGTTACCCATCACCAGTTTCACGACTAGCTCCTCTGCCATGTTTTCCTACTCCTTGCGGACCTCCTCGATCGAATCTCTGTCTCTGCTTGGGAGGTCCTTTGACCATCTACTGACCATCTGTACGGCGGGTCATACAATCACGAGCCTTATGTCCTTGCCCGCTGCATGTGTAACACTAACCTCTCCAGGCATGACTGGCTCCACCTCAGGTGCCCTGCACAACTGATCCTAAGTCATAAAGTCATCGCCATGTAGGTCTGGTCCTCTTACACCTCTATGACATCTGTCTATTGCTAGCAGTAGAAGACTCTACTATGAGACAATTGGTGGTGGCTCTCACTGCTGATGACTACTCACCAAGAAAACTCTCTACTAAGAGGGCTCTCTCTAACCCCCCGCCTACGTTGGGATGCTAAGTGAGATCATTGAAGCGTTGATCTTCTGCCTGAGCCCCTTATCGAGGGTCCTGGCCCTGAAGAATGGGTCCCGTACCATATTCGTGGAGTAGCGTGAGAGTTCAGTAAACCTCACTGAGTACTGAGCTACATTCATTCTTCCCTGATATAGATGAAGAAGCTCCTATATAGGCACTGCATGAAGAGTCACTAGAACAAACTTTTCCCGAAACAGGCTCTCGAAGTCTTCCTAGGGAAGCATCATCTCATCGTGAACCTGGAGCATCATGATCCACCATATGCCTGTTGCTGCCTATAGAAAGATGGCGACAAGGATCACCATGAGATCGGTTGATGTCCCTATCAGTCGGAAGACTCTCACAAAAGCCTCCATCCAATCCTCATCTGCATGTGGGTCCATCTCTCCCCTGAACATGGGCGGCCTCTGGCGCTGGAACTCATTCAACGCACTTAAGCGGCATGCACCCTCTGCTGCTGGGGTTGGTGGCATTGGTGTCCCAATGGGTAATGGTATCGCTGGTGCCTCTGCTGGTGCCTCTATTAAAGGAGGACCCTACACCGAGGCCTCATCACTCGGTGGGATATCAGTGCATACTACTCTCAGAACCCTAGCTGACAGTCTGTATGGAGGCATCCTGAAAAGAAACAGGTGCTCCATGGTTAATAAGTTATACATAATGAGCTTACTCAAAGAGATCACAAATAAGACTCTTCAAAACACATATGCAATCAGTTTTTTCGTGCACTAAGTTGGAAATCAGAAGTTAGGGTCATGGTGTATAGATAGGTCGGCCACCGCACCAACCACTACTACAAATAAGGCTTATAATAGTGCTAAAACCCACCTTTAACAGTGCTAAAAAAGTGCTTTTATCTTGGTGAAGATAAAGGGGGATCCCCTTTATCAACGATAAATATAGCGCTGAAAAAGGGGGACCTTTATCAGTGCTAAAAAAAGCACTGATAAAAGTGCGCATTTATTAGCGCTAAGAAAGCACTGATAAAGGTAGTCTTTATTAGCACTATTTTCAGTGCTGATAAATGTATAATATATCAGCACTAAAAATAGAACTGATAAACACTACCTTTATCCGCACTATTTTGAGCGCTGATAAAAACTACCTTTATCTGTGCGCAAAATATCACTGATATATTATCCATTTATCAGCACTTAAATAGTACTAATAAAGTCCAAAGATCCTGTACAAAACCAAAAACTGCACAAAACCAGCACACATTACAGCACCTATACACAGCACAAACAACACCTACACACAGCACAAATAACACCCACACACAAAGCCCAGAAGAACAAGAATGCTACATACATTTACTTGAAATCATGAATACAAAACAACACACTGCAATATACATCTCAAACAATGTTTAATTTGTTTACAATTACAATTATCCAACAAACAGTTAAAAAACATTGATGTTACATCCTTTTTGCATCCATCTACTCTAAAAAATTGTCGTCCATAGTGGCGGTTTCCGAACAAAGCATTCAAACTCAGGAAAAAGATTTCTCCCACATAAGAAAACAGATATTATGTTAGTAATACAATAATAAAATAAATTAAGCATTAATATAAAATAATACATTAATAAAATGTAAATTGTTACCTGTTACATCATTTATTTTCATTAGTTCATTGGTCTGGAGAGATAACTATAGAGCGAGAGTTCCTTCCCCATTGTGATGTGATGACCTGGGTAGGTAAATATTTTTGGGATGGTTTGTGGATTGTGGGACTTTCATGAGAATTTCAAGCTATGATGACACATGGCGGACCCAAGAACATTACCAAGATATATGCGCTCATGTTAATCTGTATAAGAAATGAAAAACACTCATGAAACAGGACCCTTATTTACTCAGATTGCTAGAAAACTACCGGGATGCCAAGATAGTAGAAGAGGACTCACTCTAGTTATACCTAGACGATGGTTTCATCCTTCTTTTAGCTAATCTTAGGATATGTACATCCTATTAGATTCAAAAACAGATTCTATTCCAAAAGGGATTGTATAAAAAGAGTGGTGGATACTAGGGGAGAAGTCCTACAAAGGAAATGCACTAATGAATACCTATAAAAGATAGCATAGATAAAGAATCACCAGGAATCTTACACAATCATTTCAGTACTCAGATCGGTGGGTAGGGAAAGACCTCTATAGCCAAATTCCTAGATAATTGAAAGGGAATCACTTAGCACACATACAGGATTCACCTCACTCTATTCCTAACTAGAGGCATGAGAGGGAGGACTTGGGGAACTCAGTTGAGATCAGAGGAGAAATACCTCTTTTGGTAAACAAATATTTATGGACTCAGATATAATGATCATACTTATATTGATATATCCCTCTGTAAGAGACTCCTTCTTGTAAATATACTCGATCGGGATACCCAGCTAGAAAATGACTCCATTTATGCCTTTTGTAAGGCCTACCCCTTATAGAAGGAAGAGTTCTTTCAGCACCTAATTGTAGACCAACCATAGGAGGGTTTGAAGGAGAGAAACATTTCTAAAATTCTGACAGGACATAAAAACTACCTAACCTAATGAGGATATAAAAAATTATATTTTCAATGTATAAGAGAGACCTTCAGAAACTATATAAGATAAGGAAACCGGAGGGAGGATGATAGGTTGTTGTTGTTGATCTCTTCTAGGTAGAAAAATAAACAAATACACTAGGACTCACAATATTTAGGTTATAATTAATGTATTTTTATGTTAAAAATAATCTAATAATATGTGTTAAAGAATGGGGTTTCTAAATGGAATTATACTAGTGAGGCACAAAACATAAAATAACCAATTAACGAAGAGACACAATTAGGTCAATTCCCTTACCTCAACCAGAAGTCCAATAAACTATTTTCAGTTCATACCAACCACAACTAAGTCCATGATCACATGTATTAATGTCTAAAAACATTAAATTACATAATTAGTTAATTTTAACCAAAAATCCAGCATGGTATAATAGGCACCAAACTCATCGTGTAATCCAACAAAGCCAGAATACTGAGAAAGTAGTTGCGATCCACTCCTGGAACACCCCTAAGCCTAGAAAACACTAAATCCCGAATCTATATTACTAAATTTATGAAAATTTAAGCCTAAATTTTTAAAATCCCATAAATAATCTTCAACAAAATATAATCTACATCAAATAATAATTGATTACTAGTTTATGAAATTTTGAGACATGCTTTAAGAGTTATATATAAAAGTCCCACGAAGAACAATGATTTATCCATAATATGGTATAATAATTACACCTAGAACCCTAAAAACTGAATGTAAATCTTTGAGCAAGAAGTTAGAGAAGAAGGGAAGATGTAGGAGAAGATATCACATTGATTCAAAATGACGGACAACCGATAATCCACAAAGGTCTAAGGGAAAGGAAGGAGGGAAATGGGGTTTGGCCACCCCCTAAGAACTTTGTTCCCAAACAAAGAAACCTGAGGAGGTTTATACTTTATAAACCCATAACCCAAATAAAAATACGTTTTAAATCATGTTACATGAAGTGAACCAAGTGGTGACATCACTATATTTTGGGTCCAAAACCTTACTTCACCCCTTTTCCCCATTCACAACCACTATCACTCTATTAAATGCATTAATGTTGTGAATTACCCTTTCACACTATGAGTAGCCTAATGATACTACATTTCCATATAATGACAACCCAAATCATCCTTGATAACCCCCCAAAACCCAATGACATCCCTCTAGCCCCAATACATGTCTGATACACTTATTAGAGACATTAAAACTCTTAATAACCCAACCTGAGACCTGGTACAAAAAATGAAACCATCAATAAATGAAAATTCAATTTCCCTAGGTAATTTCTAACCCATAATGATGTGGGTAATTACATTCATGGGTTATAAACAAGCCTGTTATTTTATCCATAGTTTTATAGAGTATCATGGACACCTCACATTAAATCTAATAAATGAGAAAACCAGTGAATGAAATTCAGTCTTAAATTCAATTATTTTAAATAGGGTACTCAATATCATATTCTTAAATATGGTTCAGTGTACACACATTACCCCTCAATCATAATTGTATTAAATAGATATTATTTAGAGACTTAGTTTATTTTAATGATCACTTTATCAAAAAAACTTAGGTGAGTGTTTATCCACACTCTAAGTCATAACATAATCATCTTGGTCAAGATTTTGTTTTGAATCTTATTTCGATCAATAATAGGATCATCTTGAAGGTCAACAACATCAACCTATCATCCTCGCCTTATATCAATAGGTTCTCAAATAGGGTTTTTACACTATGTAGAAGTTTAACGTTCTTTCTTTCTATTGTGTCTATCTAAGTAGACAAGCCCTATGTAAGTACGGAGTGACATGGGTATCCCTATTTAGAGATCATCTCCCAGGGGAAGAAACTCCCTGAGATATTTAAGAAGATAACCACATCGATCATAATAAATGAATTATGATGGTTCAAACTTGTTTCTTAAAGGGATAAAAGGCCTGGCCGATATATCCATACCTCTATCCCCCTGTCTCAGGTTGAACTAGAGTCACCTCCCCCTCACTATTTTCCTCGAAGCGATCCCCTTCAGCAGCCAGCACTGGCCCTTCCAAGGCATTCACCCTGCCAAAAATCACTACAGTTCCCTAGTCATCCTTGTCCAACTCTCTACTGACCTCTTATCGTCCCTCTGATCAGCCACCACTGTAGTTTGATCCTCTCTGCCACTTACTTCTGGTCTTTCTTCCTCTAGAAAGGTACCGCCCTCGCACCAACCTCCAACACCTTACTCAGGACATCTCCTTCTCCTCGAATAGAGACAAGACCAGCCACAACCTTCATTCTACAGTCCTAAACCAGTTGTTGTTACAGGGCCCTCCATTATTGAAAACCGCCACTAAATGACCCAAGTGGTGACAAACAGAACAATAATCCATCTAGTATTCATAAACCACCTGCTGTTTGCACCTATACTCCTCCAATTGTAATCCATACGTGATCAAAAGGTATCCGAGAATCATCCAATTCCACACAAACCTAGGGATTAACTGGGTGACACACAACTTCCGTTCAAGAATCAGAACATAAACACCTTCCTATGAAATTACCTAGCATGCGAATAACAGCTCGATTCTGAAAAGGCAGGGGAATACCCCACACATCTTCACCTCCAATGGTAAGAGAGTAACCAAATCCAATATATGGATAAAGATAATATATATATATATATATATACTTAGATAGAATAATCCCAAATGAGATGGTAAGGGTAGTGTTGTTAAAGGCGCATGCATCCCCAAGTGGCCTTTGAGCCTTATCGCGCCGCACACCTTTGAAAAAAATGGGTAAGGGTATATCCATATTACAACTCATTCATGGAATAAGAGTAGCCAAATGTTCCAAAAGTCCCTCAACGATACCCATTATCTCATGCATCTACCTAGAAATAATTGTGCAAGTCAAACAACAACACATGTGCTCAAATACAAGTTCAAACAAATGAGATACAGAACATTGAAATTTCTTAAAAATGAACCAAGGGGTACACGACGTGTGAGAGGAACCAAACGGTGACTTGAACCACTCAACCTATTGACCATGTCCATGGGGCTACATGGACCCAACTACACACCGTGTGTTCATCCTTGTACACAGTGTGTAGTCGGGTTTTCTCCAGATTCTCAAATACTATCTCTATATGTTGAATCTGATCCCTCTACTTTAATTTCCACAATATTTATATTTAGGCCCTATATGTAACTGAAAATGGTGGATATAGACCATATTTGTTGTTTCCATCAATTGTTTGTTGGAAAATGGATTTTTTTGATCCTCGGTGGTTTCGTCGTTCACCCCATACGCACTGCACACCATCATGACTTACTTCAATATTTATTTGTTCAAAGATCAATAATATGAATCCGGGGATAGAAAACAATGAGTAATAAATTAAGATTTCAATACATTATAAAATTATAAATCCACAATTGGTACATATCCATCGAAGGGATCGATCTGCTCAAACTATTTAATCAATATGGGTGTAAACATAATATTTACGATTTCTACTTGGATATTGGATCATTTTTCATCAAAAATAATGCTATCTAATTATTGAAGTAATTAATTGTGTTCGTTGTATCTAGATCTTCTCTAATATGTCATTTCTTCATCATACAAGTTTATTCACCAAAGAAGGTTGGAGGATAGTCAATGATCATATATATATATAACATAAGTATTAGGAATTCACCTTTATCTTATTTGTGTACAATCTTCTATAAGGTATGCTGCCCATTCGTTTCTAAACACATCTATATCATCTTTTGAATATGTTTTTTTGTGACAATCATGGTAGTTATGAAAAAATATAAATACATAAAGGATTAATAAATATTTTCAATGAAGTCATAATTATTTTTGAAAATTCCTCATCAGGGATTCTAGTTTGTTGATGAAATATGATCTCTTTCATTAATTTACAAAGATAATAACCACAGTCCTTTCCCTTTATTTATTTTGGAAACTGTATAAAAATCAACAACAATAATTAATTTGTTTTGATATGTGTCTGGATAGTGCAATGTTATTATATATAATTGGTTACTTTTCCAGTTGTAGATCTTGTAGGAATTCTTATCCTAAGGCCCTAGATTCATTCCAAGCATTAGAAGATATTGATGCACCACCATATCATAACATATTCCTCATTAAAATATATTATAAATTGTATAACTAGATGTTTAGTTTTAAAATGTTGCATCTAGTGTATTACAAATTAACAAACGCCACAATGCGTGGTTGGTTTGTTGGATATCCAAGCATTGAATCCAGAAAATAAATCTTTGGAGTATCAAAATTGACTGCAATTTGTATCAAATGGTTCCTAAAAATACAAAAAGGAATAATTAAATAAAGAAATGAAAATATAGTTGATGTGATTAAATTGTAGAGTTTTACCCCTGCGTTGTTGGTATTAAAAAGATTCTGTCATCCGTAATTTTGTTTTCAAACAATTTGAGCAGGGATGACATTATTGCAGCCTCTTTATCAGAATCTATTTCATCTTTTGAAGAGGTTATGTGAGGACTAACGAGTCCAAATTTTTGTTCGTGGGGAAATCCCTTTAATTTTTTTTCATATATATTCCTGCAGAAAATATAAAATATATATAGTCATAATTATCAGAGTATATCAGCTTTTGTAAAATCAAATCATGAAAACATACCTTATGTATACATTTACAACTGAGGTTCTAAGCCATTCATACTTGAGGAGTCCATTTACATTTTCAGCACTAATAAAATCTGATTTTTCTTCTCCATACAATTTTTTTTCAAAGCCAACTGTGTGAGTATTTCCATGTTTCAACTTTGTATCCACATGAGCTTGCAATGATATTAACTGTGGATATATAACGGGTGGGGTGAAGGTGCTCTCAGTAGACCATTTAAATTGGTTGGTTGATCCTTGATATAGTTTTGAGCTGATATTTCTTTTCACCCCATTATGCTTTTTGTTCTGTAATAACATTCATCAGTTCAGACCTTTTTTCATTAAATGTTAAAGGTCCATCTTGAAAAATAAATTGGAAATGGATACCTTTTTGTCGACATGTTCTTTTACAAGAAATGTCGTCCATGAGATGAATGTTCCAACAGGTTGTTCAACCGTATGAATGTCGTCATTGTCATTTGGAAGAGGTATCTCGACACTCGGCTCATTATCTACGTTAATTGACACACTGAGATGATCTTTTGGAAGTTGTCTGTTGTGTAGCATGTCGTTTTGCATATTGAACATCATAGCCCTCTCTATAAGGTGATAGGTGGGAGTTGATAGATATAAATCACAATCATTTTTACCCTGTGGAATTTTAGTACAGGAAAGGTATCATTGTCTAGGTTAATCACATTTCCCATAAACAATTATTAAAACATTTATTACCTCATCTAATTCAGGTTTTTTAGGGGAATGGATTGCCTCAAAGCTGGTGGGGGTGGGGCGGGATCGTCATACATAGGTTTTTGTTGAGTTTTTTCTTCTCTTTGCCTCTCCCCCATCAATTTTTCTATCATCTCTCTTTGGTATTTTAATTCTTCTTGAAAAATAGATAATTGTTCTTGCAGCTTTTCCATTTTTTTCATTTTGATCCTCCGTTTGTTTTTGTTTTGGAAAATGTGTTCAGAGTGTCGCCCCAAAACCCGCACCTCTGATGCAGCCATACTGTTCTGGCTGCATCAAGGCTGCTGAAAGTATTTCTGCATCTGCTGTGGTTGTTGTTGATTCTTGTGACTATGTCAGATAGAAAACATAGAAAAATAAGTAGTTATTATAATTTAATAGCGATTTATATCAATTAAAATTAATATTATGTCATACTTATACACTTTTCCCACACTTTTTGTGTATTTTCATCTATAATTATCCCCTCTTAATTTACACGAACCTCCTTCCATAGCACATGGCATGTGATGGATATGGATTTTGATTTCGATTCATCAATCTACATATAAATAGAGAAACATGGTTATGGTGTTGTTTTATGTCACATACAAGTAGTAGGGTAGATTTAAAAGATGTACCAATTTTTTCTCAAGTGCAGCATACCCCATCCTTACATTACGGTAAGGGTACGCTGGTTCTATTGTGCTTTTTTTATTTTCATCACTCAGTTGTTGTTTCATAAATAAAAAACTGTCAATAAGAGTGATGAATACAAGAAAACTTCAAACAACGTATTACCCCACAAAATGTACCTAAAAAGTCTGATCCCCATGACGGTTGCTAAATGCATCCCACGCTCCTTGGGATATCAAGTGTGCGTAAAGAGGAGGTGGGTGCGTCTTGATTTTCCCTTCTACATCTTTAAGATGATATTTCGTTAAAATTGTGCAGAAACCACTATGAATCCTTCCTGCAACTCTTAATACATATTCCTTGTGCAAGGAATCTACTATAAATTTACTCTGCAGTGGATGATGAAGAGTAAGTCAATGTTTTGGTATTTTATTTTATTTTAATAAATTAAAAAAATGATATCATAATGCTATCGTAATCTCTTCCCACATTAGTGTCTTCAACCCGGTGAAAACATGGTTCCACGACTGTACATCAATCGGCATGTGTTATCGAGTGACGATTCCAATGTAGCTACTAAAGATGGATTTGTTGGGGTTAACATGTTGGCCTCACTTATTCCATCCCACCTCAAATTTGATGCCTTTTTCTTTTGCCTTAAGTATTTTGGATAACACTATCAAAATATGATGCTCTTGTTTTTTTTGCACTTTAAGGGTTTCATTTCCTACCATTTCCACAAAAGTAGCATCAATATGTTCCCCCAGATCACTAGAATCGGAATTGGGACCAACAGAAACAGGTTGAGAAACCTGTTGTACCTCCGCACTAGGGCCAGCAACAACAGGTTGAGAAACCCGTTGTTGCTCTGCTCTGGGACCACCAACATCTAGTTGAGAAACCTGTTGTTGCTCTGCAATGGGACCACCAGCTGCTTGTTGAGAGGCCTTTTGTGCCTTGGGATTGGGTGCATCAGCATGAGAATAATTCATTATCTGCATAAGTGGTTTAATATTTAATTTAGACCACATAAAAACAGCAGCGAACATATAATAACATTACTCAAAACAATGTATATTACAATAAACAAATAACGTGATTATTGTACTCACTTTTTTTCTTTAAAGGATGAAGAGATTTGACTCCTCCATCGACTATGTAAATCCCTTCATTGTGGTCTCCTCTGACATACAAAACACCGTCTACATTGGGACCTCTGCGAAATGATTGTGAAGTCCCTATAAAAAGGGTCAACCTCCATTGAACTTTCATCTTACCCTTCAGTTGTTCTGGTCGATAACAGAAAAATTGACCAACTTCGGTTTGCGGGGTCTGGAACATAAAATATTTGTACTTCCTGTGATGCCATTACAAATGGTTCGTCTTTCTCCCCTTCCTTACTGAAATAAAATTTCACGAATTCTAATTCATCTATTTTAATTTCACTCCTGTTATCAACCCACTTGGATTGAAAAATCAGCACTTTGAATTTCTTATAATCCAACTCCCATTTTCATTTGATGATGCCAAAGTATGACATATTCACAAAAATTGGATTTTTTTCCTTATCACCAAAAACATGCATCGCCTCAACCACAAGTGTAACCCCACTATTCTGCATGGTACTGTCTTCATCATGTTCATTAGTATATAATGTATAACCATTAACTGCATAAGAAGTGTAAGATAATACCTACACACTTGCTCCTCCGGCTAGCCATCAAAGTCGTTCTGAAATTGGGTCTGGATTTTCATCTAACTACTTAAAAATATGGTCTTGAAACCATCCTATAAATTGTTGATTATGTGTATCTGATATCCATTTTTCAGCCCTAGAAGGATTCAAACCCCTAAGAATTTATTTGTGGGTTTGAACATATGGGTCAACGTCGAAACTGTTATGCAAAATGTAAAGGTGGGCCTGCTCCCGATCTGTAATATTGATTGTGAAAACCTCTCTTCTAGAAATTCCTTCACCCTCAGGCCGGTAAGTGTGACAAGATTTCAGTAGGCCAATGATTTCCACACCATACAGGTATTCGGTACAAAATTCAATGGCTTCCTCAACAATATATTTCTCCACAATACAACCCTATGGCCTACATTGGTTTTTGACATACCCTTTCAAAATATTCATATATCGTTCAATGGGGTACATCCATCTATAATGTACAGGACCACATAGTCGAATCTCTCTCACCAAATGGACCATCAAATGAAACATCATATCGAAAAATGTTGGCGGGAAGAACATTTCTAATTCACATCATATGACGACAATTTCTCTTTCCATAGTTGGTGATTTCATCAGGTCTATAACTTTGCTACATATATCTTTGAAGAAGAAATAGAGCTTCATTAATGTATGACAGTCATTCTTGGGAAAAATGCAACGTAAAGCTATAGGAATTAGATCTTTCATCAAAACATGGCAGCCATGTTATTTCAGACCCTTTAATTATAAATCACTCATAGACACGATGTTCTTTATATTTGATGAATACCCCTATGGAACCATTACATCATTCAAGAAGTTGAAAAACTGATATCTCTCATGCCTGGAAAGAGTGTAAGAAGCAGGAGGAAGAAATGTTCATTTTTCACCCTTCACTGGTGCCAACTCTTCTCGTCCCATCTCAACCATGTCCAATCTAGCCTTAATTCCATCCTTTGTTTTTCCAGGTGCATTTAGTAACATGCCGATGACACTATCACATACATTTTTTTCAACATGCATAACATCAAGAAAATGTATGAAAAACAGACAATTTTAGTATGGTAATTCAAAAAAAAATTGATATCTTTTTCCAACCAATTTTCATAAGGTTTTTTGAAAATGGTTTACTAAAAGTAGTGTTTAAATATTTTACTTTCTCAAACTATTTATCACCTTTTAGTGGAGATGGTGTTGTACGTTCTTCTGAACTTCCGTCGAGTGATGTCGTCCAAGATCGGTACTTATATCGTTGGGGTAGAAATCTACGATGTCCTAGAAACACAATTGTTGATGAATTTTTCAACCTAATTAACTATGTACCTTGTTCGAAAATGGGACACCCTTGAGTTCCTTTAATGCTATATCCTGAAAAATTTCCATAAGTAGGAAAGTCATTTATCATCCCATACAACATGTCTTTCAAAGTGAAATATTCATTTTTTGTATGCATCATACAATGTAACACCTGAATCCCACAATATTTTCAAATCCTCGATCAATGGGGCCAAATAAACATCAATATCCTTACCCGGTTGTTTTAGTACTAATATAATCATAGATAACATGATGTATTTTCATTTCATGCATAACCACAGTGGTAAGTTATATTTTACCAACATAACCGGCCATGTACTATGACTGCTGCTTTGAAAACCAAAAGGATTCACCCCATCTGTAGATAACGTCAGATGAAGGTTTCTCGTCTCATTCCCAAATTCTGGATACTCGTGACCAATTCCCTTCCACTAAGGAGATCCTATCAGGTGATGTATTTTCTCATCTTTAATTCATCTATCTGCATTCCATGTTAATTTTCCTGTAGTCTCCTCACTTCCATATAGGCACCTAAACCTAGGAATGATTGGAAAGTACCATTCATCATTCGTAGGACTATAATCATCTTTCTTGTATTGAGAAGCACCACACCTTGGGCATTCTTTAGGTGAATTTTGGTCCTTGCGAAGCAATATACCGTCATTCGGGCAGGCATGTATTCTTTCATAGATCATACCCATCGATCGTAGAATTCTTCTGGCATAGTATGCTTGGCTTGGGAGTTCATTATCTTCTGGGAGCATGTCATTCAGGAGAGCAAGTAGCTTTGTAAAACTGGCATCACTCCACCCGTTGCCTACTTTCAAATTATACAGCTTCAATATGGCTGGAAATGCTGTATATTTAGTGAAACCATCATACAATGGAATTTTTTCACAACTATTTAACATCTCAAACAATTTTGGGAAATCACGAAGTTCATCTTCAACTGACTTTATCATTTCCTCAATACGATCTTCATCACCATTCATATCTATAATCACACCCTCCATATGATTGTCTTCACTATTCACACTTCTAATCATATCAGATGATCTATAAAATGTCATGTTATCTGAGTCACTAACTACATTCATTTTTTCACCGTGTTTATTCTAACATGTATAACTTCAATATATTCCGTTACAGATTAGGTGTTCTTCCAACTCCTCTAGACTAATTTGTCTTAAATAACAATAGTGTAAACACGGAAAAAGGATTTGAGAATGGTCACATGCATGATCTTTTGAAAACTTGATAAACTCTTTCACGCCATCTTCATACTCTTTTGTCAACCTATTGGCATTCATCTATTCTTTATTCATATTCATCGTCTTTATGGGTTCAATCTCGAACATTCCTAATATTATGTTTTAATTAATCAAGTAGCAATTTTTGGGTTTTATAAAAACAAATAATGGTAAAAATTCCTTTAAACTCAATTGAAATCCATATACATGGTGTGTCTAGTAGGGTGAACATCGTGTATGTATAAGATACCTGATTTAATATGACAAATATCAAATTTATTCCAAGTTAGTCTTACAAAGACTGAATGATGCCTTTGAAAATACATGAAATTTAGAACAACTTGAGCTAAAGGCATTTACTTTAGATACATATTGAGTCACCTCACCATCTATGCATCCCATTTTTGTGGAAGAACACCTTGAGCTAAAGTCATGTACTTTAGATACATATTGAGTCACCTCACCAGCTACGCATCTCATTTTTGTGGAATACACGGTGTGTAGTCCTTACATGACCACTAGGGGTGTATAGTCGATACACATCAAGTTTCTATGATATCTATACATGGTGTGAGTGAAGTAAAACACATGTCATATGGTTCTACCATTATTTCATGGCATGTATATGGTTTCATGATTAAGTATATGTCTTGGAGATACATTGTGTGTGACCTAGGTTCACATGACATGTAACATTTAAAATGAAACTTATTCCAAGTTTGAGTCAGAAGATTAGTCATGTGGTGTAAATTTTGGAGATAAATGTTTTGTGGCATTAAAATCTATATTCAATCCATGTATGGTGAAGCATGTTCTATTTAACAAGACTACATACCATGTATTTTAAAGTGTCTCATAGAGTCCTCTAGAAGTTGCTTTCTAGGATTCAGTGGAATTGCACTAGTAAAAAAGTGGTGGTGCCATTGAAATGGGTAAAGTTTGGATTGATATTTAATGGTGTAAGAACTACAACATGGAAAAAAATGGCAAATAAATAATGAAAACAACCGCAACACCATACAAAAACACAATCGTGATCACAATCGCAACACCATTAAAACCAAACAATCAAAATTTTAGATTTTACAAAGCATCCCTTATTCAATTTTTTTTGTTAATTAAGGGGTTATCATAGAAGTTTTATCATCTTGGGGTGTTCATTCATAAGTCAAGTATACGTAAATCACTAATTTTTATATTCCAATGTTCAACAAGAACTGACCAACATTCAATTAATTTAGTGCGCAAACAAGGACCACCAACGACCACGATTTACAGTGGGGCGTTTAGCCAGAACATTTCACATTATAACCATCAATATAAAATAGTAATAACATGCGAACAAGAAGAAACCACTGAGTAACAGGAGAAAACTCACCGCGAAGGTGTCATTAAGCACATGGCAGAGGTGCGTTCGTGGTAGAGGAGAGGCGCACAACAAAGGAGATTACCATCTAAAAAGAAAACATAATATAGCGGAAACCCATGAGAATAAAATAATCTAAAACCAAGTACACTATTTACCACATCCCGCAAACCCCAAAAGACAATGCATGGAAATAAATTTAAATTTATTGATAGAAATCACTATCTGATCACTAATTTTTATCTAAACTAAAGGTGCAAACAAATCCAAAGAGGAATCAGAAGGATCACATACCTCGAGAAAAGAAATCCAACCATTATAGTGATCAAGCATAGAACAATGTGAACTAGATGATAGGGAGTGACCCAAAATATCATCGTGATAAAGATCTATCCTAGAGGATAATTTTGTAAAAAATATGAAGCCTCAAGAACTCTATGGATCCTAAAAAACCTTTTCTATGACATTGAAACTACATATAATACATTTACACATCGTGTAATCCTCTTGACTTAGATACACTAAAAAAAGTAAATTTTTATTTAAAAAATTATATTTTTTATTTAAATAATATGTAACCATTACAAAGATTGTAAAATTTTTACATTGTGCATCCAATTAATGTGTCATTTTTGGCGGTCATTACATGTCATGTACTCCATTTACACGTCATGTAATTTCTCAGAATATAGTAAAAAATGATTTTTTGTTTCTAAAAATTCCCTAAAGATCACTAAATTTACCAATACACGTTTCCTCCAAATCCTTTCTGAACATTACTCCCCAAAAAAATCCAAATAAATGTTAAAACATACCTCACATAAAATTTAATGAGACTTTATAATCTCCCGACCATAAATGATTTACTCCCATAAATCCATCAAGATCATGTATCCTCTAATGAAGAAGGACTTTACTACCTCATCAACAAGTCATTCCCCCATGTATCATGGATATATTGTCTGAACTACCACATTAACCAGACTCGGGGTCGTTTAATCATGTAGTACCTTATACTCCAGATTCATAAACTAAATTGGCTGGGGAACCAAAGTATTATCGGGATCAAGATCAACATCCCCCATCTAATCACATGTAAATGATCTGGTATATACCTACTCAAATGGAAAATATTAAACACATCATGGATATCTATCAAACTAGATGGTAACTGAAACCAATAAGAAATACTCCCTAGTGACCAAAAATCACTATTTTTATCCCATTACTCGGTGAAAACAGACATTGATAACCTAGACGATGATGTCCCAAGTGATGTGAAACTATGATAAAGACCTAATCACTAATCTAAAACACCAGCAGTTGATTCCAATGGTTCGTATTGAATTTATTATGACTCTGCGTAATGATTAAATTCTTCCAGATCAACCACACCATCTCTTTCATCTCTTGAACAACACTCGAACCAACTATGGACCACTCTCCCAACTCTTCCCTGTACTAGGGATATCTATATGGATTCCCATATAAAAAAAATGTAGGGACCTGTCTTTATCACATCCTAATAACAATTTTTATAGGAGAAATCAACAAAAGGAAAATTCATTTCCCAATATCCAATGAAATCATGTGCATGATTCTGGAGAGTAACCTCTAGAACATTGACTTCTCTCTCTGTATATATATCCATTGATAGATGATAATGTGTCCATAATTTACCCTGGAAAACTAGTGAAACCTATAATGATTTACAAAACCTATATTTCAACCTTAAATCACATTCTGAAACAATTTTAGTGGGAACCTCATGAATTACCAAAAAATCTAAAACATACAAGTCTGTGAGTTATTCCACTTTCATCGCCTCATTAATATGAAGGAAGTGCACATATTTTTTGAGTTGATCAATAACAACCAAAATCACAACTTTATTGCAAGGAATTTTTGGAAAACTAATAAAAAAATAATGAAAATATAATCCCACTTCTATACTGGAATGTTTAATGGCTAAAACAACAACACAGGTCTCTAGTGCTCCTCCATAATTCTATAATATGTACGGAACCATTAATCTAAAACCGTTATCAATTATATCATCCATTGAATCTTGAAATAACACCTCATGTTAGGATTTTACATGTTCAATTCAAGCGGTAGAAAAAAAATTCACCTAAAAATGAATATCAATAATGGTAGCGGCGACGACGGAGGTGGTGGCGGCGGTAGAGGCGGCGGTGGTCACGGCAGCGGGGGCGGAGCCACCGGCGACGGTGGCAGAGGCAGCGGCGGTCATGGCAGTAGGGGCGGGGGTGGAGGTGGTAGTGGAAGAGGAGGAGGAGGATGAGGAAGAGGAAGGATGTGGAGTAGGAGGACAATGAGGAGGAGGACGAGGTCGCGGCGAACGAGGGGCCTGGTTCAGCTTCCGTGAAATCTTGACCGTGTGTGAGAGAGGATGGCCTATTCAGGTTATTAAATAAAAACTAATTGAACCTTTATCATCACTCATTAAAAGTGATGACAAAGGTTTGTTTTATCAGCGCTAAAATAAAAGCGCTGATAAAACACTCATTTATCAGTTCTTTTTTAGCGTTGATAAAGAGATACCTTTATCAGTGCTAAAAAAGCATTGATAAATGTTACCTTTTAGCAGTGCTGTGAAAAGTACTGATAAATGGTACACCTTTATCAAAACTTTTGGATAGTGTTGATAAAGGAATACCCTTTTATCAGCACTTTTGGTTTAGCGCTGATAAAGGGAAGTGCTTCCCTTGCCCTATTTTGTGGTAGTGAACACTGGGTTCCATAAACTGAGAACCACACTCACTACACTTAACACTATTGAAATTAAAAGAAAATAATATTCCAATGTTATACAGTAGAATCGAATCCTCTAATACCAATTTGTCATGAATCGTCCCCTGAGGCCCATGCCATGACTACCGCATGCCCGCCTTCCATAGGTCAGGGGCTAGAGACTAGCAGCGAAAGGCCTATTCCCTAAAACTGGGAATGCATTTCCTTTATAACCTGTAAAATCACGTAACCAAGTACACAACAAGATATTAACACAAGAAATATGTATAACCAATAGAGTGCTGAAAGTAAAAGGCATCGGAATACAAGCCCAACAGTAAAGGTACAAGTACAACTGAATAAATAGAAAGACAGATACTGGATCATCCTTTGAGGTTCCTACATGAAGGTTAGGTACAGATCGCCTCCCAAGAACTCCATGTCTGCCTGCCTCCTCTATATACCAACACACCATATGGTCCACCTCCGAGTACCATCCAGTCCTGGTACTCTCCTCCACATTCAGCACTGTCTGTCGTCTGCACCAAACACAATGAAGTGTAGGTGTAGCCCATGTAGGGGTGAGTATAACGATACTCTGTAGGGACCCTGACACCCTCGAGGTCTCACAAATCCACAAAAGATAAACCTCAAATAATGAAGTCAACTATCAACCCTACTTACGTATATGCTCATACATATACCTAAGTTTTTAAGTGTACCCATCTCAATCATGAGGAAACACAGGGTCCAACCCAAAAGCCAAAAGCTCAACTATTCCAAAAAGGGAGGAAAACCATAAAGGCAAGTACCACACAGGTACTCCACAAAGAAGAATACCACCATGGTATTACCACAAAGGAAAGTACCACACAGGTATGAACTTAGCTCACATCAGGTATAACTTATGTACAATAGTAGAGATGATTAGATGTAACTAATGAATCATCTTACTTTGTAAATAAGTTGACCTATACCGGATCGCTTGGAGATGACCCACATTGGATCTCTTGGAGCTGAACCACACATGATTTCTAGGAGCTGACCCAAACAGGATCGCTAGGAGCTGACCCACACAGGATCGCTAGGAGCTAACCCACACAGGGTCCTTAAAAGCTGACCCACATAGGATCACCAGGAGCTGACCCGCTCAAGATTGTTTGACATTGACCCACACTGGATCTCTAGGAGATTACCCACACAGGATCGCTTGGAGCTAACCCACACAAGATCGCTAGGAGCTGACCCACATAGAATTGCTAGGAGATGACCCACACAGGATCTCTTGGAGCTAACCCACATATGATTGCTAGGAGTTGACCCACATAGGATTGGTAGGTGCTGACCCATAGAGGATCACTCTTCATTCTTCTCGTCCCAGCCAACTATTCAGTTCCCACACTAAGCCTGATCATCTCTCGGAGGATACGCTTCACAAGTCACTAGTCGATACTCCAACTACTACGAAGTTCCACGAAAAAGTATCGCAAAGGTCTGCCATGTCATAGGGGTCTCAACACAATAGACGGTACGTCAATCAGACGCTCGATCTATGAGTTATTAGCTTTTTTAGTCCCGGGGGCCTGGTTGGATTCGTGCTCGATCCAACTCGACTATACCTCAACTTTACCCAAAACTCTAGTGGGGTATACCGAAGGGATCGTCTCACTCCAAGGTTTCTAGAGTTGCTGATGATTCATCAAACAAACATCTGGGGCCAAATTTATGGCCCAAGTAACGTAAAGGTTCGTATCAGGTCTGGGTCCGGTCCGACCCGACCTGGCCTGGGTCGACCCTGTTTGGGTTGACCCGTCCCATTGTGTGGACTGGCCCGCTGGGTGGTCCGGCATGCCGCAAGGGTCCATGGGGGTCATGGGGCGGTGGAGGCCGCAGATGGAGGATCGACCGTGGGGGTGCCACGAGGGCATGGGGCAGCTCAGCCATGGGTTTACACGAGGGCGTGGGATGGCTCAGTTGAGAGGCGGCAGTTGGGCCACGGGCAGTGGCTCAACCGCGGAGGGTGTAGGCCACAGGGAAATTCAATCGGGGGGTGCCACAAGGGCGTGGGACGGCTCAGCTAGGAGGCGGCGGCCCAACCATGGGTCGTGGCTCAGCCGCGGAGGGCGGAGGCCATGGGGTGGTGGCCCAACTGTAGGGTGGTGGCAGCTTGGCCATGGGGCGGTGGCCTGACTCGGGGCGGTGGTGGCTCGATCGAGGGGCAGCGGCCCGGCCACGGGGCAGTGGCGGTTCGGCCTCGGGGCGACGAAGTCCGGGGGGAGGGGGCCCTACCGTGGGGTAGTGGCGGCTCAACCGTGGGGAAGTGGCCCATCCGCGGGGTGGAGGGGGCTCGATCGTAGGGCGGCGGCCCGACTGCGGGTGTGCCATGAGAGAACGGAGGCCGCAGGGCAGCGGGTGCCGTGGGGTGGTGTCGTTGCGCAGTCTCCCTCACCATGGTCGGTGGTGGTGTCGGCCACCCTTCTCGTGCCCCACTATGGTTCTTAGCCCTTACCCCATCGCGATCAATAATTAACCACAGGGTTTTCATAGAGAACGAGCCATTTGTTTTTGGCCCACACTCCCCGAGTTAGAGCGGTAGCAAGCAGCCATAATTCCTTCTTGAATTACGAAGAAATTTCAAGAATAGAAAGAGAGAAAAATTTCAAAAAACCACCCTACAACTTCTCGCAAATAATCACACACAAATAAACCCCTACCTTGGATTTTTCATTGATGTTTGTGTGAGAAGGAAGTTGAAGAAGGTGAATATAGTACCAAGGATTATCGCTTCTGAAACCAAGCTTTAATGTCGGGCTCTCTCATCATCCTCTTCCTTAATTTCCAAAGAACTTTATTCAATGGCGTTATTCATTGGGGAATTGAAATCCTCCAAATATTTCTCCTCTCTCAAAATCCACCAAAAAGTAAATTAGTCAAAATGATATGTTTCCCCAATTTAATTGTTGGCACAATTTCAAATTGGGTTAATTAATTACATAGGTAGGCATAATAAATTTAAAGGGGTGACACCATTTATGTGGGGATGTTTAAGAGGATCCCCCACACTTATGAGGATGTTCAAGGGGTTTTAATCCTCGGGTGGTCCCCACCACCATAAAATATCATGGAAGGTTAGGTTCGGTGGTCCCCACCTCCATAACCTCTCATGGGAGGTTTTAGTTCAGGTGGTCCCCACCTGTAAAATATCTACATGGGTGGTTTCAAAATAAAATAAAAATAAAATTTTATACCAATATATTTTATTTTATTCCTTCATAGAAAACCCAAAATCTATCATTCACTCTTGACCCATTGCGGTCGAGGTGAAGGTCTCCTTAAGTTAATATCAGCGATGTGAGTTCAACAGTGTCCTCGTATTTCAATTCCGAGCACCGGTTTAAAAGTTAAAAAAATCCGCTCGCACGTTTACTGAACGTACCTGAATAAATGTTCAGAAATTCATTTTGGGCACTCAGAGCCTCGGAATCACGCGTCATCAATTTTCACGGACTCGTAAAAATCCCTTTTAATAAAATAAATTTACAAGGAAATTCTGGGTCTTTACAATTTATGAGGTTATTATAGATATTAGTAAAAATATTTTTTTATTTTAGTTCAATGTTTTCAATTTTATGAATTTAGTCTTCCAAAGACACAAGTCTTTTTGATCCTTTATTTGTATTATGCTTGAAATTAGGTAATATTATGTGTAATAGATTAGGGTCCTTATAGTTGGTATCAGAGCATGATATAGTTATTTTTGTGGATTAGGACTAGAAAAATTTATTAAAAACCCTAGCGATAACTCTATCACCATGGATAACCAAGATTGAAACGCAGAGTATCATAAGTTAGGATATAATTTTCATTTAGAA
This sequence comes from Viscum album, assembly GCA_963277665.1. Lineage (NCBI taxonomy): Eukaryota > Viridiplantae > Streptophyta > Magnoliopsida > Santalales > Viscaceae > Viscum > Viscum album. Next base: position 623,753,672 of record OY728150.1, on the reverse strand, counting down.
GTTATTCCTTATATGTTTAGGGTTTCCTTTTTATATGCTCATTAGGTAAGTATTAAATCACCCTAATTGTATTTTTTTATATTTGTTTAGTTAATGGATATAAATAGAGAGGCCTATGCTCACAATCAATGTGATGATTTACCAAATGAAATGAAAAATCTAAAAGGAATAAGAGATCATAGATTCATGACAATACTCAATCAACTAGCTCAATTTATAAACAATAACTTGAGTCACATGGAACTCCCTCCTTATCTTAAGAAAGAGAATGTTGTGGTTGAATCCTTTATTTGAAAAAGGCCCGTTATCTTTAGTGGATCTTCTAATCCCCTCATATCAGAGAAATGTATTAAATCCATTGATATGATATTGTCTATTCTTAAATGCTCAGAAAAAGAGAAAGTCATGCTAACAGTCTATCATTTTAATGGGGAACTGATCAATGGTGGAAACTGATAAAAAAATGATTAAGGTGGAAATTTATTCCATGGATTGAGAAGGATTCAAGAAAATATTATTCAATAAATATTTTCCCCAAACTCTCTATATTAACATAAAGAGGGAGTTACTTGGACTGAAGAAAAAGAAATATAAATCTATTAAGAAATATGAGGAAAACATTACAAGTATTACATGGTACACCTATATATTTTTCATGAACTCTAAAAGAAAGGTGGATAAATTCTTTAGTGGATTAAAGTAGAGTATTGGAAAATCCTTGGTAATTTGAAACTTCGATATTTATGAGGATATTTTATGTTGTTCCCTTATGGTTGACTTGGATATTGGTGACTCTCAATTTTTTCATGGGCCTAGAGATGAAAATTGTAAAATGGAGTTTAATATGGATGTATTTATAGATAAGTCCCATGAAGGAAAGAAAACCTAACATCCCACAGGTCAAAAGTGTGGGAAAACGCTTCCTAGGAAATGTCTAAATGGAACCTGTAGATGATTTTAATTTAGAAGAGAGGGGTATCAAGATAATTATTTCAGAATGGATTTGAAGAAGTCTACTAATATGGAATAATAAAGGATGGTTTGGATCAACACTCATACTATAGTGTAGTGTTCCAACTATAACTAAAATGGGAATTATGCGAGCCAATTCCATAAGCCAAGGGATGTTCGAGACAATCATTGATAACAACCTCAAAGGTAGTAAGAAAGGGAATATTATATCACTATTAACGAGGTGGAGCCCGAAAATGATGTGGTGACAGGTACACTAGTTATTCATTCAATAATAGTTAATATAATTTTTTGATTCTTGTTATATACATTATTTTTGATATCCTATATGTTTAGTAAATCTATTCAAACATCACCTTAAAATATGGAGGTTGAGTTATCTATGAGAGCAATGAATGAGGAAATTATTTCATCCAAAGTATATAATTACTCTATGTTCAGTTTTTGTGGACTAAACCTCCCTCTTATTACTTCCTTTTGTGGATTTGGATGCAATATTAGTCATGGTTTGACTACCTTTATATAAATACCATAACAACTTTCAGAAGAGGGAGATCACTCTTCCCATCCCGAGACATCCTCTAATTCTGTACAAGTGAATCTACTTCAGAATCATCAAATAAATCTTTGATATTATTTCCTAATGATGAAGAATATATAGCTCAAATTATTGAGAAAAATGATAGGATCATTCTTTAATACATTCCCATTGTGAGGAACTATACTGATGTATTCCCTAAAGAATGGCCAGTCCTCCTCTTGTACAAGAGGTTGAGTTCTAAATTGAAATTATACCTATATCTCTTCCCATATCAAATAATCCTTATATAATGGCCACCATTGAGTTGGATGAAATAAATAAGTAGTTACTAGAGAATATGGAAAAGGGTTTCATATGCCATAGTGCTTCACCATGGGGTGCACCGGTCCTCTTGATCAAGAAGAAGGACATATCAATGCGCTTCTACACAGATTAACATGAGATCAAAAAAATAACAACAAAGAACAAGTATCCCCTACCACTGATAGATTACTTGTTATATCAACTATGTGGGGCCTAGTATTTATATAATGTGGAACTTAGATCAAGATAACACCAATTAAATATGAGAAAGTAAGATATTCCCAAGATGTCCTTTTGAATGCGGTATGAACAATATGAGTTTATTGTGATTCCCTTTGGACTCAATAATGGTCCAACAAATTTCCTGGACTTAATGAATGGAGTATTTATGTATTACCATGAAAAATTGTTGTTAGAATGTATATATGATATTATGATATAATCTAAAAGAAAGGAGGAGCAGGCAGACCATTTGAATATTGTGCTAAAGAATTTGAAAAGGTAGAAACTATGTGAAAAGTGTAGTAAATTTGAGTTCTGGTTAGAGGAAGTATCATTATTAAATCATTTTGTCACCAAAAAATGGATATATGCGGACCTTTGAAGATAAAGGTAATTGAGGAGTGGCCCATATCAAAATCTATAACAAATATCCACAGTTTCCTCAGACTATCTAGGTATTACTGATGATTTTTGAGGAACTTCTCATGATTTTCAAACCCAGTAACCAAGATAACTCATAAGGGAGTAATTGTTTTATGGACTAGTTAATGGTAACAATTCTTACAAGAGATGAATAAAGTCTTATCACTACACTGGTACTTACACTATCAAAAAGAGAGGAACTATTTATGGTATATAGTTATGCATCAAATTAGGGCTTAGGTTTTTTTACTTATGAAAACTAATAAAGTGATAGCCTACACCTCATGGAAGTTGAGAGTTAATGAGGAAAACTATCCCACAAAATATCTAGAGTTGGAAGCTGTGATATTTACATTGAAAATTTAGAAACATTATCTCTATAGGGAACAATGTGAGATATATATATTTATCACAGGAGACTAAAATATATATTTACATAGATGGACTTTAATATGTGCCAGTGAATACAGTTAGAGATCATTACGTAATATGACTGCTCAATCCACTACCATCCAGGTAAAGAAAATAAAGTAGAAGATTATCTAATTATAAAAGATCCTATAACATTATCAATAATGATAATTGAGAAGGATCAAATATTATTTGAGTTGAAAAGAATGGATATGGGAATCATAATAGAGGGTACATCATCATTCCTTTTACAAATGGTTTCTCAACCATCCCATTTGGAGGAAATAAAGGATTCTCAATGAAATTATGTTGAAATTCAGAAAAAGGTGGAAGCTATAAGAAAGGGTGAATCCTTAGAGTTTAAAATTGATGAATAGGGATTCATAATATTTTTTCCATGAATATGTGTACCATACAGTCTAGAGATAAATAAAGTGATTCTAAATGATGCACATAACTCAAGCTTCTATATTCACCCATGGAGCACAAAGATGTATCGAGATCTCTGAGAGAACTTTTGGTGGTACAATATGAAGAAAGAGATCATTAAATATACATCAAAGTGTCTAGTATGTCAGCATGTGAAAATTGAAATGAAAAAGTGTAATGGAATGATGCTACTACTACCCATACATACATGAAAATGATTAAACATCACCATAGAATTTGTAACTATAATTCCAAATAAATTAAGGAAAAATAATGTTATATGGGTCACTATAGATCATATTATAATGACTTCAAACTTTATATGGATTAGATAAGACTTCTCACTTGACCAAATTTCATGGATATAGATTAGAGAAGTGGTAAGGTTGCATGAAGTACCATTATTGATTATATCCGTCATGATATGAGATTTACCTCCATATTTTGGAAAAGTATCCAACATGATCTAAATACTGATTTGAACTTCAGTATAACTTCTCACCCCCAAATTCATGGACAATATGAGTGGACTATTCATACACTGGAAGACATGTTGAGATCTTTCTAAATGGATTTCAAAGGAGGAAGGGATCAATATCTTCCACTAGTTGAGTTCTCTTACAATAATAGTTTCCACTAAAGCATTCAAATGTCTCTATATGAACCCATTTATAAGAAAAGATTTTGAAAACCTGCATGTTGGGATGAATTTGGTGAACAGAAACTGTTGGGACCTAAAATTCTCGAGGAAAAGTAAAGAAGGTGAAGAACATCTAACAACATATCTAGGCTTCCCAAAATTTGCATAAGAGCGATGAATATTATCATCGATGGGACTTAGAGTTTTAGTTTTGTGAAAAGGTATTCCTCTATATATCGTTATAGAATAAGTTCATTAGATTTTTGAAGAAAGGAAATCCAAGTCCCAAGTACACCGACCACTTCAAGATTATTGATCATGTCTGAGTTGTGGTATATCGACTAGAACTTCCACAAAACATACCTCAAATACATGATGCATTCCATGAATCCCTATTTTGGAATTAAATACCACATATATCACATGTTTTTAATTCAAAGGTGGTCTAGATGGAAAGTAATCTCTCTTATGGGCAGTAACTGGTGAAGATCTTAGACCATAGAGATAATGTTCTATGCAACAAGACTACTCACCTAGTCAATGTACTATTGAGGAACCATAAATATGAAGAGGTAACACGGGAACTGAAATAATCAATGAAAGATAAATACCATCACTTTTTGTAACCTTTTTGATATAAAATAAAATTTCGAGGGAGATATTTCATAAAAGGAGAAGAATGTAAAGGAAATAAATATTATCAATGGAATTTTCGTTTTTTATGTCATAAAAGACATATATCACATAGATAACCCAATAAAAACATTATTCTGATAAATTAATAATGATAAATTATTCATCAAATAAACCTATAAGAATGACAAATATTACATTCATACAATAAATAAAAAATAAGATAATAATAATGGGAAAATTTGGATCTACTCGATCAACTAGAAAGACTACACTCTTGAATAAAGCTGAAAAATAAAACATAATGTTAATAAAAAAGTATTAATTTTTAAGGTTAAAGTAAATATATAACCTTGATATAAAGTATAATTTAATAAAGAATAAATTAAATAATTAGTATATATCAATATTAAGTAATCTATACCATTGGAATGGTATCCTAATCATTAAAATAGTAACCTGACCGTTGAAATAGTAATCTGACTATTAGGAATAATAATGAAGAAGTTAGAGTGGTAACCTGACAAATAGAAGTATAAATAAAATTTTGGTATCTTATAAATGAAAATATGATATATTCATACCATGATATATGTAAATAAATGTTTAAAAAATGATAAATTATGTATTGGTATTTTTTTAAAATGTAAATGTTTCTATTCAATTTTATAATTAGTATAACATATTTTCATAAAATATATTATAAACTAATATTATGTATTATTATAATTATTATATTATTTTACAATACCTTAATTATTTTTTAATGGGTCATAAAATTGATTTTAATATTAAAATCAGTATTATTTGAATAAATGATCATTTTATTTAAAAATTAAAATTTTGATATTTATAAAATTATTTTTAGTAAAATGGATTCCATTTTTTAAATTTACATGTCAAAAAATGGTTATGTTGAATTTTTGATATTTTTTTAAAATAGTTGAATTTTTGGTGAATAATGAAATACTGTAATTTTCGATATTTAACATTATAAGAATTTTTTAGTCATGGATGACATAAGAACCCATTGGTTCAAACTCTCATAAAATATGTACTTTATTTATTCATATTAATCAACACTGCTTGTAGTCTCAATATAAAATAGTAAAATAATGAATATAATAATAAATAACTCCCCTCTCCTCCACTATAAATAGCACCCCTCACCATGCCTTCTCCTCACACCTTCTAAGACTTTTAGTTTTTTATTATTCTACCTAATTCCATTTCTCATAATCTTCCCCATGTCCAATATCATTTGGTCTCAATAAAATACCAAACCCATGTTTCTTAAAGAGGTTGTCAAGGAGACAACATTCAAGTGGTAAAATCCTCAATCCTTCTCTTTTGATTTCTTTTATTTTCTTATCCACTTATCACTTCCCCTATATAAATCAACATGATAACTAAAATAAAATTTATATAATTCAATTTAATTGTGTTAATAGAATATCCATCATCAAATATATTCTCTTCACTTTTTATTTTAAAATTGAAAACATCATCCCAGATATGTAGGTTCACTACCTTTATAGATGAAGAGTTTTTGTTTTCCAGTACTGCCTTCAAGGATGGTCATAAAACCATTCATATGGTTAAATGAAATTTTAATATGTATATTTTTTTCATGTTACATAACTAATATAAAGATTTTATGTTAAATTAAATGAAAATAGTTTATAATGATCAGAAAATGGCTTAAATAAACTCAACACTTATCATTACTATTTTATCAAATGAATCATCCTAATACAAGAAAAAAAAATGAAATATGGGATCATTTAAAATTTTTTGATTCCATGAATACCATATAATTTCACTTCTATAGTACTATTACCAATTTATAATAAAATCCATAAATATACATAATTTGACTGACGATGGAACTGTGAAACTAATGCTCCCGGAATTTTAAAATTAAACTTTATAACTCATTTAAATAGCCTTAAATGAAATCAATAAAATTATAATAAATAAAATATATTTTTAATATGTACTAAATTAAATTATTAATGAATCATCATCTTCTCACCTCTCATTATATGTTTTCACTTTAGTTGGACATCATTTATCATTACCTACACTTATTTTTCCTTTATAAATGTTTAATTTTGATTTAAATGCCTCCTTTAATGGATACTATTATGATACACCCTTTGGATATGCCTTATGACATAATTACAATGCAAATTTCATTCCATGGGTAAATTTTATATTTATTACTTTTGTTTGTTTCTTTATGTGGAATACATATGTGCATACATGTTATGATAGGTGTTCCTAGATATCTCTCTAATTCATTGGGTAATGTTTTTTCTCATGAGACATTATGTATTGAATGAGAGAGTAAACCTAATCCATTATAGGAATATGTACACCATGTGATATAGTCTCAGTAGTTATCCTTGACTAATTTTTATGTCTTGTTATGTGTTGTTACCACATTTCAATATTTCCACTATCATGTGATTCCATGTTTTATATATTATGTCTGCACATGTTTATTCAAGATAGAAGCATTGTATGTTATCATATTATTCCTTCTGACTTCTATACTATGATTTTTTTCTTTCATATTCCCTTAATGATATTTTTATCTCATTCATTTTTGTCTATGTATTCCCCAGGTTATCCTATGTAGTTTTAGGATCTTAAATTAAGTTAAGAGATCATTAAGGATATTAATAAAAATATTTTTTATTCTAGATCCATCATTTCAATTTTATACAACCAGTCATCCAAAGATACTAGGAATTAGATCCTTGATTTTTATTATTCTAAAATATACATAGAAGGATTAATTTCAATAAGAAACATTATATCTCATTGAAAACTCATTTGAGTTGACAAAATACGTTACCATTACTTTTGAATTTCATGAAAGTTATTTAACCTCCTATATATATAAAACCAACTTAATAATTTATTTTTTAACATTATTAATATATATTAATTTTTTTAATCATTAATTATAATATGTGTTTATACAGTTATTAGCAAGTTATTGTTAATTTTCATCCTCGAATGTTTGTGATTTTGATTTTTTGAAAAGACTTATAATGATGATGTCAATCATAATTTTTTAATACAAAGTTAATCTTTACTATGTTTCTATGGTACTAGAAAATATGTTTTATGATAATTTATAAAGTTATAATTACAATCTATGAGTGTTTTAGTTAAGATTTATGAGGATGAAATTAGTGCCGACTCTTTCTGTAAATTTTAAAAAACATAATGTGGTATATTAATAAGGGGTTTAATACTAATATAATTCAAAATTTATCTTTATAAAATATTAATCCTTTAATAAATATCATTTTATTAATTAAATTCATTATTTGAACCACTCATTTAAGGAGGTGACGAAAATGGAATACATCCTTCATAGAGGGAGTAATCCACGCATAACCCGAGTGAAGTTTTCATTTCTCAATGAAATAGATAGATATAGATAGATAATGGTTGTTACATCAAAATAATAAAATTTTATGATATTAATTATATTTATTTAATTATATTATTATGATTATAAATGGTTTTGAAGAGGTTGGTTGAGAAATATAGAGAATAAAATGTTAGGGAGTGGATAATATTCGCATTGAGGACTCCAGTCATCTCTTACTCCAACTGCCCAATGGCCTTCAAATTTTTTTATTATATGATAAATCCCCTTTTTAAGGGATGAAGGGGGTGAAAACCCAAAGTCATAATAGACATAGGACAATACACTCGAAGGAATGAAAGAATAAAAAACTAGAAAGACGTCACTGAACAACTCCTCCCCAGCATTTGAACATGAAAAAACTCTCCACCATTGCAAGGCTAGCCAGCAAGAAAGTGTCCTATGTCTAGAACAGGCCTGATCTGATGGTTGATGTCATACCCTCTCAAATATCCAAATCCAAAAAACCCTAAAAAGATGAAGCGCCTACTTCAAAACCTCCTCTGAAGTCAGTTCATGAAGTCATCCAGATCAGAAACTTCCCTCCATCGAACAAAACACCATTCAAGCAGAGAAAAAAACCACCATGTTATGACGCTGATCCTAGGGCCACAAGGGACCATTCTAGCCTATCCAAGAGGACCTTCACAAATCATATACACACCATACCACCAAAATCAATGCCATAAAAACCAAAACAAAAAATCATTGATCTGAAAAACCACCACGGAAATCATAAACCAGTTCCCCCCCCTCTGATTCGCTTAGAAGCTAATGTCGATCCACTTCGGGGTGACAAAGCACACCGAAGCTGTTTCCAGGCCACGCCGCTGTAAACCTAATATCCTGAAGTCGAGTCAGTGTTGAAGCCATCTTCTAGCCGCTTCCAAGACATTGTGAAACCAGATACTTTGACTCTTAATCCGTAGCTAATGAGGTCAACGTTGGATCCAACGACAAGCTGAGAACTGTCAGATCTACCACTGAGCGAGGTTGAGATGGCTGTTGCAGATCCAAGGGCACCCAACACCACCCGAGCGAAGCTGATGCCTATGAGGAAGACATCCGATGTCGAGCCAGGATTTTCCAAGATGATGCCAACCCAAGGACGAGGTAGATGGAGATGAACCATACGAGAAAAGCTAGAAGAGGGGAGAAGGAGAAAACGGAAGGAAACCCTAGATGACACAGAGGGGAAGGACGTCGTATCTCAAAGGCAAAAAAGTAGAGTCTTCTCTTAAAGGGCCTATTTGAAATGGAGGAAATGGGACAATTTCTCATCACTAGGGAATGAAAAATATGTAATAGGGATCTAGATTAGATAAAATGGGTAGAGTTTCATTGTAATTTGAAAGGAAAATCATGTCTTGAATTGGTTGGAAATGAGCTCATTTTATAGGTGAATAAGAGGGGTATTTATTTGGAAACTATAGTTAGGTGAAGGGTAAATATGGAATCACATGTGAGTTAGGTTTGTTATGTAACTAAATTTTGGATATACATGTGGTATTTTAATTATTACCTAAAAAAGGTCTTAAATAATGTCTAACTATCAAGTTGTTTTAGTAAAATTTGAGCCATAGGAGATGATTTTCTTTTTAGCCTATAACCTTGATTAAATATATACTATATTAAATATATTTTAAATATAATATAATATGACCGTATTATTTAAATAAAAAATCAAAATTCATAACAATACCATTTTTAATAAAGTATATGTCTAAGCATAAATAATATTTTGTTAGTTATTTAGCTACACTAGTTGAATTTTATCCATGCATCAGTGTTAAAAATTAATATTATTATTATTTAAAGGATGAAATAAAAACACATAAAAATATAGGTGACATATAAATAATTTATTATATTTATAATTACATGTTTATACCATTAAAACTTATACTTAAGTAAACATTCATGATTATTCCGTAAGACCTAAGGATATAAAAAGAACACACGGTTATAATAGGTTGAGATTCATCTAGAATAGATCCCATTGTGATTTTAAAGAGATTTAATTTCTCTTATAAATAATTCCTCTTAAGCCATTTTTTTGGATTTTATCTTGGGCTTGGTCTAGGTAAAACCCTAGTGAGGTTATGTCCCTTCCAAGATCGAACAAGTGAGCCTCATAATGAAAAATTCTATTTCATGATGCCATTTTTTGAATTCACTATATTAATTTTTTAAAATTATTAATTCTATTTTGACCTACTAATTTAGTGGTTATTTTACAACAGTCATATTTATTTATAAAGTTGCTTATTTGTACATACTATTATGTGTAAAATGGGATTTCATGACTTTAAAGTACTATAATTTTTGGGGTGTTACATTATACCCCTCTTAAAGGAATTTTACAATTAAAATTTTATTAATTTGATGAAAAATTTTTGGTATTTTTTCTCATTATATCTTTTAGTTCCCGCATAATGTCTTCAAACTTATGGTTTCGTCACAAAACTTCAACCAGGTGGGTAGTCTACTTTCATGAAACCTTGTCTATTAAATATAAGTTCTACATATGGTATTATTCATAATATAGATCTTGTTCTAACTACATAACTTTTGATTTCTGTATATGTAATGGATCTATTATGCATTTCTTCGAAAGTGATAATGGAACACATCATGCACTTGTAATAGGTGTTGAGGTATTGTTAAGTGATAAGATACTTCTCCAACACAATCAAGAATTTTAAATGGACCCATTTATTTGGGGTTTAATATCCCTTTCCTACCAAATATAATAACTCTATTTCAAGGTGATATTTGAAGGAATACCTTATCATTAACTTCAAACTATAGATCATGTTAATTATTATCAACATATATCTTCAACCAAATTTTTACAACTTTCATATATCAATGAATCATTTGAAACATTTACATTATTTCTTTCATAATGCAAGATCCTAATATCTTTCTTTATCAATCATTATCCCAATAAGTTAGATTCCATCATCTACTCCAATATAGAGTCTCGTATGGTTCCATTTTGATTATAATGTGGAAAAAGATATTATATGATAACTCTAGCAGAGGAATATATTTATCCTAACTTACTTTAAAATCCATCATGCATGATCTTATCATATCTTTTAATGTATTAATAGTCTTTTCAGACTGACCATCGGTTTAAGGATGATAATCCATGGTAAATCTCATCCCTATATTCAATTCCTATTAAATTCACCTCTAAAATTTTTATGTGTAACTTGGATATGATACAATTTAAAGTGGGATTCCATGTAGTCTTACTACTTATTTTATGTATAACATATAAATTTGATATAGTGAGTAGTATTCTCATATAAAAATTAAGTGTAAATACTTTTTAAGTATATTCAACACTACCCAAATAGAACCATAACCTTTATGATTATTAGGAAGATCATTGATGAAATATATAGTGATGTTTTCACATTTCCATACTAGTATAGGTAATGTTTACTTGATACCCTTAGTTTTTTAATGTTCAACCTTTGACTAATGTCATACCGAGCATTTGGAAACATAATTCACAATCTCTCTATTCATTTTGTCCCAAAAAAGTTCTTCTTAAGAGCTTAAAAAATTTTTGTACTTCCATAATGAATAGAGAAGGATAAGCTATGTGTATCATCAATAATATTCTTCTTTAGTTCTGGTATGGATGGGATATATATCTATATTCTAGATCTTATAAATCAATCTCCATCAATATTTAACTCTATAATTTATCTTATTTTCTTACATTGTTTCATATCATCTTTCTAGTCCTCCTTAATCATTACATAGATTTATGGTTGATAAATAATTTTGGAAAGCTATGACTTCATCCTTTGATTTTTGATATCCATATTCATCCTTTGAACATCCATAAAGATTGGGTCCCTTTCAATACTCTTTAGGGATATGGTAGCATGATCATTTTTACTTAGTGCATATTAAACCTTTTTCGCCTTCCCTGGGTGGTAATAAATTGAGAAATCATAATATTTGATTAGGTCTAATAAGATTCTTTGTCACATGTTTAGTTCCTTCTATGTGAATATATACTTCAAGATATTTTTATCAGTATAGATATCACACTTTTCAATATAGATATAATTATATAAAATTTTCAATGTAAAATCTATGCCACCATCTCTATATCATGAACTGGGTGATGTTTATCCTGAGTATTTAATTGATGTGAAGAATAAGATTTTACCTTTCATTTTATACAAGAACACATCCCTTGCACTTTAATAAATAATCAACGTATATTAGAAACCTTTATCTATGGTAGGGTAATGTAAGTATAGGTGTGGTGACCATTCTTTTCTTAATATCATTAAATATTTCCACAAATTCTTCTATACATGGTAACATTACTCCCTTCCATGTTAACTTGGATAAAGGATCGTATAATCATGATATATTTCTCAAAATTAATTAGCAATATCTAGATAATCCAAGAAAACTATGAATTTATATTATAGTTATTGGTCATGTCCATTCTCCAATTTCCCCAATCTTCAAAGAAAAAAAAGATATACCATCTCTTAAGATCACATAACTGATGAATGAAACTTTTTATAGAAAATATTCACACTTTCTGAACTTGGAATATAATTTATCCTTTTTTAGGGCCATTATCACAATAATCAAATGGTATTCATGTTCTTCCATAACCTAATAATACATGATAATATAATTTCTATATAATATCAAACTTTTTACAAGGTAATCTATAAACAATATATTAATAAAATTAATAAATATAGTATGGGAATTTTTATGTCATCCCGCCTTCTTATTACATAACTTTTCATTACATTTTACAAATAGAGGATCTTTAAAGTCTAGTGTCTTGGAAATAAAGTACATAATACATGAAAATATATAACATTATTTTAATAAAATTAAAATTTTTATTTAAATGTTCATCCTATGTTCAATTACTACATCTCATAACCTGGGGAGATACATCAAAGGAAAGAGTGATCATAAGGCCTAGTAAAGGAAAATAGGGAAAACAATTTACATGTGAGGTTGAGAGAATACAATAAGAACTTAAGGAAATATCATAAAGGCATGAGAAATAGGAATATAATGATAATAAAAAATTTAATAATATCTTTAAAATGTGTCTATAACATTTATTTTAGAAATTCATATGCATATCACCCAGGTCTATCTCTAAGGTGTCATAAACATTACCAAGGTTATTCACCAAGGTATCGTAAACATGTCATCTCTAGAGATTAATTTCTTTACCCAATGAATTAGAGATATATCAGGTAAAACCCTTAATAAATATTCATTTTCAATTTATACACATAGATAATAATCAAATATTTCATAAATAACCAAAAGATAATAAATGAAATGGGTTTCATAACAAAATCATGGCATTTTAAAAAGTTCTTAAAAACATGATCATTATGTCATTTATAACCCACAGAAATCATATGAGGGATTTATGTATATAAATTCCAGAATAAAATAAATAATTTTTATTTATTTATTAATACCCATGGAATTAAGGAGGTTTGGGTATTCACATAAATAAAATAAAATAATTTCTTGAGAAAATGAGAGAGATTTTGAGATGAAAATTCAACAGCATAACAACTATGATACATGGTTTTAGAAAATATTAAAAAGAAAGGGTATAAGGTTATAAAATTCATAAAATAATAATAATAAAGTATAGGTATAGAATAAAATAGAAATAAGAACATGGTATGGAAATTTTAAAGACATACCTCATAAAAGGGAAGTTGAGAATTCACTTACCATGAAGAGTAACCTATAAAACTCTAAGATTAGGACCTTGGGGGCTTGAGGGAACCTTGGGATAACTCATTGGGAGGTAAAAATATCAGATATTAGAGTTTGATTATTTATTAATAAAATAAAATGGAGGAATGGATTGGTATTTATAGTAAATAAGAGGGAGTTTTTTTATTAATTTCTGAGGACACCTCATTGGTGGTATTTGAAAAACCATGGGATTTACCTTAGTACTTGACCATGGGTATGGAAAATTGGGACACCTCATATAATATTTTAATACAAAATAGTCCACTGGAATTTTAAATTACATATTATATCATTATGATGTCTTTAAACACACCAAACACTCAAAAACTGTATTTTTATTATTCACCGAAAAACAAAACATTTTATAAAAATCTCATAAATTCAAACTAATCTAATTTTGATGTTCTGAATTCAAAGATAAAATCCATATTATCAAAATCATTTTCCAAATATTAGAAATTTAATTTTTAAGTGAAATCACTATTTACTTGAAAAATACTAATGCTTAATTAATAATTTCCAAAACAGTTATTCAATTATACTATTATTTTACATTACCATTCAAGATACCTAAATTATATTTATACTTTCCTAGGTGAGGTTACTATTACATTGGTAATATTACTATTCATATGCGTAATATTACTATTCATAATTTAATATTCACCAAAAAATAAGTTGATCTTATCAAACTCTAAATTTCTTATTGATCACAACAATGTATGTCAATTTTTCATGAAATCATTTCACAGTATCAATTATTTAATGTATAAAAAATATTTTAAAATACTCTTTTTTCAATATTCATCAATAATATGAAAATTATTATAAAAATACTAAAAATTCATCCTATATTAATTTTGAAATTTTATATTCTAAAATGATGTTAGTTTTACCAAAATAATTCCCTAAGTATAAGAAATATCATAAAAGTAGGATTTTACCTGTAAATTCAATTTAAAAAATTTGTCTCAATTAGACATATATATTATTAAGAAAAACTATTCTTAAAATGGAAATAATGAAATAATGATTTTATTTATACAAATAAATTACACAAAGTAACAAAGGCCTAATTACATAACCCCTTATAACACCTGCATAAGACCTAAGAGTAAGGTGTGCAATGGTGACAGAATCTTGGAGGTAGCTTGAACAAGATTGCTAGAGTGGTGATTTATATCAACATGAACTTATCTCATTGATGATTTAATTCAAGTTTAACATGTTGAATCTCAGCTTTTGATTGGTCCAGAGAAAATCCCCATGATACTACCACCTTCCCAAGCTCCAAAAAATGGGCTTCGTATGGAACGACTCTTCCAGTAGAGGCCATCAACTCTTCTTTCTGCATTAATTATCCCTTATCATTTCTATTTATAAAAAATAATTATAATGTTAAAAATTCTTATGGTTTCCAAGGGTCATATTAACTAATAGTCATATAATGTTCAAAACTCGATGTTAACATTTCAATTATACTTATATAGTTTTACTGATTAAGACACAGTAAAACATACATTTTTAGGGAACAAAATATTATTCAAAAAGTTCAGGTCATTACAATTTGTGAGTCCAAATGGTATCACTATAAATTTATAGTGTCCATAAATTATGTTAAAAGGTGTCTTGGGTGTATCTTCTTTATTCACCCTTAATCGATGGTATCTAGATCAAATATATACCTTTAATAAGAATTAATTTAACTTAAGATTATAAAAAAATCATAAATACAGGGTATATAATACGTTTTTGTGATCATGATATTGTCAAGGTCATGAAAATATATGAAAATATACATTTATCCATCTTCAAGGTGAAGCAATTGGGCATAGAAAAAATTTATAAAAATTCTACTAAATTTTCTTCTTTAATTATTTTAATTAAACAGGTCAATTGTACATGGACTATTATATACTAGCATAGAACCAGGTATGAGTTAAATTGAAAACTCAACATCATATTTCAAGTTAATACTAGATAGTTTTCTGATAAACACATCAACAGAATTCTTTACAATTTAAATATTTTCACTATTGACTTCTTCCTTGATCATTTTATCCAAATACTCCTTGTTATTTGGTATTGAAACCCATATTAAAGGATTTTCTTCTATAGGGAGTTCATGATCATCCAATCATTGATATTTTATAATAGGATGGTTATGAATATGAAATGAAATTTCATTATCCTGATAACTGATGTATGAACTTTGTACAAAGAGACAGTCTATGCCAAGTATAACATAAAATTATACCTAGGAGAGAATAACTAAATTTTTAGGAATTATTTCCCATATACCTTGATTAAAGAACCATTTTATACATTGGATGAAATCATCACACCACTAGGTGTTTTCACCATTAGTTCAATATCCAGAGTTTAAGGTGGTGAATCAAAATTCATAGTGAACTTGTATGATATGGAATAATGAATAGAACCAGAATCAAATAAGATATTCATATATTGAGAGTGCAGGAGAGGTGTACCTTTTCTTCAATTTATTACAATGAACTACTTTTTCTACAGTTATCACTTAAGAACTTCTATGTTCCCTTGGTTTAAGAGGTTTCTAATTCCTATTAATCTATTTAGCCCTTAGGTTGGGGAATTGATTTTTGTAATTTAAAAAATCCTTGAATTTGAAGCATTGATGTGTGGGTGTATCATTAGTCAGGAGATTATTTTACACAATTATTTTAGTAGGATTTTCATGTTTTCACAAATATCACAATCTTGATGGCCATCCCTGCCACATTTAAATAATGTTCCTTTTACTTTTTATATTTTTCTAGGTTGTATTGATGTGAATTTTTGTCATGTAAGTAATTGAAATTTCATCCATCCATATGATTTATCATTATAGTTTTGATGATAATATATTTTCATTTTCCTATCTCCATAATAATTAGATTTTTAATTTTCATTTTTACATTAATCATGCCTTATATAATTTCCTTATAGCTACCAAAGTGTCTTATAACTTTCTTTTTTAGAAGACTTGTTCTCAGGACAATAAAAAAATGGACGATCTTAATTTTAGGGTTAGTAATGAAGCCAGATGAATAACTTTTCTGTCACATGGAGTTTTCTTCATACATACCAATAGATTCATACATACATACCCAGTTTAAAGAGGTCTTTGCTTTCAAATAATAAATTGAGGCTTCGGCCCCAACCTTTTAAAAAAAATATGTATTATCCATTACAACGATTGTTAATATAGTTCCTCTAGGAAATTACCATTTCTTTAAATAAAGTAAATTTGTTTTATGAGAAAATTAATAAATTCATAAAATGGAATTATAAGCTAAAAATAAACAACTCATAAATGATGTGTAAACCCTAACTTATTAATCTATAATTATCAATCTAGGTTATCGATGGTCACATTCGTATGAGGTTATATAACATAGTTTTTTATATATTACATCAAAAAATTACATTTAAATTCGATATAATTGTTTTCAATGAGAATATGAATAACTAAAGAATACCCCTCAAGAGTGTGAAACCAGGTGTGCTGTTATCCCCACTTTTTTCACTATGTTAATTTATAGTTAAAACCCAACAAACCCTTTCTAGGGATTATTAGACCTAGGTTTATCTATACCATATATTATATCCACTTTTATGAATCTATATTGTTATATCGTTGATAAAAAACCATAAACTCTACACTTTACTAAAATTTGAGGATGTTTTACTTTATTTATGCTTATCCCTAAGGTTTTGAGTAATGTTATCTAGTCCTAATACCCAAAAAGTACTATCCCCTAATTCGATATCAACTAAAGAATCTCAAATCCACACTCCCAGTTCCTATTATATTAATACATTATATTATATCTTTAATAAAAAGTGATATTACCCCTGTTAAACTTTCATATATTTCTCCAGACATTCATAATTTAAACATCAAATTTTATAAATAATCACAAAACCATATAAACAAAATCTTTAATGTATTTGGTGATTAGTAACATAAAAATATTTTTTCATATAATCATGAACATTTCTCCATAATTTCTCTAAACTAGTCCTCCTTATAAACATATCATATGTTATTCTCATCTTTATAACTCGGGGAATGGAAATCATATGAACCGCTGAGCTCAAATGTCTGGTAAGTTGAAAATTTATCAATGATTCATAATGCATTCAATAAATTCATGAAATTTAAAATTATCAAACATATATCATATAATAATAGTATATATTCATGGAATACTAATCATGGTCTATGGATCATTATATAATCATTTAATATATAACTGTGGTATGGGAATAAGCATGGGAATTCATAACCTTGTGAACATAGCCCAACCATAATTATATCCAAAAAAATAATTTGAACATAGATTAAACACAATTATAACCATGCATAGTATTTTTTACGTAACTTAACCATAATTATATCCACAAATGATCTTTTGAACATAGCTTAACCACCATTTTTTACAGGCACGTTCTTGTAAACATTTGTTAACCGTAATTATGTCCATGCACAAATTCATTACCTCATGAGATGTAAAACATTAACAATTTCATTTTAGGGTGATATAATACCCCACCCATAAAATAATTATTCTCCATACATATATTCTTCGCATTAAACTAAAAATATCATAAATATAGCATGGAAAGAAAATGGGTTTTGTAATATTTCCAAATTTTATCACATAAAATGACATATGAAATTCAATCAAATGATACTAAAAGTACAATCACCCAAAAAGAGTATTTCATTAGAGGATTTATATAGTTAATCATGAAAAAAACTATATTATAGATGGATATATTGGTGATAAAGATGAAAATGAATGAGATTCCATGATAAAAGGAGTTTTTAGTAAATATTTATCAACTATATCATAAAGAGATGAAGTTACCGACCACTTTTAAAAAATATATTTTTAGGATGGTAACATGATTTTTTAAATAATACCGCTTAAAAAACCCAAAAATATATCCTTGAAGTAAAATAATGTTTAATTAGAAAAATATGTAGTGTAATATAAAATATATGATCATGAAAAATTTTCCTTTTTAATATTTTAAAATATCTTTATTAAAACACATGCCTGCTAAAAGAGTAATAAAGCATCATTTTGAAAAGTGGTGAATATAAATATGAAGTTCCAATAAAATAATACATATTAAGGATTAAAAATAATAAAGTAATTTTTTTTGGAATGAAATGATATGGATATTGCAGATAAGGATATTATTGAAGAGGAAGGGATATATTCTTAACAACATTGCATTTTTATGTGGTAAGAAATACATAAAACAAGAATTTAATTAAGAATGAAATTTAACATAGAGAGAGAGATATAAATTAATATATAATAAAATATTTCTATATAAAACAATACATATAATAAATGAGTTCAATAAAAAACATTATAACTCAAAGAAAAGAGATTTGAGTTAACAAAACCCCTTATGTTTACTCTTGACTTCAACATAAGTAAATTAAAATTATGTCTAATAAAATTTAAATATCATAATAACTTATTTTTTAAACCTTATTAATATCTATTAACTTTTATAATATTTAATTATAAATATCCATTATACATTTATTGTCTAGTTATTTTTTATTTTCATCATTGTATATTTCTGATTTTGATTGTTTCACACACATCACATAATATTAATGTCGATACTCTTTCTTTGATGCCATGTTCATAATTAATATATTATTTTAGGTTCAATAATATATGTTCTATTATTATTTATAATTTTATAATTTTACTCCATGTTAGTTTATGTTATGATTCTATATTATGAAATCGGTGACAAGCATGTTTCAGTAATTTTAAAGAACAAAATTTGGTATACTAATAATGGGTTAGATATTATTATAATGGATAATTTATCATTGAATAATATTAATAATTTAATATATACCATTTTTATTTATTAAATAATATCTCATGGCTATCCATGTTAGGTAGTGATGAAAATTAAATATGTTGTTTATGGAGGTGGTAGTCTACACATAAAACAAGTGATGTTTTCATTTCTCGATGGATCAGTGTGAGATAAAAACTGGTTTCTATAACATTATAATAACATTTAAGTATACTATTTATATTGATAAAATTATATAATTTTTATTATAATAGTTATTTAGATGTTTGGATGAGAAATACAAATAAAGAGAGGTTACAGAGTAGATAATACAAACACCGAGGACTTGAATATTCTCTTAAAGGAACTCTTATAAATACAGGGATTGAAACACTTTATTATAACTAGGGGATAAAGAACATGAAATATTGATATATATGAGGTAAAATGGTAATAATTTCAAGTTAATTTTAATGTAAAGGTGTGGATTGAAGTGGGTGGAAGTGATCTCCTTGTATAGGTGAAAGTGAGGGACATTTCTTTGGAAGATGAAGTTAGATATGGGGTAAAGATGAAATCACATGAGAATTAGGTGTATTAGGTAAATAAAGTTTAGTGATACATGTGGTATTAAATTTATTTCCTAAAAAATGTCTTATAAAATTTCTAAGCATCAAGTTGATTTTGTAAAATTTGATCAATGGTAGATTACTTGCTTTTTAACATTTAAACCTAATTAAATATATACTATGAAAATTATCTATTTATTAAAATAAAATATGAACAATATTAACAATTTTTTGCGTGACTATTATGAATATTAACTCCATTTAATGAAATTTAATTTCGAAATATTATAAAATTATCTTTTGATTTAAAACATAAGATATATGGAGAATAGGATTTTTATAAAAAACTAGATTTTTAAATATTAAACGTTTTTATTCTTATTTCCTATCAATTACCAATTAAATTATTGATAATATAATATTATTATAAATAATATATTTAACCAAAATATATTTAATTTCATAAAATAAAAATGTATATCACATGAAAAGATAAATTTTAGTGAAGTATATTTATAAGCATAAAAATGATTATTTTAGTTATTTAGATACAATGGGTTCATTTTATCAATGGGTTAGTGTTAAAAAAAACTTTAATTTTATTTAAAATAAGAAATAATTTTTTTTAAAATAAATTTTATATCTAAATAATTTGTTATATTTATAATTATATATTTATATCATCATAACTTCTACTTACATTACCCTTTAGGATTTCTGTATAAGACCTAAGGATATGATAAGAAATAGTGGTTTTTTAGAGTGGTTATTTAGATATAATAGAAAATTTAGTGTTTTTAAATACCTATTATTTTTACCAAAAATGGTTTCTATCAATCCAAATTTATTAGAGTTTTATTTGTTCTTGGTCTTGGTAAATCCGTAGTAAATTTTTCTCCAATTCAAGCTTAGAAAAAGTAAGGTTGATAAGGAATAATTATACTATATGATGCATTTATTATATTTTATTTATTTATTTCATAAAATGGTTACTTATATTTATACACTCTAATTCAATATCTATGTTATAATAATAATATTTGAATTATAGTGTAGTTCATTTTCACTTAGTGTTGTGTGTAAAACAAGATAATGTAACTTCAAAGTATTATAATTTTTGGTGTGTTATAGAATCGGATTACAAAATAAATCAATATAACCATGAATATATAATTGGAATAACATGAGATTATATGGTGAGATTAAATTACCTTTAAGACACTAAGTGTTAGACTCCTTCCAAAACAGCACTTCTCAAGACCTCAATCATCAATGTGGGTAGACCATGCTAAATATGGATGCCTCTATATTATCTTATATATTGAAAGAATGTAATGTGTGACCTTAAAATGATTAGGAATCTATTAATGTTGTTTTATTTGGGTTATACTTATTTGGGATATCCTAATAGGATTATGTTTTCAATGGAATAAAATTTTAATTACCCAGAAGGATAGATGAAGTTGAGACTATATTATTTTTTAATAAGATTATGTGATGGAAAGTAAATGTGTGATAATTTTTTATAATGGATAATATCCTAATTAATAAAATTAAATATTTAGATATTTCCTATACTTAAATGGTAAATGGAAACTATGCTACTTCTTGGAGAGCTTGGAAATAAAATTTTAGTGATAAACATGTATATGTGATGAATTTTGAGATGGATTATAATGGATTATTGGTAAGTGTTTTTGGTGATAAGATAACTATCTAAAATAGTTTATATATGATAATAAATATAGTATTTTTGAGGAGGAATAAAGCTAACTGAAGTTAGTGAAGTTTCTCAAAAACATTATTTTCAGAATTTACACTGAGAATCCTAAACTTCTATTCCAAAAGTTGAAGGTTGGAGAGAAATTTAGAAAATTCACTTAATACATAAAAAGTAATTTTCAATTCATATGTATTACATAAAATTAATTCGAAACATATATTAAAGTATAACTAAAAGTGAATGTTGAATATTTATAAGAGTCCAAAATTTTGGAAGTTATCTTTTCAAAAGATAGAAATGTTATATAAATGAAAAATTCCTATTAAACACTACCAATGTAAGTGTTCTTCCAATATATTGAAATTAAATTTAGAAAAGTCTCATGAAATACACTGTATTTATAATATTAAATTTGGATTAAAACATAATATTTTTAAATGTTCCATAAAACTATTACTACGATACATAAAATCTTGTTATTGAGAATGTAAAGTTTACTTAGCTGTGAAAACATAAATTTCTAAAAGTATAGATTATGATAAGTGAAATTAGAGTCATCAAAACCATTCAAAAGATTCATTATCCATCCAAATATTTGTAAAAGGAATAAAATCTTAGATAAATTTAAGATTCAATTACTCTTATGGTAATATTGTTGTTTGAAAATTTAGAAAAGAGAAGGGACCCATAGTGTTTCTCAAGAGTAACTTTCTCTTATGTAAAATTAAACAAATTAAATATATTATTATATATTATTAGAAAGTGAGAAGTTTGAGAAACTATAGAAGATTATTATTAAAGTAAATTTTTTGATACTATAACTGTTATTAATTGGAATGAAATAAAAAATAATTTTTTATTCAATCCAATTAATGAGAAGAATGTGAACTAATCCTTAATCCATGAAGAAGAAATATATTTAGTGAAGTATTTTGGGGGAGAAATACATTCTAAAAATGGTTTTTAGAACTGAGAATAATTTGTTCCATAATTAAAATTCTAAACACCAATGTGTAATGTATAAAATAATATAGGTGGGTCTTAATCCATGACAGAGGACTCCACATCATGATTTTTTTGGAATTAATTATAATATATACATTTAATGTGGATATTGTGGAAGATTTTAGAAAAGAATTATCATAATCCTCTTGAATATTTTACCATGATTATATGAGATAAAATATTGAGAAAATTGTTAGAATATTTTTGATAATGATATTCAATTTATGAAAATCAAGGAATATTTTCCTATTTTAATTATAGAAATAATCTTCAAGAGAATATGGAAAAATATTATGGTGATTTTTTGAATGAATAAATATATAATAGAAGAAGAGGCTATGATTATTGATAATGAAATACTATATTCAAATGTATGTCACTCTATTAATCAAATTATAATAAGTTAGTGGCATTCATATCGATATGAAACTATGTGTTAAAGTAAAATAAGGTAATGAAACAGTCCTACAATAACCTCATATCATAAAAGAAAATTAGGGAGATTGAGGAAACTGACCATAAAATACTATGCTGAGTCAAATATAATTTGATGATGATGTATTTTTGTTGAGAAGGAATAAGAAAACATGTGTGAACATGCTCTCATTTATATGTTTATCATTCTAAAATCTTGAGGATAAGGTCAATGTCTATGTTAAATTGTTAAGTATACTATAACAGTGAAAGATTATATATTAAGGAACAAGATATGACTTCGATGCATAGGAATCCAAGAGTGAACTAAAGATATTTTTTACACAAGAGAAGAGGATAATCAAGGAATAATACAAATATCTAATATAAATAGACCTGTTAAGATACATTAGTTGTTGGGAGATTGAAAAATAATTGGGAGGTTTTTCAAGATTTTCAGGAGACGGCCTGCATTTTATTCACTTGTGGTATGAATTTTTGAGAGATATTCTATATTTTAAGCACTTGTGTTATATAGTACTTTTTTTTTATTTGTGTGTAATTAAAATAGTAAGGATTTGGTACCCACATTGGTGCCAAACCATGTAAAAACCTTATGTTCATTTCAATTCTTTATTTTATTTCATATGGGTAAAAATGATAGTTTAAAGAATGAGTGGATTAAAGATCCTAACCGGTCACAAGGGTTTATTTCAAGAAGAAATTTTAAAATTACTATAAATAATTAACCTTCAATGATATATTATCCAATAATTAGGCACTTAAATTGGTATTAGAGTGATCTAGGTTTCTTGTAACACCGTGATATTTTTATATGGATTACTTTAAATAAGAATCTTATTGAATATCTTGTGATATACACACCACCAAACTAAATTTAATAATAAAAATTTAAATAAAATTTAAACATCAAGAAATTATGAATATATAGTGTTAAAATAGACAAATTAAGCCAAATTGGTTATTAATATGAAATAACATTAAGAACACTTAGAGTTTAAAATGGCCATTTTTTTATAAATGTTGTTTTTATTTATATTTTGTATTTAATTTAATAGATAAATTTATGAATTTTAAAATTTTAAATATAATAAATTATCGTCACTTTGTAATTAATTGTGTAAAAATTATATTAGGGTGATATTTTGTGATTTTTATGAAATGGTTGATTTTTTGGTGAATAGTGAAAATGCAGTTTTTATAAATGCTGTCATTTTTGGGACATACTCAAGATATAAGAATGAATAAAATGTTTATAAAACCTTATTAATAAACCAAATATTTTTTTAAAAATTAAATAAATAATTTTAAAAAATATTATGTTGAATTTATAAACCCATGTTTGACATTTTAGAACTTAAGTGTTGTTTTATTCTAATAAAAGAAATATTATTGACCCTTTTTGATAATAAAGTAATTATAAGGTTACATTAAATTTTGGGTTGGTTTTAAAGTCACATATATATAAATATTTTAATAATTATACAACTAATATCTTGATAATAAATTCTATACATGATTATAGTTTAAATTCATTTGTATGCTTAAGAAAACACATTTTTTCTAAAAACATTTTTTCATTGTGTTTTAGATACTTATATTAAAAGTAATTTTTACCACACATAAAAATTTATTATTTTATAATGGATTTAATATTTTGAATCATCTTATTTAAATTATATAATAAGGTCAATTTCAGTTTTATTCATAAAATTATCTTACAATGGTTGAAATTTGTCACTATAATAAATGTTAAAAGGTCTAATGAGGGGGTTAAACTAAGAGATAAGTCTTAAAATACCACGAAAAATTGTCTAAATCTAATATTTAGTGTTTATTTATACCCTAAGTTATCCTATATTTTAATAATTTCCCATTGGGTTCCAATTTACTTTAGGAATTACATTTATACTATTTTAAAGTTAAGAGTACTTACAAAACATTCACTCCTCTCACTTGTAAAAGGACCCTTACTATACACACTTATCCAACTAATTTTAGAACATTACATTAATAAATATCTACAAAAATAAATTCCAATAATAATTATCCATGAACTAGAGGTTATTGTATCACCAAAAGACTAACCCAATAATACTTAAAGAGATATATCAAGTTTATTTCTTATTATGCCCCATTAAAATATTATATTACCATATTATAAAAATAAAATTTTTATCATTATTTTAAATTAATATTAATATTTTGATGGAATAACCCTCATCTACCTCCCTTCTAACCACTGGGTAATGAAAGTGTCATTCAAACTGACAAACATGGATGGTTAATAAAATAAAAATTATTTTTTAAAAATTATTAAGGTTATTAAATATTCATATTAATATTTTTATTCACTAATAAAATGAATTATTTTTATCAAATCAAAATTTCTGAAAAATGATAAATTTTAAGCTTTTTTTGTGAATTATCTCCATGAATTCCATAAAGTAACCATAATAATCCTGAAATATATCAAACAAATATTATAAAACATTATAAAAATCATATATATAATTAATCCATGACCAAGGTTCATGAAAATGAAAAAAATAAATGGAAAATGCATGGAAAACTGAATAGTTAACACAAATATATCGATTTTATCCAAGAATTATCATTAAGTGGGTAATAAGAAATTATAAGTAAATGAAATATAGTAAGATAAATGAAAATATTATATATATATTTTTGAAATAAATAAAAAAATAATTATAAAGGGATGTTTTAATATTTTTTACTATGAAATAATCCAAGGTATGGGTTTCTTGTCTGAAAATTCCTTCTTTGAGACATGTTTTGAATTACAAAGCAATTTCTATTATATGGTGTATATGACGTATCTTTGAAATATTATATAATTATCCAATTTTAATAATTAAAATTAAAATTATATTTAAAACTTTCTCTTTCAATATATTTTGAGTCAAGTATTATATGATCCAAAAGGGTTTTTTTTGTATCAATTTTGATTTCTTGTGACAAATTTCATATTATGCGTCATGATTTGTTTTATATAGTGTAATAACTACACCTTGAGTATATTTTTGTAGAATATATTATGTAATTTATGATATTTATAGAATAATATCATGTTCTATCTTTCATTGTATTTTTATTTTAAATTTATCAAATTCACATGGGTTTATTTTACAATCTCATTTGTATCGAGATTGTTTATATTTCAATTACCATTGAAGTAAAATGTATGTTTTTTCTTCTAAACCCCATATATTTTATTCTAATATTGTTATTTATTGAGTTTTTGAAGTATTAATTACATTTAACCTCTTTCTGGTACTCAAATCATCCAAAATAATGTTTAAAGAAGCAAACCTTATTTCTCTTTTTTTTGTCCAGAACCATTCTCACCCATATCCATATTCTTTATTTTTTTATAAAAAAGTTGTTTTATATTATTGAATTATTAATTAATTTAAATTAATATAAACTTTTAATTTCTATAAAAAATTTAAAAGGAATCTTTTTACTATTTTCTAAACATGTCATTTTTTACTTTATTTACAAAATTGTGAAAAAAAACACATTTTAAAAATTTTCTGCATTAATGGATTTTCCCACCATTATGACCTTTATTCATTATTATATTACTTTGAAATTTTTAATGTTTTTAAAAATAAATATATTTTTTCCATTATTCTGTAAATTTTTTAATATAAAATGATATTATTTTCTTAAATGTTTTGAAAACAGCTTTCATTCCACTTTTTTATATTTTTATCTTCCACTCCACATTTTTTAAATATGAATAATGTATCTTCAAGGTTCTAATGTTGAAAATTAATTTAAAAAAATTATTTTAAAGGTATTATTCAAAAATCATTAATTTTTTTAAAGTGAATTTTAACTTCAATTTTATGACAAATCTACAAAAGCATTAAATAAAATTCTTTCTAAATGATTCACTATAATTTTCCTCTCTATTTTCAAAAGGACTTTTATTTTCTACAATGTATTAATTTATAATGAATTGATGGTCTAACTCATGTACATGATATTTTTTTTATAATGGATAGATTATAAAATTTTCAAATATTGACTTAACTATTTAATCTTTACTTTATACAGTGCGAGTACACTATCGTACATTAATCATATTGGAGGTTGTTAAATTATTGATAGAGAAAATATTGATAATCCGTATATTTTTTAATTCCATATGGATGAGTATCGACTATTAAAGGAATATTTAATATGTAATGGGGAAGTATTATCATTTTATATACTTGATTCAATACAGATATATATAGATTGATAAGGCATAGTGAAGATTTATTTTTTATAATTAATCTAGTAAACATGTTTAGGTGATGTGTGGGGTTTATTATTACCCATCGATGGATCGGGTAAGGTATTATGATACAAGAAATATTGGAAATTGATTGGTGTATTCCATAAAAAAATCAAGTATTTATTTATTGAGTCTATGATGGTATGAAATATATCTTGTATGTGGCGTGTATAATATGAAATATGTATAGGTTAAGGCCTTGATGGTATGAAATATGTCATGGTTGAGGCCTTGATGGTAAGATTAAGATATATTACATTATGAATTTCATCACTATAATGATATTTATTGATGTTCATGTGATTGTGTAAAAGCTATATTATATATGGATATATTTATTTCTCGAGTTATTGATTATATGTCCATTTATTGGTTATTTACACTACCATATTAATCAAGGTTTTTTTATCTATGAAGGCTTCCATTATATGATACCCTTACTGAGTAATCGATATCACCATAATTATGTTTTCATATCACTAGGTTATGAATAAGAGAAATAAATATGATATATTTATAAGGGTATAAAGTGTGAATAAATTTTTAGGAGATTTAAAAGACATGTAATGGAACAATAAAATATGGGTATAATGGGAAAAAACGTCCTTTGGATGTGAAATTAAAGGGTTTTTTCTAAGTAAATTAGTTTTCAAATTATCTAGAGTTTTAAACCAAAAAAGGTCTTGGGAATTTAGGTGGATCAATAATTTTTTATGTTTTAATTATGGATAGTTAAAATTGGGTGTGTTTTGTTGGTATCGAATCTAGTATGTAAATATTATGTTTTAGCACCTGATTTGGGAGTACAGGATTGGGAAATTTTAGTTAGCATCGGAGTAGGGTTTAGATAACTTTATAGGTTAAGATTTTATTGAATTAATGATAATTTAAGAGTTATAAATACCATCATGGGTTGATATGTTTAAGTATGGTCATATGTTAAAAGGTATAGATACCCTTTTGATAATTTATGTAACTATATTTTAAAGGGATTAAATATATTTTAGGATAATTTTTTTAGAATACATGATTGAAGTGAATATAACCTGTAGATTTAGTATCTTATTTATTGTTTCTTTTATTTGATAAGGATTTTATTTTTTGGGACAAGTTGAAGGTATAGATAACCATTAGGGTTAGTATATGAATTTAAGTCAAAGTGATTGGGGATATTTAAAAGGTTATCACATTTTTGTAACATATAAATAAAATTTGGGATTGAAATTTAATTTTATGAAATGATTATTTAGATATAATTTTACATTAATTCAAGATTATGGTATATATTGTCTAGTGTGTAAGTGGATAATAATTTTCGACAAATAAATACAAATTCAACTTCTAGAAGCATATAATATTTTTGTGGTTTTATGTCAAGGTTAATTAGGTTATTTTAGGGTCAATTAAAATATTTATGGGATTATAGATTTATATAATTTTTGGGTATATAATATAGTAAATAAACTTTTTTATTGATTATTGAGTTTTAATATTTTTTAAGGAAAAAGTGACGTTGTTTTTTGAAGAATATGTGATCAAATATTTCGGATTTTTGGGTTTTGAATTTAGTCAAGCATATTTTGAAGAGTTTTAGGATTTATCCATTTATGGAATGGATTGAGTTAAAATTCAGGTGTTATTGATGATATTTTATAGGTTAATTTATTACTTCTTCACATGAATGTTTATTTATATTGAATATTATCATAACTTTTGATAACTATTTTTGGTTTTAGTAAATGAATAGAGACATAAGGAATAATTTATCATTAATTTTTTGGATATTATGATCCATTAAAAGTATATTTTTATGATTATGGTCAGAAAAATTCATCATTAATATTCATAATTTAGAAAATGTGATTAATCATAGGTAGAGAACTGATTAAAAATAATTGATGGATGAAATTATTCTGTTAGGATATAAAGAAATCATGTTAGTATAACTTATTATGTTCTCTATTTAGATGGTAAAATAAATCCTAAAACTCAATAAATTGGAAGATAAATCATTCAATTCTTACATGTAAAATAATTATCAAGAGTTGACTTTTTTGGAAACCCATTCATAAGTATCCGTCATATTAGGACAAAAACATGGCATTAGAAATATTTAATTGAAAAATACTAAGATTCCTAGTAATTAATTAAAATTAATTATCATGATAAAATCAATAATTGATATTATGAATATGTTAAAAGACATTCATTTTTCTTATATTAAATTAAAATTATAAGGAAATAATTTATATAAGGGGAGAATAATTTAACACCCTGAGATTTTAGTATGAATTACTTTAAATAAATATCTTGTCAAATAGATTGTGATATAAAAAAAAATGAACTAATGTGAATGATAATTTATTAAAGAAAAATTTGATCATAAATAAATTATTAATATACAATTTCAAGACAAATAAATCGACTCTCATTTGTCATTAATATGAAATAATTTTAAAAACACATAAAGTTTAAAAGGTACATTTTTCTATAAAACGAGATTTATTTACATTTTTCTTTTCATTTAAAAGAAAAATTTATGAGTTTCATAATTTTAATTTGATAAAATAAACATTATTTTTTAAATAATTATTTAAAAATTATCTTATAGTGAATCTATGGGATTTTTTTTGAAATGGTTTATTTTTTGTTGAATAGGGAAAAATTCAAATTCCATAAAAATTTTCATTTTTATTGAATAATCATGATATTATAATGAATTAAAATATTATGACACCATTTTTATAGACAAAATATGTCTCTAGATATTAAAATAAATATTTTAATAATTTTATTTTGATTTTAGAAACCATTGTATTATATTTTTGAACCTAAGTGATGATTTATTCTCATGAAAGATATATTTTTGACCCTTTTCTTTAATTAAGTAATAAAAACGGTACATTTGGTTTATTTTTAGTTTTAAAGTCAAATTAATTTCATTTTTAAAATAAAAATTCAAATAATTCTATTATAATAAATTCTATTCACTATTTTGGTGTATATTCATTTTTATGCTTAAAAAAAATTTAACAACTGTTTTTCATTGTGTTTTACATTCATATATTTGAATAAATTTTTATCACCACAAGAAATTGAATCTTTTAAAATTAAATAAATATTTATAATAATAATATTTAATTTATTTAATAATTTCCATTTTACATTTAATCCTAAAATTAATTTAGAACAATAAATATTTGTCACTATTGTAAGGGTTAAAAGGTTTAATGGGGGTAAAATTAAGAGACCATGATTAAAATATTGATAGAAATTATATAAATGAGATTTTATGACTATATTTAGAACCTTTATTTTTATATATTTTAAAATTTATCTATTTGGTGTAGCTTTCCTTTGAGAATGAAATTTAAATTATTTTGAAGTTAAGAGTATTTACAAAAGTGTCACCCCTCACACTTATAAAAGGACCCCTCATCTCCTCACTCATATACAAACTTTTAGAACTTTATCTCAACCAATATCTACCCAAATTACTTACAAAAACACATATACATAACATACAATTTTTTTTCTAAAAAAATAAAATCCTAATAAGTCTTAAAGAGAAATCCATTGAATGATATCCAAGGAAGAGGTAATTGTATTAACTATGTTATTTCAAGTTTCTCCCTTCTTGAACCTACTCAAAATATTCTATAACCATATTAATAAAATAAAATAAGTATAATTAGTTTAATAAAATACTATTATTTTGATGTAATGACCATAATCTATCGCACTTACATCCGTTAGTAAATGAAAGCACTGCTCATGTGTACACACAGACAATCTCCCCCATGAATGACCCATATCATTTTCCATCACTTTCTAATATGCATGGTTGTAAAAATAGGTTTAATTAATAAATATTAAATTTAAACCATTTCTAAGATTATATAATGGTTATATATGTATTTTTCTTTACTAATAAAATCTATTGTTTTTATAAAATCAAAATTTATAAAAAATGAGGATTTTTTAAACTTTCCATGTGATGAATCACCATGAGTTCAATAAAGTGACCATGGAACTCCATAATTATAACAATAAAATATTAAAAAACTTTATAAAAATTCTTTATATGATGAGACCATGACTAAGGTAAAAATACTGGAACCACTGAATTAGAACATGCATGGAAAACTGAATATATGACACAAAAGTATTGATTTTAACAAAGAACTATTACTATATAAGAAATTATAAGTGAATAATATGTATTAATATAAATATAAATTTTATCTTAATATATATTATTAAAAAATTTAAATTTATTATATAGATATTTTGTAGTTTTTCTAACTATGAAATAATCTAAGGTAAGAGTTTCTCATCTCAAACATCCTACTTTGAGGAATGCTTTGAATTACACATATATTTCCATTATAATGTTTATATGATGCATATTTGAAATATTATTTCATGATAAGCTTTTAATCATGATAATTAGTCTTTAATTTCAATTTTACTATTTTAATAGGTTTTATTCAAGTTTTATAAGATCCATAAGAGTTTTTGATCTCAATTTTGATTTTTTGGGACATATTTTACATTGTTTATCATGATTTATTTTATATGGTGTGCTCAATTATATATGAATATATTTATTTTCTTTATAAATATGGTATGGTTCCCAAACTTAAGGGGATATGATGCCCAATTCCTATAATGATTCAGTTATATTTTCATTATCGACTTTCACATCAGGTTCAATTTTTTTTGTTTCCTTCAAGAGAGATATGATATCTTAAAATTGATTATGGGGGGTTTAATTATGGTTTAAAAATCATTCAAATTGGGTTTAAAATTTTCATTTCTTATAGAAACTCTCAATGGTTCCCCCATAACAATGTACAGACCTACTTTCCAAAGGTAGGTGGTCATTTGGGGTTTCAAATCCAATGACACTTTGGAACTCACATTGGTTGAAAGAATGGGAGGTTGGGATCATTGAACCATTTGGGGTGAATTATTGACTATTACTATAATATATTATAGATTTTATTCATTTTCATGAATCTCTTCCAAATCTCGATGTGGGATAGGTTACATTAATAAAATGACCAGGTGTTGAATCCCTCTATGTGTAATGGGGGTTCTATTGATGAGATAATCTATATGTATCTAAGTTTCTATATTTTTTTATTGTTATTACATAGAAATGGGTAACTACATATATTTTGAATCCATATAACCTGAAACTCTAGATTTTTCTGCAATCCATAGAGGAAGATGGTGTTTCGAGGATGGGATTGAACCTTCATGTGGTGTCCTGCATATCCTGTTTATAATAGGAATAAAAACATACATAATTAATTTATGTTCAATTATGATAGTCAGAATCATGTTAAAAGGAAAATATATTAAGGAACTTAGTCACCAGTTATAGAGATCAATATTTAAGAATGCATCTTACATATCCTGATTATAACAGGAATTAGGATCATCATAGTTTGATTTGTCCTAAATCCACTAATGGGTGGTGATTGATAATTAATGACCATGAGGGTTATTTCACAAGATTTTACAAATATTGGAATGCCTTTGAGACTTAAACCGTAATGGATGCTCTTATATGGGGGAAATGGTATCATGTCACTAAATGGGGCTTACACACTAAGGTTTCCTTGGTTTGCCAAATTTATTATTCTAGTGATATGATCATTGTAAATCCCTAAGCCCACACGAGTAATGATCATTGTGATAAATAAGGGGTAGAAAGTGATCAGACTCACAACATATGGATATGGGACTTATGCACTTGGGTTTCCCTAATGGGGTGTTTGATATGGATATTGGTCCTTATGAAGTCATCTTATATATATTTATTATATAAGTAATCTAGGTCCTTATAGTTCAATTCATTCCTAACATGCTGATGAGTTGGAATGATTGATTATATTAGAAGAAATTATTGTTATCCCTAATGTTTAGGAAATTTAGGGGATTATTCCCAGATTGATTCAAATTGGAAGATATCCAAACCTTACGCTATCATATATAAAGAGTAGGAACCATGAGTGCCCAACTGGGTATGTCTGAATGGAATGAGGATCCCATAATACCCATAGGATTTTATGAGTATCCAATCATAATATATTATGGAAACATACCATATAAAAGGGGAATTATCATCCAAATAATCATGGTTATGGGATTCACATGTTTTTAGGGCACATAACCAAGTACTCATGTTGAATAGGGATGGCATTTCTAATGGTATTTGTCTAATATGTCCTGATTGCCTTCCTGACATGTCTAGGGTGTCATCCTGACATGTCCCAGGTTTCTACCTGACATATCCTAAGTGTCTTTCTGACATGTCTTGAGTGTCTACTTGAAAAGGACGACATCTCCTATGGTTCTTCACCTGATCAAAGATGACATGTTAATGAGATGTCACATGAAAATGATGAAATGTATAAGGCACTTCAGATGATCAATGAATACATGTCCAAGTCCTTCCATGTTATCAATTCTAACATGTCAAAGGGATGCTGCATAATCTAGATGTCATGTGTGAAGGACTATTGAGTTCCTTGGATTACTTTTCCAGAGGATAGTCACGTGATTCAGCTGACATGTCCTGGGAGTCTTTATGTGATTGATACAGAAACATCCAAGGGTGTTGCGTGATCATGGTTGTTATGTCTAAATAATATTTTTGGATCGATGCAAACATGTCCAAGGGTTTTGTGTGATCAAGGATGATATGTTAGGAGGACTTCATGTGACTTAGATGATATTTTTGATGGTTTTTGATGAATTTTATGACATGTTCGGGTGCTGTCTCATTACTTGGATGACATTTACAGGTACTATCGCATGACTAATGAGTAGGCCATGTGAAGCACATAATATCATCTCATGAAAATCAACATTTCTTTCTTCTCATAAGGCTTTTGTCTTTTTGAGCCTTTATTACATAAATGCCTCAATGTTCATTAGAAATTACCTCTTGAGATGTTTTGCGACCAAGTCTATATATAAAAAATACTTTCCATAATCTAGATAGTGCATTATATGTCCTTTGTGTGATCAATGGGGAGATCATGAAAATTGTCTATACGTGTCACATAATACCTTTTTTCATTCCATAGGTTTACCTAGTGGACGACCCATATGATTTCATGGATTTCCACTCCGAGAATCCCACTCTCACCTATATTCTCCCATGTGTGTCTTTTTTATGTTGAGGGGGGAAATTTTATAGGACTTTCTTCACAAAATCTATGCCTATTCTCAAAAAGCATATATCTAAAATATGGTCTTGAGTTAGTGGATCATTATTCATTTTACATTAACATATTGCGGGTCATCTATGGAATCATCTTCATGTCACGTGATAAACAGTTACCACAAGATCACTCCATAATCACAATATTTATTAGGCCCACTTCATTTCAAATGGATTTCATATAATCAAATCGACATGTCAAAGGGCCTTTTTGGTATCAATATGACACGTGAGGGATTCTTTACAAGATCATTATTCCGGTGATAGAGTATTTCATGTGATTGAGGGAGACTTGTATAGGGCTCTTTGCAAGATCAAATTGGCTCATTGAAGGCCCTTCATAAGATCAAATTGGAATGTCAAATGGATTTCACGTGATCAATGGGATGATCACATAAGGAACATAACCCTTTCACATGAAAAAATATAGCTTTTTCATGCATGAGGGTGTCACCCTTTTAAAAATTTATTCATTATTTTATATGAATTTCTCTATTTTCCCATTGATTTTCCATCAGAGCATTGAATGATCAAACAAACACATATTAATCTATTTTAATGATTAATGTAACATATCCATTGGACTTCATATTAAAAATATTTAATTCCTCCCAGACATTCATGAGATTAGTGGACTGATCATGTAGACCACATCCTGCCTTTGTATGAAAAATAGTGTAACTTCATTTCGCATGACTGTTACACCTTTTGTAAATCATTATTTACTATTTATAAGACCTTAAACATTTTCCCATTGGTTGTACATTAGAGAGTTTCATGGTCAATAATGGATCTTGCAATGGCATGAACACATTCTCATAGATGGTCACTCTTCTTATTTATGGTGTGTTTCATGATAAATGATAGATCTCCTGAAGGAATGAGATCATTATCGTGGATAGTTTCTCCTCTTGTATGTGTATCCAAACAAGCATCATATGATCAAAATTATGTTTCCAAGGACATTCTCATGATGAAAGTGACATACACAAAGGCTTTCACATGATATGGATGACATGCCACTAGGGATCCCATGTCATCGTTGAAATGATCATATGATTTGTATCATCACTTCTCATGAAAATCAATGTAACTTCCATCACATGAAGATTCAACCTTTTTTGGATTTATTTTATAAGGAAATTTGGGTTATTTTGAAGTGAATTTTAGTTTAAATGTCACATTATTGGAGGAAATCATTTCGAAACCTTTACATGATCATGAGGGACTATTAGAGGATCTTTGAAAAATAAAGCATGATATCTATGAGATTTTTGTATAATTATAAGGACTCGCCAAAGGGGCTTCATGTGATCAATATTAGATCATACGGAATGCATAATCTAGTTGTGTGATGTTCCTAGGGCCATGTTATTGTGTGTCCTCCTGGGAGTCATACTATCCAAATAACCTAGCTTCATGATCTCCATCTATCCATGCTAATTTTTCCTCTCTTTTATAGAGAAAATAATACATATTCATCAGGTATTTCACTAATACTATAATTTTTTATGCACATTTGGTGGGAATCAACAAATCCCACCTTGGAGCGAGGTCTATAGAGATAGGGGCTTGGTTATGAGGAATGTAAATTCCTGCCTGAGTCCTTTGGTATTTCTCAGGTGGTGTTGTGAGCACCTTTTGATCTTTCAAGTGACCTTTGGTATTCTATAGGGTTCCCTATAAATAAGGGAGAAATGGAAAATTCATTTCACCAGTGACTCAGACCTTCAAAGATCTTGAGATCTATTCTCTCACATGACTTCTTCAATTTTCTTCACATAATTACATTGTGAGAACCATTCATGAGATCCAACCATGTGATGTTGGGCATAAATCCCTCAAGGTAACATTGAAGCATTTTTGGGTTGATTATGTTTGTTAACAAAGTAGGTTTTCATGGTTAATTGTCATGTTTTAGAGAAGTTGTTGAAAATCCATGTTGACAAAGAACAATGAAAAAGGAATGGATGATCTGGAGGCGGAACAAAAAGGGCAGTATAAGGTGGTGCTGTTTTCCAGTGTTTGCCAAATTTTTTGGGTCCAAAATTTGGAGGTTAGTGACCATCGCGAAAAGTGGATTTCCATGAACATCATATTCTAATATGGAAAAGGCATGGATTTCGTGAAGAGAGGCTTCATGACTTTGAATTCGCAAAGAACGGAAAAATGATGGCGATGATTCTTCATGATTATATTAAAACTTTGTGAATGGTAGAGGTTGATGTTCATCATGGAGATGAAGGGATATGCGAGGGAGCTTTATGGTGAAGGAGCAAAATAATGATGATGGTGATGCTCCGTGATTATGATGAGCTCCATGATTGGAAAATTTCCGTGGTGCTTCGTGATTTAGAGATAATTTTAGCAGAAACTTCAGTGCTTCGCGATTTGTGATGATGTGGCATTGACTTTTCATGGAAGGATCAAGGGTCGGTGGAAATGTCTATAAATAAAGGTCGACCCCCTCGAGTG
Organism: Viscum album; assembly: GCA_963277665.1. NCBI lineage: Eukaryota > Viridiplantae > Streptophyta > Magnoliopsida > Santalales > Viscaceae > Viscum > Viscum album. The sequence continues at coordinate 623,716,239 of OY728150.1, read as the reverse complement.
AGGTAGAGAGTGTTTTCAAAGAAAATATTTTTCTCTCAGTTCACGAAGGAGGTTCTCGAAGGAAGTGTGCCTTGTGAAAGAGAGGAGCTTAGAAGAAGCTATTCTAGCTCCGCAAAAGTTGTGAGCTCTTCGCTGGCTTAGTGAGCTTCGCTAGGGAAGTCTCTCTGCGATGACTTGAGCTTTGTGAGAGTGCTTCGTGAGAGTGCTTCGCGAAAAGGTTGGAGCTTCGGGAAGACTTGTTTCAGCTTTGTGAAATTGGGAGCCTCGCGAAGTAGGGTGCTTTGTGAAGGTTTTTCAAAAGGTGGTTTCCTAGTGTTCAGAGGCAAAGGGGTATTCATCAGTGGATGAACATTGAACTTTAATAGAGCATATATATACAGTGAAGGATTCATTCATTAGTGATAATGAAGAGAACTATAGGTCTATAAATTATGAGTTGATCCTTTCCAGAGTAGTGAGAAAAAGAAGAGGAAGAAGGTGATCCTCTCCACTGACAATGAGCTAGAGAGAGATAAGTAGGGAGTAACCCTTGGGAAAGTAGTGAGCTGACCCTAAACTTTGTAAACGTAGTGAGCCTGGGCATAGAACTGATCTAGCCCGAACATTATTGGCAGTGAGACTATGTGGGTTTGGTACAGTGGCACATAGTTTTTGTATACTCCTTGGACCTAACCTGGTGAGGGTGAACCAAGTAAATATATATGTGTCTGCATGCTTGCTTCCTTGCATTGCATTCAAATCATCATCATCAGATAAAGAAGAAAAGAAGTGGTCATAATAAACACACAGGTGCAAACAAAGTGTCCCTTGCAATAAAGAGGTCACGATCCAGTGGGTCAGGAAGAATTTAGAAAAGAATATTCATACCCTTATTCACCCCCCCTCTCAGGGTATATAGGCCCCTATTGGTCGTAACATATGATCTCACCACATGAATTCCTTGTCTCAATGACTCACCAAATCAATTCCACGAATCAACAGTTATTTCCCAAAGCTATGCTACCTATCCTTGACTGTAGGGATGTCTTGTGTGCTTCTCATGGTACAATGTCACTTTCTCACATGATCTCTTGATCATTAAGTGATTGACATGACCTCCATATGGTCACATGATCTCTAGGAAAAAAATTGGATAATACAATCAAAAAACATTATATGGGTGATATGATACTTGAGACCAGTAATGAGTCACATAACTGTGAACTCTTATATGGGTCACATTATTTTCATGATTCTACCAGCATTACACATTTATTTTAAATGATTTCACCTTTTAGGATGATACTCCTTTTAATGTATGATTCATAATCTTGTACATATGGATTCTAGTTCATATAAGTCTTCTAATGTAGCCACATAGAGGACTCTGATTGGTAGGAATCACAATGTTGACCCTAGGTACTAGGTATCTTATGAAAATGTGGTTCTGAAGGGAATTCTCCTAAATTAACTTCAAAAAATACACTCTATCACATAGACTAACATTTATGGATTCAATCTTCTAGATAATCCTATGATTCCTTCACCCAACTATAATCTTCTATCTCACTAGTTTTCATATTATCACGATTGAATTCAAGAAAAACAATTTATGAAGGCAATCAATTTATCTTGTAACTACTCTTGAAACTACCCTATATATTTTATTATTCCCCTATGGGTCCAGATGATTAAAATATTTCCCATAAAATGATTGATTATAGTTACTCAAACATTCTTGTTTCCTCTTTGAATAATTTGAGAAGTGGTTGGGGTTGAATGTAGGAATTTTATAATGGTGGTAAATTCTTTGAAAAATGGGCATGTCCATTATCGGTTTGGTTTGGTTGATTTCAATTCTTTAAACAACGATAGGATATCCATATTTATATGGTTAAATGAATTCCCAATTTTTTCATGTATAAATATTATTAGCCACTACTGATCTGGTACTAACTCCTTTCATTTGCCCCATTATGAAGTAGGGATCATCATTTGGTAAATTTATTAGTTGGGAAGTATACCTCCTCTTGGGGATATGTAAAAAAATTCCTTCTTGCTATGGATGTTTTGGATGACCCTAAATAAACTCCAACCATGGTGTGAGACGTGATAACTACTGATAAGGAGAAGTTAAAGAATGAACTAAATCTATGCTCACTTATTTATTTCAAGGATTAGATCAAATTTTTCCTTTTTCAAAGTGGGAATCATACAACCACCATATTTCCATATTTATTTCCTTCTTGATAAGTCCAAGACAACATAGGTTCTTTTTAGTACTTAATAGAAGTTGGAGAGAATGCCTCATGGGGCTACTTGGTGAGGTAAGAGGTATCCTTAAGTCTTATGTCTGTAGGTTTTTGGTTGTGTTTCTGAATGGATGGGTTTTTCTAGTAAGGTACACAAATATGGGAATTCTATTAGGTATATTGGTGATATAACCTGATTGGAAGAGGGGGGGCCTCTTAATTTAGTTGTGCCAACTCTTTCCTATCTTCATCAACTCCTTAGTTATATCCAATAAGGAAAACCCCCCCACCAAATAGGCTTCCCTTTCAAATTATTATTTGGGTAGATATAAAAGAAATTACAAGGTTAAAAATATCATAACACTAATAATATCCCTCATTCCTCATTCCATACCATTATGTTCAATGTTTATAGGGTCAAGGTGATTCCAATATGTCATAATGTGGTTATTGATATGTTGAGATGGCATGACCATTTCAACGTCATGACTTTCCCTGAACTGTACAAGATAATTATTGATAATGGTAGTGTATTTCTCATTGATAGGTTATATAAAATCTATCATTGAGATGGAGTTCCTATAGCTCGTGTCACTGATCTGATTATCTATGATCCATATAACTCTTATTGATGTTCTCACCAATTTTTATTTATTTAGAGTGTTTCCCATATTCCCTTAGCTGGTGTGTGGGGAGAATGACATAATAGGCTCATTAGGAAATTTTAGATCATTTTGGAACATGAGGATACAAATTATAAAATAATTGTCTCACCTATCGATTCCCTCATATTTCTATTTCATGATTATACCCAAGCCTGAGATGAAGATTACCTGAGTTATACATTGAATTGACTGATTTTTCTGGTTGATAATCCATGTGATTCCTCGATCCCCTAATCTGTGTATTTAATGGAGTTATTTTATGACTCATGGGAGTCCCCAAGAATGAAATTTTACCATAGTGATAAATATCCCATTATAAGGAAATGTGTTTTTGAGGAATATATCCCTTTAGAGATAGTGATAGTTAATGAACTGGTTAGGGGAGAAATACATGTCATTCCTTCTCTTTCATCTTCATCAGTACAGTCGATCCCTCATTCAATGTAATTGATACCAAAAGGTATAAATTGGTAAAACATTCACACCCTAGTTATAGAAAATCCCTTACAGAACATTTTTGACCAAGAGGAACATCTTTTATGTCACTTTTGTTTGTTGGGAGCTGATTGATTTGAATATCAGAAATTATATGATATCATGATGCAGATTGTCCTATATCGACAAAAATTGGCTAAAATGAGAGGGAATTGTGTGTTTTTGATGAAAGTACTAATTTGGTTGTATTAATAAGAGAAGGTTTGAAATATTTTGAATAAAGACATTAGAAGGTCTCTCAGATACGTGTCCAGATAGATGAATCTAATGTGAAAATTTCATAATAGAAAGAAATCGTAGCTCATGAAGGGTCCCGTATTTTTATGTCATCATCCTTATTAGATACCCCTCATAAATGAGTATAAGAGGTATTATTTTATTGAGCTATTCATCCTTAGGTAGAAGATGATGAAATGGAATAGATGGCACTTCAACACTTGATCGACACCTCTCTCCAGACTCTGGAAAATTTAGAAAACTTATCCAAACTAATTCAATTGAAATTTGATCACAATTTTTTTTATAAAACCTTTTAGATGCCTATAAATGTGGATATTACTATCTTCTATGCACATTATAAATGAAAAAACATTACAGACTTTAAATGTTGTTTCTAGACTTTCTTTTATTCATGAAGTGCATGGAATTTCATTGTCTTGATATTATATAGACCATCGAAGGTGCCGACCCAAATGCCGGAATTTGAATGCCTGAATCATAAAATATTTATCTTGAGTATTTATCATGAATGACTTATTACATGAGATTCATAATTAATTTATCTTCTCAACTATTTCCGATATCACATGGTTTAAAATGGTAACTTAGGTAAACATATGTCCCAAAAGAAGAGCCCTCTAATTTCTACCTAAGTCTGTTGACTTAGCGATCATAACTTGATTTATTCTAGGAAAACATAATCATCTCTACAAGAATTTTTTCTTTTGTTTTTATTTTAAAAACTTTATCTTAAGCTCAATATGGGGAAATCTTCGTGGGAATGGAATTGGCTTTCACCCAGGCCACCCTTTTATAAGTTTTCAGGTTGAAACGTTTTATGAATTTTTCATTTTATAAGTGCTCAATATTTATTATATCAAATAAAGTTCATGTCCAGTGATTATAGAATCAAATTTTTCCCGGGGTTCCCTTTTCAGGTTTTCAACCTATTGATCATTACATCTCTTTCAATCGGTTTTTAAGGTCTTTTATGCCTTATCATTGCTATAGTTTAGGTTTTTCTAGCTCTTATAATCTATTACTATAGTTTAGGGTCATTTAGATTAGACCATATATTTTTTTATTTAGGTTCCTTTAGCTCATACCATATATTCCTATATTTTAAGACCCTTTATCTCAAAGCATATGTTGTTTTAGTTTAGTTTCTTTTATATCTGACCATTTTTTTCTATAGTTTTTATATTTTTAAGTTATATCGTCTATTTATTTAGCATATGTTATTTTTTTCTTGGACCATATATGTTCATATTTTAAATTATTTTATATCAGACCATATACAATTGTAGTTTAAGGTCTTTTAGTTTAGGAATTTTATTGTTGCAGTTTAGTGTCCTTTAGATCAGACTTTCTACTGATGAAATTGAAGGATGGGTATTCATAAAGGGTTTGAGGGCCCAAAATCCTTAATGGGATTATGAAGAATGAGTGTCCATTAAGGGTTCTAATTACCTAAAATTTTAATTTGTATTATGAAGAATGGATTTTTATACAGAGTTCTGACAACCTGTATTCTTACAGAAATTATGAAGGATGAATATCCATGATTGGTTGTCGCACCCTTCATCCATACTAATATTTAGTTTGTTTTATAGTAAAATACCAGGGATATCGAGCCCACATGGATTGTTTGAATATGGGTTGTGTAAATCAGATGTCTAGGATCTTATATTAGTGAATATGGAATGGGGTAAAATTGCAGGGGGTGATAAAAAAACACCCTAAGGTGGTAAGTTCCACCATAGTGTTTTCTAATATAATGATAATTGGAGGTACTTTACTGCAAGGAGGAAATTCCACTAGTTGATGGGTTATAGGAACTTATATATTATACCATAGGGATTACCTGTATAGTCATGTAGAAGGGTCATCACTCTTTTATAGAGTCCCTAGATGATTTTTAAATATTCAAGAGTTTGGACAATGAATTAGGATATAAAGAAAATACCCATCCTCGAAGGGTTCTGGAATCCCAGGGTTGCTTAGTTTCTAGTTGGGTATATCAGGTCATATTCCATGTGGTTTAATGTATTGTGCTGTGGGATATCAAAATTTTTAGTAATGTAATATCACATTCTTTCTTTGATAATGGGTACAATACATGATGGCATAATTTTGAGGATGTCTAATCCACTTGAATAGTCTAGTTGTGGGGATTGTAAATTATGGTCTAGGAATATCTGAGCCAAATGAAGGTGTAAATATATGGGTATAGGTCACCCATTTATAATGGAGAAAATCCATATTCCATACAGTATGGAAAATAACTTATAGGTTTAAGGTAGGCATCTCATCTAGGACAAAAAATCCTCTAATAAAAATCTCTCAGTCATTGTTTCATTCACCAGATAATCTTAGTGCAATCCTTTTGGATCAACCATTCATTATTACCTTCTTGATAGAGGTAAAAATATGAGAAATAACATGAGGATATGGGTTTATAAGATAAGGGTATCAATTAAATGAATTGGTGAGTGTCATCTCATAATTTTAATAAATGATGGTGGTTTATAGAAAACTTAATATTAAATAAGGGTTCCAGTACTCTAAAAGTTTTCTCACTGCATACTCAACATATTAGTACAGTGAGGGTATGTGATAGATCATCATTTTATCTTTTATATGGAAATGGGGGTCCAATGAGCATCAATAATCTTTTACTAAGGACCCAAGATAAGCCTCATGAGATTTATTCCTTATTTATTTATGCTACAACTTTTTACTAAAGTCTAGAGATGAAGTTTTTGGAGACTGGGGACTTAACTTTTTCTCAAGCCTTCCTTTGTAGGTTTTTAGCATGAAAATTTGTATGTCTCTTTAACTAGAAGTTTAGGGTTTTGATATTTGAACCATTAATGTATAATATTTAGGGTTGTGAAAATTTGACCAAAGTTCATACAGTTTAAGGTCATGACACATGTAGACCTATTTTTAAGGGAGTGTTACACAATACTACAATTAGTATTCCGATGGTCATGATTACCCCTAAAATTTTTTAGAAGAAGATAAGACTATTGTAAATCATGGATCAATTTTCTCAAATCATGAGTAATAGTACTGGAAAATAATGCTAAGGATTATTGAGAACTACTCTATATTGATGATCAACACTACAATGATGTTGGGGATCATGTGGTTTAGAAGCCATTTTTTTAAATGAAAATACATATTTGGTTGATGAATGATAACTCTAATGCATGAAAAAGGGTTAGAAATGAATATTCAATCAAATTTCCCCTTGTAGGTGGGTGTCATTTTCCAAGGGTTATGGAATGTTTATGACAATTCAAGACATCCAAGATATAAAGTGCGAAATATAGATTGAGGTCATCAAAAAGAAAATGGAAGAATCCTAAACATTGGTTGATTAGGGTTAGTCTCTTTTGGTCCTTTTATAAGGAGTGATAATGGGAGATAGTATGTTTATTTCAATGTCATGCAGTGGGGATGGATTTTTCATGATGTTTAAAAAAATGTGATAGGGACATCTTCCTTGTAGTTAGGAATCATACAATAAGGATGTAGGGATCAATTTAAAATTGTGAAACATATCCATGGGGAAACGTTTTACTGGTTGGAAGAATTTAGATGTAGGAGACATATTTTATCCATGAAAATTCTTATTGATGGGTAGCCGAATGATAGATCCCTTATTGAATAGATTTATCTCATGCAAAAACAAGTCATACGTAGATATGAATCATATGTAGGCAAAGAGTGTCTAAATGAATTGACCATATTTAAACTGAGGAATACAAAAACTTTTATGGTCAGGATTTCATAGGTTTTCATATTCATATTACAAGGGAAGGAATCATGCCATAATAAACTCTTTTAAGGAGATCCCTTCGTTTAGATTTGACTCATATGTAGGATGGAAGGGAATTCTGTTTTCTTCCCTTAGTGAGTCTCAGTATCAAGTTTGGATAAGGGGCTTTATAAATTGATTTGGATCATATATAAGGATAGGTAATTTCCATATTTAATTCTGACATAGAGCTGAAAAATTCTTTCCTAGAACAAATTCATGCTTAATATGGTCCATTCAAAGAAATTTTATTATTTTTAGGATGGACCATATGTCATTCATTTTAATGTTTTGAAACAATGATGTATCACTGATAAGAGTGACTAAATCAGATAAATTAGGTCTTCATGGAATATATATACCCTGAAGTGAAAGGGTACAATGATACAATTTCATAATCATTCTTTGAAAATAGTTATAACGACCCATACTTTATATAAGGCCCCGGCCTTAAACATTACTTAATATTGAATTAAATGAATAATTCACATTGAGGATCTTTTCAGGTTTAGAGTTTTAGAGAATTAGGACATAACTATTAAATCTCAAAAGATTACAAAGTAGAAACTTTTACTAAGTTTCCACAAAATAAAAACTCTTAAAAAGAAACATGTCAAGTTCCATGTTTTAGGATGCATGAATTTCACTTGATCCCATCCTTGACCCTATTCCACATTAAGTCCTGTGAAAAACATTTCAAAAACTTGGGATGAGCATAAAAAGCTCAGTAAGGGATTCACAAAGAATGAAAACTGTTAGTTTTTTTCAAAACAACAATTAAACCATGTATACTTTATCAAAGTAATACTTTTCACCTTTTCGAAGTAGTAAAAAACACTTCGCTGGATAAAAGTTCATTACTTAACCTTCTGTAACCAAAAGATTACCATAAAACCCATATAGAGATCACATAACATATAAAGGTAACTTGGGACATAAACATACTTAAGTGGAATAACCATACAATCGACTTCCACACATATCACTTAATGGAATAGCCATATGGCCAACTTCCATACATACTTAATGGAATAGCCATACGGCCGACTTCCATACCCAATGCATTGGAGGATATAACGTAACCACCCATCCTGGTATTCACGGAACCACCCGTCATATGGTTTATCACTTAACCACCCGTTAAATGTCAAAGTACCATAATTAAATCATAAAACATAAAACCAATATAAAGGAATGATAACATTTCCACATTTCAATAACAATATATCATTTAAATATATTGAAATAATAGAATCCTTTATCAAAACCATTTTCAATACCAAAATACATAAAAGAGTATATGGTATTTATTTTATTTTAAAAACATTACGGGTTGTTGAGGAAGCCAAAGACCAAATAATACTCGCGGCGGCGGAAAAGGTCACTGTCACCGCGTACGTTAAAAGAAACATTACTTTTTGTTGTTTTGTAAAACGCTTCGTAGAAAAAGATTCCTTTTGTATAAAAATAAAAGTCAAAGGGTTTTATACACCCTATAAATGATAGTTGTGTATAAAACGAAATATGCCTCAATGAAAGGAGATTGAGACAAAGTCCCATACAAAGATGGTATCCTTGGATTAAGGATAAATCAATTATATAATTATATGTGAAAAACTAATACACCAAATATAAGTGGATATTAAGTGTAAAACAATTAGAGGTTATTCACATATAATCATAGAACGACATATTCATGGAGTACAAGATTATCCCAAAGAATCCAAATTGGGTTAAGAAGTTCCCTTGCAAAAATTTGACAGCCTAACGGCGTCACTACAAAATTCAGAAAATGAGTTGATGAGAGAGATAAAGGAGATCTCATCACTTGGACATAAAATTTACATAAATAAGGATATATAAGAACATATACCAACAAAATAGTATGTGAATTAAAAGACATAACAAAAGAAGTCTTTTTAAAAAAAGGAGGGTGAAAGGTCCCCTTACCGAGTTGGGTAACTTTCGAAACGTACACCCCATGGAAGAAGGGTCATACAATGAAGATGTGAATACCCATAAATGAAATTATACTAAACAAATTGTATAATAATGGGCAGTAAATACACCACTCAAAGTAAATTGTGGCAAATGTAGCGTAAATCTCATGGGAATAAAAGTGAGATGAAAAATCCCTTACGATAACTCGACAGCCTAACGACGCCACTTAAAACTTCAAAATGGATTGATGATAGAAAATAGGGTATCTCATCATATTAACATAAAGTTCATAGAAATAGGAATATAAAAGAACATCCCCCAACATAACAAAGAGGATCTTAAAATAAGTGACATAAAGGAGAGTACTTAAAAAGAAAGAAAGAGGTTATATCTCTTAAGAAAATTCGGCAGCCTAACGACGCCACTCAAACCTTCCAAAATGGATTGATGAGAGAGAATAGGGTCTCTCTTAATTTGAACATAAAAATTATAGTAAGAGTAATATAAAATAACATCCCAATAACAAGAAACAGGAGCTTTAAATGGAATGACATAAAATATTGTACTTAAAAAGAAAGAGAGGAGTAGGATCCCTTACCTCGGGTCCGACTTGACTCGATCATTATTTAACGTCCTGACTAAAAAACTTGAGTTAATTTCCACTTGATTAAGAACCTTTTTCAAGTTAATCATTCATTTTATATCAATTATTGACATGTTATAAACATTATATAATCATTTAAGTTAACAATGTTTTTTTTTCGATATTTGATTCTTAAGTCAAAAGTGGACTTCTTACAATTACATGTTGTTCGTGTGGTCAATGGTTCATTATATCCAGAATGATATTCATGATTTGGATATCATATATATCATATATATCCTGTATATACATGTATTTATAATATTACATAATCATTTAGAGGTATGAAATGAAATGCACCGTTCATGGAGATGGTAAGCCGTACGTACGCATGAACGCTACTTTCATTTCTTTGTCATATTAATGGAATTAAAACTAAATGAGAGGTTTGTATATTTTAATTCCAGAATTATATTCCTCATTTATATGTAACATAAATTAAATATATCCATTATAAATATGTACTTATAATAGTACATTACATTTGGGGATAAGAAATGAAATGCACCATTCATGGAGACGGTAAGCTGTACGTACGCATGAACGCTACTTTCATTTCTATCTCATACATTAATGGAAAGAAATAATAATTATATAGAGGTATATTATAATTCCAGTATAACATCATATATAATAACTTTAAATCCATCCTTTATACTTCCCACATATGGCATTAACGAATCACATCACTTTGAGGGGGCGGTAGTTCGCACTTCCTTAAATAAAGATATCGTGTTTACCCATAATGGAAACCATAAAGGTTTGATATAAATGAAAAATACATAAGCTTAAGTAAAACATAAACATATTATATATCATATATAAATATAGTTACATTTTAATGGTCACCTTTGAAGGTGTTATATGAGTGTTGAACAATCATCATTTCGTGAGGCAGAAATTCGCCATCCACGGAAACAATATGTTCTTTAACCATTAGATGTAGGTGTGTGTAAGTGTATCTCGAATATTCCTTATACCAACATCCTAGTATATTTAAGATACTGGAGTTTTTACAAAATAAATGAATAAATAGAGTTTAGGGGGTTGGAGAGGCAAAATAGAACAAAATGACTCAAGTGAAGACATTACCTTAAAATCGGGTAACTCCCTTTGGTTTGAGCTCAAAGGCTTCCTTGGGAAGACTTCTGCCCAAAGTGATGCTTCAAGGAGTAAGAGAGGGAAGTGGAGAGACAAAATGGGCAGGGTTTGTCCGAGCCAAAGGCTTTGGGAGTGTGGGTAAGGAGGTAGAGGAGGGGGCCTTTTATAAGAAGAAAGGAGGGGCACTCTTGGAAAGTAAAGAAACGCCACTTTATTTTAAAATGATATTCGGATTTAAGAGGTCCCACATTGATATAATTAGGGGATAAGGTGATAAGGGTTCTAAATCCACTCATCCAATGGTTTTTGGACATGTTTAGGTCTTATATATTACATTATCATTCCATTTTATTTAAATCGTTAAATAATGAGGTCATCGCTGCATCATCATGATGACATAAATAATTTATTTTATTTAACGTCTAAAAATTATAAAAAAAATACTATGATGTATGAAATCTTTTTATCTTTCCAATGACAATTTATAGTCAAAAATCGGATTTGTATAACCCCATGTAAAAATTGTTTTAGTAAAACATCTCATGTTTGTGTCATTTTTTACTTTAACATTAAATAAAAAGATATTTATGTCATTTTCCAACCAAAGTGGCTCCATGGGGTCCCCAAGTTGACCCATGGATTTTCTTGGTCGGCCATGACACATCCATTGAGGGTAGGACATGTGTCTAGGTCATTTCATTTTATTAAAACATTATTCTTACCTTAAACTACACTAATTACCTCTAATCGCGATTAAAAACTTAATAAGTTACTATTCACCAAAAAATTATTTTAATCCCATTGAACCACATTTTACTTCTTAATGACAACCATGCATGTCGGATTTTTGAAATTCAAAACACAATGATGGAAAAATTTCATTTAAATGGAAAATCAGTTTTTATAAGTACCACTTAGTGTTTTCACTATTCATCAAAAATTGATGTTTTTCAGAAAATTACCAAAAGTTCACCCTAAGATATATTTGATATTCCGAATTCAAAAATGATGTCTATTTTAAAAAATTCAGAACATATAAGTTTCATTAATTAATTTAATAATTAATTCCCGCTGTCAAAACAAATAGCGTGTTTTTATGAAACAAAATGTATCAAAAGATTGACAGTAGTTTAAGTCCGATTTCAAAGTGAAATTAATTCCGACGACCAATATTGGATTAAATGGTAAAAATATATTCTAATTTCTATTTAAAACCAATTCAAAAGATAATCTAATCATATAAATAAATTATATTAAAAGAGGTTTTGAATTAAAATACAACATTTTTCACTATTCATTAAAAACTGAACTTTTTTTTTGGATAAATACCAAAACTTTAAGCAAAGTAAACTTTGATGTCCCAATTCTAAAGAAGAATTTTATTTTGTCAAATATAACACATAAAATTGTCAAAAAGTGGATTTAAAATAGGTTCTCCATCAAAAGGCAGTTAATCGACCTTTTAAAGAATATTAGAATAATTACGCTTAAAATTGGATTCATTTGCATTTTTTAACACTCCAACATTTATTGTAAAAAGTAAAAATATTTGACAAAAATATATAATCATTTTGTAGTTAGTTCTGTTCATTCCCGCCATTACAACGGCTAGGTGTTAACTACAATTTAAAATAATGTTATTTTATTATTAGAGTGCAACGTAAGATTCCGAAGAAACTCATTGTTACGTGTTGGGTACTCCATCTAGCATAACATCCCCATTAAAGTAATATTAATATTTTATTCACAAATATGGATAAATATAAAAATGTCATATTCTTTATTTACTTGGGGTGTTACATCCTTCCCCCCCTTTTGGGAATTGCGTCCTCGCAATTTTAAAATTGAGCTTGGAAACATCCTTGAAAGTCTCACATCGGAAAAAGAGTCGGTAAAACAATAACTTTAAAATAAAGAAAGATAAGTACAGAGGTCACCTGAGTTAACCCATAATAGGATTCCGTGTAGGAAAACATGGACATGGAAGAAAAAGCAAAGGGTCATGTTCTTGAGGGAGAGTGATAGTAAACATGTCTAGGAGAAAGTTATCCATAAGAAAATCACAATCTTGTGATGGGTTAAACAGTATTCGATTCCCCAGTAGGAAAAGTTAATAGACAACATTTTTGTTTTAAGTTACTTTTTATTGAGGAATTTATTCATAAGGAAACATAATCACTTATCATGTTGACTTTCAAATTTTCCTAGATTCCTTAATCAAACTCATATTTTTTCCAAAAGACGAGTATTTAGGAAGACTTGTTTGCATTAAGAGTACTATAATCAACTTCTGGAGAATCACCTAATCCACCAAAGAGAACTATATACTTCCCATGTCTTTAGGCTTTAACCAAAACCAAAACCAAAAAGGTTAGTACAAGATCAGATAATCTAGAAATGGATAACCCTTTAAAAAGAAAATCTATGCTTAATCTCCAAAATTTGTCCAAGAAAACCCAATGTCCAACGAGGACTATTCAATAAACAAATTGTCCATAAAATACTTCAAAGTAAACCAATATAATATTGAAACCCCAATATTTGAAGGATTTAGTTGCATAGTCTTCCAAGGTACAAATTAACACCTATCTCCAAATAACATCAGTTACTCTCAAAGTCTCGTATTGAAAAGTAATAAACCTAATCACATACCCTCCATGATAGGTTAATAATTTTCATAAATAACCCAAAATCAACTTACTCTTAATTCATAAAATCATATAACTAAAACAAATCAGTCAAACTAACTAAGGACTTCACGTAGTCCAGTGGTAGGCGATAAATACCAGTCACAATTTGGTTGTGGGTTCGATTCCCGCAGCTTTGTCCGACGCGACGGGTTTTCACACGGTCTGCGTGTTGTCCTTTTTCCAAAACTATATAGTTTTAAAACATTCCCCAAAACGAGATAAAATCTTCAAAAATGATCATAACATATTTTAACCTCATTTTTATCTCAAGCCTTTCATTTTCCAGCATAACATTTAATAACCCATAATTACCTCAAAAGTAAGGATCATATAAACCCAAATGGTTCTGTATAACTATGTCCACAAAAGAACAGATTACTATTCTTTGAATAAAAATTTTCATATATCAAAAATCAGTGTTACACATACTATAAAAAGTCTTCTAATGTATCCCATCATCAAAAGACACTTAATACTCTTAAGAATTTCACCATAGCCCTTATATGTTGACTTCTTACTCATTCAACATTCTTCATGATCCATTAACCATTCCTTTCCAACTTATTCTGAAATACTTCATTCCTACAAACAAAATCATGAATCATATCCTATGATTCCAAAATAGAAAACAAAAGTTAAGAAATAATCCATACCTTTGATTGGTCATTCTCAGTTTCTTCATCCTCAATCGGAATGGCATTAGGTATTGGTAAATGAATATTTTCTATGATCATGGTGATCCCATTCTTGAAACATCTTCATAGGACATGTGTTTGCATAATGACGATGCACACCACATTTAAAACATTCAATTGATCCCTCAAAAATAACTTCTTTCCCTTTCCTCGAGTCAACTGGATGCTTCCTTTTTTCAAGGCAGGTTCTTGCTTTATGAACTTCATTTCCACATCTATAGCATATTTCTGTCCCTTTGAAACATTTTCCTAGGTGTTTCATTCCACATCTTTGACACATAGGTTTTTTTGCACACTTACCTTTATGATTATTACCTGTAGTACTGTAGGGATTTGTTTCTCTCATGTATGATGCCTTATAGAAATCACCAAGGTTTAGGTGGTCAATCATGACTTCAGATAGTTGGTTGAGGATAAACACAAGAGTTCTCATTGCATCTCCCATATCATTCAGCTGCTCACTTAGAAAACTGTTACAGTTTCCTTCACATCCACTGTTACTTTGGTGCCTTCTAGATCCAACCATTTACTAAAACCAAAAAGGGTCAGTGTGAGTATATTAACAAAACCATCATGTACTAATGAGGAAGATATACTTACTCATTCACTTTATCTAAAAACTAGGACTCTTTCTGAAATCCTAAGCATTATGGTAATGTCACTTATGCTTAAAGAATACCCTAACCTCTAAAGTTATCTAAACCGACCTTTGATGCCAACTATAAGGCCCCGACCTTAAACCTTACTTAATATTGAATTAAATAAAAAATTCACATTGAGGATATTTTCAGGTTTAGAGTTTTATAGAATTAGGACATAACTATTACATCTCAAAAGATTACAAAGTAGAAACTTTTACTAAGTTTCCATAAAATAAAAACTCTTCGAAAGAAACATGTCCAGTTTCATGTTTTAGGATGCATGACTTTCCCTTGATCCCATCCTTGACCCTATTCCATGTTAAGTCCTGTGAAAAACATTTCAAAAACATGGGATGAGCATAAAAAGCTCAGTAAGGGATTCACAAAGAATGAAAACTGTTAGTTTCTTTCAAAACAACAAGTAAACCATGTATACTTTATCAAAGTAATAATTTTCACCTTTTCGAAGTAGTAAAAAAATCTTCTCTGAATAAAAGTTCCTTACTTACCCTTATGTAACCAAAATATTACCATAAAACCCATATAAAGATCACATAACATATAAAGGTAACTTGGGACATAAACATACTTAATTGTAATAACCATACAGTCGACTTCCACACATATCACTTAATGGAATAGCCATATGGAAAACTTCCATACATACTTAATGGAATAGCCATACGGCCGACTTCCATACCCAATGAATTGGAGGTTATAACGTAACCACCCACCCTGGTATACACGACACCACCCGTCATATGGTTTATCACGTAACCACCCGTTAAATGTCCAAGTACCATAATAAAATCATAAAACATAAAACCAATATAAAGGAATGATAACATTTCAACATTTCATTCACAATATATCATTTAAATATATTGAAATAATAGAATACTTTATCAAAACCATTTTCAATACCAAAATACATAAAAGATTATATGGTATTTATTTTATTTTAAAAATATTACGGCTTGTTGAGGAAGCCAAAGACCAAATAATACTCGCGATGGCAGAAAAGGTCATTGTCACCGCGTACGTTAAAAGAAACATTCCTTTTTGTCGTTTTGTAAAACGTTTCGTAGAAAAATTTTCCTTTTGTATAAAAGTAAAAGTAAAAGGGTCTTATACACCGTATAAATGATAGTTGTGTATAAAACAAAATATTCCTCAATGAAAGGAGATTGAGACGAAGTCCCATACAAAGATGGTATCCTTGGATTAAGGATAAATCAATTACATAATTATGTTTGAAAAACTAATACACAAAATATAAGTGGATATTAAGTGTAAAACAATCAAAGGTTATTCACACATAATCATAGAACGACATATTCAAGGAGTACAAGCTTATCCCAAAGAATCCAAATTGGGTTAAGAAGTTCCCTTGCAAAAATTTGACAGCCTAACGGCGTCACTACAAAATTCAGAAAATGAGTTGATGAGATAGATAAAGGAGATCTCATCACTTGGACATAATATTTACATAAATAAGGATATATAAGAACATATCCCAACATAATAGTATGTGAATTAAAAGACATAACAAAAGAAGTCTTTTAAAAAAGGAGGGTGAAAGGTCCCCTTACAGAGTTGGGTAAATTTCGAAACGTACACCCCATGGAAGAAGGGTTATACAATGATGATGTGAATACCCATAAATGAAATTATACAACACAAAGTGTATAATAATGGGCAGTACATACACCAATCAATGGAAATTTTGGTAAATCTAAATCTCACAAGAATAAAAGTGAGATGAAAAATCCCTTACGAAAACTCGACAGCCTAACGACGCCACTTAAAACTTCCAAAATGGATTGATGAGAGAAAATAGGGTCTCTCATCATATTAACATAATGTTTACAGAAAGAGGAATATAAAAGAACATCCCCTAATATAAAAAAGAGGATCTTAAAAAAAGTTACATAAATGAGAGTACTTAAAATGAAAGAGAGAGATTATATCTCTTACGAAAATTTGGCAGCCTAACGACGCCACTCAAAACTTCAAAAATGGATTAATGAGAGAGAATAGGGTCTCTCATCATTTGAACATAAAAATTACAGTAAGAGTAATATAAAAGAACATCCGAATAACAAGAAAGATGAGATTTAAAATGAATGACATAAAAGATTGTACTTAAAAAGAAAGAGAGGAGTAGGATCCCTTACCTCGGGTCCGACTTGACTCGATCGTTCTTTAACGTCCTGAATAATAAACTTGAGTTAATTTATATTTTCTTAAGAACATTTTTAAAGTTCATTATTCCTTTTATATCAATTATTGACATGTTATAAACATTATGTAATCATTTAAGTTAACAATGTTTGTTTTGTCAATATTTGATTCTTAAGTCAAAAGTGGACTTCTTACAATTACATGTTGTTCGTGTGTTCAATGGTTCATTATATCCAGAATGATATTCATGATTTGGATATCATATATATCATATATATCTAGAATATACATGTATTTATAATATTACATAATAATTTAGAGGTAAGAAATGAAATGCACCATTCATGGAGACAGTAAGCTGTACGTACGCATGAACGCTACTTTCATTTCTTTGTCATATTAATGTAATTAAAACTAAATGAGAGGTATGTATATTTTAATTACAGAATTATATTCATCATTTATATGTAACATAAATTATATATATCCATTATAAATATGTACTCATAATAGTATATTACATTTGGGGATAAGAAATGAAATGCACCGTTCATGGAGACGGTAAGTCGTACGTATGCATGAACGCTACTTTCATTTCTATCTCATACATTAATGGAAAGAAATAATAATTATATAGAGGTATATTATAATTCCAGTATAAAATCATATATAATAACTTTAAATCCATCCTTTATACGTCCCACATATGGCATTAACGAATCACATCACTTTGAGGGGGCGGTAGTCCGCACTTCCTTAAATGAAGATATCGCGTTTACCCATAATGGAAACCATAAAGTTTTGACATAAATGAAAAATATAGAAGCTTAAGTAAAACATAAACATATTATATATCATATATAAATATAGTGACATCTTAATGGACACCTTTGAAGGTGTTGTATGAGTGTTGAACAATCATCGTTTCGTGAGGCAGAAATTCTCCATCCACGGAAATAGTATGTTCTTTAACCATTAGATGTAGGTGTGTGTAAGTGTAGCTCAAATAATCCTTTTAAAAAAATCCTAGTATATTTAATATACTGTATTTTTTACAAAATAAATTAATAAAATGAGTTTAGGGGGTTAGAGAGGCAAAATAAAACAAAAGGACTCAAGTGAAGACATTACCTTAAAATCGGGTAACTCCCTTTGGTTTGAGCACAGAGGCTTCCTTCGGGAGCCTTCTGCCCAAAGTGAGGCTTCAAGGAGTAAGATATGGAATTGGATAGAAAAAGGGGCTGGGTTTGGCCGAGCCAAAGGCTTTGGGAGTGTGGGTAAGGAGGTAGAGTTGGGGGCCTTTTATAAGAGGAGAGGAGGGGCACTCTTTGGAAAGTAAAGAAAAGTCACTTTATTTTAAAATGATATTCAGATTTAAGAGGTCCAACATTGATATAATTAGAGGATAAGGTGAAAAGAGTTCGAAATAAACTCATCCAATAGGTTTTGGACATGTGTAGGTATTAGATATTACATTATCTTTCCATTTGATTTAAATCGTTAAATAATGAGGTCATCACTGCATCATCATGATGACATAAATAATTTAATTTATTTAACATCTAAAATTTATAAAAAAAATACTATGATGTAGGAAATCTTTTTAGATTTCCAATTACTATTTATAGTCAAAAATCAGATTTGTATAACCCCATGTAAAAATTGTTTTAGTAAAACATCTCATGTTTGTGTCATTTTTACTTTAACATTAAATAAAAAGATATTTATGTCATTTTCCAACCAAAGTGGCTCCATGGGGTCCCCAAGTTGACCCATGGATTGTCTTGGTTGGCCATGAAACATCCAATGAGGGTATGACATGTGCCTAGGTCATTTCATTTTATTAAAACATTATTCTTACCTTAAACTACACGAATTACCTCTAATCGCGATTAAAAACTTAATAAGTTACTATTTACCAAAAAATTATTTTAATCCCATTGAACCACATTTTACTTCTTAATGACAACCATGTATGTCGGATTTTTTAAATTCAAAACACAATGATGGAAAAATTTCATTTAAATGGAAAATCAGTTTTTATAAGTACCACTTAGTGGTTTCACTATTCATCAAAAATTGAAGTTTTTCAGAAAATTACAAAATGTTCACCCTAAGCTATATTTGATATTCCGAATTCAAAAATGGTGTCTATTTTACAAAATTCAGAACATATACGTTTCATTAATTAATTTAATAATTAATTCCCGCTGTCAAAACAAATAGCGTGTTTTTATGAAACAAAATGTATCAAAAGATTGACACTAGTTTAAGTCCGATTTCAATGTGAAATTAATTCCAACGACCACTATTGGATTAAATGGTAAAAATATAGTCTAATTTAACTTTAAAACCTATTCAAAAGATAATATAATCATATAAATAAATTAGATTAAAAGAGGTTTTGAATTAAAATACAACATTTTTCAGTATTCATTAAAAATTGAACTTTTTTGGAAAAATACCAAAAATTTATGCAAAGTAAACTTTGATGTCCCGATTCTAGAGAAGAATTTTATTTTTTCAAATATAACACATAAAATTTTCAAAAAGTGGATTTAAAATAGGTTCTCCATCAAAAGGTGGTTAATCGACCTTTTAAAGAATATTAGAATGTTTACGCTTAAAATTGGATTCATTTGCATTTTTTAATCCTCTAACATTGATTGTAAAAATTAAAAATATTTGACAAACATATATAATCATTTTTTAGTTAGTTCTGTTCATTCCCGCCATTACAACGGCTAGGCGTTAACTACTATTTCAAATAATATTATTTCATTATTAGAGTGCAACATAAGATTCCCAAGAAACTCATTGTTGCGTGTTGGGTACGCCATCGAGCATAGCATCCCCTTTAAAGTAATATTAATATTTTATTCACAAATATGGATAAATATAAAAATGTCATATTCTTTATTTACCTAGGGTATTACACTTTACATACATTGTTATTACTTCATAATTGAAGCATAATTATTACAACATATAACAAAACCATGATAGGACCATATAGGTATAGTGTCTTTAGAAACAGAGAAACATAAACAACTAGTTCATAAATCATCTACATTTTATCCCGTTCATTTCATCATATCTAGAGTCCCATTTGGCATATCCTACTTAATACCCTTCTTCCTGACCTGGGGAAAAGAAATCATGCAAAAGGGTGAGCTCAAATGCTCAGTAAGTGTAAACAAAGGAAATATCAATCATATCATATTCATAAGAACATAACATTTTAAAAATCTTATCCTGCAAAAGAGATCATAATATCATGACATGGGATAAATCATAGTCGTGAAATGTAATCCCAATAATAATAACCTAAAACATGAAACTTTGTGCCATACAAACATAATCATAGAAAATCATTTCTTAGTAGTCAAGACTCATTTCCAAGACTATCTTAGCAGACAAAGTCCATTTCTGAACTGAGTTCACTCCTCATTCCAGTCCTGTATCACTGAACCGGTTTAACTTGACGTTCTAGCCATGTGTATCTCGTGAGATATAAATCTTTACCCAGTGCATTGGAGAGAGATATAGGTCCCACCCATCTTGTAATGATATCATTCTTATGTGTGCCACAAAATCATAAATCATACATCATAACATAACCCATGTAATAAAAATGGGATTCTTAAACATCATGCCATCATAACATAATCCATCTAAAATAAAAGGAATCCAAAAAAATAATTCCATCATAACATAATCAAATGAATGTAAAAATATGGATAGAAATAGAACCCTATAATATCTTAGATGGAAAATAATTTTGATAAGACACTTGAACTCCATTCTTGAAGAAAATATCCTTTCTACTTCAAAAACATTTTTCCTTTATTAACATGTCATACAATTTTAAACTAAAAGATGTTATTCAAAAATAAACTTGGAAACATGTAAATTATGCTTCATTGAATTAATGTCCTATGAAATCATAAAAATCCATTCATGCCGTATAAGTTAAAAAAACATTCTTCTCGAACTTTGGCCGGAAAAGTCAAAAAGTATCTCGAACTGAATACGACAAAAGATTCCTTTCATATATTTTGCTAAAAATTCACCAATTGGTAAAATTGGATTTAAACAATTTTAAGAGGATATAAATAATATTAAATATTGAGAAAACATGGATGTGGATGTTAAATATGCCCCAGTAAATTCTGAAATATAAACAATCTCGGATAAAAATGAGATTGTGAGATTTTCTCAAACCTTAGGTCTGGTATGCTTTGTACATGTCCGAACCTCCTGTATAATGATTTAGATAATGTCATTGACTTATTCTAGAATCATACACATTGTTATGATATCATATAGGGTCATATTCTAATCTTCTTATTAGTAATATTTCATTGCTACTTGTTATTCGGGTGTTCATTGCTTTATGTTCTTATGCGTGTTTTGTGAATGAATTCTTATTCCTATTTTTATATTATTGATATATCATTTAAATAATGGTATTATTATAATATATATCATATATATTCATTCAATTCATTTATATTATCATTATTCAATGAAGATTATGTAGAACGAGTCGCATCACATCGTGGAGACGGTAGGCCGTATGTACGCACAAGCGATGATATCATTCCCATAATTATATGAATAGAATTGGAGTTGATGATATATTATATCAGAATTAGTATTATATAATAATAATTATATATAGTTATTCTTTACACCATTATACCCATCAAAATAATGCGGTGGTGGAAAACAGATTACACCACGGCGTGGAGACGGTATTCCGTACGTACGCATGCGCGGTGATTTCTTTTTATGTAGGATGGATAGAAGGTGAAATAGGGTTGTTTTATATTTATAATAACAAATCAGTATATGAGTTATACTAATTTTATTAATTTATAATTAAACAACTAAAAAAGAAGAAGTAGGAGAAGGAAGAAACATGAATGAATCAGAAGAAGAGATTACCTCTTCCTCGATGTGCCTCCTTTAAACATCCTCTTAAAGGAATAGAGTTGGTCTTTTGAGAAGAATAAAACCTCCAGAATATTACTAGTGAAGTTGAGAAGAGTAATGGTCAGGGTTTGGCCGAGCTTGAAGGCTCAAGGTTGTGTAAAGAGGGGAGGGAGGAGGTTCCCTTTTATAAGGGAGGATAGGGGAACCTTTGAAAAAAATTAAAATATTATTTTATAATAACATCTTATTCTGTTTATAATGGATCCAAAGTGACTTATTTAGAATCTAAGGTGGGTATGGGTCGAAATAATCTCAACAAATATGTTTTAGACAATTTTAGGTTACTATTTTAACCTTATCATTTAGATTTAACTCTAATTTAAATAATTTAACTTTTACCTTGTCTTCTTGTATTTTTACATTATATGGTTAATAAACTCACTATAAACTTCCAATCGAACCCCAATTCGTTCTTTAATGTCATATATATTATTATATAAGTCTTTTGGTCTAACTTGAGATTTTTATGAATATAATAACAATTAATAATATAATATTTTTTAAAAAACTCTTTTATGTCAATTTTGACACTATTTGGTATTTTGTTTTTGATAAATTCATAACAGAATTACTAATTGGATCAAAATTCATCTAAATAACAATAATATGTTATATTAACCTATAAAATTAGTGTAATTCATAAAAAGTCTCAAATTATATTTATTTGGGTATTTATAACATCAATTATGTTAATATTTCATTAATAAGGTAATTACTGCATCATCATTATGTCATAAATAACATAAATTATTTAGTGTCTAAAAATTATAAATAAAATATCATTATGTAGGAAATCTTTTTATATTTATAATAAATATTTATAGTCTAATTTATCTTATGTATAACCCTATATTAAAAAAGTTTTACTTATTAAACTTTGATTATAACTCTTTTAACTCTTCTTTGAATTAAATAATAATAAATGTACTAATCTAATCCAAGTGGACCTAAATGGTCATATTTTATTCATAAGGTTGTTTTTGGTTTAATTACACTTATCCAATAGAATTATTATATGTTATAGGGTAATAATAATATCATTTTTACCCTTAATTGCCATATTTACTTTTAACCCTAGTAAATAAAAGTTAAAAGTTACTATTCACCAAAAATTATTTTTATCTTATTGAACCACATTTTACTCCTTGATATTAATCGTGTCTCTCATATTTTCGAAATTCCACTCAGAAAAGCGGTAAAATTAGGTTTTATGTGAATTTGCAAATTCTCCTAGGATGTGGGTAAAAGACAGTAAAAACTCAATAAAATTTTTATATATCTAAAACTATTATAAAATGACTCAAATGAATTACATTGAACTTATATAGTTATTATGTATCTATTTTTACCTAAAATAAATTTAAATAAAATAAATTATAAAAAGTCATTTTTAACCAATAACTCAGTGTTTTTCACTATTCATCAACAATTGAAAGTTTTTAGAAAAAATACCAAAAATTCACCCTAGGATAATTTCGATATTCTGAATCCAAAAATGAAGTCCATTTTGAAAAATAAAATTTATAAAATTTCAAAAAGTGGGTATTACTATTCATAATAGCTAGTTTATATAATATTTTAATAACATATCTTTGTTTAGTGAAACTTAGTATTACGTACAATGGAAGCTATCGAGGAAGGTTACTCTTGCGTGTAACACAAGCCAAGCCAATATTGCATGTAGTGAAATATTCTATTGGTGTTGCGTATAACATAAGACATAAAAAAATTATTTCTCATAAAATATCAGTGTGTTACATTCTACCCCCCCTTAAAAATAATCTCACCCTTGAAATTCATCACTTTGTAACAAACAGATGAGGATACCTCTCCCTCATCATATCCTCAAGTTCCAATGTAGCTTATTCTAATTGGTGGTTCCTCTATAAGACTTTAACCAAGTGAGTGGTCTTGTTTCGCAGAACCTTTTCACTATGATCTAGAATCTCTATCATTTGTTCTTTATATGAAAGATCTTGCTCCAGTGGTATGACTTCTGAGCTTAGTACATGTGAATGATCAGGTATGTGCTTTCTCAGGAGTGATACATGGAACACATCATGAACTTGAGAGATATTCGGTTGAAGTGCCAATCGGTAAGCTACCTTCCCATCATGATCCAATATTTTGAAAGGATTGATATACCTAGGGCTCAACTTTCCCTTCTTCCCAAATCTCATTACTCTCTTCTAGGGAGATATTCGTAGGAACACTTTATCACCCACTTAAAACTCTAGGTCTTTTCTTTAGTTTTCAACATAACGTTTTTGTCGACTCGAGCTGCTCTTATGTGTTGTTGAATATATCAGACCTTTTCTTCCATCTCATCAACAAGATTAGGTCCTAGTAGCTTTTTTCCCCAACTTCGTCCTAGCAGGTTGGAGTTCTGCATTTCTTTCCATACAGAGCTTCATAAGGAGCCATCTGAATACAGGAGTGAAATATATTATTATAAGAAAATTCCACCAAAGGTAGGTGTTGATCCCAACAACCTTTGAAATCCATAGAGCAAGATATCAACATGACTTCGAAAGTTTGAATTGTCCTCTCAGGCTGACCGTCTGTCTGAGGATGATAAGAAGTGCTAAAACTCAACTCTGTATCAAGAGTATGCTGAAGACTTCGCCAAAACTTTGAGGTAAACCTTGGATCCTAATCAGATATAATGGAAAGTGGTACTCCATTAAATATTACCACTTCCTTCACATATATCCTGGAAAGTTGATCAAGAGTGAAATATTCTCTAATAGCAATGAAGTGTGCCGACTTTTTAAGACGATCAACTATAACTCAGATAACATTATTTCCTTTGGATTTTTTAGGAAGTACAGTGACAAAGTCCATAGTGATGTTTTCCCATTTCCATTCTGGCATGGGTAATGGTTGTAACATCCCCTTAGGCTTCTGTTTCTCAGCATTAACTTGTTGAAAAACCAAACATCGAGATACATATTCAACAACATCTCTTTTCATTCCATCCCACCCGAAGTACTCTTTCAGGTCCCTGTGAATCTTCGTGCTTCTAGGGTGAACAGAGAATGAAGAACTATGAGCCTCATCCAATATTTCCTTCTTTAATTCTGGGATGAGAGGAACTAAAACCCGATTCCTAAACCTTATTATTTCATCACAATCAATGTGGAATTCAAGAACATTTCTCACCTTCTTTTGTAAGTCTAAATCTTCTTTCTATGCCTCTTTAATCTTCACATGTATAGATCGTTGAACATTCATTTGAGAAAGATAATATTTTTCCCCTTCCACTATAATTCCAAGATCCAGCCTTTGTAAATCCATAAATATTGTATCTTTTTCAATCCTCATAATGGATAAGCTAGCATGGTCTTATTGACTTAATGAATCTGCCAACTTGTTTGCTTTCC
This sequence comes from Viscum album, assembly GCA_963277665.1. Classification (NCBI taxonomy): domain Eukaryota; kingdom Viridiplantae; phylum Streptophyta; class Magnoliopsida; order Santalales; family Viscaceae; genus Viscum; species Viscum album. The sequence goes on along the minus strand of OY728150.1, from coordinate 623,690,527 downwards.
CATGGTGGTAATGAATTGAGCATTCGTAATACTTAATCAACTCCAACCATCTTCTTTGACGCATATTCGTCTCCTTTTTTGTGAAAATATACCTTAAGCTTTTATGATCAGTATAAATATCACACCTTTCACCGTAAAGATAATGCCTCCAAATCATTAATGAAAAGATTACCGCAGCTAACTCCAAGTCATGAGTTGGGTAATTTTGCTCACAGATTTTAAACTATCTTGAGGCATAATCTATTGCCATATCATTTTTCATGAGAACACACCCCATACCCTTCATGGATGCATCACTGTAAATCTCAAACCTTTCTCCACTACAAGGCAGTGTGAGCACAGGTTCACTGGCTAACCTTCTTTTTAGATCTTTGAAATTCTCTTCACATTCTTCCATCCAATCAAACTTAACTCATTTCTGAATCAATTTGGTGAGTAGGCTAGATAATCTTGAAATATCTTTCACAAAATGTCGATAGTACCTAGATAAACCAAGAAAACATTGGATCTCAGTTACTGTTGTTGGTCTCGACCATCTTTCAATAACTTATTTTTTTGATGAATCCACAGATATTCTGTTTAGTTTAACATCATGTTGTGAGGTCAAAAGATTCTATGAAGTTTAAATTATTACTTCCTTAACTTGGGATGATTTATGATAGTTATGAAACACAATTTTTTAGAAACCTTGCATTGGTAGGTGACGTAACATGTTCCACATCTGTTGTGGCCCATGATTAAGCTCTGTTGGAATAGAAATTATATATGATGTTAGGCCCTTCCCACTTGGGTTCAATCATAAGAGGTTTCTTTACTTGTATCATTGGTGTTCTGAGAGTCAATATCATCTCTACTTGAAGGAACTATCTAAGGAAAACATTTTTATTGAAGGCTCACATGATACGATTCTGATGAACTTTATGGTTGTATAGTGTACATATCCTTTTCTCATTGAGTCATTCCAACTCATTCATCCATTTTTATGATTTCTATTAATTTGATAGTCATTCACATATATCTATTCAGAGTGAGGGAAAATTTACTTCTATAAGAAATAGTGATTCAGTCCCATAAACCTATGATTATGGAGTAACTTGTGTGGCAGTGCACATGGTGGTACGAGAGACCCATAAAGAGTGAATGAGATTTTTCAGCCACAAAATATTGTCCTTTTTCAACATTTTCTAAAGGATATTTAATATTGTATTTTCAAGGGATCAATGTTTTTCATTTGACACTGCATGATACTGGGGTGAATTGATGGATTTGATATTTTACTACTAGTAAAATTTCTTCAATTTGGTAGAATAGAAGTTGGTGTTGTTGTCTGTCAATATCATGTAAAGAACACCAAATCTGGTGATGATATTGGACATCATGAAGTTGATGATATTCTTTAACCCAAATTTCTTGAAGGGTATTTCCTTATCCCATTTGGAAAATAAGTTCATATTATTAAGGATGTACTTAAATTTCTTACTAGTGGCTAGGGGATATGGCCCCACAATGTCCATTCCTTATATAGAAAACGATCATCAATATTTAGTTATATGTACCAACTATAGAGTTTGATGGATTAAATTTTAATGAATATTTAATGAATGTAATTTCCCAGTGAACTCCACACAGTCCTGCATCATTGTTTTCCTATAGCAATAAAGCTTCTTGATTTTATGGGAGAGTATAGTTCCAAATTGATGATCACCTTACAATCCTACATATAATGGTGAGAATCTATCTTTATTATATACATCTGAGGAGGATTACATCAAATACACATTTATAGAGTGTTTTTTTCTCATTTCGCCCATCCCAAAGGTTAAATTTTCCTATTCAACATCGAGTATGTTCTCTTTCAGCTCAATATAATAAGAGGGTCTCATTTCGTAGGTAATTAACTATGGGATCCATCTATACAGGGGTGTATATTAGTTCATCATGATCTAGGGAAGTTGTGACCTTATTGATTTCCTCCATGTTATAAAATATGACTAATGAGACCATTCTTTGGTGGATGATGTGAAAAAAAAAACGTTGTCCTAATCGGGGCCAGTCTGGATTATGGCTGCATTATCCAATGCATCAACATAAGCATTTTTTGATTGAGGTACATGAAATAATGTTAGTTTAAAAGGTAATTATTCCATTAATCCTCTGACATAACCAATGATAAGGGAAAAATCTTTCTTCTTGAGGGCATACTCACTTTTGATTTGTTTGATCACAAGCTATGAATCCACTTTAATGTTTAAGTAGGCTATATAAAATTTTGGGTCTAGTTCCAAGCCTAATATTAGGTCTTGGTATTCTCCCTCATTGTTAGTGTATCCTTCAGATAGTGAGAAGGAGTAGGGAAATCTTTCTTTGTATGGTGAAATAAATACAATCCCTAGAAAAAACTGATTGAGCTTCAAGTTTTCCACCCGTTGTCCAATAGTACGTTAAGAGGAACCATAAAAATATATCTCCCACATTTGGGGAGTGTTATGGGTATATAAAACCTCTTCATCTAGAAGTTTGGTTTCCACTGGTGTGCTTTCCATGGTGGGATGTGCCGCAAGGAAATTAGATTGGGCCTTTCCTTTAACTGTCTTCTATGACATGAATTGGATGTCATATTTTTGAAGAATAACTACCCATTGGACCAAAAACCTAGTCAACATAGGGTGGATAAGGATGTAAATCAGTGGTTCAATATGAGATATTAAGTGGTCTTCATGATGATGTAAGTAATAGCTTATATTTTTTACTACAAAGATTAGTGCAAGACAGTTCTTATTGACATCAAAATACCAGGTCTCAGTACATTGAATCATTCTAATGAGGTAGTATAAGATATTTTCATTCCCCACATCATTTTAATATACTTGTATAGTTCTAAGAAATCATTCCATGGTGGCTATATATAATATAATAAACTTTTCTTTTACCAGTGGAATCTAGACCAGTGGGTGCTGCAAGTACTGCTTGATATTATCAAAGGATTCTTGGTTGTCCTCATCCCATCTCTAGGTGACTCCCTTCTTCATTAACTTTATGAAGGGGATATATTTTCCATCCAAGTTAGCTATGAAACACTGAACATAAGAAAGTTTCCCTTGAATCCCCCTTATTTATTTAATATACTAAGGGGGTTTGATCACTAGTATTTCTCTATCCTTTTTCAGGTTGAACTTGAATCCATAGTAATATACCACAAATCCAAGTAATTTACATAATGTTACACCAAAATAACACTTTAGAGGTTTCATCTTCAAATTGTGTTGCCAAAACATGTTGAATATTTTTGAAGATACATGAGGTGATCACATTGATTTTAATATTTTATTATCAGGTCATCAATATAACATTTTTCTATTCACCATATGAAGGGATTAAAGATATGGTGCACAGAGAATTGGTAAGTAGTGCAAACATTCTGTAATCCAAATTGTATGAACTGATAGAAAAATTTATCCTAAGGTTCTCTAAAGGCATTGGTTTCCTTGTATTTAGTAGCTATATTTATCTGATTATACCCTAAATACCCAACCACAAATGAAAGTACTTGAAAGATAGTAGTTGCATCAATCAAAAGTTTTGTGATCAGCAATGAGAAATCATCCTTCATCCAATATCTATTATAGTCTATAAAATTGATTCGACCTTGATATTCCTGTTTCTTTTCTTAGAGAGGATATTGTTTGTGAACCATTTTGGGTATTAAATTTCCTAGAAAAATTTGGATTTGGTCAATTTTTAAAATTTTTATTCCACATTAGTAGCATGATAGGGGTGCATCCTCATGGATTCCTACTTGAAACCTTGATGGTCATCATGTAAGTCTTGGTAGTGTATAAATATGTCATGGTTCATCTTGGGAATACATGTATAATTAGAAGAGAATATGTATTGATAATACCATATAAGTGAAATATACATCTATTTATCTTAGAGAGTCATGAAGACACTAATCAATAAAACTCATGGGTCTTCTTATGTTTGAGATTCACCTTCCTGAGATCATTGATGGTGGGGGATATTCCTTCCCCAAATGTGGTATGTTAATTCTTGAGGCCTTCCTCTTCTTATTCTATCTTTGATTCCATGGAGGAATTTTAAAAAATGGTGGGTAATTAAAGGGAATCTCTGCCCCTATCTAGGTAATAGAGGCTATGGGAAGAAGCATTGGCTTCCAGACTGCTAGAGTCACTATATATAGATTCATGGGATGCTTGCTTTCTATTATTTCACCACTAGGGGAAGAAGGAGTATAAACCTATTGATTTATAGAGAATGTATTAGGGTAATCATAATTTTTTATGAGGTAGTGATGGAATTGTCGAATCCCGATAAAGCATTACCCCAATCATCTTTTAACGGATCCCCTTCAGTTAACATGGCTTCCATCACATGGATATGATCCAATAAAGTTTGTGGTTCATGAAAGCTTGATGGAATTAAATATACTACCTAAATCAGGGTTATGGGTAGTAGATAATCACTATTGATAATTGTCTAGGGATTTGTAAGGGTGGTCCCCACACCATCAGGGGATGAAACCTATATATCCTTATCTTCCATTGGTTTCTTTACTTTTTTATTATAGAAACCTGATTTAACATATATGTATTCTTATTACTCGAAGGGGGAAAAATCACTATGTAGTTATTTGGCCATCCAATCAATGCGGTACTTCAAGAATTGATGAAATCATGAAGGTACTATTATGTAGATATAGAGATAAGGTCTTACAATAAGGATATAATTTAATTTTTTTTCTATATTACTATGAAATAATTGTTACATGAGATATAGAAAAACCGAACCTTGAGATTGATCTTCATGAGTGGCCTTTTATTTCACTCATCATACCCTTGAATGGTTATATTTTTTGAGAGATAAGTCCCCTCTCTATATCCCAAATGTTGGAGGGTCCAAATCATGGTGAGGTTGATTCTAGAACCATTTTCAACTAGATCCATTAATATGTTGATATTTTTAGTTTTCTTGAAACATACATGGGTATGATATGAACCTAGATAACTTATTCCCGATCTTGTTCTTTGAATGAGAAGGTGAGATGTAATTCTGATGGAATAGTCTCCACTTGATAAACCTCACATACAAAGACTTATATCTTGAACTCCTATGGAATATATTGGGCCTCTCTATGTTCCATTGATAGATAGAGAGCCTATAGGATTGAGAGTTTGGTTGGAATAATTACCAATATTTTAGAATTTCATAAATTTGTGATAGAGGTTTACACTTCCCAAGGTGGGGTTTCCATCTATTATGTAGTTAATGAGTTGAGGTACTTGAGGTGGATGGACCTAGTGCTTGATCAAAGGGTGAAGGATTTACTGCAATTTGTAGAGGTCACACTGTTCATCACCTTTTTCTGAGCTAATCAGACAGTCACACCCCCACTAGTTAGTCATGTAAAATTACTAGGCTTGAATGAATTATTGGGGGATATGAGATATATCCATTATTATTTTGGTATTGTTGAAATTATATCCCCTGTTTCTTGACTGTATATATGTATTCCATAGGGATGTGACCAAAACATTAGGTTCAACCACACCTGCACCATCCCTTGATCCTCATCTTCTGCATCCTCACCCCAATCTCCTCAATTAGGTACAAGTAACTCATACTCATAGGCGTATTCATCATCATATATTTGATGTATTATGTAAACTATGTTAACAAAACAAAAAATGGTCTCTTTATATAATGAGAGTTCCATTTGGTGGGGTCGCGCTTGTTCTCCAGATGTTAAAGGATATAAGTCTACAAGAGTGAGATCTTGTATAGGAACTGGATGTGAATATTTATCTTTCATATTTCCTTGTGTATAATGATTATCAATACCTTTGGGAGGTTTATTAAATGAATCCTCCCTAGGTACTAGGATATCTTTTGGTTTGTGAAGCTATGATCTCAGGGTGGTATGATCTCTATCAACTATATTTTGAGTTATCCAGTTATAAACATTTTTCCATGCCTTCTTTCCAATCACCTTCTTCTTCTAGTAGAGTGCCACTTACACAACTGACTTATGATGAGGCCTTCTCTAGTATCACATATCCATAATCAACCATGCTCTTGAGGGAATATTTGAAGAAAAATTTTACCTAGATGGTGTGACCCAAACTCTTATGATAAGGGTATTAGTCAGGATGATTAGTGAGGTTGACCTTGTTGGGTTTCCTAGGATTTGGTAGTTTGAGTAGGTTATTTTTTCCTAGCTACATAGAAATGACCTTTTACTTAAACATTTCAAAAGGAATATTATTTATTCATATATTCATCAAATTATGGGCGACCCTAATCTATCTTTTTTTCTATTCGAGGGTGATTTTGTTATTATTGCAGCTCAATGGGAGGCATTGGATGATTTGGGACCTTCCTAGGTGCTTAAATGGGAACTGATTCTGGTTTGAGGGTAACAGAATCAAAATCTATCTTACTAAGCTTCTTTCCCTGTGCCAAGGACATGGGTTGAGATTTAGCTTGGGTATGCTGAATTACATCTTCTAGGAATTTTTCCATCTCTATGAACTCATATAATCCACCATAATATTTATTGGAATTAAAGGTGATTATTGATCATCCAAAATATTTTTAGCAGATAGTTTTAGTAATTTATCTTATGAGAGAGGGATATTGAGTAAATAGGACAAACCATTACATTTTGAGATAAAGTCAAAAATACTATCATTTTTCTGTTGTTTGTAATTTTCAAGGTCGATAATTTTAATTTTACTTAAATTTGATAAGAACTGATAAAGGAATTGATGAATAAAGTCTTCCCATCATGAAATAGGTCCTGCTAGAAGGCTAATTTACCAAAAATAGGTTGTGCCTACTAATGTATGTACAAAAAATATCAATTTGGTCACCTCTTATTAATCTAGAGGGTCCATCATTTAGACACATTGGGAAATAAAATGCATGAGATTATATTCTAGATACCCCACATCATCAAAGTTTGAGAATATTGGAATACCAAAATTGGGTGGGGGTAAAGGGTTATCCACCCAATCGAGATATGAACTCTTCTTGGGATGCACATGTGTATACCACCCTTCTATGACTTCCATTCAAGTGGCCAATGATTCATTGGACTTAAGAAGTTCTAGATTTACCAATTTATGGAAACCTCATATATATAGGGAACATGAATGGATTGAAGAGGAAGCCTTATTTTCATATCCTACTAATTATTTATATATTTTAGGACTAATTGATCAACCTAGTGGAAAAGAGGCTATCACTGTAATGGAGGAAATTCATGATCATCCTCAACTTCCCCATTTATATAGTAAATATGCCTAAATCGAGAGCCATACTGATGCTCAAATTCTTCTCTTGTTGGAATATTATCTCTCTACTAATATATAGGATGAGGGATATTCATCTATGTCTAAGAAAAATACCCAAAGAGAATGTTGGCCCTGATTAGTTCCTTAATGACCTCTCTGAGATTTTGTATCACATTCTTGTAATTTACTAGTAATTCCTCTATAGAGGGAATTTCAACTCCTATGGGTGGTGAGTGTGATGTAGCCTCACCTTTCTCTTTATGCTTGGTAGTGTTCCATTATGCATGTGTCTATTTATCATTTGGAAGTTCCAAGTTCTAGATCCTTCTCTGATTCCACATATGTGAATCCATGCTTTGTGAATTCAGATCAACTACCTCTCAAGGTACCATTTAGAAATTGTGCACCATTTTGTTTATATCTTTTTCCTCATCATTTTCTAGATTTCATTTGGATAATATTCACTAATGTGTATCAAGTAGTGGTTGTTATCCCATTAATCTCAATTTAATAGGGCGATTTTATACGACTTAATTCTTATTTGAGGGTTACATCAGGATCATTTCTCTATACCCTAGCCATATTAAATCATTTTGGCGTATGAACCCTATGGGTTTTGATTTCCTTCACCACAAATTTCTCCTATCTTGGTCAGTGAATAGTGACATTTTAGGGAGTTTTTGGTCATTCTTTCTAAATGTTCCCTAAATAGAAAATGTTTTTCTAATGGTGAGAGGAATAAATGGGATTCCATTTGTCAGTATTTACCTCCCAAACTAGAGAAGACTTATTCCTTTTGTGGCGATGATAATGATAAAAATTTCCCATACCTATGGGATGGGGATGATTTAGGGCCTCTATCATCACTTTTTGATCCTATTGTTCAGGATTTTATGATTCCAGTCAAGAATCTGATGGATGCTGTAATAGAAATTGAGATTTAAATTCCCCTATCCCTATGATCTAGGGTTGATTTGGAATCACTACTAATTTCTCCTAGAATCTCTTGGTATGTGATGAACCTTATGATGATTATTGAGATGAAAATTCACCCTTCCATGTTGGATGGTGTTAGTTTTTAGTTTCCACTAATATTTCCAGGATCCTATCTGGGTTTTATAACCTTAGAAATGGTAGTGGTATGAAAAATTTCACTAGCCCAGTGGGCTCATTTTTCCCTTGGATGACTTCCATGGTATCTGATATTGTAATTTGTTTGATTTGACATAACTATACTCATGTATGAGTTGGGTAAAATGGATACCTATTATGGTAGTCGATTTCCCTGGGAAGTTTTGCGGTAGTCCGTAATTTTATCTTTCTTGACTGAGATACATTCCCATTTTCGCAAGGGGACTAGCTGAGGAGTTTTTTAGTCTCCATATTCCTCTATTTATGACATATTTCACCTTTAAAGCAGGGTAATATCACTATATTTACCAACTGGCCCATGTACTACTTGATCCCATGATTTTTCAAATGAATATAACAATATAATATTTCTTATCTTGGGATATTTTCTATTATGGGGACATAGTAAAGTGAAATGATTCATATTTTCCCAATCCTAATATACGTACATTTGATGGGGATCTATAACTCAGTCAACAAAGAGTTTTTAAGATATTGAGATAAATAATTTATGGGTGTCTATAATTATTTTCCATCCCTATATTTATAGATATAAATAATTTGGCATTTTCTAGCTAACAATAAGTTTATTTATTATCATAAAATTACCCTCATATCCTTGAAAAGGTTGATTTTTAGACTTCAAAAGTTGATGAGACACCCATATGTTATGGAATAGATAAGAAATGAAATCCTTCTCTAGATATTTTGGGATATCATAGTCAGAAGTGGCAATGTTCCAGAACATTGTAAGAATATTGTTTCCAAATGACTCTCTCCTATATTCATATCAGAATCTTCTTCATCAGAATTATATGACCCCACCTGGTTTGAACATAGTGGTTGCTTCTCTGGGTCTCCTTCTAACCTTGGTGAAGTGTTATTGATATTTTATAGGGAAATATATATGGTTAACCTCGGTGTTTTTAGAACCTCTCTATATAAGGGTGTATGAGTTTTGAGAACCTATCTATATGAAGGTGTTTGGGTAAGGGTAGGATTTTATGGTTCGAGAGAGATATCACCGTGGGGAGGTTGACCCCAGTGGATATCAAGAGTAGAGTATCTCTAATCCATCTCTACACTACTGTGAGAAGGGATATCAAACTAGTGATCTTCTTTTACGTTAGTTAAAGAGTTGGCACACCCTTGAAGTGTTACTGATATGTATTGCACAACATCAAAGACACTGGCATTGAGTAGATCACAAATATGAGAGTTATTATGTGTTGTGGATGGAATATACTAGCCTGCCTTTTGAGTTGGAATATGGATATAATACTTCTACATGACGACTTTTTGAATATGTTGTCAACATTATAGTGTTGTGAGGAGATTAACACAATGATAAGAATCTTCTAGAGTATGTCGTTGAGATTTTATATTATCATCAGGAATATGATCCTTCCTTTGGGTGGTTTTTGGAATATACTAGTAAATCCTAGATGAATTAGGAATATTATCCCATTTCAAATATTAATTCGCCATTGGTACATTCCAACAAAACTCTAGAATGGGATTAGGGATATGGGCCTCCTCCTGTATATCCTCTGAAGGATATTGATGCAGTCGTTCATCAGCAGAAGTAGGGATATAATCATGGCATGTATGAGATACTGGAATATGATGATTAGCTTCATAGGTAGGGATATGATCCTTCTATAAGGATATTTCCATATTGGGTTGACATAACTTGATTGGAGTGAGGATATGAGACCGGTCCTATGAGTTTGGAGTATGTCACTATTTTTTTATAGAAACATGTGCCTGTATTGAGACATGTTCCAAATTGAGCTAGTGATCCCCGGTCAGAAAGGTTATATGAACCTAGTCCTATGCCTCTTCCTTTACTAGAATATACCAATAATCATTCTGGCTAGGAGTAAGAATGTACTCTTGCACCAGAGTAGCCACCTATTCATAATGATTATGGTGATATGATACATTGGATGTAGGGATGGTGATATGTTCCTACCCATAAATATGCACCATTGATGGAATATAATGAAAGATATCTATGTTATTTCTAGAATTTAGTGACGCTTTAGAAAAGTGTGTGTAGGACTATAGGCTACATATTTTTTTTCACCAAGATATATTGAAAGATGTATTCAATTAAATTGGGGATATCAGACCACTCCTTTCCTCCTTGCTTCATCAGAATATTTCAATGGTTTCCACATGCAGGGGGGGATATCTTCCTCCTCCATTCTGGCTATAGGAATATGTGTGAATACTTGGTCTGAGTGAGTAGGGAATATTATTTCCCACTGTCTATCACTAGAATATGCGGATGGGATTCATAGTGGTAGAAAGGATATAAACCCACTCTCATTTATCTAGAAATTAATATACCTGGAGAGACCTCCTTAGTAACCACACATGAGTTTCTAGGGTCGAAATTTTTTAATTGGTTCTCATAGAAGTTAGTTGAGGGGAATTAAAGGAATTATGCTGGTGAAGGTAGTTGATAGGATATCTCTTAGGCGTCTCCTGAACCAGGATGGAGTTGTAGTTAACTCCTTCATCCACATTCCTAAGATATATAAGGTACTAATTGGTATGCTCTAGGGATAATATTTTGATGTGATTTGTGGTGGTGATAGGTTTTAATAGTTTCATTTCAGCTTTCCTTGAATGAGATAGATTTATCAGATTCAGTTTCTGGAGACCTCTATGTGAATTATAGAGGGTTGGAATCATACCATGTCGATGGTATTCCCAAACCATCGCATGTTCCACCCAAATATAAAGGAATCAAGTGATTAAAGTATTTTGTGACCCATGGAGGTTATTGTTATAGCTGAGGTTTCAGAAAATCCACTTGATGATGATATAATCTTAGATCAAGATGTCTATAAGAGAAGATTCAATTATCATAAATAAAATAAGGAATAATATTAATGATTAGTTCATCTTTGAAAGTGTGAAACATTCTCAATCGAGTGTACATGGGTAACATAATTACCCTTTCTTGTTCCGGGTTCGACTATTTTGATCATGTGGAATTTTTATTATGATAATGGACCTATTTCATGGGAATCCTGGATAAATTTTATTATTGATTTATTTCACAATGGGTGTATCATTTTTCATTTTCATAGTATATGAAAAAAATGGTCATAAGATTGATCAACTAATCATTTTTATTATTTGAGAGATTCACAATGGGTTCACCCTTTTTTCCTTTAGAAAGATAGTATAGTTCCCTAAGTTTAAGATACATGATGCCCAATAACTTTAGTGATTTCATTATTCTTTCATTAGATTCTTTCACATTGGGTTCACTATTTTTTATTTCCTTCAAAATATTTATGATCTATCATAGTTGATTTTGGGGGTTTCAAGCATGGTTTCACAATCATTCACATTGGTTTTAACATTTTTCATCTCTAAAATAAACTCCCAACAGTTCCCACAACCATAACAAAGTGCATACCTATTTTCTATTGGAAGAGAGTTATTTGGGATTTCAAACCCAATGAAACTTAGGAACTAACATTGGTTGAGAGGATGGAAGGTTGGGCTCATCATACCCTTTTAGGGGAATTATTTCCTATTCCCAGACTCTCTTATATATTTTTAAGATATGTCTGTAAATCTCTTCTAAATCATGATGTGGTACATGTTTCCATAATAAAATGATCAGGTGTTGAATCCCTCTATGTGTAAAGGGTGTTATATTGATGAGACTACTTTTATGTATCCAAGGATATCTACATTTCCTCCTTATTTTTTAGAAATGGGTAGATACTTATATTTAGATGGAATATAACCTGACACTCTGAAGTTTACTTTCATATAGGGAGGTGATTGGTATTTCAAGTATTGTATTATACCTTCACGAGTCATCCTACACATACTATTTATAATGAGAATAAAAACCCACATAGTTCATTTAAGTCCAAAAAGTGTAGTTTAGTTTCATGTGGAAATAACATATACGAGGGCACTTAGGAACCAGATATGAAGCTTGATCCTTAAGAAGGCATCCTACACATACTACTAGTAATAAGAATCAGATTCATCATAGTTTAATCTATCTTTATCCCATTGATAGGTGGTGAAAAATAATTAATTCCTATAAGAGTTATTTTTGTAGAGTTTATAAATATGGGAATGCCTTTGGGACTTACATTGACGTGGATTCCCTTGTATGGGGGTAATCATATCATGTCCCTAAATGAGGCTTACACACCGAGGGTTCCCTAGATGGGGTAAATTTATGATGCTAGTTATAATATTTTTGCAAACCCCTTATCCCACATGAGTAATTCTCTGTGTGAGAAATGAGGGATATCAATTTATCATACTCATTTCATTTGGATACATGACTTATTCACTAGGTCAGTCCTAATAGGGTGTTTGATAGAGATATTAGGCCTTTGGAAGGTGTCCTGTATATCCTGATTATATATGGATTTAGATTTCTCATAGTTTAATTCATTCCTAATCTGTTGGTGGGTTGGAATGAGTGATTAACCTCTGAGAAATCATTATTATCCCTGAGGTTTATGATAGTTAGGGTCTTATACGAGGATGGATTCCCATTGGAAGATATCCAACCCTTACCCTCTGACGGATAAAAAGTAGAAACCATGAGTGTCCAACTAAGGATGCTAAGATATCAAGAGGATCCTATAACACCCATAAGATTGTATGAGTATCAATTATCAACCCATTATGGATACTTAACATATGAAAGAAAAAATTTCAGCTAAAGATTTATGGTTTTGGGTTTCACATGGTTTGAGAAAAATTTCACAAGTATTCCTACTAGAAAGGGAAGAAATTGCTTGGGGTGTTTTCCTGACATGTCCAAATTATCTACCTTACCTATCTAGGGATTCAACCTGACATGTCTAGGGTGACTTCCTAGAATTTCTTAAGTGACTACTCAACTTGTCCTAAGTATACCCAATAATGATGACTTATCCTAGAGTTATTCACATAATCAAATCTAACATGTCAATGACATGTTTCATGACAATGTTGAAATGTCTGAGGTTCTTTTCATAATCAAAGAGAAAATTTATATGGCCTTATTTGAAATCATGGATGACATGTTGGAGGGATACCACCTGATTTAGATGACATGTTTGAATGAATTTTATGTGACTTGAATGGCATGTACAAAGGATTCTTGAATGATTCAGCTGAATTGTCTAGGGAGTATTCATGTGATAAATATAGACACATCTAAGGGTATCACATGATCAAGTCTAATATCTCCATAAATTCATCATGTGATTTTAACAAGTATGTCCAAAAGTGTATTGTGATAAACGTTTATATATCTAGAAGACTTTTCATGAATTGGATGAAATGTTCGAGGGTTTTCGCAGGATGTGGTTGACATGTCCTTGTACTATTTCAAGACTTGTATGACATGTATGAGTGTGGTCACATGACTTGGCTAACATGTCTGGGTGCCATCAAATGACTAATGAGTAGGCCATACGAATTGCATCATCCCATCACATGAAAATAAACAAATACATCTTTTCATAAGGCTTCCATCCTTTTTATAGTTTATCACATAAATGCCACATTTTTCGTCAGGTATTATCCTCTTGATGCATCAATAGAACAAGTCAATATGAAAAAACTATATTGTATAATCCTTATAGTTAATCTAAATTTCATCATGTAATTAATATAGTGATCACGTGAAGCACATATATATTCCATGACATACCTTAAGTTCTTCCTTGGACATACCTGGTAGAAGACCCTTGTGATTGAGTAGCTTTCCACTCTAACGAGTCCACTATTGCCTCTCTGATCCCACGTGTGACTTTTTCATTCCAATAGGGAGGAATTTATATTCCTAATTTCCCTAAATCATTACCTATTTATATGGTTCATTTATCACAAATATTGGCTTGAGTTATTGGAGAATTATTAATTTCGAAAGAACATGCCACATGTCATCCATGATGTCATCATTTTGATGCATGATAAATAGAGACCATGAGATTGCTCTGTCATCACCATATATATTGGATGCATGGATTGTAAAAGATATTTCAAATTATTAAATAGATCAATCAAAGGGAATTTTAAAGATTATTCTAACATGTTAGAGAGTCTATAAAAGATTAGTATTCCTGTTGAAGAGGCTTTCACATAATTGATGGAGATTTATCTGGTGCCCTTCATGAGATCAAGTTGTCTCATCAGAGGCCCTTCACAAGATCAATATAGCATGTCAAAGGGAATTTTCATGGTTAATAGGCTGATCCCAGGAGGAATATAACCCATCCAAAAGTAAAATAATATAACTTTCATGAGGGTACCACCTTTTTCAGCTTTTATAATTTATTTTACAAGAATTCAGGAATTTTTAAATTGATTTTCCATCAGGGCGTCGCATAATCCCACAAATATATCTAAAGTACTTAACATGTATATGTGATATGTTCAATAGACTTCACATAAAAATGATGTCATGTACCTCGGGATTTTGTTTGATCAATGGACTGATCATACAGACCACATCCACCCTTCGTATGAAAAAAAAATGTAATTTCCTTTTCATAAGTATTCCTCATTTTCAAGATTTTTTATTTTCTATTTTCCAAGACCTTCGTCATTTTCCCATTGGGTTTCTATCAGATCATCACATGATCAATAATGGATCTAACAATGGCATTTTAACGTTATCATGTATGATCACTCTTCTTACCTTTGGTGCATCATGTGATCAATGTTGGTTCCCACGATAGCATGAAAGAATTCTAAAGGACAGTCACTCCACTTTTCTATGGATCTTAAGGGAAATCTAATGATTGAATGGATGTTCCCAAGGGGGTTTTCATGATAAATGTGACATACCCAATGATTTTATTAGGACATGGATGACATGATTCTTGGGATATCATATGATCATTGAACTAATCATGTGGTCCGTATAATCCCTTCGAGTGAAAATAAATGTAACTTCCATCACATTAAGCTTCCGCCTTTTTAGTCTTTATTTTATAGGGGGATTTGGGTGATTATTAAGCATATGTCGGTTGAAATGTCATTTTCTTAGAGGAACTCACATGTAAACCTTTACATGACCACAAGGGCTCATTGCAAGGGCTTTGTATGATGAAGTGGGATTTCTAATAGGGATTTGTATGATCAGAAGGACTAACTAAAGGGGATTTACATGATCAATATCATATCACATAGAATGTATGATATAGACACATGAAATTATTAAGGTAATGAGATCACTTGTCCTCCTTGGGGTCATGTGATCCATGTAACCTAGCCACATGATCTCCACATATCTATACAGATCCTTCATCTCTTTTGTAGAGAAAATAACCCCTACACTTCAGTTATTTCTTCGATCCTAAAATTGATGAAGATCATTCAGTGAGAATAAATAATATTTTCATATAATATTTTATATAATTGACGATATTTTTAGAATAATATCATGTTATAACTTTTTATGGATTTTTATTTGAATGTGAGAAAAGACACAAGGGTTTATTTTATAATCTCACTTTTAATGAGATTATTTATGTTTCAATTTCCATTGGGGGAAATTATATTTTATTTATCACCTAAAACCAATATTTTTTTAATCTAGTTATTTTAAGAGATTTCAATTATTCATTCAGTTTCCCCTCTTTTTGGCACTCAAATCAACCAAAGGGATATTAAAAATTAAAACTGACCTTATTTTTCCTTTTTGGTCAGGATCCAGTCTCTTACGAATTTTTATTCCCTATTTTCTTCAAGAAATTTGTTTTCTATACTCCAATTATTACTTAAGTTAAAATTTTATTATATTTTAAATTATATTCAAAATTTTAAAAATATTATTTTTAATGTTTTTCAAACTAGTAATTTTTTACTTTATTTATAAAATTTTGAAAAGAATGTCTTTTTAAATGTTTTTTTCATGAATGGATATTATTGTCATCATGACCATTATTAATTATTTAAATTCCATTACATGTTTTTATTATTTTAAGAAGTAATATATATTCCCATTATTCTATAATTTGTTTTAAAAGAAATGGATATTATTTTCTTTGAAGTTTTAAAAAGAGATTTCATTCCACTAATGTATTTTTTTATCTTCTACTACAATTTTTCTTAATTAAGCATAATTTATTTTCAAGATTAAATTATTGTACATTATTTTAAAAAAATATTTTAAAGGTATTCTGGAAATCTCATTAAAATATTTTTTAAGGTGACTCTTAACTGCATTTTTTAAAATATATATATATAATATTTAATGAAAATTATTTTTAAATGATTCACGTCCATTTTCCACACTATTTTCCAAAGGGATTGTCTTTACTCTAATATATTTTTTTCTGAATAATTTTCATCCTCCTTCATTTTATTTTTATTTATTATCATGTATTTTTTATACATAGTTTCTAATATTTACATTATCTTTAATTTTTACTCTATAAAACTTGAATACCCTATCATACATAAATCAGATTGGAGGGTGTTCACTTATTGATTGGGAAAATATTGAAAATCTGTATCTTTTTTAATTCTATACAGATGAGTATTGATCGTTAAAGGAATAATGAATATATATTGGGGAAGTATTGAAATTTTTATACCTAATTCAATATGGATACATATTTATTTATAAATAATATTAATTATATATTGTTTATGATGAATTCATTAGACATGTTTAAGTGATGGGTGGGGTTCGTTATATCCCACTGATTCATCAGGTAAGGTATCATGACATGAATACGAATGGGAATCATTTGGTGTATGAAATACCATATAATAAAATATGTCTTGGATAAGGAATTTATGGTATGAAATATTCCTCGGATAATGTCTTGATGGTATGAATGGTATCTTGGATGATGCCTTGGCAGAAAGATTAATATGTCTAGAATTATGAATTTCATCAATATAAAGAAAATCCTTGATGTTCATGTTATTATTTAATTTATTATTTTATCCATGGGTATATTTCATTCTCAAGTTATTAATTATATATAACGTTTATTAGTTATTTACTTTTCCATGTTACTCATGTTTTGTTTCTCTTTGAAATCTTATATTGTACCCAATCCTTACTGATCATTTTGTCTCACACTTATTATGTTTTCATTTCCATAGGTTATGAAGAAGATTAATACATATGTTATATCTATAATGGTATCATGTGAGAAGAATTTTTGTGGATATGTTGAAGAATTATTATGCAATAAAAAATCATGATTATAATGGGAATATGTCAATTGAATAGTAAAAACATTGGTTTTTCTAAATAAATTATTTTCTTAAATATACAGAGGTTTAAATTTAAAAAGGATTTGTTATGTAAGATACACAATAATTTTTTATGTTATATTTATATATTCTTAAAATCAGGTCTCTTGAGTTGGTATCCAATACATTATGTAAAGATTATTTTTTTTACACAAGATCCAGGTATATGAGTCTATGTCACCTAATTTACTATAAAGGATCCAATATTGATTAATGTTAAAGATAAAGAGTTTGAATTATTTTAATAGAATAGGTGTTCTTACATTAAATTTAGAAAACTAACATGGATTGAAGAAAATGAGGATTCCTTATCTTCTTTCTCAGGGCCTAGAAGGCATGGATTCTAATATAGTGGGATTTATTCAAATTTAGAAAGATATTACTTTATCATTCACATACAAAATGAATAAATAGGTTGAATGAAATATTATAAATTATATATGATCCACTTATCCAATAGTGTATATACTAAATTTATGGGACTCAAAAAGTCTAAGAAATTATGGGATAATCTTGAAAATACGTTTTAAGGGAATTTAAAAGTGAAAGAATAAAAATTACATATCTGGAGGGAAAATTTTGATGATATAAGAATGGATGATGATGAGACATTTGGTGATTAATTCATAAAGGTGAATGAAATTATTAGCCATATCATAGGATTTATAGAAACTTTATAAGGATCAACCATTTTTAATAAATTAATGAGAACCTTCTTAAAAAGTTTTGATGCAAAGTCTATGCATTAAAAGACAAAGATAATTTTTTCCTTGATGGATCTCATAATATAATTGTTGCTTTTGTGATGTAGAAATATTATATATTCAAGAAAAAGATCAAGTATGTGGTATAATTTAAATTAATAAAGTGTCTTAAGTTCAAAAAATAGGGATGGCTCATCTTTAAATTAAGAATATGATAAATAAATATATGAATAGAATGAAAAAAAAATTCCCTTACTTAAAAAATTTTGTGAAGAGGAAGATGTACATAAAATGGGTTTCTTCACTTAAATTTTTTTATTTATGGTGTAATTAAACCTTTTTTTGTTGGATATCCAATGAATAAGTGTTTTACATCTTGAAATGATTAAGAATATGAGGATTTTCCCCAAAAGAAAAGGAAAAATCTATAATGAGTGTTTTTGAAAGAAAACATTTTAACGGAGAAATATGATGATTAAAGAAGAAGAAGATATAGACGTATCATAGAGTATTGAGATATATTATGGGGAAAATACTCAAGAACAAAAAACCTTCACATATCATGTTACAAATCATGATGTCACTTCTATTAGTAATGAGGATGAATAAGAGTGTTATACTAAATATATATTCCAATATAAGCTGTTAATAGGTCTTGAGAAAAACACTAAAATTAATAAAGTAATTAAAATACTTAATAGAGGGAGAATCTATAAAGATTATGAAGAAAATTATTATATTTAAGAAATTAATATTCTCTATGTGAGAGTTATAAAATGAGATAAAATCTAAAACATATTGATGTAGAATTTTCTAAAAAATAAGAAGTGTTGAGTGAGACATAATCCAACTGTCTTAAATCTAAAAAACCTTGAATATTATGAAATAAAATCATTAAAAATATGTGGTTTATTAGGTATAATTATCCTAGTATGAAATGAAAACTAGTGAAAAGAAAACGGCATAAGTTGTTCTTACTTACTCTAAAACATAAAATCTATTTCATTTGACAATATAGGTTAAATATGTAAAACTAGACCAGTATATGATGAATAAAGTGATGTAAAATTCATTATAATATCAAATAGAGTTATATTTCAGTTCAAAATGGAGAGTCTTACAAGATAAAGGTAAAATGAGTATAGAGTTCACCTAAAAATGAATATTTTCACTGAATAAATGATCAATATTATAGAAAACATAACCTAAAATGTTATTGTTAATGTTTTTGAACCTTTGTTCATAAATACTATGAATGATGGTATAACCTGGAACTTACTTGGAGTTGGAATGAATCAAGGGGAGAAAATATGGAAAAATATTAAGTGATTCTTTAAAGAGGGGTAACATCGTTAGGATAAATAAATTTGTGACTACAAAATCTAAATGGTTGTCTACTAAAAACAACTTTGATTGTCTGGATTTTTTTGATTATGTGACTGAAAATGTTACAAAATTGAAGACTAAATGAAAAAAATTCATAGAAAAAACCTATAAGATATTGGAGATAAAAATACTTAAATTAGGGAAATAAAAATTATCCACTTTTATTAATAATGTTTTTATGGAAAAGGAAATAAAAATAAATCACAATATATTCTATGTGGTAAAAGAAGAAAATAATATTCACATGAAGAATCCAAATTTCTTGATTACTAGGGAACTTGTGATATTTTATACAGGAGGTTCAACTAGGATGAATACAACTCAAAGGATTCTATGACTATCTTACCATTATAAGAAGCAACAGACTTCCATATTATTCCATATTATATATTTGTTTGTGTTTCAATATAGGGAATTTAAGGTGATGTATATAGAGGGATATATGGATGATGTATAAGCTATAAAACATGGAGAGTTATCCATTATGGATACCATGATGATTCCTTGAAACCTTTTCATTGATATTGAAGTGTTCTTGAAATTAATTTCTTAATAGAAATATCCCTGATTAATATTTATGGAGTGAATCCATTGAAGGGGAGTAAACAAGATGAGTAAACTGTGAGATGAAACTAATTTATGTAAATATTTATTTCTAGATAATTCTAATAAAAAGATAAAGGTGAGTTAAAATAATCACTTTTCCCATCCTTTTTTTTATTATTCCAAATCTGATTATTAAAGGGGAGTGTATCTTGAGATAAAAAATTAGTAAATACATTCTTGTACTTGAATTTTTTTTATTCTGTTTCTTGAAATTAGTATAGGTTATAAATTTATTATGAAATATATTTCATCATCCCTTTAATAGAGAAATCAGTTATGGTATCACATGTTAAATAGTTTATAGATAGATTTGAAGTCATGTTTAAACACAATTATTTTATACATCAAGTTAGATCATATAGACTTAGAGTTGATTAATTGATGGCTCACTGCTAAGAGAAATCTCATTCCACCCTTATCTAAAATAAATTATGATTTATCTCTTAAGAAAGGTTGAGAAAAATAGGATACTATGATATTGGAATAATAATGAGATTAGAAGGACATTCACTTACGTCTAAACCTTCACATTTATTTTCAATGTCGGAAGAATCATGAAATGATTATTTACAAAAAATTTAAAATGAAATATTGAAGAACCCAAATGGATTTATGAAGTTGATATTTTGTTTGTTTTCAATTTTTTAATGTGAGTGAAATTCAATATGGATTAATGTTAGGTAGTTGAGGAAGATACAAATTAATAAATGTGAATATTGGGATATTTCCTATATATAAATTGGAAAATAAAACTGGTTTACTACTTGGAGAACTAAGAAATACATATTTATGTAAAAAATTGTACATGTTTTATTTTTTGAGATGAATTTTAATAGATTAATAAAAAAATATTATTGGTGATAAATAAACAATATATAATAGTTTATGGATGATTAGAAAGATGTTTTTTCTTAGGAGTAATAAATATTGCTAAAGTATGTGAAGTTGACAAAGAAAATTATTCTTTAAAGTAATAATGAGAATCCTAGAATTTTCTTTGGGAACCTACGAGTTTGAGAAAAAATTGAAAAAGGAACCAAATGTGTAAAAGTTATTTTGAAATCATAAAGATTATGTAAATGTAATTTTTCAACATATATTAAAGTAACCCTGAAAAAACATGCTAAAGATTTGGAAAATTCAAAAATTATAGAAGTTGTAAAATAAAAGATTAAAAAATTTAAAGAAATGAAATGGTACCTAGGGATACCAACTACATAAGATACATTTCAATATTTCTAAGTGGAAATTTTTTGAGTCTCATGAGATGAACATTATTCATAATAATAAATCTAGATAATAACACAAGATTTGGAAAAGTCCCAAAGAACTTGTATTGTATTATGAAAGAGTCAGTAACCCAAAACTAAAAGGTAACTTAAATTATATAGAAAAAATTCGTAAAAGTTTGAATTATGTTTAGAAATGTAAGTTTCATGAAACTCATGGGTAAGAGTCATTAGTTAGATGAATATTTGGAAAATGCATGAAATTATATAGAAACATATTATTCATTTACTCTTATGATAATGTTGTTGACTGAAAAGTTCTAAAAGGGAAGGGACTTGTAGTCTTGTGTAAGAATAACTTTCTCTTACATAAATATGAAGAAAGTGAAACATAAGAGTCCATAAATTTATAAAACATGAGAAGATAGTGAAATTACAAAAGATACTTATGATTAAAAATACATTGATGTTGGAATTTTTATTTTTTGAAAACAATATCATGAGTATGATTTTTATTTAGTCTGGTTACTGAGTAGAAGATGAATTAGTCTTTTTTATAAATAAGATGAACATTTTAGAAAGATATTTATAGAATAAATACAATCTAAAGTTGGTTTTTTTAATTGAGAAGAAGTTATATTGTGATAATAATTTCATGTTGCAATGTGTAATGAATAAAATTTTACAAGAGACACTAACACCATTATAGATGACGCCACATTGTGAAGATTTGATGCAGGAAGTCATTCCAACATGGATATTTCCCATGGATTTCATGGAAGTTGTTGAGGAATTTGATATCCCAAGTGTCTTTGAAGATTTAATCGAGATTAAATGTAACACAATCTATTAATAACTGTTAACCAATTTTTAATAAGGGTATTGCAGTACAAAAAATCAAATATGTTTTATATTTTAATTATAGAAATAATATTAATATGAATATGTAAAATATATTGTGGTTATTTTTATAGGAATTAATATATATTAGAAGAATAAGAGGATATAATTATTGATAATTATATATTGTATTTTAAAGTAAGACTCTATGTGTATAAAAGAATAAGAAGAAGAAGAATACATTCAAGATGAGGGGAAACTATGTATAAAAGTATAGAAAGAAAATAATCAGTGCAAAAAATATCCTCATATCATAAAAGATGATTGAGAATATCAAGAAAGCATATGCGTGTCTTTTAAGATATCAGTAAAGTTATATTTGATATTCAAATCTATGTTTGATGATAAAGCGAGTTTATCATTTTAGTATTATCCCATTTAATTAAATTCATTGTTAAATGGTAAATAAAAGCTTCATATTCATCCAATAAAAACATTTTTTATAGATAATAGTATATTAATCATCAATCATATCTTTGAGAACAATCCTTTAGAATGAGAATCCTATTTTAAGAAACTCTTAAGAGATGTAAATTAATAAAGTTTATAAATTAATAAACTCTAATGTGTTAGAGACACATTTTTTTGAATAAGCCAAGTGTTTAATTTGTTCAACAGGTGGATCAAGATTTTTAATAGAAGAATATAATGATTCACTAGAGGTTTTAAATGCATTAGATACAAAATGACCTAATTAATTTTATTCTTATATACTCAAAATAATTTTTTATGTCAATGACACACAATGTGATTAAGTATGTCAATTAATTGGTGAGACCAGAGGTTTCTCTAAGGAATTTTCAAGTTAAGGAATTAATCATTTTTATATCTATGGAAATGTTTCGACAATATGAATGAGTTCAATAAATATTTACCCAATATTATCAATATTTTAGAATATATGTACTAGGCATGTGATTTATAGGTTATAATGCATTATAAATAGTACAAGTGGATAAAATTTCAATTTGAAGGAATTAAAGTTAGTTGGAGAGTCTAAATAGGTTTCTTCAAGTATTTAGTCAACATCATTGAAACATAATGGTAAAATCGGGAAGAAGGGTAATTATTTCATAATATAGAATTCTTTTTTATACCCAAAGATGTTTTGGAAACCCCATGGAATGTCCATAATAGGTGTTTGTATTATTTAAATAAATTCAATAGTTTCAAAGTGTCTATGATACCAAATATACACCTTATAAGTTTTGTAAATATATAGGAGTTAAAAATAAAGGGAATAATTTTTAAAGATTATATTTTTCCTTCAAGTGATGATAAAAAGAGTAACTAAATCTAAGATTCAAATGTAAATGAATTTATCAAGCTCAAAGAGATATAATAAAAGCCTTTTTATTTTCATCTCATTTCTCTAATATGATAAGATAAGTTGTTCATTAACAAAGTGTTGTTATGAAAAAATTAGATGATTAGTTAAATATATATAGTTTATCATTCATAAAATTTTGTAACATTTTTTTAAAAGTAAATATGATGTAATATCCCATGATTTTATATGTATTTACTTTAAAAAATCTTTAATTATTCTATATTTTGACTTACATGTAACATCAAGTTTATATGAACAATGATATTGTAAACCGTTATAACCTAAAATTTAAATTAAAAGGTATGAATAGTAAAATAGCTTTATGAAAGATAAATATAAATATTTTTATTAGTGAAAATTTATTAATTAATTCACAATAAATAAGTACTCAATTTTCAGTAGTCATTTTATTCTTCAAAAATATATTTTATTCAAAAGTGGGTTTTATCACATTTTTTTCATATGAAATTTATAATTAATTTAGACCATTTTTAGTAATTTTATTTCTAGAAATGAATATTATTTTTTTAAAATCATCATGAATATATTATATTATAGTGATATTTTATTATTTTTCTAAAAATATTTATCTTTCAATGAACAGTGAAAAATAATTTTTTTTTGTAAAAAATGTCATTTTTTCAAGTAAATGTCTCATTATGTTTTGAATTTCATCTTAAAGTAACCTAATAATAATTTAATTATAAATAATATAATTAATTAAATAATAATAATAACTATACTGTATTTTGGTATAAGTCAATTTTTGGGATTAAAAACACATCTTTCTAAAAATACATTTTTGCACGAAATGTGTTTTTATTTTAACAATTCAATTTAATATATGTTGATTTATAGTTTTAATAAAATTTATAGATTTTATATTCAATATATTATTTTAAAATTTATTTTATGTATTTTAAAAGGCATGTAAAAGTAAATTATGTTTTACACTTAAAAATTCATTTTTTGAAAATGAGTTTTTGTTACCGTTTTCAAACTTAATTAAAATTAAATTATTACACTTATAGAAACTTAATAAGGTAAAATATATTCCATATTTTTATTAATAACAATAATTAATATATTGTAATATTTTTCAATTAATTTTTGGTTACAGTGAATAATTAAAACAATAAAATTTTGTTACCATAGTTAAGGTTAAAACGGGTTTACCGGGGGTTAAATGATGAGATAAGGGTTGGATTTCAATCCAAAACTATAAAATTATTTTTGTTAGAATATATATCAACCTTATATTATCATAAATTTTAATACCTATCCATTTGTATCCACTTTCCCATGAAATTGATCTTAATTCACCAAAATCTTTTAAGAAATTCCATGTGTGTCCCTTTCATCACTTATAAAAGGGAACATCTTCTCAAACATTGTCACACCATTCAGGTATTATATATTAGAAAATACCTCCTCAAAAACTTTCTTGTAATCATTCTGTTAGATCTTATAGTATTCTCATAATACCAATCCTTCAAGGATTAAGGAGTTAGCTAAAGGAGGCATCTCAAACAAGATGTATAGATCTTAACCAAGCTCTTTCAATTAAATTTCTTCTTATACTTAACATATTTTTTTATCTATAAAAACATATTAATATATTATCATAATTATAATAATATTTTATTATGATTATTTTAAACCTATTTATCACATTATATCAATCTAAAGAGAGATTAATGTATTGCTCTTGCGTACATGTGGACTACCACCTCCACATAGCGATACAAATCACTTTCCAAAAATAACATTAACATTTGTCTATTATGATAAATTTAATTTTTTATATGTTATATTTATGTTATAATAATAGTTATTTTAAATTTTAATTAATATTTACCTTTTGTTCCATCCATTGAAAAACGGAAACTTCGCTTATGTGTATGTACAAACTACTGTCTCCAAGTAATTATGTAATTAATTTTTCATCACTCCTTTATATGAGTGGTTATAAATATTTATATTATGAATATATATTATATTTATATCATGATTAAAATTGTATATATTAAGGATCTGTGATCAATATACAAGAACCATAACCATTGAACCAAAATATACATGAAAAATTAAGCAATTATCACCTCAAATGATGATCATATTAAAATATTGCTAATGAATGTGTGATAAGATGTTATAAGTAAACCATGTATGGTATTATAGGTATTATTATTGGTATATTATATAATTAGTATCAATTTATGTTTATTATATAGGTGGTTAGAGTGCTTATGAAGCAAGATGGACTTGTGGTGAGAGTTATTTGTTACAATCTCATTTCTACCAAGATTATTACAGTTAAATTTTATGATTAATAAATTGTATGACCTATCTCTCCAAAATAATATGAATTATATTTTCCTATGATTATTTATAGAGTTTTCATGTTATCCTTTCATTTTATTCTATTTAATTACTCAATATACTGAATAAATATTTTTAAGGAAAACTGGCATTGTTTTCCCCTTCTGTTAGGAATCTATTCTTTCATGTCCATTTTTTCTTTAAAATGTTTTCAAAAATATTTTTACTATTAAAAAAATGTTATTTGAAATAATTTTTTAACTATATTTTACTTTAATTACCATGCTTTAAAATGAACCTTCTTATCATTTTTGAAACAAGTTACTTTTTCCTTTTATTGAAAATATGAAATGAATTATTGTTTTAACATGCATCGCATGAACATATTTCCCTACCATCGTGAATAATATTTTCTTTGAAAATTTATTTATAAGTTTATTTTTTTATTTAAAATATAATTTATAATTTATTATTTTTATATTTTTATATTATAAATAAATGATTTAAAATTTAAATGGTTTGTTCCTCAAGAAAATTTCTAGTGATATTTTAAAGGTATTTTTATCTATAACAACATAATTTGATTTTTCTTATGATTTATTTAGGATATGATACAATTTTATCATATTTATTATTTCATTGTATGGTTTATGATTGTGATGATTAAATTTTTATGAAATCGTATCCTTTTAATGGGTTTTGATTTGGTGATATGATGAATATTTTTTGATCGTATGACACACATATGTATGGTATTCATTATGAGATGGGTGGGTCCAAAAATATATAGACCTATATTTCATTAGGTAAAGAATGATATCTCATGATATAATATGGACTATAAGGTGGAATGAACCTAGTTATGTAATGGAATATTTCCAACAAGATAGAAGAGGGAGTGAACCTTGACTAGGTAAATGATGTAATGAGGAGTGAACTCAATCCACGATAATAGTACCAGCAGTGATGCTTGACTAAGGAAATGATTTTATAAGAATTTGGGTGTTCTAAAAAAATTATGTATTATTCTTATGTTATGTTTTCATGGATCATGATCGACTATTTATGATTTTTCATTCTTATGCCTTATGTTCTTCGGTTGATAAAACTTTATTCAATGTTTCATTATTATGATATATGAATTGAGAGAGATTATTTTCTAATGTGTAACTCATGCACTCATATAATTATGATTATATTACGATCACTTATGATCATTTATTGATATATCATATGTTTACACTTACTGATCATTTTTCCCACCCTTTCTTATGTTCCCCTTCGCCAGGTTATAAAGAATGGTTTTAGGTATGATATGTCTAATAAGGGTAATAACTGTGAAGAAGTTAACCATAAATAATGTTTATATTTTATGTTTTAGTTTTTTATGTATCCATGTTTCCAAATAAACTAAACCTATATAGTCTTTAGACATTAATTATTGTGAAATTTATTTAATATTCATCTAAAATGATGTAATATTTATGAATGAAAAGTATGGGTTTATATAAATAGATAAAACACTTTCATGGATAATTTTTCTTATTAAATTATTTATTTAAATATTGGGGAAGATGTTTCCACCAATGATTAGTGGTATATTTTAATGAATAAAGTCTTATTTTTAGAGGAAAATGAACTGAACACATAGAATACTATATATGAGATGGAAACAATAGTTTATTTATTAAATATTCACAATTGAAGGAAATAAGTGTTATCTACTAATTTTTTTTGTGTCTTATAATTATATTTTGAGAATAATATAGTATTTTGGAGTCTATTGGGAGTATGTTTAAACTTATAGAAGTTAAAAGTTTAAAAAATAAATATTATACCACTTTGAAATTAAGATGTTTTTCACTTAAATATCCTAAAGTGTTCAATGTAGATTATGGTAAAGAAAAAATGTAAAAAGTTACATTTAGTTGAATTGAGAAATTGAGTATAACTATTTCCTATATTATTATTTCAATACAAATAAAAATTTATTTTCTCTTGACATCCTAAAAGTGTTTTAGGTTATGATGGTAGAGAGAAATGTAAACAATTTAATTTAGTTATCATGAAAAAGTGAATGTCTCTTCATCCTAAATAATTTCAATATGTGATGGTATGTATCAATGTAAAGGCTTAGGTAATTAGTGGGTGGATAGGTATATTGATGATCATGTCATTACTTAGAGCTTAACCAAGATTAGATTTGTCCTCTCATTTGATGATTATGAAGTTATGACCCTCAATTGAGTTGGAATTGGGAGAGTATGAAGACACCTACATAGTACATATTATGTCCTTATCTATTCATATTAGGGGAATGTGATGTGCTCATAAATAAAAGTGAATGACATGTGATATATTTATTGACTTTCTCAGTATATACATAGATAGTTTAGAACATATGAGTTGTCTATAAGGTATTGACACACTCTGTGTTCCATGTTCACTCGATGTCCTATAAAAAGGGTACATATGTGAGTGTACACTATCATTTAATTCTGCTGGTTGTCACATGTATAGAGATACTTTTTTTTGATAAAGATCACATCATATCTATTTGTATCAAAAATAATATTGATTATGTTCTAGAGGCTAATATTTGTTTATATTTATAGAGATTGTGATTCATATTTTCTTTCAATGCTATAAATTCCTATAGGGTCACACTTTTTGGGGAGTAAATGGTGATTTATTTGGATTCAAAGAGATACTCTAAAAGTGTTTTAGAGTTAATATAAAAGATTTTTCTATGGTTATTCACAAGGTATTTCATATGATGTGGTACATGGTGAAGTTTATGATAGTTTTCCAAAAGTGTTTTAGTGGATATCAAAAAGAGTTTTGGACATGATATCATAAGTTATCATGTATCATTTGATATAAAGTGAAATGGATCTATGTATTTTAGTGTTTAGTACAAGTGGGATATTTAAAGAGATATGACTTAGATCCCTTTTTATGTGATGTATTTTGGCTATATCATTATATATTATATAGGAATATCAAAAAGTCATTTTATAATCCACTGAGTTATAAAGTATGACTATTTGTGACCTAAGGTGAAACTAACATGAAAGTTATATAGTATGAATTTCCTATATCACATGTCATATAACATGCCACTATTATTGATTGAATATAGTTCTTTAATGTTACGAGTTAACATTTATGTAATCTTCTACATAAGATAACATTTAAGTGTTGTTTCATATGATGAATCATTTGAGAGATTCATTCATTCATATATGGGATTCATGAGTTAGATTACACATTTAATAATTTCTTATAACACATGATTAAATGTGATCTTTCTCTAGGAGTGTACTTGAGGGGTTTATAAGGTTCAATTTCATGCAATAGTATTATTCATGATTCCTCTATCATTATTGGATGAATCTCTATTATGCCTATAGATCACATTAGTTTATCTTATTTTCATGATGATGTACTTGAAAATTACAGAGGACAAATTGTCCCACTCATACAATGAGTGATTTATAAGTCCATAGATACATATATAGTAGGTATACCTTTTTCCTCCCTCTATATGATTTTTATTAAACCTATAAAATGGTGATAGAAGATTTAGAAATGGATCGTTGGTTTAAAATATACATTTAAAATATTCATTATTTACTTTTTTGTATGATTTAATTTATTGCAGTGTGGTTTGATCTTGGATTAGGTTTATCAATCATGTACACTGATTTAAAAAGTGTTTTTATATTCTCAAATAAACCCAACAAGGATACCTTACTTTCTTATAAAGACCATAAGATTACTTGAAATATAATTCTAAGGGGTACAATAGTTCTCTTTAAACATCATTTTTATGGAAAGTGGGAGGGACTGAGTTGATTGGTTAGAATCATTATCCCTTTACATCTATATATACTCTAAGTAAAGTGAGGACTTAGGTTGTTGAATCCTTAGCTAGGTAAATCTCATTGTCTTGCACTTATCAATTTTAATCCCCTTTTCACCCCATGATTCACTATTTTCCTTGACTTAACATCTAACCAGGCGCATTATTACACCCAACATTTCCTTATAGATCGACCTAATATCCCAATAAATTTTTATTTGTTCTCAATATAAATAAACACACAAATTAAAACCATTTTTAGGAATAGATTTGGGTTATCTAGTGTTTTGGGAAAAAATAAAAAAAAATTGAAAAATAAGAAAAAACCATAAAAATAATAAAAAAATAAACAAAAATATTAGAAGATGTTTCACTGTTATATTCATTTTATTTTAATTAATTAATAGGTTCTTATTGGATGCAGTCATTATTTATATTATATTTTGTTTAGTTTCTTCATCCAACTTGTACACATTAACTATATAATTTCGATTTTATATAAATGAATTGACCTAGGTGTAGTAGTCAATATAAGACAGCATGGAGTATTTTTGGAGATATTAGACACCCTATTAGTGTTTTGTGGGTCTTAGGCAAAGAAAAATATAAAATTTAAAACAATAACCTAATAAATCTTGATTAAGTGAGAAAAAATGATCATGGATAAAATTAAACAAATAAAAGTGTATTGAGTTATGGGGGAAGCCTAACTATTAGAATGATATCTCATTATCTAAGAAAAAACTGAAAAATGGATTTCCAATTTTAGGGAGTAAGATAAAAACATGTTTACATTATAAGAGAATATTTGGATAGTGAAATAATAGATGGAGGAGTATAAGAAACATGCTGAGACCACAACACGTGAGTTGCCTAAGATATTATTTATCGATAAAAGAATTGAAGGAGAAGATGAAGCCATAATTTAAGTTTCTATTGATTGTGGAATTCACACCACCCCTAATGAGTACACCCCCACCATTTTAACATCCTTTATACACCTCAAAAAATTAATCTAGATTAATAAATAGGTGGATAGTTTTCTATATTGTTTTAGAAGAAGGTTGATCCAAGGTGTTTTTATAGATTTGAGTAGAAGGGTTCTATCATGGAGCCTCTAAATAAGACTATTGATGTTTTCAATTTGGGGAGTAGAGGAGAAACCCAATCCTAGTTTTTCTTAATGAGGAAACCAAATACCCCAATATTGTGGGAATATATATGTAAGAGATCCTAGATAAAGGGATTAAAAATTAAGTTCCTTTGAGAGGTATCCCAAGTAATATATGGAGTTTCTATTTACTGATTTAGTTACTTTAGTTTTTTTTAATAATAATCTCATGATTTTAATCCCCTCCATCATTTTTATAGAACCTGGAGTCACTAAGTAAGATAAAGAATAATAATAACCCATTTTTATATGAATGATCTTGACTAATAGTGGGGGAGTTTTTGTATCACCCTTATTTTTGTGAATCCTGCTATGTGAATGATTTAAATTTTATTTTATAAAATAATAGTTATCACATATAGCTACATTTTTCAAACATACATCATAGATTATGTGTTGTGGAATTTTTTGAAGGGTACCCACTTGAGATATATATCATTTATTGATTTAGGATTCATACTACTTCTGATAAATATGATCACCTAAATTAAAATCCATATTCTACAGAAATAAAATTAAAAGAGTATCGATGAATTAGTCTGATTATAGTTAATAAATTTGATTAGGAATCCTTATCATGGGCAATTTGGTGTGGTTTTTAGAAGTGTACCATTTTATAACATCGTTTTGAATGTTAAACATATATGATCATTAGTAAGAATAATTTAGACTTTTAAAAATATCATTTTTAAATTTTCAAATATGGATTGGCAATGTGTTCAAAAAATTGTTGAAAGAATAAAATCCTTAAATAAAATTTAAAAGAAAAATGAGATATGGTTACCCATATAGCTTCCATTTATTGACTAAAAAAATAATCATAAAGGGTGTTTGTTATTGAAATTGTTAAGTTCCATACTATCTAAAATCATGTTTTAATTAAAATATGTTTGAGAGGGAACTATCTAATATTGATTCCATTCCTGGGTTTTAACACCAGAAATTGTGGGATTCCTGCTAATCGAAATTGTATAGTTCCATACTTTCTTAATCTATACTTGAAAACTACTTTCCATAATTTATGTTGGGAAATAAAAACATAAAAACAGTGTGGTGTGTGTGGATAACCATAATAAATTAAAAGGGATGAGTGAGTTAAATTTAAAAATGAATAATTTGAATACCATATATCAGTTCAACATTAAATTATATAATTTTTGAATGAATTATCTTATAATTACTTTATCAGTTTTATTTAGGAAGGGGTGGATTGAAATTTTTTTATTAACTATTTAATGAAAAATCAACTAAAATTATATTTTTTCAATTAATAGGAAATTATGATGTTTAATCTTGTGATCAAGTGAAATCCTTTGTGACAATGTTGTGGTTGATTCTTTAGCACAAGAATGGTTTAATTATAGCATTTTAATTAGCTAAATTCTTTCAGGATTTTCCAGTTATTTTAGACTAATTTGTTTAGATATCATTCCAAAATTTTATGTATATATTGAGTTGTGAAATTTATTAATTTAAAAGTGTTTTTTGGAAAACATGGGCTTTAATTAATATTTTAATATATTTTGATTATATTTCTAAAGCACTATTTTTAACATACCTAGGTCGTACTCAAATGTATTTAATTAGAAAATTGATCTTTGTAAAATATTTATTTTACAAAAATTCATTAAATTAAAAAATTCATTTATCTATTCTTTAATTTTTATTATAATTATAGTAACACATTTTTATATGTAGAGAATTAAAACTACATCAATGTTTGAACTTTTTCTATTTCAACTCTTAAAAGGACTACAATGGAAAAAATGTATCTTGATTCAAAGGCTAAAAGTATACTAGTAAGACAACATTTTCTTGTGATACCCCCTGATACAATGTTTGAATCCAACAAAGCTAATGATAGGATTTACGATGGTGTCACAATCATGATACTACTGTAATCAATATTTTAGTAAGTGTTTACATGATAACATAGCCTAATGTTAAAACTTAATAAGGAATATGTATCAATGTTGTACCAAAAAATCAATGAACATATTGTCAAAGCCCCATTTTATTAAGCATTGTGACACTTTGTTTGAGTGGAATTTATATTATCATAGCAATGTTGTCTTTTCCAGGCCAAGATATCCTTAAGAGACAATGTAGATAACATCAACCATCCAACATTCCCTAAAGACACAAAACTTTCTAAAACTCATAAAAACATGTTGATTGTGTCCATAATTAAAAATATGGTATCCCACCAAAGTAGGATTTTTCCATCCGTAAGAATATACCATCATATAAATGTATTTTTTGTTGTTAAGAAACTAGAATTAACATATCAAGAACCTATAAAAATCATTTATGTATAAATTTATAATCATATGCATGGGGAATTCAAGTAAAGGTAAAGAGACCATATACTATTCATGGATACCATATCATGTATATGTTACTAGAATATAATATGGGTATATTTATTCAACATATTTCACCAAATCATGAAATGGTACCACAACATTTCCATGTGAAATTATTGTGAATTTAGATTCATGGTAAGTACCCCAATTTAGGTGGTAAATTTAGAGGAAGATACTAGAAGATAAAAAGAATTACTTTCCACATGGAAGTGATAAAAATTTTTGTTGTACACATGCCTAGATCACACAAATGAGAATTAAAATGAATTTAAAACATAGTTTAAGATGAGGATAAGGAAATAGTGAATGGATTGACCCTTGGTGGATCAGAGGAATACATGAAAAAAGTTGCTATTAATCTAAAGTTGAGAACAATAATTCTAGAGGATGAGTTGATCTTGTATAATCACGCATAGGATTAAGGGGAAGTGTGAAGGAGAAATTTGTGTGGATTCCTAGGCTCTCTATTACATTTCAATTATTATTACAATTATTTATGGTGCATCACTAGACTTTTTTTAATGTTAATGCCGAAATTTGTTTTTATTCAATTTACTATTTTATAATATGTTGTGAGTGTTTATATATATTTATCTTACATATTAAACTAAATGTATTTTCCACCTAATTAGTGGGTTTATGATAAAAGGATGATTTTGAAGAAAAAATTAGAAATAAGGGTTTTTTATGAGAGGATTAGAAATTATTACTTGAGTGAGGATCCAATAGCATGAAAACATCCCCTATGTTAATTTGATAGCCCACATAGTAAATCTAAACTCTTTTGGTAGTGGTATCATCCAAACATAATAGATCTATCATAATTATTGTTTATTATTGCATTCTATTTGGAAAACATATTATGACCATCTAATACACTAGAAGGTCCTTAAAATTACTTGAAATATAATTCTAAGGGGCATATTGGTGGTTTCTCAACTTCATTTTCAAGATTATTAGGAGGTATTGAGTTGTTGATTGGACTCATTATCCCCGATCATATGTATCCACTCTAAGTGAAGTGGGAACTCGGTTTGTGAATTCTATAATGGGTGAATTCCACTATCTTCCACTTATTTGTCAGAATCAAATTTTCACCCCAAATTTTAGTATTTTATTTAATTTAATATCCTTCTTGTATCACTAATACTACCAAACCATCTATATGGACTGACCAACTCTCCTTGTATAAATTTAATTTATGTTCAGTATTCATCCGGAAAACCATGTAATCCATTAAGACAATTTTACCATTTAAATAATATCTTAAAAAACAATATACAACACTAAAAAATCTATTAAAACATAGCCAATTCCATTTCCATATTTTCCATCCAAACGTGAGGACCATGATTAGAATATTCCAAGCACCATTACTAAAAAACTATTTTTTGTTACTCTACAAGGTTTCTAGAACCACAACCATAACTATTATGTAGTTATTCTCATTTTTAGTTAGCTTAATAAACCCAATTCATATATTCTCCTCATCTATGAGAAACATATAACACATCATAACTTAAACAACCCATAATTATAGGATTTACAACAAGGGTGTAACAATATTAAAATTTGATTATATTTTTATTTAATAGTTTAGGAGAATTGGGAAATAAACTCACATATAAAACCCTTATAATACAAAGTGGAAAATTCTACTCAATATCCACTTTTATATAAAAACAATATAATTACATTTGAAATCTTTCTTTGTTAAAACCATGTTCTCTTATTTAAATTTGAATCCCCATATTGGAAGGTTATAACTTTTTATAATATTATACTAATATTTGGGCCCTATGAAAAATATTTGAAAACTTTTGATGAGCACAAGAATCTTAGTAAGGGATATAAAAAATATATAATCTTTTTATTCCATTTGTAAAATCATGTAGTCCCATAATAAAGGTTTCAATTTTTATATCAAAAACTTTGAGCTCAAATATTTATTTTAGTAATAATAAAATAATCATCATTGGCCAAGTATTTTCACAAAAAATATCATAATAAATCTTAAAGTAAAATTCATAATCATGAGGGTTTCTTGTAAAACATGGGTACTCATGAAAATTTTTTCTTGAAAAACATACTTCTCACCCTTAAAATGGTATAAAAATTTCTTTAAACATATGCTCATTATCTTTCCTTATGTAATCAAAATAATTCAATGAAAAATCATTTTTAAGCATATAAAATCCATATATATACATTGGAACATCATATTCATATCACTATTACAGTCACTCTTACAAGAAATATTACAAATGGGATAACCCATCTAGTTAATACAAATATAATTTCCTGGAGAACATAATCATTACCCAATGCATTTCGTATTTATATTGGGATCACCCGTCATCATAATTTATATCCAAGGTATATAAAATATGTAAAAAACATATAATATTTTATTAATATCATAAAATATCATAAAGTATTCTATTTAATAAATATATAGAAACACTTTTGGGTATGATTCAAAAATAATAATAAAAATACATTTTATTTTAAAACTCTTTAAAATAATTCTAAAGAAGTATTGGAGATAGGATAATATTTCTTGGAGACCCATGAAAAATTAGAGAGTAATATTCTTAAAGAATAACATTAATGATAGTGGTAAATTCTGCCCATGTTGTATTTATAAAAACAATATCATAATTTAATCATTTTAAAGAATATGGATATGGAGGAATAATAAATGAATAACTTTAAATCTTTTAAGATACGTTTTTAAAAGAAAAATCCCTTACCACTTTGGTAACTTTTGAATGAAATGATCATTGAAGGATATAAATTAAAAATTATTTGTAAAAAGATTAAATTTAAGTAAAGTAATGATAAAATACCTCAATATGGTATTATATACAACACAAAAAAACATTTGGTTAACATGGAAAGAGTCTCAATGAAAAGAAACTGTGATGAGAAATCCATTACCTCGAGTCTGAGTCACCACATACATAATTTAAATCTTATATAATAAACATATAATAATTTTATACTTAAATAATAACCTTTTGAAGGTGTATTCTCATATCATTATCCCCTAAATTTAATTTATTATAATGCCTTATACAATTATTAAATTAGTTAATTTCATGTGAGATGTTTTGATGACATTCAGTTCATAATCCCAAACAAACTTCAGTAATTTGAACATGGTCAAAGGGGTCATTATTCAATTATATACAGAAAATTAATCATGATATAATTATACTTTTTATACATTATATAATATTATATAACTATACATGATAATAGTATATGAAAAATTAATTTCATCAGTTCGTGGTGGTGGTAGTTTATAGGTATGCCCGAGTGGCACTATCATTTTTCAATAAATGAAAAGGTAAGAGTAAGCAATATAATATTTTTATATAATTATAATTATGACAGGAATAATATATATATATATACATATTCATTAAATAAATCCAAATAACCATCCTTGTGAGGTGGTGATGAAAAATGAAACACATTTATTTGTGGAGGTGTTAATCCACACGTAAAAATGACAGATTTTTTCACATCGCATATAATGGAAAATGAGATGAAAAAGGGATGTACAATAATCATATTAATATTAAAGTATATTTAAGTTACTGATGTTATTATTTCAACATCAGTAAATAATATTTTATGGATATGTAAGAATAAATAAATTGAAAATGCTCAGTTTAGATTTATAACTCTTCTTTGGAAAACCAGCTTTTACTTACAACATAAGCCTTCTAGGTTTGTATTTTTATTTGAAAAAACTCTGGATAATTGGGATAAGGGTTGGGATGGGATTTAGATAGGTTTGGGTGAGCTAACTGTCATAAGATCTGTAATGAAGATAGGATAAGTGGTTCCCATTTGTAAGTGAGGAGTGGTAATCATGTAATTATTCAAAATTTCAAATTAATATTAGGTATTATTCATGGTAAAGGGGAACAAAGTCACATAAAATTCATAAATAAGCTGTTATAGGTTTTAAATAAAGAAAAAAAATCACATTTATACAAGTTTTTGAGACATTGTATGCCTTATGTTTTACTTAAACCCCCTTTAAACCCAATTTTACTTTAACCATGATATCTTAAATTTTTTACCAGGATAACTTAATTATATGCACAAAAATAAAATGGGAATTATAAAAAAATTTACCGGATGATTGAAAATTTGGAATATATTTTATCATATTCAAAATCTGTAGGTGTTAGAAATTACAATTAATATAAGTATGAAAAACACATGAAAAAACAAATTTTAGGAAAATACATGATTTAAGGGTAAAAATAATTTCACATTTAAATCAAGTAATAAGTTGATTTACACAAGTTTTTTTGGTTAAATAATAAATAAATTAATGTTTTAATAAATTTTTATCAATAAAAAACTAATTGTTATTATAAGTAATTAGCCTTAAACATTACAAAATCTAGTTAATTAAACTAGAATACACTTATTACATTCCCAAAGATCTTTTCAGATTAGAGTTTTATATAATTATGTCATAAAAATGTAATGAAAAAACATAATCATACAAAGTGAATGCTACTAAAATAGTACTCATTTTTTCTATAATCTAATTTTTTATCAAACATGAATTTATTTCATGAAACATCTTTACAATATTCTGCTCAGCTTATTATTTTCTCTTACTGATCCTTAAAACCTCTGAAAAACATCTTCAAAAATGGGATGTGAAACAAAGTCCAATAAGGGAAATAAAAGATAAAGGAACAATTAGTCCATGAATACTTATAAACATATGAAATCATTTTCACAGGATATTTCTCACCATTAAAGTATCATATACTTACTTTGTGAAAACATGAGATTTACATATAACATATAAAACATAAATAAAACCATATATGTATCTTAGGGATTTACTTAATATTATAACCCACATGGATACCATATTATTTTTAATCCTCACAGTTACCTTACAGTGTAACTCTCATGACTGCCTTATGAGGTAACAATCACATATATACTTGGAATAAACCTTATGGTCAACATCCAATATAGAGATACCCAATACATTATAGGGAGATATAGTTCATACCTTTAATTATAAGGAATTTACAAGAACCCTAACATAGTCATAAAATAAAAATACTTTCATCATAAAAACGTTTCTCTTGAATTTTGTAAAAATAGAAAATTTAAAATAGAAGTTTTATTAAAAAGTCCCCTACCTCGGGTTCTTTTTACCTAAAATGAGTTCAAAACTCATGTATAATGGTTTAAAGAGTGTTATTAATTTATTAAAAAACTATACTAATGTTTATACAACTATACATGACCATATTATAACAAATTTACAAACATTTATTAATTATATTTTGTTATTTCCATTGATTCAGGTATGTTCTTTTCATGGATTACATGGTCGGTTCATTATGGATTCTTTTTTTCAAATTGAAGAAAAACTCCATAAGTTGAAAGAAATGGTATAAATATGTTTCTAAAATTTTAAATGATACAATATATCATTTTTTTGATATGAGGATTATTAATTAGATAAAAAATTAATGAAAATTATTTAATTTATTTTTGTGGTTTTTATGACCATCAAAAACTTATATAATATTATTTAATATCATATTTATATATTTGTTCCAGAACATTATATAAGTTATAATATACATAATAATAACTTATTTAACCGTATTATGGTTTCATGGATATCCTTGAAGTTAGTAATGGAAAATAAAATTGTATCCTTCACAATGATGGTAAATTAACACATCACAAATGATGTTATCATTTTTAGAATAAAAGGATAGGAGCAGAAGTTTGATGATTAATTTTTTACGTTAACAAGATAACATTACAGTATATATATGATAATGGATTTTTCATTCCACTTGGATAAGGGGAGGTGAGGAGAGAATAAGAAAATAAAAGAAATTAAAAATATAATTAAAGAAAAAGAAAGAGGTTTTTACCTCTTAAATTCTTCTCATTGAGAACCTCCTTAAAGATCTTGGTTTTTGGCATTTTGGTGAGACCAATAGGTCTTGGATATAGGTAAGAGGCTTTTGATGAAAATTGGGTAGAAATTAAATATGCTACTAGTCATTGAGGTGTGAGGAGAAGAGGTGGTTAGGGGTGGTATTTATAGTGGGGAAGAGGGGTGTTTTCACATTATTATATTTATTAGTTTATTATTTGTTCTCAAAAATATGAATAGTATGATAATTATTACTTAATATATTAAAATAATTTATTAGAGTTATATATTATAGTGATAACATCAGCAATGACTCATGTAATAGTGTATTTAACTTATAATGTATATATACCATAAATTTCCATATTTCACTATTCACAAAAAATTTAACTATTTCAGAAAAATCTCAAAAAATCACCCTAAAACTTTTTTTACATATAGATTTAAAAAATTTACTCCAATTTATGATAATAATTTTCTAAAAATGATAAATTTAATTTTTAATTAAAATAGTTATTAAATAAAAAACAACAATTTTCAAATTATAACTGATTTTATGACACTTTGAAAAATTAATTAAGGTCTCATAAACTTTTCTTATAATAATAAGATAAAAATGTTAATTTATGAATATATTTTAAGATAATAAATTTTATTTTAAATAATTATATTAATTATAAAATTGTAAATAAATATTTATGTGTCACAAAAATACCAACACATAATTTATCGTTTACAAAACATTTATTTGCTTATTAAATGGTATAAATATAACATATTTTCACTTATAAGATACATAAATTTAATTTATAATTTCATAGGTGTGGTTAATATTCTATTATTATAGATTTCTTAGTTTCTATAAATATCACTTATTTCATTATAAATTTATAATGAATTTAACTATTTAATTAAAGAATTAAAAAAATTATAAGTACCTAGGTTGTTACATTATCCCTAATTTATATAAATTGTGTCCTCCTGATTTTTTCACTTATTCAAAAATGGGGATACTTTTCCCTATTAGCATTTTCAGATTCCCATGTTTCTTCTTAAACCATGTAGTTTCTACAAAAAACTTTAACATGGTGAATTAATTTATTTCATCATATTTTCTCGCTACTATTTAGAATCTGAAGAGGATTTCCTCATAAGAAAGATTCTCTTCTAGTTGAACTAATACTAGTCTCAAAACAAGAAATGAATCTGGCACAAAATTTCTCAAAATCAAAACATGGAAAACATTATGTACCTAAGATAAACTTAGAGGAAAAACTACTTAGTAGAAAACTATTCAAACTTTCTCCATGATTTCAAAAGGTTAAATGAACCATGGAATTAGATTTACTTTCTTAAAAAAATGCATAACACTTTTTGAAGGAGATATTTTAATGAAACTTGATCACCTATCTTGAAATAAAGTTCTTTCTCCTATGATATTCATAACTTTTCTTCTTAGTCTAAGTTGTTCTCATCTATTGCTGGATCAACATAACATTATTTTCCACGCCATCTACTAAATCCAGTCCTATCAACTTCCTTTACCTAAATTCATACCAAAATTCTAGAGTTTGACACCGCTTCCCATATAATTCCCCAAAATATGGAATCTGTATTTTGAAATGAAAAATTTTATTATAAGAAATCTCAATTAAAGAAGAATTGTGATCCAAAATTCTATGGTAATCCAATTAACAAGCTCAAATCATATCCTTCATTGTCTAAATTATTTATTTGGATTGTCCATTAGATTTACAATGAAAGGATATGATTAAATTTAATTTAGTTCCCAATTAATTTTCAAGGCCTTTCCAAAAGTTATAAGTAAACTTGGATTATGGTTAGATACAATGGACTGAGTAACTCCATGTAACCTGACAATATCTTTTAGTTACAATCGAGAAAGATAATCTAGACAAAGAGTATCTCAAATAGGATGAATATGTGTAGATTTAGTCACCTGATCAATAATAACCCAAATCACATTGTTACCTTAAGAAGTCTTTGGTAATACCACCATGAAGTCTATGGATACATTTTCCCATTTCCACCATGGAACTGTAAAATAATCAAGCATCCCCTTTGGTAGTTTTAACTCTGATTTAACCTATTGACAATTCAAACATTTCATTGTAAAATCAACAATATATATTTTCATTTCATCCCACTAGTAACACTCCCAATGGTCTATGTACATCATAGTGCTTCTCGGATGAATTTAAAATGGAGAACTATGAGTTTCTCACAATAATTATTTCTTTAGATAGGAATCACAAGTCACACATAATCTTTATAAATTTTAAATTATGGAAAATTATCCATTCTAACCAATTCTACCTTTTTCTACAACTCATGGTATTCCTTCTGCAATAGATTAATTCTGTTTGATAGAGACATCTTCACTAACACCTGAAACAAAACAAATGAATTCCTTACACCAATAACTTCTAAGCCAAGATTTATCAAATTATTAATCAAGGGGAAATGTTACAAATATAACATGTTTAATATAGCATGATATTTTTTACTCAAGGAATCAAACACTTTGTTATCTTTTCTAGGTTGGCAATTGATCATGAAATCATAATCCTTTAGTAATTCAAGCCATATTATATGCCTCATGTTCAATTTCTACTATTTGAATATATACTTCCAACTTTTATGGTTAGTATATATTTCACATTTGGATCAATAAATGATGCCTCAAAATTTTCAAAGAGAAAACCATAGCTACAAATCCCAAATCATGTGTAGGATAATTTAATTCAAGTTGATTTATTTGTCTTCAAGCATAAGCAATTAACTGATCATTATTCATTAGAATACAACCAATTCACTTCAATGAAGAATCACTATAGATGAAAAAATCACCATTTCTAGAGGGTAGGGACAAAACTAAAGCATTCACCAACATCCTCTTCATTTATTGAAATCAAACATTACAATATTTTGTCTGAATAAATTTAACCCCTTTTCATGTTAAATTAGTTTGTGGGATAGATAATTATGAAATTTTAAAAAAAACTTCCAGTTATAGCATGCTAATAAAAATAAAATATGAATCTTAGTATCATTTGTAGTTCTTGGACATTCATCAACCACTTCTATATTGGTAGGACCAACTGTTATACCATCCTTATTTACAATTTTCCCATGAAAATAAATTTGTTACAACCAAAAATAACATTTATAAATTTCACATATAACTTATTTTCTTTGAGAGTATGTATGGAAATCCTTAATTTTTTTCATGATCTTCATATATTTTTGAAGACACCAAAATATCATACATAAAAACTACAAAAACTTTTCCAAATATTCAAAATAGATTCTATTCATAAGATCCATAAATATAGTTAGAAAATTTTCAAACCGAAGGGAATAACAACAAACTCATAATGCCAATATCTTGTTTGGAACACTATTTTTGAAATATCTGTTGGAGTTGGTGGCCTAGAACCAACTAATTTGTACATTATTCATTAATAAATACATTATCACATCTTGATTGTTCTTCTTCGTGACATTGCATGTGATAATTTCCTAAGGACAATTGTTTCATTAAAGGGCCATAGCGGATCTCTGCTATGATGAGAACCCGGAAGTGTCATAACACTGTTCTTCAATATATGTTCTATGGCCGGATGATATTATTTTAGGGGAACAAATAATACAGGTCATTAGGGGTGAGGACTCATAAAACATTGAGGCTCCTTATCATGGTGTGCGCCCTTGGTAATATCCAGGAGGATATTATGAGAAGGAGACATGCCAGTAGAAAATCCACATTTCATAGTGTAATTGGATGTTTCTATCTGCGGACGTGTGTATTGGTCCTTAGACTTTAATATTATTATTAATGGTTATTAAAACTTGCGCACTTAGATGCATTGATGAAAACTGTGATGACACACTGTTCGTAGCAAGGTAGGATATGTTGGGTGCGTCACGAGTAATATTGCATTAATAGATAATGTGAGAAAGGATTTGTCCCTTCTGTTCCATAACAGAAGTAGATATCTCAGGCCCTTTGATGAAATTGATATAGCCTAAATACATCCATGTCCATGCTAAGGAATGGGCGATTTCAATTTCGGAAAGTCAAAGAAAGAATAATCGAGCACATGGGTTGATGGAACTAGCTTGAAACCCTCTTGATTAGAGATATCAAGGCAAAGGGATTATATTACACGGTAAGAATTTGTATGAGGTGACACGCCATTGTGGCGTTAACTTATTTCTCTATGGGTTCCTTGGCATATTTCTAGACGCTAACCGTGGACTTTAGGCAGGCTCCGCCTAATGACACTGATAAAGGGGCCTAGAGGGTCACACACTAAGTGCGTCCATGTATCACAGTTAAATATTAATTTAACAAGCTAAATAAATATTATTCCCGACTATGGTTTAATAATTATTTAAGGATGCCAGATTTCATTTATTTCAACACAAGTTATTCGAGAGAATATATTGTGGGCGAAATGATACATTTATTAGTGAGTAATGCAGTTACATTTATTTAAGAAATAAATAGT
Organism: Viscum album; assembly: GCA_963277665.1. Classification (NCBI taxonomy): domain Eukaryota; kingdom Viridiplantae; phylum Streptophyta; class Magnoliopsida; order Santalales; family Viscaceae; genus Viscum; species Viscum album. The sequence goes on along the minus strand of OY728150.1, from coordinate 623,646,455 downwards.
CATTACTCAAGGACTAATAAATGTGGTGGAGGAAATAAAGGAAAGTGGAAAATAAAAGTACATGTTGTGTATATTAAATATACACACCGTGTAGTTTTATGGAAAACGAGTACACACCGTGTATTAATGATTACACGACGTGTAGTTTTTCCAGTTGGGATTTTGAGGATATATTATTGTTTTATTAAATGATATTTATTATAATCAGCATGAGCACATGTCAAGGAATTAATAATTCGACATGGGGTTTTTCAATAAGAGTTAATGAAATTAATAAAACATGTAACATGTTTATTTATTGTCATAACTCTATAACCTCAAACGTGATTATAAATATCCTCACAAAGCCCACACTTTTCCTCAATCGTTGTGCACAACAATTCCAATGAATTCTTTCAAGCCCGAAATAACTCCTTCCTCCAAGAATGCTCTGAAGACCAAAAGTCCAAGGCGATCAAAGGCAGACATCACAAGTGAAGGTTCTTCCATGCTAGCACCCAAAGATCCCTTTGGCAACATCTGGAGATATGTGGCACATGTGTGGATCACTGCAAGAGGAATCCTACACTTGGATTCTACGATGCAACGATGGATCACAGGATCATGACTGGAGACATCAACGAAGAAATAATTCCACCAAGGTAATTCTTTTGAATTAATTAAATTAATTATAACCAACATATGATGATCCTATCTCTATGGTTACGAGATTCCCTCTTAAGTTTTTCATTCTTATTTCCATTTTGATGATTCGGCATTTTACATCATGACGGACCTCGGATTGAACATTGTTTAAATGTTAAAATTAAAGTTGGGAAAACCCACCAACACGCTTCCGCTATGCCCGGAACCTACAAGTGGTATCAGAGCAGTCATATCGTTGATTATAATTATTTAGCTTTTCGTTGATGTTTTACGCATTAAATAATTTAGTTGTTTCAATTCAAGTTAATCATTATTTAAACTGAATCTCGAGATCTGCTCCTCCTCCCTCATTTCTCATTCACCTCATAGAAACAAATTTTTCTTTTAACTTTGATTAAAAGAAAATAGAGGAACTCATCTGGAGGAACCAAACATTTCTGGCCATAAAACATCAGAATACACGACGTGTATTCAGAAGTACATGTCGTTTAGTCTACATTCAATGCATTGACTGATCCGCCAAATCAAGTCATGTATTGGAGTATACCTATGTCATTTATGACACCGCGTATTGACCAGGAACAAGTGGCACACGGTTTCCAGATTACACGTCGTGTGGTCCAACTGAACACGACATGTAGTCCCTTCTGGTTCGGGTTAGACCGTGTACCCTGTACACAGATTTCCCAACTGGAAACCATGTAACGCGGAAACTACACAGCGTGTGTCCCACAGAATATGTGGGTTACTCTGAAAATTTCTTAAGTACATTAACACGCCATGTCCTCGGGCATGTATTTCAGATTGATGGTGAAGAAAAGTACACGCCGTGTAGTCGGAACTACACGTTGTGTACTCACCCAAATTACGTAGATTTATTAAAATTTATTATTCTATTATACAAACCCTTGAGACATGTACCGTAGTGAAGGGGTAAAGCTGAGGCACAACACGTGATAGGTGTTTTATATATATGTGTTTAATTTAACATTTGCGTAATAAATGGGAATTCACCGGGTTTCCTCCAAGGTACAAGTTATGTACAAGGACAATTTTAAATGAATTTATTTGTTTAAAATTGTGATGGATGAGAATCTCAAGGAAATTCAGAAAAGGGTTTAAGATAATAGGATTGATTAATTAAAGATAATTAATTGATTCAAGCATGATTTATCTTAAACAAGAATGATTAAAAGAATTGAATGAAAGTTTTATTTATTTGTAAATATCTTTGCATGTATGGATGATCATGAGCTAGACCAAGACCTTTGTATGTGAATGGTTTCTTTTAATTAATTTATTTAAATTAATTTTTTTTTGCCTTTGAGCCTTCTCCTCATTAATATGTTGGGACTGCGCGCCCAAGGATTCTTTTATGTGAAAACCCCTTTTTACCCCTCACATGTATGTGAGATAACTTCATATGTAATGGATGGAGCACCCAAGCTAGTGGAGACGGCTCAAGTTAGGAGCCAAGGATAAACCAAACTAAGGAGATACAAAGGTGGATAGGTGGAAAGCTATAAACACGAACCCGAAAGGTTCAAGGTGTTTCTCCCCTAGGTCTTGGGTTAGTTTATCAACCTCTAGATAAACTAACCAATAGAAGAGCTCATGATCATACCATTTATTTTATTTATGTCAGTTTCATGGTTTATGTATTGTGGGTGTGTTGTCACAATCACACAATTAATGAATTAAACAAGCATGCAACATGGAACTAAAATAAAAACCGGCTTATACGTAAATGTTATCTTATACATGGTTAATCACTCAAGTATATCCCAATTAATATTAAAAATAATCTAATCAAATATAATAAAATTGAAATTTACGTATAACTATAAAATCCCTCAAAGAAATATTAAGTCGGTATAGCCTTCCATAATCTTGGTTAGAATCAAACCATAGTTCAAAGTGCTTGACCAACCCTAGTTGGGGTGATTTCAACTATCGGGGAATTCTAATTCATGGTTTTGGGTTGACTTGACTTGGTTCACATCAAGGGTTGATTGTCATAGTAGGACTTGGTGTTACCAAGAGGCAAAGGTTGAGGAAATCCAAAATAAAAGGATTTCAGGACTGGGGAGTCCACTCAGCAGATCAAGGAGATTCGAGTTAATGAAGTTGGAATTTGGAATGCCTTCCTAAAAACCTTAAAGTTTCTTGAACAACCCTAGTTGGGGTAATGTGAAGGGAAATATGGATCCTTTCCACTAGAATATTCAGGCAACAGAATATTCCGAAGTCAATGGTGAGGTCTATTGGATTTCGATAAAATAGCGGGAGACTAATAAGTAATAATTTATTTGTCTCAGTTTTGTAATAAAGTACTAAACCTTTGCTTATCCTAATTTGTTGAAAAGACAAGAAAAATGACTCCAAAAATATCATTGAGAACCATAGTCGAGAAGGAAAACCTTCTCACTGGCACCAATTTCTAAGAGTGGCCTAGGCGTTTACGTGTCATCAATCACCATGAGAGGAAATTGTATGTGCTGGAAGAGCCTGTTCCAGTTGCGCCTAGATCGGAAATTCTGCCCTTAACTCCCCAGGTAGATAAGGAAATAGGGCATGAAAAACCTACAGTCTTTATGGTGAATAAGAGGAAGGACAAGGAAAAGGGAAAAAAGACTTATAAATGGTCTAAAGCCCCCGAGAACCATCCATCCAAGAAGGGGAAGATCCAGAGTTAGGGCAAGGAATGAGAGGTAGTGTGTTTTGAATGTGGCAAGCAAGACCACTAGAAGAGGAACTACATCCAGAAGTGTCGGGATGCTAAAGGTGCATTCATTATCGAGGGTAATCTTTTTATTTCTACACATTGGGTATTAGATACATCTTGTGGGGCTCAAATCTATATTCAAATATAGGAAACAAGTAGATTTAGAAAGATTTCCAGAGGACAGGTGGATTTTCGAGCTACCAATGGTGCAAGGATGGTTGCATTGGCTATTGGCGATTACCACCTCTCATTGCCAACAAGCATTATTTTGGTTTTAAAAAACTGTTATTATGTGCCTAGTGTTACCAAGAAAATAATTTATGTATCTTGTTTGGATATGGATGGATTTGTTTTCAAATTTGGAAATAAGGGTTGTCGCTTTTATAAGAACAATGTATATTATGGTATGAAACATTTAAATAATGTTTTGTATGTATTAAATTATGAAAACCAAGTGTTCGCAATCGATAACGAAACAAACCCACATGACTCATACATCACCCAGTTGTGGCATCACTGTCTCAGTCATGTGAACAAGAAGTGCTTAACAAAGCTCTGCCAAGATGGCTATTTAGACTCTACTGAGCTAAAACCACTTGATAGATGTCACACTTGTTTACAAGGAAAAATAAACAAGCCGCATTTTGTTGGATAGGGTTAATGGGCCATAGATCTTCTAGGATTGGTACACAAAAATGTGTGTGGACCATTTCCAGTAGAATCTAGAGGTGGATATTATTACTTGATTACTTTTACTGATCATTTGAGTAAATGTGTCTAAGTCTACATAATGAGGTATAAGTCAAAGGCTTTAGAGAAATTTAAGGAATTCAAGAATGAAGTAGAGAATCAGCTTGGTAAGAAGACAAAGATGCTTTGATCAGATCGAGGTGGAGAATATTTAAACCAAGAGTTCATCGATCTTATACAGGAGTCTGGGATTCTATCTCAGCTCACTCCTCCTTATACACCACAGTGGAATGGTGTTAGTGAAAGGAGTAACCACACCTTGTTGGACATGGTGAGGTTGATGATGAGTCATGCAGATCTTACATTATCCTTTTGGGGATATGCATTATAAACTGTAGCATACACATTAAACCGAGTACCAACTAAGGCGGAAAATGGAATTCCATCTGAGTTTTGGAATGGAAGGAAACCCACTTTGTCGCACACATGTGTATGGGGATGCGAGGCATTTGTTAAGGACTTCTTAGGAAACAAACTAGTAACCTGGGGCTCAAGGTTTATCTTTATAGGATATCCAAAGGAAACAAAAGGATATTACCTATATAACCCTTTAGAAAAGAAAGTGACTCTCACCAGACAAGTTGTCTTTCTTGAGAGGGAGCACATCCTCAAGAAGGATAGTGGGAGAAAGATCTACTTAGACGAAGTTGATGCTCAAGATACACAAGAGTTGTTAGAGGAACAAGTTCCACAGATTTCCATGGAAGAGGTTCCAGAAACACAAGTACTATGTTAGAGCTCAAAAGAGGTAAGGGAACCAGAGAGATTTGGTTTCCTAGTCACCGAGGATGGTGAATCATTATTGTAGCACAATGATGAACCTCTCTCCTACAAGGAATAAGTAGGATGCTCAGAAGCTGCAAGATGGCTAGAAGATATGAATTCTAAGATGGATTCCATGTACCAGAACCAAGTCTATGTTCTCGTCGATGAGCCAGTTGATGTAAAGCCTGTTGGATGCAAATGGGTATTCAAGAGAAAACTGGACATGGAAGGTCATGTTAGCACCTCTAAAGCAAGGCTAGTGGATAAAGGATTCAGACAATGTAATGGAATTTACTATGATGAAACCTTCTCTCTAGTTTCCATGTTTAAATCCATAAGAATAGTACTTTCCATAGTACCTTATCATGACCATGAGATTTGGAAAATGGATGTCAAAACAGCATTCCTTAATGGGAACTTTCAGGAAGATGTCTATATGACACAACCAGAAGGGTTTGTGACACCAAGTGAAGTCAAATGGGTTTGCACGTTGCAGAAATCCATTTATGGATTAAAGCACGCATCCAGGTCATGGAACATTCGATTTGATGAAGCCATAAAAGAATTTGGTTTCATTAAGAACGGATGTGAGCCCAGTGTTTATAAGCGGTTTAATGGGAATGCGATCATTGTCCTAGTAGTATATGTTGATGACATATTTCTTATTGGAAATGATGTACCAGCCTTACAGTCAGTTAAGGACTAGTTGAACAAGTGTTTCTCCATGAAGTACTTGGGCGAAGCATCCTACATTCTAGGGATCGAGATCATTATTGATAGATCCAAGAGGCTGCTTAGACTATGTCAGGGTACATACATTAACCAAATACTAAAGAGATTTAGTATGGAACAATCCAAGAGGGGATTGGTTCCAGTGTCACATGGCCTACATCTTTCTAAGAAAATGTGTCCACATACACAACAGGATAAAGATAGAATGGGTAAAATCCCATACACTTCGGCTGTAGGATGCATCATGTATTCCATGTTATGTACCAGGCTTGATGTCACCTATGCACCGAGCATGGTAGGCAGATATCAAGCAGATCCAATAGAACAACATTGGACTGCTGTTAAGACTATCCTTAAGTATCTGATAATAACTAAGGATATGTTCCTGGTGTATGGAGGAGATGAGGATCTTGTCATCAGAGGGTATGCTGATGCTGGTTTTCAGATAGATCAGAATGATCTGATGTCGCAATCTGGATATGTTTTATATCTCAATGGAGGAGCTATGAGCTGGAAGAGTTCAAAGCAACCCGTTGTCGCTGATTCTACAGCGGAGTCCGAATATATAGCAGCTTCTAATGCAGCCAAGGAAGCCGTCTAGAATCAGAACGTTTTCCAGGAGCTTTATGTGGTGTCTATCAGTAAAGATCCTATCATTTTGTATTGTGATAATACTACAACAGTGGCTCTTGAAAAAGAACCAAGGTAACATCAACGGACAAAACACATACTCCGAAAGTATCACCTCTTGAGGGATATCTATAAGATGGGTGATGTTACATTGAGTAGAGTGTCCATGGAAGAGAACGTGGAGGACCCCATGACTAAAGGTCTATCTCAGCAGAAGCATGAATATCATGTGAGAGGTAGTGGGTTAAATTTAATTAGTAGTTGTCTCTAGTCCAAGTGGGAATCTGTTGGAGTCGGTGGCCTAGAACCGACTACTTTATACTTTATTCATTAACAAATACCTAATCACATCTTGATTGTTCGTCTTCATGACAATGCATGTGATAATTTCCTAAGGACAGCTATTACATGAAAGGGTCATAGCAGATCCCTACTATGATGAGAACCCGGAAGTGCCATAACACTGTTCTTGAATATATGTTCTATGGCCGGATCATATTATTTAAGGGGCACAAATAATACAGGTCATTAGGGGTGAGGACTCATAAAACTTTGAGGCACCTTCTCATGGTGCTGCCCTTGGTAATATCCTGGAGGATATTATGAGAACGAGACCTGCTAGTAGGAAATCCAAATTTCATAGTGTCATTGGATGTTCCTATCTACGGACGTGTTTATTTGTCCTTAGACTTTAATATTATTATTAATGGGTATTACAACTCATGAACTTAGATGTATTGACAACGATAGTGACGACACACTATTCGCAATGAGGTAGGATACATTGGGTACGTCACGAGTAATACTGCATTAATAGATAATGCGAGAACGGATTTGTCCCTTCTGTTCCATAATGGAAGTAGATATCTCTAGCCCTTTGATGGAATTGACATAGCCTAAATAAATACATGTCCATGGTAAGGAATGGGCGAGTTCAACTCCTAAAAGTCAAAGAAAGAATAATAGAGTACATGGGTTGATGGCACTAGTATGCAACCCACTTTATTAGAGATATCAAGGAAAATGGATTTTATTATACGGTAAGCATTCTGTATGAGGTGACATTTCATTGTGGCATTAACTTCTTTCTCTATGGGTGCCTTGGCGTGTTGCTAGACGCTAACCTTGGAATTTAGGCAGGCTCTACCTAATGCACTTGAGAAAGGGGCCTAGAGGGTCACACACTAAGTGTGTCCATGTATCTCAGTTAAATATTAATTTAACATGTTAAATAAATATTATTCCCGACTGTGGTTTAATAATTATTTAGGGATTCCTGATTGCATTTATTTCGACAATTGTTATTCAAGAGAATATATTGTGGGTGAAATAATACATTTATTAGCGAGTAATGTAGTAACATTTATTTAAGAAATAAATATTCATTACTCAAGGACTAATAAATGTGGTGGAGGAAATAAAGGAAAGTGAAAAATAAAAGTACATGCCATGTATATTAAATATACACGACGTGTATTTTTATGGAAAACAAGTACATGATGTGTATTAATGATTACACGCCATATAGTTTTTCCTATGGGGATTTTGAGGATATAATATTGTTTTATTAAATGATATTTATTATAATCAGTGTGGGAGCATGTCAAGGAATTAATAATTCGACATGGGGGTTTTCAATAAGAGTTAACGAAATAAATAAATCACGTAACACATTTATTTATTTTCATCACTCTATATCCTCAAACCCGATTATAAATATCCTGAAAACCCCAACACTTTTCCTCAATTATTGTGCACAACAATTCTAAAGAATTATTTCATGCCCGAAAGAACTCCTTCCTCCAAGAACGCTCTCAAGACCAAGAGACCAAGGCGATCGAAGGTGGACATCATAAGAGAAGTTTCTTCCATGCTAGAACCCAGATATCCCTTCGGCGATGTCCAGAGATAAGTGTCACATGTGTGGATCACCACTAGAGGAATCCTACACATGGATTCTACGACGCAACGACGGATCACAAGATCAAGACCAGAGACATCAATGAAGAAATAATTACACCAAGGTAATTCTTGTGAATTAATTAAATTAATTATAACCAAAATATGATGATCCTATCTCTGTGGTTCTGGGATTCCCTCTTATGTTTTTCATTCTTCGTTCCATTCCGAAGATTCAGCGTTTTACATCGTGACGGATCTCGGATTGAACATTGTTTAAACGTTAAAATTAAAGTTGGGCAAACCCACCAATGCGCTTCCCCTGCGCCTAGAACCTACAATATAATCCTCCTTCAACATAGGTGATGGTACATGGATATAAAGACAATATTAAAAGATACCATGTTCCATGTATATGATTAAATAAGTCATCAATATGTGTCAACAAATACTTATTATTAACTGTAATGTTATTCAAAGCTCTATAATAAATAAAAATCCCCACGGAATCTTATTTATTTTTAATAAGAAAAATAGGACCCCCCTATGATGATGTGTTAGGATGAATCCAACCTTTATCAATTAACTCCTACAACTACGTTTTCAATTTAATAAGTTCCAATTGATCCATTTGATAAGGTGGTTCGGAAATTTTCATGTCATCAAGAACTAAGTGAATAGAAAACTCAAGTTCCCAATAATGTATAACCACTAAAAACTCATCAAGAAAAACATCCAGGTATCCATTTACCATTGGAACATCATTAATCTGAACAGATCCCTTATTTTCAAAAATATTTTCAAATTAACTTTCATTTTCATATTTTAATAGTTTCTTAGCTTCCTAATTCGTTATTAATGGTACATGTTCATTATTGTATAAAAACTAAAACTATTTCTGAAAAAAACTTATTTAGCTCGATAATCAATCTTAGAATGATAAAAATAAAGTCATTTTATACCCAAAATAACATAAAACTCTACTAAGGTATGAATAATATGGTTTGTAGTTAATTCATTTCCACAAAAAACAATAAAAAGATTCTTATAACGTCATTTTGCCTTAATATTTCCCCTTGGTGTTTTAACCATAAGATTTTGTTTTATTTCTTGAGGTGAAATTTATAATTTACTAGAAAATTTCTCAAAAATAAAGGAATGTGTAGACCACGTATCAAACAAGTAATTAGAAAAATCAATGTAAACAAATAAAGTACCTCATAACACTTCATTGGATGGCCCAAAAGCTTCCAAAGTAGTCAGAAAAGATTTTAATACACCTTTCTGCTTATAATATGATTGCTTCCCATTATCTAGAGCTTTCTTTGGGTAGGAATTTTCATAATGAACCATCACATTACATTTAAAACACTTTATAGTTTTCTTATCAAAAATAAGTATACTATTACTAAGATCTTTATCTTTTCAATCTTGGACCATTTTTACAAACTTACCACATTGAAAACACTTCATGTATTTGTAAATGCATTACCCAGGTTTCTTTTTACCACACTTCCCACAAAATTGAAACTGGACTTTCTTACCTTCAAATTTATTTTATTGATTCATACCCATTGGTTACCATATGAACATCTTATTTTTCTTTTTCTAAAAGTTCACATAATCATAAAAAAATCCATTTCTACCCTATTAGAACATCAAGCATGTTTTTCATAACATTTGAATTCATGGGAGTCCAATGCCCTTCGATATCTTCGATTCAATCTTCAATAAACATGATTTATTCTACTATCAAGATCTAGAATAATATTTAGAGCATACCTTTCCAATTTGGTTAGTATTTCTTCATATGTGGCCACTGAGTATTCCTCCTTTTGATTCAATTCAAGGAATTTATTTTCTATACTAAGTCAAACCACCTTTGGAAAATATTTTTCAAGAAAAATATTCCTAAATTCAAACCATTCTAAGGCATCAATCTCATAAATATAACTGATATTTTTGACCATTGACCACTACTAGTCGACTTTAAATTCCAAATGATAAATAAAAAGGCTAAACTATTTATTATATGAACACCCATGACATAAAATATATTTTCAAGGTATTTAATCCATCCTTCAGCCTCTACTAGGTCAAAAGACCTACTAAAAGTAGGTGGGTGTTGCCTCATAAAATGTTCCACTATCATTAAGTTATTTTGTGGTTAAAATGGATATTATATTTCATGGATGATTACAATATTTATAGCCTGCTCTAACTAATCCATCATGGTCACAAATTGCTTAGCTCCAATTCCCATCATTCTAGGTTTTAGATTTGGAAATATATCTTCATCTCGGTGCCTTCCTACTTCATATTCCCTATTTCTTATTTGAAAAACCATTCTGAACATACATATCTTAGATAAATAAACTTAGTAACATTTAAATGCGATATAATTTCAATATAACCGTAATTTATAAATAATTTATGGTATTCTATTAACATTATCTTATCCATTAAATCTATCTAAACCAATCCCTGATAGAAACTATAAGGACCTGACCATAAACATTATATATTCTAGTTAATTCTACTAAAATAAAATTATTACATTACCACAAATCTTTTTAGTTTAGAGTTTTAGATAATTAGGTCATAAAAATTACATGATAGCCAACAAGTGTACCGATTTTATACTACTAAAACAGTATCCATTTCTTCTATAATACAAAATATTTTAATAAAACATGATTTTATTTCATGAAAAATCTTCACAATATTCATCTTGGATTCTTATTTTCTTTTACCCATCATTAAACCCCTTGAAAAATATTTTAAATAATGGTATGATAAAAAAATATCATTAAGGTACATAAAAGAGAATGAAATCATTATTCCATGAATACTTATAAACATATGAAATCATTTTCCAAATATATACCTCTCACACTTAAAGTATCATATACTTACTTTGTGTAAATACTATATTTCTATAAAACATCGAAAACATAAATAAAAATATATAGGTATATTTGGTCATTAATTAATTAAGATTTTAAACCTTATGACTACCATATGATTTGTGACTATCAAAACTACCTTACAATATAACCCTCACAACTACCTTATGATATAACCATCACAGTTACACTTGGAATAACCATTAGATTCAACATTCAACATAAACATTCCCAATGAATTATAGGGAGATATAGGTCCCAAAATTAATCATAAAACTTTCCCAATAACCATAACATAGTCATAAAATAATCATACCTGCATAAAAAACATTTCTTTTTAATTAGTAAAAAGATAAATTTAAAAGAGAATTTTCCCTTAGCATGGGTTCGTCTTATTTTAAATGAGTAAATTTTTTTTATAATGGTTTAAAGAGTATTATTAATTTATGAAAAAACTATAATAATGTTTATATTGCCTTATATAACCATATTATAACAACTTTCCACCCATTTATTATTAATATTTTGTTATTTCCATTGATTTGGGGTTGTTTTTTTTCATGGTTTCCATGGTCGGTTCGTTATGAATTTTCTTGTTGAATGGAAGAAAAACTAAAAAAATTGGGAATAAATGGTATTGATATGTTTACATAATTTTAAATGATTCCATATATATATATTTATGATATAAGGATGATTCATTAGATAAAACATTAATGAAAATAATTTAATTTATTTTCGAGCTTTTTGCAGCCATCACAAACGTATATCATTTTATTTAATATCATGTTTATATATTGGTTCCATAACATTATATAACTTAAAATACATATAATAAAATATTATTTAACCATAATAATAGTTTTATGACTATCCATGAAGGTGGTAAAGGAAAATTAATGTGTATCATCTAAGATAATGGTAAATCGACAAATCACGGATGGTGTTCTCGTTTTTAAAATAAAATGGATAGGAGGTAGAGTTTGATGATGAATTTTTCCATGAACATGGAAAAATTAAAGTATATATAAGATAATGGGGTTTTCATTCCACTTAGATAAGGGGATGTGATGAGAGAATATGAAAATAGAATAAAGTAAAAAAGAAAATAAAAGAAAAAGAAATAGGTTTTTACCTCTTGAATTATTCTCATTGAGAACCTCATTATGGCCCTTGGTTTTGGACTTTTGGTGAGAGCAGTAGGTCTTGGACGTGGAGAAGTGTCTTGGGAAGGGTATTGAGTAGAAATTAAATAATCTACAAGGCTTTTATGTGTGAGGAGAAGAGGTGGTGAGGGGTGGTATTTATATTGGAGGATAATGGTGTTTTTTCATTATTATATTAATTAGTTTATTATTTTTGTATGAAGCCTATGAGTATTTTGAGCATTATAAATAAATATATTAAAATAATTAAGTGTATTTCAGGATTATGGTAATAAAATCTAAAATGAATCAATGAATAGTTTATTTAACTTATATTGTATATATACGAGAAATTATCGTATTTCTCTATTCACTAAAAATATAACTATTTCAGAAAAATCTCAAAACATCGCCCTAATATTTTTTTAACGTGTAGAATTTAAAAATGAACTCCATTTTTTGAAAATAATTTTCAAAATATTTAAAATTTAATATTTATTTAAAATCATTATGTAATTGAAAAATACAAATTATAAAATTATTATTGATTTTATGAGAATTTGAAAAATTAATTAAGGTCCCATAAAATTATATTATAGTCATAATAAAAAACAATATTAATTTAGGAATATATTTTATGAAAATAAATCTTATTTTAAATAATTATATTAATTATAAAATTTTGAATAAGTATTTATATTTCACAAAAATACCAACATTTAATTTATCATTTAAAAAACATTTATTTAATTATTCAATGGTTTAAATATATCATATTGTCACTTATAAGATACATAAATTAAATTTATACTTTCATAGGTGAGGTTACTATTATTTTCATATAGATTTCTTAATTTATATAAATATCACTTATTTCATTATAAATTTATAATGAATTTAAATATTTAATTCTAGAATAAAAAAAATTGATAATTACATAGGTTGTTACCGTTTCCATCTAACAATAACATTAAATGAAAATTCCAAAAAAGGTTTATATTTGAATAAAATATAATTTATGTTCCTAAAAGTCAAGAATGGGTTCCCAGATTCAGAATAATGATTTAAAATATGTTATTTAACTTCTTTAACATATATTTGATCAGGGAGAAGGTTTAAAAAAAATTTAGATATGATAACATCATAATAATATCATAAATGTGACAATATTTGAAAATTCAGTATTTTCACAATTAACATAAAATTTATTTATTTTATAAAAATATCAAAATTTTGGCTTATGATAAATTAAATATGTTGATAAAAAGGTAGTTACTTTTTTACAAATTCAATTTATAAAAGTTTTAGAAATTAATTATAATATATTCACATAAAATTTAATAAAAACTATTTTTGAAGAAAAATTATTTATGATGTATAAAGTGGATTTAACACCCTTCATTGCCTAATAAGGAAAATTAAATAAATGTTAATTAAATTTTCTGTAAATATAATCTATTAAATTCATTACATTAATTTATCAATTTTGATAAATTTAACATTTTAAGATTAAAATAATTGGAAATATAAAAATAGTTTTATGAAAAACATCCCTTTCACCTTAAAAATATTTTTTCTTCATTTCTAACCAATGGATAAATAGTTCAGTACTAATTATTCATTTTAGTAAAATAAAATTACTTTATATATTTCATAATACATTTATTCCTATTCATACACACCAAACCAATGACTAGATCATATTAGTCATAAATAAATAATAATATTTCTATTGTACCACATGGTTCATTTGTGCTCGGTGTTGTATGTACCACACATTATCAAATATATTATTTAAATAAAATTAATTCTATAATATCATGGTTTTAAATTTTACGCCATTAAATAAATTATGTCCTCAAAATTTTATCTCATCTCTTATAAAAGGATTTAAAATAGTTTTTAACATAAATTTCAAATAGTGGAAGATAAAATATACTATCATGAATGGAAAACCTTTTTAAATATTTTTTTAAAAAATAACTTTATAAAAAACCATGTCATAAAAAAATGGATAGTAAAATATCCTTTTGGAAATTTGATAATTAAGATATGAAGGTCACCAATAATAAAACACAATTAGGCTCCCAAATAAGGGGATCATTGGTGGGAGGTGAAAGTATTTACATAGAGGGAAAAAATAACATCCAATGAAAAATAGAGAGATAGAGAATATCATCATGAGAAAGTTAATAACAATGAACCATAAAATAATGGAGGATAAAGAAGACCACGAAATTTTAAAAAATTAATGTAAAATGATAATGTTTTATTTCAAGATATTTTTCTTAGATTGGAGGGATTCTTTTAATATCAAAATAAAAAGCATGATAAAATATAATTACTTTATTTTTTCCATCACATAAGTAAAATTACATCCTTTGGTAGTGATTCAATCAATTTACACTTATATATCATCTATTACTCTAATAAATGAATATTAATTATTAATTTTATATACTTAAAGCACTGAAATCAACTTCAATTGGATCTTAAGATCCAAAAAATGATAACAAGTTATTCATTTTTTCTTTAGTAATTAACCAAAAACTGAAATGTTTAGCCTAAGATATGATAATATTAGATATTAATAATCCTCCATAAACCAATCTAAAAAATATCAACAATAAAACCAATGATTAAATTAAATCATCCCATAAATATTTAACCTTAAAACTCCTTAAAATTCCATTAAACTTATGTTAAAAAAATAAAATATTTCTTCTTTGAATAACCATTTTAATATAACGCAAGTAAAACATCATGGTTACATATACCTCAAACATTTATTAAGAATAAATAAATGTCTCACAAAGTAAATTCATCACATGAAACCTAAAAAATGTATCTATTTCTTTAAAATTATGATCAAACATATAATTATTTACCCATGATGGTATCTAAACCTCATAAAATATCCTTATATGAATCATCATAACTTCTAAAGTTTATAAACCTTTCCTATAATGCCAACTTTAACCATTTATAACTTAAACAACCTATCATTACAATATTTATAACAATGGTTATTCTTTATTACATTTTAGAGAACTTTTCAGATTATAGTTTTAGATAATTATGGATAAAAACATATATATACAACCATTATAAAAGAAAGTGTACACTTCCACTCAATATCAATTTTTCCAAAAAAAAAAATAATACTGATGTTTAAACTCTCGTTTCGTTAAAAACACATTAACTTCTTTAAAATTAAATATCCATAATGGAAAGTTTGAACTCATTATAATTTTTAATCATCCTCAGGCCCAATTATTTTTTAAATTTTTTTATGAGTATAAAAAATCTAAGTAATAGATAGAAAAAATAAATAAAACCATTAGTCCATTTTGAAGTTCATGTATTTCCATAAGTAAATTTTCCATTTTTACATAAAACATTGAGCTAAAATATTCATTTTCTTTCTCATGAAATAATATTCATTGGCCAAATATTTTCATAAAAAATCTCATACATAATCTTAAATTCAAAATAATAATCACATGGGATTCTTGATGGGCACTCATAAAAACATATTTTTCATAAACATACTTTTGACCCTGAAAAGTTGCATGAAGTTTCTTTTAAACCTAACAAATTATCTTACCTTATGTAATAAAAATACTTCAATGAAAACTCATTTGAAAGAATATAAAACCAATATTGGTACCTTTGCAAATAACCTTCAAATAACTCTTATATTAAATCTTACAATCACTCTTAGAGATGGAATAACCTACTCGATTAATTCCAATAGAATTTCTTAGAAAACATAATCATTACCCAATGCATTAAAGAGATATATCATGCTCACCCGTAATTTTGAAAAATATATGAAGATAATATAATGCATAAAACACATATAATATTTCATTTATGTTATAAAATATCATAAAATATTCTATTTAATATATATGAAAAAACACTTTTGGGGTTCATTTAGAAATAAGGATAAAAATATATTTTCATTTAAAAATATTTTAAAAAGATTACCAGAATAATGGTAAATAAGATTTTATTTTGAAAAAAATGGATCCTTTAATGGTAATATTATTAAATAATAAATTTTATAATGGTGTTAAATTCTTCTCACGTAATATATGTAAAAAAAGACACTTTCACACTTTTATAATAATGTCAAAAATAACCTATTTGAAAAAAGATTAAAAGTATTCTTTTAAAACCTGCATAAAGAAATTAAAACATTTTCAAAATGAATTTGAGTATAAATTTTATTATATTAAAAACATACTTGAAACATTTCAAAGAACATGGATATTATGGGAAAAAAACGAATTACTTCTAAACGTTAAAAAAATGTTTCAGAGAAAAATGCATTACCACTTTGTTAAATTTTGAATAAAAATATTGTTGAAGGAGATAACATGAAAATGATTTGAAAAAAAAATTAATTTATATAAATTAATGATAAAATAAATCACAATGTAAGTATAAACACTAGAAAAAATAAAACATATGATAAATAGTCCTTAGTCTTTAAGAAAGTAAATTGAGATGAGAAATCTCTTACATTGAGCCTGACTCGCCACATACATACTTTAACTCCCGTATAAGAAAATTATACTAATTTTATAATTTATTAAGAATAATTATAAAGCTTATTTACTTATTATTAAAATTTTATATTTTTTTTCATTACCATGCCTCTTATAGTTATTAAATTATTTAAGTTCATGTTGAGTGCTTTGAGGACGTTCGGTTCATAATACAAAAACAAATTTGATAGGTTGACCATGGAAAAATGGGTCATTTTTCAATCTTATATAGAACATTAATATTTAAATAATTATCATTTTAGTATATGAAATATAAATTTATAACCATGAGTAAAAGGTATAGAAGAAAAATGAATCATATTACTTCATGGAGGTGGTAGTCTACACGTACACATGGGCAATATTATCATTTTTCAATGAATGTAAAGTTAAAAAGGTAAGTAATAAATTTTATTTATAGAATAGTAATTATGAGATTAATATCACACACACACACACATATATATATATATATATATATATATTCAAACAATCCATCATAGTAATCATCCTTGTGAAGTGGTGATGAAAAATGAAACACATCTCTTCATAGAGGTGGTAATCCACATGTACACATGGGCAATGTTTTCATTTCCCATATAAGAGAAAAGGAGATGAAAAAGTGTTTTACCATAATAATAATAAAATTTAATTATATTTAAGAAATGAATGTTATTATTTCATCATAGTTAAATAATATTTTAAAGATTTAAGAGAATAAATAAACAAAAACACTCGGTTAAGAGTTATACCTCTCCTTTGGAAAACCACATATTATTTACACCATACGCATTATATATTTGTATTTTTAAAACAAAAAATACTCTAGTTCATAGTTTGAAAGTTTAGGATGGTATTTTTATGGGTATTTATGGATTTTAGTTTCTAATGAAGTGTGATAAAGAGAGCATAAATTGTTCCATTTTATAATTTAAGGGAGTGATGCCCTTCTAATAATTTAAACATTTAAATTAATATAAGGTCTTATTCATATTAAAATGGCACCAAGTCACCCCAAATTTATATATAAGATATAATAAGGATTAAATGAACTCAACTAATCACATTTAGACATGTTTTGGTGACATTTTAATCCTTATCTCCTTGGTAAACCCCCTTTAAATTAAATTTAACGTTAACCGTGATAACATATATTTTTAGCATGATAACATAAATATATGCACAAAAATAAAAGGGTACTTCTAACCAAATTTATACATGCTGATTATTATTTTTGAATCAATTTTATCAGAATAAAAATATTTAGGTGGATGAAATTTCATTTAATATAAGTATGGAAAAAAAATGAAAAATGGTTTTTAGGAAAATATACCATTTGGGTGTAAAAACCATTTCACCTTGAAATCAAATAATAAGTTGACTGACATGAATTTGTTTGGTTAAATAATAAAAAATAATGGATTTTAGACTTTTGGGTCAATAAAAAACAAAATGGAACCTTCCAACCATAAAATTAAATTCGAAGGCCCAATTTTTTTTAATTTTAATGAAATATAATTTATGTTCATAAAAGTATGTAATGAGTTCCAAAATTTAAAATATTAATTTAAAATGAATTATGGTAAGATTTAGACCATTCTAGGGGTATCCCATGCTTGTTTTCAGGTAATCCTTTACCCTTGTTTTGATTATTCTTGGGTTGGGAAATCTTTTAGGATGTCTTTGGGTGGATTTGGATAATTTTGGATTCCCATGGGGTTGTGAATGATTAGATAATGGTTAAAGAAAACCATGTTGTTTCCCTAGGAAATAATTTGGTTTTCCCTAGGAAACCATTTGCCCCATTTTGATCCACTAGAAAGGGGCACAGGGTTTGACCAAACCAGGTGGAAACGACCCTCCAAACCATGAACCCTTTTATAGAGTGGGTTTGAATGGTTGGCACACGGTTTTTGAAACTGTTCACCTACCTAGGAGTTATAACACCCAAAGCTTCCGTAGTATGTTTCCCTTTGAATAATGCAATAGATTGTATTGTACGCAACTTTGAGATTTTAACACACCACGACCAATCAAACTTTCCGTTATAAATAGTAATACTGAATTTTTGAAATTTTATAAATTTAATTTTAAAAAATGGACTTCTTTTTTGAATTAGGAATATCGAAATTAGCTTTGGGTGAATTTTTGGTATTTTTCTGAAAACAGTCAATTGTTTATGAATTGTGAAAAACATTGCGTTATTGTTTAAAACTGAATTTTTATTTAAATAATTAATTATTTTATTTAAATTTATTTTAGGTCAAAATAGATACAAAATACCTATATATGTTCAATGTAATTCATGGGATTCATTTTGTAATAATATTAGATATATAATGTTTTATTGAACTTTTCACCGTCTTTTACCCACCTCCTATGAGAATTTGCAAATTCGTATAAAACATACTTTTACCACTTCTTTGAGTTTAATTTCAAAAATCTAAGAGACATGGTCGATATTATTAAGTAAAATTTGGTTCAATAAGATGAAAATAATTTTTGGTGAATAGTAACTTTTTTACTTTTATTTACCACGGTTAAAATTAAATAGGGTGATTAAGGGTAAAAATGATATTATTATTACCCTAACACATGTCCTTATTCTATTGGATAAGTGTAATTATAACAAAAACAACCTTAGTAAAAAAAATATGAACCTCTTGGTCCACTTGGATTAGATTAGGGCATTTATTATTATTTTATTCAAAGAAGAGTTAAAAGAGTTAAATTCAAAGTTTAATAACTAAACCATTTTTAATATAGGGTTACACAAAATATAAATTTGACTATAAATATTCATTATAAAGATAAAAATATTTCCTACATAATGAAAGTTTATTTATAATTTTTATAAAATTAAATAATTTAATTTATTTATGACACAATGATGATGCAGTAATTACCTTAATAATGAAATATTAAAATAATTAATATAATAAATATCGAAATAAATGTAATTTAAATTTTTTGATGAATTAAACTAATTATATATGTTAATATGGAATTTTATTATTGAACATTTGAATCTATTTCAATGTAATAATGTTTTTAAGAATTTAACAAAAAACAATTATTAAATTTTTTCAAAATTGACATAAATGAGTTTTTAAAACAAATACAATATTATTGGTTGATATAATAATTATAAAAACCTATGGTTTAGAAAAAAGACTTATATAATGATAGTTTTATCATTAAATAACCACTTTGGGTTCTCTTGTAAGTTTATAGTAAGTTTGATAACCATATAATATAAAAATACAAAGAGACATGGTAGACGTCAAACTATTTAACTAAGAGTTAAATATAAAAATAAGGTTAATATAGTGACCCAAACATGTCTAAAACCTATTGGTTGAGAGTTTTTTGACCCATCCCCACCTTATACTTTAAATAATTCACTTAGAAGCCATTATAAACCGAAAAATAGTTTATTATAAAATAATATTTCAATCTTTTCCTAAGGTGCCCCTCACCCCTATTTTAAAACGGCACTTCTCCTTCTGCCAAATTAATATCTTAAAAGCCATTTTTCTTGGACAAACACTGACCAAATATCCTCTAAACTATCCTACCTTCATCTTAGAGGCCTTATTTTGATCATAAATCCAAGATAAGTATCCCTTTTGATTAAATCAAAAGAAAGAGCCCGATGAAGAGGTAAATATATCACCACCTCTTTTAAGTTCTTTTCTTATTCCACTTCCGCTTTATTTGTTGTTTCAATTCTAAAATAATAAATCCAGTATCTTCTATACACTGTGATTTTATTATAAAAATGTTATAACCATATTCATTATTCTATCCATCATATGAATGAAAAAGTAACCATACGTGTGTACATACGACTTACCATCTCCACATCGTGGAGTAGTTATTATTCAATACATTATTTTAGATGGGTAGAATAATATTGAATAATTGATGTAAATAATAAATATAACATGTTAATGATTCTGTATATATGATATACCATCCAATTATATATGATTTTAATATCAAAATAATGATATTGTCGCTCATTTGTACGTATGGATTACAGTCTCCACGAATGCGATGAGATTCATTCCCCATCGTAACCATTCAATACTAATTTTCATATGATGATTAAAAATAAATTTTAAAGACTTTATGTCTTTATGTATATGAATAATATTCATCCCATCCATGACAAACATGACTCACATAACAATTATTATTAAGGAAAACAAAATAGTTAACACCTGAAACGACGATAATACTAAAATATTATTAACAAAAAATTATTATAAGATCATATATGATATCATAATTATGTATATGGTTCTTGTATAATTTAATAAAATTTATTTAGCTATTATATAATAGGTTAACGTACCCTTAACCAAGGAAAAGTAAAAGGTAAGGTTTAATTCTACAATCTTATTATTATCTGAGGTTGTTTTTACGTAAGTATCTACTATGACCTCTTTATCATCCACATCCATGTTTCTTAAATATGTATTTAAAAATATTTTTACTATTTAATATACAATGTTTTAATGCCATTCATACCCTTATTTGAACATATATGTTTTGAAAGGAACCTTTCAGTCATTTTCCAAACAAGGTACTTTACGACCTTTCTGACAAAATTAAGGTAAGACTATTTTTTAACTTATACGGAAGGTACAATTATTTTCTGCCATTATAACATCCTCAAAGCATCCCTTACAAGATTATAATAATATTTTCAAAATAAATTTTTTCCTTTATAATTATGGAAATTTAAATTATTTCAAAGAAAGAAAGAGATATTTCTCTCAAACAGTCTTGATTTCATCTATGTCAACATCCTTTGATGGATTTTATATCTTGTTTGAAGTATATTAATTATGATACAAATATTCCATATTGTATTTAATGTTTTGTGATATGTTTGACTGTGGATGTGTTATTTTTTTTACTATTCATGGTTTATGGTTAAATTATTGACATTTCTTATGATAGTTTTAATACGATTTTTTATGTTATATTTCAACATTTTCATATGAGGAATGTATTGGACTTAGTAAGTGACGACTGGAGCCCTCTATAGCTCTTATATGCATCCGTAGGTCTCATGAGACTACTAGATGTGCAATTGGCCAAGGCCTTTCCTAATTTGATATATGGTTTTGGCCAAGGCCTTAATCATTTTTAGACGTATTGGCCGAGGCCTTGAAAAAAATGTTTCAGAATGTCTGACATTATACATTCATTCATTATGAAAATAATATTGATGGTTCATGTGGTCATTTGACTAATAGAATAACCATGATTATGTTTTATTATGGCATTATTTACTCATCTCGTATTCCTACCATAAAAGTGTTCATGCTTATTATTTGTAAAGGAATGATTTTTCAATTATTCACCATGCTAAATATTTTTGATATCTTTTGATGTATTGCTTACCCTTAATCAGCGTTTGAGCTCACCCATTTCTTATGTTTAATTTTTCCAGTTTATGAAAAAGTTAGTTATTAGTGACTTTCCGTCATAATCTAGGAGTCTTGGATGTTTCTAATGGAGTAAATTAGTGTTGTATTTCCTTTCATATTGTAATTTTGAGCTTGTGTATGAATCTTGTTTCGAATAATCCTAAACTAATCAGTCTTTTGGGACATGATTTCCTTATGATCATGAAAATGCTATGTAATAATGCACCAGCTCTGGGTAACAAGGTTCAGGGCATTACAGTTGGTATCAAAGGAATTTTAGTACTAACCTTGGAAACTAGATAAAGAAAAACTCTGATTAGAGCACATTACTCGAAGATAAACATTGAGGATTAATATAGAAGAACTTCCTAGAATTTCGGTAATGTAGCGATTTTGTGTATTTTCTGACCAATACATCCCTTTCTGGATACAAGAAGGTAGAGCCGGCTTTGGAACAGATGTACCTACGAGTGAAAACTCTGACAAGGAGTTTCGGGCTTGACCTGGGGTATCTTGGTACACGACAAAGGGCCTTGCTGCACTCTTGGTTATGACACTCCCATGAGATATTCTTAGGATAATCCAAATTTTATTTACAAAACATTATGAAGTATTTATGAGTATATAACTCCTCAAAGAAAACCTTTTTTATGATTTTGGATTATATCCATAAACTGTTCAATTTATGTTAAGTATGTTATATGTTTGGAATTATGTATTGTGATTCATAAACTAATCTAGTGTATGCCATTATTTAGAAATGGCGCCTAGTAGAAGGAATGGAAACTGTATCAAATCACGTACTCCATGTAGAAATTTCCCTCCTACTCCAGATAATTAAAGTGGAGTTGGTGATACAACTAGTGCTGATTATCTTATCACCATACTGGGAAAACTCACTCAGGTTATGAATAATAACCTTACCCATATGGAGAACCCTTATCCACAACGCATAAGATCAATGTTAGACAGCTTCATGATGCAACAACCACCAACATTCAATGGTAGTACAAATCCATTAGTGGCTGAGAAATGGATAAATTCTTTAGAGAAAACATTTCATCCTCTAGGGATTAGTGAAAGGGAAAACGTTATCATGGCATTTTATCACCTCACGGGAGATGCAGATCAATGATGGTCATTGATTCAAAACACAAAAGAAGATCATAAAGTGTAAAATATAAAATTAAGGGAGTTTAAAGAACTTTTTTTAGAAAGATACTTTCCTCGTGACCATCATGAAGATATGGAAAGGTAATTTCTGAGTCTAAGGCAAAAAGAGGTTGATAATGATACAATGTATGAGGATAACTTTACATGATTAGCAAGGCATGCTGCAGATTATATATGTAATCCAAGATGTAAGATTTATTGTTTTTTATGGGTTAAAACCATTTATCCTTCAAAAATTAGTATAACAATCCTTCTCATCATACGAAGATATTGTATCATGTGCTATCATGACAGAAAAGGAATTCTATAAGTCTTACGACTTTAAAGAAATGCAAGAGAAGAAGAGATTTTCTGAACACTCTGGGAAAAGAAATAATGAAACATGGAAGAAGGGGAGAATTTAATTTCCACCCTATGATAATTGTGGAAGGAAGCGCCATGGTGCCTGTCTAAAAGGAAAAAAATTATGCTACAAATGTGGTTAGAAAGGTCATCTTTCTAGTGATTTTAAGGGAAAGAAATAAGCTACCAATGTTCAATGATACAATTGCAGGGAGATGGTACATTATTCAAATGAATGTCCTAAGCATCAGGGAAACATACCTCAGAAAAGGCCAAGGGATCAAGGCCAAGCTTATGCGATCACTACTACTAAGGTTGAAGCTCTGAAAGATACGGTGGCAGGAAATTTAATGGTTTCCTCAAGTTTATCCAATGCTTTATTTGATTTTGGATCATCACATTGTTTCATGTCTTCCCAGTTTGCTAAGAAAATTAGATTTTATAATTTTATTTAACAAGGGAGTTGTCAGTAAAAACTACTAAGAGAAGTATCATTGCAACATATTTTTGTGAATCTGTCCCTATTAAGGCACATAAATGTTATTTATCTACTGATGTCATCGCCATACCCATTATTGAATTTGATATAATCCTCGGCATGGATTGGCTTTTGGACCATGATGCAAATATTTATTGTAAGAAGAAGGAAGTTACGATTTTTGATGATGATGATAAAGAACACCTTATCTTTAGAGAAGAAACATCACCACCTCATTCTAATCTATATCCACCCCCAGTAGCTCAACTAAATTCAATTATTGGGGAGGAAGAGAAAAAAATAAATATGGGTGAGGAAAATAATGTTAAAATAGAGGATGTATCTATTGTTCAAGAATATGATGATGTGTTTCCAGAAGATTTACCTGTACATCCTCCAAAATGAGAAATTGATTTTTCTATATATTTAAATCCCGGTTCATGACCCATATCAATGACCCATTATAGAATGGACACTGTGGAATTAGTGGAACTAAAGAAACAACTAGAGTAATTGAGTAATAAGGTATTTAGTAACCCAAGTGTTTCTCCATGGGGATCCCCTGTTCTTTTTGTTTAGAAGAAATATGGATCTACGATGTTGTGCATTTACTATAGGGAGATCAATGTTATAAAAATAAAGAACAAGTATCCCCAACCTCTCATTGATTATTTATTTGAAAAAATTCATGGAGCTCAATATTTTTCAAAGATTTAACTTCGATATGGATACCATCAATTGTGTGTGAAGAAATAAGAAATTCTGAAAACAACATTTCGAACCAGGTATGGGCATTACGAGTTTACAGTAATGCCTTTTGGGATGACTAATGCACCATCTATTTTCATGGATATAATGAAAAAAGTTTTCTAAGAATTTATTGATGAATTTGTAGTGGTATTTATTGATGATATCCTAGTATACTCTAAAATATATTAAGATCAAGAAAATCACTTGCACATTATTCTAAATACTCTTAGAAGAAATGAATTATATGGGAAATTTAGCAAGTGTGAATTCTGGATTCAGGAGAATTCTTTTTTTGGCCATATTGTCTCTAAATATTGAATATATGTTGATCCTTCAAAGACCAAGTCATTCCAAGAATGGCCAGCATCGATGATTATAAATGAGGTACGTAGTTTTCTTGGTTTAGCAGGTTATTATCGACGTTTCCTCCAGAATTTTTCCTGGTTGGCTAACCCATTAACAAAGCTCACACGTAAAGGGGTTAAATTTGTTTGGACAAAATAGTGTGAATAATGTTTTAAATAACTGAAGAGAATATTATTCAATGCTACTATATTGACTCTACCATCGAGGAATAATGGGTTTGTTATTTATAGTGATGATTCAAAGAAAGGACTTGATTGGGTCCTTATGCAGAATGATAGAGTTATTGCCTATGCATCATGATAGCTAAAAATTCTGGAGCAAAACTATCCTACTCATGATCTTGAGTTAGCAGTTGTAATCTTTTCTCTGAAGATATAGAGACATTATCTCTATGGCAAAAAATGTGATATTTATACTGATCAAAAGATTTTGAAGTATATTTTCTCCCAAAAAGAACACAACAGGATGCAAAGGCGATGGCTTGAACTACTCAAGGATTATGATTTCACTATACACTACCACTAGGGGAAAGCCAATATGGTGGTAGATGCTTTAAGTAGAAAGGTTCATGGAGTTTTGAACAAGATGAGAGTTGAAAAGGATCCTGTATACATGGATCAAGTAAAGATGGTTATGGGAATAAACACAGAAGGTGAAACATCAATTATTTTTCAAATGGTTTCCAAACTATCTTTACTATAAAGGATAAAGAGTTCTCAGACCGATGATGAGGAGTTTCAAAAGAAGATTAATGATGTGAATGACTGGAGATTGAGTGACTTCATATATGAATATGGGATGTTGAAATTTGGGAAGAGACATTGTGTTCCCGATATACCTGATCTAAAAAAGGAATTTTTAGATGATTCTCATAGCTCCAATTTCTCTATACACCTTTGTAGCACTAAGATGTATAGAGATTTGAAGGAACATTTTTGGTGGGAAAATATGAAGAGGGAGATTGCTGATTTTGTGTCAAGATGTATAGTCTGTCAACAAGTGAAAGTTGAAATCCAACAGCCTGGAGGAGTCATGCGACCTCTTCCCATTCCTGAGTGGAAATTGGATAATATTATGATGTAATATTTCATGGGACTACAAAAGACTCCTAGAAGGAATAATGCAATATGGGTCATTATTGATCATCTTACCAAGTCAGCATATTTTCTTACTATAAGAGAATATTTACCACTTGAATTTCTAGAAATTCTATATATTAATAAAGTTTTAAGGCTTCATGGAGTACCCCTATCGATTATTTCTGATTGTGATCCCCATTTTAAATCAATATTCTGGAAAATTCTTTCGAATGCCCTGGATACTGAACTTCGTTTGAGCACTGCCTACCACCCTCAAAGTGATGGACAATCAGAACTGCCTATTAAAACCTTAGAAGACATGTTGATATCATGCTCACTTGAATTTCAAGGTATGTGGGATCAATATTTACCTCTGGTAGAATTTTCCTATAACAATATCTTTCATTCAAATATTCAGATGGCACCATATCGAGCATTATATAGAAAGATATTTCACACACCAACCTGTTGGGATGAGGTTGGAGAAAGAAAACTCATAGGTGCAGAACTTGTTGAAGAAACGATAGAAAAGTTGAAGGTAATCCAAACGCACACCAAAGCATCTCAAATTAGGCAGAAGAGCTACGCTAATAACTAAAGGAAGGATTTGAATTTTTTTGTAGGAGATCATGTTTTCTTGAAGGTATCTCCATGGAAAGGAATTATACGATTTGGTGAGAAGGGTAAATTGAGTCCTAGGTACATCGTACCTTTCGAAATTCTATAAAGAATTGGGTCTGTAGCTTACCGTTTGGAAATTCCACCAAGTCTCTGCAAAGTTCATGATGTGTTCCACGTATCATTGTTGAGAAAATACATGCATGACTCAACGCATGTACTCACCTATGAGGAATTAGAATTTGAACCTGATCTATCTTATTATGAAGATCCTATCAATATTCTTGATACCTGAGAACAATTGTTGAGAAACCGGATGACTCGTCTAGTAAAAGTTCTATGAAGAAACCATAAAATGGAAGAGGCAACGGTGGAACCTGAGGAACTTATGATGAAGAACCACTCAAATCTTTTTATGTAGTAATATTATAGAAATTTCGAGGCTGAAATTATTTGTAGGGGAGAATGTAACACCACAATCTTCCACGGTATGTTTCCATTTGAATAATGAAATAGCTTGCATTGTACACAACTTTGAGATTCTAACACACCACGACCAATCAAACTAGCCATTATGAATAGTAATACCCACTTTTTAAAATTTTATAAATTTCATTTTTCAAAATGGGCTTCATTTTTGAATTCGGAATATTGAAATTATCTTAGGGTGATTTTTTGGTATTTCTCTAAAAACTTTGAATTTTTGATGAATAGTGAAAAACACTATGTAACTGTTCAAAACCAAATTTTTATTTAAATAACTATTTTTTTTATTTAAATTTATTTTAGGTAAAAATATATACATAATACCTATATATTTTCAATGTAATTCATGGGAGTCATTTTGTAATAATATTAGATATATAATGTTTTATTGAACTTTTCACCGTCTTTTACCCACCTCCTAGGAGAATTTTTTATATTTTCATAAAACATAATTTTAACACTTCTATGAGTTGAATTTCAAAAATATGAGAGTCATGGTTGATATTAGTAAGTAAAATTTGGTTCAATAAGATGAAAATAATTTATGGTGAATAGTAACGTTTTTACTTTTATTTACCACGGTTAAAAGTAAATAGGGTGATTAATGGTAAAAATGATATTATTATTACCCTAACACATATCTTAATTCTATTGGATAAGTGTAATTAGACCAAAAAAAAACTTAGGAATAAAATATTAACCTCTTTTATCCACTTGGATTAGATTAGGACATTTGTTATTATTTTATTTAGAGAAGAGTAAAAAGAGTTAAATTCAATGTTTAATAACAAAACCATTTTTAATATAGCGTTACCCATAATATAAATTCGACTATAAATATTCATTAGAATTATAAAAATATTTTCTACATAATGAAATTTTATTTATAATTTTTAGACATTAAATGATTTAATTTATTTATGACCCAATTATGATGCAGTAATTACCTTAAAAATGGAATATTAAAAAAACTGATATAATAAATATGCAAAAAAATGTAATTTAATATTTTTGATGAATTAAAATAATTTTATTGGTAGATATGAAATTTTATGATTGAACATATTAATTTAGTTTAAAGTATTAACGTTTTTAGGACTTTAACAAAAATCAATTATTAAATAATGTCAAAATTGACATAACTAAGTTTTTAAAACAAATAAAATATTATTGGTTGATATAATAATCCTAAAAATCCAAGGCCCATCCAAAAGACTTAAATAATGATATTTGAATCATTAATTAACCATTTTGGGTTCTCTTGGAAGTATATAGTACGTTTATTAACCATATAATATAAAAAAAAAGAGACATGGTAAATGTCAAACTATTTAACTAAGAGTTAAATCATAAATATAAGGTAAATATAGTGACCCAAACCTATCTAAAACCTATTGGTTGAATGGTGTTCGACCCATACCCACATTATCTTTTAAATAATTCATTTGGGGGCCATTATAAACCGAAAATTGTTATGTTATAAAATAATATTTCATCCTTTTCCTAAGGTTCCCCTAACACCTCTTATAAAAGAGTACTTCCCCTTCTCTCAAATTAACACCTTCAAAGCCATTTTTCTTTGACAAACCCTGCCCAAATATCCAATAAACTATTCTTCCTCCATCCTAGAGGCCTTAGTTTGATCATAATGACAACTGAAGGATCCCTTTTGATCAATTCAAAAAGAAGAATCCGAAGAAGAAGTAATTATCTCACCAGCTCTTTCAAGTTCTTTTCTTCTTCCACTTCTTCTTTATTTATTTTTTCCATTCTAAAATAATAACTATAGTATCTTCTATATAATTTGATTTTATATAAAAATGGTAAAACTATATTTATTATTCTATCCATCATATGAATGACAAAGTCACCATACGTGCGTACGTACGACATACCATCTCAACGTCGTGGTGTAGTTGTTATTTAATACATTATTTTTAGATTGATATAATAATGATGTATAATTGATGTTAATAATAAATATAACATGTTAATGATTCTATATATATGATATAACATCCAATTATATATGATTTTAATATCAAAAGAATGATATTGTCGCTCGTGCGTACATACAGATTACCGTCTCCACGAACGTGATGAGATTCATTCCCCATTGTAACCATTAAATAAAAATTTTCATTTGATGATGGAAAATAATGTTTAATGACTTTATATAATTCTGGATATGAATAATATATGTACCATCCCTGACAAACATGACTCATGTAACAAATAATATAAAGGAAAACAAATCAGTTAACACCCGAAACGACGATAATACTAATATATTATTAACAAATCATTATTAGAAGATCATATATGATATTATAATTTTGTATGTGTTTATTAAATAATTTAATAAAATTTATTTAACTATTATACATGAGGTTAATGTACCCCTGACCAAGGAAAATTACAAGGTAAGTGTTAATTCTATAATCTCTTTATTATCTGAGGTTGTTTTTACGTATGTATCTACTGGGACCTCTTTATCATCCACATCCATGTTTCGTAAAAATATATTTCAAAACATTTTTAATATTTACTAGAAAATGGGTTAATTTTATTTATACCCTTATTTTAACTTATTTGTTTTGAAAGTAATCTTTCATTTGTTTTCCAAACAAGGTACTTTACAGCCTTTTCGACCAAATTACGGTAAGAATGTTTTTTAACTTATACAGTGGGTACGGTTATTATTCTCCGTTATAACATCATCGAAGCTTCCCTTATAAGATTATTATAATATTTTAAAAATAAATGTTTTCTTTTATAATTATGTAACTTTAAATTATTTCAAAAAAAGAAAGAGATATTTCTCTCAAATAGTCTTGATTTCATCTTTGTCAACATCCTTTGATGAATTTTATATCTTGTTTGAAGACGATTCATTATGATACAAATCTTCTATATTGTATTGAGTATTTTATGATATGTTTGACTGTGTATGTTTTATTTTTATACCATTCATGGTTTATGGTTAAAGTGTTGAAATTTCTTATGCTACTTTTAATACGAATGTTTATGTTATATTTCAACCTTTTCAAATGAGGAATGTATTGGACTTAGTAAGTGATGTGTGGAGCCCACTATATATATTTGATGCATCGGTAGTTCTCATGAGAAAACTAGATGTGTAATTGGCCGAGTCCTTTCCCAATTTGATATATGGGTTTGGTCGAGGCCTTAATCATTTTTAGACGTCTTGGCCGATGCATTGACAAAATGTTTCAGAAGGTCCGATATTATACATTCCCTCATTATAAAAATAATATTGATGGTTCATGTAGTCATTAGACTAGTAGAATACCCATGATTATGTTTTATTATGGAATTATTTACTTAGCTCATATTCCTTACATAAAAGTGTTCATGTTTATTATTTGTAAAGGCATGAGTTTTCAATTATTAACCATTCTTAATATTTATTTTATCATCTGTTGTATTTCTTACCCTTACTAAGCATTTGAGCTCACCCCTTTCTTATGTTTCATTTTCCCAGGATATGAAGAAGTTGGTTATGAGTGACTTTCCAGCATAATCTAGGAGGCTTGGATGTTTCTAATGGAATAAATTAGTGTTGTAATTCCTTTCATGTTGTAAAGTTGAACTTATGTATGAATCTTGTTTCCAATAATAGTTAAATGATCAGTATTTCGGGATATGATTTCCTTGTGATCATTCCAATTCTATTTAATAATACACCGACTCTGGGTAACTGGGGTCGGGGCATTAAAATAGTAATCGTGTATACCAGAGAATAAGGCTAAAAGGTTAGGGCTAAAAATTTGTCAAACTGTGTGACCTATTTAGGAAATAATTTTTGTTGGATTTGAAGTCACCAAAAATTTATTTATAATTTCACAAACCCTCTATTTTTATCCCTAATCACCCATATTTTACCAAAAAAATCCATCACTTTCTAAGGATCCTAAGAGGGTTTCAAGGCTCCTCGAACCATTTCCTTTGTGAGTCTATGTTTTGAGGGAAGGAATTCATCTCTCTTATCGTATGAGATCTTTTATTTTATTGTGTTCCTTTATCTACTATATTTATTCACCTTATAGAAGGATTATTTCCCCCATTTTTGATGGTTTAGATCTTGGTTTTAATGGATCTTATTTCATTGGATCTCGATCAAAGATGTCATTCACCATTGTAAATCCAGCAGTTCTAAATCGAATTAAGGGCTATGGTTTGGTGAGCATTCCCCAAGGATATTGAGGTATGTGTTCTAATTACTATTTATCATTCTCTTTATTATGATCATGTGTGTGTAATTATTCCACTATGTTTCCACATTGTGCAATTCCTTTTAAATTAAAAAGGTGAAATTAATTCCATGAAATTGAGATACCCTTCACGAATACCATTGGACCCATTAGAGATTATGAGTCTTGTCTTGATAGAAACCCATGGGGTGTGCCAATACCCCTAAAATGACGATTTATAAATTATAGAAATGGGAATAATGGGTTAATGTAATTGAACCAAATCCTTATTTCATGGTTTATCATGTGATTTGAAGGGTTGATTAACTTAACTTTGATGAATTAATGAGTTGTGGATTAATTGATGATGAATGAATTAATGTGGAATTATTCATGTTATCCCTTGTGATTAAATTAAAGAACCATGGCTTTGATTGATAAATTAATGGGTTATCCATGATGTGAATGGTGGATAATAATGTTAATGATGTTGAACCTTGATATATGTATATATATATTTGATATTATGAATGATTGAACGATGAGTAATGGGTTAAGGATTGATGCTTCAAATACCCCTATAGTTCCATACTACTGATCTAGGACCCCAATGATTTCATGTGAATAATTAGTTGTGATTTAGTGACTGTTGTTCCAAATACCCATGATATACTAGACTGATTCTCTAGGCCCATTAAATATTGGTATTGGAATGATGTTCTAAGTTTCATAGAAAGTGGTACCTGGACTAATGTTGCAGGGTATCGAATGAGATTGGAATGAAATGAATAATTAAATCCCATGAAGGAAATTTTTTTGTAATTATTATGGTTTATGGTTAAGAATCCATCATTGGATGAAGCAAGTATGATTAGTTTGGGTGTCATCGTGAACCCATGGATAACATGGTTGGATAAAGAATAATAATTGAGAAAACTATTTACCTTATAGTTTTATTTTTATTATTTATACAACTGCATACACTATTATAAACTAAATATTTCATTAGACTCTATTGGTGGTGGCCTACTGAGTTGTACTCACACCATACTTGGGTCCCTTTATTGGTACCCAAATAGACTACATGTTTGTAGGATAGGATAGGGGAAAGATCCCTATGTAAGATGGATGAGTAGGGATTTTGGATGAAGCATGGATGAGAGGACCAAATATGATATTATGACCCACATGGGATATTTCAATGTGTCTTTATTTTGGGTTTTCATTAGACACTTTACACTTTTATAGAATAACATATTTACTACTTTGGTTTATGTTTATTTCCCCAATTTAGATTTATTCATATTTGGTTTGGATGATTATCGATTATTGAAATATATTGATTATATTGAATATTGATTTCCACTACTATGATTCTTTGATAAAGTGTGTATATTTTCTCCATATTACTTATTATACCCTTTCAACTAGTCAATAGCCTTGGGTATATGGGGTGTCGCACTTGAGGTTATGCGGTGCACCGAATTGGGGTACCAACAAGTGGAACATGAGTTAGGACATTATAAAGGATATCATATGAGGTTCTATTTTTTTAGTTTTAGTTGTACTACTATTTGGGAAAGGTGGACATGAGACTAGGATGTGTTGGTCTTTGTTTATGAGTTCATTAATTGGAGTATCTACCCATGTGTGGGGGAAAACCCAACTTCCTAGTGTGGGATTTTTTATTCTTAGTGTGTACAGTTATGGATGAATTTAATTTCACCTTGAGTAAAGAACTTGTTTTGTGATGTTATTATTTTTTGAGATTTTACTCATGGACCAATATGGAAAGATAATCAAGAATACATGAATCATTTTAAGAACTCAATAATTCATGTTACATGAATCATTTTTGGTATGTACAGTAAAGAAAGTATGAGTGGATTTTGGAAAATGAAAATTAATTTTCTTTATTGAGTAATTTAAAATTAAATGGTTCCTAATAAGGGTTTAATAGTTGTAAATGATGCCAAATTTGGTAATTTTAAATGGATAAAATGGATTTCCAATGACAAAATTTAAAATATGATATAATCTTACCTTATACTAGCCATGAACCAAGTGAGGTATGGTTAAGGGTAGTGATAATGATGTGGTTTTGACTATAGGTTAGTGTATGTGAGATGAATTTATATAGATTTATGTGAATCCCTATCATGTAATATGTCAATGATGCGTTTTGTGTCCTAATATGTGTGATATTATATATAAATGCCTCCATGATGATATTTTTTGGTAGGATTATAGGTGGACATTGCTGGATGTAATCCTCTATCAGTGGGACAATTGGACCTAATATTTGTTGATGAATTATCGAGATTATAGTTATGTGAGAAATTTTATTACGTTTTAAAGTTCATTGAAATATACCTAGGCCCGGTCATGAAAAGTATGTCTAATATGAATCGGGAGTTACAATTGCATCACCCACTAATGTTCACCGGTGAGGGTGGGACTGAGGAAGTTGAGTTTTGAATTGAGTCTATCCAAACCATCTTGGATCATTTAGATACTCCTCTAAAAAAAGCTTCAATTTTGATGCTTATATGTTGTGAGGATTAGCGATGCTTTTGTGGAATATTCAGGTTCGAGATGGGAAGTTG
This sequence comes from Viscum album, assembly GCA_963277665.1. NCBI lineage: Eukaryota > Viridiplantae > Streptophyta > Magnoliopsida > Santalales > Viscaceae > Viscum > Viscum album. Next base: position 623,612,146 of record OY728150.1, on the reverse strand, counting down.
GAGGGCATGGTATAGAAGGACTTCTAGGAGAAGTTCTTGGAACACTTTTATCTAGGTATGCTGAGATAAGAGAGACCATCCAAGTCTCTATGGTTGATCTAGGGAATAATATCAGTGATGGACTATGCTAGTCTCTTCACCAACTTGAAATTATTTATTCTAGCATAGGTAGGGTATGAGTTAATTGCAATGTTATGTTTATAGGACAAACTTAAATGTAAGATTAAGTCCTAGATTAATATCTTCTATTTGAGTAAGTTTTCTGAGGTGGTGTATTAGGCTCTAATTTAAAAGTTAAACCTGAAGGAGTCATCTAGTAGAGGGAATCAGTTTATTTTGGAAGGTCGTGGGGTACGTATTATGAGGATAAGAAGCATAATTATGAGAATATTAACTTGATCATTGGAAAACAGAGTGGCCAGGGGGAAAGATTAGCTACCTAGGTCAAAACTCGAGTGATTTTCCATTAGTGTAGTATGCTGGGTCACTTTTGTAGCCAGTGTCCTCAAACACTGGTAGATTTCCAATCTTGTGGAAAGTTTGGGAATATACAATGTTTTTATAGGAATCCATGATATTTGGGTAGTGATAGAGTAGCTAGATCGAACTAGAGTACGAGAAGGTGGTCTTCTACACCATACGAGTCTAGCATTTGGAGTACAACAATTCATGATAATTGAGGTGGAGAACATGGTACTTTAGGGAAAGAGGACCTGTATCAGTAGATTAGTGTAGCATATGGAGCTTAGACCAGAGCACAGAGTAGAAGGGAAGGCTAGTTACATTTATTTTATCCTACACTTTTCGATATGAATGTTGGGTCATAGATAGTCATATGTACTATTATTTCTCTTTATATGATTTCTAGCACATTATTTGATACAATATCCTCACATTCCTTTATATCTACACAACTTGTTAATAGTTTGAGTCTGATGGTGGATTTTGTGATTGGGGTTATGAAGATCGACACACTGTTGAGTGTATGGTTGAAGGAAATTCATTTACACAAGGGATATGCCTTCGAGTTTGGTGAGTATCATTTCCTTTGGGATCTTTATATACTATTAATGTAAGGTTTTGAAAAAAATTTGGGTTTGGATTTGATGGTAGAATACTGAGACCACATTTATTGTTACAATAGGATAGTAACATTTACATCTCGTGAGGGTAACAATTATTTTCATTTCGGAGAATGGGATATATAGGTAGGTCATATTGGGACATCTCATCAGCAACTGGGGGATCTCCCCACCCATGTTACAACTATTTTGTTGGATGAATATGGTTTTAAGAGAAGTGTACTTCAACCCATGTGGAATAGTTTTAGGATATGATTCTTGAGGATTTCTCAGGGCTACCACATGAAATATATATTGAGTTTACAATTGAGCTCATACCGGGGACTGAGCCAGTTTATATTCCACCTTATAGAATGGAAGCAATAGAGATTGAAGAGTGTAATACTTAGCTAGAATAATTGATGGATGAGGTATTTATTCATCTAATTACACCAACTTGGGTTTCTTTGGTTTTGTTTTCTAATAATGAAGATGGGACATTGTGCGTATGTGTCAATTACTAGATGTTGAAGTGAATGAAAATTAAGAACTGATATCCTCTTCCATGTATCAATGAACTATTTGACTAGTTGAGATGAGGTTTTTTATTATATAATATTTACTTGATTTTTGGGTATCATCATTTGAAAGTTAGAAATTATAATTTACTGTAGAGCACTTTCAAAAGTAGGTATGGCCTATACAAGTATGTCATGATTCTTTTTCAGAAGAAGAACACTCCAGCTATGTTTATGGCATTGAAAAACCAAATATTTCACCCATACCTTTAGTTTTTTAAGTTTTTTGGATGAAATTATGGTGTAATCTAAGACTCATAACAATAATGGTAAATATCTTCACATTGTCCAGAGTACACTAAGAGAGCATTGACAATACATGATGAAACCTAAGTATCAATTTTGGATCGACATGGTACATTTTTCGGGTCACATCATCTCTGAGGAATATGTGTTAGTGTACTAAGAGAAAGTTCAGGTGGTTTTTTCTTAGGATAATTCCAAGAATGTTTTTGATATATGAAGGTTTTTGGGTTTACCCTGATATTATCATAGATTCATCTAAGACTTTACCATTTGATAGCACCACATTAGGGTTTAACTAATAAGGGTATAATGTTTGAATGGTCTATAGAATGTGAGAATGACTTCTAGGAGTTGAAAAAGAATTTTATTATCACATCGATCTAGATCCTACATGAGTCAGGTGAGAAGTATATCTTTTTTGTGAAGCATCTGGGATCATACATGGATTAGTTTTGGTGAAGGGAGATTGACTTATGGAATATGGTTTATGAGAGTTGAGGCCATATGAATAGGATTAACCTATTCATGATCTTGAGTCATCCACAATGGTTTATTCTTTAAAGTGTTATCGGCATTACCTGTTGGGTGAAAATTTTATTGTGTATACCGACCACAAAAAATTAAAGTAAATATATTCTTCAATGATATTTGAATCTAAAACAGTGGATATGGGTTGAGTATATGTAGTCATTTGACATAGATATAGTCTATACAATAGGGAAAGGAAACAATGTTAATGATGCTTTGAGCCGAAATTCATAGACTCAGGCATTCAAGGACTCCAGGTTTGAGTGAAAGAAGATGGATTTAATGGTTGATATGCATATATAGGTTCATGAGTGTCAGGGGAAGATAAATCTTATGTTCTTATCCATTTATTCCACACTTTTTTGTTAGATCAAGGATAAGTAGTAAGAGGATCCAGAGTGTTTTTCCTTGAGGTAAATAGTTGAAGTTGGGGAGTCACCATCAGATTATAATATAAATGAGGATAATATCATCTATGTTTAGGGTTTTATTATTGTGTATATGTGTATGGGAGATTCTATGATGCATGAGTTTCATGCCTCGAAGTAGGAGGTGCATCATAGTTTGAAAAATGTGTACCATGACCTACATCAAATATATATGTGGTTTTTCATGAAAAGAAAGATTTTAAATTTTGTGACTTGATGATACACCTTTCAACAGGTGAAGACTGAGAATAAACAACCCATATGTATATTCTATTTTATATTCTGGAATGGAAGTGGGATGATATTACCATGGATTTTTTGGTGGGTATTCCAAAGAGACCTTAGTATAATGATGTGATATGGGTGATTGTGGGTCAGTTGAAAAAAGTATCCCATTTCTATCCTATCCATAAAAATTTTATAGTTGATTAGTTGGGGGATATTTATATTTTGTAGATATCCTATTTTCACAAGGTTCCATGGAGTGTAGTTTTAGTTCATGATTCATAATTTAATAAATTATTAAGGGAAGGATTACAGAATTCATTGGGTAACTAGGTATTTCTAAGTATGTATTTTATCCCATAAATTGACAAGAAATCAGAATGTACTATTCATATTCTAGAGGACATTCTACAACTATGCATCCTAGACTTTGGAAAATCATAGGGGAAAAACTTAGCACTGGTTGAGTTCACCTAAAAAAACTTTTATCAAGTGAATATTTATATGGAACCATATTAGTCACTTTATGTAATTCCATGAAAACAACCTTTATGTTGGATAGATTCAGTCGGGTTAGAGTTTTTGGGATTGAGTCATGTACAGGAGATATCAAAACAGGTTTAGTTGATTCCAAAATGTATAGATATAGCCCAAACTAGACAAATGACTTATTTTGATCGATGTCATAAACCTCTTGAGTTTATAGTGGGTGGTTGTGTATTCTTTTGGGTGTCTCCAAGATTGGAACACTGTAGGATTAAAAGGAAAGGACTGTTGTTTCCCAAGTTTGTTGGACCATTTGATATTGTAGATAGAATCTGGTTAGTAGTGTACTAATTGACTCTTCCATAGAGGTATGGTGTAATGAACGCTACTTTTAATGTGTCACATATTTTGAAGTGTCACACGATCCTTTTCATGTGATTAAGATTGATTATTGTTGTGTTGTGGATAATGTGTCCTTTTAGAAGTATCTAATTTGTGTTGTGGATCTCAGTGGGAAAGTATTATGGTGAAAGTATCTTTCATTGGTCTGAGTGTTTTAATAATATGGACATGTTCAAGAGAAATAATGGGAGAGGTAAAATGATATGTGGTCTTACTAGCCTAAAATTTTTACTTCAAAATCTTAGATATTCCTGGGAGTACAACTTGAGGATGATTTGTCATATGGAGGGTTGATTATATGATCCAAACTTTCCTAGAGGAGTCCCATAGTTTTATTCTCAAATAATGTTTTACCCTTGTATTGATCATTCATTGGTTGGGTCTTGATTTGGGGTTGTTTCAAGTGAATTTGGAAAATTTTGGAAACCCATGGGGTTGTGCATAGTTGACACATGGTTAGGAAAAACCATGTGGTTTCCCCTAGAAAATTATGCTCCCCATTTTGATCCACTTGAAGAGGGCACATAGTTTTACCAAACTGTATGGCCACCCCATCTAAACCATTAAACCTTATATAAAGTGGGTTTTTTATAGTTGAATCCTTATTTTTAAAACCATGTTCCCACCTAGGAGTAATTGAGCACCCCGAATAGTAATGGAACATGGTTTGGGATCATGACTTGTGAAATCATACGACCCATCTAGGAAAGCATGTGTGTGGGTTTTGAAGCTCCCAAAAATTTAATTAAAAATTCCAATACCCTCAGTTTTATCCCTAATCACCCTTATTCAACCTGACATGGTTTTTATTACTCTTGGAATATCCAAAGGTGGTTTCATGTCTCTTACACCCCCTTTCTTTTCAAATCAGTGACTAAGTAGAAGTAATTGACATCTCTTTCAGTATGTGATCCCTTCTTTGATTGGGTTCCTCTATATCACATATTTATTCCTATTAGAGAGGGGTGATTTCCAAAATTGTTTTTGGTTTACATCTAGGTTGTAATGGATATTATTTTTTTGGATTGTGATCCTAGGTTTTGATCCAAGATCTCATTCATCTTTCTTAATCCAATTGTCCTACATCAAGTTTTGGGCTATAGTTTAGCGAGTGTTCATCAAAGATCTTGAGGTTGATGGTCTAATTTCTAACCCCCATTTTCTTGATTATGATCATGTGTATGTAATTATTCCATTTCATTGAAAATGTTTTAAAATTACATTCATATTAAAAATGTGAAACAAATTCCATAAAATTGAGAGACCCTTCATGGATCCCATTGGTTTTGTTAGAGATCATGACACTAGGCTTGATGGAAACCCATGGGGTGTGGCAATACACATTTAAGTATGATTTATGAGTTATAAAAAGGTCAATAATGGGTTATTGTAATTAAACTAAAACATCATTTCATGTCTGATAAAAGGATTTAAAGGGTTGATTAGATTAACATTAACGAGTTAATGAGTTGTGTCTTAATTGCTAAAGAATGGATTAATGAGGAAATTTTCATGTCAACCCTAGTGATTAAAGTAAACAAACATGGATATTATTGATAAATAAAAGGGTTCTCCATGAATTTCATTGTGGATAAGAAGGTTAATTATGTTTAACCTTGATATTTGTATATATAAGTGATAAGGTGAATGATTGATCAATGAGTTGTGGGTCATGGACTAATTCTAGAAGAATTCCCATGGGGTGAAAGACTACTACTCTAGGCCCATATTTCTTGCACATGACAAATGATTTGTGGTTCAAGGACTAATTATCCAAATACCCATGGGATTCTAGACCGATGCTCTAGGCCCCTGAGATATTAGCTTTAGACTAATATTCCAGGTGCCTAAGAAAGTGGTATTCAGAATTAATCTCAATGGTACTGAATCAGATTGGAAGGATATTAATAATTAAATCCCATGAAAGAAATGTTTTTTTAATTCCTATTATCTATGTTTCAGACTCTAGTATGGTCCAAAGCTGGTATGATTGATTCAGGTGTCATTGTGAACCCAAGGATAACATGGTTGGATAATGAATAATAAATGAAAAACTTATTTACCTTATTGTTTAGTTATTATTATTTATATAGATGAAAACTGACTATTATAGAGTATATATTGATTTATAATCCATTTTTAGTGTCCAACTAAGTTATACTCATCCTACTCAGGCCGCCTGATTGGTGTTTGAATAAACTTCATGCTTGCATAATATGATAAGGGAAAGAGCCCTATGTTTGATGGATGAGTTGAGATTAAAGATAGAACATGGATTATGGGGCTAGATATAATGTCAAGTCCCACTTGGTATATATCAATGTACCTTTGTTTTGGGTTTTCATTAGACACATGAAACTTATACGGCATGACATACTTATTTCTTTGTTTTACAATTACTTTCCTTGTTTGGATTTATTCATATGTGGTTTGGTTGATTATTGATTATTCTAGTATCTTGGTTATATTGAATATTGATTTTCACTACTTTTATTCATTGATAAATATATTTTAGTAACCCAATGTTACATATTAGACCCTCACTACTAGTTGGCAGGCTCTAGCATACAGGGAGGCATGTGTATGGTAATGTGGTGAACCGACTCGAGGCACCGGTATGTGGCACCAAGGATGTGAATTTAAAATTATTTAAGTATTTTAATATATATTTGGTTGGTGAAAAGGTTTCACCGTCTATTAATTCTTTATTTCATCATAATATTTTCATAAATTTGAAAGTATTTAAAAAATTGAAATTTCCAATATTCACCAAAAAATAAACTATTTTAGAAAAATTTTAAAAATTCAACCTAAGATAAATTTTATATGATTATATAAAAAAATTATTTTCATTTTATCATATTTAATCTCTAAAAGTGGAATAAATTAAATATAATATACTCCCACAAAATGCAATAAAATACCATTTTTGAAGAAAATGTATTTTTGAAGCATAAAATTGCTTTATCGTCATTCCTTTCCTTATAAAAACTATTAAATAAATTTAAATTTAATTGATTGAATATATAATATAATAATTTTTTATATATTAATTTATCAATAGTGATAAATTTAATCTATTAATATTAAAATACATTGAGCACATAAAAACACTTTTATTAAAAAAAACTCTTTTTCCATCAAAATATTTAAGCTTAATTTTAAACTAATTGATAATCCCTGCATAATTTATTCTTAATTATTTAAGAAAAAAACATATATATATATATATATATTTCATAATTCAATTATTTCTATTCATAACTACTAAATAAATAGCTAGGTTATAATAGTCATAATTAATTAATAATATTTATTTAGTATATTGTGGTTTATTTAAGCTTGGTGTTGCGTATACTACAGATTAGGAAATATATTTTTTAAATAAAATAAGTTCTAAATTTTTAGGGTGTTACGTTCTACCCCATTAAATAAATTTCCCCACTATTATATTGCATGCCCCATAAAAATGGTTTAATACATTTTTTTACCATCAATTTCATGGAGTGGATAATAAAACATACTCTCATTAAAGAAAAAAATAATATTTTTTAAAAATATTTTTTAAAAACCCACATAATAATAAAAGGGATTGTAAAATATCATTTTTAAATATTGAGAAGGTATATATGAAGGTCTCCTTGAATTACACATAATCAGGTGTCCAGATTAGGAAATCATTGGTGGGACGTGAAAAGACAGCCATATAGGAAAATAATTAACTTCCAAGGAATAATAGAGAGTGATAGAGAACTTAATCATGAGAAAGTTAATGATAAAAAACATAGATTAGTATAGGATAAAGAAGACCATAAAATTATCAAAAAAAATAAGGTAAAATGATTACATTTTTATTTCAAGATCATTTTCCTAGAGTTGATTGATTATTTTATTATAAATAATGAGAATATGAAAAAATATACTTACTTGATTTATTTTAATTTCATAATAACTATTTCATCCTTTGGTTATTATGAGATTGATTTCGACCTCTATCTAATCTCTTATTCCAATAAATGAATATTTAAGAGGAATTTTAATTTCCCAAAGCATTAAAATGAATTTATAATAGATCATAAGGTCCACAAAATAATAAGTTATTTCAAAATTTAAAAATTAACCAAAACCAAAATGGTTAAAACATGTTAAGATAATATCCTATATAAATGAACCTTTACAAATAAATATAAAATATCTCAACAATAACATCCAAAGTTCAACTTAAATCATTCCATAAATGGATAACCATAAAATATTTAAAACATACTTGACAAAGATTGAAACCCAAAGATCATATATATTTGATCACTTCTTCTTCCAATATAAACATAACATTTATCTTCAAATAAAATAAATTACTCACAAATTATTTTACCAAAAATGATTATACCCTAATCATATAATCTCCAAAATATGTTAATCTTTTCCATAAATATCCAAAATCACCATAAATCCATAATAAAATCATACATTATTGCAAATGATAATCAGTCCTTTATTCCCCAAATAAAATCCCATGCTACTCAAAAAAATATATTCATTTTCCTCAATCATATAATGTTCCTAATATACTAAACTTCCTCAAAAATAACTTTAATCGCATATTCACTAAATCACTTTTCAATCCCATGGTTATATGTATGATAAATCATATATTCCAAAAAGGTTATAACACTTTTATCCCAATTAACCAGAATTACTTAATCATAAAATATCATATTAACCTTAAAGGTTATCAAAACCTTTCAAATTATGTCTGCAAAAAAAATAAAATAATTTTTCCTCAAATTACATTTTCACTTGAACAAAAGTTAAACATAAGGGTTAAAATACCTCAAATATTTATTAAAAATAATAATCAATGTCTCCTAAAGTACTGAAGTCCTATAAAACCTAAAAAGGGGTATTTATTTCTATAAACATATGATAACCCATCAACTTATTAATCAATGATGGTATCTAAAAATCAAAAAATGTCCTCATCTAAATCATCCTAACCTCTAATGTTATCTAATAATTTCATCAGCTGATACTAACTACAACACCTTGTAACTTAAACATCATATAATTATATGATTCATATGAATTTTACTTTCTTACATATTGAGGATCTTTTTGTTTTAGAGTTTTAGAAAATTTTAAGAAACAATTACCTATCAAACCCTTATGATAGAAAGTAGATACTTCCACTCAATATACTTTTTTTCCACAAAAATATGATGCTTAAATTTAAAATATTTCTTTTTTAAAAACATTTTTACTTCTTTAAATGGGGAATAAAATTTCCTTTAAACATACACTCACTATCATACCTTATGAAATCAAAAGTATTCCACGAAAACTGATTTGAAAGATTATAAAATTATTTAAGGTACCTTGATAAATAATCTTCATATCACCCTTACAATAACTCTTATAAGCTCTCTTAAAAATTTAATAACCTACCTAATTAATCCCAATATAATTTCCCAATGAACATAATCATTAACCAATGAATTGATGATCTATATCAGGCTCATTTTTCATCCGGAAAATTTTAAAAGGGCCATGAAATACATAAAACACATAAGATATTTAATTTAAATCATAAAATATTATAATATATTTTATTTAATGTATATGTAGAAACATTTTCAGGCATCACACAAAAACATGTAAAAAAATTCATTTTCTTTGAAAAATCATTAAACATAAATTCATTGAATAATAGAAAAAATGATAATATTTGGAAAAACTATTAGAACTTTAAAAGGAATATTATTAATGAATAATGTTCATGATAGTATGAAATTATTATCATTCCATATATGTAAATAAAAATATTTCTTTCACACCTCAGTAATAGTGATAAAAACAATAGGTTTGGAAAACATTTAAAAATATTCTTCTAAAAAATTAATAAATAATGTAAAACATGGTTTTAAATGACTTTGAACATAGATTTAAGTATATTTATAAAATACATTAATAATTTTAAATAACATGGATATAGAGGAAAAATATATGAAAAACTTTAATGTTTTTTAAATAAGGTTTTAAAGAAAAATATCTTACCAATTTGTTAACTTCTAAATAAAATATCATTGAACAAGATATATTTAAAAGGATTTTGAAAATATTTTAATTTTAATAAATTAATGATCAAAAAATCTTAGAGGTATTATTTACACCATAAAAAATAAAACATGGGGTGAACATGGAATGAGTCTCGATGAATGAAAATTGAGATGAGAAAACCTTTACCTCGAGTCTGATTTGACATGTACATAATTTAACTATTGTATAATAAACTTATATTATTTTGATACTTGCTTAAAAAAGTTTTTAATTGGTATTACCATATAATAATCTTTTTTATTTTATTTATTACCATTCCCTATGTAGTTATTAAATTAGTTAGGTTCATGTCGGACAATTTGAGGGTGTTTTATTCATAATCACATAACAACTTTAGTATGTTGAATGAAAATTAATTTTTTATCAAAGAAATAATAAAACCCACCCGAGTACCACTCAATAATGGGGATTTTGAGATAAGTAATTATGAGGTTATATACTTTCAAAAAAATCTTATAATCATCGAATAAGGATCCTACATCATTATAGAGAATCAAAGTATCATCTAAGGTACCTTTACTGGCGAGTGCATCAATTGCAAAGATTCCTTCTATACATGTATGAGTAACCTACATCCCTTGATTGTAAAGAATTTTTATCCTCATGAAAAAATATATGATCTCCCATGAAGGTATCCTATGAAAAAACACCTTTAACTTACACCTCAAGCCTTATAGGCTTGTCTTTTAATGAGAAAACAATCCTATAGGTTATGGGGAGAATGTTTGGGAAGGTATTTGGGTAGGTTTTTATATCGCACTGATATTTTTTATATAATGGATTTATAAATAATTCAATTTATTTAATATCCTATATATCACACTACACCATGTTAATCTTGAGTTACACGCAACATTGTTTTAGATTGTGTTATACATAACATTGAGTTTCTACGAAACATCATTTTATTATTGTAATTATTTAAACAAGAAAAATTAGAACCTATCTGTTAGAATAGAGGATATTAACATGATTAACTGAATTATTAAATTATGTTTTATACACATATATATAATTCTTCAACCAATTAATTATAAATTAATTTAAAACTTTCTTTTAAAATAAAATGAAATATTATTTTGAAAAACTATTTAAATTGTATAAGTATGTTTTATAATAATAAATAAACAAATAAATATTGTAGGATTATTTTAATATAATATATATAATATATTAAATATCATTTTTGACATTTATATTATGTATTTTATAGACATTATATAATAACAAAACCAATTTTACTCAAAAAAGAAGCATTTTTCTAAAAAGGTAGTTTTGCAGCCTTTTGATGGAACACTTGTTAAAAATCTAGTATTTGAAACTTTTATAAATTATATTTCATAAAATAAACTTATTATTTGTAATATTTATATAAAAATATACTTTGGATGATCTTTAGGTATTTTTTCTGAAAATTTTATCTTTGAACTCTGAAAATACTGATATTAATTGAAAATTGTAATTTATTTTAACGTTTTTACATGGTAAAATTATTTTTTGGATTAGTTTTAAATTTTAATTAGTTAATTTTTATTCAAAAAATTTTCTAATTTTAGTTTTTAAAATGATTTTAACCAAAAATGTATTATGAAAGTTTTTTTTAAAAGGGCAATTTTCTGAAAAACAGTTTTTCTCGGCAGTTTAACGGTTTTAATTTAAATTCAATTATGGAACTTCTTTTATTTAATTTTTAAAATATTATTATTTTTGATTCATAAGATCAAAATTTATTGAATAAGTTACTTTTATTTTTAACCAATATGAATAGTAACCTTGGTAAATTTTGTTTCCACAATAAATGATAAATTGAGTAATTTAGGTTAACAATAAACTTTTAAACACTATAGAATGTCTGTAACTCATGTTAAAATTTTATTGGATGAATAAAATTTTATCCTTAACACATATGTATTTAAATTAAGTGTTTAAATGGATAATGTTCCATGAAAATGACATTTATAATATTTAAATTAGAGAAATTCACAAAATGTCACTTTATTTGTCTATAACATCCCTTATGTGTCCTCATGGGGAAAGGTTATGTTATGAATGAATAGAAGTATAAATATTTAAATTATTAAACATATTTTCATGATATATATTTATTTTTGACTTTATTTGTTACTTAGATGAAATAATGGTATTTATTATATTTTATTTAATAAAATTTTAAATATTTCACATTAATGTTTTAAATACTATATCTTTTCTATATAAGTTTTCACAAAATATATATCTAAATATAAAAATTATTTTTACATATATAAAATTTATCTTTTTCTTGGTATTTTTTTTAAATTTTAGTCAATAAATAAATATATTAAATTATTAGACAAAATTAATATAGTAATTATCTTATTACTGGAAATATTAAATAAATGTTAATAAAAATATTAAAATAAATATAATTCGGGATAAATAATGTGATAAATAAATTTTTTATATGACCTTTTCTCCTTAGGGATATAATAAAATATATTTTTTAAAATTTAACTTGTTATATTGATATTTTTAAAAGTCATAATAATTAATAGTGTCAAAATTTACACTAATGATATTTTATAAAAATAATATTTTGTTAAATTATTTAAAAATCATAAAAAAACATTAGAAATAAAAAAATTATTATATGATCTAAAATGTTATAAATTGTTAATTTATGATATAATTGAAATCACCTAAGAAAAAATTACAACCTTTTAATATTGAAATATTTGTCTCAAGAGTTAAAATTAAAACAGGTTAACTAAGGGTTAGTCGAAATGATAGAGTTTTAAATAATAAAAAATTATATAAAATCTATTCGTCGATGATATTATAAAATTATATCATCTTATATTATAATACATGGAGTTTTGGAGGTATTTTTTGAGATTTAATTTATTATAAATTAATATTTTTTTGATATTCCAAAAGTGCCCCCTCACCTCAATTATAAAAGGGAACCTACTCCCTCACTTATTCAAATCACTTTGAGACATATAACTCGACAAAAATCTTCCAAATTCTATTATAAACTTCCCTAGAAAAATTATAGAGGTCATTTTATTTTCAGGAGACTAACCCTAGAGTTTTTTAGAGGATATCTAAAGGATCCATTTCAAAGAAGCAGAAACCACTCTAACTGTTCACTCTATTTTTCTACTCTCCTATAACTCCAATAAATATATGATATATATAATAAAATAATAAATTAATAATACTAAATATTCTTTATTTTTATTATGATTATTAACACACAAATATACAACATATTTCCCATCAAACAAGAAAAGAAAGTATTGTTTGTGCATATGTATAACTTACCGTCTCCACATAGTGATTCAATTCATTTTCCATCACCATCTTTTATGAGTAGTAATTATGTTGATTTTATGGTTTATATATGATATTTATGATATAATTATACTTCTATAATGATAATATCATATCTACCTTTTTACCACTTAATCTTTTGGGAAATGATAATGTTGCTTGTGTGTAGCTATGGGTTACCATCTCCACAGTGCGATGTGATTCATTTTTCATCAATATTTTACATGGATAGTATTAAAGATTAATTTAATGAATATATTTGATATATATAACATAGAATGGATTATATTATGATGATATATCTTATAAATTTATTTTTTAAATACAACAAGAAAATGGAAATGGGGTTCATGCGTATGTACGACCTATCGTCTCCATGAACACTATATTTTATTTTCCGTCTATAAATTTTATCACTCACCATGAATAATTATATAATAAATATATACATGATATTTATATCATGTATATCATTCTGGATATGATGAAACCATGATCTATGTAATAGTACCATGGATTACAAGTCAAAACATGAAGGAAAAAAAGTGGTTGTTACCCAAAAGATAATTTTAACATAAAATTGTTAATAACCAAGTAATATGAGGTCATAAGTTAAATTTATATGCTAATTTATATATTAATATGGTTATTTGTTATATTTATAATAAAATTATATTTTTTATATAGGAGTTTTGAACGTATATGAAGGAAGTCAAGACTTAAGGTATTGGATTTTTCTTTTACTTTAATTTCTATGGGACACACGCCTTATACAATAGTTATTTATTTTTTGTAGTGTATATAGTACTAAGTAATTCCTTTTATGAGTATTATAAAAAAATATTATGGTATTTTCATATCCATATAATTTTCTTTATTTCATGTGGCATACTATTCTACTGATTATAAAGTGGTAAATGTTAATTTCATAATCTCATTATTATTTGAGATTGTTTATATATAAGGAAACGATGAGGAATATTTACCTTCCTTGTACATATTTCTTAATAATGTTTTCCAATTTTTTTTACTATTATTATACAAGTGTTAATGTCCTTTTTACCCATGTGTAACTTTTTACTAAATTGTTTCAAAGGAATCTTTTTTTTGTTTTTCTTATTGAGTTATTTTTTTGACTTTTTTTTACAAAATTATGAGGAAAATGCTTTTTAACTTATACGACATGAATGACTTTTTACACTTTCATAATTACTTAATGCCTTGAATCTTATTTTATAATATTACAAGGTTATTTTCAAATAAAATGTATTCTTTTAAAATATCAATACATTTAAAAAAAATAAAACGTTTTCAAGGAAGAAAGGATATTTTCCTCAAAAATTATTTTCAAGTGATATCTCAAATGTTACTTATGGTTTAATGAGGATATTTGTCAAGAATTATATCCTTATTATTCCAATGGTTGGTTTACCTTTATGACATAAGGATATTTATGAAACCCATTTCATTACATAGGTTATGTTATGATTGAATGATGTTTATGAAACCCATTTCTTTTTGTGGGTTCTGATATGATAGATGATTTGTGTTCATGTGGAACACACATGTATAGGTTTCATTATGTGATGAGTGGTACCTATATCACTATATAATTCATTAGATAAAGATTTATATCTCATTATATAGACATGAATAGAATGGGAAATGATATTGGCTCAACAATACAGAGCTAGAATAAGAAGTAAACCTAATTCAATAACATAGGGATAGAATGGTGAGTGAACTCTGTTTAGTAAAGGAAATTTTCCACTATGATAGTCTTGGAATGGATCCTTGACTAATAAAGAAAATATATTCTATTTTTATGTGTTTTCCACAATTCCATGTCTTATGTTATGATCTAATGATGTATGTTCTTTTTGAACAAATATGATTTATCCGATGACATGATATTATGATCTTTGATATGAAGGATAACATTTTGAAAAGTTATTTTCTTATTATTATGCCCCTATTATTATGTTATCTCCCTTGATTTACCCTTACTAAGAAACTGATATCACCCTTTTCTTATGGTTCTTTTTCCTAGGTTATAAGGAAATGTTTTAAGTAAGAGTACTAAAGGGGAAGATCTTTATAGGAGTTTTTGAATATATTTCAACAAATTAGAAGAATGTGTTCCAAGTTTACAAAGGAACTAAACTATTACAACCCTCTATCATGTGTTTGTGTAATATATTTAGTATTCTTCTAAAAAGATACAATATCCATGTACATAAAACATGGGTCTTTACAGTTTATATCATAGGAAAGGTTTAATCATCCTTTAGAAAAACTAGGATGAGAAAAATTTAGTAAGATACCTAGAGATATTTCTAAGGATATATCTAGGTTTTTCTCCAAGGATAAGTCTAATTATAGGTTATAATCATAGGTTTTTTTTAATATTCATGAATAACTTAGGATTAAAAATAATATGTCATTGATTGAAACATTATATATAATTTCCCATCATTATGTGGTTCTACCACAATTATTAATGTTTCTCACACTATACTTTCTGGTTTTTTAAAAGGATGGAATCTAAAGGAACCATATTAATGATGAATTTAATGTGCAATGCAAAAATTTTCCTATTGAACAAAAAAATTTAATGGGATATGTAATGAAAAATCTAATCACTGTACATACACAATATATAATTCATTTTGCACTCTTAAATGTGAATATAAGTGAATAACGTTATATTGAGTCCTTTATGAGGCAACACACACCTTCTTTCAGTTGGTCTTCTGATCCACTTGTTTCTAAACAATGGATTAATACCACTAAAAAGATATTTTATTTCCTTCATATTTAGAAACATGATAAATTATTATTGGTGTTATATCATTTGGAAGGTGAAGCAGATCAATGGTGGAATCTCATCAACAATATGAGACAATGAGATGAAATTGACTCTTAAAAATGGCACGAGTTCAAGAACTTATTTTTAAATGAGTACTTTCCTCGTATTTTTCATATGAAGAAGGAGAAAGAGTTCCTTGAACATAAGAAATTGGATGATTAATCCTTTGGTACTTTCAAAGTTAATTCTATAAGACTTTCATGGTATGCTTCTGGGATTATCATTCAATCTAAAATTAAGGTTGATAGATTCTTCAGCGGCTTAAAACCAAGTCTTCGAAGGGTGTTAGACATAAGAAACTTTAGTATCAATTAAGAGATTTTATGGTGTGCAATCAAGGGGAAATGGAGGATAAAGTTACATATCAATCTCATGGTTTTTATAAGAAATGGAAGATGTATATTAATGGATAGTATAAAAACCATGGAGAAAAGAAATAATGATCTTTACTTTATTCTTTAAGTGTAGAAAGAAAAATAAAGGCAACTATATTAAAGGGGATAGTAAATGTTTTAATTGTCGCAAAGAAGTTCATCGTACAATTGATAGGTGAAGTGATGGGAAAATGATGGATAATGATGAAAACACTGTAAATAACGATTCCACCCAACTATAATTCTTCAAGTGTAAGAAAAATTGGTATTATGCTAACAAGTACCCAAATCTAAGGGCTGTTAGTGATGACCAATGTCAGCAACCTCTTAGAATGAAAGGTAAAGGGATATCACATGCGATAACTATTGGTGATGGGGAGTAAAAAAATGAAGTGGTTAAATGATTGAGTTTTTATGGAATGGATTTCTAGAATAATGGTTATGGTATTATGAAATAATGAATCATAAAAAGAATTGTCTACTGTAGTTATTACTTAAGAATTTTAAAGAATATGTTGAATGGTACTTCTAAAAGTGATTGAGGTGGTAAAGTGATATTGTTTGATAATATATGATTAAGGGAAGGATAACCCTTAATATTTTCTTGATGTTGGGATAATGGAATAAAAATATGGTTGTTTGTGATAAAATAAATAGGAATATATTAATGAACTTGGGACTGATATGATAACAAGGTGGTTTATGATATCATGGATTGAGTTTATATAATTTTTGGATTTTTCATATGAGGAAAGTGTTAATTTTTTTGAAATCATGCATGTTTTCACTAAAGTTTTATGGTAATAAAATACATGATAGTAGTATTAAAATGTTTAGTGGGTGATAATTAAGAGCTATATCATGTTGTTTAAGGGATTACTGATAAGTTCATTTTGGAATTTTAGTAACCATCTTTTGAATGTTTTGGGATTTAAATATTTTGGAATGATCATAAAGTTAACCATTTATGAAACCGTTTGAGTTAAAATCTGGATGAGGTATTAGATATTAAAGTATTATCTGTTAATATGAGGATTTATTAATATCAGATAACTTACGTTCAACTTTTTGTTGAAATGTTAATTAAAGGTGGATAGAATGACCTATAATTCTATTTAGTGATCTCTTTATCTATTAATGCTTCAGTAATTAAAAATTCACCTTCATTTCTTGGAATACGATATGACGAGAAAAATGATCAAGGCATAATGAAAGGATGTGATTGTACTTATGAAATGAAATGAAATCAAGTATGTATTTATTCTTATGAAAATTATTCAAATATTTGGAAAGGACTTGAAAACAAAAAACTGTTATCCTAGTACCTTCACTTTTTATACATCAAAGGGTCTCTTAAATCAACCTAGATTTATGGCTTTGTAATTGTTAACGTTCTCTTGACCATGTTCTCTATCACTCTCCATCAAAACGTGATAGTTATATTTCTCTTCTATGTATATGATTTAACTTTCCACCTATATTATACTTCATGGAAACCTAATTATGATTTAATTTGGTTAACAGTTATGTTTACAAATTTCCCTTTCTAAAATTATGTTTTGTTATTCATTTTTATGATGTGGGTTTCTATAAACTTTCAAGTATTAATCCTTTGATAACCTAGATGAATTTTGATGGTGAAATTAATCTTAAGGGGGTGTAATATAACACCTTGAGATTTTTTATGAAATAGATTTTTAAATAATCTGATTTATTTAATATCTTTCATTGAATACTACACCATATTAATCTTGTGCTACAGACAACACCATATGATATTGTGTTATACATTACACTAAGTTTCTAGGAAACATCATTTTATTATTGTAATTATTGAAACATGTAAAATCATAACCTAGACATTAGAATTATGGGTATGAATAGAATTAACATAATTATGAAATTATTTTTTACACATGTACATATAATTCTTTAAACAATTAATTATAAATGAATATAAAACATTTTTTTGAAATAAATGGAATTTTTTTTAGAAAAAACTATTTAAATTTGCACAAGGGTGCTCTATACCAATAAATAAACAAATAAATATTTTTATATTATATTAGTTAATTATATATATAATTTTTAATATAATTTTTACCCTTTATATTATGTGTTTTTAGGCATGATACAAGAACAAATCCAATTTTATTCATAAAAGAAGTATTTTTCCAAAAAAGGCAGTTTCGTCACCTTTTGATGGTAAACATTATAAAAATATATTTTTTAAACTTTTATAGATTCTATTTGAAAAAATAAACTTATTCTTTCAAAGCAGTATATAAAAATTTACTTTGGGTTAACTTTAATATTTTTCTGAAAAGTTTCATCTTTTGATGAATAGTAAAAACATTGATTTTTATTCAAAACTGTATTTTATTTAAAAGTTTTTACATAGTAAAATTATGTTTTTTATTAGTTTAAAATTTTAATTAGTTACTTTTTATTTAAAATAATAAAATTTATTATTTTTAAAATGATTTTAAACATAAATTTATTATAAAAAAATTTATGTATTAAAAGAGCATTTTTCTGAGAGACTATTTTTCACAGCAGTTTAATAGTTTTATTTTAAATTTAATTCTAAAACATCATTTTTTATTTCTTTTTAAAAATTAATTTCAAATTTTGATTCAAAATTCATAAATTTAGTTAATAGTTCCCTTTTATTTTTAACTAATATGAATAGCAACCTTGGTAAATTTTGTTAACACGATAGTGGGTAAATTGAGTAATATAATTTAAAAATAAAATTAAAAAGACTCTATATCACACCCGAGCCCAGACTACCCCCAAGCCAGTGCGGTTTCAATAAAACATGGTGTGTACATTTTTTCTATAAAAACAGAAGCTGATAAACTAAACATCATGTTCCACTAGATAGGATCGTTTCGATTTTAATTCTAGAAAACCAAACTCAAATATTACAATTCATCAAATACTATATAGAAACAGACTCCACAAAGCTGCCACCAATTAGTGTAACTCAAATCTACTAAAATTGTAAAAATAGATTGAAAATATAGGGTGAGCATATGAATGCCTAGTAAGGGGGTTTGAAAATTAAATATTATTTCAATTAAACCTTTTTAAAAACATCCCTTAAAAAATATTCAAAAAACATTTTCTTAAATAAAGATACATTTCATGAAGCAAAACATAATAGATTTCCATGAATTACCAGAGAAAAATTTAAGGAACATTAATAGTGATACAATAAAATATGTTCCAAACATAAGCATGATCATACAAAATATATGGTGTGAAGCAAATAAATCAATATTTATTCTAACTAGACAAAGTATGGCATGCTAAAGTGCCCGTACAGAGTTCAAAAATGAAAAAATACTTATCATAGTTTCATATAAAATAATAACTTAAATTTATATTCTTAAAAACTGTAAATCATAAATGGGAAGATAATTCTCTCAATGTTGAAGAGCCATATGCATTTACTTATTCTGATACTCATAAGTACAAGCTTCTAACCAAGTATATTTTATTAGTCGAATATCCACCTAGTTAATTAAAAAATATAAACATTGTGAGGGAAGGTATAATGTGGTACTGTGTCAATACATCATGACATGACCTGATTTGTCTCAATAGAACTACTGATGCATCGTAGTGATTTCGTTAACCAGTCCCAAACCCATAGGGATTTCATTAAATAGTCCCCAACCCATATGGATTTCATTAAATAGTCCCCAACCCATCATATACTGAGTCAAATACATTCCTCATATGCCAAGTAAGGTTGTATATTCATAGTGTCCCATACCACTTTGAATATTTAATTTCTCATTTCATATTATTCGAGGTGTCCCATACCACTTTGAATAATTTAGTTCTTTAATCCATAAATGGTAATAATAGTTAAATTTCAATCTTTATCATTTATATATATATAATGAATCATGCTTTAATTGTCAACATTAATAACTGCATAGCTATAAAAAAGTAACCAATGACATGTGATGATAACTAATGCATATGAAATAAATGCTTATTCTGGTTTCATTACATAAAATGATAACTCTGAAATTCTAAAATAATTATTGTGAAAGGAAAAATTTTGTATTCAAAATTGCATAAGGGAAATTCATCATGGATTGAATACATAATTAATTTAATGGTATATAAAATATTTCATGTGAGGTATTAAACACATAGTTTCCTAACACCCATTACTTGCATGTTTATGTACAAAGATATCACAAGGGTACTCCCAACTATCTAAACACAATGTTATAAATTAAAAAGCATTAAAATCAACAACAAAACTTAGTAACATAACCAAAAAGATTTAGAATTATGAAAATAAGTTTGAAATACATATATATATATAATGTGATAATAAAGGGGTTGTATTACCAAACAAATACCAAATTGATTCTTGAAAACTTTTCACACTTTAAAAGACTTGTTATAACTTTTATCAATATTTTGTGAAACCATATTGTGAACCCATAATAATATCATGATCACGGATTATAAATACATATATATATACATAACTGTATATACTTAAGGGTTTTTCATCAAAACTCAAGAACCCAATACATAATTTATGTAGAGTAAAAAAATAATTTAAACCAAAATAAGTATATGAAAACTATAATGTAAAAGAAAGAGTTTTTTAAAAAAAAAGAACATATCTATATATATATATGTGTAGGATTACATACACATTTAAAATTTTATTAACATATGAAACCAAAAAACCCAATCATAGTTCACATTATGTATATATTTAAAGTAGAAGTTCTAATTCCTTAAATAAAAGTAACTGGTATGGTTTTACTACTAACTTATATATATGTGTGTAATGAAACTAGTTTTAGGAAAAAAACATAAAACCTTATAATGATTTCCATAACAAGAAAATCTCATAAAACTAAAAATTTGTTTTTATAAGATCACTCAAGAGAATCAGTAGGTTATAAGAATCAACCGTATATAAATAAATATTTATATTCATGTATATATATATACAAACTATAAAAAAAAGATTAAAGTAAGACAAAACATGACCCTTACTTGGTTTGAATAAGGAGAAGAAGTCGAGAGGAGCTTGATGGAGGCACTGGAAGGAAGAAAACCCATAGGGTTTCAGTGCAAAACAACTCATATATATAAACCGTATATAATATATATTTAAGGAAACATGAAAAAAAAACTGAGGCACCTCAATTTAAAATAAGACCGAGTGTGTCAGTTTTCTGGAAAACGAAACGAAGAAGAGGCCACCATGGAGAAAGGTGGTGTCACAGGTGTAGAAAAAAAACAAAGGGTGGGAGCTGATCGTCACTCGAACGGTGTGAGGCATGAGGAATAAGAAGGCGATGCGGAGGATATGTGAAGGAGAAATGGATGGTTAAGATTTAACAATTCCTTGATCCAATGGTTGAAAAGAGACCGTGGGTTTTATAAGAGATGAATGGTCGAGATTAAATCTTGAAAAAATTGGATGGATGTGAGTGATGAAGGATTGTAAAATGGATTGAACTGAAATGATTAGATCCCAAATATATTGAATAGCTGATAAAAACATGGAGGGAAAACCGCAACTGTGTGGGTTTGATGGCCGAACCGATCGGATGTTTCAGATCTCGTGCGGTGAGATCTGATGGCTGGGACACAGTTCCTGGTTAACATATTCATCCCATATCGAAATGGGATGGGTTTTGCAGCTCCCTTATAACCCTGGGGCTCCGGAAATTGGTCCATAAATCCCCCCCAGTACCGTCCCGTACCGGGTCTCTACGGGCGCGCTTCTGGCCCCACCCCTACCGTCGTGCTTCCCCACACGGTTGCATGCTCTGGTTCCCCTTGCACACACCTTTTCATGCTTAGGGCCTGACTATGCATGCCAGTATGCATGGTTTAGCATGCACCCTGTGTACACAGCCCTGGACCATTTTTAAGGGGATGTGAGTGAGATTCCCACCAAGGCCTTGAGTGGATTTTCCTTCTAGGTCGCCCTCAGTTAGGTGGGGAACTCACCTAATTTTTTCATAGTAAAATTCTTTTTTTGTTAAACATAAGTGTTGGTTTACATATTTATATATAGGTTCCTTATAAAAAGAGAATAAAAATTCTCTATTATGATTAAACAGAATCCTATAGAACAATATTTTCCTTAGTTTATATATATTTGAGTTTCAAAACATCAAAGTTCAAAATCAAAGTTTAGAAGACCATAAAAAAATCTTCTTCTAGTATTATAATTAAAATCCAAAACATATTTTTAATTAAAAAATTTGTTTATACATCCATGGATGAAAAAACTTGTAGGTAGCTCTTTAAAAAATTTGAAATATTTAAATACTTAATTTAATAAGTATATATAAAATATTAAATACATTAATAATATTTAATTTCATTTTCCCAAGGTATTATTTTAAAATCAAAAACATGTTCCTTTGTACCAAAACCAAGGAGTATCAAGTGTGTGTTTCTCCTGATATTTCTTTAAAACACCACAGTTATGATTTATAATCCATTATAAAATTTAACATTATCCATTAAAAATATAAATAAGAGTTAATTAATAACGTGTTGAAAGATATTACTTTAATGTAGACTTAAAACACTTAGAAATATCATTATACTTATAGATTTAAAATAGAATACCTAGAATACCCAATGACTATTCTAGTCTTATATCTGTTATAGATTCAATAGTAACATAAAGTAGGCAATAATAGAATTTACTTTAAGTCCATATAAGAACATGATTAGTGTGTTCTAACTTCATGACAACTTGTCAAATATGGTTTTAATAATTCCTCTAATTCTTAGCATGATTTATGTGGTTTGGGATATACTGATTTTCATCATGACAGATCAAAACGACCCATACTAGTTGTTTGGGATTTTTGTTGTATTTGGTGTTCTCCCTATTATTTTAATAGGTCTCTTAGTAGGTATCTTACGGTAGTAAGGTTACTTTGTTCTTTATGAAATATAATCGGTTTCAATGATTCATTGAATAAAATGTCTTGGGATTATTCTTCAAGTTTTGTTTTGGATAACATGAAAATTAAAAAAATTAAAACCATAATATTATTATTATTACAAATGAAATATGTTCGGGGAATCACACTATAAAATGACTCTAAAACATGTTGAAAATTTATAGGATGGATAAAATTATACTATTGATTCATAAGTATATAAATTATGTTTTTATTGAAAACTTGTCTAGGAAGATGACTTATATAGTATTTAAATAAAAGAAAGTCACAAAATGTCAATTTTATTGTCTTTAATATCCCTTATGTGTCCACATTGGAAATAGTTATATTATAAATGAATATAATGTTTACATTTTAACTCAATAAACTTTTTTTAATGATATAAATTTAATTTTTTACTTTTTGGTTCACTTAGATGAAATTATGGTATTCATAATAGTTTATTTATTAAAAATTTAAGGAATTCACATTCGAGATTTAAATAGTATATCATTTTTTATATAGGGTTACACAAAATATATATCTATCTATAAACATTTTCCAAAATATATAAGATTTATCTTCATCATGGTATTTTATTTTTAATTTTTATTGAAAAAACAAGTATATTAAATAAGTAGAGGACACTGATGTAGTAATTATTTTATTAATAGAAATATCAAATAAATATTACTAAAAATATTAAATTAAATATAATTTGAGATAATTATTCTAATAAAATAATTTTATAGTTGGACATGACCCATTAGTGATATAATTATTTTTTTTCTAAGTTAGCCTATTATCTTGATATTTTTAAAAGTCCATATAATTGATAGTGTCAAAATTTACACTAATTATATGTTATCAAAATAATATTTTATTAAATTATATAAAAATAATAAAACAACTTTAAAAATAAAAAAATTATATAATATGGTCTAAAATATTATTATTTTTTCATTTATTATTTAATTTACAACACATAAATAAAAAATTATAACCTTCTAATATTGATAAAACTGTCACATTGGTTAAAATTAATATAGGTTAACTAAGGGTTAATCAAAATGATGAGGTTTAAAATAATACCAAAACATGTATACAATAATTTTTTTTGTTATATTAAAAACTTATATCATATTATATTCTAATAAATTTCATTTTTGAAGTATTTAGATTTATATTTAATTTTTTATTAATTAATAGTTTTGGAAATTCAAAAAGTGCCCCTCACCTCATTTATAAAAGGGCACCACATCACTAACTTCGTTACATCACATTGAGCCATATAAATCGACCAAAATTTTAAAAAAATTTATCTAAAAATACCTATTCATATTCTATATGTTCTTTTATTCTGAAATGACAAATTATAGTGTCCTTTATAAGAAATCTAAATGAGTCGTTTCAAATAAGAGGTAATCACTCTAACTAATCCCTCACTTTTTCCAATCTTTAATAAATCCTATAAATCTATTATATATATCATAAAATAATAAAATTATAATATTAAATATTATTAAAAGTTATAATGAATGTTAACATACCACTATGAAACCCCTTTCCCACTGAACAAGAAATGAAAGTATCGCTTGTGCTTACATACGACTTACCGTTTCCACGTAGCGATACAATTCACTTTCCATAACCATATTTTATGAGTGTGAATTATGATGAATTTAATGTTTATATATTTTATTTATTATATAATTATAATTTTTGAATGAAAATTTCATATATTCTTTTTTACCACCTAATATTTTGGGAAATGATAACTTCACCTGTGCGTACCTATGGCCTACTATCTCCACGATGCAATGTAATTCTTTTTTCTTTTATATTTCACATGGATGGTGTTATGGATGAATTCAATGAATATATATGACATATATAACATAAAATTGAATATTTTATTATAATATATTAATTAATTTTCTTTATTTTAATATGAAACAAAAATGAAAATAGGGTTCATGCATACGTACGACTTATGGTCTCCATGAATGGTGTATTTTTTTTATATCTCACGATAAATAAATATATACTGGATATATGTATGATATTTATATCATGTATATCATTTTTTACATGACTAAATCTTGATCTTTGTAAGAGGACCAAGGATTAAAAGTCAAAATATAAATGAAAAACAATGTGGTTATTACCCAAAATATAACTTTAACATGAAATTGTCAATAAGAGAGTAATATAAGGTCATAATTAAATCATATATGGTATTAAAAATATAAATATGGTTAGGTGGTGGATGTATAATAAAATTATATTTATTATACATGATGTTTGAACATATACTATGGAAGTCAACACTCTGGGTAAGAGATTTTTCTCTCACTTTTATTTTTGTGGGACACGTGCCTTATACATTACTTATTTCTTTTGTGTGGTTTATATACTTCTAATGAATGTATTTTATGAGTTTTATCTAGAATATTACGATATTTGAATATACATATATTTTTTTCATTAATGGGTAATATAGTTCTATTGATTATAAAGTGGTAAGGTTTAATTTCTCAAACTCATTATTATTCGAGATTGTTTATATGTAAGTAATCATTGGAGACTATTTATCTTCCATGTCCATGTTTTGTAAAAATGTTTTCCAAAAATATTTTCTCTTATTCTAAAATTTTTAAGTCAATTTTACCCATGTTTGATTTTTTACTAAATAGTTTGAAAGGAATTTTTTTTTATTTTCCAAATGAGTTACTTTTTTACTTTTCTAGTGAAAGTATGAGATGAATGTTTTTTAAATAATACAACATGAATATAATATTAATATTTCATGATGCATTAATGCCTTAAATATTACATTACAATATTATAAGTTTATTTTAAAATTAAATGTTTTATTTTAAAATTGTGATGAATTTTAAGAAAAGAAAACATTTTCAAAGAATAAATCATATTTTTATCGTGAATTATTTTCAAGTGATATATCAAAAGTTACTTATGGTTTAATAAGAATATTTTTCTTGGATGTTATCCATATTATTCCCATGGTTGGTTTACATATATGATTGAAATATATTTATGAAACCCATTTCTTTCCATGGGTTATGGTATGATTGAATGATGTTTATGAAACACATTTCTTTCATCGGTTCAGATATGATTAATGATTTATGTTTTTATGGAACACATATGTAAGGTTTTCATTATTTGACAGGTGGGACCTAAATATCCATCCAATGCATTGTGTAAAGATTTATATCTGACTATATAGACAATAATTGAATGCGAAATGATATAGGTTTAGTAATACAGGACCGGAATGAGAACTAAACCTAGTTTAGTAATACATGGTTGAAATAGGGAGTGAACCTGGTTCAATAAATGACTTGTTCCACTATGATAGTCTTGTAATTGAGCCATGAAAAATATTGAAATGATTTTCTATGATTATGTGTTTTACACAGTCCCACGTCTTATGTGACGATCTCATGAAGTATATTCTTTATGGAATTTTTTAATTTATCCCATGAAATAATATTTTGATCTTTTATATTTAAGATATAATTTTAAAAAGTTATTTTCATGTTATTGTGCCCTTATGGTTATGTTATCTCCATTGATTTACTCATATTGAGTATCTGAGATCAAATTTTTTTATGTTTTTTTCCCAGGTTATAAAGAAATTTTTTATCTAGGATTACTAAAGTGGAAGATATTTATGGGAGATATTGAAGATATTTCACCTAATTTGAAGAATGTATTATAAGTTTCCAAAGTTACTAAACTATTATAGTCCTCAAGAATGTGTTTGTATAATTTAATGAATATTAATCTAAAAATTTGTAATATCCATGTACATTAAGCCTTGGTCATTATATTTTTGGTAATGAAAACTGACTCAATAGGTGTCATGAATATAAGAGAAGTTGTGACCTTTTATAAGTGAGGGGAGTGACACTTTTGTAATTATTCAAAGTATAAATTAATATAAAGTACTATTCATGTTCATGTGGCACTAAGGATCCAAAAAATAAAATATAATATTTGATAGTTTTTTAATACACTCTAAATAATACATTTATAGAAGTTTTGGAGATATTTTAAGCCACATATTCTAGTTAAACCCCCCATAAACCCAATTTATCCTTCACTACGATAAGTTAACATTTTACCATGATAACTTAATTGTATGCACAAAAAATAAACAGGTAATTATTACCATAATTTTAAATTATGATTAATAAATTTGGATCCATTTTATCATATTCAAAATATATTGGTGGCATAAATTAAATTTAATATAAGTTTTCAAAACATATGTTTTTTTGGAAAATACCCAATTTAAGAGTAAAAATCATTTTACCTTGAAATCAAGAGAGAAGTTTATTTAATGTATTTTTTTTATTAAATAATAAAAAATCAAAGTTTTTATACTTTTATATCAAGAAAAACTCCATGGGTCCTTCTAACCATATCATTAAATGTAAAGAACCAAAAAAAATTATTTTGAGTAAAATATAATTTATATTTATTAAAGTCAATCATGGGTTCCCAATTTCAAAATAATGTTTTAAAATTAATTATATAACTAATTTTACATATATATGGTTGGTAAAAAGGTTTCTAAATTTATTAAGTCATTCTTACATCATAATAATGTCATAAAATGTACAGTATTTGAAAAATTAGTATTTTTACTATTCACCCAAAAATCAACTATTTTGGAAAAAACTAAAAAATTAACCCTTATATAAATTTGACATAATAATATCAAAAATAAATTCAATGTTATAAAATTAAATTTCTAAATGTTTCTGAAATTAACTATATTATTCATATACAAAATGCAATAAAACCCATTCTTGAAGAAATAATATTTTTTAAGAAAAAAAATGACTTTATTCTCAATCCTTTCCTGATAACTATAATTAAATAAATTTTAATTAAATTAATTTGATATAGGATATAGTTATTTAATTATATTCATTTATAAATATTGAAAAAATTATTCTATTAAGAATAAAATGCAGTGCACACATAAAAAAATCCTATGAAAACAACCCTTTTACCATCAAAAGATTTTATCTTCATTTCCAACCAATTGATAAACAATGCATGATTTATTATTCATTTTATTAAGGAAAAAATTATATATATATATATATATATATATATATATGTATATCCCAATGTAGTTATTCTTATTCTTTCCAACTAAACCAACATCTAGGACATAATTGTCATAAATAAATAATTATATTTCTGCAGAACATTATTGGTCATTTATGTTCAGCATTTCATATTCAACACATTATAGAATATAATATTTAAATAAAATAAATTACAAAATATTGGGATGTTAAATGATTCCCACATTAAAAAAAATTTATCCTAGAAATTTTATCTCATATCCAATAAAAAGGGATATCATTTTTTAACATTAATTCCAAGGAGTGTAAGATTAGACATACGATCATGTAAGGAAAACCATTTTTAATATTTTTTTTAAAAACAACATCATAAAAAATGGAATGTAAAATAACATTTTAAAAGAAAAGGTAAATAAAAAGGTCATCTAGAATAACACACAATCAAGCCCCTAGATAAGGAGACCATTGGTTGGATGTGAAAATATTAACATGGTGGTAAAAAATAATTTCCAAGGTATAATAAAGGGTGATAGAGAACACTATCAAGAAAAAGATAATGACCAAAAAACCGTAAATTTGGATAGGATAAATAAGACCATCAAATTGTCAAAATTGAAGCTAAATGGATATATTTTTTATTTTAAGATCATTTTCTTAGAGTTGAGGGATTCTCTTACTATCAAGATTGATAACATGATAAAATATTCTTAAATGATTTATTTACATTTCATAAGAAAAATTTTATATTTTTTGTGATTACATAAATTTCCAATTTTAGATCATCTTTTACTCTAGTAAATGAATATTCATGATGAATTTTATATGCCTGAATCACTAAAATCAACTTCTAATGGATCATAAGATCCAAAAATGGATAAAAAATTATTCAATCAATATTTAAAAATTAACGAATATCAATACATTCAACCCAAGATAATATAATATCCAATATGAGTATATCTTCAAAAATCATTCTCCAAAAATAACACCCAATGTTCAACTAAAATCATTCCATAAATAGATTACATTTAAAGTCTTCAAAATATTCTCGACAAAAACTAAAACCTTAAGATCATAAATATTTTATTGCATATTCTACCAAGATAAATATGATATTTATATCTAGATATAATCAATCACCCATTAATTCATACACTAAAAATGTATTTTCCTTAATCATAAAATCTTTAAAATATGCTAATATTTTTCATAAATATATTAAATCACTATAAAGATACAATAAAATCATATGTGCTTCCAAAATATAATTCACCATTTTTTTTGGAAATAAACATCCATCTTAGTCAGAAAATATCTTCATTTAACTTTATCATATAATTTTTCAAATATAGTGAACATTTGCAGAAATAACTTTAATCACTAAGTTACCAAAAAAAATTTCAATCTCATGGATATTTATAAGATAAATCATATGTTACCAAAAGGTAATAATGATTTTATCCTAATTAACCATAATTCCCTCAAAATCAAAGATCATATTAAACTATAAGGTTATCAATACCTTTCAACATATATCAACAAAAAAATAAAATAATTCTTACATAAAAAACTTTTTTCACTACAACACAACTTAAACATAATGGTTACATATAGCTCAAACATTTATTAAAACTCAATAAGTTTATCA
This sequence comes from Viscum album, assembly GCA_963277665.1. Lineage (NCBI taxonomy): Eukaryota > Viridiplantae > Streptophyta > Magnoliopsida > Santalales > Viscaceae > Viscum > Viscum album. Next base: position 623,581,778 of record OY728150.1, on the reverse strand, counting down.
CAAAGTACTCCCATCACATAAGATCTTAAAATGGATATATATGAATTTAAATTTATGATCAAAAAAAGAATTATTTACCCATTATGGTATCTAAAAATATTAAAATATTGTCATATATATAATCTTAAACTCTAATGTTATCTAAATGTTTCCACTAATACCAACTATAAAAACTCATAACTTAAAAAACCCAGAATTATATGATTTATATCAAGTGTTCCACTTTTTTACTTCTTGAGGGAATTTTTGGTTTAGAGTTTTAGTCCATTAGAAAAAAACATATATATAAAACCCTTAAAATAAAAAGTGGACACTTCCACTCAATGTACATTTTTACACAAAAAATAGGATACTTAAATTTAAAGTCTTATTTCATTAAAAACATTTTTTCTTCGGTAAATTAATATACCAATAGTGGAAAGTTATACCTTGATATAATGTCATACTCATTCTTAGGCCATATAAAAACCATTTTAAAACATTTTATAAGACCAAAAATCATAATAAGGGATTAAAAAGAAAGAGAATCATTAATATATTTTGAAAATCATATAATACGATAATATTTTTTTCCCATTTTTACCTAACAATCATTGAGCTCAAATATTTTTTTTCTTAATCATGAAATAATATTCATATCTTAAATAGTATCAAAAAAATCTCAAAAAACATTAAATTGAAAATCATAATAATAATGTTTTCTTGTAAAAATTAGGTACTCATGAAAATTTTTTCTTGAAAAACATATTTTTCACACTTAAAAGTGCCATAAACATTCCGCATATTTGGTTTACTTATTAAATACTCTATAGGCTTTACTCGAGATAGAATAACCTAGGGAAATTCCTTCATCACTTTTGGAAGAAAATTTTTCAAGATTATACTTAGTGTTAAGGATAAAGACTTTGCAACCAAAAACTAGAATGTAACTAACTTTAGGCTTCCTATTATTCCATATCTCATAAGGGGTTTGTTTAAGAATAGTTCTAATTAAGACTTTATTAATGGTATAACAAGCTGTATTTACAACTTCAGCCCAAAAGTAAATTGGCAAATCATATTCATTGAGCATTGTCCTAGAAATCTCTTGAAGAGTCTTATTTCTTCTTTCCATGACTCCATTCTATTGAGGTGTTCTAGGAGCAGAGAAGTTGTGACTATAGTCATTGTGTGAGAAATAAGATTCAAACTCTTGATTTTCAAACTCATGGCCATGATCACTTGTTAATGTCTTGATCCTAAGTCCACTAAGATTTTCTATAGACTTGGAATATTTGATAAAATAAGAACAAACTTAACTTTTGTGAGCCAGAAAGTATACCCAAGTGTACCTAGAAATATCATCTACAAGAACATAATCATAGTGCTTCCCATTTAAACATGAAACTATTGATGGTCCAAAGAAATCCATGTGAACCAACTCAAGTGGTTGAGAAGTAGTAAATTTTTGATTTGGTTTGAAAAAAGATTTGTGTTGTTTTCCCTTTTGACAAGGATTACACAATTTGTTAAGAGGGAATTACAATTTAAGTAAGTCTCTAACTAAACCATTCCAAGTCATTTTTCTAAGTGAGTGCACATTACAGTGTCCTAGTCTTCTGTGCGACAACCCGGATTCCTTATGAAATGAATTCAAACAAGAAACATTTTTCTTAGCTAAAGAATCCATATAAACAACATATGCATTCTAATTTATAAGAGAATAAAATATTAAATAATTTTTAGAATTAAAAACATTACATGCATCATTTTCAAACTTAACATTAAAACCATCATCACACAACTAAGAAATATTTAGGAGATTGTATGTTAACCAGCAAACAAAAAATAATTTTGAAATTAATACAGTATTAGGGTTACCAATCTGGCCTAAGCTGATGATTTTCCATTTACCATTATCACCAAACGTGACATATCCACTATCAAATTTAATCTAACTTCTAAAAAATGAATATTCTCCTATCACATGTCTTCAAAATCCACTTTCTAAGTACTACAGAGCTCTACAGGAACTCTTTGGACAATTTTCCTTCAAAACAGATTACGCATGGGGTAACTTTGGTACCCATATTTTCTTGGGACTATAGAGGTTAGCAAGTAATAATTTAGGAACACGTACATGTATCACATATTTCTAATAATCAACAGATATATTTTGAGACATAAACACTTTTTTTGGTCCTTTAGGGAATTGTTTTTCCAGAAGTTGTCTAGAACTTGAACTAGATAAGAATTTTCCATATTTTGGAACAAATTTGGTTTTAATAAACCTTCTCTATCCTGGATGATATCCCAGAAAAGTTGTATATTTTGGGGCAATCTGTTTTCCTATAAATTGAGTCAAGGTATCTCTACCCGTTATAAATTTTTCAAGATCTCTTTTGAATTGTTCATTGGATAATTTGAGTTCAATATTTTATTTTAACAGTTGAAGACATTTTTCTTTCTCAATATCCAGATTATATTTGTAATTAGTATTTAAACCATGTTATCTTTTCAGTAATTTATATTTATCATTCAGTTCATTAAAAGTATCCTCAAGAATTCCACAGTATTAAAATGGTTCATCCTTATTCATATTTTCATCATTGTTTGATTTACCTTCATTCCAAGAATAATAATCATTAGGCATAGGGGAATTAGGTGTTACCTCAGATGTTTCTGTCAAGAAGCACAAGTTGGCATGATTGTTCTGTTCACTACCAGAAGCATCAAATCCACTGGATCTATCTTCTGAATCACTCCAAGTATCTTTCATAGCCTTTTTATAACCTTTTCCCTTATATTCATATTTCTTTCTAAACTTCAGCTTGGGGAAGTCTGCCTTCACATGACCTTTTTGTTTTCACTCATAGTAGATTATTTCATTTGAATTATCATTCCATTTTCTATCTTTCCTCCATTTTATTTTACTATCATACTTTCCCTTGTAGTTTGACTTCTTAAATAATCTCTTATTTTAGTAGAATTTTTTGAATCTTCTAGAAAGATGAGTCATCTCCTCATCATTGTTTGAGTCTTTACTTGTGGAAGAATCTATAGGATATTTAACTTTTTCTTTATACTTGTTCTTTGAGGTAGTGTTCTCAAATGCTGTATATTTCTTCCTTGGTTCTTCATATACTTCTTGATTCACCTTAAGTTCTTCTTCATACATCATAATTTTTCCAATTAGTTCCTTCACTGTAAGTTTTCCTATGTCACATGATTCTCGGATAGAAACAGAATTCCCTCTCCATCTATCAGGTAGGCATGAAGCAGACTCATAATCTGGTCCTTGCTGTCCACTAGATTCCCAAATAGACTCATAGTATTCACTATCTCATTTAATTTGAGTTAAATGTCCAAAATGAGTTCATGAGGCTTCATTTTAAATTTATCATATTTAATAGTGTAATTATTTAATCTCATTTATTTAACATTAGTTTTTCCTTCATGAAATATATAAAAAGTATCCCAAATTTCATATACAGTTTTACAAGTAGATATTGTACTAAATTCATCGTCACCAAGAGAACAATACAAAGCATTCATTGCTTTATAGTTATTGTTATATGTAGCTTTAGTCAACTGAGACCACATGTCTCTAGAAGTAGTAGGTAATGTATGTTGTTCTTCAATTGTCTCCCAGATTTCAGGTCCCATGCTCTCTAGATACATTTTCATTTTTAATTTCCACTGAGAATAGTTATTTACATTAAATAAAGGTTTCATGTTAGTAGCTGCACCCTCAAATCTATTTTCCATAGTTACTTAGAATATTAATGAATTGAAAATTTAGATATGACAGAAATTTTAAGATCTTTAAGATATAACTAAAATCAGAGTTAAAAATAATTTTCACACTGGAAAAAAAGATCCTCTGATACAAAATTTTGTTTGTATTGGATACTCAAGAGGGGGGGGGGGGTGAATTGAGTTCCAATTAAAATTTCTATTAAAACGTTATTTTTATGAAAACCTCCAATTTTAAAAACGACCCAGTTAATTAAGGAAGTTGAAATGTAAATGTCTAACTGGTCAAAAGGTTTCTCAAAGGGTGATTAGTCCTTAGATGAATCAGTTTAGAACATGAATTCAACTTATGAAACAAGTCTACTAAATTAAAAAAATACACACACTAACCAAAACTAACTATCAAAGTGTAAGAAAAAACAGTTTTATGTTTTAGAAAATATAAAAAGTGGATAATATCAAAACAGAGTATATGAAAATTTTCACAACAATGTAAAAAAGAGGTTTAGTCTCAAGCTGGGACGTAATCCTCTCCACTTGGTGATCACCTGCCACCAAGCAGTTTATATTAAAACTTGATACACAACATTTATCAGGATTTACAATAGTTTTCACAAACTTTCCAGGGAACACACCCTCTACCACAGTTATTCAGGGGAAAGACAAACAATACAGACCACACACAGTCTCTTCCATAGTTATATGTAGGAAACACAGATAAGGTGAAGTTTTATGTGAGGATATTCAATATCCTCCAATTCAAGCATAGGATATAGTGTGATAAAAAGAGGCACACACACTTCTCAAAGATATAAAATAAAGAAACAGAATATAGATGTTATGATGAAAAAGAGTTTAGAAGGATCTATGTGTTTGAAGATCAGCTCTTGACTCCTTGGAATGAGAAATTTTGAATTTCGAGTCAATCTCTGGAACTTGTTTTCAAAACAGAGTGTTGCAACTCCAGGTTATAGCTTTCAGTGTTCTGTTTCTGATTTCGATCAAGAGTTGATGAAGCACAGAGGGCTAGAATAAGTTTATCCCAGCATAATCTTTGTGATGCTTCTGGGTTCAAGATCTTAGTGCAGGATGGTTTGACTTATTGATATGGCAAGTAAGCTCTATCACAATTCTCATGAAACCCTTTATTCATGTCTGTGTATATGTTGCACTTCTTGTTTTTTTATCCTCAATCCCTGTTTTTTATTTCATAGTCTTCCTTTTTATATTGGAGGTCTGACAATAGGAATGATTAGATATCGTGCATGCTTTCTCGTACCTTGTACTGTCCATGATATTGACTCCTGAAACTTTTAAAATCAGCATTAATTAATGTCAGAGAAATTATTTTATCTAATATGACAGTTAGAAAGGTATTTGAGAAATTAAAAAAGTATGGAAGAATAAGCGTCGGTAGATTGGTAACGGTATCCTTCATATCGGTAGGCAAAAATAGTAGGTGCACATCGACAATCTAAATTTCAACCTTTAAAAGTATTCTTACACCCGTAACCATATAATGGTGACCTTATCACGATAAGCATATAATAGTGACCTTATAGCGGTAAGCTTGTAACGGTGACCTTGTAGCGATAAGCCAGTAACAGTGACCTTGTAGTGGTAAGCCAGTAATGGTGACCTTGTAGCTGTAAGCCTGTAACGGTGACCTTCTAGCGGCAAGCCTGTAACGGTGACCTTATAGCGGTAAGCCTCTAACGGTGACCTTGTAGTGGGAAGATTGTAACAGTGAACTTGTTGCGGTAAGCCTGTAACAGTGACCTTGTAGCGGTAAGCCTGTAACTGTGACCTTGTAGCGGTATGCCTGTAATGGTGACCTTGTAACTATAACCATGTAATAGTAAGCTTGTAACTGTAATCTTGTAATGGTAACCTTGTAGCAGTGACCTCTGTACTTAAATAAATTCTACAATTTAGGAATAACTAATCAAGCAGTGAGATGGAAAGTATATGAATATTACTCTATAAGAACAAGAAACGTTAATGAAACATAATAAGCAAGTAATTGATACATTTCTCTTACTTAAATGAAAACAATATGTTGAATTATCAAAATATGATTTGAGATTATAAAAATATATTTTGGATTTATCAAAATGTGATTTGGTATTATCAAAACAGGTGATTCCAACACATAAAATACATTTACGAAACCAAGAATTAAATGTTAACAATTTACTTATCTTTCATAATAACTATCATTAATATATATAATGTATGGATGATCATAATTCATTCATATAATGAATTCATGTTTGGTCATGGTATTATAAAGGTCTTATAATTTCATACATTACTCGTACATTTTTTAAATGTATGAGTTAGTGTATAATTTCTCTAGGAACATCCTTAAGGGATATACAAGGAGGTAGTCACAATGAGATGGTAGTTGTTTAAGAATGTTGATTCCTCCAATAGATTATCTTGAGATATATACCGCATATTTCCTTTACTATAACGAATTATAGTATATAATGGATCAATGGATAGATCTTTTAACACCTCATGTTTTTAAAATATAGGGAAATTATTTTGGATAGCATATGTGACACGCAACACCAAGCCCAGACGAATCATGGTTATTTATTTCTGTTACAACCTAGATTTTAAATTTTGATTATATGAATAGTATTAAATAATTTAGGATATATATATAAATTTCCCAGCCAATATAGGTTTATTGAAAAATTCCTAGGGAATAATCACTCAATTTTTAATGAATAAATGTTATTCTTCAAAAAAAGGCATTCATAAAAAAAATTATTGATTTTTGAGAGAAAATATTAAAATTAATTTCTTTAAATTTTAGAATTTTTATTTTATAAAATTGCCATATTTTTTTAAATCATAATATAAAAGTTTACATAGGGTAAAATTTTGGGATTTTTTTTAAAATGATTGATTTTTAGTGAATTTTAAAAATTACAGATGTTTTTCATATTTTTATTTTTTTCATTAAATAAAGAAATTTAAAAGTACCAATATATTTTTAATTTGTTATTAAAATTACATATGAAATATTTTATTTAAAAGAATCTAATTAGATACATTTTTATCAGCAATTTTCATGATTTTGGTATAATATTATTTTTATGCTTAAAAAAGAGATTTTCTGCAAATCGTTTGAAAGTGTATAACGTTTTTCATTTCTAATTAATTAAAACAACCCATAATAAATAAATACTTAAATAAAATTCATATATTATAAATCTATTTATATTAATTTAAATTAATATAATGATGATTTCTAGTTATAGAGTTAATATAAGACCATTTATTTCTTGAAAAACCATTTTTTAGACAAGTTTTTCTAGATTAATTATAAATTCAATTCCAAAACATATACTATTTGAATTTGATACAATTTATTCCATATTTGGAATCATAATAATTAAAATTATTTAATAATTTCAACTTAATTTCTAGTCATAATGAAAAGTACAAATATTAAAAAAGTAGTTACTGTGGTGAAAAAATAAAACGATAAAAGTTAGTAACCTTAGAGTTAAATGGAATAAAATGTTTAAAAAATGTGTATTTATTAATTTTATAGTTTTTTATAAACCATATAATCCATCTAATACATTATTTATTAATTTTTGATGCACTTGTCTTGAGAGAGGCTTCCCGTTATTGAATAGTTTTGGGTATTTACAAAAATGTCACTCCCTCCACATATAAATGGAAAAATTATCTCCTCTCATTTCCATACCTAAAAACCCGTTTTTGGAAATACCTGTAAAGAACCGAAGCTTAACGTACATGGAAATTACATTACTTGTGCGGAATACTTAATACATAACAAAAACTGACACACAAGGACCGTAATAGTTTAGTGTCTTTGGAAACTTGGAACGTAATCTTCTAATCGTGTTGAAAGATCTTCAAAATCTCCCATAAAGATCTTCCACTTTTTGTTTCCTTACCTAAAACCTTTCTTTTAATCTTGGGGGAAAAGAAAACATAAAAAGAGTGAGCTCAAATTCTCAGTAAGGGTAAGCATGGATAAAATAAAACATACCATATACATTTGAACTTAAAAACATTAACATAATGTTTAAACATCAAAATCTTGAGCAACGACATAAAACATGGAAGTACATAAGGCATAGATCATAATGGAACATAAATCATGATAAAATTGCATGGGAATAAAACATGTAGTTTTGGAAACCATTAAGAACATGATATGATTTCCATATTATCTAAGGCATTGCTTCCAAGACCATCTTAGTGGATAAAGTCCCTTTCTGAATCGATTTCACTCCTCGTTCCAATCCTGTAATACTGAACTGGATTAACATACCATTCCATCCATGTCTATCTCATGAGATATAAATCTTTACCAAATGCATTGGAGGAATATATAGGTCCCACCCATCTCATAATGAAATCATTCTTACTTGTGCCACAAAATAAACATACATCATTCATAATAACCCAACGAATAAAATGGGTTTCATAAACATCATCCCATCATCACATAATCCATATAAAAGAAATGGATATCATTTCATAATAATAAAAGTGAATCCATGTAAATCATAGAGACTTTATACTTGAAACATACACATATAAAATCATGTCATCTTAGATGGAAAATGGTTTTGATAAAACACTTGAAATGAATTCTTGAGGAAAATATCCTTTCATATTCAAAATCAATTTCTTTTCACAAAACATCAGGAAATTTTAAAAGAATTTTTTTTTGTAGAAAATAGTCATGAAATCTTTTGGAGGAAGATTCATGAAAATAAGGCTTTATAAAACCGTAAAAATCCATTCATGCCGTATAAGTATAAAAAACATTTTTCTCGTACATTTGTTGGAAAAGTCAAAAAAGTACCTCGTAACATATAAAAAAGAAATATTCCTTACATACCATGTAGTAAAAGTCAAAATGGGTAAAAAGGACTTTAAACATACATGAAAACACTTTTATAAAACATGGACACGGATGATAGAAATAACCCCAGTAAATACTTACGAATAAGCAATCTTGGATAAAAATGAGATTTGCAAAATTATCAGTTACCTTAGGTCTGATATGCTTTGTAAGTGTCCGAACCTCCGATATAATGATTTAAATAATGTCATTGACTTATTACAGAATCATATTCATTGTTATTATATCATATATGGTTCACTTATGACTTTATATTACCCGTTCTTTTGTAAATTCAATGTTAAAGAGCGTTTTGGGTAAAAATCGTTTCATTTGTCGTCCGTGTTCTGACTTGTAATTATCCATATGATTTCATAGATCATTATTACTTAATTCCATAATATAAAACATTATTTATATATAATATATATTCAGAATATACATATATATAATAGATTGATAAATGTAATGAAATACACCGTTCATGGAGACGGTAGGTCGTACATATGCATTAACGTTGTTTTCATTTCCTCATTTAATTGAATGGAATAAATTGGTTGACATACATATATATATATATATACATAAATCCAGTATCATTATGTTATATATTTAATGCTTACTTATTATATATACTTTATAATCATTCATTAATGGTTAATCATTGAGAATGAATCTCATCGCATCGTGGAGACAGTAGTCCGTACGTACGCACGGGCGATGACATCATTCCCATAATTATTGAATTGAATTTGAGTGGATGATACAATATATCAGAATCCGTATGATGTTATAATAACTATGTATAGTTATTATTTACACCATTATACCCATCCAAGTAAGGTGGTGTTGGAAAAACATATTACACCATGACATGGAGACGGTATTCCGTACGTACGCACGTGCGGTGATTTCGTTTTCCGTAGGATGGATAGATGCTGAAATAGGGTTTTTAATACTTATAATAACATATCAGTATATGAGTGATACTGATTTTATTACTTCATAATGAAAAAACTAATGAATAAGAAGTGGAAGAAGGAATCAAGTTGAAATAATCGGTAACGGACATTACCTCTTCTTTGAAGCGCCTCTTTCAAACCACCTCTTAGGGCACTAAAATTGGTCTTTGAAGAAGACCATGACCTCTAAGATGTTTCTAGAGAAGTGGAGAAGATAATTATTCAGGGGTTGGCCGAGCTTGAAGGCTCAAAGTGGTGTGAGGAAGAGAGGGAGGAGGTTCCCTTTTATAAGGGAGGAGAGGGGCACCTTTGGAATCCTCAAAAATATTATTTTAATATAAATTCAAACCCAACATAAAAACATCCAAAAATGACTCAATTATAAGATTAGATGAGATAGGGTTGTAATATCATCAACCAATACAATTTTGGAATGTTTTTCTCTTATTATAAACCTTATCATTTTGATTTATCCTTATTTAATCAATTTTATTTTATTTGTGGTAATAAAATTCTAAATTTTAAATTATTACAAATAATTACTTATTTATTGTTAATTATCCCTAATTTGACACTTTATAACATTTTAGACCATATAAATCTAAATTTATAATTTTTAAATATTTTGTGATTTTTAAACAATTTTATAATATGTTATTTTTATAAAATTACAATAGTGTCAATTTTGACACTATTCATTTATTTGAATTTAAATAAACAATATACAGAAGATATGTTCGAAATAAAAGATTTAATAGATTCATAACATATCATATTTATCTAAAAAATTAGTTTATCACATTAAATAGTTCATATAATATTTATTTTCATATTTTTAAAACCATTTCTTTGATATTTCTCTAAATGAAATAATTTCAACATCACTATTATGTCACCTTTAATGATAATTATTTAATCCCTAAAAATTATAAATTAATTAATATGATTTAGATACTTTTATTAGATTTCTGGAGACTATTAAAGTTAAAAGTTTCATTAAGTTTATTGCTAAATGAAAATTACTATACTTATAAGATTTAAGAAAGTGATATGTTGCCACTTTCTTTGGTTTTAATAATAATTAAATTATTTTGATGGGAAAAAGTCCATTAAATGATTCTAATCTGACCTTTAGGTGATATGGGTCGACTTTTAGTCATCCAATAGGATTTTGGATGGTGTTAGGTTAATTTTATAATCTTATATTTACCCTTATTTACCCAATTTACCTTTAAATAGGGTAAATAAAATTTACCGTAGTTACTATTCATAAAGCCCAAAAATAAAAAAGTAGCTTATTAACATAATTTGGACCCACTGATTCCGAATATGGAATCCATTTTTCCAAATTAGATACAGAAAAGTTGCATAAATTAAATTAAAATTAATCCCGTTGTCGAAAGAAAACGGGTTTTTGTTTAAAACATTTCAAAATATTGAATTGATTTAACCTATAAATTCAAGGTAAAATCAATGATAATGACATAAATTATATTAAATGGTAAAAATATATTCTATTTATACTTTAAAACCATTAAATATTATAATTTAACCACATAAATTATTACGATGAAAAAAGTTGTTTTTAATTTAAATATAGCGTGTTTTTACTATTCATTAAAATATGAAAGTTATCAGAATAATATGAAAATTTTATCCAAGGTAAAATTTTAAATCCTTATTTCAAATAATAATTTTATTTTGTAAAATTGAATTTATAAATATGTCAAAAACTATATTTAAAGTTGGTGTTCCATCAAAAGGCGGCAAAACTGCATTTTTTGAAAAAATACTTATTTTACCCGAAAAATGTTTTAGAAAATTTATAAGATGAATAATAATGTTATAAAATTTAAAATTTGGTTAATACTATTCATAAGAGCAAGTTAATGATAATATTATAACCATATATCGTTGTTTAGTGAAACCCGGTATTGCGTACAACACACGCTATCGAGGAAGGTCGTGATTGTGTGTAATGAAAGTCAAGTCAGGGTTGTGTGTAGTGAAATACTTCTTCGTTGTTGTGTATAAAAAAATCCAACCATATTTCATTTATACATTGAATATATATATATATACACTCAATGTTGTGTAGAATAAATTCTATCAAATGAACTTGAAATTGTGTATAACACGATCCAGGAATTGTGTTTCATATACTGCAAGCTAACACGGTGTTGCGTATAGCACAAGATAATCTCGGTGTAGCATAAAACACATGACATCAAATAAATTAAAAAGAATACTTATCATAAAATCTCGGGGTGTTACATTCTACCCCCCTTAAAAAGAATTTCGCCCTCGAAATTTTTCAGGGTTATAAATGGTTTGTTACTTGAAAATTTCTTTCATAGAAACCCACATCTTAAAAAGGAATGCGAAAACTTAATTTTAAAAAGTGAAGTATGATATATAACGGTTACCCAAATTAACTCATCACTAGTTTTCCACATAGGAGATCATAGGTGAAAATATAGATATGGAGGAGAAATCTAACCATCATGTTCTGATGGAGAGTGGTAGAGAACAGGGCTATGAAAAATCCAATAATCACAAAGCCATAGATTTGTGATGATATAAGGTACCATCTGATTCATCGGATATAAGAGAACTAGGACAAAAATTTTTGTTTTCAATATCATTTCCCTAAAGTTGAAAATTTTTAATTAGAAGAAATACTTAATTGATTTTGTTAAAATCTCACTGTTGTTTGTGCTTTGAACAATTTCCACATCATCTCTTAAAGAAATGAAGTTGAATTTGTTATTCGAAAAGTGTTAACAGATCATGTGATAGAATGATGGGTCATTCCATTTGTTTCAAAAAAAAAAGGTTAGCAAAAGTTATCAAATATACATAAGTCCATCTATGGTGAGGTTAATCATATACGATTCCAATAATGAACTTATACTTCATCTATCATGCCGCTTAATAAAATAAAAATAGTTTCTACTAACCAGGGACTTCCTATATGCTAGTGGTATATGATAAAGGCCACTCGCACTTCGGTTGTGGGTTCGATTCCCATAGCCTTGTACAACGCGACGGGTTGTCGCTCGTCCTTCAGGTTGTCCTTTTTCTAAAACTACATTACTATAACATCCCATCAATAATATCGAAAAAGTTTCTATCCTTAAACAATACTAACTTATGTCCAACATAATCCATTCCAATCTTTTATCTTATCCATAATATTGCAGTACATTGTCATATTATAGTAAAAACGATTACCAGAGATTTCATATGACAATCATGTTAATACCATCGTTGATACCCATATATCATAAGATATGTCTTGTTGGTCACATTCCGAACATTCGAAAGCCTTAATCATGTATTCTTTTGAAAAATGAATACCCATTGAATCTTAGTGAAAACATGAGTGCTATCAAAAGTTCACTCGTTCCACATACCGAAACCCCAAAATTCTATATACTCAAACCATGATATAACTATTTCCTTATATCAATCATGAGCTCATGAATACTGTCAAACATTTCATTTTCTCCTTTCCCTTCATTATGCACATATCATCTTCTTTCCAAAAATATCTCAATCACTTTCCATGGTTACCAGTACCATAAAATTATTGAAAACCACAATAGACTAATACATAAATATTCCAATATTCCACGAATCTATATAAAACATTATTTTGGAATCCCATTACATAAACACTTAATCATTACACAACTTCATTTTCATACTCAACATCACAAATAGTGATTGCATGAGACTTCCCTTTATCCTTTTCCTCAAGAGGTTTCTCACGTTGATCATCATTAACCTGTGGATTAGGGAATTTATTAGCATAATTCCCCATTTCCTTGCACTTGAAGCATCGAAGTGTTGGTGGTGCGCTCTCTGCAGTCTTTTCTTTATTCACATCATTAGTAACCCTTTTTCCATTACTTCGACACTCAGCTACTCGATGACCTTCTTTTCCACACTTAAAACATTTTCTAGTACCTTTTAGGAAATATCCACCATGTTTCTTTCCACACATTGAGCATAAGGAAACATTCATCTTCTTTTCACCATTATTATGAGATTTCTCCTTGAGCTCCATCTTTCGTTTCTTGTCCAAACCATGAGATAGATAAGTAACACCACCTTCCATTTCTACCTTGATAGCACAACGCACAATTTCTTCATAGCTACTGAAGTCTCTTATAGCTAATGACCTTCGAAGACTTGGTTTTAAGCCACTGAAAAATCGATCAACTTTACTTTTAGGTTGGATGATAAAGCCAGATGCATACCTTGAAAGTCTTGTAAAATTTTCTTCTTATATACCAACAGATTCGTCATCCTTCTCATTAACCTCAAGAAACACCTTTTCCATATTTTTTCGAAGAATACGAGGGAAGTAATTACTGAAAAACAAGTTCTTGAACTCGTCCCATTCCATGGACTCAATTTCATCTCTTTGCCTCCTATTCTTGATAAGATTCCACCACTGATCAGCATCACCTTCCAAATGATATACTGCTAAGATGAATTTATCATGCTCAGAACATTGTAGAACTAAAAATATCTTTTCAGTAGTACTGATCCATTGTTCAATCAATAAGGGATCAGAATACCCTCAAAATGAAGGTGGGTGCTTCCTCATGAAGGATTCAACAGAATGTGGCTCCTTTATCTGCTCATTTTGAAGTCTAGAATGATTCATAGCTTGTGTAAGTATAGAAATAAGATTGCGCACTCCATCTCCCATGAAATTGGTTTGGTCAGGAGGAAAATCATTGCATTGTCCATTACATTGATCAACACTATTCCTTCGGGTTCCAGCCATCGTCTAAAACCCAAAAAGAATTGTGTGAGAGGCAAAAATCATGCTAGGAAAACAACATAATAAAGGGGGGTTACCTTCAATATTTAACATCTTAGGATTAATTCTACGATCGTTAGCGCAATTCTAGGACTATAACCTATACGTATACTTAACCTTAGGGACATCCCTTGACATACCTTATAAATATCTCTAGGGATCTCACTAACGCTTTCACATCCTAGTTTCTAAAGGTTGACTAAACCTTTCCTTTGATACCAACTGTAGAGACCTGAAGCTTAACGTACATTGACATTACATTACATTTGCGGAATACTTAATACATAACAAAAATAGACACACAAGGACCGTATTAGTTTAGTGTCTTTGGAAACTTCGAATGTAATCTTCTAATCGTGGTGAAAGATCTTAAACATCTCCCGTAACGATCTTCCACTTTTTGTTTCCTTACCTAAAACCTTTCTTTTAATCCTGGGTAAAAAGAAAACATAAAAATGGTGAGCTCAAATTCTCAGTAAGGGTAAGCATTGATAAAATAAAACATACCATATACATTTGAACTTAAAAACATGAACATAATGTTTAAACATCAAAATCATGAGCAACGACATAAAACATGGAAGTACATAAGGCATAGATCATAATGGAACATAAATCATGATAAAATAGCATGGGAATAAAACATGTAATTTTGGAAACCATTAATCACATAATATGATTTCCATATTAGCCAAGGCATTGCTGCCAAGACCATATTAGTGGACAAAGTCCCTTTCTGAATCGAGTTCACTCCTCGTTCTAGTCCTGTCATACTGAACCAGATTAACTTACCATTCTATCCATGTCTATCTCATGAGATATAAATCATTACCCATTTCATTGGAGGGAGATATAGGTCCCACCCATCTCATAATGAAATCATTCTTACTTCTGCCACAAAAGAAACATGCATCATTCATAATAACCCAACGAATAAAATGGGTTTCATAAACATCATCCCATCATCACATAATCAATATAAAAGAAATGGATATCATTTGATAATAAGAAAATTGAATCCATGTAAATCATAGAGACTTTATACTTGAAACATACACATATGAAATAATATCATCTTAGATGGAAAATGGTTTTGATAAAACACTTGAAATGAATTCTTGAGGAAAATATCCTTTCTTCTTCAAAATCAATTTCTTTTCACAAAACATCATGCAATTTTAGAAGAAAAAGATTTTGTTGAAAATTGTCATGAAATATTTTGGAGGAATCTTCAAGAAAATAAGGCTTTATAAAACCGTAAAAATCCATTCGTGTTGTATAAGTTAAAAAAAACATTCTTCTCGTACTTTTGCCGGAAAAGTCAAAAAATTACCTCGTAACGTAAACAAAAGAAAGATTCCTTACATACCATGTAGTAAAAGTCAAAAATGGGTAAAAAGGACTTTAAAAATACATGAAAATACTTTTATAAAACATGGACATGGATGATAGAAATAACCCCAGTAAATACTTATGAATAAGCAATCTCGGATAAAAATGAGATTTGCAAAATTATCCCTTACCTTAGGTCTGATATGCTTCGTAAGTGTCCGAAACTCCTGTATAATGATTTTAATAATTTCATTGACTTATTAAAAAATCATATTCATTATTATGATATCATATATGGTTCACTTATGACTTTATATTACCTGTTCTTTTTTAAATTCCATGTTAAAGAGTGTTTTGGGTAAAATCATTTCATTTGTCGTCTGTGTTCTGACTTGTAATTATTCATATGATTACATAGATCATGATTAATTAATTCCAGAATATAAAACCTGATTTATATATAATATATATTCAGAATATACATTTATATAATAGATCTATAAATGGAAATAAATTCACCGTTCATGGAGATGGTAGGTCGTACTTACGCACGAACGTTGTTTTCGTTTCCTCATTGAATTGAATGGAATTAATTGGATGAAATACATATATATATACATCAATACTGTATCATTATGTCATATATTTCACGATTACTTATTATATATACTTTATAATCATTCATGAATGGTTAATCATTGAGAATGAATATCATCGCGTTGTGGAGACGGTAGTCTGTACGTACGCACGAGCGATGATATCGTTCCCATAATTATTGAATTGAATTGGAGTGGATAATAAAATATATCAGAATCATTATTATGTTATAATAACTATGTATATATATTATTTACACCATTATACCCATCCAAGTAATGTGGTGTTGGAAAAACAAATTACACCATGGCGTGGAGACGGTATTTTGTACGTACGCACGCGCGGTGATTTCGTTTTCCATAGGATGGATAAATGGTGAAATAGGGTTGTTTCATACTTATAATAACATATCAGTATATGAGTGATTCTGATTCTATTAATTCATAATGAAACAACTAAAGAAGAAGAAGTGGAAGAAGAAAAAAAGTTGAAAGAATCGGTAACGGACATTACCTCTTCTTTGAAGCGCCTCTTTGAGACCTCCTCTTAGGGCACTAAAATTGGTCTTTGAAGAATACCAGGACCTCTAGGATATTTCTAGAGAAGTGGAGAATAGAATTTTTTAGGGTTTGGCTGAGCTTGAAGGCTCAAAGTGGTGTGAGGAAGAGAGGGAGGAGGAGCCCTTTTATAAGGGAGGAGAGGGGCACCTTTGGAATCCTCAAAAATATTAGTTTAATATAAATTCAAACCCCACATAAAAACCTCAAAAAATGACTCAATTATAAGATTAGATGAGGTAGGGTTGTAATCTCATCAAAAAATAAAATTTAGACATGTTTTGATCTTATTTTAAACCTTATCATTTTGATTTATCCTTATTTAATCAATTTTATTTTATTTGTGGTAATAAAATTCTAAATTCTAAATTATTAAAAATAATTACTTATTTGTTGTGAATTATCCATAATTTGACCCTGTATGAAATTGTCGACCATATAAATTTAAATTTATAATTTGTAAATATTTTTGTGAATTTTAAACAATTTTATAATATGTTATTTTTATAAAATAACAATAGTGTCAATTTTGACACTATTCATTTATTTGAATTTAAATAAACAATATACAGAAAATATGTTCGAACTAAAATATTTAATAGATTCATAACATGTCATATTTATTTAAAAAAATAGTTGAGCACATTAAATAGTTCATATAATATTTATTTTAATATTTTTAATACCATTTATTTGATATTTCTCTAAATAAAATAATTTCAACATCACTATTATGTCACCTTTAATGATAATTATTTAATCCCTAAAAACTCTAAATTAATTTATAAGATGTAGATAATTTTATTATCTTTCTGGATACTATTCATTTTCGATGTTTCTTTAAGCTTATCACTAAATTAAAATTATTATACTTATAAGATTTAAGAAAGTGACATGTTGTCACATTCTTTGGTTTTAATAATAATGAAATTAATTTCACGGAAAAAAGTCCATTAAAAGATTCTAATCCGACCTTTAGGTGATATGGGTTGTCTTTTAGTCATCAAATTTGATTTTTTCAGGTGTTAGGTTAATTTTATAATCTTATATTTACCCTTAATTACCCGATTTACCTTTAACTATGGTAAATAAAATTTACCGTATTTACTATTCTTAAAGCCCAAAAATAAAAAGTACCTTATTAACATAATTTGGGCCCACTGATTCCAAATATGGAATCCATTTTTACAAATTCAATACACAAAAGTTGTAGAAATTACAATAAAATTAATCCCATTGTCGAAAGAAAACGAGTTTTTGTTTAAAACATTGCAAAAGATTGAATTGATTTAACCTATGAATTCAAGGTAAAATCAATGCTAATGACATAAATTATATTAAATGGTAAAAATGTATTCTATTTATACTTTAAAACCATTAAATATTATAATTTAACCACATAAATTATTAAGATGAAAAAAGTTGTTTTTAATTAAAATATAGCGTGTTTTTACTATTATTAAAATAAGAAAGTTATCAGAATAATATGAAAGTTTTATCCAAGGTAAAATTTTATATACTTATTTCAAAGAATAATTTTATTTTGTAAAATTTAATTTATAAACATGTCAAAAACTAGATTTAAAGTGGGTGTTCCATCAAAAGATGACAAAACTGCATTTTTTGAAAAATACTTATTTTACCCGAAAAATGTTTTATAAAATTTATAAGATGAATAATAATGTTATAAAATTAAAAATGTGGTTAATACTATTCATAAAGGCTTGTTCATGATAATATTATAACCATATATCGTTGTTTAGTGAAACCCGGTATTGCGTACAACACACGCTATCGAGGAAGGTCGTGATTACTGTAATGAAAGCCAAGTCCGGGTTGCGTGTAGTGAAAGACTCCTTTTTTGTTGCGTATAACAAAATACAACCATTTTTCATTTATACATTGAATATATATATATACACTCAATGTTTCTTAGAATAAATTCTGTCAAATGTACTTGAAATTGTGTATAACACGATCCAGGAATTGTGCTGCGTATACTACAAGCTAACACGGTGTTGCATATAGCACAAAATAATCTTGGTGAAGCATAAAACACATGACATCAAATAAATTAAAAGTAATACTTATCATAAAATCTCTGGGTTTTACAATAACTAACCAAATATATTCTTTACATCCATTCCCACATCTTATAGTCCTTTTTTGATCAGAAAAAAATCTTGGAACACCTTAGGTGTATTCTTAAAGAAGTGGTCTGAAGAAGAGGTATCATTCATAACCGAGTATATTTGTTTTATTTCTTATTCCAACTTCTTAAAATATTACTAAATCATTTTGATATTATAAAATAAATATCTACCATATACTGAGATGCTATTATTTTAATGTTACATCCTTCAACCATATCCACTTCCACTAAATTGGAAATGAAATCATTATTCATGTATACGGTGGACTACCGCCTCAAGAACCGATGTAATTTGTTTTCCATAATCACCAATAAAATATATTTAAGATTATGGATTTTATATTTTAATGTGATATTAATGAAATATTAATCATTCTAGAAAATTAATATGTCATGTACCTTCTTACCTTACCATCCATTTAAAAATGATATCATCATTCGTGTGTGTAATAGACTATTGAATCGCAAAGCGATGAGTTTCAATTTTTATTACTGCATCACATGGATGGTATATTAAAGTGTATTTATATCAATAATATTATATTAAAAATATAATTATAATTCTATAAAAAATTAAAATTCTATTCTTTCTGTCATGATCGTTGATAAATGGAAACGTTACTCATGTGTACGTATGACATACCATCTCCATGATTGTAACATGGTTCATTTTTCATATACATATTTCATGTTTGTTTTTAAAAATATATTTTTTTTTATAAAAATGTTAATTATTTCATGATTATTATTTTGGATATGATGGTATAATGACTTATTTTACCATATTCAACCTATCAAAGTCATTTTCGACACATGAACCAAATACCATCAAAACATCCAATAAGAACTTAATTGATTTAGTAAATATACATAAAAAGCTAAAAAATAATAAAATGAATAATAAACATGAAAAAAATATCTTAATCAATTAAATAATTAACATAAGTTTATTATTCAAGATAATAAATACATATGTGATGATTTGAACTCGAGGTATAGGATTTTATAACTCAATTTATTTCATTGGGTTAGATTACTTTTTCATTGTACTTGATATGCTATGATTATATTTGTAATGACCATTAACTATTTTATTTTTTATTTTTATTTGGTTTATGGGGAATTAAATTTTACATACACAATAAATTCATTAATTAATTCTCATTCCAATGACACATACTTTATAATGGATTCTGTCTCAATTTCTTGTCATTAAGGTTTATTTTAATATTATGAACCAATCATATTTATATAGAGAATATACTACCCCTTTTATATGTTATATCATGAATCATTTATACTTCATATTATTATAAGTTAAAATTAATTTTACTTAATCCATGGGTATTTTATTCAAAAGTTATCAAAGTGGTAAAGGATTTAGGTTAAAATATCTTTCTTTTTTGAGATTGTTTATATTCAAGGTTCTATTATGGGAAATCATATACAATTATTTTTTGGAACCACATACATTTTTTTCGACTTTGGTAATGAATGTGGTTTACATTTTTCCATTCCATTTCCTCCCTTATTGAATAAAAAACATCAATAAAATTGTTTTTAAGTAATTCTGATCATGTATCTTCATTTTGATCTTGAATATTTATCTTCCATGTCTATATTTTCTTTAAAAAAATTCAAAGAACACTTTTACTATTATATAATGATTTATTAAAGAAAATTTTATCCATGTTCTAATTTTTAACAAATTATTTAAAAGGAAACTTTCTTTAATTTTTAAAATAATGAACTTTTTATTTTTTTACAAAAGTGTGAAAGAAATGTTTTCTTTTAACTTCTATGGCATGTTTAAAATTTCTTGATATCATGAACAGTAAATTATTTTAAGATTACTTTATAACATTTCATGGTTCTATTTTAGTAAAAAAATATCTATAATATTTTTTATATTTTGAAATTTGAATAAGTTTTTTCAAAGTGAAAATTGTATTTTTCTCAAGAAATATTTCATGTAATATTTTAAGGAAATTTTCATCAGTGAAGACAACCTTTTATGTTATGGATTGCTGCTAAATTATTTTTATATTTCTCTCACATACACAACTATCTTATTATTTCTTAATTTTATGGGGTAATACATGCCTTATGTTCATCTATGAAATTCCTTCATTATGAAATTTACTCTGATTATTTTATGAGACAAGATTATGAAACCCATTTTTTACAATGGGTAATTATTATGTTTATGCCTTATGAATGATTTCCATTTTGTTGAACACGTAGTCATGAACATGTTATGATTGGAATTCTCAAATACCACTCTAATGCAATTGTTAAATATTTAGTCACATGAGACTTTATATATGGGATTAGTGTGTAAGCCTAATCCATTATGGGACTTTTTCCACCATGTGATAGTGTCTAGTCAGTTATCCTTCACTCATGTTTATGTCATGTTATATGTTAATACCACAATTCCTATGTTTTCACGATCTTATGATACCATGTTACTTATTTTATTACTCCTTGTGATTACTCATGTGACTTTTATTTTATGATATAATGTTATACCTTTTGTTCACATGTTATATTTCCTTATCATTTTTATTCCCTTACTGGGATTTTTAAGTTGACTATTTTTTCTATGTATTCCTATGATTATTCTATGTAATTTTAGGAGCTCCAAAGTATTTACGATCCTATTATTAAAAATAAAATAAATAAGTTTTATTTTTAGTCTTACTTTGATTTTTTATGAACTTAGTGTCTGAAAGTTATAGGCGTTGTGATCTTTGGGATGTAATTAATGGTTTTTTATTTCAAAAATTATGTAATAATATGTATGGAATTCTTGGGTCACTATAATTTGTATCATAGAAATGTTAATTTATTTTTTGGAATTTTTATTAGAATGATATAGTTAAATCATTAGGTATAGGACTAAAAATAGGGAGACATACCTATATTTTATAAAAGTATAGAGTGAGTGGTTTCTAATAAAATACATACCTATATGGATACTAAAAGTGGTTTTGAATATGGTAAAATTGTACCTAGTAGTAATGACCTTGGAAATTGTGTATTGAGATGGAATAGATCCTCACCATGTGAACTACAATGGGCCCAACCTCACACTTGATTTTACACTTCATGGGGATGTGCTTTGGAAATTAACAAAACTCATTATGAACCATTATGTAGGACTTGAACAAATTATTAGGTTAGAAAACCTAATAGGAAACATTACCATGGTTAACCTAGATTTAAACCTATATATTCATAATTGAGGATATACTTATAATTTATATGTTATTACTACTAGGTTTATAAGTTTTCATTGTGTAGTTTTATTAGTTAATGTATTCACATATTGTTTTTATTATTTTATTTAATGGAGGGAACTAGGATAAACTGTTCCAATAACCCACATGATAGGAAATGTAATGATTTACCCAATGATATGTGTAAACATAAGGGAGTGAGATCTAATAACTTCATGTTAGTACTTTATTAACTAGATCTAGCGATGTATAATAACATGAATCTTATGTAATTCTCTACTCATCCTAAGAAAGGGAAAGGTGTAGTTAACTATTTTATGTGACAAAGTCCTCCTACATTTAGTGAATCTTCTGATCCATCATCCTGGAATAATGGATTGAATCCATTGAGATGATATTATCTATACTCTAATGAACAAATAAAAAGAAAGTTGTGATGGTTGTTCATTGGATTTTGGTTGGAGCCAATCATTGGTGGATACTGATCAAGAATAAAAATTAAAATAAGATATTTATTTTATGGAATGGGAAGACATCATGGAAATATTTTTCAATAAATATTTTCCCTGAACTATTAATATTAAAATAGAGAGGGATTTCCTCAGTCTAAAGAAAGTGGAAGATGATTCTATCAGGCCGTCTGAGGATAACATCACAGGTATGGCATGGTATGCCTCTTTTTTTTCAACAACACTTAAGTAAGGTATACTATTTCTCTAGTGGATTAAAGATAATTCTATGAAAATAAATAGAAATTTGAGACTTAGATATATATGAATATATTTTCTATTTTGACCTTATATTTTATATCGAGATAATTTAATCTTATTGGTCTCATGGTACTAGGGAAATAAAACATAAAATGGAGTTTTCTTTTAGAGTATCAATAGATAAATCCCATATATAAATGAAACCCGAACACCCCACTTGTTAAAATTGTGGGAAGATAAATCATTGAAACTCTTTCATGGGAACCATGATATGTTTCAAATATGTAAAATAGGGATATTAGTATAATCAGTTATGAAGAGAAATAAAGAAATCCATGAATGTGGAAGAATGAAAAAAAGTTCAGATCAACCAGCATCCTACAGTGTTGTGTTTCAATAAAAAGGAAAAAGACCATTATATAATCTAATTCCCAACAATAATGTAGGGATATGTATGATAGTTATTAATTCAATAATAGTGAATTTACTATTTGATTGTGGTTCTAAACATTCTTTCATATCATTATAGTTTAATAGAACTATTCAAGAACCCCCTCAAAACATGGGGGTTGAGATATCTTTGAGAATAGAAAATTGATAAATGGTTGCATCCCCAGTATATAAATGTTCCCCAATAAATATTTTTGGATGGAATCTTCAAAACAATATCATGTACCTTCCTTTAGTAGAGTTTGATTCTATATTGTGCATCGATTAACTATCCTTATATAAACCAACATCAACTTTCAGGATAGGGTTATCACCCTTCACACCCCAAGTCATCCTATGATTCTAAACTAGTGTAAGGATGAGGATGAATCTTGTAGTGAATTTTGTTTGACATGTAAAACTTTGGAATAATCCTAAGAATATTTATGATGCTAGGAGCTAAGTTGATGTGGGATTTCGGGGCCCCAAGAGCCTCGGTACTGTGATTTGAATAATATTAAATAGGTTTTTATGTGCATACAAGGTTTCCATTTAAACAATGAACAACTCTCAAAAGGATTCTCAGATTAAATATTTGATGTTGTGGTTGAGTTCATAATGTATTGTTTACCTTAGGTGTGACACAAATTTGTTTTGCACTAGGTGCGTGAGTGAGGGTGTTTTGACAGGGATGTTTATGGCAGGTTTATAAGGGAATTAAAATTTAATTAATAAAATAACCAAAACCTAAACCCACTTCATAACCCCTTGGTGTGCATGGTAGAAAAGAGGAGTGGATCCTCCTCTCCCCTTTGGAGATAGATGAAAACTGAGTGGAATCGAAGCGACGAAGTTCTTACAATATTTATTCTTAGCCTCAATTATCATTAGATTGAGGAGTAACATGATTATTGTGGTTTCCCATACCCCAAGATTTTCTGTTTCATCCTCAAGGTAGGAATATTTGATTTGTTGTCCCCAATACCTTTAATTTTACTTTGTTTTAAGATTTTATAGCCCTATTGCAATTTCTATTGAACCCTTCTAGGTCGATCTGTGGGTTGTGGGGTAAACTAGGGAGAATCGGGTGATTATAACGATAATTCCCATGTATAATTACCATCTATGTGGCATGTGTTATAGTGATACACGTCGTGTGTCTCTTCATATTTGGGGAAGAAGACTTTTGGGGACTACACGCCATATTCCGAGGTTACATGTTTTGTAGTGACCTCATGTCGTGTGGCCATGGAACCTAGTGTGGGAAGTTGTGTGATCGTAAAAGGGTGTGTAAAAGTAAATGAACAAAGTACATGGACATGGGGTGTTTGACACTGGAATGTGAAAACCACATGACCAATTGGCCATTTATCCTAAACAGAACATGTAGTATGGGATTCCTGATGTTGGAGGGAAACTGATGACCGGGCTGTGTAGAAGAATAAAATGACGAGGGGTCGGGTGGGGAAGAACACACCATGTAATGGATGTACATGCCACGTACACCTACATAGAAAATACAATCTTTGTAAATATGAGACATATTTAGTCACACGACCGAGTCTACACATCATGTGGGAAACGGTACATTCCATTTACTTTTTTAGGATCATCTTGAGATCTTATTCCTTGCATATCTCTTTCACTAGAACTTATATCTAGGCTTTCATGTAGCCCATCCTAAGAATATTTCCACAAAGAACATGATGGTGGACTCTATTTTGGCCTACAAGATATGATGGGGCATGTTTTGAGAATGGATATTGTGCATCAATGCATAACCTTTGGTAGTGATCAGGGTGTATCACTAGGTTGAAGTCGGGGTCTGTAATCCCCTATCAGATCAGGTCGTGGGTTCCTCATATCATTTTTATAGTGTGATATAGTTTACTCCTGTCATAAAAGGGTGTGGACCCACCAAACTTGTTGGACATGTAGAGTGGTTACTCCCCTATCAGACCAAGCTCCAGGTCCTCTATCCATGGAGTTGGTACTCCCTTGTCATGTCAGGGCACAGGTCCTCTAAATATGATGTATAGATAGAGTGGGAACTCATTTATCATGTTAGGGTGTGATTCCTCTATCAATGAAGTTAGAAACCACCTTTTCATGCAATGGTGAGGTTCCTCTATACATTTTTTGCTATTATATTTGGTTCTCCCTTGTCATACCAGGGAGCAAGTCCTTTATCCTGGAGTCAGTAATCCCATAACATTTTAGGGTGCAGGCCCCCCATAGTAAACGAGTTGGTAGATCGGTACTCCCTTAATATACTCGGGTTTGGGTCCGCTAATCACATATTGGTACTCCCCTATCATAACAAGGTGTAGGACCTCATCTATGGATTAGTACTCCCCTACCTCTAAGTAGCAGTTGGAAGTGGGTCCTCCATTGGAGATAGTTCTCCCTTGTATGTTGAGTACATTTATGATGAGTGATCCCATCCATGAGTTATGTGTGATACCTAGTTAGGATTTAGTTCTCTATCAATGGTTTGAGGTGTGGGACACTCTACGTATGAGTGTTAATGGTTTCATAGGTTAGATAAGAGATAGTGTGCCCTTGATTTTTCGGAAATGGAGAGGTGTGGGTCCTTCCATTCTCTCTCATTTGAGAGGATGTATGTTGTGCATATTATGGAATGGTGCTACCACAATTGGGAATAGTGAAAGGGCTGGGGCTCTCCAATTGGGTTATTAAAACCTTGCATAGGGATGGTAGAACCTCTAGCATTGGGCACTAGAGCTGAACCTTGTGATTTATTCCCGATAGAGTGTATCTTTTGGATGGGTTCCATCTGGGAGTCTGCGACTAGTATATCTGGTTTATTTCTCGAGTCCTCAAGGTGTTGTCACATGTCTAGGTTGACATCCCTTATGGACTAAGCTAACTAGTCATGTATTGTTGAGTATGGTTCAAGATGGAGCTTCTCTCCCTCGATTGGGTTCCCATTGGATAGTTTGAGTGGACTATTTTCTTTCAGTTTCTCCCTTTTCTTTTGGGTTTTACTCCACCTATTGAGTATTATTATACTCACCCCTGTATTGGATTTTCCTGCACTTGTTTTGTCTTTTCTAGATCACATTCTTTTCAATGGAGTCCCTAGAGGGCCCAAAACAGACAGTTATTAGTGAGGTATACCATTCGAGGTGTTTACCTGAGATGGAATGAGTAGATTTCTGTAAGTTTCATTTGACAACGGTCCCCTCCATCTAAGTAGGTTGGATAGTTTTAGAGTTTTTGGTGGGCATGTGTTTTTTTTTGTTTCACACTTTTAGTACTTCTATTGGACTTTGATTTTGGATAGATGTATTCCTACATTTTAGTTTCTATATTGTTATATATCTACACTATTTCATGGAGGTGTTTGGGGGTTCATGCATATAGGTACTTAGGTAAAGTCCTCCCATATGTGTGATATTATTACTCAACACTAATTTTCAGTCCATGGACTATTAGAAGTGGGATTTGGGAGTTGAGTCTTGATCCTCATTGGGTAGGGTCATGATAGAGTGGTATTAGATTCAGTTTCCATATTGGAACTTTAGTTCCATGATCTTGGTTTGTTTTTCATAGAAACATTATTAGGATGTATTGAGTTTGGATATATGGCCAAAGATTCTGGTGTTGGTGCACCAGCTGACATATCTATTCACTATGACTTTGATGACCTTCTTTTCAAGTTGTCACATTAAGATATTTTTCAGAGGGAAATAATGATACATGCATCATATAGGACTAGGGTTTAGTTTTTTACTTGTCCTTCTTGAGTCATCTCCCCAGATATACGCTTTGACCATGGTGCATATTGAATTCTATTTTACGATGCCACCAACATGATAGTCAGATAAGGTTCCATGATTGGATTCTGTTGCTGATCTTCCCCATGATGAGCCTTCAGTGTAGGGAACTAGTTCTAAGGTGGCACCTTCAAGTGGTCCACTAGTTGAGCCACAACCCATTGAGAAACTGTTTGTTCCATTAGTTTAGGTAGAGGTTGTTTTGTAGGCTAGGTGCGCTACATGATTTCTATAGCTAGTGAAATCGGAGGTATCAAGGTGATCCAAAATCCCAGGTAGCTAATGATCAGAAGGAGGAAGTCATGAATGTTTTCTTCCTAGTGAAAACATCTCCTGATTAGCGGATGTTCCAAGTGGGGAGCCTTCTATAGGTTATAGCCAAGTGATGGTGGATTTTAGTGACATATTTCCATGATAAGGAAATGCTCACTTGGGTAGAGTATGAGAGACTCTTAGGGGAATAGTTTTACCCAAATTCATTGAGGTTAGTTTGTATACAGGAACTTTTACAGATTTTATAGGGAATCATGACCAGGGAAGAGTACCTATAAAGGTTCACAGACCTATCACGATACTCCCTAGATATGGTTCAAGACTTGTTATTCAGAGCTCAGACCTTTGAGCTGGGCCTCTATAGAGACGTCTAAGTAGGTTTGGTCTCCTTGTGCCTTCCCTCTTATACAAGGGTACTGGAGTGAGATCTGGTGGTAGAGAGCTTTCGGGTGGAGGGATAAGTATATGTGGCCCAATGTAATGCTTACGAGGTTCAGTAATCTGCTACAATTGGTCGAATCAATATGATAGGCTCAAGGAAAAAGATCCACACCCATGGTCAGACTAGGACACATGATCCCATAGTGTAGAAGCAACATCAAGGATCATGTCAGCCTTATGAGAGGTGGTGTTATACATACAATGGCTGGGGAAACCATGAAAGATATTGTATGAGTAGACATTATAATGAGAGGGATCCAATTTATGGTCTGCCTTAGTAGATGCAGCATTTGGATCAAGGAGTTCCGTAAGTTGGCGAATGTGGAGGTGGAGCTCAGAGTAGAGTAGTTGGTTGAAGGTGGATCAAGGTGTTTCCATCACCACCCCTTAGTGGTCCAAGCTAGGATCATGGAGATTGAAGACATGGGTGAGGATAGTTTTAGGACATAGAGGCCTTTGACCCAAAAATTCTGAGGGTTAATAGAGGTATGATCTGTTTCATTTATACTTTCTATAGTATCAATTGTTAGAAACTATTCAAAGGTGTTGTTTTATTTTTTCCTTCTTTCTATAGGATTATTGGAGATGAAATAGGGAATCAGTAAAACCTTTTTTTATTTTGTTCTATTTATGTTTTAATACAAAAGGAATAGGTGTATTTCCCACATTGAGATACATTTTTGTGATGCGATAAAAATCAAGTGTGGATGTCAGGGACGCTTAAAGTGGACAGTATCATGGTTTGTTTCATAAGTCTCTATGACTAGAGTGTTTAGGGATGGGTGATGTGTTGGTGGTTTTCATACAGGGGTCTCGGTGAGACCCAATGTGAGTGTTTGGGTGGCCCATTATTGTTCATTAGTATTCTTGTGCTCTTTGTGTCATCTTTGTATGTGAGATGCTTGAGGAGGATGTGATATGTTTTGGCATAGCTTTGGACTCAATAGGTAGAGGGATTCTTTCCACACTAAGATTCATTTATTATGATGTGATAAAAACTGTGTGTGGGGGGGGGGGAGGGGTTTAGTGCCTCCCAAATTAGATATTGTCAAGGTGTGGTGGAAAAGTTCCTTATACTTGTGTGTTCGGGGATAGGTTTTCTGATGGAGTGTCGTAGTATGTCCTGACCATTCCGTTGGAGTATTTTTACTTGATATTTATGCTTGGAATCCCTAGTGGAGGGAGGGATTTATTTACTACAGTTTATTAGTAGAATATTTAGCCCCTACAATGTTTTTGTAGTGTGTATTAGTTAAATACCATATATTCTCAGCTGGAATGCCACTAGTGGGTGTTTTAGTGTTTTTGTTTTGGTGAGTTGTGTTACAAATAGAGGGTTGTAGATAAAGGGATCAGTAATACCCAATGTTTACACTTGGGAAGACCTATTTTTTTTGTTTTTACCCTTGTGTGCTCAGTGGAAACCTTAAATCCAAGATAATTTAGGATGTTGAGGTGCAATTCATCCAGGGTTTTATGTGAATAGTGGGGTTATGTTGGTATCTACATCCGGATAGTGAGGTGGTGTATTACTAGACCTTATGACTATAGGGGGACCATGGTGCTTGGTGTTTTCCACCTATATCAGCTGAGGAGACAAGTTCCCTCTTACTTCATAATTTTGGCCTAGTTGGATCTATATGTAAGTGTGGTTTGGCCTAGTTTGTTCCATTGAGTTCTTGCTTGGATGTAGCACCAAAACCCCTGGTGATCTTGTCGGAATGGAAGTTCTAGTGGATAGATTAGTTTCTTCCCTCATGACTAAGATTTTTATATTTGGGAATGAAAATACTTAATGTAACGGAGAATTTAGTGACTCAATTTTGATCTGTAATAATTTTCAACATTTCTAAGAATATTTCTGAAGCCAAGCGCTTAGTCGGTGTAGAATTTCGGGGCCTAGAGAGCCTCAGCGCTGTGATTTTAAAATAATTAAATATATTGTTCCACACACATGTAGTTTCTCTTTAAACATAAAATAATTATATAGTGGAGTCTCATATAGAAAATACAAGGGCACAATTGAGTTCAAAACATTGTGTTAACCTTAGGTGCAATATAAAGTTGTTTACATTGGGTGCGCGAGTGAGGGAGAGTCGGAGCGGTTATTTGTGGAAGGATTATTAATTAACTGAAAATATAATTAATAAAATAACTTAATCCTACCCTCACCCAATATCTACCTTGGTGCGCATTGTAAATTGGAGGAGTGACTCATCCTATCCCCCATGATGATGGATGAAAATAAATCCAAATCGAAGCGATGAAGCACTACTGATCTCCCTTCTTGGAACCGATCATCATTAGATTGAGGATAATCTTGATTCAGAAATTATTCTACACCCAAATATATGATTTTTCCCTTGAGGTATTAGGATTTGAGTTTTGGTCCTAATAACGTTTTTTCTTTATTTTAAGGTTGTAGATCCCTATTACAATTGCTAGTGATCCCTTCTAGTTCAATCTATGGGTTATGAGGTAAATGGGGGTGAATTGGGAAATTCTCAAGTTAATGAACTATTGGAATTACCATATGCACGTTTTGTAGTCTAGTGAGACATTCCATGTGTCTCTTCCTATTTATGGAATATGAACTTTGGGGACTACACGCCATATATTGAGGTTACATGTTGTGTAGTGAACCCATGTGGTGTGGCCATGAGACATGGCTTGGGAATCCATGTGATCATACATGGACATGTAAAAGTACATGGAAAAAGTACAGGGAAATGGGGTTCCAAACACAGGCATAGTAAAACCATGCAACCAATTGGTGGTTTATCTAGAACACATGGTGTAGTATGGGATGCACAATGTGTTAGGGACACGACTAGCAAGGATGTGTGGAAGAAAAACACAATCAGGGGCTGGGTGAGGCATAACACACCATGTATGGGATTTACATGTCATGTAACCCTACATGACCATGATAGGAAATGTTAATGGGAGACACACCCTAGTGCCCGAACGATTCCACATGTCATGCAGTCTCTAGTGCATTCCTTGTACTTTTATAGGATCTTCTTGATATATTATAACTTGCATATCTCCTTCACTAGAACCTGGATCCAGTATTTAGATTATCCTATCCTGATCATATTTACACATAGAACATGATGGTGGTCTCCCTATCGGCCTACGAGATTCAATTTGGTGTGTTTCGAGCATGAATCTTGTACAATGATGCTAAAACTTCAAGGTGTATTTATCAGTTGATGTTGGGGTCAATACTCATATGATAGATCAGAGAGTGGGTTATTTGTATTAATTGTATAGTTGGATAAAATGTTACCCTGTCTGACCAGGGTGTGGGACCTCCAAACTTGTTGGCTAGATATAGTAGTTTCTCCCATGTCAGACCATGGTGCATGTCCTCTATCAATGGAGTTGGTACTCCCCTGCTATGTTAGGAAAAAATTCACCCCGATGTGATATATAGATTTATTGGGCACCCCCTATCATGTTAGGGTGCGAGTCCTCTACCATTGGAGGCAAAAACTCCCATGTCGTTATAGGGTTCATGTCCTCTATACTTGTTATTTCGATAGATTTGGTACTCCCCTGTCATACTAGGGAGAGGGTCCTCTAGAATGGGTTAAGTACTCCCCCATCATGTCAGGGTGTGGTTCCCCCATACTAAATGTACTGGTAGAGTGGCACTCCCCTTCATACTAGGGTGGGGGTCCACTTTCCCCATCATTCTATTTCCCTATCATACCAGGGTGTCAGTCCTCATTTATAAAGTAGTACTCCCCTCTCTCTAAGTAGTAGTTAGAAGAGGGTCCTCCATTAGAGATAATTATCTCTCATCTATTGGGTACAATTATGAGGAGTGGGCCTCTCCACTAGTTACATGTGATACTAGATAAGAATTTGTTCTCCCTCGATGGTATGAGGTTCGGGCCACTCCATGTAGAAGAATTACAGTTTTTTTGGGTTATTTAGGATATAGTCCTCCCTTGACTGCATGGTAGTGGTGAGGTGTGGGTCCCTCTTTTATATCATCTGAGATGATTCACGTGGTGCATAGTATGGAGATGTTCTCCATCAATTGGGTTTAGTATGAAGGGAGGGCCATTACACTTGTGTTCTTACAACCTTATGAAGTGTGTAGGTTAGTAATGGAAGGACCTTCGGTGCTAGACACTAGAGATGGACCTTGTGAGTTCTTCCTGATGGTGTGTATCACTTGGAATAGTGCCATATGGGATGGATAATCTCATGAAGTGTGTTCTTATTTATTTTTACCTTCTATAGTTAGATTAGAATCTTGTAGATGGTTATGAGGTTGGAACCTCATGAGACTTGGATTCTGGTATGACTATATTTGGTTGATTTAGGGAGTCCTTGGGGTGTTTTCATGTTCTAGGTTGACAACCCTTGGGGATTTAACTAACTAGTCATGGATTTAAAAGGTTGGTTTGAGATGGAGTTTCTATATCTCGATTGGGTTCCCACTGGCTATGTTGAGGAGACTATTGGATTTTAGTTTCAAACCTTTACTTTTGGTCTTTGTGTCACCTACTGAGTATTGTTATACTAACCCCTACACAAGCTTTGCCCGCACATGTTGTGTCTTGTGCAGACCACTAGCCTTTCAGCAGATTCCTCGAAGGAACCGACATTGGTGGATCTTATTAAGCTTGACCGAACGAGGTGTTTACCAGAGTGGGGATGAAAGCTTTCTCTCCATTTCATTTGAAATAAATATCCTCTAATTGATAAGGTTGGATGTTTTTATAGTTTTTTGTGGGTGTGTATTTTTTCTTTTTTAAACTTTCAATACTTATGTTGGGCAAAAATCCCTCAAGGTATCATTGAAGCCTTTTTGAGGTGATTGTGTTTGTTGACAAAGTGGACATCTAAGTTGTGATTGTTGACAAAGAGGATTTCATGGTTGAATGTCGAGTTCAAGAGCTGAGGACAACGATCCATGTTTGATTCAAGAACATCGATAAAAGGTATGGATGATCTGGAGGCGGTACAAAAGAACAGATACAAGGTGGCGCCGTTTTCCAGTGTTTTCCAAATTTTTTGACCTGAAAATCGGCAAATGAAGAAAAGTGTTTTTTGGCAAAGGGACTTGCGCGCCGTGGAATTGGAGTATAGGAAACTTGCGCGCCATATGTTTTTCAAGATCAGAAGATCAAAATATGGCTAAGGAGATAGGTTCGTGCAAGTTTGGGAGCTGGTCGCGCAAGTGTCTAAAAGGAGAGAAGACTTGCGCGCCGAGATTGGGTCGCGCAGGTGACTTGCGCGCCGTCGCGCAGGGTGGTCAGATTGCCTATAAATACAGGACCACCCCTCCTCATTTCTCACCGGAGTTCAAGACGAGAGCTCCCGTCGCGCAGGTGTGGTGGTCGCGCAAGTGGTGTGTGTGGTCGCGCAGGTGGGACTTGCGCGCCAGAGGTTGAAGTTGTGCGCCTGCATTAAAAGTTGCGCGCCAGTTGGCAGTTGGGCGCCAATATTTGTTTGGGAATAAAAGGAAGAGTGTCGCGCAAGTTTGGAGTTGAGGAAGGTTGTGTCGCGCAAGTGTTTGAGGAAGACTTGCGCGCCGAGGTTGACTTGCGCGCCAAGTAAGGTTTGTTCCAGCAGTGTTTTTCGGGCTGCGTGGAAGCTGGATGTTTGCCCGATACCTTCGGTGCAAAGAGATATTCATCAACGGGTGAAAGTTAAACTTCAACAGAGCATCTACATACAAAAGAAGATGCATTCTTTCAGGAAAATGAAGAGACCTACAGGTCTATAAACTGTGAGTGGATTCCATCCAAGAGCAGTGAGCTTAGGAAGAGGAAGAAGGTGATCCTCTCCACCGGCAGTGAGCCAGAGAGAGAGAATCAGGGAGTGACCCTTGGGAAAGCAGTGAGCTGACCCTAAACATTGTAAAGACAGTGAGCCTGGGCATAGAAGTGATCTATCCCGAACCTTTTAATCCACAGCTAGTGAAGATTAGTGGAATTTGGTACGACCGGCAACCTGTCGGCGTATGCTCCTTGGACGTAGCCCTTAGCGGTGAACCAAGTAAAATTGCTGTGTCCTGTGCTTGCTTTACATTCTGTTTATATCGTGCAGTAGGAAAAAGAGAGAAGAGTGTTTTTCTTAACAGCGAAACAAGATCAGAACGGGCATTAATTTTTAATTAGTCATACCCTGATTCACCCCCCCTCTCAGGGTATCCAGCCTAGTGGACCTAACAACTTATGTAGTACTCTGTTTTGGGATAGATGTATGCATGTATTTTAGTTTCCAACATTTTATATCTCTTCACTATTTCATGGATTTTTATGTGGGTGTGTGCATAAAATTACTTAGGAAAAGGCATCCCATCTATGTGATATGCATTCTCTGCACCATTTTATAGCCTTTAGACTATTGGAGGCTGGGTTGGGGAGTTTCAGATCAGGCTCCATTAGGTTGGGTCATGAAAAATTTCAACTAGAATCTTCAGCTCAATAATGAATAGTATTTCCTTATGGGTAAGAATATTTAGCTCAAAGTAGCAATCCAAAGGAGATATTCATTCTTGAAGACTTTCCCATTATGAGGGATTACCCTTAGGTATTCTCCAAATAGTTTCCTAGTCTTCCTCATGGCTGTGAGTTTGAATTATAAATTGAAATTATACTAGTATCTCTACCCATATCAATGAATCCTTATAGAATGGACACCATTGAGTGTGAAGATCTAATGAATCAGTAACAAGATAATCTAGAAAATGGTTTTATAGGCCTAAGTGATTTACCATGGGGTGTACCGATCCTATTAATCAAAAATTAAGATGGTTAAATGTGCACATACATCTATTATCATTAAATAAGAACTATCAGAATAAAGAACAAGTATCTCAAGACCTAGATATAAATCTTTTTCAATCAACTACATGGATCATAATATTTTTCTTAGGTGGACGTTTGATCAAGATATCACCAATTAAGTGTGTAGAACGAATATATTCACAAAACTTCCTTTCAAACAAGTTATGGGAATTTTGAGTTCATAGTGATGAATTTAGACTCAATTATTCTTGAGAAATATTTAGGGAATTAATGAAAAGTTGCATCATATATTACCTCAAAAAAAATTGTCAGTCTTTATCAA
The DNA here is from genome assembly GCA_963277665.1 of Viscum album. Lineage (NCBI taxonomy): Eukaryota > Viridiplantae > Streptophyta > Magnoliopsida > Santalales > Viscaceae > Viscum > Viscum album. Next base: position 623,546,710 of record OY728150.1, on the reverse strand, counting down.
TGATATTATGATTTACTCCAAAAGTAAGGTGGAGCTTGAGGAACATCTAAATAATATGCTGAATGATTTTAGAAAGGATAAGTTATATACAATGTATAGAAAATGTGTGTTCTTGATGAAGGAACTACCATTTTTGGGTAATATTATCACTGCAAATTGGATATTTGTGCACCCTTCTAAGACAAAGGCAATTGAGGATCAACCTATACCAGCTTATGTAATAGAGATCAATAGTTTTCCTGGGTTATCTAGGTATTAGTGATGATTTATGAGAAACTTCTCATGATTGTAAAAACCCACTAACCAAGGTAACATTGAAATTAGTAAATTTTATTAACAGTAGTGAATATGAAGATATATTTAAGGAGTTGAAAAGGATAATTATTACTAAAAAAGTCCTCACATTGCCCTCGAGTGGGGAAATTTTTATGGTAAACAATTATTCTTAAAAGAAGGTCCTAGGATTTTAACTAATGTATAATGATAAATTTATATACTATGAATTATGGTAATTGAAATTTCATGATCATACATATCCCACACGTGATATGGAGTTCTGTATAGTGATATTTTTATTGAAAATATGGAAATGTTGTCTCTACATGGATAAGTGTGAAATAAATATGAACCATAAGATAATAAAGTATATATTTATATATAATAATATTAATATTAACTAAAACATATGGTTAGATCTAGTCAGGGGTTGTAACTACTCAATGCATTACCATCTCGAGAAAGAAAACAAAGTGAAAGATTCTCTAAGTAGAAAGGATCTGTCAACCTTGTCACTAATGATAATTGAGAAGTATCCAATATTCTTAGACTTTAAAATTATGGACATGTGGATCATGAAGGAAGGAACAACATCATTCCTTTATCATATGTTTTCTCGACCATACCATCTGGAAAAGATAAAAGATTCTTAAAGATATAATGTGTGAATTTAGAAGAAGGTGGAAGCTTTAAGAAATTGAAAAATATTAGAGTTCTATGTTGATAAAGAATAGTTTTTAATATTTTGGTCATGATGAAAGGCGTTGTCATAGGAGCTGTCAAATTATTAGTGGTTTTTGGGTACTTAGGTGCAATAGAGTTGCTAACCAAGGTCATCTCTCAATGGAGGAAGTAAATTTGAAAACTTGTTAAAGGTATTTTGAAAATAACATAAAAGGGAATAATAACACTACTTGAAAAGATTTTGGGGTTGTTTAACATTCATAAAACTATAAGAAGTTTTCTGGAAGAAGATTGTATAATTGTTTTTGTTTTGATTTTTGAAATGACGTTTGATTAGAAAGACACAACAATAATATGTTTTTTAAAAAATATTTTAAAAAGAGTAATCGATATAAATATAACTCTTAAATAAATTAAATATTATTATCATTTAAATTAATATCCACTTAATTATGATCCTATTACTTTTTAACCCTCTAACCCTGTGATAATTAACTTTACCACAAATATGAATTGAATTAAACCCTATGATATCTTCGGAACATGCAATCGCATCACCCTGACTTCATTGATGTTTTGGGGATAGATTATAGTCAGTGGTAAATTAATGAAGATATCCATTCAAGAAATTATTATTATTTTATTTTATGGATTTTACTTGGACTCTAAAAATTTATCCCATGTGGTCTTGTATTACCGATTAAGATCGAACTCTCACAATTTAAACAAATCGCGACCTCACCTGTTTTTGTGTTAATTGTTCAATTGAATTATTATTTTAATTTAAATTAAAAAATAAATTAATAGACCATATTAAGTTGATTATTGTATTTAATTTATTCAAAATAACTTAATTATGGAGGCTATAGGTAGATTTATTACTAAAAAAACTACTCTTCCATGGGCAGTCTAGTCATTGTAGAAACGTTTTGAATGTACAAAAGTTTAGAAAGGGTATAACCCAATATAGTTTCTACAATTTAATTCCAGATCAAATATGAATAATAATGAGGAATATAAATGATGAAAACGAAGGAAAATATAAGAAATTAAATAATTACTAAGGAGTTTATTACACAAAAAAATGTATTACAACATGAAGAAGAAGAAGAATACTTCATCAAAGGGATCCTTACTTCAAGAGAAACCCTTTCTGAAATGGTTGTATAATTGGGGTGTATCCACCTATACTCTACTATAAACTTGATAATTAACATACCAACCCCTCCAAATGAGAAAAATACCAATTTATAGAGTTTTAGGAAGGCTAGGTAGAAAGTGGTTTCAAGTGTGAATGGGGAATCTAGGCCAAATATTTTAAGACAAGTTTCACCACAAATTTTACCACAAAAAGGAGTGAAACAGCTCTCCTTTTAGAAGGATTATTTGTTAGAAAATTCTTCCTAGATATCCTCTAAAATATTGGGCCTAATACAAGCATGTTTGCAGAAGTTATGGTCGAAATACAGAACTGATGTCCAATCTAGTGAGTCTAGCCCAGCTTTCACTTCATGCCCCATTAAGTCCAACAAAATGAACAATTTAGCTCATATTTCCTGAATTAAAGTTGTATCCCATTAAGTAATAAACATATTTACAAAATTTTAAGTTCAAATAATATGTATCAAAATATTTATGTCTGAAATAATAAAATAAATATTAAAGGCTAAAACTGAAATTTTCATCAAATTTTCAAATGAATTCTCTAATCCCAAATATTTCATAAATGAACACATTTTACATAATTTGAGGAAATTATATCATTTATTATCAATACAATATTCAATAAAACTATGTTTTATTAACTCCCCCACACTTACCCTTTTTCACTCCTCGGAAAAACCTCATATCTTGTATTTGAAAAAACTATGACAAGATATGCATATTCAAATTTCTAAATCCACTGTGCAAATATAGGCAAAGTAAGAATCACATCAAGAGTCAATATCAATAAATTTTAAATTCATTGTCTCATAAATTGTTCCAAACCAAAATCCAGTGAGATTAATAGCACTAATCATAGCAAAAGAAGTCATGGGTCTATCATGCCATTAATTATCCATGTGTGTGTGTGCCAACCATTCCAAGATCATAAATCCACCCTTTATTCAGTATATTCAGGTCAAGTAAAACAATTATTCTTACCTGGTTTAATTCACTAAACATGTTCTATATTCCCTTGTAATCGAATTTCAAGACCCAGTCACTTAAGCATTCCCAAAAGTCAAACCTTAAGTTCCCGACATAGATATCCCCATATGTTGTACATTTCATCAGTCCCCTAATTTATTATTATTTTGTTTTTATTAAAGCTTCACTTGGAACAAATATCACACTAATCTCTCAACCCATGTTTGATCTCCTCATGACACTAGTTGTAATAGTTATAACAAGATCAAATGTTGATGCAGAGTGGTTTCTGACCTCTCTAAGACACAACCCATATTTTTTTGAGGGCATACAATAGTCAAATAACAGGTACACACACATAGGTCAATTAAGTAAGAAACAAATGTATAGACCAGCTAATGATTTTTTACCTAACCTGACTATACCTTCAATTGAGTGGGAAAGATTTCCCAAGTCCTGGTTGATTGAAAATTTGTGTAGACAAATGAATGAAAAAATTTAACATGAAAAAATATCCCAAATAATGATGTCAAAATCAGAAACGTTTTATAATGAAACACCCATTAATATCATCGAATACTTTAATTTTTATAAAAGTCAACACTTTATGATAAAATCTTACTAATGATTATGATTCTACCAATGAATTTTGAAAATATACATTTTCCATATCTTTTACGTGAGAATGTGACATGATATTTTTATTTTTATTTATTTTTTGGTTTATTTTGTTTTTGTTTTTATTTTTTATTTTTTGAAATTTATAAAATAAATTAATTGAAAATACACACAAAACACACAAATGAAAACGCTAAATATCTACCCCAAAATGTTGTCCCATTCCCCATTCTTAAAATCTTACATTGTTTTAAATGTGAACATATGAGATGATATCTGAATATGAAATGTATACTTTTAAATAGGACAAAGAATATAAAAGATAAATGGTTACGAACGGCTAGATATGCTCAAGTGATTATGGGGTCATGCAGTGTGATGAAATCCACTGCATCAGTAGCAAGTCCCTTAATGTATTTCTTCAAAAATTTCCCACTGACTGTAAATATCCTTCCTATTCCATCTTGTGTGATATCCACTGAAACATAAGGAAAAACATTAGTCACAACATAAGGACCTAACCACCAGGAACACAACTTACCAGACATCATCATTAGTCATGTACTATAGAGAAGGACTTTCTCTCCAACATGAAACTACCATTTTTTGATCATTATATCATGAGATGCTTTTGATATTTCCTTGTAGAGACTTGAGTTCTCATATGGTGACAATATAATCTCTTAAATATCCTGAATTTGTAGCTTTCATTGAATTCCAGCTTGGGCCAAATCCATGTTGAATTTCTTTATTTCCTAATATATCTGATGATCGACTTCCAAGGGAAGATGAAAAGCTTTCCAAAAAACAAAAAAATGGGGATATACTTATGGGAGTCCTGTATACTATTCTATAATCCCATAGCACATCATCCATGTTCTGGATCTAATCCTTCCTATTTGGTTGTAAAATTTTCTATAAAATTTGTTTCAACTCGTTGTTTAAAACCTCAGCCTAACAATTTTTTTGGGGTGGTATGGTGTTGATATTTTTTTGTGTCACCCCGTAATTATGAATGAAGGATTACAAATTCGTATTGTAGAAGTGTGTTCCCTAATCACTGATGATGTCCTTTAGAACTCCAAATCTGCAGAAAATTTGAGTCTTGACACAGTCTATAACAATAGAGAATCATCCGACCTGGTGGCCTTAGCATCCACCCATTTGCTCACATAATCAATGAAAACCAAAATATCTAGGAAACCAATTGAACTAGGAAAAAGATGCCTAAAATAAATTCCCCATACATATGAAAACCCATAGTATAATATAGTTTTTTGGGGTATCTCATGTCTCCTAGAAATATTACTAGTGTGTTGGAAACATGAGAACGACTTATAAAACCCATGAGGATTATAGAATAAAATAGGCTAATACAATCTAGAGTCCCAAACATTACTAGTTATCCGTTGGGGTCCAATGTGTCCACCAGAATAAAGTGTATGAAATTATTTCACAACAAACTCAAACTCATGATATGAAACACACATCCTAAAAACTTGATCACTACACATACACCAAAGGTATGGATCATCTCACATATAATTCCGAGACACACTTTTTAATTTTTGGACTTTATGTTTCTTTATGTTTTTAGGTATTTCGGATGTAACAAGGTAGTTAAATACACCAACATACCAAGGATGCATAACTGAGATGGAATAAAGATGCTCATCGAGGAAAGTGTCCCGATGTGGTACCTGGTCCAAGGTGGCATCCCCTAGTGCATGAGTAAGCCTACTCATGTGGTCCATCACCAGGTTTTCCGACCCCTTCTTATCCTTTATCTCAATATCAAATTCATGAAGAAGTATTATCCTTTGGATAAGGTACTATCATTGGAACCCTCAAATGATTAGTGATTTTTGGGTACTTAGGTGCAACAGAGTGGATGACCAAGGTCATCTCTCAAAGGAGAAAGTAAATTTGAAAAATTATTAAAGGTATTTTGAAAATAACAAAAAAGGAAATAATAACACTACCTGAAAGGATTTGGGTTTTTTATCATTCGTAAATCAATAAGAAGTTTTTTGGAATAATATTGTATAATTGTTTTGTTTTTATTTTTGAAATGAAGTTTGATTGAAAAGACACAACAAGAAGATGTTTTTTAGAAAATATTTTAAAAGGCATAATCAATCTAACTCTACCACTTCACTCAATTTTTGTCATTATAATTTAAATTGACATTCACTTAATTATGATCCCCTAAATTTTTAACCCCTGAACCTTACGATATTTAACTTTACCACAAATATGAAGTGAATTTAACCCTAAGATATATTTGGAACATGCAATAGCAACACCCTGCTTTGATTGATGTTTTAGGGATATATTATCATAATTGGTAAATTAAGGCACATATCCATTCTAGAAATGATGATTAATTGTGTTTTATAATTATATTTTAACTCTAAAAATTTTCTTGGGTGGTCTGGTATTACTAATTAAGATCACACTCTCACAATTTACACAAATCTTGACCTCGTGAGTTTTTGTGTTAATTGTTAAATTGCTTTCTTAGTTTCATTAAAATTAAAAAAATCAATTAATAGATCATATTAACTGAATTAAAGTATCTTATTTTTTCAAAATAAATAAATTAATTAGGATATAGGTAGATTAATTACTAAAAAAACTACTCTTCCATGGGCGGTGTAGTCGTCGTAGAAACATTTTTCATGTGCAGAGGTTTAGAAAGGGTATAACCCAAACTATTTTCTACTGTTGAATTCCTTTCCAAAGAGGAAGAATAGTGTGTAAGATAAATAAACCAAACATAGGAAAATAGAATAAATTAAAGAATAACAAAATAATTTATTACACAAACAAAAGTATTACAATACGAAAAAGAAGAAGAAGGCTTCATCGAAGGGATCCTTCCTTCAAGAGGCAACCTTGTTGAAATGGATGGATAATTGGAGTAGATACACTTCTACTCTTCCCTCAACTTTCTAATTCACGTCCCAACCCCTCTAAATTAGAAAAAACCAATTTATTGAGTGGTCGGGAGTCTAGGTTCAAAGTTGTTTCAAGTGTGAATGGGGAATCCTGGACAAATATTTTAAGTCAACTTGTGCTGCCCATTTGACCACCAAAATTCATGAAACAACTCTCCTTCTAGGAATATTATTTGTTATAAAATGCGTCCTAGAGCTCCTTTAAAAATTTGGGCCTAATCCAAGCACAAATGAAGATGTTATGTCCAAATATATAACTGATATCTAATCTGGTGAGTCCATCCCGTCTTTGAATTCATGGCCCATTAAGTCCAATAAAATAAATATTTTAGCTCATATGTACTGAATGAAAATTGTACCCATTAATTCATTAAAATATTTATAAAAATTTTTGTTCAAAAAATACATATCAAAATATTTATGTCTGAAATGATAAAATGAATTTTATAGGGTAAAACTGGAATTGTCATCATATTTTCAAATGAATGATCTAATCCCAAACATTTCATAAATGTACACATTTACCAATAGATGAGAAAATTATATCAATTATTATCAATAAAATATTAAATAAAAATTTGTTTTCACATATGACTATGTTTACCATCAAATAATAGGATAAAGAAGGAGTTGTTGAATGATTCACATAACTCAATATTCTCCATCCACAGAGTGCATAAAGATATAACAAGATCCTTAAGAGTACTATTGGTGGGTTAATATGAAGAATAATATCACATAATATAAATCATAGTGTCTGGTATGTAAAAAATTTAATGATTAAAGGAAATATTCTAATGAAATGATGTAACCATTACCCATACCTATATAGAAATGGGAAAAATAACCATGGAAGTTTTAACAAGTGTTACAAAGATATCAAGTGGAAAGGATTACATATTGGTTGTGGTGGTCTATCTTATAAATAAATATCACATAATTGTAATTCAATAGGAATTTTAAATCAATCAACTTTCACATATATACATCAGATAGGTGGTGAAGCTATGTGGAAGACCACTATAGATTGTATTTGGCCAAGATCAATGATTTACCTCCATGTTCTGTAAAATCCTTCAACATTATCTAAATACTATGTTGAAATTTCTTATGGATTATCCCCCCAAAATTGATGAACAATATGAGAAAACTATTCAAAAACTAAAATATCTATTGAGAACATGCTCAATTTAATTTTAAGGAGGAGGATCAACACCTTCATCGGGTTGAGTTCTCATAGAATAATAGTTTCTACTCAAGCATCAAAATTGATCCATATGAATCCCTTCATGGGAAGAGATATATAACACCTGTGTGTTGAGATTAATTTGGTGAAATAAAGTTCTTGGGACCTAAAATGTTTTAGGAAATGGTAAATAAGTTCAATACCATTAAACAACACATTAGGACTAATAAAAGTTGATAGAAGAGTTATATTGACAATCATTGATGAGACATAGATTTTGGGGTAAGGGATAAAGTGTTTCTCTAAATATCTACACAGAATAGGTTCAAGATATTATTTAATAATGGAAAGATAATCCTTAGGTACACATCCCTCTTTGATATTCTCTATCATATTGGAGATGTTGTGTGTCGACTAGCACTCCCACCAATCCTTTCTCAAGTAAATGATGTATTCAATGTATCATTTTCAAGAAATTATATACCAGATATCTCACATGTACTAAATTCATAGGTGGTTTAACTGTAAAATTTTATCTCTTAAGAGTGTTAGCTGGTAAAGATCATAAACAGTATAGATAAAGTTCTATGAAATATGATAACTCACCTGGTTAAAGTGTTATGGTGGAATAAAAAATATGAAGAGGCAACCTGAGAATTAGAAGAAGACATGAAGAATAAGTACCCACACCTAGTTTCACCTTAACATGTAATTAAAATTTTTTATTTTAAATTATTTAAGTTGGTAAGAATGTAACACCATGATTCCTTAAAAAGGAAACTTTTGTTGATAACATATGTGACATGCAACACCGAGCCTGAAGGAACCATGGTTATTTATGATCATTAGAAACTAGTTTTTAAATTAGTTGATATTAATATTATTAAATAATTTATATAATATATATAACATTCCTAATTGATATAAATATATTGATAAATTCCTAGGAAATAATCACTTAATTTTTAATAAAGACATTTTATTCTTAAAAAAGTACATTTTTTCAAAAATTATTTTTATAACTTCTTGAGAGAAACTATTAAAATTAATGTCTTGAAATTTTAGAAACTATATTTTATAAAATGAACATAATTTTTTAAATTATCATATCAAAATTTTCTTAGGGTAAATTTTTTATATTTTTCTAAAATGGTTGATTTTTCAATGAATAGTGAAAACTGCCTATTCTTCAAATATTGTCTTTTATTTTCATTAAATCAAAGAATTTAAAAATATCATTATATTTTGATTTTGGTATTAGAATTACATATTAACCATTTATTAATAATAATATAATTAATTTCATTTAAATCAGAAATTTTCATGATTTTGGTATAAGATTATTTTTTGGCTTAAAAATGTGATTTTCTGCAAACTATTCATAAGTGCATAAAATGTATCCTCACTAAGTAATTACAATAACCCATAATAAAAAAAATATTTAAATTAAATTAATAAAATATACATATATTTATATTAATTTAAATTGTTATAATTACTATTGCTACTTATAGATTTAATATAAGATCATCTACTATTCAAAAAATTCATTTCTTGAAATTAATTTTTCAACACATTTTTCTAGTTTAATTTTAAATTTAATAATAAAACTTCTATTATTATAATTTGATAAAAAGTATTTCATATTTTGAATGATCATAATTAATATTAGTTAACAATTTCAACTTAATTATTGGTAATAATGAATAGTAAAAATAGTAAAAATCCTAGTTACCGAAGTAAAAAAACTAAAGTGGTAAAAGTGAGTAATATTATAGGTAAATGGAATGATGTAATGACCCGCATTTTGAACCGGGTTAAAAAGCGAAGGAATTTGAACTTTTCCAATTACTGAACTGGTCATTTTTAGAATTGGAGTGCGGAACGAGGTTCTGAAGGTTTGAACCCTTCTTTTTAATGTTTTTGGGGTTGGGAGAAGGCCCAAGAAGTTTCTCAAGTGTCTAGAGGTGTTTTGGGTGTGTCAGACCCAAAGACGGATGGTTTTTCAAGAATAAAAGAAGGTGCACGGTTGGTACACGGTTTCCCAAACCGTGTGGCCCAAACCGTGTGGCTTAAAATAGGGAGGCAGAAGAGTTTGCACGGCCAGTGCACAGTTTCCCAAAACAGTGCGGCCAGCCCGTGCGGGGTGTCTTGGGTGTCCAGTGGGGTACGCATGGTTGGTGCATGGTTTTCCAAACCGTGTGGCCCAAGCCGTGTGTTGTGCCCTATTTTGGGTTTTTAAAATATTTAAAATAAATTTAATATAAAAACCTAAACTAAAGAGGACCTCTCCACTCTTCCTCACAAAACCTACAAAAACCCCTCCTCCCATGGAACCTCGGCCTCGCGCGAGCCCTCCCTTGGCTACACCTCCTTCCTCCTCTGTTCATGGTAATTCCTCCTTCGAATCTCCACGGTAAGCCTCCTTCCTCCTTCCTCCTCCTTTCTTGGCCGATTTTAGGGCTCCTCCTTGCCCTAATCTCGTTCGGCCAAGCACCACTTGGATTAGGGTTTCTTTGGATTCATTTTTATTTTGGTTCCTTTATTTTAAGGGGATACTAAAGGTCCCTTAGGACCTTGTTGGTGTGTGTATAACATCCGCCACTGAAGACGAGGCGGATTGCAGTGATTTCGATCCGCCGATTTGATTCTGAGGTAAGGGTTTTACCCATTCTTTGTTTATGCAGCTCCCAATTTGTTACCTTTAGTTGGTTTAAGGATCGTAGTTTGTTTTTCTTAGTGTATTGGCAGGTTCGGGTTGGTTTCCCTTTTTCGGTGCTTAAGCGGCTCTTAGTTAGAAAGCATCAAGAGCCGGAGTGGATGGATAGATCCACCTTGAGCTAGGGTCCTACTCCTTCCTTTTTAAGTTTAAATGAGTTAATTTATGCACTGCCTTAGTACTTTAATTCTGTAAGTCAGTATTGAGTAAATGCTTCTGTAAAAACAATGTGAACTGTAGGAGCAAGATAAAAGAGGTTTTTGGTCACTAAACTAATGATTTAATAATAAAACCCCATGATTAGAGGTGCGCTATCTTCAAGATAAAAAGTATGAAGTAGACATTTATGCTTGCCTGCTTTGCCTTGCCTTTGTGATAATTACAGAATGGTGTGTTTGGCTACTTGTTTCTTCTTTGTTGAATTTTCCCAAGTGGGAAAATTCTATGTTTCCACAATGCCTCACGTTGCACATGAACCCTTGGACTATAATTTCCCTTGAGATAAATGGGTTAAATGAATTTGATTAGAATGGATTTAATGAGATGGTGGAAATTAGGTGAAATGACTGTGAAGCTTGCTTTATTAATTGTCCTGCCAGGTTTGGGCAACTAGATGGAATGTCCATCATGGGGAACCCTTCCCCAATTTCCCATGTTTAGGAAAATTTGATAAAATCACCTTGAATAGGGAAAGCGCACTGAATGGAATAGTTTAATGGGTTGTGTTGTTTTGTTATGGTTAATTGGGGTGCATAAGAGGTAATTCCTTATGTGTTGTTTGCTAAGTATGAATGATGGTTTAACTGAATGGCACACTAGAGAGGGTTAGAGCATGACCCTAGTGTTTATTGTTATGAATTTGAATGAGTACCATAATTGATTATCGGTGTCTGTGAATATGGAATGTCTATTTGAAACGCATAAGAGGTACTGCCTTATGCATTATGATATAATTCTGACAATGAATGTGTGTGGTTATGGATGGGAGGCATTTATACCCCATTCCATCTACTTTGAATGATTATGGATGGGAGGCATGCATACCCCATGCCAGCTTATTTTGAGTATGGGTGGGAGGCATGTTTACCCCACACCAGATGTGATATATATACATGTATGGAAGGGAGGCATTCTTACCTCTTTCCAGTTGACTTCAGATGATGAATACGTGTTTGGGTGGGAGGCAGTTATACCCCATGCCAGTATATGAATTTGACAGATGGGAGGCATTTATACCCCATGATGGTTGAATGAACATGGTGGAAGGGAGGAATTCTTACCCCTTGACAGTATCTTTTAGGGAGTAGAGGCATTCTTACCTCATGCCCGCTACTTTCAAATGATGGGTGGGAGGCATGCTTACCCCACACCATCTTTTATAAATATTTACATATGTAACTGTAGTGGCATGAACATACTGATATCCCGGAAACGATCCGAAGCTGGTATAGCCATCAGGTTTCCTTTGGGAAACCTAGACGGGTGTTTTTATTCTATGTTTTTCTACTTATTAAATCATGTTATACATGTTTACTAATTTAATTAATATTACATTGTCTAGTTTGGGTTAGACACCGGTGGTGCCGACCTATTGAGATTTATATCTCACACCTTACTCTGGCCGCCATTGCACTGGGGTACCTGAGTAAACCTTTCTAGTTTGTAGGACCTAGGTTGGTTGTAGTGTTTCTTGTACCTGGGGATAGGAGCAAAGGACCGAGCAGGAGCTCGGGATGCTCAGGTGAACGCTCGTCGGGCCTTGTTGTCTTTTCTTTATTCTTTTACATTGTATTGTAAGAATGATTTATTGTTTCATATTTTCACATTGTATAATTCATCATCCCTATATTGTGTAAAATGGCTTGGACCACCTTTTATAAGAAGGATCACTATTTTTCTTATGCTGCTATTTGTTCATTGTTTATCTATACTTCTTCTACTACTTTTTTTGTTTCACTCTGATAATACTACTGTGCAACTCTGATAAGAGGGTATAGTCTCCCCACTATCACCTCCCGAGACCCTCGCTGATAGTCGGCAGGCTCTGGCGTATGGGGAGACACGATTAAGGCCATGTGGCGATCGGTCCGGCCACCAGTTTGGTGGTCAGCAGGGACGGGTTGTTACAAATGACATGTTTATTTTTTAATGGTGTAGAATTTTATTTAACATATCACCCCTAACATCCATTGTTTATCCTTTTTGGAAAAAATCCACTCCATCTCACTTATAAAAGGGTACCTCCTCTCCTTTCCTTTCCATACTTCTAAATCCTTATGTTTCACACAAGACCTACCCAAATACATTCCTTACTTACATTACCATGTACGAGAGGAATTTTTTATCTAAAATCCTATATAGGAATACATTATGTATAATCTTGAAGAGTTGGTCCGAAGAAGAGGTATGATTCTTAACCGACCATCTTTATTTTATCTCATCTTCCACATCCATGAAATCATACTCAATTATTATAATATAATAACATCATTATATATAATATACTAGGCTTAATTATGATAATTTAATAACCTATATCCATTTAGAATTCCATAAAATGGGAAAGGAACCATCATATGTTTGTTTGTCACACTATCGCTGCACAAACTGATGTAATTCATTTTCCATCATCATCTCTCATAGATATTCATGATAATGTATTTAATGTTTATATATTATATTCATGAAATATAAATATTTCTTGAAATTTTAAAATATCATAAACCTTTTTATCTTCCTATCCATTGAAAAATGATAATGTCGTTCATGTGTATGGTGAGTACCTCCTCTTGAAGTGTCATGTTTCATTTTTTATTACCACATCACATGGATGGTAAATTTAAGTGTATTTTGAGAAATAATAGTATATTTATGATTTAATTATCATTATTAAATTATAAAACAACGCTTAACTTCTTTCCATCATGATCATTGAAAAATGTAAATGTTACTCATGTGTGTGTATGACCCAATGTCTCTATGATTGTAAAATAGTTCATTTTTCATAACCATATTTAATGGTTAGTTTTAAAAATGTAATTTATGTATTGAAATATTAATTATTTCATGATTATTATTCTAGATATTATTGGACAATGAATTATTTTACCATATTCAACTTATTGAGGTCATTTTAAACACATGAACTAAATACCATCAAAATTTCCAACATGAACTCGATTGATTAATTAAATATACATAACAAGGAAGTAAAAAAATAAAATTCATAATAAAATTGAAAAAGGATCTTAATATGGTAAATAATTAACATAATTTTATACTTTTGGATTATAAAGTTTCTACACGATGAGATGAACTCGAGGAAAATTACTGTACAACTCAATTTCATTCATTGGGTTAAATTACTTCTGCATTATATTTGATATGATAAGATTATGCTTTTAATGAATATTGATTATTTTATGTTTGATTTCCATTTTTTATTTTGAATTAAATTTTACACACATAATAAATTCATTGATTAATTCTCACATCGATGACATGATCTTTGTAAGGGACCTTGTCTCAATTTTCTTTCATTGAGGATTATTTTAATATTATTCACCAATTTATTTTATATGGTATATATACTACCCTTTTACATGTTATACCCCAAATAATTCATAATTCATGTTATTTTAAGTTATAATTCATTTTACTTCATCCAAGGAGATTTGATTCAAAAGTTACCAAAGTGGTAAAAGATTTATGATATAATCTATATCTTTTTTGAGACTATTTTTGATCAAGGTTCCATTTATTTAAATCATATAAAATTATTTTCTTAAACAAAATCCCTTTTATTCCCCTCTGGTCATGATTTTTTTCCATTGTTTGGTTTCTATTTACTTCTTTATTGAGTAACAAAACATCATGACAATTGTTTGTAAGTAATACTGATCTTGTATCTTAATTTTGACATATTTCTCTTCAATGTATAAATTTTCTTTAAAATGTTTTAAATAATATGTTTACTAATATAAAATTGTTTATTAAAAAAATTTTTTACCCATTTTTTACTTTTTACCAAATGGTTTAAAATGATCCTTTCTATCATTTTTTGAACAAAGTACTCTTTAAATGTTTTAAAAAAGTGTGAAAGAATGTATTCTTTTAAATTATACTATATTCATGGAATTTACTTCCATCAATAATACTCAATTCCTTAAATAATACTTTATAATTTCCCCTAGTTCTTTTCAGGTCATTTTTTTCTATAATATTTTGGAAGTTTTTAGATTCTAAATAGGTGATTTCAAAGTGAAAAGGGTATCTTTATTGAAAAACATTCCATATCATTTTTAAATACATTTTTTTAAATGATTAAAACATTTAATGTTATGGATTTCTTCTAATGTATGTCACTCACATATATACCTAGACTATTCTTTCTTACATTGATGGGGTAATACATACTTTGTGTTGATTTCTCAAATGAATTCATTATTAAATTTTCTTTTATTATGAAATGATAAAATATTATGTAACCCATTTTATCTTCATGGGTAATTATTATGTTTATGCCTTATGATTGATTTATAATTTTTGGTAGACAAAATCATAAACATGTTATAATGGGTGTGACCAGATAGCATTCTAATGTATTGAGTAAGGATTTAGTCTCATGAGACGTCATTTATGGGATTAGGGAGTAAGCCTAATCCATTATAGGTCTTTTTCCACCATGTGTTTTATTTATGAATTTATCCTTGACTTAATTTTTTGCCATATTATATGTTACTACCACAATTACTATATTTCCATGATCTTATTGTACCATGTTCTTTACATTATTCTCCCATGTGATTACTCACGTACCTTTTCTTTTATGATATTATTTTATACCATCGACTCACACATTATGTTTCCATGTCGTGCTTACTACCATTCTGTGATTTTTAGCTCACCCCTTTTTTCTATGTATTCCGTAGTTCATCCCATGTAGTTTTAAGAGCTCAAAAGTATTTTTGAGCCCATTATATAAAATAAAATAATTATGTTTTATATGAGTCTCATTTTGATGTAATATAAACCAAATATTGTAAATACACTAGGTCATGTGATATTTGGGTTGTAATTAATGTATGTTTATGTCGTAAATCATGTAATAATATGTGTGTAAGGATTCAATCACTATAAACCTATCCAATTTTTGGGTAATTCAGCTCACCATTTGAATACACCACGTAGGAGAGAGTCTGACGGCTTCTTCTTATTGATTTTATTTAAACACATTGTCAAATATAAGAATAGTTTATGTAATTAGTTAAATGTACACTATATTATTCATTTTATTTATATACATGGTTTGTGTTTCAAACATTGTTATCTTGGGAATTTTGTTGAGTCAAAAGTTCATTTTGACTTTCCCATTATTTTTTGGAAATCACTAACTCTTTCTTAAATACTTAATTAACTAATTATTTCTTGTCCAAAGTGTTTTAATTTTTTTTTTTGAATAAAACATACTTTTCTACCATGTTTATAATTCATTTAAAAGTATTCATGAATTTAAATTACAATTATCATAATGATCATGAATCTAATTATGATATGATTCACCTTATCAAATTAAATGTAAGACTTCATGACTTGTATTAACACTGACAGAAGTTTTAATCAGATTAAGCACCAGAACCATTACCATCAGATCCACACTCATAAAGAAAATTGTAATGAAATTCTATAAGTAAATCCATTATATTAACTAAATGATAAATTCATAATATGGAAAACTTTATTCTATTATAAAGGAATTCCTTTTACACTTATGTGTGAAAGAAGAATACTTCATGCATTCTATTATAATATGTGTAAATAAAAATTATTTCGTGCATTCAATTATAATATGAAAGTTGATGTCCTAGGTGTCTAGGTCCTCCTGGAAATCATAGAGAAAATATGACCATTGGAAATCAGGATGACCGTTGGAAGTATTTCCTATAAATACTAGGACATTTGAAGATTTAAATATAACATAAACGAAACAAGACATAGACGCAGGTAAACAAACTCTGGTGATTTTTTTACTATAAGAGAGATATGATGTTTACTAGAAGTGAACGTCTTGGTCCTCATGCTTGTAACTTTTTAGAGTTCATTCATTCATGTGAAATTTTAATTGTTGTGATTACGATTAAGGGCTAATGAGACTAGAAAGGTAGAAGAGATGGTCACCATATTTATTGAGGGCTTATGGGTATAGCAAGATAGATTTGATCATCATATCGAGGGCTCCTCGTAATAGCAATACAAGGTAAATATGATCATCGTATAGAGGGATTACAGGGATAGCAAGACAGTTCAATCATCATATTGAGGTATTAATGCAATAGGGGTAAGACATATTTTCTTTCAGTATAAAATAAGGGACCTTTATCCTAGGTTATTGGATACGCTTATCTATGGTTTAAAATAATTGTATTAATTTACTTATTTTATTACAAGTATTTTATTTCTGTTGTAACTGTAATAGAAAGTAAATTATTTTTATATTAATATTTCTATTTTTATTCTATTTATCATAATAGCATTAATTATGATACAATTATTTTTACACTGTATTACTATTTGAATACATTTTTACATTGAATATGATTATATATGCTTTATGATAAAATCATTATTTTATATTACTCTGATTTTTCGTAACCATTGTGATTATGATTCTTACTAAGCTTACTCTAGTTAAATAATTTTCTACAATAAATATTATTAAATTCTAATTACAACATGTGGAAAATGTATCAGAATATACTTTATTGTAATACATTGTTCATAAGACTTAAGGGGATAGGTTGATCACTATTAAAATAAATAATAGGTATTGTAAATATGATTAGTTTAATCTTGTTAAACTAAGATACTTTTACGGTTAAAAACATAAGTTTTTAAACTTATAATTCATCCCCATCATGTATTTATCCATATAAATATACATTTCTATCGAACAATTGGTATTAGATCCAAGTAAATATTTTAATGATACTTCCATTTGATATCAAAGGTGGTTTCCACTGATTACTTGCTACCTTTAGTTCTTGACTTTTTCAAGTTAGTTAAATTTTATTATTAACTTTTTGTTTATAAATATTTGTTACACTAATGTTTATTGTGGATTTTTTTGTTAGTCTAAAATATGGATGGACTCAATGTTGGTTTAATAGATTACCTCAATCTGGATAGAACACCTATTTTTGATGGAGTTGATTTTGAGTATTGGAGAGATAGAATGAATACATCCATTATAAATACTGTATTTGACTATTTTTTCATGTTAATTGGATATTATAAGATTCCGAAAAATGATATAACTACTTTTAAAAATTTGGAGAAGAAAGAGTATCAATTGAATTACATAGTTATAAATACACTATTGTGTTATATTATAAGAATTATTTATAGTAATATCTCTTCTTGTGAATCTACTAATAAAATTTTAAAAAATCTAGAGATTAATAATTTTTGAACTTTAATATTTTTTTAAACTAGAAGAAAAATGCTTAGAGGTAACTATCAATAATTTTAATTTCCGTTTGGAGAACTTGTTACAAAGGGACAATAGAGGTTTATGAAAATAGTCAATAGTTTACAATATATGGGATAAAAATTATTTGAAGATGATATCTTGGTTGAAAATATTATTTATATTTTTTCATAATGAGAGGGAATCTAAGTGAAAATATATTGATTAATAAAGAAAGATAAAAAATCTTAGGCTAGATAATTTATTTTGAAATCTTTTACAGTATGGTAGTAGATTGAAAAGTGATGCAGAGAATGTTATAAAAAATAATGGTGGAGTTTATTTTACTACTACATCAAATACATTAAAATATCAGACCCCATATAAAGTTTTTATGTAATCTAGAAAGAAGAAAGTTATTATTCAATCCGATTCAAGTACTTCTGATAATTCTGAGAATAAGTTAGCTAGTCTTTCTCAATGAATGAATAAGATCGTTGAAAAAAAATATTTATAGTATCGTTACTAGAAAATTAACATGGACTATAATGGGAATAAATATTCTAAAATTACATGTTATGAATGGAAAAGAGTTTGGCATATTTGACCATATTTCCCTAACTTGAAAATAAAAGACAGAAAGGAAATAAATTCATACAAGAATTAGAATAAGATTTATAAGTCAAAAGGAAAAAAAGTTATTATTTTTATTGAAAATTGGAGTGAAAGTAGAGGTGATTCTTCAGATAATTCCTCAGATAATTAAATTCCATATTAGATAAATTTTGGGTTTCATTCTAAATAACCTATTACAAATCAATGTTTTATGGTTAAGGTAATCACAACAAAATCGTTAACAAATATGTATTTAAATAAAAATTATCTGGATGAGAAGTATTCTACATCATTTATAAAGAATCCTCCTCAGCTAGTGATGATAACACTTTACCTGCTTTTGAAGAAACCTAATTCTTTTCTAAGCATTTAGAAAATGAAAGTTATAATGCTTGTAAAAACATGATAAGGATAAAGAAAAACATGCAAAATCTAATTCAATAATTGAAATTTTAAAAAATGAAATATCAGATCTATCAAAAGATATTGATAAATCCAATTCTAAAAAAATAATATTTCTTAATAGTTAAAAAAATTAATTTCTAAAAAGGATTGTTTAAAAACTATTTTTGAGAAATCAATTCAAAAAATAAAACAATTTTTGATAATAATTTAGTTGTAAAACAAAAATCTGAAATTTATTCACTAAATAAACTTTTATCTAAATTTACATCTCATGATAATTTTTTTGATAAAATTTATAAACAAACTCATTCAAATTATATTAGTTCAAGAATAGGTTGTACTCATAGAAAACTTTTTTTCAGTAAAAATTTATTTGTTCCTAAAAAACCCTTTTTTACTAAATGTCAAAGTGGAGGTCACTAAGAAAAGAAATTTTCTTTAAATATGTAATGTCCTGGACCTATCTGGTCTATTCCTCTGTGGAAATCTAGTGTTTGTGGTGTTCTGGTGGTCAAGGTAACTTATCCACAACACTTCTCCAAATTTCTAATTTGGTGAACAGTTCCACTGATGAGACTGGTGTGAATAGTTCCGTCGATAGACCCCTATGAACAATTCCAACGGTAGCCTTATAAGGACCTAGACTTAAACATTACATAATCTTGAATTAAATGAATAATTCACATTGAGTATCATTTCAGTTTTAGAGTTTTAGAGAATTAGGGATAATAATTACATTACATCTCAAAAATCACAAAGTAGGCACTTCTACTCAGTTTCTATTTTTATCAAAAAATAAAAACTCTTGAATAAATGAGACATGTCTAGTTCCATGTTTTAGATAGCATGAATTTTCCTTGTTCCCATCCGTGACCCTATTCCACTTTATGTCCTGTGAAAAAACATTTCAAAACTTGGGATGAGAATAAAAATCTCAGTAAGGGATACACAAAGAAGAAAAACTGATAGTTTTTCAAAACAACAAGTAAAACAGGAATACTTTATCATAAGTAATACTTTTCACCTTAAAGAAGTAGTAAATACTCTTCACTAAATAAAATATCATTGATTACCCTTTTATAACCAAAAGAGTACCATAAACCCCATATAAAGAACACATAACATATAAAGGTAACTTGGGAAATAAAATTTCATAAGTGGAATAACCATACATTCAACTTCCACAAATATCACTTAATGGAATAGCCATATGGCCAACTTCGATACCCAATGCATTGGAGGTTATAATCTAACCTCTCGTTCTGATTTATCACAGCACCACCCGTCATATGGTTTATCACGTAACCACCCGTCAAATGTCCAATAACCATCATAACACCTTAAATATTAAAAATATAAACATTTGACTAATAACATTTCATTTTCAATCACAAGAAATAATTTCAAGATATTGAAATAATCAATGATTTATCAAACCATTTTCAAAACCATTTAAAAAATGATTTTTGATTCAAAGTGTCCCATACCACTTTAAATATTTTAAAGGAATTATCATTTTAAAACCTTAATTTCCATATATAAATCCTAGAAAACCTTTTTAAAACATGGATATTAAATAGAAATATTTAGAATAATAAATATCTAAAACATTTAAAATGATATTTTAGTTAAATTGTTTTTAACAAAATGCGAGACGGTTGAAATTATATTTAATAAAAACTTTAAAATATCGTGAGAATAAAGGGATTAATGATATAATATTCCAAAGGATAGTATATACACCATATAAAATTGAATTGGAACTTTACAACAATGAAGTCTCAATGGAAAGTAAATTGAGATGAAATACCTTATAAAGAGGGTATCCTTTGATTACGGATAAATCAATTACATAATTTTGTGTGACAAATATAAATGCACCCAATATAAGTGGATATTAAGTGTAAAACAGTCATAGTTCATTCACAAATATTCATAGGACGACATATTCAAAAAGTACAAGTTTTACCCAAAGAATTGAAATTGTTTTAAGAAGTTCCCTTGCAAAAATTTGGCAGCCTAACGGCGTTACTTTAATATTCCAGAAATGAGTTGATGAGATAAAAAAGGTATCTCATCACTTGGACATAAAATCTACATCAATAAGGATATAGAAGAACATACACCCCATAAAGGAAAAAGAAGCCTTTCTTAAAAATAGGAGGGTGAGAGGTTCCATTATAGAATTGGTAACTAATGAAACATACACCCCATGAAATACATAACAAAAAGAAGACATAACAAAAAGAAGCAATTTTTAAAAAGAGGAGGGTGAAAGGTCCCCTTACCGATTTGGTAACTTTTGAAACATACACCCCATGAAAGAAAGATCGTACAATGAAGATGTAAATAAACATAAATTAAAGTATATTACATAAATAATACAATCAAGGGCAGTACATACAACACACAAAAGAAAATAGTGGCAATATAGAATGAATCTCGCGGGAATAAGAAGTGAGATGAATGTCTCTTTCCATGTTATAATCAATCAAATCGTATGACTAAAAGTTACTAACCACCAAATAATTCACATAATACCATGAATATAAGTAGAATCATGATAATATATATCAAATGGCAGTATGAAATACACCACATGCAATAAATAAGTGGCGAACAATGGAAAAATCATGAAATTAAAAGTGAGATAAGAAATCTTCTTACCTCGTTGTCTGACCTGACCCGTTCGTTATTTAATCTCATGAATAATAAATTAAAGTCAATTTATAATTGATTAAGAACCATTTTATAGTTTATTAATCCTTTTATATCAATTATTACCATGTTATAAACATTTTTTAATCATTTAAGTTTATAATAGTCATTTTGTCGATATTTGGAACTTGAGTAAAAAATGAACACCTTATATTTACAAGTTGTCCATGTGGTCAATAGTCCATTATATACAGAATGATATACATTATTTAGATATCATATATATCATATATATCTAGTATATATATATATATCTATAATTGTACATATCATTTGGAGGTAAGAAATGCAATGCATCATTCATGGAGACAGTAAGCTGTATGTACGCATTACTGCTACTTTCATTTCTATTTCTTATTTTAATGGAATTAAAAAATAATGATACATAGGTATATTATAATTCCAGTATAATATCATATATAATATCATTAACTCTATCCTTTATACGTCCCACATATGGCATGCAGGAGTCATATCAATTAGAGGGGGCGGTAGTCCACACTTCCTCAAATGAAGTTATCGCATTTACCCATAATAGAAACCATAATGGTATGATATAAATGAAAAATATAGAATAATAAAGAAAACATCAACATAATATATATTATATATAAATTCAGTTTCATCTTAATGGCCACTATGATAGGTGGTAGGAGATAATCAAACAATGATCGTTTCGTGAGGCGTTAGTCTGCCATCCACAAAAACAGTATGTTCTTCATCCATTAAATAGAGGTGTGTGTAAGTATAGTTAAAATCCTTCACATAAAAACATCCTAGTATATTTAAGATACTGGTTTTGTTATAAAATAAAGAAATAAAAAGAATTTATGGGGTTGGAGAAGTAAAATAAAACAAAATAATTTAAGAGAAATTGTTACCTTCAATTTGGGTAACATCCTTTGGTTTGAACCAAAAGGACTTATTAAAGTGCCTTCTGCCTAAGGTAAGGCTTCTAGAAAGAGGAGAGGGATGTAGGGAGATTAATTGGGCAGAGTTTGGATGAGCCAAAAGTCTTGAGAGGTGTGAGTAATTGTTTATAATTGGTGTTCTTTTATAAGGGGGAGGAGGGGATCTTTAGGAAAGTGTGAACATATTATTTTAATATATAATGATTTTCAGTTTCTATACGTCCAAAACTCATTAATGTTGAAGCTAATATGACTCATGGACTAAATAAATTAAT
Organism: Viscum album; assembly: GCA_963277665.1. Classification (NCBI taxonomy): domain Eukaryota; kingdom Viridiplantae; phylum Streptophyta; class Magnoliopsida; order Santalales; family Viscaceae; genus Viscum; species Viscum album. The sequence continues at coordinate 623,523,748 of OY728150.1, read as the reverse complement.
CCAATAATAATTGGACAGGTTTTGGATGTTATTTTAATATTTATAATCATATTTATTTAAATCATTTATTAATGAGGTAAATACTGTATCATTTTTGTGTCATAAATAATTTAATTTATTTGTTGTATAAAAATTATAAAAAAAATTCCATGATGTATAAAGTATTTTTATATTTCCAAATAATATTTATAGTCTAAAAGATAACTAATATAACCCCATATAAAAATTAATTTACTAAAAGATATTTGTTTTTGTCATTTTTTTCTTTATTTTAAATTAATCAATCTAATGTGTCATTATCACTCCCAGGTGGCTCCATGGGGTCCCAAAATAGACCCAAGGATTCCAATGGTTGTCCATGACTAATTAAATATGGTTAGGACAAGTTTTAAGGTAATTTTTTATTATTATGATATTCTTTTTACCTTTAATTACCTTATTTACCTATAGCTGTGGTAAATAAAAGTCAAAAGTTACTATTCACCAAAAATGATTTTCATCTTATTGAACCACATTTTACTTACTAATAACAACCATGTATGTCGGATTTTTGAAATTCAATTCACAGAAGCTGTAAAATTTCATTTAATTGAAAAAGTTATTTTTTTAACTACTACAATGTGGTTTCACTATTCATAAAAAATTGATGTTTTTCAAAAAAATACCAAAAAATCAGCCTAAGCTATATTTGATATTCTGAATTCAAAAACGATGTCTATTTTACAAATTTCAAAACATAGAAGTTGCATTAATTAATTTAAAATTAATTCTCATTGTCAAAACAAATAGCGTGTTTTTATGAAACAATATCTATCAAAAGATTGACACTTGTTTATGTCCAATTTCGAAGTGAAATTAATTCCAATGACCACCATTGGAATAAATGGTAAAAATTTAATCTAATTAAACTTTAAAACTAATTAAAAAGACAATCTAACCATATTAATAAATTATATTAAAAAGAATATTTGAATTAAAATACAATATTTTTTACTATTCACCAAAAAATTGTTTTTTTAGAAAAATACCAAAATTTTCCTCAAAGGGAATTCTGATGTCCCGATTATAATGAAGAATTTTCTCTTGTCAAATATAATGTATAAATGTGACCAAAACTTGATTTAAAGAGGGTTCGCCATCAAAAGGCGACAAATCAACCTTTTAAAGTAAATTATGCTTAAAATTAGATTTATTCAAATTTTAAGCCTCGAAATTTTATTGGATAAATGTAAAAACATTTAAAAAACATGTATAATCTTATTGTAGTTAGTTCTGTTCATTCCCACCAATAAAATGGCTAGGCGTCAACTACCATTTAAAATAATAATATTATATTATTATTTTTCAGTATGACCCAATTTTGTGTGCAACTTAAGATTTCCAAGAAACTCGTTGTTGTGTATCGGGTACGCCATCAAAAATAGAATCCCCTTTAAAGTAAAATAAATAAATAATTTATAAATATTAATAAATATGAAAATTTTATATTCTTTATTTACCTGGGATGTTACAAGCCTTGTGAATAGTTCCAATGGTATGCTTATGTGAACAGTTCTAATGCTAAGCTTATGTGAGCAGTTCAAACAATAGCCTTGTGAATAGTTTCAATGATAGGCTTATGTAAACAGTTCCAATGGTAGAATGATGTGAATAGTTTCAACATTAGCCTTTTGAAAAGTTCCAATGGTAGGCTTATGTGAACAATTCCAATGGTAGGCTTATGTGAACAGTTCTAACAGTAGCTGTGTGAACAGTTCCAATGGTAGGATTATGTGAATAGTTCCAACAGTAGCCTTGTAAAAAGTTCCAACAGTAGGATTTTGTGAATCATTCCAATAGTAAACCGATGTGAACAGTTCGAACGATAGCCTTGTGAACAGTTCCAACGATAGTCTTATGTGAACAGTTCCAACTGTAGGCTAATGTGAACAGTTCCAACGATAGACCGATGTAAACAGTTCCAATGGTAGCCTTATGAATAATTCCAATGGTAGGATTATGTGAATAGTTCCAACAGTATTCTTGTGAATAGTTCCACACTACTACAACATTTCCTTTTATCAGCGCTAAAAACTGACATTAAGTGTGCTAGAAAAGTGCTATTAATGCCAGTGTAGATAAAGTGGGGGGGGGGGGGTCCCCTTTATCAGAGCTCTTAAATGCTCTCATAAAGGACCCCCTTTATCAGTGCTTTTTTAGCGCTGATAAGGGTCTCCTTTATCAGCACTTTTCAGAGCACTGATAAAGTGAACCCCCTTTATCTACGCCAGCATTAATAGCGCTTTTCTAGAACTAATAATAAGGCCCTTTTTCAGCGCTATCTTGAGCGCTGAAAATAGGACACTTTATCAGGGCTCTTTTAGCGTTGTTAAAGTAGTACTTTATCTGTGCTCAAAAAAGCACTGATAAAGGCACCTTCCCCTGCACCTGCACACCTACACAGTTGTACAAACCATCACCTGCACACCTGCACAAAATATCACCCGCACAAAATATTTTGACAAATAATTCTATATACATTTACTTAACATCATGAATACAAAAAAACACACTTCTATATACATTTCAAACAATGTTTTACGTGGTTATAATTAAAATTATCCAACAACAGTTATAAACATTAATCTTTCGTCCTTTTATATCTGTGATCCTCTATCAAAAATTGTCTTCCACGGTATTTATTGCCGAACAAAGTATCTAAACTCAAGAAAAAAATTCACGTATATAACAAAACAAATATTATGTTAGTAATACAAAAATGAGTAAATTAAAACATTAATATGAAAGAATACATTAATATGGAAATGTGAAACTAAAATATGGAAATGATAAACTCAAATGTTTTCATTCTGATAACAATGGAAGGGAAAAATGTAAAATCAATATGTTTTTGGATGATTTATCTTATTTAATAAATACTAATTCTTTATCAAATGAAAAGATTTATTGGTCACACTGTACATCAGATTGAGGTGTGGTAGATTCGTACACATCACAAATGACTCATGGATCATTATTCTAAAGTATCAAAACAATCCGAACGTGTTTTCTCGGTTTGCCGTATGTCACTTGTGTAGTTTTCTAATGTTAATGTCAATTTCAAACTGATATCAGACACTTTTAGCCATACGGTCACACAAGGCATTGGATTAAGGTGCAGTTGATTCGTACACATAACAAATGACTCATGGATCATTGTAATAAAGTATCAAAACAATCCGAACGCATTTTCTCAGTTTCTCGTATAGTTTTCTAAAGTTAATGTCAATTTCAAAATGATATCAGACACTTTTAGCCATACCGGTCAAACCATGCGTCGAATTGAGATGAAGTTGATTTTTACACATCAAAATGACTCATGTATCATTCTAATAAAGTATCAAAACAATCCGAACATGTTTGCTGATTTTTCTATATGTCACTTGTGTTGTTTTCTAACGTTTATGTCAATTTCAAACTGATATCAGACACTTTTAGCCATACCGGTCACACCGTGTGTCAGATTGAGGTGCGGTCGATTTGTACACCTCAAAAATGACTCATGGATCGTTTTCCTAAAGTATCAAAACAATCCAAAAGCGTTTTCTCAGTATTCCGTATGTCAGTAATGTTGTTTTCTAAAGTTAATGTCAATTTTAAACTAATATTAGACACTTTTAGCCATACTGGTCACACTGTGTGTCGGATTGAGGTACGACGGTTCATAAACGTCACAAATGACTCATGGATCTTTTTCCTAATGTTTAAAAACAATCCGAAAGCATTTTCTCGGTATTCCGTATGTCACTTGTGTTGTTTTCTAAAGTAAATGTCAATTTAAAACTAATATTAGACACTTTTAGCCGTACTGGTCACACTGTGCATCGGATTGAGGTGTGGTTGATTCATACACCTCAAAAATGACTCATGGATCATTTTCCTAAAGTATCAAAAAAATCCTTAAGCGTTTTCTCAGTATTCCATATGTCAGTAGTGTTGTTTTCTAAAGTTAATGTCAATTGGAAACTGATATCAGACACTTTTAGCCATACCGGTCACACTATGTGTCGGATTGAGGTGAGGTCGATTCGTACACCTCTCAAATGACACATGGATAATTTCCCTAAAGTATAAAAACAATCTGAAAGAGTTTTATTGGCATTCAGTATGTAAGTAGTGTTGTTTTCTAAAGTTTATGTCAATTTCAAACTGATATCAGACCCTTTCATCCATACCAGTCACACCATGCATCGGATTGAGGTGCAATGTATTTTTACACGTCATAAATGACTCATGGATCGTTCTACTAAATTATCAAAACAATCCGAACACCTTTTCTCATTATTCCGTATGTCAGTAGTGTTGTTTTTTAATGTCTATGTCAATTTGAAACTGATATCAGACAATTTTAGCCATACCGGTCACACAGTATGTCGAATTGAGGTGCTGTAAAATCTTACAAGTCAAAAATGACTCATAGATAATTGTCCAAAAGTATCAAAACAATCTGAATGGGTTTTCTCAGCTTTCTGTATGTCAGAAGTATTGTTTTCTAATGTTTTTTTCAATTTGAAACTGATATCAGACACTTTTATCCATACCAGTCACACGGTGCATCATATTGAGGTTTGGTTTATTCATACATGTCAAAAATGACTCATGGATCATTTTCCAAAAGTATCAAAACAAGCCAAACGTGTTTGCTCAGTTTTCCGTATGTCACTTTTGTTGTTTTCTAAAGTTTAGGTCAATTTCAAACTGATATCTGACACTTTTATCCATACCGGTCACACCATGCCTCGGATTGAGGTGTGGTCGATTTGTACACCTCCCAAATGACTCATGGATCGTTTTCCAAAGTATAAAAACAATCCAAAAGCATTTTCTAAGTGTTCTGTATGTCACTAATGTTGTTTTCTAAAGTTGATGTGCGGTCAATTCGTAAACATCAAAAATGACTAAAGGATCATTTTCCAAAAGTATAAAAACAATACTAAAGTGTTTTATTGGTATTATGTATGTCACTTGTGTTGTTTTCTAAAGTTAATGTCAATTTGAAACTAATATCTGACACTTTTAGCCATACCAGTCACAATGAGCATCGGATTGAGGTTTGGTTGATTCGTACGCATCAAAAAATGACTCATGGATCATTGTCCTAAAGTGTCAAAGAAATCTGAACATGTTTTCTTAGTTTTCCATATGTCACTTGTGTTGTTTTTTAAAGTTAATGTTAATTTCAAACTGATATCAGACACTTTTATCCATACCGGTCACACCGTGCATCAAAATGAGGTGCGGTCAATTATTACACCTCACAAATGACTCATATATCATTTTCCTAAAGTATCAAAACAATAAGAATGGGGTTTTTTGGTTTTCTATAACGACCCATACTTTACATACATTGTTAATACTTCAAAATTGAAGCACACTTATTACAACATATGACAAAACCACAAGGGACCGTATAGGTATAGTGTCTTTAGAAACTGGGAAACATAAACAACTGGTTCATAAATCTTCTACAGTGTCTCCCATTTATTTCATCATATCTAGGGTCCCTTTTAACATATTCTACTTAATATCCATCTTCCTGACCTGGGGAAAAGAAAACATAAAAGGGTGAGCTCAAATGCTCAACAAGGGCAAATAAAGTAAATAAAAATCATATCATATCTTTTTGAAAATCATAACCTGCAAAAAAGATCATAATATCTTAACATGGAACAAATCATAGAAGTGAAAATGAGATCCCCATAATCATAACTTGAAACTTGAAACTTTGTGTCATGCACACATAATCATGGAAAATCATTTCTTGTTAGTCATGACTCATTTCCAAGACTATCTTAGTGGAAAAATTCCCTCTCTGAACCGAGTTCACTCCTCATTTCAGTCCTGTATCACTGAACCGAAATAAACTTCCATTCCAGCCATGTCTATCTCATGAGATATAAATCTTTACACAATGAATTGGAGGGAGATATAGGTCCCACCCATCTTATAATGAATCCTTTCTTATGTGTGCCACATAATCATAAACCATACATCATAGCGAAACCCATGTAATAAAAATGACATCATAAAACAATTTATATAAGATAAAGGAATTCATAAAAATATTTCCATCACAACATAATCAAATCCATGTAATAATAGGGATAAAAACAGAACCCTTTTATTAACTTAGATGGAAAATAATTTTGATAAAATACTTGAACTCCATTCTTGAGGAAAATATCCTTTCAACTTCAAAAACACTTTTCCTTTCTTAACATGTCATACAATTTTAAACTAAAAGAAGTTGATTAAAAATAAACTTGAATAGTTGTAAAGGAATATTCTTGGAAATAATGTTTTAAGAATCCATTCATGCCGTATAATTTTAAAAAAAATTCTTCGTACTTTTTTCGGAAAAGTCAAAAAGTACCTCGTACGAAAAAAACGACAAAAGATTCCTTTCAAATTCTTTACTAAAAACTCACCGAAGGGTAAAATTGGATTTAAACTATTGTAAGTGGATGGAAACAATATTACATATTGAGGGAACATGGATGTGGATGATAAAATACACCCCAATAAATACTTACGAATAAACAATCTCGGATAAAAATGAGATTGTGATATTTCCCTTACCTTAGGTCTGATTTGCTTTGTACGTGTCCGAAGCTCCTCTTCTTTGGAACGCCTCTTTGAATCCTCCACTTAGGGAACTAAGATTGTTCTTTGAAGAAGACCAGGACCTCTATGATTATTCTAGGGAAGTGTAGAGGAGAAAATGTCAGGGGTTGGCCGAGGTTGAGTGCTCAAATTGGTGTGAGGAGGAGGGGGAGGAGGTTCCCTTTTATAAGGGAGGAGAGGGGCACCTTAGGAATATCTCAAAATATTATTTTATATTAAAGTCAAAATCGGTTTATAATGGTTCCAAAGGGTTTTATTTCGAAGCTAAAGTGGGGATGGGTCGAAATCCTATCAACAAATAGGATTTAGACAAGTTTAGGGTATTATTTTAACCTTATCAATTAGATTTAACTCTAAGTTAAATAATTTAACTTTTACCATGTCTTTTTGTTTTCTTTCACTATATGGTTAATAATCTTACTATAACATGCCAAACGAACCCCAAATTGTTTATTATTAATATATATATCTTTATCTAAGTCATTTGGACGGACCTTAGATTTTTAGGAATAAAATAACAATTAATAATATAATATTTGATTTAAAAACTATTTTGTGTCAATTTTGACACTATTTGATATATGATTTTTGTGAAAGTCATAACAGAATTATATGTTCAAACCAAGTTGATTAAATCAACACTAATATATCATAGTAATCTATAAAATTAGTTTAATTCATAAAAAGTGTCAAATTACATTTATTTTGGTGTTTATAACATCAATTATGTCAATATTTCATAAATAAGATAATTACTGCATCATCGTTGCGTCATAATTAAATTAAATTATTTAATGTCTAAAAATTATAAATAAAATACCATTATGTGGGAAATCTTTTTAGCTTTCTAATTAATATTTATTGTCGAATTTATCTTATGTATAACCCCATATTAAAAATGATTTACTTATTAATCTTTGATTTTAACTATTTTAACCCTTCTTTAAATAAATTAATAATAAATGTCCTAATCTAACTCAAGTGGGCCTAAATGGTCATATTTTATTCCTAAGTTTGTTTTTGGTAAAATTAAATTTATCCAATAGAATTAGTACATGTGTTAGGGTAATAGTAATATCATATTTACCCTTAGTTACCCTATTTACTATTAACCGCGGTAAAAAAAGTAAAAAGTTACTATTCACCAAAAAATTATTTTTATCTCATTGAACCAAATTTTACTTACTGATATCAACCGTGTCTGTAGGATTTTCGAAATTCCATTCACAGAAGCGGTAAAATTAAGTTTTATGCAAAATTCAGTTTTTAACCTACCACTTAGTGGTTTCACTATTCATCAAAAATTGAAAGTTTTCAGAAAAATACCAAAATTTCACCCTAGGCTAATTTAGGTATTCCGAATCCAAAAATGAAGTCCATTTTGAAAGATAAAATTTATAAAATTTCAAAAAGTGGTTATTACTATTCATAACGGCTAGTTTTAATAATATTTTAATGGCATATCGTTGTTTAGTAAAACTCAGTATTGCGTACGACGCAAGTTATCGAGGAAGGTCGCGATTGCGTGTAAAGTAATCCAAGCTAGTATGTAGTGAAATATTCCTTTGGTGATATATAAAAACAAAATATTACTCATAAAAATCTCGGGTGTTACATTCTACCCCCCTTAAAAAGATTTCGCCCTCGAAATTCATCACTTTGTAACAAACAGATGAGGATACTTCTCCCTCATCATATCCTCAAGCTCCCATGTAGCTTCTTCAAGTTGGTGGTTCCTCCATAAAACTTTCACCAATCGAGTGGTCTTGTTTCGTAGGACTTTTTCGCTACGATCCAGAATCTCTATTGGTTGTTCTTCATAAGAAAGATCTTGCTCCAGTGGTACAACTTCTGAGCTGAGTACATGTGAAGGATCAGGTATGTACTTTCTCAGGAGAGATACATGGAACACATCGTGAACTTGAGAGAGATTTGGTGGAAGCGCCAATCGGTAAGCTACCTTTCCAACACGATCCAGTATTTCGAAAGGACCGATATATCTAGGGATCAACTTCCCCTTCTTTCCAAATCTCATAACCCTCTTCCAGGGAGATATTCGTAAGAACACTTTATCAGCCACTTCAAACTCTAGGTCTTTTCTTCGGTTGTCAGCATAACTTTTCTGTCGACTCTTAGCTGCTCTTATGTGATGTTTAATAGATCTGACCTTTTCTTCCATTTCATCAACGAGATCAGGTCCTAATAGCTTTCTTTCCCCAACTTCATCCCAGCAAGTTGGAGTCCTGCATTTCTTTAGATAGAGAGCTTCATAAGGAGCCATCTGAATACTGGAGTGAAAGCTATTATTATAAAAAAATTCCACCAAAGGTAGGTGTTGATCCCAACCTCCTTTGAAATCCATAGAGCAAGCTCTCAACATATCTTCTAGGGTTTGAATTGTTCTCTCAGACTGACAGTCTATCTGGGGATGATAAGCAGTGCTGAAACTCAACTCTGTATCCAGAGTATGCTGAAGACTTCGCCAGAACTTCGAGGTAAATCTCGGATCCCGATCAGATATAATAGAAAGTGGTAATCCATGCAATCTTACCACTTCCTTTACATATATCCTGGCAAGCTTATCTAGAGAGAAATCCTCTCTAATAGCAATGAAGTGTGCAGACTTTGTAAGACGATCAACTATGACCCAAATAGAATTATTGCCTTTGGATGTTTTAGGAAGTCCTGTGACAAAGTCCATAGTGATGTTTTCCCATTTCCATTTGGTTATGGGTAATGGTTGTAACATCCCCTTAGACTTTTGTCTCTCAGCTTTAACTTGTTGAAAAACCAAGCATCGAGAGACATATTCAGCAACATCTCTTTTCCTGCCATCCCACCAGAAGTACTCTTTCAGGTCCCTATACATCTTCGTGCTTCCAGGATGAATAGAGAATGAAGAACTATGAGCCTCATCCAGCAGCTCCTTCTTTAATTCGGGGATGGGAGGAACACAAACCCGATTCCTAAACTTTATTATCCCATCACAATCAAGGTTGAATTCAGAAACATTTCTCACCTTCTTTTGTAACTCTACATCTTCTTTCTGTGCCTCTTTAATCTTCACATGTATATATGGTTGAACATTCATTTGAGAAAGATAATATTTTTCCGCTTCCATTATAATTCCAAGATCCATCCTTTGTAAATCCATAAATATTGGATCTTTTGTGATCCTCATCATGAATAAAATAGCATGGTCTCGTCGACTTAATGCATCTGCCACCTTGTTTGCTTTCCCAGGGTGGTAATGGATTGAGCAGTCGTAATCCTTAATCATCTCCAACCATCTTCTTTGACGCATATTCAACTCCTTTTGTGTGAAAATATACTTTAAACTTTTATGATCAGTATAAATATCACACCTTTCACCATAAAGGTAATGCCTCCAAATATTTAATGCAAAGATTACCGCAGCCAACTCCAAATCATGTGTTGGGTAATTTTGCTCATGGATTTTCAACTGTCGTGAGGCATAAGCTATCACCATATCATTTTGCATAAGAACACACCCCAATCCCTTCTTGGATGCATCAATGTAGATCACAAACCTTTCTCTACTACAAGGCTGTGTGAGCACAGGTGCATTGGATAACCTTCTTTTCAATTCCTTGAAATTCTCTTCACATTACTCTGTCCAAACAAACTTAACTCCTTTCTGAGTCAACTTGGTGAGTGTATTAGATAATCGTGAAAAATCCTTTACAAAACGTCGATAATATCCATCCAAACCAAGAAAACATCGGATCTCAGTTACTGTTGTTAGTCTCGACCATCTTTCGATAAACTCTGTTTTTGCTGGATCCACAGATATCCCCTCTTTTGAGATTATGTGACCCAAAAATGCAACTTTTTGAAGCCAAAATTCACACTTGGTAAATTTGGCATAAAGCTTCTCCTTTCTCAGGGTCTTCAATATAATTCTCAAGTGATCTTCATGCTTTTCCTTGATCGTTGAATAGACAAGAATATCGTCTATAAAGACTACCACAAATTGATCAAGATAGTCTCTAAAGACTCTATTCATTAGATCCATGAAGATAGCAGGGGAATTAGTAAGACCAAATGGCATCACTATAAATTCATAGTGTCCATACCTTGTACGGAAAGCCATCTTTGGTATATCCTCCCTTTTGACCCTTAATTGATGATACCCTGAACGAAGATCAATCTTGGAAAAGTATTGAGCTCCGCGTAGTTGGTCAAATAAGTCATCAATGTGTGGGAGAGGATATTTGTTCTTGATAGTGATCTTGTTAAGTTCTCGATAATCAGTGCAGAGTCTCATTGATCCATCTTTCTTCTTAACAAATAGAACAGGTGCTCCCCAAGGTGACGCACTAGGGCGTATGAATCCCTTATCAAGATTCTCCTGGAGTTGCTTCCTCAATTCCTGCAACTCAATTGGGGTCATTCTATAAGGTGTCTTTGAAATATGCAAAGCACCCGGTACGAGTTCTATTGAAAACTCAACTTCACGATTTGGTGGAAGACCCAGTAATTCCTCCAGAAAGACATCATCAAACTCCCGTACGATGGGTATATTCTTAATCGTGAGTTTGTCACCAACCATTTGAGATAAATAACCTTCATTTAGTGGAACCAAGACCCATAAGATGGAAGGAATTTCCACTGGAAGGTTATATTCATCCTTGCATCGATAGACGATCGTAGATTGATCTGGAATATAAAATGTGACTTACCTTCTTTGGAAATTTATATGAGATCCATGTAGAGAAAGCCAATTCATGCCAAGAATCACATCAAATTCCACTAAAGGAAGGATCACAAGATTTGCAGGAAGCACTTTTCCACAAACTTCGATCGGAGAAGAATTATAAACTTTTGATGCGACTGTTGTTCCATTAGGTGTTGTCACAGCTAACTCAACATCTAATTGTTGAGGTAATACGGTGATAACCTTAGAAACTTTTTCAGAAATAAAAGAGTGGGTGGATCCAGAATCAAATAAAACATTTTCTACTTTAGAGTGGATGGTAAGTTTACCTTTCACCACTTCGTTATCGTACTCCACATCGCTGATATAAATTGCATGTGACTTTCCTTTGTCTTTAGCCTTAAGATTTTGTTGACGTCGACCATCATCATCAACCCTTGGATTTGGGCATTGATTGGCATAATGCCCCATCTCCTTGCACTTGAAACATTGAAGTGTAGTAGGTTCATTCTGTGTATCCCTTCCATTGTTTGCATCATTAGACATCTTCTTCCCATTATCGCAGCATTCAAATGCCCGATGACCTTCCTTTCCACATTTGAAACATTTACTTGTCCCTTTAAGACAACTCCTTCCATGTTTCTTTCCACACTTTGAGCATAAGGGAAAGCTCATCTTCTTTTCAGTGTTCTCTTTAGATTTTCCTTTGAATTCCATCTTCCTCTTCTTATCAAACCCATGTGACTGATGGGTTACTCCAATCTCCATATCGACTTTGAGAGCACATCGAACGATTTCCACGTAGCTATTGAAGTCCCTTAGGACTAACGCCCTTCGAAGACTTGGTTTTAAGCCACTAAAGAATCGATCGATCTTACTCTCAGGTTGGATAATAATTCCAGAAGCGTACCTTGCAAGTCTTGTAAAATTTGCTTCATAGGTACCAACAGATTCATCATCCCTTTGCTTCAGTTCAAGAAACTCTTTCTCCATCTTTGTTCGGAGAATACGAGGGAAGTACTTATTGAAAAATAAGTTCTTGAACTCGTCCCATTCCATAGACTCAATTTCATCCCTTTGCCTCGTATTCTTAATAAGATTCCACCATTGATCAGCATCTCCTTCCAAACGATACACTTCTAGGATGACCTTATCATGTTCAGAACATTGAAGAACTGAAAATATCTTTTCAGTAGTACTAATCCATTGTTCAGCAACTAATGGATCAGTAGACCCGCTGAAAGAAGGTGGACGCTGCCTCATGAAGGATTCAACAGAATGTTGCTCCTTCCTTTTCTCGTTTGGAAGTCCTGCATGATTCATAGCTTGAGAAAGTTGTGTGAGCATGGCTACAAGATTTTTCATTCTAGCTCCCATATCGTTTGGTTGCTCAGGGGGACAATCATGGCATTTCCCATCACATTCCGCATTAACACGGTTCCTTCGGCTTCCAGCCATTGACTAAAACCAAGAAGAATAGTGTGAGCAACACTAATTATAATAGGAAAACCACATAATAAAGGATAAAATTTCACACTTAAGGTCTTATCCTAGGGTATTCATGTCCATTTCTAAAACACTAAGATTGTGTTCTATGCATAGACTTATCCTTAGGGTTCTTACTAAGGCTTTCACATCCTAGTTTCCAAAGGTTGACTATACCTTTCCTCTGATACCAACTATAATGACCCATACTTTACATACATTGTTAATACTTCAAAATTGAAGCACACTTATTACAACATATGACAAACCCACAAAGGACCATATAGGTATAGTTTCTTTAGAAACTGGGATACATAAACAACTGGTTCATAAATCTTCTATAGTGTCTCCCATTTATTTCATCATATCTAGGGTCCCTTTTAGCATATTCTACTTAATTTCCATATTCCTGACCTGGGTAAAAGAAAACATAAAAGGGTGAGCTCAAATGCTCAGCAAGGTCAAATAAAGGAAATAAAAATCATATCATATCTTTTTGAAAATCATAACCTACAAAAGAGATCATAATATCTTAACATGGAACAAATCGTAGAAGTGAAAATGAGATCCCCATAATCATAACTTGAAACTTGAAACTTTGTGGCATGCACACATAATCATGGAAAATCATTTCTTGTTAGTCATGACTCATTGCCAAGACTATCTTAGTGGACAAAGTCCCTTTCTGAACCGAGTTCACTCCTCGTTTCAGTCCTGTATCACTGAACTAAAATAACCTTCCGTTCCAGCCATGTCTATCTCATGAGATATAAATCTTTACCCAATTAATTGGAGGGAGATATAGGTCCCACCCATCTTATAATGAATCCTTTCTTATGTGTGCCACATAATCATAAACCATACATCATAGCGTAACCCATGTAATAAAAATGACATCATAAAACAATTCATATAAGATAAAGGAATTCATAAAAATATTTCCATCACAAGATAATCAAATCCATGTAATAATAGGGATAAAAACAGAACCCTTTTATTAACTTTGATGGAAAATAATTTTGATAAAATACTTGAACTCCATTCTTGAGGAAAATATCCTTTCTACTTTAAAAACACTTTTCCTTTCTTAACATGTCATACAATTTTAAACTAAAAGAAGTTGATTAAAAATAAACTTGAATAATTGTAAAGGAAGCTTCTTGGAAATAATGTTTTATGAATCCATTCATGCCGTATAAGTTAAAAAAACATTCTTCGTACTTTTGTCAGAAAAGTCAAAAAGTACCTCGTACGAAAAAAACGACAAAAGATTCCTTTCATATTCTTTACTAAAAACTCACCGAAGGGTAAAATTGGATTTAAACTATTGTAAGTGGATGGAAACAATATTGAATATTGAAGGAACATGGATGTGGATGATAAAATACACCCCAATAAATACTTACGAATAAACAATCTCGGATAAAAATGAGATTGTGATATTTCCCTTACCTTAGGTCCGATTTGCTTTGTACGTGTCTGAAGCTCCTCTTCTTTGGAACGCCTCTTTGAATCCTCCACTTAGGGAACTAAGATTGGTCTTTGAAGAAGACCAGGTCCTCTAGGATTATTCTAGGGAAGTGGAGAGGAGAAAATGGCAGGGGTTGGCCGAGCTTGAGTGCTCAAATTGGTGTGAGGAGGAGGGGGAGGAGGTTCCCTTTTATAAGGGAGGAGAGGGGCACCTTAGGAATATCTCAAAATATTATTTTATATTAAAGTCAAAATCGGTTTATAATGGTTCCAAAGGGTTTTATTTCGAAGCTAAAGTGGGGATGGGTCGAAATCCTATCAACCAATAGGATTTAGAAAAGTTTAGGGTATTATTTTAACCTTATCAATTAGATTTAACTCTAAGTTAAATAATTTAACTTTTACCATGTCTTTTTGTTTTCTTTCACTATATGGTTAATACACTTACTATAACATGCCAAACGAACCCAAAATTGTTTATTATTAATATATATATCCTTATCTAAGTCATTTGGACGAACCTTATATTTTTAGGAATAAAATAAAAATTAATAATATAATATTTGATTTAAAAACTATTTTGTGTCAATTTTGACACTATTTGATATATGATTTTTGTGAAAGTCATAACAGAATTATATGTTCGAACCAAGTTGATTAAATCAACACTAATATATCATAGTAACCTAGAAAATTAGTGTAATTCATAAAAAGTCTCAAATTACATTTATTTTGGTGTTTATAACATCAATTATATCAATATTTCATAAATAAGATAATTACTGCATCATCGTTGCGTCATAATTAAATTAAATTATTTAATGTCTAAAAATTATAAATAAAATACCATTATGTAGGATATCTTTTTAACTTTCTAATTAATATTTGTTGTCGAATTTATCTTATGTATAAACCCATATTAAAAATGATTTACTTATTAAACTTTGATTTAAACTATTTTAACCCTTCTTTAAATAAATTAATAATAAATGTCCTAATCTAACTCAAGTGGGCCTAAATGGTCATATTTTATTCCTAAGTTTGTTTTTGGTCGAATTAAACTTGTCCAATAGAATTAGGACATGTGTTAGGGTAATAGTAATATCATATTTACTCTTAGTTACCCTATTTACTATTAACCGCGGTAAAAAAAGTAAAATGTTACTATTCACCAAAAAAAATTTTTATCTCATTGAACCACATTTTACTTACTGATATCAACCGTGTCTGTCGGATTTTCAAAATTCCAATCACAGAAGAGGTAAAATTAAGTTTTATGCAAAATTCAGTTTTTAACCTACCACTTAGTGGTTTCACTATTCATCAAAAATTGAAAGTTTTCAGAAAAATTCCAAAATTTCACCCTAGGATAATTTCGGTATTCTGAATCCAAAAATGAAGTCCATTTGGAAAGATAAAATTTATAAAATTTCAAAAATTGGTTATTACTATTCGTAACGGCTAGTTTTAATAATATTTTAATAACATATCGTTGTTTAGTAAAACTCAGTATTGCGTACGACGCAAGTTATCGAGGAAGGTCGCGATTGCGTGTAAAGTAAGCCAAGCTAGTATGTAGTGAAATATTCCTTTGATGATATATAAAAACAAAATATTACTCATAAAAATCTCGGGTGTTACATTTTCGGTATGTCACTTATGTTGTTTTCTAAAGTTAATGTCAATTTCTAACTGATATCAGACACTTTTATCCATACCAGTCACACCATGTGTTAGATTGTGTTGCAGTTAATTCTTACACGTGACAAATTACTCATGGACTGTTTTCCTAAAGTATCAAAACAATCTGAAAATGTTTCCATGGTTTTCCATATGTCACTTTTGTTGTTTGCTAAAGTTAATGTCAATTTCAAACTGATATCAGACACTTTTAGCCATACCAGTCACACCGTGCGTCGGATTGAGGTGCGGTTGATTTGTACACATCAAAAATGACTCACAGATCATTTTAATAAAGTATAAAAATAATATTAATGTGTTTTCTTGGTTTTTTGTATGTAACTTGTGTTGTTTTCTAATGTTAATTTCAATTTCAAACTGATATCAGACAATTTTATCTATACCGGTCACATTGTGCATTGGATTGAGGTGCGGTCGATTTGTACAGCTCACAAATGACTCATGGATCATTGTCCTAAAGTATCAAACAATCTGAACGCATTTGTTTGGTTTTTCATATGTCATTTGTGTTGTTTTCTAAAGTTAATGTCAATTTATAGCTGATATCAGACACTTTTAGCCAAACTGGTCACACCGTGCATTGGATTGAGGTGCAGTTGATTCATACACATCACAAATGACTCATGGATTGTTTTCCTAAATTATCAAAACAATTCTAAAGTGTTTACTCAGTTTTTCGTATGTCAGTAGTTCACAAGAGTCTCTCGTTAAGTTGTTCTTTAATATAAACTCAAATCATTTCTAAAACCATTTTCCATAATCTAAAGATATGAAAAATAATAAAGGGTGATAATAGATGCTAAATAAGTGTAAAAAATGAAGATATCAATGATCATATAAAGATAAAATAAGTAGTAGTAATTCACCTTCATTGTCCTATTTGTTTACATTCTTCCATCAGGTATGTTGACCATTTGTTTATAAACACATCTATATCATCTTGTGAATATGAATTACTTTAAAAGTCATAGTAGTACTGAACAAATATAAATACAAAAAGGATTAATAAATATTTTAAATTAACTAGTAATTATTTTCAAAAATACCACTTCAGGGATGCTAGTTTGTTCATGAAATATGATCTCTTTCCCAAATTTACAAACATAATAACCACAGTCTTTTCGGTTTGTTTGTTCCGAACACTACAAAAACATCGAGAAAAATAAGTAATATCTTTTGATATGTATTTGGATAGTGAAATATAATTATATATACCCTGATACTTGTCCATTTGTAGATCTTGTGCGCCTTGTTGTCCTTAGACCCTGGATTCATTTCATCCTTTAGAAGATATTCATACACCGCCCTATCATAATAGAATACTCATTAAAAGATAATATAAATTATATAACTAGATATTTAGTTATAAAATGTTGGATCTAGTGTATTAAGAATTGAAAATCGCCATCATGTGTGGTCAGATAGTTGGATATCCATGCAGTGAATCCAAAAAATAAATCTTTGGAGTATCCAAATTGACTTCAATGAGCATTCAATGATGCCTAAAAACACAAAAGGGAATAAGTAATTATAAAAATGAAAATATTATTGATATGATTGAAATGTAGAGTTTTACCCCCAACAACTTTGGTATTAAAAAGAGACTATTAGTTGTAATTTCTCATTGAATCGTTCTGAGCAAGTTGGACATTAATTTAGATTGAAAATCAGAATCTGTTTCTTTTTGTTGTGTAGACATGGTGTGAGGACTAACGAGTCTAAATTTTTATTCACGGTAAAATCCCTTCAATTTTTTTCATATATACGCCTATTATAAATATAAAATGTATTTAGCCATAATTATCATAGTATATCAGCTTCTATAAAATCAAATCATGAAAACATACCTCATGTATACATTTATAACTAAGGCTCCTAGCCAGTCATATGTGATGATTTCAGCTACAATGTCAGCACTAATGAAATCTATTGTTTCTTCTCCATACATATCTTGTTCACAAAAAAATTGTGTGATTATTTCTACCTTTCATTTTTGTATCCACATGAGATTTCAATGATATTAAATGTTTATATAGAACGGGCGGGGTGAAGGGGCCCTCAATATATCGTTTTGATCGGTTGGTTGATCCTTTTGAGCTGTTATTTCATTTTAGATCCTTCCTTTTGTCCTTCTATAATAACATTCATCAGTTTATCCCTTTTATAATTAAATGTTAAAGGTTCTACTTGAAAAATTAATTGGAAATGAATACCTCCTTATCGACATTTTTTTTACAAGATTAGACGGCCATCCAATGAATGTTCCAACAAATATTTTCACCGTATGAATGTATTCATTGTTATTTGGCATGGGTAGCTCAGCGTTCGGCTCTTGAGCTACGTTAATCGACACTTTTACATGACCGTTTGGAAGTGTTCTGGAGTGTAGCCTATCATTCTTCATATTGAACACCATAGCCCTCGCTATAAGGTGATGGGTGGGAGTTGATAGATATAAATAAAAATCATTTTCACCATGTAGAATATCATTACAAGAAAGGTATCAATGTCTATGTGATTCACATTTCAGAGAAACAAATATTAGAACATTGATTACCTCGGTTAAGTCAGGTCTTTGAGGGGAATGGCTCGCCTCAAAGTCGGTGGGGTGGGGTGGGTTGTTCTTGAGTTGTTTAAAATACGTATCAATTGGTTTTCAATTAAAGAGTACCCCAGTTGTGGTACCAGCAACAACATGTTGAGAAACCTGTTGTACCTCTGTAGTGGGACCAACTGCATTAGGTTGAGAGACCTATTTTACCTCAACAGTGGGACCAACTGCAATAGGTTGAGAAACATGTTTTTTCTTGGGATTGGGTGCATCTGCAGGTGCAGAAGTTATTATCTGTAGAAGTGGTTTAACCTTTAATTTAGATCACATAAAAGTAGTATCAAACAGATAAAAACATAATGTAACAAAATCTATATTACAATAAAAAAAATAACCTGATTATTGAACTCTATTTTTTTAAAGGCTGAAGGGATTTGACCCCTCTATCGACTATCTACATCCCTTCATTGTGGTCTCCTCTAACATAAAAAAAATCGTCTACATTGGGACCACTATCAAATGATTGAGAATTCCCAATGAAAGGGTAATCCTCCATTGAATTTTCATATGACCCTTCAGTTGTTTTGGTCGATAACCGAACAATTGACCAGTCTCAGTTTGCGTGATCTGGAACGTAAAATACTTGCACTACCTGTGATTCCATTATAAACGGTTCGTCTTTCAACCCTTCTTTACTGAAATCAACTTTCATGAATCCCAATTCATATATTTTAACAGCACTCCTGTTATCAACCCACTTGAATTGAAAAACTGGAACTTGGAATTTCATATAATCCAACTCCCATATTTTTTTGATGATGCCAAAGTATGACATATTCTCATAAATTGGATTTCTGTCCTTAGGACCGGAAATATTAATCGCTTCAACATCAAGTGTAGCCCCGCTATTCTACATGGTACTGTCTTCATCATGTTCATTAGTATAAAATGTATAACAATTAACTACATAAGCATTGTAAGATAATACATACACACTTGGTCCTCCGGCTAGCCATCGAAGTCGGTCTAAAATTGACTCTGGATTTTCATCTGAATTCTTAAAAATATGGTCCCAAAACCATCCTATAAACTGTCGATTTTGTGTATCTGATATTCATTATCAGCCAAATATGGATTCAAATGCCTAATAATTTTTTTGTGGGTTTCAACATATGGTTCAATGTCAAATTTGTTATGCAATACATAAAGGTGGGCCTGCTCCCGATCTGTAATATTGATTATGACAACTTGTCTTCCCGAAATTTCTTCACCCTCAAGCCTCCCAGTGTGATGATATTTCGGTAGGACAATTCTTTCTATACCAGATAGGTATTCAGTACAGAATTCAACAGCTTCCTCGACAATATATCGCTCCGCAATACAACCCTCTAGCCGACTTCAATTTTTTTCATACCCTTTCAAAATCATCATATACCGTTCAATGGGGTACATCCATCTGTAATGTACAAGACCACATAGTTGAATCTCTCTCACCACGTGGACCATCAAATGAACCATCATATCAAAAAATGAAGGTGGGAAGAACATTTCTAATTCACATAGTATGATGGAAATTTCTCTTTCCATAGTTTGCACTTTCACCGGGTCTATAACTTTGTTGCATATTACTTTGAAGAAGAAACAAAGTTTCATTAATGTTTTGCAGACATTCTTGGAAAAAATTCAGCGTAAAGTAATAGGAATGAGATCTTGAATCAAAGCACGACAGTCATGTGATTTCAGACCTTTTAACACTAAATCTCTCATTGACATGAGGTTCCTGATATTTGACGAATACCCCTATGGAACCTTTACGTCATTCAAGAAGTTGCAAAACTGATATCACTCCTTCCTGGAAAGAGTGTAAGCAGTAGGAAAAAAAATGGTCATTTTTCACCCTTCACTGGTGCCAACTCTTCTTGTATTCTCATCTCAACCATGTCCAACCTATCCTTAATTCCATCTATTGTTTTTTCAGGTATATTTAGCAGTGTGTCGATTCCACTATCAAATACATTTTTTTCTACATGTATTACATCATGAAAATTTCTAACATATAGAAAATTCCAGTATGGTAATTCAAGAAAATGATCTCTTTTTTCAACCAATTTTTGTAAGGTTTTTCGAAGCTGGTTTACCAAAAGTAGTGTCCACATTTTTAACTTTCTCAAACAATTGATCACCTATTAGTGGATACGATGCTATACATTATTCTGAACTTCCATCGAATGATGTCATCCAAGATCGGTATTTATATCATTAGGGTAGAAATCTGCGATGTCCTAGAAACATGGTTTTGGAATGAATGTTTCATCCTAATTGATTGTGTACCTTGTTTGCAAACGGGACACCCTTGAGTTCCTTTAATGCTATATCCTGATGAATTTCCATAATCAGTGAAATCATTTATCGTCCCTTACAACATGGCTCTCAATGTGAAATCTTCCTTTTTGTAAGCATCATACGTTGTAACACCTGAATCCCACAATAATTTCAAATCTTTGATCAATGGAGCTAAGTAAATATCAATATCATTACCCTGTTGTTTTGGTCCTGAAATAAGCATAAATAACATGATGTATTTTCATTTCATGGATAACCACGGTGGTAAGTTATAATTTACCAACATAACCGGCCATGTACTATGATTATTGCTTTAAAAACCAAAAGGATTCACTCCTTCTGTAGATAACGTAAGATGAAGGTTTCTTGACTCGTTTCCAAATTCGGGATACTCATGATCAATTATCTTCCACTGAGGAGAGTCTACCGGGTGACGTAGTATCCCATATTTAATTCTTGTATCTACATGCCATGTCAATTGTCCTACTGTCTCCTCACTTCCATATAGGCGCTTAAATCTTAGAATGATTGGAAAGTTCCATACCACTTTAGTAGGACTGGATTCATCGTTCTTGTATCGATAAGAACCAAACTTTGGGCAATCTTTATGTGATTTTTCATCCTTGCAAAAAAATTATACAATCATTCGGGCATGCGTGTCTTCTTTCAAAGATCATACCCATTGAGCGTAGCATTCGTTTGGCGTCGTATGCTCGGCTTGGGAGCTCGTTATCTTCTGGGAGCATGTCATTCAGTAGAGCATGTAGTTCCTTAAAATTCATGTCACTCCACCCGTTGTCTACTTTCAAATTATAATGCTTCAGTACGGCTGACAGTGTTGTATATTTAGTGAAACTAGCATGCAATGGAATCTTTGCACAAATTTTTAACTTCTTAAACAATTTTGGGAAATCAAGAAGTTCATCTTCGATGGTCCTTATCATTTCCTTAATACAGTCTTCATCATCAGTCGCATCTGTAATCACATCCTCCATACGGTCATCTTCTTTGTTCATACTTGTAATCATATCAGATGATCCATAAAATGTATTTTTATCCCAGCCATAACCTACATTCGATGTTTCCCTATGTTTATTCCAATATGTATAACTCTGATCTATTCCATGACAGATCAAGTGTTCTTCCAACTCCTCTGGACTAATTTTTTTTGAATTAAAACAGCATAAACATAGACAAAGGATTTGAGAAGGGTCATATGCATGATCTTTTCCAAACTTGATAAACTCTTTCATGCCTTCTTCATACTCTTTTATCAACCGATTGGAATTCATCATTTCTTTATTTATATTCATCCTATATGAAATCCAAAGTATGGGTATATACGTTAGGGGAGAAGGAATATGATTATAATTTAGATAAAAACTAGATACTTCAAAAATGGTGGGGGGTGTGCTCATTAATAGAAAATCTTGGGTGGCTCTTGGGATTCATCCATTCTCTTCTTCTCTTTGATCCCCCCTGATGAGCGGTGATTCTTGGGAGTTTTTTATAATGCGTTAGTGAGTTCTTCCCTCATACTTCCTCCAATACTATTATCCTTTATTTCCTTATGATTTGGGATGATTTTAACTAGGATTTGTGTGATGATTTCACTATATCATCTTCAAATAAATTTAGATGATGTAGATTTTGTTTCTATTGGCTAGAGGTTATCCTCGTATGATGAATGCACCATGTTTTTTGTGGTTTTGGTGGTGTTGTGTTTCCCAGTGAGTTTTTAAAAGATTATTCCTAATTATATTAATGTGAATAATTAATTATAAGTTTCTATAATTAATTATTTGGGAATTGTGCCTTGAGATTTGTTCTCAATCATTGGTACAAGATTAGATAAGGCATGTACAGTATTGGTTGAGGATGATTTGATCTTGGTGAGGGGGTTACACAATTTTTTGGAGTAGGCGGACCCTATAATACAAAACCATGTTTCAATTTATGCATTATTATGCATTCATGCATGAGTATATGTGTTCCAGTGAGAGGGATATAAATCAAGATCAGCCTAAGTAAATAAAAAGGGTGTTTTTGATACACCAAGAGATAGATTGAGGGTTCTATTGAATGTTTGTAATTTTGTGATCATCCATAGATTATGTCTCCACGGAGGTGAGGTTTCTAGTTGTGTTTATGAGAGGATAGGGTTTGTTATGATATTTTTATAGCCTAGTTTGGTTTTCTAAGGCTATTTGAGTAGGTATTAGAGTCTTAGGCCTAAAGAAGATGGATAATATAGTTTTATATATCACGTATGATGGGGAAAACCCTCTTTAGGATATATAAGAGTCATGGTGTGTGTGATGAGTATGATATTCCATATAAGGATTGGTGAAGTGTGACATAGATGATTTCCTCCTTATAATTTGATTAAGAGATCTCAAAGGGGAGATATGATATGGTACCTAAGTGAGGGTAATGTTTATAGTCTGGATGACTTAGCATAGGGTATCCAAGGCTATTAGTCGAAGTTTCTTAGGATGGACATTATTTAGTTTTAATGAGTTATAATGTGGGAATTAGAAGATGATATTGACTAGACTATCAAGGCCTAGATCAAGTATAGCATGTGAGTTGTGACATTACCATGTAGAGATAAGTGTGTGTTGGTATCAATGAGTTGAGATGGGTTAGGTTTGTAGAACCCAGTAGATTCCCTTATAGGAAAAAATAGAATGTTGACAGGTTGGGAATAATTTTAATGTATAACCAAGATGGTTTTAAGGAGATTATTATGCAAGGATAAATGGATGGTGACTTTTATCATTTATGGTCAGACCGAATAAGAGATTGGGACTTCATATGACTTTCACCTATTTGAAGTATGATCATACATGGGGCCCACATATTGATGATGTGGTTTAGCTAGTACGAGAGGTTGGCTATCAAGATACCCTCCTTATATTACTATTTATATGTTTTTTAGCATGATACAAGATGGATGGACTTTATTTAAGTGATAAGGTGTTGGTAGGACCCTACCTCTAGTGAGAAGGCATTGGTCAAAGGGGATTGGTGTTTGACTTTCATGGGATACACCTATTTATGGTGCATTTTGACTTGTGCTAGAGGTTGGATATTGTGATTCTCTCCTAAGATCATTTTTGGTATGATAATATGATGTGAGATATAGAAATGGGGATCACTTAGTATTGGTTTGGAGTTGTTTTGTGAAAGGTTGTCTATATATATTCCCTCCTCAAATTGTTTTTTATGTGATGTGATGATGAGACCCGCTGTAAGTGAGAGGGGAGCAGCTACTATGTTGTGGAATTAGAGGATATGTGAATCACACCCAATGTGAGAGGTTGGTGGCACTGTTATGTTATAATAAAGGATGTGATATTTAAATTGGTATACGACTCAACCCAGAGAGAGTGGGCAGTGGGCAGGAATTGGTAAAAACCCTATTAAGATTCGTGTTTTTCGAACCCAAGGAGAATAGTGTTCAATATAGTGTACAATATAGAACTTAATGAACATATGTCTCATCCAGTTGGCATGTGTCACCTGATGACATGAATTCACAAACAGGGATGGTTCAAACCCTACTTGGCCTAACTATGGGGTAGTATCCAAAATTAGAAAAAGATCCATACTAAGGGCCACTAGATGGAGTGAAATCCAAATCTAGTGTAACAACCTTTCACCAAAAATACACTCTCTATTCAGATTTCTATCACAAGGCTATAGTGGGGAGAGGAAATCATGATCAAACAATTAACCAACCACATATATATTTTTCACACACACAAGAATCACACAAAAGAATCACATCAAATCATAATTAATCTCAATATTGAAAATAAATTAAAACATAAATAATTCATGAAAATTCAATTTTAGTCACCTTAAGGAGGAGTAACTGGTGGCAGAGGAGGAGGAGGCGTCGACAGCGGAGTTAGCGGAGGCAGTATAGGTAGCACAAAGGTAGCACAGAGGCAGCGTGGAGGTAGTAGAGGCAGCAGAGGTAGTGGAGGTAGCTCAGAGGCAGCGGATTAGGCAGAGGAGGAGGAGGAGGAGGAGGAGGTAGAGGTGGAGGAAGAGGAGGAGGAGGCCGTGGTGGAGGAGGATGAGGAGGAGCTATGGTAGTGGAGGAGGAGGAGGAGCCATGGGGGAGGAGGAGGAGGAGAAGTCGCGACAAGAGGAGGAGGAGGAGGAGGTGGTGACCGTGACAGAGGATAAGGAGGAGGAGGATTCTGCAGAGAGGAGGTAAGGGCAGAGGGTAGGAGGACCCGCGGAAAGAGGAGGAGGAGGAGAATTAGGTGCCGGATGAGGAGAAGGAGTCAGTGTCCATGGAAGAAGAGGAGGAGAAGGAGGCCGCGACAGAGGGGAGGCAGTTGCAGAGGCGCATGGTAGGCTTCCGCGAAAGCTTGACAGGGTGCGGGGAGGAGGAGGAGGACCCGATGGCACTTATAAATCCCACGGGGACCTTTATCAGTGCTAGTAAAAAGCGCTGATAAAGGGGGTCTTTATAACTGCTAAAATGAAAAGAACTAATAAAGGTATGACTTTATCAATGCTTTTTTAGCACTGATAAAGGGTGTCTTAATGAGCACTTTTCATTTTAGTGCTGATAAAGACCCACTTTATCAATACTTGTGTAGCGCTGATAAATCCATACTTTATCTGTGCTAATAAAAGCACTAATAAATGTATATATTTAATAATTTGTCTATATTTTTATATATTAATTTAAAATGATATTTATGATATATATATATATATATATATATATATTAATAATTATAACTCTAAATGAATATATCATTATTTATACTTATAAAATTATTTTGAAGTAATATTTATATATATATCATTGAAAATATAATAAAATATATATTTATTTTTTAAATATAATTTAATTTTAATTATAAGTGTACATTTTTTAGAACATATATATTATATGGGTAACATAATGATTTATAAATCAATAACACAACAATGTGATATGTAATTATAATATATAAATGAACATTATTCATGCACATATATGATCATATAACATATACGCATGATATATTCATTGACCCCAATTCATTGGAAAACACATATATATTCAATAATTTTAGTTATACATATATATTAAAAAGTATTATATATTTATAAACAAAACAAATACATTAAATATAAACAAATATATTAAATATATATATTAAATATAATGAATTAATAAATCTTATAACTATAATAAATATATTTATTATTAATATTATATTTATTTAATTATATATATATATATATATATTTAGTTATAACATGTGTTTTTTGTTTAATTTATACATTAAACATTATAAGTGCTAAGAAAAGCGCTGATAAATGTAACCTTTATCAGCACTGAGAAAAGTGCTGATAAAGGGATATTTAAAGCGCTGATAAATTTACCTTTATCAGTGCTAAAAAAGCACTGATAAAGGGTACACCTTTATCAGCTCTTGTTTTAGTGCTGATGAAGGGTACATTTATCAGTGCTTTTTTTAGTGCTGATAAAATTTGACCCCTTTATCAGTGCTTTTTCGTTAGCGCTAATAAAGGAAGGCGCCTGCTTTGCCCAGTTTTGTGGTAGTGCCAATGGTAGGCTTATATGAACAGTTACAATGGTAGACTGATGTGAAAAGTTCCAATGGTAGGCTTATGTGAACAGTTCCAATAGTAGGCTTATGTGAACAGTTCCAATGGTAGCTTTATGTGAATAGTGTTTCCAGAATAGTGAGGTTCCAACTGCAGCCTCTATTTCCTTTTTAAAATTTTGAGTTCATGAAATTTTTTTCCAACTTCCTACAGTTTCACCTCTTTGACATTTCCTTTGGAATAAAGTTCATTTGAAGCCTCATTTTAAGGAATCTGAGGCTGATTCAAAGTCCATAACTCCTATATTAATTTTTCTAAGGGTTAGGATGCTTTTACTTGGTCAAACCATGTTGTTTAATGTGATATTCTTTTAATGGAAGATACAATGTATCTTAAATGACTACTCTGTTATATCTTCAAAAGGGGCGATATATCTTCCTCTATAGTTATTCTTCTTTTTTATCTGTTTTGAGAAACTCAAAGCTTTCATTCCTTCCCATAGGAGTTGTGAGATCAAACTTTCTTCATTGGATTGGTTCCACTCTGTTTTTGATGCAACCAAGCATTATTGATAAATCTTTGTTATAAGGTATGATCTATCGTAATTCTTTTGGGTTCATCTCCTAATGTTTCTCCTTGCCTTTTAGGGAATGCTATATCCATGTTCCTAATGGAATTTTCTTGGGTGTTGAATGGTGTGGTGGTGTCTCTGCATCCTCAAGTGGATACAGTTGTTATGGGCGGAGGAGATCGTAACCCGTTGTTCGGCTCATTCATATATAAAATACATTGAGAACTATTTGAGAGAGGGAATTCATTTCTTATATTTTTCTTTCACATGAAACTATAGAGTTATCATGTCTTATCCCACTAGATCACAATGGAATTGATATATTAAATATTTAAACAAGATAAATAAATTGATATCGATCGTATGTTATTTCCACTTGTTTTGCCAGATAGTGTGATATCTATGCTTGATTTATTAGATTTTCTTTCTTGATCTAAATTAGTAATGGACGTAAAGCGGTAATTAATTGATAATTATTTGGATAAATACAAAGAGGCATGAAAAAGAATCTGGTATTTGTTGTTGTAATTTGGTGTTAATCAAATTGATGTAGTAAGTATGTTTAATAAATTTGTGATAGCTTACTATTTAGGTTTTCTGAATTTGGAAACTATGAATAATAATTCGGCTAATTCAAGATGGATTAAAGAACTGGTTGTTTGATAAAATATAATTCCTTGTAGGGTTCTGAGTTAACCTCTTGCTTGTTTAAAGGATAAGAGCCTAATTGATATGATGTTTTTCCTGCTTCTTGTTTGTGATGTGATCCTGGAAGGTTTTTGTGATATGTGGGGGTAGGCAGGCCTATTAGTTGTGGCGATAGTTGACGCCAAGAGTGGAAAGATGCATCGGTTTATCCATGTCGGTGTTGGGGAGGACACCAGAGATGATGTAATAGGTTGGATATTAATGATTGGATTCTTTCTGATTCTTGTTGGTTGTTTATCTTATTTATATTCCCCACTGTTCAAAGAAGCTGGTTTTCTTACCCTCCTTCAAAAAGGGGTGGAGACACATGGGTTTTTCCACATGCTTTCTGTGTTTGGCTTCCCGAGGGATCATGGGTCTACGCTCCTGCTATAGGTTGAAAATTCTTGATGGGTAGTTCACGTACTCAATGTGTTGATCCCATTTTGTTTAATATCATAGAATGTTTTTCTAAAATTCCTATAAATATGGAAAAGTAATAATTTTGTTTGTAAATGATTAAATAAATGATGTTAACCCATGGGGTTGGAGCTTGCTGGGATGTAATGTTGAGGTTGTAATTTGAAGGAACAATGGACTTTGAGTGTGATGCTAATGAAATATAATTTGGAAATTTTTAGGGGTTAATTAATGTTTAAATAATTAATGAAAGTAAAGTAAAACTAATAAAAAGGGAATGAAGGAATGTAAATAATTCTCTTTAAATGGTTTTGTGCTTATAAGATACCTAGTCATAGAAGTGGAAGTTGGGAGTCTAAGAGAAGTTAGTTGTAGTTGATTCTAATACTAGGTTATGCCCATAGTCTGGTTGTGATCTATAGTATATTATGTACTTTTTGTGTTTCTATATGATACACCACCCCTTCAATTAAGGAAACTAACACCCCAGAGATTCTAAGCCCTGGCGGTGTTTTCCCCAAAATTCTAGTGGGAGGATGGATGAATGACTACCCCATTTGGCCCCACACTCTTCTCATGGTAGTTACCTGTTCTAGTAGGCACAATGGTTATTTCTCCTCATATATATGTGTAGAGTGTTGTAATGGCTTGTGGTTATTCACACATATATATTGTGGATGTAGTTTCCTATGGACTACTATAGGTGTAACGTGTATAGGCCATGATAAGTTGATGATCCTTACTCGGTGTGTGGGCTGTAATGGCTTGAGGTATAATGAATGATGTATGATACACGTTATGCGAGCTGTGGTGGCTCCCAGAAACTACCTAGTTACTTTTATTATGTTGACATGGTGGTTTTATTGCACGAGGTCCATGTTGTGGTGCTTCGCCCAGGTGTCTGTAGGTAAACCTTTTTGGAGAGAGATGGCTTAGGACGTGCGACGTTGGGGAAAAGCGACAAACTAGTGGGGAAGTAGTAGTGGGGTACCGTTGATATTTTTTATTATATTATATACTATTGTATCTGATACTTGGTAAGAGTATCCATGGGGAGGCTGTGAACTTTGTATACATGTTTAGGTGATGAGTTAGTTTCACTTTTTGTTCACTGTGATTTAGCCTACTTTCTTTACTTTTTCATGAGAGGCTCCAGGGAGGATCCTACTGAGTACACTGTTATACTCACCCTATGTCTATATAAATTGTTTTTTTAGGTCAGTTGAAGCGGGTTGGAGATCAAGCTATTTTCTACTAGCTTGTGGTTGTAGGAGCTGTTTTGGCTTCATGGTTGCTGATGTTTTTACATTCTTTTGGGAATTTGAAGTTTTTTCCCTTTTAGTTGTAGTAGTTTTTCATGACATTACATATGTGTACTTGGGATTTGTTTTGTATTGTTGTCTGAGTTGGACTTGGTTGATGTTTGTATTATCTCTCTCTTTCGCATGTTTTCTCTTAGAGGGCAATGCCTCCCATTTTTGTTTTTGCTATACCATCAGTGATAGTCTCCAACCCAAGGCCTACTAGAGGCGTTACTCAGGGGTCACTATCCCCCTTCTAACATTTTTCGACCTAGGTGGGGTACACCTTGTGGGGAGGGGGTCGTGACAGAGTGTTATCAAAGGTTTGGTTGAGGGATAGGATGGATTTTGGTGTTAGGAACATGTCAGGTAGCATGAGTTGGTAGGGAAACAGTGTCACTCATGTTTATAAAATGATGTAAACACTAGATACCAGATGAGACATATGCATTTAGGGCCCCTTGTGATCTGATGTAAAGACCAATAATTTTACAATGGCTACTAAATGAGGTGATAATAGTTATAGGGTAGAGACCTAGGAAAGGATCAGACATCATTAATCGTGTGCCTCTTTTTGAATGGGTAGACCTTAGGATAGGTTAACCAAAAATTAATAAAATAAAACGATTAATTAATTAATGTTGAGTCTTAAATATTCCAGGTTTAGGTTCTCTAATTATTTTTTATTTTGCAGGTAGGGATCTGGGTCGACTTCCTCATCACGTTCGCATAGAAGATGTCTAAAAGGTTGTGCCAACAGATCGATGTAGGGTATAGGTCTTCGATGACGACACTTGGAGGAGGAAAATTCGAGATTTTTAGTTCTAGAGTCTACAAAAGTATGAGGGATCCATTTCAGATGCAGTCATAGAAGAACAGTTGGAGGAGGTTGAGATAGTATTCAATTTGATCTGTGCTCAAAAGTATCACTAGGTGTCCTTGGTTGTGAAGATGTTTCATTAAGCAGTGAGGCAGTGGTGGTTATTGTTCCTTGGGTATTTCGAGGAGTTAGAGATCTCATGGGAGGAGTTCTGAGACATGTTTAAAGTTGAGTTTATTTCTTGGACTGTGAAGATGTATAATCACCATGATCTTCATAACCTTCAACAAGGGAGCTCTAGTGTGCGATAGTTTGGAATCTATTTTAAGAAACAATTATGATATGATTCGGACCTGTTGCCAGGATGAGGCATTTAGAGGAGGCTTTGGGTCAAGACATCTAGTTTCAGGTCACCCCATTTATACTGAATACATATATTGAATTTTGGGTGAGGGAGAAGGTCATTCAGAGGACATTGGAAAGAACTGGATCATCATGAGATGGGATTCAACATGATTCCTTACAAAGTAGAGCTATGGTCTGGGGTTCCCGATTTTCAGTGCAGAAGAGTTTACATTCGGCCGGGGGTAGGTCCCAACCCTCAACATCTCATTTCTCTGGGGGAAGCAACTCTCAAGCCTATTCTAAGGGATCAGACACTTGTTTTTCATATGATGTTCGAGGTCATCAGCAAGGATAGTTCCCAACCTTTCAGAGTAGTCATCGTAAACCAGGTGTTCCACTCTAGGTTCCTCCATTGAGAAAATTCTAGCCAAGGTAATAGCAGCATGTTGCACTAGCTTTGGGTCAGAAAAGGGTAGATGGGGCAGGCATAGGAAAACCCCGTGACTCTCCCCATCCTCAGATAGTAGAGCGTGACTGTGGTGGTGGTCATCATCAGGGTCAGAGAGGTCGTGGAGGAGTTCGTGGTCAGTTTCATGCATTAGTGTTGCCAACTCCAGGCGAACTAGACGTCATTCGAGGTACCCTTTGCTTGTTTTATAATTTGGTGTATTCCTTGTTTGATTCAAAAGTGACACACTCCTACTTATCACCTTTTCTTTTCATGCTTTGGGACTTGAGGTAGAGAGGCTTCCAATGCCCTTTGTGTTGACTACACCAGTTGGAGGTCAAGATGACTTGTTAAATGTTTGTAGTGACTATGAGATAATGCTGGGGAAACGCAACTCTTGAGGATATTTCATATGTTTATAGATACAACCATATGATTTCTTCCCCAGAACGGATTGGTTGTATTTAGTGCCATCTATCGCAGATTGCTTCAGGAGGCCGGTGGTGTTCTTCGATGTTGATGGACAACCAATGATGTTTGTTGGCGAGCGAGTCCCTCAGATGGGTCAAAGGTGTGTTCCATCATTATCATACTTGATTGATGAGATTATGTCGAGTTCTTCATAGGTTCAGAAGTTGGCATTTCTTAGGGGTTTAGAAGATTACCGTGATGTCTTTCCATAAGAGGTTGTAGAATTACCCCTTCGAAGTTAGATCGAGTTTCGGATCAAGCTACGACCAAGATCATATCCTATCTCTATGTCCCCATATTGTATGACCCCTTATGATTTATGAGATATAAATATATAGCTTGATTCTCTGTTACAGTGTAGTTTTGTTTAGCCGAGTGTGTCACCGTGGGGTACACCGATTTTGTTTGTGACAAAGGTTGACAACAATTTGTGGTTCTGTATCAATTATTATCACTTAAACAAAGTGGCAGTGAAGAATTTCTATCCTCTTCTGCAGATTGATAATTTATTCGATCAATTGAAGGGTGAAAGTTGATTTTCAAATATTGACTTGTATTTAGGATATCATCAGATGCGTGGAAAGGATGAGGATATCCTGAAGAATGCTTTCTATTGTCATTATGGGCATTACGAGTTCGTTGCAATGTCGTTCGGTGTGACGAATGCTCCAGTTGTGTTCATGGGATTGATGAATGCATTGTTCCATGATTTCCTGGATATGTTCGTGGTGGTTTTAATAAATGACATCCTTGTGTACCCCATGCATGAGGAAGATCATTTCGAGCATCTACACACAGTTTTTGGAGTTCTTCGTCAACATCAGCTATTTGGAAAGCTGTCAAAGTGTGAGTTTTGGACTTAAGAAGTCTGTTTCTTGGGTCATGTTGTGTCCCAATATGGAGTAGTTGTGGATCCATTGAGGATAGATGTAATTGTGTCTTGGGAATCCCCCAAGATAGTAGGATAGGTGCAAAGTTTCATTGGTATGGCAGGCTACTACAAGAGGTTCATAGCCAATTTCTCTAGTTACGACTCCTCTGATAGCATTGACTAGAAAATATCAGGTGTTCATGTGGACTGATTAGTTTCAGGAAGCTTTTGAGTATCTGGAGGAGAAGTTAGTAAGTTGTCCAGTTCATTGTCTTCTAGCAGAGGGAGTTCATTTTGATGTTTTCTATGATGCTTTTCATCTGCGGTTAGTTTGTGTTCTAATGAAGTAGAGATCAGTTGTTTATTATGGGTCTCAGAAATAGAATCCCCATGAAAGTAACTATACCACCCATGATCTTAAGATGAAATCCATGGTGTTTTCTCTGAAGTTTTGGAGACATTACCTCAATGGAAAGCACTTTGTGGTTTTCACTGATCATAAGAGCCGGAGGTAAGTTTTCTACCAGTGTGACTTAAACTTGTGACATCATTATTGGATATAGTTCTTACTGGAATAAGACATTGAATGATCGTATACCACTAGAAAGGTGAATGTTTTTGCTGATGTGCTGAGTAGGAAGTCACATGGTGATCCAGTGCATGAATCTGGTGCTTCCTAGAGAGTTAAGAAGAGCTATTAGCATTACATCTCAATATGGGAGAAGTTGGGGTTGAGGTTGTCTTTTCCAGATGATGGTGCAGTCATCTCTGATGTAGTAGGTAGAAGAGTCCTAGTTGTGGGATCTATAGGTGGAGGTCTATAGAGACCGATTTGTTTGTGGCGAGGCCCCTGATGGTTGGTCTGAGGATGAACATCACTGAGTGTTGGATCACGGAAGGATATTTCTTCCCCTGTCCATGCGTGAGATGGTTCTTAGAGAGTTACATAGTTCACCTTTAGTAGTGAATCCTGTTGTAAAAAATATGTACCGAGCCTTAATATAATTCTCTAACCCTAGTTACCTATAGTCGGTGCATTATTTTAATACATTGGAATGATTACAAAGAATCATGTCCTTAAGGACCAGTCAGTTTAGCAGTCTTGGAAAATAAATTACATATATTAACTTTACAGTACAATTTCAAACATAAAACACAGCATAAATAGTTCTTTGAGAATTCCATATTCCCTTTATCTTAATTGTATATCAATAATAATACACTTCTTGGAATCCTGGGAAAATAAAACATAAGAAAGGGGTGAGCTCAGATGCCTAGTAAGGGTAAATAATTTAGCAGAAGATATAATCTTTTAAGACAAGATGTGTGATAAAAACAACAACATTTTTAAACATAAACCTGAACGTAATATGTAAAAAATAAATAAATCATTACCATATAAACATGCACATGGATATTCTACTAGTCGAATAATCACATGCAATAACAAATTTCATAATGAGGGAATGCCTAATGCCAGACATCATTACCACATAGTCAAGGCCTTGTGCCGAGAATAAAAATAAAAGTTTTGTCAAGGCCTTGTGACAAGACACTAGTTTGTCTCATGAGACCTTCCAATGCATCTAGGAGCTATAGCTGGCTCCACCCGTCACTTACTAAGTCCACTACATTCCTCATATGATAATTTGAAACATAACATAAACATTCATATTGAAACTAGCATAAGAAATGTCAATAAATTAACTATAATCCATGAATGATATAAAAATAGAACATCCACATTTAAACATATCATAACCCATTCAATACAATATGTAATATTGTATGATAATAAATCAACTTCAAACAAGTTTAAAACCTATTAAAGGATGTTGACATAGATGAAAATGATGAGTAAAACTTTTTGAGAGAAATATCCTTTTTGTAAAATCATTTAAAAGTAAAATTTATAAAAGAATTAATTTAAAGGATATTTTTGAATCAAAGTGTCACATACCACTTTGAAACTTTTGAAAAGAATTATCATTTCAAAACATTCATGTCCGTATAAATAAATCCTTAAAGTCATTTTTAAAACATGGACATTAATTAAAACTATTTAGAAATATAAATCTTTAAAACATTTATAATTATGATATTGATAAAGAGTAACTTTCACAAATCCTTAAAATATTCATTTTGAATTTATTTTTATGAAAAATTGACATGGATGATAAAAATTTTCCAGTAAATACTTACACATAAACAATCTCGGATAATAATGAGATTGAGGAATTAAACCTTAACTTGCACTTTCCTTTAGTCAAGGGTACATTAAAACTCATTCATGAAGATTGTAGCATGTTATTAAATTATAAAATAGACATATTAATATTTATGATATCATACATGATTCATTTATGACTTTAAACTTCCTATTTAATAATAATTTCCATGTTAAATTAACATTTTGGGTAATAATCGCTTTCTTTATCATACGTGTTTTAACTTGTTACTCTTGATTGTATCACTTAGATCAAGATTTAAATATTCCCAGAATATAAAGAATGATTTATATATCATATATATATATAGAATATAATTATGTATAATAAACATATATATGAAATGAAAAACACCGTTTATGGGGACGGTAGTCCGTACGTACGCATAAACTATGTTTCTGTTTTCATATCGTATTGAACAGAACTAAGTGAATAAGATATATGTAAGTACATATATATATATATATATATATATCCAATTGAATTATTATTTCATATATTATATACTTATTAGTAATATATATTTTTATAATCATCGATGAATGGTGAACGTGGAAATGAATCTCATTCTGTCGTGGAGACAGTAATCCGTACGTACGCATGAGTGAATATATCGTATCCTTAAAGGTATGGAATTGGATGGTATATTAATTTTACTGAGAAATTATCATGTCCTTTTCATTATTTATATACATATTACTCATCATTATATCCATCTAAATAACATAGTGTTGAATAACAAATTACACCACGGCGTGGAGACGGTAAGCCGTACGTACGCACGCATGGTGACATTATCATTCATAAGATGGATAGAATATTAAATATAGTTATAAATTATTTATAATAACATCACAGTATATAGAAGATAATGGAGTTATTATTTTATAATTAAAACAACAAAGAAAGAGTAAGTGGAAGAATAAGAGAACTTGAAAGAGGGTGGTGAAATCATTACGTCTTCTTCAGGTTCTTCCTTTTGATTTGATCAAAAGGGATCCTTAGGTTGTCTTTATGACCAATGTAATGCTATGGGATGCATGTAATATAGTTGGTAGGATTTTTGGGTAGGGGATGGCCGAGAAAAATGGCTTTGGAGGTGTGAATTTGAGAGAAGGGGAAGTTCCCTTTTATAAGAGGGGTGAGGGGAACCTTAATAAAAACTTAAAATATTATTTTATAATAAAATCTTTTTTGGGTTCTAATAGATCCAAAATGAATTATTTAAATGATAAGGTGGGGATGGGTCGAAAACCACTCAACCAATAGGTTTTAGACAGGTTTGGCTCACTATATTTACCTTATCTTTTATATTTACCTCTTAGTTAAATAGTTGGAGATTTACCATGTCTCTTCGTATTTTTATATTATATGGTTAATAAACTTATTATAAACTTCCAAGAGGTCCCCAAGTGGTTAATTAATGACATATATAATAGTATTTAATCCATTTTGTGAACCTTAGATTTTTCGTAATAGAATATAAATTAATAATAAAATAATATTTTTTAAACGCTTTTATGTCAATTTTGACACTATTTGGTATTTTGTTTTTTCTAAATTCATAACAGCATTATTACTTCAAATAAAATTCATTAAATCTACTATAACATGTCATATTAACCTATACAATTAGTGGAACTCACAAAAATTATCAAATTACCTTTATTTGGATATTTATAATATTAATTATTTTAATCTTTCATTAATACCGTAATTACTCCATCATTATTATGTCATAAATAAATTTAATTATTTAATGTGTAAAACTTATAAATAAAATACCATTATGTATGAAATATTTTTATATTTCTATTGAATATTTATTGTCGAATTTATCCTATGTGTAACCCTCAATTAAAAATGGTTTAGTTATTAAACTTTGAATTTAACACTTTTAACTCTTCTTTGAATTAAACAATAATAAATGTCATAATCTAATCCAAGTAGACCTAAAGGATAATATTTTATTACTATGGTTGTTTTTGTTCTAATTACACTTATAAAATATAATTTGGACATCTTTTAGGGTAATAATAATATCATTTTTACCCGTAATTACTCTATTTACTTTTAACCGTGGTAATAATAGTAAAAAGTTACTATTCACCAAGAATTATTTTCATCTCATTGAACCAAATTTTACTTATTGATATCAACCGTGTCTCTCATATTATTGAAATTGAATTCATAGAAGTGGTAAAATTATGTTTTATGCAAATTTTCAAATGCTCCTTTGAGGTGGATAAAAGACTGTAAAAAGTTCAATAAAAATTTTATATATATAAAATTATTATAAACTAAATCCATGAATTACATTGAACTTATATAGGTATTATATATATATTTAGACCTACAATAAATTTAAATAATTTTTTAAATAAAAAGTCAGTTTTAAACAATAACTCAGTGTTTTTCACTATTCATCAAAAATTGAATGTTTTTAGAAAAATACAAAAAATTCACCGTAAGCTTATTTTGATATTTCAAATTCAAAAATGAAGTCTATTTTACCAAATTAAAAACATATAAATTACATTTATTAATTTAAAATTTATTCTCGTTTTTCAAAACCAAAAAGCGTATTGTTAAGAAATAATAACTATCAAAAGATTGACACTTGTTTATGTCCAATTTCAAAGTGAAATTACTTTTAATGACCATAATTAGATTAAATGGTAAAAATATAATCTAATTATACTTAAAAACCATTAAAATTTATAATTAGACACTATAAATTATTTTTATTAAAAAAAGTTGTTTTCAGTTAAAATATAGTATTTTTCACTATTCACTTAAATATGAAATTTATCAGAAAAACACCAAAAATTTATTGAAACTAAATTATTATGTCACGATGCTAAATAAGAAGATTATTTTGTCAAATAGAATATATAAAAGTTTCAAATATTGGATTTAAAAAGGGTTCTCCACTAAAAGGCGGTAAAATTTCATTTTTTGAAAAATACTTCTTTTATCTGAAAAAATTAATTTGTTCTTAAATTATGTATAATAAAATCATAATATGGATTCTAAAATTATATGGATTATATAAAGTTCAAAATTCAATTAATACTATTCCTAACCTCTTTTGAATAGCTAGTTAGGTAAGTTGTGGTGTGCTAGAAATTGGTGTTGCGTGTAGTCTAAGTTATTGAATTACTTTGAAGAAATAATGTAATATGAAATCTTGGGGTGTTACATTCTTCCCTCATTCAATAAATTGCATCCTTGCAATTTTGAAATTATTATTTGAAAATAAAAGGTTGAAAATAGAAAATACTTTTGTGGGAAAACCCACATCGGAAATTGAGTTAATAAAATTTAGTCTTAATAAGAGGAAAATGGGAATGAAAAAGTCCCCCCAAATTATGATCTCGATTAGGAGAACATTGGTGGGAATTAGAGACACATAATTGGAGGAAAAACATAAATATTTATAGAGATTGATTGATGTCATCAGTCATAAACAATTGTAGAATTGAGGGCCTCAAAGCCATCATTCTATGATGATTTAAAATATCATCGGTTTAACAAAGCATGAGGTATTGGGATAACACATTTTTAGTTTTAAGACACCTTACCTAAAGTTTATGAATTAATCTCTTCATAGAATAAGAGAATAAAAAAAATACTTGACAAGTAGAGTTCCATCCATTAACTAATTTCTACCACAAACTCATCTTTCACTCTAAAATATAATAGAACAAAAACAATATTCTATTTATCATATTAATATAAGGTTCCAAAAAAATGAATTTATAATTCACGTATTAGACCATTTAAAAAAAGAAACCACATTATACAATCCAGGCACTTCACATAGTCTAGTGGTAGGCGATAAATCCCAATCGCACTATGGTTGTGGGTTCGATTCTCGCAGCTTTGTCCGACGCGACAGGTTGTCACATGGTCAGTGTGTTGTCCTTTATATAAATATCCAAAAATAACCTTAACAACAGTGTCCAATTTCAAACTTAATCTATTTCAACCTTTAGACTTATCCAAAATATTTGTATCCAAACTCACAGTCCAAAATTTGTA
The DNA here is from genome assembly GCA_963277665.1 of Viscum album. NCBI lineage: Eukaryota > Viridiplantae > Streptophyta > Magnoliopsida > Santalales > Viscaceae > Viscum > Viscum album. The sequence goes on along the minus strand of OY728150.1, from coordinate 623,485,065 downwards.
GGGATGTTAAACAAAATGAAGATCCTTTTTACCACGTAATAACATGTGAACACCAGCATCATGTATTATTTTAAAACATGGTAACACCCTGAATTACCATAAAAACTTATTGATTACATTCATAATCCCTTATTCTTTATATAATACTCAATATATTCCTTATATCAAAATTTTTTGAATATTCCAACAACGATGAAATAAACAAACCATTAATCAATTCCAAGATACTCAAGAATATCTAATATAATTTATCCAAATATGCCATCTCTTGTTCCAAAATTACTACATTAGTATCAAGGCTATATAATCTCAAATCCGCAGTAAAATACTACTGTAGTACAATACTTATTTATCTCCATAATTCATATAACCAGTATATTGTTTATACAACACTCAAATGAAATAATTCTATAATAACAACATAAGAACACTAGTCATTTCTCTTCATATGAGGTAGTATCTTAACTTTATTACTATCCAATAGAATCATTTGTGGTATACTCTGATGACTGGGACATTGATTCACGTAGTGTCTCAATGCCTTGTAGATGAAGCATTTTACATTTTAAACCTTTTTCTTACCATTGTAATCATGTGCTTGGTGTCCTTTTTCTCCACACATATAACAAACTCTCATTCCCGTCAAGAATTTACCAAGGTGATTATTTCCACATTTATCACATATGGTAAAATCCTTCTTTCCCCTCTTGCCTTTATCCATCTTTTTCTCTACCATCCTTTTCTTCTCTTGCTTCCCTTCAAATACATATGACTCAGAAAATTCTTTACTTATAATATTAACACATGATACTATTTCTTCATATGTTGAGAATACCTGGGAGACTATTTCCCTTCTAAATGTTGTATTAATACCAGGAAAGATATGATCCTTTTTACTTTTTGGATCATACATATTGCTGGAGTTCTCATTCCTTCTACTAGGTTCCATTACTATATAGTGGCATACACTAGGTCAGTTTATGAATTGCAATGAATAATTCTGAACTTGTAAAATACCTAACATAAATTAAATGGTTTATTGATATAATCCATAATCCTAAAAATGTTTTCTTTAAGGAAGTATTTACTTCTAAATCCTTTATAATTTCTTGTAATAAAATGTGAATTATCCAATGCATATCCACTGGGAGTGTCTTAACCAAGAGTGCAGCAAGGCCTGTTGTTATACACCAGTTCCTGTTTGAGTCTAGCTCAAAGTGGTGTTTTCGGGTTTTACCCCTAGGTACATCTGTTCCAGAGCCACCTCTACCTACACATATCCATACATGTATGTATTTCATGGAAAACTCACAAAATCTCTACAAAATTCTAGGAAGTAATTCTATAATAATCCTCAAAGTCTATCTTACGGTAATGTTATCTATTCAAGGTTTATCTAAATCTATTTCAAAGGTTATTGCTAAAATTTCTATGATACCAACTATAATGCCCTAACCCCAGTTACCCGGAGTCGGTGCATTATTTTAATACATTGGCGTGATTACAAAGAATCAAGTCCTAAAGGACCGATCAGTTTAGCAGTCTTGGAAAATAAATTACATACAATAACTTTACATTACAATTTCAAACATAAAACACAACATAAATAGTTCTTTGAGAATGCCATTATTCTATTTATCTTAACCATGTATATCAGTCAGAATACACTTCTTGGAATCCTGGGAAAATAAAACATAAGAAAGGGCTGAGCTCATTTGCCCAGTAATGGTAAATAATTTAGTGGAAGCTATAATCTTTTAAGGCAGTATGTGTGACAAAAACAACAGACTTTTTAAACATAAACTTGAATGTAATATGGAAAAAATAAATCAATCATTACCATATAAACATGCACATGGATATTCTACTAGTAGAATAATCACATGCAATAACTAATTTCATAATGGGGGAATTCCTAACAACAGACATCATTACCACATAGTCAAGGCCTTGTGCCAAGACTACAAATAAATTTTTTTGTCAAGGCCTTGTGCCAAGACAATAGTTTGTCTCATGAGACCTACCGATGCATTGAGGAGCTATAGCGGGCTCCACCCTTCACTTACTAAGTCCACTACATTACTCATATGAAAAGCTGAAACCTAACATAAACATTTGAACTAAAACTAGCATATGAAATGTCAATACATTAACCTTAATCCATGAATGGTATAAAAATAGAACATCCAAAGTAAAAAATATCATAACTCATTCAATACAATATGGAATATTGTATTATAATAAATCAATTTCAAACAAGTTTAAAATCCATTAAAGGATGTTGACATAGATGAAAATGATGATTAAAACTTTTAGAGAGAAATATCCTTTTTGTAAAATCATTTAAAAGACACATTTATAAAGGAAGTAATTTAAAAGAGATTTTTGAATCAAAGTGTCCCATACCACTTTGAAACTTTTGAAAATAATTATCATTTAAAAACATTCATGTCCATATAAATAAATCCTTAAAATCATTTTAAAAACATGGACATTAATTAAAAAGATTTAGAAAGATAAATATTTAAAATATTTAACATTATGATCTTGATAAAGAGTACCTTTAACAAATCCATAAAATATTCATTTTGAAATCATTTTTATGAAAAATGGACATTGATGATAAAAATGTCCTAGTAAATACTTACACATACACAATCTCGGATAATAATGAGATTAAGGAATTAACCCTTACCATGCACTTTCCTTTAGTCAAGGGTATGTTTAAACTATTATATGAAGATTTTAGTATGTTATTAAATTATACCAGAACCATATTCATATTTATGATATCATACATGATTCATTTATGACTTTATACTACCCATTTAAAAAAAATCCATGTTAAATTAACATTTCGGGTAATAATCGCTTTCTTTATCGTACATGTTTTAACTTGTTACTCTTGATTGTATCACTTAGATCAATATTTAAATACTTATTAAATATAAAACATGATTTATATATCATATATATTTAGAATATAATTATTTATAATAGACATATATATGAAATGAAAAACACTGTTTACGGAGATGGTAGTCTGTACGTACGCATAAATGTTGTTGTTGTTTTCTTATCGTATTGAAAGGAACTAAGTGAATAAGATATATGTAAGTATATATATATATATAGTGGAATTATTATTTCATATATTACATATTTATTAGTAATATATATTTTTATAATCATCGATGAATGGTGAACGTGGAAATGAATCTCGTCGCTTCATGGAGACGGTAATCTGTACGTACGCACGAGAGACAATATAATTTCCTTAATGGTGTGGAATTGGATTTTATATTAATTTTAAAAAGGCATTATCATGTCATTTTAATTATTTATATACATATTACTCATTATTATATCCATCCAAATAACATAGTGTTGAATAACAAATTATACCACGGCGTGGAGACGGTAAAACTTAAAAAATTATTTTATAATAAAATATTTTTCGGTTTCTAAAGGCTCCAAAATGAATTATTTAAAGGCTAAGGTGGGTATGGGTCTACAACCACTATACCTATAGGTTTTAGACTGGTTTGGGTCACTATATTAACCTTATCTTTTATATTTAACTCTTAGTTAAATAGTATGACATTTACCATGTCTCTTTGTATTTTTATATTATATGGTTAATAAAATTACTATAAACTTCCAAGAGAACCCCAAGTAGTTAATTAATGGCAAATATATTATTATTTAATCCATTTGGCTGAACCTTATATTTTTATTAATATAATACCAATTAATAATATAATATTTTTTTTAAAAACTCTTTTATTTTAATTTTGACTCTATTTGGTATTTTGTTTTTGCTAAATTCATAACAGCATTATTACTTCGACAAAAATTAATTTAATCAACCCTAAAATGTCATATCAACCTATAAAATTAGTGTAATTAATATAAAGTCTCAAATTACATTTATTTGGATATTTATAATATCAATTATTTTAATCTTTCATTAATGTTGTAATTACAACATCATCATTGTGTCATAAATAAATTTAATTATTTAATGTATAAAAATAATTAATAAAATAAAATTATGTAGTAAATATTTATATATTTCTAATAAATATTTATAGTCAAATTTATCTTATTTTTAACCCTATATTAAAAATGGTTTAGTTATTAAACATTGAATTTAACACTTTTAACTCTTCTTTGAATTAAATAATAACAAATGTCCTAATCTAATCCAAGTTGACCTAAAGGATCATATTTTATTCCTAAGGTTTTCTTGGTCTAATTACACCTATCCAATAGAATTTGGACATGTGTCAGGGTAATAAGAATAAAATTTTAACCCTTAATTACCCTATTTACTTTTAACCGTTGTAAATAAATGTAAAAAGTTACAATTCACCAAAAATTATTTTCATCTCATTGAGACAAATTTTACTTACTGATATCAACTGTGTCTCTCGAAATTTTGAAATTCAATTCACAGAAGTAGTAAAATTTTGTTTTATGCAAATTTTCAAATGCTCCTATGAGGTGGGTAAAATACGGTAAAAAGTTCAATATATTTTTTATATATCTAAAATTATTATAAACTGACTCCAATGAATTAAATTGAACATATATAGGTATTATGTATCTATTTTTACCTAAAATAAATTTAAATAAATTAAATAATTGTTTAAATAAAAAGTCGGTTTTAAACAATAACTCAGTTTTTTTCACAATTCATAAAAAATTGAATGTTTTTAGAAAAATACCAAAAATTCACCATAAGCTTATTTTGATATTATGAATTCAAAAATGAAACCTATTTTACCAAATTCAAAACATATAAATTTCATTTATTTATTTAAAATTAATTCTCATTGTCAAAACCAAAAAGATTATTTTTAAGAAATAATAACTATCAAGAGATTGACACATGTTTATGTCCAATTTAAAAGTGAAATTACATACAATTACCATCATTGGATTAAATTGTAAAAATATAATATAATTATACTTCCAAACCATTAAAATTTATAATTGAACACTAAATTATTTTGATTAAAAAGTTGATTCGGTTAAAATATAGTATTTTTCACTATTCACCCAAATATGAATGTTATCAGAAAAACACCAAAAATTTATTGAAACTAAATTATTATGTTCCTATTATAAAGAAGAAGTTTATTTTTTCAAATATAATATAAAAAAGTTTCAAATATTGTATTTAAAGAGGGTTCGCCATTAAAAGGCGGTAACATTGCATTTTTTGAAAAATACTTCTTTTATCTGAAAAAAAAAATGAATTTGTTCTTACATTATGTCTAAGAAACTCATAATATGGATTCTAAAATTATATGGATTATATAAAGTTCAAAATTCAATTAATACTATTCATAACCGCTTTGAACGGCTAGTTAGGTAAGTCGTGGTGCGCAAGAACTTGGTGTTGTGTGTAGTGTAAGTTATTGAATTACTTTAAAGAACTAACGTACTATGAAATATTGGGGTGTTACACTTGAGGAGTCTATTTTGGTTGATTGGGTTGAAGCATGAAGTTGTGGAGTTTGTGTCTTGATTTTTGGTCTGCCATAAGGTGAAGGTGGAACATCGTGTTCCTGGTGGTTTACTCCAGCCATTAGATGTTCCTCAGTGGAAGTGGTAGGACATCTCAATGGACATTTTTAGTAGTTTAACTTGATCTCATGGTGGAAATGACGCTATTTGGTTGGAAGTGGATCATTTAAAAAAATCAGTCCACTTCATAGTGATCAAGGAGCCAAGCTCAGTGGAATTTTTGTCGAGGCATTATCTGGATGAGGTGGTGAGACATCATGTTGTCCCAAGGATGATCATTTCTGACCGAGATCCTCATTTTACCTCTAGGATGGGGAGAGGTATCTAGCATGCTTTTGGTTATCAGCTATTCCTTATCACTGCTTTTCATCCACATACAGACGGTTAGAAAGAGTGAAGCATCAAGACTCTTGAAGACATGTTTCAATCTTGTGTCCAAGATTTTAGAGGTTCGTGGATGAGGCACTTACCCTTGGTGGATATTGTTTACAATAATAGATTTTACTCCTCCAATTGTATGGCACCCTTTGAAGCCTTGTATGTCCGAACTTGTCATTCTCTGTTGTGCTAGACTGGTGTTGTAGAGTCATCAATTCTCAGACTGTAACAAGTGAAGAATACGATAGAGATGGTTCAGGTGATTCAAAATAGGATGAAAGCAGTGCATGATCAACAGAAATAAAATTTCGTTCAAAGGAGGATACCCTTAGAGTTTGATGTTGGGTATCACATGTTTCTAAAGGTTACTACCTATTGTGGGTAGTGAAGGTTCGGTCGTGGGAGTAATCTTTATCCCTGGTTTTTTGGTCCTTTTGAGGTTTTGGCTCTTGTTGGAGCCATGGTGTATCAGATAGTACATCCCCCACAGATGTTCCAGATACCTGATGTTTTCCATGTATCACAACTCCGTCGTTATCTTCATGATGACTCACACATCATCAATTGGAGTGATATTGATTTTGATGATTATGTGACCTTTGAGGAACGTCCGGTAGAGATCCAGGACCATAAGGAGAAGGTGTTGTGTGGGCATTCTATTCCATTGGTTCATGTCTTATAGAGACAAGGTGGTGTCGAGGAGAGTAATTGGGAACATGAGTTGCATATACGTGCTTTGTACCCTGAGTTGTTTTATGTTTAACTCTTTTCATGTTAAAAATATATATATGTTATCTTTGAGGTTGTATACCTTTTGTTTTTATGAGATGTCTTTCTTTGGTTGTTTCTAGTGGCTTTCTCTCTTTTGAGAGGTATCTCGATGAGTGGTTGTTCAAACCCCGTTTCAGATTCCCTTTAGGTGGGTTTTGAATTCTTGAGGAAGAGGATGTTTTGAGAGGTATCTGATGTAATCGACCAGACCTCTCTGGTTCATTCCTCTACAGAAATCAAGTGTTTGAGGTGTTCTGGTGGTCAAGGTGACTTATCCCCAACACTTTTCCAAATTTCCAATTAGTTAAAAAGTTCCACCGGTAGACCGGTGTGAATAGTTCCACCGATAGACTAGTGTGAACAGTTCCACCGATGAGACTGCTGTGAACAGTTCCACCACTAGACTGATGTGAATAGTTCCAACGGTATCCTTGTGAACAGTTCCAACGGTAGGCTTATGTGAACAGTTCCAACGGTAGCCTTGTGAACAGTTCCTATGGTAGGCTTATGTGAATAGTTCTAATGGTAGATCGATGTGAACAATTCCAATAGTATCCTTGTGAACAGTTCCAATGGTAGGCTTATGTGAGCAGTTCCAACAGTATCCTTGTGAATAGTTCCAATGGTAGGCTTATGTGAACAGTTCCAACAGTAGCCTTCTGAATAGTTCCAATGGTTGTCTTATGTGAACAGTTACAATGGTATACTGATGTGAATAGTTCCAATGGTATCCTTGTGAATAGTTCTAATTGTAGTATTATATGAATAGTTCCAACAGTTGGCTTTTGTGAACAGTTCAAATGGTAGCCTGGTGAACAGTTCCAATGGTAGGCTTTTGTGAACAGTTCCAATGGTAGACCGATGTGAATAGTTCAAATGGTAAGCTTATGTGAACAATTCCAATGGCTGGCTTATGAGAATAGTTCCAATGGTAGGGTTATATGAACATTTTCAATGGTTTTTAATGTGAACAGTTCCAACGGTATCCTTGTAAACAATTCCCACGGTAGGCTTATGCGAATAGTTCCAACAGTTTCAAATGTTAACAGTTCCAATGGTAGCCTTATAAATAGTTTCAACGGTAGCCTTATGTGAATAGTGTTTCCAGAATAGTGAGTTTCTAACTATAGCCTCTATTTCCTTTTCCAAATCTCAAATTCATGAACAGTGTTTCCAACTTCCTACAGTTTCTCCCCTTTGATGTTTCTTCTGGTGTAAAATGCATTTAAAGCCTCATTTTAGGGAATATAAGGCCGATTCAAAGGCCATTACTCCTATATTAACTTTCCTAAGGCTGGGAATGCTTATACATGGTCAAAACGTGTGGTTTAATGTTATCCGCTTTTAATGGAAAATCCAAAATATCTTAAACTACTGCTTTGTTAAATCTTCTAAATGTATGAGATATCTTCCTCCCTTGTTCTTCCTCCTTGTTCTTGGGTGTGAGATGCTTGAACCATTCATTCCATTCCATAGGAGTTGTGCGATCAAACTTTTCTCCTTGGATTGGTTCCCCTCTGTTTTTGATGTAACCAAGTAGTATCGATCAATCTTCGATATAAGGTATGATCTAACACCATTCTTTTGGGTTTATCTCCTTTTGTTTCTCCTTTCCCTTTTATGGAATGCTATATCTATGTTCCTAATGGACTTTTCATGGATGTTGATTGGTGTGGTGGTGTCTCTATATCCTTGAGTGTATACAGTTATCGCAGGGGGAGGAGATCGTAACATGTTGTGTGGCTCGTTCTATTATAAAGAATGTCAAGAACCGTTTGAGGTAGGGGATTCATTGCTTCTCTTTTCTTTTATGTGAAACTGTAGAGTTAGCATGTTTTATCCCACTAGATCACACTGGATTTGGCATATTAAATTTTTGAACTAGATAAATATATTGATATCTATTGTATATTATTACCTCTTTTTTTGCTAGATAGTGTGATATTTATGCATGTTTTGTTATATTTTTGTTCTTAATGGAAATTGGTAATTAACGTAAAGTTGGAATTAATTGATAATTGTTTGGATAAATATAAATAGGATTGTAAATTAATCTAGTTGTTTTTTTTAATTTGGTGTTAATCAAATTGATGCAGTGAGTATGTTTAAACAAATTTTGATAGCTTACTATTTAGGTTTCCTAAATTTGGAACCTAAGAATAATAAATCAGTTAATTCAAGATGGATTAAAGAATTTCTTGTTTGATAAAAGATAATTCCTTGTAGGGTTCTGAGTTACCATATTTCTTGTTTAATGGTCAGTAGCCCAATTAATATGATGTTTGTTTTCCTACTTCTTATGTTTTTATGTGATCTTGGAAGACTATTTTGATATGTTGGGGAATGGAGTCCTATTTTTTGTGGTAGCAGTTAATTCCTAGAGTGGTGAGATGCATCAGTTTATGCATGTGGGTGTCAGGGAGGACAGTAGAGATGATGTAATAGGTTGAATGTGAATGTTTGGATTCTTACTAATTCTTGTTTTTTTAGCTTATTTACTTTCCCCACTGCTCAAGGAAGCTAGTTTGCTCACTCACCTTCCAAAAGGGGCTAAGACGCGCGAGGTATGCCACGTGCTTTCTGTGTTTAGATTCTTGAGTGAGGATGGGTTTACTCTCTTTTTATAGGTGGAAAATACTCGATGGTTAGTTCACCTACTCACTGTATTGAACCCCTTGTGTTTAGTATCTTAGAATGTTTTTCTAGAATTCATTGGAATATAGGAAAGTAATAATGTTGTTAATAAATTATTGAATAAATGATGTTAACCCATGAGGTTGGAGCTTTCTAGGGCACAATGCTGAGGTTGTAATTTGAAGGAAAAATGGACTTTGGGTGTGATGCTAATAAAATATAATGTGGAAATTGTTAATGGTTAATTAATGTTTAAATAATTAATGAACATAAAGTACAAATGATAAAAATGGAATGAAGGAATGTAAATAATTCTCTTTAAATACTTTTGTGCTTATATGATACCTAGTATTAGAAGTGACACCCGAGAGATGTGAACTGCAGTTGAGTCTAAGACTAGGTTATGACCATAGTGTGGTTCTGATCTATAGTATATCACTACTACAAAAATGGGATTTATCAGTACTCAAAACAGGCTTTAACAGTACTATAAAATCATTGTAAAGATCAACACTGATATAAGGGGGTCCCTTTTATCAGCACTCCGAAAAGCACTGATAAATGCCACTTTTATCACCACTAAAAAAAGCGCTGATAAAAGACCCCTTTATCAGTGCTTTTTAAAAGAGATGATAAAATTAAAAAAAAATTAGAAAAATTAAAATAAAAAAGAATTATATAATGCGGGGAGAGATTTTAATAGTGCCAAACCCCCCCCCCCTCACACTGTCCTATGTGCAGCCCTTTGCTTCCACCCAAACTTGAACCCGCGACCTCCCCTCTTTCGCTGTTGTACCTTTACCACTAAGCCATTTCGGTTTTTTCTATTTTTAATGATATATCTATTTATTTATATATATATATATAGTTATATTTATTTGTATATTGATATAGATTCATATTAATATAAATATATTTATTCATATATAAATATATATATATATATCCATTTGTATATTAATATTTATTAATATTTATTTATATATATATAACTATAATTTTTTATCCGTATATTTATTTGTATATTAATATATACTTATAATATTAGTTTTAAAAACATTTATGAAATATGTTTTTTATGTGTGTTTATAAATAAATAAATAAATACCTACATACATATATACAACACACACACACACAGACACATATATATTTATGAATAAATACATATATATGTGTATTTTAAAAGATATAGAATGTTTAAAGGACCATAACTTATAATCCAGAAGCCTGTTTCAACTACACAACCAGTAAAATCAAAGAAAATGAAACACTTTTCAATATGATATGTGATACAGGCCTAACAGACATTCAGATCAGAAGTTATATTTGTTTGAATGTTTACAAATCAGGGTATCCCGACTAAAAACTCAGTTTTGGAGGCCTTTTGGGCCTTTTTTGGCCTCGAAAAATGCGACAAAAGCTTTTCTTTGGAAACTAGCATGTAAATGCAGTGCAAGATTTGATTTGATATGTTGTAGAGCTCAAACAGACACTCAGATCAAAAGTTATGTCCGTTTTAAGTTTGAGTTACTTTTTCAAATTATTTTAGATCTTTTATTCAGTTTTTTGATTTTTTGTGTCTTCAAATTGTTATTAAATTATTTTTAATCAATAATAATTAGATGATTATTAATTAATAATATTTTTTGAAATATTTTAAGGCCGTTTTCACTAAATTTTTTATATATTAAATGTAATAGTCTATTTATACTTATCTAAAACATATTTAAAAAATATATATTATATTTATATCAATATAAATATACTTATGTAACAAAATTTTATTTTTTATGATTTTTTTGAAAAATAAAATTTATCACCGGTAGGAAAAAGAGATGATAAATCCCCCCCTTTATCAGTGCTAAAAAAAGCCCTGATAAAGGGGAGCCTTTAACAATACTTTTTTTAGCACTGTTAAAAGTGACCCTTTATCAGCGCTTTTTTTCAGTGCTGATAAAAGGGTAGCACTTACCTTGCCCATTTTTGTAGTAGTATATTCTATAATTTTTGTGTTTCTATATTCTACTACACCCCATCACTTAGGGAAACTAACACCCCGGAGATTCTGATATTTAGGGGGGTGGTGTTTTCCCCAACATTCCGGTGGGAGGATGGATGGCTGACTACCCCTTTGGTCCCGCTCTCTTGTCCTAGTAGTTACTTGTGCTGGTAGGCATAACAGTTAGTTTTCACCATATATGTGGGTAGAGGGCTATAATGGCTTGTGGTTATTCACACACATATATTCTGAATATAGTTTCCTATGGACTATTATAGGTGTAACATGTATATACTGTGATGTCTTGAGGATCCGTATTCGGGGTATGTGCTGTAATGGCTTGAGGTATAATACCCGATGTACGATACACGTTATGTGAGCTGTGGTGGATCCTGAAAACTACCTAGTTACTTTTCTTACATGGAAGTGGTGGTTTTTTTGTATGAGGTGCATTTTGTGTTGTTTCACCAAAGTGTCTGCGGGAAAGCCTTTTTGGAGAGAGATGGATTAGGACGTGTGACATTGGGTAAAAGCAGAAAACCAGTGGGGAAGTAGTAGTGGGGTAACCTTGATATTCATTATTATATTATATAATATTGTTTGTGATTCATGGTGAGTGTATCCTTGGTGAGGCTAGGAACTTAGTATAACTATTTAGGAGATGAGCTAGTTTCACTTGTTGTCCGTTGTGCTTCAACATGCTTTCTTTACTTCTGCATGAGAGGATCCGGGGAGGATCCTACTGAGCATATTGTTATACTCACACTATGTCTATATAAACTATTTTTTCAAGTCACTTGGAGAATGTTGTAGATCAGGCAGGTTTCTACTAGATTGGGGTTCCAGGATCTGTTTGGGCTTCCTGGTTGCTGTTGTTTTTACTTTCTTTTGGGCCTTTGCAGTTTTTCCCTTTTCAGTTGTAGTAGTTTTGTAAGACATTACATATGTGTACCTGGGATTTATTTTTTATTACTTTCTGAGATGGAGTTAGTTGGTTTCTTTATCATCTCTCTCTTTCTTAGGTGTTCTCTTAGAAGGTAATGCATCCCATTTGTGTGTTTATATACCCTTGGTGCTAGTCACCTACCTGGGGCCTACTAGAGGTGGGACTCATGGGTCACGATCTACCTTCTCACATTACCGGTCCAAGAGGTTTAAACCTTGTGGGAAGAGGGTCATGAAAAAATAAAATTCAATCCTAAAGATTCCATAAATCCCATTTTCCAAAACAAATGTGGATTCCTAAGATTTTTTTTTCTAACATTTCTTGACCCAAGAAGTTTTGGGTTTCAAAAATATAATTTTTTTGTTTTACCAAAAACAAAAGTTCCAACAATAATAATACAAGGTACATGGATAGTTGTTGTTCCTATAATATTATTAGTAAAAAATATTTCTTTGAAAATATTTTCAAAATGAAAGGTGGAAGAGTTACTTTCAGAAAAAAGCTCTATGATAAATTATTGGTATAGGTAACATTGTTCTCCTTGGAAAATATTTAATTTCAAATGTGATATCTATTAAAGGTCCTAAGTACAAAATTATAAGCATAATTATATTATGTAATGAAGGTTACCATGGGAATTTTATGAATCATAAATATGTAGTATGCAATTACAAGGATAAATTCCTTCTTTCTTCCCATCAGCATGAGAATGTATACACACTTGACTTAGAAGACCTTATAATCCATGAAATAACTTGTCTTATAAAAATGGTAGATCAATCCTGGTCATTTTATAAAAGGTTAGGACACTTTAACCATAGGAAATTTTGTAAATTGACTATTAAAAGACGTTTGATGGATCTACTGGAACTTATATTTTATTCATCAAGAGTCTGTGGCCCTTGTTAATACGGTAAGCAACATAAGTTAGGTTTTAAATCTATTATTGAGGTCTCAACATTAGATTCTTTAAATATAGTGCACATGGATTTATTTATTCCTACACAAACTAGTAGTATTGGAGAAAAGTATTATGTATTTTATTAGTTGATGATTACACTAGATATACATGGGTTTATTTTATTTAAAATAAATCAGAATCCTTTTTTTATTTCAAAACATTTTTATCCAAATATAAAAATTCGAGAAACCTTCCATTGATAACTATCAACAGTGATCATCATGAACAATTTGTAAATTTTTATTTTTTAAATTTTTGTAGTAAGAAAGGAATTACACATAACTTTTCATGACCTAAAACTCCTCAGTAAAATGGTGTTATTGAAAGAAGAATCTGTATTCTTTAATAAATAACAAGATCCATGTGGAGTGAATACTTAATTTTTTATACATTTTTGGGATGAATCTATTAGTACATTATGTTATACTATAATTTGGGTTTTAATTTGAAATTTTATTAAAAAATCTTTATGAGTTTTGGATAGGACAAAAACCAAAAGATTCATACTTTAGATTATTTGGATGGAAATTATTCATATTTAATAAAAAAAGATAATTTACACAAATTCACACCCAAATCTGATGAAGGAATACCTTTAGTTTATTCCACTACTTCTAAGGAATGCAGTGCTTTAATAAAAAAATATTGTACTACTGAGGAAATAGTATATGTCAAATTTGATGAAATTGATCCTTTTGTTTTTAAAAAAAACCAACCAACATCCTCAGATGTGTTTTCAAAAACTGATTCTCAAACTTTTTTTAGAAAACTCCCCTTTCTAACTAAAATTCTCAAAAAATTGATTCTAAAGTATTTAAACAAGAATATTTTCTACCTTATGTTGATGAACATGTTTTAAAAAACGTAAGTCAGATGTTTCTTAGGAATCATCATAGTGATAGTATCATTGGTGATGTGAATCAACTTGTAAGGGATATAAGTTATTTAAGAAATGAAGTAGAAAATATTGATTTTCATTCCAAATTTAAATCTAAAAATCTTAATAAGTCTTTTGGTGATGAATATTGGATTATGTCCATGAATGATCAGATAAATGAATTCAAAAGGAACAATGACTAGACCTTAGTTGAAAGACCTAAAAAATCTTCAGTGATTGGAGTAAAATGGGTTTTTGAAAAAAATACGATGAAAATGGAACAATTATTATAAATAAAGAAATAATTTTTGATAAATTTTATAATAAAAAAGAGGGAATAGATTATGAATAAACCTACTCTCTAGTAGAGGGAATTGAATCTATTCATATTCTATTAGCCTTTGCAACATTATTTAATTTTAAACATTTTCAAATGGATGTGAAGTGTGATTTACTAAATGGATATGTTCAAGATGAAGTTTTTTTGAATTACCTTCAGGTTCTAAAGATAAAAAACATCCTAAATGCATTTAAAAACTTAAAAAAGATTTATATATCCTTAATAAAGCTCTTGGATTTTGGTATGATAGATTAAGAAATTTTTTGTTACAAAAACAAATTTTGTTAAGGTAACTATTGATCCAAATATTTTTATAAATAAAGATAATAAAAAATGTTATGACTGTTCAAATTTATGTTGGTGAAATCATATTTTGGTCAACTCAGTAATCTTTAACAGATTCCTTTTAAAATCTTATGAAACTTGAATTTGAGTTGAGTATGATGGGTGAGTAGCTTTTTTCGTTGGTTTTAAAATTTATAAAAAATCAGAAGGTACTTATATATATCAACATAAGTATATCATATATGTTCTTAAAAACTATGGATATGACAACACTAAAACTATTATTACATCAATCAGTACCTCAAATACACTTGATTTTGATGAAGCTGGAAAACCAATTAATCAAAAAACTTTTAGAGGTATGATACAAAGTCTACTCTACTTAACAACTCATCGTCAAGAATTAATGTTTTTTGTTTTCTTCTATGAATGATATCAAACTAATCCAAAGGAATCTCATTTAAAATTTGTTAAATGTATTTTTCATTGTTCTAAGGGAACTATAGATTTAGTAATTTTCTATTCATCTAGAAATCATTTTGAATTAATAATTTTTTCTAATACTAAATTTGGAGGTTTTAGAATGGATATAAATATTATATCTAAGACATGTCATTTATTATGAGGATCATATGTATCTTGGTCCTATAAGAAACAACAATCAATAGCACTTTCCACTGTTAAAGCTAAATATGTGGTAGCTGGAAGTTGTTGTGATCAAGTGTTGTGGATGAAACACATGATCAATGATTATGGTATGAGTTTTTAAAAAACTCAAATACTTTGTGGTAACCCAAGTTCAATAGATTTAATTAAAAAACATATACACCATTCTCATTCAAAACACATAGATATTAGGCATCACTTCATTAGGGATCACAAAAAAAGTAGATATCATTTTACAATGTATAGGATTGCAAGAACAAATTACTGATATTTTTACAAGACCATTACCCTCTGAAAGATTTTAATAAATTAAAAAAATCTAGGAATGATAAATGTAAAATAATAATTCATATCTACATCTTGTGTGAACTATCTTCTTACATTAATTTACTCCTTTACATAGGGCAGTATATATGATTTTTTTACAAAATATTTAGTCTTTCAAAGTTTTAATTTTTCCAAATATTTCATAATAAGTATTTCAGACATAAGTATTTTTTTAAAATCTAATTTTATTTTTTTAGATTTTAAAAAATTTCACATTCTACTTTTCAATCAAATTTGGAAAAATATATGGATTGGAATTTCTAATCTGAATTGAAAAAAGAATTAGATTTGAGTTTTTCAATCAGAATTGAAAGGTTTTAATATTAAATATTGAAATCATATTTTGAATGTTTTGGTTTTAAAATTTTCATAGGATTTTTAAAATTCATCGTTATAAAATTTTCATTTTAAAACTTATATTAATTGAGTCTTAACTCTTTTGTATAATTCTTCAACTATTGTAATCTATTATGAAATGAAGTAGAACAAATTATCATATCAATCTCCACTCTAAAAGTTATTCTTCTTTCTTTTATACCTTAACATTATTTCATTTTAATTAGTTTCATTATTGTTTGTTATTTTTAATTTTTTTAATTTTTTACTTTTCCCAATCATATTCACCAAATAAGATAAAAATTCTTTCCAAATTCAACCGTATTCACCCAATAAGATAAAGTCTTCTAATAAAACCTCAGGAGTTTATATTTTTTCAAAATATTTCTTCAGATATTATCAACTTTCATATCAGTGACATGGAATAAAATACATAATATTTTTTTGGAAGTTCAAACATCGCTTGAGTTTTCCTATAAAAGGGGACACCCTCCTATCCCACATCACTCACCTCAAATTTTCACCTTGAATCTCTACCGCATTTAGGAATCCAAGTCACATTATCTTCACGTATAATTCATGCATATCTAGCCCAAATATGATGGATCCAATAATAGATTACAAAAATTTGTTCGTTTTCCATGAAATTATAGTATCTAGACCTTTTTATGAAATGTATGATTCACCATTGAGAGTAATGATACAGTTTCTAGTTTGATATTCATTGTGTGTAGAATAGTCAGATCAAAATTATGATTTATTTTATTTGTATTTAGTTCATGATTTCTATGATTCAGTTATGTTTTACAAGGAGGATAGAAAATATATGTTTTATTTTCATATTTATGAAAACACTTATGAGATGTATCTTAAATATATTGTAATATTTCTTGGTATATCAGATGAAGTAAATGCATTTTTCCCTTCTTATAAGTTACCAAATTCTAATGGAATGTTTGTAAAATATTATTATTAAAATTATTTGTTCAAAATAGATAAAGATATAAGAAAATTTAGTCATTTAATACTAGATCATAGAGTGTTAAATACGTGGATGTAATACTTTCTTGTCTCGATAAGAGGTGATAAAGATAAAATCTATGTATTTGATGTTTTCAATTTTCATTAACTTAACAATATGAGAAAGATAAATAATTCTAGATTCATTCTTCTGAATATTAAAAAAATCAAGTCAAGTTAATCAAATCTCATATTATTATATTTCTCGGATTGATTAATAAAATGATTGAAAATAGCCTTAGAAATTTCAATGTTGCCATAAAATATTAACCAATCAGGGAAAAGATAATGTTTATCAGTGATGATACGATCAGAATGATGAAATATTTTTTTTATTTAGAGTCAAAGTTGTTTGTGAAGAATAATCATGTTTCTGCATCAGAGGTCGAACCTTCTTCAAAAAATAATGTTGATAAAGATGAGAAAAACAGAAAAGTTAATTCTCTTCCCATAAAGAAGTAAAATAAATAAAATAAGTACTCAATTGAAAATGTTTATTAATAGAGAATGAGAAATGATTAAAGAAAAAAAGGAGAACCTCAATTCAGTATAGATCTTACCAAAGCTCTTTCTTTAGGAATTCATGGTGGATAAGAATTAGTTAAAGATAAAAAGGAATATAAATGGAATAAGAAACCACAATGTGGAAATCTGTTTGAAAATTTTATAAAATGTGTTGAGGATGCTCTTGAAAAAATTGTTTTACCAATTATAGATTTTGGAATAGTTTTAAAAGAAACATATTTAGTTCATGATGATGCCACCTATTTCAAAAAAATGAAAGAAGTTGTTGTTGTTCAAAAATAAATTCTAGTTGGAAAAGATAATTTGATATCATAGTCTCAACTCCGAAAAGAGATTGTTAAAGATATGGAGAAATGTGCTGAAGTAATTGAAGAAGAATATAATGTGTTTAAGAAAATAAAATAACATTAAGGAGAATGAGATGGAGTAGAATAATAATAATAATAAGAATTATAAAAATGAGAAGGTGAAGATGAAGAGTTAGGTCATGAAAGGCAAGAAAATGAAAACATCAAAGAGAAGAAAGAGGAAAATAATTCTGACAAGATATCCTAGAGGACTTATCAATCCTCTTCAATGAAATTAACCTATTTAGGTAATTATAATGAGAAATAAATTAGATAGGAAAAATAAAAGACTCTATTGATTTAGTAATAATATCTTCATCCAAGAGGGATGAACAGAATAAAAATCAGAAGGCTAAAGGAATTAAAAAGTTTGTTTTAGACATAATTGAAGTTTTTAATGCGAATTAGAACCTGGATTCAAATAAAGGGAATGAAAATTTAGTGAATGAAGAAATCAGAACTAGGAAAAAAATATTCAATTAGAATCAAAATATTTGAATAAGATCACTACTCATTGTATTGATTTTATTTATCATACATTAAGTAGTTTAAATAAAACTATTCCATTCATTCCAAGATTGGAAGGAAAGGTTGATTTGGTTTTTGAAAACTAAAAAAATTATTTCTATTCAATGAAAGATTTGGTATATACGTTGATATAATTTGTTTAATACTTTAAAGTGTTGAAAGAAAATAATGAAACCCATAGGAAGAGTAGCATAATATTCTCAAATAGTCTCAAAGTATTGATGAAGACATTAATATTCATGATGAAAATCTTGGAAAATTCAAGAAATATTTGGATGAATCCGATATTTACTTAAAGATTATTATAATGGATATTTCCATCAAGGTAATGTATCTTGAAACTTTCATAATTTATTCCAAGAAGCAGACCAAAAAAATGTCATACTTACAAGAAAGCATTGATTTTATTCTAAAAGAGGTTTCTAGATTAAATGTTTAAAGACATTCCATTATTGTTTCAAAGAATCATAGAAATTATTTCTCTAAGAAAATGAAAGCCCATGAAGATTAGAAGAAACTTTTAGAAGAAAATTTTCAAGATCAAAATGAAAAAGAGAAAGAATAGTATGAAATAATTTTGGTTGACGAGGAAATAATTAAGGATCTTGAAAATAAAAACAAGTCTTAGGAGGATCACATGGAAAAGGTTGAAGAAGACAGAAAGGAACTCAAAATGTTGAAAAATAGATTCTTGATGCCACCGAAGAAAGATTTAAATTCATAAAAAATATTGTTGTATTTTTGTTGCTTGAACATTAAATGAAAGGCTTATTCATCCAGTAACTTAATGTTTGAATTTATTACATTTATTAATTGGTTGAATGTTATTTAATTTATTTTTTAAATGATCAAGTACTTTATTGTTTTGAATACATTGTGTGATAACATTTTTCAAGTATTAAATGACTCTTCCACATTCTTTTTTTGTAAATAAAAAAGTGGGAGAAATTTCTACAAAGGGATATAATTCTATTTTAAGGGGGAGATGATCTAAGAAAGGGGGAGAAACACTTTTTAAATAAAAGAATACAATCCTTAAGGGATTTCTTATCGTAAGTGGGAGTTATTCATATTCATTTACTATATTCAAATGAGTTAGAAAACTTAGGTGGGGGTAAATATTATTTTTTAATATTATTTACTTAAAATGAATAATGAACTTATGTTTTTTGAGGTTATTTTCTATTTAAGCCTTGTGGGATGTTCTTTCTAAAAAGGGGAATATTTTTGAGTCAAAATTTATTTTTTAATTTCCCATTCCTTTTGTATTGGAAATAAAAAAATCTTTCTTAAAAACATAATTAACTAATTATTTCATGTCCAAAGTGTTTTAATTGTATTTAAATAAAATGTACTTTTCTACCATACTTATAATTCAATTCAAATTATTCATTAATTTAAATTACAATTATCATAATGATAATGAATATGATTATGACTAGATTAACCTTATCAACTTAGATTTAAGACTTTATTACTTGTATTCATACTGAAAAAAGTTTTAATTGGATTTAACATCGAATCCATTACCATTAGATCCACACTCATAATGGAAATCGTAATGAAATTTATTAAGTAAATCCATTCGATTAACTAAAGGATAAATTATGAATATAGAAAACCTTACTCTATTATTATGTAATACATTTTACACTGAAAATGTGTGAAAAAAAATTATGTTGTACATTCTGTTATAATATAACCTTTGAAGTGCCTGGTTTCTAGGTCCTCCCGAAAATCTTAGAAAAAATATGACCGCTTGAAATAAAGATGACTATTGGAAGGCTTTCCTATAAATACTATGTAATTTAATTATTTAAATACACACATAAATGAAATGAGATATATACTCATGTAAATTTACCTTTGTTATTTTTCTTCTCTGAGATAGCTCTGATTTTTATAGAAAGTGAACTGCTTGTTCCTTATGCTTGTAACTTTTTAGAGTTTTTTTTATTTGAGAAATTATGTTTGTTGTGATTACAATTGAAGTGTTAGAAGGATCATAAGACAAAATATACAATAACCATATTGATCAAGGGTGTGTGGGGATTAAAAGACATATCTGGTAATCATATTGAGGGTTGTCCGAGATAGGTAGATAGAGAAAATCTGATCATCATATGGAGGGCCTATGGGGATAACAAGATTGTTCGATCTTTTTATCAAGGGATTACCCTGGTAAAGAAAATACATAATTTCTTATATGTATAAAACAATGTACCTTTATCCTAGTTTATTAGATACCATTATCTTTGGGTTAAAATAATTTTATTCGTGTACTTGTTTTATTACAAGTATTTTATTTACACTGCAAATGTAATAGAAAACGTGTTCTTTCTATATTCATTTTTCTATTTGTTTTATTTTTATCATAATATATTTAATTATGATAAAAAAAATTACACTATATTACTTTGTGAATATATTTTCACTTTGAATATGATTCTATACACTTTATGATAGAATCATAATTTTGTATTACTCTGATTTATTATAACCACTATGATTATAATTCTTACTAAGCTTTCTCTGATTAAATAATTTTCTAATATGATTATTATTAGATTTTAATTACGAGCTATAGAATACATATAAAAATCTACATGATTATGATACATTTTTCATCAGACCCAACGACCCAGTCTGATCGTTGTTTGAATACATAAGAGGTACTGAGAATAAGATTTGTTTAATCTTGTTAAACTTAGATTCTTTTTAGGTTAAAAAACATAATTTTTTAAGCTTACAATTCAACCCCTATTGTATTTATCCATCTACATATACATTTTGATCAAATAAATTTGTAGTTTTTAATTACTTGTATTTCATTAAACATGTGTTATTCTTCTATAAGAAACCCATCAATTATATTAGATCTTTATTAGGCTTCATGATTCAATAAATCATGTTGAAAATGAAAATTTTGGAAATCATAGTGCTTGTCACATTGAATATCATGAAAAATGATATTTAATTTGAATTATAACATGAATTTTGTTTTTGGGATATATAAAATTATGATATAAATTTTTTTACTATAGAATATATTATGATATCTAATATAATTATCTGTATCTTGAACATATTTTATGATATGGTATGTTGTTATGAATAAAACATTAAAAATTCATATATTTTATATATATATTAGTGTAAAATATTGGTATTTGTAATACATAAAAGTGCAGGTATGAATTGTTCATGTGGATGAAAAATGTAGCCTTGTATCATCTATATGATATATGGTATATCATAAAGAATGATTTCTCAAGAACCAAGGAGTTAATGTTAGGAAAGCCATATCATAATTTGTGATAGCCTTTATGTGCAAAGATAATATTACAAATCCCACCATGCCTTTTTGTAAGTTATATTATCAATCATAAAATATGATTATTTTTGTTGGGGTGTTTGGTGTGACATGGTTTTTCCAACATGAATTATGATATATAGTATATTGAGCATTATGATAGAAATAAAATTTCAATTTTATGAAATTTAATTTAGGAATGGAATTTTATAATTTATAAATTGTATATAAATTATAGGAAAATATATTTTTGGGATATTTATTGGATTTATAATGTTTTTTATAAATCAATTAATTATAAAATGTTTCTAATAAATTATAAAATGTTTATAAAATATTTAATAAATTAATATTTCAAAATATAAATTTTTAATATTAAATACTTTTTGAAATCATATAGAATGAATAAATTTTTTATATGGAAATCATAAGGGTGGTTTATAAAGTGTTTATAAATTATAAGAAAAGAGAATATAAATTAGTTTTTATTTAATATAATAAATTATTCATGATGTTTAATTAGAATTGTTCAAATTGAAAGGGTCTGAGTTGTGAAATTATTTAAACCATGCCAAAATGATATTCAAAAATTGATATCATCATGCATTAAATAATAAAAATATTATTTTTAGATGATTTAATAATATATGAATAGTTAATATATAAAATGTTGATATTTCAGATATCATATTTTTATGTAAATTCCATATAGAGGAGAATAAAAAATGGTTAATATTAAAAGTAAATATAAAGTGTTTATATTTATTTGATTATGAAATGTACACAATTCACAACTTAATTATAAAATGTTTATAATTTATTTAATTATGAATTTCTCATAAATCGTGCATCCCATTTTTAAATATATGAATTATTTATCTCATGTATATATATTTATATATTAATTTTTCATCTATTTAGTTTATCCCAAGTTTTATTCATTTTCATAATTGTTATATTATTAATATGTTTATGCTTTAGTTTAAAGAGTTATAATGTTTCCATGAGTTTTCATACATGAATATAAAGAGTTATAAGCTAGGTTTGATAATTGATTTAGTATCCTTATATGTATAATTTGGATTTTACTAGGTAATGATCTTGAATTTAAAGGCGTATTATTGTTTATACATATTTGGTGTTAGAATTGTGTTGGAATTGAGATCCCTCTTTAGTAAAGTATCATTGGTTAGAGGTTCTTGGGGTTGGACTTCTCATTGGCTTAAATTATTTTTCATTGTCTAGAAAAGTGGGGGTTGTCTATGTATCACTCCAATATAACTCTTATGGGGATTTTAGATTTAATATGATCCTGAGACTTTAATTAAAAGGGTTTGATGTGCCTTTCTAATAGGATGAATCAGATATGTGAAAATATAGTTGGCTTTATAATTTATGTTAGTAACACAAGCTATGCATTGTTTGAAGTGTAAAAAAATAATATGGTTGAACATATTAATTTATTAGAATGAATAAGATTACAAAATAAATCATTAAAACCATGAATACATGTAAAGGTAATCATATGAGATAATATGGTGGTATTTAAATCCCCATTAAAATTAATAAGTGTCATATTCCTTTCAAAGTAAACACTTATTTCGACTTTTATCATTAAGTTGGGTAGGTCATGCAAAAATTGGGTTCCCTGGAATTATCTTATGTATGAAAAAAAAGTTATGGGTGATTCGAATAATATTATATTCATGTTTTTAGTGTTTTATTTTGGTTACACTTAGTTGAGAGACCCATATCAGTTCTAATTACTTGAGGAATAGAGTTTATTTTGTCTATATAATGGATTTAGAAAAAAACATTCTAGTCAAATATCCAAAATTCATATCAAATATGATTCACATGATAATCTAAATGAATATATAACTGATTAGAGAAATTTTAATTAGACCTAAATCTTATTAAAATATAGATTTTTACCCTCTAATTAATATGACAAAATCTAAAAGATGTTATAATTTTAATGGTAGAATACTAAATAAAATATCATAGTAAATGAATATAAAACATGATACTCATATTATAAATGCTTTTTATATTGAAAAAATGGTTCCATATTCATCAAAATTGACTTTGAAGTTGACATTTTAAAAGGATAATCTTGATGTAAGTAAATTCTTATACTAGTATATAAACTTTTAAATTGTTCCAATAAAATGGAAAATTCAATGTGTTAGAGAAATACCATCCTGATTAAACAACTATTTAAGTTTTTTAACAATTGAATCTAGATGCTTATTAGAAAGATATAATGATTCACCGAAGGTCTCAAATGCATTAGATAAAAATCATTATAACATTAGTCCCCATTCATATACTCAATTTGATTGAGTATGCTATGGACTTTTAGAGATCAAATATTATCCATTAAGGATTTATTTGGATTTAAAATTAATTATATAATCATCTCTTGAACTGTTCCGACACTATGAATCAGTTTAATAAAATATTAAATTATTTTATCAAATTATTGAGTACATGTATTATGAAATGTTATTTCCTAGTTCTAGCGCAGTATAAAAAGTACATGTGGGTAAAAAATTTAATCAAAATAAGAATTATTAGTTAAAAAGTTTAATTATGTTTCTTCAAGAAGCAAGTTAAGATCATTGAAACCTAAAGGGGTTTTCGGGAAGAAGGGTTGATGTTTCAATAAGAAGTAAATTTTCCTAGATACCTGAAGGGGTTAAATAAACTCCATGGATAGTCTGTGATAGGTTCCACTATTATAAAAATAAATTTTTTTATTTTTATGTATATATAATACCAACTATATAGTTTACAAGTAATATAGTATATACAAGTTCAAAATCAAGGTAAAAATATATGAATATTGTATTATGTTTTTAAATGATAAAGATAAGGGTTTTTAAATCATAGATTTATATGTAAAGGTATCTTATCAAACCTAGATAGATCTAAGTGTTAGATTAGTCTAGAATTACTTATTTTATTTATCTTAAATAATATTATTTTATTACTAATTAATTATGTGTTCTATGTTAGCGACAAGTATTTTATAGATAAATATAAAAAAATCCTAAGTGTCAAAGAAATCATAAATCCACGATCGACCACATGAAGAAACTTAACTAAACATATGAGTACTGGATCAACCACAAGAATAATTCAATTGACCACATAGAGTCTTCCATCTGACTACATGAAGGAACCTATAAATTAGTATAACTTCACAAAGTATGTAAGTGACCACATGATTAAATAGATCAACTATATGAATTTTCAATCATCTATGATGAAAATATCACAAACTCCTTAGGAGAACACAAGATAAAATGTTGTGACCACATGTGGAAATAAATAATTCTGTAAATTATCATAGTTACCATTCATGATGGATGATCAATAATAATATGAAATCAAGAGAGCACATGATAGAGTTAGAATTTTGAAAAATTATTGAAGTAGATATATGGTGACTTTGACCGACCACATTTTGAAGTGAAGTGGCCATATACTAAATTGAAAAGATTATATGTGAAAATGATTGACCCCATGACCAGTTAAATAAATGAACTAGATTTTTTTCCTAAGTGTTGAACCAACTCTGAAGTATTAAGTTATCTTGGAAGAATTTGGTGAAATGTGTCTAATTGGTATCATATTTATGTAATATATTCAAATGACCATATTTAAATAATTAAATAAAAATACATAATTATTAATAATTATTAATTTCATGTTGAATATGAGGATCCTTTATTGATTGTTTCTTAATATAAACTTAGTGAATAATTTTCCTATTATACATGAGAAACAGTTCAAGGAGAAAGAATAAAATAGAATAGAATAATGATGAAAAAAGGACACACATGTTATTAATCTAGTTTAGAAATCTATGACACTTTATTTTATGATATTATTGACTGATAAATATAAGAGAACAAATTGAATCATTCCATTTGGTTCTCTGAACTAATGTAAGACTTTGGGGGAAAATATAAAAAAGTTAATCAACCAAAACTCAATCAGTGTTAAAGATGCATCAAACTTCACCTCTCTCTCACTCTGTATTTTTTACATTACTTTTCATATATTATTTCATTGGTTTTGATATCTATTATTAAAATATACTTGTACAAAATGGAATAGTACTAAAATATAACTTATTTAATTTCCATCACTTTTATATTCACATGAATAACAGTAGAAGAGGCTTAGTGATAGCCTGAACAACCATGTGTGATATTGTAGTCTGTATACATTATCCAAGTTGTGGATCATCTTGTGCATATTAAAAAAATTATTGGAAGTTATCTAGTATGAAGTGTGGAGGATTAAGTCTCTTATTATACTTGTACACTTGGTTTTTTTCCCATTGTGTGTTATTTACGTTTTTCTTACTCTATTTTAAATTTTTATTAAATTAAAAATTATATGTTTCAAATATACTTTTAGTAAGTATTTAAAAATAATTTTATCAAAATAAGAATTTTATAACTAACATTTACCAGTGATATGTCTAATGGTTTATGTGAGTATACTAATCATGAAAGTTAGGATAATCTAAATTTATTTTATCTCACTTTTGATTAAAGCCTTGATAGGTTATTTAAAAATATTAAATTAGTTATACCTATTGTATTAGTAAACTGGTTTTTTCATAATTTGGGTGGAATTATAAAACAATTTACAAAAAAATGTTATTGGATTCTCAATTCACTCCCTCTTGAGCACTCCACTTTGACCAATGCTAACTCAAGTACGTGCAAAGTTATCTCATTTATCCTATATATTAAGAGAATTTATTTATTAATAGAGATTTTTTTATGAACTATATGAGATGATTGATTTAGCACACATGGTTTATGATTCATCAATTTTTATAACATATTTGAAATCAGAAAAAAAATGTAAGAATTTTTTCTTATATAAAATATTTTATCCAGTTTTTTGTTAAAATATGAGGGAAATAGATCCCACAATCTTCAATAACATATTTTAAAGAATAATTTTTTTTATAATTATGATCTTAACATATATATTAACATATATCATATATATATGATTGTTTATTTATTAAATATTCCCCATTAAATAAATAAATGTTATTTCTAAATAAAAAATGGTTTTGTATCATAGTATGATATTCTAAAAATAATAGTGTCTAAGTTGCTAATGGAAAATTTTTTGGAATTAAAGAAGTTCAATGTTCACAAATAAATGTCAATAGTAAAAAAATATAAGTGAATGTAATTTAATATCCTCAATTGTTTAGGGTTTTTTTATAAAATATTAATATAAGTAGTTACATTAGTTACAAATATTAGTCAAGGAAAAAAGTTTGATGGAAAATATTACAAGAATGATGATGATGATTAACATATAAAGAGTTCTATGTAGAAAACATAATCTGTTAACATCATTAAATTTGATATTGTGAAGTTAAGAAGATCGAACACTATGTTTAAAGAGTTTAACAATAAGAATTTGATTCATAAGTCTCACTATTATTCAACATTCTTTCTTCATTGATGTTTGTAACTAAAGATTTTTGTAAGATAATTTTATCATATAGCCACATAAATATGTGAGAATAATTGCATAGAGGTGTAATTAGTTTAAAAAAACTCAAAATGTAAATTAAATATTAGTCATCTCTAGTCGTCTATCATATGTTATATAATTATACGGGTTCTTATAAATAGTTTTTAATATAATTAAAATATTTTAAGAATATAACATTAATCATGTTATACAAATAATTATATCTACTTTATTAATCATTCATGTTGGTTGTATATACTCATGAAGTTAAATGATAATTAACCTCTAAAAGTGATATTTCAAGTTACTGTTAACCAAGGTTCATTATGGATTGCTATATATTGTTATGAAATGTTAATTTTATCATGAGTAGGGTTTATTATAGAGATATGAAATATATTCTTAAGTCACAAAAAATATTTTTCACTCAATGGACCGTGAAGTATACCATAGGGGGTTTTATAAAATATGAATTTGGTATAATAGAGGGTGGATGTTTCATATTTTAATTCCACCATACCTAAGGTTTGTGAGATAGCCAACATTAGAACCTTTGTAGTTTATTACCTTTCCTATTAAATACATGAGTCTTAGCTAATCCATGGGTGTTTGTGTGTGTTATAGATCATGTTATAGGTTGGATCATAACCAATGTAGGATTTTTCCACTCATATGATGAGTATAACATCTAGACCCTCTATTATGATAGACAAAAGGAGTGTAAAGTTGTACCTAGATAAGACATATGGAATGCTTATCTATTTGGGTGAGGGGTAAGTGATGTGCTCATCCACTTAGATGAATGAAATGTGATGTATTTAAAACATTTTTATTTTATACTTAGATAATGAAGTTCCTACGAGTAGCTATATAGGATTCTCATACTCTTTGTTTTATGCTTACGTAATATCTTAGAAAAACAGATCGGATGAATATGTATTAGTATATACGATGCAACTGGTAGAAGTGGGTATAATGGTACATGTTTTTCATGGAGACATGTCACATCCCTTTTTATCTTGAGTAGCATTGATACTTTTCTAGATGCTAATATTTTATTACATTTATGAATTCAAAAATTCACATTTGTTTTCAATGATAAAAAATCTCATGGGGTTAGAATTTGTGGTTGATTAAATGGGGATTTAATTTTAAAAAACCCATAGAGATAATATAAAAGTGGTTTAGGGTTTATCAGAAAATAGTTATGGATTGATACTCGCATATTATTTCATATGATATTATACAAGGTGAATTTGATGATAGATTTATAAATGTGTTTTTAATTATTCAATGTTCTTTTTATATAGATTCAAAGGTTATTGTATATGATACAATATAATTTATAATGTTAAAATGTTTAGGATTTAGTGTAAGGGGTAGATTGATAAACATATGTCCTAAAGAATTAAACACATATAATTAGTTAATGTTATATAACATGGTATGATTTAGTAATGTCATAAGGCATGAAATAGAGATTTCATAAAAATGCCTTAATCCTAATGTACAATATGTTATGGACTTTTCATATGGTAGTAAAACATATTATATGATTTATATAAAATCCCTATGATATATTTAGGAAATCAATCATTAAAAGTTAACATTTGATTTATCTTACACATTATCTATAATTAATACATATAATTTATAGATGATTAAAATGATCTCAAATATTTTTTTATTCGAATAAAATGACATTGAATTTAAGTGAGAACCAAAAAACCACATAATAAAAGAGAAGATAAATAGAACCAATGGAAACCAAAATAATTATTACAAGAAATTAAAACCTCCTCAAAATCAAAATGTTGAAAAAACTATTCAACTATCCATATGATCAATTTAAAAATAATATACATGTTTCATCATCAAGTCTTACAAAAGATCAGAAGCATCAATAATTCAATCCAACCACTACATCAGAATGAAAGAGAATACCAATTTGTTTTATAAATGCTTTCAATATAGTGAACTAGAAAGATCCCCAATTAGAAAAGGACTACCACACTATATCAAGAACCATAATCATCCCTTGAATACCCTATACAACACTATAGCAACCTTTGTACCCCTAAAAAATCCCAAAATTTCCCTTAAATTTGTATAATTAATCATTATAGAGAACTAGAAAATAACTCAAGAATTTTTCAGTGGTATTTCCAAGAAAAATATATGAGATCAATCTTGGTATTTTATTATAGATTAATTGCAATTTTAGTGGTAATGAAGTTAAGGACCATGATATAGTCATTAAAAAATAAAAATAAAATTTATATTCCTCAAAGGTGTAGTCAAGTTAAACTGTAAATCAACTCTAAATATCATTAGACAACCCTTATAGAAACCTCTCATGTTTTAATTTAGTCATGTTATTACGACAGATTTATATCTACAGGAATTAAGAATTCATTTTGTAACCTATTGGTTAATGTATGATCACTTGAGAAGAATATTTGAGGGATATATAAGGAGTAAGGAACCATGAGATGGTGGTGTCTTGAACTTGTTGATTCATCCCGTTGATTATAACCATATCTAGTCCCCTTACATCATTTACTATAGGTGATACTATCATATATGAAAGAAAATAGGGTCTTGCTTAATTTTCAGGTGATTCAATTTATCATATTGATGCACCTTGATAGAGATGTCGTAATGGATGCCTGTTAGTGATATTATTAAAACCTATGGTTAAAGATAATAGAAGTTTCATTCATTAGTGAATGGTAAAAAATGTTCTTAATTTTTTATATATACATGGTTTTGGTTTCAAACATGGTGATCTTATTAATTTTTTGCCTATAATTGCTTCTCCTAAACTGAACAAGTGTTTTTTAGTCTTTAGAATCCTATCATCCTAGAAATAATTTTTTTGAGTGATTTATTGATCCAATGGAATGGTGTTTCATATCACATGGAACCCTTATATTCCATTTTTCAACTATGTAATACCTTATGAGACTATTTCACACCACCATCAAACATCATACCAATATGTTCCTTAAGTGTATTTTGTGTTCCTAGTCTCCCATTAAACGACCATAACCTATAAAAATTGTAATGAAGTTTCAAAGTGTCACCACACTTGACTTAGAGATTGATGTGATGCTATTAAATGACACCATATTAGTATGCTCATTAATAATATGAAATAGACAATTTTATGGGGAACAATCACTAAGAAGAAATGATAGAATTGAACCCATGGGTTATGGTTTACAGGTGTAGAAACTAGTCGATCGAGCATCCGTAATATCTAAGTAAGGAGTATAATACCATTCACAAAAATCTTTTATCCTCCCATAGCATGGCAGACCCACTGGATACCCCTACTCATCCTAACGTCCCAACTCAGTGTGCTATTTTTTCCCCATTATTCCATGTATGAGAATAGTAGTTCGAATCGCATTAATAATATACCAATTCTCTATGCCCATAAGGCTTATATTTAAGAGTGAGTGTTGGTAATGATAATTTTACTAATAATTTTAAGTACTTCCAGCACCATGAGTGTAATTTTATATTCTTGATGCGTTGAGATGTTTCAAAAGAGACTAAAAAACTCTAGTTTAATAGTCAATGTTGGGGGTCTCTTTTGATGCTTCCATAACTCAATTAAAATTTGATATAGAGGTACTCGAAATTGATTTAATCAAGTTGGGTTAGTTTGGTTTCCCAATTAGGGGCCCATTATTTTTGTGTGTGTGTATGAAAGTATGATCATACTTTCATGTGTATGTGCATATGTGTGTCTGTGTGTGCATATGTTTTCTATTAACACTAAAAAAATTGTGTATTCCATGGAAAAAATTTTATTTTTAATTAAATTTTATTTGTTTCTACCTTGAAAATATTTTACAGAGGTAAATATTCGAGGTTATAATAATATATTATACTAGAAGAAAAAAATCCTCTAAAAATATTATATGTCATAATAATATGTTTGTGAACACAGGAATTATTTTTTACCTTTAAAAATAATATGTGCTACTTTAATGCACATTTTTTGTCTTATGAAACAAGTGTTTTGTATTCATGTAATATAAAAGTAATTTTTTTCATTATATACATAATGATTTTTATATGTTCTTTATATTTTTTAACTATCATGTTTTAAAATTTGTTATGTAAATTTTGTGTGTCTCTATAAATGTTTTTTAACATATTAACATAATATTTAGTAATAGCATGATATCTGTGTGTGTTATTCATAAATATAATATAATTTGAAATAATATTATTAGTATTTATTACTTTAAATTTAATATTAATAATATATATGTGTGATAAATTCAAAATACATTTTATGTGACTCATATTTCATGTTTTGTGTGAAGTGATCATGTTATGTAATTATTTGAATAATTTTTTTTGTTTTAATTTTCCATAATTATTTTTTATTTTGTGTTATATGATATATGGTTAGTTTTTGTGGTAATTTTTATAGTGATTGTAATTAGAGTTTTTTTTCAATAATTTAAAAATAAATATTTAAAAGAAATTATTTTTTTTTGTTTTTAATGCAAATGTGTTTTGTGTTAAATTTACTATGTTTTGTAAGTTTTTACCTCAAAATATATATGATTTTTTATGTTTTCTTTTTAATTCTATTCTTAGTCTTGTATTTTAAAATATTTCATATTTTATTTTCCTAATTTTTAATTAAATTATGTCTTGTGAGTCAATATAGTTTTCTATATAAATCTAAATATATATATTTTTGGAGTCTATATAGAATAATTTTTATATTGATATACTTGCATACATCAGGATATAACATGTTTACATATAATATTTATTACTTATTTTTTAACAAAAAACATTTGTGTGCACAAAAAAAAATATATATCAACTATTATAGTGTGCTTAAAACTGAAAAAAACACTGCAACAAGTTATGAATAAAAAATATATTTATTATTGTAATTAAAGTATTATCATACAATAAAAAATATATATTCATTAAACCATTTAAATAAAAATAAATTTACATTGAAACAATATAATACATTATAATATCACTAATACATACTTTTCATCATAAATAATATAAATTTACAATTGAATTAAAAAGAATCTAATTTTTGGGATACATTCTATATGGATGAAAAACCCCATAAAAATAAACCTTTACTTATAATAAAAAAAATGCTCATTTTTGAAATAATACACAAATAAATAAATAAAACTTAAATACAATACAATAATTCTAAAATAAAACATAAATAAAAATGATAATATAAATGATATAGCATAATACATAAATAAAAAGGATAACATAATAAATTATTTAAACATATTATAGAGTAATACAAAAAGTTGAGAACATTTGTGTAGCTTTTAGTATGTGACATGCATTTCAAATGAAAATGTCATTTTTAAACTAAAAACCCACATTTTTATCCATTATAAACACATTGTATATATGAATGAAAAGCGGTTAATTTCATAACATGAGAAATGAATCATGTGTAATTATGCTAAATTATCATGACAATCTGGTCATGTTTTATTATTTTTGAACTTTTGATATCTGTATTTAAAATAAATATCTTTTTTAATTTGAAAACATGCACTTTCATTGGGTAAAAGTAATGTGAGGTTTATTCCTATATATCAAAAATGAATGAAAGATAATTTTACTAAAGGATCATGATAATACAAATGTGTTTTCTCAATTTGTATTATGCGACATCTATTTTAAACTAAAATTTCACTTTAAAATTGAAAATGCATACTTTCAATCAAATTAGCTAAATAGAATGTAATAATTTCATTCTGTTAATTTTTATAATTTAAAAATGAATCAATAATAATTTTTTAAAATTATCATGACACTTCAAATATTGTTTTCTCATTTTTGAGTATGAGATGTGTGTTTTGAACTAAAATGTACCTTTAAAACTAAAAACATACTATTTCAATCATATCAGCCACAACACATGTTAGAATGACGTCTGATTAATTTTTACAAAACAAAAAACAATCCTATATTTTTTTATTAAAGTATCACAAAAATCTGAGTTCATTTTCTTTGTTTTTGAATATCAAGTGCATGTTTTGAACTAAAATGTCAAATTGAAATTGAAAATATATATCTTCAGTTAAAAAAAACTTTCTATGTCATATTGTTGTGAAATTAATTATTACATGTCCAAAATGAATAAAATTTCCCCACTAAAGTATCAAGATTATATAATCATGGTTTCTTATTTTTTATTATGCGAGTGTTTTTAACTAAAAAGGCACTTTTAAAATGAAAACACGCTATTTTTTTCATACCATCCACACATCATGGTGTAATGATGTTTAGTTAATTAATAGATATAAAATATGAATAATTGAATTTTTTTATAAACTATCATGAATGTATGATCTTGTTTTCATTATTCTGACTGTGTGATGCATGTTTTGAACTAAAATGTGACTTCTAAATTAAAAACATGAACTTTATATCAAATTGACCTTACCATGTATCATATTCACATGTTTTTAATTACTATATATTTAAAATGAATAAAAAACAATTTTCATAAATTATCATAAAATTATGAAATTATTTTCCTGGTTTTAATTATGTTACAGGAATTTTTAACTATAATGTAACTTTTAAACTAAAAACATTCACTTTCAGTCATACCATACAAATTGAATATTTTAATAATATGTGGTCAATTAATACATAACATTAATTAATCATGGATATTTTTAATAAAGAATCATTACATTACAATCATGTTTACTTAGTTTTGACTATGTGATGCATTTTTGAACAAAAATATCACTTTTAAATCAAAAACATTCACTTTAAATAAAATAGAACATGTTGTGTGTAATATTGACATGAGTTTAATTCCTAGGAATAAAAAATGAATAAAAATTTATTTTTATAAAGTATATTGACAATTTAGTAATTTTTTCTCAGTTTTGAGTTTTAAACATGAATTTTGAAATAAAATGTTACTTTTAAATGAACCCATGTACTTTTAGTCCTATAGAACACACTGTGTGTCATAATAATGTATGGTTAATTCCAAAACAACATAAATTAATCATATATATTATTTATAAATTTTTATAAGATGGTATGTTAATGAGAAAAAAGCCTATAGGTCATGAAAAGGATGGTTGGGAAGGGATTGGGTTGAGATTGATTGAGCTAAGTGGCTCAAGATGTGTGATTAATATAGGATAAGTGGTTCCCTTTTATAAGTGAGGGGATTGGACCTATTGTAATTATTTAAAATTTTAAATTAATATAAGGTATTATTCATGGTAAAGTAGAACCAAGGAAGACCAAATTCATACATAAGGTGTGGTAGGGTCTAAATAAACTTATTACATCAAATTTATAAATGTTTTAGATATATTTTAATCTTTATCTCATAGTTAAATCCCCTTTAAACAAAATTTGACCGTAATCATGGTAACATAATTTTTTATCATGATAACATAATTAGATGAAAAAAATAAACAGGTTCTTCTAAAAAAGTTGGAAATACAAATGAAAAATTTTGAATCTCTTTTATCAAATTAAAAATCTATATGTGGTATAAATTGAATTTAATATAAGTTCTAGAAATGCGTGAAAATGTTTTTATAAAAAAACAAATTTAAGCATAAAAATTACCTCACCTTGAAATCAAGTAATAAATTAATTTATATGAATTTCTTTGTTAAATTATAAATAAGCGTTTTATCAAGAAAAAACTGAATGGAACCTTCAAACTATACCATTAAATGTAAAGAAGAAAAAATTATTTTTAATTTAAATAAAATGTAATTTATGTTCATAAACATCAAAACTAGGTTCTTAAATTCAAAATAATACTTTAATATACATTATTAAACTCTATTATCTTATATTTTGTTGGGAAAGGGGTTTCAAGATTTATTAAGTAATTATTTCTTCATAACAATGTCATAAAAATGGCAGTATTTGAAAAATCAATATTTTCACTATTAACCAAAAAATCAACTATTTTAGAAAAAGGTAATAAATTCATTATATGATAAATTTATTATGACAATATTAAAAAATCCATTTTATAAAATTCAGTTTTTAAATGTTTAAGAAATTAATTATAATATTCGCAGACAAAATGCAATAAAACCCATTTCTAAAGAAAAGATATATTTGATGCATAAAATGATGTTACCTTAATTTCTTTCCTTATAAGAACAATTAAATAAATTTGAATTCAATTATTTGGATATGTAATCTCTTATTTTTATTAGATTCATTTATCAATAGTGATAAAATTAATTTATTAGTATTAAAATACATAGCACACATAAGAATAATTTTGTAAAAAACATTCCATTTACCTTCAAAATATTAAATCTTTATTTCCAAACAATTGATAACCAATGAATAATTAATTATTATTTTTATTAAGTAATAACTTTCTAAATATATTTCGTAATATTTTTAGTCATATTCATACCCACCAAACCAATGGTTAGGCCATTATTATCATAATTAAATAATTATATTTCTACAGTGCATCATGGTTCTTTTAAGCTTGGTGTGCATATACCACACGTTGTCAAATATATTATTTAAAGAAAATAAAATATAAAATATTAGGAATTAAAACTATACCCCCATAAATAAATTCTGTCCACATAACTTTATCTTGTGTCCCATAAAGAGGTTTTAAGCATTTTTAGAATTATTTCCATGGATTTGAATATAAAACATATGATTGTGAAAGGAAAACCTTTTTTAATATATTTTTTAAAATAATATATTTATTTATAACCCATATCATAAAAAATTGATAGTAAAATATCCTTTTGAAAAGAGTAGAATATGACTGTGAAGTTCATCAAGAATAAAATATAATCGAGTCCCCAGATAAGGGGATCGTTAGCAGGAAGTGAAATTATGGGCATAGATGAAACAAATAATTCCCCTGGAGTAACATAGGCATAAATAACATGATAATGAGAAAGTTAATGACCAAAATTCCATAAATTAGTGTACGAAAATAATACTATAAAATTATCAAAAATGAAGGTAAAATGATAACATTTTTATTTCAAGATCATTTTCCTAGATTTGAGGTATTCTTTTAATATCATTATAGGGGAAAGAGATAATTTAATTACTTCATCTATCTCCATTCCATAAGAACAACTTCATC
This sequence comes from Viscum album, assembly GCA_963277665.1. Classification (NCBI taxonomy): domain Eukaryota; kingdom Viridiplantae; phylum Streptophyta; class Magnoliopsida; order Santalales; family Viscaceae; genus Viscum; species Viscum album. The sequence continues at coordinate 623,448,597 of OY728150.1, read as the reverse complement.
ATTTGGTTTTTCCTTGATCAATTTCCATGTATATTTTATCTCTTACTATATGAAATGAATATTCATGATAAGTTTGACATTCCTAAAGCACTAAAATAAAGATTAAATATATAGAAATATCCAAATAAGGATAAAAAGTCCTTCCTTATTTTATTATACATTAACCAAATCCAAAATGGTTAGCACAATAGAATAAAATACATAATATGAATAAAAAATCACATAGTAATCTCTAAAATCTTAATAATAAAACCAAATATTTAACTTAAATTGTTCTAAAAAATATAACCTTAAAACTCTTCATATTTTTCACAACCAAGACTAAAAAATATCAGAATTAATTTGTCACATATTCTTCCAAAATAAACATAAAATATGTCTTAAAATATTTTAAATCACCCATAAATTTATATACTATAAATGTATATTTCATAATCATATAACCTCCTAAACATGATAATATTTTTCATAAATATCCTAAATCACTATAAATTTATAATAAAATAATATATTCCTTCAAAAGATAATTCATCATGTATTTCTCATAAAATACCATCTTATTAAAAAGAATATTTATATTTACCTTAATAATACAATGTTCCCATTATAGTGAACTTCTTAAAAATTAACTTTAATCACCTAGTCACCTATAAAAAATAGTTAAAAACATGGGAAGTGTGCAAAAATTCTCAGTAATGGATACAAAGATAAAGTGAAATGTTATTCCATATTGAAAATCATGTAATCCCATAATAATTTTTCCCTTTTTACATAAAAATCTTTGAGATAAATTTTTTTATTTTTTTACTCATGAAATATGCATCTTTTCCCAAATATTTTCAAAAAAAATATCATAATAAAACTTAACTAAAAAATCATACACATTACAGTTTATTTTAAAACTTTGGTACTCCTAAAGACATTTTCTATAAAAACATACTTTTAACCCTTAAAAGGGGCATAAATATTCCTTTAAACATACTCTCATTATATTACCTTATGAAATAAAAAATATTCCATGGAAAATCATTTTAAATAATATAAAATTCATGTAGGTACTTTGAGAAATCATCTTCATAAAAATCTTATAGTCAATCTTACAAGCACTCATACAAATTGAATAACCTAACTAGTTTATTACTATAAAATTCCCTTGAGAATATAATCATTACCTCATGTCTTATAGATGTATATCGGTACCACTAAAAATAAAATTAAGCAAGCTAAAAATGAGAACAAGATGAAAGATGATGAAAATTCATAACTAACCCAGGAATATACCCATCCCCCTCACCTAGAGTGTGGAGTGTCCGCACTGTAATAAAATATAATGTGGGAAAGAATGATGAATCCTGGTGGGTGTCATTGGTATGTTTCTTCTTGAGTGTGGATTTCCTATATCAGGGACTCTTAAAAGGACTCATGGAAGTTCTTTAGCTTCTTGCCATTGACAGTGAAGGTTTGCTTGGTTTCTTCATTTTGAACCTAAACAACGACAAATATAGATACATTAATAACTGTGTATGGGCCAAACCAGCAGAAACGAAGCATACATGGATTCAACTTCAACCTTGCATTGTAAATGAGGACCTTCTTCCCAATATAGAACTGACGATAAAGGATGAGACAGTCATGGGAAGTCTTGGTTCAATACTTATAAATGTTAGAGTTCTCATATGCATCTCTGCACATTTATTCCAAATACTTAATCAGTAACTTCCATTGAGAACCTACACAAGAAAGGCTATAATTTCATTTTTTAATATCCAAGTAGACCTGGATCTCAATCTCAATAGGGAGGTGACAACTCTTTCCAAACACTAGCTGATATGGTGAGATGCCAATGGGGGTTTTAAAGGTAGTACAGTGATCCTATAATGAATCCTCTAGTCTATGACTCCAATATTTTTTATTACGTTGAACTTTTTTTTCAAGTATCTATTTTACCACCCTATTTGAATCCTCGGCTTAACCATTAGTTTGTGGGTGATAAGCAGTAGAGACTCTATGTCCGACCCCATACCGATGCAAAAGATATTTCATTGTTTGGTTACAGAAATGAGAACCCTAGTCACTGATGATTAACCTAGGTAAGCCAAACCTACAAAAAATTTGGGTACTCAAAAATTTCACAACTTCCTTAGAATCATCAGTCCATGTACCTTTTGCCTTTACCCATTTTGAAATATAATCCACTACCAAAAGAATGTATCGGTTTGAAATGAATTGGGGAATAATTCCATAAATTCAATGGCCCAAACATAAAAAAAATCATGGAAGAGAAATATTTTTTGTGGCATATAATTTAATTTAGATACCAACCATATTCTTTGATAGCAAGGACAAGATTTACAGAAGTCGTGGGAATCCAAAAACAATGTGGTCCAAAAGAGATCAAAATTTAGGACTTTGTGAGCTATCTGTTGTGGACCAAAGTGGCCCCCACAAGCAAGAGTGTGGTAGAACCTAAGGATGGACTGTAACTCACTATCGGGAACAAAATTCCTGAGAACCTAATTACTAAGGGTGCACCAAATGTAGGAGTCATACCAAATGTACCAACAAGACTCATGTTTTAAATGATCGAGCAACTTTTTGTTGAAATCAGTAAGAATGAAACATGTTTCCAAATAATTTACAATTCTAGCATACCAAGGAATAACATCTTATACTCAGTATAGTTTCTCATCAGGAAACAAGTCATTTGTAGGAATACAGGGATATTATTCAATGTTTGAGGATGAGTGGACCCTACTGATATGGGAAGCAGCCACATTCATTACACCTTTTTTATCTCTAATTTTTAAATTGAATTCTTGGAGGAGGAGCATCCAGTGAATGATATGTGGTCTGACTTCTGGTTTCTTAAGGAGATACTGGTGGGCTACATGGTCTGAGAACACAATGAATTTGGACCCTAAAAGGTATGACCTGGATTTTTTCAAGGCAAACACAATGGAAAGGAATTATGTTTCATTTTTGGTGTAGTTTTCTTAGGTAGGGACCAACATACGTAAGGTATATGTAATGAAATATGGAGCATGACTGAACCTTTGCGACAAGACTGCCCCAACCACATAGTAAGAGGCATCAAACATGAGCTCAAATGGTAAATCCCACCGAGGTGGTTGGATTACTGGGTGTGATGTGAGACTCTATTTTAAATTATTAAAAGATTTCTCACATTATTTATCAAAAACAAATACCTTTTCTTTTTGGAGTAACCAGGAGAGTGGTAGTGGAATATTACTAAAGACTTTAATGAAATGATAGTAAAATCCATCATGACCTAGGAAATATTTCACATCCCGTATATTTTTTAGGAATGGTAAGAATTAAATTACATACACTTTTTATGTTTATACTTTTATACCATCCCCATAAATAACATGTCCCTAAAAAATACCTTGTCTCACCATGAACTAGCATTTATGGTAATTTAATACAATATTCTTTTCAATACAGCGATGTAGGGCTAAACCAAGACTACTCAAAAATTCATCAAAAGAGTAGCCATAAATAGTGAAATAATCCATGAAAATTCCCATGTAATTCTCTATGTAATCTGAATAAATACTAACCATGCATCTCTAGAAAGTACCCAAAGCATTGCACAGACCAAATGGAATCCTCCTATATGAAAATTTTCCATAAGGGAAAGTGAAGGTTGTATTTTCCTGATCCTTATGAGAAATATGGAATTGAAAATATCCAGAATACCCATCAAGAAAATAGTAATGGTAGTTCCCTACAAACCTCTCAAGCATTTGGTCAATAAATGGAAATGGGAAATGGTTCTTATAGGTGTGTTGATTTTGTTGACAATAGTCTATACAGACCTGGCAAGTATTCTGCACATGAGTTGGAATGAATTCGTTGTTCTCATTTTTTATTACTGTAAGACTATTTTTTAAGAACCACATGTACTAGATTGACCCATTTTAAAATAGAGATGGGGAAAATGATTCCAGTAGCTAATAATTTTTTTTAATTAATTTTTAACTACATCTTAGAGGTTTGGGTTTATTCGGCGTTATGCCTGCATCACTAGTTTAGCCTCATCATTTAACAAAATATGATTTGTACAAGATGATGGTCTAATACCAGGAGTGTTTTCAAGTGTCTATACCAATGCTTGTTTATACTCCCTCAAATGTTCATGTAGTCACAATTCATCCACACGAGGGAGTGAACTAGTAGTGATGATGGGAAACTTATTTCTATTCTCAAGATATGAATATTTTAAATATTGATTTAATTGTTTTAATTCAAATCCATGGTGATTTTGGATTTAAGGGAGTGTGTGTGAAAGTGATAGGTCACTAATATTATCTAACTACTCAACGGTATTATCCTCAGATGAGAAATGATCATTTACAGACTTAGTAGAATCACTGAAGGTCATTGGATCCTCAATGTCCAAGAAATTATCAATTAATAAACATGAATCACACTTTTCTAGACCACACAAAAATCAATGCACGATTCATTACCAAGAATTTCAATCAAGGATGAAAACTCAAAAATGGGATCAGGGGAATGACAAGAAGTGTTTTTAGGGGAATGAAGTACATTAATTGAATTTATTGAGAGAGAGGAATGTTCTTCTAAGGGGTGCTTCATGTAATCAAGGATGTTAAAATAGACTTTGTCACCACCAAATTCCATAAATAATGTATCATTATGAACATTAATTTTAGTTTTGGCTATTTTTAAGAAATCTCTCTCCAATATAATTGGGATGTGTCCATTCATCCTATCCTCTTCTATTTTTATCACATAAAAATTAGCTGGAAAAATTAAAATTTTCACCCTCAAAATAACATCCTCTAACACACTAAAGGGGTGTAACGTACTCCAGTTATCTAGTTAAACAATAATTCTAATCGGATTCAGTTCCCCTCCCTACAATGTGGAGTAAATGGAGTGAGGAATCACATTTATAGAAGCACCAAAATCACGTATATCATTGGAAAATGAATACTACCATATAATGCATGGAATTGAGAATATCCTAGTACCATTACACTTGGTGGGAAGTGATGGTTCTATTACTACTGATACATTCCTCCTCACGCTCACCATTTCATCTCCATGATGTCGCCTTTGGTGTGTACACATCTCCTTTAGAAATGTGGCATATTGTGGAATTTTCTTCTTGGAATCAATCAAGGGGATTCTAACCTTCACTTCTTTGAAATATTCCAATATTTACTTATTAAATTCAGTTTCCTTTTGTTTTCATGTTTATTTTTCCCTTTTAGGGAATTAAATAGGAATGGTTGGGTTGGGTGACTCATCAACAGACACACTCTTTCCTTTAGAAGGTCTTCTCTCAGGACAATGTTTTTTAACATTTGGACTAATTTCAACAGTTGAGATGGTGTTTTACTCAGAAGGGGATGACTCTAGTGGAGGGGTCATTTGGATTTCAAGTTTTTTTCCACTCCAATGGGTGATGGATCTAACTTTTATCTTATCCCTAGGGTTAACTACTAGTTGAGAGGGTAGTTTAACCAACCACTCACTTTGAATTTCCCCCCACATAGTTATCTATTTGTCCTAATTTTGTTTTTAGGTCTTTTATGGCTGTTTAGGTGGTTTTTTGGAATTAGAGATTATTGGAAGCCATTTTTTTCATCGTGTCTTCAAGTCTGGGTTTGACATTTTATAGGGAGTTGTTGGAAAGTTCTTTTTCATTATTGGGTTTTTTTAGGTGATGGGGGTGGGTGACTACTCTTCCCCTATTGGTTCCATTATTCTTGAGGTTGGTTTGAATACCCTCTTTATTATAAGCTTGGTTTTCTTTCCACCCATGGATGGATGGATAGTATGGTTCTTGCCTAAAGGTATGGTTATTGGGGCGACCTGGAAATATTGCCTCACAACTCTTAGAAGTTTTTCTTAATTGGGGGAATTGGTCAGAGTAGTGGGTGTCAGAAGAACATATACCATAATGGATGGGAGGAGGAGATTGGTATTTCCCTTGGGAAATAGAAATTTGTCTTATAAGGGTACTTACCTATTAAAACATTATGTCCACTTTCTTCTCAAGTTTGGTATTTTTCACATCATGGACACCTTGAATGGGAACACAGGACCTTGTATGAAATTGTTGAGTGTTCTGTTCCATGTTCTCAATCAGGGTTCTTACAGCAATTGGGGTCTTATCAACTAGCGCACCACCTATGGTACCATCAATCATATTTCGGTCAATAGGAATTAAAACTTCATAAAAATACTAAATTAAAAGTTTATCACTTATTTTTTTAGTGTGGGAAACTCGAATACAAACGTTCAAATTGTTCCCAATATTCATGTAATGTTTCCCCTTGTGATTTTGTTATACCACATATTTTTTTTCCTTAAAGTTGTTGTTCGAGAGGCTGAGAAATATTATTCAAGAAAAATGTGTTTCATGTCTGCCCATCCTCTTATTGGTGAATTAACATAATACAACCAATATTTTATAGTTTCTTCAAAAGAAAAGGGGAATACTCTAAGATTTACTTATTATTCATCCAAATTAGTAGGTTTTAAGGTAGAACACACAATGTGAAATTATTTTAAGTTATTATGTTGATCTTCTCCCATGAGTCCATGAAATATTTATGATAAATGAATTAAACGGGATTTCAGTTCAGAATTAGGTGTCTCGCCTTGTATTTGAATATAGGTGGGCTGGATATCGACATCATGTGAGGTTATTTATTTTAATGTCCTATTATTTTCATACATGTTATGAATGTTTATTTCAGTTTTGATGATAGTTATAGAATAAGAAGTAGAAGGATCAAGAGTAGTATCGATGTTTTGTGTGTCCTCCTTCAAAGGGTTCTCTTCTATTTCTCAGTGTCGCTGATGTAAGATCCTCTCTTATTCAGGTTTGAATGGTGGTAGGTGTACCGTAGTAGAAAGGTTGATGCATAAAACCTACAAAATAAATAAATTTGAACACAAAACTATGGGTAAAGGTTTAAGATAAAACAAATAAATATTCAAAAAAAATACTAAAATATTATCAAAAACGTGCACTAAAACCAAAGACCTTCCCAGAAATGATGCCAAAATTTGAATGCATTGTCATGACACATAAAATTGACTATAATTTTGAGGTTTATTTATATTATATGAAGCCCGTAGGTTTTCTTTAAAGGAGTTTCAGAGGTTTATAGTTTGAATTTTAAATAATATGTAATGAAAGAGGGGGTGGTTTTTAAAACAATTTTAAGAAAATGACTTGATTTAAAGATTTTAATAGTTGATAAATAAAGTCAGTGTTTTAGAATTATGAGATAAGGAAAATATTTCATGTTTACTACACATCTTAGTGATTTTATCATTCTGAAAGATACACATGGTTTAATAGAGCCCTTTGGTTGAGGGTTGTCGAGATCTCAACTTTACTCTTTCCCCTTAAAACAATGGTCAAAGAACCACCCCTTGACTGAACAATCGTATTGTCAAGATTTTTGTTTCAAACATAGAAAAGAAAAGATACGAAATCATATTGAAATCTTATATATGTGTGAGATAAATAGGATTATTTTTTTGTCCAATCGGAACAATACAAGATTCCCACTTGAAATCTCAACCCAATTGGCGTTGAGATAAAAAGTGTTTCACTTAATTATAACAAAAGAAATGTATTCAGAGGATTAGTGCATCAAGATTAAACATAAGTTAAATATTTATTGCACAAATTATAGAAATAAATGTGGACTAAGAAGTGAAAAAACTCCCTCCCATGTTTTTATATCTCCCTCGAAATGATTTTCCACTGTTTAGCTTGCCATCGAGAAGAGGAGGAGGCTCGGGTAGAACTTTTCTTTCATCCTTAACCCCCCTATGAGGATAGAGGAATACAAAACTTCTTAGATGAGGAGATTATTACTTGGGTTATCTAAATTGTTAGAGCTTTTTCTTTTGGTCGAACTTACAAATGGGGAGCCCAAGGTTCCATTTTATAGGAAAATTGGATGGTGGTTTTACGCAAGCAGATTTCCTAGAACCACTTTCCTCATGGTTTTAAAATGTCAGGAAGTCTTATATCATTCTAAAAAAACTAAAATTTTGTATCCCCACCTATTAAGAATCTCAAATGACCATTTGGATATATTTAGACACCTACAGAAACACATTCAAGCTTCTTGCAAAAATATGGATAAAAGTAATTTTTGTTTGAGAACTATTTAATCAAAAATTCCTAGAAAAATGGTAAAGAAGATAATATTTTGAATACAAATTTAACATGGGGAGAAATATCCTTAAAGAATAATTTTCATAATGGCAGTAAATTCAGCTCATGAAACATATGTAAAAATAATATTTCTTTCATACTTTTGCAATAATGTTAAAAATAACCCTTTTGGAATGTGTTTAATATTATTATTTTAAAAAAATCATGAAGAAATTAAAATGAGGTTTAAAATTAATTTGAACATAAATTTCATTATATTAATAAAATACTTGAATTTTTTTAAATAAAATGGCTATGGATGAAAAATGGATGATTTTGTTTACATTGAAAATAATTTTTTAATGAAAAATCTCATACCTCTTGGGTATCTTTGGAATCAAAACAACATTAAAAGATATAATTTGAAAAATATTTATAAAAAAACAATTTAATTAATTTAATGATAAAATAAATCCATATGGAAGTATTTACACCAAAAGTAAAATAAAAAAAGTGCTCAACATGGCATGAGTCTCAATGAAAGTAAATTGAGAGAGGAAATCTCTTACCTCGAGTCCGACTCACCACATATGTACTCTAACTCCTATAAATTAAACTTAAATTAAATTTATAATTACCTAAGAACCTTTTTAAGGTGTATTAACTTATTTATATGACTTTTAATTCATTTATTTCCATTCATTATATAGTTATTAAATCAGTTGATTTCATGTTGAACATTTTTAGGGTGTTTGATTCATAATCCCAAAATAACTTCGGTAGCTTTACCATGGTCAAAATGGAAATTATTAAATCATCTCCAGAATATTAATAATAAAATAATTTTCATTTTTATGTATTAAATAATATTTTACAACCATAAATGTTAGGCGTATAAGAAAAACGAATCACATCACACCAAGTACATGGTTGTCCATACTTACACACAAACAACATTATCATTTTCTAATGAATGGAAATGTAAGAAAGTAAGTAATATCTTATATTTATAGAATAATAATTATTTTACGAACATAATATATATATATATAGTCATTAATTACATCATAATAACCATCCTTGTGTGGTGGTGATGAAAAGTGAAACACATTGCTTCATGGAGGTGGTAATCCATATAGGCATACAAGCGATGTTTTCATTTCCTATGTGAGGGAAAATAAGATAAAAAGGGGTTTCAACATAATAATAATAAAATTTAATTATGTTTAATATATTTATTTCATTATTTTATAATTTATATAAAATATTTTATGGAGTTAGAATAAGAAATAAAACAAAAATACTTGGTTAAGAGTTATACCTCCTCTTTGGAAAACTACCTTCAGCTTTCAACTTAAGCCTTATAGGTTGGGTTTTTAATGTTAAAACATCCAATAGGTCATGGTTAAGAATATTAGGAAGGTATATTTTTGGAATTTTGTAAATAAGTGTCTTGAGAGGTGTGGTTAAGAGAGAAGAACGAATTCCCTTTTATAAGTGAGGTGAGTGACACTCTTGAAATTATTTAAAATTTTAAACTAATATAAGGTCTTATTAATGGTAATGTGAAACAAATGAACCTTAAATTCATATATATTATGTTATATGTTCTATATAAACTCATCCAATAATATTTATGCAAGTTTTAGAGACATGTTAAGCCTTATCTTCAAGATAAACCCCCTTTAAAACCAATTTAACTTTAACTGTGATAACAAAACTATTTATAATGATGACTTAATTATATGTGGAAAAATAGAATATTCCTTATAAAAATAATTTATAAATTACAATTAAAATTTTATAACAAGTTTTATCAGATTCAAAATCTATATTTGGTATAAATTATATTTAAAATAAGTTTTCAAAATACTTGAATAATTGTTGTTAGGAAAATAACTGATTTAACTATTGAAATAATCTCACCTTGAAATAAAGTAAGAATTTGATTTCAAATATTTTTTTGATTAAATAATAAAAATAAATGTTTTTAGACTTCTATATCATGAAAACAATGAATGGAACCTTCCAACCCTACCAGTAAATTCAAAGAATCAAAAATTGTTTTTAATTTCAATAAAATATAAGTGATGTTTATAGATGCAAAGAATGGGTTACCATATTCAAAATAATTTTTTAAAATTCATTAGTTAAATCTTTTTACATATCTTCTATCAGGTAAGAGGTTTAAAAAAAATTTAGTTCATGCTTACAACATAGAAATTTCCTAAAAATAACAGTATTTGAAAAATTGGTATTTTCATTATTCTTCAGAAAACAAACCATTTTTAGAAAATATCAAAAATTAACCCTAAGAAAAATTATATATTATTATATAAAATTTTAATTATATTTTTTCAAATGCAATTTCTAAAATTTAAAGAAATTATTTATAATATCCTTACACAAAATGCAAAAAGAATTCATTTTTTGATGCAAAAAATCATTACATCCTTATTCCTTGCCTAAAAACCACTATTAAATAAATTTTACTTCAATTGATTGGATATATAATCTACCAATTTCAGTAGATGAATTTATAAATAGTGATAAATTTAATTTACTAATATTAAAATACAATTTGTACTTAAAAATAGTTTTATGAAAAACATCCCTTTTACCTTTAATATATTCTATCATTATTTCAAATCAATTAAAAATTAATTCATAATTAATTATTAATATTATTCAATAAAAATTTGTACATAAATATTTAAAAATATGGTTATTTTTAGTCATACCTTTCAAACCATAGGTAAGGTTATAATGTTCATAATTAAACAATAATATTTCTATTGTACATTGTATTCCATTTATGCTTGGTGTTGTGTATACTACATGTTATTGAATATATTATTTAATGAAAATAAATTATAAAATATTAGGGTGTTAAATTATATACCCTTAAATAAATTTTTAACCTCATAATTTTATCTTTTATTACATAAAAAGGGTTTAAAACATTTTTTAACATCAATTACATGGAGTGGAAGATAAAACATACAATCATGAAAATGAAAATGTTTTCAATATATTTAAAAAAATACCTTTTTTGAGAAAAAATATGAAAATAGGGATGGTAAAATATTCTTTTTAAAATTAAACAATGTAAATATGAAGGTAAAATGGGATATCACCTAATTAGGTGCCTATATTAGCATATAATTAGCAGGAAGTTAAAATATGCATATAGAAGAAAAAATAACATACAATGAATAATAGAAAGTGATGGATAACATGATCATGAGAAAGTTAAAAGCCACAAAACCATAAATCATTATAGGACAAATAATACCATAAAATTATAAAAAATAAAGTTAAAAGGAGAATATTTTTATTTCAAGATCCTTTTCCTAGATTTTAAGGATTTTTTTATTATCCAGATAAAGAACATAAGAAAATATACATTATTTATTTCTATTTAAAATAAAAATTTCATATTTCAGCTATGAATAGTTTAATTTCCACTTCTATATCATCTCTTTATCCAAAAAAAGAATATTAAAGATGAATTTTACATTCATGAAGCACTAAAATCAACTTCAAACAGACCATAAGGTTTATAAAAGGAAAAAAAGTTATTAATTTTGTATTTAGACATTAACCAAAACAAAAATGGTTTGAACATGATAAGATAATATCCAATATGAATTAACAATTATACATTAGTCTAATAAAATCCCAAAAATAACATCCAAAGTTCAACTTAAATCATTCCATAAATAGTTAACCTTAGACTATGATTAAAACCCAAAGATGAAAAGTTTTTTATCACATATTCTACCAAGGTAAACTGAAATTTTTTTCTCAAAATAACATCAATCACTCCTAAAGTTATACACCCAAAAAGTATATTACATAATCATGTAATCTCCCTAATATGTTAATATTTTCCATTAATATCCTAAATCACCACAAAGTAAAAATAAAATCCTATATGATTCCAAAATACAATTCATCATTTCTTCCTCAAATAAACTCCAATATTAGTCAAAAAAATATTTACATTCACCTAAATCATATAATGTTACCAATATATTGATCTTCTGAAAAATTGACATTAATCATTTTATCACCAAATCACTTTTCAACCATATGGTTATCTATATGATAAATCATATATTCCCAAAAGTCCATAAACCTTTTATCCTGATTAACCATAATTACCTCAACATAAAAAATCATCTTAGATATAAAGGTTATCAGTTCCTTTCAACTTATGTCTATAGAAAAATAAAATCATTCTTCCTCAAATAATATTTTCACTGTAACAAAAGTTAAAAATTAGGGTTATATATACCTCAAACATTTATTAAAACTCAATAAACCTCTCCGAAGGTACTTTTATCAAATAAAACCTCAATAGGCGTATGTCTGTATTTAAAATTATGATAAATATTATAATTATTAACCTAGAAAGGTATGTAAAACAATTAAAATATACTCATATAAATCATCCTAAACTATAAATTTATCTAAAACTTTCCTCTAAAACCAACTATAACACCCCATACCTTAAAAACCAATAATAACATGATTTTTATGGGTTTAAATTTATTACATTTTGAAGATATTTTCTATTTATAGTTTTAGATAATTTTGTAAAACACTTACATATAAAACCCTTACTTTATAAAGTGGAAACTTTTCCTCAATATCTATTTCTCCACAAAAAGTGGATACTTAAATTTAAACACCAATTTCATTAAAAACATGTTCACTTATTTAAATTTGAATCCCTGTATTATAATGTTAGACCTTTTCCTAGGTCGTTCCTCATCCTTAATCCCTATGAAAAACATTTTAAAACTTAAATTGAGTTCAAAAATCATAGTATGTGATTCAAAAAGAAAGAAAATTATCAGTCTATTTTGAAAATCATGTAATACCATAAGAAATATTTCCCCTTTATATAGAAAATAGTTAGCTCAAATATTCATTTTTTTTCTCATGAAATAAAATTACTTTTCCAAATATTTTCATGAAACATATCATAATTGATCTAAAATAAAAAATCATAATCATTAGTTTTTCTTAAAAATTATGCGTAATTATGAAAAAAAAATCATGAAAAACAAATGTTTCACCCTTAAACATTCCCTTAAGAATACACTCATTTTCTTTTCTAATGAAGTCAAAATAATTAAGTGAAAACTCATTTGTAACCCTAAATAATTCATCTAGGTACCTTGGGAAATCATATTTATATCACTATTACAATCACTCATTGAATAACGCTTACAAACGGAATAATATACCCAGTTAAATCAAACAAAATTATCTAAAGAACATAACCATTACACAATGCACTGGAGAGCTTTATCAGGAACACCCCTCATTATGAAAAAATTTTAAGGACTATAACTTAAAAACACAATAAATATTTAATTTACACCATAAAATATCATAAAATATTCTATTTAATACATATGTAGAAACACTATTAGGCTTCATCTAAAAATAAGTATAAAAATTATTTTTATTTTAAAACACTTTAAATAAAAATTCCCAGAAGAATAGGAAATCATATAATATTTTGAAGAACCATGAAACCTTGAATATTAATCTTCATAAATAATAATGATCTTGATAGTGGTAAATTTTTCTCATGTCATAAATATAAAAATATTCCTTTAACACTTTAATAATAATGTAAAAAATAACCCATTTGAAAAACAATTAAATGCATTATATTAAAACATTAATAAATAAATTCAAACATGGTTTAATATAAATTTGGGAATATATTTATTTATATTAGTTATATACCTAAAACATTTTAAAGAACCTATATATGAAGGTAAAATAGATGATACCCTTTGAAACTTTTAAAATAAGGTTTTAGTGAAAAATATATTACCACTTTAGTAACTTTTGAATCAAAATACCATTGAAGGTGATAACATTAAAGGTAATTTTAAAATACTTTAATTTCAATAAATTAAGGATAAAAGACATCTATATTTCAGTATATAAACCCTAGAAAATAAAACATAAGGTGAACATGTAAGGAGTATTAATGAATGGCAATTGAGGTGAGAAATCCATTACCATAATTCTAAATCACCATATACATACTTTAACTCGTGTATTTTTTTGAGAATGGTTGATGATCAAGATCACTCTAATGAACATAAAAAATTATACCTCTTTAAAACTGGGAAAAGGAGAACCTATTACAATCAAGGAAAAATGGATAAAAGAAAATAAGATACAATGTTCTTAATGGCCATGTATGTTAAAAGGGAATAAAACATCAAGGAGACACTAGAAGAAGCCTCGTCTCCCACCTTGTTAGATAGTGAAATAATGAGTTTAGTTAAAATGATGTATCACCCACTCTTCCAAGAAGTTTTCCCATGTATTTAGAATAGCATGGGTGAGAACCTCTCCAACCAACATAGTCATGTGAAAGATATTCAAGTTAAAGGTTCCAGTACCCCCTTCCCCCTCTTTTCATCCACCATCTCAACAAAGCATGTGACGAACTCACAATAATGTCAACCTAATACAATAGAAAATTAGACTGAAAACAATGAGAAAGAGTTAATGGAATGGAACCCAAACATCTATAAAAAATGATTATGTGTGGATAAATGATGGGTTTAATCACACTCGTCCCTCTTTCAAGACCTCCCATCCCGCGGAACCTACCAAATATAGCACCGCCAACCAAATGAAATGAGAAAGAAATTAGTACACACAAAGAGATATTCATCCCAATAAACAAGAAGAGCTAAGAGAGTCCAAAGAATAAATAAGGAGAAACATCAAAAACCCCAGAACCCACTAATGACTAGAATATCATTAGTGTCTTAGATCTGCAACCAACATCAACCCAAATCCATATAGGGAAGATAAATGGTGGGATTGTTCGAGAAGGTGTCGTAGTGAGCACCAATGAAACCAGACTCAATAAGTGACACCACAACCACCATCTTCATCAATAATTGTATGTTTCTTATAGAATATTACATCCCAAAAATTTTTCTTCTATCTTCATAGAACCACATACGCTGCCACCACCAACCCTGATGTCATACCACCTACGACAACAGAGACTATAAACACAGCTGATTGAAAACTTCTCCATCAACTAAAGAATACACAGTCACTTACCAAAATGGAAGTATCCACATTTATTCCCCCCTTATAATTATCTATTTTATTTCATTTATTAAGATACCTTATATATTTAATAAATTAGTTAAGTTCATGTCATGAAATTTTAGGACATTCAGTTCAAAATCCCAAAACAACACTGATAAGTTGATCATGGTCAAAGTAATCATTATTCAATCATATTCATAATATTAATCATGAAATAATTATCAATTTTAGACATCAATTACAATTTTAGAACAATACATTGAATTTATACATGAAAAATGATTGACATAGTTTTATGGAGGTGGTAGTCCATAGGTACACATGAATAATGTTACCATTTTCTAATGAATAGAAAGGTAAGAAGGAAGTAATATCTTATAGTTCCAGAATAAATAATATTTAATGAATATATATATATATATTAATTAAAAAATTCATAATAACCATCTTTCTGAGGTGGTGATGAAAAATAAAACACATCGCTTCGTGGAGGTGGTAATCCACACATACACATGATCTATGTTTTAACTTTCCATATGATGTAAATGGAGATGAAAATGGGTTATAAAATAATCATAATAACATTTAAGTATATAGAAGATACTAATTTTATTATTTAATTATGGGTAAATAATATTTTAAAGAGCTTGAATAAGAAATAAAATGAAAATTTTTGGTTAATAGTTATACCTTTTATTTGGAAAGCCACATTTGGCTTGCAACATTTACCTTTTAGGTTAGTATTTTAATGAAACCAAAGCCTTAAATTCATGGGGAGGAATTTTTGAAATATATTTTTTAGGAATTGGTTGATATAATTATCTCAAGAGGTGTGATGAAGAGAGGATAATGGGTTCCTTTTTAAAGTTAGGAGAGTGACACTCTTGTAATTATTCAAATTTTAAATTAAAATAAGGTCTTATTCAATGTCAAATAAAACCAAGGATTCAAAAATTCATAGATAAGATATTATAGGTTTAAAATAAACTCAAACAATCACATTTAGACTAGTGTTTGAGATATTTTAACACTTATATATTAGTTAATCCCTCTTCAAACTCAATTTAACATTAACTATGATAACTTAAATATTTACCATGATAACATAATTCCATGCACAAAAATAAAAGGATATTTAAAAAAATCCAATTTAATTTTTTTAATCCACTGTGTATGATTAAAAATCTATTGGTTTTAGAAATCAAATTAAGTTTAAGTATGAAAAACGCATAAAAATGGGTTTTAGGAAAATACATGATTTAAGTGTAAAAATCAATTCCCCTTGAAATCATGCATGAAGTTTATTTAAATCAAATTTTTGGTTAAATAAAAAAAATAAAGTTTTTATACTTTTAAATCAAGAAATAATGATTGAAACCTTACAACTATACCATTAAATACAATGACCCATAAATAGTTTTAAATTTGAATAAAATATAATTTATGTTCATAAAAGTCAAGAACAGGTTCACAAATTCACAATAATATTTGAAAATACATCATTTAATTAATTTAAAATATATTTGGTTGGTTTAAGGGTTTTAAAATTTATTAAGTCATTCTTACATCATAATAATGTCATAAAAATGACAGTATTTGAAAAAAACGATATTTTCACTATTCACATAAAAATATACTATTTCAGACAAATCCCAGAATTTCTCCAAAAGATAAATTTTATATGACGATATAAAAATGAATTAAATTTTATAAAATTAAACTTCTAAAATTTATAGAAAATAAATATCATATTCATGCACATAATGTAATAAAACTCATTTTTGAAGAAAAAATATTTTTGAACCATAAAATGACTTTATAATCATTCCATACCTAATAACCAAAATTAAATATATTTTAATTAAATTTATTCGATATAAAATCTAATAATTTCATAATAATAATTTATCAATAATTATAAATTTAATCTATTAATATTAAAATAAATTATGCACATAAAAAATTAATGAAATACAACCCTTTTACCTTCAAAATATTTAACCATCCTTTCCAAACAATTTATAATCAATGAATAATTTATTGTTGATTTTATTAAGGAATATAATTTCATTATATATTTCATTATGTGGTTATTAATAGTCTTACCTGCTACACCAACAACTATGTAATAATAGTTATAAATGAATAATAATATTTTTGTAGTATACTATGGTTAATTTAGGATCAATGTTGTATATACCATGCATTATTGATTAAATTATTTAAATAAAATAAATTATAAAATCGTGGTGTGTTACATTTTACCCCCTTAAGGAAAATTGCATCCTCTCAATTTTATATTATGTCCCACAAAATGGGATTATAATTTTGTTTAACATTATTTCCAAGGAGTAGAAGATAAAACATACAATCATGAAAGAATAATATTTATTAGTATATTATTACAAATTTCTTTTTTTTAAACCCGTATCATAAAAAAATAGACAGTAAAATACCCTTTTTAAAAGAGGATAATGGAAATATAAAGGTCCCCTAGAATAACACATAATAGGGTTCCCAGATATGGTGATAATTGGAATGTGGGAACTTTATATAGTTTCCTAATAATCTTTGGGCCTTATGGAAAACATTTGAAAACTTATAATGAGCCCAAAAAATTAGTAAGGGATATAAAAAGAAAGAAACCCATTAGTCTAATTTTAAAATCATCTAATACTATAAGAAAATTTTCCATTTTTAGATAAAAACATTTAGCCCAAATATTTATTTTCTTACTCTTGAAATAAGATTAATTTACCAAATATTTTCACAAAACATTTCATAAGTAATATTAAAGTCAAAATTATAATCATGATGGTTTCTTGTAAAACATGGGTACCCATGATAACTATTTCTTTAAAAACAAACTTTTCAACCTTAAAATGGGTACAAACTTTCCTTTAAACATTATCTCATTTGATTACCTTAATAAGTCATAATAATTCCATGAAAAATCAATTTTAATCATAGAAAAATCTGGTAGGTTCCGTTAAACATCATCCTCGTATCTCTCTTATAGTAACTCTTATAAGAACACTTACCAATGTAATTTTCTACCTAGTTAATTCCAATATAATTCCCTAACAAACTTAATCATTACTCAATGAATTGGAGAGCTATATCAGGATTAATCATCATCATGAACAATTTATTATGACTATAACATACCTAAAAACATATAATCTTTCATTTCTATCATAAAATCTCATAAAATATTATTCTTAATACATTTAGGGATTTATGTAAAAATAAGGATATAAATCATTTTTCTTCAAAAACTCTTTAAAAAATTTATATAAAAATTTAAAATAAGATAATATTTAAAAAAATATGAAAATTTGAGGAGGAATATTATTTATGAATAATTACCATGATGGTGTGAAATTCGTCTGAAATCGCATTGGTAAAATGTCACAACCCACCTTCGGCAAGATGATGGAAGGGGCGACAAAGGTCCCCACCCTTCCTCAAGTTGAATACAAGATAATGACCCCCGAGTCCCACCTTCAGTAGGCCCCGGAGTGGAGACCAGCAGCAAGGGTGTAAAATTTTCATAATATGGGAGGAATTACCCTTTTTATTTAACCAGGATTGGGAGAAAGAATGATTCAACACCATACACCACCATGTATAGAAAATTCAAAATAAAACCAAACTACATGCATGTTTTAATAATAAAACTGAACAAATTACAAGTACTCCAAAGTACAATACCCAACAGGAAAGGAAAAAGACTGAGCAGAATCCTACAACGACCAACAACAACTCCAATGTCAAGACTAGTAAGGTCACGCACAGCCTCCAAATTCCTCTTAGAAACCTGAAATTAAATCTAGGGTGACCATACAAAGTATACTTAGTAGGAACAACCTATAGCTCTCGTGCACAAGTGGGGAGACGTCCTAAAGTCCTGTGAGAAGAAGAATAACCAACATCTGTTAAGGAATCTATCCATCCCACCTCACCGGCCATGCTCACTAAATAACACAAGCAGTAAGGTAATAGTAAAGAACAAAACATTTGGGTACCCTACACCACCATTTACCCCTCTAGCTAGCTACTCATCCCTAACGGAAAACATCCTGATGCTACCACGCTCTTCCTGCCCCCACACACCTGGGCCTCACAACCATCCACATCCCTACCAGCACACACTTGGGCCTCACAAGCACACATCCCTTACCTCACACACCTGGGCCTCACAACCATCCATCCCTGCCCGCACACACCTAGGCCTCATCCCAAAGACACTAAGGAAAACAAACCGTAACTAGAATCCCTGGCCAAAAACACCTGGGTCTCATCCGAAAGATTATTGGGAAAACAACCTGCCTGAGGAGTCCTGGGATAACAATATAACAACCCATACTTTACATACATTGTTAATACTTCAAAATTGAAGCACACTTATTACAACATATTACAAAACCATGAATGAACCGTATAGGTATAGTGTCTTTAGAAACTGTGAAATATAAACAACTGGTTCATAAATCAACTACATTGTATCCCTTTTATTTCTTCATATCTAGAGTCCCTTTTGTAATATCCTACTTAATAAACTTCTTCCTGACCTGGGGAAATAAAACATACAATAGGGTGAGCTCAAATACTCATTAAGGGTAAAATAAATAAATATCAATCACAACATATTCATAAGAACTTAACATTTTGGAAATCTTAACCTGCAAAAGAGATCATAATTTCATAACATGGGATAAATCATAGTAGTGAAATTTAATCCCATTATTCATAACATAAGACATGAAACTTTGAGGCATACACACATAATCATAGAGCATCATTTCTTAGTAGTCAATACTCTTTTCCAAGACTATCTTAGTGGAGAAAGTCCATTTCTGAGCTGAGTTCACTCCTCCTTTCAGTCCTGTATCACTGAACCAGTTTACCTTTCCATTCAAGCCATGTCTATACCATGAGATATAAATCTTTACCCAATGAATTGGAAGGATATATAGGTCCCACCCATCTCATAATGATACCATTCTTATGTGTTCTACAAGATCATAAATCATTCATCATAGCATAACCCGTGTAATAAAAATGGGATTCTTAAACATCAAGCCATCATAACATAATCCATATAAGATAATAGGACATCATAAAAATAATTACATCATAACATAATCAAATCAATGTAAAAAATAGGGATAGAAACCGAACCCTATATTATCTTAGATGGAAAATAATTTTGATAAAACACTTAAACTTCATTCTTGAGGAAAATATCCTTTCTACTTCAAAAACATTTTTCCTTTCTTAACATGTAATAAAATTTTAAACTAAAAGAAGTTAATTAAAAATAAACTTGAAAACTTGTAAAGTAATCTTCATGGAAATAATGTTTTATGAAATCATAAAATCCATTCATGTCGTATAAGTTAAAGAAAACATTCTTCTCGTACTTTGGCCGGAAAAGTCAAAAAGTACCTCATACTAAAAACGACAAAAGATTCCTTTCATATCTTTTACTAAAAACTCACCAATGGATAAAATTGGATTTAAACAATTCTAAGAGGATAGAAATAATATTACATATTTAGGAAACATGGATGTGGATGATAAATATTCCCCAGTAAATCCTGAAGTATAAATAATCTCAGATAAAAATGAGATTGCGATATTTTCCCTTACCTTAGGTCCGATTTGCTTCGTACGTGTCCGAACCTCCTGTATAATGATTTAAATAATGTTATTGACTAATTCCAGAATCGTAACCATTGTTATGATATCATATATGGTCATATTCTTAGCTTCCTATTAGTAATATTTCATTGCTACTTGTTATTCGGGTGTTTATTTCTTTTTGTTCTTATGCGTGTTCTGTCGAATAAATTATTATTATTATTTTTAGGTTATAGATACCTCATTTACAGAATTTTATTAGTGTAATATATATCATATTTATTCATTCAATTAATTTATATAATAATTATGCAATGAATATCATGTATAACGAGTTGCATCTGATCGTGGAGATGGTAGGTCATACGTACGCACGAGCGATGATATCGTTCCCATGATCGTGGAATTGTATTGAAGTGTTTGTATACTATTTCATAATCAATATCACTTTACAATAATCTTATATAGTTATTCTTTACACCATTATACCAATCCAAGTAAGGTGGTGGTGGAAAACAGATTACACCACGGCATGGATATGGTATTCTGTACGTACGCACATGCGGTGATTTCATTTTCCGTAGGATGGATAGAAGGTGAATTAGGGTTGTTTCATATTTATAATAATATATCAGTATATGGGTGATACTAATGTTATTACTTCATAATGAAACAATTAAAGAAGAAGAAGTTTAAGAATAAAGAAATTGGAAAGGATCGGTAATGGATATTACCTCTTCTTTGACGCGTCTCTTCTTAACTTCCTCTTAGGGCACTAGGGTTGGCCTTTGATGAAGCCCAGGAGCTCTAAGATGTTTATATGGAATAGGATAAGATAACTAGGTAGGTTTTGGACGAGATTTATGGCTCAAAGTGGTGTTAGAAGGAGAGGTAGGAGGTGCCCTTGTATAAGGGAGGAGAAGGGCACCTTAGGAAAAACTAAACATATTGTTTTATTATAAAGTCATATTCGGGTTTTAATAGCTCCAAATTGAATTATTTATAATCTAAGGTGGGTATGGGTCTAAATCCTCTCATCCAATACAATTTTGAAAAGTTTAGATTACTATTTTAACCTTATCATTTAGATTTAACTCTAAGTTAAATAATTTAACTTTTACCGTGTCTTCTTGTTTTCTTACTCTATATGGTTATTAAACTTACTATAACAAGCCAAAAGAACCCCAAGTTGTTTATTATTAATATATATAACCTTATTAAAGTCATTTTTCCGAACCTTAGATTTTTAGGATTAAAATAAAATTTAATAATATAATATTTGTTTTAAAAACTATTTTATGTCAATTTTGAAACTATTTCGTACTTGATTTTTTTGAAACTCATAACAGCATTATTAGTTCTAACAATGTTAATTAAATCAATAATAACATTAAATATTAACCTATAAATTTAGTGTAAATCATAAAAAGTGTCAAATTACATTTATTTGGTTATTTATAATATCAATTGTGTTAATATTTCATTAATAAGTAAATTATTGGATCATCATTGTGTCATAAATAAATTAAATTATTTAATGCCTAAAATTATAAATAAAATAATATTATGTAGGAAATAGTTTTATATTTCAAATGAATATTTATAGTCGAAATTATCTTATGTATAACCCTGTATTAAAAATGTTTTTGTTATTAAACTTTGATTTTAACTATTTTAACTATTTTTTAAATAAAATAATAATAAATGTCCTAATCTAATCCATGTGGACCTAAATGAACATATTTTATTACTAGGGTTATTTTTGGTCTAATTAAACTTATCCAATAGAATTAGGACATATTTTAGGGTAATAATAATATCATTTTTACCCTTAATTATCCTATTTACTTTTTTCACCGTTGTAAATAAAAGTAAAAAGTTATTATTCACCAAAAATTATTTTCATCTCATTGAACCACATTTTACTTCTTGATATTAACCGTGTCTCTCATATTTTTTAAATTCCACTCACAGAAGCGGTAAAATTATGTTTTATGTAAATTTACAAATTCTTTTAGGAGGTGGGTAACATACGATGAAATGTTCAATAAAATTTTTATATATCTAAAATTATTATAAAATGACTCCAATGAATTACTTTGAACTTATATAGGTATTATGGATCTATTTTGACCTAAAATAAAATTAAATAAAATAAATAATTATTTAAATAAAAAGTCGGTTTTTAAATAGTAACCCAGTGTTTTCACTATTCATCAAAAATTAAAAGTTTTCAAAAAAATACCAAAATTTTTCCCTAGGATAATTTCGATATTCTGAATCCAAAAATGAAGTCCATTTTTAAAGATAAAATTTATAAATTTCAAAAAGTCAGTATTACAATTCATAACGGCTAGTTATAATAATCTTTTAATAGCATATCGTTATTTAGTGAAACTCGGTATTGCGTACAACACAAGCTATCAAGGAAGGTCGTGATTGAATATAAAGAAAGCCAAGCTAGTGTTGTGTGTAGTGAAAGATTCCTTTGATGATGTATATAACATAAAAACAAAATATTTCTCATAGAAATCTCGGGTGTTACATTCTACCCCCCTTAAAATGAATTTCTCCCTCGAAATTCGTCACATTGTAACAAACAGATGAGGATACCTCTCCCTCATCATATCATCAAGCTCCCATGTAGATTATTGTAATTGGTGGTTACTCCATAAAACTTTCACCAAGCGAGTGGTTTGGTTCCGTAGAACTTTTTCGCTACAATCCAGAATCTCTATCGGATGTTCTTCATAATAAAGATCTTTCTCCAGCGGTACAACTTATGAGCTGAGTACATGTGAAGGATCGGGTATGTACATTCTCAGGAGAGATTCATGGAACACATCTTGAAATTGAGAGACATTCAGTGGAAGCACCAATCGGTAAGCTACCTTCCCAACACGATCCATTATTTTGAAAGGACCGATATACATAGGGTTCAACTTTTCATTCTTTCCAAATCTCATTACTATCTTCCAAGGGGATATTCGTAGGAACACTTTATCACCGACTTCAAACTCTAGGTCATTTTTTCGGTTGTCGGTATAACTTTTTTGTCGACTCTGAGCTGCTCTTATGTGTTGTTGAATAGATCTGACCTTTTCTGTCATCTCATCAACAAGATCAGGTCCTAATAGCTTTCTTTCCCCAACTTCATTCCAGCAAGTTGGAGATCCGCATTTCTTTCCATAGAGAGCTTCAAAAGGAGCCATCTGAATTCTGGAGTGAAAGCTATTATTATACAAAAATTCCACCAAAGGTATGTGTTGATCCCAACAACCTTTGAAATCCATAGAGAAAGCTCTCAACATGTCTTCTAGAGTTTGAATTGTTCTCTCAGACTAACCATCTGTCTGAGGATGATAAGCAGTGCTGAAACTCAACTCTGTATCTAGAGTATGCTGAAGACTTCACCGTAACTTTGAGTTAAACCTCGGATCCTAATCAGATATAATGGAAAGTGGTACTCCATGAAATCTTACCACTTCCTTTACATATATCCTCGCAAGCTGATCAAGAGAGAAATCCTCTCTAATAAAAATGAAGTGTGCCGACTTTGTAAGACGATCAACTACGACCTAGATAGCATTATTGCCTTTGGATGTTTTAGGAAGTCTAGTGACAAAGTCCATAGTGATGTTTTCTAATTTCTATTCTGGTATGGTTAATGGTTGTAACATCCCCTTAGACTTATGTCTCCCAGCATTAACTTGCTGACAAACCAAGAATCGAGAGATATATTCAGCAACATCCTTTTTCATGTCATCCCAATAGAAGTACTCTTTCAGGTCTCTATACATCTTCAGTCTTCCATGATGAATAGAGAATGAAGAACTATGAGCCTCATCCAGTAGATCCTTCTTTAATTCTGGGATGGGAGGAACACAAACCCGATTCCTGAACCTTATTATCCCATCACAATCAAGATTGAATTCAGGAACATTTCTCACCTTCTTTTGTAACTC
This sequence comes from Viscum album, assembly GCA_963277665.1. Classification (NCBI taxonomy): domain Eukaryota; kingdom Viridiplantae; phylum Streptophyta; class Magnoliopsida; order Santalales; family Viscaceae; genus Viscum; species Viscum album. The sequence continues at coordinate 623,423,697 of OY728150.1, read as the reverse complement.
CACAATTTTTTTTGTGCCTCTTTAATCTTTACATGTATAGATGGTTGAAAATTCATTTGATAAAGATAATATTTCTCCCCTTCCATTATAATTCCAAGATCCATCCTTTGTAAGTCCATAAATATTGGATCTTTTGTGATCCTCTTCATAGATAAGCTAGCATGGTCTTGTCGACTTAATGCATCTGCCACCTTCTTTGCTTTCCCGGGGTGGTAATGAATTGAGCAATCGTAATCCTTAATCAGCTCCAACCATATTCTTTGAAGCATATTCATCTCTTTTGTTTGTGAAAATATAATTTAAACTTTTATGATCATACATCTTTCACCATAAAGATAATTCCTCCAAATCTTTAATGCAAATATTACCGCATCTAACTCCAGATCATGAGTTGGGTAATTTTTCTCATGTATTTTCAACTATCATGAGGCATAAGCTATCACCATATCATTTTTCATGAGAACACACCCCAATCCCTTCTTGGATGCATCACTGTAGATCACAAACCTTCCTCCACTATAAGGTAGTGTGAGTACAGGTGCACTAGATAACCTTCTTTTCAACTCCATGAAATTCTCTTCACACTCCTCCATCCGCACGAACTTAACTCTTTTTCGAGTTAACTTGCTGAGTGGATTGGATAATCCTAAAAATTCATTCACAAAACGTCGATATTATCCATCCAGACCAAGAAAACTTCGGATCTCAGTTACTGTTGTTGGTCTCGAACATCTTTCGATAACCTCTATTTTTGCTGGATCCACAGATATCCCCTCTTTTGAGATTATGTGACCCAAAAATGAAACATTTTGAATCCAAAATTCACAGTTGGTAAATTTGGCATAAAGCTTCTCCTTTCTCAGGGTCTTCAATACAATTCTCAAGTGATCTTCATGTTCTTCCTTTCTCTTTGAATAGATAAGAATATCATCTATAAAGAATACCAAAAACTTATCAAGATAGTCTCTAAAGACTCTATTCATTATATCCATGAAGATAGTAGGTGCATTAGTAAGAACAAATTGCATCACTATAAATTCATAGTGTCCATACCCTGTATGGGAAGTCATATTCGGTATATCCTCCCTTTTGACCCTTAATTGATGATACCCTGAATGAAGATCAATCTTGGAAAAGTATTGAGCTCCGCGTAGTTGGTCAAATAAGTCATCAATGTGTGGGAAAGGATATTTGTTATTGATAGTGATCTTGTTAAGTTCTTGATAATCAATGCAAAGTCTCATTGATCCATCTTTCTTCTCAACAAATAGAACTGGTGCTCCCCAAGGTGACACACTAGGGTATATGAATTCCTACTCAAGATTCTCTTGGAGTTTCTTCTTCAAATCCTGCAACTCAATTGGGGACATTCTATAAGGTGTCTTTGAAATAGGTAAAGCACCTGGTACAAGTTCTATTGAAAACTCAACGTCACGGTTTTGTGGAAGACCAGGAAATTCCTCAAGAAAGAAATCATCAAACTCCCGTACAATGGGAATATTATTAATCATGAGTTTCTCACTAACTATTTGATATAAATAACCTTCATTTTGTGGAATCAAGACCCATAAGATGGAAGAAATTCCACTAGAAGGTTGATATGATATCCATATAAAGATATCCAATCCATGCCAAGAATCACATCAAATTCCACTATAGGAAGGATCACAATATTTGCAGGAAGAACTTTCCGACAAACGTCAATCGGAGAAGAATTGTAAAATTTTGATGTGATTGTTGTGCCATTAGGGGTTGTCACAGCTAACTCAACATCTAATTGTTGAGGTAAAATGGTGATACCCTTAGAAAATTATTTAGAAATAAAAGAGTGGGTGGATCCAGAATCAAATAAAACATTTGCTACTTTAGAGTGGATGGTAAGTGTACCTTTCACTACTTTGTTATCGTACTCCACATCGCTGATAGAAATTGCATGTGACTTACCTTTTTCTTTAGCCTTAAGAGTTTTTTGGCGTTAATCATCATCAACAACCCTTGTATTAGGTCATTGATTAGCATAATTCCCCATTTCCTTGCACTTGTAACATTGAGGTGTAGGAGGTGCACTCTGTGTAGCCTTTTCATTGTTCGCATCACTAGACATCTTCTTCCAATCATTGTGGTATTCAAATGCCCAATGACCTTATTTTCCACATTTGAAACATTTACTTTTCCCTTTAAGACAACTCCCTCCATGTTTATTTACACACTTTGAGCATAAGGGAAAACTCAACTTCTTTTCAGTGTGGTCTTTAGATTTTCCTTTAAATTCCATTTTCCTCTTCTTATCAAACGAATATGACTGATGGGTTACTCCAATCTCCATCTCAACCTTGATAGCACACCGAACAATTTCCTCATAGCAATTGAAGTCCCTTATTGCTAACTCCCTTCGAAGACTTGGTTTTAAGCCACTAAATAATCGATCGATCTTACTCTCAGTTTTGATAACAATTCCAAAAGCGTACCTTGCAAGTCTTGTAAAATTTTCTTCGTATGTACCAACAGATTCATCAACCTATTGCTTCAGTTCAAGAAACTCCTTCTCCATCTTTGTTCTAAGAATATGAGGGAAGTACTTATTGAAAAATATGTTCTTGAAATCGTCACATTCCATGGATTCAATTTCATCCCTTTGCCTCGTATTCTTGAAAAGATTCCACCATTGATTAGCTTCACCTTCCAAATGATATACTGCTAAGATGACTTTATCATGTTCAGAACATTGAATAACTAAAAATATCTTTTCATTAGTATTGATCCATTGTTTTGCCACTAATGGATCATTAGACTCACTGAATGAGGGTGGACGCTGCCTCATGAAGGATTCAACAGAATGTTGCTCCTTCCTTTGCTCATTTGGAAGTCCTGCATGATTCTTATCTTGAGAAATTTGTGTGAGCATGGATTTAAGATTTTTCATTCCAGCTCCCATATCGTTTGGTTGCTCAGGGGGACAATCATTGCATTTCCCATCACATTCCACATTAACACGGTTCCTTCGGGTTCCAGCCATTGACTAAAACCAAGAAGAATAGTATGAGCAACACTTATTATAATAGGAAAACCACACAATCAAGAACAAAATTTACACTTAAGGTCTTATCATAGGTTGTTCATGGAAATTTATAAAACACTAAGATTGTGTTCTATGCTTAGACTTATCCTTAGGGTTCTTAATAAGGCTTTCACGTCCTAGTTTCCAAAGGTTGACTATACCTTTCCTCTGATGCCAACTATAAACACCCATACTTTAAATACAGTGTTAATACATCAAAATTGAAGCACACTTATTACAACATATAACAAAACCATGAAAGAACCATATAGGTATAGTGTCTTTAGAAACTGGGAAACATAAACAACTGGTTCATAAATCATCTACACTGTATCCCTTTTATTTCATCATATCTAGAGTCCCTCTTGGCATATCCTACTTAATAACCATCTTCCTGACCTGGGGAAAGAAAACATACAAAAGGGTGATCTCAAATGCTCATTAAGGGTGGACATGGATAGAATAAAAACCCATATAAATTTGAACATAAAAAAATGAACATAATGTTTAAACATCGAAATATTGAGCAATGACATAAAACATGGAAGTACGTAAGGCATAGATCATAATGGAACATCAATCATGATAAAATAGCTTGGAAATAAAACTGGTAATTGTGGAAATACATTAAGCACATGATATGATTTCCATAGTAGCCAAGGCATTGCTGCCAATACCATCATAGTGGACCAAGTCCCTTTCTGAACTGAGTTCACTCCTCGTTTCAGTCCTGTATCACTGAATCGGTTTAACTTGCCTTTCCATCCATGTATATCTCATGAGATATAAATATTTACCTAATGCATTGGAGGGAGATATAGGTCCCACCAGTCTCATTATTATACCATTCTTATGTGTTCCACAAGATCATTAATCATACATCATATCATAACCCAAGTAATAAAAGTGGGATTCTTAAATAGCATGCCATCATAACATAATCCATATAAGATAATAGGAAATCATGAAAAATAATTCCATCATAACATAATCAAATTAATTTTAAAAAATAGGGATAGAAACAGAACCCTATATTATCTTAGATGGAAAATAATTTTTATAAAACACTTGAACTTCATTCTTGAGAAAAATATCCTTTCTACTTCAAAAACATCTTTCCTTTCTTAACATGTCATACAATTTTAAACTAAAAAAGTTGATTAAAAATAAACTTGAAAACTTGTAAATTAATCCTCATGAAAATAATTTTTTATGAAATCATAAAATCCATTCATGCCGTATAAGTTTAAAAAAATATTCTTCTCATACTTTGGCCGGAAAAGTCAAAAAGTACCTCGTACTAAAAACGACAAATGATTCCTTTCATATCATTTACTAAAAACTCACCAATGGGTAGAATTTGATTTAAAAAATTTTAAGAGGATAGAAATAATATTACATATTGAGGAAACATGGATGTGGATGATAAATATTCCCCAGTAAATCTTGAAGTATAAACAATCTCGGATAAAAATGAGATTGCGAGAATTTCCCTTACCTTAGGTCCGATTTGCTTCGTACATGTATGAACCTTCTGTATAATGATTTAAATAATGTTATTGACTTATTATAGAATCTTACTCATTGTTATGATATCATATTTGTTCATATTCTTAGCTTCTTATAGTAATATTTCATTGCTACTTGTTATTCAGGTGTTTATTGCTTTTTGTTCTTATGCGTGTTCTATCGAATAAATTCTTATTATTATTTTTAGGTTATATATACCTTATTTCCAGAATGGTATTATTGTAATATATATCATATTTATTCATTCAATTCATTTATATAATCATTATGCAATGAAGATCATGTAGAACGAGTCGCATCACATCGTGGAGACGGTAGGTCGTACGTACGCACGAGCGATGATATCATTCCCATGATCGTGGAAATGTATTTAGGTGAATGTATACTATTTAAAAATCAATATCACTTTAAAATAATCATATATATTTATTCTTTACACCATTATACCCATCCAAGTAAGGTGGTGGTGGAAAACAGATTACACCACGGCGTGGAGATGGTATTTCGTACGTACGCACGCGCGGTGATTTCTTTTTCTGTAGGATGGATAGAAGGTGAATTAGGGTTGTTTCATATTTATAATAACATATAAATATGTGAGTGATACTGATTTTATTACTTCATAATTAAACAACTAAATAAGAATAATTTGATGAAGAAAGAAATTGGGAAGGATCGGTAATGGATATTACCTCTTCTTTGACGCGCATCTTCTTAACCTCCTCTTAGGGCACTAGGGTTTGTCTTTGAAGAATACCAGGACCTCTAGGAGGTTTCTAGGGAAGTTGAGAAGATAAATTTTTAGGTTTTGGCCAAGCTTGATGGCAAAAAGTGGTGTGAGGAGGATAGGGAGGAGGTTCCCTTTTATAAGGGAGGAGAGGGGCACCTTAGGAAAAACTAGAAATATTATTTTATTATAAAGTCATATTTGGTTTTTAATTTCTCCAAATTGATTTATTTGGAACTAAGGTGGGGATGGGTCAAAATTATCTCATCTAATAGAATTTGGACAAGTTTAGGTTACTATTTTAGCCTTATAATTTAGATGTAACTCTAAGTTAAATAATTTAACTTTTATCGTGTCTTCTTGTCTTCTTACACTATATGGTTATTAAACTTCCTATAACAATCCAAACGAACCCCAAGTTGTTTATAATTAATATATATAACCTTATATAAGTCATTTGGATAAAACGTAGATTTTTAATAATAAAATAACAATTAATAATAGAATATTTGTTTTAAAAACTATTTTATGTCAATTTTGACACTATTTGGTACTTGATTTTTGTGAAAATCATAACAGCATTATTAGTTATAAAAAGGTTAATTAAATCAATACTAACATGTAATATTAACCAATAAAATTACCTAAATTCATAAAAAGTATCAAATTACATTTATTTGGGTATTTATAATATCAATTATGTTAGTATTTCATTAATAAGTAAATTACTGCATCATCATTGTGTCATATATAAATTAAATTATTTAATGTCTAAAAATTATAAATAAAATACCATTATGTAGGAAATAGTTTTATCTTTCTAATTAATATTTATAGTCGAAATTATCTTATGTATAACCCAATATTTAAAATGTTTTAGTTATTAAACTTTGATTTTATCTATTTTAACTATTCTTTAAATAAAATAATAATAAATGTCCTAATCTAATCCAAGTGGACCTAAATGGTCATATTTTATTCATAAGGTTTTTTTTGGTCGAATTAAACTTATCCAATAGAATTAGGACATGTGTTATGGTAATAATAACATCATTTTTACCCTAAATTACCCTATTTACTTTTAACCGTGGTAAATAAAAGTAAAAAGTTACTATTCACAAAAAATTATTTTCATCTCATTGAACCACATTTTACTCCTTGATATTAATCATGCCTCTCGTATTTTCGAAATTCCACTCACAGAAGCGGTAAAATTAGGTTTTATGTAAATTTGCAAATTCTCCTAGGAAGTGTGTAAAAGACGGTGAAAAGTTCAATAAAATTTTTATATATCTAAAATTATTATAAAATGACTCCAATGAATTACTTTGAACTTATATAGGTATTATGTTTCAATTTTTACCTAAAATAAAATTAAATAAAATAAATAATTATTTAAATTAAAAGTCGGTTTTTAAATAGTAACCGAGTGTTTTCACTATTCATAAAAAATTGAATGTTTTCAGAAAAATACCAAAATTTCACCCTAGGCTAATTTTGATATTCCGAATCCAAAAAAGAAGTCCATTTTGAAAGATAAAATTTATTAAATTTCAAAAGGTGGGTATTACTATTCATAACAGCTAGTTATAATAATATTTTAATAGCATATCGTTGTTTAGTGAAATGTGGTATTGCGTACAACGCAGGCTATCGACGAAGGCCGCGATTTTGTGTAAATAAATCCAGGCTAGTGTTGTGTGTAGTGAAATATTCCTTTGATTATGTATATAACATAAAACCAAAATATTTCCCATAGAAATACTGGGTGTTACAAGCAACACACCAATCGAAACCTACCCGAAGAATCTTGGGTGTAAGGTCACCTCCAGCCATCACAGCTAAAGGAAGAGGGAGCAAGAAGGAGAGTAACTAGGGGGAAACACCCTTCCCCATGAAATGGGGTGTCCAAAATTAAGTGCCCAACGCGAGTGGGGTGCGAATAAACACAGAACATACAGTTATACATATATACCAACACATATCCCAACCTATGGCTCCTAAAATAGATAAAAGAGGGTGCCAAAGCACTACTACCTCAGAAAACAGGTACACAACAAACAGTTCCCAGTTTCCCTATTCACGTTATCATTTCATAACAGTTTAGTATGAGTTAATCCCTTCATTACTGGTCAAATAATAGGCAAAACCACGATTGAAACAATAATAAATCAGGAAGGAAAACCATCGGGTAATTTAATCATTCACACCCGATTCTCTTGTAAATAACAACATCAAGTGGGATCAGTAACCAGAATCCCTGCTGCCAAGCACCGCCACAACCACACAACAATTAATGTCATTCCAACCACACCATTCACATCCCCTCTATTCACCAATCCATAACAAAACGCATTAACCCCCTCACCCATTTCATAACTGAACCATCCCAACGTTCATAATTTATTCTTTTATATTATTTATTTTAAATGGGGTGATCACACGAGGTTATGGGAATTCATATTCAACAGCCGAGTTTAAGTGTTTAACTGATTCGTACATGATTCACATCAACTAGACAAAGCGTAAAAGAGATCATAACATAGGTTCAAAAACAAAGTCCCCCAACGGATGTGATTTTCAGTAGGCCTAAGCCCATTAAATTCATAACAACATCATAGGAAAAGAATGGATAAAAACATATAACAACATTAACAAACTTCCTCATCCCTGTTCTTTAACAGGTTATTATCTTCATTACATAATTGATTTACTGCCTCGTTGGAAACATAGAACACCCACCCCACATGATACACAAGGAGGAGAGAAAAAGGTAGGATCCCTACCTCAAAGGTTTTTGACAAAACCACGACGGTCAAAGAACGCTCAAGAAACTGGGTCGATTGTCCATGAATACTCTTTAGATATCCTCTCCTAAAATTACCAAGACCAAAGTTCATTATATTCGACATTTTTATGCTTAGATCTACCCATAATGGGCTAGATCTATGAAACCGAGAGAGGATGAGGAGTAGATCTAAGTAGATATAGGAAACCAATAAAGAACGATCACATACCTCAAGGAACAGGCTTTGATTTGCCAAGAAAAGCCTCTGGATTGCCTCTAAAATGCTTGGGAGAGGTTCTTCTACCTCCAAGGAAGGGTAATCCCGAGTTATGGCCACATAGAGGATTAAATGAACCATTTAGAGGCAAATTAATTCAGATCCACGATTTTATGATCTAACATTAAGTGCATGCACGGTTAGTCCCCACGTTTTAGCTAACCATGTGCTAACTGTGCATTAGATTCTACCTCACCAAACACTCCTCACATAGTTAGTCCACATAGTTATCCAAATCGTGCGCTAATCGTGTATTAGCCACAGCCTCCAACACCAACCTTTCACGTTTTGGCCGCACGGTTTAGCCAAAACGTGCGCCAACCGTGCAAAATCTATTGCCCTTTAGCTTTCCTTAAAAGGCCACCCAACGCACCCCCCAAGTCACCTTTACCTCCCAGCACACCTCCAACACCAAATTTCACAAAGGAATGGACCGGATAGGTCCAGGCCATTACATCAGATACCTCTCAAAACATTCTCGTCCTCGAGAATCCAAAAAAACCACCTAAAGAAGGGAGAGGGGTCCAAACAACTCCCCCTCAGAAGATACCTCTCAGGGGAAAACCTCCTTGTTACCAAGGAGAACCCCCTTCTCCATTTATCTCCTAAAAAATCACAAACATACCTCTTCTCTCCCCCGTGAAACCAAGAAAAACAAATGACCAAACTTTCCAGTCACGTGGGTGAGGGGTTCCCTTCCTCCATGTTAATATACTATCCGCTTTGGGCGGAACTGACTCGCTCGCATGGGTTTAGGCGCATCCAATTTAATGCATCTTAACTAGGGATCAGGTCCTCCCCTCCCCACATCTCAGGAAACTTCACACAGATCCAGAGGAAAGGTAAATCGCACATTCCATAATTAGCAAGGTAAAGCGTTCCATCAACCAAGTACGAACAAAACAGAAAAAAACTTAAAACAACTATGGGTACTAGGTGCGCATCTGCGTCTCTTGTTTCCATGTACTTTCCTCAAGCCCACCGTTTCTCCACAATACACGGACCAAAGGAATGGTTCGTCCACGAAGAACCTTCTCTTCACAACCTTCGATCAACCCTGGTCGCTCCATGAACGTTGCATCGTCCCCGATATCTAGTTGTCCCCAATCAATGACATGGAAGTCGTCGTGCAGATATCGACGAAGCAGGGAGACGTGAAAGACGTTGTGAACTTTCTCCATCTGAGGTGGTAACGCTAGCTGATACGCCACCTCACCCACTCGTCCTAGCACCTCGAAAGGTCCGATAAACCTAGGGGAGAGCTTACTCCCCTTCCCAAACCTTCACTGCCCACGTCGAGGGAAAACCTTCAAGAACACATGATTTCCAACCTCGAACTCCAAGGGACTCCTCCTACGATCAACATAAGACTTCTGCCGGTCATGGGCTGCGTTCATCCTCTCATGCACGAGCTGAACCTTCTTAGTGGTTCCTTCCACCACTTCTGGCCCAAGAACAGCTACTTCCCCAATCTCTGTCCAGCAAATGGGTGAAAGACATGACCTTCCATACAAGGCCTTAAATGGTGTCATGCCGATAGTGGGGTGGAAGATATTGTTATAAGAAAACTCCAACAGAGGCAAGTGTCGTACCCATGATCCCCCAAAATCCATAACACATGCCCGCAGCATGTCTTCCAATGTCTGGATCATTCATTCTATCTTCCCATCTGTCTAAGTGTGGAAATTAGTGCAATATCGTAGCTGGGTGCCAAAGGCATGTTGTAATCCCCTCCAGACTCGTTAGGTAAACCACATGTCTCGATCGGAGACAATAGATCTCGAAATCCCATGCAACTGCACCACCTCATCGACGTACCTCTGGGCTAAGGTACTCACCGTGCTTGAATCCTTAATCGCCAAGAAGTGAGCTGATTTTGTCAACCGATCCACCACTACCCAGATGGCATCATAGCCTCCCTGAGCCCTGGGTATCCCTGTGAAAAATTCCATCGATATGTCATCCCACTTCCACTCGGGAACATCTAAAGGTTGCAATAACCCTCTAGGAAAACGGTGTTCAGCCTTCACTTGATGACACACTAGGCACTTAGCCACAAACTCTGCCACCACCCGCTTTACTCCAGGCCACCAAAACTATCCCATCATGCCTTGGTACATCTTTGGGACCCCAGGATGTACCGCTAAAGCCAAGCCATGGAACTCACGTAGAAATCCTTTATGCATCTTCTCCGGAACAAAAAGCCTCCCGCGGAAAAACATCCAATGTTGTCAATCCTCATACCATCCCTTAGGAGAATTTCCCTGATAAATACAAGCTTGAATCACTTCTACCTCCAAGTCCCCCCACTGAGACTCTTCCACCTGCACCACTAAAGAGTAAACTACATTCATCTGAAACAGAAATCCTCTTTCACCTTCCACCCTTGCATCCAAATACAAGGCCACTAAATCTTCCATCACTCTCCAAGCATCTGCAGATTCCCGAACTACTTCCTTCTATGATTTACTACTCATGTCATTATCCACAACATTACCCTTGCCGTCAGTATAAGAGATCTCGAAGTCATAGTCTTGGAGGAACTCAACCAATCTCCATTTCCATAGGTTCAGATCCTGCTGGGAAAAGACATAACGCAAGCTCTTGTGATCTGAGAAGACCATAAAGCGCTCTCCGATGTGATAATGCTTCCACAACATCAATGCGAACACCATGGCTGCAAGCTCTAGATCGTGGGTGGCATAGTTACATTCAGGAGGATGTAACTTCCTAGACCCATAAGAGATCACCCCTCGCTGCTACATCAGCACACATCCCAATCCAAGGACAGAAGCATCACAAAACACTTCAAACAAAACCCCTTCCTCTTGTAATCTGAGTACTGGGGCATTAACCAGCTTTTCCTTTAGGTATCCAAAAGCTGTCTAGAATTGGTCGCTCCACATGAAGGCCTGACCCTTCCTAGTCAAAGCTATTAATGGAGCTAAAACTCGAAGAAAATTCAGGCACAAACCTCCGGTAATAGCCTGCAAAACCCAGGAAACTATGAAATTCCGAAACATTCTTGGGTGCTACCCATGATATGATTGCATCGACCTTCAACGGGTCTACTGATATTCCCTTCTGAGACACTACATTTCCATGTAAATGTACTTCTCGTGTTAATAACTTGCACTTAGACAGTTTCCCATAAAGATGGTGGTGTCGAAGGACTCCCAAAACTGCCCTAAGATGCTCAACGTGATCTTCCTCTAATCTTGAGTAGATAAGGATGTCTTCGATGAACACCACAACGAAATGGTCTAGAAGCTCTCAGAAGACAGAGTTCATGAGGTTCATGAACATAGCTAGTGAATTTGTAATGCCAAACGGCATGACCACGTAATCAAAGTGGCCATATCTGCATCTTAAATCCATCTTCGAGATATCACCTTCCTTCACTCTCAACCGGTGCTATCCAGACCGTAGGTCGATCTTAGAGAACCAACCTGCCCCCCTAAACTGTTCGAAAAGATCATCTATCCTCGGGTGGGGGTAACGATTCTTGACTGTCACCTGATTCAACCTTCAGTAGTCTATGAACAGTCGTAGACTACCATCTGCCTTCTTTACGAACAAAACTAGAGCACCACACGATGACACGCTGGGTCGTACAAAGACCTTATCCATCAGATCGTCAATCTTAATCCACAACTCCCACAACTTAGAAGGTGTCATCCGATAAGGAGCCATAGAGATCGTTCAGGCACCAGGCTGTAAGTCTATCCCAAACTCAATGTCACGTTGAGGGGGTAGAGTCACAACCTCATCGAGAAAGACATCAGGGAATTATCTTACGACCTCTGGGAAATCCATCATTCATGCATCCACCGACTCCACTGACACCCCGTCCAGCATAGAAAGGACTGGCTCCAAGTGTCGACTCCCCACCTAATAACTCCACTCCCCAAAAAAACCACATGTTGTCCATCCTCGTTAGAGAATTCTATTCTTCTACGATAGAAGTCAATGATGGAATGCACAGAGAATAACCAGTTGATGACTAGAATGACATCGTATTGCTTCATCTGTAATGAAAGAAGGTCTCCACTGGACTGATGTGGTCCCAATATCAGTCTACATCCCCAAAAAAAGTAAGATACGCTGGTCTGACCTCAAACTGGTGTTCTCAACACTAGGGGAACAAAAATTCTCTCAGCATCCAGACCCAGAGCATGGGCTAATTCGGGCGTAACAAAGGAGTGTAAAGCTCCCGAATCAAACAAGGCAGAAATAAGAGTGCTGAATAAACTGATCGTACTTCGAACGACCTTTGGTCCTGCCGGAGCTACTAACTCTGTGGAGTGAAACATTCCATGCCCATCTCCTCTTCCTCATTGCTATCGACCACCTCCCCAACCGCGCCCTGGTCGAGGTCCCTAATGAGCACCCTGGTGTCGATATCCTCCCGCAAGGTCATCCATCGGAGGGATAAGGTCCTACTGCTATTGCTAGAAAGGCCTCGCTGAAAACAGATGCTGATGAGGTGGGTGCTGAAACTGCCCACCTCCACAATGTGGAGCTCGCGTCGGACACCTACTCCAGACGTGCCCGAAAACTCTAAAAGAGAAATACTTCGTCCTTGGCCCTGCGGAAAAGGGGTGAGGTCCATAAGCTCAGAACTGGAACTGATGAGGCCTACTCCCTGCTTTTCGAAACCTGGAAGGCCCTATCACCGGAGACCTTCTATTGACCACCATCCCCTTTTTTGAACTCAGCTAGTTGCCTTCTCATGGTGTGCCTCCCTTCGAGATCATCCTCTCTACTATCTCGGCCTTCTTCTGTACTTCTAGGTACATCGGAAGAGTGAAGGGAGTGACAACATACTGAAGATAAGGACGGAGTGCCTCCTCTAACCGTCTTTCTTGAGACTCCTCATCCAGAAAGAGATCCAGGGAAAAGCGCAAGAGATCTTTGAACTTGATCCCCAGCTCCCTCACTGACATACTTCCCTGCTGAAGGGAGAGAAAATCTTGTCTCTTATTAGCCTTCGCCGTAGAGGAGAGGAACTCCTCATGAAATTCCTTCTCAAAACTGCCCCATGAAACCTCTGCCTCTGTCTTCTCTCCCAGGAAAACCATCCACCACTACCGCGTTGCTCCTCTTAGCTGACTGACGACCAACAGAAACTAGTACTCCCACGGAGCACGGATCGAAGAGAATGTGATGGCTAGATCCTCGAGCCATCCCTCCGTTACTGAGTCATAAATGCTACCCTCATACTTCTTGACAGTTTTTCTCTAGAAGGATCGCAGAGTCCTCTGCCACAAGTCGTCCTCCTAATCTCGGTCAACCTATGCTAGTCAACTGCCTCAATCCACTAGCCCTCAACCGCCCGAGTTGCTCATGGATAACATCCAGGTGCCATAACTACAAGGTAAATAAAGAATTCCTAAGCCCGAGTAGCAAGAGAATTATTATTATTATTATTAAATTTTTCTCCCCAAGGTTCCCCAAATCAAGTAAAAAAAATTAGTATGATGCATGTTCCTTCCCTAGGGTCTCTACCCTACAATCAGTGTAGCCTCACTTGGTCGTTCGGTAGGTCTAGATTCCTTGCGTCGGATCACGGGGACCCTAAAATCCGATGTCCTAGCTGGTCTTCCCTGGCCTATTTCACACACCAAGATCACCCAACATTGTTTCCCTACCATGCCATGCAATCCTCAAAGTGCCTAACTCCAGACTTCGTCCTATCTCTCACCCTCTTCTCTGATACCATTCTTCCATGACCCGCCTTTGGAAAGACGATGGAAGGGGCGACAAAGGTCCCCACCCTTCCTTCCTCAAGTCGAAGATGAGATAATGACCCCAAGTCCCTCCTCCATTAGGCCCCGGAGTGGCAACTAGCACCAAGGGTGTAACATTTTCATAATATGGGAGGCATTACCATTTTCAGTTAACCAGGATTGTGAGAAAGAATGAGTCAGCACCAAACACCACCATGTATAGAAAACTCAAAAGAAAACTAAACTACATGCATGTATTAATAATAAAACTGAACAAAGTACAAGGACTGCAAAGTACAATACCCAACAGGAAAGGAAAAAGGCTAAGAAGAATCCAACAGCGACCAACAGCAACTCCAATGTCCAGACTAGTAAGGTCCTAAACGGCCTCTGAAGTCCTCTTGGCAACCTGAAAGTAAACGTAGGGTGAGAATACAAAGTATACTCAGTAGGAAAAACCTATAGCTCTCGTGCACAAGTGGAGAGACGTCCTAAAGTCCCGTGAGAAGCAGAAGAACCAACATCTATTAAGGAATCTATACATCCCACCTCACTGGCCACGCTCACCAAATAATATAAGAAGAAAGGTAATAGTAAAGAACAAAACATTTGGGTACCCCGAACCACCATTTCCCCCTCTATCTAGCTGCTCATCCCTAACAGAAAATGTCCTGACACTACCACTCTCTTCCTGCCCGCACACACCTGGGCCTCACAACCATCAACATCCCTGCCAGCACACACCAGGCACTCACAACCAAACATCCCTGCCCGCACACACCTGGGCCTCACAACCATCCATCCCTGCCCACACAAACCTGGGCCTCATCCCAAAGACACCTGGGAAAACAAACCATAACCAGAAACCCTGCTCGAAAACACCTGGGCCTCATCACGAAGATTCTTGGGAAAACAACCTGACCGAAGAGTCATGGGCTAACAATACACCAATCTAAACCTACCCAAATAATATTGGGTGTAGGGTCACCTCTAGACATCACAGCCGAGGGAAGAGGGAGCAGGAAGGACAGTAACTAGGGGGAAACACCCTTCCCCATGAAATGGGGTGTCTGACACTAAGTTCCCAATGCGGGTGGGGTGTGACTAAACACAGAACATACAGTTATACATATATACCAACACACAGCCCAACCTATGGCTCCTCAAAGAGATACAAGTGGGTGTCAAAGCCCTACTGCCTCAGAAAACAGGCACACAACAAACACTTCCCAGTTTCCCTGTTCAAGTTATAATTTCATAACAGTTCAGTATGAGTTAATCAATTCACTACTGGGAAACTAACAGGAACAACCATGAATGAAACAACAATAAATCAGGAAGGAAAACCATTGGGTAATTTAAGCATTCACACTTGGTTCTCTTGTAAATAATAACATCATGTTGGATCAGTAACCAGCAGCCCTACTGCCAAACACCACCACAACCACACAACAATTCATGCCATTCCAACCACACCATTCACAGCCCCACTGTTCACCCATCCATAACAAAACACATTCACCCCTTCACCCATTTCGTAACTAAACCATCCCAACATTCATAATTTATTCTTTTATATTATTTAGTTCAAATGGGGTGATCACCCAAGGTTATGGGCATTCATATTAAACAGCTGAGTTTAAGTGTTTAACCGATTCGTACATGATTCCCATGCACCAGAAAAAGCGTAAAACAGAGCATAGAATAGGTGCACAAACAAAGGCCCCCAACAATCATGATTTTCAGTAGGCCTAAGCCCATTCAATTCATAACAACATCATAGGGAAATCATGGATAAAAACATGTAACAACATTAACAAACTTCCTCTTCCCCGTTCTTTAACCAGTTATTATCTTCATTACAGAATTGATTTACTGTCTCATAGGAACCATAGAACACCCACCACGCATGATACACAAGGAGGATAGACAAAGGTAAGATCCCTACCTCAATGGTATTTGACGAACCACGACGGTCGAAGAACACTCAAGAAACCGGGTCGATTCTCCACAAATCCTCCTTAGATATCCTCTCCTTACATGGACAAGACCAAAGCTCATCATATTCGACATCCATACGCTTAGATATACCCATAACAAGAATAGATCTAAGAAACCGAGAGAGGAGGAGGAGTAGATCTAGGAAAAAATCAAGAACGATCACATACCTCAAGGAACCGGCTTCGATTCGCCAATAAAAGCCCCCCGATTGCCTCCAAAATGCTTGGAAGAGGTTCTTCTATATCCAAGTAAGGGTAATCCCGAGTTATGGCCGATTAGGGGCTTAAACAAACCATTTAGATGCAAAAGAGTTCTGATCCACAATTTTAGGATCTAACTTTAAGTGCCCCAACGGTTAGTCTGCACGGTTTACCAAACCATGCGCTAACTGTGCATTAGATTCTGCCTTGACAAACACTCCTCGCAAGGTTAGTCCACATGGTTAGCCAAACTGTGTGCTAACCGTGTTTTATCCACTGCCTCCAACACCAACCTTGCATGGTTTGGCCACAAAGTTTAGCCAAATCATGTTCCAACCGTTCAAAAGCTATTTCCCTTTTTCTTTCATCAAAAGTCCACCCAATGCACCCCCCAAGTCACCTTTACCTCTTGGCACACCTCCATCACCAAATTTCACAATAGAATGGACCAGAGAGGTCTGGGAAATTACATAAAAAATATTTCTTTCACACTTTTTTAATAATTTCAAAAAAACCGATTTTTAAAACACTAAAAATTAATATTTTAAAACATTTATAAAGTTAGTGTATTGACTATGACCCCAATATCTCAGAGCTGATGTCTAAATTATTACATTGGCATAAGAAATAATGAATTTTATCCCAAATGACTCAATAGTTTAGTAGTCTTAGTAAACTAGATACAAACATGATACGCATATTACATTGGACTACACAAATTGCAACATAATTTTGTTCGAGGATGGAATTATTCCATCTAGCATATCCATGCATATCAATCATAGTAAATATTATGTAATACTAGAGGAAAGAAACAAAATAATGGTTAGATCAAATGCCCAGTAAGGGTTAAGTAAATTGGAAGCTATCAGGAATAAATGAAGAATCATTAATAAGGAATGAACAATATGGAAAAGTAAATATCTAAAAACTCATTCCCCTTAAATAATTGAATATAATAATCAATGGTATGGTAAATAACTAAAAAACATATAATTTAATCAATAAACTGACTATCATAATGAGATAAGGAATAATCAATATGGAAAGGTAAATAAAAAAACTCATTTCATTAATCAATAAATGAGAGTGAAATGCATCCAATGATAATATCACTGTCAAAATATAAGAGATAATAATAAATGAACTATGAATGAAGTAAATTCTTAAATATCAGATTTGATGTTTCCGAGGAACATGATACATTTACTATTCATTCCTTTTATAAGATGTTTTAGAATATACTGGATGAAAACCAACAAAATAAAGGCTAGAAAACTAATTCATCACATGTGACTACCAATGGACCAAAGGGATTGAATTATCCAGTCCCTAACACATTTCATTCTTGTCTAATGCATTCATCATATATCAAATAATCGATTTAACTCATAAAAATTTGCCTTATCATAAAGTATCATTATTGAGTAAGGAATACATATTTATCAATATTTCCCAAGTTAATCAAATAAAAATCAATGTAAATCTCTATATATAGAAATGAGATACATTTTAAGCAATAAATATATCCATGTTAAATAATACGCATATTTAGGGGAAATTTAATTTCTAATGGAAAGTGAATAATTCAAGGGTATTTCAATGAATACAAGAATGATTGAAGGAAGTGAATTCCAATACTTCCCTAGGTCAAAATGATTTCAAACAATTCAGAAGATGAATAAGGTTGGTATCAATGCAACATATACCCATTAGATTAATATTAAAGTATTTGTTTTATGAATAGAAATATAGTAAAAATGTATTTAAAAAATAATATTGAAGAAATTATCCTTTTCATTTTAAAAAATATTTTTAAAATCATTTTCTTTGAAAATTACATTTAAAAATATTTTATTAAAAAATATCATCATAAAATTGAAAATAAATCATCAGAGAAATATTGATTAGGTCAATGGTTAGTTCTGTACATTATATGAAACTTAAAAATAACATTCCTTTTTCACTATAAAATGGTTAGGAAAGTAACTTGTTCCGAAAACAATAAGAATATTACTTTCGTATTTTTAGTAAAATCCAAATGGGAATTGTTTTTAAAATGACATAACATTACTTTGAAAACTATTTATAAAGAGTAAAAATGGGTAAGAAATTTCATTAAAAAATCATTTTGAAATGTTTAAAATCATGTTTGATTTTTTTTCGAAAACATGGTTTTGGAAGAAAATAGACTTATGACTGAGGAGAGAAAGAAAGTCTAATTTTATTAAAAATATTTTATAAATTATTTTAAGTACCAAAGAAAGGTAAAATGGAATTATTACTTGAAAATATCATGAATACCCGTAGGATAAAAAATTAATGGTTATTTAAATAAGGATAAAATAATTTCCTTCAATATAAATTCAAGAATAAACAGCCTCGATTAAAATGATATTATAAAGTAAACCCATGTAAATGACATAACATTAAAATGAGAATAAGCCAATGAATAAATTATTTGTATCAAATATAAATCCACATAAAACTAGATAAAATACAATATAAGATAATAAAACCACACTATAAACCAAATCTTACAATATTAATGATAATAAATTAGTAATACAACCCAATGAAAATAAATTGAGTTATGATATCCTTTTCCACTTGGTAACTCTTATTCAAAATCTTATTAGATGAAATGATTCCAAATTGAAACATAAAATACCATTAATAATGAATTATTTATGATATTACATGTCAAAGTGGCAGTATATGCACCTTATAAAGGAAATTAGTTGCATAACATTACAATATGCCTTAATTAAATGAAATTGAGATGAAATCTTTTACCTTACACTAATATTTGGTTAAACATTATTTAAATTAATGTATACTGATTTTAAAAATGTTATTAACTTATTCAAGGAATATTTTAATATTTATAATTTCATATGTGCTCATTTTATAACATCTCATTAACTATTCATCAATAATATTTCATTATTTTTGTTGTTTCAGGTGTTAATTGTCTTATTTTCTCATGTGTGATTTTTCTTGAAAGATCTGGTTCTTTCACATATTATATAGTTCTATCATATCTAGAATAATAATCATGACATAATTGTAACACCCGAGACTTTTATGAGGAATATTTTGTTTTTATTATATATAAATCATCAAAGGAATCTTTCACTACACACAACACTATCTTGGCTTGCTTTACACGCAACCGCGGCCTTCCTCGATAGCTTGTGTCGTACTCAATAACCGAGTTTCACTAAACAACGATATGTTATAATATTAGACGTTATGAATAGTATTAACTGAATTTTGAACTTTATAACATTTTAATTCATCTTATACATTTTCTAGAATGAGGTATGAAAATAAAATCAGTTTTTTTATAAAAGAAGTATTTTTCAAAAAATGCAGTTTTACCGCCTTTTGATGCCACACCCACATTAAATCTAGTTTTTGACAAGTTTATAAGTTCAATTTGACAAAATAAAATTCCTCTTTATAATCAAGATATAAAAATTTACTTTGGGTAAATTTTTCATATTATTCTGATAAATTTCATATTTTAATGAATAGTAAAAACATGCTATATTTTAATTAAAAACAACTTTTTCCATCGCAATAATTTATATGGTTAAATTATAATATTGGATTTTTTTTAAAGTATAAATAGAATATATTTTTACCATTTAATATAATTTATGTCATTAGCATTAATTTTACCTTGAATTCATAGGTAAAAACATTTCAATCTTTGGTAATGTTTTAACTTTTAAACTTCGTTTGCTTAACAACAGGATTAATTTAAAATTAATTACTGCAACTTTTGTGTTTTGAAATTTGAAAAATGGATTCCATATTTTGAATCAGTGGTTCCAAATTATGTTAATAGGTTACTTTTAATTTTTTTGATATTATGAATAGTAACTACGGTAATTTTTTTATTTACTACGGTTAAAGGTAAATAGGATAATTCAAGGTTAAAATAATATTATAATAATTCAAAATTACCTTTAAACTTGTCCTAACCTTATTGGATGAGTAGTGGCTGACCATGGGCATTTTTGGGTCGATTTTGGGACCCCATTGAGCCACTTGGTAGTGATAATGACAATTTGGATTAATTAATTTAATGTAAAGACAAAATTGACATTAACAAAAAATATTGTAGTAATGAATTTTTATAAGGGGTTATATAAATGATATTTTCGACTATAAATATTAATTAAAAATCTAACAAGATTTCATACATAATTATATTTTTTTTATAATTTTTAGACACCAAATAAATTAAATTATTTGTGACACAATAATGATGAAGTATTTACCTCATTAATAAATGATTTAAATAAATAAGATTATAATGATTAAAATATTTTCCAAAACATGTCCAATTCTGATTGGATGGTTTTATTTCAATCCTTAGCCATTGTATCTTCATCTTTAATGATTTTTGGACTTTTTGAAACCGAATATAAGTTTATAATAATATAATATTTCCACACTTTCCAAAGGTGCCCCTCTCCCCCCTTATAAAAGGGCACCTACTCCCTCTCTTCCTAACACCAATTTGAGCCTTAAAGCTCGGCCAAACCCTGCCCATTTTACTTCCCCACTTATTTAGAAACCTACTAGAGTTACTTGTCTTCTCAAAAGACCAACTCTAGTTCCTTAAGAGAAAGTTTAAAGCAGGCACTTTGAGAAAGAGGTATACCTTCTACCATTTTCTTCAAGTTACATTCTTCTTCTACTCCCTATTCTTTCACCGTTTCATTATGAGGTAATAACATCAGTATCCCTAATATAATTATATGTTATTATAAATATGAAACAACCTTATTTCACCTCTTATCCATTCTATGGAAAACGAAATCACCGCGCGTACGTACATACGGAATACCGTCTCCATGTCGTGGTGTGATCTGTTTTCCATCACCACCTTACTTGGATGGATATAATGGTGCAAATAAATAACTATATATGATTATTGTAAAGTGTTATTGATTCTGAAATAGTATACATACACTTCAATACAATTCCATGATCTTGGGAACGATATCATCGCTCGTGCGTACGTACGGAATACCGTCTCCACGATGTGATGTGATTCGTTCTACATGATCTTCATTGCATAATGATTATATAAATGAATTTAATGAATAAATATGATATATAGTACACTAATACCATTCTTTAAATGATGTATTTATAACCTAAAGAGAATAATAATAATTTATTCGACAAAACACGCATAAGAACAAAAAGTAATAAACACCCGAATAACAAGTAATAATGAAATATTTCTAATAAGAAGCTACGAATATGACCATATATGATATCATAACAATAATTATGATTCTGGAATAAGTCAATAACATTATTTAAATCATTATACAGGAGTTTCAGACACTTACGAAGCAAATCGTACCTAAGGTAAGGGAAATATCACAATCTCATTTTTATCCGAGATTGTTTATACTTTGGAATTTACTGGGGTGTGTTTTATCATCCACATCCATGTTTCCACAATATGTAATATTATTTCCATCCACCTACAATTTTTTAAATCCATTTTTACCCTTTGGTTAGTTTTTAGTAAAAGATATGAAAGGAATATTTTGTCGTTTTTCGTACGAGGTACTTTTTGACTTTTCCGACAAAAGTACGAGAAGAATGTTTTTTTAACTTATATGGAATGAATGGATTTTTAAAAAATTATTTCCAAGAAGCTTACTTTACAAATTTTCCAGTTTATTTTTAATCAACTTCTTTTAGTTTAGAATTTTATGACATGTTAAGAAAGGAAATGTTTTTTTGAATTAAAAGGATATTTTCCTCAATAATGGAGTTCAAGTGTTTTATCAAAATTATTTTCCATCTAAGTTAATATAGGGTTCTGTTTATATCCCTATTATTACATGGATTTGATTATGTTGTGATGGAAATATTTTTATGAATTCCTTTATCTTATATGAATTGTTTTATGATGTCACGATGTTTAAGATTCCCATTTTTATTACATGGGTTATGCTACGATGTATGGTTTATGATTTTGTGGCACACATAAGAATAGTATAATTATGAGATCTGTGGGACCTATATCTACCTCCAATGCATTGGGTAAATATTTTATATCTCATGAGATAGACATCGCTGGAACGGCAGGTTAAACCAGTTCAGTGAAATAGGACTGAAACGAGGAGTGAACTCGGTTTAGAAATGGAATTTGTCCACTAAGATAGTCTTGGCAATGAGTCTTGACTAATAAGAAATGATTCTCTTTGATTATGTGTGTATGCCACAAAGTTTCATGTTTTAAGTTATGATTATTTGGATTACCTTTCACTACTATGATTTATCCCATGTTATGAAATTATGATCTCTTTTGCAGGTTAAGATTTCCAAAAGTTATGTTCTTATGTATATGATATGATTGATATTTCTTTTGTTGACCCTTACTGAGAATTTGAGCTCACCCTATTATATTTTTTCTTTCCCCATGTCAGGAAGAAGGTTATTAAGTAGGATATGCCAAAAAGGGACTCTAGATATGATAATATAAATGGGAGGCAAAGTAGATGTTTTATGAACCAGTTGTTTATGTTTCCCAGTTTCTAAAGACTCTATACATATACGGTCCTTTCATGGTTTTGTAATATATTGTAATAAGTATGATTCAATTTTGAAGTATTAACCATGTATGTAATATATGGGTCGTTATAGTTGGTATCAGAGGAAAAGGAGGTAGTAATGTATCCGATCCTTGGGAACTCTCACATGTGAGCGTTGGACGAAGCATGGCTCTCTGCCCAAGGGCTTCATGAGGAAATGGCTGCCACTGGGGATGGTGGTGTGTCCCGCCTAGGGGGTTTAGCCACCCATGGAGTGCCCTGATAGGTATCAATTATAGTCCACTGGAAGTAATTCATGACCGCTATAGTTGGTATTAGAGGAAAGGTATAGTCAACCATTGGAAACTAGGATGTGAAAGCCATAGTAAGAAACCTAAGGATATGTCTACGAATAGAACACAATATTTGTATTTTAGAAAAGGCCATGAACAACCTATGATAAGTCCTTAAGTGTGAAATTTTATTCTTGATTATGTGGTTTTCCTATTATAATAAGTGTTGCTCACACTATTCTTCTTGGTTTTAGTCAATGGCTGGAACTCGAAGAAACCGTGTTAATGCGGAATACGACGGGCAATGCAATGATTTTCCCCCTGAACAACCAAATGTTATGGGAGATGGAATGAAAAATCTTGTATCCATGCTCACAAAACGTTTTCAAGCTATGAATCATGCAGGACTTCCAAATGAGCAAAGGAAGGAGCAACATTCTGTTGAATCCTTCATGAGGTAGTGTCCACCTTCATTCGGTGGGTCTTCTGATCCATTAGTGGATGAACAATGGATCAGTACCATTGAAAAGATATTTTCAGTTCTTCATTGTTCTGAACATGATAAAGTCATTGTAGCAATGTATCATTTGGAAGGTGATGTTGATCAATGGTGGAATCTTATTAAGAATACGAGGAAAATGGATGAAATTGAGTCCATGGAATGGGACGAGTTAAAGAACGTATTTTTCAATAAGTATTTCCCTCATATTCTTCGAACAAAGATGGAGAAGGAGTTTCTTGAACTAACGAAAAAGGATGATGAATCCGTTGGTACCTACGAAGAAAATTTTACAAGACTTGAATGGTACGCTTCCGGAATTATTATCCAACCTGAGAGTAATATCGATCGATTATTTAGTGGCTTAAAACCAAGTCTTCGAAGGGATTTAGCCATAAGGGACTTCAATAGCTATGAGGAAACTGTTCTATGTGCTCTCAAGGTTGAGATGGAGATTGGTGTAACCCATCAGTCACATGGGTTTGATAATAAGAGGAAAACGGAATTCAAAGGAAAATCTAAAGACCACACTGAAAAGAAGATGAGTTTTCCCTTATGCTCAAAGTGTGGAAAGAAACATGGAGGAAATTGTCTTAATGGGACAAGAAAATGTTATAAGTGTGGAAAAGAAGGTAATCGGGCAATTGAATGTCTAAATAATGGGAAGAATATGTCTAATGATGCAAACAAAGGAAGGGATGCACAGAATGAACCAACTACACTTCAATGTTTCAAGTGCAAGGAGATGGGGCATTATGCCAATCAATGCCAAAATCCAAGAGTTGATGATGATGATCGACGTCAATAAACTCTTATGCCCAAAGAAAAAGGAAAGTCACATGCAATTACTATCGACGATGTGGAGTACGACAACGAAGTGGTGAGAGGTACACTTACCATCCACTCTAAAGTAGCAAATGTTTTATTTGATTATGGATCCACCCACTCTTTTATTTCTGAAGAATTTTCTAAGGGTATCACCATATTACATCAACAATTAGATGTTGAGTTGGTTGTGACAACTCTTAATGGCACAACAGTCGCATCAAAAGTTTATAATTCTTCTCCGATTGAAGTTTGTGGGAAAGTGCTTCCTGCAAATCTTGTGATCCTTCCTATAGTGGAATTTGATGTGATTCTTGTCATGGATTGGATTTCTTTATATGGAGCTCATATAAATTTCCAAAGAAGGGAAGTCACATTTCATATTCCAGATCAATCTATGATCGTCTATCGATGCAAGGATAAACATAACCTTCCAGTGGAAATTTCTTCCATCTTATGGGTATTGATTCCACTAAATGGAGGTTATTTATCTCAAATGGTTTGTGATAAACTCATGATTAAGAATATTCCCATCGTACGGGAGTTTGACGATGTCTTTCTGGAGGAATTTCCATGTCTTCCACCAAATCATGAAGTTGAGTTTTCAATATAACTCGTACTGGGTTCTTTGCCTATTTCAAAGACACCTTATAAAATGGCCCCAATTGAGTTGCAGGAATTGAAGAAGCAACTCCAAGAGAATATTGATAAAGGATTCATACGCCCTAGTGCGTCACCTTGGGGAGCACCTATTCTGTTTGTTAAGAAGAAAGATGGATCAATGAGACTCTGCATTGATTATCGAGAACTTAACAAGATCACTATCAAGAACAAATATCCTCTCCCACGCATTGATGACCTATTTGACAAACTACGCGGAGCTCAATACTTTTCCAAGATTGATCTTCATTCTGGGTATCATCAATTAAGGGTCAAAAGGGAGGATATACCAAAGACGGCTTTCCGTACAAGGTATGGACACTATAAAGTTATAGTGATGCCATTTGGTCTTACTAATGCCCCTGCTATCTTCATGGATCTGATGAATAGAGTCTTTAGAGACTATCTTGATCAGTTTATGGTAGTCTTTATAGATGATATTCTTGTATATTCAAAGAGCAGGTAAGAACATTAAGATCACTTGAGAATTATATTGAAGACCCTGAGAAAGGAGAAGCTTTATGCCAAATTTACTAAGTGTGAATTTTGGCTTCAAAGAGTTTCATTTTTGGGTCACATAATCTCAAAATAGGGGATATCTGTGGATCCATCAAAAACAGAGGTTATCAAAATATGGTCGAGACCAACAACAGTAACTGAGATCCGAAGTTTTCATGGTTTGGCTGGATATTATCAATGTTTTGTGAAAGATTTTTCTTGATTATCTAATCCACTCACCAAGTTTACTCGGAAAGAAGTTAAGTTTGTTTGGACAGAGGAATGTGAAGAGAATTTGAAGAAGTAGAAAAGAAGGTTAGCCAGTGCACCTGTGCTCACACTACCTTGCAGTGGAGAAAGGTTTGTGATCTACAATGATGCATCCAAGAAGGGACTGGGATGTGTTCTCATGCAAAATGATATGGTGATAGCTTATGCCTCACGATAGTTGAAAATCCATGAGCAAAATTACCCAACTCATGATTTGGAGTTAGCTATGGTAATCTTTGCATTAATGATTTGGAGGCATTATCTTTATGGATAAAAGTGTGACATTTATACTGATCATAAAAGTTTAAAGTATATTTTCACACAAAAGGAGCTGAATATGTGCCAAAGAAGATGGTTGGAGTTGATTAAGGATTATGACTTCTCAATTCATTACCACCCTGGGAAAGCAAACAAGGTGGCAGATGCATTAAGTCGACAAGACCACGCTAGCTTATCCATGATGAGGATCACAAAAGATCCAATATTTATGGATTTACAAAGGATGGATCTTGGAATTATAATGAAAGGGGAAAATCGTATCTTTCTCAAATGAATGTTCAACCATCTATACATGTGAAGATTAAAGAGGCACAGAAAGAAGATGTTGAGTTACAAAAGAAGGTAAGAAATGTTCCTGAATTCAACCTTGATTGTGATGGGATAATAAAGTTCAGGAATTGGGTTTGTGTTCCTCCCATACCCAAATTAAAGAAGGAGATTTTGGATGAGGCTCATAGTTCATCATTCTCTATTCATCCTGGAAGCACGAAGATGCATAGGGACCTGAAAGAGTACTTCTGGTGGGATGGCATGAAAAGAGATGTTGCTGAATATGCCTCTCGATGCTTGGTTTGTCAGCAAGTTAAAGTTGAGAGACAGAAGTCTAAGGGGATGTTACAACCATTACCCATACCTGAATGGAAATGTGAAAACATCACTATGGACTTTGTCACTAGACTTCCTAAAACATCCAAAGGAAATAATGCTATCTGGGTCATAGTTGATTGTCTTACAAAGTATGCACACTTCATTTCTATTAGAGAGGATTTCTCTCTAGATCAACTTTCCAGGATATATGTAAAGGAAGTGGTAAGATTGAATGGAGTACCAATTTCTATTATATCTGATCGGGATCTGAGGTTTACCTCAATGTTCTGGCGAAGTCTTCAGCATACTCTAGATATAGAGTTGAGTTTCCGCACTTCTTATCATCCTCAGACAGACAGACAGTCTGAGAGGACAATTCAAACACTATAAGATATGTTGAGAGCTTGCTCTATAGATTTCAAAGGTGGTTGGGATCAACACCTACATTTGGTGGAATGTTCTTATAATAATAGCTTTCACTCCAGTATTCAGATGGCGCCTTATGAAGCTCTCTATGGAAAGAAATGCATGATTCCAACTTGCTGGGATGAAGTTGGGGAAAGAAAACTATTTGGACCTGATCTCGTTGATGAAATGGCAGAAAAGGTCAGATCTATTCAAAAACACATAAGAGCAGCTCAGATTTGACAGAAAAGTTATGCTGACAACCGAAGAAAAGACCTAGAGTTTGAAGTGGGTGATAAAGTGTTCTTATGAATATCTCCCTGGAAAAGGGTCATGAGATTTGGAATAAAGGGAAAGTTGAGCCCTAGATATATCGGTCCTTTTGAAATTCTGGATCGTGTTGGGAAGGTAGCTTACTGATTGGCGCTTCCACCGAATCTCTCTCAACTTCACAATGTGTTCTATGTATCTCTCCTGAGAAAGTACATACCCGATCCTTTACATGTACTCAGCTCAGAAGTTGTACCACTGGAACAAGATCTTTCATATGAAGAACAGCCGATAGAGATTCTGGATCGTAGCGAAAAAGTCCTACGGAAGAAGACCACTCGCTTGGTGAATGTTTTATGGAGGAACCACCAATTAGAAAAAGCTACAAGGGTACTTGAGGGTATGATGAGGGAGAGGTATCATCATATGTTTGTTACGAAGTGACGAATTTCAAGGGAGAAATTTATTTTAAGGGGGGTGGAATGTAACACCCGAAACTTTTATGAGAAATATTTTGTTTTTATAATATATAAATCATCAAAGGAATCTTTCACTACACACAACACTAGCTTGGCTTGCTTTACACGCAACTGCGGCCTTCCTCGATAGCTTGTGTCGTACGCAATAACCGAGTTTCACTAGACAACGATATATTATAATATTTTCCATTATGAATATTATTAACTGAAATTTTAATTTTATAACATTTTAATTCATCTTATACATTTTCTAGAATGAGTTATGAAAACAAAACCAGTTTTTTTTATAAAAGAAGTATTTTTCAAAAAATGCAGTTTTACCGCCTTTTGATGGCGCACCAACATTAAATCTAGTTTTTGAAAAGTTTATAAGTTAAATTTAACAAAATAAAATTCTTATTTAGAATCAAGATATAAAAATTTACTTTGGATAAATTTTTCATATTATTCTGATAACTTTCATATTTTAATGAATAGTAAAAACACCCTATATTTTAATTAAAAACAACTTTTTTCATCGCAATACTTTATATGGTTAAATTATAATATTGAATTTTTTAAAAGTATAAATAGAATATATTTTTACCATTTAATATAATGTATGTCATTAGCATTAATTTTACCTTGAATTCATAGGTAAAAACATTTCAATTTTTGGCAATGTTTTAACTTTTAAAACCCGTTTGCTTAACAACGGGATTAATTTTAAATTAATTACTGAAACTTCTGTGTTTTGAATTTTTAAAAATGGATTCCATATTTGTAATCAGTAAGTCCAAATTATTTTAATAGGTTACTTTTAATTTTTTTGATATTATGAATAGTAACTACGGTAATTGTTTTATTTACTACGGTTAAAGGTAAATAGGGTAATTCAAGGTTAAATGAAAATTATAATAATTCAAAATTAATTTTACACTAGTCCTAAACTTATTCGATGAGTAGTGGCCGACCATGGGCATCTTTGGGTCGATTTTGGGACCCCATTGAGCCACTTGGTAGTGACAATTACAATTTGGATTAATTAATTTAATGTAAAGACAAAATTGACATTAACAAAAAATATTGTAGTAATTAATTTTTATAAGGGGTTATATAAATGATATTTTGGACTATAAATATTCATTAGAAATCTAAAAATATTTTCTACATAAGGATATTTTTTTATAATTTTTAGACACCAAATAAAGTAAATTATTTGTGACACAATAATGATGAAGTATTTACCTCATTAATAAATGTTTCAAATAAATAAGATTATAATGATTATAATATTTTCCAAAACATGTCCAATTCTGATTTGATGATTTTATTTAGACCATTAGTAATCTTATCTTCATCGTTAATGATTTTTGGACCTTTTGAAACCGAAGATAAGTTTATAATAAAATAATATTTCCACACTTTCTAAAGGTGCCCCTCTCCCCCCTTATAAAAGGGCACCTCCTCCCTCTTTTCCTCACACCAATTTGAGCCTTAAAGCTCGGCCAACCCCTGCCCATTTCACTTCCCCACTTCCTTAGAAACCTACTAGAGGTACTGTTCTTCTCAAAAGTCCAACGCTAGTGCCTTAAGAGAAAGTTTAAAGGAGGCACTTCGAGAAAGAGGTAATACCTTCTACTTTTTTTTCAAGTTCCATTCTTCTTCTACTCCCTATTATTTAGTTTTTTCATTATGAGGTAATAACATAAGTATCCCTCATATACTGATATGTTATTATAAATATTAAACAACCCTATTTCACCTATTATCCATCCTACGGAAAACAAAACCACCGCGCGTGCGTACGTACGGAATACCGTCTCCACGCCGTGGTGTAATCTGTTTTCCATCACCACCTTACTTGGATGGGTATAATGGTGCAAATAAATAACTATATATGATTATTGTAAAGTTTTATTGATTTTTAAATAGTAAACATACACTTAAATACAATTCCATGATCATGGGAATGATATCATCGCTCGTGCGTACATACGGAATACCGTCTCCACGATGTGATGTGATTCGTTCTACATGATCTTCATTGCATAATGATTATATAAATTAATTAAATGAATAAATATGATATATAGTACACTAATACCATTCTTTAAATGAGGTATTTATAACCTAAAGAGAATAATAATAATTTATTCGACAAAACACGCATAAGAACAAAAAGTAATAAACACCCGAATAACAAGTAATAATGAAATATTACTAATAAAAAGCTAAGAATATGACCATATATGATATCATAACAATAATTATGATTATGGAATAAGTCAATAACATTATTTAAATCATTATACAGGAGGTTCGGACACTTACGAAGCAAATCGGACCTAAGGTAAGGGAAATATCACAATCTCATTTTTATACGAGATTGTTTATACTTTGGAATTTACTGGGGTGTATTTTATCATCCACATCCATGTTTCCTCAATATGTAATTTTATTTCCATCCACCTACCATTTTTTAAATCCATTTTTACCCTTTGTTTAGTTTTTATTAAATGATATGAAAGGAATATTTTGTCGTTTTTCGTACGAGGTACTTTTTGACTTTTTTGACAAAAGTACGAGAAGAATGTTTTTTTAACTTATACAGCATGAATGGATTTTTTAAAAATTATTTCCAAGAAGCTTAATTTACAAATTTTCTAGCTTATTTTTAATCAACTTCTTTTAGTTTATAATTGTATGACATGTTAAGAAAAGAAAAGTGTTTTTGAAGTAGAAAGGATATTTTCCTCAAGAATGGAGTTCAAGTGTTTTATTCAAATTATTTTCCATCTAAGAAAATATAGGGTTCTGTTTCTATCCCTATTATTACATGGATTTGATTATGTTGTGATGGAAATATTTTTATGAATTCCTTTATCTTATATGAATTGTTTTATGATATCATGATGTTTAAGATTCCCATTTTTATTACATGGGTTATACTATGATGTATGGTTAATGATTTTGTGGCACAATTAAGAATGGTATCATTATGAGATGTGTAGGACCTATTCTCCCTCCAATTAATTGGGTAAAGATTTCATATCTCATGAGATAGACATGGCTGGAACGGCAGGTTAAACCAGTTCAGTGAAACAGGACTGAAACGAGGAGTGAACTCGGTTCAGAAATGGACTTTGTCCACTAAGATAGTCTTGGCAATGAGTCTTGACTAATAAGAAATGATTCTCTATGATTATGTGTGTATTCCACAAAGTTTCATGTTTTAAGTTATGATTATTGTGATTACCTTTCACTACTATGATTTATCCCATGTTATGAAATTATGATCTCTTTTGCAGGTTAAGATTTCCAAAAGTTATGTTCTTATGTATATGATGTGATTGATATTTCTTTTGTTGACCCTTACTGAGCATTTGAGCTCACCCTTTTGTATGTTTTATTTCCCCAGGTTAGGAAGAAGGTTATTAAGTAGGATATGCCAAAAAGTGACTCTAGATATGATGAAATAAATGGGAGGCAAAGTAGATTCTTTATGAACCAGTTGTTTATATTTCCCAGTTTCTAAAGACTCTATACCTATACGGTCCTTTCATAGTTTTTTTATATATTGTAATAAGTATGCTTCAATTTTGAAGTATTAACCATGTATGTAATATATGGGTCGTTATAATAATTACCATATTTTTTAAAAAAATTTACTTTTAAAACCAATCATGAATAATGGTTATGAAAAATGAAGTATGTTTCAACCATGGAGATAGTAGGTCGTACGTACATATGAATAATGTTTTTATTTTTCAATGATGATTATGGAAAGAAGGTAAGTAATGTTTGATTTTTCAAAAATTATCATAATATAATATATACCATATTATAAAATTATATATATCATCCATGTGGTGTGTTGATTAAAAGAGAGTCACATCACTTTGTGAAGGCGATAGTCCACACGTACAAAAACGATGTTATCATCTTTATGTGAGTGAAATGGAAAAAAAATTAAATGTTATATATTATCTTTAAAAAATTATAAGTATTTCATTAATATCATAATTATGTAATTAATATCACATATAACCATTTACTTTATTTTTACCACCTTCCATGTGAAGTGTCATTGAAAGACATACCAAATTGCTTTTGCGATTTAGTAGTCTTATGTGCACAAGAGCGATGTTGTCATATCTTCTACGAAATGAAAGGTAAAAAATATATATATTATATAGTAAATATAGAGGTATAAATATGTTATAAATATCATATATATGCTTTATATCCATCGTCATACCCAACCTTGAATTGTGGTAAAGGAATGACAAATTGCATCGGTTCGCAAGGTAGTAGTTCTCCATACACACGAATGATGATTTCATAACCCATTTCAAGGAAGTGGAGATGTTTTATGTGATGAAATAATTATAACAGAATATAAAGTGATTTATAATTCTATAAAGCACAAGAAAAATACCCCATGGTCTATTAATTATTACATTCAAAGGTGTATCTGATACATTCTTAATGGTGCAAATGTCCAACATACATGGTGTGAAGGCAATAAAGTGGCAGATTTTTTAGACTCCAAGGGTTATAAAAATGACCCTCGGACAATTTTCTCTAATATGGTCAGTCTTCCTTCAAGATTTGTTGATCTATTTTGGGCGGATGCTCTTGGTTTGCACTATTTTAGACCTCCCTAGTTCCCTTTCATTCAAAATTTTTACTGTTTTTTTCATTATGACCTTACTCCCACATTTTAATAAAAATTGTTATTGTTGTTGTATCATATGTTACATAAAAAACTATGTTTATATTGCATTAAATAGAACACTAATTTTATCTTGATTTATACACAATAATGTTTTTCTTAAATCTTTCTTTAAATGCAAAGCCATGTTTTACTGAACAATAATATATCATTATTATTAGTAGTATGAAAACATAACGGTTATCACCTAGTAGTTATAATGGAGAGTACGAATAATATTAACTAGATTATGAAAATATATAATTTAATTTTTTTTAATAGTTATATATTTATTATTAATAAAATATGAGTCATTTAAAAGAAAAATAAATGTTTTTTGAAAAATCGTTTTTTAAAGGCGGTCTATTTTCACTCTGTGTGCATAATTTAACATTAAATTTTACAAATTATAAAAAACATATATGAAAAAATAAATTTTATTTTTGAAATTTAAATATCTAAATTATCATAGGTTGAATTTTCAGGGTTTTTCTAGGATGTTTCATTTTTTGATGAATAGTGAAAAATACTGGATTTTTATTGAAAAATTGCTTTTTAATTAAATAATTAATAATTTATATTTATATTTCTAATTGGTTTTAAATTAAAATTAGTTCAATTTTATATGAATTAATACAATTTATCTCATGGAATAATTTTTATATTAAAGTTTCATATAAAATCATTATAAAATGTTGATCATTTTTTCTTTAAAACCCCACTTTCTCATCGCATCTATAGGATAAAGTTTAAACTAAATTGTGACAGTTATATGAATTTAATTTATAAAAATGGATTATATATATGGAATAATAATAATATGTATTACATAATAATTTTAACTTGATTTTTTACCATAATAATTTGTGAAAATAGTTAAAATTGATTACCGATATTATGGTTAAAATGGGGTTTTGAGCATCACATGCACTTTATTAAAATTAAAATTACACGTAAATTGGATTTTTATTTAATAAATTATATTTAATATTTGTAATAATTTGAGATAAATTATATAATAAATTTCATTTTCATTTATTCATAAATTATAAATTACCTCAGTAAAAAAAGATACATGTTATCATAGTAAAAAAAATAAATGGGTAAAATTGAGTAAAATTAAAAACTAAGGAATAAAATTAGAATTATTTATTTTTTTATCTACATTGGATGTGTTTCTAGACCACATAAACTATATCCTAAATTTTTGATCTATTTTGGAGGCACGTCGGGTAAGAGAGACCTCCCAATAGTGAATACTTTTGGGTATTTACTAGAATGTCACTCCTACACAACTATGAAAGGGATCCCACTCCCCTCAAGTGTTAACACATCTAAACCCAATTAGATTGAACAAAACCTGCCCAAATAACTTTTCAACACCCCTCCCATCATCCTAGAATCATTATTTTGTGCATAAATCCAACATAGAACGATTTAGTGAAAACCTAATTAGCATACCCGAAGAAGAGGTAATGTTCTTCAATGAGCGTCTTTATTTTACTTCTTTTTACAACTCCTTAATTTTTATTAAAACATATTGATATAATAAAATAAGTATCTTCCATATACTGTGATGATTTTTTAATAATTACATGACATAAAACTATCTCCACTTCTATCAAAAGGGTTATGAAATCATCCTTCATGTGTACAATGTACTACCACCTTGCAAACCGATGTCATTAATTTTTCTTTTACCACCTATCTAGTTTGGGTATTATGATGGGTATAAAGTATATATATGTTATATGTATAACATAATTTTATCGTACTTACCTGATTAGATATCTGAATAGTTCTTTTAAGCTAGGTTCCATTAGCCTTAGGTGCACCTCCCCAAAAGCCAAAGGCTGCCAAGTAGTAGTGATGGTGTAAAGAGGGAAAAGTGGAGAGTATATAACCTCACATGATGATATAATAATGGTTTGATTATATATATATCATGAAATGAAAATAAAGACTCACCGCACTCCAACAATACCCACCAATGGTGGAAAATATCTAAAAACATGTAATAACAGAAGCATAAAAAAAAGTAGTAGAAAGGTAAACACGCTAGCATGCCATTTGCAGAATATAAAACAAAATATGAATAAAAATAGGTCATGTTGTACAATAAGGAAAAAGGTTCACCCATAGATTACAATAATATCTACATACATATAAACATGTTAATATAAGAAATTAAATAAAAAGGAAAAATCCAACAGAGGAAATAACCTCAAGAAAAATTGTCATCCATCCATGCTAACTCAACTAGGATCCATCTATAGAGCTTGAACCCTTACCTGAACATAAAAACATGAAGTCTTCATGTGTCCCATAGATCCATTTAAGGTTTTGAGAACAAGTCTCATTAGGGTGCTACTCAAGTGTGAATACATTACATTTGTGATTAAGTAGGTGCAGTGTATAAATAAATAAGAATCAATACATATATTTAAATAAACACTCACTTCACCAGTGCTCAAAGGACACTAGCAATCTTTCACCTGTATCAGCCATTACCGGAATGTCTGAAGCAAAGAGGATCATTGAAAATGGCCCAAGGTATCCCCTCATGTCCAAAGACCTAGGTTAATCCTCAGGTTCCAACTCCAAACATGTTATTGGAACATCTGGAAAAATGACACCTCGTGTCCAAGTAATATCACTTACATCCCAAAAGAATGCCCAGAAAATAAAAAACATCACCCTCAACCCCATGCCCAAAAGAACATATTGGCTCCAAACCCAATGTCCAAAGGCACAAAAATATTTATCCTCCAGGTAAAAAAAATTGTCATTTCAAAGCACAATCTCTTGAGGTACGACAATTCCCCTCCTACAAAATTATCCTAGCTCTACGGCATCATGAATAGTGATCCTAAACCCGAACCCGATAGACTCAATGTTATGCTATGAAGGATCTTCACCTTCTCCATGGATATATATGAAAATTTCCATGAACCCAATTTACCTAAGCCACACTATCAGGGGACTCTACTAATAATAGTGGTGAAAACCACCTCATCACTAAGTCAACTTGTGTACATATGACTCCAAAAAATACGTTTTCCAGTCACGGGTGAGTAGCATCACAAATTTAGAACATAACCCACACTAACGCTAGCACCACATTCCACTGATCCCATGTCCCTCAAAAATGGAGGCCATTTCATTCAATATCATGGTCCATGTTTTCATCCTGAGGGTATTTCTACCTCAAACCGACATTCATGATGCCCAACCATTGATCACATCACCCAAGAAACCCGAGGAAAGCCCAACCAGATAACCAATGTCACCTTAATCCTGATGGACATGCCACGACAACTCTTGTTCCAATCCTATCATTATCCAATAGATCACATCATTATATCATAAGAAATTTATATAGTCAATTCAGTTCAATTTAAATGAAAAAAACCAATTAAATAATAATTCAATTTAATATAATTGAATTGAATGATCAATTTAAATAAAAAATCCTAATTAATATAAGGAACACCCCCAGCCTAACCACCCTTGTGATCTATGGAATCTTACCCAACCTCGTATGTAAAATAATATTAGGGAACTACCAATGACATCACATATAAAAAATTAATTAATTTAAATGTAACTCTATGAAATTCAGGTTCTCACTTGGTTGACACAACAATACGCTAAAAGACGCACCCCTCAAACACTCATGAAATCTCAAAGAAATGTATATACCACCTACTTTTTAGTTACAGACGTTGGCATGTATGATATTAGACTCTATCTATGATCATTTTGGAAGAAATTTTTGTTTCTGTTGAACACCCTAAAAATATTGAAAAATTACTCAAATAGAATTATCACTCTATAAGGTAAGAGAAAAGGAAAGGGGAAGCATGGGTGAGGAGAAACTTACTTATATGGTTCCAATGCATCTGATGGTGATCAAAGAGGAACTAGAATAAAGGAGGGGGATCACACTATAGGATATGAGGAAAGGGGTGAGCTCTTTTCTATTGTACGCAACCAAGTAGGGAAAAAATAAGGAGAAAATAAAGAAATAAAGAGAGGGGAAATCCAAATTTTCTCCCCTTTAAGAGGCCACACAGTTTTCTAAACCATACGACAACCGTAAAGGATACAGTATTAGGGTACTTCTCATGTGGAACTATCCATGCACCTTGAACACAATTTTCCATAATCATGTGTGAGTCGTGCAGAAGCCCTCTACAAAAACTATAGAGTTTCATGCATAGCTCTGCACCCTTAGTCACATGGTTTACCAAACCATGCAATAATATAAAATTGGTATGCACTGTTTGTTCTGATAAGTCGCACAGTATACCCCAAACCATGCACCTCAACTTGTAGCTCCAAAAATAGTACCTTTATGCCTATGAAAAAACTTAAACCCTTCTGAACACATTAGGAATTTATTAAACCTATAAAATCATCCAAAAAAAGATATTGGGTTCATAAGAAACTCATAATTAAGTTCTTATTATGAAAAAAAAGAAATTGGAATGCCCACCAATTTCAAAAATTAAAAAATAGAGATTTTTTCGACCCACCCCAAAATACCCAGGATGTTACAATCACCCAACCTTAACATAGTTCATCCCTAATCTATAAAAAATACAACCGAGATGGAACCAAAGGTATCCATCCTGTTAAAATTTACCCATACTACCCTATTCTCAAGGGTACATGACAACTACCTCAAGGGGACTCCCCACCTTATGATTGACATAACCCGGTCACTAACTAGACAAAAAATCAAACAAATTGATGGTCCATAAACCATATCATGACTCAAAAGTCCTCTCGTGATGCTACACCACTCCTTCACCTCATCTAGTGAATCCATGTCACATCTAACACCCATCAAGATCCTGCATCACATTGATGCATGCCACATTCCCATGAAACACAAGGAATCCATGAGGCCCTATATCTCAACATATGATCAAAATGGTCTCGATGAATCACACCTCAATCAAGTACTGCAATTAATGATTCCCATATTCTAATTCACCTCAAGTAACCTGCATCACCTTGATACCCTGATTCCTACACACATCAATCAATTTCTACATCTAAAAATTCCCAGATCTAAAGGCACCCTATGTAACCCAAATCTCTATGATGCCCTGATGCCAACGTTCCTCAATAGACACACACCCAATCGTGGTCACATAAAATCCAAGGTGCCTCACACCTCACACACACACCCAGATATATATATATATATAATGAACCCGAGCTGGTTACAAACTACTAACCAGTGTCGAGTTAGTCCATTCATATATCCCATTCACCTTATGAACCCAAAATAGTTATGCCTAAAACTTCTATCCCAAAACAAGATAAGAAGAATGACTATGACCATGGTGTATGTCTAACCATTTTCAGATCACTAGACTTCTCAAGCCCTGGAATCTCCATGGTGTGCACTTGGCCTAAAGCTCAACTACCTGAATCCTGACCTCCCTACGGTGTTCCTCCAGCCACCGACTACCAACCCCACTTTCAGGTCCCACTATATCTAACATGACCCATGTGTGTACCTAAAACTAGACTACCATCACCTGGTACTGATCCCAGTCTGATCTCAGAACCATTAGTCTACCCCAGTCTCTAACTTCTAGTTATCCAAGAAGGCTCCTACAAAAATTGTTCAGATGCACAAGCTTGACACTTCTTTGAGGCTACTCACACTTAGTCCAGACATTTCCTGGATTCCCACACTAAAAGAAAATCATTAAAGACCCACTTTGAGGTGGTCTTCTTGAGGAATTTTCCTGACTTCCATACTGCAACACATCTCGGCATCACATCATATCATTTATAATGTCACCGCTGAATCCACTTGATGCTATCATCCAACTCGACTATGACTTTTCCATCACCTCATCTTTGAGTGTCTAATTTAATACATCTGAGAATGAGGTTAACCTGGAATGTCACCCTACTGAAGGGTCAAGAACTTATGATCTCTCTCTAACCTTATCGTTGCTGAGAAGAAATAATTGAAGAACCTGGACTCAAAGTCCATCCAAGCCAGTCCCTCATGTATTACTTCCCAAGCATACACATCCCACCAGCGTTTTTCTATTCCTATTTGCATATAGGTCATCAATTTCACCCTCCACCTTAGCAGCATATCTAGTTTGTGGAAAATCATATTCATAGACTCGATCTAGTTCTTAACTACCTGTGTACCACTCTCACTTTGAAAAAGCAGTGGGTGTTGTCCCTAGAAATCCTATGTATAATATACTATGGAAGGATCTTCTCCTTCATCTCCCCTATCGAGACCCTGGATAACCCACACCAGGATTTCTCAGAGATGCTTGTTAAGCCATGACCCAAAGGCTATCAAATCTGAAAACTACCCCACCTACACCTAAGCCTATACATAAGCCTCATGATATTCCAAACCCTCATGGGTCTCAACCTACTCATTCTCTTATGGAACTAAACCATCATTCTCTCAAAGCTCCATCCAATCCATCTAGGAGGAAACCCACTGAATACCATTACATGGCCAGATAGCCTAGATAATATACATATGTATCACGTAGATAGGGAAACAGGTAACAAGCACCATCAACTCACTACCCTTACTATACCCCATCACAACAATTCCACCCAGAATCCTTACTACATGGCCTCCTCACCCACCCTCAATAGATCCATGTTTCAAATATACCTCAGTCCACACACATCCCGATGAACCATGTCACCTCCAACCGGTGACCTCATCCCCCAACCTAGTGATCAACATCACCCAATATAAATATACCTTCCTACTCCTATAATATCTCGGACCAATACATATATATCACATATCACATGTCATTTCATATCATAGGAACACATGCATATATAATATTGAAACATCATATGTGCCTAATCAAAATAATAAGAAAAAATTATACGACACACCTTTCCATAATGCGCTAAGGTTATAATAATTCATTTCCTTATGAAGAAATGGGTAAAAATTCATAATAGATATCAATTAACATCCATATTGCACCTCTCAAGGTGGAGATCATATAAACTATAAAATGGGAAAAATATAACGTCAATTCCCACCCCCAGTAACTTGGTTCGCCCCTCATGCATGGGGAGCCAAGCACACTAGAACAAGTTCTAAACACAGTTCCAACAATATCTCAATAACCATTCTACCATAATAAAAATAGTAAGACTAATAAATAGGTAAAATAAAGTCCTTTGATACCATTTTAGCATCTCATCCCAATTAGCCACCCGAACAGTGATTTCGAGCTGGGTGTTGTTGGCCTTAAGTGCACCTCTAAAAATGAAAAAGGTTTTTGGCTAGTAGAAATCATGTAAAGAGGTATATTTGGGGAGGCTATACCCTCACATAATTATATAAAAATGGCCTAAGTATATATATAACATGCAGTAGAAATAAATACTCAATAGGCTCGAATGAGACCCACCAATGGCAGAAACACATTCAATAGAAAGTAATAGTGGAAGCATAACTAAACAGTGGTGGAAAGGTAAACACATTAATATTTAATTTGAGGAATATAAAATAAATATTCACCCAAAACAATTCTTATAGTATAATTAGAAAAAAGGGTTACCCATGTATGACCATAGTAGCTACATACATATAAACATATTGTTATAGAAAAGTAAACAAAAAGGAAAACTCTATATGTGGTAAGAACCTCAAGGACCATTTACATTAATACATTCCAACTCAACAAGGATCAATATCTAGATCACAAACCCTATACCTGAATGTAAAAAACATAAAGTCTACATGCATCTTGAAGGGCCCACGTAGGGTTTGAGAATGAGTCTCGGTAGGGTATCACTAAAGTCTGTGTACCTTAAATTTTTAATTAAGAAGTGTTAACTATAAATAAATAAGCAGAAATACATGAATTTAAATAAACACTCACTTCACCGATGCTCAAAATACACTAGGAATCAACCACCTGCATCAGCCAATGTCGGAATGTCTAAAGCAGAGAATATCCTTAGCCCATAACCCAAGGTATCCCTGATGTAAAAGTATTATGTGATCCCTAATGTTCCACTTCCAAACACATCACATACTCCTCATTCAAAAAAATACCGCATGTCCATGAAATATCACTGATGTACCGAAGGATTTCAAAAAAAATAACAAACTGGTCCCTTAGACCCCTGCTTGAAAGCACATGTCGGCTCAAAGCTCGATGTATGTAGGCACAATGATATTTATGTTCAAGTTAAAATCATTACTAGCCCAAAGTTCAACTTCATGAGGTAAAATTATGGTCATCCTCTAAAATGATCCTGGATCTATAGCCTCAAGCACAGCGAGCCATAGTCCCCAACTATTAGCCTCAACATGATCCTCTGAAGGCTCCACACCTTCCCCATGGTTTTCTATGGAAAGAACCCCCAAACCAATTTACCTAAGTCGAACTACCATGGTCCTATTCCCACATGAGTGGTCCAAACAACCTCATCACTAAGTCAATATTTGGGGAAAAGACTCCAAATGGTGCATTGTAAAATCATAGTTGAGCGACATCACCAATTTAATACCTAAGTTACACCAACTCTGGCACCTCATGTCCCCACGACCATGTCACTCAAAACCGATGGCCATGACATTCAATATCACGAGCCATACCCTTATCCAGATGGCCTTTCAACCTCAAACTAAAATCCATGATACCCAACTAGTGATCACATCACCCAAGTAATCTAGGATAATCCCAACCAGACAACCAATGTCGCATCAATCCCGATGTCCATGCAACCTAAACTCTTAGGCCAAGCCTATCATGATCCCATGGATCACAAAAGTATTGAAAAAACAATTTATATATGCAATTAAATTCAATTTAAAAGAAAAAATTCATTTACTTAAGTAATTAAATTTAATATAATTGAATTGAATAATCGATTTATATCAAAAAAAATTAATATTAGGAACACCCCTGGCCTAATAACTCATGTGGTCAACAACCTTTAACCTAGACTCACACATACAACACGGTGAGGTAATGGCCAATGAAATCCCATATCAAAAATTTATTTAATTTAAAATAAACACTATGAAATTTGTGGTCTTGCTATATCAACATAACGATGTTCTAAAAGCGGACCCCCCCCCCACACAGACACCCACAAAATCACAAAGAAATGTATGAACCACCTAAACTGGAGTCATAGACATAGGAATGTCCGGTATTAGCCTCTATCTATGATTGGTTTAGAATAAATTTATATTTCTATAGAATTCCCTAAAAATAAGGAAAATGACTCAAAAATATTAAGAACTCTGTGAGGTGGGAACAAAGGAAAAGAGAATTATGGTTGATGAGAGCCTTACTGGTGCGATTCAAATGCACCTAAAGATGATCAAAACATTTCTTGGATGAAGGAGAGGGATCTCACCCTAGGAGAAGAGGATAGGGGTGAGCTACCTCCTAATGTAAACAAAGAATAAGGGAGAAAATAAGGAGAATAGGAATAAATAAATAGATTGGTAAACCAACTTTTACCCCTTTAAGAAGCCACATAGTTAGCTCTCACTTTTTCCATACCGTGTAACAACCGCGTGAGATACAATGTGAGGGTACTACATAAGTGGAACTACCCATGCATCTTGATCACGGTTTTCCCTAACCATAAAAAATCCATGTGCAATACCTCTATAAAAAATTAAGAGTTTCACACATGGTTGTGCACCCCTGCCCGTATGTTTTTTGAAACCATACGGAAGTACAAAATTGGGTTTCACAATTTGTTGTGAGAGGCCACACGGTTTAGAGCCAACCATGCACCTCAACTTTCAACTCCCAAAATAGGGACTTTAGGCCTCAAAATCACCTGAAACCCTTCAAAACGCTCAATTATTTTACTAAACCTCTAAAACCATCAAAAAACAAGATATTGGGTGGATGGAAAACTCAATATTATATTTTGATGATCGAAAATGAAATTGTCATGCCCACCAATTCCAAAAATTCAAAAAGGGAAAGGTTTTAATCCAACTCTAAAATACAAAGGATGTTACAATAATTATACCTCTAGAGTCATTATATCATATATGTACCTTATTAATTTCTATTTCATAGGATGCATGATAATGTCACTTGTTTGTATAGTGGACTACCGCCTCAAGAAGTGATGTGATTCATCTTTCGCAAAAACATTATATGGAAGGTGATAAGGAATAATGTTAATGATTATATGTGATATACATGAGATAATTATAATATTCATAAAATATTCAACATTCTTAAAATTTAATATATCATTTTATTTTTTAAAATTTAAAGATGGTAACAAAGTTCATGTAGCTGTGGACTACTGCCTTCACGAAGTGATGTGACTATCTTTTCAAAACTACACCACATGATTGATATATATAAGTATACTTAAATAAATAATATGGTTTATATTATATTATTATCATTATAAAAAGATAAAATATTACTTACACCTTACTCATAAAGATCATGGAAAAATAGAAAACATTACTCATGAGTATGTACAACCTTCCATCTCTATGATCATACCATACTTCATTTTTCATAATCATCATTAATTATTGGTTTTAAAAGTGTAATTGATGTAAAAATATGATAATTATCTCATTAGTATTATTATATATATGGCGTAACTATGTAACATGTAAAATAATAGGGTCTTTAATGACAAAAAAGGCATGCGAAAGCAAGGCAATTAGCACCCAAAACAATGAAAATAATGAAATATAATTAATGATCAGGTGATAAGATGATATAAAAAGGATCATATACTATATTATAAATATTAATATGATTTTGGTTTAAGTTAATAATATGTTTAAAACAAATATATAGTAATTTCAAGGAATATAAATCAAAAAGAAGTATGAGGTAAGGGTTTCTCATCTCGCTTTTACTTTCATGAGACATACCCCATATTCACCAATTATTTCTTTTGTGTTGTGTATATACTCCCTTTTTGTATGAAATTTAATTTATTAATTTATCACCATGAAATTTAATGTTTCATTTTATGTTATTTCTTACATGGGGATTATGATACAAAATTTAGCAAATGGTAAGAGTTTAATTCATTATATAATTGTTATTTGAGATAGTCTATGTTTACATATCTCTTGGGGGAATTATTTGACATTTTCATCTTAAAATAATTCTATTTTATTATCCTCTAGAAATTAATGATATTTACAAGTAATATTTCCATTATTCCACTCTTTGATACTTAAAATAACTTAGAAAATATATTTAAGAAAATCTGAATTCATTTCTCTATTCGGTCGGAAATTTGTTTTCATCGAAAACCATGTTTTCTAAAAAAATCAAAAATTATTTTAGCCTCTTAAAATGATTTATTTAATAAATGTTTACCAATTTTCTCTTTTGAAAAAATGTTTTCAATGGAATATTATTATCATTTTCTGATCAAGTCACTTTTATAAATCTTTTATAGTGTAAAAGGAATGTTCTTTTTAACTAGTATGACATGTGTTAAATTACTTACAGACATGACCATTATTTATTTTAAGATTACTTTGAATGTTTTAAAGGTTATTTTTAAATAA
Organism: Viscum album; assembly: GCA_963277665.1. Classification (NCBI taxonomy): domain Eukaryota; kingdom Viridiplantae; phylum Streptophyta; class Magnoliopsida; order Santalales; family Viscaceae; genus Viscum; species Viscum album. Next base: position 623,379,481 of record OY728150.1, on the reverse strand, counting down.
AACATTTAACTTATATTCTATAAATACTTAGTTTTTTAAAAAAAATGAAGAAAAGTATTTTTAAAATGTTTTTTGTTTTAAAAATTGATTTTCAAAATTAAAAGGATATTTTCCTAGAGGATATTTTTAAATATATTTTTATTTTATTTATATTAATAAACAAAAAACCCTTTACTCTTACTCTAATGGGTATATTTCGTAATGATTTCATACTTATTATTTTTTTGGATGGTTTATGTTTGATTTTACTGGGGATGTACTATTTTGATACAATTCACTTTACTTTGGGCGGTCTATGATTATGGTTATTAATAGGGGAAAGTATTTACATTACTTGTGATAGTTTAAAATATTAATTTTTATGTTGATTTTATTTATTCCATTTTAAATAAGGAATTTGTTGAACTTAGTTAGTGATGTGTGGGTCTCAGTATATATTGCTCCATGATGCATCAATAAGTCTCTTGAGGCAAAGTATATATGGTTTTGGCTAAGGCCTTACCCATTTATATAGATATCATCACAAATAATCAATGGTATTAGATATCACCATGAATCCTCGATGATCCTAGTTGTCTTGCCATGAATTCTTGAAGGTATTAGATGTTGAAAAAAAGCATCGATGCTACTAGATGTCTTGGAAGGAATCCTCAACGATATTAAATGACTTGAGTGAGTCCACAATGATATGTTTTAGATATCCATCATTATGAATTCTATTATTATGAATTCAATTATTTATATTCCCTACGATTATTTGATAATTTATAATATTCGTGTTTAAGATTCATTCTCACATGATTATTTAAATGGAATTATTTGATCAAATTTTATTCCTTCTATATTATACTCAAGTTGATGAATAAATATGATGTGTGCTGAGTTATTTACCTTACCATTTTTATTATGCCTTATTAACTAATATCTTCCACTATACAATTACCCTTATTGAGCATCTAATCTCACCATTTCTTATGTTTTATTTTCCCCAAGTGTAGTGTTCTGACCCAATTAGCCACCCGAATAGTACTTCGGGCCGCATTCCACTATCCTTGTATTCATATCCCCATATGACAAAGGCTGCCAACTAGTATTGAGGGTGTAAAGAAGTGATAGTGGGGAGACTATACCCTTTGGTGATGATATGATAGTGATATGATATATAAATATAATGCATTGGAAAATAAATACCAACTCAAGATGAGAAATATCATACAATAGCATAATCATTCTAGAAAACTGTAGTGGAAATAAATAAACAAAATAGATATTTTATTTATAGCTAAATATGTATATCAATAAAATTCATACAATAAAATAACCAGAAGGGTCGTCAATAGTTGAACACAATACATTTATATACAATTAGCATGCTAATACAAAAGAAAAAATGAAACAAAAACTCCGTCTATGGTAGGAACCTCAAGGTACCTTTTAATCCATCCCATTTCTAATCAATCACTAGCATCCATCTCTATATCCTAAACCCTTACATGAATAAAAAAACAAAAAGTCAATGTACTTCCCAAAGGGACCTTTTAGGGCTTGATAATGAATCTCAGTAGCCCACCACCAATGTGTTCCTACCTTAAATTTTCTATTAATCATGTTTGTAATAAAAATAGAGAAAAATAGTTCATGCATATAATAATTACTAGCTTCCTTGGGTGCTCAACAACCACCAGGAATCTATCAGATGCCCCATCCAACACTAAAATAATTTTTGAGGAAAGGATATTTATCATATGGCCTAAGGTATCCCCTAATGTCATATAGTCCCAGTTTAGCCCTCAGGTTCCACCTCCAAATGTACCCCACACCTCAATCCATAAACCAAGTAATTGACACCTCATGTCTTCATCATGTAACCATCACCCCAAAGGCATTCCAAATCAAATAATCTAATCCCTCGGACTGCTAATCAAAAACACCAATCATCTTGAACCCTAATGTTCAGAGGCACAATGATATATTTCCTCAAAATAATATCATTGCTGGATTAATAGATGATGTCTCAGGGAATGGTGATGCATGTCCTCCCAAAATTATTATATCCCAATGGCCTCAAGCATGGTGGGTCTCATCCCCCAATTGATAACCTCAACTTTAACATATGATGGATCATCACCATCCCCGTGGATTTATATAGTAATCACATCAGACTGATTCCCTAATATGCAAGTACCAAAGGCATCTACACACATGATTATTCAACACAACCTCATCAACTTAGTCATCCTATGTCTACACGAATCCAAATAGAGCATTAGCTAACATGGGTGAGTGGAAATTATTAATTTTGAACCTAAGACACATAAATCAAAACCTCATGACTTTGTGCCCATGTCAATCAAATCCAATTTCCACACCATCCCACTTATCTCATTCCATGTCTAAAACCTGATGGCATCTCCAACTCAAATTGATGAACAAGGTCCCAACTTGTGGTCAACACCACCCAAATGCCTCAGTCCAAGCACTTCTTGATGATGACATCACCTAATTCCAAATGGATACTATTATCTCAATACTCAAGATGATCCTATGAAAGTCCCAGGGATATCATGATAAATTCATATATAGAGTTAAAATCAATTAAAATTAACAAAAAATAAATTTATATAAATCACACACCAGACCTACTACCCAAGGTCTAAAGACTCTTGTTGGGATCATACCACTTTTAGTCTCAATTTATCTTGCCTATAGGAATCTCAGAAGTTCGAATTAATTACTTTAAAAACCATTTTAATCATAGGTTCTCACTTGGTCAACCCAATGATGCGCCAAAAGAAACTCCCCCAAAACACTCACAAAAGACCAAACCAAAGTATGCACCACCAACATTGTGTTGGTAGACTCCCACACATATGATATTGGCCTCTAACTTAGACCGATTTGGAAGAAATTACCATTTCATAAGAACACCCTGAAAATAGGGTAAAATAACCCATATGAATTTAGCACGCTTTATGGTGAGGGAAAGGAAGAAATGAGGAAAGAGGAAGGATAGCCTTACTAATACAAATCCAATGCCATATATGGATCTAGAAATAGAACTTGTATAGATGAGAGGGATCAAACCATAGTGGGGAGGAAAAGGGATAAATCTCCTGGATGTGTGAGACCCGTGGAGGAATAAATATAAGAAAAACACATTTAAGGTGGGAGGGTCAAAAGGGTAATTTTACCTCTTTAATGGGACACAAGGTGAGCTTGCATGGTTTTCCAGCCTATGATGAAACTGTGTGGCTCATACAGCTTAATACCCAAGACCTTCATGGTTATTCCTCATGGCTAGGCCCAACTATGCATAAACTGTGCATGCTATAGTGCATAGGTAATTCCCATTTTCCATTAAGCATGCAGGCATGCACACATTTTGTCAAACCATATGCATACTATGAAAATTCACTTTTCTAAAAAATGTAGAGGTTTCATGTGTCCATGTACCTTCTCTTATATAGTTTTATAAATCATGATTAGTGAAAACGGAGGGTGCATGGTTTCTCTTTAGAGACTACACAGTTTACCAAAATTGTGTTCCTCAGTTTGTGTACATAGAAAACTTTTATTTTCAACCTATGACAAAACCAAAACCCAAACGAACCACTGAGACACATTACAAGAATTATGAATCATCTAAAAAAGTACTTTGGTCAAAGTAATACTTGTAATTATGTTTTATTAATCGAGAAATATGTTGTCCTATCGACCAAACTAAAAAAAATCAAAACGGGCAAGGAATTTGACCCACTCCAAAAACTCGAGATGTTACAGTCTCCTTGCCTTAACACAGCTCATCCCTGATCTATAAAAATAATAATACAATATGGTACCAAACATATTCATATATTAAAAATTACCTCATACTACCCCTGATATAAAGGGTACAGGCCAACCACCTCAAGGGTCTCCCCACCTAATGAGTTACCTACCCTAGTCGCATCTTAACCCAGTACTCAAAGAAAAACAATGGTCTATCTACCATCCCTGGACTCAAAGTCTTCCTATGATGTATCAACATTGTAGCACTGCATCAAGTGCTCTTGTGTCATATCTGACACCCATCAGAATCTCACACTACACAGATTCATGCCTCATGCCCATGCCACAAATGGAACCTATGAGCTCATGCATCCCAATAGATGTGCAAAACAAATCCCGGTACCTCAAACCTCAATTAGGTCCTACAACACAGTAATTTATATATGCTTATGCACCTAATGTGATCCCACATCTCCTCAATACCATGAAACCAACACACCTCAATAATCACAAATTCAATTATTCTAACATATAAGTCCTAGTGCCATGCATCTCATATATATATATATATATAACGCATTTGTGCCAATGCCAACATACTAAACAGAGTCTGTTCAGTCAAAATATACATCATTTGAACCTTGTGCACAAAAAATTAACTTTTTTTAAAAAGGCCATGCCAAAAAAACAAAAGAGTACCCCAGTCACACCCATGGTGTACCTCTGACCATCATCGGCCCACCAACCTGCTCTAACCCTAGAATCTCCACGACATGCACCTAGATAGAAACCAAATTTCATGAATCCAATCCTCACACTGGTGTTACACCAACCACTAGCCAATTACCCTACTGCTGGGTCCCACTATCTCTACTATGAACTCCGTATGCAGTTGAATCTCTATTACCATCACATGGTTCCAATCCATATCCAATATCAATACCATGATTCCTCCCCAGTTCCTAACTATTGGCTATCATAGAAGGATTCTTATATAACCTACTGAGATGACCAACTTGTAAACTTTCAGGGGACTCCTATGGAGAACACTCTCACTAATTCTTGACATGTTTTGGGTGCCTGCACTAGAATCACACCATCGATGACCCACTATGAAGTTGTATGCCTGAGTAATTGGACCAAATTTCATGCTGGAAATCCTCTTGGACCTGCTTCCTACTATTTTAAGTGTCTCCACTAAAATCACTTAAATTCTTCACTCATCTTGAGTACGACTGATCCATCAAAATTCTGTTGGCTATGAGAGCCTGATTCATTGCCTCAAAGAATGAGGAAAATTTAATGATATATAGTTTCACCAGAATGGTGTTCCATAAAACATCATCAAAATGCCTCAAACTCGAGGTGTCATCCCCCACCATGTCAGGTGAAAAACAAGAAAACTCGGTGGACCTCACAACATAGTCCATGACATACATGTCACCCCACTGAAGGATTAAGAACTTTTGATTTCTTTATGCTCATATTGTCTACAGAAAGAAGTGCTTAGAGAAATTGGCCTCAAACTCCTTTCATGACATCCCATTGTGTCAACCAACCTAAAATTACACATCCCACCCATGTTTATCTAGTTCTTTGAGAATATACATATCCAGCTTCACCCTCCACCCTGGAGGAATCTCAAGCCTCTTAAATATCATCTCCATCACCTTGATCCAATTATTAGACACCTGTGGACCACCCTCACCCTGCAATAGTGGTGTGTGTTGCGACTGGAACTCCCGAGTCAAATAATCCATGGATGGATATGCTCCATAGTCTCCCATATCAAAAACCTGGTGGAAAAATACCAGACTAACCATGATCTGGTCATCATGCCATGGCCCAAAATTTGTCAACTCTTGCAGCTGCCCCACCTCTAAAGGATCCTATACCTAATCTTGTAAATATGGATCATGATCTACCTAACACTCAGGGGCCTCATCTCACCCCTTAGGGGTCTAAAATCATGAAATCTCAAGTGGAACCCTGTCATCCCTCGCCTCATGCTCCATTTAAGTCATCCAAGTGGAAAACCATGGAATACCAATACATGGTTAGACATCCCAAATAACACACACACAAACACATATATGTATATAAATAACGTAGAATGGGAAAGTAGTAACATGCAGTGTGATCTCACTACCCTTACCCTTCCCCATCACAACCATGTCATAAACAATCTATCATGACTCATCCCCCGGGGTATGTGTTGTGACTACCCCAATATTTCTTTCCATAAGCCAGGGGATGGACACTAGCACCAAATAGGCATATCCCAAAAAGGGAAGGCATTTTACTTTAAACCTGTACACACGAACCCAACAAAAACTGCAGAATGTTAAACACTAAGTAAACCAAAACTATAATTGAGAAAACTACTAGAACTACAGTACAAACTAAAAAGGAAAAGGATAAAGAATACCAGCCTGAAACTACAAAGGAAATTACAATTTCCATGGTCCAGCTACACAAACCCTACCTGAAGGGTATGGGGAGGGTATCTGTCTCTATCTATAGAAGTGTGTCCCATCTATATTGTATCACTAAGAACTACTTGGTCCCAGTCCACTAAGGTATTCATTGAAGCATCGATCACTTGCACAGCATAAAACGCATGCTAGTGAATCCCATGCAGGGGTGAGTAACACAATACTTTGTATGGACCCAAAACTCAAATGTAAACACCACAAAGAAAGACCACTCAACAAGATCACAAATAAAATACAACTCACACCACGTATAACTCAAAGTATAATAAATAGGATTATCATTAATAAAGCTAAACATTCGTACTGATAATGTATTCATCATCTAGGTCCGCTCATCACCTAGGCCAGCGGGATCACTGAGACCCGCTCATCTCTGGGGCCATTTGGATAACTTAGACTCACTCGTCTCTGGGCCAACTGGATCACATATACATGCTCATCTCTAGTACAACTGTATCACTTAGAACTTCTCATATCTGAGCCAACAAGGTCACTTATACCTTCTCGTCTTTGGGGTAGTTTGATCACTTAGACCCCCTCATCTATGGGCCAACAAGATTACTAAGACTCGCTCATCTCTTGGCTTGCTGAATCACTTAGACCAACTTGTCACTAGTCCAGCTCAATCACTAAGACCCGCTCATCTCTGGTCCAACTGGATCACTAATACATGTTTCTCTCTTTGTGAGCTAGATCACTAATACCCACTCCTATCTTAGCCAACTGAATCACAAAGACCCACTCGTCATATCCTTTAAATCATAGCCAACTGTTGGATTACTACTCATAGCATGCTTGATTCAAAGAGAATCAAATCCTCAAGACATTGATCTCATCTAAAATTCAATGAAATATCACTTAGAGTATTCCCAAAGGGCCGTCTTTTCACAAGGGTCCTAACATCATAAATAATGCATCAATCAGACACCAAGTCTGAAAGATATTGGGAAGTCAGATCTAGACTGTGCTCAGAGGTGGATCGATAGACGTGGTATGCTACAGTGACATCCAACAGTGAGATGTAACTACCCTGAAGGTAGGATCCTTGGAAGGTGACCTCTAGATATTCCACATCCTTTGATGCACTTTCCTTTCAGTTGGGCTTGTATTCTGGCCCCTTTTTCTTTCTGTGGTACTTTTACTTGTTGTTAGTTCTAGTTCCCACTTAATTTTCTATAGCATGGTCTATGTGTGTGTGTGTGGGTTAAAAGGTAATGACTTACCTATTTGGGATATGTCCTTTGGTGTTAATCTCTAACCCATGACCGATGGAAGGTGGACTTGTGGTAGTCCCAGCATGGTCCCCGAGGGACAGCTCATGATAGCCCAGTTCATGCCACTAGCTCAGCCTACATGGGAGTCTGGTTCTCCCCCTACTCGGACACCCACTGGGCATTCAGTTCATGTTGCCTGTGGCTAGATGAGGTCGGCCTCCCCATCTCGACACGCAATCCTATGGGGAACACATGCTATCTGCCTTTCGTAGCCCACCGACGTGATCCACTCCTCCAGCATGGCGCCCTAGCAGAATCAACCTCTTACACCAATCGGATCTCACAGACTAGTTTCCCTTATGGGTCCCACAGACATCATGGAACCTTCGACATGGGTGGATGGCCGCATTAGCCTACCTCCAACCACCAACATCCGTATTGGCAGCCCCTATCACTGTCGTGGCATGCCACCTCCCGTATGTCGCCACGGCTGGTGTATCATATCCCGGTTCTGCGTCATGGTGCTACCTCTGAGACTGGATGTCACAACCTCCTACCACCACTACAGCCTATCACCGGTGTTGTGTCCCTTCTTCCTGGCATCTCTTCATCTGATGTGTTTTTGTCATTGTGTCACAAATAATAAAAAGGATGAAAGGAGAGAGAGGGGAAGGATTCACACACAGAAACATCCAAAGAATGATTTGGGTCATTTTTGGTGTTGAACCAGATTCATTCTTCATAGCAAGATCATGAAGAACCATAAATAAAGTGGAAAGATCACTAAGATAACGATCACCTTTCCCCACATCATTAACTATCTTGCATAAATGATCGATATAATGTGTTAACTTGTTTGTAAGTTAACCCACATTCATCCTTTGAAGAATATAACAGGGAAAAGAAATAGTTCACATAAAATAAAACTCCCTACAAGAGATATAATTTTTTGTCAAGGAAGAATGGGATTGTGTGCCTCCATTTCTCATTCTTGATCTTCAATCCATAGTTGCTAGTGATTTCTCGATGGGTGGAAGAAGGGCTATTTTTCGTTCATCTTTGGCACCCACCAAACCCCTAGAGCAATTCCAGGATTTTTCCAACAAACATGTATTTTTTTAGGCTATTAATTGATGAATTTGAATAAGTGTTTCTATTGTACTACATTACAGTGGCATTACACTGACTCATTAATGAGTTTCATTAATCATATTAATCGTCACCTCATTGTTTCACTATAGCGCTGACATGCTACTACACAACGATAGAGAAAACATTTAAAATAAATTTTTAAGTTATTTAATTTTTTCTTCTAAAAATTCTAAAAATTAACTTTCACCCTCAAACCGTGATGGTGAAGGATATGCTCTACCTAATAGAAACATGCCCTCATGAGCTCTATAGTACTCTCGAATTTCTGATATGAGTTACCGTTTAGGAGTTACAAGGATTTGAAAATAAAATAATTGTTACTTAATTATTTTATTTACATCCAAAACAACATTCCACTATTGTCCAGTATCGGCCAATGTTAGGCCCTTTGTAGGAGAATCCTGATGCTCTGAGTTCAATGGTGTGATCATATTTTTGATCTGGGAACTAGTTTAAATGTTATAAAAACCTTCTTGGACCTTTATTTAATGAACTTTAAAAATAGTTCAAAAATTACATTCCAGCCACTCCAGGTGTCAGAATTACATTCTATCTTAGAGCCAGATTTTGAAATAATCCCATTTAAATTTCCAAAAAAATCATTGAATTTCAGGGTATTACATTACTCCCACAGTTAGGGATTTATGTCCACATAAGCTAAATCAAGGACTAATCAAACAAATAGGGGTACTGATCACAAATATGAGCCTCTTTCTCCCACATGATCTCTTAGAGATTCCCATGCTTCCAATGAATATAAACCAGAGTTATCGACCATCCATGAAGGATCCTCTCTTGTTGATCCTCTATCTTCATTGAGTACTCCGAAAACATCACCTCCTCATCAATCTCTAGCTCGTTGTGATCAATGATGTCAGAAGGTTCGTGCATGTATCTTCTTAGCTACGATATGTGGAAGGAATAATGCAACCACTCTAACTACGATGGTAGATCCCAGCAGTATGCCACCTCTACCACTCTATGTAGTATCAGGAACGTTTTGATGAACCTCAGAGATAATTTGTCACCCCGACCAAATCTACAAACCCCTCATCGTGGAGTGAATCATAGGAATACGTGGTCCTTGTCCTAGAACTCCAATGGTGTCTTTTTCCTACTGTAATAAGACTTCTTTATGATCTGGGTAATCTTCATCCATTTTCAGATGACCTACACCTTCTCAGTGATAGCCTATACCATCTTTGGACCCATGAGTGCTAACTCCCCTAGGTCTGTCTAGCATAACAGTGACTTGCATGGTCACCTGTATAGTGCCTCGAATGGTTCCATACCAATGGTGGAGTGGTATTTGTTGTTGTACAAAAACATCACCAATGGTCTGTGGTCCTCCCAACTGCAACCAAAATCAAGGATGCAAGCATGGCGCATGTCCTCTAAGGTTTGTATCGTCTACTCTGTCTGACCATCTGTCTATGGGTGAAAGTCTATGCTCAAGCATAGCTAAGTCCCAAAAGTCTCCATAAATCCCCTCCACAACTGGGATGTAAATCATGCATCATGATCTGAGACTATTGTAGATGGGAATCCATAGAGTCGAACTATCTCCTAAATGTAGAGGCATCCCAAGATCTCTAATGAACCCTGCTCTAGAATGGGTAGGAAGTGGGCTGGCATATTGAGTTGGTCTATGATCACCCAAATGGTATCATCCCCATAGACATATATGGTAATCCCGTCACTATGTCCATCGATATTCCATCCCATGTCCACTTTGATACCTCAAGAGGTTGTGTCGAACCTACTGGAACCTGGTGCTCAGCGTTCACTTGCTGACAATTGAGGCATCTTGAGACAAAATCTTCTACTTCCTTCTCCATCCCTGTCCATCATTTCTAACATTGGAGGTCCTGGTACATCTTCACCACACCTGGATGTACCGCCAAATAGGATTTATGGAACTCCGTCAATACCTCCTCCTACAACATCACATGTACTGTGGTGAATCCTCTAAAAAGGATGATGTGCTCCACACCTTTTGAATATACAACAGGGGCATGCTCTGTGGACATCTGGGAACATGAAGTCTCGCAACTGGCATCTCCGAGTTGTGCCTCCCTAAATCATGGTAAGATTGGAGGGGAAACTACCATAGACTAAAGATAAGCTTCCTCATCTCTATCAGCAAAGGATATTTGAAGTGAGGCCAACTTCTCTGAGGTCTCATTAAGTATCCGTGAACTCGATATTATACTAAGAGAATCGTCCACCACATTCTCCTTCCCAAGAGTATAGACTATCTTGAAGTCATAGTCTTGGAGGAACTCTAGACAATGACAGTGTCTCAGATTCAAATCCTTCTGAGAAAATATATACTTGAGAATCTTGTGGTCATAGTAGATGATGAATCATTCACCCATAAGGTAGTGTCACCACATGTTAAGTGTGAAGAATACCACTGGAAACTTAGGGTCATGAGTTGTATAGTTATCATCATGTTTTCCGAACTATCTTTAACCATAAGCAATCACTACTTACCCCTGGATTAGGACACAACCAATCCCAATTTCTGATGCGTCATAGTACACCATGTAGTTGGTGGGTTCCTCTGGAAACCTCATGATATAAGCACTTTACAAGATCTTCCATAGCTGTTGAAAGATTTACTATAATCCTTCTATCCATGCAAAAGGTTATCCCTTATTTGTTAATACCATCATGGGTGCTGCTACTCTGGATAATTCAGGTACAAATCTCCAATAGCACCCAACCAACCTAAGGAAACTACTCACCTCAGTAATGCTCTTGAGTGGTTCCTAAGAAATCACTACCTGTATCTTCACTATATCCACCACAACTATATCCTTTGAGATTAAATTTCCTAGAAAGTTGAATTTTTATATCCATAACTCACACTTTGAGATATTTCCATAAATATTGTGCTATTGGATTGTGTATAGAACCATCCTCAGGTGTATTGCGTGCTCCTCCTCAGATGCAGAATACACTAAAATGTCATCAATGAAGACCAATACATACAGGTATAAATATGGCTAAAATATCCTCTTCATGAGTCCCATAAACACTTATGGGGATTTTGTTGCACCAAACATCATCACTTTGTATTCGTATTGGTCGTAGAAACATCTGAAAGCCGTCTTTGAGATGTCCTCACCTCATACTCGAAGCTGGTGATAGAATGATCTAAGGACTATATTCAAGAACCATCTCAATCCCTTCAACTGATCAAAAAGGTCATCAATCCTTAGTAGAGGATACTTGTTCTTCACATTCACCTAGTTTGGGCACTGGAAGTCCATGCATAACCTCAATATTATGTATTCCTTCTTGGAAAACAACACTAGGGATACCCATGGTGAAACACATTTCCTTACAAACCCCTTCATATGAAATTCCTTCAACTGTATCCTCAGCTCTCGGAGCTCAGCAGGATCCCACTGATATGAAGGTGTAGATATTGGTATCGTCCCGAGGTACATATCATTGTACAAGTCTACCTCTCTGTGGGGAGGTAGTCCTGGAACATCCTCTGGAAATATTTCCTCATACTCGTCCACCATAGTAGGAAAAAGTGGACTCACCTCATCCAGTGCACCAATGGTCATGCTAGCCAACTCAGGAGTGATCGGTTTCACCCTCTTATGTGTCAGTCCATCTCATGCTGCAAGGACTCCCTTATCAACTGTGAATAAAAACCTAGTCCCATCCTCATGGACACACTGCACTCTGCACCTGAAACAGTCAATATGGGAATGAACTATGGATAGACATTCCATACCAAGGATGATGTCGTAAGGCCTCAATGCCACTACTAAGAGGTCTCAGTCGAATATTTCTCCTTATAGATTAATCTTACACTACTAGGACAAGTGTGTAATCATTGAATCTCATCCTCTAAGATTCTCTAATCATAAGGATTGAGCCAACGGCTCAATCAGAATCTATGAGATCTAAACAAGATCCCTAGAAAAGAAATATTGACCTTTACCTGTGTCTATAAGAACTAAATTCAAGGTGGAGAAGACACATATCATACCTCTAATCATCTATGGAGCGATGTGGTCATAGGCCTCCATTTCCTAAAGCTAGCATCGCCCCTGTCCATCGGCTCCCGAATCCTATGGTGGACCACCTTGGGGTGGTGGTGGTAGCACATCAAACCTATGTCTACTACCTGCCACTCAACTCACTCCCCTACCATACCCACTGACTTGTAGACCAACTTGCTCTAACCTCTATCTCTGCATTGGTGGCCCCTCGATTGTTCTTTGATCGTCTATGCGGAAGGTCGAGCAGTCACGTTCCATGTGTCCCGGCCTTCCACATGAGTAACACACTCTTATCCTCTGTAGACTCTCGCTACCCTGGTAGCCTCAATCTACTAACCCTGAGTCTTGGGGTCATCCTCTAGATAGTCTGGACCACTTGGACCTCTACGTAAAATTTCATCTTCCTTCTATAGATGACTCGGACACTCGTCACCCGGTGGTAGCTCCCACCATCAGTTCCTGCTCAACGATGATGCTCTCCACCAGTAGAGCTCACTCAAACACACCATCTTGTATAAGGATGCTGAGGGAAATCATTGATGTTTTTATCTCCTGTTATATTCCCTTCTCAAAGGTTTGGTCCCTAATGAAAGGGTCTCACACCATATATGTAGAATAATAGGAGAAGTATGTGAACCTCACCGAGTACTCATCCACTAATAGGCTACCCTTCTGTAAGTGAAGAAACTTGTGTATTCACACTGATTGAAAAGTTATGTGGAAGAACTCCTCCCTGAAAATTCTCTCAATGTTAGACTAGGTGATGGTTTCCTCCTCATGAGTTTGGATGGTCAAACTCCACCCTATCCCCACTAAGACATGATGAAGGCTCACTTCTAGAACCACCATCTAGTCAAGTGGTTTCCTCAATAAGAGAAAGAATCACATCACCACCTCTATCCAATCCGATGTAGCCTAAGAAATTGTCTCCCCCCTAATCTTGTGAGGTATCTGTCACTGGAACTTGTGTAAGGCACTGAGCTAACTTGCATCATCTAGAGGTAGCATCAGTATTAACTTCTAACCAATGGGTGACGGTATCATTGGGACACCTCCTGAAAGTACCATATCAGGTAACAATCCCTCTACCAAAGCCTAATCACTCTGTGGACCATACTCTTGGTCACACACTAGAACCCTATCTGGCCGTATGCATGGAGGTATCCTAAAAGAGATCAAGATGAATCACAGTTAATAGATTATAAATGGTGAGTTTAATCTGACTCAGAAAGATTATAATAAAACATTCAAAGATGAATGCAACCAGTGTTTTCATGTACTAATTCAGAAAGTAGAATTAAGGTTTCTGGTGTATGGATATGTTGGTCGTTGCACCAACATAAGAATCCCTGGCCTAAAAACCAAACTCGAAACACTTAACATGGTTTCCCCATGAAAATTACAAACTCTTAGTTCTTCTGGTAGAACTGACCTCACCTTTGATATCAATTTTTCATGACCCATCCCCTAGGGCCCATGTCGTCACTATCCCAAACCTTCCTTCCATAGGCCATGGTTTAGAGACTAGCACCTAATATGCATATCTCAAAAAGGGAATATGTTTTTTTTTAACTGTACACACGCACACAACAAAAACTGTGGAAAGGTAAAAAATGAGTAAACCACAACTATCACTGAAACAACTACTAGAAGAATAGTACAAACTGAAAAGTTAAAGGAGCTAGAATACAAGCCCAAAACCACAAATGAAAGTACAACTTCCATGGTCCATCTAGTCAAACCATACCTGAAGGGTAGGTGGAGGGTTTCCATCTTTAGCTGTAGATGTGTCTATCTCTAGCCGTATAAGTGTGTCTCATTTGTCCCATCTCACTTACCACTACCTTGTTTCTATCTGACAAGGTCTCCGTCAAAGTGTAGATCACATGCACGGGACACGACACATGCGGTCGAAGCCTGTGGAGGGGTCAGTAACACAATACTCAGTAGGGGCCTGAAATCACAAAGGAAAGACCTCAAAGCAAGACCACACTGCAGGATCACAAAGAAAAGATAGCTCACACTAGGTATAACTCAGAGTATAGGAAGTAGAATTATCAGTCATAAAGATGAACATTCATATTGTTGAGGGATTCATCATCTAGGCCCACTCATCACCTGGGCCAGTGGGATCACTAAGACCGCCTCATCTCTGGGGCCAGCTGGATGACATAGACCCACTTGTCTTTATGCCAGATGGATCACTTAGATATGCTCGTCTCTAAGCCAGCTCAACCACATAGACCCGATCGTATCTGGGACAGTTGGATCACTTAGACCTTCTTGTCTCTGGGCTACCTGGATCACTTATACCGGCTCTTCTCTGTTCCAACTGGATCAATTAGAAGTGCTCCTCTCTGGTCCACTTGGATCACTAAGACTCACTCATCTCTTGGTCAGTTGAATCACCTAGACCTGCTCATCTCTAGGCCATCTGTATCATTAAGACCCACTCGTATCTATTCCTGGTGGATCACTAAGACCCACTCTTCTCTTGGATAACTGGATCACAAAGACCTACTCCCCTATTAGCCAGCTGAATCACTAAGACTCATTTCTCATATCCTTCGCATCACAACCAATCGTATAATTCCTACTCATAGCATGCTTAATTCAAGTAGAATCTATTCCTCAATCATCGGTCGCATCAGAAATACTAATAAGTATCTCTTAGAGTATTTCCAAATGACTGCCTCATCCAAAGGGTCCCAACGCCATGGACGGATCATCAATCAGATCCCTGGTCAGAAATATATTGGTGTTTTAGTAAACAAGGGTCAGTTGTGTCTGGTCCCGGTCAGACCTGGTCAGACCGACCTGACCAACCCGGCCTGGGGGTCCTACATGACACGACCTAGTTCTGCTAACCCAACCCAACCTGGTGGGGTATGTGTTGGCCCGATCTAGCCTAGATGTTGGGCTAGGCCCATCGTTCCTTGCTAGACTCTACCTAGTTAAGTCATGGGTCTAGCTCGTTGGGTCACCCAGTGACCCGGTTTCATCCGGCCAGGCCCGCAACTAGCCGGACAATTATTTCCCAGCCTGGGCTTCCCCACAACCTAGTTTGTCCCTTTATCCCAACTTTCATCGATTGGTCATATTTTCTCCAGCCTGGGCCACCCTAGTGGCCAGGTTCGCTCCACTATTCTGGCCCGCGTGGCGGTTCGGTTCCTACTGCACGTGGCCGTTTGAGGCCAGCCACCCATTCTCCACACGTAGTCCCATGGGGAACACATGCTAGTTGCTCCTCTAACACAGTGCCACCCTCCTACACTAGTCTGCTCACACAAACTGGTTTCCCCCACATGGCCCACAACATTATCGCGTTCCTACAGACTACATGGCGCCTCTGACGCAGCCAGGTGATCATGTCTGCCTTCCGGAAGCCACTAGCTTTTATGATGGCGGCCCCTGCCACCATCGCGACATGCTTCCAACACACAACCTCCCACCTACCACCACATCTTGGTGTCCCTTCAATGGCTGGGTGTTGTGTCTTATTGTCTTCATTGCAGCCTCTCACCGAGGTCGTGGCCTTCTAGGTCGTGACCCTTCTACCTGGCGTCTACTCGGCTGATGCGCCATTGTTGTTGTGTCAGGAAAAATAGGATGGACAAAAGGAGAGGGGGGGTAAGAAGTCCCACACAAAACAACCAAAGAACGATCCAGGTCTTTGTTCGTTTTGACCCAGATGCATTCTTATTATAAGGATCATAGAGAACTATAAATAATGTGGAAATATCACTAAGATAAATATCCTACTTTTCCCCGCATCATTAAACACTCCACATGAACGATCGATTTGCAGGTTAACTTGTTTGTGAGTTAACCCACAATCATCATTTCAAGAAAAGTACGAGGAAAAGTATGAATTCACTTAAAATAAAACCCCTTAACTTGGATAGGATTATTGGTCAAGGAATAATGGGATCACGTACCTCTGTTCCTCATTATTGATCTATAGCCCACAATTATTAGCTATTTCCTGATGATTGGAAGAATCGGCATTCGTCGTTCATAGTCGCAACCCACCAAAGAGTCAATGAAAATTTAGGATTCTTCCAACAATCTTTCATTTCTTATTAGGCTATTAATTGATAAACATGAATCAGGGTTTCTGTTATGCTGCACTGCAGAATCATTACACTATGTTACAATATCGTTACGCTGACTCATTAATGATGTTCATTAATGAGATTCATCATTTCCTCATCACTTCACCACAACGATGACGTGCCACTTCTCAATGATTAATAAAACAATTAAAATAACTTTTTAAGTTATTTAATTTCTTCCTCAGAAACTTCTAAAAATTAACGTTCACCCTCAACCCGCACTAGTCGTGGTTAAGATCTACCTAAGGGAAACACACCCTCACGAACTCAAAAAAACTCTTAGATTTCTAATCTGAGTTACTATTTAGAAGTTTAAAGGATTTTAAAATCAAATAATTATTAATTAATAATTTTCTTAATGGCCAAAAACTACTTTCCATTGTTATCCCACATCAGCCAATGTTAGGTCCTTTCTAGGAGAATCCTGATGCTCTGAGTTTAATGATGCCCTCCAATTTTTAATCTGTAAACCTGTTTAAAAGTTAGAAAAAACACAGTTTCACATTTATTTAATGAACCTTAAAAATAGTTCAAAAATATGTTCGGTCCACTCCAGGCCTTGGAATTATGTGTTGTCTCAGAGCCTATTCTCGAAATTATCCCATTTAATTTTCAAAAAAACATGGTCCTCTGGGGTATTACAAAATCCCAACCTCATGGTCTTCTTACCCAACCATATTAGATCTCTGTATCAAATATGCCTCATTTAATTCCCATCCTAATTAACAATGTCACCTCAATCTGACAACCTCTTCACCCAACCTGGTGATTAACCTCACCTCATATCATCATTCCTTCCTACTCTTATAAGATTTAGAACCACAAACAGATATAGATATGTATTACACATCAAAAAAATATTTCATTGGATCCTCTTTCCTGGGTTGGTTGATTAATATACATCTAAAGAGAATCTAGGAAGGAAAATACCACTTAGCTTCCTTTATTGACACTTTAGACTACCCATCCCCTCTTAGTACAATCCAGGTCCCCAATGAAAATCACAAGAAATTTATATTATAGGCCCATGAATATATATATATATATATATATATATATATCCTTATATGTGTCTATCCAAAAGAATAAAAAATCATCCCTTTTCATACCGAGACAAGGATCCAATAACTCATCCCTTTTTATACCAGGTAAGGTTACATATCACAAAAGATAACAATAAAATTCCAAGTGCACCACTTGAGGTGGAATTCATATCAACTATTAAATAAACAAAATAGATCAGAAATTCCTAGCCCTGAACTTGGTCTATCCCCCATGCATGGGGATGCAGTAACATAAACATGAGCTCTAAACCTAGTTTTGACATTATCCTAATCTCTAGCAAACCATAAAACAAACTATAATTTGAAACAAGAAAATGAAAACACTTGGCACCATTACTATACATCCATACACCGCTACTAATTCCCAATCAAGAACTAATATCATACCACTTGTAGAACCCTAGCCCGATTAGCCACTCAAACAGTGATTTAGGACGAGTTCCACTAGTCTTATGTGTGACTCCCTATATACCAAAGGCTGACAACTAGTAGTGAGGGTGTAAATGAATGATAGTGGGGAGACTATAACCTCTAGTGATGATATAATAGTGCTATAATATATAAATATATGGTAGAAAAAAATGAAAAATCAACTCAAGAACTATAATATCATACAATAGAAAAAGTATACTTAACAAAAAAAAGTGGAAATAAAAAACCAAAATAGACATTCCATTTATATTTAAACATGCATATCAATATAATTCATACAATACAATAACTAAAAGGTTCTCAGATAGCTATCCACATTTTATACATATAAAAGTTTCATGATTAAACAAAGGAAAAACAAAACAAAAACTCTATCTAGGGAAGGAACGACAAGGTCCCTTGTCATCCATCCCATGCCAACTCAACCACTAGGACTCATCTTCAAATCCCAACACCTTACATAGACACAAAATCATGAAGTCTACATGCATCCTGAAAGAACCTTGTATGGTGTGAGAATGAAACTTTATAAGCCACCACTAATATTTTTCTTCCTTACATTTGTGATTAAGTGTGTGTGTAATAAAATCAAAGATAAACAGCACATCCATATAATAAACAAAAGATTCATGGGTTCCCAACATCTACCAGGAAACTATCACTATCCTTAACCAACACTCGAATAACTATATAGGAGAGGATCCTTATCCCATGGCCCATGTCACCCCCTGATGTCATATAGTATCAGGTGAACCCTCAGGTTCCACCTTCAAATGTCACCTAACACCTCATTCCATCAACCAATTAATTAACACCTTGTGTCCATATCATGTAACTAAAATTCCTAAGGCATGCTAAATCGAAGAACCCTGTCCCTCTGTGTAATGACCCATAATTCTATTAATGAAATTTATCTTCTTATGTCTATTTAATATAATATAGATCATATATAATAACTTATATAAAACAATTCAAATATCATAAATAAAGAACTAAGGAAATAAGAGGTATTTCTAGGTGTTAAGGATCCTATATCGATTAAATTGTAACATTCCCATAGGAATAGTAATGTGAACCTTATGAATAGTAAACCAAACAATAGAATAGTAACCTCAACAATTAAATTATATATAAAATTTCGATATCTTATAAATGAAATTATGATATAATTATATCATAGTGTAAGTACATGCATACTTTAAAAATTAATATTTAAGTATTGGAATTTTTGTAAGTTTTAAATGTTTAATTAAAATATTATAATTAAGAAAATAATTTAAAAGAAAATTCATTTTCATAAAATTTATTTATATATAAATATATTTTTTTCTTATGATTTTAGGACAATTTTATGAGACCTTAGTTAATTTTTGAAAGTGTTATAAAATCAGTTATAAATTTAAAAATGTATATTTTGGTTAAATAATGATTTTAATTAAAATTTAAATTTCTCATATTTAGTAGATTGTTTCCATAAAATGGATTTAATTTTTGAATTCTACTTGTCAAGAAATGGTTAGGGTTATTTTTTTTATTTTTCTAAAATACTTGAATTTTAGTGAATAGTAAATTAAGATAATTTAGGATAAATGATAAATACATGATTTATTGAGTCATAGGTGATGTGTGTTTTATATGAGAACCCTTGGTTCAAACTCAAATGAACTTATTAATTTATTTATTAAAAAGAATAAATATTATTGGTTGTCTTGAGAAAAATAATAAAATAATGAATAGAATAATGAGAAATCACTGCTCTCCTCAACTATAAAACCCACCCTTCACCCCTTCTTCTACTCACTCCTCTAATCTTTTAATCTTTTCAAAGTTCAACACAAATAATATTTCCAATTCTCTCCCCACTTACAAAATCTCTTGTTCTTATCAAAATACCAAAACCCCTTTCCCTAAGGAGGTTCTGAAAGAGGATAATTCATGAGATAATCCCTCTTCCTTTATCTTTTAATTTCGTTTTAGTTTACTTTATTTTTATCCTCTCTTCACCTCCTATTTCCAAATGACCATTATAACTATAGTATCATCCATATAATATAATGATATCATGTTAATTTAATATCCATCATCAATCTCCTTACAATCTCTCTATATATTATTTTAAAAATGAAATCATCGTCCGAGAGGTGCTGATTTACGAACTTCATGGATGACGAACTTCCATTCTTAAATTTATCCCTAAAGGGTGTCCATGAAACAATTTTTATGGTTTAACCATGTTATAAAATATTTATTATATCTTATGTAGGGTTTTGGAACCATTTTATATACATGATATTAAATAAAAGAACAAAACTACTTTATTGTGATCAAGAAACCGCTAAAATTAAGCTAAATGATTATCATTAACATGTTATCTAATGATTCATACTTATATATGGGAAAAAATAATAAATAATACCAATTAAACTTATTTTTTTTCATTAATAATATTTTTTTCCCAATTTTGGATAATTATACCCATTTTACATGAACCTCATTACTCATATACAAGTATACCAATCGTAAAAACCAAGGAAAAACGCTCCCAAGAAAAAAAATATCCAATAACTAATTAAAAAGGCAATAAATGAACTTAATAAAATTAAAATAAATCAAATAAATGTATAAGATATTCTTAAATAACTAATTAATGGATTTCATTTCATTATCCAGGTCTTTAAGATATTGTTCATAACACATTCAAACATAAGGTAAGGGTTTTCTACCCGAACCTCTAATTTCTTTCGGGTTGTTATTTTTATCTCTTAACCCTAATGAAATTATTAATTATTATTATTTAATCCTTAAAAATTATTTTTTTATTTTTTATATATATGTACTAATCAGAATCTATCTTTCTTTTGTGGGTAGTTACCTGTTTTAAAAGGACCTTTCTGAAATTCTTCCAGACAAACAAGCCTAATTCAAGGGAACTTCTCATATCCTTACCTAATTCAAGTTCACTCTATAGTATGTTTTAATACACCATTATTTTTATGAAAACACTCATTTTATTAGGAAAAAACTATATTAGTTCACTTCTTTTTTTATACAAGTATTTTTCCAAAATAAATCTTCTTTGTAAAGTAAAAGAGTATTTCTCTCAAATATTACACCCTGATTTTATAACAGTGTTTACATATATTTCAACACTCTTGTTGATTCTTATGTTTAATTAGAATTAATATTTTTTGATATCATATACAATATTTTATTGAATTTTTTATGATTAGTTTGAATGTGGATGTTCTATCTTGATACCATTCACCATATTACTCTAAATGGTTAGTTTTTATATTTACCAATTGGGGAAAGTTATCTACATTTAATTTGTTAGATTCAATACGAATGTATATGTTGATTATGTTTCTACCCTTTCGTATGAGGAATGAATTGGAATTAGTAAGTTATGGGTGGGACCCACTATATCCCCTCGATGCATTGGTATATTTGATGAGACAAACTAGCCTAGGTTTTTTCCCATTATGTGCGGGGCCTTCCCTGAGGCCTTCACAGAATGATTATGATGTTCAGAATTATGCATTCCCTCGTTATGAAGATAGTAATGTTTTGTACATGTGATTATTATATTATTAGAATATCCATAGTTACGTTTTATTATAGAATTATTAGTTTTTAATTCCATCCATTTTATGGTCAAGATTGTGTTTTAATAGCATGTGTACTTTTATTTATTCACCATGCTTTATGTTTTTGCTTCTTATGTATTACTTACCCTTACAGAGCATCTGAGATCACCGCTTTTTTATGTTTTATTTTCCATAAGGATGAAAAGATGTATATTATGAATGTTCTATATTGAAAATTTTGGATTGTATGAGTGATTCAAATGAAGTTGATATGTTGTATTTCATTTCAAGTTGTAATGTTGAACTTATGTATGTATCTTGTTTTCCAATTCTACAAAATGATGCATTCCTTTAAGATACGACTTAATTTTTTATATTCCAATGTAATTAAATAAGTAACCAATTTTTGGAAAATATGGTTGGGGTCTTTATAGTAGGTATTAGAGTAAGTTTAGTAGAAACCTTGGAAACTATATTTTTAACACATAAATTAGGGAATAAAACTCTAAGATAGAATTTTTGGATAAGAGTACAAGAACATCCTAGAATTTTGGTAAGGTATAGATTTTGTGGATATTTCAAGAAAATACATCCATGTCTGGATACTACAAGTGGACATGGTTCTGGAATAAATGTACCTAGGAGTAACAACTTCAACAAGGTGTTCTGGGCCTGGCTCGGGGTAACCAGGTACAAGACAATGGGCCTTATTACGCACCTGATTTGACACTCCTGGGGGATATGCTTAGGATAATTCACATTTTAATTACAAACCATTATGAATTATCTAATTTTAAATATGTTCCCAAATAAACCATTATTATGATAATGATATTAGAAATGCATAAAATTACATTTTCTATTATGTGTTTTTCTAGTTTGACATTATTCATTATGATTCATAACCTAAACTAGTGTATGAAATTCTTTAGAAATGTAGCCTAGTAGAATAAATGGAAACTAAATGAAGGCGCATATCGCATGATGGGATTTCCCTCGTATGCAATATAATGATTTTGGTATTGGAGCTGCGAATGGTGCCATGTTACTTATAATAATACTGGGATAACTGACCCAGGTTATGAAAAATAACCTTACTTGTATAGAGAATCATGATCCACAATGTGGAGGAGAAATGTTAGACCTCTTTATGTGATGACATCCCACATCATTTAATTGTACTAAAATCTCATTCGTAGCATACCACTGGATAGGTTCCTTAGAGAAGATATTCCTTGATTTGGGAAGCAATGAAAGGGAGAAGGTTTTCATGGAAGTTTATCACCTATCAGGAGATATAGATGAGTGGTGGTCATTAATTTAAAACAGTATTGAGGAGAAAATTAAAAATATTGAATTTATGGATTTTAAGGAAATTTTCCTAGAAAAATATCTTCCTCATGAACAATGAGTGGATATGGAAAGGCAATTCTTGAGTCTGAAACAAAACGAGGATGAAAACATTGAAAAGTATGAATCCAACTTCACAAGGATAGAAAGGCATGTCGCATAATACAAAAATAATCCAAGGAGAAAATTTTATTGATTTTTTGATGGTTTAAAACCATTCCTTTGAAGGGTTATAGTCTCCCAAAATTTCTCATCATACGATGATATAGTCTCATGTGCTATTAGGACAGAAAAATAATTCTCTATGTATTATAACATTAAGGGAATGAAAAATAAGAAGATGGTGGCTGGAGAAATAATTGTTAAAGGTAAGAATAAAAGGGGGAGTTATTGGATGATTCCCATATCTCAATTTTATCTATACACCTAGGTAGAACTGAGGTGTTTAGTGATCTAAAGGTACATTTATGGTGGGATAATATGAAGTAGGAAATTTCTAATTATGTATCAAGATGTTTAGTATGTCAACAGGTGAATGCTGAAAGAAAACATCATAGGGGTGTCATGAAACCCCTAACTATTCGTAAATAGAAATGGGATGAAATCACTATGGATTTTTTCACTTTATTACCAAAAATACAAGGAAATAATGATGCAGTATGGGTGACTCCTGACCGACTTACCAAATCTGTATATTTCCTTGCTATAAGGGTGGATTTTCCACTGGATCCCCTTGAACGACTCTATGGTAACAAAGTTGAAAGATTTCATGGAGCACCACTCAAAAAATTTTCTGATATTCACCCATAATTTACATCAAAATTCTAGAAAAGTATCCAGAAATAATTGGATACTAAACTTCATTTGAGTACTTCTTATCACCCTCAAACTAGCGGGTAGTCCGAAAGAATGATCCAAACTTTATAAGAAATGTTTAGGTCATGATCACATGAATTTAAAGGTATGTGGGATCAGTATTTACATTTAGTGTATTTTTTCTAAAATAATAGTTTTCATTCAAGTATTCAATTGGAACCATATGAAGCATTGTATGGAAAGAGATTTCATACACCAACTTGTTGGGATGAAGTTAGTGAAAGAATGATTATAGGCCTAGAGCTTATGGAGGAAAAAACATCAAAGGTAAATACTATTCAAACCCATGTCAAAGAATATAAAACTAGAAAATAGATCTGTGCCAATAATCGAAGGAATAATTTGGAATTTCAAGTGGGAGATCACATTTTCATGAATGTATCTCCGTAGAAGGGTGTTATAAGATTTGGGAAAAAAGGGAATCTGAGCCCCATGAACATTGGTACATTTGAAACTATGGAGAGAATCAAATCTATGGATTATCATTTAGTAATGCTTTCTATACTTTCTAAGGTATACAATTTGTTTCACATCTCCTTATTAAGTAATTACATGTCAAGCCCAACATATGACTCACTTCTGAGAAAATAGAATTAGAACCTGGATTATCTTATTGTGAAGAGCCTATCCGAACTATGGGAACTAAATAACAGGTGTTGAGGAATTGGATGAATTGATTGGAAAGGATAATTTAGAAAATCATAAAATTGAAGAGGTGATATGGGATCCTGAGGAGATTATGATGAAGAACAAGCCAACCCTTTTTATGGGGTGAAAATCGGGAAATTTTGAGGATGAAATTTTTATTAGAGGGGAGTATGTAACAACCCAGAACTATATTAATAAAATTTCCCTTAATATGTTTATTTCATATAATATAGATCATATAAAATAACTTATAAAAAATAATACAAACATCATAAAAGAAAAACTAATGAAATAATAGGTATTTATCGAAGTTAAGGAACCTATACTGATGAAATAGTAATATGCCCTTAGGAATAGTAACATGACCCTTATGAATAGTAAACCAGCCAGTAAAATAGCAACCTCACCAATGAAATTATAAATAAAATTTTTCCATCTTATAAATGAAATTATGATATAATTATATCATAGTGTTAGTAAATAAAGAAATTAATATTTAAGAGTTATAATTTTTGTAAGTCATAAATATTTAATTACAATATTATAATTAATAAAATGATTTAAAAAATCATTTTCATAAAATTTATTCATAAATAAATATTTTTTTGTCTTGTGATTTTAGGATAATTCTATGATACCTTAGTGATTTTTTAAAGCATTATAAAATTAGTTATAAATATAAAACTGTATTTTTTGAGTAAATAATGATTTTAATTAAAAATTAAATTTCACATATTTAGAAATTTATTTTAATAAAATGGAGTTAATTTTTAAATTCTACACATTGAAAAATGGTTCAGGAGGATTTTTGGGATTTTTTTAAAATACTTGAATTTTTTGTGATTAGTAAAATACGATAATTTACAATAAATGATAAATACAAGATTTATTGAGTCATATGTGATGTTTTTTTAATGTAAACACCCTTATTTAGAACAAAAATGAACTTATTACTATATTTATACACAAATATAGATATTATTGTCTTTCTTGAGCAAAATAATAATATAATTAATAGAATAATGAGAAATCACTCCTCTCCTCCACTATAAAAACCACCCATCACCCCCTCTTCTTCTCACTTTTCAAAGCCTTGAATCATGTCAAAGTTCTTACCAAATCCTCTTTCCTAGTCTCTCACTATGTCCAAGATCTATTGGTCTTACCATAATACCAAAACCCCTTTTCCTAAGGAGTTTCTCAAAGAGGATAATTCAAGAGGTAAACCCTATTCCTTTGTCTTTTAATATCATTTTATTTTATTTATTTTCTTATAATCTACTCACCTACTATGTAAAAATGATCATGATAACTCCATTATGCTCTATATAATGTAATTATATAATGTTAATGTAATATACATCATCAATATCCTTACTCTCTCTCTCTCTCTTTATTTTAAAAACAAAATCATCATCTGGGAGGTGCCAATTGATGACCTTCGTGGATGATGAACATTCATTCTTAAATTTCTCCTTAAATTCTGGTCATGAAATAGTTTTTATGGTTTAACTAGATTATAAAATATTTATTATATCTTATTAATGGGTTTTAAACCATTTTATATACATTATATTTAGTAATAGAACAAAACTAATTCATTATGATAAAAAACCGCTAAAATTAAGATAAATAATTATCATTAACATGTTATCTACTAATTCATCCTCATATATGAAAACATAATAAAAAAATACCAATTAAACTTCATGTTTTTCATTAATAAAATTTAATTCCAATTATTGAGAATTATACCCATTTAACTTAAACTTCATTACTTATATATAAGTATTCCAATTGTTAAAACGAGGGAAACAAACACTCCTGAGTAATAAAATTGTATCTTATAACTCATAAAAATGGTAATAAATTAACTTAAAAAAGTTAAAATAAATAAAATACATATATATTAGGTTCTTAGTTAATTAATTAATGGATTTAATTTGATTATCCAAGACTTTAAGATCTAGTGTAGAACATATTCAGACATAAGGTATGTGCTTTCTACCCGAACCTCCAATTTCTTTCGGGTTACTATTTTGCTCTCTTTACCCCAATGAAATTGTTAATTATTTTTATTTAAAACTCATAATTAATTTTTTAATGTTTTATATATATTTAAAAATCATTATACTTATTTATTTTATGGTAATTTACATGTTTTAAAAGTATCTTTCTCAAATTCCCCCCAACACAAAGCTCGATTCAAGGGAACATCTTGAATTCTTACATAATTTTAAGTGAACTCTATATTATATTTTAAGTCACCATTATTTATCTAAAATCACTAATTTTATTATGAAAAAACTATATTAGTTCACTTCTGGTTTTATACAAATATTTTTCCAAAATAACTCTTTTTTGTAAAGTAAAAGAGGGTTTCTCTCAAGTTTTACTCGATGATTTTATAAGAGTATTTCCATCTATTTAAACACTCTTGTTGTTTCTTATGTTTAATTGGGATAAATATTTTATGATAACATATACCATATTTTATTAAATGTTTTATAAATAGTTTTACTATGTATGTGCTATCTTGATACCAAACACCATATTACTATGAATGGTTAGTATTTATGTTTAATGATTAGGGAAAGTTATTTACATTTTATATGTTTTCTTAAATATGAATGTATATATTGATTATGTTTCTCCCCTTTCATATGAGGAATGAATTGGAATTATTGAGTAATGGTTGGGGCCCTCTATAGCCCCTCTATGCATCGGTATATCTCATGGGACAAAGTTTTTTGGGTTTTTACCCATTATGTATGGTGTCTTGGCCGAAGCCTTGGCGGTATGATTATGATGTATGAAATTATGAATTATCTCATTATGAAGATATTAATTTTTTTCCATGTGATTATTCGACTAATATAATACCCATGGTTATGTTTTATTATGGAGTTATCAATTTTTAATTCCTACCATTTTATGCTCAATATTATGTTTTAATGGCATGTGTACTTTTAGTTATTCACTATGCTTTATGTTTTTAATTATATTTTATTACTTACCCTTACTGAGAATCTAATATTACCCCATTTTTATGTTTTATTTTTCCCCAAGATGCACAGAAGTGTATTATGAATGATATGTAGGGATAATCTAGGAGTTTATGAGTGATTAAAAAGAATTTGATATGTTGTATTTCATTTCAAGATGTAAAATTGAACTTATTTATGTATTTGGTTTTCAAATTCTAATAAAATATTCATTATTTTGGGTTATTAATTCCTTTTTATAGTCTAATATAATAAAATAAGGCACTAGATCTGGGAAACTAGGTTCGGGGTCTTTACACTCTGAACCCTGCTTGAAATAACCAGTCAGCTCTAGGCCATGAGTATGGAGGCACACCGATATGTATCCTCAAAATAATATCACCATTGTCTCAATAGTTGATCTCCCAATAAACAGTGACATCCATCCTCCCAAAAGCATCCTGGCCTAATGGTATCAAGAATGGTGAGCATCATCCACCAACTTATAGCCTCGACGTTGTCTTCTCATGGTTCTTCACCATCCCTGTGGCTTTCTATAGTAAACACCTCCAAAAATTCACTAATCCATAACTAATAGAAGCCTCTACCCACACAAGTT
This sequence comes from Viscum album, assembly GCA_963277665.1. Taxonomy (NCBI): domain Eukaryota; kingdom Viridiplantae; phylum Streptophyta; class Magnoliopsida; order Santalales; family Viscaceae; genus Viscum; species Viscum album. The sequence continues at coordinate 623,351,149 of OY728150.1, read as the reverse complement.
TTCAATACCACCTCCTCAACATGGTCATCCTATGTGCACATGACTCCAAATGATGCATTGGCCAACACGGGTGAGTGACAATCACCAATTTTGAACCTAATCCACATCAACTGGCACCTTGTACCCTTGAGACCATGTCACTCAAATATGACAGTCATGTCATCCCATATATCTTGTTCCATGCCCACAACCTGATGGATTCACCCCTTCAAATTGATGAATAAGTTGGCCAGTTTATGGTGAACACCACCCCAGTTCCTCGGGCCAAGCCTGTCCTAACGATCACATCACCTCAATCTAGAGTGTTTATGGATTCTAAATCATCGATCCAAGCCATTAAAAATCCCACAGATCTCAAAATAAATTCATTTATATAATTCAAATCAATTTAATTAAACTAATTCAATTTAAATTGATAGAAACCACACACTCAGACTACTACCCAAGGTCCAAATCCTCTTTTTAGGATTGTACCACTTGTTGTCTCAATTGACCATACCCATATACATCTTATAAGGTCAAATTTATTAATTAAAATAAACCATTTGAATAAAAGGGTCTTTATCAGTCAACCTAACAATGTGCTAAAAGTCACACCCCCCAAAACACTCACAAAAGCACAAATAAAAGTATCCATAACCTACCTTACGTTGGTATAAAACTGCACATCCAATATCGGCCTCTAACTTGGATTAATTTTTAAGAAATCGTCATTTTAGATGAACTAAATGATAATATGGTAAAACCACTCACATGAATTTAGCGCACTGTATAGAGAGTGAAAGGAATAAAAGAGGCAAGATAGAGGAGATCCTTATCGATATAGATCCAGCTCCATAGATGGATCACTAAACAGATCTCATTTGGAGGAGAGGGATCAAACCCTAGAAGAGGTGGAAAAGGGAGGAATCTCCCTATTATGCACATACCATAGAGGAAGGAGGAGAAAACATATTTAAGGAGGGAGGGGAAAAGGTAATTTTTTTCTCTAATGGGCCACATGGTTATCTCACAAGGTTTTCAAATCCTTGTGGAAGCCATGTAGGTCCTGGTTCTTAAAATCCAAGACCAGTCTAGTTATCTCGCATGGTTAGGTCCAACTATTTGAAAATAATGAGTTATATGGTACATAGATACTTCCCACTAAGCACTAATCAAGTGATAATGTGCACAGTTAGTCAAACCATGTGCATACAATACAAATTCTGTCTAATAAAAACTTCATAGGTCTCGCATAGTCTTGTGCCTCCTTCAGTATTGTTTAACAAATTGTGCTCATTGAAATAGGAGGGTGAACATTTTCTCCGTGGAGGCCACATGGTTTACCCAAACCGTGCATCTCACTCTATAGACTTAGAAATCTTGGTTTTTTTTGTCTTTGATGGACTCAAAACCCAACCAAACCCTCAAGATAATTTTTGAGCATTAATAACCATCTAAAACAGGTCTTGGGTTAAAGGAAAATTTGTAATTAATTTTTTTAATTAATAAAGAAGTTTGTCAACCCACCAAATTCCAAAATTCAAAACAGGTGAGGAATTCAACTGAATCCAAAAAATCCGGGACATTATACTAGGATGCCAAGAAGTATTTTATAATTCCTATATTGGGATATTCTAAGGGTGAAAATGTTATTCTCAAGAAAATAATTTTTTTTCTATGTTTTAAAATGTAAATGTTATTTAGGTATGTATCTAGTTTACCAAGACTACAAAACTATCTAGGTCTTCAAGATGTCACTCCTTGTATCTTATGCCAATTTCATAAAGTATGCACCAGCTCCGGGCTACTAGGGTCAAGGTCACTATAATTGGTATCAGAAGAAGTTTAGTAGAAACCTTGGGAATTAGATTTAGGAAAGAAAAGATTATAGTACAAAACCATATGATAGAATTTGAAGGTAATTATATAAGAACACCCTAATGTTTTGGGTAAGGTAGAGATTATGTGGTTTTTCCTTGAAATATATCCTCGTCTAAATAGAAAAAGTGGATGTGGTTCTAGTATAGATATTCTTAGGGGTAATAAATATGAAAAGGGTGCATTGGGAATGACCTAATTGTTACCTAGTGAATGACAATGGGAGTTATTATGAACCTAGTTTTACACTCTCAAGGATTTTCTTAGGATATTTCACATTTTCTTTACAACACTCTATGAATAATTTAATAAAAATAATATCCCAAAAGAAACCAAATTTATGATTTTAATATTATCCATGTATATTTTTTTTTAATTTATGTGTTTCACTATTTTTGGGATTATATCATATGTTTTATAATTATATGGTCTAGTCTAGTTTATTCCATCATTTATAAATGGCTACTAGTATAAGGAATGGGAAATACAACAATGTATGTAAAAAAAATTAATAATGATGATTTATTTGATGGGATTAAGCCCATATTTTGAAGGGAACTAGACTCTCATACATTATCATCATATGAGAACATAGTATCATGTTCTAACAAAATAGATAAGGAATTATCTAAGTATTCCTTCATTAAAGGGAATCAAGAGAAGAAGAGGACAACATAGTAAATATGGATAAAGGAAGGAATGGAAAGAAGTATTTTCCCACATGTGATAACTGTGGAAGGAAAAAAATTGGTATATGCTTAAGATGAAAAGTAATTTGCTTCAGGTGTGGGAAAAAATAGAACCGTGCTCATAATTTAAAGGGAAAGAAAAAGGTTTACAACATTAAATTCTATAACTATAAGGATATGGGGAACTACACAAATAATTTCTCCAAGCATCAATGGAGAATACCTTAAAAGTGGCTAATGGATCATGGTCAATATTATGATATTACCATAGATGAAATTGAATGATTAACTTTCTTGTGTGTGTATTAAATAATTATTTCATTAGACTATTTTATCATTGATATACTAGGTATAAGAATTAGGAAATGTATAAGTATTGTAATATAGTACTTTTTCATTAAGGATTTGAAAGTGTATGTTAAATGGTATTGAAACCCAAGAAAAATTATTAAGTGGTAATTTTAAATTATAGAAATGCACATTATTAAGGGAAATATAACCCTTAATGTGTTTCTCATGTTGATATAATGATATTTGAATAAATATATAATTGATATGGATAATGTAAATTGGATAGTACTGAAAACCTTAGAACTAATTAATGATTTTTTACAGAGTTTTTTATGTTATCATTGATGGAGTTAAAATCATATTTTTATTTAAGGAATATGTCTAATAATATTTTATTTATTTCTGGAATAATGTACCATGAATATATTCAATAAGGTTTTATGATAATTTATGTTATTAAAATGTTTTAAGAAAATACAAGATGATGTTATTTAAATGTTTGGCATGCATTGATTAAGAGCTACTTAATGTTTTTTAGGGAATTAATGATAAGTTCATTTTGGAAATTCAGTGGCCTTTTTGAAAAAAAATTAATCTTAATCTTTTGTAAGGTCTTTAAGTTAACCATTTATGAAATGGTTTAAGTTAAAATTTGGATGAGGTTATATAAATTAGTTTATTACTTCACTATACGAAGATTTATGCATATTGGATAACATGTACTAAGTATATTGTTTTTAGAAAATAGTTATAGATTGAATGAAAGATTAGTCACTCTTTTTTGGATCATATGACCTGTTAAAAGTGAATTTTAGTTCTTTTTGTATAAAAAAATACATTTTAGAAATTCACTTCTTGGAGTAAGCAATGAACTAGAATCTGATAAAAGCACAACCAAAGGATGAAATTATACTTATGATTTATAAATTTGTCGGGTAAATATATTTCCTTATATTCTTATAAAGTAAAATAATTCCTCAACTTTAGGAAAATGATATTGAAATAAAAATGTTATCATATTACATTCAAATTTAATGAATCATATAGACATTTAAATCATCACAAATTTATAGATTTGAGCTTCTCAACTTTCCATTGATCATTCACCTTCTTGTGATAAATGAGCTCTATCACTCTATATAATTATTTATGCTTTTATTCTATTTCCATGATTTCATTACCCACTTATATTCTCCCACTTGGAAACCTAGTTATGTGAATTTTGTACTTCTTTCTCTCTCTTATTAAGAGGATATTTTATTAACCCTTTTTACAATGTGAGTTTTTCAAAAAACAAATTTTAAAATTTTAAAACCTTGATTACCGAAATAAATATTAAATTGAGAGGATTTAATTTATTTAATGTGTGGAGAATGTGACATCCCAAAATTATAAAAGAATAACATTTTATTTAAGATAATATGTTACACACAACACTAATTTTATCTTTAGTTATGTGAAATACTAATTTAATCTTATGTTACATGAAACATTGAGTTTAGATTTCATTATATGTAATAATGACTTTCTTCAAAACTTGTGTAACAAGGAAGGCTGAATTTTACCAAACAATAATATGTTATTAATATTATTATTTTATATGGCAGTTATCACTTAGATGTTGGAATGGAGTGTAAAAATAGGATTAACTAAATTATTAAAATATATAATTTACACATCTTTATTAGTTATATATTTATTGGTAATAAAATATGAATCATTTAAAAGAAAAAAAATCTTAAAAAATTATATTTTCCTAAAAGATAGTCTATTACATCTTTCAGTGCATAATTTAAAATTAATTTTTAGAAATTTTATAAAATTTATATTAAAAAATAAATCTAATTTTTTATTTTAAAATATCGCAATTATCTTAGGTGTAATTGTTGAGATTTTTTTGGGAAGTTTCATTTTTTGATGAATAGTGAAACTGCCGAATTTTAATTGAAAACTTCTATTTTGATTAAATAATTTATAATGTTAAATTATATTTTTTATTTTTTTAAAAGTTTAATAACTTCAATTTTATATCAATTAATATAATTAATGTCATTTAAAAAAATTTAATTATGATTCTTCATAAATAAATCTTTGTAAACTTTTGAACAATTTCTTTCTAAAAATCCATTTTCTTATCCCATTTGTGGGATTAATTTTAAATTAAATTATGGAACATATGTGAATTGAATTTGGAAAAATGGATTTCATATTTGAATCAAAAAATTTATATTATCTAATAAGTTTAAATTTATTTTTAACCATAATGGTTAGTGAAATGGTTAAAATTAATTACTATGATTAGGGTTAAAACTAGGTCTTATACATTACATGCGGTTTATTAAAATTAATTTTACACATACGTTGGATTTTTATTTAATAAATTGGATTATATATTTATAATAAGTATTTATAAATTATTTAATAAATATAATTTTAATTTTATTCTTAAAGGATAAACTACCTAGGTAAATAAAAAAGATATAAATTATCATAGTAAAAACCCAAAGGGGTAAAAATGAGTAAACATAAAGACTAAGAAATAACATCATAAAAATGTATTTATTATTGATTTTGGATATGTGTCTCGTCCAAATAAACAATACCCTCTATTTTTATCCATTTTATAGGCACATGAGGTATGATAAACCTCTCAATAGTGAATAAATTGGGGTATTTACAAGAATGTCACTCCTCCTTAATTATAAAAGGGTGTTCACTCCCCTCACTTCTTCACACCTATAAAGCCATTTTGATTGACCAGAACTTGGACAAATTAGTTCCAAAATTCCCTCAAATAATCCTAGAAGTATTATTTTTTGGAATAAATATAACCTAGTAATAATTTAGTGAGAACCTATGGAGGATACCAGAAGAAGAGGTAATGTTCTTCAATGAGCGTATATATTTTACCTCTTTCTCCACCTCCTTAAATTTTTATCAAACCTTTCTAATATTAAAAAAAATTATATTCCATATACATTTATGTTGTTATGATAATTTAATAATATAAAACCATCTACAATTCCATCAAATTAATTACAAAATCATCATTCATGTGTATGACATACAACCACCTCAAGAAATAATATTATTTGTTTTTTCATTACCACCCCTCAAGGTTGGGTATTATAATGGATATAAAGTATATATATGATATATATATGATATATATAATAATTATACCTCTATAAAATTATATCATATATACTTTTTTACATTCTATTCTACAAGAGATATGATAATGTCGCTCATTTGTACGACGGACTACTGCCTCGTGAAGCGATGTGATTCATCTTTCCCTAATACTTTACTTGGAAGGTGATAAGGAATGATCTTTTTGACTTGTATGACTTATATAATATTACTCACCTACATGGAATTCACTTCTTTGTGGAATTATTATAAATCTTACAAGGTTATTTTTAAATAAAATGTTTTCATTATATTATTTAAATAATTAGTATTTTAAAAGTGATTTTAAAAGAACAGAATTTTCAAAAAGTTTTATGTTATAAAAAAATAATTTTTAAAATGAAGTTGATATTTTAATCAAGAATATTTTTAAATATATTCTTATGGTATTTCTATTCATCTACTATATAAACCCTTTACTCTTACACCAATGGTTATATGTTGTAATGATGTCATTTTTATTATTTCTTCAGATGGTTTTGATTAGTTTGACTAGTGATGTACTATTTTGATACCATTCAATTTACTCTAATTGTTATATGATTATATTTATTAATTAGGGAAAGTATTTATATTTCATATGCTATTTTTTAACAAGAGTTTTTATGTTTATTATGTTTCACCCCTTCCATATGAGGAATGAATTAGACTTAGTAAGTGATGGGTGGGGCCCGATATAGATAGCCCCTCGATGCATCTGTAGGTCCCATAAGACAAATTATATGTGGTTTTAGATGAGGCCTTACCTATTTATATATATATGTTGACTTGAAGAATCAACATTATTATATGTTGGCATAAATCCTTAATGATACAAGATGTCATGGAACAAAGCCTCAACGATATTATATGTTAACATAAATCTTCGACGGTACTAAATGTTTGGGAATGAATCCTTGAGGGTATTAGATATCTTGGAATTAGGCCTATATGGTATGTTTTAAATATCCTTAATTATTCATTCTATCATTATGAATTCATTTATTGAAATTACATGTCATTATTATTTTAGTTACCATATTTATGGCTAAGTTTCATGATCTTATTATTACTTATATGGAATTATTTGATCACATTTTATTCCTACTATATTATGATAAAGTTGTTGATTAAATGATATTTTTCAATTTATTTACATTACCATTTTGATTATACCTTATTTATTAATAGCAACCACTTTACACTTACCATACTGAGAATCTGATCTCCCCCCTTTCTTATGTTTTATTTTCCCTAGGATACCAAGAAGTATTGTATGATTCATATATTAGAATATGATAGCGGTAATAATTGAATTCTCAAGAAAATAATTTTTTTATATGTTTTCAAATGTAAATTTGATTCAAGTATGTATTTAGTTTACCAATACTACTAAACTATTCGATCCTTCAGGATGCGATTCCTTGTATCTTATGACAATGTAATAAAGCATGCACCAGATCTGGGCTACCAGGGTTTAGGTCAATAAATTTGGTATTAGATAAATTTTAGTATAAAACATGGGAAATATATTTAGGAAAACATATATTAGGGAACATTACCCTATGATATAATTTTAGAACAAGTATATAAAAACGCCCTAATGCTTTCGGTAAGGTATGTATTATGTGGTTTTTCCTTGAAAAACATACCTATATACTATAAGTGGACATGGTTCAAGAATATGTATCCCTAGGTTTAATAACTCTAAAAAAGAATTCATTGGTCTTGACCTAATCATCACCCAGTGCACAAAAATGAGCCTTACTTCACACCTGATTTGAAACTCCGAGGTTATATTCTTAGGATAATTTAATTTTTCTTTAAAAACCATTATAAATGATTTAATAATAAATATATCCCTAAATAAACCACATTTATTTTTATTAGATTATCTATGCATAAATTTTTCAATTTACATGTATCACTATTTTTGATATTATATGTTATGTTTTATAATGGTATAAAGAAATTATCTAATTATAATAGTTTTTAAGGAAAGTAAGATTATAAGAGGAAAAAATAGAAAATTGTGGATAAATTGAAGAAGGGAAAGAATTGTTTCCCTCTATATGATAATTTTTTAAGGAAACGCATTAGTATATTCTTAAGAGGAAAATGATTTTTCTTCAAGTGTGGGTAAAATAGGCATTATGCTTGTGATTTCAATTTAAATAAAAATGTTTCTAGAATGTAATTGTTCAATTTTAAGGATATAGGGAATTACACAAAAAATACCCCAAACAATAAAGGATTATACATAAAAAGTTTCTAATGGAACATTTTCAAGATTATGATATTACAAAACACAAAGTGGAATGGTCAATTTGATTATGTTTAGATTCAATAATTGATTTATTTGAGTATTTTATCCTTGATATCCTAGTTTTAACAATTATGAAATATATAATAATTTTACTACAATACTTTTTCATTAAGGATTTGAAAGAGTATGTGGAACAGTACCAATGACCAAGAAAAATGTTTTTTTTGGCAAGTTAAACTTCTTGGAGAACACGTTATTTAGGGAAAGATAAAACATAATGTGTTCCAGATGTTGAGACAATAATGTTTGGATAAAGATATGATTTATATGGATAAAGTAAATTGGATTGTACTTACTAACTTGGAACTGATTAATTATTTTTTCACAAAGTGGTTTGCACTATCATTGATGGATTTAACACCATATTTATATTTAAGGAATATATCTAATAATATATGTTTTATTTAAGTGATAAGGTATAATTCATATTTTTAATAAGTTTTTATGGTAATTTAGTTTATTACCATGTTTCAAGAAAATAAAAGATTATGGTATTCACATGTTTTTCAGGTGACAATTAAGAACTACTTCATGTTGTTTTGGGGATTCATGATAAGCTCAGTCTGGAAATTTAGTGACCTTCTGTAATGAACCAAAAAAATTTCAATGGAATTTACCTTCTTATAATTATTTTATATAGTATAAAACACATACATCACATAGAGAACCAAATAAAAACATTATTCTCATAAATTAAGAATTCAATAAGTGGTATTTATAGAAATTAAGGAACCCATACTAATGGAATAGTAAAATAATCGATGAAATAGTAATATGACCATTAAGAATAGTAACCCAGCCAATAGAATAGCAACCTCACCCCTGAAACTATAAATAAAATTTAGGAATCTTATAAATGAAAATATGATATATTTATATCTTGGCATAAGTAAATAAATGTTTTAAAATGATAAATTAATTGTTGGTATTTTTAGGAAACCTAAATATTTATTTACAATTTTATAATTAATATAATTACTTAAAAGAAAATTTATTTTTATAAATATATTCATAAATTAATATTTAATTACTCCATGAATATAATATAATTTTATGATACCTTAATTAATCTTTCAAAGTGTCATAAAATCAGTTATAATATTAAAATCGGTATTTTTCAAATAAATGATGATTTTAATTAAAACTTAAATTTTCCATATTTATAAAAAAATCATAAAATTGATTCCATTGTTGAAATATACACATAAAAAATGGTTGGGGTGATTTTTTTGGATTTTTCTAAAATAGTTGAATTTGTTGTGAATATTGAAATACAATAACTTATGATATTTAACATTTTTAGCCAAATACATGATTTTTAGTAATGGATGATGTAATAGTAAATTTGTTCAAGATAGAATGCACTAGTTACTTTACTTAGTCACAAGAATCAGCAATGTTGATAGTGTTGATCCAAAATAATTAACAAAAGAATAAAATAATCAAAAACACCCCTCTACCAATTACCTTTGTGTTAGGATTTATCTCTCTTTACACCAATTTAATTATTAATTATTATTATATAATTCTGTTATATTCTATTTCTATGTTCCAAAATTATTTATCCAGATTCATTCATCCTTATTTCATGAGGAAATACATGTTTAAAAATATTCCCTTCTCAATTTCTTCTAATTAGAATGCCTCATTAAAGTGAACTTCCCAATTTCTTACACATTTTTAAGAACACTCCATAAAATATTTTAAGTCACCAATATTTTCCAAAAATAACACATTTTATCATTAAAAAATATATTAGTTTATCCCATGTTTTATTCATAGTCATAATTGTTATATTATTAATATGATTATGCTTTAGTTTAAAGAGTTATACTGCTTCCATGAGTTTTCATACATGAATATAAAGAGTTATATGCTAGGTTTGATAATTGATTTAGTATCCGACTATATAGAATTTGGATTTTACTAGGTAATGATCTTAAATTTCAAGGCTTATTATAGTTTATACATTTTTGGTGTTAGAATTGTGTTGGAATTAAGATCCCTCTTTAGTAAAGTATCATTGGTTAGAGGTTCTTGGGGTTGGACATCTCATTAGCTTAGATGATTTTTCATTGTCTAGAAAAGTGGGGGTTGTCTATGTATCACTCCAAGATTATTCTTGTGGGGATATGAGATTTAATATGATCCTAATACTTTACTTGAAAAGGTTCTATGTGCCTTTCTCATAGGATGAATCAGATATGTGAAAATATAGTTGGCTTTTTTATTTAGGTTAGTAACACAAGATATGTGTTGTTTGTAGTGTAAAACATTAATATGGTTGAACATATTAATTTAGTGGAATGAATAATATTACAAAATAAATCATTAAAACCATGCATACATGTAATGGTAATCATATGAGATAAGATGGTGATATTTAAATCCCCTTTAAAAATACTAAGTGTCATATTCTTTTCAAAGTAAACAATTTTTTTTGAATTTGATCAATAAGTTGGGTAGGTCATGGAAAATTTGGGTGCCCCTGAATTATCTTATGTAAGACAAAAAAGTAATGGTTGATCCAAAGAGGATTATATTCATGTTTTTAGTGTTTTATTTTGGGTACACTTAGTTGGGAGACCCATATCAGTTCTAATTACTTGAGGAATAGAGTTTATTTTGTCTATATAATGGATTTAGAAAAATATTTCCAGTCAATTATCCAATATTCATATCAAATATGATTCAAATGATAATCTAAATGAATATCTAAATGATTAGATAAATTTTAAAGAGACCTAAATCTTAGTAAAATATAGATTTTGACCCTCTGATGAATATAATGAAATTTAAAAGAGGTTAACATTTTAATGGGAGAATACTAAATAAAATATCATAGTAAATGAATATAAAACATGATACTCATATTATAAATGCTTCTTATATTGATAAAATGGTTCAATATTCATTAAAATTGACTTTGATGTTGAAATTTTAAAAGGAGAATATTGATGTAAGTAAACCCTTATTCTAGTATATAAACTTATAAATTGTCCCAATAAAATGGAAAATTCAATGTGTTAAAGCAATACCATCCTGATTAAACAACTATTTAGGTTTTTTAAAAATTTAATCTAAATTCTTATGAGGAACATATAATGATTCACTGAAGGTCTCAAATGCATTAGATAAAAAATCACTATAACATTAGTCACCATTCATATACCCAATTTGATTGAGTATGCTATGGACTTTTAGATATTAAAGGTTATCCATTAAGGATTTATTTGTATTTAAAATTAATTATATAATCATCACTAGAACTATTCTGATACTATGAATGAGTTTAATAAAATATTAAATTATCTTCTCAAATTATTGAGTATATGGATTATGAAATGTGATTTCTAGGTTCTAGTGCAGTATAAAAAGAACATGTGGGTAAAAAATTTATTCAAAATAAGAATTATTAGTTAAAAAGTATAATTATGTTTCTTCAAGAAGCAAGTTATGATCATTGAAACCTAAAGGGGTTTTCAGGAAGAAGGGTTGATATTTCCATAAGAAGTAAATTTTCCAAGATACCTTAAGTGGTTAAATAAACTCCATGGAGAGTCCGTGATAGGTTCCACTGTTATAGAAATAAATTATTTGATTTTTATGCATATATAATACCAACTATATAGTTTACATGTAATATAGAATATACAAGTTCAAAATCAAGGTAACAATAGATGAATATTGTATTTTGTTTTTAAATGATAAAGATAAGGGTATTTGAATCGTAGATTTATATAAAAAGGTATCTTATCAAGATTAGATAGATCTAAGTATTAGATTATTCTAAAATTCCTTATTTTAATTATATTAAATAATATTATTTTATTATTAATTAATTCTTTGTTCTATGTTACCGACATGTATTTTATGGATAAATATAAAAAAAATCATAAGTGTCAAAGAAACCCTAAATCCATGATCGACCATATGATTAAACATAACTAACCATATGAGTACCGGATCGACCACAAGAATAATTCAATTGACCACATAGAGTCTTCCATTTAAATAAATGAAAGAACCTATAAATTAGTATAACTTCACAATGTATGTAAGTAACCACATGATTAAATCGATCAACTATACGAATTTTCAATCAACTATGGTGAAAATATCACAAACTCCTTAGGTGAACACAAGATAAAATGTTGTGACCACATGTGGAAATCAATATTTTCAGTAAAGTATCAGAGTTACCACGAATGATGGATGATCAAATATAATATGAAATCAAGAGAACACATGATAGAGTTAGAATTTTGAAAAATTATTAAAGTAGCTATATGGTGACTTTGACCGACCACATGTTGAGGTTAAGTGAACATATGCTAAAGTGAAAAGATTATATGTTAAAATGATCAACTCCATGACCAGTTAAATAAATGGACTTGATTTTTTTCCTAATTGTTTACCCAACTGTGAAGTATTAAGTTATCTTGGAAGACTTTGATCAAATGTGTCTAATTGGTATCATATTTAAGTAATATATTCAAATGAACATATTTAGAGAATTAAATAAAAAGACATGATTTTTAATAATTATTAATTTCCTGTTGAATATGAGGATCCTTTAATGATTGTTTCTTAATAGAAACCTAGAGAATAATTTCCCTATTGTACATGACAAACATTTCAAGGAGAGATAATAAAATATAATATAATAACGATGACAAAAAAAGGACACACATGTTATTAATCTAGTTTAGAAATCTATGAAACTCTATTTTATGATATTATTCCCTGAAAAATCTAAGAGAAAAAATTGAATCATTTCATTTTTTTCTCTGAACTAAAGGAAGACGTTGGGGAAAAAATATAACCTAGTTAATCAACCAAAACACAAGCAGTGTTAAAAATGCATCAAACTTCACCTCTCTCTCACTCTTTATTTTTTACATTACTTTTTATATATTATTTAATTGGTTTTTATATCTATTGTGACAATACTCTTGTACAACATTGAATAGTACTCAGATATAACTTATTTAATTTCCTTCACTTTTATATTCACATGAATAACTGCGGAAGAGGATTAGTGATAGCCTGAATAACCTTGTCTGATATTGTAGTATGCATACATGATACAAGTTGTGGATCATCTTGTGTATATTAAAAAAATTATTGATAGTGATTTAGTATTAAGTTTGGAGGAGTAAGTCTTCTTAAACTTGTACTCTTGGTTTTTTATTCCCATTGGGTGTTATTTAAGTTTTTCTTGATCTATTTTTAAAAAAATTAAAATTCAAAATTATATGTTTCCAATATAATTTTAGTAAGTATTTAAAAATAATTTTATCAAAACAATACTTTTATAGCTAACTTTTACTAGTGATATGTCTAATGGTTTATGTGAGTATACTAATCATGAAAGATAGGATAATCTAAATTTATTTTAACTTAATTTTGATTAAACCCTTGATAGGTTAAATAAAACATCAAATTAGTTATACCTGTTGTATTAGTAAACTCTTTATGTCGTAATTTGGGTGGAATTTTAAAAAAATTACAAAAAAATGTTATTGGATTCTTAGTTCACTCCCTCTTGAGCACTCTACTTTGACCAATGCTAACTCAAGTACGTGCAAAGTTATCTCATTTATCCTATTTATTAAACAAATTTGTTTGTTAACAGAGATTTTTGTATGAACTATATGAGATAATTGATTTAATACACATGTTTTATGATTCTTCAAATTCTATAACATATTTGAAATTAGAAAAAAATGAAAGAATTTTATCTTATATAGAATATTTTATCCAGAATTTTGTTAAAATACGAGGGAAAGAGATCCTACCATCTTCAATGAAATATTTTAAATAATAATTTTTTTCATAATTATGATCTATTAATATAGATTAACATATAGAATATAGATATGATAGTTGATTTATTAAATATTCCCCTTAAAGAAATAAGCGTTATTTCCAAATAAAAAGTGTTTTTGTATCATTGTATGATATTCTAAAAATAATAGTGTCTAAGTGGCTAATGGAAAATTTTTTGGACTTAATGAAGTTCAATGTTCACAAATAAATGTTAATAGTAACCAAAAATATAAGTGAATGTAATTTAATATCCTCAATTGTTTAGGGTATTTCTATAAAATATTAATATAAAAAGTTACATTAGTTACAAATATTATTCAAGGAAAAAAGTTTGATGGAAAATATTATAATAATGGTGATGATTATTAACATATAAAGAGTTCTAAGTAGAAAACATAATTTGTTAACATCATTACATTTGATATTGTAAAGTTAAGATGTTTGGATACTATTTTTAAAGAGTTTAACAATAAGAATGTGATTCATAAGTCTCACTATTATTCAACTTTCTTTCTTCATTAATGTTAGACACTAAAGATTTTAGTAAGATAATTTTATCATTTGTCCACATAAATAAGTGAGAATAATTGCATAGACGTGTAAAGAGTTTAAAAAAACACAAAATGTACAGTAAACATTAGTCATCTGTGGCCATCTATCATATGTGATATATTTATATGGGTTCTTATATATAGTTTTGTTAATATTATTCAAATATTTTAACAATATAATATTAATCATGTTATACAAATAATTATCTCTACTTTATTATTCATTCATGTTGGTTGTATATACTCATGAAGTGAAATGATAATTAACCTCTAGAAGTGATATTTCAAGTTACCCCTAACCAAGGTACATTATGGATTAATATATATTGTGATGAAATGTTAATTTTATCATGAGTAGGGTTTCTTATAGAGATATAAAATATATTCATAAGTCATAAAAAACATTGTTCACTCAATGGCCCATGAAGTATACCATAGGGGGTTTCATAAAATATGTATTTGGTATACTAGAGGGTGGGTGTTTTATATTTTAATTCCATCATACCTAAGGCTGGTGAGATAGCCAACATTAGAACCTTTATAGTTTGATACCTTTTTTATTAAATCCATGAGGCTTAGCTAATCCAGGGGTTTTTGGGTGTGTTTTAGATCATGTTATAGGTTGGATCTTAATCAATGTTGTCTTTTTCCACTCATATGATGAGTATAAAATCTAGGCCCTCAATTATGTTAGAAAAAAGGAGTGTAAAGTTGTACCTAGATAAGACATATGATATTCTTATCTATTTGGGTGAGGGGTATGCGATGTGATTATCCACTTAGATGAATAACATGTGATGTATTCAAAACCTTTTTATTCTATACTCAGATAATGATGTTCCTATGAGTAGCTATATAGGATTTTCATACTCTTTGTTTTATGCTTACTTGATATCTTAGACAAACAGGTCAGATGAATATGTATTCATATATATGATACAACTGGTGGAAATGGGTATAATTATACATGATTTTCATGGAGATCATGTCACATCCCTTTTTTTCTTGAGTAGCATTGATACATTTCTAGATGATAATATTTTCTTACATTTATGAATTAGAAAATTCACATTTGTTGTCAATGATACAAAATATCATGGGGTTAGACTTTGTGGTTGATTAAATGGGGATTTAATTGTACAAAACTCATAGAGATAATATAAAAGTGTTTTAGGGATTATCAAAAACGATTTATGGATATATACTCACATATTATTTCATATGATATGATACAAGGTGAATTTGATGATAGACTTATAAATTTGTTTTTAATTATTCAAATGTTTTTTTTATATGGATTCAAAAGTTATTGTATATGATACAATATAATTTATATTGTTGAAAAGTATATAAGGATTTAGTGCAAGATGGGTATTGATAAATATATGTCCTAAATAATTAAACACAAATGATGAGTTAATGTTATAACACATGGTATGATTTAGTATTGTCATAAGGCATGAAATAGAGATTTCATAAAAATGACTTAATACTAATGTAGAATATGTTATGGACTTGTCATATGGTAGTAAAACATATTATATGATTCATATAAAATCCCTATGATATATTTCGGAAACCAAGAATTAATATTTAAGATTTGATTTATCTTCCACATTATCTATAATTAATACATATAATTTATAGAGGATTAAAATGATACCAAATATTTTTTTATTCAACTAAAACCACATTATATTTAAGTTCGAACCAAAAATCCACATAATAAAAGAGAAGATAAACAGAACCAATGGAAACCAAAATCATTATTACAAGTAATTAAAACCTCCTCAAAATCAAAATGTTGAAAAAAATATTCAACTATATAAATGATCAATATAAAAACAATATACTCATTTCATCATCAAGTATTACAAAAGATCAGAAGCATCAAAAAATTCAAGCCAACCACTACATCAGAATGAAATAGACTACCACTTCGTATTGTAAATTCTTTCAACACAGTTAACTAGAAAGATCCCCAATTATAAAAGGACTACCACACTATATCAAGAACCATAATCATCCCAAGAATAGCATATAAAACACTACAGCAACCTCTATACCCATATAACATCCCAAATTTCCCCTTAAATTTGTATAATTAATCATTATAGAGAACTAGACAATCCCTCAAGAATTGGTTGATGGTATTTCCAAGAAAAATATATGAGATTAATCTTGGTATTTTATTATATATTAATTTCAATTATAGTGGTAATGAAGTTAAGGACCATGATATAGTCATTAAAAAATAAAAATAAAAATTAAATTCCTCAAAGGTGTAGTCAAGTTAAAATATAAATCATCTCTAAATATCATTATACACCCCTTATAGAAACTTCTCATGTTTTAATTTGGTCATGGTATTACAAAGGATTTATATCTACATTCATTATGAATTCATTTTGTAACCTATCGGTTAATTTATGATCACTTGAGAAGAATATTTGAGGGATATATAAGGAGTTAGGAACCATGAGATGGTGGTGTCTTGAACCTATTGATTCCTCATGTTGATTATAACCATATCTAGTCCCCTTAATTCCTTTACTATAGGAGATACTAACATATATGAAAGAAAATAGGGTCTTGCTTAATTTTTCAGGTGATTCAATTTATCCTATTGAAGTACCTTGATAGAGGTCTTCGGATGGATGTCAGTGATATTCTTAAAACCTATGGATAAAGATAATAAAAGTTTCATTCATTAGTGAATGGTAAAAAATATCCTTAATTTTTTATATATACATGGTTTTGGTTTCAAACATGGTGATCTTGTTAATTTTTTGGTTCTAATTGCTTCTCCTAAACTGAACAAGTGTTTTTTAGTCTTTAGAAACCTATCATCCCAGAAATAATTTTTTTTTGGTGATTTATAGATCCAATGGAATAGTGTTTCATATCACCAAGAACCCTTATTTTCCTTTTTTCAACTATATTATACCTTATGGGACTATTTCACACCACCATAAAACATCATACCAATATGTTCCTTGAGTGTATTTTGTGTTCCTAGTCCCCCATTAAACCACCATAACCTATAAAACTTTTAATAAAGTTTCAAAGTGTCACCAATCTTTACATAGAGATTGATGTGTTTCTATTCAACTACACCATATCAGTATGGTCATTAAGAATATAAAATAGACAATTTTATGGGGATCAATCACTAAGAGGAAATGATATAATTGAACCCATGGGTCAAGGTTTATAGGTGTAGAAACTAGTCGACCGGGCATCCATAATATCTAAGTAAGGATTATAATACCATTTGCAAAAATCTTTTATCCTCCCATAGAATAGAAGACCCACTGGATACCCCTACTCATCCTAACGACCCAACTCAATGTGCTATTTTGTTCCCCATTGTTCCAAGTATGAGATCAGTAGTTTCACACACACTACTAATATAACAATTCTCTACACCCATAAGGCAAATATTTAAGAGTGAGTGTCAGTAATTGTAAATTTACTAATAATTTTAAGTACTTACAACACCATGAGTGTAATATTATATTCTTAATGTGTTGAGATGTTTGAAAAGAGATTAAAAAACTCTAGTTTAATAGTCAATGTTGTGGGTCTCATTTTATGCTTCCATAACACAATTAAAATTTGATATAGAGGTACTCAAAATTGATTTAATCATGTTGGGAAGGTTTGGGTTCCCAATTAGGGGCCCATTATGTTTATGTGTGTGTGTGTGAAAGTATGATCATACTTTCATGTGTATGTACATATGTGTGTTTGTGTGTGCATATGTGTTCTATTAACACTAAAAACAATTTGTATTCCATGGAAATATTTTGATTTTTAATTAAATTTTATTTGTTTCTACCTTGAAAATATTTTATAGAAGTAAATATTCTAGGTTATAATAATATATTATACTAGCACAAGAAAAAAATTTCTCCAAAAATATTATATGTCATAATAAAATTTCTGTGAACAAAAGAATTATTTTGTACCTTTAAAAATAATATGTGCTACTTTAATGCACATTTTTTGTCTTATGAAATAGGTGTTCTGTATTCAAGTAATATAAAAGTTATGTTTTTAATTATATATATATAATGTTTTTTATATGTTCTTTATATTTTTTAACTATCATGTTTTAAATTTTTTTATGTAAATGTTGTGTGTCTCTATAAATGTTTTGTAACATATTAACATAATATTTAGTATTAGCATGATATTCGTGTGTGTTATTCATAAATATAATATAATGTGAAATCATATTATTTGTATTTAGTACTTTTAATTTAGTATTATAATTTAATATTAATAATATATATGTGTGTGATAAATTCAAAATACATGTTATGTGACTCATATTTCATGTTTTGTGTGAAGTGACCATGTCATGTATTTGTTTTAATAATGTTTTTTGTTTTAATTTTCCATAATTATTTTTATTTTATGTTATATGATATGTGGTTATTTTTTTTTGGTAATTTTTATAGTGATTATAATTATAGTTTTTTTTATAATTTAAAAATACATATTCAAAAGAAATTATTTTTTGTCTTTTTAATACAAATTTGTTTTGTGTTAAATTTTTTATGTTTTGTAAATTTTTTCCTCAACCTATTTATGATTTTTTTATGTTTTGTTTTTAATTCTATTTTTAGTCTTGTATATTGAAATATTTCATATTTTGTTTTCCTAATTTTTAATTAAATTATGTGTTGCGAGTCAATTAGTTTTCTATATAAATATAAATATTTTTATTTTTATAGTCTATATAGAATAATTTTTATATTATTATACTTGCGTACATCAGGATATAACATATTTACATAGAATATTTGTTACTTATTTTTTTAACAAAAAACATTTGTGTACACAAAAATATATATATCAACTATTGTAGTGTGCTTAAAACTGAACAAAACACTACAACAGCTAATGAATAAAAAATATATTTATTATAGTAATTTAAATATTACCATACAATAAAAAATATATGTTCATTAAACCATTTAAATAAAAATAAATTTACATTGAAACAATCTAATATATTAAAATTGCACTCATAAATACAGTTCATTATAAATAATAAAAATTTAAAATTGAATTAAAAACAATCTAATTTTTAGGATACATTCTATATGGATGAAAAAATCCATAAAAAATAAACCTTTACTTATAATAAAAAATAATGCTCATTTTAGTAATAATATACAAATAAATAAATAAAACATAATACAATACAATAATTCCAAAATAAAACATAAATATAAATGATAATATAAATGATATAACATAATACATAAATAAAAAGGATAACATAATAAATTATTTATACATATGATAGAGTAATACAAAAAGTAGATCACATTTGTTTATCTTTTAGTTTGTGACATGCATTTCAAATGAAAATGTCATTTTTAAACTAAAAAACCACATTTTTATCCATTATAAACACATTGTATCTATGAATGAAAAACGATTAATTTCATAACATGAGAAATGTATCATGTGTAATTATGCTAAAGTATCATGACAATCTGGTCATGTTTTCTTATATTTGAACTTTTGATATATGTATTGAAAATAAATATCTTTTTTAAATTGAAAACATGGACTTTCATTGGGTAAAACTGATGTGAGGTTTATTCCTACATATCAAAAATAAATGGAAGATAATTTTACTAAATGATCATGATAATAAAAATGTATTTTCTCAATTTGTATTATGAGACATGTGTTTTGAACTACAATTTCACTTTAAAATAGAAAATGCATACCTTTAATCATATTGTCTAAATAGAATGTTATAATTACATTCTGTTAATTTTTATAATTTAAAAATGAATCAATAATAATTTTTTAAAATTATCATGACACTTCAAACATTTTTTTCTCATTTTCAAGTATGTGATGTGTTTTTTGAACTAAAATGTCACTTTAAAACTAAAAACACGCTATTGCAATCATATCATCAACAAAACATGTTAGAATGATGTTTGATTAATTTTTACACAACAAAAATCAATCCTATATTTTTTTATTAAAGTATCACAACAATCTGAGTTCAGTTTCTTTGTTTTTGAATATCAAGTGCATGTTTTGAACTAAAATGTCACATTTGAATTAAAAATATGTATCTTCAGTTAAACCATACACATTCAATTTCATATTGTTGTGAAATTAATTATTACATGCCCAAAATGAATAAATTTTCCCCCATAAAGTATCATGATAATATAATCATGGTTTCTTATTTTTTAGTATGTGAGTATTTTTAACTAAAATGGGACTTTTAAAATGAAAACATGCTCTTTTAGGTATACCATATTCACATCATGTTGTAATGATGTGTAGTTGATTAATAGATATAAAAAATGAATGATTTATTTTTTTATAAATTATCATGAATGTATGATCATGTTTTCATTATTTTGACTATGTGATGCATGTTTTGAACTAAAATGTGACTTTTAAATTGAAAATATGAACTTTCTATCAAATTGAATTACCATGTATCAGATTGAAATGTCGTTAATTAATATATATAAAAAATGAAAAAAAAAATCATAAATTAATATAAAATTATGAAAAAAATTTCTTGTTTTTAATTATGTTACATGCATTTTTAACTATAATGTATCTTTTAAGCTAAAAACATTCACTTTCAGTCATACCATCCACATTACATATTGGAATAATGTGTGGTCAATTAATACATACCATAAATTAATCATGGATAGTTTTAATAAAGAATCATTAAATTACAATCATGTTTACTTATTTTCGACTATGTGATGCATTTTTTGAACAAAAATATAACTTTTAAATCAAAAACATTCACTTTCAATCAAATAGAACATATTGTGTGTAAGATTTACATGAGGTTAATTAATACACATAAAAAATGAATTAAAAATTATTTTCATAAAGTATATTTACAATTTAATAATTTTTTCTCGGTTTTGAGTTTTATACATGCATTTTGAAATAAAATGTTACTTTTAAATGAACACATTTACTTTTAGTCCTATAGAACACACTGTGTGTCAGAATGATGTGTGGTTAATTCCAAAACAACATAAATAAATCATATATATTTTTTATAAATATTTATAAGATGGTATTTTAATGACAAAAAAATATTATAGGCCATGCAAAGGATGGTTGGGAAGGGATTTGGGTTGAGATTGATTGAGCTAAGTGGCTCAAGATGTGTAATTAATATAGGACAAGTGGTTCTATTTTATAAGTGAGGGGATTGGACCTCTTGTAATTATTTAAAATTTTAAATTAATATAAGGTATTATTCATGGTAAAGTAGAACCAAGGCAGACCAAATTCATACATAAGGTCTGGTAGGGTCCAAATAAACTGATTACATCAAATTTATACATGTTTTAGAAATATTTTAATCCTTATCTCATAGTTAAATCCCCTTTAAACCCAATTTGACATTAATCGTGGTAACATAATTTTTTATCATCATAACATAATTATATGAAAAAAATAAACAGGTTCTTCTAAAAAAGTTTGAAATACCAACTAAAAATTTGGAATTCTTTTATAAAATTCAAAATCAATATGTGGTATAAATTACTTTTAATATAAGTTTTAGAAATGCGTGATAAAAGTTTTTAGAAAAAAAACTAATTTAAGCATGAAAATCTTGTCACCTTGAAATCAAGTAATAAATTAATTTACAAGATTTTCTTGGTAAAATTATAAATAAAGGGTTTATCAAGGAAAAACTGAATGGAACCTTGAAACTATACCATTAAATGTAATGACCCAAAAATTATTTTGAATTTGAATAAAATGTAATTTATGTTCATAAATGTCAAAAGTAGGTTCTTAAATTCAAAATAATATTTTAATATACATTATTTTACTCTGTTATCATATATTTTGTTGGGAAAAGGGTTTCAAGATTTATTAAGTCATTATTTCTTCATAACAATGTCATGAAAATGGCATTATTTAAAAAATCTATATTTTCACTATTAACCCAAATATCAACTACTTTATAAAAAGGTAATAAATTCATTATATGATAAATTTATTATGATTATATTAAAAAAAACCATTTTATACAATTCAGTTTTTAAATGTTTAAGAAATTATCTATAATATTCGCGGACAAAATGCAATAAAACCCATTTCTAAAGAAAAGATATATTTGATGCATAAAATGGTTTTATCCTAAATATTTTCCTTATAATACCAATTAAATAAATTTTAATTCAATTGTTTGGATATGTAATCTCTTAACTTTATTAGACTCATTTATCAATAGTGATAAAATTAATTTATTAATATTAAAATACATTGCGCATATAAGAATAATTTTATGAAAAACGTTCCTTTTACCTTCAAAATATTGTATCATTATTTCCAACCAATTTATAACCAATGCATAATTAATTATTTATTTTATTAAGTAATAGCTTTATATATATTTTTTATAATATTTTTATTCATATTCATACCCACTAAACCAATGGTTAGGTCATTATTTTCATAATTAAATAATTATATTTCTACAGTGCATCATGGTTATTTTAAGCTCGGTGTGCATATACCACACGTTTTCAAATATATTATTTAAAGAAAATAAAATATAAAATATTAGGGATTAAAATTATATCCCCATAAATAAATTTTATCCACGTAATTTTATCCTTTGTCCCATAAAAAGGTTTTAAACATTTTTAGCATTATTTCCAATGATTTGAAGATAAAACATATGATTGTGAAAGGAAAACGTTTTTTTAATATATTTTTTAAAATAATATATTTATTTAAAACCCATATCATAAAAAATGGATAGTAAAATATCCTTTTGAAAAGAGGTGAATACGGCTATGAAGTTCATCAAGAATAAAATATAATCGAGTTCCCAGATAAGGGGATCATTAGCAGGAAGTGAAATTATGTGCATAGAGGAAACAAATAATTCCCATAGAGTAATAGAGGCATAAATAACATGATAATGAGAATGTTAATGACCAAAAAGTCATAAATTAGTGTACGATAAGTAAGACTATAAAATTATCAAAAATAAAGGTAAAATAATATCATTTTTATTTCAAGATCATTTTCCCAGAGTTGAGGTATTCTTTTACTATCATGATAGAGGGAAAGAGATAATTTACTTACCTCATTTATTTCCATTCCATAAGTAAAATTTCATCATTTGGTTTTTGCTTGATCAATTTCCATGTATGTCTCATCTCTTACTATATGAAATGAATATTCATGATGAATTTGACATTCCTGAAGCACTAAAATAAAGTTTAAACAGATCAAAATATCCAAATAGGGATAAAAAGTCCTTCCTTATTTTATAAGACTTTAACCAATTCCAAAATGGTTAGAACGGTATAATATAATACATAATATGAATAAAAAATCACATACCAATGTCTAAAATCATAATAATAATACCAAAGATTCAACTTAAATCATTTTAAAAAATATAACCTTAAAACTCTTAAAAATTTGCACAACCATGATTAAAAACAAAATATCAAGAATTTATCACATATTCTTCCAAAATAAACATAAAATCTATCTCAAAATATTTTAAATCACTCATAAATTCATATACTAAAAATGTATATTCCATAATCGTATAACCTCCAAAACATGATAATATTTTTAATAAATATCCTAAATCACTATAATTCATAATAAAATCATATATTCATTAAAAAGATAATTCATCATGTATTACTCATAAAATACCATCTTATTCAAAATAATATTTATATTTACATTAATAATATAATGTTCCCATTATAGTGAACTTCCTAAAAATTAACTTTAATCACCTAGTCACCTATAAAAAATAGTTAAAAACTTAGTAAGTGTGCAAAAATTCTCAGTAATTGATACAAAGAGAAAGTTACATGTTATTTCATTTTGAAAATCATGTAATCCCGTAATAATTTTTCCCCTTTTACATGAAAAATATTTGAGATAAAAGGTTCATTTT
The DNA here is from genome assembly GCA_963277665.1 of Viscum album. Lineage (NCBI taxonomy): Eukaryota > Viridiplantae > Streptophyta > Magnoliopsida > Santalales > Viscaceae > Viscum > Viscum album. The sequence continues at coordinate 623,326,459 of OY728150.1, read as the reverse complement.
ATTACTCATGAAATATGCATTGTTTCCCAAATATTTTCAAAAAACATATCATGAAAAAACATAACTAAAAAATCAAACACATTATAGTTTATTTTAAAACATGGGTACTCTTGGAGACATTTTCTGTAAAAACAAACTTTTAACCCTTAAAAGGGGCATAAAGTTTCCTTTAAACATACTCTCATTATCTTACCTTATGAAATAAAAATAATTCCATGAAAAAACATTTTAAATAATATAAAATTCATGTAGGTACTTTGAGACATCATCTTTATATAAATCTTATAGTCAATCTTAAAAGCACTCATACAAATTGAATAACCTACCCAATTTATTCCTACATAATTCCCTTGAGAACATAATCATTACCTCATGTCTTAGAGATGTATATTGGGACCACTAACAATACAATTCATCAAGTTAAAAAAGATAAAAAGAGGAAAGATGATGAAAATTCTTAACTAACCCAGGAATATACCCATCCCTCGCACCAAGAGTGTGAAGTGTCCTCACTATAATAAAATATAATGAGGGAAATAATGATAAAACCTCATGGGTGTGATTGTTATGTTGCTTCTTGAGTATATAGTTCCTCTATCGGGGACTCTAGAATGGATTCATGGAAGTGATTTAGCTGTTTCCCATTGACAGTGAAGATTTGCTTGGATTCTTCATTTTGAACCTGAACAATAGAAAATAGAGATACATTATTAATAGTGTATGGGCCAAACTAGTGGGAACAAAGATAACTTGGATTCAAATTCAACCTTTCATTGTAAAGGAGGACCTTCTTCCCAATATAGAACTGAAGATGAAGGATGAGATAGTCATGGGTAGCCTTGGTTCACTCCTTATAAATCTTAGAGTTCTCATATGCATCTTTGCACATTTCTTCCAAATATTGAATTAGTAAATTCCTTTGAGAACCTACACGAGAAATACTATAATTTCATTGTTTAATATCCTAGTAGGATCGGTTCTCAATCTCAATAGGGAGGTGACAACTCTTTCCAAACACTAGTTGAAATGGTGACATGCCAATGGGAGTTTTAAAGGTAGTACGGTAACCCCATAATGAATCATTGAGTCTAAGACTCCAATATTTTTTATTAGGTTGAACCATTTTTTCAAGAATCTATTTTACCTCCCTATTTGAAACCTCAGCTTAACCATTATTTTGTGGGTGATAAGAAATAGAGACTCTATGTCTGACCCCATACTGATGCAAAAGATATTGCATTGTTTGGTTACAGAAATGAGAACCCTAGTCACTGATGATTAACATAGGTAAGCCAAACCTACAGAAAATTTTGGTACTCAAAAATTTCACAACTACCTTAGAATCATCATTCCATGTAGCTTGTGCCTTTACCCATTTTGAAATATAATCCACTACGAAAAGAATGTATAGGTTTCAAATTAATTGTGGAATGATTCCATAAATTTAATGCCCCAAACATCAAAAATTTCATGTAAGAGAAAGATTTTTTGTGGAATATCATTTAATTTAGATACATTAATCATTCTTTGATAGTGAGAAAAAGATTAATAGAATTCATGGGAATCCAAAAACAATGTGGGCCAAAAGAGACCAGAATTTAGGACATTGCGAGCTATCTGTTGGGGACCAAAGTGGCCCCCACAAGCAAGAGTGTGGTAGAACCTAAGGATAGACTGAAACTAGCTATTGGGACACAATTCTTGAGAACCTAATCACTAAAGGTGCACCAAATGTAGGATTCATCCCAAACGTACCAAAAAGACTCATGTTTTAGTTGATCAGGCTAATTTTGGTTGAAATCAGTAAGAATGCAAGATATTTCCAAATAATTTACAATTATAGCATACCAAGGAATAGAATACTATACTTGGTATAGTTTCTCATCAGGAAACATGTCATTTATAGGAATATAGGGAGATTATTCAATGTCTGAGGATGAGTGGATCCTACTAATATGGGCAACCACCACATTCTTTACACCATTTTTATCTATAATTTATAAATTGAATTCTTGAAGGAGGAGCATCCAGTGAATGAGATGTGGTTTGACTTCTAGTTTCTTAAGGAGATTCTGGAGGTCTACATGGTCTTAGAACACAATAACTTTAGACCTTAAAAGGTATGACCTATATTTTTCCAAGGAAAACACAATGGAAAAAATAATTATTTTTCAGTTTTGGTGTAGTTTTCTTAGGTAGGGTCCAACATACGTGAGGTATATGTAATGACATATGGAGCTTGAATGACCCTTTGTGACAACACTGACCCAACTGCATAGTTATAGGCATCAAATATGAGCTCAAATGGTAAATACCGCCGGGGTGGTTGGATTACTGGGGGTGAAATGAGACTCCATTTTAACTTATTAAAAGCTTCCTCACATTATTTATCAAAAACAAATACCTTTTCTTTTTGGAGTAACCAGGAGAGTGGGAGTGAAATATTACTAAAGTCACGAATGAAATGACAGTAAAATCCATCATGACCTAGGAAATATTGTGTGTCCCATACATTTTTCATGAATGGTAAGGAAGAAATTACATCCACTTTTTATTTTTATACTTTTATACCATCCCCAGAAATAATATGTCCCTAAACAATACCTTGTCGCACCATGAACTAGCATTTATCGTAATTTAATACAAAATTATTTTCAATATTGCGATGTAGGACTAAACCAAGACTACTCAAAAATTCATCAAAAGAGTATCCATAAACAGTGAAAGAATCCATGAATATTCGCATGAAATTCTCCATGTAATCTGAATAAATACTAACCATGCATCTCTAGAAAGTACCCAGAGCATTGTACATGCCAAATGGAAACCTCCTATATAAAAATATGCCAAAAGGGAAATTGAAGGTTGTCTTTTCCTGATCCATAGGGGCAATATGGAATTGAAAATATCTAAAATACCCATCATGAAAATAGTAATGGGAGTTCCCTGCTAGCCTCTCAAGAATTTGTTTAATGAATGGAAATGGGAAATGTTCCTTCCTAGTGTATTGATTTTGTTAACAATAGTCTATACAGACACGCCAACTATTCTTCACATGAGTTGGAACCAATTCATTGTTTTCATTTTTTATTATTGTAAGACTGGTTTTTTTAAGAACCACATGTACGGGACTAACCCATTGGATATTAGAGATGGGATAAATGATTCCAGTAGCCAATAATTTTGTTACTTAATTTTTAACTATATCTTAGAGGTTTGGGTTTAGTCGACGTTATGCCTGCCTCATTGGTTTAGCCTCATCATTTAACAAAATATGATGTGTAAAATTTGATGGTCTAATACCAGGATTGTTTTTAAGTTTCCATACCAATTCCTATTTATACTCCCTCAAAAGTTCAACTAGTCACAATTAATCCACATTAGGGAGTGAACTAGCAGTGATGATGGGAAAAAAATTTCCATTCTCAAGATATGAATATTTTAAATCTTGTTGTAGTTATTTTACTTCAAATTCATGGTGATTTTGGATTGAAGGGAGTGTGTGTGAAAGTGATAGGTCGCTAATATTATCTAACTACTCAACGGTATTATCCTCAGATGAGAAATGAGATTTTACAAGCTTAACAGTATCATTGAAGGTCATTGGATCCTCAGTGTCCAAGAAATTATCAATTAATAAACATGCATGACACTTTTCTATACCACTACAACAATCAATGCATGATTCATTACCAAGAATTTCAATAAAGGATGAAAACTCAAGAAGGGGATCAGGGGAATGAAAAAGAAGTGTTTTTAGGGGAACGAAGTAAATTAATTAAATTTATTGAGAGAGATGAATGTTCTTATGAGGGGTGTTTCATGGAATCAAGGATGTTAAAATAGACTATGTCCCCACCAATTTTCATAAATAATGTACCATTATGAACATTAATTTTGGTTTTGATTATTTTTAAGAAAGTTCTCCCCAATATAATTGGGTTGTTTCCATTCGTCTTATCATCTTCTATTTTTAGCACATAAAAATTAGCTTCAAAAATTAAAATTTTCACCCTCACAAGAACATCCTCTAACACACTAGAGGGGTGTGCGGTACTCCAGTTTTCCAGTTAAACAACAATTCCAGTGCGATTTAGTTCCCCAACCTGTAATGTGGAGTAAATTGAGTGAGGAATCACATTTATAGAAGCACCTAAATCAAGCATTGCATTAGAAAATTAATACTACCATATAGTGCATGGAATTGAGAATATATTGGGACCACTGCACTTGATGGGAAGTTATGGATCTATTACTGCTAATACATTACTTTTCAAGTGCACCTTTTAATCTTCATAAATTCGCCTTTGGTGTGTACACATCTCTTTTAGAAACTTGGCATATCGTGGAATTTTATTCATGCAATCATTCAAGGGGATGTTAAGCTTCACTTCTATAAAATATTCCAATATTTTATTATCATGTTCAGTTTACTTTTTTTTTCTTGTTTATTTTTTCCTTTTAGGGAATGGAAGAGGAATGATTGGGATAGGTTACTCATCAACATACACACTCTTTTCTTTAGAAGGTCTTCTCTCAGGACAAATTTTTTCAACATTTGGACTGATTTCAATAGTTGGTATGGTGTTTTCCTTAGGTTGGGATGACATTAGTAGAGGGTTCATTTGGATTTAATGTTTTGTTCCACTCTGAAGGGTGATGAATCTAACTTTTATCTTATCCCTATGGTTAAATACTCATTGGTAGGGTAGTTTAACCGACCACTAACATTGAATTTCCCCCACATAGTTATCTAGTTGGCCTAATTTTGTTTTTAGGTCTTTTACAGCTGGTTGGGTGGTTTTTTGAAATTAGTGATTGTTGGAATCCATTTATTTCATCATGTCTTCAATGCTAGGCTTGACATTTTGTGGGGAGTTGTTGGAAAAGCCTTTGTTGTGGTTGGGTATTTCTGGGTGGTGGTGGTCAGTGAATACTCTGCCCCTATTGGTTCCATTATTCTTGAGGTTGGTTTGAATGCCCCCTTTCTTATAAACTTGGTTTTCTTTCCACCCATGGCTGGATGGATAGTATTTTTCTTTCCTAAAGGGTTGGTTATTAGGGAGACCTGGAAATATTGCCTCACAACTCTCAAAAGTTTCTCTTAATTGGGGGATTTGGTCAGAGTAGTGGGTTTCAGAAGAACATACACCATAATGGATGGGAGGAGGAGATTGGGATTTCCCTTAGGAAAGAGAAAGATGTCTTATAAGGGTACTTACCTATTCAAACTTTTTATCCACTTTTTTCTCAAGTTTGGTACTTTTCACATCATGGACACCTTGAATGGGTACACAGGACCTTTTACAAAATTGTTGAGTGTTTTGTGCCATGTTCTCAATCAGAGTTCCTGTAGCAATTGGGGTCTTATCAGCTAGTGCACCACCTAGAGTACCAAAAATCATATTTTGGTCAATAGGAATTAGACCTTCATAAAAATACTAAATTAAAAGTTAATCACTTATTTAGTAGTGTGGGAAACATGAACATAAACTTTCAAATTGTTCCCAATATTCATGTAATGTTTCACCTTGTGATTTCGTTATACCACATATTTCTTTCCATAAAGTTTCACTTCGAGAGGCTGAGAAATATTTTTCATGAAAAATCCATTTCATGTCCGCCTAGCCTTTTATTGGTAAATTAACATAATACAACCAATATTTTGCAGTGTCTTCAAAAGAAAAGGGGAATACTCTAAGATTTACTTATTATTCATCTACATTAGTAGTTTTTAAGGTAAAACACACCGTATGAAATTTTTTTAAGTGATTATATGGATCTTCTCCCATGATTCTATGAAATCTTGGTAATAAATGAATTGAACTGGATTTCAGTTCAAAATTAGGTGTCTCGCCTTGTATTTGAATATAGGTTGGTTGGATATCAACATCAGGTGAGGTTATTTATTTTGATGTCCTATTATTTTCATCCATGTTATGCTAGTTTATTTCAGTTTTGATGTCGATTCTAGAATAAGAAGTATAAGGATCAAGAGGAGTTTCGATGTTTTGTGTGTCCACCTTCAAAGGGTTCTCTTTTGTGTCTCAGTGTTGCTGACGTAAGATCCTCTCCGATTCAGGTTTGAATGGTGGTAGGTCTACTGAAGTAGAAAAGTTCATGCATAGAACCTACAAAATAAATAATTTAGAACAAAAAAATATAGGTAAATTAATGAGATAAAACAAATAAATATTCAAAAAATTTCCCAAAATCTTATAAAAAACGTGCACTAAAACCATAGATCTTCCCAGAAATGATGCCAAAATTTGAATGCACTATCATGACACATAAAATTGATTACAATTTTTAGTTTTATTTATAATATAGGGAAGACCCTAGGTTTTATTTCAAGGAGTGTCAGTGGTTTATAGTGTGAATTTCAAATAAAAAGGAACGAAAGAGGGGGTGGTTTTGAAAACAGTTTTAAGAAAATGACTTGATTTATAGAGTTTAATAGTTGATAAATAAAAAATGTGTTTTAGAATTATGAGATAAGGAGATAATTTCAAGTTTACTACACATATTAGTGAGTTTATAATTATGAAAGATACACATGGTTTAATAGAACCCTTTGGTTGAGGGTTGTCAAGATCTCGACTTTCCTCTTTCCCCTTAAAACAATGCTCAAAAAACCACCCCTTGACAAAACAATCGTGTTATATAGATTTTTGTTTCAAATATAGAAAAGAAAAGATACCAAATAATATTGAAATATTATGTATGTATGAGAAAAATAGGATTATTGTTTCTATCCAATAATAACAATACAAGATTCCCACTTGAAATCTCAACCCAATTGGTGTTGAGATAAAAAGTGTTTCAATTAATTATAACAAAAGAAATGTATTCAGAGGATATGTGCATCCAGGTTAAACATAAGTGAAATATTTATCACACAAATTATAGAAACAAAAAGTGTAAGAACAAGTGACAAAACTCCCTCCCATGTTTTTATATCTCCCTCTAAATGATTTTCCACCGTTTAGCTCGCCATCGAGAGGAGGAGGAGGCTCGGGTGGAACTTCGATTTCATCTTTGACCACATTATGAGGATAGGGGAATACAAAACTTCTTGGATGAGGATATGATTACTTGTGGTATCCAAATTTGTAGAAGTTTCCCTTTTGGTTGAACTTACAAATGGGGATCCCAAGGTTCTATTTTATAGGAAAATTGGATGGGGGTTTTACGCATGCAGATTTCATAAAACAACATTCCTCACGGTTTTAGATGGTCAGGAAGTATTATATCCTTTTTTTAAAAACTAAAATGTTATATCCCCACCTACTAAAGATCTAAAATGAATGGTATTATTTATTTAGACACCTATAGCATGAGATATGAAAATATTAGAGTACACCACTTTTGACTTCATGCAGATTCGGTGTCTGGGACAGATCATGTCGGTTGGGACACCAGATGGACGATTGAGGCTTTTCTTTCTTAAGATGAAATGTATCCCAATAATTTTTGGACATGTCCACAACATTACATCCCATTTGGATGCATGGTTAAGTATAAGTGTTTGGTTTAGTAAACTGTTGTTCTTAGATCCTGTGCAAATTGGCCCATTTTTCATGAACTTCGTCATGGGCCCTCCAAATCACCTCCACCTTCAGTGAAATTATCAAAAAAAGTAACATTTTCCTATTAAAAGGTTATAAACACAAAATAATTTAATCAAACATGAAGTAAAATTTGTTATTATTTTGATGATTTTTAATACAAATCTAGTTTAGCATAGTGGTGTAAGGGTGAAAATGAAACAGTGAATCGTGGTGTGATCACCTACCCATCATCATGAACAATATAAAATGACCATAAAAAAACATAAAACACATATAATATTTCATTTAAATTATAAAATCTCATAAAATATTCTATTTAATATATTTACCGAAACACTTTCAGGCTTCATGCAAAAATATGGATAAAAGTAATTTTTCTTTGAGAACTATTTAATCGAAAATTCCTAGAAGAATGGTAAAGAAGATAATATTTTGAAAACAAATGAAAACTTGGGAAGAAATATCCTTAAAGAATAATTTTCATAATGGCAGTAAATTCAACTCATGCCACATATGTAAAAATTATATTTCTTTCAAACTTTTGTAATAATGTCAAAAATAACCCTTTTAGAACGTGTTAAATATTATTATTTTAAAAACAAAATAAAGAAATGAAAATGTGGTTTAAAATAAATTTGAAAATAAATTTCATTATATTAATAACATACATGAAAAATTTTAAATAAAATGGATATAGAAGAAAAATGAATGATTTTTTTTACTTTGCAAATAAAGTTTTAAAGAAAAATTTCTTAAGTCTTGGGTATCATTGGAATCAAAACAACATTAAAAGATATAATTTGAAACATATTTATAAAAAATAACAATTTAATTAATTTAATGATAAAATAAATACATATGGAATTATTTAAAACAAAATTAAAATAAAAAAAAGTGGTCAACATGGCATGAGTCTGAATGAAAGTAAATTGAGACAGGAAATCTCTTACCTCGAGTCTGACTCGCCACATATGTACTCTAACTCCAATAAAATAAACTTACATTAAATTTATAATTGATTAAAAACCATTTTAAGGTGTATTAACTTATTTATATTAGTTTTAATTCATGTATTTCTATTATTTATATAGTTATTAAATCATTTGATTTCATATTGAACATTTTTAGGGTGTTTGATTCATAATCTCAAAAATAACTTTGGTAGGTTAACTATGGTCAAAATGAAAATTATTAAATAATCTCCAGAATATTAATAATAAAATAATTATAATTTTTATGTATTAATTAATATTTTACAACCATCCATGTAAGGTGTATAAGAAAAACTAATCACATCACACCAAGTACATGGTTGTCCATACGTACACACAAGCAATATTATCATTTTCTAATTAATGGAAAGGTAAGAAAGTAAGTAATATCTTATATTTATAGAATAATAATTATTTAATGAACATAATATAAATATATATATTCATTAATTACATCATAATAACCATCCTTGTGAGGTGGTGATGAAAAATGAAACACATCACTTCATGGAGGTGGTAATCCATACAGGAATACAAGCGATGTTTTCATTTCCCATGTGATGGAAAATAAGATAAAAAGGGGTTTCAACAAAATAATAATAAAATTTAATTATATTTAATATAATTATGTTATTATTTTATAATTTATAAATAATATTTTATGGATTTAGAATAAGAAATAAAACAAAAACACGTGGTTAAGAGTTATACCTCCTCTTTGGAAAACTACCTTCATCTTACAACTTAGGCCTTATATGTTGGTTTTTTAATGATAAAACATCCTATAGGTCATGGGTATGAATATTGGGAAGGTATATTTTGGGTATTTTTCTAGATAAGTGTCTTGAGAGGTTTGGTTAAGAGAGAGGAACTGATTCCCTTTTATAAGTGAGGGGAGTGACACTCTTGTAGTTATTCAAAATTTTAAATTAATATAAGGTCTTGTTAATGGTAATGTGAAACCAGTGAACCTAAAATTCATTTATATTTTATTATATGGTCTATATAAACTCGAACCATAATATTTATGCAAGTTTTAGATACATTTTAATCCTTATCTTCTAGTTAAACCCCCTTTAAAACCAATTTAACCTTAACTGTGATAACTTAACTATTTATAATGATGACTTAATTATATGTGAAAAAATAAAAGATTCCTTATAAAAATAATTTATAAATTAATATTAAAAATTTATAATATTTTTAATCAGATTAAAAATCTATATTTGTTATAAATTACATTTAGAATAAGTTTGCAAAATACTTGAATAATTGTTGTTAGGAAAAAAACTGATTTATCTGTTCAAATAATTTGACCATGAAATAAAGTAATAATTTTATTTCAAAGATTTTTTTTATTAAATAATAAAAATTAATGTTTTTATACTTCTGTATCAATAAAAAAAATGAATGTAACCTTCCAACCCTATTAGTAAATACAAAGAATCAAAAATTGTTTTTAATTTCAATAAAATATAATTCATGTTAATATATGCAAGGAATGGGTTACCATATTCAAAATAATTTTTTAAAATTCATTATTTAACTCTTTTAACATATCTTCTATCAGGTAAGAGGTTTCCCAATTTTTAAAATTAGGCTTACAACATAGAAATTACCTAAAAATAATAGTATTGGAAAAATTGGTATTTTTATTATTCATTAGAAAACAAACTATTTTAGGAAAATATCAAAAATTAACCATAATAAAAATTTTATATTATTATATAAAAATTTAATTATATTTTTTCAAATTCAATTTCCAAAATTTAAAGAAATTATTTATAATATCCTTACACAAAATGCAATAGAATTCATTTTTTGAGGCAAAAAATCATTGCATCCTCATTCCTTGCCTAAAACCACTATTAAATAAATTTTAATACAATTTATTGGATATATAATCTACTAATTTCAGAAGATGAATTTATAAATAGTGATAAATTTAATTTATTAATATTAAAATACATTGCGTACTTAAAAATAGTTTTATGAAAAACATCGCTTTTTCCTTTAAAAGATTCTATCTTTATTTCCAATCAATTAAAAATCAATTCATAATTAATTATTAATATTATTAAATACAAAATTTTATATATAAATATTTAAAAATATGGTTATTTCTAGTCATACCTTTCAAACCATTGGTAATGTTATAACAGTCATAATTAAATAATAATATTTATATTGTACATTGTATTCGATTTATTCTTGGTGTTGTGTATACTACATGTTATTGAATATATTATTTAATGAAAATAAATTATAAAATATTAGGGTGTTACATTATACACACTTAAATAAATTTTTAACCACATAATTTTATCTTTTTCTCCATAAAAAGGGTTTAAAACCTTTTTTAACATCAATTACATAGAGTGGAAGATAAAACATACAATCATGAAAATAAAAAAAATTCTATATATTTTAAAAAAATACCTTTGTTGAAAAAAATAAGAAAATAGGGATGGTAAAATATTATTTTTAAAAGTCAACAATGTAAATATAAAGGTCACATGGGATAGGACCTAATTAGGTTCCTAGATTAGGATATAATTAGCAGGAAGTTAAAATATGGATATAGAGGGAAAAAATAGCATACAAGTAATAATGGAAAGTTATGGATAACATGATCATGAGAAAGTTAAAAGCCACAAAACCATAAATCATTAGAGGATAAATAATACCTCAAAATTATCAAAAAATAAAGTTAAAAGTAGAATATATTTATTTCAAGATCCTTTTCCTAGATTTGAAGGATTCTTTTACTATAAAGATATAGAAAATAAGAAAATATACTTGATTTATTTATATTTAAAATCTAAATTTCATATTTTAGCTATTATTAGATTAATTTCTACTTCTATATCATCTCTTAATCCAAAATAAGAATATTCAAGATTAATTTTATATTCATGAAGCACTAAAATAAACTTCAAACAGATCATAAGGCTTATAAAAGGAAAACAAGTTATTACTTTTTCATTTAGACATTAACCAAAACAAAAATGGTTTGAACATGATAAGATAATATCCAATATGAATTAACCATTCTACATAAATCTAAAAAATCCCAAAAATAACATCCAAAGTTCAAATTAAATCATTCCATGAATAGTTAACCTTAAACTCTTCAAAATATGTCTCACTATGATTAAAACCCAAAGATGAAATTTTTTTATCACATATAATAGGTAAACTAAAATTTTATCTCAAAAAAACATCAATCACTCCTAAAGTTATATACCAAAAATGTATATTACATAATCATGTAATCTCCCTAATATGTTAATATTTTCCATAAATATCCTAAATCACCAAAAATACAAAATAAAATCATATATGATTCCAAAAGATAATTCATCATTTCTTCCTCAAATAAACTCCCATCTTATTCAAGAAAATATTTAAATTCATCTAAATCATAAAATTTTATCAATATATTGATCTTTTAAAAAAATTACTTTAATCACTTTATCACCAAATAACTTTTCAATCATATGGTTATCTATATGATAAATCATATATTCCCAAAATGTAATAAACCTTTTATCCTGATTAACCATAATTACCTCAACATAAAAAAATCATCTTATCCATAATGGTTATCAGTACCTTTCAACTTATGTCCACAAAAGAATAAAATCATTCTTCATCAAATAACATTTTCACCATAACAAAAGTTAATAATGAGGGTTATATATACCTAAATTATTTATTAAAACTCAATTAACCTCACCTAAATTACTTTTATCACATAAAACCTCAATAGGCGTATGTGTGTATTTAAAATTATGATAAATATTATAATTATTAACCCATGATGGTATGTAAAAATCTTAAAATATACTCATATAAATCATCCTAACCTATAAATTTATCTAAAACTTTCCTCTGACACCAACTATAACACCCCATACCTTAAAAACCAACAATAACATGATTTATATGGGTTTAAATTTCTTACATTTTGAGGATATTTTCTATTTATAGTTTTAGATAATTTAATAGAACACTTATATATAAAACCCTTACTATACAAAGTGGCAACTTTTCATCAATATCTATTTTTCCAAAAAATAAGGATACGTTAATTTAACCACATATTTCATTAAAAACATGTTCACTTCTTTAAAGTTGAATCCATGTATTAGAATGTTATACCTTTTCATAGGTTCTTCCTCATCCTTAATCACTATGAAAAACATTTTAAAACATAATATGAGTACAAAAATCTTAGTATGGGATTAAAAAAAGAAAGAAAACTATAAATCTATTTTGAAAATCATGTAATCCCATAAGAAATATTTCCCCTTTAAATAGAAAACATTAAGCTCAAATATTCATTTTCTTTCTCATGAAATAAAATTACATTACCAAATATTTTCAGGAAACATGTCATAATTGATCTAAAAGGAAAAATCCTAATCATTAGGTTTTCTTTCAAATCATGGGTAATTATGAAAAATATTTCTTGAAAAACATATTTGTCACCCTTAAAGTGGTTATAGACATTCCCTTAAGCATACACTCATTAGCTTTCCTAATGATGTCAAAATAATTACATGAAAACTCATTTGTAACCATAAATAATTCATCTAGGCACCTTGGGAAATCATTTTTATATCATTATTACAATAAATCATTGAAGAACTCTTACAAATGGAATAATCTACCCAGTTAAATCCAACATAATTATCTAAAGAACATAACCATTACACCATTCACTGGAGAGCTATATTAGGCACACCTATCATTATCAAAAAAATTCAAGGACTATAACTTAAAAAACACATATAATATTTAATTTACACTATAAAATATCATAAATTATTCTATTTAATACATATGTAGAAACACTATTAGGATTCATGCACAAATAAGTATAAAAATTATTTTAAAAAAAAATAAATAAAAATTCCCAAAAGAATGGAAAATCATATAATATTTTGAATAAACCTGAAACCTTGAATAATAATATTCTTAAATAATAATGATCTTGACAGTGGTAAATTTTTCTCATGTCATATATATATAAATATTGCTTTAACACTTTAATAATAATGTAAAAAATAACCCATTTGAAAAACATTTAAATGCATTATATTAAAACATTAATAAAGAAATTCAAACATTGTTTAATATAAACTTGGGAATATATTTCTTTATATTAATTATATACTTAAAACATTTTAAAGAACCTGTATATGAAGGTAAATTAGATGATACCCTTTAAAACTTTTAAAATAATTTTATAGTGAAAAATATATTACCACTTTAGTAACTTTTGAATCGAAATACCATTGAAGGCGATAACATTAAAGGAACTTTTAAAATACTTTAATTACAGTAAATTAAGGATAAAATACATCTATATTTCTTTATATAAACCCTATAAAATAAAATATATAGTGAAAATATAAAGATTATTACTGAATGGAAATTGAGGTGATAAATCCATTACCATAATTCTAACTCACCGTATACATACTTTAACTCATGTGTATTTTTTTGGGAATGGTTGATGATCAAGCTCACTCTATTGAACATAAAAAAGTAGGCCTCTTTAAAACTGTGAAAAGGAGAACCTATTATAATCAATGGAAAATACCTAAAATAAAATAAGACACAATTTTCATAATGTCCCCGTAAGTTAAAAGGGAAGAAAACATCAAGGAGAACACCAGAAGAAGCCTTGTCTCCCCCTCGCTAGATAGTGAAAAAGTGAGTTTAGTTAAAATGATGTATCACCAACTCTTCCAAGAATTTTCCCCATGTATGTATAATAGCATGGGTGAGAACCTCTCCAACCAACATAGACATGTGAAAGATATGAAAATTAAAGGTTCTAGTACACCCTTCCCCCTCTTTTTAGATACTGTCTCAACAAAGCATGTGACGAACTCACAACAATGTCAACCTAATACAACACAAAATCAGACTGAAAAAAATGAGAATGAGTTAATTTAATTGAACCCAAAAATCTATAAAAAATTATTATGGGTGGATAAATGATGGGTTTCATCACACCCATCCCTCTTTCAAGTCCTCCCACCCAGCGGAACCTAAAAAATGTAGCACCGACAACCAAATGAAATGAGGAAGAAATTAGTCACACAAAGAGATCTTCATCCCAATAAACAAGAAGATCTAAGAAAGTCTAAAGATTAAATAAAGATAAACATCAAAAATCCCATAACCCACTAATGACTAGAATATCATTAGTGTCCTATATCCACAACCAAAATCAACTCAAATCCATATAGGGAAGAGAACCAGTGGGATTGTTCGAGAAGACGTCATTGTGAGCACCAATGAAACCAGACTCAATAAGTGACACCACAACCACTATCTTCATCAATAATTGTATGTTTATTATATAATATTCTATCCCAAAAAATTTTCTTCTTTCTTCGTAAAACCACATACACCGCCACCACCAACCCTGATGTCACTCCACCTACGACACCAGAGACTATAAACGCCACTGATTGAAAACTTCTCCATCCAATGAAGAATCCAGAGTCACTTACCACAATGGAAGTATCCACATTGATTCCCTCCATATAATTATCCCTTTTATTTGATTTATTACCATAACTTATATATTTATTAAATTAGTGAAGTTCATGTCATGAAATTTGAGGACATTCAATTCAAAATCCCAAAACAACTCTGATAAGTTGATCATGGTCAAAGGAATCATTGTTAAATCATCTTAGTAATATTAATCATGAAATAATTATCAATTTTAGACAATAAATACAATTTTAGAACAATCCATTAAATTTATACATGAAAATTTATTCACATCACTTTATGGAGGTGGTAGTCCATAGGTACACATGAATAACTTTATCATTTTCTAATGAATAGAAAGGTAAGAAGGAAAGTAATTTCTTATCATTCCAAAATAAATATTATTTAATGAATACATATATTTATTATTTAAAAAATTCATAATAACCATTTTTCTGAGGTGGTGATGAAAAATAAAATGCATCGCTTCGTGGAGGTGGTAATCCACACATACACATGATCTATGTTTTAACTTTCCATATGATGTAAATGGAGATGAAAATTGGTTATAAAATAATCATAATAACACTTATGTATATGGAAGATACTAATTTTATTTTTTCATTCATGGGTAAATAATATTTTAAGGAGTTTGAATAAGAAATTAAATGAAAATATTCAATTAATAGTTATACCTTTTATTTGTAAAACCACATTTCGCTTGCACCATATACCTTTTAGGATAGTCGTTTAATGAAACCAAAGCCTTCAATTCATGGGGAGGAATGTTGGAAATATATTTGGTTAGGAATTGGTTAATATAATTATCTCAAGAGGTGTGATGAAGAGAGGGTAATGGGTTCCTTTTTATAAGTTAAGGTAGTGACACTCTTGTAATTATTCAAATTTTAAATTAAAATAAGGTCTTATTCAATGTCAAATAAAACCAAGGATTCAAAAATTCATAGATAAGATATAATAGGTTTGAAATAAACACAAAAAATAACATTTAGACTAGTTTTTGAGATATTATAACTCTTATCTCTTATTAAACCCTCTTCAAACCCAATTTAACATTAACCATGATAACATAAATATTTACCATGATAACATAATTCCTTGCCCAAAAATAAAAGGTGATTTTTTTAAAAAAAAATACAATTTAATTTTTTTAATCCATTGTGTAAGATTCAAAATCTATTGGTTTTAGAAATAAAATTAAATTCTAGTATGCAAAACGCAAAAAAATAGATTTTAGGAAAATATAGGATTTAAGTGTAAAGATCAATTCACCTTGAAATAATGCAATAAGTTTATTTAAATCATTTGTTTTTGGTTAAATAATAAAAAAAAATAAAGTTTTTAGAATTTTAAATCAAGAAAAAAATGAACTAAACCTTCCAACTATGCCATTAAATACAACGACCCATAAATAGTTTTAAATTTGAATAAAATATAATCTATGTTCATAAAAGTCAAGAACGGGTTCACAAATTCAAAATAATATATTAAAATACATTATTTAATTAATTTAAAGTATATTTGGTTGGTTTAAGGGTTTAAAAATTTATTAAGTCATTCTTACATCATAATAATGTCATAAAAATGACAGTATTAGAAAAAAAACGAAATTTTCACTATTCACATAAAAATAAACTATTTTGAAAAAATCCCAAAATTTCCCCAAAAGATAAATTTGATATGATGATATAAAAAATTAATTATATTTTATAAAATTAAATTTCTAAAATTTACAGAAATTAATTATCATATTCATGCACATAATGCAATAAAACTCATTTTTGAAGAAAATTTATTTTTGAACCATAAAATGCCTTTATAAGCATTCCATACCTAATAACCAAAATTAAATAAATTTTGATTTAATTAATTGTATATAAAATCTAATCATTTAATAATATTTATTTATCAATAGTTATAAATTTAATCTATTAATATTAAAATAAATTACTCACATAAAAAGAAATTAATGAAATATATCCCTTTTATCTTCAAAAGATTTAACCATCCTTTCCAAACAATTTATAATCAATGGATAATTTATTATTGATTTTATTAAGGAATATAATTTCTTCATATATTTCATAATGTGGTTATTAATAGTCTTACCCACTAAACCTACAACTCTGTAATAATGGTCATAAAAGAATAATAATATTTTTGTAGTATACCATGGTTCATTTAGGATCAATGTTGTATATACCATGAATTATTGAATAAATTATTTAAATAAAATAAATTATAAAATCATGGTCTGTTACATTCTACCCCATTAAGGAAAATTTCATCCTCTCAATTTTATATTATGTCCCATAAAATGGGATTAAAATATTTTATAACATTATTTCCAAGGAGTAGAAGATAAAACATACGATCATAAAAGGATAATATTTATTAATATATTATTAAAAATTTATTTTTTTAAAACCTGTATCTTAAAAAAATAGACAGTGAAATAACCTTTTTAAAAGAGGATAAGGGTAATATAAAGGTCCCCTAGAATAACACATAATTGGGTTCCCATATATGGTGATAATTGGAATGTGGCACCTTTATATAGTTTCCTAATCATCTTTAGGACTTATGGAAAACATTTGAAAACTTGTAATGAGCCCAAAAATATTAGTAAGGGATATAAAAAGAAATAAACCCATTAGTCTTTTTTTAAAATCATGTAATCCCATAAGAAAATTTTCCATTTCTATATAAAAACATTTAGCCCAAATATTTGTTTTCTTACTCATGAAATAAGAGTAATTTACCAAATATTTTCACAAAACATTTCATAAGTAATATGAAAGTCAAAATTATAATAATGATGGTTTATTGTAAAACATGGGTAACCATTTACTTTATTTTTACCACCTTTTATTTTAATTGTTAGTGAAATACATACCAAATCGCTTTTATGAGGCGGTAGTCTTATGTACACATGAACGATGTTATCATATCTTCTATGAAATGAAAGGTAAAATATATGTATATATATATTATATAGTGATTATATTGGTATAAATATGTTATAAATATTATATATATTCTTTATATCCATCATCATACCCAACCATGAATTGTGATAAAAGAATAACTAATTTCATCGGTTCGCAAGGCAGTAGTTCTCCATACACAAAAATGATAATTTCATAAATCATTTGAAGGAAGTGAAGATGTTTTAGGTGATGAACTTATTATAACAGAATCAACAACGATTTATAATTCTATACAGAGTAATACAAATACCCCATGGTCTATAAATTATTACATTCGAAGGTGTATCCGATATATTCCTAATGGTGCGGATGTCCAACATACATGGCGTGAAGGAAATAAAGTGGAAGATTTTTTAGACTCCAAGGGTGATCAAAATGACCCTAAGATTATTTTCTCTAATATGGGAAGTCTTTCTTCAGAATGTGTTGATCTAGTTCGGGTGGATTCTCTTTGTTTGTACTATTTTAGACCTCCCTAGTTCCCTTGCATTCAAAATTCTTGTTGTTTTTTCTGTGTGACCTTACTCCCACATTTTAATAAAAATTGTTGTTGTTGTTGTATCTTATGTTACATAAAAAAACTAAGTTTATATTGCATTAAATGAAACACTAATTTTATCTTGAGTTATACACCACAATGTTTTTTTAGTTCTTTATTTAAATGCAAAGCCAAGTTTTACTGAACAATAATATATCATTATTACTATTATTATGAAAACATAACGGTTATCACCTAGTAGTTAGAATGAAATGTATGAATAATATTAACTTGATTATGAAAATATATAATTTAATTTTTTTATTAGTTATATATTTCTTAGTAATAAATATATGATTCATTTAAAAGAAAAATAAATGTTTTCGAAAAAAATCATTTTTTAAAGGCAGTCTATTCACACTCTGTGCGCATAATTTAACATTAAATTTTACCAATTTTAGAAAATTTATATGAAAAAATAAATTTTATTTTTTAAATTTAAATATCTAAATTATCATTGGTTGAATTTTCTGAGTTTTCTAGGAAGTTTCATTTTTTCATGAATAGTGAAATATACTGAATTTTTATTGAAAACATCCATTTTGGATAAATAAATTATAAATTATAATTATATTTTTAATTGGTTTTAAATTAAAATTTATTCTATTTTATATCAATTAATACAATTTATCTCATTGGAATCATTTTTATATTGAATTTTCATATAAAATATTTGTAAAATTTTGATCATTTTTTCTTTAAATCCATACTTTCTCGTCGCATCTACAGGATAAATTTTAAATTAAATTGTGCTATTTATATAAATTTAATTTTTAAAAATCGATTATATATATTTAATAACAATAATATGTATTATATAATAATTTTAACTTGAATTTTGACCATAATTATTTGTGAAAATAGTTAAAATTGATTGCCGATATTATGGTTAAAATGAGGTTTTGAGCATTA
Organism: Viscum album; assembly: GCA_963277665.1. Lineage (NCBI taxonomy): Eukaryota > Viridiplantae > Streptophyta > Magnoliopsida > Santalales > Viscaceae > Viscum > Viscum album. The sequence continues at coordinate 623,306,916 of OY728150.1, read as the reverse complement.
CATGTGCTTTATTAAAATTAATATTACACATAAATTGGATTTTTATTTAATAAATTATATTCAAAATTTGTAATAATTTCAGATAAATTATATAATAAATATCATTTCAATTTATTCTTATATTATAAATTACCTAGGTAAAAAAGATACATGTTATCATAGTAAAAAAATAAAAGGGTAAAATTGAGTAAACTTAAAAAATAAGGAATAAAATTTTAAAAAATTATTTATTTTTCAATTTTTGATGTGTTTATAGACCACATAGAACATCTCTTATATTAATGATCTATTTTGGAGGCACGTTGGGTAAGGGAGACCCCCTAATAATAAATACTTTTGGGTTTTTACAAGAATGTCACACCAACTCAATTATGAAAGGGATCCCACTCCCCTCAAGTCTTAACATATCTAAACCCATTTTTATTGAACAAGACATGCCCAAATAACTTTTCAACATTCCTCCCATCATCCTAGAATCATTATTTTGTGCATAAATCCAACCTAGAATGATTTAGTGAAAACCCAGTTAGTGTACCCAAAGAAGAGGTAATGTTCTTCAACGAGCGTCTTTATTTAACTTCTTTCTCCAACTCCTTAATTTTTATTAAAACATATTGATATAATAAAATAATTATCTTCCATATACTTTGATAATTTTATAATAATTACATGACATAGAACTATCTCCACTTCTATCAAAAGGGTTATGAAATCATTATTCATGTGTACAGCGGACTACCACCTTTCAAACTGATGTCATTCATTTTTCCATTACCACCTATCGAGTTTGGGTATTATGATGGATATAAAATATATATATATTATATTTATAATATAATTGTATCATACTTACCTGATTAGACATCTAAATAGTGCTTTTAAGATGGGTTACATTGGTCTTAGGTGCACCTCCCCAAACGCCAAAGGCTGCCAAGTAGTAGTGAAGGTGTAAAGAGGGAAAAGTGGATAGTATATACCCTCACCTGATGATATAATAATGGTTTGATTATATATATATATATATTGAAATAAAAATAAAGACTCACCGCACTCAAACCATACCCACTAATGGTGGAAAATATCTAAAAACAAGTAATAGCAGAAGCATAAATAAAAAGTAGTAGAAAGGTAAGCATGTTAGCATGTCATTTGAAGAATATAAAAAAATATATGAATAAAAATAGTTCATGTTGTACAATAAGGAAAAAGGGTCACACATGGATTACTATAATGGCTACATACATATAAACATGCTAATATAGAAAATTAAATTAATAGTAAAAAATCCAATAGAGGCAGGAACCTCAAGAAAAATTGTCATCCATCCATGCCATTTCAAGTAGGATCCATCTATAGAGCTTGAACCCTTACATAAACATAAAAACATAAAGTCTTCACATGTCCTAGAGATCCCTTTTAGGGTTTGAGAACAAGTATCATTAGGGTGCTACCCAAGTGTGAATACCTTACATTGGTGATTAATTAGCTGCAGAGTATAAATATATAATAATAAATACATACATTTAAATAAAAACTCACTTCACTAGTGCTCGAAAGACACTAGGAATATTTCACCTGTATCGGCCATTACCGAAATGTCTAAAGCAGAGAGGATCCTTGAAAATGGCCCAAGGTATCCCCTAATGTCCAAAGACCTAGGTGAACCATCAGTTCTAACTCCAAATATGTTATTGGAACCTCATGAAAAATGACATCCTATGTCCAAGTTATATCACTTAAATCCCAAAAGAATGACCAAAAAATAAAAAACAACTCCCTCAAACCCCTTCTCGAAAGAACATATGAGCTCCAAACCCAATTTCCAAAGGCATAAAAATATTTATCCTCAAGGTAGATAAAAATTCAGTTCAAAGAACATCATCTTAAGGTACGAAAATTCCCCTCCAACAAAATTATCCTAGCTCTATGGCCTCCTGAATAGTGATCCTCAACCCCAACCCGATAGACTCAATGTTATGATATGAAGGCTCTTCACCTTCCCCATGGCTTTATATGAAAATTGCCCCCAACCCAATTTACCTAAGCCACATTATTGGGGGACTCTACCAACAAGAGTGGTCAAAACCACCTCATCACTAAGTCAACTTGTGTACATATGACTCCAAAAAACACTTTTTCCAATCACGGGTGAGCAGCATCACAAATTTAGCACATAACCCACACTAACTCTAGCACCTCATGCCCCTGATCACATGTCCCTCAAAACTGATGTCCATTTTATTCAATATTATGGTCCATGTTCCCAACATGAGGGTATTTCTGCCTCAAACTGACACTCATGATTCCCAACCATTGATCACATCACCCAAGAAACTCGGGAAAAGCCCGACCAGATAACCAATGTCACCTTAATCCTGATGGACATGCCACCACAACTCTTGTTCCAAGCCTATCACTATCCAATGGATCACATCATTATATCATAAGAAATTTATATATTCAATTCAGTTCAATTTAAAAGAAAAAAATCATTTAAATAATAATTCAATTTAATATAATTGAATTGAATAATAAATTTAAATAAAAAATCAAAATTAATATAAGGAACACCCCCATACTAACCACCCTTTTGGTCTATGGACTATAACCCAACTTCTTATGTAAAATAAGAATAGGGAATTACCAATGACATCCCATATAAAAAATTAATTAATTTAAAAGTAACTCTATGAAATTTGGGTTCTCACTCAGTCGACACAACAATACGCTAAAAGCTGCACCCCTCAAACACTCATGAAATATCAAAGAAAGGTATGTAACTCCTACTTTTGAGTCAGAGACATTGGAATGTATGATATTAGACTCTATTTATGACTATTTTGGAAGAAATTGATGTTTCTGTTGAACACCCTAAAAATATTGAAAAATTACTCCAACAGAATTATCACTCTATGAGGCGAGAGAAAGGGAAAGGGGGAGCATGGGTGATAAGAAACTTACATATACGGTTCCAATGCATCTGATGGTGATCAAAGAGGAGCTCGAATAAAAGAGAGGGATCACACCATAGGATATGAGAAAGGGGTGATCTCTTTGCTATTGTACGCGACCAATAAGGGAGAAAATAAGGAGAAAATTAAGAAATAAAGAGAGGGGAAAATCCAAATTTTCACCCCTTTAAGAGGCCACAAAGTTTTCTAAACCATACGAAAACCGTGCAGGCTATAGTATGAGGGTCCTTCCCAAGTGGAACTATCCATGCACCTTGAACCCTATTTTCCCTAATCATTTGTGAGTCATGCAGAATCCCTCTACAAAACTATAGAGTTTCATGCATAGCTCTGCACCCTTAGCCACAGGGTTTACCAAAACATGCAACAATTTAAAATTAGGATGCACTATTTATTGTGAGAAGTCGCACGGTATACCCCAAACCATTCACCTCAACTTGTAACTCCAAAAATAGGACCTTCATACCTATGAAAATACTTAAACCCTCTTGAACACATTAGGCATTTATTAAACCTCTAAAATCATCCAAAAAAGATATTTGGTTGATAATAAACTCATAATTAAGTTCTCATGATGAAAAAAAAGAAATTTTAATTCCCACAAATTTCAAAAATTAAAAAATGAAGATTTTTTCGACCCACTCCAAAATATCCAGGATGTTAAAATCTCCCAACCTTAACATAGATCATCCCCAATCAATAAAAAATAAAACCGAGATGGAACTGAATGTATCCATCCCATTAAAATTTATCCTTACTATCCTATTCTATAGGGTACATGAAAACTACCTCAAGGGGACTCCACACCTTATAATTGACATACTCTGGTCACTAACTAGAACAAAACTCAAACAAATTGATGGTCCATGAACCATCTCATGACTCAAAAGTCCTCCCATGATGCTTCATCACTCCTTCACCTCATCAAGTAAATCCTTGTCATATCTGACACCCATTAGGATCCTCCATCACATTGATACATGCCACATGCCCATGGAACACATGGAATCCATGAGGCCATGTATCTCAACATATGATCAAAATGGTCTTGATTAATCACACCTCAATCAAGTACCGCAACTAATGATTCTCAGATGCCAATTCACCTAAAGTAACCTGCATCACCTTGATACCCTGATGCCTACACATGTCAATCAATTTCTACATCTAATGATTCCCAGATCCAAAGGCACCCTAAGTAACCCAAAATAGATATGCCTAAAATTTCCATCCCAAAACAAAATAAGAAGAATGGATATGACCATGGTGTACGTCTAACCAATGTCAGATCACCAGACTTCTCAAGCCCTGGAAGCTTCATGGTGTGCACTTGGCCTAAAGCTCGACTGCCTGAATCTTGACCTCCCTACGGTGGTGCTCCATCCACCGACTACCAACCCCACTTTTGGGTCTAACTATCTCTACCATGACCCCTATGTGTACCAGAAACTAGACTACCATCACCTGGTACTGATCCCAGTCTGATCTCAAAACCATTAGTCCACCCTAGTCCATAACTTCTAGCTATCCAATAAGGCTCCTACAGAACCTCTTGAGATGCACAACCTATCCACAGGATTGAAACTTCTTTAGAGGCCACTCACACTTAGTCCAGACATGTCTTGTCTTACCACTCTAAAAGAAAATCATTGAAGACCCACTCTGAGGTGGTCTTCTCGAGGCATTTTCCTAACTTCCCTACTACAACTCTTCTCGGTATCACATCCTACAATTTGTAATGTCACCACTAAATCTACCTGATGCTATCATCCAGCTCAACTATGAAACTTCCATCACCTCATCTTTGAGTTCCTGGTTCACTACCTCTGAGAATGAGGCCAACCTGAAGTTGTTCACCTGTACCCAAATGGAATGTCATAAACCATCCTTGAAACACTTCACCCTCAAGGTGTCATTCCTCACCATGCCAAGTACAAAGAGAGACAATTTGGTTAATGTCACTGCATAATCCATGATAGACGTGTCACCCTACTGAAGGGTCAAGAACTCCTGATGTCTCTCTAACCTCAGTGTTGCTGAGAAGAAATAATCAATGAACTTGGACTCAAAGTCCTTCCAAGATAGTCCCTCATGTCTTCCTTCCCAAGCATACACATCCCCCCAGAGTTTTTCTATTCCTATGTGCATATAGGTCATCAGTTTCACCATCCACCTTAGCAGCATATCTCGTTTATGGAAAATCATCTTCATGGACTCGATCCAGTTATCAGCTTCCTATGTACCACTCTCACTTTGAAAAAGTAGTGGGTGTTGTGACTAGAAATCCAGAGTAAGATATACTATGGAAGGATATTCTTCTTGATCTCCCCTATCGAGACCTTGGATAACCCACACTTGGATTTCTCAAAGATTCTTGTTAAGACATGACCCAAAGGCTATCAAATCTAGAAACTACCCCACCTACACCTGAGCCTATACCTAAGCCTCATGATATTCATAACCCTCAGGGGTCTCAATCTACTCATTCTCTTGTGGAACTAAACCATCATTCTCTCAATGCTTCATCCAATCCATCTAGGAGAAAACCCACTGAATACCATTACATGGTCAGATAGCCTAGATAATATACATATATATCACCTAGATAGAGAAACAGGTAACAAGTACAATCAAATAACTACCCTTACTATCCCCTATCACAACAATTCCACCCAAAATCCCTACCACATGGCCTACTCACCCACCCTCAATAGATCCAAGAACCAAATATACCCCGGGCCACAAACATCCCGATGAACCATGTCACCTCTAACCGATGACCTCATCATCCAACCTAGTGATCAACATCACCCCATATAAATATACCTTCCAACTCCTATAATATGAGGGACCAATACATATATATCACATATCACATGTCATTTCATATCATAGGAACACATGCATATATAATATTGAAACATCATATGTTCCTAATCAAAAGAATAAAAAATAATTATACAACACACCTTTCCATAATGGGATAAGGTTCTAATAATTCCTTTCCTTATGATGAAATGGGTAAAAAGTCATAACAAATATCAATTAATATCCAAAGTGCACCTCTCACAGTGGAAATAATATAAAATGTAAAATGAGAAAAATATAACATCAATTCCCACCCCCAGTAACTTGGTCGGTCCCTCATGCATGGGGATCCAAGCACACAAGAACAAGTTCTAAACCCAGTTATGACAATATCTAAATTTCTATTCTACCATAATACAAATAGTAAGACTAATAAATAGGTGAAAAAAAGTCCTTTGATACCATTTTAGCATCCTGGCCCAATTATCCACCTGAACAGTGCTTTTGAGATGGGTGTCACTAGCCTTAAGTGCACCTCTAAAAATACCAAAGGTTTTAGACTAGTATAAATCATGTAAAGAGGTAAATTTTGGGAGGCTATACCCTCACAGGATGATATAATAATGGTATTAGTATATATATAACATGCAGCAGAAATAAATACTCAACTGCCTCGAATGAGACCCACCAATGGCAGAAACACATTCAATAGAAAGTAATAGTGGAAGCATAACTAAACAGTGGTGGAAAGGTAAACACAACAATATTTAATTTGAATAATATAAAATATAACATACATCCAAAACAAGTCATATAGTACAATTAGAAAAAAGGGTTACCCATGTCTGACCAAAGTAGCTAGATACATATAAACATGTTGTTATAAAAAAGTAAACAAAAAGGAAAACTCTATATGATGTAAGAACCCAAGGTAAATTTACATTAATCCATTCCAACTCAACTAGGATCAATATCTAGATCACAAACCCTATACCTAAATTTAAAAAACATAAATTCTACATGCATCCTGAAGGGCCCACGTAGGGTGTGAGAATGAGTCACAGTAGGGTATCACTAAAGTGTGTGTAACTTCAATTTTTAATTAAGAAGTGTTAACTATAAATAAATAAGCAGAAATACATGCACTTAAATAAACATTCACTTAACTGATGATCAAAATAAACTAGGAATCAACCACCTGCATCAACCGATGTCGGAATGTCTAAATCAGAGAGGATCCTTAGCCCATAATACAAGGTATCCCTGATGTAAAAGTGTTAGGCGATCCCTCAGGTTCCACATCCAAACACATCACAAACACCTCATTCCAAAAAATACCTCATGTCTAAGAAATATCACCGATGTACTGATGTCATTCCAAAAAAATAACAAACGGGTCCCTTGGACCCCTGCTTGAAAGCACATGTTGGCTCGACGCCTGATGTATGTAGGTACAATGATATTTGTGCTCAAGGTAAAATCATTACTGGATCAATGTATGACTTCATGAGGAAAAATGATGGTCTTCCTCTAAAATGATCTTGGATCTACAGCCTCAAGAACAGCGAGCCACAGTCCCCAACTAATAGCCTCAACGTGATCCTCGGAAGGCTCCTCGCATTCCCCATGGTTTTCTATGGAAAGAACCTCCAAAACCGTTTACCTAAGTTGAACTACCATAGTCCTCTACCCACATGAGTGGTCAAACCCACCTCATCACTGAGTCAACATGTGGGTACAAGACTCCCAATGGTTCTTTTTCCAATCATAGTTGACAGATATCACCAATTTAATACCTAATTCGCACCAACTCTGGCACCTCATGCCCCTGCGACCATGTCACTCAAAACTAATGGCCATGCCATTCAATATCACGAGTCATATAATTATCCAGATGGCCTTTCCACCTCAAACCTAAATCCATGATTCCCAACTGGTGATCACATCACCCAAGTAATCTGGGATAATCCCAACTAGACAACCAATCTCACATCAATCCTGATGGTCATGCAACCTAAACTCTTGGGCCAAGACTATCATGATCCCATGGATCTCAGAAGTATTGAAAAATCAATTTATATATGAAATTCAATTCAATTTAAAAGAAAAAATTCATTTAATTAATAAATTAAATTTAATAAAATTGAATTGAAAAATCAAAAAACAAAATTAATATTATGAACACCCCTGGCCTAATCACTCATGTGGTTGAAAACCATTAACCTAGACTCACACATACAACATGGTGAGGGAATGGACAATCACATCCCATAATGAAAATTAATTTAATTTAAAATAAACACTATGAAATTTTGGTCTCACTCTGTCAACATAACGATGTTCTGAAATCGGACCACCCCCCCCCACACACACACACACAGACATTCAAAAAATCACAAGGAAATGTATGAACCACCTACTTTGGAGTCATAGACGTAGGAATGTCGAGTATTAGCCTATATCTCTGAATGGTTTAGAATAAATTGATATTTTTATAGAATGCCCTAAAAATAGGGAAAATGACTCAGAAATATAAAGCACTCTGTGAGGTGGGAACAAAGGAAAAGAGAAGTATGGTTGATGAGAGACTTACTGGTGCGATTCAAATTCACCTAAAGATGATCAAAAGAGATCTTGGATAAAGGAGAGGGATCTCACCCTAGGAGAGGAGGATAGGTGTGAGATTCCTCCTAATATAAACAAGGAATAAGGGAGAAAATAAGGAGAATAGGATTAAATAAATAGATGGGGAAACCAACTTTTACCCCTTTAAGAAGTCACATAGTTAGTTCTCACTTTTTCCAGACGATGCAACAACTGTGTGGGCTAAAGTGTGAGGGTACTGCCTAAGTGGCACTGCCCATGCAACTTGATCACGGTTTTCCCTGACCATAAAAAATCCATGTGCAATACCTCTATAAAAAATGAAGAGTTTCACACATGGTTTTGCACCCCTACCCGTATGTTTTTCCAAACCATATAGAAGTACAAAATTGGGCTGCACAGTTTTTTATGAGAGGCTTCACGGTTTAGAGCCAACCATGCACCTCAACTTGCAACTCCCAAAATAGTGACTTTAGGCCTCTAATTCACCTAAAACCCTTCAAAACACAAAATTATTTTACTAAACCTTTAAACCCATTAAAAAACAAGATATTGGGTGAATGGAAAACTCGGAATTAAGTTTTGATGATTGAAAAAGAAATTAGTATGCCCACCAATTCCAAAAATTCAAAAAGGGAGAGGTTTTCATCCTACTCTAAAATACCCAGGATGTTACAATAATTATACCTCTGGAGTCATTATATCATATATATACTTTATTAATTTCCATTTCATAGGATGCTTGATAATTTCACTTGTGTTTATAGTGGACTACCGCCTCAAGAAGCGATGTGATTCATCTTTCGCAAAAACATTATATAGAAGGTGATAAAGAATAATGTTAATGATTATATGTGATATACATGAAATTATTATGATATTCATAAAATATTAATCATTCTTAAAAGGTAATATATAATTTTATTATTAAAAATTTAAAGATGGTAACATCGTTCGTGTACCTGTGGACTACCGCCTTCATGAAGCGATGTGGCTCTCTTTTCATAACTACACCACATGAATGATATATATAAGTATACTTAAATAAATAATATGTTTTATATTATATTATTATCATTATATAAAGATAAAATATTACTTACACCTTCTTCATAAATATCAATGAAAAATGGAAAACATTACTCATGAGTATGTACGACCTACCATCTCCATGATCATAACATACTTCATTTTTCATAACCATCATTCATTATTGGTTTTAAAATTATAATTGATGTAAAAATATGATAATTATCTCATTATTATTATTATATATATGGCGTAACTATGTAATATGTAAAATAATATGTACTTTAATGACAAAAAGGCATGCGAAAGTAACACAATTAACACCCAAAACAATGAAAATAATGAAATATAATTAATGACCAGGTGATAAGATGATATAAAAAGGATCATATACTATATTATAAATATTAATATGTTTTTGGTTTAAGTTAAAAATATTTTAAAAATCACTATATAGTAATTTCAAAAAAATTCAATCAAAAAGAAGATTATGGTAAGGGTTTCTCATCTCGCTTTTACTTTCATGAAACATACCTTATATTCACCACTTATTTCTTTTGTTCAGTGTATATACTTCCTTTTAGTATGAAATTTAATGTATTAATTTATCACCATGAAATTTAATTCTTCATTTTATGTTATTTATTACATGGGGATTACGATACAAAATTTATCAAATAGTAAGAGTTTAATTCATTATATAATTATTATTCGAGATAGTCTATGTTTACATCTCTCTTGGGGGAATTATTTGACATTTTCATCTTAAAATAAATCTATTTTATTATCCTCTAGAAATTAATGATATTTACAAGTAATATTACCATTATTCCACTATTTGATACTTAAAATAATTGATAAAATGTATTTAAGAAAATATGACTTCATTTCTCTCTTTGGTCAGAAATTTGTTTTCTTCCAAAACCATGTTTTCTGGAAAAAAAATCAGAAATTATTTTAGCCTCTTAAAAATGATTTATTAAATAAATGTTTACCAATTTTTTCTTTCAAAAAATGTTTTCAATGGAATATTATTATAATTTTCTGATCAATTCACTTTTATAAACGTTTTACAGTGCAAAAGGAATATTATTTTTAACTATTATGACATGTGTTAAATTACTCACAGACATGACCATTATTTATTTTAAGATTACTTTGAATGTTTTCAAGGTTATTATTTAATAAAACATTTTACGTATATTCTATAAATATATAGTTTTTAAAAATAATAAAGAAAATTTTTTTTAAAATTTTTTTTGTTTTAAAAATTGATTTTCAAAATTAAAAGGATATTTTCCTAAAGGATATTTTTAAATATATTTTATTTTATTTATATTCATAAACAACAAAAACCCTTTACCCATACTCTAATGGGTATATGTTTTAATGATTTAATACTTATTATTTTTTTGGATGTTTTATGATCGATTTTACTTGGGATGTACAATTTTGATACAATTCACTTGACTCTGGGTAGTCTATGATTATGGTTATTAATTGGGGAAAGTATTTACATTCCTTGTGAGAGTTTAAAATATTAATTTTTATGTTGATTATATTTATTCCATTTTAAATAAGGAATTCGTTGGACTTAGTTAGTTATGGGTGGGTCTCGGTATAGATAGCTCCATGATGCATCGATAAGTCTCTTGAGACAAAGTAGGTATGGTTTTAGCTAAGGACTTAACCATTTATATATATATAATCACAAATAATCAATGGTGTTAGATATCACCATGAATACTCAATGATCCTAGTTGTCTTTGCATGAATCCTTGATGGTATTAGATATCGAAACAAAGCCTCGATGGTACTAGATGTCTTGGAAGGAATCCCCGGCGGTATTAAATGACTTGAGTAAGACCTCAATGATATGTTTTAGATATCCATCATTATGAATTATATTATCATGAATTCAATTATTTATATTCCCTATGATTATTTGATAAGTTAGAATATTCATGGTTAAGTTTCATGCTCCCATGAATATTTAAATGGAATTATTGATCACATTTTATTCCTTCTATATTATGCTCAAGTTGATGATTAAATAAAATGTGTGTTGAGTTATTTATCTTACCATTTTTATTATGCCTTATTAACTCATATCTTCCACTATACACTTACCCTTACTGAGCATCTAATCTCACCCTTTTCGTATGTTTTATTTTCCCCAAGTGTAGTGTTGTGACCCAATTGGCCACCCAAATAGTGCTTCGGGCCACATTCCACTATCCTTATATTCATATCCCCATATGCCAAAGGCTGCTGAAAAGTATTGAGGGTGTAAATAAGTGATAGTGGGGAGACTATACCCTTTGGTGATGATATGATACTGATCTAATATATAAATATAAGGCAGTGGAAAAGAAATACCAACTCAAGATGAGAAATATCATACAATAGCATAAGAATTATAAAAATATGTAGTTGAAATAAATGACCAAAATAGATATTCCATTTATATCTAAATATGCATATCAATACAATTCATACAATACAATAATCATAAGGGTCACCAATAGTTGACTACAATATGTTCATAAACAAGTAGCATGCTAATACAAAAGAAAAAACAAAACAAAAACTCCATCTGAGGTAGGAACCACAAGGTACCTTTTAATCCATCTTATTTCAACTCAAACACTAGGATATAGCTCCATATCCTGGACCCTTACATGAATGAAAAAACAAAAAGTCAACGTGTATCCTAAAGGGACCTTTTAGGGTTTGATAATGAATCTCAGTAGTCCACCACCAATGTGTTCCTACCTTAAATTTTCTATTAATCATGTTTGTAATAAAAATAAATAAAAATAGTGCATGCATATAATAATCACTGGCTTCCATGGGTGCTCAACAACCACCAAGAATCTATCACTTGCCTCATCCAATAATAAAATAATTATTGAGGAAAGGATCTTTATCCCATGGACTAAGGAATCCCCTGATGTCATATAGTCCCAGTTGAAAACTCAGGTTCCACCTCCAAATGTACCCCACACATCATTTAATTAACCAAGTAATTGACGCCTCATGTCTATATCATGTAACCATCATCCCGAAGGCATTCCAAATAAAATAATCTGATCCCTCAGAACGAAAATCTAAAGCACAAATCTTCTTGAACCCAAATTTTCATAGGAAAATTGATATATTTCCTCAAAATAATATCATTTTTTTCTTAATAGATGATGTCTCAGGGAATGGTGAGGTCTGTCCTCCCAAAATTATCATGTCCCATTGGCCTCAAGCACGGTGGGCCTCATCCCCCAATTGATAGCCCCAACGTTAACATATAATGGATCCTCACCATCCTAGAGGATTTATATGGTAATCACCTCAAACTGATTCCCTAATATGCAACTACCAAAGGCATCTACCCACATGATTATTCAACACAACCTCATCAACTTAGTCATCCTATGTCCACACGAATCCAAATAGCGCATTAGCCGACATGGGTGAGTGGAAATCAACAATTTTGAACCTAAGACACATCGATCGGCACCTCATGCATTTGTGACCATGTCAATAAAATCCAATTTCCATACCATACCACTTATCTCATTCCATTCCTACAACCTGATGGCATCTCCCACTCAAATTGATGAACAAGGTTCCCAACCTGTGGTCAACACCACCTAAATGCCTTCGTCCAAGCTCTTCCTGAATATCACATCGCTTAATTCCATATGGATAATGTTATCACAATACTCAAGATGATCCTATGAAATTCCCATGAATCTCATGATAAATTCATATATATAGTTAAAATCAATTAAAATTAACAAAAAATAAATTTATATAAATCACACACCAGACCTACTACACAAGTTCTAAAGCCTCTTGTTTTCATCGTACCACTTTTAGTCTCTATTTAGCTTGCCTATAGGAATCTCATAAGTTCTAATTAATTAATTTAAAAACCATTTTAATCATAGGTTCTCACTTGTTCAACCTAATGATGCACCAAAAACACTCCCCCAAAACACTCAAAAAAGAACAAAGGAAAGTATGCACTACCAACGTTGTTTTGGTAGACACCCACACATATGATATTGGCCTCTAAATTCGACCAATTTGGAAGAAATTAACATTTCATAAGAACACCCTGAAAATATGGTAAAATAACTCATATGTATTTAGCACGCAATATGGTGAGGGAAAGGTAGAAATGAGGAAAGAGGAAGGATATCCTTACTAATACAAATCCAACGCCATATATGGATCTAGAAATAGAACTCATATAGTGGATAGGGATCAAACCCTAGTGGGGAGGAAAAGGGATAAATCTCCCTGATGAGTGAGACCCATGGAGGAATACATATAATAAAAACACATTTAAGGAGGGAGGGTCAAAAGGGTAATTTTACCTCTTTAATGGGACACAAGGTTAGCTTGTATGGTTCTCCAAACCATAAAGAAGCTGTATGGATAATAAATCTTAATATCCAAGACCTACATGGTTATTCCTCAAGGCTAGGCCCAACTATGCAGAAACTGTGCATGTTATAGTGCGTAGGTAATTCCCATTTTCCATTAAGCGTGCAAGCATGCATACATTTTGTCAAACCATGCACATACCATGAAAATTCTCTTTTCTAAAAAATGTAGAGGTATCGTGTGTCCATGAACCTCCTACTATATATTTTTCTAAATCATGATTAGTGAAAAAGTGGGGTGCATGCTTTCTCTTTAGAGACTACACAGTTTACCCAAATCGTGTTCCTCAGTTTTCGTACATAGAAAACTTTTGTTTTCAACCTCTAACAGACCCAAAACCCAAACGAACCACTGAGAAACATTACAAGAATTAAGAATCATCTAAAAAAGTACTTTGGTCAATGTAATACTTGTTATTATGTTTTATTAATCGAGAAATATGTTGTTCTAACCACCAAACTCAAAAAATTTAAAACAGGCAAGGAATTTGACCCACCCCAGAAACACAGGATATTACAGTCTCCCTACCTTAACATAGATAATCCCTGATCTATAAAAACAATAATCCAAGATGGTAACAAACATACCCATATCTTAAAAATTAACTCATAATACCCCTGATATAAAGGGTACAGGCCAACCACCTCAAGGGTCTCCCCACCTAATGAGTTACCAACCCCAGTCGTATCTTGACCCAATACTCAAGTAAAACCAATGGTCTATCTACCATCCTAGGACTCAAAGTCTTACTATGATGTATCATCACTGTATCACTACATCAAGTGCTCTTCTTCTATAACTGAAACCCATCAGAATCTCACACTGCACAGATTCATGCCTCATGCACATGCCACACATGGCACCTATGAGGTCATGCATATCAATAGATGTGAAAAACAAATCTCGGTACCTCAAACCTCAATTAGGACCTAAAACAAACTAATTTCTAGATGCTTATTCACCTCAAGTGATCCCACATCTCCTCGATACCACGAGACAAACACACATCGATAATCACACATACAATGATTCTCACATATAAGTCCTAGTTCCATGCATCTCATATATATATATATAACCCATCTGAGCCAATTCCAACAGACTAACAAGTGTCTGTTCAGTCAAAATATACATAATTTGAACCTTGTGCACAAAAAATTAACATGTTTTTAAAAAGTCCATGCCAAAAAAACAAAAGAGTACCCCGATCACACCCATGGTGTACCTCTGACCATCATCAGCCCACCAACCTGCTCTAACCCTAGCATCACCATGACATAAACCTAGATAGAAACCAAATTTTTTGAATCCTATCCTCACAATGGTGTTTCACCAACCACTAGCCAATGAACCTATTATTGGGTCCCACTATCACTACCTTGACCTCCGCATATAGTTGAATCTCTTCTATGATCACATGGTGCCAATCCATGTCCAATATCAATACCATGATTCCTCCCAAGTTCCTAACTATTGGCTATCTTAGAAGGATTCTTATAGAACCTATTGAGATGTCTAACTTGTCAACTTTCATGGGACTCCTATAGAGAACACTCTCACTAAGTCTTGACATGTGCTGGCTGCCCGCACTAGAATCACACGATTGACAACCCACTATGAAGTGGTATGCCTGATTCATTGGCCCTAATTTCGGGCTGGAAATCCTCTTGGACCTACTTCCTACTATTTTAAGTGTCTCCACTAAAACCACTTAAATTATTCACGCATCTTGAGTGTGACCGATCTATCAAAATTCCATTGGCTATGAGAGCCTAATTCATTGCCTCAAAGAATGAGGAAAATTTATTGATATTTACTTTCACCTAATTGGTGTTCCATGAACCATCCTCAAAATGCCTCAAACTCGAGGTGTCATCCCCCACCAAGTTAGGTGAAAAACAATACAACTCGGTGAACCTCAAAACATAGTCCATGACATACATGTCACCCCATGAAGGATAAAGAACTTTTGATTTATCTATGCTCATATTGTCTCTAGAAAGAAGTTCTTAGAGAACTTGGCCTCAAACTCCTTCCATGATAGCCCATTGTGTCTACCCACCAAAACTTACACATCCCACCCGTGTTTATATAGTTCTATGAGAATATAAATATCCAGCTTCACCCTCCACCCTAGAGGAATCTCAAGCCTCTCAAATATCATCTCTGTCACCTTGATCCAATTCTTAGACACCTATGGACCACCCTCGCCCTGAAATAGTGGTGGGTGTTGCGACTGGAACTCCCGAGTCAAATAAACGATGGAAGGATATGCTCCCTAGTCTCCCCTGTCAAAAACCCGGTGGAAACATACCATACTAACCACGATCTGGTCATCATTCTGCAGCCCAAAACATATCAACTCTGTAAGCTACCCCACCTCCAAAGGATCCTCTACCTAAGGTTGTAAATATGGCTCATGATCTCCCTAACCCTAAGGGGACTCATATCACCCCTTAGGGGTCTAAAATCGTGCAATCTCTAGTAGAACCTTGTCATCGCCCGCCTCATGCTCTATCTAAAGTCATCCAAGTGGAAAACCATGGAATACCAATACATGATTAGACATCCCAAATAACACACACACACACATATATATATATATATAACGTAGAATGGTAAAGTAGTAACAGGAAGGGTTATCTCACTACCCTTACCCATCCCCATCACAACCATGTCATATGAAATCTATCATGACTCATCCCCCATGGTCTGTGTTGTGACTACCCCAAGCCTACCTTTCATAGGCCAGGGGATGGACAGTAGCACCAAATAGGCATATCCCAAAAAGGGAAGGCATTTTCCTTTAAACCTGTACACATGCACACAACACAAACTACAAAAAGTTAAACACTAAGTAAACCACAACCATTATTGAGACAACTACTAGAACTACAGTACAAACTAAAAAGGAAAAGGAGAAAGAATACCAACCCGAAACCACAAATGAAATTACAATTTCCAAGGTCCAGCTACTCAAACCCTACCTAAAGGGTAGGTGAAGGGTATATGTCTCTATCCGTAGAAGTGTGTCTCATCCATCCTATCCCACTAGGCACCACTTGGTCCCAGTCCACCTAGGTCTCTGTCAAAGCATCGATCCCCTACACAAGATAAATCACATGCTAGAGAAGCCCATGTAGGGGTGAGTAACATAATACTCTGTATGGACCCAAAACTACAAAGTAAACACCACAAAGAAAGACCACACAACAAGATCACAAAGAAAAGACAACTGACACCAGATATAACCCAAATTATAAAAATTATGATTATCAGTCATAAAGATAAACATTTTTACTGCTAAGGTATTCATCATCTAGGCCCACTCATCACCTGGGCTAGCGGGATCAGTGAGACCCGCTCATCTCTGGAGCCATTTAGATCACTTAGAATCACTCATCTCTGCGCCAACTGGATCACTTAGACATGCTCATCTCTTGGCCAACTGGATCACTTAGAACCGCACATCTCTGAGCCAACTGGGTCACTTAGACCCACTCGTCTTTGGGGTAGTTGGATCACTTAGACCCCCTCATCTCTGGGCCAGCTAGATCACTAAGATTCACTCGTCTCTTGGCTAGCTGAATTACTTAGACCCACTTGTCTCTAGTCCCGCTCAATCACTAAGACCCGCTCATCTCTGGTCCAGCTGGATCACTAAAACATGTTTCTCTCTTTATGATCTAGATCACTAATCCCCACTCCTCTCTTGGCCAACTGAATCACTAAGACCCACTCGTCAAATCCTTTAAATCATAGCCAGTTGTTGGATTACTACTCATAGTATGTTTGATTCCAAGAGAATATAATCCTCAAGACATTGGTCTCATCTCAAATTCCATGAAATATCACTTAGAGTATTCCCAAAGGACCATCTTGTCGCAAGGGTCCCAACTTTATAAATAATGCATCAATTAGATGCTTGGTTTGAAAGATAATGGGAAGCCAGGGCTAGACTGTGCTCGGAGGAGGATCGATTGACGTGGTATGATACAGTGACATCCGATAGTGAGATGTAACTACCCTTAAAGTTGAATCCATGTAAGATGACCACCAGATATTCCGCTTCCTTTTATGCACTTTCCTTTTAGTTGGGCTTGTATTCTGGCCCCTTTTTCTTTCTGTAGTACTTTTACTTGTTGTTAGTTCCAGTTCCAACATACTTTTCTGTAGTATGGGCTATGTGTGTGTGTGTAGGTTGAAAGTTAATGACTTACTTATTTTTGATATGTCTTTTGGTGAAAATTGCAAGCCCCTAACCTATGGAAGGTGGACTTGGGGTAGTCATAGTATGGGCCCCGGGGGACGAGTCCTGATAGCCCAGTTCGTTCCACTGCCTCAGCCTACATGGCGGTCTGGTTCTCCCCCTACTCAGACGCCCACTAGGAATTCAGTGCATACTGCATGTGGACGGCTGAGGCTGCCCTCCCCTTCTCCACACGTGGTCCTACGAGGACCACATGCTATCTGCCTATCATGGCCCGCCAACATGAGCCACTCCTCCAAAACTGTGCCCTAGCGGAACCGCCCTCCTACTCCAATCTGATCTCGCAGACTAGTTTCCCTTGGGGTCCCATGGAAAGCATGGAACCTTCAACGTGGATGGGTGGCCGCATCAGCCGACCTCCAACCACCAAACTCTGTATCGGTGGCCCCTGTCACTATCACGGCATGCCACCTTCCATATGTCGTTGTGGCTGGGGTGTCATAGCCTGGTTCTGTGGCCTGGTGCTACCTCTGTGACTGGATTTCACGACCTCCAACCACCATTGCAGCCTCTCACTGGTGTCGTGTCCCTTCTTCCTGGTGTCTCCTCGGCCGATGTGCCTCCACCATTGATTCATGAAGAATAGGAAGGATGAAAGGATAAATAGGGGAAGGATTCACACACAAAAACACCCAAAGAATGATTTGGGTCATTGTTTTTGTTGAACCAGATGATTTCTTGTTAGAAAGATCATGAAGAACCATAAATAAGGTGGAAAGATCACTATGATAAAGATCCCCTTTTCCCCACATCATTAAATACCTTGAATAAATGATCGATATCATGTGTTAACTTGTTTGTAAGTTAACCCGCATTCATCGTTTGAAGAAAATAACAGGGAAAAGAAAGAGTTCACTTAAAATAAAACTCCATGCTTGGGATAGAATTTTTAGTCGAGGAAGAATGGGATTGTGTGCCTCCATTTCTCATTATTGATCTGCAATCCATGGTTGGTAGAGATTTCTCAATGGGTGGAAAAAGGGGTGTTCTTCATTCATCTTAGCCACCCACCAAACCCCTAGAGAAATTCCAGGATTTTTCCAACAAACATGTATTGTTTGTTAGGCTATTAATTGATGCATGTGAATCAATGTTTCTATTATACTACATTACAGTGGAATTACACTAACTCATTAATGAGTTTCATTAATCAGATTCATCTTCACCTCATCACTACACTACAGTGCTGATGTGCCACTACTCAATGATAAAGAAAACATTTAAAATAACTTTTTAAGTTATTTAATTTTTTCTTCTGAAAATTATGAAAATTAACTTTCACCCTCAACCCACGCTAGTGGAGGATATGCTCTACCTAATGGAAACATGCCCTCACGAGCTCGATGGTACACTCTTATTTCCAATTGTAGTTACTGTTTAAGAGTTACAAGGATTTGAAAATAAAATAATTGTTACATAATTATTTTATTTATGTCCAAAAACAACTTTCCACTATTGGCCAGCACCAGCCAATGTTAGGCCCTTTTTAAGAGAATTCTGATGCTTTTAGTTCAATGGTGTGATCATATTTTTGGTCTACCAACCGGTTTTAATGTTATAAAAACCTGATTGGACCTTTATTTAATTAACCTTAAAATAGTTCAAAAATACATTCCATCCACTCCTGTTGTTGGAATTATGTTCTGTCTTAGAGCTAGATTTTGAAATAATCCCATTTAAATTTCAAAAAAATCATGGAATTTCAGGGTGTTACATTACTCCCCCATTTAGGTATTTATGTCCATGTAAGCTAAATCAAGGGCTAATCAAACAAACAGGGGTATTGGGAACAAATATGAGCCTATTGCTCCCACATGCTCTCTTAGAGATTCCCATGCTTCCAATGAATATTCACCATGGGTATCGACCATCCACAAATGATCATCTCTTGTTGATCCTCTATCTTCATCGGGTACTCTTAAAATGTCACCTCGTCATCAATCTCTAGCTCGTTGTGCTTGATTAGGTCAGAAGGTTCATGCATGTATGTCCTTAGCTATGATATGTGGAAGGCATCATGCAACCTCTCTAACTATGACGGTAGATCCAAGAAGTACGCCACCTCTCCCACTCCATGTAGTATCAGGAAAGGTCTGATGAACCTCAGAGATAACTTGTCACCCCGACCAAATCTACATATCCCTCATTGATGAGAGACTCAAATGAATATGTGGTCCCCATCCTAGAACTCCAAGGGTCTCTTTTGCCTATTGGAATAAGACTTATTTCAGATCTGGGTAGCCTTTATCCTTTCTCAGATGACCTGCACCTTCCTAGTGATAGCCTATACCATCTCCAGACCCATGAGTACTGACTCCCCTAGGTCTGTCTAGTGTAACGGTGCCTTGCATGGTCATCTATATAGTGCCTCAAACGGTGCCATATCGATGGTGGAGTGGTATTTGTTGATGTACAAAAACTTCACTAGTGGTATGTGGTCCTCCAAACTACAACCAAAATCAAGGATGGAATCACAAAGCATGTCCTCCAAGGTCAGTAGGGTCTGCTCTATCTGAACATCTGTCTGTGGGTGAAAGGATATGGTCAAGTGTAGATGAGTCCCAAAAGTCTCTGTCAATCCCCTCCGAAATTGGGATATAAATCATGCATCATGATCTGAGACTATTGTAGATAGGAATCCATAAGGTTGAAGTATCTCTTAAATGTAGAGGCATCACAAGCCCTCTAATGAACCCTGCTCTAGAATGGGTAGGAAGTGGGCTAACATATTGAGTCGGTCTACGATCACCTAAATGGTATCATTCCCCCTAGACATATGTGGTAATACCATCACGAAGTCCATTAATATTCCATCCCACATCCACTCTGATACCTCAATGGGTTGTGTCAAACCTATTGGAACCCAGTGCTCAGTGTTCACTTGCTGACAATTGAGGAATCTTGATACAAACTCTTCTACTGCCTTCTTCATCCTCGTCCACCAATACTAACATTGTAGGTCCTGGTACATATTCACCACACCTGGATGTACCGACAAAAAGGATGTATGGAACTATCTCAACACATCCTCCCGCAACACCATAGGTACTGTATTGAATCCTCTAAAAAGGATGACGTGCTTCACACATTTTGAATATCCAACAGGGGCATGCTCTATGGACATCTGGGAACATGAAGTCTCATAGCTGGCATCTCCATGTTGCGCCTCCCAAACTCATTGTAAGAGTGGAGGGGAAACTACCATCAACTAAAGATAAGCTACCTCATCTCTATCAAAAAAGTATATCTGAAGTTAGGCCAACTGCTCTGAGGTCTCATTCAGTAGCTGTGAACTTGATCTTATAGTGAGAGCATCTTCCCCCACATTCCCCTTCCCAAGAGTATAGGCTATCTGGAAGTCATAGTCCTGGAGGAACTCTAGCCAACAACAGTATATCAGATTTAGATCCTTTTGAGAAAATATATACTTGAGAATCTTATGGTCATAGTAGATGATGATTCATTCACCCATAAGGTAGTATCACCACATGTTCAGTGTGAAGAATACCACTGGAAACTCAAAGTCATGAGTTGTATAGTTATCCTCATGTTGTCTCAACTATCTTGAACCATAAGAAATCACTACTTACCCCAGCATTAGGACAAAACCAATCCCAATTTCTGATGTGTCACAGTACACCATGTAGTTGGTGGGCTCCTCTGGAAACCTTAAGATAAAATCACTTTTCAAGATCTTCCATAGATGTTGAAAGCTCTACTAGAATCCTTCTATCCATGCGAAGGGTTATCCCTTATTTATTAATACCATCATGGGTGATGCTAATCTGGATAATTCAGGTACAAATCTTCAATAGTACCCAACAAACATAAGGAAACTACTCACCTCAGTAACGCTCTTGCGTGGTTCCCAATAAAGCACCACCTGGATCTTCACTATATCCACCACCAATCCATCCTTTGAGATGAAATGTCATAGAAAGTGGAATTTTTATATCCATAACTCACACTTTGAGATATTTCCATAAATATGGTGCTCTTGGATTCTGTCTAGAACCATCCTCAGGTGTATCGTGTGCTCCTCCTCAGATGCAGAATACACTAAAATATCATCAATGAAGACCACTACAAACTAGTATAAATATGGATGGAATATCCTCTTAATGAGTCCCATAAACATATATGGGGCATTATTTGTGCCAAACATCATCACTTTGAATTAATAGTGGTCGTAGAAATATCTTAAAGTCGTCTTCGAGATGTCGTCACCTCCTACTTGAAGCTGGTGATAGCCTAATCTAAGGTCTATATTCAAGAACCATCTCACTCCCTTCAACTGATCGAAGAGGTCATCAATCCTTGGTAGAGGATACTTGTTCTTTGCAGTCTCCTGGTTTAGGTGCTGGAAGTCAATGAATAACCTCAATATTCTGTCTACCTTCTTAGAAAACAACACTAGGGATACCCATGGTGAAACACTTTTCCTTACAAACCCCTTCATATGAAAGTCCTTCAACTCTATCCTCAGCTCCCAGATCTCAATGGGATCCCACTAATATGAAGGTGTAGATATTGGTATCTTCTCGAGGTACAGATCACTATAGAAGTCTACCTCTCTATGAGGGTGTAGTCCTGGAACATTCTCTGGATAGATTTCCTCATACTTGTCCACCATAGTAGGAAACTGTGGACTCACCTCATACATTGCACCAATGGTCATGCTATCCAACTCCGGAGTGATCAGTTGCACCCTGCTATGTGTGAATCCATCCCATGCTGCTAATACTCCCTTATCACCAGTGAAGAAAAACCTAGTCCCATCCTCATGGACACACCGCACTCTACACCTAAAACAGTCAATATGGGAATGAACTATGGATAGACATTCCATACCCAGGCTGACGTCGTAAGGCCTCAACACCACTACTAGGAGGTCTTAGTCAAATCTCTCGCCTTATAGAGTAATCTCACACTACCAAGACAAGTGTGTAATCATTGAATCTCATCCCGTAGGATTCTCTAATCGTAAGGATTGAGCCAACGGCTCAATCAGAATCTACGAGATCTGAACAAGATCCATGGAAAGGAAATATTGACTTATATATGTGTATATAAGAACTACATTAAAGGTGGATAAGACACATATCATACCTCTAATCATCTATGGAGCGATGTGGTCATAGGCCTCTATTGCCTGAATCTAGGATCGCCCCTGTCCACCGGCTCCCGGAGCCTGTGGTGGACCACCTAGGGGTGGTGGTGGTAGAACCTCAAATCTATGTCTACTACCTACCACTCTACTCACTCTCCTACCATGCCCACTGACCTACGGACCACCTCGCTCTAACCTATATCACTGCATTGGTGTCCCCTAAATTGTTCATTGATCATCTATGTGGAAGTTCGAGCAGTCACGTGCCATGTGTCCCTGCCCGCCACACGAGTGGCACACTCTTCTCCTCTATAGACTCCCACTACCCTAGTAGCCTCAAACTACTTACCCTGAGTCTTGGGTCATCCTCCGTATGGTCTGGACTACTTAGACCATTGTGTCAACTGTCAGCTACCCACCATAGATGACTCAACCACTCATCGCCCAGTGGTAGCTCCCACCGTCAGTGCCTACTCCATGAGGATTCTCTCCACCAGTAGATCTCGCTCGAGCACCCCATCATGCATAAGGATGCTGAGGGAAATCATTGATGTTCTAATCTCCTGTTAGAGTCACTTATCAAAGGTTCGGTCTCTAAAGAAAGGGTCTCACACCATATTTGTAGAGTAATAGGAGAGGTCTGTGAACCTCGCAGAGTACTCATCCACTAATAAGCTACCCTACTGTAAATGAAGAAACTCGTGTATTCACACCGATTGAAAAGTTATAGGGAAGAAATGCTCCCTAAAAATTCTCTCAAAGTCAGACTAGGTGATGGTTTCCTCCTCATGAGTCTGGATGGTCAAACTCCACCCTCTCCCCGCCAAGACTTGTAGAAGGCTCACTACTAGAACCACCATCTGGTCAAGTGGTTTCCTCACTAAGTGGAAGAATCACATCACCACCTCTATCCAATCCTATGTGTCCTAAGGATTTGTCTCTCCCCTAAACATGTGAGGTCTCTATCACTGGAACTTATGTAAGGAACTAAGCCTACATGCATCATCTTGTAGTAGCATCGGTATTAACTTCAAAACAATGGGTGATGGTATCACTGGGACACCGCCCGAAAGTTCCATCTCAGGGAGTAGTCCCTATACCAAAGCCTAATCACTCTGTGGACCATACTCTTGGTCACACACTAGAACCCTAGCTAGTCATACACATGGAGGCATCCTGAAAGAGATCAAGATGAATCACAGTTAATAGATTATAAATGGTGAGTTTACTCTGACTCAGAAATATTACAAGAAAACATTCAAAGACGAATGCAACCAGTGTTTTCATATACTAATTCAGAAAGAAGAATTGAGGTTTCTGGTGTATGGATATGTCATCCACCACACCAACACAAGAATCCTTGGCCTAAAAACCAATCTCGAAACACTTAACATGGTTGCCCCATGAAAATTACAGACTCTTAGTTCTTCTGGTAGAACCGAACTCACCTTTGATATCACTTTTTCATGACCCATCCCCTAGGGACAATGTTGTGACTACCCCAAGCCCGCCTTTCATAGGCCATGGGTTAAAGATTAGCACCTAATAATCATATACCAAAAAGGGAAGTTTTTTTCCTTTAAAATTGTACACACACACACAACACAAACTGCGGAAAGGTAAAAAATAAGTAAACCACAACTGTCATTGAAAACAACTACTAGAAGAATAGTAGAAACTAAAAAGGAAAAGGGGAAAAAATACAAGCCCAAAACCACAAAGGAAAGTACAACTACCATGGTCCATCTAGTCAAACCATACCTGAAGGGTAGTTTTAGGGTTTCTGTCTATAGTAGTAGTAGTGTATGTCTCTAGCCGTAGAAGTGTGGCTCATTTGTCCCGTCTCACTTACCACCACCTGGTTTCTATCCACCAAGGACTCTATCAAAGTGTCGATCACCTGCATGGGACACAACACGTGCGGGCGAAGCCTGTGAAGGGTTCCGTAACACAATACTCATTAGAGACCTGAAATCACAAAGGAAAGACCACAAAGCAAGACCACACTGCAAGATCATAAAGCAAAGATAGCTCACACTAGTTATAACTCAAAGTATAGGAAGTAGAATTATCATTCATAAAGCTGAAAATTCATATTGTTGAGGGATTCATCATTTAGGCCCACTCATCACCTAGGCTAGTGGGATCACTGAGACCCACTCATCTCTGGGGCCATCTGGATGACTTATACCTACTTGTCTCTAGGCCAGATGGATCACATAGACCCGCTCGTCTCTAGGCCAGCTCAACCACATAGACCCACTCGTATCTGGGATAGTTGGATCACTTATACTTGCTTGTCTCTAGGCCAGCTAGATCATTTAGACCCGCTCTTCTCGGGTCCAACTAGATCCATTAAAACCGCTCCTCTCTGGTCCAACTGGATCACTAAGACTCACTCGTCTCTTGGACAGATGAATCACCTAGACCTGCTCCTCTCTAGGCCAGCTGAATCATTAAGACCAGCTCATCTCTAAGCCCAGTGGATAACTAATACCTGCTCTTCTCTTGGATAGCTGGATCACTAAGACCTACTCCCCTCTTAGCCAGCTAGATCACTAAGACTCATTTTTCATATCCTTCGTGTCATAGCCAACTGTAGTATTCCTACTCATAGCGTGCTTAATTCGGGTAGAATCTATTCCTCAAGCATCGGTCACATCTAAAATACCAATAAGTATCTCTTAGATTATTTCCAAACAACTTCCTCATATGAAGGGTCCAAACGCCACAGATAGCGCATCAATCAGATCCCTGGTCAGAAATATATTGGTGTTTTAGTAAATAGGGGTTGGTTGTGTTCAGTCCCTGCCGGACCTGGTCAGACCGACCTGACCAACCCGGAATGGGGGTCCTATATGAAATGACCTGGTTCTTCTGACCCAAACCAACCTGGTGGTGTCTGTACTGGCCCGGTCCAGCCTGGATATTAGGCTAGGCCCATTGGGCCTTACTAGACTCGTCCTGGTTCGGTCGTGGGTCCAGCCCGCCGGGTCACCCAGTGACCCGGTTTCATCCGGCCCGGCCCGCAACTAGCGGGCAAATTCTTTCCCAGCCCAGGCATCCCAACAAACCAGTTTTTCCTTTTATCCCAACCTACATCGATGGGTTGGATTTTCTCTATCCCGGGCCACCCCAGAAGCCCAGTTCATGCCACCGGTCTGGTCTACGTGGCGGTATGGTTCTTATCGTACATAGCCGGTTGAGGCCGGCCACCCATTCTCCACACGTAGTCCCATGGGGACCACATGCTAGCTGCTCCTCTAACACAATGCCACCCTCCTACACTGGTCTTCTCACACAGACCGGTTTCCCCCACGTGGCCCACAACTTTATCACGTTCCTAAAGACTACATGGCGCCTCTAACGTAGCCAGGTGGCAACGTCCACCAACCACAAGCCACTAGCCTTCATGTTGGCGGCCCCTATCGCCATCGTGGCATGCTTCCAACACACCGCCTCCTGCCTACCACCATGTCTTACTGTCGTTTCCACGGTTTGGTATCATGGACTCCTGTCGTCGCGGCAGCCTCTCACCGATGTCGTGGCCTTCTAGGTCATGAACCTTCTGCTTGGAGTCTCCTTGGATGATGCGCCGCCATTGTTGTTTCAGGAAGAACAGGAAGGACAAAAGGAGAGAGGGGGGGTAAGGAGTCCCACAAAAAACAACCAAAGAATGATCTAGGTCTTTGTTCGTGTTGACCCATATGCATTCTTATTAGAAGGATCATAGAGAACCATAAATAATGTGGAAAGAACGATAAGATAAATATCCCATTTTTTCCTGCATCATTAACCACTCCACATGATCGATCGATTTGCAGGTTAACTTGTTTTTGAATTAACTCTCATTCATCGTTTCAAGAAAAGTATACGGAAAATTAGTAATTCACTTAAAATAAAACCCCCAACCTTAGATAGAATTTTTGGTCGAGGAATAATGGGATCGCGTGCCTCTGTTCCCCAGTCTTTATCAATAGCCCACAGTTACTAGCGATTTTCTGAAAATTAGAAGAATGGGAATTCGTCGTTCATAGTCGCCACCCACCAAAGCCTCAATGAAATTTTAGGATTCTTCCAATAATCTTTCATTTCTTATTAGGATATTAATTTATGAACATGAATCAGTGTTTCAATTACGTTGCACTGCAGAATCATTACACTATGTTGCAGCACTGTTATGCTGACTCATTAATGATGTTCATTAATGAGATTCATCATTGCCTCATCAGTTCACCACAGCGCTGTCATGGAACTTCTCAATAATGAAGAAAACAATCAAAATAACTTTTTAAGTTGTTTAATTTTTTCTTCTAAAAACTCTAAAAATTTAATTTCACCCTCGACCCGCACTAGTCGAGGTTAAGATCTACCTAAGTGAAACAGACCCTCATGAACTCAACAGTACTCTCAGATTTCCAATCCGAGTTACTATTTATAAGTTGCAATGATTTTAAAATAAAATAATTATTAATTAATTATTTTATTAATGGAAAAAAACTACTTTCCACTATTGTCCCACATCATCCAATGTTAGGTCCTTTCTAGGAGAATCCCGATGCTCTGAGTTTAATGGTTCCCTCCAATTTTTTATCTGTAAACTAGTTTAAAAGTTATAAAAAACACACTTTCATTTTTATTTAATGAACCTTAAAAATAGTTCAAAAATATGTTCTGTCCACTCTGGGCCATGGAATTACGTGTTGTCATAGATCACATTCTCTAAATAATCCCATTTAATTTTCCAAAAAAACACATGGACCTCTGGGGTGTTACAAAATCCCAACCTCATGGTCTCCTTACCCTCCCATATTAGAGCTAGGTATCAAATATGCCTCATTTAATGCCCATCCTAATTAAAAATGTCACCTCAATCTGACAACCTCTTCACCCAACCTGGTGATTAACCTCACCTCATATCATCATCTCTTTCTGCTCTTATAAGATTTAGGACCACACATAGATATAAATATGTATTAAACATCAAAAAAATATATCATTGGATCATCTTTCCTGGGTTGGTTGAATAATATGCTACCAAATAGAATCTAGGAAGGAAAATACCGCTTATCTTCCTTTATTGATAATTTAGACAACCTAACCCCACTTAGCACAATCCAGGTCCCCAATGAAAATCACAAGAAATT
The DNA here is from genome assembly GCA_963277665.1 of Viscum album. Classification (NCBI taxonomy): domain Eukaryota; kingdom Viridiplantae; phylum Streptophyta; class Magnoliopsida; order Santalales; family Viscaceae; genus Viscum; species Viscum album. The sequence continues at coordinate 623,278,527 of OY728150.1, read as the reverse complement.
TCTATCACAGGCACATGAATATATATATATAATATATCTTTATATGTTCCTATCCAAAAGAATAAAAAACCATCCCTTTCCATACCGAGACAAGGATCCAACAGCTCATCCCTTTTTATACCAGGATAAGGTTACATTCAAAATAGATAACAATAAAATTCCAAGTGCATCACTTGAGGTGGAATTTATATCAACTATTAAATAAGAAAAATAGATCAAAAATTCCTAGCCCTGAATCCTTGGTCCATCCCCTATGCATGGGGATGCAGTAACATAAACATGAGCTCTAAACCTAGTTTTGACATCATCCTAATCTCTCGTGTACCATAGAACAAACTATAATACGAAACAGAAAAATGAAAACACATGGAACCATTACTAGCCAGCTATACACCACTACTAATTCACAATCAAGAACTACTCTCATACCACTTGTAGAGCCCTAGCCCGATTATCCACTCGAACAGTGCTTTAGGATGAGTTCCACTAGCCTTAGGTGTGCCTCCCTATATACCAAAGGCTGACGACTAATAGTGAGAGAGTAAATGAGTGAAAGTGGGAAGACTATAACCTTTGATGATGATATAATAGTGGTCTAATATATAAATAAATGGTATCAGAAATGAAAAATCAACTCAAGAACTATAATATCATACAATAGCAGAAGCATACTAAACAAAAAAGTGGAAATAAATAACCAAAATAGACATTCCGTTTATATCTAAACATGCATATCAATATAAGTCATACAATACAATAACTAAAAGGGTCTCCAATAGTTGTCCACATTATATAAATATACAAGTTTCATGCTTAAACAAAGGAAAAAAAAACAAAAATCTAGCTAGGGAAGGAACTACAAGGTCCCTTGTCATCCATCCCATGCCAACTCAACCACTAGGACTCATCTTCAGATCCCAAAACCTTACATGAACAAAAAATCATGAAGTCTACACACATCCCAAAAGACCCATGTATGGTGTGATAATGAAACTTTAGAGGCCACCACTAATATTTTTCTTTCGTACATTTGTGATTAAGTGTGTGTGTAATAAAATCAAAGATAAATAGTGCATCTATATAATAAAAAAAATATTCATGGGTTCTCAACATCCACCAAAAAACTATTACTAATCGTAACCAAAACTAGAATAACTATATAAGAGAGGATCCTTATCCCATGGCCCAAGTCACACCCTGATGTCATATAGTGCCAGGTGAACCCTCAGGTTCCACCTCCAAATGTCACCTGACACATCATTCCATCAACCAATTAATTAACACCTTCTATCCATATCATGTAACTAAGATTCCTAAGGCATGATAAATTGAAGAACCATGTCCCTCTGTGTAATGAAAGAGAATTATATTAATGAAATTTATCTTATTATGTTTATTTAATATAATATAGATCATATAAAATAACTTATAGAACACAATTCAAATATCATAAATAAATAACTAATGAAATAAGAGGTATTTCTAGGAGTTAAGGATCCTATATCGATGAAATTGTAACATACCCTTAGGAATAGTAATGTGAACCTTATGAATAGTAAACCAAACAATAGAATAGTAACCTCAAAAATTAAAGTATAAATAAAATTTGGCCATCTTATAAATGAGTTTATGATATAATTATATCATAGTGTAAGTAAATGCATATTTTAAAAATTAATATTTAAGTGTTGGAATTTTTGTAAGTTGTAAATGTTTAATTAAAATATTATAAATAATAAAACAATTTTAAAAAAAATCATTTTCATAAAATTTATTCATATAAAAATATTTTTTTCTTATGATTTTAGGACAATTTTATGAGACCTTAGTTAATTTTTGAAAGTGTTATAAAATTTGTTATAAATTTAAAAATGTATATTTTGAGTAAATAATGATTTTAAATAAAAATTAAATTTCTCATATTTAGAAGATTATTTTCATAAAATGGATTTCATTTTTGAATTATACTTTTCAAGTAATGGTTAGGGTTATTTTGTTTATTTTTCTAAAATACTTGAATTTTTGTGAGTAGTAAATTAAGATACTTTGGGATAAATGATAAGTACGTGATTTATTGACTCATAGGTGATGTTTGGATGATGTGAGAACCCTTGGTTCAAACACAAATGAACTTATTAATGTTTTTATTAACAATAATAAATATTATTGGTTCTCTTGATAAAAATAATAAAATAATGAATAGAACAATGAGAAATCACTACTCTCCTCTATTATAAAACTCACCCCTCACCCCTTCTTCTACTCACTCCTCTAAGCCTTGAATCTTGTCAAAGTTCCACCCAAATACACTTCCCGAGTCTCTCTACACTTACAGAAGCTCTTGGTCTTATAAAAATACCAAAACCTCTTTCTCTAAGGTGGTTCTGAAAGAGGATAATTCAAGAGGTAAACCCTCTTCCTTTATCTTTTAATTTCATTTTAGTTTACTTTATTTTTTATCCTCTCCTCACCTTTTATTTACAAATAACCATTATAACTACAGTATCATCTATATACTATAATGATATCATGTTAATTGAATATCCATAGTCAATCTCCTTACTCTCTCTCTCTCTCTGTATTATTTTAAAAACAAAATCATCACCCGAGAGGTGCCAATATATGACCTTCATTGATGACGAACTTCCATTCTTAAATTTATACCTCAAGGGTGTCCATTAAACAATTTTTATGGTTTAACCATATAATAAAATATTTATTATATCTTATTTAGGGTTTTGGTACCATTTTATATACATGATATTAAATAAAAGAATAAAACTAGTTCATTATGATCGAAAAACCGCTAAAATTAAGCTAAACGATTATCATTAACATGTTATGTAATGATTCATACTGATATATGGAAAAAAATAATAAATAAAACCAATTACACTTATCTTTGTTCATTAATAACATTTATTTCTAATTTTGGATAATTATACCAATTTTACATGAACTTCATTACTCATATACAAGTATACCAATCGTAAAAACCAAGGAAACAAACGCTCCCAAGAAAAAAATTGTATCATATAACTAATGAAAAATAAAATAAATGAACTTAATAAAATTAAAATAAATCAAATAAATTTATAAGAGGTTCTTAAATAATTAATTAATGGATTTCATTTGATTATCTAGGTCTTTAAGATAATGTTCATAACACATTCAAACATAAGGTAAGGGGTTTCTACCCGAACCTCCAATTTCTTTTGGGTTAGTATTTTTCTCTCTTAACCCTAATGAAATTATTAATTACTATTATTTAATCCTCAAAAATTATTCATTGATTTTTTATATATATGTACTATTCAGAATCCTTCTTTCTTTTATGGGTATTTAACTGTTTTAAAAGGATCTTTCTAAAATTCTTCCTAATAAACAAGCCTAATTCAAGGGAACTTCTCAGATCCTTACCTAATTCATGTTCACTCTATAATAATTTTTAATCCACAATTATTTTTATAAAAACACACATTTTATTATTAAAATACTATATTAGTTCTCTTCTTTTTTTATACAAGTATTTTTCCAAAATAAATCTTCTTTGTAAAGTAAAAGAGTATTTCTCTCAAATATTACACCATGATTTTATAAGAGTGTTTACATATATTTCAACACTCTTGTTGATTCTTATGTTTAATTTGAATTAATATTTTATGATATCATATACCATATTTTATTGAATGTTTTATGATTAGTTTGAATGTGGATGTTCTATCTTGATACCATTTACCATATTACTCCTAATGGTTGGTGTTTATATTTACCGATTGGGGAAATTTATTTACATTTAATATGTTAGATTCAATACGAATGTGTATGTTGATTATATTTTTACCCTTTCATATGAGGAATAAATTGGAATTAGTAAGTGATGGTTGGGACCCACTATATCCCCTCGATGTATTGGTATATCTGATGAGACAAACTAGCCTGGGTTTTTTCCATTATGTATGGTGGTTTCACTGAGGCCTTGATGGAATGATTATGATGTCCAGAATTATTTATTCCCTCATTATGAAGCTAGTAATTTTTTGTACATGTGATTATTATAATATTATAATATCCATAGTTACGTTTTATTATGGAATTATTAGTTTTTAATTCCTTCCATTTTATTGTCAAGATTGTGTTTTAATGGTATGTGTACTTTTAGATATTCACCATGCTTTATGTTTTTCCTTCTTATGTATTACTTAACCTTACTGAGCATCATAGCTCACCCCTTATTTATGTTTTATTTTCCCTCAGGATGAAAAGATGTGTATTATGAATGTTCTATATTTATAATCTTGGATTTTATGAGTGATTGAAAAGAAGTTGATATGTTGTATTTCATTTCAAGTTGTAATGTTGAACTTAAGTATATATCTAGTTTTCCAATTCTACTAAACTATTCATTCCTTCAGTATACGACTTAATTTTTTATATTCCAATGTAATAAAATAAGGAACCAATTTTTGGAAAATAGTGTTGGGGTCTTTATAGTTGGTATTAGAGTAAGTTTAGTAGAAACCTTGGAAAATAGATTTAGAAAACATAAATTAGGGAATAAAACCCTAAGATAAACTTTTAGGATATGAATAGAATATCATACTAGAATTTTGGTAAGGTATATATTTTTTGGATATTTAAAGAAAATACATCCATGTTTGGATACTACAAGTGGACATGGTCCTCGAATAAATGTACCTAGGAGTAACATCTCCGACATGGTGTTCCGGGCCTGACTCAGGGTAACCAGGTACAAGACAATGGGCCTTATTGCGCACCTGATTTGAAACTCATGGGGGATATGCTTAGGATAATTCACATTTTCTATACAAACAATTATGAAGGATCTAATTGTAAATATGTTCCCAAAGAAACCATTATTCTGATAATGATATTAGACCTGCATAAAATTACAATTTCTATTATGTGTTTTTCTAGTTTGACATTATTGATTATGATTCATAACCTAATATAGTGTATGAAATTATTTAGAAATGGATCCTAGTAGAATAAACAGAAACTGCATGAAGGCACATATCCCATGAAGGGATTTCCCTCATATGCAATATAATGTTGTCGGTATTAGAGCTAGGACTGGTGCAGAGTTACATATAATAATACTGGGATAACTGACTCAGGTTATGAACAGTAACCATACTTTTCTAGAGAATCATGATCCACAATGTGGAGGATAAATGTTATACCGCTTTATTTGATGACCTCCCACATCATTTAATGGTACTAAAAACCCATTCGTAGTAGAACACTGGATAAGTTCCTTAGAGAATATATTCCTCACTTTGGGAAGCAATGAAAGGGATAAGGTTTTCATGGGAGTTTATCACCTATCAAGAGATGTAGATCAGTGGTGGTCATTAATTCAAAACAGGAAGGAGGATGAGAAAATTAAAAATATTGAATTTAGGGATTTTAAGGAAATTTTCATAGAAAAATATTTTCCTCATGAACAATGAGTGGATATGGAAATAAAATTCTTGAGTTTGAAACAAAAAGAGAATGGAAACATTGAAAAGTATGAATCTAACTTCACAATTATAGAAAGGCATGTCTTATAGTACAAAAATAATCCAAGGAGAAAAATTTATTAATTTTTTGATGGTTTAAAACCATTCCTATGAAGGGTTCTAGTCTCCAAAAAATTCTCATCATACGATGATATAGTCTCATGTGTTATTAAGAAAGTAAAAGAATTCTCTATGTATTATAACTTTAAGGGAATAAAAATAAGAAGATGGTGGCTAAGGAAATAATGGATAAGGGGAAGAATAAAAAGGGTACTAATTGGATGATTCCCATATCTCAAATTTATCTATACACCTTGGTAGAACTAAGATATATAGTGATCTAAAGGTATATTTTTGGTGGGATAATATGAAGCAAGAAATTGCTGATTATGTATCAAGATGTTTAGTATGTCAACAGGTGAAGGTTGAAAGAAAACATCATAGGGGTGTCATGAAACCCCTAACTATTCATAAATGTAAATGGGATGAAATCACTATGGATTTTGTCACTTTATTACCAAAAAATCACAAGAAAGAATGATGCAATATGGGTGATTTTTGACCGAATTACCAAATATATATATTTCCTCGCTATAAGGGTGGATTTTCTACTAGTTTCCCTTGCACGACTCTATGGTAATGAAGTTGAAAGATTTCATAGAGCACCTCTCGCAATTATTTCTGATATTCATCCACAATTTACATCAAAATTCTAGAAAAGTATCCAGAAAGAATTGGATACTGAGCTTCATTTGAGTACTTCTTATCACCCTCAAACTAATGGGTAGTTAGAAAGAACGATCCAAACATTATCTAAAATTTTTAGGTCATGATCACTTCACTTTCATGGTATATGGGATCAGTATTTACATTTAGTGGAGTTTTCCTACAATAATAGTTTTCATTCAAGTATTGAAATGGCACCATATGAAGAATTGTATTGAAAGAGATGTCATACACCAACTTGTTGGGATGAAGTTAGTGAAAGAATGCTTGTATGACTAGAGCTTATTGAGGAAAGAACATCAAAGGTAAATACCATTCAAACCTAGGTCAAAGAATCTAAAATTAGACAATAGATCTATGCCAATAGTCAAAGGAATAATTTTTAATTTCAAGTGGGAGATCACATTTCCTTGAAAGTATCTCCACAGAAGGGTGTTATAAGATTTGGGGAAAAAGGAAAAATGATCCCCATGAACGTTGGTACTTTTAAAACTATGGAGAGAATAAAATATATAGATTATCATTTGGCAATGATACCTATACTTTCTAAGGTACACAATTTGTTTCACATCTATTTGTTAAGGAAGTGCATGTCAAACCCAACACATGACTTAGTTCTGAGGGAATAGAATTAGAACCTGGATTATCTTATTGTGAAGAGCTTATCTGAAATATGGGTACTAAATAACAAGTGTTGAGGAATTGGATGAATTGAATAGAAAAGATACATTAGAAAAATCATAAAATTGAAGAGGTGATGTGGGATCCTGAGGATCTTGTGATGAAGAACTAACCTAATCTTTTTATTGGGTGAAAATCTAGAAATTTTGAGGATGACATTTTTATAAGAGGGGAGTATGTAACAACCTAGAACTCTATTAATGAAATTTACCTTCATATGTTTATTTCATATAATATAGATCATATTAAATAACTTATAAAACATAATACAAACATCATAAAAGAAGAACTAATGAAATAATAGGTATTTATAGAAGCTAAGGAACCTATACTAATGAAATAGTAACATGCCCTTAGGAATAGTAACATGACCCTTATGAATAGTAAATGAGCCAATAAAATAGTAAACTCACCAATGAAAGTATAAATAAAATTTTTCCATCTTATAAATGAAATAATGATATAATTATATCATAGTTTTAGTAAATGATGAAATTAATATTTAAGAATTAAAATTTTTGTAATTTATAAATATTTAATTACAATATTATAATTAATAAAATGATTTAAAAAAATCATTTTCATAAAATTTATTCATAAATAAATATTTTTTTGTTTTTTTATTTTAGGATAATTTTATAATACCTTAGTTAATTTTTTAAAGAATTATAAAATTAGATATAATTTTAAAACTGTATTTTTTGAGTAAATAATGATTTTCATTGAAAATTAAATTTCAAATATTTAGAAAATTATTTTAATAAAATGGAGTTCATTTTCAAATTATACACATTGAAAAATGGTTTAGTTGGATTTTGGGGATTTTTTTAAAATACTTGAATTTTTTATGATTATTAAAATACGATAATTTACAATAAATGATAAATAAATGATTTATTTAGTCATATGTGATGTTTTTTTATGTAAACACCCTTAGTTTGAACTCAAATGAACTTATTAATATATTTATACACAAAATAGATATTATTGTCTGTCTTGAGAAAAATAATAATATAATGAATAGAATAATGAGAAATCACTCCTCTCCTTCACTATAAAAACCAACCCTCACCCCCTCTTCTTCTCACTTCTCTAAGCCTTGTATCTTGTCAAAGTTCTTCACAAATCCTCTTTCCTAGTCTCTTACCACGTCCAAGAGCTCTTGGTCTTACCAGAATACCAAAACCCCTTTTCCTAAGGATTTTCTCAAAGAGGATAATTCAAGAGGTAAACCCTATTCCTTTGTCTTTTAATATCAAATTATTTACATTATTTTATTATAATATACTCACCTACTATGTAAAAATGATCATGATAACTCCATTATCCTCTATATAATGGAATTATATAATGTTAATGTAATATACATCATCAATATCCCTACTCTCTCTCTCTCTCTTTATATGAAAAACAAAATCATCATCCAGGAGGTGCCAATTTATGACATTCATGGATGATGAACATTCTTTCTTAAATTTCTCCTTAAATTCTGGTCATGAAATAGTTTTTTTGGTTTAAATAGATTATAAAATATTTATTATATCTTATGTATGGTTGTTGAACCATTTTCTATACATTATATTTAATAATAGAACAAAACTAGTTCATTATGATAAAAAACCACTAAAATTAAGATAAATACTTATGATTAACATGTTATCTAATGATTCATACTCATATATAAAAACATAACAAAAAAATATAAATTACACTTTTGTTTCTTCATTAATAAAATTTAATTCCAATTATTGAGAATTATACCCGTTTTACAAGAACTTCATTACTCATATATAAGTATACCAATCGCGAAAACCAAGGAAACAAACACTCCTGAGCAATAAAATTGTATCTTATAACTCATCAAAAAGGTAATAAATTAACTTAATAAAATTAAAATAAATAAAATACATATATATGAGGTTCTTAATTAATTAATTAATGGATTTAATTTGATTATACAAGACTTTAAGATCAAGTGCAGAATATATTTAGACATAAGGTAAGGGCTTTCTACCCGAACCTCCAATTTCTTTTGGGTTAGTATTTTTCTCTCTTTACCCCAATGAAATTGTTAATTATTCTTATTTAATACTCATAAATTATTTTTTAATGTTTTATATATATTTAAAAATCATAATACTTCTTTATTTTATGGGAAGTTACATGTTTTAAAAGGATCTTTCTCAAATTCCTCTCGAAAAACAAGCTCGATTCAAGGGAAATCTTGAATTCTTACCTAATTTTAAATGCACTATATATTCTATTTTAAGCCACCATTATTTTTCTAAAAACACTCTTTTTATTATGAAAAAAATATATTAGTTCACTTCTAGTTTTATACAAATAAGTTTCCAAAATAACTCTTCTTTGTAAAGTAAAAGAGGATTTCCCTCAATTATTACTCGATGATTTTATAAGAGTATTTCCATAAATTTAAACACTCTTTTTATTTCTAGTGTTTAATTAAGATTACTATTTTATGATATCATATACCATATTTTATTTAATTTTTTATGATAAGTTTTACTATGGATGTGCTATCTTGATACCAAATACCATATTACTCTGAATGGTTAGTATTTATGTTTACTAATTGGGGAAAGTTATTCACATTTTATATATTTACCTAAATATGAATGTATATGTTCATTATATTTCTCCCCATTCATATGAAGAATGAATTGGAATTATTAAGTGATGGGTGGGGCCCTCTATAGCCCCTCTATGCATCGGTATGTCTCATGGGACAAAGTAGTTTGGGTTTTTACCCATTATGTATGGTGTCTTGGCCAAGGCCTTGGCGATATGATTATGATATATGACATTATGAATTATCTCATTATGAAGTTAGTAATTGTTTTTCCATGTGATTATTTGACTAGTATAATACCCATGGTTATGTTTTATTATGTAATTATCAATTTTTAATTCCTACCATTTTATGCTCATGATTTTGTTTTAATGGCATGTATACTTTTAGTTATTCACTATTCTTTATTTTTTTACTTCTATTGTATTACTTACCTTTACCAAGAATCTGATATTACTCCATTTTTATGTTTTATTTTTCCCCAATATGCACATATGTGTATTATGAATGATCTGTAGAGATAATCTATGAGTTTATGAGTTATTAAAAGGAATTTGATATGTTTTATTTCATTTCAAGATGTAATATTGATCTTATTTATGTATTTGGTTTTTGAATGCTACTAAAATATTCATTATTTTGGGTTATTAATTCCTTTTTATAGTCTAATATAATAAAATAAGGCACTAGATCTGGTATACTAGGTTCAGGGTCTTTACGCTCTGACCCCTACTTGAAATAACCAGTCATCTCTAGGCCAGGAGTATGGAGGAACAATGATATCTATCCTCAAAATAATATCACCATCGGTTCAACAGTTTATTTCCCAATGAAGAGTGACATCCATCCTCCCAAAAGTATCCTGGTCTAATGGTATTAAGCACGGTGAGCCTCATCCTCCAACTTATAGCCTCTACGTTGTCTTCTGATGGCTTTTCACTATCCCTGTGGCTTTCTGTAGTAAACACATCCAAAAAATTCCCTAATCCACAACTAACAGAAGCCTTTGCCCACACAATTTTTCAATACCACCTCATCAACTTAGTCATCCTATGTGCACATGACTCCAAATGATGCATTGGCCAACACGGGTGAGCAACAATCACCAATTTTTAACCAAAGCCACATCAACTGGCACCTTGCACCCTTGAGACCATGTTAATAAAATATTATTATAAGGCCCCAGCCTTAAACCTTACTTAATATTGAATTAAATGAATAATTCACAATGAGGATCTTTTCAGGTTTAGAGTTTTAGAGAATTAGTACATAACTATTACATCTCAAAAGATTATAAAGTAGTCTCTTCTAATAAACTTCCATAAAATAAAAAAACTCTTAAAAAGAAACATGTCTAGTTCCATGTTTTAGGTATCATGACCTTCCCTTGATCCCATCCTTGACCCTATTCCACGATAAGTCCTGTGAAAAACATTTCAAAAACGTGGGATGAGCATAAAAAGCTCAGTAAGGGATACAAAAAGAATGAAAACTGTTAGATTTTCAAAACAACAAGTAAACCATGTATACTTTATCAAAGTAATACTTTTCACATCTTTGAAGTAGTAAAAACCTTCACTGAATAAAATATCATTACTTACCTTTTTGTTACCAAAGGATTACCATAAAACCCATATAAAGAACACATAACATATATAAAGGTAACTTGGGACATAAACATACTTAAGTGGAATAACCATACGGTCGACTCCCACACATATCACTTAATGGAATAGCCATATGGCCAATTTCCATACATACTTAATGGAATAGCCATACGGCCGACTTCCATACCCAATGCATTGGAGGTTATAACGTAACCACCTGTCTTGGTATTCACAGCACCACCCGTCATATGGTTTATAACGTAACCACATGTTAAAATGTCTAAGTACCAATATAAAATCATAAAACATAAAACCAATATAAAGGAATGATAACATTTCCACATTTCAATCACAATATATCATAAATATATTGACATAATAGAATCCTTTATCAAAACCATTTTCAATACCAAAATACATAAAAGAGTATATGGTATTTATTTTATTTTAAAAACATTACGGCTTGTTGAGGAAGCCAAAGACCAAATAATACTCGCGGCGGCGAAAAAGGTCGTTGTCACCGCGTACGTTAAAAGAAACATTCCTTTTTTGTATTTTTGTAAAAATCTTCATAGAAAAAGATTCCTTTTGTATAAAAGTAAAAGTCAAATGGGTTTATACACCGTATAAAAGAAAGTTGTGTATAAAACAAAATATTCCTCAATGAAAAAGATTGAGACGATGTCCCTTACAAAGACGGTATCCTTGGTTTAAGGATAAATCAATTACATAATTATGTGTGACAAATGAATACACCAATATAAGTGGATATTAGGTGTAAAATAATCAAAGTTCATTCACACATATTCAAAGGATGACATATTCAATAACTACATGTCGAACCCAAAGAAATCGAAATTGGGTTAAGAAGTTCTTTTGACAGCCTAACGGCGTCACATCAAAGTGAGTTGATGAGAGATAATAAAAAAGGGTATCTCATCACTTGGACATAAAATTTACATCAATAAGGATGTATGAGAACATATCCCAACATAACAATATGTAAATTAAAAGTCCCAACAAAAGAAGTCTTTTAAAAAGAGGAGGGTGAAAGGTTCCCTTACCGACATGGGTATCTTTCGAAACATACGCCCCGTGAAAGAAGAACAATACAACATTGATGTAAATACTCATAAATGAAAGAATATTACACAATGTGTAAAATAATGGTCAGTATATACACCACTCAAAGGAAATTGTGTCAAATGTAGCATAAATCCCACGGGAATAAAACTGAGATGAAAAATCCCTTACGAAAACTCGGCAGCCTAACGGCACCACTTAAAACATCCAAAAATGGATTGATGAGATGAAATAGGGTATCTCATCACATTAAAATAAAATTTACAGAAAGAGGAATATAAAAGAACATCCCCCATCTTAACAAATAGGAGCTTAAAAGAAGTGACATAAAGGAGAGTACTTAAAAAGAAAGAGAGAGCTTAGATCTCTTACGAAAATTCGGCAGCCTAACGATGCCACTCAAAACTTCAAAATGGATTGATGAGAGAGAATAGGGTCTCTCATCATATGAACATAAAAATTACAGTAAGAGTAATATAAAAAAATATCCCAATTACATGAAAGATAATATTTAGACGGAATGACATAAAAAAGTGTACTTAAAAAGAAAGAGGGGTGTAGGATCCCTTACCTCGTATCCGACTTGACCCGACCGTTCTTTAATCTCCTGAATAATAAACTTTAGTTAATTTCTATTTGCTTAAGAACCTGTTTCGAGTTAATTATTCCTTTTATATCACTTATTTACATGTTATAAACATTATTTAATAATTTAATTTAATAATGTTTGTTTTGTTGATATTTGGTTCTTAAGTTGAAAGTGAACTTCTTACAATTACATGTTGTTCGTGTGGTCAAAGGTTCCTTATATCCAGAATGACATTACTGATTTGGATATCATATATATCATATATATCCAGCATATACATGTATTTATAATATTATATAATCATTTAGAGGTATGAAATTAAATTCACCGTTCATGGAGACGGTAAGCCGTACGTACGCATGAACGCTACTTTCATTTCTTTGTCATATTAATGGAATTAAAACTAAATGAGAGGTATGTATATTTTAATTCCAGAATTATATTCATCATTTAGATATACCATTCATTATATATATCCATTATATACATGTACTTTTAATATTACAGTACATTTGGGGATAAGAAATGAAATACACCATTCATGGAGACGGTAAGCCGTACGTACGCATGAACGCTACTTTCATTTCTATCTCATACTTTAATGGAAAGAAATAATAATGATATAGAGGTATATTATAATTCCAGTATAACATCATATATAATAACTTTAAATCCATCCTTTACACGTCCCACATATGACATTAACGAATCACATCACTTTGAGGGGGCGGTAGTCCGCACTTCCTTAAATGAAGATATCGTGTTTACCCATAATGGAAACCATAAAGGTATGCACAAAATGAAAAATACATAAGCTTAAAGAAAAAATAAACATATTATATACCATATATAAATATAGTGACATATTAGTGGCCACCTTTGAAGGTGTTAAAGTAATGTTGAACAATCATCATTTCGGGAGGCATAAATTCACCATCCACGGAAACAGTATGTTCTTTAACCATTAGATGAAGGTGTGTGTAAGTGTAGCTCGAATACTTCTTATAACAACATCCTAGTATATTTAAGATACTGTAGTTATTACAAAAGAAATAAATAAAAAGAGTTTAGGGGGTTGGAGAAGCAAAATAAAACAAAAGAACATGAGAGAATGAATTACCTTTAAAAGTGTAACTCCTTTTGATTTGAGCCTAAAGGATTCCTTTGAAAGGATTCTGCCGAAAGGGAATCCTCTACGATGAGTAGAGGGATGTGGAGAGAGTAAATGGGCAGGGTATGGCTGAGCCAAAGGCTTGAGGAGTGTGTGAAATGAGGTAGAGGTGGGGGCCGTTTATAAGATGAGAGGAGGGGCACTTTTGGAAATCATGAAACTATTATTTTATTTTCAAAAGTGTTTCGAATTTCTAAGGTCTCACATTGATATATTAAGAATATAAGATGATAAGGCTTAGAAATATTCCCATCCAATAGGTTTTGGACATGTTTAGGTTTTAGATATTACATTATCGTTCCATTTTATTTAAATCATTAAATAATGAAGTCATCGCTGCATCATCGTGATGTCATAAATAATTTAATTTATTTAAAGTCTAAAAATAATAAAAAAAATACTATGATGTAGAAAATATTTTTAGATTTCTAATGAATATTTATAATCAAAAATATGATTAGTATAACCCCTTCTAAAAATTGTTTTAGTAAAACAATTTATGTTACTGTCATTTTCACCTTTATTTAAAAAAAGGCATTAAAGTCATTATCTCACACAAGTGGCTCCATGGGGTCCCCTAAATCGACCCATGGGTTTTCTTGGTCGGCCATGACATAACCAATAGGGTTAGGACATGTTTCAAGCTCATCTCATTTTATTAAAGCATTATTTTTACCTTAAACTACACTAATTACCACTAATCGCGATTAAAACTTAATAAGTTACTATTCACCAAAAAATTATTTTTATCCCATTGAACCACATTTTAATTCTTAATGACAACCATGTATGTCGGATTTTTGAAAATCAAAACAAAATGATGGAAAAATTTCATTTAAACAAAAAATCAGTTTTTATAAGTACCACTTAGTGGTTTCACTATTCATCAAAAATTGAAGTTTTTCAGAAAATTACCAAAAATTCACCCTAAGATATATTTGATATTACGAATTCAAAAATGAAGTCTATTTTACAAAATTCAAAACATATAAGTCACATTAATTAATTTAATAATTAATTCCCGATGTCAGAGCAAATAGCATGTTTTTATGAAACAATAAGTATCAAAAGATTGACACTAGTTTAAGTCCGATTTCAAAGTGAAATTAATTCCAACGACCACTATTGGATTTAATGTTAAAAATATTTTCTAATTTCACTTTAAAAACAATTCAAATTATAATCTAATCATATAAATAGATTAGATTCAAAATAGGTTTTGAATTAAAATACAACATTTTACACTATTCATTAAAAAATGAACTTTATCAGAAAGATACCAAAAATTTACACAAAGTAAATTTTGATGTCCCAATTATTAAGAAGAGTTTTATTTGGTCCAAAAGGATGTATAAGAGTGAACAAAACTATATTTAATGATGGTTCTCCATCAAAAGGCGATAAGTGAACCTTTAGTGAAAACTAGGGCATATACGCCTAAAATTGAATTCTTTCCGTATTTTATGCCTTTATCTTTTATTGGATAAATGTAAAAACATTTAAAAACATATATAATTATATTTTAGTTATTTATATCAATTCTTGTCAATACAACGGCTACATGTTAACTACTATTTAAAATAATATTATTTTATTATTAGAGTGCAACGTAAGATTCCCAAGAAACCCGTTGTTGTGTGTTGGGTACGCCATCGAGCATAGCATCCCCTTTAAAGTCATATTAATATTTTATTCACAAATATGGATAAATATGAAAATGTCATATTCTTTATTTACCTAGGGTGTTACATACTTCCCCCCTTTTGGGAATTGCTTCCTCGCAATTTTAAAATTGGGCTTGGAAACATCCTTGAAAGTCCCACATCGGAAGAAGAGTCGGTAAAACAATCACTTTAAAATAAAGAAAGATAAGTACAAAGGTCACCCGAGTTAACCCATAATAGGATTACAAGTATGAAAACATGGACATGGAGGAGAAAACATAGGGTCATGTTCTGATGGAGAGTGATAGAAATCATGTTTAGGAGAAAGTTAACCATGAGAAAATTACAAACTTGTGATGGGTTAAACGGTATTCGATTCCCCAGTAGGAAAAGTTAATAGACAACATTTTTGTTTTAAGTTACTTTTTATTGAGAAATTTATTCATAAGGAAACATAATCACTTATCATGTTGACTTTAAACTTTTATTAGTTTCCTTACACAAACTCATATTTTTTTTTCCAAAAGACGAGTATTTAGAAAGACTTGTTCACATTAAGAGTACTATAATCAACTTCTAGAGAATTACCTAACCCAAAAAAGAAAACTATATACTTCCCATGTCTTTAGACTTTAACCAAAACCAAAACCCCAAAGATTAGTACAAGATCAGATAACCCAGAAAAGGATAACACATTAGAAAGAAAATCCATTCCTAATCTCAAAAATTTGTCCAACAAAACCCAAAGTTCAACGAGGACCATCCGATAAAAAATTTGTCCATAAAATTCCTCAAAGTAAACCAATCTAAGATTGAAACCCAAACATTTGAAGGATTTTGTCACATAGTCTTCCAAGTTAAATCATAACATTTATCTCCAAACATCATCTGTTGCTCCTAAAGCCTCGTATTGAAAAGTAATTAACCTAATCACATATCATCCATGATAGGTTAATCATTTTCATAAATAACCCAAAATAAACTTACTCTTAATTCATAAAATCATATTACTAAAAAGAATCAGTCAAACTAACCAGGGACTTCACGTAGTCCAGTGGTAGGCGATAAATACCATTCACACTTTGGTTGTGGGTTCGATTCCCGCGGCTTTGTCCGACGCGACAGGTTGTCACACGGTCTGCGTGTTGTCCTTTTTCCAAAACTATATAATTCTTAAAACATTTCCCAAAACGAGATAAAATATTCAAAAATAAACATAACATATTTTAACCTCAATTTTATCTCATGCCTTTCATTTTCCATCATAACATATAATAACCCATAATTACCTCAAAAGTAAGGATCATATAAACTCTAATGGTTACCTTTATAATTATTACCTGAACTTCCACATCAATTGGTCATCTCATATATGATGCATCACAGAACATACCAAGGTTCAAGTGGTTGATCATGACTCCTTGATAGTTGGTTTAGAACAACCATGAGATTCCTCATTGAATCCCCCATTTTATCTAGTATCTTAATCAGAGAACCACCATAGTTTCCTTCAAACCTGTTGTCTCTCTAGTGCCTACTAGATCCAGCCATTTACTAAAACCAAAAAGGTCAGTGTGAGTATATCAACAAAACCATCATGTACTAATGAGGAAGATAAACACTAAGATATACTTACTCATTCACATTATCTAAAACTAGGACTCTTTCTAAAATCCAAACCATTATGGTAATGTCACTTATGCTTAGAGAATACCCTAACCTCTAAAGTTATCTAAACCGACCTTTGATACCAACTATAAGGCCCCATCCTTAAACCTTAATTAATATTGAATTAAATGAATAATTCACAATGAGGATCTTTTCAGGTTTAGAGTTTTAGAGAATTAGGACATAACTATTACATCTCAAAAGATTACAAAGTAGTCTCTTCTACTAAATTTCCATAAAATAAAAAAACTCTTAAAAAGAAACTTGTCTAGTTCCATGTTTTAGGTAGCATGACTTTCCCTTGATCCCATCCTTGACCCTATTCCATGATAAGTCCTGTGAAAAACATTTCAAAAACTTGGGATGAGCATAAAAAGCTCAGTAAGGGATACAGAAATAATGAAAACTGTTAGATTTTCAAAACAACAAGTAAACCATGTATACTTTATCAAAGTAATACTTTTCACCTCTTCGAAGTAGTAAAAACCTTCACTGAATAAAATATCATTACTTACCTTTTTGTAACCAAAGGATTACCATAAAACCCATATAAAGAACACATAACATATATAAAGGTAACTTGGGACATAAACATACTTATGTGGAATAACCATACGGTCGACTCCCACACATATCACTTAATGGAATAGCCATACGGCCAATTTCCATACATACTTAATGGAATAGCCATACGGCCGACTTCCATACCCAATGCAATGGAGGTTATAATGTAACCACCCATCCTGGTATTCACGGAACCACCCGTCATATGGTTTATAATGTAACCACCCATTAAAATGTCCAAGTACCAATATAAAATCATAAAACATAAAACCAATATAAAGGAAAGATAACATTTCCACATTTCAATCACAATATATCATAAATATATTGACATAATAGAATACTTTATCAAAACCATTTTCAATACCAAAATACATAAAAGAGTATATGGTATTTATTTTATTTTATAAACATTACGGCTTGTTGAGGAAGCCAAAGACCAAATAATACTCGCGGCGGCGGAAAAGGTCGTTGTCACCACATACGTTAAAAGAAACATTCCTTTTTGTCGTTTTGTAAAATGCTTCGTAGAAAAAGATTCCTTTTGTATAAAAGTAAAAGTCAAAGGGGGTTATACACCATATAAAATAAAGTTGTGTATAAAACGAAATATGCCTCAATGAAAGGAGATTGAGACGAAGTCCCTTACAAAGATGGTATCCTTGGTTTAAGGATAAATCAATTACATAATTATGTGTGACAAACGAAAACACCAAATATAAGTGGATATTAAGTGTAAAATAATGAAAGGTCATTCACACATATTCAAAGGATGACATATTAAATAACTACATGTTGAACCCAAAGAAATCAAAATTGGGTTAAGAAGTTCCTTTGACAGCCTAACGGCGTCACATCAAAGTGAGTTGATGAGAGATAATAAAAAACGGTATCTCATCACTTGGACATAAAATTTACATCAATAAGGATGTATGAGAACATATCCCAACATAACAATATGTAAATTAAAAGTCCCAACAAAATAAGTCTTTTAAAAAGAGGATGGTGAAAGGTTCCCTTACCGACATGGGTATCTTTCGAAACATACGCCCCGTGAAAGAAGGACAATACAACATTGATGTAAATACTCATAAATGAAAGAATATTACACAATGAGTAAAATAATGTTCAGTACATACACCACTCAAAGGAAATTGTGGAAAATGTAGCATAAATCCCACGGGAATAAAACTGAGATGAAAAATCCCTTACGAAAACTCGGCAGCCTAACGGCGCCACTTAAAACTTCCAAAAATGGATTGATGAGATGAAGTAGGGTATCTCATCACATTAAAATAAAATTTACAGAAAGAGTAATATAAAAGAACATCCTCCATCATAACAAAGAGGAGCTTAAAAGAAGTGACATAAAGGAGAGTACTTAAAAATAAAGAGAGAGGTTAGATCTCTTACGAAAATTCGGCAGCCTAACGGCGCCACTCAAAACTTCAAAATGGATTGATGAGAGAAAATAGGGTCTCTCATCATATGAACATAAAAATTACAGTAAGAGTAATATAAAAGAACATCCCAATAACATGAAATATGATCTTTATAAGGAATGACATAAAAAAGTGTACTTAAAAAGAAAGAGAGGTGTAGGATCCCTTACCTCGTATCTGACTTGACCCGACCGTTCTTTAATCTCCTAAATAATAAACTTGAGTTAATTTCTATTTTCTTAAGAACCTTTTTCAAGTTCATTATTCCTTTTATATCACTTATTTACAGGTTATAAACATTATTTAATCATTTAAGTTAATAATGTTTGTTTTGTCGATATTTGGTTCTTAAGTCGAAACTGAACTTCTTACAATTACATGTTGTTCGTGTGGTCAAAGGTTCTTTATATCCAGAATGATATTCCTGATTTGGATATCATATATATCATATATATCCAGCATATACATGTATTTATAATATTATATAATCATTTATAGGTATGAAATGAAATGCACCGTTCATGGAGACGGTAAGCCGTACGTACGCATGAACGCTACTTTCATTTCATTGTCATATTAATGGAATTAAAACTAAATGAGAGGTATGTATATTTTAATTCCAGAATTATATTCATCATTTATATATACCATTAATTATATATATCCATTATATACATATACTTTTAATAGTACATTACATTTGGGGATAAGAAATGAAATGCACCGTTCATGGAGACGGTAAGCCGTACGTATGCATGGACGCTACTTTCATTTCTATCTCATACTTTAATGGATAGAAATAATAATGATATAGAGGTATATTATAATTCCAGTATAACATCATATATAATAACTTTAAATCCATCCTTTACACATCCCACATATGACATTAACGAATCACATCACTTTGAGGGGGCGGTAGTTCGCACTTCCTTAAATGAAGATATCGTGTTTACCCATAATGGAAACCATAAAGGTATGCCCAAAATGAAAAATAAAGAAGCTTAAAGAAAACATAAACATATTATATATCATATATAAATATAGTGACATCTTAATGGCCACCTTTGAAGGTGTTAAAGGAATGTTGAACAATCATCGTTTCGGGAGGCATAAATTCACCATCCACGGAAACAGTATGTTCTTTAACCATTAGATGAAGGTGTGTGTAAGTGTAGCTCTAATACTTCTTATAACAACATCCTAGTATATTGAAGATACTGGAGGTGTTCCAAAATAAATAAATAAAAAGAGTTTAGGGGGTTGGAGAAGCAAAATAAAACAAAAGAACATGAGAGAATGAATTACCTTTAAAAGTGTAACTCCTTTTGATTTGATCCTAAAGGCTTCCTTTGAAAGGATTCTGCCCAAAGGTAATCCTCTAGGATGAGGAGAGGGATTTGGAGAGAGTAAATGGGCAGGGTATGGCCGAGCCAAAGGCTTGAGGAGTGTGTGAAATGAGGTAGAGGTGGAGGCCTTTTATAAGAGGAGAGGAGGGGCACTTTTGGAAAGCATGAAACTATTATTTTATTTTCAAAAGTGTTTCGAATTTATAAGGTCCCGCATTGATATATTTAGAAGCTAATATGTAAAGGCTTAGAAATATTACCATCCAATAGGTTTTGGACATCTTTAGGTTTTATATATTACATTATCGTTCCATTTTATTTAAATCGTTAAATAATGAAGTCATCGCTGCATCATCATGATGTCATAAATAATTTAATTTATTTAAATTCTAAAAATTATAAAAAAAATACTATGATGTAGAAAATCTTTTTATATTTCTAATGAATATTTATAATCAAAAATATGATTATTATAACCCCTTCTAAAAATTGTTTTAGTAAAACAATTTATGTTAGTGTTATTTTCACCTTTATTTAAAAAAAAGGCATTAAAGTCATTATCTCACCCAAGTGGCTCCATGGGGTCCCCTAAATCTACCCATGGGTTTTCTTGGTCGTCCATGACACAACCAATAGGGTTAGGACATGTGTCAAGCTCATCTCAGTTTATTAAAGCATTATTTTTACCTTAAATTACACTAATTACCACTAATCGCGATTAAAACTTAATAAGTTACTATTCACCAAAAAATTATTTTTATCCCATTGAACCACATTTTACTTCTTAATGACAACCATGTATGTAGGATTTTTGAAAATCAAAACACAATTATGGAAAATTTTCATTTAAGCAGAAAATCAGTTTTTATAAGTACCACTTAGTGGTTTCACTATTCATCAAAAATTGAAGTTTTTCAGAAAATTACCAAAAATTCACCCTAAGCTATATTTGATATTACGAATTAAAAAATGAAGTCTATTTTACAAAATTAAAAACATATAAGTCACATTAATTAATTTAATAATTAATTCCCGCTGTCAGAGCAAATAGCGTATTTTTATGAAACAATAAGTATCAAAAGATTGACACTAGTTTAAGTCCAATTTCAAAGTGAAATTAATTCCAACGACCACTATTGGATTTAATGGTAAAAATATTTTCTAATTTCACTTTAAAAACAATTCAAATGATAATATAATCATATAAATAAATTAGATTCAAAAGAGGTTTTGAATTAAAATACAACATTTTACACTATTCATTAAAAAATGAACTTTATCAGAAAGATACCAAAAATTTACACAAAGTAAATTTTGATGTCCCAATTCTTAAGAAGAGTTTTATTTGGTCCAAAAGAATTTATAAGAGTGAAGAAAACTATATTTAATGATGGTTCTCCATCAAAAGGCGATAAGTGAACCTTTAGTGAAAACTAGGGCATATACGCCTAAAATTGAATTCTTTCCATATTTTATGCCTTTATATTTTATTGGATAAATGTAAAAACATTTAAAAACATATATAATCATATTTTAGTTATTTATATCCATTATTTTCAATACAACGACTACATGTTAACTACCATTTAAAATAATATTATTTTATTATTAGAGTGCAACGTAAGATTCCCAAGAAACTCGTTGTTGTGTGTTGGGTACGCCATCGAGCATAGAATCCCCTTTAAAGTCATATTAATATTTTATTCACAAATATGGATAAATATGAAAATGTAATATTCTTTATTTACTTGGGGTGTTACAATTACAGTCATGTCATACCATATATCTTGTTCTATTCCCACAACCTGATGGCCTCACCACTTCAAAACAATGAACAAGTTGGCCAATTGATGGTCAACTCCACCCAAATTCCTCAGGACAAGCCTTTCCTAACGATCACATCACCTCAGTCATGATGGTTAATAGATTCTAAATCCTCATTCTAAGCCCTTAATAATCCCACAGATCTCACAATAAATTCATTTATATAATTAAAATCAATTTAATTAAACTAATTCAAATTAAATTTATACAAACCACACACTTAGACTACTACCCAAGGTCCAAATCCTCTTTCTAGGATCTAACCACTTGTAGTCCCGATTGAATATACCCATATACATCTTATAAGGTATAATTAATTAATTAAATTAAAACATTTGAATTAAAGGTTCTTTCTCAATCAACCTAACAATGTGCAAAAAGTCACATCCCCCAAAACACTCACAAAAGCACAAAGAAAATTAGCCATAACCTACCTCACGTTGGTATAAACTTGCACATACAATCTTGGCCTCTAACTTGGACTAATTTTTAAGAAATCATCAATTTAGATGAACTAACTGAAAATATGGTAAAACCACTCACATGAATTTAGCGCACTGTATATATAGTGAAAGGAAGAAAAGAGGCAAGATAAAGGAGACCCTTATCGATATAGATCCCACTTCATAGATGGATCACTAAATAGATCTCAATTGGAGGAGAGGGATCAATCCCAATTAGAGGTGGAAAAGGGAGGAATCTCACTATTATGCACAAACCATAGAGGAATGAGGAGAAAACATATTTAAATATGGAGGGGGAGGTTAAGTTTTCCTCTTTAATGGGCCACATGGTTATTTCACAAGGTTTTTGAATCCCTGTGGAAACCATGTAGCTCATGGTTCTTAGAAGCCAAGACCAGTCTAGTTATCCCACAGCGTTAGGCCCAACTATGTGAAAATATTGAGTTATATGGTACATAGATACTTCCCACTAAGCACTAATCATGTGAGAATGTGCATAGTTGGTCAAACCATGTGCATACCATACAAATTCCTTCTAATAAAAACTTCATAGGTATCACATGACCTTGTTACTCCTTTGGTATTTTTTAACAAATTGTGCTCATTGAAATAGTAGGGTTAATAGTTTCTCCATGGACTCCACATAGTTTACCCAAAGCATGCATCTCAGTCTGTGGACTTAGAAATCTTGGGTTTTTAGCCTCTGATGGACTCAAAACCCAACCAGACCCTCAAGACAATTTTCAAGCATTGACAACCATCTAAAAAAGGTCTTGGGTTAAAGGAAAACTTGTAATTATTTTTTTATTCAATAAAGAAGTTGGTCTACCCACCAAAATCCAAAAATTGAAAACAGGGGAGGAATTTCACTGAATCCACAATTTCGGGACATTACACTAGGATGAAAAGAAGTATTTTATGATTCCTATATTGGGATATTCTAAGGGTAATAATGTTATTATCAAGAAAATAATTTTTTTTCTATGTTTTCAAATGTAAATGTGATTCAGGTGTGTATCTACTTTTCCAAGAGTACTAAACTATCTAGTTCTTCAAGATGTAACTCCTTGTATCTTATGCCAATGTAAAAAATTATGCATGAGCTCTGGGATATTGGGGTCAAGGTCATTATAATTGGTATTAGAGTAAGTTTAGTAGAAACCTTGGGAACTAGATTTAGAAAAGCAGAGATTATAGTAAAAAACCCTATGATATAATTTCAAGGTAATTATAGAGGAACACCCTAAATTTTTGGGTAAGGTAGAGATTATGTGGTTTTTCCTAGAAATATATCCTTTTCTAGATACCAAAAGTGTATGTGGTTCTAGTATAGATATTTCCATGGGTAATAACTCTAAAATGGGTGCATTGGGATTGACCTAATTGTTAGCTAGTGAATGAAAATGGGACTTATTATGAACCTAGTTTTACACTCTCTATGATTTTATTAGGATACTTCACATTTTCTTTACAACCCTCTATTAATAATTTAATAATAAGGATATCCCAAAAGAAAACAAATTTATGATTTTCATATTATCCATGCATAATTTTTTCAATTTATGTGTTTCACTATTTTTGGGATTATACAGTGTGTTTTATAATTATATGGTTGAATCTAGTGTATTCCATCATTTATAAATAGTTCCTAGCAAAATTAATGGGAAATAAATCAATGTACATAATAAAAAAATTAATAATGATGATTTTTTTTATGGGATTAAGCCCATATTTTGAAGGGAACTAGACTCTCATACATTATCATCATATGAGAACATAGTATCATGTTATAACAAAATAGATAAGGAATTGTCTAAGTATTGTTTCTTTTAATGGAAGCAAGAGAAGAAGAGGAAGACATAGCAAATATGGATAAAGGAAAGAAGGGAAAGAAGGATTTTCTCACATGTGATAATTGTGGGAGGAAAAAAATTGGTATATGCTTAAGATGAAAAGTAATTTGCTTCAGGTGTGGGGAAAAATAGAACCATGATCATTATTTAAAGGGAAAGAAAAAGGTTTATAACATTAAATTCTTTAACTATAAGGATATGGGGAATATAATGCCCCGGCCTTAAACCTTACTTAATATTGAATTAAATGAATAATTCACATTGGGGATCTTTTCAGGTTTAGAGTTTTAGAGAATTAGGACATAACTATTACATCTCAAAAGATTACAAAGTAGAAACTTTTACTAAGTTTCCATAAAATAAAAACTCTTAAAAAGAAACATGTCCAATTCCATGTTTTAGATTGTATGACTTTCTCTTGATCCCATCCTTGACCATATTCCACGTTAAGTCCTGTGAAAAACATTTCAAAAACTTGGGATGAGCATAAAAATCTTAGTAAGGGATACACAAAGAATGAAAACTGTTAGTTTTTCAAAACAACATGTAAACCATGTATACTTTATCAAAGTAATAATTTTCACCTTTTCGAATTAGTAAAAACTCTTCACTGAATAAAAGTTCATTACTTACCCTTATGTAAACAAAATATTACCATAAAACCCATATAAAGATCACATAACATATAAGGTAACTTGGGACACAAACATACTTAAGTGGAATAACCATAAGGTCGACTTCCACACATATCACGTAATGGAATAGCCATTCGGCCAACTTCCATACATACTTAATGGGATAGCCATACGGCCGACTTCCATACCCAATGCATTGGAGGTTATAACGTAACCACCCATCCTGGTATTCACGGCACCACCCGTCATATGGTTTATCATGTAACCACCCGTAAAATGTCCAAGTACCATTATAAAATTATAACACATAAAACCAATATAAAGGAATGATAATATTTCCACATTTCAATCACAATATATCATTTAAATATATTGACAAAATAGAATCCTTTATCAAAACCATTTTCAATACCAAAATACATAAAATAGTATATGGTATTTATTTTATTTTTAAAAACATTACGTCTTGTTAAGGAAGCCAAAGACCAAATAATACTCGCGGCGGCGGAAAAGGTCGTTGTCACCGCGTACGTTAAAAGAAATATTCCTTTTTGTCATTTAGTAAAACTCTTCGTAGAAAAAGATTCCTTTTGTATAAAAGTAACATTCAAAGGGGTTTATACACCTTATAAAAGAAAGTTGTGTATAAAATGAAATATTCCTCAATGAAAGGAGATTGAGACGAAGTCCCTTACAAAGACGGTTTCCTTGGTTTAAGGATAAATCAATTACATAATTATGTGTGACAAACGAATAAACCAAATATAAGTGGATATTAAGTGTAAAAAAATCATAGGTTATTCACACATATTCATAGAACGGCATATTCAAGGAGTATAAGTTTATCCCAAAGAATCAAATTTGGGTTCAGAAGTTCCCTTGCAAAAATTTGACAGCCTAATGGCGTCACTACAAAATTCAGAAAATGAGTTGATAAGAGATAAAAAGGGTATCTCATCACATGGAAATAAAATTTAAATCAATAAGGATATAGAAGAACATATCCCAACATAATAGTATGTGAATTAAAATACATAACAAAAGAAGTCTTTTAAAAAGAGGAGGGTGAAATGTTCCCTTACCGACATGGGTATCTTTCGAAACATACACCCCGTGAAAGAACGACAATACAACATTGATGTAAATACTCATAAATGAAATTATATTACACAATGAGTAAAATAATGGTCAGTACATACACCACTCAAAGGAAATTGTGGCAAAGGTAGCATAAATCTCACGGGAATAAAAGTGAGATGAAAAATCCCTTACGAAAACTCGGCAGCCTAACGGCGCCACATAAAACTTATAAAAATGGATTGATGAGATCAAATAGGGTCTCTCATCATATTAAAATAAAGTTTAAAGAAAGAGTAATATGAAATAACATCCCCCAACATAACAAAGAGGAGCTTAAAAGAAGTGACATAAAGGAGAGTACTTAAAAAGAAATAGAGAGGTTAGATCTCTTATGAAAATTCGGCAGCCTAACGGCGCCACTCAAAACTTCCAAAATGTGTTGATGAGAGAGAATAGGGTCTCTCATCATATGAACATAAAAATTATAGTAAGAGTAATATAAAAGAACAACCCAATAACAAGAAAGATGAGCTTTAAAAGGAATGACATAAAAGAGCGTACTTAAAAAGAAAGAGAGGAGTAGGATCCCGTACCTCGGGTCCGACTTGACTCGATCGTTCTTTAATCTCCTGAATAATAAACTTGAGTTAATTTATACTTGATTAAGAACCTTTTTCAAGTTCAATATTCCTTTTATATCAATTATTGACATGTTATAAACATTATGTAAACAATTAAGTTAATAATGTTTGTTTTGTCGATATTTGGTTCTTAAGTCAAAAGTAGACTTCTTGCAATTACATGTTGTTCATGTGTTCAAAAATTCTTTATATCCAGAATGAAATTCCTGATTTGGATATCATATATATCATATATATCCAGTATATAAATGTATTTATAATATTGCATAATCATTTAGAGGTAAGAAATGAAATGCACCGTTCATTGAGACGGTAAGCCGTACGTACGCATGAACGCTACTTTCATTTCTTTGTCATATTAATGGAATTAAAACTATATGAGAGTTATGTATATTATAATTCCAGAATTGTATTAATCATTTAGATGTATCATTTACCATATATATCCATTATATACATGTGCTTATAATAGTACATTACATTTGGGGATAAGAAATGAAATGCACCGTTCATGGAGACGGTAAGCCGTACGTACGCATGAACGCTACTTTCATTTCTATCTCATACTTTAATGGAAATAAATAATAATGATATATAGTTATATTATAATTCCAGTATAAAATCATATATAATAACTGTAAATCCATCCTTTATACGTCCCACATATTGCATTAACGAATCAAATCAATTTGAGGGGGCGGTAGTCTGCACTTCCTAAAATGAAATTATCGTGTTTACCCACAATGGAAACCATAAATGTATACCAAAAATGAAAAATACATAAGCATAAAGAAAAAAATAAACATAATATATATCATATATAAATATAGTTACATCTTAATGTCCACCTTTTAAGGTGTTATATGAGTGTTGAACAATAATCGTTTCGTGAGGCAGAAATTCTCCATCCACAGAAACTGTATGTTCTTTAACCATTAGATGAAGGTGTGTGTAACTGTAGCTTGAATACTTATTATAAAAACATACTAGTATATTTAAGATACTGGAGGTGTTACAAAATAAATGAATAAAAACAGTTTAGGGGGTTGGAGAAGCAAAATAAAACAAAAGATCACAAGTGAAGACGTTACCTTAAAATTGGGTAACTCCCTTTGGTTTGAACCAAAAGGGTTTCTTGAAGAGCTTCCTGCCTAAGTTAAGGATTCTAGGATTAGGAGAGAGATGTGGAGAGAAAAAAATGATCAGAGCCTTGCTAAACCAAAGGTTTGAGAGGTGTGGGTAAGGTGGTAGAGTTGGGGGCCTTTTATAAGAGGAGAGGAGGGGCATTCTTGGAAAAGTATAAAATGTTACTTTATTTTCAAATGGTTTTCGGATTTTTAATGGTCCCACATTGATGTGTTTCGAAGATAAGGTGATACGGGTTCGCAATCCACCCATACAATAGGTTTTTTACATGTGTAGGTCCTAGATTTTGCATTATCTTTCCATTTTATTTAAATCGTTAAATAATGAGGTCATCGCTACATTATCATGATGTCATAAAGAATTTAATTTATTTAATGTCTAAAAATTATAAAAAAAATACTATGATGTAGGAAATCTTTTTATCTTTCCAATGAATATTTATAGTCAAAATTATGACTTGTATCACCACATGTAAAAATTGTTTTAGTAAAACAAATCATGTTTGTGACATTTTTATTTTAACTTTAAATAAAAGGCATAAATGTCATTATCAAACCCAAGTGGATCCATGGGGTACCAAAAATCGACCCATGGGTTGTCTTGGTCGGCCATAACTCATCCAATAGGGTTAGTACTAGTGTAAATATATTTTCATTTTATTATAATATCATTTTTACCTTAAATCACACTAATTAACATTAATCGCGATTAATAAAACTTAAAAGTTACTTTTCATCAAAAATTATTTTCATCCCATTGAACCACATTTTACTTAACAATTAAAATCATTTAAATTGGATTTTTTAAATTCAAATCATAGAAGTGGTAAAGTCCCATTTAAATGAAAAATCAAATTTTGTAACCACCACTTTGTGATTTCACTATTCATCAAAAATTGGAGATTTTCAGAAAAATACCAAAAATTCACCCTAAGATATATTTGATATTCCGAATTCAAAAATTATGTCTATTTTACCAAATTCATAACATATAAGTTTAATTAATTAATTTTATAATTAATTCCCGCAGTCAGATCAAATAGCGTGTTTTTATGAAACAATAAGTATCAAAAGATTGACACTAGTTTAAGTCCAATTTCAAGGTGAAATTAATTCCAATGACCACTATTGGATTAAATGGTAAAAATATATTCTAATTTTACTAAAAAAACAATCCAAAAGATAATCTATTCATATAAATAAACTAGATTAAAAAGTGGTTTTGAATTAAAATACAACATTTTTCACTATTCATTAAAAAATGAACTTTATCAGAAAGATACCAAAAATTTAAACAAAGTAAATTTTGATGCCCCGATTCTAAATAAGAATTTTATTTTTTCAAATATAACACATAAAATTGTCAAAAGGTGGATTTAAAATAGGTTCTCCATCAAAAGGCAGTTAATCAACCTTTTAAAGAATATTAGACTGTCTACGCTTAAAATTGGATTCATTCGCATTTTTAATCCTTTGACATTTATTGTAAAGACTAAAAATATTTGACAAACATATATAATCATTTTTTAGGTAGTTCTGTTCATTCCCACCATTACAATGGCTAGGCATTAACTACTATTTAAAATAATATTATTTTATTATTAGAGTGCAATGTAAGCTTCCCAAGAAACTCGTTGTTGCGTATTGGGTACTCCATCGAGCATAGCATCCCCTTTAAAGTAATATTAATATTTTAATCACAAATATGGATAAATATAAAAATGTCATATTCTTTATTTAACTGGGGTGTTACATCCTTGCCCCCTTTTGGGAATTGCGTCCTCGCAATTTTAAAATTGGGCTTGGAAATATCCTTGAAGTCCCACATCGAAACAAGAGTCGGTAAAACAATCACTTTAAAATAAAGAAATATAAGTACAAAGGTCACCCGAGTTAACCCATACTAGGATTCCATGTAGGAAAACATGGACATGGAGGAGAAAACATAGGGTCATGTTCTGATGGAGAGTGACAGAAAACATGTCTAGGAGAAAGTTAACCATAAGAAAATCCAAAACTTGTTATGGGTTAAACGGTATTCGATTCCCCATTAGGAAAAGTTAACAGACAACATTTTTGTTTTAAGTTACTTTTCATGGAGGAATTTATTTTTGAGCTTAACTAAATCATAATGAAACATACTTACTTGTCATGTAGACTTTCAACTTTTACTAGATTCCTTAATCAAACTCATATTTTCTCCAAAAGATGGGTATTTAGGAAGACTTGTTCGCATTAAGAGTACTATAATCAATTTCTAGAGAATCACCTAATCCACGAAAGAGAACTATACACTTCCCATGTCTTTAGACTCTAACCAAAACCAAAACCAAAATGGTTAGTACAAGATCAGATAATCCAGGAAAGGATAACCCTTTATAAAAAGAAAATCTATTCTTAATCTCCAAAATTTTTCCATCAAAACCCAAAGTTCAACGAGGACCATTCGATAAACAATTTGTCCATAAAATTCCTAAAAGTAAACCAAACTAAGATTGAAACCCAAATATTTGAAGAATTTAGTCACATAGTCTTCCAAGTTAAATCGTAACATTTATCTCCAAACAACATCAGTTGCTCCTAATGTCTCGTATTGAAAAGTAATTAACCTAATCACATATCCTCCATGATAGGTTAATAAATTTCCATAGATATCCCAAAATCAACATACTCTTAATTCATAAAATCATTTAACTAAAAAGAATTAGTCAAACTAACCAGGGACTTCACGTAGTCCAGTGGTCGGCGATAAATACACATTGCACTTTGGTTGTGGGTTCGATTCCCACAGCCTTGTCCGACACGATGGGTTGTCACACGGTCTGCATGTTGTCCTTTTTCCAAAACTACATAATTCTTAAAACATTCCCCAATAACGAGATAAAATCTTCAAAAATAACCATAATGTAATTTAACCTCAATTTTAACTCATGAATTTCACTTTCCATCATTACATATAGTAACCCATAATTACCTCTAAAGTAAGGATCATATAAAACCAAATGGTTCTTTATAACTATGTTCTCAAAAGAACAGATTACTATTATTTGAATAAAATTTTCATATATCAAACATCAATGTTACACATACTATAAAAAGTTTTCTAATGTACCCCATCATCAAAAGACACTTGATACTCTTAAGAATTTCACCATAACTCTTGAAGCCCTTATATGTTGACTTCTTACTCATTCAAAATTCTTCATGATCCATTAACCATTCCTTTCCAACTTATTATGAAATACTTCTTTACTACAAACAAAATCATGAATCATATCCTAAGATTCCAAAATAGAAAACAAAAGTTAAGAAATAATCCATACCTTTGATTGGTCATTGTCAGTTTCTTCATCCTCAATCGGAATGGCATTAGGTATTGGTAAACGAGTATTTGTATGATCTTGGTGATCCCATTCATGAAACTTATTCATATGACATGTGTTTGCATAATGACCATGCACACCACATTTAAAACATTCAATTGATCCCTCAGAAAGAACTTCTTTCCCTTTCCTCGAGTCAACTGGATGCTTCCTTTTTCCATGGCAGGTTCTTGCTTTATGGCCTTCATTTCCACATCTATAGCATATTTCTGTCCCTTTGAAACATTTTCCTAGGTTTTTCTTTCCACATATGTGACACATAGGTTTTTGAACACACTTACCTTTATGATTATTACCTGTAGTTCCATAGGGATTTGTTTCTCGCATATATGATGTCTTACAGAAATAACCAAGGTTTAGGTGGTCAATAATGACTCCAGATAGTTGGTTGAGGATAAACACAAGAGTTCTCATTGCAGCTCCCATATCATTCAGTTTCTCGCTCAGAAAACTATCACAGTTTCCTTCACATCCACCGTTACTTTGGTGCCTGCTAGATCCAGCCATTTACTAAAACCAAAAAGGTCAGTGTGAGTATATCAACAAAACCATCATGTACTAAAGAGGAAGATAAACACTAAGATATACTTACTCATTCACTTTATCTAAAACTATGACTGTTTATGAAATCCTAACCATTATGGTCATGTCACTTATTCTTAATGAATATTCTAACCTCTAAAGTTATCTAAACTGACCTTTGATACCACCTATAAGGCCCCGGCCTTAAACCTTACTTAATATTGAATTAAATGAATAATTCTCATTGAGGATCTTTTCAGGTTTAGAGTTTTAGAGAATTAGTACATAACTATTACATCTCAAAAGATTACAAAGTAGAAACTTTTACTAAGTTTCCATAAAATAAAAACTCTTAAAAAGAAACATGTCCAGTTCCATGTTTTAGGTTGCATGACTTTCCCTTGATCCCATCCTTTACCCTATTCCACATTAAGTCCTGTGAAAAACATTTCAAAAACTTGGGATGAGCATAAAAAGTTCAGTAAGCGATACACAGAGAATGAAAACTGTTAGTTTTTCAAAACAACAAGTAAACCATGTATACTTTATCAAAGTAATACTTTTCACCTTTTCGAAGTAGTAAAAACTCTTCACTGAATAAAAGTTCATTACTTACCCTTCTGTAACCAAAAGATTACCATAAAACCCATATAAAGATCACATAACATATAAGGTAACTTGGTACATAAACATACTTAAGTGGAATAACCATAAGGT
Organism: Viscum album; assembly: GCA_963277665.1. Lineage (NCBI taxonomy): Eukaryota > Viridiplantae > Streptophyta > Magnoliopsida > Santalales > Viscaceae > Viscum > Viscum album. The sequence goes on along the minus strand of OY728150.1, from coordinate 623,245,604 downwards.
CTACTTCCACACATATCACTTAATAGAATAGCCATTCGGCCAACTTCCATACATACTTAATGGAATAGCCATACGGCCGACTTCCATACCCAATGCATTGGAGGTTATAACGTAACCACCCATCCTGGTATTCACGACACCACCCGTCATATGGTTTATCACATAACCACCCGTAAAATGTCCAATTACCATTATAAAATTATTACACATAAAACCAATATAAAGGAATCATAACATTTCCACATTTCAATCACAATATATCATTTAAATATATTGACAAAATCGAATCCTCTATCAAAAACATTTTCAATACCAAAATACATAAAAGAGTATATGGTATTTATTTTATTTTTAAAAACATTACGGCTTGTTGAGGAAGCCAAAGACCAAATAATACTCGCGGTGGCGGAAAAGGTCGTTGTCACCGCGTACGTTAAAAGAAACATTCCTTTTTTTCGTTTAGTAAAACGCTTCGTAGAAAAAGATTTCTTTTGTATAAAAGTAAAAGTCAAAGGGGTTTATACACTGTATAAAAGAAAGTTGTGTATAAAATGAAATATGCCTCAATGAAAGGAGATTGAGACGATGTCCCTTACAAAGACTATATCCTTGGTTTAAGGATAAATCAATTACATAATTATGTGTGACAAACAAATACACCAAATATAAGTGGATATTAAGTGTAAAACAATCAGTGGTTATTCAAACATATTCATAGAACGACATATTCAAGGAGTATAAGTTTATCCCAAAGAATCAAATTTGGGTTAAGAAGTTCCCTTGCAAAAATTTGACAGCCTAATGGCATCACTACAAAATTCAGAAAATGAGTTGATGAGAGATAAAAAAGGTATCTCATCACATGGAAATAAAATTTAAATCAATAAGGATATAGAAGAACATATCCCAACTTAATAGTATATGAATTAAAAGGCATAACAAAAGAAGTCTTTTAAAAAGAGGAGGGTGAAATGTTCCCTTACCGACATGGTTATCTTTCGAAACATACACCCCGTGAAAGAAGGACAATACAACATTGATGTAAATACTCATAAATGAAAGTATATTACACAATGAGTAAAATAATGGGCAGTACATACACCACTCAAAGTAAATTGTGGAAAAGGTAGCATAAATCTCACGGGAATAAAAGTGAGATGAAAAATCCCTTACGAAAACTCGGCAGCCTAACGGAGCCACATAAAACTTACAAAAATGGATCGATGAGATCAAATAGGGTCTCTCATCATATTAACATAAAGTTTAAAGAAATAGGAATATAAAAGAACATCCCCCAACATAACAATGAGGAGCTTAAAAGAAGTGACATAAAGGGGAGTACTTAAAAAGAAAGAGAGAGGTTAGATCTCTTACGAAAATTCGGCAGCCTAACGGCGCCACTCAAAACTTACAAAATGGATTGTTGAGAGAGAATAGGGTCTCTCATCATATGAACATAAAAATTAGAGTAAGAGTAATATAAAAGAACAACCCAATAACAAGAAATATGAGCTTTAAAAGGAATGACATAAAAGAGTGTACATAAAAAGAAAGAGAGGAGTAGGATCCCTTACCTCGGGTCCGACTTAACTCGATCGTACTTTAATCTCCTGAATAATAAACTTGAGTTAATTTCTACTTGATTAAGAACTTTTTTCAAGTTCATTATTCCTTTTATATCAATTATTGACATGTTATAAACATTATGTAATCATTTAAGTTAATAATGTTTGTTTTGTTGATATTTGGTTCTTAAGTCAAAAGTGGACTTCTTACAATTACATGTTGTTCATGTGGTCAAAGGTTCATTATATCCAGAATGACATTCCTGATTTGGATATCATATATATCATATATATCCGGAATATACATGTATTTATAATATTACATAATCATTTAGAGGTAAGAAATGAAATGCACCGTTCATGGAGACGGTAAGCCGTACGTACGCATAAACGCTACTTTCATTTCTTTTTCCTATTAATGGAATTAAAACTAAATGATAGGTATGTATATTTTATTTACTGAATTATATTCATCATTTAGATGTATCATTCATCATATATATCCATTATATAAATGTAATTATAATAGTACATTACATTTGGGGATAAGAAATGAAATGCACCGTTCATGGAGACGGTAAGCCGTACGTAGGCATGAACGCTACTTTCATTTCTATCTCATACTTTAATGGAAAGAAATAATAATGATATATAGGTATATTATAATTCCAGTATAACATAATATAATAACTTTAAATCCATCCTTTATACATCCGACATATGGCATTAACGAATCAAATCACTTTGAGCGGGTGGTAGTCCGCACTTCCAAAAATGAAATTATCGTGTTTACCCACAATGGAAACCATAAAGGTATACCACAAATGAAAAATACATAAGCATAAGGAAAACATAAACATAATATATATCATATATAAATAGAGTTACATCTTAATGGACACCTTTAAAGGTGTTATATGAGTGTTGAACAATCCTCGTTTCGTGAGGCAGAAATTCGCCATCCCCAAAAACTGTATGTTCTTTAACCATTAGATGAAGGTGTGTGTAAGTTTTGCTCGAATAATTATTATAAAAACATCCTAGTATATTTAATATACTGGAGTTGTTACAAAATAAATGAATAAAAACAGTTTAGTGGGTCGGATAAGAAAAATAAAAAAAATAGCACAAGTGAAGACGTTACCTTAAAATTGGGTAACTCCCTTTGGTTTGAATCAAAAGTGTTTCTTGAAGAGCTTCCTGCCTAAGTTAAGGATTATAGTATGAGGAGAGGTATGTGGAGAGACAAAATTATTAGAGCTTGTACTAATCAAAGGTTTGAGAGGTGTGGGTAAGGTGGTAGAGGTGGGGGCCTTTTATAAGAGGAGAGGAGGGGCATTCTTGGAAAAGTATAAAATGTTACTTTATTTTCAAATGGTTTTCGGATTTTAATGGTCCCACATTGATGTTTTTCTAAGTTAAGGTGATAAGGGTTCTAAATCCACCCATAAAATAGGTTTTTGACATGTGTATGTTCTAGATTTTTCATTATCTTTCCATTTTATTTAAATCGTTAAATAATGAAGTCATCGCTGCATTATCATGATGTCATAAATAATTTAATTTATTTAATGTCTAAAAATTATAAAAAAATACTATGATATAGGAAATAGTTTCATCTTTCCAATGACTATTTATAGTCAAAATTATGACTTGTATAACCACATATAAAAATTGTTTTAGTAAAACAAATCATGTTTGTGACATTTTTATTTTAACTTTAAATAAAAGGCATAAATGTCATTATCAAACCCAAGTGGCTCCATGGGGTACCAAAAATAGACCCATGGGTTGTCTTTTTCGGTCATAACTCATCCAATATGGTTAGGACAAGTTTCAATATATTTTCATTTTATTATAATATCATTTTTACCTTAAATCACACTAATTACCTTTATTCGCGATTAATAAAACTTAAAAGTTACTATTCATCAAAAATTATTTTCATCCCATTGAACCACATTTTAATTAAAAATTAAAATCATTTAAATTGGATTTTTGAAATTCAAATCACAGAAGTGGTAAAGTCCCATTTAAACGAAAAATCAAATTTTGTAACCACCACTTTGTGGTTTCACTATTCATCAAAAATTGGAGATTTTTAGAAAAATACCAAAAATTCACCCTAAGCTATATTTGATATTCCGAATTCAAAAATGATGTCTATTTTACCAAATTCATAACATAGAAGTTTCATTAATTAATTTTATAATTAATTCCTGCAGTCAGAGCTAATAGCGTGTTTTTATGAAACAATAAGTATCAAAAGATTGACACTAGTTTAAGTCCAATTTCAAAGTGAAATTAATTCCAATGACCACTATCGGATTAAATGGTAAAAATATATTCTAATTTTACTAAAAAACAATCCAAAAGATAATCTAATCATATAAATAAACTATATTAAAAAGAGGTTTTGAATTAAAATACAACATTTTTCACTATTCATTAAAAAATGAACATTATCAGAAAGATACCAAAAATTTAAACAAAGTAAATTTTGATGTCCCGATTCTAAATAAGAATTTTATTTTGTCAAATATAACACATAAAATTGTCAAAAAGTGGATTTAAAAGAGTTTCTCCATCAAAAGGCGGTTAATCGACCTTTTAAAGAATATTAAACTGTCTACGCTTAAAATTGGATTCATTCGCATTTTTAATCCTCTAACATTTATTGTAAAGAGTAAAAATATTTTAGAAACATATATAATCATTTTGTAGGTAGTTCTGTTCATTCCGGCCATTATAACGGTTAGGCGTTAACTACTATTTAAAATAATATTATTTTATTATTAGAGTGCAACGTAAGCTTCCCAAGAAACTCGTTGTTGCGTATTGGGTAGGCCATCGAGCATAGAATCCCCTTTAAAGTAATATTAATCTTTTATTCACAAATATGGATAAATATAAAAATGTCATATTTTTTATTTACCTGGGGTGTTACAGGGAACTACACAAATAATTTCTCCAAGCATCGAAGGAGAATACCTCAAAAGTAGCTAATAGATCACGGTAAAGATTATGATATTACCATAAATGAAATGGAATGATTAATTTTCTTGTGCGTGGTTTCAATAATTATATAATTTTATTATTTTATCTTTGATATACTAGGTATAAGAATTAGTAAATGTATAACTATTGTACTATAGTACTTTTTCATTAAGGATTTAAAAGTGTATGTTAAACGGTACTGACAATCAAGAAAAATGATTCAGTGGTAATTTTAAATTCTAGAAAAACACATTATTAAGGTAAATATAACCCTTAATGTGTTTCTCATGTTGATATAATGATGTTTTTATAAATAGATAATTGTTATGGATAAAGTAAATTTGATAGTACTGAAAACCTTAGAACTAATTAATGATTTTTTTACAAAGTTGTTTATGTTATCATTGATGGAGTTAATGTCATATTTTTATTTAAGGAATATGTATAATAATCTATGATTTATTTCTGAAATAAGGTACCATGCATATTTTTAATAATGTTTTATGATAATTTAAGTTATTAAAAAATTTTAAGAAAATACAGGATAATGTTATTCAAATGTTTGGCATGCGACGATTAAGAACTACTTAATGTTGTTTAGGGTATTGATGATAAGTTCATTTTGGAAATTCAGTGGTCTTTTTGATAAATTTTTGAATCTTAATCTTTTGTAAGGTCTATAAGTTAACCATTTATGAAACGGTTTAAGTTAAACATGGGATAAGGTTTTATAAATTAGTGTATTACTTCACTATATGAATATTTATGCATATTGGATAACATGTAATAACTATATTGGTTTTGGAAAATAGTTAGAGACTGAATGAAAGATAAGTTACTCTTTTTTGGATCATATGACTTGTTAAAAGTGAATTTTAGTTCTTTTGGTATAAAAAAATACATTTTGGAAATTCACTTCTTGGAGTAAGAAATGAATTGGAATTTGATCGAAGCATAACCAAAGGATTAAATTATACTTATGATATATAAATTTGTCAGTTAAATATATTTCCTTATATTCCTATAAAGTAAAATAATTCCTCAACTTTAGTAAAATGATATTGAAATAAAAATGTTATCATATTACATTCAAATTTAATGAATCATATAGACGTTTAGATCATCAAAGATTTATTATTTTGAGCTTCTCAACTTTCCATTGATCATTCACCTTCTTGTGATAAATTAACTCTATCACTCTATATAATTATTTATGCTTTTATTCCATTTCCATGATTTCATTTCCCACTTATATTCTCCCACTTGAAAACCTAATTATATAAACTTTGTACTTATTTATCTCTCTTATTAAGAGGATATTTTATTAACCCTTTTTAAAATGTGAGTTTTTCAAAAATGAAATTTTTAAATGCAAAACCCTTGATTACCAAAATAAATATTAAATTGATAGGATTAAATTTATTTAATTTGGGGAGAATGTAACATCCCAAAATTCTAAGAGAATAACATTTTATTTAAGGCAATATGTTACACACAACACTAATTTTATATTTATTTGTGTGAAATACTAATTTCATATTGTTTTACATGAAACATTGAGTTTATATTTCATTACATGTAACAATGAGTTTCTTCAAAAATTTGTGTTTCATGGAAGGATGAATTTTACCAAACAATAATATATTATTAATATTATTATTTTATATGGTAGTTATCACTTAGATGTTGGAATGGAATGTACAAATATGATTAACTAAATTATGAAAATATATAATTTAAACATATTTATTAGTTATCTATTTATTGGTAATAAAATATGAATCATTTAAAAGAAAAAAAATCCTAAAAAATTATATTTTCCTAAATGATAGTCTATTACATCTTTCCGCGCATAATTTAAAATTTATTTTTACCAATTTTATAAAATTTATATTAAAAAATAAAGCTAATTTTTTATTTCAAAATATAAAAAATATCTTCGGTGGAATTTTTTATATTTTTCTTGGAAGTTTCATTTTTTGATGAATAGTGAAAAATGCAGAATTTTAATTGAAAACTTCCATTTTGATTAAATAATTTATATTGTTAAATTATTTTTTTTATTTTTTTAAGAGTTTAATTACTTAAATTTTATATCAATAAATATAATTAAGGTCATTTAAATCATTTTAATTATGATTTTTCATAAAAAACATTCTAAACTTTTGAACATTTTCGTTTTAAAAATCCATTTTCTTATCCCATTTTGGGATTAATTTTAAATTAAATTATGTCACATATGTGAATTGAATTTGGAAAAATGGGTTTAATATTTGAATCGGAAAATTTTATATTATCTAATAATTGTAACTTGATTTATAACCATAATGGTTAGTGAAAACGGTTAAAATTAATTACTATGATTAGGGTTAAAATAAGGTTTTATACATTACATGCGCTTTATTAAAATTAATTTTACACATACATTGGATTTTTATTTAATAAATTGGATTATATATTTATAATAAGTATTTATAAATTATCTAATAAATATAGTTTTAATTTTATTATTAATGGATAAACTACCTAGGTAAATAAAAAAGATATAAATTATCATAATAAAAACCCAAAGGGGTAAAAATGAGTAAACATAAAGACTAAGAAATAACATCATAAAAATGTATTTATTATTTATTTTGTATGTGTGTCTCGACCAGATAAACACTCCCCTCTATTTTTATCTATTTTATAGGCACATTAGGTATGATAAACCTCACAATAGTGAATACATTGGGGTATTTACAAGAATGTCACTCCTCCTTAATTATAAAAGGGTGTTCACTCCCCTCACTTCTTCACACCAATAAAGCCATTTGGATTGACCAAAACTTGGATAAATAACTTCCAAAATTCCCTTAAATAATCCTAGAAGTATTATTTTTTTGAATAAAGATAACCATGTAATTATTTAGTGAAAACCGAAGGATGATACCAGAAGAAGTGGTAATGTTCTTCAACGAGTGTCTTTATATTACCTCTTTCTCCACCTCCTTCAATTTTTATCAAACCATTATAATATAATAAAAAAATTATCTTCCATATACATTGATGTTGTTATGATAATTTAATAATATAAAACCATCTACAATTCCATCAAATGGATTACAAAATCATCATTCTTATGAACAACATACAACCACCTCAAGAACTAATATTATTTATTTTTCATTACCACCCAACAAGGTTGGGTATTATAATGGATATAAAGTATATATATTATATATATGTATATATAATAATTATAACTCTATATAATTATATCATATACACTTTTTTACATTCTATTCTACAGGAGATAAGATAGTGTCACTCGTTTGTACAACGGACTACTGCCTCGTGAAGTGATGTGATTCATCTTTCACTAATACTTTACCTGGAAGGTGATACGAAAGGATCTTTTTTACTTTTATGACTTGAAAAATATTACTTGCCTATATGGAATTCACTTCTTTTTATCTTCATTATAAATCTTACAAGGTTATTTTTAAATAAAATATTTTCATCATATTCTTTAAATAATTAGTATTTTAATAGTGATTTTAAAAGAAAATAATTTTCAAAAAGTTTTATGGTATAAAAAAATAATTTTCAAAATGAAAATTATATTTTAATGAAGAATGTTTTTAAAAATATTATTATGGTATTTCTATTTTTCAACTATAACAACCCTTTACTCTTACACCAATGGGTATATATTGTAATGATGTCATCCTTATTATTTCTCCAGATGGATTATAATTAGTTTGACGAGTGATATACTATTTTGATACCATTCAAATTACTCTTAAATGTTATATGATTATATTTATTAATTGGGGGGAAAGTATTTATATTTCATATGCTAGTTTTTAACAAGATTTTTTATGTTTATTATATTTCTCTCCTTCCATATGAGGAATGAATTGGACTTAGTAAGTGATGGGTGGGTCTCGGTATAGATAGCCCCTTGATGCATCTATAGGTCTCATGAGACAAATTAGATGTAGTTTTAGATGAGGCATTACCTATTTTTATATATATGTTGGATTGAAGCATCGATAATATTATATATTGGCACAAATCCTTAATTATACTAAATGTCTTGGCACAAAGCCTCGATGATATTAGATATTAACATAAAGCCTCAATGGTACTAAATGTTTGGGAATGAATCCTTGATGGTATTAGATATCTTGTCATGAGGCCCCTATGGAATGTTTTAAATATCCGTAATTATTCATTCTATCATTATGAATTTATTTATTGAAATTCTATGTGATTATTCTATTAATTAGAATATCCGTGGTTAATTTTCATGCTCATGTTATTACTTATATGGAATTATTTCATCACCTTTTATTACTACTATATTATAATCATGTTTTTGATTAAATGATATTTTTCAAGTTATTTACATTACCATTTTGATTATACCTTATTTATTAATAGCTACCACTTTACACTTACCATACTGAGAATCTGATCTCACCCCTTTCTTATGTTTTACTTTCCCTAGGATACCAAGAAGTATTTTATGATTCATATGTTAGAATATAATAGGGGGATAATGGAATTATCAAACAAATAATTTGTTGTTTTATATGTTTTCAAATGTAAATTTGATTCAAGTATGTATTAATTTTACCATTAATACTAAACAATTCAATCCTTCGGGATGCGATTCCTTGTATCTTATGCCAATTTAATAAAGCAGGCACCATATTTTGGCTACCGGGGTTTAGGTCAATACATTTGCTATTAGATAAATTTTAGTATAAAACATGGGAAATATATTCAAGAAAACATATATAAGGGAACATTACCCTGTGATATAATTTTAGAATAAGTATATAAAAACACCCTAATGTTTTGGGTAAGGTATATATTATGTGTTTTTCCCTTGAAAAACATTCCTATATACTATATGTGGACGTGGTTCTAGAATATTTATCCCCAGGGTCAATAACTCCAAAAAAAAATAATGAATTGGGCATGACCTGATCATCACCCAGTGCACAAAATTGATCCTTACTGCACACCAGATTTGAAACTCCCAGGTTATATGCTTAGGATAATTTAATTTTTCTTTACGTACCATTATAAATGATTTAATAATAAATATATCCCTAAAGAAACCAAGTTTATTATTATTATATTATCTATGCATAAATTTTTCAATTTAAGTGTATCACTATTTTTGATATTATATGTAAGGTTTTATAATGGTATAATTTAATCTAGTGTATTCCATCATTTAGAAATGGTAGCTAGAAGAAGGAATGGGAACCACATTAGTGTATGTAATCCAAAAACTAAGAATGATCATTTCTTTGATGGGGTTAGGCTAATATTTTTATGGGAACTAGCCTCCCAAAAATTACCATTATATGAGAACATAGTATCATATGATAAAAAAATAGAGAAGTAATTATATAATTATAATAGATTTTAATGGAAGTAAGATAATAAGAGGAAAAAATAGAAAAATGTGTATAAAAGGAATAATGGAAAGAATTATTTCCCTATATATGATAATTTTGAAAGGAAACACATTAGTATATTCTTAAGAGGAAAATGAATTTTCTTCAAGTGTGGGTAAAATAGGCACTATGATCGTGAATTCAATTTAAATAAAAAAGTTTCTAGAATATAATTGTTCAATTTTAAGAATATGGGGAATTAAACACAAAAAATACCCCAAACATTAAAGGATTATACATCAAATGTTTCTAATGGAACATTTTCAAGATTATGATATTACCAAAGACAAAGTGGAATAGTCAATTTGATTGTGTTTAGATTCAAGAATTGTTTTATTTGAGTATTTTATCATTGATATCCTAGTTATAACAATTATTAAATATATAAGAATTGTACTACAACACTTTTTTATAAAGTATTTGAAAGAGTATGTGGAACAGTACCAATGACTAAGAAAAATGTTTTTTTGGCATGTTAAACTTCTTGGGGAACACATGATGGAGGGAAAGATAAAGCATAATGTGTTCCTAATGTTGAGACAATAATGTTTGGATAAATATATGATTTATATGGATAAAGTAAATTGGATTGTACTTACTACCTTGGAAATGATTAATGATTTTTTGAAAAATTGGTTTGCACTATCATTGATGGAGTTAAAACCATATTTAGATTTAAGGAATATATCCAATAATCTATGTTTTATTTAAGTGATAAGGTATAATTAATATTTTTAATAAGTTTTTATGGTAATTCAAGTTATTACCATGTTTCTAGAAAATAAAATATGATGGTATTCACATGTTTTTCATTTGACAATTAAGAACTACTTCATGTTGTTTTGGGGATTCATGATAAGCTCATTTTGGAAATTTAGTGACCTTCTGTAATGACCCAAAAATATTTCAATGGAATTTACCTTCTTATAATTATGTTATATAGTATAAAACACATACATCACATAGATAACTCAATAAAAACATTATTCTCATAAATTAACAATGAAATAAGTGGTATTTATAGAAATTAAGGAACCCATACCTGTGGAATAGTAAAATAATCAATGAAACAGTAATATAACCATTAAGAATAGTAACCTGACCAATAGAATATTAACCTCACCCATGAAACTATAAATAAAATTTAGGAATCTTATAAATGAAAATATGATATATTTATAATTTGGAATAAGTAAATAAATGTTTTAAAATGATAAATTTAGTGTTGGTATTTTTGTGAAACCTAAATATTTATTTACAATTTTATAATTAATATAATTACTTAAAAAAATATTTTATTAATATATTCATAAATTAATATTTTATTTTTCCATGACTATAATATAATTATATGATACCTTGGTTAATCTTTCAAAGTGTCATAAAATCAGTTATAATATTAAAATCGGTATTTTTTAAAAAACTAAGGATTTTAATTAAAACATAAATTTACCATATTTATAAAAAAATCATAAAATTGAGTACATTTTTGAAATCTACACATAAAAAAATGGTTGGGGTGATTTTTTTGGATTTTTCTAAAATAGTTGAATTTGTTGTGAATAGTGAAATACAATAACTTATGATATTTAACATTTTAACCCAAATACATGATTTTTTGTCATGGATTATATAATAGTAAATTTTTTAAATATAAAATGCACTATTTACTTTACTTAGTCATAATAATCAACAATGTTAACAGTGTTGATCCAAAATAATAAAGAAAAGAATAAAATAATCAAAAACACCCCTCTCCCCCACTATAAATACGACCCCTAACCACAAATTTTCCTCACACCTTATAAGATTTGTATATTTATTATATTTTCCAAATTACTCTCCAAAAACTTTTCCCCATGTCCAAGACATTTTTTTCTCAACAAAATACGAAACCCAAGTTTCTTAAGGAGGTTCTCAAGGAGAAGAAATTCAAAAGGTAAAATCATCTTTCGTTCTCCTTTAATTAATTTTATTTTCTTATTCTCTCCTCATATACCCTATAAAAAGAGACATTATAACTATATTATAATATTTATTTTGTTTTTTAATGTAATATCCATCATCAAACATGTTCTCCTCTAATTTTATTCTAAAAATGAAAACGCCATCCGTGATGTGTCGATTCACCACATTCATGGATGATGAGTTTTCATTTTTATTACCACCTTCATAGCTGGTCATTAAACCATTGTAATGGTTTAAAAATATTTTAAAATTTATATTATAACTTTTTTAATGTTCTATAATTAATATATATTCGTAATATTAAATAATAAAACAAAACTAGTTCATAATGATCGAAGAACAACCAACACAAACTAAACGTTTATCATTAATGTTCTATATAATTAATCATCCTTATACCAGAAAGGAAAAAACATATATGTGGACATTTAAAAAACAAATTGGTGAATAAATATCATATAATTAATCTTACAGAGTTTTGATGCTATTTTACATAAACTCTCATAATTAAACTCAAGGGAACCGATCATAAAATCATGAAACGAATAAAATCAGAACAATAAAATTAAACTTGATAACCCATAAAATTAATCATAAATGAACTGAATAAAATTTTAATAAATAAAATATATGTTTAATATATTATTAATTAAATTATTAATGAATCTAATTTGATTATCCAGGAGTTTAAGTGCACGTACAGAACACTTTCTTACATAAGGTAAGGGATCTCTCTGAATCTCCCAATTACCTTTGTGTTCGGATTTATCTCTCTTTACACCAATGTAATTATTAATTATTATTATATAATTCTGTTATATTCTATTTCTATGTTCTAAAATTATTTATCCAGATTCATTCATCCTTATATAATGGAGAAATACATGTTTAAAAAGATTCCCTTCTCAATTTCTTCTGATTAGAAAGCCCCGTTAAAGGGAACTTCCCAATTTCTTATACATTTTCATGAACACTCCATAATATATTTTCAGTCACCAATATTTTCCTAAAATAACTCATTTTATCATTAAATACTATCTTAGTTCACTTATGGTTTTATACAAAAAATTATTCTTTTGTCCTCTTTAAGGTTTGTTTAATATTTTCCCATAAACCGTACTAAATTGGATAATTTATACATATTATTAAACAATATTTTCACATATTTTCACTTAATTTAGACATAATTTATCATGATATATTCCTTTTCCCTTTTTTATTTCCATGTAAGATTTAAATCCAATCTTTATTGTATGCCATTGTAATACACCCTTTGGTTATGCCTTATGATATGATTATGATACATATTTATTTCCATGGGTAAACCTTATGTGTATTCCTTATGTTTGATTCTTCATGTGGCATAAATATACATGAACATGTTATGATGGATTCACCCAGATATTTATCCATCTAATTTGGTAATTTTTACTCTCATGATACCTCATGTATGGGATTAAGGAGTAAACCAAATCTATTATGTTACTTTGTCCACCATGTGATTTAGTCTTGGTAGTTAGCCTTGACTCATGTTTATGTCATGTTGTAAGTTGCTTCCACATTCCTATGCTCCCAAGATCACATGATTCTATGTTCTATATGTTATTATTCTATATTTTTATTCATATTCCATGCCTTTTTATGTCATCATGTTATGACTTATAATCTATGTGCAATGCTTTATTCCTATATTTATTCCCTCACAAGGATTTTTAGCACATACCTTTTGTCTATTTATTCCTTAGGTTATCCTATGTAGATTTAGGAGTTGAAAGGAAGTAAATATCTCATTATGGAGATTAAATAAAATATGTTTTTATTTTGGTTCCATGTTTTATAATTATGTACCTAATCCTCCCAAGACACTAGAATTTATGATCCTTAGTTTATTTTTTATGGTAAATTATGGTTAAAATCATGTAATTATATGTGTGAAAGGATAGGATTTCTATATTTTGTGTCATAACATAATCAAGTTATTTTTTATATTGGGACTATATCACTTTAGTAAGAGCACTAGGGATAATTATATAACTATGGATAACCTAGGTTTAAACATATGTAATCACATGTTAAGATATAATTTTCATTAACAATCTTATGCTTATATTTTCAAAGTAACAGTTTTATATGCTTATTAGCTAATTTTTAAATCCCCCGTAATTTTAATTTCTTTTTATTTGTTAATGGATGGAATTATGAGAACTCGTTCGAATAATCAATGTGTTAGACACTATGATGATTTCCATAATAAAATTCCAAATATAATGGTAATGGGAGCTCAAAACCTCATGATAGTACTAGAACAATTGGCTCATGTTAAGAATAATAACATGAATCACTTGCAATTCCCTCTTTCTCCTAAAAAAGATAAAGTGGTGGTCAAATCCTTTATGTGACAAAGTCCATCTATATTAGTGGATATTCTGATCCCCTCATCATAGAATAATATATAAACTTCATTGAAAATATATTATTTGTCCTCCATGCCTTAGAAGAATAGAAAATCATGTTGGTGGTCTATCATTTTGATGGGAAAGTTGATTAGTGGTGGAAATTGATCAAAAAAATAATTTCCCATAAGTAAATTTATTCCATGGATTGTGGATCAATCAAGAAAATATTTTTCAATAAATATTTTCCCTAAAATCTCCATCTTAATATGAAAAGGTAGTTCCTCGTATTGAAGAAAAAGAAAGATGATTCTATCAGAAAATATGAGGAAAATTTTATGAGGGTTTCCTAATACGCCATTGGATTTTTCATGAACATTGAAAGAAAGGTGGATCTCTTCTTTATCAAACTAAATCTGAGTCTAAAAAATCAATTGTGATATAACACTTTGACAGCTATGATGATATTGTCTATTTTATCCTTAAGGATAAGATGGAGATCAGAGACGCTCAGTAGTCTCATGGTCCTGGAGATAAAAAGATGAAAATGGAGTTAAATATGGTAGGCTCAATAGATAAATCACATGAAGAAAATAAAACCCAATATTACACGTTTCAAAAGTGTGGGAATAATCATCATGGGAAAAATAATAAAAAATTGAATAAAATAATCAAAAACACTCCTCTCCTCCCACTATAAATACCACCCCTCACCACCACTTCTCCTAACACCATCTAAGATTTCGATATTTCTTATTTTTTCCTCAATTAATCTAAAAACACCTTCCCCAAATACTAGATTTTTTTGTCTCAACAAAATACAAAACCCAATTTCATTAAGGAGGTTCTCAAGGAGAAGAAATTCATGGGGTAAAATCATCTTTCACAGTCTTTTAATTTATTTATTTTTTAATCTCTCCTCAAATCGCCTATCCAAAGTGGAATGATAACTACTTTATCATATATATATATACTAGAATTTTATTTTTTTTTAATTTAATATCCACCATCAGACCTCTAATCCTCTCCTTTTATTCTGAAAAATGAAAACATTGTTTGTGGTGTATCGATCTAGCTTCTTTGTGGACGGTGGGTTTTTATTTTCCGTTACTAATTTAATGGAAAGTCATAAAAAAATTATAATGGATAAAAAAATATTTTAAAATTTATATTATATCTTGTTTAATTTTATCGAATTAATATATATTAATAATATTAAATAATAAAACAAAACTATTTTGTGATGATCGAAAAAACGCCAAAACAAACTGAAAGTTTGTCATTAACATTCTATCTAATGAATCACTCATACCAGAAAAAAAAAGTTTTATATGATAATTTAAAATTATTTATGTGCATAAATATCATATGATTCCACTTCTATAGTTTTTATTTAATTTGACAAGAACTCTACTAATTAAACTCAAGGGAACATATCATAAATTCATGAAACAAACACACCTAGAACAACAAAATTAAACTTCATAACCAATAGAAATTATCATAATGTAACATAACAAAATATGTTGAGGAGATTATGAATTAAATTATTAATGAATCTAATTTGATTAACTAGTACATTAAGTGCAAGTGAATAAAAGTTTTGGACATAAAGTAAGGGATCTCACTGAATCTCCCAATTACCTTTGGGTTATACTTTCTCTCACTTTACACCTATGAAATTCTTATATATTATTATATAATTATACCATATTCTGTGTATATGTACCAAATATATGTATCCATATCCATATCCAATTTTCCTTATTTTATGGTGAAATACATGTTTAAAATGGTTCCCTTATCAATTCTTTCCTATAAACAAGCTTGATTAAAGGGAACATCCAAATTTCTTACCCATTTTCAAGTACACTCCATAAACATATTTAAGCCATAAATTTTTTCCTAAAATAACTAATTTTATCCTGAAAAATTATCTTAGTTCATTTCTAGGTTTATACAAAAATTATGACTTCCCCCTCTTTAAAGACTCTTTAATATTATCCCTTGAATTACACTAAAGTGTCTAATTTCTAAAGATTCTTAAACACACTTTTTAAATGTTCTAACTTAATTTGGACATATTTTATCATTATATAAAATTATTTTCTCTTATTGATGTCCATTTATTATTGAAATCTATTATTTATTGTACATCATTATGATACACCCTTTATTTATGCCTTATGACATGATTATGATACCCATTTATTTCTAGGGGAACCCTTATTGTAATGACCCAAGATTCATGTACATGTACATTACACTTATTTTATGGAATAATTAATACATTACAAAAATATATTCCCAAACACCGTATTAGTTAAGTGTCTTTAGAAACATGGAATATAATCTTCTAACTTGGTGAAAGATATTAAAAATATCCTATAAAGATCTTCCCCTTTAGTTTTCCTACCTAAATCCTTTCTTTATATCTTGGAGAAAAACATAAAAAGGGTGATCTCAAATGATCATTAAGGGTAAACATGAATAACATCAAACAAAACATAAACATAAGAATATTAAAACATGTATATAAATTTTGAATATAAAAATCATGACTCGTGAAATAAATTTGGGAAATACGTAAGGCATAGATCATAAAGTAACATTAACCATAATAAAATAGCATTGGAATAAAACATGATTTTGTGGAAAAAAATAAGCACATAATATGATTTCTATAGTAGCCAACGAATTTCTGCCAAGGCCATCATACTGGAAAAATTTCTTTACTAAACCAGGATTACTTGCGCTTCCATCCATGTATTATTAAACTAGGTATACTTGTCATTCCATCCATATATTACTGAACTAGATTTACTTGTCGTTCCAACCCTATATTACTAAACTAGATTTACTTTATATTATAGTAATTTTTATCTCATAAGATATAAATCTTTACTGAATGCATTGGAGGGATAAATAGGTCCCACCCATCTCATAATGAAATCATTCTTACATGTTCCCCAAAAATATACATCATTCCTCACAACATAACACAAGAAATAAAATGGGTTTCATAAAAATAATTCCATCATAAAATAATACATATAAAATATCATTTCATCCTTAACACAATCAGGTCATACTAATAATAGGAATAGAAACATAACCCAATTTAAGAGTTTCATCTTAGATGGAAAATAATTTTGATAAAACACTTGCACTTAATTCTTGGGGAAAATATAATTTCTTATTCAATAAATGTTTTCTTTTCTCCAAATTCCATGAAATTTTATAAGAAAATAATTTAATTAAAAATAACCTTGAAATATTTTAGAGGAATATTCATGGAAATAAGTTTTCATGAAACTGTAAAAAATCCATTCATACTGTATAAGTTAAAAAAACATTCTCCTTGTACTTTTTCCAAAAAAGACAAAAAGTACCTCATATAGTAAACAAAAGAAAGATTCATTTCATACATTTTAGTAAAAGAAAAAAAATGTGTAAAAATGACTTTAAACATAACTAGAATAATAGTAAACATTTTATGAAAACATTTTTATAAAACATGGACATGGATTCTAAATATATCCCCAGTAAATACTTACGTATAAACAATCTCAGATTAAAATGAGATTGCAAAATTATCCCTTGCCTTAGGTCTGATTTCTTCTATATGTGTCTAAAAATCATATATTGTGGGTTTAAACATATTACTAACTTGTAACAAAACCATAATAAAATTTATTACATCATATATGAATCAATTATGACTTTATATTACCCGTTCATTTGTCAATTCTATGTTAAAGCAACATTTTGGGTAATAATCGTTTTATTTATCGTACATGTTTTGACTTTCTATTCTTGATATTATTACTTAGATCATGATTTAATTACTTTAAAAATGTAAAACATGATTTATATATCATATATATTCAGTATATAAATATATATTAGAGATAGATTATTGAAATAGAATACACCTTTCATGGAGACGGTAGGTCGTACGTATGCATGAACATTGTTTCTGTTACCTTATTGAATTTAATGGAAGCATGTAAATGAAACGAATATATATATATACATACATCCAGTAGAATTATTATGTCATATATTTCATGATTATTTAATATATATACTTTATAATCATTTTTTAATGGTTAATGCAGAGAATGAATCTCATCGCATCGTGGAGATGGTAAGTTATACGTACGCATGAGCGACGATATCATTCCATTTATGGTTAAATAGTATGGAATTGGATGGTATATGAAATTTAAATAATAATTAATATGTTATATTTATTATTTAAATCCATTATACTCATAAATATACCCATCCAAATTATATATTATCGAATAACAATTACAATAGGGCGTGGAGACGGTAAACCGTATGTACGCACGCATGGTGATATTGTTATTCATAAGATGCGTAAAGGGAGGTATAAGATTTTTTCATAATTATAATAACATATCATCATGTATAAGATAATGGAGTTATTACTTTAGTATGGAAACAACCTTATAAGAGGAAGTAGAAGAAGAATTTATTTTGAAAGAGGTGACAAAACAATTACCTCTTTTTCAAGTAACTCCTTTTGGTATGCACAAAAGGACTCCTAAAGATTTATTTCGTCCCAAAGTTTGGCCTCTATGATTAGGCTTGGAATTTTGGGAGGATATTTTGGTAGGTTTTGTCTGATCCAATGGGATTTGGAGGTGTGACTGAAATAGATGGAGAGGTTCCCTTTTATAAGAGGGGAGGGGCACCTTTGGAAAGTCTTAAAAAATTAATATATTATAAATTCATTTTCGGTTTATAATGATCCAAAACCAATTTATTTAAAATAAAATATTATTATGGCTTTAAATACTCTAACCAATAAAATTTTTACATGTTTTTAGTTTATTTTAAATCTTATCATTTTGATTTATACCTATTTACCCTATTTAATTTTTTTGTGGTAATAATATTCTAAATATTAAATGGCTATAAATATTTACTTGTGTGTTGTCAATTATCCATAATTAGATACTTTATGACATTATAGATCATATAATTTTCACTTTTTAATTTTCAAATATTTTTTTTATTTTTAAATAATTTCATTATTTTTATTAAATATGAATAGTGTCAATTTTGACACTATTCTTTTATTGGACTTTAAACAAAATCCACACAGAAGATAAATTCAAACCAAAATATTTAATATACTCATAACATGTCATATAAAAATATAAAATTAGTGGATAACATTAATTATTTCATATGTTATTTATTTTAATAATTTTAATCTCATTTATTTGTTATTTCTATCAATAAAATAATTTCTACATCACTATTGTATCCTCATTAATGGTAATTATTTAATATCTAAAAAATATAAAAAATTAAAATGATGTATATAATTTTATTATATTTCTAGAGTATATTTATTTTCTAAATTTTATCATTTTTATAACTATATTAAAATTATTATACTTATAAGATATATGAGAGTGACATGTGGTCACCTTCTTTTGTTTAAATTATAATTACATCACTTTTGTGGAAAAAAGTCTATTAAATGAATAAATTATAACACATTGGTTATATTGGTCAAATTTAGTTCATCTAATATAATTTTTGAAGGTGTTAGGGTAATTTTATTATATTTATCATATTTTTAGTTACCCAAATTTACCTGATTTACCTTTAACTATGGTAAATAAAAATTATTGTAGTTACTATTCATAACATCCAAAAATAAATAAAATTAACCTATTAACATAATTTAGACCCACTGGTTCAAAATATGGAATCCAATTTTCATAATTCAAAACACATAATTGGTATAAATCAGTTTAAAATTAATTTCCATTGTCAAAAACCAAAAGTGGGTTTTTAAGAAATAAAAACTTATCAAAAGATTGTTATGTGTTTATGACCAATTTAAATGTTAAATCACTTCAAATGACCACAAATGGATTAAATGATAAAATATTAATCTAATCTTACTTTAAAACTAATTAAAATTATAATCTAACCATATAAATAAATTATACGAAAATACAGTTTGGATTTAAAATGCATTATTTTTCATTATTCATCAAAATATGAATTTCATCAGAAAAATAAAACAATTTCAAAAAAGTTTTATTTTGATATACCACTTCCAAACAAGACATTTATTTTTTCAAATATAATATATAAAATTGTTAAAAACTAGATTTAAAATCGTTGCGCCATCAAAAGGCGGAAAAATTGCATTTTTTTCAAAAATACTTCTTTTATCCGAAAAATTGAATTTTTTCATATATCATGTTCTAGAAAATACATAAGATGAATTTTAATGTTATATAAAATTAAGAATTAAGTTAATACTATTCATAATGGCTAGTTTATATCCCATTAAATAATAATATTTTAATAATATAACGTTGTTTAGTGAAACTCAGTATTGCGTACAATGAATGCTATTAAGGAAGGTCTCTCTTGCATATAACACAAGCCAATTCAGTGTTTCGTATAGTTCTAGGTTCATTTGGTGTTATGTATAAAATAATACAAACATAGTTTTTTTATATATTGAACAAAATCTATACTCATTGTTTCATGTATCATACGCCAACTCGGTGTTGCATGTAACATAGGATAAGTTGGTTTAGTGTGAAAGGATGGTTTAATTAGTGAATTTTAAGATATAAATGAAAATTTTAATTTATTTGAAAAATAATGGTCTATAAATACTTAGTTTGTTACATTATACCCCCCTTAAAATTAATTTCTTCCTCTAAATTCGTTGGGGTTATAAAAGGTTTACTACTTGAAAGTTTCTCTCATAGAAACCCACTTCATAAAAAGGAATACTAAAACTTCCTTTTAAAAAGGAAATTTAGAAACATAACAGTTACCAAAAATAACTCATCACTAGGTTTCCATATAGGATAACATAGGTGGGAGGTTAAATCATGGATATGGAATAAAAAATTTAACCATCAAGTTCTGACAGAGAGTGATACAGAAAAAGGATGGAGAAAGATAACAACCAGAAAGCCATAAATCTATGATTATGTAATGGACTATATGATTCATCAAATAAGAAGGCACTAAGATAAAAAATTTTGTTTTCAAGATCCTTTCCCTAAAGTTGAATAATTTTTCATGAGAATAAATACTTACTTAATTTTAGTACAATCTCTCCATTGTTCATGCCATGAACAATTTACTCTTCATCTCTTATTTAAAGAAATGAAGTTGAGTTTTTCATTCTTGAAGTGTTATAAGATCATGAGATATAATGATATATCATTCCATCTATCTCATAAAAAAGTTTATCACAATTAATCAAATATGTATAATTCCACCTATAGTGAGATAATATATTAATTTAACAAACATCAAACAGAATAAAACTTATACTATCCATAAATGGATAACATTAAAATCCTTCCAAAAGCTAAAAAATATAAAATTTTTGAAATAGGCGAGCTAAACCAACATAACATTTATCTCCCATATCTCATAAGTTGGTTCTTGGTTGTAACATTTCAAACATTTGAGTACGTTAGTCATGTATTCTCATGAAATATGGTAATAACATGAATTACTGTTGAACCTTAATAAAAAAATGCATTCTTTCAAAATTACCTCTTTACACACACCAAAATTCCAATAATTCTATATACTCAAACCATGATATCACTTTGTCCTTATATCAGTCATGAGCTCATTAATTCTATGAAATATCTCATTATCTCAGTATCCCTTCATTATGCGCATATCATGTACCTTCCAAAAATATTTCAATCATTTTTCATGGTTACCAGTACCATATACTTATGGAAAACCAAAATGGACCAGTACATAGATATTATAATATTTCATAATACTATAAAAGAGATTCAATAACACAATTTTGGAATCCTATTACATAAACACTTAATCATTTCACTACTTTGTTGTCATACTCAACATCACCAAAAGGGATCACATGTGATTTTCCTTTGTATTTAGCCTTACGAGGCTTCTAACTTCAATAATCATCATTAACCCTTGGATTTTGGCATTGGTTATCATAATTCCCCATTTCATTACACTTGCTACATTGAATTGTGGGTGGTTCATTATATATAGTCTATTATCTATTCACATCATTTGCAAACTTTTTCCTATTAATTCGGCACTCAACTACTTGATGTCCTTCTTTTCCACACTTAAATCATTTTATATTCCCTTTAAGATAATATCAACCATTCTTCCTTCCACACTTTGAGCATAAGGAAGTATTCATCTTATTTCCACCATTATTTTTAGATTTTCCCTTGAACTCCACCTTTCATTTCTTATCAAAACCATGAGATTTATATGTAACACCAACTTTTATTTCTACCTTGATATCATAGCACACATTCACTACAAGCTACTAAAGTCTCTTATAGCTAATTCACTTCCAAGACTTGGTCTTAAGCCACCGAAGAATCGATCAACTCTTCTTTTATTTTGGATGATAAAACCAGAAGTATACCTTGAAAGTCTTGTAAAATTCACCACGTATGTACCGACAGATTCATCATACTTTTTCTTAAGCTCAAGGACCTCCTTTTCTATCTTCATTTGAAGAATAATAGGGAAGTACTTATTAAAAAATAAGTTCTTGAACTAATACCATTCCATGTATTCAATTTCATCTTACTGCCCTGTATTCTTGATTAGAGTCCACCACTGGTCTGGTTCACCATCTAAACGATAAACAAACAAAATGAATTTTTCATGTTTTTAATAGTGAAGGATGGAAAATATATTTTCGATGGTACAGATCCATTGTTTAGCTACAAGTGTATCATAATACCCACTAAAATAAGGTGGGTGTTGCCTCATGAAGGACTCAACAGAATGTTGTTCCCTTCTCTACTCATTTGGAAGTCCAGTTTAATTCATAACTTTTGTAAGTATAGATATATAATTTTTCATTCCATATCCCATAACATTTGGTTGTTCATGAGTAATATAATTGCATATACTAGTGAATTGATCATTAACACAGTTCCTTTGGGTTCTATCCATTGTCTAAATCCCAAAAAGAATAGTGTGATAGGCAAAAATCATACTAGGAAAACATCATAATAAAGGGGGAGTAAATTCAATATCTAACATCTTAGGTCTCATCCTAAGTTATTCATGATAATTACCCTAATTATAGGACTATAACCTATAGTTATACTTACCCTTAGGGATCTTCCTATACATACCTTAGAAATATCTTTATAGATCTCACAAAATTTTCAACACACTAGTTTCAAAAGGTTGACTAAACCTTCACTCTAATACCAACTGTAAAGACATGTGCTTGACATACATAGACATTACACTTATTTTTCAGAATACATAATACATTACACAGATATATGACCAAATATTGTATTAGTTTAGTGTCTTTCGAAACTTGGAACCTAATCTTCTAACTTGATGAAATATCTTCAACATCTCTCATAAAGATCTTCCCCTTTAGTTCTCCTACCTAAAACTTTTCTTTATATCCTGGGGAAAAGAAAACTTAAAAAGGGTGGGCTCAAATGCTCATTAAGGGTAAACATGAATAAAATCAAACAAAACATAAATATAAGAATGTTAAAACACGAACATAAATTTTGAATATCAAAATCACGAGTCATGGAATAAATATTGGTAGTGTGTAAAGTATAGATTATAAGGGAACATTAACCATGTTAAAATTGAATTGGCATAAAACATGAGATTATGGAAAAAAAAATAAGCATATAATATAATTTCCGTAGTAGCCAAGGCATTGCTTCCAAGGCCATCTTAGTGGATAAATTCCTTTACTAAACCGTGTTATTCCAGCCAAGTATTACAGAACCGGGTTTACTTTTCATTCCATCCATGTATTATTGAACCAGATTTACTTGTCATTCCAGCCCTGTATTACTGAACTAGATTTACTAGATGTTCTAGTCATATTTATCTCATGAGATAAAAATCTTTACCCAATGCATTAGAAGTAGATATAGTTCCCACCCATCTCATAATGAAATCATTCTTACATAATCTAAAAAAATATAAATCATTCATCATAGCATAACCTAAGAAATAAAATGGGTTTCTTAAACATCATTCCATTATAACAAAATCCATATAAAATATCGTTAAATCATTAAAACAATAAAATCATAGTAATAATAGGGATTGAAACATAACCCTATTTAATATCATCATCTTATATGAAAAATAATTTTGATAAAACACTTGAACTTAATTCATGAGAAAAATATCCTTTCTTCTTCAAAAATGTTTTCTTTTCAAAAAACATCATGCAATTTTAAAAGAAAATAATTTAATTAAAAATAACCTTGAAATAGTGTAGATTAATATTCATGGAAATAAGGTGTTATGAAGTTGTAAAAATTCTATTCACGATGTATAAGTTAAAAACATTCTCCTCACACTTTTGTTAGAAAAGTCAAAAAGCACCTCTAATGTTAAACAAAGGAAAGATTCCTTCCATTGCATGCAGTAAAAGTCAAAATGGGTAAAAATGAATTTAAACATTTTTATAATAATATTAAAAAAATTATGAAATTTTTATAGAAAACATGGACATGGATGATAAATATATCTCCATTAAATTCTTACATATAAACAATCTCAGATAAATATTAGAATGAAAAATTATCCTTTACCTTTGGTATGATTTCTTATGTATGTGTCCAGAACTCCTATATAGTGGGTTTGAACATATTATTAACTTGTAACAGAACCATAATAATATTTATGACATCAAATATGATTTACATATGACTTCATATTACTCGTTCATTTATCAATTCCATATTAAATTAACGTTTTGGGTAATAATAGAATTTTTTATCGTACATGTTTTGACTTTTTATTCTCGATATTATTACTTATATCATGATTTAATTACTTATATAATGTAAAAAATTATTTATATATCATATATATTCAGTATATAAACATATATATAATAGGTAGATAAATGGAATGGAATACACCGTTCATAGAGATGGTAGGTCGTACGTATGCATGAAAGTTGTTTTTATTTCCTTATTGAATTGAATGGAAGCAAGTAAATGACATATATATAAATCAAGTATAATTATTATTTAATATATTTTATTCCTATTTATTATACATACTTTATAATCATTCTTAAATAACTAACGTGGAGAATGAATCTCATCGTGTTTTGGAGATGGTAAGTTGTACGTACGCACGAGCAATGATATCATTCCCTTGATGGTTAAAAAGTATGGAATTTTATGGTATATGAATTTTACATAATAATTATTATTTTATATAAACTATTTAAATCCATTATATTTGTCAATATACCCATCCAAATTAAGTATTGTTGAATAACAATTACACCAGGACGTGGAGACGGTAAGTCGTACGTACACACACATGGTGATATTGTTATTCCTAGGATGGATAAAAGGAGTTATAAGGTTTTCTAATAATTATAATAACATATCATCATGTTTAATATACTGTATTTATTACTTTATTATTGAAACAACATAATAAGAAGAAATATAATAAGAATATAATTTTTAAAGAGTTGATAAAACAATTACCTCTTTTTCTGGTATCTCATTTTGGTATACACAAAATCACTCCTTAAGATGTATTTGTACCCAAATGGTGGCCTCTAAGATGAGTCTAGGTAATTTGGGAGGATATTTGGGAAGGGTTTGGTAGATCCAAAGGTCTTTTGAGGTGTTATTAAAAGAGAAGTAGAGGTTCACTTTGATAAGAGAGGGGAGGGACACCTTCTGAAAGTTATGAAATATTAATTTATTATAAATTCATTCTCGGTTTATAATGATCCCAAACTCATTTATTTCGAATATAAAATTATTATGGGTCGAAATAATCTCAACCAATAAAATTTGGACATGTTATTATTCTATTTTAAACCTTATCATTTTGACTTATCCTTATTTATTTCATTTAATTTTATTTGTGGTAATAATATTCTAAATATTAAATAATTATAAATTTTTACTTATGTGATGTCAATTATACAGAATTGGATACTTTATGACATTCTAGACCATATAATTTTAACTTTTTTATTTTTAAATATTTTTGTGATTTTTAAATAATTTAATAATATGTTATTTTTATAAAATATCAATAGTTCCAATTTTGATACTATTTATTTATTTGACTTTAAAAAATCCACACAGAAGATAAATTTGAAAAAAAATATTTAATACACAATAACATGTAATATTAACATATAAAATTCTTGGAGCACATTAATTAGTTTATATGATATTTATTTTAATATTTTTAAAACCATTTATTTGATACTTCAATCAATAAAATAATTTCTACATCACTATTGTTTCATCATTAATGGTAATATTTTAATCTCTAAAAATTCTAAATAAATTTACATGATGTAGATAATTTCATTATATTTGTAGAGACTATTTATGTTTGAATTTTTATCATTTTTATCTCACTATATTAAAATTATTATACTTATAATATATATGAGAGCGACATGTTGTTACCTTCTTTTGTTTTAATTATAATTACATCACTTTTGTAAAAAACAATTGATTAAATGAATCAATTCCAACCCATAGGTGATATTTTTCAACATTAATTAATCAAATAGAATTGTGACAGGTGTTAGGGTAATTTTATTATCTTTATCATATTGTTAGTTACTCTAATTTACCCGATTTACTAACTGTGGTAAATAAAAATTAACGTAGTTACTATTCATAATATCTAAAAAACTAAAAGTGAGATATTGACATAATTTAGACCCAATGATTCCAAATATAGAATTTAATTTTCATAATTAAAAAAAAAATTAGCATAAATTAATTTAAAATTAATTCTTGTTGTCAAAACCAAAAAGTGGGTTTTTAAGAAATAAAAACTTATCAAAAGATTATAATGTGTTTATGTCCAATTTAAATTTGAAATTACTTCCAATGCCAAAAATTGGATTAAATTATAAAAACATAATCCAATTACACTTTAAAACCAATAAAAAAGTCAATCTAACTATATAAATAAATTAGACAAAAAATCTGTTTTAAATTAAAATGCGGTATTTTTCACTATTCATCAACATATGAATTTCATTAGAAAAATACAAAAAATTAAACCAAGTTAAATTTTGATTCCCCACTTTCAGTAAGACATTTATTTTGTCAAATATAATATATAATAGTGTTAAAAAATAGCTTTAAATTTGGTGCACCATCTAGAGGTGGTAAAACTGTATTTTTTGAAAAATAATTCTTTTATTAGAAAAATTGATTTTTTTATGATATCATGTTCCATAAAATACACAAGATGAATTTTAATGTCATATAAAATTAAAAATTCAGTTAATAATATTCATAACGTCTATTTTATATCCCATAAAATAATAATATTTTAATAATATATCATTATTTTGTGGAACTCGGTATTGCGTACAACGCAGGCTATCAAGGAAGGTTGCTCTTATGTGTAGCACAATCCAAGTAAGTGTTGAATATACTGAAATATTCCTTTGGTGTTATATATAATATAATCCAAACATAGTTCTTTTATAAATTGAACAAAATCTATACTCGGTGTTGCATGTATCGTACGCCAACTCGGTGTTGCATGTAATATACGACAAGTCGTTTTAGTGTGAAAAGATTGTCCGACTTAATGAATTACAATATATAAATGAAAAAATTAATTTATTTGAAAAAATGGTCCATATAAACTCATGGTGTTACATTAAACCCCCCTTAAAATTAATTTCACCTTTGAAATTCATTGGGGTTATAAAAAATTTACTACTTAAAATTTTCTTTCATAGAAGCCCCCGTCGTAAAAATAAATACCAAAACTTATTTTTAAAAATTAAAGTTATAAACATAACAGTTACCCAAAGTAACTCACAACTGGATTTCCACATAGGAGAACATATTTGGGAATTGAAAACATGGATGTGGAAGAAAATATTTGACTGTCAAGTTATAATGGGGAGTGATAGAGAATAAGGTTGGAGAAAGTTAAAAATAGAAATCCAAAAATATAAGATGATTTTAAGGGACCATATGATTAATTGGATAAGAAGGTACTAAAATAACATTTTTGGTTTTCAATATCCTTTTCTCTAAAGTTGAATAATTTTTCATGAGAATAAATACTTACTTGATTTTAGTACAATCTCACCATTGTTCGTGTCTTGAACAATTTTGACTTTATATCTTATTTAAAGAAATAAAGTTGAGTTTTTCATTCTTGAAGTGTTAACAAATCATGTGATAGAATGATAGATCATTCCATATGTCTCAACAAAAAGGTTAGCACAGGTAATAAAATAGGCATAAGTCCACCTATAGTGATATAATACATTAATATAACAAATTTCAAACAAAATATATCTTATACTATCCATAAATATATAACATTAAAATCCTTCCAAAAACTGAAAATATAAAACTTTAAAAAAGTTGAACTAAATCAACATAAAAATTATCTCCCATATCTCATAAGTTGGTTCTTGGTTATCACATTCCAAAAATGTGAATACCTTAATCATGCATTCTCATGAAAAATGGTAATAACAATAATTACCATATAAACTTAGTAAAAACATGCATTCTGTAAAAATTAACTCTTTCCACACACCAAAAATACCAAATATTCTATATACTCAAACCATGATATCACTTTGTACTTATATCAGTCACGATATCATTAATACTTTCAAACATATTATTATCTCCTTATCCCTTCATTATGTGCATATCATGTGCTTTCCAATAATATTTCATTAACTTTTCATGGTTATTGATACCATATACATATGGAAAACCACAATGTACCAATACACAGATATTCCAATATTCTATAATAATATAAAATAGATTCAAAAACACTATTATGGAATCCCATTACATAAAAACTTAATCATTCCACCACTTCGTTGTCATACTCAACATTGTTAATAGCGATCACATGTGATTTTCCTTTTCATTTTGTCTTAAGAGGTTGCTGACATTGATCATCATCATTAACCCTTGGATTTGGGAATTTGATAGAATAATGCCCCATTTCATTTCACTTGTAGCATTAAATTACAGGTGGTTCGTTCCCTGAAATCGTTTCTATATTCACATCATAAGCAACCTTTTTCCCATTACTTTGGTACCCAACTTCTCAATGAAATTCTTTTCCATACATAAAAAATTTTCTAGTCCCTTTAAGACAATATCCACCATGATATTTTCCACACTTTGAGAATAAGGAAACATTCACCTTTTTTCACCATTGTTTTAAGATTTTCCCTTGAACTCCATCTTTCCTTTCTTATCAAAACCATGAGATTTATATTTAAAACTAAATTCTATTTCTACCTTCATAGCACAATTCACAATCTCTTCATATCTACTAAATTCACTTATAGATAATTCCATTCAAAGACTTTGCTTTAATCCACTGAATAATTGATAAACTTTACTTTCAGGGTGGATGATAAAACCATAAGCATACCTTATAAGTCTTTCAAAATTTATCTTGTATGTAACAACATATTCATAATCCTTTTTCTTAAGATCAAGTAACTCCTTTTATATATTTTCTTGAAGATTAATAGGGAAGCACATATTGAAAAATAAGTTCTTGAACTCATCCCATTCCATGGATTCAATTTCATCTTGATGCCTTGTATTCATGATTAGAGTCTGCCACTAGTCTGCTTCACTATCTAAATGATAAACAACCAAAATTAATTTTTCATGTTTCGAATAGCGAGGGATGGAAAATATATTTTCAATGGTACGGATCCATTGTTCAATGACAATTGGATCTGAATACCTACTAAAAGAAGGTGGATATTTCCTCATAAAGGACTCAACATAATGTTGTTCCCTTCTTTGTTCATTTGGAAGTCCAGAATGATTCATAGATTGTGTAAGTATAGCAATAAGATTTGGCATTCCATTTATCATAACATTTGGTTGTTCAGGAGTAAAATCATTGCATTTTCCATTGTATTGATCATTAACATGGTTCGTTCAAGTTATATCCATTATCTAAAACCCAAAAAGAACAGTGTGAGAGGCAAACATCATACTAGGAAAACAACATAATCAAGGGGGGGTAATTTCAATCTCTAACATATTTGGTCTAATAATAGGTTATTCATGATCATTACCATAATTCTATTACTATAACATATCATTATACTAACCCTTAGTGACATCCCTAGACATACCATATAAATATCTTTACGGATCTCACTAAAGTTTTCGTATCCTAGTTTCTAAAGGTTTACTAAAACTTCGCTCTGATACCAACTATAAATACTTATAATTTATGTACATGGATATTAAACTTCTTTTGAAGAATACATAATACATTGAATAAATATATGCTCAAATATTGTATTATTTTAGTTTCTTTTGAAACTTGTAACATAATCTTCAAACTTGGTGAAAGATCTTCAACATCTCCCATAAAGATCCCCCCCTTTAGTTTTCCTACCTAAAAACTTTCTTTATATCCTGGAGAAAAGAAAACATAAAAAGGGTGGGATTAAAAGCTCAGTAATGGTAAACATGAAGAACATAAAACAAAACATAAACCTAATAATGTAAAAACATGAACATAAATTTTGAATATCAAAAGCATGAGTCATAAAATAAATCTTGGTAGTATGAAAGTCGTTGATCATAAAGGAATATTAACCATGATAAAATAGAATTGGCATAAAACAAGGGATTGCGGAAAACAAATAAGCACATAATATGACTTCCATAGTATCCAAGGAATTACTTAAAATACCATCATAATGGACAATTTCCTCTACTGAACCGGGTTTATATGCCCTTCTAAGCATGTATTACTGAACCAAGATTACTTTCCGTTCTAGCCATGTATTACTGAACTAGATCTACTTTTTGTTCCAACCCTATATTGCGGAACCAAATTTACTTGTAATTCTAGTCATGTTTATCTCATGAGATATAAATATTTACCCAATTCATTATAGGAAGATATAAGTTCCACCCATCTCATAAAAAAATAATTCTTGTTTGTTCCACAAAAATATAAATCATTCGTCATATCATAACCCAATAAATAAAATGGGTTTATTAAACACCATTCCATCATAACATAATCCATATAAAATATCATTAATCATTAACACAATAAAATAATAGTAATAATAGGGTTAGAAACATTACCATATTTAAGAGCATCATCTTAGATTGAAAATAATTTCGATAAAACCCTTGAACTTAATTCTTGAGGAAAATATCATTTCTTCTTTAAAAATGTTTTTTTTTCAAAATGTCAAACAATTTTAAAAGAAACAGATTTAATCAAAAATATCCAGGAAATAGTGTATCGTAATATTCAAGGAAATGATATTTCATGAAACTATAAAAATCTATTCATGTTGTATAAGTTAAAAAACATTCTCGAACTTTTTCAGGAAAAGTCAAAAAGTACCTTGTATTGTAAACAAAAGAAAGATTCATTCCAAACCATGTAGTAAAAGTCAAAAATGGTTAAAAATAACTTCAAAAACACTTAGGATAATAGTGAACATTTTATGAAAACATTTTTATAAAACTATGACATGGATGATAAATATATCCTCAGTAAATCCTTACGTATAAACAATCTATGATAAAAATGAGATTGCAAAATTATCCCTTACCTAAGGTACAATTTCTTCCATATGAATCTGAAACTCTTTTATAGTGGGTTTAAACATATTATTAACTTTTAATAGAACCATAATAATATTTATGACATTATATATGATTCACTTAAGACTTTATATTACCCATTTATTTATCAATTCAATGTTAAAAAACGTTTTGGGTAATAATCGTTTTAGTTATCATACATGTTTTGACTTCTTATTCTTGATATTATTAATTAGATCATTATTTAATTTAAAACCATAAAAAATTATTTATATATTATATATATTCAGTATATAAATATATATAATAGATAGATAAATGAAATGGAATACACTATTCATGGGGATGGTAGGTTGTACGTACACATGAACGTTGTTTCCATTTCCATATTAAATTGAATGGAAGCATGTAAATGACACACACACACATATATATATATATACAAAAATACAGTAGAATTATTATTTCATATTTTTTATGCTTATTTATTATATATACTTTATAATTATTGTTGAATGGTTAACACGGATAATGAATCTCATCACGTCTTGGAGAAGGTAAGACGTGCGTACACACGAGTGACGATATTATTCCCTTAATGGTTAAATTGAATAGAATTTGATGGTATATGAATTATAAAGAAAAATTACTATTCTATATTTATTATTTAAATCCATTATAATCATCAATATACCCATCCAAGTTAACTATTGTTGAATAACAATTACACCACAGCGTGGAGATAGTAAGTCGTATGTACGCACGCATGGTGATATTTTTATTCTTAATATGGATAAAGGGAGGTATAAGGTTGTAACATAATTATAATAACATGAAAAAATGTATAATATAATAGATTTATTACTTTATTATGGAAAAACATAAGAAGAGGAAGTATAATAAGAAAATAATTTTGAAAGAGGTGATAAAACAATTACCTCTTTTTTGAGTATCTATTTTTCGTATGCAAAAAAGGACTCCTTAAGATGGATTTCTTCCCAAAGGGTGGCCTCTACGATGATTTTAGGTAAGTTGAGAAGAGATTTGGGAAGGTTTTATCTGATACAAAGGGCTTTGTAAGTGTAATTCAAAGAGAATGAGAGGTTCCCTTTTAAAAGAGATGGGAGGGGAACCTTTGAAAAGTCTTGAAATATTAATTTATTATAAATTTATTTTAGGTTTATAATGATCCAAAATACCTTTATTTAGAATATAAGATGATTATGGGTCGAAATAATCTTATCCAAAAAAAATTAGTCATGTTTTGATTTTATTTTAAGCCATATCATTTTGATTTATCTTTATTTAATCTATTTAATTTTATTTGTGGTAATAATATTCTAAATATTAAATTGTTATAAATATTTTCTTATATATTTTCAATTGTATATAATTGGATACTTTAAGAAATTTTAGATTATAAAAGTTTCTCTTTGTAATTTTTAAATATTTTTTTTCTTTTTAAATAATTTAATAATATGTTATTTTGAAAAAGTATCAAGAGTGTCAAGTTTGAAACTATTCATTTATTTGACTTTAAAAAAATCCAAGAAGAAGATAAATTAGAACCAAAATATTTAATATACTTCTAACATTTAATATTCACCTATAAATTTAGTGTATCACATTAATTAGTTCATAGGATATTTATTTTAATATTTTTAAAACCATTTATTTGATATTTCAATCAAAAAAAATAATTTCTATATCACTATTATATCATACTTAATGGTAAATATTTAATATAAAAAATTATAAATAAATTTACATAATGTAGATAATTTCATTATATTTCTGTAGATTATTTATGTTTGAAGTTTTATCATGTTTATCACTATATTAAAATTATTATACTTGTAAGATATATGAGAGTGAAATGTTGTCACCTTCTTTTATTTTAATTATAATTATATCACTTTCATGGAACAAAGTTCATTAAATGAATCAATTCCAAAAAATAGTTTATATTGGTATAAAATAATTAATACAATATAATTTTGGCAGGTGTTAGGGTAATTTTATTATCTTTATAATATTGATAGTTACCCTAATTTACTTGATTTATCTTTAACTATGGTGAATAAAAATTACCATAGTTACTATTTGTAATATCCTAAAAAATAAAAGTAACCAATTAACATAATTTTGACCCACTGATTCCAAATATTTAATCCAATTTTCTTAATTCAAAACGCATAATTTTCAAAAATAAATTTAAAATTAATTCCATATGTCAAAACCAAAAAGCGGGTTTTTAAGAAGTAAAAACATATCAAAAGATTTTCATATGTCCAATTTAAATTTGAAATTACTTCCAATGAACAAAATTGTATTAAATGAAAAAAAAATATAATTAAACTTTAAAACCAATTAAAAATATAATCTATCTATATAAATAAATTAGATGAAAAGGTAGTTTTGAATT
The DNA here is from genome assembly GCA_963277665.1 of Viscum album. Lineage (NCBI taxonomy): Eukaryota > Viridiplantae > Streptophyta > Magnoliopsida > Santalales > Viscaceae > Viscum > Viscum album. The sequence continues at coordinate 623,211,146 of OY728150.1, read as the reverse complement.
AAAATGCAGTCATTTCACTATTCATCAAAATATGAATTTCATCACCAAATTACCAAAATTTCAACCAAGCTAAATTTTGATATCTAAATTCCAAATAAGACATTTATGTTTTCAAATAGAATATATAGAAGTATTAAAAACTATATTTAAAATTGGTGCACCATCAAAAGGTGGAAAAACTACATTTTTGGAAAAATACTTCTTTTATCCAAAAAATTAAATTTGTTCTTATATCATGTTATATAAAATACCTAATTTTAATGTCAATTCTATATAAAATTAAAAATATAGTTAATAATATTCATAATTTCTAGTTTATATCCCATTAAATAATAATATTTTAATCATATATCGTAGTTTAGTGAGACTTGGTCTTGTGTCCAATGCAAGCTATCAAGGAAGGTCGATCTTGCATGTAACGCAAGCCAAGTCAGTGTTGTGTATAATGAAAGATTCCTTTGGTGTTATTAATAACATAATCTAGAAATAGTTCTTTTATACATTGAAAAAAATCTATACTTATTTTTGTGTGTATCGTACGCCAACTAAGTGTTTCATGTAATTTAAGACAAGTTGGTATAGTGTGAAAGGAATGTTTGACTTAGTGCATTGCAAGATATAAATGAAAATTTTAATCTATTTGAAAAAAATGGTCCATAAAAACTTAGGGTGTTACACTTATGTATATTCTTGATGTTTGTTTCTTTATTTAGAACACATGTGAATGAACATGTCATGTCGAGTGCACCCTTACAGCACTTCAATGCATTGGGTAATCTTTAGTCTCATGAGACTCCATGTATAGGATGATGGAGTAAACCTAATCCATTATGAGACTTTGTCCACCATGTTATATAATCTTGGTATTTATCCTTGAATCTTATTTATGTCAAGTTTTATATTACTGTCACATTCCTATATTCCTAGGATAACATGATTACATGTTCTATATGTTATGATTCTATATTTTTATTCATGTTCCATTCCTTTTTATTTCATCATGTTATTCATTCTAATCCATGTGTTGTGATTTATTCCTATATTTATTCCCTTAATAGGATTTTAAGATCATCCCTTTTGACTATTTATTCCTCAGGTTTTCTTATGTGGATTTAGGACCCCAAAGGAATATAGGATCTCATTATAGAGATTAAATAAAATATTTTTTTGGTTCCATGTTTTATAATTATGTACCCAGTCCTCCAAATACAATATAATTTACAATCCTTTGTTTTTTATTGTTAATTATGGTTTAAATAATTTAATAATATGTGTAAAAGGATAGGGTGGATATAAATTCTTTCTAAATTTTTGGATTTTAATCATTTTTATGTTTCATAAGGGTAACCATTTATGAAATTGTTTAAGTTGAACTTTGGATGAGGTTTTAGATATTAATAAATTACATTACTATATGGATATTTATACATATTGGATAACTTTTACTAACAATATTGGTTTTTAAAAAATAGTTAGATATATATGGAAAGACTGGTCACTCTTTTATGGATCTTATGATCTTTTAAAAGTGAATTTTAGTTCTTTTGGTATTAAAAAAAATACATTTTGGATATTCATTTCTTGGATTAAGAGATGAATTGAAAATTGGTCGAAGAATAACCAAATGATGAAATTATACTTATGAAATAGAAATTTATTAGGTAAATGTATTTCATTAGGTTTTTATACTTTAAAATAATTCCTCAAATTGAGGGAAATGATCTTGGCATAAAATTTTTATTCTATTAAATTCATATCTAATGAATCAAAGTGCCTTTTAAATCATCACAGATTTAAGATTTTGAGGTTCTTAACTATACATTTATCATTCACCTTATTATTATCAATGAACTCTATCACTCTCTACAATTATTTACACGATTCTTCTTTGTCCATGTTTTCCCTTCCCACTTATGTTCTCCTACTTGGAAACCTAGTTATGTGACCTTCATACGAATTATTCTCTCTTATTGAGAGGATATTTTATTAAACTTTTTTATGATGTGGGTTTTTAAATAATGTAACTTTAAAATTTCAAACCCTTGATTACTGATATCAGGATTAAATTTCAAGGAAATAATTGATTTAAGGTGGGGAGAATGTAACATCCTGAAATTCTAAAATAATAAAATTTTATTCAAAAGAATATGTGACTCTAAACATTGAGTTTATCTTATATTACAGAAAACAATAAGTTTCACTTTATTTATATGAAACAATGATTTATCTTGTGCTACATGCAGAAATGGGTTTCTTTGAAATCTTGTGTTTCACATAAGGATGAGTTTTACAGAACAACAATATATTATTAATATTATTATTTAATATGAGAGTTATCACCTATCCGTTGGAATGGAGTGTATGAATAGGATTAACTAAATTATGAAAATATATAATTTACACATTTTTATTAGTTATCTATTTATTATTAATAAAATATGAAACCTTTAAAAAATGTTTTTTGAAAAACTGTATTTTTTTAAAAGATGGTCAATTAGCGCTTTGCACACATCATTTAAAATTAATTTTTAACATTTTTAGAAAATTTATATGGAAAAATAAAATTAATTTTGGAAATCAGAATATAAATATTGTCTCAGGCTTAATTTTTAGTATTTTTTGTATAATTTTCATTTTTGATGAGTAGTGAAAATAATAAATTTTAATTGAAAACTACATTTCGTTTGAATAATTTATTATGTAAAATTATATTTTAATTGATTTTAATGTAAAATTAATTCAATTTTATATCAATTAATCAAATTTAGGTTATTATAATTATTTTATTATTTAATTTTCATATAAAATCTTTGTAAACTTGTAAACATTTTCACTTTAAAACCCTATTTTCTTATCCCATCTGCAGGATTAATTTTAAATTAAATTATTCACTTCTATGGATTTAATTTAAATAAATGGATTCAATATTTGGAAGAATAATAATTTATATTATCTAATAATTTCAAATTTATCTTTGACCATGATGATTAGTGAAAATAGTTAAAATTGATTATCGTAAGTAGAGTTAAAATGAGGTTTTGTGCATTACATGCTCTTTATAAAAATTAGTTTTACAAATAAATTAAATTTTTATTTTAAATATTGGATTTATTATTGATAAATAGTTTTTATAAATTATTTATATAGATCAAATTTCAATTTTATTCTTAAAAACTAAACTACCTAGGTAAATAAAAAGATACAAGTCGTCACGATAAAAAACAAAAAGTAAAAAATTAATTGAACTTAATTATTAAGGAATAACATTATAAAATGTATTTATTTTTATGTGGTGAAGGTTTTTTAAAACCACATACACCCTAACCTCCATTATTAATCTATTTTTTTAGGCATATAAGTGAAGTGAGACCTTCTAATAGTGAGTGCTTTTGGGTATTTACAAGAATTTCACTCCACCTCCATTATAAATGGGCACTCACTGTCCTCACTTATTCACACTTCTCAAGACATTTTTCTCGAACAAAACCTTAAAAAATAACTTAAAAACTTCCATACCCTAATCCTAGAATCATTATTTTTGTAATAAATCAATCTAAGGAAGGATTGTTTTTAAAACCATAAGAGGATACCCTAAGAAGATGTAATGTTCTTCAACGAGCGTCTTTATTTTACTTATATCTCCACCTCCTCTAATTTTATTAAAACATGGTGAAATATTAACCTATGTATATTAAATATCTTGGGGTTTGTTATAATAATTTAATTACCTAAAATATTCTTCAATTCCATCAAATTGGTTACGAAATCACAGTTCATGTGTACGGTGGACTACCACCTCATGTGTTGATGTCATTCGTTTTTACATTACCACCTCTCAAGGTTTGGTATTATGATGGATATAAACTATATATATGATATATACATATATATATATATAACATAATTATACATATAGATCAGTATAACATATATACCTTATTACTTTCCATCCCATAGGAGACACGATAATGTCACTCGTGTGTACTGCGGACTATCTCTTCATGAAGTGATGTGATTCGTCTCTGGAAAAAAAAATTGCATGGTAGTTTATAAGGAATAATTTTAATTATTATATGTGATATACATGAAATATTTCTGATAATAATGAAATATTCATTATTCTAAAAATATAATATATCATTTTATTTTTTTACACTTAAAGATGATAACATCATTCGTTTACGTGTGGACTACTGCCTTTATGAAGCATTGTGGCTCTCTTTTCATCACCACACAACAAGAATGATATATATAAGTATAATTATATAAATAATATGATATATATATATATATGATATTATTATCATTTTTTAATTATAAAAATATAATTTACACCCTTTCTATAATGATCATTGAAAAATGGAAAATGTTACTCATGCGTACGTACGACCTACCATCTCCATGATCACAAAATACTTCATTTATCATAACCATCATTAATGATTTGTTTTAAAAGTAAAATTGATGTATAAATATGATTATTATTTAATGATTATTATTCTATAGATAATGAAACTATGTAATATGTTCAAGAACCAGATCTTTAATGACAAAACACACAAGAGAAAATCAGGTAATTAGCACCCAAAACAAAGAAAATAATTAAATATTATTAATTAACAGGTGATGGGATGTAATAAAAGGATAATATATGATATTATAAATATTAATATAGTTATTTTGTAAGTTAATAATATGTTTAAAATCACTATACATGGGCTTAAACAAATTTTAATCATAATGAAGCATGACGTAAGGGTTTCTCATCTCCCATTCACTTTTCTGAGACATAAATCATATTCACCACTTATTTCATTTGTGTAGTGTGTATACTACTATTTTTTTAAGATATATTATGTATTAATTTATCCCTATTATATTTAATGTTTATTTTTAATATATTTTTTTCATGGTTCTTTCTATACAAAATTTACCAAGTGGTAAGATTTTAACTCAAAATCTCATCATTATTCAAGATGGTTTATATTTATCTCTCCCTTGAGAGAATTATTTTATATTTCCATCATTAAATAAATCTATTTTATTATTCTCTGGTTATTTATGATATTTTCAAGTAATGGTACCATTTTTCACTCTTTGGTACTTAAAATAATTGATAAAATTATTTTAAGAAAATCCATCCTCATTTATCTCTTCCATCAAATATATATTTTCTTCCAAAACTATTTTTTTCAAAAAATGTTTTCAAAAATGATTTTAAACTTTTAAAAATTATTTATCAAAGAAATTTTGACCAATTTTTTCTTTTGAAAAAAAGTATTCAAAATAATATTCTTGTCATTTTCCAATCAAGAAACGAATCTAACCTTTTTATAGTGTAAAAGGAATTTTCTTTTTAACTTGCACGACATATATGGAATTACCCACCAACATGACCGTTATTTCTTTGAAGCTTGTTTTGAAAGTTTATAAGGTTATTTTTAAATAATCTTTTTTTCTCGTAGTCTATAAATAGTTAGTTTTTTAAAATATATTTTCAAATAAAAGGTTTTTGAAAACTTTTTTTGTCATAAAAAGTTATTTTTAAAATGAAAATTTTATTTTCCTCAAGAATATTTTTAATGATATTTCTATGGTATTTCAATTAATCAATGAAAAACACTCTATAATATTAATACAATTTGTATATGTTATAATTATATCATCTTTATTATTTCTTTAGATGGTTTATGATCAATTTGATTGGAGATATACTATTTTTGATATGATTCACTTTACTCCAGATGGTCTACAATTATGTTTATTGGTTTGGGAAAGTTTTTTTATTTTATTTTCTAGTTTTTAATATGAATTTCTATGTTGATTATGTTTCACCACTTTCATATGATAACTTAATTAGACATAGAAAGTTATGGGTGGGGCCTACTATAGATATCCCTTAAATTCATTAGTAGGTATTATGAGATAAAGTAGGTATGGTTTTGGCTGAGGCCTTACCCATTTATATAGATGGTGATATAAAGCATTGATAGTATTAGTTGTCAGTATGAAGGATCAATGGTTATAAATGTCTTAGAATGAATCCTTGATAGTATTAGATGTCATAATGAGGCCTCAAAGGTACTGGATGTCTTGTCCAAAAGCCTCAACAATATTAGATTTCTTGACATGAGGCCTCGATGGTATGTTTTAGATATCCATCATTATACATTCTATCATTATGAATTCTATTATTGATATTTCATGTAATTATATGATTAGATAGAATATCCATGTTTAAGTTTTATGTCCATGTGATTATTTATATGTAATTATTTGGTTTCCATTTATTATTGTTGTATTATACTCAAGTTGTTGATTAAATTTCATGTGTTTAAGTTATTTACCTTATCATTTTTATTATACATTATTTTTCATAGATTTTTATATAAACTTACCCTTACTAAGCATCTAATATCACACCTTTATTTTGTTTTGTTTTCCCCAAGATACCATGAATTATTTTATTATTCATATTTCAAGATGTTCTAAATGGTATAATGGTATTATCAAGAAAATAATTTGTTTTTATCTATGTTTTCAAATGTAAATGTGATTCAAGTATGTATCTAGTTTACCAAGGCTACTAAACTATTCTATCCTTTAGGATTTGATTCCTTGTATCTTATTATAATGTAATAAACCAATAACCTGATTCATTCTTTGGTGTTTTGGTCACTAAGTTTAATAAAAAATGAATTACATGGATAATGAAGTAAATTAAAGATGCTCGTTAAAGAGAATTACCTCTTCTTCAAGTATCCTCCTTAGGTTTTCATTAATGCCTTCCTAGGTTGGATTTGTTACCAAAAATATGCTTCTAGGATGAGATAAGGGAAGTTTTAATGTAATTTGGGAAGGTCTTGGCTGAAACAAAAATGGTTTTAAGGTGTGAAGTGGATAGGATATAGGTGGCCTTTTATAAGTGGGGGAGAGGGCGCACCTGGTATTTATGAAACAAATTGAGTTCTCCCAAACTTTGAATATTTCACAAGGGTCCAAAATAGACCATTATAGAACCTTATAGGTTTAACAGTCAAAATATGGCCATCCAAAAAATTTTATACAAGTTTATAGTTCATTTTTACCATTATCTTTTTAGTTTCACCCATCGGAAAACTAATTTTTACTTTAATCATGGTAATTAATTTTTACTATTTTCACTATTAATTTTGATCAAAATTAAGTTGGAATTATTACACATTAAAAATTATCATTATTCCAAATATTAAATATATTTTTATAAATTAAAATCACATAATTGGAAAATTTTAATTTAAAATTAATCTCACAACATGATGAGAACACAAGTTTTTGCAGAGAAGACATCCCAAAAGTTTACAAAGGTTATATATCAAAATTCAATCTAATAATGATTAAAATGAGTTAAATTGGATCAATTTATATAAAATTTGTCAAATTTTACTTTAAAACCAATTAAAAATATTATTTAACATTATAAATTATTTAAAAAAGGAAGTTTTAAATTAAAATTCAGTATTTTTCACTATTCATCAAAGCATGAAACTTCTCATAAAAATATAAATATTTCACCCTAAGATAATTTAGATACTATGACTTAAAAAATAAAGTTTATTTTGTCAAAAATGTTCCAAATTTTATAAAATTTTATTTCAATTTATGTGTGTAAAGCATGATTAAACTGTCTTTTAGAAACAAAAATATTTTTCATAAAACATTTCTTTTTTCTTTTAAATTATTCTTACTTTATTACTAATAAATAAATAACTAATAAAATGTTCCAAACTATATATTTTCATAATTTTTTTAATATTATTTATAACCTCTAATTTAATGGCTATGTTATAACTATTATATTGAATAATAATATTATTATTATATTATTGTTCGATAAAACTCGATCTTGTGTATAATGAAATATATCAAAGAAATTAAATTTATTATTAAATAAATATATTTTAAAGTCATGGGGTGTTATATTTTCTTCTAATATATGTTTTTTAGGTCACATATGCTATTGAATAAAATATTATTCTTTTAAAATATAGGGGTGTTATATTCACTCCACTATAAATAAACTACGCCCTTGCAATTTAAACTTGATCTTGGTAACCAAGGGTTTTTTATTTGGAAATACCGTTATTGAAAACCCAAAATTTAAGAGGGTTAACAAAATATAATCTTAATAATATATAAATGTAAGTACAATGATCATATGGAATAACATGTTACTAGGTGTCTACGTAGGATAACATCATTTGCAAGTGACGATATGGAAATAGAAGAAAATCATAAATAATTATAGATGGTGACTAAGGTCATTGATCATAATAAAGTGAATGATAAATGTAAAGTTAATGGCCTCAAAACTATAAACCTATGATGATTTAAAATACAATCTAATTTATAGGATATGAAGGTAATAGGATAAAATTTCTATTTCAAGATACTTTTACTAAAGTTGAGGAATTATTTTATGGTCCATGAATATAAAAAAATATACATAATTTATATGTATATGTTTTATAAGTATAATTTTCATAATTTGGTTGTGCTTTGAAAATTTTCCATGTCATTACTTTTTATAAGAAATCAATATCAGGAAATGAATTTTGTATGCCTCAAGCATCAAAATTCTCTTTTAATGGATCATAAGTTCCATAAAAGAGTGACACATGTTTCCATCTATCTACAACTATTTTCCAAAACCAATATGGTGAGTACAAGTTTTACAATATAATACATTATTCTCTAAAATTAATAAGTAATACCATTGGTTCATCATTAATATTTATTTTTCAATTTTTTTAACTAAAAATGACATATTAAACAAGACTTCACATCAGCCACTCGTATGCATTAAACCATTATCGTCGTGTGGTCATTAGTTTAATCATGATCACCTTGCTAGATGTGACAGGTTGTCACCCATCCAACAGGTTGTCCTTTTTCTAAAACCATATTGATATAATTACTATAATGTTTTCAAAAAAATATAATGGTCATCCTTGAAATAAAATTAATCATTAAATTACCTCTTTACTATGGTTTTCAATATAACTTATTTTTTAACAAATAATAATTTTACTTGACTATTATTAAAATTTCATTAATGATTATATTAAATCTAAAGGATATAAATACCTTTAAACTTATGACTATAAAATGTTAAGGAATTATTCCTCAAATAATTTTTCAACTAAATCATATACATTCCATGAATTTCTTTAAAATGTTCTTAATCTTGGTAGACTCTCATCACATAAAACCTAAAATAGGTGTTTAATACTTTTAATATATGATCAATCTTTAAATAATTAACCCACTATGGTATCCATAACACTTAATTTAATGAATACATATATGCTTATATAATTTAACATAATCCTTATATGTTTCATAGTTCTTATCACTAAAATACCATTGGTAAAAAACACTTCTACAATTTAATTCTTGAATCATAATACATAAATACTTTATCTATTTATTTCTACATATGTCCTTCCTTGGTCGATGGTTTAACCTTTAAAAGAGGTAATTGACTCAAATAATTCACAGTTTCTCCACATTTAAGATAATGAACTATAGATGGATCCCTAGGATGAGATTCATTTCCATCCATTATATTGTTTAATTTTCATAAAAAAAAATTTTTATTCCCTTATTTACTAAAAGTAAAAAAATTATTATTTCTTTGATACAATTTATTTTCAATCTAATACACCTTAAGTTTAAAATAGGCCATTAATTTTAATCATCTATTTAAATCCTTTATAATGGTTTGTAAATAAAATATGAATTATCCAAATAATTTCCCTTGGGAGTATTAAACTATGTGCACAGTAAGTCTTGTTATAGTGCACCAAGTGAAGATTGGGTAAATCCCAATGTTCCCTTTTTGAAGTTATTAACCTATGTACGACTATTCTAGAACTACTTCCTCTTATAATATTTATAGCAGGATGTATTCCAAGGAAAAATCATATAATCTCTACCTTACCCATACTTTAGAATGTTCTTCTATACATATCCTTAATGTCTATCATTGGTTTATGTTCGCTAATCTATGATTTCCTAAATCTAGTTCATAAGGTTTTTATTAAATTTCCTCTCATATCTACTATAATGTCCCTGAATCTAGTAACCCAGAGTCGGTGTTTTCTTTAATACATTGGAATTAGATACAAGTAATTATATCTGAAAGGACCAAATAGTTTTGTAGTATTGGTCAACTAGATACATAAATGATACACATATTATATTGGAATAAAACAATTACAACATATTATTTCAAGGATGAAATTATTATATATATAGTATCCCGACATATCATTCCTAGTAAACTTCATAAAATCCTAGGGAAAAGAAAAAATAAGGGTGAGATCAAATGCTCAGTAAGGGTTAAGTATACTAGAATCTATCATGAATAAATGAAGAAACTTCAATAAGGAATGAACCACATATAATGGTAAAAATATAAACACGCATTCCATTTAAATAATTGACTAGCATAATCAATGGAAAGGTAAATAACTAAAAACACATGTCATTTAATATCATTGTGAAAATATCATGGATAAAAAGAAATGAATTCTGAATGAATGAAATTATTAAATATCAAATGTCATGTTTCCTAGGCACATGATACTATTACCATTAGGACCTTTCACAAGATAGTTTAGAACATATTGGGTGAAAAATTACATAACTAAGGCTATCCAACTGATTAGTCCCATGAAACTATGAATGAATTGAGGGTCTTGTAATAACTGATCCCTAACCCATGTCATGCACTTCCAAATCATTCCTATTATATGGAATAGCTTATTTATTTAATTAAAATATTCCTTATCAAAAAGTATTTGTATTTAGTAAATAATACAGATTTATCAATGTTTCCACAATTAATCAAATAAAATTCAATGTAAAATAACATATATATAAATTAGATACGGTATAAGAAATAAAAATATTCATGATAATTGATAGGGATATTTAGTGGAAATTTAATTTCAAACTGAAAGTGAATAATTAAATGGAAATTTAATGACTACAAGAATAAATCAATTAAGTGAATGTCAATACTTTCCTTGTTCAAAATGATCTTGAACCGTCCATAGGAAGAATAAGTATGGTATAAACACAAAATATTCCCATTGGAATAATAATAAAGTTTAACTATCATTTATGAATATAAATACCATAAAAATATATTTTAAAACATTTTTGAGTAAAATATTGTTTTCATTTTAAAAAACCTTTTGAAAAAACTTTTATTTGAAAAATAAATTTTAAAATCATTTTATTTATAAGGATCCTCATAAAATTGAAAATCAAGCTTAAAATAAATGAAATTAATATCCTTGGGTAATTCTTTACATGTTATAAAACTTAAAAATAACATTTATTTTTCATTTTAAAAAGGTTAGGAAAGTTCCTTATTTAAAAAATGACAAGAATATTCCTTTCACATTTTTGGTAAAATCCAAACAGGCATTGTTTTAAAAATGACATAAGATTACGTTGAAATTTTTTTATAAAGAGTAAAAATGGGTAAAAATTTATTTGATAAATAAGTTTTAAAAATGTTAAAAATGTTTTTGGAAACATTTTTAGAGAATAAGGATTTGGAGGAAAATAGATTTCCGACTAAAGAGAGAAATGATGTTGTATTTTACTACAAACATTTTATCAATTATTTTAAGTAACAAAGAGTGGAAAATATTAATATTACTTTAAAATATCATGAATAACCATAGGATAATAAAATTATATTGTGATAAAATAATTTCCTTTAATTTTAATTCAAGAATAAATAGTCTTGATTAAAATGAGATTTTGAAGTAAACCCTTATAAAGATCATAACATTAAAATAAGAATCAAACAATAAATAGATTATGTGTATAAACTTTAAATCACAATAATACAATTTTAAATACAATATAATATAATCCAAAATCCATTATACACATAATCCTAAAATATTAATGACAACAAGGAAGTAATATAACCCAATAAAAATAAAGTGAGGTATGAAAATCCTTTCAAATTGGTAACTCTAAATTCAAATCCCCTAATATTAATTAATTCAAAGTTTATGATTAAAATAAAATTAATAATAAATTATTAATGGTATTAAATGTTTAATGGAAATTATATACACCATATAAAATAAATTATGTGTATAACATTACAATATGCCTCAATGAAATAAAATTGAGATGAAATCCCTTACCTTACACTTCCTTTTGGTTAAAAATTATTTAATGTCATGTATAGTGGTTTTAAACATGTTATTAACTTATTAAAAACCCATATTATTATTTATAATATCATATATGATCCTTTTATAGCATATTATTATCCATTCATTAATAATATTTCATTATTTTTGTGATGTGGTGGTCCGTTGTACACACGAACGATGATTCGGTAACTCATTTGATGAAAGTAGAGATAGTTGTAGGTCATGCACTTATTATAAAAACATATAAGTATATTTAAGATACTCAGGTTATTATATCAACATGTTTTAATAAAAATTAATGCATGTGTATAATGATGTAAAGTAAATATGTTCATTGAAGAACATTACCTTTTCTTTGGGTATCCTCTTTAGTTTTCCACTAAAGTCTTCATAGGTTGGATTTGTTACAAAACTATGGATTATAGGATTATAAGAGGGGAATTTTTTAATTTATTTTTTAAGTTATTGTCCAAAACAAAGTGTTTTGATTTTTTGAAGTGGATAGGAGAGTGTGTTGCCGTTTATAAGTGGGGGAGAGGACACACTTGATACTTTTTAAATGAATTGAGTGATCGTGTGTTTTTTATAGGTAAAAAGTCCAAAATAGACCATTATATAATATTATGGGTTTAATGGTCTAAATATGGCCATAAAATAATTTTTATCCATGTTTATAGGTCATTTTTACCCTTATTTTTTTAGTTTAATCCCTTGGTAAACCCATTTTTACCATAATTCTGGTAATTAGTTTTTACTTTTATTATTATTCATTTTGGTAAAAAAAGATAAACTTATTATAAATTTAAAATTATTATTATTAATAATATTGAATCAATTTTTTCAAAACTAAAATAAAATAATTAGAAAATTTTAATTTAAAATTAAACCTGTAGACATAACAAAAAAGTAGTTTTTTAAAGAGAAAATGTCTAAGATTTTACAAAGTTTTTATTTAAAAATTAAATATTAAAATATTTTGAAATAATTTAATTGGATTAATTTATATAAACTTAATTTATTTTTACTTTAAAAATAATTACAAATATTATTCAACATTATAAATTATTTAAATGAAAAGGTAGTTTTCAATTGAAATTTGGTATTTTCCACTATTCACCAAAAAAATGAAACTTCATAGAAAAATCCAAAAACTCCAACCTAAGATAATTTTTATATTATTATTTCAAAAATTACTTTTATTTTTTCAAATAAATATTATAGAAGTTTTAATAATTAATTTTAATTTATGTTCGTAAAACTTGATTAAACGGTCATTTAGAAAAAATACTATTTTTTATAAAAATATTTCTTTTTTATTTTAAATGATTCTTATTTTATTACAAGTCAATAGATAAATAATAATTATTTATATACGATATATTTTCATAATTTAGTTAATATTTTTCATACCCTATAATTTAACGGTTAAGTTATAACGATCATATTAAATAATAATATTAATATTATATTGTTGTTGGGTAAAAATCTATCTTGCGTATAACACAATCTATAGATGAAATTAAATTTAATCTAAAATAAATATATTTTAAATTCATAGGGTGTAATTTTCTCTTCTAAAATAGGTTTGTTTGTTGCATAATCTATTGAATAAAATGTTATTCATTTAGAATATCAGAGTGTTATAGATCGTCTAACATGTTTTGAAATGAATATGAACAAGAATTTTAGTATATTAATGATATAATTGAAACATTATAAATAACATGGATATATTGGAAAAATGATGAAAATATTTAAAACTTTTAAAGAAGTTTTAAAATAAAAATATCTTACCACTTCGGTAACTTTTTTATCAAATTAACATTAAAGGAGACAACTTTAAAAGGACCGAAGAGCATATACCAAAGTGGTAGAGGCTCTTGATTGGAATATAAAAGATTCAAGAATAAATGCCAGTGGGGGTGAATTTATAGGTTACTATAGAAGTATTTTATAAATCACTATAGCAGGTACTTTGTGGTACTGTAGCAGCAAGAAATATTAATCTGAATTAGGACTTCAGGGAACCAATTTGGGCCTACAGGTCTCTGGGACTTTGGGGCATGGGATTTTGGGCTACAAGGACATTGAAGTAGCCCAGGAAGATCACACATGAGAATACCCCTGAAGAGATTTAGAGAAATTAGTAGCCACCAATGTCAATATAACTAGATTTTGAAAAAATAGAGAGTATGGAAATCACCATCGGTGGTAGGGAACATGTAGCTCTATATGGGGTAGTGATTGCTAATCAGTAATGTGGGGTGGGTAGATAGGCCTTCAATGATGTAGATGATAGGGAGGGTAAGTTCTAGTTTAGTAAGGTTGGGACATGAAGTAATGTCTTGGGTCTTCAGGTCATGTATTGGGCCTTGCATATGTGGGCCTTTGAGTCATGTATTAGGTCTTATTCCACTAGACCTATAGGTCATGTAAGGGTTCCCTCTTAGCCTAGTTAAAAGGGGGAATATCCAAAATAAATAAAAATATTAAGGCCTTCAGGTCGTTTAGGTTAGATAACTTCAAAATTTATTTGTAAAAAAATTGAATTTTAGTAAATGAATTATAAAATACATCCATATGTATGTATATTCAAAACACAAAATAAAACATGTAGTGAACATGGCATGAGTCTCAGTGTAAGGAAATTAAGATTAGAAATCCCTAACCTAAAGTTTAACTTATCACGAATGCACTTTAACTCCTATATAATAAACTTATATTAATTTTATAATTGACTAATAAATATTTTCAGGTGTATTACCGTGTTATTATCACTTTTATTTAATTTATTACCATTCCTTGTATAGTTATTAAATCTATTAAGTTAATGTCAAAGGGGACATTCAATTCATAATCTCAATACAACTTTAGTAGTTTGAACATGGTCAAGGGGGAATTATTCAATCATATACATAATATTAATCATGAAATAATTATAATTTTTAAAAATTAATTAAATTTTTATAACCATCCCTAAAAGGTGTGCATGGAAAACAAGTCATATCTCTTTGTGGAGGTTATGGTCCACACATACGCATAAGCGGTGTTTTCATTTTCCAATGAATAGAAAGGTAAAAAGGTAAGTAATATCTTATCTTTATAGAATCATAATTCATTCATTATTATCATATATATATATATATATATATAATCATTAAATCCATTATAATTACCATCCTTATGTGTTGTGATGAAAAACAATAAATCGCTTCATGGAGGTGGTAAAACACACGTACACACGAGGGGTGTTTTCAATTCCCATATAATGGAAAAGGAGATTAAAAATGGTTTTACCCTAATCATAATAACATTTCATTATATGTAATATATTGACTTTATTATTTCGTCTTGGTTAAAGGATATTTTAATGTGTTATAAGAAGAAACAAAATGGAAATTATGAGTTAAGAGTTAGACTTATTCTTTATAAAATGACCTTTATATTACACTTTAAGCCTTCAAAGATGGTAATTTAATAACAAAAAAATCCTCTATATCATGGTGAGGAATGTTTTTAAGGAATGATTTTAGGGATTGGTTGAGCTAAGTATCTTATAAGGTGTGATGGAGAGAGTAATGGTTCTCTTTTATATGTGAGGGGATTGGAACTCATGTAGTTATTCAAAACATTAAATTAATATAAGATATTATTCATGGTAAAGTGGTACAAAGACACTAGAAAATTTATATAAGATTTTACAGGATTCATATAAAATCAACCAATCACATTTAGAGAAGTTTTGGAGACATTTTAAGTGTTATATTCAAGTTAAACCCCCTTTAAACATGACTTAACGTTCTACCAGGATAACTTAATTATATAAACAAAAATAAAAGGTGAATTCTAACCAAATTTAGACATGTGGATTAAAAATTTGGAATCAATTTTTTTAGTTTCAAAATCTATAGGTGATAGAAATTACATTGAATATAAGAACACAAAACACATGGAAAATATTTTTTATAAAAATGCATGATTTTAGAATAAAAATCATTTCAACTTGACATCAATTAAGAAATTTATTTATATTAATTTATTTTCGTTAAATAATAAAAAAGTAAGGTTTTATACTTTTTATGGATAAAAAACTATATGTAACCTTCCAACCACACTATTAAATGCAAAGACCCAAAAATATTTTTAAATATTTATAAAATATAATTTATGTTCATTAAATTCATGCATGGGTCACCAAATTTAAAATAATGTCTTAAAATAAATTATTTAATGAATTTATTATATATATTTTTGGGAAATAGTTTTCAATATTTATTAATTCATTCATACATCATAATAATGTTATAAAAGTGACAGTATTTGAAAAATTGGTAATTCCACAACTTGCCCAAAAATCAATTATTTTGGAAAAATATCAAAACTCCACCCAAATATATATTTGATATGCAGATAAAAAAAATAAAATTTCATATTGTAAAATTAAATTTCTAAAAGTTTTAGAAATTTATTATAATATCTGCGCAAAAAATTAAATAAAATCATTTTTGAAGAAAAATTATTTTTGAATAATAAAATGAATTTGTCATCATTCCTTCCCTGATAACCAAAATTAAATAAATTTTAATTTAATTGATTATCAATAGTTATAAATTTTGTCTATTTAAATTAAAATACACTACACCTATAAAAATATTTTTATGAAAAACTTTGTTTTTACCTTTAGAATATTTTATCTTCATTTGAAACTAATTGATAATCAATCCATAATTTATCATTAATTTTATTAAGAAAAGACTTTCAAAATATATTTTATAATATGGTAATTACTATTTATACCCACAAAACCAATGACTGGTTCATAATGGTTATAATTAAATAATAATATTTCTATAGCACATCATTGTTTATTTATGCTATGTTTTTTCTATACCACACACTATTTAATTTTTTATATAGAGAAAATAATTTCTAAAAATTTGGGGTGTTTCAAAACATCACATTTTCTTTTATACTACAAATAGATTAATGATTTTTTTTATTCCTCATGGTATATAGTAATTTTCCCTGACAATTATTTTCACCATAATCACCAAAACAGAATCTTCCACAATAAAATTTTTATTTTGTACTATATCACGACATGGTCTGACCACTTTTATAGTGTGGTTCGCTATTTATTGACTAAAAACTCTTATATTCTTCTTCAAAATCCTTTAGGTAAGCTCATACGACTTGAAATTCCTTAATGATTTAAAATAAACAATATTATCTCTTGAAAACTAGATATTGATCCATCATTCTTCAAAAAACACTAATACTTATCTTTGTCTTGTTGACCAACTATCATTCATAAAAATTTTCCATTTTATCTATGTTTTCATTATAATTACCTCATTAATTCAAGTCATATCCTTGAAATCATCTCTAAATTCCAATTCTATATAAGATGATGTTATCAATCCTTCACCAAGTATGGTTTCCATGCGTGATAACCATATTCATCCATCATTAATCTATATATATTAATCTTTTAATATCTACATGTTTTTGACATTATTATCTATTAAAGTTATTCTAACACATCCAACGTCTTGATTTTCAACATCTCCAACAAACAACCTATCGGTTTAGATATAAATATATTGCCTCTTTATTGTCATCATATCTAATATTATCAATAAATCCAACACACAGACTCTTGGTTGAAACACAAACATGCATTCATAATATAATAACTCTATATTCGTGAATAAATAAATAATTAAATAAACTAAATAAATTTATAATTCATAAATTTAGATATGAGATAAACATTAATGAACTTTTCATAAATAAAAAACTATAAATTATTTATAATTTTGACATGTTTTATGTAATTTCTATATATATATATAAATATAAAACAAAAATTATTTACTTTAATGTGAATAATTTCATATTATTAATTTTCATGGTATTTAAAATGAACTCATATATATTTTAAATATAATATATTTATGTAAACATTTATAATCATATAAAAATTTCATGTTTTATGTAAACACTTTACATATACTAAATATCACAAGTTTTATTTTAAATAAACATTGATCAAATCCACCAAAATCAATTTTTTTAATTATTTGAATAAATTTAAAAATATATGTTTTAATATGAACAATTCATAATATTATTTAAAAAATAAGTACACTGTTTTATATTTATCATTGTTTTATAATTTATAAACTATTTATAAATTAATAAATATTATAAACACACATTAAACTTAAATTCCATAAACCAAAATGTTTTTGAAAGATTTAAATCCCCTTATGTTGGATAAGGGTTTTAAATTTTTAAATAAAAACAAATTTTATTTAAATACAAACAATCATGACCATTTTCGTCGTAAACCATGGCGTGGTTCTTCCTAGATGAAATAAATTTCTTAAAGAACCATGAAAACTTTTATTTGAGGAAGAAATTTTTGATAGATCATTTAAAATTCCAAATTTTGTAACCACGTTACTATTTTTTTCAACTACATTGTTGTTTTCTTTTGAAAATCTCATTCCCATACAAACTATGGATTTTTTATAAAACCATGATGTAAAAAACACATTTTATGATGATTCATTTTCTAAGACACTTTATATACTCATTTTTTGTATACCATAACGTGGTTTTAAAAATATCATAAAAACTCAACCATTATTCAAATAATTATGTCATAGATATACAAAAACTATATAGCAATGACAACTTTCGTAAAGCATGTCACGGGTCTAAAAAATTTACAATTTTCTAGTTTATTTTTTTAAAACTCAATCCAAAAATAATGGATGTGGATTTTATACCATTGATGATTTTTAATGGAGAAAAAACTAACCAAATATAGTAAAAATAAACCACTAAACTATATTTTTCCACAAGATACATCAATTCATTTAGATTTAATAAAAATAAATGAAGAACATATACCATTTTTATTGAACGGGGATCCTTTTTCTTATTCATTGTAGTTTATGAAGATCACTAAGAAGTATCCCAAGGAATCCTTGATACTTTGGTATCCACAAGATTTTATGAATCTCACAATGTTTTGGAAGGATCCCCTCTTCCTCAAATTTTATTATAACCTTCATTAAAAATAAATAGAAAATGAGAGCATTGCATTAGAGGAGTTTCTACGCATGAATGATATACACCATCTCATAGTCATGTCCACCTTATATAGTCCTCAACAATGGTCCTTTTACATCATTCCAGACATCAAAAACAATTAAACTTTTTAAACTATATTTTAAACATTTTGTAATTCCCAACCATTCATGATGATATGTTCAACTACCTAAACAATTCATAATTTTTTATCAAAACTCCTCTAAATATCATCATATAATATTATAACAAGGCATGATATCTTAAAATGGGATAAATAAAAAAGAATAAATATTTTAAATGCATTATCTAATAGCTCATGCACATCAATGTATTAAACCATGATGTATTGATCATTATTATGATGTGATTTACACCAATACATAACCCGAAATGGTTTATACTTCCACGTCATGATTTTAGAATTAGTGTATATTTTTATCACACAAAACCTGCATAAATAATATATGGAGATATTCCTTAAATCCTTAAAGAAATATAAAGAGTTTATTTTATATCATATATTATAATTTGGGTATGTCATAGACATTAAATATATATTTTATCAAACCCCTTAAGTCTTTCAAACTATATGATATAGGTTTTTCATAGCTAAGATAATAATATTGTATGATTCATATGGAATCCCTACAAAACCCTTTTGGAAATCAAGCATTAAAAGTTTACATTTGAATTATCATCTATACTAGTTATCATTAACATATATATATATATATAAGGTATAGATGGTCATAATTCATTCATATAATGAATACATGTTTGGTCAAGGGTTACAAAGGTATTGTAATTTCATGTATTACTTGAACATTCTATAATATTTGAGTTAGTTCATAATAACTTTAGGATAATCCCTAATGGATATATAATAAGGTTGTCACAATGAGATGGTGGTGGTTTGAGCCTGCCAATTCCTTCTAAATATTCTCCTGAGCTCTCTTCCTCTTTTTTTCTTTACTACATGAGATACTAGAATATCATTTAATAAAGGAAGGACCTGGTCAATTTATTGGGTGATTTAGTTCAACATGTGGATACACCATAGAGAATGTAGTCTGATGGATACTTATTATTGATCATTATTAAATGAATTTTTAAAGATATTAGTAGTGGAATTCATTGGTTAAAGGTATATAGTGTTCTTCATTTTATGTATATACATGGTTTTCTTTTCAAACATTATTATCTTATTAATTTTTTGTTTCTAATTACTTATACTACATTGAACAAGTGTTATTCTATCTTAAGAAACCCATCAATGATATCAGAGCTTCGCCATGCTTCTTGATTCATGAAATTATTCTGAAAATGAATAATTTTGAAATCATAATTCTTTCCATATTATATATCATGAAAAATGATATTAAATTTAAACTATAGCATGTATTAGGATTTGTGATGTCCAAAATTGTTATATTATTTTTTTATTATGGCATATATTATGATACATGATATTTTAATATGTGTCTGGATTTTATTTTATGATACGAGATATCATTAAAAATAACATAATATGAAAACTATCAATTTTATATATATCATAGAGTAAGATATGAGAATTTGTAACATATGATTGCACTGGTATGAATAATTCATGTGGTAGTAAAAAATTCTTTTATGATTTATATGATATTGGGTATATTTTAAAGAATGATTTCTCATGCACTAATGGTTTAATGTTAAGTGTTCCATGTTGTAAGTCATGATAGCCTTCAAGTTCCAAGTTAATATCACATAGACCACCCTGGCTTATTGTAAGTTTTATTATCAATCATAAAATATGATTTCTT
Organism: Viscum album; assembly: GCA_963277665.1. Taxonomy (NCBI): domain Eukaryota; kingdom Viridiplantae; phylum Streptophyta; class Magnoliopsida; order Santalales; family Viscaceae; genus Viscum; species Viscum album. The sequence continues at coordinate 623,190,007 of OY728150.1, read as the reverse complement.
GTGTTGGGGTGTTTGGTGTACCATGGTTTATCAAACTTAAAATATGATATATGGTATATCATACAATACGATATCAATAAAATTTCAATTTTTTGAAATTTCAGTTATGAATTGAATAATATAATTAATAAAATGATTATAAATTATATACAAAGGTATTTTGGGATATTTATTTAATTTAGAATTATTTTATAAATAAATTAATTATAAACTATTTATAATTAATTATGAAGTGTTTGTAAAATATTTAATAACTTAATATTTCATAATATTAATTATTAATATTAAATAAATTTGAAATTATATAGAATGACTAAAATGTTTGTATTGAAATTATAAGGGAAAATTATAAAGTGTTTATAAATTAAAAAAGAAAACAAAATATAAAATATTTTATATTTAATATTATGGATTATTCGTGATATTTAATTAAAAATGTTCAAATTAAAATGACCTTATTTGAGAAATTATTTAAACACTGAATAATGATTTTTTATAATTGATATAATCAAAGTTTAAATATTAAATATATGATATTATATATGATTTCATAATATATGAATAGTTAATATATAGAATTTTGATATTTTAGAAATCATATTTTTAAGAAAATTATATATATGGGATGATAATAATGGGATCATATTGAAATTAAATATAAAGTGTTTATATTTATTTAATTATTACATTTCTATAATTCATGGATTAATTATAAAGTTCTTATAATTTCTTTATTTGTTAATTATTTATAAATATTATATCTAATTTTTAAATAAATAAATTGTTTATATCATTTTTAAATATATTAATTTTTTATCTACTTGGTTTATCCCATGTTTTATTCATAGTAATAATTGTTATATTATGAATATGTGTATTATTTAGTTTAAAGATTCGAACTACTCACATGAATTGTCACACATGCATATAAGATTTATATTCTAGGTATGATAATTGATGTAGTTTTCTTCTACCATGACTTTGGATTGTACTGGGTTATGAGCTTGAATGTGAAGGTTTATTTTAGTTTACACATTTTAGGTGTTACAATTATGTTGGAATAGATATCTTTATTCCATGAATTATCTTTGGGTAGAGGGACTTTGGTTTGGACTACTCAATGGACTAAAGGATTATTCCTTATCTAGAAATGTGGGGGTTGGCTATCTATCACTCCAAGATTACTCTTGTGGGGATTTTTGATTTTGTATCATCCCGATACTTTAAATGAAATGGTTTCATGTACCTTATTCATAGGATACATTGGATATGTGTAGATATAGTTGGATTTTAATTTAGGTTACTAAAAAATTCTATGAGTTTTGCGAAGAGTTATGAATAAATATAGTTTAAACATATTTATTTAGTGTATGGAATAAGATTTCAAACTGTATCATTATAACCTTGCATATATGTAAAGAGAATATTATGATATAAGATGTTGATATTTAAATCTCCTTTAAAAATATTAGGAGTTGTATTCCTTTCAAAGTAAACACTTCTCTAGACTTCGATCTTCCAACTAGGTTGGTTGTGAAAAAGTTAGGTGCCTCTAGGTTATCTTCTATAAAGAAATAAAGTAATGGGTGATCCTAATAGTGTTATATTCATGTTTTTGTGTTTTATTTTGGTTATTATTATATGGGATACCCACGTAGGATTGGGTTACTCTAGGAATAGAGTTGATGTTATCAATATAATGGTTTGGGAAAGGAGTTAACCACTCAACTATCCAATGGTCATAGCTAATATGATTAGAATGGTTGACTACCTAAATATATAACTGATTTAAAAATGATAAAGCAACCCAAATTTTAGTGAAATGAGAATTTTTTCCCAATAATGGATATGATGAAATTTCAAAGGGTTATCATTTTAATGGGATCATATTTAAGGAAACTAATTATTAAATGAATATAAAACATGATTCTCATCTGATAAAAGTTTATGGTGTATATAAAATAGTGATACCTTCGTCAAGCATTACTTTGAGATCAAACTTTGAAAAGCATAATCTTGATGTATTCAACTCCTTAGTCTGGTATATAAACTTAATAATTGTTCCTATGTAAGGAAACATTCTATGTGTTAGAGATATACCATTATAATTAAACAAAAATTAAATTTCTTTTCAACACTTGAATCTAGATTATTATGAGAATTATATAACGATTCACTTAATTTTTTTAAGAAATTAGACAAAAAATGACCAAAGTAAATTTAGTCACCTTTAGTATACTCAATGTGATTGAGTATGATAATGAATTAGAGAGACTAAAGGTTATAATTTAATGATTGATCTGAATTTGGAATTCATTATATAATCATCATTGGAAATGTTCTAATAATGCGAATGAGTAAAATAAAAAAAATCACTATTTTATCAAAGTATTGATTATATGTACTATGATATGTGATGTATAGGTTTTAGTGAAGTATAGTCAGTACAAGTAGGTAAATGATTAAATTGTAAGAAGAAGGGTTGGTTAGAATTTTTATTGATGTTTATTTGAGAAGATTTTTAATGTCATTAAAAATAAAAGGAGTTATCAGTAAAAAGTGTGATGTTCCCATAATATGGAAATTTTCCTAGATACCTAAATGGGATTAAGAAATCCCATAGAGAATCTATGATATGTATCAATATTATATATATCAATTCATAACTTTTGAAATGTATATGATACCAAATATATAATTTACAAGTGTTTTAGTATACATGAGTTAAAAATCTGGGTAAAACTTATGAATATTTTATTTTGTGTTCAAATGGAGAAGAAAAGGGTTGTTGAATCATGAAATTATATAAAAAGGTATCTTATAAATATTTTATGGATATAATTGTTGGATTAGTCCATCAATTCCTTATTTTAATTACCTCAAATCATGTTTATTTAATTATTAATGAATTATATGTTCTATGTCAGCAACATGTATTTTGTGGATAAATATGAAAATATTCTTAAGTGTTAAAGTGAATGTAAATATAAGAATCACTACATGAAGAAACTCAACTAACTGAATGACTTCTGGATTGACTAGAAAAATATTCAATTCACCATATAAATTCTTTTATTTAACTAAATAAAGGAATATAGAAATTAGTATAATTTTGAAAAAGTATGGAACTGGCCCCATGGATAAATAAAATGAATGTATTACAGTTTGATCAACCATGGTGAAAATCACACAAACTTTTTAAATAGCTACGATAGAAAATATAGTAACTTTATACAGAAATCAGTTATTTATTAAGGTATTGCAGTGATTCAATGTGATTATTGATCGATCATAAGTTGAAATCAAGAAACCCCATGACAGAGTGGTAATTTTTGAAAATTATTGAGGAGAATGTTTGATGACTTTGAGTGGACACATATTTTAGTGAAGCGACCACACATTTAAGTGAGTTCTAAATGATTAAATGATTTACTACATGGAAAATCAAAATTAATAGATTATTTTTTTTCTAATTACGAAATCAACCATGAATAATCAAACTGATGTGGGGGAATTTGGTTGACCATGTCAAATTGGAATCATATTTATGTGATACATTCCAGTGGAAAAATTTGAAGAATTAAGTGACGATTCATAGAATTTAATACGTCTATATTTCATGATGAATATGAGGATCCTTTAATTATTATTCCTTGATGGATACTTAAAGAAAAATTTCTCTATTTAAAGGTAGAAATGGGTCAAGGAGAAATAATTGAACTAAATAGATAATTGAGAAAAAATATAGGACACACATGATATTACTTTTTTTCAAAATATATGACAAACTATTTTCTAATATTATTCACTAAAAATATGAGAAAACAAGTCTAACCATTTTATCTCCTATTAAAACCAAAGGAATACTTTGAGAAGAGACGAGAACACTGATAATCAACTGAAACTTTATCACTGTGAAAGTTATAACTACCCCGACTCTAGTAACCTAGAGCTGGTGTCTTACATTATTACATTGGAATAAGATACAAGGAATCACATCCCAATAGTTTGAATAATTTATTCGTCTTGTTAAACTAGATACATACATGTTTCCCATATTATATTTCAAAATAAAAATAGCATTATTTTGTTTTGAGAATATCATTATTACCTCTAACATATCCTTTCATATCATTCTTAGTACACATCCTATATTCCTAGGAAAGGAAACAAAATAAGGGTGAGATCAAATTATTGGTAAGGTTTAAGTATATTGAAATATACTATTAATAAATAAGAATAATCATGGAAATTTAAATAAATAAACACACATTCCCTTTAAATAAATTGACTAGTATAATCAATATAAAAAGCTAAATAATTAAAGAGAGATTAAATTTAAATAATTTTACTAGAATAATAAATATGTAAAGGTAAATAACTGAAAAAAAATACATTTAATCAATAACATGAAAATAATAATTGAATAAGTCATAATCAATATGGAAAGTTAAATAACTGAAAACATATCATTAAATCAATAAACTGAGAGTGAAATGAATACATAGAAAATATCATTGAAAAAATATCATGGATAATAATAAATAAATTATTGACAAAGTAAATGATTAATTATTGGACTTCATGATCTTAGGCATCATGAATACCTCAATATTCAAGACCTTTCTCAAGATATTTTAAAACTACTAAGAAAAAACACATCTAATTTGGCCAACTAATTTGTCTCATAAGATTTGTTGGTGCATCAATGGGATATCTATAACCAGACCCCATTGAAAAATAAATTTCCAAAACATTACTTATATATCAAATAATAAATTTAATTCATGAATAAATATTATTTATCATAAAATATTGGTATTGAGTAAAGGATACATATTTATCAATATTTACCCAGTTAATTAACTAACATTAAAAGTAAAAACTATATGTAATAATGGTAAATTTACTAAAAAAATAATATCCATGATATAAATAATATGTATATTTATGAAAAAATTAATTTCTAATGACAAAAATATCATAAGAAAGTGATTTTCTCAAGATAAATTTAATAATCACAAAAGAAAGTTAGAATGTACGATATTTTTTACCACTTTTGTAAACTTTAAATTTTAAACCCTTAAAGAATAAACATGAAAATAAACATTAATCATCATGAATAAATATGTATTCATGTTAAATACATTTAAGTGTTATTATATGCTTCACATAAAATTGAATCAAAGCATATTAACAAAAATATCTCAATGAAATGAAAATTGAGATGAAATCCCTTACCACTTGGTAACATTCAAGTAAAATCACCTTGGATGAAAAAATTAAAATTGAAATTTAAAATAACATGAATTATGAATTATTCATGATGTTACATGAAAAGGGTTCAGTATGTACACCATATAAAATAAAGTAGGTGAATAATAATAAAATATGCCTCAATGAAGGGAAATTGAGATGAAGTACCTTACAACATGCTTCCTTTTGGTTGAACAATATTTAACTTCATTTATAACGGTTTTGAGAATGATATTAATTTATAAAATAAAAATAATATTTATAATATCATATATGATCCTCTTATAACATTTTACCACTCGTTTTCTAATAATATTTCATTATTCTTATGGTTTCTTATGTTAATTTCCATGTTTTCTCATTTGTTATTTGTCATGAAATTTATGGTTCTTGGGTATATGATAGATATACATTATATATATAATTATCTTAATTTTATAAAAAATCATATTTACTCATTATATACGTATTTATAATCATTATTTATGATCATACATGGAAAATAGCTTGCATCACTTCGTAAAGATGGTAGGTTGTACGTATACATGAGGGATCATATCATTCACTTAACAAATGAAAGGGTAAGGAATTGGGTGATATATTAATATTTCAGAATAAATATAATCTCATATATATCACATATATTCATTAAATGTATCTCTATTAATTTCCACATAAAGAATAATTGAAAACAAATCACATCACTTTACAAGGTGGTAGTTCATCATATACACGAGATAGGTTATTGTATTTTAAACAGAATGAAAATTAAGAAGTTAAATGTGATATTATAATTAAATAAGTATAATGATATGATAAATATAATATAAATGTTTTAAATAAATCATTATACCCAATTGTGAAAGGTGGTGATGGAAAATAAATTATAATAGATTATGAGGTGGTAGTTTGTCGTACACAAGATCGTTGATTTCATTTCTCATTTGATGTAAGAGGGAATGGATATAAGTAATTATATTAAAGTAATAACATATAAATATATTTAAGAAAGTTATTTTATTATATAATCATTTTTTAATAATATTTGAAATAAGTGGCAAACGAAACAAAATAAAAATACTCGTTTCAGAACACTACCTCTTCTTTTAGAGACCTCTTTAGGTTTTCACCAAAATTAATCCTATGGTGGATTTATGATAAAAATTGATAAACCATTATTTTAGGGGATAAATTAAGTTATTTTTTTGGGATGATCCAAAATTATTTGAAATTGAGAATAGGGGAGGAGACTGTGTGTCCTTTTATAAAGGTGTCAAGGAAACATAATGAATTCTTGAAAATATTCAATTACACCCAATTTTTTATAATAAAAAAATAATAAATAATTATACATTATAAACCACTATAGGTGATTAGGGTGACTTATTTCCTTAAAATGGGTTTTTTACAAGTTGTTATGTCATTTGTAACCCTTATATTCATATATTTACCCTCTGATAAATATGTTTTTAGCTTAAATGTGATAATTACTTTTTCCTATTTTACTATTAGTAAGGGTAAAATATTAAGTTTTCCATATTAGATAATATAAATCATTATTATTACTAATATTTAATCCATTTTTCAAATTAAATTCACAGAACTGGTGAATATAACTTAAAATTATACCCACAGGCGTAATGAAAATATGGGTTTTCAAAGTGAAAATTCTCATTAGTATAGAAGGTTTTAATATCAAATTTCCATATGAAATTGATTAAAATGACCAAAAATAGACAAATTTTAATATTATTGAACTAAATTTATTTTAAAACTAAATTAAAAGGTAATTTAACAATTTCAATTATTTAAATGAAAGGTAACTTTCAATAAAAATTAGTATTTTTCATTATTCCTCGAAGAATGAAACATTTTAGAAAAATCCCAAAACTTAACCCTAATATAATTTTGATATTATGATTTATAAAATGAATTTAATTTTATAAAATAAATTTGCTAAAATTTTTGAAAATTAAATTTAAATTATGTGTGAAAAATGCGAATAGATCGTCTTTTAGAGAAAAAATGCAAATTTATTGTCTATTTTATAATGTTATACTCTATTATGGTTCATTTAGACTCAGGGTTTCATGTTCCGCAAGCTATAAAAGAGAATGAATTTAAAGAGATATATTTCATTGTTTGTTTAAGATCTGTGTTATGTGTAATGTATTATATCAAATGAAATGTTATTATTTTATAATTTATGGTTTTTACATTCTCCCCAACCTAAATAAATTTCTTCCTCACAATGTGATATTTCGTTCAGAAATCAAGGGTTTTTTATTTGAAAATTCCTTTGTTGAAAACCCACATCATTAAAGGGTTAATAAAACATCCCCTTAATAAGAGAGTAAGATAATTACAAAGGTCATATTTAATAACACATAACTGGGTTTATAATTAGTATTCACTTTATTGATATTTAATATATATATGTGTAAGGAAATCATAAATAAATAAAGAAAATGATAGAGGTGATTGATCATAATAAAGTGAATAATCAATGGAAAGTTAAGGAATAAAAAACCATAAATTTTTGATAATTTAAAAGACTATTTAATTCATCAGATATGAAGGCGATAATATAAAATTTGTTTCAAAATCATTTTCCTAAATTTTAGGAATTATTTTACTCTCTAATAATACGAGTAAATATATTTACTTGACAATTTTTTATTTCATAAGCACAATTTCATCCTTTGGTTATGATTTGATCAATTTTCAATTCATCGCTTACTCCAAGAAATGATTATCGAAAAATTAATTTTTTTTCCTAAAGCACTAAAACTCACTTTTAATGGATTTCAATATCCATAAAATTTTGAAATTTTTTTATCTCTCTCTAACTATTTTCCAAAACCAATATGGTTAGAAAAATTTATCCAATATAATATATTAACCTTCAAACCTCAACAGTAACACCATTGGTTCATCATTCATATTTATTCATCAAACTGTTTAATTAAAAACAATGAAATATTAACCAGTACATCACATAGTCTAATGTTAGGTGTTAAAACCTCATCAAACTTTAGTTTGGGGTTCAATCCCCACAACCTTTCCAGACACAATGGGTTATCACCAGACATACGAGTTATCCTTTTTCCTAAAACTCTATTAATATAATTCTTATAAATTTACCAAATGGTGATGACCCATAATTAATTCAATATGCAAGATAAGAAAAACCCTTTATGGTTACTAATACCTTTAATCATAAGTCCAAAAATAAATATTGTAAAGTCATTCTTCCCCAAATAACTTTTTCACGCACTAAATGAATTGGTTGTATTACCATAATAGTTTTCCAAAAGTAACCTTAATCATGTTATATTCCCACCACATAAAATTTACAAAAGTGATATTTATTACTTTATATTTATAATCAACATTAAACTGATAAACCCATGATGGTATCCATAACCCTTAAGTTAATGAAGACATAGATTCTTCTGATGTTTTACACAATCCTTAGATGGTTCATAATTATTATAACAAAGATACCATTGGTAAAAAAAACTTCTACAATTCAATTATTAATTATCAATAAATAAATAATTCAATATTTTTATTTCAACATAGGTTTTTCCTTATTCTATTGGTTAACCTTTATAAGAGGACATTGGCTCAGATAATTCCTAGGTTCCCCATATTTAAGACAATAAACTGTAAATAGATCCTTATGATGCGATTTATTTCCATCCACCATACTCTTCATTATTCCTCATAAATTATTTTAATTATTTCCTTATTTTCCACACATAAAGAATTTTCCCATTCCTTTTAGGAACTTTCTTGGGTGTCTCTTTCTACATTTATCCCATGATTTAAGTCAATCATTATTTCCTCCATGGTATCCACCAGTCGATCTCTTAGAAAAGTCCATACTTATCTTCTTTAGTGAGTCCTAGAGTTGGTTAAGGTATATGTTGTTAATCATATTTTGGAACAAGTGATTATGAATAATAATGATATCTTTCACTCTTGTCATAATCCCATTTGGTTTCTCATAGTCACTATATTTTCCTTCATATTAAATGTTAGCACAATTCCTTTAGGTTGCATCCATTGAATAAAACCAAAAAGTATAGGGTGAGTAAAATTAATCATATTGGGATACCATATAATCATAAAGAATCCTCTATTGGATGTATAAATCATGAAAAAATATTTTCAATATAAGACACCTTATGTTTAACCTAGGTCATTCATTGTCATTATCTATTCAAATCCTTTATAGTGGTTTGAAATGAAAATGTGAATTATACTAGACATATCCTATAAGAGTGTAAAAATAGGTATGTAGTAAAGCATGTTGTCATGAACCAGGTGAAGATTGGGTCAATACCAATTCAACCTTTTCAGACATATTACCCCTATGTACAACTATGATAGAACCATGCCCACTTATATTATTGAAACGGGGATGTATTTCTTGGAAAAACTAAATAATATCTACCTTAACAAAACATTACGATGTTCTTTTATACTTATCCTTAATTTATATCATGGGGTTATGTTCCCCAATCTATGTTTTTATAAATCTAGTTTATAAGGTTTCTACTAAACTTCTTCATATTCCAACAATAATGAATCTGATTCTAGTAACCCAAATTTTATGTCTTACCTTATTCAATTGGAATAAGAAACAAGGAATCACATATTGGTGGACCGAACAGTTTAGTAGTCTTGGTAAACTAGATATATTCATGATTACCATATTACATTTAATAACATAAATTGCAACACTTTTTAAATAATATCATTATACCCTCTAGAATATCCTTTCATATCATTATTAGTTCACTTTCTAGATTCTTATGAAAGAAAACAAAATAAGGGTGAGATCAAATACATAGTAAGGGTTAGGTATAGCAGAATCTATCGTGAATTAATACTCATAATCATACCAAGGAAAAAAACTAAAAACACATTCCATTTAAATAATTTAGCTAGTATAATCAATATAGAAAGGTAAATATCTAAATAGAAATGCCATTAAAATATTTTTCCTATCATAATAAATATAGAAAGGTAAATAACTAAAAAAACATTCAATCAATTCAATAACATAACTATTATAACTAGATATGACATAACCAATATGGAAAGGTAAATAACTAAAAAACATTCCATTTAATCAATAAACTGGGAATGACATGAATCCAGTGATAATATATTTTGAATATATAATGGATAATAATAACTGAATTACTGATGAAGGAAATTATTAATTATTGGATTTCATGATCACAAGCATCATGAATACCTCTACTCTCAAGACCTCTCACAATACAGTTTAAAACTACTAGGTAAAAACGCATCTGATTTGGCCAACTGACTTGTCACATAAGACTTGTTGATGCATCGAGGACATAGCTATAACCAATACCCACCTATAACTACATGTCTAAATAATTCCTCATATATTTAATAATCAATTTAATTCATGATTAAATATGTCTCAACATCAAATATCTAAATTAAGTAAAGGATATGAATTTATTAATATTTCCCCAATTAATCAACTAACTTTAAAAGTAAAAACTTTATGTAAAAATGGTATATAGTTTAATGATAAATAATATACAAGATATAATTAATATGGATATTTAAGAGAAATAATGTTTCCAATGAAAAAAATATCACAAGAAGGAGATTATTTCAATTGAAAGTTAACAATCAAAAAATAAAGTGATAATATACAATAACTTTTACCTCTTTGGTAACTTTTAAATTTTAATCCCATTAAGAATAAAATTGAAACTAAACATAAATAATAATTAATATATAAGTATTCATGATAAATACATAAAATTGGTTATATATACACCACATAAAATTGAATAGGTGCATATTAACATATATGTCTCAATGAAATGGAAATTGAGAAGAAATATTTTACCACTTAGTAACATTGAGGTAAAATCTCCCTGGATGAAATAATTCAAATTTAAACTTAAAATATCATGAATTCTAAATTAATCAATATATTACATGAAAAAGGGTTAATATGTACCCCATATAAAATAAATTAGATTCACGAAAATAAAATATACCTCAATTAAGGGAAATTTAGACAAAGTCCCTTACCTAATGCTTACTTTTGGTTAAATGTACTTTATCCTACTGTATAATGGTTTTAAGAATGTTGTTAATTTATAACATAATAAAATTCATATTTATAATATCATATATTACCCTCTTATAAAATTTTACCACTCATTTTCTAATAATATTTCATTATTTTCATTGTTTTTTGTGTTAATTTCCTTGTTTTATCATTCATGCTTTGTCATGAAAGTTCTGATTCTTGGTTATATAATATAGATACAACATATCCAAATGATATTAATGTTATAAATATCATATTGACTCATTATATACATTTTTATAATCATTATTTATTTTTGGACATTGAAAATTATTCACATTGCTTTGTAGAGATGGTAGGTCGTACGTACGCACGGGCGATGATATCATTCCCTTAATGAGTGAAAGGGTAAGGAAGTGGGTAATGTATCATCATAAATGGTATTTATATATTAAAATAAAGATAACAAAGAGTATAAGGACCTATGGATTTCTGAATTAATGAAGGCTAATGGAATCTCCTCTTACAAGATTCTCCCCCTCAAGACTCAATAAATTAATACAAGGGAAAAAAGAGACATTGTATGCTCGAACAGCTATGGAAGCAAGGTGGTATGCAACCTTATTCCCCTCTCTCCAAGTATATAGCACACAAATATTATTTTTTATAATACCTATTCATTTCATAATGATGTAAGAAATTGACCATGGAATTGTTCCAACTTCAGTTAGGGAATTATGTATGACCATAGAGTCTGTTTCCACCTCATACAGCTTAATAGTCCCCCAACAACATAAGTATAAACCTATTAGCATAGTTGTTTCCTCAGCTTGGAGGCAGAAACCATCACCATAATATGTTGTAAAGGAAATAATAATAGTACCTATGGAATCCAAAATGACCCCCCTCCCCACATTTCACCTGAAGTGTAGGAACCATCCATATTTAGTTCAAGTCCTAATAGGGGCAGAGACCATTATACCCAGTGGCCATAGAGGTCCATGTAATAATTGAGATTAAGAGACTTGGAGACTAGAAGCAGCTTGAGAGAGGGAGTATCCCACCAGTTCATCAAGAGTATAACCATGTCAACGAGCAGTTTTTTGTTTTAGTAATGATAGATTTCCCCATTATGTGACTAGCCTCGAAATGGACTAAATTTCATGCTTGCTAAAGGAACCAATAGCCTATATTAAAGATCGTCACTCACGCCCATTTTTTAGGACCCATAACTCCTGCAACCTGAAACCATCACTCTAGAAAATGGATTATGATGGATCCTTTGGAGTATAATGCATTGAAATATCTAAAAAATCTCCAAACTATAGTTGCCCATTCTCCTTAAAAAACAGGTGATTAAAAATCTCCTCTGAGTGAGATATGTAGAATAAACACCTAGAGGCAAGTAAAATAACATATTAGTAGAATAGGGGATGAATATAGGCCATTACCATATCATAATAACATATTAGTATAATTAATATACTTAGGTTATTATATAATCATATTTTAATAATATTTTAAATAGGTGATAGAAGAAACAAAATAAAAATGCATGTTTAACAACATTAGCTCTTTTTTGGATGACCTCTTTAGGTTTTCTCCAAAATCATTCCTAGGATTGATTTTTTATCAAAAAAAGGTATCTGGAATATTTTTAGGGGGTTAAGGAATTTATTTAGTCATGTATTGGATAATCCAAATGGATTTGGAAGTTTGGAGAGGGGAGAAGAGGGGTGGCACTTTATAAGTGGGGAGAGGACACATGTAATTTTTTTGAAAATATTCTCTTAAAACCATGTTTTTATCATGAAAAAATACTAAAAATGGGTCATTATTGAACCATAGAGGTAATAAGGTCAAAATATTGTCATATAATGAGTTTTGGATAAGTTTTAGGCCAGTTTTAACCTTTATTTTCTTAGTTCAACCCTCGGTAAATTAGTTTTTACCTTCATTGTATTAATTAATTTTTAATGTTTTTACTATTAATAATAGTAAAAAAATAAGTTGACCTTATTAGATAATATAATTTTTTATTATTCCTAAAATGGGATCCATTTTTTTAATTCAATTAAAAGAAGAGGAAAATACAGCTTAAAATTATACCCACAGATGTAACGAAAGCTACATAGAGCTTCACATCCCTCTCTCCATCTATTTTATATTCCTTTTGAGTTATGATTTCATTATTTTGTATATATATTGAGAATATACTCATTTAAAACATTAAATACTACTCTAATGATGTTTCTTTAATTTTATTCACTTTTATATTATCAGGAACAACTATAGAAGAGGCTCGGTGATAACCTGGATAGTTATGTGTTCAATTATAGTCTGTGCACCTAATCTAGAATATGGATCATATTTTTCATATTAATAAATGTGCTTGATGGTTGGTTAATTTCAAGTGTGGAGGACTAAGTTCTGTATTTAGATTAGACCTCTTGTTTTTTTATTTCCATTGGGTGTTATTTAAGTTTTTCAAACTTTTTATTATATATATTTAACATTCAAAATTATATGTGTCAAATATACTTTTGGTAAGTATTTACAAGTTAATTTATCAAAAATATACTTTTATAGATAAATTTTACCATTGATATATTTTTTTTATGTGATTAGAATAATCTCAAAATTTAGGACAATATAAATTTATTTTAAGTGAGTTTTTATTAAACATTTTAGAGATTATTTAAAAACATAAAAATAGTTATACCTGTTTTATTAGTTAATAGGGGGTTTTCTAAATTTATTGATTCCATTTAAAAAAATTAAGTTAAAATTTTATTGGATGCTCAATTCACAGCCCACCCCCACCTATGATCAATATTTTGTATCATAGGAAATTTCTTTGTCAGATTTTTTACTTTTTGTATTATACCCTAATCAATTAACCTAGAAAAGATCGCTATTTTTTATTATTATAATTATATACTTATGGATCCATCTATATATTAATTTCATTCTATAAATTGGCCACTTTATTTCAACTGACAAAACTATGCTTAGGGTAAAATTAAAATGACAATTTATCTTGAGATCATGGGTTCTGATATTTTGAATATTACAAAATATCGATATGAAAAAATAGAATCTCCTGGACATGACTTGAGTGATGCTCCTAAATATTCTTATGACTATAACTACAAAGTAATGAATTATTTATCTTGTTCCTTATGAGAATATGAGTTCAATATAATATCCGTTTGGGATACACTTTCTATATCTCATGAAGAAACATAAAATTTTAAAGAAATGAGATTAAATACCTATACTATTAAATATTATACATTCAAAATGAAAATTTTGAATATATTTATAATATGTATCTTAGGTTCTGTGGAATCATTTATACCATGTTTTCACTTGGAAAAAAAGATGATGAAAAGGCTCAAGTATTGCAGATATTGATATATCTACCTGATCTCTAGAGAGGCACTCTTTTCACTGTTAGATAATTGTGTGAAATTATAGAATTTTTAGTCAAGAAAAAATTGGAAAATGATGATGTGTGAGGAGGAATTAAAGGTAAACATTGATGATAATATTGATCCCAAAAATTATATTTCTTATAAATATCTCAATAAAAATCAAAGGAAGTTGTTAAAGCTAGTATCACCAATGGAAGTGAAACTAATTCAAATATTGGTAAAGATATGGATCATCTACAGATATTGTTTAATAAGTTTTATAGGAAGAATTTTTTTTCATACTATCTATTTGTAATGGAAAATATGATAGAAAATGAAACTATAAAAAGGATGACTAGTTGGGTGAAGTAACCTTATATGAGTGAAAAAAAAAGTAAAATCAAAACATATTTACCAAATATTAAATATGATAATAAATATAAAGATATAGAGAATAAATATAATAAATCAATTAAATTTACCTAGAGATAATATGATTATATCTTTAATGACATAGATTTAATTAAGGGTAATTATTATGAAAAAACCAATTTGTTTTATGGAATATACATCCTAGGTAACGCCTACTGATTCTGTATTCTCTAAAAGTTAGTGTAATTATGGTTCAGAATTTTTCAATGATTATTTACTTGAATATTGATCCATGTTTTAAAATAAAATAAATGATATAAAAGATAAATATAAAAAACTAAAGAAAAATCATCCTTTTATGTAACTTTAAAATCAGATATTTGTATTGAAAAGGAAAATAATTATTCTCTTTTAAAGGGAAAAAAATAAAAATAAATTTTCTATTCAACAGATTAAGAATAACCTTGAAAATTTTACTCATGAAAGATTAAATTTGACTATTTAGCTAAGTAAACAGATGAAGCCTAGATATACAACTATAATTAGTTAACATTTTGGTCAAAGGATAATTTATAAAAATAACTTTTTTTCTAATTCTAAATCATTTAGTTCTTGAAATAACTCATTTAATTTTATCCCAAGAAAGTATTTATATATTGATCTCTTAATTAATATATTTATAGATCAGTTTAAAAATTTTGGATTCCAAAATTTTTATATGATAACATTTTTGGATGTAAGAAAATATGTGTATCAAAATCATTACTTAATTAATTATATATATTAAAAATGATTTAAGAGTACCAGTAAGCAATTATGGAATCTAGAAAGTATATTTTATAGATATATGGATATGTATTTCTCATGTTTTAAGAATATTGTGAAAATTTATGGGTGGAATGACACTTTTAGAGAAAATGCTAATAGAAAAATTATTGGCCTTATAAAAATAACTAACTCTGGATCTATTATAATGTCTAGTGTTTTGTATGTTGATGGTTTAAAATATAATATATTTATTATTTATCAACTATTTGATGATGGTTTTCATATTAATTTTAAAAAAACTAATATATTTATGATTCAAATAATTATTTAGTATTTACTTCCTTAATAAATGATAAAGTGTGTTTTACATGGATTTTTTTAGACCATATAGAGATTTTAGTTTAATATTAAAGAAGTATGTGATTGTTAATGATTATTTAATATTCACATGGGTTTATTATATATCTCAAAAGAGTGAATCTTGTATATTTTTTCCTAATATTTTAAGTCTGTAGAGAACCTTAGGGGACTTACCATCAAGACCTTAAGAATTGATCATGGTTTTATGTTTTAAAATAAATATTTTGAATCCATATGCTTATAACATTACTATAATCACAACTTTTCTAATCCTATAACTCCTTAACATAATTTATTGGTTAAACTTAATAAATGAAAAATTAAAGAAATCACTTAGACTATGCATAATGAGTATGACTTATGTGTCTACTTTTAGGATGAATCTATCAATGGAGCTTGTTATATAATCAATAGGGTTCTTGTCATACTGATTTTAAAGAAGACCCCCTATGAATTATTGAATTGTAAGAAGACTAAAGTTAATTACTTTGAATTATTTGGGTGTAAAGTATTTATTCTTAGTACAAAAGAGAATATCTAAAAAATTTATCTAAATAGTGATGAAGGTATTTTCCCATAAAATCATATAGAGTATTTAATAAAAGAACTAATTTTTAGAAGAATTTTTCATGTAAATTTTGATTAAATATATCAACATGAGCCTAAAACTTCTTTAGAAGATATTTAGGATGATATTTGAAATATAAATATCAATAAACTATAAAATATCCCATAATAACTTGAAAGTTATCATGATAAATCTTCCATATCATACAAATTAGACTAATCGAGCAACTGTATTTTGTAGAAGACTTAGAATAACCATGTACATTATTCCTAGAACCATTAAAATACATAGAGACCATTATTTAGATGTTTTTGTTGGATACCTAGAAAATGGTACTTAGACTAGATCCTCTCTTAGAAAATAGGTTTATCATTAATCTTTCTTATCACATATTTAACCTAAAAGCATTACTGAATCTATCAATGATAAATGTTGGGTCATAGATATGCAAGAATAATAAATAAATTTGAAAGGAATAAATTCTACAAACTATAGAAAGACATAAAGACTTAATTAATATTGGAACTAAATTGGTCTTTAGAAAAAAGTTTGATGAATTTGTCATTATAGTTATGAATACAACAATTCTAGATACACAAGGTTATAGTCAAGAGGAATGAATTGATTATAATGA
The DNA here is from genome assembly GCA_963277665.1 of Viscum album. NCBI lineage: Eukaryota > Viridiplantae > Streptophyta > Magnoliopsida > Santalales > Viscaceae > Viscum > Viscum album. The sequence goes on along the minus strand of OY728150.1, from coordinate 623,172,536 downwards.
AAAATTTTTCACCTGTAGCTAGACTTGAAGATATTAGAATACCAATTTCTTATATATCACATATTTATTTCAAATTATTTCAAATGGATTTAAATATTTGATTCTTAGTGGTTATAATGTTGAGGATGTTTTTATTTAACAACACCCTGTATTTCAAACCCCTCTTTTTTAAAATTGTATTTTTAAACTTTCTAAATATATTTATGTTTTAAAACAAGCTATTAGATATTGGTATGATGGGCACATCTCTTTATTGATTTATAAATTTTTTTCAGAAGGAATATCTAATCCTACCCTATTTATATGAACAATTTAAAAATATATTTTTTTAATTCAAATCTATATTGATGATATTAATTTTTGGTCATCCAAAAAATACTTGTGTAATGAATTTTCTAAAGTGATGAAAAAAGAGTTTGAAATGAGTTTACTAGGTCAGCTAAAGTTTATCCTTGGGTTTTTCATTTTATAAAATAAGGAAGGAATTGTTTTAAATGAAATTAAATAAACAAAGGACTTTTAAAACTCTTTGTCATGGATAGTACAAAATATAACAAACCATCCTGGAATTCTTTCTAAACCAGTATCCATACTGATTCACTGCTAACACGAAGAGCATTCCTGATCCCCTTAGACTGGAGACAACAACAAATGCATCTAGAAACATCATTTGGGAATAATTTCAACTAATACATAATAAAAAAGTCAAATTACATAGAGAAAACATCATTATATACATAAATTAATAAACCCACATTTGGGTACAAGGGGACGATACAAAACTTTAAGCTAAACAAAAATACCAAAATGCATCTCCTGGTGTTCCATGACCAACCACCATAACTCAAGTCACATTCCCTAAGCCAACCTATAATGAACCCTTAATATAATATGACAAGGAAACAAGCACCTTATATAATATTATAAAGGATGAAAACACCAAATTTTACAAGCAGGGTGTGAGCTACAAATCCCAGTAGGATTTTACCAAAGAGTCTATTTAGTTACTTAAAAAGGTAATTTAAAAGTGCTAAAAGATAGTAAAATAAGAGAGTATAAGGATTTATATTTCAAAATAGGAAAATAAATCCATAGAAATTAGTTTACAATAGATTTGGGTTTAAAACATAAGTTTTAATATTTCAAAATAATTTATCAAACCAAAGATAGAAAACATATCATTTTATCATTTAAAAATAAATACTTTTCTTGAAAATATTTTAAAACCATTTCATATTAAAATGTAGATAAACCAAGAAAATTAAATAACCTACACCATATATCAACAAGATGTACAAGAGTCAATTCAATTATGTTAAGTTGTAATATCTCGGTACTTAGATCATTCAATAATGGTAATGAATCACTCAAGGAAAATCCAGAAAAAAGTAGTGAAAGTGAATGTTGTCCTATAAAAAGTTTCAAGTATAATAATTTCATGTGTATAACATAGATATGATAATGATTCTTCCATATTTAAGATAATCAATAAGTAAATCATGATCAATTTTTGGGATTACATCACATCTCGTGGGTCTCAAGAAAACCAAGTCCATACACACCCGATTTCAGGACCACACATTTGTAACCTAAACCTATCATGTTTTATATAGATACACTGTAAATGGATTGATTTTACTAGAAATGAATATATCTAGGTCATCTCATGTAACTACCCAATTTCCAATGACCAATCAAATAAGGTGAGTGAGATGATCAATTTACGAGGACCATAATGGGAATCTTTATCAATGTCGACTTGGGTTATAACCCCTTAATATCTAAATAATTCTCATTTTATATCCCTTACTCACCCCAAAACTCAACCAAAGTGAATAATACCTTTTTCAACAACCATCAATAGGATTCACAAGCACCAAGTAATCCACAATAAGAGATTAACATAGGATAAGATCATTATAAAGTTCCAAATGGCCTGTCAAACATTGTTAATTTCAAATCAAGAATTTATTTCCAAATAAACATTAAAAAGGGTAATCATACCCAATTATATTTACAGATAATCTTAAAAATACTAAAATACCAATAAACTAAGAATTTATTTCAAAAATATACCTAAGTTATTTAAAGGAAGTCCTACAATTTAAATGGCTTGAAGTCATTTTGAATCATGGGTCAACACCCTTTTCCCCGTGAAAAAATCATTCTTTAAAAATTACCCAAGGATTCCATTTTATAAAAAAGTAAAATAATAAAAAAAAAATTCTTATTTATCAAATTTAATTTAAAATATATTTGAAAATAAATCAAAACAAACATGGCATTTAACAATTATAAAACAGTGATAGGAATAAAGATTGTAATTATTTTTGTCCATGAAAAGTTCATTTCATAGAGAAAAGAATAAAAAAATATTTTAAAAGGTATTTAAATGTTATAATTCATAAAAAATGAATTATAAATTAATTAATATATATTTATAATTTTTTTCAATAATAAATAAATACAAAATGAAGGAACTGCACAAAAAAACATAACTGGATATTCTAGAAACTCAAAACACCACAAGAAAAATACAAAGTAACTATATATTCATATATAGTGGAACAACATCCAAAATAATATTAATAGGATACCATAAATTGAGAATAGTGAAGGCTTGGGTATTTTTAAAATTACACAGGGTGTTCAGATTTGTAGAATTTAAAACTCCAAATTAAATTCAGAAATTAGTTCAATGTTTCACTCAAATATTAAATTTGGTGGGTATAAAATAATTTAATATGGGATTTGAAATCTCTAAAATGGGTTAAATAATCAAGTTACATTATTTTCATCATTTAAAAAGTTTTAAATGAAGTTTCAGGTCAATCTAGAGGAAGAACAAACAAAAATAGGGTTTTTATTTCATTTTTTCCCAAAAAGATAACTATGTAAGGATAAAATGGTTTACCCATTTGAAGCTAATGGTTATCAAATAAGGGTAATTATTTTTATCCTTAAAATGTGTCTGAGTTCATACTTACCCTTATATAGATCCAGAATACCCGTATGTAGCATTTAAAAACTTGGGTCTATGATACCGCAACCTTTGAAAAGAACAGGTCACCTTTACGCATCCCTAGGGGATACCTTTATATAGTGTATCAAAACATTGCACTACCCTTATGTTTCTCTCTTATTATCAAGATGAAAATAGATGAAACTTATGATTATCCATACATATAGTAGAGGTACACTTACATAGCACATGGTACTCTTATGCAACGTATCCCTTACCAATACACAAACCTCATTACCCTTATGTAGCACATCTAAATGTGATTTAACCTTATGTAAATTCTTGTTACCATTACACAATTCAAGTTAACCTTATGAAATCCATATAAAAAAGGATTTTACCCTTACATAGCCTATAGAAATAAGTATTTTACCCTTATCCATGACTCTTTAAACATCATTTACCTTTATGAAACACTATAAAACATAATTAAGGGTGCATTTTATTAAAAATAAAATATTTCCACATAAAAATACTAATAAAATAAAAAAAATAAAATTAATTATTATAAAAATGAGGAAATTAAAATTATTCCCACCATAAGGCTTTCTGGCCCCATAAAACTTCTTGTCAAAACGATAGAAAAATAAAATACTAAAAGAACTCCCACACTCAACACATGATGTGTATAGTACAACACAAGAACACCAAGAGAAATCATAAAACACTATAAAAGAATTGAATACCTAGCATAGGTCTCCCATCCATTTAAATATTCACCATACTGGTGTAACATGAAGATGTACATCTATCAAAACACATATCTTCAACTCAAAGAAAATAATTTTATCACATGACTTAGGAAAAAATACAAGAACTAGAACTGAAACCTCAAGGAGTGCCATATCCAAAACACCTTAAGGATTCCCAAAAGATAAAATGTTCTCAGTATACACCTATGATCAAATTTCTATAAGAGAGGCAAAGAATAGATTATTGTTTTCTATACCAGAAATATTCCTAATGGTAACCTAGGATTTTTAACATTAATCCTCACCCCTTGAAAAGCTCAACGAATTAAAAACCAACACCTCTGGGTGCTTAGTTTATAAAGAATCCACATGGTCCTACACATGTACATTTCTAAGTTCTATCCAAGTCTAATTGTAAATAGCTTGAAATATCAAGTCTAATTCAAAAATAGGGCATTATAATCTCACATTGGAGATCTTCCACAAATAAATATTGATCTATAAGCATCAAAGAAAAACAATAGTATTCAAAGGAATAACAACCAATCGAATGGTATCCAACACTGGACATAGGTAGAATCATATAGAATAATACAAAAGGAGATATCTCAAATTAAAAAAAAACCCAAGAATCTATAGGTTCTCGGTATAAGGTTATACTCCATCACTAAGATCAAAATAAACCTCAAGGGGTAAAATCATTCATGTTGAAGGCTAACCATTCAAAGGTGAACAACCAAAAGGTGCGACTATAGAGATTATTAGAAAAAAACCCATCATCATGATCCCGGCTAAGGTCCATAAGAGAATATTTAAAAAGGACCCAAAGAAAACCAAAAGAGATCCCAGAAACAAAAAGTCACAAAATACCAACGATCTATAAAAAGAGAAAATCAAACGTTTTCCACTCTGATGTTGGAAAAAACAAGCAGGATCGCATCAGCCACCATTAGAAGCTCCTCCACTATATGAAAAACTTCACTCTGTTTTATATGGTTAGATCCCTATTATCTTGAAAAATCCACCACCCAAATTAGGAGCTAATGACCTCGATCGAAAGTTCCCTTTTTGATGACCCAACTTACAGAACCTCTTAAGGTGACCCAAATGGGAACACTATTTATAAGCTATCAAAAATTTCAAACATGACATATTATAGTGACCAGGTGTTCCATAGTAGAAACATATGATATAATTATTTTTTACTTGAGAATTTTTTCCCTACTCAAATAATTTCTACAATCCATCAGATGGTACATCTTCACTTAATCATATAAGGAATTAAGCACTTCTTATCTCTTTGTTGGTTCCTCTTAAACTATAAATACTCATTCAATAACTAATGGATAAGAGGTTATATAGAATACTATCATGGTAGTTACAAGGTTTGGGTGAATATATTTTATATAGAAAATATCCTTAAGGAAAGTATCACCATTAAGATAAGGTAAGAAACAAAGAAAACTTTAAAATTGCTTGGCATACACCATAACCGATAGATCACCCTGACTAAGACCCATGAACTCAGAAACTTTTTCCTTCTTGAATTACTAAGGATATTTCTACTGAATAAATATTGACTTAAATAATTACCAAGACATTATCCCATGTAGATAGGAAGGAATCATGACTTCCCACCCCTCTCATCCAGGTCCCTCAATTAAGGAGTTAATATACATGTCCCTTAGAGCATCAGGGTACTTAAAAGAATTAGATATCTCATAAAATTATTTGAGAAACATTATTAGTTTAGTGGAACCCTACTCACTTCCATAATAATCTGGATGAAAATCCAAGAAGACCTGGGTGGGGTCCAAAGACTAGAAATTATTTGACTCCACTACTCTATTCAGAGTCTGGGTAGAGTCGTTAACTTGATATTACGCTTCTAAAAAGAGTGAAGGGATACTTAAGAGACTAGAACAATGAAAAATTTTCCATATTTATTGAAGGAATTTTTGTGATACATTTCTAGACATCATAAGACACGTGCTTTTCAACTTTGGAAAAAAACCCCAAATAACACAACAAGACAAAAAACATTAAAAAACCACAATCCACTTTCACCAAAGCCTCATTATTTTAAAATCACACAAGATTTCTCCCATTTATAAAACAGAACACTTTTCTTCAAATTTTGAAATATTGATATAAATCCATCATAGTTTCAAAAAACACTTTAATAACTCATGAAAATTCATTCATGGATTCAAAATTATTAATCACTTTTAATAATTTAAAAAACCATTTCCATATTAAATCCATTACAAACTAAAATTCCTTCTTAAAATATTTCTTTATCACATCTCAAAAGTGTCTTTTAAAATAATATTTCTAAACCAAAATTTCCATAAAAATGCACTTTTTGGTATTTGAAAACATTTTTCAAAGTACACAAATAATATTTGTTTTAAGCCACAAGTTCTTTTTCAAAAATGATTTAAAATCATAAAAATGGATTAAATTTGAAACAACAAGACAAGAGTATATAAAACCACACCCATAACCCCCAAACTAACAACACATAAATAAAGTCTCTTAGAAATATATAGAAAAGGTTTCAAGTTCATAATTAGAATATAAATATTTATGAATTGGTTTCTTGGGATGGAAAACCATGCACCAACATTAAAATATTTCCAAGATTGACTTTCAAATCATTCACATTGATTCCTCACAGTTTAGCAGACCATGAAGTCATAGTGTGGCTCTGACCATATTTTAATTCTAACTAAAAACACTTAAGATATTAAAAAATTAAATATAGTCTCATTGTAAATATAAATATTATTTATTATCTAGAAAAAAATAACTCAAAATAAAGACTTAGTTCCATAGTTTATATGGTAACTCAATTCTCATTGTGAAGAGTTGGCGATCAAGCACCCTCTCATGAGCACCTCCTGAGTCCTAATATATTCTTAATATCTTTTATACCATAAATAATTCATAATAACACAAGTTATTTCAAGGAAAGGTACTTTATTTTAAGGAAAACATCCTATAATACCATTTATAATGAACCAAACTAGAATATCATCCAAACTAATTCACCACATACCTAAAGAGTATTCTTGATCCACAGGATTTGGCGACAAGTGCCTGGGAATCCAAAAAAATACTTGTGGAAATATGTTTCCCATAACATAACAAAAAAACTCAAAGTATATAGTAGAAACATAATTATATAAAAAATTAATAAAACCACCTCAAGGTATAAGGATATGATACAAAATTTAAAGTATAACAAAACTTCCAAAACCCATATCCTCATAGTCCATGACCACCCACCATGACTCAAGTCACTTTCCCTTGACAAACCTATAACGAACCCACAAATGAATAAAATAAGAACACGATAACCTTATATAATATCATAAAGGATATAAAAACAAATGGAATAAGTATAGAAAGATATATAAAATATCAGTAGGATTTCACCAAAGAGTCTACGCAGATACTTTACAAGTTAATTCAGAAGTGAGAAAAGAGAGTAAAATAAGAGAGTAAAAGGATATATATTTTAAGAATAAGAAATTAAAACTATAAGAATCTATTTACAATATATAAGAGTATTAAAAAATATGTTTTGACATTTCAAAATAATTTATCAAACCAAAACTAGAAAACAAGTCATTTCATCATTAAAAACCCAAACCTTTTCTTAAAAATATATGTAAACTATTTCATAATCTAAATTTAGGTAAACCAAGAAAAGTTAAAAACTTACACCAAATATCAACAATGTGTACAAGATTAAATAAAATACAAATAATTTTTAATATCTCAATAATTAGATTAACAAAGAACAATAATCATTTGATCTAGGAAACTCCAGTTACAAGCAGTGATAATGAATGTTATCATGTACTGAGTATGAAGTATAAGGATGTCATGGGTAAATCCTAGATATGATATTTAATCCAATAAATTAAATATAATCAATAAATCAATCATGAATGATCATCATTCTTACATTAATTTTCATGATCCTAAAGAAAATCAGGTCTACTCACACTCACTTTCATGGTAACGTGTCTATAGATTGAACTTATAATGTTCTCTACAAATCCACTAGACAATGTTTGAGTATAATAGAAAATAATATATTTAATTCATCTCATATAACTACCCAGGTTCTCATGACCATTCTAAGAATGTGAGTGAGATAATCAAGTTACGAATACTATGAAGGGGATCCTTATCAATATCATCTTGGTTCTAAGACCTTATCATTTTAATTATTCTCAGTTAATATCTCTCAGTCACCCTTGAACTCCCTCAAAGTGAATAATCCCTTTTCAAACACCCATAAATGGGAGTTACAAAAATAAATTAAGTTATAATAATGTATTAACATGATATAAGATCATGGTAAATTACTAATTGGGACATCAAAAATCACTTATTTCAAATATAGCCTTTATTTCCATGTTAACATTCAAAAGGGTAATCGTACCTAATTCATTTCAAAAATCATCTTCAAAACACAAACGACCTTTAAACCAAGCATTTCTTTAAAAAACTAACCTAATTAATTTAAATAAAGTATTACACTTTAAAAGGATTCAATTCGTTTTAAATCATGGTATAACACCCTTTTCCACATAAAAAATAATTCTTTGAAAATCACCCAAGGATGCCCATTTTATAAACATGGTGAATAATCAAAAAAGGGATCTTAGTCATTTAAAAAATTGGAGCATTCAAAACTATGCAGAAAAAATTTCATAAATCAAACCTTTCATTTAAATCAAAAAATTTAGTTTTATAATTAAAAACTCAAGCCTAAGACCTTGTTTTTATCAAAATTTCTTTAAAATCACTTTGAAAAAAAATCCAAACAAACATGGAATTCAAAAATTATAAAATGATGATGGAAATAAATATCACGATTAATTATTTACATGACATGTAAATTTCATATAGAAGAGGATAAGATAATCCTTTATAAGATACTTTAAGTCTGGCATTCATAAAACATGTATTAAAAATTAAGAAATACATATCAATGAATTTTTTCTAAATAAAATAATTAAAAAATAAAGGAAATGCATAGAAATGCATACTTAGATATTCTAAAAACTTAAAACACTATAATTAAAATAAAAAGAAACCGGATCTTCTTCTATGTTAGTTGAACGCCCAAAATCCTCTCAAGATAGTACCATAAAATCAAGGGAATTTAAGGTTTGGGTATTTTTAAAAGTACACAGGGCATTTGAATTATTAGATTTTAAAACCCCAAATTAAATTAACCAATTAATTATTCATTTCACTCAACTATTGAATGTGGAGGGTTTAAAAATCTTTATTATATGACTTCTAGCACTCTAAATAGGTTAAAGAATCAATTTACATAATTTCTATCATTTAAAAGGCTTAAAAGCTATTTCAGGTTGTGTTGGAGGAAAAAAATAAAAAATAGTTATTATTTAATTTTTCTAAAAAGAGAATTGCATAAGGGTAAGATAGATTTACCTTACACATATCATGGTTTTCATGTAATTGTAAGAAGATTTACCCTTACATAGTGACTGAGTTCATACTTACCCTTAAACAGATCCAAACATCCCTTACACAACCTTTAAAAACTTTGGGCTACACTTATAAAGCATTTATAAAGAAAAGGTTATCATTACATAGAAATAGGGGTTACCTTTACGCAGTGCTCTACCCTTACATAGCTCTCTGATTACCCTTACTCAAACATAGGAAACTTAGGATTGACATTATGCAGGGTCGAGTTACCCTAACATAGCACATAGTTCCATTATGAAACACAACCCTTACCTTTATATAATCTATAGTACCCTTACACGGTGCATAAAAAAGGGATTTATCCTTATGTAGAGGCTTGGTTCACTTACGCAACATAGGATAACCTTATGAAACCCATAGGAATAGGTTTTTTCCCTTATGAAGCCTATAGAAAAAAGGATTTTACCCTTACTTAAGGTTATTAAAACCCCTTTTACCTTTTCACAACACTATAAAACATAATTAAGGGTGAATTTGCTTAAAAATAAAATATTTACACATAAAAAACATATAAAATAATAAAAACAAAAAACAATAATTATTATAAAAATAAGAATATTACTATTCTCAACACCATAAGACATTCCAAACCTATAAAGAATCTATTCCAAAAGATAGAAAAATATAAGCCTAAAATACTCCCATGCTCATCCTGTGAGTTGGATAGTTTATGAAACAGAAGAAGACTCACCCAAAAATATAATATTATACACAACTCCAAGATCAATAAACATCTCTGAAAAACTCAACACACTGAAAGAAATCGATAAGTGACTACAAAGAACCAATGACCAAGAATAGGCCTCCCCACTATTTTAATATTCGTCAGATTAGTGTAACATGAGGAGGAACATCCACAAAAACACATCACTTTGACTAAAACAAGCAACTTAGATCAAACAAATTGATGAAATATCCATGATCTAATATTGAAACCTCAATGAACAGCATATCCAAAACACCTTAATGGTTCCCAGAAGAGAAAATTCTCTCAAGATATACCAATAATCAAACATCTGTAAATGAGGTATAAAACTGATAAGGAAATCTACCTGGTAAAGTACTTGATGGTAACCTCATATTTCCAACATTGAGCCTCACCCCTCGATGAGCTCATCAAAACAAACAAAGACATCTCTAGGTACCTGGTTCATTAAAAATAAAAATTGTCTTAGTAACCTATGTAAATTTACAAGGTATATAGAAGTATAATTGGAAAGATCTCAAAAAAATAAGGTGAGTGAAAAAACAGGGCACTATACTCTTGTAAGGGAGACAATCCACCATTTCAAGATTGAGTTGTAACCATCAAGGAAAATAATAGGATACCAAGGAATAATGACCAACTGAATGGTATGCAACACCAACTATAGGGATAAAACCATAAAAATAAAAATATGATGGATTTATAATAACAAAAACCAATAACATATTGATGTTATTAGTATAAGATTCAACTGCATCCCTAAGAGTGCAACAAACCTTAAGGGTATAAACCCATTCAAGATGAAGGATAACCATTCAAAGGAGAACATTTGTAAGGCATTGATACATAAATCTCTATAAAATGAAACTATCGTCACAATAAAAACCAAGTTCCATATTAGAACATTCACAAAGAACCCAAATCAATCCATAAGAGATCCTTATAAAAAGAAAATATTTGAATACCAATGTTCAATAGAAAGAAAACCTCAAAAGTTTTCCACCCTAATGTCATAAATAACAAGAAAGATCACAACAACCACTTCCATTAGCTCCTCCACTGCATGAAAATATTTACTCTAAGGCATTTGGATAAATTCATGTTATGTTAAAGCATCCAATTCCCTACTATTAGAAGCTAACAATCCCCAACTAAAAGTTCTCTTTTTGGTATCCCAACTAAAAAAACATGATTAGGTGACCCAAATGACCACACTATTTATAAACTATGAAATATTTCAAACATTAATTATTTGAATAGTTAGGTGTTACACACTAGAAACATACAAGATTCCTCTTCCTTACCTAAGAATACTATATTTACTTAACTAATTTCTTCAATCCGTTAAACAATTCATCTTAAATTAATCCAACTATTTATAAGGTATTAACCACTTCATGTCTCTTTTCTAGTTCCTCTTTAACTAACAAAGAATATTATAGAACTAATGGATAAGACTTTAGATAAACTTTTTTCATGGTAGTTCCAAGGTCTTGGTGAATACATTTTATAAAACAGATAGCCTTAAGGAAGTCATTGCCAAAAATCTTAGGTAATAAACATACCAAAATTGACAATTATTTGGCATAATCTATAATTTATATTCCATCCAAATGAAAACCATTAACTCATAAAATTTATCCTTCTTCACTTCCTAGGGATATTTACACTTAATGAAGACTAAAAAAGTATTCGTAAGACATTTTATCATGTATACAAGAAGGAATCATGACTTATCATCACTCTTGACTAGGTCCCTCAAATAAGGAGTTGATAGACTTGACCCTCTAAGAATCGAGGGTCTTATGAGAATAAATTATCCCTTAGACTTCTTCAAGACACTTCATTTATTTAGGTTATCCCCAATAACTTCTATAAAAAGGTGTATAGTGATCTAAGAAGACCCGGGTGGGGTCCACAAATGGAAAATACACTGACTCAAACACTCGATTTAGATTCTTGGTAAAGTAATCAACTTGAAGCACCACTTCTAAAAAATGTGAAGGTTTGCTTCAAAGACTATACCTATGAACAAATTTTCTATCTTTATTGAAGGAATTTCTAGAATGAATTTTTTGAAATCAAAAAACACAAGCTAATCAACTCAGGCATAAAAAAACCCAAAAAAATAAAACTAGTAAAAATCTTTCAAACTAGTCACCAAAATATTTCACCAAATCCTCATTATTTTTAAAGTATACAAGATTTATCCTATTTATAAAATATTGTTGTTTTCCTTAAAATGTGAAATATTTATATAAATCCATCATAGTCTCAAAAATTAATTTATCGGCACAAGGAAATCATTAAATGGATTCAAAATAATTAATTCATTTTTTTCCAATTTCAAAACCATTTCCATCTTAAATCTATTACAAAAAAACTTAAAACATTCCTTTATCACATTAAAAAATGGTATTTGAAAATAATTTTTCCAAAACAAAATTTTTGTAAGAAGACACCTTTTAGTATTTGAAAAAAAATCAATAAACTCAAATAATTATTTTAACCCACAATTTTGTTCTCAAAAATGATTTAAAACCATAAAAAGGTTACTAAAGTGGAAACAATAAAACAATATCATAAAATAAACCACACCCATAACCCTCCAAACTAACCTCACATGAATGAAGTCTCTTAGAAGAAAATGGAAAAGGTTTTATGTTTAGAATTAGAATAGAAATATTCATGAATTGGTTATACAGGATTGTGAACCACACACTAACCTCAAAACAAATTACTAGATTAACTTCTATATCAGTCACACTAATTCCTCAAATTTTATCATACCATAAATAAATAGTGTATCTCACATCATCTTTATGTTCTAACCCAAAACTCATAAGATATTCACAAAATAAAATATGGTATTAGTAGAAATCTAAATTTCATTTGTTATTAGGAAATAAATAACTCAAAATAAAGACTTGATTCCCCACTTTTATTGGTAACTCAAATCTCATCATAGAGAGATAGTGAACAAGAACCCACTCACAAGTACCTCTTGAGTCCCAACACATTCTTAATATTATGTATACCATATCTCACCCCAAATAACATATGGAATTTCAATATAAGAAACTTTATTTTAATGAAAACCATCCTATGATACTATTTGTAATGAACCGACTAATAATAACATCCAAACAAGTATCTAAACTGATTTTACACTAAACCAAATAGAATTACCAACCCCCACGAGCTAGTGATAAGTGCTTGGGATTCAAAAAACCTCTTTTGGGAATGATTTATCCCACAATATAATAAATAAATTCAATGTAAATAGATGAAACACAATCATATAAATAAACTAATAAAACCACATTAGGTAATAAGGAGATGATACAAAGTTGAATGAAGAACAAAACTATTATAACCAATCACCTGGTGGTCCACGACCTCCCACCATGACTCAAGTCACCTTCCCTCATCCAACCTAGCATGATCCCACAAAGAGAGATGATAAGAACATGAGTACCTTATATGATATCATGAATTCTACAAACACTAAATGGTACAAGCTAGGTGTGAGCTATAGATCTTAATAGGATTTCACCAAAGAGTTTATGAAATTACATGAAAAGGTAATTCAGTAGTTCTAAAAGATATTTCATAAAGAGTGCATAAGGTTTTACATTTCAAAATAGGGAAATAAAGTTATAGGAATTATTTTACAATGGGGTTAGGTTTAAAAACAAAAGTTTTAACATTTCAAAATCATTTATCAATCTAAAGATGGAAAACAATGAATTTCATCATTTAAAAACCAAATGTTTTCTTGAAAATATTTGAAAACAATTTCATAATCTAAAGTTAGATAAAAAATGTAAGAAACTATAATAGATATGAAAATTTTGTAAAAGATTCATTATAATGGACTCAAGTTGTAATATTTCAATTAGAATATCAACTAAGAATAGTAATCAATCAAGCAAGAAACTCCAGTTCATGTAGTGATAATAAACATTATCATATACCGAGTATCAAGTATAAGGATTTCATCGGTACAACCTAGATATAATAGTAAGTCCACTATAGTCAATATAATAAATAAATCAACCATGACCAATTTCCAGGATTACATAAAGTCTTATGGGTCTTAAGAAATCTAGTTCAACTCCCATATGCTTTCATGTTCACATGTCTATAGCCTAAACCTATCATGTTCGATAAGGATTCACTATATGCATTATGAGTCCCATAGAAGAGAATATTTCTACGTTATATCATCTAACTACACAGGTTACCATGGATAATAAAATAATTTTGAGTGATAAAATCAAGTAACGAGGACCACAAATGGGATCCTTATCGATATCATCTTAGGCGTAATCTCTTAACATTTCAATCACTCTCAATTAATATCTCTTACTCACCATTGAACTCTCTAAAAGTGAATAATACCTTTTTCAACACCCATATAAGGGAACCATGAGAATCAAGCAAGTCATAATAAGAAATTAAGACAATAGAGGATCATCTTAAAGTTATAATCTAGCTATAAAAAATCACCAATTTCAAATCAAGCCTTTATTTCTTAGTAAATATTAAAAATAGTGATAATACCTACTTCATTTTACAAATCATCTTCAAAATACCAATCATCATTTAAACCATTAATTTATTTCAAAAACTACCCTAATCTATTCAAAGTAATTTTTACAATTTAAAAAGGCATAAAGTTATTTTAAATCAGGGGTCAACACCCTTTTCCACATGAACAAATGATTCTTTAAAAATCACCCAAGGATTCCTATTTTATAAATAATGAAAATAATAAAGAATTAAACCATTAAAATCCATATATAAATCATTTTATAAATAAAACATTTAATATAAATCAATCCATTTCATTTTATAAGTAAAAACTCGAGCTTAATCCCTTATTTTCATCAAGTTATATTTAAAATCTCTTTGAAAAGGACTCAAAAAACATAGCATTAAAAAATTATTAAATGGTGAGAGGAATCAAGATCATGATTAATTATATCCATTCCATGTTCATTTCATAGATAATAGGATTTGATAAGTATTAATAAGGTATTTTAAGGTCTAAATTCAAATAAATTATATTAAAAATTAAGAAATGCATATATATGAATTTTCTCAGCAATAAAGAATTAATAAAAAAGAAAGAAATGAACAAAATAACTTACCAAGAGATTAGGGAAACTAAAAACACCAAAAGAAAAGTGAAAAAAACCTAGATATTCATCAATGGTAGTAGAACATTCAAAATCCTCTCAAGAGGATACCAAAAAATCATGGGTGGTGAAGGTTTGAGTATTTTCAAAATTACACAGGGAATTCAAATTTAGAGTTTAAATCTTGAAATTGTTTCAAAAAATAACTTTTTGTTTCACTTCAATATTGTATGAGGGGAATTTGAAAACATTTAATATAGGATTTCAATCCTTTAAAATGGGTTAAAATATTAATTTACATGATTTATAGAATTTTAAAAAGTTTAAGATGTGTTATAGGTCAATATAGTGAAAGAATAAATAAAAACAGATTTTCTATCTATTTATTTCCCAAAAAGAGTTTTATTTAAGGTTAACATGGTTTACCCTTATACATATCATGTTTATCACATAAGGTTAAATATATTTACACATAAAAAGTGGTTTAGTTCAAACATACCCTTACACAGATCTAGACTATTATTATATAGCCTTTGAAAACTCTGGGCTAGCCTTATACAACCATTGTAAAAAAATGATACCTTTATGCAGCACTAGGGGTTACATTTCTACAATGCATAGAAATAGAGAACTACCCTTATGTAGCTCTCTAATTACCCTTATTAAAACTGAGGAAACATGGTATTACCCTCATGAAAGGTAGAGTTACCCTTACGTGATGCATGGTGACCTTATGAAATATAGCCCTTACCTTTATGTAGGAATCAATACCCTTACATAGCACATATAAAAGGGATTTACCCTTATACAGAGGCCTAATACCCTTTTTTAGAGTATATTACCCTTAAAACCCCATAGGGAATGGGTTTTACCCTTATGTAGCCTATCTAAAAATGATTTTACCCTTTTGCAACATTCCTAAAACCCCTTTTACCTTTAATCAACACCATAAAATATATGTAAGGGTGACTTTTATTAAAAATAAAAGATTTTCAAATCAAAATACTTATAAAACAAACCATATAAAATTATTTAATTATTATAAAAATTATGATGTTATACAAAATGTAGTGACACTCCTATGAGTACAAAATATAGATTGGATTCAAATGAAAATAAAAAACTATTTGAACAAACCACTTATAGAGGTAATATTTGAAGTTCACTATACTTAAATTCTAGCTGGTCTGATTTTATATATATTGTTTTCATATCTTCTCATTTTCAAGAAAACCCTATGGAATATTATCTAAATTTAGTTAAAATAATTTTTAAATACCTCAATACTACAATACATTTTGGGTTTCTTTACTCTATAGGGCATGCTTTTGAGTTATTTAGTTATTCTAATGCTGAATTTGGAGGCTGTAAGTTGAATAGATAGAGAACCTCTAGAAAATTTCACTTTTTAGGAAAGTCTATAGTATATTGGTATAGTAAAAAAGAAGAATTACATTTCATTATCCATCACTGAAGCTGAATAAATAGCTACTGGAAGTTTTTTTGCACAAATTTTGTGGATGAAACACACATTACTAGATTATGGATATTAATTTAGAAATGTCCCTATAAATTGTGATAATATAAAAGATATTAATATTTTTAAGAATCTTGTAACTTATTCTAGGACTAAACATATTAATATAAGACTTCACTTTTTGAGAGATTTTTTTGAAAAATGAGATATCACTCTTAAATTCAATGGAACTAGAAATAAACTTGATGAAATATTTACAAAGCCTGTGAATATTGAGAGATTGAATTATATCATATGAAAATTAAGAATGATTAACTTTTTATAATTATTTCTTATTTAATTTGATATATTTTATTTTTAATTATTAAATTAATCTAAGGACTAATGTTAATGTGAATTAATTGATGTCTTGTGTTGTTTAAATATTTAATATGTTAATATGGATTATTTTATATGGTTAAGATACCTTGATAAAGTTATTCTTAAAGTTGATAAAGTTGAATGTACGGTCAATTAAATTTATTCCCATTTTTAGAAATATGGAAAAACATTTTATCATTCATTATATCAAGATATTGTATGTGTCTTAATTATTTTAATTATATATTATTCTATTATTGAATTTCACTATATACCAATCCCTAAAGAATTTTTAATGATCCATAAATAGAATCTAAATCAATGCTCTTCTCTCAAAAATTAAACCTATCCCAATTCGTACTTCTCCTTCCAACCATAAAATCACAATCAACAGTGGTTAGAGTTAAGTGTTCTATTGAAGATGTAGGTCTATAAGTCACAGATTCTTCTAGTAGATTGAAATAAATCTATAATGAAACCATAAAACCCTTGAAGTTTTACTTACTATCTCATGATGTTATTCCAAAAAAAATGGATTTAAAATGGTTTAGTTCAATTTGTTCCTTATTATAGATAATTATTAAATAGTAAGGCTAGGCATAGTGGTTCATGGATATTTATAGACCCTTCTATATCTGGTTGGTAAAATATATTTATGTAAAAAATATTTTTGAAACTGGTGAAAAATGGGATCATGATAGAATGATTATTGATGGTCAAGATCATGTGTTCTCTTTAACTTTGTGGGTTATAAGTTTATATGTACCACATAAAGTTTATTATAAGGACTATCAAAGTTATTACCATATCAATAATCTTAATTTTCAGTTTGAAAGAGCCATAGAAGAGCTAAATGGTAATATAAATCCTTCAGGATAAATTTGGTTGAGTTTAATGGTGGGTGAAGGTTTCTTATTAAGTTTATTCATCATGTTATTTTTCTTGGGAGAGGATATTTCACTAATATGAAGCACTAGGACACATTATTTATATACCTAATAGTACATTGAGTATAGGTAATATTTCCTAGATTTATTATGGTACATATATAATAACTAATCAATAATTTATCTAGATTTAATTCTCTACCTTATCCAAAATTCATCTCATCTTTGTTATAGCTTAAGGTACTTGATTCTCAAGGTGAGGAAAAGTTTACTATTTTAAGTGGTATTTTTTTGAATCAAAACACCTAAAAAATAAATATTGGATGGAACCCTTGGAATGAAATGTATCCTGAGGATAATAACAAAATGAATGAGAAATAAAATCCTATAAAGAATCCAACCAGACCAAAAGATATAGTGGATCAATGTTTGGAAACTAATTAGTCAGTTGAAGCTTGTTATTTTTCTGATAAAAGTGGAGAGGTTTTGTTAGTTGATATTTATGAGTAATCCTTGATTTATTGTTAATAAATCATGATTTCATCCCCTTATCCATAAATTTCTTGAGATGAAGGACCCATATAAGGGGTAGTAACTCCTAATAGAGAGGGTAATCTTGGATATTTTCTTTTTGAAAATAATCTCATTGATATAGGTAGTATTGATTATGAGAATATGGTTTTAATATTTTGGTAGGGGATCTCAAATATTTGAGAAGATAAGTATCCTAAAACCCCTATTATTGATTTGGAACCTTCTTCTCAAAATAGTGATGATGTGAATGATCATAATAGTATATGTGCATATAAACCTAGTATACATTCCATATATCTTTTCCACAATGCTCCATAGAGTATATAACATGCTCCCTTCTCTCTTATTCTCTGGGAATAAGAAATATTATACCTCACATTTGATTATTTTTTACAAGGTATGTTTGCCCCAATTCCTACAAAAAACGTTGATCCATCTCCCCCATATAATTACTCTAAAGTGTCAATACAAGGTGATCCAATTTATTATTTCTCTCCTCATATAGATATTTTTCTATTGGAAGTCTCGGGTAGTTTAGTTTATGATATTAATATAACTATTTTTGACTCATCAAATAATGAATAACCAATGTTGATTCCCTCAAACGTGGATGATAGTGACTCCACACCTATCTGTATACCATCTCATCCAGATACTTATTCCTCTTTAATTTCCTTATATGAATATTTTTAGTTCAAAAATGATCATTTTTATTTTTGAATGTGGTATTTTTGAGTTTGGGAAATGTTGGGGAGACTAGTAGAAAGTAAGAAATAAATTTTATATTTTGGAGTGTTGTTTCTCACATTCAGCTAAAGTTGTTTCTCAAAGTTGATAATATGAACCATGATATTGAAATCATTAGAGTTAATATTATGATATTGTAGGCATATTTGTTTTACCTAATGATTAAGATAGACCATAGATATATTAATATTGTTGCCAGTGCCTCCAGAACTCCTCCTCCATAATCTTTATATATTGGTGAGGATCTCATTCAAATGATTTTTCATGAGGATATTCAGGATATTTTAGAAAGTTTTAATGTTGATAAGAATTTAATTCACATAGATCTATATTCTCAGGGTGATAAGTGATTTGATATGGTTCAATCAAAGGCATTTAATACTACAAAAGACAAAAATATTTTAAAAGGATCCATTAAGTATTACCTAAGACAAATTTTCACCATGTTTGATAAGAAGACAATATTTAGATATTTGGATAAAGATATACGGGTTCCTCCTTTAACTAAAAAATTTAATTCAATAATGGAACATTTTTTTGTGATGGGCCCTCTTTTGGGTAAGTTTATGACTGACGAGGTTGAATTCCTGCATATTATGAAGTACAAATAAAGAGTCATGACTGATATCACTCGGTTTTTGGATTCCTACCTTTTCACTACTAATAGTGAAATTATATCTCCTTATACTCTTATTATGACTATTATTTCCTTATACTCCTTTTACTGAAAAAGGAAATTAACATCTTGATCCTTCAATCATTCAAGACCCTTTGAAATCTTATTATGATTAAGGCATTTTATGGGTCTTGTGTATTTATTTTTTGAAATTTTCAATATATATATGTTTGTTTTTTTTTAAATTTCTCTCATTTTATTATCCTTCTCAATTTTAGGAATTTTATTATGTTTTATTTATCTATCCTACTATCTTTTTTATAATCCCAAAAGATGGGGTAATGGTATTTTATAATTTTCTAACAATATGATTTATTTTTATTATTTATTTATTTATTTATACCATGATTTTTTATCATAAAACGGGGAGATTATTAGATTAGCCCAAAAATTCCCTATTTTAATGATCAAAATTCATGTTCTATTATTATTAATGAATATTTTGTTCTATGTTAGAAACAAATTTTTATGGTTAAATATAAAATATTCCAAGGTTTCAAAGTGATCGTAAATCTAGGAATCAACCACAAGAAAAAACTCAATTGACTACATGAACACTAGATCATTCATAATAAGGATTCAATTGACCACATTAAGGACTATGGAAATTATCATAGCTTTAAAAATTATGGATAATACCACAAGGATAAATATATCGATTGTAGTACTATTTGATTGTCCATGGTAAAAATCTTGTAAACTCCTTTAACGACAGCAAGATGAAATGTAGCAATCATATGTGGAAATCAGTCATTTGGCAAAGCATTAGAGTAATAGAATATTATGATTGATCGACTATATTATGAAATCAAGAGACCTTAGGATAAATTTTGAATTATGGAAAAGTATTTAAGAGATCATATGATTACTTTGAGTGACCACATGTTAATGTGAAGCAACCACACATTAATGTGGAGAGGTCAAATCTAAAAATAATCCAATTCATGGTAAGTCAAGTAAATTGACTATAGTTTCTGCCTAAGTGTAGAATCAATATTGAAGTATCAAGATAAAATGGAAGACTTGGATCGACCATGTATAATTGGAATCATATTTAAGTAATATATTCCAATGACCATCTTTGAAGAATTAAAATAAAGTTCAAAGAATTTGGATTATTTTGGATTTCATATTGAATACGATGATCCTTTAAAGATTATTATTCAACAGATACTTGAACAATAATTTATCTATTTAAAGGGATAAATTGTTCAAATATAAATAACCTAATAGAATAGAATACTTATGACAAAAAAGATAACATGCATGTTATAACATTGTTTTCAAAAAAATTTCACACTTTGTTTTCCGATGTACTTCACTAAAAAATATAAGATAATGCATCCAATAATTTCATCTACTATCATAATCAAAAGAAGAATTTGGGAAGATAATAGAACCTTGTTGATCAACCAAAACTTAATCAATATCAAAACTATAGTGAACTTCACATTTTCTCTATCTATTTCACATTATTTTTTTGTTTCACTTGCACTGTTTTTTATATATATTGATAACATACTCAAGTACATTATTAAATGGTACTTTTATACTATTTATTTAATTTTATTCACTTTTTATTCCCATGAACAATAGTTAAATAGGCTTGGTGATTTTTTGGACAACCTTCTATACTATTAGATTTTTATACATGGTCTAGGTTGTGGATCATCCTATTTATATTAATAAACATATTTGATTGTGGGTTATTATAAAGTGAGGAGGAATAAGTCTCAACTTGATACTAAACATCTTGTTTTTTTATTTCTATTATGTGTTATTTAATTTTTTCTTAATCAATATTAAAAAAAATTTACAGTAAAAATTATAAGTTTCAAATATAATTTTGGTAAGTATTTACAAATCACTTTAGAAAAACAATAATTTCATTGATAAATTTTACCAATGATATATCTATTATTTTTTTGTGAGTTGAGTAATATTGAAATTTATGATACTCTAATTTCATTTTAACTGAGTTTTGATCAAAACCTTGAGAGTTTACTTCAAAAATAAAATTAATGATACCGATTGTATTAGTTAATTGGGTGTTTTCTATATTGAAGGATTTTTTTTAAATTGTTTTAATAGAAATTTTTATTTTACGCTTAATTCACCCCCCATATTTTCATGAGAACTCCACTTTGATCATCACTAAGTAATTTATGTGTATAGTTATCTAATTTCTCTTATTTATAATAGAATTTATTTTTTAACAAATAGTTTTTATGAACTATATGAGATTATTAATTAAATACTCATGGTTTATGGTTCATTGAATTCTATAAAATATTGGAAAATAAGATAAGGATATAAAAATTTTAACTCAGGTAAAATATTGTATCCATATTATTTTTAAAATATGAGGTAAATATATCCTACCTCCTTTAGTGACATATTTTAAATAATAAATCCTTAATTTTATAATTATTCTCCTAACATATAGATTTCTATATAGGACATGGATATGATAGTTTATTTATTAAATATTATCAATTAAGGAAATAAGTGTTATTTCAAAATACTAAAGGTTTTGTTATTTTAGCATTATATTATAAAAATGATATAGTGTATAATAATCTAGTGAAAGTTTGTTTGGACCTGAATAAGTTTAAATTTAAAAAATAAAAATTTATACTAATTAAAATATGAAGTGAAGGTCTCTTAATATACTCAAAGGATTAGGGTATTTTGGAAAAATATTAACGTAAAGAGTTACATTAGTTACCAAAAGGATTTAGGGAAAACATTATGGAAAATAATCCATGAATGATGATGAAAATGAACATAGAAAGATTTCTAAGTAGACAACAGAAGTTATTAACATCATAACATTTGATATTTTGAAGTTAATATTTTTAAATAATTTGTTCAACGAGTTGAACAATAAGAATATTATTCTTAAGTACCTCTGTTATTCAACTTTATTTCTTCATAGATATTAACCTATAAATATTTTAGAAATAAAATTTTATCTGATAGTCACATAGTGATGCGATAAGAATTTCATAGAGATGTAATTAGTTTAAAAACCCCAAAATGTGTAGTAAAAATAAGGCATCTCTGGCAATCTATCATATTTTAAATGATTATAAAAGTGACTATATATAGTTTTTTAGTATTAGTAATATATTTTAATAATATAACATAAATAATGTTATATAAAATATTTTATTAACTTTATTATTCTTTCATGTTGTATGCATATACTCATGAAGTGAAATGAAAATTAACCTCTCAAAGTAAGACTTTTAATTATCCCTAATAAATGTTCATTATAGAATATTATATAATGTGATGAAATATTAAGGTTATCATGAGTAAGGTTTCTTATAGACATACAGAATATTCCCATAATTCACAAAACAAGTTTTATGTGCAATATTACTCATGAAGTATACCACAAGGAGTTTCAAACACTATTTATTTGGTATACTAAGGGTTTCATGTTTCATATTGAAATTTCCCAATACCTGAGGTTAGTGATATACCTAGTATTAAAAACTTTACACTTTGACACATTTCTTGAAAATTCCTTGAGGCTTAGTTAATCCTAAGGTGGTTGGGTGCATTATAGATTATATTGTAAGCTAAAGCCTATCCATGATAGGATTTGTCCTCTCATATGATGATTATGACATATTAACCCTCAATTAAGACAAGGTAAGGGATTGTATAGTTATACCTGGATAAGTAATATGATGTGATTATCTATTTTGGTGAGGGGCATGTGATGTCCTCATCCACTTTAATGAATGAAATGTGAGGTATTTATGACATGTTTAGTCTATACTCATAAATCAAGAACAAATGGTTTGCTACATAGGATTGGAATATTATTTGTTTTATGGTTACACAATATCTTAGAAAAATGGATCATATGAAAATGTATGCTTATATTTGATGCAACCGGTGTACATGGGTATAGAGATACATGTGTTTGATGGAGATCACATTAGATCCATCTTTTTCTTGAGTAGAATTTATACTTTACTAGAGGCCACTATTTTCTTAAATTTATGATTTTTAGAATTAATATTTGTTTCTGGAACTACAAAAACCCATAGGGCCACACTCTTTGGTATACTTAATAGGGATTTAATTATACAAAACACATATAGATAATATATAAGTGTTTTAGAGTTTATCCAGATGGATTTTTTGATGTATATTCATAATATATTTCATATGATATGATACAAGGTGAAATTGATGATAGATTTATAAGTGTTTTGTAATTATTAAAAAAGATTTTCAAAAATGGTTTCACAATTTCTTGTATATGATACAATATAAGGTGCAATGGAACAAAGTCTATAAGGATTCAGTGTAAGTGTGATATTGATTGAGATATGTATTAAATCCTTAAACACATATGATGAGTTTATTCTATATCATATGGTATGATTTAGATATTTTGTAAGGAATTAAATAGATATTTCAAACCAATTCCTTAAGAATACTGTATTTGATGATATGCACTTGTTGTAGGGTAGTGAATCGTATTATATGATTCATATAAAAGCCCTATTATACATTTAGGAAACCAATAATTAAATGTTAATGTTTGAATTGTCTTCAACACTATATATCATTAATACATGTAATGTATAGTGGATTATAATTCTCTAAAATCATTTTTTATTATTCAAATAAAACCACATTGAAGTTAAGTGAGAACCATATAACCACACAATAAAAGATAAGATAAACAAAACCAATGGAAACTAAAATATCTATTAAAAGAAATAAAAACCTCACCAAAATTTAGATGTATAAAAAACATTAAACTATCTAAATCATCAATATAAAAACACCATATATGTTTCATAATAAATTTTTAAACAAGATCATAAGAATCAAAAGTATGATCCAACCACTAAAACTGGATGAAACAGACCACCACTTCAGATTGAAAATGTTATCAACATAGTAAACCAGAATGATCCAAAATAAGAAAACCACCATAACACTACAAGAAAATCCAAAAATAAACCCTGGAATAGTCTCCACAACCCTATAGTATCCTATTCATCACTACAATAGCCAAAATTTCCCCTTCAATGTGAATAAATAATCTTCATAGAGAACCGAATGATCCCCCAAATATCTGATATCAAGGTTGATAGTTTCCTATATATTAACTTCAATGATAGTGGTAATGAATTTAAGGACCACTAGATAGTCATAAAAAAATAAAATATCATATTTAAATTCCTCAAAGGTGAAATCAAGTTGAATTGTAAACTAACTCTGAAGATCATCGTAGATCCCTCATGGAAACATATCGTGCTTTTCTTTGGTCATGGGATTATAAAGGATTTATAACTACATGCATTACACATAAATTTTTTAAAATTTGATTTAATGAATGATCACTTGAGAGTCATATTCAAGGGATATATAAGGATTCATTCACCATGAGATGGTGGTTGTTTGAGCCTATTGATGCCTCGAGTTGATTCCCCTAATATATCTTCTTCCTCTTTCCAATACTTCATGAGATACTTGTATATAATGGAAGAAAATATGGTCCTATATAATTTTTTTAGGTGATTTAGTTCATAATGTTGATACACCCCAAAAATGGTATTATTATGGATGCCTCATATTTATTTTATAAAATTGTATGGGTAATGACAGTAGCAGTTTCATTCTTTGGTGAAAGATACATTTGGTAATTTTATATATATATATATATATACATGGTTTTAGTTTGAAACATGGTGATATTGGTAATTTTGGGTTTATAACTTCTTCTATTAAGTTGAAAAAGTGTTTTTTAATCCTTATAAACCTAGAAATCATGAATACCTTTTTCAATAAATGGTTTCTATATTCAATGGAATAGTGTTTCATAGCACAAATACCCCTTCTATTCCATTTCCAACTACAATCAACTTTATGGTACCACTTTACCCCACCCTCAAACCTTAGACCAATAAGTTCTTTGAGTGTATTTTGTGTTACCAGTGTCTCATTTACCTACTCTTTATTATAACACCCCTAATGAAATTTCTAAGTTCCACCACTCTTGACTACAAGCATGATGTAAATCTATACAACCACTCCATATTAGTATTATCATTAAGATTATGAAATATCCATGTTTCTAGGGATAAATCACTAAGAGTAAAGGATAAAATTAAACCTGTGGGTTGGGGTTTATAGGTGTAGCAACTAGTAAACCAAGCATCAATGATATCTAAATAAGTAGTACAGTTAGTATATGACCATTCAAAAAACATTAATCCTCTCATAGTATAGTATCCCCAATGGACACCCCTACTTATCCTATCATCCCAACCTAGTGTTTTAATAAGATACCCATTATTCATAGTGTGAGATTAGTAGTTTGAATCATGCCACTAATATACCTAGTATCTATGCCCATAGGGTTTATCTATAAAGGAGAGTGTAGAAAATGCTAAATTTACTACTCATTTGATATATTTTCAATATCATGAGTGTAATTAGATATTCTTGATGAGTTGAGTAGTTTTAGGAGAGACTCAAAAAATTATGGTCCAAACATCAATATAGGGAGTAACATTTTATGCTACTAAAAATTAATTAAATTTTGTTTCTGAGGTACCCAAAACTAATTCAATCAAGTTGGGTATGTTCAGGTTCCCGATTAGGTTCCCATTGTGTGTGTGTGTGTGTGAAAGTATGAGCATACATGCATTTGTGTGTATGTGTGTGCATGTGTATTATAATAACACAAAGAAATTTTCTATGTATTCCATGAATATGTTTTGATTTGTAACAAAATTTTATGTGTTTCTCCCATAAAAATATTCATTATAGGAAAATATTATTAAAAAAAATATTTTCTACTAACACAAAAAAAACTATTATAGTAAAAATATAATGTATCATAATAATATGTTTTTCAACATAGAAATTGTTTTCTACCTTTAAAAATATTATGTTCTACTTTAATGCACATTTTTTATCCCATGTAACACGTGTTTTATCTTCAAGTAATACAAAAGTTATGTGTTTTAAATTATATATATATAATGTTTTATATATGTTCTATATATTTTATAACTATCATTTCTTACAATATGTTATATAAATGTTGTGTTCCTCTATAATTTTTCTGAAATATATTCACATAATATTTAGTATTAGCATGATATATGTGGGTGAGTGTTATGCATAAAAACAATATTATGTATAATTATATTATTAGAATTTAGTAATTTTCATTTAGTATTATCATTTAAAATTAATATTATATATATATAAAATAAATGTATGAAACATGTCATGTGACTCATATTTTATGTTTAGTTTGAACTGATCATATCATGTCTTCATTTTAAAAATGTTTTGTGTTTTTTTCCACAAATAGTTTTATTTTTGTGTTATATGATATATGGTTAGTTTGTGTTGTAATTTTTATAATTATTATAATTATAGTTTTTTCTAATAATTTAAAATTACATATTCAAAAGAAAATATGTTATGTGTTTTTAAGAAAAATAATTTTTGTGTTAAATGTTCTCTGTTATATACATTTTTCTCTCAATCTATTAATAATTTTTTGATGTTTTGTTTTTCATTTAGTTCTTCATCTTGTATATTAACATATTTTTTGTTTTTTTCAGTAATTTGTATTCAAATTATGTGATATGAGTCAATAATATTTTTCATATAAATCTTAATATATCTTTTGTGGATTCAACATAAAACATTTTTATATTGAGACACTTACATACATCATAATATAATAGTTTTACACAAAATATTTATTACTCATTTTTAACACAAAACATTTATTTACACAAAAAAATATATTTCACCATTTCAGAAAAACTAATCTACATTATTAAAAAATATTATTTAATTACAATAAATATTTACTCAGTATATAAATTAATTATTGTACAGAAAACATTTGTCATTATAATTCATTTTTCACACAAAAAATATCTAATCTACAATATTTTCAGAGCATGCATGACTTGTTACATAGAATGAAGTGCATAAAACATGTAAAAATTTTCAAGTAGAACATATGGAGTGCCATGAAAATAGGTATGAACATATTTAAAAATAAAAATTATATAAATTATCTACCACAAAACACTTGATCCATAAAATTTTCTTTTTATAACAGTTATAACTAAATATTTTCATTATATAAAAGAATATTTAGTATGTTATACAAAAAAAATTATTATATAATATAATTTAATATTTTCATTATGTATCTATTACATTAAAATGTTTTTACAAAGTAAATAATTTAAATGAGTATTAGTTATGTCATGACTATTTATCGTATTTTGTTTATATTATATTTTCTGAATCTCAACATATATTTTACTAACACAGATATGGGATTTAAAAACATGAAATAAATATTATATCAATTCTTTAAAAGAAATGATACTTTTAGTGTCAATAAAGGTTTTCAGGTTTTATCAGTGCTAAAAATAACTAATAAAAGTCATCAATTATCTACACTAACACACGAGATGATAAATTAAGTCTTTTATCAGAACTTACACTAGCTCTAATAAAATACTTATCAACTATTTATGTGAGGTTCTATATAAAAAACACACTACATGAGGTGATTTGTCAAAAACAATATATTTATTATAGTAATTTAAGTTATATCATACAATAAAAAAAATAAATTAAACCATTTGAATAAAAAAAATACATTGAAACATTCTAATACATTATGATTATATTGATATATACAATTCATTTCAATTAATTAAAATTTATAATTGCCTTCAAAATAATACAATTCATATGAGGCCTTCTCTATGGATCAATAAAACCTCATGGAAAATACAAGATTATTTTTAATAAAAATAATTCACATTTTAGTAATACTATATAAAGAAATAAATAAAACACAAATCCAATAAAATAATTTAAAATAAAATATAAATCAAAAGGATAACATAAATGATAAAACATAATACATAAATAAAAATGATAACATAATACATAATTAAAACATATTACAAAGTAATACAAAATGAACTTCTCAAGATGGATTGTAGGGAATGGGGAGTTACCTTTTTGGTTTCATAACTGGACAGGTTCAATATTGGGTTATCCAGGTTTTCCTAGACCTTTGATTTCATTTAAGGAGGCTAGAGAACATCCCAGGTTCATTAATACAGTTCTGTATGAGATGAAAAGGGAGGTTTTTGATGATATAATTTTAAACTCTGATATAGATAGATGTTTCTTTACTACATCTAATACAGGGTATTTTTCAATAAATAACTTCAACCAGATTTCGGATCATCAAGGGTTACAGGATACTTGGAATAAAAATGTATGGTGCAGTTGTATTCCTACTAAGCTTAACTTTATTTTATGGCAGATAAGAAACTAGGATATTCCTGCAGATGAGAATGTGAGGAATTTAGGAATAAACCTATTTTCTAAATTTCATTCTTGCAAGTTATATAGGGAGGAAGATGCTAATCATCTTTTCTTTGAGAGGGATCAAGCCATAGCAGTATGGAGATTTTTTGGAGGGTTTACTGGTATTTGTTTCACCTAATATTGCTGAAAAATCTTCTATGGAAATATGGTTTCATGATATTAAAGGTGAGGGTCCGAATAAATTGGCTAGAGATATAATATTATGTGTAGGTTGTTGGTACATCTGGTGGGCAAGAAACAAGGCCAGGTTTGAAGGCATTCTTGACACGAAATGGTCCATTTTTATGAGGATGAAATACCTACTTATTGATCCGGTTAATGGTTATAATAAATGTAATGATGCTCCTTCTTTTAGAGCCTTATATGGGAATGCCTTTATTATTCAGCAACCAGCCCATGCGATGAGATGGAATTAATTTCAATGGGTGGCGCCAAGCACAGGTTTGAAGCTGAATTTTGATGTTCCATGCATGCTAGTTATTCTTTGAGGATGTGGGGTGGTTTATGATGATTTGGGGAGTTTCCTTCTTTCCTATTCAGCATAATTTGGGAGGGGTAATTCAATTCAAGAAAAATCCAAAGCTATACAGATGGGTCTTGTATTGTGCACATAGTAAAATATTATGCTCAACCATATTGAAAGTGATTCTTTAATTGTTCATGATGAAATGCATGGTAAAATTATACCTCCTTGGTTAATATCCAATTCTATCAGGAATTGAAAAGCTAGCCTCAAAAACTCTAACATTCGGTTTTCTCATGTGTGGTGGGAGGGAAACAAAGTGGATGATCATCTTGCTTCATTGGTGGTGGCTGAACAAGGTAATAACTTCATTTGTTTTTCAAGTTCTCTTCAGTTGGATCTGGAGGGAGTAAATTTTATTATATGGGATCAATTGTGTCTATTATTTTAGACCCCCCTAGTTAGTTTCTCTTTGACTTCTTTGTTTTAGTTTTCTGCCTTTTTAATGAAAATTCAATATTGATAATGACAAGTGTGTTTGTTCATTTTTTAGTATATGACATGTATTTCAAAAGAAAATATATAATTTGTGTTAAAAACACATACTTTCAATCATTCTGACTGCACTGTATCTAATAATGTCATTTGGTAAATTTCTAAACATCAAAAATCATGGTTTATCATCCTACAGTATCATGACAATCTGATCGTGTTTTCTTAGTTTTGACTTTGTGATATTTATTTTGAACTAAAATGTAATTTTTAAATTTAAAACATGCACTTTCAATGTGTTAAAATGATGTACGGTTAATTTCTACATATAAAAAAGGAATGGAATATCATTTTCCTAAATAATCATGAAAATACAAGGGTTTTTTCTCAGTTTTGATCATGTTATGTGTGTATTCAACTAAAATTTCACTTTTAAATTGAAAACATGCACTTCCAATAATAATATACACATCTCATGATGAAATGAAATGTAGTTATTTTTTATAATTCAAAAATTGATACATAATCAATTTTATAGATTATCGTGACACTTTAAGTGTGTTTGATAAATTTTGAGTATGTGACATGGGTTATAAACTAAAATGTATCTTTTAAACTAGAAATAAACACTTTCATTCCTACCATCCAGAACATATGTTAGAATGAAAATTGATCAATTATTACACATAAAAATGCATCATCAATTTTTTTCCAAAATTATCACAATAATATGAGTTTATTTTCTTGGTTTTGAAAATCTAGTAAAAGTTTTCACCTAAAATGTCACTTTTAAATTGCAAATATACACCTTCAGTTAAACTGGATACACTGTGTGTTAGAATTATGTGAAATTAATTATTATATATAAAAATTGAATAAATTTTTTTCCAAAATTATCATGAAAATTTGAGCATGGTTTCTTAGTTTTGCGTATATGACATGAATTTTAAACTAAAATATTACTTTTAAACTAAAAACATGAACTTTCAGTCATACCAGTCACACTGTAAGTTGGAATGATGTGTATATAATTACTAGATCCAAAAAAATGAATCACTTGTATGTTTTATAATGTATCATGACAATGTGATTATGTTTTCTCATTTTTTGCCTATGTAATGAAAGTTTTGAATAAAATATGACTTTTTAATTAAAAACTTTCACATTCTGTTAAATTGGCCTTAACATGTGTCAGATTGACCTGTGGTTAATTACTACATGTCAAAAATGAATAAAAAATAATTTTACTAAATTATTATGAGATATTGAGAATTTTTACTTGCATTTGAGTATGTGACATGTGTTTTAAACGAAAATGTCACTTTTAAACTAAAACATGCACTTCCAGTCATACTTGTCACACTACATGTCGAAATGATTTGTGGTTAATTAATGCATTCCATAAATGAATCATGGATCATTTTAATAAATTATCATTACATTAAAATTTTATTTTATTGGTTTTGACTATGTGATGAAGTTTTTAACTAAAATGTCACTTTTAAATTGAAAACATGCACTTTTAAAAAAATTGGGAATGTAATGTGTTGGATTTACATGATGTTAATTACTATACATAAAAAAGAATAAATAAACACCTTTATATAATACCATGATAATTCATGTGTTTTTATTCATTTTTGAGTATGGGACAAGTGTTTTGAACTAAAATGTCACTTTTAAAATGAATACATTAACTTTTAGTCATATCTAACACACCGTAGGTTATAATGATGTGTAATTAATTCTAACACAATAAAAATGAGTCATCGATATTTTTTTTAAAGTATTGTATAAATATGAGAATTTTTCTCAGTTTTTACTATCTAATGTACATTTTGAACAAAAATGTTACTTCTAAATTGAAGCACTCACTTTTAGTCATATCAGTCATAACACATGTTTTAATGATGTGACGTTAATTACTACATGTCAAAAATGAATAAAAAATAATTTTACTAAAGTTTCATAATATTTTGATCATTTTTTATTGGTTTTGACTATGTGACACTAGTTTTGAACTAAAAGGTCACTTTTAAATTAATATCATGAACTTTTTGTAAAATTGGTCAAACTATGTATTGGAATGACATGATTCTAAAACCTAACTGTCAAAAATGAATAATTGATCATTTTACTAAAGTATCATGACCATCTAGTAATTTTTTTCTTAATTTGGAGTACATAACCTATGTTTTGAACTATAATTTCACTTTAAAACTAAAAACATGTTCTTTCAGCTATACTAATCACACCATATGTCAGAATGACGTGTGGTTAATTCCAACTCATAAAAAATAAATCAATAATCATTTAAAAAGAATATCATGATATTCCAAGCATTTTTTTACAATTTTAACAATGTTATATATAAGTTAAATTAAAATATCAATTGAAAATTGAAAATAAGAACCTTCAATCATATCATCCTAATTGTGTGAAAAATTGATGTATGGTTATTTATTAAATGTAACAAATTAATAACCACTCATTTTCTTAAATTATGAAAATAATATTAGAACATTGTGTTAGTTTTGAGTATGTGAAATGAAAATTGAAATAAGATGTCACTTTAAAATTAGAAACACTCACTTTTAGTCAAACTAGACACATTTCATGTCAGAGTGATGTGGGGTTAATTCATACAAATTAAAAATGAATAATTAGTTATTTTCCTCAAATATCACAATAATCTGAGAACAGTATATTGTTTTTTACAATTTGACACATTTTTGAACAAAAATGTCACTTTCAAATTAAAAACATTCACTTTTAGTCAAATCTGTCACATTGTGTGTCATATTTAATTCAGTTAATTTCTAAATGTAAACAATTAATAAATAATAATTTTCATAGAGTTTCATGAAAATATGAGTATGTTTTCTAGGTTTCAAGTATGTGATGTGCATATTGATCTAAAATGTCACTTTAAAATTAAAAAACACACTTTCAGTCATGCAGTCAATTATAAGAAAATTAACTAAATAACCATTAGACAAACCACCTTTTCATAATCTATGTGAAATAAAAAATATATAAACATGATATGAAACTTCATTTTTATGATTTCTACAAACATTCGGACACCATATAAGATACCCACTCATTCTGAAATAAATCTATTTCAAATTTTGAATATTTGGACTATTAATAGTCCTGATGGTACTGAAAAAATATAGATAAACAAATGATTAATAAATATTCTATATGAAATTTTAATTACTATTGAATATATATCTTAAAGGTTTCTATTTTTTATATATAATATAATAACTTTCATAAATTTATAAATTTAATAACCATAATCTATGTGATTACATTTTTTTGGAAACTATAGAAACATGGATAAATATTAGTAATTTGTTTTGATATATGTCTTGATAATGAAATATTATTATATATACCCTAATAATTATTCGGTTGTTTAAATCCATAGGTTTCATATGTGAATTGATTTTCCTCATTCCATGTTTTTTATGATAAATAAATATCCCCCTATCATAAAAAAATGTTTGTTAAAATAAAATAAAAATATATATAATTTAAAGTTCATTTAAAAAATATAGAATTCAGTATATTGAAAAATCATAAGGGACATCATTTTTAGTCAAATTGTTGGATATCTATGCGTCTAATCCATAAAAATATATCTTCCCAATACACAAATTGATCAAAACAAGAATTATGTGAGCCTTAAAAAAAATTTAAAAATAAGTGATGGAAAAAAATATTTTATATAATTAGAATGTATGGTTTTATCTCTATATTATAGTTACTAAAGAGAGTCTATTTTTGGTTATTTTATTTTAAAATATCATGGCTTGTTTTTGTGTAATTAGTGAAATTTCATCTTTATCCATTGATGTTTTTTCTATAGAAGTAACATGAGGAATAATTAATCCAAAAAAATTCACATGGTTTTCCCTTTACATTAGTGTGATATATACACTTATAGAATATAGTAATAATATTAAATTGTAATAAAGATAGTACATTAATTTTTAAAAAAATATTTAAATTTATCACTTATATAAATTCACAACCAAGGATTCCAAACATCCATACTTGAAAATTTCATTTACATTATAAATACCAATCATGTAATTAATAACCACTCCATACATATTCACTTAAAATTCAATATATGTCATATATCCATTTAATAATGTTATATATCTTTGAAATTGTAATGTTAATAAATTTGGTGATGTAATTGGAGGGGTAAAGGTTCCCTCAATGTGTATTTTGATCTATTAGTTAATCCTTTAGATTTTCTTGACTCAACCTATTGTTTCAAATTTTGTTTCTCCATATATTATCATATAACATAGTTGGCACTTGACTCATGAAATACATTAATCCCCACTTTCACATGATCTTTTAGAAGATTTTTATTATTTAGAATATCTCTTTAGATATTGTACATTATACCTCTCACAATAAAGTGATAAGTGGGTGATGATATATATAAATCATAATAAATTTCACCCAATATAATTTTAGTGCATGAAAGGTATCGGTAATTGTTTGATTAAAATTTAGTATAAACTATAATGAAAAAATTGATTCCCCAACTAAGGAATAACTTTGAGGGGAATAGTTGGCCCCAAAACAAGGTCTGTTTGGCTCTTCTCGGTGTGGTTGTTATTGGGTTGATTCTTTTTATCGATCCCTTTCAAGAATATGGTTTATCACATCAAACTTACAATTAAAACTTTATATTAAAGTATCTATTTGTCCCTATATCTTTTTTATTGTCTTATTTCCATACACCAATGTCATTTCTTTCTCAAAGTAGTCTCATGGTGACACTCCAAAACCAAAGCCTCTAACATGGAAATATTAGTCTAGATACTTTAAATCCATTGATTGTGATTATTCTTCAGTTATATAAGATGATGAATATTATATCTAAAATACATAAAAATATAGGAAAATAAGTACTCATTTTATGTAATATTGTTTTAGATCAGAATAAATTTCTATTATTTCATACTTCAACATGATTCCCATAATTTTTGTGTGATTTCACTGATTATTTGTCCTTTTTTACATAAACCTACTTCCATAGTTTATAACATGGGATGGAAGTGGATTAATATTTTGACGCATCAAATGAAATTTAAACATGGAAAAATAATTTTTTTGGTTGAGTTTTATTATAGATTGAAAATATATACCACTTTTCATTCAACTGAAGTGTACCCCGTCATTTCTTTACAGTAGGGATGTGGTGTTTTTGATTCATGTTGTTTATTTTTTTCACTTCTTTATTGTTTAATAATTTAAAAAATATTAATCAAAGTGACTAATATACATGATTTAAAATAGAGTAACATCAATTATAATGTACTTTAGATGATTCATCCTCCCAAAGACTAGTGAAATCATCCTAGGTTTCTTGGTTTATGATGTGTGCATTTATAACTAGTGGGTGGGGTTTTACTTTCTCCTTATCATCCCTAATATAATATTTCATAGGAAGTGTATAAAATGATTTATGTTCCTTTTCGATGACAATAAATATGAATTTACTATAACATACATCTAATATAAATATACTTTGTAAGGGATAATGAAAAGTAAATCAAGGTTTCATTATTATAAATTGTATAAGATAGAGAAAGTGTATCATTATTTTACCCTAATATCTTCCCAAAATATTTCCTTAAATACAAGTACAAAAATGTTTTATGTATCAATATCAATAAAAAATGTATTTAAGTATATACCCTAATTTAACTAAAGAAAATGGACTTATTGGGATAAGTAGGTTAACCATATGAACTCCATACAACCCAAAATTAATTATCATTACTTCTTGACTTAATAATTTTTAATAACACCATAATGTTATGTTACTCCTTCCTTTTTTTTGACATTATTATTTTTTCCTACTAACTCACATTAAAATTATTTCTCACTTAAGAATGTTTTTAACCTTCAAACATTTACTCAATTTCAGCATTTCCAATATGTTTTTTCCTCAAGATTGGTATCATCAGTAGATGTAGAATTCATTATCTACAAAAAAAGTAAAACAATTAATTTATTTTATATAAATACAGTATTGAACAGATTATATTACAAGGTTACAAATTTTATGCAAAAAAATAATCATATATTTTGAACTATTCATTCAAATATTTTTCCCTTTAAAGGTTGAAGAGATTTGGTCCCTCTATCAAGTATTCAAGTACCATCATTATTGTCCCCTATAACATACAAGAAAATGTCTACATTGAGAACACCTTTAATTGATTTCAACATAAATTTTAAAGGTTCAACCTCAATGAAATATTTATTTTACCCTAGAATTGTTTTATTCACCATCAAAACAATTGGACAATTTGTTTTTTATGATAAAGGGAATAAAATATATGTATTGTTTATGATTCCATTATAAATATTTCATCCATATAATCTTCCTTACAAAAATTCACATTCATAAATCTCAATTCATTGATTTTAACTACACATCTATTATCAACCCATTTTCATCAAAAACATGGAAATTATAATTTTTTATAATCCAAATCCAATATTTTTTCAATGATGCCAATGTTTGACATATTTAAATAAATTGGATTTTTGTTCTTGGTACAAGATACATGAATTTCTTCCACCATAACATTAAATCCATTATTTTTTTGTCATACTATGTTCATATTATTTATTTATATATAACTTATAACTATTAGTTATGTAACCATTATATGATAATATATGTGCACTTTTTACTCTTTCTAGTTATTGAAGTTGTTTGAAATTTTAATTTAAAGTTATAGATAAATCATTAAAAATATAGTCTCTAAACCATATTATAAACTATTGATTATGTGTATTTGATATCTATATTTCATCACATTATGGATTAAAATACCTGATAATTAATTTGTGGGTTTCAACATATAACACAACCTATATAGTGTTATATAAAATGTAATGGTGGGAAATCTCATGCTCTATAATAGAAATTGTGACAACATAACTTCTATAAATTCGTCACCCACAAGGTTCCCACTATGATAAGATTTTGAGATACCAATGTTATCCTCACAAGTGAGGTAATCAGTACATAATTCAAAGGATCTTTAAACAATATATCACTCTATAATAAAACCTTCTACCTAAGTTGTATTTTTTATTTACCATTTATAAATATTTATATACCATTTAATGGGTTATATCTATTGATAATGATGAGGACTAAATATTCTGATCTCTTTAACCAAATAAAACATCAAGTAAAAAATTATATCAAATAATAATGGATAGAATAACACATCCAATTCACATAATATGACATCAATTTAACTTTTCATAGTTGGAAAATTCATCATGTCTATAGAATTTCTATATATATATTTCAAAAGGAATAAAATTTTGGTTAATGTTGTCTTAAATTTTTATGTAGAATGAAATGTAAAGTTGTAAGCATAAAATCTTATATCTAAACATGATAGTCATGTGATTTAAATTCCTTTAACTTAAAATCACTCAGCAAAATGATATTATTAATATTTTATGAATGAACCTCTAGAATTATTACACTATTAGAGAATTTAAAAAACATAAATCTATCTTCAATGGAAAGAGTGTAAGCTTAAAGTGGAATAAAAGTTCATATTTAACACTTCATTGATGAAAATATACCCTTATCCTCATATCAATCATGTCTAAACTATAATTGATTACTTTTTTTGTGCATTTAGTGACATTATAATGAAACTATCACATACATTTTCTCTATAGTCATGACATCAGTAAAAATCATGATTTATAAATAATTCTAATATGTTAATTTGAAAAAAAACTGATCATTTTCTAACCCATTTTCTTAAGGATTTTCAAAAAGGGTTTACCAAAAATGGTGACAATTTCCTTTACTTTCTCAAACAATTCATCACCTATTAACAGAAAAAGTGTTGTACCTTCTTTTGAATTACCATAAAATTCTATCATCCAAGATCAGTATGTATGTCATTAAGGGAAAAAAATTAATGTTATAGAAACACTATCTTCAAGGAATTTTTCTGAATAATTGATTGTATACCTTCTTCAAAAATGATACACCCTATCATTATTTTAATTTTATATCCTAAAAAATTACATAAAGAGAAAAGTTATTTATTATCTTAGAAAACATAGAACTCAATGTAATCACTTCATTTATATGATCATCATATAACATAACGCCTAAATACCACTTCAATTTCAAATCTTCAATCAATGGATCCAAATAAACATCAATATCATTACTAGGATGTTTGGGTCCTAATATTAGTAGACACAACATAGTTTTATTTTGATTCAGTCATGAAAAAGGTGGAAATTTATAAGTTATTAACATAAATAGACTAGTACTAATAGTGTTATTTATACACCAAAAGGATTAATTCCATCTGAAGATAGAAAAAATAGAGGTTTCTTGGCACATTACCAAATTTAGGATAGTCGTGATCAATTTTATTCCACTAAAGATATTTTTTTTGGTGGTAAAGTTTACTATATTGAATTCTTATATATTTTTTCCACATCAATTTACTTAAAATATCATCATTTATATATATATCTCTAAACCATGTAATGATTGGAAAGTACCATACAAATTTTCAAGGGCTTGATTCATCATTATTGTATCAATTCACACCACACTTGGGAAATCATTTTAGTGATTCATGGTCATTGAGATACAATATATATCCCTTAATATAGGCATTAATTCTATCAAAGTTAATACCCATTGAACATAAAATTCATTTAGAATTATGTGTTTTAAAAGGAAGATCAATATCTTTAAGTAACATATCATTCAAGAGAGAAAGAAAATTTGTTAACATGGTGTTGATCCATATATTTATTTCTTTCAAATTATATACATTAATTAGGTTAAAAATATTATATATTTAATAAAATTAGTATATAGTGGCTTCTAATCATATTTATTTAACTTATCAAACAACTTATAACAATCATAAAAATCATCTTCAACAACCATTCTCATTTCCTCGATACAAACTCCATTATCATTTTTGGTTATACTCTTATTAGATGATCTATAAACCATATTATTTTCCCAATCACTAGATATATTCAGTTTTTTCCTATGATTATTCAAAAATTTATAAATTCAATATATTCCAAGATAGATCATTTTCCCTTATGATTCATCTAAACAAATTTTTCTTTAAAATAAACAATGTAAACACAAATAAATGATTTGAGAAGGATCATTTTCATTACCTATTGTAAAATCAATGAAAAATTTAACCCTATCCTCATACTCTTTTATCATACGATTGGAATGTATCCATTTTTTATTCATATTATACTTATTTAGTTCAACAATTTTAATACTTCACAAAAAACACATAAGGTAATTAATCTAGTATTCATATTTGATTCATATTCATCGTATTTGATTCAACAGTAATAGAATTACCTTTTACCATTAATAAATCTTCTATATTTAGGTAATAAATCATGTTTTTAAATTATATATTACTTTAAAGTTGATTTTATTCATTTTTTATATTTAGTTTAACTATAATGATTAATACCTTTATAATTACTTATTTTGAATCATTTCTTTCACTTTCACTTATCCCAAACTCACACATTTATTATATTATTCTCTTTGAGACATTATAAATATGTTCAAAATTATTATTTTTTAATATAATTTATTTAGATAAAAAATATAGTTAAAATATATTTTTAAAAGTTTTTTAATTCTAAAATTTTTTAATAAAAACCAACTACATTTTCAATATAAAACATAAATATTTATAAACTTTAAAACAAAATTGTAATTTTAAAATAATATTTATTGTATAAAAATTTTAGTATGATGTAATTTTATATTATATTTTATGAATATATTGTTTTCAATAATTGATATTGGAAATAAACTTTATAATGGTATTATAGGATCATCATATGATCAATGTAGTGGAAGAATCCTTTTGAAAGTGTTTGATCTATCATCAACAGAACCTACATATAGATGTAGAACATAAATAATAGGTGTACCTAAAATGCATCAAGCTTCATTCCTGATGATCATCAAATGCTTTTTCTTCATATTAATCATTTTTGGATATCCGATGGATTCTCACATCTATAATATTTCTATTAGACACTGGGATCCTCGTTTTTAATGAGAGGACCCCTAAACATAAAATATGTGTTAGCACCATATTCATATATATGAATATTGAACAAGGATAAAGATAGAGAATCAACTATCAGCTATCAAAATCCTATATCTCCAAAAGGGGGATCACATACCTTTATATATATTCTCTTCATTCAATGAAGATAGTGGAGCCTTTACTACCATCTCATGGAAATCGACATTCATTACAATAGTTAACACCCATAGGGGAGATCATCATTTCAACACTTAAAATCATCATCTATCCAAAAATCAATTATCATAATGATACATAACTAAAGGAAACTAATTGGGAATATGTGGAAAAATGAATTCAGGTGATATCACATATTTCATGTCTATCATACACTATGATAAAAACCAATCCTATGTTATAGAAGAAAAATTTTCATGCCTATATCATAGGCTAAAACTCTAGGTATGTCATAAAATATTATATACCCATTTTATTGAATTTCTAATAATCTCCCAATTTCACTAAAATCCTATAAATACTTTATGAAATATTTCATAACACTTCATGAATATAACCAAATTATTTTCGGTATGGTTTATCAAACTGTATTCATTTTAGAAGAAAAACTTTTTCCAAAACATAGTCCTTATCCTAAGGCCTAATTGTGTGAACCTACAGACATTTTCAGTATTGAAAATAATTATGAAATCCCAATTTAATTTATGTAGGTAAAGAGAGGACTCTAGTAAAGAATTGGTGATACTCAAGCTACAAAAGGGTCTAGTGTGTCCTTGATTAAACATACTCGTATCTCCATATAAACAATTACATCATAAGATATATCATATACATTAAATATATAACTACATAATTTATTTTTTCATGAAATTTAGTGGCCACTAGATATGAAACATTTTAATATATAATAGTCCAACTCACATATTTATGATTCTCTAAAATAGATTGATCAGGTCAATGAATACATCACATGACATTCATATAGCACATGAGAACATTACATATCCCTCATCCAAGTAAAAGAGAACATCATGTGTCACTCAATAAGCATGGCTATACACTTCCACATAAAAATTAAATCAAGGGCATAGATGTCTTGTTTCATTATACAAGTATAAAAATCTCATCTTAGTTAAGCTATAATCTATACCAAGATAAAAAATATACCCAAACACACTAGGATTATCTAAGATGCAAGACTTGTGTAAAAAGGGTATCAATATATGAAGATTCTCATGTTAGGTATCTTTATAACCTCAGGTAATAAGGATTCATAATGAACATACACC
The DNA here is from genome assembly GCA_963277665.1 of Viscum album. NCBI lineage: Eukaryota > Viridiplantae > Streptophyta > Magnoliopsida > Santalales > Viscaceae > Viscum > Viscum album. The sequence continues at coordinate 623,130,923 of OY728150.1, read as the reverse complement.
CTTAAGTATATCAAGAACTGTATAGCATTCCTTGTGATATACTTTGGTGGGTCAGTACAGATAATGAGACTTGACTTATTATCTCATGATTCTATTATTTGTATATCGAATACAAATATTTGTATAAATCATAATATTATACTAAATATAATCATAACATATCATCAAAACCCCTAATACTGTGTTATCATCATATATTAGGGATAACTCAGTACCACACATTAAGTAGATTTTATCATTCCACTATTCATGTGATATAAGTTATAGCACACATGAATGAATGATAAACAATTTTTTCCTTTATTGCAAAATCCTGATACATTTTAAAACCATTTCATCCAATCTATCATGTATCTTATACCAAGATATTTAACATGAGCCTCATTAATTTTTTGTGTTGGTGGTTTCATTATAGATCTATAACATTCTTGTATATATCCACCCAAAAAATCTTTACATCACCCCTCTCAATGATCTCTTGAATGTGTTGGAAATTGAAAAGGATGTGTTTGTTACTTTGGTGAGACTGGGGTTCCTTCGCCTAATTAATATCCCCATTTTACATATTGAAGGTTTATTTATCCCTCAATTCTAGGAACCCCCCAATTTTATAAATAAATTTTTCAATCCCAATATTTTTATTCACAACATCTTATGTAGTCATGTTCTCTACCTCTATTATTGATTCTTCTATGGTGGATTGTTTAGAAATATTCCAACTGATAGTTACACTGATTAATAAAAACAAGTAACCAAATTGAGGTCTCACATCATCTTTTTCATATTAGAAACTAGCATCAATGTAACTATTTACACTAAGCTTATCCTCTCCTCTAAACACCCAGAACATATCCTTACTTATTTTCAATTACATTAGGATGTTATTTGTATAAATATAGTGACTTTAACCATGATTGAATTGGTATCAGCTTGTAATTCTAAAATAATAACTGACTTTGAGTTGATTACAATACATGTAATACATTATAGATCTTATGGTGGATGCATAAGAAATTGTATCCATCCTTTCTAACACTTTAGAAGGATTTTTAATCTTCTTATTCTTTTTTCCATGATACAATCATAAAGATCCATCCTTGAATTTTTCATGCTAAACCTATTAATCACTTTATTGATACATGTGTTCTGACTTGGTCTAAAAATCCTATTAGATCTTCATACCCAATATGTAGTCTTCTCCACACATGTTTTTCATTGATAATATTTTTTCCAACTACAGCACTATAGAGTGGAAAATTGGGAAATCATTTTTAATAAGAAGTATTTCATTTACACACAACATTATAAATACTACCACACACTCACTAATCCAATTTCATACACAATAACTATATAGTTTATTGATGAAACAAAACTCTTTGATTTCATCATAAAACTATATGTTCCAACTCTGAGAAGCTTTCTTCAATCCATAAATTTATCATTGTAACTTTTAAACCATATCATATTCACCCTACACTTAAAAGCCTTAGGCTATATCATATACATTCCATTGACTAAATTCATGCTAATAAAAGTAGTTTTGAAATCCATTTCCCATATTCAAAAGTATTTTTCATGTAATGAAATATTCAAATGTACTTAATCATTGAAATTGGTGAAAGGGTATCTTTATAGTTAGTACCATGAATTTGTTTTAATCATTTTCCATTAGGTAAGCTTTATAGGTATAAACTATGATATCCATATCATTTTTATTATGTAAACCCTAATTTCACTCTATAGTTATTTCCTCTTCAGGTGAATCCACCATATATCAAACTTGGTTAGTGTACATGGATTCTATTTTAGATTCCATGGTTTTTATCCATCTCTCAGAATTATAACTCTCAATGTACTCGGGATAAGTATTAGGTTCATCACCTATAAACATTACTTCATCATCATTTTCCACAAGAAATAAATATCCCTCATGCTTCTTGTGAATACTACCATACCTTCAAGGTTCTTGTGTAACTTGATTTGGTTCTTCTTAGACAACTCTTTATGGGACTAGATCAATTTCTATCTCAATAACATTTTCTTTTTATTAGTTTTGAACTACTATAATTTTAAATTTCCTCCCACTAACTCCATGATTGATATATTCCTTCTCGAGTAATAGAGAAAATTGGGCCACAAACACTTTTTTCTTAGTATGATTATATAAATAATATCCATTAGTTTCATCTGTATAATTAACAAATAATTGCTTTTATTAATTAAGGTCAATATTATCATAAGCCAATAATTTTATGAATACTTCACAAACCCAGATATTTATAAAATATATATTGGGAAATTTCCCAGTCCATATCTCATATGGTGTATCTATATCTACTTTTTATGGAATGTGATTAATTAGGAATGTATATGTTTCCAGACCTTGTTCCCATAATAAAATAAGATGGTCATACTACCTCATAATTAATCTAATCAAGTCTAACAGTGTAATATTCCTCCTCTCAAACACACCATTCCATTTTTTGGTTCTAGGAGGAGTGTGTTGTAGAAAATTTACATAATCTTTTTGATGATCAATGAATTACTAGATCATGTATTCACCTCTCAAATATGATTGAAGAATCTTAATACATTTTCCCAATTGATTCTGCACTTTATTCTCAAACTCTTTAAATGTTTCAAAAGTTTCATACTTTTGTCTCATATAAAACACAAAACCATACCAACTAAAATCATCAATAAGGATTATGGAGTAACTAAACCCACCATTTTATTTAATTCTCATTGGTTAAAATACATCACTATATATGAGATCTAATAGTACACTAGGTCATTCACCTTTTCTATTAAAAGGTACTTTGATAATTTTTCCAATAAAAAAGAATTGAGATTATTAATTTTTTAATGACCGAATTATTCCAACAATTTATCTTTATAAATTACTTGGATGTGCTTCTCATTTTTATGTCCAAGGTGAAAATATGATGCATGCAAATTTTCATGTATCCTTGGTCAATATTTTTATTTACCTAAGCATGTAATATAGTGCAAGACCTAAGATTGATCTCTTGAGGAGGATGCTCTCACACACTATTATCATATATTCACTACTTATTACTAAAGTATATTAAATAAATATATACTAATATAGTAGGGGTGTTAAGTAATATAAATATATATAAAAACATATAAATTAAAAATGAAAAGAAAATAAAATACAAATAATTCAGTGAAAATAGAAGTTATTCTAGTGAGTTCACAGTTATGATAAAATTATTCCCTAAATTATAATTCCCAATATCAAATCTAATATAGTTATTAGGACCTATAACATTACACCCTCATAGTTTTAATTGTTATTACCTCGCACTAAAAAATATTTATATAGGGAAATACTCTTCCTAAATCCATCTAGGATGCCTCTTCGCTAACCATCACTACATAATCCAAACTTCATTGTATAAATGAATTAAATAGTGAATATAAGGGATATTAATAATGGGGAAGAATAATACAATGGTATTTAAAATAGGGATATTGCGCACCATAATCAATTTAACCAATATTAAAATTATTATAATTGAATAAATAAATACATAAAATTAAAATAATTATAGTTATCCACCGCTAACTTCCTTCAAACAAGTGTTAATTTTATTTCTCCATTTGCATGGAGTTAAGAAAGTGTGGTGAGGGAAACAAAATAAAATGGGAGATAGAAGTTATTTAATATATAAATAATAAAAATGAAAAAAAATAGTTATATAAATACTAAAAATAAATTTATATTCAAGATAATAGTAAAGGGGGTTATAAATCCTTTAAATATTAGATGGTAGAGTGATTTTATAGGTAGAGGGTAATATTTTTTTAGTTTACATCGGTAATGTTTGTGGTTCATGGGAAGTGTAATTTTGGTGAAAGAAACATATTCACATAGTCTGCTTTCATCTGGAAGAAACATTGGAGGTAATTTGATGGATCTTCACACACAACACCATTTTCTTCAAATTTATCCATGTATAATCCTTATTTAATGGTCTTTGAATTCCTCCCCATGAAAGAAGGTGTTTGTATAACATACCAGGTAATTATAGAATAATACACTTTTAAATCTATTAATATTTATGAATTATATATTAATTTTAATTTAAATGGGATTCTATGTATGATAGCATACCCGACTCGCAACAATGGGTTTCTCTGAAATCTTATGTTGCACACAAGACTGAGTTATACCAAAAAATAATATATTATTAATATTATTATTTTAAATGATTGTCATCACCAAGCCATAGAATTATAGGGAATGAATATAACTAACTATATTATTTTTACACATGTTTATTAAATGTTTTTACATTTATCCAATAAATTTCATAGGCTTAAAATGAGAATAAATCCAATTTTAGGAATAGAAGCTCTAATATTTTTAAAAGGTAGTTTTACCACCTTCTGATGGAGAACCCATTTTAAATATAGTTTTTGAAGAATTTATATGTTCTATTTGAAAAAATAAACTTCTTATTTATAATTGGAACATAAAAATATAGTTTGGATAAATTGTTGGTATTTTTCTAATAACTTTCATATTTTAATGAATAGTGAAAAATACAGCATTTTAATTCAAAACAGTTTTTTGTCTAATTTATTTATATAGTTATATTGTACTTTAAATTGTTTTTAATGTGTAATTATACTAATTTCTTATTATTTTATCCAATTTTTTTCATTTAAATCAATTTCAAATTGAAATTAGATATAAAACATTTCAAACTTTTGAACGTTTCACTTTAAAACCCCACTTTTTAGTTTTGTTTGCAGAATTAATTTTAAATAAAATTTTCCCGATTATTTGAATTGAATTAGATAAAATGGATTCCATATTTATAATTAGAAGATAAAATTAGGTTTTAAGGTTAATTTTATTTTTAGGTATAAAAAATTTACCGTGGTAAAAAAATTATTTGTCGTAGTAAAAGTAAAATTTTGACAAAGGTTAAAGTTAAAAGTTAAAAGCTTGACCTACCTAAAAAATACAAAATTTAATGGTTTTTTGAGGTCTAGATAGAACATAAAATTCCAAAGAAATATTAATTACAATCCAAAGTTTTTTAAATTAATGCCACCTCTATATTGTTGTATTTTAATATAAAATAATCAATAAATTAATCACTTGAACCCACCTCTACTAAAGTATAAATACCACATTTCCACCAAGATATTTTGACACAAAAATCATTTTAGACCCTAAAATATCTGCCCAAACCTCTCCTCCATACTTTACCCTTGTCCAAGTTCTGATTTTCTCACCAAAATACCAAATCCAAGGTCCTCAAAGGTCTTTCAAGTAGGGGATATTCATGAGGTGATTTTCTCAAAGTACCTCTCTTAATCTATTTTATTTTCTAATTTATCTTCTCCAACTTCATCCATCAATGCATGATTACTAAAAAATATTTTATATACTGGATTTTTTTTCTTATGGAATATATCATATTCATTTCATTTCTCACCTCCACTTATTAAAATAAATGAAATTGTTGTCCAGTTTATGTTGGTTAATCACCTCCGTAAATAATGTTTTTGTTATTTTTTCCATTACCACCTTCATAGTTAGTCTTAAAACCATTATTATAGTAAAATAATATTTTAATATGTATATTATAACCTATTTCATATTCTGGATATCTTATATTAAACATAGTTTCATGTTTTCAATATTGTTGTTATACGATAACTTCAATTGGGGACGTGTGGACTATTGACTCCTCAAAAGGATGTGATTCCTTCAAACATCACAGGGAATATATTAAGGATTTTTTTAGTAAAAATATATGATATAAATGAAATATTAATTCTACTATAATGACATTATATATGTATAATGATTTATATACATTTCATTTAATTTCACTCTTTCAATATGACAGGAAAAATGAAAATGGCGTTCATGCGTACGTATGGCCTACCATCTCCATGAATGATGTTTTTTTAATATTATTATAAATACTTATATAATGAATATATAAGATATTTATATCATTTTTATATTCTATAGAAAATTTACTTATGACCACATGAAATATTAACATCGTACCAAGTTTATTTTCGACTCAAGTAACGAATATTAACAAAACATCTGATATGATCTTAAAACATTATGTAATTTTTATAACATGTTAATAAGTGATATAAAAGAAATAATAAAATTGAAAACTTTTCTCAATAAATTATAAATTAATCAAAGTTTATTATTCAAAAATATAAATATTGTACATGACGAGTTGGACTCAGAGTAAGGGAATTTCTTAACCCAATTTCCATTATTTTGGATAAATTTATACTTCTTGATTATGTCGTTAAACTCTTATGTGTGAAATGAATTTTTTAATATATTATATTATATTTCATTTATATATTTAATTTCATTCAATGCTTTTTAAAATGAATCTTTTTATATGGAGTGTTTCACTTTTCAAAAAAAATGACAAAACGAATGTTTTTAACGTATACGGCAACAATGACTTATTTGTCGTCGTAACCATTATTTGATATTTGTATTCCTCTATATGAATTAATTTTTTTAAAAGGAAAATAAATACCATATTCTATTTTCATGTATTTTGGTATTTAAAACTATTTTGATAAGGGATTTATTATGTCAATATCTTGAAATTATGTCTTGTTATTGAAATATGGAAATGTTATTTTTCCATTATGCATGATTTATGTGTTATGATTATGTTTTGGTTCTTGGAATTTATTATCTATATGGGTGCTTACATGATAAAATGAGGTCGATTGAGCCCATTATATCTCTCCAATGTAATGGGTAATGATATGGAGTTAAATGACAGTGTTTCTCCTAAGAGATTTAGAGAATGTACTGTGATGGGTATTCCATACATAACTATGAAGGTTACTCCCTATTAGCTATGAAAGCTATAATGCAAGTGTGATATGGATTTTACAAGTTAAATTTATCATTTATGATGTCTATTACTTTTTTAATAATCTTTTGATTTTATGAGGTGTGTTAAAGAGCATATATTTTACGGGTGAAAGGTATGATTTCATGGGTTTAGAGTATTCATGGACTAAAATTTTTCTTTCTTAATTTTATATCCCTTACTGAGATTTTTTGTGATCATCCCAAGTTTTTAAAATGTTTCATATGTTATAAGGATGAGTAAGAGAAAGGAAGAGGTCAATAATATTTTTATCAAGAAAAGAAATCATATTTTTTTAAGTGTTTTCCTTTGGTTGAAAAAATGGATACTATTTTTGGAAGTATCCTCTTGTATGATTATGGTATGATATGTATTAATGATGGCCTAATTATCTAAAATTATAAACCTTAAAAGATACTCAATGTGAATTCTTGACTTAAATCAAGATTATGAAATGTTTAAGACTGGGGCCTTATATTAGGTATTAGAGGCCGGTTTAGATAACTTTAGGGGTTAGAATATTGTTAATAGAATGTCCATAAATGATTTTTACTTTATTATCAAATTTAAATTATATAGAATTTGAATATTACCATGTTTCTTTTTCAAATATAATTTTTTTTAGAATGGTTTTTTGCAGGGTAAATAGGGAATATATACTGGGATGACATCTAGAGGAAAAAAACCTTCTAAATAAGCAACCTGAGATGTTCAGAATCAGAACTAAACAGTTTGTTGCAGTGATGGAATAGTTGACTCAGGATATAAATAGTGGTGGTATATATGCATGAGATCATCCAGATTAACCACAGAGGAACATGTCGGTAGTGGATCATTTCAAGAGGCAACATCCCTTATTATTTAGTGGATCATCTGACCCTACTCTAGATGAAGAGTTGATTAAATCCCTAGAAAAGAATTTTTATGTCATGGGGTGTCCAGATAATCAAAAGTTTAGTATTTTTGTTTATTATTTTGAAGGTGAAGCTGATTAGTGGTGGTCTATGGTAAATAATATCAGGGAAATTCTCTTGATTGGGATAGATACAAAAATATGTTTCTAGAAAAATATGTTCCTAAGGTAGTTCGACTTAGGATGGAAAAAAAATTATTGTAATTGAGGTAGGAGGATTATTTGATGGATGCTTATGAAGAAAAATTCACTTGACTAACAAGGTATTCTCTAAATTTCATCTATGTTCATGATAGTAAAATAAATTTTTTTTACTCAGGATTAAAGCCAAATTATCAAATGGTGTTGGCTTCTCATGAGTTCAAAAGTTACGAAAAACTTGGTTGATGTGTAGAGAAGGTGGAAATGGAGTTTTTAAATGATCATGTGTTCTTTGAAAAGAAGAAGAATAAGAGGTCGGAGTGGTAGGAGAAAGGGAAGAGTTATTCAAAAAAGTCTGATGATAAGAAAATCAAGTTTATATTTTATAAAAATTGGGGTAAAATCACACTGGAGAATGCCTTCTGAATTTTGGTAAGTGCTTCTGATGTGGTAAAATGGTGTATAAGGCTTTTAATTTCACTGAAAAAGGTAACGATAGTGGTAAACAAAGTCTGATTTACATTCAGAAAAAAATTTAAGTGTGATGAGATATGTCATTATGCAAATGAGTGTCCAAAGAAGAACTAGAATGAAGGGAAGCAATTGGACTATAAGAAGAAAGGTGTGGTGAAATCCTTTGAAACTGCTTTAGGTGATGTTGGTCCATCAAATGAGGTGGTATCAGGTACATTTTTTGTCTACTTAGATTATGTCAATGTGTTGTTTTATTTAGGGTCTACACATTATTTCATTTCTAAAAAAATCTAGTAAATTGGAAATTATGCCTCAAGGAATGAATCCAGAACTTATGGTAAAACCACCTGAGGGAAATTCTGAGGCAAAAAAGAAATTATACGAATCTTACTATCTATTTTTGTGGAAATAATTTACCTATGAACCTTATCATTTTTCCTATAGTATATTTTGATGTTATTTTGTGTATGGATTGTATTTCTATGTACCATGATAAGATTGACTTTAGAGATAAAGAAGTTTCTTTTCATAAAGACTTTTAATTTGTGTAAAATAATGCGACCTTACCATTGATAACATGTCAGGAAGCATAGAAACTATTAAAAGATTTAAATGAATGCTACCTTGGACATATTTTTGAAAACAAAGAAACCATTTAGATTAATGATGTTCTAGTGGTAACTGAGTATCTTAATGTTTTTTCTGATAAGTTGACTACTATTATACCTAATCAAGAAGATTAATTTACTATTGACATGGTTCCTAATACTAATATAATTTCAAAACCCCCTTATCTAATAAATAAAATTTAACTTTTATAGTTGAATAAGCAATTGCAGGAGTTATTAGATAATGGTTTTATTCGATCTAGCACATCATCATGGGGTGATCCTGTATTGTTTGTTAAAAATAATGATGGTTAAATGAGACTTTTCATTGATTATAGAGCCATGAATAACATCAATGTTAAGAAAAAATTTCCATTTCCTCATATCAGTTATTTGTTTGATTATCTCTAGGGAGAAAAATATTTTTCAAAGGTTGGATTGAGGTCGGGGTACCATTGGTTGAAAGTAAAGTGGAAATTTTTAAGACTATGTTTTGTACTAGATATAGCCATTATGAATTTTTAGTTATGTCATTTGGGTTAACTAATTCACTTGATGTATTCATGGATCTTATGAATAGAATATTCCATGAGTTCTTGGATAAGTTTTTGGTTGTGTTTATTGAGGGAATTTTGATATATTCTAAAAGTAAATAGGACCATGAAAGTCATCTAAAGGTTATCTTGTAAACCTTAAAAGAAAAGAAACTATATGGTATATTAATCAAGTGTGAGTTCTGGTTACAAAAAATTTCTTCCCTTGGATACATTATTTATAAAGATGGCATAACTGTTGATCCTTATAAAGTAAAATTTGTTGATGAATGTCCAAGTCCCACAAATATAACTGAGATTCATAGTTTTCTTGGATTATCATGATATTACCAGAGTTTTGTTAAAAAAAATTCAAGGTTATCTATCCCACTGACTAAGTTAACTCAAAAGGGTGTTAAGTTCATCTGGACAAAAGAATTTAATGATTGTTTTTAGGAATTGAAAAGAAGATTGGTGAATGATCTAGTTTTAGCATTGCCTTCTAGAAATGGTGAATTTGTTATCTACAATAATGCTTCATTGAAAGTACTTGGTTGTGTCTTAATGCATAATGATCATGTAATTGTGTATGCTTCACTTTAGTTGAAAACTCATGAGTTAAATTACCCTACTCATGATTTGGAATTATCTAATGTTTTTTTCTTGCTATAAAAAATTGGAGGCATCATCTATATGGAGTAAAATGTGAAATATATACAGTCAACAAAAGTTTTAAGTATATATTCACTCATAAATAATTGAACATGATACAGAGTAGATGGATAGAATTAATCAAGGATTAAGATTGTACGTTTCATTACCATCCTAGACAAGAAAATAAAGTTCCTTGCGCTTTGAGTCATAAAGGTAATACTATATTTACCATGTTATGTTTGGAATGTGAACCTTTGATTAATTATTTGATGAAATTTGGCATGGAATTTGTTTGTGTAGGAAATTCCTCTATTTTTTTCAGGTGTCAGTGAAATCATCTCTATCAGATAGAGTTAAGCAAGTGCGGAAGGAAGAGAGTGAGTTGCAGGAAAAGGTAAAATTGGTTCAGAAGTGTAGGTTACCTGAATTTAACGTTTCTAAAGATTATGTTTTGAGATTTGGGAAGAGGTTATATGTGCCTTGTGATTCACAGTAGAAGAAAGAGTTGTTATGTGAAGCTCATAGTTCTTTATTTTTAGTTCATCCTCATAGTACTAAGATGTACATAGACCTTCAAGAGTATTACTAGTGGTATCGAATGAAAAAAGATATTGTTGAATTTACTATGAAGTGTTTGAATTATCAACATGTGAAAGAAAAACAACTCTTTCAAAAGGGGGTGATTCAACCTTTTTCAATACCAGAGTGTAAATGGGAGAATATAACCATGGATTTCATAGTGGGATTAATAAATACTTCTCGAGGTAATAATGTGATCTGGTTTATTATTGATTGATTGAATAAATCTTCTCATTTTATTCCTATTATGGATACTTTATTTGTAGAAGAAATTTCCCGGTTGTATCTTAAAGAGATAATCAGGTTACATGGAGTTCCTCTATCCATTGTATATGTTAATGATCCCATGTTCACTTCTAAATTTTGTAAATGATATTAGAATTCATTGGGTACTAAATTAAATTTTAGTACAACTTTTCATCCTCAATCAGATGGGCAGTCAAAATGAATTATTCAAATGTTAGATGATATGGTATGAGCTTATTCAATGGATTACCAGGGAAGTTGGGATAAACATCTTTCTTTGGTTGAGTTTTCTTATAATAATAATTTTCATTCCATTATAGATATGGAACCATTTCATGGATTATATAGAAATTAGTTTTGAACTCCCTATTTTTTAGATGAAGTAGTTGAAAGGAAGTTTATGGGACCAGAATTGGTAGAAAATATGGTAGAAAAAGTTTAGTTGATTCAGAAGTAGATGAGGATAGTTTAGAGAAGGAAGAAAAGTAATGTGGATAACTGAAGGAAGGATATTTCTTTTAAGGTAGATGATTATTTATTTCTCAGAGTTTCTCCCTAGAAAAGTGTGATGTGTTCTGGTAAGATAGGGAAACTATTTCTACCATTCATTGGACCCTATTAAATCCTAAAGAAAGTTGGATCAGTTTCCTATTGATTGGATTTACTCCCTATTTTATCCCAGTTACATAATTTTTTTCATGTTTCAATGTTAAGAAAGTATATGTTGGATTCATCTCATGTTTTGAGTCTAAAGGTAGTTCAGTTGGAATAGAATCTTTCATATGAGGAACAGTCAGTCCAGATTCTTGACCATAGAGAGAAAGTGTTGCAAAATAAGATGATTCATTAGGTTAAGGATTTGTGTAAAAACCATATGGTTGAAGATTAAACATGGGAATCTTAAATTTCTATGAGGTAAAAATTCCCCCACTTATTTGATAAGTTAATAAAATTGTGAGGATGCAATTTCCAAAAGGGGGAAGCATGAAAGAACCCAGGTAATTATAGAATAAGAAATTTTAAAATCTATTAATATTTATGAATTAGATATTAATTTTACTTTAAATGGCATTCTATGTCTAATAGTATACCCAACATGCAATAATGGGTTTCTCCAAAATCTTATGTTGCACACAAGACTGAGTTATACTGAAAAACAATACATTATTAATAATATTATTTTAAATTGTAGTTATCTCTTAGAGGTAGTATTTGCAGGAATGAACAGAACTCAAAACATTATGTTTACACATGTTTATTAAATTTTTTCACATTTATCCAATAAATTTCATAGTCTTAAAATTAGAATAAATCCAATTTTAGTCATAAAAGCTCTAATATTTTTAAAAGATAGATTTACAGCCTTTTGATAGAAAACCCATTCTAAATATAAATTTTTGATAACATTATATGTTATATTTTACAAAATAAACTTATTATTTGAAATCATGACATCAAAATTTAGTTTGGATAAATTTTTGGTATTTTTTTGATAACATTCATTTTTTAATGAATAGTGAAAAATGCTGCATTTTAATTTAAAACTATTTTTTCATATAATTTATTTGTATAGATATATTGTCCTTTTTTGTTTTTTTATTTTAATTAAACTAATTTTTTATCATTTAATCCAATTTTGTTCATTTGAATCATTTTCAAATTGAAATTAGATATAAAAACATTTCAAACTTTTAACCTTTTCACTTTAAAAACCCCATTTTTAGTTTTGTTTGTTGAATTAATTTTAAATAAAATTTTTCAATTATATGAATTTAATTAGATAAAAATGATTTCATATTTTTAATCATAAGCTCAAAATTATTTTTTATGTTCAATGTCATTTTTAGGTATAAAAAATTTACCATGGTAAAAAAAATATTTACTGTAATAAAAGTGAAATTTTGGAAAGGGTTAAAGTTAAAAGTTAGAAGCTTAACATACCTAAATACTACAAATTTAATGTTTGTTTGAGATTTTTATCGACCCTAACTAGCCTATAAAGCATTAATTAAAATCCAAATTCATGGAAATTAATTCCACCTCTAAATGGATGGATTTTGATATAAAATAATCACTTGAATCCACCTCTCCTCAAGTATAAATACCACCTCTTCACCACCCTATTTCAACTCAAAAAGCCTTTTATCTCCTCAAATCTCTTCCCAAACCTCTCCTAATAACTATCCTCACATCCAAGGGCTTCTGATTTCACAAAAATACCAAATCTAAGGTCCTCAAGGGTCTTTCAAGGAGGGGATATTCAAGAGGTAATTTACTCAAAGTACCTCTCTTAATTTTTTTTTATAATTTCTCATCACCTCCTTCATCCATAAATGCATGATTAATCCAGAATAATTTATATACTAGATTTTTGTGTTTCTAATTTAAAATCTCATATTTATTTAATTTCTAACCTCTTCTTATTCAAATAAATGAAACTATTGTCCAAGTTATGTCGGTTAATCACCTCCATGAATAATGTTTTTTTTCTTTTTCCTTTACCACCTTCATGGATGGAATTAAAACTATTATTCTAGTAAAATAATATTTTAATATGTATATTATGACCTATTCCATATTCTTCATATGTTATATTAATCATTCCTTCATGCTTTCCATATTGTTGTTATATGATAACTTCGTTTGGGGACGTGTGGACTACCACCTTTTCAAAATGATGTGATTCATTCACACATCACATGGAATATATTAAGTATTATTTTAGTAAAAATATATTATATAAATGAAATATTAATTCTACTTTAATAATATTATATTTTTATTCATATTTATATACAATTCATTTAATTTAACTCTTTCAATGTGATAGGAAAAACAAAAATAGTGTTCATGCGTACATACAACCTACATCTCCATGAATAGTGCTTTTAATTTTTCTTTGAAGGTTATTATAAATACTTATATAATGAATATATAAGATATTTATATCATGTTTTATATTCTTTAGATAATGGACTTATGAACACATAGACTATTGACATCACACCAAGTTCATTTTTGACTCAAGTACCGAATATCAACAAAACATCTGATATGAACTTAAATAATTATGTAATGTTTTATAACATGGTAATAATTAATATAAAAGAAATAATAAAATTAAAAAAATCTCAAGAAAGTATAAATTAATAAAATTTTATTATTTAGGAATATCAATATTGTACCTGATGAGTCAGACTCACGATAAGGGAGTTTCATAACCCAATTTCCATTCTTTGTGTTAAATTTCTACTTGATTATATCATTCAAATATTACATGTGAAATGAATTTATGAATATATTATCTTTTATTTTATTTATATATTTAATTTCATTCAATTTTTTTAATGAATCTTTTTATATGGATTGTATTACTTTCCGTACAAAATGATAAAAGGAATGTTTTTTAATGTATACAGTGACAACAACTTCTTTGCCTCCATAAATGTTATTTGATATTTTGATTCCTATATAAGCCTTAATGTTTTTAAAAGGAAAAAACTACCATATTACCTTTTCATGTAGTTTTATTGAAAATGGTCTTGATAATATATTGATTATGTCAATATCTTGAAATGATATCTTGCAGTTGCAATGTGGAAATGTTTTTTTTCCTTTACATGTGATTTATGTGTTGTTCTTATGTTTTGGTTCTTGGAAATTTATTATGTATATGGGTGTTTACATGATAAACTAAGGGCAGGTGATCCCTTGATATCTCTCTAATGAATTAGGTAATGAGATGGAGTTTAATGATAGTGTTTCTCTTATGAAATTTAGGGAATATACTATGATGGGTATTCCATACATAACCATGAAGGTTACTCCCTATGTAGAAATCAAAGCTGAAATTAAGTATGATATGGATTCATAAAGTTTCCTTTATGATTTATGATTTCTATTATTTTTTTAATGGATCTTATAATATCATGAGGTATGTTAAAGAGCTTATATTTTACAGGTGAAAAGTATGACTTCTTGGGTTTATAGTATTCACGGACTAACATTTTTCATTATTTATTTTATATCACTTAATGAGATATTTTTGCTCATACCATGTTTTTAAAATGTTTTCATAGGGTATAAATAGTATTAATAGTAATTAAGAAGTCAATAATATTTTTATCAAGAAAATAAATCATGTTTTTTAAGGGTTTCCTTTAGTGAAACAATAGATATTGTTTTGTTAGTATCCTCTTATATGATTATGGGATGATATGTATTAATGATGGCTTAATTATCTCAAACTATAAACCTGAAAACATCCTCAATTTTAATTCCTGACTTAAATCAAGATTATGAAATGTTTAAGGTTGGGGCCTTATAGTTTGATCTTCTCATTGAATGATGTTATGTGCTCTACTAAGAAAGTATATTTTCTAATAATCATGATGACCACAGGATCATCCATAGTGTGATGAAAATTTATAATCTCTTTTGACCCTATTTATTATAACCATATATATTAGCATGTATAGGTTATCCCTAATTTTTAATTTTAGGAACGGGACTTGTTAATCACACTTAAACACCACCTCCCTTTTTTAACCTCACCATTTTTCATGGGTGGATGTCTCTTGTAAAATATCATCAAAAATGATTTGGGTGAAAATGTATAGTTATTTTGAATTTACCTCATCTTGAATTACTTTCTCTATGGAGAAAACTCCCTGATTTATTCATCCATGAAATACCATGCTCACCACCATACTCATGCAGTGTCCGTTTTAACTTTGAATTTATCTTATGAGTCATTAGAAATTTATCCACAGTGTGCTGGTTCCCATTTTAATCAATGAATTTAAAATTTTTCTTCATAATCATTGAAAAAAAATATATGTATTTTAAAAAAAATATTAATTAATCAAAAATAATTAAAACTGAATAATTAATCCATTTTTATAATTAAACCAAAATTATTTGAAACCCTAAAAATGTGAATATTGCTATTAAATATAAAAAAATTAAGGGGATTTAAAACATTTAATTACTATGTAAAATATGATAAAATATGAGTTTCATCATTCCCCCACACTTACTCATTGCAAACTTGTTAAATCTTATATACTATGGTTAAAACAAACTTTCTAATGTATACATGGTAGCATCACTCAATTATCACAACCAAAGAAAATATCATGCCTCATACATAGGTCAAAGTTACATAACTTATCTCTAATCATGAAATTTCATTCAATATCATGTTAATCCCACTATTCATGTCATACCTACCTCTATAAAAATGTATTTTTCTCCCACTTAATGATTTTCATGTGGATCTTTACTCATTCCAAAATCATGAATTATATCAATAGGATTATTATCTTCCTAGCATGTCTACTTCACAAATTCATAAATGTTTTGATCATGAGTAATTTATCATGGGTTATTATATGAATTAGGGATGGTGGGTAAAAAATGTAAAAAAAAATAGAGATTTAATGTGTAGGGTTATGCTCTAAAGTAAAGTAAGTACATGAAAATAGTTTCCCTCAAGAATGGTGTGCACCTAACTCAACTCAAAAATGATTCAACTATAACATATATTTTTTCTTTATTGGGTAATACATAATTAATCATTTCAATAGTATTTGGATATTTCTTCCCTCTTACCTCATTTTAAAATATTTGTATCCTCTATCATATTTGGAATTTCATCTCAATTTTTTATTTTTGAGGGAATAAAGGATTATTTTTTCGTTAAATTATGGTGAATTTTCAGCTAAATTTTTGAATGATATTTTGGGCCACCCATCTATCTTTCCATCATGAATTTTTTTCTCCAAACTAAATATAAAAAAGAGGAAATAATTTTCATTTTATCTCAAATGGATTCTTCTAGGATAATAGAATACAACTAATCTTCTCCCTCCCCCACACTTGAGTTAAATAATAATCATGAATTTAAATTCAAGAGATGGTTATAATGGGATAAATGGATTGTAATATGACAACCTAATAAGGTATTTCATGGCTATTATGGGTTAATAAGGCTCAAATATAAGGGAATTCCAAAATAAAAGTTAAATATAAATAGGGTCTTTCAAAATGGTTCCTTAATCAAACTTTACACATTCCATGAAATCTAATATTTTTGATAATGAAAAAAAATAGAAAGTTGTGGATTATAAAACATTACTCAAAACTCTTAATAAAAATTTAATTGTAATGGATATATTAAAAAATTTTAAAGACCTATTAGGATGGGAAAGATACTCATTTTTAATATTAATAGTGAACTTGAGTTTCAAAATAAATTAAACTTCATTAAATAAAAACATTTAAAATCATAAGAAAAACCATATCGGTAATAATTTAAATCCTTAAATGTTTAAATTAAAAAGTGCACTAAAAATACCAACATAGCTTAGATTTATTAAAGTATTAAATGAATCACAAGAATCTTAAAAATATAAAAAAAATACAAAACACAAAATCATAAGTAGGATGAAACTCCAACCACACTGAAGATCTTAGTACCCTTCATTTAATCTCAAAAGATTAAAAAATATGATAGAAAAATAAAAGACAGAAAAATACACAACATGAGTTTATTTAGGGAGTTACAACCTTGAGTTAATATCTTAAATACTACTACTTTTTAACAGCCAA
Organism: Viscum album; assembly: GCA_963277665.1. Taxonomy (NCBI): domain Eukaryota; kingdom Viridiplantae; phylum Streptophyta; class Magnoliopsida; order Santalales; family Viscaceae; genus Viscum; species Viscum album. The sequence continues at coordinate 623,113,246 of OY728150.1, read as the reverse complement.
AAATAAATAACAAAACATAATAAATTTATTTAAATAAAGATATATAAAAATAAAGGGAAGAAGAAAACAATTCTTCATTTGAAACCCCAGGTGGGTACTAGTTTTTTATTTCCTCCAGTTGGAAGTTCTATCTATCACCAAAAATTAGAGAGTTCTTGTGGTTTGTATGATTTGAACCACCAAATTTATTTCATTCAAATGTATACTCCTTAAAACTATTTATTTCAGAAACCATTAATAAAGTATTATAGGTCCATGCCCTTAGCAATATAGTGTAGGTTCCAAGCTGGGTGAAGTAAAATGTATGTTTTCTCCTCATTTACCTCCAACACAACTTCTTTGGACTCTTTAATATTCAAGTGTGACTCCATATGTGCTATATCAAAAAATTCATCAAATGAAAATTCATTTAAATTATTAATTTTAATATAATTAAATAATAATGGACTAATATAAAAATATTCCCCTTAAAGTAGGTCATCATGGAAGAATATTTCTTCAAGAAAGGCCACTGAGAACTCAATCTCAGTAGGGGCATCATCTTCTTCATCATCATCCTTCAATGGAATATAGGTGTTAAATGATTATAAAAATAAAAAAAATTGAATGTAATACTCAATGAATTTTAAATAAAATCAAAAATAAATGAGTTCATGAAAATATTATCTCTCTATAGTGGCCCCGCCTTTAATTATTATACTTTTCTTAGTTCTTCATGGACATGGATTATCATGGATGGAAATAAATAGTCAAACTCCTCTATATTATCTTCAAATTATACCACCTCAATGGTGTCTTCTTCTATATAAAGATTTAGGTATAGATTTTTTGATTTTTACATTCAAGTATGGGATAATAAAATATATTTTCAAGTTCAAAAACATCATACCAATATATATCAAAATCATCTTGATATTAAACATATGCATCAGCTATCATTTCTACTTCAAAGACCTCATCTAGAAATGGTTGAGAAAATTCTTATGGGTATTCTATGTAATACCTCAATTTTTTAATGTTTTTGAAATTTATTATTATTTTTATTTATTTTTTGTGTAAAATAGTGTGTGAAAGTGGTTTGAATCCCAAATAGTGAATCCTAATTTATACATGGGGGAAATTTTCATGGATCCTCTATCAATATTTTTATTTACCTAGGTATGCAATATAGTGTAAGACCTAAGGTTAATCTCTTGAGGAGTCTTATCAAACACAATATTCTCCTATTATCACTATTTATTACTTAAGAATACTAAACTAATATATACTAATATAGTATGGGGTTTAAGTAATATAAATATTTATAAAAACTAATAAATCAAAATTTTAAAGAAAATAAAATATAAAAAATTTAGTGACAAATGACAGATATCCTATAGAGTTTACATGATTCTATCATTGAAACCTAAAAAAATAATTCCCAATATCCTATTCAATGTAGTGATCAAGACCTATCACATTACACCCTCCTTGTATAAATTTTTATTAACCACACTAATAACTATGTATTCTAGAAAATACTCTCCATAAAGCTAGCTAAAATACCTCTTCACTAACCAGCACTATCTAATCCAAACTCTACTACATGAATGACTCTAATAGTTAAGGGAATAGATATTTATAACAAGGAAAAATAATACGATATTTGGGAAAATGGGGTGACCTCTCCATAATTAATTTAAAAACTATTGAAATTTTTAGAATGTAATAAAGAAATACATGAATTATTAAGAACTCTAGTAATCCACTACTACCCTTGGAAATAGAGAAACCATTCTCATTAAATGATTACATATTAATGTGGTTACTTCCTCATCATTCCTCTTCATCCTGGAGATCTATACATGGATTTATTACATGTCTTGTATTGTCACCAATAGTTTTTTCTTTCTCTATACTGCTTCATTTTCATGGTTGGTCTCAGTGCCTTGGCATCAGGGTGGAATCGCCTTTACTGGGATGTATAGTGCACTTGGGGTTGGTTGTTATTGTAAGATGCATAGGGCCTCTTCCTCACTAGGTATGGATTCATATTTGGGCCACCTTTTTGATATTTAGATGATTTGGGTTATAGATAAATAGAAATTAGGTGGTTGGATTATTCTCATGATCCTTCAAGCAGTGTTGGTTTAGAGGTCAAGTGGTGATTGGTTAGACGATATTCATCAAGGTTTCTTCTACTGATGATGATCAGGGGTTGTGTGACACCACAAGGGTCTTGTTCTACTAGGTGGTCGGCATTGGAGGTTATTTGGGTGATGATGTAATGGGGTCAATGGTAGGATTTTGGTGGTCTATGTCAGCCTTTTAGTCATCAATGGTGGTGGTGGAGAAGGTTTTTGAGTGATGGTGTGGCTTGAGAGTGGATTAAGTGGGATCTGGTGTTGTTTAAACCTTTGGGATTTTAGTTTTTGGACACTTTGCACTGATCTTTTGGGCCATCTAATATTATTCTACATATGGTCTTTTTACTTGAACTTGGTCCTTTGGACCATGTGAGTTTCCTTGGGCCTTAGAGCTAATGGGATTTTGGGGAAACATTCAAGGTTTCAGGAGTCATGATGAGACTAGGAAAATGACTTAGCACATTTGGAAAGTTGTGAATCACAATTCATGCAAGTGTATTCAGGTGGGATACATAAAAAGAGTTATGGGTGTATTTACACCCATCATTAAACCATATGTCTTCATAACAATGAGGTTTGGATGGGTACCCAGCCACATGACTTTTAGTACAGTGCTTCAGTCAGATGATATAGAGCATTAGGTTGACGGTATAGTGAGGTCCATGTAATCGTTTATCGGGTGGGAATATTTAAAATGATATTAGTGGGATAAAACCTATAATTTGTTCCTCCCCTACATGACAATGTGGGTTGTATTGGTTCCTTGCGATGTTATGTCAGACTAGGATGATTTAGCTATCGGAAGGGGTGGTGTGGAATCTTTTACTGGAAACACAGGTGTAGTTTCTAGGGAATGGGGAAGCAAGATGTTTGACTGGTTCTTATCAGGAATCATGCTAACCCTTGGGACTTTGATACATCTATTTAATGAGGGTAATAATTTGGGCCTATGGGTTACTGGGTCCTTTGGACCATGTAAGGGCCTTTGGGCCATGTATTTAATAAGAATATATGTCTCTAGGTTTATGGGTCATGTATTGGGTTCCCTCTCAACCCAGATTAAAATGGGATTTACTTTCCTCACTTAATAAAAGAGGTTTAAACCCTCAACCTATTTAAAAAAGTATTATGTGGGGAAACAAAAGAAAATGACATAGAGAATATAATGAATATATAAATATTAAAAATATATAAAATAATTTACAAAAATCATAAAACTAAATTTATAGTATATAAAATAGGAAAATTGTTCTGAATTCTTTAAATATTGAAGGGGGTATTTATTTTATTGGTATAGGGTAGTAGTTTTCAATGTACATCAATAGTGTTCAAGTATCATAGGAAATGGACCTTGCACGCATATAGAGTCTTTACGTAGCCTTTTTCTAAGTTGTAGAAACAGATCTGAAAATTTGATGGATCTTCACACATAACACTATTTTATTAAAATTTCTCTAGGTTACAACATCATTTAATGATCTTCAAATATATAACACCACTATATTTTTAAAAAACATTATAGCATACACAACACACAGTATTGAGCTTAAAAAACGATGAAATATTATTATATTATAACCTAGATGATAAATTGGTGGGTATGAATAGGATTTATAAAATTATGAAATATATATATAAAGTTCCTACTCAATAAAAAAATTGATTGATGCTTATAAAATAAGAACTCAATTTTTAGTAATTCATTTTATTCTTTAAAAAATATGTTTTCTTTAAAAAAAATTATTATTGTTTGTGTAAAGATATTATAAATAATTTATATAAATTTTATAAAATTCATTTGATTTAAATGATATTAATTTTTAATATCATAATATTAAAATTTTCTTAGGGTTAATTTTTGGTATTTTTCTGAAAATATTTTTTTCAATAAATAGTGAAAAATACTGATTTTTATTAGAAAATGTATTTTATTTTAAAGAATTTACATAGTAAAATTATATTTTGGATTATTTAAAAATTTCATTAGTACATTTTTATTAAAATTAATCCCATTATGGAATTTTTACTGAATTTTATTCCTTAATTTGGTATATAATTATTTTTATACTTAAAATACATTTTTTTTAAATTTTTTTTGTTGTGTGTTGCATTTTTATCTTAAATTAATTTCTTCCACTTATATAAATGAAATATTGAAAAATTGATTCCATATTTTGAATCATGATATCCCAATTTGGTAAATAGTTCCCCTTTGTTTTTTATCATTATGAATAGTAACCATAGTAAATGATTTTCACTATAGTGAGGGTAAATTGGATAATTAAGGTTAAAAATAATATGATAAGGACTAAAAATGACCATAACACTTTCCCTGATTCTATTGGATAATTTTAGTTCATCCATTTTGACCCATGTTTATAAAATATGGAAACTTAGGGGGTATATGTAATTAATTTTGACCTTTATAATAATTAAGTAAAATATAAAGTTAAAAATGACACTTTATTACTTTTAATTTATATAATATTTTGTGGCATATATAAAGAAAACATATTTTTTATTATAAATAATTATTTTAAAGATAAATTATTTTTTATCATGGTAATTTCTTTTTTATTTTTATAGATGAATTAATTACCTTAAATGCTTACACAATGTCGACATAGTATTTATTCAATTAATAGAAAAATAAAATTAAGGATATTAAAATGTTAAATGTAATATAGTTTGAATGACTTATTTTGTTCCATGATTTTTTTTTGATAAAAATAACATTTTATAGAGTTTTCAATGAATTATATTCTAATTATATTATTTTCATGTTTTTTTCAAAGTCAAATTAGATGAATAGTTCCAAAAATAACACTAATGTTATTTTATAATAAATAATATTTTATTAAATAGTTTAAAATTTTTAAAATCCTATCCTCATCCAAGTGATCATTATATGTTTTAAAATATCAATTATGGTCTATTTATACCCTAATTTTCTTTTTATAGTAACTATATTGACCCCTAAAGATGAAAAAACTTGGTTATCGTGGTAATTGTCAAAAAGGGTCAAAGTGTTGAAGAGAATAGCTCCACAATATCTAGGAACTGTGACTCCCCATTAGAGGATTTTATAATTACCTCAATAGCTTCTATAATCTCCTCTCGGTTTCATCTATGGGGTTTTGGGAGTGTCTTCAATCCCCAACTCCTTGTCCTCAGATTGGTCGGTAGTGGCACACACAAAGCTTCATTGAAGACTTCTTCTGCTTCCATTTCTGTGTCGAATCGAGCACCAGAGTCATCATGTTCTGATTTTATTGATCTTCCTTCATAGCTACCCTCATCCCTAGATATTTTTCATATCAAGGTTCCCCTAACATAGATATATTATCATGTGAAGGTTTATGGATCTTTCAAGTGGATGTGGTTCAAAGTTCAGGTGATGGTTACTCATCAAGTGGAAGATGATTGACACCCTTCCCAGGAGGTGGTGTTCGTAGGCCAGGTGGTGTCTTGGATTCCATTAGGAGTTAATGATCAGTGGTTAGGTGGTGAATTTTTTATTTTTTTTCATCATTCTAGGGCCATACAAGGCATGACGTGGTAATCCCAATGAACAATGGTGGGGATTCACATGGTTGTTGGTGTATTGGACAAGGATGCCAGTGGTCCTCTAATCAGTGGTAAAATCTAGGTTGATTTAATGGTATTTCTTAGTATTAATTGATATTATTTGGTTTTTTAATAATATTTAAGCTATATCTATTCTATTTCGTCGAACTGTTGGTTTGATTAGGTCACAGATATCTTTGTGAGCATTGGAATTTGTCTCATTCCATTTGGATGGCAGTGCATCTTCTTACAGGTATCACTAGGTGGGTGGCCTTGAAAGGGGTATGGGTGTGTTGAATCCCATAATTAATCAATATTTCCTCAATTTGGATGGATGCAAACCCTGAATTTGACTCTGTGTGGTGTTTTCTACCTATTTATGTATTGCATCAGGTTGATAGTGTAGTGAGTTCTCATAAGAATTATTGGGTGGGCGACTCAATAGAGTGATAGGTGTTATGGAACCTATTTTTCAATTCTCCTTCCATAATATTATGTGTGATAGGAGTTATATTCCATTTTTTTCTAGCACAAAATAACTTCTTGGTAGGTGCAATACATCATCATCAATTGATTTCACTATTTCATTGTCTTTTAGGGGGTCGATGAGACGTTTTCTGATATTTATCTTGATTTTTGCACCATTTTGGACACTCGGGACCATTAAGTCCATCTGGTCATGATTATTTTAGGATTTTTTAATTTTTTCTTTTAATGGTTTTACTATTTTACTAGTTTTCAAAATATTATTTCTTTTTTATGTTCAATAAAGTTGGCTTGACCCTAAACCTTTTAAAAAAAGGGTTAACACTAGTTAAAATGAAGATATAAGGGTACAAACCTAACCTAAAGATGTCCACATTTTATTATATGATATAATTTAGATACATCATCATCCTATATTATAATTATATCATTATGGATCCTTTCTTCCATGAAATTAATTTATATTAATTTATTATTGTAAGTAATTCCAAGAGTTCCACTCCTCTCACTTATAAAATGGTACCTCCTCTCCTCTTTTCTTCACACCAAAAAAGCCTTTTATTTTAACCAATACCTACCCAAATAACTTTTTTACATCCCTCCCCATGTTTTATAGTTATTTTTTCTGAAAAATTACCAACCTTATTGGTTTAAATGTGTAAATAAAATTAAGTTGTTCGAAGAATTTGTATAGTCATTAATAGAATATTTTAGATTTATTTCTTCTTATATATCCTTAAAATATTATTCAAATATTATGAAATAACAAAACTATTATATTCAATATACTTAGATTTTATTATGTTAATGGAATCACCTACATCTGTCTCCTATTCCATAAAATGTGAAATGAAATCATTGTTCGTGTGTACGGTGGAGTACTGCCTCGTGAACCAATGTAATTCAGTTTCCATTACTACCTGTCACAACTAGTTATAATGAAGTATTTAATGAATATATATTTTATTTATGATATTATTATGACTATATAAATTTGATTTATTATTTATTATTCTATCATTTCATCCATAAAAAATTGAAATAATATTCATGTATACGTACGACATACCGTCTTCTTGAACGGTGTAATTCATTTTTTTATTTATACCTTTTATGGATGAATCAAAATATATATATATAATGAATATATATTATATTAATATCATGTTTAATATTATTTATATTATGGATCCATTATCAATGTGTTAAAATATAGACTGTCGAACAAAAACAAGCATGAAAAATGAAGCAATTATCACCCAGAATAGTGATTTTAATAAAGAATTTCTAATAATTGGGTGGTAAAATGGTATAAGAAAATTATATATGGTATTATATATATGATTTTTTTTTAATACATTTATAATTAATATATATTTATTATACTATAGTTTCTAACATGTATGAATAAATATGAGACTTAAGGTAAGAGATCTCTCTAAACCACCCTTTTTCTTCGAATAATAACCATTATCTCGATAGATCACTTTATATTTCCTTTTGAAATTAGGTATTGATTATAAATTATGTATATATGTCTCTTAAATACATACCTAGTTCATTATAACTTTCTTTTATGGGGTAATACATTCCATAAATTCATTTCTTGAATTCCTTCTTTAAAATCAAACTCGATTAAGGGGAACTTTTCTATTCCTTAATCATTTTATATTACACTAATTTAAAGTTTTTATTCCCAAATAAACACATTATTTTGATACCTATGATTATGTACTCAGATATTAATATTTGTAATATTAAATTTTTTCTTCTCTTTGGAATCTTTATGAAATTTATTTTGATTATGATAATATGAAAGATTATAAAACCCATTTATTTACATTGGTAATTCTTATGATTATGTGATATGATTGATTTCATTTTATAGAACACATAATTATGAACATTTTATGATGGTTTTTTTCAAATAATGATCCAATTCATTGGTTAAATTTTTTTTCTCATGAGACGTTATGTATGGGATTTGGGAGTAAACCTAATCCATGAAGGGACTCTGTTAACCATGTGATGTTGTCTTATAAGTTATCCTTGAATTATGATTATGTTATGTTTTATATTGTTTCCACATTTCCTATGTTTCCATGGTCTTATATTACCATGTTCTTTATTTCATTCTCTCATGTGATTACTCATGAGGATTCTATTTTATGATATCATGTTTTACCTTTGACTAACACATTATACTTCCTTATTAGGTTTATTACCTTATTGGGATTTTTAGCTAACCCCTCATGTCTATGTATTCCCTAGGTTATACCATGCAGTTTTAGGAGCTCAAAGGGTTTTGGATCTTGTTATACAGATTAAAATAAAGATGTTTTATTTTCATGTTGATGTTATTGGAGTAGGTTCTCTAGAACCAACTTCTTTGTACTTTATGATAAATATGTATTCATAACTTTGAATATTAATAAAAAAAATTATCACATAATAATTATTCTTTTATGTGACATAGTATGTGATAACATACTAAGAGTAGCTATCAGACTAAAAGGTTATAATAGTTCCCCGCTATGATGATAACCTAGAGGTGTTGAGACACTATTCTTGAATATATGTTATATATCCAGAAGATATCATTTGAGGGACACAAATGATACAAGTTGTCAAGTGTAGAGACTCATAGGAATTTTAGGAACCTCCTCATGGTGTACGCTCATATTAATATCTAGTATAAATATTATGAGAATGAGACTTGTCAATAAGAAATCTATATTTATGTTTCATTGGATGTTCCTATCTATGGATATTTTTATTATTCCTTAAACTTTAAGATTATTATTAATGAGTATTATGAGTCATGTACTTTGATGTACTGATGAAAATCATGAGGACAGATGTCTGCAATGAGGTAGGATATATTGGGTGTGTCATGAGTAATATTGCATTAATGAATAATGTGATAAATGATTTATCCCTTCTGTTATTTAATAGAAGTTAATATCTCAGGCCCTTTGATAGAAATGATATAGACTAAATAAGTCCATGGCCATGGTATTCTATATGCAAGTTATATTTTTGGAAAGTCAATGAAATGGATACTGAGTATATAGGTTGATGGCACCGGCACACAACCTACTCGATTTGAGATATTGTGATAAATGGATTATATTACATAGTAAGCATTTGTATGAGGTGACATGTCATTACCGCATTAACTTCTTTCTCTAGGGGTTTCTTGTCATGTTTTTAGTTTCTAACCTTGGACTTTAGGTTTTTCTGCCTAATTCCATTGAGAAATAGTCCTAGAGGGTCACACACTAAGTGTATCCAAAATCTCAGTTAAATAATATATTATTATTTATTATTTAATAGGATTAATAAATATTATTCTCATATGTGGTTTAATGATTACTTGTATATGCTTGATCACATATAAATATTTATTTGCTGTTTAGAAAATATAATATTTATTTATTTATTGGTGAACAATACAATGATATTTATTTAATAAATAAATAAACATTATTCATGGTCTAATAAATATTGTAGAGAAATGGTGGACCGAGTTTAATGATCTAGTGAGAAACAATAATATTGAATATTATTTCCTTAAATAATATTTAATTATAATTCACAAGTTAAGTGAGTGTCGATAAATAATAATATTAGTATTATTATTTGACAAGGGACTTTTTTATGATGAAATAAATAATTAAGGGAACTTGTGTAATTATTTTATTTTAACCCTAACAATATAAATACCTAATTATATTTTTTTTCTCAAGAAATCCAATTAATTTTTTGTTAATTGTGCATAACAATCTTGGATAATCCTATCAATCCTAGAGAGGTCCCTTTATCCAAGAATGCTCTCAAGAAAGGAGAGCAATCCTCCTCCACCGGATTAAGGAGAGCGCTTTGGAAGTGATTCTCAAGGCGATCAAGTAAGACGACACAATCATAAGGATCTTCCGTGCTAGCACCTAGTGACTCCTTCAGTGACGTCTGGAGATTCCTAGAACACATGTGAATCGTAGATATAGGAAATCTACATTTGGTTTCTACAATGAAATGATAGTGCGTTATAGATCTATCACTAAACTCATCAATGAATAAATAATTCCTTAGAGGTAATTCTTTATCTAATTAAATTAATTATAAACAATATGTGTCGATCTCCTCTCCCTTGGTTCTGGTGAAATTCTTCATTATCTATTTATTTGACTCAATTCCATGGATCATGGCATTTATCATCATATATATCTCATATTGATTGTAGATTATGGAAAAAATAAAAGTTGGGCACCACCCATTGCACGCTTTCGTTGTTCCCAGAACCTATAGATATTTTGTGTACCTATTCTTCCAAAGAAACTATGCCTTTAGATATTTATTTTGTATTTCATGGATATTTATGCTAAAACTAATTCAATAACATGTGTAAAAAGGATTGGGTCACTACAGTTGGTATTAAAGAAAGGTATGGTTATTTATGGAGAATAGGATTAGAATACATTAGTGGGAACCCAAAGGACAAGTATAAGTATAGGAAAATATCCTTGAATTTTGGTGAAGTATAGAGATAGTGGTTTCTAAGAAATAGCATCCATGTCCAGATACTATAAGTGGATGTAGTTCTGACATAGTTGTAAATAGGTTTAATAACTCTGAAAAGGTTTCATAACTCAATAATCACTTGTTGCATAACAAAGAGTCCTTATAAACATCTAGTTTGACACTCCTAGGGGATATTCTTTGAAAAATTCACAAACTCTTTATGAACAATTATAAAGGACCTAAATAGATTGTTAGTTTATAAAACTTAATAAGAAAATTTCCATGTATAACATTGATTGAAACTTATAGACTCATAAGTTAGCACAATCTTATCATTTATAAGTTATTCATTCCGATTTTATAAGTTTCCATTTTATATTATTATTAGTTAAAGTATTATCAACTTGTTTTTATTTTTTAGTTAATAACAGGAAATATGTGAAATTGTTCCAATAACCAATATTATAGGAATTATGATGATTGAACTAATGATATTCCTAACCATATAGAAGTGAGAGATGGGAAATTCATGGAAGTACTAGCTCAGCTGACTCATTCTATGAATATTAACTTGAATCATGTGGAATTACCTCAGTCTCCAAAGATCAAACAAGTTGTGTTCAAATATTTAATGTTAAAATCAACTCCTACATTTAGTGTATCTTTTTATCCCATCATCATGGAACAATGGATTAACCACATTGATAATATATTTTCTATTCTACAATTCTAAGAATAAGAAAAAGTTGTGTTTTCCATTTATAACATGGAGAGGGGAGTCGATCAGTGGTGAACATTGATCAAGAACATGAATTCCAAAGAGGATAGTTATTCTATGGAATGTGAATAATTCAATAAAATACTTTTGAAAAAATATTTTCCTTAAACTCTCCATCTTAAAGTGGAGAGGGAGTTCCTCAAACTAAATCAAAAGGAAGATAAGTCTATCAGGGTGTGCGAGGAAAATTTTACAAGGCTTGCATAGTACAAATCTGACTTCATCATTAACACTGAAAGAAATGTGGTCCACTTATTTAATGGATTAAATATAAGTCTATAAAAATATTTGGTGATTAAAGAATTTGATATCTGTAAAGATATTGTTCGTTGTTCCCTCAAGGTTGAAATTAAGATTGAAGACACTCAATGGTCTCATGGGCCTAGAGATAAAAAAACATAAAAAGGAATTTTCTTTTGGAGGATAAATAAATAAATATCATGGAGGAAAGAAAACCCAATATCACATGTGTCAAAATTTTAGGATGAATCATCCCAAAAAATGTCTGAAGGGAATTGGGAGATGCTTTTAAGTGTGTAAAAGAACGGAATCGGGTTAATCAATAATGAATAGAGATGAAGAATCCCACTAATTCAATTGAGTTAGATACAGTTCAAATCAATAATCATCATTTGTTAAAGTATTTCAAATACTAAGAACATGGGTATTATACAAGCCAATTCCCTAAACTTGGGGTTTTTTAAGACAATCAATGAAAACAACCCCTAAGGCCTAGAGAGTAAAGAATAGAATATGTTATCACTTATATTGAGATATATCTAAAAAATGATGTGGTAAAAGGTGAACTAGTTATTCATTCAAGAATAGTAAATTTTCTTTTTGATTGTGGGTTTAAGAATTATTTAATATCTTGGAATTTTAGTATAACTATTCAAACACCACGTCAAAACACGGTGGTTGATCAATATATGAGAATAGAAAATGAATCGATTATTGAATCCCAAGTATATAACCCCACCTGTAACTCCTCTACCCCAATTACCCAGAGTCGGTGCATTATTACATAGCATTGGCATGATTATAAGGAATAAAGTCTTGAAAGACTGAACAGTTTAGTAGTCTTGGAAAATAGATTACATACATTAACGTAACATTAAACTTTCTAACATATAACAAAAAAATAATCCCTTGAGAATGAAATTTTTTCCTTATCTTAACCCTGCATCTCAAACATAAAACACTTATTGGAATCCTGGGAAAATAAAACATAAGAAAGGGGTGATCTCAGATGCTCAGTAAGGGTAAATAATTTAGCAGAAGATAACATAAACAATGGGCATGGTGAATAATTGAAAACACATTCCTTTACAATAAATAAACATGAACACTTTATGATAGAAATATGAGATGAGTAAATAATTCCATAATAAAACATAGTCATGGGTATTCTACTAGTCAAATTACCACATGAACTATAAATATTATTTTCATAATGAGGGAATGTATAATTCCAGACATTCTGAAACACTTTGTCAAGGCCTCGTTCAAGATGTCTAAAAATGATTAAGGCCTCAGCCAAAGCCATATATCTAATTGGGAAATGCCTCAATGAATTCCACGTCTAATTGTATCATGAGACCTAACGATGGATCAGGGAGCTATAACAGGCTCCACCTGTCACTTATATGTCCAATACATTCCTCATGTGAAAAGGTTGAAACATAACATAAACATTCGTATTAGAAATAGCATAATAAATGTCAATACTTTAACCATAAACCATGAATGGTATAAAAATAACACATCCATAGTCAAACATATCACAAAACCTTCAATACAATATGGAATATTTGTATCATAATAAATCAACTTCAAACAAGTTTAAAATCCATCAAAGGATGTTGACATAGACGAAAATGATTTGTAAAACTCTTTGAGAGAAATATCCCTTTTTCATGAAATCATTTAAAAGTCACACAATTTATAAAGGAAGACATTTAAAGAAATTTTTTAATAAAAGTTTCCCATACCAATTTTAAACTTTTTAATGGAATTAACATTTTAAAAACATTCATGTCCATATAAATAAATCCTTAAAACCCATTTTGAAAGCATGGACATTAATGAGAATGATTTGGAAGAATTAATATTTAAAACATTTAAAATGATTTTTTAGTAAAAGAGTCCCTTAAAATAATCTCATTGAAAACTATTTTATGAAACATGGACATGGATAATAAATATTTCCCAGTAAAAACTTACCCATAAACAATCTCGAATAATAATGAGATTGAGGAATTAATACTTACCTTGCACTTTTTTTGGTCAAGGGTACGTTTAACCTTCTATATAATGACCATAGTATGTTATTAAATTATAACAGAACCATATTTATATTTATTATATCATACATGATTCATTTATGACTTTATAATACACATTTAATAATTATTTCCATGTTAAATTAACATGTTGGGTAATAATCACTTTCTTTATCGTATGTGTTTTAACTTGTTATTCTTGATCGTATCATTTAGATCATGATTTAAATGATTACAGAATATAAAATTTTATTTATATATCATATATATTTATAATATATAAATATTTATAATAGATTTATATATGAAATGGAAGGCACCATTTATGGATACGGTCGGTCATACGTACGCATAAACGTTGTTTCTGTTTTCACATTGCATTGAACGGAAGTAAGTGAATAAGACATATGTAAGTACATACATACATACATATATATATATCTCAAGTATAATTATTATGTCATATATTACATACTTATTAATAATATATATTTTTATAATCATCATTGAATGGTGAACATGGAAATGAATCTCATCGCGTCGTGGAGACGGTAATCCGTACGTACGCACGAGCGAAAATATCGTTATTTTGATATTAAAATCATATATAATTGGATGGTATATCATATATAAAGAATAATTAACATTTTATATTTATTATTTACATCAATTATACATCATTATTATACCCATCCAATATAAAAATGTATTGAATAACAACTACACCACGACGTGGAGACGGTAAGTCGTACGTACACACATATGGTGACATGTCATTCATAGGATGGATAGAATAATGAATATGGTTGTACCATAAATATAATAACATCACAGTATATATAAGATATTGGATTTATTGTTTTAAAATGGAAACAAAAAAGTAAAGAAGAAGTGAAAGAAGAAAAGAACTTGAAAGAGGTGATTAAATATTTACCTTTTCTTCGGGTTCTTCCTTTTGATTTGATCAAAAGGGCTCCATAGGTTAGATTTATAACCAAAGTAAGGCCTATAGGATGAATTTAGAATAGTTGAGAGGATATTTGGGTAGGTTTTGGTCGAGCCAAATGGCTTTGAAGTTGTGAATTTGAGAGAAGGGGGAGTTCCCTTTTATAAGAGGGGTGAGGGGCACCTTAGGAAAAGATTGAAATATTATTTTATAATAAAATCATATTCAGTTAATAATGGCTCAAAATTAATTTATTTATAATATAAAGTATTTATGGGTCTAAATACTCTCAACCAATAGGTTTTAGACAATTTTAGGTTAACATTTTAACCTTATCATTTATATTTAACTCTAAGTTAAATAATTTAACTTTTGTCGTGTCTTCTTGTATTCTTACACTATATGGTTAATAAACTTACTATAAACATCCAAGAGAACATAAATTGGTTCATTAATGACATATATAATATTATTTAATCCCTTTTTACGAAACTTAAATTTTTTGTAATATTATATCGACCAATAATATAGTATTTGTTTCAAAAATTAATTTATGTCAATTTTGACACTATTTGGTATTATGTTTTTCTGAAAGTCATAATGACCTTATCAATTTGAAAAAAATTATATAATAAACCCTAAAATGTCATGTTAATCAATATAATTATTCAAATTCATCAAAAGTATCAAATTAAATTTATTTGGATATTTATGATATCAATTATTTTAATCCTTCATTAATAGGGTAATTACTGCATCATCATTGTGTCATAAATAAATTGAATTATTTAATATCTAAAAATTATAAATAAAATACCATTATTTATTAAATATTTTTATCTTTATAATTAATATTTATAGTTGAATTTATCTTATGTATAATCCTATATTATAAATGGTTTAGTTATTAAACTTTGAATTTAACACTTTTAACTCTGCTTTGAATTAAATAATAATAAATTTTATAATCTAATCCAAGTGGACCTAAAGGATCATATTTTATTCCTAAGGTTTTTTTGGTCTAATTACACTTATAAAATATAATTATGACATGTGTTGGGGTAAAAATAATATCATTTTTACCCTTAATTTCCCTATTTACCTTTAAGTGTGGTAAATAAATGTCAAAAGTTACTATTCATAAAAAATTGTTTTTATCTTATTGGACCGCATTTTACTTACTGATATCAACCATGTCTATCATATTTTTGAAATTCAATACAGATAAGTGATAAAATTAAGTTTTATGCAAATTTGTAAATGCTCCTAGAAGGTGGGTAAATAACGGTAAAAAGTTCAATAAAATTCTTATATATCTAAACTTATTATAAAATGAATCCAATGAATTACATTGAACTTATAGAGGTATTATGTATCTATTTTGACCTAAAATAAATTGAAATAAAATAAATAATTTTTTAAATAAAAAGTCGGTTTTAAACAATAACTCAATGTTTTCACTATTTATCAAAAATTGAAAGTTTTTAGAAAAATACCAAAAATTCACCCTAAGCTAATTTTGATATTCCGAATTCAAAAATGAATTATGTTTTACAAAATTCAAAAAATATAATTTTAATTTAATAATTTAAAATTAATTTTCATTGTCAAAACCAAAAAAAATAAGTTTTTAAAAAGGTAAAAACTATCAAAAGATTGACATGTGTTTATGTCAAATTTAAATGTGAAATTACTTATAATGACCAACATTGAATTAAAGGATAAAAATATAATATAATTATACTTGAAAACCATTAAAATTTATAATTTAACACTATAAATTATTTTGATTAAAAAAGTTATTTTCAGTTAAAATTTAGTAATTTTCACTATTCACCCAAATATGAAAGTTATCATAAAAACACCAAAAAATTAACAAACTAAATTTTTATGTCTCGATTATAAAGAAGAAGTTTATTTTGTCAAATTGAATATATAAAAGTGTCAAATATTGTATTTAAAAAAATGGCATTAAAAGGCGGTAAAATTGCATTTTTTTAAAAATACTTCTTTTATCTGAAAAAAATGAATTTGTTCTTATATTATGTCTAATAAACACTTAATATGGATGTTAAAATTATATAGAGTATATAAGATTCAAAATTCAGTTGATACTATTTATAATCACTTTTTGAATGGCTAGTTTGGTAATGTTGTGGTGCGCTCGAACTCAGTGTTGCGTGTAGTGAAAACTATTAAATTACTTTAATGGGATAACGTACTATGATATCTTGGGGTGTTAAATTCTCCCATCCTTCAATAAATTGCATCCTCACAATTTGAAATTGTTCTTCAAAAATAAAAGGTTAAAAATAGGGAAATACCTTTGTGGAAAACCCACATCAGAAATTGGGTTAAGAAAATGTATTCTTAATAAGAGGGAAAGGGAAATGAAAAAGTTACCAATAAATTATGATCTCTATTAGGAGAAAATTGGTGGAAATTAGAGACACATAATTGGTTGGAAAATGTAAATATTTATAGGGAGTGATTGAGGTCATCAGTCATAATATATCATTGGTGTGTTTTTCTATTGGGCAATGCCCTTTGGCTTAAATAATGCAGACGCAACATATCAGCGTTCCATGCATCGTATCTTCAAACCCTTTTTAGTAAAGATTGTTGAATGTTATGTGGATGATTTGGTGGTCAAATCCGAACAACATTCTAATCATTTGGCTGACTTGGAAGTCATATTTAGCAAGCTTTGACAACATAATTTGAAGATGAACCCCTTAAAATGTTCTTTTGGGGTAACCTCAGGATAATTTCTTGGCTTTGTTGTATTCCATTGTGGTATCGAAGTCGATACTGAGAAGAAAAAGTCAATCCTTGGTATGTCACCTCCTCAAAATTTAAAATAATTGAGAGGAATTCAAGGACACTTAGCCTATATTCGGCGTTTCATCACCAATTTGGCAGGAAAAAGTTTACCCTTCACCAAATTGATGAAGAAGGGAGGCACTTACCAGTGGACTGAAGAATGTCAAGAAGCATTTGATAGTCTCAAGAAATACCTCTTGAGTCCACCGATACTCATGTCACCTGTTGAAGGAAGACCACTTATCCTCTATGTGATAGCTTTAGAGTGATCATTGGGTGCCTTTCTTGCTCAGAAGAATGATGCTAGGAATGAAAATAGCCTCTACTATCTCAGTCAGACTATGCTTGAAGTAGAAACCCGATATTTAAATATTGAGAAGTGCTTCCTAACATTAATCTTTGCAGTTCAGAAGTTGAGACACTACCTGCAACATCACGAGGTCCAATTGGTATCTTGCAATAACACGCTCAAATTCATCCTTAGTCATCCAATGCTTACAGGATGTCTGGAAAGGTGGGATGTTATTTTGCAGCTGTTTGACATTCAGTATGTGTCTTAAATGGAAATAAAGGGCCAAGCTCTGGCTAATTTCCTTACTGAACACCCTTCATTAGAATATATATATTCAGATATTGAACTTCCTGATGAGGAAGTCTTCCTTATTCAAGAAAGTTTTCAAACATGCAAAATGTATTTTGATGGTGCTTCCAGAAGTCCAACAGGGAAGAAAATGGAAGATTCTAAATTCAAAAAAGTTGGGTTAGGAATTATTCTTATTTCTCCAGAAAAGGAAGTGATACCTTATTCCTTCTCATTATTGGGAGGCAGTACAAATAATGAACCATAATACCAAGCTCTTATTACAGGATTGGAGTTGGCGCTTCAAGCACAAGTGAATTACTTAAAAGTGAAAGGTGATTCAGACCTGGTAATAAAACAAGTCAATGGGGATTATGCAATCAGAAAAGAATAATTGGTCCCTTTGTATTATTACATCAGAGAGTTAATGGCGGAATTTCCTACGGAACCGATATTTTCTTATGTCCCGTGATCACAAAAAGCTCAAGCTGATGCACTAGTTAATATAGCCACAGCCCTGGCAGATTTAAATTGGGACAAAACAACCATCAGTATTGCCCACCATCGTACAATTTCACCTTATGTTCGAACCAGAATAGAAGAGATCAATTAAATTAGTCCCATTCCTGAACCATATGGTCATACTACAGGATGGATGACACCAATTAGGGAATACCTTCAAAATGGAACACTTCCACCTAATAGAGTCGGGAAAGAACAAATCTGACGATGTGTGGTCAATTTTACTCTTTATGATAGCCCAAATCACCTAGAGAAAATTATCTACAAGCATGGTTTTTATAGAGTTCTCTTCAGATGCATTGATGGTGAAGAGACAATGGCTGTCATGAAAGAAGTGCATGCAGGAGTCTGTGGTGCCCACCTGTCTGAACATAGACTGTCTAATCAGATTCGAAGGCTTGGATACTTTTGGCCTTCAATGATACATGATTGTTTTGATTTCACAAAGAAGTTTCATTCATGCCAAGTACATGCTAACTTCATTCATTAACCTCCAGAGTTTCTTCATACAGCTAAATACTCATGTCCATTTTCCACATGGGGAATGGATGTGGTGGGACCTTACCATTCAACTACGACCAAGCAGTTTAAGTATATTCTTACTGCTACTGACTTATTTTCCAAATAGGAAGAGGCAATACCTCTCAAGGAAGTCACTTTTAAATGAATTTTTAGCTTCATCATGTCTAACATCATTACCAGATTTGGTGTCCCTCATACCATATTGACGGACAATGGCACCAACTTCTGTTCATCCGAGGTGAAGAAGTTGTATCAAGAATACAACATCAAATCCAATCATTCATCTAGGTATCATGCAGCGGCCAATGGCCAGATATAATCCTTCAACAAGACTCTATCAAATATACTACAAAATATTGTGGATAAAGATAAGAGGTCATGGCCTGATAAACTCTTTCATGCTTTATGGGCTTATCGGACCACCACCCGCACTACAACACGGTCAACTCCATATACATTGGTATATGGAACGGAATCATTCTTTCCCATTGAAGTTCAATTACCTTCACTTAGAGTAGCCATTTGTGATCAATCATCTACAAATGAACAAACTCAAAAGCGATTGGATGAATTGGAACGGTTAGATGAGAAAAGATTGTGCACCCTGCACCACTTGGAAGTCTATCAGAATCGAATAGCATGATATTTCAACAAAAAAACTCATCTTCATTCATTCGTTCAGGTAGAATTGGTATTAGTTCTCAGAACTCTAATGATACTAGGAAAGAAACCTCCTATGCTTGAACCAAGTGGGAAGGACCTTATTCAATACATAAGGTCTATTCCAATGGAGCTTACTCTTTAATCTCAATGGATGGAGAACTCATCACTACTCTAACTAATGCCAGATTTCTGAAGAAGTATTTTTTATAAACAAAAAATAAACTAACAAC
This sequence comes from Viscum album, assembly GCA_963277665.1. Classification (NCBI taxonomy): domain Eukaryota; kingdom Viridiplantae; phylum Streptophyta; class Magnoliopsida; order Santalales; family Viscaceae; genus Viscum; species Viscum album. Next base: position 623,093,200 of record OY728150.1, on the reverse strand, counting down.
GGTCCATTCATATGACCTTAAACTATTTACATGTCCCCTACATCCAGCACGACGTTAAACTGCACCATCCAGGGTCCATGCATATGACCTTAATCTATTCGCACTTTCATCCAACATGACGTTAAATAGTGACGTCCTGACTATATGAAACTAAACTGTACAGAAGTCCCTTTTTCCAGCAAGACGTTAAAATTCATAACCAATGGTCCATGCATATGACCTTAAACTATTCGCACTTTCATCCAACATGATGCTAAACTGTATCGTCCTTTTTTCGTCCAACATGACGTTAAACTGTGAAAAAAGTCCCTAATATGTCCAACATGACGTTAAAATGTGTTGTCTCCATCATCCTAAATACATGGCGCTAAACTATATAGAAATACCTTAATATGTCCTACATGACGTTAAACTGTATTTTTGTCCCTGCTACATTACACTAAACTGTTCCACACCAATAGTCCTAACTGCAAGACTTTAAACTGCATAGTCCCTTCATATGTCCAACATGACATTAAACTGTGCATCGTTAAATTTGTTGTTACCTCTTGTTTCTCACACCGAGTATGACTCACGTGAACTTAGAGAAAATTTAAACCATAAAACCCACTTTGGGCTACTAACCACGCGTAAGTCCCAACATCATTTGTAAGTCGTTGTCCCCAAAAACAACTTGATCACTAATTCATTCTTTAATTAAACTATGCGGACTTTGATCCTTGCCTTCCAGGCTAGGTACGTAGGCAACCTCCCAAGGTTCAAGCCCAAAACCAATCTCTTAACATCGGTTCACCTTTATCTCATATGATGTTGATAGATGAAACAGCTCCCAGAATCAATATATTTACATTGGTTCACCTTCGTCCTTGCTATACGACGTTAAACTGTACAACACTTTTGTCCTGTGTGAAAATAAACTACAATATTCTTTGATACCCTCACCTGAGAGGGAATCATTATTTACATTGATTTTCAATCATCTTATATTCAAAAAAAATTATGTGCATACATGGAAATACCTACCTTTTATCTTGGGTTAAACCATCATTGCACTAAAGTCCCTTTTCACCCTTCACATGTACGAACCAAATTTGTACAGAAGGTATTTCTAGAACAACTTGGGCTTGATTACCATCCTTATGGGATACGTAGAAACGTTCGAGTGTCCCTCGAATCCAGCCACAAGTCTTTTGGGCCTAACCCCAAGTTCCATTTTCAGTCCCCTGGCTGAAAAGTCCCCATGAAAACACACACTGTGTATTTCTTATAATGGTACGAGCTCTATGACCCTAAACTAAGATCTCTCATACTTTCATCCCACATGACGTTAAACTGTATTTTAAGAACTATGTATGGCTTGATTCCCATCCATATGGGGTATTTAGTGAAGTCCAACATTTCAATTCAGAACCCAGCCAGAGCATGATTATGGTTAGCATTGATCTGTGTATCTCTACATACATTGGATAATACCCATTTTTTATGTGTCATAATCCTAATCTTAAATATTTTCATATCTTCATAACTCTTTTCTCGACTTCTAGTCAGAAAATGTCTAATTTCTGAGAGTTCTTTTTCCTGACCATGCAGCACATGCCCTTAGGCAGCCTTGCATAAACAGTCTACATAATAGACATGTCAACCAAAAGATGCTATTATTTAACTATGCATCCAATTCCCTTAGGTGGCCCTACATAATTAAACCCCCTAACAGGTTTGTTAAATAATGGTAACTTCATTCTTGGAAAGAAAACATATTTTGTCCTTAGTTGTCTTAACAACAATATGTAAGGATCTCCAAAAAATGGCCATCCTTTACATATTTGTCCCATACTCTTTTTCATGATCTGAAAGTATTCGAGTCTATGGTTTATATTTTCCTTCCCTACGTTTGGGTCAGACCTTCGTAGGAGTGACATTCATTCAGTTCTTAGACAATATTGTTTGGAAATATCTTCTTCATATTCAAGTACCTCTCTCCATACAGCAAACTCTATTCTTTGGAAAATTTGAATCCCCATAAACTTCCACTGGATTTTTAGCAGTAGAAAGGTAAATTTCTGGGAGTTCTTTTTCCTGACTATGCAGCATGTGCCCTTAGGCGGCCTTGCATAAACAGTCTACATAACAGACTTGTCATCCAAAAGATGCTATTATTTAACTATACAGTCAATGCCCTTAGGTGGACCTACATAATTCAACCCCCTAACGGGTTTGTTAAATAGTGGTAACTTCATTCTTGGGAACTACTTCTTCTAATGCCTTTTAGCCCTTTTTCATATCATTCCTCAGATTCAAAATTTCTTATGTCATGGTTTACGTTTTTTCCCCCATACTTGAACATGGTAATATGTTTTCAGATAAATTATCAAGGAATTGAGTCAATTCTAATCCACTCAGTAAAAGCTATTTTGACCTTAAACATTAGCCCTTTTATATCCAACGTTCATGACTTTAAACTTCCATATTTCTCATTTCTTCTCACCTCAAAGTCAAATCCTCTTTCCTCTCCGGATCCAACTCTGAGGGGGGACTTTTGTTGACGCTCCTTTTCATCACATTGTCTAAAATAATGGAATGGAAAATTCCTTAGCACAAATTGATTCATCCTTTGAAGAAAACATCAAAAATCAACAAAAGCATGAACAAGGAGTCAAATACCCTTAGGTCGCGCAAGTTATCTCATGGTCACACAAGTACACTTTCATGCCGCCTAATGGTCGTGCAAGTGACTTGAGCACCCTCTTTGAAAACCGCCTGAGGTCTTCTCCAGCCTATAAATACCCCTGTGGGACCCCCATTTCAAAGACGGAAAATTTCCAGAACCTCATATTAGAGCTCTGAATGCCCAAGTCTCTTCTTCAAGTCTTCTAAACACTTCTAAGGTGATTCTTTACCTAGAATGGAAGGTCTAAACAAGAGAAATATGGTCTAAGTGTTAGAATTCACTAATACTTGCACGCCTAAGTGTTTCACCCTTAAAGGAAATGGACACACTTGCGCACCTCCTTACCTACACATTGAAACTTGCGCGCCATTATTCTGGAAGTACCTCGGGATAATTCTAAAGGCTTGAGCCAAGCCTTGGCCAAGTTCTACCCTAGAGATTAACCACCACACAAGTACCCATGTGTCACATAAGTACACCTGCGCGACCTGGACTTGCGCGCCCAAGCAGTGTTTGCGCGCTCATGCAGTACTTGCACGCCCCATATAGGACTTGTGTGACACCTTATTTTTGGGTGCCCCTCCTACCTATTTCACCTCTCTTATGTTTTTTCACCTATCCTTTTCAAGATTAATCCTTCATAACTCTTTCCAAAGTCATTTTTGACATGATTTATTTGATTAGATTCCTTATCTGAAAGGAATTATATGGAACATCTCTTAAAATATAGTGATTTACATGTCCTCATGTCACTAAGGTCAGAGATTTCATTCATTCAACCTCATCCTTTAAGATGAGAGAGTTCCTTAAATATGGGCATCCTCCTCAAGAGTAAGTCCCAGTTCAAGTCCCCTAACCTGGGCATCCTCCTTGGGAGTAAGCCCCAGTCTTAATTTTCTAAATATGGGCATCCTCCTTAGGAGTAAGCCCCAAGTCCCTTAATTTTTTCAAATCCCTTTAACCTGGGCCTCCTTCTCAGGAGTAATCCCCAGTCTTAATTTCTCTTAACCAGTCTTAATTTACATTCGATCTGGGATTCCTTCTCAGGAGTAAAACCTAATCATAAGTACCCTTCTAATTTAGGAATCCTCCTTAGGAGTAAGCCCCAAGTTAGAGTATCCAAATCTACATAAAGTACATATAACTTTATGGACCTTGTTCCTGGGTTTCTCCCCTAAATTAAAACCCAATATTCATCTATTTTTGGGTAGTCATGCATACATAAGCCCCACATCATTGCATCTTTCATGGAACAATTGTCTGGTTTCACCAATACCTCTTGTTTCTCACACTGAGCATGACTCACGTGAGCTTAGAGTGTAAAATTAATCATGACATTTTTCTTTGATACGTCAATAATGCATAAACATCATACCCCCTTACTCGAACTACGTGGGTTCTGATTCCTTTCCTAAACAAAGGATACATAGGTATCCCATCTGCGGGTATGATCCCAACTCTAAAAAATAATCCATAAGTGCCCCACTGGGTGGCTTTAAAACCAGTATGGTCATCATAATAACCAAGAGACTTTTATTTACTAAAGGATACCATTGACTAAGAATATCTAACAAATACAGATGATTCTCTATCAATGAATAACCTAAAATACATATAAAATATTCTCTAAATCTTTTACATATTAATCATTGATTGTTAGATCTAAAGGAAATATCATTTTATACTTGGTAATGTAATAAGGATTCACGAACATAACATAAATTTATAAAGAGAGTCCCATAATAGACAATAATTCCCCTCAAAAAGGTGTGATGAGTCTGAACTCCCATCCTCTCAACCAATGCAAATTCCTATGCCTTATCAGTTCACAACTAATGAGCACCTACCTTTGGAAAGTAGGTCCAAATGAATATGAAATCATTGGATGTTTCCGATTCTACGAACAAACCTGTTAGAAACCGATTGGAATGTTTGAACATTTAATCAACGAGGTCATTCACAATTCCAGAGGAAAAAAAATGGTGGCCCTGACGTGAATCCTTAACCATGTTAAAGTGATGTTTTACTTATTTGTTAGGCCCCTATTTAAAACTCAATGAGAGGTCCAACAAAGCAATCAATAACATATGTTCTCATCCAAAAGATGTAGTGGCTGGACTTATCTTGATTACATCTGTTATATCAAACAGGAACTCTTTTCCAAGATCTTCTACATTACGAGAATGGCTTTTCTTAAGTCCATATCTGTGAAAACCTCTACTGCAAATTCCACGGCTGCTACTCCTACTGGATCATCCTCCGCTCTGAGGATGACAACACCTACTCAGCATCTTCAACGCTGGGTATCAAATGCGCTGGTTAAAGAGTACCATAAAAATAGTACTATTCCGAATTTGGAGGCTGCTCGACAAGCCCTCCAAGTCAATAATTCAACCTGGTCGTCCAGACAGCGACGACCAGCGATCAAGAAGCAAGTGGTGCCAACCACCGTTTTCAATCGTTTCGGGTTTTTATCCCCGGAACACAATAACCATTCACTCCCATATTCTGGGGAGGTGAATGAGAAGGTCCTTCAGGGCCTTAATTCAAGGATACAGGAGTTCTTCCCGAGGGGTCCCATCAACAATCGATGCCAGACTCGTGCGGAAGTGCGCCCTCAACATGATGAGGGCATCATCTCCAGGCGTTCAACTCAGGTTCCTCAAACCCGAGCAGGAAAGACGAATCGCCAGAGGTGAAATCTGGTCAACAGTGAGCAGGTTCTCATCTCTTCTATCTCCGGAGAAGTCCACCAACCTAACTTGGTGGCAAGCAACGAGCGGGCAAATACACCCGTCCGTTTTAATTCCGCTGTCTAGCAGACTCATCTGGCAGCATCATGCCAATCCCACCAGGCAATTCTGGTGGAGTAATATAGACAGGAACATACACCTGTTTATAAATCATCAGCTAGTCAGCAGGCTCATCTGACTACAAGTGATAGATCCCGCCAACCCAATGTGTTGACAACTAGTAAACAGGTACATACACTTGCTTACACTCATCAATCCTGCCAGCAGCCTCATCTGTCAGTATTGAAGGAATCTCATCAACCATGTTCAGTGGAGTGCAATCATAAGGCACATACACCTGCTAGTATTGATCAATCCTACCAACAGTCTCTTTTGGTAGCATTTGGAGAAGTTAGTCGGAAAGCTCTGATGACAAATAGGAGGCAGACTCAAATCTATGCCCCCACACTTGAGTACTGTCAGAATTCACTGACAGGAAAAGGAGGACAAGAGTAGGAACACACACCTACTCCAAGAATGGAATGGACGTATATCCTCATTCCAGCAGCTAAAGTCACCAAGCATATTCTATCAATGGTGAAAGAGAATAAGAAAATTCTTGCTCATATCCTGGATGCCTTCCAGGATATTATAACAGCTTCAGCAAAATCTTAGGGAAAGACATATAAATATATCCCTACTAGTGGAGTGACACATCAACAGTTCACTCCGGAACAGACATACACATCTGTTCCAGTCCAAGAGGGTTGTGGGGTGTACTCCCCCATATCATACGTACAACCAAGTCAGGCACATACACCTAGTTTGAGCGGAGATAATCAGCATAACCTGATCATTTCTCCTAAGCAGGGACATACACCTGCCAAATTGAGTAAGAAGGCGTCTAAGAAGAAGAACCGCTCAACACAGTCAAGAAATCAAAGGCCCACCTATGACAAGGCCTTACTCGATGCTGGAGTTCTTGAAGCCCTCAGACAATTATCTGTTGGAATTCAAGATTCTACTCTCTCAGTTCCTAATAGTGGGAATGTTGATTCTGAAGGTCTGCATCAGCCACTTCCCCATAAAGGATTTATTTATGAGAATTAGGTTGATCTTGAAGTTTCATCTTCAGATGAGAGCCACAATAACCCTCTATGTGTCCAGAAGACCAAGCAGCAAAATGTTTCATCTTTTTTTGTAACCCACCATGGTGGTCCTCCCCATGATGATGAATTTAGCTACGAAAGTACTCTCTATGGTAATAATTCGCATTGCTTGGAAAATTCTCCAACAGACAATGTAGTGATGAGAAATCCCTCTTATCTTGAGGCACTTGAAAATGTGAATCCAGTCATGTCTGATTCTTTACCATTAGAAGGTGAAATACTTTCTCAACTAGAAGATAGCCCAGGGTTTAGGTCATTCTACGAACCACCCCTAAGTCATGCATCTTCTAGTTTGATCAGTGATTTCTCTACCAATGTTGTTGAATCTAATGAAACAACAAAGAAGCACTAGCTCTGGTATAATCAGGTAGAAGAACCATCAAATGACAAAGAGGAAGTGTTGAACATGATAAAACAACTAGAAAAAGGTGAAGTGCCAGTCATGTTTTGGCCTTCGGCTGATTCTCAGTATGACATTCCAGAGATGTTGACGGAAGATGGGATTGATGACATTCGTCTCAACATATGGAAAACTCTTTGTTAGTTGAAAAAGAAATTATTATCTTATGATGAATATAAAAATCATGTTAAGATAATAGAAGGATTACAATGCCAAATTGACTTGGCATCTCTATCATTCTCTCGATATCCGAAGGCTGAAAAGCAGCAGAGAGCCCTTCAATGTTCATGCCTTGGCGCACTAAGAAAATTGTGCCAGTTAATTGCCAATGCCCCATATGGTATTCATATCAGAGGATGGGATGTTCATGGAGCACTACATTTCACTGTGCTCTCTAGTTAACAAAGCCCGCTGAAAATGGTTTCATGCAATGTTATTGCCCATGACCGGCCAAATTCAATGGGTTTTGTTTGTAATCAAAAGCTTTCCCAAGAACAGGATTCAACTAGTTCCTCTCAAAATCAAGCATACAGAGAACAAGTTGTTGAATTACTCCTGCATCAAGAAAACGAGAATATTGAATAGGCCTCTCGTATGGAGCAAGCACATCATCAAGTGAAAGAAGTGTTAGAAATCATCCAACGGTCTTTTGAACTGGGTGATAAAAGTGGATGTCAATTGATGCATCCAGCTAATTTCCAGACCAAGGTCTGCAAGATCAGGAGATATTTTAAGAAACTCTCATAAATAGCATGTCAAGAGCTACCCCAACTTTCCAGACTGGGGACTCTTTTAAACCAACCCTCGGAATCAAAAAATAGGATTCGAGGAGTTGAGTAGGAATAGAAGGAACAGCCCCAGTCCACCGGACTGGGGACTTTTTCAAATCCTCAATCCCTCCCTCAGAGAATGTCAATCTTCTCTCTATTGGGGAAGAATCCTCAAGAGGAAAGAAGAGCCAAATTATCAAGAGATTCCCTCCAAATTATGGTTCACCAAGAAGTTCTTGAAGGATAAAATCAACAAAAGGTAATGTCTCATCAGGGGAATGATAGAAGAAAATATCACAGAAATGTTGATAGAAGGGATGAAATGCATTATGCATCAATTAATGTCATCAATATCGTTGTTGTTGATCCACCAGATGAGGTTCACTCAGAGGGATCAGATGAAGAGGTTACTTCTCAAGAAGTTGTACGCACATATACAAATGAAGAAGGTGTGCATACATAAAATAAAAGGATTACTCATAACCTAGGTAATCCTTCAAATAACACACTTCCCCCTCTTCGAAATGGATCAAACAAGGGGAGAGGAAAGAATAAGGTTACATACCCTTCCTCTGGAGAAGGCCAGTCACTCTCATTAGAGAAAATATTTGCACAATAGGAGGAAGAAATGAAGGAGTTGAGGAGTTTGAATGCAGAACTAATTTAGGGTAGTCTTCCTCCTAAGCATGCTGGATTCATTCAGCTAAAGGAATTTGTTGTGGCTATTGAGATGGATCAAGAATATCCTCCTTTATCAGTACACCCTCACAGGTCTAATCCTATGGGTCAAGTGCAACAACAATCAGCAATGTTGCCATCAGTTTCAATACCAGCTTCCATACCCGTCCAAGCTCCAGTCAGTGCACCTGTTCAAGTCCAAGTTCAACCGGATGTTTCTCAAAAGTTAATTACTACCATTGAGTCATTAACAGCTCGGTTAGAGACTATGGAAGGGAAGCATGCACAGGTTCTACCAGGAAAGAGAGCTTACCCTGAATGGGTAGATTCAATCCCTCCCCCATCAAGTTTTGGGAACCCTATATTCCCTATTTTCAATGGATCAGGCGATCCTGAATAGCATTTGATGCATTACATGTCTTATTGCGATCCTATGATGGGAACTCCGGAACAGCAAGAAGCAGTGAAACTTAGATGCTTTGTGAAAACCTTGTCAGGACCAGTCTTTGTCTGGTACACAAGCTTGCAATCCCGGTCAATTACCGGATGGGAGGATCTTCACCAAATATTCCTTCTCCAATTCAGCTCAACTTTGACAAAGACAACAGTTTTTGATCTTACAAACTGTAAGAAAAGGGAGAATGAAAGGGTCTCCGATTTCATTTCTCACTAGAAGGGATTAACATATTCCCTAAGCTTAGCACTCCCTTAAGAGGAATTATTTCCAATCTGTGTGGCAAATTTTCATGATGAGTTGCGCACATCGATGATCCCTGTGAAATACACAGGAGGGTTTCGAGACCTTACTTTAATCACTCAACAGATTGAAGATTCTCTTATAAAGACTAAGGATAAAGCTCGTATAATTCCATCAGCTCCAGGAAGGAGAATGGGTAAAGTAGAAAATGCTACAGTTATGCTTAAACAAGTACATGTACCTGCTTCTACTTCAAAACCTTCATCTTCTCGAAGGGCTCCACCTCCTGAGCGCCAACAATAGAGGTTGTTTCTTCAAGATGATCAAAGAGATCAAAGATGAAAAAAAATTGATGATTTGAAAATCAAAGTTTACTCTTTCCAAAATAAACAAGTTCCTGGTTATTTCATTTTGGCTCTGGAAAATAATTTGGTTCAATTTCCAAGGCCCAAGAGGGCAAACAAGGAAAGAGATGAAGACTATCCTAACTATTTCCTGTTTCATCAAATGCTGGGGCATCCCATTCATGAGTGTTTTGTTTTCAAGGACCTCCTACAAAAAATGGTCAAGTTTGGGACACTGTATGGTGATAAGGCCCCATTCAAGACATTTAATCTCAATACATTGAGGCAGAATTCTACCACATGAGGGGAAAGGAGGAATACACAACAAGGGATATTGCCAAAGTTAATGCTCCATATGGTTCGGAAAAGATTCCAGTAAATCCATTTACACATGTGAGTACAGATTATGTGTTTCCTATCAGTCAAATTGACAAGATAGACCCAAATCATAATACTCTTATGGAATCCTCCATAATGTCAATTATGGAAATCAATCTAGACAGCATGGGAGAAAGTGGCGATTCACCAAGAAATGATGAAAGTTCAAATGGAGATGTCTTTATTTCATCTGCTAAAATACTACAATTCTATACTTCACCAATCAGTCTAGGGGAAGTTATAGAAACATCAAAGGTGAAGAATGATGTCGATTCTCAATCCATCATCTCCTCTTTATTTACCCAAGGATGACCCTTCATCATCAATTGTGTCAGAAATGGAAGCTTCTTCTTCAAGATGTTCAAATTTTAACATCTCTTCTGATCATGGAAATTCTTCTTCATTATCTACTATGCAAGTAGAAACAGAAGAAATAAAACATGTTGAAGAAGAAGAGGAAGATCTCAGATATGCTCCTCCGTCATTTGAAGAGGGTATCTCTACCACTGTGGATGAACTTAGAGAAATCAATCTAGGTACAAAAGAAGATCCACGCCCCACTTTAATCAGTGTGGCCATGAATCTTGAAGAACAAGAGATGTATATTTCCTTTTTAAAGAAATATTTATATATATTTTCTTACAACTATACAGAGATGCCCAAGACTGATCCTGATATTGCTACTCATCATTTGGGTTTACCAGAAGAACATCGATGATTTAAGCAAGCCGCAAGAAGAACACACCCAACTTATTCTTCCAAAATTGAAACTTAATTGGATAAGCTTATCAAAGATAACTTCATTAGAGAAGTTAGATATACTAAGTGGTTGGATAATATTGTCCCTACGAAAAATAATAATGGATAAATTAGAGTTTTCATTGATTTCAGAGATATTAATCGGCATTGTCCTAAGGTTGATTTTCCAGTTCCGATCACAGAACTTTTAATCGATGCAACATCTGGCTATGAAGAATTTTACTTCATGGATGGATATTCCAGGTATAATCAAATCTGAATGGATCTAGAAGATGAATAATCTACAACCTTCAGATCCCCTCAGGGTGTGTTTTGCTATCGTGTAATTCCCTTTGTCTTAAATAATGCAGGCGCAACATATCAGCATTCCATGCATCGTATCTTTAAACCCTTTTTAGGGATGTTTGGTGAATGTTATGTGGATGATTTGGTGGTCAAATCCTAAAAACTTTCTAATCATTTGGCTGACTTGGAAGTCATATTCCTCAAGTTTCGACAACATAATTTGAACATGAAACCCTTAAAATTTTCTTTTGGGATAACCTTAGGAAAATTTATTGGCTTTATTGTAAGCCATCATGGTATCAAAGTCGATCTTGAGAAGACAAAGTCAATCCTTGGTATGTCACCTCCTCAAAATTTGAAAGAATTGAGAGGACTTCAAGGACACTTAGCCTATATTCGGCGTTTCATCGCTAATTTGGTAGGTAAAAGTTTACCCTTCACCAAATTGATGAATAAGGGAGTCACTTACCAATGGACTGAAGAATGTCAAGAAGCATTTGATATTCTTAATAAATACCTCTGGAGTCCACCAGTACTCATGCCACCTGTTGAAGGAAGACCACTTATCCTCTATGTGACAGCTTTAGAGCAATCATTGGGTGCCTTTCTTGCTTAGAAGAATGATGCTGGTAATGAAAACAGCCTCTACTATCTCATTCGGACTATGATTGAAGCAGAAACCCGATATTCAAATATTGAGAAGTGCTACCTAGAATTAATTTTTGCAGTTCAGAAGTTGAGACACTACCTGCAACATCATGAGGTCCAATTGGTATCTTGCAATAACCCACTCAAATTCATCCTTGGTCTTCCAATGCTTACAGGACGTCTGGCAAGGTGGGAAGTTATTTTTCAGCAGTTCCACTTTCAGTATGTGTCTCAAACGGCAATAAAGGGCCAAGCTCTGGCTGATTTCCTTGCTGAACACCCTTTAGTAGAAGATGCATATTCAGATATTGAACTTCCTGATGAGTAATTCTTCTCTATTCAAGAAAGTTTTCAAACATGGGAAATGTATTTTGATGGTGCTTCCAGAAGTCCAACAAGGAAGAAAATTGAAGATTCTAAATTCAACAAAGTTGGGTTAGGAATTATTATTATTTCTCTAGAAAAGGCAGTGTTACCTTATTCTTTCTCATTATTGGGAGGCGGTACAAATAATGAAGCAGAATACCAAGATCTTATTATAGGATTGGAGTTGGTGCTTCCAGCACAAGTGAATTACTTAAAAGTGAAAGGTGATTCAGACCTGGTAATCAAACAAGTTAATGGGGATTATGCAATTAGAAAAGAAGAATTGGTCCCTTTGTATGATTATGTTAGAGAGTTAATGGCAGAATTTCCTACGGAACCAACATTTTCTTATGTCCCACGATCAAAAAATTCTCAAGTTGATGCACTAGCTAATATAGCCACAGCCCTGACAGATCCAAATCAGGACAAAACAACCATCAGTATTTCCCACCGTTGTACAATTTCACCTTATGTTCGAACCAGAACAGAAGAGATCAATGAAATTAGTCCCATTCCTAAACCATATGGTCAGACTACAGGATGGATGACACCTATCAGGTAATACCTTCAAAATTGAACACTTCCACCTAATAGAGCTGGGAAAGAACAAATCTAGAGACGTGTGGTCAATTTTACTCTTTATGATAGCCCAAATCACCTAGAGAAAATTCTCTACAAGCATGGTTTTGATGGAGTTCTCTTCAGATGCATTGATGTTGAAGAGACAATGGCTGTCATGAAAGAAGTGCATACAGGAGTCAGTGGTGCCCACCAGTCTAGATATAGACTGTCTGATCATATTCAAAAGCTTGGATACTTTTGGCCTTCAATTATACAATATTGTGTTGATTTCACAAAGAAGTGTCATTCATTCCAAGTACATTCTAACTTCATTCATCAACCTCAAGAGTTGCTTCATACAGCTAAATACTCATGGTTATTTGCCACATGGGGAATGGATGTGGTGGGACCTTACCCTTCAGCTATGGCCAAGTAGTTTAAGTATATTCTTACTGCTACTGACTTCTTTTCCAAATGGGCAGAGGAAATACCTCCCAAGGAAGTCACTTCTAAATGAATTGTTAGCTTCATCAAGTCTAACATAATTACCATATTTGGTGTCCCTCATACCATATTGACAGATAATGGAACCAAATTCTGTTCATCCGAGGTGAAGAAGTAGTATCAAGAATACAACATCAAATCCAATCATTCATCTTGGTATCATGCAGCGGCCAATGGATATATAGAAGCCTTCAACAAGACTCTATCAAATATACTGTAAAAGATGGTGGATAAAGATAAGAGGTTATGGCCTGATAAACTCTTTCATGCTTTATGGGCTTATCGGACCACCACCTACACTGCAACGCGGTCAACTCCATATTCACTGGTATATGGAACAGAAGAAGTCTTGCCCATTGAAGTTCAATTAACTTCGCTTAGAGTAGCCATTTGTGATAAATCATCTACAAATGAACAAACTCAAAAGTGATTGGATGAATTGGAATGGTTAGATGAGAAAAGATTGTGCACCCTGCACCACTTGGAAGTCTATCAGAATCAAATAGCACGAGCTTTCAACAAAAAAGTTCGTCTTCGTTCATTCGTTCAGGGAGAATTGGTATTAGTTCTCCGAACTCCAATGATACTAGGAAAGAAACCTCCTAAGCTTGAACCAAAGTGGTAAGGACCTTATTCAATGCATAAGGTCTATTCCAATGGAGCTTACTCTTTAATCTTAATGGATGGAAAAACTCATCACTACTCCAGCCAATGCCAGATTTCTGAAGAAGTATTTTTTATAAACACAAAATACACCAACAACAGTCCATGCATATGACCTTAAACTATTTGCATGTCCCTTACATCCAGCACGACGTTAAACTACACTATCCAGAGTCCATGCATATGACCTTAAACTATTCTCACTTTTGTCCAATATGACGTTAAACTGTGACGTCCAGACTACATGACGCTAAACTGTACAGAAGTCCCTTTCATCCAGAAAGACATTAAAATGCATAAACAGTGGTCCATGCATATGACCTTAAACTATTCGCACTTTCATCAAACATGATTCTAAATTGTATCATCCTTTTTTCATCCAACATGACGTTAAACTGTGAAAAAGTACCTAATACGTCCAACATGACATTAAAATGCGTTGTCCCCATCGTCCTAACTACATGACGCTAAACTGTATAGAAATACATTAATACATCCTACATGACGTTAAACTATATTTTTGTCCCTGCTACATGACACTAAACTGTGCAGCACCTATAGTCCTAACTGCAAGACTTTAAACTGCATAGTCCCTTCATATGTCCTACATGACATTAAACTATGCATTGTTAAGGTTGTTTTTACCTCTTGTTTATCACACTGAGTATGACTCGTGTGAGCTTAGAGAAAATTTCAACCATGACACTCTCTTTGGTCCACTAACCACGTGAAAGTCCCAACATCATTTTTCAGGTCGTTTTCCCCAAAAACAACTTGATCACTAATTCATTCTTTAATTGAACTACGTGGACTTTGATCCTTGACTTCCAGGCTGGGTACGTAGGCAACCTCCCAATGTTCAATCCCAAAACCAATCTCTTCACATCGGTTCACCTTTATCTTATATGATGTTGATAGATGAAACTGCTCCCAGAATCAATATCTTTACATTGGTTCACCTTCATCCTTGCTATACGATGTTAAACCGGACAACACTTTTGTCTTGTACGACAATAAACTACAATATTCTTTGATACCCTCACCTAAGAGGGAATCATTATTTACATTTATTTTCAATCATGTTATATTCAAAAAAAATTATGTGCATACATGGCAATACCTAAACCTTTTATCTTTGGTTAAACCATCATTGCACTAAAGTCCCCTTTCACCCTTCACATGTACGAACCAAATTTGTACAGAAGGTATTTCTAGAACTACATGGGCTTGATTCCCATCCTTATGGGATATGTTGGAATGTTTGAGTGTCCCTCGAATCCATCCCCAAGTCTTTTGGGCCTAACCCCAAGTTCCACTTTCAGTCCCCTGGCTGAAAACTCCCCATGAAAACACAAACTGTGTATTTCTTATAATGGTCTGAGCTCTACGACCCTAAACTAAAATCTTTCAAACTTTCATCCCACACGACGTTAAACTGTATTTCAAGAACTACGTATGGATTGATTCCCATCCTTATGGGATATGTAGTGAAGTCAAACATTTCAATTCCGGACCCAACCAGAGCATGATTATGGTTAGCATTGATCTGTGTATCTCTACATACATTGGACAATACCCATTTTTTATGTGTCATAATCCTAATATTAAATATTTTCAGATCTTCATAACTCTTTTCTCGACTTCTAGTCACAAAATTTCTAATTCCTAAGAGTTCTTTTTCCTGACCATGCAACACGTGCCCTTAGGTGACCTTGCATAAACAGTCTACATAACAGACGTATCATCCAAAAGATGTTATTATTTGACTATGCATCCAATTCCCTTAGGTGGCCCTGTAAAATTCAACCCCCTAACGGGTTTGTTAAATAATGGTAACTTCATTCTTGGAAAGAAAACATATTTTGTACTTAGTTGTCTTAACAAAAATATGTAAGAATCCACAAAAAATTGCCATCCTTGACATATCTGTCTCATACTCTTTTTCATGATCTAAAAGTATTCAAGTCTATGGTTTATATTTTCCTTCCCTACGTTTGGGTCAGACCTTCATAGGAGTGACAATCATTCAGTTCTTAGACAATCTTGTTTGGAAATATCTTCTCCATATTCAAGTACCTCTATCCATACAGAAAACTCTATGCTTTGGAAAATTTGAATCCCCATAAACTTCCACAGGCTTTTTAGCAGTAGAAAGGTAAATTTCTAGGAGTTCTTTTGCCTGACTATGCAGCACGTTCCCTTAGGCGGCCTTGCATAAATAGTCTACATAACAGACTTGTCATCCAAAAGATGAAATTATTTAACTATGCAGCCAAAGCCCTTAGGTGGCCCTATATAATTCAACCCCCTAACGGGTTTGTTAAATACTGGTAACTTAATTCTTGGGAACTACTTCTTCTAATGCCTTTTAGCCCTTTTTCATATCATTCCTCAGATTCAAAATTTCTTATGTCATGGTTTATGTTTTTTCCCCCATACTTGAACGTGGTAGTATGTTTTCAGATAAATTATCATGGAATTGAGTCAATTCTAATCCACTCGGTCAAAGATATTTCGACCTTAAACATTAGCCCTTTTATGTCCAACGTGCATGACTTTAAACTGCCATATTTCTCATTTCTTCTCACCACAAAGTCAAATCCTCTTTTCTCTCCGGATCCAACTCTGAGGGGGGAATTTTGTTGATGCTCCTTTTCATCACATTGTCTAAAAGAATGTAAATTCAAATTCCTTAGCACAAATTGATTCATCCTTTGAAGAAAACATCAAAAATTGACAAAAGCAAGGACAAGGAGTCAAATACCCTTCAGTCGCGCAAGTTCTCTCATGGTCATGCAAGTACACTTGCACGCCGCCTAATGGTCGCGCAAGTGACTTGCACGCCCTCTTTGAAAACTGCCTGGGGTCTTCTCCAACCTATAAATACCCTTGTGGGCCCCCCCATTTCAAAGACGGAAAATTTCCAGAACCTCATATTAGAGCTATGAACGCCCAAGTCTCTTCTTCAAGTCTTCCGAACACTTCTAAGGTAATTATTTACCTAGAATGGAAGGTCTAAACAAGATAAATAAGGTCTAAGTGTTAGAATTCACTAATACTTGCGTGCCTAAGTGTTTTACCCTTAAGGTAAATGGACACACTTGAGTGCCTCCTTACCTACTCATTGAAACTTGCGCGCCATTATTCTGGAAGTACCTCGGGATAATTCTAAAGGATTGAGCCAAGCCTTGCCCAAGTTCTACCCTAGAGATTAACCATCGTGCAAGGACCCATGTGTCGCGTAGGTACACCTGTGCGACCTGGACTTGCGTGCCCAAGCAGTGCTTGTGCGCTCACGCAGTACTTGCGTGCCCTATATAGGACTTGTGCACCACCTTATTTTTGGGTGCCCCTCCTACCTATTTCACTTATCCTATGTTTTTTCACCTATCCTTTTCAAGATTAAGCCTTTAGAACTCTCTCCAAAGTCATTTATGACATGATTTCTTTG
The DNA here is from genome assembly GCA_963277665.1 of Viscum album. Classification (NCBI taxonomy): domain Eukaryota; kingdom Viridiplantae; phylum Streptophyta; class Magnoliopsida; order Santalales; family Viscaceae; genus Viscum; species Viscum album. The sequence goes on along the minus strand of OY728150.1, from coordinate 623,076,127 downwards.
ATTGGATTCCTTATCTGAAAGGAATTCTATGGAACATCTCTTAAAACCTAGTGATTTACATGTCCTCATGTCACTAAGGTCAGATATTTCATTCATTAAACCTCATCCTTTAAGATGAGAGAGTTCCTTAAATATGGGCATCCTCCTTAAGAGTAAGTCCCAGTTCAAGTCCCCTAACCTGGGCATCCTCCTTGGGAGTAAGCCCCTGTCATAATTTTCTAAATATGGGCATCCTCCTTAGGAGTAATCCCCAAGTCCCTTAATTTTTTCAAATCCCTTTAACCTGGACCTCCTTCTCAGGAGTAATCCCCAGTCTTAATTTCTCTTAACCAGTCTTAATTTATTTTCGATCTGGGATTCCTTCTCAGGAGTAAAACCTAATCATAAGTCCCCTCCTAATTTAGGCATCCTCATTAGGAGTAATCCCCAAGTCAGAGTATCCAAATCTCCATAAAGTACATATACCTTTATGGACCTTGTTCCTAGGTTTCTTCCCTGAAGTAAAACCCAATATTCATCTATTTTTGGGCAGTCATGCATACATAATTCCCACATAATTGCATCTTTCATGGAACAATTGTCTGGTTTCACCAATACCTCTTGTTTCTCACACCGAGCATGACTCACGTGAGCTTAGAGTGTAAAAGTAATCATGACATTTTTCTTTGAGCCATCAATCATGTATAAACATCATACCCCCTTACTCGAACTATGTGGGTTCTGATTCCTTTCCTAAACAAAGGATACATAGGTAGCCCATATGCGGGTATGATCCCAACTCTAAAAAATAATCCATGTCCTTCTGAACGACAATAAACTTCAAGTGCCCCACTGAGTGTCTTTAAAACCTGTATGGTCATCATAATGACCAAGAGACTTTTATGTACTAAAGGATATCGTTGACTAAGAATATATAACAAATACAGATGATTCTCTATCAATGAAGAACCTTGAATACATATAAAAGATTCTCTAAATCTCTTACATATTAATCATTGATTGTTAGATCTAAAGGAAATCTCATTTTATACTTGGTAATGTAATAAGGATTTTCGAACATTACTTAAATCTATAAAGAGAGTCCCGTAATAGAAAATAATTCCCTTTAAAAAGGTGTGATGACTCTGAACTCCCATCCTCTCGAACAATGCAAATTCCAATGCCTCATCAGTTCACAACTAATGAGCACCTACCTTTGGAAAGTAGGTCCAAATGGATATGGAATCATTGGATGTTTTCAGTTCTACGAACAAACCCGTTAGAAACCGATTGGAATGTTTGAACCTTTAATCAACGAGGTCATTCCCAATTCCAGAGGAAACATTCATATAACCAGTATATTGTTGATACAACACTCAAATGAAATAATTCTATAATAAAAACATAAGAAAACTAGTCATTCCTCTTCATTTGAGGTAGTATAATAACTTGTTTATTATCCAATATCATCATTTGTGGTATACTCTGATGACTGGGACATTGATTCGCGTAGTGTCCCAATGCCTTGTAGGTGAAGCATTTTACATTTGAAACCTTTTTATTACCCTTGAAATCACATACTTGGTGTCCTTTTTCTCCACACTTATAACAAACTCCCATTCCCTTCTAGAATTTACTAAGGTGATTCTTTCTAAATTTATCACATATGGGAAAATCCTTCTTTCCTTTCTTCTCTTTATCCATCTTTCTCTCTACCATAATTTTCTTCTCTTTCTTCCCTTTAAAGCCATAGGACTCAAGGAATTATTTACTTATCTTATTAACACATGATATTGTTTCTTCATATATTGAGAATACATGGGAGACTATTTCCCTTCTAAATTTTGGCTTAATACCGTGAAAGATATGATCCTTCTTACTCTTTGGATCATACGTATTGTTGGAGTTCTCATTCCTTATAATGGGCGCCATTTATAAACAATGTCATACACTAGGTCAGTTTATGAATCGCAATGAATAATTCCAAACTTGTAAAATACCTAACGTTAATTAAACAGTTTATGGATATAATCCATAATAATAATAAAAAATTCTTTGAGTAAGTATTTACTCCTAAATCCTTCATAATGGCTTGTAATGAAAATGTGAATTATCCTAAGCATATCCCCCAGGAGTGTGGTAACCAAGAGTGCAGCAAGTTCCATTGTTGTACACCAGTTCCCTTTCGAGTCTAGCTCAAAGAGGTGTTTTGGGGTTTTACCCCTAGGTACACCTGTTCCAAAACTTCCTTTACCTGCTCATATTCGGATAGGGATATATTACTTGGAAAACTCACAAAATCTCCAAATTACCAAAATTCAAATAAGTTCTTCTATAATAATCCTCAAATTCTATCTTAGGGTAATGTTATCTAATCAAAGTTTACCTAAATATATTTCCAAGGTTGTTTCTAAACTTCCTCTGATACCAACTGTAATGCCCCAACCCCAGTTACCCAGAGTCGGTTCATTATTATATAGAATTGGAATGATTACAAGGAATAAAGTACCAAAATACTGATCAGTTTAGCAGTCTTGGAAAATAGATTACCTACATGAATGTTACATTACACTTTCTAACATACAAAAAAATCCTTTGAGAACACCATTGTTCCCTTAGCTTAACCCTGCATATCAAACATAAAACACTTCTTGGGATCCTGGGAAAATAAAACATAAGAAAGGGGTAATATTAGATGCTCATTAAGGGTAAATAATTTAGCAGAAGATAACATAAACAATAGGCATAGTGAATAATTGAAAACACATGCCTTTACAAATAATAAACATGAACACTTTATGGAAGAAATGTGAGCTGAGTAAATAATGCCATAATAAAACATAGTCATGGGTATTCTACTAATCTAATAACCACATGAACCATCAATATTATTTTCATAATGAGGGAATGTATAATTCCAGAAATTTTGAAATATTTTGTCAAGGCCTCGTCCAAGATGTCTAAAAATGATTAAGGCCTCATCCAAAACCATATATCAAATTGGGAAAGGCATCAGAAAATTCCACATCTAATTGTCTCATGAAACCTACCGATGCATCAAGGATCTATAAAAGGCTCCATCCATAACTTATATGTCCAATACATTCTTCATATGAAAAGTTTGAAACATAACATAAACATTCGTATTAGAACTAGCATACAAAATGTCAATAATTTAACCATAAACCATGAATGGTATAAAAATAACACATCCATATTCAAACATATCAAAAAACCTTCAATACAATATGGATGATTTGTATCATAATAAATCAACTTCAAACAAGTTTAAAATCCATCAAAGGATGTTGACATAGATGAAAATGATTTGTAAAACTCTTTGAGAGAAATATCCCTTTTTCATGAAAACATTTAAAAGTCACACAATTTAGAAAGGAATACATTTAAATACATTTTTGAATCAAATTTTCTCATACCAATTTGAAACTTTTGAATGGAATTAACATTTTAAAAACATTCATGTCCATATAAATAAATCCTTAAAAACCTTTTTGAAAGCATGGACATTAATGAGAATGATTTAGAAGAATAAATATTTAAAACATTTAAAATGATGTTTTAGTAAAAGAGTCCCTTAAAATAATCCCATTGAAAAATCTTTTATGAAACATGAACATGGATAATAAATATGTCCCAGTAAAAACTTACCCATAAACAATATCGAATATTAATGAGATTGAGGAATTAACCCTTACATTGCACTTTCCTTTGGTCGAGGGTACGTTTAACCTCTTGTATAATGACCATAGTATGTTATTAAATTATACCAGAACTGTATTCATATTTATTATATCATACATGATTCATTTATGACTTTATACTACCCATTTAATAATGATTTCTATGTTAAATTAACATTTTGGGTAATAATCGCTTTCTTTATCGTATGTGTTTTAACTTGTTATTCTTGATCATATCATTTAGATCATTATTTAAATAATTCAAGAATATAAACCTTGATTTATATGTCATATATATTTAGAATATAAATATTTATAATAGATTTATATATGAAATGGAAGGCACTGTTTATGGAGATGGTAGACCGTACGTACGCATAAACGTTGTTTCTGTTTTCACATCGTATTGAACGGAAGTAAGTGAATAAGATATATGTAAGTACATACATACATACATAAATACATATATATATATATATAAATCCATTAGAATTATTATATCATATATTACATACTTATTAATAATATATATTTTTATAATCATTGTTGAATGGTGAACATGGAAATTAATCTCATCGTGTCGTGGAGACGGTAACCCGTACGTGCGCACGAGCGACAATATCATTATTTTGATATTAAAATCATATATAATTGGACGTTATATCATATATAAAAAATCATTAATATGTTATATTTATTATTTACATCAATTATACATAATTATTTTACCCATCCAATATAATAATGTATTGAATAACAATTACACCACGACGTGGAGACGATAAGCCGTACATACACATGTATGGTGACATGTCATTCATAGGATGGATATAACATTGAATATAGTTGTACCATATTTATAATAACATCACAGTATATAGAAGATACTGGAGTTATTTTTTTACAATGGAAACAACAAGGAAATAATAAGTGAAAGAAAAAAAGAATTTGAAAGAGGTGATGAAATATTTACTTCTTCTTCGGGTTATTTCTTTTGATTTGATCAAAAGGTATCCTTAGGTTAGATTTATGACAAAAGTAATTCCTCTATGATGAATAGAGGATAGTTTATAGGATATTTGGGCAGGTTTTAGCTGAGAAAAATGGCTTTAAGGTGTGAATTTGAGAGAAGGGGAGTGCCCTTTTATAAGAGGGGTGAGGGGAACCTTAAGAAAATATTGAAATATTATTTTATAATAAAATCATATTCAGTTTATAATGGCTCCAAATTGATTTATTTCGAATATAAAGTTGTTATGGGTCTAAATACTCTCAAACAATAGGTTTCATACAAGTTTAGGTTACCATTTTAACCTTATCTTTTATATTTAACTCTACGTTAAATAATTTAACTTTTACCGTGTCTTCTTGTATTCTTACACTATATGGTTAATAAAATTACTATAAACATCAAATAGAACCTCAAGTGGTTAATTAATGACATATATAATATTATTTAAGACTTTTGGTAGAACCTTATATTTTTTGGAATATTATATCAACCAATAATATAGTATTTTTTTAAAAATAATTTATGTCAATTTTGATACTATTTGGTATTTTGTTTTTGTGAAAGGCATAACAACCATGTCACTTCGAAAAAAAATTATCTAATCAACCCTAAAATGTCATATTAACCTATAAAATTAGTGAAATCCATCAAAAGTCTCAAATTACATTTATTTGGATATTTATGATATCAATTATTTTAATCTTTCATTAATAAGGTAATTACTGCATCATCATTATGTCATAAATAAATTAACTTATTTAATGTATAAAAATTATAAATAAAATAAAATTTTGTAGGAAAGATTTTTATATTTCTAATTAATATTTATAGTCGAATTTATCTTATGTATAAGCCTAAATTATAAATGGTTTAGTTATTAAACTTTGAATTTAAAACTTTTAACTCTACTTTGAATTAAATAATAATAAATGTCCTAATATAATCCAAATGGACCTAAAGGATCATATTTTATTCCTAGGTTTGTTTTTGGTCGAATTACACTTATCTTATATAATTATTACATGTGTTGGGGTAATAATAATATCATTTTTACCCTTAATTACCCTATTCACCTTTAAGTGTGGTAAATAAATGTCAAAAGTTACTGTTCACTAAAAATTATTTTTATCTTATTGAACCACATTTTACTTAATAATATCAACTGTGTCTATCAGAGTTTTTAAATTTAATTCACATAAGTGTTAAAATTAAGTTTTATGCAAATTTACAAATGATCCTAGGAGGTGGGTAAAAGACGGTAAAAAGTTCAATAAAATTTTTATATATCTAAACTTATTATAAAATGAATATAATGAATTACATTGAAATTATATAGGTATTATGTTTCTATTTTGACCAAAAATAAATTTAAATAAAATAAATAATTATTTAAATAAAAATTCGGTTTTAAACAATAACTTAGTGTTTTCACAATTCATCAAAAATTGATAGTTTTTAAAAAAATACCAAAAATTCACCCTAAGATAATTTTGATATTCCGAATTCAAAAATGAATTATATTTTACCAAATTCAAAAAATATAAGTTGAATTTATTAATTTAAAATTAATTCTCGTTGTCAAAACAAAAAAAAACGGGTTTTTAAAAATATAAAAACTATCAAAAGATTGACATGTGTTTATGTCAAATTTAAATGTGAAGTTACATATAATGACCAGAATTGAGTAAAATGATAAAAATATAATGTAATTATACTTCCAAACCATTCAAATTTATAATTGAACCCTATAAATTATTTTGATTAAAAAGTTGTTTTCAGTTAAAATTTAGTATTTTTCACATTCACCCAAATATGAAATTTATCAGAAAAACACCAAAAAATTATCAAAACTAAATGTTTCTATCAAGATTCTAAAGAAGAAGTTTATTTTTTCAAATTTAGTATATAAAAGTGTCAAATATTGGATTTAAAAAAAGGTTCACCATTAAAAGGCGGTAAAATTACATTTTTTGAAAAATACTTCTTTTATCTGAAAAAAATAAATTTCTTCTTATATTATGTCTAAGAAAAACATAATATGGATGTTAAAATTATATAGAGTATATAATATTCAAAATTTAGTTAATACTATTTATAACTGCTTTTTGAATGGCTAGTTTGTTAATGTTGTGGTGTGCTCGAACTCGGTGTTGCGTGTAGCGCAAGCTATTAAATTACTTTAATAATACAACGTACTATGAGATCTTGGGGTGTTACACCACCCCAGTCAATGTTTATGGGTTGAATATTTCAGAAAACCTCATCATACTTCTATTAGTGGAGTTTAATGATATATTTTACATGGATTTTTGGTTCTTATATAAATCCAACATAAACTATTGTGAGAGGGAGATTGGTATTTATATCAAAGTCATCCTATAATTATGTACAAGTGTAAGGAGGTGGAGGAATCTCCCTTGGAATAGTATGCTCAAACATGGATATTATTTACTTATGAAAAACATATCTTGCTCAAATAATTGAGAAAAGGAAGAGAATCATGCTTGAATACATTACCATTGTGAGGGATTTTACTGATGTATTCTTAGAATAGTATCCTAGTCTTCATCCTAACTAAGAGGTTGGGTTCTCAATTAAACTTATACCTGGATATCTGCTCATATCCAATAATCCTTATAGATTGGTCATCACTGATTTATAAGTACTGAAAAAGTAGTTACAAGAGAATTTGTAAAAGGGTTGTATATACCTGATTGCTTCACCATGGGGTGCATCAGTCATCTTTTTCAAGAATAAGGATGGGTTAATGTTCCTTTGTATTGATTATCATGAACTAAACAAAATCACAATAATGTACAAGTATCCCTAACCATGGATAGATGACTTGTTTGATCAACTATGTGGGTGCCATTATTTCTCTAAGGTGGAAATTTGTTTGGGATATCACCAATTAAATGTGGAGAAGGAAGATATTCCCAAAAATACCTTTTGAATAACTGATGGACATTTTGAGTCCATAGTTATTCCATTTAGACTCACTAATTCTCCTATAATATTTATAAAATTAATTAATAGAGTATTTAGTTGTTACATTGAAAAAATTATGGTAGTGTTTATAGATGATTTTATAATGTGCTCCAAAAGTAAGGAGGAGTATGATAAGAATTTGAATATTGTGATAAAAACAATAGAAAAGGAGAAGATATATGAAAAGTATAGTAAATGTTAGTTTTGGATGAAGGAAGTACCATTCTTGGGGTATGTTATCACCGGTAAAGTGATATATATAGACCCTTCTAAGACAAAGGCAATTGAGGATTTTCCTAGACCAACATCTGTAATAGAGATCTATAGTTTACTTTGACTAACTAGGAATTACCAATGATTTGTGAGAAATTTATCATGATTTTAATACCTTCTAACAAAGATTACTCTAAATAGAGTAAAGTTTTTCTGGACCAGTGAATGTGAAGATGGATTTAAGGAACAAAAAAAAGAGGCTTATCACTATGACATTATTCACACTACCCTCAAGTGGGAAACTTTTCATGGTATATATTGATGCTTCAAAGAAGGGTTTGGGTGGTATACTAATGAAAAATGACAAAGTGATAGCCTTTTCCTTAAGGCGGTTGAAATTTCAATGGTGTAATTATCCAACACATGATTTGGAGTTGGATACAGTGATCTTTACATTGAAAATCAGGAATAATTATCTCTATGGGTAGAAGTGTGAAATATATACAGATCATAAGAGCCTCAAATATATATTCACATATAATGAGCTAAATATTCACCAATGAATATAGTTATTGCTAATCAAGTACTAAGACTTCTCAAACCATTATCATCATGGGATAGTAAACAAAGTGGAAGATGCTCTAAGTAAAAGGATCTAAAAACTTTATCAATGATGATAATTGAGAAGGATCCAATTTTATTATACATGAAGAGGATGGACATGGGAATCATAAATAAAGGAACATCATCATTCCTTTCTCAAATGATTGCTAAACCATCCCTTTTAGAGAAGATAAAGTATCCTCAAAGAGATAATGTTTAAATATAAAAGAAAATCAAATCTATAAGGAAATGGAAATCCTCGGATTTAAAAATTGAGTATGGAGTTGTAAGATTCGGACCACAACTATGTATACCATCGAATATGAAGATAAAGAATGATTTTTTGAATGAAACACATAGATCAACATTATATATCCACCTAGGGAGTATAAAGATTTATCTAGATCTTTGAGAACACTATTGGTGGGACAATATGAAGAAGGAGATCATGGTATATAAATAAAATTGTCTGGTTTGTCAAAAATTAAAGTTTGAAAGAAAAAAGTATAAGGGGATGATACAATCATTACCTATACCTATATTGAAATGTAAAAAATCACCATGAACTTTGTCACTGGTCTTCCAAATACATCAAGAGGAAATTATGGGTTGTGGTGGATTTTCTTACAAATAATTCTCACTTTATTAGAATTTGAGAAGAATTTCCACTTGATAAACTTGCAAGTATATACATCAGATATGTGGTGAGGCTATATGGAACACCAATATTGACTATATTTGATATAGATCTAATATTTACCTCAAAGTTCTGTAAGAGTTTCAAACATGCTCTAAATATTTATTGAAACTTTAGTATGGATTATCACCACTAAAATAATGGCCAATCTGATTGGACTATCCAGCCATTTAAAGACATGTTTGGAGAATGTTTGATGGACTTCAAAGGGGGATGGTATCAAAATTTTCCTCTGGTTGAGTTCTCATACAACAATAGCTTTCACCCAAGTTTCCAAATTGATCCTTATGAATCCCTTTATGGGAAGAGATGTAGACACCTTCACATTGGGAATAATATGGTGAACACAAGATGTTAGGACCTGAAATGGTTGAGGAAATGGTAAAAAAGGACAAGAATGTTCATCAACACATTAGGGCTTCTTAGAGTTGGAAGAAGAGTTATGCTAAAAATCATCGATGAGACACGGAGTTTAAGGTCAGAGATAAAGTGATTCTCTCTTATCTTTAAGTAATATAGTCATAATATTAGGTAAAAAGGGTAATTGAAGTCCTAGGTACATCATCCCTTTTGAGGTTCTTGATTGCATTATATTTTTGTCCTATCGACTAACACTCCCACCTACCCAATCTCAAGTATATGACATATTCAATGTGCCCCTATTGAGAAAGTACACACCAGATCCCTCAAATTTATTGAATTAAAAGGTGGTATAGATGTTAAATGATCTCTCTTATGAGGATAAAGCGGTGAAGATCTTGGACCATAGAAATAAATTTATACACAACATGAAAACACACCTAGTCAAAGTACCATGGGAAAACCATAAATACGAGGAGGCAACATAGGAAATGGAGGAAGTTATGAAGAATAAGTACTCTCAACTATTTTCACCTTAGTATGTAATATGATATAAGGGTGAAATTTATTAAGGGTGTAAGAATATAACACCCTAATATTTCAAAATAACCTTATAGCGTATACAACACGCAATACCGAGCTTAAACGAACCATGAAATATTATTATAGTTATAACCTAACAGTTAATTGGTGGGTATGAATAGGATTTACCACACTATAAAAAATAGAGAGAGAGAGAGAGATAGTTCCTACTCAATAAAAATTTATTGATTAATTCTTAGGAAATAAGAACTCAATTTTTAGTAAATTCGTTTTATTCTTCAAAAAATGTATATTCTTCAAAAATGATTTTTATTGATGTTTGTGAGGAAAAATTAAAATTAATTTTTGGAACATTTAGAAAGTTTATTTGATAATATTAGATTCATTTTTTAAATCTTTATATTAAAATTATCTTATAATTATTTTTTGGGATTTTTCTAAAAAGATTGTTTTTTCAATGAATAGTGAAAATACTAATTTTTATTGGAAAATGTATTTTATTTTCAAAGTATTTACATAAGAAAATTATATTCTGGATTAATTTTAAAATATAATTAGTTAATTTTTATTAAACATAAATAAATTATGGTATTTTTAATGAATATTATACTTGAATTTTATATAAAAACATTTTTATACTTAAAAGGCATTTTTTTTAAAAACAGTTTTTTGATGAATTTTGTGTTTTTATATTAAATTAATTTATACCACTTATATAAATTAAATATTTAAAAAATTATTTCATATTTGGAATTATTAGTTCCAAATTTTATAAATAGTTCCCTTTTATTTTCTATCATTATGAATAGTAACCATAGTATATAATTTGTCCTATGGTAAGGGTAAATCTGGTAATTAAGGTTAAAAATTATATAATAAGGACTAAAAATGGCCATACATTTGACATTATTTTATTTTATGAGTTTATTTTTTCCATGTCTATACAAATTTATAAGATATGTAAAATTGGTGGTATATGTATTTTATTTTGACCTTTATGATAATTAAGTAAAAGATAAAGTCAAAAAAATCGCATTCTTGCGTTTAATTTCTATAATATTTTGTGATAGGGATAAATAAAACTTATGATTTGTTATACAAAATTATTTTAAATAAAAATTATTTTTTTATAATGTTAATTTATTTTTAATTTTTATGGATGAAATAATTACCTTAAATGCTTATGCAACGCCAACACAGTATTTATTCAATTCAAAGGAAATGAAAATAGATTATTTTAAAAATGTTAAAATCAATATAATTTGAATGAATTATTGTGTTAAAAAAAATAAAAATACTGCATTATAGAGGTTTCAATGGATTATATTCTAATTTCATTATTTTCAGGTTGTTTTCAAAGTTAAATTACATGAATGGTACCAAAAATGAAATTAATATTATTTTATAATAAATAATATTTTATTATATGATTTAAAATTCCTAAAAATACTATATTCATCCAAATTATTTATATATGTTTTAAAATATTAACTATGTTCCATTTATGGGACAATTATACTTTTATATTAGCTGTATTTACCCTTAAAAAGTAAAAAACTTTTTTATTGTGGTAATTGTCAAAAAGGGATAACATGAGTTAAAACAAATAGATAAGGGTAAAAACCTAATTGAAACTTATCAAAATTTTATTTAATGATATTATTTTGATTCATACGCATCCTATATTTTAATTATATTTGTTTTTATTTGTTTTTATATTAAAATTAATTTATATTAACTTAATATTTTATGTAATTCCAAGAGTGTCTCTCCCCTCACTTATAAAAGAGAACCTCCTATACTCATTTACTTATACCTAAAAATCATTTTAATTTGTCCAATAACTACCCAAATACCATTCTAACATCTCTCCACACATTCTATAGGTCTTATTTTTGGAATAATACCTACCTTATAGTGTTTAATGTGTAAAGAATAAGAAGTTGTCTAGAGAAGAGGTATAGTATTCAACAAAATGTTTTAGGTCTATTTATTATTGTACATAATTCAAATATTCTTAAAACATGATGAAATAATAACACCATTATATTCCATATACTTAGATTTTTTTATGTTAATGTCATCATCTATATCCATCTCCTCTTCCATAAAATGGGAAAAAAACATTGTTTGTGTGTACGGTGGACTACCACCTCGCGAATCAATATAATTTATTTTTCATCATCACGTCTCGCAAATAGTTATAATGATATATTTAATATATATCTGTGTGTGTGTGTGCTATTTATGATATTATTATGATTTTTTAATGATTATTTATTATTTAACTTTCTATCATTCCATCCATTGAAAATAGAAACAGCATTCAAGCGTACGTATGACCTGTCGTCTCCATAAATGATGTAATTTGTTTTTTATCTCTACATTTTATGGATGAATAAATATATATATATATATATAATATATATGATACTAATATAATGTTTACCATTCTTGATATTATCAAACCATGATCAATGTATAAATATCAAGACTGTCAAACCAAAACATGCCTGAAAAATGAAGTAATTATCACCTGGAACAGTGATTTTAATAAAGTATTGTTAATAAACTGGTGGTAAGATGCTATAAGAAAATTATATATGGTATTATATATAATATTATGGTTATTTAATAATTGGATAATAAATATATATATTTATTATATAGGATTTTCTAACATATATGAAAAAAACTTAAGGTAAAAGATCTATCTAAACCATCCTTTTTCTTAGGGTTATGAAAATTTTCTATCTCACTTTCTCTCAACCTTGGATGTTATATATTGCTTATAAATTTTGTATATATATCTCTTAAATATATTTCTAACTCATTCTCCCTTCCTTTTATGGGTGTAAGATCCCTGGTTTTTCTTGAGGTAATAATCTTTATTTTCGGGTTAAATGTGTTTACTTTCTTTTTTGGATTAGATCCTAATCTAGGCCATGGTCCAGTTGGATTGATTTTTGAAAAAAAAGGTAAAATAGGCTGAAATATGGATACATATCAGGTACACATCTTATACTTGGCCTACACAACGTGTTCTTCTAGTACACATTGTGTACTGGCCCGTCACGACATGTACCCTGTCTGGTTCAGAAAAAATAAAAGGGAAGTACACACCGTGTACTTTCCCTATACGTCGTGTACTTTCCTAGTGGGTTTTTTTATAAAAGAAGTAGTAGCCTCATATTTTGACAGATATTAGTTCTTATTAGTGTTTGGAACCCAAAACCCCTCTAAGCTAGAGTTTTTTATTCCAAAGCCATTCAGACTCTGTTTCTTATGTCGTCAACCACGTTGGAACCGTGTTGGTAAGAACTCAATTCCATTTTAGTCATTCTTGATTATTTTGAACATTGAATATGCTATTTGGATTTAGGATCATATTCCCTAATATCTCATTCTTCGTTCATTCTTCAGATTTCTTCCAAACGATGATGAATTAGGACATGATACTGGATGAGATGTCTGATACCAAGATAAGGTAGGTGGTATATACTTTCTTTTGGATTTTCGAGTGCTTTTCGGGTGTTTGGACTTTTCACTGACTGTCGGACTTTTCGACAAGGCCTTGTTTTAAAGCGAGCTTCTTATCATAGGCTTAGTTGGACCTAGTGAGGATACTCATAGGTTCTATTTAGGTGCATTGGAACCCGTTACATGATTCAAGGTCACCCAAGGTGTGAGACTTAAGTAAATAACCTATTTACGCCTCTTTAATCCACCCATGGGGTGTGGGCTTGTGCTTTCCTAGTTAGAGGAATCCTGTTAATGCCTTGATAGCTTGAATATCTTTCTTGGGAGATGTATTTCTTCCTTGATCGATGAATATCATGTTATACCTTGTCTATTTGGATAGTTTGGCATGTTAAATGGATAATATGGGTGGGTATACCTATATAAAATGATAATGTCGTGTTGAATGGTTATATGGGAGGATAGTCCCATATGTTGGTAGTTAATAAATGGCGTGCATGAGTTAGTATACTCATGGATTGTACAGGTTGATGTGAGTGGGTATACCCACATAGAATTTTTGTTTAAATTAAATGATTGAATACTTGAATGAATGGATCTAGAATACGGTAGTGGACGCCTTGGGTTGACTATGCCCCTTGGGTCTTGATTTCATGGGATTTTTCAAGGTTTGCTACACCATGGATTCATCTTTCTTGGGCTTGCGTAGGACTTTATATTTCCATGATCCTAGGACCCCAACTAGTGCCTAACTACGTTTCCACTAAGGACACCCATGGGACTTGATGGGATGCCTTGGACAAGCTCCTTGGATCCGGACCTCTATGGTCTAGAATTATTACATGGATGCCTTGGTCTATTGACATCATGGATCCATCCCTTGAGGTCTTCTTTTCACTATATGGCATGGTTTTGGAATTCTACACTTTACTATATGGTGTGGCTGTGGAAGATTTGACTTCACTATATGATGTGGTCGCAGGATACTTGGCTTCTTTATACAGTGTGGCTATGGGTTATAGGATATAGAAAGATGTAAATGTGTCTGTGTGAATTTTTTACTTTGCATTAATCTACCTTGTTAGGAGTTGACTCTTTTTCAGGTATCCTTGAGGGCTAGTTGGTTTTACTTGTTATAGTATACTTATTCCATGGTCATACACACTTCAATTTCCTAGTTTTTTACACTTTCTATCACTTTTGTAGAATTGTTGTTGTAACTGTATAGACCTCAGTGGTTTCCTACTGGGATGTTTATCTCACACCTTTTTTAGGGATCCTCAGGGACCGAAACAGATTATATGGTTGTAGGTGATGATAGGGGAAAGTTCCCTCATATAGGTTATTGACTATGGATTTGGATTAGGGGAGCATAGGGCCAAGTTGAGGCTTGCGATGTTGGGATGCCTTTTTGGTCTTTTATTCTTTTGGGGACTTGAATTATATTGTATTGAAATGTACCTGTTTTGGAAGCATTATAGATACTTGTATAATCTACGTCATTTTATTTATGAGACACTTCTGGTTATTGTTAAGTATTCCTATCTTACTTGCCTTACTTTTAGTTGACTACTGTTTATTTCACTTCTGCTATTTATTGTATGTTTTAACTTCTACTATGATACTCTAGTAATGAGGGAATAGTCTCTCCACTGACTCGCCTAGGCCATGACTACTAGTTTATAGCCTCTGACATTTAGGGAGATGTGCTTGAGGTCATTTGGCCAACCAGGCTCAGGGCACCGTTTCAGGTGGCATCCAGGTCTGGGACGTTACAAAGTGGTATTAGTGGCATTTTTTTCTGGTTTGACATACTATTTGGCGACATTAGATAGGGATAAAAAGGAAATTAAGTTTTTTTAATAAACTTTTCTTGGTAGTAGCTACCCCGCATAGAGGGAAAATCCAAATTGCCTCAAATTGAGTTCTAATTTTCTGGATTTTGACTCTTAAAATTGATTATATTTCACTATTATGTGATGAACTTGATTTTTGATATTACTATTGATCCAATTTTGTGTTCTATTTTAGTTTCAAACTAATCAAATGAGGGTGTTCCATCTCATTCATCATATAGACACTTGTTAGAATTTCATTCCATGCATTGTGGCATAACATCTAGGATGCATTAGATATTGCATGTTTTTGTGATAGTTGATGTGATAGTTGTGCCAGATGTTGTGTTAGTTGGGTGAAATAGATAAATGTGTGATGTCATATTTCAATCCATAAGGAGTATGGGCCCTTATGAAGTGGGAAATGATGTACTGGTGAAATTTAAATGTTAAATGAACTTATTATATGTATGGTTTGAATGGAAACCAAGGTTGGGTTTGTGAGGTGTTATAGGCCCTCATGGGATCAGGAATTAGTAAACCCATGGTGGAATTTCTTGAATAACTGAATGTGAAATGTAAATGAAAACTTTAATGGTAGATAGAGACTTGACCTAGACTGTCTTTTGAGTGGGAAAGAGGCGTAGTTTCTAGTGGCTCAATGGTTGTTCTTTATGCAATCTTGGATTTTGGAGAAAGTTGTAGGTTTAGCTTGGTTTCTAAGAGGGTTTTGACCTGTATTATGATTTTAGATTTGTGCTTTAATGTTGTTTTTTCCTGAGGTATGCATTTGGAATTGTGGAGACATGCCACCACGATGACCTCCAATGGTACATCATGAGGGAGGTGATGACTATAATTCAAAGATGGTGGGCCAAGGGCTACCGGTTGATCCTCCTATAGTTCTAGTTGTGGCACCTAAGGCAGTTTTGAACACATGTGTTGAGGCACAATTCCACAATGGTTTCTTTTGATATATGCAGATGATATAGGGAGAAATACAGCCATCCTTGACTATGGTTGAGCTGACACAGGTGTTCCAGCAGCAGCATCCTCGTACATTTTTAGGGGATGGTGGACCACAGGCTACAGATCTATGGCTAGAGATGACGTTAGTGATTTTTGAGAATCTGGAGATGCCTCTAGAGCGGAGATTCAAGCTCATAACCTACATGATACATGGAGCAGAAAAGCGTTGGTGCAGCGTTTTGAACCAGGATGATGGGTTGTGGGATATGGGTTAGGTTGAGTTCCAAACTTGCTTCTACAACTACTTTTACCTTGTGACTCTATGAGTATAGAAAGCTACTGAGTTTATACATCTGGAGTAGGGCACGATGACAATTATGGAATACTCGGAATGATTTATAGTGTGAAAAAAAATTCACTGATGTATCTTACTGATGATTTGTTGCAGGTGAGGTGCTTCAAGGAAGGTCATAGACATGCTATTAAATTTTAGGTCAAGGTTTTCAGGTTTCCTTTTATCACTAAGATTGTGAATTAGGAACTGATTACATAGCAAAATCTAAGGGAATATGGGGTATAAAACATAGGAGTGTTATTTCTTGTCCTAGTAGATCTACATCTTCTGGCAGGAATCTTCGTTTTGAGGATTTCTACAATGTGAGTGCTAGTCAGGTTGTGCGTGTAGGTATCTTGGTATATTTACATCAGTGTGGTAGATGAGTCCATGTGAAAAATCAATTCGACCATGATCCAGTTGAGTGTCGATCATGTGGAAGGATGGGGCACATGTAGTGGTTTTACAGGACCTTCCCTCCAGCTGTGAGTGGTAGGAGTCAGCTCTGACATCGAGTTTAGGAGCAGGTTCTTCATCTTCATGCCAGGTTGGGAGCTGGAGCAGTGTAGGCTAGTCAGGATAGTGTAGTGGTGGTCGTGGAAATGGTATCCAAACACCGGTTTCTCAAAGATAGCATTGTGGATCAGCTTAGGGTATCCAGTTAGGGTCATAGGGAAGCAGTGCAGGCCAGACTTATGCAGTGCAATAGACCCAACAGGAGCAGGATCTCGTACCATATACAGTGATAGGTACAATCTTAGTAGATTCTACTATTTCATCTTCTCTTTTTGATACAGGTTTCTCTCACAGTTTTATCTCGGCATGAGTTTTAAAAAACTATGGGCTTGTGGTTTTACTTTATGAGGGTGTTTTGATGCTATACACACCATTGGGAGTTAGAACAGGTGATTTTCACTATTTTATGGAGTGTCCCCTTGTGGTCAGAGGGTGTCACTTCATTTGGGATCTTTATGTCCTTGAGATGATAGGGATTGATGTCATTCTCGAAATGGACTGGCTCATGAATTATTGAGCGTACGTTGACTGCTATCACTGGAGGGTGACTTTCACATCACCAAAGGGTGTAGTGTTTATTCACAAGGGTGATTGGAATGTTCAGGAGAGCAGAGATAGACCTGATCATTGTGGGCTAGGTGGTATGATAGCCTAGATTGCTATATTTTTTCTAGATGATCAAGGAGTGATTTGGGTAGTCTTTCCTCCATTAGCTGGGTGCTTCAAGAATGTATTTACTAAAGACTTTTTGGGTTTACATCCTGAGATAGAGGTGGAGTTATCCTTAGATATAGTGCCAAGATTTGTGCCAGTATTCATTCCTCCTTACAGGATGGCTACGACAGAGTTTTAGGAGCTCAAGAGGCAGCTAGAGGATTTGGAGGCATAGGGTTCTATCATACCCAGTACTTCTCCAGGGGGTTCTCTAGTCCTTTTTGTGAAAAAGTTGTACAGAAATCTTAGGCTATGCATGGATTATCAGAAACTGAAACAGCTAACGGTTAAAAACCAAAATCATTCGTCATGGATAGATGACCTATTTGATCAGATTCAAGGAGCTTGAGTGTTCTTAAAGATCTACTTGAGTTCAGTATATCACCAGGTGTGTGTTCGACCTACAGAAATACCTCGTATAGCCTTTCATAACATGTATGAGTTATAAAAGTATCTAGTTATGCCATTCTGTCTCACAAACATGCTTGTAGTTTTCATGGATTTGATGAACCAAGTATTCCATCCTTACTTGGATTCTTTTGTGGTGGTTTTTATGGATGATATCTTGGTGTGTTCTCATAATCGACACAACCATGCCAACCATCTTGAGATCATTTTAAATACACTAAGATAGCATTGGTTATATGCTAAGATCATAAAGTTCCACTTTTGGAAGGATAAAATTCACTTCTTAGGTCACATCATCTCGGAGATAGGAGTGTTAGTGGACCCAGAGAAGGTGAGAGATGTAGTTTCCTAGGAATAGCCCAAGAACTTTTTTGACATATGGTGTTTCTTGGGACTAGCTGGATACTATAGGAATTTTATACACGACTTATCATGCTTAGAAGCACCATTTATGGGCTTGACTGAGAATATTGTGAAGTTTTTGTGGTAAGAATCTTTTGAGATAGCCTTTCAAGAGATGAAAGGGAGGTTGACATCAGCACCAACCTGATACTTCCAAAGCTGGGAAAGAGCTACATGGTGTACTGTGATTCTTCAGGTATTGGGTTGGGGTCAGTGCTGATGTAGGTAGATCAAGTTATGGTTTTTGGGTCTCAGTAGCTGAGGCCTCATGAGAGGAATTACCCTATGCATGATCTTGAGCAAGTGGTATTTGTTCATGCGTTGCATTGTTGGAGGCACTATTTACTTAGAGGGAATTTTTTGGTGTACACAGAACACAAAATCCTCAAGTATATATTTACACAGTGTGATCTAAATTTGAGGTAGTGAAGGGGGGTAGAGTACCTACAGTCCTTTGACTTCGATATTTCCTACACACTTGGTAAGGTAAATGAAGTGGTTGATGCACTGAGCAGGAGGACTCAAATACAAGAAGTGAAATAGGCCAGTAGTGAGTGGAAACTTATGGCATTGTTTTCGAGATGCATCTGAAGGTGAATGAGAGACAGTGGCAGACTTTTATTTCATCCTCAGCTATTATATCCACCTTTCAGGATAGAGTTAAGATGAGGCATCTATTGAATTATGAAGTCCCAGTTCTATGAGAATGTGTGGCAGGTGAGGACCATCCTCCTGGTTGGACGGTAGGCAATGATGAGATCCTACGTATCCATGTACGTATTTGAGTTTAGGTGGATATACATGAGGAGTTGATGTGAGAGTTTCATGATTCATCTTGGGCAGTTCATCTCAGGGTCACCAAGATATATCGTGACTTGAGACGTCAGTACTGGTGGCTGAGAAAGAAGAAACAGGTAGTTGGTTTTATTATGAGGTGTTCCACCTATCAGTAGGTGAAGGCGGAACATCTGCGACCATCTTAGATTTTACAGTATTTACCTATCCCAGATTGAAAATGGGATGATTTTGTAATGGATTTCGTGACAGGTTTTCTCGAGTTCACATCGAGGTAATGTTTTTGTGTGGGTTTTTTTATAGGCTTACGAAGGTGGAAAATTTCTTGTCAATTAAGGAGACCTATAGTGTGGATGATCTTGGGAAGTTTTACATTCGAGATATGGTACAACTTCATGGGGTCTCGTTCACTATTTTTTTTAGATAGGGAAACCCACTTTACACCATGTTTCTGGAAGAGTTTTCACAGGGAGTTGGGTACACAGGTGCTTCTGATCATAGCCTACCACCCCCAGACTGATGGCCAGTTAGAGCATACAATACAAGTGCTATAGAACATATTGTGAGAATGCATCCTAGATTTTGGGGGCTCTTGGGAGAGGCACATTACCCTAGTTGAGTACTCCTAAAATAATAGTTATCAAGAGATGATACATATGGCACCTTATGAGGATTTATATGGAGGGACATGTCATTCTCCCCTATGCTAGTTAGATTTAGGAGAGGCAGCTTTACTAGGACTGTGTCTCATCCAGGATACTTCTGAGTAGGTCCATATGATTCATAAGAGGATTTATAATGCATAGTCTCTCTAGAAATTATATTATGATATTCACATATGACCTCTAGAGTTCTAGGTCAAGGATCAGGTTTTCTTACATGTTTCCCCAAGGTTGGGGAACAGGCGGTTCAGAAGACAGGGTAAACTTTCACCGAGATATGTCAGGATGTTTTAGATTATAGAGAGAGTCGGGATTTTTTCCTATCGGTTATAGTTACCTCATAGGTACCTATCCATTCACAACGTCTTCCATGTATCTTAGCTACACTACTATCACTCACAAGCATCTCATGTTTTTCATCTCAAGGAGGTTGAGCTTTAGGTTGACACATCCATTGAGGAGCATCCAATTCGTATAGTTGACAGGAGAACAAAGGTTCTACAATACCAATCAGTTCCTATAGTATGGGTGCTATGTAAGCATAGAATTTTATAGGATGAGACTTGGGAGAGGGAGGCCGACATATGTTATCAGTGGCTGGAGTTGTTTTCAGACGAATCTTGACCACCCTTCAGAGATCAATTCGGGGGAAAATTGATATAAGGGGGGAAGATTGTAAGATTTCGGCTTTTTATTGAGGTACAGAACTTTATTTTCCTGTTAAATGTGTTTTATTTATTTTTTTTCTTAGAACATAAGTCTGGTCATGGGCCAGTTGGGTTGATTTTGGGAAAAAAGGGGAAAATAGGCTGAAAGCTGGCTGTAGGCCAGTTACACGTCATGTACTTGGCCTACATGTCGTGTACTTATAGTACACATCGTGAACTTTACCTATACTCCATGTAATTTCCTAGTGGTTTTGTTTTATAAAATAAGCAGTAGCCTCATATTTTGATGGATATTAGTTCTGATCCGTTTTTGGAACCCAAAATCCCGCTAAAATAGTTTTTCTAATTAAAAAACTTTTCAGACTCTGTTTCTTGCATCTTCCATCACATTGGAACCACATTAGTAAGCACTCAATTCCTTTTTAGTCATTATTTATTATTTGGAACAGCAATTGTGCTATCTGGATTTAGGCTCATATGCCTTAATATCACATTCTTCATTTGTTCTTCTGATTTATTCCTAACTATGATGAATCAGGACTTGGTACGAGACGAGTTGTCTACTACCAAGATAAGGTAGGTTTTTTATACTTTCTTTCATATTTTTGGGTGATTTGTGGGTGTTCATACTTTTCATCAGCATCCAGACTTTCCAGTGAGGTCTCATTTTTTAGCGTGTTTCTTATCATAGGCTTAGTTGAACCTAGTAAGGATGCCTGTAGGTTTAATTTAGGTGTTTTGTCACCCGTTACATGATTCAAGGTCACCCAAGGGGGGAACCTTAAGGAAATAACATATTTTCACCTATTTAATCCATCCATGGGTTGTGGTCTTATGCTTGCCTAATTAGAGGAAGCATATTAATGCCTAGATAGCTTTAATAGATTACATAGGAGATGTATTGCCTCCTTGCTCAATGAATAGCATGTTATTCCATGTATATTTTGATATTTTTTCATGTTAAATGGATAATATGGGTGGGTATACCTATATAAAATGATAATGGAATGTTAAATGGTTTATATGGGAGGGTAGGCCCATATGCTAGTAGTTGATAAATGGTTTTCATGAGTGGGTATACTCATGGATTATACAGGTTGATGTGAGTGGGTATACTCACATAGAATGTTTGTTTAAATTAAATGATTGAATGCTTGAATGAATGGATCTGGAACACAGTATTGGAATCCTTTGGTTGACTCTGACCCTTGAGTCATGATTATGTGGGATTCCTCGGGCCTTGCTACCATGTGGATCTAACTTTCTTGGTCTCATATAGGACTTTATATTTCCATGCTCCTAGGACCCCAACCAGTTCCTAACTGAGTTTCCACCAGGGATGCCTATGGGACTCGATGGGATTCCATGGACAAGCCCCTTGGATCTAGCCCTCTATGGTCTAGAATTATTACATGGATGACTTGGTCTAATGACACCTTGTATACATCCCTTAGGGTCTACTTTTCACTATACAGTGTGGCTATGGGATTCTACACTTTACTATACAGCATGTTTGTGGAATATTTGAATTCGCTATATGGTGTGGTCATGGGATACTTGACTTCTTTATACATTGTGGCTGTGGGTTATAGGATACATACGGATGTACGGCGTGGTCGTGTGACAATTTTACTTTTCATTTAAGTGCCTTGTTAGGAGATGACTCTTTTTTAGGTATCCTTGAGGGATTTTTGGTTTTACTTATTATAGTAGACTTATGCCATGGGAATACGTACTTCACTTTACTGGTTGTTTACACTTGCTAGAACTTTTGTAGAATTGTTGTTAAAACTGTATAGACCTCGGTGAATGCTTATTGGGATGTTTATCTCACACCCTATTTGGGTCTCCTTGGGAACCCAAATATATTAAATGGTTACAAGTGATGATATGGGCAAGCGTCCTGGTATAGGTTGTTGAATGTGGCTTTGGATCAGGGGAGCATATGGCCAAGATAATGCTTGCACTGCTGGGATACCTTTTTGTTCTTTTGTTCTTTTTGGGACTTGTATTGTATTGTATTACCATGTACCTATTTTGTATGAATTATAGATACTTGTCTCATCTATATCATTTAATATATAAGACACTTCTGGTTATTGTTTTGTATTCCTATCTTGATTTTCTTACTTTCAGTTTACTTCTATATAATTCACTTTCATTATTTACTGTATGTTTTGACTTCTACTATGATACTCTGGTAATGAAGGCATAGTCTCCCCTACTGAATCACCTAGTCCCTCATTTCTAGTTAGCAGAATCTGGTATTTGGGGAGATACTCTTGAGTCCATGTGGCCAATCGGGCTCGGGGCACTGTTTTGGGTGGCATTCGGGTCCGGTACATTACAATGGGATAGTACATGCCATAAATCCATTTCTTAAATTATTTTTTTTAAATCAAACCTGATTAAGGAAAACTTTTCTTTTTCTTAATCCTTTTAGATAACACTCATTTAAATCTTTAATTCACAAATTAACACTTTATTTTGAGACCTATGATTATGTAATTATATGTGAACATCTATAATATTTAATTCATTATTATCTTTGGAATATTTATGAAATTTACTTTGATTATGATATGAGGTAAGATCACGTAACCCATTTCTTTCCATGGATAATTTTTATGATTATGCCTTATAATTGAATTTATTTTATGAAACACAAAATCAAAAATATATTATGAAAGGTGCACCTAGATATCACTCTAGTTTATTGGGTAAATGTTTTGTCTCATGATATTTTATGTATGGGATTATAGAGTAAACTAAATCTAAAATGAGACTTTATCCACCATGTGATGTTGTCTGGGTAGTTATCCTTGACTTATGCTTATGTTGTATTTTTTTCTTCCAAATTTCCTAAATTTGTATGATCATATGATACCATTTTATTTATTTATTTCTCCCATGTGATTACTCATGATCCTTCTCTTTTATGATATCATGTTATACATTTGACTCACACATTATGCTTCATTATTTTGTTAATCCCCTTACTAGGGTTTTTATATCACCTATTTTGTCTATGTATTCCCTGGGTTATCTCATATTGTTTTAGGATATCAAATGGATTTAGGAGATCATTATGTATATTAAAATAAATAAATTTTATTTTCATGTTGTTGTTTAATATAACTTGTCTACCAAATACACAAGGCCTTTCGATCCTTGTTTAATATTTAATTGATATTTATATTAAAAATCATGAATTAATATGTGTAAAAAGTCATGGTTCACTATAAAATCCCTCCCAATAATTGATAAAAATTGATATTATCATTTATTGATAGAATTTGATCTAATTAGAATGTCATAATTTCTTTTAATCATGCTAACAATGGGCCACCTCCATGGATTAGTAAAAATATATAATCTATTTAGACCCTCTTTAGTGACAACATCCATCACCATGATATGGTGATCTCTTGTTGGCCATTTTTAGATAGGTACTTAGTGCTCATGATTTAACTTCCTCCATCCCCAATTTGAACCTCATCAATTTACATAGGTGAATATCTCTTGTAAACCTCCATTCAAAATGACTATAGTGAAAATTCATGGTTGTTTTGAATGTATCACGGCTCACATATCTTTCTATATTATGAAAACTCCCTCATTTCTTCATACATGAAACACCATGCTCAAGTAGTGCCCATTATAACTTTAAATTTATCATGTAACTCATTGAAAACTCATCCATGGTGTGGTGGTTGAACTTTTAATCCATGACTTTAAAAAATTTATTTTAAATCATTGAAAATAAAAATTTAAGTATGGATTTTTCAATAAATTTCATAAATTAATTAGAAACAATTAAACCCCCATAATAATGAATTAAAACCCCATCTTTCCAAAACAAGATAAAGAAATCAAATTTTTATTTATGGATGGAACATAATAATAATTCTCCAATTAAAAAATTAATTCACTAGGTAGACTTACAACATAATTTCCAAATTCAAATGAGGAAAATATTTCTCCGTTTAAAACACATAGATCTATTTTACCCTTTTTCAATTTCATCATATTTACAAGTCTATTTTTTATCAATAAAAATATGTGATGCACACCTGGTATTTAATACCCATGACTTATAGTGGGAAAATTTGATTTTTATAACGTTCATATTTAAATGATCATAATGGTTCTTTTTCAGTTTACTTATAAACCTTATATATCAATCTAGAATTGTTTTATATGTCATACCTATAATAGAATAAAAATCATAAACATTATACATACCATAATCTATAAATAGGATATATATATATATATATATATATATATTCATGAGTATCATGTTTTATATATTTTTTAAAATACTTTTAGTGAATGTACTCCCACTAAAAATGATGACCCATATATCATATCTATTTAGTGATACAATATCTAAATTTCACTAAGAAATGAGTCCACTTTGTAGTTCCTCTAACCACTTAGTTATTTAGGTAGGGAATCATTCTAATCATATCATATATAAATATTAGATGGTTTAGTGGAAAAATATTTTTCCAAATCTATCGTATTGATATAAACTCAACTCTTTCATTATTGTATCATAACACTTAGGGTTTTCAAGATAAGTTCTACCAAATATCAAAATAATATTTCATTACCTAACTCTTAGGGTCATCCATTCCCACAATTTATTACATAATATAATCCATGGTCACTCTACTTTGGAAAAAACTACATGGTTGAATGATCTAGGTCTTGACATGTGTGTTTTTGGAATGAATTTCACATTTATTAGGGATTTTCTTTTTAAGAATTGCTAATTTAATATATATCACATGAAAATTAAATTTCTAACTATTGAAACTAATGAGATATTTATTATCACATGCCTTATTCCTTTCCATTTGCATGCTTCTAAAAAATTATTTTTGGGTTCTTTATTCCATCCACCAAATTAATATGTCCAAACCATACTAATTTGTAACTCTTTATACAAGCCATGGTTTCTATTACTCCCCAAAAAAATAGAATCCATATATATATCTACACATATAAAAATGAATCTTTTTTGTAAGTTAAATGAAATTTTCATGTAAATATTTAAAATTATATGAAATTGAAAATATCTACATGAGTATGCTCGGAGCCATAGATAGTCAACACCAAAATTTCTAGAACAAGGCATGAGCCTCTAGTAAAGTGGGAAATCTGATCTAAATTCCCTCTACTCAAGGATAATTTACTCAAGAGAGAATAAAATTCATCATAACTCCAATATATAATATGTATAAAATATATTCAATAAATAAATTCTAGAATATAACTTTAATTACAAACTATGGTCAAGGAAAATGAAAACTAAATCATATATTGTCATACCTTACATGTAATGAATGGATTTAAAATTTATAAGAAGAAATTTATCACTAAAATTAAAGAATACATAGTATTTTCATTTCATAAAAAATTAATAAACATGAGTACTAAAAGGAACAAACAACTAAATAGACTCTTTAATTATTTTCTAAACATGATAAATTAATTTGAACATTTTATATCTAAATTTAATCATAAAAATATCCTATTAAACATGCCTAACACTTATCTTTTTTAAATAAATTCTAAACTAAAAGAAATTATATTTAAAATATTAAATTTTTAACATTATTTGGCTATATCATATTTTATTATTGATAATAGGACATTATCAACTCTAATGTGTAATTGAAATGTAAATTCCACTATATAAAGAGACTTTCACTTTAGTGAAAAATTTGGTGACCTTAACATATAGGAAAAAACCTTACGTTTCGAATCTTCAGAAAATGAAACTAAAATTTTTCATTATTAAAAACCCTTAAGCATTAAGTAAATTAAATCTTATGTATGATATTTACTTTAATAGTAAATTGAATGACCCTTATTTATGGATTAAAATATAAATTTAGTGACTATATGTATTGAGAAAATTGTAAATCTAGTGACCTTTATATATAGAAGATACTTTAATGTATGAGAAAGTCATATTTTATGATATAAACTATATTGTAACTATGACATGAAAAATTGTTTTCATGCAACCTAGGTTTCATTCATAGCCTATGATATCACATATCATGTCTTGTGGCATAAAAAAGTATGGTTTTAAAAATATATTACCTTATGATATGTATCAGGTGTATGCTATGACTAAACAAAAACAAAAGACTGTATCCATGTCATATGATAGCATATGAAATCAATAAGATTATGATGTATAATTTATATATAAAAATAATAAAATTAAATTTTTATTCATTTATGGATATGTCTTTGATATTGCAGATAGTTTATAAGATCATTATATGATCAATGTAGTGGAAGAAACCTATTTAAAGTACTCAAACTGTCATCAGTAGAACCGACATGTAGATGAAGAACATAAATAACCTGAGTAACATAAATGAAAAAGGCTCCATACCCAATGATCTTCAAATGGGTTTGATTTTTCATAATCATTGAATGATATCTAATATACTCTCTCCTCCATGGGGATTACACCATCTACTAGAATCATCATTTATAATAAGAGGATCCCCAAACATCAAATTTGTGCTATCATCTTCTCCAAAAATATGAATGGTGAGTGTAGAGAAAAAAGAGAGATTTAGATATGGCTAGTCATAATATTTTATCTCAAATATGGTGACTAAATCCTTTTATATAGACTCTATTCATATAATAAATAGATTTAAGCATCTAATTCAAACTTAGTGAAGCTCACATGTGTTATGATAAAATCACCCTTTGGGGATATGATCATTTAAATAATTAAAATGATTGTGTGGCCATAAATGAATAATTTGAATGATTTATAATTAAATGAAACCTATCGAGAAGATGTGTAAGAACGTATTCAAGTGATATTTCATATCACATGTCTATCGTACACTATTATAGAAACCAATCATGTGCTATGATAAATGCATCAACATGCCCATATCATATTCTATGAATCGCAGTATACTATAAAATATGATATACCCATTTTATTACATTTCCAACACTTCGAACCACATGAAATGTATCTTAAACACATATTTTTCATTACACATTCTGAAATCAAAAATGAGATTTATAAAGAGTATTAAATATATTTTGAATATAAATGAATAATAATATATAAAATAATAAAATTTGATATAAACTTTTTATAACTAGACATTGAAATGATTTATAGTAATTATGATGGAAAGGATTAAAAAATTTATAATAATTGATATAATAATATGATAGTAGAAATAATAATGTTCATAAATCAAGATCATTGTAAAACCAAAAAAATACAAAAGTATACAAGCTTCCATAAAAGTTGGACTTATGTGAATAACATGAACAATTCATGATATTTATTTAGTATAAAATAAAATAAATAACAAAATTAAAATTAAAAAACTCAATTATCATTTAAAAATCATATATTCATATAGGAGTTTCTCAAAAACTAGGAACCTTTCCTTATATTTGGTTTATATAAATGTTTTGAAATCCCTAATGGGTGGACACTAAGAAACACATATGGATAAAATAAATATTTATAGATGAATTTAAAATAAACAATTAAATAAAAGTTAATATTCTCATAAAAGAGAACTTTCTTTACCCAAATTTAATTAGACAAATAAATATAGATGATGAATTTCTTTATCCTTCAAGATTCAACGCCCAAAGTTAAATACCAAAAATGTTGGTTTTAACTTTATAAAAAAATGTATTTTCACCAGAATAAAAAATGGTCATGAATAAATACCAATCTATGTGGGAAAAATTTGAGAAAAGTGAAAAAATAAAATAAAAAATAACATGATTGGTTTAATAATTATTAAAAAAAGTTTAAAATAACATACCTTTTGTCACATGCCAGTTTTTAATTACTCTATCATTTTATTAAATTATTTATTTTTATCCTTTACATTTATTTTTTAGTGTATTTTATTATAGATATCTTAATTCTTGGAGTTACATTTCTAGGCACATGGTTTGCACATGGTTAGTTCAAACTATATAGAAACCTTGAAAACCCTTCAATTCATTAATGATGGGGTTTGTCATGATTGGTTTAAACCATGTGGGGATTTCTAGGTGATTGTGTGTTTTTTTATGTGGTAGTGATCTACACAGTTGGCATATGACTAGGGGAAACCATGTATCTCAAATCATGCGGGGTGTGGTGGTTAAATCAGTGGCTCCCACATGGTGGCTGAACGATCTATCAAACCATGTGGTCAAACCAACCAGACTACCCATATTCACTCAAAATGTGAATTTACCTATTTTTGTCTTCAATTTTAATATTATTTCTCCCCTAATCCTCTCCCATATTTTTTTTTCAACTCCCTTAGTGCTTTAGGGATAGTTTCCTCTTCCTTCCCTTCGATGTCAGTCCTATTTATTTGAATTTCAAGTGGTTTCTATGGTATTTTATCCTCTTTTATTCCTTTGTAATCTTCCCTCTCCCTTTATTATATTTCTTCAAAAGTTATCCTTCCCCCATGAACCCTAATTCACTATGAAAGGATATTTATGGGTTCATGTTGGTTATAATCTCTAGTTTTGGTATTTTAGGGTCCGTAGAGGGTGGTTATTTCTTGTTTAGGTGTTCCTTGTGAAAGGCTCCTTGTTGTGATTCAATTTTGTCCAATTTCAGGTAGTTTTTTCTATGTTATTCCTTTGTTTTACAACTAATGATACTCTTGAGGGTTATAAACTCCCTTTTTATGAAATTATATCTATATATAATGTTTATCATGGTTTTATAAATTGTTTTTATGTATTTTGAGCTTATCATAAAGAATTATCTTTATGAAATTTATGTATCACTTTAAAATTAAGTTTTTCTCTCATGATAATTGTTTTTATAAATGATTATATGGATATTTGAAATGGTTTTATGGGTGATATTAGGGATTAGGACCATTCTTATTTTTAAAATAATGAAACCATGTTTCAAATATGGTGTTTTGAGTTAAAGCGGGTTTTTGTCACGAACCAAGTTAAGGTGTCATCTTACCCAACACCTAGGCCGGTTAGTGGCATGACCCGAAGGGCATTCCTAATCCCCATGGGTTTGAAACTTGTTCTTGGGTATCAATAACATGATTTGGTAATGGTTTAACCCATTTTCATAAGTATAAAAAACCAATAGAAATAAAAAATACATAACTAAATAACCAAAACCAAACATGGTATAACAATTTCTAGATTCAATGTTTTATAATTTTAACCAAAAACCAAAATACTAAAAAGGAATGGAAACACAAAATGTCCCAAAAACCTTTTTGAAACATGAGGTGCATCACTCTCAATCCACCACCAACAATACATGAAATAAGAAAAACACTAACAACCTGAACCACTAAAATCACCAAGACTCATATTTCCTTTACCTGGGTCATACATAACAAATTCAACATACACCCAAAGGTTTATGAAGGGTGTGATCCGAATCCTAGTAGGATTCCACCCAAAAGAAAATATTTCATGTTATAACATCAAAAGACAATTTAACATGATCATTTATATAAAGGCCTTTGAAACATTTCCAAGAAAACACTTTAAACAAAAACCATTTTCTTATCACCATATTTTTAAAGAAAAAATTTTAAAGATAAAATTTTAAAAAAAAACTTACTAAGATAAAATTTATAAAAAATGAAATACACTCAAGGTCCACTATATGCTGAAAAATGGCACCACATTACATAAGTCTCAAGAGAGAACCATGGTTAAATCACTATGGGTGATCTAGATTGAGTGAGACACTAGAACCTATTACCTTAATGAAAATTATTATAATAACCACACTGTATAGTTTCCTCGTGCATGAGACACTAGAATGGAGAAGCATACAAAAATTCTAGTGGCCCCTCATCATCATCATAGTTTAGTTAGTATTTTAATCATCAATCCAGCTGAGTGAAATAGGGACAAGCCACTTCTGAATCACTAGCGTACTAGAACTAGTCTGCTCACCTAGATACTCAGGATTTCCTTGTACTCAATCCCATTTCTCATTTCAAACAAAACATACTTTTCACATACACATCCCAAGCTTTATAAATACACTGAGAAATCACCCTTTTCCATGAACAAATCAATTTTCATTTTACACACACCAAAATTATTTAAAAAAATAAAACTACTTTAAAATTCTATGAAACCTATTTGAAATTATCATTAGAAAGTCGCATAATCAGTTTAATCATTTTCATGGTCCAAACCCCTTTTAAATCCACACACGCATACCAATTTCACTTTAAAACGTGCTTCCCTTTTTATTTACACAATTGACAAATCACATTAAAAGTGAAAAATAAAAGACAATATTCTAAATTATTCCATTTTCTTTTAAAAACCTACTTCAATACTCATTCTCACCATACATTCCTTTTAAACCCCACTTCACACCTTTTACATAACCACAAAAACACATTTAAGAATCACCACAATAAGGAACCTACAAATTCTCACCATTTTCCTTTGAAAATACCATTTTCACTTCATATTCTGTTAAAATACTTCAAAAATAAATTTTTCACCACATAATAAATTCATAGAACACATTTATAAAGACAATCAAGCATATCAAAATCATCTAAAAATGTTAAGGCATGGAACCACCTACCTCATGTGTAGAAACTTCCAAACACCATGTGAAACTCCAATCGCATCACCACAAGACCCTAACAAGGAAAGATTTAACAAAAAACATCAATATATAAACAAAATACACAAGATCAAACCCTTCCTAGGTCAAAAACTTTTCTGGAATTTGAGAACCCAAGAAAGAGGGAAGGAAACCCTAGAAGGATAGAAGAAATCGAAGGAGGAGGGACTTACTTGATGATTTAGTGGACTTTCCTAGACAAATCCACCAAATAAATGATTCCCAAGGAGACTAGGAGAGCTTGGAGGAGTCTCCCATGGTAGAAAATCCCAAGTGGGGAGGATGGGGGTGGAGTTAGGGTCAAATTCGAAGGAGGGTAGTTTAAGAAATTCCAACTCTTTAATGACCTGGATAGGTGCACAGTTTACCTGCACTGTTTGAAAAACTATGTAGTGACCATGCGCTCCTCTCTACCCCAGAGGCACCTACCGCATGGTTAATCCATATATCCTGACATAAAGTGAATAATTCATGTAGTATCTTCTTTATAAAAACCCCAACCTACCACACGGTTACCTGAGCAGGTGCGCACAGTTTCTACTAACAGCATGTCAACCATGTGCCTCGGGCTGTTTGCCCATTTTTTTCTAATTTTTCTCCAAAAATAAAAGGATACCCAAGGGGAAAGATCTAGAACAAATATAAATAGAATATTTACCTCAAAGTTTCGGACCTGTTACACCCGGTTCCTGAGAGAAAAATAGATTACCCAAAAATGAAATGGATCTAATAGAAAAAAAAAACTTGGGTGTGACAGTGTTTATTTTCAAATAATTTATAAATATTGTTTTAAATGTAAAGATTTAAAATATATGTAAATAACTCAGCATCCTAAGTTGGATTTCTTTAAAGGATTATTTTTCAATTTGTAAAATGGAATTCCTAATACTTGTGAGACCTTCTTTATTTTCCCTTATTATTTTTATCCCCATAGGGGGTTTTGTACTTATTATGTTATGATTATAAGATGTAAAATGGGGGTTTTATTGTAAGGGTGTAGGAGTTGAGGTGAGATTTATTATTATTTCTTATTGATGCTTGTATTACTCTTACCTTGACCATTTTCTCACCTCCACTTTGATTACACCATGGGGGCCTGGGTAACTTAGTGGGAGACCTTGATTTATGATATACTTGTTCACATCACACATGGACTAGTGTTCCCTATATCATGAGATTGGGATAAGTGGGGAGTGACCCCTAATGATATCAGTGTGTCCTAGTTCAGTGGCTTGCGTATTTTTTTAGGATGCAATGTATATTGGTAGTTGATACTATATTATAATACTATTATATTTGTCTCACTTTTGAACCTATGGAGTTTACCAGGACACATTTACATTTATTGGTGGTTTATATATTAGTTTTTCTTCATTTTTACGTATCCCCATGTGCATTTTTACTTATGGAACCATTTATTACCTATTATTCTCTTTCACCCTTATAGTGTTATTATCTTGTGTTTTTCTTATTTATATTTGGTTCAGTATTCAAAATGGATTTCAATGTGACTTTTGGAAAGTTATTTTAAAATAAAAGGATAAATTTAATATTTCAAATGAAAAGGTTTGAAATGTGGTAAATAAATCCACTTTTTTGTATCAAATACCCTTATTTTAAGTTTTAAAGTGTTTTACTACTAAGTGGAGGTTCTTTTTGTTTTTATTTTTAAAAGGAAAGTTTATTCTTTAAAGTGAGATTATGTGGTTTGGTTTCACTACTAACATGATATAGTAAAAACCTTATTTTCTATTGTATTTAAAATTATTTTTTCTTGTAAGAAATTGCATATATGGCATAGTAAGATCCTACTGGGTCATTAGCTTACAACCTACATGCACACAATGTGCATGTATGTAGCTATTATATTTTATATAGATTTTGGGTTCTATTTCAGTTTGGATATCACCTTCTTGGGTTGTTTGTTGTGTTAGGATGTGGATATAAATTGTGGGTTTCATGGAGGTATTTCCATGGTGGTTTGGGATTTGTTTTATTTTTGGATATTGATGTATCATTCAAGATGACCTTTCTTTTTTTGTATTTAGTTTTCACCTGTTATGTTGTTTTATATATTTATTTTTTAGATGACATATACATGTCGATATAGTTGAGTTGAATCATGTTTGATAGTTATGACTCATTTGATTCATTTTCTTATTTTCATATTATTATTTTATTTTGTATGGGTATTCAAAGTATATAAGACCTATGATAGATTTTTGGTATATGATTCATTGTATATTACTCTGATTTAGGGGTGAAACTATTCCTAAGGTGAATTCATTGATACCCAGACACTAGTTTTCATCCCATGAGGATCGAGAACACCCTTAGAGCCTAATGGAGAATCAGGTTAGGTGATGTGTCAGGTTAGCCTGGGTTAGTTCGTTACACCTTTAGTTTTTGAACTCAAATCTTCTAAAATGTTATGTAGGCATATCGATATGGGTTGACTTCTGTAAAGATTTAAGAAATCGAGTGAAGTAGCACTATGGTTATTGTACTTTTAAAAATAAGGTGAAACCTCTATTAGTGCTTCCTCAAAAACACTGATAAGCATTGTCTTTATCAACGTTAAAAAGGTGGGCATAGATAAAGTTACATTTTATCATCACTAACATTATCACTGATAAAGGACAAAGGAAAAAATAATACAACTATAATTAAAATATGTATATATTATTAATTATATAAAAACATTAATAATTATATTTCAATGTGTTTAATTTAATTTAAAAACATTATTAATTATATAAATTTGTAAAAAAATACAATATATTATTTATTTTATAATTTTATACATAAATAAAAATATATTAAAAGTTAAATGTAAATACAAATTATTTACAATAAATTAATAATTATATAAAGGTATATAGTGTTAATTATTTAGATAAAATATTAATAATTTTTAACTATATTTAAATATTTTTAATAATATTTAAAAAAAATATTATTAATTATATAAATGGATAAATATTACATATTTTTTTAAAAATTATACTAATAACTATATTTAAATTTACATAAGATTAATTTAAATGTATTACTAATTAAATTTAAATATTAAATTCACAATAAACTATATTCAAAATAATACTAAATTATTTTAAATATATATATTTCATATGTAATAATATGATATATTTTTTATCAATTACATGAAAAATATAAATGTATAAATGTTTTTCAAAATATATTACTAATTATAAAAAGTAAAATTAAAAGTAAAAATACTAATAATTATATTTAAATATATTTATAATTACTAGTATATAGATGCATATATATTATTATATATATGTAATATATTAATATTTTTTTTGAAACCAAAAATTAATAATCATGTTTTACTATTATTAATTATATTTAAAAAATAATATTAAAAGTATAAATTAATAAATATTTTTTAGAATATATATATATAATTAATTACTTTATAATTATATTATTAAATATAATAATATTAATAATTGTATAAAATAAAAATATTTACCATAATTACTAATTATATGGATGTATATATTATTAATAATATATAAAAAATATTATTAATTTTTAAGTACATTAAAAAATGTTAATTATAATTAAAAATAATATAAAATTATATAAATCCAAATAGCGTGAACAATGGGTTAAACCAATTATCCCAAAATTTATTGAAAAGAAATATAGAGTATATAGAGATATTACATGCTGAAAGTAGTGATAGACCACTACCGCAAAGTGAAATAAAAAAAGTTTCCAGGAACCAATAGAAGTTCATTTTGTGGATTGAGATCAGTCACCTCTCTTACCTCTCAGATGATGGTCCCTCCTCCATGTTTGTGGATTTTTTCATGTCTTTTCATCACCAGCTTTAGGGTCAAATATGTCATCTAGTGGGGTGGGATCCTCAAGTGTCTGAGGCTCCTACCCTCCAACTAGACATGAACCCTCTGATAAAGCCTTTAAATCATAATTTCTCCTTGCCATGGTAAGTTCAGTACCTACGGATTTCCCTTTAACTCGAAAAAAAAACCATGAGCATTACCAAATTCATAATGTAATTCCTCCTTACTATTTGATCTATTTTAGATATCAAGAATATTATAAAAAAAATTACTAGAGCTAACAGTATCGGAATCCTGTATATCATATCCCTTTGCACCTACATCTCTTGGTTCCTAAACATCTATAGGAGGATTAGAAACATTCATTGCTTCTCCCACATCTTGATCAATTGTCACATCATGGTTTCAAGAAGTTTCATTAGTCATACTTTTTTTTGTAGACCAATATCAGGCATAGGGGAGGCTTTCCCCCTCACATTTCCATCATCTAAAATTACCAGGTTAAAGGAAGAATATCCTCTTTGAACCTTCTTACACTTCTGATATTTAACCC
The DNA here is from genome assembly GCA_963277665.1 of Viscum album. Lineage (NCBI taxonomy): Eukaryota > Viridiplantae > Streptophyta > Magnoliopsida > Santalales > Viscaceae > Viscum > Viscum album. The sequence continues at coordinate 623,040,193 of OY728150.1, read as the reverse complement.
AAGAGATATATTTTACTTTTATAATACCAGCATTGAGATATTATTCCCTTAAAACATAAAAAAACTATCCACATCCTCATAATCAGATGAACACGCCTCATGAGATTCTTAAGATCCTACACATCAAACAACCAAAGCCCTATCTAATGTACCAGCAGCCTCATTTCCACTCACATAACGGTGAGATCCCTTATCATGGACCTCTGGATCGAATCCCTTAAAATCTATATTTTTAGAATCATGTGGGTCTAAGGTTGAGGTATAACATGTTCTATCAACCAACTCAGCAAAGGAAACATAAGGTTGAAATTGATTATCACCCACTAGTCTCTTGGTGAGTGGGGAAGTCACATCCCACCATCCCTGCCCCCTTTCAATTCATCTTCACCTCATTGAAAATGAGATAATCCATGACCATTCTTCCCATTAATGACTATTTCTTTCTTGTCAAATGAGTGCATCTTCCCATTAATATTGGATAACTAAAACTTATAAGATTCAACATGATGTTCATATCTCTTAGAATTTGAAAATATCAAGCCCCTGTAGTAGTTATCTATTATATGTCCAATAGATAAACAATTGAAACAAAAATAAGGGAAATATTAATATTCAATTATAATAACAAATTTGAAATCCCTAGGTACCATATTTACTGTTTCAAAAATAGGGTAACTAAAATCGAACTCAATGAAGACTTGGGAATAATGACCATACCTTGCCATCTAGGTCTCTTTGTCAAATTTAATTGGGGATCCAACAACCAGGGAAACATCCCATAAAATGATCACATGACAAAAAACAAATTTAGTCCTTTAATATGAATCCAAAATTGGTCAAAATAGTTCTTAGCCTAAAAAAGATCAAAACAGGGATCCTAATCCTAAAATATTAGGACCCCTGGTTTGAGATTGATGAATCCATAGCTCCACACCATTAGCTTAAGATCACGAGAAGGAAAATTAATTAGGAAAAAACCCCTGGCAATCAACACCAAGTTCTAGCCATAAAATCCCTATATCTACAAGAACTGCTTCTTCAGATCATCCATATTTCTTCAATCATTCCTCAACTGTGGGATAAGCCACTCAATATAAAATGTTTGCAGGACTCTGTCCACTCTTAAAAAAATTAGGATTTTCTTCAATGACATTCAAGGAACCATTTCTCTAGATGTAGTTGTGAGAAATATTTTAGGTATCCCAAAGGCCAGTAAAATATATATCACAAACAACAGTCCCTACTTGTGCGATATTATGAGCCTCCAGATCAATAAAATCAGTCAGTTCCAATGAGAGAGATATGGGAATCACCTCTGCCAAAGCTTGATCTGCATCTCGGGTCCTTTTGAAGGTCCTTGAGCTTGAGGAAACATGTGGAGTTCCAATAATTATGGGGGGTACAACATGAATACCCCCTACATCACTAATATTAGATAACCCATATAACATTATATTAGAACTCCCTGCCATAACCTATGTATAACAATCCATTATTTCATTACTGTCACCAAAGAAAACCCTAGGAACATATGATTCTGAGTTCCTAAATATTGAGGGACCATCCATAGGAGAAACATGATTCCCTACCAGCCTCAAATCAACATCTTTAGTAGCCATCATAGACACAGTTACCATTTTCACCTCACGATTTCCATGTAATCTTCAAGAGCACTCAGAGCACTACAAACACCATCTCCTCATACATTAATTAAATTTATAAAAGAATTAATATTTTTTAAAATATATCATTAATTACATAAATGTATAATTATATTAAAAAATAATTATGTTTACATACAAAAATATTTAAAATATATATTATTAATTACTTAAATATAATTATTAATTAAATTTATTTTCAGTTTTATTCAAAAAATATACATGTTATTCATTATTATTTACATTTAATTTATTATTTATATTTTAAAATGTTTTTTAATTATATATATATATATATTAATATTATTGTTATATGAATAATATTTCATATTTTAAAAATATATCACTAATTATATAATATATACATATAATATTAATTATGTTTTAATTTCTATAAAAATTAATATTGATTACAATAAAATAATATATAAAATTTTAAATATTAAAGTTTCTAAAATTGTAAATGTGAGTTTATTTTATAAATTTATTTAAAAATTGAAGTTGAATTTTCAATTATTGAATTTTATATATGACTGACTTTATTCACATATAATACATGTGTTTGTGTTTGTGTCTAAATAACCAAAGGACATGTGTGGGTGTGTGTGTGATAGGTGAACCAACACATACATGTGTATATCTGAATATATATGATGTATATAATATCAGTTTTATTATAATTTCTATATATTGTAATATTGATTGAATTCATGCATGCAATTGCCTGAAGGCCTTCGATTTTTTATTTTATTTATGGATGATCCCCTTTTAACAGGGTTGATAGGGAACTCTTACATAACCCAGATGTCCAGAGGCAAAAATCCTGAATTACATGGCCTGAAGGCCTAGGGGAACAAACCCTTTGCATTTTTAATGAACCAACTACACTAGAATATCCCCTCCCTGGTACTTATTCAAGTCTATATCTTTCTCACCACCTGATGTTCCTAACAACTTGCAGAGCCCTATTATAGAGTTGAATGAACCGATTGCTAGATCCATATCCCTTCTTTAATCCTGGGTCTAGTTTTCACTGACTACTGACTACTTCTTCTTTGATTAATAATCATGGGGTTGTTCTAATAAGTTGAGCTATCACTACTTCATATCCCAAAGGACCTATGGTCCATAGGTCTAAATATTTTTTTGGCTCATTGACCCTATGGAATAAAGGCCCAATTTTTGTGACCAAAAGGCCCATTTTAGATGAATAGTACTACTATTATAGTAATTGTTGCAGTACTACTATAATAAAACACTAGTAAATATATGAATTTTATTGATATTAAAAATAAATGTTGATAAAAGTCAACTTTTATCAATGTTTATTTTTAATATTGATAAAATTATTTTGTATGAGCACTTCTAAAAAGAACTGATAAAAATTAGTGTTTTTTTTATTTTTATAGCAGTGTGTTTATGTTATGTGCTCTATATTTTTAGATGTTCTATATCACATGCTAAATATTTTGAGATTTTCTATGTTTTTTTATTCAATATTAATGTTATATGCTAAATCATATCATATTATTGGGTATAGAATACCGGATGAGATGTAGAACATATTAAGTGTTCAATGTAATCAGGGTGTTTTATATTGTAATTACACTACTACATATTCAGATTTTATAAATTCTATAAATTAGATTTATTATCGATAAAAAGTGATGATGTTTCTGGGGATGATAAACATATGTATCTTTTATCAATGCTAAAAAATAGATAACAATGTTTTTATTAGTGTTATCTCTAACCCTGATAAAAACCTCATCTATAACAGTTTGTTGCTATATGAACAGCACACTATAGCATCCAAATAAATAAATTTACATTATAAACATATTAATACATTGAAATTACATTGATATGTATAATTTATTAAAAAAATATAAAATTTTCAACCAACTCAAAAAACATCAAACTCATAGTATATTAAGTGGACATGTACTCTACTTCCCTTGGGAATTTATCTCGCTACCAATTGTCAAACACACCACCCCCATCTTGAAGAAAAGAAGTGTATGCCTGTATAAAAATAAATTATTATTTTCTAAAAAAACTATAAGGAAATAAATAAAATATAAATATGATACAATAATTCATAAATAAAAATAAATAAAAAGGAAAAAATGAATGATAAAAAATAATACATAAATAAAAAAGTACAGCATGATACATAAATAAAACATATAGTAAAGTAATATGACACTCCCAATATGTTTTCCCTATTTTGAGTATGTAACGCACTTTCAGTCATACCTATCACACCATAAGTCATATTGAAGTTTGGTTAATTACTTCATTTCAAAAATGGATGAAAAATAATTTTCATAAAGTATCACAATAATCTAAACATGTTTTCTCTATTTTTACTATGTGGAGTTCATTTTGAACTAAAATGAAACTTTTAAATTAAAAACATGCACTTTCAGTTATACCACTTGCACTACATATTTTATTAACATGAAGTTAATTCCTACATGTCACAAATTAATAACCAATCATTTTACTAAATTATCATGATAATTTAAGATTTGTTTTCTCATTTTTGAGTGTGATATGCTCGTTTTGAACAAAAATATCACTTTTAAATGAAACATGAACTTTCATTCATACTGGCCACATCATGTGTTATATTGATCTATGGTTAATTCATGTCTATCACTAATGAATTGTTAATATTTTTTCTAAACTATCAAGAAAATAAAAGCATTTTCTCTCAATTATGATTATATAACTTGTGTTTTGAACTAAAATTTCACTTTTAAATGAAAACATGTACTTTTAGTCATCTCATTCAAACCGTGTATCATATTGATATGTTGTTAATTCCAACATTTCAAAAATGAATTATTGATTTTTTCTTAAAGTGATGAAAAATCAAATAATTTTTTCTTGGTTGTGAGTATATAACACATGTTTTGAACTAAAATGTCACTTATAAGTGAAAACATGAACTTAGTCATGTAAAACACACAATGTTTCAGATTTATGTGATATTAATTAAAAAAGGTTAAAAATGAATTATAGATCTAGTTTCTGGAGTATCAAGATAATCTAAATGTGTTTTATGAAGGTTGTGGTCATAGAAGAAGCATTGGTGGAGGAATGGCCACCATGGTTTTTTAAATCAGAGATTAATCTGTAGTATATATGATAAATAATATAATTACCAATAGAATTTAATATAATATTAATTAAAATATTGATCCTAGAACTAAAAGGGAGGATCATCACATGTAATTTATTATTAATTTACAGATATATTTAGAATTACCTTTATCTTCTAATTCTTTCTTCATTGATGAATCAATATATCACTCTTTTCATACCATTATTACATTAGAGTAATCAAGGGTAGATTTCCTCTAGTGGTGATCCACATGTGCTTCTTAAACCTATAATCATCTCCATAAAATTCTCTGGGTGCTAGTTTGGATGAATCTAATTCTTGCAATGGTCATTATTGGTCATGGTTAAACTCTTCAAAGGAAGAATAATTCATTTTGTTGGAGTAAAATAATTACCATACATTATTCAATGAATTATAGGGAGAGAGTTATCTTAGGATTGAGAGAATTATCTATATATTTTTTGGTGCATAATGATGTAATGAATTTATCCCTTCCACAAAATGTCAAAACCGATTTTATGTAGTTTTGAGGTTAGAAAAAAAATAATTATATAAGGTCCCTTATTTTTTTATTAATCCCTAGTGAACCCCATGTCTAAATAATAATATTATTATTATTTACCTTACATGTGTTGAAATCATGGACAAAATAAATATTATTTTCTTGAATAAATGATCTAATGTTTATTCAAATATTATTTAATATGTCATTTATCATCAGACCATAAAACTCAATCAGCCAATCCTCCTCAATATTTATTGATTTTTGAATTATGACTATTTATTTAATTAAATAAATACCACTGAATTATTCATAAATAAATATATATATATTATATTCAAAAAATTAATTAAAAAATATTTATTAAATATTCATGTAAATAAATAAATAAATATTTTGTTACCTTGTGAATAAATCAGAATAAATAAATATTTTATATTAAATAAATAAATACCTAGTAAATAAATATTTATTAAATATTTAACTCACATATATATTATCTCAAATAACAGGTGATTAAATATTTTAAATCAAACTGACTAGAATAATTATTAAACTAGATATGGGAACAATATTTATCTAACATGTTAAATTCATATGGAATTTAACTAAGGTTCTGAATATGCTAAGTGTGAGACCCTATAAGCCCCTTTCTCAATGGCGTTAGGCTAAACTGCCTAAATTCCAATGTTAATGTCTAACAATGCACTAAGGTTCCCATATAGAAATAAGTTTATATCACAATGACATGTAACCTTCTATGAATGTACACTATTTAATAAAATTCCTTTTTCACGATATCTTTAATATAGTAGGTAGCATACCGGTGACCTCAACCTATATGCTCAATGTAAATTTCTTTAAATTTATGAAAATTAACTTGCTGACAACACCACCATGGGAATATACTTAATTTGGAAGTTCAATTCCTATCAAAGGGCCTCAGATATTAACTTTCTTCAAAGGAAGAAGGGATATATCATTTCTTGAATTATTCATTAATAAAAAATTACTCCTGATGTAACTAACATATGATAACTAGAACACCATAAGGTTTTATAATATATTTATATTTAAATAAATTTAATTTCTTTTATATCTTTCATTACATGCAACACTGAGTTTAAATGAACGGTGATCTACTATTAAAATTTTATAATTTAAATGTGATTAGTATAACCTAGCTGTTGAATTGGTAGGTATGAATATGAGTAACCATATTATGAAATATATTTATAATTTTCCTAATCAATAAAAATTTATTTATTAATACTTATTAAATAAGCAATCAATTTTCAGTAAATTCATTGTATGCTTCAAAATTGTAATTTCTTCAAAAAATGATTTTATTGCATTTTATGCATAGAAATTATAATAAATTTATGCCAATTTTTGAAATTTCGTTTTATAAAATTAACACCATTTTTGAAATTATCATATCAAAATTAACTTTGGGTGAAATTTTTATATTTTTTAAAAATAATTTATTTTTAGGGAATAGTGAAAAATACAGATTTTTCAAATACACATTTATTTTCATTAAATCAAGTAATTTAAAATTACCATTATATTTTTTATTTTTTATAAAATTCATTTTATTTTTAATTATATCATTAATTATATTTTAATTTTAAATATTCATGATTTTGATATAAGTCAATTTTTAGGGTTAATAACACATTTTTCTAAAAAAAATATTTTTTCATTACATTTCAAACATTTATATTAAAATTGATTTATTCCACTTATATATATTGAATACTAAAAATTGGATACCATATTTTAAATTAGTAGGTTCAGATTTGGTAAATATGTTTTTTTTATTTTTAGTCATTATGAATAGTAATTGTAGTAAATATTTTCCACGTCAGTAAGGGTAAAATGGTTAAAATGGGGTTAAACCCCTGAAATAAGTTCTCAAAATCAACCCAATACTTGCCTTAATTTCATTATATGAGAAAAAATATACCATAAACATATCAAATTTTAATATATAGAATTTTGGTGACATCTTCTCTTGATAGTGACATTTATATTATAAGTAAAGAAAATTCCAAAAAGTCACTCTCTTGACTTTAATATCTCTAAATTTTTTAAATTAGGATAAAAAATAAATGTGTAATTTAAATATGAATTAATATTTTTTATCATTTTTATTTATTTTTAATTTTTAGTGAAGAAATAATTACCTTAAATGCTTACACAACGCAGACACAGTGCTTGTGAAAGTAGTAGAAAAATCAAGTAAATTATTTTAAAAACATTAAAATTAATATTTATTTGGATGATTTACAGTGTCCCATAAATTTTATATTTACATATAACATATTAGGTATGTAATAAAAAAATTTATTAGAATTAAATATTTTTATTTATTTATTTAAAATTAAATTAAATTAATAGTTTCAAAAATGACATTAATTATATTTTATGTTAAATAATATTTTATAAAATTATTTAAAATTCATAAAAATAATATATTAATAAATATTAATGTAATATAGTTTAAAATATCAATCATAGTTCATATATGGGTAAATTTTCCTTTTATATTAACTTTATTGACCCTTAAAGAGTGAAAAACATTGATATCACGGTAATTGTTATAAGGGTTAATGAGGGTTAAAACTAAGATATAAGGGTAAAAACATAGCCAAAATTTGTCCAAATTTCATTAGGTGATATTATTTATACTTTTACTCGTATTATATTTTATTTATATCGATTTATAGCCATTTTTTTAGGAAAATTAATTTATATTAATTTAATACTTTAAGTAATTCCAAGAGTACCCCTACCCTCAATTATAAAAGGACACCCCTGCCCTCTCTTATTTACAACACTTTTTCCAAAATAGCTTAAAAACCCTAAAAATATATATTTTAAACTTCTATATCCATGAATTATAGGTTATTTTATTCTTAAAATACCATTCCAAGGGTCATTAAAAAGTGATCTAAAGGAAGTCTACTGAAGAAGTGGTAATCATATTTACTGACTCTTTAAATTTTATTTTTTCTTATAATTACTATAAACCTATTTTAACCATAATAAATTAATAAATACAATGTTATAAATATAATAATATGTTATTATTATTATGGTATAACTATTTTTCACCTTTTTCCATCCTACGAAAAGAAAAAATAACATTATTTGTGCGTACATATGGCTTACTGCCTCCACATAGTGGTGTAATTCGTTATTTATCACTATTTTACTTGTATGTTAATAAAGATATAAGTAATGAGTATATATTATATTTATGACATAATTATTAACCTTTAAATATAATATATCATATACCTTCTTACCTTTCCATCTGTTGGAAAATAATAACGTCGCTTGTGTGTGTATGTGGACTACCACCTCTACAAAGCAATGTGATTCGTTTTTCACTTATTATTTATTATATGGTAATATGGATAGATTTAATGAATATATATGATATATATGATATTATAATAATAATTTAAATGTGAATTATGATTTACCATTCCTTCATTCCATCCGTTGAGAAGTGAAAACAGTGTTCATGAGTATGTACGATCTATCGTCTCCTTAAACGGTGTAATAAATTTTTTTATCTCCTCTAGTCATAGATGATTAAAAATTTGTATATAATGAATATATATTATATTTATATCATGATTATAATTTTGGATATTATGTAACCATGATCAAAATACAAGGACCTAAACTGTCAAACTGAAACTTGCATGAAAAATGAATCAGTTAACACCTAGAAACGACAATTTTAAAGAAATTATTAACAAATGGGTGTTTAAATATTATAATTAAATCATATATGATATTATAAATATTAATATGGTTATTTTATATATTAATAAAAAAATTCAAACCATTATAAATTAGGTTAAATCATGTTCAATAAAGTGGAAGCATGAGGTAAGGGGTTTCTTAACTCAATTTACATTCATTGGGTTATACTTCTCCTTCATTAACTATGATATGTCATGATTATGTGTGAAATTACATTTTATTTTATTATATTTTATTTACCTTTAATTTTTTATGCTTTTTACACATAATCACTTCATTGATTAATTCTCACTTCTATGATACAATCTTTGTAAGGGATTTCATCTAATTTTTCACTCTATTGAGTCATATTTGGTATTATAGACCTATTTAATTTTTATTAGGTTTATATACTACACCTTTTACATTTTATATAATTAATATCCTTATTTTAATTATATTTAATGTTTCATTTTAATCTATTATATCATGGGGGTGATGATTCAAAAGTTACCAAAGTTGTACGGGGTTTATATATCCATATCATTTTAATCGGGATTGTTTGTGATTGAATTTATATTAAGGAAATTATATGATCCTTATTTTATAAACACAATTAATTTTTATTATCCTATAGTTATTTCTTAAAATTTCAAGTTTTCCTTTCATTTTTCTCTCTTTAAGTACTCAAGAGATTGAAAGAATGATTTTAAGAAAAATTGGCTTTGTTTTCTATTCAGTCGTGAATCTTTTTCTTCCATGTTCATATTTTATTTAAAAAAAATTCAAGAATATTTTAAATATTCTATGATTATTGATTAAATAAATTTTTACCCATGTTTGAATTTATATAAAAAAATAAGGGAATATATTTTTTGTTTTCCAAATGAAGTAATTTTGACTTTTATCGAAAATGTGATACAAATATTTGCTTTAACATGCTCAACAGGAAAATAATTTCATGTCTTCATGAATAATCAATGATTTTAATATTCCTTTAAATGTTTTCATGGTTATTTTACAAATAAATTTTTTTTCAAATATTTTGTAAACTTTTGTTTTTTTTAAAGTAATTTTCAAATTGAAATGTGTATTTTACTTAATAATGTTTTTAATGATCTTTTTATGGTATTTATATTCATAAATAAAAAAATATTTTAATTATTTTCCACTAAGGATATGTTTTAATGATTTCATCCTTATTATTTATCTAGATGGTTTATGATTAGGGAAATTATTGACATTTTTTATGCTAGTTCTTCTAATACAAGTGGTTATTAATTATTAAGGAATGTCTATTAAGATGTATATTTTTATTAATATGATGAATAAATTTGACTTAGTAAGTGATGATTTGGGCCCATTATATCCCCTAGATTCATTAATAGGTATCATGAGACAAACTAGTTTGGGTATTTGGTCGAGGCCTTACCCATTTATATAAGATGTCTTGGCTTGAAACCTCAGTGATGAGTTTAAGATGTCTGAAATTATACATTCCATCATTATAAATAATTTATTTTGTCCATGTGATTATTTGAATAGTTATAATACCCATGGATAAGTTTCTATATCATTTGATTATTTATTTGGAATTATTTGATCATCATTTATTCTTACCATTTATTCTCCATGATCATGTTATTGATTAAATGGAATTTGTTTTCAATTATTTACCTTTCCATATTGATTATTAATTATTATTATATGTAACCCTTAATAATCATTTGATCTCACCCTTATTTTCTTTATGTTCCTCAATATATGAAGATGGAATATTTGAATGGGTTCAAGGATGCAAAATATTTACTTTCACTAAATTTTTAGATTTTATTGTGAATATAAAATGGGAATCATGTTTGTATCTAGTTTACCAATACAACTAAACTATTTGGTCCTTTAGAATGAAATAGTTTTTATCCAATAATAATTTAATAAAGTAACCATCAGCTCTAGGCTTCTGGGTTTGGGGCCTTTATAGTTGGCATCAGAAATATTTTAGTAGAAAACTTTGGAACTATATTTAGTAAAACATATATTCGAGAACAAAATCCTATGACAGACTTTAAGAATAATTATAAGTATATAATAACATCCTAAATTTTTGGTGAGATAGAGATTATGTGGTTTTCCTAGAAACATATCCCTATCTAGATACTATAAGTAAATGTGGTTTTGGCACAAATGAATTTAGGGAAAATAACCCTAAAAAGAGTTGGTTAAATATATATTGACCATCATTCTAGTTCATAGTGAGTGTTACCTTACTATGCACCTGGTTTGAAACTCTTTGGGGACATGGTTGGGTTAAATAATTTTTTTTATGAACCATTATGAAGAATGAGAGATTGGAACCTATAAAAACCTATTACATGGCATATAAATATGAGATAAACCTGAAGTTTCACAGGTTGATAAGTATAATATTAATCATAAGTTTAAATTCATACATACCCCTTTTGAGGTTTTGTGTGATTAATGTTTAAAATGAATAAGGATATTTTTTGATACATTTATGGGAATATGAATCTTTGTTTTAGTATATGTTTTAGTGAAAATCTTATTTGAGGAATAATTATTTTATATTTTTTTGATAGAAGTTTAAATTTTTTGATAACCTTTACAGTTAATATGATCACTAATGTTTAAGTAATTATGGTCTATTGGGATAAAAGAAGTTAGTATATCTTGGGAATATATTTTTATCATATACATAACCATGGGATTGAAAAGTGACTTAGTGACTAGGTAATTATTGTTATTATTGAAGAAGTGAAATATATTAGGACTATTATATTTTTAAGTTAAACATAATTTTATGAATAAATATTGAGTTAATTTAAGGAATAATATATGAATTTATTGTATCTTTATAGTTATTTGGGATATTTATGGAAACGATTACCAAAATTTAGGGAGTATATGATTAGGGTATATACATTTTTATTATATGACCTTATCAGATATTTATATTATTTAGAGATAATAGTTAGCTTGATATTAAAAAATAATGGGATGTAACATCACATTATTTTTTGTATGTAAATTTCGTTTAAATAAATAAGAAAATTCTTGATAAAAACTCAAATTAAAATAAAGTATATTTAATTAAAAGTAATTCACAAACTCAAACTATGATACAAGAACACCCTACTCTATATAATTCTGTAACTATTTAATTAAACTTATCACAATAATTATTAATACAAGAGGAAATGATCTAATAAACATAATAAATTTAATTTTTCAACCCACCTTGTTGGGATTGGAAATGAGTAGAAGAACACTAATAATGAATATTGAAAGATCTCAAAGAAAAACAAGAAAGATACGAACCATTTTGGCAAGTGATAAAATGTCAAATATGTAGAACCCAATTAATTTAAAATGTCTTTTAAGTGGGATATTTATTGGGAAAATAAGTTAGATATTAGATTATAGTCATTATGATATTTTTATAATAATTATATAAATATATATGTGTGTGTGTTATGATTTAATTAATAATAGTTTCAAAACAGTCTGGGAAAGTTTATTTTTAGAATATAAGGTATAATAATTATATAATTTAAATTATACTTTTATAAAAATTAATAAGTTAATTTAATTAAAGAAATTTGAGGGTTTTTTGTAATATGTGTGATAATAATTGAATAGTAAACCTATATAAAATTATAATTTATTTGTTATTAAATAATAAAATAATTATGATTAATAAAGTAGAATTAAAAATGTTAATTTTAGAATCAGTAATAATTTTAATTTTAGAATAAAAAAGTTTTTAATATTAAGGTATTATGGAATTTTTAATGCATAAGTATTTAAAATTTTAATAAGTTAAAAAAATGGGGACAACCTAGCATCTAGCTAGGCCATCTCAACCCATGCATTGTGGGGATAAAGGTCAACCATGCATGGGGAGCCAGCCTTGGCCAGTATGCTCGGTAGTAGAGGAGAACTAGTCACCTCACAAGGAGGTTGGTACATAGTTGGTATATAGCTAACATAGGTCACACACAAGGTGATTATGGTGCATGCATAGCACACATAGCGGGTGACCTATATGGGCCATGTAGGTGTGGCACGACTGATGAGGGGCATGTGTGTGGTGGTGTAGGTGTTGACCCCAGTGTCAGCTCAAGATTTCAATGGCATGAGTTGATTTATTAACTTCACCTAGAACCACTGAAACTTAGATGTGGGATCTTCCTTTGTTTGTATTATTGAACCATGGTTAAAAACATTGTTTATATCACATTTTTTTGATTTAAATGATTTCAATCATTCAATCACTTCGATCAATGTATTCCTCAGGAACCTATTAATCTCTCATCTTTCTCTACATGATAAGCCAAAGCCTCCATTTCCACCTTCACCATCTTCTTATCCTTTTTCCAATGAAATCCATCAATGTATCTTTTACCTAAAAAATATCACCTCAATACCCTACCCCCACTATTAATGTTCAATGGAGACAAATTTATAGCCATGAACTACCTTTATAGGTATTAAAAATACAAAAAACTTGACTATGAGTGATGATATTTTCTTCCCAAGCAAGCATGGAAATTCTAGAATAAACATAATAGTATATGTATATAATAAATGATTAAATTTAATTTAGGTAGCATAGAATTTTATATATGTGTATATATAAACCTATAATCAATGGAACTGAATTTATTCAATGAAGAAACACCACAAGATTCAATTTTGAATCTTCATAGATATAATAGGTATATTGTTTTAAGTTCAATGGTTGTTCCCTTAGAACATAAATATTGTCTGCAAGTAGAAAAATGAACCCCTATATATATACACACACAAACACACACACAGGGAGAAACCCTCTCAAACTATTTATAAATTCCCTATCGAGCCTCCCTCATCCTTCGATTTTGTACCTTCTCCTTTTAAGAATAGCATTTATAGAAACCTGACCCCAGATATCCTGGAGCTAGTGCCTGGTACTATTATATTGGCATGGTTAGAAGGAATCAAATCCCAATGGAATAAAGAGTTTAGTATTCTTGGTAAACCAGATATATAAAAGAGTCATCTATTACAAGTTAATACATTAATTACAACATAATTGTTTTCTCTATTTAAATAAATAACTTCAAGAATAACTGTATTCCATCTATCATATTCTTTAATATATTTCTTACTTCTTGGATTCTTGGGGAAAGGAAACATAATAAGGGTGGTCTCAAATGCTCAGTAAGGTTAAAGTTTATCAGAAGTAATAGTTAAAAATTGAGAATAGACAATATGGAAAGATAAATAACTGAACACACATATCATGAAATCAATAAACTGAATGGAAGTGCATAAACAATATGGTAACGTAATAACTGGAAGCACATGTCATTCAAATAACTAGATAAGGAAAAATAAATATGGAAAGGTAAGAAACTGAAACACATGCCATCTAAATAGTATAAAATTAAATGTATCCATAGATATGTCTACAAAAAATATCATGGATGAATAATAACTAAAAATAAATGAGATAAATTATTGATTATTAGATTTCATGTTTCCTAGGTACATGAAACTAGTACCATAAAGATCCTTCAAAAGATGGTTTAGCATATTGGGTAAAAACCCATATAAAGTGGCTAACTAAATTAATCATCCCATGAGACTATCAATTCATTGAGGGGATATATATAACTAGGTCTCATCCCTGTTTTACCTATCCAAAGCATTCCTCACATATCAAAATAATCAATTTAACAATGTGTTGTATCAAATATCCATATGGAGTAGAAGGTACGGATTTATAAACATTTACCATAATAGTCAAATGAGTTTCAAAGTAAACACTGTATGAAAAATGGTATATGGTTTAAGAAATAAACTTATCCATGATAATTGATATGGATAAATAGGGTAAATTCAAAGTTCAATGATCATAGGAAATTGAATATTTCAAGGGGGGATACTAAATGAAATCAAGGAAGTGAATTTGAATATTATCCGTACCCAAATCAATCATAAACCATCCAGAGGAAGAATAATAATGGTATCAATACAACATATTCTAAGTGGAGTAAAATAAAGGGTCGTTGTCATTGATGAATGGAAATATTATAAAATTATATTTTAAAAACATTCTTGAGTAAAATATCTTTTTTTAAACCTTTTTAAAAACCTTTTATTTGAAAAAAAATTTTAAAAAAAATTTCTTTAAAAATTAACCTTTCAAGAATGAAAATTAATCTTATAAGTAATGAAGATGGGTAAATCCATACATGTCGTACAAGGTAAAAAGAACATTCATTTTTCATAGTAAAAAGGAAAGAAAAATGTCTTGTTCGGAAAGAGATAAAAAGATTCCATTGAAAAAATTGGTAAAAGAAAAAAGGGGGTAAAAATGTATTTACCAAATCATTTTTCAAAAAAAACACTTTAATAAAACATGGTTTTTATAAGAAACCTGGTTCTCCAACTAAAAAGAAAAATAAAGTCAGGTTTTCAAAAAAAAAATTCTAAAACATTTTGAGTACCAAAGAGTGAAAAAATGGAAATAATACTTAAAAAATGTCATGACTAATTGGAGGAAATAAAAATTAATGGTTTTATTGAACAATGTTCATATAACTTCCTCAAATTTAAATACCATTTAAATATCATAAAATTTGTTGTTGAGGAAAATAATCTTTAAACATTCTAAAGTGTCTCATACCATATTGAAACATTTTAAATCATAATCCTCATGAAAGAGTAACATTGAATGAAAGTTATAATATCATTATATTACTTATATTCATGATATTTCATTAAAAATGGAAATTCATACACTATATGAAATAAACTAGGAGCATAACAACAAATAAGTCTCAATGGGATGTAAATTGAGATGAAATCCCTTACCTTACGTCTGACATGTTCATGTGTCTTTATATTCCTGAATAATAAAATTATATTAATTATTTACTTTATTTATAACATTTTTCATATTTATAATAACTTTTATTTCACTTATTATCATGTTTTATTCAACTAATAAATCAATTAATTTTACATCGTGTGTTTCGATAAAATTCGGTCTATATGTCAAAAACGACTTGTGTTGGTAAACTATGGTCCAAGGGGTGAGTATATAAAATATATAGAATAATAATAATGACATAATTATCATATTTATACATAAATTATATTGTTAATATCAATCATTAAATATTTTTAGGAAAAATTATCCAACATTACAATCATGGAGATGGTTGGTCGTACGTAGTCATGAGTAACGTTTCCATTTTTCAATGATCGTTTATGAAAGAAGGTAAGTAACTTCAATATTTCCAGAATGATAATTATATAATAATAAAATATTATTTAATCATATATACTTATATATATAATTGTTTTTATGTAAAAATAATCATATCATGTTGAGGAGGCGGTAGTACACACGTCTACGAACGACGTTATCACTTTTTAAGTCTATGTGAAAGGGTAATAAGGAAAATGATATATATATATATATACATAAATTTAATTATTTAATTAATATAATATATAGGTTTTTTATTACATATATTTTTAATTAAAATAATCTTTATACATTCCATGTATCGTGTAAACGAATAACATCACTTTGAGGGGTGGTAGGCTGCACTTCCACAAACAATGTTATCATTTTTACATAAAATGGAAAGTATAAAGATATGTATTTTAAAATAATTAAATAAGTTTAAATACATAATAAATATCATATATATCATATATAAACAGATTTTCCATTATAATGGCCACCATGATAGGTGGTAAATGAAAAATGAACAATCCTGATTTCATGAGGCGGTAGTTCACCGTACATGTAAACAGTATGTTCGTTACCCATTAGATGGAGGTGTGTATAAGTGTAGGTTAAACCATTAGCATAAAAACATCCTAGTATATTTAGGATAATATATTTTCTATATAAACATATAATGAGAATATTTTATGGAGTGGATAATGGATATAAAATTAAAGAGATTTCGGAAAGGTGGTACCTCTTAATTGGGTAACTCCTTTTGGTTTGCACCAAAAGACTTCCTTGGATAGCTTTCTACCCAAATTTAGGCTTCAAGTATAAAGGGAGGGATTTTTGTGAGTTAATTGGTTAGAGTTTTTCTAAACCTATTTGTCTTGAGATGTGTGAGGAAGTAGGGGGAAGGATTTTATTTATAATGGAAGAGGAGTGGCACTTTTGTAATATTTTGAAAGAAAGAAACCCCACCAACAGTTTTTTTATTGAAACTAGATCAGTAATGGTCCAAATTTGATAAAAGGGAGAATAGAGTCTATATATCTCAAAAATATGGCTTTTTTACAATTTTATATATCATATTAGGCCTTAAGTACAGGGTTTAGTCTCTTATTAAGCTTAATTTCACCTTAATCGTTGTAATTAATTTTTGTTAATTTCCCTAATATTTTTGGTCAAAAAAGAATTTGAACTTATTATAAATTATAAATTATTTTTATTATAAATATTGAATCCATTTTTTCAAATACCAATCATAGAAGTGGTAAAAATTAATTTAAATTTAATCTTGCAAATAAGATGACAATGTAGGTTTTTAAAGTAAAAACATCCAAAAGTTTGCTATGTTTTTATAGTCAATTTAAAAGTGAAATTGATTCAAATTACCTACATTGGATTAATTGATAAAAATATTATCTAATTAAACTTTTAAAAAATATAATTTAACCTTATAAATAAGTTATATGAAAAAGCATTTTTGAATTAAATTTTGGTATTTTTTCACTATTCATTTAAAAAAAGAATCTTTACAAAAAAAATATCCAAATTCACCAAAACATAATTTTTATGTTTATCTTTAAAATATTATTTTTATTTTGAAATATTAAATTTATAAAAAGGGTCAAAAATTTTATTTAAAATGGGTTATCCATTAAAAGGTGGTAAAAGTGCCTTAATAAAAATATAAGTTTTTATGTGTTATACTGAGTTTGTTCTTATCTTATGTCTTTAAAATCTATTGGATGATTATTAAAAATATTTAATTAAATATATAACATATATATTTCATTAATATCATTCACTAATAGTAATTAATTTAATTTATTAAGATAAAACACCTTTAGGAGTATAAAAATACTAATATTTTTTTATATTCAATTGCTTTATATTATCATTTCTGATTAATTGGTAACCTATTAATTCATTCCATATTTTTTTAAATCATATATTTTCAAAATTTAGTTAATATTATTCATAAACACTAATTTAATGTATAGTTTAAGTATTAGTATATTAAATAATAATATTTTAGTAATATATTATTGTTCAGTAAAACTCAGTATTGCGTGTAACGAAAGCCATTGAAGAAACTTGTTACTACGTGTGTCACACACTAACTTATTGTTGCTTGTATCATAAGATATAAAATATATTTAATCTATTTAAAATATTAAATATATTATATATTCTCATTATATTATGTTCCCTTATGTGATTGGTGTTTTGTGTCATACACGCTATGAGATACAATGTTTTACTAAAGAATTTCATGGTGTTACATCCTCCCTGCCTTAATTAAATTGTTACATCATAATTTAAAATCATTCTTAGTGATAGATTGTCTGATATTTCCTATTTTTAAATCCCACATCGTGGGAGGGGTTCGTAAAACATCCTCTAGAAAATAGAGAATGGGAAGTACAAGGGTTACGTGGAATAACATATAACTAGGTATCTAAGTAGGAGAACATCAGTAGAAAGTATATATATTAACTTGGAGGGAAAATTTAAATATTTAAAGGGATTAAATGAGGTCATCAATAATAAACAGGTTATTGATCAATAGTAAGTTTAGGTCCTTAAATCCATAAATATTTCATGATTTAAGAGACCATTGGTTCAATAAAAATTAACGTATTAGAACAACATTTTATTTCTAAGTCATTATCCTAGTGTTGGGTAATTCTTTTACTGACCAATAATATAATGAAATATTATTACTCTATAGGTTTCAATTTCATATGAACAATCCTAACTTTTTGTTGTGCTTCAATCAAATTCTAATTCATCCCTTTACTCCAAGAAATTAATTACCAATAATGATTTTTTTATGCCTGAATCACTAAAAGAAACTTTTTAAGGATTGTAAGGCCTATAAAAGAGTGAAAAGTTTAACTATTTGTCTCTAACTATTCTCCAAATTAAATATGGTTAATATATTAATCTCTAAACCTTAAAATTAACACTATTGGTTCACCATTAATATTTATTTTTTAAATTGTTTAAATAATTACACATTAATCAAGACATTGTATGGGCTAGTGGTAGGCACAAAACCCTTATCGACATTCAGTCATGGGTTCAATACCTACATCCTTTACATACATTATAGGTTCTCACCCATAATTTAGGTTTTCCTTTTCAGAAACCATATTAATAAAATTTCAAAAAGAAATGTAAAATACATCCTTGAAATTAAATCATTAAAAAACTTTTTAACTATGATTTTCAATAAATCCTCAATACATAATTATTTCATCAATTTATTTCCTAAATAAATCCTTCCATGATCTAGGGTTTATCTTTTAATATTGGTCATTGACTCGGGTAAGGTCCAGGTTCCCCAAATTTATGGTAACAAACCATAAATGTATCCTTGGGATTAGTTTCATTTCCTTTCATTATACTCTTCATTTTTCCTTAGCAATCCTTTGATTTATGTCCTTATTTAATAAACATAAATAATTTCCTTGTTTCATTGAGACACTTTATTGGGTGTCTCATTCCACACTTCTTACATTCCATAAATTGATCCTTCTTTTCTTTATGGTCTCCACCACTCAATCTCTTAGAAACCTCCATCCTTCTCTTCTTTGGTGTGATCGAGAGTTGTAAAAGGTATCTATTTTTGATAATATTTTGGAAAAGCTAATTTGGAATAAACATGATATGATTCACTCCTTTAAACACCTCATTTGGTTGCTCATTTTCACCACCTTTTCCTTTATGTTCTATGATAAATTGAATCCTTTAGGTTCTAGTCATTAACTAAAAATAGAAAGAATATCTTGAGAAACAATAATCATAGTGATAAAATTATATAATCATTTATAAGATATTAAACCTTATTTTTGAATATAAAACACCTTAGGTTTAACCTTGATCATTCATTGTCATTATCTATTCAAATTCTTTATAATAGTTTGTAAATAAAACATGGATTATCCTAAGAATATCCCTTGGGAGTGTCAAACCAGGTGCACGGTAAGGCCCATTTTCATGTACTGGTATACCCTAAGTTAGGCTCATAACACCTTGTAGAATTTATTAAACATAGTTACATCTGTATTAGAACCATTTTCACTTGTAGTATCCAAAAAAATGTATTCCTAGGAATACACAAATAATCTCTACCTTAACAAAATTCTAGGATGTTCTTTTATACTTATACTAAAATATTACCTTAGGGTTATGTTATCTAATCTATTTTCTCCTAAATATAGTTCTTAAGGTTTCTACTAAACTTCCTCTGATACCAACTGTAGTGACCCAACACTAAATATCCCAATTCCTGTGTCTTATGCTATTATATTTTGATGATTACAAGTAATCAAATCCCGAAGGAAAAAAGAGTTTAGTAGTCTTGTTAAAACAGATACATAAATGAGTCTTATATTATAAATTAATATAATAATTAAAACATATTTTTTTCTCTTTAAATAAATAAATTCAATAATAACTTTATTTCATCTAGTGTATCCTTTCATATCTTTCTTACTTCTTGGATTCTTGGGGAAAGTAAACATAATAAGGGAAAGCTCAAATTCTCAATAAGGTTAAAGTTTAGTGGAATAAATATTGAATCAATGAGAATAGACAATATGGAAAGGTAAATAACTAAACACACATTATATTTAATAAATAAACTAAATGGAAGTGTATAAACAATATATCAATGTAAAAATTGGAATCATATTACATTTAAATAACTAGATAAGGAAAAATAATTATGGTGAGGTAAGAAACTAAAACACATGTCATCAAAATAACTAAAAATAAAATGTATCCATATATATGTCAATGAAAAATACCATGGATTAATAATAATTGAAAGTAAATTAGGGTAATGCTTTATTATTGGACACCATGTTTACTAGGAACATGGAACCAGTACCATTAAGACCTTTCACAAGAGGTTTAGCATATTGGGTAAAAAACCATATAAAGTGGCTAGTCATCGAACTTATCCCATGACACTACTGATTCATCGAGGGGATATCTATAATAGGTCCCCACCCATTTCATACCTTTACAAATCATTCCTCAGATATCAAAATAATTGATTTAACAATGTTCCTTGTAAAATATTTGTATGGAGTATAAGGTATGAATTTATAAACATTTACCTAAATAATCAAATGAATTTAAAATTAAACACTGTATAAAAAATGGTATATGGTTTAGGAAATAAAATTTTCTATGATAATTGATATGGATAACTAGGGGAAATTCAAAGTTCAATGATCAAAGGAAATTTAATATTTCAAGGGGGTCTAACAAATGAAATCAAGGAAGGGCAAGTGAATACTATCTTTTCACAAATCAATCATAAACCATTCAGATGAACAATAATTATGTTATCAATAAAATATATCCAAAGTGGAGTAAAATAAAGGGTTCTTATCATTGATTAATTGAAATATTTTAAAAATATATTTTAAAAACATTCTTGATGAAAATATCCTTTTTTTTTAAAAAACCTATTCTCTGAAAATAAATTTTAAAAACATTTTATTTAAAAATGAATATTTTAAGAATGAAAATGAATTATTTAATTAATGATGGTGGGTAAATTCATACATAGTATATAAGGTAAAAAGAACATTCCTTTTGCACAGTAAAAAGGTAAGAAAAATGCCATGTTTGGAAAGTGATAAGAAGATTCTATTGAAAATATCTGTAAATTAATAAAGGGGTTAAAAATGTATTTAACAAATCATTTTAAAAATATTTTTTAAAACAATTTAATGAAACATTGTTTTTATAAGAAAACAAGTTCTCCGACTAAAGAGAGAAATAAAGTCGGATTTTCTTAAAAACATTTTCTCAAACATTTTGAGTACCAAAGAGTAGGAAAATGGTACTAATACTTGAAAAAATCATGAATAACAAAAATATAGGAAAATTAATGGTTTTATTGAACAATTTTTATATAATTTATTCAAATATAAATACCATTGAAATATCATTAAATTTATTATTGAGGAAAATAATTTTTAAACATTCCAAAGTGTCTCATACCACTTTGAAATGTTTTAAATCGTAATCCTCATGAAGGAATAAAATTTAATGAAAGTTATAATATCATGAGAGTAAAGAGACTCGTGATATTTCATGAAAATGGTGGTATATACACCATATGAAAGAAACTAGGTGCATAACAACAAATAAGCCTCAATGGGATGTAAATTGAGACAAAATCCCTTACCTTGTGTTTGACTTGTGTTGTGGGTATTTATATTCCTAAAGAATAAACTTATGTTAATTATTTACTTTCTTGAGAAACTTTTAAATATTTATCATAAAATTTATTTCACTTATTATCATTTTTTATTCAACTATTAAATCAATTAATTTTACATCAAGTGTTTTGACCAAATTCGTTTTATATCTCAAAAACAACTTGTGTTGGTCAAGAATAATAATTGCGAAATAATTATCATATTTTTACATAAATCATATATATCATCCCGCCTTTTTATCACATAATCTTTCATTACATTTTACAAAACTGAGGATCTTTAAGGTTTAGTGTCTTGGAAACCAGGAACTTAAAAAAATGAAAACATATGACATTATTATTAAACACTTGAACGGCTTCTCCTCATGTTCATCCTAGGTTCATTACTCCATCTCATAACCTGGGGACATACATCAAAATAAAGGGTGAGCAGAAGGCCCAGTAAGGGAAACAAGAGAAACATTTTACATGTGAACTTGAGATACTTCAATAAGGTTATGAAAAGAACTTTAAGGCGGTAGAAAGAAATCATGAGATATATCATAATAAAAATAACATTTTCATAACTTAAAGATGTAGATAAAACATTTAATATAGACAATCATGAACATATCACCAAGGTCCATCCCCAAGGTTTCATTTGAAAATTACCAAGGTTATTCACTAAGATATCGTGAAAATTGTAATGTCTAGTGGTTACGTCATTACCCAATGCATTGGAGCGCTATCAGAGAGCACCCTTAAATTTGCCTTTATTATAATGTGAGCCACATATATCATCATCAAACATTTCATAAATAACCCATATAGTATAAAATAAATGGGTTTCATTTCATAATTATACCGTTTTAAAAACTGCTTTAAAGACATGATATTTACGTCACTTTAAACCCACGGAAGGGGAGAGCAGGTTTCATGTATGTAAATACCAGAATTTAAAATAGAACATTTTGGTATATATGTGAATAAACCTGTAGAAATAAGAGCTTTGAGTATTCACTTTATAACATAAAATAATTTTGAGAAAAGAGAGAGGCATTTTGAGATAAAAATTCTGCAGCATAATGGCTATGTTTCGGGGTTTTAGAAAACATTGAAAACAGAGGGGACATGGGTCAAACAATCATAAATGACCCATAAAACAGTAGAGGGACAGAATAAAAAGAATATATGAACATGGTAAGTAAATTTCAAGGACATACCATTTTAAATGAAATACATGGTAGGAAGACAAAAATTAGATTTCTCTTATGAAAATTCGGCAGTCTAACAGCGTCACTTAAACTTCAACAAAAATGAATTGACGAGATAAAATAGGGTCTCTAATAATATGAAGATAAAAGATCAGTATGATATATTTATATATCATACCCCAACATAATAAATAAGAACATGAAATACTTGACATGAAAATAGATCTTGAAAACGAGAAGGGTGAAAGAATCCCTTAAAAATTCAGCAGCCTAACGGTGCCACTTAAACTTCAACAAAAATGAATTGACAAGATCAAATAGGGTCTCTCATCATATGAAAATAAAAGATCAGTATGATATATTTAGAGATCATACCCCAACATAATAAAAAGGAACATGAAATACTTGACATGAAAATAGATCTTGAAAACGAGAAGGGTGAAAGAATCCCCTTAAAAATTCGGCAGCCTAACGGTGCCACTTAAACATTCTTAAAATGAATTGATGAGAGAAAGATGGGGTCTCTCATCATATGAACATGAAAATTACAGCAATAGTAATATAAAATAACATCCTCCAACATAATAACATGGAGCATAAAAGAGATGACATAAAATAGAGTACTTGAAAAGAAATAGAGAGGTGGGATCCCTTACCTTAAACGTAACTCTTAAAACTCAAAGGTTGGGAACTTGAGAGGCTTGAGGGAACCTTGGTAGGACTCTGTGGGAGGTACAGAGACCAGAACTTCGTTGAGAATGATTTTTGAGTCCAAAGTATGAGATAATGGCTTGGTATTTATAGGGAAAGTGAGGGGACGGGGCATTAATGGTCAAGGGACACCTCACAAGTGGTTTTCTCAAAACCATGTGCTCTCCCATGATATTTCCCATGAAGTTAGGCCACATGGGGCCCCCAATAAAATAATTCATCACATTTGGTCGGCCAACCCTTAAAATATCTCATGACATCACCATGACACAGTTATGATGTCATTAAACATACCGAAACCCTATAACTGCTTTTTTTTACTATTCATTGAAAATTCATCTTTCTCAGAAAAATCCCAAAATTTCACCTTAACCAAATATCAACACTCTGATTAAAAATATAAACTCCATTTTATAAAAATAATTTTCTAAATATTTTTAATTTAATTTTTAAATAAAAACACTATTCACCGAAAATTCATTTTTTCAGAAAAAAACCCAAAAATTACCATAACATAATATCGGTGCTCTGAGTTCAAAAATGAAATCCATTTTATAAAAATAATTTTCTAAATATTTTTAATTTTATTTTTAATTAAAAAAAACTATTCACTCAAAAAAACTAATACTTGAATAATAATTTATGAAATCGTTATTTAACCAATTTATTGAATCACATTACTTAATCAAGGTGCCTAGATTATATTAATACTTTCTTTAAGTGATATTACTAATCCATTTGGTCACATTACTAATCCTAAGCATAAAATCACTATTCATAATTTACTATTCATCAAAAATCAAGTTAATCTTATTAGACTATAAATTTTGTACTGAACATAATTGTAGAAGACCATTTTTTGAAAATCATTACAAATTTTTAATTATTTAATGTTTACATAAACATTTTTAAAATATCCTTTTTCTAAAATTCATCAAAAATATTCATACTATATTTATCCGGTCATTTGAAAATTCATAAACTTCATCATAAGAAGAAATCCCAATTTTTATTCAAAACAAAGGATTACACAAGGCAGTTACGGTCTCCTTACATAGCCCCTTATCACACCAGAATAGGACCTAAGTGTAAGGTGTGCTAAGGTGATATAATCTGAGGGAGGCTCGGCCAACATCGCACGAGTAGTAATTTCTATCATTTTGAACTTCTCGCAAAGGCGATTCTGTTCTAGCTTCACACGATGAAGTTCGGCTTGGGTTTGGTCCAGAGCAAAGCCCAGTGGTGCTACCTCTTTTCCAAGTTCTGTTAGATGGGCTTCGATCGGTCCAAGACTACTGGGTGAGGCCATCAAATCTTCTTTCTATATTAATTAACCAAGATTACTTGTATTTAGAGACAATAATCGAAACGTTTAGTTTACAGTGGTCATATTGACCAATGGTCATATAACAGTCAAAACCCAACGGTCTCATTTTAATTATACTCATGTTATCAAATGAAACATTTTTGTTGAGTATAAAAATAAAATAAAATAACACATAAAATTAGGAAACAATATTTATTAAAAATTTTAGGTCGTTACAATCTTCCCCCCTTAAGAAATTGCATCCTCGCAATTTTTAAAATTGGGTTTTGAAATTTCATTGAAAGTACCACATCGGAAAATGAGTCAGTAAAATTATTACTTTAAAAGAAAGAAAGGGAAGTACAAAGGT
Source organism: Viscum album (assembly GCA_963277665.1). Classification (NCBI taxonomy): domain Eukaryota; kingdom Viridiplantae; phylum Streptophyta; class Magnoliopsida; order Santalales; family Viscaceae; genus Viscum; species Viscum album. The sequence continues at coordinate 623,014,056 of OY728150.1, read as the reverse complement.
CACCTGAGTTAACCCACACTAGGATTCCATGTAAGAAAACATGGACATGAAGGAGAAAACAATGGGTCAAGTTCTGGGGGAGAGTGATAGAAAACATGATTAGGAGAAAGTTAACCATAAGAAAATACCAAACTTATGATGTGTGTAAACGGTCTTTGATTACCTAGTAGGAAACGTAAACCAACAACGTTTTTGTTTTACGTTCCTTTTTATAATTTTGAGGAATTAACTTACTACATAGAAAAAAAACATAAGAAAATATACCTACCTTCATGTAGAGTTTCATCCTTTAATAAGTTTCTACCAAAACTAATCTTTTCTCCAAATGATGAGCATTCAAAACTATTTGGTATCACAAGAATCTTTTTCTAGAGAATCATATAGTCCACAAAAGATTAACTATCTATTTCTTCTATCTTTAAACATTATCCCAAAAACAGAAAGGGTAAGGTAAAACAACTCTTCAAAAAGAAATAATCCCATTGGAATGGAAACTAATTTTAAATCTTCAAAGTTTCATGGTACCACCCAAAGTTCATCATAGACCATTCCATAAATAACGGTCTTTAAGATTCATCAAAATAAACCAAACTAAGATTGAAACTCAAATACAAGAAAGATTTGATAACATAGTCTTCCAAAATAAACTTCATTGTTCATCGCCAAACAACATCAACCACTCCTAACATCTTATAACAAAAGTAGATAACCTAAACATATTTTACCCAAGATAGGTTAATCATTCCCATAAGTAACCTAAATTACTATAATTCCACCTTAAATTCATTGATTCTTCAAAATATAAGTCAACCTTACTCCTCAATGAAAATACCATAGTAATCTATTTACCTCGATCATATAGGGTCCCCAAAATAGTGAACGTCTTCCAAAATAATAATAATCTTTTAATCCCCTAATCATCTCGGTCATATTAATATGGAAATCGTCACATTTCCTATCACATTGGTTGTTGGGACATGTTCCTCCATTTCCCGCCATTAACTACGAAAATAAAGTACAATTAGGGGATTGAATACTTAGCCAATAATCATGAAAAGGAACTTAAAGCATATAAGGATAACTTATAGAAGAAAATTATACCCTAACTTTTGATCTCCTAGGTTCCCATCTAGGTTATCCATGATCATATATTCTTATGTGAATCTTTATTTTATTTTATCTTTGTTCCTTTAACAAAGGTTCATACTAAGCTTATGAATTTACCAAAGCATATCCCCCGGGAGTGTCGTAACCAAGAATGCAGCAAGGCCCGTTGTCGTGTACCAGTTCCCGTTTGATTCTAGCTCAAAGCGGTGTTTTCGGGTTTTACCCCTATGTACATATGTGTCAGAGCCACCTTTACCTACTTGTATCCAGACAGGGATGTATTTTCTTGGCAACCCATTACTCAATACTCGCCAAAATATCAGGAAGATTTCCTATATATAAACTTTTATATAGGATTCTTCCTAAATTTTTCATATCCTAATTTCCACAAATAACTAAACCATCCTTTGATACCAACTATAGCATCCCGCCTTTTTATCACATAATCTTTCATTACATTTTACAAAACCGAGGATCTTTAAGGTTTAGTGTCTTGGAAACCAGGAACTTAAAACATGAAAACATAAAACATTCTTCTTAAACACTTGACCGGATTCTCCTCATGTTCATCCTAGGTTCATTACTGCATCTCATAACCTGGGGACATACATCAAAAGAAAGGGTGAGAATAAGTCCCAGTAAGAGAAACAAGAGAAACATTTTACATGTGAACTTGAAATACTTAAATAAGGTCATGAAAATAACTTTAAGGCATGAGAAAGAAATCATGAGATATATCATAATAAAAATAACATTTTTCATAACTTGAAGATGTGTCTATAAAATTTAATATATAAAATCATGAACATATCACCAAGGTCCATCCCCAAGGTGTCATTTGAAAATTACCAAGGTTATTCACCAAGATATCGTGAAAATTGTAATCTCTAGTGGTTACATCATTACCCGATGCATTAGAGCGCTATCAGGGTGCACCCTTAAATTTGACTTTATTATCATGTGATCCACATATATCATCATCAAACATTTCTTAAATAACCCATATAGCATAAAATAAATGGGTTTCATTTCATAATCATATTGTTTTAAAAACTTCTTTAAAGACATGATCTTTACGTCACTTTAAACCCACGGAAGGGGAGAGCGGGTTTCATGTATGTAAATCCCAGAATTTAAAATATAACATTTTGGTATATATTTGAATACCCCTATAGAAATAAGAGCTTTGAGTATTCACTTTATAACATAAAATAATTTTGAGAAAAGAGAGAGGCATTTTGAGAAGAAAATTCTGCAGCATAACGGCTATGTTTCAGGGTTTTAGAAAACATTGAAAAGAGAGGGGACATGGGTCAAACAATCATAAATGACCCATAAAACAGTATAGGGACAGAATAAAAAGGATATATGAACATGGTAATGAAATTTCAAGGACATACCATTTGAAATGAAAAACATGGAAGGAAGGAAAAAATTAGATTTCTCTTATGAAAATTCGGCAGCCTAACGGCGTCACTTAAACTTCAACAAAAATGAATTGAAGAGATAAAATAGGGTCTCTCATCATATGAACATAAAATATCAGTATGATAGATTTAGATATCATACCCCAACATAATAAAAAGTAACATGAAATACTTGACATGAAAATAGATCTTGAAAAAGAGAAAGGTGAAAGAATCCCTTAAAAATTCAGCAGCCTAACGGTGCCACTTAAACTTCAACAAAAATGAATTGACGAGATCAAACAGGGTCTCTCATAATATGAACATAAAAGATCAGTATGATAGATTTAGATATCATACCTCAACATAATAAAAAGTAACATGAAATACTTGACATGAAAATAGATCTTGAAAACGAGAAGGGTGAAAGAATCCCCTTAAAAATTTGGCAGCCTAACGGCGCCACTTAAACATTCTTAAAACGAATTGATGAGAGAAAGATGGGGTCTATCATCATATGAACATGAAAATTAAATAAATAGGAATATAAAATAACATCCTCCAACATAAGAACATGGAGCATAAAAGAGATGACATAAAAGAGAGTACTTGAAAAGAAATAGAGAGGTGGGATCCCTTACCTTAAACGTAACTCTTAAAACTCAAAGTTTGGGACCTTGAGAGGCTTGAGGGCACCTTGGGAGGACTCCGTGGGAGGTAAGAAGACCAGAACTTCGTTGATAATTATTTTTGAGTCCAAAGGATGAGAGAATGGCTTGGTTTTTATAGGGAAAGTGAGGGGACGAGGCATTAATGGTCAAGGGACACCACACAAGTGGTTTTCTCAAAACCATGTGCTCTCCCATGATATTTCCCATGAAGTTAGGCCACATGGGGACCCCAATACAATAATTCATCACATTTGGTCGTCCAACCCTTAAAATATCTCATGAAATTACCATGACACAGTTATGATTTCATTAAACATACTGAAACCCTAAAACTGCTTTTTTTACTATTCACTGAAAATTCATCTTTCTCAGAAAAATCCCAAAATTTCACATTAACCAAATATCGACGCTCTGGTTGAAAATATGAACTCCATTTTATAAAAATAATTTTATAAATATTTTAAATTTAATTTTTAAATAAAAACACTATTCACTGAAAATTCATTTTTTCAAAAAAAACCCCAAAAATTACCATAACATAATATCGGTGCTCTGAGTTCAAAAATGAAATCCATTTTATAAAAAAAAATTCTAAATATTTTTAATTTAATTTTTAATTAAAAAACACTATTCACTCGAAAAAACTAATACTTGAATAATAATTTATGAAGCCGTTATTTAACCATTTTATTGAATCAAATTACTTAATCAAGGTGCCTAGATTATATTAATACTTTCTTTAAGTGAGATTACTAATCCATTTGGTCACATTACTAATCCTAAGCATAAAATCACTATTCATAATTTACTATTCATCAAAAATCAAGTTGATCTTATTAGACGCTAAATTTCGTACTGAACATAATTGTAGAAGACCATTTTTTGAAAATCATTACACATTTTTAATTATTTAAGGTTTACATAAACATTTTTAAAATATCCTTTTTCTAAAATTCATCAAAAATATGCATACTATATTTATCCGGTCATTTGAAAATTCATAAACTTCATCATAAGAAGAAATACCAATTTTTATTTAAAAACAAAGGATTACACAAGGCAGTTACGGTCTCCTTACATAGCCCCTTATCACACCAGCATAGGACCTAAGTGTAAGGTGTGCTAAGGTGAGAGAATCTGAGGGAGGCTCGGCCAACATCGCACGAGTATTAATTTCTATCAGTTTGAACTTCTCACAAAGGCGATTCCGTTCTAGCTTCACACGATGAAGTTCAGCTTGGGTTTGGTCCAGAGAAAAGCCCAGTTGTGCTACCTCCTTCCCAAGTTCTGTTAGATGGGCTTTGATCGGTCCAAGACTACTGGGTGAGGCCATCGAATCTTCTTTCTATAATAATTAACCAAGATTACTTATATTTAGAGAAAATAATCGAAACGTTTAGTTTACAGCGGTCATATTGACCAATGGTCATATAACAGTCAAAACCCAACAGTCTCATTTTAATTATACTCATGTTATCAAATGAAACATTTTTTTTGAGTATAAAAAATAAAATAAAATAACACATAAAATTAGGAAACAAGATTTATTAAAAAATTTGGGTCATTACATCATACTTTTGAAACCAATGATTAAATATGGTTATGAAATATGAACCAACATTACAATCATAGAGACAGTAGGTCATATGTACACATGAGTAATGTTCCCATTTTTTAATGATCAATTAATAAAGAAGGTAAGTAACTTAAATCTTTACATAATTATAATTATATAATAATAACATATTATTTAATCACATATAATTATATATATATAATTATTGTGATTTAAAATTAATCACATCATGTCAAGGAGGTGGTAGTCTACACGCCCTTGAATGACATTATCACTTTTTAAGTGTGTATGAAAGGGTAATAAAGAAAATGATATATATATATATGTGCGTATATATATATATATATAATTTATAGAAATGTAATTATTTCATTAATATAATATAGAGGTTTTTTATTTAATTTTTTTAATTAAAACAATCCTTTATACATTCCATGTATTGTGTGAATGAATCGCATTGCTTTAAGGGGACGGTAGCCCGCACTTCCACAAACGTTGTTATTATTTTTACACAAAATGTAAATTATAAAAATATGTATTATAAAAAATTAAAGAATCTTAAAGAAATAATAAATATCATATATATTATATATAATCTAATTTTCTATCATAATGGTCACTATGAGAGGTGGTATAGGAAAAATGAACAATCATCATTTTGAGATGTGGTAGTTTGACGTACACATAAACAGTATGCTCATTACCCATTAGATGTAGGTTTGTGTAATTGTAGTTTAAACCATTAGAATAAAACAACCTAATTTATTTATTATAATTTAGTTTATATATAAACATTGAATAAAAATATTTTTGGGAGTGGAGAATGGAAATAAAATTAAAGAGCTTTAGGAAAGACGTTACCACTTAATCAGGTAACTTCTTTTGGTTTTCACCAAAATACTTTTTTGGATTGATTTATGAACAAATGGAGTATTCAAGGAGTAATGGGGGTATGTTTGGGAGTAAATTTTAGATTTTGGACGAACCTAAGAGGCTTGAGAGGTGGGAGGAAGTGGGAGTAAAGGTGGTCTTTTATAATGGAGGAGTGTCACATTTGTAATATTTTGGAAGAAAGGAACCCCACCAAAGTTTTTTATTGAAAGTGGATAAATAATGGTAAAAAGTATATCCAAGGGAGGATACGGTCGAAGTATGGAAATCCAATGGATTTTGGACAATTTTATAGGTCATATTAGGCTTTAATTGTAGGGTTTAGTCCATTGTTAAGCTTCTTTTCACCTTAATCATTGTAATTAGTTTTAATTACTTTCACTAATATTTTTGGTAAAAAAACTACTTTGACCTTAATAGATATTATAATTTATTATTATTCTAAATATGGAATCCATTTTTCAAAATTTAAATCATATAATTGGCAGAAATTAATTTAAATTTATTCCCGCAAAAGGGATGACAATGCGGGTTTTTAAAGTAAAAACGTCCAAAAGTTTGCTATGTTTTTATAGTAAATTTAATAGTGAAATTGATTACAATGACCTGAATTTTATTATTTGATAAAAATAGTATCCAATTATAATTTAAAACTAATTAAATTTATAATTTAACCTTATAAATAAATTAGATGCAAAAAAACATTTTTGAATTAAATTTCGGTTTTTCACTATTCATTAAAAAATGAATCTTCACAGAAAAATACCAAAGTTTACCATAACCTAATTTGTATATTTATATTCCAAATATGAAGTTTATTTTGAAATATTAAATTTATAAAAGGTTCAAAATTGGAATTAAAATGGGTTCCCCATTAAAAGGCGGTAAAATTGCCTTAATAAAAATAAAGGTTTTTATCTGTTGTATTGAGTTTATTATTATCTTATGTATTTCAAATATATTGGATGATTATAAAAAATATTTTATTGAATATATAATATATATATTTCATTAATATCATTCACTAATTTTAATAAATTTAATTTATTAAGAAAAAAATGTCTTTGTGAGCATAAAAATATTAATATTTACTTTATATTAAATTGGTTTATATTTGCATTTATGATTAATTGGTAACCTATTAATTAACTTTATATTTGTGTAAACCATATATTTTCATAATTTATCTAATATTATTCATAATCGCTAATTTAACATCTAGGTTAAGTATTATTATATTAAATAATAATATTTTAATAATATATTATTGTTTAGTAAAACTGAGTCTTGCATGTAATGTAAGCCATTAAAGAAACTCATTGTTTTGTGTGTCACACGCTAACTCGGTATTGTGTGTATCTAAAGCTAAAAAATATTTTTAATTTATTTAAAATAGTAAATATATTATAAATTCTTGGGATATTATGTTCCCTTATGTGATTGGTGTTTTGTGTCATACATTCTATCAGATACAATGTTTTGCTTTAGAATTTTAAGGCATTACAATAGTGGGAAAACCATTTTTTCCCTGATTTAGGTAAGGAGATACATTATTTTATAAATTATAAGAATATATATTTTTTTAAGGAAATTTATTTTAAAAATCTATTAAATTTCGTGTATTATTTTCAAAACCACTTTTTTATGTAAAGGATAAATTATTTTTATAATCTTATAATCCATGTTTATAAAAAAATAAATCCCCCTTTTATTAAGAGATTTATATTTTCAAGAATATTTTTTTCAAAACATATAATTATTTAATCGAATTGTATTATTTTATATATAAAATTTTATTATTTATAAAATCCTAATTTTAAATTATGATCATATTTGAGGTTTATTTCAAAACCAGCAAAGAAGTTATACCCTAAAATTTATGTCTATGTAAGGATAAATTTATTTCTTAAAAATTATTTCTTAAAAAACCCCTTTTTAAAAATTATAATTTTATATATATTATAGTTTTGTTTCAAAATTACATGTAGATATATTAATTATATATAAAAATTTTTATGTTTATTTTAGGTAAAAAATTACATTTTTAAAGTTATATTTTATGTGGGGATAGTAATTTAAAATTAATATTATTTTATGTGATGTATTTATATCTTAAAAATATTATTTTATGTGTGGAAATGATATTTCCAAAAACTTAATTTTAAATTAATAATGGGCATCTTATTTCTTTATTCAAGGATGAATTTTAAATGATAAATTTTATCATTTTATGTCCAAATATTTTTATTCAAATGGATTTTATAATTTTATAAATGAAATTTCATTTTAAATATATAGATGTTGACCATGTTTATAAATATGGTCATGCCATATTTAATTCATTAATATTCCATGCATGCATACAAAATCTGTAGTGGTTATTTTATGTTTTGGTACATTGAAGTTTGGAGAATTCCATCTCATAACCTATTTATACCATTTTTTCCTTTCAAAGGATGATATTTTATTGTGAGAAGTTTTTTTAGGATTATCAATAAATAAAAATCATTTTTTATTCAATTAAATCATGCCCCATCCTTTATTTATGGTAGGGGTGTGGTGTTTTTGATGTATGTTGTTTATTTTTTCACTCCTTTTATTTCATTAATTAACTATTCTAAATCATACTGATTAGTACATGTATTTTTGAATAAAATAATACCAATTACAATGTTCCTTAAATGCTTTCTCCTCTTGGAATCCAATGAAGGAATCCAAGATTTCTTGGTTTATAATGTGTGAGTATATAGCTAGTGGTTAGGGTTTTACTTTCCCCTCAACATCCCTAAGATGATATTCCATAAGAAGTGTTTGAAATTTTGTATGATTATTTCTAGTGACCATTAATATGAGTTCCATATAACAATATTATAATATAAATTTACTCTAAAAGGTATAATAAAGAGTAAATCATTATTTCATTACTTTTTTGATAAAATAAATAAAGTATATCATAATGTTTCCCTAATGTCTTCCCAATTTTTTTCCTTCAATACAGGCCCAAATTTATTCCATGTATCTATACCAATTCACATATGCATTCAAGTACTAACCCCAATGTAACTATTGAAAATAGACTTTTTTGATCAATAGTTTAACTATGTTCATTCCATCCAACCTTTAATTTTTTACCTTTTTTCTTGGTAATAATTTTTATTAACACTCTCACCCTATAATACTCTTATCTTTTTTCAACCATATCAGTTTTTCCTACTTTCTCACCTTCTAAAATTTGCTCAATTTCAATATTATCAATATATTATTCCTTGATATTGGTATCCTAAATGAGTGGAGAATCCATTATATTCTCAAGTAGTTAAATATTTAATTTAAATTATGTAAATATATTAGTGAATACATAATATTCTGAGGAAACACATTGTATATAAAAAAATAATCAAAAAAATTAATATATTCATTGAACACTTTTTTTATTTAAAGTTTAAACTTATTTTTACCCACTATAAAGTATTGAAATATTATTTTTGTGTTCCCCTATGATATATAAGAAACTATCTATATTGGTTCCACTAAAAAATGATTATGATATCCCAATGAAAGGGTCGTCCTTAATGGAATTTTAATTTGACCCTATAGTTGTTAATTACATAACCATTATAAGATAATACATGCACACATGGTCCTCTGGGTATCCATAAAAGTCATTATAAAATGGAATTTTGATTTATAGATAAATAATTAAAAATATAGTTTCAAATCCATCCTATAAACTATTGATTATGTGTATTTGATATCCAAATTTAATCCCTTCACGTATTCAAATAACTAAGAATTACTTTGTGACTTTCAAAATATGGCACAACCTCGAGACTGTTATATAAAACATAAAGGTGATCTGGATCCTGTTCTATAAAAAATATATCTTTTGGAAATTTCTTCAACCATAAGGTGCCTGTTGTGATTAGATTTTAGGAGACCAATGTTATCCACATTGAATAATTATCTAGTATAGAATTCAATGGTTTCCTCAAAAATATATTATTACACAATAAAACCTTCTAGATAACTTTTATTTTTGATATACCCTTTCAAAATATTCATATACCATTTAATGGATTATGTTCATCTATAATGTATAGGGCTATATAGTCAAATATCTCTAACCAAGTGAACTATCAAGTGAACCATTATATCAAATAATGATAGGTATAAGAACATATACAATTCACATAATATGACTATAATTTCATTTTACATAGTTGGATACTTCACCGGGTCTATACCTTTACTATATATAGCTTTGAAAAATAATCAAAGTCTATTAAATGTGTGTCGAACATTTTTAGATAGAATGCAATGTAAATCTAGGGGAATTAAATCTTACATCAAAAAAATAATGTGATTTTAATCCCTTTAACTTCAAATCATTCATTGACATAATATTATTGATATTTGATAAATACCCCTTTATAACCTTTACACTATTAAGTATGTTTAAAAAACTAAAATCACTCTTTCCTTGAAAGAGTATAAGAAGTCATAGGAAGAAAATTCCATTTTCAACCTTTGAGTTTTCCAAATCTTTATGTATCCCCGTATTAATAATTTTTAATCTAGACATAATATCCTAATTTTTTCATCGTGTTCATTTATAAATTTTCCAATGACACTATCATAAACATTTTTTCATCAAGAAAATGTGTGATGTATAAATATTTCCAATATGGTAATTCAAAAAAAATCAGTTTTTCCAAAATGTTTCTATAAGGTTTTTTAAAAAGAGTTTACCAAAAATGGTGATAATAGCCTTTACTTTCTCAAAGTGTTCATCACTTTTTAATGGAGGATATGTTGTTCCTTCTTCTAAATTCCCATTGAATGATGTTTTCCATGATTGATATTTATTTCATCGGGGTAAAAATTTATGATGTCCCGAAAACATTGTCTTCAATGAATGCTTCCACCTGACTAAGTGTGTACCTTATTAAGAAATTAGACTCCATAAAATTACTTCAATGTTATATCCTCAAAAATTTCCATAAAAAGTAATGTCATTTATCATCCAAAAAAACATGGCTCTCAACATAAATTCTTCCTTTCTATGATCATCATACAATGTAACACCTAAATTCCACAAAAATTTCAGATCTTTGATCAATGGATCCAAATAAAAATTAATACCATTACCAGGTTTATTATATTAATATAATAAGAGATAATATAATTAAATTGAGATTAATTCATAACCATGGTTCGACATTACAACTTTAATGGAAAAACAATATAGAAATTCCTTTTACAACATCCATAACTCCTAGTTTATCCCTATATGTCATTCATAATATACCTCTTCATGTCCTTGTAAAATTAAACATAAGAAATTGGTGATCTAAAATTCTCTGTAAGGGTAGGAATTACAGTATAAGATATCATAAACATAAATATTATACATGGTGAATAACTAAAACACATTCCTTTAAAAATAAACTTGCACATTATGGCAGGAATAAAATATGAATAAACAATGCCATAATAAAGCATAATCATGGGTATTCTACTATTCTAATAAACTCATGAACTTTCAATTTCTACTTTCATAATTAGTTAATTAATAATTCTATACATCATAACCATATCATTAAGGCCTCATTCCAAGACCATAAATAACCATTTTGTCAAGACCTCATGCCAAGACCGTAGTTTGTCTCCTTAGACCTACTGATACATCAAGGGGAAATAATAGGCCCCACACATTAGTTAATAAGTACAAAAAATTCATCATATGAATTAGGATAATCATAAAAAATATATAAATTCATATTGAGACTAACATATGAAATGTATATGACTTTCCTCGAACATTAAACATAAACACTAAACATTCAGAGTAAATTGGTAAAGGGTTTTAAGATAGAACATCAATAGTAAAACTAATCATAAAACATTCAATTAAATATGGTAGATTATATAATAAAATTTTAATTCCAATAATACATAATAATCAACAAGATTATTAAAATATATAAAGATACTCTTATAAAATCATTGAGTAATTCTTAAGATAAATACTCTTTTACTTTGAAAAGAAGAGTTCATTTAAAAAAAATATTTGTATAAAACTAGAAGTTAAGTAAGATAGTATTTTAATAATAAAATAATTTATTTTATAAATATAATGGTTTCAAAAAATAGATTATAGATTTCCCCTAAAAATATGTAAGAATTTGAGAAATTCCCTTGAATTGGGCTTGTATTTCAAGAAGAATTTTATAAAGGTCCTTTTAAAACATATAACTCCCCATAAATTAAAGTAGGATTCTTGTTGGAAAACATATATAGAACATTAAAACTGAGTTTATGAGGACATGTTTTGGGTCCCACTTTGAGGCTCTTCACAGTAATATAAGTTGAGTTCCAATTCTATTCCTTTAGAAGTGAGGACATGTGTTGGGTCTCATATGTTCTTTCTCAACAATGAGACATAAAACACATTGTGCACTTTAGATGGTCTAGGTGGCATTGACAAACGATAATCCACGACTCCAACTCTCTCTAGAATTTCAAAAGGGACAATGTACCTAGGGCTCAGTTTCCATCTCTTACCAGATCTTATAACACCATTCTATTGAGATACTTTTAATAAAACATGATCTTCCACTTGAAATTAAAAATCATTCCATCGATTATCAGTATAGATCTTTTGTTTTCTTTGATCTTCTTTGATATGGGTTTGAATAGTCTTTGCCTTTGTTGTTGTTTCCTCCACAATATCTAGACCTAAAATCTTCCTTTCAGTGACTTCATCCCAATATGTTGGTGTACGACATCTCTTTCCATACAATGCTTCATATGTATCCATTTTAATTCTTTAATGGAAACTATTATTGTAGGAAAATTCCACCAAAGGTAAAAAATGATCCCACATATGGCAACCTTGCTTTTAATTTCAAACTTAAACTTGATTTATTTCATAAAACCTTCACCTGATACAGCATGGAAGATCAAGAGGTCTAGTATCTTTTGGTATTATGAACATTACATAACAACTTAGAACATGAAATATAGCATCTTTATTGAAAAATTTCTTTACACGACCACTACATTCCCTCATACTTAGCATTGCATGGGATAACCTGAGGACATTCATAAGAAAAGGGTGGTCTATAAATCCCATTAAGGGAATAATCATGGAATAATATGAGGAATAAAATACATGTTATACAATAGTCAGATCAATAGAGCACAAGAGAATCATAAACATAAAGGCATGATAAAGCATGATAATCATAACATGGAAATGTGGCAACAACACTTAACATGGAATTAGCATGAGCCAAGGCTCATTGCACATGGTATAATGACCCATACTTTACATACATTTTTATTACTTCATAATTTAAGCACACTTATTACAACATATAACAAAACCAGGAAAGGACCGTATAGGTATAGAGTCTTTAGAAACTGGGAAACATAAACAACTGGTTCATAAAGCATCTACTTTGCCTCCCATTTATTTCATCATATCTAGAGTCCCTTTTTGGCATATCCTACTTAATAACCTTCTTCCTGAACTGGGGAAATAAAACATACAAAAGGGTGAGCTCAAATGCTCAGTAAGGGTAAACAAAAGAAATATCAATCAGATCATATACATAAGAATATAACTTTTAGAAATCTTAACCTGCAAAAGAGATCATAATTTCATAACATGGGATAAATCATAGTAGTGAAATTTAATCCCAATAATCATAACATAAAACATGAAACTTTTTTGCATACACACATAATCATAAAGAATCATTTCTTATTAGTCAAGACTCATTGCTAAGACTATCTTAGTGGACAAAGTCCATTTCTGAATCGAGTTCACTCCTCATTTCAGTCCTGTTTCACTGAACCGGTTTAACCTACCGTTCTAGCCATTTCTATCTCATGAGATATAAAATCTTTACCCAATGCATTGGAGGGAGATATATGTCCCACCCATCTCATAATGATACCATTCTTATGTGTGACACAAAATCATAAACCATACATCATAGGATAACCCATGTAATAAAAATGGGAATCATAAACATCGTGACATAATAAAACAATTCATATAAGATAAAGGAAATAATAAAAATAATTCCATCACAACATAATCAAATCAATGTAATAATAGGGATAGAAACAGAACCCTTTATTATCTTAGATGGAAAATAATTTTGATAAAACACTTGAACTCTATTCTTGAGGAAAATATCGTTTCTACTTCAAAAACACTTTTCCTTTCTTAACATGTCATACAATTCTAAACTAAAAGAAGTTGATTAAAAATAACCTTGAAAACTTGTAAGGGAAGCTTCTTGGAAATAATGTTTTAAAAATACATTCATGCCGTATAATTTAAAAGAAAACATTCTTCTCGTACTTTTGTCGGAAAAGTCAAAAAGTACCTCGTACGAAAAATGACAAAAGATTTCTTTCATATCTTTTACTAAAAACTCACCGAAGGGTAAAATTGGATATAAACTATTGTAGAAGGATGTAAATATTACATATTGAGGAAACATGGATGTGGATGATAAAATTTACCCCAGTAAATTCCAAAGTATAAACAATCTCAGATAAAAATGAGATTGTGATATTTCCCTTACCTTAGGTCCAATTTGCTTTGTAAGTGTCTGAACCTCCTGTATAATGATTTAAATAATGTTATTGACTTATTCCAGAATCATATGTATTTTTATGATATCATATATGTCCATATTATTAGCTTCTTATTAGTAATATTTCATTACTACTTGTTATTCGGGTGTTTATTACTTTTTGTTCTTATGCATGTTTTGTCGAATAAATTCTTATTATTCTCTCTAGGTTATATATACCTTATTTAAATAATTTTATTAGTGTAATATATATCATATTAATTCATTCAATTCATTTATATAATCATTATTAAATGAAGATCATGTAGAATGAGTCACATCACATCGTGGAGACGGTATTCTGTACGTACGTATGAGCGATGATATCGTTCCCATGATCGTGGAATTATATTGGAGTGTATTTATACTATTTCAGAATCAATATCACCTTAAAATAATAATATATAGTTATTATTTACACCATTATACCCATCCAAGTAAGGTTGTGGGGAAAATAGATTACACCACGGCGTGGAGACGGTATTCCGTACGTATGCACACGCGGTGATTTTGTTTTTCGTAGGATGGATAGATGGTGAAATATGGTTGTTTCATACTTATAATAACATATCAGTATATGAGTGATACTTATGTTATTACTTCATAATGAAACAACTAAATAAGAAGAAGTGGGAGAAGAAATAAAGATGAAAGAATCGGTAACGGGCATTACCTCTTCTTTGAAGTGCTTCTTTGAGACCTCCTTTTAGGGCACTAAAATTGGTCTTTAAAGAAGACCAGGACCTCTAGGATTTCTATATGGAAGTGGAGAGGAGAAATTGGTAGGGTTTGGCTGAGCTTGAAGGCTCAAATTGGTGTGAGGAGGAGAGGGAGGAGGTGCCCTTTTATAAGGGAGGAGAGGGGCACCTTTGGAAATATAAGAAATATTAGTTTATATTAAATCTCAACCCCACTTAAAAACTTCCAAAATGACTTATATCCAAATATTAGATGATATAGGTTTGTAATCACATAAACCAATAAAATTTAGACATGT
Source organism: Viscum album (assembly GCA_963277665.1). NCBI lineage: Eukaryota > Viridiplantae > Streptophyta > Magnoliopsida > Santalales > Viscaceae > Viscum > Viscum album. Next base: position 622,998,754 of record OY728150.1, on the reverse strand, counting down.
TAGGAATTTATTTTAAACATTATCAACTTGATTTATCTTTATTTATCAATTTAATTTTATTTGTGTTAATGATATTCTAAATTTTAAATTATTATAAATAATTACATATGTGTTGTGAATTTTCCATAATTTGACACTTTATGACATTGTAGACCATATAAATTTTAATTTATAATTTTTAAATATTTTTGTGATTTTTAAACAATTTTATAATATGTTATTTTTATAAAATAACAATAGTGTCAATTTTGACACTATTTATTTATTTGAATTTAAATAAAATATATACAGATGATATGTTGGAAAATAAAAGCTTTAACAGATCCATAAAATGTCATATGTATCTATAAAATTAGTGGAGAACATTAAATAGTTCATATAATATTTCTTTTATTATTTTTAAAATCATTTATTTGATATTTTAATTAATAAAATAATTTCAACATCACTATTGTGTCATAATTAATGATAATTATTTAATCCCTAAAAATTCTAAATAAATTCCTATGATGTAGATAATTGTATTATATTTCTTAATACTATTAATTTTCGAAGTTTCATGAAGTTTATCACTAAATTAAAATTATTATACTTATAAGATTTAAGAAAGTGACATGTTGTCACATTCTTTGGTTTTAATAATAATTAAATTATTTTCATGGAAAAAAGTCCATTAAATGAATCTAATATGACCCTTAGGTGATATGGGTCGACTATTAGTCATCCAATAGGATTTTGGAAGGTTTTAGGGTAATTTTATAATCTTATATTTACCCTTAATTACCTGATTTACCTTTAACTATGGTAAATAAAATTTACCGTAGTTACTTTTCATAATTCCCAAAAATAAAAAGTATCATATTAACATAATTTGGACCCACTGATTCTGAATATGGAATCCATTTTTCAAAATTCAAAACATATAAGTTTCAGTAATTATTTTAAAATAAATCCCGTTATTAAGAAAACGGGTTTTAGAAGTTAAAACATTGCCAAAGATTGAAATGTTTTTACCTATGAATTCAATGTGAAATTAATGCTAATGACATAAATTATATTAAATGATAAAAATATATTCTATTTATACTTTAAAACCATTAAATATTATAATTTATCCATATAAATTATCTCAATGAAAAAAGTTGTTTTAATTAAAAATTAGCGTATGTTTACTATTCATCAAAATATGAAAGTTATCAGAAAAATATCAAAAATTTATACAAAGTAAATTTTTATACCCTGATTAAAAATAATAATTTTATTTTGTCAAATTGAACTTATAAACATGTCAAAAACTAGATTTAATGTGGGTGCGCCATCAAAAGGCGGCAAAACTGCATTTTTTTAAAAATACTTCTTTTATCCAAAAAAACTGATTTTGCTTTTATACCTCATTCTAGAAAATGTATAAGTTGAATTAAAATGTCATAAAATTCAAAATTCAGTTAATACTATTTATAACGGCTAGTTTTAATAATATTTTAATAGCATATTGTTGTTTAGTGAAACTCAGTATTGCATATGACGCAAGCTATCGAGGAAGGTCGTGATTGCGTGTAAAGCAAGCCAAGAAAGTGTTGTGTGTAGTGAAAGATTCCTTTGATGATTTATATAACATAAATACAAAATATTTCTCATAAAAGTCTCGGGTGTTACATTCTACCCCCCTTAAAATGAATTTCACCCTCGAAATTCGTCACTTTGTAACAAACAGATGAGGATACCTCTCCTTCATCATCTCCTCAAGCTCCCATGTAGCTTCTTCTAATTGGTGGTTCCTCTATAAAACGTTCACCAAGCGAGTGGTCTTGTTCCATAGGAATTTTTCGCTACGATCCAGAATCTCTATCGTTTATTCTTCATAAGAAAGATCTTTCTCCAGAGGTATAACTTATGTGCTGAGTACATGTGAAGGATCAGGTATGTACTTTATCAGGAGAGATACATGGAACACATTGTGAACTTGAGAGAGATTCGGTGGAAGTGCCAATCGGTAAGCTACCTTCCCAACACGATCCAGAATTTCAAAAGAGCCAATATATCTAGGGCTCAACTTTCCCTTCCTTCCAAATCTCATGACCCTCTTCCAGGGAGATATTCGTAAGAACACTTTATCACCCACTTCAAACTCTAGGTATTTTCTTCGGTTGTTGGCATAACTTTTCTGTCGACTCTGAGCTGCTCTTATGTGTTGTTGAATAGATCGGACCTTTTCTGCTATCTCATCAACAAGATCAGGTCCTAATAGCTTTCTTTCCCCAACTTCATCCCAGCAAGTTGGATTCCTGCATTTCTTTCCATAGATAGCTTCATAAGGAGCCATCTGAATATTGGAGTGAAAGCTATTATTATAAGAAAATTCCACCAAAGGTAGGTGTTGATCCCAACCACCTTTGAAATCCATAGAGAAAGATCTCAACATATCTTCTAGAGTTTGAATTGTTCTCTCAGACTGACCGTCTGTCTGAGGATGATAAGCAGTGCTGAAACTCAACTCTGTATCCAGAGTATGCTGAATAATTCGCCAGAACTTTGAGGTAAACCTCGGATCCCAGTCAGATATAATAGAAAGTGGTACTCCATGAAATCTTACCACTTCCTTTACATATATCCTGGCAAGCTGATCCAGATATAAATCATCTCTAATATCAATGAAGTGTGCAGACTTTGTAAGACGATCAACTATGACCCAGATAAAATTATTGCCTTTGGATGTTTTAGGAAGTCCTGTGACAAAGTCCATAGTGATGTTTTCCCATTTCCATTCTGGTATGGGTAATGGTTGTAACATCCCCTTAGACTTCTGTCTCTCAGCTTTAACTTGCTGAAAAACCAATCATCGAGAGACATATTCAGCAACATCTCTTTTCATGCCATCCCACCAGAAGTACTCTTTCAGGTCCCTATACATCTTCATGCTTCCAGGATGAATAGAGAATGAAGAACTATGAGCCTCATCCAGCAGCTCCTTCTTTAATTCGGAGATGGGAGGAACACAAACCCGATTCCTGAACTTTATTATCCCATCACAATCAAGGTTGAATTCAGGAACATTTATCACCTTCTTTTGTAACTCGACATCTTCTTTCTGTGCCTCTTTAATCTTTACATGTATAGATGGTTGAACATTCATTTGAGAAAGATAAGATTTTTCCCCTTCCATTATAATTCCAAGATCCATCCTTTGTAAATCCATAAATATTGGATCTTTTGTGATCCTCATCATGGATAAGCTAGCATGGTCTTGTCGACTTAATGCATCTTCCACCTTGTTTGCTTTCCCATGGTGGTAATTAATTGAGCAGTCGTAATCCTTAATCAGCTCCAACAATCTTCTTTGATGCATATTCAGCTCCTTTTGTGTGAAAATATACTTTAAACTTTTATGATCAGTATAAATATCACACCTTTCACCATAAAGGTAATGCCTCCAAATCTTTAATGAAAAGATTACCGCAGCTAACTCCAAATCATGAGTTGGGTAATTTTTCTCATGGATTTTCAACTGTAATGAGGCATAAGCTATCACCATATCATTTTTATTCTTCAATTCCTGCAACTCAATTGGGGCCATTCTATAAGGTGTCTTTGAAATAGGCAAAGCACCCGGTACGAGTTATATTGAAAACTCAACTTCACGATTTGGTGGAAGACCTGGAAATTCCTCCGGAAAGACATCATAAAACTCTCGTACAATGGGAATATTCTTAATCGTGAGTTTCTCACCAACCATTTGAGATAAATAACCTTCATTTAGTTGAATCAATACCCATAAGATGGAAGAAATTTCCACTGGAAGGTTATGTTCATCCTTGCATCGATAGACGATCATAGATTGATCTAGAATATGAAATGTGACTTCCCTTCTTTGGAAATTGATATGATCTCCATATAAAGAAATCCAATCCATGCCAATAATCACATCAAATTCCACTATAGGAAGGATCACAAGATTTTCAGGAACCACTTTCCCACAAACTTCATTCGGAGAAGAATTATAAGCTTTTGATGCGACTGTTGTGCCATTAGGGGTTGTCACAGCTAACTCAACATCTAATTGTTGAGGTAATACGGTGATACCCTTAGAAAATTCTTCAGAAATAAAAGAGTGGGTGGATCCATAATCAAATAAAACATTTTCTACTTTAGAGTGGATGGTAAGTGTACCTTTCACCACATCGTTATCGTACTCCACATCGCTGATAGAAATTGCATGTGAATTTCCTTTGTCTTTAGCCTTAAAAGTTTGTTGACGTCGACCATCATCATCAACCCTTGGATTTGGGAATTGATTGGCATAATGCCCCATCTCTTTAAATTTGTAACATTGAAGTGTAGGAGGTGCACTCTGTGTAGCCTTTTCATTGTTCGCATCACTAGACATCTTCTTCCCATCATTGCGGCATTCAAATTCCTGATGACCTTCCTTTCCACATTTGAAACATTTACTTGTCCCTTTAAGACAACTCCCTCCATGTTTCTTTCCACACTTTGAGCATAAGGGAAAACTCATCTTCTTTTCAGTGTGCTCTTTAGATTTTCCTTTTAATTCCATTTTCCTCTTCTTATCAAACCCATATGAATGATGGGTTACTCCAATCTCCATCTCGACTTTGAGAGCACATCGAATGATTTCCTTGTAGCTATTGAAGTCCCTTATGGATAACTCCCTTAGAAGACTTGGTTTTAAGCCACTAAAGAATCGATCGATCTTACTCTCAGCTTGGATAATAATACCATAAGCGTACCTTGCAAGTCTTGTAAAATTTGCTTCATAGATACCAATAGATTCATCATCCTTTTGCTTTAGTTCAAGAAACTCCTTCTCCATCTTTGTTCGGAGAATACGAGGGAAGTACTTATTGAAAAATAAGTTCTTGAACTCGTCCCATTCCATTGACTCAATTTCATCTCTTAGCCTCGTATTCTTGATAAGATTTCACCATTGATCAGCATCACCTTCCAAAGGATACACTGCTAATATGACTTTATCATGTTCAGAACATTGAAGAACTGAAAATATCTTTTCAGTAGTACTGATCCATTGTTCAGCAACTAATGGATCAGTAGACCCGCTGAATGAGGGTGGACGCTGCATCATGAAGGATTCAACAGAATGTTTCTCCTTCCTTTGCTCGTTTGGAAGTCCTGCATGATTCATATCTTGAGAAAGTTGTGTGATCATGGCTACAAGATTTTGCATTCCATTTCCCATAACGTTTGGTTGCTCAGGGGGACAATCATTGCATTGCCCGTCGCATTCCGAATTAACACAGTTCCTTCGAGTTCCAGCCATTGACTAAAACCAAGAAGAATAGTGTGAGCAACACTATTTATAATAGGAAAACCACATAATCAAGAATAAAATTTCACACTTAAGGTCTTATCATAGGTTGTTCATGGCCATTTTTAAAACACTAAGATCGTGTTCTATGCTTAGACATATCCTTAGGTTTCTTACTAAGGCTTTAACTTCCTAGTTTCCAAAGGTTGACTATACCTCCCTCTGATACCAACTATAACGACCCATACTTTACATACATTGTTATTACTTCAGAATTGAATCACACTTATTACAACATATAAAAAAACCAGGAAAGGACCGTATAGGTACATATTCTTTAGAAACTGGGAAACATAAACAACTGGTTCATAAAGAATCTACTTTGCCTCCCATTTATTTCATCATATCTAGAGTCCCTTTTTGGCATATCCTACTTAATAACCTTCTTCCTGACCTGGGGAAATAAAACATACAAAAGGGTGAGCTCAAATGATCAGTAAGGGTAAACAAAAGAAATGTCAATCACATCATATACATAAGAACATAACTTTTGGAAATCTTAACCTGCAAAAGAGATCATAATTTCATAACATGGGATAAATCATAGTAGTGAAATGTAATCCCAATAATCATAACTTAAAACATGAAACTTTGTGGCATACACACATAATCATATATAATCATTTCTTATTAGTCAATACTCATTTCCAAGACTATCTTAGTGGACAAAGTCCATTTCTGAATCGAGTTCACTCCTCGTTTCAGTCCTGTTTCACTGAACTGGTTTAACCTTACGTTCCAGCCATGTCTATCTCATGAGATATAAAATCTTTACCCAATGCATTGGAGGGAGATATAGGTCCCACCCATCTCATAATTATACCATTCTTATGTGTGCCACAAAATCATAAACCATACATCATAGCATAAGCCATGTAATAAAAATGGGAATCTTAAACATCATGACATCATAAAAAAATTCATATAAGATAAAGGAATTCATAAAAATAATTCCATCACAACATAATCAAATCAATGTAATAATAGGGATAGAAACATAACCCTTTATTATCTTAGATGGAAAATAATTTTGATAAAACACTTGAACTCCATTCTTGAGGAAAATATCTTTTCTACTTCAAAAACACTTTTCCTTTCTTAACATGTCATACAATTCTAAACTAAAATAAGTTGATTAAAAATAAACTTGAAAACTTGTAAGGGAATCTTCTTGGAAATAATTTTTTAAAAATCCATTCACGTCGTATAAGTTAAAAGAAAACATTCTTCTCGTACTTTTGTCAGAAAAGTCAAAAAGTACCTCGTATGAAAAATGACAAAAGATTTATTTCATATCTTTTACTAAAAACTCACTAAAGGGTAAAATTGGATATAAACTACTGTATAAGGATGTAAATATTACATATTGAGGAAACATGGATGTGGATGATAAAATTCACCCCAGTAAATTCCAAAGTATAAACAATCTCGGATAAAAATGAGATTGTGATATTTCCCTTACCTTAGGTCCAATTTGCTTCGTAAGTGTCTGAACCTCCTGTATAATGATTTAAATAATGTTATTGACTTATTCCATAATCATAAGTATTTTTATGATATCATATATGGCTATATTATTAGCTTCTTATTAGTAATATTTCATTACTACTTGTTATTCGGGTGTTTATTACATTTTGTTCTTATGCGTGTTTTGTCAAATAAATTCTTATTCTTCTCTTTAGGTTATAGATACCTCATTTACATAATGTTATTAGTGTAATATATATCATATTAATTCATTCAATTCATTTATATAATCATTATTAAATGAAGATCATGTAGAATGAGTCGCATCACATCGTGGAGACGGTATTCCGTACGTACGCACGAGCGATGATATTGTTCCCATGATCGTGTAATTGTATTGGAGTGTATGTATACTATTTCAGAATCAATATCACCTTAAAATAATAATATATAGTTATTATTTACACCATTATACCCATCCAAGTAAGGTGGTGGGGAAAATAGATTACACCACGGCGTGGAGACGGTATTCCGTACGTACGCACGCGTGGTGATTTTGTTTTCCGTAGGATGGATAGATGGTGAAATATGGTTGTTTCATACTTATAATAACATATCAGTATATGAGTGATACTGATGTTATTACTTCATAATGAAACAACTAAAGAAGAATAAGTGGAAGAAGAAATAAAGATGAAAGAATCGGTAACGGGCATTACCTCTTCTTTGAATCGCTTCTTTGAGACCTCCTTTTAGGGCACTAAAATTGGTCTTTGAAGAAGACCAGGACCTCTAGGATGTCTCTATGGAAGTGGAGAGGAGAAAGTGGCAGGGTTGGCCGATCTTGAAGGCTCAAATTGGTGTGAGGAGGAGAGGGGGGAGGTGCCCTTTTATAAGGGAGGAGAGGGGCACCTTTGGAAATATAAGAAATATTAGTTTATATTAAATCCCAACCCCACTTAAAAACTTCCAAAATGACTTATATCCGAAGATTAGATGATATAGGGTTGTAATCTCATCAACCAATAAAATTTAGACATGTTAGGAATTTATTTTAAACATTATCAACTTGATTTATCCTTATTTATCAATTTAATTTTATTTGTGGTAATAATATTCTAAATTTTAAATTATTATAAATAATTACATATGTGTTGTGAATTTTCTATAATTTGACACTTTATGAAATTTTAGACCATATAAATTTTAATTTATAATTTTTAAATATTTTTGTGATTTTTAAACAATATTATAATATGTTATTTTTATAAAATAACAATAGTGTCAATTTTGACACTATTCATTTATTTGAATTTAAATAAAATATATATAGAATATATGTTCAAAATAAAAGATTTAATAGATCCATCAAATGTCATATGTATCTATAAAATTAGTGGATAACATTAAATAGTTTATATAATATTTATTTTATTATTTTTAAAACCATTTATTTGATATTTTAATTAATAAAATAATTTCAACATCACTATTGTGTCATAATTAATGATAATTATTTAATCCCTAAAAATTCTAAATAAATTCCTATGATGTAGATAATTGTATTATATTTCTATATATTATTCATGTTCTAAGTTTCATGAAGTTTATCACTAAATTAAAATTATTATACTTATAAGATTTAAGAAAGTGACATGTTGTCACGTTCTTTGGTTTTAATAATAATTAAATTATTTTCATGGAAAAAAGTCCATTAAATGAATCTAATCCGACCCTTTGGTGATATGGGTCTACTTTTAGTCATCCAATAGGATTTTTTAAGGTGTTAGGGTAATTGTATAATCTTATATTTACCCTTAATTACCTGATTTACCTTTAACTATGGTAAATAAAATTTACCGTAGTTACTATTCATAATGCCCGAAAATAAAAAGTATCCTATTAACATAATTTAGACCCACTGATTCTTAATATGGAATCCATTTTTCAAAATTAAAAACATATAAGTTTCAGTAATTATTTTAAAATAAATCCCATTGTTAAGAAAATGGGTTTTAGAAGTTAAAACATTGCCAAAGATTGAAATGTTTTTACCTATGAATTCAATGTGAAATTAATTCTAATGATATACATTATATTAAATGGTAAAAATATATTCTATTTATAATTTAAAACCATTAAATATTATAATTTATCCATATAAATTATCTCAATAAAAAAAGTTTTCTTTAATTAAAAATTAGCGTATTTTTACTATTCATCAAAATATGAAAGTTATCAGAAAAATGTCAAAAATTTATCCAAAGTAAATTTTTATACCCTGATTCAAAAGAAGAATTTTATTTTGTCAAATTGAACTTATAAAAATGTCAAAAACTATATTTAATGTGGGTGTGCCATCAAAAGGCGGCAAAACTGCATTTTTTGAAAAATACTTCTTTTATCCAAAAAAACTGATTTTGCTTTTATACCTCATTCTAGAAAATGTATAAGTTGAATTAAAATGCTATAAAATTAAAAATTAAGTTAATACTATTTATAATGGCTAGTTTTAATAATATTTTAATAGCATATTGTTGTTTAGTGAAACTCGGTATTGCGTACGACACAAGCTATCGAGGAAGGTCGTGATTGCGTGTAAAGAAATCCAAGCAAGTGTTGTGTGTAGTGAAAGATTCCTTTGATGATTTATATAACATAAAAACAAAATATTTCTCATAAAATTCTCGGGTGTTACACATGGAGCATGATTAAATCCTCATTACACATGAATCACGAGTAAAACCTCATTACACTTGAATTATCATGAGTCAACACCCATTCCACATGACGTATCATGATATTATACTTTGCCCGATGTATTAGAGCTCTATAAGGGCGCACCCTTCTTAAACATTTCATTTCATGCATAAGTGTGCCACATGGATCATATAACATGGATTCATAAAACATAATCATTTATTTTATGATAAAGTAATGTTAAATTAATATATGGAACCATATAATCAATAAGTAAATGTGCATAAATGTGAATACTCTTGATAGATATATGGGCATAGTATTCACTACACAATGACATTGGCTTAGAAAATCGCTGCAATTTCGGCAGTGTAACGGCGTGACGTAAGAATTCATAAAAATGGTTGATGAGACAGAAAGGGGTGTCTCATAATATGTACATGAAATGTACAGTAATATGGTCATATAGATACATGTCCCAACAATTGTAATGGAATTCAGATGCACAATACAAAAGGATTACTTGGATGTAAAAGAAGAGAGAGAAATTTCTTTCGGAATTTTGGCATAGTAACGGGTGTACATGGGAGGAATTTAATGAGATAGAAAGGAGTATCCCATCATTAAAACATAAATAGGGAAGTATGGGAGAGGTTTGAAACCATACCCCAACATTTATAATTGAAATTAAAAGGGCATAACAACATTAAGAAAATTGGACAAAAATGAGAAAGGAAGAAAAACCCTTACTTGGAAATGTGCTTCCAAAGGCTTGAGAGAGGCTTGAGAGAGGATTCATAGGAGCTTGGGGAACCTTGGGAGAATTATATGGAGAGTAGGGAAAATTTTTGAATAACTCAAAAGGATTTGAGTGAGGAGAAAGTGGGAGCTTGGGTGGGTTTATATAGGAAAGGTGAGGGAATTCTTTATTATTTAGGGTTGGGACACATCACATTAAACTAATTCAAACCACAAACAAACCCATGGTTTTTTCCCATGGTTTTTTCCAAAGGGTAGTGTAAAACAATAATTTATAAGTCCAAAGTCTGAACTTCTTAAAATAATGGTTTTTCTTATGTGGAGGTGAGTCACACTCCCAAGGAAAACAATTTAAAAAGACAAGATGTTTAATAAGCCTTAAAGGTTCATTAATGCTTTGTAAAATAAGTCAAAAAACCCCAAAATCACATTATTTTAATGGTAAAACATATATTGGCCGAACATAAGGCTTATAGTATTTTATTACATCACTATTGGGTCATTATGATGTCATAAAACACATTATATATATAAACGGTATTTAATTTTTACCCAAAAATTTGATTGTCTTAGAAAATTATGAAAATTTCACCATTTGATAATTTTGACCTCCTGATTCTAGAAATAATATTTATTTTATCTAAATAATTTTCTAAATATGTTAATTTTCACTTTTAAAATAAAAACCTACATTTATTGAAAATTCACGGGTTTTGACAAAAATGGTTTTCAAACCTTAATAAAAATTACAATTGCATTCATAAAATTATACGATCATTTATATTTAATAAAAATTAATTTAATAATAATAATAATTTTTTATTAAAATATTATTTAATAAAAAATACATTAATTCATCAAAATATATTTCTTAGTTGAATATTAACTAAAAACACTATTTGAGCTTTAAAAACTGTTTACAAGCTTACAAAAATAACATGAAAATATATTCATTATTATATACAAAAAAATAATGTACATAACCATAGTGCTAAGGTCTTGTTACATAACCCCTTATAACACCCTCATAAGACCGAAGAGTAAGGTGTACAATGGTGATAGACTCTTGGGGTGGCTCGGATAATATTGCTCGGGTGGTAATCTCTATCAACTTCCACTTATCTCATAGGCGGTCCCACTCAAGCTTAACCTCTTGAAACTCGGCTTGGGCTTGGTCAAGATCTAAGCCTAATGACGCCACATCTTTTCTGAGTTCCGAAAAATGGGCTTCGTATGGGGAACGTCTATTGTATGAGGTCATCGCTTCCTTTATCTGAGTAAATTGGATTCATTAAAGCCCTATATTTATACTAATCATGTGATCACTTTTCAATGGCTATATTAGCAACGATCACAATTCTTAACATAAAACCAAAGAAGTTGACATTTTATATAAACATTTTACATAAAGATACATTTAACTATATTAATAGGGATTTCCATTAGTGAATGTTTGGGTCGTTATAATCTTCCCCCCTTAAGAAATTTCTCCCTCAAAATTTCCTTTTCCCACACTAAAACAAATGTGGGTATCTCTACTTCATCACTTCCTCTAATTCCCACGTCACTTCTTCAAACTTGTGAATTCTCTAAAACACCTTGACGAGGGGAATTGTCTTATTTCGTAGGACTTTTTCTATACGGTCTAAGATCTTTATTGGTTACTCCTCATAAGAATGATCATCCTATAACTGTACCACCTCTGAAGAGAGTACATATGAAGGGTCTGGCATGTACTTCCTTAAGAGGGATACATGAAATACATCATGTACTTTGTCCATGGTAGGTGTAAGTTCTAGTTTATAGGCCACAGCCCCAACACAATCAAGAATATCAAATGGTTCGATGTACCTTGTACTTAACTTCCTTTTCGTTTCAAACCTCATGACCTTCTTCCACAGAGATATGCATAGAAAAACCATGTCTCCAACTTTAAACTCGATTTCTCATCGACGGTTATCTCCATAACTCTTCTGTCGAATCTGGGCTACCTTGATATGTTGTTGAATGGTTTTCACCTTCTCCACCATTTCTTCGACCATTTATGGTCCAAGCAGCTTACGCTCACCGACCTCATCCCAACACGCCGGTGTTCTACACCTTTTCCCATAAAGGGCTTCAAATGGTGCCATTTTGATGCTTGAGTGGAAACTATTATTATAAGAGAACTCAAACAGAGGAATATGTTTATCTCATCCTCATTTAAAGTCCATTTAGAATGCTCTCAACATGTCCTTAAGTGTTTGGATAGTCTACTCGGATTGGCCATCAGTTTGAGGATGATAAGCCATACGGAAGTTCAGTTTAGTATTCAGAGCATGTTGAAGATTCTTCCAGAACTTAGAGGTGAATCTTGGATCTTGATCGGACACAATAGATAGTGGTACTCTATGCAGCCTTACGACTTCCCTGATATATATCTGTTTCAGTTGATCCAATGATAAATCCTCCTGAATAGCAATGAAGTGTGTAGACTTTGTAAGACAATCCACAATAACCCATATTGCATTGTTTCTTTTGGATGTATTCAGAATTCCGGTGAAAAATTACATGGTGATTTTCTCCCATTTCCATTCTGGTATGGGAAATGGCTTCATCATCCCCTTAGACTTCTGCCTCTCTGCCTTTACTTGCTGACACACCAGGCACTTTGATGTATATTCAGTGATCTCCTTCTTCATAGTATCCCACCAATAATGCTCTCGGAGATCTTGATACATCTTTGTGTTTATTGGGTGAATAGAGAAATTTTAACTATGTGCATCATCTAAAAGTTTTGTCTTCAACTCCAGACTTGATGGAACACATAGTCTTTTCCAAAATCTCACAATTCCTTCTTCATTAACATTAAACTCTGAGTATTTCCCTTTTCTGATAGCTTACACTTTTTCCTGAATTCCCACATCATCCTTTTTAGCATCCTTTAACCTTTCCAAAAGTGATGGTTGAGCAATCATTTGTGAAAGGATTGATGATGTTCCCTTCTTTATGATTCCCATGTCCATCCTCAGAAAATCTAAGAATATTGGATCCTTTTCAATTTTCATCACTAATAGAATTACTGGGTTCTTTCTACTTAGAGAATCGGCCACCTTGTTCGCTTTCCCAGGGTGGTAATGGATTGAGCATTCATAGTATTTGGTTATCTCTAACCATCTTCGTTGGTGCATATTAAAATCTTTCTATGTGAATATATACTTGAGGCTTTTGTAGTTCGTATATATTTCACACTTCTCCCCAAAGAGATAATGCCGCTAAATTTTCAAATCAAAGATCACTACAGCCAGCTTGAGGTCATGTGTTAGATAGTTTTGTTCATGAACTTTCAAATTCCTTGAATCATAGGTAATGACTTTTTCATTTTGCATCAACACACATCCCAGGACCTTCTTCAAAGCATCACTGAATACCACAAAAAGTTCTCCACTTTTGGGTAAAGTGGGAACGGGCACAGTGATAAGCCTCCTTTTCAACTCCTTGAAGCTTTCTTCACATTAATCACTCCAAGAAAACTTTACACCCTTCTGAGTTAGCTTGGTAAAAGGGTTGGACAATTGTGATAAATTTCTCACAAATCTTCGATAATATCCCGCTAACCCCAAGAAGATATGGATATCTGTTACCGATGCTGGCCTCGGTCATCCCTCAATTGCATCTGTTTTGGAGGGATCCACAGATATCCCATTACTTGTGATGATATGGCCCAAGAATGATACCTCCTTCAACCAGAACTCACACTTGTTGTACTTTTCATAGAGCTTCTCCTTCTATAAGGTCTCTAGTACAGTTCTCAGATACTCCTCATGATCCTTCTTGGTTTTGGAGTATATCAGAATATCATCTATAAATACTACCACAAATTTGTCAAGATAATCTATAAAGACTCTATTCATCAATTCCATGAAGATTGATGGAGAATTAGTGAGTCTAAAAGGAATTACTATGAATTCATAGGGCCCGTATCTTGTAGGAAAAGAAGTATTGGGGATATCTTCCTTCTTCACCCTTGCTTGATAATATCCCGAAATAAAATCTACCTTGGAGAAGTATTGTGCTCCACGCAGCTAATCAAACAAGTCATCAATTCATGGGAGAGGATACTTGTTCTTTATCGTGATTTTGTTTAGCTCATGATAATTGATGCAAAGGTGCATTGACCCATCCTTCTTCTTGATGAAGAGGATTGTTTCACCCCATGGTGAAGCACTTGGGCGTATAAACCCTTTATCTAAAGTCTCCTGTAGTTGTTTCTACAGCTCCTCAAGCTCCACAACAGCCATTATATATAGAGTTTTGGATATTGGAAATGCCCCCGGTATAAGTTCAATTGAGAATTCAACATATCTTCTAGGAGGGAGACCAGGAAATTCCTCGGGAAACACTTCAGTGAATTACCTCACAATAGGCATGTCTTCAAGGATGGTTGCTTACTTATACTCAATCATCTAATCCAAATACGCATGCTCATAGGGCAGTAATATCCACACTTGAGATGATTGAGCTAAAGAAGATTCATCTTCCTCCTTGCACTTTTAAAGAATCAGGGGTCGATTCTCCACATGGAGAGTGATTTCCCTCTCACGGAAATTTATGTTGTCTCTATATAAGGAAAGCCAATTCATGCCAAGAATTGCATCAAATTCCACCATATAGAGTATGATGAGGTTCGCAGGGAAGTTCAATCCACATATTATGATAGGGGAGGAGTTATATTCATGGGATTCAATAATCGCCCCATTTTCCGTACTCACCGACATCTTCACTTCCATGATTTGTGGTGGTGATGGTATTGTTCTACTAAACTTTCGAGATATAAAAGAATGCATAGTACCGGAATCAAAAAGTACGTTCACTGTTCTTGAATGAATAACTAGCGTACCTGTCACCACTTCATTGTCAGGGTTCACTTCGGCAGTAGTGATGTAAAAAGTTCACCCTTGCTTCCTTGGAGGTTGTTGGTTGCCTTCGAAAACCCTTGGCTTAGGGCACTTATTTGTAAGATGCCCTAGATCTTTGCAGTTTTAGTAATGAATCATGGGTTGAGGTTTGAACATGGATTTCCTCTCCTCTATCATAGCCGCAGGTCTTTCTTGTCAACAGTTAACAGCCAGGTGCCCTTATCTTCCACTCCTAAAGCATTTCCTTATACCCTTCAAGCAATTTCTAGGGTGATTCTTTCCACACCTTCGGCAAGTGGGGTATTGGATCTTCTTAGAACCGTTAGATTTATCCATAAAACCACCAGCATTGAATTATACCTTACTCTTCTTATCCCCATGATACCCTTGAGATTCTATGATCTCCATTTTAACCTTGAGGGTACATCGGACAATTTCCTCATAGCTGTTGAAGTCACATATTGCCAGTGCTTTCCGCAAGCTAGGTTTCAACCCACCAAAGAAGTGTTCAACCTTGCATTCGGGGGTAATGACAAAGTCGAAAGCATATCGTGCAAGACATGTGAATTTTTTCTCGTACGATTCAACAGATTTTTTGTCTTTTTGCTTTAGGGAAAGGAATCCCATTTCCATCTTAAGCTAGAGGGTGCGTGGAAAATATTTATTAAAAAACATCTTCTGAAAATCCTTCCATTCAAACGCCTCGATCTCCTCCTCAGGATTCGTATTTTTTATCAATTTCCATCAATGATCATATTCACCCTCCATACGATAAGCATCTAGGAGAACCTTCTCTTGTTCAAAACATTGAAGGATGGAGAAGATCTTTTCAATGGAGTTGATCCATTGCTCAGCGATTGATGGATCAGATGATCCATTAAAAGTAGGAGGTCTTTGTCTCATGAAGCTCTCGATAGTGACTTTTTCTTTCTTAGGGGGGGTTGAATGTTCCTCTTGACCCATGTTTCTATTCAAATATTTAGTTAGATGAGATATAAGTGTAACAAAGTTCGCGATTCCCGCTCCCATTGGATTTGGAATCTTATTAGTACATTTATCACATTGATCTTCACATCAGTTGTTAGCCCAAGTCCTCCTATTACCAGCCATTGGATGGAATAAAAGGAAAGTTAGGGGTAACACATAAAGGGTAATATAAGGAAAAAACTAATGACTTATAAATAACTCTTATTTCCTTAATATATGAATCTACTGGATTCAGTCTATTTTATCCATGATCTACATTCTAACATATATTCTTAGGGCATTTTTTTGTCCCTTAATAATGGTTCATACTAAGCTTGTAAATTTACCAAAGCATATCTCCCAGGAGTGTTGTAACCAAGAGTTAATAAAGGCCCATTGTCATGCACCAGTTCCAGTTCGAGTCTATCTCAAAGTGGTATTTTTGGGTTTTACCCCTGGGATACATCTGTGCTAGATCCGTCTCTACCTGCTCGTATCCAGACAGGGATGTATTTGCTTGATAATCCACTTAATAAATACCCACAGAAACTTAGGGATGTTTTTATTATACTTAGTCTTGTATCTAAGTCTTTACTAGGGTTTTCTAATCCTAATCCCAAAAATAACTAAACCTGTCCTCTGATACCAACTATGACAACCCTGTTGTTTATTTCAAACATAAACTTGATTTATTTCATAAAACCTTCACTTGATACAACATGGAAGATCGAGAGGTATAGTGTATTTGGGGATTAGCAACATTAAATAACAAATTAAAACATGAAATACAACATCTTTATTGAAAACTTCCTTTACATGACCACTACATTCCCTCGTACTTAGCATTGTATGGGATAACCTGAGGACATGAATAAGAAAAGGGTGAGCTATAAATCCCATTAAGGGAATAATCATGTAATAACATGAGGAATAAAATACATGTTATAAAATAGTCATATCAATAGATCACAATAAAATCATAAACATAAAGGCTTGATAAAGCATGATAATCATAACATGGAAATGTGGCAACAACACTTAACATGGAATTAGCATGAGCCAAGGCTCATTGCACATGAAGAATGAGTAAATCCTCATTGCACATGAAGCACGAGTAAAACCTCATTTCACTTGAATTAGCATGAGTCAACACCCATTGCACATGAATTATCATGATACTATACTTTATCTAATTCATTGGAGCTCTATAAGGGTACAACCTTCTTTAACATTTCATTTCATGCATAAGTGTGCCACATGGATCATATAACATGGATTCATAAAAAATAATCATTTATTACATGATAAAGGAATATGTAATTAATACATGGAACCTTATATTCAATAATTAAATGTGCATAAATGTGAATACCCTTAATAGAGATATGGTCATGGTATTCACTACACAATGACATTGACTTAGAAAATCGGTGCAATTTCGGCAGCGTAACGGCGTGACGTAAGAATTCATAAAAATGGTTGATGATAGAGAAAGGGGTGTCTCATAATATGTACATGAAATGGACAGTAAGGGTGTCATATAGATACATGTCCCAACAATTTTAATGGAATTTAGATGCATAATACAAAAGGATTACTTGGATGTAAAAGAAGAGAGAGAAATTTCTTTCGGAATTTCGGCATAGTAATAGGTGTACATGGGAGGCATTTAATGAGAGAGAAATGGGTATACCATAATTCAAAAATAAAGAGGGTAGTATGGGGGAGGTGAGAAACCATATCCCAATATTTATAATTGAAATTAAAAGGGAATAACAACATTAAGAAAAATGGACAAAAAATGAGAAAGGAAGAAAAAACCTTACTTGGAAGTGTGCTTCAAAGGCTTGAGAGAGACTTGAGAGAGGCTTATTGGGAGCTTGAGGAACCTTGGGAGGATTATAGGGATAGTATGGAAGAGGTTGGAAGAACTCCAAAGGCTTTGAGTGAGGAGAAAGTGGGATCTTGGGTGGGTTTATATAGGAAAGGTGAGGGAATTCTTTATTATTTAGGGTTGGGACACCTCACATTAAACTAATTCAAACCACAAAACAACCCATGGTTTTTTCCAAAGGTGAGTGTAAAAAAATAATTTATAATTCCAAAGTCTGAACTTCTTAAAATAATGTTTTTGCTTATGTGGAGGTGAGTCACACTCCCAAGGAAAACAATTTAAAAAGACAATATGTTTAATAAGCCTTAAAGGGTCCATTAATGCTTTGTAAAATAAGTCAAACAAACCCAAAATCACATTATTTTAATGGTAAAACATATATTGGCCGAACATAAGGCTTATAGTATTTTATTACATCACTATTGGGTCATTATGATGTCATAAAACACATTATATATTTAAACGGTATTTAATTTTTACCCAAAAATTTGACTGTCTCAGAAAATTATGAAAATTTCACCGTTTGATAATTTTGACTTCTTGATTCTAGAAATAATATTTATTTTATCTAAATAATTTTATAAATATGTTAATTTTCACTTTTAAAATAAAACCCGATATTTATTGAAAATTCACGGGTTTTGACAAAAATGGCTTTCAAACCTTAATAAAAATTACAATTGCATTCATAAAATTATTCGATAATTTATATTTAATAAAAATTAATTTAATAATAATAATAATATTTTATTAAAATATTATTTAATACAAAAATCCATTAATTCATCAAAATAGATTTCTTAGTTGAATATTAACAAAAAACACTATTTGAGCTTTAAAAACTATTTACAAGGTTACAAAAATAACATGAAAATATATTCAATATTATATAAAAATAAAATTATGTACATAACCATAGTGCTAATGTATTGTTACATAACCCTTTATAACACCCTTATAAGACCATAGAGTAAGGTGTTCGATGGTGACAGACTCTTGGGGTGGCTCGGATAACATTGCTCGGGTGGTAATCTCTATCAACTTCCACATATCTCATAGGCGATCCCACTCAAGCTTAACATGTTGAAGCTCGACTTGGGCTTGGTAAAGATCGAAGCCCAATGATGCCACCTATTTTCTGAGTTCTGAAAAATGGGCTTCGTATTGGTAATGTCTACTGGATGAGGTCATCGCTTCCTTTTTTTGAATAAATTGGTTCCGTTAAAGCCCTGTATTTATACTAATCATGTGATCACTATTCAATGGCTATATTAGCAATGGTCACAATTCTTAACATAAAACCAAAGAAGTTGACATTTTATATAAACATTTTACATAAAGAGACATTTAATTAGATAAAGAGGGATTTTCATTAATGAATGTTTGGGTCATTACACCACATACCTTGAAAATCAAGTAAGCATGATCATAATATGTCTTTTAAAGTTTGTATCATCCTTTCTAATTGCTCGTCAGTTTGAGGGTGATAAGAAGTACTCACCTGAATCTCAGAATCCAGGGATTTCTAAAAACATTTTCATAATTTTGATGTAAATATAGGATCACAATAAAACACTATTGAAAGAGGTTGTCTATAAAGTCTTACAACTTCATTGATATAGATTCATACAAGGAACTATAGTGGAAAACCCTCCCTTATAGTGATGAAATGTACAAATTTCATAAGTCGACCCACAATTACCCATATTACATCCTTATTTCTTAGAGTTTTGGGAAATATAGTGACAAAATACATGGTTATGTCATCCCATTTCCATGTATGAATAGGTATAGGTTTCATGAATCCACTAGGATGTTTTCATTCATCCTTCACTTGTTGACAGACTAAAAATCTTGATACATAATCAGCAATTTCCGGCTTCATGTTGTCCCACTAAAAATATTACTTCAAATATCTATACATTTTAGTGCTACTATGGTGTATAGAGAAATTTGGACTACAAGAATCAACCAATAACTCTCTTTTTATCTCAGGTATAGCTCGAACAAATAGTCTTTTCTCAAATTTCAAAATTTCATCTTTATATGAGAAGTCTTGCAACTTCCCATCACCCACAACACTAATTATCTGTTGAAGATTATTTTCATCAAGATGAGAACTTTTAATTATTTCTAATAAATATGGTTGGGCAAATAATTGAAAAAGTAATGATGTTTTACCTTCTTTGATAATTATCATATCCATCCTTACTAGATCCATGAATACAAGATCCCTTTCAATCCTCATTTTGTTTAAAACTCCATGATCCTTCGTGCTCAATGCATCATCTACCTTATTCGCCTTTCCTGGGTGGTAGTTTATATAACAATCATAATACTTGAGTAGGTCAACCCATTGCCTTTTCCTCATCTTGAGTTATTTTTGTGAGAAGATATATATTAGACTCTTGTGATCTATATATATCTCACAAATTTCACCATAGAGATAGTGACTTCATATTTTTAGAGAAAAGATCACAGCAGCTAACTCAAGATCATGAGTAGTATAGTTTTTTTCATGAATTTTTAACTACATCGATACATAGGCAATAACTCTATCATTCTGCATAAGGAAACAACCAAGTCCTTTCTTTGAGGCATCACTATAGATATCAAACCCATTATTCCCCAATGGTAGAGTTAGGATATGAGCATTCACTAATATTCTCTTTAATTCTTCAAAAAATTCCTCACAATTATTTTTCCATACAAACTTAACCCCTTTATGAGTAAGCTTAGTTATCGGGTTGGCTAAATGGGCGAAGTTTTGAATGAAACGCTGATAATAACTTGTTAAACCAATAAAACTACATACCTCAGTTATGATCATTGGTGTAGGTAATTTCTGAAGAGTCTTTTTCTTTGCAGGATCAATAGATATTTCATCCTTAGAGACAATATGGCCAAGAAAAGAAACTGATTTATGCCAGAACTCACACTTGCTAAACTTCTCATATAATTCATTTCTTCTAAGAGTATTCATAATGATACGCAATTTATTTTCATAATCTTTGTATCTTTTGGATTATAATATGATATCATCAATAAATACCACAAAAATGTCATCAAGATATTCCTTGAAAACCATATTCATTAGATTCATGAAAATATAGGTTTTATTAGTCAGTCCAAAAGTTATTACTATAAACTCAAAATTCCCACACCTGGTTTGAAATGATATCTTTGGAATATCTTCCCTCCTCAAATGCAATTGATGATATCCAGATCGAAGTTTAATAATCAAAAAATATTGGTCTCCATGAAGTTGATCAAATAAATCATTAATGTGAGGTAGGGGATACTTTTTCTTTTTTGTAATAGCATTGATCTCCCTATAGTAAACGCACAGCCTCATAGATATATCCTTCTTCTTAATGAAAAGAATAGGTTCTCCCCATGGAGAAACACTAGGGAAAATGAATCATTTATCACTCAATTACTCTAATTGTTTGTTCAGTTCTACTAATTGCATAGTGGCTATTCTATAATGAGTCTTTAATATAGATCTTGAACTAGGAATTAAATCAATTAATAAGTCAACTTCATGCTCTAGAGGATGTCTAGGTAAATCCTCTGGGAAAACATCAATATATTCTTGCACAATAGGCAAATCCTTGATTTTAACATTTCTTTCCTCACTCATAGATATTTCATTATCTTCCTCCCTAATAATTGAATTTAGTAAAGCTACAGGTGGTGGATCCAGATGAGAATCATAGGGCGAGGTTTATGCTTTTAAGATAAGGGATTCTACACCATTCTCAAAAATTGCAACTTTCTTTTTCTTGAAAAAAAAATTTGCATCATACTTTGAAATCCAATCCATATTGAGGATTATATAAAATTTTATCATGGGTATGAAATAAGGTTTGCAACTAAGGAAAGTTTATGTGTCATAAGAGGGATTGATCGACACATATTTGTTGCAGTGATACTTCCCTTAGGAGTTTTGACTAACAACTATTTTATTAAATCAAATTGGAAATATCTAAATTTCTTGGAAGACTGGGAATATATAAAAGAATGAAATGATCTAGAATCAAATAAAGAATTTTCAAGTTTGAGGAAACAATTAAATTACCCTCCACCACATCATTAGGGACTAAAATATCAACATTTGTGATCGCATAAGCTTATCCTTTCTCACTTGGCCTTATTTGGGGAATGTTTCCATGATTCCTAGGATAATCAATTGAATAATGTACCCTTTCCTTGCAATTTTATCATTGAACATTGGTAGCTTCTTTCTTCCCCTTACAATCCTGGGATAGGGGTCCTTTTTCTCCACACTTATAACAAACACCCATACTATTCAGGAAAGTAACAGGGTGTCTCATCCTAAAATTATAATAGGGTGGAAGTTCAACTCTTCCCATTATCCCCATTTTTTTATTTCCTTTTATAGAGTTTTCAGCAGCCCCCTTCTTCTCTTGTTTTCCTAAAAATCATAGGACTTAGATAATTCTTTTTTCATCTTGATAGCACATGAGACTGTATCTTCATATGATGGGAAACTTTTGGAGACTAGATCCCTTTAGAGTAATAGTTTAAAACTAAAAATGAATCGATCAAACTTAATCCTAGGATTACATATGTAGTCTATGGAATGTCTTGCTAACCTTGTGAATTTAGATTCATACCTTGCAACATTCTCATCCTCTTTTTTCCTCAAATTCAAAAATTGTCTTTCCATATCTTCTTTTTGTTCATGAGGGAAGTATTTTTCTAATAATATTTCCTTAAAATCCCTCCATTCCATTTATTCTATTTCTTCCTCATATATTGTGTTTTAAATTAAATACCACCATTGATTTGTATCTCTCGATAGATAATAAACCTCCATGACAACCTTCTCTCTTTCATCAAATCCCAAAGTGAGAAATATATTCTCTAATGAACTTATCAACTACTTCAGTATGAATGGGTTATTAGTCCCATTAAGTGATAGAGGTTGATGTCGCATAAAGCATTTTAACATATATCCTCCACGTTGTTGATCTAGATGCTCCATAGAGGTAAGGTTATTGTTCATAACCTGAGTCAACTTTCCTGGTATAGTTATAAGTTTCTCATCACCAGATCCAACATCATTATCTTTAATCAAAGGGAAATCCCTACATGGGACACGTGCATTCATGTGGTTTTCATTCCTTCCACTAAGCTCTATTTCTAAATAATGGCATACACTAGATTAAGTTATGAATCATAATGTATAATATCAACCTAGAAAAATACTTAGCATAAATTGAAATCCTATACATAGCTAATCTCATAATCGTAAACATGGTTTCTTTGAGGAAAAATTTATATTTAAATCCTTTATAATGGATTGTAAGGAAAATTTGAATTATCCCAAGAATATCTCCCAAGAGTGTCAAACTAGGTGCACAGAAAGGCTCATTTTCATGTACCAGGATACCCCGAGTCAAAACCAAAACTCCTTGTTAGAGTCTTTATTCCTAGGTACATCTGTTCCAGAACCACATTCACTTGTAGTATCCAGACAGGGATTTATTTTCTATAAATATTCACAAAATCTATTCCTTACCAAAATTCCAAGACATTATTGTATATTTATCCGAAAATTATATCTTTGGGTTTTGTTCCCTAATCAACATTTTCTAAATCTAGTTTCCAAGATTTATAAATAAATTCATTTGATACCAACTGTAAATACCTGACCCCAGTTGGCTGGATCCAGTACCTTAATTCATTACATTATTATGATAACAAGAAATTCATATCCCGAAGGAATGAATTTTTTAGTAGTTTTGGAAAACTATATACATACATAAGTTCAACATTACAATTTGAAATGAAAAACAATATAGAAATTCAATTGAAAAAATCCATAAATCCAAGGTTATCCCTGCATGTCATTTATAATATACCTCTTCATGTCCTAGGAAAATTAAAAATAAGAAAGGGGTGAGCTCAAATTCTTAGTAAGAGTAATAAATACAATAGAAGATATCATAAACATAAACATTAGGCATGGTGTATAACTAAAAACACATGCCTTTAAAAACAAACTTGAACACATTATGGTAGGAATAAGAGCTGAATAAACAGTGTCAAAATAAATCATAATCATGGTTATTCTACTAGTCTAATAACCTCATGCACTTTTAATTACTAGTTTCATAATGAGGTAATTCATAATACTGGACATCATAACCATGTCATCATGGCATCATACCAAGACCAAAAATAACCATTTTGCCAAGGGCTCATGTAAGGACCGTAGTTTTTCTCATGAGACATACTGATGCATTGAGGGGATAAAATAGGCCCCACCCATAACTTAATAATTCCAATTCATTCCTCATATTAATGGGGATAAATAGAAACAATATATACATTCATATTGAAACTAACATATGAAATTTAGATAACTTTCACCGAACATTAAACATAAACACTAACCATTCAAAGTAAATTGGTGAATTGTTTTAAGATATCACATCTACAGTAAAACTAATCATAAACTAGTAAATAAAATGTGGTAGATTATATAATAAAATATTATTCCAAATAATACATAATAATCAATAAAATTGTTGAAATATATGAAGATACTCTTATAAAATCATCGAGTAATTCTTGAGTTAAATACTCTTTTACTTTGAAAAGAAGATTTATTTGGGAAAAATCTTTATATAAAACCAGAAATTAAGTAAGTTAGTATTTTCATAATAAAACTAGTGATTTTATAAATATAAATTTTTATAAGAACATATTATAGAGTTCCCATGAAAATAGGTAAGAATTTGAAATTTTAACTTGAATCGAGCTTGTATTTCGGGAAGAATTTTTGAAAGATCCTTTTAAAACAGATAACTCGCCATAAATGAAAGTAGTATTATAGTTTGTACACATATATATAAAATTAAAATATAATTTATAAGTATTACATATGAATAAATAATAATTTAATTTAGGTAAGTAGAGAATAATAGTAACCCAAATGAAGATGGAGGTTTGGGTATAAAACCCTTACCTTAAGTCTGATGGTGTTCTTAACTTGATCTTAGTGTCCTAGATAACAAAATTAAATTAATTAATTAATATTTCCAGAACATATAATTTATTTAATTTATTTATTATAGACTTATTAATTTCATCCATAACCTTATTGATGGGTTTAAGAGGTTCAGTTTTATTGTTTTGTAGATTTTTCTTCCTTGGTATTCATGACTGGTTTACTTATATACATGTAAGGATAAACATGTAAGATGAGAATGGTTTTCCAGAATAGAAGATTTATTTTATTTTTTAACATCCAGAAGATTACATTGTTATAAAATTCATTTGGTTATTGGGGTGAATATGAATCGTTATATAAAACTTTAATTATAATTGTTTGGTTTAATTAGATGTTTTTTATCATAACAAACTCATTTTGATTTATAAATTAATATCACGTGTAAAAAAGATTCCAAAAACTTAAATAAGTTATAATACATATATTATAGTCTTTTTCAACCATCAAAATGGTTTCATGACCAGAATTGAATATGGTGATAGAAATTGAAAACTCATCGTCCTTGAATGTGATAAATCAACACATCTCAGATGGTGTTTTCATTTCTGGTATAAAAGAAGGGGAAAGGTGAGATGATGATGAATTATTCCATTATCATAACAAAATTATAGTATATTTTAAGTTATTGTAGTTATCATAACATTTTTATGAAAGGAGGTGATGAAAGAAAATGAAAAGAAAGGAACTCGAAACAAAATAAATGGAAAGAGGAGTTTACCTCTTGAAGTTATCTTCCTTGAGAGCCTTTTTTGGGAAGAGGTTTTGGTCTTTTTATGAGACCAAGGGCTGATGGACATGGGGGAGGATCTTGGGAATATATTTGATCATAATTTATACAAGTCACAAGGCTTGAGAGTATTTAATAGAAGAGGGAGTGAGGGGGGGTTATAGTGGAGGAGAGGGGTAATTTTTTAATATCTTATTCATTATTTTATTATTTCCCTAAAAACAACCAATAGTGTTGATTCATGTCACCAATAATAGTAATAAGTTCATGTAATTTTTAACCAAGTGTGTTTACATCATCCATGATTCTAGGAATAGTGAATTTAACTGATAATGTATATATACGGTAAATTACCGTATTTTACTATTCATCAAAAATTCGAGTATTTCAGAAAAATCTCAAAAATTAAGCCAAACTATTTTTTGAATTGTAAAATTAAAAAATGAAATAAATTTTTTTGAAAATAATTTTATAAATATGATTAATTTAATTTTTAAATAAAATCATAATTTTTTCAAAAAATAACAATTTTAAAACTATATTTTGTTTTATATCACCTTGAAAAATTAATCAAGGTCTCATTACCTTATAACCTTAAGATAATAAAATAATAATAGTATTTACTATACATAAGGGTCATATTACTATTCATAAGGGTATGTTACTATTCACCAAAAATTAAATTTGTCTTGTTAGACTCTAAATATCTTACAGAATGCAACCGTTTATGTCAGGTTTTCAAAATTCAAAGAACAGAGGTGGAAAAATTATGTTTACTGGATAGGTTATAAAAAAGTGTTGTTTTATAGAGACTCAGTGTTTCATGCATTTAATATTAAATTTATTTATAAATCCTTGGGCTGTTACATTCTCCCCACTTACAAAAATTTCATCCTTGAAATTACCAGATAGGTTCCTCACAAAGAGATTTGGGTAGTTCTTCATCATAAGCTCCTTAGGATCCCATGTTGCTTCTTCAATTCTAGGATTTTTACAAAGTACCTTTACCAGTTGCGTTTTCTGATTCCTCAACACATATTCCTTAGTGTCTATAATCTGGATAGTCTCTTCACAGTAAGATAAGTCAGGTTCCAATTCTATACATTCAGAAGTGAGGACATGTGTTGGGTCCAGCATGTAATTTCTCAACCAAGAGACTTGGAACACATTGTGAACTTTATATAGGTTAGGTGAAATTTCCAAATGATAATCCATGGTTACAACTCTCTCCAAAATTTCAAAAGATCCAACGTATCTAGGGATCAATTTCCCACTCTTCCCAATTTTTATAACACCCTTCCATGGAGATACTTTTAAGAAAACATGATATCCCACTTGAAATTTGAAATACTTCCCCCAATTATCATCATAGCTATTTTGACTACTTTGAGATGCTTTGATATGGGTTAAAATAGTCTTTACTTTTTCTATTGTTTTCTCCACAAGCTCTGGACCCACAAGCTTCCTTTCACCAACTTCATCCCAACATGTTGGTGTATGAAATCTATTTCCATACAATGCCTCATATGGTGCCATTTGAATGCTTAAATGGAAACCATTATTGTAGTAAAAATACACCAAAGGTAAATACTAATCCCACATACATTTAAAATCAATTGATCATGATCTCAACATGTATTCTAAATTTTGGATCACCCTTTCTAATTTCCCATATGTTTGAGGGTGATAAGCAGTACTTAATCGAAGCTCAGTATCTAGGGATTTCTCAAGAATTTTTCATAATTTCAATGTAAATCGAGGATCGCAATCAGAAACTATTGAAATAAGTTCTACATTATTTCTTACAACTTCAATGATACAAAGTCATGTAAGGTGATCTAGTGTAAAATCATCCCTTATAGCGAGGAAATGTGCAGATTTCATAATTCTATCCACAATTACCCAAATTGCATCATTCTTTATTCAAGTTTTGAGAAATCTAGTAAAAAAATCCATGGTGATGTCATCTAATTTCCATGTAGGAATAGGTAAAGGTTGCATAAATCCTCTAGGATGTTTTTGTTCGTCCTTCACTTGTTGAAAAACAAAACATCTTGATACATAATCAGTAATTTCTCTCTTCATGTTCCCGTATGAGAAATGTTATTTCAAATCTCTATACATTTTAGTGATACCAGGGTGTATAGAGAAATTTAAACTATGTGAATCATCCAAAAACTCCCTTTTAGCTCAGATATATCTAGAACACACACCCTCTTCCCAAATTTCATAATTCCATCTTTATATACAAAGTCTTGCAACTTGCCATCATCCACAACACTAATTTTCTTTTGAATATTATCATCATCGGGCTGAGAACTTTTAATTATTTCCAATAAATATGGTTGGGAAACCAATTTAAAAAGTAATTATGTTTCACCTTCTTTGATAATTCCCTTATCAACCCTTACTAGATCCATGAATAAAAGATCTCTTTCAATCCTCATTTTGTTTAAAAATCCATGATCCTTCTTGATCAATTCATCAGCTGCCTTATTTTCCTTTACTGGGTGGTAGTGTATAAAACAATCATAATTCTTGAGTAGCTCGAGCTATAACCTTTGCCTTGTGTTGAGTTCTTTCTATGAGAAGATATATTTTAGACTCTTTTGATCCTTATATATCTCATATCTTTCACTATAGAGATTGTGTTTTTATAATTTTATAGAAAATATCACAGTAGCTAACTCAAGATCATGAGTATGATAGTTTTGTTCATGAATTTTTAACTGCCTTGACGCAAAGGAAATAACTCTATCATTATTCATAATAACAGAACCAAGTCTTTTCTTTGATGCATCACTATATATCACAAACCCAACATTCCCTGATGGTAGAGTTAGGATCATATCATTCAATAATATCCTCTTTAATTTTTTGAAACATCCCTTACATTCATTTGTATATAGGAACTTAACCCCTTTATGAGTAAGCTTGGTCAATGGGTTGGCTAAACGAGTGAATTTATGAATGAAATTCCGATAATAACCTACTAAACAAATAAAACTACATACCATGGTTAGGTTTTTATGTGTAGGACATTCCTAAATAGCCTTTGCCTCTATAGGATTAATGGATATTTTATCCTTAGAGACAATATGGCAAGAAAAGAAACTGATTGAATCCAATAATCATACTTGCTAAACTTCTCGTGTAATTCATTTCCTCTAAGAATATTCAAAATAATGTGCAAGTGATTTTCATGGTCTCTTTATATTTTTAAGTATACCAAGATATTATCAATAAATACCTCAAAAAAGTCATCAAGATATTCCTTTAAAACCATATTCATTATATCCATAAAAATAGAGGGTGCATTAGTCAGTCCAAAAGGCATTACTGTAAACTGATAATGCTCATACCTGGTTTGAAATGTTGTCTTTGGAATATCTTCCTTCCTCACATGCAACTGATGATATCTAGATCGAAGGTCAATCTTCAAAAAATATTGGTCTACATGAATTTGATAAAAATAAATCATCAATGCGAGGTTGGGGATACTTATTATTTATCTTAATAGCATTGATTTCCCTATAGTCAATGCATATCCTCATAGATCCATCCTTCTTGTTGATGAAAAGAATAGGGGATCCCCATGGAGAAACACTAGGTCGAATAAATCCTTTATCACTCAATTCCTTTAGTTTTTTCTTTAGTTATACTAATTCCATAGTGGTCATTCTATAAGCAGTCTTTGATATAAGTCTTGAAACCAGAATTAAATCAATTAAGAACTCAACTTCACACTCTGGAGGATGTATAGGAAAATCCAATGGAAAAACATAAATATATTCTTGCACAATAAGTACATCCTAGATTTGAACATTTCTTTCCTCAATCATAGATATTGCATTCTCTACCTCCCTAATAATTGAATTTAGTAGAGCTACTGGGGGTGGATCAATATGAGAATCATATGGTGAGGTTTCTTCTCTAAATATAATAGATTCTACACTGTTCTCAAAAATTGTAACTTACTTCTTATTTCAATAGATTTTTGCATCATAATTTGAAATCCAATCCATACCAAGGATTATATCAAAGTAGATTATGGGTATGATGATATGGTTTAC
The DNA here is from genome assembly GCA_963277665.1 of Viscum album. Classification (NCBI taxonomy): domain Eukaryota; kingdom Viridiplantae; phylum Streptophyta; class Magnoliopsida; order Santalales; family Viscaceae; genus Viscum; species Viscum album. The sequence continues at coordinate 622,968,881 of OY728150.1, read as the reverse complement.
AACTAAGGCATGTTTATGTGTCATAAGGGGGATTGATCAACACATCTTTATTGCAATGATACTTCCCTTAGGAGTTTTGATTGACAACTCCTTTATTAAATCAAATTGGAAATATCGAATTTTCTTAGAAAACTAGGAAGATATAAAAGAATGTGATGATCTAGAATCAAATAAATCATTGGCTAAGTTTTAGGAAACAATTAAAGTACCTACCTCCACATCATTAGAGACTTCAATATCAATAGTTGTGATCACATAAGTTTGGCCTTTCTCCCTTGTAATATTTGAGGAATGTTTCATTGACACCTAGGATAATAATTTGCATAATTTCCCCTCTTCTTGAAATTGTAGCATTGAATATTGGTAGCTTTTTTCTTCCCCTTACAATCCCAAGATAGGTTACCTTTTTCTCTACACTTGTAACAAATACCCATACCCTTTAGGCAAGTACCAGGGTGTCTCTTCCAACAAGTATCACAGGGTGGAAGGTCAACTCTTCCATTATTCCCCATTTCCTTATTTCCTTTTCCAAAGTTTTTATCAGCCCTCTTCTTCTCTTTCTTTCCCTTAAAATCATAAAACTTAGAGAATTTATTTTCCCTTCTGATAGCAATGAGACTATATCTTCATATGATAAAAAAATTTGGGAGAATATATCCCTTTGGAGTAATGGTTTTAAACCATAAAATAATTGATCAAACTTACTCCTTGGATTATGTATGTAGTTTGTGGCATGTCTTGTTAACCTTGTGAATATAGTTTCATAATTTGAAACATTTTCATCCTATTTTTTCCTCGTATTTAGAAACTACCTTTCCATATCTTCTCAATGTTCATTATGGAAGTATTTTTCTAAGAATATTTTCTTAAAATCCCTCAATTACATTTCATCTATTTCTTCCTCCTACTTTGTGTTTTAAATTAAATACCACCACTAATATGCATCTCCCGATAAACGATAAACCACCATGAAAACATTTTCTCTTTTATTACATCCTAAAGAAAGAAATATCTTCCCTAATGAACTTATCCACTACTTCACTAAAAATGGGTTTTTAGTCCTATTAAATGATGGAGGTTGTTGTTGAATAAAGAAGTCTAACATAGCTCCACATTTTGGATCCAGATACTCTTTATAGGTAAGTTTATTATTCATAACCTGATTCAATTGTCCCAATATAGTTATAAGTTTCTCAGCACCAGTTATAGTACCAGATCCAACATCATTATATTGCATCAGCGGGAAATCCCTACATGGGACACACGTGTTCATGTGGTTTCAATTCCTTCCACTAGGATTCATTTATAAATAATGGAATACACTAGATTATATTATGAATCAAAATGTATAATCTCATCATAGAAAAATACTTAGCATAAATTGAAATTCTATTCATGTCTAATCTCATAATCATAAACATGGTTTCTTTATGGAAATATTTACATTTAAATCCTTCATAGTGACTTGTAAATAAAATATTAATTATCCCAAACATATCCCCCAGTAGTGTCAAACCGAGTGTATAATAAGGTGTGTTGTTGTGTATTAGGATACCCTAAGTCAATCTTGAAACCCCTTGTCAGGGTTGTTACTCCTAAGTACATTTATTCCAGAACCACATCCACTTGTAGTATCCAGATAGGGATGTATTTTCTAGAAATATCCACGTAATCTATTCCTTACCAAAATTCAAGGATGTTATTGTATGTTTATCCTAAAAGTCTATCTTAGGTTTTTACTCTCTAATCTACATTTTCTAACTCTAGTTACCAAGTTTTCTACTAAACTTCCTCTGATACCAACTATAAAGACCCGACCCTAGTTTTATGAAGTCGGTGCCTTACTTAATTGCATTAGAATGATTATAAGAAAGTCATATCACAAAGGAATGAATAGTTTAGTATTTTGGTAAAACCAAATACATACATAAGTTCAAAATTACAACTTGAAATAAAAACCAATATAGAAATTCTTTGACAAAATCTATAATTCCTAGGTTATCCATTCATGTCATTCATAATATACCTATTCATGCCCTCAGAAAATGAAACATAAGAAAGGGGTGAGTTAAAATTATCAGTAAGGGTAAGAAATACAGCAGAAGATATCATAAACATAAACATTAGGCATGGTGAATAACTAAAAACACAAGCCTTTAAAAATAAACTTGAACACAATAGGGAAGCAATAAGTGGTGAATAAAAAATACCATAATGAAGCATAATCATGGGTATTCTACTAGTTGAATAACCTCATGAACTTTAAATTACTAGTTTCATAATGAGTTAATGCATAATGCTAGACATAATAACCATATCGTCAAGGCCTCATTCCAAGACTATAAATAACCATTTTTTTCAAAGCCTTGTGCTAAGACTGTAGTTTGTCTCATGGGACCTAATGATGATTCAAGGGGATATAGCGAGACCCAACCATCACCCAATAATTCCAATGAATTTATAATATGAATGGAGATAAACATAAAAAACATATACATTCATATAGAAACAACATATGGAATGTAGATAACTTTCCTCGAACATTAAGCATAAACACTAACCATCCAAAGTAAATTGGTGAATGGTTTTAAGATAGCACATTCATAGTCAAACTAATCATAAACCATTCAAATAAATATATAATATGGTATCATAAAATATTAATCCAAATAATACATAAGCATCAACAAGAGTGTTTTAATAGATGAAGATACTCTTATAAAATCATCGAGTAATTCTTAAGATAAATACTCTTTTACTTTGAAAAGAGGAGTTATTTTGGAAAAATATTTGTATAAAACTAGAATTTAATTAAGATAGTATTTTAATAATAAAATGAGTGATTTTATAAAGATAATGGTTACTAAAAATATATTATATAGTGCCCTTGAAAATAGTTAAGAATTTGAGAAGTTCCCTTGAATTAGTCTAGTATTTCAGGAAGAATTTTTTAAAGATCCTTTTAAAACATATAACTCCCTGTAAATGAAATTTGTATTCTAGTTCATACACATATATATAAAATTTTAATATAATTTATGAGGAGTACATATGAATAAATAAGAATTTAATTGAGCTAAGTAGAGAATAAGAGTAACCTGAATAAAGATGGAGGTTCGGGTACAAAACCCTTACCGTAAGTCGGATGGTGTTCTTCACTTGATCTTAGTGTCCTAGATAACAAAATTAAATTCATTAATTAATATTTAAATAACCTATTCTTTATTTAATTTATTTATTATATAAAAATTAAGTTTATTCATTTCCTTCTTGATGGGTTTAAGAGGTTCAATTTTATTGTTTGGGAGCGTTTTCTTCCTTGGTATTCATGGCCGGTTTACTTATATACATGTAAGGATAAACGTGTAAGATGAGAATGGTTGTCCAGAATAGAAGTTATATTTTATTTTTTAACATCCAAAATATTACTTGGTTATAAAATTCATTTGTTTATTGGGAGTTAACATGAATCATTATATAAGACTAATGATAATTTTTTGGGTTAATTGGCAGTTTTTAATCACAATGAACTCATTTTGATTTATAAATTAATATCATGTGTAAAAAAAGATTACAGAACCTTAAATAAGTTATAATACATATATTATAGTCTTTTTAAACCATAAAAATGGTTTCATGACTTTAATTGAAGATGGTGATAGAAATTGAAAACACTTTATCCTTGAATGTGATAAATTAATGCGTCTCGGAATGTGTTTTCATTTATAGTATAAAAGAAGGGGAAAGGGGAGGTGATGATTAATTATTACATTATCATAAAAAAATTACAGTACATATAAGGTACTGGATTTATCATAACATTTGGATGAAATGAGGTGAAAAAATAAAAATAAAAGAAAGGTACTCGAAATAAAAGAAATGGAAAGAGGAATTTACCTCTTGATGTTATCTTCCTTGAGAGCCTCTTTGGGGATGAGGTTTGGATCTTTTTATGAGACCAAGGGTTGATAGAAGTGGTTGAGGATATTTGGAGGAGATTTGAGTATAATTTAGACAAGGAACAAGGCTTGAGAGGAGTGAAGAGAAGAGAGATTGAGGGGGGTTTATAGTGGAGGAGAGGGGTGATTTTGGAATATCTTATTCATTATTTTATTATTTTACTCAAGACAACCAATAGTTTTGATTCATGTGACCCATGAAATAAATAAGTGCATGTGAGTTCAAACCAAGTGTGCTTACATCATCCATGATGCTAGTAATAGTGGATTTAACTGATAATGTATATATATGGTAAATTGCCGTATTTTACTATTCATCAAAAATTCGAGTATTTCAGAAAAATCCCAAAAATTCACCCAAACCATTTTTTGACATGTAGAATTAAAAAACGAACTCAGTTTTTTGAAAATAATTTTCTAAATATGATTAATTTAATTTTTAAATAAAATCATAATTTATTCGAAAAATAACAATTTTAAAACTATAATTCGTTTTATATCACCTTGAAAATTTAATCAAAATCTCATTACCTTATAACCTTAAGATAATAAAATAATTATATGATTTACTATTCATAAAGTTCATATTACTATTCATAAGGTTATGTTACTATTCACCAAAAATTAAGTTTGTCTTATCATACTCTAAATATCTTATTGAACGCAACTGTGTATGTCAGTTTTTTGAAATTCAAATCATAGTGGTGGAAAAATTATGTTTACTGGATAAGTTATAACAAAGTAGTGTTTTAAAGAGACTCAGTGTTTCATGCATTCAATATGAAATTTATTTATAAATCCTTAGGTTTTTACATTCTCCCCCCCCCCTTAAAAAAATTTTATCCTCAAAGTTACCAGACTATTACCTCACAAAAATATTTGGGTAGTTCTTCATCATAAGCTCCTTAGGCTCAAATGTTGATTCTTCAATTATCTAATTTTTACAAATTACCTTTACTAGTAATGTCATCCAATTCCTCAACACCTATTACTTAGTGCCTATAATATGAATAATCTCTTCACAGTAAGATATTTCAGGTTCCAATTATATACCTTTTGAAGTGAGAACATGTGTTGGGTCTAACATGTACTTTCTCAACAATGAGACATGGAACACATTGTATACTTTAGAAAGGCTAGGTAGCATTGCAAAATGATAATCCATGGCTCCAACTCTGTCCAAAATTTCAAAAGGACCAATTTACCTAGGGCTAAGTTTCCCTCTCTTCCCAAATCTTATAACACCCTTCCATGGAGATACTTTTAAGAAAACATGATCTCCCACTTGAAATCCCAAATCCTTCCTTCGATTATCATCATAGATCTTTTGTATTCTTGGAGATTATTTGATATGGGTTTGAATAGTATTTACTTTCACTATTGTCTCCTCCACAAGCTCTGGACCAGCAAGCTTCCTTTCACTGATTTCATCCCAACATGTTGGTGTACGACATCTCTTTCCATACAACGCATCATATGGTCCCACTTGAATGCTTGAATGGAAAATATTATTGTAGGAAAATTCCACCAAAGGTAAATAATAATCCCATAAACCTTTAAATCAATTTATCATGATCTCAACATGTATTCTAAAGTTTATATCATCCTTTCTGATTGCCCCTTAGTTTCACAGTGATAAACAATACTCAATCGAAGCTCGGTATTCATGTATTTATGAAAACTTTTCCAGAATTTTGAGGTAAATCGAGGATCGCGAACAAACACTATTTAAAGAGGTGTTCCAATAAGTCTTACAGTGTCATTGATATAGATAAATTAAAGGCACTCTAGTGTAAAATCCTCCCTTATAGCGAGGAAATGTGCATATTTCATAATTTGATCCATAATTACCCATATTTCATCATTATTTCTTCACGTTTTGGGAAATCTAATGACAAAATCCATGGTGATGTAATCCAATTTCCATGTAAGAATGGGTTGAGGTTTCATGACTCCTCTAGGATGTTATCATTATTCCTTCACTTATTAACAGACTAAACATATTGATACATAATCAGCAATTTTCCGCTTCATGTTGTCCCACCAGAAATGTTCCTTCAAATATCTATACATTTTAGTGATACCATGGTGTATAAAGAAATTTAAACTATGGTAATCATCCAATAACTCCATTTTTAGCTTGGGTATATCTATAACACACAACCTCTTCCCAAATTTTAGAATTCCTTCTTTATATACGAAGTCTTACAACTTCCCATCATCCACAACACTAATTTTCTTTTGAAAATTCTCATCATCAGGATGAGAACTTTTAATTATTTCCAATAAAGATGGTTGGAAACCAATTGAAAAAATAATGATGTTTCACCTTCTTTGATAATTCCCATATCCATCCTTACTATATCTATGAATACAAGATCTCTTTCAATCCTCATTTTATATAAAACTCCATGATCTTTCCTGCTCAATGCATCGCCTACCTTATTTACCTTTCCTGGGTGGTAGTTTATAGAAAATTCATAATCCTTTAGTAGGTCAAGCCATCACCTTTTCCTCATGTTGAGTTCTTTCTATGAGAAGATATATTCCAAACTCTTATGATCTATATATATCTCACATATTTCACCATAAATATAATGCCTCCATATTTTTAGAGAAAATATCACAGCAGATAACTCAAGATCATGAGTAGGATGGTTTTTTTCATTAATTTTTTACTACCTCGATGCATATTCAATAACTCTATCATTATATATAAGGTCGCAACCAAGTCCTTTCTTTGATGAATCACTATAGATCACAAACCCATCATTCCCTGGTGGTAGAGTTAGGATTGGATAATTCACTGATAACCTCTTTAATTATTTAAAACATTCCTTACATTAATTTTTTTCATATGAACTTAACCCCTTTATGAGTAATATAGGTTAACAGGTTGGTTAAACGGGTGATTTTTTAATAAAAATACAATAATAACCAGCTAAACCAATAAAACTATGTATCTCGGTTATGTTTGTTGGTATAGGACACTCCTAAATATCCTTTTTATTTACATTATCAACAGATATTCCATCCTTAGATAAAATATAGACAAGAAAAGAAATTTATTGAATCCAAAATTCAAATTTTATAAACATCCCATGTAATTCATTTAATCTAAGAGTCTTCAAAATAATGTGCAAGTGATTTTCATCATCTTTTTAGCTTTTAAATAGGCCAATATGTCATCAATAAATACTACAACAAAGTCATCAAGATATTCCTTGAAAATCCTATTCATTAGATCCATGAAAATAGAAGATGAATTAGTTAGTCCAAAAGGCACTAATGTAAACTTGTAATGCCCATATTTGGTTTGAAATGTTGCCTTTCAAATATCTTCTTTCCTCACATGCAACTGATGATATCCAAATCAAAGGTAAATCTTCAAAAAATATTGGTCTCAATTAATTTTATCAAATAAATCTTCAATTGTAGGTAGGGGATACTTGTTCTTTATCATAATAGCATTGATCTCCCTTAAATCAATACACAACCTCATAGATCCATCCTTCTTTTTGAAGAAAAGAATAGGGGCTCCACATGTAGAAACACTAGGGAAAATAAATTCTTTATCACTCAATTCATCTAGTTTTTTATTTAGTTCTTCTAATTCCATAGTGGTCATTCTAAAGGAGTCATTGACATGGGTCTTAAACCAAGGATTAAATGAATTTAGAACTCAAATTCGCACTCTGGAGGATATCAAGGTAAATCCTCTATAAAAACATCAATATATTCTTGGACAATAGGTATATCTTTTATTTGAACATTTCTTTCCTCACTCATAGATATCACGTTCTCTTCCTCCCTAATAATTGAATTTAGTAGCGATATTGGGGGTGGATTCATATGAGAATTAGATGGTGTGGTTTATTCTCCAAATATAAGGAATTCTACGTCATTCTCAAAAATGGTAACTTCCTTCTTATTGCAATAGATTTTTGCATCATAATTTGAAATCCAATCCATATCAAGGATTATATATCAATGTCGATCATGGGTATGATGATAAGGTTTGTATCTAAGGCACAATTATGGGTCATAAGGGCGATTGATTGACACATCTTTGTTGCAATTATACTTCCCTTAAGAGTTTTGATTGAAAATTCATTTATTAAATCAAATTGGAAATAACTAATTTTATTGGAAAACTGGGAAGATATAAAAGAACGCGATGATCCAGAATCAAATAAAGCATTGGCTAAGTTTGAGGAAACAATTAAAGTACCTGCCACCACATCTTTAGGTACTTCAATATCAACAATTATGATCTCATAATCTTGGCCTTGATCTCTTTGCCTTCTTTGGATAATGTTTACCTGATGCTTAGGACAATCATTTTCATAATTCCCCCTCTCCTTGCAATTTTATCATTGAACATTGGTAGCTTATTTCTTCCCCTTACAATACCAGGATAAGTGGAATTTTCTCCAAACTTGTAACAAACACCCATACCCTTCAGAAAAGCACTAGGGTGTCTCTTCCCACAATTTTCATAGGGTTAAAGGTCAACTCTTCCCTTCTTCCTCATTTCCTTATTTCCTTTTCCAAAGTTTTCAATAGTCCTCTTCTTCTCTTGATTTCCCTTAAAATCATAAGAATTAGAGAATTCCTTTTCCATATTAATAACACATGAGACTATATCTGCATATCATAAGAATATTTGGGAGACTAGATCCCTTTGTAGGAATGTTTTTAAACCATAAAATAATAGATCAAACTTTCTCCTTGAATTATGTATATAGTACGCGACATGTCTTTCTAACCTTGTGAAGTTAGCTTCATACTTTTCAATATTCTCATCCACTTTTTCCCTCAGATTTGAAAACTATATTTCTATATCTACTTGTTGTTCATGTGGGAAGTATTTTTCTAATAATATTTACTTAAAATCCCTTTATTACATTTATTATATTTATTCCTACTCCTTTGTGGTTTGAATTAAAGGACACCACTAATCGGTGTCTCCCGATAGATGAGAAACCACCATGACAACCTTATCTCTTTTGTTACATCCCAAAGAAAGAAATATCTTCTCTAATGAACTTATCCACTGGTCCACTATGAATGGATTTTTAGTCCCATTAAATTATGGAGGTTGTTGTCTCATAAAGCAGTCTAACATAGCACCTCCACATTGTGGATCCAGATGCTCCATATGGGTAAGGATATTGTTCATAACCTGAATCAACTATCCCAATATAGTTATAAGTTTCTCATCACTAATCACAGCACCAAACCCAACATCATTATCTTGCATCAGAGGGAAATCCCTACATGGGACATGCACGTTCATGCAGTTTCCATTCCTTACACTAGGTTCCATTTCTAAATAATGGTATACACTAGATGAGGTAATGAATCATAATATATAATCTGAGTGTATAAAAATAATTAGACTAAAATGAAATCCTATACATAACTAATATCATAATCATAAACATGGTTTCTTTAAGGAAAAATTTACATTTAAATCCTTTATAATTTCTTGTAAAGAAAATTTGAATTATCCCAAGCATATCCATCAGGAGTGTCAAACTAGGTGCGCAGTCAGGCTTGTTGTCATGTACCAGGATACCCTAAGTCTAGCCTGAAATTCCTTGTCAAAGTTGTTACTCATAGGTACATCAATTCCATAACTAAGTCCACTTGTAGTATCTAGGCAGGGATGTATTTTCTATAAAGATCCACACAATCTATTCCTTACTAAAACTCTAGTACTTTCTTGTATTTTTATTCTCAAAGTATATCTTAAGGTTTTGTTCCCTAATCTACATTTTCTAAATCTAGTTTCTAAGTTTTCTATTAAACTTCCTCTGATAGCAACTGTAAAGACCTGACCCTAGTTGCCCAAAGTTGGTGCCTTAATTAATTACATCAGAATGATTACAAGAAATTAATATCCTAAAGGAATGAATAGTTTAGTAGTTTTGGAAAACCAGATACATACATAAGTTCAACATTACAACTTTAAAGGAAAAATAGTATAGAAATTCCTTTGACAAAATCCATAACTCCTAGGTTATCCCAGCATGTCATTCATAATATACCTCTTCATGTCCTAGGAAAATAAAACATAAGAAAGGATTTATCTCAAATGATTAGTAAGGGTAAGAAATATAGTGTAAGATATCATACACATAAACATTAGGCATCATGAATAACTAAAAACACATGCCTTTAAAAATAAACTTGAACACATTATGGTGGGACTAAGAGCTAAATAAACAATGCCATAATAAAGCATAATCATGGGTATTATACTAGTGGAATAAACTCATGAAATTTCAATTACTAATATCATAATGAGGGAATTCATAATATCATACATCATAACCATACCATCAAGTCCTAATGCTAAGACCATAAATAACCATTTTGTCAAGGCCTCGTACCAAGACCGTAGTTTGTCTAATGAGACCTACCGATGCATCGAGGGGATATAGATGGGCCCAACTGTAAATTATTAAGTCCAATGAATTCCTTATATGAATTATTATAAACATAAACAACATATACAATCATATTGAAACTAATATATGTAATGTAGAAAACTTTCCCTGAACATTAAACATAAACACTAACCATTCAGAGTAAATTTGTGAGTGGTTTTAAGATATCACATCCACAGTCAAAATAATCATAAACAATTAAATTAAATATAGTATATGATATCATAAAATATTAATCCCAATAATACATAATAATCAACAAGAGTGTCGAAATATATGAAGATACTCTTATAAAATCATCGAGTAATTCTTGAGATAATACACTTTTACTTTGAAAAGAAGAGTTCCTTTGGAAAAATATTTGTATAAAATAAGAATTGAATTAAGATAGTATTTTTATAATAAAATGAGTTATTTTATAAAGATAATGGTTTCTAAAAAACATATTATATATTTCCCTTGAAATAGGTAAAAATTTGAGAAATTCTCTTGAATCAGGCTTGTATTTTGGGAATAATTTTCAAAAGATCCTTTTAAAACATATGACTCCCCATAAATGAAAGTAGGATTTTGGTTGTTAAACATATATATAACTTTAATATAGAATTTATGAGGAGTACATATGAATAAATAATAATTTAATTGTGCTAATTAGAGAATAATAGTAACCCGAATGAAAATGGAGGTTCCTGTAGAAAACCCTTACCTTAAGTCTAGTGGTGTTCTTCACTTGATCTTAGTGTTGTTGATAACAAAATTAAATTCATTAATTAATATTTCTAGAACCTAATATTTATTTAGTTTATTTATTATATCCTTATTAATTTCATTCATGTCCTTCTTTATGGGTTTAAGAGGTTTAATTTTATTGTTTGGGAGTGTTTTCTTCCTTGGTACTCTTGACCGGGTTACTTATATACATGTAAGGATAAACATGTAAGATGAGAATGGTTTTCCAGAATAAAAGTTTTATATTATTTTTTAACATCCAAAAGATTACATGGTTATAAAATTCATTAGTTTATTGGGAGTGAAGATGAATCATTATATAAAACTTTAATGATTGTTGTTTGGGTTAATTGGCGGTTTTTGATCACAACAAACTCAATTTGATTTATAAATTAATATCATGTGTAAAAAACGGTTATAGAACCTTAAATAAGCTATAATACATATATTATAGTCAATTTAAAAAATAAAAAAAGTTTCATTACCATAATTGAAGATGGTGATAGAAATTGAAAACCCATCATCCTAGAATGTGATAAATTAACACATCTCGGATGGTGTTTTCATTTCTAGTATAAAAAGGGGGAAAGGGGAGATTATGATGATTTATTACATTATCATGACAAAATTAAAATTCATGTAAGTTAAAGTATTTATCATAACATTTTGATGAAAGGAGGTGAGGAAATAAAAATAAAAGAAAGGAACTTGAAATAAAAGAAATGTAAAGAGGAATTTACCTCTTGAAGTTATCTTCCTTGAGAGACTATTTAGGGAAGAGGTTTTGGTCTTTTTATGATACCAGGGGATGTTGGAAGTGGTTGAGGAGATTGGGAGGATATTTGAGAAGAATTTAGATAGGGAATAAGTCTTTAGAGGAGTGAAGATAAGAGAGGGTGATGGGGGTTTATAGTGGAGAAGAGGGGTGATTTTTTAATATCTTATTCATTATTTTATTATTTTCATCAAGACAACCAATAGTGTTGATTCAGTGACCCATGATAGAAATAAGTTCATGTGAGTTCGAACTAAGTTTTATTACATCATACATGATACTAGGAATAATTAATTTAACTGATAATGTATATATGCGGTAAATTATCGTATTTTACTATTCATCAAAAATTTGAGTATTTTAGAAAAAACCCAAAAATTCACCCAAACAATTTTCTGATGTGTAGAATTCAAAAATGAAGTATATTTTTTGAAAATAATTTTCCAAATATGATTAAATTAATTTTTAAATAAAATCATAATTTATTCAAAAAATCACAATTTTAATACTATAATTCGTTTTATATCACCTTGAAAAATTAATCAAGATCTCATTAACTTATAACCTTAAGACAATAAAATAATAATATGATTTACTATTCATAAGGGTCATATTACTATTCATATTACTATTCAAAACGGTATGTTACTATTCACCAAAAATTAAGTTTGTCTTATCAGACTCTAAATATCTTATTAAACACAGCTGTGTATGTCGGTTTTTTGAAATTCAAATCATAGAGGTGAAAAAATTATGTTTACTGACTAGGTTATAACAAACTGGTGTTTTTTAGAGACTCAATCTTTCATGTATTCAATGTTAAATTTATTTATAAATTCTTGGGGTGTTACATTCTCCCCCCTCACAAAAACGTCATCCTCTAAATTACCATAATGTTACCTCACAAAAATATTTGGGTAGTTATTCATCATAAGCTCCTCAGGCTCCCATGTTGCTTCTTAAATTATATTATTTTTCCAAAGTAACTTTACTAGTCATGTCGTCTAATTCCTCAATGCCTATTATTTAGTGTCTAGTATCTGAAAATTCTCTTTAGAGTAAGATAAGTTAGGTTCCAATTCTATACATTTTGAAGTGAGGAAATGCGTTGGGTCCGACATGTAATTTTTCAACAATGAGACATGGAACACATTATTTACTTTAGATAGGCTAAGTGGAATTGCCAAATGATAATCCACGGTTCCAACTCTCAACAGAATTTCAAAAGGTCTAATGTACCTAGGGCTCAATTTCCCTCTCTTACCAAATCTTATAACACACTTCCTTAGATATACTTTTAAGAAAACATGATATCCCACTTGAAATTCCAAATCCTTCCTTTGATTATCATCATAGCTCTTTTTTCTACTTTGAGCTACTTTGATATGGGTTTAAATAGTATTTAATTTCACTGTTGTTTTCTCCAAAAGCTCTAGAACCACAAGCTTCCTTTCATAAACTTTATCCCAACATGTTGGTGTAAGACATCTCTTTCTATACAATGCTTCATATGGTGCCATTAAAATGCTTGAATAGAAACTATTATTGTAGGAGAAATTCATCAAAGGTAAATATTAATCCCACATACCTTGAAAATCAAGTGATCATGATCTCAACATGTATTCTAAAGTTTGGATCATTCTTTTTTTTATTTCTGATCAGTTTGAGGGTGATAAATAGTACTCAATCAAAGCTCATTATCTTGGGATTTCTAAATACTTTTCTAGAATTTGGATGTAAATTGAGGATTTTGATTAGAAACTATTAAAGAGGTTCTCCATAAAATCTTAAAACATCATTGATATAGAGTCGTGCAAGGCACTCCAGTAGAAAATCCTCCCTTATAGCGAGGAAATGTGCAGATTTCATAAGTCAATCCTCAATTATCCATATTGCATTATTATTTATTCAAGTTTTGGGAAATCTAGTGAAAAAATCTATGGTTATTTCATCCCATTTCCATGTAGTAATAGTTATAGGTTGCATGACTCCTCTAGGATGTTATCATTCGGCCTTTACTTATTAATAGACTAAACATCTTGATACGTAATCAGTAATTTCTCACTTCATATTGTCCCACCAGAAATGTTCCTTCAAATCTCTATACATTTAAGTGCTACCAGGGTGTATAAAGAAATTTAAACTATGGAAATCATCCAATAAGTCTCTTTTTACCTCAGGTATAGCTGTAACACACAACCTCTTCCCAAATTTCAGAATTCTATCTTTATATATGAAGTCTTAAAACTTCTCATCATCCACAGCACTAATTTTCTTCTGAAAATTATCATTATCAGGTTGAGAACTTTAAATTATTTCAAATAAATATGGTTTGAAACCAATTGAAAAAGTATTGATGTTTCACCTTCTTTGATAATTCCCATATCCAACCTTACTAGATCTATGAATACAGGATCCCTTTAAATCCTCATTTTGTTTAAAAATCCATGATCCTTCCTTCTTATTGTATCACCTACCTTATTATCCTTTCCTAGGTGGTAGTGTATAAAACAATCATAATCCTTTAGTAGCTCGATCCATCACTTTTGCCTCATGTTGAGTTATTTAAATCAGAAGACATATTTCAGACTCTTGTAATCTATATATATCTCACATATTTCACCATAGAGATATTTTCTCCATATTTTTAGAGAAAATATCACAATAGATAACTAAATATCATGAGTAGGATAGTTTTTTTCATGAATATTTGGCTACCTCGATTCATAGGCAATAACTCTATCATTCTACATAAGGACACAACCAAGTCTTTTATTTTATGTATCACTATAGATCACAAACCCATCATTCCCAGATGGTAGAGTTAGGATTGGATCATTCACTAATATCCTCTTTAATTCTTAAAAACATTCCTCACATTCATTTGTCCATACAAACCTTACCCCTTTACGAGTAATCTTGGTTAATGGGTTGGCTAAATAGGAAACTTTCTGAACGAAAAGCTGATAATAAACTTCTAAACCAATAAAACTATGTACTTTGGTTATGTTTTTTGTTATAGGCCATTTCTGAATAGCCTTTGTCTTTTTAGGATCAACAAATATTCCATCCTTAGAGATAATATAGCCAAGAAAAGAAATTGATTGAAGCCAAAATTCACATTTTCTAAACTTCCCATATAATTCAATTCTTCTAAGAGTCTTCATAATAATACACAAGTGATTTCCATGATCTTTGTAGCTCTTGGATTATTCCAAGATATCATCAATAAATACCGTAACAAAGTCATTAAGATATTCCTTGAAAACCCTATTCATTAGATCCATGAAAATAGAGGATGCATTAGTCAGTCCAAAAGGCATTACTGTAAACTCGTAATGCCCATACCTAGTTTGAAATACTACTTTTTGAATATCTTCCTTCCTCACATGAAACTGATGATATCCAAATCGAAGGTCAATCTTTGAAAAATATTGGGCTCGATGAATTTGATCAAATAAATCATCAATGAGAGGTAGTTGATACTTGTTCTTTATCTTAATAGAATTGATCTCCCTATAGTCAACACAGAGCCACATATATCCATCCTTCTTCTTGATGAAAAGAATAGGGGCTCCCCATAGAGAAACACTAGGGTGAATAAATACTTTATCACCCAACTCATCTAGTTGTTTCTTTAGTTCTACCAATTCCATAGTGTTCATTCTATAAGGATTATTTGAAATAGGTCTTGAACCATGAATTAAATCAATTGAGAACTCAACTTCTCACTCTGGAGGATGTCCAGGTAAATCTTCTAGAAAAAAATCAATATGTTATTTCACAATAGGTGCATCCTCAATTTGAACTTTTCTTTCCTCGCTCATATATATTGTGTTCTATTTTTTCCTAATAATTGAATTCATTAGATCTACTATGAGTGGATCTATATGAGAATCATATGGTGAGGTTTATTCTCTAAATATAATGGATTCTACACTGTTCTCAAAAATTGTAACTTCCTTATTCTTGTAATAGATTTTTGCATCATAATTTGAAATCCAATCCATACTGAGGATTATATCAGAGTCCATCATGGGTATGATGATAAGGTTTGCAACTAAGTCATGTTTATGTGTCATAAAGGGGAATGATCGACACATGTTTGTTGCAATGATACTTCACTTAGGAGTTTTTATTGACAACTCCTTTATTAAATCAAATTGGAAATATCTAATTTTCTTGGAAAACTAGGAAGATATAAAAGAATGTGATGATACATAATCAAATAAAGCATTGGATAAGTTTGAAGAAACAATTAAAGTACCTTCTACCACATCATTAGGGACTTCAATATCAACAATTGTGATCACATAATCTTGGGCTTACTCCCTTCACCTTCTTTGGGGAATGTTTCCTTGATGCCTAGTACAATCATTTTCATAATGTCCCCTCTCATTATAATTTTATCATTGAACATTGGTAGCTTCATTATTCCCATTACAATCCTGGGATAGGTGGCCTTTTCTCCACACTTGTAGAAAACCCCCATACCCTTCGGGAAAGTACCAAGGTGTCTCTTCCACAATTATCACAGGGTGGAAGGTCAACTCTACCCATATTCCTCATTTCCTTATTTCCTTTTACATAGTTTTTAGAAGTCCTCTTCTTCTCTTTATTTCCTTTAAAATCATAATACTTAGAGAATTATTTTTCCTTTTTTATAGAGTATGAGACTATATCTCCATATGATAAGAATCTTTGGGAGACTAGATCCCTTCATAGGAATGGTTTTAAACCATCAAAGAATCGATCAACCTTGATCCTTTAATTACATATGTAGTACACAAAATGTCTTTCTAACCTTGTGAAGTTATCTTCATACTTTTCAACATTCACATCCTCTTTTTCCCTCAGATTCAAAAACTACCTTTCCATATATGCTCATTATTCATGAGGGATGTATTTTTATATGAATATTTACTTAAAATTCATTCATTCCATTTATTATATTTATTCCTCCTCCTTTGTGGTCTGAATTAAAGACCACCACTGGTCCACATCTCCTAATAGATGATAAACATCCTTGACAACCTTCTCTATTTTGTTACTTCCCAAAGCTAGAAATATCTTCTCTAATGAACTTATCCACTACTCTGCTACGAAGGGGTTTTTATTCCCATTAAATGATGGAGGTTGTTGTCACATAAAACTGTCTAACATAGCTCCTCCACATTATGGATCCAGATGTTTCATATGGGTAAGGTTATTTTTCATAACCTGAGTCGATTATCTCATTATAGTTATAAGTTTCTTATCACCAGTCGTAGCACCAAAGACATCATCATTATCTTGCATCAGAGTGAAATCCCTATATGGGACATGCGTGTTCATGCGGTTTACATTCCTTCGACTAGGTACCATTTCTAGATAATGGTATACACTAGATAAGGTTATGAATCATAATATATAATCTCAATGTAGAAAAATACTTAGCATAAATTGAAATCCTATACATAGCTAATATCATAATCATAAACATGGTTTCTATAAGGAAAAATTTACATTTAAATCCTTAATAATTTCTTATAAAGAAAATGTGAATTATCACAAGAATATCTCTCAGGAGTGCTAAACTAGGTGCACAGTAAGGCACATTATTATGTACCAAGATACCCTGAGTCAAGCTCAAAATTCCTTGTAAGAGTTGTTACTCCTAGGTACATCTATGCCAGAACCAAGTCAACTTGTAGTATCTATAAAGGGATGTATTTTATAGAAATATCAACATGATATATTCCTTACTAAAATTACAATACATTCTTATATGTTTATCCTCAAATTCAATCATATGGTTTTGTTCCCTAATCTACATTTTCTAAATCTATTTTCTAAGTTTTCTATTAAAGTTCCTCTAATACCAATTGTAAAGACCCAACCCTAGTTTCCCAGAGTCAGTGCCTTAATTAATTACATTAGCATGATTACAAGAAATTTTTATCCTAAAGGAACAAATAGTTTAGTATCTTTTAAAAACCAAATACATACATAAGTTCAACACTATAACTTTAAAGGAAAAACAATATAGAAATCCCTTTGACAAAATCCACAACTCCTAGGTTATCCCAGCATGTTATTCATAATATACCTCTTCATTTCCTTGAAAAATAAAACATAAGAAAGGGGTGATCTCAAATTCTCATTAAGGGTAATAAATATAGTGGAATATATCATAAAAATAAACATTAGTCATGGTGAATAACTAAAAACATATGCCTTTAAAAATAAACTTGAACACATCATGGCAGGAATAAGTGCTGAATAAACAATGACATAATAAAGTATAATCATGGGTATTATAATAGTGGAATAACCTCATGAACTTTAAATTACTAATTTCATAATTAGGGGATTCATAATATCATACATCGTAACTATATCATCAAGTCCTAATGCTAAGACTATAAATAACCATTTTGTCAAGGCATCGTGTCAAGACCATAGTTTGTCTCATGAGATCTACCAATGCATCGAGGGGATATAGAAGTTCCCACCTATAACCTACTAATTATAATGTATTCCTCATATAAATGAGTATAAAAATAAACAAAATATACCTTCATATTTAAACTAACATATGAAATCTAGAAAACTTTCCCCGAACATTAAACATAAACACTAACCATTTAGAGTAAATTTGTGAATGGTTTTAAGATTTCACATCCACAGTAAAACTAATCATAAAAAATTAAATTAAATATGGTAGATGATACAATAACATATTAATCCCAATAATATACAATAATCAAAAATATTATCTAAATAGATGAATATACTCTTGTAAAATCATCGAGTAATTCTTAAGATAAATACACTTTTACTTTGAAAATAATAGTTATTTCGGAAAAATATTTGTATGAAAGAAGAAGTGAAGTAAGATAGCATTTTCATAATAAAATTAGTTATTTTATAAAGATAATGGTTGCTAAAAACATATTATAGAGTGCCCTTGAAAATGGGTAAAATTTTGAGAAATTCCCTTGAATCGGGCTTGTATTTTGGGAAGAATCTTTGAAAGATCCTTTTAAAACATATAACTCCCCATAAATTAAAGTAGGATTATATTTTATACACATATATAGAAAATTTACACATAATTTATGAGGATTACATATTAGTAAATAAGAATTTAATTTTGGTAAGTAGAGAATAAGAGTAACCTGGATGAAAATGGAGGTTCGTGTAGAAAACCCTTACCTTAATTTCGATGGTGTTCTTCACTTGATCTTAGTGTAGTGGATAACCAAATTAAATTAATTAATTAATATTTATAGAACCTATTATTTATTTAATTTATTTATTATATCCTTATTAAGTTCATTCATGGCCTTCTTGAAGGGTTTAAGAGGTTCAATTTTATTGTTTGGGATTGTTTTCTTCCTTGGTATTCATGATCAGGTTACTTATATAAATGTAAGGATAAACATGTAAGATGAGAATGGTTGTCCATAATAGAGGTTTTATTTTATTTTTTAACATACAAAAGATTACATGGTTATAAAATTCATTTGGTTATTGGTAGTTAATATGAATCATTATATAAAACTTTAATGATAATTATTTGGGTTAATTGGTGGTTTTTTTATCACAATGAACTTATTTTGACTTACAAATTAATATCATGTGTAAAAAATATTATAGAACCTTACATAAGTTATAATACATATATTATAGTTTTTTTTAACCATAAAAATGGTTTCATGACCAAAATTGAATACAGTGATAGAAATTGAAAATCGCCATCCTTGAATGTGATAAATTAACACATCTCAGATGGTGTTTTCATTTATAGTATAAAAGAATGGGAAATGATAGATGTTGATGAATTATTACATTATCATAACAAAATTACAATACATATAAGGTAATGGAGTTATCATAACATTTTTATGAAAGTAGGTGAGGAAATAAAAAGAAAATAAAGGAACTCGAAATAAAAGAAATGGAAAGAGGAATTTACCTCTTGAAGTTATCTTTCGTGAGAGCCTCTTTAGGGAAGAGGTTTTGGTCTTTTTATGAGACGAAGGACTATTGGACATGGGGGAAGATCTTGGGGGTAGATTTTATTATAATTTATACATGGAACAAGGCTTTATATGAGTGAAGAGAAGAGGAAGTGAGGGGGGTCTATAGTGGAGGAGAGGGGTGATTTTTGAATATCTTATTCATTATTTTATTATTTACCTCAAGACAACCAATAGTGTTAATTAATGTGACCCATAATAGTAATAAGTGCATGTGAGTTCTAACCACATGTTCTTACATCATCCATGATTCTATGAATAGTGAATTTAACTGATAATGTATATATACGGTAAATTACTATATATTATTATTCATCAAAAATTCGAGTATTTTAGAAAAATACCAAAAATTCACCCAAACCATTTTTTTATGTGTATAATTCAAAACTAAAATCCATTTTTTGAAAATAATTTTATAAATATGATTAATTTAATTTTTAAATAAAATCATAATTTATTCAAAAAATAACAATATTAAAACTATAATTCGTTTTATATCATCTCAAAAATTTAATCAAGATCTCATTACCTTATAACTTTGAGACAATAAAATAATAATATGATTTACTATTCATAATGGTCATATTACTATTCATAAGGTCATGTTACTATTCATCAAAAAATCAATTCTGTCTTATCAGACTCCAAATATCTTACTAAACAGAACCATGTATGTCAGTTTTTTGAAATTCAAATCATAGAGGTGAAAAATTTATGTTTACTAAATAGGTTATAACAAAGTGGTGTTTTGTAGAGACTTAGTGTTTCATGCATTCAATATTAAATTTATTTATAAATCCTTGGGGTGTTACAATGGTGGAATGTTATAATTTACCAACATAACTAGCTATGTACTATGAGTTTTACTTTATACACCAAAATAATTCATTCCATCTATAGATATTGCAATATGAAGTTTTATTCCATTATTTCTAAATTTTGTATACTCGTGATCAATTTTATTCCGCTAGAGAGAGTCCACTAGGTGATGAAGTTTCCCATATTTATTTCTTTTATCCATGTTCCATGTTAATTTCCTTACAATATCCTCAATTTTATATAACCATATAAACCTTGGATTGATTAAAAAGTATGATACAATTTTTAAAGGACTTGATTTTTCTTTCCTATACTTAGTTTCACTACACTTGGGAATTTTTTAAGTGATTCATAGTCATTTTGAGACAATATATAGTCATTCGGACAGGCATGTATTCTTTTTGAGATTATATCCATTGAATATAACATTCATTTAGTTGTATATGTTCAATAAGGAAGTTCATTATATTTTGGTAATATATCAATCAAGAGATAAAGTAGTTTTGTAAATCCAATGTCGCTCCATCCATTGCAAGATTTCAAATTATATATCTTTAGTATGGTGTAAAATGTAGCATATTTAGTACAACCAACATACAATGGAATCTTTGAATGGATCCTTTACTTCTAAAAGAACTTTGGACGATCACAAAGGTCATATTCCACTATCATTTCCATTTACTCAATATAATATTCACTATAATTTATAGTTATACTCATATCAGATGATCCATAAATTGTAGTGTTATCTCAGTCACTAGTAACATCCATTTCTTCCTCATATTTAGTCTCACGTTTATAACTTTAATATATTCCATGAAAAATCAAGTGTTCTTCCAACTTGCATGGGAAAATTAATCTTGAATAACAACCATGTAAACATGGACAAATGATTTAACGAGGGTCACTTCCATTCTCTATTGCAAACATGATGAACTCTTTAACCCCATGCTAATACTTATTTTTCATAAGATTGGAATCCATCAATTTTTTATTCATATTCATCCTATTTGGTTCAACAATAGTCATATTTAATAAATAAATAAATAAATACACAAATGGTATACATATAATGTATCAATTTTTACATACGTTAATTATATAAATTATAACTTTTAAAAAAATAAAATAATAAATTATAATACATACATATATAAATTATATAAATTAATATATATAAAGATAATTTTTTATAATACATTGCAAAATATATACATATAATAAAATTGGTGTATATAATGGTATTTTTATAATAAAAACACACACACATAGATATGTAAACAAATTAAATATTTTTGTGTAAATATATAATTAAATGTGTGTTTATAAATAAATATATATGATTGTGTGTATGTGTAAATAAATAAATTCAAAGTATAAACTATAAATTTAAAGGATGTGCTTGAAATTTTTGATACTTTCATAAATGAAGTATACAAAAAATACATATAAATTTAATGAACATACTTGATATTATGTATATATATGTTTATTAATTTATAAATATATAAATTTCTATATAGACACACATGCATATATAAATTGACACACACACAAACAAAAAAAAAGATATATATATACATATAAAAACAAATGAAACACATAAATTTATATATGTGTTTGTTATGGTGTGTGTGTGTGTGTACACAAATATATATAGATGATTATGAAAATAACAACCTAAATAATTTAGGATCAGATTAATCCTATTATATATATACACACACATATATATATTTACAAATATAGAGAATCAGAGATCAAATTTATAGTAGGTTATGAGAAGAACAACCAAAGAAATCAGGAAAACTCATATATGATCAGTTAAAAATCATTAAAAAGGTTATGAATAGCATAAATTTGGTTTTAATGGTCAATTCATGAAAAAACACATAGAGGTGATAAAAAAAATTCAGGTTATGTGAAATACTGAATAGTGAGGGGAAGCAATGGGATTTTTAGGGTTCTTTTAAAAAGATGAAAGGGTCTTATCAGTGCTAACCAAAATCACTAATAAAATTAACCTTTATTAGTGTTAAAATGATAAGAACTAATAAAGAAATATTTTATTTATGATAAATTCAACACTGATAAATGCATTATTTTGTAAGCATTGATAAATGTACCTTTATCAGTTCTAAAAAGTTAGGTGTTGATAAATTCGGATTTTATTGGTTCTAATTTTCTAATTAATATTAGAATATTTATCTCTACTAAAATTTTCACTGATAAAACACAAACCAAAAAAATATTTATTTTATAAATGTATATAATAATAATAATCTTATATATGATATTAATAAATATTAATTATTTAATTGAATAAATATTTTACACTAAATAAAAATTAATAGATGTATTTATAAATATTAACTATATTGTATTTAAATAAAAAATAAATTCAATAGTTTCACATCCTGAAGCCAATTTTAGATACATTTTTTTACTATTTTTTGTCTTGTACCATTACTAGGTTTTTCCAAGTAATTTTTTGGAGTTTTTAGAGGTTTATGGTCATGTGCATGATTGGTGCAGGGTTAGGTCAAACCATGCGGAATTCTTAGGAAATCATGTGGCATGTGGTGTTTTGAGATAGTGGCATCTCACATGATTGGTTTATGATTTTTCAAACTATGTGGAAACCTCAAAAGGGTGGAAAGGGGTGTATAGTAGGTGAAAATTTTTTTAAAACATGTGATGTGAATTGATTAATCTAAAAAACACTTTTTGGATCTAAAACACCTTGTTTTTGTCTCGTTCTTCCTTTTATAGCCTAGAATCTCGACCCTAGGGATTCTTATTAGTGATTTTGGAGATTCTAGACCTTCCAAAGATTGATTCTTATGGATCAAGTGGAATTAGCTCTTGTAAATCACATGTATGGATCTATTATTTATCATTCTTTATAGTTCCTATAGATATCCTCTCTTTTATTAAAATAAATATTATATTATCAATTTCATTTATAAATATAAGGTTTGCGACATGGTCTAATGATAATTATATTAGATCCATTTTAGGGAAGAAAGAAAGTGACCGGATCTGCATTGTCATTGTGTGAACCTTTGAGGGTTCTCATGGTAAGTGTTTTTCTTTGACCTTTGTTGATCTAGGGTTTATTAATTTGGTATTTTATAGTATGGTTTTCATGGTTTGGGGTATCCTTATACACCCTAAGATCCATCTTCCCCTTTGGATTTTGGATCCTAATAAATCATTGGAAATTACAAGTGTTGTGGTGGGTGGTTTCCTGAAAATCCTTTGTTTATTAAACCATGATTGCTTTCTCATTTAAAATTGATTTTCTAAATTGATTTATGGAATGATATGTAATTTTTTAAATATGATAGTTGGGATTCTTTTATAAAATGGACATCTCCTTTTTTATTGAAAATTTGAATGGATTTTAAGTCATGTTTTATTATAAATTTGGGTATTTATGTGTGATATTCCCTTGAAATGATTTGTACCAAAAGTGAAAGCCTCCAAGTATAAGATATTTATGAAATTTAAATCCTCCAAGTATGGTCTTTGGAATATGAGAACCTGGGGTACATAGGGGTAGACTTGGGATAATCAATGGAATGGAATTACAATAACAACACTAACTAAAAAATTTTGAGGTGGGGAGACACATCTGGGAGTGGACTCTAACCCCCTAGTCCAAGTTTCTTAGGGTAATGTGTGCACCATGTGGCCTTTGATCACTGAGACTGTATGAGGATTCTAATTTTCCTTGACCTAACCTACCCTAGGTTTAGTTTTCATGGTTCTCCATTTGGATTAATTATTTATAATTTCCTTAAGAAATGGTTTATTTGTAGATGATTTGAAAATGATTTGTTTATGCAAGATTTATAAACTATTCTAAAAGGGTGAATTTTCATGATTTATTGAAAATATGTAAATATATATTGTATGCCTTGTCTTTCCTTAAAAGATTGTAATTGGTTTATTTATTAAATATTTCTTATGAAACACTTGGTGGAATCCTACTAGGCTTATTTTTCTCACTCTAAACATACCTTTGGGTGTCTTTAGACCTTGTTTTGTCTAACATAGGTAAAGTCAAGGCACCACTTGGTGGCAGTGAGTTTTTGTGTTAGCAATATGGAGAGTTTGGAAGTGACATGGTGGGGTGTTTTCCCTCATGTCACATGGAGATAGAATTTATTTTATCTTGAGTACTTTGTTTTACCTATTATGGTTTGGAACTTTTATTTTCCTTGTACTCTTTGAATCCTTTTATCTGACTTTTAATTTACATGTTGTCTTTCTTTTATATATTCCAACTATTTTTTATTCAGTTTATTGTGTGATAAATAATTATTAAAGGTATTTATCAATGCTTGGGAGCTTGTATCTAGCCCATGGGAATCAGTAATATCCTTTGGTTATTTCTTTAATATGGATTGGGTGTCTAGTTCCGAGATAACCTAGGTTGGTTCATGATAAATTGGTATCAAAGTGTGGTTTCTCTATACATGGCCATCATATCTTGGGATTTTTTGGTAGACATAATATAGGATTATTGGGACTTAAGGGGTAGGTTATGAGTGAGTGATTGGATATTTCTCATCTTCAGGAGCCATGAGTTACCACAGGATATGGGGAATTGTGTCTCTTTTGTTGAGTTTTGATATAATATTAATTCTTTTCATATGTTCCCTTGGTTTAAACTAAGATTTCTCACCTATATGATGGTCTCTCTTATTTTTTTTATGTATTACCATACCCCCCATAAGGATTCATAAAGTTTCTTGGTAGGGTGTTACTGATAATTTTATTTAAGGAAACCCTCTAATAGATCTGAATCTTGTTGAAGTGATAGTGAGAGCATTTTGTGATATGGATTGGGTTGTTGTCCCTACCCCAACTCAATCTAGGGAAGTAAAACTCGAGATTTTAGTAGATAAATATTAAGTTCAATAGTTTCTATACCATAAAATACCATTCTTCCAAGGAACAATGATCATCGGGAAGTGGAGTACTGGGTATGGAAGACCAATTAGATTTTCAACTTATTAGGAACTCTAGATTATATCAAACTGAAGTATGCCACTTTAATATTGAAGTCCCTAGTAGGAGATGGTGGTACATAATGGTTCATGAAAATTAGTGTCCAGGTTTGGAGTGTAAATACTTCAAGACTATATTTTTCTATTAGTTTTTTCCTAAATATTTGATGATGGGTAAATCCATAGAGTTCCTCAACCTTAAACATGGTGATCGGACTGTAATGAAGTATTCCAACTGATTCTCCAAACTGGTTCATTTATCTCCCAATATTGTATCAAGTCATAAGTTGATGGATCATAGGTTTCAGATAGGTTTGTGACAAAATATTAAATATCAATTTTATATAATAATGATTACCTCTTATGCTAAGGTGTTTTTCAAAGCTCTGATGACATATATTGACATGGAAAAAAATTGAGGCTGGTTGATATTCTTCTTCAACAAGGTGGTGGTTTCAGTAGCTCCTCTGTAAAGAAGAGGAAGTGTAATGAGGCTTGAAAAGGTGGTGGTAGTGGCTCCTAATATCGGACTTATACTACACCTTCAACAACATATATCATTATAACTTTGACTTTCTACCAGTGTGGAAAGATAGGGCACATGAGACATACATTCCACATGCCTCCTAGAATTTGTAACTCATGTGGAATTTAAGGTAACTTATATAAGTTCTATCAGGACTTCACTTCTCTATGTTATGGATAATTCTCTTTGGAAACTAAAGGGTATTCATTGAAGTCATATGCTTAAAATAATACTAGATTTTAGCCATAGGATTCTATAATGTAGCAGTTACATGTAGTGGAAGAGTCTCAGGTGGAAGTTGATGCGGGCCCTAAAAAATTGAGAGATACTATATTTATTTCTTCATTTCTAGTGACTGATTTATTTGATACTGGTGACTCAAATTATATTATATCAACCCATTTTTTAATCTTTTAAAACTTTCAACATAATTCATTCCCTTTTTTATGTAGTTGACGATGCCTCTTAGAAAAAAGGAGTCAGGTTTTCAATATCCCTTTTTTTATCTCTTGATATTGGAAGTCAGGGTAGTTTAGGATTTTCTAGTTTGAGACATAGATATATATTTGATGATGTCCTCAAGATGTATTGGTTGGATACTCATAAAGAATAGATTTATTGATATCATTAGTGGGTATTCTTTATGACCTATGATGGGAACTCTATGATGTTTTAGGGATAATGGGATCTAACATCCAATCAAGAAGCACCTCCCTTACTAGAACTTGAAAATTTTATTTCCTCTTTTGTAGTCGAGATTAGGGATAAACCTATGATTTGGGATCTTCCTTTGGTGGTTAAGGATTTACTTGAAGTGTTTCCTATTGATTTATATGGTCTTCCTCCAGAGAGTAAAGTCGGTTTTTCAATCAATTTGGTACTGGGAACTTAAACAATATTCATTCATTCATGTCATATGGATCCAAAAGAATAAAATGAATTGAAGATTTAGTTAGATGATTTGAAATATAAAGGATCCATTCATCCTAGTGCATAACCTTGGTAAACCCCTATGAATTTCACTAAAAAGGATTATGAGACTCTCCTATTGTGTGTCGATTATCAAAAGATTAATCAAGAAACGATAAAGATTAAGTATCATTTTCCCTATATCGATGATTTTTTGGATTAATTAAATGGGGAAAGTGATTCTATAAAATTGTCCTTTAGTTTGGATGTCATCAACTCATAAATAAGGATTTATACATTCAAAATACCAGCTTCAATAGAAAGTATGACCACTTTGAATATCTTGTGATTCTATTTAGTCATAAAAACTCTATATATATTTTCATGGATCTGATGAATCGGATTTTCCATTGGTACCTTGATTCCTTTATTGTGTTATTTTTAGAAGATATTATGTTTTACTGAAGAACTAAATAAGAGAATCAAATTGAACTTGTTAGCTGACCGGGGTTGGCTTAGTGGTACCATGTAAGGCAGCCACTCCCTGGAAACAGAACTGGTGTAGGTACGAGTCTCACCACGCTCGAATTTAGTTGGGGACGAGCGGCACATAGGTGGTG
Source organism: Viscum album (assembly GCA_963277665.1). Classification (NCBI taxonomy): domain Eukaryota; kingdom Viridiplantae; phylum Streptophyta; class Magnoliopsida; order Santalales; family Viscaceae; genus Viscum; species Viscum album. The sequence goes on along the minus strand of OY728150.1, from coordinate 622,941,047 downwards.
AATGGGGCCCAGAATAAGCATGGTGTGGCAATCACCTATACCTCATTACCCACAACTCATTTTCCCGCGGGGCATGGGTGAGTTGGTTAAAGGCGGTGGCGTCCTGACCCCGAGGTTCCGGGTTCGATTCCTCGCAAGGTAACGCGCACTATATGCTAGCAAACCAATCGTGGTCCCCTCTACCCCATTGGGAATTGTCCTAAGCCCAAGGGTTGGCCACCTTGGGCCTCACTCGGGATGTGCGGCGCGCAGGTGGGTAGGCCAGCCCAATACCTAGTTACCCAACAACACGTTTTGCCGACCGGGGTTGGCTTAGTAGTACTGTGTAAGGCGGACACTCCCTGGCAATGGAACTGGCGCAGGTTCAAGTCTCGCCACGCTCGAATTTAGCTGGGGACGAGAGGTGCGCAGGTGGTGAATGGGGCCCAGAATAAGCGTGGTGTGGCAATCACCTATACCTCATTACCCACAACTCATTTTCCCATGAGGCACAGGTGAGTTGGTTAAAAGTGTTGGCGTCCTGACCCCGAGGTTCCAGGTTCGATTCCTCACAAGGCAACGCGCACTATATGATATAAAACCACTCATGGGCCCCTCTAAACCATTGAGAACTAGCCTAAGCCCAAGGTTTGGCCACCTTGGGCCTCGCTGGGGAAGTGAGGCACGCAGGTGGGCAGGCCAGCCCAATACCTCGTTAACCAACAACATGTTTCTTGTCGATCGGTGTTGGCTTAGTGGTACCATGTAAGGTGGCCACTCCCCGGCAACAGAACTAGCGCAGGTTCAAGTCTCGCCACGCTTGAATTTAGCTAGGGACGAGCAGCGCGTAGGTGTTGAATGGGTCCCAAAATAAGCGTGGTGTGGCAATCACCTATACCTCGTTACCCACAACTCGTTTGTAGTTGGGGTTTGGCTTAGGGGTAAGCACCCCTTAAATCTACATGAAAATGGGGGTTCAAAACCCATTGGGCACAGGGCACTATAGCAGTACTATAGCACTGTAGCAGTGGAAGCACTGTAGCAACAGTGGGCACTATAGTGGCGGCAAGTCACTGTAGCGGTGGCAGAGCACTGTAGCAGTGGCGGGTACTGTGCAGTAATGTAGCAGCGCGGGTACTGTAGGAGTACTATTCACATAATGGGCTTTGGGTCAAAAAAATGGGCCTACGGGCCATGTAATGGGTTAAATGCCCATTGGGCTTTCGGGCTATGTAATGGGTCTCCCTCTACTTAGTTAAAGAGGTCTTTACTTTTCTTTAATAATAAATGAGGCTTCAGCCCCAACCTTTAAGTTAAGTTCTTAGGATATGTGGTTTTAGAAAATAGAATATCAATTGATCTTAGGACTATGAAATTTGTATTTTCATGATAATATCCACATAATGTCTTTGAGATCAAAATATTATTGGTTTTGGTAGGATATTATTGGTGGTTTGTGAAAGAATTCTCGAATATTGCATCTCTATTGACTACTCTTATCTGGAAAGGGGTAATGTTCACATGGGATTCTAAGTGTCGTGATTATTTTGATGAATTAAAGTGATGTATGAAATCAGAACCTATTTTGATTTTACCAAAAGTATGAAAAGGCTATGTGATGTTCAATGATGATTTAGGTTTAATATTGAGGTTTGTTTTGACGTAAGAGGATTATGTGGTGGAATATGTGTCTCGTTATCTCTAGTCACATGAAAAGAATTATCCCACCCATGACTTAGAACTTACAGTAGTTATGCATGCTCTCAAGATCTGGAGATGTTACCTCTTCGTGGAAAGGTTCACTATCTATTTTGAACATAATATTTTTAGTTACATCTTTTCTTAGAAAGACCTAAACCTGAGGAAAATTCAATGGGTGGAATATCTTTAGTCTTTTGAATTTAACATGGCTAATACCATGGGAAAGGGTAGTATTGTTGTGGATTATTTGAGTAATAAGTTTCTATAAGGCCGCAGCCTTAATTGTTACATAATATTGAGTTAAGCTAAGAATTTACATTAATTCACATTGAATATCTTTTCAAGTTTATATTTTTATAGAATTAGGCCATAAAAATTACATAACAACTCAACTATTACAAAGTAGAAAAGTCTACTCACTATCCATTTTTTCATAATATAAAACATTTTAAAATAAAATATGAATTCTTTTTCTTGATAAAAATATTCATAACATTCATCTTGTCTTCTTCCATTCTCTTACCCATACTTATACCTTATGGAAAAAAAGTCAAAAACTTGGGATGAGCATAAAAATCTAAGTAAGGGATATAAAATAAGGAATGAAACTATTAGTCCATGAATACTTATAAACCCATGAAAACATTTTCACAGAATCATAATTTTCACCTATAAAACATAAACCCTTTATCTTACCTCGGGAAATCATAATATTCCTATAAAAATTATAGAAATCATAAATCATAAAGGAAACTTGTGGAATCTATATCATATATACATTGTAGCTTTCATAGCTACATATGGAGTAACCTTTGTGATTACATTTGGAATACCAATTGAATTATATTCCCTAAATATCTTAGGAGAAACCCATTGTTGTGTGTTAGGTATTCTATCATACATAGAGTCCCCTTTAAAGTAAAATTAATATAAAATTCATAAATATTAATATATATGAAAATGGCTTATTCTATAATTTCTTGAGATGTTACATCCTTACCCCCTTTTGGAAATTGAATCCTCTCAATTTTATTCACTTATCAAATAAGTGGGTTTATTACTCCCTCATGGAATTTTCATATTCCCATGTTACCTCTTAAACTATATAGTTTTTTTACAAAACCTTAACCTGATGAATCGCCATTTTTCACAACACATTCTCTATGTGATCAAGAATCTAGACTGGTTGTTCCTCATAAGAAATATTCTCTTCCAACTGAACTAATTTTGGAATTAAAACATGATATGTATTTGACATATACTTTATTAACTTTGAAACATGAAAATATTGTGTACTTAGGATAAACTAGGAGGAAAAGCCACTTGGTAAGAAACTGATCCAACTTTCTCCAGAATTTCATAAGGTCCAATGAACCATGGACTCAGTTTCCCCTTCTTACCAAAATGTATCACACTTTTCCATGGAGAAACTTTGAGAAAAATATGATCACCTACCTCAAAATAAATATCCTTCCTCCGATTATCTGCATAACTTTTCTGCCTAATCCGAGATGTTCACAAGTGTCGCTGACTCAAATGAACTTTCTCTACCATTTCCTCTACCAACTTTGGTCCCATAAACTTACTTTCCCTGAAATTATCCCAAAAATCTATAGTTAGACACCGCTTTCCATATAAAGCCTAAAATGGTGCCATTTTTATACAGGAATGAAAACTGATATTATAAGAAAACTCAACAAAAGAAAGATGTTGATCCCAACTTCCCTGGTAATCTATTGAACAAGCACGTAGAATATCCTATAAGGTTTTAATTGTTCGTTCTATCTTCCCATCTGATTGAGGATGAAAATCTGTACTGAAATTTAATTTAGTACCCAACAAATTTTTAAGGCCTTTCCAAAATTCATAAGTAAACCTAGGATCGCGATCAGATACAATAGAGAGAGAGACTCCATGTAACCTGACTATATCTTTAAGATACAACCAAGAAAGTTGATCTAGAGATAGTGTATCTCGAATAGGAATAAAATTATTAGATTTAGTCAATCAATCAACAATAACCCAAATCACATTGTTACCTCGATAATTCTTTGGTAATCCCACTATGAAATCCAAGGATATATTTTCTCATTTCCACTCTGGTACTGGAAAAGGCTAAACCATCCCCTTTGGAAATAGTCCCTCTACTTTTACTAGCTGAAAAGTCAAACACTTCATAATAAAGTCATAAATATCTCTTTTCATTACATCCCACCATTAAAACTCTTGAAGGTATTTGTACATATTAGTACTACCATGATGAACTGAAAAAGGAGAACTATAATCTTCACATAACAACTCTTTCTTTAACTGTGAATCACAAGGTACACATAATCTCTTCCAAAATTTCAAAACACAATCTTTATCAATGTTGAATTCAAGAAACTTACCCTTTTTAACCAGTTCTACTTTTTTCTAAAATTCATTGTCTTCCTTCTATGCTTGCTTAATTCTATCTGATAGTGACTATAACACTAAAACCTGAAATAAAAAAGAGTAATTTCATGCACCAACCACTTCCAATCCAAATTTTTTCAAATCATTAACCAAAGGGTTATATTTCAAATGTAACATGGTTAATATATCATTACTTTTCCAACTCAAAGCATCGGATACTTTTTTTTTATTTTTTAGTATAGTAATGAATCATGAAATCATAACCCTTGATTAGTTCCAACCATATTCTATGTCTCGTGTTCAATTATTTCAAAGTGAATATATACTTCAAACTTTTATGGTCAGTATATATTTCACATTTTACTCCATACAGATGATGCCTCCAAATTTTTAAATAAAAAACACATCACCTAATTCCAAATCATGTGTAGGGTAATTTAATTCATGAGTTTTCAACTAACATAAATCATAATAAATAACCTGGTCATTTTACATTAGGACACGACCAAGTCATTTTAAAGAAGCATCATTGTAGATAAAAAATTCACTATTTCTATAAGGTAAGGCCAAAACTGGAGCATTCACCAATCTTTTTTTCAATTCCTAAAAACAATCATTACATTCTTTTATCCATAGAAACTTAACAACTTTTTGGGTTAACTTAGTCAATGGGATAGATAACTATGAAAAAATTTCAACAAACCTTTGGTAATATTCTTATAGACTAAGAAAAATATAAATCTTGGTTATATTTTTGGGTCTTGGCCATTCTTCAACAACTTTCATTTTAATAGGATCAAGAGTTATGACATCTTTAGAAGCAATGTGCCCAAGGAAATAAATTTGTTGCAACCAAAATTCACTCATGATGAATTTCCCAAATAGTTTATTTTCTTTTAAGGTTTTAAAAACAAACCTTAGATAACTTTAATGCTCCTCTTTACTTTTATAATATACCAAAAAGTCATCAACAATGTAACTATTGCACCCTACTGATAGCACATACACCCCACCCTAACATGGTCATTAGGTCTTGGCCCACCAGGTGCCACTAGTTGCCCCGTATACACATGGTCTCCTCCCTAGTATCCACCCACATTCCTGAACGGGTCATCCGACTAATGATCATCCTGACAAGCCAACACATGTTCTTTCTAGTGTGTTTTTTCCTCAATCGCACACACCCTAGGAAACTTACCAAAAGGTCACCCATCTTGATCACTACTCTAGGCCAATCATGCTTAACTATGGAGTTCTAATTAGGTAGGCTCCTGAAAATAAAGGTGCACCTTGTTGACATGAGTCATATAATTTATTCATTTGACCCTTTATCATTCTAGGGTATTACATTCACCCCCCCCCCCAGAGCACAACATCCTCATTATGAGACCTCCATCTCAACCCAGGCACTGCACCACACTTAAGGCTGGGTACCACCACTAATACCAACTGTAACAATTAGTCCCCGCTGATAGTATAGACACCCCACCCTAACATGGTCGTTGGGTCCTAGCCCACCAGGTGCCACCAGTTGCCCCACAGACACGTGGTCCCCACCCTGGGGCCCACCCAGGGGCCCACCCACATTCCTGAATAGTTCATATGACTAATAACTATCCCCACATGCCAACACGTGTTCTTTAAAGTGTTCTTTTTCCTCACTCGCACACACCCTGAGAAACTTTCCATAAGATCACCCATCCTGGTCACTACTCTAGGTCAATCACGCTTAACTGTGCAGTTCAAATTGAGTTGGCTCCTGAAAAGAAAGGTGCACCTTATATTAGCATCACGAACTAATTCAACAATAAATTCAACTTCTTGATCAGGTATAATACTAGGTAACTCATCAAAAAAACATTAAGATACTCATTTACCATTGAAGCATCATTAATCTAAACAGTTCATTTTTTTAAAAAATATGTGCAAGGTAACATTCATTTCCATCTTTTAATATTTTATCAGCTTCCTAGTATATTATCAGTTGTAAGGGTTCATTATTGTACAAAAACATAAAGTCTTTCTAAAAAGAAACCTATTTAGCTCTACAGTCAGTCTTAGCATGGTAAATAGAAAGTTGATCCATACCCAAAATAACATTAAACTCTATGAGAGAAAATAAAGCAAGGTTTATAGGTAGATTATTTCCACGGAAAAGGATAGGAAGATTCTTATAATTTCTTTTTGCCTCAAAATTTACCCTGGGTGTTTTTACCATGATTTCATGGATTCATTTCTTGATCTCAAATTTCCAATTTACAAGAAAATTTCTCATAAATGAAAGAATGAGTAAACTTTAAATCAAACAACACATTTTTATAATCTGAATAAACAAACAATGTACCTGATACTACTTCATTTGATGGACCAACATCTACTGAAGTAGTTGAAAAATATTTCACCACACCTTTCTGCTTATATTTTGGTTGCTTACCATCATTAAAATTCTTCATCAGATACTCGTTTTCATAATGAACCATCTCATTACATTTAAAAAAATTACTGATTGTATATCATATTTTTTCTTACCACTCCCTTAATCTTTTTTAGTGTAGTTATGAGCCTTATGTCTCATTTTACCACATCAAAAGAACTTACCATAATTCAAAAGGCATTCCCCAGTGTGTTTTTTACCATAATTCTCACAAACTATAAACTTAATTTTCTTTCCAACAGAATTTTTTGATGAATTCTTCCCTTTCTCCTACCACCTCAACCATTGTTTCTACTGGTTGTTGAAGAACACATGATCATTGGTAAACTGCATTTCCATATTCTCCACACATCAAACAAGTTTTTCATAACTTTTGAACTCAATATAATCCAATTCCATTCGATAATTTAGCTTTAATCCTAAGTAAAAATGTTTGATTTTAATATTAAGATCTCAGATGAAATTTAGAGAATACATTTCCAATCAAGTAAATTTTTCTTCATAAGAATCCACTGATTCATCCTTCTGCCTCAATTATAAGATTTTTTTTCCATCCTAAGTCAAACCACCTTAGGAAAATATTTCTCAAGAAATGTATTTTTGAATTCATCCTAATCAAGAGCATAAATCTCCTCACTTTTCCTGATATTATTAACCATTGACCACCACTGATCAGCTTCACCTTAAAAATGGTAAATAGAAATACTAACCTTTTGATTTTCTAAACACCCCATTACATCAAAAATATATTATAGTGCTTTAATACACACATTATCTAACACATGGTCAGATTATCCTCTGAATAACAGAGGATTTTGCCTCATGAAATTGTTCACTACTGACATGTTACTTTGTGGTTAGTCTATCTAATCTCATGCATGGATACCACCTCCATTTATAGCCTGAGTAAATTGCTCCATCACTGCAACAAACTATTCAATTTTTATTCTGACTATCTTAGGTTATGGATTTGGAAGGTTGTTTTCCTCTAGATGTCATCCTAGCACAGCTTCCCTATTTCCTCTACAAAAAACCATTATGAACATATATATATTAGATGAAGAAACATGGTAATATTTAAATTCTATATCATTTAAATTTTACTATAAAGTAAAAAATCATTTATGGATGTTCTATTAACAATATCCTAACCCCTAAAGTTTTCTAAACCTCCCTTTGATACCAACTATAAGGCCCCAGCCTTAAATGTTACATAATCTTGAGTTAATTCAAGAATTTACATTAATTCACATTGAGGATATTTTCAGGTTTTGAGTTTTATATAATTAGGCTATAATAATTACATAACAACTCAACTATTACAAAGTATACAATTTTACTAACTATGTATTTTTTCCATAATATAAAACATTTTAAAATAAAACATGAATTCTTTTTATTGATAAAAATCTTCATAACATTCATCTTTTCTTCTTCCTTTATTTTATCCATCCTTATACCCTGTAGAAAAAATTTCAAAAACTTAGGATGAGCAAAAAAATCTCATTAAGGGATATAAAATAAGGAATGAAACCATTATTCCTTGAATACTTATAAACCCATGAAAACATTTTCACAAAATCATACTTTTCACCCATAAAACATAAACCCTTTAGTTTACCTAATGAAATCATAAGATTCCTATAAAAATTGTAGAAATCATAAATCATAAAGGAAACTTATGGAATCCATATCATAGTTATATTGTATCTTTCACAACTACATAGGGAGTAACCATCATGGTTACATTTGGAATACCTATCATAGTATATTCCCTAAATCTCTTAGGATAAACCCATTGTTTTGGGTAGGGTATGCTATTAGACACAGTGTCCCATTTAAAGTAAAATTAATATCTAATTCATAAATATTAATAGATATGAAAATGACTTATTAAATAATTACCTCAGATTTTATAGTTTCCTTCTTAATTAGTTTCAGAATCAAAGGATGAATAGAATCTAATGGGACTCATTATTCAGATTCACCTAAATGTGATAAAGGGAAACACGTTATTGTTCTGGTTAGTGCTCAGCTGACTTAATCACTTATCGAGATGATTATTTAATAGAAACAATGGTATGAATATTTTAGGAGTATCAAAAAATATTTATATGGTAGGGAGACCATTTTTAAGTGATATTTCTTCCCAAAAGGTTTCCTCTATTTTAGAAGCTGATTTTTCATCCCCTCTTCTAGTAGGAGTGTTGTGATAGAAAGTTTTCATTCTTCCCATTGGGTTATAAACCCCGGTGCAATGAAGATGTACTATGATATTAAGTGTTGATTTTGGTGGCCATATTTGAAATGAGACATAGGATCTTTGTATCTCATTATAATTCATGACATCTAATAAAGACTAAAGACCAAAAGCCTCCTATAATACTTCAGCCTCTACAGGTGCCTGTATGGAAATTAGATAAGATGTTTATGGATTTTATCATTGGTTTACCATATACTTCACAAGGGAATAATTCCATGTGGGTGGTGATTGATCAACTAACCAAGTTGACTCATTTCCTTTAGATTTTAATTCACCACTAAGGTTGATGATTTGGGAAAGCTCTATGTTCAAGAGTTCATGATATTTCACATGGTGTATTATACTATTGTTTTGAATAGGTATCCCTATTTTACCTCTTAGTTTTTTAAAGTCCTCTAGGAGGCAATGGGTTCTCAATTTAAGTTGAACAAAGATTAACATCCTTATACAGATGTCCAGAAAGTGAAAGATATTCAGTTTTTGTAGGATGTGATTTTTTCTTGCATCATAGATGTTAGAGGCTCTTGGGATAACCATTTGGGACTGGTTGAGTTTTCATATAATAATAGTTACCAGTCATCTATAAGAATAGATCTCTTTGAGGATTTATATGGCTGACTGTGTAAGTCACCTCTTTGTTGTTCTGAGGTTGGTAAAAATTATTTTATGGGAACAAGAATTATTTAGGTTACATTAGTGAAAATTCAAATCATTTTTCAATGATTGAAAATGAATAAAAGTTATCATAAGTCTTATATAGATTGTTGGCATCATCCTTTGTATTTTTTGGTAGGTGATAGGGTGTTCTTGAAATTTTTACCTTGGTTAGGTCAATGTTGGCTTGCAAAGAATGGAAAATTAGCATTGATATATGTGGGGCCTTTTGACATAATTGGGAATATTGGAAAAGTGGATTATTGGTTATATTTTCCATCCTATTTTACTTATATCCATGATTTTTTGGTGTTTCTTAACTTAAGAAGTGTCATATTGATCCCTCTCATGTTCTGAACTGGGAAGAGATTTATTTGGAGCTGGACATGTTAATGGTCGAATGACCAGTCTAGATTATTGATTCTCATGAGAATATTTTTCATGTGAATTTTATTATATTGGTTCGAGTATTTTTTTTGCATCATGGAATGGATTCTAATGAGACATAGGAATGGGAATCATTGATGAGGGATCATTGGCCTCATATTTTCTATGATCAATATCATTTGGATTGACTTTTTGGGGATAGAAAGTGAAATGGTGGGGAGAATTACCACATCATGATTCCACTTTAAGGTAATTAAATATTTTTTTTACTATATTTTTTTTATACTATTCTTGGGTTGTTCCAAGTGATTTTTTGGGATTTTTTAGAGGTTTCTAGGCATGTTCATGGATGGTGCATGTTTAGAAAAAATTGTAAATCATTCCTAGAAAACCATGTGATATGTGGTATTTTGGGATAGTGTAATTTTTTATAGTTTTCATATAGTTTTTCAAACATACAACCAAACCATGTGGATATATATGGGAAAAAAGAGGTATATGGTTTGTTAAACTGTGTAGTGTGAATTAATTAATCTAAAAATATCTTTTTGGACATGAATCACCTTCTATTTGTCTCATTATTCCTTTTATATCCTAGTATCTTAACCTTAGGGATTCCTATTATATATTTTATATATCCAAACCCTTATACAGATTTATTATGAAGGATCAAGTGGCATTGGATCTTGAAAATAAAAGTTACAAATCTTTTTTTCATCATTCTTCATCATTCCTCTAGATCTCCTCTATTTTCTTGAAATGAATATTAGATCATAGATTTTATCGACAAATATAATCTTTATTTCATGATATAATGATAATTATATTATATTCCATATAGGGAATAAATAAAGGGATAGGATCTATGTTTTCATTGTGAAAACATTTGAAGGTTTCTATGGTAAGTGTTCTCCTTTGAAATTTGTTGATCTAGGGTTCAATAATTTGGGATTTTATGGGATGGTTTTCATAGTTTAGGATCTCTTATTAAACCCTAAGATCCCTCTTCTAATTTTTCTTGTGGATCATGATTGGATATTCCAAGTGTTTAATTATGTCGATTCATAAAAAACCTTTATTTATTAAACCATACTTGTTTTCTCATTTCAAATTGGTTTTGTAAATTAATTTATGGAATGATTTATGATTCTTGAAATGTTATGGTTGGGATTCTTTCATAAAATAGACATCCCCTTTTGTATTGAAAATATAAATGGATTTCAAAGAATAATTTATTGTGAATTTGGGTATTGATGTGTGATATGTCCTTGAAATGATTTGATCTGTGAAAGTGAAAGCCTCCAAGTTTGGGGAATTTTTTAAATTGAAATCCTTCAAGTGTGCTCTACGGAACATGAAGACCTTAGGTACTTAGGGGGTAGTCTTGGGACAATCATTGGAATTTAATTATTATTAAAACACTAACTAAACATTATTGATATAGGGAGACACTTTTGGGAGTGGACTTTGACCTCTTAGTCCAAGTTTCCTAGGGTAATGTGCACATCAAGTGGCCTTTGATCATTGAAACTACATGAGGATCCAAGCTAACCCAGACTTAACCTACCCTAGGGATAGTTTCCATGGTTATTTTTTGGATTTATTACTTATAAATGGATTGAGAAATGGTTTATTTTTATATTATTTGAAAATGGTTTGTTTATAGATGCTTTATAAAATGTTCTAAAATGGTGGATTTCTATGATTTATTGAAAATTATGTAAATCTATATTTCATTCATTTTCTTTCTTTAAATGAGAATAATTGGTTTATTTATTGAAGACTATTTATGGAACACTTTGTGGGATCCTTCTTGGATTATTTTTCTCACACTCAGTGCATACCTTTGGGTGTGTGTGGACCTTGTTTTTTCTAACACAAGTAGAGACAAGGTGTCACATAGTGGTGATGGGTTTCCATATTAGTGGGGTGTGGGAGTTTGGTGGTGACATGGTGGAGTGTTTTCCGTCATATCACATAGATATGGGATGTCTTTAGTACTTTGGTTTACCTATTATGGTTTGGAACTTGTATTTTCCTTATACTCTTTGACTTTTAATATCTAGCTTTTCATTAGAAATTTGTCTTTATTATATATATGTCAATTTTTTTGTTCAGTTTATTATGGGATAAATCATTCCCAAAGGTAGTTCTTGATGCTCAAGAACTTGTCACCAACCTGTGGGGATCAAGAATGCCCTTCGGGCCTTGCCACGAGCCAGCTTGGGTGTTCGGTCCAAGGATAACTCAGGTTAGGTTATGAAAAATATTTTTTACTAATTAAATAAAAATATTAAATTTAATATCTATTGTATTTTAAAAAATCATTCATTATTTTTTATATAAATTGAATTTATTTTAAAATTTTAAAATATATAATTTATGTTTATTATGAAGAATATTAAAATTCATAATTATATATATATATGTATATTTATTTATAAAAATTGCATTAATTACATTTGAATATCATAAATTATTAATATTATAAATAATGGCATATATATATAATAATCTTATTAATAATATTTATAAAATATGAATATTTATATAGAAATTTGTTAAACTCAATTTAAGTTAATTGAAGTTATAATTTCATTATTTTATAATATATTAATATTATATTCTAACTACACACACACTGGAAATGTATATTTTAATTTTTCTATGTAGGTATATTTGTATATATATATATATATATATTATACACGTACATGGCAATGTGTTATTTTGTACATGTATGTGTATATATTTTTTTTGAACATACAAACACAACCAATGAGATGTGTGAAATTGAAAAACCAAAAGTGTGTGTCTATGTATATATTAATTTATTAAATGTTAAATAATAATATTGTGTATGAATATATAAATAATAATAAATCTATAAATAATAATGATAATAATAATAAATGTATTTATATTCTAAATAATAATAAATGTCTAAGCAAGCTAGGGTCAAACCTCTTTTATTAATATTATAATAAATGTATTAATCGAAACAAGTTAGGGTCAAGCCTTTTTATTAAGGACAGAATCCCTTTTCTAACTGGGTTGAGAGACAACTCTTAAATGACTTGTAGAACCAAACATTACATGGATTGAAGGTATTTGTGGCTTGAAATCCCTTTTACATGGCCCAAAGGTCCATTTTTTAGTCTAAAGGCCCCTTCAGTGAATGGTACTACTGCAGTACTCATAGCTGCAGTAGTACCTACCACCGTTATACTTCCAACTATAGTGTTGTTGCTACCACACCATCACCACTGCTATAGTAGCACTTCTACAATAGTACCCTGGGAAAATCCCGCAAACTTAAGACCATCGGGGGTTGAACCCCTGACCTCTTGGATGCCAAGTAGGGGGTAGTACCACTCAGGAACCAACTTGTTGGCATAAATTTATTAATAAATATATTAATATCATAATAAATGTAATAATATTGTGATGAATGTATTATTAATATTGTGAATAATAATAAATGTATTAATATTATGCATAATAAACAATAAATGTATAAATATTAACAATAAATGAATTAATAAATGTATAAATATATAAATATTATTAATAAATGTATTAATATTATTAATATTATGAATAATAAATTTATTCATATAATGTATAATAATTTTATTATATTAGGTGCTTGGGGGTAAAATTGCATCAAACACACACACACAGGCCTAAAAGGCATGTCATAGCTCCCCCAAGGGATAACCTACCTAACCACCCACTTTATTACATCATATATATTTGGCCCAAAGGCCCAGTGGGTATGTAGCCCATTACATGGCCCGTAGGCTCGAATTTTTGGCCAAAGGCCCATTTTGTGAATAGTAATGCTATAGTACCCGCTTGCTATAGTACCCACCACCACTACAGTTCCCTTTGCCACTATAATGCCCATCGTTACTACAGCAACCTGTGCCCAATGGGTTTTGAACCCCCATTTTTCATGTAGGATTATGGGGTGCTTACCACTAAGCCAAACTAAAACTACTCATGAATAATAAATTTATTAATATTATGTATAATAAATGTATAATATTATGAATAATAAAAGTATTAATATTATGAATAATAAATATGTTAATATTATGAATATTAAGAGTATTAATATTGTGTATAATAAAAATTAGTGTATAATATTATGAATATTAAATTTATTATTTTATACTATTATTTGGGGGTATAATTACCACAAAGCGAAGATACACCCAACCCACCCATATTAATATTTTGTATAAATGTATAAATAATAATAATAAATATATATAAATAATAATATTATATATATAAGTTTTTCACAGTATATTATTAATTATAAAACCATAAAATTAAAAGTAAGAATTTTAATAATTATATTTAAATAAATTTATAATTACTAATATATAGATATATTATAAATTCTAATTAAGTATATAGATGTATATATTTTATTGGTTATATATAAAAATATAATTAATTATTAACTACATTTAAAAGTTATAATTATAGTTTAAAATATTATTATTTATATAAATGAATAAATATTTTTTAAAATATATCATTAATTATATAAATGTATAATTCTATTCAAAAAATATTTATTTTCATACATAAAAATTATTTAAAATATTCATTACTAATTAGTTAAATATAAATATTAATTAATAATTTTAGTATTATAATAATTTATATAATTTTTTAATTATAAAATTACTAAAATTATAAATATGATTTCATTTTATAGATTCATTTAAATATTTAAAGTTTCATTTTTTCAAGTAATGATTTACATATAGTACTATTTATTTACATGTAAGTGTGTGTGTGTGTGTGTGTCTGAAGAACCTAAATACATGTGTGAGTTTTTTTGATATGTGAACCCAACACATACCCATGTGTATCCAATTATATATATATATATATATATATATAATGAAAATAAAAAATGATAATTATTTTTTGTTCTATATATTATCATTTATTTTTTAAAATATATTTTATATTTAAAAAAATATTTTAATATATTTATATGATTATTTATATATACTATATATTTATATATTGTATAATATAGATATATAATAATAATATTTAAATATATATAAACACACACAAACACACACATATATATATATAATTATATATATATATTATAATATGAAAATAAATATATAACTTGAAATATGAACTATATTTAATGTAATTATATATTTATTTATATAAATCATGTTACTAATGGTGATCTGTCATTGAATACATGAAAATTTAATATTTATATTACCCTACTTACTAATTGCAACTAGATAATGGTGAGTACGGGTGAAGAATCCATAGGGAAGGTTTTTTGTGTTTGTGAGTGACCAAAACAATCAAAAAACAAAAATAAGAAAACAAAACCAAGAAGGTGATGAAATACAGTGTGGAAAAATGAAGTGTGAACAGGGATTAGTGATGGTAAAAACCAAAACAAATGGTAGAGACAAACATTGGATGAAATTAGGATCCTTAGACTGCTTTGAACTGAGTAAAAATGATAATCTCCAATCCTACTTGAATTATTATAATAATTTAGTGCTTTGAGAAAAAGTGGAGGTTCACTGAGTTGTCACTTCGGTGAACTTCCACTACTTGTTGAACCTTATTGAGTCTTGATCTCTAAATATTAAACTTAGAATTAATCCACTCATTATAGAGAAGAGGTTCATTTACCTTTTCCAATTTTTAGTACTTCAGTAAATGATCAAGAATGAAAAGATTCACCACCATTATCAGCCAGTTCATGAGCAGTGAGGAATGATGCTAGTAATTAAATGGAAAATAAAAACAAACTTAAAATTCAAAAAAAAATTATATTAATAAAATCAGTATGCATAAATGAAATTTAGTTCATCCCAGCCTAATTCCTCTAAGAAAACAATCTACTCGTGAAACCTAAAACAGTTATCCAAATTGAAAGAAGGAAGAGAAGTGGAAACATATTTTGTGAGATTGGATCCTTCCTCAAACTCCAGCTCTAAATATAGTTATACTCCCATATCGATCCTTTATTGCTTCTCTCTGTGTCCTGGTGTGAATTATTGATTAGAATTTGGATTCCCCCTTTTTTGGAGGGGTGAGTGTTTCTGATTTCCCTCCTTTCTACCTCATTTTAAATGAAAATTTCACATTCCACTTCAATTCATGCTCAAAGTTACTATTTGGTAACCAATTTTTACTCTCCTTCACATGGCATGCCTTCATTATCCCCCTTCATCCTTATGTCATTTGATCAATGCTCCTCCAACAATTTTTGTTCCATGCACGTGGGCTTGTTACCCCGTAAAACAACATTTTCTCAAAATTAAATCCCTTTAAAAACTCTCAGGGGTATATTGGACTCTAGAATCTTACATATTCTAGAAGATACTAAAACCACCATATCTGAATAATTGTACTCTATATTTAAATTTTTATCAGCACAAGATCAATGTCGAAGGCCCACGCATGTTCCTTGCTCATCCTTCTTTAACAACTCATCCAACACCTCCTCAAAAAAAAATTGGACCTGGAATGAATTGGTTAGGTAATAGAACCATATCATTAGGGTGTAGTGAGGACAACCACCATTTATGTCCCTGCAAAACAAAAACATCAAATAATTAAAATATTAGTATTATTTTTATTATTATTATATTATAATTATTAATATATATATACTTATTATTATTATTATTATTATATATTTAGGTGTCTTTAGGGTGCGGTCATCCTCTGGCACATCTTTAACTGTGGGATACATCATGAATATCACCTCAGTCAAGCCCTCTTCAAGTGGAGAACAGGTGTGGTCCAACATCTTAGTCTTCAATTAATTCGATGAGGGTCAGTTTGATTGGTTCCTTCATTAATGGTGGAGACATTAGGTTTCTTCAAGTGTAGGATTTAAGTTCATCTGTATCTTTAGGTTTGGTCAGTTGGATTAGGTGAGTTCTAAATAGTTGTTATGGCATCCATTATTCCTCAACCAGTAAGTTGGATCAACTTCATATTCAATCATGGGATCGTGCTACGGTGGATTGGAGTTCTTCATGTGTGGTTGAATCATCTTGGATAGGTTTCTACTAAGGGATATATTGACCTCCTGATCTATTTCTACATGGTTGAATCTTGGATCATCTACAGCCTCTCCCTTCTTCAATAGTGGCGCGATAGTAAATTCTTTAAGCATCGGTTGATTCATGATCTTCATAGGTGGTGTTTGGTTTTCTATTGTGGGTTTATTCAAATGGATATGGTATATCGGGTTCATTCATCAACAGAAATGGGTTTTGGATAATAGGATTCAGCCCGTGCATGTTTCCAAATTTTTGATAAGATATTTTTTTAATATGAGATATATTTTATCCTATCACATAGATAAGGCTACATGTGTTGCTCGTGGGGAGATATATATTTTATATCTATTTAGATGAGATAAGTGTTTTATTTTTAACATGGAAGATACATGGTGATTTGGAAATTTAAGGTATAATATTTCATATCTTATCTATATTTTTAATAAGTAAATAGTGAAGGCTTTAAAAGGGAATGCAGTTTTTAGAAAATAGAGAGAGTTGTTTAAGATATAGTCCATCGAGATCAAGGGGAAAGGGGATGTTGAATTTTTGGTATCCCATATGGATCGTTGGTGATGGTGAATGATACATCAATGGTGGATCTAATATGGGATGGAATATCATGTTTGTGGTAGCATGTGAAGCACATCGACATTGATCAGGTGTGAAGAAACAGCAACATGATCAATTATCAGGGCCATGTATCAAGAGTCTTCTTGATTGTGGTGATCAAGAGGAATGTACTGGTTTATGATCTATGGTAAATCATGATGGAAATATCATGGGGGAGAGATAAATCCTTCAACTTTCATTAGATGGTGTGAGGCTAATGCATGTTTGGATTTGATCCCTAGGGTAGTGGTGTTTCTTTGATAGAAGGGTGATGTTTTTTCACTAATGGATCTTTCAAGCATGGAGTTCATGAGATTTTTTTTAGAGAAATGAAAGAGGTTTATCAAGGTATAGTTTTCACACAGGTATTTGTATTCTCTCATTTGTAATTCAAGTTTGGGAATTACTTAGATTTTTTACTCTCTGGTTCATGGTGGATATTTTTGAATTGCCCTGTGGTTTTTTAATCCTCCACATTGGAGGGTTTTTTCATGTTAAAAATATTGTATGCTGATTTATTTATTCTACTTTATATCACTTTTATTATTAATTTTATTTCTCACAAATTGTTTCGCAAGCAATTTTTATCCTGATATTGGGAATATCCCACAACACTGGAGGCCTTGGATTCACCTCATGGTAGAAGGAAATGGTGGTGGTAGCTAGATTGAGTAGCAGTAGTAGAATGGTGTCATGACCCATCCCAATGGGGCCTACGCCGTGACTCCCCAAGCTAGCCTCCAATAGGCTAGAGGTGGGTGACTAGTACCGAGTAGGCATATTACTAACATGGGAGGCATTGCCTAAGTACCTGTACACATGCACACATATTCAAGCCAACAATTTTGAAATGTAAAAACCACTAAGGAACAAAATTCATGCATGGAACTAAACCCAAATAATATAGTATAATAGAAAGTAAAGTGAGGAAAGTAAACTAGGCCAGAATACAATCCCACCAAAATAATGAGCCTTAAAACTACAAAATTCAACCTGTAATTAAGAAATAGGTACTGGGACTACTGCTCATAGCTGTAGTAACACCTCGACCTATAAGGAAGCTCACAAAGGTCGGTCTGGTCCTGGTCCACCCTAAACTCTGTCAAAAGGTCTCTCATTTACACAAGACATGACATGTGTAGGCAAGGCCTGTATAGGGGTGAGTATTAAAATACTTAGTAGGGGACTCCAAGACCACAAAGAAATACACAAAGTAAAGGTACAGTCATCTCTACATAGTATATGTCTACAGAAACATATCCAGATATACTTGAAACCTAGACTCGTAGTCTAGAGGTAAGTCACAATGATCGCATACCCACGCTAGGGATTCAGTTGGAAGATTTCATGAAGATATCATCCAAGAGAACTCACTCTATGAGTCAGATAGCTCTGATGATGTCCATCCGAGAAGTAAGTTCCTTAGGAATTGTCACGAGAGAGAGAGAGAGACACTGATAGATCTAAAGAGAGAACAAATGCACTCATTCTGGTAGAACTCACTCCTAAGTGGGTAAAGATCATGATACATGGATGAGGATCACTACTAGGGCCTTGGCGTATACCACGACTCATCTGCATTCACCTACTAAGTAGAGTATTGTGTTCTTTAGAATTGTACACGTCGATACATAACTCTACCTAAGGTCAAGAATGGGTAGAGGATCTTTCTTTGGGACTCTCAGAGGGATTATGACTCTATCCAGAAAGTCTTGCTGAAGGGATCATACTCCTGTGGATGGAAACGATGCCTAAACTTCAAGGGAATGATAAAGGGGGGAACTAACCCAAATGAAACTTTTCCAAGGAATTGTGGAAAAGAAGATCAATCCATGTGCAGAAAATTTCACATCGTGTAGAAAGGTAACATGTCATGTCCTATGACCTCAGGCACTTCCCATGTACAACGACTCATGTCGAAGAGCATGTCATGTAGAAAGATATATATACAGCATGTAAGAATGTAACATGTTGTGTCCTATTATCTGGGGGTCGCTCTGTGTACATTGGTTATGTGACCGTACATGGATTCAACCCGTGTCTACCAACCCATGTACCGGTACACGGGGTAACCCACGTGACCGACCTGGTCTGTCCATGTGGTGGAGTACATGTCATGTACTCTACCCCGTATTTGTTTAGTATCTGAGATACACATTGAGTCCCATTTAATGGCCCATACATTGTGTGACAGTTTTCACACGCCGTGTTATTTCTTCCTACATCGCAAAACTTTAGTCACCACTAAGTCGGCCCCACACGTCATGTTCTTCGAAGAACACATCGTGTTCTTCGGGATTTTCCAGAAAGAACCATTCCTCCTCCCGTACCTTTTTTGATCTTTTATTCATCGATTATTCCATCTGATCTCCATGAAACTCAAGGTTTGAGGTATCCCCGACACCGCAAAGTTGATTTCATTGGTTTTGGGCCTCCAATTAGCCCTGAAAACATGTTTTGATCCACCTTCATGAAGAAACATTGAAGAAATATTTCTCTCAAACCAAGTCAATTCATCTGCTACCATCTTCTTCACACCTCTGTTGGGTCATCATGATGTCGAATCTCCAATTTGGGATTGTTGCATTGTGAAACGGATGTGTAACGATCCGTTGTTCATAACCCCGTGAATAACGCGAAGAACATGAGGTAAAAAGAGGAAGAATAAATCCACACAATGAATTGAGGAATGAACCTCCAACTTCATTCATCACAGCATTGATCTACTCCTATTAGAAGAATCAAATAGAGAAAATCAAATTAAATAAAATCATGCACAGATTAATTCCCCAAAATAAACCTGATAAAGGACCCTCCCACAAGAACGAACAACCCATGGGTCAACCTGTTTGTGGGTTGATCTGTGTTCATCATTTGAGTCCAAGAATGGAGAAAAGATTTGAAATAGTAACCCCTACCATGATCATCATAAAAGAGGGATAGCGGTTGTCGGTTGGGATTTGATCTCGTTGTGCAACGATCCACGCATCATCATTCATTTAGAATTATCTGAGGTGGATCCTCTCCAAAGTTCCAATGGATTCCATGGAAAGTTTTCAAGATTATGAGTCTAACCATGGGCTCCCAGTTATTTAAAACCACATAACATGTCACTGCATTATGAAGATGTTAAAATAAAATAAACTATTAAATTTATTTTATTTCCTTTAAAATATCAAAAAACTAACTTCTACTGTTGACCCATGTTGGTCGATGTTAGGACCCACCTAAGGTAAAATCACTTCTATGAATGCAACTATGCCCTTGGATTTTATGATCTGGGCAACCGTTTAAAATTTATTTCACTTTTTTAGGAAAACCACTCGTACGCATTATTTAAATGTTTAATTTATTTCAAATATTTAATACGGGAACTCCAAGACTCAGAATCACACGTTGTCTCAAAGTATAGTCTCTTAATAATTCTATATAATATTTAAAAATAATACTTGAAAATCTGATAAATTACATTATCCCCACCTTAAGGATTTTACATCCCCAAAAAGCTAAAATAAAAGGATACTCAAACAAATGTGGGTACTGTGCACGAATCTGAGCCTCCCACTCCCACATTCTCTCTTGAAGATTACCATGCTTCCACCGGACATACACCAAGAGAATCTCTCAACCACAAAGGATCCTCTCATGTTGATCCTCAATCCCCACTGGGTACTTTGTGAAGGTCGCACCATCCTTGATGTCATGCTCACCCTAGTTGATGACGTGTGATGGGTCATGCACATACCTCCTCATCTGTAACATGTGTAAGACATCATGTACCCAATGCAAATGTGGTGGTAGATCTAGGGAACAAGAGCCTCATCTCAGTTGGTGAGGTATCCTTAAGTGCATCCACAAGACCCAGGTTCAAAACCAGGTAGAGGCATTTTCCAGGGGTATTATAGTAGGTACTGTAGCAGGTACTGTAGTGGTATTGTAGCAGAACTGTACACTTTGTGGGTACTATAGTAGAACTGTACACTATACAGGTACTGCAACAGAACTGTACACTGTGCAGGTACTGTAGTAGGCACTGTAGTAGTTATTGTAGCAGGTATTGTTTGGTATTGTAGTAGTTGGAACTATTCACCTTGGGCCACCGGTTTGGGCTTGGAGTCCTTAAGGCTTTTTGGCTACCCAGGCTTTCGGGTCAGTAGGGCTTTCTGGACACCTTTAAGGCCTTCGGGCTACCTCAAGGCCTTCGAGCCACATGCAGTTTCCCCAAACAAACTACAAAAAAGGAGTAACCCCAGAAGAGGATTTAGAGCATGTGCACTCACCAGAGCAGAACAAAATGGATTTTTCAGAATGAGAGGGTATGGCTATGCCATCGGGACCAGCCTATGCTTGCACAGGAAGCCTAGCTAGACTTCCATGCAAAGGTGGAGAGCTACTATAATGATGCAGATGTTGGGGAGGGGAAGTTCCATGTAGATAGTCTGGTTGAATTCCCTAATACTGTCAGGTCATGTAATCTTCTAAGCCTATGGGCCATGTAATATCTGAGCCTATGGGCCTTGTAAGGGTTCCCCCTCATCCCTTGAAAGGGGGGTTATCAAAAATCAATAAAAATGAAGGCCTTCGGGCCATTTGGGCTGGTGGTAGAGTTAGGAAGCATGCCACCTCACCAACTCTGTGTAGTATCTGAAAGGGCTGATGAACCTTGGAGATAACTTATTGCCCTGACCAAACCTCTGCAACCCTCATTAAGGTGAGACTCAAAGGAAGACATGGCCGCCCTCTCCAAACTGTAGAGTTCTTCTCCATATATTAGCATAAGACTAATGTTGTCTCCAAAAATTCTTTATCCACTCCTGGATGATCTACAGCTTCTCAGTGGTAGCTCGCACCAACTCTAGTCCTATGAGAGCTGACTCTCCGGGGTCGGTCCAGCAAAGTAGTGACTGGAAGGGTTGCCCATATAAAGCCTCAAATGGTGCCATACTGATGGTGGAGTGGTAGTTCTTGTTATACATAAACTCCACTAGTGGTAGTTGGTACTCCCAAATGTGACCAAAGTCTAAGATATAGGCCGGAAACATATCCTCCAGAACTTGAATGGTTATCTTAGTCTAACCAGCAATCTGGGTATGGAATGTCATGCTCAAGCGTAGCTAAGTCCCAAATGCCTCCAAAAATCCCTTCCACAATTGGGATGTGAAATGAGCATCACGATTTAATACTATCATCAAAGGGAATCCATGAAGTTGAACTATCTCCTACATGTAGAGGCGTTCCAAGATCTCTAAAGAACTCTACTCCCTAATAGCTAGAAAGGGGGCTGACTTGGTGAGTCATTCAATGATCACCCAAATGGAATCGTGTTCCCTAGACGTTCGTGGTAATCCTATAATTAATTCCATCGATATTCCATCCCACTTCTACTCTGGTACTTCTAGGGGTGAGTTAACCCTACTATAACTTGGTTCTCAACCTTCACCTGTTGGAACATAAGGAATCAAGAAAGGAACTCTGCTACTGCCTTCTTCATACCTATCCACCAGAACTAACACTAGAGGTCCTGTTACATTTTTTATACTCTAGGATATACTACCAAGGGGTTATGTATAAAACTCCCTCAAGACCTCCTCCCACAATGCCACTGGCACAACTGTGTGTCCTCTGAAAAGGAAGATGTTCTCTCCACCTTGTGAATATTTATAAGGATCATTTCCTTTGGATAAATATGCATGTAAAGTCACACAGTCTATATCCCCTAGTTGTGACTCCCTGACTCACCACAAGAGTGTAGGGGTGATAACCATAGACTAGATTTAAGCTACATTATCTCCATCCATGAAGGATAACTGTAGAGAGGCCAACTACTCTAATGCCCCGCTCAGAAAATACGAACTTGATCTCCAACTGAGAGTATCAGACACTACATTCCCCTTCCTAAGAGTATCGACAATCTCAAAATTATAATCCTAGACGAACTCCATCCATTGCCTCTACCTCAGATTCAGATCCTTCTATGAGAATATGTACTTGAGGCTCTTGTGGTCAGAGTAGATGATGAACTTTTTCCCATAAGGTAGTGTCGCTACATCATCAACGTGAATACTACCACTGCCAACTCAATATCATGAGTCACATAGTTCTGCTCATGTGGACTTAGTTAGTGAGAACTATAAACAATCATTGGATATCTCTGCATTAGGAAACAGCTATAATTAGTCCCTGATGAGTTACAAAAAACTAATAAATCGACACCCTCTTCTGGAAATCTCAAGATCAGTGCACTCATAAAAATCTTCCTCAACTACTGGAAATCCTACTGGAACTTATCCTTCCATATGTAAGGTTGTCCTTTTCAGGTCAAATCTTTCATCGGTGCTGATATTCGGGATAAATTAGGGATAAATCTCTGGTATTATCTTGTCATCCCAAGGAAGTTTCGCACTTCTATTGCACTCCTCAGTGGCTCACATGCTAACACCACCTTGACCTTGATTGGGTCCACTACTACTCCATCTGTTGATATAAAATTTCCCAAAAAGTGGACCTCGTGTATCTAAAATTGGAAGTTCAAGAGATTCCCATAAAGTTTGTGCTCTTGGAGTATGTGTAGAACTATTCATAGGTGTCTCATGTGCTCCTCCTCTAATGTTGAGTACACAAAGATGTCATCAATGAATAACACTATAAAATAGTCTAGGTATGGCTGAAATATCTAGTTTATAAGTCCCATGAACACTTTGGGGGAATTCGTTACACCGAAAGGAATCACCAAGTACTCATAGTGACTGTAATGTTATCTAAAAGTCGTCTTCGGTATATCCTCATATTATACTCGTAATTAGTGGTAACCCGATCAAAGTTAAACCTTTGATAACCATTTTTTCCCTCTTATATGATCAAAGAGGTCATCAATCCTTGGCAGTGGATAATTGTTCATCATTGTTACCTGATTCAGTCGCTGATAATCCATGCACAACCTCAAACTCCTATATTCCTTCTTGGTAAACAAAATTGGGGCCACCCAGGGTGAAACACTGGGTCTTATGAATCCCTTCCTCTGCAAATTCTTTAGCTTCACCTTCAGCTCATGAATCTCTATAGGAGCTATCTGATATGCCTGTGAGGATATCGGTGTCATCCTGGGGTGTAAGTCGATGTCGAAGTTGATCTCCTGGTAGGGAGGTAATCCTGGAACATCTTCTAGAAAGAAATCCTCGTAATATGCTAGTATCACTGGGAACTGAAATCTCACAACATCTGCTACTCCAAGGGTAAGTCTATCTAACTCATGAGTGATTGTATGCAACCTCCTAAGAATGAGACCATTCTGTGATCCCTGGGTTTCCTTTTCACCAACAAAGGAAAACCTCATTCCATCAATGCGGACACATAGTACTCTTCACCTAAATCATTCAATCTAGTCATGGAATGAATATAACCAATCCATACTAAGAATGATGTAAAAGTCCTCGACACTACCACCAAGAGGCTCCAACTAAAACTCTCACCTCCAAGGATAAGATCACACTGTTAGAAAAGATACATGATCATTGAGTCTCCTCCCATAATTTTCTCCAAGCGTAAGGGTCGAGTTAACAGCTCTACTGGAATATTAAGGTTTCAAGCAATATGTGTGGTGAGGAAAAAATGACTGGAACATATATCTATTAGTATGGTAGCTAAGGTATAAAATACATAGATCGTACCTTGGATCATCCCTGGAGTCCATGGGTCGTATACCTCGACCACATTTAGCTACCCTTGCCCCTATCCCCCAGCTCCCTATGACTGGTACGGACCTCCTAGGGGTGGTGGTGGAAGTAGGTCAAAGCATCTACCACCTCTTGCAGCTCTCACTACTCCTCTTTCACATCCTTCGCCTAGTGATTTTGTATGTTCCACTCTAAACCTCTTCCTAAATGGTCCATCCAACACCTCCCTATAAGTATCTCTATGGGTTGGACAGACTCTTTCAATATTTCATTTGCTATCACACAAGTAGAATCACCTTTATCTAGGATGAATGGATCTAGCCTGAGAGCCCTGGACCACAAATACTCTATCTTGGGTCATCTTGTGACATCTCTCATGTCCCAATCCCTATGCCTGATTTAGGCTCCCTACTGCTGAGGTCTCTGTACCTGTATGCCTGCTACGGACTGTCATTGGCTGTCTATACTCATCCAAGAAGCTTTCAACCACCAAATCTTTTTTGATCACCCCTGCATAAGTTGAAATGCATAGAGGCATGACACTAGCTCAGATGTCCCATCATAGACCTCACTCAAAGTTCTGAGATCTGAAGTATTGATCCATGACCATATCCATCGAGTACCTGGCAAGGTTGGTGAACCTTGAGGAATAGTCATCCACCATTAAACTACCCTGCTGGAGCTGAAGAAGCTCTTGGATACACACTGCTCTTAGCGTAACTGAAGATAAATCCTCCCTAAAGAGTCCCTTGAACTCCATCCATGAAAGAGTCTCCTCATCGTGAGTCTTCATGGTCAAACTCCACCATCGTCCCACTAAACCCTAAAGAAGTCACTCTCCTAGGATCACCATCTGGTCTGTTGGTGTCCTCACTAAATGGAAAACATTGATCACTGCCTCAAGCCAGTCCTCAGCCACCTGAGGGTCTAGCTCACCTTGGAACTTAAGGGGTCTATGTCACTAAAACTCATGGAGCGTGCTCAGCCTGTGCTCCTTGTCTGTCAATACTACGGGCACCACATGCTGCTCCATTGGTGATGGTATAGCAGGTGCACCACTTGGAGGTAACGCCTAGAGAGCTGGTCCCTATATCGAATCCTTGTCACTGAGGGGGTCATACCTGTGATCAAGCTATTAAATCCTTGTGGGTATGTGCTATGGAGGCATCCTGTAAGGAAATAAGATGTACCATAGTCAAAGTGTATATCTGGATGGATGAAAAAAAGGACATGAAAACACATCCCATTCCTATATGATGCATGTAACATTATTTTGTTTCCTTGCAACTAGTGTTTTCATGTACTGAGTCGAAAAGCAGGTTATCAGAGTCCTAGTGTATGGATACATCGACCACCCACAGCAACACTGAACTCCCTAGCCTGAAATCCAAGCACGAAACACTTAATACCATTTCCCCAAACCAATATCACAAACTCTTGGTCCTATGGTAGAACTGACCACCTCTGATACCACTCTGTCATAACCCGTACCAGTGGGGCCCATACTGTGACTCCCTAATCCCACCTCCAATAGGCCAAAGGCTGGTGAATAGAACTGAGAAGTAATATTACTAACATGGGAGATATTTCCTAAGTACCTGTACACATGCACACATCTCCAAGCCCACAATTCTGAAATTTAAAAACCACTAAGGAATAAAATACATGCATGAAACTAAACCCAACCAACAGAGTACAATAGAAATTAAAGTGTAGAAAGTAAACTGGGCCAGAATACAAGCCCACCAAAATAAAGAGTTTGAAAGCTAAAAATTACAACCTGTAAGAAATAAATAGGTACTGGGACTATTGCTCATATCCATAGGAACACCTCATCCTTTAAGTAATCTCACAAAGCTCAGTCCAATCCTGGTCTACCCTGGACTCCATCAAAAGGCCACTCGTCTACACAAGACACGACACGTGTGGGAAAAGACCGTGTAGGGGTGAGTATAAAAATACTCAGTAGGGGACCCTGAAACCACAAAGTAATTCACAAAGTAAATTTACAATTAGCTCTGTATAGTATATGTCTACAGAAAATATAACTAGCGAAACATATCTAGATATACACAAAACTGAGACTCGTAGTCTAGAGGTAAGTCACAAAGACTACATACCCATGCTAGGGATTTTTTTTGAAGATTCCATGAAGCACTTGTTCAGGATAACTCACTCCATGAGTCTGATAGCTCTGATGACATCCTTCCGAGAATTACATTCGTCGGAAGTGTCACAAGAGAGAGAGATGCACTGATAGATCTAAAGAGAGAATAAATGCACTCATTCTGGGAGAACTCACTCTTAAGTGGGGAAAGATCATCATATATGGATGAGTAACAATTCCAGGGCCTTGGAGTATACCATGACTCATCTGTATTCACCTGCTAAGTAGGGGATCAAAATCTTGTAGGATTGGTCATGTTGATACTTGACTCTCCTAGGGTCAAGAACGGGTAGAGGATCTCGCTTCGGGCCTCTTGAAGGGATTCTGACTCTATATAGAAAGCCTTACTGAAGGGATCATACTTCTATAGATAGAAATGATACATGACCTTTAGGTGAATGAGAAAAGGGGGAACTAACCTAAACTAAACTTGTACAAGGAATGGTAGACAAGAAGATCAAGACATGTGCAGAAAAGTACACGGTGTGTAGAAAGGTCACACGTCGTGTCCTATGACCCCGAGTACTGCCTGTGCACAACGGCCCATGTAGAAGAGCATGTCATGTAGAAATATATATACATGGTGTGTAAAAACATTACAAGTTGTGTCCTACTATTTGGGGGTTGCTCCATGTATGATGGTCATGTGCCCATACATGGCTTCAACCCGTGTCTACCAACCCGTGTACTGGTACACGGGGTGACCCGCGTGACCGGCCTGGTCTGGCTATGTGGTGGAGTATATTTTGTGTGCTCTACCCCGTATCCATGTATCATCCGAGATACTTTCCAAGTCCCACGTAAGTACCCACATGTTGTTTGATAGCTGTCACATGTCGTGTTATCGCTTCCTGCATCACAAAACTTTAGTCGTCATTGAGCCAGCCCCACACACTGTGTTCTTCAGGATTTTCTTGAAAGCACCATTCTTCCTCCCACACCTCATTTGATCTTTGATTCGTTGATCTGACTATCTGATCTCCATGAAACTCAAAATTCAAGGTTGTCCTGAGACTAAAAAGCTAATTTTTTTGGTGTCAGGCCTCCAATCGGCCCCAAAAACATGTTTTGATCCACCAGTATGAAGAAACGTTGAAGAAAAATTTCCCTCGAACTGAGTCGATTCATCTATTTACATCATTGTCACACCTCCTCTAGGTCTTCACGATGTCGGATCTCCAATTTTGGATTTTTATGTTGCAAAACATATGTGCAACAATCCATTTTTCATAACCCCATGAAGAACATGAAGAAAGTGGGGTAAAAATGGGAAGAAGAAATCCACACAACGAATTAAAGAATGAACCTCCACCGTCGTTTATCACGACGTTTATCTACTCCCATTAGAAGGATCAAACAGATCAAATCAAATTAAATCAAATCTTCATGGATTAATTCCCCAAATAAACCTGATAAAGGACCCTCCTAAAAGAACAATCTATGGGTCAACCTATTCGTGGGTTGATCCATGTTCGTCATTTGAATCCAAGAATGGAGAAAATAATTGAAATAAAAACCCCTGCCTCGATCGTTGTTGAAGAGGGAGAGCGGTCATCAGTTGGGATTTGATCTCACTACGCAATGATCCACATGTCGTCGTTTGTCATCATTCATTGAGAATTCTCCAGGGTGGCTCCTCTCCAAAGTTACAGAGGATTCTAGGGAAAGTTTCCAGGATTATGATCCTAACTCTGGGATCTCAATTATTTAAAACCACAAAATTCATTATTTCATTATGGAAATGTTAAAATAAAATAAACTATTAAATTAATTTTATTTCCTTTAAAACACCCAAAAACTAACTTCTGCTGAATGTAATGGTTTCCTCAGATTTTTTATCTGAGCACCCATTTAAAATCTATTCCACTTTTTCTGGAAAACCACTCACGCGTGTTATTTAAAAGTTTAATTTATTTCAAACATTTATTTTAGGCACTCTGGGCCTCATAATCTCACACCGTTCCAAATCCTGATCTCATAATAATTCTATATAATATTTAAAAATAATACACGAAAAAATTGAGACATTACAGATAGTGGGAGTATTGTGTGGGAGATATGGCGGTATATGGTGGAGAGTTACTAATAGTAGATAAAATGAGCAGAATGAGTGGTATGACAGATGGGGAAGGTAGCTATGAGATGGTAGCACGGAGGCAGGGGTGGAAGTAGTGGAGGTAGGTGTTGGAGCTGGAAATGGATCTATGGGAAGTGATATATGTGAAAGAAATAGTAAAAGAATGTGGATAAAGTGATAGTAGATGTGGGAAGGGGTTGATGGTAATTCTGGCAGCTAAAGTTGGATGGGTAATAATAGGTCATTGGAGGTATAATAGGGATGCGACAGTAGTTGGGACTGATGGTAGGAGATAGCGACAGTAGTAGTGGGAGTGGCATATGAGAAAAATGGTAGTACGAAATGGTAAATCATGCTGGTGGTAGCTTCTCACCTGAAAAATAAATAAAAAAATTAAATTAAATTCAAATAAATAAAAAACACATCAAAAAATTAAACAAGTTAAATTATTTATTTTCAAAATAAAAAATAAAAGAAAGAATGAATTAATTGAATACATGAATTAAGTTAAAAAATTAAAAACATAAGTAAATTAGTTAATTATAAAAATAATTTAATTAAATAATAAATCTGTTAAATAAAAAATATAAATTAAAATTTTAATGTTTTATTAATATGAAAAATAATAGAATAAATAATTAGATAAATAAAATAATGATATACACTAATTAAAATTAAAATTATTACTTTGAAAAAAAATGAATAAAAATTAAAAATTAAAAGAATTATAATTAGTAATTTAACATACAACCAATTTAAAAATGATGGTTTTAAATAATATTACTAGATGATTTTTAAATTAAAAAATTAACTAAATTGATCAATAAAATAAATACTTTAACACTATAATTCATAGTTTTAATAATTAAACATGAAATTTACAACAGTTGTACATTATTC
Source organism: Viscum album (assembly GCA_963277665.1). Taxonomy (NCBI): domain Eukaryota; kingdom Viridiplantae; phylum Streptophyta; class Magnoliopsida; order Santalales; family Viscaceae; genus Viscum; species Viscum album. Next base: position 622,910,718 of record OY728150.1, on the reverse strand, counting down.
AAGTAAAAACATTATTTTTTTATTAAAAACAATTAATTAATATAAAAGATGTGTCCAAAATAGAGATAGAAAGGCCACATGAAATTCCTCTACAATTAATCAATTTCACTCCTAAGAAATTAAATGTGTTTTATTTATTTACAAATACCATTAAAAAGAAATGCAAAAAAATACTACTTAAGTTCTAAATCTCTTCAAAATCAAAGGAAATAAAAAATCCATCTAAATCTTGGAATAATCATGCCTACTATTTGAATTTTATTAACTATATCATTTAAGTTCTAATTAAAGTTTTAATTATAGGAGTAAAATATGATAGATATAAGTGTAATTAAAACCATAACAAGAGACACTTATTATTATAACTCTCCCCTAAATTCCAAAAATCAAAGGTTCATTTTCTGCACTTCATTTATATAGATCAAATTATTTTTATATAAGTTGGTTATGCCCTTGTTATTTTTTGTAAAAAATTCCTCTCACCTTAATGAGCTCATTTTTAAAAATTCCCTTTTATTTGAATTTTTTCCAACTAAAGGTTTGTGAATAGCACTGTACAAGGAACTTTTTGAGTTTTGATTTTATTTATTTACATAATACACCTAGTTCCCTCATCTCAGAGACTCACCATGGGGTCCTAATTTCCCATTTTACTCTGGATTCAAAAGACTTATATTACTTTCTTTTTATTATTCTCAATAAGGTGTTTATTCAAAAAGGATGAGTACCTCATGTTGAAGTTCAAATTTCTAGTTTCATTAAGCTAAAATCATAATTTCGCAAATATATATCCTAAATCACTCCCTTTCTAAATTACTAAATAGAATATTCATAAGAATAGTGAAAAAACACTCAACAATCACACTATTCTATTAATTTCAGAATTAGTAACACCCCACAATTTATAAAAAAAAGTATCACCTAGGTAGGAAACAATGATGGTTTATTTTAATGTATTATTTACAAATAACCTAAATTGATGCACATAAGGGATGAAATTTGAAAAAAAAATGAGGGTTTTTTATGGGTTTCATGTTGAAATGTGGTTTATCACATTAAAGATCCCTCCTACAAACCTAAAACACAAAAAATTTCCCATTACTGAATCTCAAAATAGGAGAAACGGTTAAAAATTTTGTTTCAAACAAATTTAGAAATACATTATGGAAAAGGTTTTATTTCATGGGGTGATAGGGAGGTTTAAAATTTTGTTTTACATATAATAATAAAGGAACACAAAACATGTAAAAATGATCCCTACTTGCCACTACCATAAAATCAAGCACAAAGAATGGTTTTTCAAAAAGTTGTATACTACAGGTGAGTTCATGAGTGATTTTCAATGGAGTAAAAAATAAAGCACGAAATTACAAATGAAAAATTTATAGAAGTAAATTGAAAATGTATCAGTTACCCACATAACTTTAGTAATTAATTTAAGATACTGAATTTTATAAATCTTGTAGAAGCGCTAAAACGGATCAGAAATAATTGAAACAATTACTCCCTAGATAAAAAGAAGCTCGTCTCTTTATTGTATAGAACATATATCCTTCCAAAAATCAATTGAAAAAATTATCTGTTTATAAGATCAAGTACCTACAAAATGAATAGATTATAATGATATTATAGAATGTAAAGCTCAGAAATAAGATAAAAAAAGATAAAAGAAAAAACTGTGAATGTTATCCAGTTCATAGCTCCAATTATAGCTCCTTATGTTTTGAAATTCAAAAAGAATCATCCATTGGTAATAAAATATCACAACCAACCACAAATTATTCATATGGTCATTTAACCTACCACGTAACCACTTATCATAGTAAATCCACCTGTCACACACCTTCTATACTTCATGTATAGTAAACACAAACACTTTTAAACAAACAGAAATCAAACAAGTAAAAAATAATCCAGTAAAAACTTTAGAAGTTTTGGATCAAAGACTCAGGGAGACAGATAATAAAGTAAGGAGAATTTATTTAAATATAAAATTAAAAGAGAAAAATAAGAAAAACATGGGTTTCCTACTATGCAGCACTGGTTTTATAGTCCCCATCCAGACTCAATCCCCTAAATAATTTATTCATGGTCATTCAATGGGTGATAATTATTATTAATTGAATACTTGGAATTTTATTTGGAGAATTGAACCAGTTCACAAAAGACTTCATGCAACTCATCATCCTGAAGTATTCTACTTAAAATCTTCAAAACTATAGGACTAGAAATCCTTACATCAATTGCTTCAAAATTTATATTTTCAATCAAAGAATCAAGAAAATTATAAGGAATACCTACACCAAGATTGGAATGATTATCCTTACATTTAAATTTCTCACCCTCACTTTCCCTCAAACTTGTGAAATTTACAGGTTCAAAAAAAGAAGAAGTAGTGAAAACCATAAGCTCACTTCCAACAACACAGTGTTTCTTAAAAGCAACTTCCTTGGTTGAGGAAAAGTAAAGGTCTTAAATCTCTTCTAAGAACTTATTAAAGTAATGAATAAAAATATAATCATCTAAGTGAAATAAATAAGAAGGGTAAAACCTATTTTCCACATCTATTAAAATGTAAATAAACTCATCTAACTCAAATTTAATAGATTTAGAAAACTCATATTAAACCCTAATAAGAATAGAATTAATTTTAGACTCTTTCTCAGCCTTATAATTCTAATTATCAGTAGAAAAAACACCATAAATGGACTCTATCTATATATTTTGGTAGGAATAGGAAGAAAAAGCAGGGTTAGGTGCATGGGATGGTTGTACACTCTAAACAGATTGAGAAAAATTATCAGAAATATAACTTGTTATTGGATAGATCACTTCATGGTCTTGAGAAATGTATTTCCTAATTTGGTTCTCAACTCTACTCAACCTTTCTAGCTTAAGTGTGGACTCAGATTCAAAAAAAATACTTTAAAATGTTTATTGAAAAATTTGGTTATTAAATCACCAAATGGGTGATGATTTTACTTTCTAACCTCAAATTTAAACACCTCATCCACAACATAAATCAACTTACAAATCACCTCAAGTGGAGACTCTTTAAAAACATAAAATTCTTCTTATTCTTCACCATATTGTAAGGTAAGCATACCCTTTGAGGCATCGATAATATCCCCATTTGTGTCCAAGAATGTCCTAACAAAAATGATTGGAACCATGGTACACACTCAAAGTGTATAATAAGGAAGTTTGTGGGAAAATATATTTACCCTACATCAACTAATAGATTATATACCCTCCCATAAGGGTAGGCATGTAACCTATCAGCTAGCTGTAAAGACACTGAAATTGGTTTCAACTCCCTCATGACCAACTTTTTAAGCATGGAATAGGGAATAAGTTTAATGTTAGCTCTTAAATCACACAAGAACCAAATATCCTCACTCCCACCTATTTTAAAATAAATGAAAAAACTATCAGGGTATTTCAGTTTGGGAAGAATATTCATTCGAACTATAGCAATACACTCCTCATTCAAATTAAATGTTAATCACTCACTATAATCCCTCTTTTTAGCTAAGATCCTTTTTAAAAAATCAGATAAGATGGGATTTTGTTCAAATTTTCCACAAATGGCATGTTAAAATTTAAACTCATAAATATTTGAAAGAATTTGAGTTAATCAGGTTCATTGATCTTTTTCAAACTTTTTGGAAAAAGGATGGTAGGGGGATAATTATTCAAAACATATGGATTATTATTATCATACTCAAACCTTAATTTCTTCTTTATCTCCTTGAATAAATCCCATTTAATTTTAATTTGTTTAATTTTTTTTCATGTGAATGTCCATAATTTTTATCTGATTCATCCTATCTGTCTAAATTTCTAGATTTTGAGTTTTCAAAATTTTTATTTCCAATTTAATTTGAAAATAACTTTCTTCATAAATGGATTATTCTCTGATTTTTTATTGAATTTTAAGACCTGAAATGGATATTAATTCCATAATATTCTCTCTTGGGTTTGATTTTGTTATGTTGGGTAGCTTTCCCTAGTCTCCTCCTCCTAAATCTCTATCCATTTGGAATATTTGATGTTCTAGACTATGTATCTATGTGTATGCGTTCTTTTTAGAGAACCAATCTCACCCAGAACTTACTATAACATACCCTTAATTTCTACTTGAGAATTTAAATATTCATCCCCATATAGATTTGAATAATTAGTTCTAGTTTGATTTTGGAAATTTTTTGTAGCTGGCCATTTAATTATGCCTTGTTCTTTACTAGATAGGTTGTGGTGATTTTTGTATCCGTAATTTTACTAATTTGATAAAATATCTCAAACTCTCTAATTTATAGGTTTGTAACCCACAAATTGGGAACTCTCCTTAGATTAGATAGGGTATCCAAAGTTTAGAAAACATTTTTTAATATGACCATACATCCCACAACAAAATCATTGTACCCTGATTTTTTGTTCATTAATAATAGTAGCTTGAGTATTAGTTTTATCACTATGTATGGTCTTTTTCCTAGTTCACTTGTGTTGATATTTTTTGTCTAATTTATCAAACAATTTCTTAATATAATCAGTATTCAAATCAGATAAGTCACCACCACATGATTGGTCAATTGTGTTCTGATTGTAAAGAGTGGGTGCATTGTAGAATGTATCCATAATCAGGTGGGGAGATAAATGATTATTGGGAATATGATTTAAAATACTTTTAAACCTATCTCATTCCTCATGAAACAACTCTCCCTCATTTTAGAAAAATCCATTGATCTTATGACTCACTTTTATGGAGGTGTTCTTGGGGTATGAAATGGAGACAAAATCATTGAAAATCTCATCCCATGTTTCAAATATTTATTCATATAGGTTCTGAAACCATTTCCTAGACCACCCTTTAAGTTGGAATGGAAATAATATCAATCACAGCTCCTCTACACTCAACCCCCATAAAGGCAATTGTTGGACAGAACTGTGAAGGTCTCTAATAAATTCTAATAAATCCACTACTAGTAAGCTATTGAATGATAGAAGATGATAGAAATGAGAGTATTTGATCTCATAATTCCTAGTCCTAGGAAACAACATGAGGCAAGAAGGATTGCTTTACTCTATTTATATTTGAAACTCCCAAATTCTAGGTCTCTCAAAGGTAGGAATAATGGGTTATGGGATATTCATGTTTTGATTATCTGATATTCCTAAATCTATGTTTTCCAAATTTTATATTTTTGAATTACTTTTTTTTCTAAGTTTAGAGCAGTGTTGAATAATTTCTTGAATTGGATTCACAAGTTCTGGATTAAATTCTCATGTGTGTATACAGACAGTGAATAGTTTTCAAAAAAAATGAATAGTTTTTATGTTTTGATTTTTTTTATATTTCTAAGTTTTTATGTTTTTTTTTGAATTATCTATTAAATAATTTTCCTTTTTTACTTGTTCACACATTCTCTCCCTGTAAATGGATCCAAAATTTTATGGTGATCTGTCATTGAAGATATGTAAATTCAATATTTATATTACCCTACTTACTAGTTTCAACTAGTTAATGGTGAGTACGGGTATTGATTCCATAGGAAAGGATATTTGTGTGTGTGATTCAAAAAAAAAGAAAAAAAAAACTAAATAAAATAAACAAAAACAAGCAGGTGATGAAATTTAGTATGTGAAACTGAAGTGCGAATAGTAAACTATGATAGTAAAAACAAAAATGTGGGGTAGAGACAAATAATGGATGAAATTAGGGTCATCAAAATGCTTTGAACTGATTAAAAATGATAATCTATAATCCTATATGAATTATTACAATCATTTAGTTCTTTGAGAAAAATAGGGGTTCATTGAGATATCACTTCAGTGAACTTCCACTACTCGTTGAAGCTTATTCAATATTTATCTCTTGATCTTAACCTTAGAATTAATATTTTCATTATGGATAGGAGATACATTTAACTTTTCTAGTTTTCAATAATTTAGTAAATGATCAAGAGTGAAATGATTCACCACTATCACAAGTTGGTTCTTGAACAATATGAAATGATGATTATAATTGAATAGAAAATAATACCAAACTTAAAATTTACGAAACAATTATATTAATAAAAAAATACATATAAATTTATTTTATTTTATCGCAACCCAATTCCCTTAATAAATCTATATACTCATGGAAGTGAAAATAGATGTCCAAAATTAAATAAGGAAGAGAAGTGGAAACATCTCAGACGAGATTTCCTCCTTCCTCAAAATCCATCTCCAGATCTAGTTATGATCCCAGTTTAGTCGTTTTCCCCTTATATTTGTGTCTCAGTGTGAATGATCAATAAGAATCAAGATTCCCTCATTTTTGGGGGGTGGGTGTTACTGGTATTCCTCCATTCTACTTCCTTTTAACAGAAAATTGTGTATGTCTCTTCAATGAATGCTCATGATCGTTTTTTGGTAACCACTTTTTACTCTCCATAATGTTGCATGCCCTCATTTTCCTCCTTCATCCTTATGTGACTTGAGTAATGCTTCTAAAACTATTTTACCTCCACACACATGGGCGTTTTACCCTGTAAAGCACCATATTCTCAAAATTTATTCCTTGGAAAAACTCTTAGAGGACTATCAGACTCTAGAATCTTCCATATTCTAGAAGAATCTGAAACCACCATATTTAAAGAATTTAAATTTTTGTTTGAATTTTTATTAGCACAATATCAATGATCAAGGCCCACACATGTTCCTTACTCAGACTTCTTCAACAGCATTGGCCAACACATCCTCAAAAAAACAATTGGACCTAGCATGCGTTCATTAGGTAATGGAATTATATCATCGGGGTGCAATGATTCCAACTACTATTTACATCCCTGTACAATAAAAATATAAAATAATTAAAAGATTAATATAATATTTATTTTTATTATATTATATTTATTAATATGTATAATTATTATTACTAATATTATTATTGTATATTTTGGTGGCTTCAGGGTATGGTCTTATTCAGGTTTTATCTTCAACCATGGGATTCATCATGAATCCCACCTCAGTTAAGCCCTCTTCAAGTGGTGAGAAAGCACATTAAATAATCTTAATATTTAATTCATTTGATGAGGCTCAACTTGATCATTTCCACCATCAATGGTGATAGCATCGGGTTTCTTCAAGTTGTGGATTCAAGGTCATCAAAATCTTTGTGTTTGGTCAGCTAGATTTAGAGAGTTCTAAATAACTATTCTAGCATCCATTCTTCCTCAACTGGTCGGCGGGATCAACTTCATCTTCAATCATGGTATCTTACTATGGTGGATCATATTTCTTCATGCGTGGGGGAATCAGCTTGTCTAGGGTTATACTAAGGGTGATCTCAGTCATCGGTTCAATTTTTATAGGGGTGGATGCATGATCATTTATAGCCTATCCATTCTTCAACAGTTGCATGGTGGTAGATTCTTCGAGCATCGGTCGATTCTTGATCTTCATAGGAAGCATCGGGTATTTTGTTGTGGACTTCCTTAAATGGAACTACTACAAATCAGGGCTTTAAAAATGGTAGTTAAGGGGTTTTATTAGCATTTAAAAAGCACTGATATTGCGAGTGATGTTAAAAGGGGGGTTTTAATAACTCTAAAAAAATCGTTGATAAAGTCACCCTTTATTGGTTCTTTTTTAGCGTTGTTAAAGGGTGCATTTAATAGTGCTATTTTTAACGCTAGTAAAGGGTACTTTTAACAGATCTTTTTTTAGCACTGTTAAAGGTTGTCTTTTAATAGCACTAAAAAAGTGTTGTTCAAAATATGGAAAAAAATTAATTTTTCACGCACACCGCTCACCTTTCTCAGCGCTTACAACCCCCTTTATTAGTACTTTTTACTTCCTATCTGCCATCACACACCCCACCCCACCCCCTTCCTCAATGCTAGAAGGATACCTCAAATTCTTATGCATGCCTGGATTTGATCACTAGACCTCTCTTATGTGATTGAAGCTCTTTACTACTATGCCATGTGTATTTTTTTGTATATTTAACGACTTTTACATTTATTTGTATATATTTTAAATGTGTGATATATATATATATATACAAAATTATATTTATTTAAATATATTTTATATTAATATTCATTTATATATATTAAAATATAAATATATATATATAAGAATATAAATGTATATATATATATAAATGTTTATTAATACACACACATATATATAAAAATTATATATAAATATTATTTCATTCTTATAAAGGAAAAAATGGATAATATTTTACTTTAAATAAAATGAATAATCAATATTTATTTTATATATTTAAAAATACATTTTCATGTAAAAATGTTGATATATGTATTTATAAAAGTGATTTATTATAAGTTAATATTATAAAATATGCGTATATTTAATTATAAATAATACTACATTGTAAAAAATGATAAAATTTCAAAAAAATAATATAAATATGAATGTAAAACCTAGGAATAATTTCATTCCTTACCAAAAAATGCAATAAGACCCCCTTAAATGAGGCTGAAATCCATCAAATGTTATACAATTGGGGTACCCCGGCTAAAAACTCATTTTCAGAGGCCTTATGGACCTTTTTTGACCTCAAAGAAATAGTGACCAAGGTCCCCCTTTTCAACAATGCGTATAGATCATCACAATATTTGATTTGAAATGTGGTGGGGCTCAAAGGAACACCCTGATAAAAAGTTATGGTTGTTTGAAGTTTGAGTTACGTTTTTAACTTATTTTACATATTTTATTAATTTTTTTATTTATTTTATTTTTATATTGTTATTAAATGACTATTACTATATAATAATTAGAAAATTATTAAATTAAAAAATTAAAATTATTTTAGAATCCATTTTCAATAAATAACTTATAAATTAAGTGTAAATGTTTATTTAACCTTATTTAAAATATATTTAAAATATATATATTATATTTATATCAATATAAATATTTTTGTATATTAATATATTTTTTAATATTTTTTTAAAAATATACCCTTTATCAGTGCTAGTAAAAAAGAATTGATAAATGGGGGGTCTTTATTAGCGCTTCTAAAAATTCATTGATAAAGACCCCCCCCCCCCCATCAACGCTTTTTTACAAGTGATGATAAAGACCCCCCTTTATTAGTGCTTTTTTACTAGTGCTGATAAATAGAGGTATTTATCAGCACTTTTTTAGAAGTACTAATAAAAGGGGGGCTTTGTCAGTGATTTTTTTAGCACTATTAAAGACCCCCTTTAACAACATTAAAAAACATTATTAAATCCCCCCCCTAACAGTGATTTTTATAGAACTGATGAAGGGGATCTTTATCAGTACTTTTAGCTAGAACTATTAAATACCTAGTGATGGATAAACCTAGTTTTATAGTAGTGTGGTGAGGGGAGCTCAGCTTGTTTCATCAATAGTGGTGGGTTCCAACGGTCTCGGTTTCACCTTACGATAGAAGGAAAAGGTGGTGGTAGTTGGATTGGGGGAGGTAGTGAGATGGTTGGAGTGGTATATGGGAGTTGTGATGGTATATGGTGAAGATTTACTGGTGGTAGATTAAATGAGTGTAATGAGTGGGATAACAAATAGGGCTAGTAGCATTTGGGGGGTAGCACGAAGGTGAGAGAGAAAGTAGCGGTGGTAAGTTCTTGAGCTAGCGATCAATCTGTGGGTGGTGGTTGATGTGGAAGCAATGGTGGAAGAGGGTAAATGAAGTGATAGTAGACATGGGGAGGGCTAGGGATGGTTGTGAAAGATGATGATGGATGGGTAATTTGAGGTGATTGTGTTTATTGACAAAGTGAACATCTATGTGGTGATTGTTAACAAAGAAAAACAATGACATACAAATTTGTTGAAAAAGGGGATTTCATGGTGGAATGTCAAGTTCAAGAGTTGTGGTCAACGATCCATGATTGATTCAAGAACGTCTACAAAGGAATGGATGATCTGGAGGCAGTATAAAAAGAACAGATACAAGGTGGCGTCGTTTTCCAGTGTTTGCCAAATTTTTGGGCCTGAAAATTGACAAATGAAGAAAAGTGGTTTTGGCAAAGAGACCTGTGCGTCGTGTACTTGAATAAAAGGGAACCTGCGCACCTAGTGTTTTTCAAGATCAGAACATGGAAAAATGGAAAAGGAAAGAGGGTCGCGCAAGTATTGGGATGGTTTCACAAGTGACCTGCACGCCATCAAGAGACTTGCGCGCCGGTGCCTAGGAAGATTGAAAACTTGTGTGCCTATTGTTTTTCAAGGTCAGAACTTTAAAATATGGAAAAGGAAAGAAGTTTGTACAAGTATTGGTGTGGTCGTGCAAGTGATTAGCACGACAGAGACTTGGGCAGATGGACCTGCGTGCTGAAACCTGCGCACCGAGGGGAGACTTGCGCGTCGTCGCGTAGGTTGTCAAAATGCCTATAAATACAGGTTGACCCCTCCTCATTTTGAACGGATTTCAATACTTAGAAAAATCAGAGCTCTCGTCGCGCAGGTGTGGTGGTCACGCAAGTGGTGGTGGGTAGCGTAAGTGAAACTTGCGTGCCTGATTTGAAGAAGCGCGTTTGTTGTCATTTTCACGCCAATATTGGTTTGGGCATAAAGGGAAGTGAGTCGCGCAAGTTTGGAGGAGCAGAGGCTTGTGTCGCGCAGGTAGTTGAGGTGGACCTGCACGCCAGTGTTGACTTGTATGCCGATACTTGTGCGCCGGATTTGACTTATGCACCAAGTAAGGATGTTTTCCCATCAGTGTTTTTGGGCTGTGTGGAAGCTGTAAGTTTGCCTGATACCTTCGGTGAAAAGTGAAATTCATCTACAGGTGAAAGTTAGACTTCAACAGAGCATCCACATACAATAGAGGATGTATTCATTAGAGATAATGAAGAGACCTACAGGTCTATAAACTGTGAGTGGATCCTTTCCAGAGCAATGAGAAAAGGAAGAGGAAGAAGGTGATCCTCTCCACCGGCAGTGAGCCAAAGAGAGAGAAATAGGGAGTGACCCTTGGGAAAACAGTGAGCTGGCCCTAAACTTTTTAATGGAAGTGATCCTAGGATAGAGTGACTGTGCCTGAACCTTGTAATCCACAGCTAGTGAAGTTTAGTGGAATTTGGTACGACTGACAACCTGTCGGCGTATGCTCCTTGGACGTAGCCCTTAGCGGTGAACCAAGTAAAAATTGTTGTATCCTATGCTTGATTTAGTTTTTGTTTATATTGTTCAACAGGAAAGAGAGAGAAGAATGTTTTGCTTAACATAAAAACAAGATCAGAATAGGCTTTAATTTTAAATGAGTTATACCCCGATTCACCCCCCTCTCAGGGTATTCAGCCTTGTGGACCTAACAATTGGTATCAAAGGGAAAGGTTGATATTTTTTATTCTCTCAATGTAGGTCACTAATCATAAAGGGATTCCGATCTTTGACGGATGTAATTTTCAGATATGGAAAAATATAATGCAACACTATTTCCGATCTTTGGGAATGGATGTGTTTTTAGCAACTATGCATGGTATCACAGCTGATATTACTAGTGGTGCATTATCAGAAGCTGAGCATAGAGAGTTGGATGTTGATTCCAAAGCAATTAATTCCTTAGGGGGATCCTTTTCCAATCCCATCTATACAAAGGTGATTTCATGAAAAATGTCACATTCCATGTGGGAAAAGATTTTGAATATATATGAAGGGGATACAAAGGTCAGAGAGGCAAAGCTGCAAGAGTTGTGGAACAAGTATAAAGATCTGAGAATGAACCCGAATGAGTCTGTTGATGCATTCTTTGACAGGGTAAATGCTGTGGTAGAAGAAATGTGAGGTCTTGGTGAAATTATCGAAGACATAAAAATTGTGAAGCACATATTGAGAAAACTTGCACCTCAGTTCAATCTGAAAGTTTCTGTTTTGGAAGATAAAGACCCGAAAGAATTGACATTGGATAACCTACACAGCATCCTTGTTGCATATGAAATGAGAAATGATGATAACGATGTTGTGGAAAAGGGGAAATCCAAAGAGGTGGCATTTAAGGCCATGAATAAGCTCACCATTGAAGATTCTCAAGAGGAAGAAGAGACAGATGAGGTAATGTCATTACTCTCCTCAAACCTTCAAAGAGGAAAAGGAAAGTTCAAAGGGAAACTTCCTATTACATGCTTTAGATGTGGAAAGGTTGGACATATCACAGAAAGATGCCCCAAAAAAGTTTCAAGAAGAAAATGATGAAGATGATGTTGAAATTACCAAGAAGAAATCTTCAGCCTATATGAAAGGGAAGAGGCGGTTCAATAGAAATTTCTTCAAGAAGAAGAATCTTCTTTCACAAGAAATAGATAGTTCAAATGAGTCTGAGGTTGAAGAGGTTGAGGAGATTGAAAACTGAAAAGATCATGAAGAAAATTCTATGGTGGCGGTCGTCGGTAGTTCTCATGAAAAAGAAGAAACTGACGCTGGAGAAGAAGAAGAAGAAGTTGAAGGAAGAGATGATATGGAATCCAAATTGGAAGCATATATTGAGAAGATAGATGTTTGGAGAGCCAAAACGAAGAAATCCAATAAAGTAGATCGTGATTCCAAACTCTATATGAAACAACAGGAAGAAGAAAATTCTGAGCTGTTAGAAGAAATTGAAAGACTAAAATCCTCAACACCCGAGAGCTCAGAAAATATTATTGAGTATAAGCTTAAAATTGAGGAACAAAAAAAGGAAATTGATTGTTTTACTAACACAGTAAAGAATCATGTCAGACGTATCAAAGATCTTAAAGAAGAAGTGGTCAGACTGTGATGAAAAATGAAGGATCAAGAAAAACTCTTGACCTTCAATGTGATATTAGGAAAGCAGGTCATTCCGAAGACTGAAAAGGTGAAAGAGGAGCCTAGTTTTTTAGTAGTAAAGAAGTAGAAATTGATCTCAGATGTTAAGGATTATTTAGGTATTAATAAGAAGAAAAAATCAGTGGCAATTGAAGTCAGTCTTCAAGCACCCATCCCAAAATTGAAGGTTGATTTGGGAACAAATCTGAATCAGAATATTCAGAGATCCTGAGGGGAAACTCGTATTGTTGAAGTAACACAAAGGAATGCACCTTATATCATGTGTTATTGTTGTGGGAATATAGGACATTCACAGTATGTGTGTTCCATAGCCAAGAGATATCGAAGGGAACAAGAAAAGAGGTGGCATCCAAACAGAGAACAATTGTCTATAACATATTTCGAAGGACACTGTTTTTGGTGTGGAGGATTTGGGCACATGGCCAAGTACTGCACTTCGACCATTCAGAGAAATGTTCCAAAGAAAAATCAAAATGTTCGCAAGCAGCAGATCAATAAACCGACATGTGAGTTAAAAATGCAGAATAGATTTGCGGCTTTGCAAGATGAAGCTAGTCCATCATACTCTGAGAAAGAACAGAAGTCTCAATCCATGCCGAGTGTGAAGGAAAAAGTATGGACCAAGAAGAAGAAAAATGAGAAGGTCGTGGTGGCAGAGATTTCCCTTAAAGCATCAGATCGCTCTGGTGTGTGGATCCTTGATAGTAGTTGCACATCTCACATGATGGGTAATAAGGACCTTGTTACAGGCATAAAATATGACAAAGAAGGAGTTGTCAAATTTGGAAATGATGAAGGCATAAAAATTGTTGGCTCAGGGAAATCCAAGTTTGGGGGTAAAGAAATGATACGTGCTGATGTCTTGGTAGTAGAGGGTCTTAGTCATAACTTGCTCAGTGTCAGTCAAATATGTGACTTTGGGCATTCTATCCGATTTACCAAGAAGATGTGTGTTGTGAAAGGAAAAGATGGAGCAGTTTTTCTACAGGGAAAAAGAACAAAGGGAAATCTTTACCTTGTAGGTGGGGAAGAAGATACGTGCCTTTTATCCAGAGAGGAAGAAAATTAGTTGTGGCATAAGCGACTTGGTCATCTATGCTAACCATCCATGGAAGATCTGGTAAAGTGTGATGTTGCTAGAGACCTTCCCAAACTATCACGTGATCTCACTCATACGTGTGATGCTTTCCAAAAAGGGAAGATCATCAGAAAGACATACAGACCAAACGAACAGAAATCAACTAGAGTGCTCGAATTGGTGCATGCGGATGTATGTGGACCTATCTCACCACAAGCTATAAATGGGAAAAGGTACTATGTTCATTTAATTGATGATTATAGCATAATGGCCTGGGTATTTGTCGTTACCCATAAGACAGAGGTGTTCAGTTGCATAAAGCAGTGTAGGAGGGAATCAAAAAGGATTCTTGGGTAGAAAATTCTAAAGTTTTGTACTGATAATGGTACGGAATTCACAAACAGTCATGTCGAAAACTATCTCGAGAAACATGGGATAAGGCATCAAGTTTCATCAGTGAGAAATCCCCAATAGAATGGAGTGGTTGAGAGGAGAAATCGGATCATCAATAACATGTCCAGAATGATGCTTATTGAAAAGGACCTACCAGAGAAATTTTGGAAGGAAGCAGTTTTGACATCAGTATATATTTCAAACAGGTCTTTTTTGTGTCTGAAGGAAGGGAAGACTCCGTATGAAATGTGGTACGAAAAGAAGCCAACGCTGAAATACTTTTGAATCTTTGGGATTAAGTGCTTCATTCTCAACAAAGAAAATCACAGGAAGTTTGAGTCACGAGTAGATGAGGGGATATTCCTTGGATACTTAGGGAAAAGAAAAGCATATAAATGCTTCAACAAAAGGCTGGGAAAAATTGTTGAGAGCAATGATTTCACTATAGTTGAAAATGAACAGAATACTCAAAGACCTAGTGAACAGTTTCTGGATGAAATTAATGATGAGGTAAGCAACACAGGGGGAGTAGAAGTGGTAGAGGCTGACTCAGAAGAAGATACTGATGATGAACAAGAAAGTGTAAAGTCTGTGTCTACAAGGAAGATAAAGAATCGAGCTGAAATTGATAGGAATAATATCATTGGTGATCAGACAGCTTCAGTTCAAACTTGAAGAATGAAATCATTACAGTAAACAGCGTTCTTATCTCAGGTGGATCCGAAATTTTTTTCCGATGCAGTTGAATATGAAAACTGGGTTCAAGCTATGAATGAAGAGCTTGATTAGATTGAGAAAAACCAGACATGGGAGATTGTTTTGAGGCTAGTAGACAAGAATGTCATTAGGACTAAATGGTTTTATCATAACAATATGAATGAAGATGGAACAGTGATTTGGAACAAAGCATGGATAGTGTACAAGGGATACTCCCAGATAGAGGTAATAGATGTTGATGAGACATTTTCACCGGTTACAAGGCTGGAGACAATCAGATTATTTTTTTCCATAGCAGTGCAAAGAAAGTTCAAAGTGTTCCAGATGGATGTCAAATCCACATTCTTGAATGGTGTTCTGGAAGAGGAGGTGTATATTGAGCAGCCATATGGTTTTCTCATACATGAGGATGAGAACAAAGTTTTTAGGCTGAAGAAGGCATTGTATGGGATAAAACAAGCACCAAGGGCATGGTACTCAAGGCTAGATCAGTACTTGAAGAATCTTGGTTTCTAGCATGGAGGAGTTGATTATAATCTCTATTTCAACAATGACAGTAATCAAAGGATTATGGTGTTGGTTTATGTTGATGACATATTTTTTGGAAAATCAGATGAATCTCAATGCAGATTGTTTTCTGAATTCATGAAAAATGAGTTTGAAATGTCAATGATTGGAGAGATAATATTTTTCCTTGGTCTACAAGTGACAAAAGGAAGTAATGTAACATTAATTTCTCGATCCAAATATTCCAAGGAGGTTTTAAGAAGGTTTGGAATAGAAAATTACAAGGAGATGAACACTCTGATTGCTACCCGGGCGAAACTTTCCAAAGATGATGATGGAAAGGCAGTGAATATCATAGAATACAGGCAAATCATTAGAAGTCTACTGTACTTAACTGCGACAAGGCCTGACATTGTTTTCGCCACATTCCATGTAGCTAGATATCAGAGTAATCCCAAGAAAATCCAAATGCTTGCAGTGAAAAGAATACTTCAGTATATCAAAGCACCATGGATTTTGGTCTGATGTATAATGAAAAATCTCAATCAGTGTTATTGGGTTACATAGATGCAGATTGGGCTGGATCAGCAGATGATAGAAAATCAACATCAGGAGGTGCATTCTATCTTGGTGGACTGTGCATTTCTTGGCTAAGCAAGAAGCAAGATTTCATTTCATTGAGCACTGTGGAAGCTGAGTATATTGCGGCCACTAAAGCATGCACACAGTTATTATGGATGAAGCAGCAGCTTGAAGATATGGGAGTTGAAGTGAATTCTCCGATCGGAATCCAATGTGATAACTCAAGTGTTATAAATTTTAGCAAAAATCTCGTCCATCACTCAAGGACAAAGCACATTGAGATAAAGTATCATTTTATCAAGGAGAAAGTTGAGCAAGGAATCGTGAAGTTGGAGTATGTTCCTACAGAACTACAGGTTGCAGACATTTTGACAAAGGCCTTACCTAAAGAAGCTTTTGAGAGGCATCGACTGGCTCTGGGAGTTCAGTTGACTCCCCGCACTTAAGAGAGTGTGGATGTGGGAAACCCATCTCCCCCTCTCCCCAAGGTATGATGTGTTTTTCCCTAATGTACTGATATGTGTTCTATACTCTATTACAGACTACAAAGGAGTATCCTTTGGGTTCGTTGACAAAGGGGGAGAAAATAGTGACTGTTCAAGGAGAAGACAGTGTGGATATTTGAGAAATCATGAAGGATACGGGGAGAAGATGACAGGTGGAGCAGCCAGATAGGGGGAGTTGAAGTTGGTTCAAATGAAGAGGACTTGCAGCTGACAAGAGTTAAAGCTGTGAACAGAAAGGGGGAGCGTATTAAATCTGACGATGCTAGAATTTATTGATCAAATAATAGATATCATGACAGCTGAGGATCGTGATAAAAGCAGAAGAGTGGTGTTGGAAGAATATTTCCAAAAATTGGTATCAGTTTGGTAAAAATTGGTATCAGTTTGGTATCAACAATGGGTGTAATAGATGAAGTGATTCATTGATGAACTTTTCATTTACTCTTGTTTCTCACATCGAGCATTGCTCATGTGGTCTTAGAGTATGTGTTGAGTGAATCCTTGATTGCTATCAAAATCGCAAAAGGCGAATGGTGGCTAAATAATTAACGATGTATCTTTTTATGGAAGAGTTTTCAACAAACCCAAAGGGGGAGATTGTTGGGAAAAAATCCCTCAAGGTATCATTGAAGTATTTTTGATGTGATTGTGTTTGTTGAAAAAATGAACATCTGTGTGGTGATTGTTGACAAAGCAAAAAAATGACATACAAATTTGTTGATAAAGGGTATTTCATGGTGGAATGTCAAGTTCAAGAGTTGTGGTCAATGATCCATGTTTGATTCAAGAACATCGACAAAGGAATGGATGATCTGGAGGCGGTATAAAAAGAACAGATACAAGGTGGCACCATTTTCCAGTGTTTGCCAAATTTTTGGGCCTGAAAATTGACAAATGAAGAAAAGTGGTTTTGGAAAAGAGACCTGTGCATTGTGTACTTGAAGAAAAGGGAACTTATGTGCTTAGTGTTTTTCATGATCAGAACATGGAAAAATGGAAAATGAAAGAGGTTCACGCAAGTATTGGGTTGGCCGCGCAAGTGACCTACGCGCCGTGAAGAGACTTGTGCGCCGATGCCTAGGAGGATTGGAAACTTGCGTGCCTATTTTTTTCAAGATCATAACTTTGAAATATGGAAAAGGAAATAAGGTCTCGCAAGTATTAGTGTGGTTGCACAAGTGAGTAGCCCGACAGAGACTTGGACAGATGGACCTGCGCGCCGAAACCTGCGTGCCGAGGGGAGACTTGTGCGTCATCGCGTAGGTTGTCAAAATGCCTATAAATACAGGTCAGCCCCTCCTCATTTTTAACAGAGTTCAACACTTAGAAAAATCAGAGCTCCCGTCACGCAGGTGTGGTGGTCGCGTAAATGGTGGTGGGTAGCGCAAGTGGGACTTGTGTGCCTGATTTGAAGAAGCGCAGTTGTTGTCAGTTGCGCGCCAATATTGGTTTGGGCGTAAAGGGAAGTGAGTCGCGCAAGTTTGGAGGAGCAGAGGCTTGTGTCGCGCAGGTATTTGAGGTGGACCTATGCACCAGTGTTGACTTGCGTGCCGACACTTGTGCACCGGATTTGACTTGCGCTCCAAGTAAGTTTGTTTTCCTAGTAGTGTTTTTGGGCTGCGTGGAAGCTGGAAGTTTTCCCGATACCTTCGGTGCAAAGTGAAATTCATCTACGGATGAATGTTGGACTTAAAAAGATCATCCACATACAACAGAGGATGTATTCATTAGAGATAATGAAGAAACTTATATGTCTATAAACTGTGAGTGGATCCTTTCCGGAGCAGTGAGAAAATGAAGAGGAAGAAGGTGATCCTCTCCACCGGCAGTGAGCCAGAGAGAGAGAAATAGGGAGTGACCCTTGGGAAAGTAGTGAGCTGACCCTAAACTTTGTAAAGGCAGTGATCCTGGGACAGAGTGAATTTTCCTGAACCTTGTAATCCACAGCTAGTGAAGTTTAGTGGAATTTGGTACGACTGACAACCTATCGGCATATGCTCCTTGGACGTAGCCCTTAGCGGTGAACCAAGTAAAAATTGTTGTTTTCTGTGCTTGATTTAATTTTTGTTTATATTGTGCGACAGGAAATAGAGAGAAGAATTTTTTTTCTTAACAACAAAATAATATCAGAACAGGATTTAATTTTAAATTAGTCATACCCTGATTCACCCCCCCCCCCCTCTCAGGGTATTCAGCCTTGTGGACCTAACACAAATGAACAATTAAAAATAGGTCTTTAGAAGTTTACTGCTGGTAGGGATACCTTGACTTAGTTTCTAGGAAAAAAAATTACTCCAAAAATACAAAACTGGTCTAGGATATCAACCAGGATGGAGAAGGATTGTTAAAAACAAATTTGTTCCAAAATATAGACAGTTCACTACTAGTTCAAGTTCTAGATCATCTCTTGAAAAAAAATTATAAAGGACCTAACAAAGTGTTTATCTCTTAAAACATGTCTGTTGATTATAGGAAACCTATAATATAAATATGGGTTCCCAAAGATTTACTTTATAACCTCTCTAGATCCAATAAAATCTGGGTACCAAAGTTACCCTATGTTTAATCTGTTTTGAAGGAAAATTGTCTAAATAGTTCCTGTAAAATCCTATGGAACTTGGACAGTGGATGTTCAATACATATGATAGGAGACTATTCATTCTTCAAGAGATTAATCAAATTTTATGGTGGACATGTTACATTTGGTGATAATGCTAAGGGAAAGATCATCAGCTTAGGCCAAATTAGTAACCCTAATACTATATTAATTTCAAAAGTACTTTTTGTTGATGGGCTAAAGTACAATCTACTTAGTATCACTCAATTGTGTGATGATGGTTTTAATGTTAAGTTTGAAAATGATTCATGTAATGTTTTTAATTCTAAAAATGATTTAATATTCACTACTTGTAGAAATGAAAATGTATATTCTATTGATTTAAACTCTTTAGCTAAGAAAAAATTTCTTGTTTAAATGATTTTCATAGTGAATCTTGGTTATGGAATAAAGATTAGGACACTATAATGTGCAATAACTTAGGAAACTAACTATAAAAGGTTTAGTTATAGACTTACCTAAATTGGAATTCCCACTTAAC
Source organism: Viscum album (assembly GCA_963277665.1). Classification (NCBI taxonomy): domain Eukaryota; kingdom Viridiplantae; phylum Streptophyta; class Magnoliopsida; order Santalales; family Viscaceae; genus Viscum; species Viscum album. Next base: position 622,891,027 of record OY728150.1, on the reverse strand, counting down.
AAAGTTTGTCATCCTTGTCAAAAGGGAAAAACACAAAGTTTCTTTCAAACCAAAGAAAGAAGTTTCAACTTCTCAACCACTTGAGTTGGTTCACATGGATTTTTTTGGACCATCTAGAGTTTCAAGTTTAAATGGGAAGCACTATGTCTATGTTCTTGTAGATGATTTTTCTAGATACACTTGGGTATACTTTCTAGCTCACAAAAGTGAAGCATGTTCTTACTTAATTAAATATTCCAAGTCTATAAAAAATATTAGTGGGCTTAGAATTAAGATCTTGAGAAGTGATCATGGCCATAAGTTTAAAAATCAAGAGTTTGAATCTTTTTTCTCGCATAATTTATATAATCACAATTTCTCTTCTCCTAGAACACATCAACAAAATGGAGTTATAGAAATAATAAATAGGACACTTCAAGAGATTTCCTAGACTATTCTTAATGAGTATAACTTGTCTGTCTATTTTTGGGTTAAAGCTGTTAATACATCTTGTTACATCATTAATAGAGTTTTAATTAGACCTGTTCTTAAGAAGATCCATTATGAGATATCGAACAATAAGAATCCTAAGGTTAATTACTTTAGAGTTTTTGGTCATAAAGTCTTTATCCTTAACACTAAGAATAATCTTGAAAAATTTTCTTCCAAAAGTGATGAAGGAATTTTTATAGGTTACTCAATCTCCAATAAATCCTATAGAGTATTCAATAAGAGAACCAAATGTGTGGAAGACTCAGTTCAAGTAAAATTTTATGATATTGATCCACATGAATCTAAAACCTATCTTGAATATCTTGAGGAATATATATCAATTCTAGACCTTAATGATAAAGATAATGAACCCCTAGTGAAAACAACTGGTTCTAGAAATTTTCCAAAATCTAAGCCTATTGAATCTGAACCTATAAAAAACCATGAGGAGTCTATTCCAACCCTTTCTAGAGGGATTATAACTCTCAAGAATCATCCTTTAGATGTTGTAGTAGGTGATCTAAATATAGTAACACAAACTAGAGATTCTCTGAGAAACTAGTTTGAACATCAATCTTTTCTTTCATAGCTTGAACCCAAAAATATTAATGATGCTATCAATGATGAATTTTGGGTGATATATATGCAAGAAGAATTAAATCAGTTTAAAAGAAAAAAAGTTTGGGAATTAGTAGAAAGACCTAAGAACACTCTGACCATAGGCACTAAATGGGTGTTTAGAAACAAAGTTGATGATTCTATAAATATAGTTAGAAACAAGGCTAGATTAGTTTCACAAGGATATAGTCAAGAAGAAGGAATAGACTATGAGGAAACCTTTTCACTTGTATCCAGACTAGAATCCATTAGGATACTACTTGCTTATGCAGCTCATCTGAATTTCAAACTTTATCAAATGGGTGTTAAAAGTGCATTTCTAAATTGGTATATAGTTGAGGATGTGTTTGTTGAACAACCCCCTAGCTTTACAAATCCCCATTTTTCAAATCATGTTTTTAAACTGTCTAAAGATTTATATGGTCTAAAACAAGCTCTTAGAGCTTGGTATGATATACTTAGTTCTTTTCTTATTTCAAAAGGTTTTACTAAAGAGATAGTTGATCCTAATATTTTTATTAAAAGTATTTTCAAATGTGTTTTAATAGTACAAATTTATGTAGATGAAATTATTTTTTGATCCTTTAAAAATTCTTTATGTACTGATTTTTCAAAGATGATGCAAAATGAATTTGAAATGAGTTTAATGGGGGAACTTAAATTTTTCCTTGGATTTCAACTTTTTTAAAATAAAAATGGTATTGTTTTAAATCAAAGTAAATATACTAAGGATGTTTTGAAACATTTTGGTTTGGATAGTAATAAAGGTAGTGATACACCTATGAGTACCACTTGTAAGTTAGATACGGATGAAACTGGTAAACCAGTGGATCAAACCAATTACAGAGGTATGATTGGGAGTCGTCTCTACCTTAATGCTAGTTGACCTAATATTATTTTTAGTGTATGTATGTGTGATCATTTTCAAGCCAATCCCAAAGAATATCATTTAACTACTATTAAAAGTATTTTTAAATATCTCAAGTATACTACCAACTTAGGACTATTTTATCCAAGAGGACAATAATTTGATTTGATAAACTATTCAGATGCTGACTTTTCTAGTTGCAAGTTAGATAGAAATAGAACCTCTGGAACATGTCACATTTTAGTAAAGTCACTAGTATCATGGTGTAGTAAGAAACATAATTTTGTTGCATTATCTACTGCCAAAGCTGAATATATAGCTGCTGGTAGTTGTTTTGATCAAATTATATGGATGAAACTATTGAGTAAAAAGTTCTATTTTTGACTTCTATATCATGTTTTGGAAATCACAAATATCTTTTATCGTGTCTATCGTATCATACTGACCATGACAATCGTACAATGCTGATCGTACTGATCATGCTGATCGTACTGATCATGCTGATCGTACTGATCATGCTGATCGTACTGATCATGCTGATCGTACTGACCATGCTGATCATACTAACCATACTGATCATATTGACCATGTCAATCATACAATGCTGATCGTACTGACCATGTCAATCGTACAATTCTGATCATACTGACCATGCCAATCATACAATGTTGATCATACTGAATATAGAAATTGTATTGTCTTTGCTTCTCATAACTTTCATTACATGCTTGTTTTGGTACTTAGTTAAAAACACATGTTTTATATTAATCGTACCCATATTTTTTATCTCTACATATCTTTTGTTTTAACCAATACGATGTCGTTGAGTTAGTTACAAACTAATCAAAACGATATCGTGCTTTCTATTTCAATATGACTGTTATATGCCAGGTGTCCAAGTCCCTCTGAGTTTTTCGGAGAAATATGACCGTTGAAGGAAATGTGACCATTAGAATCTAAGGCCTATAAATAGGAGGTCATTTGAAGCTAAAGAGATAGAAGAGAACGAAGAGATTTTAAAACAAGTGTGATACTTTGCTTCAATCAAGATTCTAGAGAGAGATGTTGTGACTTCTCTCATGTTGTGTGCTTTGTGCGTCCGATCATTGTATCGAGGTATTTCAAGTAATTGAAAGACAGAGGTGCCGATTACCTACAAAATCGAGGGCTATCAGGGATAGGCAGACAGACGGTCCAATCATCGTATCGAGGGCTGTCGAGGATAGGAAGACAGACGGTCTGATCATCGTATCGAGGGCTGCCGGGGATAGGCAGACAGACGGTCCGATCATTGTATCGAGGGCTGCTGGGGATAGGCAGACAGACGGTTTGATCATCGTATTGAGGGCTTCTGGGGATAGGCAGACAGACGGTCTGCTCATCGTATCGAGGGCTTACCAAGGTGTTGGTGAGACAGACCTTTTATCCTAGGTGAAAGGATAAACCTTCTCTTTGGGTTAAAAGAATTGTAATACTTTTACTTTTCCGCTGCTAATTGTAATATAAAGGAAATTATTTTGCTTCCTTTTCTATCTCTTATACATTTGTAATTGTTTCAATTACATACATTCTGTTACATATTATATTGATTTATTCTATATGCTTTAAGGTAGAATCATTCATCATTTGTTTTACTCTGATTATTGTATTCATCTTGAATACAATTACTTTTCTTTTCTAATAGTATTACATTACATCATACCTTTTATATTCAATACAATTGTGGGTGTTTGTATTTGTATTAGTTTAAGACCTTTTAAAATAATCTCTTAAGAGTTTAAACACAAAGTTTTTAAACCTACAATTCACCCCCCTCTTGTATTGTTCCATCTAATATACAAATACATTTACTTATTCGATCCAAAAATTGGTATCAGAGTAGGTTTTCCACTGATTTTTATTACTAGATTTATTTCTTTCATATTACTGTTTTTAACTACTTACTACACTAACATGTGGAGTGGAAAAATTTTTGTTGTATTAGATGGAAGGAATAAATATTGGGTCAATAGACAATCTGAATCCTTCTAGACCACCCATCTTCGATGGTAATGACTATGAGTATTGGAGAGATCGTATGAAGACGTTCGTTATCAATACTGGTGTAGACAATTTTATTATACTTACTGGAGGTTATAAAATCCCAGACAAAGAAGTCAGTACTTTCACTAACCAAGAGAAGCAAGAATATCAACTGAATTACAAGGTACGCAATACTTTATTGTGCTCTATGACCAGAAATATATACATCCAGATATCTTCATGTGAAGCTGCCAACTGTATTTGGAAGAAATTAGAAGTTACTCATTTTGGTACGTCCAAGGTTATAGAAACAAGAAGAGCAATTCTTAGAGCAGAATGTCATGGATTTGTTTTTCCTTATAGAGAACCAGTATATAAAGTGCAACAAAGATTTATGAAAATTTCCAACAGCTTATAATCTATGGGAGAAAAAGGCCTTGATGATGAATCTCTAGTAGATAAAATTATAGATATAATTCCAAATGAATGGGAGTCAAAAAGGATAGCTATTGATGAAAATAGAAAAGTTTCCCAGACTACTCTTGATGAACTTTTTGGAACTCTTCTACAGCACGAAACAAGAATGAAAAGAGATGCTGATTTCAACAAGAAGAAGAATGGGAATGGAAGTGTAGCTTTTACATCTAAAGATAAAACACCTGAAAGGATTACAATATCCAAAGCCAAGAAAGTTGTTTTATCAGAATCAAGTGATAGTGATCACTCGGATAATGAGTTAGCCAATCTTGCTCGAAGGATGAACAAGATTGTGGGAAAGAAATACTTTCAATACAGATTCAAAAAGATAGATAGAAAGGATAAAATAGATTCAGAGGTAACATGTTATGAATGTAAGAAATTAGGTCATATAAGGCCTGATTTTCCTTTACTGAAGAAAAAAGACATAAAGGAGAAACACCCAGAAAGAAACAAGAAAAAAATTTACAAGACAAAGACAAAGAAAGTCTTGAAGGCAAATGATACGTGGAGTGCAAGTGGTAGTGATTCTTCAGAAGATTCTTCAGAATATGAGTCCTCAGGCCAGAGAAATATTGGACTTATAGCCAGATTACCAATTGAAGATTATTGTCTCATGGCTAAGGTACACAATGCTGAAGCCATTAAAAATGTTTCTTTAAATGAAAATTATACTAATAATGGATATTATGAATCTTCAAATGATGAATCATCATCATCGGAAGATGATACATTACCTTCTTTTGAAGAAGTGTCTAGATTTGCTAAATTAATCGAAAATGAAAATTCTAAACTCAAGAAGAAGCTTGAAAAAGCAAATTCTAGAATTTCAATTTTGACTAAAGAAGTGTCAGATCTTTCTAAGGATCTTGATATGAAAACTTCTGATTTTGAAAGTATTTTAAAAATCCTTGAGAAAGTCAAATATGATAAGGATAAACTTTCTAAGGATCTAGAAAATGTGATTTCAAAGAAAAATGTTTTAGAGCCTAACTCGAGTTCAAAATCAAATGTTTTGGAAGATAAAAATGTAGTTTTAAAACTAAAGTTAGAAATTTTTTCCTTAAAGAAATGTTTGTCAAACTTTACTCATGGAAAGGAAAACTTTGACAAGATGTATTCTCAAATCCGACCTTTGAGAAATTTTTTTGGACTTGGTTATACTTATTCTAAACCTATTTTTAGTAATAACTATTTTGTTCCACAAAAAACCTCTTTTTGTTCTAAGTCAATGTGGAGGACACTGGAGAAGAGATTGTTCTCTTAACAGAACTCAATCTTTTGGATTTCATAAAGCTCATTTTGCAAAACAAATGTGGATTCCTAAAATTCTTTTATCTAACCCTTCTAAATCCAAACACGTTTGGATTCCGAAAAACTAATTGTTTCTTTTTCAGGAAAATGAGAAGTGTACCAATAAGAATATTTGGTACATGGATAGTGGTTGTTCATGACACATGACCGGAAACAAAGATTTCTTTGAAAAGGTTATTAAAACAAAAGGTGGAAGAGTTACCTTCGAAGATAACGCTCAAGGAAAGATTGTTGGTATAGGTTATGTTGTTTTTCTTGGAAAATTTCTTATTTCAAATGTTTTGTTTGTTAAAGGTCTTAGGCACAACCTCATCAGCATAAGTCAATTATGTGATCAAGGTTACCTTGTGAATTTTAGAAATGATAAGTGTCTAGTCCACAATTCCAAGGATGAGTTCATTCTATCTGCTCATAGGCAAGAGAATGTTTACACTATTAACTTAGAAGATATTAGGAGCCAAAAATTACCCTGTTTAAGTGCAATAGAAGACCAGTCATGGCTATGGCATAGAATACTAGGACACTGTAATCTGAGAAACCTTAGTAAACTTTCAAAGAAAAGACTTATGAAGGGACTACCGGACCTTAGATATGATTCTTCAAAAGTCTGTGACCCTTGTCAATTTGGAAAGCAACATAAAACTATCTTTAAATCAATTAATGAAGTTTCATCTTCTAATGAATTACAGCTAGTGCATATGGATCTTTTTGGTCCTACACAAACTGGAAGTATTGGAGGCAAATACTATGTATTTGTTTTAGTTGATGACTTTACTAGATTTACATGGGTCTATTTTCTAACAAAGAAATCTGAAGCCTTTTCTTATTTCAAAACTTTTAGAGCCCAAGTTTTAAATGAGAAAAACCTACCATTGATAACTATTCATAGTGATCATGGTGGTGAATTTCAAAATTCAGATTTTGAAACTTTTTGTAGTAAGGAAGGTATTACTCACAATTTCTCAGCTCCAAGAACTCCGCAGAAAAATGGTGTTGTTGAAAGAAGAAATCATATTCTTCAGGAAATGACTAGAACCATGTTGATTGAATACTCAATTGCTAAGCACTTTTGGGCTGAATCTGTTAGTACTGCTTGCTATACTATAAATCGTGTTTTGACTAGACCATGTCTTAATAAAACCCCTTATGAGTTATGGACTGGCCGAAAACCAAAAGTTTCATACTTCAAAGTTTTTGGGTGCAAAGTATTCATTCTGAATACAAAATATAATCTACACAAATTCGCACCAAAATCTGATGAAGGAATTTTTCTAGGTTACTCCACAACTTCTAAGGCTTATAGAGTTTTCAACAAAAACACTTATACTATTGAGGAAATAGTACATGTAAAATTTGATGAAACAGATCCTTTTGTTTTCAACCAACCCAAACCTACATCCTCAGATGTGTTTTCTAAAAATGTTTATCAATTGTTATTAGAAGATCATTCTGATAAGGAAAATATTCTAGAAAATACAGCTGAAACTTTTACCACAGAAGATTTTCTACCATAAGTTGATGAACAGGTTTTACAAAACCCAAATCAATTGTTTCTTAGGAATCATCCTAGTGATAATATTATTGGTGATGTAAATCAACCTGTAAGGACCATAAATTCCTTAAGAAATGAAATAGAACATCTCGCTTTTCTTTCCCAATTTGAACCCAAAAGTCCAAGTGAGGCCTTAGGTGATGAAGATTGGATCAAAGAAATGCAAGATGAACTAAATGAATTTGAAAGTAATCAAGTCTGGACTTTAGTTGATAGACCTAAAGAAACAACTGTAATTGGTGTAAAATGGGTTTTCAGAAACAAATGTGATGAAATTGGAATCATTGTAAGAAATAAAGAAAAACTTGTTTCTAAAGGATATAATCAATAAGAGGGAATATACTATGAAGAAACATATACTCCTATAGCTAGACTTGAATCTATTCGTATTCTATTAGCCTTTGCAGCATACTTTAATTTCAAACTATTTCAAATGGATGTAAAATGTGATTTTCTAAATGGTTTTGTTCAAGAAGAAGTTTTTGTCGAACAACCTCCTGGATTTCTAGACCCAAAACATCCTGATCATGTTTTTAAACTTACCAAGGCTCTATATGGTCTTAAACAAGCCCCTAGAGCGTGGTATGATAGACTTACAGGATTTATTTTACAAAACAATTATACGAAAGGTACAGTCGATCCAACCCTTTTTATAAAAATGGAAAATAAAGATATCTTGATTTTTCAAATCTATGTTGATGACATCATATTCGGATCAACTCAGAAATCTTTAACTGTTTCTTTTCCTAATTTAATGAAATCTGAGTTTGAAATGAGTATGATGGGTGAATTAACATTCTTTTTAGGTTTTCAAATTTCACAAAAACCAGAATGAACTTATATATCTCAACATAAGTATATAAAAGATTTACTCAAAAAGTATGGTTATGACAATACTAAAAGTATTATCACTCCAATCGGTACCTCAAATATACTTGATCTTGATGAAACTGGGAAACCAGTAGATCAAACAATCTTTAGAGGTATGATAGGAAGTTTGTTATACTTGACAGCTAGTCGACCAGACTTAATGTTTTTTGTATGCTTATGTGCAAGATATCAATCTAATCCAAAAGAGTCTCATTTAAAAACTGTAAAGAGAATCTTTCGGTATTTAAAAGGCACTATGGATCTAGATATCTTTTATTCTTCTATAAATGATTTTGTTTTAAAAAAATTCAGATGATGACTTTGGTGGTTGTAGAATGGATAGAAAGAGTACATCTGGAACATGTCATTTCTTAGGAGACTCCTTGGTTTCTTGGTCATACAAGAAACAACACTCTGTAGTACTCTCCACTGTTGAAGTTGAATATGTAGCAGCTGGAAGTTTATGTGCTCAAGTGTTGTGGATGCAACACACACTCACCGACTACGGATTGAGAATTTCCAAAACTCATATTCTTTGTGATAATACTAGTTCCATAGATCTCAGTAAGAACCCAGCACATCACTCACATGCAAAACACATAGATGTTAGGCATCACTTTCTTATGGATCACACACAAAAAGGAGATATTATTCTACAATTTATCGGAATGCAAGAACAACTTGCTGACATTTTTACAAAACCATTATCTTCCGATAGGTTTGAGTTTATAAAACAGAAGCTAAGAATGATTATATTAAAATAATCATTCATATCCACTTCTTGTTTTACTTTTCTCCTTACAGCAAACAACTCCCTTTGAAAGGGGGAGGACATTTCTTACTATGTTTTTTTTTCCTTCTTCTTACTATGTTTCTTCTTATCTTATGATCTTTAATTATTTACTCTCCTGGTATGTGTTTTTGTTTTTCTGTTTATCATATTGACAGTTTTATCGTATCATTTACTTTTATGTTTATCGTATTGACAGTTTTAGTGTATTATTTATTCTATCGTACTGTCCGATGATGGTAATGATTTTCTTTTCCATCGTACTGACCGATGATGGTAATGATTTTATTTTCCATCGTACTGTCCGATGATGGTAATTATTTTCTTTTACATCGTATTGTCAGTTCATGGTAACAAGATTGTTTTTCATCGTATTGTCAGTTCATGGTAACAAGATTGTTTTCCATCGTATTTTTAGTTCATGGTAACAAGATTGTTTTCCATCATATTATCAGTTCATGGTAACAAGATTGTTTTCCATCGTATTGTCAGTTCATGGTAACAAGATTGTTTTCCATCGTATTGTCAGTTCATGGTAACAAGATTGTTTTCCATCATATTTTCAGTTCATGGTAACAAGATTGTTTTCCATCATATTTTCAGTTCATGGTAACGAGATTGTTTTCCATCGGATTTTCAGTGCATGGTAATGACTTTCTTTCCCATCGGCATGACGATTGTTTTTTTTATGTACGTTTGTGTTTTCTTTTGGACTCTACTAAAACCAACAATTATCTTTCGTTCTCCGGTAGGTACTTTTCATTTTTTTCCCTTCTTTCATTTTAATCCTAAACATTGATCTTATTTCCTCTAATCCTGACCGTAGAAGATCAACGGTCACCCTTTTCTTGCCTATAAATACCCCCCCTCCCCAAACCCACATCATTTTTTTCAGGATCTGCGTCAAAGATCTGCCTCATTGTTTTAAGTCATCGTACGATCTTTCATTGGCAGCATCCCTATGTCTCAGTCTTCTTCCAACACTCCTACCGATATGTCCTCAAAGGCTTTCTCATAAAAAGACCTTTTAAGGTAAATGTTAGTTTCACGAGACTTCTATGATTCGTATGATTCTACAATCAAGAGGATTATCTTGTTTCAAGGATGGGAGCATTTGTGTGTTAAAAGGCCTGTTTCTCAAGATCTAGTTCTCTTTGATGAAGTTTGTCAGTTTTATAAAACTGTATCTTTCAACAAAGACATGACTATCAATTTTTCTGTGTACTATAGAAAGTTATCTATGTCTGTGAAACAAGCGGCTCATTTTATAAATGTCCCGATAGAAGGTGATTCCTACTGTCCATCCCATAAATTACCAGAACAGGTCGGTACGTTTAATAGAGAAAGTTCCGAGAAGTCTCTATTTGTTGTGAATGAAGAGAAAAGGAAAGTGGCTCATCTTTCACCAAACAATAGGTTTGTGTCTCTATGGATGCAAGGTTTTCTTATCCCAAGAAAAGGGGATAGAGAAACTTTGAAAGTTTCTGATATCTTCATGTTGGACTATCTTGTCAACATGAGAAAAGTGAATCTCATGGGATATGTTTTCTAAACAATTAAGAATGTGAAGTCAGGGGAAATCAAATCTCATTTGATTATGTATCTAGCCATTCTTACAAAGTTTATTCTTGAGAGTATGAATTTTTCTAACATTCCTTTGAAAGGAAAGTTGATATATCTAAAACCATCCTGGATTAGAAAAGTACTATGAAGAAGTTGAATGTTTGTTTTGATCAGAATTCAAAACTTTTTGTTAAGGATGTAGAATTTGAATCTCCTCAGAATCAATCGGCACCTATGCCAGCCAAAGAAATTCAATCTACTGTTATTACTCAAAAGTCTGATCCGCAAACCAGCTCAAATCCAAAGAAGAAGCCAAAGTATAGTAAGGAAGTTGTAGAAAAATGGAGAAAGGATAAGGAATAGAGAAAAGAAGGTGATCCAAAGTTTGGACTTGATCCAGCCGAAGATTTTGCGGAAATAATAAGGGTAGAAGAAACCCTAAAATATGAAAAGAAAATGAAGTTTGTTTTGAAAATAAAAGCTCAAGACTTTGACATCTCTAAAGTCTTGAAAATGGTTGAGGATGCAAGTGCTCAACTAACAGAAGAAGTGCATCAAGAACCCGTCGTATAGAGTCTTCCTGAGAAAGAAAAATGAAAACATATGTTGGAAGAAATACAAGAAGTTGAAGAAGGGGAAGGAGATTTTCTTTTGGAATTTCTTCAGAGTTCGAAGAAGAGTAGAGAGGAATCGGTTCAAAAGCAAAGTGAAGGTTTTCAACAAGTTTCTCATGTCGATCAAGCTCCTTTTGAAGTTTCTGAAACTCTGGATAGAATTTCTTCTCAAGTAAAGCAAGGTGCTCAATCTTATCACACTGATAAAGTTATTGTTGTCAGTGATAAAGTGGAAGAAGAAAGAAAGCAGAAAGAAAAATCAAAAGGAAAACTGCCAGTTCTAGACTCAAGCCGATCAAATTAATTTCCTTCATACGATGAAGATACTGATTCAGAACATACAATCTCTCTCAAGAAGAGTGATTACATTGTCCATGTTTTGAGAAGGGTTGAGAAGACCATTCCATATTTACCTAGGCTGGAAGGGAAGATTGATTTTCTTACGGAAAATAAAAATAAGAAGTTTGGATCTGTAAAAGAATTAAGAAAGAAAGTTTTGTCAGTTAAAGCCGATTTAAAAGTTCTTTCAGAAAGTTTGGCTGCCCATAAGAAGGCCTGCAACAAGATGACCAAGTGGTCATACAAAACAGAAAGCTCGTTGAATGATCATGAGATATCAATTGAAGATATAATAAGGTTATCAAATGAGCTTGAAATTGCTTTCAATAAGCTTGACAAAGAAACAGTTGAAAGGTTGAATCTCTTGTCTTCCCAACAAGCTAATGTTCCTTCAGTAAAAGACTTACAGGAGAGAATTAATGCTTTTTAGGCTGAGTTTTCGAAGGTTTCATCTTTCAAGGATGAAATAGTTCTCTTGAAGAAACAGAACTCTGGGTTATCCAAATATAACAAGAATTTTCAAGACAGAATTGATACTCTTGAAGAAGTAATCAGAGTTCAGGAAGAGACAATCAGAAATCAGGATCAACTCTTTGCCGATCAACAAGACCTTCTCAGTTCTCAGGGTGATGCTATTTCTGAAGACAATAAAGAAATCAAAAAGATGAAGGCATTTCTTCATGAGTTAATCAAAAGAGAGAAATAAAGAGAAAACAAGTGACTTGTATTTGTTTTCATGTTTGGCCTTGATTTTAATCATAATGAAATTTCTTGTATCCATTATCTTGTATTATTTTTCTAACTCTTTCAGACAATTCAAGTTTACCCCTTTCTTTTTGTAACTCACAAAGGGGGAGAATGTTTATAAAGGGGGAGAAAGTTTATAAAGGGGGAGAATGTTTTATAAAGGGGGATAATTCTTTACAACACTTAAGGAAAATCAACGAATACAATCCTTAGGAAATTCTACCTAAGGGGGATTTAGTTGTATTCAATTTCTTATTCAGAAGAGTTTCCAATAACTCAGGAGGAGATAAGTATTTCTTTTAGTTTTTATCCTGTGTTTTGTTCTTTCCAAAAAGGGGGAGATTGTTGAGTCAAAAGTTCTCTTTTTGACTTCTATATCATGTTTTGGAAATCACAAATATCTTTTATCATGTATATCGTATTGTACTGACCATGAAATTCGTACAATGCTGATCATACTGATCATGTTGATCATACTGATCATGCTGATCGTACCGATCATATTGATCGTACTGACCATGCTGATCATACTGACCATACTGATCGTACTGACCATGTCAATCATACAATGCCGATCGTACTGACCATGTCAATCGTACAATTCTGATCGTACTGACCATGCCAATCGTACAATGCTGATCGTACTAAATATGGAAATTGTATTGTCTTTGCTTCTCATAACTTTCATTACATGCTTGTTTTGGTACTTAGTTAAAAACACATGTTTCATATTAATCGTACCCATGTTTTTCATCTCTATATATCTTTTTTTTTAACCAATACGATGTCACTGAGTTAGTTACAAACTAATCAAAATTATGTCGTGCTTTCTGTTTCAATATGACCGTTATATGCCAAGTGTCCAAATCCCTCCGAGTTTTTCGGAGAAATATGACCGTTGAAGGAAATGTGACCGTTGGAACCTGAGGCCTATAAATAGGAGGTCATTTGAAGCTGAAGAGATAGAATAGAACGAAGAGATTTTAAAACAAGTGTGATACTTTTCTTCAATCAAGATTCTAGAGAGAGATGTTGTGACTTCTCTCATGTTGTGTGCTTTGTGCGTCTGATCATCATATTGAGGGATTTCAAGTAATTGAAAGACAGAGGTGCCGATTACCTACAAAATCGAGGGCTACCGGGGATAGGCAGACAGACGGTCCGATCATCATATCAAGGGTTGTTGGGGATAGTCAGACATACGGTCCGATCATCGTATCGAGGGTTCCCAGGGATAGGCAGACAGACGGTCCGATCATCGTATCGAGGGCTGCCAGGGATAGGCAGACAGATGGTCCAATCATCATATCGAGGGCTGCCGGGGATAGGCAGACAGACGGTCCGATCATCGTATCGAGGGCTTACCAAGGTGTTGGTGAGACAGACCTTTTATCCTAGGTGAAAGGATAACCCTTCTCTTTGTGTTAAAATAATTATAATGCTTTTACTTTTCCACTGCTAATTGTAATAGAAAGGAAATTGTTTTGCTTCCTTTTCTATCTCTTATACATTTGTAATTATTTCAATTACATCCATTCTGTTACATATTGTATTGATTGATTCTATACGCTTTAAGGTAGAATCATTCATCATTTGTTTTACTCTGATTATTTTATTCATCTTGAATACAATTACTTTTCTTTTCTAATAGTATTACATTACATCATACCTTTTATATTCAATACAATTGTGGGTGTTTGTATTTGTATTAGTTTAAGACCTTTTAAACTAATACCTTAAGTGTTTAAACACAAATTTTTTAAACCTACAATTCACCCCCCCCCCCTCTTGTATTGTTCCATCTAATATACAAATACATTTACTTATTCGATCCAACAGAAACACACTTTACTAGATTATGGATATAAATTCAAACATGTCTCTATAAATTGTGATAATACAAGTTCTATTAAAATATCTAAAAATTGAGTATCTGATTCTAGGATAAATCACATTGATGTGAGACATCACTTTTTGAGAGATCATTATCAAAGAGGTGATATCACTCTTCAATTCATTGGTACTGAACATCAATTGGCTAATATATTCACAAAACCTTTGAATTCTGAGGTTAAATTACATCAAACATGAGTTAGGTATGATTAATTTTAGTTAAGGACACCTCACCATTAGGACACCTCACCGTTGGACCTCACCGTTAGGACACCTCACTGTTGGACCTCACCATTAGGACACCTCACCATTAGGACACCTCACCATTGGACCTCACTGTTAGGACACCTTACCATTAGATCTCACTGATAGACCTTACTATTTTCACCTTACCACTAGTCGACCTTACTGATAGTTCCTGGACTTCGTGTTTTCTGCCAGAATCTCAAACATTTTAATTTTATTCATTTAATTTACTCAATTTGTTTTTCAATCCCTAAATGATAAAAACAAAATGCTAAGTCACATTTTGATCCACTTCAATCCTCTTCCGAACCTTTTTCTCCTAAAGTCTTTAACTTAACCCTCTACTAAAACCCTCGAACTGCATCAAATCGCAATGGAAAGAGTAAAGAGACCAATGGTTAGTGATGAAGAAGATGCACCGAACCCTAAGAGACCTCGAGATGAGTCTAGTGGTGGAATCAAATTTATGGAAAATCTGATCAATCCTAATTTATTGAAGAGGTAAATCATGGTCGAGAAAGAATTAAGTTCATAATGGTTGTTGTCGAGCAAGTCTCTAGTGCTGAAGGCACTCGAAGCTCAAGACTAGGTAGAATTATTTACAAACAACAATGGACCATATTACCTAAATCTAGTAAAGGATTTTTATGAGTTTCTGAAGTTTGAAAAATATGAGGATGAGAACCGAATACTTTCAAAGGTAAATGGAGTTAGTGTGAGATTCTCTTCTATTGAATGGGATGAATGTTTAAGAATATCACATGAAGGCATATTTGACTATTATTCTGGAGTGGTGCCTCCTACTAGTGATCTATTCTACTATGAAGAGGCTCTGGACGAACTAACAGGGAGTGGAATCCCTAGAAAGGTAATTGCTGCTAAGATGGATAGGAAAAATATATTACTGTTAAAGTTTATCCAACATGTCTTGAGTCCCAGAAGAGGGGACTTTTCTAGTTTTAAATATTAGGACATATTTTTGTTGTATTTACTAAACCATGGACAAAGGATAAATCTTTTTAGATTTTTAATGGTTCAGTTAGAGTATATGACTAGGCCTAGTTCCAAATCAAATGCTTTGTTTCATTCCAAGTTGATATCTTTGATGTTGAAATTGAAAGGTGTTGCTGGAAATAAGGAATAAACCATAGTTGTAAAGGACAACTTCTGTATTACCAAAACAATTTTCAAGTGTATGAGGATAAACTAGAACCCTTGGAAAAGGGAATGGGTGAGTGATGAGTCTAAGCTATATGAAGACTTAAACCCTATTTTCAATCCTATTAGACCAAAGGATAAAAGAGATCTAGGTTTAAAACATGATGAAGTGGAACCAGTGTATTCAGATGAAGAAGAGGAGGTTGTTGTTGTGCAAGAAAGAGAGGATTATCATGTAGATAACAAGAGTGATCCTGACCTTCCATCAAGTCCCCATGTTGGTGCTATATCTTTTGGTGAGCCTAGTCCACCAAATAATTTTCCTAGAAGAGAGATTGTCCTAAGGGAAACTGATGATGAATAAACCACTGAAGAAAAAGGTGAGGAGAATGTATTAAGAGGCATTACTGATGGAGAGACCTCAGAGGAGGAGGATGAAGTTTACTCTGATCATGAGGATTCTGAAATAGCTGATGATGATGAAATTGAAGAAGAATGCCTCGATATTAGTCCTTTGATAGGATGTATAGAAATGGAAGAGAATGAAAATGAATAGGAAGTTGAATCTGTTGGAATTGTAATGGAATTGGTTTAATATTCTAAAGAAGAATAAGTATTAGACTCTAATGATGATTCAATTGATCAAGGAAGAATGGTGTATGAGAATGCAGTTATTTAGGGGGAAGATCCAAGTGAGTGGGAGGAACCTATTTCCATAGGTTCGGTTTTTTTTATTCATGAAATAGAAGGTTGGTAGGAGGACCTTGGATTCCTTGTTTTGGGATTAAACTATGAAGACTCTGAAGATGACAAGCCTAACAGAATACCTCCAATTCATTCTATTTTAGAGACCACAATAGTGTAACTAGTGGTTCTTCTACCTCAATATTATGTAAATAAGGATAACTTTGAGTCATTGAAATCATATTTATAGAGATGATTTGATGAAAGATCCATTGGGATAGAGAGAACAGTAGATTTGAATCAAGATCTTATAGCATCTACTTTGGAAATAATAATGTCTAGCTTTCAGTCAAATCTGCTACATGAAGTGAAGGAATTCTAGAATCAGGTAAGAGCCTTGGAATAATCTGTGGAGACAGTGAACAGTCAGTTGTGAGTTTAGACTCATATATGTCTTCAAGAGCTCAAGTGGAAAGAGACATTCAGTATGTTAAGAGTGTTTTATAATAGATGGTAATTGTTTTTGAGGACTTTAAAAAGTCTATGGAATCACATGTGAATATTCAGGATGGTGATGTGAAGAGGTTGATCAGTGGATTGACTAAGTCTTTTAAGGAGATAGTGGATTTTACCATGGAACCTTTGTGTGCATCTTCTTCCTCATATGACTCTCCTCTTATTGGTCTAACAGCCTTCTGATCATTTGTTAGAGAAGAAATGGAAAAGCTCTCTGGTGCAAGTACCTCAGATCCTCGGTCTTTGACTCGGGTCATTTCCACTACCAGAGAAATTTATAATATTATAGGTGATTACATGAGGGATGATACCCAAGATCAGAAGGCAATAAAAGAGAAGATTGACTTATATTATAAAATGGTTTATACTAAGCATCATATGGTTATTCATTTCAAGTTGTTGTTGGATAACTTGAGGATACCTCATGTCACTCAGGCCTTTAAGGATCAAGTTAGTAGGCTTAGAGAGTTGACTCTTGCTTTGGAAAATTTCATGGAGAATAAGGACGATTTCATCTCAGCTATAGAAAGAGGAGGTAGCATCATTATGGATTTTAGGAACCTCCTTCTTTCATTTCTCCATTTGGATTGTACTCCCATTATTATCCTTCCAGCCTTGCCTTCTTCCTCAACTGCATCAGGATCTACCAGTGTTGCCCCTTTGTTGACTCCTGCATATGCCATCAGAGGCTTGAATCCTATTATTCTTCAGAGATCTACTCATTATCGATCTACTGATTATTTTTTAGCAGCTCCTCCTACCTTGCTTACTGTTATACCTATTCCTATACCTCCATCTTCTGATCATGTCTCCTCACCTTCTAAAGGAAAAGCTCACTTGGACATCTCTGAAGTGGATTTAATATTGTCTATCTCGTTTTATAGGGATCATTGTAATTTTTTTATAATGTACTCTTGTTTTATTAATACAAAGATCTCCTTTTGTCTCCTTTTTTTCTTTTTGATAATCACAAAGGGGGATAATTTTTAAGATTGGAGCCCTTACACATATGAAATTCCTATAAATTTATGATCTAATATATTTTCAATAATAAAATTGATTTAATATGTTCTCATTTGGATTTTGATATTTTAGTCAATGTATATTGCAACCACTGAAGAGATTAGAAAATGTACTTAACTCTGATACATATACTTATTCTAAATTTCACTGACATAATTTTTTATTATAAAAAAGGGAGAGATTGTTGGACTCACCTATTTTGATAATCCCAAATCATGTTTCATTTATATAATCATGTTTAATTTATATGATAATCATGTTCCATTAGTTTTTATAGTTTTTATCATGTAACAATTATGTATTTTTAATCTCACTTCTTTCTTGATTAAGTTTACAGTGTAAAATTTTCTAAGTAAAAGGGTCACCGGTATGAAGGTCTCTATTAAGATCCTTCTGTTTAAAGTCACCATTTGAGGCTATTTTTAGATAGGTTACCTGTTAGGTCCACTAGGCTGGATACCCTGAGAGGGGGGGTGAATCAGGGTATGGCTAATTAAAAATTAATGCCCGTTCTGATCTTGTTTCGCTATTAAGCAAAACACTCTTCTCTCTTTTTCCTGCTGCACGATATAAACAGAAAGTAAAGTAAGCACAGGACACAGCAATTTTACTTGGTTCACCGCTAAGGGCTACATCCAAGGAGCATATGCCGACAAGTTGCCGGTCGTACCAAATTCCACTAATCTTCACTAGCTGTGGATTACAAGGTTCGGGCTAGATCACTTCTATGTCCAGGCTCACTGCCCTTACAATGTTTAGGGTCAGCTCACTGCTTTCCCAAGGGTCACTCCCAGTTTCTCTCTCTCTGGCTCACTGCCGGTGGAGAGGATCACCTTCTTCCTCTTCCTAAGCTCACTGCTCTTGGAAGGAATCCACTCACAGTTTATAGACCTGTAGGTATCTTCATTTTCATGAATGAATGCATCTTTCTCTGTGTGTAGATGCTCTTTTGAAGTACAACTTTCACCTATAGATGAATATCTCTTTGCACCGAAGTTATCGGGAAAACTTCCAGCTTCCACGCAGCCCGAAAAACACTGCTGGAACAATCCTTACTTGGTGCGCAAGTCAATCACGGCGTGCAAGTATCGGCACGCAAGTCACAACGGGTGCGCAAGTCCTCCTCTGACACTTGCGCGACACAAGCTCCCTCAACTCCAAACCTGCGCGACTCTCTTCCTTTTACGCCCAAACCACTATTGGCGCGCAACTGCAAACCGGCGCGCAACTTCTAACACCGGCGCACAACTTCAACCACTGGCGCGCAAGTCCCACCTGCGCGACCACACACACCACTTGCATGACCACCACACCTGCGCGACAGGAGCTCTGAGTTGAACTCTGGTGGAAAATGAGGAGGGGTGGTCTAGTATTTATAGGCAATCTGACCACCCTGCGCGACGGCGCGCAAGTCACCTGCGCGACCCAATCTCGGCGCGCAAGTCTTCTCTCCTTTTATACACTTGCGCGACCAACTCCCAAACTTGCGCGAACCTATTTCCTTAGCCATATTTTGATCTTCTGATCTTGAAAAACATATGGCACGCAAGTTTCCTGTACACCAAGTTCACGGCGCGCAAGTCCCTTTGCCAAAAATACTTTTCTTCATTTGCCGATTTTCAGGCCCAAAAATTTGGCAAACACTGGAAAACGGCACCACCTTGTATCTGTTCTTTTGTACTGCCTCCAGATCATCCATTCCTTTTATCGACGTTCTTGAATCAAACATGGATCGTTGACCTCAGCTCTTGAACTCGACATTCCACCATGAAATTCTCTTTGTCAACAATCACAACTCAGATGTCCACTTTGTCAACAAACACAATCACCTCAAAAATGCTTCAATGATACCTTGAGGGATTTTTGCCCAACATTACCGCTATAAGGATACCTCTAGAAGGTTACCACTAGAAGGTTACCTCTATAAGGTTACTGCTAGAAGCTTACCACTTTGGAACCTTACCATTGAGTTACCAATGCAAGTTCACCGCTACGAGTCTACCGCTCAAAGGATACTGTTGTAGACCTACCAATAGAGGTTACTGGTACAAGGTCACTGATGGGAACCCTACCGTTGGGATCTTGTTAAATTCACCAATAAAAGGTTACTGTTAGAAGGTAACTGTTTTAAGCTTACTACTATAAGGTTGCTGCTATGAAGTTACGGCTGGAAGTCTACTGATGAAAGGTTACTACTAGAAGAACCTTTGGAATTCACACATATACCGTTGAGAAGATACCGTTCAGAAGCTACCATTGAGAAGCTATTGTCGAGAAGATATCGTTGAGAAGGCTGCCGCTATCAGTCTACTGATACCTATACTCATCTACTCTATACTTTTTCAATTTTCTTAAGATTATTCCAATGGTCATATTTGGTAAATTTAATGTACCTATATTAATTAATGTTGATTTTAGACATATCTGGAGGTCGTACGAGGTATGAGGAAGACCACACATGGTTTGATCATTCCTTCTGTCGGACCTCAAGAGTAAAATAGAAGATTAAGCTAGAGAAGATAATGTTGGGTAAGAGAGATATTACTCGATAGAACTGAAGAACAAGCAGAATATACCAACACTTACATTGTGAACCCAAGAGCTTCATGAAGATCATTTGGGAGAACAAATTCAATGTTGTCTTATTGTGCTTCATTGAATCTTTTTCAAACCAAGAAGCTAAACACTTCAGTACCTGGAATCCAGAACCTGAAGTTGTGACACTCTGTTTTGGAGACAACTTCTAGAGAAGGACTCGAACAATAATTTCTTCACACCAAGGAGTCTAGAGCTAAACTGAAAACACATAGAGCCTTATAAACTCAATCCTCATAACATTAGATCAATTTTGTTCTTTATCTTACACTTTTGAGCAGTGTGTGTTTGTCTATTACACACACATTGTCTCTTGTTCTTAAACTAGAGGATACTAAAAATCCTTACATCAAACATTCCTTTCATTTTTTTCCCACGTATAATTATGGAAGAGGTTGTGTGTGGCCCGGTTGTTTGTTTTTTCCATAAAGAACTGTGGTAGAGGTTATGAGACTTGGATAGTTTGTGAAAACTATTGTAAAGCCCGATACAGGCTATGTATCAAGTTTAATGTTAATATAAACTGCTTGGTGGTAGGTGATCACCAAGTAGAGAGGATTAAGTATCAGCTTGAAACTGAACCTCTTGTTTAATTCTTCTATGTGCTTTATTTTGTAATAATTTGTTTTTATTTTCTGCTGCTTATAATTTCAAAAATAGAAAAAAAAAATTACTTTAACTCTGATAGTTAGTTTTGGTTAGTGTGTATATATGTTTAATTCAGTAAACCTATTTCAAAAGTTGGATAAGTTTGTTTCACTGATTCAAATGAGGACTAATCAACCTTTGAGAAACTTGTTGATCAATTGAACTTTTATATCTCTACTGCCTTAATTAACTGGGTTATTTCAAATTAGGTGATTTTATCATAAATTTTTTAACAAAAATTTTAAGTAGGAACTCAATTCACCTGCCTCTTGAGTTTCCTCCTCGACCAACAGTGCATTTTTTGAGTAAATTATGAATATAATTAAAAATTAAATTTCTCATATTTAGAAAATTATTTTAATAAAATGGAGTTCATTTTTAAATTCTACACATTTAAAAATGGTTAGGATGAATTTTTGAGATTTTTCTAAAATACTTGAATTTTTTGTGAATAGTAAAATACGATAATTTAGGATAAATGCTAAATACATGAATTATGGATTCATAGATGATGTATGGATGATGTAGTAACCCTTAGTTAGAACTCACATGCACTTGTTACTAAATTTATTCACAAGAATAAACACTATTTTTTGTCTTGAGAAAAATAATAAAATAATGAATAAAATAATAAGAAATCATCCCCTCCTCAACTATAAATACCACCCCTCACTGCCTCTTCTCCTAACACCACTAAGCCTTGAATCTTGTAAAAATTATACCCAAATCCTCTTTCCAATTCTATCTCATATGTCTAGGAGCTCTTAGTCTTTCCAAAATACTAAAACCCATTTCCCTAATTAGGTTCTCATGAAAGATAATTCAAGAGGTAAACCCTCTTCTTTTTTCTTTTAATTTCATTTTCAATTTATTTTATTTTCTTATCCTCTACTAACCTCCTCTATCCAAATGATCATGATAACTCCAATATCATGTATATAGTATAATTATATAATGTTAATGTAATATTCATTATCAATCTCCTTAATCTCACTCTATTTTATTTTAAAAATGAAATCATCATCCAGGTGCTGATTTACAACCTTCGTGGACGATGAACTTTCGTACTTCAATTTCTCATAAAAGGATGGTCATGAAACCATTATTATGGTTGAACCAGATTATAAAACTTGTATTATATCTTATTTAATGTTTTTGAACTATTATATACACATTATATTAAATAATATAACAAAACTAGTTCATTGTGATCAAAAAGCCGCTAAAATTAAGCTAAACGATTATTATTAACATGTTATATAATTATTCATCCTCGTATATGAAAAAATAATAATACATAATACCAATTTCACTTATTTCTATTCATTAATAACATTAAATTACAATACTAGATAATTATACCCATTTTACATGAACACTATTACTTATAATCAAGTGAATCGGTCATGAAAATCAAGGAAACAAACACTACGGAACAACAGAATTCAATCTTATAACTTATCAAAAAGATTGTAAATGAAATTAATAAAATTATAATAAAATATATACATGTCTACTAGGTTCTTAATTAAATTATTAAGGAGTCTAATTTCATATTCCAAGACCTTAAGGTCAAGTGCATAACACATTTGAATATAAGGTAAGGGTTTCTTCCCAAACCTCTAATTTCATTCAAGTTATGATTTCTCCCTCTATACACCTATGCAATTCTTCATTATTTTTATATACTTATTATAAATTCTGTGTATATATTCCAAAATCATGTATCCATATCATTGCATCTTTCTTTTATGGGTAATACTTGTTTTACAGGGTTCTCTTTTCAATTCTTCCCAATACGCAAGCCCGATTTAAGGGAACAACTTGAATTCTTAACTATTTTCAAGTGAACTCTATAATATATTTTAAGCCACCATTATTTTTATAAAATCACTCATTTTATTATGAAAAAACTATATTATTTCACTTCAGTTTTTATAAAAATATTTTTCCAAAAGAACTCTTCTTTTCAAAATAAAAGAGTATTACTCTCAAGAATTCCTTGATGATTTTATAAGAGTATTTTCATCTATTTAAACACCCTTGTTGATTATTATGTTTAATTGGAATTAATATTTTATAATATCATCCAAAATATTTTATTGAATGTTTTATGATTATTTTGACTATGGATGTGCTATCTTGATACCATTCACCATATTACTCCAAATGGTTAGTGATTATGTTTACTGGTTGGGGAAAGGTATTTACATTTCATATGTTAGTTTAAATATGAATGTATATGTTGATTATATTTCACCCCTTTCATATGAGTAATGAATTGGACTTAGTAAATGTTGGGTGGGACCTGCTATAGTCCCTTTACGTATCGGTATCTCTCATGAGATAAACTAGTTTGGGTTTTTACCCATTTATGTATAGGCTTGGCACGAGGCCTTGACAGTATAGTTATGACATCATGCATTATGCATTCTCTCATTATGAAACTTGTAATTGGTAGTCTATGTGATTATTGTATTATTATAATATCTATGGTTATGTTTTATTATGGAATTATTTATTCATATTGTATTCCTTTTATATTATGCTCAAGATTATGTTTTAATAGCATGTATACTTTTATTTATTTAACATTCCTTATTACTTATGATTATGTTGTACAATTTACCCTTACTGAGAACCTGATCTCACCCCTTTCTTGTGTTTATTTTTCCCCAAGATATAAATATGTATATTATAAATGACTTTTAAGGATAATCTAGAAGTTTATGGGTGTTTCCAATATAGTTACTATGTTGTACTTCATTTCAAGTTGTAATGTTGAACATATGTATGTATCTTGTTTTCCAAAGATACTAGTTTATTCATTCCTTCATGATATGAATTCCTTGTTTATTATGCCAATGTAATGAAGTAAGGAACCATCTTTAGGAAACTTGGGTTAGGGTCCTTACAGTTGGTATCATAGTAAGTTTATTAGAAACCTTGGAAACTAGATTTAGAAAATATATATTAGGGAACATAACCCTAAGATATACTTTGAGGATAATAATAGAATAACATCCTAGAATTTTGGTAAGGTAAATATTATGTGGATATTCCTAGAAATACATCCTTGTCTAAATACTACAAGTGGAGATGATTTTGGAATAGATGTACCTAGGGGTAAGAGCTCTAATAAGGTGTCTTGGGCCTATCTCAGGCCTGACTCAGGGTAACCTGGTACATGACAATAGGTCTTATTGTGCACCTGGTTTGACACTCTCGGGGGATATGCTTAGGATAATTCACATTTTCTTCAAAAATAATTATGAAGGATTTAAATATAAATATGTCCCTAAAGAAACCATAATTATGATTATGAGATTAAATATGCATTAAATTTCAATTTATGGTAAGTGTTTTTCTAGTTCGACATTATACATCATGATTCATAAACTAACTTAGTGTATGCCATTATTTAAAAATGGAACCTAGTGTAAGGAATGGAAACCGCATGAACGCATGTATCCCATGTAGGGATTTCCCTTCTATTAAAGATAGTGATGTTAGATCTAAAGTTATAACTGGTGTTGAGAAACTTATAATTATACTGGGATAGCTAACTCAGGTTATGAAAAATAAACTTACACGTATGGATTATCCTGATCCACAATGTGGAGGAGTAATGTTGGACTGCTTTATGTGACAAAATCCTCAATCATTCAATGGGACTACAAACCCATTTGTAGCAGAGCAGTGGGTAATTTATTTATAGAATATATTTCTCACTTTGGGATGTAACAAAATAGATAATGTTGTTATAGAAATTTATCATCTTTTAGGAGATGCATATCAATGGTGTTCATTGATTTATAACATGAAGGAGGAGGAAGAAATATAAAACATAGAATGGAATGAATTTAAAGAACTTTTCTTAGAAAAATACTTTCCTCATGAACAGCGAGTGGATATGGAAAGGCAGTTTATGAGTCTAGGGAAAAAAGAGAATGATAATGTTGCAAAGTATAAATCTAACTTCACAAGGTTATCAAAGCATGTTGCGAACTAAATACATAACCCAAGTAGTAATATTGATCGATTCTTTTTTGGCTTAAAACCATTCCTCTGACAGGCACTGGTCTGTCAAACTTTCTCATCATATGAAGATACATTCTCAGGTACTATAAATATAAAAAATTAATTCTCTAAGTCTTATGACTTTATAGGAAAGCAAGAGAATAAGAGGGCTACTGAAAAATTTGGAAAAGAAAATAATTAATTGGGGAATAAGGGAAGAGTTGAATTTATACCCTATAATAATTATGGGAAGAAACATCCTGGTACTTTTTTGAAGATAATGAGATTCTATTGTAAATGTAGAGAAAAAGGACACCAAGCTCGTGATTGCAAGGGAAAGAAATAATCTTCCAATGTTCAATGCTATAATTATAAATTGATGGGACATTATGCACATGAATGTCTTATAAATCAAGTAAAATTCACCCAGAGAAGGCCAAGGGAGAAAGGCCAAGCTTATGCGGTCACAACTACTGAGGTTGAAGTTATTAATTATGTGGTGGTAGGTACTTTAATCATTTACTCAAACTTAGCCAATGATTTATTTGATTATGGATCATCGTTTTATTTTATATCTTCCCAGTTTTAGAAGAAAATTATACCTTTCCAATTTGATTTAATAAAGGAGTTTTCAGTCAAAACTCCTAAGGGGAGTATTATTACAATAAATATGTGTCAATTAGTCCCCTTTATGACACATAAATGTGATTTAGTTTCTAACATTATCATCATACCTATGATGATTGATTTTGATATAATTCTTGGTATTGATTGGATTTAAAATTATTATGTGAAAATATATTGTAAGAAGAAGGAAGTTACAATTTTTGAGAAGATGTAGAGTCCCTTATCTTCAGAGTAGAAACCTTGATATCTGATTTTTATCTAGATCCAATCCCAATAGAACTTATGAATGTAATTATTGGGGAGGAATAGAAAATAATATCTATGGGAGAGGAAAGAAATATTCAAATTGAGGATGTACCTATTGTGAAAGAATACTTTGATGTATTTATATAGGATTTTCCTAGACATCCTTTAGAGTGGGAAATTTATTTTTCTATTGATTTAATTACTAGTGCAAGGCATATATCAAATACTCCTTATAAAATGGCCACAATGGAATTTGTAGAGATAAAGAAAAAACTAGAGGAATTGAGTGAAAGGATTTATTCTCCCTAGTGTTTCTCCATGGGGAGCCCCTATTCTATTTTTTAATAATAAATATGGATCCATGAGGCTATGTATTAACTATAAGGAAATCAATGCTATTACGATAAAGAACAATTTTCCTCTCCCTCTCATTGATGATTTATTTGATCAACTTCATGGAGCCCAATATTTTTCAAAGATTTACCTTTGATTTGGATATCATCATTTGTGTGTGAGGAAGGAAGATATTCCAAAGGCAGCATTTCAAACCAGGTATGGGCATTATGATTTTATAGTAATGCCTTTTGGACTGACTAATGCACCCTCTGTTTTCATGGATCTAATGAATAGATTTTTCAAGGAATACATTGATGACTTTTTTGTGGTATTTATTGATGATATCTTGGTATAATCTAAAATATAAGAATATTATGAGAATCACTTGAACATTATTCTAAAGACTCTTAGAAGAAATGAGTTATATGAGATGTTTAGAAAGTGTGAATTCTAGCTTCAAATAGTTTATTTTCTTAGACATATTGTCTCTAAGGATAGAATCTTGTTGATCCTGTGAATACAAAGGTGGTTCAGGAATGTCCTACACCAATAAACATAATAGAGGTATGTAGTTTTATTGGTTTAGTAGGTTATTATTATCATTTTGTTTAGAAATTCACTCGATTATCTAACCCATTAACCAAGATTACTTGTAAAGGGGTTAAGTTCGTATGGACAAAAAAATGTGAAGAATGTTTTGAAGAATTAAAGAGTAGATTGGTGAATGCTCTGATCCTAACTCTACTATCAAGAAATTGTGGGTTTGTGATTTATAGTGATGCATCAAAGAAAGGACTTAGTCGTGTCCTTATGTAGAATGAAAGAGATGTTACCTACGCATCAAGATAGTTAAAAACTCATGAATAAAACTATCTCAGTCATGATCTTGAGTTACCATCTATAATATTTTCTCTAAAAATATAGAGACACTATATCTATGGTGAAATATGTTTGATATATACAGATCATAAGAGCTTGAAATATATATTCTCATGGAAATAAATCAACATGACATAAAGGAAATGGATCAAACTACTTAAGGATTATGATTATTCCATACACTAATGCCTAGGGAAGGAAAATAAGGTGGCAGAAGCATTGAGCAGGAAGGATTATGGAGTTATGAAAAAAATGAGTATTGACAAGGATCCTATGTACATGGATCTAGCAAGGATGGATATGGGAATTATAAAAGAAGGTGAAATATCACTACTTTTTCAATTGGTTACCCATCCATATTTATTAGAAATAGTTAAAATTTCTCAGACTGATGATGAGAATCTTCAAAATAAAATTGAATTCGTGAATGATGGGAAGTTTTTAGACTTTGTGTTTGATGATGGAATTATGAAATTTTGGAGGAGGCTATGTGTTCCCTCTATACCCAATCTAAAAAAGTTATTAGATGATTCACATAGTTTAAATTTCTCTATACACCCTAGTAGCACTAAGTGAAGGACAAACGACAGCATCCTAGAGGAGTCATGCAACCTTTGCATATTCCTATATGGAAATGGGATGATATCACCATGTATTTTATCACTGGATTGGAAATAACTCCAAGAAAGAATAGTGCAATATGATTTATTATTGATTGACTTACCAAATCTATACATTTCCTCACTATAAGAGAGAATTTTCCACTGGAGCACCTTGCATGGATCTATATTAATTAAGTTGTAATACTTCATGGAGAACCTATCTCAATTGTGTCTGATTATGACCCACAATTTACATCAAAATTCAAGAAAAGTATGCAGAAATATTTGGATACTGAATTTATTTAAGTACTCTTTATCACCCTCAAACTAACGGGAAGTCATAAAGGACGATCCAAACTTTAAAAGACATGTTGAGATCATGCTCACTAGATTTTCAAGGTATGTGGGATCAGTATTTACCCTTGGAAGAGTTTTTCTAGAAAAATAGTTTTTATTCTGGTATTCAAATGGCACCATATGAATCATTGTATGGAAATAGATATTGTACACCATCATGTTGGGATGATGTTCATGAAAGGAATATTGTAGGCCCAGAGCTTGTGGAGGAAACAGCAGAAAAGGGAAAGACTATTCAAACCCATATCAAATAATATCAAAGAAAGAAAAATATTTGTGCCGATAATCAAAGGAAGGATTTGTAATTTCAAGTGGGAGATCATGTTTTCTTAAAAATATCTCCATGGAAGGGTGTTATAGGATTTGGGAAGAAATGGAAACTGAGCCCCAAGTACATTGGTCCTTTTGAAATTATAGAGAGAATTGGATCTTTGGATTATCATTTTTCAATGATACCTAGCCTTTCTAAGGTACACAATGTGTTCCACGTCTCCTTATTAAGGAAGTGTATTCCATACCCAACACATGTACTCACTTATGAAGTAATAGAATTGGAACCTAACTTATCTTGTTGTGAAGATCCTATCTAGATTCTAGATACTAAAGAGCAGGTGTTAAGAAATCATAAGACTCAGCTAGTAAAGGTACTTTGGAAAAATCATAAAATTGAAGAGGCGATGTGGGAGCCTGAGGAACATATGATGAAGAACTACCCAAATCTTTTTA
Organism: Viscum album; assembly: GCA_963277665.1. Lineage (NCBI taxonomy): Eukaryota > Viridiplantae > Streptophyta > Magnoliopsida > Santalales > Viscaceae > Viscum > Viscum album. The sequence goes on along the minus strand of OY728150.1, from coordinate 622,862,226 downwards.
TGAGGTGACATTCTAGAAATTTTGAGGATGAAATTTTTGTATGAGGGGAGAATGTAACCACCCAGAATTCTATCAATGAAATTTTCCTTTCTATATTTATTTCATATAGTATAGATCACATAAAATCACTTATAGAACACAATAAAACTTTATAAATGAATAATGGATGAAATAAGAGGTATTTTTAGAAGTTAAGGAACCTATACTGATGAAATAGTAACTTGACCTTAGGAATAGTAATATAACCCTTATGAATAGTAAATCGGCCTAATTAATAGTAACCCAACCCATGAATATATAAATAAAATCTAGGAATCTTGTAAATAAAGAAATTATATAATTATATCATAGTATAAGTAAGTGAATATTTTAAAAATTAATATTTAAGTGTTGGAATTTTTGTAAGTCGTAAATATTTAATTATAATTTTATTATTAATAAAATAAATTAAAAGAAAATAAATTTTCATAAAATGTACTCATAAATCAATGTTTTGTTGTCTTGTGGTTTTAGTATAATTTAATGAGACCTTAGTTAATTTTTTAGAGTGTTATAAAATCAGTTATAATTTTAAAACCTGTATTTTTTAGTAAATGATGAATATAATTAAAAATTAAATTTCTCATATTTAGAAAATTATTTTCATAAAAAGAGTTCAGTTTTGAATTCTATACATTAAAAAATGGTTAGTGTGAATTTTTAGATTTTTCTAAAATACTTGAATTTTTGTGAATAGTAAAATATTATAATTTAGGATAAATGCTAAATACATAAATTATGGAGTCATGAATGATGTATGGATGATATAGGCACCCTTTGTTTTAACTCAAATTCACTTTTTACTGTATTTAGTTACAAGAATAAACATTATTTCTTGTCTTGAGCAAAATAATAAAACAATGAATAAAATAATGAGAAATCACTGCTCTCCTCTACTATAAATACCACCCCTCACCCCCTCTTCTCCTCACACCTCTAAGCCTTGAAGATTGTAAAAAAATTTCCCAAATCCTCTTAACTATTCTCTCCCCCACTTCTATGAGCTCTTGGTATTTCCAAAATACAAAAAACCCTTTCCCTAAGGAGTTTCTCAAGGAGGATAATTCAAGAGGCAAACCCTCTTCCTTTTTCTTTTAATTTTATTTTCAATTTATTTTCTTTTCGGATCCTATCCTCACCTCCTCTATCCAAATTATAATGATAACTATAGTATCATATATATACTATAATTATATCATGTTAATGTAATATCCATTATCAATATCCTTACTCTCGCTCTATTTTATTTTAAAAATGAAATCATTGTCTGGGAGGTGCCGATTTACAACCTTCATGGATAACGAACTTTATTTATTCAATTTCTCCTAAAATTCTGGTCATAAAACCATTTTTATGTGTTAAATATATTATAAAATATTTATTATATCTTATTTAATTTTCTGTAACCATTATATATACATGATATTAAATAATAGAACAAAACAAGTTTGTTGTGATCAAAAAACCGTTAAAATTAAGCTAAATGATTATCGTTAGCATGTTATCTAATGATTCATCCTAATATATAGAAAACAAATAATAAAAAATACCAATTACACTTTTTGTTGTTCATTAATAATAATAAATTCCAATATTGTGGAATTATACCCATCTTACATGAACTCTATTACTTATAATCAAGAGAATCGATCATGAAAATAAAGAAAACGGATCATAATTGAACTTAATAAAATTATAATAAGATATATAAATGTCTAATAGGTTCTGAATTAAATTATTAATGAGTCTAATTTCATATTCCAAGACCTTAAGGTCAAGTCCATAACACATTCGGACATAAGGTAAGGGTTTCTTCTCGAACCTCCAATTTCATTTGGGTTTCTTGAGCATAAGGTAAGGTCAAGTCCATAAAATATTCATACATAAGATATATAAATGTATAATATTATCAACAAATGATCATTGTTAATTTAAACGTTTAAAATAAGCATGCTAAGAAGATAATTTTTTATTCAAATCATGTTAGATTTTCATATCCATTAATTATTTTTATAATTCCTTAAAATTATAATATATTACACTAATAAACATTTAATAATATCATTATTCTTCTAGTATAATGATATTACAACAAAACCACCTCATAATCATTCATTAAATTAGGGTATGTTCATGTTTGGGTGAGTTTATCCACCAACATGAAAAATACTATGCATTTATATCATGGATGACTATGAAAAATTATTTAGTAGTATAATATGATATAAATGTGTAAATAATTATTATTTTTTGGTCTTGGAGATATTATATCAATATCTAATTTATTAATTAAAGAAACACACTTCATTCATCAAAAATCACAAAAACATGCCTATTATCAACTTTGTCTCCAATGATAAGGTATAAAACACTCATGAAAGGAATTTGAAACATCATAAGTTATTATAAATAATCCCTAATAGAAAATTTAATTATCTAGTGATAATGTAATTTGTAAAAAGAATGAATATGAACACCACTATTGTGAAACTTGTACAAACGATCAAAAATAAAAACATTGATATGGAAAATTAGAAGAATTCGTGTAGAGAATGACTGTTTTTGAATAGTATGAATGAAAATGGATATAATTAAGGTTATTAATTAAGTGATTAAGATGGAAATATTTATGATACATGATATTAAAATGTGTTCGTAGAATTCATGACAAGAGGTAAGAGTTTTTCGTCTCAAATTTCTCTCTTTAAGACATATTTTGTATTATGCACCTAATTTTCTTTATGTGGTGCATATAATACCTATTTGAGATTTTATATCATGAAATGCAATTATTAATGGTATTTTAATATCAAGTTTAAGCCTTATCTTTCAATATGTTATTATTGAATTGCTACCCAATCCATAAGTGGGGTTTTTCTGTCTCAATTTTCATTCTTTAGGGCTCATGTTATAATCACCACCTATTTTCTTTTGTGTGGTGTATACATTTCCATGGGATACTGTTTTTCATGTTACTCATGAAATTTAAGGGATTTAAAAGTCTATATTGTTATCCCTCTCTTGTATTCTTTTGATTCAAGATTTTCCATGGTGGAAAACCCATCCTGAGTTTTGGTAAAGTAAAAAATGTGTAATTTCCTAGAAAATACATATCTGACTAGATACTGACAAGTAGATGCAGTTGTGACATAGATTTGCCTAGGGGTAATCACCCTGAAAAGGTTTGGTTGATCATTTACTCAATCGTCACCCTGATGCATGATGAGTGGGCCTAAGACTGGACACATGGTGAGACACTCTCGATGGATATGCTTTGAAATATTCATATGCTCTTAATGTACCATGGTGAAGGATTTTTCCTACCATTGTCTTAGTCTCCTACCAATGCAAACTATTGAACCCAAATTATTATCTTATATAGATAACCTAACACATTGAAGGTACTCTCACCCCTATATTTATTTGATAATGGTAATACTTGTTACTTTGATGATACCCAACGAATTCTAAGTTGATTCAAGGATGTTCTCCTAGACATACACGTTATTCTATTGAATGGGAAAGTATTTGATGTTTGTATTTCTCATTATACAGATAGCCAAGATTTATTTAGTAAGATGCTCCTTAGGGAACAATATGAAATGTATTGATGACTCTTATGGTGAATGCATCGAACTTAATCGGGTGATGTTTGGGGCTCGGAATTATATAACCCTTCAATGCATCTACAGACCTCATGAGACAAAACAGGTTAGGTTTTGGTGTATACCGCTTCCCATAATAGGATAAGTGTTTTGACACAGAGCCTGAAAGAAAGTTTTGATGCCTGATATTATGCATTCCATCAATATGGGATCAATGATTATTGATATCCATGTTTTTATTTATTGTCATAGATATAGCATGCCCTTGATTTCTATTTATTATGGTTTCATGTTGTTCATGTTTATGTTATGTAAGCTTCCGTTGTTTACTACTCCTTTCTGAACATCTAAGCTCACCCTTATTTGTTTTCTTTTCCCCGTGAAACTTAGAGGAGGACTATGTGTAATTTTCAAGGATATGATGGAAGGGCTAATAATGTTCTTTCAATATGTTCATGTTGTATCTTATGTTTTTAGATGTAATGTATGTATGTATCTAGTCTTCTAAGACTACTGAGGTGTTCGATTATGTGGAAACTCTTGTATTTTGTACCAATAATGTAATATAACTATCGGGTCTGGATTTCTAGAGTTTGGGATGTTGCAGTTGTTTAGAAATGATTAAAGGTGGCTTTATCATCACTCATTTCTATGATTGATAAAGAATTTGAAAATATTTTTAAATTATTTAGGTTGATATATAAATGGATAATGAATGTTTATTTTCATATGGTTTATATATTTAAAGACGTTTTATATGAAAATATGTTTAAAATTTTATTTATACAATTAAATTTTTATATGTAAATATATGAAAATATGTCAATACTACAGATCGTGCTTTTAAAAGCGATAGAAATGGGCTTTATCGGTGCTAAAAAAGCGCTTACATGCTAAGCGTTGTTAAAAGTCATGACCTTTATCAGTGTTTTTTTAACTCTAATAAAATTTGAAAAAAAAAGAACTCCCCCCCCCCCCGTCAGCGTTTGAACCCCTGCTCCCACACACACCCTCTTTTGTCAATGCTCACAAGGCCCCTTTGTCAGCACTTTTCCACTGCCCAGGTACATGTTCATCTGTTTGTGAGCCTAGACTTGATCCTATGACCTCCGTTGTGCAATTCAAATCCCTTTACCACTGCCCCAAGCTTGTTTTATTTTATATTTTATGATATTTATATGTATTTAAATATATTTACATACATATTTTTAATTCATATATTTATATATATTTATATAATTGTTTTTTAATGCATTTATAAAATATATGTTTGTGTGTGTGTGATATATATATATATATATATACACACTTATATTTATTTAAATATATTATATATTAATATTCATTTATATATATTAGAATATAAACATAAACATATATATGTTTATTAATATACACACATATGTATATATAAACATTATATATACATTCATATAAGTATATATATTCATATATTTTTAAAATGTAAAAAAATGGTTAGATATTGTTTTAAATAAAATGGATAATAATTATTTTCAGATGATTTATATAATTATTTTTAAATACATTTTTAAAATATGCCTATATATTGTATATTAAGATATAAATTTTATACATTACACATATATGTATTTACATATATATTTATATGTATTTACATATAATTGTATATTTAGATATAAATGTTTTATAATGTATTTATAAATATTTATTGTAAATACGTTTATATACTATATTTAATGATAATAATATATTTATAAAAATACATTTATATGTGATGTATTTACACAATATTGGCACGCGCGCGCACATACGCACATATTTACACAAACATACACATTTATATTTCGCACATACAAGCACAATATTTACATATATATATTTATTTACATATATTAGAATATACACATAAATTTATATTTTTTTATATGCACACATATTTATATATAAACATTACATGTATATGTGTGTGGATGTGGGTGTGTGTATATGAATGCATTTTTATAAGGTGGATAAATGGATAATTTTTTATTTTAAATAAAATTAATAATAAATATTTATTTTCATATGGTTTATATATTTAAAAATACATTATGTAAATATTTTTAAATATTTATTTGTACAATTGATTTATTATGTGTAAATATAAGCAAATTTGTATATATTTAATTGTAAATAAAACTACAATATGAAAAACGATAAAATTCCAAAACCATAATATTTATATGAATGTTAGCTTTTACTATAAATTCAGTCCCCACCGAAAAATGACAAGACGTCCCTCTTTAATGAAGGTGAAATCTAATCGAATATCAAAACATAATAAATATTAGAATATACACATAAATTTGTATATATTAGAATATACACATAAATTTATATTTTTTTATATGCACACATATTTATATATAAACATTACATGTATATGTGTGTGGATGTGGGTGTGTGTATATGAATGCATTTTTATAAGGTGGATAAATGGATAATTTTTTATTTTAAATAAAATTAATAATAAATATTTATTTTCATATGGTTTATATATTTAAAAATACATTATGTAAATATTTTTAAATATTTATTTGTACAATTGATTTATTATGTGTAAATATAAGCAAATTTGTATATATTTAATTGTAAATAAAACTACAATATGAAAAACGATAAAATTCCAAAACCATAATATTTATATGAATGTTAGCTTTTACTATAAATTCAGTCCCCACCGAAAAATGACAAGACGTCCCTCTTTAATGAAGGTGAAATCTAATCGAATATCAAAACATTATGTTACCCCAACTAAAAACTCAATTTTGAAGTTATTTTGGACATTTTTTACCTCAGAGAAATAATGATCGGGGTTCCCCCTGTCAATATGGTGTAGATCTCTTTGCAGGGTTCAATTTGATATGTGGTAGAACCCAAACGGACACCCTAATCAAAAGTTGTAGTTATTTGAAGTTCAAGTTATGTTTTCAACTTATCTTAGATCATTTATTAATTTATTGAATTTTTATGTCATCCAATTGTTATTAAATGACCATTACTCAATAATAATTAACAAATTATTAATTAATACTATTTTTTAATTGTTTTATATGCTATTTTTCACTAAATACCATAAATATCAAGTGTAAATGTATATTTAGGCTTATATAAATCATATTTCACAATGCCAAAATTTGTATTTAGCGACGGTTTTTTTTTCATTTAGCGGCAGTTTAAACCGCTACTAAATCATTCTACGGCGGTTTTGGAAAACCGTCGCTAAATCGTGTGTCAATAAATAATTAGTGGTGGTTTTTTAAAACCGTCGTATAACGATTTAGCAGCGGTTTTTTAGCAGCGGTTTAAACCGTCACTAAATCGTTTTTAATTTTTTTTAATTTTTATTTATTTTTTTATTATTTTTTAAATTTCCACGGTTTATTTGTTAATTTATTTATTTTCGTAATTTATTTATTTTCCCTCTTTAATGAAGGTGAAATCTAATCGAATATCAAAACATTATGTTACCCCGACTAAAAACTCAATTTTGAAGGTATTTTGTACATTTTTTACCTCGAAGAAATAATGATCAGGGTTCCCCCTGTCAATATGGTGTAGATCTCTTTGCAGGGTTCAATTTGATATGTGGTAGAACCCAAACGGACACCCTAATCAAAAGTTGTAGTTATTTGAAGTTCAAGTTATGTTTTCAACTAATCTTAGATCATTTATTAATTTATTGATTTTTTACGTCATCCAATTGTTATTAAATGAGCATTACTCAATAATAATTAACAAATTATTAATTAATATTATTTTTTAATTGTTTTATATGCTATTTTTCACTAAATACCATAAATATCAAGTGTAAATGTATATTTAGCCTTATATAAATCATATTTCACAACGCCAAAATTTGTATTTAGCGACGTTTTTTTTTTTCATTTAGCGGCAGTTTAAACCGCTGCTAAATCATTCTACTGTGGTTTTGGAAAACCGTCGCTAAATTGTTTGTCGATAAATAATTAGTGGTGGTTTTTTAAAACCGTCGTATAACGATTTAGCGGCGGTTTTTTAGCAGCGGTTTAAACCGCCGCTAAATCGTTTTTAATTTTTTTTTTATTTTTTTTTTATTTTTTTAATTTCCATAGTTTATTTATTAATTTATTTATTTTCATAATTTATTTATTTTTACCATGCCTCATGTCCATCTCCATAGGCAAGTCCATGTCCATACACATGTTCATGTCATATATAGAAATTGTGTGTTGTGTGAGATTTGAACCTCTTACCTCTTGCTTATTCTTCGAAGACTTTATCACTCCAGCAGACTCTTCATTTGGTCAATAAATCGAATTTAATATACTTATATACTTATATATATATATATATATATATATATATATATATATATATATATATATATATATATATATATATATATATATATATATATTGGAAAAACAAATATACACACTAAATAATTATTAATCAATAATCACTAATTAATAATTAATAATTACTAATTATTAATTACTAATTAATAAACAGAATATAAATGAATAATAAATAAAGAAATATATAATATGGAAATAAATGGCAAATAAAAAATAGTAAATAAAAAATAGTAAATAATAAATAGTAAATAGTAAATAGTAAATAGTAACTTGTAAATAATAAATACTAAATATATAATATATATATATAATATATAATATGCAATATGTAATATATAATAGACAATATATAATATAAAATTTATAATTTATAATATATAATATATAATATATAATATATAATACATAATATATAATACATAATACATAATATATAATATATAATATATAATCGATAATATATAATACATAATGCATCATATATAATATAACATATAATACATAATACATAATATATAATATATAATATACAATACATAATACATAATATATAATATATAATATATAATATATAACATATAATATATAATATATAATATATAACATAATATATAAGTAATGTATAAATAACAAATTAATTAAAAAATAATTTAATATATGATAAATAAATAACAAATTAATAAATAATAAATAAATAAATAATAAATAATAACTACTAAATACTAAATAGTAAATAACAAATATTAAATAATTAATAATTAATAATTAACAATAACTAATAATTAATAATTGATCATTAAGAATTAATAATTTATAATTTATATTTAAAATTTTGTAAATAATTAATAAATTATTAAGAAACTATTTATAAATAAATAATAAATAATTAATAATTAATGAATATTGAATAAATAAATAATAAATTTATAAATGAATAGCAAATGAATTATAAACTAATAATAAATTAATATTTAGTAAATTAAAAAGTAGTTAATAAATAATAAATAGTAAGTAATAAAGAATAAAGAATAAAGAATAAATAAATTAATAATTAATAATTAATAATTAATAATTAATAATAATTAATAGTTAATAATTAATAATTAATAATAACTAATAATTGACAATTGATAATTAATATTTAATAATTATTAATTAATAATTTTAATTTTAATTTTAATTTTAATATTCAATATTTAATATTTAATAAATAATTATTAATAATTAATAATTAATTATTAATTAATAAATAATGAATAAATAATAAATAAATAATAAATAAATAAATAAATAATGAATAATAAACTAATACTAAATAAATAATTAATAATTAATTAATTAAAAATAATAATAATTAATGTGTACATAATAACTAAATAATAAATAAATAAATAAATAAATATGTGGTATAGGCCGAACGGGCACCTGGATCGAAAGTTATAACCGTTTGAATTTTAAGAAATTGGGGTTTGCAACTAAAACCTCTGTTTCGGAGGCTTTATGGGTCGTTCGGACGGAATAAAAAGGGGTATAATACTTCAAGAGTTAGTACCAGACCTAAATGATGTCGAGCTCATCGCAGACTTTGATTTGATATGTGCTAGAATCCAAATGGACACCCAGATTAAAAGTTATGATCGTTTGAAGTTCGAATTTGATTTTCAACTTTTGAAATTTGAATCTATTTTGTTCTTTTCATTATCACATGATTAAAATTTCACTTGGTTTTAGCTCATTTGATAAGCTTCGATTTGACTGGTTGTGGAGCTAAAATGGACTCAGGGATCAGAAGTTATGGTTATTTGATGTCGAAGTCTGTTTTTCAACTTATTGAAGATTTGTTTCTAGTTTAAAAATATTATTAACTAATATTTATAAATATTTAATTGACATATTATAAATAATTGAAATTATAAATAATAAACTATTTTACTGTAAATAATAATTAATAATTAATAATTAATAAAAAAAATTAATAAAATCTTCAATTTTGCGGCGGTTTTAAAAAAACCGCCGCTAAAAAAATTTAATTTTTTTTTTGAAGAAATTTTAAAACATTTATAAAAGATATTTTAAAAACATTTAGCGCGGTTTTTTCGCGGCGGTTTTGAAAACCGCTGTGAAAAAACCGCCGCAAAAACACTGTTTTCTTGTAGTGTTTTAGAAAATATATTATATTTATATCAATATAAATATATTTACATATTGATATATGATTTTTAATGATATATGATTTTTAATGATATATGATTTTTTATGTAATATACGTTTTATCAGCGTTTTTGTTTTAGCGCTGATAAAGACACCTCATTTATCAGCGTTTTTCGCTTGCGCTGATAATGGCTAACGCATAATTTCGCACGATATGTAGGAGTGTGTGTATATTTTTATGTAACACTACAATATGAAAAACGAAAAAATTTAAACATCACGATATTTATATGAATATAAGGTTGGGGAATATATAATGTCTTCATCGAAAAAGACAAGAAGACCCTCTTAATCGAAATTGAAATTTCATCGTATATATTAAAAAATTAGAATATCTCAGCTAAAAACATAGTTTTGAAGGTCTTTTGAGTCTTTTTTTACCAAGAAAATGCATGGTATGGGGTAAATTCCATATCAAATGTCGTAGATCTTTACGTAGGTTTTGATTTGACGACTCGTGAAGCCTAAACTGATATTTGGATCAAAAGTTATTACTTTTTGAAGTTCAAGTCTTGTTTTCAGATTATCTTAAAATATTAATTGATTGATTGGTTTTTTTAGCAAATTTTTAATTAATATTATTTTTTAATTATTTTATAAACCATTTTTCACTAAATCTATTACATATCAGGTATAAATACATATTTAGTGTTATATAAATCATATTTAAGAAAATATATTTCATTTATATCAATATATATATATACACACACACACACACTTCATCCCTCCAATGGCCCGAATGCTTTCATTTTTTATTGATTTTTGATAATTCACCTTTCAATGTGTGAGGTGGAACCCTTACAAGGCCCGTAGGCGTAAGTATTACATGACCCGTAGGCCTTAGAGGAATTCATTTGTCCGTAGGTTTCAAACATTACATACAACCCAGACTAACTACTTGGAACTGCTCCTCTCCAGCATTTTCATCGTGAAATCAGCTCTCCACCATTTTTCACTAAATCTATTACATATCAGGTATAAATACATATTTAGTGTTATATAAATCATATTTAAGAAAATATATTTCATTTATATCAATACACACACACACACTACATCCATCCAATGGCCCGAAGACCTTCATTTTTTATTGATTTTTGATAATCCACCTTTCAAGGGGTGAGGTGGAACCCTTATAAGGCTCGTAGGCGTAAGTATTACATGGCCCGTAGGCCTTAGAGGAATTCATTTGCCTGTAGGTTTCAAACATTACATACAACCCAGACTAACTACTTGGAACAGCTCCTACCCGGCATTTTCATCGTGAAATCAGCTCTCCACCTTCGCATGGATGTTCGGCTAGGCATTCCCGTGCATGCACTGTCTTGTCCCGATGGCAGGTGTCATACCCTCTCATTCTTGCAATCCATTTAACTTCTGCTGTGGTGAAAGCTCCTTTTTCATCCTCCTTGTAGAGCTTGTTCCTCGTAGGTCGTCTGATTTGCATCAGCACTTAAGGTGGCTCGAATGCCTTGATGTGGCCCAAAGGCCTTACTGACCTGAAGGCTTGGGTGGCCCGAAGGCCTTAAAGGACTCGGGGACCAAATCAGTGGCCCGAAGGCCCAAACGGTGGCATATTCCCGGCTGATACAGTGTCAAACAGTACATGCTACAGTCCCGCTACAATAGCACACATTTCCCACTGCAGTACCTGCTGCAGTACTGTACAGTTCCCGCTACAGTACTGCTACAGTACTGCTACCCGGAAATAATGCCTCCGTCTGGATTTGATCCCGGGTCTCCCGGATGCACTTACAGAGTCCTTACCAACTGGGCTAAGCCTCATGTGACACACACACTACAATATGATATTTAATAGTATATAAAGTGTTCTTTTAATGAATAAAACCTTTCACCGGTGTTGAAAACACTTATAAAGAGCGCACCTTTTTCGGTGTTGCACATTTATTGTGCAAGGCCACAAAATATGTTGTGTCTATTTTTTTTCTTATATTCTATACGCGTTTTGTACTAGAGCACGTAACATGTTCTATGGGGACATGATTATTTTTATTTTGTAAAAGTTGAAATGACATATAATTCAATTTTTAAAAATTATTTATAATTTTAATTTTTTTAACTTTATTTATGTGATTTTATGATGGGTGTAGATGTATAGCTAAACCATTTAAGAATTAAAAAATGTGCTTTCCTCCCCTATATATTCCCTCACCATCCCCCTTTCCCAACCCCATCACCAATTCAACTCCTATATTCCCGCCCGTTATTGCATTCTTCCAAATGCCTCACTCTGTGCAATACATGATGGATTTATCCCTCACTGCATAGAAACTGGTTTTTCTTCTTCACCAATACACCCAACTCCGGCGCATCAATCCTTCATGGGCACCCCGGATTCCGTCCGCCCTTCCACAGCGCCGCCGTCAATGCCCACGTCCCAGCCGGTGGGCGAGGCGGTGCGGTCGGCGGTCAAGGAGACCCTGTTTCCCGACGATCCCTTCCGCCGCTTCAGGGGCCAGGGGTGGCGGCGGGGCCTGGTGGTGGGCCTCCACTACTTCATCCCCATCCTCGACTGGGCGCCGCGCTACACCCTCCCCTTCTTCAAGTCCGACCTAGTCGCCGGCGTCACCATCGCCAGCCTGGCCATCCCCCAGGGCATCAGCTACGCCAAGCTCGCCGCCCTCCCCCCGATCCTCGGCCTCTGTACGGTGACCCGCCTTTTCAGTTCCTTCTCTGAACCTCTTTACCATTTTTATCATTCCATCTCCACCAATGATAACGCGTACGCAGATTCGAGCTTCGTGCCGCCGCTGGTGTACGCAGTGCTGGGCAGCTCCAGGGATCTGGCGGTGGGGACGGTGGCGGTGGGGTCGCTGCTCGTAGCTTCCATGCTGGGGAAAGACGTCGACGCCGCCGCCCAGCCGGAGCTTTATCTCCGCCTCGCTTTCACGGCCACCTTCTTCGCCGGCGTCTTCCAGGCTTCCCTGGGCCTCCTCAGGTGTGTCTATATATACACACATATATAATATAAACATGGATTAAGATAATGACAGGGTGATTAGTGGGAATGCAGGCTGGGGTTCATCGTGGATTTTCTGTCGCATGCAACGATCCTGGGGTTCATGTCGGGGGCGGCGACGGTGGTGTGTTTGCAGCAGCTGAAGGGGGTGCTGGGCCTCCGCCATTTCACCCAGGAGACCGACGTAGTCTCAGTCATGCGCTCCGTCTTCACCCAAAAGCGCCAGGTCATCGTCTTCTACCTTTGGAATCAGTAATCATTTCTCTGCAACTCCTGACTGAGTACGTTGTTCATGCAGTGGAGGTGGGAGAGCGCTGTGATGGGATGCTCCTTCATCTTCTTCCTCATGCTTACCAAATACTTCGTAACTTCGCCGTCACGACCTTAACTCATTTGTTTTGGAATGAAATGATTAAATTGTTTTTCTTTTTTTTTTAATATATGCAGAGCAAAAGAAAGCCCAAGTTCTTCTGGGTATCCGCGCTGGCTCCCCTGTCGTCGGTGGTGCTGGGAAGCCTTGCGGTGTATGTCACCCACGCTGAGAAGCACGGGATGGAAGTGGTGGGTCCCACCAAGTAATAATAATATTATTATATCATTATTATTATTATTATTCACGTGTCCTTTTTGGGGGGACACAGATAGGGCATTTGAAGAAAGGGCTGAACCCGGTCTCTTGGAACGACCTACAATTCAGTGGGACCCACCTCCCCACTGCCCTTCGGACGGGCATTGTGACGGGCATCATTGGGCTGGCCGAAGGCATCGCCGTGGGAAGAAGCTTTGCCATGTGCAAAAACTACAACGTTGATGGGAACAAAGAAATGATTGCGTTTGGGGCCATGAACGTCGCCGGTTCCTTCACCTCTTGCTACCTAACCGCGGGTAAATTTTTTAAATGGAGACTTGGAACTGTTTTATAACATCTATTAATTATAAAGTGTGGAAAAATAAGTGGTGTTTGTTCGTGAAACGAGCCGTGCAGGGCCGTTCTCGCGATCTGCGGTGAACTTCAACGCAGGCTGCAAGACGGCCATGTCAAACATTGTAATGGCACTGGCGGTGATGCTCACGCTGCTGTTCCTCACCCCGGCCTTCTACTACACTCCTCTCGTGGTGCTGGCGTCCATCATCATCACAGCAATGCTGGGCCTCATAGATTACGAGGGCGCGCTCAACCTCTGGCGGGTCGACAAGCTCGACTTCTTGATCTGCATCGGCGCCTACTGTGGCGTGGTTTTCTGCAACGTGGAGCTCGGTTTGGTCATAGCGGTGAGCCGCAATGATAAAAGGCTCTGTTTGACTGCTAAAACTAAAACCCAATTTGATTGTTCGGATGCAGGTTGCAGTATCTTTGATGAGGGTGATGCTCTTTGTTGCAAGGCCGAGGACGAGTGCACTTGGTATCATCCCGGATTCGAAGGTGTATAGAAGTTTCGATCAGTACCCTTCAGCGAAGAGCATCCCCGGGATGCTCATACTCGAGGTTGCTGCTCCCATTTACTTTGCCAATGCGAACTACTTGAGAGAAAGGTAGGCACTGGCCCTATCTATACAAGGGTCTGTTTGGTAGCACTTGAAAACTGTTTATACATGAAAGGGGTTTGAAAAAATAAATAGTGTTTGTTCCTGAAAACTGTTTATAACACTTCACTTATTGAAAGCTCCTTAGAGCACAAAACATTTATAATAAACAGTTGAAACCAATAAATGATGTTTGCTTTGTTACTGAAAAAATACTTCCAATTAAATACACTCGACGCTTCAGCGTCGTTTCTGAAAAAAACACTCAAGTTTGAGAAGAAAATCACTTAAATAAGTCATAGATGAACACTTTTTCAGTCTGGAAACACTTTTAAGTGATAAGTACTATGTCTCTTTTGACAATACTTGCTGAAAATTGATCAAAGTAGCCAGGAAACACTTTATACAGAAATAACGTAAATGTTATAAATAGTCTTCAACCTTTATGTGATTTTTAGCGGAATCAGTGAGTTAACCCCATCCTATTTCACAAATGGGATACTCAACCAAGGCAGGAATGTTTGGTTTTAGGATCTCCAGGTGGATCAATGAGGAGGAAGAAAGGATCCAATCTTCAGGAGAGACAAGCTTACAGTACATCATACTCGATATGAGTGGTAGGTTAGACTGAAAAGCATTCCTTGGATTGAACAGACATATTCCTAACATAACTTGGCAATAATTTTGATATTGGCAGCTGTAACTCACATTGACATGAGTGGGATCATCATGCTTGATGAGGTTAAAAGAGTCATTGATCACAGGGGGCTCGTGGTACCAACCATTGTTCTTTTCTCATATGAGTTGAAATTTCTTCTATTATATATAGCTTTGAATTTCTTGCTAATTCATGTTGACTCTTTTATTGCCTCTATTTAGCTTTTATTAGCCAATCCTGGGGGCGAGGTGGTGAAAAAACTAAGCAAGTCGAAGGTACTTGAGAAAATAGGACAAGAGCAGATCTATTTGGCCGTGGATGAGGCTGTGAGGGCATGCGACTACTTGCTAAACACTTGTTATCCAAAGCCAACAATTGATGTCTGAGTTGCCAAATGTTGTGCATAATTTTAAATAAAAAAGTACATTGGCATTGGCATGCATGTCGGGATGCACATGTACTATATTAACAAAACTAGTTGTATATTATGGTATCTCAAGATTTAAGTTGAAAGTGTTTCCAAACACTTGATGTGTACAACCACTCGGTCTCACCTCCCCTGCATTCTTCTTTGTTCATTCTGTCTTCTTTTGTAGAACTACAAGGAGAAATTATACTATTCTGATGATATTTGGTGCAAATGGAGACAATTACTAAAACTAGTGATCTAACTTACCGAAAAGTGAAAAAATCAACATGACTAACATCATTACAGTAACTTAGGTTGTGTTCTGTTTTGGAAAACATTTATTGTTTTCATTTTCCAAATATGATTTGAAAAACATGTTAGAAAATGATAAGAAAAAGCAATAACTGTGTTCATTTTTCTGTAAACATGAAAATAAGTTTTTTTTTCCCTAAAAAATCTGTCATTTCCATTTTTGTTTTCTAAAATATGTTTCAAATACATTTTTGGGAAATGAAAACAGAAAATGTTGTTCATAACCAAACACAACTTCATTTTCTCCACAATATAAAATGGACTGTAAAATGCTGGCTAATGAGGAAAACGGTAGATGAGGACGAAGATAGAAGAACCCGACAAGGTACCTGCAATGTTTGACTTGTGTGCACATGTTACCTGGAAGAAGTGAAGTTATAGTAGCCAGGCACACCAAAACCCTAACTGCTTCAGAACTCTGAAACATATTCAAGCACCATTGCCAGACAAGAATGACAGTAATTGGTAACCTTCCATTACCTTTTTCACATCACTAGCATGACAGCACTCGATATCTAAATTCAAGGTAACGAAGAAAAGCTATTAGCCTTTTCCAAGAGGGATGCCACCCACATCTGCTATGATGCAATTAAAAAATAAACTAAAGCAACATAAAGCAGATTATTATAATTGCAATAGACCCGCCATGTACAATGATAACCAATATAGTGAAGTCTGAGTACATGGATGTTCTAAAACTGCTCTACGAGGGGGGGAATAAGAGCAAAACTAATCTTTTGCTAATCTAACCACCAACTGTTCATATGTGGGTGCAACCTCAATCACCCCTAGTTGGAGGTTGGGCACATGAACAGAAGTGATTTTTCTTTTGCCTACTGTAGTTAGTTCTTATGGCGCCATAGAGGTAGTCCTGCAAGAGAACCCTTGCTTTTCGCTCAGGGATTTTGGTTCTTGCTTTCTTCTCCTTCTCGTCGTCGAGTTTGAGCAAGAGGAACTGTATCTTCTGCACCACCGATTGCAACCGCCCAATCTTTTCAGATCCTTTACGTGCTTGTTCTGAAACTCTCCTCTTCCTGAAACTCCCACTTTCTTCTAATTTTGAAGCAGATTTTCCCTTGAGAGATGAGAAGTTCTCCTGGGCATCCTTCATTAATTTTCCATTTGTATCAAATAACTTCAGGATGTCCTCCTCCACTTCTTCCAACTGCAATCTCACAGTATCATATTCAATACCCTTCCCCTTTCTGCCTTTTTCAGTAAACTCCACCTTTCTCCTCAAATCCTGCACAGTTATTCCAAGATTTGTCAACTTCTGGGCATCTGAAGAGAGCCTTTCTAGAATCTTCCTCTTATTTCCTTCTCGGCGCGTGTGCTCTCTAAAACTATCAGAGATTTCTAAAATGTCTGCACCCAGTTCTTTGTCAATCAGAATTCCCAATGAGGCATCTCCAATTGGATATTTCCCAGCTTTCAGGCCAATACTGTGGTTCTGATCGGTGGTTTCCCAGAGCTCCAAAGCCGGATTGGCCTTAAAATGTTCACTCTTGCTTATTCTGTGTGATGAAGACTCAAACATATGATCCAGCATGATGTCTTTGGTGAAAAGTTCATTTCCTCGTTCACCAATTCTAGGCATTGATCTCATCGGTTTGAGACCGTCATCAGGCCACCAATTTCCAGTTCGAACATTTTCTCCACTCAAGTTACTTTGAGAGTCCAGCTCATCAATCTTCCTCATTGCAGCTAGAATCCTAGCTTGTGATCCCTGCAAATCTGGATTACTTTTGAATCTGGGAATCTGATCTTGGCTCAGTTTCTGGAACTTTTTGGTTTCTGAGTTACTTCCTCCGACAGCCTGGGATTAAAAAATAATAACATAAGAATTATGAAATGTACAGTTACCACAAGAGAGATTGGGGCTTCCTAATCTGTTCCTGAAGTCAAATATTAACACAACAGTAAAATGCATCATCTTCAAGTGTTTCCCAATAAAAGCAAAAGTGTTCACACACACACTCACACACGAGTGGGGAGAAAAGCAGGAAAAATTTCAAAAAAAATTACAATGAAATTTTCATTTTAGCAACATATGAGGGAAATATGCATCAATCAAACAAAACAGCTGCACGAAGTGGCCCAGGGCAGATTAGGGTCCGTCTGACAACACTTGTGAAACTGTTATAGCACTTATCACTCATGATAAGTGCATTTGAAAAAAGTGTTTTTTGTTCTGTTTCTAAAAAAAAGCACTTACAAGAAAATTCTAAAAAAAAAAATCACTTAAATGACAAAAAAAACACTATTTCAATAAGCAATCTAGAAATACTTGTACAAGCACACTTTTCATATGTGAAGTGCTATAAGAAGTTTTCAGTAAGTAATGTCAAACGGAGCCTTAATAATTTCAAGCATTGGATGTGCACTAAAACAGATCAATTGTATTATACGATTGGTCTATATCGTAGGCCTAGATATGCATATGATGCATATCGTAGGCTACGATTTGGCTATGTGATTTAGGGCATGAGATGCTTGTATCGTATTGTAAGATAGGCCAGCAAAATATGGATATCAAGTGCATGGCTTCTGACACATCTTCCCTGATTAAATGAAGGGAGCTTATATAAAGGGAATGTGATCCTCCTGTAGGTGTGTGCGCGGCACTGTCTAGCCAAAGCTGAAGCTCTCTTCATGCCTGGTTATCCATTTGTCTTTGTAGAATAAGGTGCGAACACACCTCCGGAGTTCGCAGGGTCCTCTCATAGCGTACAAGGATTCAGTTTGGAGAAGACACGGGAGTAAAACAGCAATCATCGGAAGTTAAACCACCAGAAGTTCCGATCTCCAAACCACCGGAAGTTCATACTTCTGACTTCACACACAATGGCACGTCACACCACCTTGACTAAATGCTCTGGAACTTGGGGAGCTTGAAAGCACCCTAAATCACCATGCACAAAGTCTTCCAGGCAAACAAGCATGCACAAGCATACAAGCAAAGGCACGGTAAAAAATACTTTAGTTTTACGTGGTTCGGATTTTCATCCGACATCCACGGGAAAACACTGAAAGATTTTATTACTTTGGAAGTACAAAGTTGCAATCACTGTGACTGTACCGCCACGTAGATCACTAACTCAAATCATCACTCCGCACTGCAGCAAAGAGGTCCCGCCTGTTGGATTGGTGTTGCCCGATCCGGTTGGGCCGACTGCTTGTGGCCTGCAACTGTCACGGGTCGAGCTCCGCGGTGAGCTCGTTGGGGGTTGCAGGGGGCAACGCGCCCCTGCTCCGGGGGTCCGGGGGCCGAAGGCCCTCTGGCCCAATTTTTTTTTGGCCTGTAGCAATGTTGACCACTGTAGCGGAGCTGACCGACCGACACCGACAGACACTGTAGCGGTGCGGACTTCGGGGTCAACTTTACTGTAGCGCTTTTGACAAAGCCAGCCGTCGTTCACTGTAGCGACGCGGACCACTTTTTTCGAACAGTGATCGTCTTCTCCATTGTTTTATAGCCCATTTTCGGGCTAGGGTTACTACTGAAATCCTCTGTAATTTTGTGCTCCCGAATTATAGTGGAATTCTGCCTCTCCCGTGGACGTAGGGATTTTTCCCGAACCACGTAAATCGTTGTGTCCTTTGCTTTCTTTCTTTTCGTTTTTCCTCGTTTCTGTCGTTGTGTCTCCCGGCGATTCCGCAAAACCGCCCTCCTTTTATAGAGGGCCCCACTCAGTCATCCGGTAACACGGACTTCCTACAACCGTGGACGTCCATCTGTTGCACTGTGCAATTGTTGATCCCCTGTAGCTTTCTCCGGTTTGACCGCAAATCACTGATAGTCAAACAATGCTTCCATGCCTTAACTCTTTTCCCGCACATCTCCTCGTTAAGAGTAATTCAAACAAAAAAACGCTTAAGCTTTCAATGAGCTAACAACCTAAGCTTCCGATGACCTAACATTCCGCCATTGATGAAGTCTTCCTGCCACTGCCTTCTCCCGATGAACTGAGTCACAAACTTCCGGTAAACTGAAACTGGAGCCTTGAAGAGACTTGACAATCCTAACAATCTCCCATTTGAAGACTGCCTCAAGGATTCCTAACAACCAACAACAATTAGGCAAACAAATGAACTTCACCCCTTATTAGTGCAGTATTCTCCATCCTCCTTCCATTTACCCCAGCCCTACTGAGTCACTATGTAGCCTCAAACTTTTTTGGGCCAACACTTTAGTGAAAATGATAGGGATGCGTGGGAATCTGCAGCAAGGTAAAGCTGGAATTGCATGGGGGACCCAGGGGGGCCCAGGGGGAATATGATGGGGGGTCCTGGGGGGATCCTCTAACTGATTCCTCAAGGGACCAGTTTGTTATTCCTTGGGGGAATATGTTGGGGGGACCATAGGTGGTTAGTAGGGGTTGTTATAAATCAGGAGGGCTGGAGAGAGTGGAAGGGATGGAGAGCAGAGCGTTGCCTGACGGTTCCAGCGAAGGGGAATACTGCCAGTTTTTGGCGCTGCCTGGACCGAGTGCTGTTAGATGTCCTGAGGGAGGTTAGCGTTGCTGATTTTTCATTCGCTCGGGAAGAAGCATGCGGCTGGAACTTCACTCACAGATCACTGTTGTTTCTCAGACGCAGCAGCAAAGAACAGATGATGTCAATGGAGGCGTGTCTGGACAACGTGGAACAACGCATGGAGCAAGCCGCAACAACCCTTTCTAAATTGGCGTCGATGAGGGAGCAAGTGAGTATAATTCTGGATTCATGCGGCACTTGGAAGAGAAACCGCGGCATGATGAGGAACGTCCATCGTTCATGACGGAACTGTCCACACCGTTGTTGGAGAAGCTGCCTGATTAGTGTATAGCGGGTGAACCTGCCTGCATTCGAGGGGAGAGGTCTGCCGCTACAGGAAGAAGAGTTGCTGCTACAGGAGCGACGTCCGCAGCCTTCTTCTGAGCGGCTGGTGCCAATGGCAGTGGTGGCCCTGCCTCTTCAGACGATTGTGCTGCCTAAGGCGCAGACCGCATCATTTAACGATGCAGGAGTGGCCGTCAAACAGACTGGCCTCACGCATGAACAGTCCTCAATTGCACAAGCCGATACTTCCGCACCTAATATGGCCAAGAGAAGCCATTGGGGACCTGATGAGAGTTGGGGAAAGCGGCTTGATACAACCTCTAATTTCCCTCTCAAGAAACAGAATGATCCTGCCACGGGTTGTCAAATTGGGTGAAGAAGCTGATCCAGCCAATTCAACAACTGTTGGCGCTGTTGATGGCTCGGCAGGAAGAGTTGTTTCACCTTCACCAGATTCAGGAAGGCAGTTTTGGCCTGGGAGATTTCATGCAGTTCCACTGCCTTGGGATGAACTGTTCAGGAATGCTAAGAACGAGGAGAGCGGCTATGGTATGGGCACAAAAGCAACCAGGTTACCAAGGTTATACGGCTTACCCGCAAGATCAGTGTACAATACGCGCAACCGGTGTGAAGGTTCTTTGATCATGCAGTTGGTTTTAAAGTTCGACTTGACAAAAACAAAGGGCACAATACACAACTGCTCTTTTATACCAGTGGAATTTTGGTTCCTCATGGTGTAAGTCAAATTTTTGTGGGCAGATTTGGTGGCTTCCCAAGCACTCTGCTTGGTTTGAAGTTAGAGACATTTCAACACCGGGTCCAGCTGATTTGGTGGGCTTAGATGCATCGGCTGCACATGTTGTGCGACTGCTATCAACACAGCCCCCTAATATCAAGCTCAGGATTGGAGGCTTCAGCATGGGCGCTGCAAAACAGGCAGATCTTGGCAAGAGACGCGAACTGACCTTCATGGTGCGTTAAGGAGACATTCAGCTCCTGATCATGCTCTCCACCTTGAGTACAAGGTGGATTTTCAGGGGGTGGCAGTGATAGGGATGTGTGGGAATCTGCAGCAGGGTAAAGTTGGAATTGCATGGGGTGACCCAGGGGGGATCTGATGGGGGATCCTCAGATTCTTTGTGGGGACTAGTTTGTTATTCCTTGGGGGAGTATGTCGGGGGGGGGGGCATAGGTGGTTAGTAGGGGCTGTTATAAATCGGGAGGGCTGGAGAGAGTGAAAGGGGTGGATTTATCTGGTTAGCTAGGCGGCCTAAAGGCTTGGGAATTCGGCCGTGTGGTTTGGGCGGGAGTGCTAGGTGCCTCTCGAGTTCCCTTTTCTCTTCTTCTTTCAATCTCCCTCTGATAAGAACTCAACACTGCGGAGGCACCTTAATGTATTAAAATGGTAGAGGAGAGTACAGTGAGTAAAACTGGACACTTACAGCAGCAGTATCCCCTCAGATGAGCAGAACCCAACCTGATCCAAGCCTCCTGGTCGAAGTACAGAGTATCTCCCCCCCTTACTCTCTTCTTCTTTCAGTCTCCCTCTGATAAGAACTCAACACCGCAGAGGCACCTTAATGTATTAAAATGGTAAAGGAGGAGAGTACAGTGAGTAAAACTGGACACTTACGGCAGCAGTATCCCCCTCAGATGAGCAGAACCCAACCTGATCCAAGCCTCCTGGTCGAAGTACAGAGTATCTCCCCCCCCATAAGCCCTCTTATTTATAGCCCCCTTCTAACCACCAATGCCCCCCTAGCATATCCCCCCCCCAAGGAATAACAAATTGGTCCCCACTAGAAATCAATTAGAGGATTCCGAGCATATTCCCCCAGAAATTTCTCAGCTATCCATCCGGCTAACAAACACATAACAACCCTAGTTGGCCCACCCAAACTCTCCTTGGTAGATTCCCCTCCATAACCAACAACCCCTATTGTCCAGCAGCACCTCCCCTTCTTCTCAGCCCATGTTTTCCTATCACTGTCATCCTCCCGAAAAACCACCTTGTCCTCAAGGTGGTGGATGTGTCACCCAAGTGCGACAGACCCAGCATGCCAAGCAATTTCCCAGACCAGCCTTGTTACATGGAACCGCAGGTGGTGGGAAGGTGCACTGGTCATATGGTCATGCCAAGCAATCTGCCATATGCTCCTCCCAGCTTGCTTGACGTCTATTGTTGTCAATTCATCATCGTGCCGCATCATAGTTGTCGGATGGTGCGGCCCCCTGGGTAACCTGCAACCATAGTGGTGGGGGTTGGTTTCCAGCACAAGTGCTCCATGCTAAACATCAGTAACTCCCGCAAGCAGTGAAACAACAGGGGAATATGCGAGATTAATCACAACTGGATAAGAATTAAATGTTGTTGCCACCGTTGCCTGGTGTGGCGCCAAATCACCAACAATTTCAGATGGAGGAACTGCAAGGAAATACACAAGTTGAAAGGCCGAAGGGCTTGCATCTGTGTCCAAACGATGCCCATGCATCCAGAAAAACAGTTCCATGTTGGGAGAAAGTGCTGGTGAGATCCATCCAGTAGCACGCGTAACTACAGTAGGCAGAAGGGGAGAAGTAACCCCATGTGCGCTAGGCTGGCCCATGTCCGTAGGAACTGGGGTCCGAGCCGCGGTCGCCTTCAGGGATGCTGCACCCGTGAACCCCCCAGAACTGGGTCGTGACTCCCGCGGTTCTATCATTGGTGGCGTCGCGGTCTCTAAGGGAACAGGTATTCCTGCGGCAGCTACAGGCTCCCAAGTGGATTTTCCCGCAGCATCGGAAAAGGCAGCGGGGAAGGCGGACATATGTGAAGAAGAGGACGAGTGGTCCTCAACGAGAAATGGTGCGCTCTCCGGGCAGTGAGCCATGGAATTGATGAGGTGGCGGAGGGCCGCCAATTCGAACGCCACAAATTTCTGGAACTTGGCCTGCTCTGTGCGGGTCCCTGCCAATGTCAATTCCATGTTTGGGAGAGTGGTTTCCAGGATGCCCAGGCATTGTTCAATACTGTCATGACGAGCCTGTTGGCGGGTTTCCATGGCAGGGAAGGTGGGGTGAAGGGCAGGCCGGACCAGTTGATAAAGAACTCAACACCGCGAAGGCACCTTAATGTATTAAAATGGTAGAGGAGAGTACAGTGAGTAAATCTGAACACTTACAGCAGCAGTATCTCCCTCAGATGAGCAGAACCCAACCTGATCCAAGCCTCCTGGCCGAAGTATAGAGTATCTCCCCCCCTTACTCTCTCCAGCCCTCTTATTTATAGCCTCCTTCTAACCACCAGTGGGCCCCCCCAACATATTCCCCCAAGGAATAACAAACTGGTCCCCACCAAAAATCAGTTAGAGGGTTCCTAGCATATTCCCCCAGAAATTCCCAGTTGTCCATCCAGCTAACAAACCCATAACAACCCCAACTGGCCCACCCAAACTCTCCTTGTCAGATTCCCCTCCATAACCAACAGCTCCGATTGTCCAACAGCACCTCCCCTCCTTCCCAGCCCATGTTTTCCTATCACCCTCCTCATCTATTGTAGTTATCTGGTTCGTTTTATATAAAAATACAAGTGTTTGTCCATTGTTTCTATCAATGAAAATGTTCGCTAGGTTTTGTTTCATTCCGCAGCTCAAGCTCCCCATCTTCTAGCAAATTCTGGATGTAATGGTATTTTAGGTAAATATGTTTTGTTCATGCATGAAAAACAGGATTTTTCACCAAGTGAATGGCACTTTGACTCATAGTGTCCCATTTTCTTAACCCCTTCTGAAGCAAACGCCTCAATCACACCATTTCCTTTCTTATTTCTGTTGTTAAAACATACCTTGCTTCTATTGATGAGAGAGCAACAACTGGCTGCAATCTTGACATCCAACTGATGGTCGTTCCTCCATAAGTAAAGACATGACGGAAAGTATTTTTCAGAGTATCAGAATCTCTCCCAAAGTCAGCAACAACAAATCCTTGCAATGGTTCATTCAGACTATAACACAAGGCAGTTTCTTCTGTTCCTATGAGATATCGGAGAATTTACTTCACGGCTTCTCAATGTTCTTCCCCTGGATTTGCCATGAACCAGCTAACCACTCCCACTGCATGGGCAATGTTTGGACGAGTGCACAACATGGCATACACATCAAACTTCTGACGACAGATGCGAACGGAATTTGTCATGTGTTTCGCCTCATCTTTTGTTCGAGGCGCTTGTTCCTTAGATAACTTGAAATGCCCGGCAAGAGGAGCATCAACGGATTTACATTCAGTCATCCCAAAAAGATCAATGATTTTTCAAATGTACTCCTGAAACAGAACCAAACTTCTGAAACTCCTATCTCTTTCAATCTGTATGCCCGAGATCTTCTTAGTTTCACCAAGATCTTTCATTTCAAAACTTCCGGACAAATCTTTCTTGAGCTCCTGAATCCGTTAGGACCAACCAAAAGCATATCATCCACATATAAGAGCAAGATAATGAAGTTTTCATCCTCAAATTCCTTTCGATAGCAACAATGATCTGAGTTGCTCAGCAAGAAACCTTTCTTTGACATAAAAATGTCAAACTTCAGGTTCCACTACCTTGACGCTTGTTTCAACCCATAGACTCCTCTTGACTTTGCACACCAAGTCATGATTCCATTTGTCTGTGAAGCCATCGGATTGCTTCATGTAAATTTCCTCCTCCAGATCGTCCTGAAAGAAAACAGTCTTAACATCCATTTGGTTCCAAATATAGATCTCTGGAAGCAACCATACTAAGCACAGTACTGAGTATGTTTTACAATCGATGAAAACGTTTCTAGAAAGACAATATCTTCCTTTTGTTGGAAACTTTTCACCATCAGCCTGGTCTTATACATCTTACTTTCATTTGCTTCTTCCTTTAACCGGAAAACCCATTTATTGTACAGTGCCCTCTTTCCGTGCGGAATTTATAGTATCTCTGAGGTGTCATTCGTATGTAATGAATCAAACTCTTGCTTCGTATTTAACTCCCACCAAGCGGAATCATTAAGCCTGTGTTTGGTTATGTTTTAGTAAAAGAAAAGAAATGATTTCCAATTTCATAAAAGAAAAGTGTTGAATGATAAAATAGGAGACCCAAACCCCCAATCTCTAAAGGAGTCATTGAGGTTATTTTATAATGAATAATAAACTCCACATCAGACCTCAAGTCCAATGTGGGATACAGACTCCAACACTCCCCCTCAAGCTAGGTGTTCCTAGCGTGGACAAATAAAGAAAAACAAAGCAAACAACAGACTGCAAATACTTCACCTCAAGCTGGACATACCCAGCTTGACGACAAAAAAAGGCAAAACAGAATAAAAGATAAAGCTGCAAGGCTGCTGCTCCCCCTCACGATCGCAGCTCCCCCTTCTAGATGATGGATGGATGAAGTTGTCGCAGACGCAGCAGAGGAACCACATAGACCGGGCCGATTGACGGAGCGCCAAGAATGCCGCACTAGTGGGTCCGGTCGATGAGACGCCGGGAAATCCACACTAGCACCGGGAATGCCGCACTTGCGGGGCCGGTGACGGGAGGCAGGGACTCCGCAGAAGTGTTGCGGGATCTGGCGGCGCCAAAGGGCCCGAATCCAAGGTGGTCGAACTGCTGTGCCACGGTGGAGGAAGTGCGAAGGCGTGCCGACGAACAGGGAGGCGGCTGCCGGGAAGATGCCGGGGACAGGAGGCAGGGATTCCGCAGGAGGTGCCGGAGATCCGAATCTGGAAGCAGGGCAGCCGCTGGGAGGAGGCCGGCATGGAAGTGTCGGATGATGAAATTTGCCTGGAGTTGCAGAAGAGTTGTCGCTTGCGGGAGGCAGAGAGGGTGCCGCGGGGAGGGACGGCGCTGGAGGGCCGCGGGAGTTGTGTCGGGCAGGAATCGGGGAAGAAGTCGCAGGTCGAGACGGGCCGGGGCGCGTCGCGGAGGTCGGCCGAGAACCCACGCTGGATCGCGAGCGGGGGTCGCGCGCAGGGAGCCGCAGAAGGAGGCGGGCCTGTAGTCGCGACGGGAAGCCAAAGCAGGGAGGATTCTGCTGGTAGGGTGCCGCCAGAAGGGATCTGCCGGGAGGGGCGTAGGGAGCGTCGTCGGCGTGCGCAAAGGAGGCAGCGGGAGGGACAAGGACGTCGGGCTGCTTCGCAACAGAGGGGCTACGCCTGGACGAAGATCCGCCGGCAAGGGGGAGATCCGCCGGGAGGGAGGCCGAAGCTGGGAGGGAACCGCTGGGAAAGAGCCATCGGGAGGAGGACCAGCCAAGGAGGAAGTGGCTCCGGCGGGATGGAGCCGTCGGGATTGATCCGCTCAGGCGGGATCAAGGACCGCCACAGGGGGCGGACGGGAAATACCTGCGGCTCGTAGGCCATGGAGGCCGCCACCCCCCATGGGGGAGAAAAATATTGAGAAACCCTAGAGCGGAAGAGAAAAAATAGATGGGAGGGGGGTCGGGATTAGGTTTATACCATGTATAATGATAAAATATGAGACCCGAACCCCTAAGGTTTACTCTCTAAAAGAGCCCTTGGGGTTATTTTATAATGAATAATAAACTCCACATCAAACCTCAAGTCCGATGTGGGATACAGACTCTAACAAAAAGAAAAGAAATGATTTTGATTTCTCACCTTCTTGTTTGGATGCAAAATTTAGTAAAAGAAAAGAAATGATTATAATTTCTCTCCATCCTGTTTGGTGATAATTTTTAAAAGAAAAGAAAAGAAATGTTCTTGAAATATGACAAAAATAACCCTTATTAAAAAATATAGTTTTGCAATACTTAATTATTCCAAATAAAAAATATTATAATTTAAATTGTATCTTTGGTTTTTATATCATGTTAATTAAATATACATTTAATTTTGAAAAATATATCACCAATGATATTTTCTTTTCGATTTTATAATCATTTATGTTATATGTGTATATATATAATTTAATAATATAATTATTGGAGAAGGATAATTGGTATTATCTTCACTGTTTTTATATTGCAACAATCATATATACATTTTACTTCAATAATACAATTAATTAATTTTTTGAAAAAAAAAATTGTTTGGTTACAAGGAACTATACATTAAAAAAATTACATAATCATGAGACGCAATTATTTTAAATTAATTATATTTTACCTTGATACCTTATTTTCATTACAGATACATTTTTTAGAACTTTTAATTTCAATAATTATAAAAAAAATATTAATATGCAAACATACAAAATTTGAAAAAAATACGATTTACATATAAATCAAAATAAATATAATTTTAAATATTAAATAGCATTTACGAATAAATATGATTTTATATAATTTACGAATAAATATTAAAATAAATATAATTTTTTATCTTTTATGAATTCATATTAAAATAAAGATAATTTTATAATTTACGAATCAATATAATTTTCGAATAAATATAATTTTATAAAAATATACATTTCCGAATAAATATAATCTTATAATTTAAGATTTATTATTAAAATAAATATAGTTTAATCATTTATGAATAAATATAATTTATGGATATATCATTTTATAAATATAATTTACTAATAAATATAATTTTAAAATAAATATAATTTATTAATAAATATATTTTTATAGTTTTATCATTTATGAATAAATACTAAATATAATGTTATAATTTACGAGCAAGAAAGTACGTGAGGGGTCCAAGATCCTTGGTGTGAAAGTGATGGTGAAGATGCGTCTTGAGGCTGGCGATGCCTCTGGAGTCGCTCTCTGTGATGATGATGTCATCAACATAAACGACAAGCAAGATACAGCCGTGTGCCGTCGTACGGAAGAAGACGGTGTGATCTTTCATACTCCGAGAGAGGCCAAAGGCGGTGACGACAGTGCTGAAGCGGCCAAACCAGGCGCGAGGAGACTGTTTGAGGCCGTAGAGGGAGCGACGGAGACGGCAGACATGGGAGGCGGCACCAGAGGCAGAGAAACCAGGGGGCTGCTGTAGGTAGACCTCCTCGTCAAGAAAGCCATGGAGAAAAGCATTCTTAACGTCGAGTTGATGAAGGGGCCAGTGATGATGAGCAGCCAGAGAGATGAAGAGGCGGACCGAGGCCATCTTGGCGACCGGGGAGAAGGTCTCAAAGTAGTCGACGCCATATGTCTGAGCAAATCCCTTGGCGACAAGCCGGGCTTTGAGGCGGCAGAGAGAGCCATCAGGATTGAGACGGATCGTGAAGATCCATTTACAGCCGACCGCCTGTTTGTTTGCCGGAAGGGGAACAAGATCCCAAGTATGGTTGGCATCCAGAGCCTGCAATTCATCTCTCATTGCGGCTAGCCACCCGGGGTGAGATTTGGCCTCACCGACCGTTCGAGGAAGCGACACGGTCTCCAGAGCGGACAAGCCCCTGTAAGAAGATACAAAGAGAGGAGTATTCTGACACGAGCGAGTACCTTTCCGGAGCGCAATCGGCACATCCTCGGGAGTTGTGTCAGGAACATCAAGCGAAGCGGGAACAATGGTTTCCTCGGCCGGGACGGGAGGGACAGTGGAAGGACGACGAGAGTAGGTCTGTCCAAAGAGATGACCGGTCGGAGGAGACACCAGAGGCGGGTGAACCATGAGCGGAAGGCAGTCATCAATGGTAGTGTCAGGAGAAGGAGAGGGGAGAGTGAAAGGAGAGCTCTCGACAAATGAAACGTCGGCAGAGGTGATATACCGGCGGAGGTCTGGAGAGAAGCATCGGTACCCGCGCTGAGTGCAGGAATACCCGAGAAAAATACAGCGAAGGGATTTGGGTGATAGTTTGGAGAGAGTTGGGCGAGTGTCCCGGACATAACAGAGACATCCGAAGATACGGAGTGGAAGGGAGTGAGGAGGGAGAGAGGGAAACAGGGTATGAAAAGGAGTCTCCCCCTGAAGGATGGAGGAGGGAAGACGATTGAGAAGGTAAGTAGCAGTGAGGATGGCATCCCCCCAGAAAAGAAGAGGGACCTGGTGGTGGAAGAGGAGGGCACGAGCGGTCTCCAAGATATGTCGGTGTTTCCGCTCGGCCACCCCATTTTGCTGAGGGGTATCAGGACAGGAGGTCTGATGGATGATGTCGTGGGCCCTCATAAACTGCTGAAAATGAGTGGATAAGTATTCTCGCCCATTGTCAGATCGGAGACATTTCACAGGGAGGGAAAACTGTGTCTGGATTTCCTGAAAAAATGTCTGAAAGGTTGAGAGAACCTCCGTTCGATCTCGAAGAAGATAAAGCCAGGTCATGCGGGAGTAATCATCAATAAAGGTGATATAATAACGGTACCCGGACTGGCTAGGAACCCGGCAAGGACCCCATACATCGGAATGAACAAGAGCGAAAGGAGTCGTTGCACGTGGTTCCGAGCGAGGAGCATACGTCGTCCGATGATGTTTGGCAAACTTGCAGGATTCACAATGGAAGGAGAGGTGAGAACCGAATTGGGGGCAAAGTTTATGGAGGGTGGAAGGCGGTGGATGGCCAAGGCGGTAATGGAGGTCAAGGGCTCGGGCTGTGGTGGATGAGCAAGCAAGGGATGATGGGGTATCAAACAGGTAAACCCCATCCCGAAGATAACCTCGACCAACTTCCCGATTCGTCTTCCGCTCCTGAAAAACAACACCAGATGAGCTAAAAATAGCAACACAATTCAATTCGGTGGTGAGTTTGCTGATAGAGATAAGATTAAAGGGACTTTGAGGAACATGGGCGACCGACGTCAGGGGAAGAGACGGGGTCAAGGAACATGTGCCATATCCGGTAATAGGGATTGTTGAGCCATTAGCAACAGTAATGGTAGAGGCACCGGTGTACGGATGATAGGTAGTGAACATACCAGAGTCCCCTGTGAGATGGTCTGACGCACCGGAGTCAAACATCCACGTTGTCTGGCGATGAGAAACACAGGCGGTGGAGTTGCTAGTCTGAGCAAGTGGGGCTAGAGAAGAAGATGGCGGCGCAGTCGCGCGATAAGATGTTACCAAAGCAAGCTCCTCCGGCGAGAGTGTTGTCCTGTAACGGGTACTGGATGAAGGAGGACCGCTGCGCGGTAGAGCTGATGATGGAGGATGGGAGAGCCGCTCGGCTGGGTGCATAGGTGCCCGGGAAGGCCGACAATGGAAGGGAGGGTGCGGCCCGGCCGGAATACTGGCGTCCGGAGGTGAGGCCGGAGGGCCGCGGGCGGACTCGCCCGCCATTAACGCAGGGAGCTGGGCCGACGGCGCAGGAAGGCCGCAGGGTAGCTGCTGGTAGACGGGCTGGGGAGCGCCACCGGGAAGGGCAGGGCCGCCGGGCACAGGAGGGAGGGCCGCCGGGAAGGGCAAGGCCGCCGGGCACAGGAAGGAGGGCTGCCGGGAAGGGCAGAGCCGCCGGGCACAGGAGGGAGGGCTGCCGGGAAGGGCAAAGCCGCCGGCATGGGTGGAGGTCGGTGCTGGAGGCTGGCTGGCGCATGGAGCCGGCTGGGATGGAGCCGCCGGGGAGGGAGAGTCGCCTGGAGGGAGCGCTCCGCAGGAGGAGGCGCCGGCGGCTAGAGAACCAGGGAGAGCCGCCGGGAGGGAGGGCAACCGCGCAGAGGCGTCGCGCGGGGCAAGGGAGATCACCGGTAGGGAGAGGCGTCGCGCGCAGAGGGCCGCGCGACCAAGGGCGACGCGCAGGAGGCCGCCAGGAAGTGAGGCGCGCCGGGAGAGAGGGCCTGCCGGGAGTAGGGGTGGCCGCCGGGAAGAGCGGGCGTCGGGCCGAGGGCCTGCCGGCGGGGCTGGCCGGGAGGGAGCGTCGAGGGAGGTGGTGCCGGGACGGGGGGGGGGCGCGGGTGATGGCGTCGGGAGCCGCGGGGAGCCGCGGGGAGGGAGCGCCGTCGGGGAGGAAGGGCGCAGGGAGGAGCCGGCGCTGAGGGCTGGGCGCGAGGGCGCGACGTCGGGAGGAGGTGCGCCGGGACGGCGGAGCGAGCCGGGAGCCGGGAGATGCCGCCGGGAGCCGAGAGCCGCGAGAGGCCGCGGGAGCAGAGGGAGGCGCGGGAGGCGCTGGGAGCAGCGGGAGGCCGCCGGGAGGGAGCGCGCAGAGGAGGGCCGCTGGAGCAGCCGGGAGGCGCCGGGAGCAGCGGGAGGCCGCCGGCGGGGCGCGCGGGTGATGGAGGGCGGTGCGACGGGAGGGCCGGGAGCCGCGGGCGTCGGGAGGTGGAGGCGTAGCGGGAGGGACGACCGCCGGGAGGGTGCAGGCCGGAGAGGAGAGGTGCGCCTTGAGGAGAGGTGCGCCGGGACTGAGGGCCTGCCGGGAAAGGCTAGGGCAGGAGGGAGAGAGGCGGGGCCGGGAGAACACCGGGAAGCCGCAAGGGAGGGAGGGTTCGGGATAAAAATCCCTCCGATACCATGTAGTGGGTGAATTCCCCTTACCTCAATGTGAGGTGAGGATATTCTTTTATAGATTAGGAAACCAATATACAAGACGGGTAAGTCCAATGTGGGACTCACCCATTTACACTTAAATGGGTTCCAACAATTTTAAATTTCAATAACCATCAAAATTATTTACAGGTTATGTTGAAATTAGAAAAACAATTGTTTGTTGGTGTTATTAGACATAAAGGGAGTTATTGTTTATATATACATATAGAGGCAATATGACAAATTTAAAAAACACCCATCCAGCTGCACCATTTCCGTCCCAATCTTCCCAATATTGGGATGATTTGAAAGGGTGGGGCGAAGAGAAATATTTCTCCTCGTTTCTCCCCCCCCCCCAAAGATATCTCTCCCTCGCTATTGTCTCACCAAACAACAGAAATCCGTTTCACTCGCCTCAAATCCTTTCTTTTCCTCCCATATCTGCCCTGCCAAACGAGCTGTAAGACTGGGTGCCTCTTCCAGACTATCATGTTCTCCATCCGTTGTAAGAAGTGAAGATCACCACCATACCTCTATATCGTCGTTTAATCCTACAAGACCTTCACAACTCTACTTGCGTTTCAGCTCTTTCCAGTCCCGATACTTCCTAAAAATTTCATTCTGGTGCTCTGCCCCTAGCTTCACCAGTCACATAACTTTCAGGTATATCAACAGTTGGTCTACTATCTGAATTTTTTACGCCACTACCTACACTTTCCTCTTGAATCTGTGAACTTCTAGACTTAGTACCAACTGAACTTTCCAGAATTTGAATTCCTTTGGAGCTTCTACCGAGGTCAACTTGGACTTGAGATTATTCTTTATTCTCATCTTCCTTTGCCGCCAAGTTTTAGTCCTTCCAAAGAAACTGCTCATTAAAGAGCACATTTTTACTTCTAATGACTTGCCTTTTGTTGTCATCCCAAAGTCAAAATTCAAGCTCTTCATTATCATACCCTACAATGAAACATGTGCGCATTTTTACTTCTAATGACTTTCCTTTTGTTGTCATCTCAAAGTCAAAATTCAAGCTCCTCATTATCATACCCTACAATGAAACATGTGCGTGACTTTGTTTCAAGTTTATCTCAGTCCTTAGCATCCACATGAACATAGGTTGCCTTCATAGTCAACCAAGCGAAATCACTGAGATCGGTTGCCCCTTCTGGACTTTCAAGTTCTCCTTCATCCTTCAGGAGTAAGAAGTGAAGATAAACACCATACCTCTCTATATAGGTCGTCTAATCCTAGAAGACCTTCGCAACTCTACCTGTGTTTCCTCTCTTTCTGGTCCAGATACTTCTTAAAAGTCTCCTTACGGTGCTCTGCCTCGAGCTTCACCGGTCATCGAACTTTCAGGTATATCAATTGTTGGTCTATTTGAACTGTTAAACCTTGTTTTTATTATTCTAGGTATTTCCGAGTCCCATATCGGAATACTCTATCATATATTCCTCTTTCTCAATCTATAAAAGAAGGCTTCCGCCTCACCTTGAGGTAAGGAGAATTCCACTTCTGCATGGTATCAAAAAGGGTAAATCCCGTTAATTTTTTTTTTCCCGACTCCTGCCCTACGCGGCGTCCCTCCCGGCTCTTTACCTCAACATCTATGACTCCTCGGAACCGTATTCACACCCAAAGTGGTACCGTTGACTGGTGGACAAACTCAATTATCTCACCATGACTCGTCCAGACATTGTCTGCGTTGTTGGCAAAGTGAGCCAATTCATGGAGCATCCGACCACCTCTCAGTGGGATGTTATCCTCCGCATCACCAAATACATCAAGAGAGACTCTGCCCGTGGTCTTCGCTACTCCCACCACGTTCATCTGAATATTGAGGCATTCTGTGATGCAAACTATGATGGTTGTCTTGCTACTCGGAAGTCTACAGGGTTTGCCAATTTCTTGGCAGACAACCTCATCTCTTGGCGCAGCAAGAAACAGACTGTCGTCTCTAGATCCAGTGCGGAGTCTGAGTACTGTACCATGGCCACCGTCACTATGGAGATCTTTTAGCTTCGTCATCTTCTCCATGAGCTTGGCTTTCCTCCGCAGACATCTGCTCATATCTGATGTGACAATCAGGTAGCCACCAAGATTGATTGCGATCTCGTCTTACATGAACGCACGAAGCATATCAAGGTGAACTGCCACTTTCTTCACCACCACTTCGAGCACAACCATATCAGCTTTAGCCACATCCCGACGACGGATCAGTTTACCGACATCTTCACCAAAGGCCTCCCAGGGGCTCGCCTGACCTCGCTCAGATCCAAGCTGGGCATCCACAGCATCTGCGACCCAGTTTGAGGGGGAGTGTGTATGGTCTTGTCTGATGTCATCTTTCTTTTGTGGGACTCGTGGTCCAAGCTGGGCATGTCCAGCTTGAAGGGGAGTGTTGAACCCTATTTTTATTATTCTGGGTATTTCCGAATCCCACATCGGAATACTCCATCATGTATTCCTCTTTCTCAATCTATAAAAGGTCTCCGCCTCGCCTTGAGGTAAGGAGAATTCCTCTTCTACATGAACTTTTGATTCCACTACCGTAACTTTCCTCTGGAATCTGTGAACTTCCAATAGACTCAGTAGTACTTGATCTTTCTGGAATTTGAATTCCTTCTGAACTTCTGTCCAAGTCAACATGGACTTGAGATGATTCTTTGTTCTCATCTTTTGTCACCAAGTTTCGATCATTCCAAAGAACCTGCTCATTAAAGAGCACATTTCTCCTTCTGATGACTTGTCTTTTGTTGTCATCCCAAAGTCGATATCCAAACTCTTCATTGCCATACACTACAAAGAAACATGGGTGAGACTTTGCTTCAAGTTTGTCTTGGTACTTAGTGATGCGGCCTATGTTTTACACTTTTTGTCACATTTGTTTTGGTGAAATAATAGAGTTAAATGAGAAAATATGCTTTTAATGGAAAATTTGTGATTGCTTGCTAAACTAGGGTTGCAATCCGCATTCATTAAAAATCCTGTTAAAAATGTTTGTGTTTGGTGTTTTAATTGTTGAATTGCTCTTGGGTTTATTTTTCCAAATATTTTTTAGAACATTTTCTGATTTTTAATTCATTTTTTTCTTGAATTAATTCTTTCATTGATTCCACTCCTTTTTATTAAACATTTTTTGTGGAATTAATTTTTAATTTTCATTTGTGGAATTCAATGGCAATCTTATTCTTTGATTTTTGAACTTACATGTTTAAATTATTAATTTTCACTGAAAACCTTAAGTTTGCGTCTTTTAGGACTTGTTGTATAAGAATGGTCACGTGGTCACTTTACTAACCGCAGGAGAAATGACCACATGAAGAGACTGAAGTTACCACAAGACAAAATTTCAACTGATCGTGAGACACTCTCACGGTTAGTATACTGACCGTAAGGGGCTGTGAAGAAGTGATCATGTCTATAGATTCTAAGTGACCGCATTGTCACGACCCAATCATGGGGATCTTGTTCCACACCAGCAACATCAAAGTTGCAATTCATCTGGTTTGTCCCTATCGAAGAGATGGGAGTCGCCCCGACGATGTGGAGGATGGTGCGTGCCAGTCTTGACACCACTGGTTGGGAGTTGGGGCCACTCTCCTGATTAGTCCATGGCAGGACGAAACCAGTGAAACTCACGTCATATGAAGAGTTGAACGGTTGAACCTCGCCCGCCTTGGAGGGGGCTGGGGTGTCCGCACGGGCGAACCGTTATGCTGAGACACTCCCGTGAAAAGTGGTATCAGAGAGAATGTGCCTCGTGGTGTTGCGGAATGCTGTCGGTTGGACCTTGGTGGTGGGAGCAGAGTCCCAGGGTGTCATGGCGGATGTGACATGACAGAGAAGGTCACGCTCGAGAGATGTCAGAGGTAGAGACGCCACTATGAAGGGTAGGTTTCGTGGAGGTGGTTTTCGACCCTGAGAGAGAGGATGGACCACGGTGGTTTGCGACCCAGAGTGGGTGGACCATTGATGCCAACGACATGGAAAGAGCGTCCCCTTGGCCATGCTCGGTAACCGGTTAGTTGGAAGCAGACCATTTCACGAACACACAGAAGTCCACGATCCTGCATGCAAGAGGGCGTGCATGGAATGGTGGTGGGAGAATATCACGACCCAAACATGGGGGTCTTGTCCCACACCAGCAAGAACATCAAGGTTGCAGTTCATCTGGTTTGTCCCTATCGAAGAGATGAGAGTCGCCCCGACAATGTGGAGGATGGTGCTTATCAGTCTTGACACCACTGGTTGGGAGTTGGGGCCACTCTCCTGATGAGTCCATGGCAGGACGAAACTAGTGAACCTCAAATCATATGAAGAGTTGGACGGTTGAACCCCGCCCACCTTGGAGGGGGGGTTGGGTGCCTCACGGGCGAACCGCTCTGCTGAGACGCTCAGCCCGTGACAGCATGCCCACAAACTGGAGGAAGGTGCTTATCAGTCTTGACACCACTGGTTGGGAGTTGGAGCCACTCTCCTGATGAGTCCATGGCAGGACGAAACCAGTGAACCTCACATCATATGAAGAGCTGGACGGTTGAACCCCGCCCACCTTGGAGGGGGCTTGGGTGCCGCACGGGCGAACCGCTCTGCTGAGACGCTCAGCTCGTGACAGCATACCCACAAACTACAGATCTAAGTGGTTGCATGCCCATAAGCTGTAATTGACTGTGCCTAGGAAATGAAGTTACCACATGAGGTATGGACTAACCGACTGTGAGAGAAATTCCCAACTGACCGTGCCTAGAGAAGTTACCGCATGACAAAAGAGAAGTTATCGTGCCTGAAATTCAGCTTACCGCATGTAGAAGGCCCAAGTGACTGTGCGACTTGCATATTCAACCTACCGTGAAGCTTGCGGGCAATCAACCGGGGGAGAGAAAATGGAAACCAAAACTTAGGAAGTCACGCCTTGGCTCTCGGAAGAGTGGCCTTCTTCCTTAAGTTTCTTTTTCTTCTTCTTCTTCTATGTCTTATCCTACACAGTTTCTTCTACTGTAATTACCGATTATGGGGTTCAACTAGAGCAATATAGTGATTCAGATTGTGATATCCTCTTATTTTCTATCTCACACGCTTATAGGCCTAACAATTTGGAAACTCCATAGGGGAACTCGCGTGGAGAGAGTACGCAGCTGGAAAAAGCACCTTCCGACAACAGTGAGGACAATCGAAGCATGATGAAAGTCGTGGATGAACGAAGGTAGGAATACTCGGTCGAGGTAGGCAATCGCTGGGAAGAAATGATCGCAGAAGAGATGCGATCGCTAGTAGAAACCTTCAAAGTCGGAACCCGCGCACAGGGGAACTAATCGCCGTCGGAGAACCGCAATCATCGTAGGGAGACTCGAACTCCTGGGAACGGATTGCTGGAGAAGGCAACTCGAGAACAAGACACGATTTCAATTTGGATTTTCAATTGGACGTTGAGATCGTTGTTGAGTGTTGAAGTCATCGTTGGGTACTGTGAACGAAAGAAGTAGAAGTTCACAGGGTAGCATCATCAGCGTTCCCATAAGGGTGATTGTCGAGTTATGTAAGGGTGAATGGCTGAGCTTCGTAAGGGTGGCATCGCCAACATTTGCATAAAGGTACATTGGCGTAAGGGACGAAGCGAGAGTTATGTAAGGGTGATCGTCGGACTTACATAAGGGTGGAGAAATGGAATCTGAGTTTCATAAGGGTAGAGGAGAAGCTCGCGTAAGGGTGATGGTCGGTGCGTAAGGGTCATTGCACCCGCATAAGGGCATTTCCCCAACGTGAGAAAGTCACTGGAACAACGTTCGCTTTTGGAGACTATCTCAAATGTCGATCGCACGCCGGAGAAACACCAACGCTGCTGAGGAAGTCAAACGACGTTGCGGAATCGAGACTGCACGCAACGTGTGGTCGTTCCGTACAGGCTGGACGAGGAGAAGAAAACGTATATTGTCGAGCAGGATCTCTCTCTTATACCTCCTATACCTATTTTTCTCTTGAGCAATCAACGGTGGCTGCGTACGTTGCTAGGAGACGCACGGGTTGAGTGGACAGACGTTATTAGTATGTTCATACTTTGTGCAAAACCTAGACGTCCAGTTTCGTTGGTTGAGAGGTCGATGATCAGTACTGACGACTGAAATGTGGTGGTCGAGAGCACTTTTTTGCTCGATTGCAGACCAAAATGGCAACGAAAGTTATGCTGCTTGATTTTACAGGTGAGGATCCACTTGGTTGGATCACGGCAGCAGAGGCGTATTTTAAGGAGAATCAGACATCGGGCTACACTACACACAGTTTTACATGGAAGGTACAACTCTATCCTAGGGGAGCAGCCCCGTATGCAAGGAGTGTAATTTGTTGAGAGAGCTTTGCTCAAGACACATGAGGAAGAAGATGCACACCACGTGGAAGCCAGGGAGATCCACTTAGAGCTATGTGTTAGGCTTTAAAAGTATGTAAAAGTGTTAAATTAATTTTCTCTTTTAAATTATGTTTTTGATAAATTACTTTAAATCTGTGTTCATTAAATTTTCAAATATATTTCGTTGAAACGAGTCACCGTTGTCAGCCACCGTTGGCTTCATACAATGGTAGGTTAGTAAGTCACTCAGCGGTAGGTCAGTAAGTCACCCAACGGTAAGTCAGTAAGTCACCGTTGGACTTCCAACGGTGAGTAAATTTTTTATTGTTTAAAATATTTCTTTTTGTTCATAGATAATCATGATGTAGTTAGTTTTGAAAAACTCGATTTGTTTTTGCTTAAACTCACAATAGTATGTCAAATGAGTCACCGTTGGCTTAATGCAACGGTATGTCATTTGAGTCACCGTTGGCTTCATGCAACGGTATGTCAAATGAGTCATCATTGGTCATCCACCGGTAAGTAAATTTACTTGGTTAAATTTTCTTATTCAAAATTTATTTTTCTTAAATTTTATTATTTGGATGTTAGAATAATGTTTTTATTATTTCATGATTGAAATAATTATTTTAATGTGTTAAATTGTGGTTGGTATACTACTTGTGGAAGCGTTCGTTGGTTGTCGCTTGGTAATTGTTGGACTTGTGGTCCGGTGTGGTCTTTATTATTTGTTATAAAAGCACCCCAATGGCTCCTTTAGAGAGACCACCGCCCCCCTGCCGGCTATCTCCCCCTGCCGGCGATCTCTCCCAAGCAGCGGATCTCTCCCCACCGGTTCTTCCTACCCTCTGTCCGACGTTTTCCCCCCTGCCAGTACCTCCTTCCCGGCGAATCCCTCCCCGCATCTCCAGGCGGCCCGCTTCTTCCCTCAGCTCCGCCCGCAGGACCTCTCCCGGCGGATCTCCCGTCGGCTTCGCGCCGTCCCGCGGCTCCCGTCCCTCTCGACGCTCCATGCAGCGACCCCCGCTCGCGATCCAGCGCGGGTTCCCGGCCGACTTCCGCAGCACTTCATTCCGCGACGCAACCCCGCGACGCGCTCCTACGACGATTATCCCTAGCGCTCCTCCCGCAGCGTCCCTCCCTCGGCGCGGCTCTCCTCCAGGTGGCTCCACCGACGCGGTTGCTCCTCCTCCCGGCGCCCTCGTCCAAGCGACCTCCTGCGCTCGCCTCAAATCGTTGTGCCTCCCACCTGCGGCTTTGCTCCACCCCGCGACGTCCAGCGGCTCCCCTCCCTCCCCGCGGAGCTCTCCCAGCCGGCGGTTCTCTGCGACAGTTCCAGCGACGCTCTCCCGGCTCTCCCGGCTCCCGCTTTCCAGCGGCTCTCCCGGCTCCCGACGCGCCTCCCTTTGTCCCCCCTGCTTCCAGCAGCGCCGGCTCCTTACGCAACAGCTACTGCGCCTCGTCGTCCCGGTCTTCCGTCGTCGGCCCCTCCCAGAATTGGCAAGATCCGGCTACATCCAGTCGTCGGTGCATTCTGCGGCAGCTCTGCCTCCCAGCCGCTCCTTAGGGACCTCCCGATCTTGAGGCGCCTCCTCCAGCGTTGCTCTTCCGACAGCCGCCTCCCTTTCCCGACGGAACAATTTCAGTGCACTCTCGATCAAGCGCGTTATCTCGCTGTCCGCCGGCACGCCTTCGCACTTCATCCACCGTGGCGCAGCAGCTCGACCACCTTGGATTCGGGCCCTTTGGCACCACCAGTTCCCGCAACACTTTTGTGGAATCCCCGCCTCCCGTCGCCGGCCCCGCAAGTGCGGTTTTCCTGATGCTAGTATGGATTTCCCGGCGTCTCATCGACCGGCCCCACTAGTGCAGCATTTGTTGGCGCTCTCCGTCAATCGGCCCAGTCTGAGTGGTTCATCTGCTGCGTCTGCGACATCATCCATCCATCATCCTGCGAGGAGCTGCGATCATGAGGGGGAGCAGCAGCCTTGAAACTTTATCTTTTGTACTGTTTCGTTTATTTCTTCTTGTTTTGTAATCAAGCTGGGTCTGTCCAGCTTGAGGGGGAGTGTTTGCAGCGTCTATTGTTTGCTTTATTTTTCTTTATGTATCCAAGCTAGGTACACCTAGCTTGAGGGGGAGTGTTGGAGTCTGCATCCCACATCGGACTTGTGGTCCGGTGTGGTCTTTATTATTTATTATAAAAGCACCTCAAGGGCTCCTTTAGAGAGAACACCTTAGGGGTTCGGGTTTCTCCTATTTTCCCATTCTACAGTAATCTCCCTCAAACATACTCCATCGGGATGGAGTTTGCTGGAAATGAGATACATCGGTTTGTTTTGTGTTCTTCATTGCATG
This sequence comes from Viscum album, assembly GCA_963277665.1. Classification (NCBI taxonomy): domain Eukaryota; kingdom Viridiplantae; phylum Streptophyta; class Magnoliopsida; order Santalales; family Viscaceae; genus Viscum; species Viscum album. The sequence goes on along the minus strand of OY728150.1, from coordinate 622,821,227 downwards.
TTGATTCAATGATGATATTACAAATAGTCAGGGAGGGAAACTACAAACCTACAAAGAAACAGGCAACCACACATAAGTAGACCTTTTGGAATATCATTACCCGTTGTCAATGCAATCATAATAGGCAACCACACATATTCATAAACAGTTTGGAAATACCTTAATTTCAATATTTTCAGCTTTCCGGAACCTTCTCTGCAAACTCATATGATTCTCCAAAGAAGTCATGCAGTCTTTTATATCAGCAATTGCTGGGTCATATGAAGCCAACTGAAATTTCAATTCTCCATTTTCACTTTCAAAAGCACTTAGCTTTTCATTAAGCTGACCAATCTCTATATCTTTAGAGCTCATTTGGTCTAGAAAACTCTCACACACTTCACTGAGTTTCTCTTCCAAAAATGATTCCTGGACAGCTGAGGCCTGAAATTCACCAAAAAGTGATTCAGCTTCATTCTGCCAGAGTTCAGCCTCGTTTTTCCTTTTTTTCAATTCAGACCGTAGTCTCTCTTCCCTGATTTTGGTGGCTTCATTTGCATCATCTAACTTGAACAGATCAGCTTCCAATCTTTTTATTGTTTCATGAAGGCGTTCATCTTCATTATTCCAGTGATCGTTCTCTTCAGTCAGTTTAAGAATCTGCTTTTCTTGGTCCTCTTTGATCACCTTCACTGCATGATATTCCCTATCCAGATCCTCTATCATTTTATGCCAAGCCGCCTTCTCATTTTTCATGGCCGTTAGCTTCTGTTCTGACCCCAAAAGCTCCATCCCTGTCTGACACAACAGATTTTTCTTACATGCAATTTCATTATTTAACTGTTCACTGACAATTTTCTCAGCTTTCAGCCCACGCTCTGACCTTTCAAATGACTCCTTGAGAAGAAAATTTTCTAATTTTTCCATTTCCATGTTTCCTTCCAGTTCACTTACCCTCTCCCTGAGAGCAATATTTAGGCCATGAAGCTTGTCAAGATTTTCACTGACCTCCTTTTGTTCCACACATTTCTCATTAACAATGTTCATCAATATCACCGAAAGAAAACTTAGAGAAAGTGCTTCACCCAAAATAACAGGGCTTTCCCCCTCTAGAGAATGTTTCTGCTCTTCCACCTCTAGAAGTTTTTTCAATAAGTATCTTTGTTCTTCAAGCAATTTAAAATTCTCACACTTCAAATCCTCACAAGCTCCCTGAAAATCCAAAAGGTTTCCAAATAAGCCTTCCATTTCATCTGTTAATGATTTTTCTTTGTGATCCCGCTCCCTTAGTTTCAAGGACAATTCGTCATTCAACTGCCAAAATTTCTGGGTGTTGTTCTGCAATGCAGACAACTGTGTAGTTATGATTCTTAACTCCCAATCAATAGTATTTTTCTGAGTCACAAGATTTGCAGCCTCTTCTTTTAATTGCCCAAGCACTGTGACAAGGACAGACTTCTCAATTGCTAGCTGTTGATTTTCATCCTGTATGCTACAGAGAGCTGTTCTTGTTTCTTCAAGTTTACATAGCACTTGGTTCATGACCAACTGGGCCTTCCCATCTTCATATGGACGCTCATCAACTGAATCAATGTCAAGGGCATTACAGATCTGAGACATCATCATCCTGAGGTCCATTACATGATCATTCAAAGATTTAACTTCCATTTGTTGCTCAGTTTTTTCAAGCTCCAATTCAGAAATCATCCTCTTTGACAATTTACACACCCTCAAGAATTTCTCACAGTCAACCAACAAAGAAAGATTCTTATCCTCCAAATCTTGAATGCATTTCTTCAAAATAAAGATCTCAACTTGAAAATTCACAGACTTATCTAGTCCTTCAAATTCTTTCTTCTTGTTCCCACCTTCATCTTGCAGAAGAAGGATTTGAGCTTCCACGCCTGCCAAACGAGTTTCGCTTGACTGAGTAAACCAGGCATGTTCTTGCTTTTGAACATCCAACGAAGCTGATAGGTCTTCAAGTTTTTGAAGCACAGATTCTTTATCATTTTCAAGGCCCGAATGTCTTTCTTCCAGATGTTTATATTTGTTCTCTAGATCTCGAAGCCTCCGCGTGGTGATTGTAAACTGGGAAGCTAAAGTGTCTCTTTCAGTAATAAGGCCAGATTTTTCATTATCAAGAAACTGGAACAAGCTTTCCAAGATCTTCAGCTTTGCTCTCAAACCTTCAACCTCAGTACAAGCTTCAGACAGAGACTTATCTAGACATCCATTCTTTTCCAGTGATATTTCGAATTTCTGACTCATAATTTGCAACTGAGATCCTAAAACTCCCTTCTCATCAACAAGAGCCAATTTCTCTCCCACAACTGATTGGAAGGATTCCTCAAATACAGCAATGCTCCTTCTTAATACACCCAATTCCGCATGCAAATTGGAAAGGGCTTCCTTTAGGGAATTATTTTCCCCGATAACACTTTCCAAACTTTCCAGCTTTTTAAAAAAACTCACTTTCTCAATTTTCTCATTCCGAGAGATTTCTCTAAGCTTCAAGATCTCATCCTGCAATTCCTTCACTGAGGAGCCAAAACACTCAGGATTTAAACCTAATGAGTTAATCTGCTCAGTAAGATCGCGAAGTCTCCTGTTCAAGTCATTCAGTTCCTCCTTTAAACGGTAAATTTCATGCAGAAGAGCATTTCTTTGATCCACTCGGATTCCAAACTCTTCCACAAGTTGCAAGCTCATATCCCTTAATCTAGATATCTCATGTTGCAGATTTCCCACAGATGCAGCAGGGGACAAGCTCAGATCATTCAGGCTCCTGTTCTCCACATCAACATTCTGGCTCACATCCTGTAAGCCCTGATTACGAGCTTCTGCGTCCTTCAAAATTTGAGCAGCATTCTGAAGCTCTGCAATCAAGGATATCAGCTCTTCATGGGCTTGAGAATGCATAAGCTGCAGATTTCGAAAGGTGCTTTCAATTTCCACAAACCGCATACGCTCTTCTTGTAAGCAATTGTAAAGTCTTCTAATCTCCTTCTGCTTCTCTATGAGTTCTTGACTTTGAGAGCCAATTTTCACCACCATAGACTCCAAATCAGAATGCAAAAATTTATTTGATCTTTCCAGCAAAAAGCACCTTTCTTCAGTGTCCTTTAACTTCACCATCTCGCAATCTTTCTCCCCGCTAAGCCTTTGAGATTCCTCTCGTACATGCAGTATCTCATGCTCGAGATTAGATATTTTCTCTGAGTTCTGCTGGCACTGAAGCACGGCTGCATCTTTCTCTTTTGTTGTTGACAGAAGTACAAGCTTCAAGTTTTCAACTTCGCTTTCAGCTTTATTAGCACTCTCATTTATCCTCGCTACTGCCTCCTCAGAATGCAACAACTGACCCTCCAGATTCGATATTAAATCCAATGACTGCTGGAGCTGTAAGAGAAAAACTTCTTTTTCAGTCCCTAATCTAGAATGGTCAAGCTTCAGGGCTTGGGTTTCAGTCTCTAATCTACAATAATCAATCTGGGCACAAGAGATACAATTTTCAAGGTCATGAATCCTGTCCATGCATTGCTCATACTTCAGAAGAGCGTCCTCTTTTTCAGCATCAAGTTTCCTAAGGGATTCCCTCAGGGATTGGACCTCGGTTTCTGCTTTGCTTGCTTGTTCATCAAGCCTCTTTGAATCCTCTTGCGCATGAGAGACTTCCAACTCTAGCTTAGACAATCTATCCAAAGCCTGCTCATACTGTGCAAGGCCAGCATCCTTGTCAGCTTCAAGTTTTGCAAAGGGATCATTCTGGATTTCGTTTTTTGATTTTCCCACTAGCTCAATTGCAGATGTGCATGAAGCCTCTTCTTCCTCTTCAAAGTTGAGACCTTTTCTCGCCTTCCCTTCAAAAAATTTTGGATGGTGTTTTGCAGCTGTGACAAATCCAAACAAATCATTAAGCTGTTTCAATCCCTTTCTGCATGTTACAGAATCTAACTCCTCATTAAAAGTATCATTACCTGTAATTCCATAAGAAGGGGATATAGAAATTTCACAAACATCCTTTTGCAACTCAACAGGATCAAACAATGCTGACTGCATCTCTGGTGTACAAGGATAATCATCAGCCGGGACCAAGGGTACTTGATTAGGAAATGCACGTGCAATGGAACGACGAGCCTGGTGGAGTGCACCAGTTGCATGATCATATCTTTCAGCTAAAGCTCGGTAAGCTCGATAAAGTTCTTCAACCAATTTCATAAGTTCAGGACGCTTCTCATAAAACATTTCTGCCCTGCTTGCAAAGGAGTCTGCATCTTCCTCGATAAGCGTAATCATTTTTTTGACTTTGGCATCCACATCTACATAACAAATTTACAAATTTCAAAACATGAGTAACGATAGTGCTAAAACAAGGAAACTACGGAGAGAAGAAAAGATGCGCAGAAGGATAATGTGATGTAATTCGGTCCTAAGTGCATGGATTCTCAGAAAAGCCTCTTGACAATGTGAACCATGAATATAAAATACTATGTATATATAATCTTTCGGTTGTATAATTTGTCAACCATATTGCCAAAAGCAATCTGCTACAGCATTTATGTAAAATTTGTAACAGCACGGAAAGAAAAAACTTGAACCACTGGATTAATGATGAGAATTCTCCCAGCAACCAATGCAGCAACAACTAGATTCCTGGCATTTTATGTATGGGCAGAACATCACAAAGATTTTTACTTTAATACCATGCTCTTAAGAACTTAATACAACATAAACTATTTAGCTAGAAGCATGTTTGACTTAGTATGCAAGTCCAGGTAATAAAAACCAGGACTTAACATCAACCAGCACTGTAGAGTCCCTATCTTACTTGGTAAAAAAATTTCACAGTAATATCAGCGTTCACAGCCACAGTCAACAGAGAAAACAAAATAAAAAATCATCTCATTCAGCCAAATGATACCATGCATTCAAATTATCAACGGAATAGTCATGCTGGGTCTGAAACCATTGCTTTGAGAGAGAAGCAATACCTGTCAGATTTTCCTGGAGCCATTTTGATGTTTTGGGATAAATGTGGCTATCCCACCACCATGAGTACATGGGTCTAGATTCCGCATGGGTCAATGTTGCCATGATTCTCACTGAGAACACCACTCTCTAATATAAACTTTGAAAACTAAAAACAACCAAAAAAAATCAGATGTATACTGCAAGGAACCACATAATGTAACCATGATTCCATGAAATTACTGAGTAAAAGAAACAAGTTTCCATAGGTCATGGTGGGAAGAAATATCAGAAATGAGATAAGTACCGGATAAATATAGACGAGGTTCAGAGAATTATGCAACTTCCAACGTCATGAATGGTTCGAGCTATTTGGTAAAAAAATCGCCAGAAGGGAGAGATCATATTTCAGAATTTCCCATCAGCTCAAATCACACAGGTTCCATGACAGCATAGAGCACAAATGGACTCATCGCCTGTCATTTCAGTACAGACAGGAAAGGGAGATAATAAAAAACAGGAGCACTGAAAAAAAAATGTAGATAAATACGAATAACTATCCCCAAATTATAGAAAATCGTGAGAGTATTCATGGACAAGCAAAATCTACCACGTAAGAAACACAGACACGGGTTCACTTGATTTCCATGGAGTGAAATTCAGCAGCGAGAAGGCCTAAAAATGGAGCAAGGAAATCAGCAAAACATACCAGCGAAACAGAGTGATGAAATCCGTGTATTGAATGAACTTGGAAGAACAGCTGCAGCAAAGATTCACAGCTGGTTTTCTTGCATCTCTCATCCCATTTTCTGATCGCCAGATCTCAGCGTCCAGTGCCACCGCCGGGATCAGCTTTTGTTTTCCGTTTTGGACTTTCCCTTTTTATCTCTCCTCTCCTTCGTCTTGCGTTTCAGGTACAGCGTCTGTACCAGCATCTACCAAACGCATAGGAAAATTTATGAAATCATAAATAATATATAATTTTAGGATTAATTACGGGGGTTATATTATTTTTCACTGATAATTTTGAATTTTCACGATTTTAGTGGCCCGTAAATTTTGATTTAATTATTGTTATAATTTGCATTAAATAAAACGGGGTGTCCAATCGAGATCCAACCCGATCAACCCGACCCCACCCAGTCCAATTGGGTCGGGCCGGGCCGGGTTACGTACGGAGACAAATTGATCGTGTCATGAACGGGTTGAGTCGGGTCACGAGTTGACAAAATAATGGTTCACCCCATCAAATCTTTGATTTATTTAATCTAGCGTGCTCCATGTGGTGATGTATTTTTTGGTTTTTTTAATTAAAATGTTTTATAATTTTGAATTGAAATTAATGGAGATTGTTGGTTTGTTTGTGTTTGGAAGATTTTAAATGTTCTAATTTTTTTAGTTTTAATTTAATCAATAGTTTTATAGTTTTTTTTGTTATTATTTCATTTAGTTTTTCTTTACCACACCCAACTCAACTCAACCTAACCCACCTCGGGTCTCTTTTTTTACCAAACATGAGTTTTATAACTACTTATGTTTCTTTTATCACTAAACAAATCACATGTTCTAAAACGACCCATTCTTTTAAGAAAAATGCAATATAAAAAACATTGTGGTGCTATCTTATTGTAAGAATTGTACAAATCAAAGATATATATTCATCGTAATTGTAATAAATAATAATGAATAATAAATACAAATAAAAATAATGATTGTGAAGTATAAATCTAATGGTTTGTGTCAACCAAAAACATCATATATGCTAAAATCATTGTACAAAGAAATAAAAACATTAGCAATGTGATAGACGCGTTGGAAAACAGGTTTTCATGTCGTCTTTTTTTTTTTGTTTTAAGATCGGTTAAATGTTAGTGTTAATATGCGCAATATAGCATCCTGCCTTTTTATAACATAAACTTTCATTACATTACACAAAACTGAGAATCTTTAAGGTTTAGTGTCTTGGAAACCAGGAACATAATACATGAAAACAACATAAAACATTCTTCTTAAACACTTGAATGGCTTCTCCTTAAACTCATCCTAGGATCATTACTGCATCTCATAACCTGGGGACATACATCAAAAGAAAGGGTGAGCAAAAGGCCCAGTAAAGGAACAAGAGAAACATTTAACATGTGAACTTGAGATACATCAACTATGTCATGAAAAAGAACTTTAAGACATGAGAAAGAAATCATGTGGCATATCATAATAAAAATAACATTTTTCATAACTTTAAGATGTGACTACATTATTTAACGTAGACAATCATGAACATATCACCAAGGTCCATCCCCAAGGTGTCATTTGAAAATTACCAAGGTTATTCACCAAGATATCATGAAAATTGTAATCTCTAGTGGTTACATCATTACCCAATGCATTGGAGCGCTATCAGGGCGCACCCTTAAATTTACCTTTATTATCATGTGAGCCACATATATCATCATCAAACATTTCATAAATAACCCATATAGCATAAAATAAATGGGTTTCATTTCATAATCACAACGTTTTAAAAACTGCTTTAAAGACATGATCTTTACGTCACTTTAAAACCCACAAAAAAGGAAGATGGGTCTCGTGTATATAAATCCCGGAATTTAAAATAGAACATTTTGGTATATATGTGAATACCTCTTTAGAAGAAAGAGCTTTGAGTATTCACTTAATAATATAAAAGAACTTTAGAAAAAGAGAGAGACATTTTGAGACGGAAATTCTGCAGCATAACGACTATGTTATGAGGTTTTAGAAGACATTAAAAAGAGAGGGGAAATGGGTCAAACATTCATAAATGACCCATAAAACAGTAGAGGGACAGAATAAGAAGGATATATGAACATGGTAATGAAATTTCAAGGACATACCATTTGAAATGAAAAACATAGAAGGAAGACAAAAATTAGATTTCTCTTATGAAAATTCGGCAGCCTAACCGCATCACTTAAAACTTCTAAAAATGGATTGACGAGATCAAATAAAGTCTCTAATAATATGAACATAAATGATCAGTATGATAGATATAGAGATCATACCCCAACATAATGAAAAGGAACTTGAAAAACTTGACCAGAAAATATAACTTGAAAAAGAGAAGGGTGAACGAATCCCTTAAAAATTCGGCAGCCTAACGGCGTCACTTAAACTTCAACAAAAATGAACTGATGAGATCAAATAGGGTCTCTCATCATATGAACATAAAAGTTCAGTATGATAGATTTAGAGATCATACCCCAACATAATAAAAATGAACTTGAAAGACTTGACATGAAAATAGATCTTGAAAACGAGAAGGGTGAAAGAATCCCTTAAAAATTCGGCAGCCTAACGGCGTCACTTAAACTTCAACAAAAATGAATTGATGAGATCAAATAGGGTCTCTCATCATATGAACATAAAAGTTTAGTATGATAGATTTATAGATCATACCCCAACATAATAAAAAGGAACTTGAAAGACTTGACATGAAAATAGATCTTGAAAACGAGAAGGGTGAAAGAATCCCTTAAAAATTCGGCAGCCTAACGGCGTCACTTAAACTTCAACAAAAATGAATTGATGAGATAAAATAGGGTCTCTCATCACATGAACATAAAAGTTCAGTATGATAGATTTAGAGATCATACTCCAACATAATTAAAAAGGAACTTGAAAGAATTGACATGAAAGTAGAACTTTGAAAAGAATGAGAGGATTGCTTGGTATTTATAGGGAAAGTGAGGGGACAAGGCATTAATGGCCAATGGACACCTTAAAAGTGGTTTTCTCAAAAGCATGGGCCCTCCCACGGTACTTCCAATGGAGTTAGGCCACATGGGGCCCCCAATACAATAATTCATCACCTTTGGTCGGCCAACCCATAAAATATCTCATGACATCATCATGACACACAGTTATGATGTCATTAAACATACCGAAACCCTAAAACTGTATTTTTACTATTCACTGAAAATTCAACTTTCTCAGAAAAATCCCAAAATTTCACCTTAACCAAATATCAATGCTCTGATTTCAAAAATGAACTCCATTTTATAAAAATAATTTTCTAAATATTTTTAATTTAATTTTTAAATAAATACACTATTCACCGAAAATTCATTTTTTCAGAAAAAACCCCAAAAATTACCTTAACATAATATCGATGCTCTGAGTTCAAAAATGAAATCCATTTTATAAAAATAATTTTCTAAATATTTATAATTTAATTTTTAATTAAAAAACACTATTCACCCGAAAAAACTAATACTTGAATAATAACATATGAAACCGTTATTTAACCATTTTATTGAATCACATTACTTAATCAAGGTGCCTAGATTATATTAATAATTTCTTTAAGTGAGATTACTAATCTATTTGGTCACATTACTAATCCTAAGCATAAAATCACTATTCATAATTTACTATTCATCAAAAATTAAGTTGATCCTATTAGACTCTAAATTTCATACTGAACATAATTGTAGAAGACCATTTTTTGAAAATCATTACACATTTTTAATTATTTAAGGTTTACATAAACATTTTTAAAATATCCTTTTTCTAAAATACATCAAAAATATGCATACTATATTTATCCGGGCATTTGAAAATTCATAAACATTATCATAAGAAGAAATTCCATTTTTTATTTAAAACTAAGGATTACACAAGGCAATTACGGTCTCCTTACATAGCCCCTTATCACACCAGCATAGGACCTAAGTGTAAGGTGTGCTAAGGTGAGAGAATCTGAGGGAGGCTCGGCCAACATCGCACGAGTAGTAATTTCTATCAGTTTGAACTTCTCGCGAAGGAGATTCCGTTCTAACTTCACACGATGAAGTTCGGCTTGGGTTTGGTCCAGAGCAAAGCCCAGTGATGCTACCTCCTTCCCAAGTTCTGTTAGATGGGCTTCGATCGGTCCAAGACTACTGGGTGAGGCCATCAAATCTTCTTTCTATAATAATTAACCAAGATTACTTGTATTTAGAGACAATAATCAAAACGTTTAGTTTCCAGCAGTTATATTGACCAATGGTCATATAACAGTCAAAACCCAATGGTCTCATTTTAATTATACTCATGTTATCAAATGAAACATTTTTGTTGAGTATAAAAAAAATAAAAAGTAAAATAACACACAAAATTAGGAAACAAGATTTATTCAAAATTTCGGGTCGTTCCAATCTTCCCCCCTTAAGAAATTGCATCCTCGCAATTTTTAAAATTGGGTTTTGAAATTTCATTAAAAGTATCACATTGGAAAAGGAGTCAGTAAAACTATTACTTTAAAAGAAAGAAAGGGAAGTACAAAGGTCACCCAAGTTAACCCACACTAGGATTCCATGTAGGAAAACATGGACATGGGGAAGAAAACAAAGGGTCAAGTTCTGAGGGAGAGTGATAGAGAACATGATTAGGAGAAAGTTAACCATAAGAAAATCCCAAACTTATGATGTGTGTAAACGGTCTTTGATTACCTAATAGGAAACGTAAACCAACAACGTTTTTGTTTTACATTTCTTTTCATAATTTTGAGGGATTCATTTACTACATAGATCAAAAATATAAGGAAAAATATACCTACCTTCATGTAGAGTTTCATCCTTTAATAAGTTTCTACCAAAACTAATCTTTTCTCCAAACGATGAGCATTCAAAACTACTTGGTCTCGTCAAAACACAAGAATAATCTTCTAGAGAATCACGTATTCCACAAAATAAAAACTATCTATCTTTAAACATTTATCCCAAAAACAGAAAGGGTAAGATAGAACAACTCTTCAAAAAGAAAGATTCCCATAGGAAGGGAAACTACTTTTAAATCTTCAAAGTTCCACGGTACTACCCAGAGTTCATCATAGACCATTCCGTAAGTAACTGTCCTTAAAATTCCTCAAAATAACCCAAACTAAGATTGAAACCCAATATAAGAAGGACTTGATAACATAGTCTTCCAAGATAAACTTTATCGTTCATCTCCAAACAACATCAACCACTCCTAACATCTTATAACCAAAGTAACTAACCTAAACATATTTTCCCAAGATAGGTCAATCATTTCCATAAGTAACCTATAATACCATAAGTTCACCTTAAATTCGTTGATTCTTCAAAATATAATTCAACCTTTACTCCTCAAAGAAAATACTGTAGTAATCTCTTTACCTCAATCAAATAAGGTTCCCAAAATAGTGAACGTCTTCCAAAATAATAATCATCTTTTAATCCCCTAATCATCTCTGTCATATTAATACGATAATTGTCACATTTTCTATCACATTGGTTGTTGGGACATGTTCTTCCATTTCCCACCATTAACTAAGAAGAGAAAGTATAATTAGGGGCTTAAATACTTAGCCAATAATCATGAAAAGGAACTTAAATCATATAAGGATAACTTGTAGAAGAAAAGTATACCCTAACTTGTGATCCCCTAGGTTTCAAACTAGGTTATCCATGATCATATATCCTTATGTGAATCTTTATTTTATTTTATCTTTGTTCCTTTAACAGTGGTTCATACTAAGCTTATGAATTTACCAAAGCATATCCTCTGGGAGTGTCGTAACCAAGAGTGAAGCAAGACCCGTTGTCGTATACCAGTTTCCGTTCGAGTCTAGCTCAAAGTGGTGTTTTCGGGTTTTACCCCTATGTACATCTGTGCCAGAGCCACCTCTACCTGCTCGTATCCAGACATGGATGTATTTTCTTGGCAACCCCTTACTCAATACTCACCAAAATACCAGGAAGATTTCCTATATATAAACATTTCTATAGGCTTCTTCCTAAAGTTTTCATATCCTAATTTCCACAAATAACTAAACCATCCTTTGATACCAACTATAGCATCCTGCCTTTTTATAACATAAACTTTCATTACATTACACAAAACTGAGAATCTTTAAGGTTTAGTGTCTTGGAAACCAGGAACATAATACATGAAAACAACATAAAATATTCTTCTTAAACACTTGAAAGGATTCTCCTTAAATTCATCCTAGGATCATTACTGCATCTCATAACCTGGGGACATACATCAAAAGAAAGGGTGAGCAGAAGGCCCAGTAAGGGAACAAGAGAAACATTTAACATGTGAACTTGAGATACATCAACTATGTCATGAAAAAGAACTTTAAGGAATGAGAAAGAAATCATGTGGCATATCATAATAAAAATAACATTTTTCATAACTTTAAGATGTGGCTACATCATTTAACATAGAAAATCATGAACATATCACCAAGGTCCATCCCCAAGGTGTCATTTGAAAATTACCAAGGTTATTCACCAAGATATCGTGAAAATTGTAATCTCTAGTGGTTACATCATTACCCAATGCATTGGAGTGCTATCAGGGCGCACCCTTAAATTTGCCTTTATTATCACGTGAGCCACATATATCATCATCAAAAATTTCATAAATAACCCATATAGCATAAAATAAATGGGTTTCATTTCATAATCATAACGTTTTAAAAACTGCTTTAAATACATGATCTTTACGTCACTTTAAAACCCACAGAAAAGGAAGGTGGGTCTCATGTATGTAAATCCCAAAATTTAAAATGGAACATTTTGGTATATATATGGATAACCATTTAGAATAAAGAGCTTTGAGTATTCACTTAATAATATAAAAGAACTTTAGAAAAAAGAGAGAGACATTTTGAGACGGAAATTCTGCAGCATAACGACTATGTTACGAGGTTTTAGAAGACATTAAAAATAGAGGGGAAATGGGTCAAACATTCATAAATGACCCATAAAACAGTAGAGGGACAGAATAAGAAGGATACATGAACATGTTAATGAAATTTCAAGGACATACCATTTGAAATGAAAAACATGGAAGGAAGACAAAAATTAGATTTCTCTTATGAAAATTCGGCATCCTAACGACATCACTTAAAACTTCTAAAAATGGATTGAAGAGATCAAATAGGGTCTCTAATAATATGAACATAAATGATCAGTATGATAGATATAGAGATCATACCCCAACATAATGAAAAGGAACTTGAAAGAATTGACCAAAAAATATAACTTGAAAAAGAGAAGGGTGAACGAATCCCTTAAAAATTCGGCAGCCTAACAGCGTCACTTAAACTTCAACAAAAATGAATTGATGAGATCAAATAGGGTCTCTCATCATATGAACATAAAAGTTCAGTATGATAGATTTAGAGATAATACCCAAACATAATAAAAAGGAACTTTAAATACTTGACATGAAAATAGATCTTGAAAACGAGAAGGGTGAAAGAATCCCTTAAAAATTCGGCAGCCTAACGGCGTCACTTAAACTTCAACAAAAATGAATTGATGAGATAAAATAGGGTCTCTCATCATATGAACATAAAAGTTCAGTATGATAGATTTAGAGATCATACCCCAACATAATTAAAAAGGAACTTGAAATAATTGACATGAAATTAGAACTTTGAAAAGAATGAGAATGGTGAAAGAATCCCTTTAAAAATTCGGCAGCCTAACGGCGTCACTTAAACTTCAACAAAAATGAATTGATGAGATAAAATAGGGTCTCTCATAATATGAACATAAAAGTTCAGTATGATAGATTTAGAGATCATACCCCAACATAATTAAAAAGTAACTTGAAAGAATTGACATGAAAGTAGAACTTTGAAAAGAATGAGAAGGGTGAAAGAATCCCCTTAAAAATTTGGCAGCCTAACGACGCCACTTAAACATTCTTAAAACGAATTGATGAGAGAAATATGGGGTCTCTCATCATATGAAAATGAAAAGGGAAGTAATATGAATATATAAGAACATCCTCTAACATAAGAACATGGAGTATAAAACAAATGACATAAAAGAGATTACTTGAAAAGAAGAGAGAGGTCAGATCCCTTACCTTAAAACGTAACTCTTAAAACTCAAAGGTTGGGACCTTGAGGGCTTGGGGAAACCTTGGGAGGACTCCTTGGGAGTTAATGAGACCAGAAATTCGTTGGGGGAGAGTGGGGAGTTGAAAGGATGAGAGGATTGCTTGGTATTTATAGGGAAAGTGAGGGGACAAGGCATTAGTGGCCAAGGGACACCTCAAAAGTGGTTTTCTCAAAAGCATGGGCCCTCCCATGGTACTTCCAATGGAGTTAGGCCACATGGGGCCCCCAATACAATAATTCATCACCTTTGGTCGGACAACCCATAAAATATCTCATGACATCATCATGACACAGTTATGATGTCATTAAACATACCGAAACCCTAAAACTGTATTTTTACTATTCACTAAAAATTCAACTTTCTCAGAACAATCCCAAAATTTTACCTTAAATAAATATCAATGCTCTGATTTCAAAAATGAACTCCATTTTATAAAAATAATTTTCTAAATATTTTTAATTTAATTTTTAAATAAATACACTATTCACCAAAAATTCATTTTTTCAGAAAAAACCCCAAAAATTACCTTAACATAATATCGATGCTCTGAGTTCAAAATTGAAATAAATTTTATAAAAATAATTTTCTAAATATTTATAATTTAATTTTTAATTAAAAAACACTATTCACCTGAAAAAACTAATACTTGAATAATAATATATGAAACCATTATTTAACCATTTTATTGAATCACATTACTTAATCAAGGTGCCTAGATTATATTAATACTTTCTTTAAGTGAGATTACTAATCTATTTGGTCACATTACTAATCCTAAGCATAAAATCACTATTCATAATTTACTATTCATCAAAAATTAAGTTGATCTTATTAGACTCTAAATTTCATACTGAACATAATTGTAGAAGACCATTTTTTGAAAATCATTACACATTTTTAATTATTTAAGGTTTACATAAACATTTTTAAAATATCCTTTTTCTAAAATACATCAAAAATATGCATACTATATTTATCCGGTCATTTGAAAATTCATAAACATTATCATAAGAAGAAATTCCATTTTTTTATTTAAAACAAAGGATTACACAAGGCAGTTACAGTCTCCTTACATAGCCCCTTATCACACCAGCATAGGACCTAAGTGTAAGGTGTGCTAAGGTGAGAGAATCCGAGGGAGGCTCGGGCAACATCACACGAGTAGTAATTTCTATCAGTTTGAACTTATCGTGAAGGCGATTCCATTCTAACTTCACACGATGAAGTTCGTCTTGGGTTTGGTCCAGAGCAAAGCCCAGTGGTGCTACCTCCTTCCCAAGTTCTGTTAGATGGGATTCGATCGGTCCAAGACTACTGGGTGAGGCCATCAAATCTTCTTTCTATAATAATTAACCAAGATTACTTGTATTTAGAGACAATAATCAAAACATTTAGTTTCCAGCAGTTATATTGACCAATGGTCATATAACAGTCAAAACCCAACGGTCTCATTTTAATTATACTCATGTTATCAAATGAAACATTTTTGCTGAGTATAAAAAAATAAAAAATAAAATAACACACAAAATTAGGAAACAAGATTTATTCAAAATTTCGGGTCGTTACACGCAACATTGTAAATAGAGTTTTAATGTCAGCTTATATAATTAGTGTTATATGAGACTTTTCATGTTAGTGAAAATCATAACTGATGTTGAAAGTCTGATTCATACTGATTTCATAAAGACTTTTGATGTCAATTATTATATAACTGGTTGGTTCATAAACCACTAATCTGAAAGCACCCACCAAAACTTCAAACACAGAGCAAAGTCTGAAACTTCTAGAAACAGATGAACCCGTGAAACGATATACTAGAATGGAGAAAAGAGCACACCCCAACCACCACACTAAAACACCTCACACTCAAAACTCTCACAACTCCCAAAATGAAACGAGCAAATGAATCAAAAAACTAAATGAACGACAACAAGAAATTACGTGGTTCACGCTTAGCCTTACTCTACAAGACAACATTTGTCGCATTCTTTAAACCAATGAAAGAATAAGATTGCACCTTTTCAGTCTTATCACAAGTGACCCCACCCCACCAATTTATAATGGGGTATAGATGGTAAAACCGATGCCACCACCTTATGATCATCATGGGGATCCCATTGTTGACAATGGACACTTCTGGTTGCTCATAGAATTCCCTCCTTCAAGCAATGTTTTCTGGTGAACAATGTTGTTACATCCCGACTTCTCTTGAAGGTGTGGCTCATTTTTTTTTGTTTAAATTCCTCAGTTTGGCCCTAGCTTTGATGCTTAAGGGAGTCTCATAGGTTACAGGGGCGTTTGGAGCTTGTTCGGAGCTTGGAGCCCCGAATTTTACAGAGGTAGATTGGGCCGCCCGGTTAGGAGAAACCGTGTAAGAACCTGGTTCTTATTCTTGAGGCACAAGTTTCTTATTTTACTTTTTTCTTAAGTGTTTTTGAGAAAATAAGGAAAATGGGGAAAAATCCTAAATTTTATGATTACACGCCATGTACTTTTCCACACGCCGTGTACTTTCGCCGTGTGGGATGAGTATACAGGGTGTGTAGGCCTATCGATGATGAAGGGTGTAAAGACTGAATACATGCCGTGTACTTGGTATTTACACGTCGTGTAATCAGTAGGCAGGTGAATAGTAAGGTGGTGGGAGTAGCCACCAATGGAGAGACAGTACACGCCATGTACTCAGGAATACACGTCATGTACTCATGTCGACAGATGAACAGTGCGGCGGTGAAAAGTAGCCGCCAGAGGAACAGTTAAAAAAATGAAAAGTACACGCGCGTGTACTTGAGAGTACATGCCGTGTTTTTTTTTTTTTTTCTTAAAATGGGCAGTAGCCTCCTCATTCGGCAAAGGAGGTAGTGGACGCGTTTGGAGCTCGGAAGGTGAGGTCGGAGCTTGGAGGAGCTCCCAATCGCACGCCGGGAATCCGTTTCTTCCGTCGTCAATCTTGTTTGAACCGTGTGGGTAAGACCTACCTTCTCCTTGATCCGTTCTTACAAATTATTTCCCGAGGGGAAGTTATTTACATTTGAATGAGAAATATTTTATCCCAGATTTACGTTGTTCTCAGACATTTCGGAAGGCGTCGTTCGTGTATATCGATCAGTGGAGATCGAGGTAGGTGGTCTGGTGTTTAATTCCAACTACTGAGTGTTTTTGTGTTCCATTATGCTACGCACCCATGTTTGGGGTGTCGTATGGATGGGGCCTTAACTGATTAAATACCTATAATTGCATAGGTAATATTTTGTTTGTGTATAAACTGTTGTTTGAGATCGTTTCTTGGATCCAGGGCCACCCCATGGGTGCGTTTCCCTTGTTTAGCTGTTTGGACATGATACCTGTGGGTATACTGTGATTTTTATCATGATTTGAATTGCCTTGGGAGGAATTAGATATAAATTGTTTGCTTATGTGTTGGGATCGGCCCGATTACTTGCTTAGCCTGAGGGCAGTGTTTCGTTTAGCCTGCGAGCAACTTTTCTCATGCCTGTGG
Organism: Viscum album; assembly: GCA_963277665.1. Taxonomy (NCBI): domain Eukaryota; kingdom Viridiplantae; phylum Streptophyta; class Magnoliopsida; order Santalales; family Viscaceae; genus Viscum; species Viscum album. Next base: position 622,803,875 of record OY728150.1, on the reverse strand, counting down.
GCAGTAGTTTCTGTGCCTGTGAGCGACATCTCGTACGCCTGCGGGCAATATTCGTTGTACCTGTGGGTTTCGATTCTGATTACCCGAGGGTAAGGATTTTGCATGTCTGCGGACAACGTTTACTTTGTATGTTCACTGTGGTGATTTACTATGTTGTACATACCAAGCTAAAGCACAAGCTTGAGATTGATAAATAATTAATAAAATGACAATGTAAATGGTAGAGATAACTACTTTTGAGTACTTCTTAGTTTACTGCTTTTTATTACTGCACACTGTTGTTGCACATTTTCACTGACAGTTGGGCACTGGCCTTGGGTGGTTGCCTACTGGGATTTATTTCTCACACCCTGTTTGGATCATTTCTTGGGCCCAAACAGATTTTATTGGTGCAGGGGTAGATAAGGGCAAGAGTCCCTATACAAGTACTTGATTGTTGCAGAGGAGTAGGAGAGCATGAGACCGAGCTTAAGCTTGCGATGCTGCTGAGTTCCTGCTGTGCTACTTTGTTTTCCTTTGTTGTACTTTTACTTTGTATTGAATTGTTCTAGATTGCAGTGTATCCTGTTTTGGATGCTTTCCTAGAATTAGATACATAATTCATCATCAAATATATGTATGACTATTGTTATCTTTTACTTCTATACTGTTATCCATTTCAGTTGGGTATTGTTTACTGCTTCCGCATTTATATGTTTATATCTAAATCCACTGTGTTTCACTTTGACAAATGAGGGCATAGTTTCCTCACTATTAGACCTAGGCCCTCGCTGCTAGTCGGCAGCCTCTAGCGTTTGGGGAAATGCGCTTGAGGTCATGTGACCAACCGGGTTTGGGGCACCCGTTGTGCGGCACCCGGATCTGGGACGTTACAAACCGTGCCACCCAGTCTGCATGGATTCCCTAACCATGCGGTGTGAGATAGCGGGGAGTAGGGTTGCACACAGTTTCTTTGGAATCACGCGAGGAGGCCTGCACACCCGTGCATCTTGTCTCAGACAAGTTACAAAGGCTTTTTCATGGGCTACGCACGATTAACCAAACAATGCGCCTAGCCCATGCAGGGTTCTCTTTTGGGTAGTGGTATGACATAGGGTTGACGCACGGTTTGACCAACCGTGCACCCCTATCTGTGTGAGTGAAATTCCATTTTTTCCCTTAATGAAATTATGGGTTTAATCCTCCTTCCCATTTCTCCTCTAGCGTATAAGATCCTCCGTTCTTCTCCTGTGAACTCTCCTCCCACCTCTTATAGGTTTTGAGGTAGCTCCTTCATAGGAACTCCAAATCTCTCATCATTGGATCCATCAGAAAGCTTGAGTTAAGCTCTACACCCCTCTTGATTATTTTTCTCGTTTCTTTACTCATCTGTTGCGTTATTTTAATGCAATATCGTTTGTCCCATTTTCAAGGCATTTGACAATTTCTCTGATAACTCTCATTCTAGCTCGATTTAGAGGTCGACATTGGACGAGGGAAGCGCTACGAACCTAAGGTGGGTGGTCTAGTACTTTTACCATAGTTTTTTCACTTTTATAACATGCACCGTTGTGCTGCGCACCGGACCCTTTCGACGACACCTCTAATCAGCTAAATAAATTCAATCGAGTTGTTTTCCATGCCCGTTATGAACCTTGTCAGTGGTGAATCACCACCGAGGTTGATCACCTTGAATTAAACCACCCCGATGGGTGTGTTCTACTTTAGAGGCCTTTTTTATTTTGTTCTAAATTGGCTAAACACCCCTTGAGGGGTGTTTCCTTATAACTTATGCCTTAAGTTAATTAATTAAGTTGAACTTAATGATGATCCATGAGTTATACCCTACACCCCATGTTGAAATGGTTCGCTTAATTAAATGCCTTGGCCAATTTTATAATCATGTTAAGAATGTTTTCCTTGTTAAACTGTATGAACTTAGAAGCCAAAACATGCCTTCACCTTAGAGCCAAGGGTGATACAAGGGGTTCCTAATTAAGGAATGCCTTGGATGGGCTCAGTGTACCTTTTTGTTAGAATTGTTAATGAATTTTAAACATGTTGGGGGCAACACTAGCTATGTATAGGACGGGCTCATCGTGTGTTTACTTTTACCTCCAGATGAGTGACACTGGTTCCCTAGGGGGGACCCTGTGGACATGATCAGTGGTGAGATGGTTATACCATGCCACGAGAGAGACTCGGTCCCCTACATACGATACCATAGACGACCTTAGAGGTTAGTTCTTTATGTTATCACAACATGTCCGGAGTGACACTTGGGATTTCATTCATGGGTCGCCTCGAACGGACTCCTATGGCATTGGTCACATACAAATCCCCTAGAGTGATACTTGGGGTCCCACCCAGACCAACTTATACGGGCTAAGGTTGCATTTTCCTAAGTTAAAGGAATGTTTTAAATAAGAAATGAAACATATAAATTGAGAATTTCGGGATGTGTGCTCAAAGTTAAATCACAAGCTTGGGGATAGTCCATTTTCTCATATTTTCTTCTACTCAATTTACTTGTGTAAGACTTCTCAGATTAGACACACCCATCTTAGGCCGAAGTAGGTAAAGTTGGATGGGTGTCCCAAGTGAAACCTAATCCGATGTACTTATTTATTTAATTTTGTCTTGCATTTATTATTAATGACACACTGTTCATTTTATATTGCACAAGCTGGTTTGATCTAAACATCATTGGTGGTGGCCTACTAAGTATATTTCACACCCTGCTTGGGCCACCTTTAGTACCCAAACAAACTTTATGATTATAGGTATAAATAAAGGATAATGAGCGACTTCCGATGCTTGATTACCATTTCTAAGATGGAGTACGGGAGAAGAGGACCGAGCCTATGCCCGTGATGCTAGTAGTAGTAGTCTTTTTGGCCTTTTTGTATCTTGATAGCATGTGGTATATGTTTGTATCCCCTTTTTCTCATGCACTCATTTTGTATAGTTACATGGCATCATGATCATCATATTTTGTATCTATTTTAGTTCTTCTTCCTCGAGTTGTTTATTCATCTTGCATGTTTTATTATTATCATTCTGTTTATTGGACAAAAATCTCTCAAGGTAACATTGAAGCATTTTTGGGTTGATTGTGTTTGTTGATAAAGAGAGTTTCCATGGTATGTTGTGGAATTATAGAGATATTTTCAAAAAACTATGTTGACAAGGATCCATGACAAAATAATGGATGATCTAGAGGTGGTACAAAAAGAACGTATATAAGGTGGAGCCATTTTCCAGTGTTTACCAAATTTTTAGGTCTGAAAATTAGAGAATGGAGAAAAATGTTTTTGGCAAAGGGAGTTGTGCTCCAGTGATAAGGATGATTGGAAATTTGTGTTCTAGGCACGTTTCAAGATCATAACATCGAAATATGGAAAAGGAAATAAGGACACATAAGTTTTGGAGTAGCGCACAAGGTGAGTTGCGCGATAGAGGCTTGGGTGAATGGACTAGCGCTTCTGGGGGAAAGTTGCGTGTCGTGCCCTCAGGGTCATCAAAATGCCTATAAATAGACAACTACCCCCCCTCATTTCTAGAAAATCTCAATACTTATATAAAATCAGAGCTCTGATCGCACAAGTGGTGAGGGCATACAAGTAGTGAGTTATTCAGAAGTTGCAGGCTAGATGGTAGTTGTGTGCCAATAGTGAGTTGGGATTAAAAGGGTGTGTGTTGCACAAGTTGTGAGTATAAGAAGGTTGTTCCATTAAATTTTGGAGTAGCACACAAGTTAGTTTTTATGTGAAAAAGGTAACACTTGCACGTCATGCTTAAAGTAGCACGCAAGTCAACTTAGGGTTGTGTGAAAGTTGGAAGTTGCCCAATACACCTGTGGTAAAGTTATATTCATCAATGTATGAAAGTGAGACATAAAAACAACATCTATATACAACTTAGGATGAATTAATTTGAAATAATGAAGGGACCTATAAGTCTATAAACTGTGAGTGGATTTTTTGAAGAAGTAGTGATCACACTTCAGTTGAGAGAGCAATGAGCTTTCATTTTGTGATTGGTTGTAAACCAGGAGGGACAATGAGTCTACTCCAAACTTTTTAAACAACAATGTGACTTTAGTGGATTTGGTACATCAACACATTCACCATTGGAAATAATATCTATACCAACGGTTTTGGGCAAACCGTTGGTATAGTTCACTTGTATGGACCTATACCAATGGTTTTGCCAAAACAGTTGGTATAGGTCACTAATTTGGACCTATACCAATGGTTTTGGACAAACCGTTGGTATAGGTCACTTATATGGACCTATACCAACGGTTTTGGCCAAACCGTTGGTATAGGTCCATAATAGAGACCCTATACCAATAGTTTTCCCCAAACTGTTGGTATAGGTCCCCCTTATACCAACGGTTTGTCCAAAACCATTGGTATAGGTCCCAAAATCAATGAATCTATACCAACGGTTCTCAAAACCGTTGGTATAGGTCTATAACAATGGGTTTGAGAACTGTTGGTATAGTTACATGTATTTTTTTATGGAATATTCTTACAGAGAACATTAAATAAATCAAAATTTAAAATATTAATGATAATATATATAAATATATATTTATGAAATTATGTTCACAAAAGTAAATTTAGGTTAGTGGTTAGGTCATTCAATCATAAACTAGAGGTACTGGGATCAAAACCAACTGAATACCTCTTTTTTGAAATACATATACCAACGGTTTTATGGAACCATTGGTATAGATTTTTCATAATACTTATACCAACAGTTTTTCCAAAACCGTTGGTATAGACCTATCCCCACGGCTTACTAGCCAACAGTTCTCCAAACCATTGGTATAGGATATACCAACGGTTTAGAGGCCTATACCAATGGTTTCAAACCGTTGGTATAGGGTATTTTTTTAGTAGTGATTGTCATTGTATGCTCCTTATATGTAGCCTAGTGAGGGTGAACCATGTAAAATTGTTGTATTGCATGCATGTTTTAATTTTTGTTCATACTTTACTATAGGAATGAGAGATAATAGAGTTTTGTTTAACAATGAAACAATATCAAAAGAGGAAGTTATTTTAATCTGTCATACCCTGATTCACCCCCCACCCTCTTAGGGTATTTGACCTAGTGGACCCAACACTATTGTTATCTGTCTATTGGTACTATTTCCACTAATGTGGGTTACTGGTCCTGTTGACTTAGTGTTTGCTTCTGCTAATTATTATATAAATTGTTTATCGTTGTGCTCACTCTGATATATAAGGGAATAGTCTCCCCACAAACACACCTTAGGCCCTCATTGCTAGTCGGAATCATCTGACATACGAGGATACATGCTTGAGGTATTGTGGCCACCGTCTTAGGGCACTTCCAAGTGGCTTCTAGAGAGGGATGCTACAAAGTGTTATCAAAGAAATTTTTCCCTTTTGTATTGTTGTTTGGGTTAAATAGGAGACTAGGAATAAATGGAATTTGGTAATGATCCTGTGCCTAGGAGCATCTAACCCACATACAAGGGAAACCCAAATTTTCTGGGATAGGTTGTTGCTTTTGTTGGTTGCGCTATTACAGTTTATCAGATTCCACCATTGGGTGAAGCACTTGTTTTGTTCCGTTACTATTATTGATATTGTTATAATGGATTGCTTTACCTTGGACCGATGATATGAGAACGTATAATTCAGGCATCATATTAGGCACCATATGACTTAAATTCCATGTATTATGCCATGTCATATCTATATTTCTACGTGCATTGCTTATATTGTATGTGCTTGATGTATGTGCCTTGATTGTTATGCCTTGTAGTGTGCTAGTATTTCTTGTAGGATGAAATAACTGGTTCAATTAAAGTGACAACATCAATCTAAATGGTGTTTTCCAACATATATTGATGATGACACATTAATTAACCACTTATAACACTTTAGTTGGTTTGATTGAGAAATACTAAGGAAATTTAAGGGGAGAGTACTCCTAAATTGGAAATGGAATTAAATTAATCAAATTATTATGCATGACCTGTTACATACTGATACCGAATGTACAGGCCATGCTATAGTTACTTGATGTGCCAGTTTCATTTTATGAGTGTATAGGCCTTATAAATTTAGAATTGGTGACACAATTAAATGGTTTGTGATGTTATACCTGAATAAATATGGATGAACTTAAATAAATTAAAGCTTAAAAAATGGTTACCACTGTATGGATATGTCAAATGAAAATTAAAGGGCATTTTCCTTTATACCTTGCATTTGACACTTCATATATGAGAACCTTTGTTGTGTTATATGGGACCTTGACCCTAACCCAACCTTAGTAGTGGACAATAGGTCATGTCTCCTATGATCCTTTTGTGACTTTTCCTTGTCTCCTAGACCTGGCTCCAGGAGTAAGATGAGGGTTGTGTTTAACTTGTAGGAAGTCCTTGTGCATGTTCCTTCCTTTACCGCTTCCTCTATCTATTATAAATCTTATATTAGGAGTGCACTTGGAAATTTTAGAGCTATGACACCACGACATCCTCATGTTGTATGCCAAGAAAGTGGTGATGAGCACATTCCAGAGGTGGTGGGACTTGAGCCACCTGTGATACCTCCTGTAGTGCCACCTGAGGAACCTATTTCAGATCTTCTATTGGGTGTCGATGCCCAATTCCTTGACAGTTTATTTCGGTTCATGTAGTCTGTATAGGGTGCTCCTTGGCTTTACCTTATTATGGAATAATTGACCCAAGAGTTTTAGCAACAACATCCTCCCACCTTCTTAGGGGATGACGAACCTAAGGCTGCTGAGTCATGGATGGAGGTCATGTTATCTATCTTTGAGCATATTGAGAAACCTCCAAAGAGGAGGGTCAAGATCACCGTCTATATGCTACATGACTCCACCAAGTGTTAGTGAGATTTCCTCACTCATTTTGGTCGACATAGGAAGTAGGGTACATTGGGTGCGTCATGAATTACATGTTATTAGTAATAAGTCAAGGAAGTATTTTTTTCCTTCCATTTTTATGGAAGTTGATATCTCGACCCATTGATTAAAATATAACCATAAAATTAAATTCCATGGTCATGGTGTACCAACATTTATTTCAGATAGTCAAATAAAGACGTATCAAACATATAGGTTGATGACACATATGCACAACCTGCTTGATGAGATATTGAGTGAAAGAGATTATATTACACGGTAAGTGTTTATATGTGGTTATCGATGTTACAACATTAAGTTCTTTCTATTGGGTGCCTTAACCTGTTTCTACACAGTAATCTTGGACTTTATAAAAGCCTACCTAATGCCAATGAGAAATAATCCAAGAGGTCACACGCTAAGTGTTTCTGGTGATCATGTTTAAATTCTATTTGAATTTAATTAATGGAATAAATATTATTCTCAAGGCCTAGGAATAATTTTATTCAAGTTTTATGGATTTCTAATATTGTAAAGGTAAGAAATAATTATTTCTTCTTTAATAAATAATTTATTTAATCATATGAATATGTAATAAATATTTATTCACTGTATTTTGGATAAAATATTTATTTTATTTATTGAATATTTAATAGATATTTATTTTCTAGATTGTGGATAAAATATTTGAATAAAATATTTAATAAAATATTTATTTGTGTATTCAATAAATGCTGAAGAGTTCAAGTGGACCAAAATCATTTCCGGTGATAAATATTAATTTAAAAATCGATAAAATACTATTTATCATTGTGCAAGTTAGTGCACACCATAAAATAATAATAATAATATTATTATATGGCATGTGGTTTGTTAAATATTATAATATTATTTAAGGGCTAGTACATAATTAAATAATATTTCAATCTAAACCATAGCTCTATAAAAAATGGTTATATTTATTGTGTAGGGTTAATTGAGAATTGAGAATTATTGCATACAATAGACTTCTCTCTTAAATTCTTCCTCTCATATTCTTAAGAATGAGAATAAATCATTCAAGCCCAAAGGATCTTGAAGTGATCAAGATAAACAACACAAGACTATTGATTCACCATGATAGAACCCAGAAACCAATCAAGGTTTTTCGAAGATCAAAGGAGCACGTGCGGATCACCACTAGAGGTATTCTACACTTTGATCCTCCTTACACAATAAAGGTAATCTGAGAAGGGTTTACGTATGACCAACATCATAATAGAAGAAAGTTCCTAATACTAGGTAACATTTTTCTTCCAATCATAAATAATTTATTTATAAATTTAACATGAAAATATCCTCTTTGGTCTTAGGTTATCCTCTATGTCAATATTTGATGGAAAAAATTTATTGGTCATGGCATTCATATCATGTGAAATATTGTGAATGATCCATTGAATCGATAAAACCTTTATGCTTATCCACTCACCATGGTGCTTCCACTATGCCTATAACCTTCAACCAACTGGTTCCAAAATTTTATCACATAGACCATGCATACCTTTTTTAGTCTTCCATTTCCACAATCCTCCCTCCAGATCCAAATCCAAAGTTTCATATTCTATAATTCTATAATCAAATAAACAACATCATGAAAGTATTATTCACACTTCCCAACAATCTATCACTTAAAGATTGTTTTCAAATATTTAAGGCAACCACCAACACTTAGGAAAAATTTAAACGCTTCATCCACTAGATCAAAAGTTAACATCTCCATTCCTTCTTCTCGTTACCCAAGTCCCACTAAGGCGCAATACTACCTCAGACTTTCCTAGTCTAAGACCTTAACAAACATGTTTGTTGGATTCTGAATTCCACTGATCTTCGTTAGTCCCAACAACTCATCCTTCAACAACTTTTGGATGAAATGATACTTGGGATCATGTGCTTTATCCATGAATGAAATGCAAAATTCTTTTCTAGATGAATCATTCTCTATTTTTCATAGAACAAAAACCCACTTTCCCAAATCCTTGTGGATTTTTCTAATAAGGAATTCAACCACATAAATTATTTCCTATCTTCTATAATAAAATCATACTCTTCTTCTATAGTTTAAATTGAAAGCACTGTCTATAGGCTTAACATCTAACTAATGGCCATCCCTATGAAAGTTAACACAAAACACATGGTACTCTTTTATGTATCCATATCTCATCTAAAGTATATATCAATATAACCTTATAATATATCATAAAAAATAGATAGTTATTACATGCATTTAAGATATCGGAGAGCCCACTTCACCATTTCCTAATGCCCTCTTCCTGAATTTTCCATATACAGACTAACAACTCTCACTGCATAAGAAATGTATGACCATGTACAAACCATCACATACATAAAACTTCCAACTGCTGATGTATGTACTTATCCCTATCTTCCATTTTAGATGATTTCTATTTGGATAACTTGAAGTGTTTGAATAATTGAGTGTTCAAAGGTTTACATTTGATTATTCTGAATCTTTCAATGACCTTCTGGATGCACTCCTTTTGGGACAAAACCAAACTTATGGTATTCTTGTCCCTATCGATCCGCATCCCCAAAATCCAATTGAATTTATTGAGATCTTTATGATGGGTTTTGGGTGTTCATTTAATGAACTTTGGAATTAAAAGAAACCCATGAAATTCCCAATTTATCTTCAATAATATTAACATGTAATAAAACAAAAAACATAAAATGCGTGTACCCTAACTGATGTGAATTTCATCCTTTACTCTTTGACATGTTAAGATTGATGGATATCATGGTATAAACTAACAAATGTGTCCTACCTCTGAGGGATTACACCGAACTATGGATCCTTGTTCATAACTAGAGGATCTTGAACCACCAAAGGGGTGCTAGTGAATTATTCCAAAGACAAATAATGATTCAAGAGTGAAGAGAGTACTAGTTAGGCTTGCATGCATCAAGGTTAGTCTCTACAGGAGGGATTACATCTATTTTATATACTCTCTTCATTTAAAGAATAAAGTCATAACGTTGGAGCATCATCGCATGACAACTGATGTGACCACCTGATGGGCATCGTTACTTTCTACAGGTTATCAAGTTTATAATTTTATAACACCCTTCCTATCTATTAACTTAAATGGCGTAGTTAGTGGTAGTTTGAGGTCGAAACCACAATGAAAAATTCTAAGAATACTTTAAGGATATTAGGTTAAAAAGAAATAGAGAAAAATAAGGTTGAGAAATTCAATTAAAATAGATGTTTCAAGCATCAGTAAATCCAACATCATGCACTAGTGAAGTGAAAAAGGATAATGAATTAGTCAATATGTCATTAGAATCAGGTCTAAGTGAATCCTTGGTCCTGGCACCAATACTCCATTTTAAATATTCTCTTTTTATATGGTCCAATACTTCATCCAATCAATAAAATAGGTAACTCAGAACCATATTTAAGTATAACCACCCTAACCCATACAATGTCCATGGATGAATCAAGGTATCTAGTTAATGCACTAAGAGAAATTTTAACATCAACACACAATGATTATGCATTAAGAAGGTGATAAGATTAGAAAAAACATAATAAATGCAAAAAAACTATCATGAATTGATCATAAAAGAGTACTTCTCTAGATACAATCACCCTTCACCATATATCTGGTACTAAAAAACTCACCCCTCATGCTAGTCATGAGAGAGTGTAAAAATAAAAGAAACCTTGAAAACAATATCAAACTCCAGCCGAAGGCACTCAAAATGTAGACTTGATCTCTCTAGATAAAAATTTGAATTCTTAGTGTAGAAGTTAGACTCCTTTATTTATAAGCAGATAACCCCACCTTCATATCTCCACTATTTCCAGTGTATCTTCATAAATATTTATCACTTCAAGTAAAGATCCACTTCCTTAAAGATATGTTGTAAAACCTGCATGAAAAAATTCCACAAACTCCCCATATTATATCTATAAAGATTCCATAGAGAAAGGAGAGAAAGGATAAAACTATATATCTTTAGATACACCATTCACGACATGATAGGGTCCCTCATGGCACAAAATAACTCTTTATTCAAACTTGTTTTGAATGGATGCATTGTGAACCAATTTATTCATATTGCAAAATCTTATTTCATATTCATTGAAGTTTTTTCATCTCCTCTACCTCACAAACTTCATCAAGATAGTGTGATTTGTGCCATGAAAACTCCTATTTATCCATTGATAAATATGAATTTCCATTACTTCTTCACACACACTATGACACTCATGATCCATGTAGTGAACTAGACCCATGAAACAAAATTGTCACTATTGAAACCATACTATATCAACCTCCATGGCCACAATAACCTTACCATAAAGTGTGATCACTATGAGGGATTGATTCTAGAATGAGATCAGTGCATAGTTCTTTTAGCAATGGAAACCCTGTAATCTCTAGAAACCCAATGTATCCAATCAACTTAACTACATGATGTCCAACTAGCCCATCTTCTCCAAGTTTTCTCATGAAGAACCCCTTGGATATCTCAAACTACTCCTGTATAGATTTCTACTAATAGAGATCAAATAGATGATTGAGGATTCTATAATAATCAATGCTCTCATGAATTTTCATAAGTTTGTTAGTCATGGATAAAAGTATTAAACACTGGACATCTATCACATTGTCTAAGTATTTTTCATAGACAATGAGCTCTTCATCACTTGTATCCTTAGAAGGTAGATCATACATTGAAGTTTCTAGCATGTAAGACTTTCATTCATGGTGTAATGCAATGCACAAGTGCCTGTACAATTACTAGAAGTTACCTCCATAGAGGATATGGTCTTTTTCCAGAACTAATCGCAAGGATAACACATTTGATAAAATTTCCATTTAACTAAAGTAGAATAAAAGTAGTAATAAGTACTTTATGATTATGAAAGTATATAAGATGAAATAAATTTAATTATTAGTCTCTAACCATTTTAAGAAACTCAATAGCCTCACCATTGAATTCCAAATTTTCATCACATGGAAATTCCAGTGGAAATGATCCTTATTTTAGATGTTTAAAGGCTTTTATGACTCAATATTTGATTGATAGATTTTTTTATTACATGTAAACATGTCTTGTTAATATTATGTGGATTTTTCATAATTAATTAGCCATTTTCTTGATAAAATCATTTTTTTATATAATACAATTATTTTATTCCATCTGAGCATGCTTGTTATTTAATTCATTTATTTATGTGATTGCAATAAAAAATTCATAAAATAAATAACCATACACAATATAGAACAAAATATATTGTATGGTCATGAGATTTATCCATCAGTTTATTTATTAAGTTGATAATAAACAAACTGTTGACATTAGAAAAAAAAACTCCTTGAGTTAGTCTTGGCTCAACTTGCAACATTTCATCTTTGTATTGTATATCACCCAGGTTGGTTTCACCTTAGTTCCATCTTGAACCAACTCCATGCGCCCTAGAGATCCATTCTTATAATGTATTTACTTCACACACAGGTGAAGGGAACCAAAAAAGGGGTTTACATGAAAGAAATTGTAGGCATGTATACCCTTACACAATAAGGAGGGAGATATGACATACATGAAATTACTTTAATTTAATAATAATAGTTTGAAAAACTAATGAAATAATTAAATTAAAATAAACCACACACATAAACAGGTTGGTCTAAGCTCATGATCATCCACACATGTAACAAATATGCATTTAATAAATTATCATTCATTTCAATCGTTCTTAATCAAAATAAAACATGCTTGAATCAATTAATTCATTTATCTTAATGTTTCATCTAAATTTACATTGATATTACCATCCAATGTAATTTTAAACAAATTAAACAAATTATTTTTATTTTAAATTAATTAAGTACACGACGTGTGCTAGAGAGGCAACACAACATGCACCTATTTGAACTACCTGACATGGTATTTTTTGTGTACTATATATGCACATGACATTTAGTATACATGATGTATTATGTAATTACATGATGTACACTATTGATAAATGACATGTAGACGCCGAAAATTCATAAGTGCCATAGAAAGTTTCGTAACGAAAAAGTGAAGTCATATTTGGACCCAAAGGCCCGTTCTGGAGGGCCTGGAGATGTTGTGAAAAAAAAGGAGAAGGGCGCAAAAAAATTATGTGTCGTGCGGAAGGTACCGGGATTCGTGAAAGGTCCCGACATCGGTGTGAAATAATTTCACGCCCGCGCCTCGCGCAGTTGATATTTCGCGCCGCCGCATCGGTCGCACAATTATTTCGTGCAACCTTGCATTCCGCGCCACCAGATGCCTATAAATAAAAGGAGACCCCACTTCCTTTTTAGGGATGAAGAATTCGAACTGCCTCTCGTGCACATAATTTCCATTCCACGGGCGCGCAATATAGCCTTCAGGTAGGGTTCTTTTTCGCACCAAGTCGCCCCAGGATCCGCCTTCGCGTGAGATCCCCCCTGGCTTAGACTAAAATCCAACCCCTCGGGATCTTCCCCCTTGCGCACAATTCCTTCCATTGTGTGAAGGCCCATCAATTGAACACAATCTTTTCACGCCCCCCTGTCCTTACGCTCGACCCTCGCCACCCACGTGTAATTCCTCCCCCCTTGCGCGCAATCCATTCAAGTCACGCAAAGCCTTGGCTGCCCTTATTTTGCGCATCCCCAAGGTCTGCGTGTAATCCTTCGGCGCTTTTCACCTCAGTGCTCCCCAGGCACCCCCTGTGCGCGAGTACCCAATGCCCTCCTTCCGGGTGCCATTTGCAGGTGTCTTGTGCACCCCGGGCATTCGTATCATGTATGGTTTTTCTGTACGACCTTCTCAGCTCGTACGAAGTAACTCCAAAGTCCCTTGGACAATCCTTCCTATTACGTTGCTTCGCCTCATGCTTCTTCACATAGGCACGCTAATGGCTATTGATTCTTCGCATAGCCACGCTAACATGGACCCCTCGATGGTTCGCCCCGCGACACCCCCTCAGAACGGCCTTGCTGATGACTTCCTTTCCACAAGGGGAAGAGGGCACCGGCTATGTAAGTCCTAGGGGTGCGGAGCCAACCCACCTCGTCCGAGCTGCAGGACGTTAAACTGCTAAGCACCTCGTCCTCAACACATGACGTTAAACTGTGACCCGGCCCCGTGCCTCGCACGCAGGGTCCTCTACCTCTGACATTCCCCAACCTGCTCATCTCCATGTGGATGGTGGGGTCATCCCTCATAGGGGTGATTTATTAGAGTGGCATTTGTCCGTGGGGAAGGGCGACCGCCTTGGTGTATGCCCCTAGCCCTTCTTGCGGAAGGTTGCACCCATGCACCTCCGTACTTCCCCGACGCCAGGGCCAGTGGAGAGCATGATGGGAAGTGGGACTCCTCCTCTCTTCCTGGGTGCCAAATCCCTCTCCCAATGCACTTTTTCTCCCTAGGGCCTCATCCTGGAGTAAGTCCTGACACCATGGGCCGCTCAACGCGTAAGCCCCTCTTCGCTTCCCACGGACGCACCCTTCGCGACGTGATTGTCAGGTCCCTGTAACCTCTTGTTTCTCACACTGAGCATGACTCCCGTGAGCTTAGAGTGAGCACCGACACTGACCCCCACCTCTAGAGAACTATGGGGACTTTGATCCATGTCAAGGCATGGTACGTACGAAGCCTCCACGAGGTTTAAGCCCACCACCCAGTCGTTCTGACCCCTTCACGTTGGTTCACCAACTCTATGGGCTGCCTCAGAGTGTAAGCCCCATCCACCATCTCATGGGGTCGCCTCAGAGTGTAAGCCCCAAATGCCCCCGTCCCACATTACATTAAACTGTACACCCGAACTACGGGGACTTTGATCCGTTCTAAGGCATGGTACATAGGAAGCCTCCGCGAGGTTCAAGCCCCACCACTATGGGTCGTCTCAGAGCATAAGCCCCATTCCATTCCGAACTATGGGGACTTTGATCCGTGCAAAGGCATGGTACGTAGGAAGCCTCCACGAGGTTCAAGCCCCACCACGATGGGCCATCTCAAAGCGTAAGCCCCATTACATCCTGAACTATGAGGACTTTGATCCATGCTAAGGCATGGTACGTAGGAAGCCTCCACGAGATTCAAGCCCCACCACCATGGGTCCTCTCAGAGCGTAAGCCCCATTCTATCCCGAACTACAGGGACTTTGATCCATGATAAGGCATGGTACATAGGAAGTCTCCACGAGGTTCAAGCCCCACCACCATGGGTCGTCTCAGAGCATAAGCCCCATTCTATCCCAAACTATGGGGACTTTGATCCATGCTAAGGCATGGTACATAGGAAGCCTCCATGAGGTTCAAGCCCCACCACCATGGGTCGTCTCAGAGCGTAAGCCCCATTCCATCCTAAACTACGGGGACTTTGATCCGTGCTAAGGCATGGTACGTAGGAAGCCTCCATGAGGTTCAAGCCCCACCACCATGGGTCATCTCAGAGTATAAGCCCCATTCCATCCCGAACTACGGGGACTTTGATCCGTGCTAAGGCATGGTATGTAGGAAGCCTCCACGAGGTTCAAGCCCCACCACCATGGGCCGTCTCAGAGTGTAAGCCCCATTCCATCCTGAACTATGGGGACTTTGATCCGTGCTAAGGCATGGTACGTAGGAAGCCTCCACGAGGTTCAAGCCCCACCACAACGGGTCATCTCAGAGTGTAAGCCCCATTCCATCCTAAACTATGGGGACTTTGATCCATGCTAAGGCATGGTACGTAGGAAGCCTCCACGAGGTTCAACCCCCACCACCATGGGCCATCTCAAAGTGTAAGCCCCAATCCATTTGGACCCTAGGTCCCTATTCAAATCAGTTCACCGAATCCATATCCTTGGGCTGCCCTAGAGCGTAAGCCCCAAATGCCCCATCCTGCATGACGTTAAACTGCATTTCATTGAACTATGTGGAATTTGATTCCCCAGCACGGGGATACGTAGGAAGCCTCCACGAGGTTCAAGCCCAACACCCATGTCTCATCCTAACCTCTCCCTCGAACCCACATGTCTCAGGAAGCTCATGCCCTAACCTAGAGGTCTTACTCCCTCTGGGTCCCATCCATGCGTTCATTCTCACAGGTCACCTCTTCAGGTGTCCCACCGTATCATCGAACTACGCAGAATTTGATTCCCTGCCACGGGGATACATAGGAAGTCTCCTCGAGTCCCAAGACCAAAGCCATCATTTATCCCGATTCTTACCCGGGTCGCCACATCTCGGTGGGATCATGTCATTTCATTCCCCTCCATAGTATCCGGGAAGCTACCCATGTGCTGGACCCAACACCGGTGTTCCCTCTAGGGGGTTCTTCAATCTGATCCACTCCAGCTAGTGTTCTGATCAGTCCGATCTGTCTCCGTTGGATGTTAAACTTGTGGCATACCCTATGTTAAACATGAGAAGCGGAGGAAAACCTTAGATACATGCATATGGCATACAATTCCCCATGTTTGATGTGGGATACATCGGGCTTCCGCACCCTTGATAAGCCCTATAATAAGGGACAGAAGACAGACATGCCAATTCCCCAACGTCAAGACACGCCAGTGATGCCCCGACATGACTACTCTCCTAACCGAAGGTTGCTGCCCTGACTGGACCCCTTGGAAGGTCCTGACAAAAGTGGCATAATTAACTGGTGTCCATGAAGATATGGCGCTGGGAAGAGATTCACGAACCACGACTTAATCTATGAGGGAGACCCGGACTAGGTGAGGAGCTCCGAGGAGGAATCCACGGAAGGAAGAACTGACATCCCATCATCCCAGTTTCAATCAAGAAGTAGACGTACCTGAATAAGGAATGGATGTCGCCCGCCTTTGGAAAGCAGGAATGCGAGGCCATAGCAGCGCGTCCTCTGCATGAAGGATGCGCGCGTCCCCGACGAAAGCGTCAGAAATAGAAAAATGGTGAACCCAACATGAATCTCCTCTCCTCAGCTTAGTAACTAGTAGCACTCAGGACATCAGGGGATAAGCATGTCGCCTGACCTTGTCATCCGGTACCAGGTCCTACCGAGCAGGCCAGACGTGGAACTCACCAGAAGTTGGGACAATCAGGATGTTGATCATTCTGTTCAGAGACGTTGTCAACGTGGATCCCTCTTGCCAACCATGGAAGACGAAATGACGCTGGGGAACTGGTTGTTGATTCCTTTTTCTAGAAGTATTAATGAGTTCTTCTCCCTGCTTTAGGAATCAAGTCATTGCCTCCAGAGCTCGATCACCTGCCCCTCGACACGGGGGCAAAGGCAATATCTGTGCGGCTTCCCTGCGCGGTTTTGCCTCTTCCACGACGGCCACAACCGCCACAACTGCTGGGCACCCACGCCCCCTCTCCCCATCGGAGATTATCCAGCGAAGGGTAATCAATGGCCTTGTATGCAGGTACGAGGAGGAGGGGGTCATCCCCACCAGGGATATGGCCCGCCTAGATCTTGAGGCGGCTATGCCTCACCATCCATGCTGCCCCCGAGGGCCACACAGGGAGTCACTGCTCCCCACCCCAACATTCAATCACTTTGGTAGCTTATCCCCGGAGCGCCTCGATAGCTCCTTCCCCTATGACGATGAAGTAGGAGGTATTCAGGCCGATCCGATCAGAGTCCTGCCTCAAGGGCTCCCGGCAGGGGCCCCCACCAGGCCGTGTCAGCGCCGCCACCCGGTTCCCCGAGTCGAGGAGCGGGTAGTTCACACGCCTGCACCACTGGCTCCAGTCCACCTGACCCGACGCCAGTATTGGGATTGAGTAGAAGAAGATGCTCTTCATGGGGCATCAACATCAGCAAATACTATGGCCCGAGCCACCGCTAATTCACCCCTCCAAATCCCTGCATACATCGAGCAGGGAAAGCAGTACGCCCGACTCAGATCGAGGCCCCAACCGCCCCATGGGAAGGTTTGGTTGACTCTCCCGGTCGCCAGCACAGGTGATGGCCACCGCTGACCAATCCGCAGCAGTGTCACCCGACGCGAAGGCTCACTCCACACCACCACTACAGAAGGTGCAAGACCTCCCTGCTTCCAATATCGGCTTGGAGGTCTACCCCATGCCACCTTCAACCCAGGCAAGGGTCTTCCCTGTGACAACAACACTCCACGTGGGGGTCTCTCCCGCGCCCACTACACTAGGTACGAGGTCACTCCCCCTACTGCGAAAAGTGAGCATGGAAGTATTGCATGTCCGGTCACTCTCCAGCATGGAGGTCCTCCCCGTGTCCCTTTCGACATTTGTCCCGGTGCCCCTCGCACCCCATCTTCCTCGGGTGGGAACTTTCTCCACCTTGGCGCTGGTACAACCGGGGGACCCCATGTCAGAAGTCATCCCTACCCCAAAGAACCATCTAGAGGCAGGAGAGAGGGCCTCCGCCACCGCAAGAGGAATCCTAGGGAAGGCTGGGCAGGAATCAGGCCATTCTGCTTCTCATACTATGAGGCAGAGTACGATCCAGCGCAGGATCCCTCCCCTCGGTCCTCTGAGTCAAGGGCTGGGGCAGGAACGAGGTGCATCAACCTTGTGATTCCGGAATGCGAAGCCCGCAGGATCCCTGCTTCCCTCCGAAGGTATATCCAGGAGGACAATACCCTGACATGCTTCTAGGGGCTGACTGCACAGTCGCCACCATCACCTCCGGAAGCACCCTCTACCTCAAAGCTATTTTGGGGGTCAATGGTGGAAGAGCTAGGATGTAACCCACCCTCGGAAGACATTGCTGCCACGTCAGGGGTTCTGGTCGCCGATCCATCCTACCATGACATGGCGTCCAGGTCACTGCAATCCTCAGGGGACAACCCGAGATTCGGCGGCCAATCAGCCCATTCGCCATATTCTCTACCAGCCAGCCTGCCGTCCCAGCGGTCTGCCTCAGTGCTGCCGCCAGTTACTCATCCACCCTTAGTTGACGAGTGGGGAAATAAAATGTCAGACCCTGGATCTGAGCCAGGGAACTTCTGGACCATCCTCGCCGCTGGCCACTTCCCTGAGAAGTTTTGGCCGGTCGCAGGATCGAATTTTGGTATGCCAGAATCGCTCACCCCGGAGGAGTTTGAATGCTTCCGCTAGACCCTCTGGGTGACTCACCTCCGTCTTCGCCACCAGCAGGTGACTTATCCCAGGAGTTAATAGCACCTCAAAGGCATCGACGAACAATGTCGCCTGGTGGACCTAGACACACTCCCTGTAGTCCGACACCTCGAGTCACCTGGTCACCACAGGGACCTCCAACAACAGTGCGTTCAGAGTTTTCAAGTACTTCACAGAGTGGTCAAGGAGGCTACCCCCCATGTGCAAGTCCGTGGTTGGGGGAAGTATGCTTCCCTCATCTTCAGTGCGATTCTTCGGCAGCCTGATTCCCTTGGCAGTAGTGAGGGCATGCCCCTAGGAAGAGTGGCGGTCAACATGACCGACCTGAAAAGAGAGTCGAATGAGCTGGGGCTTCTCGATGGGAACGTCCCCCCTGAGGACATGCTGCCACTAGACCCATCAGAAAGGATTAATCACCAGCAGAGGAACCTCCTAGGTCTCCTTGCACCCACCGAGTCACTGGTACTGAGCCAGAATGTCAGTAAAGGCAAAGAGCATGTTGGAGCTTCCAAGCACTCGGACCCGTCAATCTCAGTGCTGAATACGGAGGAGGACTCTGAGAAGACCGCATTGCGTCAGCAACTTGCTGAGAAAAAGAAGTTGGTCGATGAAATTCTGGCCGAGCACATTGTAGAGTGGCATCTCGACTACGGCGATCCTAGGTCGGGGCAGTAGGGGCAGGAACAACTACCCCTTGGCGAGATTCTCCCAGGCAACCCCAATCCTGCTGTATTCGCTGACGTGCAGAAGTTGGAGCCCCTTGCAAGAGGGCGCAATATGTCTCACCGAACCCTCCTGAATGATGGGACCGCCCGGGGAACCCCGTCTGAGCTCCTCCAGCCACCCCAAGGGTCACTCCACCATCCGCTCTAAGGGCCACTGGGCTCAGCTACCACATTGAAGAGCCCGACAATGCACTTGTGGTTAGGGATCCCCGTCAGGACGGGGACCCATGCCCATAAGATCCGATGGTGGCACTCATTGCCCACCTGGAAGCTTTGGAAACGCGACAAGTGACTGTCCCACCCGATGGCAAGCCATACTCGACATGGGTGGATGACATGCCGGCACCCCCAGGATTTGGAAATCCCACTTTCTCCCCCTTTAATGGGATGGGGGACCCTCCGCAACACCTGTCCCACTTCAACTCGTGGTGTGGGCCTATGTTAGGGACTCTAGCGCAGTAGGAGGCCACCAAGCTCCATTACTTTATTCAGACACTGGAAGGGCCGACATTCGTTTGGTACAGCCTGCTCCTCATTGGATCTGTGACTAGCTGGGAGGACCTTCGCAGGCAGTTCCTTTACTAGTTCAGCTCTACCACCTAGAAGACGAACATCGCAGACCTCTTCAGGTGCAAGCAAAGGCCTGACGAGCGAGTCGCGGACTTTATCACCCGGTGGAAGGGGCTCACATACTCCTTTGACATGCCGTTGACTCAGGATAAATTAATGACAATGTGCATGAGGAATGTCAAGATGGAACTGGTTCCCTCCCTGATCACCCAAAATTATCCTGGAGGGTTCCGAGACTTCTTGGATAAGGCCCAGCGCCTTGAGGAAGCTCTAAAACAGGGTGTCCATGCATGCCTGCTGGCCCCTGCAATTCCAGCAAGGAGAGGCAGCTAGAGTTGCTACCAATGGAGCCCGATCTGTAGTCTCGCAGAGGCCCTCCACTGTGGTCATAGTTTCCAACCCAGCAGTGCCCGCCCCAGAATCAGCAGACACCTCCACATAATGTTCCGTCGCTGCCTAGGCGAGATAATCAAGTTCCGCCCCCTCGGCAGGCTCCTCCGGCCCCCCTTCAGGGTCAGGCTCCTAGATCCCCTTTTCCAGATAGAAGGAATCAGACCTACTCATTCGCTGAGGCTCAGGTCCCCGACTACTTCCGTAGTTCCTTAGAGCAGAGAATCGTGCGACTTCCCGAGTGTCGGAAGCTAGAAGAGGCATATCTCACTGATCACCCCAACTACTGCCCTTATCACTAGATCCCGGGGCACACCATCAAGCAATGATATGTGTTCAAGGACTGGCTCCAAGACTAGATTAACAACAACATAGTCAGGTTAGGCCCAGCCCCGACACAAGTGGCATGTGTCTTTGTGAGATCAGATAGTAGTAACGACGACAGAGGCGCGTGGCAGCAGGTCCCTGACAGCGGGTCCCGGAAGTATAGCGACTGGATGGCTCACAGGACGGTTTCTCGTGCCCATGGAATTATCCGTGCATGCCTGAATCAGCCGGAGCCTTTAGAAGCTGCGACCACCACTTCAGCGTCATCATCTCAGCCGACCTCTTACTAGAAGAGAAAGCATCGGTGGCACAAGAAGAAGTAGCACACCCCACCAATGTCATCATCGTCCCACACTCTCGGCGACTTCATGCACCCAGAGATGGGCATACCTCCCAGAATCTACCCCGTGGTGGATGATTCGTCAAGTGAAAGTTAGGGGTACGCTTTGGTTAACACCATCGAGCTGGTAAATCCCTATATGACTCCCGACGGGGGGGAGCGCTAGACGAACCTCCCCAATGTCCCCAGACGATGCCAACTTCAGTGGAACCACATCCATATGAGTCACCGAGGCACATCAGTTGGCACCTCCAGCCAGGCCATGCATGCCGCTGAGACCAGACAGCATGTCCAGCGTAGAACTCAGCACGCGACATGCCCTCCTCCGCCACCGTTTTTGTTACTGGATTAGGTAGAGCCACTTCGACCATCTCACGATCAGCTTCGCCCAGCCATAGGCCGATCTCAATCACCCGGTCCTTACCCGGCAGCTGCCCTTCGAGCTCCGACTAATGAGAAGCGGGATGTCCCTAGTTCCAGTCAGCTTCCGGTCCAGACGATAGGGTCTGCCATGCCTCCAGACACAGAGCGGCCTCCTGTAAGCAGAGGTTCATGCCTAGCATGGAATTATGATGTTCTGAAGCACCTCACCAGCATCCCAGCAAGGCTCTCCATCCTTGAATCCCTTCGCCTATCATCGGATACGCGCTGAGCACTTGCAGAGGCTTTAAGAAGCCCCCTCCAGTTTGAGATAGAGGTAGCAGCTGTAGAATCCTTCCACGCTGAAGCAGTTGAGAGTGCCGAGTGCTAGGCTGTTATCTCGTTCTCTAGTGAAGATGAAGACCCTCCCATACCGGGGCACATCTACCCATTGTATATCACTGGCTAGTTTAATGGCGTGGAGGTTTGCCGTTGTCTTGTTGACACTGGCTCTAGGATCAACCTTATCCCGACATGGACATTGAAAAAGCTAGGGTTATCCGAGGATGATCTGACTCCCTCTGATTTAAGGATCCAGGGATATGATAGGACAGATTAGACCCCGATCAGCAAAATCTGCCTGAAGACCCAGTTCGGTGGCCTGGTTTCCAGCACCGAATTCATGGTTGTCTCCCAGGACACCGCATACAATGCATTGATGGGTAGGCCATGGATTCATCTGCACGCGACCATCCCCTCATCATATCACCAATGCCTCAAGTACTCCATTAGTGGTCGAGTAGGAGTACTCCAAGGTGATGCATCTCCATTCGCCTCTTGCTAAGCCTGCTACTTGGATGCTGATTATTACAAGAGCAAGGATAATCAAGTCCATGCAAGTGAGGTTGAGCCTGTGGCTGCTACGACTGACCCTTGGATAGGCATGAATGATGCCTATGTCTTCCCAATCCATCGGTTGGAGGCCAAAACCCCCAATATGGGGTAGTGTTTTTTCATTTCTGGGATGAGAGGGAACCACACTCCTAAATCCAGGAAGTGTCATAGGATCACTTCGTATTCTTATATGAACCATGCTCCAGTGATCCCGGAGCCTCCTACCCCCGTACGGTATCGGGATGTTTGGCTCATGGTAACGGCAGTCCGCCATACTTGTCTGTTTCGCCAAGCTGGGATAAGTCAGCTCCGGACGATGTGCTACTACTGCTTTTATGTTATCAAACGTGGCCCCTTGGGCCGAAGACCAGATGAGATTGGGTCGACAGCCTTCATAGCCATGGTCTCAGCGGCGCCAGAGTTCCCCGATGCAAGGACCATGGCCGCACAAGTGGGTAGTAGACACCCATCAGGGTTTGATAGCTCAGAAGCAGCTCCCCCTGCGGATGATCCCTCCATAAGTGGAGAAGAAGATATAGAGGACGCTCCCCCTACCTTTGAGGAAGGCGTCTCAACCACGGTCGACAAGTTGGTACAGGTGAACCTCAGAAGTGAGGCAGATCCGAGACCCACATTGATCAACACCGCCATGTCTCTCGAGGAGTAGTAGTGATATGTGGAATTCCTCAAAAAACAACGTGATGTGTTTTCTTGGAGTTACGACGAGATGCCAGGACTAGATCCTCAGGTAGCCATCCACTACCTCAATATCCCTACAAACCATCGCGGGTTCAAGCAACCTCCCAGAAAGATGAACCCTTCTCACGTTACCATGGTTGAGGCCGAAGTTGACAAGCTTATCAAATCCAACTTCATTAAGGAAGTTCAGTACCCCAAGTGGTTAGCCAACATTGTGCCAGTCAGGAAGAAGAACGGCCAGATCAGAGTCTGTATCGACTTCCGTGATCTCAATCGCCACTGTCCAAAGGATGATTTTCCCCTTCCAGTGACAGAAATGTTTATTGATGATACGACTAGATTCAAAGCCCTCTCCTTCATGGATGGTTACTCTAGATATAATCATATCTAGATGGCCCCTGAGGATGAGGAATCTACCACTTTCAGGGTGCCCCCGGGTACTTTCTGTTACCAGGTCATGCCATTCGACCTGAAGAATGTAGGTGCCACCTATCAGCGGGCCATGCATCGCATATTTAATCCAATCCTCGGTACACTAGTGGAATGCTATGTGGAAGACCTGGTGGTCAAATCTCACCAGCTCCAGGACCATCTTAAGGATCTTGATAAAGTGTTCGGTTTCCTCCGTTCCCGCCACCTGAAGATGAACCCGTTGAAGTGTGCCTTTGAGGTCACCTCCGGGAAATTCCTCGGTTTTGTTTTCCGAAACCGAGGCATCGAGGTCGAACTAGATAAGATCAAGGAAATCATCCAGATTCCTCCCCTGAGCAATATTTGGGAGCTTCAAGGTCTTCAAGGCCACTTAGGCTACATACGCCGATTCATTGCGAATTTGGCCGGAAAGTGTAAGCTCTTTTTTTGGATCATGAAGAAGGGAACCGTTTATGAGTGGGATGAGGAGTGCCAGACTGCCTTTGAGGAAATCAAGCAATATTTTCTCCAACCTCTGGTGTTGATGCCACCCGTCTCCGGGAAGCCACTAATTCTTTATGTCACCACCCTGGAACGATCCCCGGGTGCCCTTCTTTCCCAGAAGAACAATGAGGGGATGAAGAACAACCTTTACTACCTCAGCCGCATGCTCCTTGATACGGAGACCAAATAATCCCCCATCGAGAAAAGCTTCCTTGTTCTCATATTTTCCATGCAGAAACTGCAACATTACCTACAGCACCAAGAGGTACAACTGGTCTCTCGAGTGGACCTGATGAAGTACATTCTGAATCGCCCCATGTTGATTGGCCGACTAGCGTGGTGGGCGGTGATCCTCCAACAGTTTGACATCAAGTTCGTGTCCCAGAAGGCTATCAAGGGGTAGACATTAACAAACTTCCTAGCTTCCCACCCAACCTCCGCGGATTAGCCGCTGGACCTAGGTTTTCCTAATGAGGCAATCCTCTCAGTTGATCATGCCGTCCCATGTTGGAAAATGCACTTCGAAGGTGCCTCCCGGAGCCCCACCGGTAGGAGACTCAATGATCCTAGGCTCAATAGAGTGGGTCTAGGTATCGTCTTCATCACCCCGGAGAAATCCATTCTGCCATACTCATTTCTGTTGTCATAAGGCCGCACCAACAATGAGGCAGAGTATTAGGCTCTCATTACTGGTCTCGAGCAGGATCTTGAGATCGAAGTGCCCTATTTTCATGTAAAAGGGAACTCCGAGATGGTCATCAAGCAGGTCAATGGCGACTATGTTTTCATAAATCCAGAACTCATACCATTGTTAGAGCACACTCTCTAGCTAATGGCCCAGTTCCCTTATCGGCCAGAGGTCATTCACGTCCCTCGGTTATAGAATGGTCGAGAAGATGCTTTGGCTAGCCTGGCCGCGTCGCTTGTAGAGCCCGAACAGGATGACCTGATTATCCTCGTGGTGCACCGGAGAGTCATTGCTCCCGTTACCCCATAGGATGGTGGCGGCCCGCGGATAAACCATCTTACTGCTGGTGCCCCTATGTCGGGAACCTCAGGTGATTCAGATGCGGTGATCGAAGTAGTTTCCGATTGGAGGACACCTTTGGTCGAATACCTCCAATACGATAATCTCCCATCAGACCGGGCTGAGCGTGAGCGAATCCGATGCCGCGCGCTACAGTTTACCCTTCAAAGTGGTCCCAGCCTTGAGCAGATCCTCTATAAATGCGGATTTGATGGTGTTCTCCTCTGTTACATTCAAGGATTCGAGATTCCATAGGTCATGCAAGAGGTTCATGCTGGTTCCTGTGGCGCCCATCAGGCCGGGTCAAAACTGTCTCACTAGATTTGGAGACTAGGGTATTTTTGGCCCTCCATGATCCATGAATGCATAGAGTTCGCCAAGAGGTTCCATGCATGCCAAGTTCATGCTAACTTTGTGCATCGGCCACCAGAGCCTCTCCATACCACCAAGTACTCTTGGCCCTTTGCAGTCTGGGGGTTAGATGTCGTGGGGCTATACCCACCGGCAATGGCTCTCCAATGCCGGTTTATCCTGACTACTACAGACTTCTTTTCCAAGTGGGTGGAGGCAATTCCACTCAAGGAAGTCAAGGCCCGTTATATCTTCGACTTTGTGAGTTCCAATATCATCTATCGATTTGGGGTACCTCGCGCTATCCTCACCGATAACGACACCAACTTCGAAGCAACCGAGCTGAAGAAATTTTACGCCACGTAAAACATTCGCTCCAACCATACCTCCCGCTATCACGCACAGGAAAATGGCCAGATTGAGGTGTTCAACAAAACCATCTCTAAAATTTTGTAGAAAATGGTTGGTTAGAACAAGAAAAGTTGGCCGGATAATCTCCCCAACGCCCTTTGGGCTTATCGGACGACGACCCGTAATTCCACCCAGGTGACCCCATATTCCCTAGTGTACATAACAGAGGCCCTCCTGCCCATTTAGATTCAATTACCCTCATTGCGCACAGTAGTCTATGACCAGCAAGCGCCGGATAGGGTAGTTGAAATCCATCTAGCAGAATTGGAAGCACTGGACGAGAATAGGCTTCGTGCCCTGCACAACCTAGAGAGGCACTAGAGAAGGATGACTCGATCTTTCAACAAGAAGGTTCACCTCTGCTATTTCCTGCAAGGTGACTTGGTATTGGAACTCAGAGCGCCAATGATCCCCGATAGGAAACCACCCAAGTTAGAGCCCAAATGGGAAGAGACTTTCATTGTTCATAAGGTTTATCCCAATGGAGTGTACTCCCTGGTGACCATGGATGGTGAGCGTATAACTCCTCCCACCAATTCCAAGTTCCTCAAGAAATAATTTTCTTGAGCCTCACGGTCCTTCATGACCTTAAACTGCACGCTCGTCCCACATGACATTAAACTACACGCTGGTTAGGCCTTCTTGACCGAGGCCCAGCCTCAGGCCCCTTAGCCTTCTAGGGACCTAGCCTAAGTTCTTACCTGGAGGGTATGGTGTGGTGTGGGATTATGTCCTCATTCACATCGGGTTATTCTCCATACCGTACACCTCCCTTATCTGGGGTGTCTTCCTCCTCTTCCCGTCCTCACTGCAAGACGTTAAACTACAAGCTGGTCAGGCCTTCCTAACAGAGGCCGAGCCTCAGGCCCCTTGGCCTTTTCAGGCCTCTGGCCTAGGTTATCTCTTATGGGATTGTGTGGCGTGGTGTGGGATTATGTACTCATTCACATTAGGTTACCCATTGTACCATGCACATCCTTGGATGAGATTCCTCTCATCATCCTACATGAAGTTAAATTGTGATGCTAGAACTACATGTGGCTTGATTCCCATCCTTATGGGATATGTAGGACTGCCTGAACACCTAGAGTTCAGGTCCAGCCCCATATCTTAAGAGATCCCCCAATCTCCCAGTCACCTTGGCCTCTTGGCCTGTCCCTCTCCATGAGGGGAATATATAGGTGTGGTCCAGGGTTTTTGGCGCCATGCCCCCTTCTCCCGAGAATCTGCCATCTTTTGGCCGCTCTCAAATTGAGCCCATAGACCCTTTTAAGTGGTCCGATAATGTGTTCAGAGTACTCTAGTCTAGAACCTGGAGTGTCATATTCAACTTAGGCAAGTTCTGTCTACTTGTCAATCTTCGTTTCCCCTTCATTAGAGCCCCCGTTATCTTTCACACATAGAGGGACCCCCAAAAACGGCCTGGATACAACGCCTAAGGGCTCTCCTACCGTTATGGGCCAACACCCCCGAGGGTCTCAGACAAAAAAATTGATACAAATCCCACATTGTGAACATGGTTAGTGGTCGATGCTCATTTTTTTGTCCCCATTTCAGGATAACACGATAGGATGTTGTGTTGTGAACATGGTCAGCAGTAATCCTCCATCGTCATGCCAGCCCCTTCAGGCCCTGAATATTGGTTGCATGATTCACATTATGTTCCACCCCATCGTGTCAAGGTGGAATCTCAAAACTCTTTTCAATAACCCTTAGTGTAACTCCACACGTCATGCAGACAAAGCTGCAATACAGCGTCTCTCGGGGCTCCTGTGATCTGAGTGCTAAGACTATAGGCTGATATCTTCTCGAAGAGCCATGCGCAGCTTGACCCTCATCCCCATGGGATATGTGGGGTCACCCAGACATTTCATTTCAGGACCATCTTAGCTGGAGTCTAGTGTATCTTGCCCCTTTATCTTTAGACCTTCGCCGTCCCCTTAGCCCGAGGCTCCTCTCCCAGAATCGCGCGCAGTGATGGTATGGGGTTATGTCCTCATTCACATTGGGTATGATTTATCGCATCGTGTGAATTCCCCCAAGTCCAGGCCATATGACCTTAAACTGTGCTGGTTGGTCCTACCACATGACCATAAACTGTGATGATATCATCCCGGATGAACGACGGAAACGACACTTCATTGTGATGACCTCTCCATAGAGGACATCACGTTGGGTATCAGTCATTTACCATACCATTTTTCAATGCCCGTATATAGCTTTACTATTGTGCCGATGCTAGGAATTCCTACCCTAGTCCGGTCACTCCACAAAAGAAAAACCATTCACCTTAAAGGACAAACAAGATACATCAAATGCCGCTTCTTTTGGTGCGAGGGCTAGACCCACACGCCCCTTTCATCCTTTGCACAGGTACCATACCGTGCTGTGCCACCCTCCAAGAACTATGTATGTATTGATCCCCATCCTTATGGGATACGTTGGAGCACCCTGGCACTTCCCCACGGGCTCAACCTAACGTTCGTGTTTGGTCCCTTGACCGGAACACTTCCCCAGGGAACACATGGTAAGTAGGGATTATGTCCTCATTCACACCGGGTCTCGTAACCACCTTATTGTGTGTCTCCTGCTCTCCTTACCCATCCTTGGTCTGAGTTATAAAACCTTAAACTAAGACCCTTACTAGAACTACGCGTGCATTGATTCCCATCCTTATGGGATACGTAGGAACGCCCAGACATTTCGTCTCAGGTCCAGCCCCAGAAATCACAAACCCATCTCCCCCCTCACTGTCAGCCCTTTGGCCTGACTTCTTGGGGAGTTGTGTAATTATAGCATTAGCCCCGAATAAGTTCAGGATTCCCCATAATGATGTCAGGAAGCGACAGTTCCCTCACTAGAGAGGTCTTGTCTAAAAGTAGGGATGATCCGTGACCAGATTAATACATCCTCCTAATGTGCCTCCACCGCGATGGTGTAATCTTGGGAGTGTTGGATTCTATGCGAACAAACCATCAATTTTCTTTCCATGATTCGTGTGACCCTTTATTCGGATCTTCATCCTCTTTCATGTTTTATGGGACCCCCTAACAGTATGGATGCTCGACCTATGGTCCACCTGCTACCCTGGGCCAACGTTCTGGAAGACTGATTGACGATATTTGAGTAAGGCCCCGTGTTGCGAACATGGTCAGCGGTCAGCCCTCATTTGTTGTCCCCAATTCAAGCTAATGCGATATGGATGCTGCGTTTCCGCCACGGTCAACAGCTATCCTCCATCGTCATGCCCCTCCCATAGTGTTCCGAATTTGGGTAATGTGATTCACCTTTTTCATCTCCCTATGTTCGGATTGATTCCAATGCCCCTGACATTGCCCCGATCATGCGCTAGAGCACGTTGAGAAGATGATACATCGATTGGTCTGAGGTCTTCTCTACCTTTGGTTGGGCCTCCCTCATCTCCTCGAGAACTCGGGTTCGAATTTCGAATGCCCAGATCCTAGTCGATGCTCTCGCAATTGAACGAAGTGATAGTACGAGCCTCCTTTATTTATCACGGCCTACGTGAGGTTAGGGATGGATTTCTATTTATTTTAGGATTATGGTTGAGCATGTTAAACCATAGGGATGAGTATGTTAAGCAAAAGGGCAAGTAAATAGGCTTGTTTATACATGCAGTTTAGGGAAACAACAGAAAGCAATAGAGTGGGTCAAGTGTAGGGGTTTGGCCAAAATAGGCCCCCTAAGGGTCGACTTCTTGGATGGATCTCTCCAATGCTGCCAGATTTTCACTGGTGGCCTCCAGGACTACCTCCCATCCCTTGAGAACTCTTTATTCATCAACAGCTGCGAAGCACAGCTCGCCGACCCTGGCCTGTGCCCGTGCCTGTTCAACTTGGAGATCGGTTATTTGACAACTTGATTCTATGAGTTGATATTGAGAATCCGCTAGCTGGGCCCTCATCTGCTCCACAAGCTCAGAGTAGTTTGCAATGAACACATCTTGATCCTTTGCCTATTCCTCAAGGCGTAGGACCTCATGTTCCTACCTCAAAAAGGCTCGATTACTCTCTGACTCCTCCTGGTACCGAATGACATCGGTGCACTAGCTGCTCTCCTGCATCCTCTCAGCCATGTAATCACGGACCGTCAGATGAAGACGTTGAGCATCCACCCCCAGGCCCACTCACTGGTGAAGTTTCCCCCAGACTGTAGATATCAGTTTTGCAGCCAGCCTTTGGTCCCGTCAGTAATGCTCTGACGGAAAGTGCTCGCGTAGAGGGATGGTGAGTTCTCCACAACAGGATCACCCCCAGCAATGGTCCTGGTCCTAGGATTTAGGACATATACATCCATGTGCCTGGTTTCTCTGGCAGGATGACCGTTGTTGGTGATATTATATTAAGGAAGGTCATCTTCGTGGGTCACCCATGACTGCGGGGTATCAACCTTGAAGCCCGGTAGGGGAACTTCCTCCAGAATGCCGAAGTTCCACAATGACAGATTATATGATAAATCATATTATTTCTGGGTGGGAGTTAGCATGTTGAAGAGAGTGTGGTTATTGGAGACCACCCTCTTTGCACCGTAAACCTTCGGGTTCGCAGCCTCAGCTCTGTGCGTAGCGGCCTCCCCCTCATCAACCTGGTTTGCAGCCATCTTCTTCAAGCTAAGTGTTCAGAAGTGGTCCGCGAAATCTGGGACTTTGGCACGGAATCTAGGAGTCGGGCGCGTAAAATCAGTGGCTTGCACGCAATCTCAGAGTGTTGCGCGGAAAATCCCAGGTTTGTGCATAAAAGGCTGCTAAATCTTGGCAGAATTATGCACAACCAAGCGGTTTTTGTACAGAAGCAGAAGAAATTTCGTGCACGAGAGCTCAGGGCTTATCACGTGAGAAACGTCGTACGGATCATGGGGCCCATGTCGGCTTTTATAGGCCAAGTCAGAGTTCTCCACCCGCATGTAAAGAGGCTTCCACACTTGACCGGGGTTTTTCGCGCCGCTCAAGTTTTTTGCATGCCAGCGGCCCATGGGCCCTACATTTCGGAATTTCCCTCAGAATCTGATTGTTGCGACCCCTCGCCGATACAATTCTGAGGGGGGGCATTTGTAGATGTCTAAAAATGCGTAAGTGATGGAGAAAGTTTCATAACGAAAAAGCGAAGTTATATTCGGACCCAGAGGCCTGGTTCGAAGGGCCCTAAGATATTGGACGAAAAAAGGAGAAGGGCGTGAAAAAATTACGTGCCGCGCAGAAGGTACCAGGATTCGCGAAAGGTCCCAGCACCGGCGTGAAATAATTTCACGCCCACGCCCTGCGCGGTTGATATTTCACGCCGCCGCATCGGTCGCGCAATTATTTCGCACAACCTGGCATTCCGCGCCACTGAATGCCTATAAATATAAGGAGACCCCCTTCCTTTTTGGGGATGAAGAATTCAAACCGCCTCTCGTGTGCATAATTTCCATTCCACACGCGTGCAATATGGCCTTCAGGTAGGGTTCTTTTTCACACTAAGTCTCCCCGGGATCCGCCTTCATGCGATATCCCCTAGCTTAGACTGAACTCCAACCCCTCGGGGTCTGCCCCCTGTGCACAATTCCTTCCATTGCACGCAGGCCCATCAGTTGCACGCAATCTTTGCACGCCCCCTATCCTTACGCTTGGCCCTCACCACCCGCGCGTAATTCTGCCCCCCTTGCACGCAATCCATTCAATTCGTGCAAAGCCTTGGCCGCCCTTATTTCACGCAGCCCCAAGGGATACACGTAATCTTTCGGCGCTTTTCACCTCGGTGCTCCCCGGGCACCCCCTGTGCGCGAGTACTCGATGCCCTCCTTCTGGGTGCCGTTTGCAGGGGTCCTGTGTACCCTGGGCATTCGTATCATGTATGGTTTTCCTGTACAGCTTTCTTGGATCATAAAAAGTAACTTCAAAGTCCCTTGGATAATCCTTCCCGTTGCGTTGCTTCGCCTCATGCTTCTTCACATGGGCACGCTAACATCTATTTCTTCTTCGCATAGCCACGCTAACGTGGACCCCTCGATGGTTCGCCCTGCGACACCCCCTCAGAACGGCCTTACCGATGCCTTCCCTTCCACAAGGGGTAGAGGGAACTAACTATGTAAGTCCTAGGGGTGTGGATCCAACTCACCTCGTTCGAGCTGCAGGACGTTAAACTGCCAAGCACCTCGTCCTCAACACATGACGTTAAACTGTGACTCGGCCTCGTGCTTCACACGTAGGGTCCCCCCGCCTTGGATATTCTCCATGCCTGCTCATCTCTACAGGGATGGTGGGGTCATCCCTCACAGGGGGTGATTTATTGGAGTTGTGTTTGTCTTCGGGGAAGGGAGACCGCCTTGGTGTAAGCCCCTAGCCCTTCTTGTGGAAGGTAGCACCCATGCACCTCCGTACTTCCCCAGCGCCAGGGCCAGCAGAGAGCATGATGGGAAGTGGGACTCCTCCTCTCTTCCTGGGTGCCAAATCCCTCTCCCGCTATGCTTTGTTGCCCTCGAGCCTCCATCCTGGAGTAAGTCCCAACACCATGGTCCGCTCAATGTGTAAGCCCCTCTTCGCTTCCCATGGATGCACCCTTCGCAACGTGATCATCAGGTCCCTGCAACCTCTTGTTTCTCACACTGAGCATGACTCCCGTGAGCATAGAGTGAGCACCGACCCTGACCCCCACCTCTAGAGAACTACGAGGACTTTGATCCATGTCAAGGCATGGTACGTAGGAAGCCTCCACGAGGTTCAAGCCCACCACTCGGTCGTTCTGACCCCTTCACATCGGTTCACTAACTCTATGGGATGCCTCAGAGTGTAAGCCCCATCCACCATCTCATTGGGCCGCTTTAGAGCATAAGCCCCAAATTCCCCCGTCCTGCATGACGTTAAACTATACACCCGAACTACGGGGAATTTGATCCGTGCTAAGGCATGGTACGTAGGAAGCCTCCACAAGGTTCAAGACCCACCACTATGGGCCGTCTTAGAGCGTAAGCCCCATTCCATCCCGAACTATAGGGACTTTGATCCCTACTAAGGCATGGTACATAGGAAGCCTCTACGAGGTTCAAGCCCCACCACCATGGGCCATCTCAGAGCATAAGCCCCATTCTATCCTGAACTACGGGGACTTTGATCCGTGCTAAGGCATGGTACGTAGGAAGCATCCATGAGGTTCAAGCCCCACCACTATGGGCCGTCTCAGAGCGTAAGACCCATTCCATCTCGAACTACGGGGACTTTGATCCATGCTAAGGCATGGTATATAAGAAGCCTCCATGAGGTTCAAGCCCCACCACCATGGGCCGTCTCAGAGCGTAAGCCCCATTCCATCCCGAACTATGAGTACTTTGATCCGTGCTAAGGCATGGTACATAGGAAGCCTCCACGAGGTTCAAGCCCCACCACCATGGGTCATCTCAGAGCATAAGACTCATTCCATCCCGAACTATGGGGACTTTGATCCATGATAATACATGGTACGTAGGAAGCCTCCATGAGGTTCAAGCCTAACCACAATGGACCGTCTTAGAGCATAAGCCCCATTCCATCCCGAACTACGGGGACTTTGACCCGTACTAAGGCATGGTATGTAGGAATCCTCCACGAGGTTCAAGACCCACCACCATGGGTCGTCTCAGAGCGTAAGCCCCAATCCATCTGGACCCCAGGTCCCTCTTTACATCAGTTCACCGACTCCATATCCTTGGGCTGCCCCAGAGCATAAGCCCCAAATGCCCCATCCCGCATAACATTAAACTGCATTTCATTAAACTACGTGGACTTTGATTCCCCGCCATGGGGATACGTAGGAAGCCTCCAAGAGGTTCAATCCCAACACCCATGTCTCATCCTAACCTCTCCCTCGATCCCGCGTGCCTCGGGAAGCTCATGCCCTAACCCAGAGGTCTTACTCCCTCTGGGTCCCATCCATGCGTTCATTCTCATGGGTCACCTCTTCAGGTGTCCCACCGTATCATTGAACTACGCAGACTTTGATTCTATGCCATGAGGATACGTAGGAAGTCTCCTCGAGACCCAAGCCCAAAGCCATCATTCATCCTGATTCTTACCCCGGCCGCCACATCTCGGTGGGATCATGCCATTTCATTCCCCTCCACAGTATTTGGGAAGCCACCCACGTGCTGGCCCCAACATCAGTGTTCCCTCCTGGGGGTTTGTCAATCTGATCCACTCCAGCTAGTGTTCCAATCAGTCCGATCCATATCCACTGGACGTTAAACTTGCGGCATGCCCTGTGTTAAACATGGGAAGCTGAGGAAAACCTCAGATACATGCCTATGGCATACAGTCCCCCACGTTCGATGTGGGATGCCACAGCCTTCCATGCCCTCAAGAAGACCTATAATAAGGGACAAAAGACAGACACGCCAATTTCCCAGCGTCAAGACATGCCAGTGATGCCCCGACATGACTACTCTCCTAACCGAAGGTTGCTGCCCTGATCGAACCCCTTGGAAGGTCCTGATAGAAGTAGCATAATTAACTGGTGTCTATGAAGATATGGTATTGGGAAGAGATTCACGAACCATGACTTAATCTATAAGGGAGACCCGGACTAGATGACGAGCTCTGAGGAGTAATCCATGGAAGGAAGAACTGACATCCCATCATCCCAGTTTCGATCAAGGAGCAGACATCTCTGAATAAGGAATGGATATCGCCTTCCTTTGGAAAGCGAGAATTCGGGGCCACAACAGCGCGTCCTCTGCGTGACAGATGCGCGCATCCCCGACGAAAGCGTCGGAAACATGACACATAGACACATGAAAATTATGTGGTGTGTAATGTTTTTAATGTATGTGGAGTACATGGTGTGGGATGACCATACACACTATTTAATTTTAAAAATTATGTGGAAATTAATTAAACATTTAATATATATATATATATATAACCAATCACACAACATGTACTTTCAATAAATAACAAACCCACAAGTTTATTAGGTTTAAATGAATAGTATATTAATTTTATTTTTCTATGTTAACAGGTAAGATACATGGTGTGAAAAAGCTAGCTACACGCTGTTTATGACTCTTCATCATCTATCTGCAACACATGCCTAAGGATTGGGAATGTTTATCACCCACATACATTAATGAGGTACACAAAGTGTACAAGAGTTACATGTTGTGTGACCTAGATTTTCATGATTTTCTGTCACACACATCATGTATAAATACATGACGTATCTTTGATTCCACATTTTCCACCATGAAAATGCGTGGACTACACGACATGTAATCCAAAAAATTGTGTTCCAGGATGGCCTCGCTAACATGCAACATGTATTATACATGTAGCGTGTATTTATTGAATGAAGACTTGGATTTCTTATAGTTTTTCCTGATGTAATGTATACAGATACATGTCGTGTACCAATGTGATACACACCGTGTAATCTTGTGTTATCTGGATGAAATTCATGGCATCACTAAATTAGTTCTTTGGATGTTCTTTATATATTATTTAACCCATTTTTGATTATATAATTGAGAATGAAGAAAAAGAAGAGAATATCTTGACATTAAAATTTTAAAGAATGAATCACAAAAATGAAAAACTAATGGTGAATGTGTAAATCGATCAACATTTTATAAATAATTATAAATTTGAATATGACCGCTCTGATACTACTTATAGGTTATAAACATAATGGAAGCACCTATTTGGTTTAGGATAAACTCAAACTTTGTCACATTCAATGGATTATCCAACATTTACGTTATACAATTGTCATGACCAACAAATAAAACCAAAGAAATCCTAAACAAAGAACATTGAAACCAAGAGGAGATCTTTTCATGTTAAAATTATAATTAATTTATAAGAATAAAATTATCTTGTTCTTGATATTATTTCTATGAAGAAGTGGTTGATCGCTTAAACATTTTTCAGTTACTTTGTCATTATTCTTTGAGGATCTAATTATAGAATCCCTTTAGCGTTGATCCACACATGTTCTCTTGATCATGAAGAATCACCGATGATACTCCAGGTGCTAGAATGGTGGTATCAATCATCTTGAATTGCTCCCTTGTTCTCTATCATGATTCTTTCAGTCTGGAAGAATTGGTTCTAATCTCTCTAGATAGATAATATGGAGAAGAATATTCACTTATCCCATTATTGAGAGAATCCCTAAATACTTTCCTTTTGGAGATAATTCTCTAGAGTACAGAATGTTGTATAGAACAAATTATATCTCAAAGAAATTATATCTGCAATGGTTTGTATCTACAATGGATTATATCTACAATGGTTTGTATCTATAACATTTTGTATCTATAATGGATTGTATCTACAATTATATGTATTTAAAATGGTTTTATATCTACAATGGTTATAACCGTCTATTTATGATTCTAAGACTAGGGTTAAATATTGCTTAATTATACACAGGCCCTAAACAATATATTTAACCCATAAAGTGCCCCATGCCATGTAAAATAATAATTTTTTTCCTTATGGAATATTCTAACCCTCATAATAATAAATATTATTTTATATTATAGTAAATAAATATTTACCAATGAACCCAATACTCAGTCCGCTCATCCTCATGAATATTTATTGAACCCCAAATAAATATTTAAATAAATATTATTCATTCAATAAATAAATAAATAAATATTATATTCATTGTCTGGTGAAAAAGTATTTATTTAATATTTGTGATCAATAAAATACTGAATAAATATTATTTGAAGGTCTGGAAAATAATATTTATTCCAACTGTGAAATATAAATAATATTCAACTGAGATCAATGGAAACACTAAGTGTGTAACCCTACAGGCTTCTTCCTTAGTGGCATTAGGCAAGCTGGCCTAAAGTCCAATATCAGCGTCTAACAACACATAATGGTACCCAAGAGGAAGAAGATAATGTAACACTAATGATGACCACATACGGATTCTTACCATGTAATATAACCTATTTGTCTTGATATCTCATCAAACAAGTTGTATACCCATGTCATCAACCCATGTGCTTGATATGTCTTTCTTTGAATTCCTAAAATGAACCTACACAACATGACTATTAAATTTAGTCTGATAGTTTCATTTCAATCAAAGGTCCAAGATATATACTTCCATAAATATGGAAGAGATAAATAATTTATCAACTTATCCATTAATAACATACCACTCATGACACATTAAACATGCCCAACTTCACCATGAACATTTGACATCATGGTTTTTAATATTACATTTAAGTATGAAACTCATGATATATATTAGTAATAATATTAAAGTATAAGGATCATTACACACTCTCAAAAAAAGGAATATCCAATAGCACACAAATATGCGGAATTCTTACTAGCGAGTCTATCCTCACAATCTTTAGTCTTGGTGATTACTAAGTGTGAACTTCATGAGATGAAATATCATCCTATTATGAGTACTAGAACCTAATAGTTTGCATCATTTGGGTCCCACTAGATGACAACACATGATTATAGGACTAAGTTTAAGAATATAACCATTTCATATCAAGGTTCTCATCATAGAGGAGAAATGATAATGACATTTAAATGCGAAAAATACTATAATAAATTATCAAATTAAAGTTATATAGAAAAACAAAAAATATGTGATAAGGTATTAAGTCTGTGAATATGCATGTAATCTAAAGTATGAAGAAGTTGGTTTTAGTATACCAACTCTAATAGACTCCTATTTGTAATAGATCCAAAAACTAATGAACTTAAGTCCACTAGCTCTCACACGGCGTTCATGCTTCTGTTGAGATATGACTTTAGTTAATGGGTCTTCCACACTATATTCCATGGAAACTCTACTTACTAAAATGTCACATATCTGAAATAAAACCCTTAAGAGATGATATTTCTAGAGTATGTGCTTTATTTTCTAATGTGACCTTGGATCCATTATAAGAGTCACTGTTATAATATTATCATAGTACAGTGTGATAGGGTCTTTACTTACAGGCACCATGTGAATCTTATGGATTCACCTGAATGGACCGAAGGCCTTCATTTTTATTGATTTTTTGATAACCCCCCTTTCAAGGGATGAAGGGGAACCCTTACAAGGCCCATAGGCTCAGAGATTACATGGCTCGTAGGCTTAGGAGATTACATGACCCAAAGGTATTAGGGAATTCAAACAGACTATCTATAAGGATTTGCCCCTCCACAGCATATGCATCATGATAGTAGCTCTCCACCTTCACATGTACGTCTGGCTAGGCTTCCCATGCAAGCATAGGTTGGTCCCGATGGCATAGCTATACCCTCTCATTCTGACAAATCCATTTGGCTCTGCTCTAGTGAGTGTACCTACTTTGAATCCTCTTCTGGGGATGCTTTTTTTGGTAGTTTATTAGTCACTAAAAGTGGCTAATATTCATTGTTAATATCTTAATATTAATGTGTTTCAAAGTTCATAAACATCAATTTTAGTCCAATTCAGAAATTGAACTTCATTTCTCATCATTGTGCAATTCATGCTTAAAGTGTCAATTAGGGACCACTCAATAAATTGCTTTCAAAAAATACATTGATCATCATTTTAATTTTATATTTTGGTATATGATTCATCACTTTATTTGGAACATTTTATCTTTTAAGTTCTAGGTATGAATCCTAAGGGAAGATGGATATTTTTGCATCTGAATGCAGAAATTTGCTGGAAAAAGCATAATGGGCCTAAGGCCCATCAAACAAATGTGGGGCCCATAAAACAATCCCAATGAAGCTCCAATTTTTACAGTATAAAGATAAAAAGATGAGGATCATTTTATTCAACTGTGTCCGAAGCTAATTCTGAAGTTTTCATGATGATAAAGGGATCTTAATTTGAGATTTAAATGGTGGGCCCGACATGAATGCACATAAAGTCGTCCCACCATTTCGACCATAACTTCCAAATGGATGAACTAAATTTCCTGAAATTTTACAGATCATATAGGACAGATGGAAGATAATATTTATCTTCTATGACCCCTCCTGATTTTGCCTTCTTCAATTAAAAATTCACACATCAAAACGGTGGACGAATCTGGATGGTTTTGTGGTCAACTTTGTAACGTCAATTTCCTTTTGATTCTTCACCCTCCTTTTGACTCTATTAATTATTGGGGGATGAATTGATTGTTGGGGGTGGACCTAAGGCTCCTAATATTCCTATATAAGGATCTGGTGGTGAAGGTAATTATCATATAATATTTTTTCTTTCAATTGAAGTTTTTCTTTCATCCATTGTATTTCTTTCAATTGTAATTTCCCGCTTTCATTTTGTAATCGCATCGACAATTCATCTAATGTAAGTTTTTTTCTTTCACATTTAGTATTTTAATAAAATTTATTCTTCATATTCTCCACTTTTTATTTTCCTTCTCTTCACACATTGATACTGTTGAATCGAAGTGTGAATTTATTCACACCTGCACTTGTGAATTCATCACACAACGGTGGAGTGTTCATTTTTTAATATTTTTTCTTCATAAATCCCAATTCTTTAAGTTAACTACCCGTTTCCATTGATAGAATAACATCAATGGAGGTTTAAAATTTTATGGGTTGATCTTAGGGAGTTGCATGGGCTAGATTGAATGTTCTTTGATGTTCTTAAACTCTTAAATTTGTTCTTCATTTTAAGAGTTCCTTTCTTTGATTTATCTTCTTCTTTGTCTTCAATGACTTTAATGACAACAAATTTTGAGTACTAGTATGATCCAATTACTTTAAGTAATCATTTAAGTGATCCTATAAGTGAATTGGTGATTATCCTTGAAATTGTGTATAGATTAAATCAGAGAACGGTATTGAGGAATTATTTCATTTAATGGATACCACTTGAACCGATGAACATAAAATTTAAATAAAAATAAATACATCCAATCAAGCCCTAGAGACAACCTAGGATCGGCTCATCTTAATTAATTGTTTTAATTCAAGTCATTTTTTTTGTTTTGTTCTTTAAATCAAATCACCATTTCTTCAAATCAATCAACACCATAGTTGGACACTTCATAGACAATCCCACATCCAATCATAGTGTCTCAATGTTACTTCTTAGGTCCCTGTGGATTCGATAACCCAAGCTGTACTACAAGCGACCACTTACACCATATAACTTGGGTAAATTTGAGCATGAATCAGTAGTGTGTCTGGGGCAACTGCATGTGGCCTGAAGGCCTTAAAGGTGGCCCGAAATCCCTACTGACCCGAAGGCCTGGGTGGCCTGAAAGCCTTAAGGACTCCAAACCCAAACTGGTGGCCCAAGGTGAATAGTTCCAGCTGCTACAGTACTGAATAGTACCTGCTACAGTAATTGCTACAGTGCTTGCTACAGTACCACACATTGTACAGTTTTGCTACAGTACTTGTATAGTGTATAGTTCTGCTACAGTCCCTGTACAGTGTGTAGTCTGCTACAGTACTGCTACAGTGCCTGCTACGTTGCCTGCTACAGTCTACTATAGTACCGAAAATATGCCTCACCAATTGCTACAGTCTATAATACTACTACAGTGAATCTCATGGATTAATTTTCGTATCCAAAACACTTATTTAGATACCTTAGAAGCCACAACATACTAAGACTCTACTATATAATCAATGACCATGGATTGTTTTGAGCTATTCCAGCTCATAACACCTCCATTGAGAGTGAAGGTGTATCCTGATTATGATTTTTTAAATTTTCTTGATTTGTTTGGAATCCAATATATGTGTATCCCATGATGACTAGTTCCTCATATCATTTATACACCAAGAATATATCCTTAGTACATCATAAGTACTTTAGGATAATTTTGACTTCCATACAATAATAGTCACCTAGATCTACTTTATATATGTTAACCATTCTAGGAGAATAGAAAACATTAAGCCTGATACATAAAATAGAAGACATGAATGACCCTATCACATATTAATATGGTATCCATATCATTCTCTGTATCTCCTCATGTGTTTGAGGACATATTTTCTTGGAAAGATGAATGTCATGTGATATTAGAAAAATCCACTCTTGGATTGTTCCATACTAAATCTCTTCAGTATTTTGTTGATTCATGTACCTTGACTTTTCCCAAGTATCCTCTTAGATATATCATGATAGATCTTGATTTTCAGAATTTAGGTTGCTTCACCTAAGTCCTTCATAGAGATGCACTAGTTCAACCACATCTTAACAGACCATAAGAATTGTATCTCATTTTCAATAAGTAACATGTCATCAGCATATACTATTAAGAAAATGACAGCACTCCCACTAAACTGGTTATAGACACAAGGCTCAAATTTTTTCTTTATGAAACCAAATTCTGTTATGTATTTATCAAATTGAATGTTCCATAACCTGGATGCTTTCTTTAATTCATAAATGGATCTATGCAACTTGTATAATTTTTCTGAATCCTTTGGAGTCATAAACCCTTTGGGTTGTGTCATATAGACATCTTCCTGAAGATTTCCAATAAGGAAAGTTATTTTTAAACCCATTTAAAAAATTTTATCATCTTGGTATGATACAATGGAATTCACAATTCTAAGGGACTTTAGCATAATGACTGGTGAAAAGTTTTCATCTTAGTCAATGGCTTGACACTGTTTATACCCTTTGGCTACCAATCATGCCTTATAGGTACTGAATTTTCCATCCATGCCCAGTTTATTCTTGAATACCCATTTATAACCAACAATAATTACATCTATTGTAGGATTTAATAAAATCCATACATTGTTTTGGTACATATAATCCATTTTAGAATTCATGGATTCTTGCCATTTTGATAGCTTCTATGCCACTGACTGCTTCATCGTAGGCTACAAGATCATTATTATCAACTAATAATGAGTCACCATATTTGGTGGCTAGAAAAATATATCTTTTAGGATTTTAACCTTTCTTATGACAATACACAGTACTTACAAATTTGGAATGTCCTATTCCAAAAGGCTTTGTGGAATTGGTTCTTGTGTCAATGTCTATGTATCTTGAGCCATGACATCATCAATGTTGGTGTCACTCACACTATATCTTTTAGATATATGAAACCTCTAAAGAAATGAAGGATGCATTTCATCCACAACCTTTTTATCTGATAGGTCTTATAGGTAATATCCACTTTTTTCCTTAGGGTATCCTATACAGATACATTTAGTTCCCTAGGGTGCACGTTTGTTACCAGAAATGGCCTTAACAAATGCTTCACAACCCCACACTTGTATATGTGATAATACAAGTTTATTTCCATACCAGAGTTCATA
The DNA here is from genome assembly GCA_963277665.1 of Viscum album. Lineage (NCBI taxonomy): Eukaryota > Viridiplantae > Streptophyta > Magnoliopsida > Santalales > Viscaceae > Viscum > Viscum album. The sequence goes on along the minus strand of OY728150.1, from coordinate 622,761,607 downwards.
TGAAATATCATTTTCCACTTTAGTTGTCACTCAGTTTAGAATGCGTGTTACTGTTTATAATGCATATCCCCAAAAGAATAATGAAAGATTAACATGACCCATTATTGGTCTCACTATATCTAACAAGGCATGGTTACTCCTTTTACTTACACTATTTCATTATGGTGTATTAAGAGGAGTGATTTGAGATAAAATCTCATGTCCCCATAGATAATCAATGAAAAATTGGTTAAGAAATTCTCCTCTATGGTTTGAGTGGAGTTTTTTAATTCTCTCACCAAGTTGATCCTCAACTTTCTTATTGAATTACTTTAATTTCTCAAAGGAATATGAATTATACTTTATGAAGTAGACATATCCATATATACTAAAGTCACCAGTAAAAGTTATGAAGTATGAGTATCCACCCCTTCTTCAACCGAAATGGTCCACACACATCAGTATGAACCAACTCAAGAAGATCTATGACTCTTTCACCTATTCTAATAAATGAATATTTGATCATTTTACCATATAAAAAATAATGACATACACTAAGTGGTTTTAGATCAAAGGAATATAAATATTTATCTTGGTGTAATCTTTTCAAGTGATCTTAATTTACATGACCTAGCTGATGATGTCATAACTGAGTGTGATATAAGTCATGCAAACCTGCTTTGTTATTGATTTACATTACTTAGTTTGTGTAATATAACACATAAATACCATTTTTTTAAATATTCCATACCATAATTTCTTTTATCTTTATAAAATAAGTAACATTTATCCCAAAATTTGAAAATAAATCCATATGTATCAAGACTAGACATAGAAATAAGGATTTTTATAAAAGAATAAATATTTCCCCCCTTGATTTTCCTTCTCACTACTACAAATATGGCCTTTAAAAGCACTACTAAAAGGGATTTATCATCACTATAAAAGCATTGATAATGTGAGTGATGTTAAAGGGTTGACTTTAATAGTATTCATAAAAAGCGTTGATAAAGGCCCCCTTTATCAGCGCTTCCCGCCCCCCTTTATCAACACTTGTCATTGACTCACTTGGTTGTTTCCCCCCATTTATCATCATTTTACATAATTCCAATCTCCTGCGTGCACCCCTACCTCCAACAAGTTTCAAACCTAAGACCTCCATCTCACATGCCCACAACTTTCCCACTCCCCTATATTGTTTTGTTTTCCATTTTATGATATATCTATATATTTATATATATTTTGTTACATTTTTTATCCACACACATATATATATATATATATCTAAATACACATATAAAAAATGTTTTTATGTGTATATGTGTGTGTTTATAAATACATACATTCATTCATACATACATACATATATTTATATACATGTGTGCATCTATAAATATAATTATACATATTTATATTTATTTAAATATATTATATATTAATATTTATATACATATATTAAAATATATTGATAAATATATATCTGTTTATAAATACACACACACACACACACACATATATATATATATATATAAACATTATATATATATATATTATATCCCCATTAATTATATAGGTATATAAATATTCATACATTTATATTTTAAATAAAATGGATATTATTTTTTATTTAGATAAGGTTTAAATATTGAGAAATATATTTTATATGAAAATATGTTTACATATTTATTTATAAAATTAAATTTTTAAGTGTAAATATATACAAAATATGTATATATTTTTATATAATTGATTATAAATAATAGTACAATATGAAAAATGATAAAACTTCAAAACAATAATATCAATATGAATGTAAGACCTGAGAATAAATTCAGTCTCCACTGAAAAAAGACAATAAGACCCCCTTAAATGAGGTTGAAATCCCATATAATGTTTAAAAATTAGGATACCCCGACTAAAAACTCAGTTTTTGAGGTCTTATAAGCCTTTTTTGGCCTTTAAAATGTGATTGTGGGTTTTCCCAACTACTAGTGCATAAATATCATCATTAGATTTATTTTTATATGTGGTAGAGCTCAAATGGACACTCGGATAAAAAGTTATGACAGTTTGAAGTTCGAGTCACATTTTCAACTTATTTTAGAGTGTTTATTAATTTTTTGATTTTTTCTATCTTCAAATTGTTATTAAATGAATATTAATCAATAGTTATTAGAAAATTATTAATTAATATTTTTTTAATTATTTTATAATCTATTTTTCACTAAATATCTTATATATTAAGTGTAAATGTGTATTTAGCTTTATATAAATCATATTTAATAAAATATTATATATATATATCAATATAAATATATTTTTAGGTTAATATATTATTTTTAATTATTTATTTTTTTTATGAAATTTACCATTTATCAACACTAGTAAAAAAGTGCTGATAAAGACCCCCTTCATCAGTGATTTTTTACTAGCATTGATAAAGGCCCCCTTTATCAGTGCTTTTTACTAGCACTGACAAAACCCCCTTTATCAACAATTTTTTACTTGTGATGATAAAGGAACCCCCTTTATGAGTTATTTTTTACTAGCACTGATAAAGGCCCCCCTTTATCAGTGTTTTTTTATTAGCACTGATAAAGGGCCCCCTTTATCAGTGCTTTTTTAGGGCTGATAAAGACCCCCTTAATTAGTGATTTTTTAGCACTGATAAAGGGGGCCTTTATCAAAACTTTTACTAGTGATGATAAAGGGATAATTTATTAGTGATTTTAGCTAGTGTTGATGAAGCCAATTGCTATTAAAAGCCTGTTTTGTAGTAGTGTCTCTTAAAATGGGATTTCGAAGAAGCCTTATACTTAATGTTAGTATTAGAGATTTTTTATTTTCCATTCCCCGTGTTCACTATACTAATAGAATTATTTTTATTCTTTATTTACCTATCATCTTGGAAAAGTAGAGTGAGGAGATCTGGGAGTGAATTTTCAATATTTTTTACATTAAAACTCATAATTAAATTGGAGAAGCTCTAAGGGAGTATTGCCAGAATGAGATCGGTTCATAGTTCTTGAGGCAACGAAAAACCTAGAATCTATAGAAAATCAATATAGACAATCAACTTGATTACACGGTGTCTAACTAGCACACCTTCTCCAGGTTTAATCATGAAGAGCACATTGGATATCTCAAACTGTTCCTATCCATCTTTCTCCTGACAAAGATCATGGAGATTCTTAAGCATGCTATAAATACCATGCTCTCATGATTTTTCATGAGTTCATCATCCATGGATGAAATCATCAAAAATTGGAAATATAGTTCACCATCCAAGTTTTTTTAGACAACAAAATCTTCACCACTCACGTCCTTAGTAGGTAGATCAAGCATTGGGGTTTCTAGCATGTACAACTTTTGTTCACAGTGTGGTATAATGAGCAAGAAACTGTAAAATTCTTGGAAGTTACTTCTATAGAGGAGATAATCTTTCTCCCTAATTGATTGCATGGATAATGTGGTTGATAAAGATTCTATTTAACTATAACATAATAAAATAAAAAATAAGTACTTTATATAGTTATGAAAGCATATTAGATGAAATAAATCTAATTATTACTCTCTCATTATTTTATCAAACCCAATAACCCTCACCATTGGATTATGAATTTCCATAATGTGGACATTCTAGTGATAATGATCCCTATTTCCCTTCTTATAATCCAAACAGTGGCTAAGAAAATTATACAAAAGTATTTGGGTAAGTGGTATTGACAACTATAAACTAGAAGCTCCTTGATCTATTGACTAGACTCCCTAATCCAGAAATATTAACTTGTATTTACTCAACACTTGCCTTTAAATTTGTATTAGATAGACCGATTCCATTAAACCCAATACAAGTTTAGTTAATTCAACCTACTATTTTTGTTAAGACTTATGGATAATTAAAAGTACCCCTGAAAAAGGCAAAACCAACACTTTAACTAAGGGTGAATCTTAATTTAGATGATGGATGACCTTTTTGAATTAATATTTGATTAATGGTTTTTTACTTATCATGTGTAAACATATCTTTTTAATATCATGTAGACTTTACATAAATAATTAACCATGTTCTTGATAAAATCAATTTTTTTGCATAATCCATTTTTTTATTCCATCTAAGCATGCATGTTATTTAATCATTTGTTTATGTGATAATGATAAAGCATCAATAAAATAAATAACCATGCATATAACATAATAAAATACATGGAATTATCATGATATTTATCTATCAGTTTGTTTATTGAGCATACAATAAACAAACCATTAACCCTATATGAAAAACTCTTCGAGCTAGTCTTGACTTGAGTTGCAACATCCCACCTCTGAACCATGTATCACTTTGGATGATTTCACCTCAATTACATATTGAACCAACTCCATACATCTAGAATCTTCATACTTATAATTCATTTACTTTACATGTAGGTAAATAGAACAATAAAGGGGGTTTCATAAAAGAAACCGCAGGCATAGAGACCCTTATATAATAAGGATAGAGGGATGATGCGCTGACCATCATTTTAATTTAATAATAATAATCTGAAAAAACTAATTCAATAATTAAATTAATAGAAAATTTACACAAACATAGGTTGGTCTAATCTCATGATCATCCATACATGCAACAAATATGCATTTAATAACATAACATTCATTTGAATAATTCTTAATCAAGATAAAATATACTCGAATTAATTAACTATATTTATTAATCAATTAATTAATTTACTTTAAATTTTCATACAAACTGTCCTTGATATTCCGACATGGTCCTTTTTGTGTACTATGTACTCACATGAAATTTAACATACAACATATTAAGTAATTACATGGTGTGTATTGTAAATAAATTCCACATATACACATGTAAATTATGTGGCATGTAATTCTTTTAATGTATGTGGAATATATAGTGTGTAACAACATTACATGGCATTTAGTTCCAAAAATTACTTGGAAATTAATTAAATATTTAATATATATAAAACCCATCAAGCGACATTTACTATCAATAAATAACACATAGACACATATTGAGTAGGTTTAAAAGAATAATATATTGATTTTATTTTTCTGTGTAAATAGGAAAGATACATGACATGTATAATTTATCTACATGCCTTGTATAACTCATCATCATATATCCATGACACATGCCTAGGGATTGGGAATGTTTTTAGGATGCATACATTAATGAGGTACACGATGTGTATGGGAGTTCACATGTCATGTATAAATACACAACATGTCATTGTCTTTGGGGTTTCCGTTGCAAAAACACATGGACTACATAGTGTGTAATCCAAAAAACTATGTGCTAGGCTGGCCTATTCAACATGTGACATGTATTAATACATGTAATTTGTATTTATTGCACAACGACTCAGATTTATCATGGTTCATCCTAGTGAAATGTACATAGATACATAGTGTGTACCAATGGGATACATGTCATGTAATCTTGTGTTATCTGAACAAAAATCTTAGCACCTTTAGATGGGTTCTTCAAATGCTCTTCATATATTATTTAACCCAATTTTGTTATATTATTTAGAAAAAAGAAGACAAATATAAAATATCGAAATTAATATTTTAAAGAATGAATTATAGAAATGAAAATATAATGATAAATGCATAAATCAATCAATTATTAATAAATAATTATAAATCTGAACATGATTTCTCTGATACCACTTACAAATTTTAGATGTTGTGGGAGCACCTATTTGGGTCAAGCCAAACTTAGTGTTTTCCAGATTCAAAGGATTATCCAACATGTATATGACAAAATTTTCATGTCTAATGAATAAAATAGAATAAACCCTTGAAAAAGAATACTATAACCAAGAGTATATATTTCCACATCAAAATTTTAATTAATTTATAAGAATAAAATTACCTTAGTCTTTAGATTCTTTCTTTCAAGAATAGGTTGATCGTCTAAATTCTATGTTGTTTCTTTTTTCAATGTGATTTAAGGATCCAAGTGTAGAATCCCTCTAGTAGAAATTCACATTCACTCTCTTGATCTTGAAGCATCGTCAATGATACTCTGGGTGCTAGCATGATAGAATCGATTATCTTTCATCACTCCCTTGACCACTACCATGATTCATTCGATATAGAAGAATCGTTTCTGATCTCTTTGGATGGATAAAATGGAGGATAAGAGTCACTTCTATTATTCTTGATAGAAACCCTAGGGATGTTCCTTTTGGTGAGAATTCTCTAGGACAGAGAATGTTTTACACAATATATTGTATCTACAATGGTTTGTACCTAAAATGGATTATATCTATAAGATATTGTATCTAAAACGGTTTGTATCTACAATGGTTTTTATCTATAATGGTTTGTATATACAATAATATACATCGAAAATGATTTGTATCTACAATAGTTTGTATCTACAGTGGTTTTTATCTACAATAGATTTTATCTACAATGGTTTTGTATCTACAATTATTTGTATCTATAATGGTTTATATCTACAATGGATATAACCAACTATTTATGAGTCTAGAGCTAGAGTTAAAATATTTCTAAATTCTACATATTCCCTTAATAATATATTTAACCCATAAAGTTCCCCATGCCATATAAAATGATAATAATATTATTTTTCTTCATGGTGTGTGCTAACTCATACAATGATAAATATTATTTTATAGTTTGGTAAATAAATATTTATCATTGAACCCAATACTTAATCTTCTCATCCTCCTGAATATTTATTGAACCCTGAATAAATATTTAAATAAATATTATCTATTAAATAAATAAATAAATATTATATTCACTGTCTGATGAATATACATTTATTTAATGTTTGTGATCAATAAAATACTAAATAAATATTATTTATCGATCTGGAAAATAATATTTATCCCAAGTATTAAATATAAATAATATTCAAATGAGATTAATGGGAACCCTAAGTGTGTGATCCTCTAGGATTATTCTTCAGTGGAATTAGGAAAGTTGTCCTAAAGTTTAATATCAGAAATGAGCAACACATAGAGACAACAAAGAGGAAGAAGTTAATATCACAATGATGACAACCATATACAAATGTTTAATATGTTATATAATCTCTTTGTTTTGATATCTCATAAAGAAATCTGCATACCCGTGCCATCAACCCATGTGATTGATACATCTTTCTTTGAATTCTTGAAATAAACCCATCTACACACCATGACCATGAAATTTAGTTTTATAGTTTAATTTAAATAAAAAGTTTAAGATATTAATTTATATAAATATGGAAGATACAAATCCTTTATCGACTTATTCATTAATATCATAACACTCATGATACACCCAACATACCCACATTTGCTGTGAATATATGACATCATAGTTTATCCTAATACATCTAAGTACATGACTCATGATATATATTAATAATAATCTTAAAGTTTAAAGATCATTACACATGATCACAAACAGGAATATCAAATGACATGAAACATGTGGAATTGCTACTAAAGGGAATTTCTTATAATCTCTGGTATTGGAGATCACTAAGTGAAAACTTCAAGAGATAAAGTCTCATCCATTTATGAGTGTACTCACACCTAACAGTTTACATCATTTATGTCCCATCAAATGACATTACACAACCATACGACTAAGTTAAAGAATATTTTCATTGCATATCAAGGTTTTTATCATAGTGGGAAACTGCTTATGACCTTTTCAATGTGATAGATACTCTAGGAAATTATCATATTATAGTTATATATAAAAAACAATATATTATATGATATTTATTTAATATTCAAGTCTATTAATATACATGTAATATAATGTATGAAGATGTTATTTCTAGGACACCAACTCCAATATATCTAAGAATAGATAGAGTATCAACTAGGCTTGCATGCATTAAGAGTCATCTCAACAGGAGGAATTTCATCCCTTTTATAGACTCTCTTCATTTAATGAAGAGAGTCACAATGGCAGAGCATCATCTCATGGCAGCCGACATGACCACCCATAGTTAATCATTAATTTCTATGGGTTATCATGTTTATATATTTATAACACTCTTCCTATATACTAATTAAAATGCTGTAGTCAATGGTTGTTCAAGTTCAAACCCACAAATACAAATTCTAAGAACACTTTAGGGAAATCAGGATGAAAATAAATAGTGGAAAATAAAGTTGGGTACTTCAATCAAAAGAGATGTTACAAGCATTAGTAAATACAACTTTATACAATAGTGAAGTGAAAAGGGATAATTAATTAGTCAATATGTCATTGGAATCAGGTTTAAGTGAATCATTGGTACCGGTAGCCATACTCTATCTTAAAGACACTCTTTTTCTTATGGTTCAATACTTTGAATAATTAATAAAATAGGTGACCCAAAACCATATTTCAATGTAACTACTATTTCCTATAAAATGTTCATGCATAAATCAAGGTATCTAGTTAATTCATTAAGATACATATCAACCTCAACACACAATGGTCACACATGGATAGGGAGATAAAATTAGGGGAAAAAAAATGCAAAAACCACCATGAAATGATCATAAAAGAGTGATTCACTAGATAAAATCACCCTTTATCACATACTTGGCACTAGAAAACTCACCCCTCATAGTAGTCATGAGAGAGTGTAAAAATAAAAGAAACCTTGATAGTAGTAGCCGAAGGCAATATAAATGCATACTTGATCCCTCTAGATCGAAAGTTGAATTCCCAATGAAACAACTATAATCCTTTATTTATAAGAAGATAACTCCACCTTCATATCTTCATATATCCACTATATCTTCATGTATATTTATCACTTCAAGTAAAAATCCACTTCCTTTTAGATATACTATAAAACTTGCATACGAAAATTCCACAAGATCCCCATAATATATCCCCAAAGATTCCATAGAAATAGGATAAAAAGGGTTGAACTATATATTTTCAAATAAACCACTCGCAATGAGACATGGTCCCTCATGGTGCAAAACAACTCTATACTCAAACTCATTTTTCATGAAGACATTACAAAAAAATTCATGCATGCCACATAAGCCTCTTTTATATTAATTAAAGTATTTGAATATCCTCTACCTCACACTATGTGCCACGAAAACATGAGTTGTGACACATAAACTTCTCTTTATCTATTGAGAAATATACATCTCCACTATTTCTTTATGTACACCATGACACTCATGAGATGTGACATGAACTAGACCCATGAAACAAGACTACATCCACTGCTACCATGTTATCTCAACCTTTATGGCCACGATCTCTATACCATGTATCATGATTATTCTTAGGTATCTCGATCATGATTCCATGCACATGAAGATATGACACAAATAAGCAGAACACAACACAAGCATTTCTTCTCAAACCTTATAAAGTAAACGCTCCCTACAAACTCTCTCCCCTTTCATTGACTCTTATAAAATCTTCTAAAGATTCTTATATATTTCTCATGCGTGAATTATCCATGGCGCAATGTGAAAAATTATTATGTTTCATCAACTTCGATCCTCATCCTACATATTGTGGGTGTCTACTGACCTTGACACAGGTGTCTTCAAACATTGTTTCTACCTCCCATGGAATTTTATCATCATGATGTGAACATCACAGGTGCAGTATGGATCAATCCTTCCCATAGTTTTTACACCAAGTTCCTTAGGTGTTGTGGGTGTGTTGTGGTCTTTAAAAAGGGATAATAAGCCAACTATGAGATCTGCATGCATAAAATTTTATTGATCGTGACATAATCGTAATAGGCATAGCGAAAAGTCCTAGTTATGGGTAAAGAAGAAGACCCCAGATGATGTTGTATCTCCCAAGACATGCACATTTACATATTTAATATTACTCATATTTCTTGATTCCCACATCAATTTTCCTCTTAGGCAACCACTTATTAATCATATATAGGATGAAATAATAGCTTATTGTCCTCTTATAGTGCTACCCCACACCATGACCACTGTTCCTATAATGTCTCCATGTATCGTAGATCCACATCTCACCAAGAGTTAACCTATAATGGAATTTATACTCCTCCATAATTCTCTAATTAGGTGTCACTGTTGATCTATTCCACTACCTCAAGTGGTTGGATGCTCAAATGGTCTATGCTAGGGATGACCAAGTTTTTCATTCTCTTAAAAAATAATATATTTTTTCTTTTCCAAATTCTCTTCCATATTTCCTCCATTTTCTCTATATTCCATACTAATTTAAATATAAATATTTCCTATAAAAAACACATAAAACCAATAAATATTAGGCAAGAATAATCAATAAAACAATAAAATAAATAATAAAATTTTCATGAATGAATTGTAGATATCATGACGTGTTACTGCCCATTAGAGAGTTACATTCAGTGGGCACTTCAATGAATATTCATAACTATTTGAAATCATTAAAAAATTATGAATGTTTATCCATTAATAAATCAATAAAATTGATTTATAATTGAAGATAAACTAAAGGAAGATGTAGTAGTGATGCATTAACTCAAAGTTGTAAGCTTAAGCATCTGATTAAGGATGCATTAATGAAAAAATATCCTTAATCTCTATATGAATCATATACATGTAAATAATTATGAGATAAGGGATATAATACTGTATAATATCTTCCCTTTAGTGCATATCCAACAATATCCCACTTTCACTAAAGTCTCATAAATACATTATATAAAATTTCACCACAACTCTTTGTGAAACCATCCAAAACTCTTTTAGATAAGGTTTATCAAACTGTCTTTATTTTGAAACAAAAAATTTTTCTAAAAATTAATCCTTATTCAAAGTAATAACTATGTGACCTAGTGGGACTTATTAGAATTGAAAATAAATATGAAATCCTAATTTCATAAATTCAAGCAAAGAGCGGCCTCTAGCAAAGCATCAATGATACTCAAGCTACTAAGGGGCCTAGTGTGATCTTGATCAAACACACTCATATATATATATATGAACATTTCCACCCTAAGATGTATCATATAAATTGTATTTATACCTATATAATCTCTTTTTCCATGACATCAAGTGGTCACTAGACATGAAACATTTCAATCAAGTATAAACCATTTCATTAATTCATGATTCACTAAAACAGATTTATCAGGTCGATGAATACATCACATGTCATTAATCTAGATGATGATCACATCCCATGTCCCTTATCCAAGTAGATGAACACATATTATGTGACTCAACTAATCATAGCCATTCATTTCCTCAATTTAATTAAATAAAGGGCCCATATGTCTTAAATTGTCATAAGAGTGGACAAATCCCATCTTGGTCAAGATCTAACTGACGAAATGATCAACAACATACCCAAACACCTATGATTAGATAAGACTTCAGGGTTGTGTAAGAAAGGTATCAAAGCATAAAGGTTATAATGATAGGTATTTCACCAACATCAGGTAATTTGAATTGATAATAAGCATACAACCTTAAGTATATCGATGAATTTATAACATTCCATGCGATATAATTTGACAGGTTGGTCTAAGTAATAAGTCTCAACCTATTACCTCATGAGTATATTGTTCATATATTGGATACAAATTTTTTATCAAGTAAAATATTCTACTCATGCTAACCTTAACATATCATCACAACCCATAATAATCTATAATGACCATCAATTAGGGACAACTCAAATTCATACTTTGAGGGGATATTATCATTCCACTATCCATGTAAAATAAATTTTAGTACACATTAATGAATGATAAATGAATATTTACTTTATTATAAAATCATTATACATTATTCAAAATTTATATTCAATCACTTATGTATCATATACTAAGATATTTAACACAACCCTCATGTTTTAGTTACAGTAATTACTTTGTGAACAAATTAGCTACATTGTTCCTGTGTAGCCACCAAACATATCTTAACATCACCCCTATTTACAATCTCTCATTTAAGATGATATTTTCAAGGGATGTGTTTAGTCCTTTGGTGAGATTGGGGTTCCTTAGGTTGAGTAATGGTGCCACTGTTATCACAAAAAAACTTAATTGTTCCCTTAATGATAGGAACCACCTGAATTTTAAAAATTAACTTCTTGATCCAAACAACTCCCATTGTAATATATGATGTAGCGATATACTCTGACTTTGTTGTTGAGTCTACCACGATGGCTTGTTTGGAACTCTTCCAACCAATATCTCCACTATTCAAGAAAATCTATAAACCATATTGAGATATAATGTAATCTTTATCAGATTTGAAACTATCATTAGTGTGACCCTTTACATCGAGATCATACTCTATTATAAAGATCAATAAATATCCTTAGTTTGTAAGTACTTTAGGATGTTCTTTATAACAATATAATGACTCTCATCAGGATTGGATCAAAATCTACTAGTTATACTATGATTATAGGTGGAATCAGGTCGAGGACACAATATGGCATATATGATAGATCCTATAGCAGACACATGGGGAATTATATCCATCCTTTTAACTCATTATATGGATCTTGAATCTTCCTAAGATTCATTCCATGAAACACTGGTAAAGACACTTTTTAGAGTTCTCCATGTTAACCCACTTTAATAACTTACTAATATATATGTCATGCTTGATTCCAAGTATCAACTTATATATATTACTATAGATCTTCATACTATTTAATTGGATCCTTAATCCAATTTATTTATCAGTACTTTCAATAATTAAAATAATTCTAATTTCTCATACATTGTAAAATTTTTATGTTTTGAGTTTTTATATATTCCGGTTAAATCCTCAAGTGACTATATCAAGTGACCATATGTGTGTTGAAAAGTGACCTTGAGAAGCGACCTTGAGAAGTGACCTTGAGAAGTGAACTTAAGAAAAAATTTGAAAAAGTATGAAACCAAATGCATGGGAAAAAATCAAGTTACCACATGAACAAAACTGAAGTGAATGCATGAATAAAAATGAAGTGTCCACATGAAAAAATAAAGTGACCACATGAACAAAAATGAAGTGACCACATGAAAAAAAAAATTAAATGACCACATGAAAAAAATGAAGTGACTGAAAAATTGTTGAACCTACTATATAAAGTTTAAATTTGTAAAATTCTTGAACCTACCTTATGATCTATGGTCACTTAATTACTTTTTTATATTTTATTTCAAAACATGATCTGGTTTATTTATACTTATATATTTTGAATTACTTCATGTTTTTTTCACATATTTATATTGATTTAATTATTAATTAAATACTTATTAATTATTTCAATAATACGGAATTTTATTTGGAATAATTCCATATAGGATTAAATGTTCATCACATGGGTTGAATACACACACTGATTTCTTGGGAAAATATGTGTTTCAAATTTAAATTAGTTAGAATTTGAATAGTTTATCTCGCATAATTTATAGGATTGTTCCAAAGAACTTTAATGTTTATTATTATTAATTTTTGTTATTGTATTAATTATTCTAACATGTTATCACTGTACAATATATTTTTAATATTATAGATTATCAAAGTGACCCACATGGGTATGTTTTTCATGCACATTCAATAAAGAAATTATATGTTGATTTAGAAAGGATGAAATGTAATGAGCTTCATGATTTGAATCTTTTATGAATATAAGAACTATATATAAGTATTTTTATAGATCTATATCAAGAAATGAGGTTAAGGATATTCTTTAACTATACAAGTTCTATATACTTTGGTTATTAACTACTGCTCTCAACTGAAGTACAAGAATTTTGATCCTTTATTCTTGGAGAGAACATTGCTACCACAAAATTTATATTCTAAATTGTCTATCCAATTATGTGATTTTAATTATTTCTATTATTTTATATGTGTGAAATTGTACCAAGTTATACTACCCATTAAAAGGTAGGATAGTGGGTTATGGATTCCAAACAAAATTTAGGAATCATGTTTTACTATAATTGAAAAGGCTGTAGATTCAATTGTGCCTTGGACCGGTAAAAGGTAGGTTTAGTTTGTCACTACAAATTCAAAAGGTAGCCTTTACGTTATGAATTTGGGTGTGAAAAAGGAAGGGTGACCAGGTTAAGCCACCAGGTGTGCAAAAGGCTATCATATTGGGTTGTGCCTCTATGGGTTATAAAGATAAATGTAAAAGGGTTGTGATATCCCTTAAAAATTAATAGAGTCAATTATAGTGGGTGCAATATCTCTTAGTTCATGAGAGGGGAGAAGAGTAGAGTATGATCATTTAAATCTAAACTACTATAAAAAATCACCATGTTTATTTTTATTTATTTTTATACTGTATTAACTTAACTTTTATAAGTGGTTAAAACTATTTTAAAAGGTCAATTCACCATCCTATTGACTATTCAACCATTCTCATTAGGACCTAACAATTGGAATTAGAGCAGGAACCATACCTTTAGAATATTTTTATATTATTTGTGCTAATAAAATTATGACTTAAATATTCAAGTGGAAAATATCTATTTTTGAGATGGAAAGAATACATGAAAATGATGGATGGACACCTCAAAGACCTCCACTCTTTGAAAGAACTGATTATGGCTACCAGAAGTCACAGATGGAGGCTTTTCTTAAACACCCAATCATTTAAAGTTGGAAAATCATGGTGAAACCATATAAGCTTCCTGAAGTCGATCCTAAAACATTAGTTGGTAATTATGTGGTAAATTATGTGCTAAATTATAAGGAGATGCATGTTCTATATTGTGCAATCAATAAGAATGGGTATAATCGCATATCTTTATAAAAAAACACATAAAATTTTGGAAAAATATACAAGTTACTCACCTAGCTTTTAATATGTTTATAATAACTAAACTGGGCATGTTAAGAGCCGAGTATGAGTAATTCAAAATGGGAGAATAAGAAACAATTAACCAAATGATTCATTGATTCATGTATATTATAAATAGAATGTGTGATTTAGGAGAAATCTTAGATTATTTTATTCTAGTTCAAATGGTTTAAAGAGATTTATTGAATAAATGGCATGCTAAAAAGGTAGTAATTGATGAAAGTAATAATTTTAAGGAATATAATTTAGATGATCTTATTGGATCTTCACTATAATATGAGTTAGAGTTGAAAAATATTGCTCAAGAAGAAAATTAAAAAAAATAAGTGTATCATATTATTACTATTTTGAGGTACTCCTAAACCCCTATTTTGATCATGATTTGGTTGGGTTTCATTTAAGGGTGATTCAGGTAAAAATTTTATAAATTTTGAAAGTTTTTGGGCTATGCATGGTTAGCACACAGTTTTCCCAAACCATGCACCCTCTCAATGGACACCTTCCAAACCCAGACATTGGGGGTTTGCACGATTAGTGCATGGTTTGAAAAATAGTGCTCCCACCTATTAGAAACTATGAACCTAGGAAAAAAGGGGCACATGGTTAGGGTGCGCAGTTTTTCTAACTGTGTGGCTCTGACCAGGAAACCATGCATATGGGATTCAATTAATTTGAAAATTAGTTTTAAAATACTGAAACTCTCTTTTTAGGTGCCCGATGGGCCTATACGACCCCATGTAATTTTCTTATTCCTTAGAGGTTCCCAATAGGTGATTTTATCCCCTATACACCCTTTCAAAAGAAAATAAAATCTAGTAGAATGATGTTCGATCTCTTCCTAATAAGTTTCCTCTTCCCGTTATCTTTCTCCCATTTTCTCATCTTTCCACCATAGGGGTTTTTAGATCTTCATGTTATTGGAGGATATAATCCTCATTATTTTGGATCTTGAATCTAGGTTTGATTCTAGAATCTTCATTGTCAACATTCTTCATTGGAGTTTTCTGATTAGGGCTTTGTGCTTCAAGATCCCGTGATCCTGAGGTAGGTGGTTCTATTATGATGGACACTTTTGAATAAAACTAAATTTATTGATTTAAATTTAATTGTTTTATTTAAATTTAATTTCTTTTAATTAGTTTATTAAAAACCCAATTCCATTAGATTAAGAATTTGAATTGGATTTGGCATGAAATTGGGGAAACCCCCCCCCCCCCCCAATTCAAATGAACTAGGGTGTATTTGTGAAATTGATGGAAAATTTTGAGATTTAAATTATTAAATTTAAAATTTTGAAATTTATTTGATGAAATTTATTTCAAATTTGTATATTATAAAAATTTATTAAAATGGGTTTGATAGAAATACAATGATTTTATCTTGTAAAAGCCATTATTTGATTAAAAACTCGCATATTAGTTTTTAAATGGAAATTGACATATTGAAATGGTAAATGGGTTGAATTTTATTTTGAAATTTTTTAAAATAAGTTTCCCATTATTGATTTTTACTAGATCACATTAAATCCTAGGTAGTGAGTTATTTGGGGAAAACAAACTAGGTTGGAATTTCCATAGAAATGGATTGATGCTTTACAACTCTAACAAAAACATTATTGGAACATCTTATTCCTCAGTAGGATGCAGATGAGTTCTCTTTGTCTAGTGTTGAGGGATATGTGTTTCACATTTCCATTATTATAATATGAGCGTGTGAGGATCCCACAACTCAAAACTATCGTACCTTTTGGCAGATGACCATGTTGCTCATTGTTTGTATTTGAAATATATTCCATTACTTGTAAACTGATTTATGCATTCCTTATGAATTTATATAAACTATTTTATATAAAATGTTTATTAATACATTTTTTTAAAGTATTTACATAATTTGAAATGTAAAGAATGATTTGTTTTAAATATGATTTCAAACTGCCATGCATATTTATTTAAAATTTATAGATGTATTTAGTTAATTAAATGTTGGAATCTTATTATGGAATACTTGGTGAGAAACTACTAGGATTTTATCTCACACCATACATGTGCCTTCGAGTGTTTGTAGATTATCTCCTTCTATGTTTGATCAAGGGTAAAGAACTACTTGAAGGTGGTTCTAGTTGTTGATCCTTGGGCTTGGAGAGTTGTGTTCACTAGAAATTGGGTTATTATGTTATTTTTATGGTACTTTGTGGTGTAATTTGGGTTTTCATACCCATTTCACTTTCAGTAAAGTTATCCCTATGGAGATTTTTTTATATGCATACTAAATTGTTTATATTGCTTCCACTATGTTTGTAGAAAATTCATTCCCACTTTCATACTGTGTGATGTCAGGTGATAGTCATCAACTCATGGGGATTGAGAATGCCCTTTGGGCTATGTTAGTGTTAACTCAGGTGTTAGGGTACTAGGGTATCTGGGTCGGTTCATGAAAAAGTGGTATCAAAGGTGTGGGTTTTTCATCTTACCTTGATGTCGGTATGCAGTTGTGTAATTTTGTCAGGACTTAGAAGGTAGTTATGATTGAGTTCCTGGACAACCCTCATCTAAATGAGACTTAAGTCACCAAAGGTGGTTTGGTAAATAATTCTTGAGGATTAGTTCTAGTATTTTCCCTGATTTTAAATTGTATAGGTTAAAATCCAAATCTCATGTTCTCATATGATGGGATTCATTTCCATTGTTGCTCTATTTGAGTGTTAATCTAATGTCCTCAATGTTGTTTGTTGATGTTGTGTTGCATCATGCCTTTGAGAAGATGTGTGAATCAGATCTAGGAGGAAGTTGTTGATGAACCTCAGCAAGTGAATCCTCTTGTGTACTCGAGTCTGGTTGAGGTGATTGTGTATATTATCCAAGCTTTGGGATAAACACCAACATCAGTTCCCATTCAGGCTCCAATTGTGGAACCTCAAAGGGATATTTTATAGAATAATTCTTAGGAGTTACTTCACTAGAATCCACCATCATTAAAAGTCTCCAATGATACTCAAGAGGCTAAGTAATGGTTGATCATAATTGAGCATTTGTTTAAGTTCTTAGATACACCTGATGAAATAAAGGTAAAGTGTGTCACCTTCACACTGGAAGGACCAAACAGGAGATGGTGGGACATGATGGTGACAACAAATAAGAACAAGGGATTAGAATGGAAAGTCTTAAAAGTTATTTTTACCAACTAGTTATATCTAGAGTTGATGGTTTTGTACAATTCTTTTTAGTTTTTCAAACTCGAGTAGGCTGATAGGACCATGATAGAGTATACAAACCATTTTAATGATCTTGTGCAGTTTTCACATGAGATTGTATCGAATGATATGACAAAGACTCGATGGTTTGAGTTGTGACTTAGAGATGATATTCATTCTCACATTTTCTTATTAAAGTTTTCTTCTTATGCTGATGTTCTAGATAGAGCGTTTATGGTTGAAATAGACCTAGCTGGCAAGTTAGGGTTGACGGGAGTTACTTTTTATACCAGTGGCAGTGTGAGTCCCTTTAAAGGAAAGAGAAAGCATGATGATTCTCATGGTGGTTCTCTAAAGTAGGTATTTTCTAGACCTTTTATAGTGCATGGAAGATTCCCTTTGATTTGTTACTAGTGTGGAAAGATAGGGCATTTAAAGTGGGTTTTCACTTAGGCACCCAAGCTATTTTGTTCCTATAGAAGCTCAAGTCACTTATAGAAGTTATTCTATATCTATTCCACTCTACATAGTGTCATAAGATCATAAAACCCTTCTAAAACTATGGGGCAATCATATGATTTAAAGACAAAGGGGTTCCAACAATAGGAATCTAGAACAAAGCTTCTTTATGTAGTGGAAGAGTCTCTAGAGGAAGCAGTTATGAGTCTAACTATCATGAGAGGTACCATCACTATAGATTCGTCATTAATGACTAATTTATTTGATACTAATTAATCTCATTCATTTATTTCAACCCATATTGTTAATATGATAAATATTCCTACGAAGCTTTTATCTTATTTGATGGATGTTAATACACCCCTCAGAACAAAGAGAGAGAAAGGTATCCATAGTTATACTTGTGTTTTCTCATTATCAAATATCAAGCTTTCTTGGAGTTTTTTGGTTCTTTAAATGAAACCAATTGATGTCATATTCCGGATGGATTGGATCATTTCCAATAAATCCCTAATTGATTTTTATCTTTGATTGGTCTCCTTCATTACACCCGATGGGGTTTGTCATATCCTTTAAGGAGAATGGGACCCAAGATTGAGTATAGGCAGACCTTATTATCTAGAGTTATGGAAATTAATATCTATGTTTGATTTTGATATGGAGTGGGAATCCTTGAGAGGTGATCTCCCTCCAGTTTTCATCAAGTTTCTTGAAATTTCATCTTATGACTTATCTGGTTCACCATTGGTAAGGGAGGTAGAGTTTTCTATTGATTTAGTGTCTAGTACTCAACCAGTACCTATTAATTCTTACCACATGGAACCAGCTAAAATTAAAGAGTTGAAGACTTAGTTAGATTATATTTTAGAGAAAGGATTTATATTCCCAAGCGTGTCACCTTGGGCAATGCCAGTTCTCTTTGCTAAGAAAGCTAATGGGTAACTTCACCTTTGCATTGATTACTAAAAACTCAATTGAGTTATGATAAAGAAAAAGTATCCATTACAAAGGATTGATGGTCTATTTGACTAGTATAAATGGGATAAGTGGTTCTAAAAGATCGATATTTGATCTAGTTACCATCAATTGAGGATAAAAGAATCCAAAATTCAGAAATCTGTCTTTTAGAGTAGGTAGAACCATTATGAGTACCTTGTTATGCCATTTGGACTAACCAATTCTCTTACAGTCTTTATGGATTTAATGAACATGATTTTCCATGAGTATCTTGATACCTTAATGGTAGTCTTTATAGAAGACATCCTTGTTTACTCTAAGTCTGAGGAGGATCATGTGAATCATCTAAGATTAGTTATGGAATTTATGAGAAATTACTGAATTTATGCCAAGTTATAGAAGTTTGATTTCTGGAATTAGGAAGTGAAATTCTTGGGACACATGATGTTAGAGAATGATATTTTAGTTGATCCTGAGAAGGTGAAAGCTGTTATGATATGAGAGAAACCATGAAATGTTTTCGAGATTCAAAGATTCTTGGGATTAATTGGATATTATCATCAGTTCATTAAGGACTTCTCAAAGTTGTAATATTTGATGATTTCTCTAACTCATAAGGGAGTAAAGTTTGCTTGGGATGAAAAATGTGAGAGTTCCTTTGTTGAGCTAAAATTTATTTTTGACTATATCACTGGTGTTAACTCTTCCAGAGGTCAGGTAGGGCTATGTGGTCTTCTGTGATACATCAGGTTCAGGTTTGAGATGCATTCTTATATAGGGTGACCATGTCTTTGCTTACGACTCTCATCAACTTAGGCCACACAAGAAGAATTACCCAACCCATGACCTTGAACTTGCAGTTGTTACACACACACACTTAAAAGTTGGCGACATTACCTTTTTAGAGAAAGGTTTACTGTGTTTTTAGACCATGAAATATTGATTTATATCTTCTCTCAAAAAGATTTAAATCTTCTCCAGATGAATTGGGTGGCGTACCTATAATCGTTCTACTTTTACATCACCTATACCCTAGGGAAAGGGAATGTCATCATAGATGCTTTGAGCAGAAACTTCCGACCCAGGCCATGAAAGAATCATTGAAAGAGTGGAACTTGATGTCTCTTTTTTCATATTTGAATATAGGAGTTCGATAAATAGGGAGAGAGGTTTCCTTAACCAGTGTTCAGTTGACCTATGATCTCCTTGATACGATTCTTCTAGAACAATAGCTTAATGATGAGTTTCATAGCATTAGAGACTCTATTTATGGTGGGGAGACTATTTCTAAGTGGTCATTCTCCAAAGAGGTAATTCTATGTTATCAGAATCATTTTTTGGTACCATTATTGGTCAAGAAAGCTGTAATAGGGGATTTACATAGTTCCTAGTGGGTAGTGCAACTGAGAACTGTAAAGATGTTTTACAATATGCAGCGATAATCCTAGTGTCTAGGTATGATATGGGTAATTGCTAATTTTTTCTCCCATTGTTATACTTGCTAAAAGGTCAAGGATGAGCACAAAAAACCTTTGGGTTTTTTACAGCCACTTCCAATGCTGACTTGGAAGTGGGATGAGATCTTTCTAGACTTTTTGGTTGAGTTTCCATGAACCTATAGAAATAAGAATGTGATATGGGTTGTGATTTATAGGTTGAATAAACCATATCACTTTATACCCATTCACGATACAACCAAGGTTGAGGATTTAGGAAATCTCTATGTGAATGATATTGTTCATTTGCAAAAAGTTCCATCTACTATAGTTTCTAATAGATATCCCCGGTTCACTTATCACTTTTGGAGAGGCCTTCAAGAGGCACTAGGATCTTAGGTCTATTTGAGTACGACATACCATCTGTAGTCGGATGTCCAAACAAAAAGTGATATACAGATTCTTGAGGTTATGATTTGTACTTGTGTCCTTGACTTTAGTGGAGCTTGGGATGATCACTTAGGGTTGGTTGAGTTTTCTTATAACAATAGTTACCAGTACACGATCAGAATGAATCATTTTGAGGCCTTGTATGGCTGGCCTTGAAAATCTCCATTGTATTGGTCAGAGATTGGTGAAACTTCCTTGGTTGTAATGAGCTTGGTTTAAGAGACAACAATAAATATTTAGTTGATTCTTCATAGAATGTTGACGACACATAGCCAGTACAAGTCTTATGCTGATCATCGTTGTAGACTATTGGAATTTTTAGTTGGCGACCAGGTGTTCTTGAAAGTTTCACCCTAGTTGGGTCATCAATAACTTGAGAGGAAAGGGAAACTTTCTCCTCATTTTTTGGGACCTTTTGAGGTTGTTGAGAAGGTGGGTAAATTTTCTTACCAGATGACACTTCCACCATAGACGATGTTGATACATAACATGTTTCATGTATCTTGGCTATGAAAATATCTTTCTGATCCATCTCATGTTCTGAGTTAAAGTGGTCTTGATGTCGAGCCTGATTTATCTGTGAATAAGAATCCAGTCAGGATAGTTGATTCTAAAAACAATTTACTTCATGGGAGGACGATACCTCTGGTTCGAGTGCTATAATAGCACGGTTCTAACTCTCATGAAACGTGGGAGAGGGATACACTGATGAGAGAGTAGTTGCCTCATATTTTTGAAATTGAAGCTTCTTAAGAGGATTTCTAGGGATAGAAAATTTCTATTGTGGGGAGGTTATAACATATTTTTACTACTTTAAGGTACTCCTAAACCTCTCTTTTGATCATGATTTGGTTAGGTTTAATTTAAGGGTGATTTAGGTGAAAATTTTAGAAATTTTGAAAGTTTCTAGGCTATGCACGGTTAACTTATGATTTTCCCAAATCGTGTGCTCTCTCAGTGGAAACCATGCAAACCTGTACAATGAAGGTTTGCATAGCTAGCACATGATTTGAAAAACCATGTGCCCACCTAGTGTAAACTGCACACCTAGGTAAAAATGGGTGCACATTTATGGTGCACAGTTTGTGTAACCATGTGGATCTGCCCAGGAAACCATGCGTACGAGATTTAATTAATCTGAAAATTAATTTTAAAATCCCAAATACCTCTTTTTAGGTGCTTGATGAACCTGTACAACCCCATAGCATTTTATTCTTCCTTGGAGGCTCCCAAGAGGTGATTTTGTCCCCTTTACACCCTTATCGAAGTGAATCTAATCTAGGAGAATGATGTTCGATCTATTCCTAGTAAGTTTCCACTTCCCTGTTCTCTTTCTCTCATTCTCTCCTCTTTCCTCCCAAAGATTTTTTAGATATCTATGTTGTTGGAGGATATAATCTCTATTATTTTAGATATTGAATCTAGGTTTGATTCTTAAATCTTTATTACCGATGTTCTTTGTTGGAGTTTCCCGATTGGGGATTTTTATTTCGAGATCCCATGATCCTAAGGTTGGTGGTTCCATTATGATGACCAATTTTGATTAACCCTAAATTGATTGATTTAAATTGAATTATTTGATTTAAATGTAATTGATTTCAATTGGTTTATTAAAAACTTAATTCCATTGGACTGGGGATTTTGAATTGGATGTGGCATAAAATTGGGGAAAACCCCTAATTCCAATGTATTGGGGTGTGTTTGTGAAATTGATGGAAAATTGTGAGATTTAAATTTATAAAATTGATCTGATGGAATTGATTTCAAAGTTGTATTTGAGAAAAATGGATTAAAATAGTTTTGATATAAATCCAATGGTTTTTTCTTAGAAAAAGGCATTATATTATTAAAAAACCATGTATTGGTTTTTAAATGGAAATCGGTATATTGAAATGGTAAATGGGTTGAATTGTATTTTGAACAGTTTTAAACTAAATTTACCATTATTGATTGTTACTAGAGAACATGAAATCCAAGGTAGTTAGTGAGTTATTTGGGACAAATACGCTAGGTTATAATTTCCCTAGCAATGGATTGATTCTTTACAACTCTAACAAAAACATTATTGGCACATATTATTCCTCGGTAGGATGACAATGAGTCCTCTTTGGATAGTGTCGAGGGATGCATGTGCCCATTACTGTTATTATCACATGAGTGTGTGAGGATCCCATAACTTGGGACTATCATACCTATTAGTAGATAACCATGTTTCTTGTTGTTTGTATTTGAAATATATTCTATTTATCGTAAACTATTTTATGCATGACTTATGAATTTATATAAATTATTTTATATAAAATGTTTATTAATCCATTTTCTTAAAGTTTTTCCATAATTTGAAATGTAAATCATGATTTGTTTTAAATATGTTTTTTAACTTCCATGCCTGTTTATTTAAAATTGAAATTTGTATTTGGTTAATTAAATGTTGGCATTTTATTATAGAATCCTTAGTGAGACCCTACTATGCTATTAGCTCACACCCTACCTGTGCCTTTGAGTGTTTATAGATTATCTCCTTCCAGGTTTGAGCAAGGGTAAAGTGCCACTTGTAGGTGGCTATAGTTATTGATCATTAGGCTTAGAGAGTTTTGTCTACTGGTACTTGGGTTTTTATCCTATTTTTCTGATACTTTGTGGTGTGCTTTGGGTTTTCTTACCTATTTGACTTATGGCACAGTTCTCCATGTGGAGTTTTTCTTGTATGTATACCGAATTGTTTATCTTTCTTCCATCATGTTTGTGGAAAATTTGTTCCCACTTTCATATTGTGTGATGTCAGGTACTAGTTGCTAACCCATGGAGATTGGTAATGCCCTTCAGAATATGTTAGTGTTGTCTTAGGTGTTAGGGTACCATGGTATTCGGTTTGATTTGTGAAAAAAGGGTATTAATTCTAAATAAAAAATACATATTACCACTCACTGTTCTGATTTTGAATTGAAAATCAATGAAAGAGACTAATTATTTCATATTTCCCAAGGAATAAGAAATAAATGCTACTTAAGAAGGAAAAAAAATAATTACCCTCAAAAATAAAGGAGACAAAAGGGTAATGATTATGATAAAGTTATCTATTATGAGTGCAGAGAAAGAGGAAAAATAAATCATAACTACCCAAGAATAAATAATGAACAAAGAAATAGGGAACATTAAAAAAAGGAAATAAAATTAATGACAACTAGTTAGAGTTACACATTTGACTTAGATTGTATTAATGAATATGGTATTGAAAATGGGACAATAAATCTTTGTTTGATGGATTCTATAAGTAGTTAATTGAATCTGACTGCTCATAAACTTCTAAATATGTTTTTTTCTAAGGATTATTTGTATGAAGACATTAATATACTCAATCATAAAGTTATAAAAATTACCAGATTATTCAAAAATATTAATAGAAAATATAAAGATTTTATTATTGAAAATGAAAAATTGAAAAATATTCCTTTGAGATCAAATGATAAATTATATATAAATCTGAAAAGTGTCCAACTCAAAAATCTCAAACTTAAATATTTTCAATCCACATGTGAATAATATCAAATAATTAATTTTGATTCTATTTTGGAAGAAAATGATAGGCTTATAAATGAAGTTGAAAGGCTAAAAAAAGATCTTTCCAGATTTTTTCAAGGAAGGGAAAATTATGATAATAATGTAAGAATAATCAAATTAAATAAATCAAAGATCAGTATTGTTTATGAAAATCAATTATAAAAAATGTATAAGGCCTTATTTGTTAAATGTTCAAGTTGGAAAGTTTCAAGTGTTATATGTTTTAGATGTCACATGAAGGGCCATTATGAAAATGAATGTTCCTTAATATTTCTATAGTCTCTTGGTCATATCAAGGCTTTTATATCAAAATAATTATCTTCTATATTTCTTATAAAGTCTTTCTTGAAATCATCTTAGGTTCCCAAGAATCTTTTTTATCCCAGTTATACCTAAATTTGTATGGGTACCAAAGATTTATTAAATCTATTTCTATAGGAAACTTATATTTGAAGCATCAAAAAGGACGTGTGGTATATGGATAGTAGATATTCATGACATATAACTGGTTATATTTCTAAATTTATATCCTTTTAATAATTTTGATAGTGGTAGTGTTAAATTATGTGATAATTAAAAGGAAAAATTAAAAGGTTTTTGAGAAGTTGAAATTTCAAATTCTGTTGTTATTTCAAAGGTTTTATTTGTTGAAGGTTTAAAATATAATTTAATAAGTATCCCAATTTTTTGTGATTATAATATGAATGTGAAATTTGAAAATGAAAATTTATTATTTTCAAATAAGAATATTTTTTTATGTAAAAAGAAAAGACAATGTATATTCAATTAATTTTTATGAGTTGATTGAACAAAATGTCAAATGTTTAAATTCTAGGCAATTTGACTATGTTTTGTGGCATATAATATTGGGCCATAAAAATATTAATCTGTTACATAACATTTATAAAAGTTAAAAGGTGTTAGATATTCCCTATTTGAAATTGGACAATACATATGTATTTGATTCATGCTTAAAAGAAAAGCAGTATAATGAGTCTTTCAAGTCTATCCAAGAGGTACAAACTTCCAGACTACATCAAATTTTACAGTTGGATTTATTTGGCCTAATAAAATCTGTTATTATTGTAAGAAAAAGGTATGTGTTTGTTATTTTTTATGACTATAATAGATTTATCTGGAGTTATTTTCTTACATATAAATCAGAGACTTTGTCTAAATTTATTTTATATTGAAAATTGGTTTAAAATGAAAAAATTTATCTAATTTTATCAATTATAAGTGATAGAGGAGGTGAGTTTTCAAATTTTTAATTTGATAAATTATGTTAATATAATAGGTATAATTATTATTTTTATCCCCTAGGACTCCATAAAAAAATTTCATGGTAGAAAAAAATAGGAATTTACAAGAAATGGAGAGGATAATGTTGAATGAGTATTCTTTAACAAAATATTTTTGGGTAGAATATATTAATTCATCTTGTCTTATTTATAATTTAATTATACTTAGGGCATTTTTAAAGAATAAAACTTATGAAATTTGGAAAAGAAGAAATCCTAGAATCAGATTTTTCAAAGTATTTGGATTCAAAGTTCACATTCTTAATACCAAAGGGTCCCTAGAAGAATTTGATTCAAAATCAGATGAATGTATTTTTCCAGGATATAATAATTCAATTACAACATTCAAATTTTATAAATAAAAGAACATTAGTAGTTGAAGAATCTGTCCATGTTAAATTTGATTAAAATCATTTAAAGGAAAGAAAATCTAATTGAGAACAGGTTGAGGAACTGTTTAAAGATTTCAACTTTGGTGAACCTCAAAATTCAGAGTTAGATGAATCTATCAAGGGGGATATTACTTATCATGGACAAGATTTTAAATTTCATAAAGACCATATAGTTGAAAAAGTAATTAAGATATAACTAATGGTGTTAAAACCATAAATTTCTTAAGAAATGTTTGTTCTTATTATGATTTTATTTTTGATTTTATGCCTCAAAGTATTGAATAAGATTTGTTTGATTCAAATTATATTATATAAATTCATGAAGAATTAAATTTATTTGTTATTAATAAAGTAAAAAAACTTAGTTGAATCCCATAAGGATCAAAATATCATTAGAACCAAATGGATCTTTAGAAACAAGTTAGACGAGTCTGGTAAAATAATTAGAAACAAAGATAGGCTAGTGGATCAAGGTTACCATTAGGAAAAATGAATTTATTTTGAAGAATATTTTTCCCTAGTTGCTTGATTATAATCCATAATAATTCTTTTTTTCACATGAATCTCATTGTGGAATTAAATTTTTTCAAATGGATATCAAAAGTGCATTATTGAATGGATATATTTATGAAAATTTTTATGTAAAGTAGCCTCCTGATTCTAAGAATGAATATAAATCTAACCATGTTTTGAAACTCTAAAAATATATTTGTAGTCTAAAAAAATATCCTTGAGCTTGGTATGATAGGTTGTCTTTATTTATTTTAAATAATGGATTTGAAATGGGAAAAGTTGATTTGACCTTATTCATAAAAATTGCTTCAAAATATATTGTGATAGTCCAAATATATATATATATATTATCTTAATTTTTTCAAGTTATATACTTTATAATTAATTTTTAAAGTCAATATCTTCAAAATTTTACATGAGTCTTATGAGTGAGCTTAAATTGTTTTTTGGGTTTCAGATAATTCAAATTAATGATGGTATCTTTCTTAATCAATCAATATATGCTAAATAATTATTTAAGAGGTTTAGTCTTGATAATTATAAAATATCAAATATTAAAACGAGTATTTCTTATAATCTATACTATTATGAACCTAAAAAATAGATTAATAATAGTATTTTTAGAGCTATTATTGACAGCTTGATTTATTTGACATCATCTTGTACAAATTTTATGTTTTCAGCATGTATATGTGCTATATTCCAATCTCATCCTAATGGAAGTATTTTAATGGTTATTAAAAGATTAATTAAGTATGTTAAAGTATTTATGAATATTGGATTATTTTATCCCACACATACCTATTTTGAACTAACCAGTTTTTCAGATTATGATTTTAGTGGATGTAAATTTGATAGGGAAAACACATCAGGTATGTGCAATTTTCTTGGTAAATGTATAGTTTCATGGAATTCCAAAAATCAAAATTTATTAGCTTTATCATATGATGAAATTTATTATGTTTATGATACATATTTTTGGTCACAGTCTTTATGGGTTAAAAAAACTCTTTCATATTTTGATTTTAATCATGAAAAGATTCTAATTTATTGTGATAATAATTCTTCAAGATCTATATCTAAAAATAATTTACAACACTCTAGAACAAAACACATATATGTTAGTTATCACTTAATTGGAGACCATGTTCAAAATAGGAATATTAGTTTGGAATATGTTTCTTTAGAAAAATAGTTAGCTAATATAATTACTAAAACCCTAAACCTAGCTAAATTTGATAGAATCAAATTTGAACTTGGAATGATGGAAATTTAATCATATGATATACATTTAGGGGGATTCTTACTAGGATTCTATGTTAAATTTTTAAATTTTCTTCTATTTAACTAGTCTTTATATTTCATCTATTTTATTTTTGGTTCAATGGACTGTTCTTATTTAGTTTTATACTATTTAATTAATTAAAAATAATTAAATAGTTCTATGAAAATATTGAAATTTTTTCTTAGATCCTTAAGGCTTATAACATATCTTTCCAAAATAATCTACACTATTATACATAGGTAACTTTTTATGTCTATACATAATATTTGAAAATGTATGAATATAGTGGAAACCTAATTATGTGTTCAATGTAACTTTTATGGTTAGATTTTTTCCAATAATTATTAAGAGGGAGTTTTGTTTGATGTAAATATTAGAAGGGTTAGTTTATTTATTAATAATCATTTCGGGGGAGATTTCCATATTCAATTTTAATTAGGGTAGTATATTTATTCTTAAACTATTGGTATATTTAAGGAAACATCTGTTATTTTTTGATTAATTTCAAAAAAGGGGAGAAATTTTTGAATTGAAATTTATTTTGAAATTATTAAAAAGGGGTAGAATGTTGAATTGACTCCTTGATCCAATTTATTTGTTCGTATTTTCACTAATTTTAATAATTATAATTTCTCATACACTATAATATTTGTCTATTTTGAGTTTTTACATATTCTAGTTAAATCCACATGTGGCTGTATCAAGTGACTGTAAGTGTGTTGAAATGTGACCTTGAGAAGTGACCTTGATAAGTTAATTTATGAAGTGAACTTAAGTGAAAATTTAATGAAGTCTGGAAGTGAACTTGAGTGAAGTGACCTTGATTGAAAATTTAATAAATTCTGGAAGTGACCTTGAGTGAAAATTTGAAAAAGTATGGAACTGAATTCATAAACAAAAATGAAGTGACTACATAAATAAAAATTAAGTGACCGCATGAATGGGAATATGATTCTCTAATTAGAAGGTTATTCCAGGTAGAGCTTGGTATACCCCAGAGGCCCTAGGTGAGATCCCCTATCTATGCATAAAAATATTCTATGTCCCATTAAGTACTTATTCCTAATGAGGCCGAACGATAATGACTTCTTGAATGAGTGTCGTCAATGTTATCAGGATCATGGAGTGAGTTATCCTAGAAGAGAATTACTTTGAATCCATGAGAATAATCCAATGGCTAGCTATATGGTTGTGACCTCTTTGATACTTTATTTTTATCTTGATTATATTTGGGTTATCATATTATTGTTATGTATCATATTCTGATTAACATATATCTATGCTGATGAGATGACTACTATCTTGATGCTTTATTGTTTGGTGATTTTGGGGTGTCTTATTGGGTATTGTTATACTCACCCCTCCATGGGACCATCCACACATGTCATGTTGTATACAGATGATAGACCTTTCAATGGTGTCCAAGGAGGACTAAGAGAAGGAGTAACATGGTGAGCTAGAAAAACCATGGTTCATAACAGGTGTTACATTTGGTGGAAGTCCCCTCATTTCTTAGTAGGTCAGACTCTTTTAATAGTTTTAGTGTGCTTGTATTTGGACCTTTATGATTTCTAGTACTTTTTTTGTACTTTTATTGTGGTATATAGATGTATGCATGTATTTGGGTATCATTTTTTACTTTATCTTTCAACATGGTGTTGGTGAATTGGAGATGTGTTCATGTGTATATGTACCGTAGGCTGACGACTCTCATGTGTGTGATATTCCTACTCACCACTTGTAATCATCCCCCAACCTATTAGAGGCGGTCTTGGGGTGTCACTCTCTACTTATCTCCATCCAATAGGGCCTCGATAGGTTGGGTCATGAAAAAGTGGTATCAGATAAAGGGTTTCATCTTAGGACTGTAGTTTGGAGATTTTATAGCTACGAGGTTGATTTGGGAACTAGGGAAACAATGCTAAAGTGTTTTGAGTTCATATCTCAGGCCAGGGAATCCTGTGTTGGTGAGATAACCAATGTATCCATTTACTTATACTCTGATAACATACTTTTTAACTTGATACATATAATCACTAGTTGTAGGGGAAACATTGGTACATGCATCATATAGGAATGATTTGTGGTTTCTATGTCCTTTTTGTGTTAGCTCCTTAGATATACTCTTTGATCATGGTATATATTGTTTTTATTTTAGGATTCCTCTATTATGGTAGTCAATAAGGATTCTATAATGATATTACAATGATGATCCACCTAGTGATGAAGCTTTATCATAGGGGCCTATGTAGGAGGTGGTACCTCCGAGTGGTTTTTTAGTTTCTGCACCACCTGTTTAACACCAAGTTTCACTAATAGTACTGACTGAGGATGTGCATAGGTTGATCATGCTCTATGATTTTTATAGTTAGTGACTATAATGACCCAATCTTAACATATATAGACATTACATCACTTTTATGGAATACTTAAAACATTAAAAAATGGATGCCCAAATACCGTATTAGTTTAGTTCCTTTAGAAACATGGAACAAAAATCTTCTAGCATAGTGAAAGATCTTCAATGTTTCCCACAAAGATCCCCCCTTAGTAATTCTACTTAAAAACCTTTCTTCATAACCTGGGTAAAGGTAACATGATAAAGGGGTGAGATCAAATTCTTGGTAAGGGTAAATAAAAAAACACATAAGCATATCATGAACATAAGGGTATAAGAACATGATCATGATCATTAGAAGATCATACCCTGCATATCAAAGATCATAAACATGAATCATGGAATAAAGATTTGTAGTTCATAAGACATGAATCATAAGTAAATCAAGAGAACAATCCATGAAATCATATCATAGGAATAAGACATGGAATTGTGGTATACACATTAATGTATAACATAGTGAACATGTATAAGTAGAAATAGGTTCACACATTAAGTTAATGACATGAAATAAGTCCCTCAAATAGACTTATGGACATGAAAATAGGTCCACACATAATGTTGTGAACATGCAATCAGGTTCACGCATAACATTGTGACCATGAAATTTGGTTCATGCATAAACTTATGGACATAAAACTAGGTCCATGCATAACATTGTGAACATGTAATCAAGTTCACACATAACATTATGAACACATAATAAGGTTCACTCATAACATTGTGAACATGTAATTAGGTTCACACATAAACTTATGGAGATGCAACCAGGTCCATGCATAACATCGTGAACATGTAATCAGGTTCACACATAAACTTATGGACATGAAACCAGGTCCATGCATAACACTATGAACACGTAATTAGGTTTACACATAACATTTATACTCATGATTCATCCATCATTACCCAATTCATTGGGGGGAGATATAGGCCCCACCCATCACATACTGAAATCATACATGCATGTTCCACAAAACATTCATCATATCATAACCCATGAAAATATATGAGTTTTATAAACATCAAATCATAACCCATGAAATAAAATGGGTATCATCAACATTTAATCACATAATAACCTATTTAAAAGAGATAAGTTTTATAATCATTTAATCAAAGCACAACCCTTGAAAAGATTTGGGTTTCAAAAGAATATTACTCATGGAAAAGAAATGGGTGTCATAACCATCATTACATCAAAATATAAACCATTCAAGAAAGAATATGAATGAAACCTTTTGATCATTTCCTAGAATGGATTGAGTAAAATAAAAGGATGTCATATTAGATGAAAAAAAACAAGGAAATATATTTTGAAAACATTTCTTGAGTAAAATATCCTTTCTTCTTTGAAAAGTCTTTTTAAAACCTAAAACCTTTAGAAAACCATTTTCATTGAAAATGCATTAAAAACATAGAAATAAGGCTTGGAATCATTTTGAAAACATTTTACCTTGAAAAATTATAAAATAATCTTGATTTTTTTTTGAAAAAATGTTTCCTTTAAAACATATAAAATAACATTTAAAACATTTTTAAAACCATTTCTTTGAAAAAACTTTTAAACTTATAAATAAAGCTTGAAAACATTTTGAAAACCATTATCCTTGAGAACTTGTAAAAGAATATTGAAAACATTTTGAAAACCATTTATTTGAAAATAATTTGAATAATTATAAAAAAATATTGAAAAAATTTTAAAAACCTTTTTTATTGAAAATAAATTGTAAAATTATGAATAATACTTGAAACCATTTTTAGAAAACATGGTTTTGAAAGAACATAGATTTCCGACTGAAAGGAGAAATAAAGTTGGATTTTCATTAAAACGTTTTATTAATTATCTTAAGTAAAAAATAGTGTAAAAATGGTTCCATTACTTGGACATAACATTCATATCTAGATGTTAAGAAAATTCATGATAGTTCTTGAGAGATGGATCATAATATTTCATCAATGTAAGTGTAATTGTAAACAATCTCAATAAATGATGAGATTGTAGCAATAAACCATTAGCACTTTGGTAACTTTGAATCATAATATAATGGAAATAATAAAATTAAATGAACCTTAAATATCATGAAAAGAAGTATATTCATTATATAACATGTCAAAGACAGTATATACACCTCATATAAAAATATAGGTGCATAACATGATATGTGTCTCAAAGAAGGAAAATTGAGACAAAAATTACTTTACCGATTTGGAAACTTTGGTAACTTAAACCCCATGAAATAAGGATCATAAAATGGATATGTAAATACCAATAAATTTAATTATAAGATGAATAAAATACATTCATAGTCAGAATATACACCACACAAAGGAAGTGAGTGGTGAATAAGGCATGTATCTCATGGAAATAAAAAGTGAGATGAAATCCCTTACCTTATGTATTGACTCTCTTAGTAATCATAATAACCACTTGTATAATAAATATAATTTTATTATAAATATTTTATAGAACCATATTATTATATCTAATACCATATATGATTTGATAATTACTCCATTTATTAATAATTCCAAGTTAATCTTTCACTTCGGGTAATATCCGCTTTGTTTTTAGCATGTGTCATAATTTGTTATATTTTTGGTCCTCATACTTATATAATGATTTAAATAATTTAAAACATGATATAAATATAATTTATATTAATTATATATGTATTTATAATAATCTATAGAATATATAAATATAAAATGGAATACACCGTTCATGCAGACGGTATGCCGTACGTATGCATAAACATTGTTTAGGTTTTTCTTTATAATATTGAAAGAAAGAAAGTAAATTATGTATATATATATATATATATATAATATTATTATAGTAGAATTAATATGTCCTATATATATCATATAAGTTCACTAAACCCATAAATTCCATGTAGTGTGTGAATGAATCACATCGCTTTGAGGGGGCAGTAGTCCACACTTCCTCAAATGAAATTATCGTATTTACACAAAATGGAAAGTATGAAGGCAGTATTTATAAAATAATTAAAAATAATAAAGATATAATAAATATAATATATATCATATATAAACATCATGTCCATAATAATGTCCAACCATGAAAGGTGGTAAAGTAAAAACAAACAATCATCGTTTTGTGAGGCGGTAGTTCTCCGTACACATAAATAGTATGTTCGTTACCCATTAGATGGAAGTGTATGTAAGTGTAGGTTTAACCCTTATTATAAAAACATCTCAGTATATTGATTATACTTATGATATTATGTGTTCATGGAATAAGATTAATTGAGTTGGTGGGGAAAGAAAATAAAAGAAAGGAGCTTGAAGAAGAATGTTACCTCTTCTTTGGGTAACTCCTTTTGGTTTATACCAAAAGACATCCTTGGATTGCTTTCTTAACAAGGTGAGGCTTCTATTTTTAGGGTAGGGATGTTGATAAGATATTTGTGTAGATCTTGGTCAATCCAAATTTTCTTGAGAGGTGTGAGGATGTGGGAGGAGAGGAGGCCTTTTTATAGTGAAGGAGGAGTGACACTCTTGTAAATACCAAAAGGTATACAATAATGGGAGGTATAACTTACCTAATGTGACTCTAAAATGGAAAAATAATGGATTAAAGGTGAATCATGGTAAAAAAATCCACACCACACAAAAATAATCGATTTTTTATAATTTTGTTCCTTAACTTCTAATTTTCCAAAATTTTATCATTTTGGTTTTTATTAAATAATCTAGTATTGTAACATAAGTAATTTAACCATTAAGAATAAATTAAAGTGAGAATTACTAGAAAAATATAACCACTGAATTATAATTATGATATATAATTTACAAAATAAAAATACAATGTGTGTTGGAAATTAATTTTAAAACAAGAGCATGTAACGTGCAAAAACACTACTTTAACCAGGACAAAGCTAACAATGTTTTTACATTCTATGGGTAAATATGTTAGTTATAAATGATAAATTGGTCCATTAATGGACCATATATGATATTTATTAACACTTAAAAATAAATTTTCATAAGTTAATATTTTTATTAATTTTAAATCATTTAATAAAATATCATTTATTGTAAAATAACATTAATGTCAATTTTGACATTATCTATTTAACTTTAATTTAATAAATATCAAAAAACTATTGGAATAAAAATATATTAAGTTCATATCTTTTTAACATGATATTTTAATCTAAAAAATAATTAATTAAAACAATTCAACCAATTTAATTTACTTATAATATTTACAGTGTCATTTATTTTTGTTAATTATTAACTAAATAATCACTAAGTTTGTGTTTCTTAAACATTTTAAGTAACTAAATCATATCTAAAAATTATTTATAAGTCATTATGATAAACATAAATCATTTAATTTTTATAAGGATATTTTTAACCTAATATATGTTGTTTTTTCCATATATCAATGTTTTATAAATGTTAAAGGTGATGAAAGTTCCTTTTTTTCTTTTTCCTTACTTAACTTATGAAATAAGGAACTTTTATTGAATAGTGCCCCAATAACTCATAAAATAAGAACTATTAAGGGATATAGTCGAAATATTGGTATCCAATGGTTTTTTGACAAGTGTATAGTTCATTTTGGACCTTAAGTTTAAGGTTTAGTCCATAATTAAGCTTGATCTTACCTTAATCATTGTGATTAATTTTAATCACTTTCACTAATCTTTTTGGTCAAAAATTAAGTAGATATTATTAGAATAAAAATATCATACTGATTAAACTGTGTATGTTTGGTTTTCAAAATTCAAATCATAGAAGTAGAAAAATTAAGTTTAACGCTAATCACATAGACGTGGTGAGAAAATGGGTTTTTAAAGTAAAAACATTCAAAAGTTCAATAAGTTTTTATAACCAATTTCCATATAAAAATAATTACAATTAACTATATTGGTTTAATATATGTATAATTGATCTATTGTGACTTTAAAAAACAAATTAAAATATAAATTAATATTGACATTTATTTTAATGGAAATGTAGTTTTTAACTAAAATACAGTATTTTTCACTATTCATCAAAAAATGTAGTTTAACAAAAAAATAAAAAAAATTAAAACTAAAATAATTTTAAAATTATTAATTCAAAAATTAAGTTTATTTTATTAAATTCAAT
Source organism: Viscum album (assembly GCA_963277665.1). NCBI lineage: Eukaryota > Viridiplantae > Streptophyta > Magnoliopsida > Santalales > Viscaceae > Viscum > Viscum album. The sequence goes on along the minus strand of OY728150.1, from coordinate 622,725,751 downwards.
TACTAAAAGTGTCTAAAATTAATTTTATTTTTTTCACAGGACATGAAAAGATGTTCATTTGAGAAGATAGTATTTTTAAACATATAAAGACTTTACCAAAAATTATATTTTTCATAATCAATATAATTTGTTTATATAAAAAAATTATAAAAAATATTTGAAAAGTAGTTATTACTATTAATATTACTAAGTTTAATAGCCAGGTTATAACCATCTCATTTAAATAATTATAATAATAAAATGATATTTCATAGAAACTCGAAAAACGGGGAAAACTGAAAGAGTTATAGACACTCAAAAGGATGCACCTCACATGCCATGCGTTTTTCAAAAAAATTTGACCGTTGCTTCTTCGGTAGGTGGTGGTAAGGTGGTGGCTCTATCAACCTTCAATATTGGTGTTTCTGCTACTGCTGTTCTCCCTTGCTCTCTGGGGCCCTCAGGGTCTCCTCTCCGATCTCGTCAGGCTGCGAGATCCTTTTGCAATATTTTGAGCGGTTCGTCTGGTGTCTTTTAGCAGCGCTTATTTCTAGAGGTGGGTCTGGTCTCCTCAGTGGTGTCCCGGGATGGTTGCTACGTTTCGGTGGTGGTTCCCCCTACCAAGTTTGAGGAGGCCGTCAGTTGCCTTAAATGGACTCTTGTGGCTTGTTTTGGAAAGGTGAAGCCTTCCCTACAGGTCTTTTGAAGATTTGTGGGGTCTTGGGGTTTGAGTGTCCAGGTGAGGATCTATGAGATTCATCGGAATTACTTTTTTTGGTGATGGAATCAGAGGTAGACTTCATCAGCGTTTGGTTAAAATCCCCCAGGTCTTTTGGGCGATGGCATTTCAGCTTGTCTCCTTGGTCTTTGGAGGCACACAAGGGTAAGGAGAGCCCTCGTGCTTTGGTTTGGTTGGGGATTCCTGTCTTACCCATGCCTTTTAAAAATGGAGCACTTTTAAAGGTTATCAGGGATTCTCTTGGGGGATTTTTGTGCATGGACAATCACACTCTTTCATGCGAATACATTTTGGTTCCTCTGATGTGTGTAGATTTGGATCTCTCCCAGCCGATTCCTGAGAAAATTTCTTTAGAGGTGCAGGGTGGGGTGGCTTGGGACCAAGACATTTCTTTCCCGGTTTTCCCTAGGTTTTATTCCTCGTGCTGTCTCTAGGGTCACTTCAGGGCCTTGTGTAGGAATTGGAAGAAGGGAGGCCCTCGTCAGGTGCATAAAGATTCTCTGAGTGGTGGGTAATTTTACCCCTAGACCGGGTGGATTTTTGGTTGTCTCTACCCAAGATAGGTTATCATAGCTAGTGATAGAGGTTCTTTAGGTTCCCTCGGTTGACCCTTTGGAGGCGTCTCAGCCCTCCCATTTGTCTGTTAGTGGTTTTCCCCCCTGCTTGGATCTGGTGGCAGGTAAGTTAGGGGATACATCCAGGAGGATCTCAGCCCTCTTAGCTTCCATGCTCAGCCCTCCTTTGGTGCTTGGAGTAGGTTGGATGCACGAGTGGTTACTAGATTTTCATTTAGCCTCCCTGGATCTCTGGCTGTTCCCCCCAGCCCCTTTAGCAACCCTCCCTGATGCGCATGAGGAGTTGGAGGGTATGGGTGGATTTCCCTATCCTTACCTTTTTCTAGGGGCCTGTTCGAAATAGGATTTCAACAAGGCTCTCATGGTTGTGTTAGGTGGCCCAGAGGCTTGGGTTTTTCCTGAGGCTTTTCCTTCCTACCCTTCCTCAATAGGGGAGTTGTGTGGGGATCCAATTGAGGATTCCTCTTCGGTAACTCCTTTAGTCCCGATAGCTTCTGTATAGAGCCAAGGTGTATGCACTCACGCTAGGTTGAGATAGCTCAGGGAAGGCTCTCCTTCCCTCAGTATGAAGACCGACGAGCCTGGGTCCAATACCGGGTTCCCCCTTGTTTAGATGTTATCTATGTTCATCTGGAATTCCCATGGCCTGGGTACATGGGTGAAGTCTGATTTCATTGATTCATAAGTTAAGAAGCACAAGGTCTCTATTGTTTCTATCCTCAAACACAAGCAGAATCTGGATAAAATCAGGAATTTATGTCATAAGGTTAGAATGCATGGCTCCATGCAAGCATACTCAATCAACCACCATATTTGGATCTTTTGGAATAAGGAGGTTTTGTTGGACCTGATAAGCGTAGGATATCAATTTGTCAAAATGAAAGTCATGAGGGGTTTAGAGTGTTTCTTTGTTTCTTTTGTGCATGGTAGCTGCGATGTCCAAGCTAGGAAGAGGCTATGGTATGATCTTGGTTCCTTCAATCCGGAGGATCTTTCGTGGATCATGGCAGGGGAATTCAATACCATACTTGACCCTGGGGAGAAGAAAGGTAGAGGTACCTTCCCTAAATAGGCTAGTCTAGATTTTGTGAGTTTTCTAGTGGGATCAGGTCTTCTCAATCTGGGGTTCTCGGGAGCATGTTTCACGTGGTGTAACAACCAGAAGGGAGGTAGGCGCAACTGGAGTAGACTCAATCGGTGTCTGGCCAATACCAACACCATCAACATGTTTCTGAATGCTAAGGTTAAACAACTTTTCTGAGGTATATATGACCATTATACTTTATTGGTTTCGATTCCTCCTAGGTAGGATTTCCTGGAGTCTTTTAGGTTCTTGCAGTAGTGGTCTCAGAGCCTCAGGTACCAAAAGATTATGGGAGAGTTGTGGGGCGAGCCTACACACAGACATACATGGGTGGAACTTCATAATAAACTCCAGAGAGTGAAACTCGGGCTGAAGGAGTGGTCTAGGGGGCTTCCTCTATTTGATCAGGATATGGAGTAGTTGAAACAGAATATCGACAACCTATAATCCAGTCTCAAGGTGGACTAGAGCGACTCTGTTTTTGAATAATTGGTGCTCAAGAAGGTGTGTTGGGTGGAGTTGATCCTTAAACAAGAGAGTCTAGCTCAGGAGCGATCTTGGGTGAAATGGATTCACAAGGGGGATAAAAACACAGGTTTCTTTCACACTTGTATTAGCGAGAGGAGGCGGTTGTACAAGACCAATATTCAACTTGAGGATAGAACTTTCACAGAGGACAGAGACATCGTCGGGAGCTTGGCACATACATTCTTCAGGGATCTCCTTACTAGAAACAACCTAAGGATGTCTGGTGGTTACCCAAGTGGCACGACCGATCTCTAGGATTCGATTCCCATGGTGGTGTCTGGCCTAGACAACGAAAGCATGGAGGTGATCCCAGATGAGGATGAAATTCATTTGGCTATGATGAATCTTAACCCTGAGAGTGCACCTGGCCTGGATAGGTTCTCAGGCTCTTTTTATAGGGGGTGTGGGATGTGGTTAAGGGGGATATCATTGAAGATATTCAGGACTATTTTCAAGGCGGGAGTCTGCCCCAGGTTTCATGTTCTACTAATATGATCCTCATTCCAAAGAGGAAATACCCTTCTTCTCTCTAACACTATCGACCAATGAGTTTATGTAATTTACCCTACAAGATCCTTGAGAGTGTGCTTAATTGGATATTGGCCAAATTTCTCCCTCAGTGTATATCCATCGACCAACATGGATTTTTTAGGGGGCACTCTATTCAGGGAGCTATTGCTCTGGATTAGAAGGTGGTGCATGATATTAAACAAAAGACCCACGACTCCAACTTAGTGATCAAGTTTGATATATTTAAGGCATATGATCATATCTAATGGAGTTATATTAACAGAGTCCTTGTGGATTTGGGGTTCTCGACCAGGGTGGTGAACATATTTTTTAGGAGCTTTAGCTTCTCATGGTTGGCGATTTATTTCACGGGGAAGTCTCATGGTTTCCTTAAGGAAATGAGGGGCCTCCATTAGGGATATCCATTATCTCCCAGTATCTTCATCATGGCGCAAGACACCCTTAGCCGCCTTATCAACCGAGGCTTCTCAAACAGAGATATTATTCCCTATAGAAGGAAGCTGAATCTCCCAATTATCTCCCATCTGATGTTTGTAGATGATACAATCATCTTCATTAATGGAGGAAGGAGTTATGTGCGAGACATCAAGATAATATTGGATTATTACTGCAACTGGAGTGGGAAAGTCATCAGTAATTATAAAATTAATATCTTCATCCCGCAGAGGTGTGCTCCCAGGTGGGTTTCCTCTCTGTGTAGTCACCTTGACATACAACGTGGAGCTTTCCCCATGGAATATCTGGGTTCGCCCATTTCCTCAGGCCGAATTCATATGCGGGACTTCAATCATATTGTGAACAGAGTTGCATGCCGCATCCTCAACTGGAAGAAACACTTTCTCTTGTTTGGGGGATGCATTGACATGGTTAACAATGTCCTGTTCGCCATGCCTATCCATGCGCTGGATTCCATCAACGTTTCTTGAGGAGTCATACATACTATTTACAAGGTTCTATACAAGTTTATATAGTATGCTCAGTTGGAAGGAAAGAGACATTGGTCCTAGTGGGATAGGTTGGAGTGATCCATTCACAATGGGGGGATTAATGTAAGGAGCCTTCAGATTACGCTTCATTGCATGCATGTGAAGCTTGAATGAGAGATTTTTGAGGAGCACATGCTGTGGGGTAAGTCCATCTCTGTTTTCTATGGGGGTTCTATGGAGGCTGTTCGAGGCTCTATTTCTCCTTTCTGGTTGATCATACACCCTATCTATCAGAATCTTTAGCAGAATGCCCGATGGCTGGTGGGCATGGGGGATATTTATTTTTGGAACCACAACTGGGTGGGCTCTGTACTCGGCTTCCCCGGTTGTCCTGCACCTTTGATCACGGTTAAGGAGGTGATCCTTTTCCCCAGTTTTACTATGGATGTTCTAGATGAGGAAAAACAGGGCCTTCTTGATTCCATAGTGTTCAACACTGATCCAAAAAAATGTGTGTTCACACCTTCTTCCTCAGGCGATTTCTCTACCAGGGATTTTCACCAGATGATGTCGTTGCAGAATCCTTCAGATAACTGGAATGATGTGGTGTGGTGCAACATAATACTAGAAAAGTATAACTTCTTGTCTTGGCACATCAGGAACCAAGCCCTCACCACAGATGATGTCACGAACTGAATCTGGTTGCCACTATTACCGGCACCAAACCTGAACCATGCCAAGGACCGAAGGGCGTTACCTATCTCCACAGGCTGACACAAGTGCTGGGGTATAATTAATTTAGGTTTGGGAATGATTTACCTGAGTATGAAAATATAAAACATTAAAAACAATCCATAATATAAATCTGAAATTTTTGAGCCAAACAAGTCTTAAGAAAAAAAAGTAGAACTGAATACATTGGTTTAAAGATAATACAAGTGGTCCAAATACAAATAAATATAGCAGAAAGATTTCACCAAGGACTCCACATGACTAGGGTTCATTGCCCACAAGCCATCTCCACAACTCCGCCCCAAGGATGGGGACTAACACCCCGAACCGCCATCACCCTTAGCCTTTCCTTTACCTGAGTCAAACATAAACAAGTATACTTACACCCAAGGGATGTAAATAGGGTGTGAGACTAAGCCCAATAGGATACCACCCAATGATTCCAATGAGGATGCGATATAGTGTGAAAAAGAAAGCAGTTTTAGTACGCAAAGAAAGGCAGTAATAAAATCCAAGAAATGCAACTTTCAATTGAAAACAATTTTCAAGCTAAAATTTTCAGAATGTTCACACATTTAAAGAGACATGTTAGCTACAGTAAATTACTTCCAAAAACACACAAATAAAATATAAAATACCACAAACATAATGAGAAACAAAATCAGGAACACCCCTAGGCACTAGATAGTCTCGGGCCCCATGTACCTCATACCTCAGTGTAAAGTAACCATAGTAAAATCCATTCTCATGCACAAGAAACTAGTGGGGAACATACCCATAACCTAGTGGTCCCCAATAATAATCCATATAGTTTAGTTAGATTTGTCGTTATCCAAATTCTTGGTGAAATAGGGACAAAAACTATCCGGTCCACTAGCCGTACTGGTACACATTCGCCCCACCTAGGTACCCGGGCTCCCCCCTTTGTGCTAAAAAAACTTCATCATGCCACATGAATCCATTTTCATATAAAAACACCAATACTGATTAGTTACAAATAATACAGTATCTATACACACTTTATATAATTTAAAACACACAACAAAACACTTTTATTTTCCATAAAAGAATTTCTCAAAAACCCGCATTGTTTTGCACCCAACACTCCATGAAAACACAATTTTCACACTATATGCACACCTATAAGTTACCAAAACAGAAAATTAAGCCCTATAAATTTCAATGAAACCAATAAATCAATTTCAGGGAAACCCCATGTGAACCAAGAAATGTAATCTTTGTAAAACTTCCATTTTTAAACAAACATGACACTTAAAATTCACAAGATCCACAACACCATTAAAACTAACTTTCGAAGCAACAAAAAAAGGGATAAACATTCAAAACAGTATTTTTAGCCCTAATAAATCCCAATAAAATAAAATAATTAGTGATAGGGCAGACCCAAATGAACTAACAAGAGACTTCGATGAAAAACTCCCAATTTCACCTAAAATTGGCATTAAAAATTCATTTGCATTACAAAAACCACTAAAACTATTTTTTGCAGCAAACATAAAATTAAATGAACATGAAAATATCATAAAAACAGCATGTCAATTCACAGATATTGCATACATATGGAATCACCTACCAAATTAGTTAAAACCTTGAATCCTTTGTGCGAAAATCAAATCGCACCACCACCGCACCAAGAGAGACCTAGATCAAACCTAAAACCACAATAGAAGACCAAGAAAACCCAAGTTTAAACCCTAGGTTCGAATCCCTACCCCCTGGTCATTTTTCACTTCAAGGAAAAGGTAATAAACCCTAAACAAATATAATGAAACCCTAAGAAATTTGAAAGGGGAATGAAATGGACTCACTTACTTGAAGTATCTTGATGTAATCACTCCAAAACAAGAGTATCTGAAATTTAAAACAGCCACAATTCAGGGTTCGTTCGAACAAGAATCAGTAGTCCATTTAAGAACTTGAATGGATGAAAAATATTAAGAGTTGAGAAATTTATGAAAGAAAGAAGTTACCTCTTCAAATCTGGACGATTTGAGGAACCCTATAGAGTTCTGCACCAATTCGTGATGAACCAGAGCTCCAAAGAGGTGATAGAGAGTTTAGATGCGTTTCTGGGTTCAATGGGATCGGGTGAGACTTAGAATCACTGAAAAATCCCAAAAATTTAATAACTTATAAAACAAACAAATTTCATTTTTAAAACTGGAATTGGGCTTTCGGGTAGGCCCAAACCCTTAAATAAAAACCCAAATAAACCTTGGTTATATATTTATAAAGGCTCCAAATTTACTTATTGGTGTTAATAGGTTAGGGGAGGCCAAGTAGGAATTTGAATGTATGAAAAATATTCAAAAATGAATGAGTTATAAAAGAAACAAAAGTTATTTTTAAAACTGGAATTGGGCTCACAGTTTGGCCCAATTCTTGAAAAATCACTCATTCATCCATAAAATCTTAGGAAACCCCACCAAAAAAATAATGAATAGAAATTAAATAAAATTTACCTTTAAATAAGTCATTTATGTGACAATTCTCCCCACCACGAAATACTTTTTACCCCAGAAAGTCAACCTGAAGCTTGATTGGAAAACAAGAACGGGTACTCTTCCTCGACCCATGACTTTCGCTCCTATGTCTCATGTGTATCATTCCCATGCTGCCATAGAACCCGGACTAATGGAATATAATTCCCTCAAAGTATCTTCTCTTGGGAGTCCACTATTTTCACTGGCCTCTCAATAATAGACAAGTCAGGATCTATCTCCAGTTCCTCCCAACTCAGCACATGGGATGAATTCGGGTTGTATTTCTTCAACTGGGAGACATAGAAGACATCATGGATGGATGTCAACTGATAAGGTAAGGAAAACCTGTATACCAACTTTCCAATACACTCGGTGATCTCAAATGGGCCAATATATCACGACATCATCTTCCCTTGCTTCCCCAATCGACGATGACCCAAACGAGGGGACGCTTTCAAGAATACCCTGTCACCCCTAGAAAACTCTAGGTCTCGACGCCTCTGGTTAGCATATGATTTATGGAGACTTTGATCTATCAATAAATTCTGCCTAATCAACTTGACTTTCTCAGAAGTCTCCTGCACAAGGCTTAGCCCCAACAGTGAAGTCTCTCCTACCTCAGCCTAACATAGGGGGGACCGACATGGACGACCGTAGAGCACCTCAAAAGGGGACATTCAAATTGAGGATTAGTAACTATTATTATAAGAAAACTCAACCAGCCCCAAATTTCTATCCCAGGAACCTCCAAATTCCATGACACGTGCATGAAGCATGTCCTCCAAAATATGATTCGCCCGCTCTGTCTGACCATCCGTATGAGGGTGGTATGCTGTGCCCATATTAATCTGAGACCCCAAGGCCTTCTGAAGGCCTTCCCAAAATTGAGAAGTAAAGTGGGGGTCTCTATCAAAGACAACTGCTGATGGTACGCCATGGAGTCTCACCACTTCCTAAAGATACAAATGGCCCAACTCATCCACTTTAGTTGTATCTTTTATTGGAATGAAGTGGGATGATTTGGTCAGACGATCAATCACCACCCAAATGGAATTTTTACCCCGAGGTGTACGAGGTAATCCAAAAATGAAGTCCATGGTGAACTCTTCCCACTTCTAGGTAGGAATGGGTAGTGGTTGGAGAAAACCGGAAGGCCTTTGGTGCTATGCTTTCACCTCCTGGCATGTGTAGCATCTCGAAACAAAGTCCGCTATGTCCTGTCTCATAACAAGCCACCAAAACTACCTAAAGACACCATAATACATCTTAGTGGCACCCGGATGGACAACCCACTGAGACTGGTGGATATTCTGAATCACCACATTCTGTAGAGACAACATCATTACTAAACATCCCTTGAAGCACAATATGACCTTGGGAGATGACGACCAATCAGAGGATGTATCCCCACCATGAAGAAACTACTTAGACTGCTGGAAAATCTCATCACTAGGCTATTCCCACTGAATCAACTCCAATGGAGAAGGATTCAACTGGACACTCACCAAGAATGCCCCTCCACTGTGTTCCCTGGTCTCCACATGCATCTGAAAAAAGAGCCCCATCAATGTCCACTTGTCACTAGACTTCCTCAAAGCCTACATTGGAACTCTTTTGCTCAAAGCGTCAGCCACCACATTACCCTTTCCTGGGGTATAGACAATTTCAAAGTCAAACCCCTGCAAGTACTCGATCCAGCGACACTGCCTCAAGTTGAGGTCCTTCTGCGAGAAGATATAGGCTAAACTCTTGTGATCAGAGTAGACCACAAACTTCTCCCCAAAGAGGTAGTGATGCCAAGTATTCAAAGCATGAATCACCGATGCCAACTCCAAGTCATGGGTAGGGTAGTTCTTTTCATGTGGTCAGAGTTGGCGAGAGCCATAAGCCACCACGTGATCATCCTGCATAAGCACGCACCCAAGACCCATACCTGAAGCATCACAATATACCACATATCCCTTTACAGCTTCTGGAAAAATCTGCACGGGGGCGGTAGTCAACCGCCTCTTCAGCTCCTTGAATGATACCTGACATTCTGTACCCCATACAAACTTCACCCCTTTCCGGGTGAGTGCAGTCATCAGTGAAGCAAGATGAGAGAAATCCCAAACGAATCGCCTGTAATAACCAGCCAGGACAAGGAAACTTCTGATCTCGAACACATTCTTCAGCTGCTCCCATGACATAACCGCACTAATCTTATCAGGGTCCACTAAAACCCCCTACTCAGAGATCACATGCCCCATAAATCTCACTTCCTTGATCCAAAAAGTTCACTTTGACAACTTTTCATAGAGGCGGTGATCCCACAAAGTGCCCAAGATGATCCTCAAGTGATGTTCATGTTCCTCCTCAGAGCCAAAGTATACTATAATGTCATCCACAAACACTAAAATGAAGGAATCAAGATACTGATGGAACACCTTATTCATGAGTGACATAAAGACCACTGGAGCATTGGTCAATCTAAAGGGCATGACCAAATACTCAAAGTGTTCGTACCTGCTTCGGAAGGCTGTCTTAGGGATGTCTGACTCCTTCACCCTAATTTGGTGATATCCAGAACGCAAGTCTATTTTTGAGAACCACTTTTCCCCCTTTAACTGATCAAACAAATCATCTATTCTAGGCAAAGGGTATTTGTTCTTAATTGTTACCTTATTCAGCTTCTGGTAGTCAATGCACAATTGGAGGGATCTGTCAGCCTTTTTCACGAACAACATAGGAGCGGCCTAAGGAGTGACACTCGGGTGAATGAATCCTTTGGATTCTAAGTCTTCCAACTATATCCTTAATTCCATCATCTCGGTGGGGGCCATGCGATAAGAGGGAAGAGATATCAGTTGTGTTCCCAGCGCCAGATCAATCGAAAACTCCACATCCCGCTCCGGGGGAAAACCTGAGAAATCATCCGGGAATACTTCCAGAAACTCATTCACTACATGAGGTAGTGAAACTCCAGGGGGAAGAACATCCTCTAGCATGAGAGAAGATAACTGGAAGATAACACTTCCCAACTCTGGGAGTGGAGGCCCTGTGTGACCTGACTGAGGATCCCATTCTCCAGGAAAAACCTGACGACTCCCATCAGGTGCCGTGAAACTCACACGCTGTCTGTAGCAATAGATGTGTGAATAGAAGTGTACTATCCAATAAATTCCAAGTATTATGTCAAATAATTCCATATCTAGAACCAGGAGGTCCCACTCCATCTCAACCCCTGACACGGAAAGCGCACACGAGGGGAACCTGAGGCCCTGCTCCTTCTTTCCCAGCGGTGTCACCAACTCCATTGCGAAAGACATCAACTCAGTTGGAAAATTCAGCATGTCCACAAAAATGGGTAGAAATAAATGAAACAGAGGCTCTAGTATCAAAAATAGCAGTATCTATAGAAGATGCGATCAGAACTGTACCTCGAACAGTCGACGGTCCCGCCTCTGATCCTGCTGGTGCCTGATACACTGCATAGAGATGTCCAGTATCTGCCTGAGGACGACCGCTAGTCTGTGTATGTGACCTGAACTAGATCTACCCAGAATATTATCCATCCCTACCACCACAACAGCCAAATTGAGATCCCCCGGTCCTCGATGGCTCGGACTGTGCTGACACTCTTCTTGAAGCCACTGACCCTGCCCCACTTGGGAGTGGACGTACCACACCACAGAAGCGCAGCAAATGCCCCATAACTCCACACTGGTAACAAGGCTTCGGAGGAAGTTTACATGATGGTTGGATATGACCAGGCTTCCCACATTGGTGGCACACGACCGATCTTGCATCAGAATCCGTAGAAGAAAACTGCCTGGAAGAGTGGCCTGAACTGCCACCTCCTTTCTTCACATGATCCTCCCGCTTCCTTTTCTTCTCTGAGGAGCTGCCACTGCCCACTACTGATACTAAACCATAGAAACTAGCCCTACCTTTCCTATTGATCTCCACCATGCATGCCCGATCAACGACCTCAGCATAGGCCCTCAGCTTAAACAAGAACACCCGGGAGTATATCTCTGGTCGCAAGACTTTCTCAAATCTCTAGGCCTTCGCCTGCTCATTAGATACAATTTTTGGATCATACCGAACCAACTCAGCGAAATAGTTGGCATAATCCATCACAGATAGATTCCCCTAAACAAGTTCCATGAAATCTATAGACCTATCATAAGCCAACACCTCAGGGCAATACTGTTTATTGAAGACAACCTTGAAATCTCTCCAGTGCATCTGCTCATTCTTCCCAGCCTGAAGCACTGACTCCCACCACTTACGGCTGGGACCCTCCAATAGAAATGAGGCACACTTCACCATGAGATCCTTGGGTGTTTCCAGGGACTCAAACATACACTCTATCTTCTCGATCCATTCTTCTGCTTCCTGGGGTTCTGAGCTACCTCAAAAGGTAGGAAGCTTGTTTTTCAGAAACTCTTATGCTTTATCTTTTCTAGGACCCGTCTCTTCTGCCCCAATAGGAATAGAAGTAGGATCTGGTCCCTGTCCCAAATCTTGGATAGCCCGAACCATATCCTCCATAAGCCTCTGATCAATCGGTGTGGGAGAACTCTCTCCAGCTTCCTCCTGTGGGTGCGTGGGAGATTTCTGGGGAGGCATGTTGCTACAAAATGCAACAGTCACAAAACAATAGTCAATACCACAATTCTGAAAATTTTAATCAAATACATCAAAAATAAATAAACTAAACACATTTCAGTAATAAAAGAAAAAACTACTCCACATCCTCTTGATGTCCACATGTGGTCTGCATCCCACACGTCTCACCTAGAAGTGAAGTCAATCTGTAAATTCCAACATCCCCTGGTGACTCAAGGTCTTCCATGAGATGTGTGGGCCATGAAACCTAATCACAACCAAAACCCCGAGCCCCGACAGTCCTAGCTCCTATCTATCCTGACTCATCCCAAAATAGCAATATAACCCAAAAACTTTAACCTCATTTGATACCATTTTGTCACGAACCGAATCTGGTCGCCACCATTAATGACACCAAACCCAACCCATGGCAAGGCCCGAAGGGCGTTCCCTATCCCCACGGGCTAGCACAAGTTCCCGAGTATCATTTATCTTGGTTTGGTAATGATTTACCTGAGTATGAAAGCATAAAAAATTAAAAACAATCCATAATATAAATCTGAAATTTTTGAGCCAAACAAGTCTTAAGAAATAAAAACCAGAATTGAATACATTGGTTTAAAGATAATACAAGTGGTCCAAATACAAATAAATATAGCAGCAAGATTGCACCAAGGACTCCACACGACTAGGGTTCATCGCCCACAAGCCGTCTCCACAACTCTGCCCCAAGGATGGGGGCTAACACCCCGAACCTCCATGGATGTATGTATGTCTAAATATTTTTATGTCTAAATATTTGTTATGTTATTTTTTTTTCACGCGCACATGTGTGTAATAATAAATTTGATGTTAATAGATTTGATTAAGAAATTCTGTAATATATATATATACCATTTTAAATAAATATAATCGATTGGGTTTTAATAATGATGAGAAAATTAATTTAAAGAAAACATTTTAATAAAATGTTATTTATAAGATTTTTTTATAAAAAAACATTAATAAATTGGTTTAATGAAAAACAATGACAATTTAAAATATTTAATATTTATTAAAAACTTAGTTAATAATAATTAGGATAATTTTTTGTAATAGTTTGTAAAAAAATATAACAAATATAAAGAATTATTATAAATTTGTAAGAAATATTAATTATTAAAAATGTAGTATTAATTTAAATAATTAGTAAAAATCAATAAATAATTTATAATATGTAACAATTAATGAGTCTTTATTACTAATAAATTGTAAATATTAGTGAAAATTATAAAATAATAATAATTTATTAAAAAATTATAATAAAATATATCAACTTTTAGAAATTCATAATAATTCGTATTAAATGTTGTATTAATTAAAATAATTAGTATTAATATTTCATATAAATGTTGTAAAAACACCCAACTCGCACAACTATTATAATGCATCTAGGGTAAAAATTATTAATTCAAAAATTATTAATTCAAAAATTATTAATTCAAAATAATTATGATTTCAAATTAATTATTAATTCAAAAATATGAACACAATTTTATTTATAAATTATTTATATAAATTATAAATTCAAGGTAATCAAATTTATTTATAATCAAAATTAAAAATAAGTAAAAATATTTATAATATATATATATATCTATTTATATAGATTTGATATTTGTATTTTTATTTAAAAATGATTTAGAATATATTTGATGTATTTATATTAATTAAGAAATTGTGATATATATATAGTAATTATTAAAACTGTAATAATAATTTAAATAAATTAATAATAATCATTACATAATTTATAATAATTTAAATAATTTACAAAATTTTAATAATAATAGCCATTACATAATAAAATTGTAATAATAAGATTGTAATAATAATTTATGAAATTCTGATAAATATATATATAATAATTACATAATTTATAATAATTTAAATAATTATTAATAATCATTACATAATAATAATTACATAATTTATAATAATTTATAATAATTTATAATATTTTTTACATAATTTATAATAATAATCATTACATAATTAATAATATTCATTACATAATTTATAATAAATTGTGATATATATAGTAATAATTAATTAATTATCATTTCATATAAATGTTTTATTAATTAAAATAATCAGTACTAGTAATTTGTATAAATATTTTAATATATATTTATATATAAAAATAAATAATTATAAAAATAATATTAATAAAAGATTAAAAATGATACTCTGTGTGCGATGTAACGAAACACTTGACGCTAACAAATGTTATGTCACACCCAGGGTAAAACCCACATCCTGGACCTAAAGGTGGTCTCTGATTTTTCATACGATAAATATTTTGGGAGATACTTTAAATTTTAATAAGAAATTATAATAAAAATATTAAATGAATTAGCCACGCGTGCAATCTAATGAAACACTCAACGCTAACAAATATCATATCATGCCTAGGGTAAACCCCACATCCTGGACCCAATGGTGATCTCCGATTTATCATACGATAGATAGTTTAAAAGATACATTGAATTTTTATAATAATTTATAATAAAATATTAAATGAATTATCCTCATCTGTAATGTAACTAAACACCCGAAACTCACAAATTGGATGTCGTGTCTAGGGTAAACCCCACATCTTAGACCCAACAGTGATCTCCAATTTATCACATGAGACACCATTCAAGATATATTATATTATTTTAAAAAAATAGCATGTGTCTTATATAATATATATAATATTTTTATTTTTATCTACGCTGAGCCTCTATGGGCCCCATAAACTAGTGCTAACCCAGTGCCTCACTCTGTTAATATTTTATAGAATATTTCTATATGGTAAAATATAATAATAATTTGAAACTAGTCAAAATGATCATCAATAATTATTCTTATTCTTGTTGTTTTTAGATAAATATGGACTCGGTAAGTAGACAAAAATATCTATTATCTGATCGTGATTGGATAAATAATCGAAAAAATCCAAATGGACCTGGTTTAAATCCTGCCTACATTAAAGGTGTTGAAACCTTTATATCATTTGCATCATTTAATTCATATTTTGTTTCTCAAGGAATAATTAAATATCCATGTTAGAAATGTGATCTTAGGGCATTCCAAACATTTGACAATGTTGGACTTCATATATTACGTTCCGGTTTTCATAAATATTATACTTTTTGGTATCAACATGGTGAAAAGACTTCAGTAGAAAATAAAAAATAATTGGTTCCAGATCTATCATTTCAAAATTTAATACATGAGGTAGCTGGTCCATCTATTCTTGAAACAACAACTCAGAATGATATTCCAAATCTCGAATTAGAACCTTCTTAGTTTTACAATTTTTTGAAATCCACTGAGGAGGACTTATATTCGAGAATCCAGATAGGAAAAATTGAAGTTTTTAGAAATTTTATGGCTATTAAATCAGATTTTGGAATGTCTAATAGTTGTTTCGATCAAATTTTATCTTTGGTTAAGTCGTTGTTTCCTGATGGAAATACATTACTTGCAAGTTTTTATGAAAGTAAAAGGTTGGTTCATAATTTGGGTCTAAGTTATCAAAATATCCATTCATGTTCAAATGAATTCATATTATATTATGGTGATTATGAATCTTTGGTTAATTATCCAACATGTGAAGAATTGGGATATAAAGAGGCACAACAAGGAAAGTCCAGAGTTCCTATGAAATATTTGAGATATTTTTCAATTACACCTCATTTACAGTGTTTATTTATATCTCGCAACACAGCTGGATTGATGTCATGACATAAATCAAATATTTCTGTTACAAAAAGCTTAGATCATCCATGTGATGGCGATTCATGGAAACATTTTGATCAGACACATTATTCTTTTTCTTCAGAACCTTGTAACATACAGCTGAGCCTTTCTACTGATGGTTTTTGTCCATTTGGTGCTTACGATAGTCAATATTCTTGTTGACCTATTTTCATTAATCTTTACAACTTTCCTCCTTGGATGTTTATGAAGGAACCATATATATATTTGATGATATTAATTCTTGGACATCCAAAGAAGAATATTGATGTTTATTTCAAGCCACTAATTGATGAGTTAATTTCATTATAGAACAACAATGTGACTATATTTGATATAACTATAGATCATAATTTTATATTTAAGGTTGCATTAATATGGAAAATCAGTGAATTTCCGGCGTATGATATATTATCTGGATAGAGAATACATGGTATAAAATCATGTCTGTACTGCATGGCTGAGAACAAATCATTTATACTTGATAATGGGAGATATGTTAGTTATTTTGACTGTCATCAAAGATTTCTTCCTACGGATCACCCTTTTTGAAGGAAAAAAATTAATCTCACAAAAGGTTGAATTGAAATAGACACACCTCCAGTAGTTCTCTCAGGTAATAAGGTAAAATATATTGTCTCTACATTACCTCATTTTACTTTTTGACCAAACATAAATGAGAAAATGATAAATGGTTTTGAGAGAGATCATAATTCGATAAATCAGAGTATTTTTTGGGACCTTCCGTATTGGTCTGATTTGTTGGTTCATCACATGTTATATGTAATGCATATTGAGAATAATGTTTTTGATAACATGTTTTATACTATGTTGGACACACTTGGTAAGATCAAATATAATGTAAAGGCACGATTATATCTTGCGCCAATTTATAGATGTCCTGAACTTCAATTATTTGAAGATAAAAGGCCACACAAATTAATGAAGACAAAAGAAACTTACTCAATTATTAAAGAAAACCATTTATTATTCTGTCAATGGATTAGATATTTGAGGTTACCAGATGGTTATGATTCTAATTCTTCTCATTGCGTCAGAAATGAATATATTACTGGGTTAAAAAGTCATTACCGTCATATCATAATTGAAAGATTAATGCCTGTTGGTATTATAGGGCTATTGAATTATTCAATATGGGGCATTTTGACCGAAATATCATATTTTTTCCAAGATATTTGTGCATTAACATCGGATTATGATGCATTGAGTTTTCTGAAAAAAGATGTTGTTTTAATTTTATGTAAATTGGAGAAAATATTCCCACTGAGCTTCTTTGATTCCATGGAACATTTAATATTTCACTTTCTATATGAAGATAAATGTAGAGAACCGGTATAATTTTAGTAGATATATCCGTTTGAGAGATGTATAAAAAAATTAAAGAAGAAAGTACATAATAAAGAATCCGTTGAAGGGTCGATTGCAGAAGCGTACTTATAAGAGGAAATTTTAAATTTTCACTCTTATTCTTTTCATTCAGAATATCCTTCAAAACATAATTTCATGGGTTGAAATGAGAAAAATGTTGATGATGTCACAAACCATCAGTTTTCAGTTTTTAATCAGCCCCGAGTTGGGTTTCAGTGGTTATTATGAGCGATTTCTTACAAATGAAGAACTGCACAGAACTCATACTTATGATCTGTTGAATTGTAAAGAAATTACACGATTTGTGTAGTAAGTACTAATTTTTTATTATTTAATTAAATATTTATAAAATATCTCTTTATTTACATTAACTTTTTTTATATACTATATGATGACCATATCAAAAAACAATTTATTCAAATTACATTTGCTACTCTTGAATAACGTTAGCAATAAAATTTTGCATATTGGTTTCAAAGACTGGTAAGATAAGTTTCTTTCAATGTAATATTAAATCAAAATTTTAATGATATCTCTTATTAATAATTTTTATTATTTATAGGTATCACAACATGAAAATAAAATTATAATTTGATTATGTGTGCTCAAAAACCATCCATATAAATTGGTAAAATCTTATAATGGGTATGTGGTTAATAGATTTCGATTCCATACATGCATATATGGTGACTCAAATAAATCAATTAATAGTAGTGTTCATTTGAAAGGATACCATCATAAGTAAAGTGAAGTTGACTTTTATGGTATACTAGATGAAATAATTGATTTATGTTATCTAGGACCAAATTATGTTACAATGTTTAAATGTTATTGGTTTGATACTGGTCTAAGGTTGTGAGTTCATCCACAACATGGAGTATTTGACATTAAATATAATATTCTTCTTGCATCAAATGAACCATTTATGTTGGAACATCCAGCACATCAAGTTTATTATGAAAATTACTATGATGTTTCAAGATATTTTAAGGATTGATAGAGTGTGATAAAAATAAAATCATGTGACAATCAGTTTATTGAAAATGAAAATGGTTTTGTGGAAGTGCAAAATATTGAAAATTTTCAATAAATATCCCAAAATATACCTCTTACCTAACGAGATATAAATATCGATGATAAAACCCCCCTGTGAAGGTCTGGTGATATAGATAATGTTGATAAATTAATAAGGGATGATGAAACTAAAAGTCATATAGAAGTTGAAAATGCTGAAGATGAGGATAAAGACATTGATGTCAATGAAAATGGTGTTGAATATGATGATTAAAGTATTATATTCAGGTCTTTAGTTATAGGTAATTATTATATTCTGATATTTATTGGTTTTTAAAATTTCATATTTGTATTAACAATATGTTACAAGTAACATTATTTTATTTTGACATTTATTAGTTTTTTATATTTCATATCTTTATTAACAATCTCTTACTGGTGATAATATTTATTTCAGATGGCTGGAGATGATCTTGATGGTCTATTATGTTCTCTCACTAATGTCAAACTTCCTGATGATGAGCCCGATTCATCTCATCCTCCTCAGGATGGTGTGCTTACTAGGAGGGGCACAATCTTTCTCAATTATTGATTCCAGATCCTATTCTAGAGAGACGATCATCTGTTGATTTTGATCCTCATTTACAGAGGTATGTTTAATTGTTTAAGACATTTATTTTATATTAACTAAGTCTATTAATTTTGATAATAATTTTATGATTATATATTTGTTTTAATTTTCACAGTTTTTCTAATTTAGCCATTGGGAAGGTTGGTGTGATTCTGAGAAATTATTTTTCTGATCCATGGGTGTCATGGGACCTAGTACCCATCACCGTGTAAGAACAGATGTTCGACCGCTGAATTGTACGTTATTAAATAATATATATTTTTTTAAAATTTATTTAATTACTAACATTTTTTTTAATTTCCTTACAAAATTTATTTTTTCTGATTTTTGATTGCCATAAAGGTCCTATCCGAAAGGATTGGGATAATTGTATACATGAGCGCTTTCATCAGTTTCTACACAACATCAAAAAGCGAGATATAGATAGAGCTTATGCTACCATTTTTGATCAGTCCTACATCTCCCATCATCCCAACTATATATTATCTCAGGTACGAGATGAGTTGTTCTCCTTCTGTCTAGGAGAGACTTTTAGTAGGAGATCATTAATTGTATTCCAGAGCCGAGGGAGGAAAAAGGTCACCCATCGGGCTGAGAATCATACATTTGGCATACATTTACAACATATGGTAAGTGGTATTATTTATTAATGTATATATATTTTAACTATAACATGTTTGTTATACTATACAGGTTGCTACAGACCCATATATCATGGAGTTTGAAGTTTATAAGAAGATGTATACTAATCCCTCGTACAGAAGAAGTTGTAGCCGAACGACAATTCCATATTGTGGTTAGTGATTTTGTTTAAAAATTTCATGAATATTAATTTTATTTTTATTCTAATTTTTCATTATATTTAAAGGAAACATATGAGTCTGCAACTTCTTATTCACGTGAGATTCAAGATGAGACCAAACAATATTTCATTGTTGATTCAAGTTTCGATGAGGGGGCTTTGGTACAGGCGACTTTGTAGGTTTTTGAGAAAGTTCGAGTGATTGGTATTGGTTCTCTATTGACACCAACAAGTTATTATGGTACTTATGCAATGGAATCAGTGAGTATGAAGGGAGCCTGTGGAGAGTTTTCATTGACGCTGTCGTCCACTGCACAATATGAGGATAGGTTGAGAGCTTAGGATGAGATGATACAACAGATACAAATGGAGAGGGAGGAGGAGTGTGAGCAACAATGTCTGTGAGATGAGAAGATAATGGAGTATATGTAGCAACTTGCACGTGGTGTTGGTATGGAGTTTTCTCCCCTTGGTTCTTTGAGTGATCCTCCTCCACCAGATGATAGTTGATGATTTATGAAGTTTTTATAACTTTTTTCTGTAATTTGGTATGACAGACATGTTATTTTTTAACCAATGTATTAATTTTATGTCTATTTTAATTTGTTTAATTTTCTGTAATGTTTTTTAAATATTTATAAATTTATTATTATTTTTTAATGTTTTTAACATATTTTAATTAATTTTAGGTTTTTTAATTATTCTTAAATATATATATATTTGTTAATTTTATATATATTTAATATGTTAATTAATTTTAATAATTTTAATAATTTTAATTATTTTTTAGTATATTTTTTTTAAATTAATTTAATTTTATTTAATATTTAAATTTTTAATATATATATTTTTAAATTTTTTATTAATTTTTTATATATATTTTTAAATAATTTTAATAATTTTTTTTTATTTTTTTGGTATTTTTTTATTTGATATGGATGAATTCATCTGTTGCAAATAACCTGTCGAACCTTTTGGGATGGATCGTCGCAAAAGTTTATTTATAAACCATTACGAGAGTCTTTTACGATGACCAAAGGGTCCATCACAAGTAAACACATTTGCGATGCTGCCATCAATGACGGGGTATTTTTTATGAGAGTTCTTCACAAATACCCCATCATAATTAGCTTAAATTCCTATTTTGTAGTAGATGCTTTGGGTTGTCGGTTTCATGCAATAGTGGCAGAGTATGAGGTCATCTTCCCTAAGGATATTTCAGGTTCACCTCCCCATCGAGAGATGGAATTATGTATAAAATTTCACATAGGTACTACTTTAATATCTTATCCAACATATCAAATGGATATCCTATAGTTTCATGTGTTGAAGGTGTAGTTGTAGGATTTGTAGAGGAAGGGCTTTATCAGACCTAGTGTGTCACCCTAGGTAGCCCCATTTTTTTTCCAAGAAGGCAGATGAGATCTTGAGGTTTTGTATAGATTATCATTACCTAAACTAGGTGACCATAAAGAATAAGTATCCACTACCGAGGATTGATGACCTCTTCGACCAGCTGAAGGGGTGAGATGGTTCTCTAAGATTGACCTCAGATAAGACTATCACTAGCTCTGAGTTCAGGATGAGGATATACTGAAGATGACGTTTTTATGTCACTATGATCACTATGAGTACTTGGTGTTTCCTTTTAGAATGATGAATGAACCAACTATGTTTATGAGACTCATGAATTGGATCTTTCAGCTCTTCTTAGATCGGTTTATTATTGTCTTCATCGACAATATCCTGGTGTACTCGGCATCCAAGAAGGAGCATGTGAGACACTTGAGGATGATCCTGGAAAAAATATGAGATCACTAGATTTATGGAAAGCTCTCAAAGTGTTAGTTTTGGATTCTATAGGTCCACTTTCTGGGAAATTTCATCTCATAAGAGGGAGTAGAAGTGGACCCTGTAAAGGTTGAGGCAATACTAGCTTGAAAGCCACTCAAAAGTGTAACTGAGGTATACAGATTTCTTGGGATGGATGGATACTATTAAAGATTTATACATGATTTCTATAGGATATTTACACACTTTAATTCCTTGACCTGGAAAAGGGAAGCCTTTTGTATGGATAAATAAGTGCCAATAGGCTTCTTAGGAGTTGCGACAGAGGTTGACCAACACCCCCATATTGAGACTATCAGAGGAGGGTGTTGAGTATATGGTGTTCTATGATACATCTGGGACTGAACATGGATGTGTATTTATGTAGAGGCAGGTGGTGATTGCTTATGGATCTCGATAGTTAAGACCCCATGCGAAGAACTATGTGACCCATGATCTTGAGCTGGAAACAGTAGTCTTCGCCTTAAGGATTTGGTGAGACTATCTTATGGGTGAGTGATTTATCATCTAATCTGACCACTAGAGTCTCAAGAATATATATTTTTATAATTATATTAACTTTATATAGAGGATATGGCTATATTTCCTACATTATTATAACTTTGAGATAGTCTATACTCTAGGTAAGGGAAATGTGGTGAAAGATTCCCTCAGTAGGAGATATTGTTCATGGTTATTAGGTGATACATCAGAGCATGTGGCCCCATTGAAGTTGTTCTTAGTGGATGAGGATGGTTTATCTTACCTCTAGTCAATTTTTATTAACATACCACATCTATAACATGTTAGGGAGTCTCATTTTAGAGATAGCTATTGTAAGACCTTGTATATTATATCCACTGGACATGCTCCTGATGAATTTTATGAAGGTGGAAAGCATGTAATCCTTTTCAGAGGGTAGGAGATGTTACTAGTGACATTGTGAGAGGAGGTTTTGAAGGAGTTACATACACCCCCCTTGGTGGTATATCTAGGTGTGGTAAAGATGTACCAAGACCTTTAATTTTAGTTATGGTGTCCAGGGATGAAGAAGTGTATAACTGAGTTTGTCTCTCAATGCCCCACTTTCCAATAGGTGAAGGATAAGAACTAGGTTCTAGTAGGTTTGGATCAATCCCCAAATTTTCTATAGTGGAATTGGTATGATATATCTATGGAATTCATGATAGGACTTCCATAATCATCTAGAGGACACGATGCCATCTGAGTGACTGTAGCCCAACTCACCAAGTTAGTCCACTTCTTAGCTATCTGAGAGCTATGTTCAGTAGAGATATTGGGATGCATTTACATATAGGATATAGTCCATATTCATAGAGTTACCTTAATGACCATTTTAGACCATGATGCTTGCTTCACATCGTGATTATAGAGAGGATTACATGAGGCCCTTGGGACTCAGTTGTGTTTGAGAATGATGTTTCACCCCCATATAAACAACTAGACTGATAAGACCATTCAGGTTCTTAAGGACATGATTTAGGCTTTCATGTTAGACTTTGTCCATAGTTGGGAAGATATATTACCTTTTATGGAGTTTTCATACAACAATAAATACCATTCCACCATTGGTATGTAATCATTTGTGGCCTTATACGAGCAACTCTATAGGTCACCACTATGTTGGACTAATCTAGGGGAGCCTGCGCTCATGGGACTAGAGTTGGTGTGAAAAATAAGGTGCAAATAATCTAGGAGAAGATGAGGACTGCCCAGAGCTATCATAAATCTTAAGAGGACCGAAAATAGAGGCCTTTGGAGTTCTAAAAAAGAGACCATGTGTTCCTGAAGGTGCCACCTTAGCGAGGATTCAATAGATTTAGATGGGGTGAAAAATAATCTCTAAGATTTATTGTCCCTTTATAGATAATGCATATAGTTAGTGAGGTGGAATTTTTCTTAGACCCACCACTATAGTTAGACAGGGTACATGACGTCTTCCACATGTCCTAGCCGAGGAGGTATGTGCATGACCCGTTGTATGTTATCGACTGGGGCGAGTTGGACATCAATGGAAAAGATACCTCTATAGAGTACCCAGTATAGATCAAGAATTGACAAGAGAATATACTTTATGGGTGATCAATTACATTAATTCATATCCAATGGTAGCATAAGAATCTTTAGGAGAGCATCTGGGAGTGGGAGAACTATATTCAATCCCAGTACCCTCATATTTTCAAGTTGGATTTTTTACTTTTTGGGAAAAAAATCCCTAAGGTGGGGAGAATGTAATGACTCAATTTTTTTCTTATAAAGATTTTTAATATTTTAAATCATATTTTTTGAACTAGGAACCAAGTTATAATAGGATTTAGAGGAAAGGGAGGCTTATTATTGATATAATAAAAGTGTTAAATATATTATATCACACACACATAGTTTTTTGAAAATAATAGAATAACTCTTGAATAGAGTATCAGATTGGAAATATAAGACCACCATTAAATATAGAATGTGGGTTTTAACCTATGAATGACATAATATTTGTTCACATCAGGTGTCAATCTCGAGCGCTATCATGAGAAAAATAATAGTTAAATAAATTATTTAATCTATTTATTTGTTATTAATTAGTGAAAACCATAATCTCCTCTATAAAAGATAAATTATGAAAAAACCAAAGGGTTAGCCACATAACCTTAAGTATTGAGAGAGGATATGTTAGAGGATACTTCATGGATGATCATCAATAGATCATGGATTGGCGATCGGTGAACCAAAAGGATTCCATGGATCTTGCCAACGACATCGATGTGTGACCAATCTTCATCAGTGATCGATCCAGAATCAAGGTAGGGAATTTGTTTTTAGTTGGTTTAATCCCTGTTTATTTACCCCATGATTAATGAAAATAAATTTCACTGATAGATTGATTCATGGGTCAATCATGTTATGCAATTATGGTTTATATTCATGGGATTTGGGAATATATATTATTTGATTATTGCTATTATTTTATCATTTTAATGGAAATGGATTTAGTTTAACCTGAACGATAGATGAGGTTTGTTCCACTTATTTTTTTTTTCATTTCTTCCTTCTTTTCACATGTTCATCACCAATATTTTCTTTGGTCTGTGGTTTGACAAATATCCAGTAACAAATCATTGCACAACCATTATTTGGAACAATAGATCGATACCACATGTTTAGGTTCATAATTGACAACATGATCATGGTGTAGTATTGATGATGGAGGAATGGGAACAAGTTTGTATTGGTGGATTTCATATTGGCATTGAAGTAGAAACATGAGGCAACATTGGATGAATCCTAAGAGGATTGAATGGCTGGAAGGGGCCACTAGTGATGGAAAGGTTCAGTCAACATAGATCTGTGATTCTGGGTGGGAATCATAGAAGATCTGATGGTGGAGGAGGTGTGAGCATAACCCCGTAAAGAACCATAGGGTTTTGAAAAAACCTCGAGTACACTGTGTATAGTATGAAGAACACACACTGTATGATACCTTGGATATGATAACCAGGGTTTCAAAGAAAATAAAATATCATCCATAGTGTGGTACCAACCACATTCCATGTGACCCATGCCTATAGGTTCAGTGTGTACCCTTGGGGTAAAAAGGTACAAACACGTCCAGGTATACAGGCACAACCATAGTACATGGTAATGACCCGATACTCAAACATGACCAGGGTACTCGAATACAAACAAGTACATGGTCATAAAAATAGTACATGGGAATGACCAGGTATATGGGAACAACCATAGTACACGACCACAACTTGAAGTACATGAGCATGAGATCCAGGGTAGAGAAGACACACTGTGTAATCCTAGTGGAAACCATATAATTTCACAAGGGAAGTTAGAGGCACTCATTCAATTCAGTATAGACCTGTTTCTGTAGGATTCATTCCCTTGGTCCATCCCCATGAGGGTATAGTGAGCCATCAAATCCTGAGCATAGGATGTGATCCCCTATATGGGATTAGTATTGAATAGAGTTTTAGGAATCCCTCTATGTGGTCAGGGTGGGATCCTTTATCATTTATTCTTGTTCCCTAGGTGGGGTTTGATGAATTATTATGACCAACATACATGAGCATACAATCCCCTACTTAGTAGGTTATTCTAAGTAGGGTTAGATATACCCCTAAGGCCTTGGGTGAGATCCCCTTTCTATGCATCCAAATCTTATGATTTATAGTGAGCACTTATTCCTAGCGAGTCCTGAAAAGAATGACTTCTCAGTTGAGTACCATCAGTGTTATCAGGCTCATGGAGTGAGTTCTCTCGGACAATCATTGCTTTGAAGCCTCAAGTATAATCCTATAGTTGTATGTATGGTTGTGAACTCTTTGATACTTAGTGTCTATATTGAGTATATATAGGTTATCGTATTATTATTATATCTCATATCATAATTGAAATATCTTTGTGTTCATGAGTTGACTACTCTCTTGAAGATTTATTGTTTGGAGATTTCAGGGTGTCCTACTAGGTATTGTTATACTCACCCATACATGAGATCTTCTCACACATGTAATTTCTTATGAAGATGATAGATCATTCTATATTGTCCTAGGAGGACCAGGATCAAGTGGATCATGGTGATATAGATAGACCATGGTTCGTACCAGGTATTTCATTTGGCAGTTTTTCCTCTCTTTTCTTACCAGGATAGACTCTATTTACAGTTTTTGGTGGGATTATATTTGGACCTTTATTATTTAAAGTACTTTTTTATACATTGATTGTGTAATTTAGATGTATGAATGCATTTGGATATCATTTTTACTTTATATTTCAACATGGTGTGGGTGGAATGGAGATGTGTGTGTGTATATAGGTACCATAGGCTAAGGAATATCATGCGTGCGATATGACTACTTGGTGATTTTTACCCGCCCCTGACCTATTGGAGGTGGGAATGGGATGTCAGTCTTGGATTATTATTGGCCATGTGGGCCCTTATGGGTCTGTTTGTGACACATGATGACATGTTATACTCTTTCCTCATATACTCTACCCTTCATGTATTATTACCTTACCTTTGGAGGCATTGATTTGGTACTTGTGATAGGTGGACCATCAAGATATGGTTATCCATTATAGGGGGAGTGTTAAAAAATGTGATGATGATGAAAGTGGACCTAATCATAGGGTAGGTGTATGAAAACCTTGAGGCTAGACCCATGATCACTTTAGTGAGGCATGGAAACCTTGTGGAATGATATAGAACCTTATGCCTTAAGGATTATGAGTAACATGTTTTCCAAATGGACTTGTGGCCTAACCTAAAACTCAATGCCTTATGGATACTGAGTAACATGTTCACCAACCTTGTGGATAATTCTTGATTACTTCTAACATATTTTTATTATCCTTATAACATAGAGCCAAAGCAGGTATGGTCAGGGTTTGTGGTAGCTTGTTAAGTTCACAACCACTTGACATATGTGTGTTTGTTTCTTAATTATGCATTGGTGATTATATTATATTCTTGCAAAATTATGTTTTTATTTTTTACTTTTTAATGATATTATTGCATGAATTCACACTATATTTACTAGTTAGGTATTAGACTACATTAGTGGTGGCTTACTAAGTTGTACTCACACCTTTCTTGGATGGCCATGACACTTGGGTACCCAAGAATTCCTCACTTTTTATAGGTACAAGTTGGGATTAGGCATGAGCTTGATCATTTAGTGGGTTAGCTCACTATGAGTGAGGAGTTTGGGAGGAGGTGAGGCTTGGGGTTGGGTGTAGAGCCTCTTGTAATTTTATTCTTTTTTTCTATCTTGTGTACGTGATTGCCTTGGTGGGCAATCAATGCCATGTATTCATGTACGGCCGTTCATGCCTATTGTTTCTATATTCATTCATTACATATGGAATATTTATTAGTTTTGTGTACTCTGATTGCATATTGTAACATGTTTAGTTATTTTATTTATTTTTTCACTCTAATTGAGGGTATATTCTACCAAATATTCTAACTTATACCCTTACTACTAGTCAAAAGCCTTTGGCATTTGGGGATGCACACCTGAGGTCATTTGGCACTCGAGCCTAGACCTGGTAATTTAGTTCCATATTTTACAAAATGACATTAGAGTTTCTTATTTTACTAATTTTAGGAGTTGATAGATAGAAAACATGTAACACCCCAAGCTTCCATGATACATTTTCCTTTGAATAATGCTATAGCTTTCATTGTATGCAACTTCGAGATTCCAACACACTACGACCAATCAAACTAGCTGTTATGAATAGTAATACCCACTTTTTAAAATTTTATAAATTTTATATTTCAAAATGGACTTCATTTTTGGATTTGAAATATCAAATTTATCTTAGGGAGAATTTTTGGTATTTTTCTGAAAACTTACAATTTTTGATGAATAGCGAAAAACAATGCGTTATTAGTTAAAACCGAATTTTTTATTTAAATAGTTATTTATTTTATTTAAATTTATTTTAGGTAAAAATAGATACATAATACCTATATAAGTTCAATGTAATTCATTGGAGTCATTTTATAATAAGTTTAGATATATAAAAATTTTATTGAACTTTTTACAGTCTTTTACCCGCCTCCTAGGAGCATTTGAAAATTTGCATAAAACTTAATTTTACCACTTATGTGAGTTGAATTTCAAAAATCCAAGAGATACAGTTAATATCAGTAAGTAAAATTTGGTTCAATAAGATGAAAATATTTTTTGGTGAATAGTAACTTTTGACTTTTATTTACCACAATTAAAAGTAAATAGGGTAATTAAGGGTAAAAATGATATCATAATTACCCTAACACATGTACTAATTCTATTGGATAAGTATAATTCCACAAAAAATCACCTTAGAATAAAATAATATCCTCTTTGGTCCACTTGGATTAGATTAGGACATTTATTATTATTTTATTTAAAAAAGAGTTAAAAGAGTTAAAATCAAATTTTAATAACTAAACCATTTTTAATATAGGGTTATACATAAGATAAATTCAACTATAAATATTAATTATAAATCTAAAAATATTTCATATATAGTGGTATTTTATTTATAATTTTTAGACATTAAATAATTAAATTTATTTATGACATAATGATGATGTAATAATTACCTTATTAATGAAATATTAAAAGAATTGATATTATAAATATCAAAATAAATCTAATTTGAGACTTTTAATGAATTAAAATAATTTTATAGGTTAATATGACATGTTAGGGTTTATTAAATGATTTTTTTAGAAGTAATAATACTGTTATGAATTTAACAAAAACAAAATACCAAATAGTGTCAAAATTGACATAAAAGAGTTTTTAAAACAAATATTATATTATTAATTGATATTCTATTCATAAAAATCTAATTTTTAGACAAAGGAATTAAATAATATTATATATGTAATTAATTAACCACTTGATGTTCTATTGGAAGTTTATAGTAAGTTTATTAACCATATAATATAAAAATACAAAGAGACATGGTAAAGGTCAAACTAGTTAACTAAGAGTTAAATCTAAAAGATAAGGTTAATATAGAGACCCAAACCTATCTAAAACCTATTGATTGAGTGGTTTTAGACCCATTACCACCTTATCCTTTAAATAATTTATTTTTGATCCATTAGAAACCGAAAATTATTTTATTATAAAATAATATTTCAAGATTTTCCTAAAGTGACCCTCACCTCTCTTATAAAAGGGAACTTCCCCTTCTCTTAATTTCACACCTCCAAATCCATTTTTCTTGGCCAAAACCTGCCCAAATATCTTCCAAAATTTTCTCCCTTCATCCTAGAGGCCTTACTTTGGTCAGAAAGCCAACCTAAGGATCCTTTTTGATCAAATAAAAAGGAAGAACCCGAAGAAGAGGCAAATATTTCATCACCTCTTTCAAGTTCTTTTCTTCTTCCACTTCCTATTTCTTTGTTGTTTCCATTCTAAAATAATAATTCCAGTATCTTATATATAATGTGATGTTATTATAAAAAATTTACAACCATATTCATTATTCCATCCATCTTATAAATGACAAAGTCACCATACATGCGTACGTACGGATTACCGTCTCTACGTCGTGGTGTAGTTTGTTATTCAAACACTTCATCACTTGGATGGGTATAATAATGAGTATAAATTATGTAAATAATAAAAATAACATGATAATGATTCTTTATATATGATATACCATCCAATTTTATATGATTTTAATATCAAAAGAATGATATTGTTGCTCGTACATACGTACGGATTACCGTCTCCACGAATGCGATGAGATTCATTCCCCATCGTATCCATTCAAGAATAATTTTCATTTTATGATTAAAAATAATGTTTAAGGGATTAATATCATTCTGAATATGAATAAGATACATCCTATCCATAAGAAACATTACTTACATAACAAATCATATAAAGAAAAATGAATCAGTTAACACCCGAAATGATGATACTACTGAAATATTATTAACAAAGAAATATTATAAGATCATATATGATATCATATTTATGTATATAGTTCTTTTATAATTTAATAACAATGTTTTAACTATTATACAGGAGTTTAACATACTATATACTAATGAAAATTACAAGTTAATGGTTAATTTCACAATCTCTTTATTATCCGAGGTTGTTTTATACGTGAGTATCTACTAGGGCCTCTTTATCATCTACATTCGCATTTCTTAAAAATGTATTTCAATTTTTTTAATATTTAATATACAATGGGTTAAATTTATTTATACCTTTATTTTACCTTATATGTTTTTTAAAGGAATATTTCCATCGTTTTCCAAACAAGGTACTTTATAACCTTTTCAACAAAATTAAGGTAAGAATGTCTTTTTTTAACTTATACGGCGGGTGCGGCTATTTTCCACCGTTATAACATAATTGAAGCTTCCAATACAATCTTATAACAATATTTTCAAAATAAATGTTTTCTTTTATAATTATATGACTTTTAAATGATTTCAAAATAGAAAGAGATATTTATCTAAAAAAAGGTTTTGATTTCATCTATGTCATTATCCTTTGATAATTTTAAGATTATTTGAAGTTGATTTATTATGATACAATACTTATACATTGTATTGAAGGTTTTTTGATATGTTTTATTGTGGATGTGTTATTTTTAAACTATTAAAGGTTTATGGATAAATTATTGACATTTAATATGCTAGTTTTAATACAAATTTTTATGTTATGTTTAAACCTTTTCATATGAGGAATGCATTGGACTTAGTAAGTGACAGGTGGAGCCCGCTATAGCTCCTCGATGCATCAGTAGGTCTCATGAGACAAACTAGTGTCTTGGCACAAGTCCTTGAAAAAATCTTATTTTTAGTCTTGGAACAAGGACATGACTACGTGGTTATGAAGTCTGGCATTATGCAATCCATCATTATGACAGTGGCTATTGATATTTCATGTGATTATTAGAATAGTATAATATCAATGTGAATAAGTAAATGGAATTATTTTATTTTATCTTTGCCATATTATGCTGAATTTCAAGTTTAAAAGGCTTTTGTTTTAGTCTTATACATTGCCTTAAATTTTTATGCTTATTTATAAAAATTTCCGCTATATTGTTATCCTTACTGAGTATCTGAGCTCACCCATTTCTATGTTTTATTTTTCCTAGGATGCGAAGAAGTATATTATGAATGACCTGCAGGGATAGTCTATGGGATATGAGTGTGGCCTATAGAGACTATGTTGTTGTAGTTTTTCATTTTATAATGTAATGTAAAACTTATGAATGTATATAGTATTTATAAGGCTACTAAACTAATCAGTCTTTTGAGACTTGATCTTTTGTGATCATGCCAATGTTATGTAATAATGCACCGACTCTGGGTAACTAGGATCGGGGCATTACAATTGGTATTAGATGAAGTTTAGTACAAACCTTAGAAGCTAGATTTAGAAAAACTCTGATTAGTGAACATTACCATAAGATAGACTTTGAGGATTAGTATAGAAGAACTTCATAGAATTTTGGTAATGTTGAGATTTTGTGAATTTTACAAGAAATACATCCCTATATGGATACGAGCAGGTAGAGGCATCTTTGGCATAGATGTACCTAGGGGTAAAACCCGAAAACACCACTTTGAGCTAGACTCGAACGAGAACTGGTGCACGACAACGGGCCTTGCTGCACTATTGGTTACGACACTCCCGGGGGATATGCTTAGAATAATTCTCATTTTATTTACAAACAATTATGAATGGTTTATGAGTATATAATTCCTCAAATAAAACATTTTTATGATTATGGATTATATCCATAAATTGTTTAATTTATGTTAAGTATTTTAAAAGTTTGGAATTATGTATTCCGATTCATAAACTAATCTAGTGTATGACATTATTTTGAAATGGCGCCTAGTGGAAGGAATGGAAACCGTATCAATACATGTAATCCATGTAGGTATTACCATCCAAATCAAGATAATTATAGTGGAGCTGGTGAAGCAACTGGTGCTGATCAGCTTATCACCATACTGGGACAACTCACTCAGGTTATGAATAATAACCTTACCCATATGAAGCACCCTAATCCACAATGTGGAGGATCAATGTTAGACTGCTTCATGAGGCAAAAAAAAACTAACATTCAATGGGAGTATAAATCCATTAGTAGTTGAGCAATGTATAAATTACTTAGAGAAAATATTTCATGCTTTGGGGAGTAGCGAAAGGGAAAAAGTTGTCATGGCAGTTTATCGCCTCATGGGAGATGCAGATCAATAGTGGCCATTAATCCAAAACACAAAGGAAGTTGAAGAAGTATCGAACATGGAATGGAGGGAGTTTAAAGAGATTTTTTAGTGACCATCAAGCAGATATGGAAAGACAATTTCTGAGTCTAAGGAAAAAATAGGATGAGAATGTCGCAAAGTATGAGGCTAACTTTATAAGGTTAGAAAGGCATGCTGCAGATTATATACATAACCCTAGAAGTAAGATTGATCATTTATTTGATGGGTTAAAACCATTTATCCATCGAGCATTAGTCTCAAAATCCTTCTCATCGTACGAAGATATTGTCTCATGTGATATCAAGACAGAAAAGGAATTCTCTAAGTCTTATGACTTTTAAAGCAAAGCAAGAGAAGAAGAGATCTAATGAACACTCTGGAAATGGAAATAAGGGGAATAAAGGAAAAGTTAAATATCCATCCTGCAGTAAATGTGGGAAGAAACACTCTGATACTTGCTTGAAAGGAATGAGAGTCTGTTACAAGTGCGGTGAAAAAGGCCACCAAGCTCGTGATTATAAGGGGAAAAAATAAGCTACCAATTTTGAATGATACAATTGTAGAGAAAGGGGGAATTATGAAAATAAATGTCCTAAGTGACAAGGAAAATTACCTCAGAAAAGGCCAAGGGATCAAGGACAAGCTTATTCTATCACTACTGCTGAGGTTGAAGCTCTGAAAGACGTGGTGGCAGGTAATTTAATGGTTTCCTCAAGTTTAGCCAATAATTTATTTGACTCTGGATCATCGCATTATTTCATATCTTCTCATTTTTCTAAGAAAATTAGATATTTCCAATTTGATTTAACAAGGGAGTTGTCAGTCAAAACTCCTAAGGGAAGTATCATTGCAACAAAGTTTTGTGAATCAGTTCCCATTAAGGCATATAAACATTATTTATCTGATAATCTCATTGCCATACCCATGATTGAATTTGATATAATCCTTGGTATGGATTGGATTTCGGACCATGATGTGAAAATTTATTATAAGAAGAAGGAGGTTACAATTTTTGATGATGATAAGGAGTACCTTATATTTAGAGTAGAAACGTCACCACCTGATTCTTATCTAGATCCACCCCCAGTAGGTCAACTAAATTAAATTATTGGGGAGGAAGAGAATTAAATACCCATGGGTGAGGAAAATAATATTTGAATAGAGGAAGTACCTATTTTGCAAGAATATGTTGATGTGTTTCCAGAGGATTTACCAGGACATCCTCCAGAATGAGAAATTGAGTTTTCCATTGACTTAATTTCTGGTTCGAGGCCCATATCAAAGACCCCTTATAGAATAGACACTGTGGAATTAGTGGAACTAAATAAAAAACTAGATGAATTGAGTAATAAGGGATTTATTTTCCCTAGTATTTCTCCATGGGGAGCCCCTGTCCTTTTTATTAAGAAGAAAGACAGATCTATGAGGTTGTGCATTGACTATAGGGAGATCGATGCTATAACAATAAGGAACAAGTATCCCCTACCTCGAATTGATGATTTATTCGACCAACTTCATGGAGCTCAATATTTTCCAAAGATTGACCTTCGATCTGGATATCACCAGTTGTGTGTGAAGATATAAGACATTTTGAAAATAGCATTTCAAACCAAGTATGAGCATTGCGAGTTTACAGTAATGCATTTTGGATTGACTAATGAACCCTCTGTTTTCATGGATCTAATGAACAAAGTTTTCAAGGAATATCTTGATTACTTTGTAGTGGTATTTATTGATGATATCTTGGTATACTCTAAAAGATATGAAGATCATGAAAATCACTTGCGCATTATTCTAAATACTCTTAGAAGAAATGAATTATATGGGAAGTTTAGAAAGTGTGATTTCTGGATTTAAAAGATTTATTTTCTTGGCCATATTGTCTCTTAGGATGGAATCTATGTTGATCCTTCAAAGACCAAGGCAATCCAAGAATGGCCAGCACCGACGAGTATAAATGAGGTACGTAGTTTTATTGATTTAGCAGGTTATTATCGGCGTTTTGTCCATAATTTTGACTGATTGGCAAACCCATTAACCAAGATTACATGTAAAGGGGTTAAATTTGTTTGGAAAAAATAGTGTGAAGAATGTTTTTAAGAACTGAAGAGAAGATTAGTAAATGCTCCTATATTGACTCTAGCATCAGAGAATGGTGGGTTTGTTATTTATAGTTATGCTTCAAAGAAAGGACTTGGTTGTGTCCTTATGTATAATGATAGAGTTATTGCCTATGAATAACGATAGCTAAAAATTCATGAGAAAAACTATCCCACTCATGATCTTGAGTTAGTAGCTATAATCGTTACTTTGAAGATATAGCGACACTATCTCTATGGTGAAAAATGTGAGATTTATACTGATCACAAGAGTTTGAAGTATATTTTCTCACAGAAAGAACTCAACATGAGGAAAAGGAGATGACTTTAACTACTCAAGGATTATGATTGCACAATACAATACCACCTAGGGAAGGAAAATAAGGTGGTAGATGCTTTGAGAAGAAATAATCATGGAGTTTTGAACAAGATGAGAGTTGAAAGAGATCCTATTTTCATGGATCTAGTAAAGATAGATATGAGAATAAACATGGAAGGTGAAACATTAATGATTTTTCAAATGGTTTCCAAACCATATTTACTAAAAAGGATAATGAGTTATTAGACTGATGATGAGGAGTTTCAAAATAAGATTAAAGTTGTGAATGATGGGATATTGAGTGACTTCATATATGAAGATGAGATTTTGAAATTTGGGAAGAGACTTTGTGTTCCCAATTTACCTAATCTAAAAAGGGAATTGTTGGATGATGTTCATAGCTCCAATTTCTCTATACACCCTAGGAGCACCAAGATGTATAGATATTTGAAGGAACATTTTTGGTGGGACAACATGAAGAGAGAGATTGTTGATTTTGTGTTGAGATGTATGGTTTTTCAAAAATTAAAAGCTCAAAGAAAATAACCTGGAGGAGTCATGAAACCTCTTCCCATACCTGATTGGAAATGGAATAATATTATGATGGACTTTGTCACAGGGATACCAAAGACTCATAGAAGGAATGATGCAATATGGGTCATTGTTGATCGACTTACCAAGTTAGCACATTTTCTTGCTATAAGAGAAGATTTACCACTTGAACGTTTAACAAGAATGTATATTAATGAAGTTGTAAGACTTCATGGAGTACCCCTATCGATTATTTCTGATCGTGATCCCTATTTTATATCAAGATTCTGGAAAAGTCTTTATAGATCCCTAGATACTGAACTTCATTTGAGCACTGCCTACCACCCTCAAACTGATGGACAATCAGAATAGACTATTAAAACCTTATAAGACATGTTGAGATATTTCTCACTTGACTTTCAAGGTATGTGAGATCAATATTTACCTTTGGTATAATTTTCCTATAACAATAGCTTCCATTCAAGTATTCAGATGGCACTATATGAAGCGTTATATGGAAAGATATGTCACACACCAACTTTTTGGGATGATGTTGGTGAAAGAAAACTTGTAGGCCCAGAACTTGTTGAGGAAACGATGGAAAAAGTGAAGGTTATCCAAACCCACATCAAAGAATCTCAAACTAGGCATAAGAGCTATGCTGATAACTGAAGGAAGGATTTGGAATTTCAGGTAGGAGATCATGTTTTCTTGAAGGTATATCCATGGAAGGGAGTTAAATGATTCGGTAAGAAGGTTAAATTAATTCCTAGGTACATCAGACCTTTCCAAATTCTAGAACGAATTGGGGCTATAGATTACTGTTTGGAAATGCTACCAAGTCTCTCTAAAGTTCATGATGTGTTCCACATATCACTTTTAAGAGAATATATGCCTAACCCAATGAATGTACTCACTTATGAGGAATTAGAACTGGAACCCGATCTATCTTATTGTGAAGGTCATGTCAAGATTCTTGGTACAAGAGAACAAGTGATGAGAAACCGAATGACTTGTCTGGTAAAATTTCTATGGAGAAACCATAAGATGGAAGAGGCAACGTGGGAACCTGAGGAACTTACGATGAAGAACCACCCAAATCTTTTTATGCAGTAATATTCTAGAAATTTCTAGGACAAAATTATTTTAAGAAGGGGAGAATGTAACACCACAAGCTTCCACGGTACATTTCCCTTTGAATAATGCAATAGCTTTCATTGTACGCAACTTTGAGATTCTAACACACCGCGACCAATCAAAATAGTCGTTATAAATAGTAATACCCACTTTTGGAAATTTTATAAATTTTATCTTTTCAAATGGACTTCATTTTTTGGATTCGAAATATCGAATTTAGCTTAGGGTAAATTTTTGGTATTTTTCTGAAAACTTTCAATTTTTGATGAATAGTGAAAAACACTGCGTTATTGGTTAAAACCAAATATTTTATTTAAATAATTTTTATTTTATTTAAATTTATTTTAGGACAAAATAGATACATAATACCTATATAAGTTCAATGCAATTCATTGGAGTCAATTTATAATAATTTTAGATATATAAAAATTTTATTGAACTTTTTACCGTATTTTACCCACCTCCTAAGAGAATTTGAAAATTTACATAAAACATAATTTTACCATTTCTGTGAGTTGAATTTCAAAAATCCAAAAGACATGGTTAATATCAGTAAGTAAAATGTGGTTCAATAAGATGAAAATAATTTTTGATGAATAGTAACTTTTGACTTTTATTTACCACGATTAAAAGTAAATAGGGTAATTAAGGGTAAAAATGATATCATAATTACCCTAACACATGTCCTAATTCTACTGGATAAGTATAATTAGACCAAAAACAACCTTAGGAATAAAATATTATCCTCTTTGGTCCACTTGGATTAGATTAGGACATTTATTATTATTTTATTTAAAAAAGAGTTAAAATAGTTAAAATCAAAGTTTAATAACTAAACCATTTTTAATATAGGGTTATACATAAGATAAATTAGACTATAAATATTCATTATAAATCTAAAAATATTTCCTACATAATGGTATTTTATTTATAATTTTTAGACATTAAATAATTAAATTTATTTATGACACAATGATGATGCAGTAATTACCTTATTAATGAAAGATTAAAATAATTGATATTATAAATATCCAAATAAATTTAATTTGAGACTTTTAATGAATTAAACTAATTTTATAGGTTAATATGACATGTTAGGGTTGACTAAATGAGTTTTTTCGAAGTAATAATGCTGTTATGAAGTTAACAAAAACAAAATACCAAATAGTGTCAAAATTGACATAAAAGAGTTTTTAAAACAAATATTATATTATTAATTGATATTCTATTCCTAAAAATATAAGGTTCAGAAAAAGGGATTAAATAATATTATATATTTCATTAATGAACCACTTGAGGTTCTCTTTAAAGTTTATAGTAAGTTTATTAACCATATAATATAAAAATACAAAGAGACATGGTAAATGTCAAACTAGTTAACTAAGAGTTAAATCTAAAATATAAGGTTAATATAAAGACACAAACCTGTCTAAAACCTATTTATTGAGTGGTTTTAGACCCATAAC
The DNA here is from genome assembly GCA_963277665.1 of Viscum album. NCBI lineage: Eukaryota > Viridiplantae > Streptophyta > Magnoliopsida > Santalales > Viscaceae > Viscum > Viscum album. Next base: position 622,687,782 of record OY728150.1, on the reverse strand, counting down.
CACCTTATAATTTAAATAATTATTTTTTAAGCTATTAGAAACTGAAAATTATTTTATTATAAAATAATATTTCAAGCTTTTTCTAAAGTGACCCTCACCTCTCTTATAAAAGGACACTTCCCCTTCTCTTAATTTCACACCTCCAAAGCCATTTGGATTGGCCAAACCCTACCCAAATATCCTCCCAACTTTCCTCCCTTCATCCTAGATGCCTTCCTTTGGTCATAAATCCAACCTAAGAATCCTTTTTGATCAAATAAAAAGGAAGAACCCGAAGAAGAGGTAAATATTTCATCACCTCTTTCAAGTTCTTTTCTTCTTCCACTTCCTCTTTCTTTGTTGTTTCCATTATAAAATAATAACTCCAGTATCTTATATATACTGTGATTTTATTATAAAAAAGTTACAACCATATTCAATATTCTATCCATCCTATAAATGAAAAAGCCACCATACGTGCGTACGTACAGATTACCATCTCCACGTCGTGGTGTAGTTTGTTATTCAAACACTTCATCATTTGGATGAGTATAATAATGAGTATAAATGATGTAAATAATAAACATAACTTTAAAATGATTCAGTATATATGATATACCATCCAATTATATATTATTTTAATATCAAAAGAATGATATTTTCGCTCGTGCGTACGTACGGATTACCGTCTCCATGAATGCGATGAGATTAATTCTCCATCACATCCATTCAAGAATAATTTTCATTTCATGATTAAAAATAATGTTTAAGGAATTAATATCATTATGAATATGAATATTATACATCCTATCCATAAAAAACATTACTTACGTAGTAAATCATATAAAGGAAAACAAATCAGTTAACACCCAAAATGATGATACTACGGAAATATTATTAACAATGTAATATTATAAGTTCATATATGATATCATATTTATGTATATAGTTTTTGTATAATTTAATAACAATGTTTTAACTATTATAAAGGAGGTTAAAATACCATCGACTAAGGAAAAGTACAAGGTAATGGTTAATTTCACAATCTCTTTATTATCCAAGGTTGTTTTATAAGTGAGTATCTACTGAGACCTCTTTATCATCCACATCTATGTTTTCTTAAAAATATATTTCAATTTTTTTTTACTATTTAATAAACAATGGGTTAAATTCATTTATATACTTATTTGACCTTATATTTCTTTTAAAGGAACCTTTCCATCATTTTCCAAACAAGGCACTTTATGACCTTTTCGACAAAATTAAGGTAAGAATGTCTTTTTTTAACTTATACGGCGAGTGCGGCTATTTTCCATCGTTATAACATCGTCGAAGCTTCCCATAAAAGATTATAAGAATATTTTCAAAATAAATGTTTTCTTTTATAATTATATTACTTTTAAATGATTTCAAAATAGAAAGATATATTTCTCTAAAAAAAAGGTTTTGATTTCATCTATGTCAACATCATTTGATGGATTTTAAGATTATTTGAAGTTGATTTATTATGATACAATAATTCCACATTTTATTGAAGGTTTTGTGATATGTTTGACTGTGGATGTATTATTTTTACACCATTCATGGTTTATAGATAAAGTATTGACATTTCATATGCTAGTTTTAATACGAATGTTTATGTTATGTTTAAATATTTTAATATGAAGAATAAATTGGACTTAGTAAGTAATGGGTGTAGCTTGATATAGCTCCTCGATGAATCAGTAGGTCTCATGAGATGAACCAGTGTGTTGGCACAAGGCCTTGATAAAATATTATTTGTAGTCTTGGCACAAGGCCTTGACTCTGTGGTTATGAAGTCTGGAATTATGCATTCCATCATTATGAAAGTGGCTATTGATATTGCATGTGATTATTCGACTAGTAGAATATCCATGTGAATAAGTAAATGGCATTATTTGATTTTATCTTTGCCATATTATTTTGAAGTTCAATTTTAAAAGGCTTTTGTTTTAGTCTTTTACATTGACTTAAATATTTATGCTTATTTATGAAAGTTTCCACTATATTGTTATCCTTACTGAGTATATGAGCTCACCCCTTTTTATGTTTTATTTTTCCTAGGATGCGAAGAATTATATTATGACTGACCTGTAGGGATGGTCTAAGGGATATGAGTGTGGCCTATGAAGACTATGTTGTTGTAGTTTTTCATTTTATAATGTAATGTAAAACTTATGAATGTATCTAGTATTTCCAAGGCTAATAAACTAATCAGTATTTTGAGACTTGATCTTTTGTGATCATGCCAATGTTATGTAATAATGCATCAACTTTGGGTAACTAGGGTCAGGGCGTTAAAAAACATAGGAATGTATTAAAGCTTGTGATGAAACTAGGTCTGGTGCATCACAAATACCTTTATCGAGGTAAGTCCAGGTTACCATGGAATGGGATTAATGTTCTTAGTTTATACTTTTATGATTATATGATTTCACCTCATGTGACACACTTGGATTTTGTGGGTTTTAATTTCATTTGAATCTGACTCTTGACCATATCATCAATAGGCATCATATGCTTCATATTTGACACGTAGGTTTCAATGATATATATATATTGATTATGTGTGATTGTACTGATGATAGAGGAATCATTTAATTCAGTGTCAATAACTTGTACTATGTTTGTTAACATGAGTTCTTTATGACATTCTATTTGGATAAAACCCCGTGTATATTTACTTCTAATAATAGGTCATGTGTGACTATGGTGTAGTGAACCTCAGTTATAATAATGATTATGATGATGACAATGATGAATATTCCATCCATATATGAATGGATGGTGAAGTATACCTTTTAAGGTTGTTGTCAGGAATTTATTGACTCAGTGAAGAATCTTGTGTGAGTAGCAATTAAATAGGTATGGTTAATTAAGGTGAAATCTATAGACTATGTGGAGTTATCCATATAGCACCTAGTGGAATTTTGTCTAACTGAAATAGGCATCTATGGTCCCTCTAAATGGTTAGTCTAAGAGTGAATCCATCATAACTTTTTTGAAGAGATATTCCTAGATGACCTTCCATGAGTTGTGACCCCCGTGGGTTATGTGTAGGACCTTGTGGGCTTAGTGATGTGACTCTAGTTACTAGTGAGACAATGCATCATGCTATGTGAAGGTAACCTGAGTGATGGTGTTCCTTGTGAAGGGATAATAAAATTTAATACCTTAAGGGTAGTTTTTATTAATGAAAATTCCTTTTTCATGTGAATAAACTCATTAAGTCTTAGAGTAATATCTTAAAATAACCTTGAATCCCTATAGTATGGAGTACCTTGAGTGATAGTGCTTGTGATACAAGGTTAAGTTTTGGAATGCTTGGACACTTGCAGAATTGAGGGAAGGACCAAGGGTTTCTTGGCCTATTAGTTCAAAATGTGATTCTCATTGGATGTCAAGTAAAGATAATAGGTGGTGATACTTAGGAGGGTTAGATAATGGGTGGAAAATCATTGGATTGAACTGACACCCACATAATAGGCGATTTGTGGTTAATCTGGTAGTAAGTATATTCCAATCCTAAAGAGGAGTGCTGAGAGTACTTGGGTTTGGTGGTTCTATCACCTTATTGTGTGGATAGCTTAAGAGGCATGTGAGTCTAGGCCTAGAGGTTCATGACTCATAGTACAATAAACTTGTTAGGAGTAAAGAGTGGTGTTATCATGCCTTCCTAGACAATTTTTCTTGTGTGAAAATTCATGCTATGGTTATGCACAGATTGGTAGAAGATAGGTGGTGAGAGGACCATTGAGAATGTTCTAAGTTCTATTTATGAAATCAAAAGAGGTAGTTTCAGCAGGTCACTGATGAATTTAGTTCAAATTCACCCTCAAAATTAGCAAGTGAAATGTTCAACATGAAGCTTACAGGACTTGGAAGACCATATTTTGATGTGTGTGGAGATGTATTCATGGAGGGAGATGAAATCAGTGATATATCACAGTACCTTTGTGTGAAAAAACCATGTTTTTCATTTATGGAGGTGTCGTGGTTCAGTGTAGAGCCTTGCGTGGGGGGATGAGACACATCTAGGGTGAAATTTATAACCCATGTATAGGCTACTGTAGGATGTAACTTGCACCAAGAATGGATTTTTGAATGTAGTGGAGTGAATTCTGGGTAATCTAGGTATGTGCGGTTCATGGTTCTTTATTTGAAAATTGGGTATGGATGAATGATTACACTAAGTCATTGAATTTAGTGATGAACTATATGGGAATCGATAGTATTATGCATGGAATTTTATTTGAAAATAAGGATACTTTTATGGATGAGAGCATTGATTTGGTCATTAGTGAATGACCCTCTCATAGGAAGGGGTGTGGTGGTGTGTAAGAACAACCATTTAATAATTGTGGTGACTCTTGGAGAATGAAGTGTGGTGGACTTGAGAGTAACTGATTCCATGATGAATTCATGATGTTTGATTTATATGTATCACTTTATAGAGACTAGATGCAGTCTTTAGACTCAAGGAGAAATCAGTGTGAACCAAGGAGTTAGATCATTATCATGTTGGTGCATGATTAAGAGTCGTGTGGCTGGTGAAAGTGGTTGGTGAACCAATCAAGGAATTTTATTCAAATTAATATTAGACTTTTTAAAGTTTGTTAGATCAATTTAACAATACCTAGAAGGTTTAAGGTATCATAATCAATGGATTTGTGGAGTGTCAGTTGTTGAGGCCGGGTACCTTTATAAGAAGTAGGGTGGGAGGGAACCAGCTGTTGCTCCTTTTGAACCTAAATGTGGTGGTTATAACTACATAAAGCTCATCATATTTGGTAATACATAGGTATTAAATCCTTTCTATTTTTTTTCAATATTGGGTTGCATTGATTGGTAAAGACTCATTGGTTTGGGTCGAAACTAGGAATGAGGTTTGGGTATCAAATTTTAACCCATGTTTTTACATTTGATCAAGAGAGATGGAACTAAACCATACTAGGTGTGACATTAGAATTTTAGAATCTTGTTCTACATTGTAATTCCTAAGGTATATAGAACCATATTACTTCAAGAGGAATCATTTTAAGACACTGTGCTATGTCAAGTTAGTCTGGTGCAGTGATTGTGGTACCGATGTTGTGTGATAACAAGTGTATGAATCAGATTTTGGTGTTTATTCTTGGAGTCACACAACAAGAGTGTGATGGGAGTTTAGGAATGAGTGTGTTTTTGGGTGATAAGTTAGTATTTAAGGATGTAATATAGAGACCTCCTATAGATGATGATCAAGGTGGATTAGGAGACTTAATTCACATGATACCATAACTTCCTGAGGAAAATAAGTACTATGGTGGGGTGATTATAATGACTTGTTTCATTACCTATCTTAAATTTCGGATTAATTTTTAACTTTTTGTATGGTGGATGGATCATTCGGAGAACTTGCTTATGAACTGAGATTCTATCTATTTAGAACTTCATAAATAGGTATTTTTACGCTAAGAAGAAAGCTTGGTGGGTGGCTCAAAGCTTGAGTTTTTAGTGGAGGAGGCTTGGAATAGTTGGGGCTTCTATTGTAGTCACTGCCTAGTTTGTATGGTGAGTGGTAGCCCTATTACCCAAGAGGACTCACTGACCTGTTGGTGAACCCACACAGAGTAGCCAATAGCCTACCAACTAACCGGTGGGGCATGCTAGGCACCTTTTAAGGGAATTTTGGTCCTTTAGACCATTGAGTCCCCCTTATGATTTATCTCATTGGCTCTAATTTTTGAGGTCCATTCATCCATACCCTCATCTTCTAATATCTATATGAGTTACTCTTTATTTGAAGTGTATCTAGGTGAGATCCATTGGCAAATCTAGGAAAGATCCTTTGTTTTTCTTAGATCTTGGATCCCTTCTTTCACATATGGTGAAGGATCATTGCTCCATTCATTGTGGATGATACTCTTGGTAAGTATTGGAATTTACAATTCTATAATGTATTAATTTTCATCAAATTATATCCCTCCATGGTCAACTTAATATTTTCTTGAATCTTGGAAATATCTTGATTAGAGAATTAGATAAAAATTCCATTAGATCATGATGGAATTGTCTAAGAATGATGGGGATTTGGATAATCATGGCTAGAGGATGTCCCATGATGTTGAAAATATTCCATTATTGGGAGTTTCATTGAAGGTATGTCCCTTGGTGTTTCCTTCTATGGGTTTTGGTCAAATTTATTTGAATTGGGTATGAGATCATTGAATTAAATTGGGGTTTTTTCATGCCTTAGAACCAGGATTATGCTGGGAGTGGTCGAATTCCATTGGACGATGTTTCATATAAGGTAAATTACTTGGTTGAATTATTATAAAGGTTACGATTTAATTATATTAAATTTTCCTTTGTTTTATTTATGTGAGATAGGGATTTTTCCCAGAATAATTTCAAAAGTGGGAGATAAAACCTCCATGGGTTGTTGGTCATGGTTCCATATAGGCAATGATATATGGTGAGTCTTTTTTCAAGTATTCCTTTTCTTCCTTTGGCTATGAAGTTCATTTGAATAATTTAATTAATTATAATTTAGTTATAATTAAGTAATTTGGAATGCTTATGCATGAGTTAGAACCTCATGGTAATCTATGGTGGCTGAATGGACTTGGATGACTCAGACAAAGCATCTGGGATTTTATTAGATGAGAGTTGGCTCTGTGTTGAGGTAAATAGTACCATGTGATATACCCTATGTTATTATTCATGATTTATTATCATGTGATATAAGGTTTTCCATGTTGGTTTAGTGACCTTTAATTCATAATTGAGTTATGATTGCATGTATTTCTTAATCAGTCTAATGGGATCCAAGTCTTAACTAATTAAAGGGACCTTGCCTAATGTAACTAAACAAAGTGACAAGGGCTAGGATCAACCCTTGTGCATTGGATTTATGGTATCCACTGATGAATAAGGTTTTATCACATGTGTGTGCATGATTACCCCATGAAACTATGTTTTATATATTGACCACATGCGTGTGTAGCTTGTGAGACCATGTTTGATGTTTGATCACATGTGGGTGTGTGTGTGGCCTGAGAGACCCATATATGATTCTAGATTACATGAGCGTGCTTATGTATCTTGTTATACCATGTTTTATGATGATTACATGTATTTGTATGTTACTATATATTCTCATGATGACATTCTATGCTTGGACTTGTATGATCTACCTTGTTACGTGTTATTAATTTTCCTTTATAGACATTACTTTGGTACTTAGGATAGGTGGATCATATTGATGTGGTTTTCCATTAGAGGGGGAGTGTTCACAACTTATGATGATTATGATGGTGGACCTGGACACAGGTCAAGGGCATGATGGCCTTGAGTCCAGACCTTCAATGACAACAACAAGGCATGAAAACCTTGTGGCCTAACTCAAAACTCAACACCTTAAGGATTTCTAGTAACATGTTCTCCAAATGTCCTTATGGCCAACCTAAAACTCAATGCATTGTGGATACTGAGTAACATGTTTACTAACCTTGTGGCTAGTTCTTAATCACTTCTAACATCTTTTGATTATCCTTCTAGAATGGATTCAAAGTAGGTATGACCGGGGGTTATGGTAGCTTGGTAAGCACATGAACACTTAACATATGGGTGTTTTTGATTACTTTTTCATTGATGATTATATGACATGATTGCAAAGTTATGTTTTTCCTATTTACTTTCTGCTCAACTTATCACATTCATGTACACTATATTTACTAGTTAGGTACTTGACCATGTTGGTGGTTCCCTACTGAGTTATATTCACACCCTTCTTGGGAGAAAATGAAACATGGGTACCCAAGAAGCCATCATTTATTGCAGGTATAGGTTAGGTTGAGGCTTGGGTTCGATCATCTAGTGAGATAGCTCACTAGAAGTCAGGAGATCAGGAGGAGGTGAGGATTGGGGTTGGGTGTAAAGCCTCTTGTACTTTTATTATTTTTTACATCTTGTGTATGTGATCGACCTAGTGGGTGATCTATGTCCTATATTAAGGTATGACTATTTAGGTTTTTTGTTTCTACATTCATACATTACATATGGTATGTATTGTATATTGTTACATGTTTGGTTATTTTATATTTTTTGTGCACTCTGATTGGGGGTATAGTCTCCTCATGATTCCACTTTAGACCCTCACTGCTAATTGGTAGCCTTTAGTGTATGGGGATGCACTCCTGAGGTCATGTGCCACTGTAGCCCAAATACAGTGATTCAAGTTAGGGTGTTACACTATAGTAGTATATTTTCACTACCACCAAAATATTGGTTTCCTATGATGGTAGAGTCTTCTCATGACCTTCCTAGGTTATCCCTATATTCTACATGTCATTCCCATATCAAAATATGGTCACAAGCTAGGTGGTCCATGGAAGTAGGGCCTTACCTATACCTTCCCATGATGTTTTTTCATCCACTATTTCATTATTTCTTCATACTATGGCCATGGGACACCATTCTTATGGCTGTAGGTTGTCTACCACCATTGGAAACACATGCCCATGGATATAAGGAAACCTATGGGCACAGTACTGTTGACCTTGGATATAGGACTGTGGCCATAGGCCATTTTTCTAGTAGTGATTATCATATCATGTATAAGGAAAATAAATTTTTTATATGAATACAACACTTTAACACCTATCTCCCACACCAATTTCAAATCACCAATCAATGGTGATGACTAGAAATCAATATCATTTCCAGGTTGTTTTTCTATGTAAATCATCAAACTCATTATAACATTTTCCAACTTTATATAGATTTGTGGGGAATGGTTGTAAACTTATAACATAATATTCCATGAACTATATTGTCCATTAAGGATATGATATATATTCATTACATTCATGTACAATCCTAGTCTAAGTTTTCTAACTTTATTTCCAAAATTAGAAAATTGTTGATCAAATTACTTCTACTATAGTGAATCTACTGTGTGATGTAGGTTTCCATTGGATATTATATCATATAAATTCCATAACAACCTATTTGAACCATTTAAATTTGAAAATAAAATATTAAAATGGGTAATTATTAGAAGGTACCAAACTACCTTAACAAGAGGTTTGATATCTTGACTTAGAGATGAATCAAAATTGGATTTTCTATCTATTTTATATCATGATGTCCCACATTTATGATATTTTTAAAAGCATTCATATTAGTTACTATAAAAAAAATAACCATTAAGGTGAGAATGTATCTACTTATACCCTATTCCCATAATACATATTTTTTTTTGGAATCATAATTTGAATATGGAAGGCCACTATTATCTATAAGTATCTCTTTCAAAAGTTTAAAAAATTCAATGAAATTTGTGTCACTATAATCATAAATAAATTTTAAGTTAACCAATATTATTACTACTGATAACATGATAAAATAAGTATAACCTAGGTATGATGGTTTTTCAGCATTTACATATAATTATTTTACCACTACTATTTTCAAGGTTATTAACTCCCATATCATAAATTAATTAATCAATACATTCTGATGTATCATATTAAAAATCTTCATCATCATAATATATTAAATTATGTATTGTTTCAACATCCTATATATAATGGTTTTAACTTATATTAAATCCACAACCAATCAATTGATCTTTAATTTATCTAGATACTAATTTTATCACTTTAAACACTTCATGCATGGATAGTAAAACATGTGTATGTTTTCAACATCCTGTTTAGAAAATTATAAGAAATCATCAAATCCACTCTCATATTCATCACTTTTTCTTTGCATGTTTATCTAATCATGATCCATTAATTACCTAAAACATAAATACAAATTAAGAATGAATTTGAATTTTTTTATTACTATGAATTAAATTTATGTTTTAAAAATAGGTATAATTTTTTTACCAATATTACTTTATAAATTATAATTTAAAAATATGTTTTTCTAATATATATATATATATATATATATATCATGTTGATAACAAATATATATATGGGGTTTTAATATTTATATCATAATAAAATAATAATAATAATATTATATTAAATTTTAATAACAATATATTTACATATGTGTGTGTACGCACACACATGTTTTCTATATAAATACATTTTATAAAATATTTTAAAAATATAACAAAAAAATTCATTATTATTTCAATATTTACATTTTATTATTATTAATTATTTTTAACATAGAAATACACATATGATGATTTAATAATTATATTGTATACTTTTCACGATTTAACAGAATTCATTTTTACATTTGGATAAAAACATAATTACACATTCAACTAATCTAACACTGAATACTAAAAAAAATATATTTAAAAATAAAAAAATAACTAAATATTCATATATTAAAAACATAATCATAATAAACAAATCAAATTTAAATTTAAAAAGAAAATAACTTAATAATTGATTTGGAAATGTAAAATGAAATGATTTATTAAATCCATTATAGTTAATACAAAAAATCTATGCTCAAAATAAAAAAACCATAAAAAATGAAAATAGTGACAAAGAACATATAAATAACATGATGGAGAATTAATGAATGTGGAAAGTTGGTGGAGAAGTAATGAAACCATGGTGGAATAATGATGGAGGTTTGATCATATGTAGAAAGGAAGTAGAGAAATGATAGTGGGTTGAAAAGCAAAGAAAGGAGGGAGGTTGTCGAGATTCACGACTGGGGTTTTAAATTAGAGCATTGGAAAAAATATGGAGGAAGATGAGATCTAAATGTTTTAATTTTTTTAAAATAATTTTAACAGTATTTGTAACAATCTAACTCCAATAACCCAAATCCAATGTTTACTTTATTACATTGGTACAATATACAAGGGATTACAACATAGAGGATCGATCAATTTGGTGGTCCTTAGAGACTAGATACATACATGATTTCCATATTACATTAGAAAAATAAAATATAGGATGAAAATATTTATTGGATCCTTGAATATCATTCAAGTATTCCTTCTTCATATCCCAAGGAAAGGAAAACATAATAAAGGGTGAGTTAAAAATCTCAGTAAGATAACACGTACAATAAAAACTATCATGAGTAGATAAGGAAAAACATTATGGTAGAGTTAATAATCAATAAATATTACATTTAATTGATAAATTGATCATTAAATACATCCATAAATGAAAGTAAACATATGGATAATGATAATTGAATTCTCACTAATAGAAATGTATAATGTTAGGCATTCATGATCTTATTTCCAATGCCTTATTCCAATACATCATGAATATTAACTCAATGGACTTGTTCTATGAAACTTTCAATAATTGGGAAAACATACAGCAAATACCCAACTAATAAGTTATGCCAATCGGTTTGTCTCATGAGCCCATTGATGCATTGATGGGCTATCTATAATCGGGCCCCACCCATTACTTATATTGAAAGCGCACTTAAAAAAATAAATGCATGTGATACATGTATAATAAATAAAACACACACACACACACAATATATTAAATATGCATGTAATGTATATATTTATTTTTTTAGGCGATGAAACATGGGCACTAACACTTTACTTATAATGGTTTCACCAGTTTAGAGCCAAAGGTTGGTCCATTCAAAGATTGAAATTTATTAATTGAAATGATTTAAATTAACTACACTCAATGGGAAGTAACATATATGATGTGTTACTAAAGTGGGATTCATCTATAAAATATAATAATTTCTCTCTCATTGGGTGTATGATGTGTTTGAGAAACTGTAAACTACTGTTGAAATCTATTCTTCCCAAAAACCCATTTATCTCATTTGATAAGATTCTAGAACCCATTATGATTTCGTGTATCCTCACAAAACATTCATAGATCACTCAAATTGTGTATCACCTTAGTGGAAGGGTGTATTCATCCACTTCTCTTCATGATCTCTATAAACTATTATCCTTTGAAGGATAAAGATGGTAGTCGTTGCAACTTGCGAATACCAAGTACTTTGTTTTTGTGATATTTCATGCAATTGATTTCTTGAAGATATATATACATGCCTAAGTTTAGGGTTTTATTATAATGGAAATGATCATACAAAACCCATTAGTGGGTTTAGAGTGAGTTTCTTTAAGAATAAAACATATTTTCATCATTGGTTTTCAAGAAAATCATAATAAAAAATGAAGAATAGCATTTTCATAAAATGTATACATGATATTGATCTTTATGTGAGCAGTGTAAAGGTAAATATTATTTACACTTATGTGAGTAGGCTATATAAAAGTGACACCCTTATGCAGAATGTTTTGCGTAAGGGTGACCACTTTATTACCTCTACCAAAGGGTTTACATAAAGGTAATACCCTTATGCAACATGTTTACGTAAAGGTCACTAGCACTTTACCCTTACCTTTATAGGTACTAAATCCATTGTGTAAAGGTTCTTGTTTTTTACCTTTACATAGCATAAGAAAAATAGATATTATATATACATAAGGGGAATGCATAAATGTATTACCTATACATGAGGCGTTGTGTAAGGTTTTTTTTATGCCAACCCTTACACAATTGGCATTTCATAATGGTATTAGCATTCTATAGAGAGTCTAAATAAAGGTAAAGGGTAGTTACCCTTACATAGAATGTTTATATAAGGGTAAAGGGAGGACACCCTTACATAGAATATGGACTCTACCTAAGGGTAAATATGAAAAAAATCATTAAAAAATGTTTTTAAATATAAAATGATTTCATGATTTATAAAATGTTTATAAATAATAAAAAGGGTATTTTGTAAATATTTAATTTATAGAGATTTAATTAATTAATTAATTAATTAAAAATTGTTTATAATTAATTAAATAATTTTTTATGAAACATTTTCCCCATTTATTAAAGGTTAATATTTTAAAATACCTTTTGGAAAATTAAATGGCATACCTTATGATCTCGAAATTAAATGTTTATTTAAAAATCATAAAGTATATTTTAAAAATCATTTATAAATTATAAAAAATATATGATATTTAAATTATACAAAATGATTATATAATAGAAATTAAATTATAAAATTTTTATTGTTAATGGAATATCATATAAATTCTATATAATATAAAATATGAATGGGTTCATATTTAAATAAATATAAAATGTTTATATTATTTCTAATTTATAAAATTTTTATAATTAGAATTAATTTATGAATAGTTCATAAATGTATAATGTTTAGGAAAATAAATAAATTATTTATTTATTTGTTAAAATTATTTGATACTCAAGTTTAGTAATTTTTTTATAAAATTTGAATATTGTGTATGCCCATTTATATGATAAATTGATTCTAGGATAGAGACTTGTATATCATTCTAGGTTCTATATCATAAAATTTAGTTTTCATATACCTTGACCTTAGTTTTTAATTATAGTTATGAGATTAAGAATAGTTATTGAATGTAGTTTTTATATATTAGGTGATAGAATTATTATTAATTGAATCATCTCTTGAGTAAAATCTCCCCAGGTATAGGGACTTGGGGTTAGGACACCTACTTTCCCAGAGGATTATTCCTTGTCTAGGGAAATGAATGGAGTTGGCTATCTGTCGCTCTGGGCTTACTCATGTGGAGTTATTAATTCTCATATAACTCTATGAATTTACATGAAGTGTTTATATACCTTATTCATATGATGAATTTGGATATGTATGAATATACTTGGCTTTATTTTGGGTGAGTAACACAAAATTGTGGGTTGTGTAAATAATTACATATTAATGTGGTTTGAACACATTAATTTGGTGGTTGAAACTTAGATTTACAAAACTAAATCATTAGAAGCATACATACACAAAATAAATAAAACATGAAAAGATAAATATTATATATGATGTAATATTTATGAATTTAATATGAATATGATGTATATTAAATTGGAGAGACTAAAAACCCCTAAACACTAAGTATGAGATTCCTTATAATTTGGAAATTTTCAAGACCTCTATCATTCAACTATGTATTTTCGAGCTCAATATGAGTACCTATGGATTATCTTATGTAAGGTAATAAAGCTATTAGTAACTCTAGATTTTCATGTTGGGTATTATCAAGCTTAATAAGAGTATCCCTTGATTGTCTTTTGTTATCTTATTCTTAGCATTTTATTTGGATTACACTAGTTGGGAATCCCTAACGGTTAACATACTGGAGGAATAGAGTTGATTGAATCTATGTGATGGATTTGGATAAGTGGTTATCTTCTCAACTATCGAAGAATCATAACTATTATGATCAGGACGATTCCTTACATAAATAATCATGGATTTCTTATGTGATAAATGGTGTAAATAATGATGAAATATGGATCTTGGCTCACTAAATGGATATACTTTTTGGGATCATCATTTTAGTGGGTTAACTTTTTCTTAAATACCTTAATGAAAACATATAATACGTGATAATCACCTAATAATATTCCCTTTTTGTAGATTATGGAATAATTCACACAAATCATATTGAGATTATTAATAGGTATGGACTATATAATAGTTAAAGAATAGTATCTTGGAATGAGAAGTATTCTCAAGGAGAAGAATTCTGAGTACCCAAAATGTGAATGTTATAGAAACTAATTTATCCAACTCTGACTCATGGTTATTAGATACCAGGTGTGCATCACACACATTTTTTTACAAACATAGACTCAGAGATAAGAGGGAATTGATGAAGGGTGAAGTATATTCCCATGTTGGTAGTGGAGAAAGAGTTTCTACATTAGTGGTTAACACCTATGACATGATTTTATGAAGTGGATTGATCCAAGAATTGAAAAACTGTTATTATATTCCTATCATAAGCAATAATTTTATTTCTATATCTTTTTTAGACAAGATGGTATTTTAATTCACTATTAATAATAAGAGTTGTTATATATATAAGAATGAATTTTTTATGGCACTGGGAATATAATTAATGGTTTATATATTCTTGATATAGATAATCCTGTTTACAAATTTAAAATAAGAATCTCAAAGTTAATTCTAATCCCACCTACCTTTTTCATTTTCTCCTTGGACATATAAATAAGAAACACATTCAAAGGATATATAGAGATGGATTGTTGGAATAATTCAATTATGAGTAATTTGATACATGTAGATCTTATTTATTGGAAAAAATGAGAAAGTCGCCTTTTGAGAGAAAAGGTGAGAGGGCAAGTGAACTATTGTATTTTATACATAGTGATGTATGTAGACTAATGAGTACACAAGAAAATGGCGGTTTTAGGTACTTTTTTTTACTTTCACAAATTACTTTAGTCAGTATGGTTATGTATTTATAATGAAACATAAGTATTAAAATTAATAAAAGTTCAAATAGTTTCAAAAAGAAGTACAAAATCAACTGGGAAAATTTATTAAAGTCCTTCGATCATTTCAAGGTGGTGAATACTTGAGCCAAGAATTCATATTTCATCTAAGATATTGTAGAATTGTTTTACAATTAACTCCTATCAGAACACATCAATGGTGTAACATCCTGGGTTTTTAGAGTGGGTCAAAATCCCCTCCCTTTTTGATTTTTTGGAGTTTGGTGGGTATGATAATTTATTTTTCAAACTTTGGAACCCAATTTTGAGTTTTTTCCACCCAAAATATTGTTTTTATATGGGTTTAGAGATTTAGAAAAGGCCTTGAGTGTTCGGAAGGGTTTTGGGTGCTTTGGAGGCCCTAAGATCCTATTTTAGTGACTTGTAGAATGAGGTGCATGGTTTGGGGTAAACTGTGTGCCCTCTTAGTAAAAAACATACCCAATTTTGTACTAATGCATAGTTTGGAAAACCATGTGGGTTGGGGCACATGACCATGAATGATACTCTATAGTTTTTATAGAGGGCTTCTGCCCAGTTTACGCATAGTTAGGGAAAACCGTGCACAATCTACATGGGTAGTACCACTTAGGCAGTACCCTCACACTATAGCACGCATGATTTTCACATGGTTAGTGAAAAATGTATAGGCTAACCATGAAAGTATGGGATCCTTAGCATCAGTATCTACACAGTTTCCACACGTTTTGAAAAACAGTGTGGGCTAACCGTCTGGCCTCTTTGAGGAGTGAAAAGGCAGTTTTTTCCTCCCTCTATTTTCTCCTTTTCTCATTATTTTTCCTCAATTTTCCTTTGTGGGTCGCACACAATATTAGAGGGAGCCCTCAATTTTCCTTCTCCTAGGTATTGATCTAGTTTCTTCATTAAAGATCTGTTCTTCAAACCATTTGCGGTGTTGGATCCATATCAATAAGGATCTCTTCACCCATGCTTCTCTTTTTCTTTTTTCTCACATCACAAATCACTAAATTCATTCGAGACGTTTTCCCCTATTTTTAGTATGTTTATAAAAAACATAAATTTCTTCCAAATTGGAAAGAGTTAGAGGATAATATCATATATGCCTATGTCTATGACTCCAAGGTAGGTGGTGCATACTTTTCTTTGATATTTCATGAGCGTTTGGGCGGAATAGATTTTAGCATGTTACCATTTGAGACCATTTAAATTTTACATTTTTTATTAATTAATTAATTGAACCCTTGTGGGATTCCAATGAACATTCCCACTCAAGTCCATAAGTGGTTCGAGATGTGCAAGAGGTGTTGGACCTTGGGTAGTTTGGTTGAGGGTGTTCTTTATATTAAATTTATTTTTTATATTTATTTTGAGTTATTCAATTCAATTGTATAGAATTTTTTTATTTAAATTGAAGTGAATATTATATTTAAATTTCTTATGATGTAATTATAAGTTTTAATGGAACATGATGGGATTGAACCAAGGATTGAGATAATGATGGCTATCTATTTGAGGCGATGTGATCATCAGGATAGGATTGGCCCATGTTTACTTAGGTGATGTGATCACTAGTTGGGAGACATATTCATTGGTTGAGGAGGCAAGGATGTAAGTTTGATGGTATGAACCATGTTATTGGATGTAATGACCATCATATTTGAGTGACATGGTTATAGGGGCATGTGATTCTAGAGTTGGTGTGGTTTAGGTACTATTTTGGTGATGGTACTCACCCGTATTTGGCCAAAGCACTGTTTGGAGTTGTGTGCACACATGTTGAATCAGTGATGAGGTGGTTTTGACCACTCATATGGGTATATGACCCCGTTAGTGTGGATTAGGTAAATTTTTTGGAGGTGATTGTTGTAAAAATCCATAGGGATGATGAGGATCCATCTGATGATAGTATTGAGGATGTCAGTTGGGAGATGAGGCTCATCATTCTTGAGGCCATTGGGACATTACTTGTTTAGGAGGAAGTAAATTGATACTCCTTATGATATCATTCTATAATCATATGGTGATATTAATTTGAGGATAAATATCACTATGCCTATGGATATCAAGCTTTGAACCGATAGGTGCTTTTGAGCAGGGGTTTGAGGGACTAGATTTGTATTGTTTGGGAATGCCTTTAGGACATCGATTACTTAGTTGATGGTACAAGCTGCTGAGTGATATCTGGAGGTGGAACCTGAGGGTTCACCTAGGGTTATTTGACTTAGGGTATGACTTGGGGGATATACTAAGGATCCTCTCCTCCTCAGTGATTCCAGCATTGTCCGAATCAGGTGATAGCTTCCTGGTGGCTGTTGAGCACTAGGGAAGCTTGTATTTACTTTATTCTTGCACTTATGCTTATTTATTTTTAGTATAAAACTGGTTAATATCAAATTTAAGGTACATAAACATGAGTGGTACCCTACTAAGAATCATTATCAAACCCTATACGGTCCCTTCGGGACATGTGTAGACTTTATGATTTTGAGTTTAGATAAGGGATCAGCTTTAGGAGATGGATCTTAGTGGTTGTTTAGCATGATATGGAAGGCTGGGGACCTTGAGGTTCCTACCTTAGCTGAAGTTACTATTTTTCTTTCCTTTTAGTCTCATCATGCTTATATACGTATATACTAATGGTTGTTCAAGGGCGACCCTTTACTACTTATTATATTGTATGAACTATTTTGTATGCATGTTTTATTTAGAATATATAAATGGAATATTGATTTTTTATTTATTTCTACTACAATTATTGATTATACTTTCGTTATTGTATGATATTGATTGTTCTTCCACCATGGGTGGGTCTGGTTCAAGTCTGATGAGTATTTTCTTCTGCTACTTGTTATATATATATATACACACACATTATCAAACCATTACTATATCATCACCTGTGGGTATAGTCTCCCCGCTATTACTCTTCCACACCCTCACTGCTTGTTGACAGCCTTTGGCATATAAGGATGTGGGACTAAGGCCAATGGTACTCGGCCTGTAATCACTGTTCGGGTCAGGGCACTACAAGTGGTATCAGTGCAGTTTCTTACTGGGAATTAGTAGTGGTGTTTGGATGGATACTAATGGTACCGAATGATTTTCTTTTCTTATGTTCTTACTATTTGGGTTATGGTAGACTGGAGATTAGGATGTTGTTAGAACTAGATTTATATCTTGTGATTGGGTTCCTACAACCCCATGCATGAGGAACAAACCAAGTTACCCTGGGCAGGAATTTCTATTCTATTTTTCTCATTTTATTGTTGATTTTATTTCCACCTTGATTGGTACAATTGGATTTGAATTGTATTTTTTGTGACATATGACATGTGATCCTTGTCCTGGTAGGGAATGGAAGGAGATATTAGAAACTTGTCCTGGTAAGTCATAAGGAAAGGTTGGTTTGCTATGCATGTTTATGATTTTGATTAGGCACATATGATGTTTAATTATATATATATATGTGTGTGTGTGTGTGTGTGTTTGTTCCAGTGATATGAATTTTATGTGATGTGTGATACTTATATATGGGCCTGACTCTTATAGGAGAAGGTAGGTATGATTAAATGGGGTGTTGTTGATCACCAGGTTGGGTGATGTGGTTTTTGGTTTGAGGAGACATGGTTTGTCAGGACAGGTGTGGCCTGAGGAATATTTGATACTTGTCTCTAATATGGGTGGGTAAGGAGAACATGAGGCCAGAATGACTTGTGGCATGGTTGCAATAGGGTAGAGTAAGTGTAGAGAGTTAATGCTACCTATTACCGTTTTCCCTATCTACATGATATACATATGTTATCTGGGTTGTTTGACCATGTAATGGTATTCGATGGGTTTCCACCTAGATGGGATACAATGAACCATTAGGAGATCAATGGTTTAGTTTTATAGAATCATGCACAGGTTGAGACCCCTGAGGGTTAGGAAGAGCATGAGCCATAGGTACAGGATTAGGTATAGGTTTAGGTGTTGGCAGGGAATCCTCTAGATTTGACAATGTTTGGGTCATGGCTTGATGAGAAGCTCAAAGTGAGTCTGGTATGCGTGATCTAGGGGATCAATAGGGGAGATCAGGGAACAGATCCTTCCATGTGATATCTTACTTGGGAGTTCCAGTCGTAACACCAACCACTTTTTTAGGGAGAGGGTGGTCCACAGGTGGTTGATAATTGGATCTGTCCATGTAGATGATCTTAAAGAAAATATAGATGCCTCTAGGGTAGAGGGTGAAGTTGGAAACCTACATGAACAGAGGACCAACTAAGCACTGGTGGGATGTGCATGTTCAGGCAGGCAGACATGAGGGATTGGCCTGGAAGGATTTTGAGGCTAGGTTCTTCGATCACTTCTTCTTAGAGATGCTAAGGGTGGAGAGATCTTAGGAGTTCTTAAGCCTTCAGCAGGGTGACATGTCTATCATGGACTATGCAGTGACATTCACTGAATTGTGTCGCTTTACACCCGACATGGTGAGAGACGACACATTGAGGGTGAGGCATTTTGAGGATGGTTTATGACATGCCATTCGAGTGTAGGTAAACATATTTAGGTTGGTATCATTCTTATAGGCGGTGAATCAGGCACTCATAGCTGGGGGAAACATTACGGATTGGTATTACTCGATCTAGGTGATGAATTCAAGTGATGTCAGTGGTGACGCTTCAGATAGTAGGAAGTGGGGCCAGGATGAGTTTCAACAAGGAATTCAGGCCAAATACTTGAGCAGAACACCTTAAAGTGGATCTTCGATGGTTTTATTTTAGTGTGGGAAGTCAAGACATATATGGAATCGGTGTGAGAGACCCCCAAAATAGTGTAGGGCATATGGACAGGTCAATCATCTCAAGAGGTTCTATAGGAATAATTCTCATACATCTAATAATTAGGGACTGGGGTAGACACAAGGCTCTCAAATCGAATCAGGAGTGGTATCGTGTGATAATAACCAAGGTTCAGCTGCATGCAGAGGTCATGGAAGAGTAAGTGGGGCCCAAAATTGGGGTCAGTGGCCAGTGTCTGGTGCAACACCATAGAGAGGCTAGGCTTCAGGCAGTCAGGCTTCAGGCCAGGTGCATGCTGTGGAGCTTCCAAGTGCTGAGCAAGCTGGTGAACCGACGATGGTCAGAGGTATGCCATGGGAATAACCACGATTTTTTTCTTTTGGAATTTAATTTTTAGGCATTTCCATTTTGGGTGTACAAGGTGCATGAGATATATGTATGTACTGACCAAACACTGGTTAATAGGTTGGAATCATTTCAAATGCATTATATATATATGAGGTGTGTGACACCGGGACTTATGTGTGAGCATCATTGGATGTGTGATTATTGTGGTGAGTTGGCACTGGGGAATCGAGGATATGCGGGTTAATTGAGGTGTGTAGGAATATGGGCATCATTGAGATGTAGTACTTGATGGAGGTGTGAGTAACCAAGACTGTTTGAGCATTTTTTGAGATGCAGGACCTTATTGGCATCATGTGTGACATGAGCACGAGACGTGCACTAATGCAATGCATGATTATAAGGGGTGTCAGATATGACATGGGAGAACCTAATGAATTAAAAGAGTGATGATGAATCATAAGAGGAATTTTGAGTCTAGTAATGGTTGATGAACCATTTGTTTGATTTGAGATTTGGGTTGTGATATGACTGGGGTAGGTCACTCCTAAGGTGGGGAGATGCCCCCCTGAGGTGGTTGACATATTCCCTTTTGACTGGGGTAGTCTGATTTATTTTAAATGGGATGGGTATGTTCAGTACCATCTCAGTTTTATGTTTTATAGTTCAGGGACGATCTATGTTAATGTGGGGAGATTGTAACATCCCAAGTATTTGGAGTGAGTTTAAATCCTCTCTATTTTTTATTTTTTGGAATTTGGTGGGTAAGGAAATTTCTTTTTTTGGATATTCAGAACCCAATTCTGAGTTTTCTGTCAACCTAATATCTTGTTTTTTAATGGGTTTAGAGTTTTAGCAAAGGCCTTGGGTGTTCTTAAGTGTTTTGGGTGCGTTGGAGGCCTGAAGACTCTATTTTGGTGAGTTGTAGGCTGAGGCACATGGTTTGGGGTAAACTGTGTGGCCTCTCAGTGAAAACCGTGCATCCTAATTTTGTACTACCACATAGTTTAAAAAAACATGTAGGTAGGGGTGCATGACCATGTGTGAAACTCTACAGTTTTTGCAGAGGAATTCCACACAGTTTGTGAATGTTTAGGGTAAAACATGCACAAGCCTCATAGGTAGTGCCACTTAGGTATTACCCTCACACTGTAGCATGTACGATTTGCATATGGTTAGGGAAAATCATATGTGCTAACAGTGTGGGGATAGGCTCTTTAATAGTAGGAGTCACATGATTTCCATACTGTTTAGAAAACCACGTGAGCTAGCTGTGCGGCCTATTTAAGTGGTGAAAACTTGGTTTTCCCCTCGCTCTATTTTCTCCTTTTCTCATTTTTTCCTCCTTTTTTATTGGGTTTCACACATCATTGGAGGGAGCCCCCCAATTTCCTCCTCCTAGGTATTGATCTACTTTCTTTATTTAACCTTCATTATTCAAGCTGTTTGTGGCATTGGATTCATATCAGTAAGGCTCTCCTCATCCATGCCTCTCTTGTTCTTTGCTCTCGCCTCACAAATTACTAAATCCGTTCAAGTAATTTTCCTTATTTTTAGGGAATTCATTGGAAATGAAAATTTCTTCCAAATCAGTTGGATTTAGAGGATAAGATCAAATTTACTTATGTCTATGAATCCAAGGTAGGTGGTGCATAATTTTCGTTGAGATTTAATGAGTGTTTTGGGGGTGCTACTTTTATCGCATCATTGTATTGACTAGAGAGACCATTTAAATTTTATGTTTGTTATTAATTATTTAATTGAACCGTTGTGGGATACCAAAAATCATTCCCGCTCAATTATACAAGTGGTTCGAGCCATGAGAGAGGCGTTGGACCTTGGGTAGTTTGGTCGAGGGTGTTATTTATATTAAATTGATTTTTTATATTTATTTTGAGTTGTTCAATTAAATCATATTGAATTGTTTTATTTAAATTGAAGAGAATTATATATGTGAAATTCTTATGATGTACTACTGAGTTACAATGGAATGTGACGGGATCATCCTGAGGATTGAGATAACGACAACTATCTGTTTGAGGCAATGTGATTGTTAGAATGGGATTGGTCTAGGTTTACTTGGGTGATGTGATCACTAGTTGGGTGATATGGTCATCTGTTGAAGTGGAAAGTCCATTAGGTTGAGGGCATGGCCTGTGTTATTAGATGGAATGACCATCATATTTGAGTGACATGGTCGTAGGGGCATGAGGTGCCAGAGTTGGAGTGACTTAGGTACTATTTTTGTGACGCCGCTCACTATTATTTGGACAAAGCATCGTTTGGTGTCATGTGCACACATTTTGACTTAGTGATGAGGTGGTCTTGACCACTTGTGTGGGTATAGACCCCTTATAGTGTGAATTAGGTAATTGTTTTGGGGGTGAATATCGTAGAAATCCATGAGGATGGAGAGGATCCATCAGATAAAAGTGTTGAGGATGTCATTTGGGAGCTGAGACTCGCCATGCTTGAGGTTGTTAGGCTAGGACTTATTTAGGAGGAAAAACATTTCCAATCCTTAAGACATCGTGCTATGATCAGATGATGATATTACTTTGAGGATAGATATTTCCATGCCTCTAGATATTGGGCTTCGAGTCGATGAGTGCTTTCGAGTAGGGGTCCGAGGGACCAGATTTGTATCGTTTGGGGGTGCCTTTGGGATGTCAGTTACTTGGTTGATGGCATGAGGTGTTGGGTGATATTTGGAGGTAGAAATTGAGGGTTAACTTGTGTCTATTTAAAATCAGGGTATGCCTTGGGCCATGGTATAAGGATCTTCTCCTCAGTTATTTTGGTATTGGATGAAGTAGGTGATAACTTCCTGGTGGTTGTTGAGCACCAGGGAAGCTTATGTTTCTTTATTATTGCAATGTTACTTATTTATTTTTAGTAAAAACCTACTTAATCTCAAATTTAAGGTACACAAACATGGGTTGTATCCTACTGGGACTCATTCTCACACCCTACATGGGCCCTTTGGGATGCATGTAGACTTTAGTATTTTGCGTTTAGGTAAGGGATCAAATTCAGGAGTTGAATATTAGTGGCTTTTTAGCATGAGATAGAAGGATGGGGACCTTGAGGTTCCTTCCTCAGCTAGAGTTACTATTTTTCTTTCCTTTTAGTTTTAGCATTCTTATATATGTATATACTGATGGTTGAATATGGGCGACCCTTTACTACTTATTGTGTTGTATAAACTGTTTTGTATGCATCTTTTGTTTAGTATCTACAAATAGAATATTGGTTTGTTTATTTATTTCCATTGCTATTGTTGATTATGATTCCTCTATTGTATGATATTGAGTATACTTCCACCATGGGTAGGTCTGGTTTGAGTCTGCTGAGTCTTTTCTTTCACTACTTGTTATATATATATATATTCTCAGACCATTAATATATCACCACATGAGGGTATAGTCTCCCCACTATTACTCTTCCACACCCTTGTTGCTAGTCGACAGCCTTTGGTATACAGGGAGGTACACATAAGGCCAGTGGCACTCAGCTCAGAAGCACTGTTCGGGTCAGAGCACTACAAATGGAATGGTGTGTCTAAAAGGATTAATCATACATTGTTAGACATGGTTTGATCAATGATGAGTCTATCTGACCATTCTATTTCATTTTGGGATTATTTTCTGGAGACTATTGTATTCTTACTAGACTTCATTCCATATAAATCAATCATAAAGACACTATATGAGATGACATGAGAAATATCCCAGTTTGTATTATGTGAATATTTAGGAATATTAAGAATTCATATGATTATTGGATTTTGACAATCTTTAATCTAAATATAATAAATTCTTATTTGTTGGTTATCCCAAAGAAACCGTGGGATGCTACTTTTATAATCCTATTTAACACAAAGTTTTTGTGGACTGATGAGGTGTTTTCCTTGATAAGGAACACAAGATTCATGGTGTATATGGGAGGAAAGTTGAACTTGAATAATTTAAGGAAAAAAATAATAAATGTTTCTGATATTGAGGTTGATCTAATTTTGCAAAGAGTTTTGGAATAACCGACTCAAGTTACACAATAAACTCAAAGGTTTGGAAGGATTCATTAGGAACCTAAGAGATATGGATTTCTCATGGTCAATGATGATGAAGTAACATTCATAGAAGATGAACCTACTTCCTACCAATAGGCCATTGAGATTTTTAATTACAATAAACAGTTAAAATCCATGGAATCTGAGATGGACTCTATGTACACTAACCAAGTTTGTAACTTGGTCGATACAACCAAAGGGGTGATACCCATATGGTGAAAGTGTGTTTTTTCATAAAAAAACTAACATGGATGGTATATTTTCTATATATAAAGAATGTCTAGTGGAAAAGGGTTAAAAACAAGTTTATGGTATTTACCATGAAGAGACTTTTTCACCTGTTTCAATGATAAATTCCATTTTAATTTTTCTAGCCATAACAACTCATTATGATTATGAAATAAATTATATGGATGTCAAAACCATATTCCTTAAAAAGGAATTTAGTATAGTACATGTATATAGTATAACCTGAGGGTTTTTAAGTTCTAAGTGAGGCTGATAAGGTTTTCTATTATAATGGTCCATTTATTGACTAAAGTAAGTTTCTTGAAGTTGGAATATCCAGTTTGATGATGTAATCAAATATTTTGGTTTCATCAAGAATGTGGATGATTATTATGTATACAAGAATATTAGTGGTATTATAATAGTGTTTTTTATATTGTATGTAGATGAAATACTACTTATTTTAAATGAAATCCCGTCACTTCACTCTATGAAGATGTTTATAGGTAAATGTTTCTCAATGAAAGACATGGGTGAAGAAACTTACATATTTGATATAAGGATCTATAGAAATATATTTAAGAGGTTTCTTGGGCTGAGTTAGAACATATATATTGGTAAATTTCTAAAGTGGTTTAGAATGGAGAACTCTAATAAGGGGTTATTACCAGTATTGCATGGAACAAATCTTAGGAAGATTTAGGTTTCTTCTAAAGAATTAGAAAGGATATATATGATTCCTTATACATATTACATAGGATCTACTATGTATGTCATGTTATGTACTAAACATGATGTCTCACATGCTTTTAGAATAATAAGTAGACACCAATCCAATCCCAGTGATAATCATTGGATTACTATGAAGAACATACTTAAGTACTTAGAAAGAAGTAAGGATATGTTCTTGGTCATTGGAGGATAGGACAAGATCTATGTAAAGGGTTACACAGATTATAGTTTCCAATATGAAAAAGATGATATGAAGTCTCAATATAGATTTGTGTTTTTCCTAAATGGTGGATCAATTAGTTTGAAGAGTTTCAAACATGATAACATAGAAGACTCAACAACAAAGAAAAAATACATCACTACATAAAATACTATAAATGAAGTCATTTGGATCAAGAATTTAATTTATGAACATGGAGTGGTTCCTAGTATCGAGGGAGAAATAGAGCTATATTGTGATAACAATAATGCTGCTTCTCAAGCTAAGGAACCCCAGTATCACCAAAGGACAAAACACATCCTTCAAAAATACCATATCATATGAGAGATCATTTGCCAACGAGCCCGTACCTGAGTGGTAAGGGCTCATACTTGGCATCCAAGAGACTCGGGTTCAAAACCGAGTGGAGGTGAATTTTGGGGTCACTGTAGCAGTTACTGTTCGGTATTGTAGCAGCCAAAACTATTCACCCGATTTGGGCCTTCGGGCCACCGGTTTGGGCCTACGGGTCTCCAGGGCATTTGGGTCATCAAAGGCCTTCGGGCCACAGGGCCTTCGAGTCACGTAGACCATGGAGTAGCCCAGTTCACATAGAACAAGCCCTAGAAGAGGATCAGAGAAACATGAATAGCAACCACCAGATGCAGAGCTAACCAGATTGAAAAAATGAGAGGGTATGACAGCCGCCATCGAGACCAGGCACCGTGCAGCTTTTTACGAGCAATGCTAGTCGATCCGCAATGCAAGGTAGGGAGCTAGGAGATCAATGACATGGAAAGCTAGGGAGGGGAAATTCAAGTGGGATGGGCCTACATGTCATGTATTGGGCATGGTATGCCTTTGGGCCTTCGGGTCAGGTATTGCAGGTTTTTTGGGCCTTGTGCCTTGGGCCTACAGGTCATGTTTGGGTTCCCCTTCAACCCTTAAAAGGGGGATTATCCATAATAAAATAAAAAAGAAGGCCTTTGGGCCATTTGGGTATGAGAGATCATTGAGGGGGTGATGAAAATATTAGTTGGGTGGATATTTAGTAGAATGTAGAACATCCATTGACAAAACCATTATCACAACAACAATATGAGGATAATATAGAATATTTGGGTTTAAAATACATGATATATTGGTTGTAATGGTTGTAAATGTATTGTGTTATTATAATAAATATAATCTCTAATTATCATTTATTCAAGTGTGTTGTAATTCATTTTATATGAATGGTTGTATGATAATATCACCTCAAAGTATGACTTTGAGTTGTCCCTAATTGATTACCATTATAGAGTACTATGGTTTGTAATGATATGATAAGGTTAGCTTGAATAGATTCTTATAATCATTAAAAATAATTGTATTTGAGTAATGAATAATGGATTAATAATTTATTATGTATAGAATTATTACTTGGATTGATCCACAAGAGTATATCTCATGGAATGTCATACAGTCAATGATACACTTTGGGGTGTATGATTATTATCAATAATTCTTACCTAAGGTTGGTGAGATACCTAGAATGATAACCTTAATACTTTGATACACTACTTATGGAAGTCTACATGTTGAATTATATAATGCAAAGGTGTTTGGGTATGTTCCTAATCATGACGCCGGTTAGATCACAACAAATATGGGATTTGTAAACTTGTATGAAAAGTTAAATAAATTTGGCACTTGATTGAATTAGACCAATGAAATGCATTTCCATGATTATTTATTTCATATATGATGTTTTCATCTACCTGGATAAGTGACATGTGATTTAATTATTAAATAAATGAATGACATGCGATGTATTCATAGATTTGATCAATCATTTTTAGAGAATCAAGAAATGATAAGAGGCCAATACTAGATTGATATGTTCCATGTTTAGTGGTTTCTTGATGTCATGAAAAAAGGGATTATATAGGTATACACATGATGTATATGATACATCTTGTGGTGGAGATGTTTTTATAGAGATATGAGTATGTTTGATGGAGATTATACCAGACCCCTTAGTAGATTAAGTAGTACTGGTGATTATCTAGAGGCCTCTATTTGATTACAACTATGTAATAGGGATTTCATAGTTTTTTTTTTCAATGCTGCTAAGTCTTGAAGGGTCATACAGTTGGGCCCTTAGATAAAGATAAAACTTGGACTAAGTATTTTTTCAAAATGAAGTGACTTTGATGAAAAATTGTATCCAAAAGAGTTTGGATGGATTCAAAAAGTTTTTTGAAGTTTGGAACTAAGTCGTTATGGATTTTTAATATATTTGGAAGATTGTTTAAAGTGAACTTAAAAACATACATGCACATGATACATGTATAATAAATTATATATATATATATATATATATATATTCTATTAAATATGAATATGATGCATACTCAGATTGCTATATGTGATGCAACATGTGTACTGTCACTTTACCCATAATAGTTTCATCAGTTTAGAACCAAAGTTTGGCTCCTTCAAAGCTTGAAATTTATTCATTGAAATGATTTCAATGAATTACACTCAATGGGTAGTAACACACATGATGTGTTACCGAAGTGGGAGCCTCCATATTGTGATATTAAAGAGAATATGTTCTCTCTTGTTGGGTATATGATGTGTGTGAGACATTGCTAAACTACTGTTGAAATATCTTCTTCCTAAAAATCTATTTATGTCATTTGAAAAGACTCTATAACCCCTTAAAAATTTGGGTACCCTCACAAAATGTTCATGGATCCATTGCCTAGTGTATCACATCAAAGGTAGGGTGCATTAGTTCACTACTATTCATGATATCCATCAACCATTACCCTATTAAGGATAAAGTTGGTAGCTAGTGCAACTTGTGAATACCAAGTACTCTATTTTAGTAATATTTTTTGTGGTTGATTCCATGAAGATATATTTTCCTATGTTTTGGGTTATCTTCCACTAAAAATTATCATTATATGATCATATGATACCCATCAACTTATATATTTTCAATGCATTCCTTATATATTGAATCAAAAATATAAAACATAATCAAAATGTCTTATCAATAAATAAATATTCACATTGAATCAAGAATATGGAACACCAATATTTCCCCAATAAATGAAATAACTCTCTTAATAATATTCCTTCAATTAATACTATATATAGAAATGGTATAGGGTTAATACAATATCAAATTAATATAAATGATACTAAATAAATTCATGATATTGAAAATATATCCATGAAGGAGAAAAATAATGTCTAATGAATAATAGAGAGTAATAGAGAACATGATCATAAGAAAGTGAATGATCTCAAAATAACGCATAATCCATAATTCAATAAAGGATCTTAGAATAACATCAATTCACTAGAAACAATGTTTTATAATAAAGGAAATTACTCTGATAATTAGAGAGGAAAATGGAAGCGAAACCTTAAAAATAACTTTCCTTAAAACTTTTGTAACTTTATTGTAAAAATGAAGTTATAAATCATTATAAAAATTCTTTTCAACCTTTTAGAAAATAATGCATTTTTATTTTAATATAAAAACTTAAAATTAATAGAATAATGGGGAAATTTATTTTATTTTTAAAACCATGTAAACTTATAGAGGAATATAAATAGTTAATAATGATATTGGAGGTGGGAAAATTTGTTCATGTCATATACATTAAAAATAAAATTCATTTCAAATTTTTATAAAAAGTCAAAAATGACTTGTTCATAAAAAAATAAAAATATTCATTTTAAACCTTTGTAAATAAAGTAACATATATTATAAAAATACCTTTATTAAATATTTAATTATTGGTAAAAACTTCTATAAAATAATTTGAATAACTTGGATATGAAAGAAAAATATTCTTGACCTAAAAGAGGAAATAAAGTTAGTTTTTTTTAAAAAAATATTTTAGTATTTGAGTTCCAAAAGAGAATAAATGTCAGAAGAAAAACATGGGAACCTTATAATTAACCATAATAGAATAAAATATATTGTGTTTAATAAATAAATTCCATTTAATTCTTCCAATGTAAATTTAAACACGAATAATCCCAAATAAGAGTGAAATTGTAAAATAAACCTTTACGGTTTTAATAACTTCTGAATCAAAACCCTATAAAAGAGAAAACAAAAAAGGAAACTTAAAATACCATGAATAAATAGTAATTCATGATATAATATGTCAAAGGGTTATTTTATAAACCATATAAAATAAATTAGGTGCATAATATAAAATATGTCTCAATTGAGTGGAATTGAGATGAAAAACCCTTAAATTGGATTCCTGGTTCGCTCGAATGGACCATAGGCCTTCTTTTTATTTTATTTTATAACAGATAATCCCCATTTTAATGGATGAAGGGTAACCCATACATGACACATAGGACCAAGGCACAAGGCCCGACATAACCCTTAATACATGACCCGAAGACCCAGAGGCATACCATGCCCAATACATGACCCATAGGCCCAACCCACTAGAACTGCCCCTTCCCAGCTTCTACATCATTGATAGCATAACTACCCAACTTGAATTACTTATTGGTTAGAATTTCCCCATACAAAGCTTCACGGTGTTTGGTCCCGATGGCAGTTTCCATACCCTCTCTTTCTTCCAATCCAGTTAGCTCTGCTTCTGGTGACTGCTACTCTTGTTGCTCTGATCCTCTTTTGGGGCCTGATCTATGTGAACTAGGCTACTCCATGGTCTCTATGGCCTGAAGCCCTGAGGCCCGAAGGCCTTTATGAAGACGTGAAGGCCTTTGAGACCCAAAACCCAAACCGATGGCCCGAAGGCCCAAATCGGGTGAATAGTTTCGATTGCTACAGTACCAAATAGTACCTACTACAGTACTTCTATAGTACTGTTATAGTCCCAAAAATTCACCTCCACCAAATTTTGAACCTGGGTCTCTTGGATTCTTAGTAGGATCCCTTACCACTCGGGTATGGTCTCGTTGGCGATTCCTGCTTGGTTAGACATGTTATATCCTATCGAATAATAAATTTAAATTTATTAAATACTTTATTAATAATATTTTTTATATATATTCCATTTTAAGGTCTTTTTATAATCATTTTAAATCCTTTCATTGTATATTTATTGATTACATCTACCACTTAAGGTTGTTCAATCAATTTCTCCAAAACTACTTCGGTATATATATCATGGTCAAATATGTTATAAAATGGTTCCTTAATATAATTTTTTTAATAATTTAATTAATATAATTTTTATACATTATATACAATTTATTATTATCCATGAAGGATGATAATAGAAAAATGAATTACATCACTTCGTGGAGGTGGTAGTCTACATGTACGCATGAGCGACATTATCATTTTACAAATAATGGTAGGGTAAGAAATTAGGTGATATATTATATTTATATAATCATATTTATGTCATAAATATCATATATATTCCTTAATTACATCTTTATAATCATCTATATGAGTCGATGATGAAAAAAATTACACCACTATATGGAGATGGTAGGCCGTATGTACACACATTCAATGTTTTCATTTTCTATAGGAAGGAAAAAAGATAGAGAATGGATATACCATTAACATAAAAATATCTCAGTATGGTTAATATACTGATGCAACTATTTTAATATTATTGTTGAATATTTTATGAAATTTTAAGAATAATTGAACTTGGAAAATCATGGAAGGAACATATAACTCTTTATTTGGTAATCTTCTTTGGCTTACACCTTAAGCCTTATTAAAGTAGTATTTTAGTGAGACTATGAACTATAGTTATAGAAAAAGAATATTAGTAATGTATTTGTTTAGGTATTAGTTGTGAAACCCCATAACTTCTCTCCTGGATCCAATGCCATAAACACATACTTTATATACTTGCTTTGATACTATGTGTAAAAACCTAGATATAACCTTCCTTAATTATAAAATTAATAATTATTATTGTATCTTTTATATCCCAAGGATATTTCTAGGTTTACATATTTATATAATTATGAAAAAGTAATAACTACCAAATCTCATGTTCTTTGTTTCAAATAAACAATTTTTTTCATTATATATGAAACTACATAATCTATAATGAGCTTTCAACATCCCCCATAAATTATTTCACACATACTATCCTTCTAAACATGTCATGTGTACTAATATTCTTAAAAAATTAATCAATAGAAACATAAGATAAGGTTGAGATAAAATTATTATTATGCTAAACATGTTACTGAAGTTGTCAAAAACACAAGCATAATATGGTAGGAATACATAATTCGAATAATGCCATAATCAACTGAAACTAAGAGAATTCTATATCCATGGAAATTAATGAAAACTTGGATATAAATAATAATGATCACATATTGATGGAATTCATAATTATAGACATAAAAACATGTTTTCAATGCCCTTTTACAAGACATTATACTGATATGGAGATATGTATACACCGAAACCAAAGTCGTTTTGTCTCATGAGACTTGTCAATGTGTTGAGGGGTTATATGATTTTGGAACCCACCCATTACTTTATTAAGTCCAATGTATACACAATAAGAGTCAAAAATACCTTTCATACCATTTTATAAGGAACCCGTGGATGAATTAAAACATGAATATCCATATAATAAAGAATATATAATATCAATACATGATCAACCTGTGTTAGTAGTCAATAATCAGCAAGAATGTCAATACTTTTCTCCATGCCAATGAAAGGGATAACATGATCATAAAACATACCATGAAATAAGGTGTATTCTCAAAAAATACATAGTAAACTTTCCAATGATCATCCATATTATGATAACAATATGCAAAACATTAATACTTTTACCCATGTTAATAAAAGTGATAACATGATCATAACCCATCTAAAGGATGAATGTGGATGGTTGAAAAAGAACATAACCCAAGAATTTAGAAATATTTTTCAAATGGTTTATATTTTAGGAATTTATATCTCCAAGAAAAAATGAGATAATACCACATAATAAAATGAAATGGTAGAATGTACCCAACTTATATGAAACAAGTATAATAGAAATAATCATAGCTCAATGAATGAAAATTGAGTTACCAAAAATATCTACAACTGGGGTAATAATTGAGTAACATAAATATGATGAAAAATAACTTATTTTTATTATAATTTACCATGAATATCATAAATATATGATAAATATACATCCATGGTCAGTGAATGTGCCATTCAAGAGAAAACACGATGTATAACTTAAACATATCTCAAGGAATTAAATTTTAAGACAAATAAACCTTGATACTTGAGTAAAATATTAATAAAGAACCTTTAAATACCATGAGTAAAATATATTAAATGATATAATACCTCAAATAGGTAGTATATATACCACACAAATGAAATTAGGTGCACAATACCAAACATGTCTCAAAGAGAGGAATTTGAGATAAAAACCCTTACCTTGTATTCCCACTCTATAGACCCTATTATAACCTTAAATATAATGAAAAAAATATCTTAATAACATATCTCATAAACTTAATATAATCATAATACCAATTTTATAATTATTTTATAACCATATATTAAAAATATATTAACCGCTAATAGTTTATTTTCATTATCGGGTGTTAGAACTTTTGGTTGTTTGTTTCGTATAAAATTCATGAAGATGGGATTTATTGTCTTTAAGAAGTTTAAATTTTATGATTCATACACAATTAAATATAGAGTATTAATTTTTTTAAATGATTAATTAATCCTTATTTTCATTAGGTGAAAGACATTAACATGACTTGTGAAAATGGAAATCGTGATGAACTTATTTTTGACATTTTTAATGATTGAAAGGTGATATATTAATATTTTTTAAAATATTAATAATAACCTTAAAAAATAATTAAAAAATAATAAATATATTATTATCACATGATATTACCATTATATGAAATCCCACAATCTTTTATGACATAATTATTATAACATCATTTACATAAGTAGTTAAGTCGACCCATATGGTAACGTGTTATAATGATTTAATTAATAATGGTATGTATTTATATAATTATAATGTGAGATAAATAATCTTAAAAATTTCATAAAAATCATATATCCACATTAAATAAATTCTAGGAACCATCAATGATGGGTGGCGATGAAAAATGAAATCTGTCATTCGTGGAGGTGGTAGTCCACATGTAGGCAGTACTAACAATCCCATTTATCAATGAATAAATGGAATGATGGTATATAAAAAATGACCCTTTAATAATTTTATTTGTGATATATATGACATATTTATTCATAAAACCCATTCTTTATAATATCCTTGAGAGGAGGTGAATAAAAATTAATTACATCTCGTCATGAAGGTGGTAGTCTACACGTACGCACGATCGATGTTTTGTTTTTTCTTAGTGGATGGAATAGAATAAATAATTGTTGTTTAATTAATATAATTAAATTATAGTATATTAATAATACTTATTTAATTATATTCATAAGTTTATAGAAGGTTATAATAGTAAAAATTAAGAAGTAAACACTAATAGGAAGTTGATACTCACGTCAGGGACTTGAATTTTCACTAGGAATTCTCTTTTTAAAATAAAGGACTTATGATAAATTATAGAGACCATAAGATTTTGGAAATGGGATAGTTTTATAGGAGGGTAAATTTTTTAAATTTTAAGGGGTAAATTATAAGTTAAGATTAGTCTTGAAGTAGAGGAATTTTTACCATTTTATAAGTGAAGAGAAGGGCACTTTTGGGAGCACTTTTAACATTTTCAATAATGTGATGTTACTATTCCAAGGTCAATGGATCCAAAATGGAAACGACTGAAGTAAAAAGTGATTTTGGGTCTAAAATAACCATAAAAACTAATTTTGGAGTTAAATTTGAGTGTTTTATGGCTTTTTATTTCAACTTTTTAACTTTTAACCCCAATTTACTTTACCTTGGTAATTAATTTTTAACCTTAGTAATTAATATTAATGAAAAAATTAACGTTGAACCCTTTAATTTTTTTAATATTATTATTTTAAAATTTTGAAATTTTTTTATCAAATAATTTTTCTTATGTTTTTAAAAGTTAATTTTAAGATTAGTGCACATAACACATAAAATAAGTTTTTATAAAAAAGTTTGTTTTTTAAGAATAAAATTTCTGTGTAATCCATAGTTATTAAAATTATAAATTAACCTTACATATATTGTTTATTTTAAATAAAATAAAAGTTATGATCCTTTCATGGAAATACAAAATCAAATCTCACCTTGAAAATACTTGATTCAAAGAAAAGATCTAACATAATTTTTTATTAAACTAACATTTTAATTTAGTTCTAAAAATATTTGATATAGGATTTATAATCTCAATGAATATATTAAAATGAATAATTTTATTACTTAAATACATATTTTATTAATTACAAGGTTTTTTAAACTAGATACTCTTACATAATCATAAAAATTATTATTTTCTCAAAAACAATTTTTTTACTAAAAAACATTTTTTTTCGAAAAAACCCAAAATTTCAACTTAATATAATATCATTATTATAAATCCAAAATTATTTATATATTATAAAATTCAAATTATAAAGTTTATAAATTCAATTTTTAAAAAAAATCATAAAATATAATGAAAAACAATTATTATTGGGAAATGACATTTTAAAATATTAGCTGTTATTATTATTATTTCATATTATATACCAAATAAATTGGGTTTATACAATTATTAGTATCAAACATAATTTATTATCATTAATTTTATGTCTCTTGAAATATAAATTCATATTTCATAAAAGGAAATTTTCTAGACAAATACTTTTCTAAACAATAAATGATCTTATTAGTCATTTTAGGCGAACTAATTGAATTTCATTCATATTAAAAGTAGAAATTATTTTCTTTATAAATTATTTAATATAGTGGTTACTCATATTCATCCCTACTAATTAAACATCTATATTTTAAAGATCATACTTAAATATTTATATTTTATCTAAATATATCACTATTTCATTTAAGTTTGGTATTGCGTGTGAAGTAAGCTATTGAACACATTGACTTATGTAAAGGTAATCATATATTAATATCTCAAGGTGTTACATTCTTCTCATAAATAAAATTTTTCCTCAAAAATTTAATTATTACTCACTGAATAACATAGGTGAGGATATTATTAATATATTTATCATTTGGGGTATAACCTCTAATATAACATCTACCATACTCTCTAAGGCTATATCAAGTTACTTAACTTTATTCAAATAACTTTATCTATTCATACAATAATTTTCCCAATTATTTAAACACCCTAATCATATATTATCCATAACCCTAATCATATATTATCCATAACTTACCATTCTCAAAACCATTTGAATCCCCAAGTCAATAAACCACAGTGAAATTATATATTCTTCCCAAAAATTAACTCCATCTATAACTCTCAAATGGTATTAACCACTAGTTCATAAGGTCACACACTAGTCAATATATATCATAATCCCAAACATTAGATAAAATTTACTAAAAATATCACGAATTATCATCAATCCCAATGATATTGATACTACATAACTTATATTTTCAAAATCACCTAACCCTTTATTATCTCAACATCAAACATATACTAAACCTAAAACTTGACCATCCCCCAAACATGTATTCTTAAATAGTTATATCTAAAAATATAACCTTGACATAAAATAATTTCTCAAGATTATTAATACCCTTTAATATATGATTTCAAACTATTAATGTAAAATTACTAAAGAGTGATCCTTATATGTTTCATATAATCCTCAATATACCAAAATGTCATCAATACATATCATTTCACTAATTAAAATAGCTAAGAGTATCCAAAATTTATTTATATTATGATATCAACCTCACTACCCTAGGTAATACTAGGAAACTAACCTTTTCTATCATAATAGTCATATAATGAAATTATTAACCATTTCTATTATAAGACAAATTGGTTTATAGATACATACCTTTCTTAGCTTTATTTTTGCGATCCTGTCTCAAAAAAACACTAAAACCAAAATGGTTATGCTAATATCCAAAATATTAATATGAAAAGATCATTCTGAATATATATCACCTTATGAAATATTTGTTTTTAATGTATGATACTTTCAAACCAATATATGACTCTCTTTGTTCAATACTTGGTTATTCATGACCATTTTTCTATTAAGTTCTCTAAATTAATCAGTTCACATCATTATTAAACCCTTCAGAATGATTTTCAAAGAGAATTTTATTAAACAAATAATATACATCAGGAGTTTCTAGCTAGGTTTGTAGTCTTATTCCCACTCATCGTGCATCATAGTGATTCTTGGGTCAATGCTCAACCATCCATTTTTGGGGTGATTACCCTTAGGGGCATCTGTACCACATCTGCATCGACCTGTAGTATCCAGATAGGGATGTATTGCTTGAAAAAACTACATAATATCCACTTTACCAAAACATCTGGATATTATCCAATACTTAGAATTATTATTAGGTTTTACAGTAAAGTCATCTCATCCTAATCCCCAAATAAAATGTGCATTATGGACTTAGTATTAAATCATATAATATTCCAAAGAGTTATATATTATGATCAATATTAACTTATCAACCCTTAAATTATCCTAAAAAAATATCATAATCTATAAAGTTATCTAAAACTTTCCTCTGATACCAATTGTGAAATCTCTGATTACCTCTCCCAGATCTGGTGCCATAAACACATACTTTACATACTCACTTTGATCCCAAGTGTAAAAGCCTGTATATAACCAACCTTAATTACAAAATTAATAATGATTATTGTATCCCTTACATATTAAGGTTATTTTTAGGTTTATATATTTATATAATTATGATAAAACAATTACTACCAAATCCTATGTTATTTGTATCAAATAAACATTTTTTTCATTATATATCAAACTACTTGATCCATTATGAGTCTTCAATATCTCCTATAAATTATTCAACATGTTTTATCCTTATAAACATGTAATGTGTGTTAATATTATTTATCACCCAAGGAATGGAAATATAAGAAAGGGGTGATCTCAAATTCTCAGTAAAGGAAACATGTAACTGAATCTGTCAAAAATATAATCTAATATGATAGGAATAAATAATTTGAATAATTATATAATCAACTGAAACTGAGAGCATGTTGTATCTATGAAAATTAACAAAATCATTAATATTAATAATATTGATCTCATATATATGGAATTAATAATGTTATCATAAAAAAATATAGCCAAGGCCTTGTTCCAAGTCACTATACTGATATGGGGAGCGGTATACACCAAAACCCAAGATATTTTGTCTCACGAGACTCATCGATGCATTGATGGGATATATAATTATGGGCCCCACCTATCACTTGATTAAGTCTAATTTATTCACCATTATAGTCAACAAGACCTTTCATACTATTCAATAAGGAACCTCTAGCTGAATAAAAACATATCTATCCATATAATGAATAATACAAAATATCAATACATGATCAACCTATGTTAGCAACCAATAATCATCAAGAATGTCAATACTTTTCCCCTTTTCAATGAAAGGGACAACATGATCATAACCCATACCAATAAAGAAGGTGTATGATAAAACAATATATAGTCAAATTTAAAAAGGTCATTCATATTTTCATAATAATATAAACAATTCCAATACTTTTTCCCATTTTAATAAAAGTGATGACATGATCAAAACCCATCCATAGGAATAAAGTAGATGGTTGAAAAAGAATGTAACCCAAGAAGTGATAAATATTTGTTAAAGGGTTTATTTGGTAGGAATTTATATCCCACAAAAATAATGATCAAATACCACATAATATAATAAAAGGGTATAATGTACCCAACCTATATGAATTAAGTATAATAGAAATGATCATAACTCAATGCATGAAAATCGAGTTACCAAAAAGCTTTACAGCTAGGGTAACAATCGAGTAAAAACCATATATTGAAAAAGAAATTATTTAGGTTAATATTTAACATGAATAAAAATATATATAATAAATATACATCCATGGATAGTGAATACACCATTCAAGGGAAGACATAGTGAATAACTTAAACATGTCTCAAGGGATTAAAGTTTAAGACAAAAAATCCTTACGATCTGACTAACATATTAATCAAAACCCCTTGAAAGAGATGGATCATGACTGAACATAAAATTACATGATTAAAATATATTACATGATATTATATCTCAAATAGGTAGTATATACATCACATAAATGAAATTATGTGCATAATACCAAACATGTCTCAAAGAGAGGAATTCGAGACAAAAACCCCTACCTTGTACTCCCTCTTACTCGACTATGATCTAACCCCCTGTATAATGAATATAATATCTTAATAAATTATCTAAAAACCTTACTATAAAAATAATAACCTTTTTATAATTATTTTTAACCATATATTACAAATATATTAACCACTTATAGTTTATTTTCATTATCTGGTGCTAGAATGTTCGACTTCTTGTTTCGTATAAAATTCATGAAGACGAGATCAATTATCACTAAGTTTTTTTAAAGTTAATAATTCCTAGACAATTCAATATATAATAATAATTTTTTCAATGATTACTAA
Organism: Viscum album; assembly: GCA_963277665.1. Taxonomy (NCBI): domain Eukaryota; kingdom Viridiplantae; phylum Streptophyta; class Magnoliopsida; order Santalales; family Viscaceae; genus Viscum; species Viscum album. The sequence continues at coordinate 622,648,502 of OY728150.1, read as the reverse complement.
ACTCCCATTTTTATTAGGTGAAATACATGAATATGGCATGCGAAAATCAAAATTTTAACAAACTTGCTTTGGACGTTTTTAACGACCGAATGGTGATATATTAATAAATATTTTAAATATTAACAAAAAAATTCCTGAATAATTTAAACATATTTAATATATAATAATTAAATGATATTACCATTATATTACATCCCATAACCATTTATGACATAATTTTTATAACATCATTTACATAGGTGACCAAGTCAACCCATATGGAAACATGTAATAATGATTTAATGACTAAGGGAATATATATAGATAATAATAATGTGACATATATATAGGATTAAACATTTAATAAAAATAATAAATCCTCATTAAATCCATTCTAGGAACCATCAATGATGGGTGGTGATGAAAAATAAAATTCATTGTTCGTGGAGGCGGTAGTCCGCACATATGCACGATTAACAATACCATTTCTCAATGAATGGAAAAAATGATGGTATATGAAAAATAATACTTCAAGAATTGTATTTTTTACATATAAAACATATTTATTCTTCAAGTTCATTATTGATACCATACCTGAGAGGAGGTGATGAAAAAAACCACATCGCGTGGTGGTGGTAGTTCACACATACACATGATAGATGTTTTTCTTTTTATAAGTTAATAGAATTGAAAAAATAACTATTATTTAATTAATATAATTAAATTAAAGTATAATAATTATAATTATTTGATTATATTCATAAGGTTATATAATTTTAGGATAATAAAAATTAATAAGGAAACACTAAGAAGATGCAGATACTCATGTTAGAGACTTGAATTTTGGCTAGGAATTATCCTTTAAATGAAGGCCTTATGCTAACTAATAGTTACCATAGGATTTTTTACATGGGATAAGGTTATAGTAAGATAAATTAGACATGGTGTCAGGGATAAATTCAATGGGAATGTGATCCTTGAAGTGGAGGAAGTGTTACCATTTTATAAGTGAAGAGAATGCCACTTTTGGAAGCACCTTTAACATTTTTAAAAATGTGATGTTAATTTTCCAAGGTAAATAGTTTAAATTTTTTAAAAATATGAGGTTAAATTTATTTTGGGTCTAAAATCACCTCAAACACTTATTTTGGAGACAAATTTGAGTGTTTTTTTTTGTCTTTTTATTTTTAATTTTTAACGTTTACCCTCAATTTACTTTTACCATGGTAGTTAATTTTTAACCTTAGTAATTAATATTAATGAAGAAATTAACATTTAAAAATTTAACTAATTTAAAACTTATTATTTTAAAATTTTTAAATAAATTTATTAAATAAAATTTCTAATATTTTGAAAAGTTAATTTTATGATTAGCGCACATAACGCATATAAATAATTTTTAGAAAAAAGTGTGTTTTTAAGAATAAAATTTACATGTAATCTGTAGTTGTTAAAACTATAAATTACCATGAAATATTTGGTTTATTTTAAATCAAACCAAAGTTATGTGGATTTCATGGCAAGAAAAAATTTAACCTCACCTTGAAAATACTTTCTTCGAAGGAAATATCAATTGTTTTTACTAAACTTAGATTTTAATTTAATTGTAAAAATATTGGACATGGGATTTATGAGAAAAAAGAATATATTAATATGAATAATCGTATTCCTTAAATACATATTTTATTAATTAAAAGGTTTTTTAAACTTCTAAGATAGTATTGCATAATCATAAAAATTACAATTTTCTCAAAAACTGTAATGAATCATATTTTCTTGGTTTTATTTTTAGAAAATTCTAGGAAAATTATAAGACCAGGTGCTGAGATGACGTGCGATTCCGAGGCTCGATGTGCCTAGAATGGTCCATAAAAAAATGTTAAGTTTTAAATAGTGTGTGTGAATAATTTTCCTGAAAAAGTGGAATAACTACTAAACGGTTTCCCGGATCAGAAATCCAAGGGCACTGTTACATTTAGGATAGTAGGTTTACCTTAGGAGTGACTTAAGTTTAGTCGGCGTGGGCCTCTAGTGAGAAAACCAGAAAATGAAATAACCATAAATAAAATAACTAAATAAAATTATTTTATTTTTCAAATTCTTATAAATCATGAATGGTGACTCAAATTGAAAATATAAGACCATCGTTAAGTTCGTAATGGGGTGTTTTCCTTAGGCGAATCTAACATTCGCTGGCGCGGGTGAACTGTGGAAATTATTTTTTGGGACATGACAATAAATAAAATAATTAAATAAAGATTATTTAATTTTCAAATCCTATAACACATAAACAAAAACTCGAATTGGAAATATGAGAGTACCATTGAGCTTGTGAGAGTGTGTTTTCCTTAGGAGGGGCCTAACCTCAACTGGCGCAGATTGAGGGTAAAAGTTAATTTATGGATGTTTTAAAAGATGGTAAAATAAACTTCAAAGAAAGTTTATTTTATTTCTTTTAACATTTCTCAGTGATGTATCGATACTGTGATGCCACAAAAAAGAAGTTGTGTCCTTTCATAAATGAAACAGTGTGTTGAAGCTGCAACACAACGAATGGGTGATGCTGAAATGTGTTTCCTCATTTAATAGCTTGATAGGGATACGATATCAGATTGACAATCCTATAGAAATTACCTAGAAGCTCTGGGAAAGAAAAGGCATTGGTGAAGACTCTCAGTGGAAAATGAGAAGTGGTGATGAATGTCGATGGATTGCAGATCACGAATCGTAGATCAAAGACCAAGGATCGATGAACGATAGTGGTACAACTCCATTTTTTACCAATGAATGATCTAGTCCTAGAGGTAGGGGTTTAATTCTAAGTGAATTCCTTCTTTACCCATTCTTTGATTTGAGCGATGATCACAGATCATACCATGAATAATTTGACCCATGGATCGATCACGTATATGGGATGGTTTTGATTTTAGGGTTTTGAATCAGGTTTATCCATGTTTCATGTGATCCATGCTTAGAGATGTTATTCTATCATCCCCCCTGCATTTAAATTATAATGCGGATGGATCAGGGTCGACATGAACATGGACCAGATCCATCCGTTTTGGGCATTCTGTGTTCTCCTGTTCCTCATGTTGTGACTACCCCAAGCCCGTCTACCATAGGCTAGGGGATGGCGAGTAGCATTGAGTAGGCATATACCAAACAAATGGGAGGTATTTTCCTAAGTACCTATACACACACACACAACTCCAAGACATAGATGCTGGAAGATGAAAAAACTAAGTAAACAAATAGAAGGTACTACAGTAGAAAACTAAAGGTAAATAGGGCCAAAATACATGCCCAACTGAAATAGAAAAAAAGTACAAGTATTTGTAACTCCGAAGAAAACCCTACCTGAAGGGCAGGTACAAAAATAGCTATCTAATGCCGCATAAGCACATCTCATCTGTCAAGTCACTCTAAGCACCACCTGGCCCCGATCCACCAAGGATTCCATCAAAGCATCGATTGTCTACACAAGACACGTCATGTGCGGGCGAATCCTATACAGGGGTGAGTAAAAAAATACTCAGTAGGGACCCAAAACCACAAAGTTATACAAAAAATAAATACATAAAGTAGACTACCAAAGAGGCACACAAAGTGTAACCTCTAAGAAATACAGTCAAGAGAGTCACTAGAGACAGCTCACATAGGTATAAATCTAATGTATGAGAAACAAGACTATCAGTCGTAAACACTGAACACCTTGTACTACTAAGGCACTCATACCCGATAAGTCACTTATGCCCACTGGGTCAACTAGACCCGCTCATCACTTAGGCTTGCTGGGTCTCCTAAACCCGCTCGTCACTTAGGCATGTTTGGTCACTTAGACCCACTCATCACTTAGGCATGCTGGGTCACCTAGAACCGCTCTTCATAATCTTCTCTTCATACCCAACCACATGATTTTTTCTCTTAGCATGATTGATTCCAGGAGAATCTACTCCTCAAGCCATTGGTCATATCTCAAATTCCATAAAAACCCACTTAGAGTATATCAAAATGGCCACCTCATCGCGAGGGTCCCAACTCTACAAATAGCTCATCAATCGGACATACGTTTTGGAGGTTATGAGTCTTTTTATGAAAAGGGGCCGGTGGGGTCCGGGTCTGGTCTGACCCAACCTGGCCCGAACCGCTGTGCCGACCAGGCCCAACACAGCCCGCTATGCTAGCCCGGCCAAAACCAGTTGAGCTCAGCCCATCCCACCATGCTGGCCCACTGAAGCGGGCCAGTTTGTTCTGCTAAAGCGGGCCAGTTTGTTCTTCCCGGGACGTAGCGGTCTCCATGTCTTCATACCACCCCACGGGTCACATAGTTCTACTCATGTGGTCTCAACTGCCAAGAACCATCTCTTTCACTTTAGTTTATTGGAGATATCATTGATCCCTGATAACAGATACTTATTCTTCATGGTCACCTAATTCAGGCGCCGAAAGTCCACACATAACCTCAAGCTCCCGTCTACCTTCTTGGAAAACAATACTGGGGCTACCCATGGTGAAACACTAGGTCTCACGAAGCCCTTCCTTTGCAAGTCCTACAACCATACCCTCAATTCATGAAGCTCTGCGGGAGCCATTCAATATTTCGTTGTAGATATTAGAATCATCCCAGGGTACATGTCAATGTAGAAGTCTACCTCCCTACAATGAGGTAGTCCTAGAACATCTTTTGGAAATATGTCCTCATACTTGTCCACCACTATAGGAAACCAAGGACTTGTCTCATCCACTGCACTAAGGGTCATGCTATCCAACTGAAGAGTGATTGGTTTCACCCTCCTATGCATGAATCTATCCCGTGCTGCCTAGGTTTCCTTTTTCACCGACCAAGGAAAACCCAATTTCATCGCTGCGTACATACCACACCCTTTTGCCTAAAATAGTCAATCTGGGCATGGACTGTAAATAACCAATCCATACAAAGAATGGAATCATAAGGGATCAACACTATCACTAAGAGGTTCCAACAAAAACACTCACCTCAAGGGTGATATCACACTATCAACATAAGTGTGATTATCGAGTCTCCTCTCACAGGTATCTCCATATGTAAAGGTCAAGTCAATGGTTTAACTAGAAACTCTAAGTCTCGAACTAGATTCGTGGCAAGGAAGAATGATTATCACCAGTGTCTATTAATACGGTAGCTAATAATAGACACAAACTATACCTCGAATCATTCCCGGAGCCCTTGGGTCATATGCCTTGAACTACTGAGTCACTTAGACCTGTTGAATCATATAGACTTGCTGAGTCACCTAGACCCACTGAGTTTCCTAGACCCATTAAGTTTCTTAGAGCCAATGAGTCTCTTAGACCCACTGAGTCTCTTAGACCAGCTGAGTCACCTAGACCTGCTGAGTCTCCTAGACCCATTGATTCACCTAGACCCATAGTCATAGTCTTCTCGTCACAGTCATCCACAAGATTCCCTCTCATAGCATGCTTGTTCCAGGAGATCCTACTCCTCAAGCCAAAGGTCATATGTTGACCTCCATGAAAACCCACTTAGAGTATCTTAAAAATCAATCTTTTTGGAAAAGATAAAAATTCTTATCTTAATATAATATTGTTATTTTAAATCAAAAAATGATGTCCATCTTGTCAAATTCAAACTCTAAAATTTATAAATTCAATTTTTTAATAAAATCATAAAATTTGATGAAAAACCATTTTTGTTGGAGAATGAAATTTTTGAATATGAATTGTTATTTTTCTCATTTTATATAATTTACCAACAAAATTAGTCTTAATCAATTATTAATATCAAACATAATTTATCATTATTAGTCACATGTTTCTTTAAATTGAAACACATATCACGTAAAAATGATTTTTTGAAAAATAATTTTCTAAATAACAAATGATCTTATTAGTCATTTTAGGTAAACTAATTAAATTTAATTTATATTAAAAATATCCTTTATTTTATTTATACATATATTTCATAAAGTGATTAATCATATTTATCCCCACTAATTCAATGACTAGGTTTTAAAAGTCATACTTAAATATATCATGGTTTTGTTTAAGTTAAGTGTTGTGTGTATATAAATCTATCAAACACATCAAGTCATTTAAATATAATCATATATTAAGAGCAACAACTATTACATTGGTGTAGCTAAGTGGCTCAATAAGTGTAAAGAAGCGAGGAGAGGAAGTTCCATTTTATAAGTGAGGTGGGTGTAAAGCTTATAAATACTTGAAGATTTATTATATAATATATGTATTACTATAGTAAAGTGGATCCAAATTGTCATAAATTAGAATATTAGAAGTTTACGTTTGAAATAAAACCAACCAATGAGATTTAAGTAAGTGTTTTGTGTTATCTTGAAGCCTTATCCTTTTATTTCAAACCTTTTAACTCATTTTACCCTTAACCGAGGTGATAAATATTTACCATGGTTACTATTCATTATGAAAAAAATTAATTTGACCATATTACTATAATTAGAATAAATTACTTTTAATATACGTTCACAAGTCACAATGAAAACATTTAAAAAAAAATGCATGTTTTACGCATAAAAATTATTTTACAACAAAATCAAGTATAATGTTGATTACCATGGGATTAATTGGATTATGTTAAATCAAAGGTGAATTATTGAACTTTTAAACCAAACAAAACCTAAATGAACCCTGTGAATACATTATTAAGAGAGAGGAACCAAAAAAAGTTTTTTTGAATAAAAACATTACTTGGATTTTGAAAATGTGAAACATAGATTTTTAAGTTTAACATTATATTTTCAAATGAATTATATTACTTATTAAATATATATTTTTTTATAGAAAAAAGGTTTCAAAAACTTTAAATTCATTATTATATCCTAATAATTTTATAAAAGTGGCAGTATTTTTAAAATTGGTAATTTTCACTATTCCCCCAAAATCAACTATTTCAAAAAAATCTAAAAAATCCACCATAAGCTAATTTTGACACGTTGAATTAAAAAATTAAATTAATTTCATTAAATTAAAATTATAAATTTGTTAATTTATTTTTTAATCACATTTTTTAATAAATCTATATGAATTATGTTATAGTTTCTTTAGAAAGAAAAGATTACTATAATTGATGTTTGGGTGTTACATTCTTCCCCCATTCAAAAATTTTATCCTAAAAATTTCTAGAATATCACCTCATGAAAAGATATAGGATGTTCTTTATCATAAATTCTTTAGATTTCCACATTTCCTCTTCCATATTATGATTTCTCCAAAGTACTTTTACCAACCAAGTCATCCATTTCCTTAACACTTGTTCTCCAGTGTTAAGAATCTACATAAGTTATTTATAATAAGATAGATCAAGATTTGATTATATTTCTTTAGAGGTGTGTAAATGTGTTGGGTTTGGTATACAATTCCTCAATAATGAGATATGTAACCCATTTTTTACTTTAGTGAGGTTGGGTGACATTACCAAATGGTTAGCCAAAATTCCAATTCTTTATAAAATATCAAAAGGCCTGATGTATTTGGGACCTAGTTTCCCTTACTTGACAAACCTTATAACTCCCATACATGGAGACACTTTCAAGAAAAAATTATTACATACTGAAAATTATTTACCTTTCCTTTGGTTGTTGATATAGCTCTTTTTCCTGATTTGATATGCCTTAATATGTCTCTAAAGAGTTCTTACTTTCTCCATTGTCTCTTCAAAAAGTTCCAAGCCAAAAATATTTCTTTCACCAACTTCATCCCAACAAGTTGGTGTACAATATATTTTCCTGGAAAATGCTTTTTATGGTTCCATTTGAATTATTCAATGGAATATATTGTTATAATAAAATTAAACTAAAGGTAAAAACTGACCCCGTATACCTTAAAATTCAAGTGATCATGACCTAAACATGACTTTTAATGTTTGAATAGTCCTTTTCGACTATCATTATATTTGAGGATGATAATTAGTGCTCAAATGCATCTTAGTGTCAAGATAATTCTAAATAATTTTCTTTAATTTCAATGCAAATCATGTTTCATGACCAGATACAATTGAAAGAGGCTCATCACGAGGAATCACAACTTTATTTATATAGAGTCATATAAGGAACTCAAGTGGTATATCCTCCCTTATAGTGAGGAAATATGTAGACTTGGTACGGTGATCAATAATAACCCATATAATATCATTTCTTCTTAGAGTCTTTGGAAATTTAGTGATAAAGTATATAGTAATATCATCCCACTTCTATATAGGAATATGGAGAGGTTACATGACTCCTTTAGGAAGTTTTCTCTCAGCCTTTACCTATTGACAAACCAAACATATTTATACACAGTCAATAATTCCTCGGTTCATATTATCCCAATAAAAATGTTCATTCAAATATCTATAAATTTTGGTACTACCAAGGTATATTGAGAAATTATAGCTATGAGATTCATCTAATAACCCTCTTTTCATCTTAGGTATGGATGAAACATATAGCCTCTCTTTGAATTTCAGTACAACATCTTTATAAACAAATTCTTCTAGATTCCTATCATTCATGACATTCATTTTCTTTTATAAATTTTATCATCAAGATGAGATCTTTTTATTTTCTCTAGTAAAGATGGTTTTGTATCCATTTTGAAAAGGAGTGGTATTTCCCCTTCCCTAATGATTCCCATATCCAACTTTACTAAATCCATGAATATGGGATCTTTGTAAATCCTCATTTTAGTTAAAATTATATGGTATTTTCTACTAAATGCATCGACAACCTCATTTTACTTCCTAGGTTGGCAGTGTATTAAGAAATCATAATCCTTAAGTAGATCTAGCCATCTTCATTTTCTTATGTTGATCTCTTTTTTGTGAAAATATATATTTGAAACCTTTTTTGATCCATATATATCTCACATATTTCACTATAGAGACAATTTTCCCATATCTTCAAGGTAAATATTATGACTTTATATCAAGATCATGGGTCATATAATTCTATTAATGGATCATTAACTATATTTATTCATAATAAATAACTCTATCATTCTGAATAAGGATTCATTTGATTCCTTTCTTTAATTCATCACTATATATCACAAAACCACCCCTTCCTGACAGTAATGTCAATATCAATGCATTGACCAATCTCCTCTTTAGTTCTTCAAAATATTCTTTATATTATTATGACCATATAAACTTAAAACCTTTACATGTCAACTTTTTTAATGGGTTAGCTAATTAAGTAAAATTTTGAACAAAGCACCGATAATAACTTGCTAATCCAAGGAAACTATACATATCAGTTATGTCCATCAATGTAAGCCATTATTTTACTACCTTTTTCTTTGAAGGATCAACTAATATTCCATCCTTGGAGATAATATGGTCAAGGAAAGAAACTTTCTAAAGCTATAATTCACACTTACTAAATTTCCCACATAAATCCTTTCCTCTAAGAGTTTCAAGAATGATTATCAAAGGATGTTGTGATCTTCATAGTTTTTTGAGTATACCAAGATATCATTGATAAATACCATTATAAAATTATCAAGATGATGTATAATTAATATGTTCATCATATCCATAAAAATAGAGGGTTCATTATTCAATCTGAAGGGAATTACTATAAACTCATAATGTCCATACCTTGTATAGAATGTCGTCTTTGGAATAACTTCCTTCATTACTCACAATTTATGATCCACATAATAGAGATCAATCTTTAAAAAATATTGATATCCTTTAGGTTGATAAAATAGGTCATTAATATAAGGTAGAGAGTATTTTTTATTTGTAATATAAATATTGATTTTCCTATAATCGATGTACAACTTCATAGACCCATTCTTCTTTTAAAAAAAAAGAATAAGGGCTCCCCAAGGTGAAAAACGAGACAAAATGAATCCCTTATTACACAAATATTACAGTTGTTTCTTTATTTACACTAATTCAACTTTGGATAATCTATAAGGAGTATTAAATATATGTTTTTCATTAGGAATGATTTCAATGGAAAACCCTACTTCATGCTCAGGTGGATTTCTAGGTAACTATTCAATATACACATCAATGTATTCCTGAAAATAGGTACGTATTCTATGATAAGGTTAACTTTACCATATATAGGTTACATATTCTCTTCTTCACCTAGAATTTCATTAAGGAGAGTTATTGGTGGTGGATCTAGACATGATTCAGAATATTTAGTCTCCCTTATTAAGATAATGGATTCTATATCTCTATCACAAATTATAATATAATTCACTTGGAAATAAATTTTCACATTATACTTTGAAAGAAAATACACACCAATGATTATATCAAATTTCACCATAGGTATAAAAATAAAGTTTCTAAATAGGGTATGTATATGCATTATAATGGGAATTGATAGTCACATCCTTGTTACAATAATATTTCCACTAGGAGTCATGATTGAAAAATATATTCTTAGGGTTCTAGGGAATGATTTACTATTCTTGGAAAATTTGGAAGATATAAAAGAGTGTAAATATCTAGAATCAAATAAAGAATTATATTAATTTGAGTTTATGATCAAATTAACCACCACCATATATTTAGGAACATCAACTTCAACTATAGTTATTACATATGCTTGTCCTTACCCCTTGGCCTCTTCTATGGTAAGTTCCCTTGAAACTTGGGGAATTGAATTGGATAACCCCCATCTCCCTATAGTTGAAGCACTAGATAATAGTGGTTTCATTATTTCCCTTTCATTCATGAGATTGATGACCCTTATCTCTACACTCTTAATAAACACCCACCCCCTTTAAACACTTACTCGGATGTTTCTTTCCATAATTACCATATTGTGGAAATCTCATATTTCATTTATTCTTATTTGAATAATTTATTTTTTACTTTGAACTCATCCAACTATTTTTTCTTGACTTTACTTGAAGATATAATAAATTGAAAATTATTTCTTTATCTTAATGACGCATGATACTATATCATCATATGGTGATTTTTTTGAGAAACTAGTGCCCTTTGAAGATTCAACTTAAGACCATTAATGTAACATTAAATATTTCTTATAAAATTATGTATATAATCTATTGAATTCCTTTCCAATATTTTGAATTTGACATCATATTCAGAAATACTTTACTTTTAATTTTTATTTAGGTTAAGTAACTTCCTATCCATTTCATCTAATTTCTCTCAAGGAAAATATTTCTCTAAGAATACCACTTTAAAATTTCTATATTCCATACTTTTTATTTCCTCATATTATTTTGTATTTTGGATAAATGAATAAAATTGATAAACATATCCTTTTAAACAATATACTATCAAAATAACCTTTTCCCTTTCATTAGTTTCAAAATATAAGAATATATTTTCATGGGACTTAATCTATTTCTTAGCTACCAATGGATTAGTAATTGTATTAAAGGATGAAGGCTTATATTGTATAAAGTGATCCAACATAGGTGAATTATGATATGGAATAATAGTTTTCTCTATAAAGGAAAGATTATTTGTCATAACCTAGTTTATTTTTCCAAATATAGCTATAATTTTCTCAACTCCAACACTTTATATATTAACTTGATCATAAGGGAAATCCCCACAATGGCTATGGGTGTGGAAATGTTTTCCCTTTATTATTTCAGGAACCATAACTAAACAATGAAACACATATAATTAGATCATAACATCATGAATATTGAGACATAACATAAAAATACCTAAAAATTAAACATTCTATGGTTTTATCTTAATGATCGCGCTAGATATGTTCTTTTGAAATCTACTTTCCGAGGGTCCTAAAACTTCATTTGATACAAAATGAAACAACCCGACTCCAGTAACCCAAAGCCAATGTTTTATTTATTAAATTAGTACTAGATACAAGTGATCACATCATTGAAGACCGACTAGTTCAGCAGTCTTGGGAGACTAGATATATACATTATTTCCATATTATATTGGAAAAATAAAACGTAGCATGAAAAAATTTATTTTATCCTTGAATATCATTCAAATATCCCTTCTTCATATCTTGTAGAAAGGAAGACATAATAAAGGGTGATATAGAACACCCAATAAGGTCATGTTTACAATAAAATATATCATGATTAGATAAGGAAAATCATTATAACTGAGTGAATAATAAATATATATTTCATTTAATTAATAACACGATCATGAAATACATCCATGAATGAAAGTAAAAATATGGATAATGATAACTAAATTATCACTGAAGGAAATGAATAATGTAGGATATTCATGATCTTATCACTAAGTCCTTATGATAAGACATAATTAATCTTACTGTCATGGCCTTTTTCCAAGACATTATCAATAATTGGGTAGGCATACTGAAAATATCCAACTAATAAGGCATGCCAACCAATTTATCTCACGAGAACTGTAGATGCATCAAGGGGATATATATATAATCATGACAAACCCATCAATTATATATGTTCAATGAATTCCTCATTTATTGGATTAATAATATAAAACATAAACAAAATTCCTTATTAATAAATAAATATCTGTATTGAATCAAGAATACAGAACATTAATATTTCCCCAGTGAATAAAATGACTTTCTTAATAAGATTCATTTAACTTATACTATATATAGAAATTGAATATAGTTAAGACAATATCAAATTAATAGAAATGACACCAAATACATCCATGGTATTAAAAATATAAACATAAATTATAAAAATAGTATCCAATGAATAATAAAGAGTTATAGAGAACATGATCACAAGAAAGTGAATGATCTCAAAATGAGGTATAATATATAAATTATTAGAGGATGATGGAAGACCATAAATTCATCAGAAATGAAGGTTTATCATAAAGGAAATTATTTTGATAATTATAGAGTAAAATTAAAGTGAAAATTTAAAAATAACATTCCTTAAATATTTTGTAACTTTTTAAAAAAAAATGAAGTTATAAATCATTTGAAAACTTCTTTCTAGACTTTTAGAAATTGGTACCTTTTTATTTTAATATAAAAACTAAAAATTCATATAATAATGGGAAAAATATTTTATTTTAAAAATAATTTAAACTTATATAGTAATTTAAATAGCCAATAATTTTCATGGAGGTGGGAAAAGACATTCATGCCGTATAACTAAGAAAGAAAACTCATTTCACACTTTTGTAAATAGTAAAAAATGACTTGTTCAAAAAACATTAAATTTTTCAATTTTAAACATTTATAAATAAATTAAAAGATAGTTGAAAAATACCTTTATTAAACCTTTAATTATTGGTAAAATTTTCTATAAAATAATTTTAATAACATGGATATGGATAAAAATATTCCCGACCTAAAAAATAAATTAAGTGAGTTTTAATTAAAGAACTTATTTCAGTATTTGGGTTCCAAAGAGATAAAATGTCGGAAGAAAAATATCAAAACCTCAAAAATAACTATATGAGAATAAAATATATGTGTTTTAAAAAAAAAGTGTATATAATTCTTCCAATGTAAATTTAAACATGAACTATCCCGAATAAGAGTGAGATTGTAAAATAAACCTTTACTATTTTAATAAATTTTTAATCCAAACTCTATATAATAGAAAACATGAATTGAAACTTTAAATACAATTAATAAAGATAAATTCATCATATAATACATAAAAGTGGTATTTTATACACCATATAAAATAAATTTGGTTTATAATATAAAATGTGCCTCAATGGAGTGGAATTGAGATGAAAAACTCTAACCTTGGATTCTTGATTGGTTAAATAAATTATATCCTATTTAATTAAAAATTTTAATTTATTAAATAATTTATTAAGAACATTTTTCTTATATATTCCTTTTTTAATTTCCTTTTATAATCATTTGATATCCATTCATTGTATAGTTCTTACTTATGTCGATAAAGTAAGGTTGTTTAATCAATTTCATCAAAACTACTTTGGTATGTTGAACATGGTCAAAGGTATTTTGAAATAGTTCATTTATATTTTTTTAATAATGTTGTGAATTTAATTTTTATTAATTATATATAATTTATAATTATCCATATAATATGGTAATATAAAAATGAATCATATCGCTTTGTGGAGGTGGTAGTCCACACGTACGCATGAGTGATGTTATCATATAAATGGTAGGGTAAGAAGGTATATTATCTATTATATTTATATAATAATATTTATGTCATAAATATAATATATATTCATTAATTACATATTTATAACCATCCATGTGAGTTGGTGATAAAAAAAATTACACCGGTATGTGGAGAAGGTAGGTCGTACGTACGTACGAGCAATGTTTTCATTTTCCATAGGATGAAAAGGAGATATAAAATAGATATACCATTAAAATGAAAAAATACGAGTACATTAAATATAATTATTTAATTAATCTATTTTTTTAATTAATATTTTATTTATGTTTAAGAATAATTGAACTTGAAAAATATTGCTAATAACATACACATATTCCTATGGTAATCTCCTTCGGATTACAACTTAAGCCTTCTTGAAGTGGACTTTTGGTGATACTAGGACCTCTAGGTAGATTAAAATAAAGGTTTAAAGTTATTTTTATAGTTTTTGGTCAATCTAAGTGGCTTAATAAGTGTGTATAAGAGAGGATATATACTTCTCTTTTATAAGTGAGGCAGAAGGAAAACTTGTAAATACTTTAAACATTATTATATAATATATGTATTACTAAAGTTAAGTGGATAAAAATTGTCATATATTATAATATTATAAGGTTAATTCTGAAATAATTCTGACCAATGATATTTAATCAAGTTTTTTTGTTATATTGAAGCTTTATCCCTTTATTTAAACCATTTTAACTCATTTTACCCTAAACCGAGGTGATAAATATTTACAATGGTTACTATTTAATATGACCAAAAATTAAGATGAACATATAAGATAATATTAATTATTTGGATTTAAAAAATTTAATCCATTTTACATGATTAAATTCCTATAAGTTTCAGAAATTTATTTTTAAATAAGTTTGCAAAACGCAATGAAAACCATTTTTAGAAAAATGACAATTTTATGCATAAAAATGATTTTACAGAAAAATCAAGTATATTTTTGATTAAAATGGAATTAATTGGATTTTTTTATATAAAAAGATAACTATTTGAATTTAAAATCAAACCAAAACCAAAATTAACCTTGTGAATTATTGATTACGAGAGAAGAACCAAAAATAACTTCTATTTGAATAAAAACGTTACTTAGATTTCCAAAATGTTAAACATATATTTCTAATTTCAATATTATATTATTAAATATATTATATTAATTAATAAATATATATTTATTCTATAAAACAGGTTTCATAAACTTTCATTTCATTCTTATATCCTAATAATGTCATAAAATTGACAGTATTTATAAAACCAGTATTTTTCATTATTCCCCCAAAATCAACTATTTCTAAAAAAACCCAAAAATTCACCCTAAGATAATTTTTATAAGATTAATTAAAAAATGAAATGTAATTTAATCAAATTAAAATTATAAAATTTGGGTATTTATATTTTAATCACATTGTTGAATAAAGTTATGTGCATTATACTATAGTTTCTTTAAAAAGAAAAGCTTACTTACCACAACCAAAGCTTAAGAGTTACATTGTTTTTTTAAAAAGCAATTTTATAAAAAAAATTAACCTTATTGTTATGATAAAAAATGAAAAAACAACCACATATAAGATTTTAACATTGATTATTATATAATAGATATTAAAAATCCTTTCCACATTGGTAATTTTATAAGTGATGTTAAAATCCCACTATAAATTGCATTTATTTTACTAGTGACATTACTTTTATTGAAGAATATATAATTTAATGAGTTAAATTATTTATAGATAAGTTTTTAAAGTAATATACAATAATGAAAGAGGGTAAAGTGGTTGTTATGTAGCTATTAGATATATAACTGTTGGGCATATAACAGTTTTCTATAACTGATATGTAGGATTTATATAGAAGTTATAAATATATATAATAATTAGAAATAATATATTATACATACATAAATAAATAATTATTAATCAATAAATAATAATTTAATTATATGAAATAATAAAAGATTATTTTATTAGTAAAGAAATATCTTTTATCCTCAAAACTTATTTTTTTAATGTATTATGAATTTTTATTTTAATAATTATAGTTATCATATTTAGAGATCAATATTAATAAAATGGGTTGTGTTTTTGGAATTAGAATGTAAAAAATAGATAAGATGGAAAATATTTCTTTCTGGTAAAAAAATACATCGGTGAATATTAAAATATGATAAAATATAGTATATGATAAATATAGTATTTATATTAATGAGAATTAATTATTATATCATCATCCTGAAGGTTTTTAAGGACATATCTATGCCAAAAATTCCCTGGAAAAGGTTTATATAATCCATGATATAATAACTACAATGAGAGGTTGAGAATAAATTTTAGACAAATAAGAAAAAACATATTTACTGGTCAAACCTTCTTCTTCAGAAATTTATTTAATGTAAAACAGTAAAAAATAACCAAAGGTCTTATTCCTCCATAGGTATCCACATATTGAGTGAATATATAAGCCTCTTTGGTAGGACCTCATCTCTTTCCATGATATACTAGTACCTTTTCTAAACAAAGTGAGAAAAGGACACATAGAGCTTGGACATATAGATCTCGAATATGATACAAAATCACACGTCACACCACTCAGTTTAAATACTATTATATAATAATCCCTTGTATTCTCTAAGGATTAAATGAGTAAAGACCATTTGTTATAACATTTTTAATGTTCATTTCATTTAATAAATAATAAACTAACCATGAATTCTTAATTATTTAAACATTCATTGTAATCTATAAATACCATCAAATAATAATTAGTTAAATGTTTCATAGGTTGGTGTGGAAAATCAACATGGTGGTATGTTATATCATATATGACATGCATATCACAAAATATATATTCATTTATCACTCTCTATGATAACCACCATATAACCATGTCACTGCTAGGTTTTTAATAATGATATAGACACTCAAAATGAGACAAAATTGTTTATAAAACCTATTCAAGATCATAAAAAATAAACAACACAATAATAGAATAATAAAATAATTTTTTTTAAAATTTGGGATATTTATATTAGGCTTGAATTGTCGAATCCAACCCTCCTTTAGTATCTACTAATAACACTAATCATCAACACCATGATTCAATCCTCTTCCTATCCAAGTGAATCTAGTCACTATAAAGGAAAAAGATGAAAGAAGGTAGAGAAAAATACTAGAGAACCTCTCAGATGTGGAAAACTAGAGGACCCTCTTAGACAAGGAAAACTAAAGAACTTTAAGCATCATATTTGATTTCTCTAAATGAAAATAAATATTACACCCCTTTTCCTTAATATTTATATCATGATAGGAATTAAATAGCCTCTAATAAACTTAATCTCTTATAACACCTAAGGAGGTGAAATAAAGAGCCTCCAAAGGTCAGTTGGAGCATTAAATAGCCTATAAAATTGGATAAACTGCTAAACTACCTTGGGAGGTGCATTAATGAGAATATAAATGGGATAAAACTATTGAAGGAGGTTCTTAAATGACTTCTTTATATGGGCCCACAAAATTATCTTATATAATGTGCCTTATAAACCCATTATATCAATCCTAATCCCAAATTTTATTCCAGATTTGTTATTTCCTCATGTTTATGTATTAATAATATAAATAACTCGTTATTTATATTATAATACAAAATTATTTATTTAATTGAATAATTATTTTTAATTAAATATCTATATTTAATTAAATATTTCAAATATGAAAACACAAATCATATTTGTGTTTACTATAAATATAAATATTTTAACATAATGACTAATCTCATTAGCCAAAAAAATCCCACTCAACGTTATATTAAGTGAGACTCCAAAGTTCCTTTATAAAATTATAATTATGAATAACATTCATAATAAAAAACTAAGAGTGGTATCTAACAACATGCCATAGCTATCAAAATTACAAATGAGTTTAGTGTAACACCCCAAGCTTCTACAGTACGCTTCTCTTTGAATAATGCAATAGCGTGTGTTGTACGCAACATCAAGTTCTAACACACCACAACCAATCAAACTAGCTGTTATGAATAGTAATACCCAATTTTTGAAATTTATAAATTTTATTTTTCAAAATGGACTTCATTTTTGGATTCAGAATATCGAAATTAGCCGAGGGTGATTTTTTGGTATTTTTCTGAAAAACTTCATTTTTTGATGAATAGTGAAACCACTAAGTGGTAGTTAAAAAACTAAATTTTTCATAAAACTTAATTTTACCGCTTCTGTGAGTGGAATTTCTAAAATCTGAGAGAAACAGTTAATATCAAGGAGTAAAATTTGGTTCAATGAGATGAAAATAATTTTTGATGAATAGTAACTTTTTACTTTTATCTACCACGGTTAAAAGTAAATAGGGTAATTAAGGGTAAAAATGATATTAATATTAAACTAACACATGTCATAATTCTATTGGAAAATTGTATCTCAACCAAAAAAAATCTTAGGAATAAAATATTATCATTTAGGTCCACCTGGATTAGATTAGGACATTTATTATTATTTAATTCAAAGAAGAGTTAAAGGAGTTAAAATCAAATTTTATTTACTAAAACATTTTTAATATAGGGTTATACATAAGATATATTCGATTGTAAATATTCATTAGAAATATAAAAATATTTCCAACATAATGGTATTTTATTTATATTTTTTAAACATTAAATAATTTAATTTATTTATGACACAATGATGATGCAGTAATTACCATAATAGTGAAAAATTAAAATAATTGATATTATAAATACCCAAATAAATATAATTTGAGACTTTTTATGAATTAAACTAACTTTCTAGGTTAATATGACATGTTAGGATTTATTTAATTAACTTTTTTAGAAGTAATCATTCTGTTATGATTTTCACAAAAATCAATTTTCCAAATAGTGTCAAAATTGACATAAAAGAGTTTTTAAAACAAATATTATATTATTAATTGATATTCAATTCCTAAAAATCTAAGGTTCGGTCAAGAGACTTATATCATGATAGGTGTATCATTAATGGATCACTTGGGGGTCGCTTGGAGGTAAATAGTAAGATTATTAACTATATAATATAAAAATACAAAGTGACATGCTAAGTGTCAAACTAATTAACTAAGAGTTAAAACTAAAAGATAAGGTTAATATAATGTCCCAAACTTGTCTAAATTCTATTGGTTGAGTGGTTTTCGACCCATACCCACCTTAAAATTTAAATAATCCACTTTGGAGCCATTAGAAACCAAATATGAATTTATTATAAAATAATATTTCTAGCTTTTCCAAAGGTGCCCGTCACCCCTCTTATAAAAGGGCACTCCACCTTCTCATTAATTCACACATTCAAAGCCTTTTGGCTCAGCCAAACCCAACCCAAATACTCTCTCAACTTCCCTCAATTTAACCTAGAGGCATTATTTTGATCATAAAGCCAACCTAAGGATCCCTTTTGATCAAATCAAAAGGAAGAACTCGAAGAAGAGGTAATGTTTTCACCACCCTCTTTCAAGTTCCTTTCTTCTTCAACTTATTCTTTCTTTGTTATTCCCATTCTAAAATAATAAATCCAGTATCTTATATATACTGTGATTTTATTATAAATATGGTACAACCATATTCAGTATTCTATCCATCCTTTGAATGACATGTCACCATACGTGCGTACATACGACTTACCGTCTCCATGTCGTGGTGTAATTGTTATTCAATAAATTATTATTTGTATGGGTATAATAATGATGTGTAATTCATGTAAATAATAAATATAACATGATAATGATTCTATATATATGATATACCATCCAATTATATATTATTTTAATATCAAAAGAATGATATTGTCGCTCGTGCGTACGTACGAACTACCGTCTCCACGAACACGATGAGATTCATTCTCCATCGTATCCATTCAAGTATAATTATCATTTGATGATTAAAAATAATGTTTAAGGACTTGATATAATTCTGGATATGAATAATATACAACCTATCCTTAACAAACACGGATTATGTAACAAAACATATAAAAGAAAATGAGTAAGTTAACACCCAAAACGATGATAATTATAAGATATTAGTAACAAAGCAATGTTAAAATATCATATATGATATCATATTAATGTATATGATTATTTTATAATTTAATAACAATTATTTCACCATTATACAGGAGGTTAACCTACCCTTAACCAAGGAAAAGTACAAGGTAAGGGTTTATTTCACAATCTCTTCATTATCCGAGGTTGTTTATACGTAATAATCTACTGGGATTTCTTTATCATCCACATCCATGTTTCTTAAAAATGCATTTCAAATTTATTTTACTATTTACAAGAATATGGGTTAAATTCATTTATACCCTTGTTTGACTTTTTATAAGAGGTTTATAAAGGAATATTTCCGTCATTTTCCAAACAAGGTGCTTTTTAACCTTTTCGACAGAATTAAGGTAAGAATGTTTTTTTTAACTTATACAGTGGGTGCAGCTATTTTCCGCCGTTATAAAATCTTCGAAGCTTCCCTTAAAAAATAATAATAAAATATTCAAATTAAATGTTTTATTTTATAATTATGTGACTCTTAAATTATTTCAAAATAGGAATAGATATTTCTCTAAAAAGAGTTTTGATTTCATCTATGTCAACATCCTTTAATGGATTTTAAGTTTATTTGGAGTTGATTTATTATAATAAAAAACTTCCATATTGTATTTATGGTTTTGTGATATGTTTGACTATGGATGTGTTATTTTTATACCATTAATGGTTTATGAAGAAAGTATTGACATTTCGTATGCTATTTTTAATATGAATGTTTATGTTATGTTTAAACCTGTTCATATGAGGAATGCATTGGACTTAATAAGTGGAGGATAAAGCCCGCTATAGCTCCTCGATGCATCGGTAGGTCTCATGAGACAAACTAGTGTCTTGGCACAAGGCCTTGACAAAATCTTATTTGTAGTCTTGGAACGATGCCTTGGCTATGTGGTTGTGATAGTCTAGCATTATGCATTCCATCATTATGAAAGTGGTTATTGATATTTCATGTGATTATTCGATTAGTAGAATATTCATGTGAATAAGTAAATGAAATTATTTCATTTTATTTTTTCCATACTATGTTGAAGTTAAAGTTTAAAAGTCTTTTGTTTTAGTTATACATTGCCTTAAATTTTTATTCTTATTTATGAAAGTTTCCGCTATATTGTTATCCTTACTGGGCATTTGAGCTCACCCATTTTCTATGTTTTATTTTTTCAGGATGTGAAGAAGTAATTTATGAATGAACTGCAGGGATAGTATGAGGGGATAAGAGTGTGGACTATGGAGACTATATTGTTGTAGTTTTCATTTTATGATGTAATTTAAACTTTATTAATGTATCTAGTTATTCCAAGGCTACTAAACTAATCGGTCTTTTGAGACTTGATCTTTCTTGTGACCATACCAATGTTATGTAATAATGCACCGAATCTGGTTATCTAGGGTCGGGGCATTACAGTTGGTATCAGAGGAAGTTTAGTACAAACCTTGGAAGATAGATTTAGATAAACTCTGATTAGAGCACATAGATTTAAGATGGACTTTGAGGATTAGTATAGAAGGACTTCCTAGAATTTTGGTATTGTAGAGATTTTGTGAGTTTTCCGAGCAATACATCCCTGTCTGGATACGATAAGGTAGAGGTGGCTCTGGCACAGATGTACCTAGGGGTAAAACCCAAAAACACCGCTTTGATCTAGACTCGAACGAGAACTGGTGCACGACAACGGGGCTTGCTGCACTCTTGGTTACGACACTCTTGGGGGATATGCTTAGGATAACTCTCATTTTATTTACAAATAATTATGAAGGGTTTATGAGTATATACTTCCTCAATGATTTTTTTATGATTATGGATTATATCCATAAATAGTTCAATTTATTTTAAGTGTTTTATAAGTATGAAATTATGTATTTTGATTCATAAACTGATCTAGTTTATTCCATTGTTTAGAAATGGCGCCTATTGGAAGAAATGGAAACCGTATCTATACATGCAATCCATGTAGGGATTTCCCTCATTCTCAAGATAATTATAGTGGAGATGGTGATGCAACTGGTGTTGATCAACTAATCACCATACTGGGACAACTCACTCAGGTTATGAATAATAACCTTACCCACATGGAGCACCCTGATCCACAGCGTGGAGGATAAATGTTAGATCACTTAATGAGGAAAAAACCACCATCATTCAATGGGAGTACAAATCCATTGGTAGCTCAACAATGGATAAGTTCCCTAGAGAAAATATTTCAGGCTTTGGGAAGTAGTGAAAGGGAAAACTTTATCATGACAGTTTACCGCCTCACTGGAGATGTTGATCAATGGTGGTCATTGATTCAAAACATGAATGAAGATGATGAAGTATCAAATATGGAATGGAGGGAGTTCAAAGATCTGTTTTTAGAAAAATACTTTCCTCGTGACCATCAAGTAGATATGGAAAGGCAATTTCTGAGTCTGAGACAAAAGGAGGATGAGAATGTCGCAAAGTATGAGGCTAAATTTACAAGGTTAGCAAGGTATGCTGGAGATTATATACGTAACCCAATAAGTAAGATTGATCGTTTCTTTGATGGGTTTAAACCATTTCTTCGTTGAGAATTAGTCTCACAATCCTTCTCGTCGTACGAAGACATTGTCTCATGTGATATCAAGATAGAAAAGGAATTCTCTAAGTCTTATGAATTTAAAGCAAAGCAAGAGAAGAAGAGATCTGCTGATCAATCTAGGAATGGAAATAAGGGGAAGAGGGGAAAATTTTAATATCCAACCTGCAGTAAATGTGGGAAGAAACACCCCGGTACTTGCTTAAAAGGAATGAAAGTCTCTTACAAGTGTGGTGAAAAAGGCCACCAAGCTCGTGATTGCAAGGGGAAGAAGGAAGCTACCGATGTCTAATGCTACAATTGTAGGGATATGGGACATTATGCAAATGAATGTCCTAAGCGTCAGGGGAACTTACCTCAGAAAAGGTCAAGGGATCAAGGCCAAGCTTATGCTATCACTACTGCTGAGGTAGAAGCTCCGAAAGACGTGGTGCCAGGTAATTTAATGGTTTCCTCAAGTTTAGAAAATTCATTATTTGATTCTAGATCATCTTATTGTTTCATATATTCCCAGTTTTCTAAGAAAATTAGATATTTCCAATTTGATTTAACAAGGTAGTTGTCAATTAAACCTCCTAAGGGAGGTATCATTACAACAAAGTTTTGTGAATCAGTCCCCATTATAGCACATAAATGCTCTTTATCTGCTGATCTCATCATCATACCTATGATTGAGTTTGATATAATCCTCGGGATGGATTGGATTTCGGACCATTATTCAAATATTTATTGTAAGAAGAAGGAGGTTACGATTTTTTATGATGATGATAAGGAACACCTTATCTTTAGAGCAGAATCATCATCACCTAATTCTTATCTAGATCCACCCCTAGTAGCTCAACTAAATTCAATTATTGGGGAGGAAGAGAATGAAATTACAGTGGGTGAGGAAAGGAATGATCAAATAGAGGATTTACCTATTGTGAAAGAATATGTAGATGTGTTTCCAGAAGATTTACCTGGACATCCTCCAGAACGAGAAGTTGAGTTTTCCATTGATTTAATTCCTGGATCAAGGCCTATATCGAAGACCCCTTATAGAATGGCCACTGTAGAATTATTTGAACTAAAGAAACAACTAGATGAATTGATTAATAAGGTATTTATTCGCTCTAGTGTTTCTCCATGGGGATCCCCTGTTCTTTTTGTTAAAAAGAAAGATGGATCTATGAGGTTATGTATCGACTACAGGGAGATCAATGCTATAACAAAAAAGAACAAGTATCCCCTACCTCGCATTGATGATTTATTTGACCAACTGCATGGAGCTCAATACTTTTCAAAGACTGACCTTAAATATGGATACCATCAGTTGTGTGTGAAGAAGGAAGACATTCCAAAGAGAGCATTTCGAACCAGGTACGAGCATTACGAGTTTACAGTAATGCCTTTTGGATTGACTAATGCACCCTTTGTATTCATGGATCTAATGAATAGAGTTTTCAAGGAATATCTCGATGAATTTGTGGTGGTATTTATTGATGATATCTTGGTATACTCTAAAATCTACGAAGATCATCAAAATCACTTGCGCATTATCCTAAAGACTCTGAGAAGACATAAATTATATGGTAAGTTTAGCAAGTGTGAATTCTGGATTCAGGAGATTTATTTTCTTGGCCATATTGTCTCTAAAGATGGAATCTCTGTTGATCCTTCTAAGACCAAGTCAATCCAAGAATGTCCTGCACCGACGAGTATAACTGAGGTATGTAGTTTTATTAGTTTAGCAGGTTATTATTGACGTTTCGTCCAGAATTTTTCCCGGTTGGCTAACCCATTAACAAAGCTCACACGTAAAGGGGTTAAATTTTTTTTGACAAAAGAGTGTGAAGAATGTTTCGAAGAATTTAAGAGAAGATTATTCAATGATCCTATATTGACTCTACCATCGGGGAATGATGAGTTCGTTATTTATAGTGATGCATCGAAGAAAGGACTTGGTTGTGTCCTTATGCAGAATTATAGGGTTATTGCCTATGCATCATGACAGTTGAAAATTCATGAACAAAACTATCCTACTCATGATCTCGAGTTAGCAGCTGTGATATTTTCTTTGAAGATATGGAGGCACTACCTCTATGGTGAAAAATGTGAGATTTATACTGATCAAAAGAATTTGAAGTATATTTTCTCACAAAAAGAACTCAACATGAGGAAAAGGAGATGGCTTGAATTACTCAAGGATTATGATTGTATGATACACTACCACCCGGGGAAAGCAAACAAGGTGGTAGATGCTTTGAGCAGAAAAGATCATGGAGTTTTGAACAATATGAGAATTGAAAGGGATCCAATTTTCATGGATCTAGTGAAGATGGACATGAGAATAACCAGGGAAGGTGAAACATCAATGCTTTTTCAAATGGTTTCCAAACCATCTTTACTAGAAAGGATTAAGAGTTCTCAGACCGATGATAAAGAATTTCAAAAGAAGATTAAAGTTGTGAATGATGGGAGATTGAGAGACTTTGTGTATGAAGAAGGAATTTTGAAATTCGGGAAGAGACTTTGTGTTCCCGATATACCTGATCTAGAAAGGTAATTGCTGGATGATTCTCATAGTTCTAATTTCTCTATACACCCCGGGAGCACCAAAATGTATAGAGATTTGAAGGAACATTTTTGGTGGGACAACATGAAGAGGGAGATTGCTGATTTTGTGTCAAGATGTATGGTTTTTCAACAAGTGAAAGCTGGAAGGCAACAAGCTGGTGGAGTATTGCAACCTCTTACCATACCTGAGTGGAAATGGGATAATATCACAATGGAAATTGTCATGGGACTACCAAAGAATCCTAGAAGGAACGATGCAATATGGGTTATTGTTGATCGTCTTACCAAGTCAGCACATTTTCTTGCTATAAGAGAAGATCTACCACTGGAACGTCTAGCAAGACTATATATTGATGAAGTTGTGAGACTTCATAGAGTACCCCTATCAATTGTTTCTGATCATGATCCCTGTTTTACTTCAAGATTCTGGAAAAGTATTCAGAAGGACTTGGATACTGAACTTCATTTGAGCACTGCCTACCACCCTCAAATAGATGGACAATCAGAATGAACTATTCAAACCTTAGAAGACATGTTGAGATCCTGCTCACACGACTTTCAGGGTATGTGGGATCAATATTTACCTCTGGTGGAATTTTCCTATAACAATAGCTTCCATTCGAGTATTCAGATGGCACCATATGAAGTGTTATACAGAAAGAGATGTCGCACACCAACCTATTGGGATGACGCTGGTGAAAGAAAACTTGTAGGCCCAGAACTAGTGGAGGAAACGATGGAAAAGGTGAAGGTAATCCAAAACCATATCAAAGTAGCTCAAAGTTGGCAGAAGAGCTATGCCGGTAATTGAAGGAAGGATTTGGAATTTCAAGTCGGTGATCTTGTTTTCCTAAAGGTATCTCCATGGAAGGGAGCCATACATTTTGGTAATAAAGGTAAATTGAGTCCCAAGTACATCAGACCTTTCGAAATTCTAGAATAACTTGGGGCTGTAGCTTACCGATTGGCAATGCCGCCAAGTCTCTCCAAAGTTCACGATGTGTTCCACGTATCTATGTTGAGGAAATACATGCCTGACCCAACGCATATACTCACCTATGAGGAATTAGAACTGGAACCCGATCTGTCTTATTGTGAAGATCCCGTCAAGATTCTTGATACGAGAGAACAAGTACTGAGAAACCAGACGACTTGTATGGTAAAAGTCTTGTGAAGAAACCATAATATGGAAGAGGCAACGTGGGAACCCGAGGAACTTATGAGGAAGAACCACCCGAGTATTTTCAAGCGGTAGTATTCTAGAAATTTTGAGGACAAAATTATTTGAAGGAGGGGAGAATGTAACACCCCAAGATTCTACGATACGCTTCTCTTTGAATAATTCAATAGCGTGTGTTGTACACAAGATCGAGTTCTAACACACCACAACCAATCAAACTAGCCGTTATGAATAGTAATACCCGCTTTTTGAAATTTATAAATTTTTCTTTTTCAAAATGGACTTCATTTTTGGATTCAGAATATTGAAATTAGCCTAGGGTGAATTTTTGGTATTTTTCTGAAAAACTTCATTTTTTGATGAATAGTGAAACCACTAAGTGGTAGTTAAAAAACTGAATTTTTCATAAAACCAAATTTTACCACTTTTGTGAGTGGAATTTAGAAAATCTGAGAGACACGATTAATATCAAGGAGTAAAATGTGGTTCAATGAGATGAAAATAATTTTTTGTGAATAGTAACTTTTTACTTTTATTTACCACGGTTAAAAGTAAATAGGGTAATTAAGGGTAAAAATGATATTAATATTACCCTAACACATATCCTAATTCTATTGGACAAGTGTATCTCGACCAAAAACAACCTTAGGAATAAAATATTATCATTTAGTTCCACCTAGATTAGATTAGGACATTTATTATTATTTAATTCAAAGAAGAGTTAAAAGAGTTAAAATCAAATTTTATTTACTAAAACATTTTTAATATAGGGTTATACATAAGATATATTTGATTGTAAATATTAATTAGAAAGATAAAAATATTTCCAACATAATGGTATTTTATTTATAATTTTTACACATTAAATAATTTAATTTATTTATGACACAATGATTATGCAGTAATTACCATAATAGTGAAAAATTAAAATAATTGATATTATAAATACCCAAATAAATATAATTTAAGACTTTTTTTTGAATTAAACTAATTTTATAGGTTAATATGACATGTTAGGATTGATTTAATTAAATATTTTCGAAGGAATCATTCTGTTATGATTTTCACAAAAATCAATTTTCCAAATAGTGTCAAAATTGACATAAAAGGGGTTTTAAAACAAATATTATATTACTAATTGATATTCAATTCTTAAAAATCTAATGATTGACCAAGAGACTTATATCATGATAGGTGTATCATTAATAGACCACTTGGGTGTCACTTGGAGGTATATAGTAAGTTTATTAACTATATAATATAAAAATACAAAGTGACATGGTAAGTGTCAAACTAATTAACTAAGAGTTAAAACTAAAAGATAAGGTTAATATAATGACCCAAACCTATCTAAATTCTATTGGTTGAGTGGTTTTAGACCCATATCCACCTTAGACTTTAAATAATCCACTTTGGAGCCATTAGAAACTGAATATAAATTTATTATAAAATAATATTTCTAGCTTTTCCAAAGGTGCCCCTCACCCCTCTTATAAAAGGGCACTCCACCTTCTCATTAATTCACACATTCAAAGCCTTTTGGCTCAGCCAAAACCTGCCCAAATACTCTCTAAACTTCCCTCAATTCAACCTAGAGGCTTTATTTTGATCATAAAGACAACCTAAGGAGCCCTTTTGATCAAATAAAAAGGAAGAAACCGAAGAAGAGGTAATGTTTTCACCACCCTCTTTCAAGTTCCTTTCTTATTCAACTTCTTCTTTATTTGTTATTCCCATTATAAAATAATAAATCCAGTATCTTATATATACTGTGATGTTATTATAAATGTGTTACAACCATATTCAGTATTCTACCCATCATTTGAATGACATGTCACCATATGTGCGTACGTACGACTTACCGTCTCCACATCGTGGTGTAATTGTTATTCAATAAATTATTATTTGGATGGGTATAATAGTGATGTGTAATTCATGTAAATAATAAATATAACATGATAATGATTCTGTATATAAGATATACCATCCAATTATATATTATTTTAATATCAAAAGAATGATATTGTCGCTCGTGCGTACGTACGGACTACCGTCTCCACGAACGCGATGAGATTCATTCTCCATCGTATCCATTCAAGTATAATTCTCATTTGATGATTAAAAATATTGTTTAAGGACTTGATATAATTATGGATATGAATAATATACAACCTATCCATAACAAACACGACTTATGTAACAAAACATATAAAAGAAAATGAGTAAGTTAACACCCGAAACGATGATAATTCTAAGATATTAGTAACAAAGCAATGTTAAAAGATCATATATGATATCATATTAATGTATATGATTCTTGTATAATTTAATAACAATTATTTCACCATTATACAGGAGGTTAACCTACCATCAACCAAGGAAAAGTACAAGGTAAGGGTTTATTTCACAATCTCTTCATTATCCAAGGTTGTTTATACGTAATAATCTACTGGGATTTATTTATCACCCACATCCATGTTTCTTAAAAATGTATTTCAAAACATTTTTACTATTTACAAGAAGTTGGGTTAAAGTCATTTATACCCTTGTTTAAATTTTTATAAGAGGTCTATAAAGGAATCTTTCCGTCATTTTCCAAACAAGGTGCTTTTTAACCTTTTCGACCAAATTAAGGTAAGAATGTTTTTTTAACTTATACGGTGGGTGCGGCTATTTTCCGCCGTTATAAAATCTTTGAAGCTTACCTTACAAGCTTATAATAAAATCTTCAAAGTAAATGTTTTATTTTATAATTATGTGACTCTTAAATGTTTTCAAAATAGGAAGAGATATTTCTCTAAAAAGAGTTTTGATTTCATCTTTGTCAAAATCCTTTGATGGATTTTAAGTTTATTTGGAGTTGATTTATTATGATACAAAACTTCCATATTGTATTGATGGTTTTGTGATATGTTTGACTGTGGATGTGTTATTTTTATACCATTCATGGTTTATGAAGAAAGTATTGACATTTCGTATGCTAGTTTTAATACGAATGTTTATGTTATGTTTAAACCTGTTCATATGAGGAATGCATTGGACTTAATAAGTGATGGGTGGAGACCGCTATAGCTCCTTGATGAATAGGTAGGTCTCATGAGACAAACTAGTGTCTTGGAACAAGGCCTTGACAAAATATTATTTGTAGTCTTAGCATGAGGCCTTGGCTATGTCGTTATGATAGTTTGGCATTATGCATTCCATCATTATGAAAGTGGTTATTGATATTGCATGTGATTATTCGATTAGCAGAATATACATGTGAATAAGTAAATAGAATTATTTCATTTTATTTTTTCCATACTATGTTGAAGTTCAAGTTTAAAAGTCTTTTTTTAGTTATACATTTCCTTAAATGTTTATTATTATTTATGAAAGTTTCTGCTATATTGTTATCCTTATTGGGAATTTGAGCTCACCCCTTTTCTATGTTTTATTTTTCCCAGGATGTGAAGAAGTAATTTATGAATAACCTGCAGGGATAGTATGAGGGGATAAAAGTGTGGACTATGGAGACTATATTGTTGTAGTTTTCATTTTATGATGTAATGTAAACTTTATTAATGTATCTAGTTATTCCAAGGCTACTAAACTAATCGGTCTTTCGAGACTTGATCTTTCTTGTGATCATGACAATGTTATGTAATAATGCACCTACTCTGGGTATCTAGGGTCAGGGCGTTACATTTAGTGTTATCTAATCCACCATATATCCATTAGAAAAGTTCCTTTTTCCCTGATATCAAGATTAAGCATGAGACATGGACAATATCAACCCCATATAACTTATCTATTTTACACATTTTCATGTTAATTAAAACTTATATAATTACATCACTTGTAATTATATTGGCATAAACATGTACTTACTTAGTTATAACTCAATTCAGGGCCATGATTATATGGACTTAATCCTTATTCAATCCATAATTTCATTTTTAGACAAGAATTAAATTTCTTGCATTTAGAGAATCTTTTCAGGTTTAGAGTTTTATATAATTAGGTGATAAATTTTATATAAAAAACCTATATAGTATATATTGGACACTTCCTCTTGGTATCCATTTTTTTTAAAATATAAAATTTTTAAAAAGAAACATGATTTCTCTTAATGAAAAATATTATGATTTTCAACTTCACTTTTTATTTGTTACTAATCATCCTTAAAAACCATAAAAAACATTTAAAAATGTGGTATGGGCACAAAAATATCTATAAGGGATAAAAAAAATAAATAATCCTATTAGTCCATTTTAAAACCATGAGACCTTAAAAGAGAGTTTTTGTCACACCCCAACCCAACGCTTTATTTTATTTTAATTATTTTGGGTTTCACTTTTGAGCTTTAGGTTGATACAATTTTATTTTAAAAGAAATTTGGGTTCATATATGGGTGTGAGGCCATACAATAGAATGTGTGTAGTTCCCAAACTTAATAATAGAAAATTTTATTATTAAATTTATTATTACACAGGCATGTGACCGTGCCCGCGACCATGCACACATCTGTGCACGGTGTACAGACTCAATAATTAATGCAATTATTTTTGTGACTGGTTTTATTATTTTAGTTTTATTATTGGTATTAATTTTTATTTATTTATTAGGATTATAATTTTTATTGTTTATTAGGTTTATTTTATTCTTTTATTTTTATTTTATTTTCTTTTTATGCTTAATTTCTTTTTATCTGTTTTTATCCCTCTTCCTCACCGTCTCCCTCTCCTATCTCCTCCCCCTTTGGTGAAACCCTACCTACACAGGCCTCCTCCTCTCCTTCCCATCATGAGAACAGCCGCTGATCGCACCCCCTCCTATTTGACACTGCCGCACGCCTCCCTTCAATGGCTGAACCACCTCACCAGTGTCCCTTCCTCCTCCGACGCACGCGCATCCCTTTGGTAATTTCTTCCTACCTTGTGTAGGGTTTTGGTTGGTGTTTCTTTCGATTGAGGTCTCAATCTTGATTTTCTTTGATCCAATTCTTATTTTAGGGTTTAATTGAGTCTTGGTGGTGTGAATTTGGTGTGATTGGAGTTTTGAACCAAATTTTAGACTTGCACACCACATTTTCGGGATTTCCTATGCTAAAGTAGGTGTTTCCACATCTAATTATTATTTGATGAATTAATTTGCATGTTTAATTAATTTATCATATTTTTTAATTAATTTTCATGCTGTGAAGTTGGTTTTCTTTAAAGTTTGATATGAATTTTAATTTTTTAGTAGTGTGTCTATATCATGTGTGTGATTTATGTTGAAAACTCATATATAGTTAATTGTTAGTTATTTTTAAATTGCGTAGTTAGCTTATATATCTATGAAAGTGGTGTGAATTGTATTTTTGACATGGAATTATACGTGTTTGGTCATAAAAGAAGGTTTTGTGTGGTTTTAGTGGGTAACTCCAAGTGGTTTATTTTAAATTTTTTTATAAACTTTTATTTTTGGCTTATTAAATTATGTGATTTGGGAAAACGAGTCTTAAAAATGGTGTATGGTTTTCCATCAAACTATTTGTGTGGGTAAGGTCACACTTTAAAATTGTATTTGATTTCATGTGATGTTGGAATATGTTTTGGATGTATAAATGGTTAATTTAGTGTGTGTAAAGCCTTGTGAAACTCTTTTTATAATGTTTTATAAACTTTTTAAATGGTTCATTAAATTATGTCAATGGTGTGAAATGTGTATGGAGATTTTTTTGTGTGTATATTATTTCAAAATGGTATTTGTGTGTGTAAGTGGTGGGTTTTTGCATGTGTAGTGTCTTGTTTTCTTTGGGTGCATAAATATGACATGTGACATTAACTATAAACTACTTGAGCACAAATGGGAAGCCTAGGTACTAGGTGGGTGAACTAGATCTAGTGTGCTAGTGATACGGGAGTGTCATTGGACCATTTTCACTTAGCTGGTTTGACCATTACAACACTTACTAAACTTTTTATTATGATTTGAGACCACTAGGTTATGTATGTGTTTCCCTACTAGTGTATCATGCACGAGAACATATGTTGTTGTGGTTCCTATTCCTTTGTTCACCGAGATGCGATGTTCTAGGGTCCCACTTATTGTTAATATCTTTAGGACCTCTCCCATGTTTTTTGATCCTCCTTTACTTTGCTCTCACCATACACACATGGCGTAACATTGGGGTTAACATGATAGCAAGTGTGTGTGTTTTAATTTAAGTTTCTTTCTTTAAATCATTTATCATTAAAATTGTTTTCTTTAAAATGGTTTAAGCATTTATTTCTTTCCGTTTGAGAAACTTGCAATTGTATTTTTCATTTAATAATTATGCGTGGAATATTTTCTTGGTGGAATCATACTACGATCTTGTCTCACACCCTATATACACCTTTGGATGTATGTATATCTTGTTTCCTTTTTATCCCAGTTTGAGGCATCGTGCATAGAATTGGTGGTTCAGATTGTCAGTGGCATCCTCATGTTGGTTTGGTGAACGTGGATTGAGGATGTTGTACCTCATGTTGCTTGGAGGTTTGATTTGGAGTTTTATTTTTCCTTTATTTTCATTTATTTTGGGTTTTTGGTTCAAGTTATAAACCTTTAAATCTGAAATGTGTTAAAGGCATGTTTAGTTGTATAAATTCATTTTCATTTTGTTAAAGTAGTTAGTTGTTTTAGGTTTATTGCTTCGGGTAAATCATCCCCATGTATTGTTTTGATAACCAAGCACTTTTTCTTGCCTGTGGGGATTGGGAACACCATTTCGTACCTACCGCGAACTGGGTCAGGTGTTGGTTTGATGGTGAACCAACTTGGTTCATGTCCATTTTTCCTTTAACATAATAAACTTTGAGCTCAAAATAATCATTTACTTACACATAAAATCAGAAAAACTATCCAAAGTTTTTAATAAAAAACATTATATGAAATCATAAATCCAAAATCCTAATGAGGAGGATTTCTTAGAAAACATGAGAGCCCATTAAAAACATTTTCTTAAAAGTATACTTTTTAAACCTAAAAGGGCATGATAATTCCTTTAAAGAAAAAGACCATTATCTTATCATTTGAAATAAAATGATTTCCATGAAAACTCATTAATAATCATAGAAAATTCAGGTATGTTACTTGGGAAATCATCTTCATAGAACCCTTAAAATAACCTTTACAATTGGAATAACCATTACAATCAACTTCCACCTTACTTTTTTATAGAACATAATCATTACCCAATTCATTAGATATCTATATCGGGCTCACACATCATCCTGATCTATATTAAAGTCACCAATAATTATGATCTATATTAGTCCCACCCATCATATTAAACAATTTATGAGGACTATATCATGAATAAAACATTTTGATCTCTCACCTTTTCATCATAAATACCTTGAAAGACTTTTTTGATCTCATATGAAAAACACTTTTAGATAATGAAATACCCTTTCCTTTTTAAAACCCATTTTCAAAAATAAAATTTCAAAAATAATGAGGAGGGTTTTTATTTTAAGAAAAAATTGAATCTTATAAATAAATACAAAATACAAAATAATAGTTATGGTGGTGGGAAAATCTGTTTATGTTGTATATGTTAAAATAAAACATTCCTTTTTGTATTTTGTAAATAAATTCAAAACATTTTTTAAAGATATTCCTTTTGAAAAACTTTATAAGAAAGTAAAAAGTGTCCTTTATAATTCATCCATGTTTATATAAATATATCAATAAAATAATTTTTAATAATATATATATGGAAGAAAAATATTTACAAAATAAATATTTCAAACATTTGAAATGAGGTTTTTAAAGTAAATTATCCCTTACCTTGAGTCTAATTCATCACATACATTATTTATCTTCATGAATAATAGACTTATGTTAATTAATTAACTTCTTAAGAACCTTTTTTCAAGTTTATTATTCCTTTTATTTTATTTACTACCTTGTTATATTCAATTACTTAATTATTTAAGTTCATGTCAGATGTTTTGATGATATTCGGCTCATAAGTCCAAAATGACTTCGGTAGGGTGAATATGGTCAAAGAGGTAATTATTCCATAATCTATAGAATAAAAATCATGAAATTATTATAATTTTTATACATCAATTATAATTTTTAAACCAACCATGAAAGTTAGATATATAAAATGAACTATGTTACAATCTAGGAGATGATAAGCCATACATACACATGAGTAATGTTCCATTTTTTAATGATCATGATGGAAATAAGGTAAATATTATTTTATCTTTCCAGAGAAATAATTATATAATAAATAACATATTATTTATTTAAATAAACTTATATATATCATCAATGTGATTTGGTGATGAAAAATGAATCATATCGCTTCATAGAGGTTGTAGTCCACACGTGTGTGGAAAGAAACTATTGGAGGGATCAAGATACACCACTATCATCTAAGTTTTCCATGGTATGATGGTCATGAATGGTGCCTTATCCCCTCCCCCTCCTGATAGGGAGATGGGCTGTTCAGGTTCTGATTGACATCTTCATTTCTTTCCTCTTACATATCCATATAATCTTCTTCCCTTCCCTAGAAAAAAGCTCGATCCCATGGTCCCATTTTTCGACTAGGAATTACCCAAGATACATATATCCTTATGGGAGTTCAAAGAGGAATCATACCCACTCAGAATCTCCCTGGTGGCTCTATAAGGTTAGAATCAACCATTAGTTGATGCTTTCGACTGATTCATCTCTGATTCATGGGTCTTGAAACATCATGCTATCATCGGGATCCTAGACCCTCTTCATCTTATCATTTACTTTGAGATGGAGTATGATATTATCTCCACCTAGAACAGAATCAGTTGATCCTTCAATAGTATTCAGTTTTCCCTTTTCTGATGGTCTTTCAACTTCTATTTGAGATGAGATCCTCTAATAGCTCTAATCTGGGTAAGTTTTCTAGGTCTTTTTCTATCATTTCCAAATCCTTAAATCCTCTCGATGATTGGAAACTTGGTTATAAGATTTTTTTCTTTGAAAGTAGATATCATTATATTTTCCATCCAATTTATATTTGTGTATGTATTTAAATATATGTGTCTAAGACTATGATAAATTTCGTGCGTATTGAGATTGAAAAGTAATACCAGATCAAATAGGCGGTGTGTTTTAAATATTGGATAGATTTCTATTCTTCTTGTCACCATCTGGGTCTACTCCAATAGGTATTTAGGTGAGGACCAATCAGCCAAGGATCTGATCCTCCTATCCCATTTCGAGATGATGATTATGCGGATTGTGAAGTTGAAAGATCTTATGCATTTATGATTCCTTTACCATTGAGAGACATGCTTAGTTTTTATGAAATCGTTAGAGGTGGAAATAGTATTTTATATATAGAAGGTGTGAAGAGAGATCCTAATACCATCCAGAAAGAGGTAAGAACACTAAATTCTAATCTGAATGTGGTGGATATATTTGATCATTTTAGACGTGATATGGCTGACCATAGGTCGACTGTGCAGGTCCCATCCGAGCCGGGGGGGGGGGGGGGGGGGTTGAGGGGTGCACATAATTGATTCTTTGGAACCAAGCTCCCACATACCAAAATCTTCATCTTTTTAAGAGACAATTTACCTTGTTAATGAACCCACACATTAAGTGGTGAGATAGGTGGTAAAAGATGGAGGATTATCAGGATGCAAGGTCAATGAGAAGTTCTCACCAGCTGTATAGGGGGGTTGGGTGAAGGTAGTGAATAGGTTAAGTCCTATAAGTTACATGTCACATATTAATCTAAGTAACCATTTTGAAGGATGGAATTTGAAGGCCCGAATTAGGAACATAGATATTCCACTTGGGAAGACATATTCACTGAAGGGAAAGGTCTATATGGGGAAAAATCTGGTGATGATATCTCTATCCAATTCTCAGGATAAAGTTCATATGGAAGGATTGGGATAGGACATAATAGCCTAAGGAGAAAGAAGGTGTAGAAGGGAAACTGAGATTCATCAAGTTGCATTATGACCAAGGGAAAGAAATATAAAGGTTGTAAGGATTACTCTCATTTACCTAAACCAATGGAGAAAAGTTAGATAAAAAAGGCTTGGCCTAAGGTGATGGAAGGTGATCTAATTTTTAATGACTAGGATAAAAATAATATTTCGAACCTTTAGAGAAAAAAATCAACTGGCCGATTGTGGTGATGTGAAGTTGGATAGTGGTTTGATAGAAACTATGACCCAGATACATGAATTATTGGTGGATGTGGATGTTTCTAATAGTTAGACCATAACTAATTTGGATAGACTTGATAAGGAAAATCTTGTAGCCCTATAGTGGGAGGCAGGTGAGGAGGATGAAAAAAAAGAAAAACCATGGGAGCTTATCATTCAATCTGAGGAATAAATACAGTAAAGTGATTCTATGATTAATTCTTCTCAAGATGAGTTTGAAATTATATATGAGAGGAAAATTCTTGTGTATACCAATAAAGAGTAGTATGTGTGGATCAATAAGAAAGATATTATTTTAACAAGATGCTTTAATGAAAGGAAGATAAACTTAGAGGAGTTCATCTAAACTTGGGACAAGATTTATTATCACTTTGAAGACCTCATCAAGGATGATCCAGATACAAATGAAACTTTATTTCATTGAAAATTATATAAGGATGATTAATTTAATAATCTCAAGCATTATTTTAATAATTTTTTGATTTACTATGGTGTATTATGTATTCCAGTTTGAATTTGTGTGGTTTAATACTTTTTCCATTAAAGTGATTTTTAAAATAAAAAATTTTATTTTCAGTTAGTAGTCCACACATATGTATGAATGAAGTTATCATTTTTCAATAGACATAAAGCTATGAAAATAGATGATATATTAATTTTATATAATTATAAATATTCCATTAATATCATATATATATATATATACATTAAATCCATCATTATAACCATCACTGAGAGGTAATGATAGAAAGAAAACTACATCAGTTTGCAAGGCGGTAGTCCACCATACACATGAATGATAGATTCATTTCTGATTTAATGGAAGAGGAGATGGATATAGGTTATGAAATCAACATAATAAAATCACAATATTTGGAAGATACTGATGTTATTATTTTAACATGATTGAATAGGATTAGAAGGACGTAGAAAAATAAATAAAATGAAAATTCTCGGTTAAGAACTATACCTTTTATTTAGAAAACCTTTTTAGGTTTATACTTAAAGAATTCCTAGGTTAGTTTTATGATCAAACAAGGGCCTATAAGACATTGGGAGGGATTTAATGAGTGTATTTGGGTTGGAATGGAATCATTAGAGTTTCTAAAATAATAAAATTAATATAAATTAATTCTCATAGGAAAATAAATCCAAATTGATATAATTCAAAGATAGGATAAGTATGATTTGAAATATTCTTATCCAATAAAATTTGGACAAGTTTAGTTGATTCTATCACTCTTATCTTTTGGTTTTAACCCCTCATTATCACTTTTTTCTATTACTATGGTATCAAAAGTTTTTACACTAAAGGAGTCAAGAAAGTTATTATAAAAGGACAAGTGGCCCATAGATGGACCATGATTGATATTTTCAACTGTATCCCATTAACTTGGACCATGATAATATTTTTAGATATTTTAAATAATTTAATAAAATATTTTTTATTATAAAATATTATTAATTCAAGTTTTGGAACTATTCATTTAATTTGAATTTTAAAAAAACATGACAATAAAGGAATTAGAATATAATCCATTAAAACTTCCATAGTAAATTATTTTTATCTATAAATTTTTATGGACACTAAAAATTATTCAAACAATATTACTTTTAGATTCATTATAATTATTTACATGATTTTTCTACTACTTTCAGAAGCACCGTGTCGGCGTTGTGTAAGAATTTAAGGTAATTATTTCATAACTAAAAATTAAAAATAAATTACCATGGTAAAAAAATCATTTATATTTATCATTATTATTTATAACTGAATATAATTTGTTTTTATCCCTATCATAAAATATTATATATTTTAAAAGTAATAGAGTGACATTTTTTTCTTTATATTTACTTAAAATAATATAAATGTTATAATCAAGTTAAAGGGGATATAAATTTTAATTTTTTTTAATCTTGGATAGTAAATGTTGAACAAAATTTATAAAATAAAATAAATATAAGTTTTAGGGAGAGTTTTAGACCTTATAACATTATTTTTAACCTTAATTACCTAATTTACCCTTACCGAAGTGAAAAATACTTACTAATGTTACTATTCACAATAACAAAAAATAAATGGGTCATATTTAAAAATTTTAGAACTCATGATTCCAAATAGGGAACCTATTTTTCAATATTCTATTGTTTATCGACTTGGATTTTCCATGTATTATTTTTGGATATTGTATGGATTATTTTTGAGACCAGGTGTTGAGACGTCATGTAATTTCAAGGCTCGGTGTGCCCAAAATAAATGTTTGAAATATATTAAATATGTTAAATAGTATGTGTATGCGAGTTTCATGAAAAAGTGAAATAAATTCTAAATGGGGGATTGAATTATAAATCTAAGGGCGTCCTTGAGTTCAGAGTATAAGTTTTACCCTAGGTGTAACATAACCTTTGTTAGCATGAGACATTTGTGAAAAAGTTATCACATGCATAAAATGAATAAAATAATTAAAAAATTATTTTATTTCATTCATTAATAGATTGAAATAATTTCATATATAATTATATGGTTATGAAATATTCCCATGGTTAGCCGCATAACCTTGGAAGCTTTAGAGAACCGTTGGATAGAGTGTTGGAGGATCTCTATCAGAATACAAACAATGATCGGCGTGTGACAAAATCAAAGGATCTTACTACCAATAATAAAAAACACCATTCTTTATCATAGATTGATAAAAATAGAGGTAGTTCATTTGTTTATTTGGATTTCCTCCAATTTTATGATTCCTACAATGAATATGAATCAATAAAATAATGAATTGATTAATAGATTGTGTGTATTAAAAGTGTGGGTTAGAATTATCCAGAATTTGGAAAATTTATTCATGATTAATTGTTTATCTCTTTGTTTATCATTCTAAAAAAAATAACTAAGGCTAACATGAACATATGGGTAAGGTTCATTCCTCATATTTGTGATTGTGCTTTTTTCCCCATTTTTTTGTTCATCACAAGAGATTTTCTTTGGCCCACAATTTGAAATATATTGAGAAATAAAATGTTTCACACCCGTTTCTTGGTGAAAGGACTTGACATCATAGATTTGGGCTTGAAATGACATAACAATTGCGTAATGATATACGTGTTAGTATATCAGGTGATTTTGGATACCTAATTTCTTTTTCTTGGGGGGGGGGGTAATGATAGAAGACACGTGTGTATGTTTTACAAGAGGTTTGGGTGACCAGAATCCAGTGATTGATGATGGTCAGGTTTTTCCAGAGTAGATCCATGATTCTAGGTGAGATTGAGGCTAAAATCTGATGTTATAGTGGTGCGACCATATGAGGGAGAAAGAACTTGGTTTCTGAAAAACCCCGATCAACATGGAGTGTACTGCAGAGCTACACACCATGTGGGGCCCTCTTAGTGGTGGATAGGGTTTCAAGATGAATTTAAGGATCAAATTATATGCAAACCCTATAACAAAATCTATGAACCTTCTCGACTTGGTTCGAAATGTACCTCAAAGGGTACACAAAAAATGACCATGAGTACACGGGCATTGGCACACCATGCACTCCCAGACAGACACAGCTAGGCCATATGTACATGGGTAAAACTGTTTACTTGGGCATGGGTAGAAGTACATGGTCATGGGAATACCGTGTACTTCCACATGGAAATAGTCATGGCTTGTTTACATGGGTAGGATCTGGTGCAGAGGGTACATACTGTGTACTCCTAGTACACGCTGTGTACTCCTTCAAAGATGGATTTGATCCCTTGTCCTCTGTATCTTGGAAAAGTTTTGTTAGGGTTCATTACCTATTTCCTTTCCTTGAGGGTTAGTATAGAATCAAATCCTATACATAGGATAACAATCCCTTTAGTATGAATTCTTTGATAGAGTTGTTGGAATCCTTCTATGATGCTTGGAGTGAGATCCTCTATCATCTTCTTACCCTAGGTGGAGTTCTTGGTATCATCATGACCAACACTATGCTGGTGCCAATCCTCAGCTTAGTGGGATAATCTAGATTGAGTTATTAGTATACCCTATGGCCTTAGGAGTGATCCTCATCTATGCATTTTATGTCTTCAGAATTTCAGCATATCATTTATATGACGAGACCCAATGAGCGTGACCTCTCAGAGGTACATTATCAGTGTTATCTAACTCATGCAGTTTGTTATCCTATATGAGTGATATGTGGAAAATTTGAGTAGGAATCCTATGATAGAATTATGATTTTGAATTTACCTTGAGACTGTGTGTCTTTGTTGAGTATATCTATATATTCTTGTTATATGTCCTGTAGACATATACCTATATAGAGTTGACTGTTATTATTTTGTTATATGTTTTTTGGTTTTGAGTTGTTCTACAGGGTATTGTTATACTCACCCTTTCATGGGATTTTCTTGCACATGTCTTGTCTTGTGCAGATGATTGAAATTTTGAAGGAGTCCTAGAGGGACCAAGACTAGGAAGTGCTTAGTGAGATGAATAGAATGATGTGTGTTCTTGTGGTATATTGATAGCAGTCCCCATATTTACTTTCAGGTTGGACTTGTTTTTAGACTCTTTGTGGTAGGATTATATTTGGACTCAGTTACTTTCCATTGATTGTTTTTTTAATCTAGTTATGGGATTTAGATGTATGCATGCACATTTTATCAGTTTTTTTTATATTTCAACATTTTATAGGATTATAGATGTGTGCGTGTGTACATGTACTTTAGGATAAAGCCTCCCATGTTAGTGATATTCTTAATCGGTGCTAGTTTCCATCCCCTAGATTATTAGAGGTAGGATTAGAGAGTCGCAGTACGATATCCATTAGGACGGGTCATGACAAAGTGGTATCAGAGCAGTCGATTCTTCCTTAGGACTGGAGTTTGTGAGATTGGTTTGGGACAACAATTTTAAGTGTTTCGTGTTTGGATATCTATCCAGAGACTCCAGTGTTGGTGTGACAAAAAATGTATCCATACACCAGAACTCTGATCACCAACTTTTTGAATTAGTACATGAGAACACTGGTTGTAGGAAAAAAATGATACATGCATCATATAGAAATGGGTTGTGGTTTCCATATCCTTCTTGAGTTAACTCTCTCGATATATTCATTGATCATGGTACATCTTGTCTATTTCAGGATGCCTTTTTGATGTATGCCAGCTAGTATTCAGGTTCTGAATCAAAATGATGACCCCTCAATGATGAGGCATCGATACAAGGACGAGTTCCAAAGATGTTACCTCTATGCGATGCACTATCTATACCAAAACCTGTTGAGAAGTAGATGGTACCCATAGTACCATCGTATGAGGTGCATAGGTTAAGAACACTTCACAAGTTCTAGGGATAGTGACCCCTTGGTATCTGAGGTGATCCTGACCCATAGGTGGATAAGGACTGGCTTGAGGTGATGACACGAGTTTTCCATCTAGTCAGGACACGTGAAGATCAGATGGTGGTCCTAGAAGTAATCCTTCTCAATGGCTCAGTAGAACGATGGTGGGGTTTAGTAACCCAATCATACATTGAGGTGACTCTATCATGGTTGGAGTTTGAGTTCATTTTCATATAGAATTTATCTACAACTACTCTAAGGGATGTACACATCTAGGAGCTCCTACAACTTCTGTAGGGAAGGACGACAGTAGATGAGTATTCATCGAGGTTCACCAACCTCTCCAAGTACTCGATGGATATGGTTTGTGATCATTTCTTATAGGATTGGAACTTCAAGAAAGGAATGCATAAGGACATCCAAGGTATCATTATACCCCTTTGAATTCCTACCTATGATGGGGTGCTATAGAAATATTTTGTGGTTGAGAGTTTCCTGGTTGAGAAGATGTGGACAGTAGTTGACGACAGTGGGAATATAGAAGAAGAGAATTCAGAAGCAGGGAGATGATGGTAGTCTCATAGAC
Organism: Viscum album; assembly: GCA_963277665.1. Classification (NCBI taxonomy): domain Eukaryota; kingdom Viridiplantae; phylum Streptophyta; class Magnoliopsida; order Santalales; family Viscaceae; genus Viscum; species Viscum album. Next base: position 622,605,940 of record OY728150.1, on the reverse strand, counting down.
CTGGATGTGTGAGTAATTTCAAGATGAGGTCCTATGATATAGGGTCTGTGGTTTAGGTCTCATAGGATGGGCCCATTCATCCCAGGAAGAGGTAGTGCTAATCTTATGATGGAAGGGGACATCTTGCATGAGATTGTTTGACCCACCATACAGCTGACAGAGAGATAGTAAATGGGTCGTTGAGGTAGAGGTAGCAGTAGGATTATAAAGGTTTATAGGGAGGAGGACATGGTAGAGGATTTGATAGAGTAGATGGAGGTGATGGATGATTTGACTTGTTACCACCACCATCCCCAGGTGGTCCATTCTAGGCTCAGGGAGATAGAGGATATGAGTGAGGGTAGTTATAGGTGGTTAAGGATTATGACATAGAGGGTCCAAGAATTATACAAGGTATGATCTATGTATTTTATACCTCTTATGTAGTACTAATAGACATAGTTTCTAGTCATTCCTTTGTTTCCACATATATGGTTCAAGACTTAGAGATTCTCACTGATCCCTTGTTCTTGGAGACTCCTACTAGATATGACCCAGCAACCACACACATTTTCCAAAAGTGTGACCTAAATCTTAGAGGTGAGAGTTTCTGTTGGGATCTCTTTATAGTAGCGATGAGGCCTTATGATGTAATCTTAATTATGGATTGGTTATCTACAGTTCATGCCCAGATCGACTATTTTAGGTGGAGGATACAGTGTGTCTATAGTGATGGGATTGGGTTTTCCATTATGGGTGAAATGAAAATCTAGATGATATAGGATGGACTCATACATAAGAGGGTGTAGTAGATTACTTATTAGTTGTCTAGAATGACCCATGGTGTATCAGATGTTATGAGTTTTCAGTTCCCACTAGTAGTGGTGGAGTATGAGGACATCTTTCCTAAGGTTGTTCCATGCATACCTCCTCATAAGAGATAAACTTATGCATTTATCTACACCCTAGGACGACCCTGATATCTACAGCAGAATATCATATGGCTCCCGTAGATCTTTTAAAGATGAGGGTTTGGTTGGAGGAATTACAGAGGAAGGGGTTTGTAGACCCATTGTTTCACCATAACCAGCCCCAATTTTGTTCACCAAAAAGGTGGATGGGATCCTGAGGTTATGTGTGGAATACTAGTGCTTGAACCAGGTGACCATAAAGAATAAGTATCCACTACTGAGGATCAATGACCTATTTGATTAGTTTATAGGGGTATGATGGTTATTAAACGTTTAACTTAAATTAGATTATCACCAGTTGCAAGTACGTGACAAGGATACACCGAAGACAACATTCAGATATCGCTATGGTCACTGTGAGTACTTGGTGATGCCATTTGGCATGATGAACACCCCAGTAGTGTTCATGGGACTCATGAACCGATTATTTCATCCCTTATTAGACTATTTTGGGGTAGTCTTCATTGATGATATCCTTGTGTACTCAACATCCGATGAGGATCACATGAGACACTTGAGGATGGTTTTAGACGTACCCTGAGAGAACCAACTTTATGAGAAGCTCTCAAAGTGCCAGTTCTAGATTTAGGAGGTCCACTTTCTGGGACATGTTATCTTAGAAGATGGTGTTGGATTGGACCTAGTGAAGGTCAATGTAGTGTTATCTTGGTATCCAACCAAGATAATTATGTAGGTATGAAGATTCCTTGGTTTGGTAGACTATTACCATAGATTCATACATGAATTATCTAGGATATCAGCTCTCATGAAATCTTTAACCTAGAAGGGAAAAACTTCCATGTGGAAAAATAAGTTCCTGTATTCTTTTCAGGAGTTGAGGTAGAGATTGATGAGTGATCCCATCTTAAGATTACTAGAGGAGGGTGTCAATTATGTAGTGTTTTATGATGCATCAGGAACTAGGATTTATTTTTTCTGATGTAGAGGCATGTGGTGATTACCTATGATTCATGTCAGTTGAGACCACATAAGCAGAACAATGTGACCCCTGATCTTGAGTTAGTAGCAGTAGTCTTCGCACTAAAGATGCGGTGAGACTACCTGATGGGTGAGTGGTTTATTGTCTATTATGACCACAAGAGTCTTAAGTATATCTTCTCTTAGAAGGATCTTAACTTGATATATAGGTTATGGATAGAGTTCCTATAGGATTATGAATTTAAGATTTTCTACACTCCTAGGAATGAGAATGTGGTAGTAGATGCTCTTAGTAGGAGATCTTGTTCATAGTTGCTGAACGAGGTGTTGGAGTTGGCCTCGTTAGAGTTATCCTTTTTAGATGAAGGTGGAGTAGCTTATATCAAGTCAATGGTTGTCACCCATACTCTTTTATAATGATTCAGGGAGGCACAACTTGGTGGTTATGACTATGAGACCTTACGTACTTAGATAACCATTGGACATGCTCCTAATGTATTTTATAAAGGCATGGAGCATGTTGTTATTTTCAGAGGATGCATGATGGTACCAGTGATGTTTTAAGAGGAGGTTTTGAGAGAGTTTCATACATCTCCTTTGGTTGTATATAAAAGTGTGAAAAAGATATACCAAAACCTCTGATGTTAGTTTTAGTGTCCATGGATGAATAAGGGAGTTGTAGAGTTTGTCTTTCGATTCCTTACTTGTCTGTAAATGAAGGCTGGGCACCAAGTTCCAATGGGCTTAGCTCAAACCCTTGAGGTCCCATAGTGGAAGTGGGATAGTATATTCATGTAATTCATGATGGGATTTCCACGTATGTCCAGAGGACATGATTCCATGTCGGTGATAGTAGATCAACTCACCAATTTAGCCCACTTCCTTACTATTCGTTAGCAGAGTTTAGTGGAGATTTTGGGGCCCCTCTTTGTGTAGGAGATAGTCTGAATCCATGGAGTTATATAGATGAATTGTTTTTACCATAATGATCATTTCACATATCAGTTATGGAATGGATTACAGATGGTTTTTGGGAATCAGTTATGTTTGAGCATATATTTTCACCCCCAGACTGATGGCCAGACTGAGCAGACCATTTAAGTTCTATAGGAAATGATACGAGTTTATATATTGGACTTTGGACATATTTGGGAGGATAACCTACCATTGGTGAATTTTGAATACAATAATAGCTACCATTCCACCATTGGTATGACACCATTCGATGCCTTGTATAGGAGACCTTTTAGGCCACCACTTTACTAGACTGACTTAGGAGAGTCAGTACTTATAGGCCCAGAGTTTGCGTGAGCCATTAATAAGAAGGTACATATCATGCAAGAGTGTATGAGGACTACAAAAATCCATAAAAATTATTATACTAACCGGTGATAGAGGCCTTTGGAGTTTGAGGAGGGAGAACATGTGTTCCTATAGGTTTCACCACAATGTGGATTACAGAGATTTGGCTAAGGTGAAAACCTATCTCTGAGATTCATTGGGCCTTTCTAGACACTATGTAGTGTTGGTGAGGTGGATTACCACGTAGATCTATCTCTGTAGTTAGACTGGGTACACAACGACTTCCATGTTTTTCATCCCAGTAAGTATGTGTAAAACCCATCACATACTATCAACTAGGGAGAGCTGGATATCGAGGATGGAGCTAAATTTACTGAGTAACCAGTAGATATTGAGGACTAGGAGGTGATGATAATTTATGGGTGAGTGATTCCTTTAGTTCATGTCTTTTGGTAACATGATAATCTTCAGGAGAGAACACGAGAGAGGGAGGCTCAGATGCATGCTTAGTACCCACATATTTTTGTTTAGCCACTCGTTTTGGATTTTCAGGATTTAAATCCCCAAGGTAGATAGAATTTAATGACTCGTATTTTCCATGTATTATTTTTGGATATTGTATATATTATTTTCAAGACTAGGAGCTAAGATAGTGTACAATTTTGAGGCTTGGTGTTCCCAGAATAAATGTTTGAAATTTATTAAATATATCAAATATCACGCACACATAGTTTTCCTGAAAAGTGGAATAACTTCTAAATTGGGGTCCAAATAAAAAATATGAGGGCATAATTGAATTAAAAGTGTGAGTTTTACCTTAGGAACGATATAAACTTTATCATCATATAGAGTTTGTGAAAAAGTCATTGTGGGCATGAAATGAATAAAATAATAAAATAAATTATTTTATTTCAAATGTTGATGCAACGACCTAACTTCATTTATAAGTATTTGGTTATGATAGATTCTTAGGGTTAGCTAAATAACCTTGGAGCCATTATAGATATGTTGGAGAGAGAATTTTAGGGTCTCTCATAGATGAACAACAACTAGATCGAAGATCGATGATTGATGTGTGACGAAATCAAAGGATCTCACCAAAGACAACGACACAACTCTTTTCTTTGTCATAGAACAATCTAAATCAAGGTAGGGAATTTGTTTATTTGTATTTCTTCCCATTTTATGATTCCTAAGATGGATGTGAATCAATCAACTAATTAATTTATTCATGGATCATTCGTATTGTGGGTGTGGGTTTGAATTATCTTAGATTTGGGGAATTAATTTATGATTAATTGTTTATCTCTTAATTCTTCATTCTAAAAACAATGAATCGAGGATAACATGAACATTGACTAAGGTTTTTCCCTCATATTTGTGATTGTGATTTTCTTCCCCATTTCTTTAGTCATCGTGGGCAATTTCCTTTGGCTGGCGGTTCTACATATATTGAGAAATTAAATATTGTGCACCTGTTTCTTGGAAAAACAATTCAATATTGTAGATCTAGGATATAAATAAAATAATAGTTTCATGAATATGGAAGTAGAATCTGATTGGGTGGTTTTGGATACCTGATTTTGTGTTCTTCGGTGGGTGATGGAAGATGATGCGTGCAGATGATTTACAAGTGGTTTGGGTGGTCGGAATCCGGTGATTGATAACGATAAGGTTTAGACAGAGTAGATACATGATTCTTGGAAAGATTTATGCTAGAATCCAAGGTGACAGTGGTGCGAGCATATGTGGGAGTAAGAAATTGGTTTCTAGAAAATATTAAAAAATGACATGTACTGCAGAGCTACATGCCATATGGGGCCATCTTAGTGGTGGTTAGGGTTTTAGGATGAAGTTAATGATCAAACGACATGTGAACCTATCACACAGAATGTGACCCTTCCCAGGTTGTCTCAACATGTAACTCAGAGGGTACACAGACACAACTTGGAGTACACGAGCATGGGAACACCGTGTACTCCCATACAAACACAGCCATGCCAAATGTACATGGGCGCATCCATGTACTTGGACAAGGGAAGAAGTATATGGTCATGGGCATGCCGTGTACTTCTTCATGAACATGAGAATAAGTTTCTTACATGGGTAGGACCCAATGTCGAGGGGATATGCTTTGTACTCCTAGTACACGTCCTGTACTCCTTCAAATATGGCTTGGAGCCCTTGTCCTCTTTGTCCTGGACAAGTTTTATTAGGGTGCATTCCCTATATCCATTCCTTGAGGGTTAGTATGGAATCACATCATATATATAGGATGGTGATCCATTCAGTAGAACTTCTTGGATAGAGTTGTTGGAATCCTTTTGTGAGGCCCGAAGTGAGATCCTCTATCATCTTCTTTCCCTAGGTAGAGTTCTTGGTATCATTGTGACCAACACTACGTGGATTTCGATCCTCTAATTAGTATATTAATCCATATTTAATTGTTGGTATACCCCATGTCCATGGGAGGTATCCTCATTTGTGTATCATATCTCTTAATACTTTTATCATATCCTTTCTATAATGAAACCCAATGAGCACAACCTCTCAGACAGATGTCATTAGTGTTATCTGACTAGTAGAGTGTGTTCTCCTAGATGAGTGCTATGTGAAACCTTCAACCATGAATCCTAGGATAGAATTAAAATTGTGAATTTACCTTGATATTGTTAGTATTTTTTGATTATATATATATATTATTGTTATATGTGTTGTAGACATAAACCTGTGTAGAGTTGACTGTTATTATTTTGTTATATGGTTTTTGGTTTTGGGGTGTATTACTGGGTATTGTTATACTCACCCCTACATGGGATTTTACCACATGTATCATTTATTATGTATATGATCAACCTTTTGACAGAGTCCTAAAGTGACTAAGACTAAGAACCACTTAGTGAGATGGATAGACCGAGGTGTGTTCCTGCGGTATCTTGACAACAGTCTCCATCTTTACTTTCAAGCTAGACTTGTTTTCATACTCTTTTGTGGTGAGATTTTATTTGGATCTGGTTACTTCCCATTTCTTGTTTTCATACTATGGTTGTGATACTTAGATGCATGCATTCATATTTTATCAGTTGTTTTACATTTCAGTATTGTATGGGCTTGGAGATGTGTGCCTGTGTACAAGTACTTTAGGCCAAGGCCTCCCATGCTAGTGATATGTCTACTCGGTGCTTGTAGCCAGCCCCTGACCTATGTATAAGGGTTTGGGGAGTCATAAATGGGCCCCATTGGGATGTTTCAAGACATATTTCTTGAATAATTATAAATTAATTTAAGATTAAAATAAAAAATGCAAAGAAAAGCAGTTTAAAAAAATGCGTTTTTAAGCTAAAAAATGAACTTATACCAAAATATGGTATAATGATGATTAATATATAATTAATTATATTATATATAACTTAATAATACTTATATTACTTTTAGATAAAATTAAAATCACAATGGTAATTTTAAATTACTTTATTTAATGAAAAGAAATGGCAGTTTTATAAAAATCACTATTTTCACTATTCATTGAAAAATCAATCTTTTCAGAAAAATACCAAAATTTGACCCTAATATAATATTGATATTATGATTTAGAAAATGATTTTTTTTATAAAATTCAAATTCTGTAATTTTTAAATAATTCTTTTAAATAAAACCATATAATGGATGAAAACCTAGTTTGGGTAGAAATACATCTTTTTTCATTTCAACTGAAAAATCACATAATATTCCCATAATAAATATAACTCTATAAAATCTAAATAATTAATATTAATAATAAATTAAAATGATTTATCTTAACATTACTTAGGATGTTACATTCTTCCCCCTTTTGGAAATTGTGTCCTCGCAAATTTATTCACCACTTAAACAAGTGGAGATATTTTTCATTCCTAACATTTTCTGATTCCCATGTTTCTTCTTCACCCATATGGTTTTACACAAAACCTTTACCTAGAGAATTAAATTATTCCATAAAAAAGACTCTCTATGTTGAAGAATCTTAATAGGATATTCATCATATGAAAGGTTTTATTCAAATTGAAGTACTTCAGGTCTCAAAACCTGAGATGCATCTAGCACATATTTTCTTAACAAGAAAACATAAAATAAATCATGTAACTGAGATAAACATAGAGTTAAGGCCACTTGGTAGGAAATTGATCTAAATTGATCTAGGATTCATATGGTTTAATGAACCCTTTTTTACCGAAACACATAACACTTTTCCATGGAGAAAATTTAAGAATAACATGATCACCTTCCTCGAAAGAAAGATCTTTCCTCTAGTTATCTATGTGAATTTTCTACATACTTTGAGTCATTTTCATATGTTACTGAATCATATTATCCTCAGACATTTATTATAAAAATTCTAGTCCCAAAGCTTTCTTTCACCCACTTTATCCCAACAAGTTGCAGTCTGAAAATACTTTCCATATAAAGCCTCAAAAGGATCCATCTATATACTAGAATGAAAACTGTCATTATAATAAAATTAAACTAATGAATGATCCTAATCCTAACTTCCATAGTAATACATTGAATAGACATGAAGTAATTATTTAAATATATGAATCATTCTCTTTGAATATTCATCATATTGAGGATGAAATGTTGTACTTAAATTTAATTCAATACCCAATGACTTATTAATACTTTTAAAATAATTATAAGTAAACCTGGGATCATGGTTCGATACAATAGAGATAGGAACTTCATATAAATTGAATATCTCCTTGATTTGAATTCAAAAAATATGTTCTAAATTAATATTATATCAAATAGGAAGAAAATTTTTAGATTTAGTTAATCAATAAATAATAACCCGAATCACATTTTTACCTTGAAATGTCTTTGGAAATACCACAATTAAAACCATGTATATATTTTCCTATTTCACTATAGAACCAGTAAAGGTGTAAGTATCCCATTTAGTAATTGTTATTATACTTTAACCTGTTAACATGTTAAATATTTAAAAGTAAAATAAACAATATCCATTTTCATTCCATCCTACCAAAAATGTTCCCGAAGGTCTTTATATATCTTAGTAATGTTAGGATGAATAGAAAATAGAGATCCATAAGATTCTCTAAATAATTTTATCTTGAACTAGGAATCACAAGGAACACATAATATATTTTAAAATATGATAACACCTTCATCATCAACATTAAATTCAAGCTGATAGATCTTCTTAACATATTATACCTTTTCCAGTAAAACATTATCTTCTTTATAAGATTACTTAATCCTTTATAATAAATGTGATTGTATTGAAACTAAAAACAAAATAGTGGGAGTTCCTACATGCACGATTTCTATGCCAAAATTCATTAAATCATTAACCAAAGGATCATCCTCCAGAAATATCATGGTTATTAATACATTCTTTTTATAACTCAAAGCATCAACTACTCTATTTTATTTTCTAGAATGGTAATGAATCATATAGTCATAATCCTTAATCAATTTTATCCATCTAATTTGCCTCATGTTTAACTCTTTCTGAGTGAATATATAATTCAAACTTTTATGATTATTATATATTTCAAAATTTACTCCATATAAATAACTTATCAAAAATTTTAATGAAAAAACTGCAGCTTATAGTTTAAGTTCATTAGTAGGATAACTTTACTAATGGGGTTTTAATTGAAATGAAGCATAAAAAATTACCTGATCATTATACATCAGAACACAACCAAGCCTCTTTATTTAAGAATCACTATAGATGAAAAAAATCACCATTTATAGAGGTCATGGACAAAACTAGAGCATTCACCAATCTTCTTTTCAGTTCAAAGAAACAATCATCATATTATTTCATCCAGATAAATTTAACTTCTTTTCAAGTTAACATAGTCAGTGGGAAAGATAACCAAGAAAATTTTTCAACAAAACATTGATAGTAACCCACTAATCCAAGAAAATAACGAATATATATGACATTTCTTGGTCTTGGTCATTCTTTAACAAATTTATTTTTAACAGGGTCAACAATTATAACATTTTTAGAAACAATATACTTGAGGAAAGAAATTTGTTACAAAGAAAATTCACACTTACTAAATTTTATATATAGTTTATTTTATTTTAAGGTTTTAAAATAAATCCTCAGTTGTCTTTCATAATCCTCATGACTTTTATAATATACTAATATATGATCAATAAATATAACCAAAAACTTATCTAAATAGTCATGGATAACTATATTCATAAGATACATGAATATAGTTGGTGCATTAGACAAAACAGAGGGCATAACTAAAAACTCATAATGCATATATCTAGTCTAAAACACTATCTTAAGAATATATTTCCCCTTTAACTTCAACTAATGGTACCCTGAGATGAGACCAATCTTTGAAAAATACTATGCTCCCTAGAGCTGATAAAAAAAATCATCGATATGATGCAAATGATATTTTTTCTTAACAATGATGTTATTATGATATCTACAATAAATTAAATGTATCATTAAAATGTCTTTATTTTTAATAAATAAAATAAGATAACCCCATGGTGAATTTCTAGGATGAATAAAACAATTGTCTAGAAACTCTTATATCTGATTTTTTAATTCCAAAATTTCTACTTGAGCCATTAGATAAGGTGGATTTGAAATTGGATTAGCATAAGGAACTAAGTCAATGGTAAACTCAATTTCATGATCATTTATAACACTAGGAAACTACTCAGGAAATACTTCTAGATATTCATTCACTACAGGGACATCATTGATGTGAAAAGACTCTCTCTTTTCAATAATATGTGTAATATAACATTCATTTACATCTTTTAAAATTTTATCGGCTTCTTGATATGTTATCAAAGGTATGAATTTATTCTCATATACATATTGAAACTCATTTTGAAAAACAAATTCTTTATCTCTATAATATATCTTAACATGGTAAATAGAAATCTAATCCATACCTAGACTAAAATAAACTCCAAAAGGGGTAAGAAAAAAAGGTTTTTAGGTAAAACCCTTCTATATACAACAACAAGAATATTATTATAATTTAATTTTACCTTAATACCCCCTTAGGTGTATTTAGAAAAATTTATAGCTTCATTTCTTGAGCTGAAATTTCCAATTTATCATAAAATTTATCAGAAATGAAAGAGTACGTAAACCCCAAATAAAACAAGACATTAACATAATTTTAATAAAAAATTAATGTACCTGACACCACATCACCATGTGGTCCAACTCCACCAAATTAGTTGAAAAGGATTTAGACACACCTTTTTGTTTGTGATCTTGAATATTTCCATACTTGATCCCTATCTCTGGACAATTACTTGCATAATAACCCATCTCATTACAATTAAAAAATCTTATCATCATCTTTTAATTATTTATATGATAATTTTCTTTGAATTAAATAGCCACATTTCTAAACTTTTCACATCATAAGAACTTCCCAGATTTTATAATAAATTCTAAAAAATGATTTTTACTATAGTTATCGTAAGATGTAAATTTGATTTTCTTACAATCATATTTCTTTGATTGATAATTCCCAATTTCCTATCATCTGGAAATTTTCTTTTTTATTTTTATTTTCATAGTATACATGATCATCAGTAAACTCCATTTACACTTTCTTATCACATTAGAAAATTTCTCAAATTTTTTGAATCCATATGAATCCAATGTCCTTTGATATCTTAGCTTTAATAATAAGTAAAACTGATTAATTTTAAAATCAAGATCAATAATAAAATTTGGTGCATACCTAGCCAATGGAGTAAATTTTTATTCATATATGGAAATAGAATCTTCCTACTTATATCTTAATTCCAATAATTTTTTCCATCCTAAGTTGAACAGCCTTCGAAAAATATTTCTCAAGTAAAATATTTTTAAATTCGTCCCATTCCAAGGAATTAACCTCTTCTATTTCTTTTATATTATTAATCATTGATCACCACTAGTAATCTTCACCTTCAAAATGGTAAATAAAAAGTGTTAAATTTTGATTATCTAAAGAACCCATGACTTAAAATATATTCTTCAAGTCTTTATTTTACCCCTAGCTACAACTGGGTTAGAAGATCCGCTAAATGCTTGAGGGTGTTGTTTTATAAAATGCTCCACTATAGGCATGTTCCTTTTTGGTGAATGTGGTTTCTATATCGCGTGGATTACACCACCATTTATATCTTGTTATAATACATTCATCACAATAATAAACTACTCTATTCTAATTCCAACTATTATAGGTTGCTAATTTGAAAGGATATTGTCCTCTCAGTTCCTTCCTACTTCAGTTTCACTATTTCCTATGCATAGAAACATTATGAATAGATATAGTTTAGATAAATAAACATGTTAATATTAAAATTATATATCATTATAACCACAAATTATAATTTCTTAAGGGAATTTAATTTCATTATACTAAACTCTAAAATTATGTAAACTGACCTCTAATACCAACTATAAGGACTCAGTCCTTATTCAATACATGATTTAATTTTTATACAAGAATTAAATTTATTATATTTCAAGGATCTTTTTAGGTTTATAATTTTAGATAATTTAGTCATAAATATTACATAACAAATCCATATAGTATATGCTGTAAAATTCCTATAAGTATTCGTTTTTTCTATAATATAATTTTTTAAAAAAAGAAACATGTTTTCTTTTCATGAAAAATATTTAATATTTTCAACTTGAATTCTTCTTTATTCCTACTCATCATTAAAAAATTTGATTTTTTTTTAAAAACATGGTATGAGCACAAAAAATCTCAAAAAGGAATTTAGAAAAAAGAAATAAACATGTTATTCCATTTTAAAACCATGATATCATAAAAGAGAGTTTTGCCTTTAATATAATAAACTTTGAGCTCAAAATAATAATTTAATTACACATAAAATCATATTTAATATCTAAAGTTTTCTATAAAACACTTTATACAAAAAAAGGAAAAATCATAATCATGAAGGTTTCTCAGAGAACATGAGAACCCATGTATTTTTTTCTTAAAAACATACTTTCTTACTCTAAAAGGGCATAATAATTCCTTTAAAAAAATATCATTCAATTATATTTTTAAATTAAAATATTTCATGAAAAATAATTATAAATAATAGAAAATTTATGTAGGTGCATTGGGAAAACATATTTATAGAACACTTAAAATTAGAATAACTATTATGGTCGACTTCTAATGTAATTCTTTGAAGAACATAACCATTACCCAATGCATTGGAGCGCTATATCCATCTCACCTATCATCTAGAGATATATTAAGATCAACCATAATAATGATCTATATTGGGATCATCCATCATAATAAAAAATTTCCAAGAACTATATCATGAATAAAATACTTTAATCTTGCACATTTTCATTATAAATCCCTTGAAATACTCTTTTGATCCCATATGAAAAATACTTTCAAATATCAAAATACCCTTTCCTTTTAAAAAAAACTTTTGAAAAATAAAATTCCTAGAAAAAAGTGGTGGATGGTTTTAATTAGAAGAAAAATTGGAATCTTATAAAGTAATATAAAAACATAAAATAATGGTTAAAATGGTGGGAAAAGCTGTTGATGCCATATGCGTTAAAATAGAACATTTCTTTCATCTTTTGTAAAGAAAGTAAAAACATTCCATAAAAAGATTCTTTTAAAAAAAATGTAAGGACGTAAAAAAGTGACCCTTATAGTTCATTCATGTATATATACATACATAAATAAAATAATTTTAAGAATATGGATATGGAAGAAAACTATTTAGATAATAAATCTTTAAAACATTTAAAACGAGGGTTTTAAAGTGAAGTGTCCCTTACCTTGATTATGAATCATCATGTACATTTTCTATATTACTGAACAATATAATTATGTTAATTTTTCACCTACTTAAGAACCTTTTCTCAATTTTATTATTTATTTTATTTTATTTACTACCATGTTCTATTTGATTAATTAATCATTTATGTTCATGTCGGATGTTTTTGGCGATATTTGTCTCATAAGTCCAAAATGACTTCGGTAGGTTGAATATGGTAAAAGAGGTCATTATTAATTATCTAAATAATAACAATAATGAAATAATTTTCATTTTTATATATCAATTACACTTTTAAAACCAATAATTAAATATGCTTAATAAAAATGTACTACGTTACAATCATGAAGATGATAGGCCGTACATACGCATAAGTAACGTTTCCATTTTGCAATGATCATGATGGAATGATAGTAAGAATTATTTTATATTTAAATAATGATAAATATATCATAAATAACATATTATCCCCTTTAATAAACTTATATATATAATCCATGTGATTTGTGGTGAAAAATGAATCACATCCCTTCATAGAGGTGGTAGTCCACACATATACACGAACGAAATTATAATTTTTCAACAGATGGAAAGGTAAGTAAATAGATGATATATTAATTTTATATAATTATAAATATGTCACTAATATCATATATATATATATATTAAACCCATCACTATAACCATATGTGAGAGGCGGTGATGGAAAATGAATTACATCAGTTCGTGAGGTGGTAGTCCACCGTACACATGAACAATGGATTCATTTATCATTTGATGGAAGAGGAGTTGGATATAGGTTATTTAATTTACATAATAACATATTAGTATATGTAATATACTTATTTTATTATTTTATCATGGTTGATGATTATTTAAATGAGGTAGAAGAATAAATAAAATGAAAATGACCGGTTAAGAACTATACCTCTTCTTCAAAAAATCATTTTAGGTTTATACCTAAAGCCTTTTTAAGTTGAGTTTTTAATAAAACAAGGGAATATGGGATGTTTTGAGGGATTTAATTAAGGTATTTTAAAAAAAGGCTTTTTTATTTGTGAAGAAAATAGGATAGTAGGTGTCCTTTTATAAGGAAGATGAGGGGCGATATTAGAATTTCTTAAAGGATTAAATTAATATAAATTAATTATCTAGGTAAAATGACACCAAATTAATATAAATATAATATAGTATGAGTATGAGTTGAAATATTATCATCCAATTAAAGTTTTAAAAGTTTAGGTGATGTTTTCACCCTTAACTTATGGTTTTGACCCCTGGTTAACCCTTTTGTCTATTACCATGGTATCAAAAATTTTTACACTAAAGGAGTTAATAAAGTTACTATAAAAGAAAAAGTGGAACATAAATGGACCATGTTAGATATTTTAAACTATATAAAATTCATTTTTTCAATGATAATATTTTTAGGTATTTTAAATTATTTAATAAAATGTTTTTTTATTATAAAATATTATTAATTTCATTTTTGGAACTATTCATTTAATTTGACTTTTAAAATGCCATGATAGTAAATTAATTATAATTTAATCCATTTAAACTCCCTTGATAAGTTATTTTTATCTATAAAATTTTTGGGACACTAAAATTTATTAAAAAAATATTACTTTTAGAGTTTTTAAAAAAATTTACCTGATTTTTCTACTACTTTCACAAGCACTGTGCCAGCATTGTGAAAAAATTTGAGGTAATTATTTCATCACTTAAAATTAAAAATAAATTACCATGATAAAAAAATCTTTTCTATTTAAAATAATAATTTATAACTTAAATATAATTTATTTTTTACCTAAAAAAATATTATATATATTAAAAGTAAGTGGTGACATTTTTATTATTATATTTACTTAAAATAATATAAATATTATAATAAAAGGAAAGTGGCTAGAAATTTACAAATTTGAAAATATTAGATAGTCAAGGTTTAAAAATAACTTATATAGTAAAATAAATTAAAGTTTTATGGAGATTTTTAGGCCTTATTGCATTATTTTTAATCTTAATTACCTGATTTACCCTTACTGAGGTGACAAATATTTACTATGGTTACTATTTATAATGAAAAAAACAAGAGAACTATTTAGAAAATTTGGACTTATTGATTCCAAATATGTAATATATTTTTTGAGATTAAATTTCTAGAACGGTATCAATTAATTGAATATTAAAATGAAAAATGCAAAGAAAAACAGTTTTTTTAGAAAAATACGTTTTTAAGCCCAAAAATGAACTTATACCAAAATAAGGTATAATGATGATTAATATGTAATTATTTAGATTATATATAACTTAAGAATAGTTATATTAATTTGATATGAAATTCAAATAAAAAATGGGACCTTAAAATTACTTTACTTAATGAAAAATGACAATTTTACAAAAATCGATATTTTTCATTATTCACTGAAAAATCGATCTTTTTAGAAAAATATAAAAATTTTACCTTAAGATAATTTTAATATTCTTATTTCAAAAATGAGGTTATTTTTTTCAAATTAAAATCCTATAATTTTTAAATAAATATTTTTTAAAAACCGTATAATGCATGGAAATCTAGTTTAGTTAGAAATAAAGCCTTTTTTTTCTTTCCACTTAAAAATTTCCGAATACTCTTATAATGAATATAAATATATAAAATATAAGTAATGAATATTAATATGACGTGAAAATGATTTATCTTATAATTACCTGAGTTGTTACATTCTTCCCACTTTTAGAAATTATGTCCTTGCAATTTTATTCATTACTTAAACAAGTGGGGACATTTTTTCTTTCAAGAATTTTATAATTCCTATATTACTTCTTCAACCATATGGGTTTTCTAAAAAACATTAACCTAGTGAATAACCTTATTCTATAACAACTTTTCTATTGGGACCATGTTAGTTGGAGAAGGTTGTTGGAAGTAAGAAAAGACTTTTTATGAAGAGTGTAGTATTTTGTTGTCAAATAGGATAAATAAATTCACTCTGTAAAAGGCCTTTGAAAATTTGATGATGATAAAGGTGATTGATCAAATATTAAATATCATAATAAATAAGTTTCATGATAAAAGAAACTAAGAGTTGAATAAGCTAGATGGAAGTAAAGCAACATTGGTGTTCTTACCGATGTAGATTTTAAGGCGGCATCATTTCCCAGTATTTACCAAATTTTTGGGCCTAAAAATCTAGAAAATGAAGAAAGGTGTTTTTGGAAAATGAAGTTTTGTGCATGATTGAAGATGAATCTAAATGTTGGGCGTAAGTGGAGTTCCGGGTTCAGCAAATCAAAATATGGAAAAGGAAAGAATTGCATGCAAGATTGAAGGTGGTTTGGAATTCTGCATGCAAGGCATGTTTCAAGATCAGGATATCGAAATATAGAAAAGTAATGAAGTGAAAGAAATATTTGGAAAGTGCACAAAAGAGACTTACACGACCAATGTGACGTCAAACAGGGTTTTACGCGCATAAAGAGGATTTTTTACGTGCATCAGAATTTTCTGTGCAGGTGTTGACAATGCCTATAAATAAGAGGCAAACCCATCTCATTTGTGTAGATTGACACTTAGAGAAATAAAGATCTCTAAATTTCATAATAATTGTACGCCAAGGGATTTGCATGAAATAAGAAAGAGTTTCATGCAAGAAAGGAAAGTTTCACACAAGTAGAGAATTGCACGTAAGATTGATGTTGCGTGCAAGAAGTGTTTTGCAAAAAAAGTTAAATGTGTTGCACAAGACACTAAAGTTATGTGAAGGACACTAAAAGGTTGTGTGAAAGTGAAAATCAGACTGCGGTATTGGACTAAGTATCATTACAAAGTCTAGGAAGTTCCTATAATCTTTTAGGTAGGAAAGATAAGAATTGTTTTGAAATATTAATCTGTGAATGCTGACTAAGAAGCACTGAAACATTATTTTACCCTATATGCGCTAAGAGGGAGAACACACACTATTGGATTATTTAAATAGTGATACCTATGTGTAAGTGTATATCCTACTTGGTTTATTCCATACAAAAGGATTGTTTTCTAGTGGATAGTGTGGTATTGGATTGTTTCAAACCATACTAAGGACGTAGCTACTCTTGTTGAGTAGTGAACCTTATAAATTATTGTATTCATATGGATGTGTGTTTGAATTTTTTTTAGAAGGGAAATAAATATTTAACAATAGGTGATGGTTGTTTCATAATTAAGGAGATATAAAGGAAAAGATATCAAACTAGTAGAATTTTTAGCTTTCGAGGAGGGTAATTTAGAGAGACCGCCATTTGGCGGTCTCTATTGATATTATTAGCGATTTCCAAATAGAAGCCACTGTATTTTTTATACAACCCACCCTAATTTTTCATCTCCCCCTCGTTTACCCTCCCCAACCCTGCGACCCAATTCCCATATCCTCCGCATTTTCCTCCCCAGTTCACCCTACCGGCGACCCCGATACACCAGGCGACCCCAACGACCCTACCCCCTTGCCTCCGCGATGCTCCCCCTATAACCTTGAGAGACCCCATGACCCCAAGAGACCCCCACAACCCCCGAAACCCCCACCCCCTTTCCTCAGTGATGCACCCCCTGCGACCCCGACACCCCCACGACCTGACAACCCCCACCCCACCTCTGCGCTGCACCTTCATACAGTCCTGTCACCGTCGTTCCCTCCCAGCCCCGCTACACCCCTTCAGTGAGTCCTCACATCCCTCCTCCATTGAACACTCCCGACCCGTCATGCACCACCATATAGAACCCTCCCACGCTTTGTCCAACGGTTACGCTCATGTAAACACATTCCACCCCTATCGAGTCCGACTGTCGAACCGCTGCCGTTAAGACACAACGCCATCATGGATCTGCAATCAAGTCACACCCCATTACCCATGGTCGAGTCCTCTACAGGTAAGTCATTGTTTGAATTCCACAGTCCATTATGTAGGTTATTTATGAAAATTTTATTGGTCAGAGAGATCTCTCAAAGTGGGAATATTTTTTTATTTATGACCAAACCTGAAAATCCCATGAATCTTAGTAGTGCAACACATACCCTGCCCTTGATTTCAGTTCTATGTTTCTAGAAATCATGAGAAAATTCACTCTAAGATCCACCTCCCATGTTGGAATCATAATTCCACCTTATTTAAGTAGATCACAATATATATAGAGATATCAAAATATCACCAAAACCAATCCACTCCATTTATTTGTCCTTAAAAATAGATTTGAACTCATTGGTTTTTAAGTTTTAATGATATGAGTTTTTTTTAGAATTTAAATAAGATATTTCAATTATTTTATTTTTATTAAATATAGATATGGATAAGAGTTGGATTGATATGAAATATAGATTTTATAATGAATATTATGAAGGGATTAATTGATTTATAGATTTTACCAACATATTTCCAAGCTATTTGATTATTTTTTCATAAAAAAAATGTGAAAATAGATATCTCTTTAGATGAGATAGTGTTAGAGAACATCTATTTTTGAATGGGTTTTTGAAAAACTATAAGACATGGAAATCTCATAGAGAAGAGTCTGTTTCATTTCATCAATAAAAAAGTATTCATATGGATGTTTATTCAAGAAAAATAGATCCTATGAACATAATGATCAATGATATGATGCATCAGTTTCAACCTGAAGACAGTAATGTCGTAAATAACGATGTTGGATCGACTAATACCTATTCTTCTACAGATGGAGAAGTATTGAAATTCTTTGAAATTCTTGACGATGCATATAATGAATTATATTAAGGATACACTAAATTTAGTAAATTTTTGTTTATCATTGAATTGTTACACTTGATGGCTTTGAACCAGTGATCAGGCACCTCATTTGAAATTTTGTTGGTATTGTTGAAGAAGGTACTCCCTACTGTTGTGAAGATTCCAGGGTCATTCTATCAAGATCGCAAGTTGACTGATGATCTTGGTTTTACATATAATACCATTGATGCATACCACAATAATTGTATGTTTTTCAGAAAAGATAATACACAATGAAATATTTGTACTATTTTCTATACATCTAGGTGGAAGGCCAATGAGATTAATCAAGGTAGTCAGATTCTTCCTGGTAGAGTCTTGAATTAAGGGAAATAAGTTTCCTCTAAGCAGATATGTTATTTCCCATTGAAACTGAGACTGAAGAGATTCTTTATGTCAACTAAAATTACTAAATTGGTGACTTGGCATTCAGATAGAAACAAAGATGTTGATAAATTAACTCACCCAACAAATTCTTTGGCATGGAAAGAGTTTGATCAAAGATACCTAGACTTTTCCCAGGATGATCATAATGTTTGACTGGGTTTGGAAGGAGATAGTTTGAACCCATTTAGGTCTATAGTTTGTGTGACACATAGTACATGTTCAGTGGTGTTGGTTCCATATAACCTTCCCCCATGGGTATGTATGAAGAAACCATTTTTGTTACTGTTGATTATAATTGATGGACCGAGAGGACCTGGAAATAAAATCAATGTTTATATGCAACCTTTGATTGATGATTTGTAAGAATTTTGGGCCTATAGTGTAATGACTTTTTACTCAGAATCTAATGAAATGTTTAGACTTCGGGCCACTTTGTAATGGATAATTAATGATTTCCCAGTGTATGATAACTTACCAAGTTGGAGTACAAAAGGATATTTCTCCTTACCTTTTTGTAATAAGAGTAAGAAATATATATGGCTTAATTACTATAGAAAGTGGGAATATCTTGGTCACATATGATTTTTTCCTCCATTGCAGAGGTTCAAAAAAGACCATGTGTCGTTTGATGGGAATAGAGAGCATGAACCATCACCACAAATAATTTCTAGGGTTTAAAATTCATGCACAACTTGATCAAGAAAACATCTATAAAATGTATGATTTTTAGGATTTATTGGCTCCTGTATTACCTTCTATTGCTACTGCAAATAGATAGCGTAGTCATAATTGGAAGAAATAGATTATTTTCTTTGAATTTAATTATTGTAAATATAATATTTCAATACATAATTTGGATGTGATGCACATTGAAAAAAATATATTTGATAACATACAGTGCACTATTTTAGGTGTCAAGGGGAAATCAAAGGACAGTGCTAATGCTAGATGTGATTTTCAAGAAATGGGATTGAGAAAAACTTTACATTTATAGCTGGGTGAAGATAATCGGGCATACATGCCTGCTGCACAATACACAATGAGTAAAAAAGAGAAACAAACATTTCTATCAATTTTGAAGACCGTCAAGGTTCCAGATGGTTTTTTTTCTAATATTTCTAAGCATGTCAATATAACGAGAATGACATTATAGGGGTTGAAAAGTCATGATAATAATATTATGCTTTAATAGTTAATTCCTATAGAAATTCGTGATTGCATACCTACCTAGGTTTTTGAGCCATTGATTGAAGTTTCTAATTTTTTCAGACAGCACTATTCAAGGAATCACTGCATTAGTGATTTGAAAAAGAAGCAGGATAAGATTTTACTTGCACTATGTCACCTAGAGAAACTATTTTTGCCATATTTTTTTGATTTAATGGTTCACTTGACTGTGCATTTAACTGGTGAATTCATTATTTGTGGTCCCATGAAATTCTGGTGGATGTATCCAATAGAGCGATACTTAAATACATTGAAATGGTATGTGCGCAACAAATATTGTCTGAAAGTTTCAATTGCCAAAGGATATTTAATGGATGAGTGTACTAATTTATATGATTTATATATTTATGAGGTTAAAACAAAGATAGATAAACCCTCCCAGAATGATGAGGGTCCAATTGGATAAGGAATAACGTTTGATATGAACAACGATGAGTGGGTTCAAGATCATCGATATGTGTTTTCCAACACTCCATCAGTCATGCCATTGATACAATAAGTTTTATAGTTGATGTCTCTTCTATTTCTATATTTATTTTATTACTTAAATTTTATTATGTTGTGATTTTGGATGCATATCAATGATTTGAAATGTGAAAGGCTCTGTGAAACTAACTATCAAATCCAAAAACACCATTTCAACATATTTCATGAGTGGTTCAAGACTCATGTACGTATAAATAATTGATTTAATATTTTTATAGTGCAACTTAGTTGCATTTTCACAATCCTTTATCCATTTAACTATGTGAAATTTTCAAATTCAAAAGATACATGATTTAAGTACCCATACTATGAGTGAAGAACTCAACCAACTACTTGATGGTCCATTTATTACAGCTCGTCGCTATAAGTCTTTGGATGCTAATGGATTCTGATTTCATATTAGCAATGTTGACATGAACCAAGCCATGATGTTGGTTGTTCTTTGTTGGTGTGGGTTATTATTATGGATTTATGAGGGATATTATTGAGGTTATTTATGGTTGTGGATTAAAACACATATTGTTAAGATATGATTGGGTTGATCCGGTTCAGGGAACGAAAGTTGATAACTTCCAATTTACATCAGTAAACTTTAACAATATGCTATATAAAGATGACTGAGTAAGAAATGATCCCTTCATACTGACATCGCAGGAAGGAAAATTTTACTTTGTCAGTATTGATAAAGATTAGAAAGTTATGGTGAAAATGTCTAGAAGATGGGTTTTTCTGATTAACCAAGAGGAACCTGACATTGTCACATTTCCTAATCAAACACTTGACCAAATAATAGTAGCTGTATGAGATGAAGATATACAATGGGATAGAGAGAAAATTTAAGGAGATATGAAAAAATTGCATGATTAGTGAAAATTGTAATTATTTTCCCAGTTAATGTTTGTAAAAATATTTATGAGTTATTTATGTATAAAAATTGATTGATTTAAATATAATTTTTTATTGTTGGTATGTTAAAGGGTGGTTAGAGTGGTTCACCTGATGTTGTCAGTATGTATGTTTTCATTTTTCTAAATTAATTGATTATAATTTTATGTGTATATTTCCCTAACTGTTTCTAATTTTTAATTAAAAATTCAGTTATATTGTAATTGAATTATGAATTTATTTTTATCAAGATCTAGTGCATCTTCCAGCAGACGCAGGGGTGCTGGTAGAGGGGTTTGATCCTGGAACTCTAGAGCCTGATTGGATGTGTTATTTGATGACACATTTCATCTAGTCAGAGAAGGTGTAAATACATTGATTCGTCAGTTTGGGAATATGATATGAGACCCACACAGATTACCTCTGACGACTCATGATTGGACTTATTTTCCCCAGGATACTATTAACAGATTATGGAGGGAGTTTCAGGTAAATTCAATGTTTAATTTTTCATGATATTGTTTTTATTATTGTCGTATCTACTAACTATTTTTTTAACATGATAATTTGACATCCTATCCAGATGTGTTTCAGGACGTATGTATTGAAAAATTCCAAAAATTATGGAAGGATTACAAGGTATGGGTGAAGAGAGATCACTGGATACCATTTGCTGGTGTGCCAGACATTCTACAACGAGTCCCTCTAGGCATTCTTCCTGTGCAGTGGTAGGATTTGGTTTCATTTTGGTTGATTGAGGTGATGATGGTAAGATTTATTTATTTTAATCTAAAAATGAATAATTTTTTATATGTCTATTAACTGAATACGTTGAATGTAGACCATTTCTTCTTGACATTCACGTAATCGGGCGATGCAGGGCACACCTTCCAGACTTGGTTGTCGACATGTGTCACAACTCAGACATGAAGTAAGTTTAGAATTAACTACTCATTAATATATTAAAAATATTGTAGTATAACATGATTAACCCCTTTATTATAGTTATACCAACAACCGGTGAATGAATTGTGAAATGTTCAGGCAGATGACACATCAATCAGAGGTGTCGTGTGACTGCGATGAACGAAAATGCACTTCTCGTGTCATAAAAGACCATAACATGCATTTAACTATCAAATGCATAGATAACATGCTCATAGTGAATTGAAATTATATGAAAACAATATAATTATTATTCGTGATGTGTAAAAGGAGATGACACGTCAATCAGACATGTGGTTTGCACGGTAGGGCTGAATATGTGTTTTTTAAGTGTTTGGTGCGCTTGAAAAATGTGCGTGGGGTGGTTAAATTAGGAATAAAGACCTCATAATTCCATAAAATCAGATGAAAACAACTAGTGAATGAATTTTTAAATGGTCGAGAAGATGACATGTCAATTAGAGGTGTCGTGTGACCGCGGTGGCCGAAAATACAAATCTGGTGCCATAAAACACCAAAACGAGAATTTAACGGTCAAATGCCTAGAGAACATGCTCAGAATGACTTTAAATCACAGGAAAACAATATAATTATTATTAATGACCTGTATGAGGAGACAACATGTCAATCGAATGTACAGTTTGTGCGGTACAACTGAATATGTGTTTCTTAAGTGTTTGGATCGCTTGAAAAACATGCATGGGGTGGTCAACACCAGCCGAACAACCTCGTAATTCCATGAAATCAGAATATAACAAATGGTGAGTAAATTTTAAAATGGTTTGGTATATGACACATCAATCGGAGGTGTCACATGACCGCGTTGACCAAAAACACACTTCTCATGTCATAAAAGACCAAAACATGCATTTGACTATCAAATTCATAGCGAACAACATAATAATTACTTGAAATCAGATGACATAAATATAATTATTATTATTGAAATGTAATAGAAGACAAAATGTCAACCATACGTGCGGTTTGTGGGGTACGGTGGAATATGTGTTTTTTAAGTGTTCGACGCGTTTGAAAAACATGCCTGAGGTGGTCAAAACCGGCCGAACGACCTCAAAAATATCATGAAATTAGACCAAAACAACTGATGAATGAATTGTGAAATGTTCAGGTAGAAGGAACAACAATCAGAGGTGTTGTGTGTTCGTGGTGACTGAAAACGCAAATCCGGTGCCATAAAATAGAAAAACGAGCTTTTAACAGTCAAATGCACAACGAACATGCTCAGAATGACTTGACATCATATTAAAACAATATAATTATTATTTATGACGTGTAAGAGGAGATGAAACATCAATAGGATGTGCAGTTTGCGCGGTATGGATGAATATGTGTTTTTTTATGTGTTTGGTACGCTTGAAAAACGTGCGTGGGGTGGTCAAAACTTGCCGAATGACCTCAGAATGCCATGAAATTAGATGAAAACAACAGATGAGTGAATTGTGAAATATTTGGGAAAACGACACGTCAATCAGAGGTTTCGTGTGACCTTGATGACCGAAAACGCAAATCCGATGCCATAAAAGACTAAAACGAGCATTTAACGGTCAAATGCACAGATAACGTGCTTGGAATGACTTGAAATCAGACAAAAATAATATAATTATTATTCTTGATATACAAGAGGAGATGAAATGTCAATCAGATGTGCGGTTTGTATGGTACGACTGAATATGTGTTTTTTTAAGTGTTTTGCGTGCTTGAAAAACGTGAGTGGGGTGGTCAAAACCAGCAGAACGACCTCAGAATTCAATAAAATCAGAAAAAAACAACTTTTGAGTGAATTTTGAAATTTTCAAGTAGAAATAACATCAATCAGAGGTGTTGTGTGACCGTGGTGATCAAAAATGGAAATCTGGTGCCATAAAACACCAAAACGAGCATTTAATGGTCAAATTCATAGATAACATGCTCAGAATGACTTGAAATCATAGGAAAAAAAAATCTAATAAATGTTTTTTACATGTACGAGGAGACAACACATCAATCAGACATGAAGTTTGTACGGTACGACTGAATATGTGTTTTTTAAGTGTTTGTCGCACTTGGAAAGCGTGCATGGGGTGGTCAAAACTGGATGAACAATCTCGAAATGGCATTAAATCCGAAGACAAAAACCAGTGAGTGAATTGTGAAATGTTTAGGTAGATGGAACATCAATCAGAGGTGTCGTGTGACCATGGTGGCCGAAAACACACTTCTCGTGTTATAAAAGACCAAAACATGTATTTAACAATCAAATGTATAGAGAACGATATCAGAATGACTTGAAATCACTGTAAAACCAACTTATTATTATTTTTGAGGTGTGTGAGCATATGACACATCAATTAAAAATGTTGTTTGATTAGAACCATAGAATAAGAAATTTTAAATTTTTAAAAAGGTATTCAAAATTATTAATATATTTTCAAAATCAAATACTTTCGATCTGTTACATTAAACTTGAATTGAAATATGTTATTTCATTTAAATTATTTGTTTGGTTGTTTTTTTCGTCTCTAATTTTTTTATTAAATTTTGTGATGAAGTTATATTCGATGATGGACGTAGAGCTTGGAAGATTAGGAGATGAAGAGATTTACGTGTGTATGAGTTTAGATATTTTGGATTTTTTTTGATTTTGAGATATAGGGTTTTTTATTGTGTTGTTGGTTTTTTTTAAAAAATAAAAAATATTATAGAGGCCGCCATTAGACGGTCACTATAGGTAATTTCAGCGACACCTATAGTGACCACCAAATGGCGGTCGCTCAAGTCGAAGGTGAACTAGGCTATAGTGACCGCCAAATGGTGGACGCTATTAGCAACACCAATGAGCCTAAAGTGTCAGCCATTTGGAAGACGTTAGACGACCGCTATAGACCATTAGAGATGACTTTTGGTAGTCACTAAAATCCTTTATTCTACTAGTGTCCCTGATTCACACCTTCCATCTATCAGTGATACTTGAATCCTGACTGGGAAACTTCATGTTTTCTATGGTCAATAATCTGAACAAGCTATTCCTCATATGAAAGTTTTTCTTCTAATTAAACTACTTTAGGGATCAAAACATGAGATGCATACTGAACATATTTTCTTAACAAAAAACATGAAATACATCATGTATTGAGATAAACTCAGAGGAAATGCCACTTAGTAAGAAACTAATCCAAATTTCTCTAGGACTTCATACGATATAATGAACCCCTTTTTACTAAATCGCATAACAATTTTCCCTAAATAAACTTTTAGAAAAAAATGATGTCCTACCTCAAAATAAAGATATTTCCTCTGGTTATCTGCATAGATTTTTTGCCTACTTTGAGATATTATCATATGTTTCTAAATAATCTTCACATTCTTAGCCATTTCTTCAACCAATTTTGGTCCCAACAAATTCCTTTTACCCACTTCATCCCAAAAAGCTATAGTATGACACTACTTTTCATATAAATCCTCAAAAGGTGCCATCTTTATAATAGAACTAAAACTGTTATTAAAAGAAAATTCAACTAATGAAAGATTCTAATCACAAATTCCCTGGAAATTCATTGAAAAAACTAAAAGCGTGTATTCAAAGGTCTAAATTGTTCTCTCTAACTATCCATCATATTGAGGATGAAAAGTTGTACTGAAATTTAATTCAGTAACCAATGAATTCTGAATACTTTTCCAAAAATTAGAAGTAAACCTGCGATCACATTCAGATAAAATTGAGAGAGGAACCTCATGTAACATGACTATATCCTTAAGATACAATATAGAAAGTTGATATAAATACATAGTATCTCTAATTAGAAGGAATTGTATAGATTTAGTTAATCGATCAATAATAACCCAAATTATATTTTTACCTTGATATTTATTTGGAAATCCCACTATGAAATCCATGGATATATTTTTTCATTTCCACTCCTACACCATAAAATATTGAAGCATCCCCTTGAGTAATTATCATTATACTTTAATCTATTGACATTTCAAACACTTAATGGTAAAATAAAAAATGTATCTTTTCATTCCATCCCACTAGAAATATTCTTGAAGGTATTTATACATCTTAGTGCTACCATGATGAATAGAAAATAGAGAGCTATGATCCTCACTCAAAAATTCTATCTTCTAAAAGGAATCACACGACACACATAATCTCTTTCCGAATATAGTAACACCTTCTTCATCAGAATTAAATTCTAAAAACTTACCCTTCTTAACATACTCTACCATTTATTGTAAAACATTGTCTTCTTTATGAGATTTCTTAATCCTTTCTAACAAAGATGATTATTCTAACACCTGAAAAAAATAATGGGAGTTCTTACATGCACAATTTCTAAGCCAAGATTCATTAAATCATTAACCAAAGGATCACGCTCTGGACATATCATGGTTATTGATGCATTTTTTTGAAACATAGTATCATATACTCTGTTTTCTTTTCCAGAATAGTAATAAATAATGTATTTATAATCCTTTATTAATTCTATCCCTATCCTCTATCTCATGTTTTTCTCTTTATGAGTTAATGTATACTTAAAACTTTTATGATCAGTATATATTTTACACTTTAATCCATATAAATGATGTATCCAAATTTTTAAAGAAAAGACTATAGCTTCCAATTAAAGGTCATGAGTAGGATAATTTTACTCATGGGGTTTTAATTGATGCGAGATATAAGCAATGACCTGATCATTCTGCATTAGAACGTAATCAAGTCCCTTTAATGAAGTATCACTATAGATGAGAAATTCACTATTTCTAGAGTGCATGGCCAAAACAAGGTCATTCATCAATCTTATTTTCATTTCCTTGATACAATCATCATTCTATTTTATCCAGATAAAAGTAACTCCATTTAGAGTTTTCTTAGTAGTGGGATAGAAATACAAGCAAAGTTTTCAACAAACTATCAGTAGTAACTTGATAATACAAGAAAAATATGAATCTCTATGAAATTTTTTGGTCTTGACGTTTCTTAAATAATATGCTTGAGGAAATAATTTTTTTGAAACCAAAATTCACACTTAATAAATTTTCCATATAGTTTCTTTTATTTTAAGGTTTAGAAAATAATAATTAGTTATCTTTCATGATCCTCATGAATTTTAGAATATACTAATATATAATATATATACAAAACTAAAAACTTATCTAAAAATTCATGGAAATATCTTTTCATAAGATCTATGAATACAACTGGTGAATTAGAGAACCCAAAGGGCATACCTACACACTCATAATCCATATATCTAGTTCGAAACACTATATTTGGAATATCTTCCTCCTTCACTTTCAACTAATGGTTGCCTAACCTGAGATAAATATTTGAAAAATAATTCCCTCCTTGGATCTGATTATGAAAATCATCAATATGAGGAAAATGATACTTGTTTTTAATAGTGATGTTATTCAGGGGTATATAATCAATGAAAAGTATCATTGAAACACCTTTTTTTAATAAATAATATAGGATAAACCCATGGTGAAGTACTAGGATGAATGAAACCTTTTTATAACAACTCCTGCAATAACTTTTCAATTCCAAAAGTTATAATTGATCCTTTCTATAAGGGGTTTTAAAATTGCCTTAGCACCCAGAACTAAGTCAACAATAAACTCAATTTCCTGATCAAGTATAATACCAAGAAATTCCTTAGGAAATACATCAATATATTCATTCACTATAAGGACATAATCAATATAAATAGACTCCATCTTTCAATAATATGTGAAAGATGACTTTCATTTCTATATTTTTACAATTTCTCATATCCTTGATATGTTATAAAAGGTATGAATTCATTATTGGATACAAACTAAAACTCATTTTGAAGAACAAATTCTTTATCTCTATAATATTTCTTAGCATGGTAAACAGAAATCTAATCCATACCCAAAATAAAATAAAACTCCATAAGGGT
Source organism: Viscum album (assembly GCA_963277665.1). Classification (NCBI taxonomy): domain Eukaryota; kingdom Viridiplantae; phylum Streptophyta; class Magnoliopsida; order Santalales; family Viscaceae; genus Viscum; species Viscum album. The sequence goes on along the minus strand of OY728150.1, from coordinate 622,577,295 downwards.
AAATAAAACAAGGTTTAAAGGTAAAAACTTTCCATAGACAACAATAGGATTATTATTGTAGTTTATTTTTTCCTTAATACCCCACCTTAGTGTTTTTACCAAAAGTTTCAACTTCATTTATTGAGGTGAAATTTCCAATTTACCAGATTTTTTTTGGAAAATTAAAGAGTTTTTATACCCTGAATCAAACAAAACACTTGTATAATCTGAATAAAAAAGAAATATATTTGACACCACATCACCGGATGGTCCAAATTCTACTGAATTAGTCACAAATGATTTAGCCACACCTTTATAGTTTTGATCTTGAATATTTACATCCTTTATTCTTATCTTTGGATAAGTACTCACATAAAGACCCATGTCATTACAATTAAAGCATATTATCGTTGGATTTTCATTATTTATATGATCATTTTCTTTGCAGTAATGATCTACATATCCAAAATTTTCACATTGGAAGAACTTAATATATTTTATAATACATTATCCAATGTTATTTTTACCACACTTATCACAAGATGGAAATTTGATTTTCTTACCCTCAAATTTCTTTGATGGGTGCTTCCCCATTTCCTGTCATATGGACATTTTATTTTGATTTTTGTCATGGAATACATGATCATAGGTAAACTTAATTTATACCTTCTCTTCACATCAAACAAATTTATCATAAATTTTGAATTTGTGGGAATGAAATTCCCTTCTATATTTTAGCTTAAATCCTAACTGAAACTGATTAATTTTAGTATCAAGAACCCAGATGAAATTTGGTGTATACCTTGCTAATCAGGTAAAGTTTGATTTATACACAACCACATAATTTTCCATCTTATATCACAATTCAAAGAATTTTTTTTCCATACTAATTCAAATATCCTTCACAAAATATTTCTCAAGGAAAATATTCTTAAATTCATCCCATTCCAAGGCGTAAATATATTCTCTTTCTTTAATATTCTTAGCCATTAACCATCACTGGATAGATTCACCTTCAAAATGGAAAATAATAAGACTTAAATTTTGATTATCCAAACTTCAAATTACTTAGAATATCTTATTTAATACTTTAATCCATTCCACAACTGCCATTGGGTCAGAATATCCACTAAATACTGGAGGGTGTTGTTTTATGAAATTCTCCACTATAGATAAAAACCTTTCTGGTGAATGCGGTTTCTATTTCACATGGATTTCACCACCATTTATAGCTTGTTCAAATAGATCCATCACAATAATAAATTAATTTGTTCCAATTCTAACCATTCTAGGTTTCTGATTTGGAAGGATATTGTCCTCTTAGTTCCTCCCTACTCTAACTTCCCTATTTCCTCTGTAGAAAACCATTTTGAATAGACATAGTTTAGATAAAGAAACATGATAATCTTCAAATGTTCTATCATTATAAACATAATTTTTCTTAAGGGTATTTACTTTAATTATCCTAACCTCTAAAATTATCTAAATCAACCTATGATACTAACTATAAGGATGTAATCCTTATTCAATCCATAATTTCATTTTTTGATAAGAATTCACTTTCTTGAATTTCAAGGATCTTTTAAGGTTTTTAGTTTTAGAGAATTATATCACAACTCTTACATAACTAACCCATACAATAAATTTTGTAAACTTCTTCTTAGTATCCATTTTTTTCACAATACAAAACATTTAAAAATAAATATGTTTTCATTTCATTACAATTATTTAGGATTTTCAAATTGACTTATTTTTTGTTCCTACTCATCTTCAAAACTTGTGAAACAATTTAAAAACATGGTATGAGAACAAAAATCTCAATAAGGGATATAAAAATTTAAATAAACCCCTTATTCCATTTTAAAACCATTAGACCATAAAAGAGTGTTTTTAATTTAACACAATAAACTTTGAACTCAAAATAACTATTTACTTAAACATGAAATAAGTTTTACTATCCAAAGTTTTTCATAAAACACTTTATAAAAAACATCAATCCAAAATCATAATCAGTAGGGTTTCTTAGAAAAAATAGGAAGCTATGAAAATTGCTTTCTTAAAAACATAGTTTTTTACCATAAAAGGGCATAATCAATCCTTTAAAACAAATAATCATTAGATTATATTTTGAAATGAAAAATTTCCATGTAAAATTATTTGAAATAATATAAAAGTTATGTAGGTACCTTGGTACATCATCATAATAAAAACTTTACAATTAGAATAAATATTATGGTTTAATTCCAATGTAATTCTTCAAAGAACATAATCATTACCCAATGCATTGGAGAGCTATATTGGGCTCACCCATCATCTTGAGCTATATCGGGATCACCCATCATCATGAGCTATATCAATCTTTCCTATTATAACAAAAAATTTACAAGGACTAAATCATGAACAAAATATTTTAATCTTTAAAATTTTCATCAAAAATCCCTTGAAAAAATCTTTTGATCCCATATGTAAAATAATTTTGGATATCTAAATACCCTTTCCTTTTAAAAACCCATTTTGAAAACTTAAATTACCAAAAAAATGGGAATAGGGTTTTTATTTCAAGAAAACATGGAATCTTATAAAAGAAGATAAAAACATAAAATAATAGTTATGGCAGTAGGAAAATACGTTGATTTTTATAGGTTAAAATAGAATATCTCTTTAATCTTTTATAAAGAAAGTAAAAAAATCCATAAAAATATTCATTTTGAAAACATTTTCAAGAAATTAGAAAGGTGTCATTTATAATTTTTTCTTGTCCATATAAATACATAAAAAAAATAATTTTAATAATAGAGACATGGAATAAAAAAATTTATAAAACAAATCATTAAAACATTTAAAATGAGGTTTTTAAAGTAAAGTGTCCCTTACCTTGAGTCCGAATCATCATGTAAATTTTTTATCTTCATGAATAATAAAATTATGTTAATTATTTAATGTATTAAGAACCATTTTAAACTTTATTATTTCTTTTATTTTATTTACTACCATGTTATATTCAATTAATTAATCATTTAAGTTCATGTCAGATGTTTTAACGATATTCGACTTATAAGTCCAAAATGAATTCAGTAGGTTGAATATGGTCAAAGTAGTCATTATTACATCATCTAAATAATAATAATAATTTCATAATTATAATTTTTAAAACTCAATTATACTTTTAATACCAAAAATTAAATATTATTAAGAAAAATGAACTTTGTTACAATCATAGAGATGGTTGGCTGTACATAAGCATGAGTAATGTTTATATTTTTTGACGATCATGGTGGAAAAAAGGTGAAAAATATTTTATATTTAAAGAATGATAATTATATAATAAATAACATATTATCTCCTTAAATACACTTATATATATCATCCATGTTATGTGGTGATGAAAAATGAATCACATCACTTCGTGGAGGTGGTAGTCCACATGTACACACGAACAACATTATCATTTTTCAACAGATAGAAAGGTAAGAAAATATATGATATATTACTTTTCTAAAATTATAAATATTTCATGAATATTATATATATAAATTAAATCCATCATTATAATCTGCTATGAGATGTAGTGATGGAAAACAAATTACATCGGTTCACGAGGTGGTAGTCTACCATACACATGAACATTAGATTCATTTCCCATTTGATGGAGGAGCAGTTAGATATAGGTTATTAAATTAACATAATAAAATATAAATATTTGTAAGATACTGATTTTGTTTTATTTAAAAATGATTGAAGATTATTTGAAGGAGGTAGAGGAAGAAATAAAATGAAAATTATCGGTTAATAACTATACCTCTTCTTCAGACAACCATTTTAGATTTATACCTAAAGCCTTATTAGGTTAATTTTTTTGATAATAATAAAAAATATAGGATGTGGATAGGGATTAAAGGAATTTATTTGGGTAGTTATTATCCAAAAAAGGATTTTTAAGTGTGAATAAAATAGGAGATGAGGTACCCTTTTATAAGTGAGAGGAGGGGCATTATTAGAATTTCATAAAGTATTAAATTAATATAAATTAATTATCCAAAGAAAATAACTCCAAATTTATATAACTATAATATAATATAAGTATGATTAAAAATATTCCCATAAAATAAAATTTAGACAAGTTTAGGTGATTGTTCACCCCTATCTTTTGGTTTTAACCCCTCGCTAACCCTTTTGTCTATTACCATGGTATCAAAATGTTTTACATGAAAGGATTCAAGAAAGTTAATATAAATGGAAAAGTGTCATGTAAATGGAACATGGTTGATATTTTAAACCATATCCAATTAAAATTTACAAATATAATATTTTTACGAATTTTAAATTATTTAATAAAATAATGTTTATTATAAAATATTATTAATGACATTTTTAGAACAATTTATTTAGTTCGACTTTGATAATAATATGAAAACAAAGAAATTAAAATATAATCCATTAAAAATTACCTAATAATTTATTTTTATCTATAAAACTCATGGTATAATATAACTCATTCAAACAATATTACTTTTAGAGTTTTTAAAATTATTTACTTGATTTTTCTATTGATTTCACAAGCATTGTGTCAGTATTGTATAAGCATTTAAAGTAATTATTTCATCACTAAAAATTAAAAATAAATTACCATGATAAAAAATATTTAATATTTGAAATGAAAATTTATAACCAAACATACTCTTTTTTTATCTCTGTCACAACATATTATAGATATTAAAAGCAAGAGAGTGGCATTTTTGTCTTTATATTTTCTTAAAATAATATATATTTTATAATCATAAGAAAGTGGCTATAAATTACCATTTTTTTGAGTCTTGGACATTAAATGTATAAAAAAACTTATCCAATAAAATAAATACAAGTTCTATAGATATTTTTAGGTCTTATCACATTTTTTATCCTTAATTACCTGATTTACCCTTATGAGGTGACAAATATTTACTACAGTTACTATTCATAATAAAAAAAATAAGAGGGACCTATTTAAAAAATTTGGACCTCATAATTATAAACAATTAATAAATTTATCAATATTTAATTTATATAATTGTTATAAATTAATTTAATATTAAAATAAAAAATGTAATGAAAAGAAGTTTTTTAGAAAAATGCATTTTAAGTAAAAAAATGAAATTATATAAAAAATAGGTATAATTATTATTCTAATGTAATTAATTAGATTATATATACATAAATAATACTTATTTTACTTTGATATAAAATTAAAATCATGATGAGACTTTTAAATTACTTTATTTAATGAAAAGAAACGATAGTTTTACAAAAATCGATATTTTTCACTATTCATTGAAAAATTATTCTTTTCAGAGAAATACCAAAATTTCAGCATAATATAATTTTGATATTTTGACTTCAAAAATGAAGTTAATTTTTTTAAATTAAAATTATATAATTTTTAAATATTTTTTTAAATAAAACCATATAATGCATGAAAACCCAATTTGGTTAGAAATAAATATTTTTTCGTTTTAATTAAAAAATTAAAAAATATTATTATAATGAATATAAATATCTAAAATATAATTAATAAATATTAATAATACATGAAAATGATTTATCTTAACATTACCCGGTTTGTTACAATTATTTCATAAAACCATTATATGGGCGGACACATCCTATCCTGATTAATCAAATCCATCTGATTGATAATTATCATACTCAATCATATTCTGTTAATACAAATTATCAAATGAATTTAGATATGTATCGAATTATGAAACATCCCATGTAGGGAATCTATTTGACAACATCTTGTCAAAAGTATCCATAACCGATTTTCAATTAGCTTCAATTACATATGTATGAAAATTAATGTGGTGTAATTTAAGTGGATCAATCTAGATACAATTTCACCAACTTTTATTCCATGAGTGATCAATTGTATACATTTATATAAGTGATCTTACTAATAAAAATATTAATATATCATCACAACCTAATATGATGATTTTAAATTAGGGATAGTCTATTAATACATATATTCTAAGGGTTATTATTATATCATCTCCTAGGTTCTATGCAAAAAACATAAATAAATTGTAAAATATTGTCATTAATATACATTACATGATATATAATTCCCCTAAGACAACAACACCTGGATGACTTGGGTTACAAACACCAATAATCTCCCACTTTCCCAAAATTCACACCATGTATCTAATATCAATAGAGTGATAATGAATTTCATAATTTTATAGCTTAAATGGATTTGTTAAAGTTTCCATAATATTATCCTCACTAGGAACTTGACACATATTAATATCACCTCTATTAATAATCTATCTAATGAGATGAAATCGATAAAGAATTTTTTTAGATCTATTATGATACCTAGGATCCATAGTTTTTATATCAACTCTATTATTATTATTATTATTATTATTATTATTATAATAGAGTTACAATTAGATGTAAGATGCTTGGAATAAACCCTACTTGAGTAAATAAGTTTTTATATAAACAAATGTTTTAGCTGTATCAAATACTATGACATATTAAACTTCTATGGTAGAATCAGAAAATATCAATTTCTTGGAAATTTTCTAACTCACCACTATACTATTCAGGAAAAATAAAAATCCTGATAAAGCTATAAAGTCATATATTTTAGTTTGAAAACTATTATCAGTGTAACATTTTATAATGATCACTTCCTTATCACCAAATACTAATAATGAATTCTTAGTTATTATTAAGTACTTAAGGATATTCTTCATGGTTACCCAATGAATTTCACCTAGATTTGATTAGTATATATTCATCATACATAATGTATAAGATACATTAGTTGAGTACACAACATAACATACATGATTAATCTAATATTTTAAGCATATGTAATCTTATTCACACATTCTTATTCTTTAAATGTTGAATGAAACTATTCCTTTAGAAGACTCTTTCCATGAAACATTAATAAAGAACCCTTTTTAGTATTTTCATGTTAAAACTTTTTAACACTTTACCAATGTATATGTTTTGAAAAAGGCCAAGAATAATGATGATTGAATCTTTTAGGTATAATTTATACCTCATTTTGGCCTTAAATAAATTTATAATAGTTGATTTTTAGTGTGTTCGAAAGGGGTTGGGAGTTAGAGGAATATTAAAGGGGGTAATTGAGGCCATGCTATTGAATTAAAGTAGTAGAGGCCACTGATTCCCAATAAAGGGTACTCAGTTCTTGGTTCCCTATCCATGATCCATGTAGCCCCTATATACCTACTTGCTAATTTATGGGGATATAACAAGTTATCAGTGGTACACCGGGTACCCAACAGTCTACCTACTTGAATGTATTAAGGGTATTTATAACTTTTCACCTTATAAAACTATTTTAACCCCCATTTATCTCCCTACCCAAATCATCCATGATATACACACCTCCAAGGGGTTCCTCCATACTTGAAATCTCTCTATAAGATCCATTTATTATCAAATTAAATCCCCATCATTTTCATTGTTTCTCCTCGTGTAATACTAACCCCATATAATCATTTATTTTTATTGGAATATACTTTTAATTCTTTCTATATTAAAATTCATAATTTAGAGGGATTTTTTAGGTTCTTGAGTTGTTTTTGATTCGGCTTGAATCAGATGAGGTCTCTTGACGAGTTAGATCCTTATGGATTAAGGTAGGAAGTCCTTACCATGTTTTGGTGTGTATATGGGATTGTATGGATTGTCGCACATGCAGGTGTGTGAGTATACATGCATTGCATCTTATTAAAATATATAAGTGGATATATATAGGTTTTAAATGATAGAATCATCCTTGTGAAAAGGGATTATTGGTGTTCTAGATTAAGTGTGACATAATTGGAGTATTTATAGTATAACTGTGTAAGGTTTTCAACCTTGGTTATTTAAGTAAAAAGTGAGTTTCCTAAGATTAATATTAGTATTATATGATATATGATTTAGGTTATGGGAATTTTTTATAACCTACTTCGATTGAGATGAGTATGGGGACTGAAAATGGATAGTATTTTCATGACATGACCTAACGGGGCCCAAAATGTGACTACCCCAAGCCCACCTCCAATAGGCTAGGGGCTGGAGACCAGTGCCTAGTACGTATATAATTCACATGGGAGCCCTTAAAATAAATTATATGTAAACACACACACATATCCAAACCCATACAATGTTGAAATGTAAAACAACTGATAGACCATGTATGCATACATCTAAAATCCCACCATCAGAGTACAACAACAAGTATTTTAAAGTAAAAGGGACAAATACAAGCCCACCACAAAGAACTAAAAACAAGTCCAACCTATAGAATGGGTGATAAATACTATAAAGGTTACTATAGGAACACACCCCTTTCTATATGGATCACTAAATTCCTTATGATATTGGTTCCTCTAGGACCCTGTTAAATGGTCGGTCATCTACATAAGACAAGACACATGCAGGAAAATCCCATGAAGAGGTGAGTATAACAATACCTAGTTGAAAATAATGAAATCACTAATCATATAAAATAAAAAATAATAATCCACTCAACATAGGTATATGTAAACAAAATATAACAAAAATATATAGATATACTCAATCATAGACACACAATATCAAGGTAAAGTCATAACCACAATGCCATCCTAGGATTCTTGACTAAAGGTTCCACATAGCACTCATTCAGAAAAATGTACTCCATGATTCAGATAGCACTGATGAAATCCATCCGATATTTCATGCTCATTGAGTCTTTTTATAAGAAGTACACACTGAAAGTCTGAAGAGAGTGATGCACTGTCTCACGGCGCACGACGGGATCGTGGGGGAGAAACGTGCGCTACCCGATGGTTGATTAGAGAAGATTGGGTTCTGCTTAATCACTCATATCGTGTGCACCATTTTCACCTCAAAATGACCAACAGTTCTATATCCAGCAATACGTGGGCCTGCTTTCCAAAGGCAGGAATTCGCTAGGTGGTTTGATCAGCGATGCTTAAGAACTCACATTGGTCTAGAGTATGGGAAGTCGGGCTCATCGCACCCTTTTGGGGGGAATTATTGTCTGTTCTGGGACTCTCTTATAGATTTAAGATGTATTAATATGTTCGCGAATCTTTGGTTTATAACCAAGAATAGTATCCATGGATTACTCCTGGTTCGAAATGTTCAGCTGGACGTAGGGGTTCAGAATCATTTATGCCCGAGGTTTACCATCCCTCGTTGGATTAATGACCCCGAGGAGTCTGGACTCATTGATACGGAACTAGTTTAAAGCCTCATAACTGGGCACTCTGGAGTTTATCATCATCTAGGGGGGACAAATAACTACTTGAGAGTTTGGATTGAACTCGTGGTACGAGCCTCCTACGTATCCCTACAAGAGGAATCCGAATTCACATAGTTCGGTTTGGTGTGGGGATTACGCTCTAGGCTGCCTAGGGTTGGTGTAGTGAACCGACGTGAAGATGGTCAGATCGACCGGGTGTTGGGCTTGAACCTCGGGGAGGCTTCCTATGTACCCTGCCTAGGAGATAGGGATCAAAGTCTATGTAGTTCGAATGGGAGTGTCGGATAACCGACGTGAATGTGGACCCGGGGGTCCGATGGTGATCAGGCTTGAACCTCTTATAGGCTTCCTATATATCCCTGTGGTGGGGAATCAAAGTCCACGTAGTTCGAATGGGCATGGGGCTTACGCTCTTAGGTATCCCAGGAGAGGATGTCATGGTCGATGCTGACTCTAAGCCCACATGAGTCATGCTCGGTGTGAGAAACAAGAGGCAGCAGGGACCAGACGATCACATTGTGAAATGTGCATCCATGGTAAGTGTGATGGGTCTTACATGCGGGGGCGGCCCAAAAAGTCAGGGCTTACTCCGAGATGGATGCACAATGATGAAAAATCCCAAAGGGAGAGGGAAAGGGTATCCCCGTGTCCATCTCCCCTCTTGGTTCTTGGCACTGGGGAAGTACGGAGGTGCACGGGTGCCTCCTTCTAATGGGTAGTCCGCCACTCCCCGGGGAGGGGATAAGTTCCCCAGTCCTAAAAAGTGGAGGGGCAGAAAGGGGACTCCCGGGCTCGGACTCCGCATTACCATGGGAATGTGAACCCAGGAATGCTTCAGGAATCCGCTCAAGGGTCGGAGCAACCTCTTCGCCCTCGCTTACCATGGGTATGTGAACTCAAAATTGTGCGCTGATGCATCTTAAGGTTACTATAACACCCCAAGCTTCCATGGTACGCTTCTCTTTGAATAATAGAGTAGCATGTGTTGTACGCAACCTCGAGTTCTAACACACCGCGACCAATAAAATTAGCCATTATGAATAGTAATACCCACTTTTTGAAATTATATAAATTTTATATTTCAAAATGGACTTCATTTTTGGATTCAGAATATTGAAATTATCCTATGTTGAATTTTTGGTATTTTTATGAGAACTTCCAATTTTTGATGAATAGTGAAAAATACTTAAAAACAACTTTTTTAATAAAAATATTTTATAGTGATAAATTATAAAATTAAGTGGTTTTAAAGTATAATTAGAATATATTTTTACCATTTTATCCAATGGTGGTCCTTATAATTAATTTCAATTTGAAATTGGACATAAAAAATTGTCAATCTTTTGATATATATTGTTTCATAAAAACACACTATTTTTTGTGACAGCAGGAATTAATTATTAAATTAATTAATTCAAATTATATGGTTTTAATTTTGTAAAATAGACATAATTTTTGAATTAGGAATATCAAATATAGATTAGGGTTAATTCTTGGTATTGTTCTGAAAAACTTCGATTTTTGATGAATAGTGAAGCCACTAAGTGGTAGTTAGAAAACTGATTTTTCGTTTAAATGAAATTTTACCACCTCTGTGATTTGAATTTCCAAAATCCGACATACATCATTGTCATTAGGAAGTATAATTTGGTTCAATAGGATTAAAATAATTTTTGATGAATAGTTACTTTTAAGTTCTATTAATCGCGATTAAAGGTAATTTGTGAAATTTAAGGTAAAAATGATATTATAAAAATATGAAAATATCTTGAAACTTGTCCTACCCTTATTGGATGAGTCATATCCGACCAAGAAAATCCATGGGTCAACTTGGGGACCCCATGGAGCCACTTGGGTAAGAAAATGACATTAATAACTTTTTATTTAAGGTAAAAATAAAATTGTCACAAAATGTGTTGTTTTACTAAAATAATTATTACATGGGGTTATATAAGTTAAATTTTCGTCTATAAATATTAATTGGAAAGATAAAAAGATTTACTAAATCATGGTAATTTTTTTATAATTTTTTTGAATTAAATAAATAAATTTATTTATCACACCATGATGATGCAACGATTACCTCATTAATTAATGATTTTAAAAAATGAAAATATAATGTAAAATATAAGACTTACACTTTTCAAAAACCTATTGGATGAGTAGATTTAAAACCCTTATCACCTTATCCTTTAAATATATAATTTTTGGACCTCTAAAATCTGAAAATAATTTCATAATAATGTAATATTTCATGATTTTTCAAGAGTGCCCCTCTTCTCCTCTTATAAAAGGCCCCCACCACTACCACCTTATTCACACCTTCAAGCCATTTGGATTGGCCAAAATCTGCCCAAATACTCTCTAAAATTACCCCTCTTACTCCTAGAATCCTCACTTTGGGCAAAATTCTTCCCAAGTAAGCCTTTGGCTCAAATAAAAAAAAAGTTACCCGATTTTAAGGTAATGTCTTCTCTTATGTTATTTTGTTTTATTTTGCTTCTCCAACCCATTAAAATCATTTTATTCCTTTATTTTGTAACAACACCAGTATCTTCAATATAATAGGATGTTTTTATGAGAATTATTTTATTTACACTTACACACACCTTCGTCTAATGGTTAAATAACATACTGTTTCTGTGGTTGGCGAATTTCTGCCTCACGAAACGATGATTGTTCAATATTCTTTTAACACCTCTAATGGTGGCCATTAAAATGTCACTATATTTATATATGATATATATTATGTTTATGTTTTCATTATGCTTCTGTATTTCTCATTTATGGCATACCTTTATGATTTCCATTATGGGTAAACGCGATAATTTTATTTTAGGATGTGCGGACTACCGCCCCCTCAAAGTGATTTGAATCGTTAATGCCATATTTGGGATGCATAAAGGATGGAATAAATGATATTATATATGATATTATACTATAATTATAATATACCTTTATATAATTATGATTTAATTTCATTAAATACGAAATAGAAATGAAAGTAGCGTTCATGCGTACGTACGGCTTACCGTCTCCATGAACGGTGCATTTCATTTCTTACCTCTAAATGTTACGAAATATTATGAATGAATATATATACTGGATATATATGATATATATGATATATAAATCATGAATATAATTCTGGATATAATGGATATTCTACCACATAAACAACTTGTAATTATAAGAAGTTTATTGTTGACTCAAGTACCAAAGATCGACAAAACGACCGTTATTAACTTAAATGAATACATAATTTTCGTAACATTGTAATAAGTGATATAAATGGGATAATGAACTTGAAAAAGGTTCTTAATCAAGTATAGATTAACTCTAGTTTATTATTCAGGAGATTAAAGAATGGTCGAGAGAAGTCGGACACGAGGTAAGGGAACTTCTTAACCCAATTTCTATTCTTTGGGTCAATCTCCTACTTTAAAATTATGTCATGATATTATTATGTCCTATCTTGTATTTGTACTTTATTTATGTTTACTTATAGTTAATACACATAATAGATTTATTTTATTTAAAAAAATGATCTTTGTAAGGACTTCGTCTCAATCTCCTTTCATTGAGGCATATTTTGTTTTATACACAACTTTATTTTATACGGTGTATAAACCCCTTTGACTTTTACGTTCATTCAAAAGGAATATTTTTATATGAAGCATTTTAATAAACGAAAAAAGGAATGTTTTTTATACATATGCGGCGACAATGTCTTCTCCGCCGCCGAGACCATTATTTGAGTTTCGACTTCCTCTACAATCCATAACTTTTTTAAATGAAAAATAAATACCAAGTTTTAATTCTCATTTATTTTGGTATTGAAAATGGTTTTGATAATGTTTTTATTATATAAATGTGTTGTATTGATATCTTGTGATTGAAATGTGGAAATGTTATGTTTCCTTTATGCATGTTTTATGTGATAAAATTATGTTATGGTTTATGATATGTTTAAACCTGTTCATATGAGGAATGCATTGGACTTAATAAGAGATGGGTGGAGCCCACTATAGCTTCTCAATGCATTGGTAGGTCTCATGAGACAAACTAGTGTCTTGGCACGAGGCCTTGACAAAATCTTATTTTTAGTCTTGGTACGAGGCCTTGGCTATGTGGTTATGATAGTCTAGAATTATGCATTCCATCATTATGAAAGTGGTTATTGATATTGAATGTGATTATTTGACTAGTAGAATAACCATATGAATAAGTAAATGGCATTATTTCATTTTACTTTTGCCATATTATGCTGAAGTTCATGTTTAAAAGGCTTTTGTTTAGTTATACATTGCCTTAAATGTTTGTGTTTATTTATGAAAGCTTCTGCTATATTGTTATCCTTAATGAGCATCTGAGCTCACCCCTTTCAATGTTTTAATTTTTCCAGGATGTGAAGAAGTATTTTATGAATGACCTAAAGGGATAATATGTGGGGATATGAAGACAATATGTTGTTGTAGTTTTGTATTACTTTATGATGTAATGTAAAACTTATGAATGTATCTAGTGTTTCAAGGCTACTAAACTAATCGGTCTTTCGAGACTTGATCTTTGTGATCATGCCAATGTTACATAATAATGCACCAACTCTGGGTAACTGGGGTCGGGGCATTACAGTTACATCACACGGGTCCGGTGGCTCTGGTGGAGGCCTCGGCTCAGGGCTGATGAATGGGCCAATGAGGGGGTTGCAAAAGATCAGGCCGGATTGGAATTGGAAGGATTTTATCTGGCTTAGGGAATGGGAAAAACGAAGGATCTAGCGGGCCACACGGGTGTATGAGGGGTGGCGCCCTTCGCATAAGGAGGTGCTACGCGGCTAGAGAGGTCGTCCGCGAACCAGGGTGGTCCACGGACTGATGGGTATCCCGCGAACCAGGGTGGTTCGCAGCTTTGGGTTCGGCCCATGTACCAGATTGGTACGTGGAGGGGTCCATGAGAACAATGGCGGCCGAGGGCGACGTCGGTCGGAGGTTCGTCAATTGGGGCTTCTCCCACGTAGGAGGGTGCTATGCAGTGTGATGGATCGAAAAAGGGGCATAAACTCCCTGGTCCGCGGGGAGTGCATCCACGGGGGGGGGGGGGGGGGGGGGATGGTTCGCGGTCTTATTTTTCTTTGTTATTTTAAGTTCGCAGTTCACCAAATTGTTATGCGTTTTCGAATCCTTATCAATTTTTTTCCAACTTCATACCTGTTCTGGTTCGCGAAATGGAACTTCGCTGTATGCGAAATCCTAAGCTCCTTCCTTTGAAATCCTTCCACCCGAATCTGATCGATCTCTTCTCCTCTTCCCCTTCCATCTCCTTTTATAGAGTGGGGAAAGAGATGTATTTGTGGTCATGTGGCACCTTTTGCGAAGGCTCATGACCAAAAACCCTATTTACAGATGACTTGGTCAATCCACAACTCGCGAGGGGGCATTGAACGCACCTCCCCCGTGAAACAAACTAGTTCGGGGAGTGCGTCGCGGCCGTGCAGGGTTCCGCCTCCATTCCGCGAATGACAGCGGATGCGGTCCGGGCCGGTTGATGCGGTTCGTGGCTGGGACAGTTCATGACGATGGACTGGCTTGGCGCCCGTCCTGATTCGCGCCCGCGGAGGATCCCCACCTCTGTTACACAAACGACAGTGGTCCGCGGAGGTGGGGTGCTTCACGGAACTGGAAGCGTACCGTTATCATGGGACCAGTCTGCAGACCGGTTCATCTTGTTCCATCCTTTGAGTATTCTCCACACTTTTCCCCAATTCTTTGCGGGGAAATTGGGCAGAATCTCCATGGGATTAAAGGGGATTCTCATTGTCCTTTGCGGATTTTTCAGGACCCTACAAATTCCCCCCATCCAAATGGGGTCCGATCGTAATGAAGAGGAGGCCATTATGATGTAGAGTGGTCCTAAAACTTGGATGGTTTGCGGTAGGGGAGTTGACCCAGTAGGGGACCACGCCTATAAATACAGGGGGCCTTCCTTTGTCTTTTACTGAATTCTTCACAAAACTAGATCTCTCTTGCTTTTTGTCTCTGTGTGCTCGTTGCTTCGCGAAACGCCTCATCTGTGAACCAGCTACCACTTCCACAAACCATTCCTCATTCATGCCATACTTCACCCACAGACCAATATCCCAGCCGCAAACTAATACTTTTAATTAATTAAAAAGTATGTCATGAAGGGCCGTGTAGGAACTCGCTCTGTGGTTTTGATGGTCCTCAGACTGAAATCTTCCAGACTTTGAAAATTTCTTAAGTCTTCCGAACCTAATTATTTAAATCCGTGATTAAGATTCCACAGAGCAACCTGGTTCGTGGTTTTTTGGACAACACTCCGTGGGACAGAGTATCGCGAGCCTCTTCCGCGTAGTGTTGGTTCGCAGGATGCAGTCATCGCAAACCACATTTTGAGGCCTTCTCACAGACCTCGTCATGAAGGATTCTTGACTCCTTTGACATATGCTTGGTATTTTTGTCCAGATTTTATTATTACAGACTAACCATTTTCCTGGTTTTTATAATGCAAGGAGAAAACATGGTTCCCACTTGACCTACACCCAGGCCTATTGCCAAGCCTCTTCCGATTGGTTCAGGGAGACGTCTAGCTATGATTCGTAGAGAGAAGAGCATCAAAGAGGACCCTAGTCGGTCCATCATTCCCGACGATGGTGTATTGAAGGAATTTCTCTCTCTTGAGATCCTGGGTTATCCACTATCAAATCGACTTCTGCTTTATGACTTCGGTCTTTAAGACAACGTCCCTATCCCCCCCCACTTTCTCAGGTCTTTCGTCTCCTTGCTTAGAAGCGTTACCAAAGTGCATTCAGGCGAACCTTACCTCATTGGGGGAGATGATCTCTGATTCTGATCCGAAAGACACTTTCATTTTGAGAGGCTCTGTTTGGACCCAAAGTGATCAGTGCACTCAAGAATTCTATCAAGAAGCTGTCTTCAAGAATTACCCCTCTATTATCAACCTTGCTCGAGTAGATCCCGACACAGGGTGGATACCTAGGTGGGATCTTCGGTGTGGTGGGATTTTCTCAAATGACTGGGCCTGGGCCTTCTGGATCCATCATCATTGCCGGGAATCTCTTGAGTCACTGGAAGCAGTTAATCTATACTCCGAAGTGTGGGCCTCCCAGTTTGCTGTTTACCCACCATCTTTGATCCTACCTGACCTACTCAGTCACTGGTGTTCAAACACTAATACTTTCCAACTTGCCTATGGTGAATTTGGAATTAGTTTATGGGACATCTATCAATTGGGAGGGATTCCGATCATTGGTGAGATGTATGAAGAGTTTCTGCCCACCCCTGATGCATGGGACGACATTGAACAAGTGCCTTAGTTGGTGAGGGATCTACTGGTTATGGCGGAGTGATCACTAGGTCAGGCCTTGAGTGCCCGCTCTCATATTCCCTATAGCACTTGGATAGGGTTATTTCTGAACACCACTGGTCTTGTTCCAAAGATCAAGCGCCCCAGGACTCATCCTTCTCAACAGTCACAAACAATCTCAGGTTCCTACTGGGTGGTATGGAGGCGGGCAACTACCTTTCATGGGGTTACAAGGTGTTCCCCAGTGTGCCGCCCATGCTCAGGCTAGCAGGTCTGTTTTCTATGTTTTTGAGCAGGTGGATATTCCCTTATTTGGATATCAACCTAGGCTTCAGGGCTTGCACCTTGATGATGGAAGTTGAGTTGGCATAGGGCCACCCGATGAATTTGGTTGTGCCCACTTTGGATCGTATTTACAAACTAATGAGCCACATGCAGGAGGGCGGGTCACCCTACCGTCTGAGTGGGCCATTTCAATTATTATATGGCTGGATAAAGAATCATTGCCACTATTATAATTATTTTCATAACATATTCATCCCGCTTCCTACCTTTCGGCCTACCCTTCTCGATATAGCCAGGGTTCGCTTGAAGTCCCTCAGTTCTGATGAAGTCATAAAGATTCTGAGTGACTTCTCCCAGTTTGATTTCTCTCCCTACCCCACCCCTTCCGGCGTCATGGTTGACAACCACAGGGGGATCCTGGAGGAGCGTTCTTACGTGATTTCACTACGAGATGGGTTTT
Organism: Viscum album; assembly: GCA_963277665.1. NCBI lineage: Eukaryota > Viridiplantae > Streptophyta > Magnoliopsida > Santalales > Viscaceae > Viscum > Viscum album. The sequence goes on along the minus strand of OY728150.1, from coordinate 622,559,941 downwards.
TGTCCGTGTGGATTGATGAGGTTTCTCTATGTGAGTTGTGTGCCCCCATCGTTTTTCCCGTCAGTTTGGGTGTATGCAACTCCAAGTTTCCCTTCCTCCTCCTTGGGCTCAAGGACTTCACCCGGCCACTCTCCGTCAATGGTGGTCTATGCTGATGCGGGAGGGATTTGACACAAGCATTCCCTTTCCTGGCATAGGAGTGGCTGCCAGTCTATCCTTGGAGTATGCAAGAATGTGGGTAAAACATTATCCCGATGGGATCCTGGGGAAGGCCGTCTGGAAGGTTCCCAAATCAGGATTCATTGCGGCTACTGTTCCTATCACACCTTCCTCATCGGCTCTGAGGGAGGACCGACTGATGGCTCATCAGTCAAAGTGACTTAGGGGATTTTCCTCTCCTAGCCCCTCTGTGGCCGAAGTTTAGATGGACCCAACCTTCTTGGACGTGGATGAGGATGACCCTGTGGCTTCGGGTCCCAGCGAGACAATTCCTGATGTTTTTCCAGCTGATATTGGACTTAGAAACTTAATTCCCAAGCCCGAACCAAGGTTAGAAGCTTCAGATCTTCTAGTTTGGAACCATCTTCTAGTGTGCATATGTCTGCGCTGATTGCAATGTCAGACTTCGTCCCCATGATACCTAGCGAGGATATCAAAGATCCTCGTGTCATGGAAGACCACCGAGCAGTGCGTAGGTGGGCCTGGCCTTGGATTTGTGAGATTGTTGCTGAAACTTCTCTGGCTGAGATGGCAACAAAAACTGAAGCTCTCTAACAACTCTTCCTGGGTTTGGGGTCAGGTGGCTTTGACTATCGGTAGTTTTATTTTCTCGCTTGCCAGGTTGTCATTTCCCGTGGGGAAGTTGCCTCTAGTGAACACAAACTTGCTCACCTTGCTGCCTCTCATTGTGGGACCCGAGCCCTTGAGGAGGCCATGACGAAGCTCCATCAGCTGATAGCATAGGAGGTGGGCTCTCAAGATCAGGTGACCACCCTATCTACCGAGTTGTGCGAATGCGAATCTCGAGCAGCGATGCTGAGGGATCAATTGTCAACTATGACTGGTAACCTTGAAGTCACCAGGAAAAGGATCAATGACCTCCAAAAAAAAAATAAAGCATACTCGTTCAGTGTCCGAAGTTGAGGCCAGGGAGAAAGCCGTGCTAGAGAAGACTTGAAACAACCTTCACCGCACAGTTGTCGATCTGATGGAGAGAGCGAGCCAGGATCCTTTATGACTGTCAGAGCCATTCCAGTAAACTCTATTTTTCTTACCCCCTTTTTTTCATTGTTGTGAGGGAGAGGCCCCAACTTGTGGGTGTACTCCCTTTTTGTTCATACGGAATACAATCTATGTCAATCTTTCCTTGTTGTAAAATTTGATTGTTACTGGAACAATTGTTGCATAAATAACAACTCACTGAATCATAATTCAGGAAAATAGAAACAAACTCTAACGTTTTCCTGGACCATGGGATCCAATGAGCGTAGTTTGACTATTTATAGGGTTTTGTAGAAAAACCCCACAAACTTATTGTATTTTCCATTAATACCCTAATTATTTCTGGGCCCATTTGGTGTGGACCCAGCGGGTATGGCCTGACTTTTTATTAGGTCACCCTTTTCGGGTTTTCAGCCTAACAGGCTTTGAGCCTCTTTTTGTGAGCGGTTTAATGTCCCGCTAATAAGACTATCATTACTGATGTTTTAGGTCAAACAGTTTTGACCAGATATGGTGGGGAGAGGGCCCAATGAGGTTTTTTTGATTAAAAGATGTCTCGATATCCTTCAGACGCATGTGGAGAGAAAATGTTTAGATTTGAACGACGTTTCGGGCATGTCTCAAGGCATGGGAGCCGTATCGGCATGAAGAGGTAGGAAGAGCATCACCTAAGGAAATCTTGCCTTTGGTATATGGGCTAGGGGATATCAATATGCAGATTTGCTGAGGGCATAGTATGCATAGTCATGCAAAGGTGTCCCCGGGTCGATAACTTTCCACTTCCGATGGCCATGAATGGTTATGAAGATCCATAATTATCCAGGTCATGGAGTCTGATGTATGGAGAGGATGGATCCAAATGAAAAAGGATTATTTCCATATTGTTTCGCCATATATCTTGGGTGGGTCGCGATGAAGTCTATGCAGTTTTAACGTTGTGAGGTGAGGACAAAGTCTGTGCAGTTTTAATGTCGTGCGGTGAGAACAAAGAATACACCCTGTGAAAGACCCTGGCGTCACTACATATCTCGTGAGGACAGGAATCAATCCTCACGTAGTTATCTGAAGTCCATGTAGTTTAAATTCGTGCGGTGAGGATGAAGAATAAACCCCGTGTAGGTCTGGTCCATACACGGGGGAGAGATCATTTTTTTTGAATGGATGGGCTAGGATGGGGAACCATATCGTCACTACATATCCCACGAGGGAAGGAATCAAGCCTCACGTAGTTATTTTTGGGAATACACCCTGTGCGGGTCTGGTCTGTATGGGGGAAGGGGGTATTTTTGGATTCATTTGAGGTGGCTAGGCCAGGGTGCAGAATTCTGGCATCACTACGTATCCCACGAGGGAAGGAATCAATCCTCACATAGCTCTCTAAAAGATAATACACCCCATGCAGGTCTGGTCCATACACGGGGGAAAAGGGAATTTTTTTTTCTTTTAAACCTAATTTGGGGGTGGCTGGTTCACGATCCAAAATCCTGGCATCACTACATATCATGCAGGGGCAAGAATCAAGCCACGTGCAGTTCTATGAAAGACAATATACCTCATGTAGGTCTGGTCCGTACATGGAGGAGAAGGTGCATTTTTTTTCTTTTAGACCATATCCGTGCAGTTTAATGTCGTGTGGTAAGGAAGAGGAATACACCCCATTCAGGGCTGGTCCGTACACGGGGGGAGAGGACACTTTTAACTTTTATTAGGGGGTGGATGGGCCAGGATGGGGAACCTTGGCGTCGCTACGTATCCTGTGAAGGTAGGAATTAAGCCTTACGTAGTTCTCTGAAAGAGTACACCCCATTCCGGGCTGGTCCGTACACAGGGGAAGGGGACATTTTTTTTAATTTTATTCCATTTGGGAGTAGCTGGGCTAGGATAGAGGATCACTGCGTCGCTACGTATCCGGCGAGGGAAGGAATCAAGCCGTACGTAGTTCTCTAAAATCCGTGCAGTTTAACGTCCTATGGTGAGGATGAAATACTCTTAGTTTAGGGTTATATAGTTTGGACTGTTGAGTGCTTGGTAGTTTAACATCTTGTAGCTCGGATGATAACTGCTTTTAGTTATGCTAGTGAGGACGAAATACTCTTATTTTAGGGTCATAGAGTTTGGACCGTTGAGTGCTTGGTAGTTTAACATCCTGCAGCTCGGACGATGACTTCTTTTAGTTATGCCAGTGAGGAAGAAATACTCTTAGTTTAGGGTCATAGAGTTTGGACCATTGAGTTCTTGGCATTTTAACTTCCTTCAACTCAGATGATAACGACTTTTAATTTCTATGCGAAATACTTCTTCAGGAATCTCGCATTTGTGGGAGCGGTAGTGAACTACCCATCCATAGAGATCAGGGAATATGCTCTGTTGGAGTAGACCTTGTGTATAACATATGGTCACTCCCACTTGGGCCCCTTCTTTGGAGGTTTCTTTCTAGGTATCATTGGGGTTCGGAGGACCAATACCAATTCTCCTTCCAAGAAAGACCAAAGACGAACCTTTTTATTGAAGGCTCGTGCAATCTGGTTCTGGTATACTTCCAGATTGTGCAAAGTGTGCAACCGCTTCTCGTCTATCTATTTCAATTCACCTAGCTGTTTTTCTGATTTCTCATCATTGGATAATTGATCACAAATGGAAACACAGAGTGAGGGAAATTAGAGCTCAATGGGTAGGACCGCTTCCGTTTCGTATACTAATGAGTACGGAGTAGCCCGAGTAGTGGTGCAGATCATGGTTCGATAGGCCCACAATGCATGAAGGAGTTTATCCAGCCATGATTTCCCATGTTTGTCTGCCATTTTCTGGAGAATGTTGGACAGGGTCTTATTGAAAGCCTTTATCTATCCGTTGGCTGCTGCGTGGTAGCGGGATGAATGGTTAGCCTTGACACCATATTCTTGGTATAATTTCTCCAATTCAGCAGAGCAGAAGCTGGTGCTGTTATCTGTCAATATGGTATGAGGGATACCAAATCTGGTGATGATATTGGTCTTCACAAAGCTGACAATGTTTCTTGCCCCGACTTCCTTAAGGGGTACAACTTCTTCCCATTTGTAAAAGAAGTCGGTTTCCGTGAGGATATACTTCAGCTGTTTGGCTGTGGTGGGAGGATATGGTCCCACGACGTCCATTCCCTAGGTGTAAAATGGCCAGGAGTACTTGGACTGATGAAGTAACTCCGGGGATTGGTGTATAAAGTTGTCATGAGTGGCATTTTGTGGTAAAATGCTATCAATCTCGTGCCATTGTGGGCCAATAGTACCCAAGCCTTCAAACCTGATGGGAAATCTTGGACCCTGACTGATGTGCTCCACATACTCCGAAATGCACTTTAGTCATGACAACAACAATTTCTTCTCCATCAATGCATCTGAGGAGGATTCCGTCGAGGCCTCGTTTGTAGAGGACCTCTTGTTGACCCGTGCCGCCATATAGGACAAAGTTAATTTCCCTTCTCTGTATTTTCTCTTGTTCAGTCCTGTCTGATGGAAGTTCTCCCCATTGAAGGTAGTTTTCCATTGGGGTCATCCAGCCGGTGGTAGGAGCATATGGCTCAGGGACAAGAATTACTTCATGTATTTCCTTCATCTTAGTCTGGACAAATGGAAAGACCATTCAACGGTGAGCAATACTGATAACTGTTTCATCCCAGCCTGGGTCGGCTAGGGCTGTGGCCGCATTAGCTAATGCGTCATCCTAGGAATTCTGAGACTGGATAATATAGGTCAATGTTAGTTCTTTGGATAATTCTTCCATTAACCCTCGAACATGGTCAAACAGGGGAATCATCTCCTCCTTTTTAATAGCATATTCACCATTGAATTTATTGATAATCTGTTCTGAGTCACCTTTTACCTTAAGGTGCTGTACTTGTGCCTGGAGTGCGAGCTCCAGGCCTGAAATGAGGTCTTGATACTCCACCTCATTGTTCGTACATCCTTCTTACAGGATGAAGGAATATGGAAAGAATGCCTTTTCTGGGGACATGAGTATTATCCCCAGACCAACTTTGTTAAATTTGTGATCTTCCATCCTCTTCTCGGTTGGGCTTCGGGATGTGCCGTCAAAGTACATTTCCCATGCTGGGAACTCCTCTTGAACCGAGAAGATGTCTTCATCAGGTAGCTCGATGTCTGGTGTTGTGGTCCCCATTGAAGGGTGCTCAGCCAGAAAATCTTCTAATGCTTGGCCCTTGATGGCTTTCTAAGGCACAAACCGGATGTTGAACTGTTGCAGGATGACTTCCCATCGGGATAGGCGCCCGGTCAGCATTGGCCGGCTAAGGATGTACTTGAGCGGGTTATTATGCAAGACCAAATGGACTTCATGATTCTGTAGATAATGTCGCAACTTTTGAACTACGAAGACCAAGGCCAAACAACTCTTCTCTATGTTTGAGTATCGAGTCTCAACATCAATCATGGTTCGGCTGAGGTAATAAAGATTTTTTTCAATACCGTCGTCATTCTTTTGTGTGAGGAAGGCTCCCAGTGAATGCTCTTGGGCCATCATGTATAGGATGAGAGGTCATCCTTCAACCGGGGGCATGAGCACCGGTGGGCTTAAGAGGAACTTCTTTAGGCTGTCGAACGCCTCTTGGCAATCATCTGTCCATTGGTACGTGACTCCCTTCTTCATTAACCTGGTAAAGGGAAAACATTTTCCTTCCACATTGGCTATGAACCACCTAATATAGGCCAGGTGTCCTTGGAATCCCCTCAAATCAGTGATATTTTGGGGAGGTGGCAGGTCAAGGATAACCTTTGTCTTTTTAGGGTCGACTTCGATGCCACGATGGCATACGAAAAAGCCAAGGAACTTCCCTAAGGTGACCCCGAAGGCACATTTCAAGGGATTCATCTCCAGACTATGTTGTTGAAGTTTGTTGAAGACGGTCTCAAGGTCTGATAGGTGATCTGAGCACTGTCTAGACTTAACCACCAAGTCATCCACGTAGCATTCAACGAGTCTCCATAGGAATGGTTTAAAGATATGATGCATGGCACACTAATATGTGGCACCAACGTTCTTGAGACCAAAGGGCATAAACCTGTAATAGAATACTCCTTGGGGGGATCTGAAGGTAGTGGATTCTTCTTCTTCTCAGGCCATCCTGATTTTATTATACCCAGAATAACCATCCATGAAGGAGAGATCCTCATACCCGGACATTGCATCGATTAATAACTCAGTGATTGGGACCGGGAAATCACCTTTCAGACAATGCTGATTGAGATCTATGAAATCAATGAAAACATGGATTTGTCCATTCTCTTTCTTGACAGGGACGATGTTAGCCAACCAGATGGGGTAATGGACCTCCCGAATGAAGCCTTCTTTAATGATCTTATCGACTTCAGCCTCTATTTTGGCAGCATGTTAGGGGTGTGTCCTTCTGGCAGCCTATTTATAGCTCAGGTGGTCTTCTGGTAGACCCAGGTGATGCGTCACCACTTCGGAATCGAGTCCCAGCATTTCTGTGTAATTCCAGGCAAAAACATCTCGATGTTGCCTTAAGAAAGTGTTATATGCCTCGTGCTCCTCTGGGGACATGGCTGCACTAACAAGAGTGGGACTCAAGTCTTCCTTGGTACCTAGGTTTATTTCCCGGAGCTCGTCCACCGTGGTGGAGATACCTTCCTCAAATGCGGGAGGTGCATCCCTAAGATCCTCCTCCTCCTCCTCCTCATTCTCATCTTCTTAATCTGACAGGGGGGGAGTTTCCAGCCCGGGATCTCGGGGTTTTGAGGGCGAGGCATTGTGGGCGTCCCCGCTCAGGTACTCATCCCCGAATTGAGGGTTAGCGGTCATTTCCGCACTTCTACGCTCTGCCGTTATAGCTGCAGTCATGAGGACAACTGAGTGTGTGTCCGAAATTGAACTCCTGCTTTCAACATGGTTGATGGGCAGTACGTAGTCTCTGCCAAGTTGTCTGAGGGGGTCGTCAGGAACCATTTACAGACCATTTGGAGTGGGGATCTAGTCGAAACCATCGACCAAAGGCTTCTTCTTCTTTTTCTCGTAAAACCCAATGTCAATGTAGTGTGACTCAGAGAGCTCAAAAGGGGCCTTGTCGATGTGTAATGTCCCACTTTTTCCATTTATGCAGTACTTAATACACTAGTGGTAGGATGAAGGAACTACCATGTGTTTATGAAGACATGACCTTCCCAGCAGGGCATTGAACACTGTGTTCTGCCGGACCACCATGAATTCCGAGCAGGGCACAAGGTCACCAAAATGGGTTTTTAGCTTGATTTGTCCCATTGGATTCTATTCACTCTTGTCGTAACTTAACAGATTTGTGGCTGAGGGTACTATGTCATTCTCACCGTAGCCCAGCTTACAGAGTGTTCGTAGGGAAAGGAGGTTAACTCTGGAGCCATTGTCAATAAATACTTTGCAGATCTCAACATCATCTAGTGTTCCAGACACATATAGTGGTTTGATGTGTCCTTGAATGACAACATCTTCATCCTGATCAGTGAAGGAAATCACCGCATTGCATTCAGCCGGGCCAGTCTCTGTTTGATAAATCTCAGCGGCAGCTATCTCAGCTTGAAACTTATGAGGGGTGAGCAAGGATTCTTTAAGCACCTCCCTGAGGTCGGCTGACAAACTTAGGGCATCCAAGATCGACAGTTTGGCTGGTACCGACAGCAACTGCTTAAGGATGTCATATTTCTATTCCAGCGGTCGACGCTTCTCCATTAGCGGGAGAGTTTTAGCGGGCAACTTGGGAGTTGGAATACGTTACGAGTAGGGACTGACTGCGGGGTTAGATGCCGATGATGTCCCCACGTTATGAGGACTCGGCCCGGCCGGTATGTTTGTGCGCACTAGGTGGCTAGACACTTGTTCCTCCTCTGATGAGTACTGTAGAATGACGGGGGAATAGTGGCTGCTTGTGGAGGTGGAGGGATATTATTTCTCCTGTTGAGTCTATTGAAGGTCTCTCCCACGAGTTTCCACGATATTGACAGTTTGGGATGAGGTCCAACTGTAGGGTTGGTTTTGGCCGTGACTGCGCCTCCCCTGGTATCCCCTTCTTCTGTGATTCCTCCTTCTGACCCCTTGTGTTGGGAACTCGGGTTCGTAACTATACCCCTCGTCAGGGAACAATTCCATTATATGGATGATGTTTATAGAGCCAAAGATTAGCTCCTCATCCTCTGACAAGTCAACCTGGTCGGTTGTCCTTGATGGTGCCGTTTGGTGGGTTGGTTCTCGTGGCCCTAAGTTTGAGGGCATAAAATCTTCCAGTGTCGGGGATAACTTCATCCTCGTTGCGGAATTCTCCTCTTGTGCTTGTTTACTCCCCTTTAGATCATGCCTGGATAACCAGCTTGTGGAGGGTTGTGAGGCCGATATTGTCGGTTGTGCGACATCAGGGGCTGTTGACGGCAACACCGGATGCTGTAGTTGAGCTCGGAGTATGCCCTGGACTTGATTGATAGTCTTCTGAATTATCCAGTCATCAAAATTATTCCTCTTCTTTCTGGTGAATTCTTGCCACCCCTCCCCTTTGTTAGGGTCGGTGGTAGAAATATATGTCACATGTTCTGGGGGTGGTCCCAGCTCGACCTGCCCTGAGTCTACCATCCTTTGTAGGAGGTATTTGAAGACGAAGCATTCCTGAATATTGTGCCCCAACATTCAATGGTAGGGATAGTAATCTGGAAAATTATCATGACCGACTTCTTTGGGTTTCCTTGGCTCCGGGAGGTGGAGCAAGTTGCAATTCATGGCGGTGATGAAGTAGTTGCGGACTTGGTCCTCTCGGAATGAGTATACTTTATGTCTTCGTTCCTCAAACTGGTTCCTCTTTGACCCTCTCTTATCGTATCGCTTAGGTGGAGATGACCGCTGATATACAGGGGGACCTTGACAATTTGGTGGAGGCCTGAGCGGTGAAGCAGGCGTAGGGGCTTGCTTGAGCGTGATAGAGGAACCTTCAGCTCTAGCTTCTCTCTTTATAGGAACCTGAGAGGCTATTCGGGACTTCAAATTGGTCCGCTGCAGGGATTGCTCAATTCTCTGGGCGATGGCCGAAAGATGGCGGAATCCAGTGGTGCACTCCACTTATATGAGCGGTGTTCTTAGCTCGTCTCAAAGATTATCGATGCATATGGAAAGAATCTCATCTTGAGGCATTGCCCTGTTCAGAGAGTAGGCCAGACCTTTCCATCTAGCGATGAAATCTGAGACCCTCTCATTCTCCCTCTGCTTCAGTTCATGAGGTCGCTAACTGTTGTTTTAGGAAACGTCGAGTTGAAGTGGAACATAAACTACTGTTAAAGTTCTTCCCAACTTCTTATTGACTGGGCTGGAAGACTCGTATACCAGAAAAAGGAATATCCTTGCAAGGTCCATATGAAGCATCTGAGTTTCACTGCTTCTTGTTGTTCTGGAGTTCCCATCATAGGGTCGCAATAAGACACGTAGTGCATCAAATTCTATTCCAGATCGCCTGATCCATTAAAAATAGGGAATACAGGGCTCCCAAAATTGGGTGGAGGTGGCGTGTTACTCACCCAATCTGGGTAGGGCTTCTGCTCTGGCTGTATCGGAGCATGTTGACCTTCCATCTCTTACAATCAAGATATTAGTGCCTTGATGGTGTTGGTGAGACCCTGGTTTACATCCTGTTGGGCCCGGTCCGGGCAGGTGTAGCTCGAGGCATTGATTGAGGATCCAGCTCGATTGGCACCAGGGGTGCATGTGCTGTTTGTGACACCTTTGGAGGGTTCAGACATACTCGCTCCAGTTTCTTCCTGAGTGGAGGGAAGTCTTGGTATTCATTCGGATCCACATTTAAGTAGTTGGATGGGCCGAGCACCTCGTTGGGAGGGAGCCCTGAGCATGCTTCATTTTCCAGGGAAAACCTTGGTCTTTGAGGTGCACTTACTGGGAGGGCATGATGTGGTTCCTCTTGGGACGCACTTTCAATAAGATGGTTCCTCTGGAGTAGCTCGGCGTTAAGCCGTCTCAATTATTTCATTTCCTCTTCCTATCGAGCGATCCTCTCTTTGAGCGTAAGTGGATCGTTTTTATCAAGAGAAGTAGGCAGGTTAAGGGTAACCAGACCTTTGTTCTTATCCTTATTGGAAGCTCGTAGGGTAAGCGGAGAAAGGTTACCTAAAGGGGAGTCCATATTTAGAGTGGACCTCTAGTTCCGGGTGTGCACACCTGGTGGTTCGTTGTGAGTCACAACCGAACCAGAACCATCATCTCCCAATCCATCCAGATTTTTATCATCTTCAGTGTTACCCATGGGGTTAACCTCTATGGTGTTGATGGATGCATATCGCGGGGTGAAGAAGATTTTATCTTCCAAATAGGAAGAGGATCTCCCATGTCTTTAATGTCCTGGGATTGCCTTTGGACTCCTTGGCGAAGGGTGATGCAGAGAGTTCTTTGATGCGACCTTACGGTACGCTTCCATATTGGAGGGGATGATGATTCAAAGGATGGGATAGGACATGAGCCTCCTCTTCTAACTGTCCTCCCTAGATGAGAGAATACTGATTCTCATGGGGGAGGTTGTTATTGAGGAGGTAATAATTCCCCCATCCCTGAGGGCTAGGGTTGGCTCCATTCATTGAATATTGAGTCTCTTCCCGTTTTTATTGGTCTTATGGGGGAATTTGTTGTAAAAATGACCCTAGCTCTGCAGGCTGGGGTTGACCCTGGATTGCAGCAGTGGCTGCTGCTATCACTACCTTCCTGATCTTGTGTGCCCCCATTCGGGGGTGAACTGGGTTTGTTGCCGAGTTCACATGCGGATCGATCCCCCCGGGGAGGCAGGCAATGACCGCTGATTGGCCTCTCTTAGGTGAGAGGCCTGTTGTATGCTCTCGGTGGCCTGATTTAGGAGTTCTTGGATGGCTTTTTCCCGTCGGGCCTGACGCTTTTGGGACTTACTCAAGGATTGTATCTGTTGGGTGTGTTGTCTCTCCTAAGAAGGGACCCCACTCGATTGTTGTCTTGATGTGATGATGTTGAAAAATACCATGCCGAACGGGTTCTTCTAGGTGGGGAGCGGATTGAAATGAAAATCTCCATGTTCCCCCTATCCCCTGATATGGAATCACATCGGAGCGTCACCGTTGAGGCGGCGTAGCTGGTACAGCGCACAGAGGCAGGCTATCTCAATGTTTCCTTTACGCCTCTCGGGTCGCTTTTGCCGTGCCGAAGGAAGAGATTCTAGGTCGATGTGATGCAGGAGGTATCCTATTGTCTTAACATGGTCTGCATACCCATCGTAGGGAAGGAAGATTGATTTCAGCTAGTGGAGGGTTGTCCATATATTGTAGTGTATGTCATGCACGCATTCTTCCGACAACTCTCTGGGCATGTCGAATTGAGAGGTGGTCATGGGCCAAAACATAAATGGTATATCATCCCGGGCCAGTCGTTTTTTCAGGTGTAACATGTCGGCATACTCCTCTGCTAGTGATTCCTCTACCTGGTCAGCCTAACTGAGGTGCTCACTGATAGTGTGGTCGGAGGCAGTGGGAATGGTAGGTATCGAATTATCATGTGGGCGATTCTGAGGTGGTTCAGAAGATGAATGTGGCCCCGGAACGTCTCCCGATTGAAGAAGGGTGTCGTTGGTGACTAGCTGGGAATCTGACATGCTTGATCCCATCCTTCTGAGGGCCTCGACATACGAGGGCTTTTCTGTGCTTGATTCGGCAGGGGGAGTACCTTCCTGTCGATATGATATGTCATTGCGGGGAGGTCCTTCATAATGGCGGCCTCAATGGAGAGGAATACCATTACTGCTTGACTCTTTACTGCATAGAGGACTTTTTTAGTGCATACCCTGGGGAGGACCTCCAAGGTGTGTCACAATAAGTGGAGGACCTTCTGGCTGCGTAGCGTTGTTACGGGGAGGGACTTCACAACAACTGCCATCATGGTGAGGATGACCATCATGGTTTGACATTCAATGTGCATCCTGGGGTGGACCTTCAAGACACACTACGATAAGGGGAGGACCTTTTTGTTGCTTGGGGCCACTTAGGGGAGGACCTTCGCAGTGGCGACCCTGGTGGCGAGGACTACCATCAATGCTGCTGCAATAACGGGGACTACCATAACAGCTGCCGCAGGGATAATATCTGCGGGGTACACCCTGGGGAGGGCCTTCAGAATGTACTGCAATGAGGGGAGGGCCTTCTCGTTTCTTGACATCTCTACGGGGAGGACCTCCGTTATCAGGGTGGCGAGGACTACCACCGTGATCTAATGCCCGACTGCGTGGAGTGTCATTGCAACGTAACCCCTGGGGGGGACCTTTAGGGCAGGCCATGACAAGGGGAGGGCCTTCTTGTCGTGATGATACATCACTGTGGGGAGGGCCTCCACAGTTGTGACTATGATAGAGAGGACTACTATCATAATCTGTGGTCCCACTGCATGGAGAGTGCTTGACGTGTATACCCCAGGGAGGACCTTCAGGGTGGACCACAGAAAGTGGAGGGCCTTCTTGCTTCTTGATCTTCTGCTCACGCGGAGGGCTTCCGTGACTCGCATCAAAAGAGAAGCTCTCGTGATCGATCGTTATATGCCCATGGGGGAGGCCCCCATGGGTGATCTGGGGAGGACCTTCAAAGCTGCTAGTATCAACATTGTGGGGAGGACCTTCACAACTACTACTGCCACTCCCATAATATGGTAATGGGTGGGTAGGGTTCTAAGCCTTCGATGTGTGCTTAGCGGCATCAGGAACCCCAACTTCCAGTAGAGCGGAGTCACGGACCCGCTCTTTATTTTCCGGTTGCCTTCGACGTGTTCGGGGTGCTTTCTTGTGAGCAACGAGGACCGTCTGCTATTGACAACGACCTTCACCTTTGGGTCCCTGTCTAATTGGGTCCCGTGATGTTTCTGGGATATGCCGATGAACATATTGAATTTTAGAAGGAATATATGCCTGCTCTGCAGCATCCATTGTGATGGACGGGTGTCCCCTAGTTGGAACGAGTGAAGCTGCTCGATCCGGTTTGCCTTGTATCGCGGAATATAGCCGACGACCCTCCTGGGTAAAAGCAGGGATGCAGATCTACTTCGAGGCAGCTATCTCATCTCTTAGATGAGTCGCCTCAATTGGGGATATGGGCTCACGGTCCCGAGTCATTGTTGTTGCCGTTGATGTAATTACATTCTGGAAAGTCTGCAATATATGATCTGGGATCGATACCTTATCCTTTATAATTTCTAGGATACTAAGTGAGACATATTTGGATGGAATTGTTATGAAGTCCCATTCCGATATCGGCGTAGGAATATCTTGCTCCGGTCCTCCGGTGGTCAGTGGGTACTGACAATTATCTTGTGTCGGGGCAGATGAACAAATCTGCCCCTGGGCTGGGATATGCTGGTTTATCTCTCCATTTGCCACCACATCGGGATGGTGGACTTTACTTGCATCTGTAGGGAGATGACCCTTCATGTGTTGGTTTCCCACCGTATCGAGTCGGTGGCCTTTGTTGGAAAGGAGACGTTTCCGCCTATTAATTTCCGTTATATCTGGATGGCAGGATTTGTTGATCGATACCATGTCGAGATGGTAGGCGTCAAGATAATCTACTAGGATCTGGTCCTGCAGGCACTGGGTCGCAACCACGTTAGGTTGGTGGGCTTCACAACCCTAGGCAGGGAGAGGTGCCTACCGGGTAGGTGCCGTCCTGTGTGAGTGACGGGCTTGATGGATCTCGGCAGGGATGCATGCCTGCTCGTATGATGCCGCCATTCCTGGATGGAGGGCTTTGGAGGAGCGAACAGGTGTATGTGCCTGTTCATGAAACGTCTCCGTGACTAGGTAGAGGAGCTCCTCCTCAGGGACAAGGGTGATGACCGGTCCCTAGTTGTACGTTTTCCTCCCTCGTTGGGAAGTCCGAGGGGCCGGAGCTCGGGGAGCGTGGGCCTGGATCCTCAGGGCTACATCCTCCCGAGCATGAGAATATTGAGTCGCATCATAACCGCAATGACATATTTTGGCGGGGGCCTTAGAGCGAAACCCCTATTCCGCGGGGATGAAGTCCTTAGCGCCGACCTCATCCACCTCCCTAAGATAAGGGGGTACACATTGTCTCGTTCTGGGGATAGACTCCCGAAACGGTTTGAGACAGAAAAAGGGGCCGTCTGGTTCTTCTTTTATGGCCACTGCTGGGCAGGCGACCGACGAGTCCTGGCGGATTGGAGGGCGTGCATGGCCGCCTCCACCGTTGGGAGAGTACCATTCAAGTGGTACTCTCGGATCAGCGCATCCGAGACCCAGCGTTGAAGATGTTGGGTAGGTGACGGGGTCCTCCGTTGGTGAGGAAGTCCGAGCATTGCATTGTTGGAAGCACGCACCTGTGAGTTCCTTCATGATGCCATTCGATCGAAGGGAGTTTTGAGTGGTACCTGTAAAATATTTTGACAAATACAAATAGAAAACCCAACAAAGCAGCATCTCATGACCCCATGAGTAATTAATGACCTTGCTTGGCCCTCCTTGTGAGTATAAAGGGGGCACAAGGTGGGATTAGGTTAAATCTGTCATTATTGGTTAAAGATTCACGTCGGGTTCACCATTTTTGGTCTCGCGGTGCATGACAGGATCGTGGGGGAGAAACGTGTGCTACCTGACGGTTTATTAGAGAATATTGGGTTCTGCTTAATCAATCATACCGGGTGCACCATTTTTACCTCTAAAAGTCCAACGGTTCCATATCCAGTAATATGTGGGACTTCTTTCCAAAGGCAGGAGTTCGTTGGGTGGTTTGACTAGCGATGCTTAAGAACTCACATTGGTCGAGAGGATGGGAAGTCGGGATCATCGCACCCTTTTGGGGGGAATTATTTCCTATTCCGGGACTCTCTTGTAGATTTAAGACGTATTCGTATGTTCGTGAATCTTTGGTTTATACCCAAGCATAGTATCCACGGATTACTCCTGGTTGGAAATGGTCAGCTGGACGTAGGGGTTCAGAATCATTTATGCCCAAGGTTTACCATCCCTTGTTGGATTAATGACCCTGAGGAGTCTAGACTCATTGAAATGGCACTGGTTTAAAGCCTCGTAACTAGGCACTCTGGAGTTTATTATCATCTAGGGGGGACATATAACAACTTGAGAATTTGGATCCAACCCGTGGTATAAGCCTCCTACGTATCCCTATGAGAGGAATCAGAATTCATGTAGTTCAGTTTGGTATGGGGATTATGGTCTAGGCTGCCCAGGGTTGGTGCGGTGAACCGACGTGAAGATGGTCGGATCGACTGAGTGTTGGGCTTGAACCTCGGGGAGGCTTCCAACATACACTTCCTAGGAGACATGGATCAAAGTCCACATAGTTCGAATGGGAGTGTCAGAGAACCAATGTGAATGTGGACCTGGGGGTCCGATGGTGATCAGGCTTGAACCTCTTGGAGGCTTCCTACGTATCGCTGTGGTGGGGAATCAAAGTCCACGTAGTTCTAATGGGCATGGGGATTACGCTCTAAGGCAGCCCAGGAGAGGATGTCATGGTCGATGCTTACTCTAAGCCAATGTGATTCATGCTCGGTGTGAGAAACAAGAGGCAGCAGGGACCAGATGATCACGTCGTGAAAGGTGCGTCCATGGGAAGTGCGATAGGGATTACACGCGAGGGTAGCCCAAAAAGGTGAATCTTACTCCGATATGGACACCCAATGATGAAAAATCCGAGAGGGAGAGGGAAAGGGTATCCCTGTGTCCGTCTCCCCTCTTGGTTCTTGGCACTGGGGAAGTACGGAGGTGCATGGGTGCCTCCTTCTGATGGGTAGTCCACCACTCCCCGGGGAGGGGAGAAGTGCCCCAGTCCTAACAAGTGGAGGGGCAGAAAGGGGACTCCCGGGCTCAGACTCCGAATTACCATGGGAATGTGAACCTAGGAATGCTTTGGGAATCCGTTCAAGGGTCATAGAAACCCCTTCACCCTCGCTTAATGTGGGTATGTGAACTCAAAATGGTGCGCTGATGCACCTGAAGGTTACATCACACGGGTCTGGTGGCTCTGGTGGAGGCCTCGGCTCGGGGATGATGAATGGGCCAATGAGGGAGTTTTGAAGGATCAGGTCGGATTGGAATTGGAAGGATTTTATCTGGCATGGGGAATGGGAACTCCAAAGGATCTGGCGGGCCACACGAGTGTATGAGGGGTGGCGCCCTTCACGTAGGGAGGTGCTACGTAGCTGGAGAGGTCTTCCGCGAACCAGGGTGGTCCGTGGACTGATGGGAATCCCGCAAACCAGGGTGGTTCACAGCTTCAGGTTCAGCCTGCATACCAGATTGGTACGCGGAGGGGTCCACATGAGTAGCAGCGACTGAGGGCGATGCCAGTCGGAGGTTTTTTGGTCAGGGCTTCACCCGTGTAGGAGGGTGCTACGCGGTGCGACGGATCGAAAAAGGGGCATAAAATCCCTGGTCTGTAGGGAATGAATCCGTAGAGGGGACATGGTTCGTGGTATTCTTTTCTTTGTTATTTTAAGTTCGTGGTTCACCAAGTTCTTATGCGTTTTCGGTGCCTTATCAATTCGTTTCCAGCTTCACACCTATTCTGGTTCGCGAACAGAAACTTCTCTGTTTGTGAAATCCTAAGCTCCTTCCTTTGAAATCCTTCCACCCAAATCTGATTGATCTCTTCTCCAATTCCCTCTCCATATCCTTTTATAGAGTGGGGAAAGAGATGTATCTGTGGTCATGTGACACCTTTTGCAGAGGCCCATGACCGAAAAACAAGTTTACAGATGACTTGGACAATCCACAACTCACGGGGGGCATTGAACGCACCTCCCCCACAAACTAAACTAGCTCAGGGAGTGCTTCGCGGCCGCTCAAGGTTCCACCTCCATTCTGTGAATGACAGAGGATGCGGTCCGGGCTGGTTGATGCGGTTCACGGCTGGGAAAGTTCATGACAGTGGACCGGCTTGGCGCCCGTCCTGCTTTGCGCCTGTGGAGGATCCCCGCCTCTGTTCCATGAACGACAGTGGTCCGCGGAGGGCAGTGCTTCATAGAACTGGCTGCATACCGTTATCATGGGACCAGTCTGCGGACCAGTTCATCTTGTGCTATCCTTTAAGTATTCTCCACACTTTTCCCCAATTCTTTGGGGGGAAATTGGGTAGAATCTCCATGGGATTAAAGGGGATTCTCATTCTCCTTTGCGGATTTTTCAGGACCCTACATACACAGATGGGGATCACACCCAATTCCACGGGGTATACCAGCAACCCAATATGTAATAACCTGATAAGTAGTGGATCGACGCCCACATAGTGTTGGTAATGAAGATACCAAGAAACCCACCTTGGGAAAAGATGATGATAAAGGATCTCACTCCAAGCCTCATGGAAGGATTCCCAAAAATTTATACAATATTGATGTCCATCTGAAGGTATCACCGTCCTAGGTAAAATATATGATTCCATACTAAACCCTCAGGTAAAGGATCAAGGGAACACGTCCTAATGAAACTTGTCCAAACAGAAGTGGAAAAGGTCTCCAAGTTATCTTTCATGGAGTACACGGTATGCAATGGAAGTACATGACATGTCCCTTTAGCACCAGGTCCTACCCATGTATCATGGACCGTTCCCAGGTGCATGTCTGAGTATATGGTGTGATTGAGGCTGTGTACTCTTAACCATGTCTGTGTCTCTCTAGATGTGTTCGTTCCTGAGTATATGGCATGTCTGAGCCCATGTACTCATCACCATGTCCATGTATCCTTCGAGGTACAAGTCAAGCTACTAGGTAAAGGGTTACATGCCATGTGATATATTTCACAAGTCATGTGATATTTATCTTCTCCATGGAACCCTAGTGCCGCACAGGGGGATCCCACATGGTGTCTGATCTTGAATTACACATAGAGTACCCCTAAATTTTAAATAACCCATAGGTTATCCTTAATGTAACCATCTTTATAGTCTACACTGTTATTCCGATCAAGATTCATGAATCCAAGGTCAGCCATCCACTTCCATCGTCAGTTGGTTGGATTCCTGCTCCTGATTCACCAAAAAATGCTACCCGAAGCCACACCATCATCATACGCCAAAATAACATATATTAACACCATATATATGAAATAAATCTATCATCAACATCATTTCATCTCGATCCGATCATAAATACAAACCTAGATCTATGATAACAATCTGTTTCACTAAGAAACAATAGTGCAATGATTGTTTATCCGTTATTTTGTCAAACTGCTGGACAAACCAAATACTGAAAATGATCTCATAGAGAAATATGTGAGAAATACAAGAAAAAAAACGTGGAACTAACCTAATCCATGTTTATTTGGTTTTGATCAATTTTCATTAGAAAAATAAATGAAGATCAAAATTAAATAAGCAATTCCTCCCAATAATCCCCACAAATAACCCCATACCCACAATATGATCGATCAACGAATCAATCTGTTGGATGATTGATTTGTGTTCATTTTAGGAATAAATAAATAGTAATAAATCATTATAAAACAATATCCTACCTCTATTTGGATCAATTGTTGGTGAATAATGATTCTATGTCATTATTGTTGGTGAGATCCTCAAGTTCCATCACACACTGATCGATGGTCCATGACCCGGTTGTCACTTTCCAATGGAATCTCCTCCAATGATATCTCACAAATCTCTTAGTTTATGCGGATAAACCTAATATTTGATCATAGAAGAATATTTATAGACTAAAATCAGGTTATGGAAATTAATTAAATAAAAAAAATCATTCTATTTATTTATTAATCAGCCTCTGACTGCGCTCAACCAAAACCTCTGACATGATCTAAGGTTATGTTGAACCTAGGGTAAAAACCATGCTTTGAACTCAAATATAGACTCATATTTATAATCCTATCCTCTATTTAAGAGTTATTATACTTTTTAGGAAAACTATGTGTGCATGTCATTTAACATATTTAATATATTTCAAAAATTAATTTTGATCACACCAGGCCTCAGAATCTCATGCCATCCTAGTGACTAGCTCTGTAAATAAGTCATACAATATTCCATAACAATAAATGAAAAAATATGAGTCATGAAATTTTTCCCACCTTGGGGATTTATGTCTTGGGAAACCAAAACAAAAGGCTACACAAAGAGATGTGGTTATTAAGCATACATCTGAGTGTCTCACTCCTCAGTGCTCTCCTAAATATTCCTATGCTACCACTGGACATGAACTAAAGGAATTTCTCACCCATGGAGGATACTCTCTTTTATATCCTCGATCTCTATTGGGTACTCAAAAAAGGTATCTCTATCCTCGATGTCCAACTCACTCTAGCCGATAACATGCAACATGTCATGCATGTACCTCCTCAGCTGCAACACATGGAAGATGTCATGTACCCGGTCTAACTGTGGTGGTAGAGCTAAGCTATAAGACACCTCTATAAATATACATAGTATCTAGAAAGGTATAATTAATCTTAGAGAAAGATTGTCACCCCAACCAAATATACAAAAACCACATCGAGGTGAGACCCTCAGGAACACATGGTGTCCCTCCTTGAACTCCAAATTCCTTCGTCGTCGGTCTGCATAGGACTTATGATGGTTATGTATAGTCCTAATCTGCTTATGGATGATATGCATTGTAACAACCCAATTTTTTTATGGACCATTTTTTTCAAATAAATTAAAATTTTCATTTATATCTTACAATGCATTAATCCAAACATTCCTTTCACACTAAACCGAATTTTCATATTTTACACGCAACACCGAGTTGGCGTACGATACACACAACACTCAGTATAGATTTTGTTCAATGTATAAAAGAACTATGTTTAGATTATGTTGTACACAACACCGAAGGAATCTCTCAGTATACGCAACACTGACTTGAATTGCGTTACATGCAAGAGAGACCTTCCTCAATAGCTTGTGTTGTACGTAATACCGTGTTTCACTAATCAACAATATATTATTAAAAATATTATTATTTAATGGGATATAAACTAGCTGTTAGGAATATTATTAACCATATTTTTTAATTTTATATAACATTAAATTTAATCTTATGTATTTTCTATACAGGATATAAGAAAAAATTTAATTTTCTAGATAAAAGAAGTATTTTTTAAAAAATGCAGTTTTGCAACCTTTTGATAGAGCACCCAATTTAAATCTAGTTTTTAACAATTTTATATATTTAATTTGAAAAAATAAACTTTTTATTTGTAATCAAAAATTAAAATTTACTTTTTTTGATTTTTTTGGCATTTTTCTGATAAGATTCATATTTTAATGAATAGTGAAAAATACTGCATTTTAATTCAAAAATGCATTTTCATCTAATTTATTTATATAGTTAGACTTTATTTTTAATTAGTTTTAAAGTGTAATTGGATTATGTTTTTATAATTTAATAAAAGTTTTGTCATTATAAGTAATTTAACATTTAAATTGGACATAAACACATGTCAATCTTTTGATAGTTTTTACTTCTTAAAAACCCGCTTTTCAGTTTTGACAACGGGAATTAATTTTAAATTAATTTCTTCCAATTATGAATTTTGAATTTAAAAAAATTGATTCCATATTTGGAATCATAAGGTCCAAATTATTTAAATATTTCCCTTTTATTTTTGGACATTATGAATAGTAACTTCAATAATTATTTTTATTTACTACGGTAGGTAAATTAAGTAAATAAGGGTAAAAATAATATTGTAATAATATAAAACTACCCTAACATGTGTCCTAATATTATTGGATGAGTCATAGGCGACCAAAACAACCCTTAGGTAGAATTTTTGGAATTTTAGAACCACTTGGGTATGAGAATGACATTTTATAATAATTAATTTAAAGTAATGGGAAATATAACATAAAGATGTAACTTTTTACTAAAAAACTTTTATGGTGGGATTATATAATTGATCTCTTTGACTATAAATAGTAATTAGAAAGATAAAAATATTTAATAAATCATGGTATTTTATTTATAATTTTTAGACACTAAATAAATAAATTTATTTATGAAACAATGATGATGCAGTAATTACCTTATTAATGAAATATTCAAATAAATGATATTATAAATATTGAAATAAATAAAATTTGAACATTTTGATTCCATCCATGAATTTTTTGGATGAAATTGACATGTGAGGGATGAATTAATTCCTTTTTTTGAAGGAATAAAGTTATTATAACTTTAACAAAAATCAATTACTAAATAGTGTCAAAATTGACATAAAAGAGTTTTAAAAAATTCTATTTTATTAAATGATATAACAGTCCTAAAAATCTAAGATTCCGAAAACTGACTTATATAATGTTACAAATGTAATTAATGACCCATTTTTTTATCTCTTGAAATTTTATAGTAACTATAGTAACAATATATTTTGAAAATACAAGAAGACATGGTAAGAGTTAATGTTTTTAACTAAGGGTTAAAGCTAAAAGATAAGGTTAATTTTGTGACCTAAACCTATCTAAAACCTATTGGTTGAGAGTATATCTACCTATACTCATATTATAATCTAAATTAATCACTTTATATCCATTATAAACCGAAAATAAATTTATAATAAATTAATATTTCAAGACATTCCTAAAGTACCCCTCACCTCTCCGATAAAAGGGAACTTCCCCTTATCTTTTATTCACACCTCCAAAGCCACTTTTCTCGGAAAAAACCTACCAAAATATCCTCCCAAATTACATAAAATCATCATATAGGACACATTTTGGTTATAAAACCAACTTAAGGAGTCCTTTTGTGAAAATCAAAAGGAGACACCCGAAGAAGAGGTAATCGTTTTATCCCTTCTTTCAAAGTTCTTTTCTTATTATACTTACTCTTCCTAAGTTGTTACCATAATAAAATAATAACTACAGAATATAATATATTATGAGATGTTATTATGATTATGGGACAACAATATTCCTACATTTAACCATCCTATGAAAAACAATATCACCATTTGTGCGTACGTACGGCTTATCGTCTCCACGCTGTGGTGTAAACTGTTTTCACCTATATTTTATTTTGAAAAGTATAATGATGAATATAAATGAAATAAATAATAAATATAACATGATATTATTTCTGTAAAATTAACATACCATCCAATTTCATACTACTTAACCATCAAGGGAATGATATCGTCGCTCGTGCGTACGTACGACTTACCGTCTCCACGACGCGATGAGATTCATTATCTATGTTAACCATTCAAGAATGATTATAAAGTATATATAATAAATAAGAGTTAAATATATGAAATAATAATTATACTAGATTTATGTATATATATATGTCATTTAATTTCTTCTATTAATTTCAATAAGAAAACAAAAACAACATTTATGTGTACGTACGACCTACTTTCTCCACAAATAGTGTATTCCATTTCATTTATCTAACTATTATATATATTTATATACTGAATATTTATGATATATAAATCATTTTTTACATTATATAAGTAATTAAATCACTATATACATAATAAGATCAAGAATAAAAAGTCAAAACACGTATGATAAATAAATGTTTATTACCCAAAATGTTGCTTTAACATGGAATTGATAAATAAACAGGTAATATAAAATCATAAGTGAATAATATATGATATCATTATTATTATTATGGTTCTATTACAGGTTAATAATATGTTTAAACCCACTATATTGGTATTTAATATACATACAAATAATATCAGACTTATGGTAAGGGATAATTTTGCAATCCCATTATTATTCGAGATTGTTTATTCGTAAGTATTTACTGGGGCATATTTTTCATCCACATCCATGTTTCTAAAATACGTAATATTATTTTTATTCTTCTATAATTTTTTAAAGTCAATTTTATCCATTGGTAAATTTTTATTAAATTTTATGAAAGGAATCTTTTGGCATATTTCGATATGAGGTACTTTTTGACTTTTTTGGAAAAAGTACAAGGAGAATGTTTTTTAACTTATATGAAATGAACATATTTTTACATCTTCATAACACCTTATTTCCATGAAGATTAATTTAAATTATTTCAAGTTTATTTTCAATTTTTTTTTTATTTTAAAATTTCACATCATTTTGAAAAAAGAAAATATTTTTTAAGAAGAAAGCATATTTTCCTCAATAATTAAGTTCAAGTGTTTTATAAAAATTATTTTCCATATATAATGACACTATTTAAATAGGGTAATATTTTTACCCCAATTATTACTATGATTTTATTGTGTTAATGATGGTATAATATTTTATATGTATTATGTTATGATTGAATGATGTTTAAGAAACCCATTTTATTTCTTGGGTTATGCTATGATGAATGATTTATGTTTTTTGTGGAACATGTAAGAATGATTTCATCATGAGATGGGTGGGATATATATATCCCTCTAATGAATTGGGTAAAGATTTATATCTCATGATATAGACACGATAAGAATGAAAAGTAAATCTGATTCATTAATACAGGGTTGGAAGGAAAAGTAAATCTAGTTCAGTAATACATGGTTGGAACGACACGTAAACCCAGTTTAGTAATGGACTTTGTCCACTATGATGGTCTTGGTGGAAATGCCTTGGATAATATGGAACTCATATTATGTGATTTTTTTCCACAATTACATGTTTTATTCCAATGCTATTTTATCATGGTTAATGTTCCTTTATGATCTATGCCCCACATACTACCAAGATTTATTTCATGACTCGTGATTTTGATATTGAAACTTTATGTTCATGTTTTTACATTCTTATGTTTATAGTTTGTTTTATGTTATCAATGTTTACCCTTACTGAGCATTTTATCTCAACCTTTTTATATATTCTTTTCCCCAGGATATAAATAAAGGTTTTAGGTAGGAAAACAAAAGGGGAAGATCTTTATGGGAGATGTTGAAGATCTTTCACCAAGTTATAATATTGTGTTCCAAGTTTCCAAATACACTAAACTAATATGTTTTTGGGCATATATTTGTGTAACGTATTAATTATTACTAAAAAATAAATGTAATTTCCATGTATGTCAATCTTGGTTCATTATAGTTGATATCATAGTGAAGGTTTAGTCAACATTTATAAACTAGGATGAAAAAACTTTAGTGAGATCCCTAGAGATATTTATAATGTATGTCTAAGGATGTCCCTAAGGGTAAGTATAACTATAGGTTGTAGCCCTAGAATTATGGGAATGATCAGGAATAACCTAGGATTAAACTTAATATATTAGAGATTGAAAGTATCCCTTGATTATGTTGTTTTCCTAGTATGATTTTTGCCTCTCACACTATTCCTTTTGGGTTTTAGAAAATGGATAAAATCCAAAGGAACCATGTTAATACTGGATGTGATGGGAAATGCAATGATTGTACTCCTGAACAACCAAATGTTATGGGAGATTGAATAAACAATGTTGTATCTTTGACAACAAATCCTTATAGTCTTTTGAATGGCCAAAGTTGGGAACAACGTTCTCATGAATCTTTCTTAAGGAAACATCCACCTTATTTTAGTGGAATGGACGATACACTAGTTTCAAAGAAATGGATCTGTACTATTGAAAATATATTTTTCATTCTCCTTTGTTCATAACATGAAAAGGTTAAGTTGTGCACTTATTTCTTGGAAGGTAAAGTGAATATGTGGTGGAACTCTATCAAGAATATGAGGAAAAAAGATAAAATTGACTTCATGAATTGGGATGAGTTTAGGAATTTATTTTTCAGTATGTACCTTCCTTATATTATTCTTACAAAAAGGAAGATTGCAGTTTCTCATCTATCTCATGGTTATGATAAGAAAAGAAGGATAGAATTCAAAGGAAACTATAAATATTATAGATAAAAAAAGGATTAGATTTGATTTATGCTCAAAGTGTGGAAGGACACATGGAGGAAATTGTCTTAAGGGGACTGATAAATGTTTTAAGTGTGGGAAAGAAGGTAATCAAGAATTTTACTACCGAAGTAACGGGAACAAACAAAAATCTACAAAGAGTGCACGTCCCACAAATCAGGGATACAAGTGCAATGAAATGGGGCATTATTCTAACCAATTACCTAATCAAAGGGTTATAGATGATTATCGATGTCAATAACCTCTTAAGTCCAAAGACACAAGAAAAATCATATTCAATCACTATTAGTGATGTTGAGTATGACAATGAAGTGGTGGACTGACTAAGTGTTTTTGTAATGGGATTCCAAAATAGTGTTGTAGAATATATTATATAGTATTATGGAATATTTAAATATTTATGTATTGGTACATTTTGGTTTTCCATAAGTATATGGTATCAATAACCATGAAATGTGATTGAAATATTTTTTGGAAAGCACATGATATGTGTATAAGGATGGGATAAGGATATAATGAGATGTTTGATAGTATTAATGACATCATGACTGATATAAGGGAAAAGTGATATCATGGTTTGAGTATATATAATTTTTTGGTATTTTTGGTGTGTGGATAGAGATAATTTTGGCAGAATGCATGTTTTTACTAAGGTTCTACAGTAATTCATGTTATTATCATGTTTTAAGAGAATACATGATTAAAGTATTCACATGTTTGGAATGTGACAACCAAGAACTACATTATGATATATGGGAGATAAATGTTAAGTTGATTTAGTTTACCTCTTTCTAAAGTTTTATATTTTCATTTTTGGAAGGATTGTAATGTTATACATTTATGGATAGTAAAAGTTATATTCCAGTTTAAGTTTGTTAGATTAATGTATTATATCACTAGAGGTGGACTTATTAATATTTGATTACCCATCCTAACCTTTTTGTTGAGACATATGGAATGATCTATCGTTATATCACATGATCTTCTAACACTTCAAGAATGAAAAATTCAACTTCATTTCTTTAAATAAGAGATGAAGTGGAAATTGTTCAAGGAACGACCAATGGTGATATTGTACCAAAATCAAGTAAGTATTTATTCTCATGAAAAATTATTCAAATTTAGGGAAATGATCTTGAAAAAAATGTTATCTTAGTACCTTCTTATCTGATGAATCTGATGGTCCCTTAAATCATCGTAGATTTATGGCTTTCTAGTTGTTAACTTTCTATAAACCTTGTTCTCTATAACTATCCATCAGAACTTGAGGGTTAGATTTTTCTTCCATATCCATGTTTTCACTTCCCACCTATGTTATCCTATGTGGAAAACCAGTGATGAGTTACTTTGGGTAACCATTATGTTTCTAACTTTCCTTTTTAAAATGAAGTTTTAGTATTCCTTTTTATGATGTGGGTTTCTATGAAAAAAACTTTCAAGTATTAAACCTTTTATAACCCCGATGAATTTTGAGGGAGAAATTAATTTTAAGGGGGGTATAATTTAAAACCCCAAGTTTTTATGGACTGTTCTTTTCAAATAAATTAAAATGTTCATTTATATCTTTCAATGCATTAAACCAAACATTCCTTTCACACTAAACTGACTTGTCATATGTTACACGCAACACCGAGTTGGCATAAGATACACGCAACACTGAGTATAGATTTTGTTCAATGTACAAAAGAACTATTTTCAGATTATGTTATAAGCAACACCAAAGGAATATTTCAGTACATGCAACACTGACTTGTCTTGTGTTACACGCAAGAGCGGCCTTCCTTGATAGCTTGCATTGTACGCAATACTGAGTTTCACTAAACAACGATATATTATTAAAATATTATTATTTAATGAGATATAAACTAGATTCTATGAATATTATTTACCACATTTTTAGTTTTATATAACATTAAAATTTATCTTATTTATTTTCAAGACATGATATAATAGCAAATTCAATTTTCCAGATAAAAGAAGTATTTTTCAAAAAATGCAGTTTTGCCACCTTTTGATGACACACCCATTTTAAATATAGTTTTTAACACTTTTATATATTATATTTGGAAAAATAAATTTCTTTGTTGGAATAGGGACATTAAAATTTACTTTGGTTTAAGTTTTGGTATTTTTATGATAAAATTCATATTTTAATGAATAGTGAAAAATACTGCATTTTAATTCAAAACTGCCTTTTCATATAATTTATTTATATAGTTATAATATATTTTTAATTTGTTTTAAAGTTTCATTGGATTATTTTTTAATCATTTAATAAAAAAATTTCATTTTAAGTAATTTCACATTTAAATTGGACATAAACACTTGTCAATATTCTGCTAGTTCTTACTTCTTAAAAACCCGCTTTCTAGTTTCGACAACAAGAATTAATTTTAAATTAATTTCTTCCAATTCTGTGTTTTGAATTTGAAAAAATGGATTACATATTTGGAATCATTAGGTCCAAATTATGTAAATATGTCTCTTTTAATTTTGGACATTATGAAAAGTAACTTCAATAATTATTTTTATTTACCGTAGTTAAAGGGAAAATTATGTAAATTAAGGTAAAAATAATATTATAATAATATACAAATACCCTAATATATGTCCTAATATTATTTTATGAGTCCTAGGATACCAAAAAAACCTTTAGTCTTAAGTTTTGGCATTTTAGAACCACTTGGGTGTGAAAATGATATGTTATAATAATTAATTTAAAGTAAAGGGAAATATAACATAAACATGTATCTTTTTACTGAAACAATTTTAAGGTGGGGTTATATAATTTATATATTTGACTATAAATAGAAATTATAAATTTAAAAATATTTCCTATATCATGGTATTTTATTTATAATTTTTAGACACTAAATAAATAAATTTATTTATGACATAATGATGATGGAGTGATTACCTTATTAATGAAATATTCAAATAAATGATATATTAAATATTAAAATAAATATAATTTGAACATTTTGATGAAATAAACGATTTTTTTGAAGACATATACATGTTAGGGATGAATTAATTCCTTTTTTTTAAAGGAATCAAGTCGTTATAACTTTAACAAAAATCAATCACTAAATAGTGTCAAAATTGACAAAAATGAGTTTTAAAACGAATACTATTTTTTTAATAGTCCTAAAAATATAAGATTAGATAAACTAACTTATATAATGTTAAAAATTTAATTAATTATAAACTTGTGGTTCTCTTTGTATTTTATAGTAACTATAGTAACCATATATTATGAAAATATAAGAAGACTTGGTAAGAGTTAATGTTTTTAACTTAGGGTTAAAGCTAAAAGATAAGGTTAATTTTGTGAACTAAACTTTTATAAAACCAATTGTTTGAGATTATTTATACCTATAATCATATTATACTCTAAATTAATCACTTTTTATCCATTATAAACTGAAAATAAATTTATAATAGATTAATATTTCAAGACATTCCTAAAGTGCCCCTCACCTATCCTATAAAAGGGAACTTCCCCTTCTCTTTTATTCACACCTCCAAAGCCCTTTGGATCGGCCAAAATATGCCCAAATTTCCTACCAACATCCCTAAATTCATCCTGGAGGCTAAATTTTGGGCATAAAACTAACTTAAGGGGTCCTTTTGTGAAAATCAAAGGAGACACCTGAAGAAGAGGTAATCGTTTTATCCCTTCTTTGAAAGTTCTTTTCTTCTTCTACTTCCTCTTCCTAAGTTGTTACCATAATAAAATAATAACCATATAATCTAATATATTCTGAGATTTTGTTATTATTATGGTAAAACCATATTCCTCCTTTTACCCATCCTATGAAAAACAATATCACCATGCGTGCATGCATACGACTTACCATCTCCACGCCGTGGTGTAATCTATTTTTCAACTATACTTTATTTAGATGGGTATAATGATGAATATAAATGAATTAAATAGTCAATTTAACATGATATTATTTCTTTAAAATTCATATACCATCCAATTCCCTACCATTTAACCATCAATGGAATGATATTGTCGCTCGTGCGTACGTACGGCTTACCGTCTCCACGACGCGATGTGATTCATTCTCCACGTTAACCATTAAAGAATGATTATAAAGTATATATAATAAATAATCACCAAATATATGAAATAATAATTATATTAGATATATATATATATATATATGTCATTTACTTTCTTCCATTCAATTCAATAAGTAAATGGAAACAATGTTCATGCGTACGTACGACCTACCATCTCCATGAACGGTGTATTCCATTTAATTTATCTATCTATTATATATATATATATTTATATAATGAATATTTATTATATATAAATAATATTTTACATTATTTAAATAATTAAATCATTATATAAGTAATAATATCAAGAATATCAAGTCAAAACACGTACGATAAATAAAACAATTGTTACCCAAAACGTTGCTGTAACATGGAATTGATAAATAAACAGGTAATATAAAGTTATAAGGGAATCATATATGATATCATAAATATTATTATGGTTCTATTAAAAGTTAATAATATGTTTAAATCCACTATATAGTAGTTTCAGATACATACGAATCATATCAAAACTAAGGTAAGGGATAATTTTGCAATCCCATTATTATCTGAGATTGTTTATTCATAAGTATTTACTAGGGTATATTTATCATCCACATCCATATTTCCTAAATATTTAATATTATTTTTATTATTATACAATTTTTAAAATTCAATTTTACCTATTGTTAAATTTTTATTAAATGGTATGAAAGGAATCTTTTGGTGTATTTTGATATGAGGTACTTTCTGACTTTTCTTTAAAAATTATGAGAAGAATGATTTTTTAATTTATGCAGAATGAATTTTTTTTACATATTTATAATGCCTTATTTCCATGAATATTCATTTAAAATATTTCAAGTTTATTTTTAACCAAATTCTTTCATTTTAAAATTTCACATCAGTTTGATAAAAGAAAATGTTTTTAAAGAAGAAAGCATATTTTCCTCAAGAATTAAGTTCAAGTGTTTTATCAAAATTATTTTCCATATAAGATAACACTATTTAAATAGGGTAATGTTTCTATACCTATTATTACTTTTATTTTATTATGTTAATGATGGAATACTATTTTATATGTATTATGTTATAATGGAATGATGTTTAAGAAACCCATTTTATTTCTTGGGTTATTCCATGATGAATGATTTTTGTTTTTTATGGAATATGTAAGAATGGTTTCATTATGAGATGGGTGGGATATATATATACCTAAACTTCATTGGGTAAAGATTTATATATCATGAGATAGACATAACTATAATGGCAAGTAAATATGGTTTAGTAATACAGGTCTAGAACGACAAGTAAATTCGGTTTAGTAATACATGGATGGAACAACAAGTAAACCCAGTTTAGCAATGGAATTTGTCCACTATGATGGTCTTGGATGAAATGAATTTGATAATATGTAAATCATATTATGTGCTTATTTGTTTTCAAAAATTCCATGTTTTATTACAATGCTATTTTATCATGGTTAATGTTCCTTTATGATCTATGCCCTCTGTACTTCCAAGATTTATTTTATGACTCATTATTTTGATATTCAAACTTTATGTTCATGTTTTAAAATTATTGTGTTTATTGTTTGTTTTATGTTCTCAATTTTTAACCTTACTGATCATTTGAGCTCACCCTTTTTATGTTTTCTTTTCCCTAGGATATAAAGAAAGGTTTTATGTAGGAAAACAAAAGAGGAATATCTTTATGAGAGATGTTAAAGATCTTTCACCAAGTTAGAAGATTATGTTCTATGTTTCCAAAGACACTAAACTAATATGGTTTTTGGGTGTATATTTGTGTAATGTATTATGTATTCCAAAAAAATAAATGTAATGTCCATGTACATCAAGATTGGGTATTTAAATGCACCTTCTATATAGTGGATCACACTAAATCTGAGTCCATAAGTGCTGACTCTCCAGGGTTGGTCCAGCATAGTGGAGTCTTGTAGGATTTATTAGGCCTAAAATGGTGTTATAAAAATTGTGGAATGGTAGATATTGTTGTATTAAAAATCCACCAATGGTATTTGATCCTCTCAACTTTTCCACTGTCTAATACGCAATCTCGCAACATGTCCCCCAATACCTGAATAGTCTGCTTACTCTGGCTGTCAATCTGGGGGTAAAAAGCTATTATCAAACATAACTAAGTCCCAAAATCCTCCTGCAATTCCTTCCATAACCGAGGTGTGAAGGTATAATCATAGTCATAAATTATCATTGAGGTAACTCCATGGAGTCTAACTATATCCTTCACGTAGAGGTTTCCCAATCTCTCTATTGTACTCTATGTAGTGAGACAACTTGGAGAGTCAATCTATAGTCACTGAGATAGCATTGTGTCCCCTAAAAATGTGTGGTAACCCCATAGATAAGTATATGAATATCTCATCCCAATTCCACTCTAGAACCTAAAGGGGTTAATCTAAACCCACTGGAACCTGGTGCTCAGCCTTTCCTTGCTGACAAGTAAGGTATATAGAGACAAACTCTACAAATACCTTCTTTATACCTAGAAACCAAAACTAATTTCAGAGGTCCTAATACATATTTTCTACACCTAGATGTAACTACAAGGGATATGTATAAAACTCCCTTAGAACATCCTTCCACAACATCATTGGTACCATCGTTCATCCTCTACAGATAATGAACCACTCCCACCTTCATAAAATCCATCAGGAGCATATCCAATGGATATTTGAGTACAAAGGATAACATAGTTGGTATCACCAAGCTATTCCTACCTGAATTGCTATAAAATTTGAGGAGTAACAACCATCGAATGGAGTTAATATGATCTATCTCTATCCACTAAGAATAACTATAATAAATCCAACTTCTCTGATGCCTCGCTCAGTAACCGTGAACAAGATATCCTACTAAGAGAATATGCTAACACATTCCCCTTCCTAGGAGTATAGAAAATATTGAAGTCATAATCCTAGAGGAACTATATACATTTACTTTTTCTCAAGTTAATATTCTTCTAAGATAAAATATACTTGTGACTCTTGTGGTCAGAATATACGATAAATCTCTCACCCATCAGGCAGTGTCACCACATATTCAGTGCAAAGACTACCACTACTAAATCAAGATCCTAGGTTTCATTGTTCTTCTAATATGGAAATAACTGATGTGAACCATAGGAAATCATCACATGACATCACATTAGAACACAACCAAGCCCATTACCTGACACATCACAAAACACTATGTACTTGAAACCCTCCTCTAGAAATCACAAGATGGGAGAACTCATCAATCTATGCCTCAACTCCTGGAAATCCTACTAAAACCTCTATAACCATATGAAAGGATTATCCTTTTGGGTAAAAGTTTTCAAGAGAGCTGATATTTATGATAAATTAGATATGAATCTCTAATAGTTTTCTACCAACCCAAGGAAGCTCAACACCTCTTTCACGCTCTTGGGTGGATCCCGAGCTAATACTACCTATACCTTTTATGGGTTCACTACCACACCATTAGCTAAGATAAAATGTCCCATAAAGTGGTCCTATTGAATATAGAACTGGAACTTTGAGAGCTTTCCATAAATTTGGTGATCTCAGAGTACATCCAAAACTATCTTCAAATGTCTCACATGATCCTCCTTAGACACCGAGTACGCTAGGATATCGTCGATGAAGACTACTAAAAACCATTCTAAGAAAGGATGAAAGATCTAGTTCATGAGTCCCATGAACACTACTAGGGTGTTCATCATGCCAAAATTCATCTCCAAGTACTCATAGTTACTGTAATGACATCTTAATGCCATCCTCAGTATATCTTCACCCCATACTCACAACTAGTGAGAGCCTGACCTGAGGTCAATCTTTGAGAACTATCGTGGCCCTCTCAACTGATCGAAGAGGTCATCGATCCTCTACAGTTGATACATTTTCTTTATAGTCACCTATTTTAGGTGATTATAATCCAAAAAAAACCTTAATATCTAGTCCTCCTTGATGAACAACATTGGGGATGCCCAGGGTGAAACACTGAGTATAACAAATCCCTTCCTCCATAAGTCCTCCAACTACACCCTTAACTCACAAAGATCTACGGGATCCATAAGATATGTTGGAAAAAAATATTAGTACCATCCCAGAGTGTAGATAAATGAATAATTATATCACTTGGTGGAGATTTAGGTCTGACATTTCCTTAGGAAAGTCATCCCCATACTCCACAACCACTGTAGGAAACTAAAGGCTCATTGGATCCACTACACCAAGGGTCATGCTATCCAACTGATGAGTAATCGGATGTACTCACCTATTCATGATTCCATCATGCTTTGTTTGGGTTTCGTTTTCACCCAAATAAGAAAACATAGTCCCATAATTTTAGACACACCGAATCCTATTCCTGAAATTGTCTATATGGGCATTAACTGTAGATAACTAGTCCATACTTAAGATCATTTTTAAAGGCCTCATCATTTCTACAAAGAGATCCCAAAAGAAACTCTTTCCTCTAAGAATTAGGTCACACTGTCGACATAAGTGTGTAATAAATCAATATACTCTCCTATTTCCTTTAGCTCCCTGATCCTAACGTAGACCAC
Source organism: Viscum album (assembly GCA_963277665.1). NCBI lineage: Eukaryota > Viridiplantae > Streptophyta > Magnoliopsida > Santalales > Viscaceae > Viscum > Viscum album. Next base: position 622,526,213 of record OY728150.1, on the reverse strand, counting down.
CTAGGGGTGGTGGTGGAAACAAGTAATAATTCATACCACCTACAACTCCTCTTCCATATCCACTGCCCTATGTACTTTCTTGATCCTACTACTATCTATACCCAAGTAGCCTATCCACTATCTCTCTATCACCCATATTATGGGTTGGATAATCCTGTTCAAGGCACCCCCGACTATCATAAGAGTAACATCGACTCTCCCTGGGATGACTGGATCCATCATACAAGACCTAAACCACAAAACCTATGTATTGTGATCTCCTCCTAAAATTTATTGCATGTCCCAGTTCCTGGGTCTATTTTTGTCTACCTTATTCCAAAGAATCATCTCATGTGTACCCAATACTGGCAATAACTATCTATGTATTATTATCCAGAAAACTCTCGACCACCAAAGCATGATCTAGAACCCCAGAATAGGTAGGAATGAATAGAGGTATCACACTGGCTCAGATGTCCCCATGTATTCCCCAATAAAATGTCGAATCCCAAAAGAACTAATCATTCACCATATCTATCAAGTACCGAGAGAGGTTTTTGAACCTTGATGAATACTCAACCAAAGTCATAATACCCTACTGAAGCTATAGAAGATCCTGAATGTGCATATCCCTCAATGTAGCTGGAGAAAACTCCACTATGAAAAGGTGATCAAAATCTGAACATGATAGTGTTTCTTCATCATATGAATGGGTCACTAAGCCCCACCATGATCCTAAAGATCCATATAGAAGGATCAATCCTAGGAACAGCATATGATCTGTAGGTTTCCTAACTAGACATAAGACCCACGTCACTTATTCAAGACTGTCCTTATCCACCTATGGGTCGGGCTCACCTCAGGGCCTGAGGGGTTGTTGTTTCTAAAAATCATGAATCACACTCAGCTTACGCACCACATCTTCTGGTACTACCAGTACCATCTATCGCCCAACAGATGGTGGTTTGACTGGTGCACCACCTAGAGGTAACACCTCCTTAACACGTCCCTACATCGAAGCCTCATCATTCAAGGGATCATCCCTCTTGATGTCTATGCTGAATTATAACTATAAAATTTCGTGTAGTAATCCTATAATATACAAGATGTAATAAGATCAAAGAGTATATATGGAGATCTGACTCATGAAGGGAATGGAAACCAAAACCTATTCCTATATGATTCATGTGCCAATGATTTCCCTATACCTAGTGTCTACATGTACTAAGTCAACAAGAAAGTTTTCAGAGTTCTGGTTTATAGATAGGTCAGTCAATACGCCAACACTAGATTCCCTAGCCTAAGAGTCGAACTCGAAACACTTAACACTATTTCCCTAAACCAATCTCATAAACTTCAGTCCAAAGGTAGAACCGATTACTATGATACCACTCTATCGTAAACCGACCCAATGGAGCCCAAAACGTGAATACTCCAAGCCCTTATCCAATAGGCTAGGGGTTGGCTCCTAGTGTATAGTAGGCATATCACTCACATGGGAGGCCTTAGCCTAAAGTTCATGTGCATACACACACATATAAAATCCCATAAAGTGTTGAAATGTAAAAAAACCGATAAAATTTTAATTCATACATCTATAATACCAACATTAGAGTATGAAAAAAAGTATTGTAAAGTAAAAGGAAAAAATAAAATCCCACCATAAAGAACTAAAAACAAGTCCAACCCATAGAATGGGTGAGAACTGCTGTCAAGGTAACCAAAAGAACACACCTTGGTCTTTCTAGATCACTAAGAATCACTTAGTCCTGGTCCCTCTAAGACTCCATAAAATAGTCGATAATCTGTATAAGAAATGACACATGTTGGAATATCCAATGCAGGGGTAAGTATAACAATAACCAATAGGACACCCTGAAATCACTAATCATATTACATCAAGAATAATAATAATCTCAACATAGGTATATATCAACAACATATAACAATAATATCCAAATATAATCAATCATATACATATAGTCTAAAGGTAAAGTCACAACCATAATAACAACCTAGGAACCCAGACTGAAGGTTCCACATAGCACTCATCTAAGAGAATGCACTCCATGAGTTAGATAGAACTGATGTCATTGGTCTGATATGTAATTCTCATCAAGTCTCACCATAAGAAGTAAACAATGTAATTATGAAGATATATATTTATATATATATATCAAACCCAAGGCTATGGAGTATACCCACAACCCAATCCTAAATAAATCGATCATTAGGGGATTGAACCCCACGTATTATTGTTCACGATGATACAAAGAACCCCACTTAAGGCAAAAATAGTGATATAGGATCAAAATCCAGGCCTCATGAATGGATTCCAACAACTCTATCTAAGACTGATTCCCCTCTAAAAGGATCACCATCCTAGGTATAAGACACAATTCTATACTAAACCCTCAGTGGAAGGATGATGGGAACACACCCTAACAAAAATTCTCCAAGATTAAGAGGATAAGGGCCCTAAGACATCTTTCAAGGAGTACACGGTGTGTACCTTTATAATTGGGTCATGCCCATGTATTATGACCTATGTACGTGTTTGTGTCTTGGTACACAACATGTCTGAGGATGTGTGCTCCTTATCATGTCCATGGCACTCTGGCCATGTCTGTTCCTGATTATAAGGAATTTTTGAGCCCATGTACTCCTAACTGTGTAAGTGTACCCTTTGAGTTACATGCCGAGCTGCCAAGTAACGGGTCACATTCCATGTGACAGATGTCACATGCCATGTGATATTTATCTTTTCCATGGAACCTTAGCACCGCACAAGGGGGTCCCATATGTGATCCTAGATTACATGCCGTGTAACGTAAAAATTTTCAGAACCTATATATTCTCCCCCGCCACATCATCCATGCTATGGACACCATGATTCCATCTAGGAATCATGGATCCAAGGTCTTCTATCCACTGCCATTGTCGTTTGGCCAGATTCCAGCTTTTGATTCATTGAAAAATGCTACCTGAAGCCACACCATCATTGTATGCCAAAATCCCATGTATGAAAACCTTCGATCCGAACCCGATCCGTCATAACCATTATCCAAACTTAATCCTGTTGTCGATATGAACCCAAATCTGTGAAAATAATCCATTGCACTAGGAAATAGGTGCACAGTGATTGTTTATCCGGTATTCTATCAAACCACCGACCAAACCGAATACCGACGATGATTGAATGAATAACACTGGGAGAAATTATGGAAAAAAATAGGAATGAACCTCATCTGTGTTCAGTTAGCCTTGATCCATTTCTATTAGAATGATGAATGATGATCCAAATTAAATAAACAATTCCTCTGAATAATCCTCATAGATAATTCCATACTTGAAATATGATCAATCTATGAATAAATACATTGGTATATTGATTCATATTTATTATAGGAATAATTAAATAGGAATAAATCCATATAAAACAAATTCCTACCTTGTTTTGGATCAATCACCGATGAATAACGATTCCATTTCATTGTCGTTGTCAAGATCCTTGAGTTCCATCACACATCAATTGATGGTCCATGATGCGGTCGTTGCTCACCAATGAAATCTCCTCTAATTTCCTCTACAAAATATCTAGGGTTATGTGTCTAAACCTAGGATTTTCTTCAAAGAAGCTTATTTATATAAAAAAATTATGTTATGTTAATTAATTAAATAAAAATAAATAAATAATTTTACTTATTTATTAATCTTCCCATGACTACGCTCAACCCGAATGTCTGACATACTCTATGGTTATGTCATGCCTAGGGTAAAACTCACAATTTAAACTCATTGGTGGCCTTATATTTTTTATCAGAGCCTTAGTTTAGGGGTTATTCCACTTTTCATAGAAATGTTCATGCATTTCATTTAATATATTTTATATACTTCAAAAATTAATTTTGGGCATACTGGGCCTCATAATCTTATGCTGTCTCAACGCTTAGATCCTTAAATAATCCATACATTATTCCAAAACAATACATGAAAAACTAAGAGTCATTAAAAGTGCAGTATGGTTGATATGGGTTGGGTTAAGGGTGTTCCCATTGGCTTAAATCTTGGGGGATATGTGATTAAGATAATGAGTTCTAGATGAATGGATGGACTATGGGTATAATTGTGTTTTGGTTTTTGTAATCCACATTGAGTTATATATCAGGTTGATATGGAGCTTGTATGTGTGATCTTACCTTTTATAATGGTATTAGTTATACTTTAATGGGTGGTTGGATATATTATTCCATCCCTATGGTCTGTTTTTGATGTGGTGCTTAGCCATGGTAATTTAACTTTGATGGGATGGTTTGAATCACATAAGAGGTTGGCTATGTCAAAACCTCCTTAGTTACACTTCCTATATATGATATTGATCCATGAGATCTTACGCTCTATTATGGGATGGTTTGGATCATTCATGAGGTTTTCTATGTTATAACATCCTAAGTTTCGCTTCCTATGTTGTTAGTGATGGTTCTGTTGGTACGAGACGACCCTTTGTTATGGAATTGACCATAATGTATATGGTTGGGATTCATGGTTTCCTGATTAGTGTATGTTGACCTGACTTGTGTGGATGTTTTTTTATCATTTATTTATTTCCTACCCATACACACAGTCACATATATTGCCACACTTATAATAAGGGATTTTTATTTTTGTCTTACTTGTTTTTTATACTTACAACTTAAACAATAACCCTAATGCACATGAAGAATTTGTTTTTAGGGATCTAGGTGAGGGGAAAGACCATATATTAGGTGGATAAGTAGGATTTTTAGCATGGAAATGGAGGCATCACCAAGATATACTTTAGGACCCTTCAGTTGAATGGCCTCCACTATTCTTTTATTATTTTATATATTATATGAATTGATTTTACACTTATAGAGATTATCTTTTGGGTAATATTATATGATATACATGAGTTCATTTTATCATTCCATGTGATATTATTTATATAGTTAGCCTATAACCATAATTCCATATTATCTTTTCCATTGTTATTATTGATTCCACTTTTGTTTATGTTTGAATGATTCAATAATGAGGGAATAATGTTCCTAATGTATGGTTCAGGCCCTCACTGATTTTCGGCAGCTTCTTGTGTACAAGTAGACATGAATAAGGTCATATACCACTTCATCTCAGACTCAATGAATCAATCCAGGGCACTACTTCTTTATTTACTATTTGGGGAATGGTAGATTACTTAACCTAATTTTTATACATGTTTATCACACCATTTTTATTATATTTTAATTATTTTAATGAAAAATTTGATTTAATTCATAATATTTTGAATCTAGATCATTTTAGATGAAAAATGTAATTATTTAAATATTTTCATGAAAATGTTTATTTTAGGAGCCTAATTAATCAATTATTCTCAATTTAATTTCAATTTAGTTTAAGAAAAAATATATTTTATTATTTTTTGGTGAATTATCATTGGAATTTAATTTTGGAAAAGTTTCAAAGGTTTTTGGTTATCAGAATTAATTCTTTCAAAACCCCATGTTTTCATATTAAACATCATTTGATGGAATAATTTTTAATTATTATTTTGAATTTTGGAATTTTTTATTATTTATAAATTGTATTATTGACTCTGGATTGATAATACTACACAATGTGTAGTGTTATTTTTTGTTGGAAACGACCTATATAAAGGTCATGTGAAGGCTGTGTAATGGTCATGTGAAGGTTGTGTAAAGTTAGTATCTAAAGAACCATGTAAAGGACATTTTAGACCTATATAGGGGTGTCTACAGGCTTCTCAAGGGTTAATAATGGAAAAATACTACTTCTAAAAGGCTATATATAGGTAAACCACACTTCACCAAGCACTACGTCAAGGTACCAGTAAGGATATGAGGGATACGTAAATGTTATTCCATTGAAGGGACCTACATCAAGGTACTTTAGGAACCATTTTAGGGTAACTCCCCAACTTTAGGAGGATATGAAAGGGTAAACTCACGATTCTTAAAAGCTATGTAAAGATAGTTAAGCAGTGCTACATTAGGGTATCCCCATATAATCTACTCTATGTAAGTTTCATTTGTGATTATCATAAGGCACGTCAAGGTACTTCCAAGGCTGGGAACTCATGTAAGGGTAACATGAACTATTCAATTGAACTATAAATTAATTCTTAATTCTCAAATCAATTTGACATCAAAGTAAGGGATATTCTTAGTCAACCTTAAAGAAAATTTATTAAAATCTAGTAAAAGAGTCTTGTAAGGAGGTTCAAGAAATCACATGGAAGTTATGATATTCATAGAGGAACTTTTGATCAAGTTAAAACAAAGTAGAAGATGAACAATAACCAGAAATACATGGAGTTAAATGATTAAAGTTTAGCGGTGCTAACTGAAATATACTAAACAAGGAGTTAGAACACTAAATTCAATAGGACTAGAACTTGGTGATTTAGTGGGATTTATTCATCAACCAAATAAATGGTCACAAACCAGGTGGTTTTGTAGTAGCCTGATCTTGAACTAGATCTCATTCATAGAGAATATTTATTTTTCCATTTTATTTATTTTCTTATTCTTATTACAATGTAATTATTTTACATTTTTAATTCAATAATGATCATCATAAAAATAATTTGTGGTGAAATTAAATGGTCTCTCTTTTATTATTTTACTTTTTTCTATTCATTTATGTACTAGTTTGTTAGTCCTTCATTTTGTTGTATATAATTAAAATTCTAAACCTCCAAGAACCAACAATCATTAGTATTGATTACAATTTTAAAACCATTGAAAATTTATCTTTAGTAATATTCTAATAAATGGTGTTTGAATCATGGGAGTACCACACCAATATCAAATTAAAATTTGATCTTAGTGGGAAAAAATTCACTATTTCACTCACTGTGTGTACTCGGTAGTAGATATAATTATGATCATACCCGTTGAGAGACACCCCTCTTGATAGTTGGGTTTGGTTTCATTTATATAAGTGGTTATCTATATTTCTCTTTCATTTTTAATGAAGTAATATCAATTTAAATGCACACAATTGAAGTTTACCCTAAACCAATTTTCTATGGTTTCTTATGTTATTTATTTCTCTTGGTTTCATACTCATCTAATATATTTTCATCATTTCACCATTCAGTTATCACAACCTACACATAACATTTTCACCATTTTTACTTGATCACTTTCTTTATGATTCTTTGAGTTTTTGTTCCTTTTTATTAGTTTTTATAAACCCTTATACCTTCCCTATGGATACAATCCCTCTTAACACTATACTAGGGTTAGTATATAATAAATAATTTGGTGATTTTAATGAAAATCTATCAAATTTTTATTATAGTTTATGGATAGGGATTCATGTGACCAAGATAATATCAAAAATTCAAAAAATAAAATAAAAATAAACAAACAAACAATCATAATCTATAAAAATACTAAAATATGCTTTGAAATTTCTTATAAATATGTTGTATACACACTAAGTCTACATATGATAACCCAAATCCCATAATTCCTAAAATTCATTAACACCTTAGATATTTAAGGTAAAATAAAACTGAAATGGAATAGATGAGATAGAGAGTCCCTATTGGTAATGTGAAAAACTATCTACCTGAACTCATTCAGTAGAACTTAGAAAGTTTTAAGGTGAATGAGTTTCAACTTTATTAGGTGTCAATCAACCCATATTAAATTAATCTAACTTAGAAGACCTATAATTATGAACTAAAATTATCATATCTATCATTACTTACCATTTTTAAAGGATTACCTAATGAGGGATATCTATCCTTTATTAGGGAATTCTATAATGTAGTGTATTAGTTTCCTCTTCAAGAGATTATTGAAAATAATATTATTTTTAGAGTATTCCATTTTTTTCAAATAGAGTAATGGTAATAATTGGTTTTTATCTCTTGATGAGAATATCTTTGAAACTTGGGAACATGTCTGTGAATCATTTGTAATGAAATTTTACCCAAATATGGTTAAGGGATAATTTAGAAAAAAATTACTAGTTTTTACCAATAGTATAAAGATCCCTTTTATGAGGTATGAGATAGATTTATGGACCTAATCAAGAAGTTCCCCCACCACCAACTCTCTACCCATCTTTTTATAGAAGTCTTTTATGAAGGGGTGTCACCTTCAAGTTAGAATTTGGTTAATGAATCCATTGTAGGTAATTTCATATACAAAATAGATGCAATGTCGAGACAAATATATGAAACTCTATCCCTAAATTCATAGTAAAAATATTCTAATAGAAGAAGAGTAAATAAGTGTGAGTTAACTATTGGTTCAGGGTTGGAAGTGAATTCACAAATTTCTAAAATAAAAGAACAAATTCCATGCCTTATAAACTATAATTCTAGGTAATGTGTTAAGCAAATTTGAATTCAAAGTCAAAACCAATCACTTAGAGATAAATGACATAAATGTGTCATGTTTGGTCACTCTAGAAGCTACTATCCAAGCTTTAACATGCCAGACCAACCATTAGAAGAAGCAATTTTTTTTGGGTATGGTTCTAGGATGTAGGTTAGAGATGACTGGTTTTATAATAACTATAATCAAGGCTATAATAATTACCCTAATCTCTCTTGGAGAGATCATGGAGTGTTTATACAAATAGTGTCTCCTAGATTTCCATTACAACCTAGGAAAAAATTCCAAAAACAATATAGGGCCAAGTTTTCCCATTCCTAAGGAAATTTTTAGGGGATACATATTTCTAGGATGGATAAAATTTTAAGTATAATAGATTCTCAAGAGTAAAAATATAAATATAAATTTTATTCATAAAAATATCAACATGATTATGATAAAGAAAATATAGATTCTAGGATGCATAATTTATAGTTACAAATTAGACAACTATCTAGCTTCATTAACATAAATGATAAAGGGAAACATCCTAGAACAACTAAAATATATATTAGGGATAATTCCATGACTCTCACAATTATGAGTGATTTAATAGTACATCATAAAAAATAGATGATCATAGGGGTTTCTAACCTATATTTCTTGATGAATTTGAAAACCAAAATCTATAAAACCTTAAATTTGGAAATTTGGATAACCATGAAGAAACTAAGATAAAACATACTATTCCACTAAAAAAATAAGGTGAATAAAAATTTAAAGTTAATAATAAATACATTAAGAAAATATTGAAGAAGGACTAGAGTGGTTACCCACTGTTTTGAGAAATATCTCCCCAACTATCACTTTCCCTCAAAGAGTGAATAAAAATAACTATGAACCTAAACTACTCAAATTACTGGAGTTATTCAAGAATATCAAAATAAATTTTCCTTTATTTAATGATTTGGTTTAGATTTCATCATACTTTAAACCATTAAAGAAAATTGTTTCAAATAAAAATATCTTGGAAAATTTTTCTACCTATAAACTAACAAAGGATTGAAATGACAGTGTTCATAATAGAATACCTTATAACCTTAAATATCAAGGTAGTTTCTTCAATCAATGTACTCTGTAAAATATTGGATAAGTAAACTTCATTTTGTGAGTTAGGTGTCATCATCAATTTAATACCTCACCTATTATTTATTTAGCTGAGACTATGATATTTTCAACCCACTATAGTGGTTTTATAATTGGATGACTGATATATCACTCACCCCATTGGGAGAGTGGATTAATTTATAGTGGGAGTTAAGAGATTTATTTTACTAGCTAACATCCTTATTTTGTTCATGAAGCATGACAATGAAGTCCCTATCTTCATTTATAGGCCTTTTCAAGACATCATATGAGCAGTTATAAATGTTCTTAAAGAAAAATTAATTTTCAATATAGGTGATCAAAAGGAATAATTTAATATCATTATAAATTCAAAAGAAACTACACCTAGAAATAACAATTCAAGGGATGATATATTGGAATTTAAAGGACCTTTTGATGATGAAGAAGAATAATTTTTAAGGATGATTGAGGAGATTAATAAAATACCCAAACCTACTACATTCACTTGCTTATTTAAAACGTTTTCTTACCAGAGAATTCTATTTGGGTTGTGTGGTGATCCAAATACCTTTAAAATATGTATGATTTCTATATTCTCTAATATTATTGAGAAGAGTAATAAAGTTATTATAGATAAATTTTTAATTTCTAGAAGGGATTTTGATAATTTTTTGGAAAATATAGAATTAGTCTTGAAAATATTTCAAGAAAAAAACTTGGTTATTAATTGGAAAAAAGTCCAAATAATGGTCACTGAGGGAATATTTCTTGGTCATAAGGTTTCAAATAGTGGATCATACATTGAAAATTATAAGATAAAAGTGATTCAAAATATCCCCTCCTAAAAATGTTAAGGGAATTATACATTTTTTTGGAAATATCAATTTTTACCAAATATCCAACAAGGATTTATCTAAACTTAAAAATACCCTTTATAATATATTGGTTAAGGACACACCATCCATTTTTTAGGAGAGTTTTTTTGAGTATTTCAATATTCTTAATGAAAAAATCACCTCTTCACCCATCATTACTACCCTAGACTTGAAGAATCCCTTTGAGTTAATGTGTAATGCTATTGAATTTTATTTTGATGATATTTTGGGGTAAAGTAACATGAAAAGGTTATATGTGGTTTATTATTATAGTAGGTTACTAGATCAAGCTCAAATAAATTACACCACCACTTAGAAATAACTAGTTGTTATAGTTTTTTCGATAGAGAAGTTCAGGTAGAACTTGATTGGATCTATGTTTATAGTATTTATCAAACATACTACCCTAAAGTACCTATTTACAAAGAAGGATGAAAAACCAAGACCAATGATATTAGTTCTCTTATTATAGTAATTTTATTTAGATATTGAAGACAAGATGGGTGCTGAACATTTTCTAATTTCATAGCTGAATGAGTAATTACAAGGGTTCTCAGACAAAATTATTGAAAGAAATTTATTTCAGACCTTAATTACTACTTTTGGGATAACATTTTGGTGTTTATAAGGTGTGATGATGGAATACTTTAGATGTGTGTTCCTGAGGAATATATGTTTTTCATTATATATGTATGTAACTATTCAGTATGGGTTATAAACTATATGGGAGAAATAACAACCCAAAAGTTCTTTGAGTGAGTTTTTATTGGCCTACACTTTTCAAGTATGCTAGGAAATTATTTGTGGGTTATGAAAAATAAAAAGCAACGGTCAATGTTGGTAGAAAACATGAGTAATATCAAAATGGAATTCTATAGGTAGTGATTTTTTATTTGTTGGGATTAGATTTTATGGTACATTTCCCATCTTCTTATGGGAATAAATACATCTTAGTTACTATAAACTGTGTATCCATGTGGGTAGAGGTTGTGACACTTCCCTATAAGAAATATAATATTGTTATTAAATTAATTAAGAATATTTTTTTCAAGATTTAGTGTGACCAAATACTTCATCACTAATAATAGAACCCCGTACATGAACTTAAAATTCAAGGCCTTGATGGAAAAGTATGGTCTTATGTACAATACCAGAACAACATATCATCCATAGTCTAGTGGTCAAATAAAAGTTTCAAATAAGGATATTAAATTGATTTTGTAGAAAATTTTGGGTGGATCAATAAGGGATGGTAATTTAAGTTAGATGGGGCCTTGCTGGATTATATGAATACCTTTGAAATCCTCATTGGGATATCTCCTTATAGCCTTTTTTTGGGAAATCATTCCACTTACACATTGAGTTTCAGAACAAGTCTTTTTGGGATAGTAAAGCATTGAACTTTGAATTCAAATCTAATAGTGAGAGAATGTTTCTAGATCTGAGTGAGTTAAAGGATATTAGGAGGGAATTCTAGGAAAATTCTTATATATAAAAGTAAAGATACAAATCCTTTCATGAATCAATCATCCATAATAGGGATTTTAAGGCTCTTCAAAGAGTACTTCTTTTAAATTCTAGATTGAATATTTTTCCTAGAAATCTAAGAAAAAAAATGCTTTGGACCTTTCACTATCCTAAGATGCTTGGTTAATGGAGATTTTGAGATGGTAAGGGAAGAGAATAGGCCATTACTGGTAAATTAGAAAAGGATTAAGAATTAATTTGAAAGGAAATCATGGGGATTGGATGCCATATTTATATTTTAAACTTGATCTTAAACTGAGTCTAACTAAGGAATTTATAATCCTTGATTTATGAGAGTTAACCCATGGTTCCTCTTGTTGTTTTATTTTAAAATTTTTGGAGTAAAAATTGGTGCTATTCTACATGATAATAATTTGGTTTCCCTAATATTTATAGGAAAAAATGAACCTATTGAATAAGTCCATAGAGTATAATTCCAAGATTTTATAAGGACAAATATGATATGAACTTTAAAAATTTATAAATTGCTTTCCCATTATCCCAACTCTGATTAAATTTTATTTTAACTTAATTTTTTGTATTCTAATGTTAATTTGTTTAAATTTTTAGGGATTTAAACTGAGTAACCGGAGTAATTATCTTAAAGAAAAAGGAGAGGTGTTATTAACTGAACCTCATTTGATAAGGATTCCAAAATTAAGGGATTTGTGTTTAAATTATTATCCTTTTTTATGCCAATTTCATTATTGTTGAAATTACTATATATGACTTGATTAATGGTTTTAAATAATGAATTAGTGTTTTTTGTTAAATTATACCACTACATAAAACAAAGTGTGTGTGTGTATTGGGGGGGGGGATTTCCCCATTGCATAAATTTATTTAAGTTGAAATATATATTAAAATGATGTCACTTATTATAGTTACTAAATAAACATGACACTTTATGATCATTATTTAAAATCTTCATCTACTATCCTTAAAGAAAAATCATGTGTAATTCAAAATTCTATTTTGAAAATCTACTTTGATTTTTTGGAAAGCATACCATTTTGAAATTCCTTATGACACTTGAACATGATTTTGAACTACATAATTGAAAATATTTTTGAACTAAAATAGTTTAAAATGTTTCCCCCTTCTTGAAGTTCAACATTTGGGACAATATTGAGTTATAAGTTCACATGTGTGTGTGTGGGGGGATTTAATTATGATAAAAATTATTTCAATGTAGTAAATAAATAAAACCCCCTCAATTTTTTCAAAATTTATTATCTTTAATGATTTAATTATCATATTTTGTGTTTGTAAAATTTTCTTGTATTTTAAGGATGGTTTTGCTAATTTGAGTGATTAAGATTTTTGATTCTCCCATGGGTTCAACATTGTAACATCACTTTAATTACTCTATTAACTTTATTTTATTTTGTTCAAAATTTTTGAGTAATATTTACAAAATTTTTTAGTTTTGAACTTTTTGATTGGATTTTAATCTAATAATATTTACATTTTAATATTCTATAAAGTGAACTTCCAATCTTTGTGTACTTTTTATTTTTTAAGCTAAAACTGGTGGATGAGTTAATTATGCTTCTTTTTAATTATTTAACTCATTAATACACTAGTTTTTTCTAGTTATTATATATTATAATTACGTGAGTTTTTTCTACTTTTATAAAAATAGAAGTTTTGAAGATCACTTAAATTCCAAGTGAGGTTCATTTAAATATTTTCCAAAATTTTTAACCCCATCATTTTTGTAAAATTAAAAAACAAATTTTAGCTAAAAAAATTTATTTTTGAGAAAAAAAATCAACTTTTTACTTGAAATATTCCATGGGGGAAATAGTTAAAAAACCACTTCCATGTTTGGAATACAAATATTTCAGTTTTGAGATTAATTTATTTGACTAAAATTGATCAATTGTTTTATTAAGGAAAAACAGTGCTTTAAGTGTGGAGGAAATTGATGTGATCTCATTTTCATACATGTTCTACACACCATTATTTACGATATTTTAATGGTTTTAATGATAAAATGTATTTTAATTCATAATATTTTTGAATATGAGTCATTTTGTTTGAAAATGTAATTTTTTCTTTATTTTCATGAAAATATTAAATCTTGAAGCCTAATTGATCAATTTTTCTTAATTTAATTTCCATTTGGTTTAAGAACAAATATATTTTATTGTTTTTGGTTAATTATAATTGAATTTTTTATTTTGTAAAAGTTTTAAAGGTTTTTGGTGATTGGAATTAATTCTTCCAAAACTCAATGTTTTCATATAAATCATTTTTTGAATTCATTTTTTATATCTTATTTTAAATTATGGATTTTTATATTATTTTAAAGTTGTATTTTTTAATTTTGATTGATATGTTTTCATAGTTTTGTGTTATTTTTATGGTAAATGACCTGTTTAAAGGTCATGTGAAGGCTATGTAAAGGTCAAATTTAAAGACCTATGTAAAGGTACTTCAGCTACCACTAAGGATACCAGGGATATATAAATTCATTTTATGGATGGAATCTACATCTATGTACTTCAACTATCACGTTAGGGTGACTGCTGTGCTTTTGGAGGCTACATAAGGGTAAACCAACACTTCTAAAAATCTATATATAGGTAGTTAAGAAATGTCGCGTCAAGGTACCACCATAACCTTAACTATGCATAAGGTTCATTTTAAATTCTCAAAATCTATGTTAAGATAACTCTGAGGATGGGAACTCATGTAAGGGTTACATGTATTGTTAAAGAAAACTATGCACAAAGCCTTAAATTATCAAATAAATTTAACATAAAATTAAGGGGTATGCTTTCTAGAAATCAAATAATTATTAAAACCTTATAGAGGAAGCATGGAAGGGGGATCAAGAAAAAATATAGTGGTTATGATATTTTTGTAGGAACTTCTGATCGAGTTATAGAAAATGAGAATATGAATAGTGGAGATCAACATGTGGAGTTTAGTGGTTTAAGGCTGATGATGTTGAATATGACATAGAGAATAAGGTGTTGGTGTGATGCATTAAAAAGGTACATAACCTAGTGAATCAAGGTTATTCATTCATAAACTAGAGTAGTTGGAACAAACTTGCTGATTTAGTGATAGATTGAAATGGAATTAGAGCTTTTTGACAGGGTAGATTCCTTTCCCCCACTTACTATTTTCTTATTCTTCTTATAATGAAATTATTTTAAAATTTTAATTCTGGAATGATCATCGACTAAACAATTATTAGGGGAAATAAAATTGATCTATCTTTAATTATTTTAATTCATTCTATTCATTTCTGTATTGGGTTATTACTCCTTTATTTTCTCTTACAAAATTCAAATTTAAAACCTTTAAGAACAAAAAACTGTTGGTCTTGATTATAATTTTCTTACTATTGAGAATTTATCTTCAAAAATATTCTAAAAAAGGTGTTTTAATCATGGGAGTAGTAAAAAAATAATCAAATAATAATTTGATCTTAGCAAGAATAGATTCTCCATTTCAATTACTATGTGTAATTAGTATAAGATAATATGATGATAATTATAGTTGATATCCACCCCTCTCAATAGTTGGATTTTGTTTCATTTCAAGAAGTGGTTCTCTATATTTTTTTTTCTTTTGAATAAAGGTACATCAATTTAAAGGAATACAATTAAATTTTCCCCTGAACAACTTTTCTCTAGTTTATTGTATTATGTTTTCTCTTGGATTATTCCTAATATACACTATTTCAACATTTCACCATTTAGTCATTACAACCTACACATCACATCTTCATTATTTTTACTTGCTCACTCACTTTGCATATCTTTAAGTTTTTTTCCTTTTTCGTAGTTTACACAAATACTTATGCCTTCCCCATGGATATGATCCTTCTTAGCATTATAATATGGTTTGCATGTAATAAATAATTTGGTTGTCTCAATGACAAGATATTAGTGGACTAGAGATTGGATGCATAGTACTTAGGTTGGAAGTTATGTTTATTTCTAGAAAACACCTATATAATGGATATTCTAGTTTTTAGGGTAGTGGGATTGATGTTATTGGTCTTGAGGTTACGTTTTTATCAATTTTCATTAAATGATATTTTTGGATTTTTGGTTTATGGTTTTTCCTCTTTCCCAATGTTGTAAGAGAGTAATAGGTCAGTCATCATGTCAACACATGGGTTTACATGTCAAGTGATTTCTTATGTGTGGTTATAAAAGGTTTTTAAAAAAGGTTATAAGTAATTATGCACCAATGATAATTTTTCCAATGTTTTTAAAAATAAATTATTGGTTTCATCTAATTAAATAAAACTCAAATATTTGTTTGTTTACTTCTTTGATATAAATGTGATACTTTTGAAGGTATAAACAATGTGGAATTAGGCCATAGATGATTAATGGGTTGTGTTGTGTAGAGTCTTAAAGAGTGATCCTTTAGGATGTGTCTTCTAGGGATAGTTAGTTTTTTGGGGGTTAGTTGTTATAGATTAGTAAAGGGTTATTATAAGAACATGTTTGATCATGCTTAAATTTATTTAATATTTAATCGATCTAGAAATGTTATAAATTGATGTTTTGGAATTCTAGAAATTCCACCTTAATGATGTCTCATAGATCCTCCTAGGTATAGGGTTATGGATATCCTTGTTGTTAAAAATGTTCCTGTTATATCATTAGATACTTTGGTGGGAGGAGCTTAGCATGATCCTAATATTGCTTCAGTAGTTTAGTTCATTGAACTTCTTTAGGCAGAAGTGTTTCGTATTGTTCTGGTTAGTGGAGGAAGTGTAAATTGAGGTGAGGCTACCATGGTATACTTTATTTATAACTTTCATGTATAGTATCCTCAAAATTTCCAAGGTATGTGTTGTAACATGTGGTACAAATATACACACTAAGGGGATTTGGGGTGAATTTGGGTGTTCTAAATTTCCCTCTTATTTAAAGAATGTTTGGATCTTGTCCCCAAAATTTTATAAACTCTTAGAATCTATCAAAATAATATAATAATCATATATTCTAGTGCAAAAATGAAAATTTCACAGACACTGAGTTTTTACTTGGTTCACCCATACCAAGCCATATATAAGGAGTACATATCAATTCCATGTTGATATGACTAATAATCACTACTTTACTAGTCGATGATTACAATAATTAAGATAATATCATTATCTATTTTAACCTGATGTCCCAATATACACCCTAAGGGGGGGGGGGGGAATTAGGGTGTTCCAAATTTCCCTCTTATTTAAAAATTGTTTGGGTCTTGTCCATGCATCTATAGAAACAATTAGGATATATAATAATAATATAACAACTACACAACCAAATATAGAAATTAAAAGGGCATAAACATCAATATATTACTTGGTTCACCCACATTAGGATACATCAGACACATATCAATGATGTGTTGATATGCCCAATAGTCACTGCTTCACTAGTTAGTTATTACAATCTTTAGGATATGTTCAATGCTTATCCAAGGTCCACAAAATCTTCC
The DNA here is from genome assembly GCA_963277665.1 of Viscum album. Lineage (NCBI taxonomy): Eukaryota > Viridiplantae > Streptophyta > Magnoliopsida > Santalales > Viscaceae > Viscum > Viscum album. The sequence continues at coordinate 622,508,860 of OY728150.1, read as the reverse complement.
TCTCTTTTAATCACTTCTTTCCAAGAGGGATACAAGAGATATTAACATAAAAAATAGATCATTATGAAAAGTATAAATGAGAATAAAACGACACAATATGATAAAGTATGTTCACCATGATACTAAAATATTCTCTTCATGATCTTCATAAGTGTACAAAAAAAAACTCTTCCCTCCAAAAATTATCTTCAATGATACTTAATTCTACAACATCCCACACTTTAAATTTTGATATTAAATGAAATACCTATTGAATTATTATTTTTTATTCTTAATAATATTTTGTGTATTATCAATGAATTTTTAACTAAAAAAAATATTTTATTTTATGTTTCGAATTTGGAAATTCAAATTTAAAATTCAAAACTCCAAACCAAATTCAACTTCATCTACTTTAACTTCATCCATTGAGTCTTACTTAACAAATCCACACCCTTGATATCATTTTTTACTATTTAAAGTTGATACAAATCCTCCATAACTTATAAACAATTCTAAGTCAACATTTCAACTCAAAATATTCATTTATATAGATATCACAACATTATATAGTAATTTTTGTGTGTGAAAAGTTGGTTCCTCCATTGGTTTCTTTCAAATTCTAGATTCATTGTGGTGTGGTGAAATTATTCATGATGCAATATAATCAAGAATCATACACTCATAAATACACCAAATAATCATTATTTTTATATTTTTTCATGGTATCATATATCATGAAATATTTAATGTATTTCAGAATGATGTTCGTTTCCTCATTTCCAGATAAAATGCTTATTGTAGTGTGACCAGTTGTTTAATGATGTAATGATCATTTTTCACCAAATAGAGTTGTACTAAAAAATTTCATCTTTATAATTATAGTGTGATCTCATCCCATAATACATACTCATCAATTCATTGCGGAATGACTTATTCTACCATGGTATAGTATTTTCACCTTCTCTACCTTGCACTCATCATAGCCTCCGTCATAGAATGATAAAAATGGTCGCATGTTGGCGCTTGTTATTCATCATAAGAACACCTTACAACATCTATAAAATATCCCCACTCTCCAAAACTCTAAAAATGATAAGAAATAAAACATTACAACATATGGTTTCAAAAAAACGGGTTACCCTCAGGATACTGAGGATTAGATCGACATAGTGTAGAGAATATTCTAGTTAGTTTAGAAACCTAATGATTTGTGGGTGAATTTGGAACCTTTCATGTTTTATAGACCGACCTGGTGGTTGTGTGGTGTTATGGTTCATACTAGAAGGTATGATGTATTATTATAGGAGTCCTTCAAAAACATATTTCTTAAGGAATTATTTCAATAATCCCTTAATATTGATCCAACCTATGATTTTATAAAGTTGCACCAGGAAGATCTATCAGTTATGGATTATGCTAACCATTTTTTTAAGACACTTTGGTTTAATCCTTTTTCAGTTAGGAGAAAGACCCAAAAGGACCATGGATTTGATATTATGATTTGAATATATTTTATTTAATGGGTTAGGATTTTATGTAAGATCCCATCTCTTACCTAGGTTCTTTATCACATTAACTTTTTTGAACCATTTTAAATTTTATAAATGAGTCATATTCCTAGTTTAAAATGGTGTTTGAGAGGTTATTGGGGGATCATAGGAGGTAGAATAACAAATTATAGTAGTGTAATATAGCAATAGATATGATGTAGTGCCACCAACTAGCCAATGTAGTCCACCGACCAACCGATGGACTTGGTAATAACTCACTAAACCTATAAGGGGCCAACTGACCAACTAGTGAGACCCACCTTCCAGTCAGTGTAGCTAAGATAGAATGGGTTTCTTATAGAAAACCCATCAGTAGGCCAGTGGGTTTCCCTAGGGCACATTCTCACTATCTAAACCACTATCCAGTCAGTGGAAGCTAACAGCTAGCTAGTGGCACTGTGCTGGGCTGAAATAATGAGGAGAAGAATCATATTTCAACCCCTAAAACCCTTGTTTAACTTATTATTACCCCTACTTCAACTATAATTCTAGATTAATTATTTTAATGGGTTTTACAAGGATTATTTGTCTTTTGAAATGAATCCTCTTAGCCCCTTGATATTTGGTTTGATCTGAATGTCTTGAATCAATAGGTATTTCTTGGAATTAGTGAATTACACGTGTTTTCTTCTTTAATCTTCTTATTCTATCCATAATGGGATGAGGTTATCACTTTCCACAGGGAATTGTGGTTTTGTGCTTTGATTCAAACATTCAATCTGGATCCTTCTTTGTTGTTTTGAGGTGGGTGGGATGAAAAACCTCCCTAAGGATTGATTTGGTTTTCTAGTATGTGAAACATGTGTTTTTAAATTGTCATGCTATGCACATGACCACTTCTATGAGAATTCACTAAAGTATATTTAATCCTCATTCCTAGACCTAACATAGATCTTATTTCTTCCTGTTAGATAATGAGACTTGGACCTACAACCATCTGAGAAACGAGACCACCCTTGAACTTTTGTTGGAACATGGAATTCATGAACTTAGTTCTCTTATAATTTTTTTTAAATTGTGGTTTTATATTTTGATTGAACCCTTATGAACCTTGTCACCCAAGGAGTTTGAAATTGGAAATATGGTCTTGGATTTGAATGTAAAATTATAATTTGGTATAATTGGAATGTGAACCAGAATTCTCACAATTGTTTTGAGAATTATCATATTGGCATGAAACTAGTAATTATATGAAAGTATTAATCAAATTTAATTTAAATCCATAATATAATTGGTAATTAGAATGAATTGGCCAATTTTTAATATGTTAACTTATTTGGAATGTTTAGTAATTTTGTATGCATTGGATATTATTTTCTTATGAAATTTGAAATGTAAAATCATCCCTAGAATGAGAACTCACATAGGGTATGATTTCCTCTAAGAATTTAAGTGTAACAAGCATGGGATTTTTCACTGGGTCTACTGATAATTCTTGATCTAAATATAGTAATGCATCAAGGGAACACATAAGTGACTCTAGCATTAGAATTAATATTCATTCCATTGACACATGGAATCCAAAATTAACCCTTGGAATGGGAATCCACCTTTGGTAAATTGTGAATGTGATATTGGTCCTCAAAATGTGAATCTACATAGACTCAGTGATGAGTATGGATAGAGACATATCACATCATACAGAAGCAAGTTTGGATAACCCCAGGTGTTAATCAGGAGCTCAAGGATCATCAAGTTATTTTGATTCCCTTATTTTAATGTTGATAAACTCCTATGTAGATCATATCATTTCACTCGCTATTACTTATATTGTATTTTTTTAGGCACCATTGGTGGTGTCCTATTGAGTTTTACTAACACCCCATTTGGGAAACTATTTGGTAGTTAGAAATACTTTATGGATAAAGGTCTGGACAAGTGCAAGTGGCCCTATACTTTGTTGATTATTTTTCTTGCCGGGGCTGGAGCTTAGATATGGGAACAAGCATGGGGTTCAAGACAAGTGTTGGGAATATTTAATTTAGTATGTATTTTTTTTTTATTTTCTTCTATTAATTTTATCATGTCATTTAGTCTTACATACAATATATCATAACATGGTTTATTATATTTGGATTATTTGTCACTTGTCTATTTAACTTTTTTAGTGTATTATATTGATATGGTTATTGTGTTTTTTTATATTATTATTATTATTCTATACTAGAGGGTATAGTATCCCCAATACATTTATTATACACTCACTTCTAGTTAAAAGACTTTGGAATATGAGGAGGCATGATTGAGGTCTCATAACAACCCATCTCAGTCATGTGAGGGAGAATCGGGACGGGGACATTAAAAATTTTTATCAGAGGACAAGTATTTTATGTTGCTTTAATATTTGGGAAAGGTAAACCAATGAATTGGATGTGTTGAGGTTTGGTAATGGGATTATTCATGGGAGTAGCTAACCCATGTGTAGGGTAAAATCCAAGATTCTAATGTTGGAATTGTTGTTATTTAGGTTTTCTTGTTATATTTGTGATGTTATTTAAACTTGGGGGATGCACTTTTTGTGTGATGTTACTATTTTATGAGATTTTACTCATGGTTCTATAAAACATGAGGTGTGTATTCATTAATCTATTAATAATGTAGGAAATTATGTTATCATAAATTATTCATGCTTAGGATTCATTCATTGCACATGAAATTTCATGACATGCTTGGTTAAATGAATAAAATTTATCTGTTAAATTATGAGAAACTCATTTGTTATGATAAGAAATAAAGTGACCCTATATCTATGGTTATTTATCATATCTTTTTTCTTTTTGAGTTGATCTTGTGTTAAACCCTATTATATGATGAGTGTGTTAACCCTAATAGAGAAATGCCTCTATATCATCTTCTGGTTAAATGTCAGGATAGTGGTAATGAGCACACACCTCATGTGGAAAGATAAGGAATTATTAAATCACTAGGAAATATGATGGATTATTAGTTCCATGATAGTTTCTTATGGGTAATGAGATCTATGGAGTGTGAGGATAATCATTACTTTCCTTTAATTTACGACTTTATGAGAGAGTTTTAGCTATAACACCCACCCACGTTTGCTGGGGAGGGAGGCCCTCGGGCAATAGAGTCTTGGATTAAGTCCATCCAGATGATATTTAGTCACATGGAGAAACCTATGGATAGGAGGGTGAAACTTTCTACATATATTCTATGAGGACCAACCAATCACTAGTGTGACATCTTAGTACATTCTGGACAATATGAGGAGCTAACTTGGGAAGTTTTCAAGGAGAAGTTTCTGAGTCACTATTATCCAAGGATACTAAGGGATGATTGGGATCATGGGTTTATGAACCTAATTATAGGGAGAATTTATATCATGGAATAAAATAGATTATTTACCAATTTTAAATTACATTCTCTATCATTAGTAAAATATGAGATAGAAATGGAAATGCACTTGCAGGATGGGCTTCATTATGAAATTAAGTCACATGTGATTGTCTTCTACTCAAACAACTTCTATGAAATCATAAATTAGGATCTCATCATCAAAGGGAACCTTAAAGAATACCCAAGTGGTGGGCATGTAGTTTCATATAGATTATTGGGGATTTCCTCTTCAGGTGGAAAGAAGCATCATTATGAGGATTTTTTCCAAGGCAATGGCATGCAGAGTAGTCTAGGGTCGTGCTTTTAGTGTGGCTGGGATGGCCACAAGTGATTTTAGTTTCATTAAACTACAGTAGAGTGATAATATTACAATATGATAGTCTAATTTTAGAGGTTATATAGGAGAACTAAATAGTCTAATAGTGGTAGAGGATTGTGATAGACACTAGATTCTAGGAGAGACTTGGTAAGCCCACTATAGGCAAGTAGCTGGAGATCCATTGGGCACTCAGGCTAGGGTAGGGGGAATGGTACCCTGACATAAGACCAATAATATCAGGAGGGATAATTTTAGGGGATTCAAGATAAATCCTAGGGAAAAGTGGTGAGAAAGATACACGCTATGCAGTTTACTCATATTAGTCTAGGTATAATACCTTCAACTCTTAGAGGTATACTTTTTTGCATCATCCATCCTTGTCTATATTTTTTTGATACATGGGAATCAAATTATCTTCTCAATTCATCAATACATTAATATTGTAAGTGGAAAGATTTTATGGGGTTATGATTATCCATATTCCATTAAGGGTGTGATTAGATGGTATTAGGTGCTGTAAAGAGTGTTATCTAGAAATTGGAGGCTACAGTTTTCTTTAAGAGTTGTTTATAAAATAAATGGTAGGATTTGATTTGATTTTGGGTATGGATTTAATATTTATATACTAGGATCATATCAATTGTTATCAAAGAATATTGACTTTCCTATATTCAAAAGGGGAAACTATATCCATTGTGATAAATGAGATATTTAGGCTGGTCATGTAGGACCAATTTAGTAAAAATTAGATTACCTCACAACCCAAGTATAAATACTTATTCTAAATGATATTGAGTAATATTAGGGTACTTTTAATTTAGTGGTGTACGAATTTTAGGATATCTTTCCTAAAGAGTAATCTGGCTTACCACCTGAGCAAGAGACTGAGTTCACTATCGAGTTGGTGCCAGGAGATGAACCTATTTCCATCCCACCCTAAAAGATGGAACCAGTGGAGCTTTAGGATTTGAAAGTTTCATTGGATATTATAGAAGAAAAGTTATTAATATGGTCTATTACTTCACTATGGGGTTCCCTTATGTTATTCTCCAAGAAGGCATATAGAACTTTTCAATTATGTATGGATTATCAGAGATGGAAATAAATGACAGTCAAGAAATGGTATCCACTCCCATGCATTGATGATCTCTTTGATCAACTATGAGGTTCACACATATTATCCTAGATTTAATTGGGGTTAGGTTACCATAAGTTGAGGGTGGGATTGTTTTACATACCACAAAAAAAATTTAGGATTAAGTATGGATTTTATGAGTTTGTAGTAAAGTTGTTTAGTCTGATGAACGCACTGGGGGTATTCATGGACTTGATGAATTAGTTCTTATATCCATATCTATATCAGTTATTATTGGTCTTAATCGATGAAATCTTGGTGTACTTTTAGTCTAGTGAATATCATTCCAAACATCTTGACATCATCCAAAGTATTTAGAGAGAGAATCAACTCCACACCAAGATATCTAAATTTAATTTCTAGATTGACAAAGTAAAATTCTTGGGCTAAGTTATCTCAAGGGATATACTGTCAGTGTAACAAAAGAAGGTGAAAACCATGGTATCTTGGTAGAAACCCAAGAATATATTTTAGATTCATATATTTTTGGTTATGGAAGGTAATTATTAGTGATTAAACTATGATTTATATTGTATGGTAGTGCCGATATTTGATCTAACCAAGAAAGGGGTGATCCTTGTTTGGTTAGATGCTTATGATTAGTATTTCTTAGAATTGAAGAGTAGGTTGACCTTAGAATTGATCATTACCTTAACTTAGTCAGGTAAGGAGTATATTGTGTATTGCGACCCATTTAGAGTTGGTCTCAAAGCAGTTATGATATAGAAGGATTAGGTGGATACTAATGGATCAAATCAGTTGAGGCTATATAGGAAGAATTATCTTACTCATGATCTAGAGTTAGATATGGTGGTATACAATTTTAGACGCTAGAAAAATTACCTTCTGGGTGAGATATTTGTGGTTTACATGGATCATAAGAGCTTAAAGTACGTCATTTCACAACTGGACCCAAACCTTCACCAGTGGATGTGGGTAGAGTATCTATAGTCTCTCAACTTCGAGTTGAAATATAATCTTGTAAAGGGAAACATTATTGATTATTCCATGAGAAAGAAGACATATTCATCATAAGTGTATGATTTTTTTGACGAACGATGCCTGATGGTGATCTTTTTAGAATTACATATGGATATTTAAATGTATTAGGGATGAGAAACTCTAACATAAACCTCTATTGTTTCTGTGATTCTATATTAGATCAAGAGAATGAATTTATCTGATCGAGAGGGTTTAAACATAAGGGAAAACATATATAGTGGGGATCCACCATTGGGATATTTCCTTAACAAAAATTATGTTCTCCACATCCATGGTTGCATCTGGGTTCCTACAAGCTTGTGCGAGGAGATGATAAGTGAATTCCATGCTTCTAAATGGGAAGTACATAATAGGTTTATAAATATGTATCGTTATCTCTATAGTAAATACTGGTGGCTAGGAATAAACAAAGTGATAGTGGGATTTGCGGTGCGATGCTTCACGTGTCAGTGGGTGAAGGTTGAACATTAGTAACCCGCTATTTTACTATAGCATTTTCCAATTATGGAAGGGATGTTAGAAAATATCACCATGGAATTAATGATATGATTACCCAATATACCTCAAAATTATTTAGAATGTATGATCATGGATTGACTAATGAAGGCATCCCACTTCTTTCCAATTAGGGATACATTAACTTTTGATGACTTAGGTAGCCTATATATATGAGAGATATTTCAATTTCATGGGGTTCAACAAAGTATCATTTCAGATCAAGATCCCTATTTTACATCATCATTATAGAAGGGTCTTCATAAATCATTGGGATCATAGGTTATTATAATAATAAACTATCATCATTAGATAGAAGGCCAATCCTAATGGATGATTTAGATTCTAGAGGTCGTGTTATGAGCCTGTGTTCTAGAATTTGGTGGTTCTTAGGAGAAACATCTGGATCTCATAGAGTTTTCTTATAATAATAAACTCTAATCATCGATCCAAATAGACCCTTTAGAGGATTTATATGAATGGTCATACTGTACACCTTTGTGCTGACTATAGATGGGAGAGTCATGCTTGCTGGACCTAGTCTTGTGAAGAAGATGTATGGACATGTCTAGTTGATCAGAATGTGACTAGAAACCATATAGAGTAGGTATAAATCTTATGATGAACATCAAATAAATCCTATGGAGTTCAAGTATGGTCACTAAATTTTTCTTCAGATATTTCCTAGACTGGGGAAATGCCATATCCAAAAGTAGGGGAAGCTATCACCTAGGATTGTCAGACTATTTGAGATAGTGGAGAGAATCAGTCCAATAAAATACCGATTGGATCTTCCATTGCACTACAACACCATTCAAATTTTTTTTCATGTGTTATAGATTCAGAGATATCACCATGATTCTTCTCACATGATAGATGTTGATGATGTTGAGTTTGATGCTGAGGTATACTTTGATGATCATTTGATCTATATCATGGACCATTGTGATTAGAATCTCTAAAGAAAAACCATTACCCTAGTGTGAGTGTAGTGGTAACATGGGTATGTGCAAGAGGATACCTAGGAGAAAATTTGGATATGTTGGCACAATGGCCTAATTTGTTCATAGGAACCCCTTAATGATGCATAGTACTACAACTTAGGGATGAACAATTATATGGTAGGGAGGTTGTAAGATCCCATCTTATACCCATGTATTTCATCCCTCGATGTTTTTTTGAACATTTTTAAATTCTGTAAAAGAACCCTATTACTAGTTTAAAACAATTTTTAAAGGTTATCAAGGGCTTAGAGGAGACATAATAGTGAATGATAGTTGTGGCATATAGTAATTGAGATGATACAGAGCCATCAGTTAGCCAGTACAGTCCATTGAACAACTGGTGGACTAGGAAGCTGCTCACCAAACTTATAAGAGTCCCACCAAACATCTGGTGGATCCCTAGTAGAATGGGTTTCCTTTAGAAAACCCTTTGACTATCTGGTGGGGTTCCCATAGGCACATGTATGTTGTCTGGCACCATCGGCCAGCCGTTGGCAGCTAGTGGCTAGATGTTGGTGCCGATTTGGGCCAAAATAATGAGGGGTAAAATCATATTTCTGCCTCTTGAAACACCCATTTAACTTCTAATTACCATATTTTGAATCTAATTAATGTTTAATGAATTTAAAGGTCTCTCTATGGATTCTTTTGCATCTTTAATGTGTTCTCTTTGTCCCTTAATCTTTAGTTCCATCCAGACATATTGAATGAGTAAGTCATTCTAAAAATTGATTAATTCCTATTATTTTATTATTGGATCTTCTTATTACATCCCTAATGGTATGAAGATATCATTATCCATTGGTAATTTTGGTGTTTTTCATTGATCCACAAGTTTAATCTTTGGACCCTTATCTATTGTTTTGAGGTAGGTGGTTTGAAACATTTCCCTAAGGTTTTCTTTGGGTTTCTACTATGTGAAACATGTAAATTCTTACCAACACACCATGTGAATGGAATTTTATATTCTAATTTAGTTGAGTGGGTTGAATAATCATTCTTATACCTCCCATATACCCCATTAGGTCTATTAACGAATGATACTAGGACTTGAGGCCACCCGAGAGGTGTTCCCACCCTTAACCTTTGGTTAGAACATGGAATTTATGAACTTAGTTCCCTTGTAATTGATTTTTAAATCATGGGTTAATCTTTGGATTGAAACATTGTAAATATTATCTCACTAGGGTTTTGAAATTGGAAATTTAGTCTTATCTTAGCACATGAAATGAAAATTTGGAATAATTGGAATGTGAATCAGAATTGTCACAACTATTTTAAGAATTAGTATATAGGCATGAAACATGTAATTGTATTAAAGGATCAATGGAATGTAATTGAAATTGATAAGATAATTAGACATTAGCATTAATTATCCAATTCTTAATATTTTAACATTTATGGTATGTTTGGTAATTTTTTATGTGTTGGCTATTGCTTTCTTATCATATTTGAAATATGAAATCGACCCTATGATGGGAATTCATATAGGGTTTGATGTCCTATGATAATTTAAGTGGACCTAACATAGGAATTCACACCGTTTAAATTGAAACATCTTACTCTCAGTATGATAATTTGATGAGGAAATATATAAGTGTCTCTATAATGGGAATTATCATAGAGTCCATTTCCACGTGGAATTCCAAATTCACCCTTGGCATGGGAATCCACCTTGGGTTGGATATGAATGTGATATTTTTCATTAGCATGGGAATATACTTGGACTTGGTGATGAGTATAGATAGATACATCCAAAATCATGTGAAATTAGGTTTGGCTGACCTTGGGTGTCAACCTAGATCTTGTGGGTCGGTGGGTTATTCTTTTGTTCTGTTTTTAATGTTGATAAATTCCTATGCATATCATAGTATTGGATTCAATATTAATTAGACTAGATTTTTTTATAAATCATCAGTGGTGGAAAAATGAGTTTTACTCACACCCTTTTCAGATCACCCTTTCATACCTGAGTAGACTTCATGGATGCAGGTCTAGACAAGGGCAAGGGGCCCTATACTTGATTGCCTGTTTTAAATGCTGGGGATGAAGCTTGGATATGGGACTGAGTGTGGGGTTCAAGACCAGTACTGGGAGTATTTATTTTGAGTCTATATTATTGTTATTTTATTTTATGAATTTTATCATTAAATTTAGTCTAGAATATAGTATGATATGACATGGTTTATTATATTTAGATTATTTGGAACTTTCCTATTTATCTACCATAATGGATTATATTAATATAGTTATTGTGTTTTTATTCTATTATTATTATTTTATACCAGAATGTATAGTCTTTCCATATATTTACTAGAACCACATTTATATTTAGTGGCCATTTGAATATAGGTAGGCACAATTGAGGTCTCATAATGACACATCTAAGTCACGCGAGGACGTTACATGTTCAATATGATAGTGTATTCCAATGTAGTTCGCAAGGCTCACAAGACTTAGAAGTGCCCGGTAGAAGGCTATGTAAGAGGCCATTTCCTTCCCCTAGTTTCCCTTATAATAGATCTAGTATTTCCTCTTCTATTCGTAGGAATAAGAGGGAATATGAGGTGTTCTGGGGAAATTAGAGGTAGCTAGGGTAGGGTAGATGTAATTTGTTTCCTTCTTCAGGAGAAGCTTCCACTATGTGTTATCAGTGCAAGAAGTCTTTATATTTTTTTAGTACATATCCTACCCCACCAAGTGAGTGCCATGCTTATTGAAATATAGGGTACCTTTAGTGTTTTTGTATACAAATTCCTCATAAGGTTTCAATAAGAGGCTAAAGGAAGACCCAAGCATCTTAACCATGGTAAGGGGTATCTCAGTAGATAGATAGTTGAGCTTTGTCTGGGAGGTCAAGATAAGGAGATGGTTGAGGATCTAAGGGGAAACAACATTATATTCCTTATGGGAAAGTTCCTTAGGTTATATAGATATCGTGGGGATAATATCATGGATCTAATGTGGACATGTTTTTTATACTGGACCAGGTTCTAGATATTAGATCAGAGGGTCATTTTACTATGAGAGGCATGGTTCTAGTTTCTTTTATGAAATTAAATACTCTATTTGACATATGAGAATCTCACTATTTTATTTTTACTCATCTATTATATAGTTTGGGTCTTTATTTAAAGGATTATTTTGATATTTTATCCCCTGATACACTAAGAGTTTAGATCATGTTTAGAGGTTCCCCAGGTGTTCCATAGTAGTTGGAGGTTATAGAAACTTATGGGATTTATTTTTCTTGGATATAGTAATATTTGATGTTATCTTTAGGATAGATTAACTAGAATATTGTTGGTCTCATATTGATTACTATTGAAGATGTGTGTCATTCACATACCTTATGGGAGATGAAAATACCTTTATATGTGAATGGAATTTTGAGGCATGTAGATCTGGGCCTGACCTCATTCAGTCATGAGTCCTTACTATAAAGATGGTTGGGATGGATTTTATATAATAATAGGGTATGGTTTTATATAATTTTCCTCTAGTGGTGGACCATTTTCAAGATATATTCCATGATGATTTATAAATTTTTCCTCCTGATAGGGAGATTAAGTTTATAATCGATCTCATGGCAGGTGATGAGCCTATATTGATACCTTCTTATTCTATGAAACTGACTGAGTTGAGAGAGATCAAGGTATAGTTTAAGGATATTAAGGTGAAGGGATTTATGTGTTAAAGTACATCTCTATGTGGTGATCCTATTTTTTTCCATTAAGTGTGATAAATTATTGAGGGAGTGAGTACAACATAAGATATTAAACTAAGTTATAATGAATAACACATATCCACTCCAATAGATAAATGATTTGTTCAATTAGTTAAGGGTGGAATGATGGTTCTCTAAGATTTATCTATAATAATACTATAAATAGTTATGGGTTAGGATTGAGGATATATCAAAGATTGTGTTTAGGAGATTTTATGGACTATATGAGTTCTTTGTGATTCCATTTAGTTTGATGAACATACTATTAGTGTTCATGAATCTCATGAATTGTATTTTTTTTATCCTTTTACTCCTTCATAATGGAATTGATTAATGAAATTATGATTTATTCTTAGACCTAATAGTTTCATACATATCACCTTGAGATCATATTGATTATTCTTCAAGCACATTTTTTTTATGATAAGTTCTCAAAGTAACACTTTCAGATTCAAATGGTGTTCTTTCTTGGGAATATTGTATCTGAGGAAGGAATTTTTGTTGACCCAAAGAAAGTGAGGGTTATGAAATCTTACCTGAGACCCATGAATGTGTTTGTGATCATTTATTGGGTTGGATGGGTATTATATATGATCCATTCAGTATTTATCTCACTTGGAAGTTCCTATGATGGGACTGACCAAAAAGTGTGAAATTTGAGTGGATTATATAGTGTGAATCCACCTTTTATGAGTTGAAATAATGGATTAATCCTTCTCCAATTCTGATTATACTTGAGATAGGGAATTTTATACATTGTACTATAATTCCTCAATATTTATATTGGGATAAGTGTTGATATAGAAGTATTGGGTGGTATATTATAGGTGTCTCCAGTTTTGAATCCATGAGAGGAATTACCCTACCCATGATATAAAGCTAGTTTTTGTGGTATATAACTTAAATTATGAGAATTATTATATATTTTAGGAGGATTTTTTTGTTCTTAAAATTCATAAGAGTTTGAAATACATATTCACCTAGTGTTAATTAAACCTATAATATAGGCATTAAGAGGAGTGATTATTGAAATTTGATTTTAAGATGTCTTATATACTAGGAAAGGGGAATGTCATGGAAGATTATTTTATTAGGAAGATACAAGATCAGGTGGTTCGTGAATATAGTAAATAATTAAGGATGATGTGATTGTTCATGGAATTATAGTTGGACATGAAAAAGGGGAAGATGATATGGATTTTAATTCTCTATCTATTACTTACTCATTAACGGGTCTGGTAAAATCGATCTTGGAGTTTAATTTAGATTATTTTTTGATAAGAGACAAAAATTTTAGTACAGATCCCATTCCAAGATGGACCTAGAATGATGATGAGGTGCTTTATATCCATGGCAGAGTGGTGGTACCTACTTATATGAGGGAGGATTTGACGAGGGACTCCCATACCTCTCGATGGGTAGCACACCCTAGGATAATGATGTTATAAAATGATATAAGGTGGCATTTCTTGTGGATGCGTATATAGAGGGTCATTTAAGGCTATTTAGATCATTATATCACCTACTAGAGGGTGAAGGTAGAGAATCAATGACTAAGAGGATTACATCGAACAGTTTTAGTGAATGTTTGGAAGTGGATTAAAGTGACTATGAGATTCATCACTAGTCTTTCAAGGATGCTGAGAGGTCATGAAATTTTATGGGTTGTGGTATACTAGATGGTTAAGGTCATAAATTTTCTACCTATTTGTAAGACCTAAGTAGTAGATGATCTAGGAAATATATGCATATGGGAGATCATGAATTTTTATGACAAGCCTAAAATTATTGTATCATATTATGATTCCCCTTTAATATCTATATTCTTCTAGAGGTTACAAAAATCCATGGTAATTTAATTAAATCTGAGTAGAGTGGACCCCCAATAGATAGACATGTAGTAAAAGAGTAATATATATATACTCAAGGATATTATCTAGTCTTGTATATAAGATTTTGGTAGAGCATGAGATGAACATTTTACATTGGAATAACTCACCTAAAATAATATCTATGAGTCTTTGATATATATAGATCCCTATGAGGCCTTATATGGTCAACCATGTTACTCACCCTTATATGAGTTATATGAGGGTGAGTCAACAATCATTGGGCCAATACTAGTACAAAAGACCTAAAATAGAGTTCATTTGATAAAAAAGTATTTAATAATTACTTATAGTAGGCATCAATTATATGTCAACAAAAGGAGAAAACCCATGGAGTTCATTGTGGGTGATCAAATGTTCATGCAAGCATCACTTCAGTTGGTTCGTCATCAGACAAGGAAGAAAAGGAATCTTGCACCGTGGTTTATCATTATGTTTGATACAATGGATTGGATTGGTAACATTGATTACTATTTTTTATCTTCCTCTAAGACATCACTATATGCATGAATTATTCCACTTTTCATAGATCTTGAACTATGAGTCAAACCATTTTCACATGGTTGATAGTGAGATATTGAGTGGTATAAAGATGTGTATTTTGAATAATTATTGGTTCACATCATATAATAGAGTGAGAATGTTTTTTGAGGGAATATAGTACCTCTCATTCATATGTAGTGGAAATATGAGTTTATTTTAGAGTATACCTAAGAGCGGGAGTTTGATATATGATCCCAGTGGATAGAGTTATTTAGCAAGGACAAGTAGTGAGAGTTATCAAAAATTAGAATCCATTAGGAGGTAATATTTTAATTACATATGAATTTTGAGTTATAATTTTGAGTTTTTTCTCACCTTAAATTAATTTATAATAATTGATTCTTGGAATGTTCAAAAGGAGTTTGGAGTTGGTAGTGTATTAGAGAGGGGTAACCAGGGCCCTACTACTAAATTAAAGTAGTAGAGAACAACAAGTACTCGATGACCTATCCAGGGGACTTTATCATCTAGAGCTCCATTGTCCAGCCATCGGGGGTGTGTTAAGTGGCTGATAGAGCATCGAGTACCCAGTACAGGTAGACCTAGTACCCAATGGTTTACCTGATTGAATGAATTAAGGTAATTTTTTAATCTTGACATTCTAAACCTAATTTAACCCATATTTTTCTACTCTCTAAATTGTCACAACCCATACCATAGGGCCCATGCCATGAATACCCCAATCACACCTTCTATAAGACAGGGGTTGGCGACTAGCACTGAGTAGGAATATCCCAAAAAGGGAAGGCATTTCCCTTAAACCTGTACACACGCACAAAATACAAATTATGGAAAGTAAACACAAAGTAAACCAAAATTTTCACTGAGATAACTAATGAGAGTATAATAAAAAATGAAAGTAAAAAGGGTCCAGAATAAAATTCCAAAACCACAAAAGAAAGTACAACTTCCATGGTCTGTCTACTTGAGACCCTACCTAAAGGGTAGGTGAAGGGTTGGTGCCTGTAGCCATAGAAGTATGCATGTCTGTCCCGTCTCACTGAGCACCACCTGGTCCCGAATGACCAAGGTCTCCGTTGAAGCGTCGATCACCTACATGTGTAACAACACATGTGAGTAAATCCTATTCAGGGGTGATTAACACAATACTCAGTAGGGAATCCAAACCACAAAGGAAAGACCTCAAAGTAAGACCATAAAATAAGACCACAAATCAAAGAAAGACTACACTAGTTATAAATCAAAGTTTAGAAAGTAAGATTATCAATCATAAATCTAAATCATGTTTTACTATTGAGGGAATCATACTTGATGATTCACTGAAAGGTTCTGTCATGGGCGCTTTCAAACGATGTTCAGTTTCAGGTTACTTATGTGTAGAAAGTGGCTGACCAAGATCGTCTCTCAAAGGAGGATGTAAATTTGACAATTTATTAAAGGTATTTTAAAAATAAAATAAAAGGAAATAATAACACTACTTTATAGGATTTTGGTGGGGGGGGTTTACCGTTCATAAAATTAGAATAAGTTTGTTGGAAGAAGATTGTATAATATTTTTATTTTTATTTTTGAAATGAAGTTTGATTAAAAAGACACAACAATAAGATGTTTTTTAGACAATATTTAAAATACGTAATCGATATAACTCTAACTATTCATTTAATTGTTAATAATTATAATTTAAATTAATACCCACTTAATTATTATACCCTAAATTTTTAACCCTTTAACCCTACGGGAGTTAACTTGACCATAAAGATGAAATCACTTAAACCCTAGGCTAGCTTCAGAACATGCAATCGCAACACCCTACTTTGATTGATGTTTTTAGGATAGCTTATGGTAAGTGGTTAGTTAGAGAACATATAAAATATATAAATGAGGATTAATTGAGTTTAGGTATTATATTTTAACTCTACAAATTTATCTCGTGTGGTCATGTATTACCGATTATGATCGTACTCTCACAATTTACACAACAACCGACCTCGCGTGTTTTTGTGTCAATTGTTTAATTGATTGCTTAGTTTCATTTAAATTAAAAAAAATAAATTAATAGATAATATTAATTGAATTAAATTATCACATTTATTAAAAATAAATTAATGAAGAAAGTTAGAGGTAGATCGATTACTAAAAAGAACTACTCTTCCATGGGCGGTGTAGTCATCGTAGAAACGTTTTGCATGTACAAAGGTTTAGAAAGGGTAGAAACCAATCACGTTTCTACTCTTGATTCCAGAAAAATTAGGAATATTAAGAGAATAAGAAATTTGAAAAAAACATAATAAAAGATAAGAAATAAAATAATAACAAAGAAGTTTATTATGAAAACACAAACATTACAACATGAGGAAGAAGATGACGGATTCGACAAAGGGATCCTTGCTTCAAGAGACACCCTTATTAAATTGATTATATAATTGGAGTGGAACCTCTTATAATCTTACCTAAACATCCTAATGCACATAACAACCCCTCCAAATTAAAAAAACACTAATTTATAGAGTGGAGTGAAGGATAGGTTTAAAGAGGTTTCAAGTGTGAATGGGGAATCTAAACCAAATATTTTAATACAACTTGCACTGCCCATTTGAACTTCCAAACACGTGAACCATCTATTATTCCAGATTAATTATTTGTTCCAAATTAGTTTTTGGATCTCCTATAAATATATGGGCCCAACCGAAGCTCTTATGAAGAAGTTATGGCCCTAATACAGAACCAATGTCCAATCTGGCAGGTTCAGCCCACCTTTTATTTCATGGTCCATTTAGTCCAACCAAATGCACGATTTAGCTCCAATGTCCTGAACAAAAGTTATAGAACATTAAGTCAAGAACACATTTACAAAATATCATTTTCAAATAATAAATAATAATATATTTATCTTTGAAATACTATAGTTCACTATAATGGGTAAAACTAGAATTTTCATCAAATTTTAAAATGAATGATCTAATCCCAAATATTTTATAAATAAACATATTTAACACAATGTGAGGAAATTTTATCATTTATTATAAATAAAATATTCAATAAAAATGTGTTTTATCAAGTCCATCACACTTACCCTTTTTCACTCCTGGGAAAAACCTCATATCACGTATTCCGAAAAATTGTGACAAGTAAACATCAATATCAAATCAAAACATGTAACGCCCCGATCCTAGTTACCCAGAGTCAATGCATTATTACATAAAATTGGCATGATCACACGGAAATAATTTCCCGAAAGACCGATCAGTTTAGTATTATTGGAAACAATATTCATACATAATTTCAACTTTACAGCTTGAAAAGAAGTACAACACTAATTTATTCCATTAGAAACATCCAAGCCTCCTAGATTAATCCTGAAAGTCAATCATAATTAACTTATTCACATATTGGAAAAAATAAAACATAGAAATGGGTGAGCTAATATGCTCAGTAAGGATAAAAATATAGCGGAAACTTTCATAAATAAGCATAAACATTTAAGGCAATGCATAAGACTAAAACAAAAGCCTTTTAAACTTTAACTTCAGCATAATATGGAAAAGATAAAATCAAAATAATTCCATTTAATTACTCAATGTATATTCTACTAGTTGAATAATTACATGCAATATCAATAGCCACTTTCATAACGATGGAATGAATAATGCCAGACTTTCATAACCACATAGTCAAGGCCTTGTGCCAAGACTACAAATAAGATCTTGTCAAGGCCTTGTGCCAAGACACTAGTTTGTCTCATGAGACCTACATATGAATCGAGGAGCTATAGCAGGCTCCACCCATCACTAACTAAGTCCAATACATTCCTCATATAAAAAGGATGAAACAAACATAAACATTCGTATTAAAACTAGCATACAAAATGTCAATACATTACCCATAAACCATGAATGGTATAAAAATAACACACCCACATTCAAATATATCACAAAACCTTCAATATAGTATGGAATATTTGTATCATAATAAATCAACCTCGATCAATAATAATATCCTGTAAAGGATGTCGACATATTTGAAAATGATCTGTAAAAATATTTGAGAAAAATATACCTTTTTCCTGAAATCATTTAAAAGTCACATAATTTATAAAGGAAGTCATTTAAGATACAGTTTTGAATCAAAGTGTACCATACCACTTTGAAAGTTTTTAAAATAATTATCATTTCAAAATATTCATGTCTATATAAATAAATCCTTAAAACCATTTTGAAAACATGGACATTAATGATAAAGGTTTAGAAGAATAAATCTTTAAAAAATTTAAAATGATGTTTTAGTAAAAGATTCCCTTAAAAATAATACCTTTGAAAACTCTTTTATGAAACATGGACATGGATAATAAATATGTCCCAGTAGATACTCACGTAAAAACAGCCTCAGATAATAAATAGATTGTGAAATTAACCCTTACCTTGTACTTTTCCTTGGTCGATGGTAGGTTAAACTCCTATATAATGGTGAAATAATTGTTATTAAATTATAAAATAATAATATAAATTAATATGATATCATATATGATATTTTAACATTTCTTTGTTAATAATATTTTAGTATTATCGTCGTTTCGGGTGTTAACTGATTCATTTTCCTTTATATGATTTGTTACGTAAGTAATGTTTGTTATGGATAGGATGTATCTTATTTATATTAAGAATGATATTAAGTCTTTAAATATTATTTTTAATCATCTAATGAAAATTATTCTTGAATGGATACGATGGGAAATGAATCTTATCGCATTCGTGGAGACGGTAATCCGTATGTACGCACGAGCGACAATATCATTCTTTTGATATTAAAATAATATATAATTAGATGGTATATCATATATAAAGAATCATTATCATGTTTTATTTATTATTTAAATCAATTACACATCATTATTATACCCATCCAAATAATAATGTATTGAATAATAATTACACCACGACGTGGAGATAGTAAGCCGTACGTACGCACGTATGGTGACATGTCAATCAAAAGATGGATAGAATAATGAATTTTGTTGTACCATATTTATAATAAAATCACAGTATATAGAAGATAATGAAGTTATTATTTTATAATGGAAAAAACAAAGAAAGAAGAAGTGGAAGAAGAAAAGAACATAAAAGAGGATGATGAAATTATTACCTCTTCTTTGAGTTCTTCCTTTTGATTTGATCAAAAGGGATCCATAGGTTGGCTTTCTGACTAAAGTAAGGCCTCTAGAATGAAGTGATGGATGTTGGGAGGATATTTGGGCAGGGTTTGTATGAGCCAAAGGCTTGAGAAGTGTGAGAAATGGGTAGTAAGTGAGGGATTTTTATAAGTGATATGAGGGGCTCTTTAGGAAAGTTTGAAACAATTATTTTATTATAACCTCATCTTCGGTTTCAAAAGGTCAAATTTTCGTTAATAACAAAGTTAAGATGACTCATGGTATAAATAAATTAATCCAATAAAATTTGGTCAGGTTTTAGATATTTTTTTAATATTTATTATATTATATTTTTAAATCATTTATTAATAAGGTAAATATTGCATCATTATTGTGTCATAAATAATTTAATTTATTTGATGTCCAAAAATTATAAAAAAATACCATGATGTAGGAAATCTTTTTATATTTCCAAATAATATTTATAGTCGAAAATATAACTTATATAAACCCATATAAAAATTTATTTACTAAAAGATATTTATTTATGTCATTTTTGTCTTTACTTTAAATTAATTAATATAAAATGTCATTATTACTCCCATGTGGCTCCATGGGGTCCCAAATTCAACCCAAGGATTCCCATGGTCGTATATGTATCAGAAAATAGTATTATGACACATGTTAGGGTAATTTAATATTATTATAATATTATATTTTTCCCTTATTTATTATATTTACCCTTTAATCATGGTAAATAAAATATTTACCGAAGTAATTATTCAAAATGTATAAAAATAATAGTTAACTATTTACAAAATTTGGACATCCTCATTATAAATATGGAATCAATTTTTCTAAATTCAAAACATAGAAGTGGTAGAAATTAATTTAAAATTAATTCCCGCTGTCAAAACAAAAAGCGTGTTTTTAATAAATAATAACTATCAAAAGATTTACACTTGTTTATGTATATTTTAAATCTGAAATTACATCCAATTACCAACATTAGATTAAATGGTAAAAATATAATCTAATTATACTTTAAAACCACTCAAATTTATAATTTAACATTATAAATTATTTTGATTAAAAAAGTTGTTTTTAATTAAAATTTAGTGTTTTCACTATTCATAAACATATGAAAGTTATCAGAAAAGGGACAAAAATTCATCCTAAGCTAATTTAGATATTCAAAATCCAAAAATTAAGTCCATTTTGAAAGATAAAATTTATAAAATTTAAAAAAGTGGGTATTACTATTAATAACGACTACTTTGATTAGTCGCGGTGTGTTAGAATCTCAAAGTTGCATAAAATGCAAGCTATTGCATTATTCGAAGGGAAACGTACCGTTGAAGTTTGGGGTGTTACAAAAAAAAATTTAAAACACATATCCTTAAGATCCAACAATTCCACACCAAGAAAAAAAAATATCATTCTTCAAAAAAAAATTATTTCAAGTTCTCCATTTATATCATTCAATATATTTCCACTTCATTTATCCTCCAATGCACAAAAAACTTACCTCACTTAAATTTTCTCTTATCACACAAATTTCAATTTTATACAAATGTATTTCTCATAAAAACTCATACAAGGGTCACCATAGACTTGATAAATCCCTACATTTCCACCTAATGTGAGTGAAGGACATATGTTTATCATGAGGAATTTTCAGGGTTGTTCTGTGGATTTTAGTTGATAGGATTAAGATGTGAAAAATTATGATGCTGAATGAGGGTTCTTGACTCTTTTTTTGAATCAAAACTGCATTATTCTAATTTTCACTTAAATATAGTCTCTTCCTCAATCCCAATAGCACCAATTCATGTTCATCATCATGAGAAATAAAGGAATGTGCACACCATTCAAAATTTCGGCTCTAGATATGCACATCTTTCTCCCTCTATTAGAAGCTCTGTAAAGGCACAACTTTACTTATCATGAAAGCTCCAGAAAAGGTACAACTTTTAATATAATGATTTTCTTCAGCAGAAAACACATATCTTCAGAATTTAATTTTCCACCCAAAGTATTACAGAATGTGGTAGCACAACATAAGACAGTTTCCCCCACACTAAAGTTCAACTAGATTATGAAATTTCACTTCAAGAGTTGGTTGGATAGGGATAATTGGATTATAATGTGGAAAACCTAACAGGCTATTCATGGATTCTAAGGGATACAAGGATTAAATGTTCAAGGTAGGACATTATAAAAAGGATTCTTTGAAATATGGGCTTTAATTATAAAAAATGCCTCAATCATTTAAAACATAAGTACCTCAAACCTCAAGTTTTGACAGGAATAAATCAAATTCTGGTTAAATCAAGTATGGTTTGGTTCTCTCAAGAAATTAGGTAAATGTAAAGAATATGAAAAGAATAGTTTAGAAGCCTCATAGGAAAGTGATTTAAAATATAAAGACAGTGAGATGTGGCATGGGATTCAAAATTAAGAGTAATTTCCATGAAATTACTAAAGATCTGAACTTGAAACAAAGTTATTTTCAGCATTCATTTAATCTTGGTTTCATGGGATAAATTGTTTCAATTATTGATATGAATTTCAAAATGGTGATGAGAATCATTTTAGCTCAAAAGTTTCAAAAACACACAAAAAAATTGAAAAATAAACACTCAAAATTTAAAAAACACACATTTTTTTTGGAAAACATTAAAAAACAGGAAAACAATTGAAATTACTAAACTAAAAGGTTCCCTCACAAACACTTAAAATATTGCATTATCCTCAATGTGAACCCATGAGATGATATATTCACATGAAATGTATAATTTTAAATAGGACAAAGAATGAAAAAGTGAAAGGGTTAGGAATAGCCTGATATGATCAAGTGATGATGGGGTCATGCAGTGTGATGAAACCCACTACACTAGTAGGAAGTCCCTCAATGTATTTATTAAAATGTTTCCCATTGACTGTAAAGATACTTCTAGTGTCCTCTTGTGTGATATCCACTGCACCATAAGGAAAAACATTAGTCAAAACATAAGGACCCAACCATCTGGAATGCAACTTACCAGGCATCAACTTCAGTCATGAACTATAGAGAAGGACTTTCTCTCCAACATGAATTTCCCTTTGTGGGACCATTCTATCATGATCTGATTTTGATCTTTCCTTTTAGACCCTTGAGTTCTCATATAAAGACAATCGAATCTCCTTAAGCTCTTGAATTTGAAACTTCCTTTGGATTCCATCTTGGGCCAAATCCATGTTGAATTTCTTTATAGCCCAATAATCCTGGTGCTCAAATTCCATGAGGAGATTACACGCTTTCCCAAAAACAATCCGAAATAGTGACATACCAATGGGTGTCTTGTATTCTATCCTATAATCCCAAAGTGCATCATACAAGAACTTGCTCAAATATTTCCTATTTGGCTGCATGGTTTTCTCCAAAATTTGTTTCAACTCCCTATTTGAAACCTCATCCTGGCCATTTGTTTGAGGGTGGTATGGTGTTGATGTTTTGTGTGTCACCCCTTACTTTTGTAAGAGGTAATCCAAATTCCAATTGCAGAAGTGTGTCCCTTGGTCACCGATGATGGCCATTGGTACTCTAAACCTATCAAAAAACTGTGTCTTGACGAAGTCCACTACAACATGAGAATCATCAGTCCTGGTGGCCTTAGCATCCACCCATTTTACTCACATAATCAACAAAAACCAAAATATACAAAAAAGAAAATGAACTAGGAAAAGGACCCATAAAATCTATGCCCCATACATAAAAAATCTCATCGAATAGTATGGGCTATTGGGGCATCTCATGTCTCCTAGAAATGTTCCCAGTGTGTTGGAAATGAGAGCATGACTTACAAAACACATGGGCATCATGGAATAAGCTAGGCCAATATAATCCAGAGTCCAAAAAATTCCTAGCTGTCCATTGGGGTCCAAAGTGTTCGCCACAAGAAATTGTATGAAAAAAATATAAAACAGACTCCAACTCATGATCAGGAACCCGCCTCCCAATAACTTGGTCACTATACATGCGCCATAGGTATGGATCATCCCAAACATAAAATCTCGACTCACTATTTAACTTTTGTACTTGATGATTCTTTAAATTTGTAGGGATTTTAGAGGAAACATGGTAGTTAACTAAATCATCATACTAAGGATGAATACCTGATATGGAATAAATATAGTCATCGGGGAAAGTGTCCTGAAGTGGTATGTGGTCCATGGTGTCATCCTCTAGTGCATGAGTAAGCCTACTCATGTGGTCCACAACTAGGTTTTCTGGACCCTTCTTGTACTTTATCTCAATATCAAATTCATGTGGAGGGAGCATCCCTTGAATAAGTATGGTATTTGCATCTGGCTTCTTCAAGAGGTACCTCAGAGCTGCATGGTCAGAAAAAAAACTTCTTTAGATCCCAATAAATATGAATGGAATTTATCTAAAGAAAATACGACAACAAGAAACTCCTTTTTTGTGGTTGTGTAGTTTGATTGGGCTGAATCCAGTGTCCTCGATGCATAGGAAATCACATGTGAATGTCCCTCCAACCTTTGAGATAAGACAGCTCCTACCGTGAAGTTGGGGGCATCACACATAAGCTCAAAAGGAATCTCCCACCATGGGGACTGTATGATCGGTGGAGTGGTCAAACACTTATTTATCTCATAAAAGGAAGTCCTACAAGAATCATCAAACACAAAATCAGAATCCTTTTGAAGTAATCTAGACATAGGAAGAGAAATATTACTAAAATATTTGATGAAGAGCTGATAAAATCATACATGACTTAGGAAAGATCTAACATCATGCACACATGAAGGATATGGTAAGGATGAAATAATATATACCTTAGATCTATCAACCTCTATCCCATGTTTTGACACTACATGCCCTAAGACAGTGCCATGCTCTACCATGAAATGACACTTTTCAAAGTTCAAGACCAGATGATTCTCAATTTAATGATTCAACACCTTTCCCAAACTACTTATACATTCATTAAATGAGGAACCATACACTGTAAAATAATCCATAAATACCTCCATGTAGGTCTCAATAAAATCAGAATAAATACTCACCATGCATCTCTGGAAGGTACCTGGGACATTGCAAAGTCCAAATGGAATCCTCTAGTAGGAAAATGTACTAAATGGACAAGTGAATATTGTCTTCTCTTGATCCTATGCAGTAATAGGAACCTGAAAATATCCAGAAAATCCATCCAAGAAACAATAGTGTGTTTTCCTAGCTATTATCTCAAGTATCTGATCAATAAATGGGAGGAAGGAATGATCCTTATGAGTGGACTGATTTATTTTCCTATAATCAATACAAACACGCCAACTGTTTTGTACCCTCATTGGAACTAACACATCTTTCTCATTTTTAACAACAGTAACACCACTTTTCTTAGGAACAACCTGAATAGGGCTCACCCACTGGGAATCTGAAATGGGAAATATTATACCTGCCTCAAGAAATTTCTCAACTTCTTTTTTTACGACTTCCAGAAGAGTTGGATTCATTCTCTATTGTGGATTCTTATCTGGTTTAGCCCCATACTCCAAAAGAATCCTATGAATGCGAATGAAGGGGCTAATACCTGATATTTCATCCAAGGTCCACCTGATTTTCTTAATGTTCTCCCTCAAAATATTCAAAAGTTTTTATTCATGTTCAAAAGTGAGATTGTTAGCAATGATAATAGGTAATTTATCACCACTCAACAAGTATGAGTATTTGATATTTGGTGGAAATTTCTTGAGTTCCAGTGTAGGGGTGTGGTGTATGGATGGAGAAATTGAAGGAACTGAAATATGTGCACAATGAACAGCAGTATTAGAATACTCATCATCAAAATCAGAGAACAAATCATCAAATCCATCAGCATACTCAACAACCATGTCATAATTAGAGTTCACATGATCAAAATCAGAATATGATTCCATTTCAAAATCAAATCTAAGAGATTCTTGTGCATTAGAAATAGGTGTGAAAGTACTCTTAGACATCAAACTAGAACAAATAATCATAATCTCCCTAATCATAGGACAATCAAATTACATGGGGTTTTTACATGGTAGTTAAAAATGGGAGATAACAAAAGTAGAATGGTCCTATTAGGGGTACTTCGTGGAGTCTATAACATTAAATATTACAACTTCATCTACAAACTCCATGGAAAGTGTACCATCATTGACATTTATGATAGTTTTTTAGTTTTGAGGAAGGTTCTACCTAATATAATGGGATCATGAGAACTTACCTGATCATCATCCTTGTTAAGCACATAGAAATTTGCTGGAAAGATCATGTCTCTTACCCAGACAAGTACAACCTCAAGGACTCACACTGGATATCCTATAGCTCTATTTTCCAACTACACCACTACTCTTGTCGACTTCAACTCACCAACCTGTAAAGAAGAGAATACAGAGTGAGGTATCACATTTATAGAAGCTCCTAAATCACAAATAGCATCAGAAAAGTGTAAATCCCCTATGGTGCATGGTATAATGAATGTCCCAGGATCCTTTCACTTTGTTGGCATTACTAGAGTTGGTGTAATGAGTGCTGAAACATTCCTTCCAAGATTGATCCACTTTTTTCCCTTGATCCCTCTTCGATTTGTACAAATTTCTTTTACGAATTTCTCCTTCCTTGGGATTTTCTTGATGGATTCAAGTAGAGGTATGTTGATCTCCACATGATTAAATGTATCCAAAACATATTTTTCCATCGCCTCTTCAGCCATATTATTGATTTGTACAACCCTATTTGGAAAGGGGAGGGGTTTAAGAGGAACATAATTAGTATTTTTCATACCATTATCTTTCTCCTTGGGTTTCTCATCAGCTAGTTTTGAATGGGGATTTTATGGAGTTGAGGTGAATCCCAGAGGAATGATAGGTGTAGATGTGTCAGTTGTTTCCTTCCCACTTCTCAATGTGATGGCACTAAAATTACCCTTGGGATTTGGAGTAGGTTGGGAAGATATATTTCTATAATTATTACTTACCAGTTCATGGAGGGCAGTGGAAATCTGGATCATTTGAGTTTTCAACTACCTCAACTCAGAACCTTGACTCTTCAGCTCATTCTGTTGATTAAGAACAATTTGTTTCAAAATATCATCAGTGTTAGAATCTAACTTGGTTTAAGGATTACCTTGTTATTGACTTGTTGATTCTTGAGATTCAAATCGCCTTTGGGATTGTTGGAAACCCTATTGGTAATGTAGAGGATGCTGGAAGTTTTGTTGAAAAGGGGGACTTTGTTATTATCCAGAGTTATACCTCATATCTGATTGATCCTTCCACCCTTGGTTGTATGTTGGAGAAAAGAAATAAAACTTCTTTTGGGGATATGGTTTTTTTTTCTACTGATATGGTCTCCCAGTAAACACTGCTGCACAATATTATATTTTTTTTAGTTGGGGGAAACAGTCAGTTGGGTGGTCTATTTTAGAGAAAATTCCACATGGCCTCATAGGAGTGGGTTGGGATGTTTTTGAGCCAAAGAAATCTTCCTCACAATAGTGGTCAATTCTTCTAACTTGGTATCAATCAAATGACTCTCAAGAGAATAAGTACTTACCTGATGTACTCCCCTGACATGTGGTGTACCTCGATCGCCAAATTGTTGGGAGTTTGGGATATATTGTCAACTAATGCACGTGAAGCCACTGATGTCTTTTCCACCAATGCTATTCCAGCCGCGACATCCACCATGCTACTCTCCAAAGGTGTTAGTCCTTCATAGAAGTACTAGATAAGGAGTTGCTCACTGATTTGGTGATGTGGATAGCTTGCACATAACTTCTTGAATCTCTCCCAATACTCATACATCGACTCCCCATGTGCTTTCTTGATCCCAGAGATATCTTTTCGAATGGATGTGGTCCTTGATGCTGGAAAAAATCTCTGCAAGAAAAGACGTTTCAAATCATTCTAACATGTTACATCTTTAGGTTGTAAATAATGCATCTAGTCTTTTGCATCTCCATCAAGTAAAAATGGGAATGCTTTTAGTTTGATTTGATCTTAAAAAACATTTCTTGGATTTACAGTTGAGAAAAACACATTACATGCTTTCAAATCTTTATTTATATCCTCACTAGATAATCCATGAAACTTTGGGAGAAGATGAATTAACCCAGATTTCAGTTCAAAGTCCGATTCGAGATTTGGGTATGCAATGCAATTTGGTTGATAGTTAATGTCTGGTGCAGCCAACTCTTGAATATTTCTATTAAGTTCATATCCATTATTTTCAGCCATTGGTTCTTGTTTTATGGTTTAATTTTAATTGCTTCCAATTTCAATGTTTTGAGAGTGGAGGAATTATCCAACTAGTTGAATGTTGAAACTTTCCGCAGACTGAGAATGTCTGATTCGAGCCCTAAGGCTACGTTCAATCTCAGTGTCAAGATATAAGAGGTATTTAGGATTAGTTCATATAATAAATCATATAAAAATAAAAAGAAGGAAGGTGGACCATAATAAAAATTAGAAGTTTGAGTTGATGGTACAAAAAGAAGAAGATGAAAATAAAAGAAGAAGAAAAAATTCAGATTGGGTAAAGAAAGAAGAAAGAAGAGAAGAAGTAAATAAAATGTAAAATAAAATAAATACCTCTAATTTTTTGAAATAATTAATTTCCTCATCAGAAATGGTTCCAATTTGAAAGGCGCTGTCATGGGAGCTTTCAAAAGATGTTCGGTTTCAGGTTACTTAGGTGCAACAAAGTTTCTTACCAAGGTCGTCTCTCAAAGGAGGAAGTAAATTTGAAAACTTATTAAAGGTATTTTAAAAATAACATAAAAGAGAATAATAACACTACTTGAAGGGATTTGGGGATTTTTTACCATTCATAAAACTATAATGAGTTTTTTGGATGAATATTGTATAATATTTTTGTTTTTATTTTTGAAATGAAGTTCGATTAAAAAGACACAACAAAAAGATGTTTTTTAGACAATATTTAAAATATGTAATCAATATAAATCTACCTATTAATATACTTATTAATAATTATCATTTAAATTAATATCCACTTAATTATAATCCCCTAATTTTTTGACCCTCAAACCCTACGAGAGTTAACTTAACCATAAAGATGAAATTACTTAAACCCTAGGTTAGCTTCAGAACATGCAATCGCTGAACCCTACTTTGATTGATGTTATTAGGTTAGCTTATGTTCAGTGGTTAATTAAATAATATATACAATCTATAAATGAGTATTAATTGAGTTTAGTTATCATATTTTAAGTCTACAAATTTTTCCTATGTGGTCTTGTATTACCGATTAAGATCACACTCTCACAATTTACACAACTTCCGACCTCGCGTGTTTTTGTGTCAATTGTTAAATTGATTTATTAGTTTCATTTAAATTAAAAAATAAATTAATACATAATATTAAGTGAACTAAATTATCTCATTGATTCAAAATAAATTAATGAAGAAGGTTATAGGTATATCAATTGCTAAAAAGAACTACACTTCCATGGGCGATGTAGTCATCGAAGAAACGTTTTGCATGTGAAAAGGTTTAGAAAGCGTAGAACCCAATAAATTTTCTAATCTTGATTTCAGAACAATTAGGAAGATTAATAGAAGAATAAATTTTAACAAAACATAATAAAAGATAAGAAATAAAAGAATAACAAAGAAGTTTATTATGAAAACACAAACATTACAACAAGAGGAAGAAGAAGAGGGCTTCAAAGAAGGGATCCTTGCTTCAAGAGATACCCTTATTGAATTTCTTGGATAATTAGAGTGGACCCTCTTCTGCTCTTCCCTAAACTTTATAATTCATGTAAGAACCCCTCAAAATGAGAAAAATACTAATTTATAGAGTGTAGGGGATTCTAGGTTTAAAGAGGTTTCAAGTGTGAATGGGGAATCTCGGTCAAATATTTTAATAAAACTTTCACCACTCATTAGACTTTCCAAACACGTTAAACAACTATTCTTACATAAAAATTATATGTTCCAAATTCGGTTGTCGAGATCCTATCGAAATATGGGCACAATCAAAGCACAAATGAATATGTTCTGGTCCAAATACAGAACCAATGTCCAATCTGGAGGGTCCATCCCACCTTTGACTTCATGATCCATTTAGTCCAACCTAATGCATGATTTAGCCCTAATATCCTAAACAAAAGTTGTATCCCATTAAGTGATAAACACAATTACTAAATTTCAAGTTCAAATAATATATAATAAAATATTTATCTTTGAAATACTACAGTTCACTATAAAGGGTAAAATTGGAATTTCAATCAAATTTTCAAATGAATGATATAATCCCAAATATTTTATAAATAAACATATTTAACACAATGTGAAGAAATTTTATCATTTATTATCAATAAAATATTCAATAAAAATGTGTTTTATCAGTCACTGAGGTCTAATCGGCTATTGGACCACTAAGGTCCACTCTGCTACTGGACCAGTGAGGTCCACTTGGCTACTAGACTACTGAGGTCCGCTTGGCTGCTGGACCAATGAGGTCAGCTCGGACACTGGACCACTGAGATTCGCTCG
This sequence comes from Viscum album, assembly GCA_963277665.1. Classification (NCBI taxonomy): domain Eukaryota; kingdom Viridiplantae; phylum Streptophyta; class Magnoliopsida; order Santalales; family Viscaceae; genus Viscum; species Viscum album. Next base: position 622,478,193 of record OY728150.1, on the reverse strand, counting down.
GCTATTGGACCATAGAGGTTATCTAGGCTACTAGACCATCAAGGTCTGCTCTGCTACTGAACCACCGAGGTTCGCTCTGCTACTGGACCATCGAGGTCTTCTCTGCTACTGGGCCACCGAGGTCCTACTCATCACATCCTTTCCATCACATCCAGTCGTAAGATTCTCACTCACAGCGCGCTTGATTCCTGGAGAATCTACTCATCAAGCCATCAGTTGTTGAGTCAATAAGGTTTTCCTTATGACTTTTCCATTCCTTCTTGTTTTGAAAATCACAAACACCTTATCCTTAAGGAAAATCGCTTTTGTAAGGAAAATCGCTTTTGTAAGGAAAAATGCTTTCTTAAGGAAAATCGCTTTTATAAGAAAAATTATCCTTATCATATTTTCATTAATATTTTTCTTAAGTATGAAATTCGGATTCACGTTCTCGGAATCATTAAAACTGATAAAAAGCATTCTGTTTTAGGGTTCGGATTCTGGACAAGAACTATAAGGAAGTTACATTCCGAATTCCAGTTATGAATTCTGACTAAGTTCTATTCCAGATTCAGGATACGAATTCTAATGAAGAATTCCCATTACGAATTCTAATGAAGAATTCTCATTACGAATTCTCATTACGAATTCTGAAGAAGAATTCTCATTACGAATTCTAATGAAGAAATCTCATTACGAATTCTCATTACGAATTCTAATGAAGAATTCCCATTACAAATTCTAATGAAGAAATCTCATGACGAATTCTCATTCCGAATTCCAATTCCGAATTCACCTATTAAACAGAATCTGGTTATCATTGTTTTATACACTCTGAATTTATTCACTCCGAACTTTCACTCCGAAATTTCTATTCCGAACTTTTATGTTATGGGTTTAAAACGATGTCGTACTTTCTGTTACACTTGTTTTGTTATAAAACGATGTCGTCCATTTTGTTATAAACTAACCGTTGTCTAAGTGACACGTGTACAGGTCCCTCCGAACTTTAAGGAAAATATGACCGTTGGAGGAGGAGCCGACCATACCTATAAATAGGAGCTCATTTGAAAGAGCTCATAGTTAGCGGTTGTGACTTCTGTGCTTACATGCTGTTGAAGTGATTTCTAGAGAGAGAGTCTCTTATTAACTCTCAAAGCTTCGTGCGACTCCGAATGCTGTTGATTACATTCGAGGGCTTCCGGGGATAGGAAGACAGAGGTGCCGACTACCTTAAAGATCGAGGGCTTTCTTGCTGAGAAAGACAGAGGTGCCGACTACCTTAAAGATCGAGGGCTTTCTTGCTGAGAAAGACAGAGGTTTCCAACTACCTTGAAGTTGAGGGCTTGCGGGGATAGCAAGACAGAGACACCGATCTTCGTATCGAGGGCTTACCCTGGTGTGGGTAAGACAGACTTGCTTGAAAGTATAAATCAAGGGACCTTTATCCAAGGTTGTTGGATACCCTTCTCTTTGGGTTAAAAGACTATTATCTTGTTACTAGTAGTTTTACTACTTGTTTTTATTCCGCTGTAATTTGTATCTTAAGGAAAGTATAACTTTCTTATACTTCCTTACTTACTCTGATTAGTTTAGATTCTATACGCTTTAAGGTAGAATCTCATATTGTAACTTTTGTTAAGTTTCAATTTCCGGAACCATATTTCCGGAACCTACTTTTGGAATCCCTTTCCAAGTTCAGTTCGGTGTTAGAGGTGTTGTGAATTTACTTAGTTTAACTTTGTTAAACTTAGTCCTTTCCTTTTCTTAAGGAAACTCTAGTTATTCGTAACTAACTTTAAAGGTTCCAAAGGAATTTTTAAAGTATACAATTCACCCCCCTCTTGTATATTGAGCATCTCATATTATATTTCGATCCTACAATTGGTATCAGAGGTTGGAAACCTCTTACTCTATACCATTCTTACATTTGGTATCAGAGCCAAGGTTACTGAAATACTTGTACTCACATACAAGTTTTTCTTGCTTATTTTTCTATTCCGAACTATTACATTCCGGACGATCCATTCCGAACTTTTTCATTCCGAACTTTGTGATTTCGATTCTTTGCTACTAACAAATTTTGTATCCAAGTTATTTTTAAGTATGGCAGGAATGAATGTTGGTTCGATAGACAATCTGAATCCTACAAGACCACCTATCTTTGATGGTAATGATTATGAATACTGGAGAGATCGTATGAAGACATTCGTTATCAATACTGGAGTAGATAACTTTGTCATGCTTACTGGTGATTATAAAATTCCTGACAAGGAAGTCAGAAACTTTACTAACCAGGAGAAGCAAGAATATCAACTTAACTATAAGGTACGCAACACTTTATTATGTTCAATGACTAGAAATATATATAGCCAAATTTCTTCTTGTGAAGCAGCTAATTGTATATGGAAGAAGTTAGAGGTTACACACTTTGGGACTTCTAAAGTGATTGAGACTAGAAGAGCTATGCTTAGAGCTGAATATCATGGCTTTAATTTTCCTTATGGAGAACCTATTTGTAAAGTTCAACAGAGGTTTATGACCATAGTCAATAGTCTGCAATCTATGGGTGAGAAAGGTTTAGATGATGAATCTCTTGTGGACAAGATAATTGATATTATGCCCAATGAATGGGAATCCAAGAGAACAGCTATTGATGAGAACAGGAAGGTTACTCAAATTACTCTTGATGAATTATTTGGAACTCTTCTACAACATGAGACTAGAATGAAGAGGGATGCTGACAACATCAAGAAGAAGAATGGAAATGGTACTGTTGCTTTTACTACAACTTCAAATCAGATGAAAGCTAAGACTCCTGAGAGAGTAACCAGATCTAAATCGAAGAAAGTCATTTTCCAATCCGAATCTAGTGAAAGTGAAGTTTCAGAAAATGAATTAGCTAATCTTGCTCGAAGGATGAACAAGATAGCTGGACAGAGAAACTTTCAATCCAAGTATAAGAAGAAGGATAGGAAAGATAAGAAAGATGGAGAAGTTACTTGTTATGAATGCAAGAGAGCTGGGCATATTAGACCAGATTGCCCTATACTCAAAAAGAAAGAAAGAAAGGAAAGGCATTCAGACAGGAACAGGAAGAAGTATTACAAAGCTAAAGCTAAGAAAGTTTTGAAAGCTAATGACACCTGGAGTGCCAGTGGTGGTGACTCTTCAGATGAATCTTCTGAATATGAATCTTCAGGACAGAAGAATCTCGGTCTTATAGCCAGATTACCTGTTGATAATCATTGTCTTATGGCTAAGGTACGAAATGCTGAATCTTTGACCAATGTTTCCTTAAATCCTAATGATAATAAGTATTATAACTCTTCTGATGAAGAATCATCTTCTGATGAGGAAAATACTTTACCTACCTTTGAAGAAGTATCTAGGTTTGCTGAACTTCTTGAGATTGAGAATTCCAAACTCAACAAGAAACTTGATAAGGCAAATTCTAGGAATTCTATTCTTACTAAAGAGATATCAGATCTTTCTAAAGATCTTGATAAGAAAAATGCTGATTTTGAAAGTATTTCAAAAAATCTTGAGGAAGTAAGTTCTGAGAAGAATAAACTTTCTAAAGAGTTAGAAAAAGTAATTTCTAATAAAAATGTTTTCGAGCCTAACTCTAGTTCCAAAACTAATGATTTTGAGGATAAAAACTTGGTTGTAAAACTCAAGTCCTAAATATTTTCCTTAAAGAAGTGTTTATCAAACTTTACCCATGGTAAGGAAAATTTTGATAAGATGTATTCTCAAATACGACCTTTAAGAAATAAATCCGGATTTGGTTATACCCATGCAAAACCAGTTTTCAGCAACAATTATTTTGTTCCTCAAAGTGCTCCATTTTGTACTAAGTGTCAATGTGGTGGTCACTGGGCAAGAAATTGTTCCTTAAACAAAACCCAATCCTTAGGTTTTCATAAAGCTTATTTTTCTAAGAAAATGTGGATACCTAAAATTTTATTGTCTGGAAATCTCGGATCCAAACAAGTTTGGATTCCGAAAGTCTAACTTTGTTCTTAATTTCAGGAAAATAAAGAAAGTTCCAGCAACAATATTTGGTACATGGATAGTGGATGTTCCCGGCATATGACTGGTAACAAAAGTTTTTTTGAAAAGATTATCAAAACGAAAGGAGGAAAGGTAACTTTCGGAGACAATGCTAAGGGAGAGATTGTTGGTATTGGTAATATAGTTCTTTTGGGTAAAACTTTGATTTCAAATGTTCTTTTTGTTAAAGGTCTTAAGCACAACCTCATTAGCATAAGTCAATTATGTGATGAAGGTTACCTTGTGAATTTTAGGAATGATAAATGCTTAGTTCACAATTCCAAGGAAGAATTTATTCTCTCAGCCAACAGGCAAGAGAATGTTTACACCTTAAACTTAGAAGACTTAAGAAGCCAAGATTTACCTTGCCTAAGTGCAATGGAAGATCATTCTTGGTTATGGCATAGAAGACTAGGACACTGTAATCTTAGAAACCTATGTAAACTCTCTAAGAAGAAACTTGTTAAGGATCTACCGGAACTTAGATTTGATTCTTCTAAAGTTTGTGATCCTTGTCAATATGGCAAGCAACATAAATCTAGTTTTAAGTCAATCGGTGAAGTCTCAACAACTGATGCATTACAGTTGGTGCACATGGATCTTTTCGGTCCAACACAAACTGGAAGCATTGGAGGCAAATACTATGTGTTTGTTCTAGTTGATGATTACACTAGATTTACTTGGGTCTATTTTCTAGCAAGGAAATCTGAAGCTTTTTCTTATTTCAAAAGTTTTAGAGCTCAAGTTAAAAATGAGAAAAACCTTCCATTGAAAACTATTCATAGTGATCATGGAGGAGAATTTCAAAATTCAGATTTTGAAACTTTTTGTAGTAAGAAAGGTATTACTCACAACTTTTCAGCACCTAGAACTCCTCAACAGAATGGTGTAGTTGAAAGAAGAAATAGAATTCTTCAAGAAATAACTAGAACCATGTTGAGTGAATATTCTATTGCTAGACATTTCTGGGCTGAAGCTGTAAGTACTGCTTGTTATACTATAAATCGAGTTTTGATTAGACCTTTTCTTAATAAAACTCCTTATGAGTTATGGAATGGTAGAAAACCTAGACTTTCCTACTTCAAGGTTTTTGGCTGCAAAGTATTCATTTTGAATACTAAAGATAACTTACATAAATTTGCACCAAAATCAGATGAAGGAATTTTCTTAGGATATTCCACAACCTCTAAGGCTTATAGAGTGTTTAATAAAAATACTTGTACTGTTGAGGAAACAGTACATGTGAAATTTGATGAGTCTGATCCTTTTGTTTTTAAAACCTCCCAACCTACATCCTCGGATGTGTTTTCAAAAACTGATTATCAATCTTCGATAGAAGAACTTTCTGATAAGGAAATTGTTCCAGAAGATACTTCTGAAACATTCACCCCAGAAGACTTTCTACCCTATGTTGATGAACAGGTTTTACAAAACCCAAATCAGATGTTTCTTAAGAATCATCCCAGTGATAGTATCATTGGTGATGTAAATCAACCTGTAAGGACTAGAAGTTCCTTAAGAAATGAAGTAGAACATCTAGCATTTCTTTCCCAATTAGAACCTAAAAGCACTGATGAAGCTTTAGGAGATGATGATTGGATCAAAGCAATGCAAGATGAACTAAATGAATTCGAAAGGAATAAAGTCTGGACCTTGGTTGAAAGACCTAAGGAAACTTCTGTTATTGGAGTAAAATGGGTCTTCAGAAACAAATGTGATGAAAATGGAGTCATTGTTAGAAATAAAGCTAGACTTGTTGCTAAAGGCTATAATCAGCAAGAAGGAATAGACTATGAAGAAACCTATGCTCCAGTAGCTAGACTTGAATCTATCCGTATTCTACTTGCCTTTGCAGCATTCTTTAATTTCAAATTATTTCAAATGGATGTAAAATGTGCTTTTCTTAACGGTTATGTTCAAGAGGAAGTTTTTGTTGAACAACCTCCTGGCTTTGAAGATACAAAACATCCAGATCATGTTTTTAGACTTACCAAAGCTTTGTATGGCCTTAAACAAGCCCCACGAGCATGGTATGATAGACTCACTGGATTTTTACTTCAAAATAATTATGTTAAGGGAAATGCAGATCCAACCATTTTTATAAAGAAAGATAAGAAAAATGTTTTGATTGTCCAAATTTATGTTGATGACATTATATTTGGTTAAACTCAGCAATCTTTGACTGATTCTTTTGCTAGTCTAATGAAATCTGAGTTTGAAATGAGTATGATGGGTGAGTTAACATTTTTTCTTGGTTTTCAAATTTCTCAAAAACCAGAAGGAACCTACATATCTCAACATAAGTATATTAAAGATCTTCTTAAAAAGTATGGTTATGACAACACTAAGAGTATAAGTACTCCTATTGGTACCTCAAACTCTTTAGATCTTGATGAAGCTGGAAAACCAGTAGATCAAACATCTTTTAGAGGTATGATTGGAAGTCTACTTTACTTAACAGCTAGTCGACCAGACTTAATGTTTTCAGTATGCTTATGTGCAAGATATCAATCCAATCCTAAGGAATCCCACTTAAAGGCAGTAAAAAGAATTTTTCGCTACCTTAAGGGAACCATGGATCTAGGATTATTTTATACTTCTGGAAATGATTTTGTTCTAAAAAGTTTTTCTGATGCTGACTTTGGAGGATGTAGAATGGATAGAAAGAGTACATCCGGAACTTGTCATTTCTTAGGAGATTCATTAGTTTCTTGGTCATGCAAGAAGCAACATTCTGTTGCACTCTCCACTGCTGAAGCTGAATATGTAGCAGCTGGAAGTTGTTGTGCACAAGTGTTGTGGATGCAACACACACTCACAGACTATGGCTTGAGTTTTACTAAAACTCAAATTTTGTGTGATAACACAAGTGCCATTGCCCTAAGTAAAAACCCTGCACATCACTCTCGTGCAAAACACATAGATATTAGGCATCACTTTCTTAGGGATCACACACTTAAAGGAGATATTATTCTTCAATTTATCGGAACGCAAGATCAACTTGCTGACATTTTCACAAAATCCTTGCCTTCTGATAGATTTGAATATATCAAACAAAAGTTAGGAATGATAACCGTAAGGTAATCTTCCTTAATTAACTTTTTGTTGAAAAAGTCTCCTTACAGTAATAAACTCCTTTTCATAGGGGGAGTACATTTCGTTGTTTAAACGAAGTTTTTCAAATTTTGTTTTCCAACTTTTCGGAACGACAATTTCCGGAATGGAACTTCCGGAACTACAGTTTTCCAGAAAGGATATTTTCGTACAGAATACTTCTGGAATGAAAGTATTCGTATTGTAAATTTCCGGAATGAACAACTTTCGTACTGGAACTTCCATAACCAGATTTTCGTACCAAGTTTGAGTTTTTCGTATTGAGTTTTTCGTATTGAGTTTTTCGTATTGAATTTTTCGTAGTCGTCTTTATATTACCCATTACGAACAACTTTCCTAAGCTAATCCGAAAGGTATGATTTCCTTACTGAAGTTTTCGTAATCAAATTTTACTTGCTGGCATTTTCTTATAGTTTGTTTTCGGTTTTTGGATTTCTTAAATTCTGTTTTAATAAAACCTCAAAAAGATCGGATTCAACCTCTCAACCGTCAGATTTGATCTCAGATCATTCTAAACCGTTAGATCAACCGAGGAAGTTGAACCGTCATCCCAAATGCCTATATAAAGGGGACCCTATTTTCTCGTCCCACATCGATTTCAAGCTTTTGCGTGCTGAAGCTCTGCCTCTCCGATTTAAGGCTGTTCCGAATCACAGTTTTCTCTGCTCCGAACTTCAGTCTTCTCCGTTCCGAATATCTCAGAGGACTTCTGATCCGAATGTCTGCAGAGTTAGCTTCTCAAGAGATGTCTTCAACCAAGCCTATTTCTCAATGGTTAGTATACAGAGAAAGGTTACTCCATACCGATTTCTTCAACAACTATGATTCTCTCATCTCAAAGAATATCAAGTTGAATGGCTGGGAAGATGTTGCAGTATCTAAAACCGGGGATCAAGATGAGGTATTTTCTGATTTGCTTGTTGAATTTTATGAGTCAGTTTCTTTCTTCAACGAAGATGATAGGGAGAAGTTTTCGTTCAAGTCGTATGGAAAGACTTATAAACTATCTTACACCAAGGCTGCAAGCTTGGTAGGTTTATCTTATGAAGGTGAGGCTGAGTTTATTTCTCATGTATTGCCGGACAACAAGGGTAGTTTCAACAAGGAAAAGGCTTTAGAAACCCTCGGACTTGCTGATGACAAGGCTCCGAAAATTGCAAGTCTTCCTACAAATTTCCGGATTCTTGAATTATGGGTACAAGGACTCATCGTACCGAGAAAAGGGGATAAGGACAGCCTGAAGAAAAGTGAGATCTACATCTTAAACTTTTTGATAAATCTAAGAAAATTCAACCTCATGAGGCATATTCTTATAACCATCGAGAACCTTAAGAAAGGAAATCTCAGAGCTCAGATTGTTATGTACCCAGCCATTTTATCTAAGCTCATAGTTCGGTGCCTTGAATCTTTCAAGGTAGCTTGCAAATCAAAACCAAAGGTGTGTAAAATCCTGTTAGTAAGTGATGACACTCTCAAGAGAATGAATGTGGCCTTCAACAAGGAAATTGGAGAGTTCGTTGACCTGCCTGATCAGGAAGAAACGACTACGAAAGTGGCTGATCCGGAACCCTCCAAGCCGGTAAGGAAGAGGAAGCTGAAAGAAGTAGTTGGTGGAGCTAAGGAACCCAAGTCTAAGGAAGTCCACTCCGCACCTCCTAAGCCTAAGAAGAAGAAGACCTATACTGAGGAGGTTGCAGCAAAGTGGAGAGCTGACAAGGAGAAGAGGAAGGAAGGAGATCCGCAGTTCGGATTGGATCCCGCAGAGGCTAAGGCTCTGAAAGAAAAGGCTGCTGATGAGCTCGAGAAGCAAGCTAAGGAAAAGAAGCTGAAGAAGAAGTTGTCAGAAGCTGAGGCTGTGCAAGCGTTGTTGAAATTTAATGAAATAGTTTCAGCAACCATTCCCGTTCCGAGAACTTTTTCTCTGGATTCTCTACCTGAGACTCCAGGAAGAAATCTCGATGATCCGAAAGAGGCTGCTGCTAAGAATGCTGAGGTAGATGAACAAGTGGAACAAGCTGAAGAGGTTGCTGAAGGAAGTGGCGAGACAGGAGATGTGCTCAGACAGGTAGATGAATATAAGGGAACTCCCTCGGAACACCTGTCGCTCCGAACATCTGAAGCCGAATCTTCAAAACTAGTTACTCCAGTAATAGAAGGAAAGGAAGGAGAAGAAGAAGTTTCGTATCATGGAGAAGAAGAACAATTTTTACTTGATGCTGCTCAGAAAGAAAATCTAGAAGTTGTTGTTGAGAAAGATGATGTTGTTCAGGTCTCTGATAGTGAGAAAAGGTCTCCGGAACAGGTTTTTATTCCAGAAAAAGATAAGGGGAAACAAATTCTTGTTGATACCCCGAGTTCAGAAAAGAGTATGAGGAAGGAAGCTGGTAGCTCTTCTAAGAGGAAGTTGGAGCTGATTGAAGAAGAAAATTCTCCTAGCAAGATGTCAGATTCGGAGTCATCATCGTTGGGGCACGATTTTGTTGTTCAGTCCTTGAAAAAGTTGGTGGGAACCATTCCGACCTTCTCCAGTATTGATTCTCGGTGCCAGATGCTCCAACATACGCTAAATCAGAAAACTGACTCCGTATCCATGGTTATGGATAAATGTGTTGAGATAGAAGCCCAGTTCAAAAATTTCTTCATTGGTTACGAAGCCCATAAAAGATCTTGCAAAAGGATGACTAGCTGGTCAAAGAAGAATGTGGAAGAGATGAGGTTGCTGGATGAGTTTCAGGAGAATGTTAAGGATGCTTTTGAAACCGAGGACAAAAAGATTAAAGAGCTGACTGCATCGTTCGAACAAAGGTTGATAGAGGAAAGGAACATTCGGATTCAGGAAGTGAGATATCTTAATGGAAAGCTCAACTCCGTAAATCAGAGTTGGAAATTTGAAAGGGATCATCGAATCAATTTTCTAGAAAGGATAAAGGCTCAGGAAGAGAAAATGGAAGCTCAGGAAGAAAAGCTGAAGGCTCAGGAAGAAGTAATTCAAGTTCAGACAGCAAGAATACTTGCTTTAGAAAAGCAAGCAGAGGAAGATCACAAAGACCTCAAGAAGATCAAGACAATTCTTAAGGGGCTAATGTCGAAGGAGAAAGATCCCAAATGACCAATCCGATCTTTTTGTTGTAATCTGTTTTTCTTGCTGACATTTCAAATTTAATGAGAATCGTGCTTGTTGTTTCGTTTTGTTGTCGTTACTAATCTTACAGGTACTTTGTTAAGTTTTTCCATTCCCTCAAATTTTTTTTGAAAATCACAAAGGGGGAGAAGGAAAAGATCCTTAAGAAAAAGAGGAAATCTATTAAGAGTTTTTCAAAGGGGGAGAAAGGAAAATACCCAAGGAGAAAGAACTCTAATAAGAGTTTGTTTAAGGGGGAGTTTTTATTAAAGAAACATCACTCCGGAAAAGTGAATACGATCCTTAGAGTTTCAAAGCCTAAGGGGGAGTTAGTCGTATTCATCTATATTCTTAAACCAAGGGAGATAAGCTTTAATGTGTTTCTTTCTTCTTAGAAATAGCTTTTTCGTAAGGATGTTTGTGCTTTCCAAAAAGGGGGAGATTGTTGAGTCAATAAGGTTTTCCTTATGACTTTTCCATTCCTTCTTGTTTTGAAAATCACAAACACCTTATCCTTAAGGAAAATCGCTTTTGTAAGGAAAATCGCTTTTGTAAGGAAAAATGCTTTCTTAAGGAAAATCGCTTTTATAAGAAAAATTATCCTTATCATATTTTCATTAATATTTTTCTTAAGTATGAAATTCGGATTCACGTTCTCGGAATCATTAAAACTGATAAAAAGCATTCTGTTTTAGGGTTCGGATTCTGGACAAGAACTATAAGGAAGTTACATTCCGAATTCCAGTTATGAATTCTGACTAAGTTCTATTCCAGATTCAGGATACGAATTCTAATGAAGAATTCCCATTACGAATTCTAATGAAGAATTCTCATTACGAATTCTCATTACGAATTCTGAAGAAGAATTCTCATTACGAATTCTAATGAAGAAATCTCATTACGAATTCTCATTACGAATTCTAATGAAGAATTCCCATTACAAATTCTAATGAAGAAATCTCATGACGAATTCTCATTCCGAATTCCAATTCCGAATTCACCTATTAAACAGAATCTGGTTATCATTGTTTTATACACTCTGAATTTATTCACTCCGAACTTTCACTCCGAAATTTCTATTCCGAACTTTTATGTTATGGGTTTAAAACGATGTCGTACTTTCTGTTACACTTGTTTTGTTATAAAACGATGTCGTCCATTTTGTTATAAACTAACCGTTGTCTAAGTGACACGTGTACAGGTCCCTCCGAACTTTAAGGAAAATATGACCGTTGGAGGAGGAGCCGACCATACCTATAAATAGGAGCTCATTTGAAAGAGCTCGTAGTTAGCGGTTGTGACTTCTGTGCTTACATGCTGTTGAAGTGATTTCTAGAGAGAGAGTCTCTTATTAACTCTCAAAGCTTCGTGCGACTCCGAATGCTGTTGATTACATTCGAGGGCTTCCGGGGATAGGAAGACAGAGGTGCCGACTACCTTAAAGATCGAGGGCTTTCTTGCTGAGAAAGACAGAGGTGCCGACTACCTTAAAGATCGAGGGCTTTCTTGCTGAGAAAGACAGAGGTTTCCAACTACCTTGAAGTTGAGGGCTTGCGGGGATAGCAAGACAGAGACACCGATCTTCGTATCGAGGGCTTACCCTGGTGTGGGTAAGACAGACTTGCTTGAAAGTATAAATCAAGGGACCTTTATCCAAGGTTGTTGGATACCCTTCTCTTTGGGTTAAAAGACTATTATCTTGTTACTAGTAGTTTTACTACTTGTTTTTATTCCGCTGTAATTTGTATCTTAAGGAAAGTATAACTTTCTTATACTTCCTTACTTACTCTGATTAGTTTAGATTCTATACGCTTTAAGGTAGAATCTCATATTGTAACTTTTGTTAAGTTTCAATTTCCGGAACCATATTTCCGGAACCTACTTTTGGAATCCCTTTCCAAGTTCAGTTCGGTGTTAGAGGTGTTGTGAATTTACTTAGTTTAACTTTGTTAAACTTAGTCCTTTCCTTTTCTTAAGGAAACTCTAGTTATTCGTAACTAACTTTAAAGGTTCCAAAGGAATTTTTAAAGTATACAATTCACCCCCCCTCTTGTATATTGAGCATCTCATATTATATTTCGATCCTACATCAGTCACATCTCAATTACTAAAAAGTGTCACTTAGAGTATACCCAAAGGACTATCTCATCACACCTATCCCAATGTCATAGATGATTCATCAATTGAATGCCTGATCTGAAAGATATTAAAATTTTAGTAAAATGGGGCCGGTTTCATTTGGGCCCGGTCTGACTTGGTTGGGCCAACCCGAACCAACTAGGCCTGGGGTCCCAGATGACCCACCCCGATTCACCCGGAAAAACCCAACTCGATCCGGCCTAGCCCAATGGCCAGGACCATTGGGCCTTGCTGGACCCAGCATGGTTTGTTTGCAGGTCCAACCCGCCAGGTCCCTTAATGACCTAGTATACATTCTCTGGCCCGGTCTGACTTAGTTAGACCAGTTTCTTTCTAGCTGAGTCACACAACATTCTTGTTTTATATCCAGTTCGGCCCTTATGGCGGGCCAGTTCTCCTCTAGCCCAGGCTTCCTAGCAGCCTTTTTCACTCCATTGGCCTTGTTCACATCAGCGGGCCAACTTGGGTGCAACCTAGATGTTGTGCTGGCATCTAGTTAACACAACCACGCGGCCGTCTGAGGTCGAACACCTCCCCTCCACACACGGTCCAGTGTGGACCGTGTGCCAGTGCACGTCGCGGGTCACCCCATAGGCTGCTCGAACTGAAATGACACTCAAACGACACCCCCCTGCACCACTATGGCCTCTTCCGCCTCAGCGTGCCACCTGGGTGTGCCAACAGTTTCCTCTATGGGCCACCAGACTTGCTCCAGTGGTTCATTTTCTGATCCGTCTGCGCTTTTGGATTTGTTGGGGGTGCCAATGTCACTGCCACATACTCTTCACTATTTTTCCATCACTTAGTTGGTCCGACCTCATTTGGAATCCCTCATCAAAGATCTAACATGACATCGTGGGTTTATCGGTGAAGAACAAGGTGAGAGAGAGGGGGGATCACAGAGAACACCCAAGGAACAAACTGACCTTTGTTCGTGTCGACCAAGAATTTTTCTTGTTAGTGGGATCATAAAGCATAATTTAAATCACCAGTATTTAATTCATAATATCAAAACCACAATAATATTTCCCAATCCCGCAAGAATAATCCATCCGTAGATCAACTAGTTAGTGAGTTTATCCATGTTCTTTGATTAGAAGGGAAAAAGAGGGGAAAAACAATTACTTAGATTTAAACCCCTACCTGGGAAAAGGAGATCAGTCGAGGAAGATCGATCGTTGTCATCCATCGATCTCCAGTTCTGATTCTCTCTCCAAGGGTATTGTTGGTGCTTTTTTGATTCACTGGAATTATTCATTGGATAGGTTTACTTATTTTTTTATCAGAGGAATTCCTGGGTTGTTTGTCAACCAAGAATCCCTATTTAAATAGAGAATGAATAAACACTGCACATTGCAGCATCACCACACTGATTTATTAATAAGGTCCATTAATGGATTCAGTGTCGCCTCATCGTTGTATCACAACGCTGATGAGTAGTTGCTTAATGATGAAGAGAAAATAATAAAATAACATTTTTAAGTTATTTTATTTTTCTTCTCAAAGTCCCAAAAACTATCTTTTTTGGTCAACTCGTGCTGGTCAATGTTAGGCCCTTTCTAATAAAATACTGATACTCTGAGTTCAATGGTTCCCTCATATTTTTGATCCGGGCACTAGTTTAAAAGTTAGAAAAACCAGCTCCCATGATTATTTAATGAACTTTAAAAATAGTTTGAAAATATATTCTGGCCACTCCAGGACTTAGAATCATCCCCCTTCTTAGATCCTGGTCTCAAAATAATCTGATATAATTTAAAAAAAATTACATGGAATTTCGGGACATTAAATTACTCCCACCTTTAGAGCTTTACATCCTCAAAATCCAAAATAAGGGTTAATCAAATAAATGGGGGTACTGAGAATGAATTTGAGCCTCCTTTTCCCATGTTCTCTCCTAGATATTCCAAGGCTTCCAATGAACATGCACTAGAGGAATCAACCATCCTCGAAGGATCCTCTCCTGCCGATCCTCTATCTTTACTAGGTACTTTGCGAATGTTTCCCCTTTTTCAATCTCTAACTCGCTTGGTTTGATGATGTCAGAAGGGTCGTGTATGTATCTCCTCAGCTGGGATACATGGAAGAAGCTATGCACCCTCTCTAACTACGGATGTAGAGCCAAGTGGTACACCACCTCGCCAACTCTTCTCAGAATAAAGAAAGGGCTAATGAATCTTGGAGACAACTTTCCACCCCTTCCAAATATCTATATCCCTCGTCGAGGAGAGACCCACAAGAATATATAGCCCCCTCCTCGAACATGAAGGGTCTCCATCCCCTATCATCATAGGACTTATTTCAGCTCTGTGAAATCTTCATCCACTCTCAGATGACCTACACCTTCTTAGTGGTAACCTATACCATCTTTGGACCCATGAGTGTTGACTCCCCTGGGTATGTCCAGCATAACAGTGACATGAATGTTCATCCGTAAAGTTCCACAATAGTTCCATACCGATGGTGGAGTGGTATCTGTTGTTATACTCAAGCTCCACCAGTGGAAGTTGATCCTCCCAACTATAAAAAAAATAAAGAACACAAGCATGAAGAATGTCCTCTATGGTCTGTATGGTTCACTCTATCTGACCATCCGTCTGTGGGTGAAAGGTTGTACTCAAGTGAAGATGAGTCCCAAACACCTCATGCAATCCCTTCCACAACTGGGATGTAAAGCGTGCATCATGATATGAGACTATCGTAGATGGGACTCCATGTAGTTGAACTATCTCCTGCTTGTATAGACATCCCAATCTCTCTACTGAACCCTTTTCTCAAATGGGTAGGAAGTGGGCCGACTTGGTGAGTCAGTCTACGATCACCCAGATGGTATCGTGCGCCCTGGAAGTACATGGTAAGACCATCACTAAGTCCATCGATATCCCACCCCACTTCCACTATGGTACCTTGAGGAGTTGATTTAAACCTGTTGGAACCTGGTTCTCTTCCTTAACTTGCTGAAAAGTGAGGAATCTCAAGACAAACTCTACCACTGCCTTCTTCATCCCCGACTACTAGTACTGACATCAGAGGTCTTGGTAAATCTTCACCACACCTAGATGTACCACCAAAGGAGATGTATGGATCTCCCTCAACAAATCCCCCCCAACGCCACTGGTACTATGGTGCATCCTTTGAAAAGGATGACATGCTCCCCACACTTCTAATATCCATCAGGGGCATGCCCTATGGACATCTGGGTACGTGTAGTCTCGCAGCTGGCATATCCAAGTTGCGCCTCCCTAACTCGTTGTAAGAGTGGAGGGGAAACTACCACCAAATAAATAAAATATGTCACCTCTCTATCCATGAAGGATATCTTAAGTGAGGCCAACTGATCTAAGGCCTCGCTCAGTAGCTATAAACTCGATCTTCTGTTGAGAGCATCTTCCACCATGTTTCCTTTCCCAAGAGTATAGACTATCTTGAAGTCATAATCCTGGAGGAACTCTATCCAAAATCACTTTCTCAGATTCACATCCTTTTGAGAAAATATATACATGAGACTCTTTTGGTCAGAGAAGACAATGAATCTTTCTCCTATAAGGTAGTGTTGCCACATCTTCAGTATGGAGACTACCATTTCTAACTCAAGGTCACGAGTCACATAGTTCTGCTCATGCAGTCTCAATTGTGATGAGCCATAAGAAATCACTACTTTCCCTGCATCAGGACACAACCAATCCTGGTTCTTGATGCGTCATATAACACCACATAGTCGGTTACCTCCTCTAGAAGCCTCAATATAGGAGCACTCGTCAAGCTCTTCCTCAGCTACTGAAACCTCTACTGGAATCTTTCTATCCACATGAAGGGTTTTCCATTCTTTGTCAACTCTTTCATGGGTGCTACTACTTTTTAGAAGTCAGGTAAAAACCTCCAATAGTACCCAGCCAACCCAAGGAAACTCCACACCTTGTAACTCTCTTGGGTGGATCCCAAGAAAGAACCTCCTTGATCTTCACTAGATCCACCACAATTCCATCCTCTGAGATGACATGTCATAGGAAGTGGACCTTTCATATATATAACTCACACTTTGAGAGCTTTCCATAATCTGGTGATCTCAGAGTGTGTCCAGAACCATCCTTAGGTGCATTGCCTGATCCTCCTCGGACACTGAATACACTATGATGTCATCAATGAAGACCACTACAAACCAGTGTATATACGACCAGAAGATCCTGTTCATGAGTCCCATGAACACTTCTGGGTAATTCTTCACAACAAATTTCATTATTAAGTACTCTTAGTGGCTGCAGTGATATCCGAAATCTGTCTTTGAGATGTCCTCATCCTGTACTCAAAGCTAGTGATAACCTGATTTGAGGTTTATCTTTGATAAACATCTCACTCCCTTTAGCTAATCAAAGAGGTCATTAATCCTCGGTAGAGGATACTTGTTCTTTATGGTTACCCAGTTCAAGCACCGAAATTCTATTCATAACCTCAAGTTTCTATCTGCCTTTTTGGAAAACAAAACTGGGGATTCCCATGGTGAAATGATGGGCCTTACGAACCCCTTCCTATGAAAGTCCTCAAACTATACCCTCAGCTCTCGGATCTCTGTGGGAGTTATATGATATGCAGGTGTAGATATTGGTGTCATCTTGGGGTACATATCAATGCAATTCTACCTCTCTGTGAGGAGGTAGTCTTGGAAAATCCTTAGGAAAGATTTCCTCATACTCATCCACCACTGTAGGAAACTATGCACTCGTCTTACCCACTACACCGAGGTTCATGCTAGCCAACTGATGAGTGATCGAATGCAACCTCCTATGTGTGAGTCCATCCAGAACTACTCTGTATGAGTCTCTAATCGTAAGGATTGATCCAACGACTTGATCAGAATATATGAGCTCTGAACAAGTTCCACAATAAGGAAAGAGTGACTGGAACCTATATCTATAAGAACTAAAGATAAAGTGGAAACTACATAGATCGTAACTCATATCATCTCTTGGAAGTCGGGACCATAGGCCTCAATTACCGAATGTTGATCCCACCCTTTTCCACCCACTCTTAAAGCCTATGGTGGACCGCCTAGGATTGGTGGAGGTAGTACCTTGTACCTACGCCCACCTCCTATCACTTGTCCCGATCCTCTATCACATCCGCTGCCTGAAGGATCGCCCTGTTCTTATATCTACTGCTTCCTCGGTGGTACCTCGACATCTATTGGCCCTTTTCATAGTGATTTGGGAAATATTGAGCCATGTGCCCCTTCCCATCACACGCGTATCATACACTGCACCTCTGGTGACTCCCTCTACCATGGGAGCCTCTTATTACCGACCCTGAGTCTTGGGGTCTTCTTTTGAATGGTCTGGACCATTTGGGCCTCTGCCTCATCTGTTGGCTACCTTCCATGGATGAATCAGCCACATATCTCTCAGTGGTAGCTCCCACTATCAGTTCCTGCTCTGTGAGGAATCTCTCTTCTAGTAGAGATCGCTCCAGCACCCCAACCTGTGTAGGGATGCTGAGGGAAATCATCAATTCCTTGATATCCCGTCAGAGTCTCTACTCAATGGTCTTGGACCTGAAGAAAGGGTCTTGTAATATATCCATAGAGTAATAGGATAGGTCTGTGAACCTCGCAGAGTACTCAGATACTGTCAGGCTTCCCTGTTATAGGTGAGTCAAATCCTGTATGCACATTGAGTGCAAAGTCACGGGGAAGAAATCCTCCCTGAAAAGTCACTTTAAGTCAAACCTTGTGAGGGTCAACTCCTCATGTGTCTGGATCATCAAACTCCACCATCTCCCTATAGAGCCCTACAGAAGGCTCACAGTTAGAACTACCATCTAGTTAAGTGGCATCCTCACTAAGCGGGAGACTTGTGTCACCACCTCCATCCAATCCTCAATGAAATGAGGATCTGTCTCTCCCTTAAACCTAGGATTTATCTATCTCTATAACTCATGTAAGTCACTGAGCTTATGTGCATCCTATAATAGTATTTCTGGTATTAACAGCGGACCGACAGGTGGTGGTATCGTTGGGACACCGCCCAAAGGTATCATCTTGGGTAACGATCCCTGGAATAAAGCCTCATCACTCTATGGACCATCCTCATGGTCATGCATTGGAATGCCGACTGAATTCCTGTGTGGAGGCATCTTTAAGGGTATCAAGATGAACCATAATTAATATATTATAACTAGTTTGCTGACTCTGACTCAAAAAGATCATGATAAAAACAATCAAAGATGAATGCAACTAGTATTTTTATGTACCGAGTCAGAAAGCAGAATTTAGGGTCCTGATGTATGGATATGTCATCCACCACACCAACACTAGACTCCCTAGCCTGAAATATGAACTATAAAAACTTAATACCATTTCCCCATCAAAATTTTTAGACTCTTAGTTCTTCTAATAGAACCGACTGCCCTATGATACCACTTTGTCACGACCCGTACCCTAAGGATCTTACTGTGACTAACCTAACCCCACATTCCATAGGTTAGGGGATGGAGACTAGCACTGAGTAGGCATATCCCAAAAAGGGAAGACATTGACTTTAAACCTGTACACACACACAAATCACAAACTGTATATAGTAAACACAAAGTAAACCACAACTATCACTGAGAAAACTACTGAGAGTACAGTACTAACTGAAAGTACAAAGGGGCCATAATAAAAGTCCAAAACCACAAAGTAAAGTACAAATACCACGGTATGTCTACTTAAGACCCTACCTGAAGGGTAAGTGAAGGGTAGCAGCCTGTAACCATAGAAGTATGCCCGTCCATCCTGTCTCACTGAGAACCACCTAGTCCTGAATCACCAAGGTCTCCATCAAAGCGTCGATAAACTACATGAGGCACAATGCGTGTGGTTGAAGCCCGTGAAGGGGTGAGTAACACAATACATAGTAGGGAAAACAAACCACAAAGGAAATACCACAAATAAAGACCACAAAGTAAGACCACAAATCCAAGACATATAACATAGGGTATTACTCAAAGTATAGAAAGTTAGATTATCATTCTTAAAACTGAATCATGTTGTACTACTGAGGGACTCATCCCTGATGAGTCACTGAGGTCCGATTGGATACTAGACCACTAAGGCCCTCTCCACTACTGGACCACTGAGGTCCACTCTTCTACTAGACCATGGAGGTCCACTCGTCTACTGGACCACGGAGGTCCACTCGGCTATTGGACCACCAAGGTTCGCTCGACTACTGGACCACCGAGGTTCTCTCGGCTACTGGACCACCGAGGTCCGCTTGGATACTGGACCATGGTGGTTTCATTGGATACTGAACCATGATGGTCCACTTGACTACTGGACCACTGAGGTCCACTCGATTGCTAGACCACAGAGGTCTGCTCTGCTATTGGACCATCGAGGTTCGCTCTGTTATTGGACCACTGAGGTCTACTCTGCTACAAGACCACCGAGGTCTGCTCTGCCACTGGACCACTGAGGAATGCTCTACTATTAGACCACCAAGGTCCTATCTAATATTATACCAACAATTTTTGCTTTGATATTAGGCCACCAAGGTCTCGTTCGTCATTTCCTACATGTCACAACCAGCCATAGGATTCTCGCTTGTAGCGCACTTGATTCTAGGAGAATCTACCCCTCAAGCCATCATTCGCATCTCAACTGCCATGAAGTCTCACTTAGAGTATAAAAAAAGGACCGTCTCATCGTAAGAGTCTCAATTCCATAGACGTCGTGTCAATTGAATGCCTAGTCTGAAATATATTGACGTTTTAGTAAACAGGGACCGGTTGTGTTCGGGCCCAATCTGACTTGGTTAGACCGAACCGAACTAACCCAGATTGGGGTACCACATGACCCACCCCAATTCGGCCAATCTGAACCGACCTGATTGGGTCTGGGCCGACCTGTCCCAGCCTGGACCAGTTTCCAGGCCCATTAGGCCTTGTTGGACTCGGCCCGGTTCGGCCGCGGGTCTAGACCGCCGAGTCGCCCAATGACCCGATCCGCATTCTCTAGCCCGGTAGGACTTAGTTGGACCCATTTCTTTCCATCTAGGCCATACAGTGACCCAGTTTCCTATCCAGCCTGGTCTGTATGGAAGGCCGGTTCTCCTACAGCTCGGGCCGTCCAGCAGTTCGGTTCACTCTATCGCCCCTGTTTACATTGGCAATACAGATTGGGTCCAGCTCAGATGATGTACAAGCATCTGGTTTGCACAGCCACACAGCCGGCTGAGGATGACCACCACCCCTTTGCACGCGGTATAGCGTGGACCGTGTGGCAGTGCACTCCGAGACCCGCCCCACGAGTCGTTCGAAACAACACCGCCCCCCTCTGCATTTTCGCGACCACTGCTGGCCACAACCTCCACTGCCTCCTGCCCACGGCCACCGCCGACACGCTGTCGATCTCCTCTGCGGGCCACCAGACTCGCTTTGGTGGTCCATTTTATGATCCTTCTATGCTTCTGGGTTTCTTAGGGAGGCACTATCATTTCTGTATACTCTTTTCTATTTTTCCATCGCTCCTGGGGTCTGACATCCTTTGGAATCCCCATGGAAAAGATCTAATGCGACCTCATGGGTTCATCGACGAAGAAGAAGGAGAGAGAGAGGGGATCACTGAGAATACCCAATGAACAAACCAACCTTGGTTCATGTCAACCCAAAATTTTTCTTGTCAGTAGGATCACGAAGAATAATTCAAATCAGCAAGATTTAATTCCCAATATCAAACCCACAATAATATTTCCCAATCCCACAAGAAGAATTTATCCACAGATCAACTAGTTAGTGATTTGATCCACGTTCTTTGATTATAATTGAAGAACATGTAAAAAACAATCACTTAGATTTAAAACCCTACTTGGGAAAAGGAGATCGATCGAGGAAGATCACCCATAGTTTTTCGTTGATCTCTAGTTATGATACGCTCTCCAAGGGTATCATTTCCTCTTTTTCGATTCGCTAGTGTTCATACCATGTATTGATGTTTTTATGGGATTACATGGACTTTATTATATATGAGTAAATGAGTATGCATGTATTTTAATTAATTAAAGTGGTCAAGTGATTGGTTAGGTTATAAATGATATAATTATCCCTATAAAAGGGGTTATGAGTGTTTTACCTTGAGTATGATCTAATCGTATTATTTATTGTTTAATTGCATAGGGCTACCCACCTTGGTTATTTAGGAATAAAGTTTGTTAAATAAAATCTTTATTAGTGTAATAGGATAATTGTTTTGGTTTATGGTCATTATTTATAACCTCCTTCAAATGAGAAGAGTTTTTTCCTTGAAAATGGATAGTATGGGATGGTTGAAATGGGTTGGGCTGAGGGGCACATGAGCCTTAGCCCGATTGTTAAGGACTCCGTAAGTGCATCTGGGAGATCCAAGATCAAATCCAGGTGGAGAAATTATTTCCAAGGTACTGTAGTAGTACTGTAGTAGGAACCGTGCAGTACTGTAGTGGGAACTGTGCAGTACTGTAGTAGGTACTATAGCAGGAACTATTGCAGGTACTGTTTGACACTGTAGTAGCCGGGAATATGCCCCGGTTTGGGCCTTCGGGCCACCAATTTGGTCCCCGAGTCCTTTAAGGCCTTCGGGCCACCTAGATCTTCAGATCAGTAAGGTCTTCAGGCCACCTCAAGGCCTTCGGGCCACCTTCAATGTGGGTGCAAACCAGATGACCTACGAGGAACAAGCTCTACAAGGAGGATGATCAAGGATCTTTCACCATAGCAGAAGCTAAAAAGATTGCAAGAATGAGAGGGTATGACACCTGCCATCTAGAAAAGCCTGTGCATGCAGGGGAATGCCTTGAAGAATATCCATGCGAAGGTGGAGAGCTGATTTAACGATGATGATGCTGGGGAGCTGCAGTTCCAAGTAGTTAGTCTGGGTTGTATGTAATGTTTGACCCCTACAGGAAAATGAATTACTCTAAGGCCTACGGGCCATGTAATACTTATGCCTATGGGCCTTGTAAGGGTTCCACCTCACCCCTTGAAAGGTGGATTATCAAAAATCAATAAAAAATGATGGTCTTTGGGCCATTGGTTGGGTTGGGCTGAGGGTGTATCTAATGGGTTAACTCCTTATGTATAGTTATTAAGATGATGTGTTCTAGCATGGGTGTCTAGACTATAGGTAGATTCTTGTGTCAATTTTAGTAATCCATATTGGGTAGTATATAAAGTTGATATTGATAATATTCATAAGGCCTTACCTTGAATAGTGGTATTATTTTGGATTTTTTTGGAGGTTTTCTATGTTACTCTATATTAAATATTCATTTACTATACAGTGCTTAACAACGAGACCTTACATTTGATAGGTTGGTTTAACTCATGTGAGAGGTTTTCTATATTATTCCCTCCTTATTACCTTTTTCTACTTATGACTCATCCAAGGGACCTTACCCTATGTTCTTGGATGGATCGACTCATACAAAAGGATATCAATGTTATATGTTCCTCATTTATGATTCCTATAATTTTAGTGATGGTTCAGTTGGTATAAGATGACCTTTCTAGTATTAACCAAAACAGGTATGGTCAGAATTCATAGTAGTTAGGTTTGTTTATGATTACCTCACTTAGGTGTATACCTTTTTGTAATTTATTTATTTTATACTAGTGGATACACTCACATATATTTTAAAACTTATGATAAGGTCCAATTGGTGGCACCTATTGGTTTTTTTATAATAACGCTTTGAATGGTAACCCCAGTGTATGTGTAGACTTTGTTTTAAGGGATTCAAGTAAGTTGAAGGACCTTATGTCTGGTGGCTGAGTAAGAGGATATTAGCATAGAGATAGAGATGGTTCCATGAAATAATCTAGGACCCTTCTATTTCAAATCCTATATTATTATTTTGTTATTTTATCTTTTTGAATATATTATATATTGATCTAAATCTTGAGGGGATCATATTTTGATAGATAATGAATAAAAAATGTGTTCATTTTGTTATTACTTGTTATGTTATTTATATGGTTAGTCTATAGCTATGATTCTATAACATCATTTCCTTGATTATTACGGGTTCCTATTTTTTTTAATGTTTGGATGACATGATACTATGGGTATAGTCTCCCTAATTTATGGATCAAGGCCTCACCACTTTTTGTAAACCTCTTGAATATAAGGAGGTGTACATGAGGCCATGTACCACTACAAATTGGTCTTGGTGAACTAGGAAAGGGTGTTACACCAAGAATCCATTTAGATGTATCTATATAGATCTTTGTACCCAATATATACATCTCTTCATCAAGATCATTTATTGAGAATAAATTTACTAACTAATATTTCACTGATTATAATATAGGGATGATATTTACAATGAGAAGTATTTAATCTACATAAAACACCAGAAATGCAACCACTCTCCCACTAACCTATTTATATAAAAATGGTCATCCTTATTTTTGAAAAATTTTAACACTTTAATAACTTCATCAAAATGAATATTCCAATAATAATAATCTTGTTATACCCATAAATTTACCATTATAGATTAAAGACCTTAGTTTAATTTATTAGATCTTAAAAACCTTTATGTTGTATCATATATACATCATAAAATAAATTCTATTAAAGGAATTATATTTTAAAATCCATTTGATATGTCCTATAGTCATAATATGTTTCTATAGATAAAAGAATCCAAATATATTTGATCATATCCATCATAGAAAAGGTTTCTTCATAGTCAATACCATGATTTTTTTAAAACCATTAGCTACCAATGAATCTCTGTAAAATAACACTCTACCATTCATGGTATCCTTATTATGAAAGACCAACTTGTACCCAATGAGTTTTACCCATTTTTTTATATTTATAGGGTTTCAAACATAATTAATGAATATGGATTCCATTTCATATCCCATTTATTTTTTAGAGTACGACTTCAGGGTATACTCAACACCAGGGGGTGAATCAGTGTTAGGAACTTTTTTATCCCTTTACCTCTTACACCTGATAGGGTATTTATTATAATATTTTATTTTCCTTATCATATGAAAGTATATAAAATAAAGTTAAAGATGTAACATGATATTTTTACAAGGTTCATTAATCAATAAGTTTAGTTAGTCCTTGGCTTGTAAGGTGATGACTAGTACACAGATTCTCTGCTATAATGAGATACATATTATAGTGGTTTAGATAGAAAAAAGTCCATAGACTAAGTGTGGTTACTTACACTTAGGAGGGAAAATAAAACAATCCTAGTCCATGGACCGATGATGACCTCATCCCACTTGAAACTCCTTTCTTGTTCTTTATACTGGCTATGCAGACATTCTACAACTTCTTCAGTCACTCTATAACACCAATAAAGTATTACAACGATTGATAATTCTATTGGATGTCATATTTATTTTTTTTCTTCTCTTTATTCTTATCATAATTTCATATTAGTATAAAATAAACTCTTATTATTTACAACATAAAACTGAAAGATTCTATTTTTTTCTCTTTGACTAAAACTTGTTTGTCTGATATTTTGATCTGATTCTATCCATCTGAAGAAAATTCTTCCAATGAAAGTTCATCCTATCCCTATTTTTCTCTTACTTAGATACTTTTTCTTATGGTTATCATGATTCATAATATTCATCCCAATCCATCTGATACCGGTTCATCCAATCGCTTATACCCTTATTCATTTGGTTCTTGACTACTCCGTCTAGTGCTTTTTATCTCTATGATGCCCCCTTCTTCATCTGGTACCTCTTCTTAGAATTATTCAACCCAAATGATAATTACTCTCAAGATTATTGGTTAGAAATTCCTCATAGGGATCCAATTATTTATCATTATACACAATCACAACATCAATCATAACATTAAATTTGAGAAAATTATTCTTAGTGCATTAACTCTCATTTATATAGGTATAGTTTCTCTACAAATTTAGGGAGAAGAGTATACTAAAATTAGAATTTATCACTTCCAATTTTTAATCTTCCACTCTATTATTTTTAATTTTTTATCCTTAAAACTTTCTAAAATAAAGGATTCAAACAATCTCTATAAGAAACTTCCTTAGATCTTGACATCAACATTCTTCTTTAACCTTCTTAAAAACTCAGCAAGAACCATAAACCCCTTCATGATTATTGAAACATTTAAAGCTCCTCTTAGAATTTAAAAAATTATTGAATTTAATAAAACTTCATAAATACATTAAAACATTTTTTTTGGTAAGCTTCTTAACATATCTTCCATCTTGGAAACTTCATCTGGTGTTCCTTCATAACTTCATAGGAAAATCTCAAAAGTATTTTAGAATACTTTTCTTTCATCTGAAAAATTATTTTTCTAATGCCTCTATTCATTATTTCCTTGAAAGAATTTTCATCATACCCTCACAAGGATATTCCTTTATCATATAGAATCTTATATGTTTATTATTTTTTCTCCATCTGATGAACCCTTAAAGATCTTCTCCACTTCTTATGTCTGATGAATTTGTATAACTCCATCTGATGGTTTTATAATACCCAGCCCAGTGTATTTGTAACACCTTGTATGATGAAATTTCTCAAATATTTATATTTAATGAAACTTTTTATAAACCTTATTAAACTCTATTCAATGATCTTGCATGTAAACTTTGGTCCAATGAGAACCACTCAGAAACCTTTATCCAATAACTTCATAAGAATAATTCTTCATTCGATGATCTTTACCAGTTTCCTATGATCAATATTATAGAGACTTATTCCCAATTATTGTTTTTGGGAACATATATCCAGTGGATTTACTTATAAATTTCTTTATGATAATTATAAAAACTTTAATACACTTTCCTCATTCATTTTTCTCAAAATTTTCACTTTACATCTCGATATTTATATAAGAATATCTGATAGACTTCATACAAATCTCATATAATATAACTCCAATTGAACTTCACTTCATTGAGGCACTATCATGTTCCTAAAAATTATTCCATTATCCACTTTCAGCTAGAATCATTAAACACTTCATGACGTTTGATATATTTAAGGATCAAAAAATTCATCTACAGATTTAGTTCTCTTTTAGAGATTATTTTCTCTTCTTCCAAACTTCATCTTTAAATCACATCCATAATGCATTATGATGTTTAATCAATGAATAAAAAATAACTTAGAAACATCCAATATAGTTTTTTCGATCATTATCTATCTAATGTAACTATTATTTTAATTCATAAAACATTTAATTACACCCATCATATAATTGAATCAATATTTTCACATCATTCTGATGTCATTGTGAACATTATTTTTGTAATATCCCAATTTTCCTCTATCCTATTAGAGTTTACATCTTGGTCCATCTGATAGACTATGTCAGATGACTTGATAAATATTCATCAGATGGACTCTATGATGACATTATAAAATTATATCCATTAGACACTCCACCTAATGACACTACTCAAAAACCTTAAAATGATAACTTTGGTTCGATTTACTCCATCTAATCACCCTGGTACACTAGCCTATACCTTTAGTTCTTCAAGTCTTATTTTTTTCCTTTCATTTTACATATACTTGTCCATTCATTCATCTCCACCTTATCTATCCATTAAAAATTTGTTTAGAAAATTCTTAATGAAACTTATTAAGAAAAATTCATATTGTTGATATCAAACAAGCTTCTCTAAACTTCAATCACATGTTTGTGACATTAGGATCATATCATCAATAATTTGAAGTAAACTCAAATAATTTAATGAAATTTTACCTTTCATGTAATGGATGAGTAAATGGCCCCTCATTATTCAACTTTCCTGCTCCCTCTCATTCTAGGATTCCATCCGAGCACCATTTATTCCCCCTTGCAATGAGTGGTTTCCTTTAGTGCACTTATCTTTACCCCCTTTCCCTCTTATGTCTTCCTTCTGGTGCATTTCTCCTTCCTTAACTTCTTATTTTCTATTTTTTTATGGTGATGTTGGGGTCTATTTCAGCTTCTTGTTCTTTGACCAGTGCGACTATTACCCTTACTAATGGAACCATCATAAATAAACCCCACTTGGTTGAACTTAATGGATATTCAACGATTTGGGTTTGGTGGTGGCATCCAATGGGTCCATTCATTTTCTCCTTTATTTTCATGTTAGTGCTCCTCCTCTTCCCTTAATACCTTACCATCTTTCAAGACCCTATATTTATTCAAGCATTATGGTGTTTAGGTTTGTTTGGGATAGTGTTTTTTGGTAGGGATTTAGGCATTTCCTCTATGGTTTTGTTCGTTGTCTCCCTCTCTTCACTGCTTTGTGGTTACCTTTGATGTGTTTTTTCTATTTTAATTATATTCTGGGGATATCATACTTTCATATTTTCTGTGTGGATGGATTTAGGGGATAATGGAAAATGATAGTTTTATATATTTACGTGCTTGATGGTGGTTTTTATGGTGGAGGTTTCTGGTCACGATGATGTTTGTGCCTTTGATGTTGGTGTTTTTCCCCTTCATTGAAACTAGGATCCGAAAACTCTTCTCTTAGTTGGACTTGAGTGATGATTATCAGTGTTTTGGGAAGTGTAGTTCGAGCATTTGGCAGCATTCCATGAGGCTTTGTTCATGATGGATTCTTCTACATCTTCAGGTCTTTACTGAGAATGTTCTTGGTTGTATTGTGGAGCAGTTTCAACTAGTTTGTTGTTTTCATGTTTTGTATTTGTTTTATTTCAACAAAAATGAATATTTCTATCAGGTGGTGTGTCTTGTCATCATACTGGTTCTAGTAGGCTACTCTTTCCGGTGTTATAGGTGAAGATGAAAGTGATAGAGGTTTTGGTTTCTTTGTGTATGGTGGTTCTCATGACTCAAGGTGTGATGTGAGGTTTTATGGGTCATCATTTCTATTGTTTTCTATTGAATTTTTAATTTGGATAGTTTTTTGTAGTGGATTATCACGCAATGGTGGATATTGATGTAAGTTTGAAATTTTAAGTTTATTTTGTTTTTTTGGGTGGTTTTGGTTTCTATCAAATGGTTTGTGGTTTGGCTTGATGGTATGTGATCCCTCTATCGGTCTTCTTGAAAGAGGTTACCAATTAATGTTAAAGTGGTTTTGTTTTAAAATAAAAAAAAGATATATGGTTAGTAATGGATAATCTCAATATCTACTAAAGTAAAAAAAACATAATTTATATGTATTTTAAGATAATAATACTTAATAACTTCCATTAATATTCATTCATTCATCCAAGCTACATCAACTTTATAACCAGGCTTGGATACTTCAATCGAACTTTCTAGCAGCTTCTTGTTTATAACTTATTCAATATATTGAAATCAATGAAATCTTTCTATTTCAGTGACAACCATTTAAAATAAATAAAAATAATTAACAATAAATAAAACTCACACACAAAGTGGGATCATAAATCCCCCCTTGTATTTATTGGAAATACCTTCAAAGTAATATCTAAATGAACATGTCAATATGTTAATAATTCTCTAAATTTATTCTCAAAATTTCCATTCCCTTTAATTTTCCAAACATTCTTTTATTTCACTTTCTCTCCCCCTTATTGAAAATAATAAAAAGTTTATGGTAAAAGAGTATAATTTAATTCTTAATAAATGTGTCATACATCATTTCACTCTAAGTCTACATGATCCATTCTTATTATAGAAAACAAGAATATTTTATTTATCCAAAAAATATGTCCCTTACCAATTGATCTTGATACCCCATGGAATGAGAACTCATTAACTTGTTTTTAAGGGTTGTCCAATTTTATTCTAATATGAATATACTAATTGAGATATAAAACACCTATAAGATAGATAAAATAAAAAATATTGGATTCACTAAAACAACAAAAATAAATACATTTAAGTATAATTAGTATGATAATTTTCCATGGAGTTATTTTTATATTTATATTTTTCTTGTGTTATTTTTTAGTTCAATTTCTACCCATTTTTAATAAGTTTTTTATTTTTTCAATAAAGGATGAGAAACAAAAATAACATAATTTTTCCAATGAATTTTCACTAGGAACATTCTAGAATAATCTTATTTATATAAAGTAATGATTCTGGCCACAAATTCATCATAATTAACTTGTCTCCCCCTCAAGGAGGCCTTCTTTATAGTCCTTATAAAGAGGAATCTCTTAAGTAGATATATTTTAGAAACTTTATGTTGAGAAAGAAAAAAATGGATATTTCTTATATAGCTATCCAAACTTTTTACATTTTCCACATATTCACCAAGGATAATCTTTTTCAATGTATTCCTTTGTAATTGAAAATGTAGGTTCAAATCAAGATGGGACCTTATTTCACTTTTTTATCATTTATTGACAAAACCCACTTTAATTTCATCAAGGATAATCCTCTTTTAATTTTCCCAGTAAACCAACCTAGGAAACATTACAAGATGAAAAATTACTTAAGGAATGTTTTCCAAGGTTGAAAACCATTTAACTATCTCAGGTTCTCCCCCTAAGATCATCTATAATGACCTAAACTTTTATAAATGAAATTCCTTTTTTAAATGAGTAAATATATTAGTTAGAAATGAAGCTATAATAACACATGCACTACTATGGTCATTTTTTTACTGATATATGGTTATTCAAATATAAAACATTATTAGGAACCATAAAATTTTATAATATCTCCTTTGTATAATGACAATTAGGATTAATATATTAAGGGTTATGATAAATTCCATTTGATACAAACAAAGGAAGGGATAACCTTGACCGATAGGATCACACCCTATGAAGCCCATTTATCAGAGCTTCCTATGGAGAGATCATCATTGTAATTTTCCCTTGACCAATCCCAAGCTGTGATTCAACAACTAGAGCATCATCAAAACCATTTACGGGAGAAACTCAAGATCAAAGAGATCATGACCCAAACCATGTTCATCGAACCACCCCATGAGAATCTCACCATCACACACCTTACCCTTAGGAAATTTTTTGGTGTAATAAAGGGATATGTATCTAGACCCTAATAATATGAATTTATATATTTTTAGTTTTAATAAAATAATTATTATATATTTTTTTTAATATTACTTTTTAAATAATGAGTTCGATAAAATTTATATTTTGATATAATAAAACACAAATTGTATTTTTTTTATAAATATATAGATTCAATAAAGACACTATTTTTGATGAATTTAAGAATTTTGGAATTAAATTATATTTTAATAAAATATTATTATTAAATAATATTTATGAAATATAAATTATAATTTAATTTTACGAAGTCAAATATAATTTTTATATGGGTTAGAAAACTGTTGTTGTAAACAATAGCATTTTTAAATAAATAAGAATTTTTTATTTTTATGTTTAAAAACTAATATTTAGAGAATTATTTTGATAAAATAAATATTATTTTTTAAATAATCATATCAAAATTATCCAATAATTAATTTTTCATATTTTTCAAAGATGGTCGAATTCTTGGGTAGAAATTAAATAAGGTATAAATATACTATGCGTATTATGACATCATAAAATCCAAAAAATGATATAGTAAATACTATGAATATTATTCAAGACAAAAATTATGTCTTCCCTTAAACTAATTTGTCTCTTATATTATTTTATTAATTTTATAAACCCTTTATGAATCCTACAAAACCTATATTATATTCTAAGGTTTTAAAATGAATTCTTTATAAACACGACTCACTTACACAACACCAAGGGTATTATTTTAATGAGTTAGGTTCTTGGACGTATAAAATAATTAAATACAATACTATTTGGTATAAAACATAGGAAAAAACTATGGGATGGTTTGTGGTTTGGATTAATTTATGATATAGAGTCCAAAACCTATGTTTATAAATTAATAAATAATTCCCCTTTTTGCTATATAAACCCACCAAACCTCCAATACCTCTTCACTTAAACCCCTGTATCATGAATTTACTCTTCCATTTAATCTCTATATCCATAATAAGGTTCCCCAAAGCTCTTAAGAAGCTCCTCCCAATATTCTGGAAGCACTCTCTCAAGGTAAGGGATCCTCTCCCTCTTCTCTTTATTCAAGAACCTACTTTATGTTATCCCTTTTGATTTTCAATTTATCATGTTGGGATATGTTTAAAAATATACATATTACTATCCTTATGATTTTAAAGTGATTATGTACCCCTTTAACTCTCATTAAACCCTTCCATGAACATTCAAGTACCCCCGTTATGCTGTCAAAATTTCCCTATGATTTTCTATGCCAAACAATTTTTTAGTGAATTCCCATACCCATTTACAATAAAGTGTATTCAAATAGATGTACCCATACTTAATTTGTTTGATAATTATATGTATTTAACCCACACTCTTTAATCATGGGATTAAATGTGATTAATTATGACTCTATGTTGAATGATCCATGTGGCACACTTATGCATGTACATGATATGAATGTGATGGGTGGTCCTAGAATTATATAGCACTCTAATGTATTGGTTAATGTATTAATCTCATTATATTCCATGTATTATGCATGATAGGTTATCCTAATCACACTATGTTATGTTTTATTAGCAGTTATCCTTGACTTATGTTTATGATGTCATGTTTTATGTTGTTTCCACATTCCCATGTTGCTTTTATGCTATTATGTTATATCATGCCTCATTGTTCAAGATTATGATTAATAACCCTATTATATTACCTTGATATTCCTTTGGATAAAATTTACTAATTTATATTATTCTATTATTTTTTTATCCCCTTACTAGGATTTATAGATAACCCCTTTCATATGTAGGTCCTTTGGTTATCCCATTCAGTTTTAGAAGAATGATGGATTTTTAGGAGTATTTTAAGGAAGTTTTCAATAATGGAATTGTAATTCTATTTCAAGTTGTTATTCTATGTACCTAATTTCCCAAATAAACTATGAATCATTATCTTTTGGGTTTTAATAAGTGTTATTTTATATAATAAATCATGAAATTACAGATATTAAAGAAATGGGTTGTCATAGTTGGTATTAGAGGAAAGTCTAGTTATTTTTGGGATTAGGATTATAAAAATCTAGTAAAATACTTATGGATAATAATAAACATAGGAAAACATCCCTAAATTTTGGTAAAGTATATATTAAGTGGTTTACAAGAAAATACATCTCTATATGGATACTACAAGTGGATGTATCTCTAATATAGTTATACCTAGGGGTAATAATCTCAAAAAGGGTGCACTAAACTAGACTCGATCATCACCTAGTGTATGAAACCAGTTCTTGATACAGACCTATTTTTACAATCTCTAGGTATATGATTTGTTAAATTCATAATCTCCTTACAAACCATTATTAATGGAACAAAAATAACCATAAGACTTTATATTAGGAAATAGATCATGGATAACTTATATTGATACCTAGAAATTCATAGGTTAAGGAATATATTTCATTTATGAGTTATACCTTTAATTTTCAAGGTTTCCAATTTATTATTTTAATAGTTTAAAAATAAACATTCTTAATTTTCCATTTATTCTTATCAATGGCTAGAAATATGAGGAACTAAGTCAACAACCAATGTAAGGGAAAATGTGATGACTACCCAAATGAGATGCCCAACCCAATAGAAGAAGGAATTACAAACTTTGTGATGATAATTCATAAATTAACTCATGTTTTTAATAGAAAAATTAATTAGGAGGAACACCCAAATACCTTAAATAAAGATAAATTTTTAATTAATACCTTTTTGAGACAAAGGCCTCCGAATTTTAGTGGATTTTATGATCCCTTAATCATAGATCAATGGATCAAATCTATTAAAAATATATTCTCCATACTTCATTACTCTGAGAAAGAGAAGGTTGTGTTGGATATTTATTATATAAATGTATAAGGAAATAAATTGTGGGCATTGCTCAAAAATACAAATCCTGAGGAGGAGATCGAAGTGATGGAGTGGAAGGAATTATGAAAAATATTTTTTGATAAATAATTTCCTCTCACTCTTTGACTTAAAATAGAGAGGTATTTCTTTAGCATTAAGAAAACGGATAACAAATCCATTAGGGGTGTACAAGGAAAAACTCAAAAGACTTTCACAATACACATATAGATTTTTCATTACCCCTAAAAGTATATTTTTTCCCTTATTAGGTGGGATAAAACCAAGTTTATGAAAATAATTACCCATTCAGGACTTTGGAAACTATGAGAAAATAATTCTATGTGTCCTAAAAGTTGAAATGGAGATTGGTGAATCTCAATGGTCTCTAGGGAATAAAAATAATAAGTGGAGAATGTATTTTAATTATTTTAGTGTGACGGAAAAATTTCATGGGGTGAGAAAGTATATCATCTCACATGTAAAAAGTATGGGAAAAAGCATCCTAAAAATTTCCTAAAGAGGGAAAAGAAATTATTTAGGAGTAGGAATAAAAGGAATATATCTGGTGATTGACAATGGGAGAAACCTACTAATGTATTATAATAAAGGAATGATCTTTTTAACCCTCATAATATCATTCAATGTTTCAACTGAAAAAAATAGAAACACTATGGAAATAAATTCCCTAATACTAGTGTTTTTTTATGATAACCAATGAAAATAACCTACAAGGACTAGAGAGAAAGGGAAGACTTATTCTATCTCAACTACTAAGGTGGATCCTAAAAATTAAGTGGTGAAAGTTATTCTAGTTATTAATTCATGGATAGAAAACATACTATTTGATTATGGTTTTATAAATTCTTTCATATCAAACAAGTTTAGAAAAAATAATTCAAACACCATCTTAAA
The DNA here is from genome assembly GCA_963277665.1 of Viscum album. Lineage (NCBI taxonomy): Eukaryota > Viridiplantae > Streptophyta > Magnoliopsida > Santalales > Viscaceae > Viscum > Viscum album. The sequence continues at coordinate 622,444,029 of OY728150.1, read as the reverse complement.
ACATGGAAGTAGATTTGTCAGTAAAGATAGAAAATGGGTCAATTTTTTCATCCCAATAATATATCTCATCACTTGTCAAAATTTGTGGACTTAATTTCCTATAAAACCTTATGATACTCCCCTTATTAGAATTTGATTCTATTCTAGGCATGGATTGTCTTTCCATGTATAGAGCCAATATAAATTGTTAAGAGAATGAAATCACCCTCCATATCACAAATCGACCTACGATTCTATACAATTTAAAATAGGAGGATGAATCTTCTTTGGTACCAACATATCAAGAATAGATATTAGTTCCTTGAGATAAAGAGTATATAGATCAAATTATTGAGGATAAATAAAATATTATCCCTAATGACATGCCCATTATAAAGGAATTTTCATATGTGTTTCCGAAAGAATTACATGTACTTCCTCCTCACACTGAGGTTGATTTCTCAATCAAGCTCATAACCAAATATTTTCCAATATCCAATACTCTAGTTATAATGGTCATTGTAGAACTTGAGGAGTTGAAGAAACAATTAAAAGAGAATATAGATAAAGGGTTTATATGCCTAATTGATTTACTATAGGGTGCATTGATCCTATTCATCAAAAAGAAGGATAGGTCAATGCACATCTACATTGATTAAAGGTCATGATAAAGAAAATATATCCTCTACCAAAGATTGATGACTTGTTCGATCAGCTATGTGGATACCAGTATTTCTCTAAGGTGGATATTTAGATATGATATTATCAAGTAAAGGTAAAGAAGGATGATATCCCCAAGACTTCTTTTCATACAAGGTACGAGCACTATGAGTTCCTAGGGATTCCATTTAGGCTCACTGATTCTCTAGAAATTTTTATGGACTTAATGAATAGAGTATTTAGGGATTACCTCTACCAATTTTTGGTAATCTTTATAGATGATATTCTTTTCTACTCCAAAATAAAGGATGAACATGAGGAACATTTAAATACTACACTGTAGACATCGTGGAAGCAAAAGTTATATAAAAAGTACAATAAATGTAGTCTTGGTTTGATCATATAAATTTATTAGGGAATTTTATCACCAAAAATGTGATATATGTGGATTAGTAAAAAAAGAGGTAATTAAAGGATGGAAAAGGCCAAGATATGTGAGAGAAATCTGTTGTTTCCTAGGATTATTTGGGTATAATAATCAATTTTTGAGAAATTGCTCATGATTTTGAAGCCCACTAACCAAGCTAACTTGGAAGGGAGTGAAGTTTTATAGAATTATTTTTTTGAAGAGATATTGAAAGATTTGAATAAGAGGTTAATCTCTGCACCTATTCTAATATTACCCACCAGTGGGGAAGGATTTATGATCTACAATGATGCATTAAATAAGGGATTGGGGTGTATACTCATGAAAGATGAAAAATTGATTGCCTATTCCTCCTACCAATTAAATATCCATGAGTAGAATATCCCAACCCATGATCTAGAATTGGCTACAGTAATATTAACATTGAATATTTTTCAACATTACTTTTACGGAGAAATGTGTGATATATATACAGATCATAAAATCCCCATATATTCATATAAAAGGATCTTAATATAAACCAATGAAGGTGGTTATATAAGGCCAAGTATTATGATTACTCAATCCATTACCATCATGGTATGGAGAACAATGTAGAATATGATCTAACTAGAAAGGATCTTGAAACCCTATCCATGATGAGGATTGGAAGGGATCCAATATTCTTAGAGATGAAAAGGATGGATATGGGAATAATAAAATTATCTTCATACTACCTTTATCAAATAACTACTCAACCATATATTCCTAATATGATCAAGGAGGATCAAAATGATTATGAGTTGCTACTGAAAAAGGTATTAAATATTCTAGAGGTCAACTTTGAAAAAGATGGATTTGTATAGTTTGGAATGAGATATGTGTCCCATAAAAATAAGAACCGAAGAGAGAACTTCTAGATGATGTGAATAGATCTTCCTTCTCTATTAATCTAGGAATCACTAATATTTATAGATATTTGAAGAAAAAATTATAGTGGGATAACATGAATTGGGATATTGTAAAGTTTGTATCTCGATTCTTGGTATGCCAAAAACTCAAAACAAAATGATAGAAGTCTATGTGTATATTGCAACCATTTTCTATACTAGTATGGAAATGGGATAACATAACCATTGATTTCAACATAATACTCCCCAGGAAACCTAATGGAAATAACACCATCTAGGTGGTATTAAATCACCTTAAAAATTTGTCACATTTCATTACTATCAAGGAAGATTTATCTCTTGACCAACTCACTAAGATATACATAAGGGAAGTGGTAAGACTACATAGAGTTACACTATGTATTTTATTTGATTGATATTAAAGGTTTACCACAAGTTCTTTGATATTCCTTCATTAATATTTGGATACAAAAATGATCTCTAGCACTACTTATCACCCTAAAAAAAATTTCTGTTCAAACAGAAAATTCTAACTCCAGAGGATATGCTGATATAATTTTTAATGGATTTTCAAGGATGTTGGGACCATCATCTTCCCCAAGAGGAGTTATCATATAAAAAAAATTCCCATTCTATAATTCAAATTGAACCTTATGAGGCCATGTGTGGGAAGAGGTGTCAGACTCCAACATGTTGGGATGATGTTAGAGAGTGGGAGTTTATGGGACCTAATCTTATCCAAGAGATGACAGAGAAGGTTCAAACCATTCAACACTATATGAAATCCACATAAATTTTATAGAAAATCTATGTAGATAGTCTTCAATGAGACCTATAATTTGAGGTTAGAGATAAATAGTTCCTTTATAGATTTACATGAAAAAATTTATGAGGTTTGGGAAGAATGAAAAACTTAGTCCTAGATACATCATCCCCTTTGTGATCCTCGACCACATCAGAGTGGTGGACTATCGACCATAACTCACACCAAACCTATCTCAAGTACATTATGTGTTCTATGTATCCCTTCTGAGGAAGTAAATACCAGACCCCTCACATGTATTGAATCCATAGGCGGTACTATTGGAGAATAAACTTTCATACAAGGAGAAGATGGTGAATATATTAGATTGTAGAGACAAAGTTTAATAAAACAAGACAACTCACCTAGTCAAATTGTTTTGGTGGAACCACAAGTTTGAGGAAGCAATGTGGGAACCAGAAGAGGTGATGAAATAGAAGTACCCTTATCTGTTTTAGTGTATAAAATGAAAATTTCAAGGCTAAAATTTCTAAAGGGTAGAATAATGTAAAAACTCAAACATGTATAAAGGAAATTCCATTTTTTAAATGATTTAATTCTTTTTGATAAATGATGTTACAAAAATCACATGCACTAATTCGGTTATTTTTGACATTTATATGGTCTATCAAATTTAAAATACTGTTAAACATCATAACAACAAATAATAAACCCATTATACAGTGACCATTAATATTTTTATATTAAGGTTTATGATATAGTTCATTTGACAAAGACAAAGCAATGCTTCGACCAGTTGGATCACACCCTATGAAGCCTATTTATCAGAGCTTATGAGTGAGATAACATCAATGGGATTTACCCTTGACCAATACCAATCCAGATTCAATGATTAAATCATGAAAAAAACCATTTATTGTAGAAGTTAAATATCATTGAGATCACAACCTGAACCATGTTTTCCAAACCACCCCATGAAATTATCACCATCACACGCCTTACCTTTAGGGAATTCACTAATATAAAAAATGGTTATATATCTAGACCCTAATAGTATGATTTTTTATATTTTTAATTTTAATAAAACAATGATTATATTAATATCTTTTAATATTACTTTTTTAAATAATTAATTTGATAAAAATTAGATTTTGATACTATGAAACACAAATTGTATTTTTGGGAAATATATGGTTTCAACCAAGAGACTCTTTTTGATGAATTCAGTAATTTTTGAAATAAATGTTAATTTAATAAAATATTATTATTAAATAATATTTATTAAATATTAATGATAATATAATGTTATAAAGACAAATAAAATTTTTATAAGGGTCAGAAAACTGTTATTGTAAAAAAATCAATATTTTTTCAATAAAAGGGGATTTTTTGATTTAAAAGTGTAAATTATCATATTTAGAGAATTATTTTGATAAAATAAATATTATTTTTGAAATCATCATGTCAAAATTTTCTAATGATAAATTCCTCATGATTTTTCAAGATATTTAAATTTTTGGGTAAAAATTAAATAAGGTATGAATATACAGTGTGTATTATGACATCATAAAAGCTCAAAAGTGATGTAATAAATAATATAAATATTATACATGACCAAAATTATATTTTAAATTTAAAATAATGTGTTTTTAATGTTATTTTATTAATTTTATAAACCCTTTGTGAATCCTCAAAAATCTATAATATATTATAAGGTTTTAAAATCAATTCCTTATAAACATGAATCACTTCCTCATAGAAAAGGGTATTACTTTATGAAGTTTGGTTCTTGGAATTATAAAATAATTAAATTCAACCCTCTTTGGTAAAAAATGTGAAAAAACATGGGATGGTTTTTGGTTTGGATTAAATTAAGATATAGTGTCCAAAACCTATGTTTGTAAATTAATAAAGAATTACCCTCTCTTTTGCTATATAAACCAACCCAATCTCCTATAACTATTCACTCAAAAACTTGGATAACAAATTTAATATGACCATACATATCTAGATCCCTCCCAATTTTCCCCCAATCTCTTAAGAATATCCTCCCAATATTTTGGAAGTGCCCTCTAAAGGTAAGAGATCATTTTCTTCTCCTTTTTATTCAAGCAATTATTTAAATTATCCATTTTTATTTTCAATTTCTCATGTTGGGATATATTTTTGCACGTCCAATTTATTGTAATTATGAAATAAAAGTTATTATAGACCCCTTTAACTCTCATTAATCCCATCCATGAACCTTTAATTACCCGCATTATGCTGTCAAAATTTCCCTGTGCTTTTCCATGCCAAACAATTTTGTAGTGGATACCTATACCCATTTCCACTCAAGGGTATTAAACTACATATAACTATACTTATTTGATTTGTGAATTCAATTTATGAAACCCATACTAATTAATCATGGGATTAAATGTGATGAAATATGAACCTATGTTGAATGATCCATGTGGAAGACTTATGCATGTATGTGATATGAATGTAATTAGATAACCTAGAATTACATAGCCCTCCAATGAATTGAGTAATGTTTTAATCTCATGATATTCTATGTATGGTGCATGATAGGTTATCCTAAGAACACTATGTTTTGTTTTATTTTTAGTTAACCATGACTTGTGTTTATGATGTCATGTTTTATGTTGTTTCCACATTCCCATGTTGCCTTTATGCTATCATGTTATATCATGCCTCATTATTCAAGATTAAGATTCTCGCCCCTATTAAGTTACCTTGATATACCTATTGTATCACATGTACTACTTTACCTTATGATATTATTTTTTATTCCCTTACTAGTCTTTATAGCTCACCCATTCATCATGTACATCCTCAGGTTATCCCATGTAGTTTTAAAATAATGATGATATTTCAGGAGCATGCTAAGGAAGTTTTCAATAATTTCATTATACTTATGTTGCAAGTTGTTATTATATGTACCTAATTTACCAAATAAACTAGACCTCATGATATCCTGGGTTGTACTAAGTATAATTTTATTTATAAATCATGTTTGTAAAAGATATGTTTTATCATATCATCCCTCACCTTCAGTTACCTATTATAAAAGAATAAATAAAATACAAAAATATTTAGGGAATAAGGTGTATTTTACTTGATTCATTAATTTGAATATAAAGGTTTAGATATTTTTATCAATCAATTTTCTCCACCTCATCCAGTTTTTATTCTTACACATTTGAAATTTAGTTCTAATTTATCTTGGTGTAGCGTGGATCTTCCCACATTGTCTTCTTATTTGCATAGATAAATTTTCTTCTGAACAACCTCCATGAATGAGGAATTCTTAATCCTTTTAAGGGAAACTTCATGTTTTTGTAGAATGGTTAAATAACATTTTTTATTGTGTCTATCTTAATTACATCTCTCACACAGAACATCTTTAAAACAATAGTTGTCTTTTTTTGAAATCCTCTCATTTACTTCATCTTTATAACTTGTAATCTTCTCATTTCCTTTTTCAATACTCTTTTCTTGTTCTTATTTTATTTTCCTCATTATCTGAAAATATTCTTTCCACATAAATTATATATCATTAGGAACATTGTAATTAATTTTGAGTTAACCACATAACTTTTTTTGAGTTCGTTTCTTCTTATTAGTTTTTTGGATGATGCACTTTTCTTCAACTTCTTGGATTTGTATTCCAAGGAATTTTCACTTTTCTTCCTTGATATCTTCTTTGGATATTTTTTATTTAGAAATTTTTTATGCTTACTTCCCAAGGATTATTCTTCTTTATTAACAAAATTTCATGGTATTCTTTGTATATCAACTTTAGATACATGTCAAAATGTTCCAACCTTGTGACCACTAATATTTAATAAATAATAGATATCTTCAAACTTTAAAAATATATTTGAAGTGTATAGATTTTTCTTAACATGTGGATGTTTCTTATTTATCTCTAAAATTATCCTCCTTACCATGGGAATCCTTTGTGCTTAATAATTTAGATTATTGTACCAACAATATAATACACGATGCATGAATCTATTGCAGCACAAAAAATGACCCATAAACAATTATCTTCTTATATATTCTATATGAATTTTTTAGGTCTTATTCATAAATTTTTGGGATCTTCATGGAGAACTAACTTCCAAACTCTTTTACTATCCACCCTAGTCATGGTGGTAGGATTATTACCACCTTTATTCATCCATACTTGTATTGGTTTTGTCTTCTAACCTACACTATTCATGAAAACAGATTTATATACATTATTAAAAGATATTTTGGATGGTACCTCTTTATTTACAACTACTTGAGGTAGATCATAAAATGAGGTCATGATCTATTTATCACAATTTGGAGGCCTTTTAGACTTAGAATCCTATAATGAGAATTGTGTAGTAGTAGTAACTATCTATTTATTTTGTGGAGACTCAATATACGTCTTCTCAAGATTAAAAATCTTAAGTTCCAATTTTAGAAACCTAATATTGAGATTGTTTCTTTGATCTTAAATCATAATCAAATTCTATTCACAAAACTTCTTCATTCTTTCAATTTCCTCTTCATGTAGTTTAATTTTTTTTTGTAACAATGATTCAAGTTCCCTAATCTTCTTGGATTTTACTTCTAACTAAAAATCCTTGATATGAATGATATTTTTCATATTTTATTCATGTTAAGATATCTTTTATTCAAGAACCTTCTTGAATCCATATTTCTCTTAAACTTCCTTGATCCATTTACTTTAAAATTTTAAGGAACTCATTTCAAAATCCACTTTTCTTATCTCAAATGAAACACCCTGCTTAGAGAGATTTATACATTATAAATCATTTTCTTGTCAAGACTTATCCATATTATATGCTTCGTCTTTAGCTGGTGGATCTCATCCTATATACTTTGAAAGACTCCAAAAAAGAGGGACTATTTCACTAGGAATGTAATATAGAATATCTTTAATATACTGAATGATATATCTTAAGAATGTTTATATAGATCATCATCACCACTTATGTTAGGATATTATTTTTGAGGATTTTTAAAAAAAAATTCAAACAACTCATGACCACTTAACATTATTGATTCACTTGTGGTAGGAATGATGTCCTTATCCTTAGTGGTAAGTTTAACCACATTTTCTTTACTTTCCAAGGAATATATATCTTTATTATTAGAATAGAATTGAGAATATGATACTTCCTCTTCTTTATATAAGTGATATATCTTCTTCATCTTTTATTTTATCATTATTTTTCTTATTCATCATGGTCTTGGTAGAAATCAAATTTTAATTAGAGATAACTCAATATTTATCAAAACTATACTTAATTGTTAATAATGGACATAAAATTAAATATTCAAAAGAGAATAAATTAAATATAAAGAATCCAATAGAGGTGAACCAACTCTATTATAGCAATTGAGAGGACCAATTAAATATATAATCAACACTAAGAGGGTGGGGGTGTGGGTAATTAGTCCTAGGAACATTTTAATTGATTATCACTTTTTTATCCCTTTACCTATTATACATATTAGGATATTGATTCTCTGACTCTATTTTCCATATCATATGAAAGCACATGAAAGAAAGTAAAAATTTACACATGATATTTTTACAAGGTTCACTACTCAATAAGAGTATCTTGTCCTTGTCATGTGAGGTGATGATCATTACATAGATTCTACACTTTAATAAGATACTTGTTACAGTGGTTTGGATATAAAAAAATCCCTATAACAAGTTTGGTTCCCTAAACATTGGGAGGGGTATAAGAAAACAATACTAAATCCCTAAACTAGGGATAACCCCATCCAACTTGCAACACGTCACTAGTTCTTTATACTACCTATGTAGATAGTCTACAACTTCTTCAATTAATTTACAACACTAAGAAAGTTTTCCACTGATTGAGACTTATATTGGATTTGAAAAGGATGAATTGTTATTATCTTCATCCGTCTATTAATTATGCAATAGTGTACAATAAAATATTCTTCTTAACAATAGAAAATGTAAAGATACTATTTATTTATCTTTTTCTTGAACTTTTCCATCCAATACACATTTTTCCAATGACAGTTCATCTGATCCCTTCTTCTTCTCTTCCTTTGGTACCTGTTCATCCAATGATCAATATTCACCCAATCCCTACTACTCTATCTGATACCTATTCATCAGATCATTCCTACCCTTATTCATTAAATTATTGACTACTCCATTTAGTTCTTTCACTCCATCTGGTACCCCCTGCTATCTCCATTACCTCTTCTTCCAATGATTCGACCCAAATAAGAATTAATCTCAATACTCATAGATGATTCTTCATCATGATGCTCTGATTCTCAGTATTATGCACAACCACAACATCAATTGTAATACACAACTCGAGAATACTAATCTCAGTGCATCAACTATCCTTTTTATAGGCATAATATCTATTAAAAATTAGGGAGAGACATGAAATTAAATTATAATTTTATACTTCAAAATTTGAGTCTCCTAATATATTATTTATTCATTTGAGTACCTTAAAATTTCCAAAAATATAGTAGTCAACCAATATTTTTAAGAAAATTACTTAGATATCTGTATAAACTTTCTTATTTAACCTTTCTAAAAACTCAAAAATAATTATAATCTCCCTTCATGATTATCGAAATGATGAACATCTAGTTAAACATCACCGTAATTAATGACTACATAAAAAATTCATAAAGACCTTAAAACATTCCATTTGATAAGATTTGTAACATATATTCCATCTTGGAAACTTCATTTGTTGTTTCGTTAAAACTTTATAGGAATATCTCGCAAGTATTTCACAAGAATTTTCTTTCATCCCTTAACTTCTTTGTTTAAAGACTATGTTTTTTCTTTACTTAAAATTATTTCCAACATACTTTCATATGGATATTAATCCATATGACGGGTTATTATATTTTTTTAGTTTTTATCCATATGATGAAACGTTAGAGATATGCTCTACTCCTTCTATCTAATGACTTTTTAGAACTCCATCAGATGACTTTGTAATACTCTGCCCGATGTCTTTATGGCACTTTGTCTGATAACATCGCTCAGAGGATTCTTTCTGATGTAGTTGTTTAGAAACCTCATCAACCTCTATGTAATGATATTTCATGGAAAAATAAGTCTAATTATCATCAATATAAAACTGTTATCCAATGACTTATTATGAATACGTATTCATTCGATGATCTTCATAGGTTTCCTCTGATCTATCTTACATAGAATTTCATCTGATGATTGTTCTTAGGAACATCTGTTCAATAGATTTACTTGGGAACTTCTATACATTCATTTAAAAACCTTTTCTTTACTTACTTTATTCACTCATATAAACTTCTTCACTTCACATCTTGATATTTGTATAAGTATGTCCAATAGACATTATACAAATCTCATCCATTATAACTTCAACAACACTTATTTTTTATCCAAGAACCATCAAGTTCCTATAACTTCTTTATTTATAAAAATTTAGCAAGAATCATGAAACACTTTATGATGTTTGATAGATTTAAGGATCAACAATTCATCACCATATTTATCTCTCTTCCATGGAGGCTTTTCTTCTTTACAAAACATTAGATTTGAATCAAATCCATAAAGTATTATGATGTTTGATCAATAACGAACACATCACTTAAAAATGTTTGATATAGTTTTTTTAATTATTATCTATCAAACATAACTATAAATATAATTGGTAAAACATTTATTTCCACAAATCGTCTAATCGAATTAGTTTATTCACATCATTCCAATGTTGTGAGAATTGTTTTGGTAATATCCTAATATTTCCTCTATCTGATTATACTTTAAATCTTGGTCTGTCTGATAGACTATGTTATAGAACTTATGAAAGATTCATCTAATAGACTCTACGATGTCTTTATAAAAGCTCATCCATTGGATCCTACATTCTATAGTGCTACTCAAAAAGCTTTTTCTAGAAACCCTAGTCTGATTGACTACATCTAATCATCTTGGTATGTTGGATTCTACCTTCAATGCCTATGTTCTTAGTTTTCTCATTTCATTCATTACATAATTCTATGTCTGTTTGAATCTGCCTTATATATCTAATAACAATATGTTCAGAAACTTCTTAAGGAAACTCCTTAAGGAAACTTCATAATGTTGATATCAAACATTCTTATCCAAACATCAAGAACATGTTTATAACATTAGGATCATCTCATAAATCATATTAATTATACTCAAAGTCTTTAAAGAACTTTCACCTTTCAAGTATTGGATAAACTACATCTCTACTAAAGAAAAAAAAATTATATTTTTCTTAAGATAATAAAACTTGAGAACTTCCTTTATTATTAATTTATCATACAAGTTGCATAAACTTTATTTCCAAGCTTAGATACTCCAATATAACTTTCTAACAACTTCGTCTTTATAACTTCTTCAATGTATTTGAATCAATGAAATATTTCTATTTCATTGACAACTATCAAAAACCATTGAAAACAATTGACAATAAATATAACTCAAATGCAAAGTGGTCTCTTCAATTTTAACAATTTATCATAATGATAACCCATGATAGATTCTTGGTAAGATATTGGATCATCTTCCATGACCATTACATCACCTTCATTTGAAATAATAAATCTACATGTCTCAGGTTCTTGATGAAATATAGTAAACCTTAAAAGTTCTTATGTATACCGAGTAATTTAGTTTTCTATAACCCATTATGTTTTAAATAATCCATATTAGGAATAACATAATGTTGTTGGTATTGAACTTAATCAAGTTAAAATTTTATCCCAAAAATTATTTTTAAAATAAATCACCATTTTTGAAAGGAACAATGATGAGTTATAAACACTTTATGATCTAATGGATTATAGAAATTATAACTCACTATCTCTATGGGAAACCAAAAAAAAGACATTTATTTAATTTTTTTCAAGTTTACTTAAGGAAATAAATCATATATATTCCTCACAACCCAAAATATTCATGAAATAAAAATTAGGATACTTAATAGTCTTATATCACATGGTATATTTTGAATAGGATTTTATGGAATATATAGTGTAAATGAAGTAAATTCTCTAGAATAACCCAAAAAAAAATTAGAATGTATACATGGATCATCATTTATAAGGACATGACATTAAACATTACATAATATAGTTTCTTTAAACAAGAATTAACTTTCTTGCATCTTGAGGATCTTTTTAAGTTTAAAGTTTTAGAGAATTTGGTCATAACTATTACAAATCAAAACAATATATTAAAAAGTGGACACTTCTATTTCATATCCACTTTTCTCATAATATAAAACTTTTAAAATAAAACAAGTTTTTGTTTCCTGAAAAATCTTCATAAATTTTAACTTGAATTCTTATTTTACCTTACACACACTTAAAACCCATGATTTTTTTAAAATGAAATATGACCAAAAAATCAAAATAAGGGACATAAAAATAACAAAAATAAAGAAACCTATTATTCCATGAATACTTAAAAAAAATTCCTTTTCAAAATAAACTTTGGAGTTCAAAATAAACAATTTATTACCCAAGAAATCAGATTCTATACCCAAATATTTTCATAAAAAAATTCATAAAATATCTTAAAGGAAAAAAGAAAACTCATAAAGTTTTATTTGAAGTTATAAAAAATTTATAAAAACATTTTCACAAAGTTATACATCTAACCCTTAAAAGTAGAATATAATTTCTTTTTAAATATAAGATCATTATATAATTTTCAGAAATCCTAATATTTATGTAAAAACCCATAAAACGAATAAATAAAACATGTAGGTAACTTGGGTAATATGTTTCCATGTCACTCTTACAAATGTAATAACCAATAAAATTGACTTCCATACCCATTGCATTGGAGGGATATCAGGACCGACCATTCCTTGGTTTATAACAGAACCACTTGTCCTTATTTAATAATGTTATCCGCCATCCTTATTTTATAATGAAACCACCCATATAAGGTCTATAATGGAACCACACTTCATCATAAACAATTAAAAATAACTATAACATATTAATAAAACATGGAATCTATCATTTTCATCATTACACTCATAAAAATATTATTTTCACCCATAAGAGAACATTTTTGGATATTAAAAAATCCATTAAAATTTAAAACTCATTATGAAAATAACTAGAATATAGGTAAAGTGGGGTTTTATTTTAAGAAAAAAAATGAAATCTTATAAATTAATCCAAAAATAAAATAATAGTTATGATGGTGGGAAAATTATATGATGTTGTATACATTTAAATAGAACATTCATTTTTTGTCTTTTTGTCAAAAAATTCAAAACATTTTACTTTTGAAAAAAATTGAAAAAAAGTCAAGGAGGTAAAAAACTTTCCTTGAAAAAATATTTTATATATATATAAATACATCCATAAAATAATATTTAAAATTATGGACATGGAAGAAAAAATATTCTTTGGGGGAAACTCTAGGAGAGGATTTTTTAAAAGAAAGACCCTTACCTCGAGCCTGAATAATCACATACATTCCTTATATTCATGAATAATTAACTAATGTTAATTATTTAATTGATTAATAAATTTTTTAAAGTTTATTATTCCTTTTATTTTATTTGTTACTTTCTTATATTTAATTACTAAATAATATACATTCCTGTCATATGTTTGACAATATTCAGCTCATATGTCCAAAATGACTTAGGTAGGTTGACTGTGGTTAGAAAAGTCATTATTACATAATATAAAAAATAATTATCATGGAATAATTATCATTTTTATATATCTATTATACTTTTAAAACCAATAATGAGTGATGGTAATGAAAAATGAACTACGTTATAATAATGGAGATGGTAAACCGTAATATGCTTGGGTAACGTTTCCATTTTTAAGTGATCATTATGGGAAGAAGGTAAGTATTATTTTATATTTCCATAAAGATAATAATATCATATATAAAATATTATTTATTTAATTATACTTAAATATATATAATTCATGTGATGTGGTGATGAAAAATGAATTACATCGCTTTATAGTGGTGGTAGTCCACATGTACGCACAAACAATGTTATCATTTTTCAATGAATGATAAGGTAAGAAAAAAGGTGTTATATTATCATTAAATAATGATAAATATGTTATTAATATCATATATATACATTAAATATAACATTATAAACATCCTTGAGAGTTTATTATGGGAAAAATGACATCGGTATGCGAGACAGTAGTCTGCATTACACATGAACGATGGATTCCTTTCCCATTTGATGGAGGTTGGAGATGGATATAGGTTATTAAATTTACATAATAACATCTAAGTAGATGTAAGATACTTATTTTATTATATCAGCATGGTTAAGTAATATTTTAAGGATATGGAAGTAAAAATAAAACAAAATGCTCAGTTAAGAATGACACCTCTTCTTCAAACAACATCTTAAGGTTTTCAAAAAAATCATTACTAGGAGGGTTTAATGATCCAAACAAGGATTTTAGGATGTGAGGAGGTATTTAAGGAAGGTATTTAATTATATATTTTCCAATACAAAAGGCTTTTACATTGTTAATAAAATAGGATATGATGTTCCCTTTTTATAAGAGAGGGGAGGGGAACTCTTGGAATTTCATAAAATATTTAATTAATATAAATTAATTTTCATATTCAAATGAATCCAAATTGATAATAGTTTAAGATAAGATGATTATTAGTATAAATAATACCATTAAATAAAAAAATTACAATTATAAATAATTTTTTTACCATTAACTTTTTTATTTTAACCAACTTTAACCCTTTTTGAGAATTATCATGATAAAGTAGTGTTTACTCTTTAGGGGTCAATATAGTTACTAAAAAAGAAAAATTGGACCTTAAATTGACCATGATTGATATTGTAAAACTTATCCTAATCAATAGTATGAATATTCATTTTTAGGAATTTTAAATCATTTAATAAAATTTTATTTATTATAAAATATATTTAATATCAATTTTGGAATGATTCATTTAATTTGACTTAAAAAAACCAAGAAAAAGTTGTAATTAAAATATAATCCTTTAAAAACCCCAATATTTTATATTAATAAAAAATAATATTGTAACATAATAATTATTTCAAATTATATTAGTTTTAATATTTTTAAAATCATTTATTTTATTTTTATATTAATTGAATAATTATTGCACCAGCGTTGCATAAGCTTTTAAGGTAACAATTTCATCACTAAAAATGAAAAATAAATTACCATTATAAAAAAATATTTATATTTAAAATTAATATTTATAACCGAACATATCCTTAGTTTATACCTACGTACAAAATTTATAGATAATAAAATAAAAAGAATGACATTTTTTACTTTTCTATATATAAAATAACATAAAGGTCAAAATCCTTGAAAAATGGAAAAAATGGAATATATTTGAACTTTTTATGATTATAGATGATATAAAATAATTAAATAAAATTAATTCAAGTGTTAGGGTCATTTTTTAGTCTTTATAATATTTTTTTTAACCTTAATTATTCAATTTACCCCTTGTTGCGGTAAGAAAATTTTCAAAAGTTACTATTTATAATGTCCAAAAATAAAAGGGACCTATTTTCCAAATTTTTAACCCCTAATTAAAAATATATAATCCATTTTTTAATATTAAAAATAAAAAAGTGGTAGATTTTAATTTAAAATTAAACTAGTAAAATGCTATGAAAACCGTGTTTTTAGAAAAATTATCTTTTTAATTATAAAATGATTTTATACTAAATTCAACTATAAGATTAATTTTAAAAAATATTATTGGATTATTTTAATTAAAAATTAAATAATGAAAATTTAAAAACTAATACAAAATAGAATTTAACTTTTCAAATAATCAAAATGGAAATACATTTTTCAATAAAAATCAGTATTTTTAACTATTCATTAAAAAATAAATCATTTCAAAAAATTCTCAAAAATTCATCATAAGATAAATTTGACATGTTAATTTAAGAAATGAAATTTATTTTTTAAAATTAAAATTCTATAATTTGTAAATCAACATTTTAAATAAAACTATATAATGCGTGATAACCCAATTTGGTTATAAATAAAGTCTTTTTCCTTTTGATTGAAAAATTACCTAATATTATTATAATGAATATAAATTAATAAAATAATATATATATATATATATATATATATTATTTATATTAACATTAATTAACTTTTTACATTCTCCCCCTTGGGAAATTGCATCCTCACAATTTTATTCCCTTATTAAATAAGTAGGGATATCTTTCTCTTATAACATTTTCAGATTCCCATATAGCTTTTTCAAATGTATGGGTTTTCCATAAAAAAATAACTTGATAAATTTTTTTATACCCATCAATTTATTCTTATGGTCAAGAATATATACTAGTTGATATTCATAAGAAAGGTTATCTTCTAACTGAACTACCTTAGGGATCAAAACATGAGATGAATCCAACACATAATTCCTTAATATGGAAACATGAAAAACATTGTGTACCTAGGATAAACTCGAAGGATAATCCAATCAATAGGAAAATGATCCAAATTTCTCTAGGATTTCATATAGTCCAATGAACCATGAGCTTATATTCTTCTTTTTACCAAAACACATGACACTTTTCCATGGAGATACTTTAAGAAAAACATTACCACCCACCTCAAAAGAAAGATCTTTCCTATGGTTATATATATCGATTTTATACCTGTTCTAAGCCGTCCTCATATATTAATGAACCATATTCACTTTCTCATTAATTTCCTCTTCCAAATCTGGTCCCAGAAATTTCCTTTCCCCTACTTCATCCTAAAAAGCATGAGTCTAGTATCGATTTCTATATAAAGATTCGAAAGTTTCCATCTGTATACTAGAATGAAAACTGTTATTATAAGAAAAATAAACCAAAGAAATATGTTGATACCAAATTACTTGGTAATCCATTGAACAAGAAAAAATTATGTCTTCCAAGGTATGAATATTTCAATTAGACTATCCATCTTATTGAGTATGAAAAGCTTTACTAAATTTAATTTAGTACCCAAGGACTTTTGATGACCTTTCAAAAAATTTAAAGTAAACCTAAGATCATGGTTAGATACAATTTAGAGAAGAACTCCATGTAACCTAACTATCTTCTTGATGTACATTAAATAAATTTGATCTAAAGACATAATATTTCGAATGGGAAGTAAATTTGTAAATTTCGCTAACCGGTCAATAATAAATCAAATCACATTATTTTCTCAATATATATTTGGATATACTACCATGAAATCCATGGTTATATTTTTCCCTTTCCTCTATAGAATTGGAGAATCCTAAAGTATCCTCTTCTATAATTATCAGTCTACTGTAACTTATATACAAGTTAAACATTTCATTGAAAAGTTAACAATATCCCTCTTTTATTCAATCCCACCAGTTATACTCTAAAAAGTATTTATATATCTTAGTGTTGTCAATATGAACAAAAAATAGGGAACTATGATATTCATTCAATAATTATCTCTTAAACTAGGAATCAAAAGGCACACATAATCTCTTTCCAAATATCAAGACTCCTTCTTTTTCAACATTAAATTTTGGAAAATTACCCTTCTTGACCAATTATACCTTTTCCGGTAACCCATGATCTTTATTCCTAGCTCTCTTAATTCTTCCAAATATATATTATTGTATTGTCTCCTGGAAAAAATAGAGTATGTTACTCCATGAATAATTTCATGGAAAAAATTCATCAAATCACTAACCAAATGGTCATGTTTGAAATGTAATATAGATAATAATTCATGATCTCTTAAACTCAAAGAATTGTCTACTTTGTTTTCTTTTCTAGTATGGTAATGGATCGTTCAATCATAATCCTTAATTAGTTCCATCCATCTTCTCTACCTTATGTTCAACTCTTTATGAGTTAATATATACTTTAAACTTTTATGATTAGTAAAATTTTCACACTTTTCTCCATATAAATTATGCCTCTAAATTTTTAAATAAAAAAAACAATAAATAATTCCAAATCACGTGTAGGATAATTTAACTCGTGTGGTTTTAGTTGATTTAAAACATAAGTAATTAACCGATCATTATTTTTTAGAACACAAGAATTCCTTTTAATGAAGCATCACTGTTAATGAAAATTTCACCATTTCTAGAGGTAGGGAAAAAATAGAGCATTCAAAAATATTATTTTTAGTTACTAAAAATAATCATCACATTATTTCTTCCAAGTGAACTTAACACCCTTTCGTGTTAACTTAGTTAGTGGGATATTTAACTTTAAAAAGTCTTCAACAGACTACCAGTAATAGCCTACTAATCCAAGAAAAATAATAATATTAGTGTCATTTTTAGGTCTTGGAAATTCATCGATCACTTTCGTTTTAGTAAGGTCAAAAGTTATTCCATCTTTTTAAATAATATACATGAGGAAATATTTTTTTTGCAACCAAAATTCAAAATTACTAAATTTTCCATATTATTTTTTTTCTTTTAAGGTTTTAAAAAAAATACTTTAGTGTATTTTATATTCTTATTTAATTTTAGAATATACTAAAATATAATCAATAAACACAACCACAATATTATCTAATAATTCATGGAAAACTCTATTCATATGGTCTATAAATACAACTGGTGCATTATGTTGGTTCTGTTTGCAGTGAAAGCGTGCAAAGGTGGGCCATATATTAAAATTTATTTTAATAAAGATTGCCTGAAACCAAGAGAGAGGATATTTAATGTCAAATTTATAATTAATTTATTTAATATTTTCATAAATAAATACTTAGTCTTAGTAACTTTCTTCATTAGTGAATGTTGATCATCTGAAAATTCCCTTTCATATTACCTTCATTGCAATATGAGGATCCAAGGATATAATCCTTCTAACGATGATCCACACATGGACCTATGATCTCTGAGAAACACCACCTGATCTCTGGGTGCTAGTGAGGTGATTCAAATGTCTTGCGTTGTTCATTCTTGATCATTCATTCTTCGGTCTTGAAGAAATATATCTTAAACATGTCATTCTTGAGAGGGAGAGAGAAGTAGGAGTTGAGAGAGAATTCGTTTTTTTCAACAATTCTATATTCTCATTTTTTGGATTCTCTACACAATAAACATAGTCATATATTTATAGAGTTAGGATTTAAGTTAAAATATTATTTAATTTTATACCAACAATTAAATAACATTTATCACCTTTAATGAACCCCATGCCACATAATTATAATTATAATATTATTATTTTGTGGTGCGCGCCAACTTGCATAATAAAAAATATTATGTAATGGTCTTGTTAATTAATATTTTTCACTGGACTTAGTCTTGGTCCATTATAACTCCTCTATCGTTTATTGAAAAACTAAATAAATAATTTATTCATAAATAAACATTCTATTCCCAATCTAGAAAATAAATATTTATTAATATATTCAATAAATAAAATAAATATTTTATTCACATGTCGGAGAATAAATATTTATTTAATTAATGAGATCAATATAAATTGAATAAAATTATTCCTAGTACTTGAGAATAATATTTATTCTATTGATTAAACTCAAATAGAATTTAATTTAGATCAACAAAAACACTTAGTGTGTGAAACTCTAGGATTCTTTCTCACTGGCATTAGGTGTACTTTTCTAAAGTCCAAGATTATTATCAAGCAAAGGGTTAAGGTACCCAAGTGAAATAACTTAATGTCACAACATCGACAACCACATATTAATTCTCATTGTGTGATATAATCCCTTTTTCATAATATCTCATAAAGAAGGTTGCATAACTATCTCACCTACCTATATGCTCGATATGTATTTATTTGAATATCTGAAATAAACATTTTGTTACACCATGTCCATGGAATTTAATGGGATGGTTTTATTCCAATCAAAGGGATGAGATATTATCTTCTATAATGATGTAAGGGAAAAATCCTTCCTATAATTATTCATTAATGACATGTCACTCATTATGAACCCAACGTATCCAACTTTTCCCTAAACTGTTATCATCATGGTTTACAAAATACATCTAAGAACATGATCTATAACATGCATTAATAATAATATTAAAGTATAAGAACCATCACATATGCTAGTAGATAAGAATATATGATGAAAAAATCTGGGTAATTTCTATCAGTGGGTCTATTCTTATAATATCCCATCTTGGTGATTACTACGTGTGAGCTTCATGAGAAGAAGCCTCATATGCTTACAAGTACTCGCACATGATATTCTATGTACTATGTGTCGCATCATAGTACATTGTTAAACCACAGAACATTATTTGATAATTTCATCATAGCACACCAAGGTTCTCATAATATCAGGGTACTGCTATGACCTTATCAATACAGTGTATACTCTAGGAAATTATTACACTAGAGTTATCCAGAACAATAAACAATATGAAATATAAGTTTTATTAATATTCAATACATCGAATATTCATGTAATCAAAGAAAAAAAAATCTGGTCATATGACACCAAATCCCAAAAACTCCCACTTAGACTAGATCCAATAGCCTACGACCTTTAGTCTTCTAGACATCACATGATAGTCCTGTTTCTAATGAGTCAAGTATTTAGTCAAGGGGTCCACCACATTTTCTTTCGTGGAAATACTACTCACTGTGACTTAACCTCTCTAGGAAAAATCCCTCAAGAGATGATACTTCTTATGTATGTTTTTCATCCATTTATGTGACCTTGGATCTTTTTCAAGATCCACCACTATAGTATTATCACAATAGAGTGTGATAGGATCTTTACTGTTAGGTACCACATCAAGATCTTGGATGAAGTTGCATTTCTATATTGCTTCTTTATATGCCTCAAAAGACGTAATATTCATGGAATCCATTGTAAAATCTATAACCACATCCTGCTTTGAGCTCTTCCAGCTCACAACACCTCCATTCAAAGTGAATATGTATCCCATTTTTGACGTCATGTCATCTTGATCAGTTTGAAAATGAGTATCTACATATCCTATGACGACTTATTCTTCATTTCCTCCATAAAATAGTAATACATTATTTTTTGGAACATGTATGTTCTGTGCATGAATTGGAGTATGGTTTGTGTTTGTTGTCAATCCTCAGTAGAAGTTCAGAACGTGTACCAACAAAGTGATCATACAGTTCAAGCAGACAACAGTATTGAAGATGGTGTCGTTTCCCAGTGTTTGCCAAATTTTTGGGCCTCAAAACTTGAAATATGGAGAAATGTGTTTTTGGAAAAGAGACTTGCGCGCCGAGGCCTAGGAGGCTTGGAAACTTGTGCGCCTGATGTTTTTCAGAATGAGAACATGAAAATATGGCAAAGGAAAGAGGGTCACGCAAGTATTGGTTTGGTCGCGCAAGTGACTTGCACGCCGTGAAAGGACTCGTGCGCTGGTAACTTAGAAGATTGGAAAGTTGTGCGCTATTTGAACATTGTGTTTTGATCATCAAAATATGGAAAAGTAAATAGGGGCACCCATGATTGGAAGTTGTTCGCACAAGTGTCTAGGAGGACAGAAGGGTTGCGCGCCGAGACTTGCACGCCGAGGGAAGACTTGCGTGCCACTGCACAGTTTATCCGAATGCCTATAAATAGAGGACAACCTCTCCTCATTAAACATGAACTTTGGACTTGAAGAAATTCAGATCTCCCGTCACGCAGGTGTTGAAGTCGCGCAAGTGTTGGTGGATCGCACAAGGTGGAGCAGCGTGGCAGTTGTTTGCTTCCCGTCCAGTAGTCGCGCAAGTGATTTGGTGATAGTTGTGTGCTAGAATTGAAGTTGCGCGACAGGTTTCCATTAAGTTTCAAAATCTATTTGGGTTGAAAAGAGGTTGAGTCGAGAAAGTTTTATTTCGAAGAAGGTTGAGTTGTTCAAGTGTTGGAGGAGGACTTGCGCGCCAGTTATAAATTGTGCGTCGTCCTTAAAAGTTGTGCGCCGTCTTGGTGTTGCGCACCAGGTGTTTGTTGAGGCTTGCTGATTGTCTTGGAGCTGCACGAAAGTTAAAGATCAGTTAACGAGTGATATTTGGACTTCAACAGAGCATCTACATATAACATAGGATGCTTTCATTGAGCAATGATGAAGATACCTTCACGTCTATAAACTGAGTGGGACTTCACAGATGGTAGTGAGTCAATGGGAGTCAATGGGAGTGACCTGAGGGATGAAGTGAGCTATCCCTGAACAATTGTAAAGGCAGTGAGCCTGGGATAGAGTGACTGTGCTCGAACCATTGTAATCCACATCTAGTGAAGATTAGTGGAATTAGGTACGACCGGAAACTTGTCGGCGTATGATCTTTGGACGTAGCCCTTAGTGGTGAACCAAGTAAAAATTGTTGTGTCATTTGTTTTGCATGTGAATGTTTGATTTCTGATCATATCCATCATACAGGTTCAACTAGTTCCTACCAATGTGGGAACAAGATCCTTTGGTTTAAAAGAAAAAGTTGACACCATGATTCACCCCTCCCCTCTCAGGGTGTCTCGGGGTCCTACATTATTAGTACTCCTCAGAAACTTAAGGATAGTCTTGACTGCCATATAATGGTGGTCACCTAGATCATCTTGATATATTCCTACATCACTTAATGCGTAGGAGACATCAAGACTAGTACATATCATAACATACATGACTGAAACAATCACAGATGCATATGGAATCCTTGTCATTCTGTTTCTTTCTTCATGTGTCTGAAGACACATTTTCTTAGAAATATGAATGCCATGTAATTCTGGCAACAATCTCCTCTTATATTATTCTATACTGAATCTCTTCAGTATCTAGTAAATGTATGTAATTTGACTTATGTCGAGAAACCTATTGGATATATCATGATGTGTATTGATCCCAATAACATATTCCCCCACACCCAAGTCCTTTATAGAGAATAATTTATTCAACCATGCCTTAATATAATGTAAGACTGTTATTTTTTTCCAATGAGTAATATGTCATCAAAATATATGATTAATAAAATGACCGCACTCCCACTAAACCATTTATATACACATGTCTCTCATTCATTCCTTAAGAAACCAAATTCTAGTATAGCCTCATCAAAATGAATATTCCATGACTTGGAAGCTTTATTTAATCCATAAATGGATATTTTCAACTTTTATACCATGTTAGTATCCTTTAGAGTCACAAACCCTTCAGGATATATCATATATACATCTTCCTAAAGGTTCCCATTATGGAAGGCTGTTTTGAAATCCATTTTCCAAATCTCATAATCATGGAAAACTGAAATGAAATATAAAATTATGATGGATTTCAGCATTGTAACTGGTGAAAAGGTTTCTTTGTAATCACTGACTTGATTTTGTTTAAAACCTTTCGCAAAAAATCATGCCTTATAGGTACCAAATTATACTACCATATCCAGTTTCTTCTTGAATACACATTTTCAACCAATGATATTTACATCTATGGGAGGGTCTAACAAAATCCACACATGGTTTTAGTACATGGAATCCATTTTAGAATTTATGGCTCTTTGCAAATTGGAAACATCCATGCCACTTGTTACCTCTTTGTAGGTTATAGGATCATTATTATCAACTAATAATGAGTCAACATACTAGGTGAATAGAAAACCATACAATTCTCATTCTCTAACCTCTATAGTACTTCTACGTAGTAATTTTATCTTTGGAACAATTTCTTCTTCCACAAGAAATTGTGGAATTTGTTCCTATGCCAACTCTTGTGTATCTTGATCCTAGACTTCATCAAAGCCTATCTCACTCCCACTATCTCTTTTAAAGATAATATCCTCCTCAAGAAATGTGGTATGTATTTTTTCTAAAGGACTGTATAGGTAGTATCCCTTTTTTTCTTTAGGATATCCTATAAAGATACACTTTGTGCCTCGGGGTGAAAGCTCGTTACGTTAATAGGAATTAATAAATGCTTCTCAACCCCACACATGTAAGTAAGAAAAAATGGGTTTCTTTCCATTCCATAATTGGTATGGTATACCATCTATTTCTTTTAGTTGGCACTCATTTTAGTATGTATGATGTTGTTTGTAATGCGTATCCCCCAAAAGACCATGGAAGACTCACAATACTATTCATTAATAAAACCATTTACAACAAGGCATGATTCCTACATTCACTTACCCCATTACACTAAGGTTTTTAAGAAGGAGTGAGTTGAGATAAAATCATAATCTCTCATAGATAATCAAATAAGTATTTATTAATATATTATCCACCATGGTCTGGGAGAATTTTCTTAATATTCTTACCAACCTGGTTCTCAAATTCATTCTTGTATTCCTTGATTTTTTCAAAAGAATATAACTTATACCTAATTTAGTAGACATAACTATATCTACTAAAATAATCAGTGAAAATTATGAAGTATGAGTACCCATCCCTTTATTAAATAGGAAATGGTCTACCCACATTGGTATGAACTAATTCAAGAATCACTTTTACCCTTTCACCTTTTCCACTAAATTGGATTTAGTCATTTTTTCTTGTAAACATGCTTGACATACACCAAGTGATTTTAGTACAAAAGAATTTAAATATCTTTCTTGATGTAATTTAGTCAAGTGATTTTCATTTACATGACCTATCTAGTGATTTCAAAGTTGGGTGTGGCATGAGTCATTTTAAGTCACTTCATTATCAATTTACATTATTTGGTCAGTGTAATCCAACACATAAAGACTATTATCTAAATGTTCCATACCAGAAAAAAATGATATCTTTATAAAAGAAGTAACATTTATTCCCAAATTTGAATATAAATACATTCGTATGAAGTTTGGACACATAAATAATGTTTTTTTGTAACTGAAGGCACATAATAAAAACCCTTTAAAACCAATATCATTCTGGTCGACAATGTGAGGTGGTAGTCCCTAATAGCTACATCAACAAGATTAGATTCATTTATTGCTCGAAGATCTATATCTCCTTAGTTAATCTTTATTAATCAACTCACTTTCTGTATTTGAATACATATGTGAGCACAAAAAGTTGTATCTAATATGCAATTTGTTGAAATAGATAAATTGAACTTGATAAGAAACTCACCTGAAGCTTCCCCTTGATTATTTGTTTGGGTGTAGTTTTTCTTCCAGTGGACCTTCTTGTCACATGTAAAATAGATAACATCATATTCCCTTTCTTGCCTCTTGATCTTCCTCTTCTTAGAAGGGTGTGAGGAAGTTTTGGGATTAAATATCTTCACTTTACCTTTCCATTTGTTCAGTATAAGTACGGAAGGTTTTTCATACTTCGTATCCTTATCTACTTGGAGAAGAAGAGTAAGAAGATCTGGCAGAGACTTATCAATGTTTTTCATATTAAAATAAAAAAAACTGGAGAAGCTCTGAGGGAGTGATGCGAGAATGAGGTTGGTGCCTAGTTCTTTGGGAATTTTAAACCCTAGAACCTCTAAGTGCTCAATATAGCCAATGATATTGACTATGTGAGGCCCATCTGGGGCACCCTCTCCAAGATTGATATGAAAGAGAGTCGTGGGAATCGTAAACCATTCCTGTCTATCTCTCTCCTAGTAAAGACAATGTAGGTTCTCAAGAATTCTATACACATCCATTTTTTCATGATACTTCATTAGTTCACTGGACAATGATGAAAACATAAAACATTGAACTTCGATTGCATATCTCAAATGTTTTTCATATATAAGGAACTTTTCATTACTCATCTCTTTAGCTGGAAGATTAGATATTGAGGATTCTAGCATGTAAGATTTTCGTTCATGGCATAACACAACTCGAAGGTGTATAAACCACTCTAGGAATTTACTTCGAGTTAGGGGTTATCTTTCTCCAATATTGATTTTATGGATAGTGTGGATGATGAACTTTTAATTTTATTCTATAATTAAAAATAGAAGATTCTTAGTAATTTTCTTAATTACAAAATAAGTGAGATATAATAAATTAAATTATTATTTATTTATTAAATATCTCATTATTTTATCAAGTCTCAATAGCCCTCACCATTGAACTCAGAATTTCTAGTTATTTTAACATTCTAATGGAAAGGATGACCATTACTTTTCTTAATGATCTAGACTTTGGCCATGAAAACTATAATAAAGTAATTAGGTAGGCGGTATTTCCAAGTGCAGAACTGTAGCTCCTTGATCCGTTGAGTGGATTCCCCTATCCTAAAATCCTGAATTGAATTTTCTCAACACTTGCCTC
Source organism: Viscum album (assembly GCA_963277665.1). Lineage (NCBI taxonomy): Eukaryota > Viridiplantae > Streptophyta > Magnoliopsida > Santalales > Viscaceae > Viscum > Viscum album. The sequence continues at coordinate 622,418,064 of OY728150.1, read as the reverse complement.
CAAATTTGTATTGAATAGACTTTGGACTTTAAACTCAATACAATTTCCATTAATTCAACCCAAAAATATTTTGAGAACTCCCTGATAAAATTAAGTGTCTAGACTTTGGCCATGTACTACACTTAGTTTTATGGTTTCATTCCCAATAAAGTAATAGAAGGCTTAGTTTGACTTAATATTTAATTGAGTGATTTTAATTTATTATGCATAATATTTATCTTTTTTACCCTTTATACATATTGATAATATAAAGTGGATGATATTTAAATTAATTAACTATGTTGGATATTTTTTTTTCAAAATTCATTTATTTAATTTCTATCATTGTACATAAATTAATTTATTTATATGATCCTGGCCTTGCATCTGTAAAATAAATAATTTCATAGACAGAAATAAATAATAAATTAAATAACCCATTTATGAGATTTATCTAATGGTTGATTTAATGAGCGGACATTAAATCAACCTTTGACCTAGGGGAAATAACTCTTATTGCTAGTCCTAACATGGGTTACAGTATTCCACCTATCCAACTATGTATCACTTGGGTTTCCATCATTATATTTCTATCTTGAATCACCTTTACATGCCTTAGGATGCCCCATTAATTATAAATATTTATTACTAAGATATAGGTGAGGGGAAACAAAGGATTGGTTGAAGGGGGTTACATAAATATCCTTAAACACGCAGGTTCTAACTAATAATGGAGGGAGGGATGAGTCATAGACAATCATTTAATTTAATATTAAATAATTGAAAACTCATGAAATGGATTAAATTAAAACATACAACACATACACAGGTCTTGGTTAAGATCATGAATGGTCATACATGCAACGAATACAAAAAAGTAAACAACTAGAATTCATTTCTTTATTCATTATTTTATTATTTAAGATTAACATGCTTGCATTAATTAATTAATTAATTCCCTTTAATCTTAATGATTATCCGATCATATTTAAAGATACCCATCATTAATGAAATTCATGGAAAATAAATGAAAGAACCAATAATGACATATTGATTACAAAAAATTAACTGAGAATTTAATATTATTTAAAACCATTATTAAATATTCAGACACAAAATGGTGTGACATTCAATAAAATAAGGTTTTAATGCTGTAATTTTAAAATTTAATGTAATTTTAATTTTTTCTATTAATGGGAGACTACACATCATGTACATGTAGCTATATTCCATGTACCTCAATTTTCATATATCCAAGTCACATGATTAGGGATTCAGTGTGTTAACTCAGTCAGACTACATAGTGTGTACATGTCATCTACACACCCTGTATCCACTTTCCATATGATAGGTTGGCCCGGTCAACATGATTTGTGAAATAAAATCACCATGTGTAATTAATTTCTTGTAACATCTAGATACAATGCGCATGGTTATATAGTGTGTGCTTCTGCCACACACTGTGTAACCTGGTTTTATCAACCAATGATTTAGAACTTCCCAATGACATATTCGCTCATTCTTCATTTGTTCTTAAACCTTTATGAAAATGAAACACTAAACAAACATGATTAACATATTTATTCAAATCATATTAAAGAAACAATAACATGAAATTAAAATCTAACCACAATTGTGTAATGATCAATAATAAAATAAATATTTATAAATTTATACATGACTGCTCTAATACCACTTGTTGGTTACATTTGAAGTGGAAGCATTTGGTGGTGGGAGATATATTAAAATTTCTTTTAATAATAATTTCCTAAAACCAAGAGCGAGGATCTTGCAAGTCAAATTTATAATTAATTTATTTAATTTTTTTATGAAATAAAAACCTTTTCTTGGGAACTTTATTCATTGGTGAATGTTGGTTATCCTAAAAGACCTTTTTGGATTACCTTCATTGCTCTGTTAGGATACAAGGATATATTTCCTCTAACGGTGATCCACACGTGCTCCAATGATCTCCGAACAATACCACTCGATCCCTGGGTTCTAGCGTGATGATTCAAATGTCTTGCATTGTTCGTTCTTAATTTCTAATTCTTCAGTCTTGAAGAAATATCTCTTTCACTTCTCATTCTGGAGAGGGAGAGAAAAGGAGGAGTTGGGAGAGAGTTCATTGTGTGCAACAATTATATATTCTCAATTGTTTTGGATGATCTAAACAATAGACATAACCACCTATTTATAGAGTTAGGATTTAAGTTAAACTATTATTTAATTTCATAATAGCCATTAAAAACAATTATTACCTTTAATAAACACCATGACCCATAATTATAATTATATTATTATTTTTTTAGTGCACACCAACTTACACAATAAAAAATATTATGTAATGGTCATGCTAATTAATATTTGTCACCAAACTCAGTCTTGGTCAGTTCGAACTCTTCCATCATTTATTGAACAATCGAATAAATATTTTATTTATAAATAAATATTTTTTCACAATCTAGAAAATAAATATTTATTAAAATATTAAATAAATAAAATAAATATTTTATTCACATTCTGGGGAATAAATATTTATTTAATTTATGCGATTAATATAACTTAAATAGGATTATTCCTCAGACTTGAGAATAAAATTTATTCCATTAATTAAACTCAAATAGAATTAAATCGAGATAAATAGAAAAAATTAGTGTGTGACCCTCTAGGATTCTTTCTCATTAGAATTAGGTAGGATTGCCTAAAGTCCAAGATTACTTTCTAGAAATGGATCAAGGCACCCAAGAGAAAGAACTTAATGTCGCAATGTTAACAACCACATACAAATTCTCACTGTGTAAAGTAATCCATTTGTTACAATATCTCATCAAGTAGGTTGCGTAATCATTTCGCCAACCTATATGATCAATATGTATTTATTTAACTATATAAAATAAACACATTGTTACACCTTGGACATGAAATTTAATATGATGGTTCTAATCCAATCAAAGGGACAAGACATCAGTTTACATAAAGATGGAAGGAAAAAATCCTTCCTTTACTTATTCATTAATGAAATGCCACTCATGACACACCCAACATATCCAACTTCTCCATGATCTGTTATCATCATTGTCTATAAAATACATCTAAGTATGCAAGTTGTAACATGTATTAATAATAATTTTAAAGTATAAGGACCATCATACATGCTCGTATATAGGAATATCCGATAACACCAAAACATATGGAATTCCTGCTGGAGAGTATATTCTCATAATCTCCCATCATGGAGATTACCAAGTGAAAACTTCATGAGAAGAATCTCCATCTAGTTACGAGTACTCATACCTGATAGTCTATGTACTATGTGTTCCATCATAGTATATTTTCCTACCGTAGAATATTATTTTTGAATATCATCATATCACATCAAGGTTCTCATCATACCGGGGAACTACTATGACCTTATCAAATACTATGTTTACTCTTAAAAATTATTACATTAAATTCATGCATAAAAAACAAAAAATAATTAATAAGAATTTTTATTAATATTAAATACATCAAATATTCATGTAATAAAAGTAAAAATAGTTTTTCCTAGGAAAAAAACTCCAACACATTAGACAACCCAAATGGTATAACTGTAAACTCATAATGACCATATCTATTATAAAATGTTTTCTTAGGAATATATTCCTCTTTCAACTTCAACTGATGGTACCCCGACTTGAGATTAATCTTAAAAAATATTATGATCCATAAAGCTGATAAAAAATCATTGATATGAGGAACTATCTTTATTTTTAAGAAAAAAATTGGAGCACCTCATGGTGATATGCTTGTATGAATAATAAATTTATCTAGAAACTTTTGTAATTACTTTCTCAATTATAAAATCTATACTTGGTACATTAGATTAGGGGATTTTGAAATTATATTACCATCAGGAACTAAGTCAAAAGTAAAATCAACCTCCAAATTAGGAATATCACTAGGAAAATCATCAAAAAATACATCCATATATTCATTCACTACTAGAACATCACTAATTCGAATAGTCTATTTATTCTAAAAAACATGAGATATGTAAATTTAAATTCCATCTTTACTCAATTTATTTTCTTCTTAGTAGATTATAAAAGGTATAAAATAATTAAAGAAAACTTTCCTAAATCTGTAATATATCTTAGCATGAAGAATTGAAATCCATTATATAACAAAAATAATATCAAACTCTATTATGAGAAGTTCAACAAGATTTATAGGAAAGACTATTCCACTGACAGTAATAAGAATATTCCTTGGAATATTTTTTACTTTAATATTTCCACCAGAAGTTCTATCTTAATTTTATGAGGTGATATTCCTAATTTACTTTCAAATTTATAAAAAATGAAAAAATGTGAAAATCCAGAGTCAAATAGGGTATTGGAATAATTTGAATAAATAAGTAACATACCTGTCACCACTTCATTTTATGGCCCAACATCAACTATTATAATATAAAATTATTTTTATACACCCATTTTCTTCTGATCTTAATGATTTTTACCCTGAGTGACTAAATTCGAAGACAGATTAGCATAATGACCCAATTAATTACAAACAAAACATCTCACCATTAAATTGTTATTATTGCTATTTTCACTAATAAGATCCCTTTATTTATAATCATAATACATATTCCCAAACTTAACACATTGAAAATATTTCCTAAATTTCATAAAACATTCCTCAAGGTGATTTTTACTACACTTATCACAAAATGGGAACTTGATATTATTATCTCCAAATTTCATTGATGGATTCTTCCCTATTTTTTATAAACTAGACCTTTTATTCTAATTTTTTCATGAAATAAATGATCATTGATAAACTCCATTTCTCTCTTTTTAGCACAACAAATAAGTTTCTTATAATTTCTAAACTCATAGGAAGCTAAATACCTTCGATATCTTAGCTTTAATCCTGAGTAAAACATATTTATTTTACTATTAAGATCTCAGATAAAATTTGGCGCATACCTAGCCAATCAGGGGGAGTTTTATTGGTATGAATCCATTGAGTTTTATTTCTTTTGTCTCAATTTGAATAATTTTTTTCCTTCCTAATTCGAACAACCTTAGGAAAATGTTTCTCAAGGAAAATATTTTTAAATTCATCCTATTAAATAACATCAATACCTAACTTATATCTAATATTCTTAATCATTAACCACCACTAGTCCAATTCACCTTCAAAATGGTAAATAGAGAAGTTATCTTTTAATAATCTGAATAACACATAACATCAAAAATCATTTCCAGTGCTTTAATCCATCCCTCAACTATCACTAGGTTAGAAGATCCACTGAATGATGAAGGGTGTTGTCTTATAAAATAATATACTATCAACATGTTCCTATATGGTAGATCTGAATATTATATAGAATGGATACCACACCATTTATAGATTTTGTTAACCGATCCATCATAGTTATAATCTACTCAATTCTAATTCCAACCATTCTAGGTTTCTGATTTAGAAATATATCATCCCCTCAGTGCCTTCATACTTCAACTTCCCTATTTTCTCTATGGAAATACATTCTAAATAGACATATATTAGATGAAAAAACATAGTAATCTTAAAATTCTATATCATTTCAACATAATAATAAAGTAAAATATTTTTAAGGGTATTATATTAATATTATTGTATACTCTAAAATTATCTAAACTTGTCCTCTAATACCAACTATAAGGACTCATCCTTAAACATTTCATAATCTAGTTTCTATAAATATGAATTCAATTTCTTATATCTAGAGGATATTTTTAGGTTTATAATATTATATAATTAAATCATAACTCTTACATATTAATCTCATATATTACAAAGTGGACACTTCTATTCACTATACTTTTTTCCCACAATATAAAACTTTTAAAATAAAACTTTCATTTTTTTCATGATAAATATTCATGAATTTCAACTTTACTTCTTATTGTCCCTTAAACATCATTAAAACCTGTGAAAAACATTTTAAAATGTGGTATGATCTCAAAAATAAGAGTAAGGTACATAAAAAGAAATAAATAAATAAACCCATTATTCCAGGAATACTTATAAAAAATTTCCTCTTCAAAATAAACTTAGGGGTTCAAAATAAACATTTAATTACCCAATAAATCATCTTATATACCCAAATATTTTCATAAATCATTTCATAAGAAATATTAAATCCAAAATAAAAAACATAAAATTTTCTTTACAGTCATAAAAAACTCATAATTCTTTTTCACAAAGTTATACATTTCACCCTTAAAAAGTATCACATATTTTCCTTTAAATATAATATCTTCATCTTACCTTGAGAAATCATAATATTTCTATAAATAGAAACATAATTCATAGGTAAAATATGTAGGTAACTTGGGAAATCATTTTCCATATAACTCTTACAAATAGAATAATTAATATAGTTCACTTTTATACCCAATGCATTGGAGGGCTATCATAGACCCACCCACCATTGTTTTATAATGAAACCACCTATTCTTGGTTAATAACATAACCATAAAACCTTATTTTATAATGAAACCACACATACTTGATTTATAATAAAACTAACTATCATAATAAATAATTCCCAAGAACCATAACATAATCATAAAATATGGAAGCATTAATTTTCATCATTAAACTCAAAAAAATATTCTTTTCCCCCATAATAAAACATTTCTAGATATTGAAATATCTATTCCATTTTAAAAAACTTTTAGAAAATAACTATAACATATGGATAGAGGGTTTTTCTATGAATAAAACATAAAATATTGTATAGGAAGATAAAAATAAAATAACGACTATGATAGTGGGATTTTTTTTGTTGCTGTATACTTTTAAATAAAACATTTCTTTATGTATTTTTTTAAAGTCAAAACATTATTTAAAAATATTAATTTTCAAAAAATATTGAAATAAAGTCAAGGAGACATAAAAATATTGTTATAAAATTAGGTAAAATACCCTAAGAGGGGTGGGGGTGGGTGAATCAGGGTATAATAGATTAAAACAACCATCCCTTTTTTATCTTGTTTCTTTATTAAACAAAACTCTCTTCTCTCTATCCTTCCCATAAAACAAAATAAATTAAAATTAAAGAATTCATAGGAAACAAAAAATTTACTTGGTTATCCCTCATTGGGCTACATAAAAGGATCATACATAGGAAATGTAATGATGAATCAAATCCAATAAAGTACACTACCATTACAAGGTTAAGAGTGGACTCACTATCCCTCCTGGTTTATAACCATTAACAATTTTAAAGATCATTGCACTATCTATTGAATTAAACACATTTCTAATATAGTATATTCTTTTGAAAATCAATTATGTGTTTATTCACACTTGTGCATGTCTTTATGATATTGTTTCTTTAATGAGTTGAAAACCATATTTGCACGAGACTCTCTCTCTTAGAGTGTGTGACCCTACAAAAAAATCCTCTGTAAGACCCCTCCATGAGATACCTCTGTGAGACCTCTCCATGATATATCTTTGTGTGACCCATCCATGATATCCTCCCATGAGACTCCTCTCTATGAATTCTCCATGAGAATTTCTTTTATTCACATGAATCATGTGACTCTCGCACAAGACCATTTTCAAGTTATGCTGATAATGTGACACCAAATGGTATTCATATTCTTAGAGCATACATCAATTCATGTGATACCTTCACGGGACCCCTTCATGATATCCTTTTACAAGAACTTCTACTGGTTACATGGATCATGTAAATCTGGCATAAGACCTTGTTCTGATCATGTGAAATACTTCTATTTCGATCAAACCACCTAATACAACTTGTATAAACTCTTAAGAATAGGTTAGGGGAATTTATAGGCATGAGTAAACTAGATTAACTTCTAATATCATAGTTATCCATCCATTCCACCACCTCATCAATCAGAAATACATGCTTCATGTGATTTCTTCGCATGATACCATCACAAGGATAATATATAATAATGCGGTCAACAAAATTGTCTTTTAGAACTTCATGTGATCTCATCATGTGAATGATTAAAATCATGTGGTCATGTGATTTTGAACAACCATGATATATCTTCATCATTTCTGACCATTTTTACTTCACTTACTACTCCAGATATCATCATGAGATCCACTGAAAATCATACAGTGTCTTCAAGTGCTTCATATGATCTCTTCATGAGATCCTGTAAAAATCATGTGATGTATTCAGGTTCTTCTCATTATCTCAATGTGAGATCTACCAAAAATTTATATGGTTCCTTATGTGACCCCTTAACAAGATAATTTATGACATTCATGATTTGTGTGACCAGTTCTGACATTTTCACTCCACGTGAGTAGTTATGACATTCATGCTCCACATGATCAATTCTGACATTCAAGAAAACTCTTTATTCCTATTTTGAAAAATGGACATTTTCAACAATATAAAACCTTCTAAAAAATACAATAAACCTAAAATAACTATTAGTGTAATTTTTTTCTACTATCCCCACCTTTGGGTGTGTGCAACACTTCAAAAATCAACTTGTTGATAAGTAATGCACATGAAAACCATTGTCCTTATTCAACCCTATATAGAGATCAAGTAATTATTTAACACATAATCTAAGACCAAATGAGTCCATATCAACATGATAAATAATATTATCATGAAAAATTAATTGATTAATCACTTCTTACTCAATACTACCTCAATAAAACGTCTCAACACCAAAAGATAAAACAAGCTTATCCCTCAAGATCACTTCATAACCTGTGCATTTCAACTGCCTGTATCATGAACCCAAAGGTCACTATTTTTCATGATTATTCATTGTTTAAATACTAGTTTTAAAATCATCATATTTAAAACTATCCTTATTTTCTACTCCCCTATCATCTTCTTCCCCGGTATTGATCAAGGAATTTTCTACCCCTTTGTTAATGAACCCAAATGTCACTCTTTTTTGGTATGAAACATGGTAATGAACACATATACTCACAAAGGGGGAAAAATATAATACCTTAGGGAGAGGGGGTCTCACATCCACACAGATCAAGTGTGGGGAGTTTAATAAACTCCAAGAGATGGTCGATTTTGTTTAAATACTTCTTTAGGTAAGTCCTTAGTTAGGATGTCTACAACCTGTAGTTTAGTTGGAACATAATCCAACTTCCCAAGGCCATGCTCTACTTTCTCAATGATAAATTGATATTTTATTTCTATGTTCCTTTTACTTGAGTGATGGACTGATTTTTTTTTATGATTTATAGAACTTGAATTTTCACAATGGATTTCGATCAGAGACTTCAATTCAACTCTAATATCTTCAAGGTGTTACTTCATCCATAGTAACTATGTACAATATTTTGTATCCTCGATGTATTTAGATTCTAAGGTGATCAATTAAATGTAATATTTATTCTTTATTATCCAAAAATATATATATTCCACCAAGATAAAATAAACCACCTGATGTTGAATTTCAATAATCTATTGAACTAGCTCAATTTGCATCTATAAATCCCAAAAACTCTTGTTGATATTTTTCATTATATACTAAACTAAAATCCAGTATTCCTTTGATATACCAAATTATTATTTTCACTACAAGTAAGTGGATTTATTTGGGACTAATTTGATACTATTCTGCTTGGCATGTGGAAAAAATAATATCGGGTTGTGTTGCTGTTAAATATAATAGACTACTAATGATCTGTCTGTATTTTGTAATGTTGGATGCTTTCCATTCATCATACCTTGAAAATTTCATCCCTGTAGTAACCAGATTTATCATTTACTTGTAATTTTGCATCCCAAATATTCTCATAACCTCCTTAGAATATTTTTATTGAGAAATAAATGTGCCAAGTCTTCCTTGATTTACCCTTAAACCAATGAAAAATGTTAACTCACCAATCATTGTCATTTCAAACTCACATTTCAAGAATTTTATAAACCATTTTCACTGAAATTAATTTTAACAACCAAATTTTATGTCATCAACATATACCAACACCATAATCCTTTTATTAATCTCATTATTGTTATAGAGATTATAATCAACTCCACCATGATGGAAACCAAGCTTCTTCAAATACTAATAAAGTCATGAATACAATAATCTTGGTACCTTCTTCAACCTATACAGTACCGTCTTTAATCAAAAAACTCTGTTCACATTTCATGAATGATAAAAACATTTAGCTATTTAATATAAACTTCTTCTTCTAGAACCCAATTAAAAAAATGCTAACTTGACATCCATATGGAAAACTATGAATTTTCTTTTCACTACTATGGTTATGAATAATAGAATTATCTCAAACCTTCTAATAGGTGAAAAAGTCTCATGAATATTAATACCATCAATCTAGGAGTATCCATTTCACACCAATCAAGTTTTTTGAATTATTATAAAATCTCCATTTAGCTTGTTTCCTCAAACCCATCTGGTCCTAATGAAATTATTATCTGTTGGCCTTGAAAAAATATTCTACATCTGACTCTTTTCTGTTTGGTCAATTTCTTCTTTCATTGCTTAAAAAAATTCTCATACCATTCTAATTCTTCAAAAAACATTTTCTTAACATGTTCTAGGAAAGATTCTCTATATAAATTCTTCATCCTCATTGTCTATGCAAGCATTGTCCCATCACTGATTAAGTTTTACCTATCAATTTCAACTTGACTCTTTGGTTTCTTTGAAAATACTAGTCTAAGTTCATCCTTCTTATCATCTGAATCATCTTATGAATTTTCCATGGGTACTTTCACTCCCATTGAGCTTCTCACCTCTTCATCACTATCCTTTTGATACTATTAATAGATTTGCTAAATATTATGCTCATTTCCCACCATAACAACGCCATTTATCTCTAAAATGTTTCCCAAACATTTATTGAAGTATTTATTTTATTTTTTTCATGAGTAACTAAGAAATATCACTTAATCTCCATGAGATTAATACTTTATTTATTTCTCTCTTTTCATATTTAAAAACATTATTTTAAAGACTCTAAAATACTTCAATGTATGATTTTTCCATACCATAGCTCATATAGAGTCTTTTATTCCTTAGTACATAATAAGGTTCTATTAGAAATTTGTATTGGTATAAACACTACTTCTTTAAAAAGTTTATCAAGAAGATATTTCTCAATAATCATAGTTCTTCCCATGTTGTTGATAATCCGATTTCTTCTCTCAACCACTCATTTTTTCTATGGAGTTATTACTGCTAAAACTTTGTGCCTTATCCCATGTTTCTTGAGATAAACCTATACTAGGATATTTATGAACCATATTCCATTATCTGTTTTGAACTTCTAGTTTCTTTGTACCATCATATTTTCAACTTCCCTCAGATAATGTATTATGAAACTGAAAACCTCAAACTCATGGGTGATAATTGAAACGCATTCCATTCTACTGAAATCATCAATGAAAATTACATAATATCTTTTGGTTGGAGTGGACACTCAAGAGGGGGGTGAATTGAGTTCCAATAAAAATTTCTGTTAAAAAATATTTCTCTTAAAATCCCCCTATTTAAAAACAAAGTTAAACTGTAGTGAATTTATACAAAGTGTAAATGTTTAATTAGTTTCTCAAAGATTGATTAGGTCTCAGTTAATTTAATCTGAATATTAAATTGACTTTTGAAACTAACTTACTGGTTTACAATAAGTATAAACACTTGCTAATTCAACTATCAAAGTAACTTTAAAATAGTTTTTTTTATTTCAAATTAGTTAGCAGTGGAATATGAGATATATAGTATACTTATGACTTAAAATAAAATGCACAGCAGATGTAACCAAGAGGTTCAGTCTCAAGACGAGACTTAGTCCTCTCAAAAAATTTATATAAATTGATCTACACCCTGGATCAGGGTAAACAATAGTGCAAAGACTATCCAGGTTCAAAGACCTCTACCACAGTTCTACGTGGGAAAACAAACAACAGCTCACAGCTGTCCAGGTATTACTCGACCTATACCACTATCCACAGCGGGATACAAAGAAGTTATAGAGTTTGAATGAGGATTTAAGAATCCTCCATCTTAGATCAGGAGACAGTGTGTGTGTAAAATAAACAGGATACACACACTGCTCAAAATGTAAATGAAAGAATCACTAAAGTAAGTATAAATGAGTTTAGAAAAGCTTTAGTGATTGGAAGTGCAGCTCTGGACTCTTTTGATTTGTCATAAAATCTTCGGAGTCCTTCTCTAGTTCTTGTTCTGAAAAACAGAGTATTGTTTTCTTCCTTGGTTCCAGGTTCATCTTATCAGCCTGAGTGCATGAAGTGTTTGTTGTAGTTCTTCACTCAAGATGCATCTTGTGTTCTCCTCTAGAAATGAATTGCTTCATGTATGTCCAGTTTTCTTGGAGCATGGATGTATCCTTGTACGAATTCACCAAGTTTCAATGATGTTGAGCTCTTGTGTGAATGCACCACATTTGAATGTTATTGGGCCTTTTTCTTTTTCACTCTTCGTGTGACTTCTTAGTTCCTTGATTCTCGATGTATTCACACCCCATGTTCACTTATTCATTCAATATCGTGTTTTTATTCTTGTTTTATGTTCACTCCCACACTACTTTAGCTAGGTCTTTATCTTCCCTTTTATAGCTTTTAGCTCTGGTAAAAAGGAATGATTACTTTTTTGCATGGGTACTAGGTACGGTTCCATGTGTACGATGGACTTTGTGTAGCAGTGATCTTCCATCGGTAGTTCTTTGAACTTGTATCGGTAGCTCTTTGCACTTGTATCGGTAGCTCTTTGCACTTGTTCTATTGGTAGCTATCTGCATCGGTGACCTTGGTCTATTGGTGACTTTGTCTATCGGTAGATCTTGGTCTATCGGTAGCTCTGGTATGTCGGTAGCTCTGGTCTGTCGGTAGCTCTATGTATTGGATTGTCTATATCAGTAGCTTGCTTAGTTCCAGTGATTATGTGTATCGGTAGACTTATGTACATCTGTAGCTCCATTCTGTACTATCGGAATACTTATTGGTAACTCTGTATCAGTAGATTATTCTATGCTTACCAGTGGATTTGTACATATCAGTAGTTCTGTACATATCAGTAGCTCTGTGTATCGGTGACCTTAACTTATCGGTGACTCTGTCTACCGGTAGACTAAGTTTATCAGTAGACTAAGTATCAGTATCTTTGTATCAGTAGCTATATGCATATCAGTGACTAACACTTATCTATTTTATGCAAAACATATCTGATTGGATTAGAATTACTTAAAAACTTATATAAATAGGGATAAACATTGATTAACATATTTCAAGGATTATTTTAATATTATTATCATATTGATAATATAATATCATATATTGAGTGAATTAGAATATATATAAACATTAATTGGGATTATCAATGTTTTTGAAAGCATAATTGGGATTTTCAAAATAGGTGAGGTCAACAATCTCCCCTTTTTTGATAATCACAACTTATGATATTATAGTTTTAAAACAATGAGTAGTTGTATCAGAGGATATATCATTAAATTAAATAATGATAAACAGTATGTTATAGAACATAATGTATCAGAGGTATACTTAAATGAAATGATATCAGAGGGGCAAAGCATGGTAGTTCTTCCTTAGATAATATTACTCCCCCTTTGAGAATATTTCTCCCTCTTTGATACTTTGATAATATTTCTCCCCCTTTGTGATAATAAAAAAGTGGGAAACAAGAAATAGAAAAAGTAACACAATGAGAAATAAATGAAATCCAATTGTAATATATGTTGCAAAAAGGTACATAGAAAGAAAACAAAATACAAGGGATTCCTATCAAACATCCTAGCCATTTGTTCAATCCACATCCTCAATGTGAGATTTTCCCTTTGGATTAGAAGAGGATTCAGACTGTGTGGATGGTGGTGAAGGCTTAGGAATTCCATAAATGATCACAGGAGGATGAGCCACAGAAACTGTGCCTGGCCTGTACTGAGGAGTTCTTTGAGTGATCATAGGTGTAAGGTTTCGAATGGCTTGGGCTGGAGTCATCTGAACAGGAGAAGCAATAGAGGCAGAGGCAGGTAAAGCAGGAGGTACAATCACTGGTGTAGAGACCCGAAGCTTGACGTACATAGACATTACATTACTTTTGCGGAATACTTAGTACATAACAAAAACACACACAGAAGGACCGTAATAGTTTAGTGTCTTTGGAAACTCGGAATATAATCTTCTAATCGTGGTGAAAGATCTTCAACATCTCCCATAAAGATCTTCTTTTTTTAAACCTAAATCCTTTCTTTATATCCTGGGGAAAAGTAAACATAAAAGGGTGAGCTCAAATGCTCAGTAAGGGTAAACAAAAGAAATATCAATCACATCATATTCATAAGAACATATCTTTTGGAAATCTTAACCTGCAAAAGAGATCATAATTTCATAACATGGGATAAATCATATTAGTGAAATGTAATCCCAATAATCATAACTTAAAACATGAAACTTTGTGGCATACACACATAATCATAGAGAATCATTTCTTATTAGTCAAAACTCATTGCCAAGACTATCTTATTGGACAAAGCCCTTTTCTGAACCGAGTTCACTCCTCGTTTTAGTCCTGTTTCACTGAACCGGTATAACCTACCGTTCCAGCCATGTCTATCTCATGAGATATAAAATCTTTACCCAATGCATTGGAGGTAGATATAGGTCCCACCCATCTCATAATGAAACCATTCTTATGTGTGCCACAAAAATCATAAATCATACATCATTGCATAACCCATGTAATAAAAATGGAATTCTTAAACATCGTGACATCATAAAACAATTCATATAAGATAAATGAATTCATAAAAATAATTCCATCGCAACATAATCAAATCAATGTAATGATAGGGATATAATCAGAACCCTACATTATCTTAGATGGAAAATAATTTTGATAAAACACTTGAACTCCATTCTTGAGGAAAATATCCTTTCTACTTCAAAAACATTTTTCCATTCTTAACATGTCATACAATTTTAAACTAAAATAAGTTGATTAAAAATAAACTTGAAAACTTGTAAAGGAATATTCTTGGAAATAATGTTTTAAAAATCCATTCATGCCGTATAAGTTAAAAAAACATTTTCCATACTTTTGTTGGAAAAGTCAAAAAGTACCTCGTACGAAAAACGACAAAAGATTCCTTTCATATCATTTACTAAAAACTCACCGAAGGGTAAAATTGGATTTAAACAATTTTAGGTGGATGGAAATAATATTACATATTTTTGAAACATGTATGTGGATGATAAAATACACCCCAGTAAATACTAAAGTATAAACAATCTCGGATAAAAATGAGATTGTGATATTTCCCTTACCTTAGGTCTGATTTTCTTCGTAAGTGTCTGAACCTCCTGTATAATAATTTAAATAATGTCATTGACTTATTCCATAATCATACTCATTGTTATGATATCATATATGGTTCACTTATGACTTTATATTACCCGTTCTTTTGTAAATTCCATGTTAAAGAGCGTTTTGGGTAAAATTGTTTCATTTGTCGTCCGTGTTTTGACTTGTAATTATTCATATGATTACTTAGATCATGATTAATTAATTCC
Source organism: Viscum album (assembly GCA_963277665.1). Taxonomy (NCBI): domain Eukaryota; kingdom Viridiplantae; phylum Streptophyta; class Magnoliopsida; order Santalales; family Viscaceae; genus Viscum; species Viscum album. Next base: position 622,402,499 of record OY728150.1, on the reverse strand, counting down.
AGAATATAAAAAATGATTTATATATAATATATATTCAGAATATACATATATATAATAAATCAGTAAATGGAAAGAAATACACCGTTCATGGAGACGGTAGGCCGTACGTACGCATGAACGTTGTTTTCGTTTCCTTATTGAGTTGATTGGAATTATGTAGATGACATACATATATATACACATAAATAAAGTATAATTATGATGTCATATATTTCATTATTACTTATTATATGTAATTTATAATCATTCATGAATGGTTAAAGTGGAGAATGAATCTCATCGCGTCGTGGAGACGGTAGTCCGTACGTACGCACGAGCGATGATATCGTTCTCATGATCATGAGACTGTATTGGAGTGTATGTATAATATTTCAGAATCAATATCACTTTAAAATAATCATATATAGTCATTATTTACACCATTATACCCATCCAAGTAAGGTGGTGGTGGAAAATAGATTTCACCACGGCGTGGAGACGGTATTCCGTACGTACACACGCGCGGTGATTTCATTTTCCGTAGGATGGATAGATGGTGAAATAGGGCTGTTTCATACTTATAATAACATATCAGTATATGATTGATACTGATGTTATTACTTCATAATGAAACAACCTAAGAAGAAGAAGTGGAAGAAGAAATAAAGTTGAAATAATCGGTAAGGGAAATTACCTCTTCTTTGAAGCGCCTTTTTGGGATATCCTTTTAGGGCACTAAAATTGGTCTTTGAGGAAGAACAGAACCTCTAGGATGTTGATAAGGAAGTGGAGAAGAGAATTTGGTAGGGTTTGGCCGAGCTTGAAGGCCAAAGTTGTGTGAGGAAGAGAGGGAGGAGGTGCCCTTTTATAAGGGAGGAGAGGGGCTCCTTTGGAAAACTAAAAATATTATTTTATTATAAAGTCATATTCGGTTTTAAATAGCTCTAAATTAATTTATTTAGAATCTAGGGTGTGTATGGGTAGAAATCCTATCATCCAATAGAATTTAGACAAGTTTAGGTTCCTATTGTAACCTTATCATTTAGATTTAACATTAAGTTAAATAATTTTACTTTTACCGTGTCTTCTTGTGTTCTTATACTATATAAGGTTAATAAACTTACTATAACAAGCCAAACGAACCCCAAGTTGTTTATTATTAATATATATAACCTTATTTAAGTTATTTGGCCGAACATTAGATTTTTAGGAATAAAATAACAATTAATAAAATAATATTTGTTTTAAAAACTATTTTATGTCAATTTTGACACTATTTAGTAATTGATTTTTGTGAAAATCCTAAAAGAATGATTAGTTCGAAAAAAGTTAATTAAATCCATACTAATATGTCATATTAACATAGAAAATTAGTGGAATTCATAAAAAGTCTCAAATTATATTTATTCGGGTATTTATAATATCAATTATTATAATTTTTCACTATTATGGTAATTACTGCATCATCATTGTGTCATAAATAAATTAAATTATTTAATGTCTAAAAATTACAAATAAAATACCATTATGTATAAAATCTTTTTATCTTTCTAATTAATATTTACAATCTAATTTATCTTATGTATCAACTTATATTAAAAATGTTTTAGTAAATAAACTTTGATTTTAACTCTTTTAACTCTTCTTTAAATTAAATAATAATAAATGTCCTAATCTAATACAAGTGGGCCTAAATGGTCATATTTTATTCCTAAGGTTGTTTCTGGTCAAATTACACTTATCCAATAGAATTAGTACATGTTTTAGGGTAATAATAATATCATTTTTACCCTTAATGACCCTATTTACTTTTAACTGTGGTAAATAAAAGTAAAAAGTTACTATTCACCAAAAATTATTTTCATCACATTGAACCACATTTTAGTCCTTGATATTAACCGTGTCTCTTGGATTTTCTAAATTCCACTCACAGAAGCGGTAAAATTCAGTTTTATGAAAAATTCAGTTTTTTTAACTACCACTTAGTGGTTTCACTATTCATAAAAAATTGACAGTTTTCAGAAAAATACCAAAAATTAGGCCTAAGATATATTTGATATTATGAACTAAAAAATTATGTCTATTTAACCAAATTCAAAACATATCATTTACATTAACTAATTTAAAAATTAATTCCCGTCGTCAAAACAAATGGCGTGTTTTTAAGAGATAATAACTATCAAAAGAATGACACTTGTTTATAACTGGTTTAAATGTGAAATTACATCCAATGACCAAAATTGTATTAAATTTTAAAAATATATTCTAAATATACTTTAAAACCACTCAAATTAATAATTTATCACTATTAATTATTTCTATTAAAAAAGTTATTTTTAATTAAAATTTAGTAATTTTCACTATTCATCAGAATATGAAAGTTATCTGAAAAGTACCAAAATTTCATCTTAGGCTAAATTCGATACTCCGAATCCAAAAATGAAGTCCATTTTGAGAGATAAAATTTCTAAAATTTTAAAAGGTGGTTATTACTATTCATAACGGCTAGTTTTAATAATATTTTAATAGCATATCGTTGTTTAGTGAAACTCGGTATTGCGTACTACACACGCTATCGAGGAAGGTCACGATTGCGTGTAATGCAAGGCAAGTCAAGGATGCGTGTTGAGAAAGCTCTTTTTGGTGTACCGTACAACACAAGACATTAATGAAATTAAAAAGAATATTTTTCATAAAATCTCGGGGTGTTACATTCTACCCCCCTTAAAATGAATTTCACCCACGAAATTCGTCGGGGTTATAAATGGTTTACTATTCAAAAGTTTCTTTAATAGAAACCCACATCGTAAAAAGGAATACCAAAACCAATCTTTAAAAACAAAATTATGAAACGTAACGGTTACCCAAATAAACTAATCACTGGGTTTCCACATAGGTGAAAATATGGATATGGAAGAGAAATCTAACCATCATGTTCTGATAGAGAGTGGTAGAGAACATGGCTATGGAAAAGCCAGCAATCAAAAAGCCATAAATTTGTGACGATCTAAGGTACCATCTGATTCATCAGATATAAGGGCACTAGGACAACTTTTTTTTGATTTTCAAGATCATTTCCCTAAAGTTGAATATTTTGAATTAGAATAAATACTTACTTTATTTTAGTACAATCTCACTGTTGTTCGTGTTTTGAACAATTTCCACTTCATCTCTTAAATAAATGATTTTGAATTTGTTATTAATGAAGTGTTAATAGATCATGTGATAGAATGATGGGTCATTCCATCTATTTTAAAGAAAAGGTTAGCAAAAGTTATCAAATATAAATAAGTCCATCTATCGTATATCGTTCCAAAATGGACATATACTTCATCTATCATACCACTTAATAAAATAAAACTAGTTTATACTAACCAGGGACTTCCTGTAGGCCAGTGGTGGGCGATAAAGGCCAGTCGCACTTCGGTTGTGGGTTCGATTCCCACAGCCTTGTCCGACGCGATGGGCTGTCGCCCATCCTGCAGGTTGTCCTTTTTCTAAAACTACATTACTATAACATCACATAAATAATATCAAAAGTTCTATCCTTAAATAATATTAACTTATGTCCAACATAATCCATTCCAATATTTAGGAAATAATTCGGTCCAAGCTCATAATATAAAGAAAATGATTACTTGAAATGTCATCAACCAAGCATGTGAATACCATCATTTATCCCCCATATATCTTGTTGGTCACATTCCAATCATGTGAATACCTTAATCATGTATTCTCTTGAAAAATGAATACCCATTAAACCTTAGTGAAAACATGAATGTTATCAAAAGTTAACTCTTTCCACATACCAAAATCCAAAAATTCTATATACTCAATCCATTAAATAACCTTCTCCTTATATCAGTCATGAGCTCATGAATACTATCAAACATTTAATTTTCTCCATATCCCTTCATTATGTGCATATCATCTATATTCCAAAAATATCTGAATATCCTTTAATGGATACCGGTACCATTAATCATACACTTTCAAAACTCAAGGGAAGACAATAGTGTAACAATCCTTAGATGTCTCTTTATTCCATAGTACCATGAGATTACTTATACAACATTACACTTGATAAACATGTAATCAATCCACTACCTTCTTAAACCATTGACTGAGCTTCAAAAATTCTTTCAACTCACATATCATTTTTAGTCTCTTCATCATCATCAACATAAATACTACTCATACGGTCGTACTGATTCTCTTCATGAGACTTTCCCTTAGGGCATTGGTTTGCATAATGCCCGTACATTCCACATTTAAAACATTTAACCCATGTTGATGTCGTAGCAATACCATTATCCTCATCTATAGTGTTAACTAAACCTTTTCCTTTGCACTTATTGGCTTTGTGTCCTTCATTTCCACACCCAAAGCATCTTCAGTTCCCTTGAAACATTCTCCTAGATGCCTCTTCCCACATGATTTACATAGAGGAAATTGAACTTTCTTTCCTCTATGATCATCATGAAACTCCATATTTCTCTTATTAGACGAGTCAGTAAACTTACCAAATTTGAGTTTATTGATCATATTATGAGATTTCTGATTCAGCATAATAATGATGGTTGGACTTCCAAATCCCATTTCATTTGGTTTCTCATGAATAATATCATTCCATTGTCCATAATACCCTCCATTATCGTGAATCATCTTGTTTCCAGCCGTTTTCTAAAACCCAAAAAGAATAGTGTTAGAGGAAAAAATAATAATAAAGGGGGAGTAACTTCAATATCTAACATCTTAGGTTAAATTCTAAGATCGTTATTATAGTTCTAGGACTATATCATATACGTATACTTATCCTTAGGGGCATCCCTAGACATACCTTAGAAATATCTCTAGGGATCTCACTAACGTTTTCGCATCCTAGTTTCCAAAGGTTGACTAAACCTTTCCTCTGATACCAACTGTAGAGACCCAAAGCTTGACGTACATAGAAATTACATTACTTTTGCGGAATACTTAGTATATAACAAAAACACACACAAAAGGACCGTAATAGTTTAGTGTCTTTGGAAACTCGGAATATAATCTTCTAATCATGGTGAAAGATCTTCAACATCTCCCATAAAGATCTTCTTTTTTTTAAACCTAAATCCTTTCTTTATATCCTGGGGAAATGAAAACATAAAAGGGTGAGCTCAAATGCTCAGTAAGGGTAAACAAAAGAAATATCAATCACATCATATTCATAAGAACATATCTTTTGGAAATCTTAACCTGCAAAAGAGATCATAACTTCATAACATGGGATAAATCATAGTAGTGAAATGTAATCCCAATAATCATAACTTAAAACATGAAACTTTGTGGCATACACACATAATCATAGAGAATCATTTCTTATTAGTCAAAACTCATTTCCAAGACTATCTTAGTGGACAAAGTCCTTTTCTGAACCGAGTTCACTCCTCGTTTCAGTCCTGTTTTACTGAACCGGTATAACCTACCATTCCAGCCATGTCTATATCATGAGATATAAAATCTTTACCAAATTAATTGGAGGGAGATATAGGTCCCACCCATCTCATAATGAAACCATTCTTATGTGTTCCATAAAAATCATAAATCATACATCATTGCATAACCCATGTAATAAAAATGGAATTCTTAAACATTGTGACATCATAAAACAATTCATATAAGATAAATGAATTCATAAAAATAATTTCATCACAACATAATCAAATCAATGTAATGATAGGGACAGAATTAGAACCCTACATTATCTTAGATGGAAAATAATTTTGATAAAACACTTGAACTCCATTCTTGAGGAAAATATCCTTTCTACTTCAAAAACATTTTTCCTTTCTTAACATGTCATAAAATTTTAAACTAAAAGAAGTTGATTAAAAATAAACTTGAAAACTTGTAAAGGAATCTTCTTGAAAATAATGTTTTAAAAATCCATTCATGCCGTATAAGTTAAAAAAACATTTTTCATACTTTTGTCGGAAAAGTCAAAAAGTACCTCGTACGAAAAACGACAAAAGATTCCTTTCATATCCTTTACTAAAAACTCACCGAAGGGTAAAATTGGATTTAAACAATTGTATTTGGATGGAAATAATATTACATATTTAGGAAACATGGATGTGGATGATAAAATACACCCCAGTAAATACTAAACTATAAACAATCTCGGATAAAAATGAGATTGTGATATTTCCCTTACCTTAGGTCTGATTTGATTCATAAGTGTCTGAAACTCCTGTATAATGGTTTAAATAATGTCATTGACTTATTCCAGAATCATACACATTGTTATGATATCATATATGGTTCACTTATGACTTTATATTACCCGTTCTTTTGTAAATTCCATGTTAAAGAGCGTTTTGGGTAAAATTGTTTCATTTGTCGTTCGTGTTTTGACTTGTAATTATTCATATGATTACTTAGATCATGATTACTTAATTACAGAATATAAAACATAATTTATATATAATATATATTCAGAATATACATATATATAATAAATCTGTAAATGGAAATAAATACACCGTTCATGGAGATGGTAGGTCGTACGTATGCATGAACGCTGTTTTCGTTTCCTTATTGAGTTGAATGGAATTAAGTAGATGACATACATATATATACACATTAATCCAGTATCATTATTATGTCATATATTTCATGATTTCTTATTATATGTACTTTATAATCATTCATGAATGGTTAAAGTGGAGAATGAATCTCATCGCGTCATGGAGACGGTAGTCCGTACGTACGCACGAGCGATGATATCGTTCTCATGATCGTGGGACTCTATTGGAGTGTATGTATACTATTTCAGAATCAATATCACTTTAAAATAATCATATATAGTCATTATTTACACCATTATACCCATCCAAGTAAGGTGGTGGTTGAAAATAGATTTCACCACGGCGTGGAGACGGTATTCCGTACGTACGCACGCGCGGTTATTTCGTTTTCTGTAGGATGGATAGATGGTGAAATAGGGATATTTCATACTTATAATAATATATCAGTATATGAGTGATACTGATGTTATTACTTCATAATGAGACAACCTAAGAAGAAGAAGTGGAAGAATAAATAAAGTTGAAAGAATCGGTAAGGGAAATTACCTCTTCTTTGAAGCGCCTCTTTGAGATCTCCTTTTAGGGCTCTAAAATTGGTCTTTGAGGAATACCAGAACCTCTAGGATGTTTATAGGGAAGTGGAGAAGAGAATTTGGCAGGGGTTGGCCAATCTTGAAGGCTCAAAGTTGTGTGAGGAAGATAGGTAGGAGGTTCCCTTTTATAAGGGAGGAGAGGGGCTCCTTTGGAAAACTAAAAATATTATTTTATTATAAAGTCATATTCGGTTTTAAATAGCTCAAAATTGATTTATTTTGAATCTAGGGTGGGTATGGGTCTAAATCCTCTCATCCAATATAATTTAGTTAAGTTTAGGTTCCTATTGTAACCTTATCATTTAGATTTAACATTAAGTTAAATAAATTTACTTTTACCGTGTCTTCTTGTGTTCTTATACTATAAGGTTAATAAACTTACTATAACAAGCCAAACGAACCCCAAGTTGTTTATTATTAATATATATAACCTTATCTAAGTCATTTGGACTAACCTTATATTTTTAGGAATAAAATAACAATTAATAATATAATATTTGTTTTAAAAACTATTTTATGTCAATTTTGACACTATTTAGTAATTGATTTTTGTGAAAATCCTAAGAGAATGATTAGTTCGAAAAAAGTTAATGAAATCAATACTAACATGTCATATTAACCTAGAAAATTAGTTTAATTTATAAAAAGTCTCAAATTATATTTATTTGGGTATTTATAATATCAATTATTATAATTTTTCACTATTATGGTAATTACTGCATCATCATTGTGTCATAAATAAATTAAATTATTTGATGTCTAAAAATTACAAATAAAATACCATTATGTATTAAATATATTTATCTTTCTAATTAATATTTAAAATCGAATTTATCTTATGTATAAACCTATATTAAAAATGTTTTAGTAAATAAACTTTGATTTTAACTCTTTTAACTCTTCTTTAAATTAAATAATAATAAATGTCCTAATCTAATCCAAGTGGGCCTAAATGGTCATATTTTATTCATAAGGTTGTTTTTGGTCAAATTAAACTTATCCAATAGAATTAGGACATGTGTTTGGGTAATAATAATATCATTTTTACCCCTAATTACCCTATTTACTTTTAACCGTGGTAAATAAAAGTAAAAAGTTACTATTCACCAAAAATTATTTTCATCTCATTGAACCACATTTTAGTCCTTGATATTAACCGTGTCTCTCGGATTTTCTAAATTCCACTCACAGAAGCGGTAAAATTAAGTTTTATGAAAAATTCAGTTTTTTTAACTACCACTTAGTGGTTTCACTATTCATCAAAAATTGAAAGTTTTCAAAAAAATACCAAAAATTAGGCCTAAGATATATTTGATATTATGAACTCAAAAATGATGTCTATTTTACCAAATTCAAAACATATCAGTTACATTAACTAATTTAAAAATTAATTCCCGTCATCAAAACAAATGGCGTGTTTTTAAGAGATAATAACTATCAAAAGAATGACACTTGTTTATAACTGGTTTAAATGTGAAATTACATCCAATGACCAACATTGTATTAAATTTTAAAAATATATTCTAAATATACTTTAAAACCACTCAAATTAATAATTTATCACTATTAATTATTTCTATTAAAAAAGTTGTTTTTAATTAAAATTTAGTAATTTTCACTATTCATCAGAATATGAAAGTTATCTGAAAAGTACCAAAATTTCATCTTAGGATAAATTCGATACTCCGAATCCAAAAATGAAGTACATTTTGAGAGATAAAATTTCTAAAATTTTAAAAGGTGGTTATTACTATTCATAACGACTAGTTTTAATAATATTTTAATAGCATATCGTTGTTTAGTGAAACTCGGTATTGCGTATTACACATGTTATCGAGGAAGGTCGTGATTGCGTGTAATGCAAGGCAAGTCAAGGATGCGTGTTGAGAAAGCTCCTTTTGGTGTACCATACAACACAAGACATTAATGAAATTAAAAAGAATATTTTTCATAAAATCTCGGGGTGTTACAACTGGCCTAGCATCGACATGCAGGAAAGGCAGCAAAATATTTCTGAAATCCATAATTATTCCTCCTCCTCTCTCCATAGAAGATATGAAATCATACTTGTTCTCCATGAATTTTTCCAAGGCTGGAGTCAATTCCCTTAGTTTGCTGACTTTCTCTCTGAAGGCTTGATTGATAGGAGGCAACTTCAGGTTTTCCAACAGAAGATTGAAGTGATTGTTGAGTTGATACTTGGTGTAAATATTTTGGAAATAGGAGTCCACCTTATCTTTCACTTCTTTCTGAGAGGCATAAGCTTCTCTTATATAGTCTTAGAATATCTTCATTATTTCTCTAGTTGAATCTCTAGTAGAAAGTATAACTTTTCTCAGGTCAGATGAGTCCACAGAGCCACTGGTTGAAGCTAAACCAAGCTCCTCCTTCATCACAGCTCGAAACTGATTAAAATCCACTAATGGTTTAGAAGCAACAGAACCAATAGAGAAGGTTACTATTTCCTTGAAGTTTTTGGTCAACCCACTGATAAGATTTTGGACTTGGGAATCCTGGGTTTTAACATGATCTTTCATAGAGGTTTTAAAACCTTCAAACACTGAAACCATCTGGCTCAAAACACTTTTGACAAAGGCTAAGTCCGTGTATGATTGGGATTTTGATCTCATGTAAGATTCTAAAGAGATAACCGATTTCTTTAAAACTTCAACATCTTCTTCCAGTCTAGAAACTTGAGTCTGGAAGTCTATAACTTCTTACACTATTTCTACCACAAAGGTTGAAAAATTACAACCTAGAGAGAGTTCAAAATATTTTTTCAGGTTACTCATCTCTTCAACAAAGTAGTGCTTCAACTCAGCAATAGAAGCACTAAAGGACTCCTTCAGCTCATCCTTTAAGGATTCAAGATCAGATCTGCTGATCATATCAGTAGGAGAAATCACAAAAGGTGATCTTTCGGATGCTATGCTAGCCACTGAGTCATTCATAATCGATTGAATTGATGACACCAGTGAAGCTTCCATCTTCTTTGTCTCTTCCACAAAACTATCCTTAAGCTTTTTCTTCAAAATATCTAGGTCATTCATTCTGACCACATCTTCAGGTAGCAACTCAGACTCAACATCATAAATAATCTTTGGTCTATTGAGAGATTCCTCATTATCAGAATCAGGATAGTCTAATCCACAAACCACAAAACCTGGGTCTTCTACCCAGTCCTCAATATCAACAGCCACTGACACACTTCCAAACATGGTTTGTTTCTCCCCCTTAATGGGTGCAGTCTCTTGTACAATAAGGGCATTCTCATCGGATCTTTCTTCCTTAGGAGAATCTTCTACTATCAATTATTTCTCTACAACAGCTGGAGGGTCCTCTGGATTAGGTACAAATTCTTCCATTTCTCCTACTACATCCTCAGTAGGCACAACTGAGCTTCCAATTAATGGACTCAGACTTAAGTAGACAGAATCAGAGGATTCAGATTCATTCTCCTTTTCTTCTTTATGCTCAGGGGCTGGCTGGTCTTCCGCATCAGCAGGTGTCACTTCTTCTACTAAGGCTTCCTTTCTAGAAGATACAATTTCAGCAGTAGGACTTGGAGGAAAGTCCGGATCTCTTCCATCATTCATAGAAGTATCTTCTTCTTCAGTCCCATCACTGTACTCAGGTTATTCTTCATCAGGTCCTAGACCTGGATCCCTCACATCCTTAGGTCTTGAAGGATGATTCACAGGATTGAATTTATCATATATATTCTGGTCATCATTAACCCACTCTCCTCTCTATGGGTTCCAATTTATCTTCATGTATTTGGAAACTGTGGTTGTGATACAAATGTTATTCCTTACTATAACTGTCTCATCTTGAGACTCAACTACCCCTTTCACTTTGATCATTACTGAGATCAACTTGGAAAAGAATAGGTCATTAGTCTTTGATTCTGTCCTTGTCATGTCTTCCATTTGGATCATCAGCAATCTGCACAGATTCACTTTTACATAATGTCTCAAGAGATGCAGGATATAGATATCCTGATATCTTAAATTCGCAAAGTCTCCTCTCCTTGGTATTAAGACATGCTGAAAAAATTTGAACAACAATCTATTCTCTCCATCCATTTCAGCAGCCACTACTTGTCTTTGATTTCCATCACCGGTGATCTCCTCCAAGGTAGTCTCATAATCAAATATATCACTTGTAGGTGGCATATCTTTCGATACATATCCAGATACACCTTCATGCGGAACCTTTAGGCATTCATCCCACTCAACAGATGAGAAAGACATCTCCTTTCCATTCACAAAAGAAGTCACTCGGTTTTCATCTTCTGATTTCTCAAAGGTTACAAACTCATAAAATTGTTTCACTAGATTCGGATAGTAGGGACCATTGTTGTTCGAAAATAAATCTACCCACTTTTGATCTTTCATCACTTCGAGCACTAATGATTTTCTAGGCAGCAACCATTCCACGCACAGCTCTTTTTCAATCACAATAACTCTATTCTAAAAATGAGGATTCACTGGTCACCTACCCGACCTAGTTCTACCAACACTACCACTTGCTTCTAGCTCGGGCTTATGATTATTTGCTTTCGGCTCATCAGTGTCATCTCTGATAGTTGGAAGTTTGGTTTTTTCCATCACTGGTTCGAGGGATTTAGGGTTCTCGAGAGATTCAGGAGATAAGGTTTGAGGGTAAGGGTTTGAGGCTTGGTGGATTGAGAAATAACTAGGACTTAGTTTTTATCATTTAGGAATCATAAAATAAATAAATAAAATGAAATAAAGTAAAAAATATTCATATTCTAGCGGCAGATAGAAGTTTAAAATAGTGAACTCATCAGTAGGGTTTATCGGTTAGAATTCCTATCAGTGAGGTCCATCGGTGAGGTTACATCGGTGAGGTATTCACATCAGTGAGTTATTAACATCGGTGAGGTATTCACATCGGTGAGGTATTCACATCAGTGAGGTATTCACATCGGTGAGGTAGCTACCGGTCAAGGTTAATCATTCCTAACTCATACCTTATGTAACTTAACCTATCCGAACTCAAAGGTTTGGTGAAAATGTCAGCTAATTGATGTTCAGTACCAATAAATTCAAGAGTAATATCACCCTTTTGGTAATGATCTCTCAATAAATAGTGCCTTACATTAATGTGTTTGGTCCTAGAGTGAGATACAGGGTTCTTCGAAATGTTTATTGCACTAGTGTTGTTATAGTTGATAGAAACATTCTTAAAAACATATCCATAGTCCAAAAGAGTGTGTTTCATCCATATAATTTGTGCATAGAAACTACCAGCAGTTATATACTCTTCTTCGACAGTGGACAAAGCTACATAATTCTGCTTTTTACTACACCAAGATACTAAGGATTTTCCCAATAAATGACATGTTCCAGATGTGCTTTTTCTATCCAACTTGCAACCAGCAAAGTCAGCATCTGAATAACTCATTAACTCAAAGGATTTTCCTTTTGGGTAAAACAAACCTAAGTTTACAGTGTGTTTAATATACTTAAAAATTCTTTTAATAGTAAGTAAATGAGATTATTTTGGATTATTTTGAAATCTTTCACACATATACACACTAAACATAATATCTGGTCAACTAGTAGTAAGGTAAAGTAAGCTTCCAATCATACCTCTGTAATTGGTTTGATCTACTGGTTTCCCAGCTTCATCTACATCCAATTTACAGACTTTACTCATAGGAGTATCACTTTCCTTAATACTATTCAAACCAAAACGTTTTAAAATATCCTTTGTATATTTACTTTTATTCAAAATAATACCATTTTCATTTTGAAAAACTTGAAATCCAAGAAAATATTTAAGTTCTCCCATTAAACTCATTTCAAATTCATTTTGCATACTCCTTGAAAAATCATTACATAAAGAATGTTTAGAAGATCCAAAAATAATATCATCAATATAGATTTGTACTATCAAAAAATCTTTAGAAATTCTTTTAATAAAAAGAGTTGGATCGGTAATCCCTTTAGTAAAACTTTTTGAAATATGAAAATTACTAAGTCTATCATACCAAGCTCTTGGATCTTGTTTTAAACCATATAAAGCTTTAGTTAGCTTGAAAACTTGATTTGGAAAATGAGGATTAGTAAATCCAGGTGGTTTTTCAACAAAAACATCTTCAATTATAAAACTATTTAGAAAAGTACTTTTGACATCCATTTGATATAACTTGAAATTCAGATGAGAAGCATAGGCAAGTAAGATCCTAATGGCTTCTAATATAGCTACAGGGGCATAGGTTTCCTCATATTCTATACCTTCCTCTTGAATATATCCTTTTGAAACTAGCCTAGCTTTGTTTCTAACAATATTTCCACATTCATCAACTTTGTTTCTAAAAACCCATTTAGTGTCTATTGTCAAAGTGTTCTTGGGTCTGTCAACTAATTCCCAGACTTTGTTTCTTTCAAATTGATTTAACTCTTCTTGCATAGCCATTACCCAAAATTCATCATTAATTGCATCATTGACATTTTTAGGTTCTAGCTATGAAACAAAAGCTTTATGTAAAACCTGGTTTCTTAGAAAAGCTCTAGTTTGTGTCCCTATATCAAGATTACCAACAAAAGCATCCAAAGGATGATTCTTTGGAATCCTAGTTGATCTAGTAAAGGTAAGACTAGAAATTTTAGGTTCATATATAGGTTCGGGTTCAACAAAAGAAGATTCTAGAATATATCCAGAACTGGATATTTTTACAGTAGGTTCTTTAGATTTATCATTAAGGTCCAGAACAGTCAAATCTTCTTCAAGATTTTCAAGAGAGGTTTGAGGCTCATGTGGATCAGTTTCATCAAACTTGATGTGAATAGATTCTTCTACACATTTGGCTCTTTTATTAAAGACTCTACAGGATTTTCTAGTTAAAGAATAACCAAGAAAAATTCCTTCATCACTCTTAGAAGCAAACTTATCCAGATTATCCTTTGTATTGAGAATAAAAATTTTGCAGCCAAAGACTCTAAAGTAACTAACTTTAGGTTTTCTATTATTCCATAGTTCATAAGGGGTCCTTTTAAGAACAGTTCTAATTAAGACTCTATTAATAATATAACAAGCTGTATTAACAGCTTTAGCCCAAAAATAAATAGGCAGGTCATACTTATTAAGCATGGTTCTTGCAATTTCCTGAAGGGTTCTGTTTCTTCTTTCTACTACACCATTCTACTGAGGTGTCCTAGGAGCAGAAAAGTTGTGACTATAGCCATTGTGTGAGTAATAAGATTCAAACTCATGGTTTTCAAACTCACTGCCATGATCACTTCTTAGGGTTTTAATCTTAAGTCCACTAAGGTTTTCTACAGACTTGGAGTATTTAACAAAGTAATAATATGCTTCAATTTTGTGAGCCAAGAAGTATACCCAAGTATATCTAGAAAAGTCATCTATTAGGACATAGACATAGTGCTTCCCATTTAAACTAGAAACTCTAGAAGGTCCAAACAAGTCCATGTGAACCAACTCGAGAGGTTGAGAAGTTGAGACTTCTTTCTTTGATTTAAAAGAAACTTTATATTGCTTTCCCTTTTGACAGGGATTACAAACTTTTTCATTTGAGAATTTAAGTTTGGGTAAATCTCTAACTAAGTTCTTCCTAGTCAATTTTCTAAGTGAATGGATGTTGTAGTGTCCTAATCTTCTATTCCATAGCCAAGAATCTTTATAAAAATCATTTAAACTAGTAACATTTTTCTTAGCTAAAGAATTCAGATCAACAGCATAAACATTTTAATTTCTTAAAGCAGAAAATACAAAAACATTTTTAGAGTTAAAAATATTACAAGAATAAATTTCAAACTTAACATTAAAGCCATCATCACATAATTGAGAAATAATTAATAGGTTATACTTAAGTACATCAAAAAATAAAACTTTAGAAATCAAAACTAAATCAGTGTTACCAATCTGGCCTAGGCCGATGATTTTTCCTTTAGAATTATCACCAAAGGTGACATGGCCTCCATCAACTTTGATTTAGATTTTAAAGCATGAGTAATCTCCAGACATGTGCCTTGAACATCCACTATCCAAGTACCATTCTTTTTTGTGAGAACGCTTCAAGTAGGTCTCCTACAAAACAGATTTAGATGGAAAATGATTTTGGTACACAGATCTTCTTGGTTCCAGAAAGGTTAGCAATCAAAGCTTTAGGTACCCAAATTTGTCTTATGGGTCTCATATAATTCACGGAATCAATAGATTTTTAAAGATAAAATTTATTTGATCTATAACCATATGAATAACTATTTGAAGCATACGAATTTCCAGAACTGGAATAAGCATAATTTTGTCCAGATTTAGGAATAAATCGAGTTTTAGTGAACTGTCTCCATCCAGGTTGGTATCCCAAACCAGTAGTGTATTTTGGTGCAACATGTTTACCTAACATTTTAGATAGAGTATCCTTTACATTTGTGAATTTTTCTAAGTCCTTTCTAAGTTTCTCATTATACATTTTCAGTTCAGTATTTTCCTTTAAAAGTTGAGCATTCTTTTCTTTTTCTATATCAAAGGCATATTTAACATTGGTAGTGAGAGCATGTTGTTTCTTTAGTGACTTATATTTGTCCTTAAGTTCATTAAATGTTTCTTCTAGCATGTTACAATATTCAAACAATTTAGCCTTATACATATCTTTAGAATCAGAATCAGATTCTGCATCTTCTCTAGAATAATAGGAATTTAAAACAGGAGTATCTAAGGTTACCTCAGATGTGTTGGTCATGAAACACATGTTGGAACGATTCTTTTCAGAATCAGAAACTTTAGATTCACTTGTGCTATCTTCTGAATCACCCCAGGTTGCTTTCATAGCTGTCTTGTACTTCTTTTCCTTATAATCATATTTCTTTTTGAACTTTAGTTTTGGACAGTCAGCCTTGATGTGTCCTTTCCTTTTGCACTCATAGCAGATTATATCATCTTCCTTATCAGACTTCTTCCAGTCCTTCTTCCAATGACCTTTATTGTCATACTTATCTTTGTAATTTTATTTTCTAAAGAATTTATTTTTCCTATAAAACTTCTTGAATCTCCTGGCTATTTGAGCCATCTCAGTATCATTGTCAGATTCCAAATCTTCACTTGTTGAACTTTCATTAGGTACATGTATTTTTTCCTTGTATTTTCTCTTTGAAGCAGTAGAATTGAATGCCATGAATTTTCTCTTAGGTTCATCATCTTCTTCTTTGTTCACTTTATGTTTTTTCTTATACATCATTAATTTACCAATAATCTCTTTTATAGGCAGAGCTCCAATGTCACATGATTCTTTGATTGAAACAGAAGTGCCCCTCCATTAGTCTGGTAGACATCTCAAGATTCTTATGATTTATTCCTTTGATGGAATAGAATTTCCAAGTGAGCTCATAGTATTGACAAACTCATTGAACCTGAGATACATGTCAGAAATAGGTTCATCAGTCATTATTTTAAAATTATCATATTTAATAGTATAATTATTTAATCTCATTTCTTTAACATTGGTTGTTCCTTCATGAGAAACACCCAAAGTATCCCATATTTCATAGGAAGTTTTTAAAGCAGATATTCTATTGAATTCCTCATCTCCTAAAGCACAATACAAGGAATTCATAGCTTTACAATTATTATTGTAAGAAATATTTGTAGGTTCATCCCAAGTTGTTCTATCAGTTTCTGGAATTTTATATTGTGACTCTATAGCAGTCCAAATATCAAAACCCATACTCTCTAAATGAATTTTAATCTTAAGTTTCCACTGGGCATAATTTGTACCATTGAAGAAAGGTGGTCGGTTAGTAGCAGAACCCTCTAGTATATTGTCCATAACTAGATTTTAGAAAATATATTAAAGAGATAAAATTTAGAACTAACAGAAATTTAAGATCTTTAAAGATGAAAGTAAAATCACAGTTGAAAAATAGAATGTTTTGAAAACTTGTATTAATAAACAAAACCCTCTGATACCAAATGTTGGTCGGAGTGGACACTCGATAGGGGGGGTGAATTGATTTCCAATAAAAATTTCTGTTAAAAAATATTTATGTTAAAATCCCCATATTTAAAAACAAAGTTAAACTGTAGTGAATTTATATAGAGTGTAAATGTTCAATTAGTTTCTCAAAGATTGATTAGGTCTCAGTTAATTTAATCTGAAGATTAAATTGACTTTTGAAACTAACTTACTGGTTTATAATAAGTATAAACACTTGATAATTTAACTATCAAAGTAACTTTAAAATATTTTTGTATTTCAAAGTAGTTAGCAGCGGAATATGAGATATATAGTATACTTATGACTTAAACTAAAATGCACAGAAAATATAACCAAGAGGTTCAGTCTCAAGCATAGACTTATTCCTCTCAAAAAATTTATATAAATTGACCCACACCCTGGATCGGGGTAAACAACAGTGCAAATATTTTCCAGGTTCAAAGACCTCTACCACCGTTCTACGTGGGAAAACAAACAACAGATCACAACTGTCCAGGTCTTACTCAACCTCTACCACTATCCATAGTGGGATACAAAGGAGTTATAGAGTTTGAATGAGGATTTAATAATCCTACAGCTTAGCTCAGGAGACAGTGTGTGTGTAAAATAAACAGGATACACATGCTACTCGAAATGTAAATGAAATAATCACTAAAGTAAGTGGAAATGACTTTAGAAAATCTTTAGTGATTGGCAGTGCAGATCTGGAATCTTTTAATTTGTTAGAAATGCTTCTGATTCCTTCTCTAGTTCTTGTTCTGAAAAACATAGTATCGTTTTCTTCCTTGGTTCCAAGTTCAGCTTATCAGCCTGAGTGCATGAAGTGTTTTTTGTAGTTCTTCACTCAAGATGCAGCTTGTGTTCTCCTCTAGAAATGAATTGCTTCGTGTATGTCCAGTGTTCTTGGATTATGGATGTCGCCTTGTACGAATGCACCACGTTTCAATGATGTTGAGATCTTGTGTGAATGCACCACGTTTTAATGCTATTGAGCCTTTTTCTTTTTCACTCTTTGTGTGCCTTCTTAGTTCATTGATTCTTGATGTATATACACCACGTGTTCACTTCTTCATTCGATCTCGTGTTTTTCTTCTTGTTGTATGTTCACTCCCACACTACTTCAGCTAGTTCTTTATCTTCCCTTTTATAGATTTAAGCTCTGGAAAAAAGGAATGATTACTTTTTTGCATGGGTACTAGGTATGATTCCATGTGTACGGTGGACTTTGTGTAGTAGTGACCTTCCATCGGTAGTTCTTTGAACTTGTATCGGTAGCTCTTTGCACTTGTATCGGTAGCTCTTTGCACTTGTTATATCGGTAGCTATCTGCATCGGTGTCCTTGGTATATCGGTGACTCTGTCTATCAGTAGCTCTTGGTCTATCTGTAGCTCTGGTATGTCAGTAGCTCTGGTCTATCGGTAGCTATATGTATTGGACTGTCTGTATCAGTAGCTTGCTTAGTTCCAGTGATTATGTGTATCAGTAGACTTATGCACATCGGTAGCTCCATTCTGTACTATCGGAAGACTTATTGGTAACTTTGTATCAATAGATTGTTCTATGCTTATTGGTGGATTTGTACATATCGGTAGTTTTGTACATATTGGTAGCTCTGTGTATTGGTGACCTTAGCTTATCGGTGACTCTGTCTATCGGTAGACTAAGTCTATCAGTAGACTAAGTGCCGGTAGCTCTGTATCAGTAGCTACACACAGACCAGCGACTAACACTTATCTGTTTTATGAAAAACATATCTGATTGGATTAGAATTACTTCAAAACTTATATAAAAAAGGATAAACATTGATTAACATATTTCAAGGATTATTTTAATATTATTATCATCTTGATAATATAATATCATAGATTGAGCGAATTAGAATATAGATAAAAATTAATTGGGATTATCAAAGTATGTGAAAGCATAATTGGGATTATCAAAACAGGTGAGGTCAACAATATCTATTCCCATCAATAAATTTTGGTGAAATAGGTCTAAAAACATCAATATGCACTACCTCAATCACTCTTTTCAGCCTTTGATATTTCACATTATATGTTTTTTGAGTAATCTTCCCTGATTGGAAAGCATCACACACATGAGTACAATCACGTTATAACTTAGGGAGATCATGAGAAGCATAAAATTTCACCAGATACTCTAATTAAGTTTGGCTATATTGACTAATATTTTTATTCCACAACCTATTTTATCATTTCTTAAAAAAAACACTTGTATTCTTCTTAACTAACAATGTTAAGATACCATTTCATGCACTTTCTTTGAAAAACAACTACACCATCTTTTCCCTTAATACTAAAAAACCTCCTAGTAAATCCTATAGAATGTCCTGAGTTACATAGTTGACTAACACTTAGATTTTTGTGACTAATACCTTAAATAACCATGACATACACACATCTCATATCTTTACCCTCAAAATTGGCTTTTCTTGATCCAATAATCTTTATGCCTTCATTATTACCAAATATTACAACAACTTAAATACCATACCTAATTCATATCACCATATTATTATTTTTTTATTATAGGGGAGGTTAATCCACTATATATGATTTATATTCCAATGAGATCTAATACTTTTAAAGAAATATCTATAACTACCTTTCGATCAGTTATTTTCATTATGATCCATGTATTTGACTTCATACTTGATTCTGACTAATATTCTTGATCTTCCTTAGATATGATGGACCAAAATTATATTTCAAAGATACAAATTTATTTTTTTGATCTCATTAAAGGATCCCTTAATCTGGTAAATGAAACCACTTTGATTCTATTTTCAGACATTCCTCTGCATTGTTAATAAGAAATATTTGTCTATGTGTCTGAATCCATCACAACAAAATAATGACTATTAAAGGAATTATTATAATACTATATTCTTTTTGGATGCCTCTTTTTATCTTATTAATGTTGATACCAATTTAATATGGATCCTAAATTTTTAGAATGCCCCATATTTCTATAGTAATAACACCTGATATGAGCTATATTCTTGTGAATCATTTATATACCACAAATATTTCCTTAGGAACTTTGAATATTCTGATTTGGATTCATACCCAAATCAATATTAAACCTCAGAGTGGGATCTTTTGGTCTGACATCAATCATTATTTCTTTTTATTTGAGATCAATTCCCATACTAGCTATGTCATTTTGATGTGTCATTTTCTTCTCTAGGAATTCCTTTGACAATTTTTCTTGACCTCTGAATTGTAATTTCACTTTTTATATCATCGATGAAACCTTTTTTCCAGATATCATTTCAGGATTCAAGATTTTCTCTTGATAAATTTACTTTTTATAGGATGAAAATTTCATCCTCCGGTTCTTCAATACGCTTGACTTGATCTTTTATTATGTTAGTCAGACTATCAATAACCTTGGTCTATTATTTAACCATGACCTTGAACTCAATGGAGTTCTCTGAGTTTTTTGTCTTTTCTAATTTGATCTTTTTAATTTCAACCTTCATCTTATAATTCTATTCTACCTACTACTTCATATATATTTTGACATTATTAATTACCCTATTAGATTTTTTTGTCTCTCCAAACATCTATCTCCTCAAGTGTAGCTCCTAATTTTACCTGAAGGTCAAATATTCCTTCAACTTCTCCTTTATCATTGTCACTTTCTTCCCTTGACTAGGAATTACCCATAACTGCCACCATAGTATCTTCTTCATGATTTTTAGAGTCTTCCATCTCTTTTGACTCAGATTATTTTGAACTTTCATTCTCTTATGAAAGAAGATTCTTCTTTTTGAAGAATTTTTTTATGTATTTTTATTACCTTTCACATTGATTGAAGACTTATTCTTGGGAATTTCATCATCATCCTCATCATCATCTTGAAGCCTCTTGAGATAATTTGATGCAAAATTTCAAAACTTTTTGCAATGAAATCATGTAAGAAGAATTTTCCCTTTAAACTTTATTTTTCTCATTTAGAGATTTGAGGAAAATAATGAAATAAAATCATCCACAAAATCATCTTCCTGACCATATTCTATGGTGAGCACTTTCATAGACTTGAATGCCACCTCTTTAGACCTCCATTTTTCTAAAACCTTATTATCATCATTTATCATGTTTTATGTGACAAGAGTACTATGTAAGCTATCCAATGATATCTCATTTGGATATTTATCCTCCAATATAGAGACTTTAATATTGAAACAACATGGAAGTCCTATTAAGATGTGTTTAATGATCTTTACATCATCGAGAATTTATCCAAGACCACACATGTCTTCCACAACAACATTCACCCAATCAAAGAAAGTATTTATAGTATCATTGGGGTGTATTCTCAGTTCCCTATATTTATTCTACAAGACCTGAAATTTAGATTCATGAACTTTTAAATCACATTAATATATATTTAGTTGCTTTTCCCACATGGTATTCCATAACATACATGATACCACCTTCATTTAGATTATTTTGGATAAAGCTACCCCTAATTCATTATTTCCTTTTTCATTTGCATCTAAATCTATTTGATCTTCTTATGATAATACTTCACTCTCTATGCTAGTATAATTTCCATGAATTGATTCTATAAATACATCCATACCTAATGATCATAAGCAGTTATTCATTCGATTCTTCCATAGTTGATAATTATTTCCATCAAAGATAAAAATCCCCTGTGATTATTAAATTCTATTGATTTTATTGAGAGAGAAACTCTGACCTTAACCCTTCTATTTGATACCAACTATTATCCTAACTAGGTAAAATACCTCAGGGGGGGTGAACCAGGGGATGAAAGATTAAAAAACTATCCCTTTTGGATCTTGTTTCATTGTAAAAACTCTCTCTCCTCTATCCTTCCCAAAAAATAATAAATGTAAATTAAAGCATATACGTGATTTTTTTTTACTTGGTTCACCCTCACTAGTATATGTCTAAGGATCATAAAAAAGAAATGTGATGATGTACGAAATCCCTTAAAGAACACTATTATTATAAGGTTTAGAGCAGACTCATTGTCCCTCTTGGTTTAAAACCATTCACAATTTTAAAGCTCACTAATCTCTCTACTAAAGTAAATACATTGCTCCTCGAGTAGAATATTTGGAAAATTAGTTTTGAGTTGATTCAAATTTTGAATGTATTTATGATTTTGTTTCATCAATGATATGACAACCACCATTGTGCAAGACTTTTTCTCTTGGATTGTGTGACCCCTGTGCAAAACTCCTTCAAAAGACCCCTCCGTGAGATTCCTCTATAAGACCTCTATATGAGACCTATCCATGTGACCCTCCATGAGATCCTTATTAGAGTTGGTACCCTAGAACCAGCTTATATGTATTTTATGATAACCTTTATTCATTTTTTTAATATTAATAAAATCCTTATCACATCATGATTTTTCTTCTGCATGACATAACATGTGATAATTTCCTAAGAGCATCTATTTCACTAAAAGGTTAAAGTAGTTACCCACTATGATGAGAACCTAGAAGTTTCACAAAAATATTATCAAACATAGGTTATATAGTAATATGAAATCATTTTAGTGACAAAAATTATTCAGTCTATCAGGAGTGGAGGCTTATAGGACTTTGAGGCACCTTCTCATGGTGTAATCCCTTGGTAATATCTAGTATAAGATATTATGAGAACATGACCTACAAGTACGAAATCAACATTTATATGTGTTATTGGATGTTTCTATCTATAGAATTTTGTATTGATCTTTAGACTTTAATATTATTATTAATGAGTGTTATAAGTCATGTACTTTGATGTATTGATGAAAACAATCATGACATATGTTCACGGTGAAGTAGGATACGTTGGGTGAATCATGAGTAATATTTCATTAATGAAAAATGTGAGAAAGTATTTGTACCTTCACTTATATAATAGATGTTTATATCTCAGACCCTTTGATATAAATTATATAGCCTAAATAAATCTATGGATATGGTGTTCTATAGGAAAGCTTGATTCCAGGAAAGTCAAAGAAAGATACATTGAGCACATAGGTTGATGGTACCACATGCAACCTAATTGATTAGAGATATCATGATAAAGAAATTATATTACATGGAAAGTTTCTTTATGAGGTATTATTTCATTGATGAATTATTTTATTTCTCTATGAGTGACATGCCATGTTTCTAGATGCTAACTTTGGACTTTAGGCTGCTTTGCCTAATGCCATTGAGAAAAGGGCCAAGATCTTCACACACTAAGTGTATTGGGAATCTCAGTAAAATAATATATAATTATTTATTATTTAAAAGGTCTAATAAATATTATTCCCCCTCATGGTTTAATAATTATTCATTTTTTCTTGATCACATATATTCTGTCATCAGTTATTTGAGAGAATATTACGTGAGTGAAATATTTAATAAATACTTATTTTATATTTAGTGGATATAATATTTATTTATTTATTTGAAAATAATAAATAGATATTTATTTATTAAATAATTAATCATTATTCAAGGACCAATAAATATTGTGAAGGAACAGTGGACTGATTTTAATGTCCCGGTGATAAATAATATATATTGAATATTATTTGAATGAATAATATTTAATTTTAATTTATGAGTTTAGTGCATGTTAGAAAATAATTATATTATTATCATTATAGACATGGGGTTCCACATGTATTAAATAAATAATTAAAGGCACTTGTGCAATTATTTATTTCTAACCCTAGCGGTATATAAACACATTTTTTTCAAGATATCCAATTCATTTTGTGTTGTGCAAAATAAAATCCAAAAAATCCTCTCAAAGCCATAGAGAGCTCCCTTATCCAAGATTTCTACTAATAACAGAGAGTGATCTTCATCCACCTTCCACTTTCAAGTTTAGATAGATCAAGGAGAACCCTTTATAATAAATTCTCATGGTGATCAAAGGAGAATTAAATAAAAGATAAGATTTATCATGCTGAATATTCCTACAAAGACATTCAGAGATTTTTGAAACATATGTTGATCACCATTAGAGGGAGTCTATTCTTGAATCCTACCATATAATAATGGTATGACATATATCTATTGTTATATTCATCAATGAAGAAATAATCTCATACAAGGTAATTCTTTAAGTGCATAAATTAATTATAAATAATATGAGATGATCCTACAATTTTTTTGGTGATTATCCATTTTGTGTATTCTTTGATTCAACTCTATTGATAATGACATTTATTGTCATGAAAATATTGGATTAATCATTGATCATGAAAAACATAAAAGTTGGGCATGACCCATCTGATGCTTCCACTTCACCTATAACTTTCAAGTGGTATCAGAGCAGGTTTCATAATTATTTATAATTATCTAAATATCATTTGTTGATTTATGGATTTATTATTTGTTTTAAATTAAAGTTTAATTATTCTTTAATAAAAATTGTGAAATCCCTTTTCTTCCTCTTCATTTATCTTAAATATTGTCAAATTCGATTAATTTTATGAATGAAATAAATTCAAAATTCTCATCCAGAGGTGTTGAGGAATCTGGCTAGATAACACAAGAGTACATGTTGTGTAACCCAACGGTACACACCATGTACTAGTGTTTAATACACCAATAATTAATTATGAATTAATTAAAGTTGTGTGAATTTATTACGCATGATGAATTTAATTATACACCACGTGTTGATTGGAAAATCCTGAAGCATGATCTATCAGAATACATGTCATGTAACTTCTGTACATGGTGTAGTAATTTAGTCATAGATTGTCCGCATATCTTCTTATATGACCTACTTGACTAGTGGGTGTGTAACTCAGAGACCACAAGCTGTGTGGATCGTGTAAAAACTATTTAATCTAAAAAATTTTTTGGCACAGTTACACACCAAGTACCTAGGCATGTGTTATGGATAGATAATGAAAATAATACACGTCTCATATCTTAAATGTAAACACTATCTACTTTTACCAAATTATGTAGAATTAAAATTAATTTATTATACTGTGAAAACCTTATCAACATGTACTTTCATGTGGTCATTAAGTTTATTGGAAACACCATGCAACAATTTATATATATATATATATATATATATAAATGTTTAATTAATTTTTGTTTATTGTTTGGATCTACATATCTTGTATAAGTCGTATTACAGTTATTACTCTACGCGTATTGAAGAATTACATGATATGTAAAAATAAAAAAATATTGTAAACCATGTGATCATTAATTTGATAGTACATGTCATTATATTATGTGATAAGTCATGTATGTCACATGTCACAAGAGTAAACAATATATGAGTATAATACATGTTGAATAGTTTGGACAGGTACTCACCGTGTTGCCTCCAAGGTACATTTTTGCATGTAGTAAACTTTAAAAAAATGTATTTAATTTGTTTAAAATTATGATGGATGAGAATCTCAAGGAAATTTGGATGATAATTAAGATAAAATAATTGATTAATTAAAGAAGATAATTAATTTATTCAAGAGTGATTTTTCTTAAATAAGGATGATTATAATTGAATGTTAATTTTTTTAAATGCGTAATTAATTTCATGAATGTTGATGATCATGATCCTAGGAAAGGCCTTTTTATGTGTTTGGTTTCATTTAATTTATTATTAAATTAAATTTTTATCCTATGTTTCATCTCTCCTCTCATTATGTAAGGGATGCATACCCATGATTTCTTTTATATAAACCCATTAACTAATCCTCTGGTTCCCTCACCTGTATGTGAGTTAAATCATATGTAATGGATGGATCTCCCAATTTGGTGGAGGCTATTCTAGTTTAAAACCAAGGAGAATCCAATACAAGGGATATATATGGGTGGAAAATTGGAAATATTTAATACAAACCTTTATTGGTTCAAGGTGTTTTTCCCCTAGGTCGTTGGATAGTTTATCATCTGCTAGATAAACTAACCATTAGTAAAAGATCATGATCATATCACTTTATTATTTTATTTCTTTCAAGTTTCTTGGTTATTTATTTATGGATTTTTTTTCACAATCAAATGAATTAATGAATAAAAAAGCATGAAATATAGGACTAAAATAATTTATATCATTCGTAAATATTATTTAACACATGGTTAATCACTTAAGTAGATCCAATTAATATTAAAAATAATTCTATAATGAAAATAATTGTAAATTTATGCATAAAATTTAAAATCCCTCAGTTATATATATTAATTCAGTATAACCTTCCAATACTTTAGTTTAAATCAAACCATAGTTCAAAGTGATTGAACAGCCAAAGATGGAGTTATTTCAATTATCAATGAATTCTAACTTGAAGTTTTGGGTTGACTTAACTTAGTTCACATAAAGGGTTGACTTTCAAAGTAGGACATAGTTTTAATAAGATGAAAAGGTTTTAGTAAATCCAATTTTAGGATTTTAGGATTAGGGAGTCCACTCAATAGTTCAAGGAACTATGAGTTAATGTAGTTGGCATTTGGAATGTCTACTTAAAACCCTTGAAATTGAATGACCAACCAAAGTTGAGATAATGATAAAGAGAATATGGATCCATACCACTAGAATGTCCAAGAAATAATATATTCCGAAGATAATAGAGAGGGCTATTGTTTTTAGATAAAATAATGGGATATTAATAAATATAATATTTATTTATTTTTCTAAATTTTATCAGATAAAATACTAAAACTCTACTCATATTATTTTTGAAAAAAATAATAAAAATGACTTCAAACATATCACTATGATCCTTAATTTAGAAGGATTACCTTCTCACCAGAACAAATTTCTTAGAATGGTAATGGCACTTATGTGTTATCCTACACCACAAAAGGAAGTTGTATGTTATGGAAGAACTTATTCCTGATGTTCCTATTAATGATTCTACTGAGAAAGAGTTATCTCTCTATGAAAAATATTTTAATGATGTTATATATGTTTAGTGTTTTTTTCTATCATCCATGAACAATGAACATTTTAAGCAATATGAGGACATGGATACGTATATCATAATGTATCAACTTGGGGATCTCTCTGAAGAGAAGGCAAGATAAGAGAGATATGAGATTTCCAATGTTCTATTTACAATTAATATTGTAGAGTCTATGCTAGTTGGGCCTCATTTAGTTAATATTATTGGCTACATTGAATGCTTAGACATCTTAGGGATTAAATTCCTAATTGAGTTACACATTGATCTCATACTTTCCTCACTACCCAAGAACTTATATAGTCACATTGTTAATAACAACATGAGAAATAACGAGAAGATTCTTTCAAAAATTCTTACTCTAATTTTCCAAGTGGATAAGCACATGGGGCATGATAAACCTCCATTCCTTATGATGAATAAGAAAAATAAATAATAATATGAAGGGGACCATGACTCATAATAATTTTAATTCTCCTGGGCACCGTCCTTCTAAGAAGAGTAAGATCTAGAGGTAAGGAAAGGAAAAAGAGGCATTATGTTTTGTATGTAGCAAGAAAGGCTAGTGGAATAAAAGTTTCACCCAAAAGTAATGGGAAATTAAAGGTTCAATCATTATTGAGTGTAATCTTTCAATATATACACATTGGGTATTATATATATTTTTTGGTGCTCACTTATATATATCTAAATATAGGAACCAAGTATATTTAGAAGGATTTATAGAGGTGATGTGGATTTGCGAGCTTCTAATGGTGCCAGGTTGGATGCTCTTTCCATTGGTGACTATCACCTTTAATTTCCAACATGAATGATTTTTGTTTTAAGGGATTTTTATTATCTAACAATTGTAATCAAGAACATAATTTCTATATCATTCCTATATGTAAATGATTTTATTTTCATGATTGTAAATAAAAGTTGTTTCTTTTGTAAAGACAACATATGTTATGGTATGGAGAATTTAAATAATAGTGTTTATGTATTAAATTATAAAAAACAAGCATTAAAAATAGATAACAAATCATGTTCACCTGACTCAAATAACACATAACTATGACATCAACGTCTTAGTCATTTAAACTAGAAGCATTTGACAAATCTATGTAAAGATGATTATTTAGACTCTTTTGAGCTAAAACCACTTGAAATATGTCATGATTGTTTACAAGGAAAAATAACCAAACTACCATTCAGTGGATAGGGAGAAAATTCCACATAGATTTTAGGATTGGTATACACTGATGTTTGTGAACCATTTAAAATAGAAGCTAGAGGTGGTTATTTTTACTTCATAAATTTTACAAATTACTTGATTAGATATGGATATGTCAAATTGATGAGGTATAAGTCAGAGTCATTTGATAAATTCAAAGAATTCAAGAATAAAGTAGAGATTCAACATGGAAAGAAGATAAAGAAGCTTTAATCGGATCAATATGGTGATTACCTTAACCAATAGTTTATCATTTTTTTACATTTGTTTTTTATTCTATCTCAACTCAATCCACCTTACACACCCTCATGGAATGGTGTTAGTGAAAGGAGGAACCGTACCATGTTAGACATGGTAAGGTTGATTTTGAGTCATGAATATCTTCCATTATGCTTTTGGGGATATGTATTACAAGCTAGACATAAAAACTAAACAAAGTACCAACTAAAGAGGAAAATAGTATTCCCTTCGAGTTATGGAGTGGAAAGAAAACCATTTTGTTACATATATGTGTATGGGGTTGTGAGACATTTGTTAAGGCCTTATCATAGAGTAAAATAGCACCATGGGGCACAAGGTGTATATTTAAAGGGTATCCAAAGAAAAAAAAAGGATACTACCTATACAACCCCTCATATAAGAAAGTGACTATTTCTAAAGAATTTGTATTTCTTGAGAGGGAGTAGATACTCAAAAAGGATAGTGGTAGAAATATTGGATTTTATGAATTTAATGCTCAAGATACACAAGTGTTGGTACAATAAATGATTATATAGGTCCACATGGAGGAAGTAGTTCCTAAAACACAAGTACTACATAAGATCAATTGAGTGGTAAGAGAACTATAGAGATATGGTTTTCTAGTCACCAAATTTGGTGAATCATTATTGGTTGAAGATGACGAACCTACCTCTTACAAAGAGGGATTAGAGAGCTTAGATGACACAAGATGGTAAGAATCCATGAATTATGAAATGGATTCAATGTATCAGAACCAATTTTGGGTTTTGGTTGATGTTCTAGTTGATGTAAAGACTGTAGGGAACAAATGGGTATTCAAGAGAAAAATAGACATGGATGATAAAGTAAATACCTATGAAGTAAGTCTAGTGGCTGAAGGGTTTAAACAACATCAAGGAATTTATAAGGATGAAACCTTTTCACCTGTTTCCATGTTTAAATCCATTAGAATTATAATTTCTATAATAGATTACCATTACTATGAAATTTGGTAGATGGATTAAAAAATATATTTTCTTAAAGGGAACCTTTAGGATGATGTCGATAAGACAAAAACAGAATGTTTTGTGACACCAGATGATGTCAAAAATATTTTCAAGTTTCTGAGATCCATTTATGGATTAATGAAATAATCTAGGTCATGTATAATTCAATTTGATGAAGAAATAAAATAATTTGTTTTCATTAGGAACTAATTTGAGCCATGTTTTTATAATAGGTTTAGTGGTAATTCGGTCATTATTCCAGTAGTGTATATTGATGACATATTACTTATTGGAAATAATATAAAAATTTTATAGTTAGTTAAGGATTTGTTGAACAAGTGTTTCTCTATGAAGGACTTTGGTGAAACAACCTATATTCTAGAGATCAAGATCATTTGTGATAGATTTAAGAGGATTCTTGGACTAATTCAAAGTATATGCATTGAACAGATATTAAATATATTTAGTATGGAACAATCCAAGAGGTAATTGGTTCTAGTGTCACATGTTATACATCTTTATAAGAAAATGTATCCTCAGACATAATAAGAGAAAGAGATAATAAGTAATATCCCATACGATGCAATGATATGATCAATCAAGAATGCCATGTTATATAATCTACTTTATGTTTCCTATGTATTGATCATGGTAGGAAGATATCAAGAATACCAAGGAGAATAGTATTGGTATGCTGTTAAGGATATCCTCAAGTATCTGATAAGAACTAAGGATATATTCTAGCTGTATGGAGGATATGAGGATTTGGTTACCATGGGTTATAATAATGATAGTTTTTAGATAAATTAAAATGATTTATGTCACAATTAGGATACATTTTCTATCTCCAAAGAGGATCTATGAGCTGGAAGAGTTAAAAACAACCCGTTTTCACTAATTATACAATAGATTCTGAGTATATATTGGATTCTAATGCATCCAATAAAGCTATTTAGATACAAAATTTTTTCTATGTGATTGATGTGATACCTAGAAGTAAAGACCCTACCACATTGTATTGTTATAATACTGTAGCAGTGGCTCTTGAAAAAGATCCAAGGTCACACCAATGGATAAAGTACAGATTTGGAAGTATCACCTCTTGAGATATTTTTCTCATAGGGGTGAAGTTTCAATAAGTAGAGTTCCCACATATGAAAACATGGTGGACCCCTCGACTAAAGTCCTATCTTAGTATAAGAATGAGTATCATGTGAGAGATATGGGACTGAAGGTTGTTGGTAGTTGGATTTAGTGAAAGTGGGAGTCTGTTGGAGTTGGTTCCTTAGAACCAACTTATATGTACTTGATGGTGACCTGAATTAATTGTTATAAATATTATTAAACTTCTTATCACATCATCATTGTTATTCTGTGTGACATAATATGTGATAATTTCTAAGAGTAGCTATTGCACTGAAAGGTCATAGTAGTTCCCCACTCTGATGACAACCCAGAAGTGCCATGATAGTATTATTTAATAAATGTTCTATTGATGGATGAAATAATCTGAGGGACATAAATGATTTAGGATATCATCGGTGGAGACTCATAGGACTTTTAGGAACCTTCTCACATTGTACACCCTTGGTAATATCCAGTGTAGGATATTATAAGAATGAGACCTACTAGTAGGAAATCCACATTTATACATGTCATTGTATATTACTATCTATGGATGTGTGTATTGGTCCTTAGAGTTTATGATTATTATTAATGAGTGTTATAAGTTTTTGACATTGATGTATTGATGAAAACCATGATGAAACATGTTCATTGTGAGGTAGGATATG
Organism: Viscum album; assembly: GCA_963277665.1. Taxonomy (NCBI): domain Eukaryota; kingdom Viridiplantae; phylum Streptophyta; class Magnoliopsida; order Santalales; family Viscaceae; genus Viscum; species Viscum album. Next base: position 622,371,216 of record OY728150.1, on the reverse strand, counting down.
TTGGGTGTATCAAGATTAATATTTCATTAATGAATAATGATAGAAAGGATTTATCTCTTCTCTTATTTAACTAAAGTTGATATCCTAATCCCTTTGACAGAAATCATATATCCTAAATAAATCCATGTCCATGGTGTCCTATAGGAAAGTTCAATTTTTAGAAATTCAAAGAAAGAGACATCAAGAACATAAGTTGATGGCACCAGAAATCAAACTTCTTTATTAGAGATATCACAATAAAGAGAATATATTACATGGTAAGCATCCGTATGATGTATTATTTCATTGTTTCATTAACTTCTTTCTCTATGGGTGCCTTGGCGTGTTTTTAGATGCTAACCTTGGATTTGAGGATGCTTCGCCTAATGCTACTGAGAATGAGGCCTAGAGGGTCACACACAAAGTTTATCCAGAATCTTAGTTAAATATTATATAATTTTTTATTATTTAACAAGTTGAATAAATATTATTCTTATTTTTGGTTTAATAAATATTCATGTTTTCTATATCTCATATATTCTGTCACTATTTATTCGAGAGAATATTATGTGACCAGAATATTTAATAAATATTTATTTTCTATATAGTGGATATAATAATTATTTATTTTTTAGTGCATAATAGAGTGATATTTATTTATTAAATAAATAGTCATTATTCAAGGCCTGATAAATATTGCGGAAGAATGATAAACAAAGTTTAATGGTCCTGTGAGAAATAATATATATTGAATATTATTTTCATAAATAATATTTAATTCTAATTCACGAGTTTAGTGCATATCAAGAAATAATAATATTAATATTATTATAGACATGGGGTTCCATAAGTATTAAATAAATAATAAAGGGAACTTGTGCAATTATTTATTTCTATTCCTAGAGGTATATAAACCCAATTATATAATTTTTTCAAGAGATCCAATTAATTTTGTGCTGTGTACAAAGAAATCCAAAAAATTCTATCCAATCCCTAGAGAGCTCCCTTATCTAAGAATTCTCCTAATAATGGAGATTGAAATTCCTTAACCTTCCACTCTCGAGTCTAGAGAGATAAAGGAGAATCCCTTGGAAGTGACTCTCAGTGTGATCAAAGGAGAATGAAATAAGTGATAGGATCCTCCATGCTAGCACCCAAATATCCCTATAGTGACATATAGAGATTTTTGGAACATTTGTGGATCACCTCTAGAGAGAATATATTCTTGATTCTTACAAACAAATGATAGTATAATGTATATTCATTGTCCGAACCATCAATAAATAAATAATTTCATGCAAGGTAATTTTTTAATGACTTAAATTAATTATAAAAAAATATGTGATGATTCTGTGCATAGTTATAGAGATTATCCAATATCTATGTTCTTTTATTCAATCCATTGATCATGATGTTTATCATTGTGTAAATCTGGGATTAATTATCAATCATGACAAAAAGAAAAGTTGGTCCCGACCCATCTGGTGCTTCCACTATGCCTGAAACCTATAATCTCCCTGTGATACTCCTCCAAGTGACCCCTATATGAGAACTTCTTCTATTCACATGAATTTAATGACTCTAGCATGATACCATATTCAGGTTATGCAGATCATATGACACCAACCGGTCTACCTATGCTCAACACATACATACCTTCATGAGGTACCTTTCTGAGACCCCTTTTCAAGACATCTTTGAGATATACTTTCAAAGTAACTTCTACTAATTACATGGATCGAGTGAATCTAGACCAAGAACTTGTTCTGATCATGAGAAATATTTTGATTTGGATCAAACCACTTAATTAAACTTCTCTAACCTTTTAAAGACGGGTTAGTGGTATTTATAAGCATAAGTCAACCACCATAAATCCACAAATTGTTGTTAGATACCCATTAAACCACCTCAAAAATCTTCATTATGTGTTTCAAATGATCCCATAATGGTATTAAAATACTATCATGTGGTCAATGACATTTTCATTTAGTGATTCATGTGATACCATCACGTGATCTAATGATAATCATGCGGTCATGTGATTTTGAATAACCTATAGATATCTCTACCATTTCCTTACTTTATTTCTTCTCACACTTCATGAGATCTCATCTCGATATCCAATGACAATAATGCAGTGTCTTCAAGTTATTTTCATGATATCTTCACGAGATCCCCAGAGAATCGGGCTGTGTATTCAGGTGCTTTTTGTGATATCAATGTGAGATATTTTGATAATCATGTGATGCTTCACATGACTCCTTCACATGATTAGTTCTGAAATTAGATCTCTATGGGATCAGTTATAACATTCATTATGTACATGATAACTACTAACATTCATTCTCCATGTGATCAGTTTTGAAATTCATGGAAACTTTTCATGCCTCTTCTGATAGCCAGCATTTTTCAACAACATCAAACCTTGTCAACAAACACAATCAACCTGAAAGAAACACCAATAGGGATTTTTCCCAATAAATAAAATTTATAACTCTTATATTTTCATATAAATACATCCATAAAATAAATTTTAAAAATATGGTCATGGAAGAAAAAATTGTTTTTATGGGAAACTTTAAAAGAGTATTTTTTTTTAAAAATCCCCCCAATCTTGAGATCGTCTCCTCATGTGTGTTCCATATATTCTTAAACAATTATCTTATACATATTAATAACTTATTTAAGAACCATTTTTAATTTTATCATTACTTTTATTTTATTTATTACTATATTATATTTAATTACTAAATTAAATACATTCATGTCAAATGTTTTGACGATATTCAGCTCATATCACTACTGGAATTTCACCCTTTACCAATAATTCAGAACCATTGGTAAAGGTTGGGAAATCGTTGGTATATTATATACCAACAGTTTCCTAAACCGCAACCAAGCTGTTTGTATGGTCTTATACCAACAGTTCTATGTAAACTTTTGGTATATGTGTTAAAGTAAGAGATATACCAACAGTTTGATAAAATGTTGGTATATATTACCCTTATACCAACAGTTTAGAACCATTAGTATATAGTGTAAAATATACATCCAAAGGATATACCAATGGTTTTGAAAACCGTTGGTAGAATTTTATACCAAAAATTATAACAAAACCATTGGTATAATATACATCAAAGGGCTATACCAACAATTTTGAAAACCGTTGGTATACATATGTTGCAGCTCCACAGCAATAACAGCCAGCAGCCACCTCCAACCTGCAACCTGCAACTCTCCATGACCTGCAAGAACACATACACCCTAAATCCAAAAGGCTACATGGGATGTTTAAAATTCATCTAGAATTCAGAAATTTAGAAATTTAAAATTCATTCCTCACTTAAAACACAACACAAGAGAAAAATCTAGAATTCAATACATCCACAATCCAATACATCCAGAATTGAAATGAAATAACACCCATAACACCAATACAAAATTAATATCCAATACATCCAGAATCCAATACACATAACAGTATTCAAAATCTAGAATTCATTACCAATATAGCTAGAATCCAATACATCCAGAATTCAGAAATTTAGAATTGAAAAGAAATAACACCCATAACAGTATTCAAAATTTAGAATTTACTCCACACTCAAACCACAACACCAATACACACAACAGAAAAAACCTACATGTTATAGGAATCACATGGGATGTTTACTCATGGTCTTGGGTTGACTATCTTAAAACCAACAAAAAAACTTTGGTAGAGTGGAAAGGATGATGATACCCACAAGATAGAAAATGGTAGTGATCATGTGCTTAGACATAGGATGAGTTATAGGAAGTTCATGGGATGTTTATATTCCTCTAATGACTATGTATCCATGTATAAATGGTTCCTGATGTGTTAGTGGGAAACATTGGCCTATCTCGACATATGAGATGGGTTACCAGAATAGCCTACATGTTTTTCATAGACTTTTCAATTGGAATAAGGGGGTATGTGGCTAACTGTAATTTGGTCTCCTGGATGTGATGTGAGATGAATCCCCATTTTGGGTAGTGGGTATGAATATTCAATTATGCCTTTGGTATTGGGTTCCCAAAGGGACTTTGGTTTGGTCCTAGAACCCACTGTTTGAGGATGGGATTGGCGTATTAAATGTCATGTGTTTTAGAATAGGGGTAAGAGTTCCTCACATGAGAAGTGGATTGTGTGAGGCTAGACCATGGATCCTTGTTCTCAAGTATCAACACAATCTGAATACGTTTGGTCGGTTTTCCGTATGCAAGTTGTTGTTTTCCCTTTAAATCCTATCCATTTCAAATTAAAGCGAGATAGTTTGAGTGGTACCGGCCACACCATGCCTCAGATTGAGGAAACGTTGACTTGTACATTTCACAAATTACCCATGGATCATTTTCATAAAGTATCAATAAAATCCGAATGCGTTTGGTCAGTTTTTGTATGCCAGTTGTTGTTTTCACATAAAATGTTGTCCATTTCAAATAAAAGTGAGACACTTTGAGTGGTACTGGTCACACCGTGCCTAGGATTGAGATGGGGTTGACTCGTACACGTCACAAATGACCCATAGATCCTTTTTCTAAAGTATCAAAACAATCAGAATACGTTTGGTTGGTTTTCTGAATATCTGTCATTTTTACTTAAAACAGTGTCCATTTTAAAAAAAAGAGAGACACTTTGAGTGATATCGGCCACACCGTGCCTTTTATTGATTTGGGGTTGACTCATACACGTCAAAAATGACTCATGGATCATTTTACTGAAATATCAATACAATCAATAAGTGTTTGGTCGGTTTTCCGCATGCAAGTTGTTGTTTTCACTTTAAATCCTATCCATTTCAAATAAAAGTGGGAGAATTTGAGTGGTACCAGCCACACCGTTCCTCTAATTGAGGTAGGGTTGACTCATACATGTCAAAAATGACCCATGGATCGTTTTCCTAAAGTATTAACCGAATCCAAATGCATTTGGTCAGTTTTCTGTATGCAAGTTGTTGTTTTCACTTAAAATCTTGTCCATTTCAAATAAAAGTGAGACAGTTTGAGTGGTACTGGCCACAACATGACTCGTATTGAGGTGGGGTTGACTCGTACACGTCCCAAATGACCCATGTATCATTTTACTAAAGTATCAACAGAATATGAATGTGTTTGGTCAGTTTTCCGTATGGAAGTTGTTGTTTTCACTTCAAATCCTGTCCATTTCAATTAAAAGTGAGACAGTTTGAGTGGTACCAACCACAACATCCTTCAGATTGAGGTGGAGTTGATTTATAAACATCAAAAATGACCCATGGATCATTTTAATAAAGTATCAACTGAATCTGAATGTGTTTGGTCAGTTTTCCGTATGCCAGTTGTTGTTTTCACTTAAAATGTTGTCCAATTCAAATAAAAGTGAGACACTTTGAGTTGTAACGGCCACACCATTCCTCAGATTGAGGTGGGGTTGAATCATACATGTCAAAAATGAACCATGGATCCTTGTGCTAAAGTATCAACACAATCCAAATACGATTGGTCGGTTTTCCGTATTCCAGTTGTTTTTACTTAAAAGGGTGTCCATTTTAAACAAAAGAAAGACAGTTCAAGTGATACCGGACACACCATGACTTAGATTGAGGCGAGGTTGACTAGTACACATCAAATTTGACCCATGGATCGTTTTCCTAAAGTACCAACACAATAAGAATGTGTTTGGTCAGTTTTCTGTATGCCAGTTTTTGTTTTCACTTAAAATGTTGTCCATTTCAAATAAAGGTGAGACACTTTGAGTGGTACCAGCCACACCATGCCTCAAATTTAGTCAGGGTTGACTTGTACACATCAAAAATGACCCATGGATCCTTTTTCTAAAGTATCAACACAATCAGAATACTTTTGTTTAGTTTTCTGTATGTCTGTTGTTTTTACTTAAAACAGTGTCCATTTTATACAAAAGAGAGGCACTTTGAGTGATATCGGCCACACTGTACCTCATATTGAGGTGGGGTTGACTCGTACATGTAAAAAAGGACCCATGGATAGTTTTTATGATGTATCAATACAATCAGAATGCATTTGGTCGGTTTTCCATATGAAAGTTGTTGTTTTCACTTAAAATCTTGTTCATTTCAAATAAAAGTGAGACAATTTGAGTGGTGCCGGCCACACTGTGCCTTAGATTGAGGCAAGGTTGACTCTTACATGTCAAAAATGACCCATGGATTGTTTTCCTAAAGTATCAATAGAATCCGAATGCGTTTGGTCTATTTTTCATATGTAAGTTGTTTTTTTCACTTAAAATCTTATCCATTTCAAATAAAAGCGAGACAATTTGAGTGGTACCGGCTACACTGTGCCTCGGATTGAGGCAGGGTTGACTCATACACGTCAAAAATGACACATGGATCATTTTCTTAAGGTATAAACAAAATCCAAATGTGTTTTGTTGGTTTTCCATATGCCAGTTTTTGTGTTCACTTAAAATGTTGTCCAATTAAAATAAAAGTGAGACACTTTGAGTGGTACCGGCCACACCGTGCCTCGGATTGAGGCGGGGTTGACTCGTACACATAAAAAATGACCCATGGATCATTTTTCTAATGTATCAACACAATACAAATATGTTTGGTCATTTTTCTGTAGGCCGGTTGTTTTTACTTAAAAGGGTGTCCTTTTGAAAGAGAGCTTAGATTGGGATCCAAGATGCCGAATAAATAATGAGATTGTATCTGGAATCAAGGTATGTGGTCCTTAGCCTTTCATGAATTGTCATGATGTTTTATATATGTTGAATCACTGATCACCCAATGTTGGGATGTTGGGTTGGGGGGCTGTTTGGGGTCTAGGGAGGAGGGTGGGGGGGGCTGTCAGGGGTCCAGGGAGGAGGGTGGGGGCTGTCCGGGGGGCTATCCAGGGGGCTGTCTGGGGGGCTGTCTGGGGGCTGTCCAGGGTCTAGGGAGGAGGGTGGGGGTGTTGTCCAGGGTCCAGGGAGGAGGGGGGCTATCCAAGGTCTAGGGAGGAGTATGGGGGGTTGTCCAAGGTCCAGGGAGGAGGGGGAGTACAGGGTCCAGGGGGGTATCCGAGGTCCAGGGAGGAGGGTGGGGGGCTGTCTGGGGGCTGTCTTCAAGAAGGAGGGTGGGGGGTTGTTAGGGGGGTTGTCTGGGGTCCAGGGAATAGGGTGGGGTTGTGGGGGGGGGGGGGGGGATTTCCAGGGTCCAAGGAGAGGGGGGTTGTCCGGGGTCCAGGGAGGAGGATGTGGGGCTGTTCGAGGGGATGTTCGGGGTCCAGGGAGGAGGGTGAGGGTGGGGGGCTATCTGAGGTCTTTTCGGGGTCCAGGGAGGAGGGTGGGGGCTATTTGGGGGGTTGTCTAGGGTCTAGGGAGGAGGGTTGGGGGGGCTGTTGGGGGGCTGTTAGGGGGGCTGTCCGGAGGGATGTCTGGAGGGCTATCTGTGGGGCTATCCGGGGGGATGTTCGGGGGTTGTTCGGAGTACAGGGAGGAGGGTGGGGGGGCTATCCAGGTTCCAGGGGGTTGTCTGGGGTCCAAGGAGGAGGGTGGGGGGGCTTTCCGGGGTCTAGGGAGGAGGGTGGGGGGTTGTCCGGGGGTTGTCCGGGGGCTGTCCGGGGTCTAGGGAGGAGGGTGGGGGGCTGTCCGGGGGGCTGTCCGGGGGGTTGTCCGGGGGCTGTCCGGGGTCCAGGGAGGAGGGTGGGGGGGTCTAGGGGGATGTCCCGGACACATTGGTTGGTATTTACATATTTTCTAAGAAAATTATTTCAAGGTTAAAAAAATAATTTCAATATATCAACTTCTAATCAGACCATCAATTTTCTAAATTCCACTAAAAAATTACAATTTCATTAAAATAGATAAAAAATAAAGATAGTATGACCTACATAATCACACATATATTCAGGCACAACAAATCAATAAACATCAAAGGTCAATAATATCTGTCAAAAATGTAACATATCAATCTGTCCCTCATCACCGTCACTATCATCACCATTATCATCACCCTCACCCTCTTCCTTTTCATATTCCCAATCATCATCCCCGCCCTCCTCCTTGCCCTCGTACTCAGTCTCAACCTCCTCATCACCCTCCTCCCCCACCTCGGCCTCCTCCTCGCCCTCCTCCTCTGCCATTGGCATCCTTCTCCTCTACCTCGGCCTCCTCATTGCCATATTCTGGACCACCACTAGAACTACCACCTGGTGCACCATATATAGAATGCATCAATGAAATATTTTCATCACAAGCAATGTTGTCCACTGGTGGAAGTGTTGGACGTAAAACTTCCATCAGTTTTATAAATGCAGTGCTTGCCCTAGTAGACTGTTTTGCCGTCTCTTTGGCCCCTTTTTTCAGCTTGTTCTGCCTGTGCATTAATCTGCTGCAACTCCATGGCACTACAAGTCATACCTGAGGAGGTCCAATACCTCATCGGAACTATAATCTTCCTAGGTTGGCAGCATACTCTACTAGGGTGCTTATCTCCCAACACCGGATGTAAGTGATCGTTTGGCCCAAAATTGTCAGGTTCCTGGGCATCAAGGGCCTCTGAAGTATCATGTTACAAATATAAATAGATTATTAAGTAAAACAATAGAGATAAAAATTTTAAATCTACAAAGTAAAACTTACAATATACTGCTTAGTCGATTCATTAACTGCACTTCCATCTTTCTTATTTCTACTCGAGCAAAACAGTTTTTCTCAAGCCACACGTCCTTCTATATTCAATTTATGACTCTACAATGACATTGAATGTAGAAACCCGTAATTAAAAATAGGATACAAAATAAAATAGTAATTTCATAACTAAAATTATATAACAACTTTAGCAATAGAATAAATTATAGAGGAAGCAATAGAAAGTTCAAGTCGTAAAGAAAGATTATAAACTGTCATACCTGTTGTCTCTCATGATCTGGCATCGTAGTACGTCCCAATGTGTTGAAATATTTCTTAGCATCAATGTTTTTTTATTTCTTTTAGATTCATCCTAAATAAATTTCAATAATTAGTATTAATGAAAAACATGAAAATTTTCATTTAAATACTTTTAATTTGATTAATACCGTAAATTGGCTAGTTTCCCAATGAGTAATCATCTGTCAGTACTATTCTAATGGACAATCATCCATGATAGGGTCTGCTTCTAACTCTGTTCCCACTCTAGCATGTCATGTAATGTACAACTCATTCTTATAAGCTCTCCAAAGCTCGCCTAAATCCTTTAGACGTTCTGGCCATGCACCCTCACCATTGGGGAAATTAAACCACAGCTGAAACCAAAATATTAATTCATATAAATACAAAAATTATTATATTTCATTAAATACAACATATTTTTTTACCCATATCTTTGCCTAGTATTTATCATTCACTTCATTTGTTAGGTGTCTCCATGAGAGCGGGCTGACATGAATGATGTTAGAGTATTTGGCAAGCATCGCCAAAAAACTCTGACATTGCTGTCCTAATTTTTCAATCATATGACTATCTTCATTGTAGTCCACCATCAACTGCATGTGGTGGTTCCACACCGAACACATGCATGTACACCCCCACCCCCACCTCCTATCATTAGATGTATCTGTTATGAAAGAAAAAAATATATCTTATCAATACATGTTATAATGAAAATAAATAATGGTGTAACAATTTGTTAGGGTTGTATAAGTATACCTGTGATAGTATGATCAATGGGCGCCGTTGGATCCACAGAAACTGAAGGAACACCCTGTACAGATGGAGTGGGTCCCAATTTATGCTCTGTAGGGACAGACTATGGTGGAGCATTAGTCGAAGAAGATGGAATATAAAATCCAAGAGAGAATGAAGCATAAGTAAAAGAAGATGGCAGGGATGGCTGGCCAAATGCTGGATGGGGATTGGGAATCATCACCGAATATGGTATAGATGGGTGAGGAGGATCAGATGTAAAGGGTGGTGAAAACATGGGAGGTGTAAATATCCATTGTGTCCCTAACGGCACACCAGGATCAGAATGTGGGATGGATGGTATGTCAGTGGGAGGGGCAGGGTCTAACCGGGTATGTAGACTAGATCATCTAGCTCCCATACCACCCCCCTCGTACGAACACCCCGAATACTAGGACTACTACTAGGATTCTCATCAAATAACTGTCTCCTAATATATAGATCCTGAAAAAAAATTAAAAAATTAATCACATGAAATTATATATTATTTAAATAAATATATTTGAAATAAAATACTCACTACAGGCACTAGTGGTGGAATGCCCAACTCAGCCATGCGATGACTGTTGTCCATAATCTGTTTTCGTTACCTCTCTTCAATTGGTTTCATTTTCCTGCATTTGAAAACAAATATAGAAGTAAATAGAAAAGGATAACTAATGTGTAACCCAAAAAACAAAATAAATGAGAGGGAATAGGAGGATTCATGGATAATTTAACTAACCATTGTTTTAGGTGATCTTGAACAAATATATAATGAAGTCAATAAATCATACAAGATGTAATAAAGAAATTTAAATTTTAGTAGGATGATTATTTACTAAGTGTCATTAGTCTATTAAAATCACGGGACATTGATTCTACCAGATTCCTAAGTGGTGAAGCATTTTTCAAAATTAAGGAAAAATTTAATTTCTTTAGCTTAGGTAGATGATGCAGGTTTCAATACATGTTTTGCAGAATAATACAAACCATCATGTTCATTACCTAGTAAAATGTTAAAGAGAGGTCTTAGAGTCATAAAAATTTTATACAAATCACGGTTAAAGCATTGAAATGTTCACCAAGATAGAAATGTTGGTTTTGTAGGTTTAAAAACAGTTCAATTCCAAATTACAAAATTCAATTCATATAAAAATTTCAACCAATAAACATTGAAAGTGCACATAACGGTCAAATAAGATACAACATATTTATAATCAATATTAAATCAATTTGAATAGTACCACCTTTAACAACCCAACTTGAGGTAAACCAAAAGAATTGAAAACATGGATGGATGATTCTATATATTTTCCACCACAACTTCAGGTTCACAATCAACTCTGACAATTTAGCTATTAGAGTCATCAAAATAAATAAATGGATTAGTTCCAATAGAAATAGGGATAGTGTCAATTCCATCATCACTATCATCAAAAATATGTCTTGGAATTACTTCAACTATGACACCAAATTTAAGTCGAAGTTGGTCTTTGACATAAAAAATTTGTTTAGCCATTGATGCCAATACATATAGTTCTTCGGTAACAAGAGTGTGAGTCATATTAATTACTCAAAACCCAAAATCATCAATAAATTTGACCTATCTCATCATTGAATCAAACCAATGGAATTTCATCATCATGACTCATCCATGAGAGTAATAATACAATATTACTATTTTTTCAATGACTCCATAATAACTTACATTTTCAAATCGCAGTCTACTATCTGATGCACTAGAATAACAATCTATTGTGGTAGTAACCACAACACCATCATGTTGTTTTCTCATGTTCTTTTCTCGTTCAGTGACAATAAATTTGTACCCATTTATAACAATTGATTTATAGTCACGAACCATGGTATTAGGACCAAAAGATAAAGCTTTTATTTCCTCAGAGACAGAGTCAGCAGGAAAACTCAATACCTGCAATATAAATGAATATTAAATTTAATTAAATATTGATTTAATTATTTAAACATTAATATATTTACATTCAATTTTAACCAAGCAGAAAACTCTTTGCTATGCAAAGACTTCATCCTTCTCAAAGATAACGAATGATGCTTTCTATTTATCATTGTTTTATGTTCCCTGTAGAAAAAAAATATGAATATATTAACAGATATATATGTAATATATACATATACAATTTAGTTACCTGATGTAGTCATCAAACAAATCACAGTTGAACAAAACTATGCGATGTGCCATCTCCCGCTCTTCAAGGATTAATGTATTCAATGTATATGATCCAGGAATTCCTTTTGTTTGAGGAAGTGATGGAAAACTAGGTTCAATTTTCTGATATTGTTCTTCTTCATTTCTCATTGGTCTGTTCATTCTTGTAGTAAGATCAGAAAAATACATTGATCATAAATCCATACATTCTTGAGCCAAGTAACCATTCACGATAGAACCTTCGAGATGATTCATGTTTCGGACATAAGACTTTAATGTGTACATATTTATTTCAGTTGGATACATACAATGAAAATAAATAAGTCCTCTGAGAATTATTTTAGTGGGAATATGGACAGTCAAGCATGCATGTGAAAAATGATAGAGGAAATATTTTCTCCAACTCGCACAAAATTAATGGGGCATCTGTCAACATTTTTTGCAAGAAAGACTTGGAAAACTTCTTAGCACAAAGATCTCTAAACAAATAGCACAACCAAATTACATTCACCCTTACATTATTGGAAAAAAGATGACGGATTTCTATTGGAATCAACTCATGCAGAATAACGTGATAATCATGAGTCTTCAAAGATTTTAGCTTCAACTCTCTTCTGTTGAACCATTTAGATATGTTGCTTGAATAGCCATTAGGAACTCTAATAGTCTCTAATACTTCCAGAAATTGTTTTTTTCCATAGGTGTCACCACATAAGAAGCACATGGAACTTTCCATTTATTTTCACTGATACGCACATGATGCAATTCTGGTCTGATGCCCCAATCCACCAAGTCACGCCGAGACCATAAATAATCTTTTGTCTTTTCATTAACATTTAAAAGTATCGAAAGAAACATTTCACATATATTCTTTTCAATGTTCATTATGTCTAAGAAATGACGTAACAAATTGGTTGACCAATAAGGTAAATCAAAAAAGATACTCCTCTTCCTTCAATTGTAATAGGTTTTAGGGGGAACATTCTTTCTCTTTCAAGATTTTATTTGACCCTTCTCGAATAAAAAACAGAAATCTTTCAATTCATTAAGCACATAAGTTCCAAACATACACTGAGGTGGATCATCAGTCTCTATGGTATTATCAAATATTCGATGATTATTTCTATATGGATGGTCTATTGTCAAGAATCATCGATGTCCCATAAAACTAAAACTAAAACGAGGTTTCAGTCATTTGGATTGTGTATTCTTCATACAAATAGGACATGACATTTTTCCCTTCGTTATACATCTAGAAATCATTGCATAAGCCATAAAATCATTGATCGTCCACATAAGTGCAACATGAATCTGAAATATGTCTTTCGAATATGCATCGTATGTGCACACACCCACATCCCATAGAAGTTTCAACTCTTTTATTAAAGGTTGCTTGTATACATCAATATCAATGTCAGGATCAGAAGGGACAGATATGAGTATACTCATGAAAGTGAAAGGTTTTTTCATACACAACCATGGGGGAAGATTATAAATGTGTATAAAAACTGGCCATGTTCTGTGTGAAGTAAGAATCTAGACAAAAGGATTAAAACTGTAACATGAATGACCCAGCCTCACATTACGCACATTAGTTGCAAAATCAGGATATCGAGCATCAAATATCTGCCATGCAAATCCATCTGTAGGGTGAACCAACTCATCATTAGTCTTCTTTCTCTCGGTATCATGCCATCTCATTTTTATTGATACTTCATTATACATAAAAAGATTTTGGAGTCTGGGGATCACTAGAAAGTGCCACATTACTTTCTGTGGCACACGGGATGGTGTTCCATCAGATTTTGACTTCCAACGGGATGTGCCGCATTTTATACAATCATTTCAGACAGCGGTTTCCTTCCAAAATAAACTGCTATCTTTCAGTCAAGAATGAAATTTTTTTCTTGAAAATATGAGTTCCTCAAATAACTTTCATGCCATATAGTGGTTTGAGGGAATATATGCATCATCTAGAAGTAAATCCCTCCAGAAGGTAAGAATGTAATCGATTTCTATATTAGAAATCCCATACATATTTTTCCCATGAAACAATTATATTAAAAATTCCAACCTTTTCATTTTATCTCATTGTCGATATACTGGAGTTGTGGCAGCATCATTCAATTTTTTCACCCTGACAACATCATCATTTTCATTTGACACATCATGTGTACTCATATCGAAGTCTTCTTGGGTTGGAAACCTTTTTTCATGATGATAAATAAAAAGAAACCTGTCATATAACAAATTCTCCACTCCAGTCCTCTCATTTGGATTATAAGCAATTTGAGATTTCATTTTCCCCCTATTGTGATACCATAAATAGTAGTTTGCTTGAAAACCATATTTGGTTATGTGGTATCTAACTTCTTCACAGCTCAACCAAGGTCTGCCAACACAAATAGAACATGGGAAGTGTATGTGACCACTATCTGAAGCATTGTGAAATAAAAAATCTAAAAATCTCTCCAAATTGTTTTGAAAATCTCTTGAGATCTGATCGGTTTCATACATCCAACTTCTATCCATTATGTAAAAAAAATAATTGTTATAAGTCATTTCATTAAAATCAATTCAATAATATTGAAGTTTCATCAAAAATATATTTAAGTAAATGAGAATTGTTCACTTTATATGATACCATAACTGACACACTACTCTATATGAGAGTCATAATATAAAAGAAAAAAAAATACTATATTTGTAACAAAATATCTTTGAATAACTATACATGAGTGTACAAGATCATGTACATTTGTGGAGGAGAATTATTCAGGAGTTGACTAAATTTTAGATCGAAGAAATTTTATATTTTAGTAGATAATTTGAGTGATCACATACATTGCCCAAGGGGGAGGGAGTGTCCAGGGGGTGCAAGGTGTCTAGGGGGGTGGCGGGGCTATCCAAGGGGGTCGGAGGTGTCTAGGGGTGGGGGGCTATCTAGGGGGTCGGGGTGTCCAGGTCGGCGGGCTGTCCACGGGGGTGGTCAGGCTTTCCAGGGGGTGGGAGGGATGTCCAAGGGGGTGAGTGGGGTGTCCATGGGGTGGGTGGGGCTGTCCAGGGGGTACAGGGTGTCCAGGGGGGTGGGTGGACTGCCCATGGGGGTGGCGTGGCTATCCAGGGGGGTACGGGGTGTCCAGGGGGGGTGGGCGGGCTGTCCGGGGGGGGAGGGGGGGCTGTCCATAGGAGGTGGTCGGGTTTTCCACGAGGATGGAGGGGTTGTCCAGTGGGGTCTGGGTGTTAAGGGGGTGGGGGCGTCCAGGGGGATGGGGGGTGTCTAGGGGGTGGTGGGCGGGTCTCCTGGGGGGGGCTGTCCACGAGGGTGGGGGGTGTCCAGGGGGGTACGGGCTGTCCAGTGGGGTGTGTGGGCTGTCCATGGGGGGGGGGCTATCCAGGGTGGTCAGTGGTGTCCAGGGGGGTGGGGAGGCTTTCCAAGGGGTGGGGGGGGGGGGGTTGTTCAGGGGGGTATAAGGTGTCCAGGGGGTGGGCGGGCTATCCAGGGGTGGAGGGGCCGTCCAGGGGGGTACAGGGTTTCCAAGGGGGTGGGTGGGATGTCCATGGGGGTGGGGGCTATCCACAGGGGGATGGGGTGTCTAGGGGGTGGGCGGGGCTGTCCAGGGGGGTACGGGGTGGGTGGGCGGGCTGTCCATAGGGGTGGGCGGGGCTGTCCAGGGGGGTACAAGGGTGTCCAGGGGGGTGGGTGGGCTATCCACGGGGGTGGGGGCTTTCCAGGGGGTACGGGGTGTCCAGGGGGTATGGGGTGTCCAGGGGGTGGGTGGGCTGTCCATAGGGGTGGCGGGGCTGTCCAGGGGGCTCGGGGGAGGGGGGGGGTCCATGGGTGGTTGGGGGGGATTTCTAGGGGTGGGGGTTGTCTAGGGGGTACGAGGTGTCTAGGACAACCCACCCCCACCCACTTGGATAGCCCACACCCCAACCTAGACATCCCACCCCCACCCCCCCCTTGGACAACCAACACCCCCTCTCCCACTTGGACAGCCCACCCCCACCCCCCCTTGGACAGCCCACCCCCCGTTGACAGCCCACCCCCTACCCCCACCTCCCTAGACAACAAAAACCCCCTCCCCCACCTGGGACAACCAACCCCCACCCCCTTGGATAGCCCACCCCCCCCCCCTTGACAGCCCACACCCCCTACCCCACCTAGATATCCCACCACCACCACCCCTGGACAACCCACCCCCTCCCGGGATAGCCCACACCCCCTCCCCTACAGCCCCCGATAGCCCCCTTGGAAAGCCCCCCCCCCACCTGGACAACCCCCCACTAGACATCCCCCCACCTTGGACAGCCCATACCCCCCTCCCCCACCTGGATAGCTGCCCAGGACATCCCACCATCTCCCTGGACAGCCCACACCCCCCCCCCTTGCAGCCCCCACCTGGACAACCCTCCCAGGACAGCCCACACCCCCTCCCCTATATCCCCCCACATGGACATCCCCCCCACCTAGACATCCCCCCCACCTGGACAGCCACCCCCTCGGCTGGACATCCCCCCACCTAGATAGCCACCCCCCACCTAGATAACCCACCCCCTCCTCCACCTGAACACCCCACCCTAACCCCCCTGGACATCCACACCCCTCCTTGGGGCATCCCATATCCCCTCTTCCACACCCATATAGCCCCCCTACCCCCTACAGCCCCTACCCCTAGATAACCCACCCCCACCTAGACATCCCCCCACACCTGGATAACCCCCTACCCCTCCTGCAGCCCCCTTAGGGTATTTTTATTTAAAATAATTTTATTCATTAAAATAGCCAAACTATCATGAATTATCCATTTCACTAAAAAAACATAAATCCCCACTAAACATAATACATAAAACCCCACTAAACAAAAAACAAACCCTTTACCCCACTAAACAAAAAACAAAAAACAAACCCTTTACCCCCTGCACTAAAAAAACCCCCACTAAATAGACCATTTACGATGTATGAAGTGTAGAACAAAAAAAAATAAAACAAACAAAGGGTTTGGTACTCCAACAGAAATAACTCTAATTTAGATGAAATCAAAACATCAAACATAAAATAAAAAGAGGAAGAACACTAAAACTAAGGTAACACTTACTAATTTGAAGTTTAGAAATAAAAAATTGTTTGATTGAAGATGGATCTTCAGCTGGAAGGTGTTTTACGGCTGATAATACATCTGGAGGAGCTCTAGATTAGGTCTATAATCAGACCTAGTAGGATCTCAGGTGCTGGGTATTTGGGGGAAAACATTCCCAACGGTTTTTAAAAACCATTTTGAAAGATTCCCTTTACCAACGGTTTATCAAAACTGTTGGTATACCTTAGAGATAATATTATTTTCCCAACGATTTTAGAAAACCATTGGGAAAGATTATGAATATATACACATTGCCAATGTTTTGTTCAAACAGTAGGAAAATGTTGCTTCTTTTACACTACAACAATGGTTTCCTCAAACCGTTGCTATAGTACCATTGGGAAAACACCAAGTTCCTGTAGTGTATGTCTAAAATGACTTTAGTAGGTTGAATATGGTCAAAGAGTTCATTATTCAGTCATATTAAGAATAATAATCATGAAATAATTATCATTTATATATATAAATTATTCTTTTAAAACCAATCATGAAGGATGGTTATGAAAAATGAACTAATTTATAACCATGGAGACAGTAGGTTGTACGTACGTATGAGTAACGTTTCCATTTTCAATGATCATTATGTGAAGAAGTTAATTATTATTTTATCTTTATATAATGAAAATAATATAATAAATACCATATTTTTTAATTAAATATACACACACATATATATATAATCCATGTGATGTGTTGATAAAGCATGAATCACATCACTTCATAGAGGTGGTAGTTCACATACACACACGAACGACATTATCATTTTTTAGTGAATGAAAAGGTAAGAAAATAGGTGTTATATTATCATTAAATAATAATAAATATGTCATGAATATCAAATATATTAATTAAATCCATCATTATAACCATCCATGAGAGGTGGTGCTTGTAACGTCCCGGTTCCAGAAGCTTCCCAGAGATTCCCCGTACTCAGTTGGTCACATGGCCACAAGTGCATTGCCCCAAATGCCAGAGGATGCCGAATAGCAGCGAGGACCTTGGGCATGATAGTGGGGAAACTATGCCCTCATTGGAAGAGTAACACAGTGGAACAAAATATATATACAATAATGGAAGTAGTAATAATGACATACAACAGTAAATAGTGGAAGACTAAAAGTAGTAAGCAGCTGGAGCACATATATATAATGATGCATGATACATATGTCTAGGAAAGTAGCCAAACATGTCACAATGCTGAAATACAGTACTAAACCAATGTACAAAAGAAAACAGTAAACAACTTCTCAGCATCGTAAGACTTAGCTTGGTCCCATGCTCTCCAGCTCTATAGAAGTCAAGTACCTGAAGTAGAAGGGAGCTTCAACTTATCTATACCTGCAACAATATAATCTATTTGGGCCCAAAAGCATGACCCAAACAGGGTGTGAGACTAAATCCCGATAGGAAACCACCAAGAGATCTATGCCTAACAGTCAGTGAATATTTATGGAAGGTAATAAGAAAAAGCAGCAGTAAATAAGGAAGTACTCAACAGTAAACAATCCTACAATTTCAAAGAATTTAAACACCACATATCAAGAAAGTAGATAATCACAAATAGGTAAACCTATGGGATGTACTCACATCCTATCCCCTCTGTTCCTACCTAGAAAACACAAGCAACCCTCTAGGAAGTATACACAGTCTAACCCCTCTGGTTCAGATTTTTTAAGGCTCTCTGAGGAATCACTCAATGTCAATTCCCCTTATATCCAAGTATGAATAAAGACTCTCTGAGGAAGCACTCACTGTCAATTACCCCAATAGTCTTTTAGTGTAAACTACAAGCACTCTGAGTAATCACTCAACATCAATTCCCCTTATGGCCTCATAACGTAATTATAGACACCTTGAGGGATCACTCAATGTCAATCCCCCCTATAGTCTCACAGCGTGATAAAAATAATGGACACTCTGGAAAAGACCTTACATATATTCTTCCTATGGTCCACTACACCAGGTTATCACGACCCTGTGTAAGTCCAACAAGCATGGTAAAGCGTATCGACCAATGTAAACCTCAAGAACTACTTGTCTAACTATTCTACAGCATAACAACAAGACAGATAAAAATCCCTCCATCCTAAAAATACTAGGCATGGAAAGTAAACAACAACCGAATAGGCAAACTAGACCAAATGGTCAAAACAAGCAACATGGGAAAAACCTCCATAGCATAGTAATTAACCATATTCACATTAAATTTACCTCCAATCAATAATACAAGCATAACAGACAAATAACATGGCTAAAACAGTAAATGTACAATACCCCGTTCAAGGGTATTGGGAAATTTTGAACATATAACTCAAAACATTTCGACGGAAAGGCACAAACCACCTACCTCGATGTTGGGAGATCACTATAAGTTAACCTCAATCCTTGAATCACCCAAGAACACCATAGATCTAAAAAAATGCTCAAAATGCTCAACTGAGGATAACTCATGAAAGACAAGGAATCAAGAAATGAATCTCTAGAAGAAGGAATAGATTACTTAGGTGATCCCAATGCAATCAACGGTGATCGATTCAGTGAATAAATGCTTTCTCGGGGGCTCAGAGTAGATTCACAGCCATATGGGTTCTCTTGGATGAACTAGGTCGAGAAGTAGATTGTTTTTTCAGTCAGATGTGACCCCAATGTGTTTAATGAAAAAAAGGTACATGGTGTGTACTTTATAAGTACACAGTGTGTACTTGCCTTCACAGGCTCCCATATTAGGCAGTCTCCAGGTCACCATACACGGCCATGTGCATGGCCGCTACATGGCCATCACTCAACTACCCGCAGTAACTGAGTACACGGAGTGTACTCATAAAGTACATGGAGTGTAATTAAGAAATTTCCAGAAACTCCTCTTTTTCTCAAAAACACAAGAAAAAGGAAAAAATACCTGAAAAGAAGATCTGAGTTCTTAAAAACTTCCCCCCTTAAAGAAATTCATCCCCGAATTTATTTAGTAAGGCAACGTAGAAGAAGAATCCTCAAACAGCTCTGGCCACTATGATCGTACATCAACCTCCCTCTCCTAGGTCTCATCCTATACCCGCCTGTGATTCCATAACACTTGTACTAGAGGAACAGACCGGCCATAGAGAACCTTCATACTACGATCAATAATTCAGATAGGATTCTCCTCGAACGAGGTGTCCACCTCTAACTCAAACTCCTCGTATTGAAAATCATGAGATGGGTCAGAGAAGTAACATTGAAGCTGAGAAACGTGGAAAATTTCATGCATATCTCGTTACCTCTGAGGTAACTGCAACTGATAGGAAACTGGTCCAACTCTCTCCAACACCTCAAATGACCTGATGTACCCTGGCAAAAGCTTAACCTGAATCTTAATCCTCTTATTCCCCAACCTCACTGTGACACGCAGAAAAACATGATCCCTGACCTTGAACTCCAGAGGTCATCTCCACTGATTAGCATAAGACTTTTGTCGAGACTTTGTAGTAGCCATTCTCTTTCAAATCAACTCTATCTGCTATGTGGTCTCCTGGACAAGACGAGGTCCCAGCATAGCTGCCTCTCCTTCCTCCAGCCAACATAAAGGTGATCGACATTGCCTACTATAAAAATCATCATAAGGTTCCATCTGAATAATGACAGTCCCCACAACATAGACACCCCGCCTTAACATGGTCGTCGGATCCTGGCCCGCCAGGTACCACCAGTTTCCCACAGACACGTGGTCCCCATTCAAGGGTCCACCCATGTGCCATAATGGGTCATCTAACTAATGACAGTCCCCACAAGTCAACACTTGTCTTTTCCAGTGTGTTTTTTCCTCACTCACACACACCTTGAGAAACTTCCCATAAAGTCACCCATCCTGATCACTACTCTAGTCCAAGCATGCTTAACTATGGAGTTCTAATCAGGTAGGCTCCCAAAAAAGAAGGTGCACCTTATTGAAATGAGTCATATAATTTATTCATTTAACCCTTTATCATTTTGGGGTTGTTACAATCACCCCCTTTAGAGAACAAATTCCTCGTTGTGGGCCCTACATCTCAACCCAGACAGTGCACCACACTTAAGGATGGGTACCACCTCTTATACCACTTTGTAACATCCCAGTTCCGGAAGCCACCCAGAGACGCCCCATACCCGGTTGTTCACATGGCCTCAAGCGCATTTCCCCAAATACTAGAGGCTTATGACTAGCATCGAGGGTCTTGGATGTGACAGTGGAGAAACTATGCCCTCATTGGAATAGTAACACAACGGAACAAAACAGATATACAATAACGGAAGAAGAAATAATGGCATACAACAGTAAACTATAGAAGACTAAAAGTAATAAGTATTCGGATCACATATATATAATGATGCATGATATATATGTCTAGGAAAGCATCCAAACACATCACAATGCTGAAATATAGTACTAAAACAAAGTACAAAAGAAAACAATAAACAACTCCTCAGCATCGCAAGCCTCAGCTTGGTCTCATTCTCTCCAGCTCCATAGCAGTCAAGTACCTGAAGTAGAAGGTTGCTTGACCTTATCTATATCTACAACAATATAATCTATTTAGGCCCAAAATCATGACCCAAAAAGGGTGTGAGACTAAATCCTAGTAGGAAACCACCAAGAGATCTGTGCCTAACAGTCAGTGAATATATATGGCAGGTAATAAGAAAAATCAGCAGTAAACAAGGAAGTACTCAACAGTAAACATTCCTACAGTTTAAAATCATTCAAACACCACATATCATGAAAGTAGATAATCACAAATAGTTAACCCTCTGGGATGTACTCACAGTCTATCCCCTCTAGTCCTACCTAGCAAACACAAGCAACCCTCTGGGAAGTACACACAGTCTAACCCCTCTGGTTCAGCTTTTTTAAAGGCTCTCTAAGGAAGAACTCAACGTCAATTCCCCTTATATCCAAGTATGAATAAAGTCTCTCTGAGGAAGCACTCACCATCAATTCCCCCTATAGTATTTTAGTAGAAACTACATGCGCTATGAGGAAGCACTCAACATCAATTCCCCCTATGGACTCGTAACGTAATTATAGATACTCTGAGGGATCACTCAATGTCAATCCCCCCTATGGTCTCGCAGCGTGATAAAAATAATAGACACTCTAGATAATCCCTTATGCCTATTCTCCCTATGGTCCACTAAACCAGGTTCTCACAGCCCTATGTAAGTCAAACAAGCATGGAAAAGCGTGAATATGTGAACAACATCTTACCTCTCATAGAGTAGTTTTCAAGCTGTGTGACCACTACCTAGGAATAAAATTGAGGTTGACCACCCCGTAAAATTGAAAAAATCCATGTCGATATATCTATTATATTGTTCAATTCCATCCTAAGAATCTAACACTATGAATCCCCTTCCATGGGCTAAGATCCTTGATTGGGGACATCGTCAACCGTACGAACCTAAGAAAAATCCAAGATCAATGGTTATAAACTCTTATTATTGTAAGTGTTTTAAGTCAATATATATATATATATATATATATATATTGGTTACAATGATTTAAATTAAAAATAGAAAATAATAGTGATAAATTAAGATTAATTCTAAATGTGGAATTAAAAAATCAAAAAACAAAAAATTAATATTATTTAAATGGTCCAAACAATAAAACCAATGAATGAATTTAACCAGAACAAGTAGTAAAAATTGAGTCAAACAAAGAAATAAAGAATATAGTAATTAAGAATACAAAATTTAACATTATTTGGTCCCTTTGGGGTCTACATGCACGAAAAGAATACCACCCACACCCACATAAATTATATTAAGCTCAAAAAAAGATACAAGTACAAGATAAAGTAGTCCAATACGAATTAAAGAAAAACAATGAAATATTCTTATGGAATTACTTTGTTAATAAAGTAAAAGGGGAATTAAAATAACTTAAAATACTAGATAATTTTGTTAACGAGTAGTCCAGATCACTTATCATATGGATATCTTGAAGCATTATTTTTTTGGATCTTCTCATACTCAATCAAAGGATCCAATATTGGGAATAAGAGGACATACCGCTTCTCAGTGAAGGTATTCCAATGGTATCCATAAAAAATAATGCAATAATAGCTCCAGAGGAAGATGGAATACCAAAAACTAGAACTTCTATGAAGAAAAATATGAAGTACCTCTTGGGTTTTTCCATACAGAGAACTAGAGAATAAAATAAGAGGGAATTTTTCGAATGCAAAAGGATGGATCCACATGGGGTCATAAAATCCCCTAAAAACACACATGATAGCTTAATTTTCCATCCAAATATAGTTTACCATAGAGAACTAAACAATAGAAAATAAATGAGACAAAAATATTCAAAATAATGATGTTGTGTAAAGGTAATTAAAATAGCTATGTAAAGATCAAGTGCCTGAAGACACTACAACATAAGGTAACAAAACCCACTATATAAAGGTATAAATTCAGTCTGCCGATGCATAGGGGAAAACACATAAGGTTACCACCCACATAAGGGTACTACTCGTGTAAGGGTACTCATGTAAGGGTTATAATTGCGTAAGGGTACTCACTTAAGGGTCACACCCATGTAAGGGTACTCACATAAAGGTTACACCTGCATAAGGGTATTCATTTAAGGGTAAGGATAGTGAATCAAATCACACATAAGGGTAAGACCAATGTTATGTAACGGTTGTGAGATCCTCACATAAAGGTAAACTGAATGTAAGGGTAACACTCACATAAGGGTAACGATCATGTATGGGTAAAGAAAACAGTGCACAACATCAACATCTTAATATCCAGAATCAAAATTTAAGCATTATAATAAAAGGAAAATTAAAATTAATTTTTTCATTCATGTTGAAACAAAATGGGAGACATATTAAACAATAAAAATTTAAAATAAAAACACCTTAAATTCACAAATCTCTAACATTTTCATTTGAAATTGGTGATGTTATTACACCCAATGTCAGTGAATGGGAATCAAATTCATTATATCTAAACAAAACATGAATTTTGATAAAACTAAAACTTTAGTCAAAATATCAATTGGGTTATTATCATTATATATCTTTATAATGTATACTATTCTAGATTAAATTATCTCTCTAATAAAATATAACCTAATTTCTATGTGTTGGATTTACCATGAGATAGTAAATTTTTGGAAAAATGAAAATCTGATCTACTATCATAATAAAAAGAAATGATAAAATTTTACAGATTGATTTTTGATACCAAACCCTATAACCATAAATCCTCCTTTAAAGACTTGATCAAGGAAGTATAATCAGATTATTTTATTAATAGAGTAACCATAGATTTCATGTCAAATTTCCAAAATATGGGTCCTCCACATGTTGTGAAGGCATATCCAGTAAGTGAATTTCTAGTATCTACATTACCTTCATAATCAACATCTATATATCCAACAATTAGTTCATAATTACATAAATTTCCACCAAAATAAAAATACAAATCAATACAATAGAGATACATTGGTGGACATGTGGAACCTAAAACATGAACCTTAATTGGTTCAAGGTGTTTTCCCCCTAGGATGACAGTTATTTTATCATACACTAGATAAACTAACCATTTGTAAAATCTCATGATCATACTACCTTTTTTTCAAGTTTCATGGTTATTTATTTATGAATGTTTTTTCATGAACACATGAATTAATTAATTAACAATCATGTAAGATAGTACTAAAATAAATTGGCCTATGCGTAATATTATATGACACTCGGTTAATCACTTGTAAATCCATTTAATATTAACAATACTTAAATAAAGATAATAATTGGAAATTTATGCCTAAAAGGTAAAATCCATCAACTATATATATTAAGTTAGTATATCCTTCTAATACTTCATTTAAAATAAAACCATAGTTCAAAGTGCTTGACTAGAAAAAGTTGGGATTCTTTCAATTATCAAGGAATTATAACTTGATGTTTTGGGTAGAATTAACTTATTTCACATAAATAGTTGAATTCCAAAGAAATACTTGGTGTAACTTAGTGGAAAAGTGTTGAGGAAATCCAATTTGAGGATTTCAAGATTGGGGAGTCCACTCAAAAGATCAAGGAACTATGAGTTAATACAGTTGGAATTTGGAATGCCTAACTAAAACCCATTAGATTACTTGAATAAACAGAGGGGTAATGGGAAGAATAATATGGATCCTTTCCACTAGGATTTAAAATTAATAGGATATTGTGAATCCAATTGTGAGGGATATTTTGTTTTGATAAAATAGTGGGATAATTAATAAATATAATATTTATTTGTCTAAATTTTAACATATAAAGTACTAAAACTTTGTTCATTGTATTTGTAGAAACAAAAAGTAGAACGACTTCAAACACATCACTACGATCTATACTTGATAAGGATATCATTCTCATCATCCTAAAAATCCAAGAGTGGAAAAGGTGATTATGTGTTATCCTATTCCATCAAATGAAATTATATGTATTGAAAGAACCTATTCCTGATGAACTTGGAAATGAGGATAGTGAGGAAGAGTTATCTCTCTATGAGAAAAATTTGAACGATGCTACATATGTTCAGTGTTTCATGCTATCATCCTTGACCAATGATATTTTGAATAAACATGAGGACATAGATGCATATAACATGATGTCTCACTATAGGGATATCTATCAATATAAGAAGATATAAGAGATATATGAGATCTCCAGTTATTTATTTACAATTAATCTTGGAGAGTTTGTGCTAGTTGGTCCTCATGTAGTCAAGATTATTGGGTATATTGAATTCTTAAACATCCTGGGGATTAAATTCTTGAATGATATGCACATAGATATCATATTTTCCTCACTACCCAAGACCTTCTCAAGTTTTATTTTTAATTATAATATGATCAATAATGATAAGATTCCAATGGAACTTCTTAATTTGACTCTCCATGTGGATAAGGGCATGGGGCATTATAAACCCACGGTCTTTATCGTGAATAGGAAAATAAAGAACAATGTGAAGGGTCTCAAGAATTATAAAAAGTATAAATATCCTAATCACCATCCTTCAAAGGAGAGGAATATCTAGAGGTAGGGAAATAAAAATAAGAAGTATTTTTTTCATATGGAAAGAAAGGCCACACGAAGAAGAAATGCACCCAAAATCAAGGAGAAGCTAAAGGTGTGTCTGTTATCGAGTGTAATATTTCAATATCTACACATTGGGTATTATATACAGCTTTTAGTGATCACATATGTATAAAAATGCTAAAACTAAGTAGTTTTCAAAATATTTCTAGAGGAGAGGTGGATTTATTAGCTGAAAATGGTGTGAGGATGGATTCTTTAGCCATTAGTGACTACCACCTTTCATTTCCAATAAGAATGATAATGGTTTTAAAATATTTTTATTATGTACCAACTATTACCAATAACATAATTTATGCATCATGCCTAGATGCATATGGGTTTATTTTTAAATTTAGAAATCAAAGTTGTTTCTTTTATAAAGAAAAAATAGGTTATGGTATGAAACATTTAAATAATAGTATTTCTGTATTAAAATAAAAAAAACAATTATTGGAAATAGATAAAGAGTCACATTCATGCCACTCATATAACACCCAGATATGACATCATTTTCTTAGTCATGTAAACGAGAAGTGTTTGAAAAAGCTCTGTCAAGATCGTTTCTTTGATAAAAGTGAGTGCAATGACTCTTATATTGAGCAAAAATAAAAGATTTATACAATGAGGAAAGAGGGTACTTTACATCTATCCTAAAGAATAATTGGTACTATTTTATCAGGAACATTTTTGAGAGTTGTGAAATTCACTTCCAAGACACCTTTGTTGGAAAGTGCATCTGCAATGTAGTTCGCTTCTCGGAAGGTATGTGTGACGAGATGATTCAAGGAGGAGATCCTTTCAAGGAAATTTATCCATTTTCCTACCAGATTCCATGAGAGGTATTTTTGACCAACTCTAATGGCCTATACAACCACTTTTGAATCACATTCCAGCCATATATTGCTCCAACCTCGTTGGTGAATAGTATCCACTGCCTTAATAACTGCTATCATTTCTGCTTCGAGTGTTGTGGCCCTTCCACAAGAGCCATAACTACATTCCACCACTTCCCCCTAGTGGTCCTTAAAGATAACCCCAAATCCCATTGGTCCTAGATTACCTATGGAGGCACCGTCCGTGTTGTATTTCAACCATCCGTTGAAGGGTGCCGACCAGAATACCTCAAACATGCCTCTTGTCTTGGCAAAAAGTGATGTAACTTTCATCCTCTAAAGGATACTGAAATCCTTAAACAAGTTGCTGCAATATTATTTGATCCAAGGAGCCACATCTTGGGTAGCTCTAATGACAGTATTGAAATCTTGACCTGCACTCCATTTTTTTCTATCAATTAATGGAACTATTGCGGCCTTTCCAAATAACATGTATTACTTCAGCGCAAGCAGTGTGTAGAAGAGCATTGAGTTGCTTCGAGTGTTGAGTTCTGGATAGTAGATCCAGAAAATGAATAATGAACCTAGTGTGAGGAAATTGTAGCTCAAAGAGGTAAAGAATATCTCTCCAGATAGAGGTAGAAGTATTGTAGGACAAGAATAGGTTGTTCACATCTTCACGATGTTGTTGGCATAACACACATCTTGAGCACAAAGATATACCAAATCTTTGAAGGTTTTCATCCACTAAAATCTTGTTCTGAAAGAGTCTCCAAATGAGAGTAAACCATGAAGGCAGAGTCCGGATTTGATTCTAGGTGCCGATCTAGTTGTATTCCCTCTACATCAAGTGTTGGTAGAGGTTTTTTTGAGTTCAGAAGACCAGACGTGGACCCCTCCCAAATCAGTAGATCCTCATGCTCGATAAAATCATTACCTTCAACCATGGAGATAATATCATCTGAGAAGCCATCCAGATGCTCAAGCGACTCTTTGATAGTGATTTTACTATCATTATAGTGTTCTGCATTTGACATCCTATTAGTCAGAGTCCTGGCAGTCCATTTGGTTCTCCAAAAATGAAGGGAGGAGTTAGTAGTAACCGCTCAATGAGAGTTACTCATTATAGTATAAAAAATAGAGCACAGTCCATACCAAAAAGAGGAGTCCATATAACCCCATTTCCTATCATTGAGCCTTGTAAGAATTATGATCTTTAGGAATTCCAAAGAGTTAGATTTATTTTGAATGAGATTCCAGATAAATTTGTCCAGTAACGCTTTATTGAAACTACTGATATTTTTAAGGCCCAGACCTCCAAGTAGGGTAGGCATGCAGAATTAACTCCATTTTGTTGTAAGAAGCTTCCTTTCCATCAAATTACCACTCCAAAAAAAGTTACTCAAAAATGATTTGACTTTTTTAAGCATTGAGGCAGGCCACATGTACACCATGAGAGAGAGTAAACAAGCTGTGAGATAACAACGTGTTTGAAAAGCCACCCACACCATTCCATTGAAAGTGTTGATCCTTTACAAGAGGCAAGAGTTTTTGTGACTTTGGATAAGGTTCTTGAGAAGTGAGATTATTTGGGTTTACCCCAAAATAATGGAACCCCCAGGTAATTTAATAGAAGAGAACCTTCTCTAAGACCCAGATTGCTGATGAGATGAATCTTTCTTGTGACCAGATAGTTCTTGCCAAAGAAGATAAAAGACTTGTTCCAACTTATTTCTTGTTTTGATACATTTTAATAGTGCATAAGGGTCTTCTTTAGGTTATTAATGTTTTTCCTATCTCCCTATGTAAATATAACAATTTCATAAGAAAAGAACAAGTGAGAGAGTGCAGATATACCTCAGGCTAGTTTGATAGTGGCTAGTTTCCCATTGCCCACCATGTCGGTTAGAATTATACTCAAATAGTCCTCAGCAAAAGAAAATATGATAGTAGAGAGGGGATCCCCCTATCTCACACCCCTTGAGCATGAAAAGTATACCTCTGGTGACACATTAACCAGGATTGAGATACAAGAAGACTCCATCAAATTTGAAATCCATTGAATAAACACCACACTGAAGCCAAATATTTGAAGTATTTGCTTAATGAAACCCCAATCCATTGCATCAAATGCTTTTCGGATGTCCAGTTTAATGGCCAAATTTCTTCCCCTATTTTTCCTCTTGAGGAGATTTAAGGATTCTGAAGCTATGAGAATGCATTCCTAAATATTTCTTCCTTTGATAAAGCCAAACTGATTCTAGGATATAGCTTTCTCAGCATCTCAAGAAAGCCTATTATCCAGAAGCTTTGTAATAATTTTGCGCATTGTATTCACCAATGCAACCGGCCTAAATTGACCAATTTCACTTTCATGCTCCACCTTTGGAATGAGAATAATAAACTGGGCATCAAATCCCTGAGGGAAGTGTTAATACTTAAAAAAATGCTTGACAAGCATGCAAACCTCATTTTGAATGACATCCCAGTAACTTGGAAAGAAGAAGTTCGTGAAACCATTTGGCCTAAGAGAGCTGTCTGTTTTTAGGCCAAACACATCAGATTTAATCTCAATATCCATTGGTAGAGATGTGAGTATCTTTTTACCCTCCTCAGTAATTAATTTAGGGATAATGTTTTCCCTAACCCGTTCCATCCTAACTGGACCATTAAAAAGGTTCTGATAGAAAGAAACAATGTGATCAGCAAGCTCTTGTCTACTCGCTAGGATTTTATCACCATCCTTAATAAGGGATAATGGCCTATTCACCTTTCGGGCCCTTTGTAGAGCATTGGAGAATTTTGTGTTTCTATACCCTTCATTAATCCATCTAACTTTTAAGGTCTCTTTTTTAATGTTATCCATAAGATTTAGGAGATTGTTCAGCTTGAGTGACACTTCAGCTTCCTGGAGCATGTCTCCTAAGAAAACTAAGCTAGTAGTCTCCACCTGAATGTCATGAAGACATCATTTGAGTAGATATGGATATGTCTACTTAATGAGGTATAAGCCTAAGTCCTTTTAGAAATTCAAATAATTAAAGAATGAGGTAGAGAACCAACTTGGAAATAAGATAAATAATATTACATGAGATAAAAGTGGTGAATATCATAACCAAGATTTAATAGTATTTATATGGGAGTTTTGGATTCTATCTCAACTCACCCCACCTTATACACCACAGTGGAATGGTGTTAGTGAAAGGAGGAACTGTACCTTGTTAGACATGTTATGTTTGATGATGAGTCATATAGATCTTCCATTTTACTTTTGGGTATATGCATTACAAAATGTGGTGTACACACTAAATCGAGTACCAACTAAAGTGGAAAACAAAATTACCTTCAAGTTATGGAGTGGAAAGAAAGTTGTTTTTTCATATACACATGTATGGGGTTGCGATGAATTTTTTAAGGCCTTCAAAAGTGACAAAATAGCACCTTAGGGCACATAATGTTTCTTTATAGGATATTATAAAGAAACAAATGGCTACTACATATACAACACATTAGATAAGAAAGTGACTATTTCAAGAAAATATATATTTCTTGAGAGGGATCAAATCCTCAAAAATGATATTAGTAGAAAGATCTAATTTGATAAATTTGATGCTCAAGATAAACAAGATTTGGTATAGGAACAGATTCCACAGGTCCCTATGGAAGAAGTAGTTCCTAAAGCACAACTACTGCATAAAAGCACAAGAGAGGTAATAGAGCCAGATAGATGTTTTTTTCTAGTCACTAATGATGGTGAATCATTATTGGTTGAAAATTATTAAACTCTATCCTAAAAAGATGTGGTAGAGAGCTCAGAAAAATCAAGATGGCAAGAATCTAGGAATTATGAAATGAATTCCATGTATCAGAACCAAGTTTTGATTTTTGTCGATGAGCCTGTTGATGTAAAGCCCATAGGGTTCAAATGGGTATTTATGAAAAAATTGGACATGGAAGATAAATTAATTACCTATAAAAAAAGTCTAGTGGCTAAATTGTTTAAAAACATCAAGTAATTGAATATAATGAAACCTATTCACCACATTACATGTTTAAATACAACATAATTCTACTTTCTATAATATCTCATCATGACCATGAAGTTAGTAAGATGGATTTCAAAACAAATTTACTTAATGGGAACCTTTAGGATGATGTCTACATGAAATAACCAAAAGGGTTTGTGACTCCATATGATGCCAAAAGTTTTTCAAGTTGTAAAGATCTATTTATGGATTTAAAAAAGCATCTAGGTTGTGGAATATTCAATTCTATGAAGATATAAAAGAGTTTGGTTTCATTAAGAACGAATGTGAGCTATGTGTTTACAATATGTTTTTTGGGAATGAAGCCGTTATCTTAGTAGTATATGTTGATGTCATATTACTTATTATAAACAACATATCGGTCTTATGATATATTAAGGAGTAGTTAAATAGTTATTTCTCCATAAAGGACTTAGGTGAATAAATCTATATTATAGGGATCAAGATCATTCATGATAGATCCAAGAGGATGATTAAACTACATCAAATTAAATATATTAACCCAATACTCAAGAAATTTAGTATAGAACAATCTAATAGGGAATTGGTTCAAGTGTCACATGGTATCCATCTTTATAAGAAAATGTGTCCTTAAACTTAATAGGAGAAAGAAATAATGAGTAAGATATAATGTGCTTATGTGATAGGATCAATCATATATTCCATGTTATGCAATAGACTTGATGTTTCTTATGCATTGAGAATGGTTGGGAGATATCAAGAAGATATAATGGAAAAACATTGGTATACTATTAAGAATATCCTCAAGTATATGAGAAGAAATAAGGATATGTTCCTAGTGTATAGAGGAGATAATAAGCTATTTATCTGGGGTTATACTAATTCTATTTTTCAAACAGATCAGAATGATATGAAGTCACATTCAGGATATGTTTTCTATGTCAATAGAGGAGCTATGATCTTGAAGAGTTCATAGTATCCAATTTTCAGTGATTCTACAGTGGAGTGTGAGTATATAGTGGATTTTGAAATAGCCAAGTAATACATTTGGATATGGAAATTTGTCTAGGATATTGATGTAGTACCTAGTAATAAATACACTATTACATTGTATGGTGATACTAATACAATAGTGGGTCTCGAAAAAGATCTAAGGTCACACTAATGGGAAAAGAACATACATCGCAAGTACACCTCTTAAGGATTTTTTCTTATAGGGGTGAAGTTTTATTAAGTAGATTTCCCATGGAATAAAATGTGGTGGACCCCTTGAATAAAGTCCTATCTTAGAAAAATCATGAGTATGATGTGATAGAATGAGGACTGAAGGTTGTTAATAGTTAGATATAGTGAAGGTGGGAGTCTGCTGGAGTTGGTTCCCAATAACCCACCTCTATGTACTTTATGATAACATGTATTGATAGTTTTTAATATTAATTAACTCCTTATAATATCTTGATTATTCTTCTACAAAACATAGTTTGTGATAATGTTCTAAGAGTAGTCACCACACTAAAATGTCAAATCAGTTCCCCATAATGATGAGAACTTATAAGTTCAACAATAGTATTATTCAATATATATTCTATAGGGAAAAATGATTTAGGATATCAGGGGTGGTGAATCATAGGAATTTGAGTCATCCGCTCATGATGTACACCCTTGGTAATATCCAGTGTATGTTATTATGAGAACTAGACCTGCTAGTAGGAAATCCACATTTATACATGTCATTGGATGTTCCTATTTGTGATCATTTGTATTGATTCTTAGACTTTAAGAATATTACTAATGAGTATTATAATTCTCACACTTTTATGTATTGATGAAAATCATGATAACATATATTCACTATGAGGTAGGATACATTGGGTCCTTCAAGAGTAATATTGAATTAATGAATAATGCGAGAAATGATTTATCCCTTAAATTTTCTAATAGAAGTTCATATCTTAGGAACTTTTATGGAAATGATATAACCTAAATAAATACATGTCCATGGTGTTTTATAGACAATTTTATTTTCTTAAATTTAAAGAAAGAGACATCGAGCACATAGATTGAAGGCACCAACATTAAACCTAATTGATTAGAGATATAATTATAAGGGGATTATATTACATAGTAAGCATTCATATGAGGTATTATTTTATTATGGCATCAAATTATTTCTCTATGGGTGCTTTGGCATGTTGATGGATGTTGACCTTGGACTTTAGGCTAATTCGCCTAATGCCGCTGAGAAAGAGGCCTAGAGGGTCACACACTAGGTGTATCCAGAATGTTAGTTAAATAAAATTTTATTCTTCATTATTTTAAAATTTGAATAAATATTATCCCCACATATGTTTTAATAATTATTCATGTGATTACATATATTCCATCACCAATTATTCGAGAGAATAATGTGCATGGAATATTTAAAAAAAAATTATTTTCTATTTAGTAAATATAATATTTATTTGTTTATTGGAGAATATTATAGTGACATTTTTTTACTAAAAATAGTCATTATTCCAGGACTGATAAATATTTTAGAGGAATGGAGGATCAAGTTTAATGGTTCGATGAGAAATAATATATATCGAATATTATTTGAATAAATAACATTTAATTTTAATTCATAAGTTTAGTGCATGTTGAGAAATACTAATAAGGTTATTATTATAAAAATAGGTTTCCATGTGGATTAAATTAATATTAAAGGCTTCTTGTGTAATTATTTATTTCTAACCCTAACGGTATATAAACCCCATTATATTATTTTTTAAGAGATCCAATTAATTTGTTGTCATGAACTGAATCTGGTCACCATCATTACTGGAATCAAACCCAAACCATGACAAGGACCCAAAAAAGTTACCAATCCTCACGAGATGACACAAGTTCCTAAGTATCATAAGTAATGGTTTGGAAATGATTTACCTGAATTAGTATACAAAAGAAAACAAAAAACAATCCATAAAACGAATATGAAAATTCATGCCAAACAATATTTAATTAAAAATTCAGAACTGAATTCAAGGTTTTTAACATGACACAAGGGTTACCGAACTAAAAAAGTAGCATCAAATTTGACCCAAATACCACCATGTGAAAAGGGGTCATCACTCACGAGCCGTCTCCGCAACACCGCACAACAGAAGCATCTAGCAAGCTGAACCGCTATCTCCAAAAGCATTGCCCTTACCTATGTCAAACATAACCAAGTATACTTACAACCAAATGTGTAAGTATGGTGTGAGACTAATCCCAATATGATACCACCTAAAGATTCCATGTGTCAATTATTATAAGATAAAAAGATGTCAAGTGTTATAAATAAAGAATGGTAGCAATAATTTCTAAAGTTGCATCTTTTAAATGAAAATAGTTTTCAAAGAGGGTAACTTTAAAGAATAGGTAAATTTAAATAAAACATGTAAGATAATGTATTTTCAATCCAAACACAACATAATCCAATGATAAATTACAAATAGTCAATGAGCACTCATAATGGGAACACCCCTAGGCACTAGTTAGTTGTGAGCCCCAGGTACCTCACATCTTGGTGTGAAAGTAACCATAACAATATTAGTTCTTGTGCAAGATCCACTAGTAGGGGAATCAAAAATAACCTAGTGGTCCCCAAAATCATCATCATCATACGTTTTTTATTGTTATAAATATCAAACTTTCTAAGTTAAATAGGGATAAAACCACTTCGGATCACTAGTATGCTAGTATACGTCTGCGCACCTAGATACCCAGGTTTCCCTCTTTGTTCTCAAACAATTTTCACATGATAACCAATTCCATTTTCACATAAAAATACCATTTCTGGTCATACACATTCAAAATATTAGCTAAAAATGTTTTTCACTATTTGTATAACTCAAACAAACACTTAGAATTTCCATAAAACAATTATACAAGTTATAACAAAACTTTGCACATAAAATCCATTTTAAATCCATCTTTTAACAAAAAATGAATACCGATATTACACCAAACCAGAATTTTCATAACTAAAACATTTTTATAAATCCATTCCATGAATTATAAAACAATACCAACTAGTGAAACATGGAATTCACAAGTAAAAAAACCAATTTTCACACAAAATTGACCCTTAAAAATCAACCACTTGACAAATGCTACCAAAAATATTTTTCACACTAAAAATAATGAGATAGGAACATAAAATAAATATAAATTCATAAATCTAACTCATTATACAATGCTTACACAAGGAATCACTGACCATATATTTCAAAACCCTCAAATCCTAGTGCGTAACATCAACCGCACCAATGTCGCACCACAAAAAATTGAAAACGAACCTAAAACCACATGATTGGAACAAGAAACCCAAAACATAACTATTGGTTACAAGCCCTACATTCTGGACATTAGTAACTTCAAGAATAATAGAATAAACCCTAATAAAATGGAAGAAACCCTAAGAAAATGGGGGGAGGAAGGAATGAAATCCACTTACTTGAGAGAACTTGAAGAAATCGCCCCAAATCCACCAATGGTTGAATCTACAAGAAACCAAAACTGATAGGGAGGTTATAATGAGGATTATAAGGCCAAGTGGGTACTGAAATGGGGGGAAAAGAGTGAAAATTTAATGATTTATGGATTAAAAAAATTACCTTTTCAAATCTGGATGATTTGAGACACCCTGAGAAGTTTCGCCCTAATCCGCAATGAAAATGAGCTCCAAAAAGAAATAAACGAACATGGTGGCATGACTAGTTATGTTGTTTTATATTGGGAGGTTTAATAACAAAAAATAGTAAAAAATTAATGAGATATTAAAGAATTATTTTTTTAAAGTAGGAAATGGTCTCACGAGTTGGCCCAATTCCTAACTAAATAACTCAAACCCAAAATGATAATGATTTCCTAAGGGGTCCAAATGGATATGGTGGTTTTCATAGGTCAGGGGAGGATAATTAAGAATTTTAATGGATGAAAAATGTTGAAAAATTGAGGAGTAACAAAAGAAACAAATTTTTTTTGTAAATATAGTTTTGGTCTCACGGTTGGGCCCAAATCAGGAAAACCCACCATTTCCTCAAAAAAATCATGGGAAACCCCCATAACAAAGAAAAAATATAAATTAAATGAAAAATACTTTTAAAATAATTCATGTAAGTGCCAATTATCTATACCAAACAATCTTTCCACCCTTGGAAAGTCATCTTGAAGCCTAATCAAATAAGAGAAACAAAAACTGCTCTTCGACCCAAGACTTCCGCTCCTATGTTCATGATCATCATTACCATGTTTCCAGAGGACTCGAACCATAGTAAAATTATTCCCTATAATCAATTTTTCTTGGGATTCCACAACATGCATTGGTCACTCAACCACAAACAAATCAAGCTCTATATCCAACACCTCCCAATTCAGCACATGGGACAGATCTGGGTTGTACTTCTTCAGTTGTGAGAAATGGAAGACGTCATGGATAGATGTCAACTGAGAAGGAAAATATAACCTGTATTCAACCTTTCCAATCCTCTCAGTAATCTCAAAAGGTCCAACATACCTTGGTGTTTGCTTTCCCTGCTTTCCCAAATGGCGATGACCCAGACGAGGGGCCACTTTCAAAAACACCCAATCACCCACCGAAAACTCTAGGTCTCGACACCTATGAACAACATTTGACTTCTAGAAATTCTGGGATATCAAAAAATTATTCCTAATAAACATGATATTCTCATTAATCTTTTTTCACAAGACTCAACCCTAATAGTGAGGTCTCACCTACCTCATCCCAACATAGGGGGGCCGATAAGGCCAACCATAGAGCGCCTCAAAGGGATCCATTCAGATTGAGGATTGGTAACTGTTATTATATGATAACTCAACCAATCCCAAATGGCTATCCTAGGAACCTCCAATTTCCAAAACACATGCACAAAGCATGTCCTCCAAAATCTTATTTTCCCGCTCAGTCAGATCATCCGTTTGAGGATGGTATGCCATGCTCATTTTCATCTGAGACCCCAAGGAATTATGAAGGCCATCCTAAAATCATGAAGTGAAAGAGGGGTATCTATCTGAGACAACTGAATATAGAACACCATGAATCCTTACCACATCCTAAAGATACAATCGGGCCAACTCATCCACTTTAGTTGTATCTTTGATTGGAATTAAGTGGGATGATTTAGTTAGGCAGTCAATCACCACCCAAATGGAATTCTTACCTTGAAGTTTATGAGTTAGGCCAAAAATGAATTCCATGGAGACGTCCACCCACTTCCAGGTAGGAATGGGTAATGGATGAAGAAAACTGGAGGGCCTTTGGTGCTCCGCTTTCACCTACTGATATGTATAGCATCTCGACATGAAGTCAACTATGTGTCGTCTCATACCTAGCCACCATAATTGTCATCAAACATCATAATACATCTTGGTGGCACTAGGATAGATAGCCCACTGAGACTGATGGCTATCCTGTATCACCATATTCCACAGAGATGACAACACTTCTAAATGACCCTTGAATCACAAGATTCCCTCAAGAGATGATGACCTATCAGAAGATGTCTCCCCACCAAGAAGAAACAACCTTGACCGCTGATAAAGCTCATCACCAGGATATTCTCACTGAATCAATTCCAAGAGAAAAGGAGTCAACTGAAATCTCATCAAGAACACACCTCCTCTATTCTCCTTGGTCTCCACATGAATTTAATAAAAGATCCCCATTAGAGTCCACTCATCATTGGAATTCATCAAGGCTTGTAGTGGTAATTTTATACTCAAAGAATCTACCACCACATTTCCCTTTCCAAGGGTATAGACAATGTCAAAGTTGAACCCCTGTAAGTTTTAGATCTAGCGGTGCTGCCTCAGATTGAAATCCTTCCGAGAGAAGATGTAGTCCAAGTTTTTTGATCAGAATAGATCATGAACTTCTACCCAAATAGGTAGTGACACTATGTTTTCAAATCATGCATCATATCTACTAGCTCCAAATCATGGGTTGGGTAATTATTTTCGTGTGCTCGGAGTTTGTGGGAGCCATACACCACCACATGATCATCTGGCATAAGCACGCACCCGATACCCATACCTGAAGCGTCATAATACACTACATAGCCCTTTACAGATTCCGAAAAGATCAACACGGGGGGCATTAGTCAACTGCCAATTCAGCTCCTTGAAGGATTCCTGACATTCTGGGCCCCAAAAAATTTCACCCCTTTTCGGGTGAGCAAGGTCATGGGAGAAGAAAGCTGAGAGAAATCTCAAAAAAACCACCTGTAGTAACCAGCCAAGCCTAGGAAACTTCTGATCTTGAACACGTTCTTCAGCTTCTCCCAAGAAATTACTACACTGATCTTCTTGGGGTCCACCGAAACTCCCTACTCCGAGATCATATTCCCCAGAAACTTCACCTCCCTGATCTAGAAGGTGCACTTGGATATCTCTGTATAAAGGCGGTGATACCAAAAAGTGCCCAACACGATCAGCAAATGATGCTCATGATCTTACTCTGATCTAGATTAAACTAGGATTTCATCCACTAATTCCACAATGAATAAGTATAGATATTTATGGAACACTCTATTCATGAGTTCCAAAAGACCATTGGATCATTGGTCAATCTTAAGGGAATGAACAAGTACTCAAAGTGGATGTACTTGCTTCAGAATGTTGTCTTTGGGATATCTAACTCTTTCACCCTGAGTTGATGGTAACCCGAACACAAATCTATTTTAGAAAACCATTTTCCCCACTTAAACTGATCAAAAAGGTCATCTATTCGGTGAAAAGGATATTTGTTCTTGATGGTTACCTTTTTTATCTTTCGGTAATCAATACACAACTAAAGGGACCCATCAACCTTATTCGCAAAGAGAAAATGAGCTGCCCAAGGAGAGACGCTCGGGCGAATGAATCCTTTGGATTCTAAATTGTCCAGATGAATCTTTAATTCCCTAAATTTGATGGGATCCATACGATATGAGGAAAGATATATTGGTTCTGTTCCCAGTTCTAAATCGATCAAGAACTCCACATCCTGATCTGGGGGTAATCCTAAAAAAATCATCTGGGAATACCTCCAGGAACTCATCCACTAAATGAGGTAACCAAACCTCAGGGGAACGAACGTCATCCTCTAGTGTGAATGACGATAACTAGAAGATAAGATTCCCTAACTTTGGGAGTGAAGGTCCCACATGACCCGACTGGGGATCCCATTCCCCAAAAAAAACCTGCAGACTGCCATCATGTTCCATGAAACTCACCCACTGCCTATAGAAATTGATGTGCACCTGAAAGTGTACCAGCCAATCCATTCCAAGTATCACATAAAATAGATCTATATCTAAGACCAAGAGGTCCCACTCCATGCCAACCCCTAACACAGAAAGCACAGATGACGATTACCTAAGACCCTGCTCCTTATTTCCCAGCGACATCACCAACTCCATCGCAAAAGACAAAAGCTCAGTTGGAAAATTTAGTGTGTTCAAAAAACGGGTAGATATGAATGAAATAAAGGAACCAGTATCAAAAAGGGCATTATCTATATAAGATTCAATCAAAATGGTACCTCAAACTGTCAATTGTCTCTCTTCTGATCTTGTTGGTGCTTGATCCACCGCATGAAGATGCCTGGTCTCTGTATGAGAATGACCACTAGTCTGTGGCTATTATCTAAAATATATCTATCTAGAAGATGATAAAGCCCTACCTCCATGACCAACAAACTGAGACCCCCCTATACTCGATGGCTCTGACTGAGCTGGGACTCCCCTGGAATCCACTGATCCTGCCCCACTTTGTAATGGAAGTTCCATCCTAAAAAAGCACTACAAGTGTCCCATACCACCACACTGATAATAAGGCTTCAGAGGAAAAGTGAATGCTAGTCGTATGTGCCTTGGCCTCCCACACTAGTGGCACACAATGAACCTTGCATCATAAGACACTGAAGAAAACTTCCTGGAAGGTTGGCCTAAGCTTCCACCCCCTTATTTCACTGCTCCTCCAACTTCATTTTCTTCTCAGAAGAGCTTCCACTACCTAGATATGATATCATCCCAGAAAAACCATTCTTTAGCTTGGGTTTGATCTTCACCATACTTTCCTAGTCAACCACCTCTGTATAGGTTTTCATCTTGAACAGAAAGACTTGTGAATAGATCTCTGGCTGCAGACCCCTCTCAAACTTCTAGGCCTTCATCTACTCATTGGAGACCATTTCCAGAGCATACCGGACCAACTCAGCAAAATAGTTGGAATAATCCATCATAGAAATATCCCCTTGAACAAGTTCCATAAATCCTCTAGATCAAGCATATGAAAAAACTTCAGGACAATACTGGTCGTTGAAGATAACCTTGAAGTCCTTCTAACCCATCTACTCATTCTTCCTAGCTTGAAACACTGATTACCACCACATGTGACTGGGACCATATAACAGGAAGGAGGAACACTTCACCCTGACCTCCTCAGGTGTTTCCAAGAACTCAAACACGCAATAAATCATTTCGAGCCACTCCTTCGCTCCCTGGGGTTCAGTGCTACCTCGTAAGGTAGGAGGCTTTTTTTCAGAAACTCTTAGGCTTTATTCTTCCTAATACTGGTCTCATCTTACCTAAACGGAGATGGAATAG
Source organism: Viscum album (assembly GCA_963277665.1). Lineage (NCBI taxonomy): Eukaryota > Viridiplantae > Streptophyta > Magnoliopsida > Santalales > Viscaceae > Viscum > Viscum album. Next base: position 622,330,671 of record OY728150.1, on the reverse strand, counting down.
GATCTGGTACCTATCCCAGATCTTGTACAACCCTAACCATAGCCTCTACTAACCTCTGATCAAGCGGTGAGGGAGAACTCTCTCCAGCTTCCTCTCATGGGTTCATGAGAGCTTTCTGGGGAGGCATGCTGCTACAAAGGAAAACATTCATAAGAAAAAAATCAGTACATTAATTATGAAAAATTCATCAATAAAATCAAATATAAATAATCCAAACACATTACAATAATAAAATAAACAACTACTTCACCCCCACTCGATGTCCACGTACAGTCTGCAGCCCACACATCTCACATGGAAGTGAAGCCAAACAAAAAATTCCAACATCCCATGGTGACTCAAGGTCTTTCACGAGATGTGTGGTCCATGCACCTTACTCACAACCAAAATTCCGAGACCCAATATTCCTAACTCCTGTCTAGCCTGACTCATCCCAAAATAATAATATAACCCAAAAACATTAACCTTCCCTTTGATACCATTTTTTCAAAAACCGAATCTGGTCACCATCATTACCAGAAACAAACCCAGCCCATGGTAAGTCCAGAAGGGCATTATCTATCCCCACAGGCTAGAATAAGTTCTTGGGTATCATAAATAATGGTTTGGGAATGATTTACCCGAATTAGGATACATAAGGCAATAAAAATAATCAATAAAACAAATCTGAAAATTCATGCCAAAAAAGATTTAATTAAAAAATCATAACTCAATATAAGGTTTTTAACATGATACAAGGGTTCCCTAACTAAAAACGTAGTAGTAAATTCATCCCAAATACCACTACATGATATGGGGTCATCACCCATGAGCTGTCTGCACAACACCACACAACAGAAGCAACTAGCAACCCGAACCGATGTCTCCAAAAGCCTTGCCCTGACCTGTGTCAAACATAACCCAGTTTACTTACACCTAAATGTTTAATTAGGGTGTGATACTAATCCCAATATGATACCACTCAAAGAATCCATATTATAATCATTATAAGATAAAAATATTGCAAGTGTTATAAACAAATATTGATAGCAATAATTTCTAAAGGTGTATCTTTTAAATGAAAATAGTTTTCAAAGAGGGTAACTTTAAAGAGTAGATAAATTTAAATAGAACATGTAATATACTGAATTTCCCATTCAAACACACCATAATCCAAAGATAAATTCCAAATATTCAATGAGCACTCAACACGAGAACACCCCCGGGCACTAGTTAGTTGTGAGCCCCAGGTACCTTACATCTCGATGTGAAAGTAACCATAAAAATATCTGTTCTTGTTCACAATCCATTAGTAGGGAAATAACCCATAACCTAGTGTTCCCAAAAATAATCATCATCATAGTTCTGTTAGTTCTTTCAATGTGAAACTTGCTAAGTGAAACAGGGGGGAAACCACTCCAGATCACTAGCATACTAGTACACGTCCTCCCACCTAGATACTCGGGTTTCCTTCTTTGTGCTCAAACAAGTTCCACATGCTATCAAATTCCATTTACACATAAAAATACCAGTTCTGGTCATACACACTCAAAACAGTAGCTAAACATGTTTTTCACTATCTGTATAACTCAAACAAACACTTAGAATTTCCATAAAACAATTATACAAGTAATAAAAAAACATTGCACATAAAATCCATTTAAAATCCCTATTTTAACACAAAATGAATACCAATATTACACCAAACCATAATTTTAATCACTAAAATATTTTTATAAAGACATTCCATGAATTATAAAACAACACCAATTGGTGAAACATGGAATTCACAAGTAAAAACACCAATTTTCACACAAAATTGGCAATTAAAAATCAACCACTTAACAAATGATACCAAAAAGAGTTTTTGCACTAAAAATAATGTGATAAGAGCATAAAATAAATATAAATACATTAATATAACACATTATACAATTCTTACACATGTTATCACCTACCATATATTTCAAAACTCTCAAATCCTTGTGCGGAACTTCAACCGCACCACCGTCACAGCACAGAGGAGTGAAAATGAACCTAAAACCACAATATTGGATCAAGAAACTCAAAATAAAACCCTAGGTTCAAATACCTACATGATGGAAATTAATAACTTCAAGAATAATAGAATAAACCCTAATAAAATGGAAAAAACCCTAAGTAAATGGGAGGAGGAAGGAAGAAAACCCACTTACTTGAGAGATCTTGAAGAAATTAACCCAAATCCACCAAAGTTTGAATCTCCAAGAAACCAAAGATGATAATTATGATCTAATGAGAATGATAAGGTCACTAGGAGACTGAAATGGGGAGAAATAGTGAAAATTTAATGATTTATGGATGAAAAAAAATTACCTTTTGAAATCTGGACGATTTGAGACACCCTGAGAATTTTTGCCCTAATCCGTGATGAAAATGAGCTCCAAAGAGTGAGACATGAAAATGGGGGTGCGCCTAGTTATTTTGGATTATATTTTGAGGTTGAATCACTGAAAAATAGTAAAAAATTAATGATATATCAAAGAATTATTTTTTTAAAGCAGGAAATGGGCTCATGGTTGGTCCAATGCTTAACAAAATCACTCAAATCCTAAATGATAATGAGTCTATAAGGGGTCAAAATGGATATGGGGGTTTTCATAGGTCCAGGGAGGCTAAGTAGGAATTAGATTAGATAGAAAATGTTAAAAAATAAAGGAGTTATAAAAGAAAAAAATTGTTTTTAAATCTGGAAATGGGCTCACGGTTGAGCCCAAATCATGAAAACCACCTATTTCTTCCCAAAAGGCTTGAAAACCCCTACAACAAAGGAAAAAATATAAATTACATAAAAAATAACTTTAAAATAATTAATGGATGTGAAATTTGTTCTGTTGTGCATAATAAATTTGGAGAATCCACTTGAAGCTCTGGAGAGACCCCTTCTCCAAGAATGCTCCAAAGAATAAATAGTGATATTCCACATCCTCTAACTCTCAAGTAAAGAGAGATAAAAGATAATACATTGGAAGTGATTCTCAATGTGATCAAATGTGAATGATTAAAGTGATATGATCTACCATAATAGCACCTAGATATTCCTACATCAATGTTCGAAGATTTGTGGAACACGTATAGATCATCGCTAGAGGGAATCTGATCATGATTCCTATAATGAAATGACGGTACAACGTAGATTTTTTTGTCAAATCCATCAATGAAGAAATATTTTCATGCGATATAATTATTTAATTTCTTAAATTAATTATAAATAATATGTGATGATCTTGTGATCTGGTTCTATAATTTTATACAATGTATGTATTCTTTGATTCCATTTTGTTGATCACAATGTTTATCGTCATGTAAATCATGGATTGATCATCAATCATGGAAAGTATAAAAGTTGTTCATCACCCATCACACACTTTCACTACACCCAGAACCTTTATTTTGATGAAAATGTTTTGAGATATAATCTTGATGAGTGTCAACGATTTCATACAAGCTTTAGTTGTTGAATCTCAGCTTGGTATTGGTCAAGGAAAAAAGCTGAATGATTTTATCACCCTTATAATCTCAAATAAATGGGTTTTATAGTGTATGATCCTACTGGTTGAGCTCATAAATCATTACTTCTATATCAATTAGACTTTATCATAATCCTTAATATACTAATATTAATGGTCATTATACAATAGCTATATTATCATTGGTTATGATACTTAACAGTCTTCTAAATCTGATAGACTACATAATAATCTAAAAAATTAAATAAGTGTACATGTTTTCTATAAATATATTAATTAATAATGAATTTACTCATCCAAAAAGGTAATTTCATTTATAAAATTTTGGGTTGTTAAAAGAACTTATTCCTTGAACCTTACACTTCATATTATTTCCTAGGATTTCATCTCCCTGTACTCTCTCAACTTACTCAAGGAATGATTCTCTAGGACACATGTGAAAAGAGATTCCTAACTCTAGAACCCACTCATCAGTGAGTGAATTCCTAGATACATTTAAAAAATTAGTATTATTATAACCAAAATCCACTAAAAGGTATTGGTCAACAAGTTCTTTAGCCTTAGGATATTATTTTCATTTTATACCCTCAGATCTTATATGATTGGGCTTACCAAATTTGTAACAAAAAACATTTATATCCTTATACTTTGACCTAGGTTTGGGTTGGTTATTGCTTTTCCATTTATACTCACCTTTTTAATTCTTTTTACCCTTATACTGTGGTATCCCTCTAGTAAATAAACTCTCATCCTCACCTTTTATTGTGGGTTTAGAATGAAACTCCTTATAAATAAGGGAATATTTAACCTATTTAAGGCCTATAAAGTCCTGAATATACACCATAGTTTCTATTAATGTGATGTAGGAATTATCAATAGAGATCGAGATAATTATAGATCGATCCTCATCATAAATAGTCACATTAATGTTGGATAAATAAAGCATGATTTTATTAAATTGACCCATATGGGATTTAATAGAAACACCAAAATAAGTTTTAAAGGTGAACATGTGATGTTTGTTATAAAGTCTACCAACTAAATATAATGTCATATAATGTTTCTATAGTTTAATATATATACCAATAAAATTTTATTCAAAGGAAATTCCTCAAAAGTAATTATCACCAGGAGACAAAAATATAAAACTACGAGACATAAAAATAATGTCAGGATGGTCATCTTGATATGTAATAGAGGTTTGGGCATCAGTAGTAGGGGATAAAATTGGACTTTTGGGACATGAAAGGTGTTAGTTAACCCATGTTGAACAAATAGAGCCCTCATTTTAATTTAGTACAAAGTAAAATCATTATCACCATCAAACATTTCAATTTCATACTTAGTTGATTCCATGTTTAATTAAAGGATTTGATACCATTTTTTTTTTGGAAAATGTTAAGCATATGACCTTAAAAAATCCAAGATCACTGGTTATAAATTCTTATTCAATTATGTGTTTGAAGTAAAAAGGTCTTTTGTGGTTAAAGTGATTTCAATTACAGACAAAAAAAGAATAGTGATGAATTAAGAGGAACTGAGAATGAAAAATTAAACAAATAGAAACCATAAATTGAATATTATTCCAATGGGTTGAACAATACAACCAAATAATGATTCTAATCGAAATTAGTAGTAAAAATTGATTCAGACAAATAAATAAAGAAGACAGTAAAGAAGAAAACATTATTTAATGTGCTTTGGTCTCTTTGAGGCCTACATGAATGTCAAGAACACCACCCACAAACACACACATTTTATTAACATCAAACAATGATATAGGTGCAAGATAAATCAGTCTATCATGAATCAAAGAAATAGAACAAATTCTTCTTGCTGAATTACTTTGACAAGAAAGTAAAAGGGGGATTCAAATAATACACAACAATAGATAACTTTATTATCCAATAGTCTAGATTACTTCTCACATGGATCTCTTGAAGCCTTATTCTTCTGGATCTCTTAGTACTCGCTCAACGGCTACAGGAATGGGAACAAAAGGCCAAATTACTTCTCAATGAAGGGATGCTGATGATCTTTGCCACAAACAGAGCATCAAAAACTCCAATGAATTATGGTAGTATAGAAACCAGATATTTTACACAGTACAAGATGAATAACCTCTAGGGTTTTTCCACATTTAGAACCAGAGAAAAACCAAGTGGGGTGAATTAGCCTAATATTGAAGGATGAGGCCATAATGGGGTCATCAAATCCCTTTAAAACCATATAGGCTATCCTAACTTCTCATCCAACCATGTAATTCCATAGAACCATGTGAAATAGAAAAATAAATAGTGGAAAATTATTCAGAACAATAGTACTATGTAAAGGTACTTAAAATAGCTGTGTAAAGGTAAAGTTTCTAAAGACACTAAAACATAAGGGATACAAAACCCACTACATAAAGGTATAGAGAAGGACCCCTGATGTGTAAGGGAAAACACCTAAGGGTAACACCCATGTAAGGGTATCTCCCATGTAAGGGTACTCAAGTATCGGTTAAACCCGCAAAATAGTTCTCATGTAAGCGTCACACCCGTGTAAGGTTACTCATATAAGGGTCACACCCATATAAGGATACTCACATAAGGGTAAAACCAGTGAATAAAAGACCATGTAAGGGTAAGATATTTTCTATGTAAGGGCCATGGGGGCCTCAAATAAAGGTAAACTGTACATAATTTTGATGCTTATGTAAGGGTAAGGCTCACATAAGAGAAAAGAAAAAAATACGTATAAAGGTAACACCTTAAGATACAAAATCCAAATTTGATCATTAAAACAAAATGGGAATTAAAATTTAATTTTTCATGAATATAGAAACAAATTGACTGGCATATTAAATAATTAAAATTCAAAATGAAAACAAATTTAATTCACATTCTTATCACTACTATTTTGGTAGTTTTATGCTATGCATTTTTTAGTACTAAGAAATTATTTCATCTTGGATGTCCTAGAAAATTTATTATAATTCTCAGTTATAATTGGTATTTATTAATTTGTAATCTTAAAAACTCTCACAATAAATTTCAATGAGAAAACTAAATTTTATTGTCATTAAATCCATGATATTAAATAATGTATAATTTAATCTATAGTTTATGACTATTTTTTATAACATGGTATTTAAATAACTACTCTATCTTAATCACACACACAAAATAATTTATTCTTCCTTACTATATAAATTTTAATAAAAAATTTGTAATCAATAATTTTTTTATTTTATTTTCATGATAATGGTGTTATTATTTTTTGTTTCATGATATATTTAGTAGTTTATTATTTATTATCATTGTTATTTTTATTTTTATGAGATATGGTTCTCATCGTCTTACTCAAGTTTATTTTCCATCATTAATATTTTAATTTTTTGTTAAAAACTTGTAAATTTTTTAATTTGAATTAGAATATTTGATATTTTGGGATAAATTTAAAAAATATAGGCATCACAACAGGTGTAAAAGATATTTATACACTAAATTATTGTTTAGTGGTAAAAAATAGTTAGGTATACACTACTCTAATCTCTTTTTTTTTAATATTTATGTTTAAAAATATTATTAGTGTATATTTTACTTTTGAATTAAATTTAATTAGTATATTATTAATTTATTAAATACCTATTTTTTAACAATACGAGTAGTGTAGAAAATCAAATACTTGCAGATTTAAAAATTGGAGGAGATGTAAATCTATTTAGAGAGGGAAAAATGATATTTCTAATACAAAAAAGGGTGAAGTCTCCATTAAAGTTTTTTACAATAATGTAAAGTGAAATAGAATGTTTAAATATAATTTTTTATTGATTCATTGATTTGTTTCCTCAAGGTTTAGATAAAAAAATATAAGTGAGAAAAGTATAAAATCACTTAAAATTCGGGGAAAAATTTTTGAACTAGAAATTTAAATTTTTGTATGATGAAATGTGTAAGAAGACATGAATATGACCTTATTTAACTAATTTTATATGAATAATATGGATTAATTTCTTTTGGAACTATTAAGTTTAATCTAGATAAATTTTTTGAGTTCGTATCTTATGAAATAATTATGCGTGATTTTCATTTTCAATTTATAGAGTATGATGAAATTAAACATATATTTTCATATTTCTATGATTTTATTGGTTTTTATTTGAGGTATACAATGAAATTTAATTTATTAAACATACATAAAAATATAAATTAAAGATAAAATATATGATAAATGATATGCTAAGGAGAGTGACGTTAACTTTTGATTTATGGAGTTGGTAAACATTGATGGATATATATACTCAATTTATTATTTTATTGATAAGGATTGATGATTATTAAATATTATTTCAAACTTCTATTATATTTCATCACCTCACAATGAAATTTCATTATCCAAGAAACTAAAAATTTTATACAATGAGTAGGGGATTGATAATAAATTGTTTGAAATTACCTTGGATATTGTATCATTTGATGTTGTGTTTGTTGATTTATTAAAAAAAGAACTAAATATTAAAAATTAAATTGGTTTTGATAGTAATTTATTTCATAGTATATTTTTTTCACATATTAGCAATCTTATTGTGTAATTGGTTTTGAAAGAGATAGATATAATTGTTATCAAAGTTCATGAAAGTATCAAGTATGTGAAGGGTTCCCATGTTAGGAAATAAAAATTTCATGAATGTATGATTACATGTATTTTGATATTAAAGGATTAAAGTGATATATCCTGACTATGTGTAACTTAACATTTATCAACCTTTAAATTGAAATCCATAATCATTTTTGTACACATATGAAGTTATTGATTGAAATTAACACCATTTTATAATTGTTAATTAGTGGATAGAATATAAAATATTTATAATTTTTTGGGTCTCTATTATGATATCACTATCACTTTATTAAGATTAAAATATGTTATAAAAATTTTAAATTTCCCTTTTGTATTTGTCAGCTTTTAGAGTTTACAAGTAGAAAAAGATAGTTTTGATACAATTTTTGAGTATTTTGGAAACTCAAATGATTTCCAAGTTTAATTAATATTAATAAATATTTAGCCTCATTCTTTCTATTGAAATAGTTTTAGATCCTAGATACAAATTACCTTTTATTGATTTTTTATAAGAATCTTCATGGACATGGTGGTTCTAGAGAGTATCTCATTGTTAAGGACAAACTATAATATTTACTCGTTGAGTATTCAAATCCTATGTGACCATCATATCTTTGTGGAAATTTGGGTTCTCAAAAATATTTTTAATGAACATTTTGATTAATCATAAGTTGTATTCAGGATATTTCCAAAATTTTAATTAAATGTTATACAAATTTAATATATATTGATGTTTTATTTTGTTTATATTGATATTTATTTAAATTTATTTTTAATTAGTTTATAGCAATTTGAAACATATGAAATAGAATAATTGAATTCAATATAATATTAATAATTAAAACATTAATTAGTTTTCCCTAAATTTGATCAAAAAAAATTATTCAATATTTAATCATATTGGAGGGCACACAAATTTTAGTATCAAAAACTTTCTTATATGGCTTGATATTTATTAAGTATTCAAATTTAAATTGTTTCATTAGAGGTTACATTTAGTGTTGGTATATTTGTTCTTGATCAACATCAAAGCATAATTATACTTGAAATTATGGAGGCATTTCTTTGTACAAGACATTGGTTATTTGGTAAAAAATATATTTCCAACTTCATTGTATTTTCCATCTTTATGTTGCATTTTCTCAATTATTTTTTAATAAATATATTTATCATATAATGTTTTAAAGTGGATGGATTAATTTTATATATTATAATTATTATTATATAGGGGTTTTAGGGATTATAAATATATTATGGCTCTGCATTTTAATAAAAAGAATCTTCATCAAGTCAATTTATTGTTTATATAATTGTTATTTGAATGGTCAATTATTATTTATTTTGAATGTTATATTAATTTTTTAAATTTTATAATATATTTACAATATGAAATGTTTTGGAAAATATATAGAAATAAATATTTCTAAATTACTTTTATATCATTTTTAATCCTACTTATATAAAATCGAATGATACCAAATTTAAATTTTTAGGTAACAAGCAACATAGTAAATACTCTTACCATTTTTTGATTATTTTGAGGTAGATTCATGTAACACCCAAATATTTTAGTATATATTTTCCTTTAATTAAATAATATATTGAATATGTTTCTCAACACACAACACCAAATCAAAGTAAACCATGATCCATTTTATTAAGATAAAATTATAAGTATTAAATATGTCCGTTATAATGTAGGCCTTGAATTGGTGGATAAAATAGAAGCAAAAACAACTTAAAGTAAATTTTGAAATAATAATGAAGTTTTTTTTAAATTCAAATTCATTTATAAAATACAATTAGTATAGTTAAGTAACTTATAAGATCATTTTAATCTTAAAAATATATTTTACTAAAATTTCCTTTTTAAGCGCTATGCATTTCTGTTTCAAGAAATGTAGAATATTATGGTTAAATTACGATTAAATGGTCTACCTCAGAATTTGCATGCATGTTAATCGTTGGGAACGATTGAAAAACTGAAATTTATAACCTACTTACTACTTAGAACAGTAGAAAGATAGGGTCAAACCACAGGGAGGCCTAATGTTGTGCTTGGTGATCTAAAAGAAAGAAACTAAATAAAAAAACACCCAAAAACAAACAAAATTAGTTGGTGGTGGTGAAGTAGAGTGAGTGAAAATTAGTGTGTGAGGAAGTGAAGTTGAACGGGTGGGTGTAAGGGGGTAGACAAGTCAACAAGAGATCTTTTAGTGAAAACAAGAAATAAATGAGTAGGGGGAGAAAGTCCACTGGCTGATTTCGATATTGCTTACCCTCATTCATATACTAAATTTTATGAAATATGGATTTGACTTAAAGTAACTTGCCAGATTTTTTATCTTGTAAGTTAGTGATGAAATAACCCTTACAGTCCTTCAACTGTAAAAATCATTCTATCCAATGGTGATAAGAAGTCAGATGTCACTAGGATCAACTTGTCAATTGATTTCAGTGTCATCTCTCCCATTTGAACATGATTCATTTGTCAATGAATCCCTCAAATTGAATCATTTTTCATTTATATTCAAACAATATTGGTTTTCACTCATCCTTGTTGTTTTGAAAATAAATCTATTCCAAAATCAGTGAGAGAGACGATACATAAAATGATGCAGTGCATGAATTAGAGTAAACAAATCTAACCAGCCAGATTACCCCCGCCAAAGGAGTTTATCCGGACATAATGGTTGGCTTCAGTGAAAAAATAGAATTAAAATCAATGAAGTTCATGTCAAAATAAGTTGGAGAAAAATATTTCACAAGTAAAATAAAGTTTTTTGTCTCCCTACTTGGTCTCCTGAAAGCTCCAATTCCTGCTACTTGATTGTGGATGCGATACTAGAATTCACTTGATGTCCCGCCCTGGGAATCGAGGTATGAAATGATGATCTGATGCTTTGATGCCCCCAATATTCTCCCAATGGAAAACGATGAAGAATTTGGGGATCACCGGATGGTTATCGGTGGATGATTGTGAAGAATGAAGTCCCCCTCGAGAAGTGATGTACAGTCCCACTGAATGCCTGATCTCTAAATGCTTGATCACCCCTTGCTGGATAGATCTTTTTATGTCCTGTGTCCTACCCCTCAGTGTATGAATGATCTAGTTCATGTGATAAATTCTGATGATCCCATAATCAAAGTCTTTGGAATCTCACCCGAGGTGTTCCCTAGCCTCCACGTGGAGCTTTCACAGTTCCACATCTCCCACACTGGTCACTAGAGCAGTTGCTCCTAACTGAATGATGAGTGCGCGCGCGGTGAGCTACAACCCTCCCTCTGAAAAAAACGCTTGTGAGTCAGATACAAATATAATGAAACAATTATGTAAATAAATATATATATATATATATATCACTACATAAAAATACTTATTAATATATATATATATTACATAAAAATACTTATAAGAATATATATTTTGTAATTACTAATACTATGATTAATATAATAACTACTGTATTTAATTAATAACATAAATTATTATGATATATAAGAAATTAATATTTTGTATATATAAGATAATATAATTTTATTAATTGACCTATTATTATTATTATATCGTATATGATATTTAAAAAATAATATATATATTATATTATATGTTGTAATAAAATAAAATAAAAACTAAAAAGAAAGAAAACAAAACATGAAGAGGGGGTCTTCGTGCAGCGTAGGGGAGAAGAGCGGCACGGGTTCAGCCGGAATGGGAGGTGAGGCCGGGGCGAGGGGTGGAGGTTGTGGGACTCACTCCGGTGAGCTGGGTAGGTGGAAGACTGGTGTGGTGAGTTCTGAAGGGCGGTGCGGGCTGTGGGAAATCCAGGCCGGATGGAGATCGCGTGGTGGAGCAGGGCTTGCGGATGGCGAGCAGGTGATGGCTCGGCCGGGGTTTAGTTAGGTTTCAAGTTGTGAAGGGTGGTGTGGATAGTGAAGGGTGAGTGAGATTGCAGCTTGGCAGTGATGGATAGAGTGTGACGGAGGCTTGGTGACTTGGTGAAGTGGTGCGGATTGGGTTCTACTCGTGTGGCGAGGTGGAAGGGAGAAGAAATGGGGAGGTGGTGAGTCGTGATGGCCGGATGGTGGAAGTGAGTCGGTAGGGTTCGGATGGCTCACCGGAGGATTGGGTTCAGAGCTGCTGTTCGCCGGTTTAGATCTGGTTTGAAATAGGGTGTTTTGGTTTCCAGTTTTAGGGTTTATTCGATCTTCTTTTTTTTCGTTTAATCATTTGTTCATTCGATCTAAACTACTATGAGTTTGAATTGTTGTGCTACTGAGAGGTTTTAGTTGATTGTGTTTCTGCTATCCTTTTGACTGAGTCTGCTATTGAATATGTTTGATTTGTTGTGATGCTGGTGGAGGATGAAACGGGGGTAGGGGCGTGGAACAGTGGGAAAGGGTTGAAGCGGTGGGACAGTGAAGAGATACAGTGGGACAATGAGAGATAAACAGTGGCTAGGAAACGGTGAGACGGTGAGACCGTAATTGAGGCACCATTAATGATGCTCACAGTGAGACCATAATGGAGCCACTATGAATGATGAAAACGGTGGAAAAGGACTGTGCGACCGCTACACCTGTAAACTAAAACACTACAAAAATTAAATAAATTAAAACTTTAATACAACTAAAAATAGTTCAATTAAATTAAATAGAATATAATTAAAAACTAAGTAAATAAAACAAGCTTAAATAATAAAATTAAGTATGCTTTATTTAAGAGAATGAATTTATTTGTCTTAAAAATTATAAAGAAATCAATTAAATAAAAAATCAAAATAATTATAGTTACTTGCTTAAATTATTTAACCAATTAATTAACTAAATAACTCATTAAATTAGAGAATAATGTTATTAATTGAATAATATTAAAATGTTAAAACTAATTATATTCTTAAAAGAATTAAAAACTAAAATTATTTATTTATTTACAAATTACCAATAAAGAATTAATTAATTAATTAATTAATTAATAAACTAACTGGAATGAAAAATTGTAAAAATAAAAGAATAAATAAATAAAATTCAAATTTACAGGAATAATTTAATTTAAGAATTATTTAAAAAGACAATAATGAATACTAAAAACACATGATTTAAACTAAAATTGCTTATTTTACATATTAAGAACAAAATCATAACAATTATCAATTATTTAATAAAAAACAACATTTTGGTATAAAAAAGTCTGTAAAAATATAAAAAGGATGTGGAAAAGAGTATTAAAAATGAGCAATATCAAACTCCCCCACACTTAAAACTTCGTTTTTCCTCAAACAAGTACATGCCTTTGACTTTAAAACAAAAAGATGATTTGTGAGTTTCAGATCAAATAGAGTGAATGATTAAACATTAGTACCCAAAAAAGCAGGACCAACCCGTGGGTTAGGATATCCAAAGGTGTTCAAAAAAGATGTCCTTCCTAGCTTCAAAACCCCTCTAGAAGTCAAAATCCTCACAAATTCATGCACTGTAAAGTATGCCATGCCTTCTATGTGTACTCATTAACTTTCCTACTTCAATTTCCAATTCATGTTCTAATTCAAGGAGTGTTGACAAGTTTGATGAAGTGGAGCTCAAAACTTAACCAAGGGAACCTTCCATTCTCACCTTCCACTAGGTTCCAAAAATTAAAGTCCATTAATTTTATCACTTTATTGATTTAACTCAAATGAGTTTTAACCAAGTCAATTTCTCCCTTATTCATCTGGGTTCAAAATTCCCCTCTCCTTAATGAGTTCATTTTTTTGACAAAGGAAATTTATTTCTATTTTCCCAGCCACATTCGATGTACAAAGCACTGTGCATAACACTTATTAATATTGAAATTGGATTAATTTATTCACAGAAACCCAACCAATTCACCTTATATCAGATACTCACTGTGGGATCCCATTTTCCCATTTTATTCCAATTACAAATGACTTAACTAATAATCATTTGAGTTGACTTCCTAAAGTGATTGAATATTATTATTTTTCAAAAAGTGTGAGTCCCCTGGGTTCCAATGAGAACTTATAGTTACTCTAAGTCATGATCCTTATTCCAAAAAACCTATCCCATCACACTCCCATCCTCAGTTCCTAAATAGAAAGGTCTATTGAGACAATGAACAATTGCACTCAGTAATCATTCATGCTTAACAGTTTTTAACTAAGTGCCAATCTCAACAACCAAAAAATAGTTATCCACTAAATAGGAAAGAAATGAAGTAAAAGTGAACCTCCAATGGACATAAAGTGATGAAAGAGTTTGATTTTTTTTTTAAATTTTGAATGATATTTGAAAAAAAAATTGACCCATGCTTTTACACAAACTCATGTTCAAGAAGGGGGAATTTGACATGACACTAGAATGAACCCTCTCCACCACAGTTAAAACCCAACAGTGTTTCCAATGTTGAATTGTAAGGTAGGATACAGTATAACTCATGATTGATTGAAAATTCAGCAGAAAAAGGACATGGAGGGATAGCAATGAGGTTTGAAAATTTTATTTTTCACACAAAAAGAGAAAGAAAAGAAAAAAAATAGAATAACCCAACCCCACCAAGCATCACCAGTAACAAGTTTAGTGCTATTCCTTAACTTTTGATGCTTTGAATCATTGTGAGAAGAAAAAATATTTTATCAATGAAATTTAATTAGTAGCATGATGAATAGTGATGTGCACCAGTAGCATAATGAAATTGAAAGTAGTGGGTGCAAGCATGTTTCACAAATTGGCTCAAAATAATTTTTCAACTCTCTAGAGACTAGTAGCTAAACACCCATGCAAGAAAACATATTCATTTTTTATAGTTCAGGGGGAAGTCCTCTGAACTTAATTCACAGTGAAGATTAAGAAGGTAATTAAAAGTGTAAAGGGCAGAACAACACTTCCATGAACTGTTGGACCTTTTACACTGACTTCCATTGATAGATCCTCTTCAGTAGCACTGGGTGGTTTACCCTCTTCATTAACCTAAAATTCCAAATAAGTAAAATAGGATTGAAGAGTTTTATGTTCAAGATAATTAACCCAATGGAGTGAGTGGAAAGAAATTTTATTCATATGTTGCAGTGGATTGCTCCCTTGGATTTTCTTTGCCAAGTTTCTGGCAGCAATAACTCTCTCTCTAAAACAAAAACAAAACATGAGGCATCATTAAGTAGTTAAGAGGTTAAACTAGAGAACAAGCAGCAGGGGTTAACTTTATTGAAGAAAAAAATAAAAATAAAGAAACTAATTAACCATGGGTTAGTTCCCATGAAACACTGAGTTTATAGTCTTTAGTTAGACTTGAAACAACTCATTCTTCCAATAGAGATACGACAACCAATACCTTTGGCTTCCCTTAAAATAAGTGCATTATTCTTTGACTATTGACTAAGAAAGGACGATTTCTTCTCCAAATAGTTCAACAGCTCCATTAACCAAGACTCTAACAATGGTAAAGGGTCCTAACCACTTGGACTTCAACTTTGCTAGAAACAGCTTCAATCTTGAATTGAAAAGCAGGACTCTCTCAGCAACCTTGAAATTACTATTTTGAATGATTGATTCATGAAAAGCCTTTGTTCTCTCTTTGTAAATTTCATCATTCTCATAGGAATATCTTCTAATCTCCTCCATCTCACTCAGTTATAACTGTCTCCTCTTACTAGTAGACTTAAAATCAAAGTTTAGAGACTTCACTGCCCAATATGAACTCTGCTGTAACTCAACAGTTAGATAAAATGTCTTACCAAAGAGTATACTATATGGTGACATATCTATATGAGTATTATAAGAAGTTCTATAGGCTCAAAGGGCCTCATCCAACTTCCTCTACCAGTCCTTCCTAGAGCTAGACACTGTTTTATCTAAAATCTGTTTGATCTCTTTATTTGAAACTTCTACTTTCCCACTGAACTGTGGGTGGTATGTGGTGCCTGTGCAATGTGAGCGCCCATAATTCTCCATAAAACCGTCAAACTTATAATTCTTGAAGTGAGCCCCATTATCAGTGATGAATGCTTGAGGCACACCGAACTTGGAAAAGTTGTTTTTTTTTATGAATTTCACAACACTGGTAGTTGAATTATTGGGTAGAGCTACTTACTCAACCCACTTGGACACTTAGTCCACAGTAACCAAAATGTACTCATTCCTATAAGAGGATGGGAATGGTCTTATGATGTCCAATACCCACACATCAAATATTTTAACTTGGAGGATTCCTTTTTAGGGTAGTTCTTGCCTTTTTCCAACATTTCAAAATATTTTACATTTGTTACAGCCAATAACCAGACTCCTTGCATATTTAAAAAATGTTGGCCAGTAGAAACCATCATGTAAGACATTTTGAGCAGTCCTTTCTCCTCCATGGTGGCCACACCAAGGTGATGAATGGAAGCTCTGAAGTAAGGGAAAATCCCATCCTCAACCACACATCTTCTCAAAATCCCATCAGCACATCTCCTAAAGAGAAAAGGGTCATCCCAAATATAATATTTTAGCTCAAATATAAACTTCTTCCTCTAGTTTTGTGAGATATCCTTGGGCGTGACTCCAGCCTCCAGAAAGTTGGCATAGTATACAAACCATGTAGACAACTACACAGAGGAATTAAACAATTGTTTATCAGGGAAAGATGTGTTGATCACTCTTGGTTCCTTACTTGGGGTATTGGGAAATCGGGACAAGTGATCTAGAAATACATTATCATCCCCTTTCTTGTCCTTAATCTCTAAATGAAACTCCTGTAACTGCAAGTTCCACCTCATGAGTCTGGGTTTTAAGTCCTTTTTAGCCAACAATTACTTTAGGGCTGAATGATTTGTGAAAATTATGATCCTTGATTCTATCAAGTACTGCCTGAACTTTTCCAAAGAAAATATCACAGAATCCAACTCCTTTTCAATGGTATAATAATTATTCTAGGCATCATCTAGCAGATTTATTGCATAGTAAATAACATGTAGTTTCCTATCCTTCCTCTGACCCAAAACATCTCCTATTTCAAAGTCACTATCATCACACATCACCTCAAAGGGAAGATTCTAGTCAGGAGCAGTAATTACAGGTGATGTAGTCAACTTATCCTTGAGTATATTAAAGGCCTCTATATATTTCTCGTCGAACAAAAAGGGTGTGTCCTTAACCAACAGGGAGCACAAGGGTCTAGTGATCTTAGAAAAGTCCTTAATGAACCTCATGTAGAACCCAGCATGGCCCATAAAACTTCTGATTCCTTTGAAATTTTCAGGTGGGGGAAACTTTTTTATTACCTCAACTTTAGTATTATCGACATCCAACCTCTTCTTAGAAACGTTGTCTCCCAAAACTATGCCTTCAGTGGCCATGAATTGGCACTTTTCCCAGTTTAAGACTAAGTTGGTCTCTTGGCACCATTCTAACATTAGTTTCATATTTTTCCGATAGTTCTCAAAGTTATTTCCCACAACAGAAAAATCATCCATGAACACCTCAAATATCCTTTCAATCATGTCTGTAAATTGCCATCATACACCTCTGAAAAGTGTTTGGAGCACCACACAAGCCAAAGGAAATCCTTCAGTAGGAAAATTTCCCAAATGGACAAGTGATGGTGGTTTTCTCTTGGTCCTCAGGTGAAATGGAAATCTAGTTGTAACCAGAATAACCATCAAGAAAGGAGAAGAATTCATTTCCTGCAAATATCTCTAACATTTTATCCAAAAATGGAATGAGAAAGTGATCATTTCTTATGTCAGTATTCAAATTTCTATAGTCTATAAAGACTCTCCATTTATTTACTGCTCTTGTATGTATTTTCTCATTCTTTTCATTAGTGAACACTGTCACTCCACTCTTTTTGGGTACCACCTGGACATGACTAACCCAGAGGCTATCAAAAATGGTAAAAATTAATTCAGCATCAAAGAACCTAATCAATTATTCTCTCACAACTTCCTTCATGTTTTTGTTGAGTCTTCTTGGGGCTTATACTTTAGGCTTACACTCAGGTTCCATGGTAATTTTATGCATGCATAAGGATGGACTTATCCCCTTGATATCAGCAATCAACCAGCCTATGACGAACTTGTACTTCTTCAAAACACTAAGCAGATTTTTCTCTTGACTCACCTCCAGGTTGGATGAAATGATCATAGGAAGGGTGGAAATGTCTCCTAAAAAGGAATATTTGAGAAGGGTAGTGAGGGGATTGAGTTCAAGGGTGGGTGGTGACTTTTTTTAGGGAAGACACTTGGGCATGGGTGGCCCAGGGTCTTTATGATGCCTCTTGAAGAAGGTTGTAAAGAAATATTCTTCCTCATCACTAGATCTTCCAAAAAAAAAATCTCCTCTAACTTAGACTCCTATATTGGGGTAAGAATGTGATCCAAAACAAACTCATCCAGGTTCTCCAAGAATTCTCCCTCGTACTCATCAGTAAATTATCTCTCCTTACTTAAGCCGATCCCCATGAAAGCGGCAATAGGGATTTCAGGTTCACTATTGATTTCAGCTATCATTCTCAGAAACTCCTCTTCCTCCTTATCGACACTACTATAAACAACTAACATCTCATATTTTGGGAAGATCAGGTGGGTGGGTTCTTGTATTTTCTTAAACACATTGAATTCTACTTTCTGTTCACCCATATTAAAAATCAGTTTCCCCTTAGACACATCTATCACAGCTCCCCCTGTGGCCAGGAAGGACCTATCAAGAATGATAGGAACCTCCTGGTCACACTCTATATCAAGGATAATAAAGTCAGCAGTAAAAAAGGGTGTTCCTACTCCCACTAACAGATCATCAACCCTACCCATTGGATGAGTAATAGACCTATAAGCAAGTTGTAACACAACAGTGGTGGGTTGGGGAACTCCTAATCTCAAGTGCTGAAAAAGTGACAGGGGAATTAGATTAATACTAGAACCAAATAACACAAATAATTGAAGATACCACCTTTATCTCCAAAGGTGAAAGGGATGAAAAAACTTCCTGGGTCCTGAAGCTTAGGAGGTATCCTATTCTGCAAGACTGCACTACACTCCTCTATTAACCAATAGGTGGAAAATTCTTCCAATGTATTTTTGTTTGAATAGATTTTCTTGAGTTATTTTAGATATGGAAGGCTTTGAATCAAGGCTTCCAAGAATGGAATATAAATGTTCATCCTTTTAACAACTTTCAAAAATTTCAACAGTTCAAAATCATGAATTGGATTCTTAATTATTTGTGGGAAGGGGATTGTAGGGGAAAAAATTCTCACAATTAGGGGCATCTCTACAGCTTCCTCTTCAAAAAAATTATTCCCTTTATTGTCTTTGTTTTTCAAGCCATTTTATTTGGGTTTTTGAGCTAGAACAGCAGGAACAGGAGGGATTCCAGTGGTGCTGTCCAGTTTTCCAGATTCAAGGTTTTTCAAATTTGAGTTTTCTACTTCATCCAGTTTCTCATTTTTAGTATTTTGGTGTTCTTTCCTAGTCTCTTGATGAGTTTAGAGACCACTTATAGTGGTCACAACAATTTCATTCTCCCTAGGATTGGTTTCTGTGGTGTCGGGCAGCCTACCCCTTTCTCTATTACTAGCGTCCCTAGCCAACTGCCCCATTTGAATTTCTAAATTCTTCATTCTCATATCCATTTGAACTTTATCATAATCAGTTTTGGTCTTTTTTCATCAAACCTCCCTATCAATTGATGGAACATGTCTCTCACCTCATATTTTGAGTTGGATGACTCAGCCTTATGTTGGGGTTATGGTTGGAATTACTACCTAGGAGGCTGCTGGAATCCAGGAGGGTCAGTAGGTTGGAGAAATCCCTTCTCACTCCATGACAGGTTCAGATGGTTCATATACCCCTGAATGTAGGTGTTAGAAAAAGGCTCTTCCTTAGGCTGCATCCGAGGTCCATAGCCAGCAAAGCTGACACTCTCATGAGGCTAGACAGTCATATCAAAGCTTGAACAGTAGGTTTGAGAATGACCATACATGCCACAGTGGTGGCACTGCTCCTTAAGGGTATGATGTGTGTTCTCGTTACAGAAACCAGCAGCTTGGGCTTCAGCTTGAGGATTAGGTGCGGTTTCCTTTCTCACAATGGTTCTACTCCTAGAGCATTTGTGATGAGAATTTTGATCTAAGGTGTTAAAGATTTGTTTGATCTCCTCAGCAGTCCTATCACTAAATTCTCCTCCAGAAGATTGATCCACCAAGTTTTGTGGTAAGGGGTGAGACTATTGTAAAAGGTGTCCACGAGGAATTGGGGTGTACATTGATGGTTTGGACACTGCCTAAGAAAACCTCTAAACCTATCCCTGGATTCATGAAATATTTATCCTTCATCCTGAAGGAATCCAGTTATTTTGTGCCTAATTTCAGATGTTAACCTCCTAGGATAGAATTTCATTGTGAAATCATTATAAACTTGATCCTAGGTGACAAAGATTTATTCTTCCAACTTTTGAAACAAAGACCTAGCATTACCCTTGAGGCAGAATGGGAATACTCTCAGTTTAAGCTCTTTCTCAGTGAGACCCCTAAGTGGTAGCTATTGGACACTACAGTAGAAGGCTCTAATGAAGTCAAGAGAGTCTTCACTAGACATTCCATTGAAGGTAGGCAGCTGACTAAGCATGGATTGGTTGATTTCGTAATTCCTAGACCAAGGATAGATTATAATGCATGAAGGGTTACTAGACACTGAAGGTAGCATGAACTCTCTCAAGCTATGCCTCCCAGCTAACTCATTTCCAAGTGGGTTCATTATTCCAAGATGGTTCAAATTCTCAAGAAGTGGATTATTCAAGTTTTCATTTCTGTTATCTTCCCTTTTGATCTTGTCTTTGTTCTTTTTCACTTCCTTAAGGTTCTTATCAATTTTAGGATTACCAGGTACTAATTATTCAGACTTAGACCTGGTTTGCATGCAGCAGGTTCACAATTTTTTTTTTTGAATTTCAATTTTCCTTTTGCATGTTTTTTTAGTGATTTTTTTTCTGATTTTTTTGATTTTTTATATGTGATTTTTTTTTTGTTTTTTATATCGCACCTAGCTTCCCCAACAACGGTGCTAGAATTTTCACGCACGCGTGTTTTGGGCACATGTGAAAAAGTAAAATTTATAACCTACTTACTACTTAGAACAGTGGAAAGATAGGGTCGAACCACATGGATGCCTAATGTTGTGCTTGGTGATATAAAAGAAATAAACTAAACAAAAAAACACACACAAAAACAAACAAAATCAGTTGGTGGTGGTGAAGTGGAGTGGCTGAAAATCAATGTGCGAGGAAGTGAAGGTGAACTGGTGAGTACAAGGGGGTAGACAAGACAACAAGAGAGCTTGTAGTGAAAACAACCAATAGATGAGTAGGGGGAGAAAGTCTACTGGATGATTTTGATATTTCTTACCCTCGTTCATGCACTGAAGTTTAAGAAATATGGATCTGAATTAATGTAATTGACAGATTTTTCATCTGGTCAGTTTGTGAGGAAATAACCCTTACAGTCCTTCAACTGTAAAAATCATTCCATCCAATGGTGATAAGAAGTCAGAAGTCACTGCGCTCAACTTTTCAGTTGAGTTCAGTGTTTTCTCTCCCATTTGAACATGATTAATTTTTCAATGAATCCCTAAGATCGAAATAGTTTTCATTTAGATTCAAACAAGATTGGTTTTCACTCATCCTTGTTGTTTCGAAAATAAAACTATTCCGCAATCAGTGAGAGAGATGATCCAGAAAATGATGCAGCGCATGAATCAGAGTAAACAAATCTAACAAGCCAGCTTACCCCCCCCAAAGAAGTTTAGTCGGACATAATGGTTGGATTCAGTGAAAAAATAGAATTAAAATAAATAAAGTTTATGTTTAAATAAGTTGCAAAAAACATGGCACAAGGAAAATAAAGTTGTTCGTCTCCCTGCTTGATCTCTTGAAAGCTCCAATTCCTGCTACTTAATGCTGGATGCGACGCTGGAATTCGCTCGATGTCCCACACTGGGAATTGAAGTATGAAATGATGATCTGATGCTCTGGTGCCTCCAATATGCTCCTGATGGAAAATGGTGAAGGCTCTTGGGATCACCAGATGGTTATGGATGGATGATTGTGAAGAATGAAGCCCCCCTCGAGAAGTGTTTGTACAGTCCCGCTGAATGCTTGATCTCTCAATGCCCGATCACCCCTTGCTGGATAGATCATTTTCTGTCCCGCATCCTGCCCCTAGTGTATGAATGATCTAGTGCCCGTGATGAAGGCTGATGAGCCCGTAATTGAAGTCTCTGGAATCTCGCCTGAGGTGTTCCCTAGCCTCCACACGAAGCTTTCACAGTTCCACGTCTCCTGCGCTGGTCACTGGAGAAGTTTCTCCTAACTGAATGATGAGTGCACGCACGACGAGCTACAACCCTCCCTTTGCAAAAAAAATGCGCGTGAGTCAGATACACACATAATGAAACAATTATGTATATATATATATCACTACTTAAAAATACTTATTAATATATATATATATATATATATATATATATATATATATATATATATATATATATATATATTACATAAAAATACTAATAAGAATATATATTTTGTAATTCCTAATACTATGATTAATATAATAACTATTTCAATTAATTAATAAGATAAATTATTATGATATATAAGAAATTAATATTATGTATATATAAGCTAATATACTTTTATTAATAGACCTATTATTATTATTATATTATATATGATATGTAACACATAATATATATATATATATATATTATATTATATGTTATAATAAAATAAAATAAAAACTAAAAAGAAAGAAAAAAACATGAAGAGGGGTCTTCGTGTGGCACAGGGAAGAAGAGCGGCGCGGGTTCTGCCGGAATGGGAGGTGAGGTCGCGACGAGGGGTGGAGGCGGTGGGACTCGCTCCGGCGAGATGGGTAGGTGGAAGACCGGTGTAGTGAGGTTCGAAGGGCGGCATAGGATGTGGGAAATCCGGGCCGGACGGGGATCGCGCGGTGGAGCAGGGATTGCGGATGGCGAGCAGGTGATGGCTCGACCAGGGTTCAGTTAGGGTTTAGGTTGCGAAGGGTGATGCGGACGGTGAAGGGTGAGCGGGATTGCGGCTTGGCGGTGATGAATGGAGTGCGAAGGAGGCTTGGTGGCTTGGTGAAGTGGTGCGGATCAGGTTCTGCTTGTGCGGCGAGGTGGAAGGGAGAAGAAACGGGAAGGCGGGCGAGTCGTGATGGCCGGACGGTGGAAGCGAGGTGGTAGGGTTCGGACGGCTCGCCGATAGATTGGGTTCGGAGCTGCTGCGCACCGGTTCAGATCCGGTTTGAAATTGGGTGTTTTGGTTTCAAAGTTTCATGGTTTATTCTATCTGCTTTGTTGCCATTTAATCATCTGTTCATTTGATTGGCACTGTTGTGAGTTCGAATTGTTGTGTTGCTAAAAGGTTTTAGTTAATTGTGTTTATGCTATTTGGTTGAGTCTGCTGTTGAATATGTTTGATTTGGTGTGATGCTGGTGGAGGATGAAACGGGGGCAGGGGTGTGGAACGGTGGGAAAGGGTTGATGGGGTGAGACAGTGAAAAGATATGGTGGGACAGTGAGAGATAAACGGTGGCTGGGAAACAGTGGGACTGTGATTGAACCACCGTGAATGATGCTCACGGTGAGACTGTAATTGAGGCACCGTGAATGATGCTCATGATGAGATCGTAATTGAGACACTGTGAATGATGAAAACAGTGGCAGAGGACTGTGCGACCGCTACACCTGTAAACGAGAACACAATAAAAATTAAATAAATTAAAACCTTATTACAACTAAAAATGGATCAATTAAATTAAATAGAATATAATTAAAAACTAAGTAAATAAAACAATATTAAATAATAAAATTAAGTATGCTTTATTTAAGAGAATGGATTTATTTGTCTTAAAAATTATAAAGAAATTAATTAAAGAACAAATCAAAATAATTACAGTTACTTTCTTAAATTATTTAACCAATTGATTAACTAAAGAACTCATTAAATTAAAGAATAAAATTATTAATTGAATAATATTAAAATGTTAAAACTAATTAAATTCTTAAAAGAATTAAAAACTAAAATGAGTTATTTATTTACAAATTACCAATAAAGAATTAATTAATTAAATTAATGAATTGATAAACTAACTGGAATGAAAAATTGTAAAAATAAAAGAATAAATAAATAATATTCAAATTCACAGGAATAATTTAATTTAAGAATTATTTAAAAATACAACAATGAATACTAAAAATACATGATTTAAACTAAAATTGCTTATTTTACAAATTAAGAACAAAATCACAACAATTATCAATTATTTATTAAAAACAACATTTTGGTATAAAAATGTCAATGAAAATATAAAAAGGATGTGGAAAAGAGTATTAAAAATGATCCACATCATTAAACATATTATTTATATTAATAATATATTAATATTAATTTAAATATAAACTTTATAGTAAATAATAAAAAAAATTAATACTGAAAAGGTTATTTTCTTATAAAAGCAGTTTTCATTTTATTTTATATTTCAATTTAAAAGTTAAATTAATCAATTTTAAAAATTTAATTTCAAACAATTAACTTTATTTTTGGATTTATAATAATAATAATATTTTGGGATGAATTTTTTATATTTTTCTGAAAAGATTAATTTTTAAGCGAATAGTGTGAAATATCATTTTTTTTGAAATACTGTGAATTGTATGACACCGTTAAGATATAAGAATTAATTAAAATTTTATAATTCTTCTCAATGAATAAATATGTATTTTATAGGTGAAATTATATATTTAATAATATTAAATTTAATTTACAAACCAATATTTGACATTTTAGAACTTAAATAATATTTTTCTCTACAATTATTTTTAATTTGTTATATATTTATTATATTAAAATTATTTTTTATCACTTTTAAAAATTTAATATTATAATTTTTTTATATATTTTATACTATAATATAAAAATTATCTAATAGGGGAAATTTTATTTTTATACATACCAATAAGTTAACATGGTTAAAAAATGAGTTACCATGACAAATGTAAATTATGGTAACATTTTATTTAAGGGTAAAATATCTAAAAATATATTTAAAAAAGGTCTAAAAGAGTCTGTATTATAGTTGGGTCAACATTAACTTATCCACTCTCCATTATTTTCCACTTTTGGAGTCGATTTCCTTAAATAATACACCTCTTATTACAAATATGCCACTACTCTCACTTATAAAAGGATCCATTCACGACACCACTTCAACTCACACCAAAAGTACCTTTTTTGTCCAAAATCTACTAAAATAAATCTACAATACCCCTAGAAACATCCTAGAGGTTTTTATCTCCCCAAAGGAACACCCCTCAAAGTCTTAATCTAAATTTTAAAGGAGTTATCCCAAGAAGTATGGTAAAAATTCCCAATCACTCTTTTACATTTGTATTTATTTAATTATTATTCACCCAACTCAAGGTATATTATACCATCAGAAAATAAGAACATAAATATCATTTCTATAATGAAATTTTATTTTATTTAAGGAAAAATTATTATCTATCTTATACCCTTTTCCTTAGAAAAATGAAAACTTTGACCATGCATACATGATGACTACCCCCTCCATGGAGCGATGTGTTCCATTTTTCATAATCAAAATTCATGGATAGTTAAAAGGGTATATTTAATGAATAAATTTTATATTTATAAAATTATTAAGATTATGAAAAGATAAATCAACTTCCACCTTTCCATTCTATGAAAAAAGAAAACATTATCAGTTTGTACATGCAGACTACCGCCTCCATGGAGCGTCATTTTCTATTTTTTCCTCATCACCCTACATAGATGGTTCAAATATATATTTGATGAAGATATATGGTATTAATGAGTAATATATGCCACATATATTGTTTTTCTAGTATATCACAAAAATTAGTGATCATTATAAAGTAGTCTATTAATATCATTAACTTACCCGATTCAAGCTCATCATAGATTTTTTCTCATGAACCATGCCCATTATATAAATAAAATGAACATGGGGATGAATAAATCATTGAAATAAATGTTTTAAATATATTTTTGAAGGAACCTAGGGCACAAAAGAGTCATAAAAAATACAAAATATAAAATTTTGGGTTTGGATTCATCTTAAAAACACTGAATCCACAAAATCCCTTGCCTAGATTTCTCAAAATACCATGTGAAATTAAATTTAAGCATGAAGAACAAAAATGAATGAAACCATAAATAGGACATTGTTTTATTTGAAATCACTGATTTTATTATCTTAACATATGCATTTCATAGATTAAAGGCACTAAGTGAGACATCATTTACATTTTACACAAATTCACCACAACTCCTAGATCATTGATATTTAATTCCAAGCTGCTAGAGTGGGAATTCAAAGAGATTTATGACCTCACTTCGATCACATGAATAATGTGGACTCAATTAAGAAGAAAAGATTGATCCATCCTTGTTATTACTTCATTTTTCCTACTCTAAACTCGAGGGAGAGGATAAGAGAGTTAAAAATTCGTGAAAATGGTTGGGAACACTATTATTGAGTCTAAAACTCACTTATATAATTACTTTATACTTTCCAAAATCACAATTTGGTCCCTAGAAAGTTATAAGCTTCATTTTAGACCCTTAAGAAAACTTATCACATAATTAAACTTTTCATAGAAGTCATTAAAATTTTATCAATCACTTGTAACACTTTCACATGTTACATGAGAAAATAAGAACCATTAAATCAACTTGTAAGATACCTAAATAATTTAATCAACCATGAATATACTTTGTTCGTTCAAAAAATTATATATTCCCATATTCGATTTTATGATAAAAAAATTTGAATACCTTGAGAAATAAATTCAATAATCATTATTATAAATGTGAATAATATAATTGAATTATTTTACTTGCGATCATTCACACTTAGACATTCACTGGTCACCGCACATTAGGACTAGTTTTTCCTAAACACATATTCATCCAAATAGGTTGACTTGTGGATATACTTAGTGTGTGACCCTCTAAGACCTTATCTCGATAGTAGTGAGTCCAAACCACATACCAAGAGTAGATTCTAGAAACCCATAATGCCCCTAATGAGATAAGGAATTTCATAGCTATGACTACCTCCTATGAACATGCTCTATGTAATATAATCTCTTTGTATCATGATATCTGATAATGAAGGATATAAACATGGGTCATCATCCTTTTGATGCTTTATATATTTCATGAACTTTCTATAAGGACTTACCTTCTTATACCATAACCATGAATTTGATGAAGGTACTACCATCCTAGTTAACATGGGCCCATGAGATATCTTATCCTCAACTCAGAAGTGAAAAATTCTATCTTGATTATTCAATCAATGCTAGACCACCAATGATGCACCCAAAACAAGATAACTTTTCATGAATTCAATTTCTATGTTTTTTAATTTTATTAAAGTACGCATTCAAATGGTACACATTGATAACTATCTCAATTCATGAGACTAATAACAATATTCATAGATATGAAGAACCAATGACACTTGAAACATGGGTTCTTATTAGCGGGTTAGTCCTCACAATCTCATCTACTCAATATCACTAAGTGTGAAATTTATGGGAGGATTTATCAATGCTTATAAGCCCCCAAAACCTGGTAGTCATACATCATCTATGTCCCATCAGTATGATGTATCTACACCATAAGATATATATTTAAGATTACTGTCATATTTTATTTAGTTTCTCATTATAGATGGGAACTATTATAAACTTTTGATATGACATGTAATCTATGAACATTACCCTAAAAATAATGGATGCAGAAGTATCAACACTATTATGGTAAGTATATAAAAACATGTATATATCAATATACATATATATATATATATGTGTGTAATCGTAATTAAAGTACACAAAGGAGTTGAGTCTAGGGAAGCCACTCACAACACTACACATACACTAAATCCAATTGAAAACAATTCTCAACCTACTAGCTCTCAAATAAGTATTATTATTATGATGAGATATATATTTAGTCAAGGGGTCTACCACATTATCCTCTATGGTTACTCTACTAACCAAAACTTCACCTCTTTGAGTAATATCCCTCAAGAGATGAAAATTTTGAAGTATATTCTTTTGAAGTGAAATTTGTGTTGAATTTCATTTGTTTTCAGTAAGGATGATTGACTTGATGTGGATCTGATTTCAATATTTTAGTAATGAAGTGATTATTATGATATTTATGAAAATATTGTCAACATCAATTGTGAAAATTATAGAACTGGTATTAAGTTTGAAGACGTGTAAATTTTTATTTAGGATGTCACATTGATCTTAACAAGAAAGAAATTACTTGAACAATGTTTGAGAAGTAAGTGAAGATTGAATGTTGAATTTTATCATTACATGGACAAGTGATTTTAATGGTGTTTATTAAAAAAATGGACTAGCATAGCAGCTAGCTATGGGGACTGCATCCACTTTATAGGTGGTCAATCAACACCTAGCTAGGCCAGTTTGGCGGTAGGAGGGTGAACGAAGCAAACCTATACTGAGGCATAAGGGAGCATAGAAAATCCATCATGCATGGTGACATATAAGTGAAATAGGATTCCTATACATGGTGGTTCTAGTAGTTAATGGGAACAGACCCTGTACTTGCAACTGTTGGGTTGTGGAATGCGTTTTT
The DNA here is from genome assembly GCA_963277665.1 of Viscum album. Lineage (NCBI taxonomy): Eukaryota > Viridiplantae > Streptophyta > Magnoliopsida > Santalales > Viscaceae > Viscum > Viscum album. The sequence continues at coordinate 622,301,860 of OY728150.1, read as the reverse complement.
ATAAAAGGAAGTGAGAATTTGAAGAAATAATTGACGTGGTATCAATAGAATCTAGTTACTATTTCTCTATTAATAATATACATAAAGAACTATGGGAATATAATCTAATTAATCTATTCCATTTGATCTTCTTTGTGGTTATCTTCTACCTCATGCTTGTCCGAGAGACACTATTCATCATGTTTCTTCATGCAGCATTGACCAATCGATCAAACCGAGGCTTCCAAATACCATTTGATCAACTAGATATTATAATGAGATCAAAATAATCACAAAACTTCATTTTCTTGAAATGGAGATGTTTAATCAGTGAGATAAGGATATGTTGGGGAAAAATGATGGTGATTATTATAGTCATAAAGCCAAGGAAGTAGACTTGATGTGAGGCGGTGTGCACAAGTTGAGTTAGAATTATTTTTTCTATAAATACCCACACTTTACTCATTTTCATTATGATCCAAATGCATATCTGAGAGTGAATTTGAGAGAGATTGAGAGAAAAACAAAGTAAAGGGACACTCTGTATTCACAAAGTGCATTCTACACTTTCATGATGAGTCTTAAGAGACATTCATGGTTGCATGAATATGATCTAATATCTATTAACCATTATAGATATCCACTGAGTTTCCCAAAGAAACAATTAAGAGTTCCCCGAGCTTGGTTGGGATTTGTGAAGAATTGTGAATTGTGTTTGATATATGTGAGTGAAGGAAAGTTACGTGAAGGAGAATAAGAATAATGTATGAAATAATATCCATGCATGAAAGGATATACACATGAATGAGTTGAGTAAGATACCACTTATACATTTTTCATAAAGATATAGTAGGTTCCCACAAAGAGAATTAGTTCCATTTGCACATAAGGATTTCACATTGAATGTGCATACTATTTGGATGAACGTATTGAGTTGAGAAGGCCACATACTTATGCAGTTCATAATGAATAGCGTGTACATGAATGTGAGTAAGACCATGAACACATTATTTCTTATTAAATTTAAGAAACTAGGTGGTAGTTCATTGTGTATGTTCTTAGGAAGTATACATTTTATGAGGAAATGAATAATTAAATTAGTGAGTTTAATGCTTGCATTATTCAACACATGCATGCACACGAAATAATACATACACGAATGTGGGAAGTTTGGACATTTGTATTATTACATATATTACATTGAGAAGACCATATAGTGTATTATATACGTGCATGATTTTTTAATAATTTTACATGAAATATAATCTAAATTGTGTGATATGTTTTGAAACTGAGGCCACAAAATTAATTTAGTAGGCATACCTGAGTAGTCAGTGAGGTGAGATAAGTTCAAATTAGTTGATGATAAGTCGATATTGAGTTGGATCAAATAGTTTTATATCATTTTCCAAAGTTTCTAAATACTGTACATGAGAATATTAGGTGATACAGTTTGTTTATGGAGAAATAATTGATCTCTCGGTAGTGAATAATTAATCTAAAGAAGAAATAGATATTTATATCTATGGATCATATCTTATGTTGGTCAAGATCGCTGTAAGTCTTTAGCGGTACTCTAAAGTAGAATAAGTCTCTAGTGGGACTTTGGAGAAGGTCATTGGGATGCTGGTAACACTATGGGATGCAGTATGAAGAACCACTTGTGGGACTCAGGAGTAGCTAGTGTAGGTGGGATCTTGTAATATCTTTTGGGACTCTAGAGTGTAACACTGCAGGACTTAGTATTAACAGGAGTGGGAATTTCCATGGTTGCAACCACCCATATATAGTGAAGAGTCTATAACTATGGAGTATAACTAGTTGTAGTAAGAAGTTTGACTTTATACCAAACCTTGTAAAAATCACTATGTATTGTTCTTTTTTTTTAATTTTTTCTTGTAGGGATTGGTAGAGAATTAAAATTAGGGACCAAGAATTTAATAATTCATAAAGGTTGGACTAAGAATAAAGAATTTGTAAAAAATATTGTACCATTGATTTTCCCCCTCTCAGTGGTACCTAAATGATCCTTGGATACTTTAATTAGCATCATATTCAAGGTCACCTTTGATGATCCAAGAACTTTATAAGAAATGGAGAATCATAATTTAGTGAACAGTCAAGTAATATCTACTTTTTATGGAAATAACTATCATAATTGTAGTAATTGGATAATTTCTTTCCTTATATCTCTTATTGTGGAAGTGAGAGATGTAGAACAATTGGATTCCCACCAATTCATGATGATATTGCTATAAATCAAGATAATAAGATAAATATAGAAGTTGATGTCAAAGATCAGAATGAAATCTTGATGGATTTATTAGAAAAATTATACACTAAATTGATGGGTATCTAAAATTCCAAGGATATATGGGATAAATCGAGAAGCAGTTACGAAGTAAATCTTAAACTCAAAGAAGATAAGATGAAAATATGGAGAAGAAAGTTTTAGGAAATTAAAATTATAGATGAATAAATAATTGATGACTATTTCATTATATTCAATGATATAGTAAGTAATATCTATGGATTTGGTGAGAATCTAGAAGATTCATTAATTGTTAAAAAGATTATGAGAAATTTCTATGATAGATTTGATGATAAGGTTTTAGTATTGGAAGATAGGGAAGATATTTGATTTGATGAGTTACATAATATGCTCATAACTTATGAAATGAGAAAGGATATGGATTTCAAGAATAAGGTGAAAGAAGATATGGCCTTTAAGGCTATAAGAAAAAGTAATTTCAAATAAGTGGAAGTTGAGGAATAAAATGATTTTGATGATGATGAAGTTGAAGAGTACACCTTAATGAAATTTTATGTCTTATTAAAAGTTATTTCAAAAAGGGGAAATGGAAATTAAAAGAAAAGAAACAACTCAAGTCCTTTAGATGTAATGGTATGGGACATTTTACCATAAATTGAACAATGAAAATGTATGAACTATAATTTTATGATGAAATTGATAAACCTTGAAAATGAAAAAAGGATAAGATAAAGAAGAAGTATTTCAGTAACATAAAGAGGAATTTGATGAGAAGACATACAAAATAAAATTCATCAAATATTTTTTCTTCTGATAATGAACTCAATTTATTTTCTCGTGTTGATAAAGGATAAAATTCTTCAAGTAGTGATGATGATGGTGATTTCAGAACAGATCAAGAGTAGAGATTGAAAGAATAGTTAAAATCTACTCTAGAAAAAACAATCAACTCTAGAAAGAGAAAATGAAGCTGAAAAAATGAAATAAAAAAAATAACTACATAAATGGAAGATAATTATAGAAGTAAAATAACTCTTCTTGATTAAAAAAAGAAGTAAAGATTGGAGATAGATGACCTAGAGAATATGGTGAGTGATCTTGAAGAAACAAATCTCACAAATAGGAAGAGATGCCTGATATATAATCAATGTACCCAATAGACATGAATTAAATAAAATCCGAGAGGACTTCAGTAAGTCTGTTGAGATAAAATCTGATTCATCTCAAGTTGGTGAGATGAAAGGTTTTAAAAGACAAGTTAAATTTGTTCCTAAACAATTTCAAAAAATATATGATATTACTAATAGTTCAAGTGAATTTTTGAGGACTAAGATGACAAGAGAGGTTCATTTTACCACATTAAGTGATAAATGGAAGATGGAAGGGAGTACATTCCCCCTAAAAAGCAACCATAGTTTAGAACAAAAAAAATCATGAATGTTATGAAATGGTTTATCAAAAAATTATAAGATAATAGTTGAAAGTATTTTGACAGTTTTGTGGAAAATATGGGAATAAATCCTACTTTTTCCAGTAAAAATTTTCATTGCCCAGAATCTAGAATGAACCAAGGGGGAACTATAATGAATAGATGAGAACATACTATCAAATAAATCCATCAAAGGTGCCAATAAAAAATAGGTATGAATGTATAATATAAGTGTGTGGAAGATGTGGATTATAATTTCATAGAGATGAGGTATGTGTGACTAAATTACCCAAATAAGTTCCTTATGATTTTAATAGGAATAAAAATTAGAAGTAAAGATAAAGAAAATCATGTACATCATAGAATCAGTGTGAGACACCCAAAAGTGATGAATATATGAAGAATAAATGTTTGAATATTTTTCTAGATCAAGTGAAAATGGATATAAAAATATAGAAAACTCAAATTGATTCTATAGTTTAGGTTAAGTATATTATTTCATAAGAAGATATTGAATATCAAAATAATTCATATACTTGTGATGATATAGGGAATTATAAGAATCAGTGTGAACATGCTGGATATGACATGAAGAACTATATGCAATTAGAATAAAAGAAAGTTTATTTACTTATAAAGGTAGATAAACAACCCCACATGGAGAAACAATTTATTAGAAGGTGAAATATTCTAAATATGAGAACAAAAATAATAAGGACAAGACAAGGTTGAGAGGAAACTCTTATCCACAGTGCTTTAAAAAAACAAGTTACTCTTTATTCCCATATATATATATATATATATATATTATTTTGTAGTAACATGTTGGTAATTAATGGATATGGATGCATCATGATAGGGGTATCATGGATGATTTGAAGTTGTTATGTATTCAAAAGTCTTTTGAATCTAATAATCACTCACAAATTCATAATCTGAATATTCTTGAAAAACAGTTATCAAAAGAGAGTTGATATTGAGGGAGAACTATATGATTTTTCACATGAAATTTATGATATTTTTATTTATATGAGTGCATGATAAATTTATTTTCATGAATTTATTGTCTAAGAAGTTCCAAAGTATGAAGTGAGAGTTTTGTAATAATAGTATCACATGTATGATTGTTTATAGACAACATTAATCACTATGGTTATACAATCTTATATTCTACATTGGGTTTTCCCATGTAGACTTAGAGTTGTTTGGATAAAGTATATTTGAAAAATAAAATATTTGGTATCATCTTAAGGGGAGAATAATATGTTTTATTAGATATGATATCCTCTATATGATCTTTATATTCATTGTCAGTAAGGGAGAGAAAGTAAAACTGGAATATTCATCTTGATGTTGTTTGGTGGTATTGACAAAATAATCAAAGGGGGATATTAAAGTTTCCTTTGAGTTGAATTGAATTTTTTGTCAATAAGTATGATTGAGTTGATGTGGATTTGATGTCAATATATCAGTAATGAAGTGATGATGAGGATAGTTATGAAAATATCCTCAACATCAATTGTGATGGTTGTAGAATTGGTCTAAAGTCCAAATACATGTGTCAATTATTATTGAGGATGAAACATTGATCTCAATAAGAAAGAAATTACATGAAGAACGTTTTATAAGGAAGTGAATATTTAGTGTAGAATTTTATACTTCTATGGAAAAGTGTTTTTAATGGTGTTTATTAAAAAATTGACCTAGCATAGAATCCATCCAAGGGGACTACATACACTGCTTAGGTGGGAAGTCAACCCCTAGCTGGGCCAGCATAGTGAAAAGAGGATAAGAAAAGAATACCTACATATAGGTGAAACAGAGAATAGGTGAGCCACCATTCTAGGAAACATGATGTAAGAATAGAATACCGGCATGAGGAGGTGGAAGCGGTAAATGAGATCAGACCCCATACTCGTAACTGACACACTATGGAACACATTATTATAAAAGGAAGTGAGAATTCAAAGAAATAATTGATGTGGTATAAAAAAATTATGATTACTATTGATCCATTAAAAAGACATGTAAAGAAGATTTGTATTTCGATCTAATCAATTAGTTCCATTCGACCTTCATTATGGTTATCTTCTATCTCGAACTTGTCCGAGAAAAAATATTAATCGATTTTCTTCATGCAGTGTCGGATTATCGATCTAAATAAGGCTTCTAAACCAAATTTGATCAACTATATATTTTAATGAGATCAAAATACTCATGATACTTTGTTTTCATGAAATATAGATTTTTAATCCAAGAGACAAGGATATGTTGGAGAACAAAAATAATGATTATTATAGTCAGGAAGATGATGCAGCGGGCTTTAAGTGAGGAAGTGCATATGAGTTGAGTCAATGGTATTTTATCTATAAATACCCCAAAACTATCTTATTTTTTTACAATTTGAGCACATATCCAAGAGACAATTTGAGAGATCTTGTTAGAGAAATAGAGTAAAGAGACACTCTATATTCACAAACCGCATTCCATGCTTTTGTGTTGAGTCTTATGAGACCTTCATAATCGCATGAATAAGATCTGATATCTTTGAACTAATGTAGATATCCAAGGAGTTTCATGAAGATAAAACCAAGAGTTCCATGATATGTGATGGGATTTTCAAATAACTATGAACATTTTTTGATATAAACAAGTGAAGGATAATTATGTGAAAGAGAATGAGAATCATGTATGAAATAAAATCCATGAATGAAGGGAATTTTTGATGAATGAGTTGAGTAAGAGACCATGTATACCTATTGCGCAAAGATACAGTAGGATCACATGAAGAGAATCAGTGCCATTTGGGCACAAGGATTTTATAATGAATGTGCATACTATTTGGACAAATGTATTGAGTTGATAATTTCGAATACTTATGTGGTACATACTGAATAGTGTGTGCATGAATGCGAGTAATCTCATGAACCCATGATTTCTTAACCTATTGAAAAAACAAGAAGGTAGTAAATTATGTATGTGATTAGGTAGTATAAATTTTATGAGGCAGTGAATAAGTAAATTAGTGAGTTTAATGGTCTTACATTATTCAAAACATGAAAGCACATGAAATAATACATACATGAATATTTGAAGTTCGTGAATTCTGATTTTTCCACATATTATGTTTAGAATACCATGAAATGTATTAAATACATGCATAAATATTGAATAATCTCACATTCCATATACTCTGAATCATGTGTTGTGCTTTGAGAATGAGGTCGAGAATTAATTCAGTAAGCATACCCGAGTAGTCAGTGAGTTGAGATAAGTTCATATCATTTAATGATCAATGAATATTGAGTAGGATTAGACAATTTTATATTAGTTTCCAAAGTTCTTGAATATTTTTATGTGAAGATTAGGTGATCTAGTTTGTTTGTAGAGAAATAATTCCTTTCAAGGTAGTACAAAAGTAGTCTAAATTTGAAAAATATATTTCTATATGTGGATCATATCGTATGTGACTCAAGATCAATGGAAGTCTTCAGTGTGACTCTGAAGTAGAATAAGTATCTAGTAGGACTCTAGAGTAGGCTGGTGAGATAAATGTAACACTATGGGATGTGGTATAATAATCCTCATGTGGGACTAAGAAGTATATAGTGTAGGTGGGAACTTGTAATATCTAGTTGGAATCTAGAGTGGAACACCTTGGGACTTAGTGGTGATGGGAATGGGACTTTCCTTGGTTGTAACCACCAGTATATAGTGAGGAATCTGTAACCGGGGAGTATAATTGGTTTCAGAATGGAGTAGTTATTCCTACAGAACCTTACAGAAGACCTTTTGTATTGTGATTGTTTTTATTTTTTCTATTAGGGAGAGGATAATAATTAAATATTAGGGATGAAGAATTTAATAATTCATAGAGTTTGGATTAAAAAGAAATAATTTTTTTAAAAAAGTGTACCACTAATTCACCCCCACTGAGTGGTACCTAACCAATCCTTGGAAAATTCATCTCTGACCTATGTTGTAACATGGGCTCCTTGGTAAGAACCAATGGTGAAGCATTATAAAATTATATCGTAATAGTATTTACACTTCTAGATATAATGAGAAGATCATAAATAAAGATATGTATCCAAACATATTCCTTAGTTGCATCACAAGATGCTATATACTCAAATTCTATCATAGAATCCATAACCACAGACTGATTTGAGCTCTTCTAGCTCACTAAACCACTATTAGATAAAAAGCAATAGATTGAATATGATTTTAGATAATATTGATCAATCAGGAAGCTAGAATCAGTGTATCCCCTCATGACTAGTTCCTCATCTCCTTCATACACCAATAACATATCCTTTTCTTGTCTCATGAACTTTATGATAATTTTTACATCCACCCAATAAAACTCTCTTGGATTGGATTGATAACTGACCACCATACTTAAGGAAAATGAAACTCCTAACTTTGTACAAAACATGTCATACAAGATATATTCCACTACTGATGTATAAGGCATTCTACTCATAATTTCATTATCTTACTATTTTTATAGACACATTTTCTTGGAGATATTAATACCATGTTACATAAAAAAACAATCCCTTATTGGATTATTCCATATTATAACATTTGAGCACCTTGTCAATGTATATAAGTTGACTTATCCCAAGAATCCCCTAAGATTTATCTCAATATATCTTGATCCATTGAATATAGAATGCTTTACCTAATTATTTTATGGAGAAATATTCATTTAACAAAGTTTTAAATGACTGTAAGACTTTCACTTCATTTAAAATTTAAAATATTCATCAACATATAATAATAGAAAATTTATGGCACTCCCACTAACCTTCCTATAGAAACGTGGATCGTTTTCATTCTTAATAAAACAAAAGTTTCTTATGGACTCATCAAAACAAACATTCCATGATTATGATTCCCATTTCAATCCATAAATGGATCTCTGTAACTTGTAAACTGTATTGGAATTATTTGAAATAATGAACCCTTTGGGCTGTGTCATATAGATGTATTCAAATATCTTATCATTTAGAAAATTAGTTTTGACATCAATCTTCCAAATTTCATAATCATGGAATGCTTCTATTTCAAGCACTATTATGATGAATTTTAGTATCATGACCGGTAAGAAGGTTTTTTCATAGTCGATTCCTTGGCATTCCTTGAGACCATTTTCCACTAGTCATGACTTATAGGTGATAACTTGTACATATATGTTTATATTTTTCTTGAATACCCATTTACACCCAATATTTTTTATATCAGATAGAGGGTATAACAAAATCCAAACTTGATTTTGGTATATGGAATCCATTTAAATACCTAGATTTTTTAATTTTTTTATCATAATTTCCATCTATTTCTTCCTTGTAAGTCACCAGTTAATTATACTCAAGGATTAATGTGTCACCTATATCAGTGATAAGAAAATCATACCTCTTTGGTTCTTTAACCACTCTCTTAGACCTACACAGTACTGATGTCTCAGGAACATCTTCATCTCCCACTATCTCTTGTAGATATTGTTCCCATATGAAGTCTTGTGCATCTAGAGCATCAACTTCATCAAATTCAATCTTAAACCCACTATTTCTATTGGAAACGTGTTCCCTTTATAATAATGTAGCATGCATTTCCACAATCACCTTCCTATTTGAATGGTTATATAGGTAATATCCTTTAGTCTCCTTAAGATAGCCTATAAAGATACACTTCATAATTTAAAATTCTTGTTTATCATTAGTTATTGTCTTGAAAAACACCTCAAATTCCCATACATGTATATGTTACATAGAATGTTTATTTCCATACCATATATCATATAGAATCCAGTCCGATTCTTTAGTTTGTACTCGATTTAGTGCATATGCATTAGTTTGTAGTGCATATCCCTAAAAGAATAATGGTAGAGTTACATGAATCATCATCAATTTGACCTTGTTAAGAAGGGGTCGATTCCTTATTTCACTAACACCATTCCAATGAGGTGTAAAATAAGGTTTAGGATGTGAGATTATCCCACAATCATTTAAATTATTGAAAAAATATTTATTTATATATTCCCTGCCATGGTCTGATTGGAGATTCTTAATATTTTTACCAAGATAATTCTCCACTTTATTATGATATTCCTAAACATGATAAATGAATTGGAATTATAACTCATTAAGTAGATATATCCAATATAATATCATCATTATTAAAATTAATGAAGTAATAAAAAAAAACTTTTTCTTCTACTAGAAAAGGAAGACATACATCAGTATGAACAAACTTCAATAGTTCTTTGGATCTTTATACCTTCCTAATGAAAAGTGATTTGTTTATTTTACCTTGTAAACAATCATGAAATACATCCAAGGGTTTTATCTCAATGTAGTCAAAATTCCTTTCTTGATGTATTTTTATTAAGATATTCTTGTCTACATGACCCAGCCTAAAGTTCTATAGGAGGGTAGGATATGATTCATTATCACTGTATTTGTAATTTATTTCCAAAACTATTTTTTTGTTCATGTATATATATATCCCATTTTTAGGATTTTCTATACCATAACATATTTTATCCTTATATATAAAAAAAATTTATTTCCAATATTAAAAGAAAATATCATATTTTATCAACTTGACACTGAGATTATGTTTCTAGTAAATGATGGTACATAATAATGGTTATTCAGTACAAGAACCATTCCACTAGGAAAATATGATAATCTTACACTGATAATGGTGCTATTCTCACACTATTTTTTTCTTAGAGATCCACAAATTTTTTTTCAATCATCTTGAATATAATTTATTCCTATATTTGACTGAAAATGTGTGATCCATATTCCATATCCAATAAACAACATGTAGAAATAGACATATTGCATTAAACGAAAAATATACCTCAAGTAGGAGAATCAACTTTCTTATTCTTCCTAGATATTAAATTATTATTCCAGTGTAATTTCTTTCCACATGAAAATTAGATTAAATTCTATCATTTCTTTACCTTTGTATCTTTGGATCCTTGAATAGATAGTGCATCAGTTTCTTTTTCTAGGACATAGAATTTGATACTTTCCCCTTGCATTTATTATCCTTGTTCACCATAAGGATTGATGAGACGAAGTACTTAATATCCCTATAACTTTAGTTAAATAAATCCAATAAATATAGGGGTGAATTATCCATATTATTCATATTATAATTGACAATTGAAGTTGATAATATATGTGGTAATGTGAAAACAATTAGATCGGTTTCAAGTTCTTGGTTCTGTTTTAATCAAAGGGACTCAACTCTCTCAATGTACCCAATCATATTAAGTTCATTAGGTCCTTCCCGAATCCATTTTTCTAGATTAAATCTATAAAAATAAATTTATATATCATATCTTTATAGTATTTATCTATCTTGGTATAACTCTTGGAGATAAAACAATATCCTGAAACACCTTTGTCCATATGATTTTTCTGAAGCTCACTAGAAATAGATGAAAACATGAAGAATTGAATATCTATCAAATCATCTATTTGATTCTTGTATTTATTTTTATCGACCTTTATTACTCTATTAATTGGATTAACATGAAGTGAGGATTCTAGAACATAATGGTTCCTCTTATGGAATAGCACAATATGCAAGTTCCTATACCAATCATGAATGTTATAGAAAGTTAGGATATTCTCTTTATTCAATAACGAGTGAAGTGAAATAAAATTGGTTTTGGTTTTAATTTGATCTACAATAAGTAAATTTATCATATTAGTACATTATCTTTATTACTTGTTGACATTTTTAGATCATTAATTTTAAATGTCTCCACTATTTTTTCAAATCCAAGTATCACTCAACTAATAGATTCAAAATATTCATTTAGTTTAGTATTCTAGAGGAAAGGATCCTTAAACCTATCTTCATAGACCATGCTATGACATCACCACAAATCCAAGAGTCTAAGGTATAATTTTTATTGGAAAACCACATTAACTCATAGATAATTGTTATGTTTAGTGAGTCTAATATCTTGAAAAGGATTACCTTTCAATTCTCAACACTTTTCATCTAAAGATTAAACAAGCAAGATATGGATACTAATTTTCATAAAAATTTAGTTAAGTTGACCGACCACTCTTATAATAACTCCCTAGTAGTAAGAGGCACCCACAACTAGGGTTGACGATCACCTTAAACAATCAGTTGTGTCCAAATTCAAGCGATGGAATTCATTTAATGAATAAATATTTTATTTGAGGTATTTATTAATTTAATATCGATGAATTAAATCATTTTATATTTATAGTACTTGTTATATGTGATAGTACTCACAACTTAACCATGATTTTAATAGAAAATATTCACAACACATGTTCATTTTTTCTATGCATGCTTGTTTATTATTTTACTATATGATCACACATAATAAATACACATTCACAAAAAAATAAACCTTAAATTTGATAAATTAAATAAATAATGATGTGATAACGAGTCATTAAATATTGGTTAATACATCAAGTGGATAATGGATTAATTAAGACCCTGGGGTAATTTCATGAGTTGATACCTGACTTGAATTGCAGTTCCCACAACTCCCTTGCACTTCACTTGTTTTTTTATGCTAACTCTCGACTCGAACCACTCCACCACAAACTCCTTTGATCTTTACAATGTATAATCACACATGGGTGAGGACAACTCAATTTGTGAAATTACATTTTATTACTTAAAATGTGGACATACATGACCTTATATAAATTAAAGATGAAGGGACAATGAAAAAATCATCAAAATAAAATAATTATTACATTTTAAAACTCAAATTCAATAATAAAATTAAATAAATAATAAACCAAAAATGCACGGGTTGGTATCGGGTCATGATCAGTCAACCAAAAATAGTATTTAATAAGAAAATTTTAATTTTATAATATTCAACTCGATGGTAATTTTAATGTTTTAACTTGCATTAAAATAATTTTAATTAATTATTGATACATCCTAAGACACCCAAAATAAATTTATTAAATTATAAATAATTAAATTTAGTTTCTGTTTTTTTTCTCAATTTTAGGTCCATTTTGATCTAATGGAGATCCTTGAATATTAATTTAGAGTTTGTGATGGATCTAACAGTTCAGGAAGACCAGGTCCAAACCGACTCAATTCAGACTAAGATGGGGTGAGGCTGGGCATCCCAATTAGAGGTTCCAAAAATGTAAACAACACACACAAACACAGATATATATATATATATATATATATATATATATTCAATTTATGGAATAACCACTCCATTTATTGAAGTTTAATGCTTTTACATGTGGGTGGAATTTGAAAACCCATCAAATAATGTTTTTGGAAAAATCTAATCCTTGTATCATTCAAGGATTTCATGGACTTTTTAGGTTTTGGAGTTTATCCACTAGGCTTTAAAAACAAATATATCATCCACCAAACAAATATTTATTACTATAATTATCTACAAACAATATGAAACTTTATCTAATTATGCTATGTCCAAAAATCAATTGCATCGGTGACCATAAAATAATAACATAAAATAAACTTATAAATATCATCACAATTTTATATTTAGACCCGTCGATTTTTGATCATCCATATCTTGGTCATACAGACTCATATCGACATGACCTCAGTTTTTTGGGACTATATCAAAATAATCTTTCTTAATATTAGGAAATATAAATAAAATTTTAATTTTTTTGAATTAAATAATTACTTGTTCCATTTGATACCCATTGAAGGAACTCAGGGTTTAGTGGAATTGTGACAATTATGAAATTTAAAATTTTAGGTTTGGATTCATATTAAGAAAACTGAATCTAGAAAAACCCTTTACCAAATTTGTCAATGTAATATGGGTAATTAAATTTAAAAGTAGAAAATAAAAATGTACAAAACCATAAATGGTACCTTGTTCATTTGAAATCACCAATTGGATCCACTCACTATCGGTGTGTTGTGGATCACAAGTTCCAAGAATGTAATCTTATAAAAAATCCATATATGTACCAAAAATCCTAGATTTTAAATATTCAATTACTGTGTATTAGGTCACAAAATTAAATAGATTTTGGATGTCACTTCTATCATGTGAATAACAAAGACTCAATTGAGAAGACAAGATCGATCCAACCTTATTCTTCCTTCAGTTTATCACTCTAAAATTGAGAGAAAAGATAAGAGAACAAGATTAATGAAAAGTTTTGAGAACACTATTATTAAGTCTAAAACTCACCTACATACTTATGTTATACTTTCCAAAATTTCACTTTTTTCCCTAGAAAGTTATAACCTTCATTTTAGACACTAGAGCACACTTATGAATTAATTAAACTTATCATAAATGTCATGGAAATTTTATCACTCACTTGTGATAATTTCATATGTTATGCCATAAAATATAGATAATTAAATTAGTTTGTAATATTCCCAAATATTTAACTAACCTTGAATACACTATGTTCATTTGGAAAATTATATTCTCTCATATTCACTTTTATGATCAAAAAACTTATGAATACGTTGAGACATAAATTCAATCAACATTATTCTAAACTTTTATAATATAATTGAATTATTTTTTACTTGTGACCATTAAACTCAGACATTCATCAACCCCCATATTTCAGGCCCACTCTTTCCTAAACACCTATTCATCCGAAGATGTTAAAGTTTTGGGCAAAATCAGTGTGTGACCCTCTAGGTTGTTATATCGATAGTAGTGAGTCCAACACATAAATCAAGAGAAGAGTCTAGAAAATAATCATAATCCTTAGGGATATAAGGAATGTAATAACAATGAATTACTCCTAAAAACAAATTTTGTGTAATATAATTTTTTTGTCTTATTATATCTCATAAAGTAGGATGTACACTTGTGTCATCCATATTTTGATGATTTATATATTTTATGACCTTGACGGGCATACTTACCATATTGTGCCATTTATATGGATTTGATAGAGGTACTACCATCATAGTAAACCTAGTCCAATGAGATATCTCTTTCCCAACTCAGAAGTGAAAAATTATATATTAAACATTCAACTAATTACATACCACCAATGATGCACCGAACATACGCTAGCTCACCATGACTTAAATTCCATGTTTTTTCCTTGCATCAAAGTACATGATCAAATGGTACACATTGATAATGATCTCAAGTCTAGAGACTAATACTGATGTTTGTAGAAGGGAATAACTAATGACAGTTGGAACATGTGGTGTTCCTATTGGTGGGTCATTCCTCATTATCTCATCTACTTGAGATCACCAAGTGAGAACTTCATGATAAGAAGTCTCAATGATTATGATACCCAAACACCAGATATCCATACCTCATCTTTGTCTCATCAGTATGTTGTATCTGGACCATATGACATATATTTAAGATTACTATCACGGTATATCTATTTTATCATTATAGTTTGGAACTACTATAACCTTTTGATAATACATTTAATCTAATGACATTACCATGAAAACAATGGATGAAGAAGTATCAATATTATTATGGTAAGTATAAACAAATGTATATATCAAAATATATACATGTAATGGTAATAAATGTGTATAAATTAGTTGGGTATAGGTCATCCACTCAAAATAATTTTATAATTTGGGATTAAAAAACATGGTATTAAATAATGAATCTTGATGACACCATTATAAAACATATGCAAAATGATTAGAATTACTAACACACGAAAATAAAAATAAACATTATCTAGCCAATGAACACGTAATGAATGACAGTAATTAAAGAGTACAAATGGTAATTAATATGAATAATATTTTGAAATATGTTATCAATACAGTTATTTTTATGATATAGGAAAATAAATAAATTTTATGGATTCCAATAGTAAATGTAATGGTGTTTCTTAACTCAATACCCTTTTATTGAGTTATAATGGTTATTTTTCAAACTCATTTTTATAAGTTGGGTACATTCATCCATATGATTATGTTATGTGGTATTTAATTATTTTTTTCTACAAATTTACATTTCTATTACATTAACACATTTTCAAATGTTTCACACCTCATGAATTATGATGTCTATAAGAGTTTCCATCTCAATTTCCTTTCATTGAGGTATATTTTAATATTGTGCACATATTATTATTTTATATTATATAATTACTAACCCATTGTATTATATTATTATTATTAATGTTTCTTTCATGGGATTTAAATTTTTTCATTAATAACTCATTTCAATCATTTTTATTTGTTTATTACCAAATTTATAAGGGGTTTTATTGACTCAACTTCTTTCTTGAGTAATAATTATTCCTATTTGACTATGGTTTTACAAGATGGTTTTATTCTATTATATGATGATATTATTATGAAATTTATCATTTTTTGTGAATTAAATAAGTATATTTATTTCATCATAAAATTTGATGACGTTGAGAATATTTCCCATTCTCTACAAATGAATGTTTTTTCTTCCAAATCCATGTTCACCCTTCCTTATAATATTCTCATTTCATATTTTAAAACATAAAATTGGTTTATTTATAGTGATATTAAAATTTTTATTTAACTATTTTCAAATGTACGATTATCACTCTCTTTGTAATGCGGGTTTCAATAAAGGTATTTTTAAAATGTTTGAAGGTTTTTTTTATTTCCCAATCATATATTTTATCTTCCACTCCACATTTTCTTTGGATAAACTTTATGTCTTATCAAGGATATATTATTGAAGTTTATTTCTAAATAAATTCTAAAAAAACATCATTTGATTTCTCAAAATGACATTTTTTAAAGTGAATCATAAATTTTTCTTTTTATGAAACTGTTAATAAATATTCTCTAAAGAATATTTTATGGTTTACCCTTGATTTTCAAAGGATCTGTCTCTTATTGATTAATTTTTTATTAATAACCCTAGAAATTCCTTTATAAAGTACTACTTTTGGGGGATTTAATTTTTAGTACTGAATGATCTAATTCAAGAAGTAAAATTTTACAATACCATTTGGAAATGTTATAAAACCCATTTTAATTCCATGGGAAACATATGATATTGTAGTTGATTGTTTTCATATGGCACACATATGTATGGATGATGATGGATGGGGTCCTATATTTTCCTCTAATTCATTGTTTGAGGTTATCCCATGAGATATCTAAGAGTGAAAATACTTTAATTTTTTCACAACTATAAGGGCGTGTATGCTTAAATTTTTTCACAAATTAAAGGGTGGGCATGCTTAAATTTTTTCAAAATTTAAGGGTGGGAATGCTTATATTTTTTAAAAATATGATGACTATTTTTTCTTATGTTTATGACATAATTCATTCTTATTCTTTGTTTCAATGAAATTTCATATTTCTATGTCATATAACTATGATTATGATCTAGGGATCATATTTATTATATCACATTCTTATGGAACAATATATGTTTGTTTATTTTATATTACATGTCCTGCTATCATGAATTATGGAAAACTCTTATTTTTCAATGTTCTTTCAATAATATATTTCTCTCATGATCATGGTTTCTCATATTATTATGATCTAACCCTTGATAATATTTGGAAAAGTTTTTCCTTACTGAGCATTTGTGCTCACCCTTTTCTTATATTTCCATTATCTAGGTTATAAATATGCGTATAACCTATTAGGAGTATATAAGGGGGGTATAGTGTGGTTACATTATGGATAAATATTCAAAATAATTATAAAAATAAGTTTCTTATGTTTCTTTTCCTATAAATAGTATACCTTCAGTTCTTTGGATTGTGAGATTATTTGTGAGATGTAGTGTTTAAATTTTTAAGTAATGTAAAATAAAGATATATTTAGCTTGATTCACCTTAGTTTGTATCAAATATAGTTTTTAATGTATGAGTGTTATCATTATATATATGAGTGTGGGTTTAGGGAACCTTGGTTGGCATCATAACAAGGATTAGTTATTTTTGGGAAATAGTTTAGTCATTTTTGGGGATTAGGATGAGGGAAATTTAGTAAAAATCCAAGGGATAAGTCTAAGTATATGATAACGTCATTAAATTTTGGTAAAGTGGATATTTTTTTTGTTTTTTAGAAAATACACACATATATGGATACAGATAAGTGGATATAGGCTCTGACATCGACATACCTATCGGTAATAACCTTGAAAAGGTTGGTTGGGTATTAACTTAATCTTCACCTGGTTCATAACAAAGTGGCATAATTTCACACCTAGTTTGATAGTCTAGAGGGGTGTGATTTGATGAATAACATTCTATTTATGAAATACTTTTAATGATTTAAATAAAAGTTGATTATGTAATATATAAATAGTTAGGTTAGAAAACTTAAAAAGGAAATAACCATGGACAACCTTGGTTCAAACTAATGGAGTTATATAGGTTGATTCAATTATATAATAGTTGAATGGAAAGTATCACAGGTTGAAATGAAGGTGTAATTAGAGGAGACATATTATGATTGATTTTTCATATTGATATGATTATTTAATCTAACTTTTCTAGATAACATCATAACCATTTTGGATTTATTATTTGATTAGGAACAAGATCATGAAAATGATGCGATAAAAGGTTGTCTCTAGAAACTCATAAGACTTATAGATAACTAAGGAATCATATTTGTAAAAAATGGTTTAGAATATTAGAACATACCTATTACAAAGGAAAATATGAGTTCTATAGTCTTACTCATGATAGTGAGTTGTAAATTATGTCTTGAGTCTTTTTTATCTTATAGAAACACTTAGTTATTTTCAATAGTGAATGATAATTAAAATTGTAAGGATGAAATTTATTTAATATGGGTATAATTTAACTCACCAATATTTTAGTACATATTTTCCTTTAATTAAATACTTGGTTGAATATCTTGATCTATATATAACATCGAATCAAAACAAACTATGATACATTTTATTATGATAAAATCATAAGTATTAAACATGTACATTATAATGTATCCATTGAATTGGTGGTTATAAATATAATTAAAAAATTTTGAAGTCTATTTTGAAAGAAAAATAACTTTGAATTTTAATATAAATTCCTTGATAAAATTCAATTAGTGTAGCTAAATTACCCATAAGATCATTTTATGCTTAAAAATGTATTTTTCTAAAAATTACCTTTTTATATACTATGATTTTTTATATAAAGAAACTAATCATATTATGGATAAATGATGATTAAATATGTTGTTGATAAGAATAATAGATTAAAACAAATTTAATTATAAATTGTTAGGAAATAATAATAAGAATTGTTAATATTTTAAAAAACATTTTCACATAAAAATAGTTTTCATTATATTTTATTTTTCCAATTAAAATTAAAATTAATAAATTTTAGAATTTTCATTTTTGAAATTTATCTTATTTTTTCTATTTATTATAAAAATAATATATTATGATTAATTTTTTTTTTGATTTTTCTAAAAGATTAATTTTTAGGAAAATAATGAAAAATATAGTTTTTTCAAATACCGTGACTTTTACAACACCGTTAGGATATAATTATTACTTAAAATTTGATAAAACTATTTTAATTGAAAAATATTTATTTTATATGTGAGATTATATATTTAAATATATTACTTTTAATTTATAAAATGATATTTGACATTTTAGAACATAAGTTATATTTTTCTCTAAAACTTTTTTTAATGCGTTATTTATATATTATCTAAAATTTTTATCACTTTTAGAAATTTAATATTATAAAATAATTTTTTATTTAATATCATCATATAAAAATTATCTAATAAGGTAAATTTCATTTTTAGACAAAAAAATAAGTTACCAAAGTTAACAAATGAGTTATCATGGTAAAAATAAATTATAGTAAATGTTGATTTAAGTGTAAAAGAGCTTAAAAAATATTTTAAATATGTCTAAAAATGTGTTTATGACAATTTAATTGGCCTTAAATCACCCCTATCAGTTATTTTTTACTTTGGGACCCACTTTACTTGAATATTGTACCTCTTATTACATAAATTCCCCTCCTCTAACTTATAAAAGGAACCCTTTACCACACCACCTCTCCTCACACCAAAATCCCTTTATTTCAATTTTTCCCCAAATCCCTCCCAAACAGTCCTAGACACATACTAAAGGTTTTTTATCCTAAAAGGACCACCCCTTAATGCCTTAATATAATTTTCCTAGGAGTTATTCAAATAAGTAAGGTAAAAATTATGAATCGCTGTTTTTCATTTATATTTATTTTAGTATTATTATTCTACCTAAAAGTATATCATACAATCCTAAGATAATAATGTAATAATTATTACTATACTAAGATGTTATTATATTTATGAATCAATTATTATATATCTTACACCCTTCTCTTTATAAAAATGAAAACGTCGTCCAAGCGTATGTGTGGATTGCCACCTCCATGGATAGACGTGTTCCATTTTTCATAACCTCCTTGAATTTATGGTTAAAAGGGTGTATTTAATTAATAAATAGGATATTTAAAAAATTATTAAGATTCTGAAAATTTATATCAATTTATTCCTTTTTTTGTTCTATGAAAAATGAAAACATTATCTATGTGTACGTGAAAACTACCACCTCCTTGGAGTGATGTGTTATTTTTTTAATCACTGCCCTTAATGGTTGAAAATAATATATATTTTTGGAATATATATTATATTAAAGAATAATATCTATCATGAATATGGTTTTTAATGTATATTAAAAAAAATTAAATATCATTATAAAGTAATCTGTTGATATTAGTAAATTATCCAAATGAAGCACATCATGAATTTCATTCTCACAAACCATGTCCATAGTTCCCATAAAATGAACATGGGTATGAATAAATAATTAAAATTATATTATTTGAATATATTTTATAATCTATTAATGATTCAATTTGAATAAAAAATTGTTTTGGAAAATCCATTATAAAACATATGAGAAATGATTAGAATTACTATAACCCAATAATGAAAATAAATATTAACTATATAATGAATGTATAATGAATGATTATAAATAAATTTTAGAGATATAAATAATATGAAAAATGTTTTAAAATATTTTATTAATATGGTTATATTTATGATACAGAATATTAAATCACTTTCACAGAAGTCGAGAGTAAATATAAGGGTGTTTCTTAACTCAATACACTTTCATTGAGTTATAAAGATTCTTATTGATCATTATTTTTATAATTTGGGTAATTTATACCATATTATTGTGTTATTTTTGGATTTACTTATTTTTTATATGTAATTAAATTTCTACCACATCAATCCATTTTCAAATGTTTCTTTAATCATGAATTATGATGTTTGTAAAGTTTTCTGTCTCAATTTCTATTCATTTAGTTATGTTTACATGTTGTGCACATGTTATTATTTTATATGGTGCACTAATAATTTATTTGGATTATATTATTATAATTAATGTTTCTTTAATGGTATTTTTTAATGAAACCATCCTTTAAATTAATTTGTTACCAAATTTATAAGGGGTTTTATTGAATCAAATTCTTTTCTTAAGTCATAATTATACCTCTTTGACTACGGTTTTACAAGATGGTTTTATTTTGTTATATGATGATATTATAATTGCTCTAATCATTATTTTATGTGGAATTACATTTATGGATTTATATATTCATAAAATTTATGTTCACTTATCCTACCGATATTCTACTTTATTATTTTAAGAGACCAATATGTTTTATTTATAGTGATCTTAAAATTTATCTTTACCTATTTTAATATGAATAATTATCTCTCTCTTTATGATGTGGGTTTCAATAAAGGTATTTTTAAAATGTTAAAACAATTTTTCCTTTCCCGATCATAAATTTTATCTTTCACTCCATATTTACTTTAGATAAAATTTATGAATTTTAAAGAAACCATTATTAAAATTTATTTAAAAATAATTTTTGAAAAATACCTCATTTTAATTAATCAAAAATGATATTTTCAAAAGTGACCCATAATTTATTCTTTTTACGATAATGTTAAGAAATGTTTTCCAAATACTGTTTTATAGTTTCAACTTGATTTTAAAAGGATATATATTCTATAGAGTCATTTTTAATGAATCACCATATAAATTAATTTATAATTTATTCCTTTTGGGTGATTGAATTTTTGTTATAATTTTATCTAATTCTTGAATTCATTTATGTGATACCATTTAGAAATGATACAAAATCCATTTTCTTTCCATGGTATCCTTATGATATGATGATTGATTAATTTCATATGGAACAAATATGTATAAATGATGATGGTTGGGTTCTTTTATCACCCTCAAATTCATTAGTGTTGGAATTAAAAAAACCATTCCATGTACTTTTCTGCATGACCAGTGATACTATACTCACTTAAACGACACATGTTGAGTTTGAGTAAAGATATGTATCCATGATAGAAGAAGAACCATATTAGATTTACATTTTTTGAAATACTTATTATACTTTGATTTAGGGAGATTAATTATAAATTTTACCCAATCTGGGGGAGTATTTCTCTTTTCAGGTGTCAATATGACTACTCACGAGGCCCAAATAGGATTAAAGATCAAAAGCTGCAGTCGTTCGAAGTCAGGTTTCATTTTAGACCTAATAAAAATTAACAAAGTCTAAAATAACACATATAATTTTTCTTTGACCACATATAATTTTTTATCTGACCACATAACATTACACACAATTCACAAAAAACCTATCCCACAAGCTAAAGTCATTCATGGCCCGAGGTAGTGGAATTTGGATTCCTATGAACTGAATTCATTTTCATCCAGACCTATGTGGAAATATCTTTGTGATATTCATTAAAAAATATACTATATAGAAAATCCTTTACGAGACTACTATTGAGAACCCCTATGTCGGCACCCTTTCAAAAAGTATTATGTGACCTCCTATTACTATGTGACTGATAGTTCCATAAAAGTAGTTATTCACTACTGCCTATAACTATCGACACACACTTTAGGAGATGGTATTGATACATTTATTCAAGGGTGGAACATATGTGTAGGATACTCAAACAACATGAATTCTCTTGGAATTACTCAGGTAAAATCCCCAAAATAAAAACTTAAGAGATCCTTTGTGAAGCAATTCTGTGAAGGGCCTCTAAAAAGTAATCCCCTCACAAAGCATACAGATTCCAAATGTTATGCTAAACCTAGTTTGTTTGTTGTGAAATGAATCATTTTATGACCTCCCCCATAAAGAATAAATCACATTAAGGAGGCCCTAAGAAAAATAACCTATGCTGAATCCCCTATATAGAGCCCCTATGAGGAGCCACCTTAGGAAGCCCCAATAAAGAGCCCCTTTGCAGAACCCTTTTGCAGAATCCCCTTTGCAGGGCCCCTATGTAGAGTCCCCTTTACAGACACACTATACGGAATCCCCTTTACATATACCATATGTGGAAGCCTTTAAGAGACGCCCTTATGTATATGAATTATGTGTAAAGCACTCCGTTATTGCTGGTCCATACTGAGGGGAATGTTACCCCACACCCCCACTAGATTAGTGTCTATTTGTGGTCTTTGAACTCTAGAGAAAACTATTCACTACTATCACTAACCCCTATAAAAAATGTAGAGTCATATCATGAAATTTTCAGGTCAGTACAAGGATAGTTTCAGTTATGACCAATACATCCCTAACATCCACCCCATAAATTACCATGAGTCGAGATTATCATCATGGTTCTAGAAACATGGTCATATTCCTAGGTGTAATCCCCAACCAACCTCTAAAATTCCATGAGTTGATATTCTCCTCATGGTTCCAGAAACAAGGGAATCCTCTTAGGAGTAATCCCCATCCAAACCTCAAATTACCATGAGTCAATATTTCCATCATGGTTCTAAAAACATGGGAATCCTCCAAGGTGTAATCCCCAACCAAACATTAAATCACCACAAGTCGATATTCTCTTTCTAGTTCCAGAAACATAGGTATCTTCCTACATTTAATCCCCAACCAATCCTTAAATAATCAAGAGTTGAGAGTCTTCTCATAGTTCTAGAAATATGGGCATCCTCTTAGGTGTAATCCCCAAACAATCCTTAAACCACTATGAGTTGAGATTCTCTTCATGGTTCTAGAAATATTGGTATCCTCCTAGGTGTAAGACTGAACCAAACCTCCAAAGTACCTTCTTTTGAGATTCTACTCATGGTTCTAGAAACATGGGCATCATCCAAGGTGTAAGCCCCAAACATACCTCTAAATTACCATGAGTTGAGATCCTACTGATGGTTCCAGAAACCTGGGAATCCTTCTAGGTGTAATCTCTAACCAAACCTTATATCACCACGAGTCTAGATTCTCCTCATGGTTCCTGAAACAAGGGAATCCTCCTAGGTGTAAGACATAAAAATCACCATGAGTCGAGATTATTCTTATGGATCTAGATACGTGTTTATAATATTAGCTATAATCCCCAACCAAAACTTAAATCACCAGGATTTTATATTCTCCTCATGGTTCTAGAAACATGGCCATCCTCCAAGGTGTAAGCCTCACCCAAACCTCTCATGTAATGTGACTGATCTTACACTTTCTCATGTTTCTCACACCGACCATGACTCATGTGTTCTTATAGATCTATGATGATCACCCCATATTCATTATGAAGGGGTATCCATTATGGGTATCCTATATAGGTGTAATCCAAAACCCAATCGAACTATGTGGAATTTTATTCCTAACCAAATGGGATACGTAGGAATCCCCCCTAAGGTCCGAAACTGACACCCCAAATTGACCTTAATGTTCTCTGGGTTATATCCTCAGTAGGTTCATATCCTAATCATAGGGTCATATTATTTCTAGGTCTACTTTATAACTATCCATATTGGATTACATTCCCAATAATATATGTGGAAAACCAAATCCCTTCTAGGTCCCCTAGGCCACTTCAGGGAAAGTCCCACACCAACCTTGGCTAGGAAGATTCCGCCTAGATGTCCTTGTCACATTATGTTAATTTTTTTCCATTCCTTGTCACAAGACATTAAAAGGTATAATGTGTCCCATTATGTGTAACTAAACTATGTGGGTTTTGAAACCTTTCACAATGATACATAGGAATCCCATCTTATGGGCCTGATCCCAACTCTAAAACACTAACCACCTCCCTGGATAGAAAAAAAAATCAGAGGGTCAAACTAGATGACTTTATACCAAAACATCATAAAATTAATAAGATAATATGGGGAAACTATAATGCATAAATAGGTTTACATAAAACACATGGTATCGATCAGATCATTAGCACACGGGTAACCAATTGTGCACTGTGATATGGGAAGGATTAACGAATATGTATTAAACCTATAAGAGAGTCCCAATGTAAGAAATTATTCACCCCAAAATAGTGTGATGATCCTAAAATACAATCCTCTTGGCTAAATTTTTTTCTAGAGGTCTCATTTGATAAATCCTAATGACTGTCTGCCTTTGGAAAGCAGGTCCACATTGACTCGAAACGAGCTTTGGCGCGAAGCATGTCGAAAAAAATGGTCAAACTGATGTGAATATTCCAATTGTGATATCATTTAAAAATAAAATTTTATTCTATTATCTTGTGAAACAAAGTGTCTTGATATGAAACATTCATCTTTGAAAGAAATTTATTGAACATGAACTCTTTTATGTGATGACGAACTAATGAGTGTCTTGTTTGTGTTTCCTATTCAGAACACTCATAATTCAATCCAAATGGAATATCTAAATCCAAAAATTAATTCCAAGATCATAGGAAAAGATGTTAGTATCTTTAGGGAAACTGCAAAAAACTATAAAAAATTACAAACATTTTCCTTGAATTCCATGGAGACCATGGGCTCATGTCCTCGATATACACTATCATCACCATAGCACTTAAAACACTAGGTGGAAAATGTACTTGTGTGGTGGTATCTTTTTAAAGGATCCATCCCAACACTAGAAGTAACTCATGAATATATCCATATAATGAATCCCTATAGTTCATCCTTTCAATGATGGGATTTAAGGAAGAAAGTGAGACCCATCATCACATCCAATAGTTTTGGGATCCTTTCCCCAAAGGGTAGTAACCCATTCCTTACCTATCATAGGGATGTTGAGGATGACATCATCCAACTCATAGAGACCGCCCAAGAGCTACCTAGAAGGGCCCCTATCCACTATGGACATCATCACCAACGTGAAACCCCAATTTAACAAGAAACTACAAAGGAATTTGTGATTGTCTTAGCCATATGAATTCAGGAATCCAAAAGGAGAGCACACTGGGGTCATCAAGTCATTGCAACTATAGTATAATCCCATATATCTACTACCAAAAACACCTATGAATGCCATCAGTGAATCTTGATAGTGGATTGAGGCCAATTGTTGGATATTTCTATCCAAAAGATTTTAAAATTTGTGCAGCTAGCCTCAGTGGAAGTAGAATCCTAGGAAAAACTCCAACCCATAGGGTTAGGGAAATTTCTATCCTCAAATTCATCTTCAGTATCATCTATTTTCCATAAATATACTAATATCCAAGATATTCCTTCCCTAAGGAAATATATATTTACTACAACATGTTTCACATTAGTGAATTCCAACAGTGTTGGACCAACTGATGATGAAACCCCTAAAACTGTTTAAAAGGAGATTGGCATGGACACATTCACTAACCAACCACCACCTAACCATAGTGAAGCTGTCTCAGTAGAAGAGAAGATTACTTAGTTCAAAGAAAGAGTAATAAAACTTAACCAGGTCAATGCTAAGTTACTCAGGGGAAGAAAATTCTTTGAGTAAAGTAGTTAGATTGAATATTTTATGCCTTTTACTTAACCACTTAAATGTTAGAAGGTTTCTTGAACCATAATAGAATAATTGATCCACCACTTTAATTAAGACTACATCAATCAACGCATTCTAATACAATGCTGATTTATTTCCAAGTGCTCCCAAAATTGGGAATAAATTAACTACTAGTTAATGAAACTAATCTGAGGTTGAATTAGATCGATAAATTTCAGGAATCACTGGATTACCTCATTGAATGGATGGAATCCCTTGAAGGTCTATGTGCAATGCTAAAACTAGAGAGGAAGTTATATTCTCAGTGGGTGCATTTTATTCCTCCCCCTTCCAATTTTGAGAACTAAAATATCTACACAGTTGATGGAGTGGGTGGACCAGAACATAATATAACCCACTTTTCTTCCAAGTGTGGACCAATTTTGGGAACCCTATAACAAAAAGAGGTTTCCAATCTTAGATGATTTGTATAGACCTTAGAAGACCCCAAATTGTCTTGGTATAATAACCTTGTAGATGGTTCTATCTCAATATATGTAAATCTCCATCCAAAATTACTCTTCCAATTCATCTCTACACCAAGGAATATGACAATACTTGACCTCTATAATTGAAAGAATCATGAAAATGATAAATTCATGGACTTTATTGCATGATGAAAGGGTCTGGAATATTCCATGGAAACAAAAATTCCACATGAATAGTTACTAGTGATATGTGTAAAAAGCCTAGAGGATGAGTTGTCAACTAGGCATATTCCTCTGAAATACCCTGGTGGTTTCTAAGAGTGTGAGACTATTTCACAACAAATAGTGGATTATATATGAAGAAAAAAGGAAGGATATTATCAAGAAACACCAGAACAGATATGGAATCCATGGAAAGTTGGATAAATTGTGTCAACCTCAAGCCAAAAAGGATGAGATGATGTGATATTGAATGTAGGATGGATAAAATTTATTCCTTCTATAATGATCAGGTCCCTCAGTGCTTCACAATTACTATAGAAGAAAACCTAATCATGCTTCTAGAAATAGTGAATCCAGATGTAGCAGGCCAGGATGACCATCCAAATTACATACCATATCAATATATGCTAGGTCACATGATCTAAGGATACTTCATCATCAAATATTTTCTACAGAGTATGTTTGATGATGGTTATATATCATTAGATGACCCAATAAACATGTGAAATATTATTTAACCATCTCCCCTAAATAGGTTTCAAGCCAGCAAATGAGAAAAAGGGAACTGACCCACTAAGCGAGAAAAAGGGTTCCAACCCACCAAATGAGAAAAAGTCTGCTGAACCACTAAACAATAAAAAGGGTGTTGACCAACTGAATGAGAAAAATGGAACCAACCCACTAAATGATATATTTAACTAAATATGAACATGAGTTAAACTTCATTTTCATCAATATAGTATCAACCAGGTTTGAATATTTTCTATATTTTTCTAATGATAACACTACTGATAAGGATGATAGTACATTTATGTAATCTTTCGAGCCCCATCTGGTTGTCTTACCCTCTGACTCATGTATTAGTGAAGGAGGACTCAATGATACACTTTCAACCTCTATAGAAGGAATTATCAACCCTATCTATGCTTCAAAGTAAAAAATTGATAGAAAATGTGGCCAATGTCAATAATATATTTAACATTTTGAGTATAAATTTAGATCCCCGTCATTTTACACTCATCTTACCCTTGAAAAGGGAAAGCTTTTCAAGGAATATTCTACTTATTAGACCCTTGAGGATGAGAGGTCTATATTTTTCAATGAAAAAATCACTCAGTTGAAGAAAGAAAACAAGGATCTCCATGAAGTAATTTTGAAGATGCTTCATGGATATTTTACCCATGATGTAATACCAGGATCCTCTTATAGAGTTCCTCCTTAAAGTAAAGTACCCCATCCTATAATAATGGGGGTATTTTTAAAAATTTCACCCCCTCATCGGGTGAATTCTAGACAACGTTTCACCTCAACCCAACCAACAATATTTAGGGAATTTTTATATTTCCCACCTTATCATAAAGAGCATTCCATAAATTTTTTGGCCTCATTAGTTTCCACAGAACTTCTGGTATATTTAAATTTCCACAATCCAGGGGAGACATCATCAATATCTGGGGCCTCCAATTCTTCAACTTCTCCCACTAAATTGATCAAGATCATGGAATTTCCTCCTAGATCTCTAATTCAGAAACATTCCCATACCAATATAAGTAGATGTTGAAAAATGTGGAATCAGTGTTTTAATTTATCAATTAATGATATACAAAGGAAAGTGTACTCCTTATAACTAGAGTTAGTCCCCAAATATTTTTCCTGTTCCATGGAAAATGATTTGGTCATGTTCTCACAAGTGAAGAAGACATAATAGGAAGATTTGAGAGAAAAATCAGATTAATTCTCCAACCATCAATTGATAGGGAATAAAATTTATAGGTTATTTTTATTTAAGGATTGGAATTAGATTTAGATGGATGAGGTCATATTTGAGCCACTGATAACCAAATCTCAGCATCATCCATGTGTAAATTCCGATGAGAACACACAATGTTTATCCAAGCCTCTTGGTTTCCCATCCCTTAGGGAAAGACAATATAAATACCATCCCTTTAAATATATGGATGTGGATGCATAATTTTCATTTTAACTGGAGCATAAACGTCTTGAGTTTCTGAGGATCGTGAGACCCATATAGGAAATCATGAAAGATCATCCCAATTATTGTCCCTACCACTGAATTTTGGGACATGTAATTGAGGAATGATTAATTTCAAAAATTGTCTCAAAAAACAAGTAGTTGAAGGACTATTAGAGTTATATCATCATAATAATCATGCCACGTGCATGTGAGTTATTACCACTCCACCAAAAGATCACTATTCTTTTTGTGTTATGATCAAATGGTCCTAGTTGCATGACCTAAAACTATAAGACACCATAGTCCAAGCTATAATAATTTAAAGTAAAAATACCCAATGTACTGGTAACATGACATAAAACTATACAACATGATCCCTAGTACACCATGTAACAAACATGGGAAGCATCAAATGATAATCATGAAATGATTTGAATGAAAATATGAAATACCCCATGTAATGAACATGATATGCCTCATGTAAGCGAGAAGAGACACCTCATGTGAACAATATGAGAAAATACCCCACCCTTTGTGTTGAAATTAATGTCCTTACCACATGACTATAAACTAAATTTTCAATGGCCTTTCCATAAGATTTTAAACTATATATTTCATTCTTTATCATGTGATTCTAAACCACGTGATGCCATGGGTCCTCATCAGAAAGGATTCCATGCTCTCGACATTGGTCTCTCCTCATGCCGCATCATAAAACTATGTGTATATTGATTCTTGTCTACATAGAATATGTAGTTATTCTTATACCTCTTATTTTAGGCATAGTGACAAATTTAACCCCTTCATAAGATAGTTTTCATGATCCATTGTCCCCTGATACCTCTCTTCACATTGGGTTTTATTCTTTTTGTTTAATAAAGACATCATTCCACAACCATTGGTCCAATATTTTGAGCCTAAAAAATATAACAACCAATAGTAATTTCTGTGTAACTTTAAACTATATAGTGATCCTTGTCACATGAAATTAAAAGGAATGAACCATATCATACTGGTCACTAGACATTAAACTATTTGACAATGTCTTCAACACATGACGTTAAAATCTAGTCTTACCAAATGTATCAAGTATATGATTCCTTGGGAAACATGCTCAGGAAGCTTTGTGTCACAAACATGATATGCCTCTCATGAGATGATTTCCATGGATGTCTGGATAACATTTATGGGACTTCCAGACTTCTTTTTTAACATCGGGCAACCTTCATCATTTCCATATGACATTAAATTTCATGGTTTCCTAGAACTACGTATGGATTGATTCTCACCCCTGTGTGATATGTAACAATGCCCAGATTCTATATCATGGTCCATCCACCACATGAAAAAAATTCCCCACTCCTTACTTTTCAATGCCTTTGTGCGGTGAAAGAAACCTTTGATACTCTTTGTTTCTCACACCGAGCATGGCTCATGTGGGATTAAGAGTTTTGGTAAATGCCTCCTCACATGATCAATGCATATTATTTCACATCAAGTTTAACATAATTCTATATGTGAGACTTTAAAAGGAACACCAAACATATTTACCACATGATGTTAAAATGCATGTAATTTCTGTCCATGCTTGAGCTAATCAGAATTCAAGGTGGTGGTCTCTTACCACCCCTACTTCCAAGAACTACATTTTGATTGATTCTCACTTTGATATAATACTTAGTGATCCCCAAATCCTAGATCTTGGTTTAGCTACAATATATAAAATTCCCTCACTCTACTATGTATGAACTAGATCTATATAGGAGGGCCCAATACAAGTTCTCACACCTATTGTGAGTTTGTATTCAAATATAAATTCTTCCTCTCTACATGAAAGTTTAATTAGTGTGGGGAATATTTAAAAAACTACATGTGTCTTGATTCTTTCTTTGAAGAGATACATAGAAATACCTATACTCTATGTCTCAAGCCTAATTGAAAAAATTCCCCTTATCATCCTTTGTATGAGCCATATCAACATGTGAAATTCTAGCATAGGTTTTACTTATATTTATAAACCCATTATAAAAATACCCATTTTCCTCACATGAGAACCTGATCAATGTGGGGTAAATTTATTGAAGAACTATGTGTGACATGATTCCCATTTCTATGGATACTTATTGATGCACGGGCCCTAGATCTTATACCTAACCACATGTTCTTCCTCATATGTAAGAATGAATTTTCTTACATTCATCCCTCGAGGAACCTATTCACAACGAGTTTGTTATGGCTATATAGCTAGGTTATCTTTCCAGCACCATTGGTCAAAGATATGTGAAACCTAAAATATAGAGACACTTAATCCTAATCACATGAAATTAAACTGCATGAAATTTTATCTTAGCCACTTGACCTTTAAACTATGTGGCTCATGGTCTAGCCTACATGACTATAAACTGCACAAGGAGGTCACTCGAAAATGATTTTAATCAGAAACCTTGACGCCCCCATACATATAGAGTTCCAGTTCTACTCTTTTTGAGGTTTAAATAAACCTTCAATTTAGCCAGGGTTCATTCCTCCTACCCAAGTAGCATGTTTAGAATTTGAAGTATAATAGAGGAATTTTCCAAAACCTATTGAACACCCCATAATCCACTCAACCTACTTCATAACCATTTATGAATGAATCATAAAGTTAATTTAGTTGATTAACCCTCTTGGTTCTTTATCGATTTAAATTTCTGTAGCAAGGTTTGAATGATGTAAAGGGACCCTTCTAGGAATTATGGTGAATATAATAGTTTTACCCTAAGCCTAGGAAGTAATCCCCAATATACTTTTTGGTCCTGGAGGAAAGGTCCACCTGAACCCCATGAGATTTCCCCAAATTGAGTGTGGTAATATTTTTCCACCATTAATCATGGATATTCTATTCCCTCCAATCTTCATCAACTATGCATGTCATTAGTTTTCTTCAAATACTATTGGTTATTCTACTCCCTCTAGCATCTAGTCTTGATTCATATATTTGAGGACATGATTTACTTTATCCATTTTATTATGTTTAAAAGGATCAAGAATGTTTCATTGTTTCATGCCATCATACTCTGAAACTAATATTGAAGAGAATCTTATTGGTCCACCTTGAATGACCTTAAAATGCAATGAATGGTCAGGTATAATATACTCACCTTCCTTATGAATGTGTTAGATCTATGTATGATCCCTCAATATATGGTCATCTATCAATGATATTAAGAAATTAGGTGAATTTAACTAGCATATAAGCTGCCCAAACCAATGTATGGTTTCACTAATGATTCTTAACAAAATCATCAAATCGTTTAACATGTCCTAGTTACATGACATCAAACTATATAATAGTTGTCTTCAGAAAATGGCATTAAACTGCATATCCAATATCCTTGTCGCATGACGTTAAACTGTATGATAATCATCCAAGATACATGATGTTAAACAATGAAGAAATTTCCTCATTATATGACCATAAAATATACAACATCAAAGTCCTCATATAATGATATTAAATTTCAAGACACATGGTCCATTATACGTGTCCTATTACCAACATGAGAGCTATATCCTTGTAGAAGTACCTAGTATATGGTCCCTATCTATAAATCAAGAGTAGGGTTGAATACTCCATTTTATAAAAGAAACCTATATCTTGAATATTGGGTACTATCTATGGAGCTTCATATTTTTTCTATCCAATATAAAGATGAAATTTAAAAGTGCCTCTCCCTTATGTAAGAGTTCAATCTATATAGGGATCTGTTTACAAGAACTATTTATGGATTGATTCGCATACCATGGGATACACAGTAACTCCATGATAATATATTTTTAGTTCCTAGTAATGTTTTTTCATTGATTTAAACCATGTCCCACCAAGGAATCCAAATCCATGTAGAGATTCTTATTTTCAATGAAATAAAAATTCCCCCACACGTTCACTATCATGAAATCTCATGTAGTTTGAATGATTCACCAATTGGACTTTTGTTTTTCATACCTATAATAAAAAATGTGATCTTATAGGCCCCAGAGAGTCATTTTTACTAACATGATTGAGTTTCATTCTTATTCAGAGATAAGAAAATCGGTTTCTGTGGAATGAAATTAAAATGTGTATGAGTAAGATCTACATAAGAGATTCAGAAACATGTTCTCTAGTTTATGGAAATATGATCAAAATAAAATGAACCTTCCCTTACATATGAGTCAGATCTATGATGGTTTAATTTTCATTAAAATAACTACATATGGATTGATTCTCATTCTAATGAGATATGTAGTGACACTATGGTTTTATATCGAAGGACGAGCCTCCAACATTTGGTCCAAGAACTATGACCATAAAATATGCATTCCACCCCATGGGATAATCTATTTTAGAAGAAGGCTTGTCATTAACATTGGGTTCTACCATGACATTTCTATGTTGCATGTCCTGGATTTTTTGTATAAGTTGTATGACCATAAACCACAGTAATATTTTGTCCAAGCTATATGACCTTAAACACTATCTCTTTGTTATACTAATTTAATTACCTTAAACTAAAAATCAAAATAATATTAGGTTGTATACATTTTCCATGATAAGTGATCAATATATGGGTGCATAACCTTTAGGGTGTTTTAATAATTCTTGAATATTCATGTTCTTTATGAACCTACTTCATACCTTCTTATGGATGAATCATCAAGTCTTTTTATTTGATTAATCCTCTTGTTAATTTTTCATGTGAAAATTTTGCTATCAAGGTTTGATTGTTCTAAAGGGACCCTGCTAGAAAATTATGGTGAAGAGAACACTTTACCCCAAAGCTTCTGAAGTAACCCCCAGTGGATGTTTTGGTCCTATAGGAAAGGCCACATGAACCCCATGTGATTTTTTATAGATTGAGTGTGGTTATGGGTACCCTACTCCCACCAATATCCATTAACTGATTGTGGTATTAGTTTTCTAACATTACTAATGGTTATTATATTCCCACCGTTATCCAGTTAATATTGATTTAGATATCAATGGTTATGATTTAAACACTTCATAACCCTCTTATTCAAGAAGATTAAATAAGATTCAAGTACCCTTAATGTTAGGAATTCATGTACCATTCTCACCTTCAAAGTAAGATTATGACTCTATATTATTGTTACCATTACTATATAGATATATATATCCTTTTGATATGTTTAATAATTAAGTTGATCTTATCCTTTTGGAAACTCACACCCAACCAGAGTCCAAGCTCGATGACCATAAAATGAACACCTCAGTTTGAGCATTAAGATATTAAACTAAGTGTACTTAACAACGAGATAATTTATACAAGTTTTAACCTCTCCATTCACACTAAGTTCTTATTATACCTTGAAGTATGTAATTTCTCACCAAAAAATCTTGTTCCATGTTTTGTGGACTTAAAACCACATCAATATTTGGTCAAATCTGTATGGCCTTAAATTCTAGCCAAACATTGGTACGACTTTCATGACTTTAAACTTACAATGGAATGATACATAGTACTATTTGGGTTGAAAACCCAAAAATACACCTTGGAAAAAAGTTGAGGGTCTTCTCATTGGGAATGGACCCTGAATATCCTAGAAAAAACATTAGCATTTAAATAAAAAGGAAAAAAGAATAACAATTTCCAGGTTAAAAACCTGTAAAGGGAAGTCTAAGTAAAATCCAAGTCCATGCTTACTAGGCCTCCCATTAACGGCTTAGGAAAATTTTAGAGTGAAAATAAAAAGGTACAAATATTATAGGGACTATTATTTTACTTATAAAAAATTGATCTATGCTCTCTAGGTCCACTGGCCTAGGAAAAAATTAGAGCACATATCTATTTTTTCAGATCTGTTTGAGGGTACCTAGTACCATCATTACTTTAAATTGTATGATAATAGTTCCATCATTAAGGACCATAAACAACATAGAGTGTCCCACTCGGTGTGTCCTAAAATGTGGTAGAAGATCCAGAATCATTCAATAAATCTACAGAAACATGGGACTTTACCAATGAATCCAAAAAAAATAGACGATATCCTTTATCCAACATATAATTGAGATCTATGTAAGATATTTAATCATATAGTTCTTAATCAGTGAACCTATGTTGAAAATTTTATCCCTCTATGTATGAGGTTTATCTATACAGAATAACCTTTATTAGAACTATATAAGGACTGATTCTTGTACCATGGGATACGTAGTGGCATCCATATCCCTTATCTTAGACCCAACCAAAAATTCCTTTTCACCCAATCCTATTTCCATCATAGAATCTATACATGATCTAATTTCAAGTCATCTAAACCCAAAGTCAGGTTTTTCCCTATGGAAAACTTAATTCTTTAAATATTATTCATCTTGGAAACCCAAAGCCTATCCCTTCCAACCACCCAAAACCCCCAGGTAAATTTATCCTCTTGGTAAAATTAAAAATCCATGAGATGAGATGATCCTTTTGGATAGTATCCTCTAATTGGTGAGAAATATCCAAATCACACCAGATGATTTATAAATGCATAAAATTGTCATATATTTAAAACAAAATATGATTCTTTTCATTCTAAATTAATCCAATTCTATGGGGGGTGGGTTGGCATTGAAAAATATATTCTATGCACTTTTCAACATGACCAGTGATACTATCCTCACTTGGAAAACACATTCTGAGTTTGAGTAAAGATATGTCTCTATGCCAAAAAAAGAATCTGATTGGATTTACATGTGAAAAAATACTTATCATACTCTAAGGTATAGAGATTTATTATAAATGTTACCCAATACAAGGGTGTACTTTTATTTATAGTATTTGATTTGACTACTCACTAGGTGGAAAGAGAATTAAAAATTAAAATTTTTGGTCATTAAAAGTTAGGTTTCATTTTAGATAGAATAAAAATTGAAAAAGTATAAAATCCCACAAGAAATATTTCTCTGACTGCATAGAATTTTTTCTCCGACCACATAGAACCACACATAGTACGCCAAACAACCATCCTAAAAACTAAAGTTTTTTTGTGGTCTGAGGTGGTTTGTTTTGGTATCCTATGAACTAAATTCATTTATAGCCATCCATGTGTAGAAATCCCCAGGTGAGATTCATTTGTAAACCTCCTATCAGGAAAACCATTTGAGGAAATGCTATGCGGAACCCTTATACGACCACCCTCCTTCACAAATCACTATGCGACATCATTTTTCTATGTGGCCGACAATTCCATAAAATTGGTTATTCACCACCACCTATAAATATTGACACCCACTTTAGGGGATGCTGGTGAAACATTTATGAAAGGGTGGAATAGACATGAAGAACACTCAACATGCATGAATTCTCCTAGAACTATTCAGGTAAATTTCCTAAAATCTAAACAGGAGATAGACTTTTCAAATAAATCCATATGTGTAATCCCATTTACAGAGCCCTTATGTGGAAGCCCCTTTGCAGAACCCCTATATGGATTCCTTTTGTGGGAAGATCTATGTAGCCAACCCTTTATACTCGCTAGTCTATACCACAAGGGCTGCTCCCCACACACCCCGATCAGGATCATTGTTGGACTATGGTCCTGGCCCTCTGGGCGAATCACTTTGTTACCATCACTGACCCCCATAAAAACTAGAGCGTCAAACCATGAAATTTTCAGGTCCAAATTAGGAAATTTTTAGTTTCATCATATAAATACCTAACATCCACCCCATAAATTACCATGAGTCGAGATTCTCCTCTAGGTTCCAGAACCATTGACATCCTCCTAGGTGTAAGCTCCAACCAACCTCTATGTTACCATGATTTATATTATTCTCATGGTTTTAGAAACATGGGAATCATCCAAGGAGTAAGTCCCAACAAAAACTTAAATCACCATGAGTGAAGATTCTCCTCATGGTTCCAAAAACATGGGAATCCACCTTGGTTTAATCCCTAATCAAACCTTAAATCACTAAGAGTTAGGATTCTCCTCATGGTTCTAGAAACATGGGAATCATCCTAGGTGTATTCCCCAAACAATTCTTAAATCACCATGAGTCTTAATTATTCTCATGGTTCAATAAATATATACATCTTCCTTGGTGTAAGCCCAAACCAATCCTCAAATAACCAATAGTTGAGATTTTACTCATGGTTCTAGAAATATGGGAATCCTCCTAGGTGTAATCCCCAACCAAACCTCCAAATTATCATGAGTTTAGATTCTACTCATGGTTAAAAAAACATGGGAATTATCCTAGGTTTAATCCCAAACCAAACCTCTAAATTACCATGAGTTGAGATTCTTCTCATGGTTCCAGATATCTAGGAATCCTCCTAGGTGTAAGACCCAATCAAACCTTAACTCATCATGAGTCAATATTATCCTCATGGTTATAAAAACATGGGTATCCTCCTAGGTTTAAGCCCTAACCAAACCTTAAATCACCACGAGTTTAGATTCTCCTCATGGATCTAGAAATATGGCCATCCTCCTAGGTGTATCCCCAACCAAACCTATCATTAAATGTGACTGATATTACAATGTATCTTATTTCTCACACTGAGTATGACTCATGTGGTCTTAGTGATTTGTGATGACCATCCCAAATTCGTTATGAATGGGCCTACATTATGGTAATCCTCCATATGTGTGATCCCCAACCCAACATAACTATGTGAGATTTGATTCTCGACCAAATGGGATATGTAGGAATCCTCCCTGAGGTCCAAACCTCACACCCCAAATTGACCCTAACAGATCTATGTTATGTCCCAGGTAGGTTCATATCCAACTAAGAGGGTCCTATTAATTCTATTTCCCCTTCATCACCATACTTATTTGATTACATTACCAATAAAATCATGCCACCACCTGGAAGAGCACATGCCTTTCGGGTCCCCTAGGCTGATTTAGTGTAAGTCCCACACCAGCCTTGGCTTAGAACCTTATACCTAGATATCATTTCCACATAATGTTAAACTACATGGATTGGTCCTTGACATATGAACTTAAAATGTAATATGTGTCCCATTAAGTGGAACTAAACAACGTGGGTTCTAATTCATTTCACAATGATACATAGAAAGATATATCACAGGCCTAATCCCAACTCAAAAAAAAAATGCATCCCTAGATAAAAACAAAATCCAGAGACCCTAACTTGTTGTATTTATAACAAAGCATCATAAAATTAATAAGATAATATGGGGAAACTCAAAATATTACAGAGGTTTTCATCAAACACATGGTCTCGATCATATCACCAGAATAAGGGAAACCAGTCCCATATTGGTATTTTGGAAGGATTCATGAATAATTCATAAATCTATAAAAGAGTCCCTGATTAAGAAATAGTTCCACTAGAAGGTTTGATGAGACTAACCTCCAATCATCTTGGACAATAAATTTTCTAATGGTATCGTTATAGAAAAAAAGTGACCACTTACCTTTGGAAAGTAGGACCACATTGACTCAAAATGAGCTTGGGTGCAAAGAATGTCAGAAAGAATTGGTTAAGATTATATCATGAGAAAACAAAGAATGAACATACTTGTATTTTTTTACAACATAAAGGGTGGGAATTATTTATTTTATTCAAAACATAAAGGTTGTAAATTCTTAAAAATTTTCACAACTTAAAGGGTGCAAATTCTTGTATCTGTTCATAATATGATTATTTCCTATGCTTACGTTTTTTATAGTTCCTTATTATGATTTTTTAGTGGCATTCCATATTTCTATGTCATAATCATATGATTATTCTCCATGGAACATGTTTCTTATCTCATATTCTTATTCCATGGTATATGTTTTTTTATTTTAGATTACATGTACTGATTTAATGACTTATGAAAAACTCTTATTATTCCATGTTCATTTAATAAGACATTTATCTCATGCTCATGTTTTATCAAATACCAATGATCTAACCCTTGATTATATATTGATAAGTTTACCTTACTAATCATTTCATATCACACCATTCATATGTTTACATTCCCTAGGTTATGAAGAAAAGTGTAAACTATGAGGAGTCTATAAAGGGGGTGTAGTGTGGTTAGATTATAGAGAAATGTTCACAAGTATTGTAAAATAAGTTACTTATATAGCCAATCCACAAATACACCAAAAAATTAATTCTTAGGATTGTGATATTATTTATGAAATATGATGTTTAACTTATGAAATTATGTAAAATGAAGAAATAATTAGCTTGATTTTCCTTAGTTTTCATTGAATCCAATTTTTAAAGTATGTGTTTTAGTGCTAGATATAAGATTACAGTTTTGGGGTTCCAGAATGCATATGACTACAATTTTTTTTTATATTCAGATTTTTTATGTAATAAATCCCACTTTATAAGAAATTATATGAGAAATGATAATGGATGAACTAATATTGTAATATAAGGTCCCACTATAAACCCTGGGGGTGAATTAAGATGTCTTTAAATTTACCTTTTTTAATAATAACTAGATCTTTTATTCATGTTTAAAAGAAACATTTAATCTATCACAATGATCACACATAAGACAAAATTGAATATATAAAAATAATGGATCACTGAAAAAATGATTATACTTAGTTTATATGAACTATACTACATTTGAGGAGAATATATCAATGATGTGTTGATATGACTAATAATCACTAATCCATTGGTTTGTGATTACAATTTTTAGGACAAGCTCACAACTCATCCAAGGTCTATGCTCTCTTCCTTTATTTTTTTCACTACTTACCAAGAGGTTTATCAAAGTTAATGTTAACATTATTGGATTTGGTTCCCTATAATGAACTACTATATACATTTAATTACCAAAATATTATTAACTTTGAATATTACTTAATATGCTACCACATCTTGATCATTCTTCCATGTGACAATGAATGTGATAATGTCCTTAGAGTACGTGTTTCACAGAAAGGTCATAACAATTCATCACTATGATGATAACCTCCAAGTGATAGGATAGTATTCATAAATACATATTATATGGCCATGTAATATTGTTTTATGGGACACAAATGATATAGGCTATTAGGGGTAGGGGAATTATAAAACATTGAGACTTCTTATCATGATGTTCATTCTTAGTAATCTCTTAGAAAAGAGGTTATGAGAACTAGAACCAACTATAGGAAATCCACATTTATATGTGTCATTGGATGTTCCAATATAAAAAAGTGTATAATGATCCTCAAACTATAATATTATTATTAATTCATATCATATGTTACATACTTTGATGTATTGATGAAAACAATGACGACATATGCTTGTGGTGAGGTATGATATGTTTGGTATGTCACTATTGATTTTAAATTAATGAATAATGAATGTAAGGATTTATCAAATCTATTATTTAATGGAAGCTGATATATTAGTCCCTTTGATGAGAATAGGACTATATAATTAAGTGCAAGACCATGTAATTCTTTGGAAAGTTCATTTGTAGAAATTTAAAGAGACATCAAGAGCATAGGCTGATGAAACCAATATGAAACCTACTTGACTAGATATATATGAAATTGGGTTATATTACATAGTGTGAGTTTTTATGAGGTTTCCTGTCATTTTGGAAATAACCCCTTTCTTTATGGGTTCCATAACATGTTTCTTGATGCTGACCTTGGATTTTTAGTGGTTTTATCTAATTCTACTAATAAGAGGGCATAGATGGTCACATACTAAGTGTATTTGAATCATTAGTTAAATTATATATTAATTTAACATGTTGAATAAATATTATTCTTATATATGGTTAAATATTTTTTAATTTTTGGTTGATTTTAAATATTTAGTCACCAGTTATTCGAGAGAATATTTTTTAGTTGCATATTTAATAAATATTTATTTTCTATTTTGGAGAATATAATATTTATTTATCTTTGAATAATTTAGTGATATTTTTTTAAATAAGAAAATAATCACAATTCAATGTTCGATAAATACCGAGGAGGGTTGGTGATCCAAGTTGATGGTCTGACTAGGAATGATGTATTAAATATCATTTTATGATATTTATTTTTCTATGAGTTTAGCACATGTCTAGTAAATAATAATAATATATTATTATTATTATTTAGACACAGGGTTTAATGGTGATTAGGTTATTGTCCAAGAGCCTATGTGTAATTACCAAACCTAAACCAGCTTTATAAATACCTACTTATATCTTTTCCTACGTTAGCCAAGGGTTGTGGTCGAAGTTGTGCTCAATTAATTCTAGAGAAAATATACTCAAGCCCTAGAGAGGTATCCCTCTAGAATTCTCTCAAGAATAGAGATAATCCTCCTCCTCTACACTCTTAAGTCTATGGAGAACTAAAAGAATCATTCCACCTCTAAGTGATTCTTGTGGTGATCAATGGTGAACGACACAAGCATTAGAATCTTATGTTCCAACACCTAGGGATTTCTGCAGTGACATTTGAAGGTTCATAAAGAACATGTGGACATTTCATAGAGGGATTATAACATTTAATACTCTCTCCATAATGGATGTACAATAATAATTGGTAAACCATTTCATCAATGAAATTTCAACACAAGGTAATTCTTATTTTATATCAATTAATTATAAATTATATATTATGATCATATCTCATGGATTCCAGGGTTTCAATTCATCTAGTTATGAGGATAAATATAAATAAGTTAATGAATTTCCCTTATTGGGAATGGGATCAATAACTTCCATTGCACCTCAAAACCATCATGTGGTATCAGAGAAGTCACATATCAATTTATTATTATTTATTTATCAATAATTATTTATATAAATTAATTATAAGTTTTCATTTATAATTTATTAATTATTTAATATTAATTTTATTATTATGTGACCATTTTGTTTTATATGATTTAAAACAGATTAATTAGAGGTAAAGAATGATTGAATATTCCATTAGAAGGTGTAGGAGATTATGTCTATAAGACATGGATGCACATAATGTATTTGAAAATTAGATGTCATGTATCAAGGTTCACCGCACTTGGATGTAGATAGAGATACATGACCCAATGAGTGAAAAATAACACATGGTGAGAATTAAATACACCACATGTTGAACAAGACAGATTGTAACACATTTTATTGGACTACACGATATGTAGTTGACATATATTCTATATAGTGTATTTTTATTGAAATTCAAGCAATTCATGTTGTTAAATGGGAATTGTATATTTATTACATGATTTGTGGGATTGGTGACTATGAAACATGGAGGTTACATGATGTGTAGATATCATAAAAATTATAAGACTCATTAATTCCATGACTGAAATACATTATGAGTCCCTAGGAATATATTGTGTAAGACTTTAAATGACATATAGCCCATTGTAAATGTTACGTAATGAGGACCCGTTTTTGTAGTGTACACGATATGTGTGTTTTTCATTCCTGAATTAATTGCACAAAACAAAATTAATTGTTACATTAAACCACTATACATAAAATGTTGTGGTGGAAATGTGTGGTTCAGTTTAAACAATAATAAATTCCTAATTAATTTCTACATTAAATTAATCTGTAAATACATGCCATTTGTATGTTATAAATTTTGTGTATTTATAATTTATATTTAAAGAGGTATATAATGTGTTGTTTCAGGCATGGCCATGTGTCTTAAATATAAATATCCATTACTCATCTTGACACACTACAAACCATGTAATATATGAAATTTTGTGGACACAATATATTCCATGTAAATTACTAGTACATGAATATCAAGGTTCCATGTAGTTTGGATGGGCACATTTCATGTTGACTCATAATACACACTATGTAGTTAATTAATTTTAAATAAGAAAAAAATTAATTAATTTAATCTATTTAAAATTTTAGTGGATGGTTATCTCCAATACTATTCATTTAGACAATTAAGATAAAATGAATGAATTGATTAAAAAGATAATTAATTCATGTGGTAATTTTATCCTAATAATAAAGAATGAATTGAAATAAATTCTAGACAGTTTACATTTTTGTATGTGTTTCACATGTGGATGATCATAAGCATATAATGACTTATGTATGTTATTGGTTTCTTTTAATTTGTTATCATTTAGTTAAAAATATGGAATGTGTGTAATCCCCTCTTTATTTTGCAAGGGCCTGTATGCCTACAATTTATTTTATGTAAAACCCCCTCAACCTATCCATTTTTCCCATCACCTAAGTTTGAGTAAAATTATATGTAAAGGAGAAATATTCAAGGTGAATGGAGGAAATTTAAATTTATAACTAATGTGAAAGTAATACATGAGATACATAGGTTCTTAGGTGGAAATTGTAAAAAGAACCATGAATGGTCACGTGAGATATTTTCCTAGGGTCAATGGTTCTTTTATCATCCATTAAATAAACCAACCATTAAAAAAATCAAGATCATTCCATTTTATTATTTTATTTTTGTTATTTTAATGGTTAATTATTTATGGGTGCTTTATCACTATCACTTAATAAATGAATTAACAAGAAACCAAGATGGAATTAAAATAAATTGGATTATGCATAAATGTTATCAATACATGGATAATCACTTTAGTAAAATCTACTTAATATAAACAATTATGGGACAAGATTAAATTATAAATTTATGTACAATGATTCTAATACCTAAAATAAAAAATTTAATTCAATAAATCCTTCCATTACTCAAGTTAATATACAAATATAGTTCAATGTAATTCATCAACCTTTATTATAGTGCTTCTAATTAGCATGGAGTTTTAACTTAAGTTTTGGTCTGACTTAACCAAGTTTGTATGAAGGGTTGTTCTCCTTTTCAAGGCACAATGAAACTAGTAGCCAAGTGTTGATGAAATCCAAGTCCAGGATTTTAGGATTTGGGATTCCACTCAATGGATCAAGGAGTTATGAGTTAATGAATTTGGAAAATATATGTCAACCAAAATACCATTGAATATATTTTTAGGCCCCTATATTGGTTATAAGAAGGGATATATGGATCCTTAACGCTATAATATCCATAAAATAAGATATTTTTGAAAACAACGGTGAGGGATATTGGGTTTCAAACAAAATTTTCAAGGCTAATAAATAAAATTTATTATGTCATATCTTTTGTTAATAAAGATAAAAATCTAAAATATGAATTTAATTAAATGTGTAATATGGAAAGAAAAAACATCATAATGCTTAGATCATT
Organism: Viscum album; assembly: GCA_963277665.1. Taxonomy (NCBI): domain Eukaryota; kingdom Viridiplantae; phylum Streptophyta; class Magnoliopsida; order Santalales; family Viscaceae; genus Viscum; species Viscum album. The sequence continues at coordinate 622,257,552 of OY728150.1, read as the reverse complement.
TAGAAAAATATAGTGTCCTCACTAGTATATATTTCCTAGGGTAGTAAAGTTTTTTATACACTAAAATACTATAATAAAATTTATACTATGTTCTAGAGTCCCTTATACCAGCACAACCCCCTCACAAAGTGAGAAAAGGTGATAAGGATTCCTAAAGAAGGTACATGGGTATGTTCTCACCATCACTTGCATTAGATATCAATTATATCTGTAGAATAGATAATAAAACATAAGGACATGAATTTATATACCATGGTATCTCATATTCTATCTACTAGAAGTATAATTAGATAATATTGATAAATGACATTGTCACTACACTATTTTAGTGTAAATTGGTAGAAGGCATTTACCTAGTGATTTTCTTTAATATACTGAACTACATTGATAAGTTGGGAAAGTCTATATTCCATATGTATAATAAATTATACATTAATATAATAATATCATCCTTAACTTATGACTTCTCCTTATTCCTATAGTATTATGAGGCTAAGATTATTAGTGAACAACTTTATAATCTTTTAACCAACCTTCTCTAGAGAGATAAAGGTTACATGAAACTCGGTTCCACAAGCTTTATCATAAAAAACACGAAAGGAAATGGTTGAAAATCCCATAAGTATTTTATATTAAATGGTGAATTTATAATTTCCTTCAATGAGACAAAATATTTAAAGGTAGTGTGGTGAAAATGTGGATATTTACTTCTCATGCAGATAAAAATGTTCTTTGTAGGGAACTACAATGAATTAAAGTTGAGGAAAGTGGTTGAGTCTACTTCAGATATATTCATCATTGAATATAGTGTTTCTATTTCATTTCGTGGGCATTAAATACTCTCTTGTATTAAAATACTAAAACCAAGAAAGAAAATTATCAAGAATTAAGGTGTATTATCCCAAATGAGGATAAGGGGTGATTCTTATATCATCAGTGAGAAGCACATGACTCTAAGATGTAAGTAAATACTCCAAAAGGTTGAGGAAGGGTGATTCTTGTACTAGTAGTGATAATGTAAAAAATTATGATTTCTCAATTAATATATTATAGTTGAACTATTTTTTGAATTAAATGTTATATATACATTTATCTCAGTGTTATGTTGGAAAAAATGAGACATTGTTTATTTTCAAATTAATACTATTATAGAATTATATACTTAATTAATATTTCAGTAACACTATAATAATTGATATATAATATAATTAATAGAGGATGAATATAATTTATATAATCATACCCAGTTGTGTTAAAATAATTCTTTATCAAGTAAAACCAATGATTATTGTCAAAAATATACCAGAAGAGTATTTATTCTCCTTTTATCTAAAAACACTTTAGGAATTATCAACATAATTACTTATTGAGTTTTAGATAATGAAATATTTAGAAATAATGGTATCATATAGAGCTTCTGAAGTTAGTTCAGCTACATAGTTTGGACTATTCTAATGAGAAGAAAGATCTAAATTCATATACTTTATTAAATTTGTTTAAGAAATTTTTGGAATTATAGATGGAAGTAATCTAGGTAAGAGATATAGGATTATCTAGGATAGTATGTCATAGAATATCTTAACTAAGTATTCATCAATCATTAAATATAGAGTGAATTGTTTTCCTAAAATCACATTACCTTATTCACATCATATAAATTTAGATAGTATAATATAGTACTATGAGGATTCTTATATATATATATTGAAAGTATTCTATAATTCCTTTCTATAATTTTTTTAAAATTTAACATTGTAAAAACTAATCCTTTTCTAACTAAATTGTAAAATGGATATCATATAAGTTATGATGTGATGAGAGTCCATTATGTCACAACCTAAGGCATTTTGATGAGAATCATTTGTTAAGATAGCCTTTTATTCAATTGTATATCAAAAGAGAAAAAAATTGCATCTTAATTAATTATCCTATAGCTATTGAAGAGCTTATAATCCTAATATATAATGCTATTAATAATAAAAAATACATTTATATGTGGTAAGAACATCAATTTTGATATAGTGGGAGAAAGAAAGTCTTAAATTGAATATCACCTCTAGATATGCAAGTTATTATAAGAACATTTAACTCTAAATGCTTTAGTTATACAAGTTGTTTCAAAGACACGTACTAAATAAGAAAGTTAAAAACCATAGTTGTGATATAATAATCACTACATATGGTGATACATTATTCAATAAAAATAATAAATTCTATAAGGATAAAAAAGTGAAACTTTTTATAATTGAAAGGTCAACATGATTTCAATAATGGATTCCATGTACCAAAATTTATGGATATATATTTTGAATGTATTTATAATTGATAATGTTGGAAAGTATTTAAGAGAGACTATATATAGATGGTACAATTTGGTACCAATAAAGAATGATTGATTATTTAAGGATTTAAATTATTTCAAAGGAGTATTATATGGAAAAAACATTACACAAATCCTCATGATAAAAATATATCTAAATAATAATTATCATGACAAAATTATGTTGGTAATATTCATGGAATGAAATCATGTGATGTGTATAAAATTAATATTTTTATGATACTATTGGTGTTGGAATGTCATCTTTGGTGAATTAGTGCTTAGTTTCAACCCAAGGATCACATATGAATTAGATAATCAAGAAGAATAAAACTGAAAATGTACATTGTTCGATTTGGATCAAAAACATGTTTTTATCATTATCAGTGGTCATCTCTTATAGGAATTGAATTCATAACCCTCTATATCATCCATGCATGCTCTAGATGATTGAATATTAATTTATCATCAATTTCTAGGTGATAATGTAGAGAATCGATTATGCCTTCGAGGATCTGACAATTGTGGGAGCACCATTGTTTTTATTCAAGATGGTTTTCTTGGATTAGGTGATCCAAAATCTATCTTTATCTTTATATAACATTGGAATGGAAAATATACCCTCTCAAAATCATGTGATGGATTTTCTGGATGAATAGTGGCTTCAATTTCCATAAATATGTGGGTTTCATTTATGAAAATTTAACTTTGACCCTTCTATAAATTAAATCCTTTAAATTAAACCATATTCACCATGTATGATGTAGTGAACATGTTACAAAAATCATAACTATTTTCTCACCTGTAATATCTAAACTATGATATACGATAAAATATAATCCATTAACTATAATTGTCACTCCCATTTGTTTTACAAAACGTCAATAATGATACTCATTCATAAAATATTATTACTCATAATCACTTAGAACTTGAGAATACACTAAGAAAATAAATTCAATTCCTATTATTATAAACATGAATAATAGTTAAATTATTTATTTCTAGAAATAATTCAAACTCAGACATATCTCGACCCCTAACATTGTTCCCACCATGTCCTAAACTCTAATTCACTATAATTGTCCCAGAATTTGAATACAATTTGTTTGTGTCCCTCTGGGACCTTATCTGGATAGAAGTGAGTGTTACTCACATACCATGAGTGGTATCTAACAACACATCATGTCCCCTAAGGAGGAAAGGTTTAGTTAAAGTAGCAACAACCTCCTACAAGTATATAGTGTATAATATAATCTGTTTAATTTCATGATATATCATAAAGTATGACACAAAATTTGTTTCACCATCCTTTATTTATTAATTATTTTATGACATTAATTTATGGAATTACCTTATTATACCATATCCATGGATTTAATAGAGGTACTATCATCTAAGACAAATGGTCCCAATATATCAATTCCTTTTATAAGCAACAAATCCTATCTTGATCATTCAATCAATGTAATAACAATAATGAAAAGCAGAATAGAAGATATCTCTCCAAAATATGAATGTCATGGTTTTAATATTTCATAAAAGAATGTGTTAAAATGACACACAATGATAGTTATCAAAATTAAAGAGATTTATACACATGATCATAGATAGAAACAACCCATGATACTAGAAACATGTGGTGTTCCAATTGGTGGGTCGATCCTTATGATCTCCTTTAGTCGAGATCACTAAGTTCACACTTCATGAGAAGAAGTCTCAATGATTAATATCCTTTGAAACCTAATAGCCATACATCATACTTTTCTCTTTAGTATGATGAATCTATACCATAGTACATATGTTTAAGATTAATTTTATAGTATCTCGAGGTTATCATTACAGCTAGAAACCACTATAACCACTACTAAAAAAACAGGTATTTGCGACGGGTCATTTGCGACAGGATCCCGTCGCAAATGGATTTTTGCGACGGGGGCCCGTCGCAAATGGCCCGTTGCTGAAAACGGTGTCGCAACAACAATTATTTGCAATGAGACCGTCGCTAAAGCCTTTTTTTGCGATGGGGATTCTCCCCGTCGCAAATAGTACTCCGTATATTTGTAAAAAACTTTTCAAATAGTAATGGTGACGGGCCCCGTCGCAAATACCTGTTGCGACGGGCCCACCGCAAATAGTTTTTGCAACGGGACCCGTCGCAAAAACTATTTAAAAAAATAAATAAAAAGCTATTAATAAATTATTTTAATGCATATAATAATAATACTATTTGCGACGGACATAATATCCCGTCGCAAATACTATAAAAAAATAAAAAAAATAAATTATTAATAAATTATTTTAATTAATATAATAATAATCCAATTATAATTCAAAAATAAAAAATAATAAAATATTAATAAATGATTTAAATTAATATAATAATAGAATTATAATTCACAAATAAAAATAATAAATTATTAATAAATTATTTTAATTAATATAATAATATTAGAATTATAATTCATAAATAAAAAAATATTAATAAGTTATTTTAATTAATATAAAAATAATAGAATTATTTTACATTCAAATATTAAAATAATTCAAGTATTACAAAAAAATATAATTAAATTATAATATTATAAAATTTTAATATATATATATAATTTAATATTATAAAATATAAATAATATTATTATTCATATTAATATTGTTATTTCAAAATATAATATTATTAATATTTTATAATGAGACAGAAACTACGAATAGAAAAAAAATCATATTTTGATTTCAAAAATTTTATAACATAAAAACAAACTCTAATCTGAAGGAGGGGGGGAGGGGGGGATCTGCAGATGGTGGTGGAAGAAACTCCATCCCTAAAGCATGAGTGAGTCGGCGCATGTACTCCATCTGCTCCTGATACTGCTGCTGCCACCGACTCGTCTGCTCCTCGTATAGCTGCTGCTGGCGTCGACGCTCCTCCTCATGCTGCTGATGCGTCTGCTCCTGCTCCTGTCGGAGACTCTCTATCAGTGTAGTCTGAGATCGCAACTGATCCTCATACTGTGTAGCATAAGAAGATTCACGAGCTCCTCTCGAGCTGGACGCCGACATCGCAGCACTGCCATAATAATCTCCGGGAGTCAGTCGAGAGCTGATACCAACTACCTGGCCCTTCTCGAAGGCATACTGGGTGGCCTGCATCCATGCCCCCTCATCAAACTGATGGCCAGTGGTCTGATCTGATGACTCGGCCTGACTCTCAGGCCGGGCCTGTGACGCTGCGGCCTCATATGACTCCTGTAGTTCCAATTTAAAATTAAAATTGTGAATATATTATATGTAGTTAATTTTTAAACTTGAAAACAAATAATACTGACCACGATGTGATGCTGACGATCACCTCTAAGCTCTCCAGTAGCAGGATCACTATACATCCTCCGATATACGTCGTACTCCGTAATATCGGGGTTCTCGACAGCCTATAAGAATAAAAAATAAACTGTTAATATTTATAGTTATATAAAATATTTATAAATAATGTACGTACCAGATGCTGTCTATGAGTACTGAAAGAACGACTCCCAGCTCGATGAGTCACCTCCTGTCTCCCCCGATTCTTCCTGCCCACCGATGATCTCCTCTGAAAGGCACCACTCAACCAGTGCGCACATAATCCATCCCATACATGGGATGAAATGTACTCTGGTCGGTGTGCTCTACATGACTCGTCAAAATCTGACACTCCTACTTTCTTCATGGCAGCTTTTCTTAAATTGCGCAAAAACTGACGAAGGCGATCACGCATGGCCACCTCCCATGCCTCGTGGATGGCGTCACGCATGGTATCCTCGATCGGATACCATAAACCCTACAAATAAATCAAAATATCAAGTTAGAAATGAAATAATTTTCAAAATAAAAATTATTTATTTACGTACGTACCAACCAATGGTCGAACATGGTCTGCTGCACATCAATGGGAATCTGCTCCCATGTGGTCCACGGCTGAGAGAAATAGTTGCGCAAAATAGTGCTTCCCTGTCCGATTGCTATATGCAGAAAACTATAAAAATAATAATCATTTATTATGTGAATAGATTAATGAAATCTTAGTCAAATCCACAGGTTATCACACAGGTTATCACACCTCCGTGTGCGTGGATCAAACCCAAGACGTGGACGTCGCTCGGGGACGGGGTCAGGAATCATCAATCGTGCAAGACCGCGCCCCCTCCGCGTACTCCCTGGAGCGCCTGCAGGCTGAGGGTCATCTGCCAGCAACTCATCCGCATCGAAAGGCAGGTCAGCATCTGCCAACTCATGAAATGTGGCGTCGTCCATCTGAAATATAAAATGTTAATGTTGTTAGAAAATAATTGATAATTACTATTATATATACATATATACATATTATGATTGTATATAAATACCATGGAATTCTATCAGTGTTCATCTTCATCATCATCTTCATATATGTCAATGTCATCTTCATATTCCTCCTCAACATCATTGATATCCATTCGAGTTACAATTGCTTCATCTCTTACCATTTCAAATTCATATGTGACATCATTAACATCATTGTCATCACCGACTCTTAAATGTGGGGTTTCGTCATCGATACTCATGTATCTTTGTAAAAAAGATTGATTTTGAGTACTCTCTTGAAAAACTTTAATTCTTTGCACATCAGTGAAATCACATTCACTTTGAATAAACTGATTGTCTCGAATTTTGATTTTTATTACACTCCACCAATCAGTCAAGTCTCTTGATGTAGCACAATACTTTGCGTAATAAACTTGATGTGCCTGTTGAGCCAATAAGAATGGTTCATTTACTGCGAGAACACTTTTACATTTAATATCGATGATTCCATGAGTCGGATGAACACGTACGCCTCTCTCTGTATCCAACCACCGACATTTGAACATGGTTATGTAATGTTGTCCAAGATAACAGAGTTCAATGATTTCATCAAGTATTCCATAAAATTCAACTTCATTTTCTCGATGATGAGATCCTCTCAAACTAACTCCACTGTTCATTGTTTTTTTCGATTCCCCATATGCATGTGTGTGAAATCGAAATCCATTCACCACATATGCATTATAAGTTTTAACAAGTTTGGAAGGTGGGTTACTCGATACACACAACCGTTTGTCAATTTTATCAGCATGTCGAGACACCTGAAAATTTGTGAAATAATTATCAATATAGTAAACTATACATTGAATGAGTTGCTAAAAGATAAAGAATTTATGTTACCAGTTTTTGAAACCACTGAGAGAAATTTTTCAGTCGACGTTCTTCGAGAGCAGCTGCTATAATTTGTGGAATTTATTTCTTGATATGATTATCATACAACCTATAAAAACCAAAGTTATTTACTGTAACATAAATGATAGAATAAGTAATATAAACACTTACAGTACAACTGATGTCATCTCTTCATAGTTGAGCTGAACATATATATGAGCTCTATGATGTTCATCATCTGAAAGCCAGTGTTCATAAACTCCACCAAAACCAAGCTCTGGCTGGTTGAAAACAGATAATTGATTGTCGATTTCATCAATATTCCTCTCGTTCCGTCCCATTCGGTTGTGTTTTGAAGGATACTCAGATTCAAAATAATGGGAGCAGAAAAAAGATATTTCCTCTTGCAAATAAGCTTCTGCAATAGATCCTTCAACAGATGATTTGTTTCGTACTTTTCTTTTCAATTTTTGCATGCATCTTTCAAATGGGTACATCCATTGAAACTGTACTGGACCTCCACATTTGGCTTCATATGGAAAATGTAACATCAAATGTTCCATTGAGTCGAAGAAAGACGGTGGAAATATTTTTTCCAGTTTACATATAATTACAACAACATCTTTTTCAAGTTTTCCTAGAGCATCATAATCTACTGTAGCCGCACAAATTTCCCGAAAAAATGAGACATGTCTGTTATGGAATCCCAAATCACAGAATTCAACATACCTCTTAATCCAATGGGTAGAAGTCTTTCCATTATAACATGAAAATCATGACTTTTTAATCCAGTAATATGACCATTCTTTACACATCTACCCAAATTGGAAGCACAGCCATCTGGAAGTCTCAAATCTGCAATCCACTAACAAAATAATAAACGGTTTTCTTTAGACAGTGTATAAGCTGCTTTTGGTTTCAGTAACCTTTCTGTTCTGACATTCTCAAACAGTTCCAATTCTGGACGCCTGCAAATTTAGGCAAGATCTAAACATGCATTTTCATTGTCTTTTCTCTTTCCTGGCGTATCCAAAACTGTATGAAACAAATTATCAAAACAGTTCTTCTCAATATGCATGACATCTAACATGTGTCGGACCAACAAATCAGACCAATATGGCAAATCCCAAAATATGCTACGTTTAATCCAATTGTGTTCTTTCCCAAAACCAGAAATTTTCTATTGGTTTATTGTGGGACCAAAAGTGATGGGAGGTAATGAAAATACAACTGATTTTAACTCCAAACCTGATAGCATTTTTGGAGGTCCATCCCTTTCAACTGTTCCTTTTCTGAAATGAGATCTGTTTCTGCGAAAAGGATGATCAGCTGTAAGAAATCTGTGATGACAGTAAAAATAACAAGGTTTCTTTCCATGAATGAGAATAAATGCTTTGTTCTCTCCCATACAGTAAGGACATGATTTCTGACCATGTGTACTCCAGCCAGATAACATCCCATAAGCCGAGAAGTCACTAATTGTCCACATCAATGCTGCTCTCAGTATGAAATTTTGTGTTGTTGCAACATCATATGTATTGACACCAGTACTCCACAATAAATTTAATTCATCAATCAATGGTTTCAAATAAACATCAATATTTTTCTTCGGATGTCCTGGAATTAGTAAAGTCAAAAAGATATATGGCTCCTTCATCAACATCCATGGAGGTAAATTGTACGGAGTTAAAAAAATAGGCCAACATGAATATTGACTACCATAAGATCCAAACGGACAGAAACCATCAGTGGAAAGGCCCAGTCAAACATTTCTAACTTCTAAAGCAAAGGATGGATGCACTGTATCAAAATGTTTCCATGAATCACCATCGGCTGGATTATTCAAGCTTTTATCGGTTGAAATATTCTCTTTATGCCATGAAATCATTGTCGTTGTATTCTTAGACATGAATAAACGCTGAAGTCTGGATGTTAGAGGAAAATATCTCAACTGTTTTACAGGAATCAAACTAGACTTCCCGTGTTGTCCTTCTTTATATCTCAGTTGCCCACATGTGGGACAACTATCTAACGACTCATTTTCCCCAGAATATAAAATGTAATCATTTGAACATGCATGAATCTTTTGACAAGTAAGTCCCAAATTTCGAACCAGCCTCTTACTCTCATAGTAATTTGCAGGAAAAACATTTCCTTCGGGTAACAGTGTTTTAAGCAAAGAAAATATCTGGTCAAAACAGGTGTTTGACATTCCGTTATCTGATTTGATAGCCATAAATTTTGTAACTGCTTCTAATTTGCTCATCTTGCAGCCAGGATATAATTCATCCTCAGCAGACCTCAACAACTCATAAAATTCAGACGGTGCCAACTCAGGATTTGAAGCTATATCAGCTGGAGTTTCTGTATGTTGAACAGATGAACCTGCAACATCATTTACTAAATCTTGAAACCGGGATGAATCCGGAATCAAGTTGGTATCACCTGCTCTGGAACTGCGTTCACCGTGTTGATACCAAAAAACATAATCTGGTTGAAAACCAAAACGCAAGAGATGTTCCCCCACTTTGTCAAACGTGTCAAACGTTCTCAATGCACATTTTCTGCAAGGGCAGTTTATTTTGCCTTCTGAAACAAATTCTGGATTTGATGCCACAAATGATAAAAAACTCTCCACACCCTCTACATATACTGGATTTAAACTAGAACCTTTTGGATTTCTATGTTGATTTATCCATATGCGGTCACCTAATAATGATTGTTGACGACCTCGTTGTTCCATATTTTTCTATAAAATATAAAAGCATTACTAGTTTTGAATAATTTGTTAGAAAAAACACTCAAGCTAGGATAATTATAGAGTTTACATCATACACGACTGACACAAACTTTTTATTGAGATAGACCTAAAATTTGACCATTTAAGAATTAAATATGTTGAGAATAAAGCAAAACCTGTTACAAATATTGATAATTTTAATATTATATAAATTTTTTATTATTTTCATAGTACTAATATTATTGGTAATTATTACTAATTATTGGTAATTATTACTAATTATTGGTAATTATTACTAATTATTACTAATTATTACTAATTATTGGTAATTATTACTAATTATTACTAATTATTGGTAATTATTCCTAATTATTGGTAATTATTCCTAATTATTGGTAATTATTCCTAATTATTACTAATTATTACTAATTATTACTAATTATTACTATTTACCGATAATTATTGGTAATTATTCCTAATTATTGGTAATTATTACTAATTATTGTTAATTATTACTAATTATTGGTAATTATTACTAATTATTACTAATTATTACTAATTATTACTAATTATTGGTAATTATTACTAATTATTGGTAATTATTACTAATTATTACTAATTATTGGTAATTATTACTAATTATTACTAATTATTGGTAATTATTACTAATTATTACTAATTATTGGTAATTATTACTAATTATTACTAATTATTGGTAATTATTACTAATTATTGGTAATTATTCCTAATTATTGGTAATTATTTCTAATTATTGGTAATTATTTCTAATTATTGATAATTATCGGTAATTATGGGTAATTATTGGTAGTTATTACTAATTATTGGTAATTATTACTAATTATTGGTAATTATTACTAATTATTGTTAATTATTACTAATTATTGTTAATTATTACTAATTATTACTAATTATTACTAATTATTACTAATTATTGGTAATTATTACTAATTATTGGTAATTATTACTAATTATTACTAATTATTACTAATTATTGGTAATTATTGGTAATTAATTCTAATTATTGGTAATTATTAGTAATTATTACTAATTATTGGTAATTATTACTAATTATTGGTAATTATTACTAATTATTGGTAATTATTACTAATTATTGGTAATTATTACTAATTATTACTAATTATTGGTAATTATTACTAATTATTACTAATTATTGGTAATTATTACTAATTATTACTAATTATTACTAATTATTGGTAATTATTACTAATTATTGGTAATTATTACTAATTATTGGTAATTATTACTAATTATTGGTAATTATTACTAATTATTGGTAATTATTACTAATTATTACAAATTATTACTAAATATTACTAATTATTACTATTTACCGGTAATTATTGGTAATTATTGGTAATTATTCCTAATTATTGGTAATTATTACTAATTATTGTTAATTATTACTAATTATTACTAATTATTACTAATTATTACTAATTATTGGTAATTATTACTAATTATTGGTAATTATTACAAATTATTACTAATTATTACTAATTATTGGTAATTATAGCTAATTATTACTAATTATTGGTAATTATTACTAATTATTACTAATTATTGGTAATTATCGGTAATTATTGCTAATTATTGGTAATTATTATTAATTATTATTAATTATTACTAATTATTGGTAATTATTACTAATTATTGGTAATTATTACTAATTATTGGTAATTATTACTAATTATTGTTAATTATTACTAATTATTGGTAATTATTACTAATTATTAATAATTATTACTAATTATTACTAATTATTGGTAATTATTACTAATTATTACTAATTATTACTAATTATTGGTAATTATTGGTAATTATTACTAATTATTGGTAATTAATACTAATTATTGGTAATTATTATTAATTATTACTAATTATTACTAATTATTGGTAATTATTACTAATTATTGGCAATTATTACTAATTATTACTAATTATTGGTAATTATTACTAATTATTACTAATTATTACTAATTATTACTAATTATTACTAATTATTACTAATTATTGGTAATTATTCCTAATTATTACTATTTACAGGTAATTATTGGTAATTATTGTTAATTATTCCTAATTATTGGTAATTATTACTAATTATTGTTAAGTATTACTAATTATTGGTAATTATTACTAATTATTACTAATTATTACTAATTATTACTAATTATTACTAATTATTACTAATTATTACTAATTATTACTAATTATTACTAATTATTGGTAATTATTACTAATTATTCCTAATTATTACTAATTATTGGTAATTATTACTAATTATTGGTAATTATTGGTAATTATTCCTAATTATTGGTAATTATTCCTAATTATTGGAAATTATTCCTAATTATTGGTAATTATTTCTAATTATTGGTAATTATCGGTAATTATGGGTAATTATTGGTAATTATTACTAATTATTGTTAATTATTACAAATTATTCCTTATTATTCCTAATTATTACTAATTATCGGTAATTATCGGTAATTATTGGTAATTATTGGTAATTATTCCTAATTATTGGGAATTATTGGTAATTATTACTAATTATTGGTAATTATTCCTAATTATTGGTAATTATTCCTAATTATTGCTAATTATTGGTAATTATTCCTAATTATTAGTAATTATATGAATAATTACCAATAATTAGGAATAATAACATTATTAGTATATTTTATTATTAATATTAAAATAATATAATTTTCTATATTATATACAATTCTCCTTTCATCTGTGTGTTTTCTGTCTCCACATACAAATAATACATGTGGAGACAGAAAACACACAGATGAAAGGAGAATTGTATATAATATAAAAAATTATATTATTTTAATATTAATAATAAAATATACTAATAATGTAATAATGTTATTATTCCTAATTATTGGTATTTATTACTAATTATTAATATTTATTCTTAATTATTGAAAATTATTACTAATTATTCCTAATTACCATTAACTATGAACAATACTAATAATTTAAATTTATTTAGTAACAAAACACTGTAAACATAATTAAATTACAACTAATTAAGAATAATTGAAACTAATAAAAAATTTAAAATAAATATTAAATTAAAATGAATATAAATACCTTGAAAATTGATCTGAGGTTGATCTCTGATCGTTCTTGAAAACTTCAATATCAACTCCAGAGAAAAAAATTAAACTTGAGAAACGCTGAACTCTAGAAATAGAATTTTGAGAGAAGAAGAAGATGGAGTTTGAGAATGAATTGAAAAAAATGGATGGGGGTATTTATAGGTTAGATTATTTGCGACGGGCTACCAGTCACAAATACCTTAGCCATCATTTATTACGGTCAACGGTTAAATAGTTATTTGTGACGGGTCCCGTCGCAAATAACCACCTGCCGACATACTATTTGCGACGGGGGAATATTCCCGTCGCAAATACCTTTTACCGCCGCCGGTTATTTGCGACGGGCAATAACCGTCCGTCGCAAATATGTTTCCCGCGATTTGGCGCGCAAAGCGCGCCAGTTCTTTTGCGACGGGGAAAGCAATCCCGTCGCAAAAGGCTACTTATTTGCGACGGACAAATACCCCCGTCGCAAATAACCCGTTGCAAATACCCATTTTTCCCGTAGTGAACCAATTGATATAAAAAATAATCTAAGAAAATTAATATAAAAATAATGGATTCATAAGTATGAACACTATAATGGTAATAATATGTCATGAATAAATCATTGTATAAATTATATAGTAATTGAAATGTATTACTCATGTTGGACCTAGGGTACCCTCTTGAACTAGAGCCAATATTCTAAAGATCAACCTGTTAGTTCACATGTGATGAGATCATATTTTTTTGGAGTAATGTATTTAGTCACCGGGCCTTCAAAATTTTCTAACATGGATACTCTATTATCTATGAATTTAAATCCTCGTGTAAAACTCATTAAGATATGATATCCATGAGTATATCCCACTTTCCCTCTATCATATTATTTCCTTCCTGGTGAGTACTACTGTCATAAGTTTTTCATAATTTATATTATGATAATACTTTACTCTCTAGGTTTAATTTTAATAAATGGAACTAATTATTTTGTATTTCATAAAACTTATTTATCTACATCAGAAGTTACAACATACTTGGTATTTGTAGATATGGCAACAATTTTATTTAATGAGAATATATTACATATTTCTTTAGACTAACTGTGATATATGATCATTTGATTCATAAAAAGACTAGTTTATGCCTACTTATAACATGTATTTCTTCCTTTATATGTACCATTTACATATACCTTATACATTATCAATTACTATTAGATTGCTCTGACTAGTTTATATAAAGTTCTCCAAGATTTACATGATAATTTCCCACCATAATATATGCATTGGAAATATCATATCAAGTATGTAGCATGTAATATGTGATAGATCCATCACCGAAGCATAAAATGTTCTAATAACCACTATAATATCCTCTTATATATCATACATGACTTCTTGGAGAGATTTATTCCATGTTAGATAAGAAAATTTTCACTCTTGATTTGTTCCAACTTGTATTATCTAATACCTTGTTAATATATATAAATTGAAACGGTATAAGAAACTCTTATATCTACCTATGTAGGTATTACTCCCTAGAACTTTTTTTACTAATTTATGTCAATATTTAGAGAATTAATTTAAATATATTATTAACTAACCATATGACTAATAACTATTTTTCATATGTAATTAATATATTTTACTTGTAAAATTATATTACTCCTACCAACCTCTTGCAGACACCTAGAAATAATTCATTACAAATGTATATTTTATGATCATGATACTTAATTTAATAAAAAAGGATATATCTAACTTTCATATCTTATTGATTTTCTTTGATGAAGCTAACCCTGTTTAGCCTCTCTATATAGACATTTTCCATATGGTTTCCTTCAATAAAGGTGGTCTTAACATCTAACATCGAATATAATGATCATATAAAGATACTATGATAAGTATAATTTTAATGGATATAATCCTAATGAATTGGTACTACCAAGCCTTATTTATACCACCCTTTTACCACCCATGTAAAATTTCTATTGTATACCCCCAACAACTTTACATCAACTAGAGAAACTGCCAAAATACATTCTTGATTTTGGAACATGGAATCCTTATTTAAATTTATAGGAATATTCTAATAATTTTATATTTTCATTTAATGCTTCTTTATAGGATATATATTCATTATTCTCAAAGAATAATCTATCTCTTAACTTCGGGATCATAATATCATCTATTTTAGTTTTATACTTTCCTAAATAGTATGTGTCTTTAGAATATTCCTTTTCTATGAACTCTTGTGGAACTTATTATTATGATAACTACTTGGGAATCAATTGAATTAACCTTATATAAGTCAATATCTATCCTAATACGTTAAACAAATATGTACAACCCTTTAATTTTTGAAATATATTATATTTCTTGACTGTAAGTTTTTTTTATCCTTGAGATTTATATAACATCTTATATAGAAATTATGATAATTATATAGATTCACTTTGTTTTTTTCTTGATGTAAATTTGTTTATTGACTTAGTCTTAACAAAATATTTTGTACCCAAACACATGTTTTATGGAATAATGGATTTATTCCATACTCTAACTTACATGATATTCATTTTTCATTATAGTTGGCATATGGTTATGGGTTAATGCTACTATTTTTGAAACATGTCTTAAAAAGGTAATAGAAGGATTTTAATGGCTTATAGTCTCATTATTTATCCCCCTTATACTTGAATCATGGATATGATGTATATAATGAAATGTGATCTTAGTAATAAATTCAATCTATAATTTTATGATCAATGAATGAAATGTTAAATATCTTTTACCAAGTATATTCTTTTCTTCACTTTTACTTTCCTTAATTTTCTTAAAGGAACATCATGATAAAATGAATTTACCTCTATATTTTACTTTAAATAGTTCACACACATATTTTTGAACTATTTCTAAAAGCTTTGTGGATTTATAAACTATAATATTTACAGTGTATTGGTCATTATACCTTATAAGTAATCATGCATAATTACTAAGACTTTTAGTTCATGAAGATTCTAAAACCCCTTTTTGGTATTGACTTATCACTTATTTTGGATTTAATTTTCCAAATCTTATATTTCCAAAACTGGGTATTATTGATTTTTACATTTTATATTCATCATTTATTACCAATGAATCAAGTATTACCAAACTCTTAGTTGAGTATGTTATACCTCATAAAAAATTCATTCTAAAATGAAATAATGTCTCCTTGTGTCCAATGGACACATGAGATAAATGTTATAGTGATACTAAATGTTAAATAATAGTTCTACTAGAATAAAATATCTTGAAAAAATAAAAGTCGTGTTCATCTCACTACTGGAATATGAATCACCTTTTTCTTAGATACTTAGATAATTTTCCCAACTTTTAGTAATGTTTACAAACTCACTTGTTTACTTTATTTGGATAGAAATGTGTGACACACATATTTTATCCAATACAAAAAAAGTAAGACAAAAATATCACATGAAATGATAAATATACATGAAGTTAAAGCCTATTACTTCTTTTACTTAAATTCATTATAGTTTCTATTCTAATGACATTTATTGACACATGAAAAGAAAATAGCCTCATGGTTAATGATCTCCTTATTTTTTCATCATTTATTAGAGGACATTGTGAAGGTTACTTTGGTTGTGCACTTTACATTATCCTTTTTTACATTTTAATTATTCTTATTAACCTTATGAATTATATATTTATCTTTATTTATGTTTTTATATTTTTGGAAAACCATACACAAGATATACTGAAGCATCTTCTTCACACTGTTTATTTTATAATTCTTAATAAAACTAAAGAAACTGGGTGATAATGATAATAGAATAAGATGTATTGAAATATTATGATTAAATATGAATCCATATTTCAATTCACATGTGAAAGTGTAATCATAATATCATTCATTTAATGCTTCTCTTTCTCTTTGAAAACTTATCAGAGATGATACAACATGGTGTACAAATATATTTCCTGATGTTACTTTCATAGATCATTAGAAATTGATGATAGAATTATGATGTAAATATCAAATGTTTGATACATGGGTATCTTTTAAGATTCTTTTTCACCCTCACTCGCTTCTTTATGGGGCTTAACAAGTAATGGAGATTTTAGAACACATAATTTCCTTTCAAATCATATTATTCACTAGCTCCCATGCCACTATTGTAAACTAGTTTCGGTTAGGGAATAGACTTTACCTAATGTTTATTGTAGTAAATATAAGGTATTTATAGCTATATTTATATAAAATAGAACTTTAGAAGATTAATAATCTATCTAGACTGTTGACGCTCCTTTCATCACAGAATCTAAAGATCGGAAAAGGGAATATCTGAGTCCAATGTGATTCATCCTTTGATGAAACATCAAAAATCGACAAAGGGATACACAAGGAGAACATTTCCCATAGGTCGTGCAAGTTCCCTCATGGTCGCGCAAGTACACTTGCGCGCCGCCTAGTGGTCGTGAAAGTACTTGCGCGACGCCTCATGGTCGTGCAAGTGACTTGCGCGACGTAAGTGATAACCGCCCGGTAACCGCCCGGTAACCGCCCATGGTCTTCTTTTGCCTATAAATAGACCCTATGGGCCCCCCATTTGAGAGGATCTTTTTCTAGAAACTCGGATTGAAGCTCCCGACGCCCAAGTCTCTTCTCAAAGCTTCCGGAACACTTCTAAGGTAATTTCTTACCTAGAACGGAAGATCTAAAGAGAAAAAGGAAGGCCTAAGTGTTGAAACTTATCAAACACTTGCGCGCCTACTTAATTCCTTCAATATAACTTGCGCGTCCCTCTTCTGGAAGAACCTCAAGAGGATGGTAAAGGGTTTAATAAAGAGTCTCTCAAGCATTTCAATACTGGTTGAAAATCGCGCAAGTAACCCTAATGTCGCGCAAGTATACTTGCGCGACCAATACTTGCGCGCCGCCGCAGGACTTGCGCGCCTTTCAAGACTTGCGCGCCCCTAGCTTTTTGGGTGCCCATCTTGCCCATTTTTACCCCTCTTAAGCCATTTCACCCTTCCTATTCAAGATTCAGTCTTCAAGATACTCTTCAAAGCCATTTATGGCATGATTTCTTGATTTGACATCCTTATCTGAAAGGAATTCTGTGAAATACCTCTCAAAACCTAGTGATTTAAACATCTTTATGTCACCAAAGATTGAGAGTTCATTCATTCAACCTCATCCTTTAAGATGAGAGAATCCTAACCTGGGTCTCCTTTTCAGGAATAATCCCCAGTTATAAAAACCTTTGATCTGGGCATCTTTCTTAAGAATAAGCCCCAATCAAGTCCTTTAATCTTGGGCATCCTCCTCAGGAGTAAGCCCCAAACCTTAATCCCTAACCTGGGTCTCCTTTTCAGGAATAAGACTCAGTCATAACCTTGGGCTTCCTTTTCAGGAGTAAGCCCCAAGTCCCCTAACCTAGGCTTCCTTCTCAGGAATAAGTCCTAGTCATAAATCTTGGGCATCCTTCTTAGGAGTAAGCCCCAAGTCTCTTAAAATTTCTCTTAACCAGTCATAATTTACCTTTGATTTGGGTTTTCCTTTTCAGGAGTAAAAAACCCAATCATAAGTCCCCTCCTAACTTGGGAATCCTCCTTAGGAGTAAGCCCCAAGATTAGAGTATTCAAATCTCCATGAAGCACATATAACTTTATGGACCCTGTTCATGGATTTTCTCCCTAAAAGTAAATCCTAAACCTTCATCTATCTGGGCAGTCATCCATACATAAGCCCCAAACAAATTCTTATGATTGCATCTTTTATGGAACAATTGTCTAAATTTTTTACCAATACCTCTTGTTTCTCACACCGAGCATGACTCACGTGAGCTTAGAGTGTAAAAGTAATTATAACATTCATCTTTGAGCCATCAATCATAAACATCATAATCCATAACTCGAACTACGTGGGCTCTGATTCCTTTTCCAAAACAAAGGATACGTAGGTAGCCCATTTATGGGTTCGATCCCAACTTTGAAATAATCTTTGTCCTTCTGAATGACGATAAACTTCAAGTGCCCCACTGAGTGGCTTTAAAACCATCCTGGTCATCATAATGACCAAGAGACTTTTATATAAATGTTTTGAAGGATACCATTGACCAAAGAATCTCTAAACAGATATAGATGATTCTCTATTGATGAAAAACCTTGAATACATATAAAATATTCTCTAAATTTCTTGCATATTTAATCATTGATTGTTAAAACTAAAGGAAAGCACATTTTATACTTGGTAATGTAATAAGGATTCACGAACATAACTTAAATCTATAAAGAGAGTCCCGGAGTAGACAATAATTCCCCTCAAAAAGGTGTGATGAGTCCGACCTCCCATCCTCTCGACCAATGCGAATTCCTAAGCCTCATTAGTCCACAAACTAATGAGCGCCTGCCTTTGGAAAGTAGGTCCAGACGGATGTGGAATCATTGGATGTTTCCGGTTCTACGAACAAACCCGTTAGAAACCGATCGGAACGTTTGAATCTCCCGTCCAGGAGGTCATCCCCAGATTCCGCGCGAAACAAAAATGGTGAACCCGACGTGAATCCTTAACCAAGTTAAAGTGATGTTCTTCTTATCTGTTAGGCCCTTTGGGCCAACAAGGCAATCATTGACATATGATCATCCAAAAGATGCAGTAGCCGGATTCATCTTGATTATGTCTGTTACATGAAACAGGAACTCTTTTTTCAAGATCTTCTACAAAAATGGCTTTCCTTAAATTCACCCCTGTGAATACTGCTGCTGGGAACACCTCTACTGTGAGGTCTGCTGCTGTGAAAACCAATGCTGCTACTCCTGCTGGAACGTCATCCGCTCTGAGGATGACATCACCAACTCAGCGTCTTCAACGCTGTGTTTCTATTGCACTGGTTAAGGAGTACCGTCGCAACGGTACTATCCCAACTCTGGAGGCCGCTCGTCAAGCCCTCCAAGTTAACAATTCTACCTGGTCGTCCGGACAACGGCGACCAGCAATCAAGAAGCAGGCGGTGCTGACTACCGTCTCCAACCGTTTCGGGTCGTTATCCCCGGAACACAATTTCCATTCACTCCCTTATTCCGAGGAAGTGAATGAGCAGGTCCCTCAGGGCCTTAATTCAAAAAGACAGGAGTCCTTCTCAAGGGCTCCCATAAACAATCGCCGCCAGACTCGTGCGGTAGTGCGCCCTCAACATGATGAGGGTACCAACTCCAGGCATTCAGCTCAGGTTCCTCGAACCCGAGCAGGCAAGATGAATCGCCAGAGACGGAATCCGGTTAACAATAGGCAGGTTGTCATCCCTGCCATCTCCGGAGAATTCCACCAACCTAACTTGGTGGAAAATAACGAGCAGGAATACACACCTGTTCGTTTTAATCCTGCTGTCCAGCAGACTCGTCTGGCAGCATCAAGCCGATCCCGCCAGGCAATTCCGGCGGAGTACCATAGGCAGGAACATACACCTGCTTATACATCAGCAGTTAGTCAGCAGGCTCGTCTGACTACATATGATGGATCTCGTCAACCGCGTTTGGCGAAGTGTAATCAGCAGGCACATACACCTGCTAATACTAATCAAGCCTACCAACAGTCTCGCTTGGTAGCGCCCGGAGAAGTCAGTCGGAAAGTCCCGACGACAAACAGGAGGCAGACTCAACTCTCTGCCTTTACACTTGAGTACTGTCAGGATTCACTGACAGGAAAAGGAGGACATGAGCAGGCACATACACCTACTCCAAGCCCGGAATGGACGTATATCCCTGTTCCGACGGCTGAAGTCACCAAGCATATTTTGTCAATGGTGAAAGAGCAGAAGCAAATTCCTGCTCATATTCTGGATGCTTGCCAGGATATCATAACATCTTCAGCATCATCTCAGGGACAGACACATAAATCTATCCCTAGCAATGGAGTGACACATCAACAATTCACTCCGGAACAGACACACACATCTGTTCCAATCCAAGAGGGTTGTGGGGCCTACTCCCCCATATCATACGGACAACCAAGTCAGGCACATACACCTGATTTGAGCGATGATCGTCAGCCTAACCTGACCATCTTTCCTGATCAGGCACATACACCTGCTCAGAGCAATCACTTTCGTCATCAAGTGGTTTCTAAAGCGAGTAAGAAGGCATCTAAGAAAAAGATCCGCCCAGCACAGTCAGGAGATCAAAGGCCAATCTGCAACAAGGCCTTGCTCGATGCTGGAGTTCTTGAAGCCCTCAGACATTTATCTGTCGAAATTCAAGATTCTACTCCCTCAGTTCCCAAAAACAGGAACATTAATCCCGAAGGTCTTCAACAGACACTTCCTCATGAAAACTTGCTTCATGAAAATTCGGTCAATCTTGAAGTTTCTTCTTCAGATGAGAGCCACAGGAACCCTCTGTGTGGTCAGAAGGCCAAGGAGCAAGAGATTTCATCTTTTGCTGTAACCCATCATGATGGTCCTCCTCATGGTGATGAACTTCGCTGCGAAAGTCCTCTCCGCAGTAGTGATTCACGTTGTCTCGAAAATTCTTCAGAAGGCAATGTAGTGACGAGAAAGCCCTCCTATCTCGAGGCACTTGAAAACGTAAAACCAGTCATGTCTGATGCTTTACTATCGGCAGGTGAAACTCTTTCTCCATCAGAAGATAGCCTGGGGTTCAGGTTATTCTCCGAACCTTCCCTGGGTCATTCATCTTCCAGCATGAATAATGATTCCTCTACCAATCTTGTTGAATCCGATGAAGCAACAAGGAAACACCAACTCTGGTCCAAACAGGTAGAAGAATCTTCATTTAATGATAAAGAGGAAATACTGAACATGAGGAAAAAACTGGCAAAAGGTGAAGTACCAGTCATGTTTTGGCCTTTGGCTGACTCCCAGTACGACATTCCAAAGATGTTGACGGATGATGGAATCCATGATATTCGTCTCAACATATGGAAAACTCTTTGTCAATTAAAGAAGAAGGTATTATCTTACGATGAATATGAAAATCATCTTAAGATAATAGAAGGGTTACAACGCCAGATTGATTTGGCATCTCTATCAGTCTCTCGGTATCTGAAGGCTGAAAAGCAATAGAGAACCCTTCAACGTTCATGCCTTGGCGCATTGAGAAGATTGCGTCAGTTAATTTCCAATGCTCCATCTAATGTTCATATCAGAGGATGGGGTGTTCACGGAGCACTACATTTCACAGTGCTTTCCGGTCAGCAGAGCCCGCCGAAAATGGTCTCATGCAATGTTATTGCCCATGGCCGGCCACAGTCAATGGGCTTTGTTCATAATCAAAAGCTTGCTCGAGATCAAGCTTCAACTAGTTCCTCTCAAAGTCAAGTATATAGAGAACAGGTTGTTGAATTGCTCCTACATCAAGAAGGCGAGAATATTGCACAAGCCTCTCGTCTGGAGCAAACACGTCATCAAATGACAGAAGTTTCGGAAATCATCCAACGGTCTGTTGAACCAGGTGATAAAAGTGGATACAGGTTAATGCATCCAGCTAATTTCCGAACTAAGATTCGCAAGATCAAGAGAGATTTTAAAAAGATCTCAGACATAGCATGTCAAGAGACACCCCAGCTTGCCAGACTGGGGACTTCTCTAACCCAACCCTCAGAATCAACGAATGGGATTCGAGGAGTTGAGCGGAAGCAATAGGAACACCCCCAGTCCACCGGACTGGGGAATTTTTCAAATCTTCAATCCCTCCCTCAGAGAAAGTCAGTATTCTCTCGATTAGGGAATAAGCCTCAAGAGGAACGAAGAGCCAAGATGTTAGGAGATTCTCTCCAAGTGACGGTTCTCCAAGAAATTCCTGAGGGATCAAGTCAACGGAATGCCATGTCTTATCATGGACATAGAAGGAGACAATATCACAGAAATGCTGATAGAAAGGATTCCATGCAATATGCATCCATTAATGTCATCACTGCCGTTGCTGCTGATTCACCAGATGAGGCTCAATCAGAGGGATCAGACGAAGAGGTTCCTGCTCAAGAAGTCGCGCACACAGACCTAAATGAAGAAGGTGTGCGCACACGTAATCAAAGGCTTACCCAAAATCTGGGTATTCCTTCAAGTAACCCACTTCCCCCTCTCCGAAAAGGATCCAATAAGGGGAAAGGAAAGAATCAGGTTACTTCTCACCCTTCCTCTGAAGGAGGTCAATCGCTATCATTAGAGCAAAGGTTTGCACAACAGGAGGAAGAAATGAAAGAATTAAGAAGGTTGAATGCAGAACTACTCCAGAATAGTCTTCTTCTTAAGAATGCTGAAGTCCGACAGCCGAAGGAATTTGTTGTAACTACTGAGATGGATCAGGAATATCCTCCTTTATCAGTACACCCACAGAGGTCTAATCCTACTGGTCAAACGGAACAACGGTTGGCAGCACTACCATTAGTTGCAGCACCAACCTCCACGGCTTTCCAAGCTCCATTCATTGCACCTACCCAAAACCAAGTTCAACCTGACGTTTCTCAAAAGTTAATAACTACTATTAAGTCATTAACAGCTCGGTTAGAAACTATGGAAGGGAAACAGGCGCAAGTTCAACCTGAAAAGAAAGTTTACCCTGAATGGGTAGATTCAATTTCTCCTCCATCCAGTTTTGGAAACCCTATTTTCCCTACTTTCAATGGATCAGGCGACCCTGAACAACATTTGACGCATTACGTGTCTTGTTGTGATCCTATGATGGGAACTCCAGAGCAACAAGAAGCAGTGAAACTCAGATGCTTCGTGCGAACCTTGCAAGGACCAGCTTTTGTCTGGTATACAAGCTTGCAATCCCGGTCAGTCATCGGATGGGAGGATCTTCGTCAAAAATTCCTTCTTCAGTTTAGCTCAACTTTGCCAAAAACGACAATTTTCGATCTTACAAACTGCAAGCAAAGGGAGAATGAAAGAGTCTCTGATTTCATTGCTCATTGGAAGGGATTAACGTATTCCTTGAGTTTATCACTCCCTCAGGAGGAATTGTTGCCAATATGTGTGGCAAATTTGCGTGATGAATTACGCACGCCATTGATCCCTGTGAAATACACAGGAGGGTTTCGAGACCTTACTTCAATCGCTCAACAGATTGAAGATTCCCTTATGTAGGCTAAGGTTAAATCTCGTGTAATTCCATCAGCTCCAGGAAGAAGAATGGGTAAAGCAGAAACTGCTACAGTTATGCTTAAACAGGCACCTGTACCTATTTCTACTTCAAAACCTTCATCTTCTCGAAGGGCTCCACCTCCTGAACGCCAACAACAAAGGCTGTTTCGTCCAAATGATCAAAAAGATCAACGACGAAAACAATTTGAGGATATGAAGAGTAAAACATACTCTTTCCGAAGTGAGCAAGTTCCTGGTTACTTCATTTCAGCTCTGGAAAATAATTTGGTTCAATTACCAGTGCCGAAGAGACCAAACAAGGAAGGAGATGAAGACCGTCCCAATTATTGTCCCTTTCATCAAATGTTGGGACATCCCATCCAGGAGTGTTTTGTCTTTAAAGACCTCCTACAAAAGATGGTCGACTTGGGACAAGTCAAATTGAAGGGTTCTTCAGCTCATGTAGCGTGTATTACTGCTACAGATCCAGAGGAAGGAGGCGAGTGGCAGGAAGTCAAAAGCAAAACTGTGAAAAAATATGATGATTGGATGGTCAGAAAGACAATCAATCGGACCCATTCCATTTTGCGAACACAATTGAAGAAGCCAATTGTGTCTCCTACAAAAGCTGCAGTAAAGCCTCCATAAAAGGACAAATCCTCAAAAGGGCAGCGTAATTCAAAGAAGAAAGAGGAATCAGGAGAAGATGAGTATGTATCAAAGCCTAAATTGTCTTTGACTCTGGCAGATTTCATGCCATCTACTTCAAAGCCACGGGCACCGTCCCACCAAACGGCACAGCCTAAACAGGCTAACCAGGCAGAGTCTTTATCAGACGAAGAGTTAATCTTTGGTTCTGTTAATATGATTCAATTAACAGATTCATATTCCAGTCTTGATGAGCCTGAATTCCCTGTATCAAATAAAGGAACCCGAGGAAGTTCTAGAGGTTCAAGATATAGGGGAAGACATGGATCTTTCCGAAGCCACTACTCTAATTCTACCCCTGCTAGCACTGTATATGCAGCAGAAACTCGTGGTAGAGCCCTTCAGCGAGCTCAAAATGAACAAGCAAGTTCTTCTGCCAATGGCCAACTCAGCTTCGGCACAGTTATTTTGGAAGACCGATTAAAGGTTCCATCTTCTTTATCTCAGCAAGTAAATGGATCTAATCAGTCTAATTTTCCAAAACCAAAGATGTTGCCAACTTCAATACAAGATGCATCAGCTTCCAAAGCATCTGCTTCCAAGGTACCTGCTAAACCGCATATTCCTATTGGGAAACGCAGGCCTCTAGATCAAAAGTATGATATATTGAAACACTTGGCCCAAGTACCAGCCAAATTATCAATTTTGGATGCTTTGAATCTATCAAAAGATCTTCGGGAAGCACTCATCGAAGCTTTGTCAAGTCCTCAGGAGTTTGAAGCTGAAATTGTTGCGGCTGAAATTTATCACATAGAGAATAATCCTGCAGAATGTCATGCAGTGATATCTTTTACTGATAAAGATGAAGATGATGTTGTGCATGGGCACATAAAACCTTTGTACCTATCTGGCAAAGTCAATGGTATAGATGTTCGAAGAGATTTTATTGACAATGGTTCAGGAGTCAACCTCATGCCCATTCGTACACTTCGTCGATTGGGCCTCACAGAATCTGATTTATCTCCTTCTACCATGATGTTGCAAGGATATGATAAAAATGAACAAGAACCACAGGGAGAAGTTACACTCAGAACTCAGTTTGGAGATCTTGTTTCCAATTCGGATTTTATGATTGTTGATCAGGACTCAGCTTTCAATATCTTGCTTGGAAGACCCTGGTTACATCAGCATGCAGCTATTCCGTCATCATACCATCAATGTCTCAAATACTGTTTCGATGGTCAAGTTGGAACATTGTATGGTGATAAGGCCCCGTTCAAAACATGTGAGTCTCAATACATTGAGGCGGAATTTTATCACATGAAGGGAAGAGAAAAATCTACAATGAAGGAAATTACCAAAGTTAATGCTCCATATGGTTTGGAAAAAATTCCAATAAATCCATTTTCACATGTGAGTACAGATTATGTGTTACCTATCAGTCAAATTGACAAAATAGGCCCAAATCAAAATACTCTTATGGAAAGATCCATAATGTCAATTACGGCAATCGAGCCAGACAACATGGGAGAAATTGGTAACTTACCAAGCAGTGATGAAAGCATAAGTGGTGACATTTTCATTTCGTCTGCTGAAATCCAACAAGTCTATACTTCGCTAATCAGGCCAGAAGAAGTTATAGCAACACCAGAGGTGAATGTTGATGTCGATTCTCAATCCATCATCTCCTCTTTATTTCCCAAAGAAGACCCTTTTTCATCAATAGGGTCGGAAATGGAAGCTTCTTCTTCAAAATGTGAAAATTTTGACATCTCTTATGATCATGAGAATTTCGTTTTTTCATCTACTTTGCAAGTAGAAACGGAAGAAATAACACATGATGAAGAGGAAGACGAAGATCTTAGATATGCTCCTCCAGCATTTGAAGAGGGTATCTCTACCACTGTGGATGAACTCAGAGAAGTAAATCTGGGTACAGAGAAAGATCCACGCCCCACTTTAATTAGTGCGGCCATGACCCTTGAAGAACAAGAGATGTATATTTCTTTTCTAAAGAAAAATAAAGATATTTTTGCTTGGAATTATACAGAGATGCCTGGCCTTGATCCTGATGTTGCCACCCATCATTTGGGTTTGCCAAAAGAACATCGAGGATTCAAGCAAGCCGCGAGAAGAACACACCCAACCTATGCTTCCAAAATCGAGGCTGAAGTGGATAAGCTTATCAAAGCTAACTTCGTCAAAGAAGTTCAATATCCCAAGTGGTTGGCTAATATTGTCCCAGTAAAGAAAAAGAACGGACAAATTAGGGTTTGCATCGATTTCAGAGATCTTAATCGGTATTGTCCCAAAGATGATTTTCCAGTTCCGATTACAGAACTCTTAATTGATGCGACGGCTGGCTATGAAGTACTTTCTTTCATGGATGGATATTCTGGATATAATCAGATCCGAATGGCCCCAGAAGATGAGGAATATACAGCCTTCAGAGCTCCTCAAGGTGTGTTTTGTTACCGGGTGATGCCCTTTGGTTTAAAGAATGCAGGTGCAACATATCAACGCGCCATGCATCGTATCTTCAAACCTTTTCTAGGGAAATTTGTTGAATGCTATGTAGATGATTTAGTGGTTAAATCCAAACAACGTTTTGATCACTTGGCTGATTTGGAAATCATATTCCACAAGCTTCGACAACATAATTTGAAGATGAACCCCTTAAAATGTGCTTTTGGGGTAACCTCAGGAAGATTCCTCGGCTTTGTTGTACGCCATCGTGGTATTGAAGTCGATCCTGAGAAGACCAAATCAATCCTTGGTATGTCACCTCCTCAGAATTTGAAAGAATTAAGAGGACTTCAAGGACACTTAGCCTATATTCGGCGTTTCATCGCCAATTTGGCAGGCAAAAGTTTACCTTTTACCAAATTATTGAAGAAAGGAGTCACTTACCAGTGGACTGAATAATGTCAAGAAGCATTTGATGTTCTCAAGAAATACCTCTTAAGTCCACCAGTACTCATGACACCTGTTGAGGGTAGGCCTCTTATCCTCTATGTGACAGCTTTAGAGCGATCATTGGGTTCCTTTCTCACTCAAAAGAATGATGCTGGGAATGAAAATAGTCTCTACTATCTTAGTAGAACTATGCTTGAAGCAGAAACCCGGTATTCGAGTATTGAAAAATGCTGCCTAGCATTAATCTTTGCAGTTCAGAAACTGAGACACTACCTGCAACATCACGAGGTCCAATTGGTATCTCGTAATAATCCACTCAAATTCATCCTTAGTCGTCCAATGCTTACAGGACGTCTGGCAAGGTGGGCGGTTATTCTACAGCAGTTCGACATCCAGTATGTGTCTCAAAAGGCAATTAAGGGCCAAGCTCTGGCTGATTTCCTGGCTGAACACCCTTCAGTGGAAGACACGTATTCAGATATCGAACTCCCTGATGAGGAAGTTTTTTCTATTCAAGAGAGTCCTCAAACATGGGAAATGTATTTTGATGGTGCTTCTAGAAGTCCAACAGGGAATAAAATGGAAAATCCTAAATTCAACAAAGTTGGTTTAGGAATTGTGCTCATTTCTCCAGATAAGGCAGTGTTACCTTATTCCTTTTCGTTGTGGGAAGGTGGTACCAATAATGAAGCTGAATACCAAGCTCTCATTGCAGGCTTGGAGTTAGCACTTCAAGCACAAGTGAATCACTTAAAGGTGAAAGGTGATTCAGACCTGGTAATCAAACAAGTCAATGGGGATTATGCCATCAGAAAAGAAGAATTAATCCCTTTGTATGATTACGTCAGAGAGTTAATGTCGGAATTCCCTTCAGAACCGACATTTTCTTATGTCCCAAGATCACAAAATGCTCAAGCTGATGCACTGGCTAATATAGCCACAACTTTAGCAGATCCAAATCGGGACGAGACAACCATCGGTATTGCCCACCGTCGTGCAATTTCACCTTATGTTCAAGTCAGAACAGAGGAAATTAATGAAATTAGTCCCATTCCTGAACCGTATGGTCATACTACAGGATGGATGTCACCTATCAAGGAATACCTTCAAAATGGAACACTTCCACCTGATAGAGCCGAGAAAGAACAAATTCGGCGACGTGTGGTCAATTTTACTCTTTATGATGGTCCAAACCACCTCGAGAAAATTCTCTACAAATGTGGTTTTGATGGAGTTCTCTTCAGATGTATTGATGGTGAAGAGACAATGGCTGTCATAAAAGAAGTGCATGCAGGAGTCTGTGGTGCCCACCAGTCTGGACATAGATTGTCTGATCAAATTCGAAGGCTTGGATACTTCTGGCCTTCAATGATACAATATTGTGTTAATTTCACAAAGAAGTGTCATTCATGCCAAGTATATGCCAACTTCATTCATCAACCTCCAGAGTTGCTTCATACAGCTAAATACTCATGGCCATTTTCCACATGGGGAATGGATGTGGTGGGACCTTACCCTTCAGCTACGGCCAAGCAGTTTAAGTACATTCTTACTGCTACTGATTTCTTTTCCAAATGGGCAGAGGCAGTACCTCTCAAAGAAGTCAGTTCTAAATGCATTGTTAGCTTCATCAAGTCTAACATCATTACTAGATTTGGTGTCCCTCATACCATATTGACAGACAACGGCACCAACTTCTGTTCTTCTGAGGTAAAGAGATTGTATCAAGAATACAACATTAAGTCCAACCATTCATCTCGATATCATGCAGCGGCTAATGGCCAGATAGAGGCCTTCAACAAGACTCTTTCAAATATACTGCAAAAGATGGTGGATAAAGATAAGAGGTCATGGCCTGATAAACTCTATCATGCTTTATGGGCTTATCGGACTACCACTCGCAATGCAACGCGGTCTACTCCATATTCATTGGTATATGGAACAGAAGCAGTCTTGCCAATTGAAGTTCAATTGCCCTCACTCAGAATAGCCATTTGTGATCAGTTATCAATAGATGAGCAATCCCAAAAGCGGTTGAATGAATTGGAACAGTTAGATGAGAAAAGATTGTGCACTTTGCACCACTTGGAAATCTATCAGAATCGAATAGCACGAGCTTTTAACAAAAAAGTTCGTCTTCGTTCATTCATTCAGGGAGAATTGGTATTGGTTCTCAGAACACCAATGATACCAGGAAAGAAGCCTCCCAAGCTTGAACCAAAATGGGAAGGACCTTATTCAATACATAAGGTCTACTCCAATGGAGCGTATTCTCTGATTTCAATGGATGGAGAACACATCACGACTCCAACTAATGCCATATTTCTGAAGAAGTATTTTGTATAAACACAAAATATTGTTCCCAGAATCAAGACTCTTACATTTGGTTCATACAGAAATGGTCCAGTATGACCTTAAACTACAACTTCGTCCAACATGACATTAAACTGTGTCACACTTCTGTCCGAGATGACATTAAACTATAATACGTCCAGCATGACGATAAACTGTACGGTCCATGCATATGACCTTAAACTATTCGCACTTATGTCCCTGAAACATGACACTAAACTGTGCAGCACCAATAGTCCTAACTGCAAGAGTTTAAACTGCATAGTCCCTGATTTTGTCCTACATGACAATAAACTGTATAGAAGTTCCTATATTTTGTCCGAGATGACATTAAACTATATTGTGTCCTAGCAACATGACATTAAACTGTGTGGCACTTTCATCGTCCAACATGACGTTAAACTGTGTCAGTTCCCTTATCGTCCAACATGACGTTAAACTGTCACATTGGTTACTAATATGTCCTACATGACACTAAACTGTATATGTCCGAGATGACATTAAACTATATTTTGTCCGAGATGACATTAAACTATATTGTGTCCTAGCAACATGACATTAAACTGTGTGGCACTTTCATCGTCCAGCATGACATTAAACTGTAAAAAATCCCCAGAACTGATATCCTCATATTGGTTCACCTTAGTCCTAGCTACATGACTTTAAACTGTACAGCACCAGTTCGTCCTTGCTATATGACGTTAAACTATACAGCAATGGTCCCGTATGACTTTAAACTGCATCATCCCTGGTCCATGTATATGACCATAAACTATTTGCAAATATGTCCAGCAAGACGTTAAACTGTGACGTCCTAACTACATGACGCTAAACTGTATAAAAGTCCCTCACGTCCGGAAAGACGTTAAACTATATAATCATCAAAAGTCCATCATGACATTAAAACTGCACAATCCCCCTTTCGTCCAATATGACGTTAAACTGTATTGTCCCCATCGTCCTAACTACATGACGCTAAACTGTACAGAAAGTCCTTGATATGTCCTACATGACATTAAAATGTGCATCGTTAAGGTTGTTATTACCTCTTGTTTCTCACACCGAGTATGACTCACGTGAGCTTAGAGAGAACATCAACCATAACACTCCCTTTGGGCCACTAACCATGTGTATGTCCCAACAACATTTTTTTTAGATCATTGTCCACAAGAACAACTTGATCATTAATTCATTCTTTAATTGAACTACACAGACTTTGATCCTTGCCCTCCAGGCTGGGTATGTAGGCAACCTCTCAGGGTTCAAGCCCAAAGAACAATCTCTTCACATCGTTTCACCACCATCTCATATGATGATGATTTGTGAAACCGCCCTTGGAATCAATATCTTTACATTGATTAACTTTCGTCCTTGTTATATGACGTTAAACTATACAACACTTCTGTCCGGTATGACAATAAACTACAATATTCTTTGATTTACTCATTTGAAAGAGAACTATTATTGACATTGATTTTTCAATCATGGTTTTCATTTTTTACGTGCATACATGGTAATGCCTGAACTTTTTATCTCAGGTTAAACCATCATTGCACTAAAGTCCCCTTTTCACCCTTCACATGTACGAACCAAATTTGTACAAAGGGTAGTTCTAGAACTACATGGACTTGATTCCCATCCTTATGGGATACGTAGGAACATTTGAGTGTCCCTCGAATCCAGTCCCAAGTCTTTTGGGCCTAACCCCAAATTTCACTTTCAGTCCCTTGGCTGAAAAGTTTTCATGAAAACACACACTGTGTATTCATTATTATGGTCCGAATTCTATGACCCTAAACTAAGATCACTCATACTTTCGTCCTGCACGACGTTAAACTGTATTTCAAGAACTACGTATGGCTTGATTCTCATTCTTATGAGATACGTAGTGAAGTCCAAAATTTCAATTTAGGACCCAGCCACAACATGATTATGGTTTTCATTGACCTATGTATCTCTATATACATTGGAAAATACCCATATTTATGTGTTATAATCCTAACCTTAAATATTTTCAGATCTTCATAACCCTTTTCATGACTTCTAGTCACAAAAATGTCAAACTTCTGAGAATTCTTTTGCCTGACTATGCAGCACGTGGCCATAGGTGGCCTTGCATAAACAGTCCACATAACAGACTTGTCAGCTAAAAGATGCTATTTATTTGACTATGCAGCCAATGCCCATAGGTGGCCCTGCATATTTCAACCCCCTAACGGGTTTTGTTAAATAATAGTAACTTCATTCTTGGAAAGAATGCCTCTTTTGTCCTTATTTGTCTTAAAAGACAATATGTAGGGATCCGCAAAAAATAGCCATCCTTAACATATTTGTCCCATATCCTTTTTCATGATCTGAAAGTATTCAAGTCTATGGTTTATTCTTCTTCCCTAAGTTTGGGTCAGACCTTCGTAGGAGTGATGTTCATCCAATTCTTCGATATTCTTGTTCAGAAATATCTTGTCCATATTCAAGTACCTCTTTCCATACAACAAACTCTATACTTTAGAAAATTTGAATCTCCATAAACTTTCACTGGCTTTGAGCACTAGGAAAGTAAATTTCTAAGAGTTCTTTCGCCTGACTATGCAGCACGTGCCCATAGGTGGCCTTGCATAAACAGTCCACATAACAGACTTGTCAGCCAAAAGATGCTATTTTATTTGACTATGCAGCCAATGCCCATAGGTGGCCCTGCATATTTCAACCCCCTAACGGGTTTTGTTAAATAATAGTAACTTCATTCTTGGAAACTACTTCTTCTAAATGCCTTTTAGCTCTTTTTCATATCATTCCTCAGATTCAAATATTCTTAAGCCATAGTTTACATATTTTCCCTCATACTTGAGTATGGTAATATGTTTTCAGATAAATTGTCAAGGAATTGAATCCATTTTTAATCCATTTTCGGTCAAAGCTATTTCAACCTTAAACATTAGCCCCTTTATGTCCGGCGTGCATGACTTTAAACTGCCCACACAAAAGACAAAGGAAATCTGAATAAAATTCAAGTTCCAGCACACTTGTGCGCTGCCTTCTGCGTACTGAAGACTTGGAAAACACCTTTTCCTTTGGATGTCTTTTATTTCCTCAGAGTCAAATCCTCATTTCTCTCCGGATCCAACTCTGAGGGGGGACTTTTGTTGACGCTCCTTTCATCACAGAATCTAAAGATCGGAAAAGGGAATATCTGAGTCCAATGTGATTCATCCTTTGATGAAACATCAAAAATCGACAAAGGGATACACAAGGAGAACATTTCCCATAGGTCGCGCAAGTTCCCTCATGGTCACGCAAGTACACTTGCGCGCCGCCTAGTGGTCGTGCAAGTACTTGCGCGACGCCTCATGGTCGTGCAAGTGACTTGCGCGACGTAAGTGATAACCGCCCGGTAACCGCCCAGGGTCTTCTTTTGCCTATAAATAGACCCTGTGGGCCCCCCATTCGAGAGGATCTTTTTCCAAAAACTCGGATTGAAGCTCCCGACGCCCAAGTATCTTCTCAAAGCTTCCGGAACACTTCTAAGGTAATTTCTTACCTAGAACGGAAGATCTAAAGAGAAAAAGGAAGGCCTAAGTGTTGAAACTTATCAAACACTTGCGCGCCTACTTAATTCCTTCAATATAACTTGCGCGTCCCTCTTCTGGAAGAACCTCAAGAGGATGGTAAAGGGTTTAATAAAGAGTCGCTCAAGCATTTCAATACTGGTTGAAAATCGCGCAAGTACCCCTAATGTCGCGCAAGTATACTTGCGCGACCAATACTTGCGCGCCGCCGCAGGACTTGCGCGCCTTTCAAGACTTGCGCGCCCCTAGCTTTTTGGGTGCCCATCTTGCCCATTTTTACCCCTCTTAAGCCATTTCACCCTTCCTATTCAAGATTCAGTCTTCAAGATACTCTTCAAAGCCATTTATGGCATGATTTCTTGATTTGACATCCTTATCTGAAAGGAATTCTGTGAAATACCTCTCAAAACCTAGTGATTTAAACATCTTTATGTCACCAAAGATTGAGAGTTCATTCATTCAACCTCATCCTTTAAGATGAGAGAATCCTAACCTGGGTCTCCTTTTCAGGAATAATCCCCAGTTATAAAAACCTTTGATCTGGGCATCTTTCTTAAGAATAAGCCCCAATCAAGTCCTTTAATCTTGGGCATCCTCCTCAGGAGTAAGCCCCAAACCTTAATCCCTAACCTGGGTCTCCTTTTTAGGAATAAGACTCAGTCATAACCTTGGGCTTCCTTTTCAGGAGTAAGCCCCAAGTCCCCTAACCTAGGCTTCCTTCTCAGGAATAAGTCCTAGTCATAAATCTTGGGCATCCTTCTTAGGAGTAAGCCCCAAGTCTCTTAAAATTTCTCTTAACCAGTCATAATTTACCTTTGATTTGGGTTTTCCTTTTCAGGAGTAAAAAACCCAATCATAAGTCCCCTCCTAACTTGGGAATCCTCCTTAGGAGTAAGCCCCAAGATTAGAGTATTCAAATCTCCATGAAGCACATATAACTTTATGGACCCTGTTCATGGATTTTCTCCCTAAAAGTAAATCCTAAACCTTCATCTATCTGGGCAGTCATCCATACATAAGCCCCAAACAAATTCTTATGATTGCATCTTTTATGGCACAATTGTCTAAATTTTTTACCAATACCTCTTGTTTCTCACACCGAGCATGACTCACGTGAGCTTAGAGTGTAAAAGTAATTATAACATTCATCTTTGAGCCATCAATCATAAACATCATAATCCATAACTCGAACTACGTGGGCTCTGATTCCTTTTCCAAAACAAAGGATACGTAGGTAGCCCATTTATGGGTTCGATCCCAACTTTGAAATAATCTCTGTCCTTCTGAATGACGATAAACTTCAAGTGCCCCACTGAGTGGCTTTAAAACCAGCCTGGTCATCATAATGACCAAGAGACTTTTATATAAATGTTTTGAAGGATACCATTGACCAAAGAATCTCTAAAAAGATATAGATGATTCTCTATTGATGAAAAACCTTGAATACATATAAAATATTCTCTAAATTTCTTGCATATTTAATCATTGATTGTTAAAACTAAAGGAAAGCACATTTTATACTTGGTAATGTAATAAGGATTCACGAACATAACTTAAATCTATAAAGAGAGTCCCGGAGTAGACAATAATTCCCCTCAAAAAGGTGTGATGAGTCCGACCTCCCATCCTCTCGACCAATGCGAATTCCTAAGCCTCATTAGTCCACAAACTAATGAGCGCCTGCCTTTGGAAAGTAGGTCCAGACGGATGTGGAATCATTGGATGTTTCCGGTTCTACGAACAAACCCGTTAGAAACCGATCGGAACGTTTGAATCTCCCGTCCAGGAGGTCATCCCCGGATTCCGCGCGAAACATAGACTACCAATTATTATACATTATAGATTTATTAATCTTAAATAGATCCCACTATTTTATCAAATCCTATTAGTCCATAAATACTATATTTGGAATACCCAATCACTTGAGTATTCCAATGGAAATGATCCTTAAACCAATTCTCATAGCCCAAGATAAGGCTACACCACCACTCAATTATTTTCAAGGTAGGACTTTTTCTAGAAAATTGCATTAATTCATTTCTCCTTGATTTGTTAAGTGGGGCCCCATCTCTTACAAAACATAACTTTTATTTACTCAATGATTTTCCTCTAAAGTTTCAATGAGATAATTATGAATACTATTTTTCTATCAACTTTAGTTAAGTTAACTCACCACTTTCACTAGAACTCCCAAGTATTAAGAGGCACCCTCATCTAGAGTTGATGAGTAACTCAAATAAATGAATGTTTTAAAATTCAAGTGATAGATGGTGTTAATGAATTAAAATTTTATTTGAGTATTCTTATAGTTTTATTAGGGAATGAAATACATTTATATTTATCATGATTTCTCTCTGTGATCACACTCACAAATTTTCCATCCTTAAATAAAGAACATTTATCGTGCATGTTCATTTTATTTATTTATTATTTTTTAATAATATTTATAATTTCAAATAAAACACACAAACATAAAAATAATAAATCATGTGTAAATAAATAAATAAATTATGTGATCATGAGACTTTATATGGTTCATCTATTGAGTGGATGATGGATCCAATGAGACCTTAGGGGGTTACTCCATGAGTTCCTTCTGACTCAAGTAATAGTTCTCACCCTGTCCAATGCATTCAACTCTTAGAGGGTATTTTTTCAAATGTCAACATGAACTAGGAATTTGTTTGTCCTCATCAATATATATAAATACTCACACATTGGTTTAGGGGTCTCAAGAATGCAGGATACACATAAATATGACCACTCATGGGAACACATGGGATTATACATATAATGGGGTGAGGTATGACACACATGTCATCATTTAGTAGATAATTATTATGAACAAGACATTTTCAACAAATAAATTAATACATTACTAAATAATAGACATACATTAACCAGTCTAAGATCATGATCAGTCGTAATGCAATAAACTTTCACAATTAAATTAAAATATCAATTAATTATACACAAGGGAATTAATTATGAATTAAAATAAATTCAACTGATTTTAATTAATAATATAATTATTTCATAGTCCTAAAAATATTTTCATAGAATTACCCATATTTTTAAACATTTTATGATTTTTTTTGGGATTTTTGGGGCTCTTAAGTATTTATAAACCACCTATAGGAGTTCCAAGCATAGAATAAGCTTGTAATGGACTAGGTGGGATGGCCATAGCTTGACCTAATTGGGTTTTAGGTTAGTGGTCATGGGAATTCCTTGCGCATTGGGTACATGAGGCATGGGGCTACCTACATGGCTCCTCTAGGAGATATAAATAAATAAATAAATAAATAAATAAAAGTATTACTTTATTGACCCATGAATAGTCCCACATGTATTATTTTCCCTTAAGGTATTATTCATCCATGGGTAATATTCACACATGGATGGATCCCCCCACTTTTTCAAAAATTTCTTTTTCATTTTTTATTTTCCAAGTCTACATGGTATAATTGTTTTTTTATATCCATGTTGACCATAAAGACTCAACCAGATTACTGTTCACCAGTCGATGTCAATGAATTCCATCAAAAAATGGCCTCCTCACACACTTATTATATTTATATAATTCAATATATATATATATATTAATTTTTAAAGCCTTAAAATATGATTTTTGATCTTTGGATGAGAATAAATCATCCATTTGTCCTCGAATCAAAGTTGTGTTCATGGATTTGGGGCCGTATCAACTCCCTTTACTTGAATTTATGAAAAAATCATTCTAATTTAGCTTAAGGATTCCCAGAATCACTCTAATACAACTTGTTGGTATTGGGTGAATAATAGAAGTGTTTGATGTGGGGAAAATAAATATTTTATGCTGTTATATATGTTAGAATATTCTCACCATTGAAACATTTCATAATTTCAACCATAAGATCAAATGTGAATTAACTAATCATAAATAATAAAATTGAAACAATAACTTATTTTATTTCAATCGAAAACACTTTTTTCTCATCATCGATAATAATCGCATGAAGGTACCAAAGTCAAAAATCCTCGATATAAACCAAATTTTCTAAAAATGATTATATATGTATCAATCATTAACTCCTAGGTTTTAGTGTGGAGAACATATGATTCCTTTGACGATTCAACAATCATAGGAGTATTAATGCTTCGATTCTGGGTGGATTTCATGGATTGGTTCTCCCAAACCTCTCTCTCTCTCTCTCCCTAAAACATGAGAAAGAGGGGAGAGAATCCCTTTAAGTTATGGGATAAGGAGTCCATGTGAATAATGTCCTTAATTTTCTTAAATAGGATAGTTTCATTTATGAACACAACTTTTTGACCCTTATATAAATAAAACACTTTAAATTTGACAATATTTGTTATGTATGACATAGTGAATATATCATAAACATAATAAATTTTTTATCACTTACTTGTAATATCTAAAAAATGTTATCTGAAAAAATCTAATATATTAACTCGACTCATCATGCCTAAAAATATTTAATGAACCTTGAATAAAAATATTCACTCATAAAACATTATTCCCCATATTTACTTAACATTTTTGAATACACCGAGAAAGTAAACTCACATTTAATTATTATAAACTCAAACAACAATAAATTTATTTTTTTCGTATAACTATTTAATCATTGAAATATCTCAACCCCTAACATGGCGACCATAATATCCTAAACTCCAAATCACTAAAATTGGAAAAAAATAGAATAGGTTTTTTGCGTGAGCCTCTAAGCCCGCATCTCGATAGTAGTGAGTGATACTCACATATCAGAAGTGGCATATAGTAACACATCATGGACTTTAAAGAGACAAGGTTTAGTTAAAGTTACACCAACCTCCCATGAACACACACTGTGTAATACAATCTCGTTGATTTTAAGATATCTCATAAAGTTGGACACACACTTTGTGTCATCATCCTTTATTGCTTTATTATTTTATGACTTTACTAGATGGACTTAAATTATTCTACCACATCCATGTATTTAGTAAAGGTACTACCATCTTGGTTAATCGGGCCTAATATATTACTTCCTTTCAGAAGTTACAAATATTTTATCAATCATTCAATCAATTTCATACCACTAATGACGATCCCTACAAAATCTACCTCACCATGAAATAAATTTCATGGTTTTGGTATTGCATAAGATTATATAATCAAATTAAATATAATGATAATGATCCCAACTTGAGAGACCAATATATATACTCATATATAATAATAATAAATGACACTCAAAACATATGGAGTTCTTATTGGTGGGTCATTCCTTATGATCTTCTTTACTCAAAATCACCAAGTGCAAACTTCATGAGAAGAATTCATAATTATTATAAGATCTGAACACATGATAGTCATAAATAATTTATATCCCTTCAATATAATGTATCTAGAATATAGGAAACATGTTTAATAATATTTTCATAGTATATCTAGGTTCTCATTATAGTTGGTAAATATTATAACCTGTTGATATGACATATAATCTAAGGACATCACCATGTAAAAAGTGGATAAAGAAGTATAAAAAATATAATGGTAAGTACACATTATGCATTACACAATATATACATGATATGATAATCTAAAAGTACTGCTCAAGTTGGGTCTAGGTAACCCACTTTAAGAACACATTCTATGATCACTTTTATTTGTTGGTCTGATATCAAGTCCATTTTCCTTACGGGAAACCCTATGGAGCATATCCATATGACATAACCAAAAGGGTTGGTAACACCAATGGATGTAGATAATATATGAAAATTTCATATATCTATTTATGGATAAAATCAAGCACAATGATTAAAGAATATTAATTTAGAAAAAATTATTTCTAGGTGTTTATAAGTGGTTAGTGGGAGAATTATAGTTTTATAATACAGTTATGTTTGAAAACATATAGAAACAAGTGATTATTATTATGGTTAATTAAGAATAAAGTTAATTTCTCTAAATTGATTTAAGTAGAAACCCATGTTATAGGGAACAAGACCTACTAGAATATGTCAAAGGGATTCTTAATCCAAGTAATTATAAATCATAGAAGTGATACTTTCAAAAGTAATATGGAACAATTTACATGAATTGTTTCCAGTTCCACATGATATTTGTGTAATGTATAGACTACATATACCTAATATTACATTGAAAATTTATCTCAAAGTCCATTATATGAACATAGGTTTGATCATGCTTATTCATAAATTATCAAATAGAAATATCACTACTACAAATATGGCTTTTATCAGCGCTAAAAATGGCCATTAACAGCGCTAGAAAAAGCATTATTAATGCCGGCGAAGATAAAGGGGGGTCCCCTTTATCAGTGCTCCAAAAAGTGCTGATAAAGACCCCTTTTATCAGCGCTAAAAAAAGCGCTGATAAAAGGGGTCTTTTATCAGCGCTAAAAGGAAGCACTGATAAAAGGGTGTTTTATCAGTGCTTTTTTTAGCGCTGATAAAAATAAAAAAAATAAAAAAAAATACTGCCAATCTCGGGGGAGGGGGCTTTTTATAGAACTTGATCCCCCATTTATCCAGTGCCCGCCCGCACCGCCTACACCCTTTATCAGTGCTAGCCCTTTAAATCACCCTTGCGCGCGTGCCCTTGCCTCCACCCGGATTTGATCTCGAGACCTCCCCCATACGCACCTAAAGCCTTTTCCACTACCCTATATTGATTTGTTCTCTTATTCATGATATATCTATTTATTTATATATATTTCATTATATTTATTCGTACAGAAATATATATTTATATTAATATATATAGTTATATTAATATATATATATATAGTTATATTAATATATATATAGTTATATTAATATATATATATATAGTTATATTAATATATATATAGTTATATTAATATATATATAGTTATATTAATATATAGTAGTTATATAAATATTCATATATTGGTATTTTAAATAAAATGGATATTAGTTATTATTTAAATAAAGCTAGTATATTTTATATGTAAATATGTTTAATTATTTATTTAAAAAATTTAATTTTTAGGTGTGAATATATAAAAAATATGTACATATAGTTATATATTTGATTATAAATAGAAGTGTATTATAAAAAAAGATAAAATTTAAAAGAAATAATATCAATATGAATGTAATACCTTGGAATAAATTCAGTCCCCACCAAAAAAATCCAATAATACCCCCTTAAACGAGGCTGAAAATCCACAAAATGTTAAAAAATTTGGATACCCCAACTAAAAACTCTGTTTTGGAGGCCTTCTGGGACTCATTTGGCCTTGAAAAACTCTTGACCAAGGCTCCCCATAGTTATATCAATGTAGATATTGTCGCAGGATTCGATTTGATATGTGGTAGATCACAAACGGACACCGGATCAAAAGTTATGGCCGTTTGAAGTTTGAGTTGCGTTTTCAACACATTTTGGATCTTTTTTTTAATTTTTTTTAATTTTTTTAGTCTTCAAATTGTTATTAAATGACTATTAATCCATAATAATTAAAAAATTATTAATTTAATTTTTTTTTAATTTTTTAAGAATCCATTTTCACTAAATATCTTATATATTAAGTATATTAAGTATAAATGTACATTTATACTTATCTAAAATATATTTAAAAATTATATATTATATTTATATCAATATAACTATATAACTATATTTATATATTAATATATATATATATTTTTTGAAGTCAACCCTTTATCAGTGCTTTTAAAAAAAAGCGCTGATAAAGGGGTACTTTTATCAGCGCTTTTTTAGCACTGATAAAGGCACCCTTTATCAATGCTTTTTTGAGCACTGTTAAAGGCCCCCCTTTATCAGTGCTTTTTTGTTAGCGCTGATAAAGGGGTGGCACTGGCCTTGTCCAGTTTTGTGGTAGTGTATCAAACAAGATCAGGATTACTACATAGGTAAGCAGTCAAAACTATCTGATAGTTCTTGAGAAAGTAAAATTGGATGAGTTCATGGAAATTGGATAAATGGGAATACATACTATTTTTCAAGGTATATATAACTAGTATTATTCACAACAACTTGATATTGTACCATAGTAAAGATAAGGTAATATACAAGGGTAAATAATATCACATATAGTTCATTCCATATATATTAGACCGAGTGTGTCTCAACTTTTGATGCAACTTAGGAAGTGGGATTAACAACATTTTATTATATATTTTAGAGTTTTTCCTAGATAATAAATTTCAATCATATTATGATAAAATTATAGCTTTGGTATTATTAAAGAATTAGGTATGGTAGAAAAACATTATATACTTGATGATATAGTCTCTTGAGATATTTTCTCAGAGAAATGATTTTGTAATAAGTAGATCAACCACCTATATCATTGTGGGATATTTAGATATAACCATATATTATCAGAATCATGTTTATTATGTGAGGATAACTGGTTTAGTTGTTAGAAGTTGGCTTTGGTGAAAGTGAGAGTATGTTAGAGTTTGTGCTCTAGAACCCATTACTATATATATTTGATCACCAAAATATTCCTGATTTTGAATATTAATTAATGTATTATTACAAATTGATTATTTTTCTATGTGAAAATGAATGTGATAATGTTCTTGGAGTACTTTTCATGTTGAAAGATCATAAAAGTTCTCCCTTATTATGAGAACCTTATAGTACTATAAT
Source organism: Viscum album (assembly GCA_963277665.1). Taxonomy (NCBI): domain Eukaryota; kingdom Viridiplantae; phylum Streptophyta; class Magnoliopsida; order Santalales; family Viscaceae; genus Viscum; species Viscum album. Next base: position 622,214,902 of record OY728150.1, on the reverse strand, counting down.
AATATTATTAAATACATGTTCTATGTCTATGTGATATTTTATGATTGGATATAGATTATATTGGATCTTAGGGTTAGGGGTTTCATAGTAAATTGAGTCTTATTCACATGAAGTTCATCCTTGGTAATCTACTAGAGAGGTAATTATAAAAACTATATCCTTTAGTAGTAAATACACATTTATATGTGTTATTAAATGTTCCTATCTATGTTTATGTGTAATAGTCCTTAGACTTTAATAATATTTTAAATTTCTATCACGAGTCATGTACTTTGATATATTGATAAAAACTGTGATGACATATGTTCACGGTGAGGTAGGATACATTTGTTGTACCACGATTTGTTCTTATGTATAAAATTTATGTGATAATGTTTATAGTATTTATCACATCAAAATAGGTCATAGCAGTACCCCACTATAATGAGAACATTGCGATGCTATGAATATATATCTTAAATACTATTTCTATGATTGAATAATATTCTATGATGGGGCATATAGTATTTTGACTGTCAGGTGCGAGTACTTTTAAGTGGATAAGACTTAATCTCAAGAAGTTTGTACTTAGTAAACTTCAATACATGAGATTATATGAACATACCCACCTGTAGGAATTCCACATGTTTAATGTGCCATAATATATTCTTATATATGAGTATGTTTATTGGTCCTTAGTCTTCAAGATTATTATTAAATTATATCATGACTCATGCTCTTAAATGTATTTATGTAAACCCTGATGATAATAGTTTATGGAGATGTTAGGTGTGTTGGGTGTGCCAAGAATAATGTGTTATTAATTAATAATTCAAGGAAGGATTTTTCCCTTCTATCTTTATGAAATTTGGTATCTCAAACCTTTGATTTAAATATAATTTTCACATTAAATTCCATTTCCATGGGGTAATGATGAGTTTATTCCAGGTAGTCAAAGAAAGATAGATCAAGCATATAGGTTGATGTAAATGGAGTGAAAAATTCTTGATGAGATATTGAGACAAAAGGATTATATTACACAGTGAGAGATCTTATGTGGTTGTCAATGATGTTGTCACGACCCATCCTAGGGGCCCGTTCCGTGACTACCTCAAGCCCGCCTTCCATAGGCCAGGGGCTGGCGACTAGCACCAAACACCTAAATCCCGTTAGAAGGGAAGACATTGCCTTTATAAAAGTAAACAACACAACAGAGTACACAACGAAAGTAAGAACTAAGTAATATTGAATACAAAAGTAAGTGTTGAAAGGAAAGGGGCCGAAAATACAAGCCCAATAGTAGGTACAATACAATTGAAAAGCTAGTACAACTACAGTAAAGTAAAACAACAACCACTGAGTCGTCCTATGGAAATCCGACCTGAAGGGTGGGTACAGATGGCCTCCTCAGCACCTCAGGTCTGACCGTCCGCTCCGTGTACGTCTCACTAAGTGGTCCACCTCCAGGTACCGTCCAGCTCCACAAGTCTCCACCCCGATCAGTGGTGTCCGTCGTCTGCATCCAACACAACGTAGTGCGGGCGTAATCCATGCAGATGTGAGAATACGATACTCAGTAGGGACCCTAAGACCCCCGAAGGTCTCCCAGAATCCACGAAGGATAAACCACAAAATAAGGATACAATCACGAATTATCAACCAACTCTACTTAGGTATATTCCCATATATATACCTAAGTTATGAATCACAGTTCGGCTCCAACTCTCGAGCCCAATCACAACCCAGTCCACACAAGATAGTAGTCAATCACATCGATGATAATGATTGAAATTCAAGACTCATATCACACAGGTATACATATTTCGTATAGTGATAGAGATGATCAGATATAGTCACTGATTCATCTAAGTTGTCGGACCCACAAAGGATACTAGACCAGCTAAGATGTCGGACCCACGTAGGATACTAGACCAGTTACTCTGTCAGACCCACTTAGGATACAAGTACAGAAGTCAAACTGTCAGACCCACTTAGGATATAAGTATAGTAGTCATCGCTGTCGAACCCATGGAGGATTCCAGTACAGTTGTCGTCGTCGTCAAACCCATGGAGGATTCCAGTACGGTAGTCGTTGCAGTCGCAGCCAGCTCTAGGGTTCCTGCACACAACACGCATAATTCCGGGAGGGTCTGCTCCTCGAGCCAAGGGGGTCGATACATCAACTATTACTAAGTCCTGAGTTGATGTATCCCGAAGTTTCGTCTCGTCAAAAGAAACCCAACACGATAGACGACGCGTCAATCGGACGCCCGTTCTGAGAGTTATTGGGTTTTCCATTCCAGGGGCCCGGTTGGAATTACGCTTGTTCCAAACCCGGCCTTTTCAAAAGTTTTCCAAAACTCACTTATAGTATCGCAAAAGGACCGCCTCGTCGCAAGGGTTCCAGTTCCGTAGATGGCGCGTCGATCGTACGCACGGTCAAGAAGTTATTCTCATTTAAGCGTAATGGGCTTGACTCGTAAAGCCTGGTGGGATGGTGGGTCGGCCCGTCTTGGCTCGGTGGGTTTGACCCGGCTAACGGGTCGGCTCGACCGGATGGGGAGCGGACCGGCGTGGTGGGGCGTGGCACAGCCCGGTGGGGCGCGGTCCGGCCCGATGGGGTGCGGCCCTGCCCGACTGGCACGGCCCGACCCGCAGCTGGTCGTGGCTCGGCCAGCTGGCCGAGCAAATTGGGGGTGCGGCCCTCGGATTTCTGAAACGGCGGTGCCGAGAACCTCCGCCTCTCCTATCCAGCTGACCGAAACCGGCCGGTCTTCCCAGCGCGAGCGGCCCGCATGGGTGGGCTGTGGTTCTCCCCCGCGACACCTGCGGGTGCCGCGACCTCCTTCAACCCGGCCGGCAGGCAGCCGACCGGTTCGCCGCCCAAGCGGCCCATGGAGCGTGGGCCATGGTCCTCTATAGCGTGGCTTCCCTTGTGGTGCCGCAGTCTCCCTGCCCGGCCGGCTACAGCCGGCCGGTTCTTTTGCAGGGCGGCGCCCTCATGGCGTCGCGGTTCCTTCGGCCTGGATGGCTTTAGCCGGCCGGTTCTTCTTTGGCCGAGCAGCCCGCGGATGCGGGCTATGGTTCTTCTCTATGCGGCTAGCGCATGGCCTCCGCTTCCTCCGACTTCCATAAACTCCGAGTGCCGCCTCCAAAATAGTCAAGAACCATCGGAGGGTCGTCGGACCGTGTTCGTTCGGCCTATTCCCTCCGCGTTAGGCGATATCAATTGGCTGAAGACAAAACAAGCATTCACCAAGGATGGGATATAATTTCATACAATTAAAATTATATCAAACCCATACCTTGTAATTGAGGTTCGTTCATCGACGAGTCGCAGAAGACGAGCGTCGCAGTAGTCAGGAGTCGTGGAAGATGGCGTCGCGGAGCACGATGTCATCTCGTCAATGTTAGAAGTCGTTGTTGTAGATGACATTCCTTGCGAGTGGTGTCTTCTCCCTTGACATGGAGGAAAAAGAAAGGATGAAGGCATTCCTCGCGATCTTGTTCCGGTTGAAAGAAAAGTGGAGAGAGAATGCTTCCCATTCTTCGAGTCGTGGAGCGTTCTTCGCAGAGAGGAACACTTCCTTCTAATTCTCCAGAGGTTTTCCCCACCGAAATATTTTCCAAGGAAAATATTATAATAAGGCTTCCCAATTTTTAATATAATTTCCATGAAATTAATATTGATTCAAAATAGATTCCAATTAATTTATATAGATATTAATTAGATAGGTTGGCACATCCAATGGGTGGGAGGTGGAGAGCCTCCACCATAATAAATGATAAGTGTTGTCAAAATAAATAAAGGGGGTGTTAATGGGGAGTTTAAGGGAGTTGAGGGGAGGTGAAAGGGTTTGGTTTCATGTGGGCCCCACCAAAATAAATCCTCTCATGGGAGGTTATGTGGGTGTGGGCCCCACCTCCAACTTCCCCTTGTATGAAATAACCACCAATCATAAATAAAACTGTGTACAAAAATTTTATTTAATTTTTTATAAATCCCCAAAATAAACTTCCATCCTCTATAAAACGCAACTACGGTAAAGGTCCTCTTAAGAAAATACCAGCGCTGCGAGTTAATCGGTGTCCTCAGATTTCAATTCTGAGCATTGGTTCAAAAGATAGAAAAACCCGCTCATACGTTTACTGAACATACCCGAACTAAACTTCAAAAATTGATTTTAGGCACATCGAGCCTCGGAATCAGGTGCTGTCAAAAACCGCAGACTCGTAAAGTTACAAAGTATTTAAGAAAAAAATTTCCTTCAAATTTACGAGTCTTTAAATTACCCCCACCTCAGGGATTTGCGTCCCCATAAAGCTAAAACACACACTAGGATAACAAAATAGGGTACTGAGAACGCATTTGAGCCTCCCGCTCCCATGTGCTCTCCTGGAGGTTCTCGTGCTGCCAACGAACGCATACCAGAGGAATCGACCATCCACGTAGGACCTGCTCCTATCGATCCTCGATCTCCACTAGGACTTCCATGAATTTCGCCCTGTCATCGATGTCCAACTCCTCGTGATCGATGATGTGGGATGGGTCGTGCACGTATATCCTCATCTGAGATACGTGGAAGACGTCGTGCACCCGATGCAACTGAGGTGGAAGGGCCAGGCGGTAAGCCACCTCGCCTACTCTTCCAAGGACCTGGAAAGGTCTGATGAATCGAGGAGACAACTTGCTGCCTTGGCCAAATCTCCGCAGACCTCATCGTGGTGAGACCTGTAGGAAGACGTGGTTGCCATCCTCGAACTCCAGTTTTCTCCATCTCCTATCAGTATAGGACTTCTGTTTTCTTTGTGCAGTCTTCATCTGCTCCTGGATGATCTGCACCTTCTCCGTCATAACCTGAACCATCTCTAGTCCTACAAAGTGCTGACTCCCCTAGGTCAGTCCAGCACAGAGGTGATCTGCAAGGTCGGCCGTACAGTGCCTTGTAAGGATCCATCCCAATGGTGGAGTGGTAGCTGTTGTTGTATGCAAACTCCACTAAGGGTAGGTGATCCTCCCAACTGCGACCAAAGTAGAGGACACATGCATGAAGCATGTCCTTGAGAGTCTGAATGGTCCTCTCTGTCTAGTCGTCCGTCTGAGGATGGAAGACGGTTCTTAGACGTAGCTGCATCCCAAAAGCCTCCTGTAACACCTTCCATAGCTGGGAAGTGAATCGAGCATCTCAATCAGAAATGATAGATGATGGCACAACATGAAGCCGTATGATCTCGTGAACATAAAGGCGTCCCATGATCTCAACTGAGCACTACTCTCTGATCAGTAGGAAGTGGTCCGTCTTGGTAAGTCGGTCTACGTTCACCCAGATAGAGTCATGTACTCTGGATGTATGTGGAATCCCAATCATGAAATACATGGATATCCCGTCCCACTTCCACTCTGGGACCACTAAGGGTTGTACCGAGCCTGCTGGTACCTGGTGCTCTGCCTTCACTTGCTGAGAAGTGAGGCATTGTGATACAAACTATGCTACAACCTTCTTCACACCCGGCCACCAGTGCTGGTGTCTGAGGTCATGATGTATCTTCGCCACTCTTGGATGTACCGATAGAGGGGAAGTGTGGAACTCCCTCAGCACCTCCTCCTGTAGTGCAACTGGTACCATGGTATGTCCCCTAAAGAGGATGACATGCCCCAATCCTTCAGAAAATCCATCAGGTGCCTGTCCTTAGGATATCTGAGCACGTTGCGTCTCACAATCAATGTCCCCATGTTGTGCCTCTATGACTCGCTGAAGGAGTGGAGGAGTGACTGTGAGAGACTGTAGAAAATCTGCTCCATCTCTATCCACAAAGGATTTCTGCAACGCGGCCAGCTGCTTCGTTGCCTCTCCTAGCAACTGAATTCCCGATCTCCGGCTGAGAGAATCATCTACAACGTTCGCCTTCCTAGGAGTATAGACTATCTCAAAGTCATAGTAATGGAGGAACTCGATCCATCGCCACTGTCTCAAGTTTATATCCTTCTACAAGAAGATATAACTGAGACTCTGGTGGATAGAATAGACTATAAAGAACTCTCCCATTAGATAGTGCCGCCACATCTTCAAGGCTAAGACCACTGATTCTAACTCCAGGTCATGGGTAGCATAGTTATGCTCGTGTTGCCTCAACTTCCATGAACCATATGCAATCACTTCTCGCTCCTGCATCAGGACACACCCGAGTTCGGTCCCTGATGCTTCGCAGTAAACAACGTACCCTATGCCCTCCTCCGGTAGACTCAAGATGGGCGCACTGGTCAATCTCTGCCTCAGCTTTTGAAAGATTTGCTGACATCTATCTGACCACACGAAGGGTTTCCCCTTCTTCGTCAAGGATGAAAGCGGTACTGCAACTCTGAAGAAGTTTGACACAAATCTCCAATAGTACCCAGCCAGACCCAGGAAACTCTACACCTCTGTCACGCTCCTGGGTGGCTCCCAAGAAAGTACTTCCTCGATCTTCACTAGATCCACTGCAAATATAGCCTATGAGATGATGTGTCCCAAGAAGTGAACCTCTCGAATCCATAACTGACACTTTGAGAGCTTACCATAAAGATGGTGCTCTCGGAGTGTATCCAGTACAACCCGCAAGTGGTAGGAATGCTCCTCCTCAGTAGTTGAGTAAATCAGTATGTCGTCGATGAAGACTACGAAAAATCGATCGAGGTAAGGCTGGAAGATCCTATTTATGAGACTCATGAACACTAATGGTGAATTGGTTACGCCGAAGGGCATAACCAAGAACTCATAGTGGACATACTAACACCTGAAGGATGTCTTCTGCACATCCTCATCTCAAACTCTGAGCTAGTGATAGCCTGAACTAAGGTCTATCTTCGAGAACCAACATGCTCCCTTGATATGATCAAAGAGGTCGTCAATCCTCGGGAGTGGGTACTTGTTCTTCACGATCACCTGATTCAGGCGACGGTAGTCGACACACAGTAACAAGGTCCCATACGCATTCTTGGAAAACAAAATTGGAGAAACCCAGGGTGAAACACTGGGTTGGATGAATCCCTTCCCCTGCAAGTCCGCCAGATATAACCGTAGCTCACGAAGCTCTTCAGGAGCCATCCGATATACTAGAGTATATATCAGTGTTGTCCTGGGGTACAGGTCAATGTATAAGTCTACCTCTCTATGAGGAGGTAGTCCTGGAACGTTGTCAAGAAAAATGTCGGCATACTGATCAACCGGGAAAACTGAAAATCCGCACATCAACCGCTCCGAGGATGAGACTAGCCAAATGATGTGTGATCGGCTACCCTATCCCCTGCATAAGTCCATCCTGCACTGCAAAGGCTCCCTTCTCGCCGGTGAAGGTGAACCTGGTCCCATCCGTGCGGACACACCACAATTTTCACCTAATACAATTGATCTGAGCATGAACTGTAGATAACCAGTCCATAACCAATATGATGTCGTAAGGCCTAGACGTCGCTACAAGAAGATCTCATCCGAAGATATCGCCTCCTAGAGTAATCTCAAACTACCGGCACCAATGCGTAATCATCGAGTCTGCTCCCGTAAGAGTCTCTAGCCGTAAGGATCGAGCCAACGGCTCCGTCAAAATCTCCAAGCTCCGAACAACGGTAGCGGTAATAAAATAATGACTCACACTTGTGTCTATAAGCACTGCAGCAAGGGTGTATTAGACACATATAGTACCTTGAATCATCTCAGGAGTGCCATGGTCGTAGGCCTCGACTGCCTGGATCTGAGCCCGCCTCTATCCACCAGATCCCTGTGGTCAGGGTGGACCTCCTGGTGGTGGTGGTGGTAGAGCCTCAAAACATCGTCCACCACTCACTGATCGTCCAGTTCCTCTGCCACGTCCGCCTGCTCCCGGAGGACCACCAAGGTCGAACCTCGGCCTCTGCCTGGGAGGTCCCTCTACTGTTTGCTGCTCGTCCATATGGCAGGTCGGACAGTCTCGAGCCATGTGACCCTGCCCACCACATGCATAGAACTACCTTCTCCTTGTATATTTGCCTCTGTTTCTGGTACCCCACACAACCAAACCTGTATCCTGAGGTCTCCCTCTTGGTGACCTGTTCCGCTTGGACCTCTGCGTCAACTGTCTACTTCCCATTGTAGAAGACTCTGCTACGTTTCACCCTGCGGTTGGTCTCGTCGTTGGTGACTACTCAGCGAGAAAAATATCCACTAGAAGGGCTCTCTCCAGCACCCCCGCCTGCATCGGGATGATGAGGGGAATCATCTAAGCCCTGATCTCATGCCTCAGTTCCTGCTCTAAGGTTCGGTCCCTAAAGAACGGGTCCTATAACATATCCATAGAGTAGCGTGAGAGGTCATTGAAACTCGCTAAGTACTGATCTACTGTCATGCTGCCCTGCTGTAGATGAAGTAACTCATGAATCTGCACCACACGGAGGGTGGATGGAACAAACTCCAAGTGTAAGAGACTCTCTAAGTCCGTCCAGAGTAAAGATGCCTCTTCATGCACCTGGAGCATCAGGCTCCACCATATACATGCTGCTACGTGCAAGAGACTCTCGACAAGAATCCCCATAAGGTCGGCTGGTGTCCCTACAAATTTGAAAACCCTGATGACAGCCTCCATCCAATCCTCATCTGCCTATGGGTCCGTCTCTCTACGGAACCTGGGCGGCCTCTGTCGCTAGAACTCATGAAACGCACTCAGACGACATGCACTCTCTGCTGCTGGGGCTGGTGGTGTCGGTGCTCGAGCAGGTAGTGGTACCGCTTTTGCCTCCGCTGTGATGGGGACCTACACTGAGGCCTCGTCACTTGGTGGGATACCATCTCGTACGAAACTCGGAACCCAAGCTGGCTGCCTTAGTGGGGCCATCCTGAAAAGAAACAGGTATGCCATGGTCAAAACAGTATACCTGGTGAGCTAACACAAAGTAATCACAAAGAAAACTTTTGAAACACACATGCAATTAGTGTTTTCATGCACTGAGTCAGAAATCAGAGGTCAGGGTCTTGGTGTATGGATATGGTGGCCACCACACCAACACTAGACTCCTTGGACTAAAAACCACACTCAATACTCTTAACACTATTGCTTCACAGAAAATAATGATCAGAGTCCTGAGTTATGCGATAGAACCAACTCCTCTGATACCAATTTTTCACAAGCCGTCCTTGGGGCCCGTGCCGTGACTACCCCAAGACCACATTCCATAGTCCAGGGTCTGATGACTAGCACCAAAGGCATAAATCCCATTAGAAGGGAAGGTATTGCCTTTATAAAAGTAAACAACACAACCGAGTACGCAACAGAAGTAAGCACTAAGTAATACTGAATACAAAAGTAAGTGCTGAAAGGAAAGGGGCCAAAAATACAAGCCCAACAGTAAGTACAGTACAACTGAAAAGATAGTACAACTACAGTAAAGTAAAACAGCAACCACTCAGTTGTCCTCCGGAAATCCCACATGAAGGGTGGGTACAGATGGCCTCCTCAGCACCTCAGGTCCGACCGTCCTCTTTGTGTACGTCCCGCCAAGTGGTCCACCTCTGGGTACCGTCCAGCTCCACAAGTCTCCACCTCGATCAGTGCTATCTGTCGTCTGCATCCAACAAATCATAGTGCGGGTATAGCCCGTTAAGATATGGGTTTGAGATTTTATTAAGGGCACTTGTTCAATTAATTAAAATACAAACACAAACCGTATGTCTATAAATAGACCGATTATATTTTCTAAGAGTAGATAGTAAAGAATCGTTGTGCCTAACTGATTAATATCTAGAATTATCATATTCTATCTCACATCCTCTCAACAACAATAAGATAAATATAACTTCTTTAAGATAGAATAAAAGTGAAGAGAAATAGATAAAAAGCACAATATGATCAATCGACTGTGTTAGCACATGATGATTCATCGATGTCATTCATAGATCAAAGGAGCTTGTATGAATCACCACTAGAGGGAATCTACACTTGGATCCTATAAGTGTAGTGATATATTACAGAAAAAGGCTTTGTAAAATCATCATATACTATGGATAAAGATATTCAGAATAAGGTAATCAATCTTCATAATTAATTAAATTAATTATAAATTTAATGCGAAAAAGATCTTCTCTTGGTTCTGAAGACCTCCGTGTCTATATTCAATTCGAAATATTTTATTGGTCATGAATTTCACAAATTTTATAATATGAAAATGATCAATCGAAGCTGATATTCACTAAGTTAGGATTAGCTCTGATAATCATTTTCTCTACACCCGAAACCATCAAGTGTTATTAGAGGGGTTATATTAAAATTTATAATTATTTATTTGATTTTTGATCATTTAACATTTAAAAGTTAAGATTAATTTAATGTTTTAATTAATTCTTGATCTATCATTGAAATATATTCTTCATGTTTCTTATTTCATGAAAATATTACAAAGATTTGTTAATAATTAACGAATTTTACAAATGAAGATACCATACAAAGGTTCCAAGGATCCTGGCTGGATAATACAAGATTATATGGTGTATACTCATTTATTACACCCCATGCATACTTGTTCATTACACAAGGATGTATTTGAGGATTATAGGTCATCATGTAATTAGTGAACATCATATGCAATAAATTAACCATGTGTAGGCTACCTAGGGTGGTACACAACTATACTGAAGTACACGCCGTGTAGTTTGACTACACACCATTTAGTCCATGTGTTTTCAAGATGGAAAAACCAAGGTCAAAATGTTTCATGTAATAAATAAATTTTGTGTATTTAATACATGGTGTGTATATAATATAAACCATGTATCTATAAGTACACACTATGTATCCTCTATTCATGCAATGTACTTCATAAATGTTCTGAATAAGTACACAATGAGTCCCTAGGTTCTTATTGTGGATATCAAAGGAAGAGAAGTACACTCCATGTGGTTGGCATGTACACACAATGTACGTTACTTATTTATATAGAAATATTAAATTTAATTAATTACTCCATTAAACCTCATGAACTTGAGTTCCCATGGTTAGTAAGTTGATAGTACACACCAGTCATTTGGTTTTATATTATTTAAATACTTAATTAATTTCATGTAATATTTGATACATTGAATCATGTTTGGTTATTATATTCTAATGAATGAACACATTAAATTATATAGACTATGTAATTTTCATGTGTTCAGTGTAGAATTAAATTGGACCTAGATTCCATGAAATTATGACACATTCTATGCACACAATAAATCGTATGAGTTTATTGTTTACAATTAATACCATACCGAGTTGTTCATACTAGTAATCATCGAGTAGTTTCCATGTACAAAGTTGTGTACTATTTTATTGATTTATATATAAAATAAAACTATTTATTTTATTTAAAATTATAGTATATGGAAATTTAAGGATTATTAGATAAAATAAGATAAAATTAATTAATGGTTTAATAAGAGAATTAATCAGACAAGTTTTTCCATGTTTATCTTATTAAAGAATGAATTGAAATTTATTCTATCTTGTTGTTTTAAATTAATAATTGTTGCATGTGTATGACTTATCATGAGATTTGAAAATTCCTATGTATGTGATGGTTTTACTTAATTTAATTTTATCTCCTGGTTTTTCAAGTATTTATTATTAAATTAAGTTTTATGGCCTACAAGTCTTCTCTCAACTTTTATTATGTAGGAACTGTGTATCCAAGGTAGTTGTATATAATTACCTTTAACCAATCCTTTGCTTCCCTTTCACCTATATGTGAGTTATAAAATATATGTATTAATAGAGTATCTGAAGGTGTATAGATTTGGTTCAAGGTAGAGCCGAGGTGTAGGTTGTTCAATATAGAACTGAGATGAAACCAACATGGGTGACACATATGTGAATAAGGGGAATGATGTAATTTGTGACAAGAATAGAATATGAAATTTTTACCTAGGGTTATAGGTTGATTTATTTCAAAATAAAAAATAAAACATTAGATAAATATCAGGATTAGGTTATTTATTTATTTAGTTATTTATGTCTTATACAGAATTTATTTTATGGGTGAAAGACCATGATCACATAAATAAATAAACTAATGTGAAATGATGGAATTTAAAGAAATAGATTATAGGTAAATAGTTTATTGAAACCTGGTTAAAAACTTAAGTAAAATCCACTTAATATTAATAGTACAAGTAAAGAATGAAACAAAAAAATAATGCATAATAATACAAAATTCCAAAAGCTAATATTAATTCATTAAGCCTTCCATCATTTGAATTAAGATGAACCCATAGTTAAAATGTCATTCCAACCTCTATCGAGGAAAATTTTAATTATTGGTAATTTTTAGCTAAGATAATGGGCCAACTTAATAGAATCTATGTTCGGTTTAATGCCCTATTTTTTTAATACAAATTTAGAGGTGAGTTTCGAGTAAATCCTAGTCAGGATTTATAGATTGGGGATTCTAATCAAAGGATCAAGGATCTTCCAGTTTGTAGTTAAAAAAATCTCTAACATAAAAACTTTATTATATATTTTTTGATTATATCTAGATTATATAAGGGAAATATGTATCTTTTACACTAGAATTCCCATGAAACTATACATTTTGAGTTCAATGGTGGGGGCCATAGAGACTTGATAAATATTGGAATACTTAAAATAATTAAAATTATTATGTCTTACATAATTTGTAAAATATAAAAGAACTAATAATATATTTTAATTATTATAGAAAATGGAAAGAAAGACCATGAAAACAGCTTGATAATTCCTTAACATAGGGTATGTATTTACAAATACAAATTTCTAGATATGTTACAACCGTTTAGGCAATCCATTATTATAAGGACCCGACCTTAGTACATACATAACCTTTAATTTAGTCAAGAAAACACATCCTTTAAAAATGAGGATCTTTTCATGTTTATATATCTAGAGAATTGGGAAATGATACATTCATAACATTACACATTGTTATAGAGTGGATACCATAAAAATAGTTCCCATTTTTTTTCAAAATACAAAACATTAAAACTTAAAACATGATTCCTTGAAAATTATTTAAAATTTAACATGGACTCATTCTTTGTCTTACACATACATTAGCCTGTAAAAATCATTTAAAACTTGGTATGAGCACAAAAACTCAGTAAGGGATATAAAAAGAAAGAAATAACATATTAGTCCATGAATACTTGTAATGTATGAAATCACATCCAAAAGAAATACGTATCACCTGTATATATATATATACTTACTTTGTGAAACATGAGATTTAAACAATACATAATAACATAAGTATAACCATAAAGGTATATTGGGGAATTACTTACATAATCTTGTAACCCTCTCGGCTACCTTATGTTTGTAACCCTCACAGCTACGTTAATATTTGTGTAACCATCGCAGTTACACTTGGAGTAACCATACGACTGACCTCCAACTTACACATAACCAATGAATTGGAGGGAAATATAGGTCCCAAACTTAATCATAAATGATTCCCAAGAACCATAACATAATCATACAACATGAATAAAATCATAAAAACATTGCTTTTGAATTTTGTAAAACAGAATGTTAAAAGTAGATTTTAAAAGAAAAACCCCTTACATAATTCATATAAATGAAGAAATACTTAATATAATAGATTTAATGTTCATATAAACTATAAATACACAAAATTAAACATAATATGAACATAAATCATCACACATACAATTTTAATACCACATAAATAACGAAGTAGAATGTTAACCCAATGAATGGAAATCGGGTTAAGAATTCCCTTACCTCAGGCTTGTCTTACTTCAAACTTGTTTAAAATTCTTGTATAATGGTTAAAAGAGTGTAATTAGTATTTTGAAGAAACATTTTCATGTTAAAACATCTTATATGATCATTTCATAACCCCATTTCACCCCTTAATTGTTAGTATTTTGTTCCTTGCACTGTTTTGGGTGAGTTCCTTACATGATTTCCATGATTGGTTCATGATGGATGTTCTTGTTGATTGGAAGTGAAACTCCAGAATTGGAATGGAAAGGTATTTAAATATTTCCAGTACCATAATTTATACCATTTATAATTTTGATGTTTTATATGAGGATGATTCATAAGTTAAAAACATTAATGTTGTTCGTTTTGATCATTTTAGTGGTTCTTTGATAATAACAACCTCATTTTGTCATATAAATTAAAACCCTAATTAAAAAAGAATTCCAGAACCATGAATGTTACATAATACATATATTATAACCTGTTTGAACCATATAAATGGTTTCAGGACCAGACTTGAAAGAATTAATGGAAATTGAAATCACATCGTCCACGATGTCAGTAATTCGACACATCATGGACAATGTTTCTATTCCTTGAATAAGTGGGAGAGGAGAAGAATAATGATGATGAGTTTTACATGAACATGATAACATCCAAAATATAAATTATTTCTTAATATTTCACGCCTATTGGTTAAGAATAGATGAATAAAGGATAAAAAATGAACTCAAAATAAAAGAATAATTGAGGAATCCCTTACAAAAATTCGACAGCCTAACGACTATGCAACAAGGTTTTAGAAAATATTAAAAAGAGAGGGGAAAAGGATAAACCATTTATAAATGAATAATAATAAATAATAGATCAATAATAATAAATAAATAAAAACATGGTATGGAAACTTGAAAGTTATACCACATAAAAGAGAACTTGAATGGAAAAAGAAAGAAATTGAGAATTTTCTTACCTTGTAGAGTAAGTCCTAGAACATAAAGGTTGGGACCTTGGGGGCCTGGGGAATCCTTGGGAGGACTACTATAGAGGTAATGAGGCTAGATATTATTATATGAGGAGTTTGAAATGAGGTTAATGATGGAATGGGTTGGTATTTATAGCAAAAGTGGGGGATTATTTTAATAATTTTCAAGGGACACCTCATTAGTGGTATTGGAAAAACCATGGGATTGCCCATGGTATTTGCCCATGGTATAAGCCACATGGAAAAACTCATAACATATTTTAATTTAAAAAATTTGACCATATTTATTACTTCCTTATTACATCATTAATGATGTCATTAACAAACCGAAACTCAAAACTGTATTTTTTACTATTCACCAAAAAATCGACTGTTTCAGAAAAATCCCCATAATTCAACCTAACCATTTATCGACGTGTAAAATTCAATAATGAAGACCATTTTTTGAAAATAATTTTCTAAATATTTTTAATTTAATTTTTAAATAAAATCATACTTAATTCAAAAATTAATAATTTAAAAACTATAATTGTTTTTATATCACATTGAAAAATTATCCAAGATGTCATTATCTTAAAGCCTTAAGAAAATAAAATAATAATAAAATTTACTATTCATTATGGTCATATTACTATTCATATTACTATTAATAAGGGTATGTTACTATTCAAAAAAAAAGTTGGTTCCAATAGACTCCAAATGACATACTGAACACAATTTTAGATGACCATTTTCCGAAATTCAAAACATAGAAGCAGTAAAATTATGTTTAAAGGCTACTTATAAATATCTACTTTAAAAAAAATTTCAAGCATTTCAATTTATTTTTAGAAAACCTTGAGGTGTTACATTATCACTACCTTCTGAAAATTGCGTTCTCACAATTTTATTTACTTTTTAAACAAGTGAGGGTACCTTTCCCTCATAACATTTTTAGACTCCCATTTTTCTTCTTCAACCATGTGGTTTCTCCACAAAACCTTTACCTGGTGGGTTACCTTATTCCTCAATACATGTTCCCTTCAATCAAGAATTTGAACTGGTTTATCTTCATAAGAAAGGTTATATTCCAACCAAAATGATTCTAGGATCAAGACATGTGATGAATCTGGAACATAATTTTTCAACATTGAAACTTGAAAAACATTGTGTACCCGAGACAAACTCAGAGGCAAGGATACTCGGTATGAAACTGTTACAACTTTCTCCAAGATTTAAAAAGGACCGATGAACCGTGGACTTAGCTTCACTTTCTTATCGAAACACATCAAACTTTTCCAAGGAGATATTTTAAGGAAAACATGGTCACCTACCTCGAATGATAAGTCTTTCCTTCTACTATCTGCATAAATTTTCTTCCTGCTCTAAGTTGTCCTCATGTGCTACTGGATCATCGTCACTTTCTCAACCACTTCCTTTACTAATTATGGCCCCATCAACTTTCTTTCACCGAATTCATCCCAAAATGCTGGATTCCAACACCGCTTTCCGTACAAAGCCTTAAAAGGTTCGATATGTATATTGGTATGAAAAATTTTATTATAAGAAAACTCAACTAAAGAAAGATTTTGATCCCAACTTCCCTGGTAGTCCAT
Source organism: Viscum album (assembly GCA_963277665.1). Taxonomy (NCBI): domain Eukaryota; kingdom Viridiplantae; phylum Streptophyta; class Magnoliopsida; order Santalales; family Viscaceae; genus Viscum; species Viscum album. Next base: position 622,198,603 of record OY728150.1, on the reverse strand, counting down.
TGAACAAGCTCGAAGCATATCCTCTAATGTTTGAATCGTTCGTTCTGACTGTCCATCTAATTGAGGATAAAAAGTTGTACGAAAATTTAACTCTCTTCCCAACAACTTCTAAAGTCCCTTCCAAAAGATAGAAGTGTACCTGTGATCCCAGTCAGATAAAATGGAAAGAGGAACTCCATATAACCTAACAATCTATTTGAGGTACAATTGAGAAAGTTGACCAAATACATTGTATCTCGAATAGAATGAAAATGTGTATATTTTTTCAGCCGATCCATAATAACCCAAATTGCATTGTTAGCTCAAGATTTCTTAGGTAGTCCCACCACAAAGTCCATGGATACATTCTCCCATTTCCACTTTGGCATTGGAAAAGTTTGAATCATCCCCTTTGGTAACTGCCGCTCTGATTTAACCTGTTGGCATGTAAAAAATTTCATGGTAAAATTTTTTTTATCTCTTTTTATTCCATCCCACCAATAATACTTCTGAAGGTATCTATACATCTTAGCACTACCAGGATGAACTGAAAATGGAGAACTTTGAGCTTCACACAACAATTATTTCTTCAACTGAGAATTATAAGGCACACACAACCTTTTACCAAATCTTAAATCATAATTTTTATCAAGGTTAAATTCTAGAAACTTACCCACTTTAACCAATTCTACCTTTTTCTATAGCTCACGGTCTTCCTGATAAGCTCGATTAATTATATCTAATAACGAAGACTGCACTGAAACCTGAAAAAAACAAATGTATTCCCTGCACCAATAACTTCTACACCAAAATTCGCCAAATCATTAATCAAGGGATCATGTTCCAAACCTAACATGGTTAATGATGCATGATGTTTTCGACTCAAGGAATCCACCACTTTGTTTTCTTTTCTAGGATGGTAATTGATCGTGAAATCATAATCCTTTATCATTTCAATCCATCTTCTATTCCTCATGTTTAATTCCTCTAGAGTGAATATATATTTCATACTTTTATGGTCAGTATATATTTGACAATTGGTTCCATATAAATGATGCCTGCAAATTTTCAAAGAAAAAACCACATCTACCAATTCCAAATCATGTGTGGGATAATTCAACTCACAAGGTTTTAGTTTCCTTAAAGCATAAGCAATTACCTAATCATTCTTCATTAAAACACAACCAAGTCCCTTCAACGAAGAATCACTATAGATGATGAAATCACCATTTTGGGAAGGAAAGGCCAAAACTGGAGAATTTACCAATCTATTCTTCAGTTTCTGAAAAAAACATCATGTTCTTCGGTCCAAACAGATTTAACACCTTTCTGTGTTAACTTAGTTTTTGGGATAGATAACCAAGCCATGTTCTTAACAAAATGCCCGTAATAACTTTCTAATCCAAGAAAACTATGAATCTCTGTAACATTTGTGGGTCTTGGTCATTCATCAACCACTTTTGTTTTGAAAAAAAAACTATTATTCCATCCTTTTACAATGTTCCCAAGAAAAGAAGTATATTGCAACCAAAAATCACACTTTCTGAATTTTTCATACAGTTTCTTTTCTTTTAAGGTTTGTAAAACAACCCTTATATGTTTTTAATTCTCCCATTTCTTTTTAGAAAATACCATAATGTCATCAATAAACACAACCACAAAATTATCCAAGAACTCATGAAATAATCTATTCATAAGATTCATGAATACAAAAAGTGCATTAGTTTACCCAAACGACATAACAAAAAATTCATAATGCCCATATCTAGTACAAAAGGCAGTTTTCAGGATGTCACCTCCTTCACCTTTAGCTGATGGTATATGGATCTCAAGTCAATCTTGGAAAAGTACTGAGCTCCCTGTAGCTGATCAAACAAGTCATCAATATGAGGAAAAGGATAACTATTTTTAAAAGTGATGTTATTCAAATCTCTATAATAAATGCAATGTCTCATGGAACCATCTTTATTTTTAACAAAAAAAACAGGACCTCCCCATGGTGAAGTTCTAGGATGAATGGAGTCTTTATCAAGAAAATACTGCAACTGATTTTTCAATTCAAGAAGTTATATTTGAGCTATACGATATGGGGGGTTTTGAAGTTGGATTAGCATCAGGAACTAAGTCAATTTTGAATTCTACTTCCCAATTAAGTATGACACCGGGTAACTCATCAGGAAAAACATCAGGGTATTCATTTACCATAGGCACATCATCAATTTGAACAGTTCCATTTTTTTCAACAATATGAGAAAGATAAATTTCATTTATATCTTTTAACAGTTTCTCAGCTTCCAGATATGTTATCAATTGTATGGGTTCATTCTTGTATAAAAACTGAAACTCTTTCTAAAAAACATCTTTTTTAGCTCTACAATCAATTTTAGCATGATAAACAGAAAGCCAATCCATTCCCAGAATAACATCAAAATCGACTAAGGGTAAAAAAACAAGGTTTGTAGGTAAAGTATTTCTAAATACCACAATATAAATATTCTTATAATTCCTCTATGCTATAATATTCCCCCTGGTGTTTTAAAAACAAGTTCATGTCTCATTTTTGGAGGTGATATTTCCAAATTTACCAAAAAATTTCTCAGATATGAAGGAATGTGTAGACCCCGTATCAAAAAAACTTTAGCAAAATATGAGTGAACAAACAAAGTACCTGATACAAATTCATTTGATGGACCGACATCTGCTGACGTAGTCACAAAGGATCTCACTACACATTTCTACTTATAGTCTGGCTTCTTTGCATCATTCAGGTCTCTCTTTGGGCATGTATTTTCATAATGACCCATCTCACACATTTAAAACACTTTACAGTTTTCTTATCAGGATTAGTCTTAGGATAATTTTCATTGCAATCTCGGTCCATATGTCCAAACTTACCACATTTAAAACACTTCCCAATTTTTCTAAGAAAATTTCTAGGGTGTTTCTTGCCACACTTTTCACAAACTAGAAATTTGATTTTATTACCATCATATTTCTTTGGTTGATTCTTACCCATCAATTTCCACCTAGACCTCTTCTAATACTTGTTTCCAAAATGCACGTTACCATCATCAAAATTGATATCTACCCTCTCAATACATTGAACAAGTTTCTCATAACTTTTAAATTCACGGGAGGCCAACTCCCTTCAATACCATGGCTTATGTCCTGAGTAAAATCAGTTGATTTTGCTATCAAGATCCAGAATAAGATATGGAGCCTAACTTGACAGTCAAGTTAAGTTTTCTTCATACACACCCACTAAATCATCCTCCTTTTGCTTCAATTCAAGTAATTTCTTCTCCATCCTAAGTCGCACCCCATTAGGAAAATATTTTTCAAGGAAAAGAATTTTAAATTCATCCCACTCTAAGGAATTAAAATCCTCTCTACCCCTGATATTCCTTACCATTTACCATCAATGATCAGCTTCACCTTCAAAACAATAAATGGAAAGACTTACCTTTTGATTTTCTGAAGATCTCATACCATCGAATATCTTTTCAAGGGTTTTGATGCATCATTGAGCTACTACTGGGTCAGAAGATCCATTGAAAGCAGGAGAGTGTTGTCTCATAAAATGTTCCACTAATGTCATGTTCCATTGTGGTACCTCTATTTTTTCTCTTGTATGGATGCCACCACCATTTATTACTAGCGTTATCTTAGCCATTAGTGTCACAATCTGCTCAGTTCCAATCCCTACCATTCTAGGCTGTAGATCTAGAAGGATGTCATTTTTTCGTGCCTCTCCTCTTCAGCATCCATGTTCCTTCCGCGGACAACAATTCTGAACAAAAAATATATTATATGAAGCAACGTGGAAATCCTTAAATGATATGACATTTCAAATTAATGATATATTAAAAATCATTTATGGTATTCTTTTAACATCATCCTAACCCCTAAAGTTATCTAAACCATCCTCTGATACCAACTATAAGGACCCAACCTTATTACATACAAAATATTGAATTTAGTCAAGAAAAAACATCCTTTCACATTGAGGATATTTTCAAGTTTATAGATTTAGATAATTGTGACATAATACATTCATAACATTAAACATTGTTATAGAGTGGATACTATAAAAGCACTTTCCATTTTCTTTCAAAATATAAAACATTAAAACTTAAAAAATGATTCCTTGATAATTATTCAACATTTAAAATGGATTCCTTCTTTTTATTACACATAAATTAACCTGTGAAAATAATTTAAAACTTGGGATGAGTCCAAAAACTCAGTAAGGGATATAAAAATAGGTAAAGAACACATTAGTCCATGAATACTTGAAATGTATAAAATCACATTCAAAAGAAATAATTATCACCTGTATATATATACATACATTGTGAAACATGATATTTCCAAAATACATAAGAACATAAGTTTAACCATAAAGGTATCATGGGGGATTACTTACATAATCTTGTAACCCTCACAATTACCTTATAATTTGTAACCCTCACGGCTACCTTACTATTTGTGTAACCATCACAGTTACAGTTGGAGTAACCATACGAACAACCTCCAACATACACAAACCCAATGAATTGGAGGAAAATATAGGTCCCAACCTTCATCATAAACAATTCCCAAGTACCAAAACATAATCATACAACATGAATAATAGCATAAAACCATTGCTTTTGAATTTTGTAAAACTGAAATTTAAAAGTGGATTTTAAAAGAAAATCCCATTATATAATTCATATAATTGAAGAAATACTTAATAGAGTGAATTTAATATGAATATACGCTATAAATAAAAATAATTAAACATAATATGAACATAAACCATCACACAGACAATTTTAATACCACATAAATAACGAAGTAGAATGTTAACCCAATGAATGGAAATCGGGTTAAGAATTCCCTTACCTCAAGATTGTCTTACTTAAAACTTGTTTAAACTTCCTATATAATGTTTAAAAGTGTGTTATTAGTATTTTAAAGAAACATTTTTATGTTAAAAACATCTTATATGATCATTTCATAACCTCATTTCACAACTTAATTGTTAGTATTTCGTTCCTTGCACTATTTTGGGTGAGTTCCTTACATGATTTCCATGATAGGTTCATAATGGATGTTCTTGTCGATTGGAAGTGAAAATCCAGAATTTGAATGGAAACATATTTACATATTTACAGTACCATTATTTATACCATTTATCATTTTGATGTTTTATATGAATATGATTCATAAGTTAAAACATTAATGATGTTCCTTTAGATCATTTTTGTGGTACTTTGATAATAACAACCTCATTTTGTCTTATAAATTAAAACCATGAGTAAAAAAGAATTACAGAACCATGGATGTGTAATAATACATATATTATAACCTGGTTCAACCATATAAATCATTCCATGACAAGACTTAAAATAATTAATGGAAATTGAAATCACATCATCCACGATGTCAGTAATTCGACACATCACAGACAATGTTTTTATTCCTCGAATAAGTGGGAGAGGAGAAGAATAATGATGATGAGTTTTCCCGGAACATGAGAACATCCAGAATATACATGTTTTTTAGATATTTCATGCCTCTTGGGTAAGAAGAGATGAATAAATGATAAAAAAAGAAAGGAACTCAAAATAAAAGAATAATTGATAAATCCCTTACAAAAATTCGGCATCCAAACGACTATGCAACATGGTTTTAGAAAATATTAAAAAGAGAGAGGATAAGGTTCAACCATCCAAAAATTAATCATAATACAGAATAAATCAATAAAAATAAGGAAATAAGAACATGGTATGGAAACTTGAAAGTTATACCACATAAAAGATAACTTGAATAGAAAAAGAATGAAATTGAGAATTTTCTTACCTTGTAGAGTAACTTCTAGAACTTGATGGTTGGGACCTTGGGGGCTTGAAAAAACCTTGGGAGGACTACTAGGGAGGTAACAAGGCCAAATATTCTTGGAAGAGGAATTTGGAATGAAGTTAATGAAGGAATGGGTTGGTATTTATAGCAAAAGTGAGGGATTATTTTAATAATTTTCAAGGGACCCCTCATTAGTGGTATTTGAAAAACCATAGGCTTTCCCATGGTATTTTCACATGGTATAAGCCACATGAGACACCTAATAACCTATTTTACTGTAAATAATTCTACCAGATTTATAACATCATTATTACATCATTAAGATGTCATTAACATATCGAAACTCAAAACTGTATTATTTTACTATTCACCAAAAAATCAACTGTTTTCAAAAAAATCCCCAAAATTAACCCTAACAATTTATTTAAGAGTATAATTCAAAAATGAATTCCATTTTTGAAAATATGTCTCTAAATATTATTAATTTAATTTTTAAATAAAATCATAGTTAATTCAAAAATTAATAATTTAAAAACTATAACTACTTTTATATCACATTGAAAAATTATTCTAGATGTCATTATCTTAAAGCCTAAGTAAATAAAATAATAATACAATTTACTATTCATTTGGGTTATATTACTATTCAAATTAATATTCATATTACTATTCATAAAGGTGTGTTATTATTCACCAAAAAAACAAGTTGGTTCCAATAAACTCCAAATAACATACTTAACACAAATGTAGATGACCATTTTTCGAAATTCAAAACGTAGAAGCGATAAAATTATGTTTAAAGGATACTTATAAATATCTAATTTAAACAAAATTTCATGCATTTAAATTTATTTTTATAAAACCTTGGGTTGTTACAATTATATTCAAAAAGTAATTATTATATGTTGGAATCCCCAATTCATATTCTACCACCCCACCAGGTGGGAAAAGATAAAAAGGATGTCTACTAGAGATTTTTCAAGGATGCTTCCTATGTCCATTGTATTGTATTATCAAAATTTCTAAATATTTTATGATACATCATAAAGACATAGATGCTTACACCATAATATCTCATCTTTTTTTTGACAAAGAGAAGGAAGGGATTGAAATAAATAATATTGTTAATGTAATATATTTGTTTAAATTAGAATAAGGTGATCCAGATACTAATTATCTTCAAAATTATAGTGTATATTGATTATTTAGTAAAATTGGGATTCCAATTGGGTAAAATATTATCCATTAATATTATCTTATTATCTTTACCACCAAGTTTATCCTTATTTTTCCAAAATCAGATAAATGAAATAGATAAGTCACTGAATAATTTTTTTCCATACTTCACCAAGTTGACAAGGATTGGGAGAAACTTATTTCTACACCCCTTATGGTGAAAATATTATAATAAAAGGATGAATATCCCATGTATAATCTAAATCCAAAAGATCTTTTAAAGTGTTATTTAAAGAGACAAAAGATTCAATGGTAGAATAATGAACAAGAGACTATTTTCTTCTTATGTGTAAATAATGGAAGTTGGAATATAAATTGTAATGAATTGAAGAATAATATAGTTTCATCCACTATAGATATAATCATCAAGTTTCTATCCACCAATTTTGTATTAAATATGATATTCATACAACATACATGTATTTAAATATAGGAAATGAGAAAAATATAAAGTTTATAGAGTGAAATAGAAAGGAGATTAGAAAGGGATATTCCTATGATATCTAAGGATATCTCACTACCCCACATTTCCAAAATTGTTTTATTAAAGTTTCAAGTACAATAAAAATATTTATATCAGTTTCTATCTAGAAAAAATGGGACATTATTTTATATTTGGAATAAATGTTATTATAGAACTTCAATACTAAAATAATGGTTCAGTAACTCTTTAATAAAAAATATCCATTGTAATGAATAATGAATATAAAATATAATACTCTTACCCAATTATGGAACGATAATTATTTTTCAAATAAAACTAAATTTAATTGACCTATTTATATCCATAAAAGTGTTTTAGTCTTAATTGATATAAGATATTGGTTATAAAAACTAACTACTTATCATGTTTTGGATAAATAAACCTTTATAAATAAAGTTACATGAAAAAGATTGAGGAATTGACCTAAAATAAATCATCGAACTGTGTTGGTTCGACTGACCATACTTCTGACCTAGGATTTTTCCTTGCTTGAAGATCTGGTAACAACAGTTTTTAATAAGGTGGATTAGTCCTGGAAGGGCCTTGATTTATTTCCTTTAATATCTATGAAATTAATAGATATAATATTGATATTATTTCCATTTCTTTATCTTGAACCAAAATTCGAAATCATGTGAGGGTCCTAATCATGGTCCAAAATTGTCATCCAGTCTGATTTTGTATCAATCATATGAAAATTCTCTAAGGGACTTGGTCTAACCTCTTTATTTTTCCATTTTGTAACAACATTACACCACCCTTATAGATAAACAATATCCTTATTTCCCCTCCCAATGATAAGATGAGATTCTAGATCTGTAATGATCCTAGTGGGCCTTGCTGACCAGGGGACCTCTTCCTTGGAGGGACTGTATTCATACAGAGTAGTGTGAGCTCCTGGCCATTGTCTATCCTCCCAACTCTAACCTCATTAGAAAAGGATATCAATATAGGGTATAGACCATCATTGGATAGAATTTGGGATGCTAAACCAGAGAAACCCATATCATGTTTCAATCTATCAAATATATCTGCTACCTTTGGCTCAACACCCATAGTACTAGAGACTTTCTCTAAAGGATCTGTTTGGGTGACCTCCCTGCTATCCATATGATCAGATGAGGGTGGAATGGGACCAGACCCTCTATACATAGGGATAATGAAACCCAATTGTAGTTCCCTTTATCCTCACCAGCATGTATAGAATAGGATATAAGCAAGATGAGTATAAATCTATCCATGACTCAAACACCAGTGGTTGTTTCCAACAAAATTTCTCCCCAAACGAGATCCACACCCACTTGACCGAAGATTTTGAGATGTAAAATTCAAAAAATATATGAGGGGAAATTATATTAAAGACTTAAATGGTTCTATAGTCCGAGAATTGAAAAGGTATGATCAAATTCCCTAGAATTCAGATTATAGAAGGGTTTTGAAAAGGAAGAGAGATCTTAGGAAAGCTTACCCATAGAGCAGTTGTTGGGGAATCTCGATTCATGTAAAACCCATAAAACCATATTAATAGGTGGAAATATAATCCATTACAAGAAAAATGAGCTCTGGACCACAAAGTGATCAAATATTTTGGGGATGAAAAATGGACCATGATATGCCACTTATTGAGAAGTCCAACATTTTCCCAGTCCTAAATTCCCAAGATCCAAACAAAAATATGTTGAATATTTCTACTGATGGATGTCACAAACTAAATTGGGCCACCAATTTCTAGTTAAAGAGATCTAAAAAATCAGTGAACTCTGAGGTCTAAAGCACGAGATGAGGGAAGCCATCACGGAGGTCCGAAACTTTATGTAAAAGTGATATTTCAGGGAAAGTATGGATGTAATATATGTTTTAGAATTAGATAAAAGAGGGAAGGATCTCTATTGAGGAAGGGTATACCCTTCCCACAAATGGGGGAGGGTAAGAAGTGGAAGAAATCACCACCTAGGTTATGGATGAAGTGCAAGACTCGAGAGAGAGAACACGCTTTTATTAGTCTTATATATACAGAAAATATTCCATTACTTATTCTAGGACATGTTTTGAAAATATAAGTGAAGAAAAATAAAAATATACTAATTATATTTTCTAATGGATATTATATCAATTGAGATATGATAATAATATAGCAGGACACTACCATAAATGATTTTTGAAAACCATTTGTTAAAGGATGGGTTTAGCCCCAAACTAATAATCAAACACTAAAATGCGTCTCAGTTAATGATCCTATATCCAATAAGTATATTAACATGTAGTAAAGACCAAATGTATTTCCATAAATAAATCCTATATTTTTAAAGATAGTGGGGGTAAAATTATATTCTATGGGTTAAGTCTCCAGATACAAATGGATTATAATTCCATTGAGGTTAGTGAGAGGAGTAGTTATATAAGGATATATTGTAAAGGAATTATAAAAAACTGGTTGTTTTATCTTCATCATAGTGGGAAATTTGTATATTATTATTTCATAATAAATATTATTATAAATAATCTATAAATGGAAATATGATATGGTTTAAAATTATGCATGAATTCAAGTAATTGAATCTATGTATCAAGATTCTAGTTCTCCATATTTTTAATACCTCTAAAAATTGATACTATTGGTGAGTATTGAAGAGAAACTATTCAAGAGAAACTAGACATGAATGGTTTAAGATGGTAAAAATAAAGTAGGATTGAATATTGAAAGGTTTATCCTATGATAAAACCAATACACCATTCATCATGAATAAAATCATTTTTTAATTCTACTTGTCAAATAATATTTCTCTGATCATCGTATTGGGATATTGATTGCTAAGGAAACCTCATTTAGAGGAAACCTTACTGAATATATATATATATATATATATTACTTGAACAAAGGGATACCCCATGGTATATATTTATAATTAATAACTTGAAAGGGTTTGAGACATCAATAAATTCCAATAAGATAATTTAATTACATAAATTAATTTATGAATATATCATTTGTAGTGATCAAATAATATTCATTAGTAAAAAATGGGTGATATTTGTCTTTAATAGGTTTTTGGGAGTGCTATAAGTTTTTAAGATGAATATATTGATAACATATAAAAAAATATTTTTGTGTTTAACTAGTTTGTTAACACTAAGGAATGAAATTTCGTCAAATATGACTTAAAGTAGAAACTATGTTATAGGGAACAAGATCTAAAAAATTGATCCATGTATTTTCTAAATCTAGTCATATAACATATATTAAAAAGGTATTGAAAGATAAATGTTGACATAATTCAAGGACAAATTGTTTTTGTTATATAATCCTTTTAGTAGAATATGCATGGACAAAAGAAGATATTATTAAGATTAAAATAATTTCAAAATCATAATTGCTAGAAGTTTATCTCATATTCCATGAATTGTACATAAATTTGATATTAAAATGCATAATGAATTGTAGGTGAATATCAAACAGATCCAAGATAACTGTATCTACTTATAGTTAAACTACCTGAAAATACTTTTAAAATTAGAATTGGATGAGTTCTGAGTGTCTAGAGAAGTGGTATGTCTAGTTATTAAGGGAATTGAACACTCTTCATCACTTAGTTAAATTATATATAGTATCTTAGTAAATGCTAAGGTAGTATGATTTTTTTTACAACTAGTGGTTACCATATCTACAATAACTGAGTATGTTTCATCTTTTGATGCTGCTTATGGAGTAGTTTACAAACAACGTGTTATGATTTCAAGTTATAATAAAAGAAATATTTTTATCATTATTATGATAATCTTTGACTATGGAATTAGTTAGGATTTCAAGACTCTGATATGGGAATAAAAGGTAGATATTCAATTATATTGACAACCCTGTTTTAATGAACACAAAATCATGATTCTTATGATAATAATGAGACATATTTTCTATTATAATTTTATTATGTGATAAATATTTGAAAAAATATGGTTATGTATTGAAAGAATCATCATTAAGAAGTCACACCGCCAAGGATAAGTCACCCTCCACAATGAGTTATCACTGAGTTGGGAAATTGAAAAAGTATGAGACACCGCTAGACATTGTCTCACCAAAAATAAAGTCTCACAATCACCTTGAGACATATTAAGGAATTCATAGCACTAGAACAAAAAATTGACAATTTTGGGATGACACATCGCTTGAATGACACAACTCTAGCCTGACATATCCCCAAGAAAGTGTCACTATTCCAAGGACACACCACTAGTGTCTCACCATTCCAAATAGACATCACCAGACTCTAAGTAACCACAAAAGTTTGACATTTCTAGTTAGGCTCACCGTTACTATTCTTTTTCTTATCTTTTTGAATGAAATTTATCTAAGGTATAGTTTATCCAATTTAATACTGAAACTTATTTTAATGATTTTCCATTAATTATTACAGAGAATGAATTAAACTTCATGTCAAATATGCAGTATGAGGATGCAGAGGATCCAACTGATTCTCTTTGATACTGCTATTGATAAAGGAGGAATTAGACTCCCTCGTGATTAACAACATGAAGATACACTTAGATAGCTACACATGTGAAGTGAGATGAACATTATTTTAAGAAATGGAAGATCACACCAGCTATATTCATTCTTACACTCAAATGAGGAAGTTGACAAAAATCATTCATCCAGTTCCTTTATATAGTCAAACCAAAGATTCAATGACACTCTATTCTACAAAATATTTTTGAAACACAACTCAAGCCTTAGTTTAAATCATTTTCATGTAGTCACGTACTACATCACTTATCAAATAGATAAAAACCATTACTTATAATCTTTATTCAATTTTTTTCAATTATTTATATTTACATTAAGAGAAGTGTGGATTACTTTGTTATATTTAGCCCACACTATCTCCTATACTAAACTGAAAGATATATTGATATCTTTTCAACACTTTTGTTCTTATTCCCCAAATGTCTTGGTAGAGGTCCTATTGAGACCTGTTTATTTTTAATCCCATGAAAACTATGGGAGAGGCCCTATGTGGTATGGATAGTTAGTATAACTACTGTAAAACCCAATCAAGGATATGGATAAAAAGTTTATTTTATATAAACTGCTTGGTAGTAGATGATTTACAGGTAGAGAGGACTAGGTCTCATCTTGAGACCGAACCTCTTGTATTCAATTTCTGCTATACATTTTGTTTTAATTTATTTCTTTTCTTTAGAACTGTTTCTATTTTAAACTGAAAAACAAAACCACTACTTTGATAGTTAGTTTTAATTACTGTTTATATAAATTATTGATTTATTAAATTGATTTCAAAGTATAAAATAATATTTAATATTGTTTTACCATAGACCTAATCAATATTTGGGAAGTCTTTTAAAAGGTAAATACCTATATCAAACTACTATTTTACCTAACGAGCCCATTTTATTTAAATTGGGGGATTTTATTTAAATCCATTTTTCACATAATTTTTATTGGGTACTAAATTCACCTCCTCTTTAGATACCCACTCAGAAAAACATTTTGTATCAAAGAAAAAATCTTTGGTATCAAAGTTTTTCAAAACTTTTTAACTATGATTTTTTTTGTTCATTAACGATCTTAAATTTTTTTAGTTATAAATTTATTTATTTAAATGGATAATCTTCAAGAAGGTTCTTCTACAAAAATAAATAAATTTTTAATGGAAAAAATTATGATCAGTGAAAGATAAATATGATAATTCATATAGAGAGTATGGTTTTTGAGATTTGGATTGCTATAGAAGATAAATTTGAACTGCCTAAAAAAGCCAGAGTTACATGGTTTGAAGATACTAAGAATGGTTATAATAATAATTTAAAAGCCATGAAATCCTTGTATTATTATTTAGGAGATGAAAAATTGAATATAATGTTTTCTTTTAAAATAGTTTTTGAGATTTGGGCTACTTTGCATATTTCACATGAAGGAACAAACAATGTTAATGAGATGCGATTAAATACATATACTATTATGTACAATTATTTTAAAATAAAGCATGATGAAATAATCTCTGACATGTATCTCAAGTTTAATGAAATTTTGAACACTATGAGATCTCTTGGAAATCTAGTGTTTGACAAAGACCAAATCATGAGACTACTAAAATGTCATATAGAAAAATGGAAAGGCACATCTTTTTCAATTAGAGATTCATGTGACATTAATAAACTACCAGTCAAGGAAATTATTAGTAAGATAATGATGTATGAATAGGAACTAAAATTAAACTAAGAGGAAGATGATGAGCTTAAATGAAATCCAGTATCATTTGAGACAACTACATCCAAACAAATAGAAAAGGAAAAGGAAAATATACAAGTTGAAAGTTCAAGTGATAGTGAGTCACCTCTTAATAGTGATGAAAAGATGTCCCACCTATCCAGAAGGTTCAAGATATTTTATAGGAAGAATATGTTTTTCAAAAAGACTATTTATAAAGAAAATTATGACACAAAAGGAAACTAGGAAAAGGATTGTAAGAAGGATTATAACACCCTTGAAATTACATACTATGAATGAAAAAGAAAAAAATATGTCAAGGAAGATTGGACAAAGTTTAAATACAAAAGGAAATATGATGATAAGGACTAAAGGTTTAAGAAATCCTTGAAATCTAGTTGGAGTTCTTTCAAGGATAGATCCAATGATTCTAATTCATCACATGAACAAAATACTGATAGTTCCAATTTGTTCTTCAAGACTAATGTCTTTGAGGTACATGATTTTTCTAATATTTTTCCTATTCTCAATTATAATAGGTCTGATAATGAACATAATTATGATTACATGTATCAATAAGAGATGTTAGAATATTGAAAAATTTTAAAGGAAACTTTTAATGAACTTAAGGATTAGTAAAAAGTTCTTAAGATACAACATGATTTTACTTTAAAAACTAAATCCGATTTATATATTAAAAAAGATAAGAGTACCCAGTTACTAAAAGAAAATACTAAAATTAAACTGTTCAATGAGAAACATAAAAAGGATTTAGATAGGTTTAACAATTTTAGAGAAACTCTTGCAAAAATTTTAGGAAAAAAAGTTTCACCAAAATATGTTTCTGGTCTAGGATACCAACCAGGAAAAAGAAGAATAGTAAAAAGCACATTTGTTATAAATTCCAAATCAGAAAATATTACTACTATTTATTTTTCTGAAGGACCGAACAAAGTTTTTTAAAAAAATATTACAGCCTGCTATAATAGATTTTTTTTTACATATATGGTTTCCTAAAGACAACACTACTGACACTTTTCGGCCTAAGAAAATCTGGGTACCAAAATCATTTCTTGTATAATTTATATTTTTAGGAAAACTGCTTAAATACCTACTATAAAAGGAAATGGTACTTGGATAGTGGATGTTCAAGTCATATAACATGATAATATTATAGTTTCAATAATATAATAAAGTTTTATGGTGGTCATGTAACCATTAGTGATAATTCTAAGGGAAAATCATCGACCTTGTCTAGATTGGTAACATCAATTCTGTTTTAATTTCTAGAGTAATGTTTTTTGATGGGTTGAAGTATAATTTTATTACCATATCACAATTATATGATGATGGTTTTAAATTTAAAATTTTAGAATAATTTATGTAATGTTTTTTATTCTAAATATAATTTCATTTTTACTATTTTAAAGAATATGTTTATGTTATTGATCTCAATTATTTAATTTCTCAAAAATGGTTCCTGCTTGAATGAATTTCACAAAGAATATTTGATTTTTTATAGGAGACTAGGCCATTGTAATATTCACTCAGTTAGAAAGCTTACTATGAAAGGGTTAGTCAAGGATCTACACAAACTAGAGTTCCCAAATGAAAAAGTCTGTGACCCCTATCAAAAAGGGAAACAGTACAAAATTTCATTTAAATCAAAGAAAAAGTTTTAACTTATCAACCTCTTGATTTGGTTAATATGGATTTATTTGTACCATGTAGAATATCAAGTCAAAATGGGAAGAACTATGTTTATGTACTAGTAGATGAATTTTGTAGGTATATTTGGGTGTTATTTTTAGTTAAAAAAAATCGAAGTTTGTTCTTACTTTACAAAGTATACTAGATATGTAGAGAACTTAAGGGAACTTATGATTAAGAAACTAATATGTGGCTATGAACATGAGTTTGAGAATAAAGACATTGAATATTTTTTCTCACAAAATGGATTTAGTCATAACTTTTATGATCTTAAGAATCCTCAGTAGAATAGAGTTGTTGAAAGAATAAATAGAACTCTAAAAGAGATTCCCATGACTATGCTAAATTAATATTAATTACTTGTCTATTTTTGGCATAAGACAATGAATACAACCTATTATATATTCAATAGAGTTTTAATTAGGTATATCTTAAATAATAACCCTTATGAGATTTAGAACAATAGAAATACTATGGTCAATTACTTTAGAGTTTTTTTGTCACAAAGTCTTTATTATTAACAGTAAGGATAATCCTGAAAAATTTACTTTTAAAAGTGATGAAGGAATTTTCCTAGGTTATTCAATTTACACTAAAGACTATAAAGTTTTCAATAAGAATACCAATACTGTGGAAGAGTTTGTTCACATCAAATTTGATGAGACAAATCCACATGAGCCTAATACTTCTTTAAAAAACCTTGAGGATGATTTATCTCCTCTGAATTGAAATTCTAAACCTACTAATTTTTCTTTGAAATAGTTAGAAAATCATACAGTTCTGATGAATTTATAGAAATTTGAAAACCCAAACCTATAGAAAAATCTTAGGTGACTAGCCCTACTTTTTCTAAAGATTTTATAATCCTTAAACACCATCCTTTAGATGTAGTAGTTAGATACCTAGATATGGTACAAATATTGGAGCTTCTCTTATAAATCAGTTTGAACATCAAGAATTTTTATCCTATCTTAAACCAAAGAACCTCATTGATGCAATCAATCATGTATTCTAGCTAATGAAAATGAAAGAATAATTAAATGAATTTGAAAGAAACAATGCATGGGAACTAGTGGATAGACCCAAGGACACATTGACTATAGGCAGTACATGGGTATTTAAAAACAAGGTTTATGAATTATAAATAATAATAAGAAATAAGGATAGACTTATTATAAAAGGTTATAGTCAAGAAGAAGGAATATATTATGAGAAGAATTTTACACATGTATCTAGACCTAAATCCATTAGAATATTTATAACCAATGCAGCTCATCTAAACTTTAAACTTTATCAAATGTATGTTAAGAGTGCATTTATAAATTGGTATATATTTGAGGATATTTTTTTTGAGAACAACCCCTTGGTTTATAAAATCATCATCTTCCAAATCTTGTTTTCAAATTAAAAAAATATTTATATGGTTTGAAACAATCTCAAATATCTTGGTATGAGAGGTTCAAAACATTTCTTATTCTTAAAGGTTATTCAAAAGGTATAGTTTATCCTGAACTTTTTATAAAATGAATTTCAAAAAATGTTTTAGTCATTCAAATATATGTAGACGATATTATTTTTCTATATTAAAAAAATTCTTTAAGTACTGATTTTTCTAAAATGATGAAAAATGAATTTAAAATGAGTTTAATGGGTGAAGTCAAATTCTTTCTTAGTTTTCAGATTTTTCAAATTAAATAAGGGATCATTTAAATCAAAGAAAAAAATAATGAGGATAGTTTAAAATGTTCTGGTATGGAAAAAACTAAGAGTAGTGATACTCCTCTATGAACTACCTATAAATTAGATCTTGATGAAGTTAGGAAACTATTTTATCAAAATAATTATAGATGTATGATTGGAAATCTTCTCTAACTTACTGTTAGTCATCCTGATATTATGTTTAGTGTGTGTATGTGTGATCTATTTCTAGAAAATCCAAAAGAGTCACACCTTGTAGCTATAAAAATAATTTTCAAATACCTCAAATATACTAATAATTTAGGATTTTTTACCAAAGAGGACAAACATTTGATTTAGTTAGTCATTCAGATACATATTTTGGTTAATGTAAATTAGATCTAAAAATCACTTCTCGAACATGTCAATTTTTAGGAAAGTCTATAGTATCTTGGTGTTGTAATAAGAATAATTCTATTTCACTATCTACTGTTGAAGCTTAATACATAGCTGTAGGTAGTTACCATGCACAAATTTTGTGGATGAAACACACATTACAAGAATATGGATTTCAATTCTGACATGTCCCTATAAACTATAACAACATAAGTGCTATTAATATTTCTATGAATCCTATATCACTTTATATAACAAAGAATATTGATACAAGACATCACTTTTTAGGAGATAATTTTCAAAAAGGAGATATCACTCTTGAATACAATGGTACATAACATCAACTTGCTGATATATTCACTAAACCTTTGAATTATGAGATAATTAATTACATCAAACATGAATTATGTATGATAAATTTTAGTTATGTTTAATTTTCTAGTATCACCATTTATTATGTATCACCGTTGTGAATGGCTCACTATTGTGAATGTCTCAACATTCGGAGTGTCTTACTATTGCACTTTTGACCATTGGACTTATCATCGTTGAACTTATCAATATTTAACTTATCACTATTTAACTTCACACCATTGAATTTCTCACCATTGAGCTTCTATTCATTGTTTTTTCTCACCATTAAGATGTTTCATTACATTGTCAAGTTTTAAATTCTTCATTTTGAACCACCAATTTTTATTTTCTTTATGTTTTATTTTGTTTATTTCATAACTCTATTTGAATTTTTGTCCCATTTTTTGATTTTTATTTTTCGAATCCTTGAAATATAAAATGATAATAAATTTTTTACTTTGCCTAACTTTAATGCACCTATTACCTACCTTTTTCTCTTGAGCCCTGTGCGATCCTTCTCTCCTAACCTTTTGACCTTCCTTTTGTCTTCCTTTTTCCTTCGATTGAGAAAACTATGATGAATTCCATGGAGAGAGTTATGCAACCTTTAGAATCCTCTTTGAATGAGTCACGTCTATCGAAGAAATAGAAAGGGGATTACAATCGTCGAGATCCAATTGAACCAGTGAACCCCAATCTTTTAAAGTTGTTTGTTGTAATAGAAAAATAAGTTCAAGAAGAATGGTTAGTTTCAAATAAATCATTAGTACTAGAAGTACTTCATGAAAAAGTATGGATGGAGTGGTTTACTTCAAATAAGATACCCTTTTATCCTCATCTATTTTTTGAGTTTTATTAGTATTTCAAGTTTGGTTTCGAAGAAGAAGAAGAATACTGGGTGTGAAATAGAGTTAAAGCTCATATAATCACGTTTTTTCAAGGAAGTGGGCTAGTTGTTTGAAATTCACCCATGAAGGTTTGTTTAATGACTACTGAGAAATGATTCCAGATAATGTTGATGATTTCATTAATGAAAAATCTAATGCTAAGTTAACTGGAGATGGAATAGTTAGAAGACTTATTACCTCTAAGTTCGATGATGAATTTAGAATGATTTTCAAATTCATCATGCACTTTCGCTACCAAAGGAAGAGTGATTTTTCTACCTTAAGGTACCAAGATGTTTATTTTATTTATATCCTAAAAAGAGGATAAAATATAAACCTTTTCAGATATAATTTTCTTTATTTATTGGAAATGATCAAGCCAAATTCAAGATCAAATTCTTTGATCCATCCCAAGAAGTTTTATTCTATGATTAAATCAAAAGTTTTAGTTGATTAAAATGTATAATTTATAATGGATTGTGGTGGATTTATTATTACTAGAATAATCTGCAGAAGAATGAAGATCAGTTGGAACCCTTGGAAAAAACAGTGGGTAGCTGATAGTGAGAAACTATATGATTATTTCAATCTATTAGACCATCCATATAGACAAAGGGATCTGGTTGACCTCACTCTATAACCTGATGATATTTTTGACTATTCTTATGATAAGTAAGAAGATATTGTTGGTGGAAAATAAGAGAAGGAATATCCAGTTGATGAGGGTAGTTACCATGACCTATCCACTAGTTCTACTTCTATAACTTTTGGAGCTCATAGTCCACCTAAGACTCTTCCTAAAAGAGAAAAATTAGTAAAAAGTGTTGAGGAAGAGACTAAAGTCTCTGGAGAAGATAATTTTTAAAGATATTATAAGTATGATGATGAAAATTGTAATGATGCTGATGGTGAAGATGAAGCACTGGTGCATAAATCGTTTTTTACATCACCATTTTTTACGTCGGTTATATATAACCGACGTAACAATGCGGCGAGTAGATTTTTCACGTCGGTTATTTTAATAACCAATGTTACAAATCGTGCCTGTTGGGTTTTTACGTCGGTTATTTGATAACCGACGTAACAAATCAATGCGCGGGGGTTTTTGACGTCGGTTATTTTGTAACCGACGTAAAAAAACCGCGGTTTTTACGTCGGTTATCAAATAACCGACGTAAAAAACCAAAGAGCGGTGTTTTTTACGTCAGTTATAACATAACCGACGTAACAAACCCTCGGGTGATTTGGTTTTTTACGTCGGTTATTGGATAACCGACGTAAAAAACGGGTAGATATCGGGTTTTTTTACGTCGGTTATTTGGAAACCGACGTAAAAAAACCCGATATCTACGGGTTTTTACGTCGGTTATCAAATAACCGACGTAAAAAGCCAAAGCACCCTGGGGTTTATAACGTCGGTTATAAAATAACCGACGGAAAAAAGCTTAAAAGTAGTTTATAACGTCGGTTATTATATAACTGACGTTATAAAGCATTTAAAAAAATTAAAACCCGCGTTCTGTCATTTACGATTTTTTCGATTGACAGTCGCCAGCTCGTCTCTCTCTCGCGCGGTAAACTCTAATCGGCTCGTCGATCGCCTGCATTACACTCATTTTTGCTTCATTGTTTATCTTCTTCACTGCTCTCGGATCTATCATCTCAACTCGCGACATTCAAGTAAACATTCCACGAATTTATTTCGTTTGTTTTTGTTTTGATTCTTGATGTGCTTTTCGTTCGTTTTTGAATCTCGTGGGATTTTTTCTATTGCAAATGGTTATTATGTTAATTCAACTCGCAACATTCAACTCGCAAATGATTATTAAAACATTGTGGATTAGCTTCAGCAAAATCTGAAAAATAATGGGTGGTACTGTAACGTTCCATTCTTCCAGCAACATTATTATTTTCATTCCCTGAGTTATAAAAATAAGTATTATGTAGGATGATTCAAAAATTTAATCTGTGAGATGAGTTGATTTATGTGTGAAACCCAGGCCAAACACATATGTATTTTTTTATTGGTATTACATATATATAGTTCGACATATACTTTTTTTTACATTACTATGATATTAACATTAGTTTTTCTAAAGAAATATTAATGTCCTTAGATTATATATCGGATCAAAAGGATATAATAATTCTAATATATAATCAGAATGATCAGATAATATGACAATATTATTAAACATAAAACAAATGGTGTATATTCATATTTTTAACATGAAACTTACGATGTATAGCTATTTGGAGTTGGGTACTTATGCAAACTACTACTACTTTCAGGATTTGTTTTATATTTTAAATTGTTTTACATTCAAATTATGATTTTTTTCATATAAACATGTTTTGTCTTATCTTAAAAATATATATTTTTTGTTGATATTTTTTATAGGTAATAATGAGTCGAAGTTGGATTACAACACATCGAATGAGCAATGAATTTGAGGAAGGTGTTAATGCCTTTTTGGAATTTGAAAAACGAAATGTTCCAAGTAGTGACATTTTTTTCTGTCCATGCCTGAAATGTTTGAATATGAAGAAGTTGAAAAGTAGAGAGATAAAAGATCATCTGATATGTCATGGTTTTAATCCGAGTTACAGCCCTTGGACTTGGCATGGTGAAACTGGACGGAATGTCACTGATGATGATGATTCGTAAGATGGTAACTCCGATGGAATTGAAGAAATGATTCGCGATATTGTAGCAGAACAAATTGAGATAGAACCGATAGTTTCACGTCTATATGGTGATGCTGAAAAACCATTATATCCCGGTTGTACAGATTTTACGGTTCTGTCGGCGGTGTTAAGATTGATTAACCTAAAGGCGAAGCATGGATGGAGTGACAGAAGTTTTACAGAGCTGCTACAATTGAAGAAAGACATTCTTCCAAAAGATAACGATCTTCCAGATTCACATTACAAAGCCAAGAAAATATTATGCCCGATGGGATTGGGATACAAGAAAATACATGCCTGTCCGAATGACTGCATTATATATAGGAAGGAATATGAATTTATGTTAGAGTGTCCAAAATGTGGGACATCATGGTATAAGGTGAAAGAAAAATCACAGGGTGATGTAGATATTACAAAGCTCCCTTCAAAGGTATTTTGGTATCTTCCTATAATTAATCATTTCAAACGTTTATTTGCTAATTCACATGATGAAAAAAGGTTAAGATGGCATGCTGAAGAGTGGGTATGTGATGGAAAAATACGTCATCCAGCTGATTGTCCACAATGGAAGAAAATTGATGCGCAGTATTCTACATTTGGAAATGAAATAAGAAATCTCAGACTAGGGTTGTGCACAGATGGAATGAATCCATACCGAACACTCAGTAGCACACATAGTTCATGGCCTGTTTTATTGGTAATTTACAATCTCTCTCCTGAAGTTTGTATGAAGCGCAAATATTCCATTTTGAGTACAATGATCTCTGGTCCAAAGCAACCCGGTAATGATATTGATGTTTACTTGTCACCGTTGATTGATGATTTGAAACTGTTATGGGCTGATGGTATTAGGGTGTATGATTCTTATAAAATGGAATATTTTCAACTGCATGCAGTGCTTTTGTTCACTATAAATGACTTCCCAGCGTATGGAAATTTGTCTGGATACAGTGTTAAAGGGCATAAAGCATGTCCAATTTGCGAACAACAGACGTCCTATTGTCAATTGCATCATGGGAGGAAAACAGTGTACATGGGTCATCGAAAGTTTTTGCCTATGGAACACCCTTATAGAAGACTAAAAAAGGCATTTAATGGCTCACAAGAATTTGATACTGCTCCAAAACCTTTATCCCATGATCAGTATTTTGAGAGGGTGAAAAACCTTGACGTGACATTGGGAAAGACACAGAAATCTGGTAATGATAGACATATTTGGAAGAAAAGGTCAATATTTTTTAAGCTACCATATTGGAGGTATCATGAAGTTAAACATAATATTGATGTCATGCGCGTGGAGAAGAATATCTGTGATTCTTTGATTGGAACATTGTTAGATATTAAAGGAAAGACTAAAGATGGGTTGAATGCAAGATTAGACTTACTATCAATGGGAATACGTTTAGAGTTATCTCCCACTCCTAAAGGAAGAAGAACATTTCTTCCCCCGGCTTGTCATACATTATCGAAGAGGGAGAAAATTAGCTTCTGTCAGTGTCTTCATGATACCAAAGTGCCTCAAGGTTATTCTTCTAATGTAAAAATTTTTGTCTCAATGAAGGACTTGAAGTTGATAGGTATGAAATCACATGATTGTCACGTCATGATGCAACAAATTCTACCAGTTGCATTGCGTGGAATATTGCCCATTCGTGTCAGAAAGACTATAATGAAGTTGTGTTATTTTTTCAATTCAATTTATAACAAGACGATTGATGTGAATGCTTTGAACATTTTGGAAAAGGATGCAATTTTAATACTTTGTCAATTGGAAATGTATTTTCCTCCAACTTTTTTTGATATAATGGTGCATTTAATGATTCATCTGGTTCGAGAAATAAAGCTTTGTGGACCTGTATATCTTCATTGGATGTATCCTTTTGAAAGGTATATGAAAATATTAAAGGGGTATGTTAAAAATCTATATCGACCTGAAGCCTCCATTATTGAAAAGTATATTTCTGAGGAGGTAGCAGAGTTTTGTACGAGATACTTGGCTGCGGCGCAACACATAGGTTTGCCTCCATCTCGCCATGAACGAGTTAATAATGAGGGAAAGGGGATTCGTGGCTTGAAAGTCAAATCATTATCAGCTGAACAGATGAAGATGTTAGAATCATACATCTTGAAGAACATAGATGATGCTCAACCATATATCACATTTCACATTAATGAGTTGAAACAATGTCATCCAAAGAAGAAAGAAATGTGGATTTTGAATGAGCACAACAAAACTTTTTTGTCATGGATTAAAAAGACTTTGCTTGGTAGATCAGATGTATCAGAGACATTAAAATGGATAGTGGGTGGTCCATGTTTAAATGTGATAACGTGGTCTGGTTATGACATTAATGGTTATACATTTCATACAAAAGCTCAGGACAACAGAAGTGCGGTTCAGAATAGTGGTGTATTGGTGTTTGCAGAAGCAATGCATTTTTCGAGTTCTAAGGACAAAAACCCAATTTCTGCATCAAATGCATATTATGGAGTGATTGAAGACATATGGGAGGTTGATTACTTTAAAATTAAAGTTCCCGTTTTTAACTGTAAATGGTTTAACGGTAACAACAGTGTCAGACACGATGAATTTGGAATGACACTTGTTAATCTGAAAAGATTGGAAGACACAGCTGATTCTTTTATAATGGCAACACATGCAAAAAAAAATTTTATGTAGTAGATCAATCAGATATGCAGTGGGCTGTTGTTTTAAAAGGAAAAAAACAATATGTTGGTGAGGATAAACTTGATGAATATGATGATTTATGTGAGATCCCTACTTCAATGGAAATATTAACAGAACATAATGACGATCATGTTGAAGACATAGTTTGTGCCATAAGGAACGATCACGACGAAGGAATTTGGGAAAACAATCCATCTGTACATTCCTAAAATTACAGGTAACATATGTTTATTTCTTGTTTACATTTATTTTTTCCATAAATGTTAGATATTGTAAGTTTTTTATTTATTAAAACATGTTTTAAAATAAAATAAGTATATTTTATTGTTTGTTTTAAGTTTGTTTAGTTTACTTTATCATGTTTATTGTTTTACCCCTCTCTCTTGGATTTTAATGATCACAATCTCTCTCATCGTGTTCTAACTTGTTTTCAAGTGTTTTGATGCTAGGAAAAAGGTTGCCCAGGAGTTGGCCCAAGAAGGATGATATTGACTCTCTGAGTCTACCGGCCAACCGGTGGTCTCTGGCAGAAGCATTGCTTTCTGCCAGAGCCACCGGCCAGCCGGTGTTAGCGCACCGGCCAGCCGGTATGGGCACCGGCCAACCGGTTCTTGCCCACCAGCCAGCCGGAGGGCAAGGCAGTAGGCTTGCCCACTGCCTGGTGACACCGGCCAACCGGTGGATGACCACCGGCCAGCCGGTGGTCTCTGGAAGAAGCATTGCTTTCTGCCGGAGCCACCGGTCAGCCGGTGTTAGATCACCGGCCAGCCGGTATGGGCACCGGCCAACCAGTTCTTGCCCACCGGCCAGCCGGAGGACCCAGGCCGTAGGCTTGCCCACTGCCTGGTGACACCGGCCAACCGGCGGATGACCACCGGTCAGCCGGTGGAACCCAGGCAGAAGGAAATTCTCTACGACCCAACAGTTTATAACCATTACAGGATTTTTAAAATGCTTATTTTTGTTCAATGAAAATTACTTTACCATGTTTACAATGTTTACCAGGTTTACCATTTTTTCCATTTTTTACCATCTTGACCATTTTGACCATCTTGACCATCTTTGCCATCTTTACCATTGTTTAACATGCTTACCATATTACCAATGTTTACTATTATGTAACCTAGTACACTTTTCTATTTTCTGATTACAGTAGTATTAAAATATTTGAATTTGTATATTTGTGAACTGACGTTTGTTTTTTTGATTTAAAGGATAATGACAGATCATTCAGATGATCAACCACATGATTCTGGGGAGGAGCATATTGCTGGTCATACCTCTGGGGATGAACATTCACATGCTCCTATTACGACAAAGAGTTCAAAGGTTGGTAAACGTGGTTGCACACGTTTACCAAAATTATCACTTTCCCGTACGCAGGATCAGAGGATAGTAGTTGAGTTTGATGATGATGATATTCCTAGAGGTCCGAATGCCAAAGATTTTAAGAGTTTTGTTGCAAATCAGGCTAAGACCAAAGTAAGCATTCTGTATGATGATTGGAGAGGTGTGGATAAAGCGGTTATCTCTCAGTTGTGGGATACGATTTTGGTAAGATCTTTTGTCATTGTTTGACCATTCTTTTAATGTTTCTGGTATATATAATATGTTTAACCTCTTCTTTATCAGATGACATTTGATATTCCTGACACTGGAGGAGTCAGGAAGAAATGCTTATCGTTGACTTCCAGGAGATGGAGGGATTTCAAATCAACCCTCACATCTGATTTCATTTATGGTCATAGGATTCATGACAATCCATGTCGTATATATCCTTTTATAGATGAAGACACATGGAGACAGTTTTTTGAAAGTAGAAAAAAAGAGTCATTTCTGGTAAGGGCAATGTAAACTTTTATATACTTTCTTATATAAATGATTTTATTAATGTTTTGTTAATGATTTATTATTCTTAAATTATAGCAAACAAGGAAAGCTCATCAGGAGATCCAATCTAAAAATGTATACCCTCATAGTTTATCTCGGGGAGGGTATACATTATTGGAAGAAAAAATGATAGCGGAAAAATTTCAACAACTAAGAGCTGAGTCTTCAAGCTCTGGAGAGGTGGCCCCTCCATCCCCTCCATCTAGACATGAAAAATGGAAGAGAGCTCGGAAGGGAAAAAAAGGGCAATATCTTTCGGAAGAATCGAGAATCGTAGCTGAGAGGATTGTAAGATATCTATTTAATTTATTTAAGTTAACTTTTTTCTTCATATAAGTTTCAATCATTACAGAAATGTTCAATTAATTAATACAGGACTCTCTTGAGGAGAAAAGTTCAGAGGGGACATTTACAGCTACTGGGAGGGAAGATATTTTATTTTCAGCATTGGGAAGGCCCGAACATCCTGGTCGTGTAAGAGGATATCCGACAGGTGTATCGGTAAGGAAAGTGTTTCCACATTCTTCAACTTCTAACATTGAGGGGGTTTATAAAAAAAATAGAATCCTTGGAGGCTGAAGTTCAAAATATTAATGTGACGATGGAAGACAAGATTAGAGATTCGGTGCAATCTATGTTTGCAGAAATGCAAAGACAATTTCAGACTGCAGCTCCCACTCCTCCACCTCCCCCTGCAGACCCCATTATTTTTCCTCCACCTCCGCCAGTAGCTCCCACTCCCCCACCTCAGCCTGCGGACCCCATTTTTTATCCTACGCCTCCGCCGCAGCTTCCTACATATTGCGAGTTGTATGTTGATGATTCTCAACATCATATAGTAGCATACAGGTTGGTATATTGTATAGGAGATACAGTTCATCATCAACAATTAGAGGTAGAGAATCAGAGGGTCACTGTACAGGATATTATAGATAGATCAACTAGGGTACCAATACCTACAGATGAGGTGGCGACAGTTGGACAAAGTATCGGCCATTTTTTAGTTTGTCCATCCAGACTTCTTCGACTCATTACCATAGAGGTATGAATGTTATATCTTTTATTTTATTTTTTTATTAAAGTTGTTTTATCATTTGAAAACTACTATAATTCTCAATTTTTTTTTCACAGGAATACTTCAAAGGTAAAGAAATACTGTATAGACAACAACAAAGACAACAGGCTATGACATCAGATACAGATTCCAGTGGTCTTGACATATTGTCAAGATATTCACATTTGTTGTTGGGTTTTTATGAGTTTCCAATGGAATCTCATGTTTGTGGAAATGAAATAACTGTGGGGATTACAAAATCTGATATCATGGAGCTTGTTACTGGAGATAAGTTGGGCATCAACGTGGTGAAATTTTTTTCCATGTAAGTCTTAACACCTTTTCCCTGCGTTATATTTATTAAAAATGTATACTTATATATGTTTTGTATTAGGTATCTTTATAAAATTTGTGAGAGGAATGAACTGACAGAAGTATATGGATTCATGGACCCGCAATTGATTTCCACTGAAGCATGTGCATTGACTGAGGAACAAAGAATGGTTTATATTGCTGAAAGATTTGAAAAGAATATAATCCAACAATGTTGGATGATGCCTTTTTGTGAGAGGTATGAAACACATTTCTCTCAAATAGTTAATTATCTTTTAACATAAAAAACCACTAACATTAAATTTCCTTTTTTCAGTAATCATTGGATGTTAGGGATTTTTTGCCCAAGGGAGAAAGCTCTTTATTGGATATGCTCTGTTCATGGTGATGTGCGGGCAAGTTTTAAGAATATATTGGAAAAGTAAGTTTCAATTTCTCAATAGTTTTATATATTATAATAAATTTTAAATTTACCCCATTCGTATTATTTTTCTAACAGTGCATGGGCCTACTTTCGAAAAAACACAAAGAAAATAAATGCAAAGATCAAATATGTAAAGGCGAAGGTAAATTTACATTTATAATTTCTACTTTTTGATTTATTACATAAAAATAATATATTGAATTTACACTCATTAAAAACAGAATTGTCATGAACAACAAGGCCTCATCGAATGCGAATATTATATGTTAAGATTTATGTATGAAATAATAACAACTGGGACAGTTGTGAATTTTGACCTGGTACGATTTCCTCTTAAACTTTGCCATCATATTTCAATTTGATTTATTCATTATACACGTAAACTATCTTCTTTTTCATTTGTAGTTTTTTGATGACCCTCAACCCTATACTGCTGAAGACATCAAACACGTACAAGTGGAGTGGTCAAATTATTTTACAGGTTTGATTGAATTTTAGTTGTTTGTAATGTAAAATGTAATTTTGAATATTGTCGTTTTAATTGTCTATTTGGTAGTTGTTTAGGTTTGATTTAGTTTTTTTTGAAGTTGACAGTGTAATTTTTGAATGTTATATAAGTGAATGTTTAATTTTTCTCTACTTCTTGTTTTGGTCTACTTTTGATGGTTCTTCTGGTATGGATTTGGGTCTGTGGGGGAGGGGTGGCAGGGATGTCCAGGGGTGTGGGAAGCCGGTCCAGGGGTGTGGGAGTGCTGTCCAGGGGTGGGGGGGGGTTGTCCAGGGGTGTGGTGGGGGCTGTCAAGTGGGGTGAGGGGGTGAGGAGGTGCTGTTCAGGTGGGTGGGGGGTTGTCGAGGGGTGTTTGGGGGTGTCAGGGGGTCGGGGGGTAGTCCAGGAGTGTGGTGGGGGCTCCAATGGGGTGGGGGAGGGTTGTCCAAGGGGTATACATGAGGGTGGGAGCTCCAATGGGGTGGGGGAGGGCTGTCCTGGGGGTATACATGAGGGTGAGGGCTCCAACGGGGTGGGGGAGGGCTGTCCAGGGGGTATACATGAGGGTGAGGGCTCCAATGGGGTGGGGGACGGCTGTCCATGGGGTATAAATGAGGGTGGATTCTGTCTAGTGGGTAAGTTTTATATGTTATCTATTTACATGCTTATTTTTGATGTACTTCTGTTTTTGTGGTATGATTTGTTGATTTATTTTCTGGTTGATTCTGGTGGAGAGAAGATCACTGCATTCTGTTTAAAAAAAATTGGGTTTATCACGTCGGTTATTTAATAACCGACGTGATAAAATGACTGGAAAATAGTTTATCACGTCGGTTATTTCATAACCGACGTTATAAAAGGCCTGTAAACTAGTTTATCACGTCGGTTATTTAATAACCGACGTGATAAAAGGCCTGGAGAATGGTTTATCACGTCGGTTATTTAATAACCGATGTGATAAAGGGCCTAGAGAATGGTTTAGCACGTCGGTTATTGAATAACGGACGTGCTAAACGGCCTGCACAAGGGTTTATCACATCGGTTATTGACTAACTGACGTGATAAACCCCCTCCAACCGGTTTATCACGTCGGTTAGTCAATAACCGACGTGATAAACCCCCCCTCCCCCAGTTTTTCACGTCGGTTTTATATGAACCGACGTGATAAACCACGCTCAGCCCGGTTTATCACGTCGGTTCTTATAGAACGGACGTGATAAACCACCCTAACCCCAGTTTATAACGTCGGTTCTTCGATAACCGACGTGATAAACATCGCGATTTTATGTTTTTTGACGTCGGTTTTTAAATAACCGACGTCAAAAACCTTATTTATAACGTCCCACGTATTAATGTCGGCTAGAAACCGACGTAAAAAATTAAAAATAACCGACGTAAAAAATGTTTTCTGCACTAGTGAAGAGAATAATGAAAATGAAAATGTTAAAGGAAGTGGTGGTGAATATGTGAATAGAAAAGATGATGATATATATTAGTATCCTGATGGTTCCAGTGGGAAAATCAGAAGAGAGGATATTGAGACTCCTTAATATTTTCTTGCCTCTCCCAAAGGTTATATTTCTAGATATGAGGATAAGACTAGTTTTTTTTGATGAATTGGATGTTGATAACAGAGAAAAAGGAGATGTATCTATTGAGGGGGAGAAATCCTAAATTCATAAAGTTGTTGTTTCAGTTGATAATGTATCAGCTACTAGTGATCAACCAGTTTCTAATTCAGTTTTTGTTGAGTATATGTCAGTTATATCTATTGTTGAGAAGCATGTGGATGATTATATTGTCAATGAATAGATGTAAGAAGATCATTTTTTGGGAATAATGTCATTGTATAGTTGAAGGAGTGGCTACTTATGATAACCCTTTAGTTGATGAGCACATGGTTCATGAACCTTATATTGAAAAGAGAATAGTTGAGACCACTGTTGGTGTACCTACTATAGTGAGATCTATATTTTTTGTTTCTTTAGTGGTTGAGATTCCTACAAAGAATTTAGAAAGATGGATTGAACTAGTATCAGAAGAATGAGATTTTCCCTAGCAGCTCATCAAACAATGGTAAACGTACCATTCAAGAAGAGAGAGATCCCGGAGGGTCGATCGTAAATCCGATTAATGTTTCTGTTTTGTTAGAAACTTTTGTTTCTGTAAGAGAACCTTATCTTATTATATAGTCTATTCCTATTGATGTAGTCACCAAGGGTGACTTGGATGAGTTCAAAGAAAATATGGTTTCATATTTTGGTAAGTTGTTAAAGAATCAAAGACCACTTCTAACTAAGATTAGTGAATAATATGTGAGGTAATTTTTTTTAGTTAGTTATCAAAAACATTTAACAAAAGATAATGCACCATATCTATGAAGTGAAGATTGAGAATAAAATACTTTCTAGTGAGATGGAGTCTTTGAGATCTATTGTAGAAGGGATGGAGTCTATTTTTGTAGCCAGTTTGAATTCTTTGTTAGAAAGAGTTAAAAATATTACTTCTATGGAATCTAGTTCAAGTGATTATACTCAAAATGTTTTTGATATTGAGTTTATTAGGTCATTATCCAGATAATATCTAAGAGATGCGTCAACTATTACTTCAAGTGATGCTATTGTGCAACCTGTAGAAACCATAAGCTGACTAAGGCATAAAAGTGGTCATGTTCTCAAACTCATTACATATTATGCCCATGACCTAATGGTGGACATGGAGACCATAACCAAATCCATAAAGTATTATCTCTCAAGGATCTATACTAAGAATTACATGGAATCCAATTTCAAGTTTCTGGCTGAGAATTTAAGGATGCCTCATATGACCCGAGCTTTTAAGTAACAAGTAAACCAGTTAAAAGTTCAGACTCCTTCACTACATAGGTTTATATAAGGAAAGACATACTTTTTATTGTAATAGAGTGAGGTTGACATATAATCATGGAATTCATACACCTTGTGAAACCATTTCTTCATGTGAAATGTACTACTATTGTAGCTTATGCAACCATCCCTAATACTTCCCACATGACACCTCCTACAACCACCCTTGAGTACTTCCCAACTGGAGTAGCCTGAGACCCACATGCACCTTTTCCAGCTAAGTTCAATCCATTTTCTATAACTCCCTGGTAAGAAGTACAACACCTCCGACCGATCCCCATTTATGATCCTCAAACTCTTTTAGTTATGGAAAATGTTCCTTTAGCCATCCCTTTACTACCATCAACCATTTATGTAGTTACTTTTTGACCTACTGCTAACCCTTCTACCTCTGAAAAGGACAAGGGAAATTCTCCCATGTTTTCTTCAACTCAACCTGTGTAGCATTGATCATCGAAATTAGTGTTTTTGATGGGATTGTTTGTTCTTTATCACCTTTTGTAGAACACTTTTGGTCTATATTTTTACTTGACTTTTTTCATGGGAATTAAAATTCTATTCTTAATATATTTCTCTTTAATTTCTAGTTTTATGCTTTTTCCATTACCTTTCTACACTCAATGATAATCCCAAAAGAGGAATAATATCTATGAATTTACCTTTATAGTTTATTTCCTCTCTTTTTCCTTTTATACCTTTCTACTTTGTGTAAAAAAAATTCTTCGATACCTTAATTTTGTTTCTTTCTTTCTTTATATTTGATATCATATATATCAACTACCATGTTTTATCTTTGTTACCATATACTTTATATATTTGATACCCTATATGTCTTCTTTAATTTTTATTCCATTATATTTATTTGATACTATCTGTATGAAATGTTTTGATTTATCTTCAATATAATGTGTATAGAAATTCCATGATTTGTGATCATTAAAAAGGGAGATATTGTTGACCCCCATATTTTAATGATAAAAAAATCATGATTCTTAAGATAATAATGATATTTATTTTTTCTATTATCATTTTATTATATGAGAAAAATTGGAAAAAATATAGTTAAGTATGGAAAGACTCACCACCAAGAATTCACACTACCATGGATAAGTCATCGTCCGCAATGAGTCACCGCTGAGTTGTAAAATTGATAAAGTATGAGACACTTCTAGACTATGTATCACCGCCAATAAAGTATCACCGTTACCTTGAGACACTGTCAAGGAATTCATATCTCTAGAATGAAAAATCGACAAAGTGTTGGTATGACACATCACCAAGAGGACACACCGCCCACCTGACATATCACCAAGAAAGTGTCACTATTCCAAGGACACAACGCTAGTGTCTCACCATTCCAAAGAGACACTACCATAGTCTGAGTCACTACTAGATTTAGACATGACCAGTTTCACCATCCAAAAGTCTTACCTCCACTATTATTTTTCTTATCGTTTTGGAATAAATTCATCCAACAACTAGTTTATCCAATTTAACGATGCAACTTATTTTAATTTTTTTGAATAAAATATTAAATAGAATGCATTAAACTTCATGTCATACATGTAGTAAGAGGATAAAGAGTATTCAATTGATTCTCTTTACTGATGATGTTGATAAAGGAGGAAGGATACTCCCACATGGTTAAATGGGTGAAGATACACTAAGATATCTACACAAATGAAGTGGTTTGGAATTTATTATATGAACCATAAGAGATTACCTATTACATTTCTGCTTACACTCGACTGAGGAAGCCGAATCACATCATTCATTCAATGACCTCCTACATTCAGAACAAAGAGTCTACAAAACTCTATTATACAATATATTTTTTAAACTCAACTCAAGACTTAGTTCAAATAACTTGCAAGGATTCATGAGATGCATCACTTATCAAAAATAGAAACACCATTAATTTGACTATTTATTCAATTTGTTTGATTATTTATATTTACATTACAAGAACTATGTATTATTCTATTTTGTTTATCCCGCACTATCTTCTAAATTAAATGCGAAGATACATTGATATATTATCAACACTTTTATTCTTATTTCCCATGTGTTGTGGTATAGGTCCATTTGTGAGCTTTTGTTTATTTTTACTCCCAAGAAAACTATGGAAGAGGACCTATGTGGTCTGGATAGTTGGTGTAACTGTTTAAAAACCCGATCCAGGTTGTGGATCAAAAGTTTATTTTATATAAACCAATTGGAATAAGGTGATTTCTAAGTGGAGAAGACTAAGTCTCATATTGAGACTGAACCTCTTGTATTTAATTTATATGGTGTGTTTTGTTTTACTTTATTACTTTACTTTAGAACGGTTTCTATTTTAAACTGAAAAAACCACTACTTTTATTGTTAGTTTTAATTAGTGTTTATATAAATTATTGATTTAGTAAATTGATTTTTAAAGATAAAATAATATTATATATTATTTTAATGTAAACCTAATAAATCTTTGATAAGTCTTTTAAAATTTAAATACCTATATCAAACTACATTTTTAAAAAATTGGGTCATTTTATTGAAATTAGGGTATTTTATTTATATCCATTTTAACATATTTTTTATTGGGTAGTGAATTCACCCCCCTCTTGATATACTCACTCCGAACAAGATATTATATCACTACTTGAGGGATTTTCTAAAGGTAGTAATGTTGCAGTAAGATGATTCACTATAAAGAAATGCGGCATTATCAATTATAGTCATGGAAACATGATAGTCCTAACAATTGTTACTATACTCATCTAAATCATGTTTAACATATGAGAACTAACCATTTATTAGAAGTTGGATCTAGAATATGTGAGAGTTTGTTGGAGTTGGTTACCTATAACAAACTACTTATTATTTTAGATTACATGTAAATTCAAAGAAGTGAATATTAATTTAAATATGTTATCACATATTGATTATTATTCTATATAACATTGATGTGATAATATCCTAGAGTATTTATCACATCAAAATAGGTCATAATAGTTCCCCACTATGATGAGAACCTAGAGATGCTTTGGTGTTGTCTCTTAAATCCTTGTTTTATGGTTGGATAACAATCTATGATAGGGAATATAATATGTTGACTGTTAGGTGTGAGTACTCTTAATTGGATGAGACTTTATCTTAAAAAAATTCACACATGGTATTATTGAAAATGAGATATTATGAGAACATAACCACCTATAAGAATTCCACATGTTTAATGTTTCATCAGATATTTTTATTCGCAAGTGTCTGTAATGGTCCCTAGACTTTAAGATTATCATTAATGCATTTCATAAATCTTGCACTTAGATGTATTTACATAAATCATTACTATAACAGTTCATATAGATTTTGGGTATGTTGGGTGCATCATGAATGATGATTTATTAATTAATAAGATAAGGAAGTATTTTTCCTCTATATTTATGTAATTTGATATCTCATCCCTTAGATCGAAATAGAAATATCATATTAAATTCCATGTCCATAGTGTAATGATGAGTTTATTTAAGATAGTCAATGAAACATGTATCAAGCATATATTTTGATGACATGTGTGTGAAACATACTTTATGAGCCACTAAGATAAAGGGATTATATTACACAACATGTTCTCGTATGCAGTTGTCAAAGTTTCAATATTAACATATTTCTCTAGGGTTCTTTGACCCATTTATAGATAATAATATTAAACTTTAGACAATCCCGACTAATACCAATGAGAATGAATCCTATAGGCTCACACACTAGGTGTTTATATTAATCTAAATTAAATTATTTTTTAATTTAATTATTAGAATATATGTTATTCTCAAGACTAAGGAATAATTTCATTCATGATTAATTCTCACATAAATCAAATAAATATTTGTTTTCAAGGTAAATTTTGAATTACGTGGATATATAATATTTATTAATTTATTGAATATTTAAAAAATATTTACTCTTTGGATTTTGAATATAATATTTATTTTTTTAATAAATATTTAGTTAAATGTATATTTGGGTATTCGATAAATGAAAAGGAGGAATAGCAGACCAAGATTGATTTTGGTGATAAATATTAATTTACAAACTCGTAAAATAATATTTATTGTTTATCCAGTTAGTGAAAGTCATGGAATAAAAATATTATTATTATTTTAATAGAATGAATGGGGTAATACATGGGTTTGAAATTTTATTAAGGTTAGTTGTGAAATTAATTTAAATATAAACCCTAACCCCAGGTCAATAAATAGATCACTAATATTTTCTAAGAGGGGATAACTAAGAATAATTATTCAAAATGGATTGCTCTTAGGAAATATTCTATTCTATATCACATCCTCTCAATAATTATAATATTAATAGAACTTCTTCATGACTGAAGAAAGTTGAACTAATCTAGAAAAACAATGCATGATGATTAATTGACCGTGCTAGCACCCAACGATTCATCGATGTCATTCAGAGATCAAATGATCATGTGTGGATCACCACTAGAGGTATTTTACACTTGAATCATATAAGAAAAATGATAGATTTCCAAAAGGGTTTTAAATGATCAATATATAATACGAATAAATATCTTAGGAATGAGGTTATCATTCTTCATAGTTAATTAAATTAACTATAAATTTAATTTTAAAAAGACTGAATCTTGGTTCCGATGACCTTATCATCTATTTTGAATTTGAAAAATTTATTTGGCCATGGAATTCATGTCTTAAATAATTTGGGAATGACCCATTGAATCTGGAATTCATTAGTTTGTGATCAACCCCGATAGATGCTTCTACTGTGCCTGAAACTATCACGATTAATATTTCATTAATGAATATTTAGAGGAAGGATTTTACACTTATGTTATTTTATGGAATTGGATATCTATGCCCATTTTATGGGAATGAAACATATAAATTATTTCTATGACCAAGATTGTGATGCCCCGTACCCACACTCCTAGGCCCTAGTGCTCATTAACACATTCTTTTACACACTAACTTTAAAATCAATAGTAGAAAGCCACTTTTAACCATCAATAATTAAAATATCACTAATGAAAATTGAGTCACATAAATTCTAATAACCTTTAATTTTTATATTTTTATAGAGTTTTAAAAACTTAAACTAAAAAAATACCTTCTATTTCTCATCAAATTGAATTTTTTTCCACTATATAATAAACAACTTATTTTATAACAAGTCTTCAACATCCCCCATACAATTCTATACACATGTAACCTTAATTGACATATCATGTTTAGTAATCTTATAAATAACATAGGGAAATTGAAACATAAGAAGTGTGAGCTCAAATTATTAGCAAGGGAAAACATATGTCATAATCTATCAAGGCATAAACATGGAATGAATAATATAGTTGGAAGAAATTGACAATAAAATAATTCCATATAACTGATCATGTGATCTTGAAACAAACCCATGGTTAAAAATATAAATAAACACTTGAAAAAAATGACTGAATTCATGGATATGTAATACATAATTCTAAATATCTTGATCTTTACCATTAATTCACTATCCAAGACATTATTTTCACCATTATGGTTATAACTAAGACATCATTATTATTTTTAAGGTCTCAAACAAGGAATTGTGCTTTCATTGGGTATGCATAAACCAATTACCTAAATTTTTTTTCTCATGATATCAATTGATTCCTTGAGGGGATATATAATACTGGGCCCCAATGATCACTTCTTTATGTCCAATTCATTCACCATATAAAATTTATGAATAATAATACAACGCATAATGAACTTGCATTAATATTCCATAAAAATCTGTATTGAGAAACACATAGGAAGAATACTAATAGTTTTCCATTAAATAAATAAACATCAAACATACAGAGAAATAAAGTGGATGATTAAACAATATACAATCAAATTTCCTAAGGAGTTAATAAACATCCACATTGAAAAAAAAGTATGTGAATTGTTAATATTGTCCCAATCAATAATTTGAATAACTTTCTATGTAAGAATCCTCAAACTAACCCTATATTGAGTATGGGTATATGTTAAATTGAATAATTTTCCCAAAAATTGATGTATGACTATCTATTTTAATTTCCTTCAAACAATGTAATGAAAAAT
This sequence comes from Viscum album, assembly GCA_963277665.1. NCBI lineage: Eukaryota > Viridiplantae > Streptophyta > Magnoliopsida > Santalales > Viscaceae > Viscum > Viscum album. The sequence goes on along the minus strand of OY728150.1, from coordinate 622,161,256 downwards.
ATGATAATCATTGAGGAAAATCATTGAAAGAAAAATCATGCCTATAAAAGCGGTTGGATTAAAAAGATAAAGGAAGTAGCTAGTTTACATGAGTTTAATCCAAAAAAATAAATATTATGATAGTATTTATAAAGTAATCTATGGATATTTGATATATTTAAAAAATTAAATAAGTTTTGAATATGAATCATATCTTACTAAAGAAAAATTGAGATTCAAAGACCAATACAGTAATAGTAACGTAAGAATAAAAATAAAATGACAAGGATACCATGAAACTAATATATAATGAAATTAAATATATTGATTATACTTTAAGGTAATAGTTAATTGAATATACCATATAAGATAAAATATGGAGTGTAGTATCAAACATGTATCATGGAATTGAAAATAGAGACAAGTAACACTTATAGATTTAGAAATAATAAAATCAAAAACAATTGAATGTTAAAATTTCATATAAAACATTAAATAACATGAATAATGTGAGAATCATGATATAAAATATAAAAGTGGTAGTAATTAAACTATATAATACAAAACATGGTGTATAATATAATCATGTCTCCGGGAATTGAAATTCGAAACAAAGAACCCTTACATTGTGTTCCTTCTTACTCAAACGTGGTCTAACAACCTATATAATAAATATAACTATATTAAAAACTTATTAAATAACCTTATTCATATATATATATATATATTTCTCTTTATAAAATTCATTTATAACCAGTTATAACAAATATATTAGTTTATTATGGTCTATTTTCATCATTAGATGCTAGAAACTCCAATTACTTATTTCATATTAGTTTTTCAGTGATGAGGCCAATTATCACTTATTTTTTTAAATTTCATCATCCCTAGACTATTAAATATGTAATAATAATTTATTTTAAACGATTCCATAATTACCATTTCATTAGGTGAAAGACATGGATATGGTTCGTGAAAAAGGAAATTGTGATGAATTAGTTTCGACATGTTTGATGACCAAAAAGTGATATATTAATAAATATATTAAATATCAATAAAACATTTAAATAATAACTATAAAATATTAAATACATTTTTATTACATGATATTTTCTATACATAATATTCCTTAATCATTTGTGAAATAAATATTATAATGTTATTCTCAAAGGTGGTAAAACTAACCCAAATTGGAGCATGTTATATTGATTGAATGAGTAAGGACATAATGTTAATAAAAATTTTAATGAACAATAACCATTTCATAAATATAAATTAACTTTATCAAATTAATTCTTATAACCATCCATGAATGGTGGCGATGACAAGTGAAATTAATCATTCGTAGAGGCTGTAGTCCGCACATACGCATGATTAACATTTCCAATTCTCAATGAATGGAGTGGAAAAAATTTATATGATAAATTATAATTTATGAGTAATAGTTTAGATATAGGAAACATATTAATTCATCAAATATATCCTTTTTACCATCCCCAAGCATCGGTGATGAAAAATGATCCACATCGTTTTGCGGAGGCCGTAGTCCGCTTGTACACACGATCAATGTTGTTTATTTTTTATTAGTGGATGGAAAAGATTAAATAATGGTTTATAAATTAATATAATAACATTATAGTATATTAATAACACTGGTTTCATTACATTAGGGTGACCAGATTCATTTTTGGAAGAAAAATATTATGTAAAAAATGATGAGAATTAAGAAATACTCACAATGAGAACACAAGCTTATCAAATTAAAATAAGATTCAATAATTAGAAAAATAGTATATTTTTATGAATAAATTTTTAGTAATATTGGTGGAATTATGTGTTGGAATTTTTTCCCTCTAATAAGAGAAGATAAGGGTAATTTTGGATGTACACATTGCATTTTAATAATAGTGTGTCAATATTAAAGGATAAAAAGATCTAAAAGATAAAAGGCTCTAAAAGAGTATTATAATGGAGTGTGGGAGTGAGATGATAATGATAAATCCTATATCAATCATTTAAAAAAAATTATTAAATATATATTAATCCTTTTACTCTATATTTTTTTTCACTTTTACCATTTTTGTTTTTATCATGGAAATTAATTTTTACCTACATAATTTACTTTTAATGCCTAAAAATAAAATGGGAATTATTATAAAATTATTAACTAATTATTATAAATTGAAGTTAATTTTTATCAAATACTATTTATATTTTTAATAAAAACTTATTTCAACATTAGCACATTTCAATGGAAAAAAACTCATTTTTAGAAAAAGGGTATTCTTAAGCTTAAAATTTAAGTGCGGGACCAAATTACAAATGTTTTATAATTTCATAATAAAAAATGTTTTATTATAAAATAAATAAATTTTATGTATCTTTAAAATCAACCGAAAACCAAATTTTATCCTAATATTCTTTAATTAAAAGAAAAGACCAAAAAGTGTTTATTTTGTTGAAAAATATTACTTATGTTTTTAAAATGTTAAACATAGGTTTTATGATTTCATAATTTTATTTGAAATGTATATTTTTACTCATTAAATACACATTTAATCATGTAAAATATTTTTTAATCATTTAAGTTATACTTATTTCTTGATATATCTATAAATTTTTTTTCTTTAGTAAAAAATATATTTTTAATATTTATATAAAAAAAAATTATTTTAAAAAAATATCCAAAATTCATCTTAAAAGAATATTTTTATACTAAATAAAAAAATCCATTTTTTTTAAAATAAATTACAATGTTTAAGTTTTAATTAATGCATAAAAATATAATGAAAAACTATTTCTATAGGAAAATAACATTTAAAATATCTAGTGTTCACATTCTCATTTCTTATACATTAATAATTAAAGCGGTGTTAATATATTATTCATATAAAAAATATATTGTATCCATAATATAATTGGTTCCCTAAAATAAGGCATATAAAAATTGATTTTTAGAAGAATATATATTTAAGCATAAAATGGTTATTTTAGTTATTTAGAAACACTAATCGAATTTTTTCAATGCCTTAGTATAAATAATGAACTTTATTTTATTTCAATATGTTTTTCCTAATTTAGTTACCATTATTTTTACTCAGTAATTCCATAGAAACATTTTAACAATTATACAATTTACAATAGTTTTTTATGGTTTGTTGTTGCGTGTGAATCAAGATATTGAACACATTATGTTTCAAAGGAAAATAAAATTTAGAATCTCTTGATGTTACATCCCACCCCTTAAATAAATTACATCCCAAAAATTTTAATTATCACATGATAATAAAATTAGTTAAAGGTACCTAAAAGATAGGAATAACTAAAAATATATTATGAAATGAAGTTTCTACATTAATACCTTATATATGAATAAGAAACACATATTTTAACCTCATCATGTTAACTAATTGCTTCATAATTCCTTAGGAAATTATCTCACTATGACTTCCTTTTCTTTATGTGAAGCATCTTCCAGTTCTTTTGAGACATTCCCTAGGGCGTTTCGTACAAAAAAAATCATGTAAGAAATTGAATGTTCTTTCCTTCACCATATTTATCACCAAAAATTCAAGGAGATTACATCCTTCTATTATTTTGTGTGTTTGGGAATTCAAATATGTTTACATTTTTAATCATATTTCATAATATATGGTTTGGAATCATTATAATATTTCTAATTATAGTTATTATCTCATTTGTTCACTCCTTTGAATAATCACTACCTTTTCCATAGAATCCATTGCAAACTTGATTCCTTTGAGCTTCAACAGTTTCTAAAACCAAAAGGATTTAATCATGTGTTGTCACGACTCGTCCCCCAGGGCCTGTGCCATGAATACCTAAGCCTGCCTTTTATAGGCCAGGGGTTGGATAATAGCACCAGAAAATAATATCCCTAAAATGGAAAGGTATTTCCTTTAAACATGTACAAAAACAAAATCCAAGAACACAAAAAGATGTAACCATGAAGTAAAACCGCAGTAGTAAAAGTGTGTACAGAAAGTAAAGGGGTCGTAATACAATCCCAAATGAAAGGTAGAACTATGACTGAAAAATAGAAAACAAATACTGGAATCATACACCGAGGATCCTACCTAAATGGTAGGTACAACACATCTCCACTACTCTCCATGTCAGCCAATCTCCTCTGTGTACTGGCTGGTCCTAGCTCCCTCAAGTCTCAGCTAAGCTGCTCGTCGTCTGCACAAGACACAACAAGGTGCGAGTGAAGCCTGTGCAGGGGTGAGTATAAAAATACCCATTAGGGACCCCGAGACCCCCGAAGGACTTTCAGAATTCCACAAAAGAAAACCAAAAACAATTATCTCAATCACAAAGAACAAATAAATAGACACTGATCAAACCAGGTATAAGTAATGAAATTAAGTACAAATGATTATTCGAGAAGCTAGATCATATTATTCTATTGATAGGTACTACTGCTGAACATATGGAGTCTGACCCCAACAAGATCAGTAGGTACTAACCCCTACAAGACCCACACAAGATCCAACCAACCCAGAGTCGATAGGTACTAACCCCTTCTAGAACCACACAGGATCTGACCCCCATTGGATCAGTATGCATTGACCCACACAGGATTCCTGAGCACTGAATCACAAAGGATCTGACCCACATAGGATCTGTATGTCGCTGATCCATGATGGGCCACTCTAAGGTTAGTCCTCATTGGGTCACCTACTACTGATTCACATAGGATCACTAGGTGCTGAACCACATAGGATATCTCGGTGCTGAGATGCACAAGATTTCTAGGTGCTGACCCACATATGATCGCTTGGTACTAACCTTAATATGATCTGTCTCCAACCTCCACCTCACTGCCAGCCACTGGATTCCCACACATAGTAAGCTTGATTTTTGGAGAACCGCTCCTCAATCCATCATTCTTATTTCAACCAGTAGTAAGTACCACAAAGAAGTAACCTGATGATCTTTCACATTATTAGGGTTCCAATGCAACAGACGACACATCAACCGGACGCTCGGTCTGTAAGTTATTGACATTTTAATGCCGAGGCCCCAGTTGGATTCAGGGTCAATCCACACCAACCATACTCAAACTTTCTCCAAAACTATCTTGGAGTATCTCAAAAGGACTATCTCTCTCCAAGGATCCCAGCGCTGTAGACGGTTCATCAAACGGACGTTCAGTTCGCAAGATACGATCACTTAAGCATAACTGGGACCGAGAGGGGTCCGGGTCCGGTCCGACCCGGTCTAACTGAAACGAACCTGTCTGAGGCTAACCCAGACCAGCCTGAACTGACCTAGGCCAGCCCGGTTGGGTTGGGCCATGGAGGGCTCCGCCCATTGGGCCATGGACTAGCCTGCCCGCAGGCACGATTCACGCGGGGTCGCATGGTCCGCTACTCCCGAACGATACAAAGGATCTGTTCATCTCCTTTATTGGCGGGTGCTATGTGGAAACACCTCTTCACCTACATCACTGTGGCTTCGAGTTGCGACTTCCTTCAGTGCGACGGACGACGATGTGCTGCCTTCACCTCGGCACCGGTCGCTGCCGGCTACCTGTTCGACCACCATGGCGCCGAGCAGCGCCGCTCTTCCACCACAGTCGGTGGTTTCCGGCTACCACCCTCGCCCGCCGAAACTGATCTCTGGTGCCGCCGCCCTAGTGCCACACTAATACTTCTTTTGTGGGCCACCAGGTGAGATCTAGTGTTTCGTTCTTCCTTCCAGACGTACCTACGACCATCTTGGGATGCCACCATCATTGAACGCCTCTCGATTTCTACTTTCCAATTAGTTTAAAATCGTTCCACAAAGAATGCATCAATAAAAAAAGACGCGGAGGGTCTGAGCCTTGTTCATTTGGTTCACTCCCTCTGCTTTAACATTATAATAAGCGGTAGCAGAAATAAATCAACATTTGTAAATTATAATACTTCTACGATTCAAAACTTCTTTCAAGAATGAGGGAAGAATAATTCACATGAACATAAAAAAACCCCTACCTCATGATTTTTTTTAGATGACGTGGTGGTGGAAGTAGAATCCTTGTCCGTGTAAGACGCTGAAATTCATCGTCATTTCCCCCAACGATGTCTAAGCTTTTGTTCCTCGCCGGTAGAAGATGGTGTGTCACTTCTCCAGAGGTTCCTTACATGGTGAAGCCATGTCAAAACTCTACCCCAAGCCTCACTTAAATAGATGGAATATGAGAACCTAACGAAATAAAGAATCAATGAGGTTCATTATTTAGTTAATTAATTCACCTACCATCTCTCTCAATGGAGTGGTTACAAAAATAAGGGGTCAAGCCATTAAATGGATTTTCAAGTCATCGGTCCCGCCACCACCGCTCAACAGTTACAGAAAAGAAATAAAATAACATTTTTAAGTTATTTTATTATTTTTTTGTAATTTCCAAAATTTATCTTTTTCTTCCGTCCTACTATAGTTGAAGTGGAGCTTCTGTTAATCAAATCTCGGTGTTGTGGATTCAACGGTGTCCTAATATTTCAATTCTGAGCACCGGTTCAAAAGATAGAAAACACCGCCCATGTGTTTACTGAACGTACCTAAAAAAAATTCAGAAAATCATTCTGGGCACACCCGACCTCATAATCACGTGCCATAAATTTTCAAAAACTCGTAATAATCACAAATAATTAAAAAAAAGTATATGTATTTTTCAGTTCATCACATTCTCCCCACCTTAGGGATTTTCCCTGAAAGCTACAACAAAACTAAAGAAGAAAATGGGGGTACTAAGCACATATTTGAGCCTCCTGCTCCCATGTTCTCTCCAAGAGATTTTCATGCTGCCAATAAACTCGCACCAGAGGAATCGACCTCCCACAAAGGACCCACTCCTGTCGATCCTCTATCTCCACTGGGAACTCTTCAAACGTCTCCCCATCGTCGATGTCGAGCTCGCCCCAGTCAATAACTTGCGATGGATCATGCACGTATCTCCACAGCTACGACAGGTGGAAAACATTATGTGCCTGGTTCATCTGTGGGGGAAGATCTAGATAGTACGCCACCCCGCCTACTCTACTGAGGATCTGGAAGGGTCCGATGAACCTCAGGGATAACTTGTCACCTCAGCCAAACCTCTATAATCCTCATCGAGTTGAGACCTGTAGGGAGACGTGGTCTCCCTCCTCAAACTGCAAGGGTCTCTATATCCTGTCGGCATAAGAATTCTGCTAGATTTTTGTTGTCTTCATCCTCTATTGGATTATATGAACCTTCTTTGTGGTATCCTGAACCAACTCTAGACCCATAAGTGCTGACTCCCCTAGGTCTGTCCAACAAAGAGGTGATCTGCATGGTCACCCATAAAAATCCTCAAATGGGGCCATGATGATGGTGGAGTGATTACTATTATTGTATGAAAACCACACCAGGGGCAGTTGGTCCTCTCAACTGCGGCCGAAATCGAGGACACAAGAAAAAAGCATGTCCTCGAGTGTTCGTATGGTCCGCTCGGTCTGACCATATTTTTTAGGGTGAAAGGCGGTGCTCAAGCATAGATGATTTTCGAATGCCTCCTACAATCCCTTCCACAAGCAGGATGTAAAACAGGCATCGCGATCTAAGACTATCATCGAGGTCACTTTGTGAAGTCACACTATCTTCTGCACGTAGAGGAATCCTAATCCTTTTATTGATCCCTTTTCTCGGATGGGAAGGAAGTGGGCTGACTTGGTGAGTCGGTCAAGGATCACTCAGATGGAATTGTTTCCCCTAGACGTATGTGGTATCCCCATCACGAAGTCCATGGATATACCATCCCACTTCTACTCTGGTACCTCAAGTGGATGAGATAAGCCCACTGATACCTGATGCTTAGCCTTCACTTGCTGACAAGTGAGGCATCAAGATTCAAACTATGCCACTGCTTTCTTCATTCTTGGCCACCAGTACTGACATCAGAGGTCCTGGTACATCTTCACTACTCCTGAATGTATTGATAAATGGGATTCAGGGAACTCCCTTAATACCTCCTCATAAAGAGTCACTGGTACCATAGTGAGTCCTCGGAAGAGGATGACGTGCTCTCCACCTTTAGAAAATCCATCACGAGCCTATCCTGGGGATATCAAAGCATGTCAGACCTCACAGTCTATGTCCCCAAGCTGTGCCTCCCAAGCTCGATGAAGAATTGGGGGAGTGACAGTCATATACTGGAGGTAAGCTGCTCTATCTCTATCTACAAAGGATATCTAGAATGCGGCTAGATACTCTGTCGCCTCACTTAGAAACTGTAATCCAGACCTCCTATTGAGTGTGTCTTCTATTACATTTCCCTTCCTAGGAGTATAGACTATATCAAATTCATAGTCCTTGAGGAACTCTTACCATCATCGATGTCTCAGGTTTATGTCCTTTTGAGAGAAGATATACCTGAGACTTTTGTGATCAGAGTAAATTGTAAACTGTTCACCCATCAAGTAGTGCCGCCACATCTTCAGTGCAAAGACCACTACTGATAACTCTAGGTCATGTGTAGCGTGGTTCTTCTCATGTTTTCTAAACTTCCATGAGCCATAGGTGATCACAAATCACTGCTGCATTAGAACACAACCTAGTCTAGTCCCTGCTATGTCGTATTAGACTACATAACCAACGCCCTCTTCTAGTAGCCTCAAGATGGGGGAACTCGTCAATCTCTACCTCAACTCTTGGAAACTCTGATGAAACTTCTCCATCCACAGGAAAGCCTTCCCTTTCTTCATCAAAGATTAAAGGTGTGCCTCTACCCTAGAGAAGTCAAGTACAAATCTCTGGTTGTACCCAACCAATCCCAAGAAACTCCACACTTTGGTCACACTCTTGGGTGGTTCCTAAGAAAGCACTGCCTCTATCTTTGTCGGATCCACAACAACTCCATCCTCCAAGATAATGTGTCCCAGGAAGTGGACTTCCTGTATCCAGAACCAACACTTTGAGAGATTTTCATAAAGCTTGTGCTATCAGAGTGTATCCAGAACTATCTACAGGTGTGTGGTGTGCTCCTCCTCCGACGCTGAGTATAAAAAGATGTCGTCGATGAATACCATGAAAAATAGATTGAGTTATGGATTAAAGATACTATTCATGATCCCCATGAACACTACCAGGGAATTGGTCATGCTGAAAGACATCACCAAGAACTCTTAATGTCCATACAGAAATCTAAAGGCTGTCTTTGGTACGTCATCGTCCCGTATTCTGAGCTGATGATAGCCTGATCTGAGGTCTATCTTCGGAAACCAGCGATCTCCCTTCAGCTGGTTGAAGAGATCATCGATCCTCAGGAGTGGATAGTTGTTCTTCATGGTCACCTAGTTCAGGAGCCGATAGTCCACACAAATCCTCAAGGTCCCATCCTCCTTCTTGGTGAATAATATTGGGGATGCCCATAGAGAAACACTGGGCCTTATGAATCACTTTACCTACAAGTCCTCCAGCTGTACCCGCTACTCACAAAGTTCCACAGGATCTATCCGATATGCTGGTGTAGATATCGATGCCATCCCAGGGTACAAATTGATGTAAAAGTATACCTCTTTGTGTGGAGGTAGTCCAGAAACATCATCAAGAAAAACACTAGTGTACTGATCCACCACTACAGGATAACTCGTACTGCTCATTCCAACTACTCTGAGGGTAAGGCTAGATAACTAGCGAGTGATCAGCTGCACCCTCCTCCGAGAAAGCCCATATTATTATGAAATGTTTTCCTTCTCACTGGTGAAAGAAAAATCTGATCCCATCCTTGCAGACACAACACACTTTGCACCTAAAATAGTTGATCTGATCATGGACTATGTATAGCCAATCCATAACCAAGATGACGTCATAAGGCCTCGATGCTGCTACTAGGAGATCCCATCCCAAGATCTCGCCTCCTAGAGTAAGATCACACTGTCGGTACTAGTTTTTAATCCTCAAATACTCTCCTGTAGGAGTCTGTAATCGTAAGGATCGAACCAACGACTCCATCGGAATCTCCGATCTCCGAACGAGTGTCATGGCAATGAAATAGTGACTGGAACCTATGTCTATAAGTACTATAGATAGGGTGTAATAGACACTGACCGTACCTCTAATCATCTCTAGAGCACTATGGTAGTTGGCCTCAGCTGCCTAAAGCTGTGCTCTCCCCTGTCCACATGCTCCCTGTGGTCGAGGTGGACCTCCTGGTGGTGGTGGTGGTAGAACGTCAAATCACCACCCACCGCCTACTACACGACCAGCTCCTTTGCCTCGGTTGCCGCACTGCATACCTCCTCAATCAAATCTATGCCTCTGCCTTGGCAGTCCCTCGATCATCATCTGATTTTTGGTATGGTGGGTCGAATAGTTGTGAGCCATGTGGCCCTACCCACAGAATGTGAAGCACAGTCTGCCTCCCAGCTGACCTTCTCTCCCTCGCGAGCTCTGCGCCTTTGACCTTGAATCCTGGGGTCATCCACTGATGGGTCTGGTCCTCTTGGACCACTGAATCATTTGTCTACTACCACCTACAGAAGACTTTACTACCTGTCGTTTGGTGGTGGCTCTCACCGTCAGTGCCCACTCAACTATGGATCTCTCCACCAATAATTCTCGCCTGAGCACTCCAGCCGGCATCAGAATATTCAGTGATATCATCGATGCTATGATATCCCACCAGAGACCCTAATCAAAGTTACAGGTCCTAAAGAATGGGTCTAGTACCTTTTCGGTGGAGTAACACGAGAGGTCAGTGAATCTCACCGAGTACTGGGCTACTATCAGCCTGCCCTGCTGCAAGTGCAGGAGATCCTAAATATGCATAGAGCATAGTGTCGCTAGTACGAACACCTACCTGAAGAGGCTCTCAAAGTCTGTCTAGGTGAGGTTCACCTCATTATGTGTCTGGAGCGTCAGGCTCCACCATCTCCCTATTGTTCCCTGGAAAAGGCTAGCAGCTAGGATAACCATATGCTCTGCTGGTGTCTCAACATAGAGAAAATATCTATCCACAGCCTCCACCCAATCCTCAGCTACCTGGGGATCTGTATCACCACAAAACCTATGAGGTCGCTATCTCTGGAACTCGTGAAACACGCTCTGTCGGCGTGCACGGTCTGTTGCTGGGGCTGGTGGCATCTGCTGCCCAACGGGTGGTGGTGCTTCTGGTGAACCATCAGAAGGTGATACCACAGTAAGAGGGCCATGCACTGAATCCTCGTCGCTCGGTGGGACATCATCGTGTACTCTCTCAGATTTCCTAGCTGGCTGTCTATGCGGCGGTATCCTGAAAAGAAATAGGTACTCCACTGTCAATAAGTTATACCTAGTGAGATAACTCAAAGGAGATCAATGTAAAAAACATTTCCAAAACACACGCAATAATTATTTTGGTGCATCTAGTTGGAAATTAGAATTCAAGGTTCTATTGTATGGATATGATGGATTTCACACCAACACTGGACTCCCTGAACTAAAAAACACACTCAAAACACTTAACACTATTTCTCTATTAAAAATATCAAAGTCCTAGTTCTTCGGTAGAACTGAATCTTCTAATACCACTTTGTCATGGTCCATCCCCCTGGTCATGTGCCATGACTACCCAAATCCCTCCTTCTATAGACCAGGGGTTGGAGACTAGCACCAGAAAGGCATATTCGTAAAATGGGAATGCATTTCCTTTAAAACTATACAAAAAAATCCAAGACCACAAAAAGATGAAACCACAAAGTTAAACTGCATTAGTAAAGGTGTGTACTGAAAGTAAAGGGGCTGGAATAAAATCCCAACTTAAATGTAAAACTATGATTGAAAAATTGAAAACATCTCCTAGAATCCTCCACCGAGGATCCTACCTGAAGTGTAGGTACAACTCATCTCCATTTCTCTCCACATAAACCAATCTCTTCCATGTAACGCCTGGTCCTGGCTCCCTCAAGTCTCATCCAAGCTACTCGTCATCTGCACAATACACAATAAGGTGCCGATGAATCCCGTGTAGGGGTGAGTATAACAATACCTAGTAGGGACCCCGAGACCCCCGAAGGTCTCTCAGAATTCCACAATGTAAAACCAAAAATCATGATCTCAACCACAAAGCACAAATCATTAGACACAACTCAAACTAGGTATAAGTAAACCATATAAGTACAAATGATTAGTCAAGAAACAAGATCATATTATTCTATCGAGAGGCACTGCTACTGACCTTATAGAGCCTAACCCACACATGATCTGTAGGTACTAACCCCCACAAGACCAAAACAAGATCTGACCCATCCAGAATAGATTTGTACTAACCCCCGCAAGACCCACACAGGATCTGAACCACAAAATATTGGTATGCACTGGCCCACATAAGATCGCTGAGCACTAACCCGCACAGGATCTGACCCACACAAGATTGGTATGTCACTGATCCACGATGGGCCGCTCTAAGGCTAGTCCTCATCGGGTCGCGTACTGCTGATCCACACAAGATATCTAGGTACTGATCCACATAATATTGCTTGGTGCGGATCCACACACGATGGATAGGTGCTGACCCACATAGGATCGCTCGGTACTAATCTCCGTATGATCTGTCTCCAACCTTCGCCTCACTGCCAGCTGCTGGATTCCCGCTCATAGTACGCTTGATTCTGGGAGAACTGATCCTCAAGCCATCAGTCTTATTTCAAACATAAAAAATTCCCAAAAATAATTAACCTGATGATCTTTCATGTCATAAGGGTTCCAATGCAACAGATGACACGTCAACCGGACGCTTAGTCTGTAAGTTATTGACATTTTAATGCTGAGGGCCCGGTTGGATTCGGGGTCAATAAAACCCAGCCATACTCCTAATTTCTCAAAAACTCTCATGGATTATCTCAAAAGGACTATATCACTACAATTATCTCATCTCCGCAGACGGTTCGTCAAAAGGATGTATGGTTCACAAGATACAGTCACTTGAGCGTAACTAGGCCTGAGAGGGGTCCAGGTCCAGTCCGACCCGGTCGGACCGACCCTACCCGATCAGAAAAACCCACCCCAAACTAGTCTAGGTCTGACCTATCCTTGCCCGAACCACCCTTGGCTGGCCCGACCCACCGGCTGGCATGACCCATGCGAGGTCGCATGGTCCGCTGCTCCCGAACAGCTCAAAGGAGTCGTTCGACACCTTTATTGGCGACGCCAGGTGGTGCCGCCTTATTACCCACAGGTTCCATAGGTATTGGGTCCCTTGCATCACCATGGCTTCGAGTTGCAGCTTCCTTCAGCACAACGCGTGATGGAGTGTCACTTCCACCTTCGCGGCCGACCGCTACCGGCCGACAGTCCAACCACTGTGGTGCCAAGCGGTGCTGCATTTCCACTATGGATGGTGGTTTCCAGCTATCTCCCTCGTCCTCCAGCACCGCCGCCCTCGACCGCCAGCGCTGCCGCACTGGTTCTGCACTAGAACTTCTTCCACGGGCCACTGGGTGATCTTTGGGGGTCCATTCTTCCTTCTGGATGTGCCTAAGGTCCTCTCGGGATGCCTCCATCATTATGCACCTCTCGGTTTCCGCTTTCCGATGAGTTTAAAATCATTCCATGAAGAATACATCATGAAATAAAGCAGAGGAGGGTCCGTGCCTTGTTTGTTTGTCCCACACCCTCTGCGTTAACATTATAACAAGTGGTAGTAGAAATAAATCAACATTTTTAAATTATAATACTTCTACGATTCAACACTTCTTTCATGAATGAGGGAAGAATAATTCACATGAACATAAAAAAACACTTACCTCGTGATTTGTTGGAGATGACGTGGTGGTGGAAGGAGAATCCTTGTTTTTGGAAGCCACTTGTGCTCATAATTGTTTCCCAAAATGACGTCCAAGCATCTATTCATTATCGGTGGAAGATGTCGCGTCACTTCGCCAGAGGTTCCTTGCTTGGTGAAGCCATGCCAAAACTTTACCCTGATCCTCACTTAAATAGACAGAGGATGAGAGCCTAACAAAACGAAGCATTAACGAGGTTAATTAATTAGTTAATTAGTGCACCTCCCATCTCTCTAAACATAGTGGTTACGAAAATAATGGGTCAAGTCATTAATTATCTTTAAAATTTGTCGGTCCCACCACTACCGCTCAAGAGTTACAGAAATGAAATAAAACAACTTTGTCAAGTTATTTTATTATTATTTTTTAAATTCAAAAATTTATCTTTTTATCCAGACCTACTTTCATCGAAGTGAAGTTTACCTTAAAAAAACTCTAACACTATAAATTCAACAGTGTCCTCAGATTTCAATTTCTAGAACCAGTTCAAAATATAGAAAATGATGCCCGCATGTTTACTAAACATGCCTAAAAAATTCAGAAATTCATTCTAGGAACACCGGGCCTCAGAATCACTCATCGTCAATTTTAGAAGACTCTTAATAATCCCAAATAATTTAATAAAAATTTACATGGAATTTTATGGTCTTTACACATGTGATGAAAATTAATACAATAAGAGAATTATTTCAAGATAATTACATGAAAATTTATCCTAAAAAATTTCTTAATCTTTGAAGACATCAAATTATCTCACGGTTTAACCAAAACCACTATATATTTATCCTATATTATTATTGGTCCAACTTAGGTTACATTGAGTTGGGATATCTCATACATCATAACCTAATTCAGAACATAAATTTACCAAATTACCATGAACTTTTTTTTTAAATATTCTAAAATCATAAATCATTGAAATTGATGCTCTCAAAATACATCTTAACTTTAATATGTAAAAGCACATATCAATTAATTTTTTACTTAACTTATTATTAATTATATTTAAATATAGGATATTCATGGTCATTTTCATATTAGGTTATCTAATATAAATATATTCAAAGTTAATATGCTGGTTCATAAAGAGAATATTATTAACCAAAGCATATCTCCCGAGGGTGACTATCCAGAAGTGTAGTCTTAGGACAACATATCATGCACCATGGTGAAGATTTATTTGATTCTCAACCAACTATTTTCAAGGTGATTACCCCATAAGTGTATCTATACCATAGTTTCACACACTTTCTAGTATCCAGACTGGGATTTAATTAACTATAAACCACAAAATCTATACTTTAACAAAACTTTCATAATGTTATCATATACGTAGAATTATCCCTTATACTTATCGATAGGGTTTTCACTAATGTTCTATTATACTAATACATAATAAACATAAAATATTAAATATTACCTCAAATAACTTAAAGGGTTGTCTGTACCGTAAAATTATGATCATATTTAACTTATCAACACTTAAGTTATCCTAAAATTACATAATAATATCTAAATTTATCTAGAACCTCATTTTATACCTAATGTGACACCCTAGAACCACACTCTTGAGTTTTAGTTCTCATAATTACATCCTTTTATATACTGTATTTAAAATCAATCAAATAAAACCAATTTTAACCATCAATAATTAAAATATCACAAAGAATTATTGAGTCATTTACATTCGAAGGAACTTTTAGGTTTAGAGTTTTATAGATTTAGGAAAATATTTCAACTCACAAAACTATTGTATTTCTCAACAAATGGATATTTTTATCACTATATAAGAAACTACATTATTTATAATAAGTCTTCAGCATCTCCTACAAAAATTCTCCACACAAGATACTCCTCTAGAGATATCATGTGTAAAACTTTCCTTTATAACCTAGGAAAATAGAAACATAATAAGGGTGAGATCAAATGAACAGTAAGGGAAAATGGATATCACAATATATCGAGGCATAAAATTGGAATAAATAATATGGCAGGAAACAAATGATTATAATGTAATTCCATATAAATGATCATGCGAGCTTGAAAAAAATATATGATTAACAATATAAATAAACACAAGGAAAAAAATAATTGAATTCATAGTGATATAATGAATAATTTTAGACATATTTATCTGAACCATCAATGCCTTATTAATTAGATTATTCTTATTGTCAAGGCTGCAACCAAGACATCATTATTTCCGTCAAGGTCAGAACCAGGACATCATTCTCGTATTGGGTAGGCATACACCAAATAGCCAAAAATTTTGTCTCATTATACCAAATAATGAATTTAGGGGATATATAATATTGTCCCCCACCTATCACTTCTATAAGTCCAATGAATTTAACATATAAATGATATAAATAACAACACAATTCATAATCAACATGCCTTAGTAATCTAAACAGATCCATATTGAGATAAAAACATACAAAATGTTAATAATTTTATATTAAATGAATGAACATAATCAATATTTTGAAATAAGGTCGGTGGTTAAACAATATATAGTCATGTTTTTGAGTAGTTAATAAACATCTGTATAAGAATAACAAGTGTACAAAATGTCAATATTTTCCCAATAAATAAGTGGAATAACTTTCTATGTAAGCATCCTCATACTAAAACTATATAGATTAATGGTATATAGTTAAGTCAATAATTTTCCCAATCAATCTATTTATGGATATATATGAAATTCCCCTTCAAATAATGTAATTTAAAATAGGGTAATCATAGAGAAAAGGCATGGGAAGAAAAATCATGCCTATAAAAGAGGATGATTTGGAATGACATAGTTAGTGATGTATTTTCATGAATTTAATCCACCAAAGTAAAATTGTATTATAGGATTTAGAAAGTAATCTATGGATAATATATATGCCACAAAAGGAAACAACTTTTGGATACAAATCATATATCAATGAAGAAACAATGAGATTCAAACACCTTTACAACAATGGTAATATAAGAATCAAAAGAACATGAGAGTGATACCATGAAACTAAAATATAATTAAATTAAATATATTCAATATAACAGACAGGAATATGGAAGTGAATTCACTATATAAAATAAAATATGGCGCACAATATCAAACTTGTCTCACGAAATTGAAAAAGAGGCAAATAATACTTACAAATTTAGAAACATTCGAATGAAAACCTCTTGAAATATCAAACTTCAAATTGAAAATAAAATACCATGAAAAATTATAGAATTATGGTATAAAATAAAATTTCCAGTAAGTACACTATATAATAGAAAACATGGTGTATATCGTAATCATGTCACAAGGAATTTAAATTCGAGATAAGGAACCCTTACCTTACATTCCTTCTTACTCAAACGTGCTCTAACAACCTATATAATTAGAATAAACATATTAATAACTTATTATAAAACATTATTTATATATATTTAAATTTATACCCCACATTTATAATCATTTATTAAAAATATATTAGTATATTATGGTTTATTTTCGTCAACGGATGCTAGAAACTCCGATTGATTGATTCGTACTAGTTTTTTAGTGATGAGGTCGATTCTAACTTATTATTTTAAATTTAAAAATGTATAGATTATTCAAAATATTATAATAATTATTTTTCAATGATTAATTAATTACCATTTCATTTGGTGAAATATGTGGATATAGTTCATGAAAAACGAAATTTTGATGAACTAGTTTCAGTGTCATTAATGATAAAGAGGTGATATATTAATAAATATATTAAATATAAAGAAAAACTTTATAAAATCATTAAAAAATATTAAATAAATTATTATTAAATGATATTAACATTATAAATATTACTTAATAATTCATGAAATAAATATTATAACATCATTCTTGTTGGTGGTTAAACCGACCAAAATGAGAGTGTGTTGTATTGATTTAATGAGTAAGGAAATGTTGTTATATAATGTTAATATAAATTTTAAAGAAGTTTTAACATTACATAAATATAAATTACCTTCATTAAATTCATTACTAGAATCATCCATGAAGGGTGGTGATGAGAAATAAAAATTTTTGTCCGTGGAGGCAGTAGTCTTCAAATATGCATGATTAACGTTTCCACTTCTCAACGAATGGGGTGGAACAAATGTATATGATAAATTATAATGTTAAAACCATAGGTTTTTACATATTTAATATATTAATTCATCAAATATAACCTTGTTTCCATTATTTATAGGTGGTTATGAAAAAAAAATCACAACATTTCATGGAGGTAGTCTGCATGTACACACGATCGATGTTGTTTTTTTATCGGTGGATAAAAATGATTAAATAATGGATTATCCCTTCATATAATCACATTAAAATATATCAATAATATAAATTTCACTATATTTGGGCGCTTAAAATATGTTTTTAATATAATTATTATGAAAAAAATTCTATGGAGTAAGAAATACTCATGTTCAAAACATAAGATTTCTATTGGAAATCTCCTTGAAAATAGAGGGATTGTGATATATAGTTGAGACCATAGTATTATTAACTTGACATAGGATTATAGTAGGATAAAATTTTCATATTTTAATGAATAAATTAGAAATAATAAGGGTGACATGGAGTGGTTTAAGTGTTCCCCTTCAATAAATGAATAGAATGTTAATATTGGAAGTAACCATTAAATTTCATTAATTGAATGTCACTATTTAAGGGTCAAAGTCTCTAAAATTGTAAAATAATTGGATATGTTGTGATATAAGTTTGAAAATTACTCTACCACAAATTTTTACACATGTTTTAAACATATATCAATCCTTTTACTCTTAGATTTTTCACTTTTACTATAACAAACCCTCACCCCAATAGCCTAGAGTCTGTAGTTATTTTATTATAATAGAATTGATAAAATAAAATCACATAAAAAGGATAAATTATCTTAGTATTATTTAAGAAATATATAAATACATGGTTCCCTTATGACATTGATAATTATACATATATAAAAACAAAGAAAAAAATAAACTTCCTACTTGAAACTTAATCAAATATTTCATCTTCATAACCTGGGGAAGAAAATAAAATAAAAGAGTAAGTTAAAATGACCAGTAATGGTTAAATATAGCATAAAAATGAATAAATAATAAGTTAATAATAATATATAAGTAATAATCAATATTGAGAGTTAAAAAACTGATAAACACATTCCATTTAATCAATAAAATGAAAATGAAAATATATCCAAAGATTTTTTCATAGTGAAAATATCATGGATAATAATAAATGAAAATTGAATGAAGGAAATGCTTAATTATTGGATTCCATATATCTAATACATGAATCACTACGATAAATATAGTTCAAAATATGGTTTAATTCCATGGGTAGAAACCCATCTGATTCTTATTGGAAAAAACAAAAAGGCTTTGTCGCAAAATGTTTTGTCTCATGAGACCTGTCGATGCATTGAGGAGCTATCTATAACTGGGTCCCACCCATTTCTTCATATCCTAATATTTATTCATAAATATATTTAATTCATTAATAATATTCCTTATGAAAATATCCATATTGAGTAGAAGATACATATTTATCAAATTTTCCCAGTTAAAATAACATTCAATGTAAACCCTGTATGTAAAAATGGTATAGGACATAGAAAATAGTCATATCCATTATACAATAAATATATATATTTAATGAAATATTCATTTATTTATGATAATAAATAAAATTGGTATTACATAAAGGAAATATTTTTTGAGCATGGCATATGTTCCAAAGAAATTAATGTCTGATGAAAGAACCTTACCACTTTGCAATCAATCGAATCATATGACACCATAAAATTAATAATAATAAAAATAATAATTTAATAATATGAATATAAATATATCCATGATATTAAATATCAAAATGAATTATATATATACCACACACATGGAATAAGTAGTGAATAAGGCATATCTCACAGAGATAAAAGTTAGATGAGAAACCCCTTACCTTATGTCCAAAAGAATTTTACACTTGTACTTATTATCATAGATAATAAAATAAGATGTATTAATAAATTAATTAATAGCCTATTAAAAATATATTTTATTTATTATAATTTTATTAATTTAATTTATGGCCATTCTAATTATTTATAATGTTTAATTTCATTGTTTCGGGAACGTCCATTTCATGGTTTTATGGTCAGCTTACTTGAGTTTAATTAGGGGAGTTCATGTCAAATGGAAGAAAAACTACCTAAGTGAAATGATATGGTATTAATATAATTCAATAATTTTAAATGGATCCATATATCACATTTATTTAATATATAATAATGACTCCTTAGATAAAATATTAATGAAGAATCATTTGTTTATTTTGGTGGGTTTTTGATCATCACGAACTACTTTTGTTTTATTATTTCATATTATGTATATATATTAGTCCCAAAACATGAAAATATATATAATATATAAGTTTCATTCTATTTTAATGATAATAATGGTATTATAATCATCCTTAAAGGTGGTAATGGAAAATGAAAACTCATTGTCCACGAAGGCAGTGAATCGATACCTCAGGAACAATGTTTTGATTTTTAGAATAAAAGGAGAAGAGATGGGATTTGATGATTTATATTCCATTAGAAAAATAAAAATAAAATATATATATGATACTAGAGTAATCATGTAACTTTTTATTGTGGAGGGAAGTATGAGGTAGAATAAAGAAATAATGCAAAAGAGAAAGGTGGAGTATTTTACCTCTTGTATAATGTTTCCTTGAGAAACTCCTTAAGGCACTTGGGATTAGTATTTAGGTGAGAAACAAAAACAAGGACATGTAAAATAGGATTTAAAGTGGAATTGGGTATAATATTATCAAGCTACAAGTCTTATAAGGTTTGAGGAGAAGAGGTGGTAAGGGATGGTATTTATAGTGGGAGGAGAGGGGTGTTTTTTTATTATTTTATTCATTTGTTTATTATTTTGGATTAGGCCAATACATAGTATTTATTATTGTGAATAATTAAAGTAACTAGTGAATGTGAGTTCGAACTAACGGGTTCTAATATCATTCATGACTCAAAAATTCATGTATTTGGCTTAAAATGTTAAATACTGTAAATTACCGCATTTCACTATTCACAAAAACATCAAATTTTACAAAAATCCCAAACATTTACCCTAACCACTTTTCGACATGTATATTTCACAAATAGACTCCATTTTATGAAAATAATTCAATAAATATGTGAAATTTTATTAAAATCATCATTTATTTGAAAAGTACTAATTTTAATATTATAACTGATTTTACGACACTTTGAAAAATCAATTATGGTCTCATAAAATTATATTATAATTATAATACAACAAAATATTAATTTATGAATTTATTTTATGAAAATAAATTTTATTTTAAATAATTATATTCACTATAAAATTTTAAATAAACATTTACGTTTTACAAAAATACCAACACTTAATTTATTATTTATTTACTTATTCGATGATAGAAATATATAATATCTTTATTTGTAAGATAAAAAAATTTATTTATAATTTCATATGTGAGGTTATTATTATAATGAAAAAATTAATATTCCAAACAATCATATTACTATTCCATTGGTCATGTTAATATTTAATAGTATATCATAGGTTGTTTAAGCTTATAAGCTATCAAATATTTTTTTTAAGAAGATACATACTATAAAATATTGGGGTGTTATATTCTTCCCTCCGTTAAAAATTTCATGTTCACATTTTTCATCAATATTTCCTCCTAAATAGATGAGGGTAGTTCTTCTTCCTAACATCCTGAGGTTCCCACTTTTCTTCTTCCATTTTATGGTTTCTCCAAAGAAATATTTCCAGTCGAGTTTTATGATTTCTCATTACTTGCTCTCTAGTGTCTAAAATATAAATATGATCTTCACTATAAGAGAAATCAGGTCCCAATTCTATTTCTTCTTATGAGAGTACATGTGTTTGGTCTGGCACGTACTCCTTTAACAATGATATTTGGAACACGTCATGAACATTGGAGAGACTTGGTGGAATTTCTAATTGGAAAGATACAAATCCAATTCATTACATAATTTCAAATTGTTAGATGTACCTGGGGCACAATTTCCTTTTCTTACTAAACTTTATGACACCCTTCCATGGAGATAATTTCAGAAATACATGATCTATAACATGAAATTTCCAATCCTTTATCTATTTATCAGCATGAATCTTTTTCTAACTTTGAGATGCTTTAATATGGTCTGAAATATTCTTTACCTTTATTGTTTTCTCCTCAATAAGTTTTGTGCCTATAATTTTCCACTCACCAACTTCATCGCAACAAGTTGAAGTATAACATCTCTTTCCATATAATACTTTATATGGGGTCATTTGAATATTAGAATGGAAACTATTATTGTAGGAAAACTCTACCAAAGGTAAATAATAACCCCAAATAACTTTAAAGTCTAGTCAGAATGATCTCAACATTTCTTCTTATGTTCTAATAGTCCTTTCAGTCTATCCATTAGTTTGGGGGTGATAAGAAGTACTCAAATATAGCTTAGTATCAAAATCCTTCTAAAGACTCTTCCATTATTTTGATGTAAAATAGGGATCTCAATCAGACACAATTGATAGAGGTTCACTATAATGTATTACAACTTCATCAATATAGAGTCTTTATAGATGCTCTATAGGCGAATATTCTCTTATAGAAAGAAAATGTACTTAATTTTTTAGGCGATCAATAATAACCCATATAGTATCATTCCTTCTAGGGGTATTTAGTAATCTAGTGAAAAAGTCTATATTAATTTAATCTCACTGACACAGGGTAATATTTATAGGTTGTATAACTCCCCAAGGATGTTGTCTCTTACCATTCACTTGTTGAAAAACTAGGAATCTTGACAAAAAGTTAGCAATTTCTCACTTTATATTATCCTAAAACCTTTTCCTTCAGATCTCTATACATCTTGGTAATACAAGGTTTTATAGAGAAATTTAATCTATAAGCATCATATAATAGTTCTATTTTTATCTCCATCATTTATAGAACACATAAAATCTTTCCAAATTTTATAATTCCATTCTCATACATGAAGTCTGCCAATCATCTATCCTTAACACCTTTAATTTTATTTTTAAAACTCTCATCATCATATTGAGTGATTTTTATCTTTTTTAATAAATATGGTTTTGAAATCATTTGCAAAAAGAAGTGATGTTTCCCCTTACTTGAAAATTCCCATATATATCTTTAATAAATCCATAAATATAGGTTCTTTATCAATCTTTATTTGGGTTAGAAGTCCATGATATTTCTTATATAATTCATCATCTACCTTACTTGCATTTCTTGGGTGGTAGTGTATTGAGTAATCAAAATATTTTAGTAACTCACGGCATCGACTTTGCCTCATGCTGGGTTCCTTCTGTGTAAATATGTATTTAAAACTCTTGTGATCCATATATATCTGACATTTTTAACCATAGAGTTAGTGTCTTCTTATCTTCAGAGTAAATATTACAGCTTCTAACTCAAGATCATGAGTTTGATAAAATTTTAAATGAATATTCAACTTCCTTGATGCATATTCAATAACTTTATAATTTGTTATAGGGACCCAACCTGGTACTTTCTTCAATGCATCACTCTATATAAAAAACCTATCATTTACTGATTGTAGATTCAAAATTGGAGTATTGAAAAATATTATCTTCAATTCCTCAAAACATTTTGTGCATTAATTTGTCTATATAGACTTAACCCCTTTATGTGCGAGCTTTGTTGAATGATTATCAAGTCGAGAAAAATTCAAAACAAAACACCTATAGTAACCTGCTAAACCAATGAAACTATGTACTTTAGCCATCTTAATTGGCATAATTTGTTCTTGGATTGCCTTTCTATTTATAGGATCAACTCAAATTCCATCCTCAGAGATAATATGTCCAAGAAAAGAAATTTATTGAATGAAAAATTCATAATTTCTAAATTTTCTATATAAATATTTCCTTTTAAGTGTCTCAATAATGACCCACAAGTGATTATCATGGTCTTTATAGCTTTTAAAATATAACAGAATATCATCAATAAATACTAAAAAAATCATCAAGATATTCCTTGAAAATTCTATTCATTAGATCCATGAAAACCTAGGGTGAATTAGTCAATTAAAAAGGCATTACCGTAAACACGTAATTTCTATACCTCATCCAAAAAGATGTCTTCAGAATATATTCCCTATTTACTCACAAATTATGATACTCAGAATAAAGGTCAATATTTTAAAAATATTGAGCTATGTGAAGTTGATCAAATAAATCATCAAAGTGAGGTAGAATATAATATTTAGTTATTATAATAGAAGTAATTTTTCTATAGTTAATGAAAAGCCTCATGGATCCATCTTTATTCATAATAAAGAGAATAAGGGATCCCTATAGAGAAACACCAAGGAGAATAAATCCCTTATTACTAAACTCCTCTAACTATTTCTTTAGATCCACTAATTCCACATTGTCTCTTCAATAAAGATTCTTTGATATTTTTTTTCATTAGGGATTATATCAATAGTAAACTCAAACTCATGCTCTGGGGGTGTCCAGGTAATTCCTCCGGAAATACATAAATGTATTTCTGTACAATAGGCAAATCCAAAATTTTAAGATTACTTTCTTCATACTTATATTTTGATATCCATTCCTCCCCAAGAATTTAATTCAGTAGAGATACCGGGGGTGGATCTAGACTAGAATCAGATAAATAATTTTCTACTCTAAAGATAAGGAATTATATATCTTCCACAAAAATTGTAATTTACTTATTATTGTAATAAATTTGTGCATAATATTTCTAAATATAGTCCATACTGAGGATTATATCATATTAAACCATGGGTATGATGATAAGGTCAAAAAATAAAGCATGTTTATATTCCATAATGGGGACTTCTTTCCACATATGTTTTGCAATGATACATCCCTTAGGATTTTTTACCAACAACTCCCTTATTAAATCAAAAGGAAAATATCTAATTTTCATAGAAAACTAGGTAGAAATAAAAGATTTTTATGAACCAACATACATATATCATGTCATGAAGTAGCATTTTGTTCTATTCAAGAAAGTTAATTCATTGTAACCTTAGTAATATATCCTAATATGGTCATGATCGGCTCATCTCCAACACTAATTTTATTGACTTGCTTAATGGGGTAATCCAAACATTGTTTGTGGGTATTGATTCCCTTTCTTCTAATAGGATCCATCACTAAATAATGGAAAAAACATATTTTTACCATGATTATCATGATAAATTAGCCACAAAAATACTCTATAACAGATTATTATAATTCTAAATGTTATTTAACATCTAGTTCTCAAGTTTTCTACTTAAATTGCTCAGATACCAATAGTAACAACCCTGACCCCAATATCCCAGAGTCAGTGGTTATTTTATTACAATAGAACAGATACAATAGATCACATCACCAAGGATCGATCAATTTATTAGTCATGAAGAACTAGATAAATAAATGGCTCCCTTATTAAATTGGTAATTAAACATAGTTAAATATAGTGGAAAAAATAAACTACTTCCTTTACACTTATTCAAATATTTCATCTTCCTAACCTAAGGATGGGAAAAATTTAAAATGGAAAGATCAAATGACCAGTAAGGGTTATATATAATAGAAACATGAATCAATAATAAGTGAACCATAACCAATAATTCATATTCAATATGGCTAGGTAAATAACTGAGAAATAGATTCCATTTAATCAATAAAATGAGAATGAAAATGCATCCATAGATTTCATTGTAGTGAAAATATCATGAATAGTATTAATTGAATACTGGATAAAGGAAATGATTAATTATTCAATGTAATGTATCTTGAACATGAACCACAACCTCACAAGATGGTTTAATCCTATGGGTAGAAACCTGTCTAATTCTGCTTGCAAATAAATACAGAGAGATTTTTGCCAACTGTTTTTTTCTTATGAGACCTATCAATGAATCGAGAGGCTATGTATAAATGGACACCACTAATGTCAGCATCTCCAAATAATTATTCATACATAGATTTAATTCAATAACAATATTACTGTTTCGGTGCGGATGTGCGTCGGGTTACGCTGTTCCGCCAGGACGCGTTCGCGCGTGCACCCATCAACCCGAGGGGATGGGCGCGCGGCTTGTGGTCCCGTAGTCCCGCTTTCCAAAGGCGGGCGACATCCGTCCCTTATTCAGGGGCGTCTGCTCCTTGATCGAAACCGGGATGATGGGATGTCGGCTCCTCCTTCCTTGGACGTCTCCTCGGAACTCGTCGCCTAATCCGGGTCTCCCTCATAGATTTAAGACATGCTCGTGAATCTCGTTCCCGGCGCCATATCTTCATGGACACCGGTTAATTACGCTGCTTCCGCCCGGACGCTCCAAGGAGTCTGGTCGGGGCAGCAACCTGCGGTGAGGAGGCCGGGTGGCTCTGGGTGCTGGGGGCGTGTCGTAACACTGCGGCTCTGCACGTCTGTCTTCCGTCCCTAATAGGGCTTCTCGAAGGCATGATGACCTGAGGCATCCCGCACTGGGTGCGGGGAACCGTGTCCCCTGAGGTTTTCCTCAGCTTCCCATGTTTAACACGGGGTACGCCGCGAGTTTAACGTCCAGCGGGGACGGCATCGGACCGATCAACACGAAAAGTGGATCAGATGACAGAACCCCTTGCGGGGAACCTCCGACGCTGGGGCCAGCGCATGGGCGGCTTCCCAAGTGATGTGGAGTGGAGAGAAGTGGCATAACCCCATCGGGATGTGGCGGCCCGGGTAAGGATCAGGATGGATGATGGAGTGAAGAGCTTGGACCCCTTAGGGCTTCCTACGTACCGCGCGTTAGCATGGATCAAAGTCGACGTAGTTCGGGTATACAGTTTAACGTCATGCTGGACGTCGGCAAGCCGACTCACGAAGAGGTCGAGGCCGCCGGGCGGAGGATTGAACCGAACCACCTCGCACAGAGGGGGATGGAACGGCCGGGTGGATCACAGTTTCACGTCAAGCTGGACGATAAAAGGAGAAATGGAAAAAGGGGCTGTGGGGAGGCACAGTGGAGATACACACGTGCAGTCTCCCACAGGGGCGGATTCATAGGTGAATCGACGCAAACGTGAACCCTGGAGGGGTCCACTGATGGACGAACCGACGTAAATACGACCGGGATGACCAGGTGGTGGGCTTGAACCTCAGGGAGGCTTCCTACGTACCCTGTTTAGAAGACAGGGATCAAAGTCCACGTAGTTCATTCTGTCAGGACTTACGCACTTGAGGCAGCCCGGATGCGGCAAAACTCAGTTGGAAGGGACTTGGACCGAAAGTAGGAGACACCTCGATCCCAGTCACACCCTCTACTGGCTTCGGCAGTGGGGAGGCGCAATGGGGATACACATGTGCAGCCCCCCACAAGAAACTAGGGGTTTGTAATACCCTACCCTCGTAGGGAAAAGCCACTCCCATTAAATCGTCCCTAAAGAGGGGAAATCCCGACATCCCTGCAGAGACGAGCGGGTGGGGGCCACATCCAAACCGAGGGGGACCCTGCGTGCGGGGCACGGGATCGGGTGATGCGGACGGTTTAGCGTCTTGCCAGACGAAGTACAGTTTAACGTCGTGTGTTGAGGACGAAGCGGACGGTTTAACGTCTTGCCGGACGAAGTACAGTTTAACGTCGTGTGTTGAGGACGAAGGTGCTTGGCAGTTTAACGTCTTACAGTGCGGACGTGGTACAGTTTAACGTCGTGTTGGACGATATACAGTTTAACGTCGTGTTGGACGAATGCACAGTTTAACGTCGTGTTGGACGAATGCAGTTTAACGTCATGCGGGACATTGGTGGCCGCCGATGGGTCCGTGTCACTTCGCGCAAGCCTGGAGGGTCGCACGGAAAGACAACGCACGGTGCGGGCACCCAGGATGAAAATCATCGGGCGCCACGCAGGCGGGTACCCTCAGGGGGTCAAGGGGGGCGACCCTGGCGGATTGCGCGCAAAAGAGGAGCTTTGCGCGCAAAACAGCAGGTCGGCGCGCAAAATGGCGGGCTGGCGCACAATTGGGCCAGCCCTTTGCGCGCGGAAGATTGAGATTGCGCGCACCGGGCTTCGGACAGCTCGCGGGGGCAACGGCTCATTCTCTAACGAACGACCACTTTGAAGAGGGGGGTGCGCGCAATCGGGATGGATTGCGCGCACCCGGGGGCAATTGCGCGCAAGCGGCTTCTTTTGCGCGCAATGGCCTTCGGGTTTAACGATTATTCAAAGGAAAGGAGCCAAGGGGATTGCGCGCGAAGGCGAAACCCAAGGCTCTTTTGCGCGAAAGAAAGGAGGTTACCTGAAGATTGGCATTGCGCGCGGAAGGGGTTGGATTGCGCGAACGAGCGACGCTTCGGATTCTGGCAACCTTCAAAACGTCGGGGGTCGCCTTATATTTATAGGCAACCCCGGACGCGAAATCCGGGCTCGGGCGCGGAATTCCCTTCGCGGGCGCGGAATCAGGACCCGGCGCGCAAGGGAGCCGCGCAGGCCACGGGCGCACAAAATAGCGCGCCGGCCCAGCGCATTGCGCGCATCCCGGGAGGATTGCGCGCCGCGACACAACTTTGCGCGCGGGCCTCTGAAATTTCGCGCAAGTCCTCCGGGCCCTCCGGAACGTGCCTCTGACTCCAAATATCACTTCGCTTTCCGCATCCGGAGCTTCGTTTGGGAACAACGGACTTTTCCGGCGTCTACAAAAGCCCCCCCTCGGAATCTGATCGGCGAGAGGCCGCAACGATCGGGTTCCGAGGGAGACGCCGAAAT
This sequence comes from Viscum album, assembly GCA_963277665.1. Classification (NCBI taxonomy): domain Eukaryota; kingdom Viridiplantae; phylum Streptophyta; class Magnoliopsida; order Santalales; family Viscaceae; genus Viscum; species Viscum album. The sequence continues at coordinate 622,132,640 of OY728150.1, read as the reverse complement.
GCCGAAGTCCCGGGCTGCGCGGGACTTAGGCGCGCAAAAAGGGGCGCCGGGCGCGCAATTCGCCGCCGCGGTCGCGCAATCGAGCATTCCGCGCGGCGCGGAATCCCGGCCTCGCCTATAAATAGGGGTCCAGGGTCCCGCGTTCCGTACACAGGCCTTCCGCGCGATAAGATTCAACGCTCTCGTGCGCGAAATTGCCTTTTCCGGTCGCGAAATTCGCCCGATCGGCGCGCAAAACCATCCGGAATTCGCCTGTCTTTGCGCGAAAACCCGGAACTTTGCGCGACATTCTTCCCAATTGCGCGCCGTCCACTTGGATTGCGCGCCAACCTTCAAACTTCTCTACCAGCCTCGTCCGATCCCGCACGCTTCATCCCTTAACCCGCACGACTCCCGAAACTTCTGAGATGGCCGCGCATCAAGGAAATGAGGGGGATGCCGCCACTCGCAGAGCTGAGATGGCGATGAACGAGGAGGTTTACGGAGCCAAGGAGATTGTTTCCAACAATCAATCCCTGTTCGACTTGCTGACGCCGGCCCAGAAGACATATCCGCTGTCGGACAACCTGCCGCTCTGGAACTTCGGCATCCTAGATGAGGTTCCGGTGCCAGGGTTCGAGGTTGATGCGCCACGGACCTGGGTGACTCGGGAGGACGAGCTTCTCCGCTATAACATCACCAACAATGGGCATCCTGCCAGGGAGACCAGGCACTTGGACGTCTATGTCCTGAACCCGAGGACGCGAACCATTGACGGGGGTGAGCCTACTGCGGAGAATTCTCCAGCCCTCTACTCGAGCACATATCGCCAGAGTGTCACCGACGACACCAAGGGCTGGCTGAAGGACTGGGACCTGCGGTCTGGGGGCAATTTCACCAGTGAGTGGGCCTGGGCGTTCTGGGTACGCCACACTTGCGATCACTTCGCAGAGGAGCTGCGGTACATCGGCCTATTTGAGGCGGTGTGGACGTCGCAGTTCCACTTCTACCAGCAGTCCGAGCTCGGGCCGGAGCTGTTCACCCGCTGGTCTCCGGATACCAACACCTTCCATCTTCACCATGGGGAGGTCGGGATCGGTCTCTGGGACATCCACTGCATCGGAGGTATCCCGCTGGAGGGTTACCAGTACGATGAGTTCCTGCCACCGAAGAACACCTGGGAAGACAGGTCACGGACTCCCATTCTGACCTGGCATCTGCTTGACCTGGCTACGCAGCGGCTCGGGATCAAGGACTTCCAGAAGGACATAGCCTACAAGGAGTGGTTCGGCCAGTTCTTGGAGCATGACCCGGCGATCAAGATGCCAGGCAGGGGGAAGCGGTGCCCGACCGCAGCTCAGAGGAGCCGGAACGGGTCGTACTGGCAGGTCCTGGAGACGGGCGAATACCGCTCATGGGGGTACCGCGTCATCGAGGCCCGGGACCCAAACGTCCGGTACGCGGCGTTCCTGGCCGCCTTTCTGAGTGGGTGGCTCCTGCCAGTGCGGGACGCGAGAATGGGCGTTCGCCCGGCGACACTGGCGGTGGCGGGCGCTATGGCCGCCAACAAAATATACAACCTCGGGGTCCCAGTGCTGGCGAGGCTGTATGCCATCCTGGGACGCATCTCACGAGGGGGGTCGCCACGAAGGATCTGTGGGCCCTTTCAGTTCTTCCACGGATGGGTGGCTGCTCACCTCGGTGGGTACACGTTCCCGAACGCCATCATTCCTCCGGGCAACGGCCTGCGACCCTCCCTGCTGAACATCGCGGGGGTCGCTCCGATGACCCTAAGTGAGGAGGGCGTGAGGATTCGGATTGGCAATCATGCCAATTTCAATTTCAGCCCGTTCCCCACTCCCGTCGGCCAAATGATCGACAACGGGCAGGGTCCGCTGGAGCAGCATGAGTACTTCCTGAACATGCGGGGCGGGGTGCTCGTGGCTCGGATCGACGGGAAGGTGATCTGCGAGCCTTACGTGCCAACCCGTTTCGCCAGGCAGTTCGCGTGCCTTCAACGGATGCCGAAGAGGGTATTCACTGCTGTCCGGGAGGAGACGAACCCTGGTGTCCTTCGCCAGATGTGGCTGATGTTTGCCGCTTTCGGCTCTGGCGACGTCATCACTCTCCCTCCTACCGGGGTTGACGCAGGCTTGGCAACCGAGTACGCCGAACACTGGGCCATCGCGTACCCCGAGGGGCTTCTACGGAAGCCAGTTCGGCGGCTCGAGGTTACCCGTGCAGAGACCGGGCGTCAAGGAAGGAGGCGAGGCGCCGCCACACGGGGGAGAACGGAGGCGCGCCAAGCAGCGGAGCCGACGCGAGCAGGGACTTCGGCGGCGGGCACATCGCAGGCTGCCGCTACGACCTCGGCGCCCAGAGAGGGGGCACGCGCGGTGGTCGAAGAGCGGCCCGAGAAGCAGGTGAGACGTCTGCTCGAACCCTCCCACGATGCAGTCTTCCCGGCGCTGTGGTCGGCCTGGATGACCCTGCGGCATTCACTGGGGACCGACGCCATCTGGCAAAAGATTCTCAGAGAAGGAATCCATCTGCCAGAGGTCGGGCGCCTCCATATTGCCAACAGGGTGGACTTCAACCGGCAGTATGCGTATCTGACGGCCATGGACGATTACGCGCGCCAACGTGGTCAGCGTGCGGAGCCATCCCTTCTGGTGAAGGTGATGCTCGGTCTAGAGCCCGCTCCAGAACAGATGCCGCCGGGAGAAGATGACAGTAACAGCGACTCCGAGGAAGAGGAGGAAATGGGGGAGGATGAAGGCTCCGAGGGAAGGTCCCATCGGGGGAGCCCGCGGGAGAGCGGCGAGGTGGACGGCTCTGACAATGTCGATGTCACTGAGCTCCTCGAGGTCCACTTCTATCCCTACTCAACCTGCTTCATCCATTCTCTTATGCAGCTTCTAACCCATTTCTCCATCCTTCTCAGGAGCACACAGATGTTGGTCAGGCGTCCTCAGCGGGAGTAGGAGAGGCGCCAGCAGGACAAGGCGGGGGCCAGGCACCCACTATCGAATTGACAAGCGCGGAAGGGCCCCCTGCTGCAACTGTTCCTGCGGCGGCCGGGATAGCGGAAGATGACGCTCTGACCTCCCGTAAGTCTCCTTGATTTACTGCTGGTGCCTGCCATTGACGATCCGTGACTAACCATGGCATGCCCCGCGCAGTGATCTCAACATTGGAGGCTCGTCGGGTTGCCGAACCCGGGCCATCTACGAGTGGACCAGTGGTGGACATGCCGCTTGCTCCGGAACAGACTTCCCAAACCGAGCCGGCCCCACCAACTGCTGATCAGGGGGCTGCGGACGCCGGCGGTGCTGACATCGGAGAGAGGTCGGGGGCTGACGAGGGTGTCAGCGCCGCTGGGGAGAGAGAAGAAGGTCTCCCGGATGTTGGGGAACATATCCCTCATGAGGACCTCCCAGGGGTGGACCCTGCAGCAGACCTGCTGGCTGCCTTCCCTGCCTACCGGCCTGCCGACCCCGAGGAGATGGACGACTCGGACGCGGAGGCGGTCGAGGAGAGCCGGATAACGCGCCACAGGGGGTGGAAGTGCATCCAGCGCTTCCTCAAGCGAGACCCTTCGGAGTGGCTGGGGCGCATGGGATCACTTCAAACCTGGCTGCGCTTCCTGTGTTCCGGGGGAGCTGATACTCAACGCCTCCATCTGACGGTCCGTGATTTCATGGCCGAAAAGATGCGTGAGAGCTGCCGGCGTGCCGACGTCACACAAAGTCGGGACATGTCGGAGAGCACGCGGGCGCTCCTCGCGGCGGAGCAGGAAGTCCGGCGTCTCGAAGGGCAGGCGGCAGAGAAGGAGGCCTTCGTCGCAACGTGTACCGAGTTTGTGGAGAAACTATCGGCCCAGCTGGTTGACGCCCAGGTACAGCTGACGGAGGCGGGCCAACAGATGGTCACAATTCAGGTCGAGCGGGAGCGTGCACAGGCCAGAATCGACGAACTGCGTGCTGCGACCGCCGACGAAGAGAGGGCACGCAGAGAGCGAGAAGCAACTCTGGAGGCCACCAGCCAAAGGGTAGCGGCATTAGAAAGACTCATTCAGCACGCTAATCCCTAAGGGCTTTGTTTTGCCGTTCCCAAAACATTTGCTTCCGCTACTTTGATCCATTTGTATGAATCAATATATTTATCTGCATCTTTTGGCTTAACATGCTCAACCACAATTCGTTGTCTTGCGGGAGCGTTAACCAAGCATCAGGCATCCATAGTTGGGCCTGGATTGCTGGAGAAAAGAGGGAGGTCATTCCTAGGAAAGGAGACCTCAAGCCTAATCAATGTATCATCCCCCCAACTTGTTCCAACACACGAGCGGGACAATGCTAGGGGCGTTGAGATTTTATCCGAACATAGGGAAATGAGAAAGGGTGAATCGCGTGTCCCGAATCCAGACATCCACAACGGTCGGCCTTCCAGGAAATGCCCAAGACGGTAGGCGGACAGTGGATCGACCATAACCACTGCAATAGACGGACCGAAGGTCATCATTCATATTGCAGGAGGCAGACCACATGTCATCATGAATACCGCTTTGGGGTTCCTTCAGACACAAGGGTGGAAATCCAGATCAACAGGGCATGCGAAGCGTGGGGCGAAGTGACGATTTGTTCGGACAGAATCCAACGCTCTCAAAATTGCGCCACCGTGGGGAAAGCGTATTAGGCGGATGCACTAATTTGGCAGTGAATCACCCCAACTCTCAGACAGCACCTCTTTGACGAGGAAACCGTCACTTCCCATCATTGTAATGGGGCATCCCGAGCTGAATCGGGGAGAATATCACAACTGCACCACTCTACCAGAAGCCAGGCCAGACGGCCGGCGACGAGGAGGGGCGGGACTTAGCAATCCCTGAGGCTGGACCCGAGTTGAGATGCCCGGGCGTTCCTACGTACTCCATCAAGCTGGAGATCAAGCCACACGTAGTTCTGCGAGTGCAGTTTAACGTCATGCAGGACGCAGAATCCCGTTTAGGGAGATCTTAGTTTAAGGTCTTAGAGCTCGGACCATAAGGGGAGATCTTAGTTTAAGGTCTTAGAGCTCGGACCATAAGGGGAGATCTTAGTTTAAGGTCTTAGAGCTCGGACCATAAGGAGAGATCTTAGTTTAAGGTCTTAGAGCTCGGACCATAGGGCTAGATCTTAGTTTAAGGTCTTAGAGCTCGGACCATGGGGAGAGATCTTAGTTTAAGGTCTTAGAGCTCGGACCATGGGGCTAGATCTTAGTTTAAGGTCTTAGAGCTCGGACCATAAGAACCTCAAAGTACGCCGCATCGTGGTCCTATCCCCTGGATATGCAAAGGGGCACTGAGGGATAGTGTCAAGAGTGTCGAGGTTTCGCCTGGTCAGAATGGGAGGTGGAAAATGTGAATCATGCGGCCATTCACTCAAGGACTGGGGGCACCGGAGTAACGATATGGGAGTACTGCCGACCGTGGCGGAAAAGCAGCATCAATATCGCACTAACCGTTGGTGGAATGAGGCAGCAAACGAGCATCGACCGCTCAATCGCAGGATTCATATCGATTTGCCGCCCGAGGCCATTGGGGGTACCGGCCCGAGTCGGTGGGAGAGCACTGAGGCATTGTGTCCGAACCGTTCACGGGGGCTCCACCCAGGGCGTAGACGATGGGTCCGAATGAAAGGGAGCACGAAGCCTGAAAAGTGGAGGAAGCCTGACCAAGCGGATCCTGACCCTCCTGGTAATAAACCAGAGTACTCTTGACACCGGTGGACCACTGCAAGGGGTCGGGGAACACGCCTTGAGGGTGACCTGAAGGCGGAGGATTCCCCGGAGAAGGGGGAATCTCTAAGAGGTGGGGGGCTGGACCCGAAGTTTCAAACATCCGGGCGTTCCTACGTATCCCATAAGGATGGGAATCAAGCCACACGTAGTTCTTGAAGCGCGGCGCAACATAATCGGGCACCAGCGCGGGGAAGAGTGCGGGTCTGACCCTCGCACACAGAAGGAGAGGCATTTTATATTTCTTGTTTGTCCTTAAAGATGGATGGTTTTTCTTTGTGCGGCGACATGCCTGTGATTGAGAAATCTCTGGCGTCGCCACAATAATCAAGCCACGGAAGGCATTGATGAATGGCGTGGTTATTAACCAGCGCCCAACATGAGTGTCCCCTGAGGAGGACATCACGATGCAGTGCCGTTTCTCGTCGGGCGGCCAAGACGATCACAGTTTACGGTCATGTGGTAAGACCAGACAACACAGTTTAAGGTCGTGTGGTTCGGACCAGACAACACAGTTTAAGGTCGTGTGGTTCGGACCATGGAGGAATCCGCTTATCGTGGTACGGCGGACACGGCGGAGGTGGGAACATACCCAGCCCTGCGGTCACGCACGATTCCAGGAGAAGAGTCTTGGGATAGGGGTCTACGTATGTCCATCACCCGAGGGGCAGAGATGCTAGCCTCCAGATATACTGGGCCCAGAACGCGATTGTTCGGGCGACTCCTTCCTCCTTATGGGGACGAGGGTCCAGCTACGCATGGCCCTTAGGGAGGATATCCGCATATATCCTTGGTGCTCAAATCATGGGAGCCTCGAACGACATCATTACCCTGGTTGGTCTGCCTAACGTGTAGAGGTGTACTGGAGGTCAGTATGAAGAGAGTGTCGAGATTCCACTACAACGCACAAAGGCGGAGTGTGAGGAGGACTGCGCAACCAATGTTCAGAGCCTGAAAGAGCCGACATGGCGATCAAGGACGTTGCTGACCATATTCGCAACACAACATCCGATCGCGTCAGCCTAAGACGGGGCAAGCAAACGAGCATCAACCGCTCAATCGCAGGATTCATATCGATTTGCGGCCCAAGACCCGCCGGTAAATCGACCCGGAGCGATAGGAGAGCTCTGAGGCATCATACCCAAACCGCTAACGAGGATCCCTTTGAGTGAAGGCTCGAACAAGAGGAAGCGCGAGGCCTGACAAGCAACACAGGACTTGTCGGGATTGAATCTGACACTACGAGTCATAGACCGGAGTACCCAAAACATGTTAACAGATCACCGGGAAGGGTCGGAGGACTCACCCTGAGAGCAACCAAAAGAGGGCAGATCCCCGTGATCAACCAAGAGACGGGGCTGGACCTGAAATACAAGCGTCCAGGCGGTCCTACGTATCCCATAAGGATGGGAATCAAGCCATACGTAGTTCTTGGGAGGCAGTTTAACGTCATGCAGGACGAATGGGAGGTGTGAGGTAGTCCCACACACGAGGGAGGCGTACGGCGCGACCAGTAGACCAACGCGAATGAGGACATAATCCCCCGCTCACGCGATAAGCCTCGCACAAAAAGGAGGGGAACTTGGGCCAGAGGCCCGACGCGGGATAGAGATTCCCGGGAAATGGGGCTGGGCCTGAAACATGAATGTCCAGGCGGTCCTACGTATCCCATAAGGGTGGGAATCAAGCCGCACGTAGTTCTTGAAGTGCAGTTTAACGTCATGCAGGACGAAAAAGGAAGGGGGAAGTAGAAGGCATCCCCAAACGTGGGGGGCGTACAGCATGGCGAGCAAACCGACGTGAATGAAGGCATAGCCCCGCGTTCACACCACACGCCGCACACCCGGAGGCAACTGGGCCAAGGGCCCGAGATGGGATGAAAACTCCCAAAGGATGGGGCTGGGCCTGAAACATGAATGTCCAGGCGGTCCTACGTATCCCATGAAGATGGGAATCAAGCCGCACGTAGTTCTCGAGGGGCAGTTTAACGTCATGCAGGACGATGCGCTGGGCAGTTTAACGTCGTGCAGCTTGGACGTAGTGCAGTTTAGCGTCATGCAGGACGAGGCACTTGGCAGTTTAACGTCTTGCATCGCGGACGAATGCTGAACAATTTAACGTCTTGTAGCTCGGACGAATGATGCTTGGCAGTTTAACGTCTTGCCGCGCGGACGTGGTGCAGTTTAACGTTGTGCAGGACGTAGTGTACTCAGGCAAAGTAATGCTTGAGAAACCTAGCGTTGGTGGGAGGAGTGACACGCTCACCATCCATAGTCGCTAGGGAGTACGCGCCATTGGGATAGACCTTGTGGACAACAAAAGGTCCCTCCCACTTGGGCTCCAACTTGGGCGGCTTCCTGCCGGGGATCATCGGTGCTCTTAGGACTAGCACTAGATCACCCTGTAGGAAGGAGCGGAGGCGAACCTTCTTATTGAAAGCTCGAGCCATTCTGCTTTGATGCCTCTCCAAGTTGTGCAAAGCGCGAAGTCTATTCTCATCCAGTGCTTCCAACTCGACTAGACGGGCTTCAGCAACTCTGTCCGGTGCTTGCTGGTCGTAGACCGCAGTGCGCAAGGACGGCAACTGGATCTCAATGGGCAGGACGGCCTCAGCTCCATACACCAGGGAATAAGGGGTAATCTGGGTGGAATTGCGAGTCGTCGTCCGATAAGCCCAGAGGGCGTTGGGGAGCTTGTCTGGCCAACTCTTCTTGTTCTGACCAACCATCTTTTGCAGAATGTTAGAGAGGGTTTTGTTAAACGCCTCGATCTGTCCATTCGCCTGCGCATGATAGCGAGATGTATGGTTCGAGCGAATGTTATACTTGGCGTACAACTTCTTCAACTCGGCTGCCCGGAAATTGGTTCCGTTATCCGTGAGGATAGCGTGAGGCACTCCAAATCGATAGATGATGTTGGAGGTCACGAAGTCAGCGATCGAACAGGATTTGACCTCTCTGAGCGGAATCGCCTCTACCCATTTGGAGAAGAAGTCCGTGGCGGTCAGAATGAACCGGCACTGGCGAGCTGTCGCCGGCGGGTAAGGTCCCACAACGTCCAGACCCCAGACTGCAAAGGGCCAGGAATACCTAGTGGTATGGAGAGGCTCCAGCGGCCGATGCACAAAGGTCACATGAACCTGGCACGCATGGCACCTCCTGGCATACTCGATGCAGTCATGGATCATGGAGGGCCAGAAGTATCCCAACCTCCGAATCTGGTGGGACAGCTTCGGCCCAGTCTGGTGGGCACCGCACGAACCGGCATGAACCTCTTGCATGACTCGTGGGATCTCAACTCCCTGAAGGCAACGGAGGAGAACACCATCAAATCCGCGTTTGTAGAGGATCTGCTCCAGGCCGGGGCTGCTCTGGAGGACAAACTGCGATGCGCGGCGTCGAACTCGCTCGCGCTCGGCCCGATCTGATGGAAGAATTCCATGTTGGAGGTACTCAACCAAAGGCGTCCTCCAATCAGGGGCTGATCCGACTGTCATATCTGGGGTACTCGGGGCTCCGGGCATAGGGGCAACCGTGGTGAGATTACTTACCAACGGGCCGCGATCTTCTTCCGGGATAACGGGAGAGATGAGCCTGCGGCGCGTCACGCGGACGATCAGGTTGTCCTGTTCAGGCTCCGCAAGTGACGCAGCAAGGCTGGCCAAAGCATCTGCTCGACCGTTCTGCGACCGGAGAATATGGACAATTTCTGGCCGAGAAGGGAATCGAGCCATCAGAAGGAGGGTGCACTCCAACAATGGCACAAGTTCCGGCTTCCTGACAACATAGTCTCCATTGATCTGCTTAACGACCAGCTCGGAGTCCCCTTTCACGCACAGACGGGTCACGTCGATCTCGAGAGCCAACTCGAGGCCGGTGATGAGGGCATGGTATTCCGCCTCATTGTTGGTACAGCCCTCTGACAACAGGAACGAGTATGGCAGCACGGCTCGCTCCGGGGTGATGAAGACGATGCCCAAGCCCACTCTGTTGAGCTTAGGATTATCGAGTCTTCTACCGGTGGGGCTCCGGGAGGCACCGTCAAAGTGCATCTGCCAGCATGGATCAGCTCGATCAACCGAGAGTATGGTCTCATCAGGAAAGCCTAGATCCAGCGGCTGATCCGCGGAGGTCGGGTGAGCTGCCAGAAAGTCTGCCAATGCTTGCCCCTTGATGGCCTTCTGAGACACATACCTGATGTCGAACTGCTGGAGAATCACAGCCCACCGCGCTAGACGGCCAGTCAACATAGGCCGGCTCAGGATATATTTCAACGGGTCTACCCGAGAAACCAACTGTACCTCATGGTGCTGCAAGTAGTGCCGTAATTTCTGTACGGAAAATACGAGCGCCAGGCAGCTCTTCTCGATGGGGGAATACCTAACTTCCGCATCGAGGAGCATGCGACTGAGGTAATAGAGGCTATTCTCCGTTCCCTCGTTGTTCTTCTGGGCGAGAAGGGCACCCAGGGACCGTTCCAGGGCGGTCACATAAAGGACCAGCGGCTTTCCGGATACGGGCGGCATCAGGACCGGAGGTTGAAGCAGGTACTGCTTGATTTCCTCGAAAGCGGTCTGACACTCTTTATCCCATACATAGGTGGCACCTTTCTTCATGAGCCAAGAAAAGGGCTTACACTTGCCGGCCAGATTCGCGATGAATCGGCGTATATAGGCTAAGTGGCCTTGGAACCCTTGTAGTTCCCGGATGGTACCTGGGGGAGGCATCTGGCTAATCGCCCTGATTTTCTCTGGGTCGATCTCAATACCCCGGTATCTTACCACAAATCCAAGGAACTTTCTGGAGGTGACCCCAAAGGCACACTTCAACGGGTTCATCTTCAGGCAGCGAGACCGGAGGAAGCCGAACACTTTCTCAAGATCTTTGAGATGGTCCTGACGCTGGCGCGATTTGACTACCAAGTCGTCGACGTAGCATTCCACCAGTGTGCCGAGGATTTGCTTGAATATGCGGTGCATCGCCCGTTGATAGGTGGCACCTGCATTCTTCAGGCCGAAGGGCATGACCCGGTAGCAAAAGGTACCTTGGGGGGCCCTGAAGGCAGTGAACTCCTCATCCTCAGGGGCCATCCGAATTTGGTTGTATCCGGAGTATCCATCCATGAAGGAGAGGGCTTGGAACCCTGCCGTGGCATCAATCAACAGCTCTGTCACTGGAAGGGGAAAATCATCCTTCGGACAGTGGCGGTTGAGATCGCGGAAGTCGATGCAGACTCTAATCTGCCCATTCTTCTTCCTGACCGGCACAATGTTGGCCAGCCATTTGGGGTACTGAACTTCCCTCACGAAGTTGGCTTTGATAAGCTTGTCAACTTCGGCCTCAACCATGGCGCCGTGGGACGGGTGCATCTTCCTGGGAGGCTGCTTGAACCCGCGATGGTTCGCCGGGAGACCAAGGCGGTGGACGGCTACCTGAGGATCTAGCCCCGGCATCTCGTCATAGCCCCAAGCGAACACATCACGGTGCTGCCTGAGAAAGTCCACGTACTGCTGCCGCTCCTCAGAGGGCATGGCGGCACTGACCAATGTGGGTCTTGGATCGGCCTCGGTTCCAAGGTTCACCTGTATTAACTCATCGACCGTGGCGGGGACGCCCTCCTCAAAGGCTGGGGGTGCGTCTTCCATATCCTCTCCACTCGGGGAGGGATCGTCCACGGGAGAGACTGCGTTGGAAACTGCATTGGGGCTACCAGATCCTGCTGGGCCACTGGTGCTGGCGCGGGCGGTCGCGGTCATCTCATCAGGAGACTCGCGGGCCGTCGAGACCATAGCGACGTCCAACCGGTGAATCGGGAGGACGTAAGCGTCATCCAGACTTGCCCAGGGATCACTTGCAACAGCGACAGGCTCAACCTCACCTGCCAGGATCTGCTTATCCTTGCTCTTGTAATAGTCCGCGTCCAGATAGCGGGCTTCACACGAGGCAAAAGGAGAGGCATCTCCTTGAAGCACGCCTACTCGACCGTTAAGGGAGTATTTGAGGCATTGGTGGTATGACGAGGGAACCGCCGCGTGAAGGTGGAGCCATGGCCTGCCCATCAATGCGTTGTACGCAGTGTCCTGAGAGACTACCATGAATTCGGTGTTGGCAACCAAGTCACCGAACTGGGTCTTCAAACGTATCTTGCCGACCGGGGTTTGCTCGGTGCGGTCGTACCCCTGGATCCTGAGGTCGGAGGGAATCAAGTCATCCTCAGACAACCCCAATCTCCGGAGCGTCCGAGTTGGAATCAGGTTAATCCCGGACCCCGTGTCGACAAGACAGCGCCGGACTTCAAGGCCATTGAACTGGCCAGTGACATACAGCGGACGAATATGTCCCTGTATAGGAGGGTCTTCATCCTTACCAGAGAACGAGATAACTGCCTGACATTCGGCGTCCTCGATCGTTTCGGCGTGAAAGGCCTCTGCAGCCGCAACCTCTGTCTCAAACTGGAGGGGGATTTTCAGGGCTTCAACGAGTGCCTCGCGCATCTCAGATGACATGCGCAGAGCCTCAAGGATGGAGAGCCTTGCTGGGATGTCGGCCAAGTGCTTCAGGACATCATACTTTTTGGCCAAGCGCGAGCCCCTGGTTGCAGGAGGTTGCTCTGCGGTTGGAAGCACGACGGGCCTTGCCGGTTGGATCGGCGGCCGACTGGTACTTGGCGCATCTCGTTGTTCACTGGCTGCAGTCCGGGAAATGGTCACCGTACTGGGGTCAGGAGGCCGGGATGGACTCGTGGCAGGGCAGAGCTGGTCGCGACGCGGCTGAGGCGGTTCTGCCTGGTCCCACACCACAAACAGCGGCGGAGGCGAATCCGTCATCCCCGAATGGGGGGGCGGCGCACGTTGTGCTCGGTTTTGAGCCTACTGCCTAGTCTCAGTGGCGTGCATGGCCTGGCTGGAGGTACCAACGGCTGTGCCCCGGCAACTCCTGCTGCTGCGGTTCTTCCGACGGTGGCGACGACCAGGGACACTAGGGAGGTCCACCTGGTGTTCTTCAACGTCGGGAACCGAAAAGGGATTTACCAGCTCGACGGTGTTAACCGAAGCGTACCCAATACCGTCATCGGACGAATCATCCATCACCGGGCGGATCCGAGGAGGGACCCCCATCTCCGGGGGCATGAAATCGCCGAGAGTGCGGGATAGTGGCGGAACTGGCGGGGCGCGCTCTTCCTTCTTGCGCTGCCGCCGTTTGCTCCTCTTGGAAGAGGCAGGCTGGGACGACGATGCCGAAGCAAGACCCGCAGATTCTGGGGGCTCAGCCTGATTCAAGCACGCACGGATGATTCCATGGGCGCGAATGGTCGTCTTGCGGGCCATCCAGTTATTATACTTCTGGGATCCGCGGTCGGAGACCAGCTGCCATTCGTCCTCGTTGCCACTATCGTCATCTGATCCCACGAACACGCCCGCCACTTGTGCCGGAGCTGGGCCCAACCTGATTACATTGTTGTTAATCTGGTCTTGGAGCCAATCCTTAAACACATAGCACCGCTGGATGGTGTGCCCCAGGGCCCGATTGTAGGGGCAGTAGCGGGGGTTATTCGTAAGATGTGCCTCCTCTGGCCTCCAACACTCAGGCAGTCGCACAATCCTCTGCTCCAGGGCGCTCCGGAAATAACCGGGGACCTGATCCTCGTGGAATGAGTAAGTCAGGTGTCGCGGGCCCCTGGGAGCGTGGTCTTGACGAGGGGCTGGAGGGGCCGGCCGAGGAGGTGGACCCTGATTATCTCGCCTGGGTTGCGGCGGTACATTACGCGGAGGGGCCGGCCGGTTCTGAGGCTGCCGCTGCTGGGCCGGGAACTGAGCCCATGGAGGCGGATTCCTGTGAGGCTGTGGAGCTGGCCTCGCCGGCAGCAGCTCCAATGGCCTGGGGGCCTCTATCTGGGCGACAGCAGCGGGATCAGCCCTACTGACTCTCCTTGCAGGAATCATAGGAGGCAGCGGGTGTGCCTGGCTGGCCTGTTGCAGGGCTTCCTCAAGACGTTGAGCTTTGTCTGAGAAGTCCCTGAACCCTCCGGGGTAATTCTGAGTGATCAGGGAAGGGACCAGCTCGGTCTTGACGTTCCCGACGCACATTGTCAGCAACTGCTCCTGAGTCAATGGCATGTCAAGGGAATACGTGAGACCCTTCCATCGGGCGACGAAGTCCGCGACTCGCTCATCAGGCCTCTGCTTGCACTTGAAGAGGTCTGCGATACTTGTCTTCCGGGTCATGGAACTGAACTGGTAGAGGAACTGTCTACGGAGGTCCTCCCAGCTGGTTACCGACCCGACGGGGAGCTGGCTGTACCAGACAAATGCTGGCCCTTCCAGTGTCTGAACAAAGCAGCGAATCTTAGCGGCCTCTTGCTGCGCCGGAGTCCCCAACATAGGCCCGCACCTCGAGTTGAAGTGGGCTAAATGCTGTGGCGGATCTCCAGTCCCGTTGAAGGGAGCGAAAGTGGGATTCCCGAATCCCGGAGGCGCCGGCATGTCATCCACCCATGCTGGGTAGGGCTTGCCGTCCGGTGGGATCGCCACCTGCCGAGTCTCCAAGGCCTCCAAGCGGGCAATGAGTGCCGCCATCGGATCGTCCGGACATGGGTTCTAGTCCTGGCGAGGATCTCTAACCACGAGCGCATTGCATGGCCCTTCAATCGGGTCGTCGACCGGGTCGTCGAACTCGGCAGCTCGTGGGATGGCGGGCGGAGCGGCCCTTGGGGCAGCGGGAGGAATCCGAGCGGGGTCTCTCAGGTAGTCACGCCGCTCGGGAGGGTGTGGCGAAACATACCGCGCCCTCTTACCATAGGCAATGGCCTCTCTCCTGTCGGCGAACACGGCGTAATCACGGGTGCCCGGGAGAGTCTCGTCGAGGAGCGGTTGTTCCGGTCCCTGCTGTCCTGGCCTAGGATCATCGTAGTCAGGCCGCCGTTCTGCAGCGCGCTCGGCGAGGAGCTGGTCAACCAGCTTCTTCTGTTCGGCGAGCTACTGACGTAGCGTAGCCTTCTCGGGATCCTCCTCTGCCCTCTGCATGGAGGCAGATGGGTCGGCGGGCCTTATAGCCTCGCTGTGCTCTTTTCCTTTGCTGACGTTTCGGCTCAACGTCAGTGCTTCAGTGGGTGCGGGGAGCCCCCCTCTAATGACGAGTGACTCTCACCGATGGCTCTGACGACGGCTTGTCTTCGGGGGGGAAGCCCCCGTCGAGAAGTTCCAAGTCATTCCCCTCTCCCGACAGGTCAGCCATATTGACCGTTTCTGTCCCTGGGGATATACCCTCAGGGCCACCCAGCGAATCGGGCTGTCGGCGAATCACACTGAAGCGTAGGGCAGCGTACTTCCCCCATCCACGGATATACACGTGGGGAGTGGCTTCCTCGATAACTTTGCGGAGTATTTGAAAACACTCAACGCATCGTTGTTGGAGGGCCTCGTGGTGCTCAAATGACCCGGGGTGCCGAGCCGCGGGGAGCATGGCCAGGTCAATTTGACGGCACTGCTCACCAATATCCTCCAGGTGCACTTGACTCCCGGGGTATGGCATTTGTAGGCGATGAAGACAGGAGCGAGTCTCTCGGAGAGTTCGGCGGAAGCATTCGAACTCATCCGGGGTGAGCGATTCGGGTGCATCAAAGCCCGGTCCTGCGACTGGCCAAAACTTCTCAGGGAAGTGGCCCTCTGCAAGGACGGTCCAGAAGCTCCACGACTCAAACTCGGGACCCAGATCTCCTTGGTCCTCTTCAATGGCTGGGAACGGACGGGGAACCGGCAGTGGTGCCGAGGCGGGCCGCCGGGCCGACGGGCTGGCCGGCGGTGAATACGGCGAACAGGCCGATTGGCCTCCATATCCCGGGCCGCCCTCTGAGGGTGGCGGTGCCCTGGCTACCACATCACGATAGGACGGGCCGGCGAGCGAACATCCTGCCGTAGCATCGGTGCTCGCCGAGGGTGCACCAGATCGTGGTTCGACCATCGGTCCCCAGAAAAAGTCTCCGGCTTCTCCGATCGAGACGGAAGGCACTTCCGGAGGGGCCGGTACCAACCGCAAGCTTGATCCTTGGGGGTCTACCAGGCCCTCGTTACTCCGGATATACCTTCGGAGAGAAGCGGGGATCACATCGATCTCGCTCTCGGGGAGCACGAGGCTGACGTGCCGCATTCCTACCCCTTCCCTTGACTGGCGGGATTGGGGAAAGGGCTCTGTCGCCGAATCGTACTCCGCCTCTGAATCAGAGAAGCGAACCGGTCGGATCTCTGTCCGGAATTCCGTAACATTCTTCCCTCGGCGTCGACACCTTGCCTTCCTGCCCCTGGGTGGTTCTTCGGAGCAGGGCTGATCTCTGTCCTGGCGTCCTCCGGCCGCACTGGTGCTGGGGCCAAGAGGACTAGAAACCAAGGTGCGAGGGGCACCGGGACAGATATCAAAGGGGACGCGGGGAGAGATGATTCCGGGCGGGCCTCCGGGCCGGGATCGGAAGGTGGGATGGCCCATGCCTCCTAGATCGGCCACACGGAGTAGACCCCGCCGGTGAATAGCGCTACCGCGAGGTGGTCCGCGGTGGCTACTGCCTGCACCAGCAACCGGGAGAGTCGACCCAACCTGCCTTTGGGGCGGTCGAGGCCTCGATCCAGGTCGGGCACAGAAGTTCCCCTGCTCAGGATGCGCAGGGGCCTGGCGACTGGAGCCAACAGTGGCTTGGGCCAATGCGGCCGCTGTTGCTAGGGCCCCAAGGTGGGCATCCTCCTCCGCTCGTGCCCGACGTTGGCGTCGGGACAGACGAGTCGGGATGAGCGGCGCGGGCAGGTGGAGAGCCCGCTCTTCGACTTGAGAGGCCTGGCGGCGGTGTCGCCGTGGCCTGGCGGGAGCCCTTACCGTAGATCCCTGGAGCGAATCCCGGATAGGGTGATCCCGGGCATCTTCCACCTCATCCGCATAGGGAAGGGAACTGTCAGAGTGCTCCGGGGATAAGCTCCCGAAGCGGTTGGACGTTGAGGTGGGCAGCGGTGCCTCCCTGCGCGGCCCTCGGGGGCGGCGGTGGTGGCGAGGTGCAGCCTCCTCAAGGTCTAGGCGAGCCATGTCCCTAGTGGGGATGACTCCCTCTTCCTCATATCTCCGCACCAGGGTGTTGATCACCCTTCTCTGGATGACCTCCGAGGGGGAGAGAGGGCGTGGTTGTCCCGCAATTGCGGCTGCTGGGACGGCTGTGGAACGGGCGGGACCGCGCGGAGTAACCGCGTCGGTGTTTCCCCTACCCCTGCGCCAGTGGGCGGGTGGCGATCGGGCACTGGATCGGGCGACCTGATTTCTGAAAGCAGGGAGAAGGACCCATTAACACTGACAGGAAAAAGGAATCGACAACCAACCATTAGCGCCACGACGCCTTCCGTGGGGGGAACCCAGGCCCTCGACGTTGCGAGACGGAGTGCCCGATGTCCCTTCCCCAGCCCCTGGCGGGTAAGACTGAATGCTTGGCCGGGCAACATGCCGGTCTTCCAACACCTCTGAAAGCCATCGGTCCTCGCATCGAGGAGAAGAGATTCACGTCGGGTTCACCATTTTTCTGTTTCGGTGCGGATGTGCGTCGGGTTACGCTGTTCCGCCAGGACGCGTTCGCGCGTGCACCCGTCAACCCGAGGGGATGGGCGCGCGGCTTGTGGTCCCGCAGTCCCGCTTTCCAAAGGCGGGCGGCATCCGTCCCTTATTCAGGGGCGTCTGCTCCTTGATCGAAACCGGGATGATGGGATGTCGGCTCCTCCTTCCTTGGACGTCTCCTCGGAACTCGTCGCCTAATCCGGGTCTCCCTCATAGATTTAAGACATGCTCGTGAATCTCGTTCCCGGCGCCATATCTTCATGGACACCGGTTAATTACGCTGCTTCCGCCCGGACGCTCCAAGGAGTCTGGTCGGGGCAGCAACCTGCGGTGAGGAGGCCGGGTGGCTCTGGGTGCTGGGGGCGTGTCGTAACACTGCGGCTCTGCACGTCTGTCTTCCGTCCCTAATAGGGCTTCTCGAAGGCATGATGACCTGAGGCATCCCGCACTGGGTGCGGGGAACCGTGTCCCCTGGGGTTTTTCCTCAGCTTCCCATGTTTAACACGGGGTACGCCGCGAGTTTAACGTCCAGCGGGGATGGCATCGGACCGATCAACACGAAAAGTGGATCAGATGACAGAACCCCTTGCGGGGAACCTCCGACGCTGGGGCCAGCGCATGGGCGGCTTCCCAAGTGATGTGGAGTGGAGAGAAGTGGCATGACCCCATCGGGATGTGGCGGCCCGGGTAAGGATCAGGATGGATGATGGAGTGAAGAGCTTGGACCCCGTAGGGCTTCCTACGTACCGCGCGTTAGCACGGATCAAAGTCGACGTAGTTCGGGTATACAGTTTAACGTCATGCTGGACGTCGGCAAGCCGACTCACGAAGAGGTCGAGGCCGCCGGGCGGAGGATTGAACCGAACCACCTCGCACAGAGGGGGATGGAACGGCCGGGTGGATCACAGTTTCACGTTATGCTGGACGATAAAAGGAGAAATGGAAAAAGGGGCTGTGGGGAGGCACAGTGGAGATACACACGTGCAGTCTCCCACAGGGGCGGATTCATAGGTGAATCGACGCAAACGTGAACCCTGGAGGGGTCCACTGATGGACGAACCGACGTAAATACGACCGGGACGACCAGGTGGTGGGCTTGAACCTCAGGGAGGCTTCCTACGTACCTTGTTTAGAAGACAGGGATCAAAGTCCACGTAGTTCATTCTGTCAGGACTTACGCACTTGAGGCAGCCCGGATGCGGCAAAACTCAGTTGGAAGGGACTTGGACCGAAAGTAGGAGACACCTCGATCCCAGTCACACCCTCTACTGGCTTCGGCAGTGGGGAGGCGCAATGGAGATACACATGTGCAGCCCCCCACAAGAAACTAGGGGTTTGTAATACCCTACCCCCGTAGGGAAAAGCCACTCCCATTAAATCGTCCCTAAAGAGGGGAAATCCCGACATCCCTGCAGAGACGAGCGGGTGGGGGCCACATCCAAACCGAGGGGGACCCTGCGTGCGGGGCACGGGATCGGGTGATGCGGACGGTTTAGCGTCTTGCCAGACGAAGTACAGTTTAACGTCGTGTGTTGAGGACGAAGCGGACGGTTTAACGTCTTGCCGGACGAAGTACAGTTTAACGTCGTGTGTTGAGGACGAAGGTGCTTGGCAGTTTAACGTCTTACAGCGCGGACGTGGTACAGTTTAACGTCGTGTTGGACGATATACAGTTTAACGTCGTGTTGGACGAATGCACAGTTTAACGTCGTGTTGGACGAATGCAGTTTAACGTCATGCGGGACATTGGTGGCCGCCGATGGGTCCGTGTCACTTCGCGCAAGCCTGGAGGGTCGCACGGAAAGACAACGCACGGTGCGGGCACCCAGGATGAAAATCATCGGGCGCCACGCAGGCGGGTACCCTCAGGTGGTCAAGGGGGGCGACCCTGGCGGATTGCGCGCAAAAGAGGAGCTTTGCGCGCAAAACAGCAGGTCGGCGCGCAAAATGGCAGGCTGGCGCGCAATTGGGCCAGCCCTTTGCGCGCGGAAGATTGAGATTGCGCGCACCGGGCTTCGGACAGCACGCGGGGGCAACGGCTCATTCTCTAACGAACGACCACTTTGAAGAGGGGGGTGCGCGCAATCGGGATGGATTGCGCGCACCCGGGGGAAATTGCGCGCAAGCGGCTTCTTTTGCGCGCAATGGCCTTCGGGTTTAACGATTATTCAAAGGAAAGGAGCCAAGGGGATTGCGCGCGAAGGCGAACCCCAAGGATCTTTTGCGCGAAAGAAAGGAGGTTACCTGAAGATCGGCATTGCGCGCGGAAGGGGTTGGATTGCGCGAACGAGCGACGCTTCGGATTCTGGCAACCTTCAAAACGTCGGGGGTCGCCTTATATTTATAGGCAACCCCGGGCGCGAAATCCGGGCTCGGGCGCGGAATTCCCTTCGCGGGCGCGGAATCAGGACCCGGCACGCAAGGGAGCCGCGCAGGCCACGGGCGCGCAAAATAGCGCGCCGGCCCAGCGCATTGCGCGCATCCCGGGAGGATTGCGCGCCGCGACTCAACTTTGCGCGTGGGCCTCTGAAATTTCGCGCAAGTCCTCCGGGCCCTCCGGAACGTGCCTCTGACTCCAAATATCACTTCGCTTTCCGCATCCGGAGCTTCGTTTGGGAACAACGGACTTTTCCGGCATCTACAATTACTTATCTAAATATCTATATTGAGTAGATGATACATATTTATCAATATTTCCCCAGTTAAAATAACATTCAAAGTAAACACCATACGTAAAACGCGTATTCAGATTAGAAAAAAAATCATATAAATGATACATAAATTATTATATTTAATTAAATCTTAAATTATTTATAATCATAAATAAAATTGGTAGTACACAAAGGAAATAAGTGATGATCATGGCATATGTCCCAGATAAATTAATATGAGATGGAAAAACCATACCACTTTGTAATAAATCAAATTGTATGCCCCATAGAATTAATAATAATAAAATGAAACATTTAATACCATAAAGATAAATATATTCATTATACTATATATAAATGGTATTATACATACACTACATACAAGGAATAAGTTTTGAATAAGGCATATCTCAAAGAAATAAGATTGAGATGAGAAACCCCTTACCTTATGTCTAAAAGCGTTATGTGCTTTACTTAATGTCCTAGATAATAAAATCAAATTAATTAATTAATTAATTTAGAACCAATTAAACATATATTTTTTTATTATATTTTTATTATGTTAATTTATTGGTGTTATGATGATTTATAATGTTTAATTTCATTGTTTGGGGAACGCTCATTTCTTGGTTTTATGGTCTGTTCCCTTGAGTTTAATTATGGGAGTTCATGTAAAATAAAAGAAAAACCCCTAAAGTGAAATGATATGGTATTAATATACTTAAATAATTTTAAATATATCTATATATAATTTTTATTCATAAATTAGAATGATTCATTAGATAAAACCTTAATGAAAAATGATTTGTTTATTTTGGTGTTTTTTCGATCATCACGAGCTAGTTTTGTTTTATTATTTAATATTATGTATATATATATATACATATATATTAGTTTCAGAAAATGAAAAAGATATAATATACTTTTTTAAATCTATTTTAACCATAATAATGGTTTTATGACCATCCTTGAATGCGGTAATGGAAAACCAAAGCTCGTCGTCCACAAAAGCTGTGTATCCACACCTCACAAACAATGTTTTCATTTTTAGAATAAATAGAGAAGAGAAGGGATTTGATGATTTGTATTCCATTAAAAAAGTAAAATTACAATATATATTTTATATGGGACTTATCATGTAACTCTTTATTGTGGAGGGAAGGATGAGGTAGAAGAAATAAAAAATTTTAAAGAGAAAGGTGGAGGATTTTACCTCTTATATAGTATCTTCTTGAGAATCTTCTTAAGGAACATAGGATTGGTCTTTTGGTGATACCATTAAGTACAAGACACGAGGAAGAGTCTAGAAAGAGTAATTGGGTATAATATTATCAAGATATAAGGCTTAATGTTTGGAGGAGAAGAGGTTGTGCGGGGTGATATTTATAGTTGGAGGGGAGGAGTGTTTTTTATTATTTTAATCATTTGTTTATTATTTTGGATAGTGACTATAAATAGTGTTTATTATTATGAATAAGTATAGTAACTAGTGCATGTGCTTTCAAACTAATGGATGATTACATCATTCATGAATCAAAAATTCACGTATTTGTCTTAAAATGTTAAATACCGTAAATTAACATATTTCACTATTCACAAAAATTCAACTTTTTTAAAAAAAATCAAAAAAACTCACCCTAACCATTTCTAGACATTTATATTTAAAAAATGGAATTCATTTGATGAAAATAATTTTCTAAATCTGAAAAATTTAATTAAAATCTTCATTTATTAAAAAAATACCAATTTTAATATTATAACTGATTCTACAACAATTTGAAAAATTAATTACGGTCTCATAAAATTATCTTATAATTATAATACAAAAAAAATATTAATTTATGAATTCATTTTATGAAAATAAATTTTATTCTAAATAAATATATTAATTATAAAATTGAAAATAAACATTTACATTTCAAAGAAATACCAACACTTAATTTATAATTTTTAAAAAATTTATTTACTTATTATATAATATAAATATATCATATTTTCATTTATGAGATATATAAATTTTATTTATAATTTCATAGGTGAGTTTATTATTCTAATGGCCAAATTATTATTCCTAATTTTCATATTAGTATTCTAATGGTCATGTTAAAAATTAATAGTATATCACAGTTTTCTTAAGCATGTAAGATATTGAATAAATTAAATTTATTTAAGAAGATACATACCATAAAATATTAGGGTGTTATGTTTAACATTTTTGTTTTTACTATGGTAATTAATTTTTAGCTAAGTAATTTAATTTTAATGCATATTAATAAAATGGGACTTATTACATAATTTGTACATAATAATTCTAAATACAAGATCAATTTTATCAAATAATATTAATATTTATAATAAAAATTAATTTTAACATTAGATCATTTCATGCGTAAAATCCTATTTTTAGAAAGTATATCTTTAATATTAAAATTTTTGTGCTGGATAAAATTATCAATTTTTTATATTTTCATAATATAAAAATGTTTATTATAAAAATAAATGTTATGTGTCCTTCAAATCAATCCAAAACTTAATTTTACCACAATAACTTTAATATAAAAGAAAAGGCCAAAAATTGTTTCTTTTATTAGAAAATAGAAAATATGTCTATAAAATATTAAACATATGTTTTCTAATTTCATAATAGAATTTTTAACTATATAGTTTTATTACTTACATATATCTTTAATCAAGGAAATTTTTGTATATGTATTTAATTTATACTAATTGATATATCTATACATGCTATGACTTTAGTAAAAACTTTATTTTTCATTATTCACCTAAACTTAAATTGTTTTTGAAAAAGTATATAAATTCATCTTAATCTAATAATATTATTATAAATCAAAAAATTAAGTTAATATGTTAAAATTAAAATTTTAAAATTTTAAAATTTAACTTTCAACTAAAAACATAAAATTATAATGAATACTACTTTTACAGGAAAGTAACTTTTATATGATTATGTGTTCACAATTTCATTTCTTATACATTAATAATTAAATTGAAATTAATATATTATATATATAAACAATATATTTTTCAATAATAAATTTCCAAGTATTGAATAAAAACTAAGAAGGGGGGTTGAATTAGTTCTATACTTTTTATAAGTTTCCAAACATTTAGAAACTTAACCCCTGAAACCTGTTAATATTTATATCCTTATCAACTTTTATTGAATACTCATGCATGAAAAAGAAGGTATGAAATAAAATCACACAATATTTACAAGGTTCTACCTCAATGTGAGAACCTACGTCCTTTAGGAGGGGAAAAGACCAATGGGGTCACGGCTTCGGCCGTGACTCTATCATGCAGTGACGTCTCTAGGGTTTCACGCTTCCCAGTTTAGATGATCGCGGTGGTAGGGTTCAGATCTGGTTCTTCATCTTCATGCAGCATTATCTTCTTCATCGACTCCCCTGTTGCGACGACGTTGCAAATATGATTCTTCGAGCGACTCTTTCGGCATATTTCACAGTGGCAAGGTCAGATCTAGGATTTGATCCCCTCGTCAGCTTCTTGTCATGGTTTTGGGTGGTTCAGCGCATCTTCTATGAACAAAGACTCTGCAAATACGACGCGGATGACGTTTTTTCCTAGAGATCGGAGGCGGTAGGTGTCGATGGCAGGTTCGTGATTGGATGCACAAAGTTGATGCCACCTTGGTTTCCAATTTTTGTCGATTATGGTCTAGATACGTTTTCTCGGTTTGAAGTTTCGGTCTCAAAGAGTGGATTTAGTTTTATGATGTTTTGGTGCTCGTGTGGTGATGTGGGTATCAACGAACCAGTGATTTGTTTGAGGTATCATTCTTTCTTCTATTTTTTGGGTTTGATCGCTTCTGGAATTTTGTTTTTTCTACTGATAAGGAAGCTTGTAGAGGTTTTGCCTTAGGTTTTGCGGCCTGCTTAGATTGTTGATTTTTCAATAGTTATTTTGGATTTTTGGTGGTTCTAGTCAAGACTATTATGATTAAGTTAAGTGTTGATGTCGAAGGTGACACGATGGTGGAGAGATGTAGTACCACCGATGATTCATCCTGCATATGTTTTCTTTTTTCTCTACTCTAGTTCTAGGATTCCTCCATTCTCTTCGAGGTGATGTAGTGTGGTTGTCTTTTTAGTCCATTAGAATGTGAATTAGAATAGTCAGTTCAGGGAGATCAACGGTGTTTGATTTGATGATTTTTGGTTCCTTTTTGGATTTTTTGAATTATTCTCAGTGGTGGTTTTTTGAATCTAAAATGGATGAGATATGAGGCATTTTTTGGATCTTGTTTTATTCTGATTTTGGATGGTGAAAGCAACCAACATTCTTCAAATATATTCTCCAGATGAGGATAGAGCAGGAAGCATTCGTCTATACATGGTCATTCAGACTTGGAGGAACGAGAGCTTGCTGAGTGGTCATGTGATATAGATTCTTGAATTATCGATATAGTGGCTCGGGGGAGTAGTTTCTTGTAGTTTTGATCTGGATTCTTGTATCATTTTATTTCAGGTTTCTCACTTTTTCATCAAAAGTATTTTTGAAATAAAAAATTTAATTTTCAGTTAGTCATAGCCTACATCCTTTCCATAGGAATGAGTATCAACTTTTATTGAATACTCATGAACGCAAAAGAAGGAATGGAAGAAAATAAACCAAGATTTACAAGGTTCGACCTCAATGTGAGAACCCACGTCCTTGCCATGAGTCTATGGAAATTCACTATTATGAATAAGTGAATAAAACATGTTTCAACTCCCTTTATACACCTTATATATCCTAATATGAATGATTACACTGACTCCTATAAGTTTACAATTTTTTCTTTTAAAACAATCGATCCAATAAAAAGAATAAAGTCTTTTTTGAAAATGATCCACAAATACTCAGCCCAAATCCTCAGTCCAATTTGGATGGATCTGATTTTCTGAATCCGTTGATACTGGATCCTGATTTTCTCAATACAATGATTCTGGAGTCTAGATCCTATTTATTTTAATACAATTATACTATAATCTAGATCCAATTTCTTTTAATACAATGATACTATAATCTAGATCCGATTTATTTCTATACAATGTTGTTGTAATATGGATCCGATTTATTTCAATAGAGTGATGCTGTAATCTGGACCTGATTTCTTTGAAAACAATTATTCTATAAAATGTACCTGATTTCATTCAGTATAATGATGATGTATCATAGATCTGATTTCTTTAAATACAATGCTATTATAATCTGGATCCGATTTCTTTCAATACAATGTTGTTTTAATCTGGATCTGATTTCTTTCAATACAATGATGATGTATTCTGGATTCAATTTCTTTCAATATAATGAACTCAAAATCAATATGTAAAAAACACCAACTCTTCTTGAGTGATCAAAACAATTCTCCTTTAATTAGATGAGAAATTCCACTTCAATTTCTCCAACGGTCCACCTTTCACATGTGTATAGAAAATCTGACAATGAACTAATATTTTGAAGTAGTATTTGTAGAAAACTTAGGAAAAAAAGGATGGAAACATTAAATATTTCCCGCATCCTCAAATATCAAAAATACAAAAATTTCTTTCATTTAAAATTTATCTTTGACTTCATCAAATCACCTTATATTTCTTCGAGATTTTTGAAAATGTGAATGTCAAGTTTGACCTCTTTAATTATTCTTCATAATTGGCTCATTATGAATTCTTTTTCAACCTA
The DNA here is from genome assembly GCA_963277665.1 of Viscum album. Lineage (NCBI taxonomy): Eukaryota > Viridiplantae > Streptophyta > Magnoliopsida > Santalales > Viscaceae > Viscum > Viscum album. Next base: position 622,106,950 of record OY728150.1, on the reverse strand, counting down.
GTACAATCTATTTATTTCTCATACCATTACAATATTTTTATTGTCCTAGATACAATATTCAGTATCCCTTCCACTTTCTATCTGGTTCCAATTTTCACAGAATGAGGGTAATGATTTTCAAAAAATGCTAGCTACAATTCTATCAGAAAGCTGGTTACAATTATTTGTTAAAAGATGATTAAAGTTATATCAAAATGATGGTTACGATTCACCTAGAATTATGGTTATGATTCTCCTCATAATTATGATTATGATTCTCGGTTTACAAAAATATTATTACAGAAATCTAATTATTAAAATCTGGTTACGAAAATCTGATTATGAAAAAATGATTAAGAGAATTAAATTTTCAAATCTTAAATTCTTCAAACCTCTTATCCATTTATTCATAAAATTTTATCATGAATGCTTTCATGAATTATGAAAACTTCTTGATTATAAAAGAATCATTCGATTTTTTTAGAAAGTATGAAAACTTTATTACTCCTGACATCAATTTATTATCTCAAATCTCTTCAGCAACTTAATTTTTTCTCTGATTATAGCAATGATAAAATCCCAAAAAACAATATATCCCTCCTCTGATTCTTTTAAATCCATTGAACTGAATACACTGCATATAGATCTGATTTCTATAAAACAAAACATTTTGATATAAAAAGGTTAGTTGTTAACAAATACAAAAAAATTGTTATAACAAATTATCCCAAAGTTATTTCAATCTTCCCCTTTGGATTTGTTGACAACCATTAATAATAACTTTTCCAAATCTCAATTTTTTTTCACAACTCCAGTTTTTTGAATTTAATCAAAACATTTCCTATATCAAAATATTGTGTCTTGAAACCACACTACTGGATAAAGTAATATTTTTAAAGTAATTCCATCCCTCAGTGGAAATAAAATTTTATGTCCATGTAAAGATCAACTCTCCTCAGTTTTCTATTCATATTTCTGTTTCTCTCCCCCATTATTTATTTTCTCACTTTATTTTTATTTCACTTTTATTTTTCTATCACTTTTCTTTTCACTATCCCCCATTATATGACAACCACAACATCATATCCATAAAATAAAGATATGTTTTTTACTTTCTCTCCCTCATTGTCAATATAATCCAAAGCATGGTGGGGGATTTTCCTTATGAGATTTAGGAAGACACAGGAAGAGGATGAACATGTAGTTGCATCCTTAATTCCAAAAACCTTTCTTTCGACATCTCTTTTGTAGTGATATCAGCAATATAGTACTTTGTTGAAATTTATTTTAGTAAAACATCTCCAGTAGCAACATTCTTTTTTATGAAGTGAAACTTTATATCCATTTGTTTTGATCTTTAATTTTGAACATGATTCTCAGAAATATCAATTTCACTTTGATTATCAAAAATTATCTGCAATGGTTTATAAAAATCTAGTTTCAAATCATCTACCTGAACTTTCATCCACAACATTTGACTCTACGCCTGAGTAGCTGCAATATATTCGGATTCATCTGTTTTCAACTTTTATGAACTTTATTTCTTACTATGATAACTCACACAACATTCACCCTAGAAAAATGTTCCTCCTGAGGTTTACTTTCTACCATTATAATCTCCAGCCCAATCGGCATAGGTAAAACCATGAAATATAATCTCAAAATTTCTTTTGTATAAAAACCCATGTGAAGATATTACTTTAACATATCGAAGAATTATTTTTTATTCCAACATATGTGATTACTTTGGATTTATTTTATACCTAGAACACAATGTCACATCATAAAAAATATCAGTCCTTGAAGTTGTAAGGTAAATAAGACTTCCTATCAGCTTTAAAAAGTCTTTCTGATTCACACTTATTCGACATTCATATTTTATCAACTTTATTTTCACTAAAATAGGATTTGAATATTTGTTGGATTCACCCATCCCAAAATTCTTTAAAACTTACCTGGCATACTTTTCATGAGATAAGAAAATATATTTTCCCTTCTTTTGAACTTGTAAGACAATAAAGAATATTAATTCTCCCCTCATTTAAATTTCTAATTTATTTTTCATTTCTTCAAAAAACTCTTTAAAAAATTTTTATTCATCCACAAAAAAATTATATCATCTACATAAAAAATTAAAATTAAAGTTCCGGAGTCAACATATTTAACATAAAAGTTTCTATTAAATTTTCATTTAGATTATTTAATCATTCTCAAACAATTTTCAAGCTTCAAATACCAATCACGTGGAGGTTGTTTCAACCCATACAAAGTTTTCTTTAATTTAAAAACCTTTTTTTTCATCCTCATCAAGTATAAATACACAAGGTTTCTCAATTTAATATTCTTCATCAATATCACTATTTAAGAAATATGAATTTACTTCCATCTAAAAAACTTTGTAATTCTGGTGTATGGACACTAAAAGAAAAATTCTAATAGTTTCCCATCATAAAACTGGGGAAAAATTTTCTTCAAAATCCACAAATTCCACCTGGGAATATCCTTTTAAAGAAATTATTTATTTGTTTCTTGAAACTTCTCCGTGATCATTCAATTAGTTTCTAGAAACCCACGTAGTTCTAATAAAATTTGTATTTATGGGTCTTGGAATATGTTCACATTTTTCATTCTTATCAATATGATCCAAATATTTTTCATAGAATCCAACCATTATTTATGATAAATATCCTCTGAAACTTATTCTAGTTCAAATTTTGAGATATGTGAAGTCTGATTTTCTAATATCAACTTTCTTATGGTCTGATCTGGAGCCTTATGATTGCCAATAATATTTTCAGATTCAACATATTTTCATAAGGTAGGAAATATCAATGTTTCTTTCCTAGTTGGAATTTCCTCATCACACAATTCTTTTGAATCTGGATAAGAATGTTTTGAATAACTTTCACTATTGTTGGAAATCTCAAATTTATCCTCCTCAGAATTCTCAACAACCGTTGTTAGGGAAATTTAATTTTCAATTACCTCTACATCATCTGAGTCCACCAACTTTTTTAAAGGTTTGTTCTAATATTTTCAACTTCTCCCATTTAGTGAGTATCCCATGAAAGTTCCTTCCTAATCTTTCTCATCAAACATTCCCAATTCCATATTATTGATTTTGAGAAAATATAGACTTCCTAAATCTTTGAAGTATTTCAATTATGGTTTATTTATTATAACAAAATTCATAATAATTCATGTTGGTTTCCAATATTAACAAACATCTATTTTTAACATGTATAGAAGTACTAATAGATTCTCTCCACTATAACTTTGAATGTTTATATTCTTCCAACATACTTCTTCCCATTTCAAACAAGCTTCTATTATTTCTTTCTGCTACTCAATTTATTTGTGGAGTATGAAGAGCACTATACTATGGCTTGATATCATTATTTCTTAGATAAGTTTCAAATGAATTGTTTGTGAATTCAGTACCATTATTTGTTCTCAACTTTTTTATGGAAACCCCCAATTGTTTTCTCAAAATATTTTCTGAGAAATTTGAACATTTCAATATACTACGAATTGTTCTTCATGAACATGATGTTTTTAATCTGAGTGAAATCATAAATAAAAGTGATAAATTATAAATACCATTTTTTTGATTGATGTCTCATCATCCCAAATAAATTGGAATGAATACGTTCAAGTGGTATAGTATATTGAATCTCAATTCTCTTAGTACTTTTGTTAATTATATTTCCTTTCTGGTAAGTAATACAAAAATCTTCATCTCTTATTTTCAATTCTAAAAAATTCTAGAAAAAATAAAATTTAGAAACTTTATTCATGTTTTGTCTAACCAAGGTTCCCCAATATTCGGTGCTATAGTTTATTTTTATCTTTATCACTCAAGTAACAGGAGTTATTGAATTATTCTATTTAAAATAGATTCCCACTAGTTCTTTCTCTTTTTTTAATGAATTTCCATCTTCCACACTTTTGATGATACATTTATCCTTTATAAATATTACTACTTTTCCATCACCCCAAGTTTACTTACACTAAGTAGTTTATGTTTTATCCCATTAACAAGTAAAAATTCTTTAGATTTCAACTTCTCTGCTTCAATCTCTGCCATAGAGATTCCTCTGATTTTGAAGGAACTATCGTTGAAAAATGTAACTACTCCTCTATCATGACATTCAACATGTTTCAATATTTTTATATAACCTTTCATATGTAAATAAAAACCACTATCAAGAATCCATGGTTTGTTCCTTTTACTTGCCTTAAAATCATTCCTAACAACAAAATGTCTTTCCTCAACTTTCTTCTTTTCAGTTTTCTTTTATTTTCTATCATAAGAAACTTGTTATGGAAGGAGTGTCATACATATTTAGGAATTATGAATAGGCTGATCACATCTTCAAAAAACTTCTTCCAGACATTCTAATTGATTTTTTTGGAATGTGCCTAACATATTGAGAATTCACCTTTCCAACTTCCTATGGGTTAGGAGAGTTTCTCATTCTTCTTTCACTATTTATTCCACTTCACTCAAACCTTATTCTGGGTAGAGATAATATGTACCAAAAAATATAAGCCCTGCCCATAGATTCCACAACACTAGCAGTAGCCTTCAAATCTTCATTTTCTATTCAAGAAATATCGTTCTTTATAGAAACTTTGTTGAGGTTGGTAACTTCTTTTAGCTCTAACATACTCAGAATGTGGACCATATTTTCTATTAAGTGAGTTTATAATTTTTTAGAATTGATATATTTATCAATTCCTTTATCCACACAAGATTTTTTAATACCTTTTCCATAATATTAAATGTTAAAATAATCAGATGAAACATTATTTTTGGTAAGATAATATTTCACCTGATTTTTGCAATAAGCCTTCTTAGCTAATTTAGAAGTCTAAGATTTTACTTCTGTAGCTTTGAGGAAGTTTTTCTTATTTATCAAGGTAATTTTATATTCTATAAGTTTTTATTGCAACTTGTTAACCTCTTCTTCCTTGGATTCAAGCTTCTTTCTAAGTTCTTCAATCATATTTCCCTATTTATCAATTCTAAGTTTGTAACTTAAAATATCCTGAATGTATTCATCCTTGTACTTAATGACATATTTTATTACATCAATAAATTCTTCATGATCATTCATCACTAATATAATTTATTTATTAAGAGTTTTGTTTTTCAGAACACGTGCAACAAGTTCAGTTCTGAGCTGATACTCTCTATAAGATTCTTCACCATCTTCATCACTCTCTAAAGAATATTTTATTTTATAAACTTTTTCAATGAAGGTTCTGATTTTTTTATAAAATTTCATCTTTAGAAGAATCATTGTTAATTTAGTATGATTCAACCTTCTTACTCAACATACTTTTTTTCTTTCTGAAAAACATATTCTTGAATTTTTTGGAGGTATTATCTTCTTTATTGTTTTTCTTATACTTATTTCATTGATATTTTTCATTGGAATCATCTAGATATTTTCCAATATTCTTCTTGGGGAAATTCACAGCAAAGTCTCGAATTCCACCACACTCAAAAATTTTGAGAGGAATTTTTCCTCCATACATTCCTCTTCCTATTTGATAGTTCTTTGATATGAGAGTCCTGATTTTTTCCTTCAACTCATCATATTATTTATCATCAGACTCACAAGGATTTACATTATCAACATCTTGGATTTTCATCTTTCTCATAAATTAAAAATCCATTTCATCTTTAATATTCTTTTTAAAGACTGGATCTTTCCTCATTTCGTAAGAAAAAATAATGTTATGAAACTAACCAAGAGATAAATCATCCTTATCTTCTAAAGCATAATTTTTAGAATTAAACATGTCCAGAAATTTTCTTATGAGTTTCTTCACAATTGCAGAATCTTCTAGGATATCTCTGAATCCTATGATATTATAGACAATTTAATTTAATATGGTGAATTATTCCTCAATTTTATCATCATATCTCATTCCTATGTATTCATACTTACTATGATAGATTTGTATCTTTGCTTCCTTGACTTTTGTATTCCCTTTGAAAAAACTTTCCATATTGTGTCACAAACATTTTTTAGTCTTAAGACCCATCAACTTATGATAAACATTCTTTGATAAGGATATAATGATTTCATTTCTAACCTGTACATCAAATTATATGTTTCTATTATTAAAAAATTTCATGTGACAATGTCTCTCAATAGCTGGAAAACCAATAGTAACAACATCAACAACATCAAAAAATTTCAAGCCAAGAGATAGGAGATTAAGAATCATCCTATTTTTCCATCCATAATAATTATTTCCATCGAATGATGGAATTCCTCTACTGTTGACAGAATTGATATTATCCATGATAAGGATTCAACAAGGGAACCCCCTATGATACTAATTTAAGTTCAAAAGATCTAATAACAACTGATGGGGGGGTTGAATCAGGTGTATAATTTTTATAAGTTTCAAAAATATTAGATACTTAACACTCACAACCTATTAAGATTTATATCCATATCAACTGTTATTGAATACTCATGCATGAAAAAGAAGGTTTGAAAGAATAGAACATAAGATTTCAAAGGTTTTACCTCAATGTGAGAACCTACATCCTTTCCATAGCCACTTCTGTAGGTATTTAGAAATATACTATTATAAATAAGTGAATATAACTCATTCCAAATCCCATTAAAAACCTTTTATATCCCAATGTGAATGATTATGCTGAATCCTGTCCATTTACAGTGTTTTCTTTAAAAACAATTATCTGATAAAAAGAATAAATTCTTTGTTGAAATTGATCCACAAATGCTCATTTCAAATCCTCAGTCTGATTTTGCTGGATCTTATTCTATCAATCTGATGATGCTGGATCCTAATTTTCTCAATACAATGATACTAGATTCTGGATTCTATTTCTATCAATATAATGATACTATAATCTGGATCTAATTTCTTTCAATAAAATGATGTTGTAATTTGGATCTGATTTCTTTCAATACAATTTTGTTGTAATCTAGATTTGATTTCTTTTAATACAATGATGTTGAAATCTAGAAACAATTTATTTCAACACAATTCTATTGTAAACTGGATCTGGTTTATTTTAATACAATGATGATGTATTCTAGATCAGATTTATTTCAATACAATGTTGCTATAATTGGGATCTAATTTCTTTCAATACAATATTTTTTAATATGGATCCAATTTCATTCAATATAATGATGATCTATTCTAGATCTGATTTCTTCAATATAATTAACTCAAACTCAATCTATAAAAAACTAAAACTCTTCTGGAATGCTAAAAACAATTCTATAATCTGATGAGAACTTCCACTTAAATTTCTCTAGTTCTCTACCTTTCACATGTTTATAGAAAATTTGATAATGAAATAATGATCTGAGGAAGTATTTAGGAAACAATTTCAGGAAACTTGAAATCATTCCCACTACCTCAAATTTCCAAACTCCAAAAATCTCTCCCATTTAAACTTCATCTTTGACTTCGTCAAACCTCATTATATTTATCTGACATTTTTTCAAAAGTTAATATCAAGTGTGACCACTTTAATTATTCTTTGTAATCAGATCATTAAAAATTCTTGTTCAATATATTACAATATGTTTCTTTCTCATCCCATTAAAATCTTTTGATTATCCTAGATACAATATCCAATATACCTTCCCCATTCCATCTAGTTTTTATTTTCACATAATGATAGCTATGATTTTCAAAAAATTCTGGTTACAATTCTCTCAGATTGATTGTTATGATTCTTTTTAGAAATCTCATTTTGATTCACCCAAAATTATGGTTATGATTCTCTTAGAATTATGGCTATGATTCTCATAAAAATACGGATTAAAATTCTATGATTAAGAAAATTTGATTAAGAAAATCTAATTAAAAAAATATGATTATGAAAATATGATTATGAAAATATAATTATGAAAATATGATTATGAAAAAATGATAAAAGAAATACATTTTTCAACTTTGAAATTATTCAAACATATTCACCATTTCTTCAAAAGCTTTTATCATGAAAGTTTTCATGAATTATGAGAATTTCATGATCAGAAAAGCATCATCTGATTTTGTTTTAGAAAGTATGAAAACTTTCTAACTCCTGAACTCACTTTCTTCTCTCAAAACTCATTAGAAACTTCGTTAATTCTATGATTATAAGAAAGATAGACTCCTATAAAACAATACATCCTTCCTCTTTTTATTTTAAATCTGATTAATTTAATACAATTCAGATGGATCTGATTCTTAAAGAAATATTATGATACAAAAAGGTTAGTTTTCAACAAATAAAATAACATTATTATAAAAGATTATCACAAATTTATTTCAAATAATATATTTGGTTTCCCAAAATAATTGATATAATTTTTTTTTTATAATAATACTGTTTAAGAATCAAATGATCTTATAAGTTATTTACTCATACATATTGAATTTTATCAATGCCTTAGTATTAATAATGACCTTTATTTAATTTCTACAAGTTTTTTATAATTTGGTTACCTCTAATTTTCAATCCTATTCTATGAATATATTTTAATGGTTATATAATGTTTCATAATTCATTGTGGTTTAGTGTTATATTTAATTAAATATATCAAACAAATTAGGTTTCAAAGGTAAATATAATTTAAAATCACAGGGTGTTAAAAGGTGTTTCTTTAGCAAGTTCACTTTCATAATATGAAAAAATAGAAATTCAGCATGCAAGTTGGTGATACTAGTATAGAGTGTCCCTGATTGGAGATATCAAGACAAAGATATTATATGAAACAATATGAATTCATATGAGGTCAATTATCATTATGAAAATAATTCCTTATTCTATAGGAGCCTTAGAATATTAATAGATTCTAAATATGTAATTTTTTTCATTATACCTAATTCCACTGATAAAGGGGTCTATAGGGTCACACATAATGTTTATCCATAACCTCAATTCAATTTTATATGAATTTATCATTTCGAATAAATATTATCGCCATATGTGGTTTAATAATTTTTTATTTTTGCTTAATCATATACATTTTTTCACTAGTTATTGAAGAGAATATTTGTGAGTTAAATATTAAATAAATATTTAATTTCTATTTTATTAAAATTAATATTTATTTATTTATTGGTGAATAATGAAATGATATTTATTTTTTAAGTAAATAGTCATTATTTACGGTTCAATAAATACTAAAGAGGGTTGACAAAAAAAATTATTGTATAACTAGGAATTCCTTATTAAATATCATTTTATGATTTTTATTAATCCAAGAGTTTAGAACATGTCAAGTAAATAAAAATAAAAATATATTATTTTTTATAAATGGGACTCTCTAGTGATTATGATTTTGGTCATGGTCATATGTTCAATTAACAACCCTAACCTAGATTTATAAATAAATGGTTATATCATTTCCTATTCAAGATAATGGTTATTGAAAACATTGTGAAAAATAAATTGTTGAGAGTATCTACTGAATCCCTGGATATATCTTCCTCAAGAATTCTGTCAAGAACATAGATCCATTCTCCTACTACACCCTCTTGTGTCAAGTTAGAACATTAAGAATCCTTCCACCTCGAAGTGATTCTTTTGGTAATGAATGGTAAAATATAGAAGCATTATAATCTTATGCTCTTTTACCCAGGTGTTTCTATAGTAATGTTAATAGGTTCATGGAACATGTGAGGGTCACCACTATAAGGATTGTACCCTTTAATCCTCTAATTGTAATACTAATATTCCAAGAAGTAGTCAACTAACCCACCAATGAATATTTTTTTTACAAAATGAAATTTTTTATTTACATAGATTAATTATAAATTGTATGTGATGATATTGTCTCATGGATTTTGAGGCCGCAATTCTTATAGTTCTAAAGATAAATCCAAATAAGTGAAAACATTTCCAATGTTGGGCATGGGTCCGACCACTTCTATTTCCCCCAAAAGCTTCAAAAATATAGGTTGATATCAATAATACATTAGTTAATGGCATAATAGTAAACAAAAATGGGTGTTTTCGATGATTCTCTATTCTTCACTTCTATATAATCATTGATATACACAAAAACTCTTTAAATCAAATTATGTTCATTAATTTAATTTAGACAGACTCACTTATTTCTTAATTATAAATAATAAATGATGTTCACTACTGATACAATATTTTCAATGATATTATCTACTATCTCTATTTTCTATGTGTATATATTTCTTCTGCATAGTAGGGTCCAATATAACATGGGGATTTTGAAATAAAAATAAAAAATATAGTCTTCTACCAAATTTCAACTTCCACTACTTCAAATAAAACCATTATCTCATTTTCTAGTATATATGAACTTTCAATATTTAAATATATAGTTAATAGATGTTTCAAAAACTATCAAATGTACTATTAAAGGAAATTCATCAAACTTTTTTAAATCATCTAGATTATTGAAATAAGAATATAGAAATTAGTATCATAGTATGATATATTAGTTCCATCTTAATTTTTATTTAACTACTATTAACATCATGATGTGGAATAAAGATTGATGGTGTGACTTGATCATTGTTGCAAAAACCACATGAAAATTAACTCTAAATAACATACTTATTTCTTTATGGCTTGAATGTAACGACCAGTTTCTTTCAATCAGGATGTGATCATTACACCATGGTGTGATAAAATTATAGATAATCTAAAACTCTATAACTGTGACAGTGTGACTTTATTTTATGACTTGGGTGGCTTCAAATATGTATAAAAACATGAATTATTAAAAAATAACTTCATGGGGTTACAAATATGTCACTATGTGGATGATGTCAATCATAATTTATGATATACTATTGATGCCTGAAAAATGAGCATAAAAAAATATATAATGGAATAAATACCCAAAGTAGGGGTATTATTTTCTCTAAAAAAATGGAATATCATGAAGTATAAGTGGACAAATCATGCGGATCACATAAACTCAAGAAGGGAATTCAATTTCATGACCCTATAAGGTCATGAAAACAGGTCATGGGTTTTGTAAGATATGATTATGATCCCAGGAATCCCCTCTGACAATCCATCAAGTTCTTACGATGGTGTATAGAAAAGCACTGATGATCATGTGAAGTCATCTAGATGAGTTTATTTGATCACCTATCAATCGATCAAAAAACTTTATAGAATAATGGTGGAAATAAGTGGAAGCTTCATGTGATGGAGAGGTATATTGACCTTCATGCAATGTAATTATGTGATTCTAAGGGAATCTAAAATCCCATAGAGACATTTCCACCTTATCGTGTGAGAAAATATTGGCGTGTCACCTTAATCATGCGAAGAACCTCAGACATATTCATTTAATCATGTGATTCCCCTTTCAGCTCTATAGATACGTAGAGGGATTTTTTTTGTGAAAATGATCACACACCATCATGAGATCTAGCTTTTATCATGAAACACATCATAGAAATTTAGAGCGGCTACCCATGAAAATGTTCACACGACATCACGAGATCCCCTACCCTTTTAAAATAAGGATGGAAAAAATGATGAAAGGAAGAATACTATCATGAAGGGAGGATTTTATAATCTTAATTCACCATAATTTATCATTATTGATCATGTTATGTACCTTTTACAATCCATATATGTCTCGCAAGGACCTCTCAATAAGGAAACAAGATCTCAAGAGAGGCCCCTCATAAGTCGTCTTGATCTCATGGATGGCTTCTGAAAAGCTGTCTTAGTCTCATGAAGGACCCTATAAAAATTATATTTGATCATGTGAGAGCCTTTTAATAGGTATATTTATCTTTAAAAGGATTTCATATACGTCATAACTATGTTACAAAGTCCATTTGACATATCAATAAGGTTATAAGAAATCCCTTTGATCGAATAGGGTCTAATACTCTTGGAGATGACAAAATGTTCTTGTGATCATTGCTTATCATGTGACACATTAGACAACTTGTAATAGTATCATGTTAATCGCATGATGTAAGAGTACCTTCGACAACTCCTGATCATATTTCCTAGATATTTTTTGTGCAAGGATGCATATAACTGGGGTGGTTAGTCCTATAAATCCATACCCCTCATCAAAAAAAACACCCACAATATTGATTTCCACAAAGAGTGTACAAGTATACTTCTCTGAGTGGAAAGTCACATGATCACAAGGGTCTTACACCAGGTAAAATCTAGGTAATTTCTTAAGGGATCACATGAAATGAATATGTTCTTCATGTGATCTCCCTATAGATCATGTGAAGGACTTATAGTGGGCTGCCCAGATCATGCAAAGGAGTTTCCGCATGCTGATGGGGTCATGCGAAACTTCAATAAGCTAATGATGGATAAAAATTGAGGACTATTTACAATAAGGACTGGAAAGAATAAAAAAGATATAATACTTATGAACATATGGATACACTAATATTTTTGCACTTTGCATGACTATCCCAGATCATACGATAGCACTGAGACATGTTAACCTAGTCTTATGAGGTCCTCTATACATGTTAACTAGGACTTACGAAGTCCTTTGGACATGTCTCCCAAGTGAAGTGGAAGCATAAAATATTTTCACCCAATTCTTAAAAATTCTTTTTAGACATGTCTCTCAGGTTATGTGATGTCCTCCAGACATGTCAGCCTCGTCATGTGACGTCTTCTAGACATGCCATCTTAGTAATGCGACACCCTCCTGATTAACCATCCGGGTCATGAGATGTCCTCTAGGAATGTCATCCAGATCATGTGACATTATCCCAACAAGTCAAATATATCATGAAATTGTCCTTTTACATTTCCTCTAGGTGACCAGGACATTCCCAAACATCTCCATACATGTCAAATAGGCACCACGTACATGTCCGATAGAAAATAAAGATATGTCAAGCAGATACCATGGGACATGATAACCTTTTCCGGTGGACATATTCAGAAATACCCATTTAAATGAACTATGATAACTCTTATTACTGTACAAAAATTATACATAGGATTCCTTTGTAAGGACTGGGCTCCAATGGGAATCCACCTCAGTGTAATCCCCTCCATGTCTCCAATATTAAAAACCAAGGGACCCAAAATATCCCATGGGTTCATCATCCTCCCTCATACATCAATAGATTGAGAAGTAAAATGAACTATAATGACTCTAATTCCTTCTATAAATATGATATATTGGACTCCATCATAAATCCCAAGATTTATATCAAATATCCTGTAAGGGATGCCCTAGTGAAAAATTCCCAAATCCATATGTGATGAGACTGATCACTTGATATCCCTTGTTTCTCACATCAAGCATGGATCATTTGGGATTAAGGATTATCAATGATCATATCACTAGAATCATGAATCTACCCAAATAAAAGGCAATATCTCTGTGTAATTCCCATTCAGGGACATGATATGACAACCCCATTACAGAGGAATCAACCTCGAGGCAAGTCTCAAAGACATGATTGAACTATAAAAACTCTAATTCCTATCCAAACAAGATGCATAGGGTTCCCTCCTAAGGCTCGAGTTGAATAACTAGCACCTAAGTTCCCTCACATATTTCCTTTCCCCATGATATTAAACTACATATCTAAAACAAACTATGTATATTTTGATTCTGGTTATAAACATGATACATATGATGCCTTATAGAGGTTCAATCCCATCCTTGAAATATCGATCGCCTCCATGTATGGAAGTAAACTCTAGAGTTCCTGGATATATGGATTCAAAATAAAAATAACTACCCATTTATAAGCAATAATGAGTAATAAATGAAGAAACACAGATACATAAAGATTTTTTCATTAATAGAACCTCCGATTACACATGGAAGGATTCAACACTTGATAATTTTTTAAGGAAACAAGTCTTGTATCAGAATTATTAAGAGATTCTAAAACATATCTTAAATCTATAAGAGAGTATTATAATATGAAATAATTCCACCTAAAAGGGTTTGATGAGCCAAACCTACCATAATCTCAACCAATGTGAGTTCTTAAGTGCTATTGGGTTTGACACCCCAATTGAACACCTTCCTTTAGAAACCAAAACTATACCCTATTATGGATGTGGGAGGCATTGTATGTTTTTAAGAAATGAAATTGGAAAACCGAGAGTCAATGATTGTGAAACCATAGCTGAACCCCCATAATAAACCCTCAAAAACGAAAAAATGGTGAATTTAATGTGAAATCATTAAACTATGATACCTACATCACAAGTTAAAAAGGATATACTACCATGTTCTCATCAGAACATTTTGTTCCTACTACTCATCATTCTCCAAGAAAAAAATGGTTAACCCAACGTGAATATATCAAATAAAAAATGATTGGTGGACCATGTGTTGGGCCATTTTGTTTTTTACCTCATAAAAAATAAAAGTGTTACATCTGATGTAAAATCTGATGTAAACGGGGTTCCCATGAGATAATTCCATTATTTCTATGATAAGTTTGCATGAGTATTATGATAAAACTAGGAATAATAAAGGAAAATTATGTTACCTATGAATATTTTATTTAATGTGTATCATAACTAAGATGATGCACATATCAGTGGCCTTGTTCCTTGTTTTCTTATTGATTGCAGATACTGCTCTAAAAAACAAAACCCTGACATGAGATCACATCTTCATATAGTGACTATTTTGGAACATCATCTATGGATGAAACCCCTACTAGTCATATAATGAAAAAACCCACTTGAAACCTTCATCTTCAGGTAGAGAACATAATGGTTCAGGAATAACATCAATATGGTATGATCACAACACTTGAGGATACATGTAACGGTCTTCAAATGCTGAAACCAATGAGTCTACACCATCCAATGAAAGCTTCAGTGAAAAAAATGGTGGTCATTTCCACTTCCAATCACTTCAGAAGAATATCCATAGAGTGCGACAATCAGTACCTTCCAAGTATGAGGAAGGTATATCAAAGAGTCAACTATGGATCTATTCTAGTTCAGGAGATATTGATGAGGGCTCCTGTTAATTGCTATCCCCAGCATTATCCCATCAGTGCCCTCAGCCACCTACTGAGGGAACCACATGACACAATCCCACCTCGGACACTCATGCATGGGTACCAAGTAAGTCACATTAGATGCAAAAATCTATGGATAACTGGGAGTGGGATCATATCCCTGCTCCCACTAATGAATCCCATTGTAATATTCTGATTCTAACCAGTGATTTGGCTCATATCCCAACTCAATAAGATCATGTTTTCAAGTGAATTTCTGTAGAAAGAAAGGGGTGGTTCATATCCCTACCCCTACGGATGAATCACATTGACATATTATGATGGCCCAAGGATGATAGGAGTGGGATTATATCCTTGCTATAATTGAAGATAACTACCATTACCTATTGGATATAGAAAATGTTAATTCCTACATTCTTGTACACACTTTGCTAAAGTGTCACTACATTCTAGAAAAAAAATGAGTAAGTCCTCTGACATATTCCAGCACTGGTAAAAATATAGGGATAAGACCATATTTTTGTCCCGATATCTAGAGCATCAGAACACTCTGATTAGTATGAACAAGTGGATACTCAGGAGAAAACACACATTCTTTCTCCTATCCATGAGGATTATTAGCATATTTTGATAAAATACAAGTCATAGAACCGGGATAATATTTCCATTATAATCAGGGATAAACAAGTGAGAGTTGTACATGCCTAGGGAAAGGCATACATTTCTATTGAAAAACACTGTCAGTATACTCCAAAGGCACTGGACTGGGCTTATATCCCTATTCCAACCAGGACTCACCAAGTGAGAGGAGAACATTCCATGGGATAGACACACATTCCAATTAAAATAATACTAGGGACTTACTCCAAAGGCATATGAATGATATCAAATTCTGGTTCCAACTGAGGATCACCAAGTAAGAGTGGCACATTCCTCAGTACATGCTCATATTACTATTAGTGGAGCTACTCAACATACTATAGAAGATCACAGAGTCTATGATCATATTCTTACTTTCACTGATGAACAACTACAAGAATATTATTTAGAGGCTATATAGAAGGAGGATCATATTTTTTCTCACATTACATAAGGTTTATTAGAATATTTTGGAAGGGAATGAATTTTGAATCAGGCTCATATCCCTACTTTATCCAGGGTTGACTGATATATTATGGAAACCACACATAGGTAGGATCACATTCCTACACATAATGAGAAATCTTTCCAGAATACTCCAACAACTTCTCATCCATGGTATTATATTCCTACAACACTAGATGATTATCAATATATTTGTTTTGTCGTCATGGATCAATATTATATCCCTACTCAACCCCAAAAGGTAGTTCGATATATTCTGTCCATGACATTGAATGAGGATCATATCCCTAGTATTGTCAATACCACTATCCTTGAGGCTGTTTGATGCACATCTACAACACCTCAAGGGTCTATCACCTCTTCAACCAAAGAAGATGGCGATCATCACCTTGATAGTCCTCCTCAACGTAGTGTGGATATGGATCACTAGTTCTATAACTCTAAAATCCATTGTATTCAACCTCCCTACATGGATATCTCCCTTGGTCATGGAAATAATCCCTTTACCTAGATACCTTCATAAAGAGAGGCTCTCAAAACTTAGAAGCCTTCATATAGAGAGGTTCTCAAAACACTAAGGTCAACTGTATATAGTTACCCATAAACTACGAGAAACACTTCACCATGGTCAACAGCAGACCCAGAGAAGTGACCTCTATGGTATGACTAGGTAGAGGCACATAAGTCTGATGAAGAGGAAGAAAAAATTTATATATAGAGATATTTATCTACAAAAAACCTCCCAACCATGTTCTGGCCCCTCTTTACTTCCGAATATGAGATCACAGATGATCTATAGAAATATTGAATAACATACCCATTCCAAAATATGTGGGAAATCATTAGTGTTTAAAGGAAAGACACCTCCCATATCTAGGATATGAGGGTCACCTTTAGAAAATCAATATAATCTATTATCAACTGGACTTGGATGTTATAGGCATTTCCTAGGACAAAAACTAGAAAATCTCAGTAGAAAGACACAACGGGCTTTCTTCCATTTCACCACAACTCTTTAGCAACTAATCACCAATGCCTCATTAGGTATTTATGTCCAAGGATGGGTAAATTATAGAGTATTAAACTTCACCCACCCCTAGAATAGAAAAATTATCCACATATGGAATCTGGTAATTTCATAGTGTACAAAAAAATCAGGGGACCAAGGAATGAACAAACTAGTTGGTCAATATAACAGAATACTCAATCTTTAAATATACCAAGATGTTGTGAAAAAACATAGAGGAAAACCAACAGTTCTTTAAACTAAGCCCCTCAAAATAATGGGAATGAATTTCAAAAATAGAAGATGAATTTATACCCAACTAAGAAACTTACCATAGAAAATGACTCCCATCATGGGATACCATTCCACCCATCCCATAAACGAGTATAATTATGCCAAATCAAATGGGTCACATAAGGAGCTTCCATATCATCCATACAAGAAACAATATATACCATTGGGCTGGGGGAATATTTACCACCACCCCCACCCCTCAATTAATTGATCATTGAGATGATTTAGGAAATATCAATGGTAGTTTCAAAACATTTACAGCCCATAGGGATATGAGAATTTTTATCTAATCGTCATCACCAGATTCATCACACCCTAAGAGGGTCATAGAAAAATCCATAGTGGTTCAATATCAACCCCAGGATATAGGGATAATAGAATTTATATCTCATTTATCATCCTAAGAGTCATAAAATCCTTGACTAAAGTCTTTAAATCATAAAAAGCAAGATCAATAAGTGATAATGGTGGACCTGAATAGTCCCCATCCTAAAGGGATGGGGTAATTTTTAAAATTATCAAAATCAAATAGGGAATCAATATTCTACAAGTTTGTATGAAAATATCAATGGTGGGCATCTAATCCGTTACTCCTGTCATAAGAAAACCCTTTCATATTCAGGACCTATTTAGTAAACATGACCAGAAACTCCCTCAGGGGCACTAATAAAAGACTGAGATTGGAGGAACCTATGATGAAGGCAACAAAAAACCATAGGTTTCATAATCCAAAAAGACCAATATGTTTAGGGGTTAGAAAAATTAACTTGATGCAAGTAGTACAGAATCACTATATTACACTGAGAGTAATGGGGGAAACTAGGATTTCTTGATGCACTAAAGTAAATGTCATCACCATAAACACAATAGATATTGTGTACCAATACATAAATTCAGGGGGATGAAAAATAGAAAACATACCTCGAGATGAAGGTGATAAAGATGAACCAACTGAGGCTTCACATATGCAAAATCAGAGAAGAATCCAAAACGTGGAACCTCTGAATATTATGTTTCCACTTTTATGGTGGAACTCTTACATGAAAAAAGTGAAAGAAGTGGTTTTGTCCCACTTTTCACCTAGAAGAGAAGAAATTCCTTCCATGGAGAAGGAGTTTGAAAAGTATTAGAATAAGATACAAAATCTTAGACATCGCAATGAGGAGGTACTCAGGGGTATCATTTCCACTGGGTATCGTCTTTAGACGGAATCGAATATCCTTCCCCCCACACAATGTGAAAGAGAAAATCCACCTTTAAGAGTTTCACCTAAGCATCAAGATGGATTTGGATCTTGAAATAATGATCTATATAAATGAGGAAGTCGAATATGATCATTAAATCCATCCATTATAAAAATAATATCTCCCCCTCTAGGGAGATAATTCAGAATTATAAAAAATTGAGAATCAACAGGAGATGAAAATAGAGACACCTAACTAGGCCCCACCCACTCACTATAGATGAGATAAAACCCAGGAAACAATACCTATAGAACTTCTTAATTCCATTAAATCCCTGGCTACTCAAATAAAATCCATGGACGGGTGGCACACACCCATGCAGCCCGAGAAGAATCCATATCCCAAATGGGCGGATGAAACTTTTCCCCCATACAATTTTTCCAATACTATCTTCTTAAACTTTGATAACATGATATATTTAAAACAATATACCATGAAATTCGTTTCCTAATTCAGTTTGATGATGGTCCCTCGATAACAACAGGAGGTAACCAAGATGATATGTTTTGTACAGACATTGATAGAGCCAAAAAAATTTTGGTACAAAATCCTAC
Organism: Viscum album; assembly: GCA_963277665.1. Classification (NCBI taxonomy): domain Eukaryota; kingdom Viridiplantae; phylum Streptophyta; class Magnoliopsida; order Santalales; family Viscaceae; genus Viscum; species Viscum album. The sequence goes on along the minus strand of OY728150.1, from coordinate 622,087,781 downwards.
ATATAGGATCCATTATAGGATGGGAAGACCTTCATCATAAATTCCATTACCAGTTCTGCTCTACATTATGGAAAATGACAATTTCCAACCTGATAAACTGTAAGTAGTCTAGAAATGATAGGGTGTATAAATTCAAATCCAGATGGAAAGGGTTAGCCTATTCACTCAGTATCCTTCTCTCATAATAGAAATTTAGGGATATCTATGAAGAAAATATTAGGCATAAGCTACAGAAAAATCTAATTTTGATGAATTATCTAGGTGGATTCTACGATTTTGTAGAAATGACACAACAACTAGAAGGTGACAATCAGCGGATGCGATCTAAATCTTGTCCCATATCCTTGACATAGGGTAAAAGGGTCAATAAGGTAGAGACTTTCATTTTAAACATCAAACCAATAAAATACCCATTAAAGCACCTAGGTAGGCCCTAAATTGACCAGGTCCTCCTTTCAAGAGGAAAAAATAGAGAAATCTCCCTCGACCAGAAGAAAAAATAGATTAGGGTCACCCGTTATTTGAGGATTGAAGTAATAAATCACACTCCTTTAAAAATGAGATGGTCTTTAGAAATTTCCTTATAGCCATTGAAAATAACCTACTTATGTTTCACAAACTAGGAGACCCAACGAGGTAAAAATCACTGATCATCCCAACTACTACCCTTTCCATAAGAGGTTGGGTCACTCCATCCAGGATTGTTTCATCATAAAATACATTCTATAAAGCATAGTTCATTCTGAATAGGTGATTCCAGAGAATTCCATGGCACAAGTTTCTTTTATAACAATTTCTTAACCAATAGAAGTGGGTGTTTGGAAGGATGTTCTAGCCAAGAATACACATAAGTTCGATAATCGGATGACTTGAAATATAGTTGACTGATCCCATGCCACCCTAAGAGAAAAGCTTCATAAACCCATAACACTCCCATCACCTAGGTAGGTGACATTGAATATGTCTCCTAGAGGTGGATGTAATCACTATAAACATGAATAAATATAATAGGATGAGTCATATTCATTTCCAACACAAGATCTAACTCTTACAAACTTCTTTCCTACAATGTCCAATGCATGAGTACCACCCCACCAAATGGAACCCTCATTAGAAAAAGAGATCCTCTTTTGATATGTTAACATAATACACATAGAAGACCACTTATCCAATAATGAATATTCCTCTGATTATGAGTTCTTCATACTTGAACGGGGATCTAGAGCCACATAAATAGGATTCGAGGGTACAGGGGACAACACGAGTGCAGTCCAACATGATATCTCAATCATATCCATGAAGAGGCCATATATGTAATCGAGACACATGGTAAATCACTATTTAAAGGAAAAAATAAGCATGAAGGTGTCCCAGATCCCTCCAATAGTCATCCAAGACCGTTCATCTCACACAACCAATTAGAAGGGGTGCGATTTTATGGTAAACCTAGACAAAGAGGAATGCCAATGCGACCTATGCCACTGGTAGCTGATACTCATCCAAACTATGTACATGCATTAGGCCCATCTACATCAAAAAACTTATCTCTTGGATTTAATAATAAGGATTATCCCCACATGATGAAGTATAGACCTTTTCACTAATGTAATATATTATGAAATAGTTGGAGGTTTTCCTAGCTAAACTTTCAATTATAGATGCACTCCATAATCCAAAATAACTCATACAATATCTCATCGAAGAACTCCATAGTCCATAAGAATTTGAGATAGAAGTCATTATTTCCAAGGTTTATCGAGTGGAGACTATGCCATTAGAAATACCTATAGCCATATTGTTCACAGAGTAGGATTGGGATTAGGTCATCCAAGGACATATAACACCCTTATACAAATTTAAAAAACTTTAAATTGTCAACATATGAAGGGATCTGATTGAAAATGGTTCTAGGATCAACCTCATATTAATTTAGACACTCCAATATTTGGGATATTGATAGGGGGATTTATCTCCTAAAAAGATTTTCATTCAAGGATATGATAGGATAGATCAAATAACTCTTTATAAGATCAATCTGAAGGATCATTTCGGGTATTTCACATATAATAACAAGTTTGTGGTTATCTAAGAAGACACAAAATATAATGTCCTTCTTGGAAGGCATTGGTTTCACATCCATGTGGCGGTGCCTTAAATATTTTATCAGTGTTTGAAACACCTAATCAATTGGATGGTCTATATAATGAATGGCGTTAGTTATACCCTTAAGTCTTATGAAGACATATATATTGAGGCATGTTTCTATAAAATAGAGGGAAAACAACCAATGATGGATAATTATATTCAAGTTTCATCCCCTAATGGATTGAGGACCTCCGTAGAAAATACATGTGGCATACTTGATGATGATTATATACTACCCATAAACCTGACTAAGGTAGTAAACATAATCCTAGATTTCAAAGTTCCTCCTATCCCAAGTGACAACATTAAATAAAATATTCCATTGAATCTATCTAAAATGAATATTTCTGTAGGGGATGATAATTTATCTTCCCATGGATTCTCTCATCTAAAAAGTGATAGTGATTCCCATATATTACCTATGGCACCTCAAAATGCCTCAATGGACTCAGAGATAGAAGAAGAAGATGATGAACTCAGGAATTACCCTCCCACATTTGAGGAAGGCGTCTTCACCATCATCAATGAGCTCATAAAGGTAAATTTAGGATCAAAATAAGACCCATTACCTACATTGATTAGTTTTACCATGCCTCTCTAGGATAAATATATATAAATTTAATTTCTAAAGAAATATCAATATGTTTTTTCTTGGAATTATATGAAAATTATTGGTCTAAACCCAGATGTGGATATGCACCATCTAGGTTGAACAAATGATCATTGAGGTTTCAAGAAATTATTCAGGATGATGTACCCCTCTCATTTCACTAATATAGAGATAAAACTTGACAATTTGAATCAATCCAACTTTTCCTAAGAAGTTCAATACCCAAGATGGATCGCTAACATCATCCATGTAATGAAAAATAATAGGCAAATTAAGTTCTTCATCGATTTCAATGAACTTAATTGACAGAGCCTGAAGTATGATTTCCCATTTCTAATAAGAAATATAATGATTGGTGAAACATAAGGCTTCTAATCCCCTTTCTTCACTAATGGGTATTCATGGTATAATTAGGTAAAAATGGCCCCTGTAGACGAGGAATCCACCACCTTAAGAGAACTCTATGGGATATTTTTCTACTAAGACATTACAATTGTATTAATGAAAATTGTTGATACTTATCAACACTCCATGCATGATTTCTTTAAAACATTCTTGGAATAAATAGAATAATGTTATGTCGATGACTTGATGGTCAAATCTTGACAGTGATGTGATCATTTCATGAATCTTCCAAAAATATTTGATAAGTCATGGAAACATAGATTGAAGATGAACCCACTGAATTGAAATTTTAGGGTAACATCAGAGAAATTCATTGGATTTGTGGTATACAATCATGGAATCAAGGACGATCCAAAAAAGACTAATGAAATCCTAGAAATGTCACCGCATAGTAATCTTAAATATCTTAGAGGGATCCAAGGGAACCTCACTTATATTCGGTGTTTCATAGATAACCTCACTGAAAAATATCTCCCCTTCACCAAGTTAATGAATAAGGGAGTCACCTACTAATGGGATGATGACTTCCAAGAAGACTTTGAGAGTTTGAAATATTACAAGCTACACCCACCGGTCTTGATTCCACTGGTGGAAGGAACGCAAATTATCTTATATGTGGCCTCAATGGAATGATCATTTGGAACTCTCCTCACACAAAAAATGATGCAGGGAATGACAACCGTCTCTACTACCTCAGTTTAATTATTCTAGGTATTGAGACCCACTATTATGACATTGAAAGTAACTACCTCATTCTTTTATTTATGGTGAAAAAGCTAAGGCATTACTTACAGTACCAAAAAGTCCACTCGGTCTGTCAAATATGTGATATTTTGAGGTATTCCTTTATTTTTTTTGTTCTTGTATTTATTTATTGTTTTCCCCATGATTTTTTGGAGAAAAAAATAGATTTTTGGTCTTAAAAGTAGGTGGTACATGTTTGGGGAATGGTAAGGGGAAACCATGAGCCATACTATGGAGAAATATGTGCCTAGGGATAGTGACACTACTCATGACACGCAGCTTGCTGCACAACCATGCACTATTCCCCAGGAAACCGTGTGGCCTTGTTCATCTTTGATAGAGAGGGAAGTAAGGTTTCTGCACAGTTTGTAAAACCATGCGGGATAACCATGCGACCTATCCAGAGCATTAAAATTGGAAATTTATTCTTTTCTCCACATCATATTTAACATAAAATCACCCTTAATATGAACCACAAAGGATATTAAGCCCTAGGAGGTTCCCCCAGTCCCTCTTGGACCCCTTGAACTCTAATATTTGGGTGATACTTGGCTTATTTCTTCAAAAAATCACCAAGTAAATTTTGTTTCTCCTGATTTATTCCATCTTCTATAGTTCCACTACCTCCCTCTTTGTTTCCTTTTACAGTGGGTTTGTTTACCTATTAAGGGTTTAATCTTGAGTTTTTGGGTGAAATCATGATGTTTTTAGTTGGATATTTCCTTTATAGGTTTCCTTGGTAGTGCATCATTGGGTTTCCTCCAGATTCCAAATGTTTCCAATCTTGAGGCAGGTGGTTCCATGACTTTAAATTATTATATACTTTTGATATTCTTGATTGGTTTTATTAATGTATTATATGAACTATGTCGGTAGTACGAAATGTGTTTTCAAATTTATTTGAAGTTCGTATTTTTTGGAAGATTGATTTCTAAAATTAGTTGATTGTGTTTCATGTATTCCCCTTTGTTGTAATTTATAAATGTGTTTAATGGATTGTGTGAAAGGTGTGAAATATGTTTTAGAAAGGGGTTTTAGTTACATTTGTGATGAAAGTTGGTTTTATAAAGGATATGGGGTTTTTTTCAATTTAGATTCATTATTAAGTTTCTTGAACGTGTACTATGAATTATACAAATGATGTAAAGCACATTTTAAAATGGATTTTCTATGCATATAAATTTGAAAGGGGGTTTCCCATGTAAATGATTGGATTTCATTTATGCACTTCTTATTATGTTTCCAAATGGGTTTTATGAATTTTTAAAGTCGTATGAAACATGTTTCAAAATGGATATCGTGTGTGTGTGAATTTTAAAATGTTCTTGATTGTGTAAAATAATGTTTTCCATGTGAGATTTGATTATTGGATGAACATGATTATTAAAGAAATGGATTTTCATGTGTGTTAAAGATTATTGGAATGTGCATCGGAAAGTTATGATTTATGTGACATGTGAAATGGAAGTTTCTCACAAAGGGAATCCCAACTATCTAGGTAAGCGAACTGGAACTAGTACAGTTTTTGATTCGGTAGGGCTAAGGCTTAGTTTCCTCTAGTAGTATTTAAACTACAACACTAAATAAACATGTGAAATTATTATATACCACTAGAACTTGGTATGTGATCCACTCAAGTGTCTTGTGCACAAGGATGTTGTGGCTTTTAGATTAGGATTAAAGACCACTATACCTTTGGATAAATTTCCGTCTAGTGGATCATGCACAAGGATGTTGTGGGTTTGAGTTGGGGGAGCTTATCAGTAATGTACAAAGTTCCTAGGGTCCCACTAGTACTAGTACCTATAGGGATTTACCATAGTTCTCTCTTATGATGTGATTTTTTATGATGTGTTCCTAATATATGGGGGACCTTATATATATTTTAACTTCAAAGAAAGCTTCTTTTGAGAAATTCTTTCTTATAAATTTCTTTCTTAAAATGTTTTCTCATAACTTTTTTCATTAATTTTTTTTCTTTATAAATGTTTCCAAAGTTATTATGAAGATTTTCATGTTGAATTTCCTTCTAATGTTATAGTATGGAATCCTTATTTTGGGTAGAATAATATTTTTATTTTTCTCACACCCTACATATACCCTTGGGTGTATGTTGACTTTGTTATGCATGATCCAGGTAAATGTAAGATGCTCCATGGTGGTGATTGTGGATCTTGTTTCTAGTGTTCCACTTAATGAAGAAGTTAGTGGTAGAAGATTGAGGGTGATAAAACTTTTATTACATAGAGGTTTTGAGTTGTGGTTTAGTTGTTACCCTTTCATTGTGGTATTTTGGTTTTATTTAATGTTGTAAATGTTGAATCAAAATTTTTGTTGTATCTTCTTTGGTTATGATTACCAGTTATGTGATGTTTTATTCTTTTTTTATTTTTATGGTTAATTAAATAGTTGAAATAATTACCTAAAAATGTATTGTTGACACCCAAGAACTAGTTTCTAGACCATGGGGATTGATAACACTCTTTAGGACATGTATTAGGATAGGTCGGGTGTCAGGTTGGATGGAACTCTAGCTTGGTTCATGAAAAAATGGTACCAGAGTAGGTTTTTCTCTTTTTGGATCATGTTATTTCGGATGATTTTGTATAGAATAGAGCTGGTATTGCTTGGGATTCATGTTATGGTTATGAGTGGGGTGTATGGAAAACACACCTCGTGAAAAGACTCGAGTCACCATGGGATGTTGGGAATCTGGGTTGAATTCTCATACATGTTATATTTATGTGTTGCAGACTATGCATAGACACTAGATGGGGGTGAAGTGGTTTGTCTTGTTAGTGTGATGGATGTGGTTTTTTTATTTATATAAGTGTTTGGTAAAAAATTTATTTCTGTAAATTTTAAGAACATTGTATTGATGGATGTATTGATGGTCTTTCATTGTGGTTGTTTCTTGTTGTAGTACGATGCCTCCATGGAGACCTCTTGTGTAACCATAAGAAGAGTCTGAAGATATTTCTCCCTCACCAATTGATCAAAGACTATTAAAAGTAGTATTTTGGGATTTTCATGCTTTGGGAAAGGGAGTGAGATATGGACCTACTCAGGTTAGAGAATCCTAACTAGGTCATTTAAAGAAAAAATCACTAGAGTTCCTCAAGAACAAGCCTAATTCCTTCCAGGGTAGCACGGTACCCCAATAAGTAGGGGAGTGTGTTGAGAAAATATATATGGTGTTTTATATTCTTGATACTCCTGAGGTAGTTAGGGTTAAGTTCATGTCATTAATGTTATAAGGTTCTAGTAAAAAATGGTGGGGATGAGTGGTTCAAGCTAGAAAGCCTGAGAAGATGGGTTGGAAGGATTTCAAGATCATCCTCAATGAGTAGTATTGAACTGAGACCTTTTTCTTCTCCAAGTACATAGAGTTTTTTGGATCTTTTCTAGGGAGACTGGACCATGATGGAGTATCCAAACCATTTTTTAGAGTTATTTTAGTTCACACTAAAGGTAGTCTCTAATGAGAAACTGAAGACTCAAAATTTAGAAATGGAGTTGGGGTAAGAAATACAATCCAAGGTCTTATTATTTAAGTTTAAGATGTATGATGAGGTGGTTAATCATGATTTAATAGTTTATATTGATCGTAGTGGGAAGTCTGGTTTTTCAAGAATAGTGATAGCTATGGGCCAGGGTAGTGGTAGTTCATCTGAGAAGAAGAGGAATCAGGGCGAATAATAGAATAAGGGAGGCGGTAGTTTAGGCCATCCTTCCCACCTGTCTTCATTTGTAGCTACTGGTGAGAGGTTAATCTTATTCGATCAATGTAGGAAGGCATGGAAGATGAAATTTATGTTTTCATCTCTACCCATACCCTTCCATCAGTGTGGAACTATGGGAAACCTACAATGATTTCTAAGGTGGAACTCCCATATTATGGTGGTGTAGGATCTGTAGCTTTCAATGGGATTTTAGCCCGACCAGAACCATCTCAGATGGTGGGATCTCAGTTTGGAAGTCATGAAGGTATGGATAGATCTTCTTCTTGGAAGATTCTTTTCATGAAAAATCCATAGTTCAGTGGTTATTCTTAGGCTTATGAAAAGATGAGGCGTCTTCATGCCATGGATCAAGTTCTAGTTGAATCAGATGTAGGGCCTACGATAGTTCAAGGTACCATTTTCATTGTATCATCTTTATTTGTTGCCTTTTTGGATAAGGTTCCTTCTATTTCTTATATTTCTTCTATTTTTCTTGTGGATGTGTTTAAATTTTCAACTAAGATTATTCCTTATGTGATGGAGTTGGTGACCCCACTTGGTAAGAATCAATATCAGTGTTTCATGTTTCTATCTTGTGTATTTACCATATCAGGGGTCAAGGAGGAATGAGATTTCATGGTTTTGGAGCTGGACCTCTTTGATGTGATATTCAATATGGATTGGATGGTACATTTTTATGTGCACATCAATAGTTATTGATGACAGGTGAGTTTTGTACCACATAATTAGAGAACCCATGTTTTTTCTTGGTAATGGGATCCTCGATTGGGACAGGTTGTACCTCCACTTCTGGAATTAGGAAATATCATTAATTAGATATAATTTCTCGTGTTGGAGGATGATAGTTGTAGCCCTGAGGGTGAATTTTCTCTTGTGGTGGATGAGTTCCTAAAGGTATTTTCAATGTATTTCTTAGGTTTTCTCCTAAAGCGGGATGTGGAGTTCACCATTGACTTAGAACTGGAAACATAACCGATATTTCTTCCCTCATACAGTATGGCCTCCACCAAGATGAGGGAATTAAAATTACAATGGGATGATTTGGAATCTAAAGGAGTCATTCTCCTGAGCATCTCACCTTGGTCCACCCTGGTTCCTTTGGCTAAGAAGGATGATGGATCTCTCTAATTGTGTATTTATTACCAAAATATGAATAAGGTGATGATCAAGAATAAGTACCCTTTACCCAGTATTGACAACCTTTTTTATCAACTTTATGGGGAAAGGCGGTTCTCCAAGATTTAATTGCATTCTGAGTATTACCTGGTCAGAGTTTGATATGTGGATGTTCTAAAAGTATATTATTGAGGTAGATACAACCATTTTGATTATTTTTCTATTCCCTTCAAGTTGAAAAATTCTCTAGTGGTCTTTATGTCACTCATAAATCGGGTATTCCACCAGTGTCGTGACTCATTTTTCGTGGTATTTTTGGATGATATCCTAGTATATTCCAAGGCTGAGGAGGAACAAGAGAAGGATTTGAAGATTTTTTGGGAAATATTTGGGATCATCGTATCTATAAAAAAATTTGAAATTTCACCTTCTGGACTAGGGAGGTGAAGTTTATGGTTCATGTGATTTTAGAGTAAGGGGTTTCTATGGACATAAATAAGATTAGTGCAGTGCTGTCATGGGAGAAATCGAAGATTATTTTTGAGATCAATATGTTTTTTCTCATGTAAGGTTATTATAGGAGGTTTTTGGGTATTTACCTCAGAATGTTTCATCCATGAATTCACATACCTGAAAATGAGTAATGTTTTAATAGATCCCAAAGTGTCAAGAATCCTTTTAGGAGCTTATGTGGAATTTGAACAGAGACCCTATTTTGACCTTTATAGAATCTAGAAAGGGATATTTGTTTTACTATGAAGCCTCAAACATTGGTCTTGGGTGTGTGATGATGTAGGATGACCACGTGGTGTCATATGGTTCATGCCAACTCTGACCACATGAAATTAATTCCCCAACCAATGACTTGGTGTTAGTAGTGGTGATTCCTGCCTTGATGATGTGGAATCATTATATTTTTTGGGGGAGGTATTTAGTTTGTTCTAATCATAAGATCCTAGACTACATTTTCTCCTATAAGGATTTGAATTTGAAGAAATTCTATTAGGTTGATTACTTTTTGGGTATTTATTTTGATATCATCTATAACCAAGGAAAAGATAACATGTTGTTCAATTCCTTGATCAAGAAAGTATCAGTTTAAGAATCTAAAGAATCAAGTGAGGAGTGGAATTTGATGGGGATTTTATCCCATATGTACATGGGAACCAAGGAACACAATGGAGGTGTGTTCTTGTCCAACGTTCAGATGAAACCATCCCTCTTCGAGTTGATTAATTAAGTGAATTTGAGTGATGAGTTGTGCCAGCATTCCACATAGTTCCTAAATAGTGGTGATGTGCCTTTTGAATGGTTGTTTTTTCCTAAGGTAGTTTTTTTTCTTCAAGGAACATTTTGTAGTGATATTATTACTCAAGAAGGTGGTGATGTAGGATAGCAACCAGTCACAATGATCTGTTCACCCTGGTACCACCAAGATGTTTTATGATGTGTAATTGAAGTTCTAGTGGACAAGTATGAGGTGGGACATAGCTGACATTATATGACAGTGTTATACATGTCAACAGGTCAAAGTAGAGTACCAAAGGCCCTCCGAGTTTCTTCAAAAACTACCCATTCCTACCTGGAAGTGGGATGGGATCTCCATGGATTTTATTTTTTTTCTTACCTCATACACCCAGGAGAAGAATTCTATTCGGGTAGTGATTGAAACTCAGAAAAAATCATCCCATTTCATTCCAGTTAGGTATTTTTCAAAAGTTGGTGAATTAGGATAGTTGTATGTTTTGGAGATAGTGAGAATTCATGGTGTTCCATCATCAATTGTTTCTGACAGAGACCCTCATTTCACCTCAAAATTTTGTGAAGGCCTCCTGAAGGCATTTGGTTCATTTTTCAAGTTGGGTACAACATACCATCCTCAAACCAATGGCTACATGGAGTGGGCGAATCAGATTCTAGAAGAAATGTTATGGGCATGTGTGTTGGATTTTGGAGGATTATAGGATAGTAATTTGGGATTGGTTGACTTTTCTTATAATAACAGTTACTAGTCATCGATTTGAATGGATCCCTTTGAGGTGATTTAAATTCAGCCATGTTAGTCATTTTTATGTTGGGATGAGGTGGGTGAGACCTTGTTTTTGGGACTAAGACTTGTGAAAGAAACATATGATAAAATTAAGTTTACCAGGAAATAGTTGTTGATAGTGTAGTGTATCCATATGTCTTATACCGATAAGAGGCATGAGGGTTGTAATTATCTATGGATGACCGGGTGTTCTTGAAAGCGACACTTCATTTAGGTCACTTTTATTTGGTTAAGAAAGGGAAGCTAACACTGAGGTATGTGAGAACTTTTGATATTACTAAGATAGTTAGTAAGGTAGAATTATGGTTGTATTATTCCACTTATTTGATGTCAATTCATCATATGTTCCATGTATCCCAACAAAAAAAATTACAATCTAGATTTGTCTCAAATTTTGAATTGGAAAGAGTTGGATTTAGAGCTTGATTATTCAGTATTTGAGCAGTTAGTGAGAATTGTGAATGTTTAGGACAAACTGCTTCATGGGAAGTCTATGCCATTGGTCCAAATATTTTGTTAGTATGGTATTTATGATCACGATACAAGGGAAAATTAGTCTTTTCTTGAGGAGGAGTACTCATTTTTGTTCTTAGATCGGACTTTGGAGTGAGTTTTTGAGGGTGGAAAGTTCTCATGGTGGGGAGAATTGTCAGATGTGTTATTTTATTTTGAGGTATTACCTTTCTTATTTTTGGTCTTGCATTTATTACTTGGTTTCCCTACGTTTTTTTTTGAAAAAAAGGGATTTTTGGGCTCAACAGTAAGAGGAACATGGTTGGCACATGATTAGAGGAAACCATGCGCTAGCCGAGGGAAAACTGTGTTCCTAGGGATAGTGGAACTGTCCATGCCGCAAAAATTGCCTCATGACTATGTACCATTCCCAATGAAATTGTGAAACCTTGTTTCTATTATCCAGAGAGGGACACACAATTTCCCCATGGTTTGGAAAACTATGTGGGATAATAGTGAGACTTGTCTAGGTTACTAAAAAATGGAAATTTACTATTTTTTCCTCCTTCAATTTAACTTGAAATTACCCATAATCCAAACCACACAGGATAATAAGACCTAGGATCTTCCTCTACTCCCTCTTAGACCCCTTTAAATCCAATCTTTGGGTGTTTTTGGCATTGGTTATTCAATAAATCATCTAGTAAGTCTATTTTCTCTTGATTTCTTCTATCTTTTAGGGTTACTCTTCCTCCCTCCTTGTGTTCTTCTTTTCCAATGGGTTGTTTCAACTATTAAGGGTTAAATATTGAGTTTTTGGGTAAAATATTTATGTCTTTGGTTGAATCATGTATTTATAAGTTTCCTTGGTGGTACGGTTGTCATTTTCCATCAAATTCTAGAAATTTCCATGTTTTAGGTTGGTGGTTCCATTATTTTACATTATTATATTATTTTTATTATTTTTTATGGGTTTTGTAAATGTGTTTTATGAATAATGATGATGCTGAAAAATGTGTTTTCAAAGGTATTTGAAGTGTGTACTTATTGTAAGATGTTTTTCTAAAAGAAGTTGATTGTGTTTCATGTATTCCCCTCTATTTTTCTTTATAAATGTGTTCAATAGATTGTGTGAGAGGTGAAAAATATGTTTTCAAAAGGTATTTGAGGTACATATGTGATGAAAGTTGGGTTTCTAAAGGAAATGGGTTTTTTTGCATGTGATCTTCTTTTTTATGTTTCTTAAATGTTTTCCATGAATTGTAAAAGTGATGTGAATTATGTTTTATAATGGATTTTATGTGAATATAGATTTGAAAGGGGTTTTCCCATGGAAATGTTTGGATTTAATGTTTTATCTTATTGGTGTGTTTCCAAATGTGTTTTATGAATTGTGCAAGTGGTGTGTATCGTGTTTCTAAATGGCTTTGGTTTTTTTTGAATTTAAAAGTGGTCTTGATTTTGGAAAATGATGGTTTCCATGTGAGATTTGATTGTTGGATTAACATGCTTGTGAAAAGAATAAATTTTCATGTGTGTTCATGATTCTTGGCATGTTCATGTGAAAGTGATGATTTATTTGACATGTGAAATGTAATTTGAGCACGAAGGGAATCTTGGGTATCTAGGTGGGTGAACTATAACATGTACACAAGTTTATTCAGTAGGGCTGATTCCATGTTTCTTTTTATGGGATTGACACTACAACAATAACTAAACTTGTGATATGACCAGAGACCACTAGACCATGGGATGATTTCCCATCTAGTTGATCATACATGAAGAATTTTTGGATTTTTGATTTTTATTGGAGACCACTAGACCTTGTGATGTATTACCCTGTAGTGGATCATGAATGAGAACACTATGAGTTTTGGTTGGATGAGATTATCACTGAAGTATGAGGTTACTAGGGTCCGACTAGTACCAGTACTTATAGGTATTTCTCATGGTGCTCTCTTGGGATGTGATGATTTTGTAATGTGGTACTAACTATTGGTATATGGTGGAATTTTTTTCATTTTAACTTCAAAGAAATATTCTTTTGAGAAAATATTTCTTATAAATGTTTCCCTTAAAATGTTTTCTTAGATATGTTTTCCTTAAAATGTTTTCTTAGAAATATTTCCAAAGTTATTATGAAGATGTGCATGTTTATTTTTCTTCAAATTTTATATCATAGAATCCTTCCTTTTGGTGGAATACTAGTGGGATTTAGTTCACACCCTACATGAACCCTTGGTTGTATGTAGACATTGTTATTCATGATCTAGGTAAAGGTAAGATGTTTTATGATGGTGATGGTATATCTAGTTTCTAGTGTTCCACTTATTGAGGAAGTTGGTGGTGGTAGCTTGAGGGTGATAACCCTCTTGTTGCATGGATGTTTTTGAGTTTTGGTTTAGTTGTTCCATTTCTATTGTGGTATTATGGTTTTGGTTAAAGTTGTAAAATATTGAATCTAAAAATTATTTTATCTCCTTTGGTTATGATTATCAGTTATGTGATGATTTTTTCTTTTTGGATGTTTAGGTTTAATAACATGGGTTAAATACTTCCACATAAATTCATTTTCAATACATAGGAACTAGTTTATAGCCCATGGGGATCAAGAATGCCCTTCAGACCATGTCTCAAGACAGATCGAGTGTTGGGTTGGATAACACCGCTTCTTGGTTCGTGACATGGTCTCTCGTATCGAACCACTCAAGTATATTCTTGGCTATCCTATACTGGATAAAAGTTAGGCCTAATGGGTAGTTATTCTACAACAGTATGACATATAATTCCTGTCATAGAAGGTAGTGAAAGGGAAGGCCCTGGATAGTTTTTTCTGCACATCCTGCTTCAAAAATTACACCAGTAAACACCAAACTTTCAGATGTAGTGGTTTTCTACACCCATGATACTCCCCAAACATGGAATTTGTATTTTTATAGTTCCTTCCATATTAATATTAGTAACAGATATTAAAATCCAAAGCACAACTGGGTTAGTCTAAGGATTATATTTGTTTCTATAGAAAAAGAAACTCTTCCATACTCTCTCTCACTGTCCGAAGGCTGCACTAATAAGGAGGTAGAATAAAAATCCCTCATTATAGGATTGGAACTATACATAAAACTACAGATATCCTACATAAAAATAAAATGTTATTTAAATCTAGTGATAATGTAGATTAACAATTAATATCCCATTAAAAAGGAAGAATTGGCCCCTCACCGGCTATGTTGTAAGACTGATAATATAGCTTCCTTTTTAACCAACATTGCATCATGTACATTAATCACAAAATTATCTTACCGATTCACTGGATAATGCAGTTACAATTATAGCTGACCCTGATTTGGATGAGGTGGTCTTCCGCATCATGCATTGGAGTATGGTCTCATTGTTCATCATATGTCACATTTATGAAATCAATAAAATAAACATTGTACAAGATCATGATGAACTGAGATCCAGCCTTGGATGGATGGATCCTATAATTTATTTTCTCCAAAATGGGACTCTCTCGATGGATTGAGCCATAAGGGAACAAACTCAACATCCATAATTGAACATTACCCTTTGGGATGGTCTGAATAAGAAAAAGGACCTCTATAAGTGAGGCTTTGATAGAATCCTCCTTAGATACATCGTAGAAAGAGATATTCCTACCTTAATGGAAGAAGTACCTGAAGTCTCTTGCAATTCTCATCAGTCTTGGACCAGTCTCTCCCACCAAATTAGGAGGCTTTGTTACTACTAGAAAACAATGATTCTGGAAATTGAGGAATTTACCATGAAATGTCATGCATTCTAGATTAATGAAAAATTCATCTATAAACCCCCATAATTGCTACATACAACCAAACAATCCTGGTCATTTTACATATGGGGAATGAATTTTGTGGGGCCATACCCCCATCCAAAGCTTATAAGTTTAAGTAAAGCCTTACTACTACCAACTTCTTTTCCAAATAGGATGAGTCCATACCCTTCCAGAAATTCTAGATGAAGAATACCATTAACTTCATGAAGTCCAATATCATCACCAAATTCAGAGTCCCTTAGACAATATTGATGTAAAAAAGTACCAACTTCTATTCTATTGAGTTGAAAAAATTGTATAAGGAGTACAACATCTAGTCTGTCCATTCATATTTATATCATACTACGACAAATGGACAAATAGAGGCCTTTAATAATTCTATGTCAGATATACTCCAGAATATGATGAATAAGGGTAAGTAGTCCTGGCTAGAAAAGTTCCTCCAAGATTTTTGGGCTTACCATACCACCACATGTGCTACTACACAAGAAACTTCATATTCATTGTTGTATGGAACTGAGGAATTATTACGCATATAAGTTCAATTTTCCTCACTTCGAATAGATATCTATAGACCACTATTAGATAATGAGATGTCACAAAAGTGACTAGATGAATTAGAGTAGCTTGATGTGAAAATTTTGTGTACATTTCACAACCTTGAAGTCCATTAGAATCAGATCACATATACCTTATATAAAAAGTATCTCCCCTATTCATTCCTTGAAGGAGAATTGGTGTTGGCTCTTAGAACCAAAATGATACGACGAAATAAAACTCAAAATCTAGAACATAGGTGGGAATGGCCTTATATCGTTCATAAGGCCTATTACAATGAAAATTTATAATTTACTATAATGGATGGGGAATGTGTCACACCCCCACCAATGAAAAGTTTATCAATAAATACTTTTCATAGCCTCCATTAAAGCATTTAACATCCTGATCGCATGATGTTAAAATGAAGGGAGGAAGTCTTGACTCGATGATGTTAAAATGTAAGGATAATGTCTTTATAACATGCCATTAAACCAAAAAACGTATATTTACTTACCGTATGACATTAAATTACAGGGAAGAATTCACGGCATCAAGAATCTAAACTACACAACACCTTACATCCTTATTGCATTACGTTAAACTGCATGGATAAAATCACTTCACAGATGACCCACTGCACATGATACAGATCTGTTCAATAGAGAAATAAAGGTCCCTTGTACTTATTTGTGAGTCATATACTCATAGGTAATCTATCCCTTATAGAAATATTCGTCGCATGATTCCTTCCATCACATGATATGTAGTGACACCCATATCCCAAACACTAGGTCTAGCTACAATATATCTATCCTAGTCCCAATACATCAGACTTTCCACACAACATATTTAGTACTTGACATTAAATTTTATTCCTAGACAATGTACTAAGAATATGATGCCTTGGGAAACTAGATCAAGAAGCCTCATTTGAAAAACATGTGATACCTCTCATGAGATGATTTCTTAAATGCGTAGACAATGTTTATAGGACTTCATTCCTTCTTTCTCATGTCGAGTAACCATCATCCTCACCACAAGATGTTAAAATACACAGTTTTACATAACTATATACAACTTGATTATCACTCCAAATATATACATAAATATTCCTAAACCCTATATCTTGGACCAACAATGACATGATACAAAATGTCCTTGTTTTTTCTTTTAATCCATTATGTGTGGTGAAATAAACCTTTTTCATTCATTGTTTCACATACTGATCATGTATCACATGTTCTCAGTAATGATAGTAAGATATTATCTACACGATCAAGACATATCAAGTCATGATAGGTTTATCATGGTCCTGGATGAAAGACCTTAAAATTCACACCATGATTCCTTACCATAAAATGTTAAACTACAAGGTTGATGTCTATTGCATGACATAAAACTGTGCATTACTATAGAAATCACCCAATATGGTCACTATCCTTAGTTTCGGTCTCCCGCCACACCTCCATCATAGAAATATTTGTGGCTTGATTCCTATCATCATAAGATACATAGTGACACCCAAATTTCCAATCCTGCATCCAGCCGCAACAATCAATGGGAATAATGCCCCCTATGCATATGGGTCTGAACTACATAGATATTTTCTTATTCAAGAACTACATGTGGCTTGATTTATTTTATCATAGGATATGTAGTGATTCCCATATCTCCAATCCTAGGTCTAGATACAACAATTAATGATAAATTCCCCCCTCCTCTGCATATAGGTCAAACCTGCATGGAGGGTTTCATGTTCAAGAACTAAGTGTTGATTGATTACTATCATAATAAGATAGATAGAAAATATTTGATATCCAATCCTAGGTCCAGCTATAGAAATCTATGGGGGAAATCCCGCCCCCTCTATATATAGGTCATACCTACATTGATAGTTTTCTGTTCAAGTATTACAAGCGGTTTGACTCTTATCATCACAAGGTACATAGTGATGCCTGAATATCTAATCTTACATCCCTCTACAATATAAAAAATATGTTTCCCCTCTCCCTACAATCAATTCAGATCTATATAGGGACATTTCATGTAATAACTACTTTTTTCTTGATTTCTGACATTATAGGATAAATAGTGATTCCCAGATCTCCAATCTTGGGTTCATCCACAACATATAGAATGATAAAAATACAACCCTTTCGACATATGGGATGGAACTATGTAGTAAAATATATAAGACCCAATATCATGAGGCTCTGTCGAATGCCTAGTTTTCCCTTAATTATCATACCTATCATGGATCATGTGATCTTAGTGAACCTGGAAATCCACTCTAACTGACACAACTAGCATGAAGCCCAGACAGGGAACCATTTCCTAGTTATATGATTTTAAACTAAATGAAAAAAGTTATTCACATTGAATAGATCATAAAATTTTCATATAACTCTTTTTAAAGAAGATAGATTCATACAAGATCATTATTCATACATATGAGTTAGATATATATATATATATATATATTTCTTTCACACATGATAAATCCATGAAAGAATGGATTCAATATATTACTACACACTAATAAGTATATGCATGGATAAAAGGCAATACCTACATAAAACATTTATGATCATTGAAAGGTTCCCCCAAGTATTTCTTTCATAGTTTTCACATTGGTTACCACATCCTTCTTTCATAATGTAAAACTGCTAGGAAAGGAAAAAATCTTTATCATATGATGTTAAAATTCGAGGTAAACATCCTTGTTTCATGATATTAAACTACTCGATAGATACATCCCCACTACATGATGTTAAAATGTGTAGTCCATCACCCACCATCACTACTTATCAAGGGACTCTAAGAACCTAACCCTGATTATCCAAAGAATATGGTACTTACATCATCTTTTAGGCTCCTCAACCCATAAATCAAACTTCATTTCTTGATTGCCTCAGTTTTACAAAAATATTCTATATCCCATTAAAAGTAAAATAGATCTCTCTTTTTTACCATACTATCTATGCATAAGGGATTTTACCTACCAACTAGAAATATCTTGGCCCTAAAGGAAGGAATTACTAATCCTTATGATCCTAACATCACCATGGAAGAACTCAGTACCTTAGGGTGTTTGAGGCCATCGCCAAAATGATTGTACCATATCATTACACATGGAATGAGAAACAAGAGCCCTAATTTATAACATTTTCATATCCCTCTCAAAAGGATATTGGATTATTCTTGACCCTTGGTATCCTAATTAGGCTTTTTTGTGACACTCACCTCATACCAGGTCCATGTGTATCACGGCCTTAAATTTCACGCACTTAGGTCAAAGCTTTATGATCTTAAACATTGTCCTTTGATGGTAAAAATCACAAGACCATAAAATACTAGTTAAAGAGGCACAAAAATTATTAGGTTGAAAACCGAAAAAGGGTTTCCTGAGAAAAAATAAAATCTACATTGGCTAAAATCTTCATCTCCGGTGTTTAGAAAAAAATTAGAGAATAAATAAATGATACATAAAGCTTATATGACCCACTATATAGACCTAGTAAAATCCGATTCATGATCACTAGACCCCATAGTCTAGAAAATAGTTAGTGTAATGATTTTTTATATCTCCTTGATGTGATAACATGGTCAATAGGTAGTGACACATTTTTTTGGGTGTTAGAAACCTTCTTGAATCTTATAACATCCTTAGACCACCTTGGCGCCTTTCAAGTCTGAGCTAACATAATAATTTCCTTAAGTTGGTATCTTTCTATGGGAACCCCATGTACTTTGGGATTATTTTATCCTGGATCTTCCCCATAGTAGACCGGTAATAGGAACTAGTTCATCCAAACAGACTCATGGATCCTAGGAAGGCCCCCTTAAATCTAGGAGTTATCATACTAACCAAGTGGAACATTACATTCTCCTTCAATCATCTATAGTGGACCCATACCCACTGGTTCACACCTACAGTTAAATTAGATATTCCTAGAACAAGATTTATAATCCCCATTGAAATAATATTCAATTAGATCTGACATCCTTGATGTTACGTCATTCTGTTTTGTACTCTATCAAAGTAGGAATGTAACACTCCATTCCTGAATCTTTTGATGGCCCACAAAATGTGACTCAAAATTACATAGTGTAGTGATTGATCATACCAACTCAAGAGCTAAACTACCCTACGATTCCAAAATACTTCTTAGATAGTAATTTTCTCCATACCCCAATTCATCAACCATACATTTGAGTCTTCAAAAATATTTCATGGCCCTATGAAAAGAGTCGGAATCTCCCTAACTTGACCATGCATGTAAGACCTATGATATCATGCATAATGGATTCTAACCTACCAACTAGAGGCGTATCCACCTCAAAAGTATGGAACTCTAATCCTCATAATCCCTAGTAACACTATGGTATAACTAAATACATTAAGTTGTTTTGGATTATGCCTAGTATATCTTCCCCATTCAATATTAATCACTTCAAACTTTTGGGTTATGACTTACTCAACCCATATTCCAATTATCCAGGTGGACTCGACTTCCCTAATATTTTTCTATTCACCAATAATATCTCCAAAATCATTAATGAACCTTGTAAAAGAGTGGGGGACCATCTATTTGAAAATGATAGTGATGAATAATGGATTTGAACTACCAACTAGAGGCATATCCTCCTAACAGGAAAGGAATTCCAATCCTCATGAGTCATTAGAACACCACATTGGAACTAAACACCTTAGGGTGTTTTGGTTCATCCCAATAATGTATAAACCATATTATATATTCATAAATCATGTCCTAGAATCAAGACTCTAAACTATATATAATTATCCATCCTTACCATATGATGTTAAACTAAATGACAGACATCCTTAATGCATAATGTTAAACTCAATGATAGATGTCCTTACCACATGACATTAAAATTCATGGAGAACATTAATTTTGGAATGGTATATTACCAATTGTAGAAGGTCTAAGTTGTAAAAACATATACTATAGCACAAAAATAGTCTAGTTTTCAAGACCTTAAAATAGCCAACGGAAATAGTCACAATGCTTTCCAGGTTAAAAAACTGGAAAGGGAATCCTAAGAAAAAGTCAAGTCTCCTCTCACTTGACATGAACATTTCATGGTCCAAGAAATATTGAACACTCATAAAATAGAAAAATTGTAAAAAAAGTCATGTTGAAAACCCATAAGAGGATGGATTGAGAAAAATACAAGTCCATGACTGCTAATCCATCTCCAATATCAATCTTATGAAAAAAGTATGGAAATATAAAATAAAAAGATATACAACTTGTAGGGATAAAAAATTTTCCCTAGAAAAATAAATCCATGCTTTATAAGTCCACGAAATTTAGAAAAATATAGATAATTATACCTATAAGAAATATATTTTACCCAAACTATCCATGAAAATCATATGATCTCAAGACAACTGGTTTAGGTACATCAATAAGGAATATCATTTTGTGGTCATTCATGAGAAATTCTCAAGAAATTTATATTGTTATTAAAACATCTGTATCCATGAATTTTGGTTTACTTGATATTATATAATGTATTGGTATCATTGATTATCTATATTTTATTATATCAATGGAATTTCATGAAAATCATGAATTATAGAAATCTAGACCAAAAAATGAATTGTTTATAAGATTTGTTCATTCATAGAATGGAAAAAGAGAAAACTTCACATACAAGAGCCTCTCCTTTGAATAAATAAATAAAGATTCAACAAACTAAAATACCATACTATCATGTGTTTAGGGTAATCCTTTTGATCTATATACTTTTTCTCTAGGGAGTTAATGGATTGGTGCAATTAATCAAAAGATTCTGTTTCCACCTCCACTATAACAACCCTGCTCTTTATTACACACAAAAACATGATTTATTACAAAAAAAATCACTTGATAAAACATATAATATCAAGAGTTATTGTGTCATTGTGGATTAAGATAATTACATAAATACTTAAAACATGAAATAAACCATCTTTATTGAAAATTTCCTTTACATTACCACTACATTCCCTCGTACATAGCATTGCATGGGATAACCTCAGGACATGCATAAGAAATGGGTGAGCTATAAATCCCAGTAAGGGAATAAACATGGAGTAAAATCAGGAATAAAATAAATGTTATAAAATATTAATATCAATGGAGAACAAGAGAAACATGGACATAAAGGCATGATAAATCATGATAATCATAACATGGAAATGTGGCAGTAACACTTAACATGGAATTTAGCATGAGCCAAGGCTCATTGCACATGGAGCATGAGTATATACTCATTGCACATGAAGCACAATTAAACCCTCATTGTACTTTAATTAGAATGATTAAACACTTATTTCACATGATGTATCATGATACTATACCTTACCCAATGCATTGGAGTGCTATCTGGGCGCACCCTTCTTAAACATTTCATTTCATGCATAAGTGTGCCACATGGATCATATAACATAGAATCAATCCACATAATAAGTTATTCGACGATTAAGTGATGTGGAATAAATACATGAAAGTACCATTCAATATTTATATATGCATAAAGTTGAATACCCTTGATAAGGACTTGGGTATGTTATTCACTACCCAATGATATTGGCTTGGAAAAATGCGGCGCAATTTCGGCAGCATAACTGCGTGACATAAGGATTCATGAAAATGGTTGATGAGAGAGAAATGGGTGTCTCATAATATGTACATGAAATGGGAAATAATGGGTTCATATAGATACATTTCCCAACAAACGTAATGTAATTTAGATGCATAATACAAAATAATTACTTGGATGTAATAGAGGAGAGAGAAATCCCTCAAGGAATTTCGGCATGGTAACGGGTGTACATGGGAGGAATTAATGAGAGATAAAGGGGTATCCCATTATCCAAACATAAATAGGGAAGTATGGGGGAGGTGATAAATCATACCCCAACATTTTTAATTGAAAACAAAAGGGCATAACAACTTAAAGAAAATTGGAAAAAAATGAGAAAGGAAGAAATCCCTTACATAGATGTGTGATCCCAAAAGCTTGGAAGAGGATTGAGAGAGGATTATTGGAAGCTTGGGGAACATTGGGAGGATTCTAGATAGATTATGTAAGGTGTTTGTCTAACTCCAAAATCATTGAGTGAAGAGGAAGAGGGAGCTTGGGTGGGTTTATATAGGAAATGAGAGATAATTCTTTATTATTTAGGTTTGGGACACCTCACATTAATCTAATAAAAACCACAAACCAAACCATGGTTTTTGACCATGGTTATTTCAAAAGGGTAGTGGAAAAAATATTTTGTAAGTTCAATTACCTAACTTCTTAAAATAATAGGGTTGATTAAGTGGAGGTGAGTCACACTCTCAAGAAGAACAATTTAAAAAGACAAAATGTTTTATAAGCCTTGAAGGGTCCAATAAAGCTTTGTAAAATAAATAAAACAAACCCAAAATCACATTATTTTAATGGTAAAACATATATTTTCCAAAAATAATGTTCATAGTGTTTTTTACATCATTATTGTGTCATTATGATGTCATAAACACATTATATATTTAAACATTATTTAATTTTTACACAAAAATTCGACTGTCTCAGAAAATTATGAAACATTCACCGTTCGATAATTTTGGTGTACTAATTCAAAAAAAATAATATTCATTTTATCTAAATAATTTTCTAAATATGTAATTTTTTACTTTTAAAATAAAAACTGACATTTATCGAAAATTCACGGGTTTTGAAAAATGGGTGTCGTACAGGGAAAGTCTACTAGATGAGGCCATCGCTTCCTTTGTCAGAGTAAATTGGATTTTTTAAAGCCCTATATTTATACTAATTATGTGATCACTTTTCAACGACTATATTAGAAATGGTCATAATTCTTAATAGTATTTTAAAATCCAAAACATAAAACCAAATAAGTCTATGAATTTTACATAACCACAAGAAGAGATTTAAATTAACCAAGTGGAATATCCATTAATGAATTTATGGCTCATTATAATCTTCCCCCATTAAGAAATTTCTCTATAGAAATTTCATTTTCCCACTCTAAAACAAATGCGGGTAACTCTGCTTCATGACTTCCTTCAATTCCCATGTCACTTCTTTAAACATGTGGTTTTTCCACAACACCTTGATGAGGGGAATTTTCTTATTTTATAGATCTTTTTCTCTACGATATAATATCTTCACTAGTTGCTTCTCATAAGAAAGATCATCCTCTAGCTATACTAACTCTGAAGAGAGTATATGTGAAGGGTCTGGTATGTACTTCCTTAATATGGATACAAGAAATACATCATGTACTTTGGCCATGGTAGGTGGAAGTGCTAGTTGATAGGCCACAACCCCAACATGATCAAGAATCTCGAAGGGGTCATTGTACCTAAGACTTAACTTCCCTTCCTTTCCAAACCTCATGACCTTATTCTATAGAGATATGTGTAGAAATACCATGTATCCAACTTTATACTCAAGGTCTCATCGATGGTTATCTGTGAAACTATTATGTCGACTCTGGGAAACCTTGATATGATGCAGAATGATTTTCACCTTCTCCACCATTTCTTCAACCATTTCTGGTCCTAGCAGCTTATGCTCACTGACTTCATCCCAACATACCAGTGTTCTGCACCTCTTCCCATATAGGGCTTCATAAGGTTCCATTCATATTCTCGAGTGGAAACTGATATTGTAGGAGAATTCAACCAGTAGAAGATATTAGTCCCACCCTCATTTAAAGTCCATAGAACATGATCTTAAAATATCCTCTAGTGTCTGAATAGTTCGCTCAGATTGGACATCAGCTTGAGGATGATAGGTAGTACTGAAGTTCAGTTCAGTATCTAGATCATGTTGAATACTCTTCCAAAACATATAGGTGAATCTTAGATCTCGATCAAATAGAACAGATAGTGGTACTCCATGCATCCTTACCACTTCCCTGATGTATATCCATGCCAGTTGATCCAATGAGAAATGTTCTTGAATTGCATTGAAGTGTGTATACTTTGTAAGATGATCCACAACAACCTAGATTACATTGTTGACTTTGGATGCCTTTGGAAGTCTGGTGAAAAAGTTCATGGTGATGTTCTCCTATTTCCATGATGGTATGGGAAATGGTTGCATCATCCCCTTAGACTTCTACCTCTCTTCCTACACTTGATGTCAAACCAAGTACTTTAATGTATACTCAGTGATCTCCTTCTTCATATTATCCCACCAATAATTCTATCAGAGATCTTGATACATCTTGGTGTTTTCTGGGTGAATAGAGAAATTTTAACTATGGGTATCATCTAAAAGTTCCTTCTTCATCTCCATAATTGATGGAACACATAGTCTTTTCCCAAATCTGACAATTTCTTCTTCATTAACATTGAACTCCGAGGATTTCCCTTTTTTGATAGCTTCCACTTTCTTCTGAATTCCAAAATCATCCTTTTGAGCATCCTTTAACCTTTCCAAAAGAGATATTTGCGCAATAATTTGTGAAAGGATTGATGATGATCCATTATTTATGATTCCCATGTCCATATTCATCAAAGCTAAGAAGATTAGATCCTTTTCAATTCTCATCAATGATAGAATCGCTGGGTCCTTTCTACTTAGAGCATCTGCCACCTTGTTCACATTCCCAGGGTGGTAATGGATTGAGCAGTCATATTCTTTGATCATCTCTTACCATCTTCGTTGGTTCATGTTCAACTATTTCTATGTGAATATATACTTGAGGATTTTGTGGTCTGTATATATTTTAAACTTCTCCCCAAAGAGATAATACAACCAAATTTTTATAGTGAAGATCACCGCATCCAACTCTAGATCATGTGTTGGATAATTCTGCTCATGAACTTTTAATTTCCTTGAAGCATAGGCAATGAATTTTTCATTTTACATCAAAACACAACCCATTCCCTTCTTTGAAGCATCACTAAATACCACAAAAAGTTCTCCACTTATGGGTAATGTGAGCACGGGTGCAATGATAAGCCTCCTTTTCAACTCCTTGAAGCATTCTTCACATTCATCACTCCCAGAAAACTTTACTCTCTTCTGAGTTAGCTTGGTAAGAGGGTTTCACAATCATGATAAATTTATCACAAATCATCGATAATATCCAGCTAACCCCAAGAGGCTACGGATATCCATTATCAATGTTGGCCTTAACCATCCCTCTATTGCAGCTGTCTTTGAAGGATCTATAGATATAAAAACGTGAGATTTTATGAGAATTATTATTTTTAATTTCTTTGATGTCTTATATTATACACTACACCAATATTAACTTGTACTATACGTAACACCATATTATCTTGCAGTATATGCAACACTATTCTTGGCTCGTGTTACACACAATTTCAAGTTCGTTTTGTGGAAATTCTTCCACGTAACATTAAGTATAGATTTTGTTTAATGTATAAATGAAACAAGTTTTGATTATGTTATACACAACACCAAACGGAGATTTTGCTACACACAGCCTTGACCTGGCTTGCATTACACACAATCAAGACCTTCTTCGATAGCGTGTGTAGTACGCAATACCAAGTTTCACTAAATGAGATATTATTATAATATTATGAACTAGCCGTTATGAATAGTAATACCCACTTTTTGGAATTTTATAAATTTTATCTTTCAAAATGGACTTCATTTTTGGATTCTGAATATCGAAATTAGCCTAGGGTGAATTTTTTGTATTTTTCTGAAAACTTTCAATTTTTCATGAATAGTGAAAACACTGGGTTACTATTTAAAAACCGACTTTTTATTTAAATAATTATTTATTTTATTTAAATTTATTTTAGGTCAAAATTGATACAAAATACCTATATAAGTTCAATGTAATTCATTTGAGTCATTTTATAATAATTTTAGATATGTAAAAATTTTATTGAACTTTTCACCGTCTTTTACCCACCTCCTAGGAGAATTTGAAAATTTACATAAAACTTAATTTTTCCGCTTCTATGAGTGGAATTTCAAAAATCTGAGAGACATGGTTAATATCAAGGAGTAAAATGTGGTTCAATAAGAAAAAAATATTTTTTGGTAAATAGTAACTTTTTACTTTTATTTACCACGGTTAAAAGTAAATAGGGTAATTAAGGGTAAAAATGATATTATTATTATCCTAACACATGTCCTAATTCTATTGGATAAGTTTAATTCGACCAAAAACAACCTTAGGAATAAAATATTACCCTTTAGGTCCACTTGGATTAGATTAGGACACTTATTATTATTTTATTTAAAGATGTGTTAAAATAGTTAAAATCAATTTTTAATAACTAAAACATTTTTAATATAGGGTTATAAATAAGATAAATTTGAATATAAATATTAATTAGAATGATAAAAAGATTTCCTAGATAATTTTATTTTATTTATAATTTTTAGACATTAAATAATTTAATTTATTTATGACACAATGATGATGCAGTAATTACATTATTAATGAATTATTAACATAATTGATGTTATAAATACCCAAATAAAATTTAATTTTAGACTTTTAATGAATTAAACTAATTTTCTAGGTTAATATGACATCTTAGTATTGATTAAATTAACTTTTTTCGAACTAATCATGTTGTTATGAGTTTCAGAAAAATCAATTACCAAATAGTGTCAAAATTGACATAAAATAGTTTTTAAAACAAATATTATATTATTAATTGTTATTATATTCCTAAAAATATAAGGTTCGGCCAAATGAATTAGATAATGTTATATATATTAATAATAAACCACTTGGGGTTCGTTTGTCTTGTTATAGTAATTTTATTAACCATATAGTGTAAGAAAACAAGAAGACACGGTAAAAGTTAAATTATTTAACTTAGAGTTAAATCTAAATGATAAGGTTAAAATAGTGACCTAAACTTGTCTAAACCTATTGGTTGAGAGTATTTATACCCATCCCCACTTTATCTTATAAATAAATCAATTTTGAGCTATTATAAATCGAATATGACTTTATTATAAAATAATATTTTAAGTTTGTCTAAAGGTGACCCTCTCCTCCCTTATAAAAAGGGAACCCCTTCCCTCTTCTCTTCACACCCTTTTGAGCCTTGAAGCTCGGAAAAACCCTAAAAATTACTCTTCTAAACCTCTATAGTTATATCTTAGAGGTTATGGTCTTCTAAAAAGACCAACTCTAGTGTCCTAATAAGAAGTTTAAAGGAGGCGCGTCGAAGAAGAGGTAATCTCTTCTACCGACTCATTCAAGTTTCTTTCTTCTTCAACTTATTCTTCTTTAGTTTTTTCATTATAAATAATAACATAAGTATTACTTATATAATGATATGTTATTATAAATATTAAACAACCCTATTTCACTTCTATCCATCCTAAGGAAAATGAAATCACGGCACGTGCGTACGTACGGAATACCGTCTCCACGCCGTGGTGTAATCTATTTTTCCACCCCCACCTTACTTGGATGGGTATAATGGTGTAATGAATAACTATATATGGTTATTATAACATCATAATGATTCTAAGATATTATATCATCCACTCCAATTCCATTCAATAAATATGGGAATGATATCATCGCTCGTGCGTACGTACGGATTACCGTCTCCACGACGCGATGAGATTCATTTTCCATGTTAACAATTCAAGAATGATTATAAAGTATATATATAATAAGTAATCATGAAATATATGACATAATAATACTACTGGATTTATATATATATATATATATATATGTATTCCATCTACTTAATTCCATTCAATTCAATAAGGAAACGAAAACATCGTTCATGCGTACGTACGGCCTACCGTCTCCATGAACGGTGTATTTCTTTCCATTTATCGATCTATTATATATATGTATATTATGAATATGTATTATATATAAATCATGTTTTATATTCTTTAATTAAGTAATAATGATCTAAGTAATCATATTAATAATTACAAGTCAAAACACAGATGACAAATGAAACGATTTTACCCAAAACGCTACTTTAACATGAATTTACAAAATAACGGGTAATATAAAGTCATAAGTGAACCATATATGATATCATAACAATGAATATGATTCTGTAATAATTCAATGACATTATTTAAATCATTATACAGGAGGTTCGGATACGTACGAAGCATATCAGACCTAAGGTAAGGGATAACTATTCCAATCTCATTCTTATCCGAGATTGTTATTCGTAAGTATTTACTGGAGTTATGTTTATTATCCACGTCCATATGTTCTCAAAATGTTTTCATAAAATGTTTACTTTTCTTCCATGTATGTTTATAGTAATTTTTACCCTTTTTTACTTTTACCACATCGTATGGAAGGAATCTTTATTGTGTTTACCATACGAGGTACTTTTTGACTTTTCCAGCAAAAGTACGAGAAGATTTTTTTTAAATTATACGGCATGAACAGATTTTTACGGTTTCATAACACCTTATTTTCATGAAGATTAATCTACAAGATTTAATGACTATTTTCAAAAAAATCCTTTTCTTTTAAGTTGCATGGAATTTTGTGAAAAGAAAATGATTTTGAAGAAGAAAGGATATTTTTCTCAAGAATTCATTTCAAGTGTTTTATCAAAACCATTTTCCATATAAGATGGAATTATTTCATATGTGTATGTTTCAAGTATAATTTCTCTATGATTTACATGGTTTCACTTTTCTTATGATGAAATGATATAAATTTTATTTTTATGGATTATGTTATGATGAGATGATGTTTATGAAACCCATTTTTACTCTTTGGGTTATGATGAATGATTTGTGTTTATGTTGTGGCAGAAGTAAGAATGATTTCATTATGAGATGGGTGAGAGCTATATCTCCCTCCAATGCATTGGGTAAATATTTATATCTCATGAGATAGACATGGATGGAACAGAAAGTTAATCTGGTTCAGTGATACAGGACTGGAACTAGGAGTGAAATCGATTCATAAAGGGACTTTGTCCACTAAGATGGTCTTGGCAGCAATGCCTTGGATACTATGGAAATCATAACATGTGCTTAATGGTTGACACAATTACATGTTTTATTCACATGCTATTTTATCATGGTTAATGTTTCTTTATGATCTCTTCCTTACGTAATTCCATGTTTTATGTCATTGATCAATATTTTTATGTTTAAATATTATGTTCATGTTTTGAAGTTAAAATGTATATGGTTTGTTTTATTTTATCCATGATTACCCTTAATGAGCATTTGATCTCACCCTTTATATGTTTTCTTTTCCCCAGGATATAAAGAATGGTTTTAGGTAAGAAAAAAAGTAATATCTTTATGGGAGATGTTGAAGATCTTTCACCAAGATTAGAAGATTATATTCCGAGTTTCCAAAGACACTAAACTACTACAGTCCTTGTGTGTTTGTTTTTGTTATGTATTAGATATTCCGCAAAAGTAATGTAATGTCCATGTATGTCAAGATTTGGGTCTCTACACTAGATATACCATTGCTTTTGATGATATGGCCCAAGAATGAGACCTAATTCAACCAGAACTCACACTTGATGTAATTTTCATAGAGTTTCTCCATTCACAAGGTCTCTAGTACAGTTCTTAGATGATCCTCATGATCCTACTTGGTTTTGGAGTATATTATAATATCATATATAAAGACTACCACAAATGTTTCTAGGTAATCTTTAAAGACTCTATTCATCAAGTCCATGAAGATTTTTGGATCATTAGTGAGTCTGAAAGGCATTACAATGAATTCATAGTACCCATATCTTGTATGAAAAGCAGTCTTGGGAATATATTCCTTCTTCACCCTTACTTGATAATATCCCAAATGAAAATATACCTTGGAAAAGTATTTTTCTCCATGTAGATGATCGAATAAGTCATAAATTTGTGGTAGAGGATACTTGTTATTTATCATGATTTTGTTAATCTCATGATAATCTATGCAAAGATGCATTGACCCATCCTTCTTCTTGATGAAGATGACTAGTGCAACCCATGGTGAAGCACTTGGACGTATAAACCCTTTATCCGGATTATCCTATAGTTATTTCTTCCGCTCCTCAAGCTCCACAAAATCAATTCTATACAGAGTCTTTGATATTGGAAACACCCCAGGTATAAGATCAATTGATAATTAGGCGTCTATTCTAGGAGGAAGACAAGACAATTCCTCGAGAAACACTTCAGCGAATTCCCTCACAATAGGCATGTCTTCAGGGATGGTTTCCTCCTTAGACTCAATCATTTGAGCTAGATATGCATTCTCATAGGGCAGTAATATCCACACTTGAGATGATGGAGTTAAAGAAGATTAATCTTCCTCCTTGCACTTATATAGAATCGGGGGTCGATTCTCCACATGGTGAGTGATTTCCCTCTCACGAAAATTTATGTTGGCTCTATATAATGAAAGCCAATCCATTCCAAGAATTTCATCAAATCCCACCAGAGGTAGTATGAATAGGTTCTCTAGGAAGTTCAATCCAACCATTAAGATTGGGGGGGAGTTATATTCATGGGATGCAATGATTGACCCATTTTCTGTACTCACAGACATCTTTACTTCCATGATTTGTGGTGGTATTAGGATTGTTCTACTAAACTTTCAGTATATAAATGAATTTATAGAAACTAAATCAAAAAGTATGTTTTCTATTCTTGAATGAATAAGTAGTGTACCTATCACCACTTCGTTGTCGGGGTTCACTTTAGCAGTAGTGATGGAAAAAGTTCGCCCTTGCTTCCTTGGAGGTTCTTGGTTGCCTCTGAAAACCCTTAGCTTAGGGCACTGATTTTCAAGATGCCCTGGTTATTTGTAGTTAATGAAATGAACAACACATTGAGAGTCTAATTGACCGTTCCTCTCCTCTGTTGAAGACGTAGGTTTTTCTTGTCGGTAGTTAATGGCTATGTGATCTTCTCTTCCACACCTGAATAATTTCCTCATTCCCTTTAGGATATTTCTAGGGTGCTTCTTTCCACACCTTTGGAAAGTGGGGTATTGTATTTTCTTAGCACTGTTGGATTTATCCATTGGACCGCCAGAATTGAAGTCCACATTAAAATTATTATCCCCATGACACACCTGAGGTTCTCTGATCTCCATTTCAACCTTGAGGGCACATCAGAAAATTTCTTCATAGTTGTCGATGTCACGAATCGCCAGGGATTTCTGCAGGCTAGGTTTTAGCCCACCAAATAAGCGGTCAACCTTGCATTAGGGGGTAACGTCAAAGCCGGAAGCATATCGTGAAATCCTTGTGAAGACTTCCTCGTACACTCTGACATATTCATAATATTTTTTCTTGAGGTCCAGGAAGTCCCTTTCCATCTTAATTCGGAGGGTGCGCGGAAAATATTTATAAAAAAACATCTTCCAGAAATCCTTCCATTCCAACGACTCAATATCCTCTTCAGGTTTCGTATTTATGATCAATGTCCACAATTGATTGGCTTCACCCTCCATACAATAAGAATCCAGAATAACCTTCTCTTCTTCAGAACATTGAAGGATGGATAATATCTTTTCAATGGAGTTGATCCATTGTTCGGTGATTGAGGGATCAGATAATATATTAAAAGTAGGAGGCCATTGTCTCATGAAGCTCTCAATAACAAATTGTTCTTTCTTGGGGGGGTTGAACATTCCTCTTGACCCATGTTTCTATTCAATGTGTGAGTTAACTAAGAGAGTATCATAACAAGGTTTGCGATTCCCGCTCCCATCGGACTGAGCATCTCATTAGAGCAGTCATCACATTAGTATTCACATCGATTGTTAGCCCGAGTCCTCATATTACCGGCCATTGGATAGAATAAGATGAATTTTATGGGTAACATATAAAAGGTAATACAAAAAAAGATGGCTTATAAATTGATTTTATTTCTTTAATTTATGAGTCTATAGGCTTCAATCTATGTTATCAATGATCTACTTTCTAAAATATATTCTTAGGGGAATTTTTTTTATTCCCTTAATAATGGTTCATACTAAGCTTGTGAATTTACCAATGCATATCCCATTGAAGTATCATAACCTAGAGTGTATCAAGGCTCATTTTCATGTACTAGGATACCCTGGGTCAAGCCTGAAACTCCTTGTCAGGGTTTTCACCCCTAGGTACATCTGAGCCAGAGTTGCCTCTACCTACTTGTATCCAGACTGGGATGTATTTTCTTGATAAACCACTTACTTAGTACTCACCGAAATGTAGGGATGTTTTTATTATACATAGTCTTATCCCTAAGTATTTCACTAGGTTTTTCTAATCCCAACCCAAATAATAACTAAACCTATCCTCTGATACCAACTATAACAACCCTACTCTTTATTACACACTAAAATATGATTTATTACAAAAACATCACTTGATAAAACATATAAGACCAATAGTTCTAGTGTATTTGGGGCTTATGATCATTACATAACAAATTAAAACATGAAATACAACATATTTATTGAAAAATTCCTTTGCATGACCACTACATTCCCTCATACTTAGCATTGTATAAGATAACCTGAGGACAAGCATAAGAAAATGGTGAGCTATAAAGACCAGTAAGGTAATAAAAATGGAATTAAATTTGGAATAAAATACATATTAGACAATAGGAATATTAATTGAGAACAAGAGAAACATGAACATAAAGGCATGATAAAGCACGATAATCATAACATGGAAATGTAGCAACAACACTTAACATGGAATTTAGCATGATCCAAGGCTCATTACACATGGAGCATGAGTAAACCCTCATTGAACATGAAGCATGATTAAACTGAAGTTTAACTTGAAATAGCATGAGTAAACACTCATTTAAAATGATGTATCATGATAATAATCTTTACTCAATACATTGGAGCGCTATCAGGGCGCACCCTACTTAAACATTTCATTTCACGCATAAGTGTACCACATGGATCATATAATATGGAATGAATCAACATAATAAGTTATTACACAATTAATTAATGTGGAATAAATAAATTATAGTACCATTAAATGTGTATATGTTCATAAAGTTGAATACCCTTGATAGATACATGGGTATGGAATTCACTACACAATGATCTTGGCTTGAAAAAATGCGGTGCAAATTCGACAGCATAACGGTGTGACATAATGATTCATGAAAATGACTGATGAGAGAGAAATGGGTGTATCATAATATTCACATTAAATGGATAGTAAGTAGTTAATATATATACATGTACCAACAAACATAATGGAATTTATATGCATAATACAAAATAATTACTTCGATGTAAAAGGGGAGAGAGAATTCCCTCACAAACTTTTGACATGGTAACAGGTGTATATGGGAGGAATTAATGAGAGAGAAAATGGTATCCCATTATCCAAACATAAAAAGGGAAGTATGGGGGAGGTGAAAAATCATACCTCAAAATTTTTAATTGAAAAAAAGGGCATAACAACTTAAAGAAAATTGGATAAAAATGAGAAAAAAAGAAATCCATTACTTGGAAGTGCGATCCCAAAAGCTAGGGAGTGGCTTGAGAGAGGATTCTTGGGTGATTGAGGCACCATGGGAGGATTATAGAGAGATTAGGGAAGGTGTTGGTCAAACTCTAAAGGCTTTTATTGAATAGGAAGTGGGATCTTGGGAGGGTTTATAAAGGAAAGGAGAGAGAATTCTTTATTATTTAGGTTTGGGACACCTCACCTTAAACTAATCAAAACTCCAAACCATCCCATGGATTTTGCCCATGTTTTTTGAAAAAGGGGAGTGGAAAAAAATATTTTATAAGAACAAAGACCTAAATTCTTAAAAAAATAGGGTTTATTATGTGGAGATGAGTCACACTCTCAAGAAAAAACAATTTAAAAAGACAAAATGTTTTATAAACTTTGAAGGGTCCACTAAATCCATTTAAAATAAATAAAACAAACCCAAAATCACATTATTTTAATGTTAAAACATTTATTGGAAGAACATAATGTTTATAGTATTTTATTACATCACTTTTTTGTCATTATGATGTCATAAAATATATTATATATTTAAACAGTTTTTAATTTTTACCGAAAAATTCAACTATCTCAGAAAATTATAAAAAATTCACCATTGGATAATTTTGACATCCGGATTCCAGAAATAATATTAATTTTAACTAACTAATTTTATAAATATGTGAATTTTTACATTTAAAATAAAAACTGACATTTATCAAAGATTCATGGGTTTTGACAAAAACAACTTTCAAATCTTAATAAAAACTATAATTGCAGTCATAAAATTATAAGATAATTTATATTTAATAAAAAGTAATATAATAATAATAATAATAATATTTTATTAAAATATTATTTAATTTAGAAATCCATTAATTCATTAAAATATATTTCGTAGTTGAATATTAACTAATAATACTATTTGTGATTTAAAAACTATTTAAAAAGTAACAACAATAAAAATAATTTATACTCTCTATATAAGAATAATGTACATAATCATAGTACTAGGTTCTTGTTTAATAACCCCTTAAAACACCCACATAAGACTTTAGGGTAAGGTGCGTGATGGTGACAGACTCTTGGGGTGGCTCAGATAAAATTTCTTGAGTGGTAATCTCTATTAACTTACACTTCTACCATAATCGGTTTCGCTCAATCATAAAATGTTCAAGATAAGCTTGGGATTGGTCAAGAGCGAAGACCAATGATACAACCTCCTTTTTGAGATCTAAAAAATGGGCTTCGTATAAGGAAAGTCTACTAGATGAGGCCATCGCTTCCTTTGTCTGAGTAAATTGGATTTGTTAAAGCACTATATTTATACTAATCATATTATCACTGTTTAATGGATATACTAGAAATGGTCAAAATTCATAACGGTATTTTAGAATCCAAAACATAAAACCAAATAAGTCCATACGTTTAAATAACCACAAAAAGACATTTAAATAGACCAAGAGGAATTTTAATTATTGAATTTTTGGGTCATTACATCTGTAATCTATTGTAATTCCTCTACCCTAGAAACAACATTAATCATGGACTTATCCGACATGTCATGGATCCCTTGCTTCCTTAGTTTAGTTTTCTCCAATATTTGAAGTGTATGCTGAATCCTAGACATGTCTTCCTGAATACATAAAATCATAAATAGTAAATGGGAAATTTCACCCTTTCCAATGAATACCAAGTCTCAGTGATCTTCCCCCTCCACCATGTACTAGGAATCTTCGTTTAAGTCCTTGACAATACTTTTTCTTTCTTAAGATGAATCCTTAGCTACTACTACCCTTAATTCAAGGGCCCTACTTTGTTCCAGGGAAGATATCGCTTCCTTTACCATGAAATTAAGAGAAGTATAATCAAAACCCCTATAACCATGGGTGGTGAACATGAATTCAGGATGACCCAGCTAATAATTAAACCATTCTAAAGGGGCCTATGAAATTAAGGCACAAATCACCCTCCAAACATGCCGCTGCATAAACTGATAAAGTGATGTAGTCTTCAAACCTTGACTCAAGCCCATCTCGGATATAGGAATATATTTTGGGACTAAGTAACTATGTGAGGAAGTTGTACTCATAGTATTTGATGATGTGGGTAGAGAGTCGACCTCTATGATGGTTGAGTTGTTCAAATGAATCTCCAAGGAAGAATGGACCATAAATTTGGAGCTTCGGGGTGAAGGAACTACAACAAGAGGCCCAAGTGTTTATTTGTCAATGGATATGTGGTATGATATCATCAGGTAACCAATATATTTGAAGGATTTTCAAAACATTGATTTCTTTTTTTCATCACAAGAAATTTCTATTTCCCCAAACCCATCATATAGTGAAGAGGAAACACCCTCTTATGATTATAATCTTGGTGGGGCCACTGGCTCTATCTCTAAATTCATATTTTTCTCACTACTTTTAAGGGATTCAAGATTATAAAAAATTTTAGATGGCATGAAACAAAGTGAACCACACCCAGTTTGTATATAATTGTTCAACTTATCAAAAACATGCCTCCATCAAAGATAAATTAGTACTAATGTAGCTACCAACATCATTTTCCTCTAGGAGTGTGTTCGCCGATGATAGGTTGAATAGAACGACTACTAGAATATTAGTAGTGGGTGTTGGGTCTAACTGATATGGCACTTTAACCATCTATACTTGTTGATTGGTTAGGCCCTATAGTGAAGGTTCTTCTAAAGGAACATAATTCTCACTCACATTCTTAGAACATATGCATGTTCCTCCTGGAAGCCTCAGTGGGGACCTGCACGTTTTTTGAAAAACTATAGTGAGTCAATGAAAGTTCTGAATTTTTATAAAATTTCATCTTTAGAAGAATCATTGTTAGTTGAGTCTGATTCAACCTTCTTACTCAACATAATTTTTTCTCTTTATGAAAAACATCTTCTTGAATTTTTTGGAGCTCTTATTTTCTTTATCATTTTTCTTCTACTTATTCCATCAATATTTTTAATTGGAATAATCTAGATATTTTCCAACTTTTTTCTTGGTGAAATTCATAGAAAAGTGTCTAATTCCACCAAACTCAAAAAATTTGAGAGGAATTTTTCCTCCATACATTCTTCTTCCTATTTTATAGTTCTTTGATATGAGAGGAATTATTTTTTCATTCAACACATCATATTATTTATCATCAGACTCACAAGGATTGGCTTTATCAACATCTTGGATTTTTATCTTTCTCATAAATTAAAAATCCATTTCATCTTTAATATTCTTTTTAAATACTGGATCTTTCCTTATTTCAAAAACAATAAGAATATTATGCAAATAAAAAAGAGATAAATCATCTTTATCTTCTAAAGTAGAATTTTTAGAATTGAACATGTCCGGGAAGTTTCTCACGAGTTTCTTCAAAATTATAGAATCTTCCAAGACATCTATGAATCCTATGATATTATAGACAATTTAATTTACTATGGTTAAGTATTCATCAATTGTTTCATTATCTCTCATTCCTATCTATTCATACTTACTATGCTACATTTGTATCGTTGCTTCCTTGAATTTTGTATCCACTGTGAAAACAATTTCCATATTGTCCCACAAACTTTTTTTAGTCTTAAGACCCATCAAATTCTGATAAACATTCTATGATAAGGATATAAGGATTTCATTTCTAACCTTTACATCAACTTATATGTTTCTCTTATCAAAAAATTTCGTGTGAGAATCTATCTCAATTGGTGGAAAACCAATAGTAACAACATCAAAAACTTTCAAGCCAAGAGATAAAAGAGGATGAATCATCCTATTTTTTCATCCATAATAATTATTTCTATCGAATGTTGGAATTACTCTAATATTGACAGAATTGATATTATCCATGATAAGGATTCATCAAGGGAACCCCCTATTATACTAATTGAAGTTCCAAGGATCTAATAACAACTTATGTGTGTGGGGGGGGGGGGGGGGTTAATCAGCTGTACAATTTTTATAAGTTTCAATCCTATTATAAACTTAACACTCACAACCTATTAAGATTTATATCCTTATAAACATTTATTGAATAATCGTGCATGAAAAAGAAGGTATGAAATAATAACACACAAGATTTCTAAGGTTCGACCTCAATGTGAGAACCTACATCCTTTCCATAGCCACTCCTGTAGGTCTATAAAAATCTACTATTATAAATAAGTGAATATAAATCGTACCAAATATCATTAAAAACCTTCTATATCCCAATAAGAATGATTATACTGAATCCTGTCAGTTTACAATGTTTTCATTAAAAATAATTTAGCAATTAAAAAGATTAAATTATTTGTTGAAACTGATCCACAAATGGTCATTTAAAATCCTCAGTCCGATTTTGCTGGATCTGATTCTATCAATTTGATGATTCTAGATTCTGATTTTCACAATACAATGATTCTATCTTCTTGATCTTATTTCTTTCAATATAATGATACTATAATCTAGATCTAATTTCTTTCAATACAATGATGCTATAATCTGGATCCGATTTCTTTCAATACAATTTTTCTGTAATCTGGATTTGATTTATTTTAATACAATGATGTTGTCATCTAGAAACGATTTATTTCAACATAATGCTATTGTAAACTGGATATGGTTTATTTCAATATATTGATGATGTATTCTAGAACTAATTTATTTCAATACAATGCTGCTATAATTTGGATCTGATTTGTTTTAATAAATTCTTTTTTCATATGGATCGAATTTATTTCAATACAATGATGATATATTCTAGATCTGATTTATTTCAATATAATCAACTCAAACTCAATCTATAAAAAAATTAAACTCTTCTGGAATGCTGAAAACAATTCTCCAATCTAATGAGAACTTCCACTTCAATTTCTTAAGTGCTCTGCCTTTCACATGTTTATAGAAAATTCGATAATGAAATAATGATCTAAGGAAGAATTTATAGGAAACTTAGGAAACAAAGTCAGGAAACTTGAAATCCTTCCCACTACCTCAAATTTCCAAACTCCAAAAATCTCTCACATTTAAACTTCATCTTTGACTTCGTCAAACCTCCTTATATTTATCTAATATTTTTCCAAAAGTTAATATCATGTGTGACCACTTTATTTATTCTCCATAACCAGATCATTAAAAATAATATTCAATATATTACAATATGTTTCATTCTCATCCCATTAAAATCATTTGATTAGCCTAGATTCAAAAGCCAATATCTCTTCCTCGTTCTATCTGGTTTTGATTTTCACAGAATGCTAGCTATGATTTTCAAAAAATTCTGGATAAAATTCTCTCTGATTGATGGTTATGATTCTCTATAGAAATCGGATTATGATTCTCCTAGAATGCTAGTTATGATTATCTTAGAATTATAGTTATAATTCTCCTCAAAATGAAGATTACAATTCTATGATTAGGAAATTTTGATTATGAAAATATAATTAAAAAAATATGATTATGAAAATATGATTACAAAAATATAATTATTTAAAAATGATTTTGAAAAAATGATTACAAAAATACATTTTTCAACTTTGAAATTATTCAAACCTCTTCACCAGTTCTTCAAAAGCTTTTATCATAAAAGTTTTTATAAATTATGAGAACTTTTTTATTAGAAAAGCATCATCTGATTTTTTTTAGAAAGTATGAAAACATTCTAACTCTTGACCTCACATTATTCTATCAAAACTCATTAGAAACTTCGTTAATTCTATGATTATAGGAAAGACAAACTCTTAGAAAACAATATTTTCTTCCTCTAATTCTTTTGAATCTAATTAATTGAATACAATTCAGATGGATCTTATTCCTAAAAAAATATTTTGATACAAAAGGTTAGTTTTCAACAAATAAAATAACATTATTATAAAAAATTCTCACAAAGTTATTTCAAATAATATATTTGTTTTCCTAAAATAATTGATATAAAAAGAAGTTTTTTTATAATAATACTTTTTAAGAATAAAATGATCTTATAAGTTATTTAGATATACTTATTGAATTTTAGCAATGCCTTAGTATTAATAATGACCTTTATTTAATTTCTACAAGTTTTTTATAATTTGATTACCTCTAATTTTCAATCCAACTCTATGACTACATTTTAATGGCTATATAATGATCCATAATTAATTGTGGTTCAATGTTACATTTAAATAAATATATAAAACACATTAGGTTTCAAAGGTAAATATAATTTAAAACCAGAGGGTGTTACAAAGGTTATTTGTCAGCAAGTTCATTTCCATAATATGAAAAAATAGAAATTGAGCATGTAAGTTGGTGATACTAGTATAGAGTGTCCCTGAATGGAGATATCCAGACAATGAGATTATATGACACAATATTCCTTCATATGAGGTCAATTATCATTATGAAAATAATTCCTTACTCTATAGGAGCCTTAGCATATTATTAGATTCTAAATTTAGAATTTTTTTCATTATACCTAATGCCACTGATAAAGGGGCCTATATGGTCACACATTAGGTGTATCCATAACCTCAATTCAATTTTATACGAATTTATCATTTTAAATAAATATTATCCCCATATGTGGTTTAATAATTTTTCATTTCTACTTAATCATATACATTTTTCACTGGTTATTCAAGAGAATATTTGTGAGTTAAATATTTAATAAATATTTAATTTATATTTTATTAAAATTAATATTTATTTATTTATTGGTGAATAATGAAATGATATTTATTTTTAAATAAATAAAAATTATTTAAGGTTCAATAAATACTAAAGAGGGTTGATAGGAAAAGTTTATTGTATAACTTGGAATACTTTATTAAATATCATTTTATGATTTTTATTAATCTAGGAGTTTAGAATATGTCATGTAAATAAAAATAAAAATATATTATTATTTATAAATGGGAATCTCTAGTGATTATGTTTTTGGTGAAGTTCATATGTTGAATTAACAACCCTAACCTAGATTTATAAATAAATGGTTATATCATTTCCTATTCAAGATAATGGTTATTGACAACATTGTGAAAAATAAATTGTTGAGAGTATCTATTCAATCCCTAAAGATATCTTCCTCTATAATTCTGTCAAGAACATAGATTCATTCTCCTACTAAACCCTCTTGTGTCTAGTCAGAACATGAAGAATCCTTCCACCTCGAAGTGATTATTTTGGTAATGAATTGTAAAATATAGAAGCATTATAATCTTATGATCTTTTACCTGAGGTATTTCTATAGTAATGTTCATAGGTTCATAGAACATGTGAGGATCACCACTAGAAGGATTGTACCATTTAATCCTCTAATTGTAATACTGATATTCCAAGAAGTAATCAACTAAACCATCAATGAATATTTTTTATACAAAATGAAATTATTTATTTACACATATTAATTATAAATTCTATGTGATGATCTTGTCTCATGGATTTTGAGGCTGAAATTCTTATAGTTCTGAAGATAAATCCAAATAAGTGGACAAATTTCCATAGTTGGGCATGGGTCCGACCACTTCTGTTGCACCCCAAAAGCTTAAAAAATATAGTTCTAAATAACTAATACATCAGTTGAAGGTATAATCATAAACAACAATGGGTGTTTTCCATGATTCTTTATTCTTCACTTTTATATATTCAATGATATACAAAAAAACTCTTTAAATAAAATTCTTTTCATTAATTTAATTCAGACGTACTCACTTATTTCTTAATTATAAATAATAAATGATATTCACTACTGATAAAATATTGTCAATGATATTATCTATTATCTCTATTTTCTATGGGTATATCTTTCTTCTTTATAGTAGGGTCCAATATAACCTGGGAATTTTGAAATAAAAATCCAAAATATAGTCTTCAACCAAATTTCAACTTCCACTACTTCAAATCAATCCATTATCTCATCTTCTAGTATATATGAACTTTAAATATTTAAATATATAGTTAATATATTTTTCAAAAACTACCAAATGTAATATAAAAGGAAATTCATCAAATATTTTCAAATCATCTAGATTATAGAGATAACGATATAGAAATTATCATCATAGCATGATATATTAGTTCCATATTAATTTTTATTTAACTACTATTAACATCATGTTGTGGAATAAAGATTCATGGTGTGACATGATCATTTTTTCAAAAAACACATGAAAATTAACTTTCAAGAACATACTTCTTTCTTTATGGCTTGAATGTAATGACCTATTTCATTCAATCATGATGTGAGAATTAAACCATGGTGTAATAAAATTCTAGAAAATATAAAATTCCATACCTGTGATAGTGTGACTTTATTCCATGACTTGGGTGGCTTCATATTTGTTTAAATTCTAGAATTATTAAAAAATAACTTCATGGTGTTACAGATATGTCACTGTGCAGATGATGTCAATAATATTTTATGATATACTATTAATGCCTGAAAAATGAGCATCAAAAAATATAGAATGGAATAAATACCCAAAGTAGGGGTATTATTTTCTCTAAAAAAAGGATGGAATATCATGATGTATAAGTGGCCAAATCATGCGGATCACATAAAATCTAGAAGGAAATGCAATTTCATGACCCTAGAAGGTCATGCGAATGGATCATGGGTTGTTTAAGATATAATTATGATAATAGGAATCCCCTCAGACAATCCATCATATTCTTACGATGGTGTAATGAAAAGCACTGATGGTCATGTGAAGGCTTCCAAATGAGTTTCTCTGATCGCTTGACTTATCAACTAATAGACGCCTACCAATTGATAAAAAAACTTTATAGAATAAAGATGGAAATAAGTGGAAGCTTCGTGTGATGGAGAGATATATTGACCTTCATGCAATGTAATTATGTGATTCTAAGGGCATCTAAAATCCCCTAGAGACATTTCCACCTTATCGTGTGAGAACATATTGGTGTGTCACCTTAATCATGAAAAGAACCTCAGACATATTCATTTAATCATGTGATTACCCTTTCGGCTCTACAGATAAGTTGAGAGATTTTTTTTTGTGAAAATGATCACACACCATCATGAGATCTAGCTTTGATCATGAAACACATCATAGAAATTTAGAGCGGCTGCCCATGAAAATGCACACACGACATCACGAGATCCCCTACCCTTGTAAAATAAGGATGAAAAAATGATAAAATGAAGAATCCTATCACGAAGAGAGGATGTTCTGTCTTTATGCACCCTAATTGATCATCATTGATCAGTGAAGTCCCTTTTACAATCCATATATGTCTCACAAGGACCTCTCAATAAGGCAACATGATCTCAAGAGAGGCCCCTGACATGTTGTCTTGATCTCATGGATGGCTTATGAAAAGCTATCTTAGTCTCATGAAGGACCCTATAAAAATATTATTTGGTCACGTGAGAGCCTTTTAGTAGGTATATTTATCTTTAAAAGGATTTCATACATGTCATACCAATGTTACAAATTCTATTTGACACGTCAATAAGGTTATACAAAATCCCTTTGATCGAATAGGGTCTAATAATATTGGAGATGACAAAATGTTATTGCGATCATTGCTTATCATGTGACACATTAGACAACTTGAAATAGTATCATGTGAATTACATGATGTAAAAGTACCTTCAACAACTCCTGATCATATTTACTAGATATGTTTTGTGCGAGGATGCATATAACAGGGGTTGTTAGTCCTATAAATCCATACCCCTCAACACAAAAAACACCCACAACAGTGATTTCCACAGAGAGTGTAGAAGTGTACTTCTCCCAGTGTAAAGTCACATGATCACAAGGGTCTTACACCATGTAAAATCTAGGAAATTTCCTAAGGGATCACACAAAATTAATATGTTCTTCATGTGATCTCCCTATAGATCATGTGAAGGACTTACAGTGGGCCTCCCAGATCATGCGAAGGAGTTTCCACATGCTTTTGGGGTCATGCGAAACTTAAATAATCTAATAATGGATAAAACTTGAGGAATATTTACAATAAATACTAAAAAGAATAAAAAAGATATAATACTTATGAAAATATGGATACACTAATATTCTTGTGCTTCGCATGACTAGCCCAGATCATACGATAGCACCGAGACATGTTAACCAAGTATTGTGAGGCCCTCTATACATGTTAAGAAGAACTTACGAAGTCCTATGGACATATCTCCCAAGTCAATTGGTATCATAAAATAATGTCACCCAATTCTTACAAACTCCTTTTAGATATGTCTCTAGGGTTATGCGATGTCCTCCAAACATGTCAGCCTAGTCATGTGACATCTTCTAGACATGCCATCTTAGTAATGCGACACCCTCCAGATAGACAATCCAGGTCATGCGATGTCCTCTAGGCTTGTCATAAATATCATGTGACATTCTCCCAAAAAGTCAAATAGATCATGCAATTGTCCTTTGAAATTTCCCCTAGGTGACCAGGACATGCCCAAACATCTCCATACATGTCAAATAGGCACCACGTACATGTCCGACAGAAAATCCGGATGTGTCAAGAAGATACCGTGGGACATGATAACCTTTTCCGGTGGACATATTCTAGAATACCCCTTGAAATGAACTATGATAACTCTTATTACTATCCGAAAATGATACATAGGATTCCTTTATAAGGACTAGGCTCCAATGGGAATCCACTTCAGTGTAATCCCCTTGATGTCTCCAATATTAAATACCAAGGGACCCAAAATATCCTACGGGTTCATCATCCTTACTCATCCATCAATAGATTTAGAGGTAGACTGAACTATAATGACTCTAATTCCTTCTATAAATATGATATATTGGACTCCATCATAAATCC
Organism: Viscum album; assembly: GCA_963277665.1. NCBI lineage: Eukaryota > Viridiplantae > Streptophyta > Magnoliopsida > Santalales > Viscaceae > Viscum > Viscum album. The sequence goes on along the minus strand of OY728150.1, from coordinate 622,042,922 downwards.
CAAGATTTATATCAAACATCCTGTAAGGGATTCCCCAGTGAAAAAGTCCCAAATCCATATGTGATGAGACTGATCACTTGAAATCCGTTGTACCTCACATCAAGCATGGATCATGTGGGATTATGGATTTTCAATGACCATATCATTAGAATCATTAATCTTCCCCAAACAGGTCCATCTCTGTGTGTAATTCCCATTCAGGGACATGATATGACAACCCCATTATAGAGGCATCAACCTCGGGGCAAGTCTCAAAGGCATGATTGAACTATAAAAACTCTAATTCCTATCCAAACAGGATACATAGGATTCCCTCCTAAGGATCGAGTTGAATACATAGCCCCTAAGTTTTCTCACATATGTTCTTTCCACATGATATTAAACTACATTGCTAAAACAAACTATGTAGACTTTGATTCTGGTTATAAACATGATACATATGATGCCTCATAGTGGTTCAATCCCATCCTTGAAATATTGATCACCTCCCTGTATAGAATTAAACTCTAGAGTTCCTGGTTATATGGATTCAAAATATAAATAACTACCCATTTATAAGGAATAATGAGGAATGAAGGAAGAAACATAGATACATACAGATGGTCTTATTAATAGAACCCCCATTACAGATGGAAGGATTCAACACTTGATAATTTTTTAAGGAAACAAGTCTCATATTGAGGTTATGAAGAGATTTTAAAACATATCTAAAATATATAAGAGAGTCTTAGAATATGAAATAATTCCACCTAAAAAGGTTTTATGAGCCAAACCTACCATAATCTCAACCAATGTGCATTCTTATGTGCTATTGGGTTTGACACCCCAATTGAACACCTTCCTTTGGAAACCAAAACTATACCCTATTACGGATGTGGGAGGTATTGTATGTTTTTAAGAAATGAATGTGGAAAACCGAGAGTTAATGATTGTGAAACCATACCTAAACCCCCATAATAAACCCTAAAAAATAAAAAAAATGGTTAATTTAATGTGAAATCATTAAACTATGATATCTACTTCGCAATTTAAAAAGGATATACTACCATGTTCTCATTAGACCATTTTATTCCTACAACTCATCATTCTCCAAGAAAAAAAATGGTGAACCTAACGTGAATATATCAAATAAAAATTTATTGGTGGACCATGTGTTGGGACATTTTGTTTTTTACCTAATAAAAAATAAATGTGTTATATCTTTTGTAAAATCCGATGTAATCTGGGTTCCCATGACATAATTCCATTATTGCTATGATAAGTCTGCATGAGCATTATGGTAAAACTAGGATTAAGAAAGGAAAATTTTGTTACATATGAATACTTGATTAACCACATATCATGCCTAAGATGATTCATAGATTAATGACCTTGTTCCTTGTTTTCTTCTTGACTATAGATATTGCTTTGAAAAACAAAACCCTGACATGAGATCATGTTTTCATCTAGTAACTATTCTAGAACATCATCTATGGATGAAACCCCTACTAATCATAGAATGAAAAAACCCACTTGAAACGTTCATCTTCGGGTGGAGAAAATAATGGTTCAGAAATACCATCGATATGGTATGGTCACAACCCTTGAGGCTGCATGTAATGGTCTTCAGATGCTGGAACCAATGAGTTTGCATCATCCAATGAAAGATCCAGTGAAAACAATGGTGTTCATTGCCACTTCCAATCACTTCAGAGGCATATCCCTAGAGTGAGACAATAATTACCTTCAAAATATGAGGAAGGCATATCAAGGAGTAAACTATGGATCCATTCTAGTTTAGGAGGTATTGATAAGGCTCCTGTCAATTGTTATCCCCAAAATTATACCATCAGTTCCCTCAACCACCTACTGAGGGAACCACATGACATAATCCCACCTTGGACACTCATGCATGGGTACCAAGTAAGTCACATAAGATGTAGAAAGCTATGGATAACTGAAAGTGGGATCATATCCATTCTCCCACTGATGAATCCCTTTGGAATATTCCGATTCTAACCAGTGAGTTGGCTCATATCCCTACTCAATAGGATCTTGTTTGAAAGTAAATTCGTTTAGTATGAAAGGGGGGTGGTTCATATCCCTACCCCTATGCATGAATCACATTGACATATTATAATGGCACAAGGATTATAGGAGTGGGATTATATCCATGCTTTAATTGAAGATAACTTCCATTACCTATTGGATATAGAAAATGTGAATCCAAAATTCTTGTATACACTTTGCTAAAGTGTCAATACATTCTAGAAACAAATGAGTAAGTCCTCCGACATATTCCAACACTGGTAAAAATATAGGGATAAGAGCATATTTTTGTCCTGATACCTATAGAATCAGAACACTTTGATTAGTATGAACAAGTGGATAATCAGGATAAAACACACATTCTTGCTCCTATCCATGAGGATTATTAGCATATTTTGATAAAATACAAGGCATCGAACTAGAATAATATTTCCATTATAATCAGGGAGAAACAAGTGTGAGTTGTAAATGCATTGGTAAAGGTATACATTCCTATTAAAAAACACTGTAAGTATACTCCAAAGGCATTGGACTGGGCTTGTATCCCTATTCCAACCAGGAATCACCAACTGAGAGCAGAACATGCCATGGGATAGACACACATTCCTATTAAAAAAAACTAGGGACATACTCCAAAGGTATATGAACGATTTAAAATTCATATTCCAACTAAGGATTGCCAAGTAAGAGTGGAACATTCCTCAATACATGCTCATATTACTATCAGTGAATCTATTCAACATACTATAGTAGCTAACATAGTCCATTATCATCTCCTTACTTCCACTGATAAACAACTACAACAATATTGTTTAGAGGCTATATAGAAGGAGGATCATAATCCTTCTCACATTACATAAGGTTTATTGGAATATTCCTGAAGGGAATGAATTTTGAACCAGGCTCATATCTCTACTTTATCCAGGGTTGACCGATATATTTTGGAAACCACCCATAGTTAGGATCACATTCCTACATATAATGTGAAATCTTACCAAATACTCCAAAAATTTCTCATCCATGGGTTTATATTCCTACAACACTAGATAGTTATCAATATATTGTTTTTAGTTGTCATGGATCAATATTATTTCCCTACTCATCCCCAAAAGGTAGGTCAACATATTCTGGCCATGACATAGAATGAGGATCATATCCCTAGTATTCTCAATACCACTGTCCTTGAGTCTGTTTGATGCATATCCACAACACCTCAAGGGTCCATCAACTCTTTGACCAAAGAAGATGGCAATCATTACCTTGATAGTCCTCCTTGAGGTAGTGTGTAGATGGATCGCTAGGACTCTACCTCTAAAATCCGCAGTATTCCACCTCCCCACGGTGATATCTCCCTTGGGCATGGAAATAATCCCTTTACCTAGATACCTTCATATGGAGAGGTTCTCAAAACCCAAAAACCTTCATATAGAGAGGTTCTCAAAACACAAAGGTCAACTGTATATACTTACCCATATACTACTAGAAACACTTCACCATGGTCAACAGGAGACCCAGAGAAGTGACCTCTATGGTCCGACCAGTTAGAGGCACATAAGTCTGACGAAGAGGAAGAAAAAATTTAGATATAGAGATAGTTATCTACAAAAAACCTCCCAACCATGTTCTGCCCTTTCTTCACTTCTGAATATGAGATCCTAGTTGATCTAGAGAAATATTGAATAACTTACCTATTCCAAAATATGTGGGAAACTCATTAGTGGTTAAAGGAAAGACACCTCCCTTATCTAGGATATGAGGGTCACCTTTAAAAAATCAATATAATCTATTTTCAACTAGACTTGGTTTCTATAGGCATGTCCTTGGACAAAAACTAGAAAATCTTAGTAGAAATCCACAACAGGCTTTCCGCCATTTCACCACAACTCTTTAGAAACTAATCACTGAAGCCTCATTAGGTATTCATGTCCAAGTATGGGGAAATTATAGAGTATTAATCATCACCCACCCCTATAATATAAAAATTACCCACATATGGAATCTTGTAATTTCATATCATACAGAAAAATCAAGGGACCAAGGAATGAACAAACTTGTTGGTCAATACAACAGAATACCCTATCTTTAAATATAGCAAGATGTTGTGAACAAATGGAGATGAATACCCATAGTTCTTTAAACTAGGCCCCTCAAAATAATGGGAATGAATTTTAGACACAGAAGATGAAGTTATATCCAACTAAGAAACTTACCAGAGAAAATGACTCCCATCATGGGCTACCATTTCACCCAGATCATAAACGAGTATAATTAAGCCAAATAAAATTGGTCACATACGGAGCTTCCATACCATCCATCCAAGAAAAAACATATACCATATGGCTCGAGGAATATTTACCACCACCCCCACCCCTCATTTAATTGATTCTTAAGAGGATTTAGGAAATATCAATGGTAGTTTCAAACAATTCATAGCCCATAGGGCCAGGTGAATTTTTATCTAAATCACCATCACCAGATTCATCACACCCTAAGAGGTTCATGGATAAATCCATAGTGGTTCTAGATCAACCCTAGGAAATAGGGATAGTATAATTTATATCTCATTTCCCATTCTAAGAGTCATCAAATCCTTGACTAGAGTCCTGAAATCCTCAATAGAAAGATCAATAACTGATAATGGTGGCCCTGAATAGTCCTCATCCTAAAGGGATGGGGTAATTTTTAACATTGTTAAAATCCAATAGGTAATCCGTATTCTACAAGTTTGGATGAAATATTAATGGTGGGAATCCAATTTGTTACTCCTGTCATAAGAAGACCCTTTCCTATTCAGGACCTGTTTAGTAAACATGACCAGAAACTCCCTCAGGGGCACTAATAACAGATTGAGATGGGAGGAACCTATGATGAAGGCAATAAAACACCATAGGGTTCATAATCCAAAAAAATACCAATATTTTTACGGGTTAGAAAAATTAACTTGATGAAAGTAGTAGAGAATCACCATTTTAAACTGAGATTAATGGGGGAAACTACGATTTCTCGATTCACCACAGTGAATTTCATCACCATAAACACAATAGATATTGTGTACCAATACAAAAATGCAGGTGGATGAAATATAGAAAACATACCTCAAGAGGAGGGTGATAAAGATGCACCAATTGAGGTTTCACATATGCATAATCGGAGGAGAATCCAAAACTTGGAACTTCTAAATATTATGTTTCCACTTTTATGGGGGAACACTTCCATGAAAAAACGGAAAGAAGTGGTTTTGTCCCAATTTTCACCTAGAAGAGATGAAATTTCTTCCATAGAGGAGGAGTTTGTAAAGTTTTAGAATGAGATACAAAATCTTAGACAACTCAATGAGGAGCTACTTAGGGGTATCATTTCCACCAGGTATCGTCTTTAGACAGAGTTGAATATCAATCCTCCCACACAACAAGAAAGAGACAATCCACCTATAAGAGTTTCACCTAAGCATCATGCTAGATTTGGATCTTGAAAAAAATGATCTATATCAATGAAGAAGTCGAATATGATCATTAAATCCCTCCATTATGAAAATAGTCTCTCCCCCTCCAGGGAGATAATTCGGTCTAATAAAAAATTGAGAATCAGTGGGAGATGAAAATAGAGACACCTCACTAGGTCCCACCCACTCCCTATAGATGAGAGAAAACCTAGAAAATAGTACCTACAAGAACTTCTTAATTCCATTAAATCCCCAGCTACTTAAATGAAATCCATAGACGAGCAGCACACACCCATGCAGCCCGATAAGTATACATATCCCAAATGGGGGGATGAAACTTTTAACCCATAAAATTTTGGTAATCCAATCTTCTTAAACTTTGATAACATGATAGATCTATAACAATATACCATGAACATCGTGTCCTAATTCAGTTTGATGATGGTCCCTCGATATCAATAGGAGGTAACCAAGATGATATTTTTTTGTACAGACTTTGATAGGGCCAATCTTTTTTTGGTAAAAAATCCTACAGATTGGATCCACTGTTGGATGGGAAGACCTTCATCTTCAATTCCATTACCAGTTCTGCTCTACATTATGGAAAAATAGAATTTCGAACCTGATAAACTGAAAGTATTCTAAAAATGATAGGGTGTCTAAATTCAAATCCAAATGGAAATGGTTAGCCTATTCACTAAGTATCCTTCTCTCATAATAGAAATTTATGGATCTCTATGAAGAAAATATTAGGCATAAGCTGCAGAAACATCTGATCTTAATGAATTATCTAGGTGGATTCCACTATTTTGTAGAAATGACACAACAACTGGAAGGTGACAATCAGTGGACCTGATCTAAATCTTGTCCCATATCCTTGACATTGGGGAAAAGGGTCAGTAAGGTATATACTATAATTTTTACCCTCAAACCAATAAAATACCCATTCAAGAACCTAGGTAGCCCCTAAATTGTCCAGTGCCTCCTTTCAAGTAGAAACAATAGAAAAATCTCCCTCGACCAGAAGAAAAAATAGATCAGGGTCACCCGTTATTTGAGGATTGAAGTAATAAATTGAACTCCTTTAAAAATGATAAGGTCCTCCGTAATTTCCTCATAGCCATGGAAAATAACCTACTTAAGTTGTCACAACCTAGGAGACCCAACAATGTAAAAATCACTGATCATCCCGACTACTACCCTTTCCATAGGAGGTTGGGTCACTCCATCTAGGATTGTTTCATCTTAAAATACATTCTCTAAAGCATATTTCATTCTGGATACATGATTCTAGAGAATTCAATGGCACAAGTTTCTTTTATAAAAATTTCTCAACCAATAGATGTGGGTGTTTGGAAGGATGTTCTGGCCAGGAATACACATAAGTTCGATAATTGGATGACTTGAAATCTAGTTGACTGATCTCATTCCACCCTATGAGAAAATATTCATAAACCCATAACACTCCCATCACCTGGGTAGGTGACATTGAATATGTATCCTTGAGGTGGATGTAATCAATAGAAACATGAATAAATAGAATATTTTGAGTCATATTCATTTTATACACAAGATATAACTCTTAAAAACTTCTTTCCTACAATGTCCAATGCACGAGTACCACCCCACCAAATGGAACCCTCACTAGAAAAAGAGATCCTCTTTTGATATGTTAACATAATACCCATAGAAGACCGCCTCTCCAATGATGAGTATTCCTCTGAGTATGAGTTCTTCATACCTAAATGGGGAGCTAGAGCCATATAAATTGGAGCCGAGGGTACAGGGGACAACACGAGTACAGTCTAACATGTTATCTCAATCATATCCATGAAGAGGACATATGTAATCAAGACCCATGGTAAATCACTCTTTAAAGGAAAAAAGAATCACAGAGGTGTCCCAAATCCCTCCAATAGTCATCCAAGACCATTCATCTTACACAACCGACTAGAAGGGGTGTGATTTTATGGGCAACATAGACAAAGAGGAAGGCCGGTGTGACCTACGCCACTGGAAGCTGATACTCATCTAAACTATGGACAAGCATTAGCCCCATCTACCTCAAACAACATATCTCTTGGACTTAATAATAAGGATTATCCCCACATGATGAAGTATAGTCCTTTTCACTAAATTAATATATTCTGAAATAATTGGAGGTTTTCCTAGCTAAACTCTGAATTATAGATGCACACCGTAATTCAAAATAACTCATATAATAACTCATCGAAGAACTATAGAGTCCATAAGAATTTGAGATAGAAGTCATTCTTTCCAAGTTTTATCAAGTGGAGACTATAGCATTAGAAATCCCTATCACCATATTGTTCACATAGTAGTATTGGGATGAGTTCATCCTAGGACACATAAGACCCATATACAAATATAGAAAAATTTAAAATGTCAACATATGATGGGATCTGATTGACAATGGTTCTAGGATCAACCACATATCGATTGAGACCCTCTAATATTTGGGATATAGAGAGGGGGATTTATCTCCTACAAAGATGGTCATTCAAGGGTGTGATAGGATAGATCAAAGAACTCTTGGTAAGATCAATCTCAAGGATCATTTTGGGTATTTCACATATAATAATGAGTTTGTGGTTATCTAAGAAGACACAAAATATAATGTCCTTCTTGGAAGGCCTTGGGTTCACATCTATGTTGTGGCACCTTAAATATTTCATCAGGTTTTGAAATACCAAATCGATTGGATGGTCCGTATAATGAATGGTGGTAGTTATACCTTTAATTATTATGAAGACATATATGTTGAGGTATGTTTGTATAAAATAAAGGGAAAACAACCATTGATGGATAATGGTATTCAGGTTTCATCCCCTAATGGATTGGGACCTCCTTAGAAAATACCTATGGCATACTTGATGATGATTATGTACTACCCATAAACCTGACTAAGGTAGTAAAATTAATCCAAGATTTCAAAGTTCCTCCTATCCCAAGTGACAACATTAAATAAAATCTTCCCTAGAATCTATCTAGAATAAATCTTTTTGTTGGGGATGATAATTTCTCTTCCCATGGACTCTCTCATCTCAAAAGTGATAGTGATTCCCATAGATTACCTATGGCACCTGAAAATGACTCAATGGACTCAGATATGGAAGAATAAGAAGATGAACTAAGGAACTCCCCTCCCACATTTGAGGAAGGAATATCCACCATCATCGATGAGCTCATAAAGGTAAATTTTGGAACAAAATAAGACCCATTACCTACATTGATTATTTTCACCATGCCTCTATAGGATAAATATATATACATTTCATTTCTAAAGAAATATCAATATGTTTTTTCTTGGAATTATATGAAAATTATTGGTATAAACCCTGATGTGGATATACACCATCTAGGTTGAACCAATGATCCTTGGGGTTTCAAGAAAGTAGCCAGGATTATGTACCCCTCTCATTTTACTAATATAGAGATAAAACTTGACAAATTGAATAAATACATCTTTTCCTAGGAAGTTCAATACCCAAGATGGATTGCTAACATCATCCCTGTAATGAAAATGAATAGGGAAATTAGGTTCTTCATCGATTTCAAAGAACATAATTGAAATTTACTGAAGTATTACTTCCCATTGCTGATAAGAAAACTAATGATTAGTGAAACTACAGGATTCCAAGCCCCTTTCTTCACTGATGGGTATTCATGGTACAATTAGGTAAAAATGGCCCCAAAAGATGAGGAATACACCACCTTAAGAGAACTCTAGGGGATATTTTTCTACCAAGACATTCCATTTGTATTAAAGAAAATTGTTGATACTTATCAACACTCCAAGCATGATTTCTTTAATACATTCTTGGAATAAATAGAATAATTTTATGTCGATGACATGTTGGTCAAATCTCAACAGTGATGTGATCATTTCATGAATCTTCAAAAAATATTGGATGAGTCATGGAAACATAGTTTGAAGATGAACCCACTAAATTGAAATTTCAGGGTAACATCAGGGAAATTCCTTGGATTTGTGGTATACCATCATGGAATCAAATACTAGACAAAATATACTAGTGAAATCCTAGAAATGTCACCCCATCAGAATCTTAAATATCTTAGAGGGATCTAAGGGAACCTCACTTATATTTGGTGTTTCATAGATAAACTCACTGAAAAATATCTCCCCTTCACCATGTTAATGAATAATGTAGTCACCTACTAATGGGATGATGACTTCCAAGAAGACTTTGAGAGTTTGAAATATTACAGGCTACACCCACCGATCTTGATTCCACTAGTGGATAGAAAGCAACTTATCTTATATGTGGCCTCAATGGAATGATCATTTGGAACTCTCCTCACACAAAAAATGATGTAGGGAATGAGAACAGTCTCTACTACCTCAGTAGAATGATGATAGGTATTGAGACCTACTATTAAGACGTTGAAAGTAACTACCTCATTCTTTTATTTGCAGTGAAAAAGATAAGTAATTACTTGCAGCACCACATAGTCCACTTAGTCTTTCAAATATGTGGTTTTTTGAGGTATTACCCTGTTTATTTTTTGTCTTTTATTTATTACTTGTTTTCCCCATGATTTTTTGGGGAAAAAAATGGATTTTTGGTCTTGAAATTAGGTGGTACATGTTTGGCACATGGTAAGGGGAAACCATGAGCCATCCTAGGGAGAACTATGTGCCTAGGGATAGTGGCACTACCCAGGCCACACTGCTTTCTACACAACCATGCACTATTCCCCAGGAAACTTTGTGGCCTTGTTCCTCTTTGATAGAGAGGGAATTAAGGTTTCTCCACAGTTTGGAAAACCATGCTGGATAACCATGTGACCTATCTAGGGAATTAAAAATTGGAAATTTATTCTTTTCCCATCATCTTATTTAACAACAAATCACCCTTAATATGGACCATAAAGGATATGAAGTGTAAGGACCCGTAAAATTCAAGGAAAATTTTTTCTTAATTTTTTTTGGAATTTTACAAGAACGCAGTTTCTGAAGGCACTTGATTCTGAGGCCCGGTGTGCCCAGAATTCCTATCCGAAGTTTAGCTCGGGTACGTTCAGTGAACAAACGAGCGGGAATTTCTAACTCTTGAACCGGTGCTCGGAATCGAATTCTGAGGGCACCGATGGAATCGCAGCGCTGGTTTTTTCTTAGGAACACCTCTTCCGGAGTTGCGTTTTCACGAGAGAGGTTGATAAAAATTGTGGAAGTTAAAATAAAAATTTAACTACAATTTTTATTTTTATTTTCTAAGTGGTTAAACCCTTTGGGTGGAAGTTGGGGGAAACCACCCAACTTCCCATGGGAGGTTATGAGGGTGGTGGGGCCCACACGAACCCCACCCCTTCATATTCTACAACTCCATCAACTGACAATTAATTTGATAACTTAAGTTATTTAATTAAGTGAGTTAAATGTGAATGTTTGAATTTCAAAAGTTTAAGTTATGTTAATTAATTATGTGGATTAATTCAAACTTATAATTTTCAAACTCAAGTTGTGTTAATAAAATAATTAAGAGAATTATTTTATTTTGGGTTGGAGGCTTGTTGGTTGAGATCTTTGGGAGAAAAGCTAAGGGAGGCTAGAAGATCTTCATCTTCTTCATCGAAGAACACGAAGAACGCAAAGAACGCGAAGAACGCACCGATCTCCGACGAAGAACGCTAAATCCTCAGAGATCGACTACGCGATGCCTTGTACCACGACGCAAACGACGCCTTCTTCCATGATGATTCTCCTTTCATGATGCCTCTTTCCACGACAGTTATCTCCACGACGAATCCTCGCTCAACTTGTTCGATGAGGTAGGGGTTTATTTTTGTTCGTGATTACTGCCTTGACGTTCTTCGTGAATTATGACCATTTGATATCGATTAACGAGAGGGGGTCAGACCGCAAAAACATGGCCGACCCTCCTCTCTTATCTATGTTGTTGATTCTAATGTGGATTTGAATGGGAATGGCACAGTGTCGTTGCTCCGTGCGGGATCATGCGGTAAGGAATGCGCGGTGCCGTCGCGTCGCGCCGTGAAATCAAACAGGGTCGCGACGCCGTCGCGCCACATCAGAGAAACCCAAAGACACTGCGGCCGGAGCGGGGCCGCGGAAGAGGGGCGCGGCGCCGTCGCGCCGCGCCAGACAAACCAAGGCCGCGGCCGGTTCCGGGCCGCGGCGAAGCAGAGAGACTGGCGGTCGGTTCCGGGCCGCCGACGTCAGAGCAAGGGGGAACCGGTCGTCGCCGGTTTGTGGCAGGAGAAGCTGGCCGGCCAGAGCGGGCCGGCCGGTTATGGAGAAGCCGGGGGTTACGAACCCCCAACGGCCGGCTCAAGCAGCCCCCATAATGGGGGGCCGCGGTTACAAAGACAGGGGGCGGGCGCCCCCCCCCCCCTCAACAGCTCGACCGTTTGGCCGAGCACCTGGCTAGCGTGCCCACCGCGCCGCGCCCAGGCCGGGCCGGCTGCCTGGCCGGTCTGCCAGGTCGGGCCGCGCCGCGCCGGCCGGGCCGGGCCGACCCTGGGGGTATCGGGCCGGGTCGGACCGGGCCCGAACCCCTTAATACCGAATCTCTTTCGATTCGTCGCCCATAACTTGAGCTATGGGACTCCGATCGACGCACCGTCAGTTGAGATGGAATCCTTGGATCGAGACGGTCGTTTCAGTATATTGCACTCAAGGTTTCAGAATACTTTGGGTTTGGCCGAGTTGGTTCGTACACGAAACCAACCGGGCCCTCGGAGCGGAAACACTCCTAACTTGAGCTCCGGACGTCCGATTGACGTGTCGTCGACTTTGATGGATTCCTCTTAGTGAGACGGATCTTTTGGATTACTCCGCCCAAGGTTTGGATGCAGGTGGAGCATGATCGGGTTGGTTTTGATTTAAAAACCAACCGGGCCCCTGGGACGAAAAAGCCAATAACTTCCAGACCGGGCGTCCGATTGACGCGCCGTCTGTGACGCTGAGTTCCTGTTCACGATACAGAACTTTTGGATACATCAACTCCGGAATTTGTGTCAGTTGATGTATCAGCCTCTCGGCTCGTGGAGCGGACCCTCCCGAACGAGCTTGCTGTGTGCGTGAACCCTAGAGCTGGCTGCGTTTGCGACTGTGACGATGACGACGACTGTACAGAGATCCTCAGTGAATTCAACGGCGACGACTACAACACTCAGCGATCCTACGTGGATCAGTGCTACTGATCCTGTGAGTGTCCAATCCTGTGTGGGTCAGTGCTCAGCGGTTCTGTGTGAGCCAGCGCCTAAAGATCCTGTGTGGGTCTGATCTTGTGTGGGTCTTTGCGGGGGTTAGTTACCTATCGATCCTTTCTGGGTCAGATCCTATGTGGATCATTGCGGGGGTTAGTACCTATTGATCCTTTGTGGGTCCGACGACTTAGATGAATCATTGGCTATATCTGATCATCTCTATCGTCATACGAAGAAGTATACCTGTGTGAGCTGAATCTTGTTTTGCTTTCCTATGTGGATTGTGTTGTGCTATCCTGTGTGGATTTACGTTTTTCTTTCCTGTGTGGACTGGGTTGTACTTGGGCTCGGATGTTGGAGCCTAATGAGAATTGATGACTTAGGTATATGTATGGGCATATACCTAAGTAGTGACAGATGTTACTTCGTGATTTCACCTTTCCTTTGTGGATTATCCTTTGTGGATTCTGGGAGACCTTCGGGGGTCTCGGGGTCCCTACTGAGTAGCTTATACTCACCCCTGCACGGGCTATGTCCACACTACGTTGTGTTGGTTGCAGACGACGGACAACGCTGATCGCGGTTGAGGCTGGTGGAGTAGGTCGATACTTGGAGGTGGACCACTGGGTGGGACATACTCGGAGCGGAAGGCTGGACCCGAGGAGCTGTGGAGGCTATCTGTACTCACCCTTCAGGTGGGACTTCCAGTGGATGGGTCGACACTGCGGCTCTACTTTACAGTTGTTGTTTTCCCTTTCCAGTTGTAACTTATTTTCAGTTTGGGTTTGTATACTGGTCCACTTACTTTTCCTCACTTACTATTGTACTTAGTTTTTACTTAGTGTTTACTTCTACTGCTTGCTTGCTCTATGGTGTTTGTTTACTTTACAAAGGCAATGACTTCCCTTTTTACCGGTAATTACGCCTTGGTGCTAGTCGCCAGCCCCTGGCCTATGGAAGACGGGCTTGGGGTAGTCACGGCACAGGCCCCAAGGACGGGTCGTGACATGAAGACCTAGGAGCTTTCTCCAGTCCCTTTTTGACCCCTTGAACTATAATATTTGGGTGGTACTGGGCTTATTTCATCAAAAAATCATCAAGTAAATTTCATTTCTATTGATTTATTCCATCTTCTATAGTTCCACTTCCTCCTTCTTTGTGTCCTTCTTTTACCGTGGTTTGGTTGACCTATTAAGGGTTTAATCTTTATTTTTTGGGTGAAATCATGATGGTTTTGGTTGGATATTTCCTTTATAGGGTTCCTTGGTGGTGTATATTTGGTTTTCCTCCAGATTCCAAATGTTTCAAAGCTTGAGGTAGGTGGTTCCATGATTTTACATTATTAGATAATTTTGGTATTCTTGATTGGTTTTATTAATGTATTCTATGAACCATGTCGGAAGTACGAGATGTGTTTTCAAATTGATTTGAAGTGCATATTTTTTGGAAGATTTATTTCTAAAATTAGTTTACTGTGTTTCATGTATTCCCATTTGTTTTAATTTATAAATGTGTTTAATGGTTTGTGTGAAAGTTGTGAAATATGTTTTAGAAATGGGGTTTAGGTTCATTTGTGATGAAAGTTGGTATTATAAAGGATATGAGTTTTTTTTCAATTGAGATTCATTATTATGTTTCATTAATGTGTGCTATGAATTGTACAAATTATGTGAAGCACATTTTAAAATAGATTTTCTATGCATATAAATATTAAAGGGGGTTTCCCATGTAAATGGTTGGATTTTATTTTTGCACTTCTTGTTGTGTTTCCAAATGGGTTTTATGCATTATTAAAGTCATATGAAACATGTTTCAAAATGGATATCGCATGTGTGTGAATTTGAGACTATTCTTGATTGTGTAAAATGATGTTTTCCATGTGAGATTTAATTATTGGATGAATATGCTTATGGAAGAAATTGATTTTCATGTGTGTTAATTATTATTGGAATGTACATGTGAAAGTGGTGATTTATGTGACATGTGAAATGGAAGTTGCTCACAAAGGGAATCCCAACTATCTAGGTAAGTGACTAAAACTAATACACTTGTTGATTAGGAAGGGGCAAGGCTTAGTTTCCTCTAGTAGTATTTACACTACAACACTAACTAAGCATGTGACATGATTAGAGACCACTAGACCTTGGTATGTGATCCACTCTAGTGTCTTTTGAATAAGGATTTTTTGGGTTTTAGATTAGGATTAAAGACCACTATACCTTTGGATGAATCTACCTCTAGTGGATCGTGCACAAGGACGTTGTGGGTTTGAGTTGGGGGAGATTATCACCAATGTAAAAAGTTCCTAGGCCCCCCTAGTACTAGTACCAATAGGGATTTACCATGGTTTTATCTTATGATGTGATTTTTTTATGATGTGGTGCTAATATATGGAATACCTTATATATATATTAACTTCAAAGAAAGTTTCTTTTGAGAAATTCTTTCTTAGAAATTTCTTCCTTAAAATGTTTTCTCGGATTTTTTTTCATTAATTTTTTTATTAGAAATATTTCCAAAGTTATTATGAAGACATTATTGTTGACTTTCCTTCAAATGTTATATTATGGAATCCTTATTTTGGGTAGAATCATATTGGTATTTTTCTCACACCCTACATCGGTCGTTGGGTGTATGTTGACTTTGTTATGAAAGATCCAGGTAAATGTAAGATGCTCTATGGTGGTGATTATGGATATAGTTGATAGTGTTTAACTTAAGGAAGGAGTTAGGGGTGGAATATTGAGGGTGATAAACCTTTTTTTACATGAAGGTTTGGAGTTGTGGTTTAGTTGTTACCATTTCATTATGGTATTTTTGTTTTAGTGAATGTTGTAAAATGTTGAATCAAAATTTTTGATGTATCTCCTTTGGTTATGATTATTAGTTATGTGATGTTTTATTCTTGTTGTATTTTTATGGTTAATTAAATAGGTGAAATCATTACCTAAAAACGTATTTTTGACACCTATGAACTAGTTTCTAGACCATGGGGATTGATAACACTCTTCATGACATGTCTCAGGATAGGTCGGGTGTCGGTTTGGATGGGACTCTGGATTGGTTCATGAAAAAATGGTATCAGAGTAGGTTTTTCTCTTTTTGGGTCAAGTTATTTGGTAATATTTTGGATATAATAGAGCTAGTATTGTTGGGGCTTGATGTTATGGTTACAAGTGGGGTGTATGAAAAACACACCGCATGACATGAATCGAGTCACTGTGGGATGTTGGAAATCTGGGTTGAATTCTCCTACATGTGAGATTTATATGTTGTAGACTGTGCGTAGACACTAGATGGGGTTGAAGTGGTTTGGCTTTTTAGTGTGATAGATGTGGATTTTTTTTATTTATAAAAGTGTTTGGTAAAAATTTAATTGCTGTAAAATTTCAGAACATTGCATTGATGGATGTATCGATGGTCTTTTGTTGCGGTTGTTTCTTGTTGTAGAATGATGCCTCCATGGAGACCTTTTGTGTAACCACAAGAAGAGGATCAAGATATTTCCCCCTCACTAATTTTTCAAAGACTATTAAAATCAGTGTTTTGGGATTTTCATGCTTTGGGCAGGGAGCGAGATATGGACCTACGCAGGTTAGAGAATCCTAACTAGGTCCTGTAAAGAAAAAAGCACTAGAGTTCCTCAAGAAAAAGACTCATTCCTTCCAGTGTAGCATGGTACCCCAATAAGTAGAGGAGTGTGTTGAGAAAATATATGTGGTGTTTTAGTTTCTTGATACTCCTGAGGTAGTTAGGGTTAATTTCATGTCATTCATGTCAGAAGGTTCTAGTCGAAAATGGTGGGGATGAGTGGTTCAAGCTGGAGATCATGAGAAGATGGGTTGGAAGGATTTCAAGGTCATCGTCAATGAGTAGTATTTCACTAATGCCTTGTAATTATATAAGTAATTAGAGTTTTTGGATCTTTTCTAGGGAGACCAGACCGTGATGGAGTATGCTAACCAATTTTTAGAGTTGTTTCAGTTCACACCGAAGGTAGTCTCTAATGAGAAACTGAAGACTCAAAATTTAGAAATGGAGTTGTGGCCAGAAATACAATCCAAGGTCTTATTATTCAAGTTGAATATTTATGCTAAGGTGGTTAATCATGATTTAATACTTTATATTGATCATAGTAGAAATTCTAGTTTTTCTAGAATAGTGATAGCTATGGGCCAGGGTAGTGGTAGTTCATCTGAGAAGAAAAGTAAGCGGGGGGAGTAAGAGAATAAGAGAGGCGGTATTTTAGGCAATCCTTCCCATCTGTCTTCATTTGTATATTCTAATTCTAGGTTTATCTTATTCAATCAATGCAGGAAGGAATGGAACATGCAATTTATGTGTTCGTCTCTACCCATACCCTTCCATCAGTATGAAACTATGGGGAACCTTTAATGATTTTTAAGGTGGAACTCCCATATTATGGTGGTGTAGGATCTGTAGCTTTCAAAGGGATGTTATCCCAACTTGAACCATCTCATATGGTGAGATCTCAGTTTGAAAGTCATGAAGGTATAGATGGATCTTCTTCTTGGAAGATTCAGTTCATGAAAAATCCATAGGTCAGTGGTTATTCTCAGGCTCAGGAAAAGATGATCCATCTCCATGCCATGGATCAAGTTCTAGTGGAATCAGATGTAGGCCCAATGATAGTTCAAGTTCCCATTTTCATTGCATTGTCTTTAGTTGTTGCCTTGTTGGATAAGGTTCCTTCTATTTATTATATTTCTTTCTGTCTTGTGGATGTGTTGAAATTTTCAACTAAGATTATTCCTTATGTGATGGAGTTGGTGACAACGCTTGGTAAGAATCAATATCAGGGTTTCATGTTTCTATCTTGTGTACTTACCATGTTAGGGTCAAGAAGGAATGATATTTCTTGGTTTTGGAGTTGTACCTCTTTGACGTGATATTCAATATAGATTGGATGATACATTTTCAGGTGCACATAAATAGTTATTGATGACAGATGAGTTTTGTACCACATAATTAGAGCACCCATGTTTTTTCTTGTTATTGGGATCCTCGATTGGGATGTGTTGGACCTCCACTTCTGTAATTGTGAAATATCATTAATCAGATATAATTTCTCATGTTAGAGGATGATAGTTGTATCCCTGAGGGTAAATTTTCTCCTGTGCTGGATGAGTTCCCAGAGGTATTTCCAATGTATTTCTTAGGTTTTCCCCTAGAGCGGGATGTGGATTTCACCATTGACTTGGAACTAGAAACATATCCGATATTTCTTCCCTCATACACTATGACCCCCACCAAGACGAGGGAATTAAAATTACAATGGGTTGATTTGGAATCTAAAGGATTCATTCTTTTCAGCATCTCACCTTGGTCCACCCCATTTCTTTTTTCTAAGAAGGCCTATGGATCTCTCTAATTGTGTAGTGATTACCAAAAGCTGAATAAGGTGATGATCAAGAATAAGAACCCTTTAACCGGTATTCACAACATTTTTGATCAGCTTAAGGGGGAAAGGTGGTTCTCCAAGATCTAATTTAATTCTGAGTTTTACCTAGTCAGATTTAGAGATGTGGATGTTCTAAAAATATATTATTGAGTTAGATACAACCATTTTAATTATTTGGTCATTCCCTTCAAGTTGAAAAATGATCTAGTGGTCTTTATGTCACTCATTAATCAGGTATTCCACCAGTGTCGTGACTCATTTTTCATGGTATTTGTGGATGATATCCTAGTATATTCCAATGTTGAGGAGGAACAAGAGAAGTATTTGAATATTTTTTGGGAAATATTTGGGATCATCATATCTATACAATATTTTGAAAGTTCACCTTCTAGATTAGGGAGGGGAACTTTATGATTCATGTGATCTCAGAGTAGGGGGTTTCTATGGATGCAAAGAAGATTAGTGTAGTGCTATCATGGGAGCAACCAAAGATTATTTTTGAGATCAAGAGGTTTTTGGTCATGGAAGGTTATTATAGGAGTTTTGTCTGGTAATTATCTAAGCATGTTTCATCCATGAATTCACCTACCTTAAATGGAGTAATTTTTTAATGGATCTGAGAGTGTCAAGCATCCTTTAAGGAGCTTATGTGGCATTTTACCATAGACCCTATTTTGAACTTTATAGAATCTAGAAAGGGATATGTGTTTTACTGTAAATCCTCAAACATGGGTCTTGGGTGTGTGATGATGTAGGATGAAAACTTGGTGTCATATGGTTCATGCCAACTCCAGCCACATGAAATGAATTTCCCAACCGATTACTTGGAGTTATCAGTGGTGATTCATGCCTTGATAATGTGGAATCAATATATTTTTTGGGGGAAGTTTTTAGTCTATTATGATCATAAGAGCCTGGCCTGCATTTTCTCCTATAAGGATTTTAATTTGAGAAAATTACATTAGGTTGATTACTTTTTGGGTATTTATTTTGATATCATATATAACCAAGGAAAAGATAACATGTTGGTCGATTCCTTGATCAAGAAAGTGCCCATTCAAGCATCAAAAGAATCAAGTGATGAGTGGAATTTTATGGGGATTTTAGCTTATATGTTCATGGGAACCAAAGAACACAATGAAGGTGTGTTCTTGTCCAACATTCAGATGAAACCATCCCTCCTGAAGTTGATTCAGTAAGGGAAGTTGAGTGATGAGTTGTGCCAGCATTCCACATAGTTCCTAAATAGTGGGGAGGTGCCTTTTGAATGGTTGTTTTTTCTCTAAGGGAGTTTTTTTCTTCAAGGATCATTTTGTGGTGCTATTATTATTACAGAAGGTGGTGATGTAGGATAGGAACCAGTCCCAGTGGTCCATTCACCCTGGTACCACCAAGATGTTTTATGATGTGTAACAGAAGTTCTAGTGGCCAAGTGTGAGGCGGGACATAGCTAACATTGTATGACTGTGTTGTACATGTCAACAGGTTAAAGTAGAGTACCAAAGGCCCTCTAAGTTGCTTCAAACACTATCCATCCCTACCTAGAAGTGGGATGGGATCTCCATGGATTTTATTTCTGTCTTACCTCATACACCCAGGGGAAGAATGCTATTCGGGTAGTGATTGAACCTCAGAAAAATAATCCCGTTTCATTCATGTGAGGTATTAGCCAAAGTGGGTGAATTAGGACAGTTGTATGTTTTTGAGATAGTAAGGATTCATGGTGTGCCATCATGAATTGTTTTTAACAGATACCCTCATTTCACCTCACAATTTTGGGATAGCCTCCTGAAGTCATTGGGGTCATTTTTCAAGTTGGGTACAACATACCATCCTCAAACAAATGGCCACATGGACTGGGTGAATCATATTATAGAATAAATGATATGGGCATGTGTGTTGGATTTTGGAGGATTTTAGGATAGTAATTTGGGGTTGGTTGAGTTTTCTTATAATAATAGTTACTAATCATCAATTTGAATGGATCCCTTTGAGGTGATTTATATTCAGCCGTGTCAGTCACCTTTCTGTTGGGATGAGGTGGGTGAAACCTTGTTGTTGGGGCCAAGCCTTGCGAAAGAAACATATGATAAAATTAAGTTTACCAGGAAATGGTTATTGATGGTGTAGTGTCTCCATATGTCTTATACCGATAAGATTCCTAGAGATTTGTAATTCTCTCTGGATGACCGGGTGTTCTTGAAAGTGGCACTTCATTTAGGTCACAGTCATTTGGTTAAGAAAGGGAAGCTAACACTAAGGTATTTGAGACCTTTTGAGATTAATAAGAGAGTTATTAAGGTAGCATTCCAGTTGTATTTTCCCTCTTATTTTATGTCAAATAATGATGTGTTCCATGTCTCCCAACTAAAAAAGTACAATCTAGATCTGTCTCAAATTTTTAATTAGGAAGATTTGGATTTGGAGGTTGATTATTCAATATTTGAGCAGTTAGTGTGAATTGTGAATTTTTAGGATAAAGTGATTCATAGGAATTACATATCATTGGTCCAAATATTTCATTAGCATTGTATTTATAATCATGATACATGGGAAAAGTAGTCTTGTCTTGGGGAGGAGTACTCATTTTTGTTCTCAAATCAGAATTTGGAGTGAGTTTTGGAGGGCATAAAGTTCTCATGGTGGGGAGAATTGTCAGATGTGTGATTTTGTTTTTAGGTATTACCTTTTTTATTTTTGGTCTTGTATTTATTACTTGGTTTCCTCAGTATTTTTTGTTGAAAAAATGGATTTGTTGGCTCAATAGTAGGAGGCACATGGCTGACACACGATTAGGGGAAACCATGCGCTAGCCCAGGGAAAACCGTGTTCCTAGGGATAGTGGCACTGTCTAGGCCACACAGATTGCCTCATGAATATGTACAATTTGAAATTAAATTGTGCGGCCTTGTTTCTATTATCCAGAGAGGGACACCCAGTTTCCACATGGTTTAGAACACTATGTGGGATAATAGTGAGACTTTTCTAGGTAACTAAAAATTGGAAATTTACTTTTTTTTCTCCTTCAATTCAACTTGAAATTACCCATAATCTGAACTATATAGGATAAGAAGGCCTAGGATATTCCTATACTCCCTCTTAGACCCATTGAAATCCAATCTTTGGGTGTTTTTGGCCTTGGTTATTCAATAAATCATCTATTAAGTTTATTTTCTCTTGATTTCTTCCATCTTTTTGGGTTCCTCTTCCTCCCTCCTTGTGTTCTTCTTTTCCAATGGGTTGTTTGAACTATTAAGGGTTCAATCTTGAGTTTTTGGGTAAAATATTGATGTCTATGGTTGGATATTGTATTTATAAGTTTCCTTGGGGCTGCAGTTGTGGTTTTCCATCAAATTCAAGAACTTTCCTTATTTTAGGTAGGTGGTTCCATGATTTTACATTATTATATGATTTTTTTGTATTTTTTCTTGGTTTTGTAAATGTGTTTTATGAATAATGTGGATGGTGAAAAATGTGTTTTCAAAGGTATTTGAAGTGTATAATTGTTGGAAGATGGTTTTATAAAATAATTTGATTGTCTTTCATGTGTACCCCTCTATTGTTCTTTATAAATTTGTTCAATGGATTGTGTGAAAGGTGAACAATATGTTTTAAAAATGGATTTGAGGTACATATGTGATGAAAGTTGTGTTTCTAAAGGAAATGGGGTTTTTTTCATGTGATATTCTTTTTTATGTTTCCTAAATACGTTCTATGAATTGTGAAAATGATGTGAATCGTGTTTTAAAATGGATTTTATGTGAATTTAGATTGAAAAGGGGTTTTTCCCATGGAAATGTTTGGATTTAATGTTTTATCTTCTTGGTGTGTTTCCAAATGTATTTATGAATTGTGCATGGGGTGTGTAACGTGTTTCTAAATGGATTTGGTGTTTTTGTGAATTTAAAAGTGACATTGATTACGGAAAATTATGGTTTCCATGTGATCTTTTATTGTTGTATTAACATGCTTGTGCAAGGAATAAACTTTCATGTGTGTTCATGATGCTTGGCATGTTCATGTGAATGTGATGATTTATTTGACATGTGAAATGTAAATTGAGCACAAAGGGAATCCTCAGTATCTAGGTGGGTGAATAAGAAAATGTACACAAGTTTATTTATTAGGGATGTGGCCTAGTTTCTTTTTATAGGATTGACACTATAACACTAAATGAACTTGTGATTTGACTAAAGACCACTAGAGCAGGGGATGAGTTCCCATCTAGTGGATCAGGTATGAGAACTTTTTGGATTTTGGATTTTTATTGGATATCACTATACCTTGGGATGTGTTCCCCTCTAGTGGATCCTGAATGAGAACACTATGAGTTTTGGTTGGATGAGCTTATCACTGAAGTATGAGGTTACTAGGGTCCTACTAGTACTAGTACCTATAAGGATTTCCCATGGTGGTCTCTTGTGATGTAATGTTTTTTAATATGGTACTAACTGTTGGTATACGGTGGAATTTTTTTCATTTTAACTTCAAAGAAATATTCTTTTGATAAAATATTTATTATAAATGTTTTCCTTAAAATGTTTTCTTAGAAATGTTTTCCTTAAAAAAAATTCTTAGAAATGTTTCCAAAGTTATTATGAAGATGTGCATGTTGATTTTTCTTTAAATTTTATATCATAGAATCCATACTTTGGGTGTAATCCAAGTGTTCTTTTGTTCAAACCCTACATGTACCCTTGGTTGTATGTAGACTTTGTTATTCGTGATCCATGTAAATGTAAGATGTTCTATGATGGTGATGGTGGTTCGGTTTCTAGTGTTCCACTTATTGAGGAAGTTGGTGGTGGTTGCTTGAGGGTGATAACCCTCTTGTTTCATGGGTGTTTTTGAGTTTTGGTTTAGTTGTTCCATTTCTGTTGTGGTATTATGGTTTTGGTTAAAGTTGTAAAATATTGAATCTAAAAATTATTGTATCTCCTTTGGTTATGATTATCAGTTTTGTGATGTTTTTTTTATTTTTCGGATGTTCATGTTTAATTACATGGGTTAAATACTTCCACATAAATTCATTTTTAATACACAGGCACTAGTTTATAGCCAATGGGGATCAGGAACGCCCTTCAGACCATGTCCCAGGATAGGTCGAGTGTTTTGTTGGATAACACCTCTTCTTGGTTCGTGGCATAGTCTCTCGTATCAAACCGCTAAACTATATACTTGTTTATTCTATACTGGATAGAAGTTAGGCATGATAGGTTGTTATTATACAACAGTATGACATATAATTCATGTCATAGAAGGTAGTGAAAGGGAAGGCCCTGGATAATTTTTTACTGCACATCCTACACCAAAAATTACACCAGTAAACACCAAACTTCCAAACGTTGTGGTTTTCTACACCCATGATACTCCCCAAACATGGAAGTTGTATTTTAATATTTACATCCATATTAATATTAGAAATATCTAGTAAAATCCAAAGCTCAACTGAGTTAGTCTAAGTAATATATTTGTTTCTATAGAAAAAGAAACTTTTCTATACTCTCTATCACAATCCGAAGGCTGCACTAATAACGAGGTAGAATAAAAATCCCTCCTTATAAGCTTGGAACTATACCTAAAACTACAGATATCCTACCTAAAAATAAAAGGTTATTTAAATCTAGTGATAATGTAGATTAAAAATTAATATCCCATTAAAAAGGAAGGATTTCCCCTAATTGGTTATGTTGTAGGACTGATAATATAGCTTTCTTTTTATCCAATATTGCATCATGTCCATTAATCACAAAATTTTCTTACCGATTCACTGGATAATGCAGCTACAATTATAGATGACCCTGATTTGGATGAGGTGTTCTTCCATATCATGAATTGGAGGATGGTCTCATTATTCATCATATGTGACATGGATGAAATCAATCAAATAAACACTATCCAAGAGGATGATGAACTAAGATCCACCCTTGGATGGATGGTTCCTATAAATTATTTTCTCCAAAATGGGACTCTCCCGATGGATTGATCCATAAGGGAACAAACTCAACATCAATAATCGAACATTACCCTTTGGGATGGTCTGAATAAGAAAAAGGACCTCTATAAGTGAGGCTTTGATAGAATCATACTTAGATACATCGTAGAAAGAGATATTCCTACCTTAATGGAAGAAGTACATGAAGTCTCTTGCAATTATCATCAGTCTGGGACCAGTCTCTCCCACTAAATTAGGAGACTTAGTTACTACTAGAAAACAATGATTCTAGAAAATGAGGAATTTACCATGAAATGTCATGAATTCCAGATTAATGAAAAATTCATCCATAAACCCCCATAATTTCTACATACAACCAAACAATCCTGGTCATTTTACATATGAAGAATGAATATTGTGGGGCCATACCCCCATCCAAAGCTAAGAAGTTTAAGTATAGCCTTACTGCTACCAACTTATTTTCCAAATGGGATGAGGACATACCCTTCAAGGAATTCTAGATGAAGAATAGCATTAAATTCATGAAGTCCAATATCATCACCAAATTCAGAGTCCCTCAGACGATATTGATGTAAAATAGTACCAACTTATATTCTATTGAGTTGAAAAAATTGTATAAAGAGTAAAACATCCAGTCCAACTATTTATCATTCTATCATACTACGACAAATTGAAAAATAGAGGCCATTAATAAGTCTATGCTAGATATACACTAGAATATGACGAAAAAGGACAAGTAGTCCGGGCTAGAAATGTTCCTCAATGATTTCTGGGCTTACCATACCACCACATGTGCGGCTATACAAGAAACTCCATATTCATTATTGTATGGAACTAAGGCATTATTACCCATATAAGTCCAGATTCCCTCACTTTGAATAGCAATCTACAGACAACTCTTAGATAATGAGATGTCACAAAAGTGAGTAGATAAATCAGAGTAGCTCGATGTGAAAATTTTTGTACACTTCACAACCTTGAAGTCTATTAGAATCAGATCACATGAACCTTAAATAAAGAGAATCTCCCCTATTCATTCCTTAAAGGAGAATTGGTTTTGGCTCTCAGAACCAAAATGATACGAGGAAATAAACCTCAAAATCTAAAACATAGGTGGTAAGGGCCTTATATCTTTCATAAGGTCTATTCCAATGAAAATTTATAATTTACTAAAATGGATGGGGAATGTGTCACGCCCCCACCAATGAATGGTTTATCAAGAAATACTTTTCATAGCTTCCATTAAATCCTTTAACATCCTGATCGCATGATGTTAAAATGAAGGGAGGAAGTCTTGACTGCAGGATGTTAAATTGTAAGGATAATATCTTTATCACATTCCATTAAACCACACAATGAATCTTTACTTATCGTATGACATTAAATTACATGGAAGAGTTCATGGAATCCAGAATCTAAACTATAAAACACCTTACATCCTTATTACATTACGTTAAACTGCATGGATAAAATCACTTCACAGATAACCCACTACACATGATCTGGATCTATTCAATAGAGAAATAAAGGTTCCCTGTCCTTATATGTGAGTCATACACACATAGGTAATCTATCCCTTATGGAACTATTCATGGAATGATTCCTTCCACCAGTTGATATGTAGTGACACTCATATCCCAAACACTGGGTCTAGCTACAATATATCTATCCCAGTCCCAATACATCAGACTATCCACACAACATATTTAGTACATTCCAATAAAATGTATTCTTATCCAATGTACTAATAATATGATTCCTTGGGAAACTAGATCAAGAAGCCTCATATGAAAAACATGGGATACCTCTCAAGTGATGATTTCTTAAATTCGTAGACAACATTTATAGGGCTTCATGCCTTCTTTATAATGTTGAGTAACCTTCATCCTCACCAAAAAATATTAAACTGCACAGTTTTACATAACTATATACAACTTGATTCTCACATCAAAGATATAAATAAATATTCCTATACCCTATATCTTGGACCAACAATGACATGATACAAAATGTCATTGTTTTTTCTTTTAATCCATTATGCATGGTGAAATAATCCTTTTTCATTCCTTGTTTCACATAGTGATCATGGATCAAATGTTCTCAGTAATGATAGTAAGAGATTCTCCACATGATTGATACATACCAAGTCATGATAGGTTTATCATGGTCCTAGATGAAAGGCCGTAAAATTCACACCATGAGTCCCTACCGTATAATGTTAAACTACATGTTTGATGTCTCTTGCATGACATAAAATTGTGAATTACTATATAAATCACCCAATATGGTCATTATCTTTAGTGTTGGTCTCCCACCAAACCTCCATTCAAGAAATATGTGTGGCTTGATTCCTATCATCATAGGATACGTAGTGACACAAAAATTTCCAATCCTGGGTCCAACCGTAACAATCGATGAGAACAATGCCCCCTATGCATATGGGTCTGACCTACATAGATATTTTCTTGTTCAAGAACTACATGTGGATTGAATTATTTTATCACAAGATATGTCGTGATTCCCATATCTGCAATCATATATCTTGCTACAATAATAAATGAGAAAATCCCCCCCCCCCCCTCTGTATATGGGTCAAAACTGCATGGAGAGTTTCATGTTCAAGAACTAAGTGGTGATTGATTACTATCATAATAAGATAGATAGTGATTCTTGGATATCCAATCCTAGGTCCAGCTATAGAAATCTATGGGGGAAATTCCCCCCCTCTATATATCGGTCAGACCTGCATTGAGAGTTTTCAGTTCAAGTATTACCCGTGGTTTGACTCTTGTCATCACAAGATACGTAGTGATGCCTGAATCTCTGATATTACATCCCTCTACAATATAAAAAAATATGTTTCCCCTCCCCCTGCAATCAATTCAGATCTGTATAGGGAAATTTCATACAATAACTATTTTTTTCTTGATTCCTGACATTATAGGATAAATAGTGATGACCATATCTCCAATCATGGGTTCGTCCACAACATATAAAATGATAAAAATACCACCCTTTCTACATATGGGATGGACCTATGTAATGATATATCTAAGACCCAATATCATGAGGCTCTGTCAAATGCCTAGTTTTCCCTTGTTTCTCATACCAAGCATGGCTCATGTGATCTTAGCGAACCTGTAAATCCACTCTAACTGACATAACTAAGATGAAACTCAGATAGGGAACCATGTCCTAGTTATATGATTTTAAACTAAATGAAAAAAGTTCTTCACATTGAACAGATCATAAAATTTTCATATAACTCTTTTTAAAGAGGATAGATTCATACAAGATCATTAGTCATATATACAAGTTAGATCTACATATATATTTCTTTCACGCATGATAAATCCATGAAATAATGGATTAAATATATTACTACACACTAAAAAGATTATGCATGGATAAAAGGCAATCCCTACATATAAATTTTCTGATCATTGAAAGGTTCCCCCAAGTATATCTTTCATAGTATTCACATTGGTTCCCACATCCTTCTTTCATGATGTAAAACAATAAGAAAAGGAAACAATATTTATCATATGATGTTAAAATTCAAGGTAAGAATCCTTGTTTCATGATATTAAACTACTCAATAGATACATCTCTACTATATGATGTTAAAATGTGTAGTCCATCACCCATCATCACTACTTATCAAGGGACTGTAAGAACCTGACCCTGATCAGACAAAGAATGGGGTACTTAAATAATCTTTTAGGCTCCTCATCCCATAAATAAAACTTTATTTATTGAGTGCCTCAGTTTTACACAAATATTCCATATCCCATTGAAAGGAAAATAGATCTCTCTTTTTTACCATACAATCAATGCATAAGGGATTTTACCTACCAACCAGAAATATCTTGGCCCTAATGGAAGGAATCACTAATCCTTATGATCCTAACATCACCATGGAAGAACTCAGTACCTTAGGGTGTTTGAGGCTATCCCCAACATTATTATCCCATATCATTACTCATGGAATAAGAAACTAGAGCCCTAATTTATAACATTTTCATATCCCGCTCAAAAGGATAATGGATTATTCTTGACCCTTGGTATCCTAATCAAGATATTTTGTGACATTCACCTCATATTAGGTCCATGTGTATCATGACCTTAAATTTCATGTACTTAGGTCAAAGCTGTACGATCTTAAACATTATCCTTTGATGGTACAAATCACAAGACCGTAAACTACTAGTGAAACATGCACAAAAATTGTTAGGCTGAAAACCGAAAAAGGGTTTCCTAAGAAAAATTGAAATCTACACTAGCTAAAATCTTCATCTCCAGAGTTTAGAAAAAAAATAAAGCACAAATAAATTATGCATAAATCTTATATGGCCCACTATATGGCCCTATTAAAAGCTTATTCATGATCACTGGACCCCCTAGTCTAGAAAAAAGTTAGTGTAATGATTTTTTTATGTTTCCTTGATGTGATAACATGGTCATTAGGCTATGACACAATTTTTTGGGTGTTAGAAACCTTATTGAATATTATTACATCCTTAGACCACCTTGGATCCTTTTAAGTCTGAGCTAACATAATAATTTCCTTAATTTTGTATCCTTCTCTTGGAACCCCATGTACTTTGAGCTTCTTTTATATTGGATCTTCCCCATAGTAGACTGGTAATAGGAACTAGTTTATCTAAACAGACCCTTGGATCCTAGGAAGGCCCCCTTAAATCTAAAAGTTACCATCCTAACCATGTGGAACATTACATGATCCTTCAATCATCTATAGTGGACCCATACCCTCTAGTTCCCACCTCCAATTAAGTCAAATATTCCAAGAACAAGATTTATAATCCCCATTGAAATACTATTAAATTAGATCTGACATCCTCAATGTTACATTATTGTGTTTGGTACTCTTTATCAAAGTATGAATGAAACACTCCATTCCCAAATCTTTTGATGTCCCACACAATGTGACTCAAAACCAAATAGTGTATGGATTGATCATACCAACTCAAGAGCTAAACTGCCCTACGATTCAAAAATCCTTCTTAGATAGTCCTTTTCTCCATACCCCACTTCATCAACCATACGTTTGAGTCTTCAAAAATATTTCATGGCCCTATTAAAAGAGTTGGGATCTCCCTTACTTGGCCATAAATGTAATACCTATGAGATCATGCATAATGTCTTCTAACCTACCAACTAGAGGCATCACCGCCTCAAAAGTATGGAACTCTAATCCTCATGATCCCTAGTAACACTATGGTATAACTCAATACATTAAGGTGTTTTGGATCATCCCTAGTATATCTTCCCCATTCAATATTCATCACTTCAAACTTTTGGGTTATGACTTACTCAACCCATATTCCAATTATCTAGGTGGACTTGACTTCCCTAATATTTCTCCATGCACCAATAATATATCTAAAATATATCACGAACCTTGTAAAAGAGTGGGGGGAACTTCTGTTTGACCATGATATCAATGAATAATGGATTTGACCTACTAACTAGAGGCATATCCTCCTAATAGGAAAGGAATTCCAATCCTCATGAGCCCTTGGAACACCACATTGGAACTAAACACCTTAGGGTGTTTTGGTTCATCCCCGGAATGTATAAACCATATTCTATATTCATCAATCGTGTCCTAGAATCAAGACTCTAAACTATATATAATTCTACATCCTTACCATATGATGTTAAAATAAATGACATACATCGTTTTCGCATTATGTTAAACTCAATGATAGATTTATTTACCACATGACATTAAAATTCATGGATAACATTAATTTTTGAATGGAATATTACCTGTTTTAAAAGGTCTAAGTTGTAAAACCTTATACTATAGAACAAAAATAGTCTAGTTTTAAAGAACTTAAAATATCCAACTAAAAGAGACACAATTCTTTCCAAGTTAAAAAACTGAAAAGGGAATCCTAATAAAAGGTCAAGTCTCCTCTCACTCGTCATGAACATTTCATGCTCCACGAAATATTAAACACTCATAAAATAGAAAAGGTGTAAAAAATTTCATGTTGAAAACCCATAAAAGGATGGATTGAGAAAAATCCAAGTCCAATACTACTAATCCTTCCCCTATATCAATCATAGGGAAAAATTATGGAAATATAAAATAAAAAGTTATACAGATTGTAGGGACAATAATGTTTTCCAAGAAAAATCAATCTACGCTTTATAAGTCCATGAAATTTTAAAAAATATAGATAATTATCCCTCTAAGAAATATATTTTACCCAAAATATCCTTGTAAATCAGATTATCTCAAGACAACTAGATTAGGTACATCAATAAGAAATATCATTTTATGGGCATTCATGATAAATTCTCACGAATTATATATTGTGATTAAAAAAATCCAAATTCATGAATTTTGGTTTACTTGATATTATATAAAGGATGGGTATCATTGATGATATATATTTCATTAGATCAATGAAATTTCATGAAAATCATGAATTATTGAAATCTAGACAACAAAATGAAATGTTTATTAGATTTGTTCATTGATAGCATGGAAAAGGAGGAAACTTCACATACAAGAGCCTATCCTATGAATAAATAAATAAAGAGTCAACAAACTAAAATCCCATACTAGCATGTGTTCAAGTTAATCCTTATTATCTATATACTTTTTCTCTAGGGAGGTAATGGATTGGTGCAATTGATCAATAAATTTTGTTTACACCTCCGCTATAACAACCCTTCTCTTTATTACACACTAAAACATGATTTATTACAAAAACTTCACTTGATACAACATAGAAGATCGATATTTATAGTGTCTTTGGGGCTTAAGATCATTAAATAACAACTTAAAACATGAAATACAACATCTTTATTGAAAACTTCCTTTACATGACCACTGTATTCCCTCATACTTAGCATTTCATGGGATAACCTGAGGACATGCTTAAGAAAAGGGTGAGCTATAAAACCCAATAAGGGAATAAACATGGAATAACATGAGGAATACAATACATGTTATAAAATAAGAATATAAATGGAGAACAAGAGAAATAGGAACATAAATTCATGATAAATCATGATAATCATAACATGGAAATGTGGCAACAACACTTAACATGGAATTTAGCATGAGCCAAGGCTCATTGCACATGGATCATGAGTAAACCCACATTGCACATGAAGCACGATTAAACCATCACTGCACTTGAATTAGCATGAGTAAACACTCATTGCACATGACATATCATGATACTATACTTTACCCAATGCATTGGAGCGCTATCAGGGCACACCCTTCTTAAAAATTTCATTTCAAGCATAAGTGTGCCACATGGATCATATAACTTGGAATAAATCTGCAACATAAGTTATTCCAAGATTAAGTAATGTTGAATAAATACATTAAAGTACCATTCAATATGTATATGTGAATAAAGGTGAATACCCTTGATAAGGACATGTGTATGGTATTCACTACCCAATGATCTTTGCATGAAAAAATGCGGTGCAATTTCGGCAGCATAACGACGTGACATAAGGATTCATGAAAATGGTTGATGAGAGAGAAATGGGTGTCTCATAATATGTACATGAAATTTATAGTAAGTGGGTCATATAGATACATTTCCCATCAAACTTAATGGAATTTATATGCATAATAAAAAATAATTACTTCGATGTAATAGAGGAGAGAGAAATCCCTCACAGAATTTCGGCTTGGTAACAGGTGTTCATGGGAGACATTAATGAGAGATAAATGGGTCTCCAATTATACAAACATAAAAAGGGAAGTATGGGGGAGGTGATAAATCATACCCTAAATTTTTTAATTTAAAACAAAAGGGCATAACAACTTAAAGAAAATTGGACCAAAGTGAGAAAGGAATAAATCCCTTACATGGAAGTACGATCCCAAAAGCTTGGGAGAGGAATGAGAGAGGATTATTGGGAGCTTGGGTAACCTAGGGAGGATTATATAGAGAGTAAGGAAGGGTTTGGTAAAACTCCAAAGTCTTTGAGTGAAGAGGAAGTGGGAGCTTGGGTGGGTTTATATAGGAAAGGAGAAAGAATTCTTTATTATGTAGGTTTGGGACACCTCACATTAAACTAATCAAAACCACAAACCAGACCATGTTTTTTGCACATGGTTTTTTCCAAAGGGGATTTTAAAAAAATATTTTATTAGGAAAATGGCCAAACTTCTTAAAATAATAGGGTTGATTATGTGGAGGTGAGTCACACTCTCAAGGAGAACAATTTAAAAAGAAAAAATGTTTTATAAGCCTTGAAGGGTCCACTAAATCTATGTAAAATAAATCAAACAAACACAAAATCACATTATTTTAATGGTAAAACATATATTTTCCCAAAATAATGTTTATAGTGTTTTATTACATAACTATTGTGTCATTATGATGTCATAAAACACATTATATATTTAAACGGTATTTAATTTTTACCCAAAAATTCGACTGTCTTAGAAAATTATGAAAAATTAACCATTAGATAATTTCAAGGTCCGGATTCCAAAAATAATATTCATTTTATCTAAATAATTTTCTAAATATGTGAATTTTTACTTTTATAATAAAACTAACATTTATTGAAAATTCATGGGTTTTGACAAATGGGCTTCATACAAGGCAAGTCTATTGGATGAGGCCATCACTTTCTTTGTCTGAGTAAATTGGATTTGTTAAAGAACTATATTTATAATAATCATATGATCACTGTTCAATGTATATATTATCAATGGTCACAATTATTAATAGTATTTTCAAATCCAAAACATAAAACCAGATAAGTCCATACGTTTTACATAACCACAAGAAGACATTTAAATAGCCCAAGAGGAATATTCATTAATTAATTTCTGTCTCATTACAATATCCCCACCTTAAGAAATTTCTCTATTGAAATTTCCTTTTCCCACTCTAAAACAAATG
Source organism: Viscum album (assembly GCA_963277665.1). Taxonomy (NCBI): domain Eukaryota; kingdom Viridiplantae; phylum Streptophyta; class Magnoliopsida; order Santalales; family Viscaceae; genus Viscum; species Viscum album. Next base: position 622,009,941 of record OY728150.1, on the reverse strand, counting down.
TGGGTAACTCTACTTCATCACTTGTTCTAATTCCCACGTCAATTTTTTTAAACTTGTGGTTTTTCCACAACACCTTGACAAGGGACATTTTCTTATTTCGTAGAAACTTTTCTCTACGATCTAAGATGATCAGTGGTTGCTACTTGTAAGAAAGATCATCCTCTAGTTGTACTATCTCTAAATAGAGTACATGTGAAGGGTTTGGTATGTACTTCCTTAAGAGGGATACATGAAAGAAATCATGTACTTTGGCCATGGTAGGTGGAAGTGCTAGTCGATAGGCCACAACCCCAACACGATCAAGAATCTTGAAGGGGTCGATGTACCTAGGACTTAACTTCCCTTTATTTCCAAACCACATGATCTTATTCTATATAGATATGCATAGAAATACAATGTCTCCAACTTTAAACTCAAGGTCTCATCGATGGTTATCTACATTACTCTTCTGTCGACTCTGGGATGCCTTGATATGCTGCTGAATGGTTTTCACCTTCTCCACTATTTCTTTGACCATTTTTGGTCCTATCAGCTTATTCTCACTGACTTCATCCCAACATGCCAGTGTTATGCAACTATTCCCATACATGGATTCATAATGTACCATTCAGATTCTTGAGTGGAAACTGTTATTGTAGGAGAATTCAACCGGTGGAAGATGTTATTCTCATCCTCCTTTGAATTCCATAGAACATGATCTTAACATATCATCCAATGTATGAATAGTTCACTCAGATTGGCCATCAGTTTGAGGATGATAGGTCGTACTAAAGTTTAGTTCAATATCTAGAGCATGTTGAAGAATCTTCCAAAACATAGAGGTGAATCTTGGATCACCATCAGATACAATAGATTGTGGTAATCCATGCATCCTTACCACTTCCTGATGTATATCTGTTCCAGTTGATCCAATGAGAAATCATATTGAATTACAATGAAGTGTGCAGACTTTGTAAGATGATCCAAAACAACCCAGATTTCATTTTTTCCTTTTTATGTCTTCGGAAGTCCGGTGACAAAGTCCATGGTGATGTTCTCCCATTTCCATGATGGTATGGGAAATGGTTGCATCATCCGATTAGAATTATGCCTCTCTAACTTCACTTGCTGACAAACCAGGCACTTTAATGTGTACTCAGAGATCTCCTTTTTCATATTATCCCACCAATAATGTTTTCGGAGATCTCGATACATCTTTGTGTTTCCTGGGTGAATAGATAAATTTGAACTTTGTGCATCATCCAAAACTTCTTTCTTCAGCCCCAAAATTTATGGAAAACGTATTCTTTTCCCAAATCTCACAATTCCTTCTTCATTAACATTGAACTCTGAGGATTTCCCTTTTTCTGATAGCTTCTACTTTCTTCTGAATTCCCAAATCATCCTTTTGAGAATCCTTTAACCTTTCCAAAAGAGACGGTTGAGAAATAATTTGTGAAAGGATTGATGATGTTCCCTTATTTATGATTCCCATATCCATCTTCATCAAATCTAAGAAGATTAGATCGTTTTCAATTCTCATCAATGATAGAATCACTAGGTCCTTTATACTTAGAGAATTTGCCACCTTGTTCTCTTTCTCAGGGTGATAATGGATTGAGAAGTTATAGTCTTTGATCATCTCTAACCATCTTCCTTGGTGCATGTTCAACTCTTTTTGTGTGAATATATACTTGAGGCTTTTGTAGTCTATATATTTTTCACACTTCTCCCCAAAGAGATATTACCGCTAAATTTTTAAAGTGAAGATCACTACAACCAACTCTAGATCATGTGTTGGATAATTCTTCTCATGAACTTTCAATTTAATTGAAGCATAGGCAATGACTTTGTCATTTTTCATCAACACACAGCCTATGACCTTCTTCAAAGCATCACTGAATACAAAAAAATGTTCTCCACTTGTGGGTAAAGTGAGCATGGGCACAGTGATAAGCTACCTATTCAAATCCTTGAAGCTTTCTTCACATTCATCACTCGAAGAAAACTATACTCCCTTCTAAGTTATATTGGTAAGAGGGTTGCACAATCGTGAGAAATTTCTCAAAAATCATTGCTAATATATTGCTAACCCCAAGAAGCTACGGATATCTGTTACCAATGTTAGCCTCAACCATACCTCTATTACAACTATCTTGGATGGATCCACAGATATCCCATTACTTGTGATGATATGGCCCAAGAATGATACCTACTTAAACTAGAACTCACACTTGATGTACTTTTCATAGAGATTCTCCATTCGGAAGGTCTCCAGTACAGTTATATTATGCTCCTCATGATCCTCCTTGGTTTTGGAATATTTTAGAATATCATCTATAAAGACTACCACAAATATTTCTAGGTAATATATAAAGACTTTATTCATCAAGTCCATGAATATTTCTAGAGATTTAGTGAGTCCAAAAGGCATTACTATGAATTAATAGTGCCTGTATATTATATGAAAAACATTCTTGGGAATATCTTCCTTCTTCACCATTACTTGATAATATCCTGACCGAAAATATACCTTGGAAAATTATTGTGCTCCACGTAGCTAATTGAACAAGTCATCAATTTGTGGGAGAGGATACTTGTTTTTATTGTGATTTTGTTAAGCACATTATAATCGATGGAAATATGCATTGACCCATCCTTCTTCTTGATGAAGAGGACTAGTGAACCCCATGGTGAAGCACTTGGGTGTATAAACCCTTTATCCAGATTCTCCTATAGTTGTTTCTTCAGCTCCTCAAGCTCCACAACAGCCATTCTATACAAATTCTTTGATATTGTTAATGCCCCGGGTATAATTTAAATTGAGAATTCAACATCTCTTTTTGGAGGAAGAGAAGACAATTCCTCAAGAAACACATCTTAGAATTCCCTCACAATATGAATGTATTCAAGGATGGTTGCCTCCTTAAACTCAATCATCTGAGCTAGATACACGTGCTCATAGGGAATTAATATCCATGCATGAGATAATGGAGCTAAAGAAGATTCATCTTCCTCCTTGCACTTTTACAGAATCAGGGGTCGATTCTCCACATGGAGAGTGATTTCCCTATCACGGAAATTTATGTTGGCTCTATGTAAGGAAATCCAATCCATGCCAAGAATTGCATCAAATCCCACCAGAGGTAGTATGAGGAGGTTCTCTGGGAAGTTCAATCCACCTATTAAGATATGGGAGGAGTTATATTCATGGGATGCAATGATTGACCCATTTGCTGTACTCACTAAAATCTCTACTTACATGATTTTTGGTGGTGTTGGGATTGTTCTACTAAACATTCAGGATATAAAAGAATTCATAGAAACTGAATCAAAAAGTATGTTCAATATCCTTGAATGAATAACTATCGTTCCTGACACCACTTCGTTGTCAGTGTTCACTTCAGCTGTAGTGATGGAAAAATCTCTCCTTTTCTGCCTTGGATGTTTTTGGTTTCCTCCGAAAACCCTTGGCTTAAGACACTAATTTTCAAGATGACCTGGTTCTTTGTAGTCGAAGAAATGAACAACGCGTTGAGATTCGAATGGAGAGTTCCTCTCCTCTATCGTAGCAGCATGTTTCTCTTGGCTGCAGTTAATGTCTAGGTTCCCTTATCTTCCACACCTAAATAATTTCCTCGTCCCCTTAAGGAAATTTCCGAGGTGTTTCTTTCTACACCTTTGGAAAGTGGGGGGTTGCATTTTCTTAGCACCATTGGATTTATCCATTGGACTGGTAGAATTGAAGTCCAACATACAATTATTATCCCCATGACACCCCTGAGGTTCACTGATCTCCATTTCAACCTTGAGGGAACATCAGACAATTTCCTCATAGCTGTCGATATCGCGGATCGCCATGGCTTTCCGCAGGCTAGGCTTCAGTCCACTAATTAAGCGGTCAACCTTGCATTCCGGGGTAAAGACAAAGACAAAAGCATATTGTGCAAGACTTTTTAATTTTTCCTCGTACACTCTGACAAATTCATTATCTTTTTGTTTGAGTTCAAGGAATTCCCTTCCCATCTTAAGTTGGAGGGGGCTAGAAAATATTTATCAAAAAACATCTTCCTAAAATTCTTCCATTCCAATGCCTCGATCTCCTCTTCAAGCTTTGTAATTTTGATCAATTTCCACCATTGATTGGCTTCACCCCCATATGATAACCATCTAGAATAACCTTCTATTGTTCAGAACATTGATGGACAGATAAGAACTTTTCAATGGTGTTGATCTATTGTTCGGCGATTGAGGGACCAGATGATCCATTAAAAGTAGTAATACTTTGTCTCATAAAGCTATCAATTGCGACTTGTTCTTTATTGGGGGGGGGGGGTGAACGTTCCTCTTGACCCATGTTTCTATTCAATGAGTGAGTTAACTGAGAGAGTATCGTGACAAAGTTTGTGATTCCCGCTCCCATCGGATTGGGCATCTCATTAGAACAGTCATCACATTGGTCTTCACATCGATTGTTAGCTTGAGTCCTCCTATTACCAGCCATTGGATGGAATAAAAGGAAAGTTAGGGGTAACACATAAAAGGTAATCTAAAAATAGATGGCTTATAAATATATTTTATTTCCTTAACTTATGAATCTATAGGCTTCAATCTATGTTATCCATGATCTACTTTCTAACATATATTCTTAGGGGAATTTTTTTATTCCCTTAATAATGGTTCATAATAAACTTGTGAATTTACCAATGCATATCCCAATGGAGTATCATAACCAAGAGTGTGGAAAGGTTCATTTTCATGTACCAGGATACCCCAATTCTAGCTTGAAACTCCTTGTCAGGGTTTTCACCCCTAGGTACATCTGTGCCAGAGCCGCCTCTACCTACTCATATCCAGACAGTGATGTATTTTCTTGATAAACCACATACTCATTACTCACCAAAACATAGGGATGTTTTTATTATACTTAGTCTTATCCTTAAGGATTTCACTAGGGTTTTCTAAACCTTATCCAAATAATAACTAAACCCATCCTATAATACCAACTTTAACAACCATGCTCTTTATTACACACTAAAACATGATTTATTACCAAAAATTCACTTGATACAAAATAGATGATCAAGAGGTCTAGTATATTTGGGGATTACGATCATTACATAACAACTTAAAACATGAAATACAACATATTTATTTAAAACTTTCTTTACATGACCACTGCATTCCCTCGTACTTAGCATTGCATGGGATAACCTAAGGACGTGCAAAAGAAAAGGGTGAGCTATAAAGACCAGTAAGGGAATAAACATGGATTTACATGAGGAATAAAAAATATATTAGGAAATAGAAATATCAATGGATCACAAGAGAAACATGAACATAAAGGCATGATAAATCAGTATAATCATAACATGGAAATGTGGAAACAAAACTTAACATGGAATTTAGCATGACCCAAGGCTCATTACACATGGAGCATGTGTAAACCCTCAATAAACATGAAGCATGAGTAAAAAATCATTAAAATTGAATTAGCATGAGTCAAAACTCATTTCACATGACGTATCATGATACTAAACTTTACTCAATACATTGGAGCGCTATCAGGGCACACCCTTATTAAACATTTCATTTCATGCATAAGTGTGCCACATGGATCATATAACATGGAATAAATCAAAATCATAAGTTATTACACGATTAAGTAATGTGAAAAAAATACATGAATGTACCATTAAATATGAATATGTTCATAAAGGTGAATACCCTTGATAGAGACATGGGTATGACATTCACTACACAATGATCTTGGATTGAAAAAATGCGATGCAATTTCGACAGCATAACGGCGTGACATAAGGATTCATGAAAATGGATGCTGAGAGAGAAATGGGTGTCTCATAATATTTAAATGAATTTGAAAGTAATGGGTTCATATAGATAAATGTCCCAACAAATGTAATGGAATTTAGATTCATAACAAAAAATAATTACATGGATGTAAAAGAGGAGAGAGAAACCCCTTACGAAATTTCGGCATGGTAACGAGTGTACATGGGAGGAATTAATGAGAGATAAAGGGGTATCCCATTATCCAAACATAAAAAGGGCAGTATGGGAGAGGTGTGAAATCATACCCCAACATTTTTAATTGAAATCAAAAGGTCATAACAACTTAAAGAAAATTGGACAAAAATGAGAAAGGAAGAAATCTATTACTTGGAAGTGTGATCCCAAAAGCTAGGGAGTGGCTTGAGAGAGGATTCTTGGGTGCTTGAGGCACCTTGGGAGGATTTTAGAGAGAGTAGGGAAGGTGTTGTTCAAACTCCAAAGGCTTTGAGTGAAGAGGAAGTGGGATCTTGGGAGGGTTTATAAAGGAAAGGAGAGAGAATTCTTTATTATTTAGGTTTGGGACACCGCACATTAAACTAATCAAAACCAAAAACCAGACGATGGTTTTTGCCCATGGGTTTTTACAAAGGGGAGTGGAAAAAAATATTTTATAAGTCCAATGACCTAAATTCTTAAAATAATAGGGTTTCTTATGTGGAGGTGAGTCACACTCTCAAGGAAAACAATTTAAAAAGACAAAATGTTTTATAAGCCTTGAAGGGTCCACTAAATCTTTGTAAAATAAATAAAAAAACCCAAAATCACATTATTTTAATGATAATTTTTTTTTGAAGAACATAATGTTTATAGTATATTATTATATAACTATTGGGACATTATGATGTCTTAAAATACATTATATATTTAAACGGTATTTTATTTTTACCCAAAAATTTGACTGTCTCAGAAAATTATGAAAAATTCATCGTTGGATAATTTTGAAATCCTAATTCAAAAAATAATATTAATTTTATATCACTGATTTTTTAAATATGTGAATTTTTTATTTTAAAATAAAAATTGACATTTATCGAAAATTCATGGGTTTTGACAAAAACAGCTTTCAAATCTTAATAAAAAATACAATTGCATTAATAAAACTATAAGATAATTTATATTAAATAAAAATTAATTTAATAATAATAATATTTTATTAAAATATTATTTAATTAAAAAATTACATTAATTCATCAAAATAGATTTCATAGTTGAATATTTACTAATAATACTATTTGTGCTTTAAAAACTATTTAAAAAGTAACAATAATAAAAATAATGTATACTCTCTATACAAGAATAATGTGCATAATCATAGTAATAGGGTCTTGTTACATAACCCTTTAAAACACCCACATAAGACCTTAGGGAAAGGTGCACAATTGTGACAGACTCTTGGGGTGGATCAGATAACATTGCTCGAGTGGTAATCTTTATTAACATTCAATTCTCCTGTAGTCAGTTCCACTCAAGATTAACATGTTCAATCTAGGATTGGGCTTGGCCAAAAGTGAATCCCAATGATTCCACCTCCTTTCTGAGATACGAAAAAATGGGCTTTGTACGGGGAAAGTCTACTGGATGAGGACATCGCTTCCTTTGTCTGAGTAAATTGGATTTGTTAAAGCCCTATATTTATACTAATCATACGATCATTGTTCAATGGATATATTAGAAATGGTCACAATTCCTAATGGTATTTTAAAATCCAAAACATAAAACCAAATAAGTCCATACGTTTTATATAACCACAAGAAGACATTTAAATAGACCAAGATGTATTTTCATTATTGATTTTTTGGGTCGTTACATCTGCAATCTATTGCAATGCCTCTACCCTAGAAAAAATATCAAGCATAGACTTATATGACATGTCAAGGATCCCTTTATGCCCCAATACAGTTTTCTCCAATATTTGAAGTGTATGTTGAATCGTAAATATCTCTTCCTGAATACATAAAATCATAAATAATAAATGGAAAATTTCACCCTTTCCAATGAAAAACAAGTCTCAGTGAGCATTAGCCTCCACCATGTACTAGGAATATTCTTTTAAGTCCTTGAACCTACTTTTTATTTCCTAAGATGAATCCTTATCTTCTACTACACTTAATTCTAGGGCCCTATTTTGTTCCATGGAAGATATCGCTTCCTTCACCATGACATTAAGATAAGTATAATCAAAACCCCTATAACCAAGGGTGGTGAACTTGAAATGAGGATGACCCAGCTAGTCATTCAACAATTCTAAAGGGGCCTATGAAATTAAGGCACAAATCACCATCCAAACATGCCGCTGCATAAACTAATAAAGTGATGTAGTCTTCAAACCTTTACTCAAGCCCATCCCGGATACAAGAATATATTTTGGGACTAAGTAACTATTTGAGGAAGTTGTTCTCATAGTCTTTGATAATGTGGGGAGGGATCCGGCCTCTATGATGGTTTAGTTGTTCAAATGAATTCCCAAGGAAGAATGGACCAAAAATTTGGAGCTCTAGGGTGAAGGCACTACAACAAGAGGCCCAAGTGTTTATTTGTCAATGGATAGATGGGATGATATCATCAGGTAACCAACATATTTGAAGGATTTTCAAAACATATATTCACTACTACAAATATGGCTTATAATAGCGCTAAAAACGGACTTTAACAGCTCTAAAAAAGTGCTATTAATCTCAGCGAAGATAAAGGGGGGGGGTCCCCTTTATTGGTGATAAAAATAACGCTGATAAAGGGGGACTTTTATCAGTGCTAAAAGAAGAACTGATAAAAGTGCCCCTTTATCAGTGCTAAGCAAGCGCTAATAAAGGTAGTATTTATCAGCGTTATTTTCAGCGCTGATAAATGTATAATATATCAGCGCTATTTTTAGTGCTGATAAAAACTACCTTTATCAGCGCTCAAAATAGCGCTGATATATTATCCATTTATCAGTGCTTAAATAGCATTGATAAAAGCCAAAGATCCTATCCAAAACCAGAACCTGCACAGAACCTGACTAGCACCTGCACACATTACAGCACCTGCACAGAGTCCAAACAAAACCTACACACAACACACACAACACCCACACACAAAGCACATAAGAACAAAAATGATACATACATTTACTTGAAATCATGAATACAAAACAAAACACTTCTATATACATTTAAAACAATGTTTAATTTGGTTACAATTACATTTATCCAAAAAACAGTTAAAAAACAATGATGTTCCATCCTTTTTTCATCCATCCGCTCTAAAAAATTGTCGTGCATGGCGTCAGTTTCCGAACAAAGCATTAAAACTGAGGAAAAAGATTTCACCTACATAATAAAACAAATATTATGTTAGTAATACAATAATGAAATAAAGAATGGGGTTGCTGAATGGAATTATACTAGCGAGGTACAAAACATAAAATAACCAATTAACGAAATTGGTGCATGGTTAAGGCTAATCATATATAATAATCAAATGGACCAATGTTTTGTAGAACATGGGATATTTAATTATTTGAGGGGGAATAGATAAACCTATAGTTTGGTTCTAAGGTTATGATGGTCTCACATTGATGGTTAATGGTTTGTCAAATAATGTGATGAATATAGCATCCCGACTTTTTATCACATAAACTTTCATTACATTTTACAAAACCGAGGATCTTTAAGGTTTAGTGTCTTGGAAACCAGGAACTTAAAACATGAAACAACAAAAAAAAAACATTCTTATTAAACACTTGAAAGGCTTCTCCTCATGTTCATCCTAGGTTCATTACTGCATCTCAGAACTTGGGGACATACATCAAAGGAAAGGGTGAGCAGAAGGCCCAGTAAGGAAAACAAGAGATACATTTTACATGTGAACTTGAGATACTTCAATAAAGTCATGAAACGAACTTTAAGGCATGAGAATGAAATCATGAGGCATATCATAATAAAAATAACATTTTCATAACTTGAATATGTGGCTACATAATTTAACATAGACAATCATGAACATATCACCAAGGTCCATCCCCAAGGTGTCATTTGAAAATTACCAAGGTTATTCACCAAGGTATCGTGAAAATTGTAATCTCTAGTGGTTACATCATTACCCAATGCATTGGAGCGCTATCAGGGCGCACCCTTAAATTTTCCTTTATTATCATGTGAGCCACATATATCATCATCAAACATTTCATAAATAACCCATATAGCATAAAATAAATGGGTTTCATTTCATAATCACAGCGTTTTAAAAACTGCTTTAAAGACATGATCTTTACGTCACTTTAAAACCCACAGAAAAGGAAGGTGGGTATCATGTATGTAAATCCCAGAATTTAAAATAGAACATTTTGGTATATATGTGAATACCCCTTTAGAATAAATAGCTTTGAGTATTCACTTAATAATATAAAAGAACTTTAGAAAAAGAGAGAGAAATTTTGAGACGGAAATTCTGCAGCATAACAGCTATGTTACGAGGTTTTAGAAGACATTAAAAAGAGAGGGAAAATGGGTCAAACATTCATAAATGACCCATAAAACTGTAGATGGACAGAATAAGAAGGATACATGATCATGTTAATGAAATTTCAAGGACATACCATTCGAAATGAAAAACATGGAAGGAAGACAAAAACTAGATTTCTCTTATGAAAGTTCGGCAGCCTAACGACGTTACTTAAACTTCAACAAAAATGATTTGAAAAGATAAAATAGGGTCTCTCATCATGTGAACATAAGAGTTCAGTATGATTGATATAGAGATAATTCCCCAACATAATTAAAAAGGAACTTTAAAGACTTGACATGAAAGTAGAACTTTGAAAAGAATGAGAATGGTGAAAGAATCCCCTAAAAAATTCGGCAGCCTAACGGCGCCACTTAAAACTTAAAAATACTGAATTGAAGAGATAAAATGGGGTATCTCATCATATGAACATAATACTCCAGTATGATAGATATAGAGATCATACCCCCAACATAACAAAAATGAACTTGAAAGAATTGACATGAAAGTAGAACTTCAAAACGAGAAGGGTGAAGAACCACTTAAAAATTCGGCAGCCTAACGGCGCCACTTAAAACTTCAAAATACTGAATTGAAGAGATAAAATGGGGTCTCTCATCATATGATCAGAAAAGATCAGTATGATAAATTTAGAGATCATACCCCAACATAATAAAAATGAACTTGAAATACTTTACATGAAAATAGATCTTGAAAAATGAGAAGGGAGAAAGAATCCATTACAAAAATTTCGGCAGCCTAACGCGCCACTTAAAACTTCATAAAACGAAATAATGAGAGTAAGAGGGGATCTCTCATTATATGAACATGAAAAGGGAAGTAAGAGGAGTATATAAGAACATCCTCCAACATAATAACATGGAGCATAAAAGGAATGACATAAAAGATATTACTTGAAATGAAAGAGAGAGGTCGGATCCCTTACCTTAAAATGTAACTCTTAAACCTCAAAGGATGGAACCTTGAGGGCTTGGGGGCACCTTGGGAGGACTCTTTGGGAGGTAATGTAACCAGAACTTCGTTGGGGAAGAGTGGGGAGTCGAATGGATGAGAGGAGGGCTTGGTATTTATAGGGAAAGTGAGGGGACAAGGCATTAATGGCCAAGGGATACCTCAAAAGTGGTTTTCTCAAAAGCATGGGCCCTCCCATGGTACTTCCCATAAAGTTAGGCCACATAGGGACCCCCACACAATAATTCATCAACCTTGGCCGGCCAACCCTTAAAAAAACTCATGAAATCATCATGACACAGTTATGATGTCATTAAACATATCGAAACCCTAAAACTGTATTTTCACTATTCACTGAAAATTTAACTTTCTCAGAAAGATCCAAAAATTTCACCTTAATAAAATATCAATGCTCTGATTTCAAAAATGAACTCCATTTTATACAAATAATTTTCTAAATATTTTAAATTTATTTTTTAAATAAATACACTATTCACCGAAAATTCATTTTTTTCATAAAAAACCACAAAAATTACCATAACATAATATCGGTGCTCTGAGTTCAAAAATGAAATCCATTTTATAAAAATAATTTTCTAAATATTTCTAATTTAATTTTTAATTAAAAAAACACTATTCAACCGAAAAAACTAATACTTGAATAATAATTTATGAAACCGTTATTTAACCATTTTATTGAATCACATTACTTAATCAAGGTGCCAATATTATTTTATAACTTTCTTGAAGTGAGATTACTAATCCATTTGGTCATATTACTAATCCTAATCATAAAATCACTATTTATAATTTACTATTCATCAAAAATCAAGTTGATCTTATTAGACTTTAAATTTTGTACTGAACATAATTTTAGAAGACCATTTTTTGAAAATCATTACACATTTTTAATTATTTAAGGTTTACATAAACATTTTTAAAATATCATTTTTCTAAAATTCATCAAAAATATGCATACTATATTTATCCGGTCATTTGAAAATTAATAAACTTCATCATAAGAAGAAATCCCAATTTTTATTTAAAACAAAGTATTACACAAGTCAGTTACAGTCTCCTTACATAGCCCCTTTTCACACCATCATAGGACCTAAGTGTAAGGTGTGCTAAGGTGAGAGAGTCCGAGGGAGGCTCGACCAACATTGCCCGAGTAGTAATTTCTATCAGTTTGAACTTCTTGCGAAGGTGATTCCGTTCTAGCTTCACATGATGAAGTTCGGCTTGGGTTTGGTCCAAAGAAAAGCCCAATGGTGCTACCTCCTTCCCAAGTTCTGTTAGATGGGCTTCGATCGGTCCAAGACTACTAGGTGAGGCCATCGAATCTTCTTTCTATAATAATTAACCAAGATTACTTGTATTTAGAGACAATAATCAAAACATTTTGTTCACAGCGGTCATATTGACCAATGGTCATATAACAGTCAGAACCCAATGGTCTCATTTTAATTATAATCATGTTTATCAAATAAAACATTTTTGTTGAGTATAAAAATAAAATAAAATAACACATGAAATTAGGAAACAAGATTTATTCAAAATTTCGGGCCGTTACAATGAACTTGTGTAAGGTATGAGTTTTTGGGGACGTATCTCTATATGGTTGAATAATGGATTATAAGCCACTCAATGAAACTATACGGATTAGAAGTTTGTGTATATTGATTCCCGCATTTTTGGAAAATGATTTATTTTACCCTTAGGCCTAATAATTCACCTAATTAATGAGTGTAATTAAAAAAAATTCACTATCAACCATTAAAGCGGGTTACCCTCATATATCCCTCATTCCACTCAACAAAATCCTTTACACGCAATCTCCTCCTTCTCCCTTCCCCCATGGGATATCTCCCTTTCTTTTGAGATAAATCAAATATTATCAATTACATTAAAAGAGTGGTGGAATATCTTCAACCCTATTATCCTCCTCTATTGGATAACAATGATGGGCCTTTTGCAATGACATTAAACCTTGGATATATACCTATAGCCATAGTTTAATACCATGGATATATGTCCCCCCATTCCATAATAAAGAAGCACCCATGCCCCCTCCCCCAGCACACCCCCTACACACTACCCACCCTCGAGCACACCCCCTACCCCTGCACACTCCCTACCCCCTGAACACCCCCTGCCCCCTTCCCCAGCACACCCCTACCCACTACACTTCCCCCCTTCCCATTACACACCCCCCTGCCCACCCCCTACATATTTCAAAAGAACCCAGCACACCCCTTACCCCTTCCCCCTACCACTTTTCCCCCTTCCCCCTCCCCTAGAAAACCACCCCTGCCCTCTCACCCTGTCCCCTGCACATCATAAAGAAAATACCTTGTATGGAAATTGTGCTCCATTTACATTATACACATCATATATATCAACACATTCTCATGTACTTTCATTCAATGTAAATACATATATATATACTCTCTACATGTCATAAGAAAACCCTCTTTAAAATTCACAAACACATTAAATCCATTTGAAAACACCCATCACACAACTTTCTCATTTCTTCAAACACATTTAAAGGACTTAAGCATGAAAATCCACAAGAAATACAACTGCATTGATTTTAAAAATAACTTTCAAGTCTATACACACCCCAAATTCCTTTGATAACACATTTGTAACCACACAAACATTTCATATAGTACACTTAGCAAGCAAATACAGCATAATAAAATAATCATATAATGTAAAATCATGGAATCACCTACATAAAGAGTGGAATCTTTCGAAATCTGCTGGAAAACATAAAACCACACCTCCACAATACCTTAATAAGGACTGATTAAACATTAATATTGAATATATTAATGGAAATCCATGTTTAACTTGTGGTATTCCATGAGTTTAACATCCCACAAGGATATAGGGTCATGATTTAATGTCTTATAGAGATGTAAGACCTGGGTGGATCAAAACACTTATAAAGGTAGATCAGGTAGGTACATCTCTAGGAGGGAGCACCTGGAATGTTTACCTGATAGATGGATCAAAACGCCCAATGAGGTATGACCCAAGTGTGGTGAATCCCATAAAGGTAAGGTTTCTCATTTTGAAGACTTATTCGGATGCCACTAAGGGAAATACAAGAGGGAAAATAAGCGAAGGTGTACCCCAGTGAGGGGGTCACCATGGTTTACCATTGGTTGGGATTTAACCTCATGGAGGATTCCTACGTACCCTGTTTAGAATACAAGGATCAAAACCCATATATTTAAAAGAGGTATGTTGTGGGTATTACCCATGGTTAACTTCCCTTCACACTAGGAATACTCTTGGTTGGATGAGTATGGGTTTTGTGGGGCTTATGCATTGTCAGATTCTCAGGTTCTTCCAAGAGTAGCAATGGGATGAATGGGACATACGTGCTAAGATGGACCATGTGAATGGTGTGATCCTTGTAAAGAGGCACGATGCACAAAAAACATGTGGAGCTATCTGTAAAAATTATTTATGGTGTCCATGGGGCTTATCAGACTCCCCATACCTTCCATAAACACCTCAAAACATCACGAGGACTAGATTCTACATGATGGTTCATCACAGGGTTGATTCTTTTGATGATGTATTGGTCGTTTGAGCTTGGATTTCATCTTAACTAGCCTTTCCCTTACTTGAATTATCCTAGGACACATATTTTGGTTCCAAAAAATCCCTCAACGATACTGATTATCTCATGAATCTACCTAGAAATAATTGTGCAAGTCAAACAACAACACATGTGCTCAAATACAAGTTCAAACAAACGAGATACAGAAAATGGATTTTGTTGATCCTCGGTGGTTTCATCATTCACCCCATACGCACTGCACACCATAATTCCTTACTTAAATATTTATTTGTTCAAAGATCAATAATATGAATCCAGGGATAGAAAACATTGAGTAATAAATTAATATTTCAATACATCGGAGAATTATCAATTCACCAAAGAAGGTTGGAGGATAATCAATGATCATATATAGATAACATAAGTGGTAGGAATTCTCCTTCATCCTATTTGTGTACAATCTTCCATCAGGTATGTTTCCCATTCGTTTCTAAACACATGTATATCATCTTCTGAATATGAGTTTTTGCGACAGTCATAGTAGTACTGAAAAAATATAAATACACAAAGGATTAATAAATATTTTAAATTAACTCGTAATTATTTTCAAAAATACCTCATCAGGGATGATAGTTTGTTGATGAAATACGATCTCTTTCATAAATTTACAAACATAATAACCACAGTCCTTTCCGTTTGTTTGTTTTGGACACTACAGAAACATCGACAACAATAAGTAATTTGTTTTGATATGTGTTTGGATAGTGCAATGTTATTATATATACCTGGATACTTTTCCAGTTGTAGATCTTGTAGGAATTCTCATCCTTATGCCTTGGATTCATTCCATGCATTAGACGATATTGATGCACCGCCCTATCATAAAAGAATCCTCATTAAAAGATAACATAAATTATATAACTAGATTTTTAGTTTTAAAATGTTGGATCTAGTGTATTACAAATTAACAAACACCATCATGCGTGGTCGGTTTGTTGGATATCCATGCATTGAATCCGGAAAATAAATCTTTGGAGTATCCAAATTGACTGAAATCAGCATCCAATGCTCCCTAAAAATAAAAAAAGGAATAAGTAAAGAAAGATATGAAAACATAGTTGATGTGATTAAATTGTAGAGTTTTACCCCTACATCGTTGGTATTAAAAAGAGTCTGTCATCTGTAATTTTGTTTTCAAATGATTTGAGCAGGGATGACATTATTACAGCCTCTTTAATAGAATCTATTTCATCTTTTAAAGATGTGGTGTGAGGACTAACGAGTCCAAATTTTTGTTCATGGGGAAATCCCTTTAATTTTTTTTCATATATACGTCTGCGACAAATATAAAATGTATTTAGTCAAAATTATCAGAGTATATCAGCTTTTGTAAAATCAAATCATGAAAACTTACCTCATGTATACATTTACAACTGAGGTGCCTAGACATTCATACTTGAGGAGTTCATTTACATTTTCAGCACTAATGAAATCTGATATCTCCTCTCCATAGATATCTTTTTCGAAATAAACTATGTGAGTACTACCGTCTTTCAACTTTGTATCCACATGATCCTGCAATGATATTAACTGTGGATATAGAATGGGCGGGGTGAAGGTGATCTCAGTAGACCGTTTCAATCGGTTGGTTGATCCTTGAGATAGTTTTGAGCTGATATTTTGTTTCACCCCACAGTCTTTGTCATTCTGTAATAATAGTCATCGGTTCAGACCTTTTTTCATTAAATGTTAAAGGTCCAGCTTGAAAAATAAATTAGAAATGAATACCTTTTTGTCAACATGTTTTTTTTACAAGAACTGTCGTCCATGCGATGAATGTTCCAACAGCTTGTTCAACCGTATGAATGTCATCATCGTCATTTGGAACAGGTATCTCGGCACTCGGCTCATTAGCTACGTTAATTGACACTCTAAGATGATCTTTTGGAAGCTATCTATTGTGTATCATGTCATTTTGCGTATTGAACACCGTAGCCCTCGCTACAAGGCGATAGGTGGGAGTTGATAAATATAAATCACAGTCATTTTCACCCTATGGAATATTAGTACAGGAAAGGTATCAGTGTCTATGTAAATCAAATTTCACAGAAACAATTATTAAAACATTGATTACCTCAACTAAGTCAGGTTTTTTAGGGGAATGTCTCGTCTCAAAGCTAGTGGGGGGTGGGGCGAGATCGTCACACACGGGTTGTTGTTGAGTTTTTTCTTCTCTTTTCCTCTCCCCATCAATTTTGTTATCAT
This sequence comes from Viscum album, assembly GCA_963277665.1. Classification (NCBI taxonomy): domain Eukaryota; kingdom Viridiplantae; phylum Streptophyta; class Magnoliopsida; order Santalales; family Viscaceae; genus Viscum; species Viscum album. The sequence goes on along the minus strand of OY728150.1, from coordinate 621,992,810 downwards.
CTCTCTATGGTATTGTAATTCCTCTTGAAGAATAGATAATTGTTCTTGCAGCTTTTCCATTTTTTCATTTTGATCCCCCGCTTGTTTTTGTTTTTGAAAATATGTTCGGGGTGTCACCCCAAAACCCGCACCTCTGACGCAGCCATACTTTTCTGGCTGCTTCATGGCTGCTGAAATTATGTCTACATCTGGTGAAGTTGTTGTTGATTCTTGTGACTATTTCAGATAGAAAATATAGAAAAATAAGTAGTTATTGTAATGTAATAGCGATTTAAAGAAACTCAAATTTATATTATGTCATACTTACACATGTTTCCCACACTTTTTGTGTGTTTTCATCTATCAATGTCCCCTCTTTATTTACACGAGCCTCCTTCCATAGCACATGGAGTGGGATGGATATGGATTTCAATTTCAATTCATCAATCTGCATATAAACAGAGAAACATGGTTATGGTGTTGTTTTATGTCACATACTAGTATTAGGGTAGATTTAAAAGACGTACCAATTTTTTCTCAAGTTCAGTGTACCCCATCCTTGCTTTACTGTAAGGGTACGTTGGTTCTGTTGTGCGTTTTTTATTTTCAGCACTCAGTAGCTTTTTTATAAATAAAAAATTGTCAATAAGAGTGATGAATACAAGTAAACGTCAAACAACGTATTACCCCACACAATATACCTAAAAAGTATGCTCCCCATGACAGTTACTAAACGCATCCCACGCTCCTTGGGATATCAAGTGTGTGTAAAGAGGAGGTGGGTACGGCTTGATTTTCCCTTCTGCATCTTTAAGATGATATTTCATTAAAATTGTGCGGAAACCTCTATGAATCCTTCCTGCAACTCTTAATACATATTCCTTGTGCGATACATCTACTATAAATGCACTCTACAATGGATGATGAAGAGTTAGTCAATGTTTTGGTATTTTATTTTATTTTAATAAATTAAAAAAATGATATCATAATGTTACCATAATCTCTTCCCACATTAGTGTCTTCAGCCCGGTGACAACATGGTGCCACGACTGTACATCAATCGGCACGTGTTTCCGAGTGACGATTCCAATGTAGCTACTAAAGATGGCTCTGTTGGGGTTAACATGTTGGCCTCGATTATTCCATCTCACCTCAAGTTTGATGACTTTTTCTTTTTTCCTTAAGGATTTTGGCCAACACTATCAAACTACGACGCTCTTATTATTTTTTGCGCTTTCAGGGTTTTATTTCCTACCATTTCCTCAAAAGTAGTATCAATATCTTCCCCCGGAGCGCTAGCATCGGCAATGGGACCAGCAGCAACAGGTTGAGAAACCTGTTGTACCTCAGCACTGGGACCAGCAACAATAGGTTGAGAAAAATGTTGTTGCTCTGCACTGGGACCACCAGCATCTGGTTGAGAATCCTGTTGTTGCTCTACAGTGGGACCACCAGCTGCTGGTTGAGAGACCTTTTGTGCCTCGGGATTGGGCGCATCAGCAGGTGCAGAAGTCATTATCTGCAGAAGTGGTTTAATATTTAATTTAGATTACATAAAAACAGTAGCGAACAGATAATAACATAACGTAACACAATGTATGTTACAATAAACAAATAACCTGATTATTGTACTCTCTTTTTTTAAAGGCTGAAGTGATTTGACTCCTCTATCGACTATGTAAATTCCTTCATTGTGGTCTCCTCTGACATACAAAACGTCATTTACATTTGGACCGCTGCAAAATTATTGTGAAGTCCCTATAAAAGGGTCAACCTCTGTTGAAATTTCATCTGACCCTTCAGTTGTTTTGGTCGATAACAGAACAATTGACCAATTTCGGTTTGCGGGGTCTGGAACATAAAATACTTGTACTGCCTATGATGCCATTATAAATGGTTCTTCTTTCTCCCCTTACTTACTGAAATCAACTTTCACGAATCCTAATTCATCTATTTTAATAGCACTCCTGTTATCAAACCACTTGCATTGAAAAATCGACACTTTTAATTTCGTATAATCCAACTCCCATATTCGTTTGATGATGCCAAAGTATGACATATTCGCATAAATTGGATTTTTTTCCTTAGCACCAGAAACATGCATCACCTCATCCACAAGTGTAACCCCACTATTCTGCATGGTACTGTCTTCATCATGTTCATTAGTATAGAATGTATAACCGTTAACTGCATAAGCATTGTAAGATAATACATACACACTTGCTCCTCCGGCCAGCCATCGAAGTCATTCTAAAGTTGAGTCTAGATTTTCATCTAACTGCTTAAAAATATGGTCTCGAAACCATCCTATAAACTTTCTATTATGTGTATCTGATATCCATTTTTCATCCCTAGAAGGATTCAAACACCTAATAATTTCTTTGTGGGTTTGAACATATGGGTCAATGTCGAAACTGTTATGCAAAACGTAAAGGTGGGCCTGCTCCCGATCTGTAATATTGATTGTGACAACCTCTCTTCCAGAAATTCCTTCACCCTCAAGCCACTCAGTGTGACGAGATTTCGGTAGGCGAACAATTTCCACACCAGACAGGTATTCGGTACAAAATTCAACAGCTTCCTCAACAATATATTGCTCTACAATACAACCCTCTGACCGACTTCGGTGTTTTACATACCCTTTCAAAATATTCATATACCATTCAATGGGGTACATACATCTATAATTTATATTACCACATAATCGAATCTCTCTCACCAAATGAACCATCAAATGAACCATCATATAAAAAAATTTCAGCAGGAAGAACATTTCCAAATCACATAATATGATGGAAATTTCTCTTTCCATAGTTGACAATTTCGTCAGGTCTATAACTTTGCTGCATATAGCTTTGAAGAAGAAACAGAGCTTCATTAATGTATGGCGGACATTCTTGGGAAAAATGCAACGTAAAGCTATAGGAATTAGATCTTGCATCAAAACATGGCAGTCATGTGATTTCAGACCCTTTAATTTTAAATCTCCCATTGACACGATGTTCTTGATATTTGATGAATACCCCTCTGGAACCTTTACGTCACTCAAGAAGTTTCAAAACTGATATCTCTCCTTCCTGGAAAGAGTGTAAGCAGCAGGAGGAAGAAATGTTCATTTTTCACCCTTCACTGGTGCCAACTCTTCTCGTATTCCCATCTCAACCATGTCCAATCTATCCTTAATTCCATCCTTTGTTTTTCTAGGTGAATTTAGAAATGTGCCTATGTCACTATCACATACATTTTTTTCAACATTCATAACATCAAGAAAATGTCTGACATACAGACAATTCCAGTATGGTAATTCAAAAAAAAACTGATCTCTTTTTCCAACTAGTTTTCGTAAGGTTTTTTAAAAACGGTTTACTAAAATTAGTGTCCAAATATTTCACATTCTCAAAAAATTGATCACCTGTTAGTGGATATGGTGTTGTACGTTCCTCTGAACTTCTTTCGAATGATACCGTCTAAGATCGGTACTTATGTCGTCGGGGTATAAATCTGTGATGTCCTAAAAACACGGTTTTCGATGAATGTTTCAACCTAATTGACTGTGTACCTTATTCGCAAATGGGACACCCTTGAGTTACTTTAATGCTATATCCTGACAAATTTCCATAAGCAAGAAAGTCATTTATTGTCCCGTACAACATGGCTTTCAAAGTGAACTGTTCATTTTTGCAAGCATCATACATCGTAACACCTGAATCCCACAATATTTTCAAATCCTCGATCAATGGGGCCAAATAAACATCAATATCATTACCCGGTTGTTTTGGTCTTGATATAAGCATAGATAACATGATGTATTTTCGTTTCATTCATAACCATGGTGGTAAATTATAATTTACCAACATAACTGGCCATGTACTGCGACTGCTGCTTTGAAAACCAAAAGGATTCACCCCATCTTTAGATAATGCCAAACGAAGGTTTCTTGGCTCTTTCCCAAATTCAGGATACTCGTGATCAATTCTCTTCCACTGATGAGAGTCTGCAGGGTGACGTAGTTTCCCATCTTTATTTCTTATATCTTCTTGTCATGTCAATTTTCATGTAGTCTCCTCACTTCCATATAGGCGTCTAAACCTAGGAATTATTGGAAAGTACCATACAACTTTCATAAGACTAGAATCATCTTTCTTGTATCGGGAAGCACCACACTTTGGGCATTCTTTAAGTGATTTGTGGTCCTTGCAAAACAATATACAGTCATTCGGGAAAGCATGTATTCTTTCAGAGATCATACCCATCGATCATAGCATTCGTTTGGCATCATATGTTCCGCTTGGGTTTCATTATCTTCTGAGAGAATGTCATTCAGGAGAGCAAGTAGTTCTGTAAAACTAGCGTCACTCCACCCATTTTCTGCTTTCAAATTATACAGCTTCAATACGGCTGACAATGCGGTATATTTAGTGCAACCAGCATACAATGGCGTTTTTGCACAACTCTTTAACTTCTAAAACAATTTTGGGCAATCACGAAGTTCATCTTAAACTGTCCTTGTCATTTCCTCAATATGATCTTCATCATCATTCACATCTGTAATCACACCCTCCATACGATCGTCTTCACTGTTCACGCTTCTAATCATATCAGATGATCTATAAAATGTCGTGTTCTCTGAGTCACTACCTACATTGGTTTTTTCCCCGTGTTAATTCCAACATGTATAACTTCGATCTATTCCATGACAGATCAGGTGTTCTTCCAACTCCTCTGGACTAATTTCTCTTGAATAACAATAGTGTAAACATGGACAAAGGATTTGAGAAGGGTCACATGCATGATCTTCTGCAAACTTTATAAACTCTTTCACACCATCTTCATACTCTTTTGTCAACCGATTGGAATTCATCCATTCTTTATTCATATTCATCATCTTTATGGGTTTGATCTCGAGAACTTGCCTAATATTATGTTTTAATTAATCAGGTATCATTTTATGGGTTTTATAAAGACAAATAATGGTACAAATGCCTTTAAAAACATGTGAAATCCATATACATGGTGTGTCCAGTAGGGTGAACATCGTGTATGTATAAGATACCTGATTTAATCTGACATATATTAAATTTATTCCAAGTTAGTCTTATAAAGACTGAATGATGCCTTATAAAATACATGACATGCGAACAAGAGGAAACCAATGAGTAACAGGAGAAATAGTAATAAATATGATGCTATCTCAATTTACTCAAGGTGATGAAAAGATGTTGGTCAAGATCAACTATGGGTTGGGAGTACACTAATATTTAATTGAAAAAAACTACTAAAAACTGATCCAGAAAAGGATGAAATATCCTATTCATCATGTCCCTTAATACAACCAATGCATTAGTTAAACCAAAAATCATCGCTAAAAATCATACAGGCCATAACTACTCCTAAAAGCAGTCCATGGTAGGTCCATCGATGTCCAACTCATCTAATGGTATCCTAATGTAAAATCTATCTTGGAGAAGATCATAGAACCTCATAGATGAACAATGTGACTATCAATGCGTGGTTGAGGATACATATTCATGACTCTCATCAGGTTCAATCTCCAATAGTCCAACAAAATAATAAATACCAATCAACCATCTATTTTCCTCAAAGATTGAACCCATTTTCAAAACATAATTAACATTTCAAAACATCAAATAGATGTGGCTTACAACTCACCACATTTGTTCCTTTTTCCTGGAGGAATTTGAAACATGCACCACATAGGTTTTAAAATCAGTAGAGGATAGATCTCTTTGATCATACAAAGCCATGAACCCAAGTTTATACTTGAGTAAACTGATGAGTGATGTTTGTGAATGCTTTTTGGAACTAGGAACTAACTCTCTTGATGAAACACAAGAAATATCTTTAAATGTAGCCTCACTTGCCGAATCATTGGAACAATTTCCTGTATTGGATGCTCTTAATGTCAGATTTATCATCCCATCTTGTTCATCAAATGGATTGGTCAACTTCCAATCTATCATGGAGGCTGTCGCACCACCTTTACACGCAACTAATGATCAGAGGCATCTTGATTAGAAAAACAATCCTGAGGGAACTGGACATGAAAGATCATGTGGTGCCATAGTTTCTCAGCAACCTCAATTTACCCCACATGATATACGGCTATTGCATGATGTCCAAGACATAGAGAGAGGAGAAGAGAAGGTGAAAGTCTCGTAGATGAACAACATCAACAATGAACATCCACCACCCTTTCACTATATACATCAAAATCATATCTTTAAGAATTTCCATGTGAATTTCTATCTTACTTCCATCGAGGATGATGCATGTTGGTCAACTTGTTTTAGAAATTGTTTATCTTCATCCGTGCCTTGTACTTGCACCCATGAATTTGAAGGTGAGTATGTGTACACGATAGTTGACCTTATTAGAGAAGATTTTATGGAAGAGTATAAGAGACATTAAGCAATGAAGATCATTAGAGTGTTAGAGAAAATGTGGTTGCTACAAATAATGTGGAAATCTTCTTATGCAACGCGACCTGAGTTACAACTTGCAGGTATTGTACTTTATTTTTTTCTGGAGGCTTTCAGTGTAAATGTATTTTGGAATGATCATTGCTATTCATTGTCTTTTAGGTTCTTTTGACAGCTGAGGGGAAAGGGTGGGGTCTGCAGACATTGGAGGATATGTCGAAGGGTGATTTTGTGTGTGAAGATATTGGAGAAATGGCCTCTTTTCCCTTCAAGCTCCCTGAACCCCGATCACCATCGGGGTTCGGGGAGCTTGAAGGGAAAAGAGTCCATTTGGTTAGATGTTAGATACTATGGAAATGTTGCAAAAATATAGGATGTAATTTCCCATAAAGTCACCCTTTGACATATCCTCCAATTTCTGCAGACCCCACCCTTTCCCCTCGACTGTCAAAAAATCCTAAAAGACAATGAATAGCAATGATCATTCCAAAATGCATTTACACTAAAAACCTCCAGAAAAAAAATAAAGTACAATACCTGCAAGTTGTAACTTAGGCCACGTTGCACAAGCCGATTGCCACATTTTTTGTATCAACCATATTTGCTCCAACACTCTAATGATCTTCATTGCTTCATGTCTCTTATACTATTCCAGAAACTCTTCTCTAAGAAGTTCAACTGTCGTGTACACATACTCACCTTCAAATTCATGGGTGAAAGTACAAGGCACAGATGAAGATAAACAATTTCTAAAACAAGTTGACCAACATGCATCATCCTCAATGGAAGTAGGATAGAAATTCACATGGACATTCTTAAAGATATGATTTTGATGTATATAGTGAAAGGGTGGTGGATGTTCATTGTTGATGTTGTTCGTCTATGATACTTTCACCTTCTCTTCTCCTCTCTCTATGTCTTGGACATCATGCAATAGCCTTATATCATGTTGGGTAAATTGAGGTTGCTGAGCAAATATGGAACCACATGATCTTTCATGTCCAGTTCCCTCAGGATTGTTTTTCTAATCAAGATGCCTCTGATCATTAGTTGCATGTAAAGGTGGTGTGGCAGCCTCCATGATAGATTGGAAGTTGACCAATCCATTTTATGAACAAGATGGGATGCTAAATCTGACATTAAGATCATCCAATATTGGAAATTGTTCCAATGATTCGGTAAGTGAGGCTACATTTAAAGATATTTTCTGTTTTTCATCAAGCGAGTCAATTCCTAGTTCCAAAAAGCATTCACAAACATCACTCATCAGTTTCCTCAAGGATAAACTTGGGTTCATGGCTTTTTATGATCAAAGAGATCTATCCTCTACTGATTTTACAACCTATGTGGTGCATGTTTCAAATTCCTCCAGGAAAAAGGAACAAATGCGGTGAGTTGTAAGCCACATCTATTTGATGTTTTGAAATGTTAATTATGTTTTAAAAATGGGTTCAATCTTTGAGGAAAAGTTGAATTGTCCTTGATTCATGTATGGATGATGGATTCACATCCATTCCAAGTGGTTTTGATGAAAAGGATGGATGATAACATTGGTTGGTGTTCTCATGGATGTCTAAGCACGGTAAGTTAGAAAACATGTTGGGTATGTTGTGGAGTTTGAGTTGGGGTTCTAGTGGTTCTTTCCCGATGATGGAGGTGTTAAACATCAGATGGTGGTGTTTGTGAGCTAAAGCGTAGAGTGGGGAGCACCATAGAAATTAGTAATGTATACATGGGTACCCAAGTTACATGGTATCTTGAGTAGGGTTTTATTAAATCTCATTAGGTATCAACTAACATAAACCTATATATAAATCATAATTGTAGTGTGTGTACATGTGACATGATCTATAGAGTATATGAAAACTACAAAAGACAAAATAAAATAACCTTCATTGATCCTATAAATCTAGTGTGACTACTAATATTGATTATTTATTTATATTTTGGTACTATAATTACTCTTTTCTTGGAAGATAACCATGCCAACCCATACAATCCTGATTCCATATAGTAGTATGCATAAATCCCAGAACCTTGAAAATTTTAGTAAGCATCATGATTATAATAGGAAACATTCCAATCTTTAAGACGTAATTATATTTGATATATAGCCATCATTCATACATGTCTATTAAAAGAAGGTGGTCCAATGTAATCTGTAGTCATCAGGATCCATGATGATACATGGGAGGTAATCCTAAAAGATAAAATAGTCAGCAGGCTTTATAACCTATTCATACTGGGTCACCCAAGGAAATCCATTGTCGGTAAGCTCTAAAATTAATCCCTATAAAGTATTCATATAACATCAATATTCATTGTGAAGAATCATATTTCAAGGGGTGAACCTAGGAAATCTATTATAATCTAGATGAAATATGATCCTTGAGTGTTATTATTAGTTGACCAATAGTCATTAGGAATCATCTTTGATTCCAATACATGACCATAAAAAAATCCATAACCATCAGAGATGATCCTTTGGTTTTAATCTTATAAGATAAATATTCATCATTTTTCATCACCAATTTCTAGGCGGTGACCCTAGAAATACATTAATAATAAACTATGAACTGATACTAAGGAGGTAATCTTATGAGATCATTAGTCTAGAAGAATCATCCCAGATTATTTAGTGGTGGCCCTAGGTAATCCATATTCATCTTTGTCTAATCATATAGCTATGAGATTATGCTATGTGATGAAAATTAATATGGATCCATCATCATTTCCATTGGGATAATCTTTGGTAATCCATATAACCATAAGATTAAAAACTATTTCCTTTGTATCTCATACATAAATATTCAACTCGAAGGGGTAGAACTTACCGCCCATGGTAACTCAAAATAAAAAAAATGAAAACAAGGGTTGGTTATCCACATAAGTCATCACACATAATTGATAAAAAACTATTTTATTGAATATTTTATTGATAATAAATGAAATAATTTCCTCACATTGTTTTAAATATGTTTATTTATAAAATATTTGGTATTTGATCATTCATTTGAAAATTTGGTGAAAATTACAGTTTTACCCTTAATAGTGCATTGTAGTATTTCAAAGATAAATATTTTTATATTTATTATTTGAATTTGTAATTTTGTAAAAGTGTTCCTAACTTCATTTTATATAACTTTCATTCAGGACACTAGAGCTAAAGAGTGCATTTGGATGGAGTAAATGAGCAATTAATCCAATGGTGGGCTGGACTCGGCAGAATGGACATGGGTTCTGTATTTGGGCCATATCGTCTACATACGGGCTTGGATTGAGCCCAAATGTTGCGGGAAGATCGGGGACATTATTTGGCACAAATAATCCTTCTGGAAGGCCGGTCAATTCACGGGTTTTGGAGGTCAAATGGGCGGTTCAAGTTGGCAGAAAATATTTGGCCGAGTTTTTCATTTCACACTTAAAAAGTTATGTATCCCTAGCCCTCAAAAACTATATTTAAAGGGGGTTTTAACTCTTTGAGAGGTCTGTTCGAGGTTTTGGGAAGGTGTGGCCGAAAGGGTGTCTCTTGGGAGCCCCTCACAACTCTTGGAAGAAGTAAGCCTTTGTGCGAACCTCTCTTCCAAAAAGGCTCTCCTCTCTCACCTCTTCTTTGTATTTCTTTTTATCCATGTTTGTTTCTTGAATTTTTCTTCAAATAATCTTTTTTGTTCATCCCTCTCTTCTTCTATTAATCTTCTTAATTGGGTTGGAATCAAGAGTGGAGACAATATTGGGTTCTACCCTTTCAATCCGTTGCTTACGCAAAACGTCTCCACGATGACTACACCACCCATGGAAGAGTAGTTCTTTTTAGTAATCGATCGACCTCTATCCTTCTTCATTCATTTATTTTGAATCAATTAGCTACTGTAATTCACATATTATGATCTATTAATTGAGTTTTCAATTTAAATGAAACTAAGCAATCAATTGAATAGTTAACACAAAACACGCGAGGTCGGGAATTGTGTGAACTGTGAGAGCGCAACCTTAACCGGTAATTCAAAACCACACGTGTAGAGTTCAAATATAATCCCTAAACTCAATTAATCCTAATTTCTAGAGTGGTTATGTGCCTTAATTTACCAATGACCATAAGCTAATTTTAGAACATCAATCAAAGCAGGGTGTTGCGATTGCATGTTCCGAAGTTAGCCTAAGGTTAAATTCACTTCAATCTTCGTGGTAAAGTTAATTCTCATAGGGTTCGGGATTTAACAAATTAAGGGATCATAATTAAGTGAATATTAATTTAAATGATAATGATTAATAAATGATTGAAGAGGTAGAGTTAGATCGATTACGTCTTTTAAATATTGTCTAAACAAACATCTTTTTGTTGTGTCATTTTAATCAAACTTCATTTCAAAACTAAAAACAAAAAAAATACAATCTTCTTCCAGCAAACTTCTTCTAGATTCATAAACTATAAACAAACACCCTCATCCTTTCAAGTAGTGTTTTTATTCTATTTTATTTTACTTCTAGAATACCTCTAAAAATTGTTTTAATTCACTTCCTCCTTTGAGAGACGACCTTGGTCAGCCACTCTACTGCACCTAAGTACCCCAAAATCATACTAATCATTTGAGGGCGCCCACGACAGCTCTCTTTCAAATTGGCGCCGTTGCCGGGGAGGCAAGTAATTATTTCAACCAATTAGAGGTATTTATTTTATTTTACATTTTATTCTCTTCCTCTCTTCTTTCTTCCTTCTTTACCCAATCAGATTTTTCTTCTTCTTCTTTTATTTTCTTCTACTTCTCTTTGGACCATCAACTCAAACTTCTCATTTTTATTTTACTATGGTCCACTTTCTCTCTTTTCATTTTTATTTGATCTATGATACGAACTAATCCCGAAGATATCTTAGATCTTGACCCTGAAATTGAACGCAGCCTTAGGGCATGAATCAGACATTCTCAATCTACGGGAAGTTTCAATATTCAACCAGTTGGTGAATTCTTCTCTTCTGGAAACATTGAAATTGGAAGAAATTCAAATTCAAACATAAAACAGGAACCAATGGCTGGAAATAATGGAAATGAACTTAATAGAACCATTCGAGAATTGGCTGCACCTGATATTAACTATCAACCAAATTGTATTACATACCCAAATCTCGAATCGGACTTTGAATTGAAATCTGGATTAATTCACCTTCTTCCAAATTTTCATGGCTTATCTGGTGAGGATCCCAACAAACACCTTAAGGAATTTAATGTGGTTTGATCAACTTTAAAACCAAGAAATGTTTCTGAAGATCAAATTAAATTAAGAGCATTCCCATTCTCACTTGATGGAGCTGCAAAATATTGTATGTATTATTTGCAACCTGAAGATGTAACATGTTGGAATGATTTGAAACGTCTTTTCTTGCAAATATTTTTTCCAGCATCAAGGAAAACATCCATTCGAAAGGAGATATCGGGGATCAAGAAAGCCCAAGAGGAGTCAATGTACGAGTACTGGGAGAGATTCAAGAAGTTGTGTGCAAGCTGCCCACATCACCAAATCAGTGAGAAATTACTCATCCAGTACTTCTATGAAGGACTCACACCTATGGAGAGAAGCATGGTGGATGCTGCGGCTGGAGGAGCATTGGTGGACAAGACACCAGTAGCTGCACGATCATTGATCGACAAAATGGCCCAAAACTCTCAACAATTCGGTGATAGAGGTACACCACATGTTCGAGGAGTACATCAAGTAAGTCCTTCTTCTCTTGAAAGTCATTTGATTGATACTAAGTTAGAAGAATTGACAACTATGGTGAGGCAGATTGCATTGGCTCAAAAGACATCCCAACCCCCTCCTTCAAGGCCTTGTGGTATTTGCACTGAGACAAGCCACCCAACTGACTGTTGCCCACAACTCCAAGAAACAGAAGATTGTGCAGCAGTGTTCCCTGGGAGACCATTTCAGCAGCAACAAAAACAACCATATACCCAAAAAAAGTTTGATCCAACATACAACCAAGGGTGGAAAGATCAGTCGGACATGAGGTATGTCTCTGGACAACAACAAAGGCCACCCTTTCAACAAAACTTCCAGCAGCCTCCGCCTTACCAGCAGGGTTTCCAACAACCCCAAAGGAGATTTGAAGCTCAAACATCAACAAGTCAGCAACAAGGGAATCATCCACCAAAGGTAGATTCTAATACTGATGATCTTTTGAAGCAAATTGTTCTTAATCAACAGAATGAGCTGAAGAGTCAAAGTTTGGAGCTGAGGGAGTTGAAGACTCAAATGAGCTAGATTGCCACCGCCCTCAATAAACTTGTGAGTAAGAATTCTGGAAATCTACCTTCCCAACCCACTCCAAATCCAAAGGGGAATGTTAGTTCCATCACATTGAGAAGTGGGAAGCAAATGAACGATACATCTGCACCTACCATTCCACCGGGATTCACCTCAACTTCAGAGAAGCCGAATTCCATACCAACTGATGAGCAATCCAAGGAGAAAGATAAAGGTAAGAAAACGATTGATGATGTTACTCCTAAACCCCTTCCTTTTCCAAACAGGGTTGTTCAAACCAAGAAGATGGCTGAAGAAGCAATGAAAAAGGAGGTTTTGGACACATTCAAGCGTGTGGAGGTCAACATTCCTCTACTTGAAGCCATTAAGCAAATTCTAAGGTATGCGAAATTCTTAAAAGAACTTTGTACCAATCGAAGAGGGCTCAAGGGAAATGAGAGGATCAACCTTGGAAGGAATGTCTCGGCACTCATTACACCAACTCTAGCAATGCCAACAAAGTGCAAGGATCCCGGGACATTCACCATCTCATGTACCATAGGGGAGTTGCACTTCTCTGATGCTCTTTGTGATTTAGGAGCTTCCATAAATGTGATGCCTCACTCTGTATTCTCTTCCTTGCAGGTTGGTGAGTTGAAGCCGACAAGAGTAGTAGTGCAGTTGGTGAATAGAGCTACGGCATATCCAGCGGGAGTTCATGAGGATGTACTTGTTCGGGTAAGAGACATGATCTTTCCAGCAGACTTCTATGTGCTTAACATGGAGGATGATCAGGTAAGTTCTCATGCCCCCATTATCTTAGGTAGGCCCTTCCTCAAAACAGCAAAAACTATCATAAATGTCAATGAGGGTACACTTTCCATGGAATTTGGAGATGAAGTTGTGATATTTAATGTTATAGATTCCATGAAGTACCCCTCTGAGGACCATTCTGCTTTTGTTATCTCCCATTTTGAGCCACCAAGTAAAAACACCATGGAATTGGATTGTCCTGTGCTTAGGGAGATTATGAGTATTGGTTCTAGTTTGATGTCTAAGAATACTTCTACACCCATTTTTAAGGAACAAGACTCTCTAAGATTTGATTTTGAAATGGAATCATATTCTGATTTTGATCATGTGAACTCTGATTATGACATGGCTATTGAGTATGCTGATGGATTTGGTGCTTTATTCTCTGATTGTGATGATTTTTATTCTGATACTGATGTCCATTGTGAAGATATGTATGTTGCATCAATTTCTCCATCCATACATCACCCACCTACATTGGAACTCAAGCCATTGCCCCAAAATCTCAAATATGCATACTTGCTCAGTGGTGATAGATTACCTGTCATAATTGCTAACAATCTCTCTTTTGAACAAGAAGAAAAACGTTTGAATCTTTTGAGAGAGAACATCAGGGCGATTGGGTGGACCTTGGCTAATATATCAGGTATTAGCCCCTCCATTTGTATGCATAGGATTCTCTTGGAGGATGGGGCTAAACCGGTGAGACAACCACAAAGGAGACTCAATCCCACCCTCCTGGAAGTTGTTAAAAAGTAAGTTGAGAAATTTCTCGAGGCAGGTATAATATTTCCCATTTCAGATTATCAGTGGGTAAGTCCTATTCAGGTTGTGCCTAAGAAAAGTGGTGTTACTGTTGTTAAAAATGAGAAAGATGAGTTAGTTCCAATGAGGGTGCAAAATAGTTGGCGCGTGTGTATTGATTATAGGAAACTAAATCAGTCCACTCGCAAGGACCATTTCCCCCTCCCATTTATTGATCAGATGCTTGAGAGACTAGCTGGGAAGACACACTATTGTTTCTTGGATGGATTTTCTGGATATTTTCAGGTTCCTATAGCTCCAGAGGACCAGGAGAAGACGACATTCACCTGCCCATTTGGTACCTTTTCCTACCGAAGGATGCCATTTGGACTTTGCAACGCCCCAGGTACCTTCCAGAGATGCATGGTGAGTATTTTTTCTGATTTTATTGAGACCTGCATGGAGGTATTTATGGATGATTTTACAGTGTATGGATCCTCATTTGATGAATGTCTAAAGAGTTTGGGAAAGGTGTTGAATCGTTGTATTGAGAAGAATCTGGTCCTGAACTTTGAAAAGTGTCATTTCATGGTAGAGCATGGCATTGTCTTAGGGCATGTAGTGTCCAAACATGGGATAGAGGTTGATAGATCTAAGATAGACATTATTTCATCCTTACCATATCCTTCATGTGTGCGTGATGTTAGATCTTTCCTAGGTCATGCAGGATTTTATCGGCGCTTCATCAAAGATTTTAGTAAGATTGCTCTTCCTATGTCAAGATTACTTCAAAAGGATTCTGATTTTGTGTTTGATGTTTCTTGCAGGAATTCATTTGATGAGCTAAAACAACATCTGACCACTCCACCTATCATACAGCCCCCACGGTGGGAGATTCTTTTTGAGCTTATGTGTGACGCCTCCAACCTCGCGGTTGGAGCTGTCTTATCTCAGAGGGTGGAAGGACGTTCACATGTGATCACCTATGCATCGAGGACACTATATTCAACCCAATAAAACTACACTACCACAGAAAAGGAGTTTCTTGCTGTCATATTTTCTTTAGATAAATTCCGTTCATATTTATTTGGCTCTAAAGTAGTTGTTTTTTCTGACCATGCAGCTTTGAGGTAACTCCTAAAGAAGCCAGATGCAAAGCCACGACTTATCCGTTGGATGCTCCTTCTTCAAGAGTTTGACCTTGAGATAAAGGACAAGAAGGGGTCAGAGAATTTGGTGACAGACCACATGAGTAGGCTTAATCACACACTAGAGGGTGACACCTTGGACCAGGTACCACTTTGGGACACTTTCCCCGATGAGCATCTCTATACCATCTCAGGTAAGCATCCTTGGTATGATGATTTAGTTAATTACATTGTTGTCTCTGAAATCCCAGTAAATTTGAAGAAGCATCAAGTCCAAAAATTAAAAAGTGAGTCTAGGTATTATGTGTGGGATGATCCGTACCTCTGGCGCATGTGTAGTGACCAAGTCATTAGGAGGTGTGTTCCCGATCATGAGTTTGAGTCTGTTTTGCATTTCTGTCATACACTTTCTTGTGGTGGACACTTTGGACCCCAACAGACAGCTAGGAAGGTTTTAGACTCTGGATTATATTGGCCTATCTTGTTCTATGATGCCCATTTGTTTTGTAAGTCATGCTCTCGTTGCCAACACACTGGGAATATTTCTAGGAGACATGAGATGCCCCAACAACCCATACTATTTTGTGAGATTTTTGATGTATGGGGCATCGACTTTATGGGTCCTTTTCCTAGTTCATTTGGATTTTTGTATATTTTGGTTGCTGTTGATTATGTGAGTAAATGGGTGGAGGCCAAGGCCACCAGGACTGACGATTCTCAGGTTGTAGTGGATTTTGTCAAGGCTAAAATTTTCTGCAGGTTTGGAGTACCAAAGGCCATCATCAGTGACCAAGGGACACACTTTTGCAATAGGAATTTTTCTTCCCTCCTTCGAAATTATGGGGTGACACACAAAACATCAACACCATACCACCCCCAAACAAATGGCCAGGCTGAGGTTTCAAATCGTGAGTTGAAACAAATCTTGGAGAAAACCGTGCAGCCAAATAGGAAGGATTGGAGCAAGCGCTTGGATGATGCATTGTGGGCTTATAGGACAGCATACAAGACCCCCATTGGTATGTCCCCATTTCGGATTGTTTTTGGTAAAGCGTGTCATCTCCCCGTGGAAGTCGAGCATCGGGCATATTGGGCTATAAAGAAATGTAACATGGATTTGGCCCAAGCTGGAATTCAAAGGAAGTTGCAAATTCAAGAGCTTGAGGAGATTCGACTGTCATCATATGAGAACTCAAGGCTCTACAAGGAAAGATCAAAAGCAGCTCATGACAAAATGATCCAACAAAGGGAGTTTCATGTTGGAGAGAAAGTCCTTCTCTATAGTTCACGACTGAAGTTGATGCCTGGTAAGTTGCGTTCCAGATGGTTAGGTCCTTATATTGTGTCTAATGTTTTTCCTTATGGTGCAGTGAAGATCACACAAGAGGACACTGGAAGGAGCTTTACAGTCAATGGACAACGTTTGAAGAGATACATTGAGGGACATCCTACTGATGCAGTGTATTTTATCACACTGCATGACCCCATCATCACTTGATCACATCAAGCTGTTCCTAACCCTTTCACTTTTATATTATTTGTCCTATTTAAAAATTCGGCATTTCATGTGCATATATCATCTCATAGGTTCACATTGAGGACAATGCAATATTTTAAGTGTGGGGGAGGGAACCTTTTAGTTTAGTAATTTCAATTGCTTTCCTGTTCAAAAAAAAATTGTGTGTTTTTCAAAAATTGTGTGTTTATTTTACAATTTTTTGTGTGTTTTTGAAACTTCTGGACTGAAATGATTATCATCACCATTTTTAAATCCATATCAATAAGTGAAACAATTTACCCCTTGAAACTAAGCTTAAATGAATGCTGAAATGACTTTGTTTCAAGTTCAAATATTTAGTAATTTCATGAAAAGTACGCTGAATTTTGAATCCCATGCCAATCTCACTGTCTTTATATTTTAAATCACTTTCATGTGAGGCTTCTAAACCATTATTTTCATATTCTTTACATTCACCTCACTTCTTGAGAGAACCAAACCATGCTTGATTTAACCAGAATTTGATCTATTCCTGTCAAAACTTGAGGGTTTGAGGTACATATGTTTAAATGATTGAGGCATTTGTTTGGTATTAAAGCCCCTTTTTCAAAGAATCCTTTTTTTATAATGGCCTACCTTGAATATTTAATCCTTGTAGCCCTTAGAATCCATGCACAGCCTGTTAGGTTAAGCTACATTACAAGCCAATTTTCCCTATCCAACCAACTCTTGAAGTGAAATTGTATAATCTAGTTGATCTTAAGTGTGAGGGAAGCTGTCTTGTGTTGTGCCACCACATTATGTGATACTTTGGGTGGAAAATTAAATTCTGAAGAGATGTGTTTGCTGATAAAGAAAGTCATTATATTGAAAGCTGTGCCTTTTCTGGAGCTTTCATGACAAGTGAAGCTGTGCCTTTTCTGGAGCTTCTAATTGAGGTGGAAAGCTGTGCCCATCTGGAGCTTTCAAGAAAATCATGTTTGAGAAGATTGGCATTTTTTTATGCTGAAATGATGAATGGTGTAAACCTTTCATGACTTTCATGATGATGGAGATGAATTGATACTATGGGGATTGAAGAGAAGACCATATTTAAGTGAAAATTAGATTAATACAATTTTGTTTCAAAAGAGTCAAGCCCTCCTCATTCAGCCTCAGAGTTTTTCACATCTTAATCCTACCAACTGAAAGCCACAGAACAACCCTGAAAAGTCCTCATGATAAACATATGTCCTTGACTCACATCGGGTAGCGATGTAGGAATCTATCAAGCCTATGGTGAACCTTGTATGAGTTTGGATGAGAAAGACATTGCAAAAAAAATTGATATTTGAGTGATGAGAGAAAATTCAAGCGAGGTAAGTGTTTTGTGCATGACCGGATAAATGAAGTGGAAATATATTGAATGATATAAATGGAGAACTTGAAATAAGGTTTTTTATGAGGCATTATATCTTTTGATTCTTGGTGTGAAATTGATTGATCTTAAGGATATGTGTTTTAAAATTGGTTTTGATTTGATATTGATGTTTACTTGATATGAGGTTTTGCCCAGGTGTGCAAAAGGGTAAGTGTGGGGGAGTTGATAAAACACTATTTTATTGAATATTTTATTGATAATAAATGAAATAATTTCCTCACATTGTGTTAAATATGTTTATTTATAAAATATTTGGGATTTGATCATTCATTTGAAAATTTGGTGAAATTCCAGTTTTACCCTTAATAGTGCATTGTAGTATTTCGAAGATAAATATTTTTATATTTATTATTTGAATTTGAAATTTTTTAACAGTGTTCCTCACTTCATTTTATACAACTTTTATTCAGGACACTAGAGCTAACGAGTGCATTTGGATGGATTAAATGAGAAATTAATCCAATGGTGGGCTGGACTCGGCCGAATGGACATGGGTTCTGTATTTGGGCCATATAGTCTACATACGGGCTTGGATTGAGCCCAAATTGTGCGGAAAGCTCGGGGACATGATTTGGCACAAATCATCCTTATGAAAGACCGGTCAATTCACGCGTTTTGGAGGTCAAATGGGCAGTTCAAGTTGGCATAAAATATTTGGTCGAGTATTTCATTTCACACTTAAAAAGTTATGTATCCCTAACCCTCAAAAAATCTATTTAAAGGGGGTTTTAACTCTTTGAGAGGGCTGGTCGAGGTTTTTGGAAGGTTTGGACGAAAGGTTGTCTCTTGGGAGCCCCTCACAACTCTTGGAGGAAGTAAGCCTTTGTGAAAACCTCTCTTCCAAAAAGGCTCTCCTCTCTCACCTCTTCTTTGTATTTCTTTTCATCCATGTTTGTTTCTTGAATTTTTCTTCAAATAATCTTCTGTGTTCATCCCTCTCTTCTTCTCTTAATCTTCTTAATTGGGTTGGAATCAATAGTGGAGACAAGATTGGGTTCTACCCTTTCAATCCGTTGCTTATGCAAAACGTCTCCACGATGACTACACCACCCATGGAAGAGTAGTTATTTTTAGTAATCGATCGACCTCTATCCTTCTTCATTAATTTATTTTGAATAAATTAGATAATGTAATTCACATATTATGATCTATTAATTGAGTTTTCAATTTAAATGAAACTAAGCAAGCAATTGAATAGTTAACACAAAACACGCGAGGTCGGGAATTGTGTGAACTGTGAGAGCGCAACCTTAACCGGTAATTCAAAACCACACGGGATCAATTTGTAGAGTTCAAATATAATCCCTAAACTCAATTAATCATCATTTCCAGAGTGGTTTTGTGCCTTAATTTACCAATAACCATAAGCTAATTTTAGAACATCAATCAAAGCAGGGTGTTGCGATTGCATGTTCCGAAGTTAGCCTAAGGTTAAATTCACTTCAATCTTCGTGGTAAAGTTAATTCTCGCAGGGTTCGGGATTTAACAAATTAAGGGGTCATAATTAAGTGAATATTAATTTAAATGATAATGATTAATAAATTATTGAAGAGTTAGAGTTAGATCGATTACGTCTTTTAAATATTGTTTAAACAAACATCTTTTTGTTGTGTCATTTTAATCAAACTTCATTTCAAAACTAAAAACAAAAAAAATACAATCTTCTTCCAGAAAACTTCTTATAGATTCATAAACTATAAACAAAAACCCCCATCCTTTCAAGTAGTGTTTTTATTCTCTTTTATTTTACTTCTAGAATACCTCTAAAAATTGTTTTAATTCACTTCCTCCTTTGAGAGATGACCTTGGTCAGCCACTCTACTGCACCTAAGTACCCCAAAATCATACTAATCATTTGAGGGCACCCACGACAGCGCTCTTTCAATAACCTTGGTAGACCTCTCACACATTTGAGCCATCATAACTAACCAATTACCATATACTTCATCTTAGAGTCAAGATATCCCTATGGAACCTATAGGGTATCCAATTGCACATAATTCACAAACAACCCACTTGTGTTGCTAAATATTGATAACATCTCTTATTTCGACACTCATCACTAATTATGAATCACATCCCTAGACATAATCATAATCACATTAAGACCACACTATCTATTATGGAAATCCTTACTGGAATTAGGCTCAAGATATGGTATCATTATTATATCACATATATATTTACTATTTGGTCCTCACACACACAATATATAAATAATATACCAAGGGAATACCATCCATGGAACTCACATCCCACCTTGAGAGCATGAGGAGGAGGAGGAGGAGGCGGCGGTGGTCGTGGCAGTGTGAGTGGAGGCGGCGGCGGCGGAAGAGGTGGAGGCGGTGGCGGCGGCAGAGGCGGCAACGGTCGCAGCAGCGAGGGTAGAGGTGGCAGAGGCAGTGGTGGTCGCGGTAGCGGGAGCGGGGGCGGGGGCGGCGGCGGCGGCGGAGAAGGAGGAGGATGAGGAGGACGAGGAGGAGGAAGGAGGAGGAAGGAGGAGGACGAGGAGGACGAGGAGGAGGAGGACGAGGTCGCGCGGTGAGGGGCTTGGTTCAGCTCCACGAGAGCTTGACCGCGTGCAAGCGAGGATGTCCTGTTAGGGTTATTAAATAAAAACTGACAGAACCTTTATCAGCGCTCGTTAAAAGCGCTGATAAAGGTATGTTTTATCAGCGCTAAAATAAAAGTGGTGATAAAACATTCATTTATCAGCGTTTTTTTAGCGCTGATAAAGAGATACCTTTATCAGTTCTTTTAGATAGCACTGATAAAGGCATACCCCTTTATCAGTGCTTTCTGTTTAGCACTGATAAAGGGCAGCGCTTCCCTTTCCCTGTTTTCTGGTAGTGATTTCTATTTCCCCAACCCCATCATACAGTGAAGAGGAAAAACCCTCTTATGATGATAATCTTGGTGGGACCACTAGATCTATCTCTAAATTCATACTTTTGTCACCACCATTAAGGGACTCAAGATTATAAAAAATGTTATATGGCATGAAACAAAGTGAACCATGCACCCAATTTCTAAATAATTGTTCTACTTATCCAAAACATGCCTCCATCAAAGATAAATTGGTACCAAAGTAGATACCAACATCATTTTACTCTAGGAGTGTTCTCACCAATGCTAGGTTGAATAGAAAAACTACTAGAATATCAGTAGTGGGTGCTGGGTCTAACTGATATGGAACTTTAACCATCTATACTTATTGATGGGTCAGGCCCTATAGTGAAGGTTCTTCTAAAGGAACATAATGCTCACTCACATTCTTATGAACATATGCATGTTCCTCCTGGAAGGCTTAGTGGGGATCTATCCACTTTTGAAAAACTATAGTGAGTTAATGGAATGGTCCAAAATAGTGAAAGGGAAAAGTGAAATGCTTAATTGAGGTTTTGATGGAGAGTTCTTTGATAGTTCGGGGCACTTACTTTTCCATTTATTCTCCAAGGATGGCCACCAAGAAGGTGAAAATTTTGAATTATTAGCTCCATGGATGGTTATCACTACCCTCATCAAACCCAGTTGACCTAAGGAGACCTTGTCATCAGTCCTTGGGTCCCCAATCAATTCATCTCAGATTTCTATAGCTTTGAGAGAATATAAAAGGGATGGTGGGATTGCATGGTCTTCTGCAGCTTCCTTCCATATCAATAGAAATAAAAAATATGTCCGTACAGTTGCAACAAAATCATGTCCCTTTTAATACGACAATAAGATCATCCTTACCACTTCCCTGAAGATAGGATAACCCTATTCCTCCACAAAAACCCCCAGCGTTCCCCAAAACTCCATTCACTACACCAAAGGTGAATGGTGGATACAACCATTTATGCTTTCCATCATTTCATCAAGGTTTCAAATGAAGGCCTTGACCTTATTAGTTTAGTATTTGAAAGTGACACATTTGGGAGGAGTAATGTGAGAAATTCCGGATAAATGTATCTCTTCCTAGAACAGTAATCCCTAGAGCTTAGCAATAGAATTAGTTCCCCTATAGTTCATCCATCACTGAAATGTAGTGGAAAATAATAGTAAGGCCTAACATCACTCACAAGCATTGAGTTCGCTGAAACTATTCATGTAGATTCTTCTATTGGAAACAAAAATGATGGTAAATGTTTCACTTCCTTACGAGGCACTAATGGGGCTGTTGGTCTACTCAAAGAAACATACTTTTGTAGCCTTAGATTGGATACCAAAATCAGTGATAACTTTGTAGAAATATGTACTAATTTGGATAATTTTCCATTTAGATATTATAAAATCCATATATCATCACAATGTTGGGACGAACTGATCTTCACATCACTTTCATGGAATTATATATGGACCCAAGTCTCCTACCTTGTGAACAAAAACCAGAATTTTCAAGAAACCATAAAATGATTCTTGGATCGTACCAAAAGTAGGGGAATATATTTTTCTGGAATACACTAAAACTAATAGCTGAAATGAAAAGGTGAATACCATTCAAAAATAATTCTCCCATCAATGCGAGTTGAAAAGATTCCCTCAGGAATAGAAATCATTTAATCATGATCCTTAAGGACAACCCCTCCATTGAAAACAATACACCCAGTGGGAAATGTACCATATGGTTTGAAGGAGATGTAGTTGTGATGGCTTAGGAAAGATTTGACCTCCCAATCCTTTAGTGTGATGGGCCTTACCATGATGATACACTACAAAAAATGTTTGAAACTAACATTGGGGATGTTCTATATGTTTAAGTACTTGTAGATACCCAGATGATTCACCATCCAACCCCATAGTACCTAAAAGGGAATAGAGATTCTGTGTGGGGTTCTTGCCATTAAAATGTAGTTGAAGATTTAATATAGTTTGGACAATGAAATAATGGAAAACCCAATGTTCTACCCTCTTACAATATAGGTTTCGATCACAAAGGCTGAGACAATAAATCAAACCTTTTTCTTTCATAGAGAGAAGGTACCCACTTATGTACATGGAAAGAAAACCACAAAACTAAATTGTTCAGTAAATATCAGAAATAACCTCCCATACCTAGTTGGTGAATGAACCTTCTTCAACCAAGAGTTAATAGGAACCCTTAGAACCATGGGAGTCGTACATCAGGAAATCATTTAGCATCTTTTATTCTAGTTTAGAAAAAAAAGATGAAATTACCCGCGCATTTCTTAAATGGGATATCTTCCCCAGGAAGTGGGTCCTTCTCAAGGGTCTTTTCAGGTAACTTGATCAACTCCCTAGTAAGAGGAGGGGTCCTCTCTATGTCATCCTACATGGAGTATAGGGTAAAAACTCATTTCATATATCTCGTAAAATGGGTGTGCCACAAATCTACACAACATCCCAATGACTGATACACACCTCGCCATGCTTTAGGTGGAATATGTGTATATTTGAACACTAGGGAGTAGATAAGTCTTCCATTAATCCATCGTTATAGTATGCAATGTTTTTTTAGATATATATGGCCTCTTACATAATGATATTATTTAGATCTTTGGAAAATTTAGAGACAATATACTTCACCCATAATGTCCAACCCCAATCCATTCCAAATATCACCCCTAACCTAAGGTCCTAGTTGGGAAACAAACCAAACATATGGGTTTTGGAAGATTTCCTCTTTATTGAGTGGTACATGTGGATGTACAAATCAGGTTTACGATGGTTCTTTCCAAATTATATAGGAATTTTTTTTAGAATATACCCATATGATCATTTACCCTTGGTAATGAAATGAATTATTAGGGATATATTTTCTCGGTTGGTATTGTGGCTATCCAAGATGAACGAGGGAGGAAAAATTGATGACTTTGGTGGAAATATGGGAGAATAATTTGTTAGAAAAACCCCGTAAATAAGTAGGAAGAATGATAGAGGATATTCCATAAGATTAATACCCATCAGATTTATTAGGATTGTTTGTGAAGACTTGAAAACAACGCACTAGTTGATATTCACACTTGCTATAATAGTGTTCTGACGAGCTACCAATGTAGAGTACTATTTATCTAAAGGATTATGAGAGATGAAAGACATATTTGTGAAGAAAATAATAACACAACATATAAGAAAATAAATTCTTTCAAAAGAGGTGCACGACTCCAACAACATCATGTGAATATCATGAACCATGAAGGGATTCACAATTGCATGACCTCATATGGGCCTCATGAATTGCATAAGCCATAGAGATCTTATGAATCTCATGAACCATTGAGTATCTCCAAACTGCATGATCAATTATTAAATTTTTGATTGTGTGACCCTAAGATGGTAATGTGAACTGCAAAATGATCTAGTGATCACTCGACCATATAGGGGATTATGAAAAGCCTACAAGACATCCATGTTGTCGAGGACATCGTTCAAGGTTAAAACAAGTTAATGAGAGTTTATTTGTGATTCTTTTGAACAATTACTAATACAAAGAAGTCACATGGCTTGATAATGTGTTGAGATCTCTTTAAATAGTCCTACAAAGAAATCTTGCAATCAGTTCTTGTAGAGAGGCCTTGTGAAATGGAACTTACGATGAGGTATTGAGAAGGAATCACATGACGAGTGAGATCTCAAGAGCTCTAAAATTAACTGTCACTGGTGAAATGAGATTTCCCTTAATCCTCTATATATAGGACATCATTCAAAATACCAAAGGTCACCTAGAAGACCAAACATCACCCAATACACCAATCCATGGAATCCCTATGGAATCAGAAGAGCATTTAATTTCATTAGAACTAAGTCCTTATCCATACAGACATCACTCCAAAGAGGGATATTTGTTGATTCCATCCAAATGCATATCAATAAATATATAATGAAATAAATACCCTAAGTATGGATATTATTTTCTCTAAAAAATGAAGGAGTATCATGAATTCTAGGAGGATGAATCATGTGGATCATGTAACCTCCATAAAGACAGATGATCGCATGATCCAGGAAGGTCATTCAAATAGATCATGTGTTATGTATGATCTTATTACGATCATGACAATCCCCTCTGAAAAGTTATCATGTTATTACAATGGTGTCTAGATAATCGATGATGATCATGCGGTGGCTGCCACATGATTTTCAATGATCATGAAACCTGTCAATCAACTGATTATTGAAAATCACTCAAAACCCTTTATAGAATAAAGGTGAAAAAATGCAGAAGCTTCATGTGATGGAGAGTTACGTTGACCTTCATGTGACGTTCTTATGTGATTCATATAACCTCATAGACCCTTTGGTTACATTTTCCACATTTTCATGTGAGAACATGTTGTTGTGTCACCTCCATAATGAAAAGGACCTCAAACATGTCCATTTAATCTTGTAATTCCCCTTTAGGATCCACATAAAGGAATATGGATTTTCTATGACAATTATTTCATACCATCATGAGATATATCATTGATCACATGCACATCAAAGAAAAGAAGAGTAGTTGTCCATGACAATGGTCACATGATGTCGTTAGATACTTTACCCATGTAAAATAAGTAGGGAATACAAAATGGAAAATGTGTAATCCTATTTTAAAGGGAGGATGCATTGATCTTCACTAAAATGGGAATATGAACCATGGATGATCATCATTGATCATGTAAAGGGGTGTGAAATTTCAAATCAGTCTCACAAAGACCCCTCAACCAGATAGCGTGATCTATTAAGAGGCCCTTGATAAGTAGTTTTGATCTCATAAGAAGCCTCTGACAAGCCATGTTAGTCTAATAAAGGATCCTAGAAAAGTCTTATTTGATCACAAAATATCCGTTCTATGGGTATAAAAATCATGCGAAGGCTATCATACATGTTGTCCCAATGGTAAAAAGTCCATTTAAGACATCAATATAGTTCTGTGAAATCCATTTGACTGGTTAAGGTCCAATAAACTTGGCGATGAAGGAATGTTCCCACCATTTCTACTTATCATGTGACACCTTCAATGAACCATGAAAGTATCATGTAAAGAACGTGAGGAAAACATCCCTCTATTGACTCTATATCATATTTTTGATATATTCACCATGAAAAGAGGAGTATAATCAGGATGGTGAAGCCTATAAATCCCTCCAACCGAGCACAAAAAACACAAATGATGATGATTTTTAAATTGAAAAAATAAGAAAACTTCATGAAGAGGATAATAACATGGTATCAAGGGTATTTCACCAGGTAAAATCTAGGGAGAAACCTAAGGCATCATGTGGAATGAATATCTGATTCACATGATATCCCTATAGATCATGAGAAAGACTTTTTATGGGCTAACTAGATCTTTTGAAGTTCTTTTTGCATGATGATTGGGTCATGAAAAACCTAAATAAGCTAATTCTTGACAAAACTGTAGTCATATATGCAATAAAGACTAAAAAATACTAAAAAAGATGGAAGGATTATGTAATGAAGAATATGATAATCTATATGTGATTCGTATGACCTCCCATGATTATAAGATATAACCACAACATGTCAACCTAGTCTTGAAAGGTCCTCTAGATATGTCAAAAAAGTCTTAATAAGTCCTCTGGGCATGTCTCCATAGTCATGAGGTAGCATCCGAGCATGTCACCCAAGTCTTGCGGAGTCATTCAACATGTCTCCTTGGTTATGTGACATCCTCCTGGCATATCAGTATGGTCATGCGATGTCCTACTGACATGACAGCCTAGTCACATGATACCCTATAGACATGCCATCTAGGTCATGTGATGTCTTCCAGACATTCCATCCATAACATGTGATGTCCTCCAAAAATATCAACTAGATCATGAAATTTTCCTTGGAAACATACTCAATGTAACCAGAACATACCCAGACATACCCAAACTTGTCATGAAAGAACCCCATACATGTCTGGTAGACAATAAAGACATTTGAGGTAGATATCCCAAGACATGATAACCTTGTCTAACATATATATTCTGGGTTACCCCCAAAAATGTACTATGAGAACTTTGATTCCTTTCTAAACATGATATGTAGGATGAATTACTTTGGACCAAACTCCAATGGGAATCCAACATAGTGCAAGCCCCTCCATGACTCTAACATTCAAACCTAGGGGACCCGAACTCTCCTTCTGGTTCATCATCCTGCCTCATCCATCATCAGATTGAGAAGAAGACTGAACTATGATGACTCAGATTACATCTATAAATAGGATATCTAGGAAGCCTTACAAAGGCCAGATATCCATATCAAATATCACATAAGGGATTCCCTAGTGCATTAGTACTGAATCCATATGAAATGATACCGACCACATGCAATCCATTGTTTCTCACATCGAGCATGGATCACATGGGATTAGGGATTTTCAATGTTCATATAATTCTTACCACAAATATCCCCCATTCAAGAAAACCTTAGTGTGTAAGCCCCATTCTAGGGCATGATATGAAAAACACCATACATAGGTATGAAACTCCGGGCCAATCTCAAAAGTATGATTGAACTAAGATGACTCTGATTCCTATCCCAATAGGATACATAATATTCCTCCTAAAGTTTCAATCTCATCCAGAAAATATCAATCACCTCCCAGGATAGGAGTAAACTATAAAGTTCGTGTTTATATAGAATCAAAATAAAAGTAGCTACCCATTTCTATGAAATAATGGGTAAAAGATGAATAACCTCACATACATACATATGGTCACTTTAATAGAACCCTGATTTGGACATGGAAGGATTCAACACTTGATAAATTTTTTAGGGTAACTAGTCCCGTATTGGGATTAAGAAGAAAATTTAAAACATATCTTAAATATATAAGAGATTTTTAGAATAGGTAATATTTCCTCCCAAAAGGGTGTGATGAGATCGACCCCCATCCTCTCAACCAAAGTGATTTTCTAAGTGTCATTGGTTTTGAACCCCAATTGACCATATGACTTTGGAAATTAGGTATGTACCTTGTTATGGATGTGGGAGCTATTGGCAGTTTCTAAAAATGAAAATGGTAAATTTAGAGTGAATGATTCTGTAAACATACCTGGACCCCTACAATTAATCCTCAAAAAGGAAACAAAAATGGTGAACTTGATTCCAAATCATTTAACCATGACATCTCCACCCAGGTTAAAATGGATAGATCACCCTATTGTTATCAGACCATTTTGTTCCTACCACTCATCATTCTTTGAGAGAAAAATATACACATTATTACCACTATTATGTGTGATACATGGATACATTGTGATCAATTATTCTTGTATTTCATAACCAATATTTTGAAAATTAATAAACCTTATATTTCATAGATAAACTCTCACATATATCTATGTAGTCTAACAATTTTATAATTTTTTTAAACCATATTTCATAGTGAGACCAATAAGTCATGTCATGGAAA
This sequence comes from Viscum album, assembly GCA_963277665.1. Lineage (NCBI taxonomy): Eukaryota > Viridiplantae > Streptophyta > Magnoliopsida > Santalales > Viscaceae > Viscum > Viscum album. The sequence goes on along the minus strand of OY728150.1, from coordinate 621,964,173 downwards.
TACCATATGCATAAACAAAGAAACATTATGCATTAAGGGACTTTTCCATTTTTCTGAAACATCAACTCCACTCATAATATGATAAATGTACTTATGGGGTGATTCATTCCAACTACAAAACCCTGCATTGCATATCTCCATCCACTTCAACTCAACTCCAAACATATTCTCACAAATAAAAATACCTAAAGATACTTCCTATTGAAATTCTATTATCAAAAAATCTAACATTACTACATATAGTTGAAATATCCCTCTCCTTTGGATTTTGTTTCCAACCCTTCATATGTAATCATCACATTCCATCTCCACTTATAGGTGAAATTCCCATGCTCATGTTCATTCTTCTGATATAGTCTTCCCTATACTTACCTTATATCCATTCTCCTCATTTTAAAATAATATTCAAATATCTTTAATTCCAAGTCTAATCAAGTTAAAGTAATCATGAAACATCCACTTTTCCAAAAACTAATCAATGAAGAATTAACAAAATTTATATTCCTAGGGGAGTCCAACTTAATTATCGAAAATAAGAAAAATATATTAACTTCAATAATGTTTTCTATTACATTTCTTGACCAACCATATTATTACTGTTCATTCCCCATGAATTGTTTCTCTCTATATCTTCTTCTTCCTAATCAAAAGATAAATACAAGAAAAAAACCAAAAATTTCTTTATTAGCAATATGGAGAGGGGAGATCAAACCTCCTTAGTCTAAAGAAATTGGATAAAAATTTAGGTTCAACCAATTATTCTCAAAGACTATCAGAATAAAGAGATTCTATTATTCTATAATAACTTTATAAGAATTTTCCATTATATCCACCTGATATAAGTTCCCATTTTATATCTATCCTTACATAAGAGTGCATTTGGCCTTTCAATTGGTATTACATACTTTCTAATTAAATGTGACTTCCAATCCCAAGTCACATAATTGACTCATGCTCAGAAACATATTTCTAAGGCCATAAACATATAAAACATAAGTTTTTTTAGTTAATCTCTAGATAGATGACTCTTTTCATTCAGTTTGATATTAAACTATCCATTATTTCAAAACCAAATAGTTCAATCAACTCTTCCTTTTATGTTTTTGATTAGATTAACGTAACTTGTCATATAGGATGAAAACCCACTATCAAGAATAAACTTAATTTTTTTCTTTAGATCCTTAAAAGATATCACAAAAAATTGATTTCTCTTTGATCTTCAGTTTATACTCTATCAAATATACTCTATAATTAGTTAATATATATATATATATATATCATTATCTTCTAATCTTATTGATTATAAAAAATAAATGAAATTTCATTTCCTACAATGTGTAAAAATATTTCATAAAATAATTGAATTGTATTATCTTAATTCCAATCTTATTTTTCTTCTATAGGAAAAAATAAACTTATTTTCCTATAATTGGAATCATTATGCATAAATTCATAATAAATAAAAAAATATACATAGAATGTATTTCTATTTGTATTTTAAGGACATGCTTCTATCTACATTTTTTGAGTTCGAATTATTTCTCCTCTTAAGTAACATTCATAGTCAAAATAATAATACATTGTATGGCCTAAGTAGCCAAAGAATTATAAATTAATTAGAGAAAATATCTTATTTTTTCAATACCTCTATATATCCCATAATTTTTAATAAATCATCAATTAATTGTAAGTTATTGATGATTGAGAACTTTTTGATTTCATCTTCCTCCCTTTTCTCTTCCCACTTGTAATTCTTTCTTTTTTAGGTTCCAGAACTATATCCAAACAACTTTTACCCATGTAATTAGATATTTTAGCACTTAACACTTCCTCAAAAGTTATTTCACTGCATACAACCCCTTATTTTAATACTTAATTTAAAAACCACCCAAATTGTAGATTAATCTACAAACCATCTATTTTTATTATAGACTCATTCCTCTTTATCAAAGATACAACACCCTCTTCGAGAGTTCCAATATTATTAACTTTATTGAGGATATTCATATTATGTTCATCGATGATATTAGTTAATTCCTCCATATTTATTCTATAGTTCACTATTTCTTTAGGATTCACTTAATATTTTTCATATTTTTTCAAAACTTTCTAAATATGGTCAACTATACATTAAGATCATCAACATTACTTGAAGATTACTTTTATAAATAATATAATGTTCTAGTTATTCTTTCTCTATAGATCAATCTCCTAAATTAATCATTATAATTCCAACAAGTGATCATTAAATACCTTTGGTTTATCATCCTCTTCTACTTAAGATTTATATTTCTTTATTTTATCCATCATAGAATCTTATTTTTCTGAGATAAAATTAGTTTCAACACATTCTAATAGATATTCCTTAACATATTCTTAATCTTTTCTATTTAACACATTTCCTTGAAATTTATTTAAACTTTAATTTCTTGAATTAAAGTTTATTTTAGGTGGAAAATTCTTTCCTTGTTTTTGTGTGAATTGAAATTCACCATTATCTCCATCAAAACTTTTGCAATATCTAATAGTGATGTGTCTAATATTTCCATAATGTAAACTGACTAGGGGAAGCTTATCCTAAAATCTCCCATTTCCTCTCTTAATCTTCCTTGTATTAAGAGATATGAAATCATCATAGAAATATTCTTAAATATCATTTACATAAACCTCTTGATTATTCATATCTATAAATGAAATTTATTTATTTCAATGTTTTAAATAACTTTTCAACGTTAATAACATTTTATATGTGACCCGTTTTCTATGTAAATCATTGACAGATATTCCAAAAGATTTACTACTTCATGTTCTTCCACATTTAGATTGTAAATTAGTGGTAATATCTACAGGATATTATTAATTATATAAAAATATTTAATTTTATGAACAAGTAAATGAAAAGATATGACCACTTCTATAAGATGGTTGAATAAATTATTAACATTTTCAGTTGAACGCATATTCAAAACATCAAGTCTAATTTGAAGAAAAAATAGATTTTTCTCTTTCACTTTGTTATCACCTTCATAAATATTACCAATCTCATCCCAAATTTCTTTGGTTTTTAGGAAATCCATTATTCTCAAGTATATGTAGTTATTAAATTCTCCCAATAACATTAAAATCTTATTTTAACAATTTATTGTCTACATTTGTCATTAAAATTATAGTAGAATCTCTTAATTTAGTTCCATGAATTGCTTCTGAGTAAGAATCAATCCAAAGAGGTCATAAATTTGATCTCATCCCAATCTTCTATACCTAATAATTATAACCATCAACCAATTTTACTCCCATTTCATTGATCTCATTCTATATAATAACTCTCTATAATAGATTCTCTATGAAATTACATGTGGATCTGATACCACTTATTGTGGCATGAGGTCCCACTATATACACCGATGGGGGGGGTGGGTGGGTTGAAATAAGGTGTCTTTAAATTTTTTATTTTCTTAAGATTAACTAGATCTTGTATTTGTGTAAGAAAATAAATCCTAAATCTATAATGATGATCACACATATGAAAAAATTGAATGCTAGAAAATAAAGAAGCACATATAAAAATATTTTATTTAGTTCACCAACACTTGGATATATCCAAGGAAAATATATCAATGATGTGTTGATACACCTATAATCACAATTACACTAGTTTTTTATTAAAATATTTATAAAAATATCACTACTCATCTATGATCCATGACCTCTTCCTCAATTCTTCTTACTATTTTTCATGAAGGTTACAAAAGATAATGTTCACATGTATGCTGAACTCACAAATATATCAACAAAATTTATAACACTGAACAATAATGGATTTTCTCCATGATTTAATATTATTTACTTCTATATATTTAATGATATATATAATAACTATTTACTTAATATCTTGGTCTTTATTGTCTAATTTCACTTCACTCTCAATTCTAGATATAAATATATGTTCACAACTAATACACTCTTCTTCCTAATATGCTATATTCACTTTACTTTTTTTGTGTGTAAATCATTGTTTTTCACAAAAATTTCTAATATAACATAGGAATTTTAAAATTAAAATGAAAAATTAAGTATTAAATCAACTTCTGCCTTCCTCTAATTTAAACCCAAACATTAGTTAATATTCTAGTAGATCTTCACCATAGATAAAAAATAGGTAGTTAATGTAAATTTCAAAAACCACCAATCCCAATTGAGAAGTCCAAGTCATCAAACCTATTTGAATACTTCAGCAGGTTTCAACAATAATGGAATGAAAATTATCATCATGAAATGATAGATCAATTCATTCTTTCATTTTCATCAACTGGAAGTAGAATCATGGGGTCATATAGAGATTCATGGAATGACTAGATCTTTGTTGAAAAAAATAGCCTAAAAATTAACATTCATGGATCTACTACTTTCCTCATTTATGTAATGTCACAACCTGGTTCCTTTAATCATGTAATGACCTTTATACCATAGTGTAATCCAATTATAGATAATCTGGAACTCCAAATCTATTTTTGAGTGACTCTCTTCCATGGTGTGAGTAGATTTATCTTGGAAGAACCACTAAAATATGACAAAGTATCTTCACAGCGTGACTCAAATATCACTAAGAAGATGATTTCAATCATATTTTATGATATAATAATTAATTCAACTATTGTGTGTGAGAAATTGGCACAACATGTTCAATTCCTCTTTCCTTTCACACATAATATTTCGAAAACTAACAAACACTGAGTTTCATAGAAAATCACTTACATATCACTGAGTAGTCTAACAGTTTTCTAAATTAAAAAAACAAGATATCATGATGTTAACAATATGAATCAACATGGGAATATATTACAGAAAAAACAAAAAAATATTATATATTATAGGACTTCGAAATTTTCAAAAAAATTATAAATCCACTCATGACATGATACATGTGCTCAATAATACTTGGTGTATTAAGTTTCTGATTCTTAACTATGAATGGTGCCATGAGTGAGAACGCGCCTGACACATTGGTGGAGATTTAAAATTTTTGGATTATTGGGCCTCTGCCGCCTCACCCGCCAGAGGCCTCCACCGGCGGGCCGACCCCTGCTTCTGTCTTCCATGCCGATGCCAGCTCTTCAGATCCTCCTCAGAATGGCTTGTTCAAGGAGGCTCTCTGTGGCTCGCTTCGTGATGCTCATCTTCCATGCTTCACAGATGTCTGTGTCCTGGCTCTGAAGGTCTCGCGAGAAGGTGGAGGCATCTTGCTGGATTTCCTGATGATGGCCTTTGCTGAGGCGAAGTCATGTCTGAAATGGACGCTTATTTCTCATTTTGGCACTGCGTGTTGGGGCGCAGCGGAGGTGTGTGGTACCTCAAACACACAAAAACGGGAGTAAGAACGGAGCAATACATGAATTTTTAACGTGCTTCGGTCGTATGACCTACATCCACGGGAGAAGGCTGCTTCACTGTTTCATTTCTCTTCGGTTCTCGTCGGAGGATCACACAATACACCTGTTACATCTCTCCCTCCTCAAATCTAAACTGAGGATTACTTCCCATTTTATAGAGGAAGTTGGGTAGCTCATCTACCCATGTGAACTCCTCCCGCCGCCGGCTTCCCACCAAAGGAGACTCCTTCTCCTTGCCGACAGAGAAACTTCCACAACTGCCTGGATTGGTGCTGCCGCCAAATGAGACTCCCGTAAACTTTCTTCCCCACATTGGGAGTGGCCCCCACAAATCTCCCCCTCACGACCAATTTGGGGTAGAAGCAAGACCTGCAGTCTCCTTGCAGGTGCTGAAAGTTCATCGGAAAACCGAACATGCTTCTTCTTCGCCCCATCATCAACTTAGCCTATCGAGCAACAACCCCGCTCTAGTTCACTGTTGTCTCGGCTCGCCACAACAAACGCTCTCTGTTGTGTCCCAACAACATCATCCTCGTTGTCACAAAACATGATCACCACCGTCGCTTTCACACTCCTTAATCACCACCTTATAGAGTGAGAATTTTCAAAAACTAACCGTACGGATGTGTCCGGAATGGTCAAAATAGTCGGAATCGACTCCTGGATTGCCGAAATCAGACACCAATTGACCGAGATATGGTCAAAATACGTTCAACGGTCTAGATCACCCACTGACGTGGCACTGACGTGTCGCTGACGTGGAACGCCGGAATTCCTGCCGGAATATCGCCGGAATTGTCGCCGGCGGCATGAAGAGTGCCTTCTTCTCCGGCACGGGTTTAATGTTCACCAGCGGGTTTGACCAAACTTTGACTGGCCATATCTCCTTCGTTTCAACTCCGTTTTCCTCACCGTTTGCGCCGTTGGAATCGTCTCGCCGTCCTCTTCCCGAATCTTCCCTCGGAAAATTATTCCGACCACTTTCAATTTTCCGGCCACCGGAAAATTTGACGTCGCCTCGCCGGTTCACCTCCGTTCGCTCCACCTCCCCTTTGATACCACTTGTTGGGGCGCAGCGGAGGTGCGTGGTACCTCAGACACACAAAAACGAGAGTAAGAACGGAGCAACACACGAATTTTTAACGTGGTTCGGTCGTATGACCTACATCCACGGGAGAAGACTGCTTCACTGTTTCATTTCTCTCCGGTTCTCGTCGGAGGATCACACAATACACCCGTTACATCTCTCCCTCCTCAAATCTAAACGGAGGATTAATTCCCATTTTATAGAGGAAGTTGGGTAGCTCATCTACCCATGTGAACTCCTCCCGCCGCCGGCTGCCCACCAAAGGAGACTCCTTCTCCTTGCCGACAGAGAAACTTCCGCAGCCGCCTGGATTGGTGCTGCCGCCAAATGAGACTCCCGTAAACTTCCTCCCCACATTGGGAGTGGCCCCCACAAATCTCCCCCTCACGACCAATTTGGGGTAGAAGCAAGACCTACAGTCTCCTTGCAGGTGCTGAAAGTTCATCGGAAAACCGAACATGCTTCTTCTTCGCCCCATTATCAACTTAGCCTATCGAGCAACAACCCCGCTCGAGTTCACTGTTGTCTCGGCTCGCCACAACAAACGCTCTCTGTTGTGTCCCAACAACATCATCCTCGTTGTCACAAAACATGATCACCACCGTCGCTTTCACACTTCTTAATCACCACCTGATAGAATTCTAATTTTCAAAAACTAACCGTACGGATGCGTCCGAAATGGTCGAAATAGTCGAAATCGACTCCTGGATTGCCGAAATCGGACACCAATTGACCGAGATATGGTCAAAATACGTTCAACGGTCCAGATCACCCGCTGTCGTGGCGCTGACGTGTCATTGACGTGGCACGCCAGAATTCCTGCCGGAATCTCATCGGAATTGTCGCCGGCGGCATGAACAGTGCCTTCTTCTCCGGCACGGGGTTACTGTTCACCAGCGGGTTTGACCAAACATTGACTGGTCATATATCCTTCGTTTCAACTCCGTTTTCCTCACCGTTTACGCCGTTGGAATCATCTCGTCGTCCTCTTCCCGAATATGCCCTCGGAAAAATTTTCCGACCACTTTCAATTTTCCGGCCACCGGAAAATTTGACGTCGCCTCGCTGGTTCACCTCCGTTCGCTCCGCCTCCCCTCTGATACCACTTGTTGGGGCGCAGCGGAGGTGTGTGGTACCTCAAACACACAAAAATGGGAGTAAGAACGGAGAAACACACGAATTTTTAACGTGGTTCGGTCGTATGACCTACATCCACGGGAGAAGGCTGCTTCACTGTTTCATTTCTCTCCGGTTCTCGTCGGAGGATCACACAATACACCCGTTACATCTCTCCCTCCTCAAATCTAAACGGAGGATTAATTCCCATTTTATAGAGGAAGTTGGGTAGCTCATCTACCCATGTGAACTCCTCCCGCCGCCGGCTGCCCACCAAAGGAGACTCCTTCTCCTTGCCGACAAAGAAACATCCGCAGCCGCCTGGATTGGTGCTGCCGCCAAATGAGACTCCCGTAAACTTCCTCCCCACATTGGGAGTGGCCCCCACACTGCGAAACCCTCTTTAGCTATCTTCTAGAGCTCCCTCTAATCCGGGGGCCTCCTTTCTCCAGTCAAGATCTCATCTTTTCACAAGAATTCCTTCTGCCTCATTATGTCCTCGGAAGTTGATTTCTTGCAGGTTTGGTGTAGGGCCCCTCGGGCTTTCGGTCGCTGGCACTTCAGCTTATCTCGCTGGTCCGTAGATGTTCACAGGGGTAAGTAGAAACCCCTCGTGGGGTTTTGGATCCACCTCTCAGGGATCCCTCTCCCGTTACAAAATGGAGGTTTCCTTATGGTGATCGGCGAAGCACTTGGGGGGTTTTTGTGCTTTGATAGCCGGAATACATGTGGGGAGGACTTCTCGATGGCTTAGATTTGTGTGAAATTTGACACTTCTCTCCCTCCGTTGAAGAAGATCTCTCTCCGGGTGTTGGATGCTCTCATTTGGAATCAAGAAATAATTTTTTCTGTCTTTCCCTAGTTCTGGTATAATTTTTTTTTGTAGGGGCATTCCTTCTAGGCCTGTCTAAGACAGAGGCAGGAGTTAGGGGGTCGCCCTCCCAAAGCATCGTCTAGCAGGGGAAGGATACTGGTGCTGCCTACCCAACCACCTAATGAGGCGTTATTGTGGGATGTTCTAGATGTTGTGGAATTCCTAGTGCAGGATCATATAGTGGATCCAGTTCAGTCTGCAGGCCCTGCTCTCAATGAAATCTCGGCACAATTCCAGGCATTAGTCTCATGCGTGTCCAAAGGTGAGGCTCCTCTTCACGTCGGTGTGGTCTGGCATCATTTTCTTGCATCTTTGATATCAAGGGATGTATGCTGGGATATGTTCTTGTATGGGGTAAGGCCCTTGTCTTTAGAACCTCTCGAACTGCCACCCCCACCTTATATCCCACTAGAGGGACCTGTTGACTCTCCGGGTTCCCCCTTTGAGGTGGCTCTTTGCAGTATTGTCAAGTTTCCTGGGTCCTCTGCATCAAGAATATATCAGGATATGCACTATGTATCCTAGTCCTTTCTTTTCTTGGATTCAGAGAGAACTCCCCCGCCTGAATCCAAGGGTCGAGGTGCATCTAAAACCTTCCATATAGGACAGGCATCTTCATATAGTACAAGGGTGCCCATTTGGGAGGGAGTTCACACCCGATCTCAAGCATGGAACCACAAGGAGAGTTATTTTTCCCACTTCAAGAAAGCTATCAACTCTGGGGCCAATTTCAGATCCCTATCCTTCCAATAATTCCTATGCTCATCTGGAGCGCTCGTGGTATGGGGGCCTGGGTTAAGTCTGATTTTATCTCCTCAGAAATTAGAAAACACAAGATTGTTGTAGTTGCTATCATCGAACAAAAACAAAGACCTTCCAGAATTCGAGAATTATCATGGAAGATCAAGATGCGTGGGTTCTTTCATAATGAACCTACCAATAGCCATGTTTAGATTTTCTAGAACAAAAACACCTCTATGGATCTCCTCCAAGAGGGAAATCAATTCATTAATACCAAAGTATGTATGGGAGATGTCTCCTTTTTCCTGACCTTTGTGTACGAGAGCTGTGATCTCATACAACGGACCAAGTTATGGAGTGACCTTAATGATTTCATCCTGGGAAATTGACCTTGGTTTTTTGGTGGGGATTTCAATATCATCACCAACCCAGAAGAAAGGAAAGGCCAAGGACCTTTTCAGAGGAATGTCTGTAGGGAGTATACACAGTTCATGGCTGGGAGGGGTCTCAGGGATCTGGGATTCTCAGGTGACTCCATTACTTGGTGAAACAACCGAAGGGAAAATCACCACTCTTGGAGATGATTGGACAGATGCCTGGCTAATATGGAAGCCATCACCCAGTTCTCTATCACAAAGGTATGTCATCTGACTCGCAACATTTCAGATCTCTCCCTCTTATTGGTCTCGATTTCATCCGAGAAGGACCATAGAGAGAGGTTTCATTTTCTCCATCTATGAGTCAGAAAAATGGGATACCAGGACTTGGTGTGTGGCAGTTGGAATTCACTAGTCCAAGGGGGACTGTGGGTCAGCATTAATGAGAAACTGTGACGCCTTAAAGCTAGTATCTAGACGTGGGCGAAGGCCCTCCCTCTGCCCGATGGTGAGATTAACAATACCATGTAGGGAGTTGAGAGCCTTGATGCTCGGTTAGAAGAGGAGTGGGATGTTCAATAATTTGAGAAACTTTCTAATAGGAAGGAGGATATGTTTGTCATGATCTTCGATCCAGAGCATCTAGCGAGAGATTCCTTGAGAATTAAATGACTCCAGGAGGGAGATAAGAATACATCATTTTTTCATGCCTGCATCAAAGAGAGGAAGAGACCGATTAAACCGAATATTCTTTTGGACGATGGCTCATGTACAGATGACAGCGATATCATGGGAGGTATGGCTATCTCATACTTCAAGGATTTGTTGGCCGGCCCCAATAGTCGTATGACCAATGGATATACATGTGGTGATAGAGGGATTTTTGAGGTTATCCCAAAATGTGTCTCGGACTAGGACAATGAGGGTTTGTGTTCCCTTCTAGATTAAAATGAAATCATCAAATCCAAGATGATCCTCTACCTGGACAGTGCCCCGGGGCCAGATGGATTCTCGGGCTCTTTCTACAGAGACTCGTGGGAGGTGGTGAACGCGAATATTATTCAGTCCATTCAAGATTTCTTACGGGGAGGGAGTCTGTCGAAGGCTGCATGTGCCCCCACTATGATCCTTATTCCCAAAAAACAGGAGTCCCTCCTTTATCACACACTATAGACTAATTTCTATGTTCTACTTCCCATACAAAGTCCTTGAAATTTTTATTAATGCTAGAATTTCCATCCACCTTCCAAGGTGGATTTTCATGGAATAACATGGTTTCATGAGAGGTCGGTCTATTCAAGGAGATATTTCTCTCACCCAAGAAATTGTTAGAGATATTAACCATAAAACCTGTGTCTCTAATGTGGCTCTTAAGCTGTACATGAACAAAGATTATGACCGAGTGGAGTGAGGCTTCATTATCAAGGTCATGGAAGGTATGGGCTTTTCTTCCTGGACTACTAATCTTGTTTTCAGATGTTTCAGATCCTCTTGGATGGCGGTCTCCTTCTTGGGGAAGTCCTATGGTTTCTTTAAATCTACATGAGGCCTGAGATAAAGATATCCATTATCCCCCAGCATTTTCTTTCTCATGAAAGACGTTCTCAGTAGACTCATCCATTTGAGCATCAATAATGGAGATATGATGGAATATTAGAGGAGTATGAGACCCACGACCATTTATCACTTAATGTTTGCGGATGATACCCTGGTGTTTATTAATGAAGGTAAATAATTTATTTGACGCGTGAACCGCCTCTTGGAGAATTACTTCCACTAGAGTGGCCAGATTATTAATAAAGAGAAGAGCCACTACTACATCTCCAATAGATACTCGCCTAGAAGGATTTCTGAGATTCATCTCTCCATTGCTATGAAAATAGGATGCTTTACTATGAAATACCTTAGGGCACCCATTTCTCCAGGCAGACTGTGGATTCGGGGCATCGACTTTCTTATCAACAAGATTGCGGAGCGCATCCACAACTTGAAAAATTGGTTCTTGTCCTTCAGGAGCTGTATTTCTCTCATTAATAGTGTCTTATTGGAAACTCCAAACCATGTTCTCTTAGCAGTCAAGGCACCAAAGGGTGTCATATACAACATAGATAATATCATGGATGGATTCATTTGGGATCCTCTTGCGGAGAGGAGAAGGCATTGGGCCTCTTGGCGTAGGGTGGCAAGCCCAGCTAGGGAAGGAGGTATTAACATGCATAGCCTGGATGACACCCTCAATTTCATTCACGCTAGACTAGCCTGGGAAATCCTGGAACGAAGTACGATGTGGGGGAAAAATGCATCCTCTGTTGAGAAATCTTTCCTCAGCTCCGGGTTGGGCCTCCTTGTTTTGACGTTCATTATTACATGTGATATCAGAGATTCAGTTACAGTCCCAATGGATCATTGGGAGAGGAGACGTTTTCTTCTGGCACCACAACTGGGTTGGGAATGTGCTCGGTTTCCCGGGGTGCCCTGCTCACATCATGTCTTTCAGGGAGGCGAGCATGTATCCAGCTCCCATCAAGGTTGTGCTGGACAAAGAGCAACATGCCTGCTTCAACACCATCATCTTGTTTCAGGATCCTGACCGGTGCGTTTTCCCTCCTTATTCCTCAGCGGACATCAATACCGGAGATTATCGCAGGGCTCGAGCCATGCCAGATGACTAGGACAAGTGGCATGCCACCCTTTGGCCAAAGATGGTTCCTTCGAAGTTTAATTCTTTGTTATGGAGGATTAGGTACCGGGCCATCCCTAAAGATGATAATATCATGCACTGTGGTATCTTATACATCTCATGTTGTTCCTACTATAATGCCTGCACAGAAGAAATTGCGGATCACATCTTCTTTAGAGGGGAATGAGAGTGTGATGTGTGGCGGTTCTTTGGGGATTTCACTATATTTCAGGACTATAACTTGGAATACCTCCCATTTCTGGACAGGTGGTTCAATGTCTTGGGAGACAGAGGCCCGAAGAAGATGGCTCGCTCAGTGATCCTCCTTGCCTGTTTTTGGTCTATATGGAAGGCTAGGAATAAGCTTCGACCTGAGGGGATCCGTTCAGTGGGTAAGTCGATCATCATTAAGACTAAGAAAATTATTCTGGATTTGGATCATCTCATTGGAAACTGGAGCGATTCCCCCTCCCTTAGGGGGATGATTCCTCGCTCTCATGATGCCCAGTCAGAGAACAGCTTCAACTGAGGTCTTTGGGTGCGATGGCATCCCCCCTTAGGGGCCTGAAATTCAATACTAATGGGTCTTGCAGGTTGGGTGTCTTAATAGGGGGTGGGGATGTCTGGGACTCCCGAGTTTCGGTACTCTTGGACATCTCCTTCAGTTTAGGTCATGGATCTTCTCTGTCGGCCGAAGCAAAGGCAATGCTTATGGGTATTAATCTTTTCCATCATAAGGGGATCTCATTAGCTGAAGTTGAAACAGATTATAAGATCCTACACGATGTCATGAAAGAGTTTCTCTCTCCTCCTTGGTCTATAATCTACATTATCAGAAAGTGAAAAAGAATGATCACCAATGGCACCAAAATAAGGCACTCCTGGCGTGATGGTAACAAATTGGAAGATCATGTGGCTTCCTTGGAGGTCCCTGGTAATGATCACATATGGCTGCATGATATTGTTATGTTGAAACCCGAAGGGGTTAACTTGATTAGAGGGGATTCCCTCGGCCTCCACCATTTTAGACCCCCTTAGATTTCTTTCTTCCATGTTTCTTTTTTTCCTTTGTTGGCTGCTCTGTATTGTCTCTTTCTTAATAAAAAATTAATTTTGATGATGACATGATACATGTGCTCAAAATGTTATTCATTCTAACTATAAAACCTCTATAGAATATCTCTAGACACTTTAAATCAACTAAAAACTTCATATCATCAATTAAAATCCCTCAAGATACTTCATATTTAATTTCAATTAAAAATATATACAAAATCACAACCTATGATTCTAATAAATTGCTTGTCTATTTTAATCAAAGTGGATATATTTGTTTTTTTACAAAAGATTTTTCTTACTTGGAAGGGAGTTGATATTATTATTTGATAATTTCCCATCTAAAATAGTTTATGTAGTTTATAAAATTAGATATTTTTTATTTAAAAACTTAAATTAATTATTCATACAATTTTTATGCCATAATATTTACCAAATCATGGTAAATTGGACTATTTGGTTCCACATGGGATCAAATCTAAAAAAAAGTTAGTAGAAGTGTATATATTCACATATTAGGAAATTTTTATAGATTCCAACTAAAATATAATTTCTTGTTGACACATAAAAAAATATTTATAGTAGTATAATGTGTCATTTAATTAATATTTATTTTATAAAATTTAAGGTGTTTACATAAATTGATGATTTGTGCTAGCTATTCATGTTTAAGATTTAGATTTTTAGTCATTAAATACCTTATAATTATATGATTAAAGTAAAATACTAAAAATTATTTTTTTATAATTTTTATGATATTTATCATATGCATTATTGATGATCATGTTATTGTGGAATCAGAGCACTGTTCAAATTAGTGTATTTTTTTAATTGGATCACTCGTTTTATTGATATTTATTATACTCCACTGGTTTTTGTTATTCCTTAATAAAATAGTTTCTAGTATATTTTATATATTTTTTAAATAATTTTGGTTGCATTATGGGTACTACTTATATATGAAGTAGAATGTTGGTTCATTGTTTTTGGTTTGTCATATCTTTTTTCACATGGATATGGGTGTTTTGTAAAAAATATATTAATTTAAAATTTTTAATTACATACAAGTGATTATCAATTTTTAACTAATCAAGTTAATAATATGGGGTTGTGTCACATTGAGCCATTTTGTTTCAAATCATATGGTGTTAAATCATGTTTAATCAAGTCATAACAAATCAGGTTCTGTTCAATCATGTTTAATCAAGATGTTTAAAATTGGATCATATTGTTTTTTTCTTAATCAGGTTGTGTTGATTCATTTTCAATCAAGCCCCTCATTGTTATTTAAAATGGATTTTTTTACTAATTATATCAAATGGCCATATTTTGTTACTCATGTAGTGAATGTTTTATGTTCATGTTTGTGTTTTTTATATGATTAATTTAATATGCAACATGCCTGTTGAATATATTTTTATCTACATTAGTATATCAAATTTCCTTAAAAAGGACCACAAACAAAATTCCCACCCATAAAAATATCTAAATACATTGAGATATTAATGTGACATATTAAAGTTCCTAATATGTGAATATATAAATCAATTTCCCAATCCTTCCTCCAATAGGTCCGAGGATAGAGACTAGCATTGAAGTATCCATAAAAAATGGTGGGAGAAATTACCTTTAAAAATAACCTATCACATACTTACAAGAAACATCATCTACCATTGAATAAATTAATAACCAATAATTTTATATAAATAATTAATATATATTATAACTGTATATACTAATTGAGAATTGATATTTTTATTATCCATAATGTATGAAAATAAAAAATTTCAAGGTAGTTTGATGTGGTGAAGATCAAGGGAATTCTCTTGAATGATTTTAATACAGTTTGAAGGTAAAGAACCTAATGTAGTGATAATGTTCAGATTTATTTTCTGGTTAACTTTTGAAGCATGTATATCCACAACCTTATTACCCTCAAACCAAGTATGTAGAAACTCAATATTTAGATGATGTAAAATATGACATTTTTTGATGGTGTAGATGATGCTCTAATGACATATAAATGAATATAAATCAGGTTTAACAAGAAAGAAAGAATCAAACTCAATGTTTGAATTTGTTTGACTTTCATATATTGATACCAGTAAGCATGGGAAGGGATTCCTATTGATGAGAAGACCCCTCACTATAGAAAGATATGAAATCAAAGGATGCAAAGTGTAACGAACCAAAAAAATTTCAATGGAAACTACCAAATTATAATTATTTCATATGTTATAAACCATATAAAATCACTTTGAGGAAACAATAAAAAATTTACAAATGAATAATGAATTAAATAAGAGGTATTTCCTGAAATTAAGGAACCTATCATGGGCCTCTGAGCGGCATCGTCCCTCCCCCTCCGCGGCGCTAGGGTTTCGTGAGCAATTTTGTTCCCTCCTCTCCTCCGCTCCTCCAGTGGATCGCAGCCAGGTTTCAGATCTTGTCTCGGTGCACATTTTCTTCGGCGTGTAGGGTATCCCGATTCTGAAGAAGTGTTGGGCCATGGTGCGTCTCGGTGGCCGTCGGCATTGGAGTCCGTGAAGGCTTCAGATTTGGCTTGTGAAGGTTGCTAGACGGGCGTGTGAAGGCTTTTCGGAGCCGGATCTTGATCTAGTGTCGGCGACGAAGTCGTTGTGGCGGGCGACGGTCTGTAGCTTGGCGTCGACCCCGGATTTACGTGGAGGGGAGGGGGTTTTCTGACCTCCGGTGGTCCTGTGTCTCTTCCAATAGGTCTTCCTTGAGTTTATTCTTTTCGTGATCTATGTTGATATGTGGTTCAGGTGTCATGTGGTAGTTCGTTGATTGTGGTTTCTGTTATTGGCTACTGAATTTGCGGTTGAATCTATGGATCTGGTTTGGTGCGGCGGCTGTCTTGCTACTGCTCCTTATGCTTTCTCCCCCTGTGGTCTGCATGCTCCGGACTCCGGTGAGGGTGTGTCTGTGGTACCGTTCTGAGTGGATCCATGCCCAGAGCGGCGTTTCCGGTTCAAAGCAGCCCAGATCCCTTCACCGGTGATGGTCCCTTGATGTGGTGTTGGGACATCCAGTCCTAGGTGACGATGTCTTGACATCACTTTATTTGGATCGTCTTCGGGTTGCTCCATTGACTGCAGTGGTGGTTTAGAGTAAGAAGAGTGCGGTGGGGTGGAGGCTGACTTGTGGAGTGCTTTGTGATGTTGCTGAATTTTGGATTGTGCTGCCCATAGTTTGAGGTGTGCACTTTTTATTAGTTTGATCCCGAAGGTGAGAATTCTGTGAAACCAAGCTTGACCACTTGGAACTAGCCCTAGAGGAGGATTCAGAGCTGACAGTTCATCTTTGCAGTGCTTTACGGATTTGGTTGTTGAGAGGGTATGGCGTCCACCATCGGATCGGGCCTGTGCTTTGACACAGGACACTTGCTTGCCGGATAGCCCTGCAATGTTGGAGAGTTTTATCATGATATATGCTTGGGAGGGGTGTTCCGTGTTGTTAGTCTGGTTTTACATTTTCTCATTCAGATGTGATTTGTCATAAGTCTGTGGAGTCTATTTGGGTTTTCCCCCTTCTTCCCTTAAAAGGGGGCTTTATCAAAATAATAAAAAATTTGAAGGCCTTCGGGCCGTTGGAAGGAACCTATCATGATGGAATAGTAACTTGATCCTTGGAATAGGAACATGACCACTAGGAATAGTAATTAGACCAATAGAATAGTAACCTCATCAATGAAAGAATAAATAAACTTTAGGTATCTTATAAATTATAATATGATATAATTATTTCATAATATCAGTAAATAAATATTTTAAAAATTATTAATTAATTGTTGTTATTTTTATAAAACATAAATTCTTATCTATAATTTTATAACTAATATAATTATTTAAATGAATATTTATTTCCATAAAATATATTTACAAATTAATTTTTTTGTCTTGTGATTATAATATAATTTTATGAGACCTTAATTAATTTTTCAAAGTGTTATAAAATGAGTTATAATTTTAAAATTAGTATTTTCCAAGTAAATGATGATTTTAATAAAAAATTAAATTTATCATATTTAGAAAATTATATTCATAAAATTGGGTTCTTTTTTCAATTATATACATCAAATAAATGCTTAGGTTTATTTTTTTTTCAAAAATACTTGAATTTTTGGTGAATAGTAAAATACGATAATTTATGATAAAAATAAAATTAATGAATTTTTCATTCATTATTGATGTAAAGATAATATATGCCCCAAATATTGAACTCTCATTCATTATTTTAATATAATTATTTACAAGGTTCAAACAATTCATAATCTTGATCCAAAATAATAAACTAATGAATAAAATAATAAGAAAACACCCCTATCCCCCCTATAAATTCCACCCTCACTACCTATTCTCCTCACACATTCCAAGCATTGAATATTTTAAAATTTTTACCTCATACTATTCCCATGAACCTACCACACATCTAGGAGCCCTTGTTCTAATCAATAGACGAAAACCTTTTCCCTAATGAGGTTCTCAAGGTGGAAAAATTCAAGTGGTAAAAGCCTATTTCTTTTTCTTTTAATTTATTTTAAATTTCATTTATTTTATTATCCTATCCTAACCTCCACTTATACAAGTGTAATGATAAATATAGTATCATTTATATAATTTAATCTTATTATGTTAATGGAATAATGCATCTTCAAAAATCATCACATTTCCATTTTTTGTAAAAATAAAAATATCGTACGTGGTGTGTTGATTTACCACCATCATGGATGATGTGTTTTCTTCACCACTACCTTCAATGATAGTTATAAAAATATTATTATGGTTAAATAATATTTTATTATAAATATTATATGTTATATAATGTCCTGGAACCTATGTATATAAACATGATGATATAAGCTCATAATAGTTGTAAAAAACAGCCAAATAAATTAAATCATATTTCTTAATGTTATATCTAATAAATCATCCTCATACTATATTAAAAAATGATATATAAGACCAATTAAAAATATTTATGATCATTAATAACATATAATCTCAATTATATAAATTTATCTTCATTTTACATGAACTTCCATACATGTATACAAGCGAACCAATAATAAAAACCAAGAAAAAGAACACTCTCGAATGATGAAATTGAACACTATAACTCATCAAAATAACCATAAATGAACTTAATAAAATTATAATGAATAAAATAAATGTATAATAGGTTATTTATTTATTAATTAATGAATCTAATTTGATTATATAGGATATTAAGGTGATGAAATCATTCATACATAAGGTACATGGATTCTAAAACCTAGTTTCCTTTATTTGGGTTATTCATATTTCATGACAAATTTTAGTGTGGTTATTATTTTAATATTTTTAAAAAATAATTTATTTGTTCTTGAATTTTATTTTCTAGTATATAAATACTTCCAATATGATTTTGTGACAAATTCGATGATTTTTCCAAAACAACTATTCTTTCTAAAAAACACATCTTTTACTTCTCTTGAGATTATTTATTCTTCACTCAGGATGGATGATTCTTATAGAAAGTATTCTATTCCCTTTTTATTTTAGGACACTTTATGTTTATTCATTAAATTATGATTTATTAAATTTTCATGAAACCCATTTTATTTCCATGGGTTATTTTATAGCAATGATTGTTATATGTTTTATGTAGAAAACATTATTATGTAAATGTTATGATGTGACAAATGCACCCAGAATTATATAACATTTCAGTGCACTAGGTAATGTGATGTATATCACGAGATAATGTCAAATATTTATGAACATGATGCTATATTTTTTCACAATGATGATTTTATGATGATTCACATATGAAATAATGCTAACCTTGTTCAAAACCATGTGTGGTATTTGACTACTAAGACATGATGTTTCATTTTTATTCATTAAAACATTCCATGACTTCTTCTGATATATATCATGAGGTAAATAATTTTACTATGGATAACACGAGGGACAATAATAATCTATAGAAGAAGTAAATAAATAAATTTTTATGTTTTATTATGTAAAATTTATGCAAGGTCTTAATTTTCCAAAGACACAAAACTTTTGGATCTTAGTTTTGTACTAATATTTTCTTTTTTATCTTTAAAATTATGTAATAGTCATTTAAGAAAAATTAGGGTCTCTATTGTTGGTATCAGATAATGATTTATTTAATTTGTAAATTAGTATTAGACATCCTTAGTGAGAAACCTTAGTATGAGACTATGTATATGTAAGAAACCAAGAAGATCTGTTTTAGAAAATTCTAAACATAGGGATCCTATAAGACATGACTTTAGAGTTAATTTCAAAAATGAATGAATTATTTATTCATGACTTTATTACTTATGTTTTGTTCAAATATTTTCTATTTTAAAAAATGGTGGGAACTAGGAGAATCTAGGCCAACAATCCGTGCAAGGGGTAATGTACTGATTGCCCGAAATACATCTCCAATGCCTTGGAAGGTGGAGTTCAAAATTTCATGGTGATGCTTACCTGACTGTCTTAGGCCACAAACAATAACCTGAATAATGTGGAATTTCCTCCTTCACATAAGAGGGATAAATTGGCTATCATGTATTTTATGTGGCAATGACCACTGAAATTTAGTGGATCTTATGATCCATAAGTCACGAAATAGTGGGTCAACTCAATGGATAAGATCTTTTCTATGATTCACTATTCTGAGATAGGGAAGGCTATTCTAGACATTTATCATTTAGATAGAGAGTCCAATAAATGGTGGGTGTTGATTAAGAACACTAATCCAAAGGATTTAATTGAAGAGAGTTGGTGGGAATAATTTAATATAATATTTTTTGACAATTATTTTCCTCAAACTCTTCACACAAAGATAGAGTAAGAATCCTTAGAGATGAAAAAATGGAAGGTTAGTCTATCATGCAATATGAAGAAAATTTAAAAATTATTTCAAGGTAAACCTCAGGTTTTGTAATCAATAATGACATAAAAATATTTATATTACTTATTGGTTTAAAACCACTCCTTCGAAAGGCTCTAGCAATTCGAGACTTTGGAAGTTATGAAGAAGTTTTTCGATATACTCTCAAAGTGGAGATGGTGATAAGAAATGAAAAATGGAGTTTCAAATGGGTGGATCTAATGAAAAAGGTGGAAACAAAACTCAAACACTTACATGTCCAAAATGGGGAATGAAGCATCACATGAATTGCCTCAAAGGGTTGGGGAAATGCTTTATGTTTGGGAGAGAAGGCCACAAAGCTCATGAATGTCGAAGACACACAAGAAAGTTGGAAAGTGTGGTGGAATAGTGGAGAGAACCACCCATGGTTTAATGATTTAATTGTAGGGATAAAGAGAACTATGCAAGCTAGTGCACTAAACCTAGAGTACTTAAGGGTAATCAGCGTCAATTGACACTAAAGACAAAGGATAAAGGGGAAGCATATTCCATTATTACCATGGAAATGGATCCTAAAAATGATGTGGTGATAGATAAACTAGTTATTCATTCAATATTAGAGAATGGACTATCATATTATGGTTATATGAATTCTTTCATATCTTTCAAGTTAGTAGAAAAATTTAAACACCACCTCAAAAATAGAGTTTGAGTTATCAATGAGATAATAAATATTTCAATTATTACATCCAAAGTATATATGTAATGGCCCGGACCTCTATGACCCATTCCTTTGTCGAAAACAAGGTCATGAAGTGTTCTAGAGGGTAGAATGAACTTTTCCCACACTTTTCATAATTTTGTGACTATATGCCGTGTAGTATGAGTACACGCCGTGTACCACCTTGCCAAGTATACCCTGTGTTGAAGACGTGTCCTTCCCACGTGAAATAAATAAGTACACGCCGTGTAGCCCATCCTACACACCGTGTAGTTTCTCCCCGCGTACACGTTACCCTCAAACCGTGTGTTGACCAGTCAACGGACGTGTGCCATGTTGAAGCCGTGTCCTTGCCGTGAGAAATAAAAAAGTACACGCTGTGTAGCCCATCCTACACACCGTGTAGTTTCTCCCCGCGTACGTGTTACCCTCAAACAGTGTGTTGACCAGTCAATGGTCGTGTGCCGTGTTGAAGCCTTGTCCTTGCCGCGTGAAATAAAGAAGTACACGCCGTGTAGCCCATCCTACATGCCGTTTAGTTTCTCCCCGCGTACGCGTTACCCTCAAACTGTGTGTTGACCAGTCAGCGGCCGTGTGCCGCGTTGAATGTCGTGTTGTAAGCCACGTGGAGACCGTGTGGAATGGCCGAGTACATGCCGTGTACTAGGAAGTAAACGCTGTGTACTTTAGTTTTTCTCACCTATAAAAGGAGGGGGCCTCTCCTCCTTTCCAGATCATTCCTCACCTCCCCATTCCTTCGAGCAGAGCTCTCCAAAGAGACTCCAAAGCTCCTTTCTTCCATAACTTATTCGTCCGAGCTCTGATTTATGATCCGTTAGCGGACATGAGATCGTAACGACGAGGCAGAACTTCTGAGCTTGGATCTGTTGTTTTCCCTTCGGTCTTTCCTTCTAAGCTTCCACACGAGGAGGTTTTTTCTAGGTTTTGACAGAAGTGATGAACATCTTCTAAAGTTGATTTGGGGGAGTGTTGTGATCAGAACCTGTTGTGGTACGGATCTTACCTTTGTCTCTCTAATTTGTGCATCAGGTGGGATGTGTGTCCTCTTGTTTTCACGAGACATAGTTGAACCAGTTTAACGAAGATAATAACTGGCTTAAAGAATGGGGATGGGGAAGTTGTTATGTTTATCTTTTTTTATGCTATTGTTATGTTGTGAATTGAATAGGCTTATGCCTACTGAAAATCACAGTCGTTGGGGGACTTTTCTTGCACAATTAAATGTTGCCCTATCTTTCTAGATAGTTTTGTGGATGGAAACTTTGTGGAATATGGAAATTGGTTAATCACGTAAAGTTGGCTGATTAAATGAATATCTGGAACCCTTGTGTGATCACCCTGGTTGAACAAAATGGAATAATGAACAAGTGGGTGTTGGTTTGGTTATGTGGTGTTTGAAGGGGGGGGGGGTGAATCCTGGGTTATTACGAATTGGATGGGCAGCGGGACTGCGGTAAATGATATTCAAGGGGCAGTGATGTGGCACGAGCCTTGTTTTGTGATACAGTTGCGGACATGTTGTTATAGTGGAAGTAGGGCTACAGTAATGGGTTGGGATATTAAAAGAAAGTGTAAAGATGATAAATGAACTGTGGGGAATGATAATGAATTAAATGTGGGAACAATCAATGGGGATTGATTGATGATAAAAAGATTGGTTTTGTGTTGCTTGTGTTCTATCTAACTTGATTTGTGGTTAGCAGGGTTTTTTTCTACGAAACGCTTGATCTAGTTTAATAATTGCCCAGTAGTTAAGGAAATAATAAACTAATACTGTTGAAACATGAAAACCTAAATGGGGTTTGGATTGTTTGTTGTATGCATTCTTCGTAGTAGCAGTGTCGAGGCACGTGCTCAGTTTATCTATTTAGAATCCATAGGTTGGGCTGTGTGTTTGGTATACATATATGTATCTGTATCTTTTTGTTTTGTCCCACCCCACACATGTTGAGCACTTAGTGCCAAACACTCCCATTTCATGGGAGAGGGTATTTTCCCCTTAGTTACTAGCTCCTTCCTGCTCCTTCTTCCATAGGCTGTGATGTCTTGAGGAGACCTTACACCTAAGACTCTTCGGGTAGGTTTCGATTGGTGTGGTTTTAGTCCAAGACTCTTCGGGCAGGTTTACTATTCCCAAGAATCTTCGGGATGGGGACCAAGTGTGTTTGGGTGGGGATGTGATTGTGGTTTGTGAGGACCAGGTGTGTGCTGGCGGTATATGTGGTTTGTGAGGCCTAGGTGTGTGCGGGCGAGATGTGTGGTTTTTGAGGCCTAGGTGTGTGTGGGCAGGAAGACTGTGGTAGTGTCAGGATGTTCGCCGTTAGGAAGAGAAGCTAACTAGTGGGGGAAAATGGTGCAGGGTACCCAATACTCTTGTTCTTATATACTACTACCTGTTGTTTTGTGTTTTTGGTGAGCGTGGCTGGTGAGGTTGGGTGGATATAATTCCTTCATAGGTTTTGGTTTCTTCTGTTGTTCTCACGAGACATTAGGACGTCTCCCCACCTGTGCATGAGAGATTTAGGTTTCCCTACCGAGTATACTTGTATTCTCACCCTATGTTTACTTTCAGGTTTCCAGGAGGACTACCAGGGCCGTGCGGGACCCTAATAGTTGGGACAGTTGGAGTTGTTGCAGTTTCCTGTACTCTTTTTTCTTTTCCTATTGTACTTTTGAGTTTTCTTGAACTTTTACTTTGTATCAGAATTGGTTAAACATGAATGTGGGATTGGTTTGGGTTTATTTCCATTTACTTGTCCCTTTTCTTTTGTTGTTTGAATCATCCTATTTCCCGATCTTAAAATAATAAAAAGGGTAATGCCTCCCATATTTGTGAAAACTCATACCCTTGGTGATAGTCGCCACTCCGGGGCCTACTAGATGCGGGAGTCGGGGGTCGTTATCTCCCTTTCACCATTGCCAGCTCAGAAGGGTCATCTTTAGTGGGAGGGGGTCGTGACAGAATGGTATCAGAGGAGGTTGAGAGATTGGATGGAGTCTGAAGTTAGACACAGTAAGGATTGCATGGGATGGTAGGGCAACAATGTTAGGAGATCTTAGTGCGTGACGCAGGCCAGGGAAGACCGGCTAGGGAATGGGATTTTAGGGCCCCCCGTGATCCGATGCAAGGACTCTGAGCCTACCGAACGACCAAGTGAGACTACATTGATTGCAGGGTAGAGACCCTAGGGAAGGTACATGCATCATCATGTTTGTGTTTTACTTGATTTGGGTGTTCTGGGAAAGAAATTGAAATAATGTGATAAAATGAAACCTTGAGAAATTTTCCTTGCTACTTGGGAATATGCGATCTTTGTTTACCGTACATATATGGCACCTGGACATCATCCCCAGGTGACTATGACAGTCGAGGCCCAGAAGATTCAGGTGGTCGATTAGTTGAGGATTGACCGAGAGGAGGAAGATGATTAGTGGCAGAAGACTCTCTGTTATTTCCAGCGAAAAACCCTCAAGAAGTTCGAGGGTAGTACTTCAGATATGGAAACGGAGTGGTGGATTGGGGAGCTATGGATCACTTTTACTTTGATCCGTGCTCCGAGGGTGTACTGGGTTCCCCTAGCAGTCAGTCAGCTAAGAGTTGTGGCGCGTCAATGGTGGATGCTCTACCTCGGGGAGAGGTCAGAGGCAGAGGTTCCATGGGATGACTTTGAGAAGGAGTTCCGAGAGGAATTCTTCTCTTTCATGATCAAGCTAGAGAAGTGGTAGGAGTTACTCTCCCTCCAGCAGGGGAGTATGTCTGTACGAGAATTGGGAATCAAGTTCAAGGGTCTCCTATGCTTTGCTCCGGATCTCTTTCCAGATGAAGAGTCTCGGACGAGACGTTTGGAGGAGGCGCTTTGTACTTCGCTCCAATATGCTGTCACCCCCTTCACCCTTCCGACGTACTTTGCAGTATAGAAAAAGGCAGAGGTTGTAGAGAGGATGCACTTGTAGGGAGGTGCACCATGAGAGGGAATACATCCGGGTTCGTCGAAGGGGAAGGCAGTCAACAGCATGTCTCCTGCGACAGGACCTTCCAGATTCAGTCTAGTAGGGAGCAGGCCCCAGCAGTTCTAGTTTAGATCTTCGGGTCCTCGTCCCTTTTTCATGAGCCCAGGACCGAAGTGTTTCTCTTGCAGATTTTTAGGGCTCATTCAAATTCAGTGCCCGACCCAAGCTCAGTACGGTGGAGGTGGGCAGGTTCAGCACCCGCCTCAGCAGCACCAGTAATCGGCGAGGCCCTTCCAGTAGCAACAGGACCCTACTCCTCCGAGGGAAGACTTTGCAGGAGGAGGTCGACTTCAGGGTGCTCCTCAGGGACCACGACCAGGGCATGGTCGGGGAGGTGGTCGACATCAGAGAGGCAGAGGAGCTGGGCATGGACAGTTGCACGCAGTAGAGTTGGCAGCTCCGGCCGGACCAGAGGTGGTGTGAGGTACTATTTGTTTGTTCAGAACTCTCGTTTATGCTTTGTTAGATTCAGGAGCTTCACACTCCTATGTTTCACCCGGTCTATCCCATGCTTTGGGTCTAGACGTAGAGAGACTTTCCGTACCCCTGGTGCTGAGTACAACAGTTGGTGGTCAGACCAGCATATCTTGTGTTTTCTGGGGATGCGGGCTGATGTTGGGACCGCATCGATCTAGTGGGGATCTTCTTTTGCTACAGATGTAGCCATACGATGTCATCCTAGGAATCGACTGGTTGTTTTCTGTTAGTGTCGTTATCGACTGCTTCTGAAGAAGAGTCGTGTTCTCCAACGTGGATGGGCAGTGTGTAGCTTTTGTTGGTGAGAGGAGCTATCAGGTGGGAAGCCGACATGTGAAGCCTCTCCTTTCCTTCTTAGGCGGGTTATCAGTGGTTTCAGCTGATATAGAGATGATGGATGTTTCAGAGGTTGTTGGGGAGTTCCTCTATGTTTTTTCCGAGGAGGTTGTGACTCTACCCCCCCAACATGATGTTGAGTTTGAGATAGACTTATAGCCTGGTGCCCGTCCGATTTTGATGGCCCCTTATCGGATGGCACCTTCGGAGTTGCAGGAGTTGCGGATTCAGATTGACGATCTGATGGAGAAGGGTTTTGTTCGACCCAGCATGTCGCCATGGGGTGCTCCAGTTTTGTTCGTGAAGAAGGCAGATGGTGGTCGCAGGCTATGCATAGACTACCGAAGGTTGAATCAGGTAACAGTAAAGAACCATTACCCCCTTCCAAGGATAGATGATCTCTTCGACCAGGTGAGGGGAGCAGGTTAGTTTTCTAAGATTGATCTATGATCTGGATATCATCAGCTGAGGGTAAAGGATAGTGACATCTCGAAGATGGCTTTCAAGTGAAGGTATGGGCACTTCGAGTTTTTAGTGATGCCGTTTAGAGTTACGATTGCACCAACTGTGTTCATGGGACTTATGAACTTTGTCTTCCAAGAGTTTCTGGACCGGTTCGTCATTGTGTTTATCGATGAAATCCTGATCTACTCAAGATTAGAGGAGGAGAACGTTGAGAATCTCATGGCAGTCTTGGAAGTCCTTCGACACCACCATCTTTATGGGAAATTGTTGAAGTGTAAGTTCTTGACGCAAGAAGTACACTTCCTTGGGAACATGGTGTCTCAGCATGGAGTGTTAGTGGACCCGTCGAAGGTGGAGGTAGTTGTTTCTTGGGCGGCACCCAAGAGCGTGGCAGAAATTCGTAGTTTCCTGGGGTTGGAAGGTTATTATCGGAGGTTCGTTTCAGACTTCTCTCGAATTTCTGCTCCATTGACAGCTTGGACTAGGAAGGACCAGGTCTTCCTATGGAGCGAGAAGTGCCAGAAAGCTTTCGACTACCTGAAGGAGAAGTTGGTCAGTACTCCGGTACTTAGGTTGCCAGAGGAAGGGTTGTTGTATGAGGTGTTTTGTGATGCTTTTGGCCTTGGTTTAGGGTGTGTAATGATGCAGAAGAAGGGTGTGATCTGTTATGGATCTAGGAAGTTGCGCCCTCACGAGCGTAACTATGCCACCCATGACCTAGAGATTGCAGTAGTAGTGTTCGCACTGAAGTTGTGGCGACATTACCTCTTTGGGGAGCGCTTTGTGGTCTTATCAGATCACAATATCTTACGTTATATCTTAACCCAGGGTGACCTGAATTTATGACAAAGGAGATGGGTTGAGTTTCTCTAACACTAGGACTTCGAGATCTCTTACACTGAAGGTAAGGGAGACGTTGTGGATGATGCCCTGAGCAAGAAGTCGCATAAGGAAGTGGTTCAAGAATCCGCTGATTCTCAGAAAGCGATGGGAGAGTTGGATTCCTTGCACATGGATGCAAGGGTAGAGGGTGTTAGAGGCTGTTTGTTTCAGATGATGGTGCAGTCCTCCTTGTTGCAGTAGGTAGAAGAGTCTCAGTGGGGAGACTCCGAGGCGGAAGTAATTCGGGATTGTATCGATTAGGGAAATGCTCTAGAAGGATGGTCAGTGGACAACCGACATCGGATGATTTTTCATCGAAGTATGTCTGTTCCAGAGGTGATGCATGAGGGAGTTATCCATGAGTTCCATATATCATAATTGGTGGTACATCCGGGAGTTTCAAAAATGTACCGAGGCTTGAGGGAACAGTTTTGGTGGCCCGGGGTGAAACGGGAAGTGGAGGAGTTTGTGGCTAAGTGCCTAGTGTGTCAGAAAGTAAAGGAAGAACACCGTGTTCCTAGTGGTTTGTTGCATCCTTTAGATGTCCCCGAGTGGAAATGGGATGACATCTCAATAGACTTTGTCACAGGAATACCCAAAGCTCAGGGGGTTATGATGCTATCTGGGTAGTGGTGGATCGACTGACGAAATCATCTCACTTCTTAGCAATTAAGGAGTCGGGCCTAGTGAGTACCTTAGAATAGAGGTACGTAGACGAGGTGGTGCATTATCATGGAGTTCCTAAGACTATCAACTCAGATCGAGATACTCGGTTTACCTCATGAGTCTAGAGGGGGTTACAACATAATTTTGGCACCCAGCTATGCCTTAGCATTTCTTTCCACCCCCATACCGATGTGTAGAGAGAGCGAACTATCCAGATGTTGGAGGACATGTTGCGAGCATGAAATCTAGATTTTGGAAGATCATGGGTGCGACACTTTCCTTTAGTAGAGTTTTCCTACGACAACAGCTTTCACTCTACTATTGGCATGGCACCGTTTGAGGCTTTGTATGGAAGACCATGTCGTTCACCCATTTTCTAGGAAGAGGTTGATGAGACAGGTGCTCTTGGGCCAGAGGTAGTACAGAGCACCACAGAGAAAGTCCAGCTTGTGCATGAGAGGATGAAAGTGGATCAGGACCGATAGAAGTCTTATGCTGATTTTAGGAGGAGGCCCTTGCAGTTCTAGGTGGGAGATCATGTGTTCTTGAAGGTTTCCCCTCAATGGGGGCAGCGGAGGTTTGGTAAGGGAAGTAATCTCTCCCCTAGGTTCATCGGACCTTTTGAGGGGCTGAGGCAAGTCTGCGAGGTGGCATATCAGCTGGCCCTGGAACCTCAATTGGAGAAGGTTCATGACGTCTTCCACGTATCCCATCTTCGTCGGTACTTACATGACTACTCTCACGTTATCGACTGGGAAGAGTTAGATATGGGAGACGACCTGACCTTCGAGGAACGACCAGTCAGAATCGAGGATCGTGAAGAGAAGTTTCTCCGTGGACGAACCATCGCCTTGGTTCGTGTGTTGTGGAGGCATGGCAGCCTCGAGGAGAGCACTTGGGAGCAGGAGGCTCAGATGCACGCTCAGTACCCAGAGTTATTTTGACTTGTGTTTTTCTTTGTTCTTATAAGTTTTATTTTGATGTTATAATCTGTACCTTTGTTATATGGAATTCTTGGCTTGTCGGTTGTGAGATGTTTTGTTTCCTTGTTCTCTGGAAGTGTGTAACATGCCCGGATGTGTGGGGAAAGGGAAAAACCTGATTCTTAATCGAGACGCATTAATGCGGATGCGATTGAACCTGTGCGGGTGAGTCAGTGCTGCCTAAAGCAGATAATATATTGAAATGGGAGAGGGAATTCCCCAAGCCATGTGTTCGGGCAGTGTGCTGGTTGTACAGTGTTGCGGGCAATGTAAGTTGGAAAAAAAATCCTGATATATGGAAGTGGGAAGACCCAATTCTTAATCGAGACGCATTAATGCGGATGCGATTAAACCCGTGCAGGCGAGTCAGTGCCACCTAAAGTGGATAATATCTCGACATAGGAGAAGGAATTCCTAACACATATGATTAGGGTTGTTGGTTGGGTTCCTGTTATAACGAGAACCCTAAGAGGTATCTTGTTGGGTTCCTCTGGGTTGGTTTTTTAATTCTTGGGGATGAGAATGTTTTAAGAGGTATCTGATGTAATGGCCCGGACCTCTCTGGCCCATTCCTTTGTCGAAAAGAAGGTCATGAAGTGTTCTAGAGGGTAGAATGGACTTTTCCCACAATTTTTCAGAATTTTGTGACTACACGCCATGTAGTATTAGTACACGCCATGTACCACCTTGCCGAGTATACCCCGTGTTGAAGCTGTGTCCTTGCCACGTGAAATAAATAAGTACACACTGTGTAGACCATCCTACACACCGTGTAGTTTCTCCCCGCGTACTCATTACCCTCAAACCGTGTGTTAACCAGTCAACGACCGTGTGCCGTGTTGAAGCCATGTCCTTTCCACGAGAAATAAATAAGTACACACCATGTAGCCCATCCTACACGCTGTGTAGTTTCTCCCTGCGTACGCGTTACCCTCAAACCGTGTGTTGACCAGTCAACGACCATGTGCTGTGTTGAAGCTGTGTACTTTCCACGTGAAATAAAGAAGTACACACCGTGTAGCCCATCCTACACGCCGTGTAGTTTCTCCCCACGTACGCGTTACCCTCAAACCGTGTGTTGACCAGTCAATGGTCGTGTGTCGCGTTGAATGCCGTGTTGGAAGTCGTGTGGTGACCGTGTGGAATGGCTGAGTACACGCTATGTACTTGGAAGTACACATCGTGTACTTTAGTTTTTCTCGCCTATAAAAGGAGGGGGCCTCTCCTCCTTTTCAGATCATTCCTCACCTCCCCATTCCTTTGAGCGGAGCCCTCCCGAGAGACTCTAAAGCTCCTTTCTTCATTAACTTCTTCGTCCGAGCTCCGATTTACGATCCGTCGGTGGCCACGAGATCGTAATGACAAGACAGAACTTATGAGCTTGGATCTGTTGTTTTCCCTTTGGCCTTTCCTTCCCAGATTCCACCCGAGGATGTTTTTTCCGGGTTTTGACAGAAGAGACGGATGCCGAAGGACGTCTTCTAAAGTTGATTTGGGGGAGTGTTGTGATCAAAACCTGTTGAGGTAGGGAACATACCTTCATCTCTCTAATTTTTTCATCATGCAGGATGAGTGTCCTCTTGCTTTCATGAGACATTGTTGAACCAGTTTAATGAAGATAATAACTGTCTTAAAGAATGGGGATGAGGAAGTTGTTATGTTTATCTTTGTTTATCCTATTGTTATGTTGTGAATTAAATAGGCTTATGCCTACTAAAAATCACGGTCGTTGGGGGCCTTTTCTTGTGCAATTAAATGTTTCCCTATCTTTCTAGACTGTTTTGTGGATGGAAACTTTTTGGAATATGGAAATTGGTTAATCACATAAAGTTGGCTGATTAAATAAATATCTGGAACACTTGTATGATCACCCCAGTTGAACAAAATGGAATAATGAACATGTGGGTGTTGGTTTGGTTACGTGGTGTGTGAGGGGGGGGGGGGGTGAATCCTGGGTTATGACGAATAGGATGGGCAGTGGGGCTATGGTAAATGATATTCAAGGGGCAGTGATGTGGCACGAGCCTTGTTTTGTGATACGGTTGTAGAGATGTGGTTATAGTGGCAGCAGGGCTGTAGTAATGGGTTGGGATATTAAAAGAAAGTGGAAAGTTGATAAATGAACTGCGGGGAATGATAATGAATTAAATGCAGGAACAATCAATGGGGATTGATTGATGATAAAAAGATTGGTTTTGTGTTGCTTGTGTTCTATCAAACTTGATTTGTGGTTGATAGGGTTTTGTTCTATGAAACGCTTGATCTGGTTTGATAATTGCCCAGTTGTTAAGGAACTAATAAACTAATACTGTTGAAACATGAAAACCTAAATGGGGTTGGGATTGTTTATTGTATGCATGCTTCGTAGTAGCAGTGCCGAGGCATGTGATCGGTTTTTTTGTTTAGAAGCCATAGGTTGGGCTGTGTGTTTGGTATACATATATGTATCGGTATCTTTGTGTTTTGTAGCACCCCACCCATGTTGAGAACGTAGTGCCGAACACTCCAATTTAAGGGGAGAGGGTATTTTACCCTTAGTTACTAGCTCCTTCCAGCTGCTTCTTCCATAGGCTTTGATGGCTTGAGGCGAACTTACACCTAAGACTCTTCGGGTAGGTTTCAGTTGGTGTGGTTTTAGCCCAAGACTCTTCAGGCAGGTTTACTGTTCCCAAGAATCTTCGGGATGAGGCCCAGGTGTGTTCAGGTGGGGATGTGATTGTGGTTTGTGATGCCCAGGTGTGTGCGGGAATGATATGTGGTTTGTGAGGCCCAGGTGTGTGCGGGCGGGATGTGTGGTTTTTGAGGCCCAGGTGTGTTTGGGCAGGAAGAGTGTGGTAGCGTCAGGACGTTCGTTGTTAGGAAGAAAATATAACTAGTGGGGGAAAATGGTGCGGGGTACCCAATACTCTTGTTCTTATATACTACTACCTGTTGTTTTTTTGTTTTTAGTGAGCGTGGATGGTGAGGTTGGGTGGATAGAATTCCTTTCTAGGTTTTGGTTTCTTTTGTTGTTCTCACGGGACATTAGGATGTCTCCCCACCTGTGCACGAGATCTTTAAGTTTCCCTACTGAGTATACTTTTATGATAACCCTACATTTACTTTCAAGTTTCCAGGAAGACTACCAGGGCCGTGCGGGACCCTACTAGTCGGGACAGTTAGTGTTGTTGCAGTTTGCTGTACTCTTGTTTCTTTTGGTATTGTACTTTTGAGTTTTCTTGTACTTGTACTTTGTTTCAGAATTTTTTAAACATGCATGTGGGATTGGTTTTGTTTTCTTTCCATTTACTTGTCCCTTTTCTTTTGGTGTTTGA
Source organism: Viscum album (assembly GCA_963277665.1). NCBI lineage: Eukaryota > Viridiplantae > Streptophyta > Magnoliopsida > Santalales > Viscaceae > Viscum > Viscum album. The sequence continues at coordinate 621,932,082 of OY728150.1, read as the reverse complement.
CTCATCCTATTTCCTGATCTTAAAATAATAAAAAGGGTAATGCCTCCCATATTTGTGAAAACTCATACCCTTGGTGATAGTCGCCACTCCAGGGCCTACTGGAGGCAGGGCTCGGGGGTCATTATCTCCCTTTCACCATTTCCAGCTCAGAAGGGGCATCTTTGGTGGGAGGGGGTCATGACAATATAACTCCTCCCTGGTTAATGTTTGTAGACTGAACCTCCCAGAAAATCCTATATTACATTCTTTTGTGGTGTTTGATTCTATTTTGGGCATGGATTGGATAACTTTGTACAAATTCAATATCAACGGTCGGGAAAGGGAGACCACTCTTTATATCCCGAGGCATCCATCAATTCTGTACATGTGTAAGGAAGAGGAAGAATGTAATTTATAATAATCATCTCATGGGTAGAATTTATTTCTATACAAGTAAGAATATATAGCTCAAATGATTGAGGCAATGGAGAGAATCATGATTTAGGACATTCCCATTATAAGGGATGATAGTGATGGGTTCCCTGAAGAATTGTTTGGTTTTACTCCAAATTAAGAGGTTTAGTTCTCAATTGATCTTATTTATGGATCTGTTTCTATATCAAATAAACCATATAGAATGAAAACCATTAGGTTGAAGGAATTGATGAAGCAGTTTCAAGAGAATCTGGACAAAGGTTTTATACACCTGAGTGCTTCACAATGGGGTACAACAATCCTCTTCATCAAGAAGAAGGATTGATCAATGCACCTCTGCATTGATTATCATTATCTCAACAAAATCATGATAAAGAACAAGTATCCCCTTCCAGATATTGATGAATTATTCAATCAACTGTAAGGGGAAAATTATTTCTATAAGGTGGACCTTCAGTCAGGATATCTCCAATTAAAGGTGATGAAGGAATATATTCCCTATAATTCCTTTCGAACGAGCTATGGAACTTATGAGTACATAGTGATTCCCTTCAGACTCACTAATGCTCCATCAATATTCATGGACTTAATGAATAGTGTCTTTAAATATTTCCTCGATAAATTTGTGATAGTCTTAATTGATGATATTCTAATATAATCCCAGAGAATGGGAGAACATAAATAGAATTTGAATACTAAGCTAAAGGATTTGTGAAGGGAGAAAATTTATGCAAAGTACAGTAAATGTTTGTTCTAGATAGAGGAAGTATCAATATTGGTGCATGTTATCACCATAAAAGGAATATCTATAAACCCTACTAAGAGAAAGTAAATCTAAGAGTGAGCCATGACAACATTTGGAAGAGAGATCAATAGTTTTCTTTGTCTAGATGGGTATTACTGAAGATTTTTGAAGAACTTATCATGATAGTAAAACCAAAAAAATAATATGAATTAGAAGGGAGGAAGTTTGTCTAGGCTAGTGAATATGAAGAATGATTCAAATAGATAAAAAAGAGGATTTTCACCACACTAGTATACAAACTTTCAACACGCGGAGAACTATTTTTAGTACACATCAATGCTTCAATGAAGGGATTATGCTATATAGAGATAAAAAATGATAAAGTGATAGCCTATGTGTCAAGTTATTTAAAAATTCAGGAACATTAATATCCCACACAAGATATAGAGTTGGCAAATGTGATCTTTTTTTTGAAAATGTGACAGCATTATCTTTATGGGGAGAAGTGGGAAATATATTCTCATAATAAGACCCTCAAATATATATATTCAAATAGAAGGTGATTAATATGCTCCCTTAAATATGGTTAGATATCATCAAGGATTATAACTTCTCAAACCACTACTATCCTGGAAAATCTAATAAAGAGGTAGATTCTCTAAGTATAAAGGATCATGTATCATTATCAATGATGATAATTGAGAAGGATCCAATATTCTAAGATATGAAAAGGATGGACATGAGATTCATTAAGTAAATAAAATCACTAATCCTTTCTCAAATGATTTATCAACCATCCATCATGGAGAAAATAAAGGATTCTCAATGAAATGATATGGAAATTCATAAGATCTTGGAATCAATGAGAATGGATAAATCCTCAAAGTTTAAAATTGTTGAGTAAGGAATTATAAGATTTTGGTCGTGACTATGTGTACCATACAATACAGAGATAAAAAAGGGGCTTCTGAATGATGCACATAGCTCAACCTTATATATTCACCTATGGAGCACAAAGAAGTATCGAGATCTCCATGAGAACTATTGGTGGGACAATATGATGAAGGAGATCACTGAATATACATCAAAGTTATTGGTATGTCAGAAAGTGAAAGATGAAAGAGGAATGTATAAGGTAATGATGCAACTATTACCCACACCAACATGGAAACGAAAAAAATCACCATGGACTTTTTCACTGGACTTCTGAAGACATCTAGAGGAAACAATGCTATATGGGTTATTGTGGATCATCTTATAAAGATAGCTCACTTTATCGTAATTTGAGAGAACTTCTCATTGGATCAACTTACACATATATACATCAGATAATTGGTAAGGATGCATGGAGTAACACTATCAATTTTATATGATTGAGATCTGAGGATCACCTCCAAGTTTTAGGAAAGTCTCCAACATGCTCTAAACACTTTGCTAAACTTTATTACAACTTTTCATCCTCAAACTGATGACCAATCAGAGCAGACTATTAAGACATTGGAAGACATGTTGAGAGAATATTTTATATACTTAAAATGAGGATGGGACCAACATATTCTTTTGGCCGAGTTCTCTTACAACCACATTTTCCACTTTACCATATTAATGGATCCATATGAATCCCTTTACAGGAAAAGATGCAGAACACTGATATATTGGGATGAACTCGGTGAATGTAATTTTCTAGGACCTAAAATGGTCGAAGAAATGGTAGAAGAGGTAAAAAACATTCAGTAACACATTAAGGCATCCCAAAGTTGATAGAAGAGCTATGTAGATAATCATTAATGAGACCTATAGTTTATGACTGGTGACATGGTATTCCTCTGCATATCTCCATGGAAGAGGATTATGATATTTGGGATGAAATGAAAGCTGATTCCTTGGTACATCGACCCATTCGTGATTCTTGATCACGTCAGATCTGTGGCCTATCAACTAGAACATACACCTACCATGTCTTAGGTACACAATGTATTCCAAATATCCCTCTTGAGGGAGTAAATACCAGATCCCTTACATGTACTGAATCTAGTGGTGGTACAGTTGGAAAATGATCTCTCTTATAAGGAGAATCCAATGAAGATGATGGACCATTGAGATAATGTCCTAGGTAAAAAGACTACTCATCTGGTAAAAGTACTATTGAGGAACCATAATTATGAATAGGAAATATGGGAATCATAGGAAGTGATAATGGAGAAGTACCTCACTTTTTTTCAGCAAAGTATGTCAAAAGAAATTTCAAGGGATAAATTTCATAATGGGGGAAGAATGTAATGAACCAAAATTTTATCATTGGTAATTTTTTTATTTAAATCGTGTAATATAGTATAAAAAACATAAAATAACTTTTATAACATGATTCAAACTTTACAAATTTATAATGAATGAAATAAGAGATATTTCTAGAAATCAAGGAACCTGTCCCAATGGAATAGTAACCCCACCCTTATAATAATAGCATGACCATTAGGAATAGTAATTCGGGAAATAGAATAGTAACTTCATCTATTAAATTATAAATAAAATTTAGGTATCTTATAGTTAAAAATATGATATAATTATATCATAGTAAAAGTAAATAAATATTTGAAAAATTATTAATTAAGTGTTGGTATTTTAATAAAACATAAATGTTCATTTTTAATTTTATAATTAATATAATTATTTAAAATATTTTTTTCTTAAAATATATTCATAAATTATTTTTCCCATGATTATAAGATAATTTTATGGGACCTTAATTAATTTTTCAAAGGGTTATAAAATCATTTACAATTTTAAAATCAATTTTTTCCATATAAATGATGATTTTAATTAAAAATTAAATTTATCAAATTTATAAAATTATTTTCATAAAATGGTGTTCATTTTTGAATTCTACTTGTTGAAAAATAGTTAGGGTTATTTTTTGAGATTTTTGTAAAATACTTGAATTTTTGGTGAATAGTAAAATATGACAATTTATGAAAAAAGATAAATACAAAAAATTTTAGTCATTATTGATGTAAGGATGATATAAGCCCAAAATATCGAACCCTCCTTAATTATTTTAATATATTTAGGGATAATGTTCAAACTATTCATATTTTGATCCAAAATAATAAACTAATGAATAAAATAATGAGAAAACACCCCTCTCCTCCCCTATAAATACCACCCCTCACCACCTATTATCTTCATAATTTAAAAGCCTTTAATCCTTCCAAGTTCTACCGGATAATCTTCCTAATCCCCTCCCACATTTCCAAGAGCCGTTGGTTTCATCAAAAGGCCAAAACCTTTTCGCTAAGGAGGTTCTCAAGGAGGATAAATTCAAGAGGTAAAATACTATTTCTTTTTCTTTTAGTTTATTTTCAATTTCATTTGTTTTATTATCCTATCCTAACCTTTAATTATCCCAGTGGAATGATAAATATATTTTAAATTATATAATATAAATTTATTATGTTAATTGAATAATTCATCTTCAAATCTCTTCCCTTTTCCTTTTATTCTAAAAATGAAAATATCATTTGTGGTATGTTGATTTATAACCACCGTGGATGATGCATTTTCATTTTTCACTACCACCTTCAAAGATGGTCATAAAACCATTATTATAGTTAAATAAGATTTTATTATACATATCATAAGTTATATAATGTTATGGAACCTATATATATAAATATGATGATATAAGCTCATAGTGGTCATAAAAACCAACATATAAACTAAATCATTTTCATTAATGTTATATCTAATAAATCATCTTCATACCATATAACCAAATGATATATAATACCAATTAAACTTTTTCATGATCATTAATAATATATAATATCAATTCTGAAAAATTAGCCTCATTTTACATGAACTTCCATACATGTATACAAGAAAACCGACCATAAAAACCAAGAAAACGAACACTCTTGAATGATGAAATTGAACATTATAGTGTTTTAGATTCTTTATGAAAGAACATGATATTTTGAACATGTTGAATAATTTTTTATTTTCAATAAATATTTTTAAGGATGATACAATTATGGTGAGAATAATTTTTGGTGTCCTAGATCACAGAACAACCATCCATGATTAGGATGCATCAAAATTGGGAATTCAGGACACTTACTGAGTGAATACTGTAATAGGGAGTCAGAAAATGTTCAATAGAGTCATAATAGACAAAAATTTCCTAAAGATTGGCTTGGATAAATAGATACCAACCCCCATCAAAAATAGATCAAACATAAACTCTCAATTTCCATTTTATAAAAAAAGAAAATGTAAGAAATATGAATATCATTTTTCTAAAGTTTAGAATCCGTGGGAAGGGAATGGTTGTGAAGGTTCCACATAAGGAAGTTTAATTTGATGGGGGAAATTCATGCACCCGAGGTTTCTTCCCAATGTTTTACATGATTGAGGATTATGTATCATCATAGGATACGATGCATATTTGAATTATCCCATGATAGAGGTATTGATGTTTCACTTGTCTAGATAATCAACCAACTGAATACCATTAACCAGGTCTTTCAGGAAAGTATTCATAATAAAGTCTAGAAATTGAGGGAAAGAAACATATTGGCTAAAATTGAGATTCATCATAGGATAAAAAGGAAAATTTAGTGGGGAGTTATCCTAGTTATCAATCTGAAATCCAATATCACTTTTACGAATGATCCAGTGATAAATTTCAAGAATTATTCTGATGATTTCTTATAGGACCCGTCCAAGAGTAGATCATGAGTTTCCCTTATCCCAATACATTGGGAGACCCCCATATTTTTTCCTGATGAACTCAACCCAAAGTTAATGAATTAAAATATCATCCCAAGAAAGTATACTTGCATTAAAGTGATGGGTTTAGTGATACTATTGATATTGAATCCCATTGATTAATTCATTTTTCTAGTCCGTTCCACCTGGATCAATGATGGAGGCCTTCAAGATGAGTGTCCTAGATGAATTTATTAATAGAATGTTCAATATTTTTGATATTAGTCTTTAGGACCTTGAAAATAGAAAAAAATTCATTGGAATAGAGTAAAGAACACTATTTACCAAAGCAATGCATCCTCTAAATGAAAGAAATCTACTTTCCTAGTTTTGATTCGTTCTTTGAATTTATTACAAATTCCATCAAAATTATGGATAAAAATTATTTCATTATAAATTGGGGTACCAATGTACTCCATTGGAATGTTCCTTTTGGGGATGCCAAGTCTCTCCTCAATAAACTTGGAATGACTTTTAGAAGAAGTTTTAGAGATGAAAACATGGGTTTTGTTTATGTTGATTTGTTGGATGCTCCTGGTACTACAATAAGTCAGAATTGCCTTAAATTTTTTAATATATTTGCTTCTACAATTGATAATGAAAATCAATTCATCTGTGGAATATAAATCAGATATTACTTTTAATCCATAAAAACATCTGTAGAAGTTCACTCGACTATTTGAGATACCCAAGTTAAGGTTTTTACTAAGATCATCTTGGGAAATAATAAAAATGCTCAGGTAAAGAGGGTCTCCTTGATTAAAGCCCCTAAAAGATTTGAAAAAACCAAACATCCTCCCTATTAAGAAGATTGATAACTAAGTAGAGGCGAATCAATGAAATAAGAGATCACATACCAAATCAAAAAATCCATAATACCTCATTAACATAATGATTAATCTCCATTCCATCGTATCACATGAATTTGAGATATCAGTTTTTATCATTATGTTAGAACCAACAAGTTGTATATATAGATCATAGATCCTTTCTTATAACAGATTAATGGATCCTTAAATATTCACGCCTTTGATAACTCTATTTTGTTCATCAGAAATGAGAGAGCCCAAATATCTAGAATTCATTTTTTAAGGGTCAGATTAAGAACTTTGTAAGAAAATATTCTTAAGGTAATGGGATGAAATTGTTTGAAACCATTGGGGTTTCTAACCTTTAGAATGAGAACTAGAACAACAACTGAAGAAAATATAGGGAGAGGCCCTCCTTCAATTTTTTTGGATTTAATTTCTAACTTTATAATTGATCACATCTCAAGAATACATATAAAATGAACAAGGGAAGCCATTGGGTCCTGGGGCACTCTCAAGATTGAGACTTTTAATTTCTTCCTTGATCTCATCCACTTCTAGAAGCCCACCCATCAAATGACAGTCTGGACTATTCATAGATCTCATAATGTTCCTGAAAAGTAAATCGTCAAATCCGATTATGTTAGATTACATTCATGCTAATTGACTCAAGTTGGAAAGAAGATTAGAAGAGTGCGAGACTAAAAGAGGGATAGATACATTAACATCACTAGGATGTGACCCATCCTCAAAAATCATATCAAATTTCCCAAAACATTAATTTTCCTCATGGAAGACATGAACAAAGTGGTGTTCCTATCTCCCTACCTAAGTCAATATTTCTTTATATTCACTTAGCCACCCATTCTTCTTCCAACATGATTTTCTCTACAATATTGTGTTTTTAAGGAGAATAAGAAAGGTTTCATCATACCGATGGTCTTAAAGTACAATATCAAGTTGACTAATGACTTCTTAGTGGCCTTGAATTTTTGAATCATGATTAGGTTTCCTATTTAGACATTTTAAAATATCCACTTTAATCCCCAAAAGTTTTTTTAAATAATAACCCAAGGGTACCCCTACATTAGTGATGTATAGTATCTAAGATCATCCAACAACAAAACCTATGAATCTTCATGGATATGAGATCATAAAATGCCAATGTGAGCATGTAGAGGTGAGTAATATCTTTCTGCATAGTCATCCCAATTAGTGAGTTTATTATTAGTGTTTTTTATATAAATTCAATCAATTTTGGTTGTCTTAGGTACATATTTTATATGTAATTCATATTAATGAAAATATTTTATCCTTCATTTATGTTTATTTCATAAAACATGGGAGATGATATAATAAAAAACCCTTAGAATATATATATTAATCAATTATACCTGATTGATGATCAACATATTGGGATGTGATCATATTTTAATATTATTGTGTGTAGGATCACTTGTATAGTGTTATAATAGATCACCCATGGGATATAAGTTGGTGAAATTTTATTCAGATTGACTATCTTAAAGTATACCACACATATTGTTATATATATTTTTATTGATGTTACTTAAGTGAATATTGGTTATGAATCCTTTATCTTGAGGTTATCAAATAGGTCCTCTAGTTGTGAAGTTTTATACTTTGATACCTATTTAATTTCATTTGAGAATTTTTTTAATAGAAGATAATTTGGTATGGAACTAATCAAGTCGAGGGATTTAATTAACCATGATAGGATGTTTCCACCCATATGATGGGTTATGACATCAGAAACCTCAATTGAATTTTTACCAAGTAAGTGAATGGAAAAAATACTTGAAATTAACACATTTAATATCATTTATTGTTCATTTTTAACATTGGTTAAAAAGAAACAAGAATATAGCTAACATTAAAAGTATATTTTTAATGTCAATTATTAAAAATTAACATCAAAATTAGATTTTAATATTGGTGATTATAAAAATATATGTTGAAGGCTCAACTAAATATTGGTATAGAGATACATTAAATGTATTTTTTTTATAAAAAACAACATTAAAATTCACCGTCAATGTTATTTTTATAATTACCAACATTGAAATTGACTTTCAGCATCTGTTATTATAAAATTAGATATCAAAATATCAACTAAATATACATGTATATATATTTTCATTGTTGGTTTTATATGAAATCTAAAATTACAAAATAATTATTATTTTTAATGTATATTAAAATAAAATACTTCATTCCCTATAATATGAAATACAATAGTAGAAAATAGCTATAAACAACATAAAATAATAGATAAAAACTCAATTCAAAATTTACAAAAACATAATTTACCATGATAATACACATAAAATAATATTTTAGATATATATCTAAAAATTAATTAAGCATATAAAATATTCAGCAAATAATCCTTGAATTTGGTTTAAGTTATCTACCAAATATGACGAAGTATCATAAAAACATTAAAAATAATAAATTTTATAAAATTAACATGACAACATATTGGTTGAAAATATAATAGTTGTAACAAAACTAACCTTGTGATTTTTTGATCATTCTAATCATGATAATATAAAAAATGAATCATAAAACTTAATAACCACATGCTGAACATTCTCTTTAATGATTGAATTATGTTTATGAAACAACACTTCGAAAATTGGGAACAAAATATCTATATGTACGACAAAACAAGTACTAAATAATATAAATGTTATCAACCTATACTCACAGTACTACAAAATAGTGCTTTAATAATGCTAAAAATGGCCTTTATCAGCACTAGAGAATCATTGACTTCTGGGGTGAGATTAAAAGCCCAAGTATTTTATTAGCGCTAATAAAGGGGCATAATACGGTGTTCTGTAACAACACTCTCTAGAACCAATGTAGTGTGCTATCAAAGAACACAAAAACACCAAAAACATCATGAAATAAATAAAATAAAGTACGAATAAAGAATTTAACTAAAGAGAAAATAATCTTGTCTTGTTTTCTAGGTTTTGGTGATGTTTTGCGCGTTTTAAACTAAAATGACACTTATATATTGAAAAAATGAACTTGGAGTCATACCAGTCACACAATGCATTAGATTAAGGTGAGTCTGATTATAACACGTCTCAAATGACTTATGGATCGTTCTCATAATGTATCAAAACAATCCAAGTGTTATTTCAGGGTTTTGAGTATGTCATTTGTCTTTTTTTACTAAAATGTCATTTTAAACTGGAAACACACAATTTGAATCATACAGGCCACATCATGTATTGGTTTGATGTGATACTAATTTCTACCCATCAAAAATTACTTATGAATTGTTTTCATAAATTATAAATATAATCCGAGCATGTTTGTTTGGATTTCATTGAGTGAATCTTTTTTAACTGAATTGTTGATTTTAAACCGATAACGGAAAAATTGAGTCATACTGGATAAATCATGTAACTAATTGAGGTGAAGCTGATTACTAAATGTCATAAATGACTTATGGATCATTTTCATAAAGTATCAAAAAAATTTGAAGGCGTTTTATCTATTTTGAGAAGGTGAGTTGTCCTTTTTACTAAAATTGATGTAAATTTTAAATAAAAAGACGTACTTGGAGTCATATCAATAAAATTGTGCATCAGATTGAGGTGCGGATAATTCTAACACATCTCAAATAAATTACTTATCATTTTAATAATGTATCAAAACAATATAAATTATTTTACATAGTTTTGACTATGTTACTTGTATTTTATACTAAAATGTCATTTTAAACTAGAAACACATTCTTTGAATCATACCATTCACATCATGTATCAGTTTTAAGTGAGACAAATTCCAACATAAAAAAAATTACTTATGAATAAATTTAAAAAATTATCATGAAAATATGAATTTATTTTCTCAATTTTCATTGATTTACATTTTTTGAACTGAACTATCAATTTTAAATTGATAATGGATAATTGAGTCATACTGGGGAGAACATGTATCAGATTGAGGTGAGACTGATTTCTATACATAAAAAGTAACATATGGATTATTTCCCTAAAGTATCAAAACAATATGAATATATTTTCTCAATTTTTAGTAGTTTAGTTATCCTTTTTATTAAAATTGAATTCATTTTTAAATAAATAGAAGCACTTAGAGTCATACCGGTAACAACATGTGTTAGATTGAGGTAGGGATGATTCTTACACATCTCAAATGAAATATGAATCATTTTCATAAAGATTAAAAACAATTTAAATGTGTTTTCTCTGTTCTGAGTACATCACTTGTCCTTTTTATTAAAATTTATGTCATTTTTAAATAAAAAGATGCACTGGGAGTCATACTAGTCACACCGTGCATCAGATTGAGGTACAACTGATTCCTACACATCTCAAATGACCTATGTTTCATTTTACTAAATTATCAAAACAATAATAATGTGTTTTATCATTTTTTATTTTGTCACTTTTTTTTGTTGTTGCTAAAATGTCATTTTAATCTGGAAAGACACACTTTAACCTATACTGATTACATAGTGTATCTGTTTGATGTGACACTGATTCTTAAACATCAAAAATAACATATGAATAAATTCCCTAAATTATTAAGAAAATATGAGTCTGTTTTATTTTTTTTAGTGAGTGATTTTTTTTGAACTAAAGTGTCGATTTTAAATTTATTACATTGAGTCCTAACAGTCACACCGTGCATCTAATTGGGGTTCGGTTGATTCCTACACATCTCAAATGACTTATGGATCATTTCACTAAAGTATCAAAACAATAATAATATTTTTCTCACTTTTTTGTATGTCATTTTTCCTTTTTACTAAAATTAATTTAAATTATAAATAAAAAGAAGCACTTGGAGTCATACCAGTCACACCGTGGGTCGGATTGAGGTGTGGTCGATTCCTACACATTTCGAAGTATCTAAAAAATACTAACTACCAATGTTAATGTGTTTACATTGTATTTATATGTTGAACAATCAAAATTGTATATTTAATTGATGTTATTTGATGAAAACCATTCTTATTGTTTAATGTCAGAAGGGAAGTGTCTTTTAACAAAAAGAAAGGTTATTCAGATAATAATATCAAATCAACATGTAGTATTGTAAGTTCCAAAAAGAAAGAAAATGAATATAGAAAATATGATTACATTATTAGAAAGAATCATTTTATCTCTTGTGGATTGTTTCAAATAGTTGAAGAAAAAATATGACTTCCCAAAAGATCTGTGAAAAACTAAATAAGTATTAGAAAAAAATTATAAGGAAGTTAACTTACAAATAGTAGATAAGATGATAACAAAATTTATTAAATAAGTAGTAGAAATTAACCTTTTCCTAACGTTTTTATGGATTCTTGATGAATTTACTTATTGTAATTATCTTAGTTGTAGGCTCGAATTCCAATCCCTCAAGAGCATGACCAGCTTTGAACAAACCTCCCCAACTCGAACAAAAGAATCCACTTGTACAAGAAAATAATTTTTATATGATTAATACTTAAAAAAAATAAATTAAACATAAATATGAAGCAATAAATTAATTATATGGATAATGATTTTACTATAAAAATATTTTTGACCACAGGGATATGGTAAGGGTAAATAAATAATGATGTTAAAAAAATTCCAAATAGATATCGCGAAACAATCAATCAACGAGTGAAGAGGATGAGGAGAAAATAAGATACACTGGACTGAAGCATTGAATCATCCAAGTGAAAGTAAATATATCCTATTAGGTTCATAAAATATTCAATTTATATAATAAATAAATAAATACATATAAAATATTTATTATTAAAGGTGAATGCCTCCCATTTATGAAAATTACATGGATGGTAATAAGATATTCTTATGGGTGGAACCAAAAGGCAACTTCAACGAATGATATGTTTTTAGATGGATTAAATTAAAACATAAATAGTGGTTATTAGATGTGTGATGAAATAATTGAAGTTATTTTTAAGATGTATTAATGAGTGGGTTATCATTTAAAAGATGACTATATTTTTATCAATTGTAAGACAAATAATAAAGGATAAAATAAATGAATAAAATTTCATAGATGATTGGGAAGTTTAGATGGAGACTTGAAGGAGTAAGACTCTACAAAAAAACCACATTTGTTTCCCAAGTAGAGCCTAAATCATTAGGAGAGGTTGATCGGGATTATAATTGGATCAAATCAATACACGAGGAGCATGATCTGAATAAGAACAATGTGACATTAGGAGCTTGATCCAAATAAGAACAATGAAGGATTCTTATGGATCAAGTTGTTGTATATATTGTTCCAAAAAATTTCCAATAGTTTAAAAATACTTGATTTTTTAGTTAATTTTTAATCTATTTCTGTAAAAATCTTAACATAAAAGGTCATGGAAATGTAATTTCATGAAACATTTTTTATTTCATGTAATTGAGATGGTCACATCTGTGGAGAATCATATTACCACTAAAATAACATAAAAATGGATTTAAGTTTGTGTTTTTAAATCATAAAATTCAACAGAATTAACAATCCACATCGAAAATATCACGTCATTAAATTATTAAATCTAGACTAATAAAGATGACTTGAAGTGGGATTCTAAAGGTGTGATGGTTTTATCCATGATAAATATTTTTTATTTAAACAATATAGATTCTATGAAAAATTATTTATTTAATTTACATATATCAATGTTAATAATTTTTTTATCAAAATTATTTAAATCTAGTGGTATAATATTTATTCTTGTATGATTTAAAATATTCTTTAAAATTTAAATAAAAGAATATTTTTCTTGTTAAATATGTTACTTTTCAAAGAAGTTAAAAAATTATGAAAAATTTTGATCAATCCTAAAGGATTGAGAGTATTGAATTCTATTAACAACATACTCTTCTTCTGCACCCCATAATGAAATAGTATTTTGTTTCTTAAAACTCCATGATGCTGAGGTTTTTCCCAAAAAATGATTCATTCCAATTGTTTATTTTCAAACTATATTTCAATAACCAAAATCAAAATATCAATTAAATTTTATCTCAAAAGTAGTTTTTCATGTATAATATAGTCCAAGGATTATAGAACCTTAAACCTCTTTTTTTTTATTTTCATATCATTTAAGTCATATTATTTAAATTCAAATTGAAATATTTTGAAAATAGAAACTATAAAGATTATATTTTTTTAATAAGTAGTTAAATAAATAAGACAGAAAATCAAACATATATAATGTTTCTTATCATATGATTTTACAGATTAATCAGAATCACTTGACCATTAAATTTCATAAGTGACCCCAAAATCTATCCCAATCCTCAAGAAATAGTTCACTATAATCCTAAATAAATTCATTAATTTTACACCATATTTCAGTTTTCATTATCCAAGGACAAAATTTCACGAAAAAAACATTATATAGTTATTCCCATGTGTTAGAGATTTCATCATCCATTTTTTGAAAAACAATCTAGAATCATCTTTCAAATATAAAGGGATAACCCTAAATTTTAGTTCCCCATCACTCAACCCTCTCAGTTCCAATTATAGCACAACATAATAAAATACCGCATTGATGTTAGATACTTCATCATCCAAGTGATTTGCAATCTAATGTTCCAAACCAATGAAAACACCGGCTATTATATGAATGAATTTTTCAGAAGTTGTCTATTGAAAAGAGTTAGATGTCATGGAATATAGGTATTGGGAGCCTATTATACCTCACAAAAAAATTAACCAACATTGGGTTTGATATATTTCAAGTCACATAGTTCCAATGTTGTCCCAATGAGACCTACATGATATCGAGGAACATGAGACTTCAATATATCTAAAGAACAATGAATTTTGAATTGTTTTATTATAGGAAAGTGAAACTACCATTGTTTGGGATATACAGATGTGGGATGATAAGATTCAGTGGATAATCAAGGGAAATTAGAGATATCAAAAGACATGGATTTCATTCGACCCGTGGTCACGTTCAACCCAAGAATCACTTGAGACTTGGATTCGAGCATGGGAATAGTTGTCGCCTTGATTTTAGCCTAGATTCAAGCTTTGATTCGACAATGAGGAGTACCGATAGCTAGTAACTTCCACAGAGAGCTTCTAATATCATGAACTGGTCCACGATAGTTTGGGTTCTTAAAATATACCGCGAAACTTTTATCAGTGCTTAAAAAAAGTCTGATAAAGATACCTTTTATCGGTGCTAAGTTAATAAGTGATGATAAAATAAATTTTTATCTGAACTATAAAATCACTGATAAATAATTATAATACTTTTTTTAAAAAAATAATACATTTTTAAAAAAGTATAATTATAATACTTATAATAATACTTTTTATTAAATAATAATATCATAAATAATTGAATATATTGTTATTTGATTATAATTATATAAATATTTTTTAAAAATAATATTTATATCATTATATATATTTATATAAATATATATATATATATATATAAATATAGTAAATACCTTCATTATTTAAATAAATTTATTATAAATTTATAATTATTTGTTTATAATACATAAAACATTTTTTAAAAATATTATTTATTTATTTATAATTATAAATGTATAAAAACAATAAATATACATTAATAAATATATTTATTTATAATTTTTTTACAAATTTATTTTTAACATTATTAATGCATATTTAATTTTAATTTCATGCATGTTAAAAATGAGTAAAATTGATTAATTAAAAATGAGTACAATATTGAAAATTTGGATAAGTTTGATTAATATAACTCATTAAAAATTGGATATATATTGAAATAAATGTGAATACATATTAAAAATATTAAAACATAGTAAATAAACATATATAAAATAAATAATATAAAAAATTAAATTCCAAAAACAATTGTTTGTGTGTATATGTATATAAAAATCAATTAATTGCTTATATGTGAAATCAATATAATGCATTGGATTTATGTTATAAATTTAAAATTCAAAAGACATTCAATTATGACCATTACTCAATGCAATTAGTCAGTATTTTTAATTTATATTAATTTTTAATTATAAATCACTATTCACTAAATTTATTACTCTTTAATGTTAAGAATGAATAACATTTTGTATTATATAAATCATATTTATATACATTAATATATATCTATATATTTTATATATACTATTTATTAACATTATCAATGACTATCTAATTAATAAAATGTTTAATATATTTTTCAATTTACTAATTTTTAATTTTAATTTGTTTAATTTTATTTTGGCATTTATCTATATATTTAACACATACTATTTATGAGTATTTATAATTTCTATACAGTATAATAAATTTATTCATTTTTATCAATAATTATTTAATTCATAAAATTTCTAATATTATTTTAATAAAGCACTGATAAAGGGTGCCATTTATCAGCGCTAAAAATAAATCACTTATAAAGGGACCCTTTATCAGCACTAAAAAAGTGCGGATAAATGATTAAATTGATCAGAACATTCTTAATTGTTGACAAAGATTCCATTTATCAGATATTTCCTCTAGCTCTAATAAATACTAGCACTGTTAAATGCCTGTTTTGTTGTAGTTTCACACATAATTAATTTTATTTTGATTTTTTATCGGTAATCAAACCCTATTAAAAACCTTCCAAGACCATTTGTATTTTCATATATTAATTTAAAAAAACATATGTTTCTTGAAATTTTTAAGATTAAAGAACTTATATAATAGAGTAAAACTTATGAATTCAAAAAATCCTTAAAACTTTCATGAACTTGACCTAGTAAAGAATATAACCAATATTTTATACATTCATGTGGAAAAAATTTACATAACATCCAATGTCTAATAAAATATAAAATTTAATCATGAATGAAATTATAATGGATAATAGTTTATAATCATACAATTCTTATAACCTATCAACAAATGGAAGAAACCAACACTCAATATATGTGTTTCCGAATCTTTTAGATATATATTTAAATCTTGTATGATTCCTTAGGCATTACACAACCATTTAAATGTATTATATTTCTATAAAACCATAAATAAATGTGACTAAATTTTTATTACAAAGAGTATATAGATACCTAATTAGGTAATCAATAAAATAAATCAATATATGTCATATTTACATAATGAAATGAAATTTGAAACAGAAATTTACTTACATGGAAATTAACTACAACACAAGTAACGATAGATCATCACTAATAAAAATTTCTATGAAGTATTTTTAAAATGTTACTAACAAATATTCTCTCACATATATTTTAGAACTAATTATAAACTCATAAATTATTTCAAACATAAAAGAATTCACTGCTAATTTTTTCATCCTTTGAGAAACCTATGAAGTATATAAAGGTGCTAGTTCTCAAAACGTTTGTTAAAATTTCAATGAATAATTTGATTTAAAATAATTTAATATAAGGTAAATTTGAGAAATAATTACAAGTAATTTGAAATAAAAAGTAAATAAAAACCAACATATACCACATATGTCAATTAACACATACTTCATATGATAAACTAACGAAAAAGGATAATTGGATAGAGTAAATTTAGAAACCAACACATACCTCATATGTCAACTAATGAATAAGGATAATTGGAGAAAATAAAAAATGATCCATACTCCATCCAACTGTTTACACCTCCCCAGCTGACAATGACATTGAATAAATTGGAGGAATAATGCGATGTACAATTAATCTTATATCATCAAACTATATATGATGATGATGTATAAAATACCCTTGATTATGTTTGATTCTAGACCTTAAAATATTTAAATGGGGATCCTCAACATGAAACTCATGGTACACAACCAGATCTAAATGAGTAGGTGAAGGATCTGAATAGCCAAGCTATATAGGGAGTGTATTTATCTTCACTTCTACAAACATATAATATGTGGATGATTTAATTTTATTGTGTATCGATTGATAAATCAATCAAATCTAAAACATTAAGGAATATATTTCCCTAAAATTCTTCCTCCCTCGAATCCATTATAGGATTTTTGAAAAATAATATAATTCTAACACCCACCTCATATCCTCTTATGTAGAACAAGTGTTCTTGCATACCTAAAGTACTCACCAGAATTTCCATTCTATCCTTAAAGATAAAGGTACCCTATGTCTCTTGATCCTGAAGGGTGTCCTAAAATAATATATGTAAATGTTATATTATTGTGATTAATTTTCAATATAATAATACTCAATTATAATAATAATTTATTATAATCTTGTGAGATACATGTATTTATGGATACATAAGAAACTTCACCCATTTCATTCATGATTTTTTTTCATTTTTTATAGGGAGTGGGGGGATATGGAGGAATTAACTAAACCTATTTAGAGTTTCTACTAGATTTACCTCTCAATTACTCAAACTTTTCTACAATCATTTACTCCTCCAATAAAAGATACCTACCTTGTGAAAAAGTATGAGGGTATACATTCTATGACTATATCTATTAGTTATATAAGAATAAATAAATAATTTATCATGTAATTATTGAAAAATTATAGATTTATTTTATAAAATACAATTTTCATATAAGAAATCCTTCCTCCTACTAGTTTTTGAAAAACTTGTCTGATGTATCTAAATCTTAAAACCCATATTTGAGGAATGAATTTTCATTCTATTTCTTCCTCCAAATATAAATTTAAGTAAAATTTGATTTAAAATACCTCCATATAATTTATGAAAAATACACCCACCACTTCTTACCTACTTCTGTATTGAGATAGTAGAATGTCATCTATAATTGAATACATCAAATGTTAGTCATATGAAATATACAATATTTAAACCATTGGAAAAATAATAATTTGAGATATTTTACCATTAGATAGTCCCACAACAAATATTTAATCATATGTTAAATAATCCTTCAATAAGGATATAATATTCTAATCATACCTTGAATATTTATTCCCATGAAACTCCTAAATGAATTTGAATTTGGGTCTACTAGGTTGGTGTTATCATTGGATTCAATTGGAAACCGATTCTCTTTCGCACGAGAAAGTTAATATTTTGATAAAAATGTAATTCTATGTCTACTAAGTTTGAGTATTACCTTATCTAGATTAGAATTATACTCCATGATAGTAGTCTTATTAGTAGTGATGAAAACAATTTTTACAGGCATAAGTTTAATTTCATTAAATAATTTAATGATTTTAGATATATTTATATGAAGATACATACACATGCCTAGATATATGTTCTTGTATGTTCTTGTATAAAATTTAAATATATGTATGATACAGTAATTAAATAACATGTTCCTATATTTGATTACAATTAAATGATTATTAGAAGTATAAATTTTATTATTCATAATAAAAAGAAATTTATATCTATTATGTAAACTAATACTTCCAAAGAAAAGGGAATACCTAAAAATGATGGATATAAAGAAAAAATCTCACCAAAATAATGACTTGGGGAATTTTTAACCAAAAATGGTGTTACAAGAATTGATGAATATAAAAATTAACAGAAAAATGGTATAAATGATCAATATTTATAGATTTAAGTATCCAAGTTAAAAAAACGTTTTTACATGTGTAAGTTTCAGAAATTTAAAATAAAAAGTAGATATTACTTAAATAATTTTGAGAGAATGGAGGGTTTTACTATATACCTTCTATGTGATAATTTTTTATAGCATGGATTTTTTTTTACATCATAGCCATCAATATCCTCAGGTAATCGTTTAATTGGTGAAGAAATCACACACAAGTCCAAATCATCATTATCACCCTCATCACCAAAATGAATTCTACATTGTAAAATTATTGACCACTGATCCTTAGATGGGTCAATGACATAAAATATTATATTCACATTCATAAATATAATAAATAATTCATCTTTGAAACTAAATATTTTCAAATCAACAAGTGTAAATCCACAATCATCATGTTTGACACCATTGTTACGATTAACTAAGTTACAGTTCAACATTGGAACTTCACATTTAGTATAATAAAATTCTATATATCCTCATCAACATTAAAATATTTTATTGGTATAGAAATTGGGTTTTTATCTTTTTCAATTGAAAAATAAATTACTTCAGTGATGAACATTACTCCACTACTTTATAAGTTATTTTTTTCTCCATATATTTTATGTAAAATTTGTAACCATTAATGTCAAAACAAGATAATGTTATCACATTACAACATGATTCCCGATACAATCATCTGAAGGATTCTAATGTTGATGAATCAATATTTACTTTCTCCTTAAACCATGAACCAAATATATTTTTATCCTCACTCATCAAAAAATTTTCATTTCATTTTAGATATTGTACCTCAAATATAGTAACATGTGAAGATATATATGGTTAAACAACCCATGTGTTGTTAAAAATGTATAAATTTTACTATATCACTACATCATGTGAAATTAAATTTATGTTTTGGACATATATCCCCTTAACTTTACTATTTATCACTAGATTCTAGATATATAGAGACCAAAAAGCTACAGTTCATACTAGTATCCGTTATAGAACTCAAACACCTCCTCTGATATATAGTTTTGAACAATATAGAACTTTAGTTGATGTGGATTTCAAACATATCCCTCTAGAATATTCAAATATCATTTAAAAGGATATATGCAATTTAAATATTCAGGCCCACATATTCTTATTTCTCACACCAAATGAATCACTAGATGAACTATAATATCCAAAAATGATGGTTGAAATAAAATCACAAGTTGAAAAAGTTTGAGGAACAATTTAGCCTCAAATGTATTTATCAAATTTTCATCCATGAATTTTCTAAAAATGGAATTAAAAAGCAGCTACAAAGTGAAATAGGTAGCTACTATAGCATCAATACATGACAACCATGAGATTTCATGCTTATTAACTTCAAATCATCTAATGACACTATATTTTTTACATATAAGGAATACCAGCTAGGTACTTTAATACCATGCATACATTATTTATCTTTCTACTCTTTCTTAACTTATGATAAGGCACTGATCAATAAATTATTTTTCCCTTTATCTATGGGAGCTAACTTCAAATATACTCCCATAGATATTATTTCCAATATTACATGAAATATATCCATTTTCATTCCTTTTATGTTTAACTAATTTGAAATTTAACTATCACATATGTTTTCCTCAACATGCATAACATAAATTTTATGTTTTACCTCTAAAAATATTCAATAATATGGATCAAATAAGAAGAAATATTTCATCTATGTATTTGTTATATGACATTTAATTCATGTCTTTACAAATGAGACATTGATTTTTTTCAGCTTGTTGTAATATTATTCATTTTTCAAAGGATGTGGGGGTGAGGATCATACTATTGTAAACTGTTAAATTTATTTTTTAATCTTTGAAAAGGGTTATCCTTTCAAAAAAATCTTCGATAACCCATTCACACTATATTTATCCTACTATGTAATTGAAGATTTGTAAGATCTTGAACTTTTCTAGAGATGTATCAGACTCGTTTATAGGTACTCTTTTACTTCATGTTGACTAATTTTTATTTGGGTTTTATCTTGAAGAGGTTTTGGGGGAAATTTGAGAAAAATGTAATTGTGAAGTGCAGTGCATGGTTGGTGCCTGGTTTTCCCTAACTGTGTGCCCCATCCGAGCAAACTGTGCAATCCTCGATAGAGGGGAATTACAAAGTTGGTGAATGTTTTTTCAAACCATGTGACCTCTTATGAGAAACCACACACCCCTATAATATAGGTTCATGGTTAGTTGCATGCTTATGGAAAACCATGCACCCATACCCAGTAAAATGAGAATGATGTTTTTAATTCACTCGAAAATTAGATTTTAAATCATCTGAACCCCTAAAACTAACCCTATTTGACCTGCATTCGACCCTAGACATTCTTTCACCTTTTAAAAGCCTCACAAACATATTACATGCCTTACTAATACTCATAATTCATGATTCAAAGCTTGGATCTAAGATCTTTACCCCTCATGGAACAAAATTCCTATCTTGCTTGGTTTCCTGTTCATATTCATGTCTTCTACAATCTATAAATGGTTGTTATTCATGTTTTGATTAGATATATATCTAGTATTATAGTTAAATATCTATAATTTATGGATCATTATTTTTTCAATATTGATTTAGGGTTTTAGATCTAGATCTCATTCTACATCGTTATGCTGCTTATATTTTGGGGTTTTCCATTGGCTGATTGTTCATTAACAAATTAAGGTATGTGGTATATTATTAAAATACCAAAGACATGATTTCAATTACATGTATCCAATTGTATAATTTATAGGGTTTGTGTAGAAATTGGAAATCCCTAAATTGAATTAATTAATGTGGTCAGTTAATTAATTAAGGGGTTGGGGATTTGATTGCATAAAGTGATTTTGGAATGGATATAATTAATTGTAATATTAATTATTGATTTATTGGGATTGCTAATTATAGATAATTAATTGATGAATTAGTTATAGGATATCAATATTGTGAATTTAATGATTAATTGATGAATTAATTTTGGGATTATTGGGATGGTGGACTTTGATTAATAAATTAATAAATTAATTAAGGAAATTGTTGTGATGAAATAACTTTTGAATTAATAATAGAACAGGGAAGATTAATTAATCATTGAGTTACCTAATGAGGTTATGAAGATTAATTAATTGTTGAGTTAATTAATAGGATTTATATTAATTATTTTTTGAGTTAATTAATAAGATTCAGTATATTAATTAATTTTTGTGTTAATTAATGAGATTGATAAGATTAGTTAATTTTTTGAGTTAATTAGTAAGATTAAGAATATTAATTAACTATTGAGTTAATTAATGAGATTGAAAAGATTAATTAATTTTGGAGTTAATTAATTAGATTAAGAAGATTAATTAATTGTTGAGTTAATTAATGAGATTGAGAAGATTAATTAATTGTTGCTTTAATTAATGAGACTGAGAAGATTAATTAATATTTGATTTAATTAATTATATTTATATGATTAATTAATTGTTAAATTTATTAATGAGATTATGAATGGTAAAAATGTAATTCATATGAGAATTGAGATCTAGAATGGTAACAATGGCATTACGGGATTGAGATGATATAGAATGATAATAGTGGAATTCTAGAACATGATATCCCTTGGGGATATTGTAGACTTTGACATGGGATAAAGAAACTATTGATGTCTGGGTATCATCCAAAACCCAGGAAATTTATGTAGTTAAATAAAGAATAATTTGATAATGTGATAATATTTTGTTTATGTATTGTAATAATTTATTTATAAAATTGTATACTTTGTTTTGATTGGATATTATTTTAGACACTATTGGTGGTGGCTTGATGAGTTATACTCACACCCTAATCAGGCTGACTAATTGGTACTCAAACTGATTTTACGATTACAGGATATGATAAGGGAAAATGCCTCTGTTAGGTGGTTGTTTCGGGATGGATCGTGGACGGGGAAACCAGACATGGATTGGGACCTACTTGGGAGTCATCAGTAACTTTACATTGAGGTTTATTTTTACACTGGCACAAATTCTATCATGGAATATCTACTATTTAGTTTTGATATTGTATTTCCAGTTCTGGTTATCTTGTTATGTTGGTATGGTTCTGGTTATGATATCATTTTCTTAATTATTTTTTATTTTTTATTTGTTTCCACTGGTGTATTACTCTAATGAAAAAGATGGTATAGTCTCTACAAGACTGATATTATACCCTCACTAATATTTAGTGGCCTCTAGTGTACAAGGAGGCATGCATGAGGTCACGTAGTGGACCAACTCAGGCCACTAGTTCTTGAAACCTAGGTTGGTACATTACAAAGTGATACCAGAGGCCAATTTTCTTTTATTTTTATTTTTTCTTAATATCTGGGGAAAGTTAGATAGGAGACTAGGAAAATTATACCCTTAGTTATGAGAATGTTCATGGGAGTAACTAACCCATGTATGAGGGAGAACCCAAGTGCTCGGGGTGGGATAATTTTTATTTCTGTTTTTGTTATAAATAAATATTATTTCACCTTGGGTGACATAATAGTTTTCTTATGTGATTTTTATTTCTGAGATTTGTTTAGAATTGATTTGTGGCTCAGTATGGATTGAGAGTTGAGTGTTAATTCAACATTCTAGGAACTCAGGATTATTTTGTGACATGAATAATTTTTGGCACAGACAGAAAATAGGTTTTGGGTAAGTTATTGAACTTGAAATATTTTTATTTAATTATAAAATTCAATTGAAAGTGGTTCCTAATATGATATTTAAAGTGGTAAAATAATTAGATATGGGAATAATTGAGTTTATAAATGAGAAACCTGAATAATGAAAATGATTTACCATTTATTAACCTTGACCTAGATACAATATGGACAAGGGTCATGTTAGCACTTCAATTTTGAACGTGTGGTGGGGTTTAGGGAAACAGACTTATTGTTCCTTATTGTATTTTTCTTGAAAATTTGTTAATTTTGAAAAACGTATCCAAAGGTGTGTGTTTGGATTGTAAATTTATGCATCCATGACAATACTTGTTGAGAGGAAGACAGGAGGGCATGGATAGGGATGATCCTTTAGTAGTGGAACCTGGGGCACCGATAATAATAGTTGAGTAAGCTAGAAAGTATTTTTGAGATAACTTTGCTCGATTTATGAAATTCATATATACCTAGGGAGGGTCAAGAAGAGAACATCTAAATTTACCATGGAGTTTCAATTGTAGTGCCCTTTGAATTTTTCTTGAGAGGGTGGACATGAGGGAGATGAGTCCTGGATTGAGACTATCTAGAATATACTTGACCACTTAGAAATTCATACTATGAAGAGGGTAAAGCTAGCTACTTATATAATTTGAGGATCAGTGAAGCACTGGAGGGACATTTAGTCTCTGACTAGATAGGCTGGTTGTATGTTATGGAAGGAAATCTTGGAGAGGTTATTTGATCACTTTTATCTAGAGATACTAAGGCAGGGGAGAGTAGCTAAGTTCATGAGATTGACTCAGGGGAGTATGTCTGTAATAGACTATGTTGAATGCTTTACACATTTTTAGTGCTTTGTTTCAGCATTGGAAGAAGATGAGGCTAATTCATCAAAATGATTTTAGGAAGGAATTAAGTGTAAAATTAGGTCCCATGTGAATATATTCATACTAAAATGATATTAGAGGTGGTGAATTAGGCTCTCTTAGCTGAGCGGAACCTGAAGTAGGTTTCTAATGAAGGATATATAGTTGCTGCTGGATGATCAAGAGATATGTCTTTCGAATTTTGGAAGCATAATTACAATAAATTTATCCAGATAAGGGGAAAACAGAGTGGTCAAGGGGAAAAGTCAGTTACAGAAGAACTGTCTCTGGTGATTGTCCACTAGTGCATTAGGCCCTGCCAATATCATTAACATTGTCCCCGAAAAATAGTAGAGTGATGATCATACAGTTATATGGGACATATAAAGAAGTTACATAGGATACCTTGATAGATTGGTAATGATGGGGAATGTAGAAAAAATCAGATTGTAGAAAGGGAATCTTTTACAATATATCAGGATGGGATTTAGAGTTCTACTGGGTGTGGCAGTATAGATAGTGGATGTGGTACATCTAGGAAAGAGTACCCATATCAGTAAAGTGGTGCAACTTAGGGGAGTCTGACTCCATCATAGGGAAGAGGGGTAGGATAGTTTCATTTGGTATAGCCTACACTTATGGATAGTGAGGATGAACCATCAATAGTGAGAGGTACTAGTCTTATATATTCTATATTATCTAGTGCCTTATTTGATACTGGTTCCTCTCATTCCTTTATTTCTAATCAAATTGTGAATGGTTTGATCCTGGCAGTGGAGTTCATGATTGGGGTGTTGATAATAGATATACCATTAGGAGTGTTGTCTAGGGATATCTTCTTATGCAAGGGATGTTCACTTGAAGTTGGTGAGTATCATTTTCTGTGGGATCTATACATCCTAGAATTGTTAGGACATGGCCTGATTTTTGTGTATGGACCGGTTATTAGAACACTAATACAATATTAATTTTTACAACAGGATAGTGAATTTTATATCTCCTAAGGGAAACAACTATATTCACCATGGAGAGTGGGATATACAGGAAGGCCGAGTAGGTCAAATTACCCAGCAATTGGGAGGGCTCAGAGCCCAAGTTTCTAGTTTTTTGTTGGATGATTTAGGTGAAAATAAGGACTTATTTCCACCTATAGTGGACTAATTTTAAAATGTGTTTCCAAAATACTTATCATGATTTCCACCAGAGAAAGATGTGGAATTTTTTATTGAGCTCATGCCAGGAGTTGAACGAGTTTCAATTTCACCATACAGAATGGATTCGATAGTGATTCAAGAGATTAAGGATCAACTGTAGGATTTGATGGATAAGGATTTTACCCATACACATATGTCATCTAGGGGATCACTTATTTTGTTTGAAAATAAGGATGATGGGAGTTTTCACTTATGCTTCGATTACTGAAAGTTAAACCAGATTTCTGTGATGAACCGATATTCTCTTCCATAAATCAACTATCTTTTTGACCAGTTGATAGGAACTTGTGACTTTTCAAAGATTTAATTGAGATCCAGGTATCATTAGTTGAGTTTTCAGACTTCTGATATACCAAGGGATTCTTTCAAAAGAAGTTATATATTATATGAGTTCATCTTAATGTCGTTTGGGTTGATGAACACACTACCAGTGTTAATGGAATTGATGAACAAAATCTTCCATCAATACCTAGTTTATTTTGTGGTAGTATTTGTTGGTGAAATATTGGTGTAATACAAGACTAATGATGACCATTCCCAACATCTTGACACCATCCTGAGTATACTAAGAAAGAATTGACTATAAGTTAAAATATCATAGTGTTATTTTTGGATTGATTAGGTACACTTCTTGGGATACATCATCTCAGAGGAAGGTGTGTCAGTGGACCTAGAGAAGGTTAAGGAAGTTGTTTATTAGGAGAAGACCAAGAATTTATTTGATAATAATAGATTTTTGGAGTTAAATAGACATTATAAAATGTTTACTCAAGACTTTTCCCATTTTGATGCACTAATTTTAGGCTTGATAGAGAAAGAGATAATGTTCGAATGGTCTGGATCATGTGAGGATGCTTTTCAGGAGTTGAAGAAGAATTTGGTATCGACACCAATATTGATCCAAACCAGGATAGGTGAGTAGTATATTGTTTTTTGTGATTCTTATGGTATAGGTTTTAGAAAACTATTGATGCAGGGATATCGAGTGGTGGTGTATGGGTTTCAGCAGTTGAGGATACAAGAATTGAATTACCCTATGCATGACCATGAGTTGGCTATGGTCATTTATGATTTGAAGTATTGATAGAATAATATGTTGGGAGATAATTTCATAGTGTTTAACGATTACAAGAGATGAAGGTATATATTCTCCCAATAAGATTTGAATATTCAGAAGCGGAGATGGGTTAGGTATAGAAAATTATTTGTTTTTAACTAGAGTATATGACTAGAAAAGGGAATAGTGTTGCTGATTATTTAAGCAGAAAAAATCAAAATCAGGATATTCAGGAGTCTACTATTTAGTGTAAGATGATGACTCTACTAACTGAGATTCAAGTAGAAGTTCAAGAGAATCATGAGAAGATGACTCTGGTATCAGTTTTAGTGGAGTATACACTTTTGAGAATGATCATAGATAGTAATTATGAGGATCTAGAATGTTTATCCTTGAGGGAAATCCTTGAAGGTGGGGAGAAACCTTCACACTGGTAGATAGATGATGATGATATCATCTATGTGAAAAATTGGTTCGTAGTGTCATTGAGTATGCAGGAAGATTTGATGTAGGAATTTCATACCTTAAGGTGGGAAGTGCATCCAAGTGTGAGAAAAATATACCATGAAATTTGACGATAGTTTTGGTGGTTAAGCATGAAAAATAAGATACTAGGGTTTATGACATGATGCTACACTTATCATTATGTGAAGGCTAATCATCAAAAACTTGGAGGTTTTTGTACCCATTAACCATTCATAAATGGAAGTGGGATGACATGACCATGTACTTTGTGGTGGGTATCCTGAGGATGCCTCATAAAAATGATGCTATTTGGGTTTCTGTGGACCGACTGAATAAGGTAGTTCACTTCTTACCTATATACGAGACTTTCATAGTGGAGTAGTTGGGGGACTTGTATATTTAAGAGATAGTCTTTCTGCATGAAGTTTTATAGACTATTTTTTCAGTCTATGACTCACGTTTTACCTTGTTATTCTCATAGAGTTTACATAAGGCACTTGGTATATAGGTTTTTTTGAGTATGGACTTACCCCCACAGATAAATGGGCAGTTAGAGCATACTATATAGGTGCTTGAGGATATGTTGTGAGTGTATGTTCTTGACTTCAGTGGGTCTTAGGAGAAGCACCAATATTTGGTGGAGTTCTCCTATAGAAAAAATTATCAATAAACTATTCGGATGTAACCATACGAGGCACTTTATGGTAGTCCATGAAGATCACCTTTACGTTGGATAATGGTAGGTGATTCAGATTTTTTGGGATTGAATCTCATGCATGAGATGTCAGAGCAAGTACAACTTATTCAAAAATGTATGGCTACTACTCAGAGTAGACCAAAGTCATAAGATGATAGATGAAGACAACCCCTAGAGTTTAACTACGGTGTTCATGTATTCCTTATGGTATTTCCTATATTGGGTCACCATTTTATATGGAGATAAGGCATTCTAGCACCCAATTTTATTTAATAATTTGAGGTTGTTGAGAGAATTAGGCTAGTGGCACACAGTTTGACTCTTTCATAGAACTACAGTTTTATGAATAAATTTTTCTATGTGTTTCATGTACGATGGTATCACTCCAACCATTAGCATATGATCAATGTGGATGATGTTGAGCTTGACATAGATTCATCATTGGAGGAGCATCTAATATGTGTGTTGGATCGTAGTGGGAATGTAATGAGGGGAAAGACCAAGATGATAGTTTTTGTATTGTGAAAACATGGAAGTGTTCAAAATGGAAACTTGGGAGAGAGAAGTAGATATAAGGGCTCAATGTCCTGATCTTTTTGGCTTGGAAGCTTAGATATGCCTTGAAGTATATCTCGAGGATGAGTTGTTATAAGGTGGAGAGATTGTAAGATCTTAAATTTTTTTAGAGATGTCTCGTTCTCATTTACATGTAATATTTCTTTTGTGTTGAGTACATTTTGTTTGGGTTTTATCATTAATAGTATTATTTAGAAATTTTAGAATATTGGAAGGGAGAAGGGAAGTGCAGGTTGGTGCATGATTTTCCCTATCTGTGCACCCTAGCCTGACAAACCGTGTAACCCTAGACAAAGGGGAATTAAATGGTTGGTGAATGGTTTGTCAAACAATTCACCCTCTTAGGAGAAATAGTACAACCCTATAGTAGAGTAACATATTTAGATGCATGGTTAGGGGTAACTGTGTGTCCCTACCCAGCAAACCGTGCAAAACAATCTAATTCACCCGAAAATTAGATTTCAATTTACCCAAACCCCCTAAACTCACCCTATTCAATACCCAATTGGACCTAAACATTAATTCATGAATTTAGAGCCACCTGATTGGATTCTAAGCCTTCATGAACTCTATTCATTGTGTGAATCCTGGATCGAAGATCCAAACCCTTCTTGATAAGAGAATCCTATCCCGTTGGATTTCCCATTCATCTTCGTCTCTTATACCATCATAGAAAGGGTGGTTATTCCTATTTTTATTAGATATAGATCTAATAATATATATATATATAACTGAAGGATCTTTATTTTTTTCAATTATGATTTAGGGTTATAGATCTGAATCTCATTCTACGCCATTGTGCTGCTCAAATTTTAGGGTTTTCCATTGGGCTATCATTCATCAATGAATTAATGTAGATGGTCTATTATTAAAATTTCATAGTTATGATTTCAATTATGTGTATTTAATTGTAGAATTTATAGGGTATTTTTAGAAATTGTAAATTCCTAAATTTAATTAATTAATGTTGTCAATTAATTAATTAAGGGGCTGAGGATTTGATTGAATAATGTAATTATTCAATAGGGATAATGAATTATCAAATTAATTATTGAGTTATTTGAATTGTGAATTAAAGATAATTAATTAACAATTTAATTATAGGATAATTAGATTTGAAATTGAATGATTATTTGATGAATTAATTATGGGATTATTACGATGGTATATTTTGATTAATTAATTAGGAGAATACTTAATAGAATTGATGTGATTAACTCATTGTTGAATTAGTAATAAAGAAGAGAAGATTAATTAATTGTTGAGTTAATTAATGAAACTAATAAGATTAATGAATTTGTTATTTAATTAATATGATTGTGAAGATTAATTAATTGTTGAGATAATTAATACAATTGAGAAGATTAATTAATTGTTGAGTTAATTAATGATATTGATAAGATTATTAATTTCTGAGTTATTTAATGAGATTGAGTGTAATGGACCAGACCCTCTTGGTCCATCCCTTTTCCAAATTTTGGATCCTAAGGGTGGCATCTTGGTGGTAGGACGTCATTTCGGTGTCTCACCGATTGGTGTGACATGATCGGTGTGTCACCGATTAGTGCGACCGATCAGTGTGCGACCGATCATTGTGCGACCGATTGGTGTGACACGAACGGTGTGTCACCAATCCTTGCGACCGATCAGTGTGACACGATCAGTGTGTCACCGATCAGTGTGAAACTATTTCTGTGACACAATCGGGGTGACACGATCGCTGTGACATGATCAACGTGTCATCGATTGGTGCGACCGATCGGTGTGACACGATCGGTGTGTCACCGATCGCTGCGACACGATCGGTGTGACCTGATCGGTGTGACACGATCGGTGTCACACAACCTTGTCGAGTTTTTCTTCTACAGTTTTTTCCTTAACGCTACTTTTAAACCTTTTTAACCTTTTGGAAGTGGTTCAAGGCTGTTTTTAGCCCCATAATCAATGTTTAAATTCCTAAAGAGTAGGGTGACCCTCAACGGACCCATATATGTGTCTGTGTAACATTCCCCTCTGTTTATATAACATCCTTTAAAATCACAGATGTTACTACCAATTCTCGATGAGATTTATTAAATAACAATTAATCCCTTCGTGTGTAACCACTCAACCGCGTGGTGAAACCACAATCCACCTTTAAAACCGCCGAAGATCTTGGTATCCAGTAACGCCCAGACCCATATTTTTTATCGCACTAGCTTTCCTATTTTTCTTCTTCATGGCCGGGTTCGCTCTTCCCTTGGGGCGTTTGGAGTTCCCTTCCCAAGGCTTGTGGTGGACCTTTGTTGGAGCTTTTCTGCTCATCCTTGGAGTCCCCAGAGTTCCTCCACTGTAAGCCGCGCATCCTCAGTTCTTGGCGCATGGATAAAGACTTCATCGCTGATCATCCAAGTAGGGTTTTCCTTCATCACTCTTTACTATGTATCATGCAGGGAGGTATGATTTTTGTTTCTACGAGATGGATGAAACCAAACATTAATGAAGATAACAAACGAACTTTTAAATAATGAGGGGTGGTGGGTGGTGGGTGTGATCGATGTATCTACAGTATTTTCCTTACCCTTGATTATTTACGTTGTGAACTGTGCGGGCTTATGCCCACTGAAAATCATGGCTGTTGGTGGTCTTTTTTTGTGCATTAATGAACCTCCGTCCTCTGTGGTGATTGAATTGCTCCAACATGGGAATTTGGTTAATCACATAAACTCGGCCGATTAAATGAATGTCCAGTGATCAATAATCCTTGTGTGATCACCCCGATTAACCAACAGAAAGAAGAACCTAATGATTGATATGCTTGAATCTGGATTTTTCCCTACTCTATTTGGTAGTAGGTGTGTTTTCCTGCTAGATTCTTATGAGGTGATGTGGATGAGGATGGGATCCTCTATTGTGGTGAGATTGTTGGTAATGAACCTGAAGCCGTGTGGGGTTGTATCTTGTGGCTTGGTTTGGTTCTAGTACTTTGAGGGATCTAACTGATCCCTTTGTTGTAGTGACTTCACAAGAGAACCAGGTGTGAATGCTAAAATTGATGTTTGGCTGTTTCTCTTTCTCTGGATTTTGGTTATGCCGATTAGTTTCCCAGTAGTGTAGAATTCACCTAAATGGGATCACTTGAACATGAAAGAAATAATGGGTTAAATGGGGAATTGGTTTTGGCCGTGAGTGTTGTGCCTTTCTTTTATGAATAAATAGTAACGAGGGTGTTTGTTCTTATGTTGGGTTTGGAACCCCTTGGTTGGGGTGAGTTCTTGTTACCTATATATATATTTGTAGTTTTTATGTTTCTTATTCACACCCCACCCTTGTTTAGAACTTCGTGATGAACACCCCCATTTCATGGGGGAGGGTGTTTTTCCCAACACTCCTATGAGTGGATGGTTATAAGATCCTTTTATACTCCCTTTCCCGAATAGCCCAAGATTCATCAAGTTGGATGTGATGGCCTGAGGTCCATTACAGTCCAAGGTTCTTTGGGCAGGGTAGTTGTGGTGGTTGGCCCAGGTGTGTGCGGGTAGGTTGTTTTCCAAGTGTCTTCAGGATGAGGCCCAGGTGTCTTCAGGCATGACAATAGTTTTTGTGGCCCAAGTTTTTATAGGCGGGATGTGCGGTTGTGGACCAAGTGTGTGCGGGTGGGGTGTGGCAGTGGTAATGCAGTGCGAATGGCGGGAGAGGTCCGATGCGTAGGATGTGTTCAATAACCAGTGGGAAAGTGGTGAGAGGTACCCAAATATCGATGTGCGTTTACTATACATTACTTGAATTGTGTTATTTGGGGAGTGTTCCTTGGTGAGGCTTGGGTGGATAGTTTTCCTCATTAGGTGATTTGGTTATCTCCTTTCTCATGGGGCATTATAATGCCTCCCAACTTGTGCACATGAGTCTTTTTTGTTCCCTACTGAGTATGCTTGTATGCTCACCCTATGTATATAAAACTATTTTCAGGTTTCCAGGAGGACTTCAGGGATTGTGCATGATCGTACTAGTTAGGAGGTTGGGACAGTTGTCGTTGCTGTTTTACTCTCTTTGGTATTTTCATTTTGGGGTTTTCTTGTACCTTTTAGCATTTACTTTTGGAACATGAATATGGGAATGGTTTGTTTTGGCATTACCTGTACTTCCACTTTTGGTGTTGTTGGGATTTACTATCTTATCTCCCGATTCTATTAGATAAAAATTGTAATTCCTTCCATATTGTGTGTGATTTTATACACTTAGTGCTAGTCTCCACTCCGAGACCAATTGAAGGCGGGTCTCGGGGGTCAATATCTCTCCTTCAACTTGAAGAAGGAAGGGTTTGGCAACCTGCTGTCCCTTCTCTCATCTTAGTGTTGGAGGGTCATGATAGAATGGTATCAGAGGTGAGGTTGAGGTATAGGATGGAGTCTGGGGTTAGGCATACTGAGGATTGCATGGGATGGTAGGGAAATAGTGTTGGGTGCTTTTGGTGCGTGAAATAGGCAAGGGAAGACCAGGTAGGACATGGGATTTTAGGGCCCCCCGTGATCTGATGCAAGGACTCTGGGCCTACCGAACGACCACGTAAGGCTAAACTGATTGCAAGGTAGAGACCCTAGGGAAGGTACATGCATAATAATGACTTGTGTTCTTGTGTTTCATGGGTATTTTTGGGAATTTAAAATGAATAAGAAGTTTAAGAAAATTTAAAATCAATCTTCTATACTACTCGGGATTAGGCATTCCTTTTTTACCTTGCAGCTATGGCACCCAGACGGTGACCAAGGGTAGTACGGGCGATCGAGGCCCTGGAGGTTGATTTGGATGATCAAAAAGGGGATGACAAAGAGGAGGAGGACGATCAATGGCATAGGAAGTTTTGTGCTTTTCAGCGGTAGACCCTCGGGAAGTATGAGGGTAGCATCTCATACATGGAGACATAGAGCTGGCTTGAGGATCTAGTGATAGCTTTTAGCTTAATCCAAGCTCTGACGGAATACTGGGTTCCTCTGGATGTAAGCCAAATGCAGGGACCAGCGCATCCGTGGCGGACGCTTTATCTTGGGGAGAAGAGGGAGGATGAGGTTACATGGGATGACTTTAAGAAGGAGTTCTGGGAGGAATTCCTCTCTTCCATGATGAAGGCTAAGAAGTGGAAGGAGCTACTATCCCTCCAGCAGGGGAGAATTTCAGTGAGAGAGTTGGGAATCAAGTTCAAGGATATCCTCCGCTTTGCTCTGGCCTCTTTCTAGATGAGGAGTCTCGAGCAAGATGTTTGGAAGAGGCACTTCGACCTTCTCTTCAGTATGCTGTTACTCCCATCACCTTACCGATATACCTGGAGGTCCAGAAGAAAGATGAAGTGGTGGAGAGGATGCACACACTGGGAGGTGTATCGCGAGAGGGACTCTAGTTGGGATCGTCAAAAGGGAAGGCCATCAGCAGCAGGCCTCCAGCATCATGGCCCTCTAGGTTTTGACTAGTAGGGAGCAGGTATCAACAGTTCCAGTTCTGATCTCCAGGTCCTCTCCCTTTCCTTTCAGGCCCAGGACCAAGATGCTTCATCTATGGGAGCCATGGGCACCTTCGGAATCATTACCCGGACAGAGTGTAGTACAGTGGTGGTGGGCAGGTTCAATGCACACCTCAGCACCAACCGTTTCTAGCTAGTCCCTTTCAGCAGAAGCAGCAGGGGAAGTAAGCTCCCACCCTTTCAAGACTAGACGTGGCGGGAGGAGGCTGACCCTAGTGTTCCCCTCAAGGAACTCGACCAGGGCATGGTCGGGGGAAGTGGCCAACAACTGAGAGGCAGAGGAGCTGGGCGTAGGCAGTTGCACGTCGCAGGGATAGTAGTTCTAGCAGGGCGAGAAGTCGTTCGAGGTACGATCATCTTGTTTAGTACTATTTCCTATACCTTGTTCGATACAGGAGCTTCACACTCCTTTGTTGCACCCAGTCTGGCCCGTGCTCTAGGTTTAGATGCTGAGAAACATCTAGTGACCCTGGTGCTGAGCATGCTAGTCGGAGGTTAGACTGACTTGTTTTATGTTTGTCGAGGGTGTAGAATGATGATAGGTCCACATCAGTATATTTGGGAGATTTTACTATTGCAGATACAACCATATGATGTCAATCCTAGGCATTGACTGGATGTTCTCTGTATGTGCCGTCATTGAATTCTTCCGAGGAAGGATCGTGTTTTCATATTTGGGCAGCCTACGTGTATCTTTCATCAACGAGCGGGGTTTCCAGAAAATTAGCAGGCGAGAGGAGCCCCTCCTTTCCTTGTTACCTAAACTATCAGTGGAGTCGGTGGATGAAGAAATGGTAGAAGTCTTATGGATCGTCAGTGAGTTTATAGATGTATTCCCTGAAGAAGTGGCGATTATACCCCCTCAACGTGATGTTGATTTCGGGATAGTCTTGAAACCAGGTGCCCATCCAATTTTGATGGCTCCCTATTGGATGACGCCTTCTGAGTTGCGGGAGTTGCGGATTTAGATTGACAATCTGATGAAGAAGGGTTTTGTTCGACCAAATGCGTCACCTTGGGGTGATCCTATCTTGTTCACAAAGAAGGTAGATGGTGGTCTCAGAATATGCATAGACTATCGTAGACTGAATCAGGTAATGTTCAAGAACCATTACCCTCTCCCGAGGATAGATGATCTCTTTGACCAGCTGAGGGGAGCGGGTTGGTTCTCTAAGATCGATCTACGGTCTGGATATTACCAGTTAACAGTGAAGTAGGGAGACCTCTCAAATACTACCTTCATGTGTAGGTATGGAAACTTTGAGTTTATAGTCATGCCATTCGGTGTTACGAACACACCAGCTATGTTCATGGGACTCATGAACTCCATCTTCCAGGAATACCTAGATCGGTTCGTAGTCATGTTTATTGACGACATCCGGATCTACTCAAATTCAAAGGAGGATCACACAGAACACCTGATAACAGTTTTAGAGGTCCTCTGACAGTACCAAATCTATGGGAAATATTCCAAGTACAAGTTATGGACGTGAGAAGTTCACTTCCTTGGGCATGTGGTGTCTGAGCAGGGAATAACAGTGGACCCGTAGAAGGTCGAGGTGGTTGTTTCTTGGGAAGAACACAATAGCATGACAGAAGTTTGTAGTTTCCTAGGTCTGGCAGGTTACTACCGGAGGTTCGTGCCCAAATTCTCTTGAGTTGCAACACCTTTGATAGCCTTGACCAAGAAGGACCATGCTTTCTTGTAGAGTGGGCAGTGAGAGGTAGCCTTCAGCTATCTGAAGGGGAAGTTGGTTAGTGCCCCAGTGCTGAGGTTGCTAGAATAAGGGGTGGTGTATGAGGTATTCTCTGATGCTTCAGGACAAGGCCATAGGTGTGTGCTGGTGCAAAGAAAAGGGGTAATCTCTTATGGGTCTACACAGTTACGTCCCCATGAGCGTAACTATGCCACCCACGATCTGAAGCTTGCGGAAGTTGTGTTCACACTAAGGATTTGGCGGCATTACCTCATGGGGGAGCGCTTTGTGGTCTTCACGGATCACAAGAGCTTGAATTATATCTTCTCCCAGGAGGACCTGAACTTACGGCAACGAAGGTGGATGGAGGTTGTTTAGGACTACGACTTGGAGATTTTCTACACCTCAGGAAAAGAGAATGTGGTGGTTGATGCCTTGAGTAGGAAGTCATTGAAGAATGCGGTTTAAGAGTCAGTAG
Source organism: Viscum album (assembly GCA_963277665.1). Taxonomy (NCBI): domain Eukaryota; kingdom Viridiplantae; phylum Streptophyta; class Magnoliopsida; order Santalales; family Viscaceae; genus Viscum; species Viscum album. The sequence continues at coordinate 621,895,563 of OY728150.1, read as the reverse complement.
ATGATTGGAATGTGATGGAGGAGTTGGTTTCCCTAAACCTGAATGTAAGGGAGGATGGTGGTAGAAGTTGTCTATTTCAGATGACAGTGTAATCATCTCTCCTACGGCAGGTGGAGGAGTGTCAATGGGGAGACATAAATAGTGAAGTAATTCATGAATGGGTTAACCAAGGAGATGCTCTAGAAGGGTGGACGGAGGGTGGTCAGAATCAGATGAATTTCCGAGGGAAGTTTTTTGTTCCAGAGATGATGCATGAGGGATTTATTGGTGAGTTCCAAAAATCACCCCTAGCGGTGCACCCGGGAGTTTCCAAGATGTACCAGGGTCTGAGGAGTCAGTTTTGGTGGCCCGGTGTAAAGTGGGAGGTGGCAGAGTTCATGGCCAGGTGCCTAGTGTGTCAGCAGGTGATGGCTGAACACCATGTTCCAGGTGGTCTGTTACAACCTTTAGATGTCCCAGAGTGGAAGTGGGATGACATCTCGATGGATTTTGTCATAGGACTACCCAACGTTCAAGGAGGCTGTGATGCTATCTGGGTAGTGGTGGACCGGTTGATGAAGTCGGCTCACTTTATGGCGATCAAGGAGTCAGGTGCAGTGGATGACTTAGCACAGAGGTACGTGGATGAGGTGGTATGGTTGCATGGGGTTCCGAGGTCCATTGTCTCAGATAGCGATTCATGGTTTACCTCACGAGTCTGGAGAGGATTGCAGCATGCTTTTGGAACCTAGCTACGTATTAGCACTGTTTTCCACCCTCAGACAGATGGACAGAGAAAGCGAACCATCCAAACAATGGAGGATATGCTACAGGTATGTATTCTAGACTCTGGGGGATTGTGGGTGCAACACTTACCTCTGGTAGAGTTTGACTACAATAATAGCTATCACTCTAACATTGGAATATCTCCGTTCAAATCCTTGTATGGAAGGCCATGTCGCTCACTCATATGATGGATCGAGGTTGGGGAAGTAGATGTTCTTGGCCCAAAAGTGGTGCATAACACAACAGATAAGGTTCATCTTATCCGGGAGAGGATCAAGGTTGCCCGGGACCGACAGAAGTCATATGCCGATAATAGGAGGATACCCTTGGAGTTCTAGGTCGGGGACCACCTATTCCTGAAGTTCTCCCCTCGGCGTGGGAAACTAAGGTTCGGTAGATGGAATAAGCTTTCTCCTTGGTTTTTCGGACCGTTCAAAGTACTACGACGGGTCGGTGAAGTGGATTATCATCTATCACTACCACCGCCACTACTGAGAATTCATGAAGTCTTCCATATGTCACAAATTTGATGATATCTACACGATGATTCACACTTCCTAGACTGGGGAAAGCTAGACATCGAGGCCGATGTGACATTTGTGGAAATACCTGTGAGAATCGAGGATCGTGAGGAGAAGGTGCTCCGTGGATGGAGCATTCCCTTGGTTCGTGTGTTATGGAGGCATGGTGGGCTCGAGGAGAGTACTTGGGAATGGGAGGCATAGATGCACGCCCAATTCCTAGAGCTGTTTTGAGTTTTTTTCTGTTTCGTTTTGTACTTCTTGTTATGTAATGCTGACCTTGTTGGTTTATGAGGTGTTTTGTTTCCCTAACTTGCAAATTTTGTGAAAAGTCATGATATGTGGGGAAGGGAGGACTTGATCCCTAACCAAGACGCATTAAGGTGGATGCGATTAAACCTGTGCGGGTGAGTCAGTACCACCCAAAGTGGATAATATCTTGAAATGAAGGAAGGAACTCCCAGAACTGTGTGTCGGGACAATATGGACCTTGGGTTCGACGTGGCTGTTGGGGTGTTTTTTCCACGAGTGGTTTTTGGTCCCCTCTCTTCTCTTCAGGTCTAGTTTTGAATCTCGAGGATGAGAATAGTTTGAGAGGTATCTAATGTAATGGACCGGACCCTCATGGTCCATCCCTTTTCCAAATTCTGGATCCTAAGGGTGGCGTCTCGGTGGTAGGATGTCATTTCGGTGTCTCACCGATCGGTGTGTCACTGATAGGTGCGACCGATCGGTGGGCGACCGATCGGTGTGACATGATCGATGTGTCACCGATCGATATTACCGATCGGTGTGACACAATCGGTGTGTCACCTATCGATGTGACCGATCGGTGTGACACAATCAGTGTATCACCGATCGGTGAGACACGATCGGTGTGACATGATCAGTGTGACATGATTGGTGTGACATGATCGACATGTCACTGATCAGTGCGACCGATCAGTGGACACAATCAGTGTGTCACCGATCGGTGTGACACGATCGATGGGTCACGAACGACGTGTCGCCGATCGGTGCGACCGATCGGTGTGTCCCTGATCGGTGTGACACAATCGGTGTGCCACCTATCGGTGTGACACGATCGGTGTGACACGATCGGTGTCACACAACCTTGTATAGTTTTTCTTCTACAGTTTTTCCTATAACACTACTTTTAAACTTTTTTAACCATTTGGAAGTGGTTTAAGGCCATTTTAACCCCATAATCAATGTTTAAATTCCTAAAGAGTGGGGAGACCCCCAACGGACCCAGCTGTGTGTCCATGTAACATTTCCCTCTATTTATATAAAATACTTTAAAGTCACAGTTGTTACCATCAATTCCTGATGAGAGTTATTAAATAACAATTAATCCATTCGTGTGTAACCACCCAACCGCGTGGTGAAGCCATGATCCGCCTTTAAAACCACTGAAGATCTTGGTATCCAGTAACGCCCGGGTTCAAGTTTTTATCACACTAGATTTCTTCCTTTTCTTCTTCTTGGATGGGTTCACTCTTCCCTCAGGGTGTTTGGAGTTCCCTTACCGAGGCTTGTGGTGCGCCTGTGATGGAGCTTTTCTGCTCATCCTTGGAGTCCCTGGAGTTCCTCCCATGCAAGACGAGCATCCTCAGTTCTTGGCGCGTGGAGAAAGACTTCATTTTTGATCATCCAAGTAGGGTTTTCCTTCGTCTCTGTTTACTGTGTATCATGCGAGGAGGTATGATTTTTTGTTTCTGTAGGATGGATGAAACCAAACATTAATGAAGATAACAAACAGAATTTTAAAGAATGAAGGAGGTGGGGTGTGATCGATGTTTCTGCTGTATTTTCCTTACCCTTGATTATTTATGTTGTGAATTGTGTGGGCCTATGCCCACTGAAAATCAAGGACATTGGTGGTATTTCTTTGTGCATTAATGAACCTCCACCCTCTATGACGATTTAATGGCTCTAAGATGGGAATTTTGTTAATCACATAAACTCAGCCGATTAAATGAATTTCTAGTGAACAAAAATCCTTGTGTGATCACCCCAGTTAACCAACAAAAAGAATAACCTAATGATTAATATGCCTGAATCTGGAAGTTTCCCTACTCTGTTTGGTGGTAGGTGTGTTTTCTTACTAGATGCTTATAAGGGGATGTGGATGAGGATGGGATCCTCTGTTGTGGTTTGATTGTTGGTTATGGACTTGAAGCCATATGGGGATGTATCTCGAGGCTTGGTTTGGTTCCAGTACTTTGAGGGATCTCACTAATCCCTTTGTGCTTGTGACTTCATAAGAGAACCAGGTGTGAATGCTTAAATTTCTATTTGCCTATTTCTCTCTCTCTGGCTTGTGGTTATGCTGGTCAGTTTCCTAGTAGTGCAGAATTCTCCTAAATGGGATCACTTGAACATGAAAGCAAGAATGGGTTAAATGGGGAATTGGTTTTGGCCGTGAGTGTTGTGCCTTTCTTTTATGAATGAATAGTAATGAGGGTGTTTGTTCTTTGGTTTGTTTTGGAACCCCTAGGTTGGGGTGAGTGCTTGTTACCTACACATATATTTGCAGTTTTTATGTTTCTTATTCGCTCCCCACCCCTATTGAGCACTTCGTGCCGAATACCCCCATTTCATGGGGGAGGGTGTTTTTTCCAACACTCATATGAGTGGTATGTTATTAGCTCCTTTTCTGCTCCCTTTCCTGAATAGCCCAAGATTCATCTGGCAGGCTGTGATGGCATGAGGTCCATTATAGCCCACAGTTCTTCGGGCAGGGTAGTTGTGGTGGTTGGACCAGGTGTGTGCGGGCAGGTTGTTTCCCAAGTGTCTTTGGGATGAGGACTAGGTGTCTTTGGGTGTGAAAGTAGTTTTTGTGGCCTAGGTGTTTGTGGGAGGGATATGCGGTTGTGGACCAGGTGTGTGCGGGCGGGGTGTGGCATTGGGACTGCATTGAGAATGGCAGGATAGGTCCGATGCATAGGATGTCTTCAATAACCAGTGTGAAAGTGGTGTTGGGTACCCAAATATCAATGTGCTATTACTATACATTACTTGAATTGAATTATTTGATGAGTGTGCCTTGGTGAGGCTTGGGTGGATAGTTTTCCTCGTTAGGTGCTTTGGTTCTCTCCTTTCTCACAGTGCATTAGAATTCCTCCCCACTTGTGCACGAGAGACTTTGGTTTCCCCTACCGAGTATGCTTGTATGCTCACCCTACGTATATAAAACTTTTTTCAGGTTTCCAGGAGCACTTCAGGGATTGTGAAGGATCGTACTAGTTCGGAAGTTGGGACAGTTGTCGTTGCTGTTTTCTTCTCTTTGGTATTTTCATGTTGGGGTTTTATTGTACCTTGTAGAATTTAATTTTGGAACATGAATATGGGTCTGGTTTGTTTTGGCCTTACTTGTTCTTCCAATTTTGGTGTTGTTGGGATTTAGTATCTTATCTCCCGATCCTATTAAATAAAAGGGTAATGCCTTCCATCTTATGTGTGACTCTATACCCTTGGTACTAGTCTCCACTCCAGGACCTATTGAAGGTGGGTCTCAGGGGTCATTATCTCTCCTTCAACTTGAAGAAGGAAGAGTTTGGAAACCTGTTGTCCCTTCTCTCATCTTGGTGAAGGCGGTTCATGACATTGAGAATATTAATTAATTTTATAGTTAATTAATGAGATTAAAATATTAATTATTTTTTGAATTAATTAATGATATTGAGAAGATTAATTAATTGTTCAGTTAATTAATGAGATTGAGAAGTGTAATTAATTATTGAGTTAATTAATAATATTGAAAATAAGAATTAATTTTCAATTTAATTAATTATATTGAGAAGAGAAATTAATTGTTGATTTTATTAATGGGATTGAGGTGATTAATTTAATATTGAATTAATTAATGATATGTTTAATAGTAATAGTGGCATTCATATGAGAATGGAGATCTAGAATGGGAACAATGGAATTATGAGATTGAGATTAGATAGAGTGGTAAAAATGAAATTCTAGAACATGATATACCTTGCATATAGTGTAGCATCTAGCATGGTATGAAGTAGGTATTGTGGTTCATGTATTCTTGAAAAGTAGTGAAATTTATGTGGTTAAATAAAGAAAAATTTAGTAATGTGGTAATTATTTGTTTATGCATTGTGATTATTTCTTTATACAACTGTATACACTATTTTTACTAGATATTGTTTTAGACATCATTGGTGGTGGACAACTTAGTTGTACTCACACCCTACTCTATATACCAGATCGGTACCTAAATAAGTTTTATGATTAGAGGACAAGATAAGGGGAAAAGGCCTTTGTCAGGTGGATGAGTTATTATAGACCATGGATGAGGGAACCAAACGTGGTTTGAGACCTTCTTAGGAATCATTAGTGTCATTACATTGAATTTCATTTTGAAACTGACACATATTATTGAATGACATATAGACTATTTAGTTTTGATATTGTATTTCTAGTTTTGGTTATCTTGTTATACTAGCATTGTTCTATTTAGGATATCATTTGGTTATTCAGATGTTATTTTTTATTTGTTTCCACTGATGTATTATCCTAATGACCCCAATGACTGATATTAGACTCTCTCTGCTAGTTTTCAGGCTCTGGTATATGGGGAGGCATGCCAAAGTTCATGTAGTGGACCGGCTCAAGGCACCTGTTCGTTTCACCCAGGTTGGGATGTTATATTACATGAAGTCATTTTTTCACAAATTATAAATGATTTATGTCCTATAACACTCTTTCAAGATATGATTCCATATATAGTAAATTAATTTATAGTGAACATTGCTATAACATGAAAACAACAATATTATTTCCTATATGCATCCAAAAAACTTACACTTACCTTCCATATAAATTTCAAATCATTAATCAATGGCATAAAATCAACAAAAATATCATTTATAGGCTACTTTATTCTAAAAAATTTCTATCTCATCATAACATATTTTTTCTTTATAGATATCCATTATTACAGGTTGTAAATTACCAATATAACAATACATGCACTATGTTGGATATTAAGGCTCCAATATAGATTCATTCCATCTGTTCACATTCCCATTATGAAATTTCAATATTTATTTCCAAAATCTAAAAAATATTAATCAAATATATTCCATTATAGGGAATTAGTAGGAAAAAATAGGTTTCTATTAGATATTCACTCATCCATATTCCATTTTATCCTATTTTAATAATTTTAATTTGAAAATAAATGCTTCAAAATGAAGAAATATTATAAGATTCTAAATTTTGTTATCATGAATTTTGGTGCCTATTTATGAGAATGAATCATATTTGGATGTCCTATCTTTTTTATATCATGATGTATCATGTTTATGAAATTTTAATAATCTATAATATTTTTCCCTTTATAACATGCAATCACTTAGAAAATCATGTATATTATTATAACCCAGTACCATTGGAAAAAATATATTTTTATATCATAATTAGAATCTGGAAGCTCATTGATTTCCAGAAGAAACTATTTCAAAATTTCAAGAAATTCAGTGAAACTTTTATCACTCTAACTATCAATTTATTTTTATTTATCCAATCTCAACACTAATAATAAAATTGTAAAGATATTATTATCTATAATCTATGGTTTTTTAGAGTATCTATACATTCATTCCCCACTAACTATTTTTTCAATGATTTCAATGCCAAAATCTTGAATTATTTCATTAAGAAATTCATTTGTATCATACCGAATATATTCATCAAGGTTATATCTCTATTTCTTTATTATTTCACCAAGAAAAATATAGAGTATATAACTATGATTAAAACTATATAAAATTAGATGGTATTTTATTTCTTTGGACCCTAAATTTCAAATATTCAAACAATTCATTCATAGAAAAAAGTATCTATGTTTTTAAGATTCCATTTAGTAAATTCTAAGAATGCATCAACCCCATTGTCATATTTATTACTAGTTATTCATGAATTTATCCAATTATGATCAATTAATTACATAAAATAACAATTAATTTTTTAATATATTAAAAAATATTAACATTTAAACTTATATATAAATAGGTAAATTTAAAACATATTAACATATAAACATATAAATTTAAAATGAATAAATTTTAAACATGTAAATATATGTACATATATATATAAAAATATATAAATTTAAAACATATAGATTATAATTATATATCCACTTATAAAAAAACATATAAACATATAAAGTAATTAATATAAAACATATAGAAAAATAAACATACAAATTTTAACATATAAATATATAAACATAAAAATATAAATGTAAAACATATATAAACTAAGTAGAAAAACATATAAATATAAAATTTAAAAATATAAATTTAAAACATACAAATATATATTAAAACATATATAAATTTACACACATGAACACTAAATAAAACATTTATATAAATATATATACATTGCATATTCATAGAAGCATACAAACATGTATATATGTGTGTGTGTTTTTTTGTGTGTGCGAATATTATTATATACACATCTTAACATTTATAAACATATAAAAATATCATCATTTAGAAATATTTATGTATATTTATAAACATATAAACATATATATAAATATTTAATCCTATAATCATATCGATAAAGAAATATAAACATATCCACACATATAGAATCAATAGATATTTCCCTAAAAATAAAAAAAATCACAAAAATATAAATATAGTAGTGAATATATCAACCTGTTAAGCATATAAAGATAGATAAATTAACAATGAATTTTAAAAATGAAAGTAACCAAAAAAATAACAAAAAACAATCATATATTATAAAAATAAATAAAATAAAATATTATAAACATATATATAAACATGTAATCATGTATTCATATATATAAATAATTATACGTAAATAAAATATATAATTAAAAAAAATAAATCTTATAAACATAGAAAATAAAAATTTATAACTTTCAAAAAATGGGTAGAGTGGGTGTAGATCGGTTACTATGAGAGAAAATATAGTGGCAGATGGATGGAAAATAGTATGTGATAGAGGGGGAGTGTGGATGAAAGGGGAGGTAGGTGGTGAAGGTGGTGAAAAAATACCAATAGAGGATGATTGATAGTGGCCATATGTGGTGAAAAATATATTAGAAAATAGTGAAATGTGGCTGAATAAAGAGGTAGGAAGTCGAAGGTGATGAAATGCGGTCACTAGAGGAGTAATGTATTAGAATAATGTGGTCGAAGGAATACTAAGTGGAAAATTGAAAATAACATAGCTTAGAGTTTCATAAAATTTAGTGTCACATCATTGATGAGGTACATCACTCTTTTAAGTTTTAAGAGGTCATAATTTGGGTTTTGGAGAAGTGAAGGAGGCTCAGTGGTTTCAATAGGCGGCTTGGGCTTAGTGGTGGATGAAGAAGGCCACCAGCTAGCCATTGGGAGTACAACCAACATCTAGTGAGCTTGGTAGTGACTAAAAAATTATGTTATATCAACTAACAATCTAGTAGGATTGAAATTATCCACTTAATTTCTATAGTGGTCACTGAAAAAATGGTGGTCCTCAATTGACTCACCGATAAAATTAATATGGGCTAGAGAAATAAGGGTTTTATCATCTTTTCTTTCGACCAAAACTCTATTTTAAGTCTTAATCCCTCTCCCTCAGACATAATTCTACCATACTAATTGGAGAGGCTCTTATTTAGTGTTCTTGGATCTATCGATCATCATAGATTGGGATTTTTACCAAATCAATATATTGTCTTCTAATTAGCGAGTTTGATCAATTTTATTCAATTATTTTATATTATCTTGGATTGGAAACTGATCTATGATTTATTGATCTAATATATCAATCATGTGATGTATCCATCCATATTTCTCATATATAATTTGTACATTTTATTCTCATAGGCCATATATTGTTGGTTGTGGCATGAATTTCATGTTTGATGAGGTATGAGATTTCCTTCATTCTCCATCGACCATGAAATCACCAAACCTAATTACTAAGAAATGTAATTGATGATTAGGTAATCCTATTTTCTTTTCTTTTGATCCTTTTCCTCTTGGTTTTTTTATCCCATGTTATCATGTATTGAACCAAGTGTTAAGGTAGATAGTTTCATATAAAATATTTTTTTAATGAATTTTATAAGATCATTGATTTGTAAAGTTGTTTTGTTAATGGTTATTAGCATGAGACCAGGTTTACAAAATGTGTCTGTAATGGATTTTGATATAAAATGGGTTTCCTATTAAAATTTTTTAAAGTAAAGATGATTTCAAAGCACAATTTTTTTTTCTATGAAAATCAGTTTTCAAATAATTGTTTTAATAATGAGAAAAATGTTATGGAATTGTTTCTTGAATTGTGATGAGTCATTTTAAATGTTTTAATAAACATAGCACATGGGGGAATTGTCTGATCTAGTGAGGGTTTGGTATCATGAATTGTCATTAAATTTTCTATAGGAATTACACATCAGAGTATTCCTTTGATCCTTTAGTGAAAATTCTAGGGACTGGTTTACATGACATTGATTGGGGGAATTATACTTTCGGGTTTTCCTCTACTCCTTTGTTGGGCATGCTAGAGACAGTGTTAGTTTACACTAGCCATGATTGATCATTGTATTAGAAAACAAGCTATACTGGACCTATGTAATCCTTTGGGTACCTTCCATTGTGCTTGGTTTTGATTTGGATATTTAGGCATGATTTGATAGATGGAAAATTATTTATTTAATTTGATTTGATTTTTTTGGTGAAATTGGTTTATATCTAATAAAAGGGGTAATTTCCATGATTTTGATGTAATTTGAGAAATTGTTTATCATGACATGTTTTCTTTTAAATTTGATCATATGTGTATTATTATAGAAAATACTACTTATTGTACTCTTGGTGGGATCCTACTGAGATTGTTTTTCTCACACCCTATACAAACGCGTAGGTTTGTGTAGACCTTGCTTTATCAGATCCAGGAAAGATAAAAGGTGTCATAGTGAGGTGATGGGTTTCATGGATAGTTCAGAAGGGGTATTTGGTGGTGGGATGGTGATATGTTTCCCACATATCTCTTGGAGTAGCTTCCACCATATTTGAGTACTTTGGGATTCATTTTAGAATTATTTATATCAGTTTGTCTTGTTCAAACCTTGATATTTCACTATCACTATCCATATATATTTATGGTATATTTTATTGTCCATTTTCCCCTCTTGTTAATATATTCCAAGCAAATTGTTATCTTTTGTTTTCAGGAAAAAAAAATTCTCATTGGTTGTTCATGGTTATTTGGTTCTTGTCACTATCCAATAGGGATCGAGAACACCCATAATGCCTTGTCATTGATCAGGCTGGGTTCCTATATTGATGGGTGATCTTGGTTGATTTGTGACATTGGACATAAAAAAATGGGGAGAAAACAAAGACAAATCCATTTTAATTTCTTGAATGTTTTTTAATTATGGGAAAAATAAATCGCTTTGTAAAAGATAGTTTTAACTTTTTTTTAAAATGAATCCAATTTTAAAATATTATTTTAACATCAATTTAATCATAACCAATAGTAAAATCATGCATGATGTGGATTTTTATTTCAGTTATATAACAACAGATGTTGAAAGCCACACCATGCAGATTTTTAATATTGGTTATAATAAAACTTATATTAAAATCCACATTTAGAATTAGTTTCATTTTAACCAATGATAAAACTCTTAATGGTGCAACTTTTGACAACAGTTATTATATAGAAAATGTCTAAAGGCCCTTTGACATCAACTATTATACAACCAATGTCAAAGGGTTGAAGATTTTTTTTAAATATTATATTATTTCCATTACAAGATAATTATATGTGATGTAATTATTCAATATTTAGTCTACTATGTAATTGATAAAAAGATATACATTATATGGGATTAACTTCATCCATGTACTATGCTTAATCTCAATGTCAAATATGATTAAACTCTTATAATGGACATGTACTAGATTAGATGACACTAATCCCCCTTTTAATTTGGGTAGCTATGATGAGTCACTAGATACCACACTTAGTTCATTATTTTAAACCGATATTGATGATCATTGTCCAATTTAAAAAGGGCCCTTAGGGTCACACATAAGATAAATCTAATTATTATATTTCAACTAATGAGATTAGTTCATTTGTAAATATGTTTATATTTATTATAAACACAAATATGATTTTTTAGGCATTTGAAATACTTAATAAAATAAAATTTATTTTATTATGTATTTAATGACCTCTTATAATATAATTAATGAGTTATTTATATTATTAAAATAGATATATGAGGAATTGAAAATGCTTAAATGGGATTCGGGAATAGGCTTGTGTTAATGGGTTTTCAGGACCTATTATATGTGTAAAATTCATAATCCCTCCTATAAAGACCATTTAAGAACCTTCTTTGCTAGATTTAACCATTTTTGAGGCTTATTAATACACCTCCTAATGTGGTTTGAGACTTAAGACACTTTAAATGCTATTTAATGCTCCAAATGACTATTTAAGGCAATTTATAATACCTCTTTTGGTTTGATACGAATTTATCTCACTTAGAGGCTATTGAACATTACCATTACTATAAATATTTTGGATGAGGTGTGAAATTTTTATTCTATTTAGATATAGAAAAGTTGTTGCTTAGTGTTATCTAGTATTCATCATATGAGAGAGTTCACTATTTTTCCCCATTTGAGAGGTTATCAAGTTCTTTTCACAACCTTGCTTTTACCCTTCTATGTTTAGAGTGACTATCATCATTTATATAGAAAGGGATCCTAACATGTAATTGGTGATTTGTATTATATGTGGATACTGATGGATACATGAATTCATCATTTTATGTTTGATCTAAATATCTCAAACATTTTTAAAAAGGAGTTTCTATTTTATTATTTTTTTCATTTAATTGTAATGATATTTAATGGGCTTTACTACTACGTTTTCTATGTTATGAGTTTCAGTATCTTCATTAAAACACTATAGTGGTATCCAAACCACACTTAATAAATGAAAAATATATAATATAAATATTCAAATATTGTATAGTCTTAAGATATACTCAAACTATGTAAAATTATTTTAAGCCTCACATGAAACATGTATGGGATGTTTTATGTTGCGATCTCTCCACTTAAGTATAATTATGGACTATATATTTTTTCTCTACCCCTATGTGAAATATCACATGATTTATTCTCTAGACAATTGGATCCATTAAAAATGATTGATCTTTATATCTTTCTTAAGATAATATAGTGACATATAATTGTTCTATGTAAATTAATTAAATGTATTTAACATTATATAACATATTAACATAAATTAGTTTCTTACATAAGTAGTTAAAGATGAACATGGTACATGAAGTATGCATAAGATACATATTGTTTAATTATTATGAATATAGTTATATAAAGTATATTTTTCATATATAAAATGTTAATGGTGTGAGTAAATATAAAATCATTCAGTAAATATAAATTTTTTAGTGTCCTTTTAATAATAATCACATTCACCAAGACCATGATCTACCAAATAGATTGTTCGTTCTTAGCAAATCATCTATAATACATATTATGTTAAGTTGAAAATTGTAACATTTATCCTAATGTGTTTTTTGGATGAAACTTAGCTTGGAAATACAATCAGGTTAAAACATAGAGGAATGATGTTGTGGATATTTATATGATGAATTGGGAAAGATATTGTTTTCCCAATAATCATAAATTTATATTAGATGAAATAAAGAAGAGTTTTTAATTAAATGTAAATGGATTTAGAGATGATCTTGGTCGAGTTATGATATATAGAAATATAGACATTCACCATATAAATTTATAATATTGAAGTTTATTATTTTAATGGTAGTATATTAAATAGAAGACCATATTGAGTAATAACATATATGATATGAAAAATTAACGATGTTTTATTATTGATATTCAGGGAATCCAACGCAAACATAGGATTATCATTGATGTTAATCCATGAGAATAAAAAATTTAATGGTAATATTTTCATTGATATTTATAGAAATTTAATAATTTTTCTCAAATATGGGGTGAAATTATATGCTCTAGTGTAAGCTATGCCAGCTAAACCTATTTTTACTAGCCATCATGTTGATAAGGACTCTTATAAGAATAATATAAAAGATTATTTGGATGTATTATATTTGATGATAGATACTATTATTCCTAAGTAACATGAATCAATGGAAGAATTTAATATGATTAATCTCCTTAAATATCTTTCTCAATATCAAACTTGAATTTAATGGTATGATTTAATAAATCATTTTTTCTAATAAAAAATTTCTAAAGGAACCATGATTTCTACTCATATGATCAAAATATATGGGCACATAAACAACATGGAAAGGATTGGATTCCCTCTAAAGAAATATATAGCTATTGGATTGGTAATTTAATTGTTTTTAGTATCATTTAATCAGTTAATTATTAATTTTAATATGAACATGATTGATTTTACCTTTCTATAGCTTCTCAATATATTGAGAATAATGAAAAAAAATCCTAAAACGTTTTCACCCAATATTGATATTGAACACGGAAAAAGGTAAAGTCAAGGAAAATAATAAAAAATTTGGAATGTCCAAATCTTTAATCTATACACTAAAGCCTCATAATGTCATCATTTCAAAGGAAGTACAATGTTTCTTTTTCAAACCAACTACAAAATGGAAGATTAATTGTCCTCAGGACTTGGAGATGCTTAATAATAAACATAGTGATTGTTTAACCACATCATGAATTTATATTATATAAATTAATTTCACTAAAACTAAATTACGGGTATTAGATACTTGATATGCATAACATATTCATTGAAATTTATAGCTATTTTGAGAACAAAGTAAGTTGATTAAGAGAGAAGCGAGCTTATGAGTTGGGAATAAAGAAAGACTTGGTGATTTATCCATGGGGATAGTGAATTTACGTCTTCTTATAATATTTCCATTTTTTTCCAAAATAATATTTTCATGCACCATCAATTAATAAAAAAATTTATTTTTATATCTTTCCTACATAAGGTAGTGTTTTAATTTTGTATTAAAAAATTACCATTATTCTATTTATATCAATGAAAATATTTCCAGCTATGAAAACATCTTTAATTTATTATATATATATATATTGTATCTTGAAAATTATATCTATAATATAAATAAAAATAAATTTGAAATAAATTATCTGAATTCTTCATATCTTTAACATTGTCTTGCAGGCTTTATAAATGAAAATCACACTCAACTATTCTATAATGATAGATTATTGGATTTAAAGGATTATAAATCATTTGATATATTTGAATATTTGTTATTATAAAAAATTATCAAATTTCAATTTAAGGGTAAGGGTAAAAATGTTAATTTTTATTATAATTCATACACACTAATTCATCTGGTCCTATAGTAAAATATCTCATGTTAGAATTGAGTAAATCATCATATTAACCGATAAATTAGGTAAGTATGAGTAAGTGTATTAAAAAGATCATATATTAATTATTTTTACATTGAAATTAAATGATTTAATTCCCAAAATTTTGATAATAAAGGATTAATTATAATATATTTAGTTTTTAGGAATATTTTGGATTTTATTATGAATATGAAATAAATTCAAGTTGATTTTATTAGTAATTCAAATTTTTTCCATGAAAAAAACATTAATTTTGGTGTGTTTATGTTTAATTAGAGTTACATAAGTTGTAAATTTTAGAAGTAATGAAGAATTCTAAAGTTGGGGGATGGATTTCTAGAAGATTTTTGAATTTTGAAAAGGACCTCAAACATTAGAGTCCTTCTGAAATAGTGAAGAAAATATGTGTCAAGGTCTACATGTCACATTTTAATATAACACCTAAAATGGAAAACCTTAAGTATGGATATGGATGAACATAGAATTACCCTACAACCCTTGATATATATAAGGGTTACATGCTTATAATTAAGGGTTTCTTTTTAAAATCCTTTGTGAAATTTGGGGTAAACACAATTAATACATAATATCCCATTGGGGATATGTGTGGTTTTTTACTTAGATAAATTTCATCCAAATGTTTTAGGTAATATTTTATACTTTATCGAGAATAAGAATAAGTCTGTGTGCACTAGTCATCCACCAATGTACTCTCAAGTGATTATGTTCTACAAGATCCTCTCAACGTAATCTCATACACCAACACAAATATCATTTTTTTCATTGTCTCAATCTTTGTTCAAGGAGAAATAACAAATTTGAATAGAATGAATATCGATATTCTCGACCATAAAAGTGTATTTTATACACATTCGACTAATATGACCTAGAAAAAATTTAGGATATTTCAAGGGAAGTACAAATATAATGAAATGTATAGAATATCAGGGAAACTTAAACATAATATTTCTTGAGTAATTTTGATATAAAATATCTTTGATTCACATATTTATGCCTAATGAGTCTCACTCCCTACTTAGAATAATTTATTCCTTTCATTTTATTGGTTCACAACGTATCCCTCAACCATATAATATTAAATAGGGTTTTTATTGTAATTGATTATGAATATTTTCAATTCAATTATTTATTCTCTCTCTCTCTATCTCCAATCATTTTCTTCGTGTTACCTCACTGTGATATCCAATATTCATTATGGGGAATAAATAACCCAAGGGATTTACTAGGTTAGGAATCTAGTAATGAACATAAGTCCTTTATCACTCAAGTTTAAATAAATTTTATCAACACTGTGTTATTCCAAGGATAATTAGGTGATGGTGATAGTGTATCTTCACTATAGTTGTCTTAGTTTGAAATTATTATTATAACACTATTCTCCCTCCCTCCACATAATAATTAGTGTGTATGATAGATCCATGATATCAAAATCATGAATGAGTATAATTGCATACTAGGAAGGTGGTTTAGGGGTTACTCCCAATCGGGGAGACCTTTATCCTTCTATCCAAGGAGGCGGCATATGTGTACTGTGTTTGGAAGTTATTAGGTACACTATATATTCATACCCAAGGTAGAAGGGGATGATCACACATATTATGAATTATGATCATTGTGTAAGTAAGAGACTGACAAAGAGATAATCTTAGTTCAATTTGGTAATTTATCCTGGTAGTAACTCCTTTATTTCTAACATCATTTTTTGAATATTCATTTTTATGTTTAAATTTTATCTACATTCCATCAAACACGACAACCTTTTTCTCTTTCTTTCAATATATTTTAAAAAAATATTAATAATGTGAAAAGAGTAATTAGAGATCCAGATCAACCCATTTAAGTGATGAACCTTATTTTCCACTTTGTTTCACTAGGAAAAATATAAATATTATTTTGTATCACCCTAGGATATATTTTGGTACACATATCAGGGATTGGTATAGTGAAGTACAATAGATGACTAGGGTTATCTCTCAGCGAGCCTATTTTGGAACAATAATTATTATTTTCAAATTATTATATATTTTTTATTTTTTTATTTTATAAAAGAAAGGAAACAGTAGGGTTTTATGCTTTTTTTGAATTTATACAAAATTAAAACATGCACATGTAAAATGAAAAAAATAAGGTTAGAAATAAAGGTGAAACTCCTAGGAGAATTTCCTTAAGAAAACCTTCATTTCCTCTTTTCTAATCACCTACTCAATCAATGTTCAAACTCCATTTTATGCGTGTCCATACTTTTCTACCCTTTATGTGAATATACAATGTACCTAACAGTCCCCAAGTTTAATATACATTCAACTCCTCCAAAATTAGAAATCTAGAGGTATCCTTAATCAAGATCACCCCCTGGACCACATTTTCGATATATAATCAAAAATATTCAGCACTTAACCATCATGGAGCAATTTTATACCTTGATTATAAAGTTATGAGAGTGATAATAATGGTATAAAAATAAATTGAACCCAAGAAAACCACAGTTAGTACACACAATCATCATTTCACACTATTGATCATGCATAGAATAACTAAAAGTAGATAAAATAAATTTAAACATGTGTGAGAAAGGATTTGGGTTCATAATTGGATTATTCTCTGGGTAGATATCTAGTTTTAGTTCTTAACTATCATGAATATTAGTGTTCATAGTGAAAGAACATGATAAAAATGATTTAAGAGAGAGAGAACACATTTTAATTTAAAATATAAAAAATTAATTATAGTAAATACCATATCTAATATCATAAGGATGAAAGATAGGTTTTGAACCTAAAAAAGATAGAAATAAATTATTTTAAATAGGTACTGAGATTCAAAAAGATTTTATGTGTCTATGGAGATGCTTCTATGTCATACTGGTTGAGTTATGTGATGTTTCCATATAGTTCATGATCTTCTAGGATTTTCTTCAGCTTTTAATTATTTTAAATATGTTCATATCATTGATATTACCATAAAATCCACCTAATTGTGTTTAATTATTCTTGATCAAAATGATATAAAATATCATTTTTTGTATGATAATATTAGGATTCATGCCGCACAACTTTGATATTTCTCCTTGAATGGATCTTGAGACATTGCAGTTTCCTCTTGATTCAGTTTCGTTTATCATTTTGTGTTATTCCTCAATGGTGGTTCATGATCTATAGTGGTGCTTTCATTCAATAGTGTTGGTCGTTGGTGTCATGAATATGATATAGTGGTGATGGTGGCATCATCGATTGGTGGCTATTTAAAGTGTTCTCTATTCGACGGTGGTATATGGTGGTGTTTTGAGGTGACAAATATAGTGTTTCTTGTGATGATGTGAAGTTGATGACACAATGGTGCCGAGTTCATTTGGTGATGAGGACAGTTCTGAGGCGGTATATGGTATTTCCTCGTTCATCAATTTGCTGGTGTTTCTGTTCTCATGGTACTGATACTGGTAAGTGATTCCTCTGGCCGACGGCCTATGGTTCACCTTATAAGGCCCCAACCTTAAACCTTACTTAATCTTGAGTTATTACAAGATTACACATTGAGGATCTTTTCGGGTTTAGAGTTTTAGAGAATTAGATCATAAAACTTTCATTACATTCCACATATAAACAAAGTGGTTACATAAAGATAGTATTCTTCATTCCCATCAATGGAAACACATTTAAAATAAAACATGGATTAATTCTTGACACATCCTTGACTCTATCATCTTATCATGTACCTTTCCCTTGACCTGTGAAAAACATTTCAAAAACTTGGGATGAGCATAAAAACTCAGTATGGGTTATAAAAAAAAACATGGAAAGGAAACATGAGTTCATATATACATAAGAATGAAATCATACATTACCCATAAAACATTGGCACTTTAACATACCTCATAAAATCACGAATAAATCATAGAAATCATAAGACATAAAGGTAACTTGAGGCATTCATAACATTCTTACGTAGGGAGTAACCCTCTTCGTTACGTTTGGAATACCCATCACAGTATATTCCCTAAAATCTCTTCGGAGAAACCTTAACGTTTCACTCCTTCGTGTTACCCAATGCATTGGAGAGCTATAACGGGCTCACCCACCCTTAGTTTATCACGGAACCACCCGTCTTCATAATAATGCCCAAGAACCATAACATAATCATATCACATAAAACATGCATAAAGGTAACATAAAATTTCCACATTTCAATCATGAGATATCAATACAACACATTGATATAAAAACATTATTAAAACCATTTTCAATACCAAAGTAAAACATGGTATTTATTTTCTTTTAAAAAAAAGAAGGTATGGCTTGTAGAGGAAGCCGAAACTCAAATAACGGTTACGACGGCGGAGAAGTCGTTGTCACCGCATACGTACGACAAAAACATTCCCTTTTGTCGTTTAGTAAACGTTTTGTATAAAAAAGATTCCTTTTGAATAAATGTAAAAGTCAAAGGGGCTTATACACCGTATAAAAGAAAGTTGTGTATAAAATAAAATATGCCTCAATGAAAGGAGATTGAGACGAAGTCCCATACCTCGTATCCGACTTGACCCGACCGTTCTTTATTCTCCTGAATAATAAACTTGAGTTAATCTCTACTTTATTATGAATCTTTTTCAAGTTCATTATTCCTTTTATACCCTGTTATGAACATCATGTAATCAGTTAAGTTAATAATGTTCATTTTGTCGGTATTTGGTTCTTAAGTCAAAAATAGACTTCTTACACTTACATGTTGTTAATTTGGTCAAAGGTTAATTATATCCAGAATGGTATTCATGATGTGGATATCATATATGTCATATATATCCAGTACATACATGCATTTATAATATTACATAATCGTTTAGAGGTAAGAAATGAAATGCACCGTTCATGGAGACGGTAAGCCGTACGTACGCATGAACGCTACTTTCATTTATATTTCGTATTTTATAGAATGGAATCATAATGATATAAAGGTATATTATAATTACAGTATAATATAATATATAATATCATAGTTCCATCCTTTATATGTCCCACATATGGTATTTAACGAATCAAATCACTTTGAGGGGGCGGTAGTCCGCACTTCCTAAAATGAAGATATCGTGTTTACCCATAATGGAAACCATAAAGGTATGACCAAAATGAAAAAAAAAGAAGCTTAAGGAAAACATAAACATATTATATATCATATATAAAAATAGTGACATCATAATGGCCACCTTTGAAGGTGTTAAATGAGTGTTGAACAATCATCGTTTCGGGAGGCAGATTTTCGCCATCCACGGAAACCGTATGTTCTTTAACTATTTGATGTAGTTGTGTGAGAGTGTAGCTCAAATAAATCATATAACAACATCCTAGTATATTTATGATACTTGTGTTGTTACAAAATAAGTAAATAAAAAGAGTTTAGTGGGTTGGAGAAGAAAAATAAAACAAATGAACATGAGAGAACGAATTACCTTAAAAAATGTAACTCCTTTTGATTTGAGCCTAAAGGATTCCTTTGAAAAGATTCTGCCCAAAGGGAATCCTCTCGGATGAGGATAGGGATGTGGAGAGAGCAAATGGGCAGGGGTTGGCCGAGCCAAAGGCTTGAAGAGTGTGTGAAATGAGGTAGAGGTGGGGGCCTTTTATAAGAGGAGAGGAGGGGCACTTTTGGAAAGTAAAGAAATATTACTTTATTTGAAAATGTGTTTCGGTTTTAAAAGGTCCCACATTGATATAATTCGTGGATAAGGTGATAAGGGTTCGAAATCCACTCATCCAATTGGTTTTGGCCATGTTTAGTTCATAGATATTACATTATCTTTCCATTTTATTTAAATCATCAAATAATGATGTCATCGCTGCATCATTATTATGTCATAAATAATTTACTTTATTTAATGTCTAAAAAACATAAAAAAAATACAGTGATGTAGGGTATCTTTTTATCTTTCCAATGACTATTTATAATCAAAATTTGGACTTGTATAACCCCACTTAAAAATTGTTTTCGTAAAACATATTATGTTTGTGTCATTTTCACTTTAACATTAAATAAAAGGTAATTTATGTCATTTCCCAACAAAAGTGGATCCATGGGGTCCCCAAGTTGACCCATGGCATGTCATGGTCGGCCATGACACAACCAATGAGGTTGGGACATGTGTCTAGGTCATTTCATATTATTAAAGCCTTATTTAGACCTTAAACTACCCTAATTACCACTAATCGCGATTAAGAACTTAATAAGTTACTATTCACCAAAAAATTTTCTAATCTCATTGAACCACATTTTACTTCTTAATGACAACCATGTATGTCGGATTTTCAAAATTAAATACACATTAGTGGTAAACTTTCATTTAACTGAAAAATCAGTTTGCTTGATTACCACTTAGTGGTTTCACTATTCATCACAAATTGAAGTTTTTCAGAAAATTACCAAAAATTCACCCTAAGCTATATTTGATATTCCGAATTCAAAAATGAAGTCCATTTTACAAAATTCAAATCATATAAGTCACATTAATTAATTCAATAATTAATTCCGGCTGCCAGAGCAAATAGCGTGTTTTTACAAAACAATAAGTATCAAAAGATTGACACCAGTTTAAGTCTAATTTCAAAGTGAAATAGATTCCAATGACCACCATTGGATAAAATGGTAAAAATATATTCTAATTTCACTTCAAAACCAATTCAAAACATAATCTAATCATATAAATAAATTAGGTTAAAAAGCAGTTTTGATGTAAAATGCAGTATTTTTCACTATTCATTAAAAAAAATGAACATTGTCAGAAAAATACCAAAAATTCACACAAGGTAAATTTTGATGTCCCAATCACAAATAATAAGTTTATTTTGAAAAACATATTTTATAAAATTGTCAAAATATAGATTCAAAAATGGTTTTCCATCAAAAGGCACTAAAACAATCTTTTAAGAATATTAGTGTATTCCATGCATAAGATTGTATTTCTTTTCATTTTAAGCCTCTATAACACTATCTTAATCATTAATAGACATAGATAAAAATATCTATTATTCATTACTTACTTGGGATGTTACATCCTTCCCCCCTTTAGAAAATTGCGTCCCCGCAATTTATTTACTTATCGAATAAATGGGGGTACTTTTCCCTCATTGCATTTTCAGATTCCCATGTTGCCTCTTCAATCATGTGGTTTTTCCACAAAACCTTTACCTGCTTAATCACCTTATTCCGTAACACTTGCTCCCTGTGGTCAAGAATCTGGACCGGTTGTTCCTCATAAGATAGGTTCTCTTCCAGCTGAACTACCTCTGGACTCAAAACATGAGATGGATCTGGCATATACTTTCTCAACATCGAAACGTGAAAAACATTGTGTACCTGAGATAAAATCGGAGGTAAAGCCACTCAGTATGCAACTGATCCAACTCTCTCTAGAATTTCGTATGGTCCAACGAACCTTGGACTCAACTTTCCTTTCTTAGCAAATCTCATCACACTTTTCCAAGGAGAAACCTTGAGAAAAACATGATCACCTACCTCGAAAGATAGATCCTTCCTCCGGTTATCCGCATAACTCTTCTGCCTGCTCTGAGCTGTTCTCATGTGTTTCTGAATCAGCTGAACTTTTTCTGCCATCTCTTCTACCAATTCTGGTCCCATCAACTTTCTTTCACCCACTTCATCCCAGAAAGCTGGAGTTCGACACCGCTTCCCATATAATGCCTGAAATGGTGCCATCTGTATACTGGAATGAAAACTGTTATTATATGAAAACTCAACCAAAGAAAGATGTTGGTCCCAACTTCCCTGATAATCCATAGAACAAGCTCGTAGCATATCCTCCAATGTCTGAATTGTTCGTTCTGACTGCCCATCTGATTGAGGATGAAAAGCTGTACTAAAATTTAATTCAGTACCCAACGACTTCTAAAGGCCTTTCCAAAAGTTATAAGTAAACCTGGGATCACGATCTGATACAATGGAGAGAGGAACTCCATGTAACCTGACTATCTCTTTAAGATACAAACGGGAAAGTTGATCAAGAGAGAAAGTATCTCGTATAGCAAGGAAATGAGCAGATTTAGTCAAGCGATCAACAATAACCCAGATTGCATTATTACCTCGAGATGTCTTCGGTAATCCAACAACAAAGTCCATGGATATATTCTCCCATTTCCACTCTGGCACCGGTAAAGGCTGAAGCATCCCTTTCGGTAACTGCCGCTCTGCTTTAACCTGTTGACATGTCAAACACTTCACAGTAAAATCAGCAATATCTCTTTTCATTCCATCCCACCAGTAATACTCCCGCAGATCTCTATACATCTTAGTACTGCCCGGATGAACTGAAAACGGAGAACTATGAGCTTCACATAACAACTCTCTCTTAAACTGTGAATCACAAGGCACACACAATCTCTTCCCAAATCTCAAAACGCAATCATTATCAATGTTGAATTCAGGCAACTTACCTTTCTGAACCAGCTCTACCCTTTTTCTGCAACTCACTGTCTTGCTTCTGTGCTTGCTTGATCCTATCTGATAGAGATGATCTCACTGATACTTGAAAAAAAACAGAAGGACTTCCTGCACCAACAACTTCTATTCCAAAGTTCATCAAATCCTTAACCAAAGGATCACGTTCCAAACACAACATTGTTAATGAAGCATTACTTTTTCGACTCAAAGCATCAGCCACTTTATTTGCTTTTCCCGGGTGGTAATGAATTGTACAATCATAATCTTTGATTAATTCCAGCCATCTCCTTTGTCTCATGTTTAACACTTTCTGAGTGAATATATACTTTAAACTTTTGTGATCGGTATATATTTCACACTTTAATCCATACAAATGATGCCTCCAAATTTTTAAAGCAAAAACAACATCAGCTAGTTCCAAATCATGTGTAGGGTAATTTACCTCATGAGTTTTCAACTGTCGTGAAGCATAAGCAATTACCTGATCATTCTGCATTAGGACGCAACCAAGTCCTTTCAATGAAGCATCACTGTATATAACAAACTCACCATTCCTGGAAGGTAGTTCCAAAACTGGAGCATTCACCAATCTTCTTTTCAATTCCTGAAAACAATCATCACATTCTTTTGTCCAGATAAACTTAACACCCTTCCGAGTTAGCTTAGTCATTGGACTAGATAACCGTGAAAAATTTCTAACAAACCTTCGGTAATAGCCCGCCAAACCAAGGAAGCTACGAATCTTGGTTACATTTGTGGGTCTTGGCCATTCTTCCACAACTTTTGTTTTTTGCAGGATCAACAGTTATTCCATCTTTAGAAACAATGTGACCAAGGAAAGAAATTTGTTGCAACCAAAACTCACACTTGCTGAATTTCCCATACAGTTTCTTTTCTTTTAAGGTTTGCAAGATAACCCTTAAATGTTTTTCATGCTCCTCTTTACTTTTATAAAACACCAAAATATCATCAATGAAAACCACCACAAACTTATCCAAGAACTCATGGAAAATTCTATTCATTAAGTCCATGAATACAGCAGGTGCATTGGTTATCCCAAAAGGCATTAATACAAATTCATAGTGGCCATATCTCGTACGGAACACGGTCTTCGGAATATCTGCCTCCTTAACCTTCAGCTGATGGTACCCCGATCTCAAGTCAATCTTTGAAAAAAACTGAGCTCCCTGGAGCTGATCAAACAAATCATCGATATGAGGAAAATGATATTTGTTCTTAACAGTGATATTATTCAAGGCTCTATAATCAATGCAAAGTCTCATAGAACCATCTTTCTTTTTAACAAATAAAACAGGAGCACCCCATAGTGATGTGCTAGGTCTAATGAAACCTTTCTCTAATAAATCTTGCAATTTCTCCTTCAACTCTAAAAGTTCAATTTGTGCCATTCGATAAGGGGGTTTTGAAATTGGCTTAGCATCAGGAACTAAGTCAACAGTAAACTCAACTTCCCGATCTGGTATTATTCCAGGAAAATCATCAGGGAAAACATCAGGATACTCATTTACCACTGGCACATCATTAATCTGAACAGTTCCTTTATTTTCAACGACGTGTGCAAGGTAACATTCATTTCCATCTTTCACAAGTTTCTCGGCCTCTTGATATGTTATCAAAAGTAAGGGTTCATTCTTGTAAACAAACTGAAGGTCTTTCTGAAAAGAAACTTCTTTAGCTCTACAGTCAATCTTAGCATGGTAAATAGAGAGCCAATCCATACCCAGGATAACATCAAACTCTACTAGAGGTAGAACAATAAGGTTTGCAAGTAGGTTATTTCCATAGATAAGGATAGGAAGATTCTTATAAATTCTTTTTGCCTCGACACTTCCCCCAGGTGTTTTTACCAAAAGTTCAGGAGTCATTTCTTGAGATGGTATTCCCATTTTACTAGAAAAGGTTTCAGAGATGAAAGAATGTGTAGACCCCGAATCAAACAATACACTGGCATAATCTGAAAAAACAAACAGAGTACCTGATACAATTTCATTTGATGGCCCGACATCTGCTGAAGTAGTGGCAAAGGATTTCACCACCCCTTTCTGCTTGTAGTCTAACTGCTTCCCATCACTCAAGCTCCTTTTCGGACACTCGTTTGCATAGTGACCCATCTCATTGCACTTATAACATTTCACTAACTGTAAATCAAATTTGTTCTTACCTTCACCTTGATCCTTTTCAGTGCAATCACGAGCCTTATGTCCCATCTTACCACATCGGTAGCACTTCCCAGAATTCAGAAGACATTCCCCAGCATGCCTTTTGCCACATTTATCACAAACCGGAAACTTAGTTCTCTTACCATTAGACTTTTTTGAAGAATTCTTACCTTTCTCCTGCCACCTCGGTCTCTTCTTCTGCTGGTTGTTATAGAAAACTTGGTCATCGGCAAACTCCATTTCCACCTTCTCAGCACATCGAACAAGCTTTTCATAACTTTTAAACTCACGAGAAGATAATTCCCTTCGATACTTTGGCTTTAATCCTAAGTAAAAACGATTGATTTTACTATCAAGGTCCCGGATAAAATTTGGAGCATACCTTGCCAATCGAGTGAACCTTTCTTCATTGGCAGCCACTGAGTCTTCCTCTTGCCTCAATTCCAAGAATTGATTTTACATCCTAAGTCGAACAGCCTTAGAAAAATACTTCTCAAGAAACATACCTTTGAATTCATCCCAGTCAAGAGCATCAATCTCATCGGCATCCCTGATATTTTTAACCATAGACCACCACTGATCTGCTTCACCCTCCAAACGGTAAATAGCAAGACTAACCTTTTGATTGTCTGAACACCCCATGACATCAAAAATCTTCTCCAGTGCTTTAATCCACCATTCAGCTAGCACAGGGTCAGATGATCCTCTGAATGATGGGGGATTTTGCCTCATGAAATGTTCCACCACTGACATGTTCCTCTGCGGTTGATCTGGCTGATCTCGTGCATGGATACCACCGCCATTTATCGCTTGAGTCAAATGCGCCATTACTGCAACAAACTGTTCAGTTCCAATTCCGACCATTTCTGGATGCTGATTCGGAAGGTTATTTCCTTCTGTATGCCTTCCTAGCACTGCTTCCCTGTTTCCTCTGCGGAAAACCATTCTGAACAAACATGTGTTAGATGAAGCAACATGGTAATCTTTAAATTCTATATCATTTCAAAAAAAAATATTTTTGGATAATCATTTAATAGAATTCTAACTCCTAAAGTTATCTAAACCGAACTTTGATACCAACTATAAGTCCCCATCCTTAAACCTTACTTAATCTTGAGTTATTACAAGATTACACATTGAGGATCTTTTCGGGTTTAGAGTTTTAGAGAATTAGATCATAAAACTTGCATTACATTCCACATATAAACAAAGTGGTTACATAAAGATAGTATTATTCATTCCCATCAATGGAAACACATTTAAAATAAAATATGGATTAATTCTTGACACATCCTTGACTCTATCATCTTATCATGTACCTTTCCCTAGACCTGTGAAAAACATTTCAAAAACTTGGGATGAGCATAAAAACTCAGTATGGGTTATAAAAAAAACATGGAAAGGAAACATGAGTTCATATATACATAAGAATGAAATCATACATTACCCATAAAACATTGGCACTTTAACATACCTCATAAAATCACGAATAAATCATAGAAATCATAAGACATAAAGGTAACTTGAGGCATTCATAACATTATTACGTAGGGAGTAACCCTCTTGGTTACGTTTGGAATACCCATCACAGTATATTCCCTAAAATCTCTTCGGAGAAACCTTAACGTTTCACTCCTTCGTGTTACCCAATGCATTGGAGAGCTATAACGGGCTCACCCACCCTTAGTTTATCACGGAACCACCCGTCTTCATAATAATGCCCAAGAACCATAACATAATCATATCACATAAAACATGCATAAAGGTAACATAAAATTTCCACATTTCAATCATGAGATATCAATACAACACATTGATATAAAAAAATTATGAAAACCATTTTCAATACCAAAGTAAAACATGGTATTTATTTTTCTTTTAAAAAAAAGAAGGTATGGCTTGTAGAGGAAGCCGAAACTCAAATAACGGTTACGACGGCGGAGAAGTCGTTGTCGCCGCATACGTACGACAAAAACATTCCCTTTTGTGATTTAGTAAACGCTTCGTATAAAAAAGATTCCTTTTGAATAAACGTAAAAGTCAAAGGGTCTTAGACACCGTATAAAAGAAAGTTGTGTATAAAATAAAATATGCCTCAATGAAAGGAGATTGAGACGAAGTCCCATACCTCGTATCCGACTTGACCCGACCGTTATTTATTCTCCTGAATAATAAACTTGAGTTAATCTCTACTTTCTTATGAATCTTTTTCAAGTTCATTATTCCTTTTATACCATGTTATGAACATCATGTAATCAGTTATGTTAATAATGTTCATTTTGTCGGTATTTGGTTCTTAAGTCAAAAATAGACTTCTTACACTTACATGTTGTTAATTTGGTCAAAGGTTCATTATATCCAGAATGGTATTCATGATGTGGATATCATATATGTCATATATATCCAGTACATACATGCATTTATAATATTACATAATCATTTAGAGGTAAGAAATGAAATGCACCGTTCATGGAGACGGTAAGCCGTACGTACGCATGAACGCTACTTTCATTTCTATTTCGTATTTTATAGAATGGAATCATAATGATATAAAGGTATATTATAATTCCAGTATAATATCATATATAATATCATAGTTCCATCCTTTATATGTCCCACATATGGTATTTAACGAATCAAATCACTTTGAGGGGGCGGTAGTCCGCACTTCCTAAAATGAAGATATCGTGTTTACCCATAAAGGAAACCATAAAGGTATGCCCAAAATGAAAAAAACATAAGCTTAAGGAAAACATAAACATATTATATATCATATATAAAAATAGTGACATCATAATGGCCACCTTTGAAGGTGTTAAATGAGTGTTGAACAATCATCGTTTCGGGAGGCAGATTTTCGCCATCCACGGAAACCGTATGTTCTTTAACCATTTGATGTAGTTGTGTGAGAGTTTAGCTCAAATAAATCATATAACAACATCCTAGTATATTTAAGATACTGGTGTTGTTACAAAAGAAGTAAATAAAAAGAGTTTAGGGGGTTGGAGAAGCAAAATAAAACAAATGAACATGAGAGAACGAATTACCTTAAAAAGTGTAACTCCTTTTGATTTGAGCCTAAATGCTTCCTTTGAAAGGATTCTGCCCAAAGGGAATCCTCTAGGATGAGGATAGGGATGTGGAGAGAGCAAATTGGCAGGGTTTGGCCGAGCCAAAGGCTTTAAGAGTGTGTGAAATGAGGTAGAGGTGGGGGCCTTTTATAAGAGGAGAGGAGGGGCACTTTTGGAAAGTAAAGAAATATTACTTTATTTGAAAATGTGTTTCGGTTTTAAAAGGTCCCACATTGATATAATTCGTGGATAAGGTGATAAGGGTTCGAAATCCACTCATCCAATTGGTTTTGGCCATGTGTAGTTCATAGATATTACATTATCTTTCCATTTTATTTAAATCGTCAAATAATGATGTCATCGCTGCATCATTATTATATCATAAATAATTTAATTTATTTAATGTATAAAAATCATAAAAAAAATACAGTGATGTAGGGTATCGTTTTCGCTTTCCAATGACTATTTATAATCAAAATTTGGACTTGTATAACCCCACTTAAAAATTGTTTTCGTAAAACATATTATGTTTGTGTCATTTTCACTTTAACATTAAATAAAAAGTAATTTATGTCATTTCCCAACAAAAGTGGATCCATGGGGTCCCCAAGTTGACCCATGGCATGTCATGGTCGGCCATGACACAACCAATGAGGTTGGGACATGTGTCTAGGTCATTTCATATTATTAAAGCCTTATTTAGACCTTAAACTACCCTAATTACCACTAATCGCGATTAAGAACTTAATAAGTTACTATTCACCAAAAAATTATTTTAATCTCATTGAACCAAATTTTACTTCTTAATGACAACCATGTATGTCGGATTTTCAAAATTAAATACACATTAGTGGTAAACTTTCATTTAATTGAAAAATCAGTTTGCTTGATTACCACTTAGTGGTTTCACTATTCATCAAAAATTGAAGTTTTTCAGAAAATTACCAAAAATTCACCCTAAGCTATATTTGATATTATGAATTCAAAAATGAAGTCCATTTTACAAAATTCAAATCATATAAGTCACATTAATTAATTCAATAATTAATTCCCGCTGCCAGAGCAAATAGCGTGTTTTTACAAAACAATAAGTATCAAAAGATTGACACCAGTTTAAGTCTAATTTCAAAGTGAAATTGATTCCAATGACCAAAATTGGATAAAATGGTAAATATATATTCTAATTTCACTTCAAAACCAATTCAAAACATAATCTAATCATATAAATAAATTAGGTTAAAAAGCAGTTTTGATGTAAAATGCTGTATTTTTCACTATTCATTAAAAAAATGAACATTGTCAGAAAAATACCAAAAATTCACACAAGGTAAATTTTGATGTCCCAATCACAAATAATAAGTTTATTTTGAAAAACATATTTTATAAAATTTTCAAAATATAAATTCAAAAATTGTTTTCCATCAAAAGGCACTAAAACAATCTTTTAAGAATATTAGTGTATTCCATGCATAAGATTGTATTTATTTTCATTTTAAGCCTCTATAACACTATCTTAATCATTAATAGACATAGATAAAAATATCTATTATTCATTACTTACATGGGATGTTACACACCTAGCTGACGACCAGCGATGTTCATGATAACGATGCTTGGGGGGGATAATGGTTAAGGGATGATGCATAAGGTAATTTGATGATGATAGTGACTATATGAATGTGACTCAACAGGCATATCCTTAGTCCACAAAATGGATCTCGCGACCTTAAAAGTGTCAATTTTGTTGGAATTGAGTATCAATTTATTTTGAATTCCAAGATATTTTTTGGTTTTATTTTAAATTTTGAATCTGAAAATTTTAGTTTTGTAGTCTTGATGTATGGTTACCAATAACCATAAATTTTCTTTCATAAAATTAAAAAAAAATAGATTTGAGGATTTGAGGGTATAGTATCATGAGTCACTAATCTTGGTACACCATACTTAAATGTTGTGTTTGAAAGGAGAAAGACAACTTTGTTATAAATGGATCAAAAAAAATTAGTCATAAAAACCATCATTTTTTTTTGTTATTATCTATAAACTGCTTTATTTACACTAAATCTTTCTCCATCAAAGGCTATTAAAATGTAACTACATCATATGTGGTATGAGAAGCATAGTTATTTGTCTGTTATGAGGATTTAAGGTTGCGAGACCTATTTGAGACATATTAACTAAAGTAAAATTGAACTCAAATAAAAAAATGTATTTTTATTGGTTATCCCAGAGCGACAATGGGATATTATTTCTATACTATGTCAATGGAAAACTATATATATCTTGATATTTTACCTTTATTAAAAAGGAATCTTATTTTAAAAATAATATGTGGGATTAATTTTTAACTTGATGATGTTAAATAACAACAAGATGATGTTAATATTGAGATGGATGAGTAAAACAAATATAGTATTGATAAATTAACCAAATAATAAGAAATAATAACAATAAATGAATAGTATGTTTCATCAAGAACCCAAGATATATGGATTTCTCATTTCTACTAAAAGTGATGTAACAATTATAAAATATAATCCAACATCTTATGAAGAGTCTATCACGAATTATGAAATTGATAAATCGTTTAAATCTATAAAAGCTGCAACAGAATATGTTTACACTAATAATGTTTGGAACCAAGTAGATCCTCCTTAAGGGGTAAAAACCATTAGGTTAAAATGGGTCTTTAATAAAAAACTATCATTGATGGAAGATTGTATATCTATAAAGATAAATTTTTTATCTAAAGTTTGTAAAAAAATTGATGGTTCTGACTATAAAGAATAATTTTGTCTAATAGTTATGATCAAATCCATTAAGATTATTTTATCTATAAAAACATATTATGATTATGAGATATATGTCAAATAAATTTCAAAAACAATTTCCTATAAAGGAATTTTCTTGGGGATTTATATATGATATAACCTGAAGTTTTTGAAGATCATTGATTTTTTTTAATATTTATAAGCTATAACTATCCATTTATTGTTTGAAACAAGATTCTTGGTGTTGAAATATTCATTTGATGTAGCTATCAAAGTGTCTGATTTTATCAAAATTGAATATTAACATTATGTATATAAATAGGTTATTGAAAGAATTATTGTATGTCTATTTTTTTTATATTAATGGCATAATTCTCACTAGAAATGACATAACATTGTAATAATCATTGAAAAATTGGTTAAGAAGTTTCTTCTTAATAAAATATTTTTGTGAATAAATGTACAAACTAGGTATGAAGATCTATAGATATTGATCTAAATAAAGGGTTGTCATTGCTTATCTCATATACATTGGTAATGTGTTAAAAAGGTTTAACATGGAAAAATCTTAAAAGTGTTATTTACTAATTTTTCACAGTAAGATCCATTTGAAGATAAAATGTCACTAAACTGTTAAATAACATGAATCCATGACTAAAATTACATATTCTTTGGAATTTGGCTCAACAATGTATGTTATGTTGTTGACGCTCCTTTCGTCACAGAATCTAAAAATCGGAAAAGGGGAATATCTGAGTCCAATGTGATTCATCCTTTGAAGAAACATCAAAAATCGACAAAGGGATGAACAAGGAGAACATTGCCCATAGGTCGCGCAAGTTCCCTCATGGTCGCGCAAGTACACTTGCGCGCCGCCTAGTGGTCGTGCAAGTACTTGCGCGATGCCTTATGGTCGTGCAAGTGACTTGCGCGACCTAAGTGATAACCGCCCGGTAACCGCCCAGGGTCTTCTTTTGCCTATAAATAGACCCTGTGGGCCCCCCATTCGAGAGGATCTTTTTTCAGAAACTCGGATTTAAGCTCCCGACGCCCAAGTCTCTTCTCAATGCTTCCGGAACACTTCTAAGGTAATTTCTTACCTAGAACGGAAGATCTAAAGAGAAAAAGGAAGGCCTAAGTGTTGAAACTTATCAAACACTTGCGCGCCTACTTAATTCCTTCAATATAACTTGCGCGTCCCTCTTCTGGAAGAACCTCAAGAGGATGGTAAAGGGTTTAATAAAGAGTCGCTCAAGAATTTCAATACTGGTTGAAAATTGCACAAGTACCCCTAATGTCGCGCAAGTATACTTGCGCGACCAATACTTGCGCGCCGCCGCAGGACTTGCGCGCCTTTCAGGACTTGCGCTCCCCTATCTTTTTTGGTGCCCATCCTGCCCATTTTTACCCCTCTTAAGCCATTTCACCCTTCCTATTCAAGATTCAGTCTTCAAGATACTCTTCAAATCCATTTATGGCATGATTTCTTGATTTGACATCCTTGTCTGAAAGGAATTCTGTGAAATATCTCTCAAAACCTAGTGATTTAAACATATTTATGTCACCAAAAATTGAGAGTTCATTCATTCAACCTCATCCTTTAAAGATGAGAGAATCCTAACTTTGGGAATCTTCCTTAGGAGTAAGCCCCAATCAAGTCCTCTAAATCTTGAGCATCTTTTTTAAGAGTAAGACTCAACCCCAACTTTGGGCATCCTCCTCAGGAGTAAGCCCCAAATTCTTAAAAGTTCCCAAACTTGGGCATCCTCCTCAGGAGTAAGCCCCAAACCTTAATCCCTAACCTGGGTCTCCTTTTCAGGAATAAGACTCAGTCATAACCTTGGGCTTCCTTTTCAGGAGTAAGCCCCAAGTCCCCTAACCTAGGCTTTCTTCTCAGGAATAAGTCCTAGTCATAAATCTTGGGCATCCTTCTTAGGAGTAAGCCCCAAGTCTCTTAAAATTTCTCTTAACCAGTCATAAATTACCTTTGATTTGGGTTTCCATTTCAGGAATAAAACCCAATCATAAGTCCCCTCCTAACTTGGGCATCCTCCTTAGGAGTAAGCCCCAAGATTAGAGTATTCAAATCTCCATGAAGCACATATAACTTTGTGGACCCTGTTCTTGGATTTTCTCCCTAAAAGTAAATCCTAAACTTTCGTCTATCTGGGCAGTCATCTATACATAAGCCCCAAAACAAATTCTTATGATTGCATCTTTTATGGCACAATTGTCTGAATTTTACCAATACCTCTTGTTTCTCACACCGAGCATGACTCACGTGAGCTTAGAGTGTAAAAGTAATTATGACATTCATCTTTGAGCCATCAATCATAAAACATCATATCCCATTCCTCGAACTACGTGGGTTCTGATTCCTTTTTCAAAACAAAGGATACGTAGGTAGCCCATTTATGGGTTCGATCCCAACATTGAAATAATCTCTGTCCTTCTGAATGACGATAAACTTCAAGTGCCCCACTGAGTGGCTTTAAAACCAGCCTGGTCATCAAAATGACCAAGAGACTTTTATATAAATGTTTTGAAGGATACCATTGACCAAGAATCTCTAAACAAATATAGATGATTCTATATTGATGAAGAACCTCGAATACATATAAAAGATTCTCTAAATTTCTTGCATATTTAATCATTGATTGTTAAAACTAAAGGAAAGCTCATTTTATACTTGGTAATGTAATAAGGATTCACGAACTTAACTTAAATCTATAAAGAGAGTCCCGGAGTAGACAATAATTCCCCTCAAAAAGGTGTGATGAGTCCGACCTCCCATCCTCTCGACCAATGCAAATTCCTAAGCCTCATTAGCCCACAAGCTAATGAGCGCCTGCCTTTGGAAAGTAGGTCCAAACGGATGTGGAATCATTGGATGTTTCCGGTTCTACGAACAAACCCGTTAGAAACCGATCAGAACGTTTGAATCTCCCGTCCAGGAGGTCATCCCCGGATTCCGCGCGAAACCAAAATGGTGAACCCGACGTGAATCCTTAACCAAGTTAAAGTGATGTTCTTCTTATCTGTTAGGCCCTTTGGGCCAACAAGGCAATCATTGACATATGATCATCCAAAAGATGCAGTAGCTGGATTCATCTTGATTATGTCTGTTACATGGAACATGCACTCTTTTTTTTCTACAAAAAATGGCTTTCCTTAAATTCACCCCTGTGAATACTGCTGCTGGGAACACCTCTACTGTGAGGTCTGCTGTTGTGAAAACCAATGCTGCTACTCCTGCTGGAACGTCATCCGCTCTGAGGATGACATCACCAACTCAGCGTCTTCAACGCTGTGTTTCTAATGCACTGGTTAAGGAGTACCGTCGCAACGGTACTATCCCAACTCTGGAGGCCGCTCGTCAAGCCCTCCAAGTTAACAATTCTACCTGGTCGTCCGGACAACGACGACCAGCAATCAAGAAGCAGACGGTGCTGACTACCGTCTCCAACCGTTTCGGGTCGTTATCCCCGGAACACAATTTCCATTCACTCCCTTACTCCGAGGAAGTGAATGAGCAGGTCCCGCAGGACCTTAATTCAAAGAGACAGGAGTCCTTCTCAAGGGCTCCCATCAACAATCGCTGCCAGACTCGTGCGGTAGTGCGCTCTCAACATGATGAGGGTACCGACTCCAGGCGTTCAGCTCAGGTTCCTCGAACCCGAGCAGGCAAGATGAATCGCCAGAGACGGAACCCGGTTAACAATAGGCAGGTTGTCATCCCTGTCATCTCCGGAGAAGTCCACCAACCTAACTTGGTGGAAAATAACGAGAAGGCATACACACCTGTTCGTTTTAATCCCGCTGTCCAGCAGACTCGTCTGGCAGCATCAAGCCGATCCCGCCAGGCAATTCCGGCGGAGTACCATAGGCAGGAACATACATCTGCTTATACATCAGCAGTTAGTCAGCAGGCTCGTCTGACTACATATGATGGATCTCGTCAACAGCGTTTGGCGAAGTGTAATCAGCAGGCACATACACCTGCTAATACTAATCAAGCCTACCAACAGTCTCGTTTGGTAGCGCACGGAGAAGTCAGTCGGAAAGCCCCGACGACAAACAGGAGACAGACTAAACTCTCTGCCTCCACACTTGAGTACTGTCAGGATTCACTGACAGGAAAAGGAGGACAGGAGCAGGCACATACACCTACTCCAAGCCCAGAATGGACGTATATCCCTGTTCCGGCGGCTGAAGTCACCAAACATATTTTGTCAATGGTGAAAGAGCAGAAGCAAATTCCTGCTCATATTCTGGATGCTTTCTAGGATATCATAACAGCTTCAGCATCATCTCAGGGACAGACACATAAATCTATCCCTAACAGTGGAGTGACACATCAACAATTCACTCCGGAACAGACACACACATCTGTTCCATTCCAAGAGGGTTGTGGGGCCTACTCCCCCATATCATATGGACAACCAAGTCAGGCACATACACCTGATTTGAGCGATGATCGTCAGCCTAACCTGACCATATTTCCTGATCAGGCACATACACCTGCTCAGAGCAATCACTTTCGTCATCAAGTGATTTCTAAAGCGAGTAAGAAGGCATCTAAGAAAAAGATCCGCCCAGCACAGTCAGGAGATCAAAGGCCAATCTGCAACAAGGCCTTGCTCGATGCTGGAGTTCTTGAAGCCCTCAGACATTTATCTGTCGGAATTCAAGATTCTACTCCCTCAGTTCCCAATAACAGGAACATTAATCCTGAAGGTCTTCAACAGACACTTCCTCATGAAGACTTGCTTCATGAAAATTCGGTCAATCTTGAAGTTTCTTCTTCAGATGAGAACCACAGGAACCCTCTGTGTGGTCAGAAGGCCAAGGAGCAAGAGATTTCATCTTTTGCTGTAACCCATCATGATGGTCCTCCTCATGGTGATGAACTTCGCTGCGAAATTCCTCTCCGCAGTAGTGATTCACGTTGTCTCAAAAATTCTTCAGAAGGCAATGTAGTGATGAGAAATCCCTCCTTTCTCGAGGCACTTGCAAACGTAAAACCAGTCATGTCTGATGCTTTACTATCGGCAGGTGAAACTCTTTCTCCATCAGAAGATAGCCTGGGGTTCAGGTTATTCTCCAAACCTTCCCTGGGTCATTCATCTTCCAGCATGAATAGTGATTCCTCTACCAATCTTGTTGAATCCGATGAAGCAACAAGGAAACACCAACTCTGGTCCAAACAGGTAGAAGAATCTTCATTTAATGATAAAGAGGAAATACTGAACATGAGGAAAAAACTGGCAAAAGGTGAAGTACCAGTCATGTTTTGGCCTTTGGCTGATTCACAGTATGACATTCCAAAGATGTTGACGGATGATGGAATCCATGATATTCTTCTCAACATATGGAAAACTCTTTGTCAATTAAAGAAGAAGGTATTATCTTACGATGAATATGAAAATCATCTTAAGATAATAGAAGGGTTACAACGCCAGATTGATTTGGCATCTCTATCAGTCTCTCGGTATCCGAAGGCTGAAAAGCAACAGAGAACCCTTCAACGTTCATGCCTTGGCGCACTAAGAAGATTGCGTCAGTTAATTTCCAATGCTCCATCTAATGTTCATATCAGAGGATGGGGTATTCACGGAGCACTACATTTCACAGTGCTTTCCGGTCAGCAAAGCCCGCCGAAAATGGTCTCATGCAATGTTATTGCCCATGGCCGGCCACAGTCAATGGGCTTTGTTCATAATCAAAATCTTGCTCGAGATCAAGCTTCAACTAGTTCCTCTCAAAATCAAGTATATAGAGAACAGGTTGTTGAATTGCTCCTACACCAAGCAGGCGAGAATATTGCACAAGCCTCTCGTCTGGAGCAAACACGTCATCAAATGACAGAAGTTTCGGAAATCATCCAACGGTCTGTTGAACCAGGTGATAAAAGTGGATACAGGTTAATGCATCCAGCTAATTTCCGAACTAAGATTCGCAAGATCAAGAGAGATTTTAAAAAGATCTCAGACATAGCATGTCAAGAGACACCCCAGCTTGCCAGACTGGGGAATTCTCTAACCCAACCCTCAGAATCAACGAATGGGATTCGAGGAGTTGAGCGGAAGCAACAGGAACACCCCCAGTCCACCGGACTGGGGACTTTTTCAAATCTTCAATCCCTCCCTCAGAGAAAGTCAGTATTCTCTCGATTAGGGAATAAGCCTCAAGAGGAACGAAGAGCCAAGATGTCAGGAGATTCTCTCCAAGTGACGGTTCTCCAAGAAATTCCTGAGGGATCAAGTCAACGGAATTCCATGTCTTATCATGGACATAAAAGGAGACAATATCACAGAAATGCTGATAGAAAGGATTCCATGAAATATGCATCCATTAATGTCATCACTGCCGTTGGTGCTGATTCACCAGATGAGGCTCAATCAGAGGGATCAGACGAAGAGGTTCCTGCTCAAGAAGTTGCGCACACAAACCTAAATGAAGAAGGTGTGCGCACACGTAATCAAAGGCTTACCCAAAATCTGGGTATTCCTTCAAGTAACCCACTTCCCCCTCTCCGAAAAGGATCCAATAAGGGGAAAGGAAAGAATCAGGTTACTTCTCACCCTTCCTCTGAAGGAGGTCAATCGCTCTCATTAGAGCAAAGGCTTGCACAACAGGAGGAAGAAATGAAAGAATTAAGAAGGTTGAATGCAGAACTACTTCAGAGTAGTCTTCTTCTTAAGAATGCTGAAGTCCGACAGCCGAAGGAATTTGTTGTAACTACTGAGATGGATCAGGAATATCCTCCTTTATCAGTACACCCACAGAGGTCTAATCCTACGGGTCAAACGAAACAACGGTTGGAAGCATTACCATTAGTTGCAGCACCAACCTCCACGGCTGTCCAAGCTCCATTCATTGCACCTACCCAAAACCAAGTTCAACCTGACATTTCTCAAAAGTTAATAACTACTATTGAGTCATTAACAGCTCGGTTAGAAACTATGGAAGGGAAACGTGCGCAAGTTCAACCTGAAAAGAAAGTTTACCCTGAATGGGTAGATTCAATTTCTCCTCCATCCAGTTTTGGAAACCCTATTTTCCCTACTTTCAATGGATCAGGTGACCCTGAACAACATTTGACGCATTACGTGTCTTGTTGTGATCCTATGATGGGAACTCCAGAGCAACAAGAAGCAGTGAAACTCACATGCTTCGTGCGAACCTTGCAAGGACCAGCTTTTGTCTGGTATACAAGCTTGAAATCCCGGTCAGTCATCGGATGGCAGGATCTTCGTCAAAAATTCCTTCTTCAGTTCAGCTCAACTTTGCCAAAAACGACAGTTTTCGATCTTACAAACTGCAAGCAAAGGGAGAATGAAAGAGTCTCTGATTTCATTGCTCGTTGGAAGGGATTAACGTATTCCTTGAGTTTATCACTCCCTCAGGAGGAATTGTTTCCAATCTGTGTGGCAAATTTGCGTGACGAATTACGCACGCCATTGATCCCTGTGAAATACACAGGAGGGTTTCGAGACCTTACTTCAATCGCTCAACAGATTGAAGATTCCCTTATGCAGGCTAAGGTTAAATCTCGTGTAATTCCATCAGCTCCAGGAAGAAGAATGGGTAAAGCAGAAACTGCTAAAGTTATGCTTAAACAGGCACCTGTACCTATTTCTACTTCAAAACCTTCATCTTCTCGAAGGGCTCCACCTCCTGAACGCCAACAACAAAGGCTGTTTCGTCCAAATGATCAAAAAGATCAACGACGAAAACAATTTGAGGATATGAAGAGTAAAACATACTCTTTCCGAAGTGAGCAAGTTCCTGGTTACTTCATTTCAGCTCTGGAAAATAATTTGGTTCAATTACCAGTGCCGAAGAGACCAAACAAGGAAGGAGATGAAGACCGTCCCAATTATTGTCCCTTTCATCAAATGATGGGACATCCCATCCAGGAGTGTTTTGTCTTTAAAGACCTCCTACAAAAGATGGTTGACTTGGGACAAGTCAAATTGAAGGGTTCTTCAGCTCATGTAGCGTGTATTACCGCTACAGATCCAGAGGAAGGAGGCGAGTGGCAGGAAGTCAAAAGCAAAACTGCGAAAAAATATGATGATTGGATGGTCAGAAAGACAATCAATCGGACTCATTCCATTTTGCGAACACAATTGAAGAAGCCAATTGTGTCTCCTACAAAAGCTGCAGTAAAGCCTCCATCAAAGGAAAAATCCTCAAAAGGGCAGCGCAATTCAAAGAAGAAAGAGGAATCAGGAGAAGATGAGTATGTATCAAAGACTAAATTTTCTTTGACTCTGGCAGATTTCATGCCATCTACTTCAAAGCCACGGGCACCGTCCCACCAAACGGCACAGCCTAAACAGGCTAACTTGGCAGAGTCTTTATCAGACGAAGAATTGATCTTTGGTTCTGTTAATATGATTCAATTAACAGATTCATATTCCAGTCTTGATGAGCCTGAATTCCCTGTATCAAATAAAGGAACCCGAGGAAGTTCTAGAGGTTCAGGATATAGGGGAAGACGTGGATCTTTCCGAAGCCACTACTCTAATTCTACCCCTGCTAGCACTGTATATGCAGCAGAAACTCGTGGTAGAGCCCTTCAGCGAGCTCAAATTGAACAAGCAAGTTCTTCTGCCAATGGCCAACTCAGCTTCGGCACAATTATTTTGGAAGACCGATTAAATGTTCCATCTTCTTTATCTCAGCAAGTAAATGGATCTAATCAGTCTAATTTTCCAAAACCAAAGATGTTGCCAACTTCAATACAAGAGGCATCAGCTTCCAAAGCATCTGCTTCCAAGGTACCTGCTAAACCGCATATTCCTATTGGGAAACGCAGGCCTCTAGATCAAAAGTATGATATATTGAAACACTTGGCCCAAGTACCAGCCAAATTATCAATTTTGGATGCTTTGAATCTATCAAAAGATCTTCGGGAAGCACTCATCGAAGCTTTGTCAAGTCCTCAGGAGTTTGAAGCTGAAATTGCTGCAGCTGAAATTTATCACATAGAGAATAATCCTGCAGAATGCCATGCAGTGATATCTTTTACTGATAAAGATGAAGATGATGTTGTACATGGGCACATAAAACCTTTGTACCTATCTGGCAAAGTCAATGGTATAGATGTTCGAAGAGCTTTTATTGACAATGGTTCAGGAGTCAACCTCATGCCCATTCGCACACTTCGTCGATTGGGCCTCACGGAATCTGATTTATCTCCTTCTACCATGATGTTGCAAGGATATGATAAAAATTAACAAGAACCACTGGGAGAAGTTACGCTCAGAACTCAGTTTGGAGATCTTGTTTCCAATTCAGATTTCATGATTGTTGATCAAGACTCAGCTTTCAATATCTTGCTTGGAAGACCCTGGTTACATCAGCATGCAGCTATTCCGTCATCATACCATCAATGTCTCAAATACTGTTTCGATGGTCAAGTTGGAACATTGTATGGTGATAAGGCCCCGTTCAAAACATGTGAGTCTCAATACATTGAGGCGGAATTTTATCACATGAAGGGAAGAGAAAAATCTACAATGAAGGAAATTACCAAAGTTAATGCTCCATATGGTTTGGAAAAAATTCCAATAAATCCATTTTCACATGTGAGTACAGATTATGTGTTACCTATCAGTAAAATTGACAAAATAGGCCCAAATCAAAATACTCTTATGGAAAGATCCATAATGTCAATTACGGCAATCGAGCCAGACAACATGGGAGAAATTGGTAACTTACCAAGCAGTGATGAAAGCATAAGTGGTGACGTTTTCATTTCGTCTGCTGAAATCCAACAAGTCTATACTTCGCTAATCAGGCCAGAAGAAGTTATAGCAACACCAGAGGTGAATGTTGATGTCGATTCTCAATCCATCATCTCCTCTTTATTTCCCAAAGAAGACCCTTTTTCATCAATAGGGTCGGAAATGGAAGCTTCTTCTTCAAAATGTGAAACTTTTGACATCTCTTATGATCATGAGAATTTCGTTTTTTCATCTACTTTGCAAGTAGAAACGGAAGATATAACACATGATGAAGAGGAAGAGGAAGATCTTAGAGATGCTCCTCCAGCATTTGAAGAGGGTATCTCTACCACTGTGGATGAACTCAGAGAAGTAAATCTGGGTACAGAGAAAGATCCATGCCCCACTTTAATTAGTGCGGCCATGACCCTTGAAGAACAAGAGATGTATATTTCTTTTCTAAAGAAAAATAAAGATATCTTTGCTTGGAATTATACAGAGATGCCTGGCCTTGATCCTGATGTTGCCACCCATCATTTGGGTTTTCCAAAAGAACATCGAGGATTCAAGCAAGCCGCGAGAAGAACACACCCAACCTATGCTTCCAAAATCGAGGCTGAAGTGGATAAGCTTATCAAAGCTAACTTCGTCAGAGAAGTTCAATATCCCAAGTGGTTGGCTAATATTGTCCCAGTAAAGAAAAAGAACGGACAAATTAGGGTTTGCATCGATTTCAGAGATCTTAATCGGTATTGTCCCAAAGATGATTTTCCAGTTCCGATTACAGAACTCTTAATTGATGCGACGGCTGGCTATGAAGTACTTTCTTTCATGGATGGATATTCTGGATATAATCAGATCTGAATGGCCCCAGAAGATGAGGAATATACAGCCTTCAGAGCTCCTCAAGGTGTGTTTTGTTACCGGGTGATGCCCTTTGGTTTAAAGAATGCAGGTGCAACATATCAACGCGCCATGCATCGTATCTTCAAACCTTTTCTAGGGAAATTTGTTGAATGCTATGTAGATGATTTGGTGGTTAAATCCAAACAACGTTTTGATCACTTGGCTGATTTGGAAATCATATTCCACAAGCTTCGACAACATAATTTGAAGATGAACCCCTTAAAATGTGCTTTTGGGGTAACCTCAGGAAAATTCCTCGGCTTTGTTGTACGCCATCGTGGTATTGAAGTCGATCCTGAGAAGACCAAATCAATCCTTGGTATGTCACCTCCTCAGAATTTGAAAGAATTAAGAGGACTTCAAGGACACTTAGCCTATATTCGGCGTTTCATCGCCAATTTGGCAGGCAAAAGTTTACCTTTTACCAAATTATTGAAGAAAGGAGTCACTTACCAGTGGACTAAAGAATGTCAAGAAGCATTTGATGTTCTCAAGAAATACCTCTTAAGTCCACCAGTACTCATGCCACCTGTTGAGGGTAGACCTCTTATCCTCTATGTGACAGCTTTAGAGTGATCATTGGGTGCCTTTCTCGCTCAAAAGAATGATGCTGGGAATGAAAATAGTCTCTACTATCTCAGTAGAACTATGCTTGAAGCAGAAACCCGGTATTCGAGTATTGAAAAATGCTGCCTAGCATTAATCTTTGCAGTTCAGAAACTGAGACACTACATGCAACATCACGAGGTCCAATTGGTATCTCGTAATAATCCACTCAAATTCATCCTTAGTCGTCCAATGCTTACAGGACGTCTGGCAAGGTGGGCGGTTATTTTACAGCAGTTCGACATCCAGTATGTGTCTCAAAAGGCAATTAAGGGCCAAGCTCTGGCTGATTTCCTGGCTGAACACCCTTCAGTGGAAGACACGT
This sequence comes from Viscum album, assembly GCA_963277665.1. Classification (NCBI taxonomy): domain Eukaryota; kingdom Viridiplantae; phylum Streptophyta; class Magnoliopsida; order Santalales; family Viscaceae; genus Viscum; species Viscum album. The sequence goes on along the minus strand of OY728150.1, from coordinate 621,852,758 downwards.
ATTCAGATATCGAACTCCTTGATGAGGAAGTTTTTTCTATTCAAGAGAATCCTCAAACATGGGAAATGTATTTTGATGGTGCTTCTAGAAGTCCAACAGGGAAGAAAATGGAAAATCCTAAATTCAACAAAGTTGGTTTAGGAATTGTGCTCATTTCTCCAGATAAGGCAGTGTTACCTTATTCCTTTTTGTTGTGGGAAGGTGGTACCAATAATGAAGCTGAATACCAAGCTCTCATTGCAGGCTTGGAGTTAGCGCTTCAAGCACAAGTGAATCACTTAAAGGTAAAAGGTGATTCAGACCTGGTAATCAAACAAGTCAATGGGGATTATGCCATCAGAAAAGAAGAATTAATCCCTTTGTATGATTACGTCAGAGAGTTAATGTCAGAATTCCCTTCAAAACCGACATTTTCTTATGTCCCAAGATCACAAAATGCTCAAGCTGATGCACTGTCTAATATAGCCACAGCTTTAGCAGATCCAAATCGGGACGAGACAACCATCGGTATTGCCCACCGTCGTGCAATTTCACCTAATGTTCAAGTCAGAACAGAGGAAATTAATGAAATTAGTCCCATTCCTGAACCATATGGTCATACTACAGGATGGATGTCACCTATCAGGGAATACCTTCAAAATGGAACACTTCCACCTGATAGAGCCGAGAGAGAACAAATTCGGCGACGTGTGGTCAATTTTACTCTTTATGATGGTCCAAACCATCTCGAGAAAATTCTCTACAAACGTGGTTTTGATGGAGTTCTCTTTAGATGTATTGATGGTGAAGAGACAATGGCTGTCATAAAAGAAGTGCATGCAGGAGTCTGTGGTGCCCACCAGTCTGGACATAGATTGTCTGATCAAATTCGAAGGCTTGGATACTTATGGCCTTCAATGATACAAGATTGTGTTAATTTCACAAAGAAGTGTCATTCATGCCAAGTATATGCCAATTTCATTCATCAACCTCCAGAGTTGCTTCATACAGCTAAATACTCATGGCCATTTTCCACATGGGGAATGGATGTGGTGGGACCTTACCCTTCAGCTACGGCCAAGCAGTTTAAGTACATTCTTACTGTTACTGATTTCTTTTCCAAATGGGCAGAGGCAGTACCTCTCAAAGAAGTCAGTTCTAAATGCATTGTTAGCTTCATCAAGTCTAACATCATTACTAGATTTGGTGTCCCTCATACCATATTGACAGACAACGGCACCAACTTCTGTTCTTCTGAGGTAAAGAGATTGTATCAAGAATACAACATTAAGTCCAACCATTCATCTCGATATCATGCAGCGGCTAATGGCCAGATAGAGGCCTTCAACAAGACTCTTTCAAATATACTGCAAAAGATGGTGGATAAAGATAAGAGGTCATGGCCTGATAAACTCTATCATGCTTTATGGGCTTATCGGACTACCACTCGCAATGCAACGCGGTCTACTCCATATTCATTGGTATATGGAACAGAAGCAGTCTTGCCAATTGAAGTTCAATTGCCCTCACTCAGAATAGCCATTTGTGATCAGTTATCAACAGATGAGCAATCCCAAAAGCGTTTGAATGAATTGGAACAGTTAGATGAGAAAATATTGTGCACTTTGCACCACTTGGAAATCTATCAGAATCGAATAGCACGAGCTTTTAACAAAAAAGTTCGTCTTCGTTCATTCATTCAGGGAGAATTGGTATTGGTTCTTAAAGCACCAATGATACCAGGAAAGAAACCTCCCAAGCTTGAACCAAAATGGGAAGGACCTTATTCAATACATAAGGTCTACTCCAATGGAGCGTATTCTCTAATCTCAATGGATGGAGAACACATCACGACTCCAACTAATGCCAGATTTCTGAAGAAGTATTTTGTATAAACACAAAATATTGTTCCCAGAACCAAGACTCTTACATTTGGTTCATACAAAAAGGTCCGGTATGACCTTAAACTACACAATGGTCCAGTATGACCTTAAACTACAACTTCGTCCAACATGACATTAAACTGTGTCACACTTCTGTCCGAGATGACATTAAACTATAATACGTCCAGCATGACGATAAACTGTACGGTCCATGCATATGACCTTAAACTATTCACACTTATGTCCCTGCAACATGACACTAAACTGTGCAGCACCAATAGTCCTAACTGCAAGACTTTAAACTGCATAGTCCCTGATTTTGTCCTACATGACAATAAACTGTATAGAAGTTCCTATATTTTGTCCGAGATGACATTAAACTATATTGTGTCCTAGCAACATGACATTAAACTGTGTGGCACTTTCATCGTCCAACATGACGTTAAACTGTGTCAGTTCCCTTATCGTCCAACATGACGTTAAACTGTCACATTGGTTACTAATATGTCCTACATGACACTAAACTGTATATTTCCGAGATGACATTAAACTATATTTTGTCCGAGATGACATTAAACTATATTGTGTCCTAGCAACATGACATTAAACTGTGTGGCACTTTCATCGTCCAGCATGACATTAAACTGTAAAAAATCCCCAGAACTGATATCCTCATATTGGTTCACCTTAGTCCTAGCTACATGACTTTAAACTGTACAGCACCAGTTCGTCCTTGCTATATGACGTTAAACTATACAGCAATGGTCCTGTATGACTTTAAACTGCATCATCCCTGGTCCATGTATATGACCATAAACTATTTGCAAATATGTCCAGCAAGACGTTAAAATGTGACGTCCTAACTACATGACGCTAAACTGTATAAAATTCCCTCATGTCCGGAAAGACGTTAAACTATATAATCATCAAAAGTCCAGCATGACATTAAAACTGCACAATCCCCCTTTCGTCCAATATGACGTTAAACTGTATTGTCCCCATCGTCCTAACTACATGACGCTAAACTGTACAGAAAGTCCTTGATATGTCCTACATGACATTAAACTGTGCATTGTTAAGGTTGTTATTACCTCTTGTTTCTCACACCGAGTATGAATCACGTGAGCTTAGAGCGAACATCAACCATAACACTCCCTTTGGGCCACTAACCATGTGTAAGTCCCAACAACATTTTTTTTAGATCATTGTCCACAAGAACAACTTGATCATTAATTCATTCTTTAATTGAACTACACAGACTTTGATCCTTGCCCTCCAGGCTGGGTATGTAGGCAACCTCTCAGGGTTCAAGCCCAAAGAACAATCTCTTCACATCGTTTCACCACCATCTCATATGATGATGATTTATGAAACCACCCTTGGAATCAATATCTTTACATTGATTAACTTTCGTCCTTGTTATATGACGTTAAACTATACAACACTTCTGTCCGGTATGACAATAAACTACAATATTCTTTGATTTCCTCATTTGAAAGAGAACTATTATTGACATTGATTTTTCAATCATGGTTTTCATTTTTTACGTGCATACATGGTAATGCCTGAACTTTTTATCTCAGGTTAAACCATCATTGCACTAAAGTCCCCTTTTCACCCTTCACATGTACGAACCAAATTTGTACAAAGGGTAGTTCTAGAACTACGTGGACTTGATTCCCATCCTTATGGGATACGTAGGAACATTCGAGTGTCCCTCGAATCCAGTCCCAAGTCTTTTGGGCCTAACCCCAAATTTCACTTTCAGTCCCTTGGCTGAAAAGTTTTCATGAAAACACACACTGTGTATTCATTATTATGGTCCGAATTCTATGACCCTAAACTAAGATCACTCATACTTTCATCCTGCACGACGTTAAACTGCATTTCAAGAACTACGTATGGCTTGATTCTCATTCTTATGAGATACATAGTGAAGTCCAAGTTTCAATTCAGGACCCAGCCACAACATGATTATGGTTATCATTGACCTATGTATCTCTATATACATTGGACAATACCCATAATTATGTGTTATAATCCTAACCTTAAATATTTTCAGATCTTCATAACCCTTTTCATGACTTCTAGTCACAAAAATGTCAAACTTCTGAGAATTCTTTTTCCTGACTATGCAGCACATGCCCATAGGTGGCCTTGCATAAACAGTCCACATAAAAGACTTGTCAGCCAAGAGATGCTATTTATTTGACCATGCAGCCAATGCCCATAGGTGGCCCTGCATGTTTTCAACCCCCTAACGGGTTTGTTAAATAATAGTAACTTCATTCTTAGGAAGAATGCATCTTTTGTCCTTATTTGTCTTAAACGACAGTATGTAGGGATCCGCAAAAATAGCCATCCTTAACATATTTGTCCCATATCCTTTTTCATGATCTGAAAGTATTCAAGTCTATGGTTTATTATTCTTCCCTACGTTTGGGTCAGACCTTCGTAGGAGTGATATTCATCCAGTTCTTCGATATTCTTGTTTGGAAATATCTTCTCCATATTAAAGTACCTCTTTCCATACAACAAACTCTATGCTTTAGAAAATTTGAATCTCCATAAACTTTCACTGGCTTTTAGCACTAGGAAAGTAAATTTCTGGGAGTTCTTTTGCCTGACTATGCAGCACGTGCCCATAGGTGGCCTTGCATAAACAGTCCACATAACAGACTTGTCAGCCAAAAGATGCTATTTTATTTGACTATGCAGCCAATGCCCATAGGTGGCCATGCATATTTCAACCCCCTAACAGGTTTTGTTAAATAATAGTAACTTCATTCTTGGAAAATACTTCTTCTAAATGCCTTTTAGCTCTTTTTTCATATCATTCCTCAGATTCAAATATTCTTAAGCCATAGTTTACATTTTTTTCCCTCATACTTGAGTATGGTAAATATGTTTTCAGATAAATTATCAAGGAATTGAATCCATTTTTATCCATTTAGGTCAAAGCTATTTCGACCTTAAACATTAGCCCCTTTATGTCCGGAATGCATGACTTTAAACTGCCCACAAAAGACAAAGGAACTCTGAATAAAAGTCAAGTTCCAGCACACTTGTGCACTGCCCTCTGTGCCCTAAAGTCTTGCGCGCCCCCTTTTCCTTTGGATGGATTCAATTTCCTCAGAGTCAAATCCTCATTTCTCTCCGGATCCAACTCTGAGGGGGGACTTTTGTTGACGCTCCTTTCGTCACAGAATCTAAAAATCGGAAAAGGGGAATATCTGAGTCCAATGTGATTCATCCTTTGAATAAACATCAAAAATCGACAAAGGGATGAACAAGGAGAACATTGCCCATAGGTCGCGCAAGTTCCCTCATGGTCGCGCAAGTACACTTGCGCGCCGCCTAGTGGTCGTGCAAGTACTTGCGCGATGCCTTATGGTCGTGCAAGTGACTTGCGCGACCTAAGTGATAACCGCCCGGTAACCGCCCAGGGTCTTCTTTTGCCTATAAATAGACCCTGTGGGCCCCCCATTCGAGAGGATCTTTTTTTCAGAAACTCGGATTGAAGCTCCCGACGCCCAAGTCTCTTATCAAAGCTTCCGGAACACTTCTAAGGTAATTTCTTACCTAGAACGGAAGATCTAAAGAGAAAAAGGAAGGCCTAAGTGTTGAAACTTATCAAACACTTGCGCGCCTACTTAATTCCTTCAATATAACTTGCGCGTCCCTCTTCTGGAAGAACCTCAAGAGGATGGTAAAGGGTTTAATAAAGAGTCGCTCAAGCATTTCAATACTGGTTGAAAATCGCGCAAGTACCCCTAATGTCGCGCAAGTATACTTGCGCGACCAATACTTGCGCGCCGCCGCAGGACTTGCGCGCCTTTCAGGACTTGTGCGCCCCTATCTTTTTTGGTGCCCATCCTGCCCATTTTTACCCCTCTTAAGCCATTTCACCCTTCCTATTCAAGATTCAGTCTTCAAGATACTCTTCAAAGCCATTTATGGCATGATTTCTTGATTTGACATCCTTGTCTGAAAGGAATTCTGTGAAATATCTCTCAAAACCTAGTGATTTAAACATCTTTATGTCACCAAAAATTGAGAGTTCATTCATTCAACCTCATCCTTTAAAGATGAGAGAATCCTAACTTTGGGCATCTTCCTCAGGAGTAAGCCCCAATCAAGTCCTCTAAATCTTGAGCATCTTTTTTAAGAGTAAGCCTCAACCCCAACTTTGGGCATCCTCCTCAGGAGTAAGCCCCAAATTCTTAAAAGTTCCCAAACTTGGGCATCCTCCTCAGGAGTAAGCCCCAAACCTTAATCCCTAACCTGGGTCTCCTTTTCAGGAATAAGACTCAGTCATAACCTTGGGCTTCCTTTTCAGGAGTAAGCCCCAAGTCCCCTAACCTAGGCTTTCTTCTCAGGAATAAGTCCTAGTCATAAATCTTGGGCATCCTTCTTAGGAGTAAGCCCCAAGTCTCTTAAAATTTCCCTTAACCAGTCATAAATTACCTTTGATTTGGGTTTCCTTTTCAGGAATAAAACCCAATCATAAGTCCCCTCCTAACTTGGGAATCCTCCTTAGGAGTAAGCCCCAAGATTAGAGTATTCAAATCTCCATGAAGCACATATAACTTTGTGGACCCTGTTCTTGGATTTTCTCCCTAAAAGTAAATCCTAAACTTTCGTCTATCTGGGCAGTCATCTATACATAAGCCCCAAAACAAATTCTTATGATTGCATCTTTTATGGCACAATTGTCTGAATTTTACCAATACCTCTTGTTTCTCACACCGAGCATGACTCACGTGAGCTTAGAGTGTAAAAGTAATTATGACATTCATCTTTGAGCCATCAATCATAAAACATCATATCCCATTCCTCGAACTACGTGGGTTCTGATTCCTTTTTCAAAACAAAGGATACGTAGGTAGCCCATTTATGGGTTCGATCCCAACATTGAAATAATCTCTGTCCTTCTGAATGACGATAAACTTCAAGTGCCCCACTGAGTGGCTTTAAAACCAGCCTGGTCATCAAAATGACCAAGAGACTTTTATATAAATGTTTTGAAGGATACCATTGACCAAGAATCTCTAAACAAATATAGATGATTCTATATTGATGAAGAACCTCGAATACATATAAAAGATTCTCTAAATTTCTTGCATATTTAATCATTGATTGTTAAAACTAAAGGAAAGCTCATTTTATACTTGGTAATGTAATAAGGATTCACGAACTTAACTTAAATCTATAAAGAGAGTCCCGGAGTAGACAATAATTCCCCTCAAAAAGGTGTGATGAGTCCGACCTCCCATCCTCTCGACCAATGCAAATTCCTAAGCCTCATTAGCCCACAAGCTAATGAGCGCCTGCCTTTGGAAAGTAGGTCCAAACGGATGTGGAATCATTGGATGTTTCCGGTTCTACGAACAAACCCGTTAGAAACCGATCGGAACATTTGAATCTCCCGTCCAGGAGGTCATCCCCGGATTCCGCGCGAAACCATATGTATTATACTATTCATGATGTATCTGTTGACGCTCCTTTCCATCACAGAGTCTAATGACTGAAAAAGGGGAATACCTTAACACAAAGTGATTCATCCTTTGAAGAAACATCAAAAATTGACAAAGGCATGAACAAGTATTTACTTCAGCATGGGTCGTGAAAGTTCCAAGACGGTCGCGCAAGGTACCTACGCGCCACTTTCTGGGCGTGCAGGTCACCTGCACGCCCTATATGATTTTCTCCCAAGGTCTTCAGTAGCCTATAAATACCCCTTGTGGGCCCCCAATTTCGAGGAAGAAAAATTCCAAAATCCATATTTAAACTCCCGGTGCCCTAGCCTCTTCTGGAAGTATTCCGAACACTTCTAAGGTAATTTCTTACCTAAAATGGAAGTTCTAAAGAGGGGGAACAATGCCTAAGTGTTGAAATGCATCAATACCCATGCGCCTAAGTGTCTAAACCCTTAAGGGAAATGAAGACACCTGTGCTCCACCCTATCCCTTCACCAGAACCCGCACGCCACTCTTTCATAAGCCTCTAGGGATAATACCGAGGGCTTGATCAAAGTCTCTCCCAAGTATTACCCTACGGGTTAAGCGTCGCGCAGGTACACATGTGTCGCGTAGGTATACCTGCACAACCAGTACCTACGCGCCCCAATAGGACGGACACGCCTACCTATTTTTGGGTTCCTCTCCTACTTATTCACCTCTTTTCTTCAAATACACCTCTCCTCTTAAATACTTAGCCTTCAAAACCCTCTTCAGAGCCATTTTTGGCATGGTTACTTTGTTGGATTCCTTATCTAAAAGAATTTTGTGGAACATCTTTTAAAACCTAGTGATTTACATATCTTTATGCCACTAAGTATAGAGATTTCATTCATTCAACCTCATACTTTAATATGAGAAGATCCTTAATTTGTGCCTCTTTCTCAGGAGTAAGCCCCAAGTCCCCTAACCTAGGCCTCCTTTTCAGAAGTAAGACCCAGTCTTCAAATTACCTTAATTTTGGGCATCCTCCTCAGGATTAAGCCCCAAGTTCCCAAATTCCCTTTAACCTGGGCCTCCTTCTTAGAAATAAGCCCCAGTTCTCAAGTCCCTTTAACCTAGGCCTCCTTCTCAAGAATAAGCCCCAGTTCTCAAGTCCCTTTAACCTGGGCCTCCTTTTCAGGAGTAAGACCAAAATTCCAAGTTCTCTAACCTGGGCCTCCTTTTCAGAATTACGCCCCAGTAATAAATTTCTCTTAACCAGTCTTAATTTACTTTTGATCTGGACTTCCTTCTCAGGAGTAAAACCCAATCATAAGTCCCCTCTAATTTCGGAATCTTTCTCAGGAATAAGACCTAAGTTAAGTATCCAAATCTTCATAAAGCACATATACCTTTATGGACCTTGTTCTTGGGTTTCTTCCCTAAAGTAAATCCTAATATTCATCTATCTTGGAAGTCATACATACATAAGCCCCACATTATTTCTTATGATTGCATCTTTCATGGCACAATTGTCAGGTTTTACCAATATCTCTTGTTTCTCACACCGAGCATGACTCACGTGAGCGTAGAGCATAAAAGTAATTATGAAATCTTTATTTGAGCCATCAACCATGCATAAACTTCACACTTATTTACTCGAACTATGTGGGTTCTGATTCCTTTTCTAAACAAGGATACGTAGGTAGCCCATCTGCGGGTACGATCCTAACTATGAAATAATCCATGTCCTTATGAACGAAAATAAACTTCAAGTGCCCCGCTGAGTGGCTTTAAAACCAGTATGGTTTTCATAATGACCAAGATATTTCTATATAATTTGTTTAAGGATACCATTGACTAATAATCTCTAAACAAATACAGATGATTTTCTATCGATGAAGAACCTAGAATACATATAAAAGATTCTCTAAATCTAATATATACTAATCATTGATTATCAGATCTAAAGGGAAGATCATTTTCATACTAGGTAATTTAATAAGGATTCATGAACATAACTTAAATCTATAAAGAGAGTCCCGGAGTAGACAATAATTCCCCCCAAAAAGTTGTGATGAGTCCGACCTCCCATCCTCTTGACCAATGCAATTTATTAAGCCTCATCGATTCATAACTAATGAGCACCTACCTTTAAAAAGTAGGTCCAAATGGATATAGAATCATTGGATGTTTCTGGTTCTACGAACAAACCCGTTAGAAACCGATTGGAATGTTTGAACCTTAAAAAAATAAGGTCATCCCCAATTCCAGCGCGAAACAAAAAAAATGGTGAACCCGACATGAATCCTTAACCAAGTTAAAATGATGTTTTACTTATTTGTTAGGCCCTTATTAAAACTCAATGATAGGGCCAACAAAACATTAAATAACATATGCGCTCATCCAAAAGATGTAGTGGCCAAACTTATCTTGATTATGTCTGTTATATCAAACATGAACTCTTTTCCAAGATCTTCTGTGTTACAGAAATGGATTCTCTTAAGTTCACACCTGTGAATACCTCTACTGTGAATACCTCTACTGCTACTCCTGCTGGATCTTCATCCGCTCTGAGGACGACATCACCTACTAAGTGTCTTCAACGATGGGTTTCAAATGCACTGGTTAAGGAATACCATCAGAACGGTACCATTCCGACTCTAGAGGCTGCTTGACAAGCCCTCCAAGTCAATAATTCACCCTGGTTGTCCAGGCAGCGACGACCAGCGATCAAGAAGTAGGTGGTGCTAACCAACGTCTCCAAACATTTTGGGTAGTTATCTCCGGAACATAATCACCAGTCCCTCCCATATTCTAGGGAGGTGAATGAGAAGGTCACTGAAGGCCTTAATTCAAGGAGACATGAGTCCTTCCTGAGGGCTCCCATCAATAATCACTGCCAGAATCGTACAGCAGTGCGCCCTCAACATGATGAGGGTGTCGTCTCTAGGTGTTCGGCTCAGGTTCCTCGAACCCGAGAAGGCAAGATGAACCACCAGAGGCAATGACCAGTCAATAGTGAGCAGGTTCTTATCTCTGCCATTTCTGGAGAAGTCCACCAACCTAATTTGGTAGAAATCAACAAGCAGGCACACACACACCCGTCCGTTTTAATTCCACTGTCCATCAGACTCATCTGGAAGCAACACGCCATTCCCGCCAGGAAATTTCGATGGAGTACTATAGATAGGAACATACACCTATTTATAAATCATCAGCAAGTCAGCAGGCTCGTCTGACTACATACGATGAAGCCCGCCAACCCAATGTGTTGACAACTGGTAAACATGCACATACACTTACTTATACTCATCAATCCTGCCAGCATCCTCTTCTTCCAGTATTGAAGGAAGTCCATAAACCACATTCGGCAGAGTTCAATCATCATACACATACACTTTCTAGTATTGATCAAGCCTACCAACAACATCGTTTGGTAGCACCCGGAGAAGTCAATTGGAAATCCCCAATGACAAACAGGAGGCAGACTCAACTCTATGCCCCCACACTTGAGTACTGTCAGAATTCAATGACAGGAAAAGGAGGAAAAGAGCAGGCACATACACCTACTCTAGACACGTAATGGATGTATATTCCCGTTTCGGTAGCTGAAGTCACCAAGCACATTCTAACAATGGTGAAAGAGAATATGCAAATCCCTGCTCATATTCTGGATTCCTGTTAGAATATTATAACAGCTTCATCAGCATCACAGGGAAAATAAATGCAAATCTATCCCTACCAGTGGAGTGACACATCAACATATCACTCTGGAATAGACACACACATCGGTTCTAGTCCAAGAGGGTTGTGGGGCATACTCCCCCATGTCATACAGACAACCAAGTCAGGCACATACACCTGATTTCGGTGGAGATAATCATCCTAACTTGACTATTTCTTCTGAGTAAGAACATATACCTTCCCATAATAACCACTTTTGTCAACAAGTGGTTCCTAAAGTGAGTAAGAAGGCATCTAAAAATAAGACTCTTCCAGCATAGTCAAGAAATCAAGAGCCAATATGTAATAAGGCCTTACTCGATGATGGAGTTATTGAAGCCCTTAGACAATTATCTGCTGGAAGTTAAGATTCTACTCTCTCATTTCCCAATAGTGGGTACATTAATTCCGAAGGTCTTCATCAGAAACTTCCTCATGAAGGCTTGCTTCATGACAATTCGGTCGATCTCGAAGTATCAACTTCAGATGAGAGCCATGAGAACCCTCTGTGTGGCCAGAAGATCAAGGAGCAGAAGGTTTCATCTTTTACTGTAACCCACCATGGTGGTCCTCCCCATGATGATGAATTTATCCATGAATGTCCTCCCCGAAGTAGTAATTCACATAGTCTGGAAAATGCTCCAATGGAAAATGTAGTGATCAGAAATCCCTCTTATCTCAAGGAACTTGCAAATGTGAATCCAGTCATGTCTGTTGCTTTACCGCTAGTAGGTGAAATAATTTCTCAATCAGAAGATATCCTAGGGTGTAGGTCATTCTCTGAACTACCCCTGAGTCATTCATATTCCAGTTTGATCAATGAATTCTCTACCAATATTGTTGAATCTGATGAAGAAACAAGGAAGCACCAGGTCTGGTCTAATCAGGTAGAATAATATTTATCGAATGATAAAGAGGAAGTGATGAATATAAGAAAAGAACTGAAAAAGGTGAAGTTGCAGTCATGTTTTTCCCTTTGGCTGACTCTCATTATGACATTCCAGAGATGTTGATGGAAGACTGTATTCAAGATATTCGTCTCAACATGTGGAAAACTCTTTGTCAATTGAAAAGGAAAATATTATCTTATGATGAATTTGAAAATCATGTCAAGATAATAGAAGGGTTACAATGAAAAATTGACTTGGCATCTCTCTCAGTTTCTCGATATCCGAAGGCTGAAAATCAGTAGAGAGCCCTTCAATGTTCATGCCTTGGTGCACTAAAAAGATTGCGCTAGTTAATTTCCAATGCCCCATCTGGTATTCATATCAGGGGATGGGGTGTTCATGGAGCACTGCATTTCACTGTACTCTCCAGTCAGCAAAGCCCGCAAAAAATGGTCTCATGAAATGTTATTTCCCATGGTCGGCCATAGCTAATTGGATTTGTTTGTAATCAAAGGATTGATTAGGAACATGCCTCAACTAGTTCTTCCCAAAGTCAGATATACAAAGAACATGTTGTCGAATTAATCTTGCATCAAGAAAATGAGAATATCGAACATGCTTCTCATTTAGAGCGAGCGCATCATCAGGTGACAGAAGTGTCAGAAATCATCCAACGTTCATTTGAGCCAGGTGATTTGAGTGGATGCATGTTGATGCATCCAACCAATTTCCGGACTAATGTCCGCAAGATCGGGAGAGATTTTAAGAAAGTCTCAGATATAGAAACTCAAGAACCACCCCATCTTGCTAGACTGGGGACTCTTTTAACCCAACCCTCGTAATAAACAAATAGGATTTGAGGAGTTGTGTAGAAACAGCAGGAACAGTCCCAGTCCACTGAGCTGGGGACCTTTTCAAATCCTCAATCTCTTCCTCAGATAAATTCAGTCTTCTCCCAATTAGGGAAGAAGCCACAAGAGGAATGAAGAGCCGAATTATCAGGAGATTTCCTCAAAGTTATGGTTCTTCAAGAAGTTCCTAATGGATCAAATAAACAAAAGACAATGTCTCATCAAGGACATGGAAAAAAGTCATTATCGAAGAAATGCCGATAGAAGGGATTTAATGCGTTATGCATCAATTAATGTCATCAATGCCGCTGTTGCTGATCCTCCAAAACATGATGTTCTCTCAGAAGGATCAGATGAAGAGGTTCCTGCTCAAGAAGTTGTACACACAGACACTAATGAAGAAGGTGTGCATACACAAAATCAAAGGCTTACCTAGAATCTTGGTATTCCATAAAATAACCAACTTCCCCCTCTCCGAAAGGCGTCCAACAAAGGGAAAGGTAAGAATCAGGTTACATTCCACCCTTCCTCTGGAGAAGGCCAATCACTCTCACTAGATCAGAGATTTTCACAACAAGAGGAAGAAATGAAGGAATTGAGGAGGTTGAATGCAGAACTACTTCAAGGTAGTCTTCCTCCTAAGTGTGCTTGTTTCCAACGCTTTCGCCGGGGCGCACACATCCGTCTGTGGAGGACGCACTGCTGTTTCCCCACATTCCCGCTTTCCAAAGGCGGGTGGCATTCGTTCCTTGTTCAGGTAAGTCTGCTCCTTGATCGAAACAGGATGATGGGATGTCGGTTCTTCCTTCCGTGGATTCATCCTCGGAACTCGTCACGTAGTCCGGGTCTCCCTCATATATTTAATACGTTGTTCGTGAATCTCATTCCTGGTTCCATACCTTCATGGACGCTGGTTAATTACACTACTTCGGTCAAGACTTTCCATGGGGTCTTGACATGGTAGCGACCTTCGGTCGGAGTAGACGACAACATCAGGCATGTCGGGGCATCTCTGGGTGCATGGACATTGGGGAAGCTGTATTCTTCCTCATGAGAGGGCATCTCAAGGGTTCATAACCCGAGGAATCCTGCGTCGAGTGTGTGGAATCATATGCCATAGGCATGTACCTTATGTTTTCCTCAGCTTCCCATGTTTAAGACAGGGTATGAAGCATGTTTAACGTCTTGCGAAGACGGTTACGCCAAAGGCGTGTCATCCGAGGTTTTCCTCAGGCATCTCATGTTTATCACGAGGTAGGACGTGAGTTTAACGTCTTATAGAAACGGTATGAGGGTGATCAGAACGTCCCATAGAGACGTATCATATTGGTATATCCCAAGGAGAGAACACCTAGAAGATGGATGGATCAGAACGCCCAATGAGGATGGATCCGAGGTGGTGCACTCCCTAGAGGGGAGATGTCACACCGTAATGGCTGATCTGAACACTACTGAGGGCGGATCAGGGGATGTACGCCCCAAGATGGGGGACACCATGGATTACCATTGGTTGGGATTGAACCTCTTGGAGGTTTCCCACATACCCTGTGTAGAGGAAAAGCATCAAAACCCACGTAGCTCAGAAGGGTGATGAATCGGGGTGTACACAGAGGACAACGACCCAAAGATATGATGGTACTTACATGTGGAAAGTGGCCCATGCACCGCTAGGAGCAGCGAGGAGGTCGATGGCATGATCCCACCGGGATGTGGAGGCCCAGGTGAGAATCAGGATGGGTGATGGATGGGTGAATGAAGTCGAGGGGGAATGAAATGGGACCATCGCAGGGGCGACAGTGAAGATGGGCTTGAGCCTTGAAGAGGCTTCCTACGTATCCCCGTGGCAGGGAATCAAAGTCCGAGTAGTTCGAGATGTTTTCGGTGAACCGACGTGAAGGTGGACCTTGGCCCAATGGATGTCGTCAGCGAACCAACGTGAAGGTGGACCTTGGTCCGATGCGTCAGCAAACCGACGTAAAGGTGGACCTTGGTCCGATGAGCATCGTCAGCGAACCGACGTGAAGGTGGACCTTGGTCCGATGGGCATCTTCAGTGTACCGACGTGAAGGTGGACCTTGGTCCGATGGGCATCGTCAGCGTACCGACATGAAGGTGGACCTTGGTTTGATGATAGATGGGCTTGAACCTTGGGGAGGCTTTCTACGTACCATGCCTTGACATGGATCAAATACCACGTAGTTCAAATGATGGAATTCATTAGCAAACCAACGTGAAGGTGGACCTTGGTCCAATGAGAGATGGGCTTGAACCTCGGGGAGGCTTTCTACGTACCATGCCTTGACATGGATCAAAGACCTCGTAGTTCAAAGGGTTTCGTCGGTTAACCGATGTGAAAGTAGACCCAGGGGTCCACTAGTGGTGGGATTGAACCTAGTGAAGGATTTCTACGTACCATGTCTTGACATGGATCAATGTCCTCATAGTTTGGATTGATGGAATACAGTTTAACGTCATGCGGGACGGTAGTGAACCCTGACGTGAATAAATGACGGGCGGTGGGTGTCGGCGAACTGACGTAAATGAGGGACCTTAGTCCGATGGGAGATGGGCTTGAACCTCGAGGAGGCTTCCTACGTACCATGCCTTGACATGGATCAAAGTCCTCGTAGTTCGGGTTGGTCACAACGGCTTGCCGTCGGACTGGAATGCAGTTTAAAGTCATGCTGGATGAAGGTGGAACTCGACGTGAATTGGATGACCGAGTAATGTGGCTTGAACCTCATGAAGGCTTCCTATGTACCATGCCTTGGCATGGATCAAAGTCCCCGTAGTTCGCTGAGGGTTGGGGTCAGGGTCAGTGCTCACTCTAAGCCCATGTGAGTCATGCTCGGTGTGAGAAACAAGAGGTTGCAAGGACCTGACGATCACGTCACGAAGGATGCGTCCGTTAGAATCGAAGCGGGGCTTATGCGTTAGGCGGCCCATGGTGCTGGGACTTACTCCAGGATGGAGGCCCGGGTAAAAGGATGACGATAGTTTCGGGCTTGAGCCTTGAAGAGGATTCCTACGTACCATTCCTTGACATGGATCAAAGACCACACAATTCTTCTTATGACGGCTTACCGCTGATTGGGGGTTCAATGGATTACCGTTGGATTGGGTGTGAACGGCTTACCTCTGGATAAGGATGTGAACGGTTTACCAATAAATGGGGTCACTACGGCTTACCGTTAGATGAGGATGCCAACGGCTTACTGCTGAATAGGATCACGACGGCTTACCGCTGGATGAGGATGTCAACGGCTTGCCACTGAATAGGATCACAATAGTTAATGGGGATTATGCAAGGAGCCGCCCGGGTGCCACTATGGAGCGGTAATGGTGAATGGGGCTTAAGCAAAGAGATGCCCTGATGCCGCTATGGAGCGGAAATGGTGAATGGGGCTTACGCAGGGAAGCTGCCCGGGTGCTGCTATGGAGCGGCACTGGTGAACGAGGATTACGCAAGGAGCTGCCCGGGTGCCGCTATGGAGCGGCAATGGTGAATCGGGCTTACGCAATGAAGCTGCCCGGGTGCCGCTAAGGAGAGGAACTTGTGGATGGGGCTTACGCAATGAAGCTGCCCGGGCGCAGCTAAGGAGCGGCACTGGTGAATGGGGCTTACGCAAGGAAGCTGCCCGGGTGCCGCTATGGAGCGACACTAGTGAATGGGGCTTACGCAAGGATGCTACCCGAGTGCCGCTATGGAGCGACACTAGTGAATGGGGCTTACGCAAGGATGCTGCTCGGGTGCTGCTAAAGAGAGGCAATGGTGAATGGGGCTTACGCAAGGAGCTGCCCGGTGTGCCGCTAAGGAGCGGAAATGGTGAATGGGGATTATGCAAGGAGCTGCCCGGTGTGCCGCTAAGGAGCAGCAATGGTGAATGAGGCTTACGCAAGGAAGCTGCCCGTTGTCTTCCTCGTGTTTGGCCCTGAGGGAATCCCAACTCACTGGTGGGTTGAGGCATTTACCTATGCACTGATGCACAAGAGGGATAATGCCAATGGGCGTTGGAATCATGCCACTGTAGTCATGGTATTGAGCATCTTACGCTTGGAGCATAAGGCATCTCTTATTTGGAACAAGAGGCATCCTACGTTCCTAACGTAGGGCGTACTACAGTTTAGAGTCTTGTAGGTAGGACTATTAGCATCTCATGCTAGGGGCATAAATCATCTCTTATTTGGAGTGAGAGGAATCCTATGTTTGAAACATAGGGAGAATACTACATTTTATAGTCTTGTAGGTAGGACTGTTGGCATCTCATGCTAGGAGCATAAGGCATCTCTTGCCTGGAACAAGGGGCATCCTATCATTTGTTAGATAGGGAGAATACTACAGTTTAGAGTCATGTAGGTAGGACTATTGGCATCTCATGCTAGGAGCATAAGGCATCTCTTGCTTGGAGCAAGGGGCATCCTATCATTTGTTAGATAGGGAGAATACTACAGTTTAGAGTCATGTAGGTAGGACTATTGGAATCTCATGCTAAAAGAATAAGGCATCTCTCGTATAGGGGAAGAGACATCCTATCATTTGTTAGATAGGGTGTACTACAGTTTATAGTCATGTAGATAAGACTATTAGCATATCATTCTTGGAGCATAAGGCATCTCTCGTATAGGGCAAGAGGCATCCTATCATTTGTTAGATAGGGTGTACTACAGTTTATAGTCATGTAGATAGGACTATTAGCATCTAATGCTTGGAGCATAAGGCATCTCTCGTATAGGGGAAGAGGCATCCTATGTTCGACACATAAGGATGACTACAGTTTAGAGTCATGTAGGTAGGACTATTGGCATCTCATGCTAGGAGCATAAGGCATCTCTCATATAGGGAAAGCGGCATCCTATGTTTGGAACATAGGGATTACTACAGTTTAAATTCATGTAGATAGGACTACTGGCATAAGGCGCCTAGAATGGCTGGTGTTGGGTCTTACGCAAGGGCGACCCATGCTGGTTCATCCTGACATAAGAGCTAGGGGATAGGGTTTGACGGAGCTGCCTGAGGAATGGTTTGACTCAAGTTACTCGGGGGAATTGATGATGAGAATCTCAACTCACAACATAGGAAACAAACCAAGAGGAATATGTCAACTCAAGACGTTTCGCAACGTGCGGAGGAGTATCTCAAATCATGGTATTCCCTAGGGGGGAGGTGGTTGCGCATAAGGGAGCAATGGAAAATCCCGACATCCTGGCCCGAAAAGGTCATGGTGCGACTCTCCATTTTTCATGGGGGTTTTTGACGGTAGAGAAGGGACCGGCCCGGAGGGCCGGGACCCTAGCCTGGCACTGACCACGATCAGGGGGGGGGGCGGGGGCGCAGCCCCCGCGGTATGGACCGGTGGGCGCGAAGGTACGATCCTCGCGAAGGATAGGTCTTCGCGAAGTAGCTTCGCGGATCATGGGCTCACGGAGAAATGGTCTCTCACATAGCAAAGGGGGATCGCGGAGCATGGTCTCGCAGAGCAGCATCGCGGAGCATTGGCTCGCAGAGCATGGACTCACGGAGTATGATCTCGTGGAGCCAGCATTGCGGAGCACTGGCTCGCGGAGCATGGACTCACAAAGTATGGTCTCGCGGAGCAGCATCGCGGAGCATGGACTCGCGGATCCTCCGCTCGCGGAGCAGCAACGCGAAGGAAGCTGCTCGCGGAGCATGGCTTCGCGGAGCCGCAATGCGGAGCTCAGCTCGGCCTCCTAAGGGGTGAAGTGGCCATGGCCGTCCGTCTGGAGAAGGGGGGTGAGCTGGGTATTTATAGGCAAGGGGCGCCACGAAGCCGAACTCCCGCGCCGCCTCAGGTGCGTCGCGGCGCGCTCGCGAACGTCAAATTCGTTCGCGGAGAGGTACCACCTCCAGAGCATCGCGACGGGCTCGCGAACGTCAAATGTGTTTGCGGAGAGTTACCGCCTCCAGAGCTTTGCGGCGCATCACGAACATCAAACAGGTTCACGGAGCTTCCTGCTTCATTGCTTCGCGGCGGCGCTCCACTATCACGGAGGGGGCTTCGCGAATGGGCTTCGCGAACCAGATTTCCAGCCAAACTTCAAACGTCCATAAATCCTAATTCGTAACTCCGTTCGGGCCCTACGACCTACCAAATTGAAGCATGAGAAATGGACTAAGATCTTGGATCATGTATGGAGGCATTTGGAAAATTTTGGGGACGCGTTTTCCGGGGTCTACAGAAGCCACCCCTAAGAACGGGGTCCCACGAGGATGAGAAGGGCGAGGCAGACTGCGTTCTTAGGAAACAACTAAGGAAAACGCGTGCATTGGGGTCCATTGTACCTCGATCGCATTGAGGATAAAACCAACTAAATCTTTAAGCCTGCGTGAGCTATGATTGGTGCAGGAAACAAGAGATAATAGGAGATCTTGTACGAGAGTGTAAAACAACGGAAGGTACGAGGGGATCGACATGGGACATCAATCACCATTTGGGGGAATCCTGAAAGAGAGAGGGGTCACGACATGGAGAGCATGGATCTCTGAACAGCCGACCTAATTTTCCCACCCTGCTCTGGTGCACGAGCGGGGTAATGCCAGGGGAGTTAGCATCAATCCAAACAGAGGGAAGTGGGAGATGGGAATCACGATACCCAAAATCCCGAACACTATGGAGATGGCATGACAATAAAGGACAACCGTTAACCGTGGCGGAGAAACGGTATCCTTACTGCATTAGCCTGAAATGGGGACAACAAATGAGGGTCGACCATTGACCATGTTCGAAACACGGGACCATGTCACAAATGTTGTCGATCAATCATTCGGGACGTTGGCCCAGGACAGTAGGCGGACCCTAGGTCGAGCATCCATACTGTTAGGGGGTCCTTCCAAACATGATCAGTCTTCCAGGACGTTGGCCCAGGACGGTAGGTGAGCCTATGCGGCATGAGACCAGGCTGTTAGGGGGTCCCTTCAGACATGAAAGGGGACGAGGGTCCGAATAAGGAGCATGAAAAGCGTGGAATATGGAGTGATGGTTTGTCCAAATAGAATCCAACACTCATGTAATTACACCACCGTGGTGGGAGTACGCCATATGGGCGCATTGGTTTGATCATGGATCATTCCTCTGGAAAGGGGGTCTGTCGCTTCCCAATGGGATCTTGGGGCATCCTGAACTTGTTCAGGGAAAAATTGCAGCTACATAGTTCCCCCCGAGGCGTCAGGCCAGAGGGCCGGAAATGGGGAGGAACATGATTTTGCGATTCCTGGGGCTGGACCATAGGTGAAATGACTTGGTGTCTCTATGTATCCCATGAGGATGGTAATCAAGCCGTACGTAGTTCTAGAAGCACAGTGTAGTCATAGAACAACACTGACAGCTGAAATCCTCTCTGGCAGAGGCTCTGGTGCATCCCATGATTAACACAGGGCATCCTGAACTTGTTCAGGGTAGAATCGTAATTTAGTTTCATGCATTGAGGACACATGGACTCCTGTAGTTTAACGTCATACGATAGGACGTGGAATGAAAGGGAAGATCCCAGGGAGCATGTGGTGCGGTAGACATAAAACCGACGTGAATGAGGACTTGGAGTCCAAATCGCACCATGTACCCCCAGAGGAAACTCTTCAGGTCGAGGGACCAAGAGTGAGGATTAGGCTGGGCCCGAAGCAGAGTGGTTGGGCATTCCTATGTACCCCATGAGGATGGGAATCAAGCCATACGTAGTTCTGGAAGCACAGTTTAACGTCATGCGGGACGGTGAGAAGCCTGGCCGTGTTGGTACACATTCCGCCAAAACTACTAAGCCCACGTGAGTCGTGCTCAGTGTGGGAAACAAGAAGTAGTGGCAGGAATTTCCCGACACAAAAAGGGGCAGGTTAGGGCAAAGGGACGCTCGGTGAATACCGTCCCAATGACACTAACACAATCATTTAGCGCACCTAGATGCGTGAAGAGAAAGAGCCGAGTATGATGGAATTCCACTTGAACATGAGGAAGTGGAAATGTGTGAATCATGGCGCTCGACATTCATATCATGATGATGGCGGTGTGACAATGGAGGATAACTGTTGACCATGGAGGAAAACCAGCATCCATATCACGTTAGCCTGGAATGGGGACAAACAAATGAGGGTCAACCATTGACCATGTTCGAAACATGGGACCATGTCACAAATGTTTCCAGAGATCCGTAGGGACATTGGCCCGAAACAATTGGAGGGCCCTTAGGTCCAGCATTCATGGAGAGCCCTTATGCCTAGTATCCATGTCGTCCGAGGGTCCTTTTGGATGTGGAAGAGGATGAGGATCCAAATAGCGAGCTCACGAAGCTTGGTCATGGGACGAAGGGAATGTCCGTATGAAAATCCCACACTTCAGGCTCTTTGTTGAAACACATCTGAATACGACAACTAGACATATTAGATAGAGGGAGCAGATTCCTTTCCCATAGGGAGATCTTAGTTTAGGGTCGTAGAATTCGGACCATGGATGGGAGGAGACATAAGAGGCACATGGTGGAGTAACTCAAACACCTGGTGTGAATGGGAATAGGGTGTGTGTACGGTGTGGTGAACAACCTGACATGAATAAGGACGTAATCCCATATCACACCGCGCGACCCCCTTGGGAGAGGCTTTAGGTCAAGGGACCAAAAGTGAAAGTTAGACTGGGCCCGCGGGGAAGTGCCCAGGCGCTCCTACGTATCTCATAAGGATGAGAATCAAGCCTCACATAGTTCTTGATGGACCTTAGACCATAAATCGTTAAAGGGAGCAGGGGACACATGGCAACAAAACCCGACGTGAAGGAGGACCTAAGCCCTACTTACCATGCATTCTCTGGGGAAATGCTCGAGTCGAGGGACCAAACACGAAGGTTAGGCTGGGCCCGCGGGGAAGTGACCGGGCGCCCCTACGTATCTCACGAGGATGAGAATCAAGCCACGCGTAGTTCTTAGAGGTGACATGGTAAGATACCAGTTCCGGGGAAAAAGGGAGTGCGGCCGTGGCCCTTGCACTAAAAGAAGCGGAATTTGAGAAATCTTTTTTGTTCTTTAAGGTGAGTGGTTTTTTTTTGTGAAGTGACATGCCTAGAGTAGTAGGCCGTGGTGTCGCCACAAGGATCAAGACGTGATGGGAGTTGACAAATGGCATGGCACGTGACCAATACCCAACGTGATTTCCTCTACAATGAGGTCACCACAATGTAGTGCCGTTTTTCGTCGTGCGGCCCGGACGATAATGTCACAGTTTAGGGTCATATGATAGGACCACACATGCATTTTATCGTCATGCGGCGCAGATGTAGCAGAGACGATGCTAGGTGGGAAATGTGTGCAGTGTTATAAAACACAATTGACAGAGACATGATCCCACATCAAATTGTACGCCAATCGGAGAGGGAGACCTTAGGCCGAGGGGCCTATATAGAGGTAAGAGGTAAAACAGGGGGAGAGACTGGTTCCCTAAATGGGCTGTACCCGAAGACAGGGCGTCCAGGCGGTCCTACGTATCCCATGAAGATAGGAATCAAGCCACACGTAGTTTTGAAGGGTGCCTTTTATTGTCATGCTGGACAAGGAATAGGAGGGATAACTCTCAGAACGGGGGTGTGCGTGGTGCATCCATTGCAAACCCAATGTGAATGAGGAAATAATCCCGCACTACGCCACGTGGTCCCGTAGTCGGGGTCCTGAAGGCAGGACCAGAGAGGTGAATTTGATGAACTCAAGATGGATCCAAAGAAAAGGGGTCTGGGCATTCCTAAGTATCCTATCAAGATAGGAATCAAGATGAACGTAGTTCCAGATGAGAATATTAGTTTATGGTTTTAGAGCTCGGACCGTTAATGGTGACAACTTCCCGAGTAAGCACAGATGTCAACCCGATTCCTAAGCCCATGTGAGTTAAACTCGGTGTGGGAAACAAGGGGGGAATCCTCATCACAATACTTGGGGCGAGTCAAACGAGAGTTGGTAGAGAGCCCCGAAGGACACATTTGACATGGCTTGTTCCCCCAACGCGCGGACGTGCACAGAGGAAAAGTACCAAAAGTTCCGAGACTCCACTTGGACACGGTGAAGTGATGAAGGGTGTGAATTGTGCACCCGACATTTTGGGCCTAATGGGTTGGCGTGGCGATAGAGGAAAACTGTTAACCATGGTGGAAACGCAGCGTCCATATCGCGTTAGACTGAGGTGGGAACAACAAATGAGCATCGACCGCTGACCATATTCGCAACGTGGGATTTTATCGATTTGTTGTCCGAAACCCTCGGGGGCATTGGCCCATAATGGTAGGAGAGCCCTTGGGCGTAGTATCCAGGCCGTTCTTGGGGGTCCCTCCGGGTGTGAAAGATGATGAAAGCCCTGATGCAGGGATACACAAAGCCTGGAAAACAGGCGACGACGTGTCTGAGTAAAGCTTGGCATTCCAGGTAATAAACTAGAGTACTGTTAGGCACATCGGTGAACTGCCGAAAAGGGATCGACGAAACAGATCAGGAGGGAAAGGTACATGGAGTGGTCTTTACGAGATCGACGTGAATGAGAAAATAACCTCATGCCACACCATACACTCCTATAAGGGAGGACCTGGGCTGTGGCCCGGAAAGGCCAAGGGGCCTGATGGTTAGGCATTGGTCAGGAAGGCCTGACCTGCTTGCAGTTTAATGTCTTGCAATGAGGACGAGGGTCGGGGACCCGAGAAGGCCAAGTGTCCTGAGGCTGGGCCTCGTAAGAGGAGGCGTACGACATGGTACATGATCCCGACGTGAATGAGGACGTAATCCCGCACCACACCGTACACCCTGGGTAAGAGGGGACCTGGGCCGGGGGGCCCGAGAAGGACAAGGGGCCTAAGGTCAGGCATTAGTCAGGAAGGCCTGACGGGCCTTCAGTTTAACGTCTTACATGAGGACGGGGGTCGGGGACCTGACAAGGCCAAGGGGCCTGAGGCTAGGCCTCATAAGAGGATGCGTATGACAGGGTACATTATCCCGGCGTGAATGAGGACGTAGTCCCACACCACACCGTACACCCCTATGGGGAATCGAGGCCGTGGTCCCGATTTCTAGCACCACCCAGGGGGAAGTTTTTCACTTCGGGATGGGGCAGAACAAATCATTGCACTCGATGTCTGGGACATCTCGGGGTGGACCCGAAGATCCAGGACACTGTTGACCATGTTTGAAATACAACGTTCCTATGGTGACCTGATATGGGAGCAACAAATGAGCGTCGACCGCTGACCAAATTCGAAATGCGGGACTTGTATCGGCTTGTTGCTTGAAAACCCTCGGGGGTGTCGGCCCGTATCGGTAGGAGAGCCCTTGGGCGTAGTATCCAGGCCGTTCTTGGGCGTCCCTCTGGGTGTGCAAAAATGATGGAATCCCAGTCAAGGAGTGGGTGAAGCATAGCTGTATCCATCCACGAAAGAGGAAAACATCTCTAGGGGGGATGTGCAGCCGGGTCGAGGCTTTCTCGATGTGAGTTGGGGAAAAAGTGTGCACCCTGCCATATCTTGACCCGAGGGGAAGATTTTGTCTTTTGGGCTGGGCCAACGGACGAAATGCCCGGGAGTTCCTACGTATCCCATTAGGACGGGAATCAATCCATACGTAGTTCTTGAAGGCCATGCAGTTTAGCGTCATGCGGTGTGGACCTGGGGGGATAGAAGAACGAGAGTGGGCACATGGTGCGACCCTTACAATCCTTGTGCGAGCGGGGTTGTATGAGCGGGGCTAAGAAAGCCTTCCCCTCGCTACACAAGGAGCCTCCGAGGAAACTATTCCCAGGGGGAATAGTGGAAGAGAAAAGCTTGGGGCTGGGCTCAAGACGAGGTGTCCGAGCATTCCTACGTATCCCATGAAGATGGGAATCAAGCCACACGTAGTTCTTGAAATACAGTTTAACGTCATGCGGGATGAGGAGCATCTCATTTGGGGATATGTACGGTACGACGAGTAATCCGACGTGAATGAGGACATAATCCCACACCATACCGTACAATCCCGCAAGAGGGTAAGTCGCGGAAAACCAGCTTGCGGCTTAACGTCTCGCGGTGATGATGGGGGGCCAGGGGCCCGAGGAGGCCAAGGGGCCTGAGGCTGAGCCTCGGTCAAGAAGGCCTGACTGGCTTGCAGTTTAACATCTTGCAGTAAGGACGGGGGGCCTTGGGGCCCGAGGAGGCAAAGGGGCCTGAGGCTGGGCCTTGGTCAGGAAGGCCTGATTGGCTTGCAGTTTAACGTCTTGCAGTAAGGACGAGGGTAGATCTTAGTTTAAATTCATAGATCTCAGACTATTTTGTAGTATATTGTCTTACAGGATGAAGATTCAGTTTAAGGTCATGCAGGACATTACAGTTTAGGGTCGTGTTGGACCATAATGGGAAGTTTAAGGTCATGCAGGACCGTTTCACAGTTTATCGTCTTGCAGGACGAAGATGCAGTTTAAGGTCGTGCGGGACCAACTTGCAGTTTAGGGTTGTGCAGGACCCTAACATGCAGTTTAAGGTCATGCGGGAGACTTTCGCAGTTTAGGGTCGTTCGGGACGAAGATGAACAGTTTTACGTCATGCAGGACGATTGTGCAGTTTAATGTCACGCAGGACGATAATGATTAGTTTAACGTCATGATGGATGAAGATGAACAGTTTTACGTCATGCAGGACGATTGTGCAGTTTAATGTCATGCAAGATGATAATGATCAGTTTAACGTCATGACGGACGAAGATGAACAGTTTTACGTCATGTAGGACGATTGTGCAGTTTAATGTCCTGCAGGACGATAATGATCAGTTTAACATCATGACGGACGAAGATGAACAGTTTTACGTCATGCAGGATGTTGATGCAGTTTAATGTCATGCAGGACGATAATGTGCAGTTTTACGTCATGTCGGACGAAGATGAACAGTTTTACGTCATGCAAGACGATGATGCAGTTTAATGTCATGCAGGACGATAATGTGCAGTTTTACGTCATGACAGACGAAGATGAACAGTTTTACATCATGCAGGACGATGATGTAGTTTAATGTCATGCAGAATGATAATGTGTAGTTTTACGTCATGACGGACGAAGATGAACAGTTTTACGTCATGCAGGACGATGATGTAGTTTAATGTCATGCAGGACAATGATTGTTATGTAGTTTAATGTCATGCAACTTGGACATGGTTGTTACGCAGTTTAACGTCATGCAACTGGGACGTGGTTGTTACGCAGTTTAACATCATGCAACTAGGATGTTAAACCATACGAATTGTGTCGGTAGAGGAATGGCCATCTCTACTTTATTCTAGTGGTTTGGGATGAGGGGGAATCTATATGATGAGAATTCCCTAAAATCCCCTGATCATGATGATCCTTCCACGAGCTGGTTTCAAGGCCGTAGGGAGGACCTTTGTGGTTGATGCAGGGTGGTGGTTGGGATGACACAGAGTGTCTCAAGAGTAGTAGGGATGACTTCATTACCTTGATCTGGATGGGTGAAGAAGCCAGGAGTGTCAGTACGACGGGGCGACGGAGCCCGCAAGGCGTGGAAGACTGGAGCGTCGGTATGACGGGGCGAGGTATCCAGGGATGCATGGAAGCCTGGACATTGGTATGACGGGGCGATGGAGCCCGGAAGGCATGGAAGCATGGCCGTCGGCACGATAGGGTGATGGAGCCCGGAAGGCGTGGAAGCCTGGAGGTCAGCACGACGGGGCGATAGAGCCCGGAAGGCGTGGAAGCCTGGACGTCAGCACGACGGGGTGATAGAGCCCAGAAGGCGTTGAAGCCTGGACGTCGGCATGACAGGGCGATGGAGACCGGAAGGCGTGGAAGCCTGGACGTCGGCACGACAAGGCGATGGAGCCCGGAAGGCGTGGAAGCCTAGACGTCAGCACGACGAGGTGATGGAGCCCAGAAGGCGTGGAAGCCTGGACGTCGGTATGACGGGGCGATGAAGCCCAGAAGGCATGGAAGCCTGGACGTCGGTACGACGGGGCGAAGGAGCCTGAAAGGTGTGGAAGCCTGGACGTCAGCACGACAGGGCGATGGATCCCGGAATGCGTGGAAGCCTGGAAGTCAGCACGACGAGGCGATGGAGCCCAGAAGGTGTAGAAGCCTAGACGTCGGTACGACGGGGCGATGGAGCCCAAAAGGTGTGGAATCCTGGACGTCGGTATGACGGGGCGATGGAGCCCAGAAGGCATGGAAGCCTGGACGTCGGTATGACGGGGCGAAGGAGCCCGGAAGGCGTGGAAGCCTGGACGTCGGCACGACAGGGCGATGGATCCTTGAAGGTGTGGAAGCCTGGACGTCAGCACGACGAGGCGATGGAGCCCAAAAGGAGTAGAATCCTAGACGTCGGTACGACGGGGCGATGGAGCCCAGAGGGCGTGGAATCCTGGACGTCGGTACGACGGGGCGATGGAGACCAGAAGGCATGGAAGCCTAGACGTCGACATGACAGGGCAATGGAGCCTGGAAGGCGTGGAAGCCTGGATGCCGGTACAATGGGGCGATGGAGCCTGGAAGGCGTGGAAGCCTGGACGTCGGCACGACGGGGCGATGGAGCCCGGAAGGCGTGGAAGCCTCGTTCCGAATGGTGGCAGTATGAGGAGCACCTCCGTAGTTCCCGGTGAAAATAGAACGGGGTTGAAAAAGTGCCGATAGAGTTGGGGAAGTATTCCCCCTTCGCGGCCTCATGAGGCGGCAGAGTTGGAGAGGAGCCGATGGAGATGGGTGGTAGAGCCACCAGCACGGCCTCTTGAGACGACGAGGTCGGCGAGGGGCCAATGGGTATGGGTGGCAGAGCCACCTGCGCGGCCTCTTGAGGCGGTGGAATCGGCGAGGAGCCAATGGAGTTGGGTGGTGGAGCCACCTGCGTGGCCTCTTGAGGCGGCGGGAGTCGGCGAGGAGCCAATGGAGATGGGTGAAGGATGCCACCTGCGCTGTAACGGCCCGAAATTTTGAATAAATCTTGTTTCCTAATTTCATGTGTTATTTTATTTTATTTTTATACTCAACAAAAATGTTTTATTTGATAAACATGATTATAATTAAAATGAGACCATTGGGTTTTGACTGTTATATGACCATTGGTCAATATGACCACTGTGAACAAAATGTTTTGATTATTGTCTCTAAATACAAGTAATCTTGGTTAATTATTATAGAAAGAAGATTCGATGGCCTCACCCAGTAGTCTTGGACCGATCGAAGCCCATCTAACAGAACTTGGGAAGGAGGTAGCACCATTGGGCTTTGCTCTGGACCAAACCCAAGCCGAACTTCATCATGTGAAGCTAGAACGGAATCGCCTTCGCGATAAGATCAAACTGATAGAAATTACTACTCGGGAAATGTTGGTTGAGCCTCCCTCAGACTCTCTCACCTTAGCACACCTTACACTTAGGTCCTATGCTGGTGTGATAAGGGGCTATGTAAGGAGACCGTAACTGACTTGTGTAATACTTTGTTTTAAATAAAAATTGGGATTTCTTCTTATGATGAAGTTTATGAATTTTCAAATGACCGGATAAATATAGTATGCATATTTTTGATGAATTTTAGAAAAATGATATTTTAAAAATGTTTATGTAAACCTTAAATAATTAAAAATGTGTAATGATTTTCAAAAAATGGTCTTCTACAATTATGTTCAGTACAAAATTTGGAGTCTAATAAGATCAACTTGATTTTTGATGAATAGTAAATTATGAATAGTGATTTTATGATTAGGATTAGTAATATGACCAAATGGATTAGTAATCTTACTTAAAGAAAGTTTTGAAATAATCTAGGCACCTTGATTAAATAATGTGATTCAATAAAATGGTTAAATAACGGTTTCATAAATTATTATTCAAGTATTAGTTTTTTCGGGTGAATATTGTTTTTTAATTAAAAATTAAATTAGAAATATTTAGACAACTAATTTGATAAAATGGATTTCATTTTTGAACTCAGAGCACCGATATTATGTTATGGTAATTTTTGTGGTTTTTTCTGAAAAAAATGAATTTTCGGTGAATAGTGTATTTATTTAAAAAATAAATTAAAAATATTTAGAAAATTATTTGTATAGAATGGAGTTCATTTTTGAAATCAGAGCATTGATATTTGATTAAGGTGAAATTTTGGGATCTTTCTGAGAAAGTTGAATTTTTAGTGAATAGTGAAAATACAGTTTTTGGGTTTCGATATGTTTAATGGCATCATAACAGTGTCATGATGATGTCATGAGTTTTTTTAAGGGTTGGCCGGCCAAGGGTGATGAATTATTGTGTGGGGGTCCCCATGTGGCCTAACTTTATGGGAAGTACCATGGGAGGGCCCATGCTTTTGAGAAAACCACTTTTGAGGTGTCCCTTGGCCATTAATGCCTTGTCCCCTCACTTTCCCTATAAATACCAAGCCCTCCTCTCATCCATTCGACTCCCCACTCTTCCCCAACAAAGTTCTGGTCTCATTACCTCCCAAAGAGTCCTCCCAAGGTGCCCCCAAGCCCTCAAGGTCCCATCCTTTGAGGTTTAAGAGTTACATTTTAAGGTAAGGGATCCGACCTCTCTCTTTCATTTCAAGTAATATCTTTTATGTCATTCCTTTTATGCTCCATGTTATTATGTTGGAGGATGTTCTTCTATACTCCTCTTACATCCCTTTTCATGTTCATATAATGAGAGATCCCCTCTTACTCTCATTATTTCTTTTTATGAAGTTTTAAGTGGCGTCGTTAGGCTGCCGAAATATTTGTAACAGATTCTTTCTCCCTTCTCATTTTTCAAGATCTATTTTCATGTAAAGTACTTAAAGTTCATTTTTAT
The DNA here is from genome assembly GCA_963277665.1 of Viscum album. Taxonomy (NCBI): domain Eukaryota; kingdom Viridiplantae; phylum Streptophyta; class Magnoliopsida; order Santalales; family Viscaceae; genus Viscum; species Viscum album. The sequence goes on along the minus strand of OY728150.1, from coordinate 621,823,199 downwards.
TATGTTGGGGTATGATCTATAAATTTATCATACTGATATTTTCTGATAATATGATGAAGGACCCCATTTTATCTCTTCAATTCAGTATTTTGAAGTTTTAAGTGGCGCCGTTAGGCTGCCGAATTTTTAAGTGGTTCTTCACCCTTCTCGTTTTGAAGTTCTACTTTCATGTCAATTCTTTCAAGTTCCTTTTTGTTATGTTGGGGTATGATCTATATATCTATCATACTGGAGTATTATGTCTATATGATGAGATACCCCATTTTATCTCTTCAATTCAGTATTTTGAAGTTTTAAGTGGCGCCGTTAGGCTGCCGAATTTTTAAGTGTTTCTTCACCCTTCTCGTTTTGAAGTTCTACTTTCATTTCAATTCTTTCAAGTTCCTTTTTGTTATATTGGGGTATGATATCTATATCTATAATACTGGAGTATTATGTTCATATGATGAGAGACCCCATTTTATCTCTTCAATTCAGTATTTTGATGTTTTAAGTGGCGCCGTTAGGCTGCCGAATGTTTAAGTGGTTCTTCACCCTTCTCGTTTTGAAGTTCTACTTTCATGTCAATTCTTTCAAGTTCCTTTTTGTTATGTTGGGGTATGATATCTATATCTATAATACTGGAGTATTATGTTAATATGATGAGAGACCCCATTTTATCTCTTTAATTCAGTATTTTGAAGTTTTAAGTGGCGCCGTTAGGCTGGCGAATTTTTAAGTGGTTCTTCACCCTTCTCGTTTTGAAGTTCTACTTTCATGTCAATTCTTTCAAGTTCCTTTTTGTTATGTTGGGGTATGATATATATATCTATCATACTAGAGTATTATGTTCATATGATGAGATACCCCATTTGATCTCTTCAATTCAGTATTTTGAAGTTTTAAGTGGCGTCGTTAGGCTGCCGAATTTTTTTAGGGGATTCTTTCACCCTTCTCATTCTTTTCAAAGTTCTACTTTCATGTCAAGTCTTTCAAGTTCCTTTTTAATTATGTTGGGGAATTATCTCTATATCTATCATAATGAACTCTTATTTTCACATGATGAGAGACCGTATTTGATCTTTTCAAATCATTTTTTTTGAAGTTTAAGTAACGCCATTAGGCTGCCGAACTTTCATAAGAGAAATCTAGTGTTTGTCTTCCTTCCATGTTTTTCATTTAAAATGGTATGTCCTTTAAATTTCATTACCATGATCATGTATACTTCTTATTCTGTCCATCTACAGTTTTATGGGTCATTTATGAATGTTTGACCCATTTTCCCTCTCTTTTTAATGTCTTCTAAAACCTTGTAACATAGCTGTTATGCTGCAGAATTTCTGTCTCAAAATGTCTCTCTCTTTTTCTAAAGTTATTTTATATTATTAAGTGAATACTAAAAGCTCTATATTCTAAAGGGGTATTCACATATATACCAAAATGTTCTATTTTAAATTCTGGGATTTACATACACGAGACCCACCTTCCTTTTCTGTGGGTTTTAAAGTGACGTAAAGATCATGTCTTTGAAGCAGTTTTTAAAACGTTGTGATTATGAAATGAAACCCATTTATTTTATGCTATATGGGTTATTTATGAAATGTTTGATGATGATATATGTGGCTCACATGATAATAAAGGCAAATTTAAGGGTTCTCCCTGATAGTGCTCCAATGCATTGGGTAATGATGTAACCACTAGAGATTACAATTTTCACGATACCTTAGGGAATAACCTTGGTAATTTTCAAATGACACCTTGGGGATGGACCTTGGTGATATGTTCATTATTGTATATGTTAAATTATGTAGCCACATATTCATGTTATGAAAATGTTATTTTTATTATGATATGCCTCATGATTTCATTCTCATGCCTTAAAGTTCTTTTCATGACTTTATTGAAGTATCTCAAGTTCACATGTAAAATGTCTCTCTTGCTTTCCTTACTGGGCCTTCTGCTCACCCTTTCCTTTGATGTATGTCCCCAGGTTCTGAGATGCAGTAATGAACCTAGGATGAACATAATGAGAATCCTTTCAAGTGTTTAAGAAGAATGTTTTTTTTGTTGTTTCATGTTTTAAGTTCCTAGTTTCCAAGACACTAAACCTTAAAGATCCTCGGTTTTGTAAAATGTAATGAAAGTTTATGTGATAAAAAGGCGGGATGCTATAGTTGGTATCAAAGGATGGTTTAGTTATTTGTGGAAATTAGGATATGAAAACTTTAGGAAGAATCCTATAGAAAAGTTAAAATATAGGAAATCTTCCTGGTATTTTGGTGAGTATTGAGTAAGGGGTTGCCAAGCAAATACATCCTTGTCTGGATACGAGCAGGTAGAGGTGGCTCTGGAACAGATGTACATAGGGGTAAAACCTGAAAACACCGCTTTGAGCTAGACTCTAACGGGAACTGGTACACGACAACGGGCCTTGCTGCACTCTTGGTTACAACACTCCCGGGGGATATGCTTTGGTAAATTCATAAGCTTAGTATGAACCATTGTTAAAGGAACAAAGATAAAATAAAATAAAGATTCACATAAGAATATATGATCATGGATAACCTAGATGAGAACCTAGGGTATCACAAGTTAGGGTATACTTTTCAACTACAAGTTATCCTTATATTCTTTAAGTTTCTTTTCATGATTATTGGCTATGTATTTAAGCCCCTAATTATAGTTCTTTTCTTAGTTAATGGCGGGAAATGGAAGAACATGTCTCAACAACCAATGTGATATGAAATGATACGATTTCCATATTAATATGATAGAGATGATTATGGGATTAAAATATGATTTTTATTTTGGAAGACGTTCACTATTTTGGGGACCCTATATGATCGAGGTAAATAGATTACAACGGTATTTTCATTGAGGAGTAAGGTTGAATTATATTTGAAGAATCGATGAATTTAAGGTGGACTTATAGTAATTTAGGTTACTTAGGGAATGATTAACCTATCTTGGGTTAAATATGTTTAGGTTAGATACTTTTGTTATATGATTTTAAGAGTGGTTGATGTTGTTTGGAGATGAACAATGAAGTTTATTTTGGAAGACTATGTTATCAAATCCTTCTTCTATTTGGGTTTCAATCTTAGTTTGGTTTATTTTGAGGAATTTTAAGGACCGTTATTTATGGAATGTACTATGATGAACTTTGGGTAGTACCATGGAACTTTGAAGATTTAAAAGTAGTTTCCATTCCTATGGGATTCTTTCTTTTTGAAGAGTTGTTTTACCTTACCCTTTCGTTTTTTGGGATAATGTTTAAAGATGAAAGAAATATATAGTTAATCTTTTGTGGATTATGTGATTCTCTAGAAGATTATTCTTGTGTTTTGATGAGACCAAGTAGTTTTGAATGCTCATAGTTTAGAGAAAAGATTAGTTTTGGGTAGAAACTTATTAAAGGATGAAACTCTACATGAAGGTAGATATATTTCCTTATGTTTTTGTTCTATGTTGTAAATGAATTCCTCAAAGTTATGAAAAGGAACGTAAAACAAAAACGTTGTTGGTTTACGTTTCCTACTAGGTAATCAAAGACCGCTTGCACACATCATAATTTTAAGATTTTCTGGTGGTTAACTTCCTCCTAATCATGTTTTCTATCACTCTCCTTTAGGACGTGACCCTTTTTTTTCTCCTCCATGTCCATATTTCCTACATGGAATCCTAGTATGAGTAAACTCGGGTGGCCTTTGTACTTCCTTTTCTTTCTTTTAAAGTAATGGTGTCACGGACTCTTTTTCCGATGTGGGACTTTCAATGAAATTTCAAAACCCAATTTTTAAAATTGCGAGGACGCAATTTCTTAAGGGGTGAAGATTGTAACGGCCCGAAATTTTGAATAAATCTTGTTTCCTAATTTCACGTGTTATTTTATTTTATTTTTATACTCAACAAAAATGTTTTATTTGATAAACATGATTATAATTAAAATGAGACCATTGGGTTCTGACTGTTATATGACCATTGGTCAATATGACCACTGTGAACAAAATGTTTTGATTATTGTCTCTAAATACAAGTAATCTTGGTTAATTATTATAGAAAGAAGATTCGATGGCCTCACCTAGTAGTCTTGGACCGATCGAAGCCCATCTAACAGAACTTGGGAAGGAGGTAGCACCATTGGGCTTTGCTCTGGACCAAACCCAAGCCGAACTTCATTATGTGAAGCTAGAACGGAATCGCCTTCACGAGAAGTTCAAACTGATAGAAATTACTACTCGGGAAATGTTGGTCGAGCCTCCCTCAGACTCTCTCACCTTAGCACACCTTACACTTAGGTCCTATGCTGGTGTGATAAAGGGCTATGTAAGGAGACCGTAACTGACTTGTGTAATACTTTGTTTTAAATAAAAATTGGGATTTCTTCTTATGATGAAGTTTATGAATTTTCAAATGACCGGATAAATATAGTATGCATATTTTTGATGAATTTTAGAAAAAGAATATTTTAAAAGTGTTTATGTAAACCTTAAATAATTAAAAATGTGTAATGATTTTCGAAAAATGGTCTTCTACAATCATCTTCAGTACAAAATTTGGAGTCTAATAAGATCAACCTGATTTTTGATGAATAGTAAATTATGAATAGTGATTTTATGATTAGGATTAGTAATATGACCAAATGGATTAGTAATCTTACTTAAAGAAAGTTTTGAAATAATCTAGGCACCTTGATTAAGTAATGTGATTCAATAAAATGGTTAAATAAGGGTTTCATAAATTATTATTCAAGTATTAGTTTTTTCGGGTGGATAGTGTTTTTTTAATTAAAATTAAATTAGAAATATTTAGAAAATTATTTTTATAAAATGGATTTCATTTTTGAACTCAGAGCACCGATATTATGTTATGGTAATTTTTGTGGTTTTTTCTGAAAAAAATGAATTTTCGGTGAATAGTGTATTTATTTAAAAAATAAATTAAAAATATTTAGAAAATTATTTGTATAAAATGGAGTTCATTTTTGAAATCAGAGCATTGATATTTGATTAAGTTGAAATTTTGTGATCTTTCTGAGAAAGTTGAATTTTTAGTGCATAGTGAAAATACAGTTTTAGGGTTTCGATATGTTTAATGACATCATAACAGTGTCATGATGATGTCATGAGTTTTTTTAAGGGTTGGACAGACAAGGGTGATGCATTATTGTGTGGGGGTCCCCATGTGGCCTAACTTTATGGGAAGTACCATGGGAGGGCCCATGCTTTTGAGAAAACCACTTTTGAGGTGTCCCTTGGCCATTAATGCCTTGTCCCCTCACTTTCCCTATAAATACCAAGCCCTCCTCTCATCCATTCGACTCCCAACTCTTCCCCAACGAAGTTATGGTCTTATTACCTCCCAAAGAGTCCTCCCAAGGTTCCCCCAAGCCCTCAAGTTCCCATCCTTTGAGGTTTAAGAGTTACATTTTAAGGTAACAGATCCGACCTCTCTCTTTCATTTCAAGTAATATCTTTTATGTCATTTATTTTATGCTCCATGTTCTTATGTTGGAGGATGTTCTTCTATACTCCTCTTACTGCCCTTTTAATTTTAATATAATTAGAGATCCCCTCTTACTCTCATTATTTCGTTTTATGAAGTTTTAAGTGGCGCCGTTAGGCTGCCGAAATATTTGTAACAGATTCTTTCTCCCTTCTCATTTTCAAGATCTATTTTCATGTAAAGTATTTCAAGTTCATTTTTATTATGTTGGGGTATGATCTCTAAATTTATCATACTGATCTTTTCTGATCATATGATGAGAGACCCCATTTTATCTCTTCAATTCAGTATTTTGAAGTTTTAAGTGGCGCCGTTAGGCTGCCGAATTTTTTAGTGGTTCTTCACCCTTCTCGATTTGAAGTTCTACTTTCATGTCAATTCTTTCAAGTTCCTTTTTGTTATGTTGGGGTATGATATATATATCTATCATACTGGAGTGTTATGTTCATATGATGAGAGACCCCATTTTATCTCTTCAATTCAGTATTTTGAAGTTTTAAGTGGCGCCGTTAGGCTGCCGAATTTTTAAGTGGTTCTTCACCCTTCTCGTTTTGAAGTTCTACTTTCATGTCAATTCTTTCAAGTTCCTTTTGTTATGTTTGGGTATGATCTCTATATCTATCATACTGGATTATTATGTTCATATGATGAGAGACCCCATTTTATCTCTTCAATTCAGTATTTTGAAGTTTTAAGTGGCGCCGTTAGGCTGCCGAATTTTTAAGTGGTTCTTCACCCTTCTCGTTTTGAAGTTCTACTTTCATGTCAATTCTTTCAAGTTTCTTTTTGTTATGTTGGGGTATGATCTCTATATCTATCATACTGGAGTATTATGTTCATATGATTAAAGACCCCATTTTATCTCTTCAATTCAGTATTTTGATGTTTTAAGTGGCGCCGTCAGGCTGCCGAATTTTTAAGTGGTTCTTCATCCTTCTCGTTTTGAAGTTCTACTTTCATGTCAATTATTTCAAGTTACTTTTTGTTATGTTGGGGTATTATCTCTATATCTATCATACTGGAGTATTATTTTCATATTATGAGAGACCCCATTTTATCTCTTCAATTCAGTATTTTGAAGTTTTAAGTGACGCCGTTAGGCTGCCGAATTTTTTTAGGGGATTCTTTCACCCTTCCCATTTTTTTCAAAGTTCTACTTTCATGTCAAGTCTTTCAAGTTCCTTTTTAATTATGTTGGGGAATTATCTCTATATCTATCATACTGAACTCTTATGTTCACATGATGAGAGACCATATTTTATCTTTTCAAATCATTTTTGTTGAAGTTTAAGTAACGCCGTTAGGCTGCCGAACTTTCATAAGAGAAATCTAGTGTTTGTCTTCCTTCCATGTTTTTCATTTCAAATGGTATGTCCTTGAAATTTTATTACCATGATCATTTATCTTTCTTATTCTGTCCATCTACAGTTTTATGGGTCATTTATGAATGTTTAACCAATTTTCCCTCTCTTTTTAATGACTTCTAAAACTTCGTAACATAGCTGTTATGCTGCAGAATTTCTGTCTCAAAATGTCTCTCTCTTTTTCTAAAGTTCTTTTATATTATTAAGTGAATACTCAAAGCTCTTTATTCTAAAGGGGTATTCACATATATACCAAAATTTTCTATTTTAAATTCTGGGATTTACATACATGAGACCCACCTTCCTTTTCTGTGGGTTTTAAAGTGACGTAAAGATCATGTCTTTAAAGCAGTTTTTAAAACGTTGTGATTATGAAATGAAACCCATTTATTTTATGCTATATGGGTTATTTATGAAATGTTTGATGATGATATATGTGGCTCACATGATAATAAAGGCAAATTTAAGGGTGCACCCTGATAGCGCTCCAATGCATTGGGTAATGATGTAACCACTAGAGATTACAATTTTCACGATACCTTGGTGAATAACCTTGGTAATTTTCAAATGACACCTTGGGGATGGACCTTGGTGATATTTTCATGATTGTATATGTTAAATTATGTAGCCACATATTCAAGTTATGAAAATGTTATTTTTATTATGATATGCCTCATGATTTCATTCTCATGCCTTAAAGTTCTTTTCATGACTTTATTGAAGTATCTCAAGTTCACATGTAAAATGTCTCTCTTTTTTTCCTTACTGGGCCTTCTGCTCACCCTTTCCTTTGATGTATTTCCCCAGGTTCTGAGATGCAGTAATGAAACTAGGATGAACATAAGGATAATCCTTTCAAGTGTTTAAGAAGAATGTTTTTTTGTTGTTTCATGTTTTAAGTTCCTGGTTTCCAAGACACTAAACCTTAAAGATCCTCGGTTTTGTAAAATGTAATGAAAGTTTATGTGATAAAAAGGCGGGATTCTATAGTTGGTATCAAAGGATGGTTTAGTTATTTGTGGAAATTAGGATATGAAAACTTTAGGAATAAGCCTATAGAAAAGTTAAAATATAGGAAATCTTCCTGGTATTTTGGTGAGTATTGAGTAAGGGGTTTCCAAGCAAATACATCCTTGTCTGGATACAAGCAGGTAGAGGTGGATCTGGCACAGATGTACATAGGGGTAAAACCTGAAAACACCACTTTGAGCTAGAATCGAACGGGAACTGGTACACTACAACGGGCCTTGCTGCACTCTTGGTTACGACACTCCCGGGGGATATGCTTTGATAAATTCATAAGCTTAGTATGAACCATTGTTAAAGGAACAAAGATAAAATAAAATAAAGATTCACATAAGAATATATGATCATGGATAACCTATATGAGAACCTAGGGGATCACAAGTTAGGGTATACTTTTCAACTACAAGTTATCCTTATATGCTTTAAGTTTCTTTTCATGATTATTGGCTATGTATTTAAGCCCCTAATTATAGTTCTTTTCATAGTTAATGGCGGGAAATGGAAGAACATGTCTCAACAACCAATGTGATATGAAATGATACGATTGCCGTATTAATATGACAGAGATGATTAGGGGATTAAAATATGATTTTTATTTTGGAAGACGTTCACTATTTTGGGGACCCTAAATGATCGAGGTAAATAGATTACAACGGTATTTTCATTGAGGAGTAAGGATGAATTATATTTGAAGAATCGATGAATTTAAGGTGGACTTATAGTAATTTAGGTTACTTATGGGAATGATTAACCTATATTGGGTTAAATATGTTTAGGTTAGATACTTTTGTTATAATATGTTAAGAGTGGTTGATGTTGTTTGGAGATGAACAATGAAGTTTATTTTGGAAGACTATGTTATCAAATCCTTCTTCTATTTGGGTTTCAATCTTAGTTTGGTTTATTTTGAGGAATTTTAAGGACCATTATTTATGGAATGGACTATGATGAACTTTGGGTAGTACCATGGATCTTTGAAGATTTAAAAGTAGTTTCCATTCCTATGGGATTCTTTCTTTTTGAAGAGTTGTTTTACCTTACCCTTTCGGTTTTTGGGATAATGTTTAAAGATGAAAGAAATATATAGTTAATCTTTTGTGTATTATGTGATTCTCTAGAAGATGATTCTTGTGTTTTGATGAGACCAAGTAGTTTTGAATGCTCATAGTTTAGAGAAAAGATTAGTTTTGGGTAGAAACTTATTAAAGGATGAAACTCTACATGAAGGTAGATATATTTCCTTATGTTTTTGTTCTATGTTGTAAATGAATTCCTCAAAGTTATGAAAAGGAACTTAAAACAAAAACGTTGTTGGTTTACGTTTCCTACTAGGTAATCAAAGACCGCTTGCACACATCATAATTTTAAGATTTTATGGTGGTTAACTTCCTCCTAATCATGTTTTCTATCACTCTCCTTTAGGACGTGACCCTTTGTTTTCTCCTCCATGTCCATGTTTCCTACATGGAATCCTAGTATGAGTAAACTCGGGTGGCCTTTGTACTTCTTTTTCTTTCTTTTAAAGTAATGGTGTCACCGACTCTTTTTTCGATGTGAGACATTCAATGAAATTTCAAAACCCAATTTTTAAAATTGCGAGGACGCAATTTCTTAAGGGGGGAAGATTGTAACGGCCCAAAATTTTGAATAAATCTTGTTTCCTAATTTCATGTGTTATTTTATTTTATTTTTATACTCAACAAAAATTTTTTATTTGATAAACATGATTATAATTAAAATGAGACCATTGGGTTCTGACTGTTATATGACCATTGGTCAATATGACCACTGTGAACAAAATGTTTTGATTATTGTCTCTAAATACAAGTAATCTTGGTTAATTATTATAGAAAAAGAAGATTCGATGGCCTCACCTAGTAGTCTTGGACCGATCGAAGCCCATCTAACAGAACTTGGGAAGGAGGTAGCACCATTGGGCTTTGATCTGGACCAAACCCAAGCCGAACTTCATCATGTGAAGCTAGAACGGAATCGCCTTCGAGAGAAGTTCAAACTGATAGAAATTACTACTCGGGCAATGTTGGTCGAGCCTCCCTCGGACTCTCTCACCTTAGCACACCTTACACTTAGGTCCTATGCTGGTGTGATAAGGGGCTATGTAAGGAGACTGTAACTGACTTGTGTAATACTTTGTTTTAAATAAAAATTGGGATTTCTTCTTATGATGAAGTTTATGAATTTTCAAATGACCGGATAAATATAGTATGAATATTTTTGATGAAGTTTAGAAAAATGATATTTTAAAAATGTTTATGTAAACCTTAAATAATTAAAAATGTGTAATGATTTTCAAAAAATGGCCTTCTACAATTATGTTCAGTACAAAATTTGGAGTCTAATAAGATCAACTTGATTTTTGATGAATAGTAAATTATGAATAGTGATTTTATGATTAGGATTAGTAATATGACCAAATGTATTAGTAATCTTACTTAAATAAAGTTTTGAAATAATCTAGGCACCTTGATTAAGTAATGTGATTCAATAAAATGGTTAAATAACGGTTTCATTAATTATTATTCAATTATTAGTTTTTTCTGGTGAATAGTGTTTTTTTAATTAAAAATTAAATTAGAAATATTTAGAAAGTTATTTTTATAAAATGGATTTCATTTTTGAACTCAGAGCACCGATATTATGTTATGGTAATTTTTGTGGTTTTTTCTGAAAAAAATGAATTTTCGGTGAATAGTATATTTATTTAAAAAATAAATTAAAAATATTTAGAAAATTATTTGTATAAAATGGAGTTAATTTTTGAAATCAGAGCATTGATATTTGATTAAGGTGAAATTTTGGGATCTTTCTGAGAAAGTTGAATTTTTAGTGAATAGTGAAAATACAGTTTTAGGGTTTCGATATGTTTAATGACATCATAACAGTGTCATGATGATGTCATGAGTTTTTTTAAGGGTTGGCCGGCCAAGGGTGATGAATTATTGTGTGGGGGTCCCCATGTGGCCTAACGTTATGGGAAGTACGATGGGAGGGCCCATGCTTTTGAGAAATCCACTTTTGAGGTGTCCCTTGGCCATTAATGCCTTGTCCCCTCACTTTCCCTATAAATACCAAGCCCTCCTCTCATCCATTTCACTCCCCACTCTTCCCCAACGAAGTTCTGGTCTCATTACCTCCCAAAGAGTCCTCCCAAGGTGCCCCAAGCCCTCAAGGTCCCATCCTTTGAGGTTTAAGAGTTACATTTTAAGGTTAGGGATCCGACCTCTCTCTTTCATTTCAAGTAATATCTTTTATGTCATTCCTTTTATGATCTATGTTCTTATGTTGGAGGATGTTCTTCTATACTCCTCTTAATTCCCTTTTCATGTTCATATAATGAGAGATCCCCTCTTACTCTCATTATTTCGTTTTATGAAGTTTTAAGTGGCGCCGTTTGGCTGCCGAAATTTTTGTAACGGATTCTTTCTCCCTTCTCATTTTTCAAGATCTATTTTCATGTAAAGTATTTCTAGTTCATTTTTATTATGTTGGGGTATGATATATAAATTTATCATACTGATATTTTCTGATCATATGATGAGAGACCCCATTTTATCTCTTCAATTCAGTATTTTGAAGTTTTAAGTGGCGCCGTTAGGCTGCCGAATTTTTTAGTGGTTCTTCACCCTTCTCGTTTTGAAGTTCTACTTTCATGTCAATTCTTTCAAGTTCCTTTTTGTTATGTTGGGGTATGATCTATATATATATCATACTGTAGTATTATGTTCATATGATGAGAGACCCCATTTTATCTCTTCAATTCAGTATTTTGAAGTTTTAAGTGGCGCCGTTAGGCTGCCGAATTTTTAAGTGGTTCTTCACCCTTCTCGTTTTGAAGTTCTACTTTCATGTCAATTCTTTCAAGTTCTGTTTTGTTATGTTGGGGTATGATCTATATATCTATCATAATGGAGTATTATGTTCATATTATGAGAGACCCCATTTTATCTCTTCAATTTAGTATTTTGAAGTTTTAAGTGGCGCCGTTAGGCTGCCAAATTTTTAAGTGGTTCTTCACCCTTCTCGTTTTGAAGTTCTACTTTCATGTCAATTATTTCAAGTTCCTTTTTGTTATGTTGGGGAATGATATCTATATCTATCATAATGGAGTATTATGTTCATATGATGAGAGACCCCATTTTATCTCTTCAATTCAGTATTTTGAAGTTTTAAGTGGCGCCGTTAGGCTGCCGAATTTTTAAGTGGTTCTTCACCCTTCTCGTTTTGAAGTTCTACTTTCATGTCAATTCTTTAAAGTTCCTTTTTGTTATGTTGGGGTATGATATCTATATCTATCATACTGGATTATTATGTTCATATGACGAGAGACCCCATTTGATCTCTTCAATTCAGTATTTTGAAGTTTTAAGTGGCGCCGTTAGGCTGCCGAATTTTTTTAGGGGATTCTTTCACCCTTCTCATTCTTTTCAAAGTTCTACTTTCATGTTAAGTCTTTCAAGTTCCTTTTTAATTATTTTGGGGAATTATCTCTATATCTATCATACTGAACTCTTATGTTCACATGATTAGAGACCGTATTTTATCTTTTCAAATCATTTTTGTTGAAGTTTAAGTAACGCCTTTAGGCTGCCGAACTTTCATAAGAGAAATCTAGTGTTTGTCTTCCTTCCATGTTTTTCATTTCAAATGGTATGTACTTGAAATTTCATTACCATGATCATGTATCCTTCTTATTCTGTCCATATACAGTTTTATGGGTCATTTATGAATGTTTGACCCATTTTCCCTCTCTTTTTAATGTCTTCTAAAACCTCGTAACATAGCTGTTATGCTGCAGAATTTCTGTCTCAAAATGTCTCTCTCTTTTTCTAAAGTTCTTTTATATTATTAAGTGAATACTCAAAGCTCTTTATTCTAAATGGGTATTCACATATATACCAAAATGTTCTATTTTAAATTCTGGGATCTACATACATGAGACCCACCTTCCTTTTCTGTGGGTTTTAAAGTGACGTAAAGATCATGTCTTTAAAGCACTTTTTAAAACGTTGTGATTATGAAATGAAACCCATTTATTTTATGCTATATGGGTTATTTATGAAATGTTTGATGATTATATATGTGGCTCACATGATAATAAAGTCAAATTTAAGGGTGCGCCCTGATAGCACTCCAATGCATTGGGTAATGATGTAACCACTAGAGATTACAATTTTCACGATACCTTGGTGAATAACCTTGGTAATTTTCAAATGACACCTTGGGGATGGACCTTGGTGATATGTTCATGATTTTATATGTTAAATTATGTAGCCACATATTCAAGTTATGAAAATGTTATTTTTATTATGATATGCCTCATGATTTCATTCTCATGCCTTAAAGTTCTTTTCATGACTTTATTGAAGTATCTCAAGTTCACATGTAAAATGTCTCTCGTGTTTTCCTTACTGGGCCTTCTGCTCACCCATTCCTTTGATGTATGTCCCCAGGTTCTGAGATGCAGAAATGAACCTAGGATGAACATAAGGAGAATCCTTTCAAGTGTTTAAGAAGAATGTTTTTTTTTGTTGTTTCATGTTTTAAGTTCCTGGTTTCCAAGACACTAAACCTTAAAGATCCTCGGTTTTGTAAAATGTAATGAAAGTTTATGTGATAAAAAGGCGGGATGCTATAGTTGGTATCAAAGGATGGTTTAGTTATTTGTGGAAATTAGGATATGAAAACTTTAGGAAGAATCCTATAGAAAAGTTAAAATATAGGAAATCTTCCTGGTATTTTGGTGAGTATTGAGTAAGGGGTTTCCAAGAAAATACATCCTTGTTTGGATACGAGCAGGTAGAGGTGGCTCTGGCACAGATGTACATAGGGGTAAAACCTGAAAACACCGCTTTGAGCTAGACTCGAATGGGAACTGGTACACGACAACGGGCCTTGCTGCACTCTTGGTTACGACACTCCCGGGGGATATGCTTTGGTAAATTCATAAGCTTAGTATGAACCATTGTTAAAGGAACAAAGATAAAATAAAATAAAGATTCACATAAGAATATATGATCATGGATAACCTATATGAGAACCTAGGGGATCACAAGTTAGGGTATACTTTTCAACTACAATTTATCCTTATATGCTTTAAGTTTCTTTTCATGATTATTGGCTATGTATTTAAGCCCCTAATTATAGTTCTTTTCTTAGTTAATGGAGGGAAATGGAAGAACATGTCTCAACAACCAATGTGATATGAAATGATACGATTGCCATATTAATATGACAGAGATGATTAAGGGATTAAAATTTGATTTTTATTTTGGAAGACGTTCACTATTTTGGGGACCCTATATGATCGAGGTAAATAGATTACAACGGTATTTTCATTGAGGAGTAAGGTTGAATTATATTTGAAGAATCGATGAATTTAAGGTGGACTTATAGTAATTTAGGTTACTTATGGGAATGATTAACCTATCTTGGGTTAAATATGTTTAGGTTAGATACTTTTGTTATAAGATGTTAAGAGTGGTTGATGTTGTTTGGAGATGAACAATGAAGTTTATTTTGGAAGACTATGTTATCAAATCCTTTTTCTATTTGGGTTTCAATCTTAGTTTGGTTTATTTTGAGGAATTTTAAGGACCGTTATTTATGGAATGGACTATGATGAACTTTGGGTAGTACCATGGAACTTTGAAGATTTAAAAGTAGTTTCCATTCCTATGGGATTCTTTCTTTTTGAAGAGTTGTTTTACCTTACCCTTTCGGTTTTTGGGATAATGTTTAAAGATGAAAGAAATATATAGTTATTCTTTTGTGGATTATGTGATTCTCTAGAAGATGATTCTTGTGTTTTGATGAGACCAAGTAGTTTTGAATGCTCATAGTTTAGAGAAAAGATTAGTTTTGGGTAGAAACTTATTAAAGGATGAAACTCTACATGAAGGTAGATATATTTCCTTATGTTTTTGTTCTATGTTGTAAATGAATTCCTCAAAGTTATGAAAAGGAACGTAAAACAAAAACGTTGTTGGTTTACGTTTCCTACTAGGTAATCAAAGACCGCTTGCACACATCATAATTTTAAGATTTTCTGGTGGTTAACTTCCTCCTAATCATGTTTTCTTTGACTCTCCTTTAGGACGTGACCCTTTGTTTTCTCCTCCATGTCCATGTTTCCTACATGGAATACTAGTATGAGTAAACTCGGGTTACCTTTGTACTTCCTTTTCTTTCTTTTAATGTAATGGTGTCACAGACTCTTTTTCCGATGTGGGACTTTTAATGAAATTTCAAAACCCAATTTTTAAAATTGCGAGGACACAATTTCTTAAGGGGGGAAGATTGTAACGACCCGAAATTTTGAATAAATCTTGTTTCCTAATTTCATGTGTTATTTTATTTTATTTTTATACTCAACAAAAATGTTTTATTTGATAAACATGATTATAATTAAAATGAAACCATTGGGTTCTGACTGTTATATGACCATTGGTCAATATGACCACTGTGAACAAAATGTTTTGATTATTGTCTCTAAATACAAGTAATCTTGGTTAATTATTATAGAAAGAAGATTCGATGGCCTCACCTAGTAGTCTTGGACCGATCGAAGCCCATATAACAGAACTTGGGAAGGAGGTAGCACCATTGGGCTTTTCTCTGGACCAAACCCAAGCCGAACTTCATCATGTGAAGCTAGAACGGAATCGCCTTCACGAGAAGTTCAAACTGATAGAAATTACTACTCGGGCAATGTTGGTCGAGCCTCCCTCGGACTCTCTCACCTTAGCACACCTTACACTTAGGTCCTATGCTGGTGTGATAAGGGGCTATGTAAGGAGACCATAACTGACTTGTGTAATACTTTGTTTTAAATAAAAATTGGGATTTCTTCTTATGATGATGTTTATGAATTTTCAAATGACCGGATAAATATAGTATGCATATTTTTGATGAAGTTTAGAAAAAGGATATTTTAAAAATGTTTATGTAAACGTTAAATAATTAAAAATGTGTAATGATTTTCAAAAAATGGTCTTCTATAATTATGTTCAGTACAAAATTTGGAGTCTAATAAGATCAACTTGATTTTTGATGAATAGTAAATTATGAATAGTGATTTTATGATTAGGATTAGTAATATGACCAAATGGATTAGTAATATTACTTAAATAAAGTTTTGAAATAATCTAGGCACCTTGATTAAGTAATGTGATTCAATAAAATGGTTAAATAACGGTTTCATAAATTATTATTCAAGTATTAGTTTTTTCGGGTGAATAGTGTTTTTTAATTAAAAATTAAATTAGAAATATTTAGAATTTTTTTTTATAAAATGGATTTCATTTTTGAACTCAGATCACCGATATTATGTTATGGTAATTTTTGTGGTTTTTTCTGAAAAAAATGAATTTTCGGTGAATAGTGTATTTATTTAAAAAATAAATTAAAAATATTTAGAAAATTATTTGTATAAAATGGAGTTAATTTTTGAAATCAGAGAATTGATATTTGATTAAGGTGAAATTTTGGAATCTTTCTGAGAAAGTTGAATTTTTAGTGAATAGTGAAAATACAGTTTTAGGGTTTCGATATGTTTAATGACATCATAACAGTGTCATGATGATGTCATGAGTTTTTTTAAGGTTTGGCCGGCCAAGGGTGATGAATTATTGTGTGGGGGTCCCCATGTGGACTAAATTTATGGGAAGTACCATGGGAGGGCCCATGGTTTTGAGAAAACCACTTTTGAGGTGTCCCTTGGCCATTAATGCCTTGTCCCCTCACTTTCCCTATAAATACCAAGCCCTCCTCTCATCCATTCGACTCCCCACTCTTCCCCAACGAAGTTCTGGTCTCATTACCTCCCAAAGAGTCCTCCCAAGGTGCCCCCAAGCCCTCAAGGTCCCATCCTTTGAGGTTTAAGAGTTACATTTTAAGGTAAGGGATCCGACCTCTCTCTTTCATTTCAAGTAATATCTTTTATGTCATTCCTTTTATGATCCATGTTCTTATGTTGGAGGATGTTCTTCTATACTCCTCTTACTGCGCTTTTCATTTTCATATAATGAGAGATCCCCTCTTACTCTCATTATTTCATTTTATGAAGTTTTAAGTGGCGCCGTTAGGCTGCCGAAATATTTGTAACAGATTCTTTCTCCCTTCTCATTTTCAAGATCTATTTTCATGTAAAGTATTTCAAGTTCATTTTTATTTTGTTGGGGTATGATATCTAAATTTATCATACTGATCTTTTCTGATCATATTATGAGATAACCCATTTTATCTCTTCAATTCAGTATTTTGAAGTTTTAAGTGGCGCCGTTAGGCTGCCGAATTTTTAAGTGGTTCTTCACCCTTCTCGTTTTGAAGTTCTACTTTCATGTCAATTCTTTCAAGTTCCTTTTTGTTATGTTGGGGTATGATCTATATATCTATCATACTGGAGTGTTATTTTCATATGATGAGAGACCACATTTTATCTCTTCAATTCAGTATTTTGAAGTTTTAAGTGGCGCCGTTAGGCTGCCGAATTTTTAAGTGGTTCTTCACCCTTCTCATTTTGAAGTTCTACTTTCATGTCAATTCTTTCAAGTTCCTTTTTGTTATGTTGGGGTATGATCTCTATATATATCATACTGGAGTATTATGTTCATATGATTAGAGACCCAATTTTATCTCTTCAATTCAGTATTTTGATGTTTTAAGTGGCACCGTTAGGCTGCTGAATTTTTAAGTGGTTCTTCACCCTTCTCGTTTTGAAGTTCTACTTTCATGTCAATTCTTTCAAGTTCATTTTTGTTATGTTGGGGTATGATATCTATATCTATCATACTGGAGTATTATGTTCATATTATGAGATACCCCATTTTATCTCTTCAATTCAGTATTTTGAAGTTTTAAGTGGCGCCGTTAGGCTGCCGAATTTTTAAGTGGTTCTTCACCCTTCTCGTTTTGAAGTTCTACTTTCATGTCAATTCTTTCAAGTTCCTTTTTGTTATGTTGGGGTATTATCTTTATATCTATCATACTGGAGTATTATGTTCATATGATTAGAGACCCCATTTTATCTCTTCAATTCAGTATTTTGATGTTTTAAGTGGCGCCGTTAGGCTGCCGAATTTTTTTAGGGGATTCTTTCACCCTTCTCATTCTTTTCAAAGTTCTACTTTCATGTCAAGTCTTTCAAGTTCCTTTTTAATTATGTTGGGGAATTATCTCTATATCTATCATACTGAACTCTTATGTTCACATGATGAGAGACCGTATTTGATCTTTTGAAATCATTTTTGTTGAAGTTTAAGTAACGCCGTTAGGCTGCCGAACTTTCATAAGAGAAATCTAGTGTTTGTCTTCCTTCCATGTTTTTCATTTCAAATGGTATGTACTTGAAATTTCATTACCATGATCATGTATCCTTCTTATTCTGTCCATATACAGTTTTATGGGTCATTTATTAATGTTTGACCCATTTTCCCTCTATTTTTAATGTCTTCTAAAACCTCGTAACATAGCTGTTATGCTGCAGAATTTCTCTCTCAAAATGTCTCTCTCTTTTTCTAAAGATCTTTTATATTATTAAGTGAATACTAAAAGCTATTTATTCTAAAGGGGTATTCACATATATACCAAAATGTTCTATTTTAAATTATGGGATTTACATACATGAGACCCACCTTCCTTTTCTGTGGGTTTTAAAGTGACGTAAAGATCATGTCTTTAAAGCATTTTTTAAAACGTTGTGATTATGAAATGAATCCCATTTATTTTATGATATCTGGGTTATTTATGAAATGTTTGATGATGATATATGTGGATCACATGATAATAAATGCAAATTTAAGGGTGCCCCTGATAGCGCTCCAATGCATTGGGTAATGATGTAACCACTAGAGATTACAATTTTCACGATACCTTGGTGAATAACCTTGGTAATTTTCAAATGACACCTTTGGGATGGACCTTGGTGATATGTTCATGATTGTATATGTTAAATTATGTAGCCACATATTCAAGTTATGAAAATGTTATTTTTATTATGATATGCCTCATGATTTCATTCTCATGCCTTAAAGTTCTTTTCATGACTTTATTGAAGTATCTCAAGTTAACATGTAAAATGTCTCTCTTGTTTTCCTTACTGGGCCTTCTGCTCACCCTTTCCTTTGATGTATGTCCCCAGGTTCTGAGATGCAGTAATGAACCTAGGATGAACATAAGGATAATCCTTTCAAGTGTTTAAGAAGAATGTTTTTTTTGTTGTTTCATGTTTTAAGTTCCTGGTTTCCAAGACACTAAACCTTAAAGATCCTCGGTTTTGTAAAATGTAATGAAAGTTTATGTGATAAAAACGCGGGATGCTATAGTTGGTATCAAATGATGGTTTAGTTATTTGTGGAAATTAGGATATGAAAATATTAGGAAGAAGCCTATAGAAAAGTTAAAATATAGGAAATCTTCTTGGTATTTTGGTGAGTATTGAGTAAGGGGTTGCCAAGAAAATACATCCTTGTCTGGATACGAGCAGGTAGAGGTGGCTCTGGCACAGATGTACATAGGGGTAAAACCTGAAAACACCGCTTTGAGCTAGACTCGAACGGGAACTGGTACACGACAACGGGCCTTGCTGCACTCTTGGTTACGACACTCCCGGGGGATATGCTTTGGTAAATTCATAAGCTTAGTATGAACCATTGTTAAAGGAACAAAGATAAAATAAAATAAAGATTCACATAAGAATATATGATCATGGATAACCTAGATGAGAACCTAGGGGATCACAAGTTAGGGTATACTTTTCAACTACAAGTTATCCTTATATGCTTTAAGTTTCTTTTCATGATTATTGGATATGTATTTAAGCCCCTAATTATAGTTCTTTTCTTAGTTAATGGCGGGAAATGGAAGAACATGTCTCAAAAACCAATGTGATATGAAATGATACGATTGCCGTATTAATATGACAGAGATGATTAGGGGATTAAAATATGATTTTTATTTTGGAAGATGTTCACTATTTTGGGGACCCTATATGATCGAGGTAAATAGATTACAACAGTATTTTCATTGAGGAGTAAGGTTGAATTATATTTGAAGAATCGATGAATTTAAGGTGGACTTATAGTAATTTAGGTTACTTATGGGAATGATTAACCTATCTTGGGTTAAATATGTTTAGGTTAGATACTTTTGTTATAAGATGTTAAGAGTGGTTGATGTTGTTTGAAGATGAACAATGAAGTTTATTTTGGAAGACTATGTTATCAAATCCTTCTTCTATTTGGGGTTCAATCTTAGTTTGGTTTATTTTGAGGAATTTTAAGGACCGTTATTTATGGAATGGACTATGATGAACTTTGGGTAGTACCATGGAACTTTGAAGATTTAAAATTAGTTTCCACTCCTATGGGATTCTTTCTTTTTGAAGAGTTGTTTTACCTTACCCTTTCGGTTTTTGGGATAATGTTTAAAGATGAAAGAAATATATAGTTAATCTTTTGTGGATTATGTGATTCTCTAGAAGATGATTCTTGTGTTTTGATGAGACCAAGTAGTTTTGAATGCTCATAGTTTAGAGAAAAGATTAGTTTTGGGTAGAAACTTATTAAAGGATGAAACTCTACATGAAGGTAGATATATTTCCTTATGTTTTTGTTCTATGTTGTAAATGAATTCCTCAAAGTTATGAAAAGGAACGTAAAACAAAAACGTTATTGGTTTACGTTTCCTACTAGGTAATCAAAGACTGCTTGCACACATCATAATTTTAAGATTTTCTGGAGGTTAACTTCCTCCTAATCATGTTTTCTATCACTCTCCTTTAGGACGTGACCCTTTGTTTTCTCCTCCATGTCCATGTTTCCTACATGGAATCCTAGTATGAGTAAACTCGGGTGGCCTTTGGACTTCCTTTTCATTCTTTTAAAGTAATGGTGTCACAGACTCTTTTTCCGATGTGGGACTTTCAATGAAATTTCAAAACCCAATTTTTAAAATTGTGAGGACGCAATTTCTTAAGGGGGGAAGATTGTAACGGCCCGAAATTTTGAATAAATATTGTTTCCTAATTTCATGTGTTATTTTATTTTATTTTTATACTCAACAAAAATGTTTTATTTGATAAACATGATTATAATTAAAATGAGACCATTGGGTTCTGACTGTTATATGACCATTGGTCAATATGACCACTGTGAACAAAATGTTTTTATTATTGTCTCTAAATACAAGTAATCTTGGTTAATTATTATAGAAAGAAGATTCGATGGACTCACCTAGTAGTCTTGGACCGATCGAAGCCCATCTAACAGAACTTGGGAAAGAGGTAGCACCATTGGGCTTTGCTCTGGACCAAACCCAAGCCGAACTTCATCATGTAAAGCTAGAACGGAATCGACTTCGCGTGAAGTTCAAACTGATAGAAATTACTACTCGGGCAATGTTGGTTGAGCCTCCCTCGGACTCTTTCACCTTAGCACACCTTACACTTAGGTCCTATGCTGGTGTGATAAGGGGCTATGTAAGGAGACCGTAACTTAATTGTGTAATACTTTGTTTTAAATAAAAATTGGGATTTCTTCTTATGATGAAGTTTATGAATTTTCAAATGACCGGATAAATATAGTATGCATATTTTTGATGAATTTTAGAAAAAGGATATTTTAAAAATGTTTATGTAAAACTTAAATAATTTAAAATGTGTAATGATTTTCAAAAAATGGTCTTCTACAATTATGTTCAGTACAAAATTTGGAGTCTAATAAGATCAACATGATTTTTGATGAATAGTAAATTATGAATAGTGATTTTATGATTAGGATTAGTAATATGACCAAATGGATTAGTAATATTACTTAAAGAAAGTTTTGAATTAATCTAGGCACCTTGATTAAGTAATGTGATTCAATAAAATGGTTAAATAATGGTTTCATAAATTATTATTCAAGTATTAGTTTTTTTGGATGAATAGTGTGTTTTTAATTAAAAATTAAATTAGAAATATTTAGAAAATTATTTTTATAAAATGGATTTCATTTTTGAACTCAGAGCACCGATATTATGTTATGGTAATTTTTGTGGTTTTTTCTGAAAAAAATGAATTTTCGGTGAATAGTGTATTTATTTAAAAAATAAATTAAAAATATTTAGAAAATTATTTGTATAAAATGGAGTTCATTTTTGAAATCAGAGCATTGATATTTGATTAAGGTGAAATTTTGGGATCTTTAAGAGAAAGTTGAATTTTTAGTGAATAGTGAAAATACAGTTTTAGGGTTTCGATATGTTTAATGACATCATAACAGTGTCTTGATGATGTCATGAGTTTTTTTAAGGGTTGGCCGGACAAGGGTGATGAATTAGTTTGTGGGGGTCCCCATGTGGCCTAACTTTATGGGAAGTACCATGGGAGGGCCCATGCTTTTGAGAAAACCACTTTTGAGGTGTCCCTTGGCCATTAATGCCTTGTCCCCTCACTTTCCCTATAAATACCAAGCCCTCCTCTCATCCATTCGACTCCCCACTCTTTCCCAACGAAGTTCTGGTCTCATTACCTCCCAAAGAGTCCTCCCAAGGTGCCCCCAAGCCCTCAAGGTCCCATCCTTTGAGGTTTAAGAGTTACATTTTAAGGTAAGGGATCCGACCTCTCTCTTTCATTTCAAGTAATATCTTTTATGTCATTCCTTTTATGCTCCATGTTCTTATGTTGGAGGATGTTCTTATATACTCCTCTTACTTCCCTTTTCATGTTCATATAATTAGGGATCCCCTCTTACTCTCATTATTTCGTTTTATGAAGTTTTAAGTGGCGCCGTTAGGCTGCCGAAATTTTTGTAACGGATTCTTTCTCCCTTCTCATTTTTCAAGATCTATTTTCATGTAAAGTATTTCAATTTCATTTTTATTATGTTGGGGTATGATCTCTAAATTTATCATACTTATCTTTTCTGATCATTTGATGAGAGGCCCCATTTTATCTCTTCAATTCAGTATTTTGAAGTTTTATGTGGCGTCGTTAGGCTGCCGAATTTTTTAGTGGTTCTTCACCCTTCTTGTTTTGAAGTTCCACTTTCATGTCAATTCTTTCAAGTTCCTTTTTTTTATGTTGGGGTATGATCTATATATCTATCATACTGTAGTATTATGTTAATATTATGAGAGAACCCATTTTATATCTTCAATTCAGTATTTTTAAGTTTTAAGTGGCGCCGTTAGGCTGCCGAATTTTTAAGTGGTTCTTCACCCTTCTCGTTTTGAAGTTCTACTTTCATGTCAATTCTTTCAAGTTCTTTTTTGTTATGTTGGGGTATGATCTCTATATCTATCATACTGTATTATTATGTTCATATTATGAGAGGCCCCATTTTATCTCTTCAATTCAGTATTTTGAAGTTTTAACTGGCACCATTAGGCTGCCGAATTTTTAAGTGGTTCTTCACCCTTCTCGTTTTGAAGTTCTACTTTCATGTCAATTATTTAAAGTTCCTTTTTGTTATGTTGGGGTATCATCTCTATATCTATCATACTGTAGTATTATGTTCATATGATGAGAGACCCCATTTTATCTCTTCAATTCAGTATTTTGAAGTTTTAAGTGGCGCCGTTAGGCTGCCGAATTTTTAAGTGGTTCTTCACCCTTCTCGTTTTGAAGTTCTACTTTCATGTCAATTCTTTCAAGTTCCTTTTTGTTATGTTGGGGTATGATCTCTATATCTATCATACTGGAGTATTATGTTCATATGATGAGAGACCCCATTTGATCTCTTCAATTCAGTATTTTGAAGTTTTAAGTGGCGCCGTTAGGCTGCCGAATGTTTTTAGGGGATTCTTTCACCCTTCTCATTCTTTTCAAAGTTCTACTTTCATGTCAAGTATTTCAAGTTCCTTTTTAATTATGTTGGGAAATTATCTCTATATATATCATAATGAATTCTTATGTTCACATGATGAGAGACCGTATTTGATCTTTTCAAATCATTTTTGTTGAAGTTTAAGTAACGCCTTTAGGCTGCCGAACTTTCATAAGAGAAATCTAGTGTTTGTCTTCCTTCCATGTTTTTCATTTCAAATGGTATGTCATTGAAATTTCATTACCATGATAATTTATCCTTCTTATTCTGTCCATCTACAGTTTTATGGGTCATTTATGAATGTGTGACCCATTTTCCCTCTCTTTTTAATGTCTTCTAAAACCTCGTAACATAGCTGTTATGCTGCAGAATTTCTGTCTCAAAATGCCTCTCTCTTTTTCTAAAGTTCTTTTATATTATTAAGTGAATACTCAAATCTCTTTATTCTAAAGGGGTATTCACATATATACCAAAATGTTCTATTTTAAGTTCTGGGATTTACATACATGAGACCCACCTTCCTTTTCTGTGGGTTTTAAAGTGACGTAAAGATCATGTCTTTAAAGCAGTTTTTAAAACGTTGTGATTATGAAATGAAACCCATTTATTTTATTCTATATGGGTTATTTATGAAATGTTTGATGATTATATATGTGGATCACATGATAATAAAGGAAAATTTAAGGGTGCGCCCTGATAGCGCTCCAATGCATTGGGTAATGATGTAACCACTAGAGATTACAATTTTCACGATACCTTGGTGAATAACCTTGGTAATTTTCAAATGACACCTTGGGGATGGACCTTGGTGATATGTTCATGATTTTATATGTTAAATTATTTAGCCACATATTCAAGTTATGAAAATGTTATTTTTATTATGATATGCCTCATGATTTCATTCTCATGCCTTAAAGTTCTTTTCACGACTTTATTGAAGTATCTCAAGTTCACATGTAAAATGTCTCTCTTGTTTTCCTTACTGGGCCTTCTGCTCACCCTTTCCTTTGATGTATGTCCCCATGTTCTGAGACGCAGTAATGAACCTAGGATGAACATAAGGAGAATCCTTTCAAGTGTTTAAGAATAATGTTTTTTTTTGTTGTTTCATGTTTTAAGTTCCTGGTTTCCAAGACACTAAACCTTAAAGATCCTCAGTTTTGTAAAATGTAATGAAATTTTATGCGATAAAAAGGTGGGATTCTATATGCGTGGCCTCTTGAGGCGGCGGAATCTGCGATCAGCTGATGGAGTTGGGTGGTGGAGCCACCTGCGCGGCCTCTTGAGGCGGTGGAGTCGGCGAGGAGCCGATGGAGTTGGGTGGTGGAGCCACCTGCGCGGCCTCTTGAGGCGACAGAATCGGCGAGGAGCCGATGGAGATGGGTGGCGGATGCCGCCTGCGCGACCTCTTGAGGCGGCGGAGTCGGCGAGGAGCCGATGGAGATGGGTGGGGGATTCCACCTGCGCGGCCTCTTGAGGCGGCGGAGTCGGCGAGGAGCCGATGGAGATGGGTGGCGGATGCCACCTGCGCGGCCTCTTGAGGCGGCGGAGTCGGCGAGGAGCTGATGGAGTTGGGTGGCAGAGCCACCTGCGCGACCTCTTGAGGCATCGGACTCGGCGAGGAGCCAATGAAGATGGGTGGAGGATGCCACCTGTGTGACCTCTTGAGGTGGCGGGAGTCGGCGAGGAGCCGATGGAGATGGGTGGCGGATGCCACCTGCGCGGCCTCTTGAGGCGGCGGAGTCAGCGAGGAGCCGATGGAGTCGGGTGGCGGAGCCACCTGCGCGGCCTCTTGAGGTGGTGGAGTCGGCGAGGAGCCGATGGAGTCGGGTGGCGGAGCCACCTGTGCGGCCTCTTGAGCCGGCGGAGTCGGCGAGGAGCCGATGGAGTCGGGTGGCGGAGCCACCTGCGCGGCCTCTTGAGCCGGCAGAGTCGGCGAGGAGCCGATGGAGATGGGTGGCGGATGCCACCTGCAAGGCCTTTTGAGGCGGAGGAGTCGGCGAGGAGCCAATGGAGTTGGGTGGCGGAGCCACCTGCGCGGCCTCTTGAGGCGGCGGAGTCGGCGAGGAGCCGATGGAGTCGGGTGGCGGAGCCACCTGCGCGACCTCTTGAGGTGGCGGAGTCGGCGAGGAGCCGATGGAGTCGGGAAGCGAAGCCACCTGCGCGGCCTCTTGAGGCGGAGGATTCGGGGAGGAGCCGATGGAGATTGGTGGAGGAGCCACCTGCGTGGCCTCTTGAGGCGGAGGAGTCGGCGAGGAGCCGATGGAGTCAGGTGGCGGAGCCACCAGCGCGGCCTCTTGAGGTGGCAGTGTCGGCGAGGAGCCGATGGAGATGGGTGGCGGAGCCACCTTCGTGGCCTCTTGAGGCGGCGGAGTCTGTGAGGAGCCGATGGAGATGGGCGGCGGAGCCACCTGCGCGGCCTCTTGAGGCGGCGGAGTCGGCGAGGAGCCGATGGATTTGGGTGGCGGAGCCACCTGCGCGGCCTCTTGAGGCGGCAGAGTCGGCGAGGAGTCGATGGAGGGGGGTGGCGGAGCCACCTGCGCGGCCTCTTGAGGCCGAGGAGTCGGCGAGGAGCCGATGGACTGTAGTCTTCAAACACCGGATGTTACTCATCCTCTCTCATATAATGGAGATGGGATTCACATGGGTGATTCCTCAATTTTCCCGACACATTTGGTCTACTCTCTATTGAAGGAGAAGAGATTCACGTCGGGTTCACCATTTCTATTTCCGACGCTTTCGCCGGGGTGCGCGTATCCGTCTGTGGAGGACGCACTGCTGTTGCCCCGCATTCCCACTTTCCAAAGGCGGGCGACATTCGTTCCTTGTTCAGGTACGTCTGCTCCTTGATCGAAACGGGATGATGGGATGTCGGTTCTTCCTTCCATGGATTCCTCCTCGGAACTCGTCACCTAGTCCGGGTCTCCCTCATAGACTTAATACGTTGTTCATGAATCTCATTCCTGGTTCCATACCTTCATGGATTCCGGTTAATTACACTACTTCCGTCAAGACTTTTCATGGGGTCTTGACATGGTAGCAACCTTCGGTCGGAGTAGATGGAAACATCAGGCATGTCAGGGCATCTCTGGGTGCATGGACATTGGGGAACCTGTATTCTTCCTCATGAGAGGGCATCTAAAGGGTGCATAACCCGAGGCATCCCGCTTTGAGTGTGGGGAATCATATGCCATAGGCATTTACCTGAGGTTTTCCTCAGCTTCCCATGTTTAAAACAGGGTATGAAGCATGTTTAACGTCTTGAGAAGATGGTTACGCCAAAGGCGTGTCATCCGAGGTTTTCCTCAGGCATCTCATGTTTATCACGAGGTAGGCCATGAGTTTAACGTCTTATAGAGACGGTATGAGGGTGATCAGAACGTCCCATAGAGACGTATCAGATTGGTATATCCCAAGGAGAGAACACCTGGAAGATGGATGGATCAGAACACCCAATGAGGACGGATCTGAGGTGGTGCACTCCCTAGAGGGGAGATGTCACACCGTAATGGCTGATCTGAACACCACTGAGGGCGGATCAGGGGATGTACGCCCCAATATGGGGGACACCATGGATTACCATTGGTTGGGATTGAACCTCTTGGAGGTTTCCTATGTACCCTGTGTAGAGGACAGGCATCAAAACCCACGTATCTCGGAAGGGTGATGAATCGAGGTGTACAAAGAGGACAACGGCCCAGAGATATGATGGGAATTACATGTGGAAAGCGGCCCATGCGCCGCTAGGAGCAGCGAGGAGGTGGATGGCATGATCCCACCGGGATGTGGAGGCCTGGGTGAGAATCAGGATGGGTGATGGATGGATGAATGAAGTCGAGGGGGAATGAAATGATACCATCACAAGGGCGACAATGAAGATGGGCTTGAGCCTTGAAGAGGCTTCCTACGTATCCCCGTCGCAGGGAATCAAAGTCCACGTAGTTCGGGATGTTTCCGGTGAACCGACGTGAAGGTGGACCTTGGCCCGATGGATGTCTTCAGCGAACCAACGTGAAGGTAGACCTTGGTCCGATGTGTCAGCGAACCGACGTGAAGGTGGACCTTGGTCCGATGGGCATCGTCAACGTACCGACGTGAAGGTGGACCTTGGTCCGATGAGAGATGAGCTTGAACCTTGGGGAGGCTTCCTACGTACCATGCCTTGACATAGATCAAAGACCACATAGTTCAAATGATGGAATTCATCAGTGAACCAACGTGAAGGTGGACCTTGGTCCAGTGAGAAATGGGCTTGAACCTCGGGGAGGCTTCCTACGTACCATGCCTTGACATGGATCAAAGAACTCGTAGTTCAAAGGGTTTCATCGGTGAACCGACGTGAAAGTAGACTCAGGGGTCTACTAGTGGTGGGCTTGAACCTCGTGAAGGCTTCCTACGTACCATGTCTTGACATGGATCAATGTCCTCATAGTTTGGATTGATGGAATACAGTTTAACGTCACGCAGGATGGTAGTGAACCTTGACGTGAATAAACGACAGGCGGTGGGTGTCACCGAACTGATGTAAATGAGGGACCTTGGTCCGATGGGAGATGGGATTGGACCTCGGGGAGGCTTCCTACGTACCATGCCTTGACATGGATCAAAGTCCATGTAGTTCGGGTTTGTCACAACGACTTACTGTCGGACTGGAATGCAGTTTAAAGTCATGCTGGACGAAGGTGGAACTCGACGTGAATTGGATGACCGAGTAATGTGGCTTGAACCTCATGGAGGCTTCCTACGTACCATGCCTTGGCATGGATCAAAGTCCCCATAGTTCGCTGAGGGTGGGGGTTAAGGTCAGTGCTCACTCTAAGCCCACGTGAGTCATGCTCAGTGTGAGAAACAAGAGGTTGCAAGGACCTGACGATCACGTCGTGAAGGATGCATCCATGAGAAGCGAAGAGGGGCTTATGCATTAGGAGCCCCATGGTGCTGGGACTTACTCCAGGATGGAGGCCCGGGTAAGAGGATGATGATAGTTTCGGGCTTGAGCCTTGAAGAGGCTTCCTACGTACCATGCCTTGACATGGATCAAAGACCACGTAGTTCTTCTTATGACGGCTTACCGCTGATTGGGGGTTTCAACGGCTTACCATTGGATTGGGTGTGAACGGCTTACCGCTGGATAAGGATATGAACAGATTACCACTAAATGGGGTCACAACGGCTTACCACTGGATGAGGATGTCAACGGCTTACCGCTGAATAGGATCAAGACGGCTTAACACTGGATGAGGATGTCAACGGCTTGCCGCTGAATAGGATCACAATAGTTAATGGGGCTTATGCAAGGAGCCGCCCGGGTGCCACTATGGAGCGGAAATGGTGAATGGGCCTTATGCAAGGAGCTTCCCGAATGCCGCTATGAAGCGGCAATGGTGAATGGGGCTTACGCAGGGAAGCTGCCCGGGTGCCGCTATGGAGCGTCACTGGTGAATGGGGCTTACACAAGGAGCTGCCCGGGTGCCGCTATGGAGCGGAAATGGTGAATGGGGCTTACGCAATGAAGCTTCCCGGGTGCCGTTAAGGACCGGCACTCGTGGATGGGGCTTACGCAATGAAGCTGCCCGGGTGCAGCTAAGGAGCGGCACTGGTGAATGGGGCTTACGCAAGGAAGCTGCCCGGGTGCCGCTATGGAGCGACACTGGTGAATGTGGATTACGCAAGGATGCTGCCCGGGTGCCGCTATGGAGTGACACTGGTGAATGGGGCTTACGCAAGGATGCTTCCCGGGTGCCGCTAAGGAGCATCAATGGTTAATGGGGCTTACGCAAGGAGATGCCCGGTGTGCCGCTAAGGAGCGACAATGGTGAATGGGGCTTACGCGAGGAGCTTCCCGGTGTGCCGCTAAGGAGCGGCAATGGTGAATGGGGCTTACGCAAGGAAGCTGCCCAGTGTCTTCCTCATGTCCGGCCATGAGGGCATCCCAACTCACTGGTGGGTTGAGGAATTTACCTATGCACTGGTGCACAAGAGGGATAATGCCAAGGGGCATTGGAATCATGCCACTGTAGTCATGGAATTGAGAATCTTACGCTTGGAGAATAAGGCATCTCTTGTTTGGAAGAAGAGGCATCCTACGTTAGGAACGTAGGGCGTACTACAGTTTAGAGTCTTGTAGGTAGGACTATTAGCATCTCATGCTAGGGGAATAAAGCATCTCTTATTTGGAGCAAGAGGCATCCTATGTTTGGAACATAGGGAGAATACTACAGTTTATAGTCTTGTAGGTAGGACTATTGGTATCTCATGCTAGGAGCATAAGGCATCTCTTGCTTGGAACAAGGGGAATCCTATCATTTGTTAGATAGGGAGAATACTACAGTTTAGAGTCATGTAGGTAGGACTATTGGCATCTCATGCTAGGAGCATAAGGCATCTCTTTCTTGGAGCAAGGGGCATCCTATCATTTGTTAGATAGGGAGAATACTACAGTTTAAAGTCATGTAGGTAGGACTATTGGAATCTCATGCTAAAAGCATAAGGCATCTCTCGTATAGGGGAAGAGACATCCTATCATTTGTTAGATAGGGTGTACTACAGTTTATAGTCAAGTAGATAAAACTATTAGCATCTCATGCTTGGAGCATAAGACATCTCTCGTATAGGGAAAGAGGCATCCTATCATTTGTTAGATAGGGTGTACTACAGTTTATAGTCATGTAGATAGGACTATTAATATCTCATGGTTGGAGCATAAGGCATCTCTCGTATAGGGCAAGAGGCATCCTATGTTCGGCACATAAGGATTACTACAGTTTAGAGTCATGTAGGTAGGACTATTGGCATCTCATGCTAGGAGCATAAGGCATCTCTTGTATAGGGAAAGAGGCATCCTATGTTTGGAACATAGGGATTACTACAGTTTAAAGTCATGTAGATAGGACTACTGGCATAAGGCGCCTAGAATGGCTGGTGTTGGGTCTTACGCAAGGGCGGCCCATGCTGGTTCATCCTGACATAAGAGCCAGGGGATAGGGTTTGACAGAGCTGCTTGAGGAATGGTTTGACTCAAGGTACTCGGGGGAATTGATGATGAGAATCTCAACTCACGACATAGGAAATGAACCAAGAGGAATATGTCAACTCAAGGCATTTTGCAGCGTGCGGAGGAGTATCTCAAATCATGGTATTCCCTAGGGGGGAGGTGGCTGCGCATAAGGGCGCAATGGAAAATCCCGACATCCCGGCCCGAAAAGGTCGCGGTGCGACTCTCCATTTTTCATGGGGGTCTGTGGCGGTTGCGAAGGGACCGGCCCGGAGGGCCGGGACCCTAGCCCGGCACTGACCACGATCGGGGGGGGGGGGGGGGGCGGGGGCGCAGCCCCCGCGGTATGGACCGGTGGGCACGAAGGTAGGATCCTCGAGAAGGATAGGTCTTCGCACAGTAGCTTCGCGGATCATGGGCTCGCGGAGAAATGGTCTCTCACGGAGCAAAGGGGGATCGCGGAGCATGGTCTCACAGAGCAGCATCACGGAGCATTGGCTCGCGGAGCATGGACTCACGGAGTATGGTCTCGTAGAGCAGCATCGCGGAGCACTGGCTCGCGGAGCATGGACTCACGATGTATGGTCTCGCGGAGCAGCATCGCGGAGCATGGACTCGCGGATCCTCCGCTCGCGGAGCAGCAACGCGAAGGAAGCTGCTCGCGGAGCATGGCTTCGCGGTGCCGCAATGCGGAGCTCCGCTCGGCCGCCCAAGGGGAAAAGTGGTCGTGGACATCCGTCCGGAGAAGGGGGGTGAGCTGGGTATTTATAGGCAAGGGGCGCCGCGAAGCAGAACTCCTGCGCCGCCTCAGGTGCTTTGCGGCGCGCTCGCGAACGTCAAATTCATTCGCGGAGAGGTACCGCCTCCAGAGCATCGCGGCGGGCTCGCGAACGTCAAATTCGTTCGCAGAGAGTTACCGCCTCCAGAGCTTCCCGACAGGTCTTCGCGGCGCATCACAAACGTCAAACAGGTTCGCGGAGCTTCCCGCCTCATTGCTTCGCGGCGGCACTCCGCTATCACGGAGGGGGCTTCGCGAACCAGATTTCCAGCCAAACTTCAAACGTCCATAAATCCTAATCCGTAACTTCGTTCGGGCCCTATGACCTACCAAATCGAAGCATGAGAAATGGACTACGATCTTGGATCATGTATGGAGGCATTTGGAAAATTTTGGGGACTCGTTTTCCGGGGTCTACAGTGCTGGAGTCAGTCAACCAAGGGAATTTGTTGCAGCTACTAAGATGGATCAAGAGTATCCTCCATTACCAGTACACCCTCACAGGTCTAATCCCATGGGTCATACACAACAACAATCAATGGTGCTATCATCAGTTGTAGTACCAGCCACCACATCTGTCCAAGATCCATTTATTGCACCTGCTCAGGTCCAAGCTCAACCAGATGATTCTCAAAAATTAATAACTACTATTAAGTCATTAACAGCTCGGTTGGAAGCTATGGAGGGAAAGTGTGCTCAAATTCAACCAGAAAAGAGAGCTTACCCTGAATGGGTTGATGCAATTCCTCCCCCATCAAATTTTACAAGTACCACATTCTCAATCTTTAATGGTTCGGGAGACCCAGAGCAACACTTAACACATTTTTTTCTCATTGTGATCCTACGATGGGAACCCCTCAGCAATAGGAAGCAGTTAAGATCAGGTGTTTTGTACAGTCATTATAAGGGCCTGCCTTTGTCTGGTATACAAGCTTGCAATCCCAGTCAATTACCAGGTGGGAAGATCTTTGTCAACGATTCCTTCTTCAATTCAGCTGAACTTTTCCAAAGACAATATTTTTTGATCTTAAAAATTGTAAGAAAAGAGAGAATGAAAGAGTTTTGGATTTCATTTCTCGCTAGAAGGGATTAACAAATTCCTTAATCTTAGCACCCCCTCAAGAGGAATTGTTTCCAATCTGTGTGGAAAATTTGCGTGATGAATTGCGCACACCTTTGATCTCTGTGAAATACACAGGAGGGTTTTCAGACCTAACTTCAATTGCTCAGCAGATCGAAGACTCTCTTACAAAGACTAAGGATAAAACTAATGCAATTCCATCATCTCTAAGAAGGAGAATGGGTAGAGCAGAGACTGCAACAGTTACACTTAAACAAGCACCTGTACCTACTTCCACATCAAAACCTTCATCTTATCGAAGGGATCCACCTTCTGAGCATCAACAACAGAGGCAATTTCATCAAGATGATCAAAGAGATCAAAGACAAAAACCATTTGAGGATCTGAAGAGAAAATTTTATTCTTTTCGAAATGAACAAGTTCCTGGTTACTTCATTTCGGCTCTAGAATATAATTTGGTTCAATTAACAAGGCCCAGAAGGCCAAATAAAGAAGGATATGAAGACCATCCCAACTATTTCCCATTTAATCAGATATTGGGGAATCCCATTCAGGAGTGTTTTGTCTTCAAAGGCCTCCTTCAAAAAATGGTGGACTCGGTACAAGTAAAACTGAAAGGTTCTTCAGCTCAGGTAGCATGTGTTACTGCTACAGATCCAGAGGAGGAAGGCGAGTGGCAAGAAGTCAAAAGAAAAAATGTGCAGAAATATGATGATTGGATGGTTAGAAAAATGATCAACCGAACTCATGCCATTTTACGAACGCAATTGAAGAAACCAATTGTGTCATCCTTTATAAATGCCACAGTAGAGCCCCCTTCATCAGAGGGAAAATACTCAAAGAAATGACATAATTCAAAGAAAGAATAAAAACCAGAAGAAGATGAAATCATGTCAAAGCCCAAGTTGTCTTTGACTCTGGAAGATTTTATTCCATCTACTTCAAAGCCACGGGCACCGCCCCACCAAATGGCACAACCTAAATTGGCTAATCAGGTAGAGTCTTAATCAGATGAAGAGTTGATCTTTGGTTCTATTAACAGGATTCACCTAACAGATCCTTATGCCAGTCACAGTTTCGATCTTGATGAACCTGAGTTCCTTGTATCAAACGGAGGAATTAGAGGGAATTCCAGAGGTCAAGGATATAGAGGAAGACATGGATATCCCATAATCCACTATTCTAATTCTACCCCTGCTGGAACTGTATATGCAGTAGAAACTCATGGCAGATCCCTTCAGTGAGATCAACAAGAACAAGAAAGTTATTCCACACATGGAAGATTCAGTCCTAGCACAATCATTCTGGAGGATCGTTTAGAGGTTACACCTTCTTCCTCTCAGTAGGTAAATATACTTATTCGATCTAATATTCCAAATCCAGGAGTATTCCCAACTCCTACACCGATACAAGATGAATCTACTTCCAAAGCATCAACTTCTAAGTCACCTGCAAAAACACATGTTCCTGGTGAGAAACACAGACTTTTGGATCAAAAATATGATGTCTTGAAACATTTGGACTAAGTACCGGCCATGTTATCAATTCTGGATGCCTTTAATCTATCAAAGGATATTCGGGATGCACTCATTGAGGCTTTGTCAAGTCCTCAGGAATTCGAAAATGAAATTGCTGCGGCTGAAGTCTACCATGTGGAGGATAATCCTGCAGAATGCCATGTAGTGATATCTTTCACAGATGAAGATGAAGATGAAGTTTTTCATGGACATAATAGACCTTTGTATTTATCCGGTAAGGTCAATGATATAGACATCTAGAGATCTTTCATTGATAATGGTTCATGAGTCAGCCTCATCCCCATTCATACAATTTGTCGATTGGGCCTCACCGAATCTGATTTATCTCCATCTACTTTGATGTTGCAAGGATATGATAAAAATGAACAAGAACCTCTGTGCGAGATCACACTCAGAACTCAGTTTGGAGATCTTTTATCCAATTTAGATTTCATGGTTTTTCATCATGACACAACTTTCAACATTTTTCTTGGAAGACCATGGCTACATCAACATGCGGCTATCCCTTCATCAAACCATCAATGTCTCAAATATTGTTTCAATGGAGAAATTGGGACATTGTATGGTGATAAAGACCCATTCAAAACATGTGAATCTCAATACATTGAGGCAGAATTCTATCACATGGAGGGAAAAGAGAAATCCACAAAAAGGGAGGTTACCAAAGTTAATGCTTCATATGGTTTGAAAAAATTCCAGTAAACCCATTCATACATGTGAGTACAGATTATGTGTTGCCTATCATTCAAATTGACAGGATTGAACCAAATCCAAATACTCTTATGGAAACTTCCATAATGTCAATTACGACAATCAATCCAGACAACATGGGTGAAATTGGTGATTCACCAGACAATGATGAAAGCTTCAATGGAGATGTATTCATTTCATCTGCTGAAATCCAGAAAGTCTATACTTCGCCAACCAGGCCAGAAAAAGTTATAGAAATGTCAGAGGTGAACGATGATGTTGATTCTCAATCCATCATCTCCTCTGTATTACCCAAGGAAGACCCTTCATCATTAATAGGGTCAGAAATGGAAGCCTCTTATTTGAGATGTTCAAATTTTAACATCTCTCTTGATCCTAGAAATTATGCTTCACCATCTACTATGCAAGTAGAAATAGAAGAAATAACACATGTTGAAGAAGAAGAAGAAGATCTCAGGGACGCTCCTCCATCATTTGAAGAGGGTATCTCTACCACTGTGCATGAACTCAGAGAAATAAATCTAGGTACAAAAGAAGATCCACACCCCGCTTTAATTAGTGCGTCCATGAATCTTGAAGAGCAGGAAATGTATATTTCATTTTTGAAGAAAAATCGAGATATATTTTCTTGGAACTATACAGATATGCCCGGGCTTGATCCTGATGTTGCTACTCATCGTTTGGGTTTGCCAGAAGAACATCGAGGATTTAAGCAAGCTGCAAGAAGAACACACCCAACTTATGCTTCCAAAATTGAAGCTGAAGTGGATAAGATTATCAAAGCTGACTTCGTTAGAGAAGTTCAATATCCCAAGTGGTTGGCTAATATTGTCCCTATGAAAATGAAGAATGGACAAATTAGAGTTTTCATTGATTTCAGATATCTTAATCGGCATTTTCCCAATGATGATTTTCCAGTTCCGATCACAGAGCTCTTAATTGATGCAACAGCTGGCTATGAATCACTTTCCTTCATGGATGGATATTCCGGGTATAATCAAATCCAAATGGCTCCAGAAGATGAATAATATACAGCCTTCAGAGACCCTCAGAGTGTGTTTTTCTATTGGGTAATGCCCTTTGGATAAATAATGTAGAAGAAACATATCAGCGTGCCATGCACCATATCTTCAAATCCTTTTTAAGGAAGTTTGTTGAATGTTATGTGGACGATTTGGTGGTTAAATACGGATGACATTCTAATCACTTGGATTATTTGGAAATCATATTCTACAAACTTCGACAACACAATTTGAAGATGAACCCCTTAAAATGTTCTTTTAGGGTAACCTCAGAAAAATTTCTCAGCTTTGTGGTACGTCATCGTGGTATCAAAGTCGATCCTGAGAAGACAAAGTCAATCCTTGGTATGTAACCTCCTCTAAATTTTAATTAATTGATAGGACTTCAAGGACACTTGTCCTATATTCGGAGTTTCATCTCCAATTTGGCAGGAAAAAGTTTACCCTTCACCAAATTGATGAAGAAGGGAGTCACTTTCCAGTGGACTAAAGAATTTCATGAAGCATTCAATATTCTCAAGAAATATCTCTTGAGTCCACCAGTATTAATTCCACCTGTTGAAAGAAGGCCACTTATTCTCTATGTGAAAGCTTTAGAGCGATCATTGGGTGCCTTCCTTTCCCCGAAGAATGATGTTGGGAATGAAAATATCTTTTACTATCTCAGTCGGACTATGCTTGAAGAAGAAACCTGATATTCAAGTATTGAGAAGTGCTGCCTAGCATTAATCTTTACAGTTTAAAAATTGAGACACTACCTGCAACATCATGAGGTCCAATTGGTATCTTGCAATAACTCGCTCAAATTTATCCTTAGCCGTCCAATGCTTACAGGACGCCTGGAAAGGTGGGCAGTTATTTTGCAGCAATTTGATATCCAGTATGTGTCTCAAAAGACGATAAAGGGACAAGCTCCGGATGATTTTCCTGCTGAACAACCTTCAGAAAAAGATACATCTTTAGATATTTAACTTCTTGATGAAGAAGTTTTTTCTATTCAATATAATCTTCAACCATGGGAAATGTACTTTTACGGTGCTTCCAGAAGTCCAACAGGAAAGAAAATGGAAGATCCTAAATTCAACGAAGTTGGGTTAGGAATTGTGAACATTTCTACAAAAAAGGCAGTGCTACTTTATTCCTTCTTATTGTGGGAAGGCGGTACAAATAATGAAGTAGAATACCAAACTCTCATCGCAGGATTGGAGTTGGCGCTTCAGGCACAAGTGAATCACTTAAAGGTGAAAGGTGATTCGGACCTGGTAATCAAACAAGTCAATGGGGATTATGCCATCAGAAAAGAAGAGTTAATCCATTTGTATGATTACACCAGAGAGTTAATGGAGGAATTTCCTATGGAACCGAAATTTTCTTATGTCCCACGATCACAAAATGCCCAAGATGATGCACTTGATAATATAGCCACAACCCTGGAAGATCCAAATCGGGATGAGACAATCACCAGTATTGCCCACTGTCGTACAATTTCACCTTATGTTCAAACTAAAACAGAGGAAATCAATGAAATTAGTCCCATTTTTGAACCATATGGTCATACTACATGATGGATGACACTTATCAGGGAATACCTTCAAAATGGAACACTTCCACCTAATAGAACTGGGAAAGAACAAATCTGGTGACATGTGGTCAATTTTACTCTTTATGACAGCCCTGATCACCAAGAAAAGATTCTCCACAAAAGAGGTTTTGATAGAGTTCTCTTCAGATGCATTGATGGTGAAGAGACAATGGATGTCATGAAAGAAGTACATGTAGGAGTCTATGGTGCCCACCAGTCTGGACATAGACTATCTGATCAAATTCGAAGGCTTGGATACTTTTGGCCTTAAATGATACAATATTGTGTTGATTTCACAAAGAAGTTTCATTCATGACAAGTATGTTCCAATTTCATTCATAAACCCCCAGAGTTTATTCATATAGCTAAATACTCATGGCCATTTTCCACATGGGGAATGGATGTGGTGGGACCTTACCCTTCAGCTACAACCAAGCATTTTAAGTGTATTCTTACTGCTACTGACTTCTTTTCCAAATGGGCAGTGGCAATACCTCTCAAGGAAGTTAGTTCTAAAATCATTTTTAGCTTCATCAAGTCTAACATCATTACCAGATTTGGTGTCCCTCATAACTTATTGACGAACAATGACACCAACTTCTGTTCATCCGAGGTAAATAGGTTGTATCAAGAATACAACATCAAATCAAACCCTTCATCTCGGTATCATGCAGAGGCCAATGGATAGATAGAAGCCTTCAATAAGACTCTTTCAAACATACTGCAAAAGATGGTGGATAAAGATAAGAATTCATGGCCTGATAAACGTTTTCATGCTTTATGGGCTTATCGAACCACCACCCGCACTGCAACGCGGTCAACTCCATATTCATTGGTATATGGAATATAGGCAGTATTACCCATTTAAGTTCAAATACCTTTGCTCAGAGTAGCCATTTGTGATCAGTCATCTAAAGATGAACAATCTCAAAAGCGATTGGATGAATTGGAACGATTAGATGAAAAACGATTGTGCACCATGCACCACTTGGAATTCTATCAGAATCGAATAACACGAGCTTTCAACAAAAAAGTTCATCTTCGTTCATTCATTCAGGGAGAAATGGTATTGGTTATCTGAAATCCAATGATACCAGGAAAGAAACTTCCCAAGCTTGAGCCAAAATAGGAAGGACCTTACTCAATACATAAGGTATACTCTAATGGAGCTTATTATTTAATCTCAATGGATGGAGAACTCATCACGACTCCAACCAATGACAGATTTCTGAAGAAGTATTTTGTATTACACAAATACATAATTTCAGTCTATGCATATGACCTTAAACTATTCGCACCATCATCTAACATGACGTTAAACTGTGACATCATCTAACATGATGTTAAACTGTATTGTCCTTGCTGCAAGACTTTAAACTGCATAGTCCCTTATACGTCCAACATGACGTTAAAATGTGACATCCTAGCTATATGATGCTAAACTGTACAAAATTCCCTTACGTACAAGAAGACGTCAAGATGTATAACCATCGTCCTAGCTATATGATGTTAAACTGTTCACCTCTTCATCCCACATGACATTAAACTGTGAAAAAGTCCCTAATACGTCCTAGCTACATGACACTAAACTGTACAACACTCCATCGTCCAACACGACATTAAACTATATTTTCCCTACTACATGACATTAAAGTGCACAGTCCCCAAAGTCCTTACTGTAAGACTTTAAACTACATAATCTTATCTTTCGTACAAGATATAAGACGTTAAACTATACAAATCCCTCTTTTGTCCTTATTGCATGAAATTAAACTGTATAGTCCCCCATTTTCCAACATGACGTTAAACTGTGTTCAGCCCCTTATACGTCCAACATGAAATTAAACTGTGCATCGTTAGGGTTGTTGATACCTCTTGTTTCTCACATTGAGTATGACTCACGTGAGCTTAGAGTAAACTTTAACCATAACACCCTCTCTGGGACGCTAACCATGCGTAAGTCCTAACATCATTTTTTAGGTCGTTGTCCTCAAAGAACAACTTGATCACCAATTCATTCTTCAATTGAACTACGCGGACTTTGATCCTTGCCTTCTAGGCTGGGTACGTAGGCAACCTCCCGAGATTCAATCCCAAAACCAATATCTTCACATCGGTTCACCTCCATCTCATACGATGTTAATTAGTGAATCCACCCCCAGAATCGATTTCTTCCCATTGTTTCACCTTTTTCCTTGCTATACGACGTTAAACTATACAACACTTTTGTCCTGCACAACAATAAACTACAACGCTCTTTGGCACCCTCACCTGAGAGGGAATCATTATTTACATTGATCTTAAATCATGTTATATTCTAAAGAATACGTGCATACATGGGAATGCCCGAAACTTTTATGTTGGGTCAAACCATCATTTAACTAAAGTCCCCTTTCACCCTTCATTTGTACAAACCAAATCTGTACAGAGGGTATTTCAAGAACTACGTGCGGCTTGATTCCCATCCTTATGGGATACATAGGAACGTTCGAGCATCCCTCGAATCCAGCCCCAAGTCTTTGGGCCTAACCCCAAATTTCACTTTTAGTCCCTTGGCTGAAAAGTCCCCCTGTGAAAACATGAATGTGGTATGAAAACCCTGGTCTTCATTCACATCAGGTTTATAAAACACACCCTGTGTATTCATTATAATGGTCCGAGCTCTATGAACCTAAACTAAGATCTCCCATACTCTCGTCCCACATGATGTTAAACTGTATTTTAAGAACTACATTTGGCTTGATTCTCATTCTAATGAGATATGTAGTGAAGTCCAACATCTCAATTCAGGACCCAACCACAACATGATTATGGTTAGCATTGGTCTGTGTATCTTTACATACGTTTGAAAATTCCCATTTTGACGCGTCATATTCCTAACGTTAAATACTTCCAGATCCACATAACCCTTTTCTTGACTTCTAGTCACAAAATGTCCAATTTATGAGAGTTCTTTTACCTGACTATGCAGCACGTTCTCTTAGGCGGCCTTGCATAAATAGTCTACATAACAGACCTGTCAGCCAAAAGATGCTATTATTTGACTATGTAGCCAATGATCTTAGGTGGCCCTGCATAATTCAACCCCCTAATGAGTTTTTCAAATAATGGTAACTTCATTCTTGGGAATAAAACCTCTTTTGTCCTTAGTTGTCTTAACGACAATATGTAGGGATCCAAAAAAATATCCATCCTTAACATATTTGTCCCATACTCTTTTTCATGATCTAAAAGTATTCAAGTCTATGGTTTATATTTCCCTTCCCTATGTTTGGGTCAGACCTTCATAGGAGTGAAATTCATCCAATTCTTAGACAATCTTGATTGGAAACATCCTCTTCATATTCAAGTACCTCTCTCCATATAACAAACTCTATGCTTTGGAAAATTTGAATCTCTATAAACATTCACTGGATTTTTAGCAATAGAAAAGTAAATTTCTGAGAGTTCTTTTTCCTGACTATGTAGCACGTGCCCTTAGGCGGCTTTGCATAAGTAGTCTACATAACAGACCTGTCAGCCAAAAGATACTATTATTTGACTATGCAGCCAATGCCCTTAAACAGCCCTGCATAATTGAACCCCCTAATTGGTTTGTTAAATAATGGTAACTTCACTCTTAGGAAATACTTCTTCTAATGCCTCCTAGTAATTTTTCATATCATTCCTCATATTCGAAAACTTTTAATCCATAGTTTACATATTTTACACCATACATGAGTGTGGTAATATGTTTTCAGATAAATTATCAAGGAATTGAGTCAATTTTAATCCATTCGGTCAAATCTATTTCAACCTTAAACATTATCATTTTTATGTCTGACGTGCACGACTTTATACTTCCCAAAAAAGACAAGGGAACTATGAATAAAAGTCAAGTCCCTGCTCACTAGACATACATTCCGTATGATTTAGGTAACATTGAGAAATTAAAAGATTCAAAGTTTGTAAGGTTATTTATAATAATCCTAGTAAAATTCAAACTATGATTACTACGCCCATTGGCTTAGGTAAAAATTTAAGGTAGGTAGAAAAAGAATACAAGAAAAAATAATTGAAGATGAAAGTGTTTTTCATTGATGCACTAGAGTTATAAGGACATCCACAGACTGGAGTCTCTTCTCTTTTTCAGTAATTACAAAAGACTTTCAACATAACTCTTCATTTGATTTACGGCATCCCGATATTCATCAACAGCCTCCTGGAATTCATTCATTCTACTAGATACAATAAGAGATGTAGTGATACTAGCTATTCTTGGAACAATTGTAAAAGGATGTTCTTGAGTGCAGTTTGAGAAAATTTTCTGCTTATCAAATAGTGACTCTATTTCCGTCCAAGAGACTTGGAAGATGGATACATGGATTTGAGATTGGAGCATTGGAAGTAAAGATCCATTTGGAGAGAGTACTCTTTTCAGATATGGTTCTAATACCATAATAGTCTTCTCTCCACCAACTGGCAGTAGAAAACATTTCAGCCCATGGGTTTTCCATTTTCATATCTGCATGAAAATGGAATGGAAGAAAAATTTAAAAGTTCACACCATTGTTGTTGCTCTTAATGAACAACATAACTGAAATAGAGGAGTAGTAGTGCTTCTGCATATCGGGTAGATAATTCTTTACATCTGGAACGTTGACTCCTTGTAGATGACCATGGACATACAGAGGCAGGTAGATGCTCTGTGGGAAATTTAGATGATATTTCTTCAAGTACTTATCCAAATTTGGGAGAGTGCTGTCGCAGATATCATAGTAATCATGGCCAACAACGTTCATCATGTCATCAATCCTCTTGCTAGCCAGTTCATCAGCCGTTCCAATTCTTCTAGGAGCCATTGAATCTGCACAAAGGTCTAATAATTAACTCTTAATTGAGTTGATTTTTCATAACATTTGTGAAGAAAAGTGAAAAAATAGATAAGGCATTATGGTGCGCAAGTACAATTTTGGGACACAAGTGTAACTGTGTTGCGCAGGTTTTGGCGCGCAGGTATCACCGCGCAGGTCAAAATACCTCTTCAACAACACGACAATGAACAGAAGCAATAAAACCGTGGAAAATCATCAAACTACACAACAAAAGCAACCTACGCGGTGAGAGAGGAAATGTTTGAGAGTTGGGTGCTTTGCGCGAGAATGAGGTGCATATTTATAGGCCAGGCTGCACCCCTACATGCCTCTCACCTGTGTGCCGCTATCTGCGTGCTCCAAACTTGCGCGCCGACCTTGGTTTTCTTCTTTACCTCAGAGTCACATCCTCATTTCTTTCGGATCCAACTCTGAGGGTGGACTTTTGTTGACGCTCCTTTCCATCACAGAGTCTAACAACTGAAAAAGAGGAATACCTTAACACAAAGTGATTCATCCTTTGAAGAAACATCAAAAATTGACAAAGGCATGAACAAGGATTTTCTTCAGCATAGGCCACGCAAGTTCCAAGATGGTCTCGCAGGGTACCTATACGCCACATACTGGGCACGCAGGTGACCTGCGAACCCTATATGATTTTCTCCCAAGGTCTTCAGAAGCCTATAAATACCCCTTGTGGGCCCCCCTTTTTGAGGAGGAAAAATTCCAAAATCCAGATTTAAGCTCCCGATGCCCTAGTCTCTTCTGGAAGTCTTCCGAACACTTCTAAGGTAATTTCATACCTATAATAGAAGTTCTAAAGAGAGGGAACAATGCTTGAGTGTTGAAATTCATCAATACCTGTGCGCCTAAGTGTCTAAACCCTTAAGGGAAATGAATACACCTACGCGCCGCCTTATCCCTTAACCATAACCTGCACGCCACTCTTTCATAAGCCTCTAGGGATAATACTAAGGGCTTGAGCCAAGTATCTCCCAAGTATTACCCTACGGGTTAACCATCACGCAGGTACACATGTGTCGTACAGGTATTCCTACGCGACCAGTACCTGCCCGCCCCAATAGGACCTGCGCGCCAACATCTTTTTGGGTGCCTCTTTTTCTTATTCACCTATTTTCTTCAAATCCACCTCTCCTCTTCAAGACTTAGCCTTCAAAACCTTCTTCAAAGACATTTTTAGCATGGTTACTTTGTTGGATTCCTTATCTAAAAAGAATTCTGTGGAACATATCTTAAAACCTAGTGATTTACATATCTTTATGTCACTAAGGTTAGAGATTTCATTCATTCAACCTCATCCTTTAAGATGAGAAGATCTTTAATTTGGACTTCCTTCTTAGGAGTAATCCCCAAGTCTCCTTACCTGGGACTCATTTTCAGGAGTAAGCCCCAGTCTTCAAATTCCCCTAATTTTGGGCATCCTCCTCCGGAGTAAGCCCCATATTCCCAAATTACCTTTAACATGGGCCTCTTTCTTAGGAATAAGCCCCAGTTATCAAGTCCCTTTAATCTGGGCCTCCTTCTCAGGAATAATCCCTAGTTCTCAAGTCCCTTTAACCTGGGCCTCCTTTTCAAGAGTAATCCCTAAATTCCATGTTCTCTAACCTGGGACTCCTTTTCAGAATTAAGACCCATTCATAAATTTCTCTTAACTAGTCTTAATTTACTTTTGATTTTGGCTTCCTTATCAGGAGTAAAACCCAATCATAAGTCCCCTCTAATTTGGGCATCCTTCTCAGGAATAATCCCTAAGTTAAGTATCCAAATCTCCATAGAGAACATATACCTTTATGGACCTTGTTCCTGGGTTTCTTCCCTAAATTAAATCCCAATATTCATCTATCTTGGTAGTCATACATACATAATCCCCACATTATTTCTTATGATTGCATCTTTCATGGCACAATTGTCAGGTTTTACCAATACCTATTGTTTCTCACACCGAGCATGACTCACGTGAGATTATAGAGTAAAAGTAATTATGGAATCTTTCTTTCATCCATCAACAATGCATAAACCTTATACTTCTTTACTCGAACTACATGAGTTCTGATTCCTTTTCTAAATAAGGATATGTAGGTAGACCATCTGCGGGTACGATCCCAACTATGAAATAATCCATGTCCTTATGAATGACAATAAACTTCAAGTGCCCCACTGAGTGGCTTTAAAACCAGTATGGTTATCATAATGACCAAGAGACTTCTATATAATGTGTTTAAGGATACCATTGAATAAGAATCTCTAAACAAATACAGATGATTCTCTATCGACGAAGAACCACACATACATATGAAAGATTCTCTAGATCTTCTATATACTAATCATTGATTG
Source organism: Viscum album (assembly GCA_963277665.1). Taxonomy (NCBI): domain Eukaryota; kingdom Viridiplantae; phylum Streptophyta; class Magnoliopsida; order Santalales; family Viscaceae; genus Viscum; species Viscum album. The sequence continues at coordinate 621,778,587 of OY728150.1, read as the reverse complement.
GCAGATCTAAAGGAAATCTCATTTTCATACTTAGTAATTTAATAAGGATTCACGAACATAACTTAAATATGTAAATAGAGTCCTAGAGTAGACAATAATTCCCCCCAAAATGGTGTGATGAGTCCGACCCCCATCCTCTCAACCAATGAAAATTCCTAATCCTCATCGGTTCATAACTAATGAGCACCTACCTTTGGAAGGTAGGTCCAAATGGATATATAATCATTGGATGTTTTCAGTTCTACGAACAAACCCATTAGAAAACGATTGTAATGTTTGAACCTTAAACAAACAAGGTCATCCCCAATTCCAGCGTGAAACAATATCTTATACATTAAGTATGAAAAGTTGATACCAAAAAAATGCTTGTGAATGTTGTTGTGTAGACGTAAAAAATATCCTTATGTACTTGAGAACAAATAAAGTTGTATTTTTAGTCTATTGTGGTGAGAAAATATATAATTATAAAGGTTTACATTGATGATAGTTTCCAAAATAACAATATGAATTTATACCAAAATTATAATTTTTTGTGGAGCTGTATTCTGGAAAAGTTCCCAGTAACTAATAGATTCTAATAAAAAAATATAAGATGAAAATATAATTGTATGAGATTATTATAAGGAATATACATGTATAAATAAGTTTATTACTTAACTAGGGGTTTTACTAAGAATCATGCATCTAATTGAACTGTACTGTGATAATAGTGGAGCGATTGCACAAGCTAATGAACCCAAATCTCATCATAGATCAAAACATATTATTTATAAATTTCATCTCATTTATGATATTATTGATAGGGGAGATATTAATATTTTCTAAGGCTCTATAGAGTATAATATTATGGATCCTATAACAAAACCCCTTACACAATAAAAACATGAAAGAAGTACCAATTCTACTGGTATTAGATATTTAAGTGTTTGACTTTAGTGTAAGTGGGATATTTATAGTGTTTTTACCATAAAGGTAGTCAAGTGTTGTTATATTAGGGATATTATGCATCATGTAATGCATATTGATGGAAGTACATTATCATTCCTTTATGTTTATTTCACAAAATATGAGAGATGATATGATTACAACCCATGGAATAAATGTATTAACAATTTATCATTGTTTGATGATCATTATACCGAGTTATGATGATATTTTAAGATTATCTTGATTAATATAACTTATTTAGAGATATAACCGATCACTCATGAGATATAATTTTATGATCATGTATTTGGATTGATGTGATTATAGTACAATACCTAAATTATTATATTTATGTCATTGGTGTTACTTAATTGATCATTTGATATCAATCCTTCAACTTGAGGCTATCAAATAGGTTCCATACTTATGAGGTTTAATACATTTATATATATCTAATGTCAGTTGAGAATTTATCTTGATATAAGGTAATTTGGTATTAACCTATTCAGGTGAAGTTATTTGATTAACTGATATAGGAAGTGTCCACTCATATAAGGGGTTTTGAAATCATGACCCATATTGGGGTTTGACTATTTAAGTGCATGATCATTCCAATATAATTACATGTGATGTAATTATATATTATTTTTTCAATATAGGAATTGATAAAAAGGGATAAGTAATAAAAGATTAACATTATATATGCTTTTTCCTAATTTAAATGTCTGGGGAAATTGATCATTTCTAATTGTTATGTAGTGGATTAGACAACACCAATCCCATTTTTAATTTGGATAAATATGAAATGTTTCTAGATACCACCTCTAGTTTATGATTATGTATGATATTTATTATCTTTTTAAAATTTATAAAGGGACCTTAATTTCACACATAAGATTATAATATTTGGAATTTTTAGATTACTGTAATTAATTTATGTGTAAATGTGTTTATTCTTATTATAATCACAAATAATATTTTTTCACATTTGAAATATTTAATTAAATAATAGTTATTTCAATAAATAATTAATGTGGGGTTATAATATAAATAATGTGGAGATATTCATATGTGTTGAGTTTTTAGTGGGGATATCATTATGGATCCCTAATCAAATCCCCTTATGGAATAAAATTATTAAATACACTCCAAAAATATTGGAATTATATTCATAAGGGATTGTGTTTAGTTAAAGTGAATGATTATTAGTGTTTTACCCAAATTTCAATCAAGTATTATTGTATTAGTAACATTTTGTATTATGTAATTTATATTAATGGAAATAATTTATCATTCATTTATGTATTCTGTATAGAACATAAGAGATGATAAAATACCAATTCCATGTAATATACGCATTACAAGGTTATCCATGATTTATTATCATAATATTGGGTTTTTATGATATTTTAATTTTACTATGAGTAAGATCACTTATATAAATACAAAACTGATCACTCATGAGATAAAAGTAGATAAACTTGTCTCTAGATTAAACTGCATAAATTATACCCCATGCACTGTCATATATATGTCATTTTAATGTCTTAAGTTAACACTGGGTGTGGATATTTCAACTTGAGGATGAAAAATAGATTGCCTACTTGGTAGGTTTCATACATTTATGCCTATATAAACCCATTTAAGAATTTATCTTAACAGAAAGTGATTGGGTATGATACTTATTAGGAAAAGGGATTTGGTAAACCAAGATAGGATATATCCACCCATATGATAAGTTTATGAGTTAATAACCCTTAATTGAGTTATGAATAAGTAAATTCTTGGAAATTCAAAGATAATTACATGTTATGTAATTATATAATATTTAGTTTTCTTGGGAATTGATAAAAATTGACAAGAAATATGGGATTATCATTATCTATTTATCATGTTTAATATCTATTCAAAGGACAAATAACTTTTGTATTGAGAATGTGATGGATTAGAAAACATCAACCCATTTTTAATTTTTCAATTCATGACGTGTTTTAGTCAATAATATTGTTTTGTGATTATGAATGAGATTAATTATCATTAATAAACTTAAAAAGGCCCCTTGGGGTTATGCATAATATAATACTAATTGAGGTTTTTGGATTAATGTAATATGTTCAGTTGTAAATATGTTTTTGTTGATTATAAACAAAAAATAATATTTATATTTCAAAAATTTGAAATATTGAATAAAAATAAATTTATTTAAATAAATAATTAATGTGGAATTAGAATATAAATAATGAGTTATTTATATTATTAAAATATAAACAAGGGGAAATGAAAAAACCCCAAATGGAGTTTAGGCTTGGTCTTTGAGTAATGAGATTCTAAAGATCATTACATGTTGAAAATAGATAACCAGTAACAACCTAGGTAAATAAAGAATAAAAAATTTTCATATTTATTAATATTTTTTAATTAAATATTAATTTCACTTTAAATGGGATTCTATGTTTTATGGCGTACCTGATACGCAACAAAGGTTTTCTTTGAAATCTTACGTTTCACACAACGTTGAGTTATAATGAAAAGTAATAATATAATATTAGTATTTTAAATAGTAGTTAATGCCTAGATGTTGTAATGGCAGCAATGAACAAAACTAACTACAAAATGATTATAAATTTTTATTAATTTTTTTACATTTATCCAATAAATCTTAGAGACTAAAAATAATAAAGAATTCGATTTTAAGCACAGATAGTCAAATATTCTTTAAAAGGTCAATTTACCGCCTTTTAATAGTGAACCATTTTAAATCTAGTTTTTGTCAATTTTATATATTCTATTTGAAAAAATAAAATTCTTATTTATAATTGGGACATCAATATTTAATTTGGATGAAATTTTTATATTTTTATGATAATGTTCATTTTTTAATGAATAGTTAAAAAATACAGCATTTTAATTCAAAACTATCTTTCAGTCTAATTTATTTATATTGTTAGATTATATTTTTAATTGTTTTTAAATTTTAATTAGATTACATTTTTACCAATTAATCCAATTTTGGTAATTAGAAGTAATTTCACTTTGTAATTTGACATAAATAAGTGTCAATCTTTTGATATTTATTATTACTAAAAAACATGCTTTTTGTTTTGACGATGAGAAATAATTTTAAATTAATTTATACTACTTCTGTGTTTTGAATTTGGAAAAATGGATTCAATATTTGGAATCAGGATGCCCAAATTGTGTAAATAAGTATCCTTTTTTATACATTTTAAATATTTACTTTAGTAAATATTTTATTTACCATGGTTAAAGGGTAAATATGGTAAATAAGGGTAAAAAATAATTTAATAATAATATTAAATTACCTTAACATGTTTCATAATCCTATTGGTTGATACATGTCTGACCGTGGGCATCCTTGGGTCGATTTCGGGTCCCCATGGAGCCACTTAAGAGTGATAATGACACATTATTTAAAGTAAAGACAAAAATGACTTAAACATATATATTTTGGTAAATAAATTATTACATAGGGTTATATAAGTTATATCTTATACTATAAATATTCCTTTTAAAGATAAAAATATTTTCTACATCATGTTATTTTTTTATAATTTTTAGACATCAAATAAATAAAATTATTTATGACACAATAATGTTGCAATGTTTACCTCATTAATGAATGATTTAAATAAACAAGATTATAAAAATTAAAAAAATATCCAAAACCTTTCCAATTCTTATTGGATGTTTTTATTTCGAACAATATTCATCTTATCTTAGACTTTAATTAGTTTTGGACCTTTAGAAAATGGAAACAATTATATAATAAAATAATATTTTCAAACTTTCCTAAAGAGCCCCTCCTCTCCCTTATATAAGACATCACCTCTAGCCCATTACTAATACCTCTCAATCCCCTTGAATCATCCAAAATATGCGTAAATTATCTCCCTACATACCTCTCTTTCTCTTATAATCCTTACCTTAGGTAGAAGTCACATCAAGTAAACCTTTTTCTTCAAACCAAAAGAAGATACCTGATTTAAAGGTAACATTTTCTCTTACGTTCTTTTATTTTATTTTACTTATCCACCCCCCTAAAATCCTTTTATTCCTTTATTTTATAACAAAACTAGTATCCTCAATATATTATGTTTTTTTATTAGGATTATTCGAACTACACTTACACACACCTCCATCTAATGGGTAACAGACATACTGTTTCTGTGGATGGAGATCGACTGCCTCACGAAACGATGATTGTTAAATATTCTACTACCACCTATCATGGTGTCCATTATGATTAAAATGTATTTATATATGATATATATTGTGTTTATGTTTTCTATATTCTTCTTAATTTTTATTTACCAACATACCTTGATTCTTTCCAATATGTGTAAACACGATAATTTAATTTGAGGAAGTGCGGACTACCGCCCCCTCAAGGTGATATGATTCGGTCATGACATACATGGAACATATAAAGTATGGTGTTAATGAAATTATGTAGCATAGATATCATATAAAATTATAATGTAATTAAAATATACCTATTTATCATTCAGTTTACATTCCTTTTAAAAAATGGAAAAAATGAACGCAGCGTTCATGCGTACGTACGGCTTACCGTCACCTTGAACGGTACATTTGATTCCTTATCTCCAAATGTTATGTACTATTATAAATACATATATACAATTTATATATAATATATATATATATATTATATTTAAATATTGTATTTTATTCTTGAGTTAATAAACATTTGACCACATGGACAATTTGTTTTTATAACAAGTTCATTTTTTACTCAAGTTCCGAACATTGACAAAATGTACGATATGAACTCAAATAATTAACAAATTTTTATAGAAAGTTAAAAAGTTATATAAAAGGAATAAGAAAAATTAAAAGTTTTATAATGAAAGTATAAATTAAATTAAGTTTATTATTCAATAAGAACAAGGAACATACAAGACAAGTCAGACTTGAGGTAAGGGTTTTCTTATCTAACTTTTAATTCCATGAGATTTCCATTGTTTGCCACTTAATTATTGCATGTGGTGTATTTTTTACTGCCATGTGATATATATTATCATTATAATATTTATATTCATGGTATTATGTGATTAATTTGGTGGATATTAACTTTTTTTTCATGCGACTCGATTGATTACAACGTGGTAAGGTGGTTTCATCTCACTTTTTATTCCCTTGAGATTCATGCTATATTTGCCACTATTTACTTTTGTGTGGTGTATATACTTCCCATGATTATATTAATTGTGTAATATACTTTAATTTATTGGTATTTATATCTTCATTTTAGGATCCTTCTTTTATGGGTTGTATGTTTCATAAGTTACCAAATCAGTAATGGAACCTTCCACCCTCCTCTTTTTAAAAGAATTGTTTTTGTTATGTATTTTAATTTACATCTTATTATATTGGGATATGTTATTATATATCTTTATTGTTGTAAATTTCATATTAATGTGATGATATACAATTTTCTCTCTCATAAATTCATTTTCTTAATTTTAAAGTGACGACGTTAGGCTGTCGACTTTCTGTAAGGGATCTTTTTAACCTAATTTCAATTCTTTGGGTTAAACTTATACCTGTTGATTATGTCATGATATGAATATGTGTGAATGAAATCTGATTATTTTACACTAAATATAAAATCATATTCAGTGTATTTATATTTTTCACACATAATTATGTAATTGATTTATCCTTAATCTATGGATACCGTCTTTATAATGGATTTCTTCTCAATTTACATTCCATTGAGACTTTATTGTTGTTATGCACCAATTCACTTTTATATGGTTTATATACTGTCCTTTGGAAAGTTATATGATGAATTCCTATATTCTCATGATATTATAATGTTTTGATTAAATTTTATTCCTCAATTATTTTTATTCAAGCATATCTTATTTGGTTTATAACTCCTTAACTAAAATATTGTTTTAATGATTTATTCTTGTAAATACTTCTCATTAATGTCCATATTTTCAAATTGGTTTTAAGAATTTATTTATATGACATTAATGTTTCAAAATGTTAATTACTTTAAAATATTAAAAGTGATATGGGACACTTTGATTCAAAAATATCTTTATTAAATGTATTAAATGGTTTTGAAAATGGTTTGATAAAGCATTGTTTATGTCAATAAATTGAAATGATATATTGTGATTGCAATGTGGAAATGTCATCATTCCTTTATTCTAGTTTTATGTGTTATGAATATGTTATGGTTATTTGGAAATTTTTATGCATACGGGGGGTTCCGTGATAAACCTAGGGCGGGTGAGCCCAAGATAACACTCTAATGAAATTGGTAACGCGGCGGAGGTAAACGTTAATGTTTCTCCTAAGAGATTTATGGAATATAATATGATGGGTATTCCAAACGTAACTCCCTAAGTATATTTGAAAGATAATATGTAAGTATGTTATGTATTCCATAGGTTACCTTTATGATTTATGATTTCAATGTGTTATTCACAAATCTTATGTTTTCATGAGGTATGTTTTGATTGAAAAGTATGGTTTCATTGATTTGTATTTATTTATGGGCTAATGTTTTCCGTCCTAATTTTATAACCCTTACTGAGCTTTTTATTCTCATACCATGTTTTTTAATTATTTACCATAGGAATTAAAAATGAGTAGGGTCTAGGATGGGATCAAAGAAAAGTCATGCAGTCTAAAACATGGAACTGAACATGTTTCTTTTTAAGAGTTTATATTTTATAAAAAAATGGATACTGAGTAATAGTGTCTACATATAATATTCAAGTTGTTATGTAATAGTTATGTCCTAATTATATAAAACTCTAAACCTGAAAAGATCCTTAATTTGAATTCTTGTCATAATTCAATATTATGTAATGTTTACGGCTGGGTACTTATAGTTGGTATCAAAGGTCGGTTTATATAACTTTAGGGATTATGAGTTTAAACACATGGTTAGTACCTATGTCTATTATTTCAATTAAATCATTGTTTTATAACTTTTTCATATCACGGAAATTAAGTTACAAATGGATGGAGGAGGATCTCAAATGACGTTCCTATCTCTTCTTGATGACATGCTTGCAATAATTATTGCAAATTCATGTTCAGATGATTATCAAGCTATTCCTTGCATACTACTCACTTGAAAGTAGTTGTTTGAGATTTCAAACACTTCCACTATACCTTGATATCATCATGGATCATGGGTTGTATTTAATCAAATCCTATTTTCACAATATTATAATATTCTCAAGAAAGGTTAATATTATCAAGGAATTTTCAAATATTTTACCTCATCACAATATTTTGAAATATATTATGATTTTGAAAAAGGTGCTAAAGAAGGATACCCTTGCGTAACCAACTTATATTTTCTATTACTATATAGTATCTTAGCACATACTTATGGTATTTTAAAATGACCATTTATTAAAAGTTTCAACTCAAACTCAGTCTGACGGTTTTATAAAAATAAGGTTTTATTAAATGTTTTGAAATTATATGCCATAAATGATTATTTTATGAAATTATTTTTCTGCAAACACCCATATGACCCATGTTGTACATGGTGTATTTGGATGAATGGAGTAAATGATTTTGAAGGATATCTAAATCATTTTTTCAATTCATGGACCTTCTACCTATGTGAACAAGATGATGATGAAACCATATGGACACCATGATGAAGGTATGATGTTCTTTCAATTAGTAATAGATTAATTTTATCATATGGAGGTGAAAGAAAAAAAGGACAATATATATAATTCTTCATGAATTATGATAATGAGGTCTTAATGTATTGGGATGAAAATGAAAGTTATAAGAAAACCATTGAGGTTAAAACATGTTAGGGTTATATTTGAGTTTTATAAAAAAGACAAATCAAAAGATGGATGACAACCTGCCGCATCTAGAAAGGACGCAGGAATCGAATCCACAACTAAAGGGAGAAAAAGGCACATTGTCTACCATAAGCCTACGTGAAGTCCCTGGTTAGTATGAATTATTATTTTTAGTTAAATGATTTTATAGATCAAGAATAAGTTGATTTTGGGAACTTATGTTTTATAAAATGGATATCCATAATATAGGGAAATGATTTGGTGATTAAGTGATAAAAGTTATTTTGTAAGATGTTCTCTATTTGGGGGAAACACTATATGCCTATGGAAAATAGAATACTTTTGGATTTAAATTGAGGAGTAATGGTGGGATTTTATTTTGGAGGAATCTATGATTTTATTGTGGACTTAAAAGCATTTTGGGTTATTTAAGGAAATGGTTAACCTATCATAGAGAATATGTGATTCATTGAATTAATTTTCATTAGGAGACTTTAAGAGTAGTCGATGTTAATTAGAGATAAATATTAAGATTTATTGTGGAATAATATGTAATTAAATACTTTAGAGTTTTTGGTTTTAATATTAGTTTTGATTATATTGAAGTATTATAAGGACAATTGTATATTGAATGGTCTTTGTTGAACTTTGGGTATTGTTTGTTCAAATTTTGAGATTAAGAGTAGCATTTATTTTTATAAATGATTATCCTTTTTGGTGAATATATGATCTTGTACTAACATTTTCAGTTTTGGATGATGTCTAAATACGAGGGAAATATATAGTTCATTTTTTTAGATTAAGTGATACTATAAAAGTTGATTCTAGCTCTTTAGGTGTGACAAAGCCATCTGGAGTACTCATTATTTGGAGAATAGATGAGTTTGTTGTAGGAATTTAGTAAAGGATGAAAGTATACATGACAAGTAAGTATGTTTCCTTATATTTTTAGTAATTATAATAAATAAATGCATCAACTTTATGAGAAGTAACTTATAAAAAAAACATTATCCAAAAACTTTTCATATTGGGTAATCAAAGACCGTTTAATCTATCACAAGTTTGTGATGTTCTGGTAGTTAAATTTCTCTTAATCATGTTTTCTACAACTCTCCATCAAACCTTGATGGTTTTTTTCTTTTCTATATCTATGTTTTCATACATGAAATCCTAGTATGGGCTATCTCGGGTGACCTTTTTACTTCTTTTTATTTTAAAGTTATTTTTTATTGACTCTTTTTTTCTAATGTGGGACATTCAATGAAGTTTACAATCCCAATTTTAAAATTGCGAGGACATAATTTCCAAAATGGGGAAGGATGTAACATCCCAGGTAAAAAAAGAATAAATCATTTTCATATTTATTAATATTTTTGAATTAAATATTAATTTTAATTTAAAGGGGATGATATGTTTGATGGTGTACCCGATACACAACAAAGGGTTTCTTTGAAATCTTACGTTTCACACAATGTTGAGTTATACTAAAAAATAATAATATAATATTATTATTTTAAATGGTTGTTAACACCTAGACGTTGTAATGGTAGGAATGAACATAACTAAATAAAAAATGACTATACATGTTTGTTAAATGTTTCTAAATTTATCCAATAAATTTTAGAGGCTTAAAATAAGAAAGAATCTAATTTTAAGCACAAATAGACTAATATTCTTTTAAAGGCCGATTTACCACCTTTTGATGGAGAACCATTTTTAAATCTAGTATTTTTCACTTTTATATGTTATATTTAACAAAATAAAATTATTCTTTATAATTGGGACATCAAAATTTACTTTGGATGAAATTTTGTTATTTTTCTGATAATGTTCATTTTTTAATGAATAGTAAGAAATATTGCATTTTGATTCAAAACTATCTTTTAGTATAATTAATTTATATAGTTATATTATCTTATTAATTGGGTTTAAAGTGTATTTAGATTATATTTTTACCAATTAATCTAATTTTGGTCATTGGAATCAATTTTACTTTGAAATTTGACATAAAAAAGTGTCAATCTTTTGATAGTTATTATTACTTAAAAACACACTTTTTGTTTTGACAACGAGAATTAATTTTAAATTATTTTCTATCACTTATGTATTTTGAATTTGGAAAAATTGATTCCATATTTATAATCTTGAGGCCCAAATTGTGTAAAAAAGTAACTTTTATTTTTAGAAATTTTAAATATTTACTTGAGTAAATATTTTATTTACTAGGGTTAATGGGTAAATCTGGTAAATAAGGGTACACATAATTTTATAATAATATTAAATTACCATAACATGTGTAATAATCCTATTGGTTGTTACATTTATGACCATTTTAATCCATGGTTATATTTTGGGACCCTAGGTATCCACTTAAGAGTGATAATGACACTTTATTTAAAGTAAAGACAAAAATGACTTAAAAATATATCTTTTAGTAAATAAATTTTCACATGGAGTTATATAAGTAATATTTTAGAATATAAATATTAATTTGGAATATAATACTATTTCATACATCATGGTATTTGTTTTAAAATTTTTAGACATCAAATAAATAATGTTATTAATGACACAATAATGATAAAACGTTTTCTCATTAATGAATGATTTAAATAAATAAAATTATAAAAATTAAAACAATATCCAAACCTATCAAATTATTATTTTATGATTTTATTTAGAACAAGAGTCATCTTATATTAAACTTTAATGAGTTTTGGACATTTAGAAACTGATAATCATTATATAATAAAATTATATTTTCAAACATTCCTAAAGAGCCCCTCCTCCTCCTTATAAAAATACCTCATGTACAGCCCATTAGTCACACCTCTAAAGCGCATTGGCTCACCCAAAATCTACCTAAATAAGCTCCATACATCACTATATTCCTCTTAGAAGCCTTAACTTAGGCAAATGGCACATAAATTAAACCTTTTGGTTCAAACCAAAGGGAGATACCTGATTTAAAGGTAACATCTTCTCTTAAGTTCTTTTCTTCTATTTTACTTCTCCAACCACCTAAACTCTATTTATTCCATTATTTTATATAAAACAACAGTATGATAAATATATTAGTTTTTTTTATTAGGAGTATTCTAACTACACTTACACACACCTCCATCTAATGGGTAACAGACATACTGTTTCTGTGGACGACGAACTACAACCTCACGAAACGAAGATTCTTCAATCTTCTCCTACCACCTCTCATGGTGGACATTTTGATGGCACTGTATTTATATATGATATATAATATTTTTATGTTTTATATATTCTTTTTTAATTTTTATTTACATACATACCTTGATTCTTTCCAATATGTGTAAACACGATAATTTTATTTGAGGAAGTGCGGACTACCGCCCCCTCAAGGTGATATGATTCGTTCATGACATATATGAAAAGTATATATGATGGTGTTAATAAAATTATGTAACATATATATCATATTAAATTATAATGTAATTAGAATATACCTATGTATCACTCAGTTCCCATTCCTTTTAAAAAATGGAAAAAATAAAAGTAGTGTTCATGCGTACGTACGACTTACCGTCTCCATGAACCATACATTTGATTCCTTATCTCAAAATGTTATTTACTATTATAAATAAATATATAAAATGGATATATATGATATATATATTATATTTAAATCATGAATATCATTCTAGAGATAATAGAATTTTGACCACAAGGACAATTTGTAATTATAACGAGTTCATTTTTGACTGATGTTTCATACATTAACAAAACATCTGATCTGAACTCAAATAATTAAGAATTTTTTAAAGCAAGGTAATAAGTTATATTAAAGGAATAATAAAAATTAAAAATTTTCTTAATCAAGTAGAATTCAAATTATGTTTATTATTTAGGAAGAAAAATGAACATACAAGACAAGTCAAACTTGAGGCAAGGAGTTTCTTATCTCATTTTTAATTCCGTGAGATTTCGATTGTTCACCACTTAATTATTTCATGTGGTGTATTTTTTAATGCCATTTTATATATAGATTATCACGATTATCTTTATATTAATGGTATTATGTGATTCATTTGGTGGGTATTAACTTTTTATCATACGACTCGATTGATTACGACATGGTAAGGGGTTTTCATCTCACTTTTTATTCCTGTGAGATTCATGCTATATTTTCCAATATTTCCTTTTGTGTGGTGTATGTACTGCACATGATTGTATTATTTGTTTAATATATTTTAATTTATGATTATTTACATCTTCATTGTATGATCTTTCATTCTTGGTTTGTATGTTTCGTAAGTTACCAAATCGGTAAGGGAACCTTTCACCCTCCTATTTTTAAAAGACTTCCATTTGTTATGTCATTTTGTTTACATATTATTATATTTGTATATGTTATTATATATCCTTATTGATGTAAATTTCATGTAAAAGTGATGAGATACCCTTTTCTCTCTCATCAACTCATTTTCTAAATTTTAAAGTAACACCGTTAGGCTGTCGAATTTCTGTAAGGGAACTTCTTAACATAATTTCAATTCTTTGGGTTAAACTTATACTTGTTGATTATGTCATGATATGAATATGTATTAATGAAATCTGATTGTTTCACAAAAAATTTACAATCATATTGAGATTATTTATATTTTTCACACATAATTATGTAATTGATTTATCCTTAATCTAAGGATACCATCTTTATAATGGATTTCGTCCTAATTTACATTCCCTTGAGACTCCATTGTTGTTATGCACCAATTCACTTTTATATGGTGTATATACTATCCTTTGGAATATTATATGATTAATTAATTTATTATCCTGATATTATAATGTTTTGATTAAATGTTATTCCTCAATTATTTATATTCAAGCATATCACATTTGGTTAAGAACTCCTTAACTAAAATATTGTTTTAATGATTTATTCTTTTAAATATTTTTCCTTAATGTACATGTTTTCAAAATGGTTTTAGTAATTTATTTATATGAAAATTAATGTTTTAAAATGTTAATTCCTTTAAAAGATTCAAAGTGGTATGAGACACTTTGATTCAAAAATCCATTTATTAAATGTTTTAAATGGGTTTGAAAATGGTTTGATAAAGCATTGTTTATGTCAATATATTAAAATGATATATTGTGATTGCAATGTAGAAATGTCATCTTTACTTTATTCTAGTTATACGTGTTAAGAATATTTTATGGTTATTTGGAATGTTTTATGCATACAAGTGGTTCTGTGTTAAATCTAGGGTGGGTGAGCCTGAGATAGCTCTCCATTGCATTTGGTAATGTGATGGAGGTAAACATTAATGTTTCTCCTAAGAGATTTAGGGAATATACTGTGATGGGTATTCAAAAAATAACTCTCTACGTAGGTGTTAAAGATACAATGTAAGTATGTTATGTATGCTATAAGTCACCTTTATGATTTTTTATTTTAGTGTGTTATTCATAAATCTTATGTTTTGATGAGATATGTTATGATTGAAAAGTATGGTTTTATTAATTTGTATTTATTGATGGGATAATGTTTTCCTTCCTTATTTTATAACCCTTAATGAGCTTTTTATGCTCATCCCATGTTTTTGAAATGTTTTCAACAAGACTTAAAGATGAGTAGGGTCTAGGATGGGATCAAGGAGAAGTCATGTAGTCTAAAACAAGGAACTGGACATGTTTATCTTTAAGAGTTTTTATTTTATAAAAAATAGATATTGAGTAGTAGAGTCTAAATATAATATTCAAGTTGTTATGTAATAGTTATTTCCTAATTCTCTAAAACTCTCAACCTGAAAAGATCCTCAATGTCAATTCTCATCGTAATTTAAGATTATGTAATGTTTAAGGTAGGGTCCTTATATAATCCCTCCTAGAGAGACTATTTAAGCACATGATTTTCTAGATTTAACTAATTTGGAGGCTCATTAATGCACTTCCAAAGGTGGTTTGAGACTCAATACACTTTTAGATACTATTTGATGCTCTAAATAACCATTAATGTTTATTTATTCCTCATATAGTGGTTTTATAGGAATTTAGATTTCTTGAGGATATTAAATGTGGATATTAGTATAAATATATATGAAGAGGGGTTAACTCTTAATTATAATAAATGAAATCTAAGTTGGTGATTAGTGTTATCTAGTGTTCACCATTTGATAGAATTCCATGATGTTCCTCATTAGAGAGGTTCTCTAGTGATTTATCATAATATTTTTATCCTTTGACCCTTGGAGTGACTAAAATAACTTGTAAAGAAAGTGGATACCACCAAGGTGTTGGTGATTAGAATTATCAATGGATACCTAAGAATACTTTAATTTATCAAATACATTTTGATCAAAATATTTCAAAACATTTTATAAAGGTATTTTTATTTTATAATATTATAATTTTTTTTTGATTTATTAGTTATGATCATGGATGAGTTTTGTTATTACTTACACATCATTGTGAGTGTTTTTATCATCATTAAACCCCTAAACCTACCCCATAAAACACTTGTGTCTATGTGAATCATAAATATTATATGTGTTGATAAAACCAAATATCCCAAGAAACATCATTAAGGGTCATGATAACATCAAATTTCATTTCATATTTTTCCACCAATATCTTACCATCACCTATATCAGAATTTTATAAAGTGTTTATGTACATATATATGTTTTCACATTTATAAATATCACAATAATAAGGGCTCCCATGCACAAAAAATTAATAGAGGCCACTAAGAATCCATACTCTCATCCAAATGCCTATATCTGATCCTAAAACATAGATAGGGGTTAAAATTATAACTCTATACCCATATAAAGAGTCACCACATACCTCTCTTAATAAATGTTGGAAGTAATATCCATATCTTGTTGATGGTAGTCATGTAATGGAAATAACATATGTAAAAATAATAATTCTATATGTCAAATACCAATATAAATTCCACATCAAATTAATCTTCTAAGACACACCACTTTTTTAGGTTGGATTATAACCTCTATGACAAGTCTACCATGAACATAGAGTTATGGATTTTGATCTTAGAGTTATGGTAGAAAAAGAGTGTAAACACTCAAGTGAACCATCATATACTTCAATCCCAGGATAATAGATGAGAATAAAAAATAGATAAAAAAATATAGAATCACCTAGATCTATCCTAGGTTTGTGTGAGTATGAAAACATACTATCAAGTGAACTATCACAATAAACATCCAAAAACCACTAATTTATATCACAAATAAAAAGTAAAGTGAGTAAGAAAAAAAACCATGCTACTCGATCCATAAACATTCCATCAATAAAACATACTATCAAGTGAACTATCACAATAAACATCCAAAAACCACTAATTTGTATCACAAATAAAAAGTAAAGTGAGTAAGAAAAAAAACCATGCTACTCGATCCATAAACATTCCATCAATAAAAAAAAATATATAAACTCATAACCTATAATATTATTTTCTAAGATTACCATTTACTTAGAATTTGAAAATACAATTCTATTTTAATTTCATTTATATGTTATTACAGTTATGTAAATTTTCATAGTAAGAATATCAATATCGAAATCAGTATAAGTTGCTCAACAATCATCATGAGATTCACACATCATTATAAAATTATTTTTTTATATAATCAAATAAATAAATACATCACTTATATAAATGGGATTTATGTAACACCTTGAGATTAAAAAAATAAAATAATGTTTGATAGCATATACTACACGAAACAGTAATCCCAAATGAACCATGAAATATTATTATTTAAATATGATAGTTATAAACTAACAAATAAATTGGTGAGTATGAATAGGATTAGATGATTTATAAAATTTTTATAAATTTCATACTCAATATAAATATATTGATAAACTCTTTTTAAATAACCACTTAATTTTTAGTAAATCCATTTTATTCTTGAAAAACATGTTTTCTTCCAAAAATGTATTTTATTACATTTCATGATAAAACACTTGAATTATTTTTTTTGTAAATTTTATAAATTTTATTAGAGAAAATTGATATTAATTTTGAAATATTAATATCAGGATTATATTATGGTTATATTTTGAGTTTTTTTCTGAAAAGTTTTATTTTTAATGAATAGTGAAAATTAACATTTTTATTGAAAAATATATTTTCTTTAAAATTGTTTAAAAAGTAATATTATCTTTTAGATTAGTTTAAAAATATTATTCATTATTTTTATTAAATATAATAAAATTATAGTCCTTATAATAAATTTTATAATTTAATTTGGTATTGAAACATATTTTACTTTAAAAGACATTTTTCTGAAACACCGTTTTTATCACATTTTGAGGGATTAATTTTAAATTAAATTATGACACATATGTGAATTTATTATTTAAAAATTAATTTTATATTTTTAATTAGGTGGTTTAATTTTTTTAAATCAGACTATTTTAGTTTTAGTCATTATGAATTGTAACTATATTAAATATTTATCAGTGTGATAATGGTAAATTTAGTGATTAAGGTTACAAATAATATGATAAGGATTAAAAAATGAGCCTAATAATTGACTTTATCCTATTTTATGTGTTTATTTGAGATTTGTTGTGTCCATGTATCTAATATATGACCATTTTCTTACATATTTCTTTGATTTTTACCTTTATAATATTTAAGTAAAAGATAAAGTCAAAAATATACTTTCTTGGTTTTAACAGCAATAATATTTTATTTTTGGGATAAAATAACTTATAATAAGTTATAAATATAAATTTTAAATATAAATTATTTTTTATCAGGGTAATTTATTTATAATTTTTAGCAATTAAATAAATACCATAAATGAATTTACAAAACTGAAAAAATATTTATTCAAAGTACAGAAAAATTAATTAAATGATTTTAAAAATATTAAAAGTAATATAAATAGAACTAATTATTGTGTTATAAGAATTATTTAGATAAATATAAAATTGTAGTGATGTTTTGAAGTATTATATTCAAATTCCATTACTGTCAGGTTGTTTTCAAAGTCAAATTAAATGAATATATCTAAAAATGGAATTAATGATATTTTATAATAAATAATATTATATTAAATGCATAAAAATCCAATATTAATCCAATTTATGTGGATATGGTTTAAAATTTCATCAATGGTTCACTTATTTTCCAATTTTCTATTTATAGTTATTATATTGACCCCTAAATAGTAAGAAAATTATTATCATAGAAATTGTCAAAAATGGTTAACATGGGTTAAAAAAATTGATTTGGGTAAAATACTAATCTAAACATTTAAAGAATTCATTTTATGGAAGTATTTATACCTATAATCATCCTTTATTTTAATTATATCATATTGGATCAATTTTTCTATGAAAATTAATTTATATTAATTAAATATTTTACGAAATTCTCAAAGTGTCATTCCCCTCAATTATAAAGGTCCATGTACACTCCTCGTTTTTAACACATAAAAATCATTTTGTCCAATTACTAAAAACATAAAACATTTACTTTATTTTCCATGTCCTACAGGCCCTGGTTCAATTATAAAACCCTCATAGGAAGTCTTTTGATGAAAACCTAAAGAGGTTATCCGAAGAAGAGGTATTGTTCTTAACCGAGTGTTATTGTATTATTTCTTCCTTGACCTCATCCAAATATTATTAAACCATGATTATATAATAAAATAATTATATACCATATATATATTATTATTTTAATGGAATAACCTATCATTATTTTATCTTTTATAAAATGGGAAACGAAACCATCGTTCATGTGTACGGAGGGCTACCGCCACACGAACCGATCTAATTCGTTTTCCATCATTACCTCTCATAGATATTTATGATTTTTGATTTAATATACATATATATATATATATTCATGAAATATTTATCATTATATAAAATTAATATATCATTTTTTACCTTTCCATTTATTGAAATATGAGAACGTCGTTCGTGTGTACATGGGGATTCAACCTCCATAGAGCGATGCGATTCATTTTTCATTAACACATCACATGGATGGTATATATTAGTTTAATTAAATATTAAATATTATTTTTATTATATAATTATCTATTAAAAAATATAAAATTACAATTACTCTATTTCCATCATGATCGTTGAAAAATGGAAATGTTACTTAGGCGTGCGTACAACCTACCCTCTCCATGATTGTATCATAGTTCCTTTTTAACAACCATATTTCAAGGTTGGATTTAAAAGTATAATTTATGTATACAAATTATAATTATTATAAGATTATTATTCTGTACATGATGAAATAATAACTTCATTGACCATAGTTAACTTTATGAAGTCATTTTTATCTTACTAGTTAAATATCATAAAAATGTTCAACGTGAATTTAAATGATTAAGTAATTTAATATTAAAAGAAAATAAATAAAATAAATAGAATAATAAGAATTAAAAATGTTATTAGGAAATTAATAATTAAAATAATTTTATTATTTAGTAAGATAAATAACACACATGATGATTTAGACTCTACGTAATTGGACTTTCTTTAAAAAATACCCTTTTTAATGCTTCCCTTTAAACTTTATTTCTTCCATAACCAAGTCCATATAAATGTTTCAGGAAAATTATTATTTACTATTAAATGGATTAAGAAGGTAATTTTAGATATGTTTTACTTTATTTACAGTTTATTTAAAATGGGATTATTTTTAATATTTTAGGTATGTAACACTTTACTATAAAAAATTCATTTTAAATGGTTTAAAGGGTTATTTTAAAAGTATTTCTCTAACATATCCATATTCAAAAAATTATCTTATTTATATATCTATAAGGACATAAATAAACTATAAATAAAATTTTATATCACTTTTTACTTTCTATCAAACTATTTCAAAATGAATCTTTTTAAATATTTTATACTGAACATTTTGAATTTCTTTATAAAAAATAAAATGAATCATTTATTTTAACATATACAACTTTAATGAATTTTACTTCCACCTCAACCATTATTTTATATTTAAATATCATTATAATATTCTTTATTTTATTCAAATAAAAACCCACTTTCTAATGTTCTATGTATTTTCAATAAGGTTATTAAATTCAATGGATATTATGATACTTCAAAATGTTTTTCATATGGTTGTAAGGGATATCTATATAAACCACCTTTTTGTTGGTTTATGAAAATTATCTCTCTAAATTACATTCCCAATCTATATTTAATATTATTGAAAGCTTATAAATTTAGTATATTTGTATATTAAATATATAATTTGATTATGATCCCTTACTTTGATGTGGTAATACATCCTTTATTGTCATTTCTCAAATGCATTATTTAAGGAATATTTTTTGATTATGATATGAGGAAACATTATAAAACCTTTTACTTATATGGATAATTCTTATTTTTATGCCTTATGATTGTTTTAATTTTTATGGAACACATAATCATGTACATGTTATGATTGGTTCACCCAGATAGTTCACTAATTCATTGGTTAAGGTTTTTGTCTCATAAGATGTTATGTATGTGATTAGGGAGTAAAACTAATCCAAGAAGGGACTCTGTCCACCAAGTGATATTATTTTGACAGTTAGACTTGACTTATGATTATTTCATATTTTGTGTTTTTTTCTCATTTCTTTTGTTTACATTATCTTATTATATTATATTCGTTAGGTTATGTTTCCATGTAATTACTCATGATATTATGTTTAAAAGAATGTAGATGCTACTTTTTATGGGTGAAATGTATAACTTCTTTTCAAAAAAAGTATTCATAAGTTTCAATCATTATAGAGGAACATTTATTTGTTTTATATTTCCTTTATGTGAAATATTTTATGAAAATATTTGGGTGGAAAATTTTATTTCCTAGAGTAATAATTTTTATTTTCCACCCAAAGTTTAATTTTGAAAATGAAAAATCTAATAAAAGTATTCAAGAACTGAAATGTTTATTTCTTTCTTTATATATATCACTTACTAAGATTTTTTTCGCATCAATTATTATAAAATGTTTTTTTCATAGGTTTTTAAAGATTAATTAGGACAAGGATAAGGTTAAGATAAAATATTTAATGATATTTATTGAAAAGAAAATATTTTTAGATGATAAAATTTTTTTTGTAGGAAAAATGGATATAAAGTGGAAGTGTCCACTTTGTGATGTAATATTTTATAATTTAAGGGTGATGGCCTAATTCTCTATAAATATAAAAAAAAATAAACCTCAAATGTAAGAAAATGATTTTTTACATAAAACTCAAGATAATGTAATTTTAAGGATGGATACTTATAGTTTGTATTAGAGTAAAGTTATATAACTTTGGAGATATGGATGTTTTCATATGAGTTTAACTTAAGAGTAATGGATACTATTATAGGTTTATGATTTTAAGGTTAAACATATATTTATAATTGTATACAAACCTTTTTATGTTTTATGTGATGAGGTTTTAATGTGATTTGTAACATTTTGGTATATTTTTTACTGGGCTAAGGTATATATAACCATTGGGTTCAATATGAAGTGTTATTTGAGGAATAATTATCTTTTCATATGTTTAAAGGTATTGATAAAATATATTGTTTATATAAAATTCTATTATTAGGGATATTTTTAAGGATGTTCTTTATATTTATTCTGATTCTATAAGAATTATATTAATATAGATTCAGTAAAAAGGATAGTTTATCACATCCAATAATACTGCAGGGCTTGAACCCAAAGTCATAGGGAGATGTGGGTAAAATGCCTACCATTGGCCTATGTTATGTCTTGGATAGCATGAAATTTAATTTTTTAAATGATGTGATAGACAATTATTAAATTTATTTTAGAAATATATGTTTTATCAAAGAGATAACCATGGGATTAAAAAGTTTTTTGGTGATTAGATGATTCACTATTTTTAACCTTATAAGATTGAGCTAAACAAAACATCATGGGTTTTATTTGAGGAATAAAGGTTGAATTATATTTTGGAATAATATATGATATTAATATGTATTTAGGGTGATTTAGGTTATTTTTTTAAATGATTAGCCTATCTTGGAGATTATATGACTAGGGAATATACATTTTTTGGTATGAGACATTTATTTTATTTAGAGATAAATGTTAAATTTATATTTAAAGAATATGTGATCAAATAATTATAATCTTTGGGTTTCATTATTACTCTAGAATATTTTGAGTAATTTTAAGGTAATTTATTTATTTAATCAACAATGATGAACTTTGGGCGTTATTGTTGAGGCTTTGGTGATTACTGTTGTATTTCTTCATATGACGGTTTATTTATTTTGATAATTTTATTTTGTTTCCCATTTGTGTGTTAGTTAATTTATAAAGAATGGGGGAAGATATTGTTACCATTTTTGGATTATTTTATTCTTTATAAGTTGATTTTAGTGCTTTAGGAAAAAAACTCATCTTGAATACTCATTATTTGGAGAAAAAGATGAGATTGTGGGGGAAATATATTAAAGGATTAAATGTCACTTACCAAGTAAGTATATTTCATTCATTCCTTCATCTAAATGGTAAATTTATTCTTCAACTCTAGGAAAATGATATTGAAACAAAAATTTTATCCTATTATGTTCATTTCCTATGAATTGATGACCTTTTTTCACAACTCCTGAATTTATGGTTTTGTTGTCATTAGCTTTCTCTAGATTATTCACTTTATTATAAGAAATGATCTCCATCACTCTCTATAATTATTTAATAAGTAAATTATTTATCCATGTCCATATTATCACTTCCCACTAATTTTATCCAATTTTGAAACCTAGTTATATGATGACCTTCATATTTCCTTTCCCCTATTTTCAATAGGAATCATTATTAACCATTTTTATGATGTGGGGTTTGAGAAAATAAATTTTAGATGTCAATAACCTATTTACTGAGATTATATTCAAATTTAGTGGAAAAAATTTATTAAATGGTTAAATAATGTAACACCCCTAGACTAAAAATAATAATACAATGTTCAATAGCATACAAAAGATTCAAAATCGAGTTTAAATGAACCAATAAATATTATTATTTAAAAATGTTTGTTTTAACCTAGACATTAAATTAGTAGTTATAGATAGTATTAAATACATTAGGAAATATTTATTAATTCCCTACTCAGTAGAAAATTCTATGAAAAAATCTTAGTAAATAATTAATCAATTTTTAGTAAAGTCATTTTATTCTTCAAGAATGAGTTTTCTTCAAAACCGATTTTTAATAATTTCAATGAGAAAATATTATAATTAATTTTCGAAACATTTAGAAATATTATTTTGAAAAAAGGATACAATTTTTAAAGAATCATATCAAAATTATCATATAGTGAAATTTATATATATTTTTATGAAATTTTTTATTTTTCAATTAGTATTAAAAATTATTGATTTTTATTGAAAATTGAATTTTCTTTTAATTTTTTTAAAAAGTAATATTATATTTTATATTAGTTATATAATTTTATTATTTAATTAATATTAAATATTATCAATTAATATTCTTTTTAATAAATTTTATACTTGAATTTTTTATAAAAACACTTTATACATAAAAGGAATTTTTCTAAAAACACACTTTTCATCATGTTTTGTAAGATTTATTTTAAATTAAACACTTCCAATTTGGTGATTTAAATCTTAAAAATTTAAATCAATATCTTTAATTTGGTGGTTCAATTTTTTTAGACATTTCCCATTTATTTTTAGTCATTAGGAATATTAACTAAAGTAAATAGTTGTCACCATAGTAAGGGTAAATCAGAAAATTAAGTTTAAAAATAACACGACAAGGACTAAAAATTGACTCTAATACAAGAATTTATCCTAAATAATGAGTTTATTTAGTCCATTTTCATAAAATCTTATAATATATATAACTTCATTCCATATTTTTTTTATTTTTACCTTTATAATATTTAATTATAATATAAAGATAAAAATGTCACTTTCTTTCTTTTAATAACTGTAATATTTTGTGTCAAGGATGGAAACAACTTATGTTCAGTTATAAATATTAATTTTAAATATAAACAATTTTATATTATCGTGGTAATTTATTTCAATTTTTTTAGTGAAATAATTTCCTTATATTCTAATGCAATGCAGACATAATATTTATTCAATTAATAGATAAATAAAATAAATGATTTTTAAAATATATAAAGTAATATAAAATGAATGAATTATTGTATTCCATGATTTTTTAAGATAATTATAAACTTTTAGTGATGTTTTAAAGTATTATATATGAATCCCATTACTGTCATGTTGTTTTGAAAGTCAGATTAAATGAATAGTTCAAAAAATGACAGTAATGATATTTTATAATAAATAAAATTTTATTGAAAAATTAAAAGTCCTAAAAATACTATATTTATCCAAGTGATTGGTATGTGGTTTATGATGTAAACCATGTTACATTTACTAGCCAATAATTCATTTATTTAAACTTTATTGACTCCTAAAGAGTAAAAAATTTGTTATCATGGTAATTTAAAAAAGGGTTAACGCGTGTAAAAATGAAGAGATAAGGGTAAAAACCTAATATAAACTTGTTCAATTTTTCTTTTTATAATAGTATTTTAACCCACCATCATATTAGCTTTGTATTATATCATTTTGGATCCTTATTAGTATGAATATTAATTTATATTAATTTAATATCTTTTGAAATTACAATAGTGCCCCGCCCATTACATATAAAAGGGAACCTCATATCCTATTTCCTTTAATATAAGTATTTTCAAAAATAGATTTAAATGAAATTGTTTTTTTGATATCTGGAATTTTTTCTGGTTATTGGTGGAAGGTATCTCTCTCTAAAACACCCCTTTTTGGGTTATGAATAGTCTCTCTCTAATTAACCTTTTCAATCTTTTAATGTTATGGAATGATTATAAAATATATATATGTCTCTAAAATATATACATGTCTTATTATCCCTTAATTTTATGTGTAAATACAAGACTTATGATCATTTCTCAAATTCCTTCTTCAATAAATGTTTTTTTAATTATGATACAACACAAGATTATTCAATATATTTTATTTCCATGGGTAATTATTATGTTTCTACCTTACTATTGAATTCATTTTTATGGAACACATAATCATGATCATGTTCTGATGGATTTTATCATATAAAATGTAATGACCCGACCTTATACATTCCATTTCTAGAATTGATACCGATAAATGTGGCCCAGTTTTTTCCAACCAAATATTACATTGTCAAAAAGAAAATATCAGATCACTTACATTCCCATGGACCTTTTAGGTTTAGAGTTTTGGATAATTAAGAAAAATATTTACATAAACAACACTCATGACTTTATGATAGTATTTTTCCTACTATACCCACCTTTTCGTATTCCATATTAACTCTTCAACATCGCCCAAAAATTTCTTCAAATATGTAACCTTCCTATACTCAAAAATATTATAATCACTATTCATAACATAGGGTGAGTAAACATAAGAAACATGATATAAAATGCTTAGTAAGGGTAAATATAAGAATTAACAATTTAATTTCAATAGTGAGAGCAAGATTAGTACAATATTATGATGACATAATTAAAATGCATGAGCATAACATAAATGAATTCACAGTGATAAATACATAGATCATCAATAATGAAAAATGGAATAAGTAATTAAATAATAAATTATTCAGAGTATTAAATAATAATTATCCATGTGATTTCATCCTCGATTAAAGAAATCTTTGAAATCACATAGCAAGCATAAAAAGTTTTGGCATCTTAGTACAATTTTAGATCACTCTTATAAATGGAATAACCTTCACGGTTACACATAAAATAATCACCATGGTTATAATTGGAATACCCATCATATAATATTCAGATAATATCTTAGAATAATCCTAATTAAGTAATCTCCATTGCATATTTAGAATAACCATCACAGTGTATTCCCATCATTTGTTTGGAGATACCTAGTCAGTTAACTCCATCCCTTTACCCAATGCATTGGAGAGCTATAATAGGATCTCCCACGCTTTGTTTATAATGAAACCACCCATCATGATAAATAATTTTCAAGAGAAATAACATAAAAAAAGTACATATAGATTTCATTTTATTGAAAAAATCATAAAACCATCATTATTCGATTAATAACATGATTAACACATGGAAAATAAATGGATTTTGTGAAAATATATTTGAAACAATAATCATCCACCCAAAGAAATAGTAACGATGGTTTCATTACAAAATACCCCCAGTGGATCATAATTAATATCAAGGGTTTCTGACATTGATGAATGTAAATTCCATTAAAACATCACTAAAAAGTTTTTTTTGAGGAAAATAACCTTTTCACTTTGAAAATCACTTTTCAAAACTATGAATTAAAGAAATATTATGGAAATAATTTTTTAAGTAGAATTAAATAAACCATAAAAGGATAATTAAATAAAATAATAGTCATTACTAAGTGTGAATCTATCCATGTTGTAAGTGTTAAAAATAAATATTCTTTTAAAACATTTTTCAAAGAGAGTAAAAAGTATCCAATTTAGAAACTGTTAAGAAATTTACTTTTAAAACCTATTAAAATAAGGTTAAAGATAATTTAAAATAAATTTAGGAAATATTTTTTTTAGAAAATAAAATTTTTCAAAACATTTTAGAAAATATATATATAGAAGGGAAATAATCCTAATCCAAAAGAATATACAAGATCAGTATCACTTACAAAAAAACTTTTTTCATGTTTCTTTAATAAATAAGGGATGAAATGGAAACTAAAAATGTAAAAAACATTTATAAATAGAACAAAAGGAAATATATTTTGTTCAATAAAATGATATAATATGATTTATTCTACAAAGGACCTTGAACATAACAATCTTGAAAAGAAAAAAACTTCTTACCTATAGCCTTTGTCACTTTGGTAACTCTTCAATCATAGGATACATGAAAGAATAAAATAAAAATTAATCTTTAAATGTAATAAAAATAAGATGATTCATGATATAATATTAAAAAAGTGTCATTACATACTCCTCATAAAATAATTTAGGTACATGTTAATAAAATATTCCTCAATGAAATAAAATTGAGACAAAATCTCTTACCTCGATTCCAAACATTCCATGTATATATTTTACTATAGTATAACAAATTGATATCAATTATATAATTTTAATAACCTTTTATAAGTTTATTAATTTATCATCAATCCATTTGATTCATTTAGTTCAATGACATATTTAATTATTAATTAGTTAAGTCCGCATCAGTTATTTTCAGAACGTTCCGTCTGTAATTTCAAAACAACATCTATGTAATGACCATTATCAAAAGAAGTCATTATTTTTGTCATATAAAGAATAAAAATTATGAAATAATTATAGTTTTTATACATCAATTATACTTATAAATCCAACCATTAAATATGGTTATGAAAAATTAACTATGTTATAATCATGGAAAGGGTAGGTCATACATATGCATTAGTAGCATTTCTATATCTCAACGATCACTATGGATTGAAGGTAAGTATTATTTTATCATTTCATAATGATAAAAATATAACAAATATAATATTATTTATTTATATATACTTATATATATCATCCTTTTTATGTGGTGAAGAAAAACAAATCACATCATTTCGTGGAGGTGGTAGTCCACACGTACGCACAAAAGAAATTATCATTTTTCAATGAATGGAAAGGTAAGAAGGTAAATGTTGTATTATATTTAAAAAATTATAAATATTTCATGAATATAATATATAAAAACCAATTCCATCATTATAACATGTACTTTGATGTGGTTATGGAAAATGAGTTACATCAGTTCGTTTGGCGGTAGTCCATCGTACACAAAAACGATGAATTCCTCTACCATTCTATGAAAGTTGGAGATAAATATATGTTATTTAATAAAGATAATGACATATTATTATATGGAGGATATTTTATTAATTATTTTATTATTTTAGAAGAATATTTAAGGAGTCCAATATAAAATAAAACTAAAACATGTTGTTAAAAACTATAGCTCTTCTTTGGAAAATATCAATTTCTCAACACCTTAAGACACCTAATGTTTGTATTCTTCAATAAAACATGAATATAGAACACGGGGATGGAAATTAGGAAGGTATTTGGGCATAATATGACTAAAAAATTATTTTTGAGTGTAAAGTAAATAGAAAACGATATTACCTTTTATAGGATAGGGGAGGGAAAGTATTGTAATTTCTCAAAATATTAAATTAATTTAAATTTATTTTCAATTTATAAAGGCTCAAAACATATTTATTTTAAATATAATATGAGTATAAGTCTAAATATTTTCATAAAATAAAAATTATATAAGTTTGGTCTATTTTTTCCTTTATCTTTTTGTTTTAACCCTTCATTAACTTGTTTCACACTTACCCAAATAATAAGAATTGTTACACTTTTAGGGTTAAGATAGTCACTATAAAGAGAAAAAAGGAAAATAGATGGAAAATTGTTGATATAATCATCCATATAATAATATATTAGATTAACTTAACATTTTTAATAATTTTATATAATTTAATTAAATATTATTTATTATAAAATATTAATAATATCAATTTGAAGTACTATTCAATACTTTGACTTTAAAAAGACCAAGAAAAGAATTAAATTTTGAAAAAATATATTTTAATAAATACCTAACATGTAAAGTTCTTATATAAATTTTTTGGATGATATTAATTATCTCAAATTATATTACTTTTAATATTTTTGATATCATTTGTTTAATTTTTCAATTAATTGAATAATTATCACAACAACGTTATGTAAGCATTCAATGTAATTTTTATTTAATTAAAATTTTAAAAAAAATTATAAGATGAAGATAAATTATTTATATTTTTAAATAATATTTACATGAAAACATATCACATATTTATCCTCGTGTTAAAAATATTTCAGATATTAAAACAAGAGGGTGCATTTTTTACTTTAATTTAAATAAAATATTATAATGGTAAAAATCTTATCCCTATGGAGAAAAAACACCATTAAACATAATATTAGATGTATGTGGATGAAATAAATTCATATAACAAATATAAGGCACGTTTTAGGATCATTTTATAGCACTTATCATTTTTTTTTATCTTTAACTAACTGACTAAGCCTTCACTACGGTAAAAAAACAAATAAGGTTACTGTTAATATTTAACAAAAATAATAGGGATCTACTTTAAAAAAATTACACAATTATTATAAATATGGAATCCATTTTTTGAAACTCAAAATTTATAAGTGGAAGAATATAATTTTAAATTAACCTAGGAAAAAACAATAAAAAATTATTTTTAGAAAAACTCCCTTTTAGTATATCATTTTTATACTAAGTTTAAGTATAAAATTTATTTCAAAACCCATAATTTTATTAATTTAAAAAAAATTCTAATTAAATTTTATAAATAATATATAATATAATTTTAGTTTCTAATACATAAATAAAAAAAAAATTAAATTTTCAATAAAAATCCATATTTCTCACTATTCATTAAAAAACAATCTTTTTATAAAATTTTAAACATGAATCCTAATATAATATTTACATTAGGAATTAAAAAATGAAATTAATTTTTTAAATATATTTTATAAAATTTCTAGAAATTAATTAAATATTCACTCACAAAAAGTAAGAAAAAATATTTTTGGATGAAAACTTATTTTTGGAAAATAAAATAACTCTATTAAAAATAGTGTGATTATTTATAAATAATTAATTAATAAGTCTTAAATTAGTAGTATCGTTATATATTTCTTAATTCAAGTAATAATATTCATTCCTTCCAATTTAATGACTTGGTTATAATGGTCACATTTAAATAATGATATTTCATTGTTCATTTAACCTTGGTGTTTCTTATAATACAAGATATAGATCATAGTATTTTAATTTAAAATATTAAGATATTACATTCTCCCACAATTAAGAAATTTCAACATCATAATTTGAACTCGGGATTGGTAACTAGGGTTTGACCTTTGTTTAAAACCCAAATTGTAAAAAGGTTCAATAAATCATCCTTTTGAAAAGTGGGCATGGGAAATATGAAGTCATTACAAAACTGGATTTTTTAATAGAAGAAAATTAATGGGATGTAAAAACATAGAAACACAAGATAAAATAACTCCCTAGTATTAATAGAGAGTGGTAGAGAACATGGTCGAGATAAAGTTTACAACAAAAAATCATAAATCTTTGATGGGTGAAAAGACCATTGATTCATAGAAAATGAAGGTAATAGGATAAATATGTTGTTTCAATATAATTTTTCTAGATTCGAGTAATTACTTTACCTTCTAGACTAAAAAATGAAATATACTTACTTTACAAGTATAATTTCATTCATTAATCAATTTCTGCTACAATATCATCTTTTCCTTCAAATGATGAGTATTTATGATGATTTTTTCATACATGAAAACTAAAAATAACTTCTAACAGATGATATAATAAAAAAGGATAATAAGATATTTTTCAAAATAATCCTTACCAAGCATGAAAGTCAAAAATCATGATGATTTGATCAAATATTTTTCTAATATAAATTTAATATCTATCTATAAATAACTTTACTCTCTCATAAAGTCATATACCCAAATAAGTATATCCACTAATCATATAGTATACAAAATATTCTAATCATCACTATAAAATCCATACTAAAACATTATATTCTTCCAATTTATAATTAAATATTTATTCCTCAAATAAAATATCATAATATTCTATTTGGATTAATCATATAAGGTTTCCAAGATAGTGAACTTATTCTGAAATAACACTAATA
Source organism: Viscum album (assembly GCA_963277665.1). Lineage (NCBI taxonomy): Eukaryota > Viridiplantae > Streptophyta > Magnoliopsida > Santalales > Viscaceae > Viscum > Viscum album. The sequence goes on along the minus strand of OY728150.1, from coordinate 621,747,976 downwards.
ACTTAATCAACAAATCAATTTTCAATCACATGGTTATATCTCTAATAAATAATTTGTTCCAATAAATAACTTAATAATTAAGAAAACAATGTCACACTAAAAATGGAATAACATAGGTTAGTGGTAGGGGATCCACCCTTATCACCCTTCAGTTGCGGGGTTAAGCTACGCAGCCTTGCCAGATGTGATAGGTCATCATCCGACTTGTAGGATTTCCTTTTACTAAAACAATATAATCCTAATAACATTCCCATAATTATGATGAACATACTTTAAAATAAACTTAATCATTAAAGATCATATAAACTATAAATTTTATAAATAGATTTAAACTTATGTCCACAAAAACAAAAGTTTATTCTTCCTTAAAAAAACTTTTCCACATGTGAAACCTAATCATTAAATATTCCTAAAACATCTACCAAAACTAAATAAATTTATCCAAATCACTCCCAGCATATTAAACTCCATAAATAGTTGTCTAAGAATTTCAATTAATTATCAAACATAAATCTTCCACTATATCAAAACTCCTAAATCCCTATATGTAGACACCTTAATTATTCAACATTCATCATAATCCATTAAACATTGATTTTCCATTTTATTCCTTAATAATTACTTAATATAAAAAACATGAATCATGTACTAAGATTCATCAATATAAAAACATAAGCTGAGATATAATCCCTACATTTCATATGTAATTTTCAGTTTCCTCATCTTCAAATACATTGGCGTTATACATTTCTATACATTTGGTCTTGTCGATCCCATTCTCAAGCTTCACCCCAGGGAAATTGATTTTCATAATTCCCATACTCCTCACATTTAAAAAATTTAATTTATACTTTGGTAATAATTTATTCACCTTCACGGAGTTAACGATAGATATCTTTTTTCCTTGTAATATTATTTCTTTATAAACTCCTTTACCTCATACAAAACATCTTCCCATTCTCTTATGAGATTTTATTAGGCGTTTCCTTCCAAATTCTCAACACATATGCCCTTGAATATTTTCAAATTTATGATATTTATCACTTAAAAATTGATTATGTATAATTTCTATTTTATTATGCATTTGGAAACTCACCTAGGTTCATGTTTTTAATCATAACTCATGATAAATTGTGAAGAATAACCATAAGATTTTTCTCAACATCTCCCATTTCATTTGGTTTCTAATTTACAAAACCATGAAAATTTCCTTCATATCCATTATTACTTTTGTTTTGGATGGATACATTTATCTACTAAAATAGAAAATGTTTGTGTGAGAATATTAATAAAATAATAATAAAACATTTTATGAATATTAGAAACATTAATATAACCTTAACCATGTAATCTTCAACTCCTTAAATTTATCAAAATTAAATTAATTCTCTATAAAATACTAACCATTATGATTATAAAATAATTTTATATTTTTCTAAAATAACATCATAACCTCTAAATATATCCTAAATGACCTCTAATATAAACTATAAGGATAGAGACTTATGCATTACATTTATGGATTTGATACTGGTAATGGTGACTCAATTATTCCAACCAAATTTTACAACATCAAAAGGAAATATTAGATCACTTACACAAACAAGTAAAATTTAGGTTAAGAGTTTAATATAATTAGGAGAAACTCTTACATAAATAATACTCATGGATTTATGAGAGTATTTTTCAAACTATTCCCATATTTTCATATTCAATACAAATTATTTAACATCTCCCAAAAATTTCAACACATATGAAACCTTTCAAGACTCAAAACATTTATCAACATTCTTCATAAAAAGGGGTTAATGAAATATAAGAAGTGTGAGATCAAGTAATCATTAAGTGTAAACATAAGAATTAACAATTGAACCTAATCAGTGAGAGTAAGATGATAATAAGTGTAATATGTCATAATCAAAATGCATGATCTTAACATAAATTAATTTATACCCATAAATAGATGGATCATAAATCATGAAACATGGAATATATCTTTTAAAAATGTCAACCACCATATTATTTAATAATCATGAGACATGTGATGTAAATATTGATTAGATGAATCATTATAAACACATAACAATAATAAATAAAGAGTATTGGTATCTTGGAACAATTTCATATAACTCTTAAAAATGGAATAACCTTAGTAGTTACACATAGAATAACAATCACAGTTATAATTGGAATACAAATCACAATATTTTCCTATAATCTCTAAAAAGAAACCTATTTAGTAAACTCCATTGCATATTTTTGAATAAAAATCACATTATATTTCCATATTATCTTCGGAGAAAACCAATCGGTAAAATTCATCCCTTTACCTAGTGAATTGGAGAAGTATAACAGGCTGACCTTAAATTGGTTTATAATGGAACCACCAATACTTAAGAAAAATTTTCATGATATATAAAATGAATAAATTATATTGATATTTCATTTCATAATAAAACTCATAAAAACGCCATTATTACATTTATAACTTGATTAACCCATGAAAAAGAAATGAGTTGTGTGAAAATAATTTTGAAATAATAATATTTCTTCATGATAAAGATTTAGGATGGAATCATTATTACATATCTCCATTAGATCATAACTAACATCAATGTTTGTTGATTTTTATGAATTTAAATTCCATTAAATTCCATTAATTTTTTTTGAGAAAAATTAACTTTTCACTTTCAAAATCACATTTAAAAACTAAGAATTCATGAAATATTGTGTAAATATTTTTTTTTGAAAATAAACTTTTAATATAATAAAAGGATATTTAAATAAAATAATATTTGTGATGATGGGAGAATTTATTCATGTTGTAAATGTTAAAAATAAATATTCTTTTCAAACATTTTTAAAAGATAGGAAAAATTAACCCATTTGGAAAACGTTAAGAAATTTATTTTTAATTTTTTTTAAAAAAGTTGAAAGATAATGTAAAATACATCTATTAAATAATTTATATTTTAAAAATATATTTATAAATAAATTTTATAAAACATTGGTATAGAAGAGAATGACTCAAGATCCTAAATAAGAAATAAGATTAGTATCACTTAAAAAAAATTATTGACATTTCTGTAACCAATAAGAGAGGAAATGGAAACTAAATATAAAACCACATTAATAAACATAAGAGAATAAAATATATGAAGTTCAAGGAATTAATATCATATTATTTCCACAATAAAGTTACCTTGAACTTAAAAATCGATAAATGAAAAGAAATTATAACATAAATCTTTTTCACTTTGGTAACTCTTCAATAATAAGAAAAAATGAAAGAGTTACATCAAATAAATATTTCAATATCATTAAAATAAACATAGTAATGATATAACATAACAAATTGTAAGTATATACACCTCATAAAATAAATTAGGTTCATATCAATAAAATATACCTCAATGAATGAGTATTGAGGCAAAATATCTTATCTCATGTCTAGAATTTCCATGTATTTCCTTTAACTCCTGTATAAAGAAGGAGATAAATTATTTAAATGTTAAATAAATTTTTTATTGGTTTATTAAATTATCATTAAATTTTTTGTTACATTTATTAAAATTTAATATTTAACATCTTAATCAGATAAATTCACATTGGTTATTTTGAGAACTTTCAGTCTGTAATTTTGAAACAACTTCTCTGTGATGAACATGGTAAAAATGGGTCATTTTTACAAAATATATTGAAAAATAATCATGAAATAATTATAATTTTTATAAATTAATTATAATTTTAAATCCATCCATTAAATATCATTATGATAAATCAATTAGGTTACAATCATGGAGAAGGTAGGTCGTATGTACGCATGAGTAACATTTCTATTTTTCAATGATCTATATGGAAATAAGGTAAGTATTACTCTATCTTTAAATTGGTATCAAAATATCATATATATAATATTGATTATTTACATATACTTATATATATCATCCATGTGATGTGGTGATGAAAAATGAATCGCATCACTTCGTGGAGGTGGTAGTCCTCACGTACGCACAAACGACATTATAATTTTTCATGGAATGGAAAGGTAAGAAGTTAAATAATATATTATCATTTAATAATGATACATATGTCATAAATATCATATTTATAAATTAATTCCATAATTATAAACATTTTTTAGATGCAGTAATGAAAAATTAATTATATCGGTTCGTGAGGTGGTAGTGTGTCACACACACAAAGAATGAATTCCTCTTTCATTTGATAGAGGTTAGAGATGAATATAGGTTATTTAATTAAAATAATAACAAATAATTATATGGAATATACTAGTGTTATTATTTTATCATAGTTTATGATTATTTAATGTGGCTGAAGAAGAAATAAAACAAAAACATACAGTTAAAAACTATACCTATTCTTTAAGGAAATATCCCTTTCTTAAGGCCTTAAGACCATTGAGGTTTTTTATTATTAAAGAAAAAAAGGAAACTAGAACATGGGGATGGATGTTTATAAGTTATTTTTATAGTTAATGGTTGAAACAAATTATTTTTTGTAGTGTGATGTAAATAGGAAAACATATTCTCTTTTATAAAAGAGTAGAGGGGTGCTCTAGGAATTTCTCAATATTAAATTAATATAAACTAATTTTAAATTAAAAATGGTTAAAAACATATTTATTGAAAATATAATATGATTATGGGTCAGAATAATGTAATAAAATTTAAATTATAATATTTTGTCGATTTTTTTACCCTTATCATTTGTTTTTAACCGCTCATTAACCCCTTTCACACATACCATGACAATAATGATTTTTACTATTCAAGGGTCAAGATGTCAACTATAAATAGAAAAAATACCTATAAATTTACCATGGTTGATATTATAAACCATATAATAATATCTTTTAGAAAGATTATATTTTTATGAATTTTATATCATTTAATAAAATATTATTTATTATAAAATATTAATAATTTTAAATTACAAAACTATTCATTATTTTGAATTTAATAAGATCAAGGCAGTATGTAAAATTCTAAAAAATATTTTAATAAGTCTATAACATATCATGTTCTTATAAAAATGTAGAGATCAAATTAATTATGTCATTTTTACTACTATTAAAATTTATAATATCATTTATTTGATGTTTTTCATTAGTTGAATAATTATTTTCTTATTGCTGTGTAAGAATTTAAGAAAAATATTTTTTACTAAAAATTAAAAATAAATTACCATGATGAATATAACTTATTTATATTTCACAATAATATTTATAATAGAAAATACCCTATATTTTTACCCATTTTAAATATATTATAGTTATGAAAAACAAGTGTGTGTTATTCTTTACTTTTCCTTTAATAAAATATTATAAAGGTCATAATATCATCCAAATGGTAAAAACTGTAATATAAAAAAAAATTATGTGAATGGATAAAAAAAACCATCCAATAAAATTTAAGTTAAGTGTTAGGTTTATTTTATAGCACTTTTAATTTTTTGTATCTAATTAACTAATTAACCCTTTAATATAGTAATACAAATTACTAAGATTACTATTCATATTTACCCAAAATAAAAGTGAAATATTTAAAAAATTTAAACCTTCCAATTAAAAATATTGAATTCATTTTTCAAAATTTAAAACATATAAGTGGAATAATTTAATTTTAAATTAAACCAAAAAATTACAATAAAAAACAGTTTTCCAAAAAACTGGCCTTTTAAAAATAAAATGATTTTATTTAAAATTCAAGCATAAAATTCATATAAAAAATTAAATTTACTTATTTAAAAAAAATAACTAATTAAATTAAAAATTAATCTAAAATAAAATATTTTATGTATCAATATATAAAAATAAAATATAATTTTCTATAAAAAATTGCATTTTCTATCTTCATTGAAAATTAAATATTTTCTAAAAATTATCTAAAATTTATCCTAAGAAAATATTGAAATGTTGAATTCAAAAATAAAATCAATTTTTTGAAATATATGTTTAAAAAATTATGTAAATTAATTATAATATTCACTAATAAAAATTAAGAAAAACAACTTTTGAAGAAAAAATATGTTTGAAGAACAAAATGACTTTACTAAAAATAGATTTATTATTTAAAAATAATTAATTAATACGTTATAAATGAGTAGGACCAATATATAGTTTATAATATGGTTAATAAAATTCATTCCATCCAATTAAATGACTAGGTTATGTTTTTCAAATTTAAACAATAATATTTAATTGTTCGTTTAAGCTCTGTGTTGCATATCTTGTACGCTATCGAACATAGTCTTTCCTTTTAAAATATTGGAATATTACATTGTGCTTCGATGCAATGGGTAAATGTTCTGTCTCCTAAGATTTAATGTATTAGATTATGGAGTAAACCTAATTCACTATGGGACTCTGTCCAATATGTGATGTTGTCTTGGAAGTTAGGCTGAACTTATGCTTATGTCATGTTTTGTGTTGCTGCCAAATTTACTATATTTCCATGATCTTATGATACCATGCTACATATGTTTTGTGGACATGATATTACTCATGAGATTATGTTTAATGGAAAATATATGCAACATCATAATGGTTAAATGTGTAACACTCCAGAATGATAAAGTGTTATAATGCTAAATGTTATGAACCATGTAAATAAGGCGCTCCTTTCTTTTAGATAACCTACCTGATTAGAACCCCACAATTAAGAATGATTGTCTAAGAGTAGTGGTCAGTATGGGTGACCTCATGGGATGTTTCCCTGGGTGTCTATGAATTAGGAAAAATATTACTGGAAATAACATGTGGTGGCCTTTGGGAATAATCATTAGTTTGATGACCCATTCGTGCACATGGGTGGGACTTAGGGGGACTATGTGTCTGTGGGGTAACTGGTGGTGCCTGGAGGGCTAGGAAACGATGACCATATTAAATAGGGTTTCTATGTTGTCAGTGTGGCTTAGTAATTACATTGGTATCAGAGGAATAACCTAGCTGAAAGTGCAGTGACACTGCCTAGGTTGAGATTTATGGTTCACAATGAGGAAATTGAGCTCTAAAGGTTAGTGAATGTAACAAACTATAATGATGTATGGTTAAAAGAATAAATGTTACTACCCAAGTCAACAAGGTTCATTTTTCATTTCAGGATCCTACCTGATTAGAACTCTATAGTTAAGCATTCTTGTCTTGGAGTAGTGATAAGGATGGGTGACCTTCTGGGATGTTTCCTTGGGTGTGTGCAGGTGAGGAGAAAGTACACTAGGAAGAACATGTGTTGGGGCCTATAGGGAATGTCATTAGTTTATTGACCTGTTCGGGCACATGGGTGGGCCCTATTTAGTGTACAATATTTCTGAAGGTAGGTAGTGGACCTCATGTTTATGGGGTGAATGGTGGTGCACGCTCCACCGACTATGTTAAGGTAGGATTTTGTGCTATCAATAGGGTCTAGTTGATACAAAATGTGTAATTTTTGTTGAAAAAGTTGTAATGGTTGAAAGGGAAACTTTATGAGTTTTATAATACCATTAATATTTCATATGAAATGAGTTAAAAAAAGATTTTGGTAGAAAAGTTTACTTCATAGGGTAGTAAAATGTTTATTTAGAGACAAAATTTTATTTTGAAAAAGATGTATATTTTATAAGTATTCATAAACTAACATGTTCCTTTATAACATTTTATATTTTCCTTACTGAGAATTTATTATCATCCCATGTTCTAAAATTTTTAATAGGGTTTTAAGAATGAGTATGGGAAAGGATGATTTCATGTTGAAAATTGTGAAGATATGTCCAGAAAAGTAAACATTTTATATCTTAAAATTATTTTATTGGGAAAAAGGATACTAAGTGGAAGTATCAAATTTATGATACAATAGTTATTTATATAAAGGTGATGTACTAATTCTCTAAAACTGTAAACTAAAATGATACTAAAATGTAAGAAAATTAATTCTTTACATAATATTCAAGATTATGTAATGTTTAAGTAATGGTCCTTAAATTTTATACCATAATTCCTCCATTACATCATAAGAATTATCTTCATTAATTTTAATTAATAGAAACTCAAATAATTTCAAATGATTCCACGTCGCACTTTAGGAATTGACACTATTTACATTATTTGTAGGTAGTTTTCATCATCCCCTAGATGTAAAAATCATCATCATATATTTTAATATAAAATATTTTATTCACATAAATTTTAATATATATAAATATATTCTTTTTAGGTGAAGTATAAAAAACATTATTTTGAGTTTCACTTAATTTAAATAAATTATTTAACATATCTTCTTTAATATTATAATATTTATCATAAGTAATTCACATCCCTTTTGACTAATCCAAGACCACATAATAATCTCATTCCCTTCAATAATAATTCATAACATCTCAATGTAACTCAATCCATTAAAAGTTTCCAATAGTTAGACCATTAATTATTTAATGTCAATTATTTACAATTTAAATTTTTATTTAATCCCCCATTATAAATTGTTTATTCCCACTATGTAAGTAGAAAATGTAAACATCATAGAGTAAAAATCTCTAATGAAATTACTTTATCAAAAGTTATCTTGATAGAGAGTCAAAATGATATATTGATTTCTATTTAGTGAAAAGTAGTTAAATTGGTATACCAAACATCACTAAAATAATCCAAACAAAGTTCTATTCAGTTAGAGAGCATAAAAATAGTCCAAAAATTATACATAATTTTGAGCTTCCACATGCCCTTATACACTAGGGGTTTTCTAAAAAATTAGGATATTCCACATGCACCCCCACACCTATCCATAGGCGTTGTACACATTGGTCACTTCCAATGAGCTATTTTATGTCCATTATTTTATCTATGTGATTTGTAGATTGAATGACCATGATCATGTGGATGGATCCATGCCTCACATATTTTATTTTTTATTTAATCAAGTGGATCAGATTCCCACACATCTCCCTAATAGATGTTATATTTTATCCACATTGAAAGAAAGGTCCATATTACCATTATACACCCATCTAATCAAGAATCAGATGGTGAAGATTCGCCAATCGTACCCCCACCAATCATCATTATACACCATGTATGACTTAAAAACTATATTTATGATGTTTTTGATGGTGCAAATTTTATCTAGTAGGTTCATCTCCTCATAGGGATTACAAAAATGGAAATTTTAAACCATGAATCAAATATTTAAGCCATGAAATGATAAAAAATATTTAAATAAAAAAACTTATCTCTTCAATATCAATCAATCCGTACATAGGATCAACTCATTCATGGAATCATTAGATTAATTTATTCATAATATAAATAATTATATATCATTTTAAAAGTTATTCATGATAGTTCGAATTTATTCTTACTATTATAGAAAAGAACATCAAACTGTGTCTCAAAAGTATCATTAAAAACAAAATTAAGATATCTAAATCTTATATCATTAGAATATTTCCATGAAATGGAAGTAATATATATATGAAATTATTAGTGAATTTAAAATTTTAACCTAAAAATGTTATTGATAAATTTAAAAATATAGAAATTTTATTAATGAATAACTCTAATTTGTTACTCCAATCGATTTCCCCTAATTTCATTATAATCATCATATTTGATTTCCATGTCCCAATTTTTATTTTAATGGTGGATTAAGATAAAGTGGACTTCGAGGCCTTTAATTATCTAAAGAATTCATCAAATCAAAGAAACATACCTCATATTTTATAAATTTCTCAAACTCCAGTGGAAGTCCTTTCATTCTTGCCTGGATCTATCTCAAGGTAAATAATTATTTGGTTTTACCATGTCATTAAACAATCTAAAATATGATTATACATAAAATTATAATATTATATATATTAAAAATATAATAATTATTTGTTTTAACACTATTATAATTGTCAAACAAATTAACATTTTTTTGGAAAAATATTAAAATCTCAGTAAAAAAGAACACCATTACAGATTCAAAGGTGAGAAATGTTTTAAAATTTATAACTCTAATGAGGGTTAAAATCATAGTTTTATGTTTTTATTCAAAAAAAATTATATCTTTAAATAGTTACCATATAAAGAATTAAAAAAAATAAAATACCTCATTTAATAAATATTAGTGGAAATTAATCAAATAAAAATAAAATGGGTGCAATATTCAATGTGCATGATAATTTATTCTTAGAAGAATCTGAGAATATATCATGAAGCACCCAAAAATATCTCTTTATAAGACACTTGAACTATCCCATTACATACTTTATATGAATTCTTAATCACCCCAATCTGGAAACTAGTTCCATTGAATTAAAGTGTATGTAGTGGGAATGATTTCACCCAATAATCAGAGTTAAGAAACAGTTGAAAAAAGAGTATGGACTATTCATTTATCAGACATCCACATGAAATAAAATCCATTGAAATAAATACATAGTTAGTTATAAAAACATATAAACTAATCCCTCAACTTATCCTCCAACCTCCCCATCCTAGCCATTTCCAAGTCCCACCATTACTTCTACAAACACAGTGCACCTCTAATAATGAAAATAAAAGTAGTAAAGGCCTATTTAGAAAAAGTAAATCATTTAAAGGGACACTCATTATACATTATATAAAAATAAAATTTTATCCAATTAAATAATTTAAAATTTATGATTTTTATATTTGATAAAGTAAACTAAAAACAAATATTGTCATACCTTCATGTGACTTTACAAGTCACCATCAAGAACAAGAACCTCAATTATCCATGAGAGCTAATAAAATGGGAAGAACCTAAAACTGAAATGATAATAGTAATGAGAAAAATATATTAGTAGGAATTCAAAATAAACCACACCCCAAGTATTATTATTTAAATAAAATATCATTTCTAGGCTATTTTGAATAATATTATTTAAAAATAGTTATCCATGCATAAATATATAAAACCCAATATAATTTTTTAAACGTTCAGTTTTTATTTTCTATAAATGAATATAATCACTTATAAATAAAATTAAATAACCCACCCCATTTTTATTGAAATTACCATTTGAAAAACACTTTTAAATACATTTTAAAATCATCCAATTTCGAATCATTTTTAAATTTTTTTAAAGAAACAAAAAAATGAAAAATCTATTTTAAATATTTATAAAAGTGAGAAAATTCCATACATTAATGATAAAAATAGAACAAAAAAATAATAATGGTAATCATGTAATAAATATAATCCATCTAAAAATCACTAGTTTATTTAAGGATAATGATACCTTAAGTTCCTCTCACCACTCATGTTATAACTTGGTCAAAATCAAATATATGTGTAACAATTAAGAAGAATATATTGTAGCCTAGTGGTGTGGTGATGTCTATGTTTGGGGCCACGTCCAATCACTAAGTTGCACATTCCCTGGCCTATAAATTAAAAAATAAGGAAGTAATTCCATGACATAATAGTATGTTGTCTCTCTTCAATGATACCACATATAAATTGTAACACCCTAAGATTTTGTTAATTATTATTATTTTAATTATTTTAATCTTTTTTATATTTATCATTTCATTAAACATTGAAAATAGTTTTTTATATATTAAATGACCAATTTAGAAACTCTTTGTATTCTACATGAAGGTAATCTTACACTACATGCATCATCGACTTGTCTTTCATTACACGCAACACCGAGTTTCTTCAATACAAAACTTTATTATTATAATTATTTAGATGAGTATGTTATAAACTAGATATCAAACTTAGTAATATGGATATTAATAATTAATTTTAAAAGTTTATTTATAATAGATTCAAATAAATAAAACATATTTATAATGAAACATATATTTTTTGGTAAAATCATTATATCTTTTAAAATAGTATTTTCTTAAAAGAACATATTTTATGTCCTTCTGTAAAAATAATAAAAATATTTTCATAAAATACTAAAAACTGAATTTATTAAAATAAAAATAATTTTTTAATTCTTAATTTCATAATTATCTAAGGGTGTTTTTTTGGTATTTTTCTATGAAACTTCATTTTGGGATGAATAGTGAAGATACTGAATTTTAATTCAGAACTGTGTTTTGGTCTAATTTATTTATGTGGTTACATTATATTTTAATTTTCATTTAAATTAATAATTGATAAATTATATATATATTAATTCAATTTAGGCCATGGGAATCATTTTTATATTGAATTTAGATATAAAATCTCAATGATCTTTTGAACATTCCCACATTAAAAACCCGCTTCCTCGCCATGTCTATGGGATTAGCGTTAAACTTAATCTTACCAATTATGTGAATTAAATTTAGATAAATGGGAAAAAAAGGTTATAATAATTATTTTATTTATATTTAAATAACATCTAATTTATTTTGACGAAAAATATTAGTGAAAGTGATTAAAATTAATTGCAACGATTATGGTAAAATAAAGTATAACAAGGGACTAAAACTTATTCTTAAGGGACAAAATGATATATCCACTTGTCAAAACCCCATTAAATAGACATATTTTAGCCATAATCATTCCATTATGGAGTCTTATTAGGTTTTTATGACATTCGGTATGTAAAACTTTGGGTGCACCTAACTTGTTTTAAAAAATGCCACGTGAGTCCACTCCCTCCACTTTAAAAAGGCACTTTCCCCTCCCACTTCCCCACACAACTCAAGCCTATTTTTCATGACATTATCTAACTAAATATATCATGAAAATCCCAAACCTAAACCTATAAGCCTCACCTTGGGAAGAAATCCATCCAAGGAATCCCTTTGTTGCAAACTAAAAGGAGTTACCCAAAAAAGAGGTTACACCCTTTCTCAAGATCTTTTATTTTATTTTCATTCTACACTCCATAAAATATTATTATTCCATGTTTATATAATAACATAAGTATCATATATATAATTATATTTTTTTATTAAAAATCTTATACCTACACTTACACACACTTCCATATAATGGGTAACAAACATACTGTTCTTCTGTACAACGAACAACGAACAACGAACTCACGAAATGATGTTGTTCATCTTTTCCTTTCACAACTCTCATGGTTGTGTATTATGATGGAAACTATATTTTTATATGATATTTGTGATTTATTTATTCTTTTGAAACTAATATAAAAAACATATTGTTATTTTTTCCATTTTGTTTAAATATGATAACTTCATTTTTGGACGTGTTGAATATCGCCTCCACAAAGTGATGTGATTCATTCAGAATTTTCATTTGATGTATTAAATATTATTGTAGTAATATTATATGATATATGTGATATTTGTTACTATAGTATCAAAATATATTTTTATATACTCAATTGTAATATGGGTTGAATTATAATTTTAAAAACATTAATTTTAACCTTAAGGAAACATTGTTTAACAAAGTTAAAAAATTATATTCACTTAAACCCTATTTTGTATTGTTAAGAAAAAACACCTTAGGTTTAATAAATATGTTTAATGAAATAGGCACATAAGAATTATTTTACAAGAATAAAACTTAAAGTGTATATAATCTTAAATCAGAGTTACCAAAAAATTATGAGAAACACTTTATTATTGTTAAAAATTACAGTGGAAATTTAATGTACATATAAAAGCGTAAAAATATTTTCACCTAAAGAGAAGGGTATCCAAAACACCTTGGATAAAGGACCCTTGATTTATAAATTTAAGAAAGTCTGTCTTAACCACATTAGGGTAAGACCTTGATACGAAGATCAATATATTTTGTTCTATCTTCACAAGCCCTCGATCTGTAAGGTGATCATCACATCTGTCATCCTTCAGTTGGAAGCCCTTAAATAAGAAGGTAATCGAAACCTCTATCTTCATTCAACTTAGAATCCATTTATTAATTAGGTAATTAGAACCTCTATATTTCATCATCTTGAAATCCCTCAATTGTATGCAGAAAAAATCAGAATCACACAAATAAAAACAATTATTGATAAAGATTTAAGTATGTGGAACAAGTTGTTCACAACTTAAACTCTTCAAGGATTTCACATGAAGCAATTTTGGAAGAGCTCTTTTAGAGTATCAATTCTCTAAAAATTTCATAGCACAAAACTGAAAACATTCAAATTATTGGGTACTTATAGGTGAAATCTAAAATGGTTGAAATTTCCTCCAACGATCATATTTTTCCTAAAATTTTAGAGGGATATATATACCTAGAATTTACAAAGTTCATATAATAACTGATTAGAGGACATCATTTTGCCTAAAAATATCATAAGAAACATGAAGTATTTATGAATCTATTTATATAAAACATTACATAAATGAAAAATAGAAACCTTAAGAAATATATAAAATCATATTCTTAATCAAATGTGAAAACATTAAAAAAGATATAAAATCAGATATGGAAGTCATAGAGAATTAGTATTGAGGAAATTATAATTGAATTTAGAAAATTAGACATTTTGGAATTGATAAAATTTAAATTAGATTTGTGTTATTTTAGTGAATCAAAATTTAAGGAAGTGTGAAATATATTTAAAATTTTGGACTATTCCAAATTGAGGAAGATTAATCAGATTCGATTTTCTGCAGAATTTGTAATTGAAAAAGATAAATCAGATTCAATTTTCTGCGTGATTCAGAATTGAGAAACAAGAATTAGAATCAATATTTTAAGAGAATTAGATCCATAAATATGAATAAATTGGAATTGAGAAACATAAAATTAGAATCAAAATTATAAGAGAATCATAATTGAGAAATTAAGGGATTATGCATTTCATTAAGGATCTAACTTATTCTTTTGAGTTAAGGAACATAAAATGTTAGACATAGCTATAAAAAGGGTTAAAGACCTTGAATATACAATTTCTTTATATATATAAATAAATATAAGAAAATGTGTTTGTTATTTCGAAAACATAAAGGAATGAGAAAAACTTAAAAGGAATATTTTTACACAACAATATCCACCTTTTTGGAAATCACAAATAACCATTTTTAGGAAAATAATAATAAAACAGAAAGATATATTATTTAAACTTAAAAGAAAAACTTATCTCCCCATTAGTTTATGACTTAATATAAGTACGATAACTCCCCTTAGGTTAAGAAATACTCTTAAGGATAATATTATGAAATTATATATTTTCATCCTTTCTTAAGAAAATATATCCCCCTTACTTAAGGATTTCTTCTTTAAGAATTATCCTCCTTACATTTTCCTCCTTAGACTAATATTCTTTATAGAAAATTCTTCTCCCCCTTTTTTATTTTCAAAAAGGATGGGGAAAAGTATAAGGTACCTGAAAAGTTATAAAACAATCAATAAAAAATAAATAATATGCATGTTTTTTATCATTATAAAAATTAAAATCAAGGATCAGATATACAATTAAAATCAATATATCTTTAGTATTACGTTTCTGATCAAATCCTTCAACTTCCTGATCTCCTTGTGATCATCTTGAAATTTTTCTAAAATAAGTTCTGGATCCCAGCTCTTTTTTTCAAGGTTATGAACATTTTCATGTTGTCTTAGAATATCCTCCTCCAAATACTTAATCTTTTCATTATGGGACTTAATGATTTCATCCACTTTTTCTCTATAATCCTTCACTATTATAATTTCTTGAGTAAGAGAATTTAGTTTCCCATATAAATCTATTTTTTTTTCTTGAAACTGAATAGCTTGTTCTTTCTTTATCCATTATGGGAAGTTGTTTGAAAGAGTTTCGATTTTGTCTTTTGATTATTTGAAGGAAACCTTTACTATCTTAAAATTTTCATCAAATGATTTAATATCAATATTCATCTGATTTGACCACTTAGATATATATCTGAAAGACTTCCTATTTGAATCCTAATTCTTCACAAAGGTTTTGAATTCAGTTTCAAGTTTTATAAGCTTTTACATGAAAAGGTTTGTTGATTCTAATTTATGATTTATGGATTCTTGAATAATCTGGAATCTTGGATCAAGTTTTAGGAAATAAATAATGGATTTCACCAGCTTCTTTAAGGATTGAACAAAAAAATATTCTCATATATATTAGGAAGACCTTTCTGATTCTGATTCAATTTTCACAGGTGTGCCAACATCTTCTTTCTTGCCATTGTCATTCCTAAATTAATTTTTTTTTATCTATGAATTTCTAACATATCATTAGAAACATGAATGACTTTATTATTATCACAATCCCCATCATGTTATTTATTTTCATCATTTCCACCATCAATATTTTCATCTTCATCAACTTCATCATCATAAGGAAGTTTTTGAACTTTACTTTCAACAACATTGGCTTTATCAACTAGGTATTTTTGGACTAATTTTTCTTTTCAAGTATGTTTTAATAAAGAGGAATGGAATGTTCCTAAAGATAACATGTCATATTGGATCTTCCTCTAAGTTTCATCAATTTTTTGAATCTCATCATCACTTTTTTTTTCTGTTGGTTGTTAACTTCTTATTTTTATTATTATTCTTTGATATGGTTCCTAAATAATCCGAAATGAGCATGGAACAACCTAATTTACTTTTTCATATAGGGTATCATATACTGCAACTAGTAGAGATTAATGAGGAAGTTTAGTTTCTTGAAGAAAGGATTCAGAAACATCAATTTATTCTGAGGTTCTTTTTTTATCTTTCTAAAATGCTTGAAATATCTCCGCTCTTGTTAATTTCTAGTTGATTTTATTCCCTTTTTCTTGTTTCTCAAGTTCTTAACCTTCTCTTATTTTAAATAATTTATCTTTTATTAGATCTAATATAAACACTGCATCTCTTTATTTCATTAGATCTTTTTCTTGTCTCAACTTTTCTATAACTTCATTTACGTAAGATTTTTTTTTCTTCAACATTGGTGGTTCTGAATATTGAGTTGTTTTATATGGTTCCAAGGCTTGATACTTTCTTGTCATTGGATCAAATAATTTATTGTTTGAGATTTATCCAATTTCCCCTAACTTTACAGAAAATTCAACAAACTAGTTTGTCCTATCACTAAAAGAATAGTTCATTTTTTAAGTGTGTCATCACTTAAAAGAAGAATATTGAACTTATATGGATTTGAAATGCATGTAACTTTTTAGAATTTCAAACAAATTATGATAATCTTGGAAAAGGTTATTGGATACATCAGGATCTAAGATTTAATTGACCCATTAGTTATCTTACTGATAGTGAGAATGATATGCATCATTATGTTAATGTTCCTTAGACAAACAAGAAAATCCATCATAAAGATGTATGTTATTTTAAAGGTATCCTTATCTCCTTTTCTTGGCATTAAAAGTCCTTTTATCCCTAATTCAATAATTCAAAATGTTTCTTAAAGGGTTGGAAAGGTTGGTATTCTTTACTCCCTTAAGATCAATGTTCCCAATAACCTTAACTATTTTAAAATATCCTTCTAAACATGGAATTTAATAATAGTAAGAGTAAAATTCAGCATCATATCGTATCTCAAGGAAATTTGGGACTTTCTTAAAAGATGAAGAATATGTTTTCCAGTAAATCTTAAACTAAAACATATACCTTCCTCTTTCATTGAAAAACTAAAATGACTGATAGAATTTAATTACTAGGTCTATATAAGAAGGATCTTGTTCTCCCTTATATTTCTCAATGAAAATATATCCCCATATTTGAAACTTTATGATATTTATTATTAAAGAATAACACTTCAGGAATAAATCATGATCAAATAAATTTTCTCTAAAGATCGACCAATATTTATATTCCGTATTCATGTGAATTAAAATTTAATAGAAGATTGAAAAAGACATTCAGAACATAAGAAAGAGATTTGAAAATTGGAATATAAACTTTGGAGGGAAATAGAAATTAGGGAAAAACATTTGTGGAAATTAATGTGGGACACGGGGGGTCCCCTCCTATATATTGGTGCTGAGATGATAGTTCATCTTCCTAGAAAGTTCAAATAATTGATATTTATCTGATATTATCTGATGGTTTTGATTATGCCAAATAAAGATTAGAGATTTCAATATTTTTAGGTTATAAGA
The DNA here is from genome assembly GCA_963277665.1 of Viscum album. Classification (NCBI taxonomy): domain Eukaryota; kingdom Viridiplantae; phylum Streptophyta; class Magnoliopsida; order Santalales; family Viscaceae; genus Viscum; species Viscum album. The sequence continues at coordinate 621,729,984 of OY728150.1, read as the reverse complement.
AAATAAATTGGGTTGAATAAAAGATGAATCTGTTGAAGTTTTTCATAAAACAAGATTGAAATACTAAATAACAAATTGAAACTAAGAAATAATATGTAACATAAAATAACTATCATAGTTCTCAAAATATTTGTTTGTGTTTCATAAGATTCTTCTTTAAAATCATAGATTCTAAAAAGTTTTATTAGAGTCAGAAAACTTTTTATGGGTTCCAAAAACTTTTGATAGTTTTTGAAAACATTTATTAGGTTTAAAATACATTAATTAGGTTCTGAAAAAATTTATTAGGTTCTGAAAATATTTATTAGGTTCCAAATAAATTTATTATGTTCCAAAAACTAATGTTAGGTTCTGAATTGTTTTAAGTAAATCATGTGAACTCCCCCTATTAAAAGGAGTATATTAATGTTAGGAGATAGTTTTAACAAAAATTAGAAATTATTATTACCTTATAGTTATCATTATTAACTTTTTTAATGTATTAAAATCTATTGGAAGATAATGATTTTTTGAAAATATCATCATGTTGTTCTTGTGTTCTGATGAATTGTAAAATAATATCTCCTTTAAGAGTGGGATCCCTAAGGAAGTGATGCCTAATATCTATGTGGTTTTCATGTGAGTGATGTTCAGGGTTTTTTATTAAGGATATGGCACTAGTGTTATCACATAGTATCTCAGTTTTAGTAAAACTTATGCCATAATCAGTGAGTGTGTGTTGCATCCACAAAACTTGAGTACAATAACTGCCAGTTGCCACATATTCATCTTTAGTAGTGGAAAGTTCTACAGAGTGTTGTTTCTTACATGAAAAAGAAATAAATGAATCTCCTAGGAAATATAATGTTCCAGATGTACTTTTTATATCCATTATACAACCACCAATGTCAGAATCAAAAAATATTTCTAAAATAAATTCATTTCTATAATAATATAAAAGTCTTATGTCCATAGTTCCCTTTACATAGTGAAAAATTATTTTCACTTATTTTAAATGGGATTATTTGGGATTAAATTTATATCTTGCACATAAGAATACTAAACACATTATGTCTAGATGATTAGAGGTTATGTATTTTAAACTTACCTTCAAACCTCTAAATGATGTTTGATATACTGGTTTCCTAACTTCATAAAGATCAAGGGTATTCAAGGTAGAAATTAGAGTACTTATACTTTTAGTTTTTTCATATCCATACTTTTTAAGAATATTATTAATATAATATAATTGAGATATATAAGTTCTTTCTAGTTGTTGTGAAATTTGAAAACCAAGGAAAAATGTTAATTTACTCATCAAACTAATTTCAAACTCATATTTCATATGATTTTCAAATTAATCAGTTAAGTATTGCTAAGTTGATCCGAATATAATTTCACGAACATAAATTTGAACCATTAAAAAATTTTCTTTCCTTTATTTACAAAAATGGTTGGTTCAAAATTTCCCTTAACATAATTTTTTTTAATAGAAATTCTATAAGCATATCATACCAGGTTCTATAGGACTATTTAAGACCATATAAATAATTTATATGTTTAGAAACATGTTTATGATGTTTTTTGTCTTAAAAACTAGTATTTTGTTCAACATAAACTTCCTATTGAACATATCGGTTATGGAATGAACACTTTATATCCATTTGAAAGAGTTTGAAGTAAAATAATGATGCAAAGTATAAGATAATTTGAATATATTCAAGTCTTACTACTAGATCATAGGTTTATTCATAGCCTATTCCTTATTGTTTATTATATCCTTTAGCACCTATTCTTTCATTATTTATTACAATGATTCCTTTTTCATCACATTTTTTTTTCTTCTGAAGACCCACTTTACTCCAATTACTGAAGTTTATTTAGGTATTTCAACCATAGTCTATAATTTGTTCCTTTTGAATTCAATTAGCTCATATTATATAACATTAATCCAATCTTCATCACATAAATATTCATCTTTACATTTAGTTTCTTATTGGGATAGAAATAATAGATGTTCTACATCATTCCTTAAAGAACATATTGTCTGTACGAGTTGATGTATATCACCAATGATACTATCCCTGGGATAATTCCTTATAAAAAATAGAGTTGGGGTTTGTAAAACATGTTCATCAATATAGGGTAAAAAACCTTCTGGAGTGAATAATTCAGAAACATTTTCTAGAGTAATATCCTAATTAGATGAATCTTCCATCAAATGTTGACAATCCGTTTTTGGAAATACATCCGAAGATATAGGTTGAGATTTTTAAATTAAAAGGATCAGTTTTATCAAATATAACATGTAATATTTCCTCAATAGTACATGAATTTTTATTAAATACTCTATAATCCTTAGAGATAGTGGAATATCATAAAAATATTTCATAATAAAATCTGGGTGTGAATTTTTCTAAGTTAACTTTTTTATTCAAAAAAAAATACTTTTCATCCAAATACTCTGAAGTATGAAACTTTATGTTTTCAGCCTATCTATAACTTATAATCTGTTTTATTAATAAATAGATTGATTTAAACATGAGTTATTGTATAACAGGTAGTACTTACAGCTTTATCCCAATAATTTTTAGAAACTGAGTATTCATTCAACACAGTTCTTGTTATCTCTTGAATAATTAGATTTATCTTTTCAACAATACCCTTTTTCTAAGGAGTTGTAGGAGCTAAGAAGTTATCAGTAATGAATTTATTACAAAAAAAGTTTCAAAATCTGAATTTTAAAATTCTCTTCTATGATCATTATAAATAGTAATCGATGGAAGGTTTTTCTCATTTTTAAATTTGGATGAAAAATATTTGAAATATGAAAAATATTTAGATTTACATGATAGAAAATATACCCATGTAAAGCTAGTGTAATAATCAAATAAAATATATACATAGTATTTTCCCTTAATAAATCCAGTTTTTGTAGGACCAAACAAGTCCAAGTGCACTAATTATAATGCATCAGAAGTTGAGACTTCACTAATAGACTTAAAGCTTGGCTTATGGTTCTTTTCATAGATAGTTTACATAAATTACTTAGTTTATATTTTCATAGTATTCTATTCCATATACAATATTGTTCTTCTTGTGAACTATGGAAATGTAAGTCTTGGCTCATAAGGTCTTCTATGTTAAGTGTATAAAAATTCTCATGCCGATGGGCAGAAAGAATGAACTCATCCTTGGAATTGTGCACTAAGAAATTATCATTCCTAAAATTCACATGGTAACCTTCATCACATAACAGACGTATGCTTATAGGATTGTTCTTAATTCCTTAAACAAATAGAACATTATAAATTAAGGATTTTCTATGAATAATAATATTACATATAACAACATTTTTTTGAGAATTGTATCCAAAAGTTACTCTTCTTACTTTCATCTTAATAATCTTTTCAATGAAGTTTTTATTACCATTCATGTGTTGGGAACATAAAATATCCATGTATCATGTATTATTTTTGGTACTTCCTTTGTTTTGCTAAAAATAAATCAATTAGATTTTTCTGAATCCAAACTTTCTTGGATCCGGAACTCTTAGAAAGTAAAATTTTAGGAATCCACATTTTATAAGAAAAGAGAGATTTATGAAATTGTTAGGATTTAATTTTTTTTAAATAAAAATTTTCTACCAGTGTCCACCACTTTGAGACTTAGTGAAAAAAATGGGGCACTTTCATGTGCAAAATATCTATGACGAAAAATCAGTTTTGTGTGAGTATACCCCACTATAGAACTATTCTTAAGAGGAAAAAGTTGTGAATACATGTTATCAAAACCTTCCTTACAAGAAGTAAAGTTTGAAAAATGTTTTTACGGGAAATATCTTAAATTTTAGTCTACTGACTAAATTATTATCCTTATATTATTTATTATTAGAATTTGAGTTTGTATCTAATTTTTTTTAGAAATAACATTTTTGAAATACTTATGAAGTTTATCCTTCTCAAAATTAACATCCTCAAGGTTTTTTGAAATAAAAACAATTTTAAAATATTTTTCATCATGATCTTTCAAAATATGTGATACTTATTTTTTTAATATATTGAGTCTAGAATTTTCCTTATCAAGTTTCTTTTTTTATCTTACTATTTTCATTTTCATGTAACTTGGAAAACCTAGATACTTATTCAAATGTATGTAAGATATCTTCTATTGAAGAATATTCTTCATTTGAGGATGTAGAATATTCTTCATCAAGATAACTAGAAACTAATGATATATTGGTTAAATATTCAACAGTGTGTACCTTAACCATGAAACATTGGTTTTCAATAGGTATTCTGGCGGTAAGACCAATATTATTTTGTCCAGAAGATTCATTCTCTGAAGATTAATCAAACAAGTCTCCCCAACTATGACTCCCAGAATCATTTTACTTCAAGTATTTTTTTCCATTATGCTTGTAAAATATTTTCTGATTCCTCTCAGAATGTCTATCATTCATTTCCTTTCTTTTCATCTTAGGGTAATCAGGTCAGATATATCGAACTTTCCTGCATTCATAACATGTGACTTCAAAATATTTCTTATCTTTCCTTTACTTTTTTCCTATATCTATATTTAAAATAATTATTTCCAACAATCTTGTTAATTCTTGTTTTAATATTGGATAAACCATTCTCTACCTATTCAGATTCACTTGAGTCCAACTAAATAACAACTTTCTTAGACTTTGTTGACTTAAAAACATTCTCAGGAGTCTTTAATTTCATCTGATTTGAAGTAGTTGTAAAAGTAAAACTCCCATTTTTATTCTTTATATTACAATAATCTCTATTTAATCTATTCTCATTTTTAATAGAGTTCCAAATAATTCATTAATAGTAATATTTGTAACTTTCCCTGACACATAAATAGTAGTTCTTTTTTATTCTCATTTGTTAGGCATGATGTCTAAAATCTTATCTAAAAGAATATCATTATCTAGGACTTTTCCTCCCATCAATTTTAGGCTATTTATAATAGTCATGAATATTTTTTGAACTTTAACTATAGGCTCGTAATAAGGTAAAACAAAACCATGACAATTTTTTATAAGCACAGTTCTTCTAGTTTCAATAACATTAAAAGTAGAAAAATGTGTGACTTTCAGTTTATTTTAAATGTTCTTTTCTTAACCACAAGAATATATTTGTCTTTATATATTTATGATCATAGAACAATGAAAAATATACTGTACCATATAGTTTAGTTGATATTCTTGATTTTATTGATTAATAAAATCTATAACTTCCTTATCTGGGATCTTATAATCTATAGTAAGCAAAAAAAAAATTTCCACACCTATTTTGATAAAAAAATTATTCATTATATCTATCCAGTATTCATAATCATTCCCATAAAATATTGGTGGTCTTATAGGGTTCATATTATCTAAGGATCTGATATTCATTCATGTTATCTTTCAAAACATTACATTTCCCCTCCACACGATAGTGTAGTATATATTTATAAACATAGAGTTTTTTAAATAAATGAATCTAACATGCAATAAAAAATAAAAGTATGATAAACATAATGGAATCCTCTTATAATAAAAATATTTATATTATTATTTTATAGATATCCTATTATACCAATTGTAGGATCGAAATGTAGATGTAGATACTCAATTACAAGAGGGGGTGAATTGTAATTTTAAAAAATTTCGTTTTTAACCTTAATAAAACTTTGTTTTACAAATTTAAATAAATTATATTCACTTAAATTCTCTTTTTAAGGTTATGGAAAAAAACCTTAGGATTACTAATGATGTGTTATGAAATAGGCAGACATGAATACTTATACAAGATTATAACATAAGGCGTATAAAACCTTAAATCATAGTTAAAATTATAAATAAATTATAAGAAACACTTTATTATTGTTACAAATTTTATTTTGAATTTTAAAGTACATATAAATTAGTAAAAAATATTTAACCCAAAGAGCAGGGTATCCAAAACACCTTGGATAAAGGTATTTTTGAGTGAATCAAAATATAAGGAAGTGTGAAATGGATTGCAAATTTTGGATGATTAGGAATTGAGGAAGATGAATCAGATTCGATTTTCTAGGTGATTTTGAGTTAAGAAATATGATTTATATTTTATTTTCTACATGATTTTTAATTGAAAAAATTAGAATTATAATTGAGATTTTAATAGAAATAGATTCATAAATCTGAAGAAATAGGAATTGAGAAACATAAACTCAAAATCACAATTCTTAGAGATTCAGAATTAATAAATAAATTGATTCTGAATTTCATTAAGGATCCAACATATTCTTTTGAATTAAGGAACATAAAATTTTAGACTTAGCTATAAAAAGGGTCAAATAACATGCATATACACTTTCTTTATATATAGAATGAATTATAAGAAAATGTGTTTGTGATTTTTAAAACATTAAGGAATTTATAATAGTTATAAGGAAAATTTTTACTCAACAATTATTCCATTATTCTTATGGACATGTTATATTATACATAACTTCATGCTTTCCATTCTGTGCAAATATGATAATTTTGTTTGGGGAAGTGTGGCCTACCACCTCCTGAAAGTGATGTGATTCGTTCACACTCAATATGGAATTTTTTAAGGATGCATTTAGTGAAATTATATGACATATAAGATATAATATTTCTACTAGAATTATTATATATATAAATATATTTCATTTACTTTATTTTTTTCAATATGACAATTAAACAGAAATATTGTTCATGCGTATGTACGACCTACCGTCTCCATGATCGATGTATTCCACTTCATCTTTCTATATTTCATAGATTATTAAAAATAAATATATACTAAATATAAATGGTATTTATATCATTTTTTATATTCTATAAATCATGATATAAGTATTAGGATAAAAAATATAAAAAATTAAACACATGGAAAAAACAATGCACATATTACCTGAAACGTAAACTTAACATTGAAGTGTAAACGAGTGAGTAATATAAATTCATAATAAAAATATAAATGATATTAGATATAAGAATAAGTTTAGGTAAAAGATTTATAATAAACTTATAATTATTATACAGGAGTATTGTATGAGTATGACGAGATTTAATACATAAGTTAGGGGAATTTCAACTCACTTTTTTATATTTGTGAGATACATGCCATATTCACCACTTGATTATTTTTTGCGGTGTATATACTTCCCTATTACATTTTATATCATTAATTTACATTATATAATGATATTTATGTATTTAAATTTGTGTTATTATTTCATGGGGATCACAATTCTAAAGTTACTCAAGTAGTAAGATTTTTCTCATCTCACTTCTATTTTCTCTGAGACACAAGACATGTTCACCTCGTATTTCTTATATGGGGTATGTATACTACATATACATGTATTATATGATTCTTATACTTAAATTAATGGGTATATAAATATCTATTTGATGATATTTCTTTCATGGGGTTTATTTTTCAAAAGATACCAAATTGGTAAAGTAATTTTGTCTCGATTTTCCTTATTTGAGACACATGCTATGTTATGTGCCTATATTTTTCTATGAGGTGTATATAATAACCTTGAAATGTTATATAATTAATCTAATTATTTAAATTATATCTTAATCTCCATGTAATGTCATTTTATTACACGGGGATTATAGTTTAAAGTTACCAAGTGGAAAGAGTTTATTGAAACAATATCATCATTTGTCGAGATTGTTTATTTTTTTTAAAGGTTGGGCCCAAAGCCTCATTTTTATTAGTAAAGAAAATAAAAAAAAACTCTTTTAACTAGGTAGAGGGAGACCCATTACATAGCCTGAAGGACTAGTGGGCTTGTAGCCCATTACATAGCCCATAAGCCCAATTTTTTGGCCCAATGCCCATTCTGTAAATAGTAACCCGCCTGCTATAGTGCTGCTGTTGCAGTACCTATGCCCAAAGGGTTTTGAACCCCCATTTTTCATGTAGGATTATGGGTTACTTACCACTAATCCAAACCCCAACTACATTTATCGAGATTGTTTATGATTATGCTTCCATTGATGAATGATCTACCTCTCAAGAGAGATCATTAATTTTATTCTCCTATATATATTCAGGATATATTCATGTTTTGGAACCAGTTTTTCACTCTTTGGTACATAAGATGATAATGAATGTGTTTTTAAGAAAGTATTACTTTTACCCAATCTTCGGTCCGAAATATATGTTCTTTCAAACCAAATTTTCTAAAAAGATTTAAAAAATGATTTCAAGAATTATTTTTATGTTTTCAGATTATTTAAAAATATTTTTTAATTTTTTTTGATATTTATTTATAATATTTAAATTTATTTTCAAGTAAATGTTTTTAGGAAAATTCTAGTATTTCTTTATTTGTTTTCAAATTATTTTCAATTAAAATAGGTTTCAAATGGTTTTATGTTTTAAATAATTTTTCAAATAATAAAGTATATTTTCCTCAAGAAATGTTTTTGAGAGATATTTCAAACTTATTTTCCATCTATGATTATATCCTTTGATGATAATCATGCCTTTATGTGAAAAAATCCAATGCTTCTATTCATATTCTTTCTATGAAAGGCTAATGTTTTGATGAAAAGATGTTTATGAAGCCCTTTTTTATTTCATGAGTTATATGCTTATGAATCACACTTCATTTCATAGTTTATTTTTTGATTAAATGATTATGAAACTTTTTTTTTCATAGGTTAAGATATGATTACTTGTTTATAATACCCATTTCATTTCACAGGTCATAATAGGATGTTTGTGAAACCCATCTCTTTTTAGGGGTCATGGTATGAGGAAAGTTTTATTATATTATGAAACAGGTATGAATGATTTTATTATGAGTTTGGTGGGACCTATATATCCCTCAAATATAATGGATAAATATTTTTATCTCATGATATAATGATGGTAATCAAGCCGATGGGCTTGATCCACTGTTGTAATATAGGGATACCTAATCCCTTACAAGGTAAGGACTGTGACTGGGGATAGTGGTGTGTCTTGCATAGTAGGTGTAGCCACAACGAAGATGGAAGATAGGGAAACCATATCCACTATGGGAAGATGGGGAAACCCGATCCACTATGGGATGATGGGTAAACCTGATCCTTTATAATTAAAGGACTGCGACTGGGTATGGTGGTGTGTCTTACCCATTCCCTATGATGTTCCCTAGTAAGTAACCACAATACATCATGAATTATAGGGAATGATATTACATGTTTATGTGTATTCCATAATTCCATGTCTTAATCCTATGTTATGATTTCATGTCTAATTATATCAATTCTCTTATTATTCATGTCTTATGAACTTCCATGATTTATAAAATGATTCATGTTTATGATTATTGATATGAAGGGTATGATCTTCTAATGTTATGATCACATTCTCAAACCGCTGTTCTCATGTTTATGATTATATGGTATTCCTTATTTACCCATACTGAGCATCTGACCTCACCCATTTGTATGTTTTGTTCCATAGGTTATGAAGATATGTGTTAATTACGATGTGTCTAAGAGGGTTTCTAGTCATGAAGAACCTATTGGGTGATAATGTAACTCACTTATATACCAATGTTTATGTTTCCATGTTTCCAAAGTCACTAAAATAATAAAATCTTTGGGTGTCTATTTGTTTAATGTTTAATGTATTCCGAAAAAGTGATGTAATGTCTATATACATTAAGATTGGGTTTTTATAGTTGGTGTCTTAATGAAGTTTTAGTCAACCATCAGAAACTAGGATGATAAAAATTTAGTGAGATACCTAGGGTTATTTCTAAGGACATGTCTATTTATTTCACTAAGGATATGTTTAAGGATGAGTTGATGTTTAAGAAAATGTATGGGAATTTGGGTAAAGGATAGAGTGAGTGGTTTCCAATAAATACATCCCTTTATGGATATTAAAAGTGTACTTGGTTCTAGTACACATGTAACTAGGAGTAACAACTCCAACAATGTGCCTCAGGCCTGACTCGAGCGTTACTTGGTATACAATAACAGGCCTTACAATGCACCTGATTTTACACTCCTGGGAGATATTCTTTGGGAATTCAAAAAATCTTTATAAACCATCATGAAGGATTTAAGATGAAGATGAATATGTATAACCTAGGATAAACCTTAGCTATCATAGATTAAAGAACTATGTGTCGAGATTTATAAATTCTATAAGTGATTTTTCATGATTATATGGTTTCCATTATGATTAATGTTTGTCACACTATGTCTTTATTTTTTAATCAATACCATGAACTAGAATAAAATGGGTTAATATTTAATATTTCCGATGTCGAAGGTATAGACATGATGAAAATATATTTTTTAAGTGAAAATATCATGAAGAGAACTAAGAATTCCTTGGGTATTCATTATACTACTGAATATAAGGATATCACAAATGACATTTGAAAGGTATAAGATGTTCTTACAATTTTTTTACATAAATGTAAAAACTAGGATTAGATTAAAGTTGAGGAACCATAATACATGATTAAAATTTAATATTATAAGAAAAGGTTATGAAGGAATAAAATGATGAATCATAGTTATTGGTTTAAGATTAAAGTTGGATGATTGAAGTGTATATATTTTATAATTAAAAGACATTGTTAAATGAATCATGAAATATATAAGTATTTTTAGTATAGGTTTTTCATCATGGATTGAAAAGGATATGATTAATATTGATGAAGAATTATAAAAGTGATATATTGATTAAGGAAAGGTAGTAATTAATATGTTTATGATGTTGAGGAAATATTGTTTAGTTTGGATAATGGGATGATTATTTTGGATAAAGTAAATTGGATAGTATCATTGACCTTAAAACCGGTTAATGATTTGTTGAAGAAGTGTTTTATGTTATCATGAATGATTTTTAAAACTTCCTAGATTTAATGAATATATCTTGTAATCTTTTAAATAAGGAAGCATGCATGTATTTGGAAAGGATTAACAATAATTTAGTTTATTAACATGTTTCTATAGAATATACGGTGAGGGTATTCACATGTTTCGAATGTAACAACCAAGAGATACTTTATGATATATGTGGAATCAATGTTAGGATAATTTCATGACCATATTTCTAATGTTTTGGATTTTCATCTTTTATAAGGGTTACAAGGTTAACCATTTATGGAAGGGATTTAGTTAATCTTCAGATGAAGTTTGTGTGATTAAAGAAATATCTCACCATATAAGGATTTATACAAATTGGATAACTTGTTATTACATATTTTTTGTGATAAAAAAAGATAGACTGACCTATCATTCTTTTTATGGATCTCATGGTACATTAATTATTTAGGAATTAAAGATTCACCATCATTCCCTAGATTAATAGATTAAGTGGTTATTGATCAAGGAACAACAAAGGGTGAGGTTGTACAAAAATCCTATAAGTATACCTTTTCATGAAAATTTGTAAACTTTAGAAAAATTATCTAGAAATAACATTTTATCCTAATACCCTAATTTTTGTTGAACTGATTGACTTTTAAATAATCATATATTTAGGAATTTTAGGCTCTCAAATTTCCATTTATCATTCACTTGTTTGTGATTTATTACCTCAATTACTCCCCAAAAATATTTATGCTTTTCCCTTATATCCAATCTTCACTCCCAACATATGTTATTCAATGTGGAAACCTAGTTATAAGTTACTTTGGGTAACCATTACGATTCCAAATTTGCCTTTTAAAAGAAATTTTTAGTATTAATTTTTATGATGTGGGTTTCTATGAAAGTAAATTTCATTTATTAAACTAATGATAAACCATAAAAATTTTGAGGGTGAAATTCATTTTAAGGTGGATAAAATGTAACACCCTAAGATTATGTGAATTATTTTTTTTAAAATTAATTTAATATTTTTGATATTTATAATTTCAAACAAAACTAAAAATATTATATATATATATATATTAAATTACTAAGTAAAACATTTTTTATACACTACACCAAGGTAATATTGTGCTATATGCAACACTGACTTGGCTTGTGTTTTACGCAATGCTGAGTTTCAAAAAATAACACTTTATTGTTATAAATATTTAAATGAGAATGTTATAACCTAGATATTAAAATATATAATATGGAAAGTAATAAATAATATTAAAATTTATCTATATTAGATTCAAATAAATAAAACTTATTGATAATGAAATGTATAATTTTTTGTAAAGTCTTTATATGTTTAAAAATACTATTTTTTTAAAGGAGCTAATTTTTATGTCCTTATCTAAAAAATAATAAAATTAATTTAATAAAATATTATAAATTCAATTTGATAAAATAAAATTAATTTTTTAAATCATATTTTCATAATTATCTTAATTTAATTATTGGTATTTTTCTAAGAAACATCATTTTTAGATGAATAGTGAAAAATACTGAATTTTAATTCAAAATTTATTTTTAAACTAATTTATTTACATAGTTATACTATATTTTAAAATTTTTAAGTAACAATTGATAAATGATAAATATATTAATCCAATTTTTTTCATGGAAATAATTTTTATATTGAATTTAGATATAAAATATTATTAGACTTTTAAATATTCTTACTTTAAAAACCCGCTTTTTTCCACATCTATGGGATTATCATTAAACATAAGCTTCCCACTATCATGAATTGAACTATGATAAATGGAAATACATGATTATAATTATTATTATATTAATATTCCAATAATATCAACATAAATTTGAAAAAAAAATATTAGTGAATGTGATTAAAATTAATTACAATGATTAAGGTAAAATTAAGTTTAAAAAGGTAATAAAACTTAAAATTAAGGGCCAAAATGACCTATGAACTTGTAAAAATTCCATTTGATGGCCATATTTCATCCATAAAACATATATTATTCAGTTTGGTTGTTCTTTTATGTATTTTTTGGTAAAAATTCTAGTACACCTAACTTGTTTTCTAAAATGCTAAGTGGGTTCCCTCCCTGCACTATAAGAAGGCCCTCACCCCTCCCAATTCCTAACACCTCTCATGCCATTCTATCTTGACCAAGATCTACCCAAATAGATCCTAAAAACTCCTTACCTAAAAATATAAGCCTCACCTTAGTAGTAAATCTATCTATGGAATTCATTTGGTACAAACCAAATGGACCCAAAGAAGAGGTAACAACCTTTCTCAAGCTCTTTTATATTATTTTCATTCTAAACCCCCTAAAATATTATTATTACATGATTAAATAATAACATATGTTTATTAAATATACTAATTTTTTATTATTATAAGGTTTTTAACTATACATACCCACACATCTATCTAATGGGTAACAAACCTCCTATTCTTGTGTATAAAAAACTACCGCCTCACGAAATGAAGTTATTCATTTTTACTTTCCCACCTATAATGGTTAATAATTATGATAGAAAATATATTTTTATATGATATATATATATATATATTATATTTATGATTTATTTATGCTTCTATAACTATTATAGAAAACATACATTCATGCTTTCCATTTCGTGTAAATACGATAACTTCGTTTGTGGATGTGTGGACTATGGCCTCCTTAAAGAAATGTGATATGTTAAAAATTTACATGTAATGTATTAAGGATTATTTTAGTAAAATTATATGATATATATGACATATATGATTACATTATTAATTTATAATTATTATATAATACATACGTTCATGCTTTCTATTTTGTGAAAATATGACAATTTTTTGGGGGATGTGTGGACTATCGCCTTCTCAAAGCGATGTGATTCATTCACACTCTACATGGAATTTATTAAGGATGGGTTTATTGAACTTATATGATATATATTATATAATTATTATAATATAATTAGTATAAATGTATAATTATACATATATTTCATTTACGTACTTTCTTTCCATAAGATAATTAAATGAAAAGAACGTTCATGCGTACATACGACATACCGTCTCCATGAAAAATGTATTCAATTTCATATTTATATAATTAAAATATTATTCTATATACATATATAATGAATATAAATGATATTTATATCATTTTTTACATTATAGAAATCATTATATATGGATGATGATAACAACTGTAACAAATTAAGACACATGCGAAAACAAAGTAGATATTACCTGAAACATAAACTTAACATGGAATAGAAACAAGATGGTAATATAAAGTCATAATAAAAAAATATATGATATTAGATATATAAATATGGTTCTTTAAAATATTTATAATAAACCTGTACTTATTATATAGTAGTTTTTTATGAGTATGAAAAGTGTCAAGACATAAGGTAAGGGAATTTCATCTCCCTTTTAATTTCACTGAGATACATTCCATATTCACCACTTGATTATTTTATGTGGTGAATATACTAACACATTACACCTTATATAATAAATTTAATTTTTTAAATTATCTTAAAATATTTAAATTTATTTTATTCTTTCATGGTGATCATGATTCTAAAGTTACTCGAGTAGTACAAGTTTTCTCATCTAACTTCTATTTTCTGTGAGTCCGAAGCCATGTTTTTATTTGTATTTATTATATGTGGTGTGTATAATAACCATATATTTATTATATGATTATTATAATTAAATTAATGGTTAATTACATATCCATTTTATTATCTCTATTTTTGGGAGTTTTTGTTTCAAAAGTTTCCAAATTGGTAAAGTAATTTTATCTTGATTTTTCTTCTTTGAGACACATGTCATTTTATGCGCATATATTTTTATATAAGGATTATATACTACCCTTAACATGTTAAATAATGAATATCAATATTTTTATGATATTTTAATCTTTATTTAATTTCATTTTCTTACATGGGTAGTATAGTTTAAAGTCACCCAGTGGTATGTGTTTATATAAACAATCTTATCATTTATCAAGATTGTTTATGATTATGATTTCATTGATGAAATATTATGATCCACCTATCAAGTGAGAGCATGAATTTTATTATCCTCTATATATTAAATATACATTCATTTATTGGTTCCATTATACACTCTTTGGTACTTAATATGATTAAGAAGTTTTTTTAAGAAATTCCGACTTTATCATTCTCCTCAGTTGGAAATCTATATTTTTTCAAAACCATGTTTTCAAAAAATGGTTATAATTTTTTTTCAATAATTATTTATATTTTTTAGATTATTTTTAGAGAAATTGTTTTCAAAACGTTTTTAATATTTCTTTATTAGTTTTCAAAGTAATTTCAAATATTTTTTTAAAAATGCTTTTAAGATATCTTTATATGTTTTATATTATTTTGAAAGTAATAATTTTTAGAATGTTTTCAAGCTTTATTTATATGATTTAAATATATTTTCGATGAAATGGTTTTCAATTTTTTTTCAAAATTTCTTTATTTGTTTTCAATGTATTTTTAAAGGAATGGGTTTTAAAACATTTTCATGATTTCTTTATAAATTTTCCAAGTATTTTCAAAGAAATGGTTTTCAAAACATTTTCAAGATTTCATTATATGTTTTAAAAGATTTTTTTTAAATATTTTTGATTATTATGTTATAAGTTTTCAAGGAAAATATTTTTCCAAATTTTTTCAATATTATTTTATAAGTATTCAAGGAAATAGTTTTTCAAAATGATTTCTATACTTTTTTGTAAATTTTAAATGTATTGTAAAAAAATGGGTTTCAAAAGGATTTATTTTTTAAATAATTTTTCAAATAAGAAAGGATATTTTACTCAAGAAATGTTTTTAAACGATATTTCAAAATTAGTTTCCATATAATATGACATCCATTTATGATACTAATCACTTTATGGGAAATGATCCAATGGTTATATTAATATTATTTATCTAATTGGTTTATGTTTTCATTTCATGATGTCTATGAAACCTTTTTCTATTTCTCAAGTTATATTCTTATGAAAATTAATTCTTTTCATGGATTATTTTTAATGAAATGATTAAAAACTTGTATTATTCCACAGGTTAAGATATTATTACTTTTTTATGACACCCATTTCATTTCATTGTTTATGATAAGATGTTTATAAAACACAACTCTTTTTGGGGTTATGATATGATGAATGTTTTATTATTTTGTGGCACATAAATGAATGATTTTAATATGATTTTGGTGGGACCTATATATCCCTCTAATGCAATGGGTAAACATTTATATCTCGTTAGATAATTATGGGGATTTAGAAAATGATCTTGATCCAATATAGGAATATGGGGAAACCTAATCCCTTACAAGCGAATGACTACAACTGGGGATGGTCGTGTGTCTCACCTAGTAGGTGTAGTAACCATGAAGTTGGAAGATGCGGAAACCTGATCCACTATGGGAATACGGGGAAACCAGATCCAATGTTGGAATATGTAGAATCGTGATCCATTACAAGGAATAGACTATGACTGAGTATGGTGTTGTGTCCGACCTAGTAGCTGTAGAACCCATGATGTTCATTGATATGTTATAGTAATAAATCTTGAATTATCTACAACAACATCACATGTTTATGTTTATTCCACAATTCCATATATTACTCATATGTTATGCTTTCATGGATTCTGATATCTATTCCCTTATAATTCATGTCTTATGAACTACCAAGATTTATGCCATGATTTATGTTTATGTTCTTTGATATGAATGGTATGAACATAGAATGTTATGATCAAATTTTCATACCCATATTCTCATGTTTATACTTACATGTGTCCCTTGTTTACCCTTACTGAGCTGATCTCACACCTTTTTATGTTTCCTTCCTCGGGTTATGGAGATATGTTTTATGTATGATGTGTTTAAGAGGGGGTCTATTCATTTAAAACCTATTGGGAGATAATATATCCCATTTATGTACCAATGTTCATGATTACATGTTTCCAAAGGCACTAAAATAATACAATCCTTTGGTATTTTTTGTGTAATATTTTATGTATTTATGAAAATTAATGTAATGTATATATACATTATAACTATGTTGTTATATAATTCACCCTTTAACGTGTGCATGTGGTGGCCTAGTTTTGCGGTGTCCACCATCCATGAAACCTTGAACTTCGTCTAGTTTAGTTTAGTTAGTAACAAGGAATAATCCAAAATATATAATTAAACAAGACTTCCCCCATATATACTCACCTTCCCATGTGATTTAACCATTTTAAAACAACACATTCCTTTTAAAATAAATGACATTTCATTAACCCATCACAATCCATTTCATTCATCAAAATCAACACATGCCCTTTTTAAACCATTTAATTTATAAAATCATGGATAAAACATTTAAAATACCCTATATACTTAAGATAAATCAACAAAAATATCCTAACATGAATTTGAAATAAAAATAAAACACCCTTTATAAAATATAATAAGAAGGGTAGATCATACAAATAATTCCTATACAATTTATTTTATAAATCACTTAAAACTTATATGAAAATAACTATTTAGTATCAAATTTAAGTTCGTAGGTTTTCCCCTATTGTTACCCCCGCATATATATATATATATGTGTGTGTGTGTGTGTGTCTCATTTAACAAATTCACAAATTGAAATATGAATTTGTTCATATATATATATTTACACCCGTGTATAAGCGGATAACATTGGCATGGTAAAACACATTTTTAAGAACACAAAAAATTTATAATCCCTTTAAAAAAAGATAAAACCCCACTTTTGAAACCAGAATATCTTTTTAGAAAATAAAATATTATTATTAAATTATATATTGTAATTTACAACATTATTCATGTGTAAGGAAATTTCAAAATAAAAAATACAAAACCAATGTTTTGGAAGAAAAAATCTACCCCACTTATGAAAACCAAGTGAAACTTTGTTTCTATTTTCAATAGGATTACAATTACTTATAATAAATTCATTAGACATAAAAATACGAATTAAAATTATATGTAATAAATTTTGTAATATTTAAATTCCAAAATCAAAGGACCACCTAACTGGAACTCAATGCCTTTGATAAAAATAAAAATATTCCACAAAAATGAGATCAATGAAACACTAGAGGTAAAATATAAACCCCAATAAAAAAAATCCATAAATAAAATATTGTCTCGGTATAATAAATGTATCAAACCCTATTTGTAATTAGTGGGAACTCAACACCTTCAATAGCTATTGCTAGAATCAGCCTTAATCGAGACTCATAGACCATATGAATTGAAAATTGACCAAATAAACTCCCAAATCTTGGTTAGGTTATGACCAAGATTATTGTGAATTGAGATAGTGGGAAGAAAATATTGGTAAATGAGAAGTTAAAGGAGGATGAGTCCTATCCTTTTAGAATAAAACCCGGATCATGGAAAAACCCCTTGGAATTATAATTTGAGGCAGAGGGTAGGAGGAGAGAGGGATATGATTGGGTGGTTCCGTAGTTGGTTTTCATGACATGAACATGGATGGTTGAAGGCTCACACAAGGTAAAATAGTAGTAGGGGTAGTTAAATAAAAACCAAAAAAATTCAATAGACCAGGAACTCTACATGGTTTGGCCTCATGATTGGCCAAATAATAATCCTCTTAATTAAAGTAATGAAGAACCCCACATAGGTAGATAACATGGTTAGAAAAACCATAAACAAACCATTCATTTTGGATCTCTCAAGTTATATAAATTAATTCACAATCAAGACATTGTTTATACTAACCATGCACACATCATACATTTATGCTGAAAAATTAAAAATAAAATAAAATTTTAACCTGATCAGATCTGAAATTAAATGATGATATGAAAAATAAATAAATAGATAAATAAAATAGAAATTTGAGGTTAGTATGCGATACAAATCCCAACCAAAATTCTTTCATCCCCCATTAATACATGTAAGAAATAGTTGAATCAAAAAGGAATGGGGCCTAACCTCTACAATAAGGATGTGATCTGATAAAGGTAAAGACCAACCGATATTTTTAACAACGCTAGATGAAAAAATCATCAATATAAAAATGGAATATTCAATAATTTTTTAATTTTATCTTCATATAAAATCAAAATTAATTCTAATATAACTATCAAGGACTCAAAACAAAAATAGAGGCACCTCAAAGTAGTAAAGAGGTTGATTTTATAAAACAGAACCTCAACACCCAAGGAACTCCCTGACTAAAGGGGGACATATGAAAAGAACCAACATACTATGACCATGAATTAAAAAGAATATCCCAAGCTATAACAAAATACCTTAATTCATCACTCTTACTTTTGGAAGGAGTGGTTGGAAAAAAATCATAAGAAAAAAGCTGAAAGCTCTGTCAATATGACAATGTCCACACTGACGAACAAAAGATGGTGGTCTCCCCACTACAAAGACTTGGAAAATATGAAAGGCCAATGGAATTAGATACAACTTCATAGAAATAAACTATGACAATAAATTCCTATAAATCAAGGGATCCCAACCAAAATTCTCAATCAAAGAAACATCCACATCTTCTATCAAATCAGTTTTCTATGTCTTTAGAAGCTCAGGAAAAAAAATCTTCATGAACAAATACAACCAAGGGATTCTAGATGAGAAAATATAAGGCCCAAATAGACTTTTCTCCAACATGATTATATAAAATAGGAAAACCCAATGGTAGACATAGAATAGAGGTGGAAGACGAAGCACCTTGGGGTGTCACTCCCAGAATACCGAGACCCTTGGTGAACCCATCATAATAATCACAGAATCATGTAGGGCATGGACTAAGTTGGGGAAATAGTAGAAAAGGGATTTTAGCATCATTTTTGTGGTCTTTAACATTGATTAAATATTGGTTTTTTTAACAAACATTGTAAATATCAGTTTTTATGATGGTTACTTTTTACTGACATGAAAAATTCCTTTTATGTTAGTTATGAAATTAAATTTCATTGAATATTGGAAACAAGTGAAAAATATAAAATTTATTTTACGTATTTTACTATACAATCAATGTGAAATTTTATTATAACATTGGTTATTAAAAATATAAAATTCTAAGACCTATTTAAAATTTTTATTATATAATAACCAATATAAAAGAGCACCATTGTTTGATTTTTCATTTAAATTATAAAATAATCAACCTAGAAAATTTGATTTTAATTTTTTTCAAATATATGATAGTAGTAATAAAAAATAATATGACATAAAAAACACAAAAAAACCATAAAATATAGTAAAAAATTTAATTTCACAAAAAAATTAAACCACACATTAGTTCAAATCAATACATCTTTAAAATTTAAAATATAACTGTTAAAATATATCATACAAATAAAAAAACCCAACAAAATGAAGGAATTATTCCATTAATTCTCCTTGAAAGTGAGTAATATACTTTTATGAATAATTGGTAGGGTAATAAAAAATATATAAATTAAAAATGAATCATTTAACATATATTTTAAATTTTATTATAGTAAAACAAATGAAATATTATAATAAAATATTACCTTGTAGACTTTGGTAACTATCACAATGGAAATTATTTCAATCATAAATATAAGATCATGATATCCACATTATTTAGCACATGTTGAAAATGAAATTAATGGTTCGAAATAATTTTTCAATTAAAAATAATATTTTAATTACTTATTGCCAAAATGTAGTAATTATAAATGAGAAGTCACCTTTATACAAATGTGATAATTTCTTTCCAATTTATGGTTGTTTCTATAAAATAATTCCATGCCATATTTAAAAATGTTATATATGAAATAAAGTTAATTCATTATAATATATAAGTTTTCAAATAATCAAACTCACATGTTCAATTCTTTGATAAATGTTTCTCACACAAAACAATGTATTTGATCATAACTAGTAACCTATCATTAATTTTGGAAACAAAAACCTCCAAAATCCAATGGTCACTAATATAATAAAATATAATGTTTGTGTCCATCTAGTTAATATAAATAAAAAAATATAAATATATGTTTTATAGTGTTCTAAATAAGGAATCATCAAATTCTAAATTTTATTATTTTGAAATCATTCTGAAATGTATAAAATTATTTCTATATCTTTAATTATCTTACTTACTGAGGAAATAATTTTTGTGTCAAAAAATCCATATACATATGTTATTTCATACAGAATACAATTTTTATAGAGGTACCTAATATAAGAAAAACACAATTATTTAGTTTCATTCAATTAAAACAATTGAAACAAATATGATAATTTACAAACATGGAAAGACTTGCATCCGGTTGATGACCAAAAAATCTATAATTACAAGCTCTATTAAATCTCTCTTTAAAATCAACCCATTCATACCATGCACTCAAATTATAATATTTATTGTAATATCATAAACTTTAGAAAACAAAGATTAATATATTGCTAATTTATATAATCTAGAAGTTGTAGTATCTAAACTCATAATGACTTATAGAAGTTGTTGTCTATAAATTATGTATTCTCCTATAATGTATTTATATATATAAATATAATTATTAAAACAAATTTAAAATCATTAAAAACTAAATAATATAATCTATACATACCTTAGTGGTGATTTTCTTAACAAGTCCATATGACTAAAGTAAAAAATTGATAATACATTTTCAAATTATAGTGACCACATTTGTATTAAATGAAACGCTTAATAATATATCTATAATATTTAGTAAAGTAACCCTGAGATAATACATCTCCATCTACCGATGATGTATTATATCCCCAATACAATATATAATATCAAATTAAATAATATGATAATGGGGATCCTCTAAAAATAATTCGCAATAGGTTGAAACCTGAGGAGGATGAGGAGGTGTAAGATTTGGATATATAGGAGGAGGTGGAGGAGTGAGCTATGAATATGATGTTATCGGAGTGAGGTATATAGCCTAAAGTTATCATTGAAGGTTTTCAAACATCGACTGTGTCAAAGCTCTAATCCTATCTTCCATCATATCACCCATATCATGATCTTTAGATTATAAGGCTTCTAATTTTACATTATATAAACCCCATTTTGATGAAGTTATAGAATAAAGAAATATTTGAAAAATTAATTAGTGAATAAAAATTTATAAAGAGTTGAAATAAATTAAATAAAATGAACTTAAATAACTATTTACAATCACTCAAACATAAAACTCAAATATTTATTAAGATATGTTACATTTTTTTCTTATTTAGTACATATTCTATTTTCATTGCTTGTTGGGGGAATGTGGGTCAACCACTATGGAGCTTGAAACTTGGATATCTTTTTTTGAATTTTTTTATCCATAAATTGTTCTTCCAATAATTTATACCCTCCATAAGATAATGTACGAGGGTATACAATTTTGGGCTGGATCTTCTAATGATTTCTCCTTAGTTGATTTAAATTATAAACAAAACATCATTAATATGATCAATATTATACAAAAACTTCTAAATGTTGAAATTTCACTTACCAAAAATAATTATTTTCATCTACTTTCAACAAAACACTTCTATTTATATTCATCTAGAAAAGGATAAATATCACATGGATTTTCATTTTATCATTCCCTAAAAATAAAATTTGATGTGAGGGTTGATTTAAAATCCCTACATCTTCTAATAGCTAAAGCTAAACATTTCATCTTAACTTATATAGTGTGAGTTATATCATATGCAATTTGATAAGAAGGGAAAATCCTATATTAGTAATATTATGTCTGAGGAAATAATAAACCCAACAAATCCTGTATTAGAATTTTACAGTTGTTGAAATTGTATTAGTAAAAAAACTATATTAGTGACTATATTAGGTTTATCAGATATAAAATAATAGTTAATAGGATTATCAAAACTTTCTCCAACAACTGTGATAGTGTCACTGTATTGACATTTATCCAACCAAAAATCAAAATTCTAAATTTCACCTAATATTTAATTACAGTAAAGGTATTATATTGTTTTGAATTTATAACCCTTGGATTTCCATAATCATTTAAATAAATACACATCCTTTGGTCCTAGCTACAAACAATTGATAAATTTGGTAAACTTGTGATACCAAATTTACCAACCCCATAAGACGTCTTTTCCCTTTTGCAGAAGGATGAGGGGGAACATTAGTAGAAGTATGTCTATGATACTCCCCAGAAGATCTTGGTGAATCAATTATTTGGTCTATTAATATCATACAAATAAAATCAAATATTTGTAAAAAATATTAAAATACAATTTTTATATATAAAATTAAATAATAATTGAAAAATTATCGAACAAAAACTAATTGAAACGAAACACATTTTTATTCTTATTTAATATAATAGTTAACTAAAATGATAAAAAACATAACAACATTAATGATAGATGAAATGATATAAACATAGGAAAAAAATTAAGTATATGAATATAAAAATCCAACTCTTACACATAAATTTGAATAAATTTAATTAAATGATACAAAAAAAATACCAAACAAACCACTCATTATCATATTCTATGGAGTAGTTAACATTAATGTTAAATTAAACACTGAAAAATTTATGGAATATAAAATGATATAGATAGAAGAGAACAAATATTATGTATAATTTAAACAAATCAATCAATTACATATGAAGTTGAATAACTAGAAAATGATACAAACATAACTTAACTAATTGAAGCCAATAATTTATAATATTTTTTAAAATATGCAATTTATTGAAAAAATTAATAATCATATTTATAACATTTCAGAAAATTCAATAAGGTAAAAAAGAAATAAATATATATTACCCATAATATTAGGATATTGCTAAAGGTTTTTTTACCATGTTATTTTATGTGATCATTCCATTTAAAACTGACCCTGTCTATGATGTGGTCATCAATAATCTCTAAAAATATTTCTGAGGAAGTTGGTACATTTTCTAAATCATCATAATCGTTATGTTTTTCATCACCAAATATTTTTTTTATCCTTGATAAATGATATAACATTGCACATTTGATGGATCAAGAACATATAAATTTGTTTTTCATATGTTTCCATGATAAAAGAATCATATTTTTATTAAAATATATTAGAGTTTACTAGTATCATATGAAATTCATCTCTTTTGACACCATTTTAACGAATTAATCATTTTTAGTTAACAAATGTAACTTGAAATTTAATATAGTCAACCTCCCATATTTCTTCAATAACTCCATAATATGAAATTTGTATAGAGATTTGGATTTTCTTTCATTTTCACTCAAAAAACTCATTTCTTCTCTGAACACAAAAACACATCATTGTATTTTTTTATTTACAATAAAATATATAGCCATTAATTTCTTAGATGAAACATATTTTCAAATTTAAAATGAGGATACTAACTAACCATTTCAAAGTCTCATATTCATCTAATCCTCTATGTACAATCTCATTAAACCATGGAAAAAATGTTTTGTTATACACATTCAATATAACATTTTTTTAACACATTAATATGAAATGTGATATATGATTGATAATTATCTATTTTATTAAATATGAATAAATATACCTTATTTATTTATTAAATTTTCATTTTTTTACCTTCCAGTCTAGTATCCCCTTTCCCCAAAAAATGACTCATTCTTGGTGAGATGTATTCATACCAATGTTCTCCCCAATAGAAAGTATTTTGTAAAAAACTATATAACCTAATTTTTAATATAATTCTCAATAATGGTGGATTCTGGTAAATATGGATTTTTATTACAACCCTTCAATATATCTATATAACTTTTAAATGGATACATTCAATATTGATATACTAGGTGAAAATACTTTATTTCATACACTAAATAATCATTTGAATGCATTATGCAATTAAAAAAATATGGTCGGGAGAATACTTCTAGTTAAGAAAGGTTAAAAATTGCATCATTCTCTAAATAGTTCAAAGAATTTAGATCTATAACATTTCTAGAAATGGAATTGAAAAAATAACCCACCTCAATGATAGGCATATTTAAATGAAAGAGAAGTATTCCATGTGATGAAACTAGCAGGAGAATCTATATCATGACATGATAATCATGATATTTCATGCCCGTTAACCTCAAATATTTTAGTGACACAATTTTTTTAACATTTTATAAATAATATTTTAGAACTTTGATAACATGGAGGAACTTGAAAAAACTAGTTTATACCCTATTGGATAATGTATGAAAATCAAGAGGTAGCTATATTCCTATTTATTTAGAAGTAGGAGCTAAATCAAAAGCTAATCCCATTTATTTCAAGTGCAATACTACACTCAATCCTTCTTTTATCTTACCTTTAATATCAAATAACATTCCTATTAAATATTCATATATATTATTATGAACTTTCCTGATATCAATGTTATGTTTAAACTCTTTATATATCCAATATGGATGATAAACAATTATTGGTCATTTCCATCATTTTTTTTCAATACGCAGTTATTTTGTCTTTCTAAATGTGACATCAATGTTTTCACCATATTAAAATATTGATCAGCTGAAATATATTTTTAAGTAATATCAAAATCTTGGGAGCTATCAAATTCTTTTTTTAATCCTCAATAATATTTATTAATATAAAAAATCCATCAATTAACCTCATATACTATTTTTATCCCATGTTGCAGTTGATAATATCAAGTGCCTTTTTAAAAAAATAAACAAGATTTATAGTTGTTAACACTACATGTTGAAAATTTTCCATATAATGAGAATAAAATAAATGTGAACATAATCATTACATGTAATTAAAAAAATCATTTTATAATTATAAAAAATACAGTCCTCCCATAAATTTTCCAAATTATCCATCAATGATTACAAGAAAAAATTAATATTTTTTCTCGGATATTTTGGTCCAAAAATCATTAAACTCAACAAGATATATTTCTTCTTCATAAAAAATTCAATAGACGAGTTATAAATTACTTATAAAATAGACCATGAACTATGTTTTATACTAAGGATCCTATGTTTATTTATTCTATCTATTCACAATCCATTTCTGTGATCTCTATCTTCATTTCTAAAGGTAGAAAACTATTGATCAATTTTCTTCCACTGTGGAAAATATTCAAGGTGATGTAATTTTCCATTTGATATTTACTCACAATCATGCCATATTAACATTTATTTCATCATTTTAATTTGAAAATATTTTCTTAAATTTGGAATTATAGGAAGATAAAAAATTACCTTAGTAGGAGTCTTGATAACAACTAAATCAAACTATGAATTTTATTTCATCTTATACTATGTCATACCACATTTAGGACACTTATATATATCTTCATATTCTTTCCCATATAGCACACATTAATTTAGGTAGACATCTATCTTATTATACCTCAAAACCATCAGAGTTAATATTTTCCTCACATTGTTAAAGTTAATATGGAATATTTTTATCCTTAGGAAGTATGTATTTAAATTATTATTGAAACTCTGTAAAAATCATGTCAATCCATCCATTTTTGGACTCTAACTAAATCAATCCTAACAAATCTAGTAAAACCATAAATTTTTTTCAACTTGAATAGAATGGTTTTTTTGAATCACTATATAAGCACTAAATCATTGGTTCTTTCTCAGTTTCCTCTACTTAAATATCCTGAATCATTTCTTCATTTTGATCAGACTTTTCATTTTGAAAATATTCATCATCAATAAATTTTGAATTCCTCCCAATTTCACCATGACAAATCCATGGACTATAATTTGTATTAAAACCATGAAAAATTAAATGATTTTTGATTTCTAAATATTTCATATTTTTAATATTCAAACATTTCAAGCATGGATAGAAAAATAGGTCATTGTTTGGAATATTTTTTTTTGAAAAATTATAAAAAATCCACAACACCTTCCTCATACACATCATTTGTTCACATTGCATTAATCCAACTATGAACCATAATGACCTATTATAAATTTCATGTATGGAATATAATTTATTGTACTTTCAATTTGATTTTGAAATATATTTTTTAAAAAATATATTAAAAACAGATAAACATAAAATATTTCAAAAATAAAATAAAATTAACAAATTTGATAAAGAAGAAAATTCAAAAAAAATAATGGTTTAAAAGTATAAATATTATCATGGAATTTAAAAGTTTTACCATTAATAAAAAATTACACGATATATATTATGTATTTTTGTAATTATATATAATTTTTTCTTAATAAAAATATAAATATTATGATATAAATAGCCAAATTATTTCTTATTTTAATTATTTTTTATAGTTTTAACTTTTTTAATGGGAATATACACATATACTTAAAATTAATAATAACAATTAATGAATAATTTTATCTAAATTCTAGGAAACATAAGAAAATATAATAATGTATAAAATAGGATAGTGATCATCTCATACACTAAATGAAATAGTTTTATAATGTCATATTGGGAAAAACACTAGAATATAATAGATAAAATACCAATGATAGTGCCATGTATATTATTTTATTCACATATAACAAATAAAAGGAAAATGTTTTATAATGTTTCATAAAATAATGTTCCATAGGGACAGTGCCTTGTATAAAATTTTATTTTCATTATAGTGTTCAATAGATAAACGTTTTACCATATTACGTATAACATATCATGAAACAAACTTAAATCATGAGATAATTATATGTAAAATAAACCATAATTTTCCTGAAAAATATGCAATATAGAGAGAATCAAATTTTATTGAATACAATAATTGGAGAGAGGAAACATTGGAAGTTAAATACTATAGAGAAGCCCAATGATGAAGGGGATAAGGGTGTGTTGAAATTGACATAACTGAATATCAAGGTTGGAAATAAGAACAATGATGTTGAGGAAGAATAAGAGAGATTAGATGATGGAGGTTTCTAATAAGAGAGATTAGGGTTCATATCAGGGTGGGGGAAATCAAGATAGGCCGACTAATATTAAATATAAGTGTTGATTAACTATTTTCAGAAGGTTTTCTTGGTCACTTAGTTTATAAACGATTTTAAAAAAATGTAAAAAACATTTTATACAATATTTATATTATAAATGTAATAAAGCAGTTTGGGTTGTAGCCTAGTGGAAAAAGAAACGTTATATTTTTTAAATATAAGATCGAGTATGAGTCTTTTCGGCATCAAATTTTAGGAGGAGTGTCACCTGGTGGGGGTTGGCCCAAGCTGGCAGCCACATGCGAGTAGAAAGATGAGTCTTGAGGGTGCTATTATGGGGTGAAATGGATGATGCGGGACGTCAACTGGGAATTAGTGGTTATCTCTCTCAGTGGTGATGGGGTCATTGTGATCCTTGGTGTAGGAAGACATGCGACTCTAGTAGAAATTATGGTTGTGGGATTCTAAGGTAACGATATGAGGGATGACATCTCTATATCGGTGTAGGAGGAAATGGTTTGGCGACTCTAGCAGTGGAAATGTACCATCAGACATGGGTGAAAACTAGATATCATATGGCTCCTGGTGTTGGTGATGTGAACAAGGTCTCCTGACAACTTTAACTAATGACACAAGGGTGGATTGATGGATATAGGTAAAAAAGAGAGGAAAAAGAGTCTCAAATACCCATATTCAATATGAGATGATGTTAGAGTAGGAAATAAACCACCAACAAAGTAATAAAATTTGGATGAATGAGAGGGTATGGATTTACCATTGGTATCAGTCCCCATGCAATCCTACATGGGGATTTTCTTTCTGAGAATGACCATTGATCAAACCCTTTAGTGAAAAAATAAGCACTAGTTGGGTACGATTTCTGTTGGGTGTTTGGTCTTTGGGCCTTCAATGTCCATGTATTTGGTATAGTACCTGTGGTCCTATAGTCCATGTAAGGTTACCACTTAAACCAATTAAAAAAGTGAGACTATCAAAAAATGAATAAAAAATAAGTCCTTTGGTATTTCAAGGGTACATAAAAATTGAAATTATTTGTTTATTATAGAATAAATAATGTGGAAACATTGGTTTAGAAATGTTCTACATCAATTATTAATAACTAATGTAAAAAAGATGTTGTATTAAATAATTTTTCACTAGTAGGTATCACCTATCTCAGTTACCCTTGAACACACCCAAGACATCCACTTTCCCACCCCTAAAAAGAAAATAAACAACAAGACTATAATCCCTGATAGACAAAAAGGGTACCCAAAATAACCAAAGAAATAACATCTCCAAGTCTATCAACACTTCACTAAGAGAACTCAAGGGAAAAACAAAGAACAAAACCAACCAATGATTCTCAATAAAGGATAAAAAGAAGTTGGGTTTGGATTTACCACTCATCCCAGAGTCTGGTAAAGGCCATCAATTAGGGGATCACACTCCCAAACAATATGAGACACCCCTCAGGGGCCTCCTAAGATAAAAAATTTTTAAAACCCAATAGATAATTTTACGGGTAAATCCATTTAATACCACAACATAAAATTTAAATCAAGGAAAACTAAAATTAATCTAATTATGAACTACTAAACCATGAGAAAAAAGGGGATCCCAAAGAATAAATCATATACACCAACACTCATAAAATAAAAACATCAAACAAATATAATTGCACAATCAAAATACCAAGATTAAATTTCAATGTTTCTTTTTAAAATTCCATAAAAACTATAAAGTCTCCCCTTTTTAAAAGAACATGACTATACTAAAAGCTATTGTATTATTTAATAAATCTAGTAAAATATCATTTAAATTAATTTAAAAAAGTTACATTCTTAATTTTAAATTCATATTTCCACTTTTTAAAAACTCCCATGATAAAATCTCACTTTAAATTCCAAGACCCCCATATCCCACTTGAAACCATTTTGAAAATCCAAAAAAAATCTCATTTTAAAACCATTATGGAATCAAAATATTTCAACCCCCTTTCAACTGATTTAAAGGAAACTCATTTTCTACTCTTTAATTAAAACACAACATTTTTAAAACAAACCTATAAATTCTAAGTCAAACTATTTTAATTCCAAAATTTTAAAGATCTTTTTTAAAATCAATTTCCTCAAATCAAAACTTGTTTATCGATTTTCAAAGTACAAAATATATTTCTTTTAAAACTAACCAAAAATATCCAAAACAAAATAAATAATATTATACCACACTAAAAACTCCATTAAAGGGACTAGTGGTTGTGCATAAATTGGTCACATGGTTTAGAATAACATACATTAATCATGAAACTGCCACTAGAAGTCACATTGAACTTTCACTCGGGCACCACATGGGGTTTAGGAACTGTGAGATCACCACATGACACCAATTATCTTCCATTGTCATCCATAAAAAATATAAATACATTAAAAAATCCAAAACATCAGAAAAAAAATAAAATATTATAAATATAGACTTACAACATAATACCCTCTAGAAGCTCAAGGTTTTAAATGAGTATGAGCTTATGACAGGCTTCCAACTCTAACATGTTGAACCCCATCATTAATATCTCTATCTACCAGACACACCCAAATAAAAAAGAGGTACCAATGATACTATTTTTTCATGGAATATATTGATTCATCCATCTATTGGACCCCTTAATAGGACCATGACATACCCGAGGTACATCTTTGATTGCACAGGGCTAACAACTAGTGTCAAAGCATCAAACCATAACTAGTAGAACAATTTTGTCAAATAATCAACGCTAAAAAAAAATAGAAAAATAGGAATGAA
The DNA here is from genome assembly GCA_963277665.1 of Viscum album. Lineage (NCBI taxonomy): Eukaryota > Viridiplantae > Streptophyta > Magnoliopsida > Santalales > Viscaceae > Viscum > Viscum album. The sequence goes on along the minus strand of OY728150.1, from coordinate 621,699,379 downwards.
ATTTATGTATTTCAGATATCCATTATAAATAAAATATTAATAAATAAAAAAATATGAATATATAAATAGTTATAAACTAATCCCTCATATTACCCTCCAAACTCCCTCACCTAACCATCTCTGAGTCCCTCTACATCCTTCTCAAATATAACGCACCTATAAAAAAGTTAACGAAAGATATAAAGGAATATTTGGATAAAGTTAATCACATTAAGGGACACACAATATAAATTATATAAAATAAAATTCTATCATACTAAATCATTTAAAAGGAAAATTGGTCCAATGTGATAATGTAATCCAAAATTAAAAATTGACATACCTTCATATGACTTTACAAGTCACAATCTAGAACTATAACCCCAACTATCTTTGAGTGATAATAAAAAGGGATAGAATCTACAACTAGAATAATATTAGGCATTAGGAAAATATCTAAGTAGGAATTCCAAATAAACCACACCTAAAGTATGAGTCTTTAAATAAAAGATCCTTTTTATTATAGTTTGAAAGAAAATATTAAAAATATGTTTCCATGCATAAATACCTAATGTGAAAACCTAGGTAATGTTAAGATATATCGTTTTTATACCTCATAAAAATTAAATAATTAGATTTTATAAATTTATATTCATTATAAGAATTTTAGTAAAATTTTAAGTCAAAAGAAGAAAATATTTATTTTTAACCAAATCGGGTTTTCGTGTATTATATAGTTTTATTTAATGATTTATTTCAAAACAATAGAATTTTAATATTAAAAAATTAACTAAAATTTTTAATTCAACTTGTAAAAATTAGATTAGAATGTTTTTTTGTGAGTTTTCTTAAATTTTTGATTTTCAATGAATAATAAAATTTAGTTATTTTTATTAGAAACTGTATTTAATTTTCAAATATTGATAAATTAAAATTATATTTTAGATTAGTTTTAAAATTTTAATTAACTAATTTTTTTAAAAAATATTATTTTTATTTATATTTAATTTTTATTATTGAATTTTTTATAAAAACATTTTTATACTTAAAATGATTTTTTTTCCTAAAATCCTCTTTTTCATCAAGTGTTGTGGGTTTAATTTAAAATAAAACCATACCAGCTTTGTGAATTGAATTTGATAAAATTGATTCCACACTTTGAATCAGAATAATTAATATCAAGTAATAAGTTTAACTTATTTTTTCATAATGAATAATAAAAATAATAAAAAATAGTTACCACGGTTAAGGTTAAAACAAGTTTACTGAGGAATAAAACTTGGGTTATAAGGGTTAAAATAATAAAAAGAATTGTATAAATTCTTTTTATGTCCATTTTTCAACCATATATAAAATAATATTGGGTAATTGTCCATTTTTTATACATTTAACTTGAGTAAGGGATTAATATATTTTAATATTTTTAAAAATTCAATGTTTGTTATCTCCCCCAACTTATAAAAAAACACTCCACTCTAATCCTCTAAAAAATTCATGATCCTCTTGGTTTATCCAATACATGGTAAAATACGTTACTTAAATACCTATACACTTCCTAAAGTCTATGTTTTTATTATAAAACCAATATAGGAAGTATTTTTTGGTATAAACCAAAAGGGGATATCTAAACAAGAGATATAATTCTTAAACGAGCATTTTCATTTTATTTAATCTTATACATCATTTAAATATTATTGAAAAAAGATTAAATAGTAACAAAACTATCTTCCATATGCATATTTTTTATTATAATGTAACAACCTATATCCACATCATTATTCCAATTAATTGTAAACAAAACCATCATTCGTGTGTATGAAAGAATACCTCCCTGCGAACAGATGTAATTTGTTTTCAATCACCTATTCTCAAGATTGGTTGTAATGATATATTTAATATATATATATATATATATATTAATTTAATGAAATATTTATCATTATATAAAGAGAATATATTATCTAATTTCTAACCTTTCTATCCACTTAAAAAATATAATGTTTTTCATGCATACGTGTGGATTACCACCCCCATGAAGCAATATGATTTGTTTTTCATTAAATAATCACATAGATGATATAAATAAGTTTATTTAAATAAATAAAATGATATTTTAAATATGTTGATAATCATGGAATGGAAAAATAATACTTAACTTCTTTCAATCATTTTTATTAAAAAATGGAAATGATACACTTGAATACGTACGACCTACAATCTCTATGATTATAACATAATTCAGTTTTCATGATCATATTTTATGGTTGGTTTTAAATGTATAAATAATTTTAAAAAATAATTATTATTTATTTATTATAATTCTATAAATTATTAAATAATTATATCAGTAATCATTGTCTACTTACCATAGTTATTTTGGACAAATTAGCCAAATGTCATCAAAACATCTGACATGAACTTAATTGGTTAATTTTTTATATAATATGATAATAAATAAAATAAAATTAAAAATAAAAATAAAAAAGATAAAGGTTATTAATTAAGTAAATAATTAATATTAGAATATTATTTAGTAGTATAAATAATATATATGATGATTAAGACTTATGGTATTGGATACCTTACCAAAAAACTCATTTTCAATGTTTTTAAAGATTTAATTTAAAAATAATTTTCCTCTATATACATATTCTTAAATTATTTTATGGGTGTATTTATATGAATATAATGAATTTAAATGGAAAATATATCTCTTCTATTTACTTTTTTCAATGTTTTTCAAAAGGAATATTTTTATTTATTTTATATGGAATATTTTTACTTTCTTTACAAAAGGAAAAAAATGAATGTTTTATTTTAATATTTACGACATAAATGGATTATCTTGTAACCATAATACTTATTTGATATTTTTATCTCTTTATAGGATTCCATGTTTTCATAAAATAAAAACCATTCTTTCTTTTTTTATGAATTTTAGTTTTTGGAATTGCCTTTTAAAGGAAAGAGATAGATCATTATATAATTTTATTTCATATGAGTTCCACAGTATGTTTTTATGATTTTTATAATGGAAATTATATATTTTATTTGTTTCATGAATTTTATAGTCCTTGGGTATTATCATTATGGTGGTTTATCCTGATATAGATCATGATGATGGAAAAATCCCAAATACCTCTCCAAAGCATTGGGTAATGATTATGTTATCTAGATAATTATATGGGAAGTTGATCGGATTGATTATTATACTTGTAATGTTTAATTTATGATGTTTTCACAAGGAACATAAAAGAAATTTCTATGAATGATAATGAGTTTTAGGGGGAATCATTTGATTTCGAAAGTAATGTTAATAATCTTTTTTAAAGGATTATTCCATTTAGGGTAAAAAGTCATTTTTTTAGAAACCATTTTTTCATGGGTTCTCATGCTTTCTAATAAAACCTTGAGATTATTATTTTTCCTCTATGTTTTATTATAATTTTTTATGAAAAAATTTGGATAGAAATGTCAATTCCTTGTGTTTGTAAATAATGATTTCGAGCTCATGTTTATTATTTTAAAGAAAACTGATCTTTTATGATCTCATGGTTTTACAATGGACTGTCAATTTTATTTTTTTTTCATTTTTATGTCCCTTACTAAGATTTTTGCGACCAATCCATGTTTTTGAAAGTTTTTCACTCATTTTAAATATGAGTAAGAACAAATAATAAGTCAATTTGAAAACCCAAATTAATTTTCATTAAAAGAAATAATGTTTAATTTTAAATGTATTGTATTGTATAAATGAATACTAATAGATAGTGTCCAACTTTTAATGTATATGTTTTTTATATAAGAGTTATATAATAATTATTTAAAACTAAAAACCTAAAAATATATTCATTAATATAAGAAAATGAATTCTTATTTAAAAATTAAATTATTGATTTAATAAGGGATGGGTCATTATTTTTAATATTATAGAAAAGTTTTAAATTTCTTTAGAGTTTAGGGTAACATAAATTAAAACCCATGATAGAATAATATTTAAGGTTATCATGATATATAATTTAAATATTACCATGTTTCTTTATCTAATGTATGTTAGTTCAGAATGTGTTTCTGTAGAGGAAATACGAAAGATAATGTAATAAGGAACCAATAAGAAAATATATTTCCAAATTAACTAATGGTTGGTATTGGAGACTTAGTTGACACATGATATAAATAGTGGTGGAATCCATTCAAGAGAAAAATAACAATCCCCATATAGGAACATTTAAATAATGGATCAATTTGTGAATCAGAACCATATAATAATCAATAGATCGTCTATACCTGTGATAAATGAAGTATTGGTTAAATACTTGGACAAGATATTTGATGTAATTTTTTATTTATATAATCAAAATATAACTCTTTATATTTAACATTTTTAAGGTGAATCTGATCCATAGTGGTCAATGGTTAACAATACTAAAGAAATATAAGAGACTGGTTCCTTTGAAGGGGTATATTTAAGGATCTTATACTTGAGAAATATTTTCATATTATTAATCAAATTATGATTGAAAATTTATTCTTTTTAATTGAGGTATAAGTGGGAATATTTATTGGCATGAATGATGGAATGTTCATCCAATTACTATGGTTTACACCATATTTTATTTAGGATCTTGATAGTAAAATTAATAAGTTTTACTCAAGATTGAATACAAGATATCAAATGGAATTATCCTCCCCTGAAACCAAATGTTATGAGAAAATTGTTCGATGTACTAATAAGGTGGAAATAGAGTTTTTTGATGATTAAGTAATTCATGGAAAAAGTATAAGAAAATATCCATATTGAAATTAATGTGGAAACATCAGTCAAAGAAACCCGGAGGTAAGAAAATAAAGTTTGAAGCTTTTGATAAGTTTGGTAAAAAACAATTTAGATAATTTATTATAAAATCTAAGAAGTGTTTTCGATGTTGAAATTTTAAACATGAGGTTTAGGACTATGAATAAAATTAGGATAAAAATTATCAAAATTTTATATCAGTATGATTTAAATGTAATAGGATGTGTCATTATACAGGTAATTTTCCAAAGATAGGAATGACACATGTAAATCATCAAGATTAGAAACAAAAAGGTATTTCTAAAACATTTTTGGTGACTTTTGTAGATGATAAACCCTACAATTATGTGGTTCTAGGTATATTTCATGATTATTTAGATTATGATAAATTCTTGTTTGATTCGAGGTCTATACACTCTTTAATTTCAGAGAATTTTTTGGGTAAATTGGAATAATTCACCCTAAAATATGAATCCATAACTTTTGATCAAAACAAATGGGGGAATTGTTAAGGAAAAAAGATATTATGATAATCTTACTAGTATTTTATGTGTAAATTATTTAACTATAAACCTTGTTTTTCACCCCTTGAAAAGTTTCATTTTTCTTTGGGAAAGGATTTAATTTCGATTTACCATATTAATATACATTTTATAGGGAATTGATTGGATTTATGTTTACCATATTGATATATATCTTGGAAATAGAAAAATTGTTTATTATATTGAGTTAATTTTTTTATAAAATAATAAATTCATACCATTGAGAACATATCAATAATCATAGAGACTCTTATAAGATGGAAATTAAAGGTATCTAGAATATATTGTAGATAAGATAGTGAATTTTTATGTCATTTATTTCCATATAGTGAATGTATGTATAGAAAAATTTCTTGATCAGTTTCCTGGTATTATACTTGATTGGGAAGTTGAGTTTATTATTAAATTAGTGTTTGATGTTATGCCAGTTTCAAAACCACCTTATATAATAGATCAAGTAGAGCTTTTATAAGAAAACATAGTTATAGGAGTTTCTAGATAAAAGTTTTATTCATCCGAAATGTTCACTATTAGTTTCCGTAGTTTTATTTTCTTAAAAGAAATATGGTTTAATGAGTCTTTGAAATGATATTAGATCCTTGAAAAACATCATTGTTAAGAACAAGTATCCTTTACCTCATATCATTGATTTGTTTGACCTGATCTTGGGAGTGTAGTATTTTTTTGAATATTTATATCATGTCAAGATACCATCAGCTTAATGGGAATGAGGAATATATTATAAATATATCATTTTAAACAACAGAATTGAATTATGAGTTTTTATTTATTCCCTTTATGATGTCTAAGGAACAATAATTATCCATGTATCTTATAAATAGTGTTTTTCATGATTTATTAGATAAGTTTTGTAGTTTTATTTATTAATGATATTTTGGTATATTATAAACATTATGAGGATTGTTAAAAAAACCTAAGGATTGTTTTAAAAACACTTAAATAAAATATATTATATGGAAAATTTAGTAAGTGTGAATTTTTGTTGAAATATATTTCCTTCCTTGGGAATATTATTTCTAATTATGGAAGAATTTTTAACCTTTTTTAAACTAATATATTCAAAAAAATGGATAAAACATAAAAATTTCATATATATATTAATAGTTTTCTTGGTTTAGAAGGTTACTACTAGTAGTTTGTTGAAACTATTTCGCAGTTAACTATCTCACTGACTATGTTAAGTTAAAAATAATTTTAATTCATCTACAAAAAATAGTGTGATGATTGTTTCTATGAACTAAAAAGAAGATTTATGAATGATTCAATTTTGTTAATTCCCTCTAAAAAGGTGAAATTTTCATTAACATTGATGCTTCATTTGAGGGACTTGGTTACACATTGATGAAAAATGATCATGTAATTTCTAATTCTTCATGTTAACTGAAACCAAATGAGTTTAATTATCCTACACATGATCTAGAATTATCTTCTATAGTTTTTTACTTAAAAGTTTGGAAGAATCATTTATATGGAGTAAAGTGTGAAATATATACTGATCGATATATTTTTATGTATACACTTAGAAAGAGTGGTACATAAGATAAATAAGATGGATAGAAATTATTAAAGATTATGAATGCATCATTAATTATAATACTATAAAAAAGAAAAAAGTACCCAATTCTTTAAGTCATAAAGAAAAGGCAACATTAACCATATTATATATTGAACATAACCCTTTGGTTAATGATTTAATGAATTTGATCCTATAAATTTTACAAGAAGGAACATAATCTATTTTGATTCATGTGTCAGTACATTCATCTCTATTATAAATAAATAGGAAATATCAGAAGGTGGATATCATTTTACAGGAAAATGTAGAATCTTTTAAGACTAGTTTTTTTCCAAAGTTTAACATCAATGAAGAAGGTGTTATTATATTTCAAAAAAGATTATGTCTGCATTATCATTACTAAATGAAGAGATAATTTTTGAATAAATCTCATATATTCTCATTTACCATTCATCTTGGAATAAGAAATATATACAAATATATTTGGGCGTATTACTGGTGGGATGGAATGAAAAGAGATTTTATTTACTTTACTATGAAATTTTTTACTTATTAATTGGTTAAAGAAGAGGGAAATTACGAAAGGAAAAAATTCAATATTTTCTATTTCCATAATTAAAATGGGAGAATATATAAATGGATTTAATTATGGGATTTCCATATACATCTTGGGGAAATAATGCGGTTTTGGTTATTATTGACTGACTATCCAAATATTCAAATTTACTTCCAATACAAGATATTATATATTTAAATTAGATTTCTAAAATATACCTCAAGGAGATAGTCAAGTTATATGGGGTTCCTCTCAATATTATATCTGAATGTGATCCAAAATTTATATATATTTGTTGGAAAGGACTTAAAGAAGTCATTAGGTACTCAATTAAATTTTTGTATATCTTCTCATCTTCAATTAGAAGGATAGACTGAGAGAATGATTTAGAAGTTAGAAAAAATTATTCAAGCTTATTAAATGGTTTACTAGGGAAGTTGGGATAAACATATTTCATTAATTTAATTTTCATATAATAATAGTATTAATTATAGTATATAAATGAAAAATTTTAATAATTATATGGAAAGTGGTGTTAGACTCTAGATTTTTGGGAAGAAGTAGGCGAAATAAAGTTGTTGATAAAAGGAATTATATTAGAAATGGTTGATAAAATGATGATAATTTATCAACACATGAGGATGTATTAGGTTAGGATGAAAATTTATACAAATAACCAGAGGAAATATATTTATTTTGTGGTAGGAAATCATTTATTTCTTAAATTATATCTATAGAAAAGTGTTATTAATTTTTTTTAAAAGGGAAATTTAGGTTCATGGTTCATTGGACCATATGCAATACTCAATAATTTTAGATTTATTTCCTACTATGTGTCCTTTCCTATGAATTTATTTTAGGTATATGATATATTTCATGTTTTTTTGTTAATAAAATACGTGCTATGTGCATCTCATGTTTGGATCCCTAAAGTAATTCAGTTGGAAGAAAACATTTTATATTAGGAACAAACTCTTTAGATTCTCTTCCACAAAAAGTTGGTGTTAAGGAATAATGTGATTTACTATTTTTTGTTTTTTTTTAAATCTATATGATTGAATAAGCAACATGAAAATAAAAAAATTATATGAAGGAATGATATCCTCACTTATTTAAATAATAAATAAAATTATAAGTACTCAATTTATTGAAGGGAAGAATGTAACAATCCATGTAATATAAATATAGATCATTTTTATTTAAAATTAACATTAATTAGTTTTTATAGAGTTATATTCATTATAATAATATTAGTGATTTCTTTAGTCAAAATGAATAATTATTTACTTATAACCAAATTGGGTTTTCATTCATTATCTGGTTTTATTTAAAATATATATTCCCACATTATAGGATTTTAATTTGAAATAATTATGTTCATTTTAGAATTCAACATGTCAAAATTATCATTGGATAATTTGTTTATAATTTTCAAATAAGTTTTATTTTTCCATAAATAGTGAAAATTACATATTTTAATTGGAAACTGTAATTACTTTTCAAGTATATAAAGAGTAAAATTATTTTTTGAATTATTTTTAAAATTTTCTTTATTTAAATTTTAAATAACATACAATTATGGTATTTTAAATTAACTCTATACATGAATTCCACATAAAAATTTATATTTAAAAAGGCATTTGTCTGAAAACCTGTTTTTCATTGCGTTTTATGGGTTTAATTTTATATAAAAAATTTACACTTACAAGAATTTAATTTTTAGAAAATGTACTAATTATCTGAGATCATGAAAATTGATGTTAGGTAATAAGGTCAACTTAGTTTTCAGTCATAATGAATAATAAAAAAAGGAAAAAAATGTTACCATGATTAAAGTTAAAAAAGGTTTAAAAGGGGGTTAAACTTAAGTGTTAAGGGTTAAAATGATATAAGAACTTATATAAATAATATTTTATGGACATATTTTGACCTCATATCATCTAATATTTTTAAAAGGTGAATTTTTGATCCATTTGGTTTGAGACATACATTAATATGTTGTAATCTTTATGGAAATTCCATGTATGTCCTCTCCCCCACTTATAAAAGGACACCCCTTATCTTATCATACCCACACTTAAAGAGACTTTTGGTTTATCCAATACCTACCCAAATATCTTCATAACACCCCCAAATTCCTATATTTACTAGTTTGATCATAACACCAATATAGTAAGGCTTTATGTATAAACATAAAAGGGTTTTTCGAAGAAGATATATAGTTCTAAACTGAGTGTTTTCAATATATTTCGTCTTACACATTCTTCAAATCCTCTTCAAACATCATGAAGTAATAACACTATTATATTATATATAATTATAGGTTGTTATTTTAATTTAATAACTTTTATTAATCACATTCTTCTATCAAATGGGAAATGAATCCATCGTTCGTGTGTATGGTGGAATACTACCTCGTGAACTGGTGTAACCCATTTTCCATCACCACTTCTAATGGATGATTGTAATTATGGATTTAATGTATATATATTTATATTATAGTTATTAAATATTTATAATTATTTAAAAATTATATAACATATTTTTTATAGCCTTTCCATCCATTGAAAAATGATAACGTCATTTCTGTTTATGTGTGGATTAAAAACTCCACAAAGAGATGTGATTATTTTTCCTCATCACAACACATGGATAATATATATAAGTGTATTTGAAGATATAATATGATATTTATTATAAAATAATAATTAAATAAAGGTAAAATAATACATAACTTCTTTCCATTATGTTATTTGAAAAATGGAAACGTTACTTAAGCGCACGTACGACATACCATGTCCATGATTATAATGTAATTAATTATTCATAATCATGTTTAATGTTTGATTTTAAAAGTATTATTGATTATTAATATGATAATAATTTCTATATTATTATTTTGGATATGATTGAATAATGATCTTTTTGACCATATTCAACTTACCAAATCTATTTTTGACATATGATCTGAATATCACCAAAACATCCAATGTGAAATTAATTGATTTAGTAATTGCATAGAACATGGTAATAAATAAAATAAAAGGAATAATAAACCTGAATTTTTTTTATTAATCTAGTAAATAATTAAAATATTTTAATTATTAAGGATGATAAAGAACATATGTGATGAGTCAGGCTTGAAGTAAGAGACATTTTACCTTAAAACAAAATTTTCCACGCTTTCAAATATTTATTTCTAAAATAATTTCCTAATATTTACATATTCTAGAAATTAATTATGGGTGTATTTATATGTATATAAATGAATTATAAATGAAATTTTAAATTTCTATTTTAATTTATTTGAATCTTTTCCAAAAGGAATCTAATTATGAATTTTATATGAAACGTTATGACTTTATTTACAAGAGGAAAAAAGGAATGTTCTATTTAATGCATACGACATAAAGGTATTTTCCTAATGTGTTAAGTATTATTTGAAATTAGTATTTATTTATACTATTTCTTGTTATTAAAAAAAATACCCTCCATATATTTTTTCTATAAATTTTAGTTCTGGAAATTTGATTTTAAAGGAAAGGGATATATCATTATCCAAACATATTTTTCTTATGGGTCTAAAAAGTATATTTTTATGATTTTGATGTTGGAAATGAAAAATTTTATGTTTTTTATGAATTTCATTATCCTTGGGCATTGTTTATGACGATGGGTGAGGCTGATATAGATCATGATAAAGAGATAACCTAATATAGCTCTTTAATTCATTGCATAATGATTATATTCTATAGGATATTTATGTTGGATGTTAATATTATTGGTTATTCAAATTTTAAGGGGTTTTTAGGGTTAAATGAAGACGATTTTCCTATTCATCTACATGAATTTTATATTATTGATAATTATTTTTCATAGAAATCATATTATCTCAAAAGGTAATCTAATGATCATTTGTTTTAAAGGAAGGATTATGACCTTTTATAGTAAAATGGTATTTTTTAATAAAAATATTTTCATGGGTTCTCATGTTTTTTAATAATTACTCATTATTATTATTTTTCCTTTATGTTTTAATATAATGTGTTTTATGAAACAATTTGGTAAATAAAGCTAATTTCATGTGTAATTAATCAATATTTTATATCAAAATTAATTATGTTTAAGGAAAACACTCTTTTATGATCTCATGGTTTAAAATTGAACTAAAAAAGTTTATTTGTTCTTTTTTATGTACCTTATAAATATTTTTATACTAATCCCACATTTTCAAATAATTTTCACAAGTTTTAAGGATGAGTATTAACAATGAATAATTCATATTGAAAATAAAAATTATTTATCATGAAAAGAATGCTGGTTTTATTTTAAAAGTCTTGTATTAATGGAAAATTGATATTAAGAGGAAGTTAAAAAAATTATTGTATGTGTTTGTTTTTTATGAATTATGGCATAATTCTCTAGAACTATAAACCTTAAATGATATCTATAAATTCAAGAAAAATAATTCCTATTTAGAAAAGAAATTATAGAATGAATATAGGTCAGTTTCTTTATACATACAAGAAATTTTTTTTTAAAAATTTTAGCTTTTTATTTTATTTATGTGAAAAGAATCACCTAGAAAATAATTCATCATTAAATAATTATATTATTGGAAACACCATTTGAAAACTAATTTCAAATATATTTTAGATGTATGATTTTTCCAATAATTATTTTTTTAAAAATTAAATAATCAAGGATGATGGCAATCTACTATTATAATTTATAAAAGAGAGAAATATTTATACATTTATGATAAAAATGAAAGTAAAAACCATAAGGATGGACATGTCATAAATATGAACCATGGGAAAAAGTCCTTTTTCATTTAATGTGAGTATAACCTCCTGTTTCTTGTATCATTCATGATCTAATCCCATTAAAATATAATTCATGTGAAATTAATAAGGAGAACATGTCATAGACTAGTGTCATGATGATACCTATCCACGACACCACATCCAATCCACTAATGGTTACATGCCTTGGACTAGTGGTGTACCACTATGGTGGTTGTTCCTTGACTTATAAGTATGTTTTCCCCCATCTAAGACACCACATATAATTCACCATCTATAAAGTGAATTTAGTGTCCTAGTGGTGTGGTGTCACCCAACTAAGACACCATGAAATTCATCTAGTTTAGTTTAGTTTCTAATGAAAAATAATGCAGAAGAGTTTCTAAAAATATCCTCCCCCTCAGATACCCACTTTCACATTCACATTACCTATTTAAAAACTGAAAATTCCATTTAAAATAAAGGGCCTTTCATCAACCCATCATAATCCTTTTCATTCATCAAAATTAACACATACCTTTTTTAAACCATTTTATTTATAAAATAAAGGAGAAAATATTTCAAATACCCAAGAGATATAGGATTAATCATAAAAACTATCATAACACAGATTTAGAAAATTAAACACCCTTTATAAATATAACAAGTCAGTTATATCATTCCAACCAAGCCTTTAAAATTTATTTTAGAAATCGCTTAAAAATGATTCAAAAGTTAAGGTTGAGTATAACATTTTAGTTCCCAAGGTTTCCATTAATTGTTATGAACATGTACAATTACACACACAATGATATATATATATATATATATATATATATATATATGTTCCTCTAATTTAAAAAATTCACATATTCTCACGTGAATTTAAAAACACACACACACATGCACACACACACACACACATATGTATATCCATTCATATATCGATAACACCAAAATGTAAGACACTTTTAAGAACCCACAACTTTTATAATAAAATTTAATGTGAAAAATACACCTTTTAATACTAAATCAATTTTCAAACATGAAACCTTATTTATAAAGGATATTCAGGCGTTCAAAAAACAACTGATACACATGGAAATTTCAAAAAAAGGTTTTGGAAGAAAATTACACCATATATAATAAAAACCATGAAAAACATGGTTTACCATTTAAAAAGTCTTATAATTAAATATAATATATTCTCATATAAATTGTTATATATATATATATATACCCATGTAAATATAGACAACATCAACATGGAAAAAGGCATTTATATGAGCCTTAACTTTTATAAACCCTTTTAAAATGAGTGAAATCCCACTTTTGAAACCCAAATATCTTTTAAAACATCAAAATAGATAAATAATGTCCATTCATCCATTTTAAAAACAATTTTTGTTCACAAAAGTTTCCAAAAAATTTTATACCTTAAATTTTGGAAGAAAAAGTTCCACTATAGGCAATGAAAACCAAGTAATCCTTGGTTTCCCTTTTAAATAGTCTTATAATTCCATATTATAAATTCATTGGACATTATTAAATAAATAAAAATAAAAATAAGTAATGGTTCTAAAATTAAAAGAACTAAATCAAGGTAAATTCTGCTTAGAAGTCACTACCATTGATAAAGGTAATTTTATTTCACCTAAATGAGGTCAATGAAACCCCAGTTAAAATATAGGATATCAATAATTAAGAAATACTAAAATACAATCACTCCATAGGAGTAGAAACTGACTAATACAATCCTAGAATCAAGGAAATCTTGTCTCCATTGAAAGCCATATCATGATTTTTCCTTAATCAAGGGTCATAAACCCTAGGCACCGAAAATCAACTAATGAAACACTGAAATCTATCTTAGGGTTCAGTAAAAAAAAGTGAGCGATGAGTGAGGCTGAATAAAACAAGGGTATTGGAGAAGAGGAAGGAGGATAAGGAATAATCTTGAAGAATCAAACCCAAATCATAAAAAAAACCTTGGAATGGTGATCTAAGAGAGAGGAATGAAAGAGGGAGTGCATGATTAGGGTCTAAATCAGCCATGTAGTGTGATGAAAATACTGAGGGTGAGGGTATCACATTAGAAAAACTATATTAGGGAGTGGAAACTAAGAAAAATCCTAAAACATTAATAAATTAGGAATTATACACAATTTTGTCCCATAGTTCGGAACATTGTATGCTAACTTTGGACCACCTGCTAAAAGACCCAGAGTTCTTCACATGTAGAGGAAATACAGTTAGAAAAATAATAAACCAAACATGAATTTTGGCACATTCATGTTATAGAATTATTCACACAGTTTTTGAACACTTTCTATTAACTATGCACTAACACTGTTCTTATGATTAAAATATGAAAATTTAAAATTTTAACCCAATTTGGAATTAAATTTGTGGATGATATCAAAATTAATTTAATATAGAAATCATGTTAGAAAAACCAATATAGATATGTCATATAATATCACATTCTCTCCCCGTTTAAAACATTTCACCGAAAAAAATATAAAATACACTAATATCCTAACAATTACATTCACTTTTACTATAATATTTTCATCCTTTGAAATAATATAACCTCGATCTATATATCATCAAATGAGTGAAAAATATCTAAATAATGTTGATTGTTAAATTATTCTATAAAAATTTTGACCATCTCTTTTGAACCATAGTTCAAGATACAATGTCAGGCTTAGATGGAATATCTTAAAGATTTAGTACTCATGTTAACAATTTATCAATATATACTAGAATAATATTATCATGTTCAATGAATAATTATATAAATACAATTAAAGTCTACTATAGGAATTATCTGTATGAATACTCTCATATAACAAACTATCAAAGAAATTACACATTCATTTGCATCACTAGACTATGTCATTCTCTAATTTATAATCATTCACATGAAATAATTCAAATCCATAGTTCATGAAATAATAGAGTAAGAAAACAAATATGATAAAATTTTATATCTCAAAACCCCATGAAACTATCTACACCACTATTTGAATCAAAATAACTTCATTCATATTTAAGTGTAACTTCAAATACAAATGACCAATTATCTCAAATTTAATAGTGTTATATCACAAAAAACATAAAATTGGATGGACTAATCAATAAATCCTCAACCACCAAGGTGTTAAATGGAAGGTGATATAAGTATCACCACTATAATATACCATCCAGAATATCTAGCCACTATAAATAAACTATAATCCCCAAAAAATAAGACTCATTCCAAATAACCTTAGTCCGACACAAGTTCCAAGGGTTTTGTACATGATATAGGTATGATTTTTCCTAAATAATTTATATAGAATAAAATATAATAATAATGAATTATTTAAATAATACCATTCAATATTAAATCAAATATGGTATATTGAATAATAGACACAATAAAAAAATCCAACTTAAAAAATAAATAACTAAAGAAAACATAATACAATCCCCAATGTGCTGCCTAGATACATTGAATCACACCTCCAACAGAATACCAAAACCAAGACAATGGTCCATAAAAAAAGAACAAAATCATTGATTATACCTTAAAGATAACCAAGACAAGACTAAACTCCATACACATCAATGTGTGTATATAGGCTATAAGAAAATACACCATAGGATTATACCAAGAATCTATGTAATTCTATTTTTAAGATATAATCAAAATACTAATTCAAAATACATTTAAAAAAAATATTTTTTTAGAGATTATACCCAATAGTATAAATTACAAGGATATTTATCATATAATCAGATTGATAATGTAGATGTTCATTAGGATGAGGTTCTTGAGGGATGTTTGATGCTAGATGATAAGGAGGATTTTGACTCTTTGGAAGAGTTTTAAAATTATCCTGAGTAGTTATAGATATTTCTCACCACTATGGTAATTTCTAATATGGCCCATTAGATTTAGGTGGTGTATAATACAAGCATAAAGGATTGTAAGAGACATCTTCCATGAAAATTTGGTCTCAGAAAAAATTATCAATATAGATAATGAAGTTTCATTGGGATACTAAAAGGAATTAAGGGTAGGGAAAATTTATTTTAAGAGGTATCTCAAGTTTATAAAGGAATTTCAATTTTCATTAGACAAAAAGTTTCCACTTACACTTAAACAAATGAATAATCTATTCCTAAAGCTGGGTGAATGTGGTCGACCTAAGTTTTGGATGGTGTTTTTTTACTTTTAATTTGTTTATAGTTTCCATGTACCCTTTATTTTCTTCCCACGTAAGTTGAATGTTTTGTTTTCACTGGGAATGTTTTTATTGATATTGATTATTGAATACTATCCATGACCATTTATTACCATTTTTATTTATCCCTTCATCATAATGGATGATTGTGGTAGTCACTTTGGTGAGTTATATAAGTGGTGTAGTTTTTCTATGGAATATTTGGTTATTTTTAGTTTAGTTTTCTCAGTCAATGTGATTTTGATTTTCCCTAGGTATTTTTTCTTATATTTATAATTTAGATTAAAATTTTCAATTTCCTCCAAAAAAATAAATCACATTTCCATTTTATTTCAAATTTTATTACTTTGTAATATATATAGCTATGTAATAAATAAATAAGTACCTAAAAATTACAAATTATATAAATTATAAGATAAAATATTCCATAAATTAAATAAAATTATAAAATAAATCACAAAATTAGATAACTAATTTTAACTTCTAGAGAAAATTTACGACCTCTATAATTAGACATCCACATATAAATATATTATTCAATCCTAATAGCCACAGACCCAGACATACCCTTATTATCCTCACCAAGAGGCAACCTCCTATCATAGGTATGAATGATACTAGTAGAAAATAGATAGTTAATAATATAAAATGGTTTATCCCTTATAAGAATTTCCTCTATATATACCCAAATATCCCATGAGAATCTAATCTTCTCAACCATAAATAAATAAATTGTTTTCCCCTATGTCAAGTCCATAACAAAATGATTAATATCATAAAACAAACCAACTCTCTCTAATACAAGGGGAATAATAAAAGGATAATTAAAAAATCAATTATAATATTAATTATTACAACCAAAACTGTATAAATCCAAACTTATTATAGTTACAAGTAAGAGATTTTATTAAAAACAAAAAACAACTCAAACATAATTTATAATTCCATTTAAATCAAAAATTTTATCAAGGACATCTCATGGTAAACCATTCATGCATGAAATATATCTATTAAAATATAATACATTTAATATTATTGAAATTATATTTATAAAAAACTAATATCTTTTAAAAATACATTAATCTATTTGGAATAATAAAAGTCACTAAACCATTTTATTAAATTCCTTGAGTACATGAAACTAGTTGATAAAAACATTACATATGGTAATAATAAATGTTCACATGGAATAACATGGGGATCATGAATAAATAATTAAAGAATATAGGGAACATATTATAGATAAATTATATATGTATTTCATAATCAATAAAAATGAGTTGAAAGGCTCAAGAATTAAGATAATTCCAAATAAAACGAATTATATAGAGACACCTACCTTGATGTTGACAAAACCTCTATTCCTTCATGAATTGAAGATGATATAGGGTCAATAAATATGTCTATAACATTTTAACGACAATATCTATAAGAATACAATAGGTTTTTCCATAACATAGAAAACCCCAACTTTTCGTGAACCCTTGATGGAAATAGTGGTAAGAAGGAAAAGAGGATAAAAGGGAGTAGAGGAAAACAAAGAAAGGTATTGACCTACCTCATATCTAGTGAGTATACCACTTGAATATTTTTTCGACATTGAATATGGAGAGCTTCCCCTCTTGTTCATGTGTTTATACCAAATCGGGGAGGAAGAGGGGGTTTTCCCCATTTGTCTATTATTTTTCGAATAATAATAATATAGGAAATAATAAATATATTAATATCAATCATAAATCATTATAGAAAAACTTATATATTATATAATATTTATTACCAATAAATCATTAATAATACCCATAAAAATACCCTTTCTAACTTATCCCTACATGAATTCCTCAATAATAAATAATAATAACAAAACAATAATATATATATAATCCACATGACAAGAAAATTAATTTTAAAAAAAATATTCAAAAAAATTAATAAATTTTATAATCAGGATAAATAATCTAAAATCTCAATATAAAATTTCATAAAACAATTATGGAGAGTCTTGTGAAGTCATGACATGATGAAAAAGGTTTCAGGTTAACTAATATGGATGCATGGTTACCAAAATCATGCACTAACCCTGGATCAACCATTGTCTCAAAATCCTAAAAATGTTTGGTTACTATGAATAGTTTCACAAATAATGCACAAACTGTATATCATTTAAATTTTTCAATTTTTTTATTACTTCATTTTTAAAGGAATTATAATAGTAATATTTTTTTGGAAAAAGAAAAAATGGGGTGTCATAATCACAACAAATCTGATCTATTTCTATAATGATAAAGTGTGTATTACTAACCATAAATATTTCCAAATCTCTACCTTCCTCATATAGTATAGGGAAACATGTAATTAATATGACAATAAAACTTATACTCAAAAAAATACACTAACACAAGTTTATTTACTACTTGTAAAAATTATTAGTCTATGAAATGGAAATGAGAGTAGTTTAAGCGGGTAACTCCATTAAGGGATTTAATTAAAACACAATCTATAAACACATAATTTTAAAATAAATTTTATGTATTATCATAAACAAGACTAAAAAAATAATGTACCAAGTAAAAATGATAAAATAAGAATGATAATTGTATGAATTAGTAGGCCAATGGATGACTGTGAATCATCTTTTTATATTATTTATTTAAAACCATTATATTTTGTAAGATCTTTTAAATGGATGATGTTAAAATGATAATAATTTAACTAATTTCACTAGATAACAAAAGGAAATTCATAAGATAATGAGTGATATTTTTTAGTACAACTCTCTTGAATTGTTCATGCTCATAAAGATGATTCAATGTAAATAGAGATAAAAATCATAAGTAAATAAAATAAATAAAATAAGGTGTTAATTCTAGTGGTATGGAAATTTAGAAATGTAAATTATGTTTATGGAAATAATTCCCCATATCCCCGATTTTATATTGAGTAGAAGTTAATATCCTATGAACCTATTTTCTTATAATAAAATGTGGTAGATGGATATTATTAATTTGTTGGAAGAACATTGAGTTCAAGAAATAACCACAATTTTATGAGATTGAAAAATCCTTATCAATCAAACTTCTATGTTTTTAACCCAAATTGACAAGCCGATATTATGTACAGAAATAAAAAATACTGAGCGCAAGAAGTTTCCATCATTCAATGAGATTTAAATGTCATTATCCTTTAGATATATTAAATATAATATTTTGAGTAATTAAGTTTCCATCCCCAGAACATATTCAATTATACACCGAAAGAGTATAAGTCCATTTTGTTAGGAATTATTTGATATAAGGTTGGTAGAGTATATGTATTAATCCATTAGACTTCATTGATTTGATATTGTCTATGGACGGATTTAATAAAATAGAGGGTTTCCTTTTGACCTTTTTATGTGAATAAAAAATCAAAATATAGGGAATCTGGGAGGTGAATAGAAAGACAAGGAAGACTATAAGAATTGAGTATTCTTTTTGAATAAGAGTGTGAATTTAAAAAATATGTACCATGATTCTTGAGATTCTACTATATATTTTTCCCTTTTCTCCCCATTTATTTATCTACTTCCAGTGAATAGGAACACTTTCTCTATATAACAATTTGATTTAAATGCACTGGATTTATCATTTTAATGATCTCTCCATATTTCTATATATAGAGTCATAGTTTGACCATTATTAAATATATCCATTAGAGCTTATTTTGTGGATTATAATTTAATTTTTTCTAATGTGGCCATTATAAATATCATCAAATACACTATGGTTGTGGACACTCCGTTCCATTGAAGAGTCTAAAAAAATGAAAAAGTAAAATACATTAGAAAAAAGTGGAGAAAACACAAGAAGAAAATCAAGATTTGCAAAGGCATGAAATTGGGATCACACTAGTTAGGAAAAGAGGCTGTTGGCACGCAACCTACATTTTACACCCTATATTTCACGCAAAATACTTGGGCGCAACCATTTTTCATGCATCATACTTGTGCGCCACCATTTATTGTGCATCATACTTGTGCGCCCAATTTCATTTCTCTTATGGTCACTTATTTTCCGATAAATAGACCATTGGGGTCTTCATTTGTATGGATGAATATCCCTGAAGCCCAATTGCTTCTATGGTCTCCCTAGTACTTCAACCAAGTCATCCGAAACTCTTAAGGAAGTTCTTTAACACCTAAAGTAGAGGAATTGAAGGAGGATCATAGTTATTAAGTACTTTTAGTTTTTGAAATCCCTAACACTTGTGCGCCTAAAGCACCCAACCTCTCAAAATTAGAAACACATGTGCACCACCTATTCCTTTTATAGTAAATTGAGCGCCCCACTTATAGGATCACATGTGAATAGTTTTGAAAGTTTGATCCAGGTCTAACCCAAGTATTACCATACAGGTTGTTCATCGCTTAAGTGAATATCAGGTCAC
Organism: Viscum album; assembly: GCA_963277665.1. Lineage (NCBI taxonomy): Eukaryota > Viridiplantae > Streptophyta > Magnoliopsida > Santalales > Viscaceae > Viscum > Viscum album. The sequence continues at coordinate 621,678,529 of OY728150.1, read as the reverse complement.
CCAAGCCTACTAACGTGCCCATAATTTGCACCCTTATCTACTTGGGCGCCCCTCTTTGATTCACTTACTCTCTTTAGTATAAAATCCATTAATCCTTCTTCAAAGCAATTCATGGAAAGGATTATTTTTCATTGGATCACTCGTTTGAATGGGATTCTGTTGACACCTCCTCCAAAACCTCCAGAATTATCAATCCTTTGGGAAAGGCACATTAGTGTGTCTCTTATTTGGGTTTGTATATCCACAGTCATAGGTTTTCCACATTTATTTCATGATGGGGTTTGGATTCATGGAGTTTCTATGGGTTTTTATATCCATAATCACATGGACCTTTTTCACAGGAACAATGTTGGAATGTTCCTCGTTTAGAGGAGGGTTTGGGTCCTGACATCTCCCTTATCAAAGAGAACTTGAACCTAAAGTCTCTAGTAGGGAAGGTACATTTCACAATTTCTTTTCCATTCAAGTGAATTAAAAGTCTTCATCCCCTAACAATATCAATTTTAGGGTAGGCATCCAAGCATAATCCCATAACCTTCATCCCTTCTTCCTTTCATTGGACCCTTGTCCAATGTAATGTGAATATAGGGAAGGCTCATCACCTCACCCTAGTTAACCCTCACCGTTGTAGGCTCACCCACTTCCACTAGTGGAGGTGGAAAAGTGTATGTTTCATTATTTAATCTTTCACATCCTCTTGTTTCTATCACTGAGCATGACTATTGTGGGTTTAGTGATCCATTATGATTACAAAATTTTCAAAAACACCCACAATTGAATGAACTATGAGAACTCTGATTCATGTTCAAACCATGATATGGAGGAAGCCTTTCCTGGGACGGAGCTCATTGAATATACTCTCCAGGAATCCAACCTTAATTCACTTAATCTAGGCATCATCCTTAAGAATAATCCCCAAATTAAACTCCCATATCATCATGGAATCCTTTTCAATAATTAAACCCAAACTCATTTCCCTAAAAGGACTATACTCTATTATGAGACTCATCGAACTACGTGGGATTTTATTCCCATTCACATGTGATATGTAGGAATCCTAATTGAGGTTAAAACCCAACATTTCAAATAAACCTTGTTATTTTAGGGCCATATTCCCACCATGGTGTAATCTTACTAGGAAACCCATATCCTTTCCATGTTCATTGGTCTGTTTCAGCATAAGTCCCACACCAAACTCTGACTAAGAACCATTATCTTATATAACCTTACCACATGAAATTAAATTGTATGATTAAGACTTTATCACATGACATTAAAAGGTATGATGTTTCCAATTAAACAGAACTGAACCATGAGGGTTCTGATTATTTTCACAAGGATACGTAGGTAACCCATTTTATGGGTATGATCCCAATATAAAAACAAACCTTCATCTCCCTAGATGGTGATAAATTCCAGATTTCCCCACTGAGTAGTTAAAACGAATATCATTATAAAGATAATTAAAAGAAACTTTAAATAGTATATGATATGATACCACTGTTGGAGAACCTAAAATACATACGAATATCTCTATTAATGAAGAACCTTGAATACATATTGATGATTCTAAATATTACACATGTTAATAAGTGATTGAAAATTATAAAGGAAACATATGTTATACATGGTGAATTAATAAGGATTCATGAAAATATCGTAAATTTATAAATAGAGTGTCAGAGTAGACAATAATTCCCCCCAAAAAGGGTGTGATTAGTATAACCTCCCATCCTCTCGAACAATGCATGTTCCTAAGTATAGTAAAGTTCAAACATGAAAAACTTCTGACTTTGGATAGAATGTCCCTTTTGGATAAGTAATTGTTGTATTTTTCTAGTTCCATGAATAAATCCAATGGAAACCTCCTAGAATAAGTGATTCTTAAAACTAGAAAACACGTTTCAAGGAACTACAAACCAAAAATGGTAAACCTGACATGAATCCTAAACCATGTTAATAATATTACCCACCTGTCAGGTCCCTATCAATTGATAATAGAAGGCTAGAAAAAGGAACCAATCACACATTTATCCATATAAATAGATGTTTCTTTAATGGAGTTTATTATTATTGTTCCATGTTTCTTTTCTCCGAACTCCCTTCATTCCAAAATGGATTGCTTCAAGACCAAAACTGTGAACTTCCTGACCACTGCCCGGGATGGATCATCATCTATGGGAAGGACGTTATCACCCACCAAACATCTTCAACGATGGGTCTCCAACATGTTCGTAAAAAAGTATCTCCAGCATGGTACAATACCAACTTTTGAGGCTACCAAACCGGCCCTCCAGGTCAATAACAATCATCAATCGTCTTTCCAACAACGAACAATGATCAAAAAGCAGATGGTGCCAACCACCATCATCAACCGTTTCAGGTCCTTATCCCTAGAAAGAAACAACCAGTCCCTCCCATACTATAGGGAGGTAGATCAAGAGGTCACTCAAGACCTCAATTCAAAGATGTAGGTGTCCTTCCTGAGACCTCCCACCAACAATCGCCGCCCGCAGAATCGCACGACAGTGAACCCCTAACATGATGGGGGTGTTGCCTTTGAAAATTCGGGCCAGGTCTCTCAAACCTTGGCATGCATGAAGAAACACCAGGGAAAAAATTCAGTCAACAGGGAGAAGGATATTACCTATATCCACATTGGAGAAGACTATAAACCTAACTTGATGGCGAACAATGAGCAGGTACACACACCTATCCGTCCAAATTCTGTTGCCTATCAGACTCATCTGGAAGAAAACCACCAATCCAACTAGGAAAATCCAGTGGAGAACCGAGAAAAGAAACATAAAACTGTTTAAAAATTATTATCCAGTTAGAAAGGTCATCAAATTTCATTTAAAGAAACCCGCCAATCCAATGTGATGGAAACTGGTAAACATGAACTTACACCTTCTTACAATTAACAATACATCCACCAGTATCGTCTGCAAGTATTGAAGGTGGTCTCTAAACTATGCCTTATGGAAATAATCTAGAACCCACAAACACCTACCATAATTCATCATGCCCACCAATTGTCTCATTTGGGAGCACCCAGAGAAGCCAGTCAGAAAGCTCCGACGGCAAATCTGGGGCAGACCCAACTCCCTTCCCCCATACATGAGTACTATCAATACCCATGGAGAGGAAAAAGGAAGACATGAGAAGGCACATACACATACTCCTGATACATAATGGACACCATACATGAGTACTATCAATACCCATGGAGAGGAAAAAGGAATACATGAGAAGGCACATACACATACTCCTGATACATAATGGACTTATATCCTCATTCCAACCACTGATGTAACCAAAAACATCTTATCAATTGTGAAAGGGAAGACACAAATTCCTGCCCATATTTAGGAAGCATGCCATGATATTATAACAGCAACTTCAGTAGTACCAGTGGAACAGACACATAAATATGTCTCCACACTTGGGATGAAACATCGAAATTCCATCCCAGAGCTGATACAAACCTCTGTTCTAGTCCAAGAGGGTCATGCTACATACTCCCCCACAGCATACGGACAACAAGATCGGGAACATACACCCTTTCCAACTAGAGGTAATCGGTCCGTTCTGGTGACCACTCTAAGTCAGGCACATACACCTTCCCTTGATAACCACTTCTCCCAAAATGTGGCCCCGAATAAGTGTAAGAGAATATCCAAGAAGAAGCCTCTCCAATCACGGTTGGAAAATGAAGATTCAAGCTGCAATTTGACTCCTCGTAATGCTGGAGTTCATGAAGCCCTCAAACGATTATCTATTGCAGCTCAAGATCCTACACTCTCATTGCCAAATTATGGGAGTAGTAGTAGTAGTAATTATGATGTTCCCCATTCGACACTTCATCATGAAGTCTTTATTCATGAAAATTCTATCAATCCAGAGAGCCTATCTCTAGATAAAATCCATGACAACCCTCTGTGTGGCTAGAACACTAAGGAGAAAAAGGATTTATCCCTTGTTTTAATCCACCATAGTGGTCCTCCCCATGATGGAATTCACTAAAAAAGTCCTCTCCATATTAGTATTTCTCATTGTCAAGATAATTCTATAATTGATAATGTAGGGATGACAAAGTCCTCATATCTCGAGGAACATTCCAACACAAAGTTTGTCATGTCTGATGCCTTGTCATTGATAAATGTAATACTTTCTCAACATGAAGAAATCTTAAGGGAACACTCATTCCCTGAGCCTCCCTTGGGTCATTTTTCTTCTAATACATAGCGTTCACTATGATCATACCAAGTGGAGAAACCTCCAGTGGAAGATGATGAAGATATGTTAAACATGAGAAAAAAATTGGCTAAAGGAGAAATATCGTTCTTGTTCTAGCCTTTGGAAAATATTCACTATAAGGTTCCTTAATTTATGGAAGAAGATTGAATTCATGATATCCACATCAACTTATTAAATACTCTTCATCATTAGAAAAACAATGTATTACCATATGGTGAATATAAAATTCATGTAAAGATAATAAAAGGGTGGAAAATCCAAATTGACTTGGCATCTCTCTCATTTTCCTGACATCCAAAGGTTGAAAACTAGTAGAGAACCTTTCAGCATGCATGCCTCAATGCTCTAAAGAGGCTACGCCAATTAATCTACAATTCCCCATTTGGGGTTCATATCAGAGTATGGAGTTTACATGGAGCATTTCATTTCAATACACTCCAGAATTAGCAAAGCCTGCCAAATGTGGTCTAATGCAATGTTATTTCCCACGACCAGTTACAATCAACAGATTTTGTATGTAATCAAATGTATTCTCAAGAACATGACTCAAATATTTCTAATCAGAGTTATGACGAAAGAAATTTTTTTTTGAGTTACTTTTACATAAAACATCTGAGATTCTTGAGCAGGCCTCCCGCTTAGAGGATTCTAGCCATCAGATAACACAAATGTCTGAAATAACACAAATATCTTCTGAAACATGTGATTTTATTGGTTGTAGGATAATGCGTCCAGCTAATGTCCTAACCAAAATTCAAAAACATCAGAAGAGAAGATGCATGATTCCCATCCATAGTAGATCAAGAACCACCCCAGATTACTGGGCTAGGGGATCTTTTAATTAAACCTTCAAATTCATTAAAAAATGGTCAAAGGTTTGAAGAAGAAGAATAGGAAAAACCCCAGCCTAAAGGGTTGGGGGACTTTTCACATCTAAAATCCCCTCCTTAATGGAATTCAGTTTTCTCCTGATTAGGGAAGAATCCATAAAGAGATTGAAAAAATGAACTATCCGAGGATTTCCTTTGAGTAACTTTTTGTCAAACAACTCCTGATAATACATCATATATGAGAGTAGAGTCTCATATACAGATGGATACAATCTTGAAATGATATTAACAAAAATATATCAATGCATTATGCGTCACTAAATGTCCTTAACACCATAACAGAAGATCCTCCAGAAAATGATTCTAGTTATGGGGAATTGGAAGATGAATTTCTTATCCATAATATAGTATACACTGAGTCAAATGAAGATTGTTTATGTACCCGAAATCATAAGCTTACCCAGAATCTAGGTATGCCTTCAAAAAAAAGTCCCACCCATCCGAAAGGCATCTAAAAGTTGAAAAGTAAAAGTCATATTGCATATCACTTTTCCACTGGAGAAGGTCAATATATTTCGCTTGAGGAGAGGTTTTCACTGCAAGAAGAGGAGGTGAAAGTGTTTAAAAGACTCAATAAAAAGTTACTTCAAAGTAGAATTTTTGTTCGACGTACTCCATATGCAGGTTCTCAACTTTCAAATCTTAAAGCATCTCCTCAGCCAAGAGAATCTGTAGTAACTATAGATATATTTAATGAATTCCATCCATTGGGTACACATCGAGGACAGGATCAGACACATCCTTGTAGGCATGTTCCCATGGGTTATCCAAGGAAAATACTAGCACAACCACCGGTGGTTTTACCAGTCGTTTCCCCAGTTCAAGCTCTATCTGTTGTACCTGTACAGGTCCTAGAACATCCTAATATTCCCCAAGTGATTATGAACACAATTTAGGAATTAACGACTTGATTGGAAGTTATAGAAAAATGATGTTCAGTAGTTTATCTGAAAAATAAATCTTACCCTGAATGGAAAGATCTGATACCTCCCCCACTAAATTTTGTGAATACCACATTCACAATATTTAATGGTTCAAGAGACATAGAACAAAACCTAACACATTTTGTTTCTTGTTGTGATCCCATGATGGGAACTCCTCAATAATAAGAATTAGTAAAGATTATGTGTTTTGTGCAGTCATTACAAGGACCGACTTTTTTATGGTATATAAGTTTGAAATCCAAATCAATTACTGGATGGGAAGATCTCCATCAGAAATTCCTTCATTAATTTAGCTCAAAATTACCGAAAAAAATAGTGTTTGATCTAAAAAATTGAAAAAAAGGGAGAATGAAAGAGTTTCAGATTTCATTTATCAATGGAAAGGATTAATTTATTCCTTAAGTCTGGCACTCCCTCAAGAATATTTTATACCAATTGGTGTGGAAAATATGTGTGATGATTAACACACACCACTGATCCCTATAAAATACACAAGAGGGCTTGGAGACCTTGAATCAACTGCTCAACTGATAGAATATTCTATTGTAGAAACTAAAGCTAAAAGTTTTTTAATTGCATCAGCTCTGAGAATGAGAAAATTGAAAGCAGTGGTTGCTACCATTACACTCAAGAAATCACTTATACCTGGTTCCACTTCAAAACCTTCATTGTATCGAAGGGCTCTGCTTGCCGAGTGTCAGTAGGAATGACCACCTCATCAAGATGATCAAAGACATCAAAGGAAGAAATAGTTTTAGGAATTAAATATCAATGTTTATTCCTTTCAGAATATACAAGTTCCCGATTACTTCATCCCAACTCTGGAAAAAAAATTTGTTCTGTTTCCAAGGCCAAAGAAACAAAACAAAGAGGCAGATAAAGATATTCTGAATTATTGTCCCTTTCACCATATGTTGGGGCATCCCATTTAGGAGTGTTTTGTTTTCAAGGACCTCTTGCAAAAAATGGCAGACTCTGGACAAGTGAAACTGAAAAGTTCATCAACTAAAGTATCATGGGTTACTGCTACTGATCTAGAGGATCGAGATGAATGACAGGAAGTCAAAAATAAAAATGTGATGAAATATGAATATAGGATGATTAGGAAAATGATCAACTAAACTCATGTCATTCTATGAACATAGTTGAAATAATCATTTGTGTCTTTCACCACTCCTACCACAGTAAAACCACCTTCATCAAAAGGTCAATCCTCAAAGAAGAGAAGTCATTAGAAGGAAAAAGAGTAGTCAAAAGAAGATGAGATCATGTTAAGTCAAATGTTTTCCTTGACCCTGGAATAATTCAACCCATATTCTTCAAAACAACGGGCACCACCCCACCAAACGAAACAACCAGAACTAACCTGTCAAGATTAATCTTCATTAGATGAAGAAATAATCTTTGGTTCTGCCAACATTATCCACTTAACGGATCCTTATGCCACTGGTTATTATGATTATAATGATCCTGAGTTCCTTGTACCTAACCGGGGAACTAGATGAAGAGGTCAAGGTTGAGGATACATGGGAAGATGTGGGTATTCTAGAATCGAATATTTTTACTCTACCCCTGGTCGAACTGTATATGCGGTAGAATCTCATGGAAGATCCATTCTGTAGGCTCAACAAGAACAAGGAGTTTCTTCCACGCAAGACATGTTCGGCCCTGGCATGATTATTTTGGAGGATCGATTAGAAGTCACACTATATTCCTCTTAGAAAGTTGATAGACATAGTCAGTTTATTCTTCCAAATCCAGGAGTATTTATAGATTCTTCTCCAACTCAAGTTACATATACATCAAGAGCATTAACATCCAAAGTACCTAAAAAACCGCAATTCCATGCTAGGGAACGCATACCTCTGAACCAAAAGTATGATGTTTTGAAATAGCTGGCCCAAGTACCAGACAAGTTTTCAATTATGGATGACATTAACCTATCAAAACATCTTAGAGAAGAACTTATTGGGGCTTTGTTAAGTCCTCAAGAGCTTGTATATGTTTGTTTTTTAATAATTATGACATAATTCTCTTGAACTATAAACCTTAAATAATATCAATAAATTAAAGAAAATTAATTCCTATTTTGAGAATAAATTATAAAATGAATATGGGTCAGTTTATTTATACATAATAGATAATATTATTTTTATAAGTTTTACCATTTTATTTTATTTATGTGAAAATAGTCACCTGAAAAAAAATTCATCGTCCTATAATTATATTATTGAAAACCCCATTTGAAAACTAATTTCAAATAGATTTTAGATGTATCTTTTTTCAAATAATTATTTTTTTAAAAAATTAAGTAATCAAGGAAGCTGGAAATATACTATAATAGTTTATAAAAGATAGAAATCTTTATACATTAATGATAAAAAAGAAAGTAAAAACCATAAGTATGGACATTTCATAAATATAAACCATGGGAAAACAACCTCAGTCATTTAAAGTGAGTAAAACCTCTTTTTTCTTGTATCATTTGTGATCTAAACCCATTAAAATATAATTCACATGAAATTTTTAAGGAGAACATGTCATAGACTAGTGTCATGATGATATCTATCCACGACACCACATCCAATTCACTAAGGATTACATGCCCTAGCCTAGTGCTATCCCACTATGGAGGTTGTTCCTTGAACTATAAGTATGTTTTCTCCCCATCTATGAAACCACATCTAATCAACCTTATATATAGTGCATGTAGTGGCCAATTGGTGTGGTGTCACCCAACCACGACACCATGAAACTCATCTAGTTTAGTTTAGTTGATAATGGAACATAATGCAGATGAGAATCTAAAAACATCCTCCCCCCTTAGATAACCACTTTCACATTCACATTTCCTATTTTAAAATAGAAAATTCCATTTAAATTAAAGGGCCTTTCATCAACCCATCATAATCCATTTCATTCATCAAAATTAACACATACCCTTTTTAAACCATTTCATTTCTAAAATAAAGGAGTAAACATTTAAAATACCCCAGAGATATAGGATTAATAATAAAAACTATCATAACATGGATTTAGAAAATTTAAACACCCTTTATAAATATTAAAAGTCAGTTATATCATTCCAACAAATACTTTACAATTTATTTTATAAATCACATAAAAGTGATTTAAAAGTTAAGCATGAGTATCAGATTTTAGTTCCCAAGGTTTACCCTAATTATTATGAACATATAAAATTACACTCACACATAAAGATATATATATATATATATATTCATCTCATTTCACAAATTCACATATTCTCACATAAATTTACAAACACACACACATGCACACACACACACATATATGTATATCCATTCATATATCGATAACATCAACATGCAAGACGTTTGTAAGAACCCAAGACATTTATAATAACATTTAAAATATGAGAAAACTACAACTTTTAATACTAATTCTATTTTAAAACATGGAACCTTATTCATAAAGGATATTCAGGTGTTCAAAAACCAACTGATACACATGGAAGTTCCAAAAAAAGGTTTTGGAAGAAAATTCCACCGTATATAATAAAAACCATGAAAAACGTGGTTTACCTTTTAAAAAGGATCATAATTAAATATAATATATTCTCATATGAATTCTTATATATATATATACCCATGTATATGTGGACAACATAAACATGGAAAAAGACATTTATATGAGCCTTAACGTTTATAAACCCTTTGAAAATGAGTGAAACCCAACTTTTTAAACCCAAATAACTTTTAAAACATCTTAATAGATAAATAATGTCTATTCATCCATCTAAAAAACAATTTTTCATTACAGAAGATTCCAAACAATTTTATACCTTAAATTTTAGAAGAAAAAGTCCCACTATACGCAATGAAAACCAAGTAATCCTTGGTTTCCCTTTTAAATAGTCTTATAATTTCATATTATAAATTCATTGGGTATTATTAAATGAATAAAAATAAAAATAAGTAAAGGTTATAAAATTAAAAGTACCAAAACCGGGGGAATTGTACTTGGAAATCACTACCATTTATAAAGGTAATTTTATTTCACCTAAATGAGGTCAATGAAACCGTAGTTAAAAAATAGGATATTAATAATTAAGAAATACCAAAATAAAATCAATCAATAGGAGTAGAAACTGACCAATTCAATCCTGGGATCAAAGGGATCTTGTCACATTTGGAAACCATAGAATGATTTTTCCTTAATCAAGGGTCACGAACCCTAGACACCAAAAATCAACCAATGAAACAATAAAATCTAGGTTAGGATTTATTAAATAACATGAGAGATGAGTGAGGCTAAAGAAAATAAGGGTAATGGATAATATGAAGGAAGATAAGGAATACACTTGAAGAATCAAACCCAAATCATAAAAATTGCCTTGTAATAGTGATCTATGGGAGAGGAATGAAGGAGGGAGTGCATGTTTAGGGTTTAAATCAGTCATGTAGTGTGATAAAAATATTGAGGGGGGAGGGTATCACATTATAAAAAAAATATTAGGGAGTGGTAACTAAGAAAAAACAAAAAACATTAATAGATTTGGAATTATACACAGTTTGTTCCCATAGTTGGGAACACTGTATGCTAATCGTGCACCCCCTACTAGAAGACCCAGAGTTATTCACATGTATAGGTAACACAGTTAGAAAAATCATGAACCAAACATGAATTTTGGATCATTCAAGTTATAGAAATATTCACACAGTTTTTGAACAGTTTCTATTAAATGTGCACTAATACCGTTCTTATGCTTAAAATATGAAAATTTAAAATTTTAACCCAATTTGGACTAAAATTTGAGGATGATATCAAAATTAATTTAATATATAAATCATGTTAGAAAACCCAATATATATATGTCATATAATATCACATTATCTCCCCATTTAAAACATTTTACCCTCAAAAATATAAAATACCTAATACCCTAATAATTATATTCACTTTTTCTATAATATATTTATCCTGGAAAATAATATAACCTCTATCCATATACCATCAAATGAGTGAAAAATATCTATATAATGTAGATTGATAAATTATACTATAAATGTTTTGACCATCGCTTGTGAACCATAGTTCAAGATATAGTGTCAGGCCTAGATGGAATATCTTAATGATTTACTACACATGTTAACAGTTTCTGAATATATACTAGAATAATATTATCATGTTCTATTAATAATTCAAGAAATAAAATTGACGTATACTATAAGATTTATCTATATCAATACTCTCATATAACAAACTATCAATGAAAATACACATTCATTTGCATCACTAGACTATGTCATTCTCTGATGCATAATCATCCAAATGAAATAATTCAAATCCATAGTTCATGAAATAATAGAGTAAGAAAACAAATATGTTAACATTTTATATCTCAAAACCCCATGAAACTATTTACACCACTATTTGAATCAAAATAACTACATTCAAATTTAAGTGTATCTTCAAATAAAAATGACCAATTATCTAAAATTTAATAGTGTTATACCATAAACAACATAAAATTGGATGGACTAATCAATCAATACTCAACCACCAAGGTATAAAATTGAATGTGATATAAGTATCACCACTATAAGATACCCACCAGAATATCTATCCACTATAAACAAACAATAATACCGTAATCCTAAGACTCATTCCAAATCACCTTAGGCCGACACAAGTTCCTATGGTTTTGTACATGGAATATGTATGATTTTCCTAAATAGTTTATATAGAATAAAAGATAATAATAATGAATTAATTAACTCATACTATTCAATATTAAATTATAAATGGTATATTAAATAAGAGATAAAATTAACAAATCCAACTTAAAAAATAAATAACTGATGAAAACATAATACAATCCCCAATGTGGCACATAGAAACATTGAATCACACCTCCGACATAATACAAAAACCAAGACCATGGTCCATAAAAAAAGAAAAAAATCATTGATCATACCCGAAAGATAACCAAGACAAGACTAAACTCCATACACATCAATGTGTATATACATTCTATAATAAAATAACCCATAGCATTCTACCAAGAATCTATATAATTCTATTTTTTAGATAAATTCAAAATAATAATTCAAAATACATTTAAAAAATATTTTTTTAGAGATTATAACCTATAGTATGACATACAAGGATATTTATCCAATAATCAGATTAATAATGTTGATGTTCATGAGGATGTTATTCTTGAGGGAATTTCGATACTAGAGCATAAGGAGTATTTTGACTATTTGGAAGAGTTTAAAAATTATCCTGAGTAGTAATGGATACTTTTCACCACTATGGTAATTTCTAATATGGCGCATTAGATTTAGGGTTTGTATAATACTAGAGTCAAGGATTGTAAGAGAAATATTCCATCGAAATTTTCTCTCAGATAAAATTATCAATGTAAATGATGAATTTTCATTGGGATACTAAATGGAATTAAAATTAGGGAAAAATTTATTTTAAGAGGTATCTCAAGTTGAAGAAGGAATTTTCATTTTCATTAGGCCAAAATTTTCCATATACACTTCAAAAAATAAATAATCTCTTACTAAAGCTGGGTGAATGTGGTTGAAATGAGTTTTGGATGGTGTTTTTTTACTTTTCATTTGTGCCTAGTTTTCTTTGTACCCTTCATTTTATTCCCAAGTAAGTTGAATGTTTTGTTTTCACTGGGAATGTTTTTATTGATCAGGATTATTGAATATTATCCATGAACATTTATTACAATTTTTATTTTTCCCTTCATCATAATGGATGATTGTGGTAGTCACTTTGGTGAGTTAGATAAGTGGTGTAGTTTTTCTATGGAATCTTTGGTTATTTTTGGTTTAGTTTTCTCAGTCATTGTGATTTTTATTTTCCATGGGTATTTTTTATTCTATTTCTAATTTAGATTAAAATTTTCAATTTCTTACAAAAAATAAATCACATTTCCATTTTATTTCAAGCTGTATTACTTTGTAATATATGTATTGCTATGAAATAAATAATTAAGTACCTAAAAATTACATATTATATAAATTATAAGATAAAATATTCCATAATTAAATAAAATTATAAAATAAATCACAACATTAGATAACCACTTTTAAATTCTAGAGACAATTTATAACGTCTATAATCAGACATCCACCTATAAACTTATGAGTAAATCCTAACAGCCACACACCCAATCATACCCTTATTAGCCTCACCAAGACGCAACCTCTTATCCCAACTATGAATGATTATAGTGGAAAATAGATAGTTAATAATATAAAATGGTTTTTCAATTATCTTATTTTCCTCCATATATACCCAAATATCCCTTTATAATTTAATATTCTCAACCATAAATAAATAAATTGTTTTCCCCTATGTCAAGTGCATAACAAAATGATTAATATCATAAAACGAATCAATTATCTACAATACAAGGGGAATAATTAAAAGAAAATTACAAAATCAATTATAATATTAATTATTCCAACCAAGAATTTATAAATCCAAACTTATTAGAATTACAAGTAAAAGATTTTATTTAAAACCAAAAAACTACTCAAACATAATTTATTATTCCATTTCAATCAAAAATATTTTTAAGAACATCTCATCATAAACCATTCATGCATGAAATATATCTATTTAAATAAAAAACTTTTAATATTAATCAAATTAAATTTATAAAACATCAAATATCTTTAAAAAAATACATTAATCCATTTGGAATAATAAAATTCACTAAACCATTTTATTAAATTCCTTGAGTACATGAAACTAATTGATAAAAATGTTATATAAAGTAATAATAAATGTTTTCATCGAATAACATGGGGTTCATAAAAAAATAATGAAATCCTATAGAGAACATATTATAGATAAATTATAGATGTATTTCATAATCAAGAAAAATTATTTGAAAGTCTCAAGATTTAAGATAATTCTAAACCAAAGGAATTGTATAGAGACACTTACCTTGATGTTGAAAAAACCTCAAATCCTTCATGAATTGAAGATTATATATGGTTAACCAATATTTTTATAACATTTTAACCACAATATCTATTAGAAAATAATGGGGTTTCCCATAACATAGAAAACCACAACTTTTCGTATACCCTTGATGGAAATAGAGGTAAGAATGAAAAGAGGATAAGAGGGAGTAGAGGAAAACAAAGAGAGAGATTGACCTACCTCATATCTAGTGAATATACCACTTGAATATTTTACAGTCCTTCAATATAGAGATCATCCCCTCTTGTACATGGGTTTATACCAAAAAGAGGAGGAAGAGGGGGTTTACCCCATTTGTCTATTATTTTTCGAATAATGTTAATAATATAATAATAAAAATAATAATATCAATCATAAGTCATTATTGAAACACTTATATATTATATAATATTTATATCCAATAAATCATTAGTAATACCCATAAAAATATCCTTTCTAACTTATTCTTAGATGAATTCCTCAATAATAAATGATAATAATAAAACAATAATATATATATATAATCCACATGACATGAAAAGGTATTTTAAAAAAATATTCAAAATATTTAATAAATTTTATAATCATGATAAATAATCTAAAACATCATTATATAATTTCATAAATAAATTATGGAGAGTCTTGTGAAGGCATGACATGAAGAAAAAGGTTTCAGGTTAACTAATATGGATGCATGGTTACCAAAATCATGCACTAACCATGGATCACCCATTGTATCAACATCCTAAAAATGTATGGTTAATATGAATAGTTTCATAAATAATGCACAAACTATATATCAATTAAAATTTTCAATTTTTTTATTACTTCCATTTTGAAGGTATTATAACAGTAATATTTTTTTGAAAATGAAAAAATGGGGTGTCATAATCACAAAAAATCTGATCTATTTCAATAATGATAAAGTGTGTATTACTAACCGTTAATATTTCCAAATCTCTACCTTCCTCATATAATATAGGGAAACATGTAATTAATATGAAAATAAAAATTATGCTCGAAACAATACACTGACACTAGTTTTTTTCTACTTGTAAAAATTTTTAGTCCATAAAATTGAAATGAGAGTAGTTTAAGTGGGAAACTCAATTAAGGGATTTAATTAAAACAAAATCTATAAACAAATAATTTTAAAATAAAATTTATGTATTATCATAAACAAGACTAAAAAAATAAAGTACCATGTAAAAATGATAAAATAAGAAAAATAATTTTTTGAATTTATAGGCCAATGGATGTTTGTGAATCATCTTTTTTATATAATTTATTTAAAACCACTATATTTTGTAAGATCTGTTAAATGGATGATGTTAAAATGATAATAATTTAACTAATTTCACTAGATAAAAAAGGTAACTTTAGAATATAATGAGTGATAATTTTTTGTACAACTCCCTTGATTTGTTCATGCTCATAAGGATAATTCAAAGTAAATAGAGATACATGTTATAAGTAAAGAAAATAAATAAAATAAGGTGTAAATTCTAGTGGGATGAAAATTTAGAAATCTAAAAGATGTTTATAGAAACAAGTCCCCATATCCCCTATTTTATATTGAGTATAAGTTAATATCCTATAAACCACTTTTCTTTTAATACAATGTGGTAGATATATCTTATTCATTAGTTGGAAGAACATCGAGTTCAAGAAATAACAAAAATTTTATAAGATTGAAAAATCCTTATCAATCAAAATTCTATGTTTTTAACCCAAATTGACAAGAAGATATTATGTCCAGAAATAAAAAATACTGAGCGCAAGAAGTTTCCATCATCTAATAAGTTTAAAATGTCATTATCAATTAGATATATTTAATATAAAATTTTTAGTAACTACGTTTCTATCCCCAGAACATATTCAATTATACACTAATAGAGTATAAGTCCACTTCATTAGGAATTCTTTGATCTACGGTTGGTAGAGTATATGTATTAATCTATTGGACTTCATTGATTTGATATTGTCTATAGATGGATTTAATAAAATATAGTGTTTCCTTTCGACCTTTTTATGTGAATAAAAAATCAAAATATAGTGAATCAGGGAGGTGAATAGAAAGAAAAGGAAGGCTAGAAGAATTGAGTATTCTTTTTGAATGAGATTGTGAATTTTAAAAAGATGTACCATGATTCTTGATATTTTACTATAGAGTTTTCCCTTTTCTCTCCATTGATTTATCTCCTTCCAGTGCTTATCGACACATTATCTATATAACTATTTGATTTACATGCACTCTATTTATCATTTAAATGATCTCTCCATATTTCTAAATATAGAGTCATAATTTGACCAATATTAAATATATCCATTAGAGCTTATTTTATGGATTATCCTTTGATTTCTTCTCATGTGGCCATTATAACTATCATCAAACACACTTTTTTGACACTCCGTTCCATCAAAGTGTCTAAAAAATGAAAAAGGGAAATACTTTAGAAAGAATAGGAGAAAACACAAGAAGAAAATCAAGATTTTCAAAGGCATGAACTTTGTATCGCACTAGTTAGGCCAAGAGGCTGTTCGCACACAACCTACTTTTTCCACCCTATATGTCGCAAAACCTACTTGTGTGCCACCATTTTTCATGAATCATACTTGAGCTCCACCATTTTTCGTGCATCATACTTGCGCGTCCAATTTAATTTCTCCCATGGAAACTTATTTTCCTATAAAGAGACCCTTGGGGCCTACATTTGTATGGAATAATTTCCCTGAAGCCTAATTGCTGCTTTGGTCACCCTTGTCCTTCACCCAAGTCCTTCGAAACTTTTAAGGTAGTTCTTTAACACCTAAAGCAGAGGAATTGAATGAGGATCATAGTTATTAAGTCTTTTTAGTGTTTGAAATCCATAACACTTGTGCACATAAAGCACCCAACCTCTCAAAATTAGAAACACATGCGCGCCACCTATTCCTTTCATAGTAACTTGAGCACCCCACTTCTAGGATCACATGTGAATACTTCTGAAGGTTTGATCCAAGTCTCACACAAGTATTACCATACATTTTGTTCATCACTTAAGTGAATATCAGGTCACCCAAGCCTACTTGAGTGCCCATACTTCACACCCTTATCTACTTGGGCACCCCTCTTTGATTCACTTACTCTATTTAGTATAAAATACATTAAGACCTCTTCAAAGAAATTCATGTCAAGGATTCTTCTTCATTGGATCACTTGTTTTAATGTGATTCTATGAGACCTCCTCAAAAACCTACTGAATTATCAATCCTTTGGGAAAGGCACATTAGTGTGTCTCCTATTTGGGTTTGTATATCCGTAGTCATAGGTTTTAACATTTGTTTCATGATGGGGTTAGGATTCATGGAGTGTCTGTGGGTTTTTTATCCATAGTCACATGGAACTTTTTCACAGGAACAATGTTGGGAAGTTCTTGGTTCGGAGGAGGGTTTGGGTCCTGATATCTCCCTTCTCAAAGAGACCTCAATCCTAATGTCTTTGGTAGGGAAGGTACAATTCACAATTTATTTTCCATTCAAGTGAATTAGAAGTCTCCACCCCCTAAAAAAATCATTTTAGGGTATCCATCCAAGAATAATCCCCTAACCTTCATCCCCTCTTCCTATCATTGGACCCTTGTCAAATGTAATGTGAATTAAGGGAAGGATCATCACCTCACCCTAGTTCACCCTCGCCGTTATAGGATCGCCCACTTCCACCAGCAGAGGAGGAAAAGTGTATGTGTCATTGTTGAATCTTTCACATCACCTTGTTTCTCTCACTAAACATGACTAATGTGGGCTTAGAGATTCGTGATGATGAAAACATTTTAAAAAACACCCACAATTGAATGAACTATGAGAACTATGATTCATTTTCAAACCATGATATGTAGGAATCCTTTCTAGGGACCATGCTCATTGAATATACTCTCTAGGAGTCCAACCTTAATTCCCGTTATCTAGGCATCATCCTGAAGAATAATCCCCAATTTAAACCCCAAAATCAGCATGTCACCCTTTTCAATAATTAAGCTGAAACTCATTTCCCTGGAAGGACTATACTCTCCTATGACACTCATCAAACTACATTGGATTTTATTTCCATCCACATGTGATACGTAGGAATACTCATTGAGGTTCAAACATAACATTTAAAATAAACCCTATTATTTTTGGTCCATATTCCTAACATGGTCTAATCTTAATTGGGAACCCATATCCTTTCCTTGTTCATTGGTCTGTTTCAGAATAAGTGCCACACCAAACACTGACTAATCACCTTTCGCATAGATGTCCTTACTACATGAAATTAAATTGTATGGTTAAGACTTTATCACATGAGCTTAAAAGGTATGATGTGTCCAATTAAACAGCACCAAACTTCGAGGGTTCTAATTCTTTTCACAAGGATACGTAGGTAACCCATTTCATGGGTATGATCCCAATATCAAAACAAACCTTCATCTCCCTGGATGATGATAAAATATAGAGTTCCCCACTGAGTGGATTAAAACCAGTATCATCATAACGATGATTAAAAGAAACTTTAAATAGTATATGAGAGGATACCATTGATGGTGAACCTCGAATACATATGAATATCTCCATTAATGAAGAACCTTGAATACATACTGATTCTAAATATTACACATGTTAATAAGTGATTGAAAATTATAAAGGAAACATATGTTATAATTGGTGGATTAATAAGTATTCATGAAAATATCTTAAATTTATAAAGATAGTGTCAGAGTAGACAATAATTGCCCCCCCCAAAAGGGTGTGATTAGTCCGACCTCCCATTCTCTCAACCAATGCATGTTCCAATGTATTGTAAAGTTCAAACTTGAAAAATGTCTGTATTTGTAAAGAAGGTCCCTTTTGAATAAATAATTGTTGGATGTTTCTGGTTCCATGAATAAATCCAATGGAAACCTCCTAGAAGTAGTGATTCTTAAATCTAGAAAACACAATTCAAGGAACTACAAACCCAAAATGGTGAACACGACATGAATCCTTAACTATGTTAATAATGTTACCCACGTATCAGGCCACTATCAATTGATAATGGAAGGCTAGAAAAAGGAATAAATAACACATTTATCCATATAAAAAGATGTTTATTTAATGTATTTTATTGTTATTGTTCCATGTTTTTTTCCTCTGAACTCCCTTCAGTCCAAAATGGCTTTCTTGAAGACCACAACTATGAACTTTTTGACCGATGCTCTGGATGGATCCTCATCTATGGGAAGGAGGTTATCACCCACCCAACATCTTTAGAACTGGGTCTCCAACATGTTGGTAAAAAATTATCGCCAGCATGGTACAATCCCAATTTTGGAGGCTACCCGACAGGCCCTCCAGGTCAATAACAATAATCAATCATCTTTCCAACAATGAACAGTGATAAAAAAGTAGACAGTTCCAAACACCATCTTAAACCGTTTCGGGTCCTTATCCCTCGAAATCAACAACCAGTCCCTCCCATAATATAGGGAGTTATATCAAGAGGTCACTCAGGACCTCAATTCAAGGATATAGGTTTCCTTCTTGAGGACTCCCACCAACAATCGCCGCCCGCAGAATTGCACGACAGTGAACCCCCAACATGATGGGGGTGTCACCTCTGAACATTCGAGACATGTCTATTATACCTTTCATTGAAAGAAGAACCACCTAGGACAACGTCTGTTCAATAGAGAGTAGGTTCATACCTCTTCCCCCTTCGGAGAAGACCATCAACCTAAGTTGATGGCGAACAATGAGCAGGTACATACACATGTCCATCCTAATTCTGTTTCCTAACAGACTCATCTGGAAGAAAAACACCAATACCACCAGGAAAATTCAGTGGAGAACTGTGAGTATAAACAAACAACTATTTATAAATTATTAGCCAGTCTGCAGGGTCATCTAACTGCATTTAAAGAAACCCGCCAATCCAATGTGATGACAACTGGTAAACAGGAACATAAACCTTCTTATAATTAGAAATTATGTTAGCATTTTCATCTGCAAGTATTGAAGGAGGTATTTAAACTATCCCTAATGGAAAGCATCTAGAAGCCACAAACACCTACCATCATTCATCAAGCCTACCAATTATCTCGTTTGGGAGCAACCAGAGAAGCCAGTCAGAAAGCTCCGACGACAAATCTGGGGCAGCCCCAACTCCCTCTCCCATACATGAGTACCATCAATACCCATTGGCAGGAAGAAGGAAGACATGAGAAGGTACATAAACTTACTCCTGATACAGAATGAAAGTATATCCTCATTCCAGTAGACGATGTAACCAAACACATCTTATCAATGGTGAAAGGGAAGGCACAAATTCCTGACCATATTCAGGAAGCATGCCAGGATATAATAACAACAACTTCAGAAGTACAAGAGGAAGAGACACAAAAATCTGTCCCCACACTTGGTATAAAACATAGAAATTCCATCCTAGAGCTAATACACACATCTGTTCCAGTCTAGGAGGGTCATGGGACATACTCCCCCACATCATACGAATAATAAGATCGGTAACACACACCCTTTCCAACTAGAGGTAATTGGTCCGTTCTAGTGACCACTCCAAGGTAGGAACATACAACTTCCCATGATAACAACTTCTCCTAGAATGTGGACCCAAATAAGTTTAAGAGAACATCCAAGAAGAAGTCTCTCAAAAAATGGTTGGAAAATCAAGAGTCAACCTACAATTTTACTCCTCGTAATGCTAGAGTTCATGAAGCCCCGAACATTTATCTGTTGCAGCTCAACACCCTACCCTCTCATTGAAAAATTATGGGGGTAGTAGTAGTTGTAATTATGATGTTCCCCATTAGAAACTTCATCATGAAGGCTTTATTCATGAAAATTCCGTCAATCCAGAGAACCTATCTCCAGATGAGAGACATGACAAACCTTCGTGTGGACAGAAGACCAAGGAGAAAAATGATTTATCCCTTGCTGTAATCCACCATAGTGGTCCCCCCCATGATGGAATTCACTGTGAAATTCTTCTCCACAGTAGTGTTTCTCATTGTCTAGATAATTCTATAATTGATGATGTAGGGATGAGAAAGTCCTCATATCTCGAGAAACTTTCCAACACAAAGTCTATCGTTTCTGATTCCTTGTCATTGACAAATGAAATACTTTCTCAACTTGAATTCATATTAAGGGAACATTCATTCTCTGAACCTCCCTTGGTTCATTTTTCTTCTAATACAGAGTGTTCACTATGATCATACCAAGGGGAGAAACCTCTAGTGAAATATGATTAACATATGGTAAACATGGGAAAACAATTGGCTAAAGGAGAAATATCGTTCATGTTCTAGAATTTGGAAAATTTTCAGTATAAAGTTCCATAATTGATGGAAGAAGATTTCATTCATGATATCCACCACAACATATAGAGGACTATTCATCATTTGAAAACCAAAGTATTACAATATGATGAATATAAAATTCATGTAAACGTAATAACAGGGTTGAAACTCCAAATTGACATGGCATCTCTCTCAGTTTCCCGACATCCAAAGGTTGAAAAACAGCAGAGAACCCTTCAGCATGCATGACTCAATGCTTTAAAGAGGCTACGCCAGTTAATTTATGATTCCCCATCTGGTGTTCATATCAGAGTATGGGGTTCTCGTGGAGAATTTTATTTCACTGCACTCTAGAATCCGCAAAACCCACCAAATGTGGTCTCATGCAATGTCATTTCCCATGACCAGTTACAATCAAATTTTTTTATGTAATCAAATGTACGCTCAAGAACATGACTGAACTAGATCTCATCAGATTTAGGCCCAATGAAAAAATGTTTTTGAGTTATCAAGAATTTGCGATTCTTGAGCAGGCCTCCCGCTTAGAGGATGTCAGCCATCAGATAACACAAATGTCTGAAATAGCACAAAGATATTTCTAAACATGTGATTTGAGTGGTTGTATGATAATGCATCCAGCTAATGTCCAAACTAAAATTTGCAAAATCATAAGAGCAGCTACACGATTCCCATCTATAGTAGTTCAAGAACTACCCCAGCTTACAAGGCTGGGGGATCATTTAATCAAAACTTCAAATTCATTAAAAATGGTCAAAGGTTTGAAGAAGAAGAATCGGAACAACTACAAACCAAAGGGTTGGGGGATTTTTCATATCTAAAATCCCCTCCACAATGGAATTCAGTTTTCTACTGATTAGGGAAGAAGCCACAAAGAGAGATCACAACTGAACTATCCGAGGATTTCTTCAGGTTACATTCAATCAAACAACTCTTGATAATCCATCATATAGTAGATTATAGTCTCACAAAATATATAGAGGGAGAAAATCATACAATGATACTGACAAAAATTTATCAATGCATTATGCGTCACTAAATGTCGTTAACACCATTATAGAAGATTCTTCAGAAAATGAGTCTAGTTGATGGGAATCAGAAGACAAATTTCTTATCCATAATTTAGTATACACTGAGTCAAATGAAGAAGGTGTATGTACCCGAAATCATAGGCTTACCCAGAATCATGGTATGCCTTCAAATAAAAAACTCCTACCCCTTTTAAAGGCATCTAACAAGGGGAAAAGTAAAAGTCAGATTGCATCTCACTTTTCCACTAGAGAAGGTCAATCTCTTTTGCTTGAGGAGAGATTTTCACAGCAATAAGAGGAGATGAAAGAGTTGAAAATACTCAATACAAAGTTACTTCAAAGTATCATTTATGCTAGACATACTCCATAGGCAGGTTCTCAACTTCCACATCTTATAGGATCTCCCCAACAAAGAGGATTTTTAGTAACTACAGAAACATGTAATGAATTCCCTCTATTAGGTACACATCCAGGATAGGATCAGACACATCTTATAGGCCTGTTCCTGTGGGTTATCCAAGGAAAATACTAGCACCAAAACCAGTGGTTTTGCCGGTCGTTGCACTAGTTCATGCTCCAGCTGTTGTACCTATATTGGTCCGAGGACATCCCAATATTCCCCAAGTTATTATAAACACAATTCATGGAATTAACAGCTTGATTGGAAGTTATGGAGGAATGATTTTCACTACTTCAGCCGAAAAAGAATGATTTCCCTGAATGGGCGGATCTGATACCTCCCCCACCAAATTTTGTGAATACCACATTCCCAATATTTAAGGGTTCAAGTGATCTAGAAAAAAACATAACACATTTTGTTTCTTGTTGTGATCCCATGATGGGAACTTCTAAATAACAATAATCGGTAAAGCTTAGGTGTTTTGTGTAGTCATTACAAGGATCGAATTTTGTATGGTATATAAGTTTTCAATATCGATAAATTACTGGATGGGAAGATCTCCGTCAAAAATTACTTCTTCAATTCAGCTCAACATTACTGAAGAAAAAAGTTTCTGATCTAACAAATTGAAATCAAATGGATAATTAATGAGTTTCAGATTTCATTGCTCAATGGAAAGGATTAATGTATTCTTTAAGTCTGACACTCCCTCATGAAGATTTTCTACAAATTGGTGTGTAAAATCTACATGATGAGATACACACACCACTGATCCCTATAAAATACACAGCAAGGTTTTGAGACCTTAAATCAATTACTCAATAGATAGAATATTCTATTGTTTAAACTAAAGCTAAAAGTCATTTAATTCCCTCAACTCTGGGAAGGAGAACATTGAAATAAGAGGTTGCTACTGTTACACTCAAGAAAGCACCTGTACCTACTTCCACATCAATACCTTCATCGTATCGAAGGGATCCACCTACAGAGCGTCAGCAGAAATGAACGCCTATTCAAGATGATCAAAGAGATAAAAGGAGGAAACCGTTTGAGGAATTAAATAGAAATGTTTACTCCTTTCGAAATATACGAGTCCCCGGTTACTTCATCCCAGCTCTGGAAAACAATTTGCTTCAGTTTCCAAGGCCAATGAAACTAAACAATGAAGTAGATAAAGACCTTCTGAATTATTTTCCCTTTCAATAAATGTTGGGGCATCCCATTCAGGAGTGTTTTGTTTTCAAGGACCTCCTACAAAAAATGGTAGACTCTAGACAAGTGAAATTGAAATGTTCATCATCTCAAGTAGCATGTGTTACTGCTACTGAACCAGAGGATGAAGGTGAATAGAAGGAAGTAAAAAATTAAAATGTGCAGAAATATGAAGATTGGATGATTAGGAAAATGATCAAACAAACTCATGTCATTCTATGAACACAGTTGAGATAATATATTGTGTCTTTCGCCAATCCTACCATAGTAAAACCACCTTCATCAAAAGGACAATCCTCAAAGAAGAGAAGTGATTAAAAGGATAGTGAGTAGTCAAAATAACATGAGATCATGTTAAGTCAAAAGTTTTCCTTGAAACTAGAAGATTTCAAGCCATTTGCTTCAAAAGCACATGAACCACCCCACCAAATGGAAGAAACGGAACTGACCTGTCAAGTAGACTCTTCATTTGATGAAGAAATGATCTTTGGTTCTATCATCACTATCCAATTAACAGATCCTTATGCCAATGGTTATTCTAATTATAATGATCTTGAGTTCCTTGCACATAACGAGGGAACTAGAGGAAGCGGTCAAGGTCGAGGATACAGGGGAAGATGTGGGTATTCTAGAATCCACTATTTTTACTCTACCCCTGATCTAACTGTATATGCGGTAGAAACTCGTGGAAGATCCCTTCAGCGAGCTCAACAAGAACAAGGAGTTTCTTCAATGCAAGATAGGTTCGGTCCTGACATGATTATTTTGAAGGACCAATTAGAAGTCACTCCATATTCCTCTCAGAAAGTAGATAGACCAAGTCAATTTATTCAACAAAATCCAAGAGTATTTCTAGATTCTACTCCAAAAAAAGTTACATCTACATCAGGAGCATCAATATCCATAGTACCTGCAAAACCGCATTTCCATGATAGGGAACACAAAAATATGAACCAAAAGTATGATTTTTTGATACAGCTGGCCCATGCACCGGACAAGTTTTCAAATCTGGATTCCTTGAACCTATAAAAAGGGCACAGAGAAGAACTTATTAGGGATTTGTTAACTCCTAAAGAGTTTGAAAGTGAAGTTGCTACTACTAAGGTTTACCATATTGAGAATGATCTTGCAGAATGTCATGCGGTCATAAATTTTACAGATGAAGATAAAGATGATGTATTACATAGACATAATAGTCCCTTGTATCTATCTAGAAAGGTAAATGACATAGACATCCAATGAGCATTCATTGATAATGGATTTGGAGTCAACCTAATTTATGTTTGTACACTTTGATGATTGGACCTGACTAAATCTGACTTCTCTCCTTCCACATTAATGTTAGAAGGATATGAAGAGAATGAGAAAGAACCTCTCGACAAGATAACAATCAGAACTCAATATAGAGATCTTCTGTCTAATTCATATTTTAGGGTTGTTTTTCAGGACACATCCTTTAACATTCTTCTTAGAATGTATTGGCTACGTCAACATGCATCCATACCTTTTCCATATCATCAATGTCTCAAATACTATTGCAATGGTCAAATCGGGACATTGTATGGTGTCAAGGCTCCATTATAAATGTGTGAATCTCAATACATTGAGGCATAGTTTTATCATATAAAGGGAATGATGTCCATGAAAAAAAAGGTAACCAAAATTAATGCTCCGAATGGTTTGGAAAAGATCCTAGAAAACCCACTAAAACGTTGGAATAAAGATTATGTGTTACCAATCAATCAAATTGAAAAGGTAAACCCAAATACAATCATTCATCCAGCAACATACATACTGTCAATTGCGGCAATCAAGCCTGATAGAATGGGAGAAATTGTTGATTCACCAAGAAGTGATGGATGTTTAAATGGATATGTCTTCATTTCACCCACTGAACATCATAAAATCACTACTTTGTCAATCAGAATTGAAGAAGTTGTAGCAATTCTAGAGGAAGACAAATATGATGATTCCCTATCCAACATCTCCTCTTTATTACCCATATAAAGACCCTTCATCATCAGTGGGGTACGAAATGGTGTCCTCTTCTTCAAGATGTTAAAATAATAACTCCTCTCCCAGCTCTGGATGTTTTGCTTCATCATATACTATTCAAGTGGAAAAAAAAGAAGTGACGCATAAGGCAGATAAAGAAAAAGAGAAAGATCTTAGGGATTCTTCTCCAAAATTTGAGTAGGGTGTCTCTACCGCTATGGATGATCTCAAAAAAATAAATTTGGGCACATAAAAAGATCCACGCCCACATTAATTAGTGTGTCCATGACTTGTGAAGATAAAGAGGTGTATACTTCATTTTAAAAGCATCATCAAGATATAATTTCTTGGAATTATATAGAAATTACAGGTATTAATCCTGATGTAGCCACACGTAATTTGAGTTTTCCAGAAGAACTTCAAGGATTCAAACAGGTAGCAAGAAGAACACACCCAACTCATGCTTCTGAAATTAAAGCTAAAGTTGATAAGTTTATAAAGGCTAAATTTTTCAGGGAAGTTCGATATCCCATATGGATGGCCAACATTTTCCAAGTGAAAAAGAAGAATGGAAAAATCAGAGCATGCATTGATTTCATATATCTAAACTGGAATTGTCTTAATGTCGACATTCCAGTCCCGATCACAGAGCTTTTAATCGATTCATTAGCTAGCTATGAACCCCTTTCCATCATAGATGGATACTCTGGGTATAATCAAATCCATATGGCCCCATAGGACGAAGAATCATTAGTATTTATAGCCCATAAAGGTGTGTTTTGCTATTGGGTAATGACATTTGGCTTAAAGAATGTAGTTGCAACGTATCAATGTGCAATGAACCATATCTTTAAACCCTTATTAGGGATTTTTTTAATGTTATGTGGATGATTTGGTGGTCAAATTCAGAAAATGTTCCAACCACTTGGATGATATAGAGACCATATTCAATAAACTTTGGCAACACAGTTTGAAGATGAACCCCATGAAATGTGCCTTCGGGGTAACCTTAAGAAAGTTACATGGCTTCGTTGTACACCATTGTGGTATCGAAGTTGATCCTAAGAAAACAAAATCAATCTTTGGAATGTGACCTTCTGAAAATTTGAAATAATTAAGAGGAATCCAAGGACACTTGGCCTATATTCAGTGATTTATTAGTAATTTGGAAGGCATGTGTTATCCCTTCAACAGATTAATGAAGAAGGGATTCACCTATCAATGGACTGAAGACTCCCAAGATTAATTTGATACCCTCAAGAAATGTCTCTGCAGTCCACCAGTATTAATGCCACCTTTTGATGGAAGACCACTTATTCTTTATGGGGCAGATTTAGGGAGATCAATGGGTGTCTTCCTCACCCAAAAGCTTGATTCTAGGAATAAAAAAACCTTTAATATCTCAATTGAACTATGCTTGATGCAGAAACTCCGTATTCATGTATTGAAAAATGTTTCCTGGCATTAATCATTACAATTTAGAAATTGAGGCACTACCTGCAACATCATGAGGTCCAATTGGTTTCTCACAGTAACCCGCTCAAATTTATCCTCAATCGTCCTATTATTATAGGGAATATGACACGATGGGCCATTATTTTGCAATAGTTTTATATCCAGTTTGTGCCCTAGAAGGCAATAAAAGGTGAATATCTATCCTAATTCCTTGACAAACATCCATCTGAGGAAGAAATATCATTGAATACTGAACTTCCTGATGAAGAGGTCTTCTCTATTCAAGATAATTCTCAAACATGGGAGATGCAATTTGATGGTTCCTCCATAATTCTAATAAGAATTAGAATGGAAAACCCTAAAATCAACTATGTTGGGTTAACAATTGTACTTTTCTCCTCATAAAAGGAAGTATTGCCTTATTCCTTCCTCTTATTAGAAGGAAAAACTAGCAATGCGTCTTAGTATGAAGATCTCATTGTAGGATTGATATTTTGCACTTTAAGTGCATGTGAATCACTTGAATGTGAAAGGTGATTTAGAATTTGTAATCAAACAAATAAATGGGGAATTTTATATCAGAAAAGAATATTTAATCCCTTTAATTGATTACTTCATAGGGTTAATGGATGAATTTACCTTAGAGACAACATTGTCTTATTTCCCTAGATCACAAAATTCCCATGTTGATTTACTAGCTAATGCAACAATAGCCTTGGAAGAACTAAATTAGGATGAGACGATCATGAGAATAGACCATCTTCGTATGGTCTCACCTATAGTTCAAACCAGAATAGAGGAAATTAATGAAATCAGACATATTTTTGAGCCATATGGTCATACCGTGATATGGAGTATAACCATTATGTAATACCTTCAAAATGGATTACTTCCCCCCAGACAGGGCTGAAAAAAAAAACAAATCCGATGATGAGTGGCCAATTTTACTCTTTATGATAGTCCAGATCACTAGAAAATCATAAAAAAATGAGGCTTTGATAGAACCCTATTCAAATGTATTGATGGAGAAGAAAATATAATTGTCATGATATAAGTACATTCAAGAGCTTGTGGTTCTCAACAATCTGGGCATAGGCTTTCTGATCAAATTCGAAGGCTTGGATATTTTTGGCCTTTAATAATATAGGATTGCATAGATTTAACTAAGAAATGTCATCCTTTCCAAGTGCATGACAACTTCATTCAAAAACCCCTAGAGATGCTACATACAACTAAATACTCCTATCCATTTTCCACATTGGGAATGGATGTAGTAGGACCTGATCCTCTAGCTACAACTAAGTAGTTTATGCATATCCTTATTGCTACTAACAACTTTTCCAAATGTGCTGATGCAATACCTCTCAAAGAAGTCGGAGCCAAAATCCTTATTTTTTTTGTCAAAACTAATATAATCACTAGATTTGGCATCCCTTATAATATATTGAGGGAAAATAGAACTAAATTATGTTCTATTAAGGTAATGAAGTTATATCAGGAGCACAATATCAAATCCAACCAGTCATCTTTCTATCATGGAGCGACCAATGGACAGATAGAAGCTTTAAATAAGACCTTATCAAATATACTCTATATGATGGTGGATAAAGATAAGAAATCATTCCTGATAAACTTATGCATGATTTATGGGATTATCAGACTACTACCTGTACTGCCACCCAAGAAACTCCTTATTCATTTGTATATGTAACAAAACTGATATTTCCAATTGAAATGCAATTTCCTTCACTCATATTTGAAATGTGTGATCAGTTTTCTATAGATGAGAGGTCTCAGAAATGGTTTAATGAGATGGAATGATTAGATGAAAAAATATTGCATACTTTTCATCATTTAGAAGTCTATCAGAATAGAATAGCGTGATATTTTAATAAGAAAGTTTTCATCCGTTCATTTCATTAAGGATAATTGGTATTGTTCTCGGGACTCCAATTATACAAATAAAGAAACATCCAAATCTTGAGCCAAAGTGGGAATGACCTTATTCCATACATAAGGTCTACTAAAATGATGTTTATGCATTAATCTCAATGGATGGAGATCTTATTACAAATCCAACCAATGTGAGATTCTTGAATAAATACTTTGTGTAGTTGTACACATCGTCCTCTCTACAAGACTGAAAACTGCACATCCCCCATGTCCTTACTATAAGACGTAAAACTGAACAGTACAAAGTCCTATTTGTAAGACATTAAATTTCATAACAACCATAAGCGTCCATGCTACATGATGTTAAAATGTGTAGAATCTTTGTCCTTATCGCACAACGTTAAACTGCATGACACCATTTTTTCTAATTACATGTCCTTAAGATGTATTGTTAACGTCTTATCTAATTGATGTTAGGATCTTATATATAAAAAAATTATGGAAATCATTGATGTAGCTTAACGGAACATGAGTCCCTATCATCCCTATATCTGAGTCAGATCTACATATGTACATCATTTCAAGAACTACGCGTGTCTTGATTGTCATCTTTTTTAGATATGTAGAGATTCCTAGATCTCCAATCTTTGGCCCACCTGCAACCACAAAATTTTTAACTCACTTTTTCTTCTTCTGTATATGAACTATATCTATACATAGTTCTCTTTTAAGATACATGATTTTATTTTCATACCATATTGTTTCTCAAATTTAATCATTCTTCTAAATGTGTTAAACCCCCCCATCTCCTATGTAAAATATGATTGGTGTGGGAAATGAATGTTTGAAGAACTATGTACGACTTGATTCTCAGCTATATGGGATGCATAGAGACGCCTCAATCTCCAATATTGGGCTCATCCATGATATAAATCCCCCCTTTAGTCCTTATATAGGAATCAAACTTGCATAGGGAATGCTTAAAGAACTATGTATGGCTTGATTTCCCCCCCAGCAAGACACATAGTGACACTTGGGTTTTATCCCTTAGTGAAGTTACAATATGTCTTTCTTGTCACATAGGCTCATCTTCATCCTTATCACATGATGTTAAACTATATTGAAATCTAACACTCTTATTCTTCACTTGTGTGACCTTTGTGTTATAGAAGAAACCCCTACTGTTCCATGTTTCTCACTCTGAGAATAGCTCATATGGGATTAAAAATTGGGTAAAAAATTTTTTATATAGATAATTTGTCTCAACTTTTTATGGGGCTATCAATGTCCTCACTGCATGACTTAAAACTACATAGTATAATGTCCTCACTGAATGACATAAAACTGCATAGTATAGTTTCATCTCAGTATGACTTTAAACTACACATCACAATGTCAATTCAAAGGGAAAAAATAAAGTACCCATTTTACATATGAGTCATATCTATGTAAAGGACGTCAAACTCATGGATAATATTGATTCAAATATTTCTTATGTTCATTGACTATAACCCCCTTCTATTTTTCAAACTCTTAATCTTGAATATTTCAAGATCTTCATAATATTTATTATGGTTTCTGGTGATACCGTTTCTAATACCTGAGAACTATTATTCCTGACTATGCATTTCGTTCCCTTAGGTGGCCTTGCAAAAGTTGCTTACATAACGGGCCTGTTAGTCAAAAGATGACACTATTTGGCTATACTGCATATTCCCCAGTTGGAGCTGTATAATATAGCCTCCAAAACTAGTTTTTAAAATGATGTTAGTTTCGTTCTTGGTTATAGTGTCTTTGTTCCCTTCAAACTTGAATGAAAATATAAAAGAATCTATTTTTTTAAAAATTCATTCAATTATATTTGTCCCATTATCTTTCTCTCAATCTGAAAGTCTTAAAGACCATGGTTTAAAAAATTCCCTCTCCATTTTTTCAATGTAATATGAAATAACCTTTGAATCACTTGGCCACATACCATATAATGTTTCCATTTCTGATCCTAATTGTATGACCTAAAACTACAGACATCATAGCTCCTATGTTTGGGTCAACCCTTCATAAAAGTCCTATTCCTATGACTATTTTGAAATATTAGTTGGAAATACCCTCTCTACATTCAAGCACCTTTCTCCATAAAACAAACTCTATGATTCAGAAAATATGAATCTCTATAAACATTCTTTGGCTTTTAGCAATAGAATGCTAAAACTTCTGAGCGCTATTTTTCCTAACTATGCCGCACGTGCCCTTAGGTATCCTTGCATAATTTTCCTATATAACTGGGCTGTCAGTCAAAATATGCCACTATTTGGCTATGCAGTATATGCCCCAGTTGACCCTACATAACACAACCCCCATAATGGGTTTGTCAAAATAATAGTAACTTCGTTCCGATAAAAGACTTCCTCTAATGCATTTAGCCCATTTTACATATCATTCATCAGATTTAAAAATTTCCAAAACATAGTATACAATTTTCCCTCCCATACCTGAATATTTTATTATGTTTTCAAAAAAATTATCAAGAAATTGGGAGAGTTTCATACCTTTGGTCAGAACTAAAGACCTTAAATTAATGCTACTTAATTTCCTTACTATATGACTTAAAACTGCACAGTACAAATGTCCTAACTGTATGACTTAAAACTGCACAGTACAAATGACCTCACTGCATGTCTTAAAATTGCACAATATGATATCAGAAATTCCCCTTTCTAATAAATTTTAACCATTCCCCATACACCAAATTTGAATATAAACGGTTTTCCTATTCATGACATATGTCGGTATAAAACAAACCTTTCATTCTTAAATTTCCTTTTCTTTGAAAAACCACTCACTGTGGTCTTGATCCACAAAAATCTTATTTTCCCCTATCTATCAGGAGTAAAATGTTAAATTCCTAAGAGATGTTTTTCTTGACTATGCTGTACATGCTCTTAGGTGGCCTTTCATAACCTGCCTACATAATAGGAATGTTAGTCAAAAGATGCCACCATTTTGATATATAGAATATACCATGTTGGATATTCATAACACAACTCCCATAACGAGTTTTTAAAATAATGGTAACTTCGTTCTTGGAAGATACTCCCCTTATATTGATACAAGTTTTAAATTTGGTGACCATGAAAAAAATCATGGCTCAAGATTCGAATTTGAAATATTTAGTGAATATTAAATCAATTCTTAGCTAGTGAGCCTTCTTTGGGATCTAATTTCAAATTTATAGTCAAAGTTATTTGACTTTAAATACTATCCCTTTATAGTCAAATATGTATGACCCTAAACTACAAACAACAAGAGACATGGTACCCATTAGATTGAGAACCCGTAAAGAGAAATCTAATCAAAAGTCGAGTCCCATCTCACTACATGTACATTTTGTATGATTCAGGTAATTTTGTGAAATAAAAAGTCAAAAGATACAAAGTTTATGGGGTTTTCAAAATAACCCTAGAAAAATTCAAACTATGCTTACTAGACCCAATGGATTAGGTAAAACAAAAGAAGTTAGCAATAATGAAAATACATATTATTGAAGACTAAATTCATTTAATTTATGAAACAATTTTCACAGAGAAGCATCCACAAATTAGAGTCTACCGCTTATCAAAAATTACAAAAGGATTTCTACACAACTCTTTATTTGGATAACAGCCTCTTGGTCCCCATAAGCTGCCCATTGAAGAATTCTTAGTTGACCATATATGCTCTCTTCAGCATGATGAAGTGCTTCTCTAACATCTGCAATGGCTTTTGCATCATCCTTCTAGACTTGTTCTAATGATCTATAAAGCTGGTCAAGCTCCCCTATAATGAAATCTAATTCCTATTGAATATGTAGATTCTAAATAGTCTTTTCATTGATCTTCTTCTTTAGTTATTTGAACTTTGTAGAACTTTTAACCACTGATCGAGACAATGTCGCTTGAAATTATTCAGTGTTGATCAACAGTTTAGCTTTTATCATGTCTTGCCGAAGTTTTTTCTCTTTCTCCCTCCTTCAAATAATCTCTTTCACCGCAGTATGAATTTAACAACATTAAAAACCGCCAAATCCTAGTGTGATAAAAAGAGATGAGTGTCATGGAATTCTTGAAGGCAGTTCCTCAAGGGACATCTCAGATATTATATTCTATATATTATGCCATGCTTTACGACATCCAAGATGAAGAGCCTTTTGTAGTTCTTGGTCTGATTCAAAATCACTATCATAAGGAGGGATGTATTCTGGGATTAATGTAGTTAATGAAGTTCTTTTTTTTCTTCTTCCTGAATAATGGATGCTTCACCTTCTAGTACTATTTAGGTTGATATAGAGGCTTCACCTCTAGACCTAGCCATTGAAGTTTATAGCCCTATATGGTAAATCAAAAATTATGGTTATGGTTAGCTTCCATGGATAACAAAAGTTAGTACAATCACAATATTAGTATCTCTTACATAATAGTATGTCAACATCTTGAGAAGACTCCTCCCTAATATTCTTAGTTTCAACATTTCTGTTTGATGTTTCTAGATGGGGAGTGAAATCTTTAATTGGATTAGGATCTTCATAATGAATATAAGGATGATTTTCCGTCTCAAGATTCAACTGAGCCAATGTCTCTAAAAGGATGGGATTTCCATTAATATCAATACTTACGTCAAGTATCATTGCAGTAGTGGTTTCTTTATATGGAACCACATATTTCAACCAACCATGGTTATAAATTTAATCATAAGAAGATTAAAAAGATGAATAATGGAAACTCATGTCCAGATGACTCAAAAAATGAACTCCAAAATCTTCTAAAGAATTTGGTATATTAACATTTTTTAATAATTCTTCAAAAGATATGCCAAGTGTCATAATTTCATCCAATGATATCCCATATCCCATGTTAGTCTCACCCATGGTAACAATCGGAATGTTTTCTTTGCAACCATCCTCAACGAACTGTTGACCCTAAATAGATTCTTTAGCAACAATTATGGGGTTACTGTCAGTCATTACTGGATGTTCCAGTGCATGTTATGGACCTAAAGTACCACGGGATGGAAGTCAATTGTTGTCACATTTGATTTCATATAAATCATTTTTGATTTCTTATAAGACTCCTCTCCTTTGATATAAGTAATGAAAGTAGTGCTAAGAACAGATGTTGATTCCTTTGGCCTCAACGCATCTTCAGGAACCACCAGATTAGTTGGAATTTGTGCCTGTTCAGTGACACCGTAAATAGTTCCTTGAAGATTATAAGTATTTTATTGAAAGAAGAAATAGAATAAGTCCCTATAATACTAAGATGTTTAAACATTTTTTTTCATGAATAAGGATAAAATTCATGATTATCAGGAAGGACTAACACTACTAAGAATGTGATTAACTCTAGAATTATTTCTTATATGATTTTGTTTCTTCACCTTCTTTGGAGGACTTGAGTCATCATCTCCAAAGACAGGTATTAGAGAAAATAATAACCCTTCCATATCATCCTCCAAATACTGTTGGCCTGGAGATATTTCTCCCGATTCACAGGGTGATTTGGTAGCTACAAGAGACATACCTCCAGGGCTATACCATCATGAGGGAACTTCATTTGATTTTACTTTAACCAACTGCAAGTTAAAAATGATATTTTCCCTGAGTAACAACAATTTGAAAAAATTAAAATTTTAAAGAAAAAAGAATATGAGAAAAATGAATCTCACATCTTCTGTACCCAAAAAATCATGCCATTCTTCATATAATGAAGGACCATTACATTCAGTGGTACCACAATCTATCATTTCATTCATTCGATTTGTGGTGGGAATTGATTCATTAGTTTCATAAATGAGTATTTCTAGATCTATAATATAAGTTCTCACTTCATTGTTATTGTCCTTAAATAAGATGTCAAAAGTGGCACGTAGATCCCCTACTCTTGTAATATTTAGCCCTTCATGTAGATCCATCAACATGGTTTCATAATAACATTATAAACTTTTCCATATTTTAATATATTCTTGTCGTAAATATTCAGAGTACATGCCAAAGGGTTTTGTAGAGGCTCCGGAAGACTTGGATTTAAGTTTCTTCCCAACTCTCACAGTCAGGGATGGGGGATGAGAAACTGGGACTCATCGTTCTTCAAAATGATGATGACTAGATTGCCTCGGTACAACCTTAGTATAGATTGATGGAGTGTCTCTCTTAACTCTGACAGGTGGATTATAACTGTAACATGGTCTCTTCGGTGAATTTGGATCCTCGTCACCTCCACCCTCCGACTTTAATGAGTCATCCCCTGATGATAAAGAATTACCTTATAAATGATAGGATTCCCTCATACTAATTTTCTTTACCACCACTCAAGGGAAAACATGGTTTAATACCTTTTTAGGGTAAGAAGCGACCCAATTTTTGGCATACCATATAGTCAATATGCTTACTGCATCAACGACAGGTAAATTAAATACTCCTCCAGTCTTCTCTACAGATTTCAGCAACCATAGTTGTTAGGAAACCATTGGATGTTGCTTCAATATAACATGAACATGAGAGAGATACTGTATTTTTATTTTGACACTTGAATTGGCAGGAAAATCTATAAGGAGCATAGTCCTCACTTATGATTTCTCCATCAATCATGGTGGCCAATATGCCATCTATGCAAGCTAGCATGTATTTAATAAACTCCAAATTGGTCACCCCATCATCAATGAATCGCCCCGTAGGAGGATTTCCATATGGAAAGAAATGGAATTCCATAAACATACTTAACCTACCCTTGATGTCAAAAGCATTCAAAGACAAGGGTGAGATTACAGACAAATCCTGAACAAACGATTGGAAAGAACTTCTAAAGACATGTACCACACTTTGTAGAGCATAAGTTCTGAATTGATTTGCGATCCATCCCCATAACACCTGGAATGGTCCAACTATTCTAAAATTATACTTACCTCTGTAAATATACAATAATATCGTATTAATTTTTATCAAAACAGGAGGGGCCAACCCTTCTATCCTTCTGTCAGCTTGCGTGGCCTTGATAAAAATAGTTCTTGGCCTTACACCTCTTTTGGAATCTCGGACTGGTAACAAGTACACCCTAATCCACATGGCCAGGAAACCTGCCAAAAGTGTTTTCATAGGAATTTTGGATTAGACTTCATATCCCCACTTGTCATACTCCCCTTTCTCTAATGTCGGTCAAAAAGAGTCAGGTGTACCTATTTTATCTTCCATTTGACAACTGGTTGGAGGAGTGCAGGTGATCCCATTTTCCTTCTTCTTTACCAATAATATTTCCATCTATTCCTTTGGATGAATATCCATTCTTGTATGGGACTTCGTGATGGTTGCGTTCTTTATTTTTTTAAATATTTTCATCAACTCAAAAACCAAAATGGGTGTCTTCTCTGAATCATTCCATATTACATTGAGACGAACAAATTCATCATACATATCTCCAAGGACTGGAGCTCTAGAAATCTTATAGTCATCCCACAATATAATTCCTACTTCTCCATGTGTTATGTAAAAGGAGTTAGCTTCTAGGCTCCATTGGCCTAGTAAATCTGGGAAAAAATCATCATTCCTATACACATAGGTTTTCCCAACCCATATAACCTTGCAAACCCTAACACCTTTTAAGTAAACCATAAATTCTACAGATGTCTTCTACACCCTGTAGGTCAACATCCATGTATGTTTTACACCTCCTCCTCAGTGGAAATCCCAAATTTTCTTCTAACCTTTGGATTGATCAGTAAGAGAATTTCGAATGATGGATGAATAATAATGTGGTTGCAGCTCGGGTGTGTGTGATTTCAAATCTGGAGCACACAGGATGTGATGCATGATATGAGATTTATTTTCTATCCCATAATTTTCAAATGATCCCCCAATATAAACATTGGTTGATGAGAAGTTGGTATAATCTTGAAACCAAGATAGTAGGACATAGTTATTTGTGTGTGGGATATTGACTTCTTGAAGATGACTGTAGCTATATAGAGGAAAATAAGCTCTTCAAGGAAAGTTGAGGTGATATTTATTCAGATATAATTTCATGTCTAGAAGTGTGGTGTCATAGACAACATAGTAGTCATGAGAGAAAATGTCCACCATGTCATCAATCCTCTTATTGGCTAGTTCATTAGCAGTTCCGATCCTTTTGGGAGCCCTTGAACCTGAATAAAGATAAAAAAGGTAATATTTTATGTAAATCCATTCTTGATGTTTGCTAATAGAAATAAAAAATTGGAAAAAGCATTAAGGAGTGCAAATATAAGATGACACACAAGTGTAGCACTCCAGTTATAGTGTGCTACAAAAAACATATAGAAGAAGCATGGTAAAAATAGAAGCATCTAAGCGAAGAAGGATTTGCATGACGTGAGCCAAAATTATGGAAGTCAGAGAATTTTCATTGATGAAGAGCCACAATATATAAACAATGAAAGTCACCCTAGATTCCTGAATACTACGTGCTACCAGCTTGAGTGACCAGGTGCCTTACGTGCTTGATACTTTCATGCACATGTTCTCTCTTCTTTCTCTTTCAATAATTTACCTCAGCATAGAATATTTTTTTCATTCTAGATCCAATTATGAGGGGGGATTTTTTTGACACTTTGTTTCATAAAAATTTCTAAAAAATGACAAAGGGAAATAATTTAGAAAAAAGAGGAGAAAACAAATGTAGAAAATCTAGATTTGCAAAGTCATGAACTTTGGATTGCCCTAGTTAGGCCAAGAGGCCATCGACGTGCAACCTACTTATGTGCCCCTATATGTCATGAATCCTAATTGAGTGCCACAATTTATCACGCTACATACTTGCGTTCCCAATTTCATTTCACCCAAGGTTAATTATTTTCCTATAAATAGATGCTTGGGGCCTTTATTTTTATGGACAGACTTCCATGAAGCTCAATTGTTGCTCTAGTTTCCCTAGTGCTTCACCCAAGTCCTATGAAACTTTTAAAGTAGTTCATTGATTAAATTACTCTCTTTAGTCTAAAATCCAGCAAACCCTCATTAAAT
This sequence comes from Viscum album, assembly GCA_963277665.1. NCBI lineage: Eukaryota > Viridiplantae > Streptophyta > Magnoliopsida > Santalales > Viscaceae > Viscum > Viscum album. Next base: position 621,640,116 of record OY728150.1, on the reverse strand, counting down.
CCATTCATGTAAATCCTTATTCTTCGTTGGATCCCTTGTTTGAAAGGGATTTTGTTGAGACCTCCACTAAAACCTCCTAACTTGTCAAAATTTAGGAAAGGCACATCCGTGTGTCTCTTATTTCGGTTTGAATATCCGTAGTCAGAGGTTTCCCAAATTTATTTCATGATGGGGTTAGGATTCATGGAGTGTTTGTGAGTTTTTATATTGGCAGTCATATGGACCGTTTTCCCAGGAATAGTGTTGGGAAGTTCCTAGTTTGGAGGAGGGTTTGGGTACTAACCCCTCCCTTAACAAAGAGTCTAGGAACCTCAAGTATCTAGTAGGGATGGTAAGATTCACAATTTATTTTCCATTCAAGAGAATGAAAAGCCTCCCTCCCCTACCAGGATCAATATTAGGGTATCCATCATGGCATAATCCCCTAACCTTCATCCCTTTTTTCCTTTCTTTGGACCCTTTTCCAATGTAAAGTGAATACAGGGAAGGCTTGTCACCTCTCCCTCATCCACCCTGGCCACTATAGGCTCGCCCTCTTCCACATGAGGATGAGGAAAAGTGTATGTGTCAGTGTTGAATCTTTCACATCCTCTTGTTTCTCACACCGAGAATGACTCATGTGGGATTATAGATTCATGATGATTGCAAAATTTTCACAAAAACCCAAAATCGAATGAACTACAAGAACTTTGATTCCTGTTCAAACTATGAAACATAGGAAGCCTTTCAAGGGCCCGAACTAATTGAATATCCTCTCCATGAATCCAAACTTAATTCCTTTAATCTGGTAATCCTATTTAGGAATAAGCCTTAAATTAAACCCCCAAATCATTAATGCATCCTTCTCAGGAAGTACGCCCAAACTCATTTCTCTAAAAGGACTATAGTCTTTTATGAGAATCATCAAGCTACATGGGATTTGATTCCCATCCACATAGGATACGTAGGAAGCCTCCTTGAGGTTCAAACCCAAAATTTCAAATCAACCCTATTCTCCTTGGGCCACATTCTCAATAGGGTCTAATCAAACGTGGAAACCTATATCCTTTCCATGTTCATTGGGCTGTTTCGACATAAGTCCCACAAAAAAATCTGACTAATCACATTTTTCATAGATTTCCTTACCACATGACATTAAATTGTATGGTTAGGTCCCTATCACATGACCTTAAATGGTATGATGTGTCCCATTAAGCGGCACTGAACTATATGGTTTCTGATTCCTTTCACAAGGATATGTATGTAACCCATTTCATGGGTACGATCCGAATATCAAAACAAAACCTCCATCTCCCTAGATGAAAATAAATTTCATAGTTCCCATTTAGTGGATTAAAAACTATTATCATCATAATGATGATTAAAAGAATATTTAAATTGTATATGAGTGGTTACCATTTATGGAGAACCTCAAATACATAAAGATATCTCCATTAATGAATAACCTTGAATACATGCTGAAAATTCTAAATTTAACACATGTTAATAAGTGATTGAAAATTCCAAAGGAAACTTATGTTACACTTGGTGAATTAATAAGGATTCATGAAAATATCTTAAATTTATAAAGAGAGTTCTGGAGTAGACAATAATTCCCCCCAAAGGGTGTGATGAGTCCAACCTCCCATCCCCTCGACCAATGCACGTTCCTAAGCATAGTAAAGTTAAAAATATATGGACACCTACCTTTGGAAATCCGATACCTTTTGGATAAAGAAATTTTGGATGTTTTTGGTTCCATTAATAAATCCAATGGAAACCACATGGAAGTAGTGATTCTAAAAAATAGAACACGCGTTTCGAGGAACTTCGAAACAATGGTAATCCATTATTTATAATTTTTTGTCCATCTATTTATTTTATTTTGGTATAGATATTTATATGTTAACTTTTTAGTATACTAAATATAGATGTTTGAATGAGAGAAGGTGACATTGAAAAAAAGTAACTATTTTACTCTTATAATCATTAGATCCTAGATTCCAGGATCTTGTTCATATATATATTACAATTCTCAAATTTTTAGAGTCTATATATCATTATCATGTTTATTTAGGTCTTTAAAAATTTCACCATTTGTCAATTCATAATAGGAGTGATGTTTTTGAATTATGTTTTAGTTGCTGTTTGATTTTATTAGATGCCTCAACCTTCTTTTGTTATGATATTTTCCTTGGACTAATGTTCAATTAATTTATGTATGGATGACGACAGTTGATTATATATGATTTATAAATCATCTATTATATAATCCTATATATTATTTCACCCATTTTTATACTCTACCAGTAAATAGAGTTTCACTTTTGAAGAGGATTTTTATTATATTCTTTGAGATTATTCCTTTTATATTCTATTTGATATTCCATTTTTGGTAAATTATAGATTCATCACCTAGATCTTATAATTAATCTATTTAGTGTGTCACCTATTTCTTCCATGTTCCATTAGAAAATTAAGATCATATTTTAAAGTTAATTTAATGGGATTCATTTCCCATATTCTATTTGATTAGCTCCTATTTCATCTAGTGAATACATCATCCAAATTCTTTGTTTTATCAATAAATGTTTAATGTTGATTACACAAGAGTCTTACCTTTTACTTTTGTACCATTCTATAATTTTTTCAACCATTCTATGTTATCCTAATTTTAGATCATTCTATTTTGGTATGTTAATGTTTTCAACCTTCTTTTTATCTTTTATATTATACTTCTCTATGGTAATATTTTATTATTCATTCCCACAAATATCTTCTATTAACTGATTTTTTTTTGAATTAAACTATAAAGATTCATTATATAAAAATATTATTTCCATATTATCCTTAGAAAAGGTTAGTTTAGAGGATAAAAATTTTGGTATCTGGGGGATTACCCAATAATATCCACCTTTTCAAAATCACATGGGACATTAAATTAATGTGAAAAGAGTAAAAAAATTAATGTCAATAGATTATTAAGACCGGTTAATCTGGAGGGTTTGGTATAAAAATTATTATCCAAAAATATCTCATTTTTTATGATCACAATACAAGGTTCATTAATACCAGAATAAAATAAACAAAAGGTTCATATAGTTTGATTAAATAATTTTATGAATGCTCTGAAACCTAGAAGATGAAAAAAATTGTATCCACTGTTTATATATTAAATTAATATTTTCCTCATCGTTATGATACAAGTATGGGGTTGACATACAATTTATGGTTTCCCCTATTTCTGACCATATGTGTTTTGAGATAATCTCACTTTTTTAATTTAAATTATGATACGATATATGAAAACCAAGTTGTGATATCGAGTCAGTAGAAGTTAAATCATTCCATTTGAAATATATTTTATGTATCAAGGATATAAATTAGTCATTAATTTAGTTTAGAAAAATTTAATTAAAAAATTTATAATATTAAAAGTCATATACCGAAAGATAAATGAATATGAATATTATGTAATGAATTAAATGGGAAAACCTTTCAATAAGAATATTACTATATAATGTTTTCAAATTTTATTAGTGTCGAATCTTAATCATTTCTTGAAAAACCTATAGTGTTGTATTAATGAAATTATAACTATATGTTTTTCCTAAATATTAGAAAATATGTTGTTTAAGTGCTAACTAATATTTTTAATTGAATCAAAATTTTACCATATAGATCAAGAATGTTGGTATCATTTTATTATTGTCTGGTTTTAACATTTTTTCAACTACTAGGATGACACATTATTCTTAAAATATTGGGATACTTTTATCCCTAAACTTATGGTTCCATAAATATTAGTGAAAAAGAATATATAGAAATTGAAAATAATTATTAAAAAAATTAAATAAACATTAATGGGAGAATGAAATAGAATACAAGTTATGAATGGAAATGAAAAATAGAAATAATTCAACTATCATTATCCTCATCTATATACCAAACTCCTCTTTTTCACGTATCCTTTAATTCATATGTTAACCTTAGGGGGAAATCAGTAATATTTTTGGTAGATCCACTGAAATCTATCATATTCATACTTCACTTCAACATTATATAGAATTTTTAATAATATAGAACAAATTCATATGTGGTTTTTCTATCCATCTCCATCAACATATGTCCATATTTCATATTAAATGAAATAGTAGAGATGAATATGAGAGATATTCATTTACCTAGATAGACAACCTATTTTAATTTTTTTAAAATTTTACTAATAAATTCTAGCCACAAACATTTTTTTATATTAACCATTTATATATTTTCCAATGGTAACTCATGAAAGTAGGTAGAAGGGACCAAAGTGTGACTAGAATGGGAACATGTAGAAATATTATCTCTGATGTTATTTGAATTGATTAATTTGAGATATATAGAAACTTATTTGAAATTTGTAAAATAGATATTGAAATAATCCCTCATAGAGTATGTTTAAATAAATATTAATTATACTATTCATATGATTTAGAATGTGTTAATGACAATCAAAAGAAAATAAATACATGCATGAAAAAGAATCCTGAAATGATATTTGACTGTTGAAATTAAATTGTTAGAGATGTAGTTATGAATATGGATATTAATCATTGTGATGTGGGTTTCTAAATATTAAAAAAATAATTTTAATGAAAATATAAGAAAACATTAAATTAAGTCCTCTCAATGTTACCTTATCAATTTTTTTAGTTTCATGAAAATTAAATAGAATTTACCAAATGATATTTCCAATATTGACACATTGGGAAGGTTTCCATTTATCTATCTAATGAAAATTTATGGTGAGTGTTGGGAAAATGGATTTTTGAATCCATATTTATATTTATTTGTAGTATTTAGTGCATAATGCTTTTGGAATCTATATTTTTTTATTATTTCTATCCATTTTCCATTCTTCTTAGATTACATTGAATTTTTTAATTCAATAGGGTTTTCTTATCCAAATTTATTTCCATTTTTTTAGTGTATCAAATTCCATATGGGTACTTTTTAGGATTATAATATGGATATTATATCTTATCATTATAATCTATAACCAAAGTATTATTCTGAAGTTCATTTATTTACTTCTTGAATTTATCACCCTATTCTTTGGAGGATATTTCAAAGGATATATCTATTACTTTAAAATTTCTAGAATATGAGATATGAATAGAATTTTCTAATATTTTTTATATAGAGAATAGTTTAATTTAATCATGTTCCAAACTGAATTATTTTAGAAGATTTATAAATTTTCTCCACTTCTTCAACTTCTGACCCTAATTGATGCTTATACCTATTTAGATCTGTTCTAGATAATAAATTTTTAGTGAATGAATCTGAATGATTTATCTCAAAATAAATATTCTTTATGGAGATCCCAAGATCTATATCTGATTATTAATTTTCATAGAATTTATCAAATGATAAAAATTTCAATATGTTTTGTCTATATTTATACATCATCACCACTACTAATTATTATAGTATTATAAAAAGAATGTGTTGATGAAAAATGTTGAAGAAAAAGATACCATTTCATATATTCATTTGATTGATAAGGTGACATGATTATTTTCATATAATTCATTCGATCATTATCATTGGTTATTATATATGATATTATGTTATATTTTATTTCATTAATGAATTACTTTAGTGGTTATTCAGTATTAGTTATTATTTTTTTCTCAAACAAACTTTTTTAATGTAATGTTAATAAAACTCTAGAGTCTATGAGAAATGAAAAGTGATTAAATTTTTTTGTCTTAATCATTTCTCATATTTGTAGTTAAATTATTGTACCTAGATATATGTTAATTTAATTTTATTTAAAATTAAATGTGTTGAACTCCTTTATAGGAATGAAATATGTTTTTAAAATGATAAGTCAAACTAAGTATACTTTGAGATACATATAATGATTCGATCATGTATTTCTATAAAAATTGGTTACATAAAACATAATATAAAAAAATGATCCATTGAAAAAAGTGTTTGATATTAGCAGTAAAAAAGATATATGGGTGAAAAAAGTACCATAAAAAATAGAATTTGTAATGTAAGATCTTTTCACCAAGTATCAATTAAAAAATTTTGAACGAAAATTTAGAGACTTACTATAACACACTCATAGAAATAAGGTAATTTACTATGAATCTTTGAATTTTATATATTTTATATAAAAAAGTTAGTGTTAGTAATGTATTAGAGATTATAAATACTAATTGACATTTAAAAGTGAGATTTAAGGCTCTAAATTTTTAGAGACTAGCTCTGATTCAAATTATTGGTCTATGGATTCAAAATGAATGTGACATAAATAGGAAAATTCTAGAGGGAGTGAATTAAATTTATAGCTATTAACACACCCTGTAACATCCATCCATCCCCACCTACTAATCAGTCATTACTGTAACTCAAGCGCACCTCCCCATATGATATAGGCTGTCAACTATCAATTTGAGTCTAATGTGGTATGATGGAGAGACAATACTCGCATATCAGAGTAAAATAACTGTAAAAATAAATGGAATATGATACATTAATTAGATAAATAACTAGTATAACAAATACCCATGCAAGTGATGTAAAATAATCAAAATAACACCCACAATAATAAATGAACTATATATGATACATATTACTTATTCATATATCAATACAATACTATATATACAAAAAATCCTAAAAGACTAAAAGGAAAAATTAGAAAGAACCCTGGAAGTGGTATCCAGTACTAGTTTGATCCCATACTCTTACATTTCATCTTAGTAGCCTGAATCCTTAATCATTAGGCCTTTCCCAAGCCTAGTCCAACAACCAAGTTTCATATTCTCAGGTACCCAAGTGCCATGGAGGGTTAAGTAGGGTGTGAGTACAAATCAGTAGACCTTCACCAATGATGTCAAAAAATATTAACAGTCTATAATAATGTTAATATTGGTGTGATATAAATAAATAAATTAAACCATTTAACAACTAAATTAAAAAGTAGTAAACATCCACCAATTATCAAGATCTACAGTGGCACCTAATATTGTTTTATACAACTTTCATTCCTTAAGTCTGTCGCCCCTATCGACCATACTTACTTCATCAAGTTCTAGGGTGTGTTGGTGAACATCTCATGGATTGTGAAAACTATAGTATCATGACCACCCTTATGGGTGTTTTCTTTAGTAACTCATGACCGACTATGAGAGAATTTTCAATATAGGGTATCCCATATCACCTCACGGTGATTTTTTTTGTATCAAGTATCACCACCTCACCAAATATATTATTCATGAAATTATTATTGGGGGTATTTACTACAACATTATATAGAGTATTCAAAACCTCTTCATAGGTTGTATTCATAACTACCTTGTATATAGTATTCACAACCTCCCTCAACAGATGTTTTCTTTAGAAAGTAACATGTTGACCTCTAAAAGAATCTTCCATAACATTAGTTCATGAACACATAAATGGTGTATAATTCCATAATATAAAACCACCACTAAGAGTTTTTACCATTTAAATCATCAAGACCTCCCATAAAGGTATTTTATTTCCCTTTTAATATGTTTCAGAACACATTTTACAATTTCCATAAATAACACCAATTATTTTTATAATTAAAATTTATAATGTCTTATTATCTATCTATTCAAGGACCATTGTCACCCATTATCAGTTCAACTTCAAAAATATTTTGTTTCCCATTTAAATGCCATGGTTTACCAATTGATCACTTATTTCCATTTCAGAATCCATCACTTCACAATTCCTCTTTTACCAAAAACAAACTCCCAATTACAACCCACAACATCATTTTATAAGAATATATATATCATTATTTTCATTATATTTCATGATCATTGATGAATGTGAAATTTTATTTCACAACCATCAATACAAATCATAATTCTCTATAAGTATTTAAACCATTTTTCATCAATTAGAAATTAAAAAATCAACAATTTCATTATTTCATATTCCATTTCACAAAAATACCATGAAAATATTTATTGTTTAATTATTCTCTATAACTTGTTTAAATAGATAATTTTAAATAAAATATGGAACATATAATTCATATAATTTCAATTAGTTCAATGCATATAAAGGCGCACATGACCGCATAACTCATAACTTGAGAAAATAAGAGAGACTATATGTTAAAGTTTAGAGTCCACCTACCTCATATGAAGCCTTTTACCCTTTTAAAGTAGAATGAAAAATCACATTGAGACTTTTCCAAGGTCCTTACATGATCAACTATCCACCTCCCTCCCCCTAGGGCCAAAAATCACAACAAAGAATTTAATTTAATTAATTATGATCATTTATAATCAATAAAACTATTAATTTTAAAAATACAAGGAAATTAAATAAAATATCAATCAAATAAACCACATCATATCCATGACCAAGATCACATGGAAGGTTTCCACTTCAAGATACCAGCAGCTAGCCAGTAGTAGGAAACTAGCTAGCTAGTGGTACTAGTAAGACAACAGGGCTAGATAATAGGACATCGACTAGCCGGTGACTGTAGTGGTAGCCTGCTCTACCCTGACCGTCCTCTAGTTATAACCTAAACATATTAGAAGACACCTAAGGCTTTTCCCAATTCTGAAACACTTATTTTATGATATTAAAATATTCAAAATATTCATCCAAATTTAATATTAAAATATGAACCTCTAAGAGATGTAAAAATTCCAATTTTATCTGTAACCCATAACATATAATAATGAAGATGTTAAAAAACTCCTAGACATAAAATTATTATATTTGAGATGTTTGGGTGGTTATATACATAGAAAAACTGATCTACCTCAAAGATCAATTTGTAGCCAAATGACTACATTCTATTCTTGAATAGTCAACACACATCTGAAGTTAAACTCCCAACATAAGATGTTTAAGCTACCAAAAGCCAAAACATCACTCAAATATATTTTGAAACACAAAAATGACATTAATCTAAGATCATATACCCAAATACATGGATGTTTCATTATCTGATAAAACATCAATCCTATGGTGCACCCCACTATAAGGATCAACTTATAAAATCCAATTTCAGGTCATGGTGCCTCCGACCAACGTAATTTCTTACCAAAAACCACTTATAGAATCCAAAAAATGAACATAATGAGGTTGTAATAAAATTTATTCAAATAACATATGGCAATGACAATCAAACCCCCCTGGTTGACCAATTTGAGAACACTCATCTTAAGATATCATCACTCTATTAAAACACCAGATAACAAACACTTAAATCCTAGAAAACTTCAATGACCAACTAAACATAATCACCAATGTTTTTACCTAAATTTTGGTTAGTTCCCGTGCTTAGATCCTCAACTTGTTCAAAAATCCCTATCAAGATTTTCTAAACCATGAGAATTGACACACCACAAATTTGAACCCACCCAAATCACGTTAATTAATCCCAAGAATTATAAAAATTCTTAAAATTGGTCTATAATGACCTTAATATTCACACAAATCATTCACTAATGAATCTAGGTAAAATTTAATTTATAGGTGAAACAACATCTAGTGGCACCATTGTCATCCCCTGACTGGTCTCTCAAATCCATGTCCCTTCCCATACACTAGTCAAACATCAACAACTGATGTGATACTCCTCACTATAAGTGTGTCTTTATTATAACTAAAATGGATCAAGACCCAATACCCAAGGCCCATGATTCATCCATCACCACATGAAATGAAAAAATGTAACCACCCCACTCATACATGAGTGGAAACACAAAACCCCATCCACCACCTACTATGGATTACCCCATATTTGGTCTCACTTATACCACTCCAAAAGCTAAAAAATTATTGTCTTCATCACAAAAACATGTGTGTTTCTCCACCTAAACCACACTCAACACATATCTTCAAATCCTGACACTACCACCAGGGGTAGGACAACCCTCATTGGAATTCTCAGCCTTTAATATAACTAGAATTCATCAATTCCATCACCACCTTTCTCCAAGAGGGACTTGGCAATTGAAACTCACTATGGACCAAGAGTAATAGGATAAAATTCCTCACTAAGGATAGAAAATTCCATTCTATCATTTCAAAATTAACAACCTAAGGGTATTATAGATTTCTCCTTCAAAAAATATTGACATCCCACAAATTCCATGTTTCATCACAAATCCACTCACTGCCCCAGGTGTTGTTAATGAGTAAATACACAATTATATATCAATACAATATCCATCCTAGATCAAATAAATTTTTAACATGATCATACTTAACAATAGAATGATAACATAATCTAACAGGGCTAGGAATCTGAATGATCATTCCCTTTTAAACTAGCTGATACTAGTAACTCTGTTTCTCAAGGTGTTGTACACCCCATGCCCAATGACATTAAACATGCATCAATCTTAATATGATAATATAAACATTCATTATGAATCTATTGTAAACTATAAAACTATGTTAAACCCTCTATTAGTTATTCTTGAGCATAAACAATTTTTTTTTACTAAAATAGGGATGCATCACAAAACATAAGGCTATCCCACATAACTCAAAGGTCATAACTCCCAAAAATCATAGCTCATGGATAGAACCCAAATTATTATATAATTATCACAATTAATTGATATTCCATCACCCATATAAGGACTTTATATAGGTTCAAATCTAATCTACCCCATCTACTATCGAGTTAGGCACAAAACACTAGGGTCACAAGCAGTCACGACAGATCAATAAAGGTCTCACAAACATGGATCTCTCACAATAACCATTTTTCCACTATTAAGATTAGTCCACACACACCATGAACATCAATAAACTATATTCATATTTTTAATTCTCAATAACATAACTCAGGGAAAACCAAAAAAGGCACACACCTTGGAATTCTCTATACCTCATTTCATAGGGATGCCACATAATATGGGAACTCTCACCAGCCCCAAATACTCATACATGGGTCAAACAACAAATAATAATTAGGTAAAGATAATATATATATATATATATATATACACGAATTAAAATTATACATTTTGAAATTTTCATTAATTAGAATTTCCATAATAAGTGGTTCATTTAAATGAAATGTCAAGTACAAGTTATAGAGGAGAGAAATTTATATTCTTTACATGGAAATTTATTTAGTTGAAACAGAATAATAATTAATACAAGTAATCATGAATTAATATTTTAACAATTTACTTTATCTGAAAGTTTTTCATAACTTAGGTTTAGTTTAATGAAATTTCAATTTCATGTTATAGAGGAATACACTTTATAAGTTGCAATTGAAACTTCATTTATATGATTCCTCATAATAATTAACATAACTAATTATTTAATATGTAATTATAAATTTTTAATATTTGTTATGTAGGATGACATGAGACACTTATATAGAAAAAACACTACATGACTAGCTATAAAAAAATTAAATAACTAACATGTGTCACTGTCTTGGTAACTAATTACAAGAAATAATACAAATGATATTTTAATTTCATGTGACTGATATGATGCCTGAAAACACTCCCACATACCATAATAACCAATAGATATAATTCCATGAATCAATAAACACAAAATAATATTTTTCACTTGAGGTGAAATAAGATCAATGGTAAAAGAAAACAACATGAAGCATTATCCCCAACTTGGAAACATGGTCATCTCTTGTATGTGGGGTGTCAAATCATCAAAAAGGACCATAATATATACTGATAACATCCATTATCTTATATAACTTTCCCAAATACTAAAAAAAGAAAACGTATCCCCTAATACCACATTGTAATATCACATCACCCAAGACCCCTAATTAGTGCCCAGAATAATGCTCGCTATTGTACCACCGACACGTCTCCTTATAGGACTGAGGATACTAAATAATAGTTCATGTCTAAGGTGGAATGGTATAGAGACTATACCCACATATCAGTGTGAAATAATTGTTTAAACAAAGGGAATCATATACACCTACCAAATAGATAAAATGTATAACAAATACCCAGGAAGGTTATAAAAAATAATCAAAATAAAACACAATATAATAAATGAACTATATATGATACATTTTAGGTAGTCATACATAAAAAATAGACCATATCTACATCCAATCCTAAAACACTAGAAAGAATAATAAAAATAATCTCAAGTACTTGTTCTTCCCAAGAATGCCATGATCCATCATAGGGTCCAAAATCATCAATAATCAGGCCTTGCCCAAGCCTATACTTGTAATAAAGTAGCATATTCTTAGGTACCAAAGTGCCATGAAAGCCCAAGAAGTGTCAGATTTAAACTCACTATGACACCATCAATAACATACAAAAATATAACCAGTTCATAATAAAGTGCACACATGATAGTTATAAATAACCAAAATAAACAATTTAACAAATTAATTTAAAAGCATTAAATAACCACCAAATCTGAGGCTCTTTGATGACACTCGATATCAGTCTATACCACTATTGACCCTTAGGTACATGACCTTGATTGTTCATACCTATTTTGGATAGTACTAAGGTGTATTGGATCATATCGCATGGACCTTGTTGACCATTGTATGATGAATACATTTTTGGGTGTTTCTATTGTAACTAAAGACTTCCCCCATAGTAATTTTTGGTTTAATGAATCAAAAACCACCTCATAGGTATTTTTCTATATAAAGTATCATAACCTCCTCATAGGGGGTAGTCATGATCTTCCTATAGGTTTTATTTACAATTTTCCCTTATGGAATATTCATAACCACCCCATAGTGGGTATTCAAAACCTTCAAGTGGGGAGTATTCATGATCTCTTCAAATAAGAGTATTCTTTAAAAAGATACATTACTACCTCTATTGGGATTTTCCATATCCTTAGTTCAAGATCATCTCAAGGGTGTATACATACATGATATCAAACTTCCCCAAGATAATTTACATTTCCTTTTTAATATATCTCAAAACATATTTTACCATTCCCATAAATGCACCACACACATCATTTCATTTTATCATTATAATTTAAAATATCTAATTATTTTTCAATTCAAGGCCCATTCCCACCAATTATAATTTCGACAAAAAAATGTTTCAAATTCCATTTAAAAGTAATGGTTTACCAATTTATCACTTCTTACTATTTCCTGATTCATCACTTTACAATTCCTTGATTACCCAAAACCAACACCAAATTACAATATATCAATTTATTTTTTAAGAATATATATAAATATTTTCATTATACTTAATTATAGTGGATTATTATGAGATTTAACTTAATAATTATTTATCAAAATAATAATTCCACTAAATAATTTAAATCATGGTTCATCAAATAGAATTTTGAAAAACAATAATTTCATTATTTCAACTTCTATTTCACAAAAATACCATCCCAAGGTTTATCATTTATTCTAGATATATAACATGTTTAAACAAGGAAATTAAACTTAAAAAAACACCTTGAATTCATACAATGTAAACTTGGCCAATGAGTGATAAGGCCCACATGACCACACAACTCACCCCTTTATACAATATGAGTAAAAATGGGTTAACTGTTTGGCACAAAAAACCAAACACAATGATTTTATCCCTTATAAAGTTTCCTGATAAATCTCATTGAGACTCATACAAGGACCACCCATGATCAACTAGTCACCTCCAACCCTATAGAGCCCTAAATCAGAATAGTAATTAAATTTTACTAATTTTATAATTTAAAGTCAATTAAAAAATTTATTTCAAAAATCCCAAAATATTATATAACCAATCGACCAACCCATACACATTGAAACCATTATCAAGATCACAATAGAGGTCTACTGGGTACTCCCAACAATATCATACCCAAATACCTAACAAGGGATGTCGGGTCCCCATTCAATTTATTTGTTTTTTAAGAACAAATATTATAAAATTAACCACAATAAAATTCCTCACCAAAATTTCACACGATGTTGAGAAGATGTTTTAGTTGTATGTCCTCTATAATTTCTAAGAAAAAATACCATGAGTATCAAATTATTACATCATTCTCCCATGGAAGCTTCTCAATAACCATAACTAGATAAAATGAGAATTAAAATGGATAGAGGGGGAGATCAAAAAAGGCCACCAAAGTCAATGATGTAGATTATATTGTCGATATAATCAACTAAAATAACCCTCTTAAAGGGATTTGAGGAGGATAATAATGGAGAAGAATACCCTCTTCAATACATGAAGAAAAGGTGGGGGAAGGGTGTTACCCCCTATAAAAATTAGAGGGGAATATTAATTGACCCATTAAGAACCCTACCATCTAGTATCTAGCTCATGTAGGCCAATAGGGCCTCTTACAAAGAAACTAACTACAATGGAAACTTGTTGAGATCAGAAATTCCTCCAATTCTCACTTTAACCTCCTAGGTTCCCACCACAATTCTTCTAGATTATAAAAAATATAATATATGAGGTTATAAGCATCAATATTCCCATAAAAATATCAAATTAAAACCTAACCCTCCACTGGAAGTACAAAACTAAAAATGTTCTTTAAAAAATATGACCCATATAAATGATAATATTTACACTAAAATTTAAAAGAAAACTCATGTTCTATGATAAATCAGAGTAAAAAAATTAAATAGTGTAAATGATAAATCATGAAAAAAATGATTTTGAATCGACATAACAATGGATATTAGAGAAAAATATTTTTAGATAGTTGGTTTCATACCTTCTAATATAGTTATATCTATTAAACACGGTATATTTGAAGGATAATTAAGAATCTATGATTATCAAACAGTAATGGGAAATTACTGAGTTTGAAGGGTGATAAAATTCAATAAAACTATCTAGATTTGATAATCATTATAAAGATACTTCAAAGTAAAAAGAGTGAAATCTTAAAAATTAAGTGGATATATAAAATAAATTATAAAGTATAGAAGGATGATACCAAATAAATATTAATAAGGATAAATATAATATTCCCTTATATCCCATATTTTATATCGAGTAAAATTTCCTTTACCCATAACATCTTCAATTCTAATCCAAATCCTATGAATTATTTTATACTGAAATCCAAAAACACCGAGTAAGAGTTGATTCCACTTTTATAAGATAATAATTACTCATTAATACCTATGATTTCATCACTTTTAATCCAAGGTGAAAAAAGTTTTTTTTAGTGTTAATCTAAACAACATTGATTATAATAATTTCCCACTTTTTTATAATATGAACAATTATTAATCCTAATGAATTATTCAATTTAAAATTGCGTGTTTCTAGGTTTATTTCCCCATAATATTCTCAAATATACATTATTAGAGTATAAATATGTATCCTCTTGAATTCCTTAATCTGAGATAAAAAGTGTCCAAGTACCAATCCCCATCACATATTTTGTTAGAGATTAGTCCTAGATATAGTGAGTACAATGAAGTGGTTCATTTTTCCTTTTTTAATGTAAATAAAAAATTTAAGTATAAGACACATAAATGGTGAAGGGTAAGACATGGAATCCAAGAAGAAGTGAGATTTCTATTTGAAAGAGATAGTGAAGATCAAATAGTAGTGTCACAATTTATGATCTTTTATAATAGATTTTTCACATTTCACACTATTGTTAATCACTTTTTTATGATCATCACCACTTTCCCTCAATACCTATTATATTTTACATTAACTCTCTTCACCACATGAATGATATTTACAAGGTATTAAATGTTGTTTTAGAATTTTACCGTTGATAAATATATCCATTGGATATTTTACCACAGATTCTCCTTTCATTTCCACTTAAGTGGCCATTATAACTATCATTTATATTTTTGGTCTACCCATTTATTTAACTCTAACATTTAAATTCCCATATTGTTTTATTATAATGATAAATATAAATAAATGAAGGATATATGGACAAAATTTATCCATTGTGGTCAATTAATCACCAGAGTCCAGATTCTTTGATCTTGTTCATATAGTTATTGTTCTCATGTAATTGTAAGATTATATATGACATGATCATGTTCACAATGGTAGTTGATTATATTGTTATTCACTATTATATTCCAAACTTATACCAATATGTTAAACTATTTTTGTATCAAAATCTTCCAACATAATAATCAATTTTAATCATCATCTGATTTAATTAATTAATTTTAAATAATATTATGAAGGTAAATTTCACTTTTTTTTTATTTTCTCATTATAGGTGAAGATGATTTGGATATCCCAAGACGAAGTTCAATCAAAATTTTCAAAATTATATGGAATCCCAAACACATATGTCTATCGATTTTCATAATCCAAAACATATGACCATACAATTGTAATGAAATTTGGTGGCTAGATTCATAAATATTTTGAATAAAACCATTTAGATTAAGCTTAAGCCCAATTTTACCCTTTAGAGGTCCAAATGTAGTAATCTTTTTAGAAAAATAAAATTTCTTAAAGTCAAGAGTATAACATGGTATTTTATCAATATCGCTAATTATAGAACTCCATTGATTGAGAAATTTTATAGTTATACAATTAAGAGGTTGGTCAATAACTATATAGTTTTTTAAAGTAAGGATAATGTTTTTTAATTGTCTAAATCTTATCCAGAAATGTTATTAAAAAATAGGGTTCCCAAAACCACCTTCCACTTTGCTTATAAATAAGCACCATGGGCATGACATTTGCAAGTTCATACAAGGGAATAAAACTATATCATTTATGGGAGTTTAAGGGTTATTATGCTAATCTTATACATCTAGATATTCTATCCTCTTTGGTATGGGGTATTAATACATAGATTAATACAAGCCTTCTCCTCTTCTTGATAGTGGGATAAATGGAAGACAATCATTTCAAGGGTGCTAAATATTTGGAGAGTGATTTTAGAAACTTTTTTCTATTGGTTTGGAGTAATGTTTATTTGAAAAAATTAATATTTTTTATATATTAACATTTTTCTACTTTTAATTTTTTGTTTTGGTATCATTGAATGAGTCACTTTTCATTTCAAACTGAATGTATTTAGAGTTTAAATGGTAATTTTCTTCTATTTCAAATGGAAAATGAAAGGGTCCTTTTTTATCTTATAATTATTTGAGATATCTTTATGCTTTGGCATGCCTCATTCCATGAATAAGTTTTAATACATTATAATAAAATTATTATTTAAAGGGATATTTCTATGTGTGAAATTCTAAAGGAGAAAGAGGAAATTTAAGATCTTGGTTTCCCTCAACCAAAAAAATACATTAAACCTAATGTTCTTTTATAAATCATGAACTTGTTATTTTTTATAGAAAAATTAAAATGATTACTTCAATAAACTATCTTTGTTCTTAAAAAATATTTTTTTTTAAATTCAATTAATTTTTTTTCTTTGTTTTATTTTCATTTATCACTATAAAACCTTACATTTTCTGTTTTTTATCAAAACTATTTAAAATAAACACTTTAAAAACATTAAAAGTCCATGAGAGATGACCTATATTTTTCCCTTTACTACATTTAATCATCTAAAACACTCATTTAAAGATGACCTAAGGTTTTTTTAGACTACATTTAATCATCTAATGCCTAATTAAATTGACACATCATGATAACATGTTCAAATTTTGAAAACACAACCTGGGAGAACAAAAATTTGAAGTACGGTTTTCATATGAACATTGTGTATTTTAAAAATGTTTGATCAATTATATTAATTATTCCATTTTTATATTTTATATTTTTTTCTAAAATCATTTTTATTTTGGTGTGACATGCTCATCATCAAAGGGACACACCTTGATGACAATTATACTCAATTCCTATCTCATTATTATTCTTTCCAATTTCAATTTCCATTATTTTGATTAATAAACATGTCACATACCAAAAATAATAATTTATTGTTTAAAATGAGATGAAAAATTACATGCTTGTTTATTAACTGACTATTATAAATTATAGGGACTGATTGACCATCAATGATCTTGATCAGTTTATAAAAGATGATTCACCATATAAGGATGATTAATTTTAATATAATGGTTTATTCATAGACCGATATCCTTCTTTTATTATTTATTTAATCTAAAACACTTATATTGAGGAATAAAATAAGTTTCCTCTATTTTTTCAAGTTAATTCCCATTACAACATGATTTCGTAGTGTTTGACATTATATGGGATAATAATGAATCATTGAGATAGGAACTCATTTACATTATTAGTATTATCCCTCCCATATATATTACCCATTTTTTAATAATTATAATGGCTAAAATAGAGAGGCAGACACTCCCATTTAAGGAAATTCCACTATATATTTTTGTATTTAGTTTATTAAATAATTAAATAATTATATGAAATGTACTAGGATTTAATGATGTCATGTAATAATATATATATATATACACAATATTATCTATTTTATATAATATAATTATTCGTGTATATTATATAATTTTATATAAAAATATTTTCTTTTTTTTGAATATATATAGTAAATAAAAAGTAGGAATGGATTTTTAGCAGAGTGTTTTCTGAATTCCCGAGAACCAACTGGTCATTGATTTGAATCCTTACTCAACCATTGATATCAGATTTATTATTTTTATTTTTTTAAATATCAGTAATAATTTTTCATGTCATTTATATTACCTTTAAAACAAATAATTAAAAAAATATATAAAAATATTACAGGGGAATGAATGTTGCTCCACAGGTTATTTAGGACTCAAGGAATAAAACAAATCATAAGTTTGAATCCCACCCTAACCATTAGAGTCACATTCATTTCATTCATTATCATTTAAATATATAGAAATTTTTTATAAAGTTTTGATTTTTTTAGTGCGTGTTGAATTTTTTTAGTAAATATAAAATTAAAAAATAATAAAATGTTGGAGGTGCAATATTTATCCAATGGATGCATGTGATAAGTGGGATTGAATTGGTCATAAGTTATAATCCCACCCCAAGTATGGTAGAAAAGTTTATTCTCTATTTTCCATTTGAATAATTGAACACCATATATATCTTTTTATTTTTCATGTTTTTAATTTTGTTAAATTTTGTTTATTATATTTTTGATTAGAGGTTGACATAAATAAAAAATACCATGTTTTATCTTCTTCTTCATCATATTATTTTATTACAGTGAGGTATCTTTATATTCGAGGTGTGTCGGTGTTAGGGTCTGGATAATTATTTCAGTTAGTTTGGACTTTTGTGTGTGCATTTCCTTCTTTATTTAACATTAGTATTTTTCTATATTGGTTTTTCTTACTTCATGTTATTATTATGTTTCTTTCATATTTCATCTTTTTCATTGTTTTTTGGATTACTGCAGGGTATTTTATGAAAATTTATTTCACTTTTTGAATATTTTCATGACTAAGGATTAAACACTGATGGACTTTTACAAAAAATGGTTTCTTATCAAGGCCATAAATGGGTATATCTCTATGAAATCATTGATATTTTAATATACATAGTGTGAGTTTTTATAGGAAAATTTTTAATTTTAATATATCCAAACATCATTTAACTAAATAATGAAAAGTGAATATGTATGGAATAATTAAAGCGGTAAATAACTCAGGTTAATGTTGGGAAACTTTCAAAAAATGTTTTTATATGTGATTGTTTCTTAGTCGAACGGTTTCATTACAATACCATGTTGACTTAATGTTGATACTTATTTTTATTGTTGAAAAAATAAAAAAAATAAAACACAATATAAATGTGGAAATAAAAAAGGATTAAACTATAATAATTCTTAATTATATGGGTTTTAAAATTAAATTTCATAGGTTATAGATTAGTTTCAATGGAAAATAACTAGGTAAGATAATTTTTTTAAAAATAAATGATATTTATTGGATAGTATGTTAAAAGATAAGAATGAAATGTTTTCACAAATACTCATGGGGATTTAGTGCCATTATTGAATCCTAAATTTTTTTCATAATATTAGTCTCACGAATATCCATGAATTTATTTATGATACAATTTATGGGACACTTCATTCCATGTTTACTGAGATTTACTACTTACTGTGGTTCTTTTTTTTCTCACATTACTACTATAGATTAAATTTAATATTAATTATTAATATTTATAAAATTAATAATTTTTTCATAAATCATTTTTTAAAAACATTATTTTCCCCAAGAGTGAAAATGTTTAGGTGTGTGGGTGTTATCACATTTCATTTCACTATTTCATTCCACCCATATACTAGAATGTTAAACTATTTTTATATTGTAAGTTCCATATATAATAATCAATTGAACTTATCATTTTACGAGATAAAATAATTTAAAATTCTATTAAAAATTGAAATTTAACTTGTTTTGATGATTTCATTATAGGTGAAGGTTATTTGAAGAGACCAAGATGATGTTGAAGGAAAATGGGATAAACTACATATATCCTCAAACATATATATCCACTTATTTTCACATACTCAAACACCTGAGAATAAAAGTGGTATAAAATTTAGTGGGTGGATCCATAAGTATGTGTTAAATAATCCTTTATAAGAATCTGAAGTCCAATTTTTCCCTTTGGTGGCCTAAATGAAGTTATTTATTAAGAAAATTGAAACTGATTTAAGTAAAGAATATAGCTCTATATTTTGATAATATCTGTCATTATATAACTATAATGAGCACTAAATTTTGTAGGTATACATCCAAGAAGATCTTAAATAACTCTATTTTTTATAAAATTTTATAACTATATTTTTTCCATATAAATTGTCCCCTTGGAAACCTCATTTTAATATTTGTACATGGGAGTGAAACTATGTAATTTTAAAATGTCTAATGGTTCTTATCATAAACCTATAAATTATATGTCATATTATCCTAATAATGTTATCATGAGTAAATGTAGATATCTATACGAGCCTAATTTCCTCTTGATGGGGGGGGGGATGTTGGTTGGTCATTGTGTGAGAGATACACACTTAGAGAGGCTAATCAGACACCTATTTTTTGATGGGTTTAGAGTAATTTTCATTTTAAAAACACTTCTTTTAGTTTTATCTTACCATTATTCTAAATTGAATTCATTTTTTTGTATGATTTAAGGAAAAACTTTCTATTTCAAAAATAATTGTATTGTAATTTTTTGTGGGAATATTGAGTTTTTATCATTGGGAAATACAAGAATGATTTTTCTATCACAATGCCTTGAAATATAAATATTCTTTGACAAAATTAATTTAATCCATATAGTCTTAACATTTACAATGTGATTATTATTCCATGGTTTTGTTATATGAACACTATTCTAACCCCCTTTATTTTCTTGTAATCGTCATCATAACCCCCTTTTTAGTTTTTTATCAAACTTATTTAAAATAAACACTCTCAAAGCATCAATACTCTTTAAGAGATGACATAGGGTCTTCCCGAGACCAAAATAATCATTTAAAATACACTTGATTTAATGAATCTTGATATATAATTCAGTATTTAGTGCTCCATCCATTATTCAATGCTTTAAAAGAGTGGGGTACTATAATAAAGTATCAATTAGACTTTTATTTTATTAGATGTAATGAGATTCTTCCATACTAGTTTAGAATTAATATAATATTTGAATAAGTGATGTATGGATGATGAGGGTGGATACTACAAAAGTCATCACTTAGATCTCATTTAGTTTTTTATATCATGACATTAATTTTCTTTTTTCTCTACTAATAAATGATGTTTGAAAGTTGAAGTAGATTTCATTAAGACACTCTAAGATTATTTCATTTATTTTCTCATTGATATTCTATCCAAGTAAATATAAGAGGATGGATTTTATTACAGTGTCATCATATAAATCTTTAGATCACCTATTCAACCTCCCATCTACTTATTCAATGTATCACATACAAGAGACATTTTAAAATTATAGATAATTTAATAATAGTAATTTCTTAACTTCTGTTTAATCTTGTTAATACATCATTTTAATTCATTATTCTGTTACTAGATATTTTATGTTTATACCAGACAAGTCATTACTTTCCTTCTGTATCATTATATAATTGATTTATCTATTTTTTATAAATTTAATTATAGATCACCTTATTTAGGTTTGTTTATTTCATTGAACCAAATTTTTATTATTATTTTACACTTATTTGTGGTATTATTTGATTTTTTTTCTTTTTCATATGTTTCATTTAGTGATTAAAATATGAAATACTTCAATAGGATTCCTGAGATAAAAAATTAATACATTTGATAATTAATATTTGTCAGTATTAAGGATGATTGTTATTGTGTCTATAGGATGACCCAAAAAATACTAATAAGAAAATGGTTAAACTATGGTATAGAATAACCTCATGTTGTCTCTAAAAGTGGTCAACACATTAACATACTTTTAATATAATTACTATTTAGGTTTTGTTCATGTATGATAAACTATGTTTGAGTATTTTGTGGCAATTTTTTTTGACTTTATAGTAGATAACAAGTATGAAATATTTTGAAATATTAAGATAATGTTTATTGATTAATTTAAAGTAGGATCACCAAAACTATCCTATCATAGTCCTCTAAAATGGTTACTTATCATTCTAAATCATGGTCAATGATTTCTTCCATAATAAAACACCACACATTTTTATTGAAATTTGAGTATTAATCTTATCTTGATCACAATGAGTTGTTACCACTTACTATGTGTATGTGGGAAGTATCTAAAAATCACAATATCCTTAAAAATAGTAATACCCCTACTTTATTCCAAAATGAATCCCAATCTGGAGAGGGTTATTTGAAGTTATAATCCATGTGAATAATGTTTCCCACTCATGAGAAAATGATATATAGGAACTCAAAATTATATTAAACTCATTCAGTATTATATAAGATCAATAACCTGGAGGTAATAAAGATCAAATAACCCATGTGTTAAATAACTCCAAGAAAATATAAGATGATAAAAATTATTTATCAAATATTTATAACCGTAACTAAAAACTGATAGAAAAATATAATAGAAAAAATATCAATTAATAATTATGAATCATGTTTAAAAATGGTTTACCCCCAACAAACCAATCACTAAATGGATTTTATCCCTTATATAAGATTCTAAAACAAGAGGGTAGATGATCTTGAAATTAAAATTTTCAAAACAATAAACATAAACCAAAAAGTCTGTCTCCAAATGTTACATCCTTCCCTTTTAACAACTCCCATAGATAATCATTAAGATTATCTATCTTCCAATGATGAAACCATGTATATAAGATAATCCTAGATTTATTCCATTTTGAATATGAACACTCTATCCTAGCTTCTCATTTTGATCCTAAGTAGAACATTTTACCATAACCACATACTAACACCTCTCTCATTGGATTAGGTATGATATATCCCTGTTCTTAAGAAGTTTAATTATTAAGTTATATAGTTTCATACAAATTATTTCCCATTGTTCATGTCTTCCATGTAACCCCTTATATCCATCCACGACTCACAAACTTCATTTAAATATATTATCTCTCAGGAATAATCATTATCCAAATTGAGAGAGTTGCATAAATCATTAAAAAAATTAGTGATTTGATAAAACTAAAAAAATATTTTATGATTCCATAAAACAATGTTATGATATCCATATTATAGAAGATGACATCATGTGATTCCAAGTCGTTGGTTACAACATCATATTATGATAATCACTGAAATTAAATTCTATTATGTCATAAATGATAAGATTTATTTGTCAAAAAAAGATTCACTAAATTCCTCTCAATCAGAGGGGATAATATTATTTTAACATATAGGTGACATACCATTAGTATTATGGTAATTTATATCATTTAAAATGATAAAACACTATTACTTTACCATATCTCACAAAATTATGATGTTATATCTCTTATGTTAGAGTTATGGAAGGTGACTCCGATTATATAGGGTGATATCCCATTTTTGACCATTCATAATATGATCACACTTCATTATTTCTTCCAATATATCAATAACATAAAGAACGTTATACATTGTTACTAGAGACCCCTACCCCAAAAGAGAATTGTAGATTGTTTATGATTTTAACTAATCTTAAGATACATTTCAGTTGATGCATATGACATAACATCCCATAAAAAGATATAGGAATTAGTCCCTATGGTAATGTCTACCATAATCACTGATAACAACATATCATAAGTATTAATTTCAAGTGTGAGTATTAGAAAATCAAGGCCACTATTAAGACATCCAAAGTCTGAATTTTTTCCATCCCAAACGTAATGATTATTTGGATTGATATATCATAAGACATGCATGAATTTCACGTATGAAATATAGTTATATTAATGAAGTGGATAATCATAATTAGTGGTTTCATCCTTTTAGTAGTCATGGTTGATAACATCATCCTATATATATTAATGAAATCAATCCACATCACATTATTTCTTAACCAACCCGATTCCTCACAAATGTAATGACCACTCAATTATTATATGGACTTTAAAAATTTATATTCAATATTACATGTAATAAAATAATTAATACTTGAACTGAATTATTTTATTATTTCTCTTATTCTATACACAATTTTCTTAAAGAATTAAGGGTGATTACCTGGTATTATCAAAGGTTATTTGTCACAATTGGCTTAACCCTTCATAATCATCAATGAATCATTAATAGTCATGAACTCCAATGAATTTCATTATATACTACAAAAAATAAATTATTTTTAAATGTTATGAAATCAATTTTATTTCAAAAATAATAAATTAGATCAATTCATAATTTAAGCTAATTTAAATAATAAATCTAATTTTTTTGAAATTAATTAGTAATATAAAAAAAATTAAATAATATTATTTGTAAAACATGGGAGAATAAAATTAATTATAAAAAAATATATTCAATAATTTTTACTCATTATTACCACCACACTTATCTCGTTACACTCTATTGAAAGATCAAAATTATTCCTAATTTAAATCTGGAACCCAAGTCTCCATGAATGAACATTTCTAGTCCATTTTATCTAAGACTTATGTTTCCTCACACATTTACACAATTTATTATTCCTTATATATTAAATTCAACTCATTCCCAACTTTTTTTATCCACCTATTCACACGTAGAAATACCTTCCTATTAATGTTTCCCTCATCACTCATAGAATATTTTAACAAATAATTCCTCATTTAAATTTAAAAATGGTTAACTATAGGCTTTATATATTTTAAATTATCCTCCTATAGAGTCAATATTTCATGTTACTCTTAAGGTATAATAGAGTTTTTTATGTATTATATTTTCTTGGTTATTTTTGAAAAAGGGATGAAATGAATAGTTTTGGACACTTTTAAGTAAAATAAATGATTTATAAAAAAATGATTTGAATGTATCCTCATTAATTCCCCTTACACAAAGTCACCTAAAAAATATATTACCATTATATTTCTTGAGTTTAAACTTTGAGATCTATCATGTATTAATATATACATTATCCTTTCCCTATATATATTTTCTCAATACTTTATAATTTTTTATAAATAATATATATATTCTTATAAGAAGAGTGATATAATTTTAATTTTAAATAAGTGTGTCAGTGATCCTACAAAATATTTAATATAACTCCCCAATATCTTTCCAGACATGTAATTTATTTATAGGATATCTATGTAAAAACCCTCCCCAACACATTTTTGTAACTATAATCCTGCATTCAATGAGGATAATTATGATAAAATAATTTGTCTTGCAATGAAGTTACCTATAAATATGTTTATGTATAATAGGTATTATAATAGTTGGGTTATATATCTAGTTAAATTCAAAGGATATTAATATAAATAGACTCTAAAAAACATATTCCTTAATCTTATTGACATAATTCTAAACCTTGATAAGTTTGTAAATTGTAACAAACATTTATAGTTCATCAAGCATGCCCCAAATGATTGGTAAAAATATTTTGACTCAAACTAAATTGTAGAAAATGATTTGAGTCGAGAAGGATTATTGTGGTTATAGAAATTCAACTCCTTAAGAAAAAATTCTTGAAATTATGAGGCAGAGAGACTAATAATAAAAAATTGGAATCAAGGAAGAAACACTTCCCAAGGAATCCAAATAGTATGCATATTTGTTATCTTCATTCCAGGTGTGTTGAATCTTAACATTTGGGGGTGGTAATTTCTTTAATTATGTATTTATGATTGTAATTGACCAATGGGTAGGATAAAAACCTTCCATAAACTTTATAATCAAATAAGAATCAATTTCAACTATTGAAAATGTGATACTCCTATTTTTATAAAGGGATAACCCATAAAATAAGGCTTAGCCATTAGAGATCAAACAAGTAGCTTCCACATTAATTAAATTAAATGTGATTATCTATGAAATAATATGATTAAATATTATACCACCTCCATTCATTGTTATATTTCTACAAGCGGCATCCATGTTTAATTTTAAACCTATTAAGAGAAGATCTCAAGAGACCTAGTGGCCAGAAGAAATCAGGAGTATGACTGGACATTACTAAAATAAAATATGTTGGTATAGATCATTACACCCATCAAAGAAGTATATATGTCATATATTAAAGCAATAATATTTAACTTGAGGCATGTCAGGTTTCATTTTTTTTTTATTTTTATTATTTTTATTATTTTTATTATTTTTATTATTTTATGGAATGTCAGGTTTCATGATTTACCATCATATCAGAATTCATTCCAGATACTACTAAGGGACTAAAACCTAGCTTCTAGTTCCACTTTACTATGAATTCATTAGACACCATAGTTTGAGCCACTGACAAAACATGAATCAATATGTTGGATAAATGACCCAAGAACTGAATAGAGGCCCAAAAAACGCCCCAAAAAAACTATGTAATGGCCTCTTATAAACTCTAAAGAAGGAAGTTCTTTGTAGAATCGTGATAAGAGCTCGAGAAACAACGTTACATTGATGATATAATATGTTGGGACCTCAATGGTGTACATGCTATATAACAAAATAAAAATTGGATGGGATAGATGGGTCCCAACACTTGGTCCCTTAAGGATTATACCCTACTAGAATATGGATATTATTAGAGAATTTTCAATAGTTTAAAAGGCCTGATCTGGTTAGATAGAAGAAACAATGAATATCCTTGTTAGTTATGTGGATACAATCAAATATATTATGATTCTAATGAGGGATGCTACAAATATAGAGGCCTAGTAAGTCCTTCATTGTGTTGAAAGTGATTTGGGTGATATAAAGTGGTGGAAAACATGGTTTTCCATGCTCAGTTATATTTCTAAAAATTAATACCACCTTGGCCTATAGACTATATTTAGTTATCTATAAGAATGAAAATAGATCCTTTGATGTTATGTCACATTGGTGGGGGAAAACAGGTGATATTATGGATAACATAAGGTGTTATTCCATACTTCTTAGTCATGAAATAATCCCATAACAAATCACTACCCACAATCTAACATTATATCTTAGCTTGAAAACCTTGCATGGTTTCTTAGAGTCTTTGAATCCAAATACATCCTTCCATGATAGATGATATTAAAATACTATAGTGTTTATAGGGGAATTTACCTTCCATATTATAATCCCATTGAAAAGAGATTATAGTGTTTTCAAATAACTGAATGGCTATTTTGGGGACACTGATGATAGGAAGGATGTGATGTGGTAATGAATAGAGTATGGAGTTGATTAGAGTTACCCTACCACTAAGGGAGAGGATTTTTATTTTCCATTTGAGAATCCTTCCAAGAAATATTTTCTCCAAATTATCAATGTGTTTAATCATTATCCTCAAAGAAGAAATACCATAACCCACGTAATACCTATGGAAGAATCCTTTATTGAAACCTATCCTCTCTTTAATAGTAACTACATGGAAGGATAAGCATGATTTGGATATGAAAAAATTTCTCTTGGAAAATAAAATATGTTTCCCAATAAAATTTTCATATATGATTAAAACATACTTGAAAACCTTGAGTGAGTTGTTTATACCATTAAAGAAAAATATAAGCTCATCAATTAAAAACAAATGAGAGATCTTTATGGAGTAATACCTACCTTTGTAAGGATGAATCACACTTGAGATTATAAAATCTTATATATATATACTAAGTACTTCATGATCCAAAGAAAAGTTGGTAGGAGAGACGGGATCTCCCTAAGAGAAGCCTATGGTTCAATTGAAGAAAACCATAACTCTTACAACTATGGATAAGGAGAACCTGGGAGTGGAGTAGCATCGAAATAAAATATCACATAATAATTCCAAGAACCCTTTTCTTTGTATATTATTGAGGGAAATGTTTTACTGGATCATGTAATAGTAATTTTATATATCTACCTTGGATATAATATTCAATCCCACCACATTATTTTTAATACCATGAACCATGTTATCTGAAAGGTAAATAACACCTTGGATGATATAGTTTTTGACAAAGATGCAAAGTTATTTTAAAATGAAAATGGGTAAAAAAATTATCAACTCATTCATTAAATAATTAAGATATGTATACTTTTGGATAAATTTTAGAGACTCACCAGAAACAACCATTCAAATTTATAGGGGTGTTTCGCTTTTGGAATATGGAAAAGGTAATTAGCACATAGAATTAATAGTAAACGACCTCCTATGAAAACAACATTGACATATCTAAGCGTGTCCTATTCATTGACCTCCCATGAGGATACAAAAATATATCTTGGTAACCTATTAGGTCCAAGAACACTTTCAAGATTTTGGAATTTGATTTCATTCCATATATCTTCCCGAGTATCTCTAGAAATGATGGTTATATAAATAAATGTGAAATGATCTAGAAACCCCTCATGTAAAAATATTGAGAAAGCTATATATAAATTAGAGTGATTAAAAAAATGTTAGAATATTTAGAAACCTATCATAGATAAAAAAAATGGTGTTGGTGATATGGCGCTAGAACCAGACTTCCAGATCTAGTTCTAAACATACATACCATCACAAAAAATGAAATATAAAAAATTCATAGAATCATAAGTTTATTGTATTTATAAATTATTCACAAAATATATCATCAACCAATAATTATACCATTTAATTAATTAGATAATTTATCGCAGTCCCCTTATAATATATTCACAACTCTTTAACATGTACAATCACCTGGGGAAAAAGGGAACATAATAAATGTGTGAGGTCAAATGATCAGTAATGGGAAAACATTATCAGTGATATATAATGTTATTATCAATTGATTATAAGAAAGTGAGATATGTTATCATGGGATTAATATAATTATTAATGGAATAATATAATAAAATCATAAAAAGTGGTCACGAGGTATGATATCATAATCATATAACATGGAATAAAATCTAGAAAATGATGATCTTGAAAGAATAATTTATTCCATAGAATAAAGTCATAAAATAATAATACAATAATAAAAAATCATTGGAATATAGAATATAAATGTTTCACTTTCAAAAACATATAAAATCATAACATATGCTAATCCTCTCTAATAATACCATCATAATATCATGGACAAAGATAGCTGCATCTTTCTTAGGAATAACATAATAGGAAAAGATAACACCATCATGTCCATGTATAATATTGTAAACAAATATAAATGTATCATGTTCATTTATGAAATAGATATATCATGAGATATAAATAATTACTCAATACATTGAAGGGATATATAATTTAGGTCCCACTAATAACATAATGATATATCCATACATATTAATTCCACAAGAATATGAAAACAATAAAAAATCCTTCAAAATCATAACATTATTAACCCAGGGATATAAAATAGGAATCAAAAGAAAAAAAGTGGCTATATAGATAAATAAAATTATATTAAAAAAAATGAATAATATGGTATTCAAACCATATAAGATAAATGTTATATGGAAAATTCATTCAATTCACCCCATAGATGAATTAATATGGATATATAGGTGAACAAATTTAATCATTAGACGAAATTATATGGCATTCAAGATAGAATTTTACTTGAATAAATATTAACATTATGCATGATTAATGATAATGTAAGACAAATGTAGTGATATATTATTTCTCTCATAGATATTTCATTTCAACCATACCATGCATACATATGAACTTAGTTATTAGTGTGGAAGATTATTTTAGAATAGAATATATTTATGGAAAAGAAAAAACTAGATTTGACATAACATATTAAATCGTTAAATGGTAGATTTTAAAATTGTATTAACATAGATAACAAAATTTAAAAGAATAAAATAAATTTGAAAATGTTTTAAGAAAATAATTGATTAATTTTTACACATATTAAAATAAATAAGGGACTATTTCTTTTACA
The DNA here is from genome assembly GCA_963277665.1 of Viscum album. NCBI lineage: Eukaryota > Viridiplantae > Streptophyta > Magnoliopsida > Santalales > Viscaceae > Viscum > Viscum album. Next base: position 621,609,768 of record OY728150.1, on the reverse strand, counting down.
ATTTAGGATATAAATGTAAGTTTTTTTAAAAATTATATTTTAAAATTGAATAATTAATACAAGATATAATATAAATAAATTCTTTTCAAAATAATCTTGATAATTTTTTTCAAGAAAATGTAAGAGAAATATTGAAGAGCTTTCAACCGTTTGGTGATGTTTTCATAAAAATAAAAATATAAGTCACATTAAAAAATCATCTACAAAAGGAGATTTAATTTCATTTAAAACATAATTTTATTAAAATGAAAAAATAATGTAATATTGAAAAAAATTGAGTTAAAGTAGAAAAATATTGGAGGGGAAGATTGTAAATGGAAAAGTTTTTCTTATAAACTTTATAGGGCCTACTAAAAGAAATTATAGGTAGGGAAGAATAAATACATCATTACAACTATGAAAATAAATGAAAAGTAAATTTGAATAATATAATGGAATAGTTTTATAAATAGAAAAAAATGAAGTAAAAGAGATAAGGTCATAGAGAACATAACCACAAGAATAAAATAGAGTGGGAAAGACCCCTTATCAACAATGTAAGTTATGAAATATAAATAATTAAGGGAGTGAAATATAGAATTAATACATCAAAAAATAATCATAAAATAATAAACTATATATTAAAAACCCTAGATATGATATATAGAAGATTAGAGTGGAAATAGGGGGAACCACTTGAAATGAATGTAGATTTGGATAGAGACTAATAAAAATATGGTGAGATAATTCATATTTATATATAAATATGGTAATGAAACAAATAATGGTTAAAAACTAAGGATAACCATTATGGTATATAATAAAAAAAGAATATTTACACGGAAATAATTGTTATGTGGAAGAGAAACCAATATCCTCATTTCCCAAGTCACTTTTTATGACCTCTAAATTCTTGAATAATTAAATTATAATTACTAATTACTTGATTCAGAACCTTTTCATGTTTATTTAATTTTTTATTCCTTTTAATTTATTTATTGTAATTTATTATTCATTTGTTAGTGTAATTTTTCTTGCATTGATCATTTTGTGGTTATTCGATTCATAATTCCAAAACTGCCATAATTTAATGATGATTGTTGTTGGTCACTATCAAATGGGTTCATAGGACCTATAAGTTTCATATTTTAGTTCTAATTTCATTTAATAAGTTTTAGAGTTCAATAGTTTAGCTGATAGTTAAAATTTAGAAAATTTCCTCCAATAAGACTGTTTTAGAAAATTAAAATGACTATGACTATTTACTTTCAATATAATTTTTAGAATGATTATTTTATCATTAAAAAATCATAAACATGATATTAATGGGCGATTTTGGTTATATTTATTCATGAAACACATTTTAAATAAAATTCTTGAAATATATAATTAAATATAGAACATCATAATCCACTTAAGAAGTATGAACTATCATGATTTTATAATGTTTTAAAAAGTGTATAAAAGAAAATAAAAAATAATAAATATTTGAGTTTCCTAAAAAAATTAGAGTAGAATTATAATTCTATTTAATGTTATTTTAAGGGTTACATAATTTAATTAAGGGGTAAGAGGAGAATAGAAAAGATAAGACATCAGTTTTAAAACCCTTACTTTGATATAATAATGACTTATGAAAAGGGTACAATGAGAGATAATGGGAAATATATCATCTATTATAGATCAATGGGATATTAATAAAATGGAAATATAACAATTTAATAAATAAATAAATATTAAGTATAAAACATTTTAAGAATAAAGAATCTCAATTAAGAGATGGAAAGAGAGTTTTGAGAACCCTTATCATGTTCTTTAAGTCACATTAATTGGATTGCATATATATCCTTTGATACGGTATCTTTTAGTTATAATAGATCCTTATTAAAATATAAAAGAGTGTTTATAGAGTGATTTGAGACACACGTTGGAAAAGGAATACGTTTTGGGAGTGAGGACAAAGGGATGGAGGAGGGATGCTCATATAGCCAATGAGGAGGGGTATCTTTAAATAAAACAATAGTTATTTTATTTATTTGGATCAATATTATGAATAGTGTTGATTATTATGACTTTTATTAGTGTTTGATTAAAATATATATGTTTATTTGGCATTTAAAGACACTCAAAACTGAATGGAACCTTTGAAGTATTATATTTATAGTAATGAATCAAAAATAGATTTTTATTCCAAAAAAGTATAAAATAGGTTTTGAAAATTGATTTTTAGGTTTTGAAATTAATTTTATTATTTTTAAATGAATTATATTACTCACTAAATAAATTTTAAGTGTTGAATTTTTTATATGTGATTAATTCAATATTAAATCATAATTATGTCATAGTACATATGGTATATAAAAAACTATATTTTTTACTATTTAACTAAAATTATTTTTTTTTTGAAAAATATAAAAAATTTACTCTAAACTGACCTATATATCTTGATTCAAAACATATTATCTATTTTATAAATTCTATATTTTTAAATTATGATAAATTTTTCTTCTAAATAAATATTTACTAAAATAGTTTTAGAGTGATGGAATTTATAAACTATAGTTACAATATTATATTAATAAAAAAATTTAATTTTATATTAACCATATTATATAAATATAATATCCAATTTATAATTATAATATTGCTTCAGAAATTCAACCCTCACTTTCCTCATTTTATTTATTCAAATCTAACAAGACTCTTTTAATTTTCAGATGCAGGTGGCCTCTCAACCACCAAGGGAGTTGATAACAATGCCTTTTATCAGATGAGAGGATGAGAGGATGGATTATCTTACCAAGTATCTCATTTCCTAGTATGATACTCTATTATATATTTAAGATATGTTTGTGAAATACTTCATAGTAGGAATTCCAGATACCCTTGTAATGAAAGCGATAAATGGAAACCATGAATTTGTGAGAAACACTATATGTATGAGAGGTTCTACATAAATTCATTTATTGGTTGATTTTATTATAGTTTAGTGTTATATAACTGGGAATTTCAGAACATATTTTCAATATAGTTAGGATATATGTGTTGTGGAATTGGTGTTGGGTCCATAGGAAGGGTTTTCTACGTATGCATGTGAAAGGAATCAAAACACATTTAGTTTGATAAAATTTAATGAGGAAAAACATACATTTTAAAGTTGTTTGACATGGATTGATGTGGTTCCTTTTATGGTCAAGAATCCATTCCAAATTCTATTACATAAAAGTTCATTTATTTAGGACTGACTCAATTTAGTTTAAAGTCACATCGAGTGGACCATGGGGTCATCCAATTTATGTTCGAGGACTATGACCACTAGAACTGAATTCTTATCAATGGTTTGGTTTGGGGTCATGAAGGAGTGAACCATTCTAGTTAGGGATTAAATTTGTTTGGAGGCCTATTTTACCTCTAACCCATTATTTGGACTTGAGGAGGATGAAAATATTATTAAAATCTCTAAAAATCAGTTTGGAGCAACTAAGTTGATCATTTTAAACCAAGAAAAATTTTAACAGTTACCTAAGAATATAGATCCTTTTTATTAAATGAATACCTGATTAATTATATTACTAGGACCCTAATTTTTTGGGAGAACAACTTTAATGATTCGTATTTTAAATGTAATATGTGATTTAAAGGGGATACATGAGTTTTTACAATGACCCAGTTATATATGTTTGGAAGTCATAGAGGAGTCCTTGATATATTAATATTTTTTAGTGTTCGAGCTATGAAAAAGTAGTGATAACAATTTTTTGTGACACTAGGGAGGCTTGAATGACCACAAAAGATATCTTTTTTATAAGGGGTAACCTTAAATGAATTATTATATGAATACACACCACTACCAAGATGGCATAAGTAATTCATGCAATACCTATTCTGTATAATGTCCATGGTCCATGTGAGTGGATAAATCTTTGAAGAGGAATATCAGTTTAAGGCTAGGCACTAATTAATTTTTATATGATGGGAAACCCTTCATGAAATATTCACATGGGACCCTTCACTAAGGGTTTACGAAGATATAACCTTGAAGTTATTATGTAGAGGATACATGTTTGCGAAATTATTATATACAAGGTATTGTCCATTTTTAGATTTGGACTTAAAGTCCACCTGAGGGAACCCTTCCTCATAGATTATATCATGAATGTTTCATTATTAAATAATGTCATTACTATAAATATGGGTATCTAAAAATATCAAATCCCTTGAAATGTGTGATAATAGATCAATTTATAAGAAAAAACGGTTTATACCCAATGAAATGTAGATAAATGAGTTGTAAAAGAATATCATAACCATATTTTCATTGCTATATAAAGTCAAGTGGAAAATTATAATCTTTTTTCGACCATCAAAAAATTACCATAACACAAAGATGTTTGGTGGTCATGATATAATACACTCACTGTGTTAAAAATGAAATTGTTCAATAAAGGAGTATGGATATTATGAGAGAATATTGTCTGCATTCAATAAGTGATGCTCCTTTCCATAGAATCCTACCAGAGTAATACAAATGATATCATGTAGAAAATGAGTCACATGATTATATAAAATATGTGTACCACATAATTATTATGTTCGCATATAATTATTATGTGGAAACTTGACTTGACTAATCAAAAATTCATATTTTTTTATCATTATTCTTCCAATCGTTTTCTCAATATCAGGGAAAATGCATCAACCAATTTTCAAAATAGGTTTAAAAAAAATTATTTTATATGTTTTTCAATCATACGACATATTTTTATTATTTATATCTCACAAGACTCTCCCACATTCCAATGGTAGGTTTCCTATTAATTTCACTGGGTGGTGACATTGGAACATTATTTCTAATGAGAGGATGGGAGGTTAGATAATCTAATTTTGGATATTTTATCCTAGTATGAACTCCTCTTATATATTTAGGAAATAATTTTTAAATCCTTTCTAGTAAAAAGATAATTAACCTTATCATGAAATTTATTGATTAAAATAATGAATTTTTGAGATACAATGTATGTATGTGATGTTCTTTTACCTCATTGGGTGATTATTCTATCATTTAATGTTGTTCAATTGGGCACTATGTAATTTATAACCCTTGGAGGAGGTAGGTGTTGTACAATAGGTATTTAGAAAATGAGGAGGTATTCTTATGTATCCTTATAAAATCAATAAAAACCCTTGTAGTACATTTCATTTTAAGGAGGAAATCCATAAATTTAATAGATGACAGATAAGGAACTATGAAGTGACTTTTAAGGTTATTAAACCATAACCAATGATGTCACTTTTAAGACCATAAATCTTATAAAGATTCCATGTAGTATAAATTCATATGAAGTAGAATATCATATTTAATAGTTTATGGTCCTATGAATATGTCCTCTATAATTACATGATTTATAACAATCATTTCACATTCATACATTTTAGGATATTTTTGGTTTATAGTTTTATATAATTAGGGAAAAAGCTTATATATCACTCCCTTATAATTAAAAGAAGATAATTACATTCATTATCTATTTTTCCATAAAATTGAATACTTAAATTTATACTACAATTTCATTAATAACATTTTTTTTATTTGATGTTAAATCCCCATAGTGTAATGTTAGACCATTCTATAGTTCCTTCTCATCCTTATGCCTTGTGAAAAAGATTTGAAAACATGGTATGAGCACAAAAAACATACTAAGATACATATAAAAAGGATTAAAGAAACATGTTATTACATTTCAAAACCATGAGATCATAAAAGAGACTTTTCCTTTAATATAATATGATTTTAGCTCAAATAATCATTTACTTATATATAAAATTAGTTATAGTGCACAAATTATTTCCTATAACACTTTATATTAAAAAATAATGTAATAATAATAATAATTAGGCATTCTTATAAAACATGATAACACACTAAATACATTTTTCTTAAAAAATAAATTTTTATCCTAAAAGGGGATAATCACTCCATTAAAACAAAAGATAATTGGGTTACCTTTTAAAATAAAACAATTTCCATGAAAACACATTAGTAAGCATAGAAAATTAATGTATGTTCACAGAGGAATAATCTTTATATAACGCTTAAATTAACCTTTATAATAACCCATATAAGTGGAATATCCAATAAATTCACAGTCCAACATTATTCTCTAGAGAACGTAATCATTACCAATGCATTAGAGAGCTATATTGAGTACAACCACCATCAAAGATATATCAGGATAACATGTTCTTAATAAACTATCTACAAGTAACATAACATGTATGAAACACATAAAATATTATATTTCTTTCATCAAACTCATAAAAAATAACATTTTGATCTCATAAGTAAAACATTTTCTTACATTGATATATCATTTTCTGTTATTTTTTTTTCAAAATTAAAATACCCAGAAAAAAGGAAATGAGGATTTATATTTTAAGAAAAATAAAAAGTTATAATGTAATCAAAACATCTAATAATGGTTATAGTTGTGGGAAACCTTTTGATGTCATAAATGTTTAAATAGAATATTCCCTCTTTTCATTTTTCTCAAAACATTCCATATGAAATATATAAAAATATTCCTTTTTCAAACCTTAAAATGAAATTAAAAATAGATATAAAATTTCTTTTATAACTCATTTATTTACATATAAATACATAAAAAAAATAATTTTACGAATATGGAGATAGAAGAAAACGATTGAGAAAATAAATCTTTAAATCATTTAAAACAATGTTTTTAATATAATGTGAACCTTACATAAAGTTGGGGTCAACATGCATATTATTTATCTTACTAAATAATAAATTTATGTTAGTAATATAATTCATTAATAAAATTTTTAATGTTTATTATTTATTTTATCTTATTTATTACCAAGTTATATTTATTTACTTAATCAATTATGTTCATGTCATATGTTTTGTTGATATTCAGATCATATATCCAAAATTTATTTGGTATGATGAATGTGGTCAATGAGGATATTATTCAACAATATAAAAAATAAAAATACCTATATAATTATCATTTTTATATATCAATTTTACTTTTAAAACCCACCAGGAAATATGGTTATGAAAAATGAACTACATTACAATCATTGAGATGGTAGGTCATATATACTCTTGAGTAATGTTTCCATTTTTCTACGAAAATGATTTAAAGAAGGAAAGTATTATTGTTTCTCAAGAAAATGATTATTATAAAATAAATATAATATTTTTCTTTAAATACATAATATATGGAATCAATGTGATACGGTCATGAAAAAACAATCACATCACTTTGTAGAGGTGGTAATCCAAAAATACGGATGAATAATGTTATCGTTTTCCAATGGATGGAAAAGTAAGAAATTGGATCATTTATTATATTTAAATAATTATAAATATATAATTAATATCATATATATGTATATATATATATATATTTATATTAAATCCATCATTATAACTATTCATGATATGTGGTGAAGGAAAATGAATTACATAGGTTCGTAAGGCGGTAGTGTGCTGTATTCATGAATGGTGGTTTCATTTAACATTTGATGGAATATAGAGATAGATATAGGCTATAAAATTAACATTAAAAAATATAGTTATATGGAATATACAATTTTTTTTATTTCATCATGTTTGAATATGATCCGATGGAGGTAGATATGAAATAAAATGAAATAACTCAGTTAAGAACTATACCTCTTCTCCAGACAACCTCTTTATGTTTATACCTAAAGCCTTCCTAGGTTGGTATTATGACAAAAACATGGAATATGGGAAGTCTGGAGGTATGTAAGAAATGTTTTTGGATATTTTTTGGGTGAACCAAATATATCTTGATGTCTGGAGAGGAGAGGAGTATGGGTGTCCATTTATAGGTGAGGGGAGAAACACTTTTGAAATACGAGAAATATTATATTATAATATCTGTCTAATCATATGAAATGCTTCCAAAATGAATTTTATTTTATTAGAATGAGTATATATTCAAAATATAATCATCCAATAAAATTAAAATAGTATTAAATATCATTTTGAACATTATAATTTGAATTAATCCATTCCTAAAATACGTTTAGATATCATTTACCTGTTTTTATACTTTTTTCAAAAGCACAATGATGTCATTTCATATGAATTTAATATAATTATTCCATTATTAAAAAATAAAAATATTTTACCATAATAAAAAATTATTTATTTTAAAAAACCTTAGAATATTGTTTCATTAATGATTTATTCCCTATATTTTTGTATTAAATAAATTTAAAATCAAGAGAGTGACATTTTGTATTTTTCATTACCAAAAATAATATATATTTCATTTTCAAAATAAATTTACATAAAAGTTACATAAAATAAATTATTTAATGATTATGGTATAAAGAAACTCATAAAATAGATTAAATTAAATTGTTACAGTTATTTTTAGTCCTTATCATATTATATCTGACCTTAATTAACCAATTTACCCTTACTGTGATGAAAAATATTTACTATGGTAACTATTAATAATAAAAAAAATCAAAGGGAATTATATAAAAACTTTCAAACACTTGATTCATAATATTTTAACCATTTTCAAATATTCAATACCTATAAGTTATGGGAATTAATTTACAATTAAACCCGCAAAATGTGATGAAAAATATTTTTTATAAAAATGAATTTTTCCAGTATAAGATGATCTTAAAATAAATTTATGAACAATAATAATCATTATATTAATTTAAATTAATATATATATATATATGTGTGTGTTTATAATATATTTATATTATTTACATCATTCATAATTGTGATTATTTTAATTAATCAAATTAGAAAAACATAATGCAATTAAAAATAGTTTTATGAAAAATGTGTTTTAATCCTAAAGATAAACTTATGCCAAAATAATGTATAAGGATCATTAAAATGTAATTAAATATATTATATAGATGTAAATAAGATTTTTTCGACATTTATATCAAATTCAAATCATTTTGGTACATGTAAATGAAAATAAATGACAGTTTTAAAAAATCGGTATTTTCACTATTCAAAAAAAATTAGTCTTTTGAGAAAAATACCAAAAATTTAACCTAAGATAATTTTGATATGATTATTTAAAAAATTATATAATTAATTATAAAATAAAATTTCAAATACGACATAATTTAAATAAAATATTGTCTCACAAAAGGCAACAAAATCTATTTTTCGAAGAAAATTTATTTTTGAAGAATAAAACGACATTAGTAAAACATTAGTTTTTATTTTATAATAATTAATAAATAGAATTTTATTGAGTGGGACCCATATATATATTTCATAATTTTTTTAATCCAATTCATATCCTTCAATTCAATGGGTATGTCATGCAGTTCATATTTAACTAATAATATTTCATGGTTTGTTTATGTTCAGTGCTGCATGTTGCACATGTTATTGAATATAGTGTTATGGTATAATCTCTGATAGTTATATTCCTATACCAATTAATAAATTTAATCTTCTCAATTTGAAATTTAGTATATTAATCAAGGGTTTAAAATTTAAAAAAACTTTTTTTGAAAACCCACATCGTAATAAGCGTTAATAATACTTCCTCTTGAAAAAGAGGGAAAGGGAAATATGAAGGTCATCTCGAATAACCCAAAACAAGGTTCCCAATTATGAGGAAAATAATGGGAAATTAAAATATGTACATAGAGGAAAATATCAATGTATAAATACTGATGAATATTGACAGAGAACATTGGTCATAATAATGATAATAATAATGATAAAATCAATGACTACAAAACCATAAATTAAAGAGGCATGAAAAAGACCATTGATCCATCGGAAATAAAGGATAACATTATAGTTTCAAGATAATTTTACTATGGTTTAGGGATTAATTTACCATATATACTAATAACACAAGGAAATATACTTTTTTGGTATGTATAATTTCATCTTTAAATCAATTTCCACCATAATCTCATATTTTTCTCCAAACGACAAGTATTCTAAACGAATTTTTCATTCCTAAATAATTAAAATCAACTTTTAATAGATCTTATAATCCAAAAAAGGATAATAATATATTTCTTCTACCTTAATATATTAACCAAAATTTAAATGGCTAGAATAAGGTAATATGATACCCATATTTAATAATCCAACTTATAAAGAAATAATATAATAATCTCCAAAATTCCACATTTACATCGAAGGTTTAATATAGATCATTACATAAAAAATTACCCTATATCATAAATATCCATAATAACCTCAACATTAAAGAAATATTTTAACTTTAAAGGAAATATTTCCTTTCAACCTACATCCCCCAAAATGTAATATCATTATCCCAAAATAGTAATTTGTTTTAATAGTAAGGGATATATATACCTAAATCCAATAAAACGTTTCCATGTAATATCATCAATTACCCTAAAATAAAATCACTTAAAACCTCAAAAGGGGTGTTAATGTCTTTGAACATATGATAAACCTTAAAATTATAAACCCATTATGGTGTTTATAACTCTTAAGTTAACATCTCATGAAAACATCATATTCTCAAAGTTTATCTAATCCCCCTTTTGATACCAATTATAACGAAACTTATCATTTTCAACCCATAATCACATGATTTATAATAAGGGTTTCACTTTATTACATTTTGAGGAACATCATGGTTTAAATTATTATAGAATTAGTAAATACACTTACATATCACACCCTTTTAATAAAAATATTATAGTTACACTCAATATCAAATTTTCCATAAAAACATTATAATTAAATTTAAACTCCTATTTTTTTTAAAACACATTCTCTTCATTAATGTTGAACCCCCATAGTATAAATTTAATACTTTATATAGTTCCAAATCATCCTTATGACCTATAAGAAACATTTTAAAACATGGTTTCAGAAAAAATAGTAGTAAAGGGCCTATAACATCTAATAATAAACTTTTTTGTCCATTTCAAAACAACGAGATCATAAAATTGTAACATCCCCGTCTTAATGTAACTAAACATTTCATCATTTATGAAAAATAAATAATACATTACACAAGATGATTCTCAAAGATCATATTTGTTTAGTACCTTTGGAAACATGGAATCGTAAATTCCATTACATGAGTGAGATATGTTATCTCCCCCCAAGTTCTCCAAGACAATCAATCATCTTAGACATATCATACATAAAATATATATTTATAACCTAGGGAAGGAAACAAAAAATGGAAAAGATCATATTACTAGTAAGGGTAACCAATAGATATATGTTAGCATAAACATGAGTATGAGAATGTGATCATAACATTAGAATATCATACCCTATATATCATAAACATGAATCATGGAATAAATGTTTGCAGTTCATATGGACTGAATCATAATGTAATAAAGAGCCTAACCATGAAAGCATAACACATGAGTAAGACAAGGAATTTTGGAATACAAATAAACATGTAACTTCATTATTTATATGTTAAGATGAATTGATCTATCTTATTATATACCATCATGGGGACTATATTTAATAGGTGGGAAACACCACCATCCCAAGTCACAGTACTTTCCTTATAAAGGATCGAGTTTCTCTACCGTCCCATAGTGGATCTGGTTTCCTTATATTCCTATAGTGTATCAGCTTTCCCCATATTCCTAGATTAAATCATGTTCCCCCATCATCTAATATTCAATGGGACTACACCTACTAGGCAGGACACCCCACTATCCCGAGTCGTTGTCCTTTCCCTATAAGGGATCAGGTTTCCCTATCTTCCAATAGTGGATTGGGCTCCCCATATTTCAAAGTGGATTAAGCCCATCGTCTTGAATCACATCATTATCTCATGAGATATAAATCATCCTATAATTTATTATAGGGAGATATAGGTACCACCTGTCAGATAATTAAATTATATATACAATCCCACATTATAATAAAATTTACATCATATCACGATCCATAAAATAATGTGGTTTTCATAAACATCATAACATAACCCATGAAATGGAATGGGTGTCAAAAACATTTCAAATTATCATTTACTATGTAAAATAGGTAGGTATCATAATAATTTCATCAAATAATATCCCATGAAATGTAGTTGATTTTAAAGTCATATAACATGTGGAAGAGAAATAGGTGACCTAAACAATATTCCATCAAAACATAAACCATTAAAGAAATAATATGAATGGTATTATTGGATTATATCCATAGTAAAGAATAAAACATAACAAAGTATGCCATCTTAGATGGAGAAGTATCTTGAAGGATCACTAGAAACATTGCTTAAGAAAAATATACTTTCTTGGGAAATAATTTTTATAAAACCTCCTCATAATCAATTTCTTATAAATAATTCTTTATAATTTAATTTAAATAATTTCTTGGTAAAAATATATTTTCCTCTATGATGAATTCTTTTTAAAACATAAATCATTTTGAAAAACTTTTTATTTTAAAATATCCTTGAAAACTTATAAATGAATCTTGAAAATGTTTTGACTCCTTTTTCTATAAAACACCTTAAAAATCATTACGAAATCTGGGAAAAAAATTTAAATCCTTTTTTAAATAATCCTAAAATCAAAAAAGAATGCTTTAAATTATTTTGAAATATCTTTTCTTTTAAAATAATTTGAAAACCTAAAAACAAATCTTGAAATAATTTTTAAAACCTTTTTCTAGAAATTGTATTGGACAACTTATAAATAAAGATTCAAATAATTTAAATCCATTATTAGGAAAATAGTCTTTTGAAAACATATAAAGGAAGCTTTTAAAATAATTTAAAACAATTCTTAAGAATAAATAAATTTTGAAAAACTTTTTATTTTAAAACCACTTTAAATTCAAAAAAATTCCAGAATATTAGGAGAAACGTTTCTTAAAACATAACCTTATAAACATATAAATGAATCTTAATAGAAATGATGGTCACAATGTTGGGTGGGTCTGTACATGTCGAACATTACCTTTTCACCTTAAAAGTTATGAAAAGTTCCTTGATCAAAAAATGATAAGAATATTACTTTTAAAAATGGGTTTTAAAAAGTTAAAAAAGGGTTAAAATGTTCTATAAATACCATAGTATAATAGTAAAAAAACATTTTTAGAAAACATAGTTTGAGAGAACATAGTTTTCTGACTGAAAGGATAAATAATGTTGGAATTTAATAAAAACATTTTTTCAATTGTATTAATTACCAAAGAGTGGAAAATAATTCCATTACAAGGATATATAATTCATATCCATCGGTTAATAAAATTCATTACATTTCTTGAGATACAGATCAAAATATTTCATCAATGGGTAATCATAAACTATCTTGATAGAGGATGATATTGAAGTTATAAACCGTTACCACTTTGGTAAATTTAAATAATAATGGAATGAATAAAATTAAATGAATCTTAAAATATCAGGAAAATAAGTATATTCATGATATTAAATGTCAAAAGAAATTCTATACACCTCCTAGAAAAATATAGGTCCATAACATAGAATGTGTATCAAATAATGAAAATTGAGAAACAATTACTATATCGATTTAGTATTTTTAAAACACAACCCCCATGAAATAAATATAGTAAAATGGATATGTAAATTCCGATAAAATTAATTATAAGAATAATATAATACATCCATGGGTAGTATAAACACCACCCTAATGAAATGAGTTGTGAATAAGGCACCTGTCATAAGAAAATAAAAAGTGAGATCAAACTCCATTACCATATTTCTTGACTCTCTTCGTATACATTCAAATATATTTTATAATAAATATAAGTTTATTACACATATTTTATAGAACCATATTATTATATATAATACTTTATATTTTTCTATTATGACTTTATATTATTCTCTAGTTAACAATTCCATGTTAATGTTACACTTCAGGTAATATTCTCTTTCTTTTCCTTACATGTGTCTAAATAGGTAATATTTTTTTGTTCCTAATACATATGTCATGATTTAAATAATGTAAAAAATGAAATAAAAATAATACATATTCATTATATATATATTTATAATAATATATATAAAATAGAAGTATGAAATGGAATACATCGTTCATGGAAATGGTAGGTCGTATGTACACATAAACGTTTTTTCCGATTTATTTTCATATCGAAATAATGAAAGTAAGTGATTTATATCTATATGTATATGAATATATACTAATTATAGTATAATAATTATTTAATATATATCATATAAATTTACTAACCCATCTTTAATACAATCCATGTAGAGTGTGAACGGATCATATTTCTTGGAGGAGGTGGTAGACCACACTTCCCCAAACAAAGCTATCATATTCACCCAAAATGAATAGAATGAAGGTATGATTTATATAATAATTAAATAAGAATAAATCATAAATTTCAGAAATTTAATGTAAAAAATTTGTGCCCATCATAATTCCCATCCATGAGATGTGGTAAAGGAATAACGAATAACATCATTTCATTAGGCGGTAGTTTGTCGTACTCAAGAACGATAAGTTTGTTACCCATTACCCTTAAAAAAAATCTAAATATATTTTGGATAATTATTTTATTATATAGTCATGAAATCATAATATTTTAGTCGGTATAGAATGAAAATAAAACTAAAGAGCTTGAAGAAGGATGTTACCTCTTATTAAGGTAACTCCTTTTGGTTTTTACCAAATGGATTCCTTGGATGGACATATTCCAAAGAAGAGGCATATAGATTGAGGGGACATATTTTGATGACATACATGGAGGGATATTGATTGAAACAATGTGGAATGAGAAGTGTGAGGAAGTGGGAGGGGTGAGTGCGTTTATATAGTGGAGGAGCAGTGGCATTCTTGAATATTTTTGGAAAGTGATTTCCAACCGCATTTTTTCCTACAAAAGGTGGATCCAATAATGATCCAAATTCAATAAAATAGCTTATAGGGTATAATATTTTTCAAACAATTAATTTTAGAAACGTTTTCAGGTCATTTTTTCTCTTCAGTTTAAGGTTTATCCCCTTGTTAAGGTAATTTTTCTCTGAATCATTGTAATTAATTTTAATCAGATTCACTAATATGTTTGGAAAAAATAAGTTTACCTTATTAGAAAATATAAATATTTCTGATTACAAATATCAAATACATTTTTCAAATTTCCAATCAAATAAGTGGTAGAAATAATGTAAAATTAATCCCACATATGGGATGATAATGCATGTTTTTAAAGTAAAAAAGTTCAAAGGTTTTATAGGTTTTTATATACAATTTCAAACTAAAATTTATCCCAATGACCTAAATTGGATTAATTGATGTATAATTGATATAATTAGGCTCTAAAACCAACTATTATTATAATTTAACCATATAAATAAATTATACAGAAAAGCAGTTTTGAATTAAAATTCAATATTTGTCGCTATTAATCAAAAACTAAAAATTCACTAAAAAATACCAAAAATTTACCGTAACCTAATTTTTTTGTTTCTATTTCCAAAATTAATTTTATTTTGAAATTTAAAATTTATAAAAGTTCCAAAATTAATATTTAAAATAGGTTTTCAATTAAAATGTGGTAAAATTACTTTTATAAAAATATTGGGTTTTATTTGTTATATAGGGTTTGTTCCTATCACAAGCCTATATAATATTTGAAATAAATGAATAAAAATATTTGATTGAATATATAAAATATATATTTAATTAATATAATTCACCAATATTAATTAATTTAATTTATTAGGATAAAATTCCTTCATGATCATAAAAGTAGTTTTTATGAAAACATTCCCTTTATAGTTAATTGGTTCTTATATTCATTTCTAATTAATTTGAAACTAATAAATTCAACCATGTATTTTCATAAGTTATTTAATAATATTTGAAACAACCAACATAACAGGTAGATTATATCATACTATATTAAATAAAAATATATTTTATAACATATTATTGTTCGGTAAAACTCGATCTTGCATGTTATGCAAGTCATCGAGGAAAGTCATTCATCCGATAATAAAAGATAACCTCAATGTTCCATATAGGAAAAGATAAAATTTATGTAACGTGTAGAGAATGATTAATTTTTTTTGTATATAATGCAATCCAATATTAGTGCTTTACTAATAAAAACTATTTTCAGTGTTGCGTGAAAGGAAAAATATCAAAAAGATTAAATTAATTTCTAAAACAAATATTTCAAAAAATATATAGGTGTTACATTTTACCCCCCCTAAAATGAATTTCACCCTCTAAATTAATATGTGTATTAAATGATTTATTCTTGGAATTTCCTTTCATAGAAACAAAAATCATAAAAATTAATGCTAAAACATACTTTAGAAAGGAATGGTTGGAAAAATGATAGCTACCCAAAGTAACACATAACATGGTTTCCATGTGCAAGAATATTGGTGGAAAGTGAAAATATGGACATGAAGAAAAAGTGTAAATATTTATAGGGATAAATTGAGTTCATTAATAACATACAAATGAATGATGAATGAAAATTTAAGGGCCTTAGAGTCATAAATATGTGATGATTTAAAAGTACATCATTTTAAAAAAAAATTATTAGGACAATTTTTTTTATTATTTTCATAATGTTGAGTAGTTATTTTATTGACCAAGAATTTAAGGAAATATAATTACTTTATATATTTTAATAAAAAAACTTTATTCCTTTGGTTATGCTTCAATTAATTTATAGTTCATACATTACTTCATGAAATGGATATCCAAAATTTAACTTTGATTTTTGAAGCACTAAAATAAGTTTTTAACGAATCTTAAGGCCCATAAAAGAGTGAAAAGTCAAACTATTTGTCCCTAACTATTCTATGAAGTAAATATAGTTAATTAATTAATATCTAAACCTAAAAAGTAACACTGCTGGTTTATCATTAATATTTATTCAAATTTTTTTAAGCAAATAAATAATTACACATTTACCAGGACATCGTGTAGGCTAGTGGTAGGTATGAAACTCTTATCATCCTTCTATCATGGGTTCAAGACATCAAAACCTTGCCGGACTTGATGGGTATTCAACTAACATAAAATGTTTCATTTTATAAAACCACATTGATATAATTTTCAAAATAAATATGATGGACATACTTGAAATTCAGTTAATCACAAAATATCCTTTTAACTAAGGTTTTCAATAAAACCTCAATACATAAATACATCATTGGAAGTTTAACATAAACATTCCATAAATTGTTATCCTTATAAGCCTTCTCAAATAAGAAAATCCAAAACATGAGAAAGAAATTCATGAAATAGGATTAACACTGATCCCCCATATATCAACATTTTCTCCTAGTTGTCACATTCCAAACATGTGAATAACCTCATCATAAATTCTTTTGAAACATGGTTATAACCATAATTACAATAAACCCTTTCAGAAAACTTGCATGATTCATTATTCCAAATATTACAAGATATATTAAATTAATCCAAGAAGTTGTAATCTTCATCTATGATTACACAGACTACTTTTTCAAAAAATATTTAATTTTTTGTATGGTCATTGCTATTATCCAATTTACTTTATCCAAAACAATCATCTATTTATCCAAAATAAACAAAATTTTCTTTATATCATGAACACATTAAGGGTTACCTTCCCTTAATCAAAATATCACCTTTCCATTAAATCACTTTTCTATATCTCCATCACCACTCTACATATCCTTTTAAATACTTAATGAATGATTATAATTAAAATACTTATATATTTCAGGATTTATATAACATAATCTTTGAATTAAAAAACACAAATACTTCATTCATACAACTTTATTATGAAAACATTATTAAGGAATCTTAAAACCATTCCATAATAAATATTTCATAAAATATAAAATATGAATCACGTCTTAAATTTTTCTCAACCCCGATCTAATTATTATTTTTATGTTTAATGTAAAAAATAATTAAAGGACATTCCATACCTTTTACATATTGTTTGTGACTCTTTATATACAGTAGTATAAAAAATAATCTTGAAACTTCCAAATTATCTTCATGAGATTTCCAATTTGGAAATTTATTTTCATCACGATCAAACTTTCCACATCTGAAACATTCAATGTAAAACCAGGTGTGTAGTAAAGAATTTTTGAATTCTAAAATTATTTCCTACGGGGGTGTCAAACAAGGTTTGTAGTAAGACCCATTTTTTGTACCAGGTTACGCTCGAGTCAGACTAGATGCACCTTGTTAGAGTTTTTACTCCTAGGTAAATCTATTCAAGATAGGGATATATTTCCAAGAAACCACTCACTCTATCATTTACCAAAATTTGAGGATAGTTGCTTAAACTTTAAGTCATCCTTATACTTATCCTTAGAGACATCCCTAGACATATCCCTAGAAATATAAAAAGGGATATCACTAATATTTTATCATCCAAGTTTACAATTGTCGAATAAACCTTTGCTCTGATACCAACTATAAAAAACTATTAAAAAAATAATTATACATTACATCATTTATATGGAATAATTTAATAAATTACCCAAACTGACACCCAAAGACTACATTAGTTTAGAGCCTTTGGAAACATGGAAACAAAAAGGTGGGTACATGGGTGAGAAATATTATCTACCACTATGATCTCCATGACTATAACCCCTCCTAGACATATCATAAATAAAATATATATTCATAACATGAGGAAGTAAAAAGAAAAGGAGTGATCCCAAATTCTGAGTAATGTTAAAAAAGGGAGATATGTAAGTATAAACATGATAATGAGAATGTTATACTAATATTAGAAGATCATAACCATTATATCACAGAAATTAATCATGGAATAAATGATGTCATTTCACAAGGAACGAATCATAATGAAATCAAGATCTTAATATATGAAGGAATAACATAGGAGTAATACATAGAATTGTGCCTTCACATAATCATGTAACATCATTACCTATAATTTAATATGAATTTATTGAACTTATTAGGGAACTTCATAGGGACAACACCTACTAGGCGGGACACATCACTATATTTGGTCGAAGTCCTTTATTTGAATGGGATAGGGTTTCCCCATCTTCCCACAGTGGATTGGGTTTCCCGATCTTCTCATAGTAGATCAAGTTTCCCCATATTCCCATCTTCATGGGGACTACTATAAGGCCCTAGCCTTAAACCTTACTTAATCTTGAGTTATTACAAGATTACAGATTGAGGATCTTTTTAGGTTTAGAGTTTTAGAGAATAAGATCATGAAACTTGCATTACATTCCATATTTAAACAAAGTGGTTACATAAAAGACAATATTCATTCTTCCCATCAACGGAAACATATTTAAAATAAAACACGGATTCTTTCTTGACACATCCTTGACACTATCATCACATCATGTACCTTTCCCTTGACCTGTGAAAAACATTTCAAAAACTTGGGATGAGCATAAAAAGCTCAGTAAGAGTTATAAAAATATGGAAAGGAAACATGAGTTCATATATACATTAGAATGAAATCATACTTTACCCATAAAACATAGGCATATCAAATCATGAATAAATCATAGAAATCATAAGACATAAAAGGTATCTCGAGGCATTTATAACATTCTTACGTAGGGAGTAACCCTCTTGGTTAGGTTTCGAATACCCACCATAGTATATTCCCTAAATCTCTTCGGAGAAACCTTAACGTTTCACTCCTTCGCGTTACCCAATGCATTGGAGAGCTATATCAGGCTCACCTGCCCTTAGTTTATCACGAAACCACCCGTTTTCATAACAATGCCCAAGAACCATAACATAAATGTATCACATAAAACATTCATAAAGGAAATATAACATTTCCACATTTAAATCACAATATAACATTTTAGGATATTGAAATAATGAATCCATTAAAAAAACCATTTTCAAAACCATTTAAAACATTTAATAAAGAGATTTTTGAATCAAAGTGTCCCATACCACCTTGAAGCTTTTAAAATTTTAAACCATTAATATCCATATAATTAAATCCTTAAAACCATTTTGAAAACATTGATATTAATAAGAACAAATAATTAAAACATTTAAAGTGATATTTTGGTTAAAGGGGTTTTACCAAAATTAGAGACACTTGAATACAATAATTGAAGAATAACATTTAGTCAGAACTTTATAATATCATGAGAAAAAATGGATTCATGATATAATATTCCAAAGGACAGTATATACACCATATAAGAGTGAATTGGTGCATAAGAACAATGAATTCTCAATAGAGATGTAAAATGTGATGAAATCCCTTATAAAGAAGATATCCTTAAATTAAGGATAAATCTATCTCAAAATTATGTGTGACAAATACAAATACACCCAATATAATTGGATATTAAGTGTAAAACAATAAAAGTTCATTCACACATATTCAAAGGATGACATATTCAATAACTACATGTTGAACCCAATGAAATCGAAATTGGGTTAAAAAGTTCCCTTGGTAAAATTCGACAGCCTAACGGCGTCACTTCAAAAATTCAGAAAATGAGTTGATGAGAGATAAAAAGGGAATCTCATCACTTGGACATAAAATTTACGTCAATCAGGATATAGAAGAACATATCACAACATAATATTATGTTAATTAAAAGACATAACAAACGAAGTCTTTTAAAAAGAGGAGGGTGAAAGGTCCCCTTACCGAGTTGGGTAACTTTCGAAACGTACACCCCATGGAATAAGGGTCATACAATAAAGATGCAAATACCCATAAATGATATTATACTACACAAAGTGTATAATAATATGCAGTACATACACCACTCAAAGGAAATTGTGGCAAATGTAGCATAAATCTCACGGGAATAAAGGTGAGATGAAAAATCCCTTACGAAAACTCAGCAGCCTAACGGCGCCACTTAAAACTTCCAAAATGGATTGATGAGTGAGAATAGGGTCTCTCATCATATGAAAAATACAAATTACAGTAAGAGTAATATAAAATAACATCCCAATAACAAGAAAGATGAGCTTTAAAAGGAATGACATAAAAGAGTGTACATAAAAAGAAAGAGAGGAGTAGGATCCCTTACCTCGGGTCCGACTTGACTCAATCGTTCTTTAATATCCTGAATAATAAACTTGAGTTAATTTATACTTCCTTAAGAACCTTTTTAAAGTTCATTATTCCTTTTATATAACTTATTATCATGTCATAAACATTATGTAATCATTTAAGTTAATAATGTTTGTTTTGCCGATATTTGGTTCTTAAGTCGAAAGTGGACTTCTTACAATTACATGTTGTTCATGTGGTCAAAGGTTCATTATATCCAGAATTGTATTCATGATGTATATATCATATATATCATATATATCCAGTATATTCATGCATTTATAATATTACATAACATTTAGAGTTAAGAAATGAAATCCACCGTTCATGGAGACGGTAAGCTGTACGTACGCATGAATGCTACTTCCATTTTTATTTCATATTTAATGGAATTAAAACATAATGATAAATAATAGTATTTTAATTACAGTATGGTATCATATATAATATAATTAAATATATCCATTATACATACCACATATGGTATTAACGAATCAAATCACTTTGAGGGGGCGGTAGTCTGCACTTCCTTAAATGAAGATATCGCGTTTACCCATGATGGAAACCATAAAGGTACGCCATAAATTAAAAATACAGAAGCTTAAGTAAAAAATAAACATATTAGATATCATATATAAATATATTTTCATCTTAATGGCCACATTTTAAGGTGTTAGAAGAATGTTGAACAATCATCCTTTCGGGAGGCAGAAATTCGCCGTCCACGGAAACAGTATGTTCTTTAACCCTTAGATGTAGGTGTGTGTAAGTGTAGCTCTAATACTTCTTATAACAAAATCCTAGTATATTGAAGATATTGGAGTTGTTACAAGATAAATTAATAAAAAGAGTTTAGGGGGTTGGAGTAGCAAAATAAACCAAAAGGACTCAAGTGGAGACATTACCTTAAAATCGGGTAACTCCCTTTGGTTTGAGCTCAAAGGATTCCTTGGGAAGACTTCTGCCCAAATTGAGGCTTCAAGGAGTAATATAGGGAAGTGGAGAGACAAAATGGGCAGAGGTTTGCCGAGACAAAGGCTTTGGGAGTGTGGGTAAGGAGGTAGAGGTGGGGGCCTTTTATAAGAGGAGAGGAGGGGCACTCTTGGAAGGTAAAGAAAAGTCACTTTATTTTAAAATGGTATTCGGATTTAAGAGGTCCCACATTGATGTTATTCGAGGATAAGGTTATAAGGGTTCGAAATAAACTCATCCAATAGGTTTTGGACATTTGTAGGTCTTAGATATTACATTATCTTTCCATTTTATTTAAATCATTAAATAATGTGGTCATCGCTGCATCATCATGATGTCATAAATAATTTAATTTATTTAATGTATAAAAATTATAAAACAAATACTATGATGTAGTAAACCTTTGTAGCTTTCCAATTAATATTTATAGTCAAAAATATGATTTGTATAACCCCATGTTAAAATTGTTTTAGTAAAACATTTCATGTTTGTCTCATTTTTACTTTTAGTTTAAATAAAAAGATATTAATGTAATTTTCCAACCAAAGTGGCTTCATGGGGTCCCCAAGTTGACCCATGGGTTTTATTTGTCGTCCATGACACATCCAATGAGGTTAGGACATGTGTCAAGTTCATTTCATATTATTAAAACATTATTTTTACCTTAAACTACACTAATTACCTCTAATCGAGATTAAAAACTTAATAAGTTACTATTCACCAAAAAATTATTTTTATCCCATTGAACCACATCTTACTTCTTAATGACAACCATGTATGTCGGATTTTTGAAATTCAAAACACAATGATGGAAAAATTTCATTTAAACGGAAAAAATCAGTTTTTATAAGTACCACTTAGTGGTTTCACTATTCATCAAAAATTAAAGTTTTTCAGAAAAATCCAAAAAATTCACCCTAAGCTATATTTGATATTGAAAATTCAAAAATGAAGTCTATTTTACAAAATTTAAAACATATAAGTCACATTAATTAATTTAATAATTAATTCCCATTGTCAGAGCAAATAGCGTGTTTTTGTGAAACAATAAGTATCAAAAGATTGACACTAGTTTAAGTCTGATTTCAAAGTGAAATTAATTCCAACGACCACTTTTGGATTTAATGGTAAAAATATATTCTAATTTCACTTTAAAACCAATTAAAAATATAATCTAATCATATAAATAAATTAGATTAAAAAGAGGTTTTGAATTAAAATACAACATTTAACACTATTCATTAAAAATGAACTTTATCAGAAAGATACCAATAAATTTACACAAAGTAAATTTTGATGTCCCAATTCTTAAGAATAGTTTTATTTGGTCCAAAAGGATGTATAAGAGTGAAAAAAACTATATTTAATGACGGTTCTCCATCAAAAGGCGATAAGTGAACCTTTAGTGAAAACTAGGGCATATACGCCTAAAATTGAATTATTTCCGTATTTTATGCCCTTTATCTTTTATTGGATAAATGTAAAAACATTTAAAAACATATATAATAATATTTTATTTATTTATATCCATTACCGCCAATACAACGGCTGCATGTTAACTACCATTTAAAATAATATTATTTTATTATTAGAGTGCAACGTAATATTCCCAAGAATCTCGTTGTTGCGTGTTGGGTACGCCATCGAGCATAGCGTCCCCTTTAAAGTCATATTAATATTTTATTCACAAATATGGATAAATATGAAAATGTCATATTCTTTATTTACCTGGGGTGTTACATCCTTCCCCCCTTTTGGGAATTGCGTCCTCGCAATTTTAAAAATTGAGCTTGGAAACATCGGAACAAGAGTCGGTAAAACAATCACTTTAAAATAAAGGATGATAAGTACAAAGGTCACCCGAGTTAACCCATACTAGGATTCCATGTATAAAAATATGGACATGGAGGAGAAAACATAGGGTCATGTTCTTGAGGGAGAGTGATAGTAAACTTGTCTAGGAGAATGTTAACCATAAGAAAATCACAAACTTGTGATGGGTTAAACGGTATTCGATTCCCCAGTAGGAAAAGTTAATAGACAACATTTTTGTTCTAAGTTACTTTTTTTATTGAGGAATTTATTCATAAGGAAACATAATCACTTATCATGTTGACTTTCAACTTTTACTAGATTCTTTAATCAAACTCATATTTTTTCCAAAAGACGAGTATTTAGGGAGACTTGTTCGGATTAAGAGTACTATAATCAACTTATAGAGAATCACCTAATCCACAAAATAGAACTATATACTTCCCATGTATTTAGACTTTAACCAAAACCAAAACCAAAAAAGGTTAGTACAAGATTAGAAAATCCAGAAAAGGATAACCCTTTATAAAAAGAAAATCTATTCTTAACCTCCAAAATTTGTCCATAAAATCCTTCAAAGTAAAACAAACTAATATTGAAACCCAAATATTTGAAGGTTTTAGTCACATAGTCTTTCAAGTTAAATTGCAAAATTTATATACAAACAACATCAGTTGCTCTTAAAGTCTCATATTGAAAAGTAATTAACCTAATCACATATCCTCCATGATAGGTTAATAAATTTCCATAGATAACACAGAATCAACTTACTCTTAATCCATAAAATCATATAACTAACAAGAATCAGTCAAAATAACCAGGGACTTCACATAGTCCAGTGGTAGGCGATAAATACCAGTCGCACTTTGGTTGTGGGTTCGATTCCCGCAGCTTTGTCCGACGCGACGGGTTGTCACACGGTCTGCGAATTGTCCTTTTTCCAAAACTATATAATTCTCAAATCATTCCCCAAAAAGGGATAAAATCATCAAAAATAACCATAACACAATTTAACCTCAATTTTATCTCATGCCTTTAACTTCAATCATAACATATAGTAACCCATAATTACCTCAAAAGTAAGGAACATATAAACCCAAATGGTTCTTTATAACTATGTCCACAAAAGAAAAGATAACTATTCCTTGAATAAAGTTTTCCTATATTAAACATCAGGGTTACACATAATATAAAAAGTCTTCTAATGTAACCCCATCATCAAAAGAGACTTAATACTCTTAAGAATTTCACCATAACTCTTGAAGCCCTTATATGTTGAAATCTTACTCATTCAACATTCTTCATGATCCATTAACCATTCCTTTCCAACTTATTCCGAAATACCTGTTTCCTACAAACAAAATCATGAATCATATCCTAAGATTCCAAAATAGGAAAACAATAGTCATGAAATAATACATACCTTTGATTGGTCATTGTCAGTTTCTTCATCCTCAATCAGAATAGCATTAGGTATTGGTAAACGAACATTTTTAAGCTCTTGGTGACCCCATTCACAAAACTTCTTCATAGGACATATGTTTTTGCATAACAACCATGCACACCACATTTAAAACATTCAATAGATCCCTCAGAAAGAACTTCTTTCCCTTTCCTCGAGTCAACTGTATGCTTCCTTTTTCCATGGCAGGTTCTTGCTTTATGACCTTCATTTCCACATCTATAGCATATTCCTGTCCCTTTGAAACATTTTCCTAAGTGTTTCTTTCCACATCTTTGACACATAGATTTTTGAACACACTTACCTTTATGATTATTACCTGTACATCTGTAGGGATTTGTTTCTCGCATATATGATGCCTTAGAGAAATCACCAAGGTTTAGGTGGTCAATCATGACTCCAGATAGTTGGTTGAGGATAATCACAAGAGTTCTCATTGCATCTCCCATATCATTCAGTTTCTTGCTCAAAAAACTGTCACAGTTTCCTTCACATCCACTGTTACTTTGGTGCCTGCTAGATCCAGACATTTACTAAAACCAAAAAGGTCAGTGTGAGTATATAAAAAAACCATCATGTAATAATGAGGAAGATAAACACTAAGATATACTTACTCATTCACATTATATAAAAGTAGGACTTTTTCTGAAATCCTAACCATTATGGTAATGCCACTTATTCTTAAAGAATACCCTAACCTCTAAAGTTATCTAAACCGACCTCTGATACCAACTATAAGGCCCCAACATTAAACCTTACTTAATCTTGAGTTATTACAATATTACACATTGAGGATCTTTTTAGGTTTAGAGTTTTAGAGAATTAGATAATGAAACTTGCATTACATTCCATATTTAAACAAAGTGGTTACATAAAAGACAATATTCATTCTTCCCATCAACAGAAACATATTTAAAATAAAACACGGATTCTTTCTTGACACATCCTTGACACTATCATCACATCATGTACCATTCCCTTGACCTGTGAAAAACATTTCAAAAACTTGGGATGAGAATAAAAAGATCAGTAATAGTTATAAAAATATGGAAAGGAAACATGAGTTCATATATACATTAGAATGAAATCATACTTTACCCATAAAACATATGCATATCAAATCATGAATAAATCATAGAAATCATAAGACATAAAAGGTATCTTGAGGCATTCATAACATTCTTACGTAGGGAGTAACCCTCTTGGTTATGTTTGGAATACCCACCATAGTATATTCCCTAAATCTCTTCAGATAAACCTTAACGTTTCACTCCTTTGCGTTACCCAATGCAATGGAGAGCTATATCGGGCTCACCCGCCCTTAGTTTATCACGGAACCACCCGTTTTCATAAAAATTCCCAAGAACCATAACATAAATGTATCACATAAAACATGCATAAAGGAAATATAACATTTCCACATTTCAATCACAATATAACATTTTAGGATATTGAAATAATGAATCCATTAAAAAAACCATTTTCAAAACCATTTAAAACATTTAATAAAGAGATTTTTGAATCAAAGTGTCCCATACCACCTTAAATATTTTAAAATTTTAAACCATTAATATCCATATAAATAAATCCTTAAAACCATTTTGAAAACATTGATATTAATAAGAACAAATAATTAAAACATTTAAAGTGATATTTTGGTTAAAGGGGTTTTACCAAAATTAGAGACACTTGAATACAATAATTGAGG
Source organism: Viscum album (assembly GCA_963277665.1). Taxonomy (NCBI): domain Eukaryota; kingdom Viridiplantae; phylum Streptophyta; class Magnoliopsida; order Santalales; family Viscaceae; genus Viscum; species Viscum album. The sequence continues at coordinate 621,582,762 of OY728150.1, read as the reverse complement.
AATAACATTTAGTCAGAACTTTATAATATCATGAGAAAAAATGGATTCATGATATAATATTCCAAAGGATAGTATATACACCATATAAGAGTGAATTGGTGCATAAAAACAATGAATTCTCAATAGAGATGTAAAATGTGATGAAATCCCTTATAAAGAAGATATCCTTAAATTAAGGATAAATCAATCTCAAAATTATGTGTGAAAAATATAAATACACCCAATATAATAGGATATTAAGTGTAAAAAAATAAAAGGTCATTCACACATATTCAAAGGATGACATATTCAATAACTACATGTTGAAACCAAAGAAATCGAAATTGGGTTAAAAAGTTCCCTTGGTAAAATTCGACAGCCTAACGGCGTCACTTCAAAAATTCAGAAAATGAGTGGATGAGAGATAAAAATGGAATCTCATCACTTGGAAATAAAATTTACGTCAATCAGGATATAGAAGAAGATATCCCAACATAATAGTATGTTAATTAAAAGACATAACAAATGAAGTCTTTTAAAAAGAGGAGGTTGAAAGGTCCCCTTACCGAGTTGGGTAACTTTCGAAACGTACACCCCATGGAAGAAGGGTCATACAATAAATATTAAAATACCCATAAATGATATTATACTACAAAAAGTGTATAATAATGGGCAGTACACACACCACTCAAAGGAAATTGTGGCAAATGTAGCATAAATCTCACGGGAATAAAGGTGAGATAAAAAATCCCTTATGAAAACTCGGCAGCCTAACGACGCCACTTAAAACTTCCAAAATGGATTGATGAGAGAGAATAGGGTCTCTCATAATATGAACAATAAAAATTACAGTAATATTAATATAAAATAACATCCCAATAACAAGAAATATGAGCTTTAAAAGGAATGACATAAAAGAGTGTACTTAAAAAAAAGAGAGGAGTAGGATCCCTTACCTCGGGTCCGACTTGATTCGATCATTCTTTAATATCCTGAATAATAAACTTGAGTTAATTTCTAATTCCTTAAAAACCATTTTTCAAGTTCATTATTCCTTTTATATCACTTATTATCATGTCATAAACATTATGTAATCATTTAAGTTAATAATGTTTGTTTTGTCGATATTTGGTTCTTAAGTCGAAAGTGGACTTCTTACAATTACATGTTGTTCGTGTGGTCAAAGGATCATTATATCCAGAATTTTATTCATGATGTATATATCATATATATCATATATATCCAGTATATTCATGCATTTATAATATTACATAACATTTAGAGTTAAGAAATGAAATGCACCGTTCATGGAGACGGTAAGCCGTACGTACGCATGAACACTACTTCCATTTTTATTTCATATTTAATGGAATTAAAACATAATGATACATAATAGTATTTTAATTCCAGTATGGTATCATATATAATATAATTAAATATATCCTTTATACGTACCACATATGGTATTAACGAATCAAATCACTTTGAGGGGGCGGTAGTCCGCACTTCCTTAAATGAAGATATCGCGTTTACCCATAATAGAAACCATAAAGTTATGCCATAAATGAAAAATAAAGAAGTTTAAGTAAAAAATAAACATATTATATATCATATATAAATATAGTGTCATCTTAATGGTCACCTTTTAAGGTGTTAGAAGAATGTTGAACAATCATCGTTTCGGGAGGCAGAAATTCGCCGTCCACGGAAACAGTATGTTCTTTAACCATTAGATGTAGGTGTGTGTAAGTGTAGCTCTAATACTTCTTATAAAAACATCCTAGTATATTGAAGATACTGGAGTTGTTACAAGAGAAATGAATAAAAAGAGTTTAGGGGGTTGGAGAAGCAAAATAAAACAAAAGGACTCAAGTGAAGACATTACCTTAAAATCGGGTAACTCCCTTTAGTTTGAGCTCAAAGGCTTCCTTGGGAAGGCTTCTGCCCAATGTGAGGCTTCAAGGAGTAATAGAGGGAAGTGGAGAGACAAAATGGGCAGAGGTTTTCCAAGCGAAAGGCTTTGGGAGTGTGGTTAAGGAGGTAGAGGTGGTGGCCTTTTATAAGAGGAGAGGAGGGGCACTCTTGGAAGGTAAAGAAAAGTCACTTTATCTTAAAATGGTATTCGGATTTAAGAGGTCCCACATTTATGTGTTTCTAGGATAAGGTGATAAGGGTTCTAAATCCACTCATACAATAGTTTTTGTACATGTTTAGGTCTTAGATATTACATTATCTTTCCATTTTATTTAAATTGTTAAATAATGAGGTCATCGCTGCATCATCATGATGTCATAAATAATTTAATTTATTTAATGTCTAAAAATTATAAAAAAAATACTATGATGTATTAAATCCTTTTATATTTTCAATTAATATTTATAGTCAAAAATATGATTTGTATAACCCCATGTTAAAATTTTTGTAGTAAAACATTTCTTGTTTGTCTCATTTTTACTTTAAGTTTAAATAAAAAGATATTAATGTAATTTTCCAACCAAAGTGGCTTCATGGGGTCCCCAAGTTGACCCGCGGGTTGTATTTATCGGATATGACACATACAATGAGGTTAGGACATGTGTCAAGTTCATTTCATATTATTAAAACATTATTTTTACCTTAAACTACACTAATTACCTCTAATCGCGATTAAAAACTTAATAAGTTACTATTCACCAAAAAATTATTTTTATCCCATTGAACTACATTTTACTTCTTAATGACAACCATGTATGTCGGATTTTTGAAATTCAAAACACAAAGATGGAAAAATTTCATTTAAAAGGAAAAAATCAGTTTTTATAAGTACCACTTAGTGGTTTCACTATTCATCAAAAATTAAAGTTTTTCAGAAAAATCCCAAAAATTCACCCTAAGATATATCTGATATTCCAAATTCAAAAATGAAGTCTATTTTACAAAATTCAAAACATTTAAGTCACATTAATTAATTTAATAATTAATTCCCACTGTCAGAGCAAATAACATGTTTTTGTGGAACAATAAGTATCAAAAGATTGACACTAGTTTAAGTCTGATTTCAAAGTGAAATTAATTCCAATGACCACTATTGGATTTAATGATAAAAATATATTCTAATTTCACTTTAAAACCAATTCAAAATATAATCTAATCATATAAAGAAATTAGATTAAAAAGTGGTTTTGAATTAAAATACAACATTTAACACTATTCACTAAAAAATGAACTTTATCAGAAAGATACCAAAAATTTACACAAAGTAAATTTTGATGTCCCAATTCTTAAGAAGAGTTTTATTTGGTCCAAAAGGATGTATAAGAGTGAACAAAACTATATTTAATGACGTTTCTCCATCAAAACGCGATAAGTGAACCTTTAGTGAAAACTAGGTCATATACGCCTAAAATTGAATTATTTCCGTATTTTATGCCCTTTATCTTTTATTGGATAAATGTAAAAACATTTAAAAACATATATAATCATATTTTAGTTATTTCTATCCATTACCGCCAATAAAAATTCTACATGTTAACTACCATTTAAAATAATATTATTTTATTATTAGAGTGCAACGTAAGATTCCCAAGAAACTCGTTGTTGCGTGTTGGGTACGCCATCGAGCATAGCGTCCCCTTTAAAGTCATATTAATATTTTATTCACAAATATGGATAAATATGAAAATGTAATATTCTTTATTTACCTGGGGTGTTACAACTACACCTACTAGGTGAGAGACACTGACATCCCCATTCATAGTCTTTTCCTTGTAAAGTATCTGGTTTCCCAATCTTCCCAAAGTTGATCAGGTTTCCCTATATTTCACAGTGGATTAATCTCATTTACATCAATCCCATCATTATCTTAAGAGATATAAATCTTTACCCAATGCATTTGTGGGAGATATAGGTCTCACCTATCAAATAATAAAATCATACACACATATGCTGCAAGATAATAAAACTTAACTCATATCATGACCCATAAAAATATATGGGTTTCATAAACATTGTCTCATAACCCATGAAATGGAATCAGTATCATAAAAATTTCATCTTATCATTACCTATGGAAATTAGGTAGGTCTCATAATCATTTCATCAAATCATATCTCATGAAAAGAAGTATGTTTTAAAAGAATATAACCAGTGGAATAGAAGTAGTTTTCATAAACATCTTTCCATAAAAACATAAACCATTTAATAAAAAATATGAATGATATTCTTGGATCATATCCCTAAAAAATCATAAACTACAACTATGTATGTCATCTTATATGGAGAGGGTTTTTGAAAGATCACATGAAACATTAATTAAGAAAAATATACTTTCATTGGAAATACTTTTTGTAAAACCTTTTCAAAATAATTTTCATATAAATAATTCATTACAATTTAATTTAAAACATTTCTTTAGGAAAATATCTTTTCTACAGTAAAAATAAAATTTTAAAACATAATTCATTTTGAAAACCATTTTATTTTAAAACAACCTTGAAAATTTATGAAGGGATCCTGAAAATATTTTAAAATCATTTTTCATTGAAAACTCCTAATGAATGGTTGAAAACATTTTGAAAACCGTTTTCATTGAAAATACTTTGAAATCCTAAAAAGACGGATTGAAATCACTTTAAAATCTATTTTCATTGAAATTAATTTGAAAAACAACTAATAATGCATGAAATATTTTTGAAAACAATTTTCTTTAAAATGGATTTGAAAACATATAAATAAATATTGAAACCATTGAAATCCTTTTATTTGAAAATAACATTTTGAAAACATATAAAATATGCTTTGAAAATCATTTAAAACCCTTATTAAATATAAATTTTTTTGAAAAAATAGTTTTTTAAAACCACATTAAATTTAAACAAATATAGAATATTAAGAAATAATTTTATTTAAAAATAAACTTGAAATAATATATAGGATGATTCAAGTAAATGACAATCATGATGGCCGGTGAGTCCGTACATATTGAACATTCCTTTTTCATCTTAAAAGTTAAAGAGAGTGACTTGATCAGAAAACAACAAGAATAATACTTTTAAAAACTTTTTTCAAAAAGGTAAAACATTGGTAAAAAATTAATTTAAAAATATTAGTGTAATAGCAGAAAATTTATGAAAGAATTTTTAGAAAACATGATTTGAATGAACAAAGTTTCTAACAGAAAGGAGAAATAATGTTGGATTTTCTTAAAAAATTCTTCTTTATCTTTTGTAACAAATAGTGGAAAAATAATAAAATTACATGTATTTAACATTCATATCAAGATGGTAAAAAATATTAATGACTCGTTTTGAGATATGGATTATATTATTTCATCGATGGAAGAATAATCATAAACAATCCCAATAAACATTGAGATTTAAGCTATTAACTGTAAACAATTTGGATACATTAAATCATAATGGAAATAATAACATTAAATTAAGATTATGATATCTTGAACAGAAATATATTCAAGATATAACATGTCAAAATTCAAAATATACACCTCATAGAACAATATAGGTTCAAAACATTGAATGTGTCTCGAATAAGAAAAATTGAGACAAAATTACTTTACCGAAATGGTAAATTTTGAAACATAAACACCATAAATGAAATATAATAAAATAGATTTGTAAATACCTACAAATTTAATTATAATAATAATATAATAAATCCTTGGGTAGTATACACACCTCACAAATAAAATGTGCTGTGAATAAGGAATATATCTCACAGAAATAAAATGTGAGATGAAACAACTCATTCAAAAATACTATATAATAAATATAAGTTTCTTATAAATCTTTTATAGAACCATATTATCCTTTTTAATACCATATATGGTCTTATTATGACTTTATATTACTTTCCTATTAACAATTCTATGTTAAGGTTACGCTTCAGGTAATATATATTTTTCTTACATTTGTCTTAATTTATTATATTTTTTTGTCCACATACTTATATCATGATTTCTAGAATTTCATAAATGATATAAAAAACATATAATCATTATATATGTATTTATAATAATCTATGTAATATGTAAGTGTGAAATGGAATACACAGTTCATGGGGACAGTAGACTGTATGTACATATAAACGTTTTTTCTGTTTTATTATCATATTAAAAGAAAGAAGGAAAATGAAATATTTGTATATATATATATATATATATAAAATAATTCCTGTATCATTATTATTTCATATATATCATTTAAATTCACTAAAACTAACCTTAATAAATTTTATGTATATTTTGAATGAATCACATCGCTTTTAGGAAACGATAGTCCCTACTTCCCCAAACAAAGTTATCCTATTTACCCAAAATAGAAATCCTAAATTTATATTTTATATAATAATTAATGAAGCATAAATACATAATAAATATATAATATATCATATATAAAATATTTTCCTTCATAATTCCCAACCATTATAGGTGGTAAATGAAAAAACAACAACATCATTTCGTGAGGTTGTAGTTCACCGTATACAATAATAGTAAGTTTGTGACCCTTTAGATTAAAGTGTGTGTAAGAGTAGGTATAAATTTTTTGGAGTTAGGGTCCTAGAAGAAACTAATTTTTACTTTATTCATTAATAAATACCTTATCACATATTGATTTTTCTTATGCGTGATAATGCATGTGATAATTCCCTAAGGATAGCTGTTGCACAAAAGTGTCATACTGGATCCCTACTCCGATGAGAACCTGGAAGTGATATAACACTCTTCTTGAGTATATTTTATATGGTCAAATGATGTTATTTTAGGGACACAAATAATATAAGCCATTAGGGGTGAGGACTCATAATACTTTGTGGCACCTTCTCATGGTCTGTGCCCTTGGTAATATCAAGGAGGATTTTATGAGAACCAGATCCTCCAGTAGGAAATCCATATTTCATAATGTCATTGGTTGTTCCAATATAAGGATGTGTGTATTGGCCCTTAGACTTTAATATTATTATTAATGGGTATTATAACTCAAGCACTTACATATAATGAAAACAACTACGACGAAAAACTGTTCGTAGCGAGGTAGGATATGAAGGGTGCATCACGAGTAATACTACATTAATAGATAATGCGAGAAAGGAATTTTCCCTTTTGTTACATAATGGAAGTAGATATCTCAAGCCCTTTTATGGAATTGATATAGCCTAAATAAATCCATGTACATGGTAAGGAATGGTCAAGTTCAGTTCTGTGAAGTCAAAGAAAGAATAATTGAGCACATTGGTTGATGGAACCATCATACAACCCCCTTGTTTTGAGATATCGATACAAAAGGATTACATTGCATGGTAATCGTTCGTAGGAGGTGAAACATCATTTTAGCGTTAACTTCATTCTCTATGGGTGCCTTGGCATGTTACTAGATTCTAACCTTGGACTTTTTGCAGGCTCCACCTAATTCCACTGAGAAAGAGGCCTAGAGGGCCACACACTAAGTGTGTCCAAGTATCTTAGTTAAATATTAATTTAACAAGTTTAATAAAGATTATTCCCGGTTTTGGTTTAATAATTATTCAAGGATTCTTGATATCATTTATTTTGACCCTAGTTATTCGAGAGAATATATTTTGGGTGAAATTATAAATTTATTAGGGAGTAATGTAGTAATATTTATTTAAGAAATAAATAGTCATTATTCATGGTCTAATAAATATGGCGGAGGAAATAAAGATAATGGAAAAATAAAATTACACACCCTGTATATTAATATACACACAATGTAGTTCTTTTGGGAATTTGTGAGAAATAATATTATTTATTTAAATAAATAATATTAGGTGTAATTCTTCGGGCTCATGTCAAGTAATTATAATAGTAAAAGGTTATTATTAGACAAGGGGTCTTGCTAAGAATTAAATTAAACGAATAAATGCTTTTGGGTAATTAATTCATTTTATTATTAAAATTAATTAAAATCCAAAATTTTACAATTCTCATTGGACATTCCATTCATTTTGGTTGTGAAAAATGGATCTAGAGAAATATATCAACCCGAGAGGGGATTATTTTCTCCCCAGAACACTCTCAAGGTACGAGAGAGATCCTCCTCCACTGAATCAAGGAGAGCACTTTGCAAGAGGCTCGCAAGGCGATCGAAGATGGAAATCGCATTCAAAGGATCTTCTACGATAACACCCAGATATCCCTTCAATGATGTTCAGAGATATGTGGAGAACATGTGGATCACTTCTAGAGGAATCCTATAGTTGGATTCTATGATGCAACGATGGATCACATCAGACCGTGACCAGAAACATCAACAGAGGTATAATTCCATCAAGGTATTTTTTTTCTTTTAATTAAACTAATTATTACCAATATATGATGATCTTATCTATTGTTCTGGGACTCCCTTCATTTCTTTCATTATTTGTTTCATTCTTAATATTCAACATTTTATTATCGTGATGGATCTCAGATTGAATGTTGTTAACAGAAAAATTTTTGTTGGGTACACCCACCAACATGCTTCCACTCCACCTGGAAGATACACGTTGAATCATAGGGGGTCATATCATTGATTATAATTATTTAGTTTTTTATTTGTGATTTATGCATTTAATAAATTAGTTTTTTCTATTCGTGTTAATCATTCTATGAATCTGAATCTCGAGATCTATTCCTACTCATTCATTTCTCCTTCACCTTGCAAAAATGATTTTTCTTTTAATTTTGATTAAAATAAAATAGAGGATCACATATGGAGGTCCCAAAGATTTCTGGACATACAACACCAGAACAGAGGGTGTGTATTTGGCAGTACATTCCATGTAGTATAGGATCCATGAACAGGGAAGGTCCTCCAAACTAGACTGTGTCATTGGATACTATCTAAGTATTTAAGACGTCGTGTGTTGACAAAGAACAAGTGGAACACGGTTTACGGATTACACACCGTGTGACCAAGTGTATAGGGTGTATGGTCCCTTCAGGTTAGGGTTAGACCATGTACCCCATACACAACTTTCCAGACTGGAAACCGTGTAACGTGAAAACTACATAGCATGTGTCCCACTGAACACACCATGTACTCTGAAGATTTCTGAAGTACATTTACACAGCATGTCCCCGGTCATGTACATTGGATAGAAGGTGAACAAAAGTACATGCCACATATTTAAAACTATATTTCTTGTACTCACTCAAAATTTCATATATTTATTAATCTTTATTATTCTATTATACAAACCCTTGATATGTGTACCATAGTGTGGGAATAAAGCTGAGGCAGAACACATGATAATTGTTTTGTATATATGTGTTTAATTTAACATCTGTGTAATGTTCATTTCTACTCATTGGGTAGTTATTAACGAGAATTCACTAGGATTCCTCCAAGGTACAAGTTACATACAAGGATAAATTTGAATGAATTTATTTGTTTAAAATTATAATGGATGAGAATCTCAAGGAAATTTAGAAAAGGGTTTAAGATAAAAGGATTGACTAATTAAAGATAATTAATTGATTTGAGAATGATTTATCTTAAGAAAGAAGTATTAATGAATTAAATTATAGTTTTATTTATGTGTAAATATCGTTTCATGTATGGATGATCATGAGTTAGAACAAGAACTTTGTATGCGTATTGTTTCATTTAATTCATTTAATTAAATTAAATTTGTTGGCGTGTGAGCCTTCTATTCATTAATATGTATGGCCTACATGCTCAAGGGTTTTTTATGTCAAACCCAATTTTACCCCTCACCTATTATTGAGATAAAATCATATGTAATGGATGGAGCTCCCAAGCTAGTGGATGCGGCTCAAGATATAATCCAAGGTGAAACCAATCTAAGGAGATAAAAAGGTGAACAGGTGGAATGTTGTAAACAAGAACCCAAAATGTTCAAGGTGTTTCTCCCCTAGGTCATGGGTTAGTTTATCAAACTCTAGATAAACTATCCAATAAAACAAGATGATGATCATATCATTTATTTTATTTCATCTAGTTGCATGATTTATTTATTGTGGGTGTGTTGTCATGATCATACAATTAATGAATTAAACAATCATGCAAGATGGAACTAAAATAATACCAGATTATGCATAAATATTATTATAGACATGGTTAGTCACTTAATTATATCTCACTTAATATTAAAAATCATTTAATAAATATAATAAAATGGAAATTTAGGTATAAGGATAAAATCCCTCAAAGAAATATTATGTCGGTATAGCCTTCCACAATCTTGGATAGAATCAAAACATAGTTCAAAGTGATTGACCAACCCTAGTTGGGGTGATTTCAAATATCAGGGAATTTTAATTCAAGGTTTTGGGTTGATTTGACTTGGTTTGCATCAAGGGTTTACAACCACAGCATGACTTGGTGTGACCAAGAGGCAATGGATAAGGAAATCCAAAATAAAAGTATTTCAGGATTAGGGAGTCCACTTAGCCAAACAAAGAGCTAAGAGTTAATGAATTTGGCATTTGTAATGCCTACCTAAACCCTTTAATTTGCTTGACCAACCCTAGTTATGGTAATACAAAGGGAAATATGGATCCTTTCCACTAGAATATTCAGTCAACAGAATATTCTAAAGTCAATGGTGAGGGCTATAGGATTTCGATAAAATTGCGGGAGACTAATAAGTTTTAATTAATTTATCTGTCTCAATTTTATCATGATAAAGTACTAAACCTTTTCTCATATTAATTTGTAGAAATATAATGAAAAATGACATCCAACATATCATTGCAAACCATACTCGATAAGGAAAAACTTCTCACCAGGACCAATTTCTAGGAATGATAGAGGCATTTACGTGTAATCCATCACCACAAGACGAAATTGTATGTATTTGAAGAGCCAATTTCAGTTTCACCTAGAAAAGAGGCTAGTGATGAGGAACTATCTATCTATATGAAACATATGTATGATGCCACAAATGTCCAATGTTTCATGCTATCATCCATGACTAATGAGCTCTTAAAGCAATATGAAATCATGGACGCATATAGCATGAAGTCTAACCTTAAGGATATCTATTAAGAGAAGGAATGACAGGAGAGGTCTGAGATCTACAATGCTTTGTTCACAACTAATCTTGGAGAGTCTCCACCATCTGGGCTTCATGTGGTCAATCTTATTGGCAACATTGAATGCCTCGACATCTTGGGGATTAAGTTCCCAGATGAGTTGCATATAGATCTCATCCTATCATCACCGCCACAGATCTTATCTAGCTTTATATTCAACAACAAAGTGAGAAAAAAAGAAAAGAGTCTATCAAAACTTCTGACCTTAATTCATGAGGTAGATAAGAACATGGGATGTGACAAACCTGTATCCCTTATGGTGAATAAGAAAATGAAGGATAAGGAAAAGGGACCAAGGATTCATAAATGGTCTGAAGCCCCTAAGAACCATCCATCCCTGAAGGGGAAGATCTAGAGGTAGGTCGAGGAATGGGAGGTGGTATGTTTTGAATGGGGAAAGCCAAGATACTAAAAGAGGAACTGCACCAAGAAGCGTGGGAAGGATAAATGTGCGTTCGTTGCCGAGTGTAATCTTTCCATTTATACACATTGGCAATTAGATAAATCACATGGGGTTCACATATGTATTCAAATACAGGAACCAAGTTGATTTAGAATGATTTCTAGAGGAGAGGTGGATCTTCGAGCTTCCAATGGTATGAGACTAGCTGTGTTTTGTATTGGCGATTACCATCTCTCATTGCCAATTAGGATGATTTTGATTTTACATAACTGTTATTATGTGCCTAGTGTTACTAAAAACATAATTTATGCATCATGTTTGGATATGGATAGATTTATTTTCATGTTTGGAAATAAGGTTAGTTTTTTATAAGAACCACATTTTTTACGGTTTGGTGCATTTAAATAATTTTTTATATATATTAAATTATGAAAACCAAGTGTTGGAAATAGATAACGAAAAAAACTCACAAGAATCATACAACACCCAGTTGTGGCATCACCGTCTTAGGCATGTAAATGATAAGTACTTGAAAAGCTCTAACAAGATGGTTATTTAGACTCAATTGAGCTAAAACCACTTGATACATGTCATGCTTGTTTTCAAGGTAAAATGACAAAGACAAATTTTAGTAGACAGGGTGAAAGGGCCACATAGATTCTAGGATTAGTTCACACGGATGTGTGTGGACCATTCTTAGTAGAAGCTAGAGGTGGGTATTCTTAATTCATTACTTTTTTTGAATATTTGAGTAGATATGGATATGTCTACATAATGAGGTATAAGGAATAATACTTAGAGAAATTTAAAGAATTCACGAATGAAGTAGAGAATCAGCTTGGTAATAAGATAAAGAAACTTTGATCTGTTCAAGGTGGATAATATCTAAACAAGGAATTCATCATTCTTCTACAGGTGTCTAGGATTATATCTCAGCTCACTCCTCTATATACACCACCATGGAATGGTGTTAGTGAAAGGAGGAACGACAACTTATTGGACATGGTGAGGTCGATGATGAGTCATGAAGATCTTCCATTATCCTTTTGGGGATATACATTAAAAACTGCAGTATACACATTAAACCGAGTGACAACTAAAGAGGAAAATGGAATTCTCTCTATGTTATGGTATGGAAAGAAACTGATTTTGTTGCAAAAAAGTGTATGGGTATGCCAGGTGTTTGTTAACGCCTTCTCAGACAACAATCTATCACCCTAGTGCATGAGGTGTAACTTTATAGGAAATCTCAAGTAAACGAAAGGATATTACCTATAAAACCCTTTAGACTAGAAAGTCACTATATCCAGACAAGCCGTATTTCCTGAGAGGGAGCACATCCTCAAAAAGGATAGTGGGAGAATGGTTGACATTGATGAAGTTTATGCTCAAGATACACATGAGTTGGTATAGGAAATATTTCCATAGGTCCCTCTGGAAGAGGTTCTAGAAACACAAGTATTGCTTAGGATCTCAAGAGAGGTAAGGGAACCCAAGAGATTTGGCTTCCTAGTCACCAAGGATGGTGAATCATTATTTTTGGTCAATGATGAACATCTATCCTCCAAGGAAGTATTAGAATGATCAGAATCGTGAAGATGTCTAGAAGCTATGAATTTTAAGATGGATTCCATGTATCAGAACCAAGTTTGGGTTCTGGTCGATGAGCAAATTGATGTAAATCCTATTGGATTAAAATGGTTATTCAAGAGAAAGTTGGACATGGAAGGTCAAGTTGTCACCTATAAAGAATGGATAGTTGCTAAAGGATTCAGACAACATCAAGGAATTGACTATGATAAAACCTTCTTTCCAGCTTCCATGTTTAAATCCAAAAAAATCATACTTTCCATAGCAGCTTACAATGAATAAATGATTTTGATGATGGATGTAAAAATATAATTACTTAATTGGAACCTTCATAAAGATGTCTATATGAGACAACCAGAAGGTTTTGTGACACCAGGTGAACCCAAACGGGTTTGAAAGTTGCAGAAATCCGTTTATGGATTAAAGAACGCATCTGTTTCTTGGAACATTCAATTTGATGAAGCCATAAAAGAATTTGGTTTCACTATGAATGAATGTGATATAGGTGTTTATACGAGGTTTAATGGGAATGTAGCCTTTATCCTAGTAGTATATGTTGACAACATAGTACTTATTGGAAACGATGTACCAGTCATACAGTCATTTAAGGACTGGTTGAAAAAGTGTTTCTCAATGAAGGAATTGGGTGAAGTAGCCTACATTCTAGGGATCAAGTTCATTCATGATAGATCTAAGAGGATGCTTGGACTATGTTAGGGTATATACATTGACCAGATACTAAAGAGATTTAGTATGGAACAATCCAAGAGTGGATTGGTTTCAGTGTCACATGGCCTACAACTTTCTAAGAAAATAAGTCATCAAACACAAAAGCAGAAAGATAGATTGTGTAAGATTCCATATGATTTGGATATATGATCCATCTTATATTCCATGTTATATACCAGGATAGATGTTTCCTATGCACTGAGCATGGTAGGAAGATATCAAGTAGATCCAGTAGAACAACATTGGAATGATTTTAAGACTATTATTATGTATATGGGAAGAACTAGGGATATGTTCCTTTTGTATGGATGAGATGGGGAGCTTGTTATCAGAGGGTATGCTGATGATGGTTTTTAAATAGGTCATAATGATATAATGTTGAAATCTGGATATGTTTTCTATCTCAATAGAGGAGCTGTGAGATGGAAAAGTTAAAAGCAACCGGTTGTTTCCAATTCTATAGCGGAGTATGAATATAGAGAGGATTCTGATGCAACAAAGGAATCTATATGGATTCGGAACATTCTCTAGGAGCATGATGGGGTTCATAGAAGTAAAGATCCTATCACATTGTATTTTGATAATACAACATCGGTGGATCTTGCAAAAAAACTAAGGCCAGATCAATAGACAAAGCACATACTCAAAAAGTATAACCTCTTGGGGGATTTCTATCAAAGGAGTGAATTTTCAATGAGAAGAGTGTCCACGGAAGGGAAAGTGGAAGACCCCATGACTAAAGGCCTATCTCAGCAGAAGAATGAATATCAAGTTAGAGCTAGCATGTTAAGGTTGTAAGTAGTTGGATTTAGTCCAAGTGGGAGTCTGTTGGAGTTGGTGGCCTTGAACCAACTACTTTATACTTTATTCATTAATAAATACCTTATCACATCTTGATTGTCCTACTATGTGAAAATATATGTGACAATGTCCTATGGATAGCTGTTTCACCAAAGGGTTATAGCGGATCCCTGCTATGATAAGAACCCAAAAGTTCCATAACAATATTCTTGAATATATGTTTTATGTCCAGATGATGTTATTTAAGAGAAAAATATAATATAGGAAATTAGTGGCGGGGAATCATAAATCTTTGAGGAACCTTCTAATGGTGTCTGACCATGGTAATATCCATGAAGATATTATGAGAACGAGACCCACCAGTAGGAAATCCACATTTCATAGTGTCATTGGATGTTCATATATGAGGACGTGTGTATTGGTCCTTAGAAATTAAGATTATTATTAATGTGTATTAAAACTTGTGTACTTAGATGTATTGATGAAAACTATAACGAAACAATTTTCGTAGAAAGTTATGATATCATGGGGGCGTCACGAGTAATACTGAATTATTAGATAATGCGAGAAAGATTTTCCTCATCTGTTCCATAACAGAAGTTTATATCTCAGGACCATTAATGGAATTGATATAGCCTAAATAAATCCATGTCCATGTTAAGGAATGGTCAAGTTCAATTCCAAAAATTTAAATAAAGAATAATCAAGCACATGGGTTGATGGAACTAGAATGAAACCCGCTTGATTTGAGATATCGAGACAAAGGGATTACATTACACGGTAAGAGTTCGTAGGAGTTAAGATGTCATTGCGACGTTAAATTATTTCTCCATGGGTTCTTTGGAATGTTGCAAGATTCTTAATTTGGACTTGAGGCATGATCGAGCTAATTCCATTGAGAAATAGGCTTATAGGGTTACACACTAAGTGTGTCCAATTATCTCAGTAAAATATTAATTTAACAAGATTAATAATGATTATTCCAAATTGTGGTTTAATAATTATTCAAGGATGCCTGATCGCATTTATTTATACACTAGTTATTTGAGAGAATATATTTTGGGTGAAATAATATATTTATTAGGGAGCAATGTAATAATATTTATTTAAGAAATAAATAGTCATTATTCATGGTCTAATAAATATGGTGGAGGAAGTAAAGATAATTGAAAAACAAAATTACACACCGTGTATATTAATATACACACCATGAAGTTTTTCTAGAAATCTCTGAGAAAAAATAGTATTTATTTAATTAAATAATATTAGGATTAATTCCCTAGGCGCAATTCAAGAAATAATAAGAGTTAACTATTATTATTATCCATTGGGTATTACTATGAATTAAATGAATTGAATAAATGTTTTTAAGTAATTAATTCATTTTATTATTTTAAGTAATTAAAATACCAATTATATAATTTTCATTAGCCTAGACATTAATAGGCAAGAGGGAATTCTTTTCTTACATGAACACTCTCAAGGTACGAGAGAGATCCTCCTCCACCAGATCTAGGAGAGCACTTTACAGGCGGCTCTCATGGTGATCGAAGGAAGACATTGCAAGAGAAGTCTCTTCTACGCTATCACCCTAAGATCCTTTCGGAGACATCTAGATATACGTGGATCACTTGTGGATCCCCTCTATAGGAATCCTACACTTGGATTCTACGATGCAATGGCGGGTCAGATCAGATCGTGACCAGAAACATTGACGGAGAGATACTTCCATCAAGGTAATTATTGTCTTTTAATTAAATTAATTATAACCATCATATAATGATCCTATCTATTGTTCTGAGAATATATTCCTTTCTTTCATTCTCCATTCTATTCTGATGATCTAGAATTTTGTTATCAAGACGGATCTTGGATTGATCGTTGGTAATAGAAAAATTAATGTTGGGTACACCCACCAACTTGCTTCTACTGCGCCGATAACCTACATAAACATTATAGTTAAAACAAATAAGTATATTGAGGATAAATATTTTATTATATAAGAATGGAATAAAAATATTTTAGGAGGTGGATAATGAAAATAAAACTAAAGACCTTGAGGAAGGATGATACCTCTTATTCAGTTAAATCTATTAGTTTACACCAAACGACATTGTTGGATGCTTTTATTCCCAAGGTGAGGCTTATAAGTTAAGGTTAGGGATTTTAAGGAGCTATTTTAGAATATATTTTTTGAACCAGTGTTTCTTGAGATATATGAGGATGTGGGATGGGTGAGTGATTTTTTATAGTACAGGAGGAGTGGTATTCTTGTAAATTTTTGGAAAGGGATTTCCACCCACATGTTTCCTAATAAAAGCATCTCTAATAATGGTCCAAATTTGATACAAGAGATTATAGGGTATAAATATTGCAATAATTTTTTTTATATGTTTAGAGGATAGTTTTTCTTTTGAGATTATGGTTCAGTCCCATGTTAATCTAAATTTTCTCTTAATCATTATAATTCATTTTAATCACATTTACTATTTTTTTATTAAAAAAATAATTTGAACTTATTAAATTATAAATTATTATAATTAAAAATATGGAATACATTTTTCCAAATTCTAATCACATAAGTGGAAAAAATTAATTTGAAACTAATCCCACATTCATGATGACAATGTTGGTTTTAAAGTAAAAAAGTTCAGAGGTTTGCTAATTTTTTATATCTAATTTCAACTTAAAATGTATCCTAATGAAAAAATATGGATTAATTTATTTATAATTGATATAATTACATTTTAAAAATAGTTATAAATACAGAATTACAGAATAAATAAATTATATGAAAAAGCAGTTTTGAATTAATATTCAGCATTTTTCACTATTCATTAATAATATGAAATTTCACAGAAAAATACTCTAAAATTCCTAAACCTAATTTTTATGTTTCTCATTAAAAAATGGTGTTTAATTTTACATATAAAATTTATAAAATTGAAAAATTTATATTTAAAATAGGTTCTCTATTAAATGGTAGGAAAACTAGCTTTATAAATATATAGGGGTTTTTGTGTAATATTGGGTTTGTTCCTATATTATGCCTATCAAATATATTCAATGACCATAAAAATACTTGATTTAATATATAAAATATTTATTTCATTAAAATTATTCACTAATAGTAATTAATTTAATTTATTGGGATAAAATTATTTCATGAGCATAAAAGTAGTTTTTATAAAAACACTCCCTTTATATTTCATTATTTCTTATATTCATTTCTAATTAATTTGGAGAAAATGAATTCAAAAATGAATTTTCATAAGTTAGTTAGTACTATACATAACTTCCAACTTAATGTCTAGGTTTTTCCTTATTATATTAAATAATAAAAAATTTAAAATATGTAGTAGTTCAGTAAATCTCAGTCTTGCGTGTTACGCAAGACATTGAAGAAAGTTAGTATTGCATGGAACACAAGCTAACCTTAGAGATTTTTGTATGTAATTCTAAAATTTTTGTTATGTGTAGTGCAATATTAACTTGCTGTTACATATAATGAAATCAAAACATAGTTCTTTAATAAATTTTATTTCTATGTTGCATGAAATGAAAAATATCAAAATGATTAAATAAAATGTAATTTTTTCACAAAATCATATGGTGTTTCAAAAATAGAGTATTCTTTTAACATATTTATCAATTAAGTCAAATATTATATATCTATATATATTAAATCAAGTTTATTGCCTATTTGTTTTCATAAAAAACATTATCAGATAACATAAAGGTAGAATCATAATTTGGAGGGTTTTTTATAAAACAGGAGAAACTGTGAATTTTTTTTCTGAAAAACGTACCTTTTTACCCTAAAGTGGAATAATAATTCATTCAAAATAAAAGATAATTAGCTTACATTTTGAAAAAAAAAATTCCACGAATACTCATTATCAAGCATTGAAAATTCATGATGGTTTTTTGGGAAATCATATT
The DNA here is from genome assembly GCA_963277665.1 of Viscum album. NCBI lineage: Eukaryota > Viridiplantae > Streptophyta > Magnoliopsida > Santalales > Viscaceae > Viscum > Viscum album. The sequence goes on along the minus strand of OY728150.1, from coordinate 621,564,265 downwards.
CATATAAACCTTACAATAACCCTTATAAGTGGAATATCCAATACAGTCAACTTTTAACATAATTGTCTAGAGAACACAAACATTACCAAACAAATTAGAAAGATATATCAGGATCACTCATTATCCAAGCTATACAAGACTAACCTGTAATTCATACAAAATTTCAAAGGACCATAACATACATGAAACACATAAAATCTTTCATTTTAATCATCAAAATCTTAAAAAAATGTTATTTTAAACCTATAAGTAAATATTTTTCGAATATTGATATACCACATTCCCTTAAAATAAAAAATTCTAAATAAAAACAATAAAAAAGAGAAGTATGGGTTTTAATTTCAAAAAATTGTTGCATATAAATGAATAAAAATATAAAATATGGTTTAAAGTAATGGGAAAAATAATTGTTCTTATAAACATTAAAATAGAACATTAATTTTTACCTTGTGTCAAAATGTTCCATATAAAATACATAAATATATTCCCTTTGAAAATAATTTATAGAAAGTAAAAAAAAATTATAATTAATTAATTTAAATATAAATATATTCATAAAATATTTATAAGAATATGTACATAAGAGAAATAGATTTATAAAATAAGTCTTTAAAACATTTAAAATGAGATTTTCAAGGTTACGTTGTCCTTACCTCAAGTCAGAATCAACATGTACACTCTTTATCTTATTTAATAATTAACTTATACTAATGATTTACTTTTTTAAGAACATTTTAATGTTAATTAATAATTTATATTATTTATTATGATTTTATATACAATTACCTAATCAAATATGTTCGTGTTAGAAGTTTTAATGATATTAGGTTCATATGTCCAAAATGACTCTGGTAAGTTTACTAGTTAAAATAAGTAATTATTCTATCATATATAGAATAATAATCCTGAAATAATTATCAATTTTAAAAATTAATTATACTTTAAAATCCAACAATTATATATGGTTATAAGAAATTAACTACATTACAATAATAATGTTTCCATTTTTCAATGGGAATGATAAAAAGAAGGTTAGTATTATTTTATCTTTAAATAATTATGATTATAACATAAATATCATATTATGTTTTTAGATACACTAATATATATCATCTATGCGATTTGGTTATGAAAAAATGAATAATATTTCTTCATAGATGTGGTAATCTACACGTACACACGAACGACATTATCATTTTTCAATAGATAGAATGTTAATAAATTATATGATATATTTTATTTACATAATTATTAATAAATAATTAATATTATATATATATATATTACATCCATTTTTATAACCATATGTGGGTGACAATGATGGAAAACGAATAACATCGGTTTGCATAGTGATAATCGGTTGTACATATAAATGGTGATTTAATTTCTCATCTGAATGAAGAATGAGATGGATATTTGTTATTTTTTTAACCTAAAAATATATCATTATATTAATTTTTCTTTTAATTATTTCATTATTATTGAAAATTATTTTATGGAGATAAATGAAGCAATAAAATTAAAACGCTCCAATACGAACTATACCTCTTCTTCGGACAATGTAATTATGTTTATATCTAATGCCTTCCTAGGGTGGTTTTATGATAAAAAAGGGACTCTAGGATATGGGGGGAGGGTATTTAAGGATGTTATTTTCTAAATAATTTTCTGAACCAAATGGATCTAGAAGTGTGGATAAGATAGGAGAGTGCATGTCCTTTTATAGGCGAGCGGAGGGGAACTTGTTGAAATACCTGAAATATTATAACATAATATTTGTCTAAGTAATTTTAGATGGTTTGAAAACGACATGGATTCTTTAATAATTTGGATATTTTTATAATATAATTTTCTAATAAAATTAATATAGGTTTAGATATCATTTTAAATGAAATGTTTAGGAATATCCCATTCATTTACCACTTTTAACCTTAATAGCTATAAAAACTTTTTCAATATTAAATGGTTAAAAATTTATATATAAGTAAACAAATAACTCATAAATTTCCTAGGGATGCTATTTTTAACCATTTAACATTCTAACTATCATATTTCAATATTTTTATTATTTTTAAATCATTTAATAAAATATTATTTTTCATAAAATATCTTTAATGTCATTATACAATATTAATTTAATTTGATTTGGAGATAGAAATGAAATTATAATATAAAATTTTTACACTATAATATTATGTTATATTTATATAAAAATTCTATTGGATACTATAAATCACCCAAAAAATACATTTATAATTTTTAAAATCATTTACATTATTTTTCTTCAGTTGACACAAAAATTATCCTGATGTTGCGTAAACATTTAAGGTAATTATTTTGTAAATAAAATTCTAAAATAATATAATATAAATAAAATTGTTTCATTATAATCAAAATTACCTTTAATATTCACTCAAAACTTATTTTTATCCCTATTTTAATATATAATAGAAATTTAAAAGCAAGAGAGTGACATTTTTTATTTTACTTTACATAAAATAATATATAAGTATTTTTCAAATAAAAATCATAAACAATTGTGATAACTTTAAATATTGTATTATTATGGTTTATCCTCACTCACAAAATATATTAAAGGAAATTTTTAGGGTTATTTTTAGTCTTTATGATATTATTTTTAACCTTAATTACTTTATTTACCCTTACTCAGGTGACTAATATTTACTGGGGTCACTATTCATTAGGAAAAAAATAAATGGGTCTTTTTAAAAAATTTAAACCCATAATTCCAAATAATAGATCCATTTTTAGGATTAAATTTCTAGAATTTGAAGAAATTAATTTAAAATTAAACCCACAAAACATGATGAAAATTAGTATTTAGAGAAATTCATTTTTCAAGTACATATTGATCTTACATTAACATTATGACATGTAATAATTATTTTATGAATTTAAATACATATATAGATATAGATATATATATTCTATACATATTATTTAAATAATTCATCATTAAGGATAATTTCAATTAATTAAAATTTTAAAACATTATGCAATTAAAAATAGTTTAATGATAAATCTGTTTTTATGAAAAAATAAACTTATAAAAAAATAAAGAATTATGATGATTAAAATATACATAGATTTATCATGAATAATTATGGAATAATTAAATTAATTTTATATAAAACTCATAGTATAATGTAATTTTTTAATAAAAATAAATAACATATTTTCAAAAATCAGTATTTTTTATCATTCACTACAAAATCAATGTTTTGAGAAAAATAACCAAAAATAACCTCAAGATAATTTTTAATTTTTAATTTTAAAATTTATAACTTTTTATCTTATAAAATCTCTAAAATTTCAATAAATTAATTATAATATTAACTCACAGAAATCCAGGAAAACAATTTTTGAAGAAGACATATTTATAAATAAAAAATGACTTTACTAGAAATTGAGAGCTAATTTCTTAATCATTAATAAAAACTTTTTTATTGAGTAGAAATATTATATATATATATTTAATATTTTGCATACTCCTATTCATATCCACTAATTCAATTACTAGAATATTATCAGTTAAATTTAAATAATAACATTTCATGGTTCGTTTAAGCTTGATGGTTTGTGTTGTATATGATATCATAAGTACCATTATATTAAAATTACAAGGTGTTAAAATTATAAAAGAGATGGAATTTCTTGTAAGATCATACACCCAGTTGGATACCCTTTGAACCTTTGACTCATTGGTTAGACTTAGTGAGGTTGACTAAATTATTAATACCTACAAAAAATGGTTTAGAGTTTCAAAGTTGAGTCTCTTGATCAAGGAAGGGTGCTCATAGTTGTTTTGGAATGAGGATGCTCATTATCAAAGGAATTGGCTATATTAGGAGGACCTAAATCGTTAAGGGGGAAAACCTAAGATATTACCCTTATTAATGTAATAGATGTTTGAAAGGGGGTATACAGGTGTGTATAGTGACCCATTTATGTATGTTGGGAGTACCTGGATGATGATGACTAATAGATTGTTTTTTTGGGTTTTAACATTGGTGTAATTGTCACGACCCGCCCTCGGGGTCCGTGCCGTGACTACCCCAAGCCCGCCTTCCATAGGCCAGGGGCTGGCGACTAGCACCAAGGCGTAAATCCCGGTAAAAAGGGAAGGCATTGCCTTTGAAACGTAAACACACACCACAGAGTAAACAAGCGGAAAGTAAACACTAAACAAACAGAGTACGACTGAAAGTGCGGAAAAGTAAATGGGCCAGAATACAAACCCAAACTGAAAGTAAAGTACAACTCAAAAGGGAAAAACAGCAACTGTAAAGTAAAAGCCGCTACTCCGAGCTGTCCACCGGAAATCCCACCTGAAGGGTGGGTACAGATAGCTCCTCTGCTCCACGGGTCCCGCCGTCTGCTCCGTGCACGTCCCGCCCAGTGGTCCACCTCCGGGTACCGTCCCGCTGTGCAAGCCTCAGCTAAGGTCAACGCTGTCCGTCGTCTGCAACCAACACAACGTAGTGCGGGCGAAGCCCGTGCAGGGGTGAGTATAAGCTACTCAGTAGGGACCCCGAGACCCCTGATGGTCTCTCAAATCCACAAAGGATAAACCACGAAGAAAAGTACAAACACGAAGTAACAACTGACACAGCTTAGGTATATGCCCATACATATACCTAAGTCATCAATTAAAAAAAAATACACTCCAACCTCCGAGCCCAAGTACAACTCAGTCCACGCAGGAAAGTATACGTATTCCACATAGGAAAGCAAAATATAATCCACACAGGATTGCACAACACAATCCACACAGGAAAACAACAGGATTCAGCTCACACAGGTATACTTCTTCAAGGACGATAAAGATGATCACTGATCCATCTAAGTCGTCGGACCCACGAAGGATCGATAGGTAACTAACCCCCGCAGAAGACCCACACAGGATCGGGCTCACACAGAACCTGTAGGCGCTGGCTCACACAGAACCGCTGAGCGCAAGGACCCACACAGGATCGGGCTCACACAGAACCTGTAGCACTGATCCACGTAGGATCACTGAGTGCTGTAGTCGTCGTCGTCAAATCCACACAGGATCTCTGTACTGTCGTCGTCAAATCCACACAGGATCTCTGTACTGTCGTCGTCAAATCCACACAGGATCTCTGTACTGTCGTCGTCAAATCCACACAGGATCTCTGTACTGTCGTCGTCGCAGTCACAGTAGCAGTCGTAGCAGTAGAACAGTCGCAGCCAGCACTAGGGTTCCCGCACACAGCAAGCTCGTACGGAGGAACCGCTCCACGAGCCGAGAGGCTGATACATCAACTGTCACGAAGACCGAAGTTGATGTATCCAAAAGTTCCGTATCGTCAACAGGAACTCAACGCAACAGACGGCGCGTCGATCGGACGCCCGGTCTGAGAGTTATGGGCATTTTCGTCTCCGGGGCCCGGTTGGTTTTTAAGGCAAAACCAACCCGACCGTACTCCACCTGCGTCCAAACCTCGGCGGAGTATGCCAAAAGATCCGTCTCACTAAGAGGAACACTACGCGACTGACGGCACGTCAATCGGACGTCCGTAGCTCAAGATATGAGTGTTTCCGCTCCGAAGGCCCGGTTGGTTTCGTGAACGAACCAACCCGGCCGAACTCAAAGTAAACCGAAACCTTGAGTGCGATATACCGAAACGACCGCCTCGATCCAAGGATCGCGTTGCCGCAGACGGTTCGTCATTCGGAGGTCCGAGGCTCAAGTTATGAGCCAAAAACCGAAACTGGTCCGTAACGGGGGGGTCCGGGTCCGGGCCGACCCGGCCCGACCCCCCCCCCCCCCCCCCCCCCCCCCCCGGGGCGGCGCGGCGGCCGGCGACGGCGGTCGGCGGCGGCGGACGGCGGCGGACGGCGGCGGACGGCGGCGGCGCGGCGGCGGGCCGCGGTGGCGGCGGCGGCGGCGGCGGGCCGCGGTGGCGGCGGCGGCGGCGGCGGGCCGCGGTGGCGGCGGTGGGCCGCCGCGCACGCGGGTGGCACGCGGGGGGCTTGAATGCCCCCGCTGTTGGATGGCGGCGCGGCTTTGCCGCGCCGATTTTGAAGGGACGGCCCCCGCACGTGGGGGCCGCTTGGTCACGAACCGGGGGCTTAATTGCCCCCGTGGTTTTGATAGGCGGCACGGCCTTGTGCCATGCCAAAAGCAGGAAACGGCCCCCCGCAAGTGGGGGCCGGCTGGAACGAACCGGGGGGGTTTTGCCCCCCCCCCCTCCTTTAATTGAACCGCCCCCCTCATTAAGAGGGGGGGTTTGAAGAACCGGCCGGGGGTTTAATCCCCCGGTTTTAAGACATCCGGCCGGCCCGCTGGCTGGCCGGTTTTTACCAACGGGACCGGAAATTCCGGTCCTGCCCTCGACTTCCGACGCCGGCGGCCCGGCCGCCGGTCTTTCCTTCCGCCGCGGCCCGGAACCGGCCGCGGTCTCCTCGTCCCGCCGCGGCCTGGAACCGGCTGCGGTCTTCTCGTCCCGCCGCGGCCCGGAACCGGCCGCGGCGTTCGTCATCTGGCGCGGTGCGTCGGCACCGCGCCCCTTCGCCGTGCTTCGATTCTTTTCAACGCGGCGCGACGGCGTCGCGTTCTTGAAGATTCTCCTCGGCGTAGCGCGACGGCGTTGCGTAAATTAAACGCACGGTAAACCGCGTGGTGCGACGGCACCACGCCACTTTGCTTCCATCGCAAGAATTAAACAAGAACGTTGGAGGGGGGTTCTGCCGTGTTCGTGCGGTCCGGCCCCCCTCGCGTTAATAATAATAACGCAACTTAAAGAAAAATCATGTCACACGTTAATCTTGCTAAAAGCACGATCAAAAATAAAATGAGGAATCCAAAAGAAATTCGACAACCCCTACCTCGGGTTTAAGATTCAAAGGTTCAGCTACGCTCCGCGGAAGACGGCGTCGCGGAGGTCGGGTGTCGCGGAAGCCGTTCGTCAAATCCGATGACGAAGGGATGCGTTCGAAGAGTCACGTCGTTGGCGAAACTTGTACGCCGACGAAGATGGTCCGAGGAGGAAGCGGCGTTCCCTCTCGTTGACACCGAGGACGAAGAAGAGAGGCGTCGTTCTTCGTTCTTTGTCAGAGTTTGAGCGTTCTTCGTTCTTCGTCAGAGTTGAAGATGAAGAAGAATGCTCTCAAAAGCTCTCAAGGGAACAAACGATCAACCAAAAATAAAATAAGACTACATCTTATTTTATTCTCACTTTGCCAACCTTTCAAAATTCAAAAGTTGAATTCAATTCATTAATTAAGTCTAGAGTTGACAAAATTAAATGAAAAGATAAATTGGCAAGAGTTAAAGAAGGGGAGAGTTACATAAATAAGAGGAAGGGTTTTGAGAGGTTAAGGAATTTGAAAAGAAAAAGGGGTTCGTGTGGGCCCCACCACACTTAATCCTCCCAAGGGAGGTTAAGTGGGTGTGGGTCCCACTTCTAACCTCCTTTGGTAGGTTTTTAAAACAAGTTAAAATAAAATTTGTTTTGCACAAATTTTATTTAACTTAACTGAAAAACCCCAAAACGTAACTTTCAACCCGCAACAAACGCAACTCCCGAAAAGGTCTCAAAAAGCGAATATCGGCGCTGCGAGTTCATCGGTGCCCTCAGATTTCAATTCCGAGCACCGGATCAAAAGTTAGGAATTCCCGCTCGTTCGTTCACTGAACGTACCCGAGCCCAAACTTCGGAAATTAATTCCGGGCACTCCGGGCCTCGGAATCAGGTGCCGTCTGAAACCGCGCTCTTGTAAAATTCTAAAGAAAATTAAGAAAAAAAATTTCCCTTGAATTCTACGGGTCTTTACATTACTCCCACCTCAGGGCTTTACGTCCCCGTAAAGATACAACAAAAACTAGGGAAACAAATGAGGGTACTGAGCACGCATCTGAGCCTCCCGCTCCCATGTGCTCTCCTGGAGATTCCCGTGCTGCCATCTGATGCGCACAAGAGGAATCGATCGCCCACGCAGGACCCGCTCCTGTCGATCCTCTATCTCCATCAGGACCTCCGTAAAAGTCGCCCCATCGTCAACGTCAAGCTCCCCATGGTCAATGATGTGCGTCGGGTCGTGCACGTATCTCCTCAGCTGGGATACGTGGAAGACGTCGTGCACCCGGTGCAACTGAGGTGGTAGAGCCAGGCGATAAGCCACCTCGCCAATCCTGCTGAGAACCTGGAAGGGTCCGTTGAAGCACGGAGATAACTTGCCGCCTTGGCCAAATCTCTGAATACCACGTCGAGGTGAGACCCGCAAGAAGACGTGGTCGCCATCCTCGAACTCCAGTGGCCTCCGCCTCCTGTCAGCATAAGGCTTCTGCTGGCTCTGAGCTGTACTCATCCGCCCCTGGATGACCTGGACCATCTCAGGTCCCACTAGAGCTGCAAGATTTCTCTTTTGCCGAAAAGAGAAATCTAGTCTCATCCCCTGGATGAACCACATTCTTTGCCTAAAACAGTCAATCCTAACATGGATGATACTAATCCATACTAAGGATGACGTCGTAAGGCCTCGACGCTACTACTAAGAGATTCAACCGTTACTCTCGCCTCCAAGGGTTGAGTCACACTGTCGGCATCAGTGTGTGGTAACTGGGTCTCCTCCAGTAGATGTCTCACAAGTGAGGGTCAAGTCAACAGCCAAAACTGGAACCTCTTAGTAACATTACGATAGAGTACAGGAACGAAAACATCACAAGGTATGCGTCTTTTATTATTGCAGCTCGTAATACAAGACTCTACACAAAAGCAACAAGGAACCAGAAGTACAAAGGATGTATCTACTAGTTCTGCTCCTGTCCATCGGCTCCCAGGGCTCCATGATCGAAGGCCTCGGCTGCCTGAAGCTGAGCTCTACCCTGCGGTCGGGGTGGACCTCCTGGTGGTGGTGGTGGTAGAGCCTCAAAGCGTCGGCCACCACCAGCTGCTCGTCCAGCTCCTCTGCCTCGTCCGCCTCCTCCCTGCGGACCGCCACGGTCGAACCTCTGCCTCTTCCTAGGTGGTTCCTCAACCGTCTGCTGCTCCTCCGCATGGCGGGTCGGGCAGTCACGAGCCATGTGGCCTCGCCCGCCGCATTCATAGCACTGTCTTCCACTCGAAAGACTGGCTCCGCGTTGTGTGCCCTGCACTGCTGAGCCAGTGCCCTGAGGTCTGGTCTGTCTGGACCCCTGAGTCATTCGCCGACTGCCAGCTGCAGATGACTCTGCCACGTGCCGTCCTGCGGTGGGTCTCTGTGCTGGTGTAGACTCAGCAAGGAAGCTCTCGATCAGAAGAGCCCGCTCCAGTACTCCTGTCTGAGTCGGTATGCTGAGGGAGATCAGCGATGCCCTGATCTCGTGTCTCAAACCCTGCTCGAAGGTCCGGGCCCGGAAGAATGGGTCCTGTACCATGTCGGTCGAGTAGCGCGAGAGATCGGTAAATCTCGCCGAGTACTGGGCGACCGTCATGCTGCCCTGCCGCAGCTGTAGAAGCTCCTGGATACGCACCGCACGAAGGGTGGCTGGGACGAACTCCGAGCGGAAGATGCTCTCAAAGTCCGTCCAAAGAAGAGATGCCTCATCGTGCACCTGGAGCATCAAGCTCCACCATCGTCCTTCTGCTGCGTGTAGTAGGCTCGCAGCGAGGATCACCATGAGGTCTGCTGGTGTCCTCACTAGCCTAAACACTCGAACCACTGCCTCCAGCCAGTCCTCTGCTGCCTGGGGATCCGTCTCCCCGCGAAACCTGGGCGGTCGCTGGCGCTGAAACTCATGCAGTGCGCTGAGGCGACGTGCATCGTCAGCGGCTGCTGCTGGAAGCATCGGGGAATCGGCGGGTAAAGCTACTGCCGGTGCCACTGCTGACAAAGGGCCCTGCACCGAAGCCTCGTCGCTCGGTGGGCTGTCGTCTCGCTCGACTCTCGGAACCCTAGCTGGCTGCCGTCGTGGGGCCATCCTGAAAAGGAAACAGGTGCGCCACGGTTAGAACAGTATACCTGGTGAGCTGGCACAAGTAATCACAAGGAAAACTTGAGACTTTCATAAAGCAGATCAGTATACCCGGTGAGCTGACACAAGTAATCACAAAGAAAACTTGAAACACACACGCAATCAATGTTTTCGTGCATTAAGTCGGAAATCAGAAGTCAGGGTCCAGGTGTACGGATACGTCGGCCGCCGCACCAACACTGGACTCCCTGGACTGATAACCACACTCAATACGCTAAACATTATTGCTTCACATAGAAAAGATCAGAGTTCGCGGTAGAACCGAACTCCTCTGATACCAATTTGTCACGACCCGCCCTCGGGGTCCGTGCCGTGACTACCCCAAGCCCGCCTTCCATAGGCCAGGGGCTGGCGACTAGCACCAAGGCGTAAATCCCGGTAAAAAGGGAAGGCATTGCCTTTGAAACGTAAACACACACCACAGAGTAAACAAGCGGAAAGTAAACACTAAACAAACAGAGTACGACTGAAAGTGCGGAAAAGTAAATGGGCCAGAATACAAACCCAAACTGAAAGTAAAGTACAACTCAAAAGGGAAAAACAGCAACTGTAAAGTAAAAGCCGCTACTCCGAGCTGTCCACCGGAAATCCCACCTGAAGGGTGGGTACAGATAGCTCCTCTGCTCCACGGGTCCCGCCGTCTGCTCCGTGCACGTCCCGCCCAGTGGTCCACCTCCGGGTACCGTCCCGCTGTGCAAGCCTCAGCTAAGGTCAACGCTGTCCGTCGTCTGCAACCAACACAACGTAGTGCGGGCGAAGCCCGTGCAGGGGTGAGTATAAGCTACTCAGTAGGGACCCCGAGACCCCTGATGGTCTCTCAAATCCACAAAGGATAAACCACGAAGAAAAGTACAAACACGAAGTAACAACTGACACAGCTTAGGTATATGCCCATACATATACCTAAGTCATCAATTAAAAAAAAATACACTCCAACCTCCGAGCCCAAGTACAACTCAGTCCACGCAGGAAAGTATACGTATTCCACATAGGAAAGCAAAATATAATCCACACAGGATTGCACAACACAATCCACACAGGAAAACAACAGGATTCAGCTCACACAGGTATACTTCTTCAAGGACGATAAAGATGATCACTGATCCATCTAAGTCGTCGGACCCATGAAGGATCGATAGGTAACTAACCCCCGCAGAAGACCCACACAGGATCGGGCTCACACAGAACCTGTAGGCGCTGGCTCACACAGAACCGCTGAGCGCAAGGACCCACACAGGATCGGGCTCACACAGAACCTGTAGCACTGATCCACGTAGGATCACTGAGTGCTGTAGTCGTCGTCGTCAAATCCACACAGGATCTCTGTACTGTCGTCGTCAAATCCACACAGGATCTCTGTACTGTCGTCGTCAAATCCACACAGGATCTCTGTACTGTCGTCGTCAAATCCACACAGGATCTCTGTACTGTCGTCGTCGCAGTCATAGTAGCAGTCGTCGCAGTAGAACAGTCGCAGCCAGCACTAGGGTTCCCGCACACAGCAAGCTCGTACGGAGGATCCGCTCCACGAGCCGAGAGGCTGATACATCAACTGTCACGAAGACCGAAGTTGATGTATCCAAAAGTTCCGTATCGTCAACAGGAACTCAACGCAACAGACGGCGCGTCGATCGGACGCCCGGTCTGAGAGTTATGGGCATTTTCGTCTCCGGGGCCCGGTTGGTTTTTAAGGCAAAACCAACCCGACCGTACTCCACCTGCGTCCAAACCTCGGCGGAGTATGCCAAAAGATCCGTCTCACTAAGAGGAACACTACGCGACTGACGGCACGTCAATCGGACGTCCGTAGCTCAAGATATGAGTGTTTCCGCTCCGAAGGCCCGGTTGGTTTCGTGAACGAACCAACCCGGCCGAACTCAAAGAAAACCGAAACCTTGAGTGCGATATACCGAAACGACCGTCTCGATCCAAGGATCGCGTTGCCGCAGACGGTTCGTCATTCGGAGGTCCGAGGCTCAAGTTATGAGCCAAAAACCGAAACTGGTCCGTAACGGGGGGGTCCGGGTCCGGGCCGACCCGGCCCGACCCCCCCCCCCCCCCCGGGGCGGCGCGGCGGCCGGCGGCGGCGGTCGGCGGCGGTGGACGGCGGCGGACGGCGGCGGACGGCGGCGGCGCGGCGGCGGGCCGCGGTGGCGGCGGCGGCGGCGGCGGGCCGCGGTGGCGGCGGCGGCGGGCCGCGGTGGCGGCGGCGGCGGGCCGCGGTGGCGGCGGTGGGCCGCCGCGCACGCGGGTGGCACGCGGGGGGCTTGAATGCCCCCGCTGTTGGATGGCGGCGCGGCTTTGCCGCGCCGATTTTGAAGGGACGGCCCCCGCACGTGGGGGCCGCTTGGTCACGAACCGGGGGCTTAATTGCCCCCGTGGTTTTGATAGGCGGCACGGCCTTGTGCCATGCCAAAAGCAGGAAACGGCCCCCCGCAAGTGGGGGCCGGCTGGAACGAACCGGGGGGGTTTTGCCCCCCCCCCTCCTTTAATTGAACCGCCCCCCTCATTAAGAGGGGGGGTTTGAAGAACCGGCCGGGGGTTTAATCCCCCGGTTTTAAGACATCCGGCCGGCCCGCTGGCCGGCCGGTTTTTACCAACGGGACCGGAAATTCCGGTCCTGCCCTCGACTTCCGACGCCGGCGGCCCGGCCGCCGGTCTTTCCTTCCGCCGCGGCCCGGAACCGGCCGCGGTCTCCTCGTCCCGCCGCGGCCTGGAACCGGCCGCGGTCTTCTCGTCCCGCCGCGGCCCGGAACCGGCCGCGGCGTTCGTCATCTGGCGCGGTGCGTCGGCACCGCGCCCCTTCGCCGTGCTTCGATTCTTTTCAACGCGGCGCGACGGCGTCGCGTTCTTGAAGATTCTCCTCGGCGTAGCGCGACGGCGTTGCGTAAATTAAACGCACGGTAAACCGCGTGGTGCGACGGCACCACGCCACTTTGCTTCCATCGCAAGAATTAAACAAGAACGTTGGAGGGGGGTTCTGCCGTGTTCGTGCGGTCCGGCCCCCCTCGCGTTAATAATAATAACGCAACTTAAAGAAAAATCATGTCACACGTTAATCTTGCTAAAAGCACGATCAAGAATAAAATGAGGAATCCAAAAGAAATTCGACAACCCCTACCTCGGGTTTAAGATTCAAAGGTTCGGCTACGCTCCGCGGAAGACGGCGTCGCGGAGGTCGGGTGTCGCGGAAGCCGTTCGTCAAATCCGATGACGAAGGGATGCGTTCGAAGAGTCACGTCGTTTGCGAAACTTGTACGCCGACGAAGATGGTCCGAGGAGGAAGCGGCGTTCCCTCTCGTTGACACCGAGGACGAAGAAGAGAGGCGTCGTTCTTCGTTCTTTGTCAGAGTTTGAGCGTTCTTCGTTCTTCGTCAGAGTTGAAGATGAAGAAGAATGCTCTCAAAAGCTCTCAAGGGAACAAACGATCAACCAAAAATAAAATAAGACTACATCTTATTTTATTCTCACTTTGCCAACCTTTCAAAATTCAAAAGTTGAATTCAATTCATTAATTAAGTCTAGAGTTGACAAAATTAAATGAAAAGATAAATTGGCAAGAGTTAAAGAAGGGGAGAGTTACATAAATAAGAGGAAGGGTTTTGAGAGGTTAAGGAATTTGAAAAGAAAAAGGGGTTCGTGTGGGCCCCACCACACTTAATCCTCCCAAGGGAGGTTAAGTGGGTGTGGGTCCCACTTCTAACCTCCTTTGGTAGGTTTTTAAAATAAGTTAAAATAAAATTTGTTTTGCACAAATTTTATTTAACTTAACTGAAAAACCCCAAAACGTAACTTTCAACCCGCAACAAACGCAACTCCCGAAAAGGTCTCAAAAAGCGAATATCGGCGCTGCGAGTTCATCGGTGCCCTCAGATTTCAATTCCGAGCACCGGATCAAAAGTTAGGAATTCCCGCTCGTTCGTTCACTGAACGTACCCGAGCCCAAACTTCGGAAATTAATTCTGGGCACTCCGGGCCTCGGAATCAGGTGCCGTCTGAAACCGCGCTCTTGTAAAATTCTAAAGAAAATTAAGAAAAAAAATTTCCCTTGAATTCTACGGGTCTTTACAGTAATATTTACAACAAGATATTTTGGGAAACTAGGGAAGCCTATATTCCCATATTAGATATATTTTTAAAATGGGTTAGCCTTGGATAAACATTATACAAATATATTTCACTATAAAGAAGGAAAAAAGTACTTCAATATAACCCTGTATCAAAAAAATATTTGAGGATCATGTGAGTGGATAGATCCATAATGAGTAATTAAGCATTCGAAGTTTTATTTTACTTTTTTATTAGTTTTAATGAAGTCAGGTTTGGTGGATGATGTGTTTTTGAGACAACATTCTGAATAGAAGTTGTAAAATTTTAGGATGTAGTTGGGTCATGACATGAAGCTTTCCTCATGACATGAAATGGGTCATAGAGCAGAGGATCCCACTACCCAAAACACTAAAGAAATGAAATCCAGTTTATGTCATGACATCCTCATGTAAGGATTAAAAAAATAATATTTTTTTTCTTTGGGTATTTAGGGATTTGTGGAGGCCCACCCTTGGTAGAAGTAGTGATGAACTTCTTCACCCATGTCCTTCATCTCATTTAATTTTGGATTCTTTGCTATTTATTCATCGATTAAGACACCTTTTCTTATAAATCGAATCTTGAGGTATTTATATCTCCATATCATTGATATTTCATGGTTTTTCTTTTGGTCCTATAAACTCTATGAATTTCAATTAATATGATATACTTTTATGGCGTTATTCTCTTTTTCTGTTTCCATTTGGATTAGTGTAAAGAAATTTCCTATAATTAGACAATTTTTATCTCTGTGTATATTTTAGGTGGATCTAAAAACATTCCTTTAAAGTCTCATCATTTGTAGAGGTGTGTGATGTATGATCGTGTCAACACACATCACACTCAACAAAAATTTTAATGTGATATTATTTAGCCATAAATCTTGGATTAGAAGTCCTTTATAGACTATATATGGACAATTAGTATGTAAATCATGAATTTTACAACCCTTTGATGTTTTTGTGACTTTAGGTGTAGAATTTGGTAATTAGAGGGGAACACTCTAAGGGTTACTGTGACTTGATGTATAACTAGGGGTAAGTGAACATGGATTCCTAGGATATATATCAGGGGTTAGAGTACTTGGGTATCATGGGAGACTGTGGAATGAAATTAATGAAACGAATTTTTTTACTAGTATACTTTAAATGGATAACTACTACTTGGAATACATTGTTGAGTCAATAAGGTTTTCCTTATGACTTTTCCATTCCTTCATACTTGGGGGAGATTGTTAAGTCGATATGGTTTCCTTCTGACTTTACCACTCCTTCATTTTTGAAAATCAAAAACACCTTATACCAAGGCAAATCCCTTTTACCCCTTGTTTTACTTATATGAGGAAAATTTTCTTCCCCAAGGAAATTTATTCCTTTCATATTTTCATTGTCTATATAATAATTTTTCTACGTGTAAAATTCGGATTGAAACCAAAACCTCGGAATCCTATAATTACTTATATATGAAGAATTCAATTTTAGGATCCCATTTCTCAGAATTACGGTTACGAACTCTTCTGAGTTCTGACTCAGAATTCTGATTATGAATTTTGGTTACGAACTTTTATGAGTTCTAAATCCGAATTCTTATTACGAATTCTGGTTACAAACTCTTCTGAGTTATGACTCTGAATTTTGAATCATAATTCTGGTTACGAACATTCTGAGTTCTGACTCTGAATTCTGAATATGAATTCTGGTTACAAACTTTCATAGTTCTGACTCTAAATTCTGAATACGAATTCTAGTTATGATCTTTCCGAGTTCTGACTCGAAATTTTGAATACGAATTTTGGTTACGTACTTTATGAGTTCTGACTCTGAGTTCTCTGAATACATATTCCGAACTCTTATGAGTTCTGACTCCGAATTCTCATGAACTCTGAATCCGAACATTGTAAGTTATGGTTCTGAATTCTTGGGAATCCAGATTCTGAATTTCCTTTAAATTCAGACACCGGAATTCTATAGAATTCAGGTTCGGAATTCCTAGAAAACAAAATCTGAATATCCTTGTATTATAGAATCTGAATTCAATTTTGATTAGACTCCGAACATCCATTTTCTTACATTATGAATATCAGATTTTAGTTATACTTACACTTATTTTGTTATAAAATTATGTCGTGCTTTTAGTTACTCACTATCCATTTTTTGGGTGACACGTGTATAGGTCCCATCGAAATTCAAGGAAAAATATGACTGTTGGAGGAGGGAGCCCACCATTGAAGTCGTGCCTATAAATAGGAGCTCATTTGAAATAGCACAGAACCCAAATTTGACAACTGTGCTTACATGCTGTTGAAGTGATTTCTAGATAAAGAGGCTCTTATAAACTCTGAGGATTTATGCATATTTGATTTATGCAACTCTGATTGTTGCTGTATACAATCGAGGGATTCCGGGGATAGGAAGACAGAGGTGCCGACTACCGTGCAGTTGAGGGCTTGCGGGGATAGCAAGACAGACTCCAATCTTCGTATTGAGGGCTTACCCTGGTGTGGGTAAGACAAAATTTCTTAAAAGTATAAATCAAGGGAACTTTATAAAAGTTTGTTGGATACCCTTCTATTTTGGATAAAATATTTACTACTTGTTACTTGTTTTGTTACAAATTTTTCGATCTATTTGTATTGTTGAGGAAAGTATAACTATCCTATACTTTCTTATAATTGTACTCTGATTTAGTTAGATTCTATATGCTTTAAGGTAGAATCTTAGTTATTGTAAACTCTCATTATGTTTCATTTCTCGAATCACTTTTCTAGAATCAAGCAAGTTATTAGAGCACATAGGTGTTGTGAATTTTGGTTATGCAAAATTTACTTAGGGATTTTTAAAGTATACAATTCACCCCTTCTTGTATTTTAGCATCTCATATTTACATATTCGATCCTACAATTGGTTACAGAGGTTGGATACCTCATACCCTATACCAATCTGACATTTGGTATTAGAGGAGGTGATCTTTGAATTAATATCACGATTAGATTCAGAAGAGAATTTTTCTTGTTATTTCTTTCGGAATTGAATTTCTGGATTCACACTTTTTCGGAATCAGTTTTTCAGACTCGTATAGTTCGGATTAATTTTTTCCTAGAGATAATCTTGTTCTATATTTCCCTTTCTTAAAAATAATTTTCCTTGTTTACGAACTTCTTCCTATTAAAAAGTTTTTGTGGAAAGAATTTTTCTTTAAGATGGCAGGAATCATTGTTGGTTCCATAGACAATCTCAATCTAACTAGACCACCAATCTTTGATGGAAATGATTACGAATATTAGAGAGATCGCATGAAGACTTTCATTGTCAATACTAGTGTTGATAATTTTGTTATTCTTAGTGGAGGATATAAAATCTATGAAAAAGAAGTTATTACCTTTAGCAATGAAGAAAAGCAAGAATATCAACTGAATTATAAGGTACACAATAATTTTCTTTTCTCCATGACTAGAAACATATATAGCCAAATTTCATCTTGTGAAGAAGAAAATTGTATTTGGGAGAAACTTGAAGTTACTCACCATGGGACTTCAAAAGTAATTGAAACAAGAAGATCCGTGCTCAGAGTTGAATATCATGGTTTCTTCTTTCCTTATGGAGAACCTATATGTAAGGTACAACAAAGATTCCTGACTATTTTGAATAGTTTACAATCCATGGGTGATAAAGGATTAGATGATGAAGCCCTTGTTGATAAGATCATAGATATCAAGCCGAATGAGTGGGAATCCCAAAGGACAATTATTGATGAGAATAGAAAGGTTACTCAGATTACTCTTAATGAAATTTTTGGAAATATTCTTCAATATGAGACTAGAATAAAGAGAGATGCTGATAATATAAAGAAGAAGAATGGAAATAGAAGTGTTTCCTTTACTACAACTTCAAATCATATGAAAGCTAAGACTCTAGAGAGAGTTACTAGATCCAAATATAAGAAATTTTTTATCCAATCCCAATCTTGTGGAAGTGAATTCTCAGAAAATGAATTAGCCAATCTTGCTCAAAGGATAAACAAGATAGCTGGACAAAGGAACTTTCAATCCAGATACAATAAAATGGAAAGGAAAGATAAGAAAGATTCAAAAGTCACATGTTATGAATACAAGAGAGCTGGACACAAAAGACCTGATTGTCCTATGCTCAAGAAAAAAGAAATAAAAGAAAGGAATTCTAAGGGAAACATAAAGAAGTATTATAAGGATAAAGCTAAGAATGTCTTGAAAGCTAATGAAACCTAGTGTGCTAGTGGAGGAGACTCTTCATATGAATCTTCAGATTATAAGTCTTCTGGACAGAAGAATCTTGGTCTAATATCCAGAATACCTATTAACAATCATTGTTTGATGGATAAGGTACACAATGCTGAATCATTGACCAATGTTTCTTTGAATGAAAATTATAGCGATGATAAATATTATAACTCTTCAGGTGAATAATCTTCTTCTGATGAAGATAATACCATACCTTCCTATGAAGAAGTTTATAAGTTTTTCCAATTTTCATGAGATTGAGAATTACAAACTCATGAAAAAACTTGATTAGGAAAATTCTAGGAATACTACTTTTATTAATGAAATATCAAATATTTATAATGAAATTATTAAGAAAAATTATCATTTTTAAAGTATTTCAAAAAATCTCGAGGAAGTAAGTTCGGAGAAGAATAAACTTTCTAAAGATCTTGAAAACGTAATTTCTAAGAAAAATGTTTTCGAGCCTAGCTCTAGTTCAAAATAAAATATTTTTGAAGACAAGAACTTGGTTATAAAACTCATATCTGAAATATTATCCTTGAGGAAGTGTTTTTCAAACTTTACCTTAGGTAAGGAAAATTTTGATAAGAGGGATTCTCAAATCCAACCTTTAAGGAATAGTTATGGTTTTGGTTATACTGGATCTAAACCGATTTTTAGAAACAATTATTTTGTTCCTCAAAGTGCTCCATTCTGCACTAAGTGTTAGTGTGGTAGGCATTGGGAAAAGAATTTTTCTCCAAACAAAACACAGTCCTTAGGATTTAATAATGACTAGTTTTCTAAGAAAATGTGGGTCCCTGAAATTTTTTTTTCCAAAATTTCCAGATCCAAGAAAATTTGGATTCTGAAAGTCTAACTCTTTTGTTTTCAGGAAAATAGAGAAATTACCAACATCAATACTTGGTACATGGATAGTAGATGTTCCCAACATATGACTGGTAACAAAAACTACTTTGAAAATATTATCAAGACGAATGTTGGAAAAGTAACTTTTGGAGATAATGCTCAGTGAGAAATTATTGCAATAGGTAACATTGTTCTTCTTGGAAAAACATTGATTTTAAATGTTTTATTTTTTAAGGGTCTTAAGATCAACCTCATTAGCATAAGTCAATTATGTGATTAAGGTTACCTTGTGAATTTTTGGAATGACGAGTGCTTAGTACATAATTCCAAGGAAGAGTTTATTCATTCTGCTCATAGGCAAGTGATTGTTTACACACAAAAAGAGATATCATTCTTCGATTTATTAGAACGCAAGATCAAATTTCTGATATTTTCACAAAATATTTACCCTCTAATATATTTTATTACATTAAATAGAAGTTTCAAATGATAACCATAAGGTAATCTTCTTCAATAACATCCTGTTAAACCAATCTCCTTATAGTAATAAACTCTTTTTTATAGGGGGAGTAGATTTTTTTGTTAGTTTTTCATATTTTTCGTAATGATGTTTTTTCATATTTTTCGAAATGAAGTTTTTCATATTTTTTGTAATGATGTTTTTCATGATTTTTTGTAATGAAGTTTTTCATGATTTTTCGTAATGAAGTTTTTCAAGATTTTTTATAATGAAGTTTTTCATGATTTTTCATGATGATGTTTTTTATATTTTTTGTAATGAAGTTTTTTATATTTTTCATAATGAAGTTTTCATAGTTTTCATAATGAAGTTTTTCATATTTTTCATAATGATGTTTTTCATGATTTTTCGTAATGATGTTTTTCAAGATTTTTCGTAATGAAGTTTTTCATATTTTTTATAATGAAGTTTTTCATATTTTTCATAATGATGTTTTTTATATTTTTTATATTGAAGTTTTTCATAATTTTCATAGTGAAGTTTTTTATATTTTTCATAATGAAGTTTTTCATATTTTTCGTAATGAAATTTTTCGTACGTAAAATATTCGTAAAGAAAATTTTCGTTCTTGAAATTTTCATAATGAATTTTTTCGTACATGAAATACTCATAATGATGTTTTTGTACTTGAAATATTCGTAATGAAGTTTTCATACTTGAAATTTTCGTAATGAAGTTTTCATACTTGAAATTTTCTTAATGAAATTTTTCATAATTAAAATTTTCGTAATGTTTTTTTCCGTACTCAAGTTTTTTTTGGAATTGAAAGTCCTTCAAGAATAATTTTCCTCAATACGAATAATTCACCTGACAATCCAAAATGTATGATTCTTCCTTGAGTTTTCATAACAATTTTTACTCGTTGTTAGTTTTTTTTATTTTTAAAATTTCTCGGATTCTAGTTTCATTAAATCTGAATCTTTTCCTTTAAAAACGTCAAAAGATCGGATCCTTCCAAATTTCCTTGCAGCTATCTTTTCAACAGTCAGATCAAATCAGAAGATTTCTCAACCATTAAATTGAAATCGGAAAATGAACCATCACTTCAATACCTATAAAAGGGGACCCCTGATGGTTGTCCCACATCGGTTCTAAAGCTTTTGCGTGTTGAAGCTCTGAACCTCTAAAAAAGATTGTTCTGAATTTATTTTCAGAAGTGCTCAATTTCGAATGTCTGGTGAAGTTACTTCTCAAGAGATGTCTAGTGTCAAGCGGATTTTGGAGTGGCAAATATATAGGGAGAGGTTGTTACATCCGAACCTCTTCAACAAATATGACTCTATTATCTCCAAGAATATCAAGATTAATGGATGGGAGAGTGTGTCCATTTCGAATCCAGGGGCTCAAGATGTTGTTTATCCGGATTTGCTGATACAATTTTATGAATGAATGTATTTTTTCAAGGAATATGGTAGAGAAAAGTTTTCCTTCAAGAGTTATGAAAAAACATATGCACTTTCTTATACTAAGTATGCTATATTTGTTGGGTTATCCTATGAAGGAGAGGAAGAATTTTGTTCCCACAAGCTACCAGATATTCAAGGGAGGTCTGTAAAAGTGAAGGCTATGCAAAGTCTTAGACTTACAAGTGTCAAGACCACAAAGATTGCTCACATGTCTAGAAATAATCAGATTCTAGAGTTATGGGTTCAAGGTTTTATCGTACCGAGAAAGGGTGACAAGGACACTCTTAATAAAAGTGATATGTATATTTTAGATTTTTTGTTAAACCTAAGCAAAATAAACCCGATGATTCATATTCTCATTACGATAGAGAATATCAAGAATGGGAATCTGAAAGCACAGATAATCATGTATCCTGCCCTACTTTCCAAGCTGATAGTTCGGTGTCTTGAATCATTCAAGATCCCTTATTGTTCTAAGATGAGGAATTGAAAAGTGATTTTAGTAAGTGATGACACTTTGAAAAGAATGAATGTTGGATTTTCTGTAGATTCAGAAGAGTTTTATGATCTGCTAGTGGAAAAAGCAGAAGCCGATCTGAAAAATGATGAAGAGGCTGAACCATCGAAGAAATCTAGAAAGAAGAGGAAACTAAAGGAAGTGGAAGAAACAGATAAAACACCTAAGGCCAATGAAACTGAATCCACACCTCCATAGACCAAGAAACAGATAGTTTATCCAGATGATGTTGTTGCCAAATGGAGGTAGGATAAGAAGAACCAGAAGGAAGGGGAACCATAGTTTGTCCTAGATCCTACAAAGGCCAAAGCATTGAAAGAGAAAGCTGCTGATGAGCTTGAGAATAAAGCTAAGTAAAATAAGCTTAAGAAGAATATGTTTAAGGCAGATATTGTGCAATCTCTTTTGAAGGCTACTGAAGCTATATCTGAGAACATTCTCATACCGAAAACTTTCTTAGTAGAACAATTACTTGAGACACCAGGGACAAAGTTTATGACTCTGTAAAAATATCAAGAGAAGGTTTCTGAACAGATAGAATAAGTGGAACAAGTGAAAGAAAAGGAAGAGGGTATTAGTCACACTAATGATCTGATTAAGCAAGTTGAATATTATAATTATAAAGAAAGTGCTTCTGAAAAATTGTCACTCCGGACTTCTCAAGATGGATATTTAAAACTTTCTACTCTTGGACTTTATGAGAAGGATGAAGAGGAGGTGAAAAAAATTTCAGAGGAAGAGAGTTATAATCATCACATAATTCACCATGATGATATTGAGGCCGGAGCCGAGAATGAAAAAGTTCATGAAGATAAGATTTTTCAGTTGTCTGAGAGTGAGAATGAGTCTTCTGATGAAGAAGTTGTTCCAAGAGTTAGAAAAGGCAAAAAAGTGGTTGTTGGCACACCAACCAAAATTTCTTCAAGGAAGAAACAATCTGGTGGATCCTCTAAGAGGAATTTTTTCGATCTTGAGGAAGAACCACATCCTAGCAAAGTGTTAGATTTGGGGTCATCAGCTATAGGACATGATTTTGTCGTTCAGTCCTGGAAGAAGCTAGTGGACACCATTCTCATCTTTCAAACAATTGACTCTAGATTCTAGATGCTCCAACATAGCAAAAATCAGAAATCAGACTCTGTATCCATGGTGATGGATAGGTGCATACAGATTGAGGACGAACACAAGAATTTCCTTATCAACTATGAGGCCCACAAAAAATCTTGTAGGAAAATGGTCAGCTAGTCAAAGAATTTAGTTGAAGATATGAGAGAGCTTGATTACTTTCAAGATGATGTTAAGGAATCCTTTGATACTCAAGATAGCGAAATCAAGTATCTAACAAATAGCTTTGAGAAAAATATAAATCTTGAACAAAATACTCGGATTCAGGATGTCAAAGATCTAAATGGGAAGTGGAATTATGTTTTCCAAAGTTGGAAAACAAAAATGGATCTCCGTATCGAGATTCAAGAAAATCTAGTGAAGCAAGATGACTTGCTGAAGGATTAGGAAGAGGCTCTTAAGGCTCAAGATGATAGGAACAAAGTCTTTGAGAAGCAAGAAGAGGAGGATCACGAAGAGCTAAATAAGATGAAAACCATTGTAAATACGCTAATAAAAAAGGAAAAAGAATCAAAATTTATGCAAATCCAATCTTTTGTTGTATCTGTTTTTCCTTGTAAAAATTCTTCCAATATTAATAAAATTGTTGTTTCTTGTTTTGTTTGGATGTTTATACTAATATTTCAGGTACCATATTTTTTTTCCATTCCCTCAAACTCTTTTTGAAAATCACAAAGGGGGAGAAGGAAAAATAATTCTAAGTAAAAGAAAAAATATCCCTAAGTAAGGGGGAGTTTATCAAAGGGGGAGTTCTCATTACGATGATTTCCACATTCAAATGAAAAATCCAATTCTAGAAATATATAATATGATCCATATAGTTCTAAATCTTAAGAGGGAGTTAGTCGTATTCACGATTGTTCATATATAAAGGAGGATAAGTTTTATTTTCAATGTCTAGAAATTTTATTATAAGTCCTTATATTCTTTTTTATAAGGATGTTAGTGCTTTCCAAAAAGGGGGAGATTGTTGAGTCAATAAGGTTTTCCTTATGAAATTTCAATTCCTTCATACTTGGGGGATATTGTTAAGTTAATAATATTTTTTATGAATTTACCACTCTTTCTTGTTTTGAAAATCACAAAAAAATTATCCCAAGGCAAATAACTTTTTACCCCTTGTTTTATTTCTATAAGGAAAATATTATTTCCCAAAAAAATTTATTCTTATCATATTTTCATTATTTATATCATAATTTTTCTATGTGTAAAATTCGGATTGAATCCAAAACCTTTGAATCCTATAAATACTTAGATATGAAGAATTCTATTTTTTGGATCCAAATTCTCAGAATTCCGGTTACAAACTCTTCTGAGTTCTTACTCCGAATTCTGATTACGAATTCTGGTTACGAACTCTTTAGAGTTCTGACTCCAAATTAGGATTACGAATTCTGGTTACAAACTCTTCTGAGTTCTGACTCCAAATTCTGAATATAAATTCTGGTTACGAACTTTCTAAGTTTTGACTCCAAATTCTGAATAAAAATTTTGGTTACAAACTTTCTGAGTTCTGACTCCGAATTCTAAATACGAATTCTGATTACGAACTTTCTGAGTTCTAACTCCGAGTTCTCTGAATACAGACTCTGAACTCTTATGCGTTCTGACTCCGAATTCTCATGAACTCTGACTCCAAACTTTGTATGTTCTGGTTCCTAATTCTTGTGAATACAGATTCCAAATTTCCATGAAATTCAAACTCCAGAATTCTATAGAATTCAGGTTCCAAATTCCTTGAAAATAGAATCCGAATATCTGTGTATTATAGATGGAAAATTCAATTTTTGTTAGACTCTGAACTGCCATTTGCTTACATTTTGAGTATTAGATTTTAGTTATTCTTACACTTGTTTGGTTTTAAAATGATGTCATGCTTTAAGTTACTCACTAACCATTGTTTGAGTGACACGTGTACATGTACCTCCAAAATTCAAGGAAAAATATGACCGTTGGAGGAGGGAGCCAACCTTTAAAGACGTGCCTATAAATAGGATCTCATTTGAAAGAGCCCAGAACCCAACTTTGACAACTGTGCTTACATGCAGTTGAAGTGATTTCTAGAGATAGAGGATCTTATAAACTCTCAGGCTTCATGCAGAAGGTTTGAGAGGCTTGTTCAAACATTGCTTCATGCCGATTTTCTTTTTGAAACTTCGATTTTTGCTGTATATAATCGAGGGCTTCCGGGGATAGGAAGACAGAGGTGCTGACTACCTTGAAGTTGAGGGATTTCGGGGATATCAAGACAGACTTTGATCTTCGTATCAAGGGCTTACCCTGGTGTGGATAAAATAGAAATTCTCGAAAGAATAAATCAAGGGACCTTTATCCAAGATTGTTGGATACCCTTCTCTTCGGGATAAAAGATTTACTACTTGTTACTTGTTTAGTTATAATTTTTCCACTGCAATTGTATTGTTGAGGAAAGTATAACTATCCTATTCTTTCTTATATTTGTACTCTGATTTAGTTATATTCTATACGCTTTAATGTAGAATCTTAGTTGTTTTAAACTCTCGTTAAGTATCATTTTCGAAATCACTTTTCTGGAATCAAGCAAGTTATTATAGCTCAGAGGTGTGGTGAATTTTGGTTATGCAAAATTTACTTAGGGATTTTTAAAGTATAAAATTCACCCCCTCTTGTATTTGATAATCTCATCATTACATATTCGATCTTACATAAATTGGGTGTAATCCCTGGGTTTGATGATGATGCATGATGAATAGAACACCTTGGTTTTAATCCCTTGGGGTTAGCAATGATGAATATTACTCAGTACACCTTGGGTGTAATCCCTTGGATTTGATAATGTCTCATACTTCTTGGAACACCTTGGGTGTAATCACTTGGGTTCAATGACAAAGGCTACTACATATAATGATTTGGGATATATTCCATTAGGCTTGATGATGATGCCAACTCTTTTAGAATTCCTCAAGGTGATTTCCTCTTATGGAATGAAAATGTTTCCTATTATCTCTTTACTGCCAGAAATTAAACTTGTAGTTCTAGTATTTATGACTTTATTTACTATGGATAGACACATATATAGTAGGACTAAGCAAGTGTGATCAAGCTCTAGTGTCACTAGGGAACTCGAGGGTTGATTTCCATTTATTTATTTGTTTTTATATTCATTCTTTTATTTATGGGCCCCAACATGCAGCTATTATTCAAACCAGATATCTTTTATATGACATTAGTGGTGGAATACTGAGTCATTATAACACCCTTACTGGGATGGAATTTAGTGATCAAGAAAACATTATGGTTACATGTTAGGAAAATGGAAAACACTCTACGACTAATTTAGGATTTGGATTGTTAGATTAGAGCATAGGGTATACAGACTGAGTTAGGATTTAGAAATTATTTTGATGGTTCTTCATATTTTTCATTAATTATATTTTTGTTTCTTTGTATATGAATTTATTGTGTATGAAAGATTGAAATTTTAGAAATATAAATTTGATATGGCATGGTTTATATTTATTTATTGACACTTGCACGTATATTCCATCACTATTTTATTAATTTGAATGAATGTATCTTATTTATCTTTCTTTATGATTATTTTAATCTAATATGAGACTATAGTACCCCAAATGTACCATATTAGACCTATATTACTAGTTCTAAGCCTTTATCATAAGAGGATTCATTCATGATATTCTAGTAACCCCCCGATTTAGACACTTATGAGTAGTTATAGGACAGAGATGTTACAAAGTGGTATCAAAGATATCTTTATTTTATCTAATGATTTGTTTATGGTGGATAGAAGTTAGGGTGTTTTTAGGATATAGTATAAAGCCTGTGACTGGGAGTTTAATACCCACATGTGAGGGAAAGGCCAAGTTACCAGGGAAGGGATTAATGTTTTTTCCTTTTCTTTAAAAGATGATAAATTTTCACCTTGCGTTACACACATGGTTTCTGATTATTGGTTAATGGGATTTTTTCCACATTCCATGTGATTTTATGAATTATATTAGTCACACATGATTATTTTGTTATCATTGTGATTTGTTGTATTTTGGTATGTGAATCTAGTATAATATTGGTTAATTAATGTGTTAGTAGCCACTTATATGGCGATTCAAACATATAAATATATGGTGGAATATTACTTAATCGATTACCGAAATAAATAAGAAAAGGTTTCATATTTACTTTCTTGGATGATTATGAGGTTTCTACTAAAAAAATTCTACATACAACTTATAAATAAATTTCCTCCATAACTTGTTCTTGTCATTTCAATTAACTAAGTATTACTGTTTAAAATATCTAGTTAAAAACTAGATAAAACTGTATTAAATGATTATTTATATTTATTATTATATATTATCTATTAAATACATGTCAATTGTAATTTATAAATAATTTTCCTCATTAAATTGTAATTAACATTTTATTTAATTAAGCCTTGGTTTGGAGAGATCCAATTGATCCAATTTTAAAAAAGTTATGATGCCTATTATTTTTCATGTATGATATGAACCGGTATATATAATGATAACCTTATGTATGGGTATAGAAGACAAGTGAGATAACAGAGTGTTATGAGATACTGGTGGTATGAGATGTGAAGAGTGGTTGGACTATATGTCTGGTATTTATTTCCCTAAATTGTGATCCAAATAATTTTCCTAGAAATGTCTTTTGAGGTGTGCATTTGGAATTATAGATATATTCCCTCATGGTGGCATCTGGTTGAGAATCAGGATGTCGATGATGAGCACACCCCTAAGGTTATTGGTCTAGTGCCTCCTATAGTACTAGGGTGGGTGATAGATGATAAACTTTCTGTGAACATATTGTGAGTAGTACTGGCTATGGAGAAAGAGGTTCCCTGACCTATATCTATGATTTCATAGTTAAGAAGATAGTTTTAGTTATATTATCCCATGATATTTATTAGAGAGGGTGGTACCAAGTCAATTTAATATTGGATCAAGTATATTAGGACTATTTTTATCACCATGATATAATAATTTATAGGATAGTTAATTTGGATATGTTTTTGATTCAGGGATTTGGAAATAGATGGTGATAAATTATCATTAAGATAGATCTATATGAGGGGTTTTCATGCAAGGAATTTCATACCAGTGTTCTTGATCTTTTCTTCCTAGAAACCCTAAGAGATGATTGACCTAAAAAATTTATTCATATTATGGGGGTCATGTGCATTTCATAGACTATGATAATTATTTTATGGATCTACAATTATTTTCTACTACTATTGTGGTAGATGAGTAAACCAGACAAACACACTTTGAGGATGGGTTACAATATGAGATATGAGTGTAGGTGAAATTATTTTAGATTACATAATTCTCTAAGGTAACAGACCAGACCCTTATCACTGAGAGGAACCCATGTTAGGGAAGATTCTCTAGTTAAATGATTATTTTTGGGAGGAATGGTGGTGGGTCCTCAAGCAATAAGAACCATTCTGTGGGAAGTTAACACCAGAGAAGTGGCAGATAGTGTAACGAGGTTGGTTGATCATCCCTTCCTCCATATGGTGGTATCAAGGTGCGGTTTTACCGGTGTGGAAAGTTTTTCTATATTTGGACTCATTATTACTGACCACCTATTGAGTGTTGGTCAAGTGATAGGATGGGTTGCATATAGAGTATATACAGGGCTGCACAATGGATTCTTAGTGACTGATGGATAAAAAAAATTTGGGGTTCTAGGGTTGGATCAGATTTCCAGCATTAGGTGGGACGTTAATACATTACCATCTATTCATGGCGATTTTTTGGGTATAGTTCTTGGAGTTAGGATCAGCAATTCCTTCAGTGTGGGAAAACTCACAGATCTTAGGTAGGGGATCAAGGCCATGTTTTACGAAAGATTGTTTCTACATATCATACTTATATAGGTTATGATACAAATCCCTATAGAGTCATAGGTATGATTTTGGAATCCACTACATTGACATGTACTATTTTTGATATAGGGGATTCACATTCCTTAGTATATACATAGTTTTTAGGGTATAAGAGGGAAGATAAAGTATTTATATGGTGTGATTTTTATTGACACACCACTTGGAGTATGATCAAATGGAATTATCTAGTCTAGTTGGTGTACCCTATCAATTGGAAACTATTGGCTCCTATGGAATCTTTTTATATTATATATTATTATCATTGACCAAATTCTTTGGATAAATTTTTTATGCTGGTATTGGGCACACAAAATTGTTATCATGGAAATTTATCTTTTTCACCTTGTGAGGGTGTAAGGTACATCCATATTGGGGGTGAGATATTCTGAGAATATTAACAAGGCCTCACCATCGACTGTTGGATGGAAATATATCCCATGTGTCTAGTTTAGTTTTGGATGATTGAGGTGTATAGTAATATTTGTTTCCACCTTTTTTGACCAATTTTGGGATATTTTCCCTAGTGACTTCTCTGGACTCCCATCCAAGAGAGAGGTGGAGTTTACTATTGATCTCATGTCGGGAGTAGAGCCAGTATCTATTCCTCTTTATAAGATGGTGCATGGGAAACTTTGAGAGTTTAAGTCTCAGCAAGAGGATTTGGATGCCATAAGACTTACTCATCTGATCATATTAGCATGGGATTCTATTATCTTATTTTACAAGTAGCTAGACATTTCCATGAGACTGTGCATTGATTAATTAAATTAAACTAAATTATGATCAAGAACCGATATCCACTTCCTTGAATTTATGACTTATTTTATCATTTGATATGTTCCTGAGTATTATTAAAAATCGATTTAAGATCAATCTATCATTATCTTAAAGTGATACCATCAAATATATCATATACTAATTTAACTAATTGGAATGGTTTATACGAGTATCTAGTTATATAGTTCGATCTAACGAATATGCCTATGGTGTTCATGGACTTGATAAATCAAGTTTTCCACCTATATGTTGTCACATTCATGGTTTTTTCATGGACTATATTGATATGATTGTCATTGTAAATGTGAAAATTAAATTATTTAATACCAAATTAAAATAGTATAGTGGAAGCTAGAGCATTTCATCCATAAGGAATATAATATTTAAGTGTGTGACCAAAATAAAAACAAACATAAAAAAAAGCCAAAAAAAAACAAAAAATATACCAAAAATAAACACAATAGTAAATAGAAAAATAATGAAATTGTAACGTGAAGTGAATGTAAAGAGAATATGCATAGGTAGTGTAAGGAAAGAAAAAATAGTGAAATAGTTATAACATTATGAAATTTGGGATTATGAACTATTTTTAATTGATTAAAAAATTTTGTGATCCTACTCAAGTTAATTAAAATTAATTTAGCGCCTGGAGAAAAAGTAAAGATTCCTTAAGATCTCATTTCAGTTCACTTCCATCATTTAGTGATATTAATTTACTCTTGATCTCACAACCTAAAAATTATAACTAATTTGTTAATTATAGAGAATAAATTCATCTTAATTTTTTAAAGTTTGATACTTAAATTGATGATCATGGACAGTTGATTCACTACTTTCACTCATTAGTTTGCAGTAGCATGAAATGATACACATAATTAAATAAAATATAACTTTTAATATAAATTATTCTAAGAAATTATATTAAAAATATTAGAATGGATTTATGTATTTCAATTCATCACATTCTGAGTCACTAAGAAAATGTGTTACATATGGTAGGAAAAACCCAAAAAAACGAAGAAAAAGAATAGAAATTATCTATGGAAAAATCCCATCCATCATCAAGCTTCATCTCCCAATCAGGTTCTAATTCCTGTATAGTCATCTGCCCTTTGCCTTATGTGCTCCCTCTATCTCCTAATGAATGAATAACCTGATATTATTTTGTATTTTTATATCCATCCTTACCTTTTAATGTTTTTTCCAATCCAACATCACTTATCATAGTGAGCTTCCCTTGATTTCCATTCTTGAGTTTCCACGTGGCGTACCATTACTATAAATCACATTCCTCCAATAATGGATGAAATGATACTCTAACAGATGTGTCACCCCCAAGTGTATTCTATTGAAAATTAATCTGGACAAAAATTTGATTTTTTCACACATAATGAATTTATAGAAATATCCAGAATCCTCAAAAGGCTAGGCGATGTGAATATAATTATCTGAAAAAAAACCTCACTTAACTCTAACCATGAAATTACTCTTACATGAATTTACCTTTACACATTATTACCCTTAAATGGTGTACCCTTTTGAAAAGTCACCCTTATGTAAGATCCTTATTTTATTCCCTTACATAGAATCTTCATTAACTATGTTTAACCCTTACACATGTCAACCATGGTGGAAATTACCCCTACATCATCTATCCCACCATTACACATGGTTGGGTTTGGATTCCTCCACAAGTTTACTTTATTCAATTATTATATTGTCTTCAATGGGAGAGTATGAATGGTTTTATGGACTCACATCTAGGTGGGGCTTGATGAAGTGTCTCATCTTACGTGTTCTTCATCACTTGAATCTCAAATATCCAATGTCTTGAGTGATGTTGATTATCATCCTACATCGATTCCAAATCCCTTTTTCACTAAGCTCAAATATATCAAAAGGAATAATCGTCTTCACTCAGTATTTTTTAACCCTTTCGAAGAATAACACTTTAACCACGTGTCGCCTTCTAGTCATTGATGAACTGAATCCCAGAAATTGTGCTTGAGGTTCTTCAATTTATGGAAACATGGATCCAATCTTAGCTTCATATACTTGGTCACTGTTTACTTTTCTCTATTTATAAACTTCTTAATGAAGTAATCATCTATTTGTATGGGGACAATGTCGTCACGCCGATTAAATAGTCAATAATTGTGGTTTCTCAGTATCCATCATTCAATTCTAAATCAATTGGCTCCAAAATGACACCTCTTCAAAATACAGTCATTTCACATCAATCGCCCCATAAAAACCCATCGTAGATTACCAAAACGAAGAAACCTATAGAATCTATTGACCAAATTCACATATGGACGAATTTCTTTTCAATGAAAATCCCATCTTGAGATGATGTCATAATGGATTGTTCATGCTCAGGTTCATGTTGATTTCTTCATATATGAGTCGGCATCAGGTGTTCTTTCTCATTAATTGTAGCTAACATTCTGAGCTCCCCAATTTATATTTAGTAAAACATAAATGGATTTAACTTTTGATTTTATCGCTAGTTCATATCTTTCTAAACTCAGTCGGGTTCATCCAGCTCTATCCTTCTATTTTCCATTATTGATTCATATTTATGTGTTGTGGACTCTAAATTCTAGAACAATCAATCAAAATGTTTGTTTTATTTTCACATGGGTTGGAATGGTTGAAGGTTAGGTTGTACGGTTGAATACACTTGGTCAATCCAAATACACATGGTTGATTGAGTTTTCCAAATTCTCAGGTTCCCCTCTTAGTCTTACGACAGCTCAAAAACATTACCAAAAATATCAGAGTTGGCACTCCCGGTCGATGACATTTTTTTTCAAATTCCCAACTAGTCACTGCCACAATGGAAAGGTTTTGGTCAATTCCAACCTTTTCTAAAGTTCATCACCTACTGATCAACCACACATGAAAAATAAACAAAATAAACAAATAAAAATTAAAAAATTTAAATTTATATAATTAAAAATAATTTAGAATACTTAAATTAAATCAAAACATGAATGATAAATTTTAATAAAAAAAATAAAAAAAATAAAAACTAAAAATTAAATACCAATAAAACAGTAAATTAGAAAATAAAAATTAATGAAGTGATAAATAATAAAATTAATCAAAGTCTAAAAATCATAATTAATATTTCCAAAACAATAAAATTTTAAAAATGAATAAAAATCTAAATAAAAATTTACATCTTCAAAAATAAATAAATAAATAAATAAATAAATAAAATATTAACATAATAAAATAATTAATTCAAAAAAATTAAAGATAAGTATTTTGAAATAAAATTATAAATTAAATAATAAACTCAAAACTCATCACAAATTATAATTTAATCATAAAATCATAAATATAACATAGAAATCATTAATTTATCATTTTAATTAAAAATTAACCACAATACCATAATTAACCAATAAATGTGTATTTTAACATTAAAAAAATAATTTAAACTATAAAATTGATGTGTTAAAAGATATGAATTAAATTCCATAAAAAAAATTCTCCCCACACTTTATCAATTACACTCTTAGGGAAAAAAATATTTTGTTTATTTATTTAAAATGAAAACTAAAGAAAAATATTTTTTCCCAGGTTCAAGTACACACCAAAATCAAATAAAATCATATATTACTCCATTAAATGAAACTCTAAAGCCTCTTATGTGAAAGAGACTAACTTTTTTTTTAATCTCAAATCCATTTTGAGTTCTATTTCTAAGAGTGAAACATATTAGATATAAATGGAATTTAAACATTAATAAGAGACACATACAATTATCACTCTCTCCAGGGTTTCAAAAATAAAAGATCCATTTTCACTACATTGATTCATCTAAATTGATCGTTTTATATGTCAAATTTTTTACATTCGTCACCTATTTTAAATATTTCCATCACCTTAATAAATTCGGTTTTTACTATTTTTCACTTTATTGATTTTGTTTTAGAAAAATTCCCAACCATGTATGTGAAATGGAACTAATTGGATGAGTAAAAAGGGTTTACCCACACACTTGGTGCCTAATGTACCATATATTCACCATGGGATCTCAATTTCTCATTTTACTCTAATTAAAAAAGACTTATATTATTATCTTTTGAATTGGATCCTTGAAGTGCCTCTTCAAAAAAGGTTGTGTGTCGTAGGTTTGTGTTAAAAAATCTTTTTTCCACAAGTAATAATCACAATCCCACAAATTTCAATCCTGTCATACCCCATTATAGGTTTTTAATCAAAATATCCATAAAAATAGAAAGTAAGGTCACTTAGTAATTACAAAATTCTTATATTTTCAGAACTAGTGAAACCTATGAATATAGTATTTAATTATAAATTTTACAGGATAAATTAAATATTTATTTAATTAACCTAGATACTAACTAAAAAATGATTTTATTTAAAAAAAAGTATATATTTTACTTATAGACACCTTGAAATGATTCTTTAAAGGGAGTTGTTTTGAAAAAATTTGATGTTTTTCGATGTTTATTAAATTGAAGCAAAAACTAACTAAAGCTAAAATACCCATACCCCTACTTAAAATCAAAAGACTTCTCAATTTTTGAATCTAAAAGTGGGAGAAACATGAAAAATACTTTGGGTTAAAAATATTTTTAAGATAAATAGAGTAAAATATTTATCTTAAGGGTTGGTAGGAATGCTCAGAAAAAATTATCCACACCACTCAAAAAGTTAAAAAATGCACAATTTTCATATTCTCCACTAAATAAAAACAATTAACCATATAAGATTATTTTACATAAGGTTTCAAGCATCAGGTGAGTTCAATAATGAATGTCAATGAAACACTAAATATGGATTGTAATTGCAACATAAATATTTTGGAAGTAATTTTAAGGTTAGTAGTAACCAATAAAGAATACCATGATTTTCATCATGAAAATAGTTCATAAATAAAAAACTAAATAATTTGCATAAAAATAATAAAATGAAGGTTAGTAACAAATTTGATGAAAATAAGGTGAGAAACAAGTCTATAGAAGGAGTTAATACTTCACACACTACTCTCCAGGTTAGAACTTGTTCCATGGTGGTTGAGCTGGGACACCTCTTTTCCAGGTGTGAGGGATCACCCAAATTTCGAAGGATTCTTCCCAAGCCTCTCACTACTATAAGATTTAGTTCTTGAATCCATGGAAAATTGGTAATGTTTTTACCACCTCACAATGTTTTAAATCTCAACATTGATGGGTCCTTCTCTAACGTGGATCTGAGGGGCAGTGTCCTGGTTAGGAATTTGAATGGCTCGGTCATTTTTGGTTTCCACACTTTCTATGGTTCATGCTTGTCCTTGGGTGCACATGTTAGGGCCATGCACACTAGTTTTTCTCTGTGTAACCATTTCAACTTCATGGTGTAGGACATTGAATCTAATTCATCTATGACCACGCTCTTTCTTCAAGGAATGTCTGAGCCTTTATGGGATCTTTTCTATTTAGTAAGGTTATGAAAGAGTTATATCAATATAGGCTTCTCTATAAAGCATGTTTGGCATGAAGGAAATTTTTTAGTGGAAAAATTGGATCATGAAGGGAGAGAAATGAGGACAAAATTATCTACAGTCGTGTTAGTGTTATCTGAAAGAGTTGCAACCATGTTATTCTTGAAGACACCCAAGTACTGCACCATTTTAGACAACCATGATACCTTCGGGTTTGGACTTGGTTTGTTTTATTCCTCTCTTTATCCCATAAAATTTTAATTTTTATCCAATGAATAATATTTGACCATTTTTGAATAACAAATATATCATGACTTGATGAAATCATTAAGAAAATGTTCTGGTTGAAAATATTAAGCTCCTAAAAAATGAACCAAATATCATGTGAAACAAGAATTTAAATCTCATAATGAAGATAATGACAGAGAATAAATAATGAAGATGTCATGCAGTTTGTAGCACCATTTATAGCGTCATAATCCTTGAAAAATTATTTCTAGTAATGAATAGAATCATGAAGCATCCATCCTTTAAAAAAAACAGCTTGATCTACCTTGGCCAATGTTCAACGTAAAACTAGAAAACCAATAATGATACCATAAAGTTGGTTCATCGATTGTGTCACCATTTTCTCCTAAAATTAAAACATTTTACCATGAGAACCAAGTAAAAACAAAATAAATTGTGGGGAATGTTTCAATAATAGATAACATCACACAACAAAGAGAGACATTTATTCAAATAGAAAACACAAAAACAAAAACATAAAAACCATGAGTTTCCTCCCATGAATCACTATATTTAATGTTTTAAGAAATAATTTAACCATAATGTGTTCTATACAAGTATTTTTAAAGGGTATGAATTATTATTAGAGGAGTCCTTCATATTTGTTTTGAAATAATTAACTAGTTCACACAAAACATCATGTAACTTAGAATCCTGAAGGATTCTCCTAAAAAAAATACAAAACTATAGGATTAAGTATTCTTCTACTAGTAACATAAAAAATCATATTTTTAGTCAAATAATCATGAAAATAAGAATAACAGTCAATAAAAAAATTATAATGACTAACCTTACTATGAAATTCTCCCTCAGAATTTCCCCTAAACATGACACATTCACATGTTTAGAAAAAGATACAACATTTATTATAACTAGATGAATAAAAACTATGATGCCATGATAAAATTATGTAAGAACCTTGTATTTGATATCATGTATGACATGCTTCACCGAGCACATAAGGTAATATAATATCTTGATACTTTGTAATATATTTACTATTTAAAATAGATTCTCACTCGTAAAAATAGGACCTATATCAATGGTTTTTGAAAAAACGTTTATATAGGTCACTAATTTTGACCTATACCAATGGTTTGTCCAAAACTATTGGTATAGGTCACTTATAAAGAACTATAATAATTTTTTGGCCAAAACAATTTTTCTAGGGTCACTAATTTGGACCTATACTAATAGTTTGGATGAAACTGTTGGTATAAGTAACTTATATGGACCTATACCAACAGTTTTGGCCAAAAATATAGGTATGTTTCCGTTATAGTGGCCCAAAACATTGGTATATGTTTGGAAAAAACTTTTGGTTTAGATCATAAAATCAAAGAACCTATACCAATGGTTCTCAAAACCATTGGTATAGACCCATGCCATCGGATTTGAGAACCGTAGGTATATGTGCACATATTTTTTATGGAATCTTTTTTCAAATAAAATTTAATAAATCACACTATAAAATAATTATGAATATATATATATATATATATATGAAATTATGTTCGCAAAAGTCATGTAAGGTTAGTGGTTAGGTCGTTAGATTATAAACAAGAGGTGCTGGGATCAAAACCAAGCGGGCCTTGTTTTTGAATTACCTATACCAACGGTTTTATCAAACCATTGGTATTGTTTTTTCTTATAACCTATACCAATGGTTTTACCATAACCTTATTTATATACCTATCCCAATTCTAAACCATCCAACGGTCCTTCAAACCGTTGGTATAGGCTATACCAATGGTTTGGAGACCTATACCAATTGTTCCAAACTGTTGGTATAGGGTATTTTTATATTCGTGTCTATGTATTTCAATACATGAAACACCATGTTTCCATGCGTTACATGTAAGAGTTACCTTCCTCTATATCTTGTGTTACATGGAAAAGCGACCTTCTTCGATGGCTTGCTCTATAAGCAATATCGAGTCTTACTGAGAAACAATCTATAATTAAAGCATTATTATTTAATACAATAATATATAACCTATAACTTAGATTAGTAGTTATGAATAGTATTAAAAAACATAGGAAAATATATTGTTTATAAAACTAAATAATTGGTCACTAATTAATAATAAATTAATATAAGAACCAATTGAATATTAAAAGTACATTTTTATAGAAAACCATTTTTTGCTCACAAAGATGTTTTACCCGAATCGATTAAATAAATTACGATTAGTGAGTGATATTAATGAAATAAATATGTTACATATTCAATAAATTGTTTTTTATATTCATTTAATAGATTTTTCAAGCACAAGATAAGATCAAACCCAATATTTCACATAAAAACCTAAATTATTATTTAGCTTTTTTACCACCTTTTATTGGAAAACCTATTTTAAATATTAAATTGGAAATTTTTATAATTTAAATTTAATAAAATAAATTTCATTTTTTTAATTCTAAATTTAAAAATTATCTTAGTGGGAATTTTTGAGATTTTTCTGTGAAACATTATTTTTAGTGAATAGTGAAAAATAACGCATTTTTGTTTAAAACTGCCTTTTCGTTTAAATAATTATTAATGTTAAATTATGTTATAAATTTTTATTAAAGTCACATTGGATCAATTATACATATATTAATACAATTTATTTCATTATAATAAATTTACATTTTTAAAATGAATATAAAAACAAAACAATCTTTTGATCATTTTTCTACTAAAACCAGTTAATCCGTATGTCTGTGAGATTGTCAATAATCCTAATTTTTCCTCTTATGTGATTTGAATTTTGAAAATAAAAAATAAAAAATAGAAATTAATATAATATATTAGTTCGAATATTATCAACTTAATATTTGACAAAAATTATTAGTCAATGTGATTAAAATTAATTACAGCGATTAAGGTGTAATTTGGCTTAAAATGAACTAAAACCCTATGTTTAAAAGACCCAAATGACCAATCCACTTATAAAAAACCCCTTTATGGACATATTTAGTCAAATAACTTTCCATTAATTATTTTTTCTTGTTTTTTATGACTTTTATTAGGTAATATCATGTGTACACCTAACTTCTTTTCAAGAATACCACGTGAGTCCCTTTCCTTCCCTATAAAGGGCCACAAACTCTACCCACTCTTCACACCTCTAAAAACTCTAAATTTAGGCCAATATTTACCCCAATGTACTCCCAACATCTCTACCATATACTTATAATCCCTCATTTGGTCAGAATTCTTTTCATGTATTCCTTTTGGTTTAAACCAAAAGAAGTTTCCCGATTAAATGGTATTGTCTTTTCTCAATATCTCTAGTTTTATTTCCATTATCCAACCCCTAAAATCTTCATAATATTTTATTGTGTGACAAAAATATCATAAATATACTAGGATGTTTTTATTCTGAGATATAGGCATACACTTACACATAACACCATCAAATGGGTAACGAACATAATGTTTCTATATACGGTGAAATATTGTCTCATGAAATGATGATTGTTTTATTTTTTCCTACCACCTCTCATGGTGGACATTATGATGGAAAATATGTTTATATATATTATATATTATATTTATTCTGTTTTTATACTTATGTAATCCTTTTATTACACCTAACATTAATTTATTCTATTTTACGTGAATACGATAACATTGTTTGAGAAAGTATGGACTACCGCCCCTCAAAGAGATGTGATTCGTTCACACTAAACATGGAATGTATAAAATATGGGTTTAATTAAAATTATGAAACATAAAAAACATATATATTATATTAATTAAATAATTAACCTTCTATATATATATATCATTTTCTTTTATTACCCTTTCACTGACTTAAAAAGTGATAACGTTGTTCATGGACGTGTGGACTACTACCTCTTCAACGTGATGTGATTCCTTTTAGACCATAGAATTATATATATAAGTATATATGATTAAATAATATTATATTTTTTATATAATTAACATTCTAGAAATATTTTAGTTACTTACCTTCATTCTGCAACAATCATTTAAAAATAGTAGTGTTACTAATGCGTAAGTACGACCTACCGTCTCCATGATTGTAATATATTCTCATTATCAATACCATATTTACTGATTGATTTTATAAATAAAATTGATGTAAAAATATGATAATTATGTCATTTTTATTATTCTAGATAGGTTATATAATGATCCCTATGAACATATTTTACCAACAATAGTTGTCTTGACACATAAACCAAATTTGATCAAAAACACCCGATATAAACTTAATTTATTGATTAGTTCTACACAACATGGTAATAAGTAAAATAAAAGTAATTATAAACATTAAAAAGTTTCTGAATAAAGTATAAAATTATCATAAGTTTATAAAACAATAATTTAATAGACGCTGGCTTGAAAGAAAATACAAGGTAACGAAATCTTGTCTCACTTTTCTTTCTGTGAAGCATAATTTATTGTTGTGCACCTAATTTCACACACACACATAAAAACACACACATAGATATATATTTATATATTTTAATGGTGTACATACTGCCACATTGACATATAATATCATGAACCATAAAATATTCATGATATTTTGATGTTTTATTTTATTATTATCTCTTTTGGGATTTCGATTCAAATGTATTGTATTTTGTCTCAAATTAATTTCATTGAGGTTCATTATATTATTATAAACCTAGTTTCTTTTATATGGTGTAATAATTTTCATTGAAATTATATATACTGAATTCCTCTTCCTTAAGTTTATTTAATACTTTCATTTAATATTATTCTTTCCAGAGTTTTATGATTTAAAAATGTTTCAAAGTGCTATGGGACACTTTGGAATATATAAAAATTATTTTCCACAAGACTAATCCAAATGATATTTCAATGGAATTTCCATTTGAATAAATTATATAACTACTTTTAAATAACCCCTTTCATTCTTGTATGGTTATTCATGACCATTTTCAGGTATTCGTACTATTTTTTCACTCTTTGGTACTCATAGTGTTTTAGGATTTTTTTAAGAAAACCCGACTTTTTTTGTCTCTTCAATCAGAGAACCTTCTTTCTTCTAAAAACCATGTTTTATTAAAATGTTTTTAAAATATATTTAAAATTTATTTGGTAAAGGAATTTATACTCGTTTTTTCTTTTACCAATGTCTTAGAAGGAATCTTATCACCTCTTTCTAAACAAGGAATTTTCAAACCTTTTCCATACAAAAGGAATATACTTTTTACCTCGTATGAAAAGTATAGATTTATACTCTATCATTTCTTTGAAACCTCCATCTCAACATCATAATATTTTTTAATGAAAATGTTTTTAAAAGGTTCTTTCAATGAAAAAATAATTTTAAATTTTTTTTCAAAAGTAAAGGATATTTTCCTCAAGAATATTTTTAAAAGACAACCTTTTATTTCATCAATGATAGCGACCCTATATTTTTCTCCACTTGGGATTATTGTATTGATGGAATCCTTGTTATTCATATAGAAGGTTTATTTTTTATTTAGTCAGGGGTAGTATTCACATTCACTTCCTTGATTTATTTTTAAGTTACTTTGAAATATTCAATCTCATGTGACCATTGAACATTTAATTTCCCATAAATTATCCATTTATTTTATCTTGGATATTACTATTGACTAAACCATATAAAATTTTACATATGGTGTATACATTGACATTTATTTGAATATTTGGGTAAATATTGATAAATCTATATACTTTATTTAATATATATTTTTTATAAGACATATTATTTATTTTGATTATTCTATATGAAAAATTCTTTAAACATGCAGTGATGGGTGGAACCCAAAGTTTATATAGCTCCTAGATTCATCGATAGGTTCTCATGATACAAACCTATTTCAAAAATTAAAAAATGGAAATATTTGTAGTTTTAAACTTTTTGGTGGATATATCTTGATGGCAACAGGTCCAAATGTGCCTTATATATGACTTCTATTGAGAAATAATTACAGTCATATTAGTTCCAGTAATTAATAATCCATGAGATTTTGTGTTGACATATCTATGAATACATTTCATTTTAAGTTAATTGATTTAATAGAATGTGTTTAAATTTCATAACTTTCCACATTTTTTTCCTTATTTAGTTATTTTAATGGGATGTGTTTACAGTTATTACCATTCCATATTTCGTATGTACTTTCATTCAGTTTATTGAATACATGGAATGTGTGTTTAGTTATTTACCAATATATATTTACTATTCACATTGATTCATTATTGCTACCGCAATAATTTTCCCTTACTAAGAATTTGAGCTCACCCTTACTATTTTTATTTCCCCAAGAATCCAAGAAGATTACTATGAAAGATATGCAAGGATTTACTAGATGGATTAGAGTTATCCTTATATTTATTTATTAAAATGAATAAAAAAATATAAGTTATAATCAATGTATTCATTTGTAATACAACACTAATTTATGTATCTTGTTTTCCAGGACTACTAAACTGATCAGTCCTTTGGGACTGCATTCCTTGGAATCATGCCAATTTATTTAGTAGCAGACACCGACTCTAGGATATCTGAGTCTGGGTCACTATAATTTGTATCAAATTATGTTTAGTAGCATCCTTGGTAACTAGATTTATGACATCAAATATTAGAAAACATAACCCTAAGATAGAATCTACAGAAGTATAGATGAAACCCCTATAATTTGGGTAAATTATAGATTATGTGGGTCTTCCTAGAAATACGTCCCTATTCTGGATACTACTAGTATATTTGGTTATGGAAAAGATCTACCTAGGAGTAAGAAATCCAACAAGGTGTTCTGGGTTTGACTTGGGGTCACCTGGTACATGACAACGGGTCTTACTGCACATTTGGTTTGACACTCCTGGGAGATATTCATAGTATAATCCTTATTTTGTTTACAAACCATTATGAAGGATTTAAATACATAATAAGTGACCTATGTTAAACCTAAGGGGTGTTATATTGAATATAAGGTGTATTGATATAGAAATCCATCTAATGATATTATAGATAAACCCTATACCAATGAAGGACCTATGTTGAAATAAAATGGATGAGGTATTTATGTATTGAGGTTATGTTGAAAACCAAAGTTAAAATGCTACTCATATATTAAACTAATTTCAATGATTTCCATTATATTTATATTTGGATGTTATATTAATATGGTTATAGAAAAGGAAATCCTATAAGCTGGGTGACAACCAATCAAATCTAGAAAGGGAACAGGACATAAACCCACAACCAAAGGATGATAAAGGTTTCACACCAACCACTGACCTACACAACATCCTTGTAAGTTTTCATTGTTTTTAGTTAAACAATTCAACGAATAAATATTAATGATGAACTATTAGTAACACTATTGATGATTAGAAATTAATAAAATACCCATATTTACTTTTGGGAGATATTTAAATACAAATAGTAATACTTTTCACATTTTTATAGGCCTTACGATCCTTTAAATGTTTCTTTTAGTGCTGTAGGAAAAAAATAATCATTATTAGAAAATAATTTTTATGTTTAAATAGATGAATTATAATTTGTTAAATGCACAACCAAAATTTAGTATTTTTCATATGAGATTGAAAAATATCATGTATGAATATTTCATTATATTCTTGGTCAGTAAAAGGATTACCCAACATTTGTAAAATGACTTAGAAATAAAATGATTTCCTAACTCCCAATTTTCTGTTGAACCGATGTCCTTCTAAATCATCAAATATTTATAGCTTTATGGCCCTTATCATTCAATTAATCATTCAATTATTTATGATTGATGATATCATTAAATTCCTATTAATATTTATGTTTCTCCTTTAAGTATGTATCGCTACTTTGCATGGATGTTCTCCTACATAGAGACCATGTTACATGGTATTACATGTGACCTATGTACTTTCAATTCTCTCTTTTATAGAGTATTACATAGGAACCATTCTCACGATGTGAGATTTAAAACATAGTATCAAAAAATCCATCACCACGATCTATTTTAAATAGTTGGAACATAATTTAAATAATGTGAGGAGAATGTGACACCCCATAAAACTTATGTAAGAACCCGTTAATCGAAAGTGTGCATGAAACATGTCACAAAGCGCATGAAGTAATATAATATCTGGATATTTTGTGTTATATTTTCTATTTAAAATAGATTCTATGTATTTCAATGCATGCAACATAGAGTTTAATGGTATTACACTAAAGATATAACTTCCTATATATCTTGTGTTACATGCATAAGCGAGCTTCTTCAATGGATTTCTCTATACACAATATCAATTCTTACTGAGAAACAATCTATAATTTAAGAATTATTATTTAATACAATAATATATAAGCTAGAATTCATATTAGTAGTTATGAATATTATTAAATAAATTATGAAAATATATAATTTAGAAAACTA
Source organism: Viscum album (assembly GCA_963277665.1). Taxonomy (NCBI): domain Eukaryota; kingdom Viridiplantae; phylum Streptophyta; class Magnoliopsida; order Santalales; family Viscaceae; genus Viscum; species Viscum album. Next base: position 621,520,667 of record OY728150.1, on the reverse strand, counting down.
AATAATTGGTTAAAAATAAATTAGAAATGAATATAAGAACCAAATGAATATTAAAAAGATATTTTTATGGAAAACTATTTTTATTCTCACAATTTTGTTTTACCCTATTATATTAAATTAAATAAAATTATTGAGTGATATTACTATAATAAATATTTTACATATTCAATAAATTATTTTTTATATTCATCTAATAGATTTGTAAATCATAATATAAGAGAAAACCCAATAGTTCTCATAAAAACATATATTTCTATTAAGTTATTTTTACTGGGTTTTAATAGAAATCCTATTTTAAATCATAATTATGACACTATTATGAATTTTATTTGATAAAATAAACTTTATTTTTGAATTAATAATGTCAAATTTATCTAAGGGTGAATTGTTGATATTTTTTTGAGAAACCTTTATTTTTTCAGTGAATAGTGAATAATACCGCGTTTTAGATAAAAACTGCCCTTTCATTAAAATAATTATGAATGTTGAATTATATTATAAATTTATCTTAAAGTCAAATTGGATAAATTATAAATATATTAATACAATTTATTTCATTAGAATCAATTTACATTTTTAAAATGAATATAAAAACAGTACAATCGTTTGAACATTATTAAACAAAAACCAGTTAATTTATCTGTCTGAATGATTATCATTAATCCTTATTTTTCCTCTTCTGTGATTAATTTTTTTAAAATATGGCATAAATCATGTTAATAAATATAATATTTGTGTTCAAATATGATCAACATAAGTTTTGACAAAAATGATTAGTGAAAGTGATTAAAATTGATTACAGTGATTAAGGTGTAGTTAGGCTTAAAATGGACCAAAACCCTATGTTTAAGAACTAAAATGACCAATATATTTGTCTAATAGAAATTGGATGACCATATATCAGCCATTAACCTTCCATTAATAAGTTTTGATGGTTTTTATGGATTTTTTTAATAAATAACATGTGTACAACTAATTTCTTTTCAATAATACCAAGTGAGTCCTTTTCCTTCCCTACAAATATTCACCACCCTGAACCATTAATCACACCTCTAAAACCTCTTATGTTTGGAAAATATCTCCTAAAATGGAATCCCAACATCCTTAAAATTTACCTAGAATCCTCCCTTTGTTCATAATACCTTCCATGTATGCCTTTTGGTTTAAACCAAAATATGTTACCCGATTAAAAGGTAATGTCTTTTATCAATCTCACTAGTTTCATTTCCATTATCCAAACCGAAAATATCCTTATTATATTCTCATGAAAAAACACTAGTATAATAAATATAATAAGATTTTTTTTATTTTGATATTTTAACTTACTCTTACACATACAACCATCTAATGGGTAACGAACATAATTTTCTATGTATGGCGAAATACAAACTCATGAAATGATGACTGTTTAATTTTACTCTACTGCCTCTCATAGTGGCGATTATGATGGAATATATATATATATATTATGATATTTATTTTGTCTTTATACTTATTTAATCCTATTATTATTCTTACCTTTAATACTTTATATTTTACATTAATACAATAACATTAGTTGAGGAAGTGTGGACGACCACCCCTCAAAGAATTATGATTCGTTCACACTAAACATGGAACATATAAAGAATATTTTTAATTAAAAATATGATAAATAAATTCCATATATATTATATTAATGAAATAATTAATTTTCTATATATATATATATATTTAATTACTCTTTCAAACACATAAAAAGTGATAATGTTATTTATGGACGTGTGGACTACCGCCTCCTCGAAATGATGTGATTAATTTTACACCATAGAATTATATATATACATATATATGTATGTATATATAATTAAATAATATTATATTTATTATATAATTATCATTATATAAATATTTTAGTTACTTACCTTCTTTCTACAACGATCATTTGAAAATGGGAATGTTACTCATGCGTACGTACGACCTACCGTCTCCATGATTGTATCATATTATCATTTTCATAACCATATTTAATGATGAATTATAAAAATATAATTGATGTAAAAATATGATAATTATGTAATGGTTATTATTCTGGAGATTTTATATAATGAACCATATGATCATAGTTCACGAAGAATTGTTATTTTGACACATAAACCGAATTTGGTCAAAAACACCCGATGTAAAATTAATTGTTTGAGTAGTTTTACGAAACATAGTAATAAGTTGAATAAAATTAATTATAAACTTTAAAAAGGTTTTTAATTATGTATAAAATTAAAATATGTTTTTTGTACAATAATTTAAAAGATGTTCACCCAAAAGGAAACACAAGGTAAGGAATTCTTGTCACACTTTTCTTTTCCTGAGGTATAATTTATTATTATGCACCTAATTTGTTATATATATATATATGGTGTACATACTACCATATTGACATATAAGATCATGAACCCTATTATATTCATGGAATTTATATATTTCATTTGATGATTATCACTTTTGGGTCTTTTGATTCATAGGTACTGGATTTTATCTCAATTTCATTTCTTTGAGTCACATCCTATTATTATGCACCCTGTTTCTTTTATATGGTGTATAAATTTCCATTGAAATTATATATGATGAATTAATCTTAATTTATAGTATTTAATAAATTCATTTAATAGTATTATTTCATGAGGTTTATGATCTAAAATTGTTTCAAAGTGGTATGGGACACTTTGGAATGTTTAATGATTATTTTCCTCAAGACTAATCCTAACGATATTTCAATGGAAATTAAATTAAAGGATATTATATAACCATTGTTAAATTATCCCATCCATTATTTTCTTGTTATTAATCACCATTTTAATGTATTAGTACAATTTTCCACTCCATTGTAATCAAAGTGTTTTATAAAATGTTTTTAAGAAAACCCGACTTTATTTTTCACTTTAGTTGGAGAGACTATTTTCTTCTAAAAACCTTGTTTTATTAAATTGTTTTCAAAAATGATTTTAAAATGATTTGGTAAAGAAAATTTTACCTTTTTGTCTTTTAATAATCTATTAAAAGGAATCTTCTTATCTCTTTTCAAACAAGACATCTTCTATCATTTTTCAGTACAAAAGGAATATTCTTTTCACCTCGTATGATAAGTACAAATTTATCCTCTGTCATTTCATTGAAGGCTCTGTCTAAATTTTATAAGGTTTACTTTTAATGAAAACGTTTTTAAAAGGGTTTTTAATCAAAAATACTTTCAAAAGGTTTTACAAAAGAAAATTATATTTTCCTCAAGAATATTTTTAAAATTTCATCATTTATTTCATCAACGACAACAACCCTATATTTTAATCCACCTTGGTTTATTGTATTGATACCAAATTTAAGCTTTCTATTAATGTTTTATTGTTTATTTGGCCAAGGATAGTATTCAAATTCACTTCCTTGATTAATTTTTATATTTCTTTGAAATATTCAATCTTCTATGATCATTGAACATTGAATTTTCCCTAAATAATCTGTTTTATTTATCATGGATATTACGATTTCATAACCTGTATACAATTTTACATATGGTGTCTACATTGACATTTATTTAACTATTTGGGTAAATATTGATAAATTCGTATAATTTATTCATTACAGAAATTTGATAATACATTTTATTTAATTTGATTATTTAATATGAAGAATGTTTTGGACATGTAGTGATGGGTGGAGTATAGACTTTATATTTCTACTCAATGCATCGATAGGTTCTCATGAGACAGACCAGTTGCACAATTTTATATATAGAATAGATCCATAGTTTAAAACTTTCTAGATGATAGATCTTGATAGTAACAGTTCCTTAGATTCCTTAGACTTAACATCCATTAGGAAAGAATTACACTCATATTAGTTCTAGTTTTTATTCAACCACAAGATTTTGTGTCAACAAATCTATGGATACATTTCATTTTCAGTTCATTGATTTAATTGCATGTGTTTATATTTCATACCTTACCATATTTATTTTTACATATTTAGTTATTTGAATGACATGTGTTTCTAGTTATTACCTTTCCATATTTTTTATGTACTTTCATTCTGTTTATTGATTACATGGTATACATTTTCAGTTATTTACCTTTTCATATTGACATTTCACATTTATTCAATATTGATTCTGATATATTTTTCCCTTACTAATAATTTGAACTCACCCTTAAAATGTTTCTTTTCCCATGAATCCAAGAAGATTAATATGAAATATATTCAAGGATTTACTAGATGGATTATAGTTATCCTCATAGATATTAATTTAAAAAGAAGAAAGAATTTATATTGTAATAAATGTATTCCTTTGTAATATTATAATCATTTAGGCATCTAGTTTACCAAGACTACTAAACTGATCAATCCTTTAGGGATTGATTCATTGGAAAAAATTTAATGTATTTAGTAGTAGACACCAGATCTAGGCTATATGGGGTTGGGTCGCTAAAAAAACATAAAAGTGACTCTTATAAGAAACTTCATTAGTTGATTTTGGGGAAGATTCATCAAAATATTTTATGAACTTATCAATTTCATGGAAAAATTTTTATTTTCCAAGTAGTACAAATAATTTGGGACATATATACTATCAACATTTGAAAAATTTTCTAAAAAATTATATAACTCACTCGTAAAAAATTGGGAAAACTCATCTTTAACCCCAAGATGAATAAAATGACAATAGATTCAACATCATCAAGAAAAATTTCATTTTCAGTAGAATAATTACCATTAAAAAACTTATAATCCTTAATTTGGTAGGAATAGGATGCAGAATCAGGGTTGGGTTTATGAGGGGGTTGTAAAATTTATATTGATTGAGAAAAACTATCCAAAAGATAACTTGGTTTGGGATAGAACACTTCCTGGTATTGATCAATGTATTTCCATTTTTTTTTCAATTATCCTATATCTTTTCAGTTCATATGAAGATTTATACTAAACCAAATTTGATTCAAAGTGTTCGTTGAGAGATTCAATGACAAAATTATCAACGTTATTATCATTTTCCTTCCTAACTTCTACTCTAAAAACAAAATATAAAACATCAATCAACTTATAACTCACCAAAATAGGAGAAGCTTTGAAAACATGAAATTCATTATGGTTTTTAATATATTGAAAGGCCAGATTACCCTTTGACACATCCATAACAACCCCAAAAGTGTCTAATAGTGGGAGAACATAAATGATTGGAATATTTTTATCAAACCCAACATTATGAATAAATTAATAATTAGGAAAATTTATTTTTCCTACATTAACCAAAAACCCATATGCCCTCCCATAAAGATTATAATGTGACCTACCAGTAAGCCGCATAGAAGGAACATTCAATTTAAGTTCCCTAGGACCCAATTTTTTTAGTAAGGAGTAAGGAATAAGATTAATGATTGATCTTAAATCCCAAAGGAACCTAATATCCTCAATTACACTAATTATATAAGAATTTATGAAACAATAAGGGACATTTAGATTGATAGGAATTTTCTTTTAAACTATAGAGCTAAAGTTATTATTTAAATTTATTATTGATATTTCACTCCAATCACTATATTAGCATAGAACCTGTTAATAAATTTCATGTATGACGGAATCTTATTCAAAGATTATTCAAATCCATATTAAAATTGAATCTACTAAAAATTTGAAGGAACCTTAGGTGATTAGGTTAATTTTTCTTTTTCAATGTTTGTGGAAATGGGATGAGAGGGGCATAATTTGAAAACATAGTTTAATCACTCACCTACTCCTAAAACATCACCTTATTATTTCCTTTTTTAATACATTCACGTTTCATATTCTTCTATTCAATTTATTTTTCATATAAATATTTATCAATTTTTTCAAATTGATCAAATCTCTCTAGATTTCTTGTTTTGGGATTTTATAGATTTTTAATATCAAATTTTTCTCTAATATCAATTTATTCTTTTATGGAATATTTAATAAAAAGTTATTGAGTTTGAATACCTTACCTAGCTGTTAATACCACCACATTCTCCCTTGGGTTTAGTCATATTATACTCGGTAGTTTCTCTATATATCTTCCTCATAGGTCCCTATCCATTTGACCCATTTTCAATTCTAGGATATGAATCCTAGTGTACGTATCCTTTTTTAATTAACCAATTTCTCTAAAAATATTTTATAAAATTTCCTTAATCCACCCTTTAGAATTTGAATACTCAATCCCATATTTGTTTTAGAAATATTTTTTTGGTTGTTATGGAAAATAGGGGTTATAGGTTATTTAATTTCTCTTTGATCTCTCTATGATATGTTTGGATGTTTAATATATTAAACATTTTATTAGTTATAAAATAGATAATTATTTACTTGATTCCTAGCCCTATATTCCAATAACTGACAATTCTCATCATTTTTAATGGGATATGAAAATTGGGACAATAGTTTTGAGTGTGACCATATATACCATAATGATAATATTGTTCTCTAAGAATTCAATAATTAATAATAGTATCTTGGGTGTTTATTTCAAATCCATGAATGACTCAAATTATTATGACCTTTTGTAGATATTTTTTAGAATGATTATCGAAAATATATTTGAGTTCATCGGTGGTTAGATCAAAAAATTTCAAACCATAAGATTGATCAATGGGATTTTGATTATACGATATAAAAACATTATATAAGCTGTCCATTTGTACAAGGAGAACTAATTTATGATCAGTAAATTTTCTAAGTAATGATGTAAACATATCATAAGAATCATTAAATAATGCTACCAACCTGAAAAGAACCTTCAATTTTTTGCCTCACCTCAATTTTTTGTATTTTTTTGATAGACAATAGTGAAACTATCATTGAATAAGTTATCCTAGATAATAAAAATTTCCTCATCTAGGTTCGGGAACCATGAAATTTCCACACCCTTAAGACAAAATGGAAAAACACTCAATTTTAACTCATTTCACTCAAACCTGATAGAGGTAGTTGTTTGATATAATAAAAAAAATATAAAATAAACTTTAACGAATCCTTTTTATGAAGGATAGTTAAAGATTCATGTAAATATAAATGATATGTCATGATCTTATAGTACCTATACCTCTGAGACAATAATATTCATAAAATAATACTTATAATAAAAGGTAGTTGAAACTCTTTTTGTCTAGAACTCTCAGGGGATGGTACTAAGTACTGAACTAAATAAAAGGTTCTGGTTCATCTTTTGATGACATATTGAGTATGAAGAATCATAAGAAAAATAGAATAAGTACAACATAAAAATTTTTACATATTTTTTGAAAAAATTTATTTTATTTTTATTATTTGTTTTATAATATATTTTTATTATTTTCTCATTCCTTCCCAATAAAAGATTCCAAAATTTTATGTTCTTTATGTTGAAAATGTGAAAATTTAATTATTTAAAATAAAAATAAACATATATAGTGGAAGAAAGAGAATCATATTCATAGAGAAGGTAATATTAAATTTGTTGACAAAAAAATAAAAAAATAAAAACAATTGTAAATAGAAAAATGAAGAAATTATGATGTGATTTGAAATTAAAGAGATTGTTCATAGGTAGTGTTAGGAAAATAGAGAGAGAGAGATAGATAGATAGTTTGAACAATTTATGAGATTTAGGATTCTGAACATTTTTAAATTGATTAAAAATATTCTTTGTTTCTACTTGAGTTAATTATAAATAATTCAATGACTAGAGAAAATGTCAATATTTATTGTGATCTCACTTTAGTGAACTTCCACGACTCAGTTATATTTATTTATTATTTAACTCTAAATGTGTACTTTAAAATTAATCTTTTAATTATTAAGAAATGATACATCATCCTTTACTAATTTTAGGTACTTCAGTCGGTGATCATGGGTCAATGAATCACTAGTTTCACCTCTCAGTTCTTGAGTAGTGTGAAATAATACTCATAATTGAACAAAAGAGAAATCCAAACATAAATTTCAATAAATGATTATTTTAACCAAATCAGAATGGATTTATAAATACTAATTCATCTTAGTTTTAATACATATGGAATTTAGTTACACATATAATGAAAAAAATTGAAAAAATTAAAAGAAACAGAAAAAGGGTCATCTTTGGAGAGATTTATTCATTTCTCAACATCCAACTCTAGATCAAGTTCTTCTCCGAAATTAGATTTCCACTCTTTTCTCAATATTCTCCCTATCTCCTGATGAATTAATGGCCTAGTATTGTATTATAATTTTTTTTATTCCTATTCAATTTTAAAATTTTATTGAAAATATGATATCACATTCCATGGTTATTTTTACCTAATTTTCATTCCCGAGTTGTTACATGGAATACATTTATTATAAATCACACTCCTTGAGTTATGAAAGTAAAGATCCTCCAACCGATGTGAAACACCCACATGCATATAGTTACAATTTAATCTGGATAAAAATTATGGTTTGGTTCAATCGTTATTTATTTATATAAATTTAAAGAAGTATTTAAATGTTAGTGAAATGAATTTAAATCTTTGGAAGTACCCTCACATAACTCCAGAAACAAATATAAGAGTGACACTATTTTGTATTACTAATTCCACCACTATCATCTTGGATTTAATGAATATAGTATTTAGAGATTATCATGATCAGTTTGTGGTGGTATTTATAGATGAATTTATTATATATTTTATAGTAAAGAATAACATTAATATTTCATGACAATTTTACTAAATATTCAAAGGAAGGAAAAATTATATGAAAAATTTAACAATTTTAAATTATGGTTATAAAAAGTATCATTTTTGGGTTGTATTATCTAAAGTGAGGGTATATATATGGATACATCAAAGGCAGATATTACTAAATTTTTTCCTATGAAAAACACTACAACTGATTTCCATAGTTTTCTTGGTTTACTATATATTATAGATTCTTTTTGGATAATTTAACATAACTATCTAATCTACTCACTAAGTTAACTCAAAATGGAGTAAGGTTCCGTTAGAAAGATGAATTTGAGGAAAAGTTCAAGGAAATAAAGAGAAGGTTGGTCCGTGAACCTATGATTACACTACCTAACAGCAAATATGGGTTTGTGATATATAGTTTTGTATCAATTAAAATATCACGATGCCACCTCATGCAAAATTCAATGGATAAATCTTATGCCTCACAAAAATTGAAGGTTCATGGTAAAAATTAATTAAATAATGATTTGGAGTTATATATAATAATTTTGCATTAAATATATAGAGGGATTATATTTATAGAGAAAGGTGTTACATATAAACTGATCATAAAAGATTAAAGTATTCATTCACTCAGAAATAGTTGAATATGAACAAGATAAGATGGTTAGAGTTGATTAAATATTTTGACTGCCAAATAACATTCCTTGTTGGTGATTTGAACAAAGTGGCTAATGATTTGAGTAAAAAGGATAATTCTAACCTATCTATAATGAGGATAAAAAAATCTAATATTTATATATTTTCAAAAGATAGACCTTCAAATCCAGCCAGATGGGGAGAAATATTATCTTGATCAAATGATTTTCAACCTTATACATATGTGATGATTAAAGAGGCTCATTAAGAATATAAAGATTTGAAAAATTAAGTAAGAAATTTTATTGAGATTAACCTAGATTATGATGGAATGTTAAAGGTTAGGAACCCTGTATGTGTTCCATAAAAACTAGAATTCAAGATGTTATTATCGGATGACGGTCACAGTTTATCATCCTTTATTTTTCATAGAATTATGATGATATAAAAACATTTGAAAGAATATTTCTAGTGCGGAAACATGAAAATAGATATTTTGGAGTTTGTATCTCAGTTATTGGTATATAGGAATTCTAAGGCTTATAGATAGTCATCTAAGGTGACGTTAAAACCATTGACCACACCAAAATGAAAATGGGAAAACATCATAATGGATTTTTTTCATCAAACTCTCCAAAACATATAAAGGTCATAATTCTATTTAGGTTATAGTCAATCACCTTATGAATTCAGAACACTTCATTTCTATCATAAAATATTTCAATCATGATTAAATATTCTAGATATACATTAAGGAAGTGGTAATATTTTATTGAGTTCCCCATTCCATTATATCTAACATAGATCCTAGGTTTACCTTGAGGTTTTGAAAAAGTCATCAGCAAGACGTGGTTTAGAGATGTGTTTCAAAACTTCTTGTTATCCTAAAAAATATGGTCAGTATAATATAACCATTTAAAACATTGAGAATGTTTTGTGACCTTTTTATACGGTTTTCAATGTTGGCTGGGATCAAAACTTTCCTATAGTCTAGTTTTAATACAACTATAGATTTCACTCAAGCATTAAAATTGAAACTTAGAAAGAAGAATATAGAAAGAAGTATATAAATTAAAATAGATGGGATTATGTTAGAGAAAGAAATATACTAGAACTATATTATGTTTATAAAATGACAGAGAGGTTTATATCCATTTATTTTCACATTAATGCAACCCATAGTTGATAGAATATTTAAATGAACAATCATTAGTGAAATATGGAATTTAAAGATGGTTTGAAGGTATTTCAATTAATTCCACCATGGAAGAAGTTTATAAGATTTAGAAAGAAGGGAATGTTGAGCCCTATGTATATTTTCCCCATCAATATTCTTAAATGTGTAGGGATGGTAGCTTATCCCTTGTATTTCCCACCAAACCTCTCTTAAGTTCATGTTGTGTTCCATGTATCTCTCTTGTGGAAGTAGAAACATGATTCATAACATGTACCAAACACAATTATTTTACTAGTAGATCATTATCATTCCTATGAATAATAATTGGTAGAAATCATGGAAAGTAGAGATAAATTTCTTTATAAAATGACTACTCAACTAGTTAAAGATCTCTCGAGGAATTAGAAATTTGAATAAGCTACAAGGTAAGATGATGATTTTATGAAACATAGATTTTATGATTTTATTTCTATTTGAGTGAAGAAATTTCAAGAGTGAAATTCATTTTAATGGGCGTAGAATTTAACACGCTAATATTTTATGATGTATTTATTTTCAAATAAATTTAATTTTCTCTATAGGTTGCAATACCCACAAACCTGAGTCTAAATGAACTATGATATAGTATACCATTATAATATATCCATAAAAATTTGTGGTATGAATATGGATAACCAAATTATAAAAATATTTATAAAGGATTTATAAAATTTAAATTCATTGTTAAAAAAGTCCTCGATTCTCTGTAAAATCAATTTATGCTGCAAAAATCAATTTTCTTAAAAAATGGTTTTATTGGTTATTATGAGAAAATACTATAATTAATTTATAAATTTTTTAAAAATAATATTTTATAAAAATAAAACGTTTTTTGAAATTATAATATCATAATTGTCTTATGATGAAATATATATAATTTTCTGAAAATATTTATTTTTTAATGAATAGTGAAAATATTGTTTTTAACTCTCTTTTTATTTCGATAAATTACAATGTTTCCTTTTATTTTAATCTTATTTCAATATAATATTAGTTTATTTATATTATAAATAAAATATTTAATGTTATTATAATAGTTTGTGTTCATTTATGATATAAAATCTAGAATACTTCATTAAAATATTGTTTTTTGATTATAAAATTAATTTTTCTATCTATAATTTTTATAGCTGACTATATATATATATAATTTGTATATATGGTATTAAAATCATGTTTAAAAATATGGTTATGATGGAACCATAATCAAATTATAAGGAACGGAACTACAATACTGAAACTTCTATGAAAAACAAAGCAGTTATTACCTGGAAGAGTGGTTTTAATAAGGATTGAATGTCCCGAAGGCCTTTTTTATTATTTTTTTATATTCCACCTTTCAAGGGGTGATTTGGAACCCTTAAAAGGCCTAAATTCTTAGAGACAATTACATGACCCATAGGTCTTTAGAAGAAATCACCCATATAAGGAAACTTGGAACTGCTCTTCCCCAACACAGGTCAAGATATCAGCACTCCCCTTTACTAGGTCGGTCGACTAGCTATCTTGTGCAGAGATGCACATGACTAGTACCGATGGAAATGTTATACCCTCCCATTATTCCAAATACAATTAGCTCTACTCTGGTGAATGTGCCTGCTCCGATCCTTATCTAGAGCCTTGTCCCTTGTAGTCTAACGGGTACATCTTCTTATTCATGTGGCTCGAAGGCCTTGGTGTGGCCCGAAGGCTTTGTGGTGGCCCGAAGGCCTTGAGAGACAACTGGCCCGAAATCCTTGAGTGGCCCGAAAGACTTTCATAACCAAAGGACCAAACCACCGGGCCAAGGGCCTCGATGGATGAATAGTTCCAGCTGCTATAGTTTTGAATATTACCTATTACAGTACTACTATTGTGCTGACTATTGTACTGCTACAATACAACTACATTACCCAGAAATATATCTCCAACCATATTTGATCTCAGGTCTCTTTGAAGCACTTACCGAGTCCTCACCAACCGGTATGAGGCTCTTGTGCATAAATTAGTGAAAATATTTTCTATGTAAATAATATGTGGCATGATATATATGAATCTGGTTCTGGAATATGTTGATAATAAATCTATATTTATTTCATAGCATATTTGAACATTTAGAAAGTATTAAGGGAAATGACGTTATGGATTTTCATCTCACCTTAATTATCGTGAGAGAGATGCAATATTCACAACTTGTTTCTATTTTGTTATAGTGAACAATGACTTAAAGTATTATTACATTATTTTTAAAATAAATATATACTAAATACATCCAATGGATTAATAATCTTTGTGTCTTTAAATGTCTAGGTTCATAATACATCAATGTGAAACTTCAATAAAATTAATTTGTTTTAATATCCATGATCTAATCCTAAATCAATCATAGATACTATTAATATATACATTAACCAAGGTAATACATAAAAAAATGGGTGAAATAAAAATCCTAATAATGGAATGAAAATGATAATGAAAAATAATATGTGATTCAAACAATATAAAATGATATCATAAAAGAGAAGTCTAATGAATAATCACATGGGAGTATAAAACATGAACATGGAATCATATAATCATTGAAATTTAGGAAAGTGGTAGAAAAATAATACATTAAATATGCATAAGTTGATGATAAACTCAAATAAAACTTCACAAGGTGGATATAATTCCATCATGAATTAGGTTTACTCCCTAATCCCATTCATAACATCTCACGAGACAAAAATATTACTAAATTCATTTGAGCACTATATGGGTGAACCCATCATAACATATAAATTCTTATGTGTTCCAAAACATTAAATACATATTAAATATTAAGATAAAAATTACCCATGTAATGAAATGGATAACATAGTATTACCTCTTATCAAAAAAAATTCCCATGAAAGGAAATGGGTTATATTTGAGAAAAGAACTTATGGTATGTATCAACCCATAAAATGATGGGAGAATAAGAATGATATATATTTAAGAGACATATATACGTAATTTACAAGAAAAAAATAACATAAAACATATATAAAAAATGAGTTATAGGGTGAAATGTCATATCCCAATGAAAAAGGGTTGTTTAGAGAGATCCCTTATCATCTGTTCAAGAATCCTTCATCACTTGAAATAAACACCCTAGATAATCAAATTAGATTCATTTATTAATTAATTTATCATTTATTCCATATATATTTGATTTATGATGATTTTTTTATATTTATTCACAATCACATCTATAAGATACAAAGAATCATGTCACTATTTTGGGGGCGTTCATTTCATGGTTCCAATATCAGATTATTTGATGAAATTTATTTATGTTCATGTCAAATGGGAATAGAACTATAAATATTAAATGAAATTTTATGCATGAACTTCTATAAATATAAATGATTCCAATTACCCATATTTTTTATATAGGGATTATTCACTTAGTAAAAATGATTGTGTTAAATTATTTGTTAATTTAGGCCATTTTACAGCACATAGAAATATTTTTTTTTCATTTTACATAGCCGGTTTGAGGGATCCGGTACCCCAAACCAATTTAAGGGAAACATTAAACCATAATAAATAAATAAGACAAATTCAAAATTCAAAATCCGATCCAACCACGATCCACCATACACCACGCGCTGCACCTCGAGTCGCGATCCCATCATCACACATCACCATCCTTGCAGGACATCACCATCTATGTAGGTCGCCGGAGAGATCGTTGGGAATAGTCGCTAGAACACCCATAGCAGATCAAACCCCCCGCTATCACCACCACCAGTTCATTGAAAGGTGACAAAACACATAAACAAAAACCTTCAAACTTTCCAGAAACACCAAATCCAGCGGGAATAGGAACCAAGCAGCATCTTCTTTCATCGCCTCTGGTGATGTTTCTGGAGAACACCAGGGACCAACATGCCAGAGAATCCAAACCCAGAACAATATAATAAACATGGCTAGAAACCAGCCACATTCACGACCCATAAAATCCATCCCTTTCCATCCGTAAAATCCAAAAAACTCTCGCATAGACGACTGCGAGAGGAAGAACATCACCAGATTCCCAGAAATCACCCAAAAGAGAAAGCATAAAACAAACAGGGAGAAAAGAAAATTACTAGATTTCAAGAAAAATCCAACCTCAAACGCAAACAACATCTCATCGCCGCCTTCTGGAAAACCTTCGAACACAACTCTCAACCACCAAATGGCCAGATCTGTGCATGAGATGATGTTCTTGAACTGCCGAAGCAAAATCTCAAGTGCTGAGACCACACGATACCGCCTTAAATAGATAGACACCAGTACATGCAAGGTTGCCGAAACAAAGCCTCTGAAGCCAATAAACCGACGCCTAGAGCCATTGAGCAAGGGGATAACAGATCCAATCGGGGATGGGGAAGGCGACGTGAGAGAAAACCCTAGCAGTGCTCTGCCCCTTACGGGCCCATCCAGGTCTAGGACAGGGAACTTCATCAATTTAGTCCGTTTTACAGACCGTCACAAACTTGATTCAATTTATTTAGTTAAATGATTATTAAAACATTAAATAAATTTAATTATGTTATAATATATTTATTATAATTACATTAAAACATAATAATTTTTTTATGACTAGCCTTGAAGGCGGTGGAGAAAAAATAAGTACGTTTTTATGGAGGTGGTGAACCGACCATATTGAAAACAACATATTCATTTAAGAATCAAATAAAGGGGGGGTAAAATATATATATTCATTTAATATAATAAAAATATAGTTTTTCATGATATTGGATTCATTGTTTCATGTTGGATGTGGTATATTGGGAGGTGGTAGGAGAAGAAAAGAATTTAAAAGAGGTAAATTGATAATACTTCCTCTTAAATATCATCTACTTGAAATACCCTATAAGGAACCAGGTATTTTACTTTTTGTGACAAAAGTAACACTAATAACTGGGGGATAGGTTTTAAAATGTATTTTGGTAAAAATTTGGAAATCTCTAAGCTTAGAATGTTTTAAGAGAAGGGATTGTGAATGGTGAAATTTATATGGGGTGGAGAGGAGTGTTTTTTAATATTATATTCATTAGTTTGTAATTTTTTATCAAATGCTACGATTAGTAATTTTTATTGAGAATATATATAGTAAATGGTGAATTTTAGTTCAAAATAATGTGTGCATACACCAGGAAGGACTAAAAAAATCATTTATTTAGTTTATATTGTCAAATACTGTATTTTACCAAATTTCACTAATCACCAAAAATGCATCTATATTAGAAAATCACCCAAACTAAACCATAACTTTTTGATGTGTAATTTCCAAAAAATGAAATCCGTTTTATGAAAATAATTTTATAAATATTAGAAATTTAATTTTTAAATAAAATACCCATTAATTTGAAACTAAGGAATTTTAATATTATTATTGACATTCTAACCCTTTAAAAAATTACTTATGAGCTAATAAAATTATATGATAATTATATATAACATAATATTGATTTATAAATCTTTCTTATAAAAATAAATATTCATTTAAATTATAATATTTCTTCTAAAAGTCTAATTAAAACATTTATTTTTTATAAAAACATAAACACTAAATTTATCTTTTTAAAAACCTTAATTTACTTCCAACATGGTATGAATATATCAAATTTTCATTTTATAAGAAACCTAAATATTATGTTACACTTACATAGGTGAGGATACTACTCTAATAGTTGGGTTACTATTTATAACAGTCAGAATACTTTTCCAACAATCAAGTTCCTATTCTAACTGTTAGATTACAATTCCAATAGTGATATTTGTAATGGTTATATGAGTTATCCTATTAAATCCCAATATTTTAAAAAGAAAAACCATGTTTAATAGCATAAAATATATGCAACACTGATCTTAAACGGACAAATAAATACTATTATTTGATTGTGACCGTTTAAACCAAGCCGTTAAATTGGAGGGAATGAATAATATTAATCGCATTATGATATATATAAAAGTAATACTCATTTATAATGTATTAATTAATTATTTTATAATAATTACTATATTTTTAACAAATCCATTTTATTTTAAAAAATAGTTTTTCTTAAAAATGATATTTATTTTTTTATGATTAAATATTATAATTGAATTTTGGAAAATATTCAAAATTTATTTCAAAAAAGTAATTTAAATTTTAAATTTATCTTGTAAAAATTATCTTTAGATAAATTTTTAAGAATTTTCTAAAAATATTTATTTTTTATTGAATTGTAAACATACTGATTCTTATTGAAAATTATATTATATTTTAAATTATTTACAAGGAAAAATTTTGTTTTTTTATTTTATATTTTAATTTTTCAAATTTTATTAAAATT
Source organism: Viscum album (assembly GCA_963277665.1). NCBI lineage: Eukaryota > Viridiplantae > Streptophyta > Magnoliopsida > Santalales > Viscaceae > Viscum > Viscum album. The sequence goes on along the minus strand of OY728150.1, from coordinate 621,503,814 downwards.
AATGAAACTATGTAGTTTGGAATGAATTTATACTTGAATTTGTTATATAAACACTTTATATTTAAAAAGGGATTTTTTTTAAAAACTGTTTTTCGTTACATTTTTATGGTTTAATTTTAAATTAATTTCTGTATACTCTAGGATTTGAATTTTGAAATTTTTTTTACATATATATAATAAGTAGGCCCAAAATTATTAAATATGTCCCATTAATTTTTTTTTCAATATGCATAGAAAACAATGTAGATTTATTACCATGATAAACGGTAAATCATGTAATTTAGGATAAAAATAAAATGATAAGAACCATTAAATGATTGAATAAATTACCTAAATATTATAGGATGATTATATCCAGATCATAAATATTCAAGGGTATAATATATGACATTTTGGGTCCACTTGGATGAGATTATAACCTTTATAGTATTTTATTTAATGAAAAGTCAAACGTGTCACACTCTTGTTTTTAAATTCATAATGGGGATTTATTTTCAACTTTTTATGAATAAATAATTACCTTAAATACTTCCACAACCCTAATTTACTGACTATTTAATTAATGGAAAATTCAAAGAAATTATATTAAAATAATATTAAAAATAGCATAATGAGTATAATTTTAGATAATAAATGTAAGAAAATTAATAGAATAACATGAATTATTATATATATAATAAAATATATTCTTCAAATTATAATTGTTATCTTGATATTAATTAATTTAATGAAATTAATTGTTCTTAAAATTGACATTATGGATATTTTATTGTAAACAATATTTTATTAAATGATATAAAATTTATAAAAATATATTACTATGAAAAATGATTAGGATAAGTCTATAAATTTTAAACATGGATCATTTAATGGCGTTTTTCAATTTTATAGTAAATATATTAGTCCTCAAAGAGTAAAAATCCATGGAGTTATTGTAAGAGTTAAATGGGTTAAATTGCGGTTAAAACCAAAGGATAAATGAAAACATATAGTCAAAACTTATATAATTATTATTGGATGAGGTTATTTAGACCAATGATCAACTTATAATACATATAAATCTCTTTTATGTTTTTGTAATTAAAAATTAATTTATATTAATTTAATATTTTGAAAAATTCCAAGAGTGCCTCTCCCCTCTCTTATAAAAAGGTACATCTTCTTGTCATTTATTCATAATTAAAAAAAATTGGTTCCGAAAATAACTTCCCAAATAACATTATAGAATAAATTTCAACATTATAGGGGTCTTTTTTAGGTATTATACCAATCTTAGAGGTCTTAAGGTGTTATGAAAAAGAGGTTCTTCAAACAAGAAGAATAATTTCATATCCATGTTTTAGTTTTGTCTCTTTTTCATCATCCCAGGAAACCTATTAATCCATGATAAAATAACAAATAAATATTCATAAAAATAATTTTATTTCATTAATTTAGTTTCATTACCTTTATCTATCTCCTATTCCATAAAATTGGAAAATAATTCATCATCCCTGTGTACGTAAGACTACGACCTTGCGAACCGATGTAATTCATTTTCCATCACGGTATCCCAATACTAGTTATAATTATGGAATTAATGATTATATAGGATATTTATAAAACATTTATAATTCCTAATATATAATATATCATTTATGTTCTAACATTTACATTCACATAAAAATGATAATGTTTTTCATGCGTATTTGTGGATTACTACCAACACAAAGTGATGTTGCTTATTTTTCATCACCAAATTCCATGGATGATATATATAAGTATATTTGAAAAATAAGTATTATATTTATGATATTATGATTATTTTAGAAAGATAATATAATACAGAACTTCTTTTCATAATGATTTTTGAATATAGAATTATAACTCATGCGTACGTAAGACATATCGTATCCCTAATTGAAACGTAGGTCATTTTTTATAACCACATTTAATAGGTACATTAAAAAACTCTAATTGATGTATTAAAATGATAATAATTTATTGATTACTATTATTTTAATGTTGTAATTATGACCTCTATGACCATTGGGAAATTATTGAATACATTTTGGACATAAGTACTTCATATTTTTAATACACCCATGGTGAATTTAATTGATTAAGTAATTATATATAATTTGGTAATAAGTGATATAAAAAAATAATGAACCTGAAAAGGGTTATTAATAAATTATAAAGTTATATTATGTTTTTTATTTAGGAATATGAAGAAAATCCCAGATGAATTAGACTTTGGTTAATGAAATATATTTTAAAAATTATTTTTTAAAAAATTTTCCCTTAAAAATATATTTTACTTCCACATACATATGATTTTTTTTCTAAAAATTATTTAATTGAGGATTTAAATATTTTAATAATATTTTTAAATTTATTTTTACCCATGTTTTATTTTTTTAAATGTTTTGAGAGGAGTATTGTTTTTGTTTTCCAAATGAGGTACTTTTTGACTTATTCAAAAAAATACAGGAGTAATGTTTTTTAACTTATAAATCAGGAGAAGATTCTAATTTTTCATGAAACCTTAAAGATTTTATGTTTATATTATAAATATTATCTATTATTTTTAAATAAAACTATTTATTTATTATATATCTAGTTTTTATATTTTAAAAATAGATTTTAAAGTAAAATTGGAATTCTGATATCTAAGACTGTTTTCACATGGGTTTAAACTAGTTTCTCATGATGTTTATTCCTGATATAGTCCTTGTAAAGTTTTTATTAATTGTTTATCCCCATTATAGCTCTTGGTTGATCCCATTATAGCTTATACAATGGGTGTGCCTAGAATGTTCTCCAATGGACTAGGTTCTCTATAGGTGGAAGTCAACCATATAGTTATTCCCTTTGTTAGGGTGATTGTAAGAGTGATATGACAATGATATCCCAAGCCACCAAAATAAATTTTCTATGATATATTATGAGTATTCATGGAAATAATTTATTTCCTAAGGATTGATAAATATCATTTTATCTAAAATAATGTTTATACCCTTTATGGTCAAAATATTTGTTTTTAAGAAAAGGGTTTTCATGTTTTTAACTAGAAACATAGTTTTCTTCTTTTTATTTCCCTTAATGAGATTTTTTTCTCAAATAAACTTTTAATTTTTTTTCATAGGGTTTAAAGTATAGTAGGTAAATTATGAGGTCAAGATGAAAATTTTGAGGATTTATCAGGAAAAGAGACTATGATTTATTTTTAAAAAGATTTGTTTGTTGGGAAAATTTTATACATAGTATATGTGTCCACTTATAATGTATGGGTTTAATATGTATGATTTTGTCTTAATTATCTAAATATATAAATCAAAATGATCCTTGGGGTTATAATAAATTGAATTCTAGCTCAAATTCACTAGAATATGCAATTCTTAAGGATATGACCATAAAGTTAGTATTAAAAGAAAGGTTTAGATAACATCCGAAGTTATGATTTTATTTAATAATAAGTTACAAGTCATATATAACAACAATGGTTAGTGTGTTAGGGAGATTCATAGTCATGTGGGATAAATCTAAAGTGTTTGAGATAATATAAATAAGGATATCTTAGTTTTTATCCTCTTCAAAAGATGATGTATTATTATTTTTTGGATTTTATCCCACTAAACTTCTTGGTTTTAGTAAATGGTTGGATCTAGTATGTACCAAAACAATAATGGATGGGAAGGAAAATGAGGTGGTTTTCAGAATGAGAAACCAAATAAATGTGAGCTATAATGAGAACTATTGTTGTTATTTTTAACTATTTATCAGGAGTAATGATCAAAAAATTTATCTTTGTTGAGTTTCATAATGCATCAAATACGAGATAAATGAATCCTAATGGGAGTTCAGGTGACAAAAATAATAAAGGTAAATATATTGAATGAAAAATATGTCATGAATATTGAAGAAATATCCCTATAAAATTTCATAAATGAACTAGAAGATTTATAATATATTGAAAATGATATCATAAATCCATAAACTATAAAATAAAAAAGAATTTTTCAGTTAACTCTATGAAGGGAAAAAATTTATTCCCAATTTATTAATTGAATGTTTAAAATGTAGGGAGTGTATTCGTTATTCAAAACTATGTTCTAGGGAGAAGGATTATGAATGGGATTAGTAGGACGATAAAAATATCAGTTTAGGAATACCCATCTCCATTATAGTTAAAGATGAGGAAACTGAAAATGAAATATGAAATGTATGGATTATTTCTAAGATCATGTTTTGACATTGTTAACTATTAATGCATGATTCATATTTTTGTTTGTAATAAATAAGTATTAAGGAAAAATATGTAACATCATCATTAAGGGATTATAAAGAACATTGAATTATTAATGTGTCTATATATAAGGGATTAAATAGTTATGATAGATTTAAGGATGGTCAAAATTTTAAAAGTATTAATACTCCTTTGATTTTGAGTTTACATTAGGGGTATTTTATTGAGTTTGAGTAAACATTATGTTTATGATGTGAAAATTTTATTTGAAGAAGAATAATATTTTAATTGTGTGGGAATAAGTGTAATGTTTTGAATGACCCTTATGGTTTTTATAATCTCATATTTTTAGGTAATTTTGGGTTATTACAATTTGGGGATATATGTTTTATCAGAAATTGATTTTGTGATCAATGCTATTTTTGAATAAACTCTCTATTTTAGGAACCTTATGTGATACTATGGGATCTTATTTGAGAAATAACGTTTGAATTATCATTTGTAAGAATATATTATTATAATATGGCATATGGTTATTATGTTTATTTATAGAAATGATTATAATATGTTGGAGATTATCTGATTTGGGTAAAAACATTTTGGTTTGAGACTTTAAGAATCATTAATGCAATATTGAGGTAAATATTGGAATTATCTTGGAATAATATACGATCAAGTAACTCTAATATTCTGGGTTCAATATTAGCTTGAGATATTTTTTAAGAATTTTAATTTAAGTTATTTGTTGAATTATCTATGTTGAATTTTGGGTTTTACTATTGAATTTTCGAGATTAAAGTAGTTTTTTCTAAGTATGAAGGTTTAATCATTTTGGGGAATTATTTTATATTATCCTAACCATTTTGGTTAATGAATTAATAGAGGAGGAATATATTGTTATTATTTTTTGGATTTTTTGATTCATTATAAGTTGATTCTAGTGCATCAGGAATGAACAATTTATACTCATCATTTGGAGAAAAAGATGAGTTTGTGGTTGAAATTGATTAATGTATGAAATTATACATTTCAAGTTTATTTCCCGATATTCTTAGTATATATTGAAATTGAATTCCTCGACTATAGGAAAAGGATCTTGAAATGAAAATATTATATTTTTAATTTTCTTATCCATAAATTAATGGGATTTTAACCCATCATATATTTACAGGTTTTTATGTTTAACTTTCTCACGACCATGTTCTCTATCACTCTATATTTATCATTGAGAGTTTATTTTATCTTTATTATCCATGTTTTAACTTCCCACTTATGTTATCCTACTTGGAAACCCAGTAGGTGTTACTCTAGATGACCTTCATACATCCCTGATATCTCTTATCAAGTGTAATTTTTATTCATCCTTGTTATGATATGAGATTTAAAAAAGGTATTTTGAGAAGTCATATCTATAGTCTTCAATCATGATTTAAAATCATGAGGGATTAATTAATTAATGAGGTGTTGAAACTATAACAAACTGATATTTAAATATATAAAGACTATGTTTTATAGAACACATGATACACAACACCAATCTTAATTGAACAAATAAATTTTATTATTTAATTGTGACTATTATAACCTAGATGTTAAATTGGAGAGAATAAATAATATTAACCACATTATTAAATATATAATGCTTCTAATCATTTATTTTTTAATAATTTTTTTTTATTTAAATAACTATTAAATTTTTAGTAATGACATTTTATTCTTCAAAAAATAGGTTTTCTTCAAAATTATAACAATTATTTTTATTTTATTAAAAATAAAGGAGGAAGCACACAAACAAAATATATAGTAATATGAAAAAAATGGAACTAGGGATGTCTAAAATAGTTCAAACCAATAGCATTATCCTCGACGAGATCAAAACATTTCGGAGGAAGAATGCTCCCATTAGAGAAAATAAGTACTCTACAAAAATGTTTTTTATTTATTTTTATGAGAAATTATTATAAATAATTAATCTAAATTTTCAAAAATTTATTGAAAAAAACTAATCTTCTCTTTGAATTAATATTTTCAAAATTATATTATGATGGATATTTTTGAATTTTATATAAATATTTATTTTTCAAAGAATAAATAAATAAACTGATTATTATTGAAAATTATATTTTATTTCAAATATTGAGAATGTAAAATAATTTTTTGGATTAGATTTAAATTTCAGTTTTTTAAATTTTATTTAAAAAAAATCAAATTATGGTTTTTGGAATGGAATTCATACGTGAATTTAGTATAAAAACATTTCATATTTAAAAGGGAAGTATTCCGAAAAACTATTCTTTGTTGAAATTTTCCTTTTTAATTGTAAACTAAATTTTGTAACTTTTATGATTTAAATAATGGGTTCCATATTTGGAATCAGTGGTTAAAAATTTGTTATATAGATCCATTTTATTTTTTGGTTAATATGAAGAGTAAACTTATTAATTTTTTTACCAAAGAATATGGTAAATCAGGTAATTTTGGTTAAAAATAAAATGATACGAACTATAAAATGAACCAGAAATAGACCTAAATATTATAAGATTTTGATATATAGTCCATAATCATCCATGGGTATAATTTATGAACTTTTAGGGCCACATGGAAATGATTATGACCTTTATAGTATTTTATTTAATGAAATGTCAAACATGTCACACACTAATTTTTCATAAGTTTAATATTTTTAATATGTTATTATCCAGAGGATATGTTTGACTATAAATTATATTTTTAAATCTTATATATTTAGATTCGTTATCATAATTTATTTTTAATTTATAGTAAAGATATAATTTCCTTCAATGCTTTTAAAATGTTGATATAGTAATTATTTAATTATTTGAAAATTAAATAAATGATATTAAAAATATTAAAATAAATATAATTTGAGATAATTCATTTAATAAAAAAATTATAGATTAACTTTAAATTATAGAGATATAATAAAATATTTACTTGTAATTATATGTGTTATATTGATATTATTAAAGTCAATGTAATGAATAGTTCTTAAAATTTACGTTATGGATATTTTATAGTAAAAAATATTTTATTAAATGATATAAAATTCGAAATAATATAAAATTTGGATTCTTGATTAGGAAAAGGCTTAAAATGTTAATCATGGTCTATTTATGGGTCTTTTTTCCTTTATAGTAAGTATATTGACCCTTAAAGAGTAAGAATTCAAGTTGTCATGATAAGAGCTAATGGGGTTAAATATGGGTTAAAACCAAAAGCTAAGGGTATATATATTGTACAATCATGAATATGTTTTATTGGATGAGGTTATTTTAGAAAATAATAATATTTTATTATAAATTACTCACTCTTTATCATTTTTTAAATAAAAAATAATATAAATTAATTTAATATTTTAAGAAATTCCAAGAGTGCCTCTCCCCTCCCTTATAAAATGGAAACAATTATTATAATTTATTAGAAATTAAAAAAAATTCAGAGAATACATACCATAATATCATAATATAATCTTTTAAGAAATTATAAATTTCTTTTTTAGGCATTATACATATATTGGAGGTCTTAAGGTGTTAAGAAAAAGTTATTTTTCATAGAATATGTATATTTTTCTGCATGTATTAGTTTTGTTTCTTCTTCCTAAATCATAAAAAAGTATTAAACCATGTTAAATTAATAGATATATTATAATAAATATACTTATATTTTATTATGTAAGTTTCATGACTTATATTTATCTTATATTCCATCAAATTGGAAAAGAATTCATCGTTTGTGTGTATGGTGGACTACCTAAACTGATGCAATTGATTTTCCATCATTATCTCTATAGAATAGTTATAATTATGGAATTAATATTTATTTTTAAAAACGATGAAATATTTATCATTATTGAGAGAAAAGTTTTCATTTATTTTCTTAAATTTCCTTGCACATAAAAAAGGATAAAATTGTTTGTGCATACATGTGGATTACCACCTCCATGAAGTGATATGATTCATTTTTCATTACCAAAACACATGAATTATATATATTCACATATATGATGATTTAATATTGTATTTATGATACTATTATCCTAATGTAATGATAAAAAATAATTACCTTCTTTTCATAATGGTTGTTAAATAATGGACACGTTACTAATGTGCGTGTACGACCTACGATCCCTTTGATTGTAATGTAGTTCATTTTTCATAACCATATTTCATGGGTCGATTTAAAAGAAAAAATTGATATATAAAAATTATTATTATTTCATTATTATTATTATGTAAATTTTGTAATAATTAATTCTATGACTGTAGTCAAATTACCAAATACATTTAGGACATAAAGTATTCAATAATTTTAAAATTCCCATTGTGAATTTAAATGACTATGTAATTGTATATAAAATGGTAATAAGTGATATAAATGGAATAATGAACATGTAAAAGGTTATTAAACAAGTATAAAATTAAATTAATTTTATTAGTCCGGAATACTATAGGCATACGTGATGAATCATACTAATGGTAAGGGAATATCATTAAAAAAAATTCCCTTTAAAATGAATTTTTCTTCAATGTCCACTTGATTGTTTTCTAAAAATAATTTTAAATAATGTTTTTAATATTATTAAATTATTTACCGCAGTTTTTTTACATAATGTTTTGAATGGAATCATTTTTTACCAAATGATGTACTTTTTGACTTTTTCAAAAACAAATATGGAATGTTTTTTAACATATATGGTATAAGAGGATTTTCCTACTATCTTAACTCCTTAAATATTTGAATTTTTCTTTATTAGTTTTCAATATTATTTTCAAATAAATGTTTTTCTTTATCATGTGATCATTTTTATATTTAAAAGTGATTTTAATGAAAAATGCGTATTTTGATATTAGAAAGTGTTTTGTATATAGGTTTAAAAGAATTTCTCAAGGTTTTTATTCATGATATAGTATTTGGAATTTTTTTACAATGGTTTGATCCCCATTATAGATCATGGGTGATCCCGTTATATCTTATAAAATGGGTCCACCTACATATCACTCCAATGTATTAGGTTCTCTATAGGTGGAAGTCGATAACATTGTTATTCCATTTCGAAGAGTGATATAATAATGACGTCCTGAGGAACCTACATGAATTTTCTATTATATATCATGAGTTTTTATAGAAGTCATTGATTTCAAAAGTTATCCTAAATATAATTTGTTTTAAAAAAATGATTACAACCTTTTAGGCTCAAAAGTTATGTTTTTAAGAAAACAATTCATAGATTTTTAGGTTTTTCACGGAGCTAACAGTTTTGTTATTTTAATTTACCTTTGATATTTTTGTCATGCTATGTTATAAAATGTTTTTCATTGGGACTAAAGAAGATTAGGGAAAAGGATGAGATCAATATGAAAATTATGAAGATTTATCATGAAAATAAACCATGTTTTATTTTTAAAAAAATTGTTTGATGGAAAAAACTGATATTGATTATAATAGTCCACTTATAATGTATGGGTTTACATGTGTGGAAGAACACTTTTTCTCTGACCTCAAAGTCCAAGTCTCATGGATGTTTGTTAACATAGCTCTTTTATAGAGTCTAAGAAGCTATGATTTTATGATGATTAGTCTTGAACTTTTATATAATTTTAGCAACCATTTCAATGCCAACATCTTTCTTTCACCAACTTCATTGAAACACACAAGTGTTCTATATCTCTTCCCATAAAGGGCTTCTTATAGATCCATTTGGATTCTGTGGTGGAAACTATTAATATATAATAACTCAATCAGTAGAATAGAATTGTCCTATTAGCCTTTGAAGTCCATCAAGCATGATATCCACATGTCTTTCAGTTTTTTTATAGTCCACTTAGATTGGACACTAGTTTGGGGGTGATAAGTTGTACTGAAGTTTAATACAGTGTTTAGAGCATTTTGCAGACACATCATGAACATAGTGGTAAATATAAGATATCAATCGGATACAACTGATAGTGGTGTTCCATATATCCTTACCACTACTCTGATGTATATCCTTGGAAGTAGATTGAGTGATAAGTCCACTTATATAATAATTAAATGACCAATATTTATAGGATGTTCCACAACAACCCATATAGTATTATTTTCTATTGATCTATTTAGAATGCCAGTGAAAATTTATATGGTTATGTTATCCCATTTATATGTAGTAATGGGTAATCGTTAAATTATTCCCTTAAATTTTTGTCTTCTAGCCTTTACCTACTAAAATACTAGGTTTTTTGATGTATATTTCATGACCTTCTTCTTCTTCATATTTCCCCATAAAATAGTGCTCTCAAAGATCTTGATACATCATTGTGTTCTCTAGGTGTATGGAGAAAGTCGAGCTATATGAATCATTTAACAACTCTTTTATATATGGATTTGATGATACACATAGTTCTGATCCAAATCTTACAACTCATTATTCATCAATTTTGAATGCTAAGGACTGACCAATCATAATACATGGTCAATTATAACCATCTTCACAAGTTCATATTATGATTATTTGACACGAATATAATTTTGAGGCTCTTATGATCCATATATATTTCACACTTCTCCCCATAGAGATAACACCACCGGATTTTCAACATCAAAACATCATCATCCAATGATCTCTTCACATTCATCGAACTAGAGAAACCTTACTCCCTTTTCTGTCATCTTGGTTACAGTGTTTGAAAATCATGCAAGTTTTCCAAAAAAACATCACTAAAACTACGATATTCTAAGAAAACTATAGATATCCATTACAAACACTGGTCTAGGGTACTTATCAATTCTGATTACCTTATAAGGGTCTATAGATATCCTTTTTATGGTGATAACATGACCTAAGAACGACACTTCCTCTATCCAGAACTCATATTTACTATACTTCACATTATATTCTTCTTTCTCAATATCTTGAGTAGTGTATTGAAATAATCACCATTCTCCTCATTACTTTCAGAGAATATCAAAAAATCATCTATAAATACTAACATTTTTTTGATGTAAACCTTAAAGACACTATTCATTAATTTCATATAGATGGTTGGAGAATTATTTAGTCCTAAGAGAATCACTAGAAACTCATAGTTTCTATAAATTTTGGGAAATATAGTCCCATAAATTTCTTCCTTCCTCACATTTAATTGTTGATATCATGACTAGATACCCACATTAGAGAAACACTAGGCCCCATATAGTTGATCGAACAAATCATCTATTTATGGTAGGAGATACATGTTCTTTATTTTGATTTTGTTGAGTTCTTGATAATCAATAAAGAGGGACATTGTTTCATCCTTCTTCATGATGAATAGGACTGATTCACCCCATAGTGAAGAACATGGGCATACAAAACCATTTTCTAGATTATATTATATCTTCTTCTTCACTTCTTCTAACTCAATAGTTTTCATTATAAAAGGACTTTTGATATGGGTAGATATCCATATATAATTTCAATTGATAACTTAACCTCTTTGATTGGAGGAAGTCTAGATAAATTTTTAAGGAATACTTCCTTATAATCCTTCAAAATGGGAAAGACATCGAGCTATTCTCTCCTTTTGCTCAGTCATTTAGGCTAGAAAATATTTATCATAAGGAAATAATATCCACACATGATATGAAAATTACAATGGAAATTCATCCTCCACCTTACACATGTATATAATTAAAGGATAATGTAGGATGTGAAGTTTGATCTCCCTCTCCAAATAGTTTATGATGGATTTATATAAAGACAGTCAATTCGTCCCCAATATGGAATCAAATGATATTAAAGGAAATAGGAAAATATTTACAGGGTGGTTACATATGAAAACATTGATTGAGGAGAAGTTATATGTGTGGGATGCAATACTATAAATATTTAATTTTCTCATAGATAGCTCAACCCCCATGTTTTGAGGTGGTGTTTTAATTGTTCTTGTAAAATTTCAAAATTTAAACTCATACATAGGACTAGAATAAATTAGTACATTCACTATTATATAAAGAATAGAAGACACACCTATAACCACATCATTATTGGGATCCACATCTGTTGAGGTGGTAGTATATGACCTTCTATACTCATTAGGCCTTAGAGGATTCTATCATTAATTATCCTTGAAAACTCTTAAATTAGTTCATTGGTTCACATAATGTCCATGTTATTATCAATTGAAACACCATACCATAGCTTGAGTGTTTACCTATACCTTATTTTACTCTACCACATTAGTGGGATTATTTATTTCCCTTCCTTATTAATTTTCTTAGTTCCCCACTTTTACACACTTGAAGAACCTCCAGGTTCCTTCATAGATTTTCTAGGTTACTTATTCCCATGATTTTTTACATGTAGAAAGTTCAGTTTTATTTCCAATATGAGATCAATCCATTGATAATCCTAATTAAAACTCTATTTTATGTTTTTTGTATCTAATATCATGATACCATAGAGTGTCAACAATATTCATCTCAACCTAAAGGGAATAATGAAAAATCACATCATAGTTTTCAATTTCTCAAACTGTTAAAGATTTTTATAGACTCATATTTAACCCACTAAATATATGATCCACCTTTCTTTTCATATTGATAATGAATCCAGAGGTTTATCAGAAATCCTTGGGAAGGTTTCATCATATGGACCATTAGACACATATTTTATTTTCATCTTTCCAAGGAACTCCCTCTCTATTTTAAGATGAAATTTTTAGGGAAAATATTTAATGATAAAATATTTTCATGAATCCTTCCCACTCAATGGAATCAATTTCTTCTTAGAAAATAATGTTCTTTATTAGTTTTCACCACCGATTGACCACCACTTTAATATGATATACGACGAACCTGAATTTCTCCTATTTTGATAATTATAGGATATATGATATATTTTCAATGGAGTCAATCCATTATTTATTGATAAGGTGGTCAACAGTCCCAATACAAATAGGAGGTCCATTTCACATAAACGGATCGAATTCTACTTGATATTTCTAAAAGGAGGGTGTTACATATTATTCATTATATTATATATTACATGAGTCATATAATCTAGTACTGCCCTGAAGTTACTAGTTCTCAGTCTCATTAGTTTAGGCATATCATTAGGGTAATTATCATATTTCCTATGACATTGTTTGTAGGCACATTTCCTCTTATCTTCATCCATTTACTAAGAAAAGGGATCATAATACTCTAAATAAAAATTATATAGAAATAGAAACAATAAACATAAGATGAATAACTTATCAATTAAAATTATATCCTAATTTATGAGTCTTAAATCCCCCATATAGTTTTTCTAGGGTAATTTTTCTTTTAGGTTTTCAAACCTAACAATTCATCCATGTCCTTTATAATGGTTTGAAAAGAGTTTGTGAATTTTAAAAAGAATATACCCCATATGGGTAAAAATAGGATTGTAGAAAACCATATTTTTTTATTGTTCTAGGTGATAATAAAGTCACTTCTAAATACTGACTTTTTTAGGGTTATTAACCCTAGGTAAAACTATGCTAGTTCCACATCCACTTGTATTATCCATACAGTGACGTAATATCTTGGAAACCATTCCCTATATAGTTCTCCAAAATTCCTAGAAATTTTATAATACCTAGTTGTACCCCTAGGGATCTAAATATATAATTTTATTCACATTCGACACAAATAACTAGATAATCTTACGATACTAACTATAATGAACCAATACTTTTTCAAAAAAATATTATATGATTTTTACAAAACATATTCATAAAATTAAACCAAAGGATTGAGAGTCCTGGTGTATTTGGATGACTAGGTCCTTAATACATCAAAGTGAAAATAAAATAAAATAATAAGTAAATATCCTTATTGATCTCCTAAATCATTTCGAGCTCCCAAAACTACATAGGATTCAAAAGAGATTAGATAATTAAAATGTGTGAGCTAAAAAATTACCACTATGGGAATAAACATGATAATGGATCATAAAATGTGATTCAAAAAACATAAAATTATATCATAAAAGATAAGGCTTGTGAATAGTCAAATGAGAGGATTACATAATATACATAAAATCATATGATCATTGAAAAATTAGAAAGTGGTAGAAAAACAATACATGAAATAATTATATGTCAAGGATAACCACCATAGAAACATCAAATGGTAGACATAGTTGGATTATGGATTATCTTTACTCTTTAATACAATTCTTATTGTCTCATGAGACAAAATCTTGACTCATATCATAATAATTACCCCTAGAAAGAAATAGGTTTCATTTGAGAAAAGAACTTATGGAATGTATCACCCCATAAAAGGAATGGAGAATATGTTAGGTATATATGTAAAAAAAATATATAATGAATTTAGAATCATTACATATCATAAAAGAAAATTAAAATGTATGTTAGAGAGATAATGGTCATAACCAAAAGAAAAAGGGTGGTTTGGATAGATCTCGTACATTATATTCGAGATTCATTATGCACTTACGCTTAATGTCAGGAATAATAAAATTGGATTAATTTATTATTTTATTAATAAACATTTACATATATATATATATATATTATTTACTATAATTTTATGATCTTCATTTACAATTATTTTAGTGATATATAATGCTTAATTTCTCTGTTATGGGGACACTTGTTTCATAGTTCCAAGGTCAGATCATTTGTGTACAATTATTAATGCTCTTGTAAAATGATAAAAAAACTACATAAATGAAATAAAATATTATTCATGATCTTATATAAATTTAAATGGTCCTAAATACCAATTTTTTGACATAGGTATTATTCCCTTAGTAAAAATGATAGTGTTAATCAATTACATCATTTAGGTCATTTTACCAACCCTCACAAGAATGATTCATTTTAATTAATTAAATGGTTATTAAAAAATTAAACAATATTTAATATGTTATAATATACTTATTATAATCATATTTAACCATAATAATATTTTTATGATCTTCCTTGAATGTGGTTGAGAAAATGAAGTATGTTGTTCATGGAGGTGGTCAGCCAACCATATTTTAAACATTGAATTTATTTAAGAATCCAATAAAGGGAGGGTAGGATTTGGATATTACTTAAAAACAGTTAAAATCTATTATATTTATGATAATATATTCATTATGTTTTCTTTTATGAGAGAGGTGAGGTGAAATTACAAGAATAAAATAATTTCAAGGAGGTAAATTGAGAATATTGCCTCTTAAATGTTGCCTCCTTGAAATACTACTTGAGGAACTTGGAATTGTTATTTTAGTGATAAAATAATCCATAGTATGTGTGGGATAGGTTTTAAAATATATTTGGGAATTTTTTTTGAAATATACAGTTCTTAGATGGTGCGAGATGGAGGGGTTATGATGGGTGGTATTTATAAGGGGAGGAGATTTGAATTTTTTGAATATTATATTCATTAGTTTACTATTTTGGATAAATTTTAGAAATTTTATTGATATTCTTACTATATATAGTAAATAATTCATTTATGTTGGAACTAATTTGTACTTACATCATCCATGACTCGAAAATTCATGTATTTAGCCTATAATTTTAAATACCTTATTTTATATTATTTCACTATTCATTAATAATTCAACTATTTTAGAAAAATAAATAAGAAATCACCCAAACAATTTTTAGATGTATAGAATCTGAAAAATAAATAAATTTTATGATTTTTTTGTAAATATGATAAAATTTATTTTAATATAACATCCTCATTTATTTTTAAAAATATCAAATTTAATATTATGATTTATTTTATTACCCATTGAAAAATTACTTATAGTGTCATAAAATTATATTATCATTATAGTAAAAATTTAATATTTATTTATAAATCAATTTTATAAAAATAAACTTTTTTTAAATCATTATATTTATTATAATAGTGTAATTAAAACATTTATGATTTATAAAATTATAAAAACATAATTTTTCATTTTTAAAACATTTATTTAATTGCACCATGTTATAAATATATCATATTTTCAATTTATAAGATAAATAATTATTATTTAACACTTCGATGGGCGGGTAAACTATTCTAAAAGTCAGTTTACTATTCGTAATGGTCAGATAACTGTTCCAATAGTCATGTTACTATTCCAATGGTTAGATTACTATTCGAATGGAAGTATTTTCAAAAGTCTTATGGGTTTCCCACTTTCTATAAATAATTCATAATTCATTTATTATTTATTACATTTTATTTTCTTCTTGAGTTTTTATATATTTTAATTTTTAAAATTTTAATTGGATTTTCAACATTCTTCTGCATTTCTATAGTGTTCTTTATGAGTGTGATTATTCTGGGGGATCATAGATATCAAAATTTTCATATTAAAGTTATATTAGGACTATTTGTGACCCATTTTAATAATTTTAATTATTATGTCTATTTTATTCTAAAAAATTTATGTTCAAGTTAATATAATAAAATTTTATTTGTTTCATCATGTGGGGAATGTGCTTTACACTAAAGTACTAAATATTAAAAAATTATTTGATGAAAAATTATATTGATAAAATTATAGGTAATTACATACATGGTGTATATAATTATCATGAATGTATTTTATTATAATTTTTATGAAAATTATGGGGATTTACATATCAATATAAGGTTCTATGTTTTATGAGTTTTTTATTCAAATGTTACCAAAGTGGTAAGTGTTTTATCGTTCTTTCCCATTTTAACAGGGATTTCTTATAATTGAATTTTCATTGAGTTCATTATGTGGTCCATATTTGATAAATACCACTAAACTTTCTTATCCTCTAGTTATTTTGGGAAAATATATTTTTTAATATATTTTAATATTTTCAACTACTAATGAGACTATAAAAATGTTTTTAAAGAATAACTGACTATGTTTTATATTTAGTAGTGAATCCTTTTCTTCCATGTCTATAATATATTTAAAATATTTTTAAGAATGTTTTTTTACTATTCCCTAAATTTTTTTAAATTACCCATTTATGACTGTTTAAAAATTTTAAAGAGAATATTCTTATTATTTTCTAAAAGAAGTACTTTTTAGGGAATGTGTCAAAACAATATTTGTTTTAAAAATTAAGACATAAAAATAATTTCACACCATCCTGACTACTCAATTATTTAAATCTTTCTATAAACGTTTCCATGGTTCTTTTCCAAGAAAGTGTTTTCTCTAGTATTTTATAAAAAATTTGATTTAAATGAGTGATTTCATAATGAATGGGTATTCCCCTAAATAATTATTATACACATCTTTTGAAGAAAAATGGATTTATGATAACATACTCGATGTTAATTTTTTTTATTGTGGATATGATCCAATGATACCATCCTTATTATTTTTCAAGGTGATCTAAGATTTTGAAAATGAGATCTTTACAAAACCCATTAATTTTTCATAGGTTATGATATGATTCTATAGTGAATGTTTTATAATATTGTGACATTTATATTAATGAATTATGATTATGTGATGGTTTTGTATATTATATCCCTTTAATGCATGGGGTAAAGTGATATTGATATCTAATGAGATGAATATGATATGTATGAACATGATTGTGAGAAGGTTTGTTCACATGTTGATGTGTGAGTATGGTTATTTCTTAATATGCTCATAAGAATAATAATTTACATGATTCAGATTATATTGGTTCACATTTTTATGTGGGAGTATGATCGCTAACTATCTATACTCACAAGATTATGTTTTCACATTATTTTGTTTAGATATGCTCAAATGATTATGATTTCTTACGCTTGTGATTCTATTCACTTATGTTATGAATCTTGAATAATTATTACTGCTTTTAAAACCTTATTTATCACACTTCTAGAAATGAATTTATTTTATATCTCATTATCTATGATTTTCTATGTAAGAATATTTTATATTTAGAACATGAACATGAATTTGTTATCATACCTTTATAATGCTATGATCTTATAATGATTGATATCCCCCATGATTATCCTTATTGAATATCTGAGATCATTTTTTCATATGTTTTCCTTTCCCAGGTTTTGATAGAAAGCTCTATGTGTGATGAGTCTAGAAGGGTACCTTATGCGAAGAAATAATTTTTATAAGATGAATGTTGTACTCAAATATAATGTTGATGTATTCAGTCTCCAAATACACTAAAATTTAACAATCCTAAAAAATCTATTATTATAAAATGTATTGTGTATTCATATAAAATTATGTAATAATTACGTATGTTGTGTTCAGTTTGAAATATTTTACCTAGGATACATCAAATTCCTTTGTTATAAACCAGTGGGGTCAGTGATGACACCTACTTGTTGGAATACCTTGTGTGTTGTACCTTTGATTTCATGATGACCCATTATACTTGGTATGATTGGTGGAATCCCCTTGGTTTTAGTGATTCCACCTATCACATAAGACATTATTTTATGGATTCCCTTACGTTAAAAGATGATACATACTCTTTTAGAATGCCTCTATGTTATTTCTCAATAGGTTTGACATTGTTTCTTGATCTATGTTGATCAACCGAGATTAACCCAAGGAGGATAGTATTTATGAATTGAGTAATATTTTACATAGATATCCATCTTAGGCCGAAGTAGGTATATTTGACCTATAGTTTTATTAGGTATCCCATGAATTTAAATTTTCTTATTTATTTATATTTATATTTTATTTTTTATTTATGAACCCCAACATGCACCCATTACTCAGAATGGATATGTTTTAGATGCTATTGGTGTTTCTCTTATGAGTGGTACTCAAACCCTTTTTGGTCCATTTTTGGGTACCCAATCAGACATCTTAGTTTTTGGTTTAGAAAAGGGAAAACTTTCCGTGATAGATGCATGATTTGGAATGATAGATCAGAGTGTAAAAGATATGGGTTGGGCTAGGACTTAGAACCACTTTTGAAGAGTCTTCTTATTTGTATTTTCCATTTTGGTTTTTTGTGTATATGACCTACTGGTTCATGGATTCTTAACATTATAGATAGATCAGTTTTATATGTAATGGGTTGAAATTATTTATTGTAACATGACTATATGTCTTTTCACTATTTTATTTATTTAGATGGATATATATATTATTTACCTTATTTACAAGGTTATTTTACTATGATTTTTTAGTATATTCTTCCCACCATAGCTCATTAGACCCACACTGCTTGTCGGTAGCCTCTATCATATGGGGAGGAGTTCCTAATATCCTAAAAACCCTCCAGTTCATTCATTTTTAGTGGTCTCAGCCTATGGACATTATAATTAAATTCATATACCGAAGGTCACCTCTATATTTTGTTTTTTTAAAATTTATATAGAGTAAGTGCTTCTTAAAATATAATCTCATAACTATTTTTGGCACAAAATGATGAAATTTCATGAATTTTAGGTTAATTAAAATCTAAAGTCTCGTAAATTTGTGTTGGTAATCCTATTCATAAGAAAAAACAAGGAGTTCAAGAGGCTATATAGAATCTGCATAAAACCTTTGAAAATAATTATTAGGTTGAAAATGGGTTTGGGGTCTATGATATAATCCTTTTTCAATATATCGAATGATGGCAGTTCATAAAGAAATTGGGATGCTATGAGATAATCCTATATGTAACACCCCAATTTTTATCACTTTAACTTGTTTAATATCTTATTTAACATGAAATACAAAAATAAAGTGAGCAATAGTATATATTGTTTGAGATACAATATTATAATACAATATAAATAATGATAAATTATGAGAGTCAACCATTAAACATCATTATGAAAATTATAAGAGGATTAGAACCACAAGTAAATAAAAATACCATGAACAAGAAATATTTATCCTCGTGGTTTTCTATGAAGATCATAAAACTAATTATAAAATTGGAAAAAATTAAAACATTTGAAATATAATATTAATTTTTAGGGAGATGTAAATTAGTAGTATGAATTAGTTTTAAGGAAAGATGCAAGGTTGTATATAAAAATATAAAAATAACCATTATAAATATGGTTAATGAATATATTCTTGTTGGATATATGGCCATCAGATATATGTCCATTGGATATTTGTTCATTTAGTATACATGTATCCAATAGGTATATTCATTGTTTTATAGTTAGAAGTGAATAACGTGTTATGTATAAAATATTGGACATGTAATTGATATAAATAATTTTAGAATAAAATAAAAAGACACTAATTCATTTTTGAAAATATCTACTATTAAACATAATTTCTTTAGTACATAATTTATTTAAAATTAAATCTATTAATTTTAAATAATAATTTGATTGAAATAAAAAAAATTAAGGATTTATTTTATATTATGTAACTAACATTTACAAAATTATTAATTGGTGGTAAAGTATAATAATTTAAAGATTCATGGTAAATGAAAAAAAAATTAATTAAAAAAATTATTTTTATTATATATTAAAATTTTTTATGTAAAAGATAATTTTATAATTTTCATAGTGTATAATTTAATTATATATATTTTCAATATATCTAAAAAAAGTAAATATCATTCATCTAACAATTATTACTTAGCGTGGAACAAAAATAACATCACTTTATGTATAAAATATAGTTTTCTAAAAATTCTTCTTCTATGTGTTTTGAATTTATTATTTAAAATTAATTTTAATAACTTTTAGAAATAAAATTTCATGTTACATATTTAATTTTTTGAATAAGGGTATTAAATTTAGGTAAGAGTTTTAATTTCATTTTTGTGAAATATATAATTTATCAAGGTAAAATTTCAGCTACCTCATTATGTGTAAAGTGAGGTAAAGTGATTAAAATATAGGGTAAATGCCTATAGATTCTCTAATTTTTTTTATAAATTGTGTGAATGAGGTAAATAAGGATCATAAACCATTATATTTCTATTTTTGATCCACTTTTCTAGTAAAAATATATTCCACAAGCATTAAGAAATGGGTCTTTGAAGAAATGATACTCAAACTCAATTATAAAAGGACCCCTCCTATAAAAAATTCAAAAAAAAACAATTCATTTGGTAATCAGATTAATATATAAGAAATTTTCCTCTCCAAAATCCATATTACTTATTTGGTAGCTTATGGTCTTAAAAAGGATACATAAATCCTTTATTCTAAAGGAGCCTGTGTTAGGAGTGAATTCCTAAATGTAATAATCTACGTCTTCACCATATTTTTTGTTTACCTTCTCATATATACTACATATAAAACACATTAAACACATTAATGATTTTTTTATTAATATAATTATTCTTTTACAATATTTTTATTACTATAATATGACCCTATACACATACTCATTCCTTAGTATAACATAATATTGCTTGGATTGGTCAACCACCAACATAAAAAATGCTATACTATCTTCAAAGTTTCCAAAATGAATGAATATAAATACATTAATACTAAAAATATCTGATATTAATGAGTAAATTATATTATTAATATTTTTATTCAATGGTGACATAAAATTGAATGGTCGGTATAAAGTAATTATTTGTTATTAGTAAATTTCTTGAAACATGCTCATCATGGATTCCATTCCCACAAACCATACCTAGAATGTCCATAAAATGTTCATGGAACTATAGAAATAAATAAAAAATAATGATTTCAATACCATTAATAATCTGTTAGTGATGAATCTATTATCAAGGAACTAGGATTTACATCATTATTACAAAACGTGTATGAAATAATAAAAATTAATAACATCTGATGATTAAAATAATAAAATAAATCACTAATATAAGTGTATTAAATGATTATAATTGAAGATTATAAAATATAACATAAACTAATAAGGTTCTTAAATATGATAATAATATGGTTATTTTTATTATTTTCGAGGATAAATCAAATTCATGGAAGTATGATGTAATGGTAATAATACCTTTCCCAATATCACATTGAAATCAGGATTGTTTATGAATACATATACAAAGAAATAAATTGTATGTTATATTTCTATAAAACCCATCAATTTTATTAGACACTTTTTTATTTGTTTCTTTATATTTATTCTCACTATTTCCCCTCCCCTTGGTTTATAATTCATTAAAAATGATTCTTGTAAAGGGAACTGAACTTATATATTCTCTTCAGTTAGGAATATTTTTCTTATATATACATGTTTTTATATTGTTTTATATATTTCCTTTTCCTTATTTATATTATTGATTTATGTCATTTTATATTTAGTTATACTTTATTTTAAAATAGTGTGAAATGAATCATTTTTAATGTTTTTATAGTAGTTTTCTCCCAATATTTTCTTCATTTTCCACCATGAAGATACATTTTCATATTTTCATATTTCATCAAATTAATTTTAATATAATTCCTAATTTGTTTTCTAAAACTACTATTATATAAATTATTTCTTTTTAATTTTTTTTATAAAAAAGTAATGTATATTTTTTCTTATTTTCCAAACAATTTATTAATGTACCAATAAAGTTTTCTTCATCTTTGTCAATTTCCATTTAATTTTTATATTATTTCATTGGTGTTGTGTTTTAATAAAATCATCCAATTTATTTATATTGATGATATATTTATGGATTATTGAAATTTACATGAAACGTTTTTCTTACTCAGGTGTTATTTATTCTATGATTGATTTATGAATGTGATAATGTTCATATAGAACACACATGTATTGTTTTTATATTCTGTAATGGGTGGGGTAGAAATTATATATCCCTATAATTAATTAGGTAAATATTTATATCTCTTGGTGTGACATTATGGGAATTTGGAGTCAACCCAATCCATGTTGTTTATGATAATTTGGAGTGATCCCAGTCCCATATTCTATGGAAATGTTCCACCATATGATGATGTTTACGATAGTTGGAGTGACCGAATAAGAACAATAGAAGTTAAGTCAAAGTGTTTTGTGACGATGAATATAAATCCATGATAAATAGAGAATGATTTTTGAGTAAGTTTCTTAGAGTTCATACTTGAACATATTCAAGACAAGAAATATTTTATTAGCGACAATTGTTTTTAAAAATCCTTATGTTGAAGGCATGTGATGAAGGAGGAGTAATTTTATATAATAGTTTTCAATATTTTTTAATTGTAGTTGGAATGTGGAATAATGAAAACTAATATTGAATTAGAAACATTGGCTGAAGATATTGATAAACCATCAATGAATAACCAAGCATTATAATTCCTATGAAAACAGTTACAAGGACCTATTGGGTAATAATTATGAGAATAAATGAGATGATATTTGATGTGTGAGAAGGCCTTAGGATTAGTTCATACATTTTTGAGATTATTTAAAAAAAACAATATAATTTTGAGTATAATGATTAAAAATTTCAGAATGCCGTAAAATTAGAGTTCATATAGATAACTTAGAGTTCATTCAAGTGAACATAGAGTTTTCATACCCAAGGAGAGTTGAGATATATAAAAATATTAATGCTAAAAACATAGAGTTTATCAATATAGTGTTTTTCCCAGATAAATATTTAGAAAAGTCATAAAATGTATATATAATATGACTTTTGAAAGAGTTCACATATTATTGAAAAGTTTAAAAAAATAATAAAATTATTAATGGAATGAAACTAGAGTTTATTTATACTCGATGGTGTGAATATAGAGTTTTCTGGAGGCTACGTTCAGTTGTATATGTAGAGTTGTTGATTTAGGAAAAATGGAAATGATATGAAAATGTAGAGTTGTTATTATTGAATGTATATTTTTTAGAAATATTCTGTGTTCAACTAATCAAATTTTCAGTTTATCCACCCAAAATAGAGTTCATTATATATAGAAAATTTTGATAAGTCTAGAAAGCTGAAAATGATGATATTTCTTGAATTATTAATTTTGATTAAATATAGACCAAATATGATGATGTTATCATTCTCACAGATAATGATTCGAGAATATATTATAGGAATACAAACCAAGGAAGATTCCAGATGTTTATATGAGTTCCATACCACAGGTTGCTATGTAATGTCACATGCTAGCATAAAAGAATTTAAAATGATATTTTAGATGGATTTAAAGCCTAAAATTTTATAGAGTTTTAAATATTGAAATATCACAAGACTTTAAGATAATGAAATTAGGATAATGATTTTAATTGAAATAAGTTTGAAGGAGGAAGAAAATACAAAAAATATTGTTGGCCAATTTAAAACATGATAGTGTATGTTATTGTGATTTATGGGATTTCTATAAATCACATATTGATAAAATTATTAATGATATTTTGAATATAAAAATAACTAAAAGTGATGAAAAAAGTGATATATCATGAAATTTATGTTCTCTATAGAAACACATCTAATTGAAAAGTTGTGATATCCTGATACTTTTCATACACGGATAACTAATTTAATAAGAAATATAAAGTATAAGAAAGAGAAGGAGGCCTAAAAAACTTTAATATAAAATTCAGTTCTTGAGAAGAAGGTACAAGGACAAAATAACTATAGAGTATTAGTTCATATCCATGGAAATTTAAGATCTATTCATGAAAGTATTCCACACAAGGTTGAGGTATGGAATACCTCTAACCCACTACTTCTTCATAAGATAGAGAGAGCTGAAGTCCTGCTTGATAGTTTATAAAAGATTCCATTTACTAACCATGTGAGGAAGTCAAGAGATATAGTATTAATATAGTGGGATATTGGTAATAAAAAAAGGATAAGGGAAGGTGAGAGGCTGGTAACATTGTGTGAAGTAGTATATAGATCTTCTAGTTTTACTGTAGATCCCATGGTGTGATTCCATGGAAACATAGTTTGAGACCATTCCAAACACCCAATTCGTATGAAAATATTAGAGAATATATGGTTTGGGTGAGTATCCAATTACAACAAGGAGTAAGATTTTATGCTAAACCATGTAAATACTGTGTCCTATGCTATTTATATTCTATATATTTAGATAAGGCTATGATACACAATAATAAGGGATCTAACCATAACTAGTTTTAAAAGATGAATTAAAAGATAAAAAATACAAAAAAATAAAATGATCATTGAATCACCCATATGCATCTCAATGATCGAAGAATTGGGGCACTACACCAGTGACCCTTAATACGTGAAATGATTTTCTATGCTTATATTTGTGATATATACCTCTTTTATTCTACATGGATTTGGATTATTATATCACGTTTCCATATTCTTGTGCATCGTTTATTATATTACTCCAAAATCATTATATCATGATTCATTATTCATGATTTATAGTTTATTAGTTATGATTTCCTTAGGGTATGTTCATGTACCATGATTGTGTTCTAACACCCACATTTTTATCTTATGATCAATCATGATATTTGATTGATATCTGTTATCTTCATTACATACTATGAATATATTCTCACCCAATATTATGTTTACTTTCCCCAGGTTTTAAATAATAGTATAAAATATGTTATTTTTATAAGTGGTGGGGGCGTCACGTATGGTGAAATTATGGATAAATATTCATTGGGTTGTATAATAATTCATTAATGTTCTAATATGAAAATACACTAAACCTATAAGTTATGGGGGTGTGATTTATTATGAGATGTTATGAATATTCATATGTAATGATATATTATGTTTTCATGTCGTGGTTATGTCATATAAGTTATCATTAGATCATAGTATAATTAACATTATGGATTAAGTAATGAATTATATATGGGATTAAACAAAAATCAATATAGGTTGCACCAAAATTAATGTAGGTTGAACAATGAGTGTATGTTATAAGATACAAAAAATGATATAGAATGATCTATGAGTGTCATAAGTTTATCCTATTGTGTTATATATTAGAATGAGGGTGCCACAATTTAAAATATCTTAGGATTTATTTCTATTACCATATGATTTTTTACTATATATATTATTATTTAATACTAGCACTAATTTTGTTTTGTTTTATTTAGTGTCTAGAACCATGAGTATCTGAGTAAACTACAAGTGTTATGGAATGTGAAATGATTTTCCTAAGGAGTAACCAAATAACACGGGTGTTAGAGTAAAACATATCATGATTATTCTCACCCAACACTCAAAAGTTATGAATAATAACACAAACCATGTGGAACTCCCAAACATTCCAAGGAATGGATAACTCACCAATGTATGGTTCAAGTGTTAACACCCACTATAATTGAGTGTGTATTTCAATCAACATATTATGGAGAAATTAATCATTATAATAGAAAATTTATTTACCACTCTCTATTTCTCATAATATTAAAATATTGTTTTAATTTTTTATCATTTAGAAGGTGATGTTGATAAACGGTAGACTCTCATTATGAATATAAAGAAAAAATAAGAAATTAACACCATGGAATGGGTTTAGTTTATAAAAGTATAATTTTGATAATTGTTTCTCCAAACACTTTACATTAAAATGGAGATATAATTCCTTGATATGTTGTAAAATGTGGATTAATCCATTAGAACATATGAAGAAAACATTATCGCACTTGAAAGGAACCTTTCTTGTTTTTATATTTGACCGTTGAATAAAAATCGATAATTTATTTTCTGAATTAAAATGATGTTTTTGAAAGGTGTTGGATATAAGGGAAATTGGTAACTATGAAAAAATAGTTTTATGTTCTCTCAAGGAGGATATGTAATGTAGAGATTCCCATAATTTTCTTTATTTTATATAAAATTTAGAAAATTGAGTTTCATGGAAACTCAAATGATAAAACCCATATAGAAAATGAGTTTCCTATTCAAATATACCAAAAATATATGAATATGTGGAGATGGAATTTTTTCAAAGGAATAAAGAAATTGTTCAAGTGTGAATTATATGAACATAGAGAACTTGAATACTGATGGGATATACAGAGGGTGGCCAATGAAATGGTTGAAGATAAATTCAATCCTAATTCACCACCCACACTTCAAAGCTTCAATTACAATGGGTATGGTAATTATGCCAACTAGTGCTCCAATCCAAGGGTATATGACAATAATCAATGATATTAACCTCTAAAGACATGGGAGAAAGTGAAATCCTATATTTTGACAACCACTAATGTGGTTCATAAAAATGAAATGGTGAAAGGCAGACTCATCATCTACTCAAGAAATGAAAATTTATAATTTGATTATGGTTCCACTCAATCAATTATATCTATAAAGGTATTTTAGAATATCAATTCACCTCCCTAATGATTAAATATTAAATTATTTTTAAAAAATATTAGTGGTATGATGATTTCAACTGAAGTCTAAAACTCTTATTCAATAGAAGTTAGTGGGAATATACTTCTTAATAATATTATTATTCTCCCTTTGGTATAATTTGATGTGATCATTGTCATAGACTATTGTTGAGGATGAAAAAGTCCGTAACTCTTAGAGGAAGTTTCGAAATGACAAAGCGAAGTCAAATTAAGAATCAGAGGCCTGGTCCGGAGTCCCGAGAAGTGGTGCGCGAAATTAAAGAGGACTTGCGCGAAATAATGAGGTGCGCATGAAGCATTCCCAGGATTCGTGTAATCGAGCTGATGGCGCGCACAATTTTATGTGCCCCGATTCTGCGCGGTGAAGCTTTGCGCGCCGACGGTTCCAAGCGCAGAAGATTTCACGGGCCGCCTGGATTCCGCGCCGACTGATGTCTATAAATAGAAGGCGACCCTTGATGGTTTGGGGGTTGCGGAATTCAGAACGGCTCCTGTGCGCGCAATTCAGACTCACACGCGCGGAAGATGACTTCCAGGTAATTTATCATTTTGCACAACCTTGCCCCGGGGTTTGCCTTTGCGCGCAACTCCACTGGCTTAAGTGATCTTTCTCACTCCTCCAGGTTCCACCCTTGCGCGTAATCTTTACCCCATGCGTGAAATCCCCTCCTGTGCGCGCAATCCCCATCCTTGCGTGCAATCACGTCTCCGCGCAATCCTCTGTTCCTATTGCGCGCCATCTCGATGTTTTGCGTGCAACCCTTCTTTTTGCACGCAACACCCAGGACCCCTTTACCTTGATGCCCCTTGGCTACCTTTCCGCGCAGGAACCTGATGTCTCCCATGTTGGGAATGCGCGCCATGCGTTGTTTTCCCGTACGGCCTTCTAGGATCATACGATGTAACCTCAAGGTCACTTGGGCGGTGTTTCCAATTGTGTTGCTCTGCCTTACGCTTCTCCGCATAGGAATGCTAACGGCTATTGTTTCTTTGCATAGTCACACTAACGTAGACCCCTCAATGGTTCGCCCTGCGGCCCCCTTCACTACGACCTTGCCGATGCCTTCCCTCCCACAAGGGGTAGAGGGAATTGGGCATGTAATCCCTAGGGGTGTGGAGAGAACC
The DNA here is from genome assembly GCA_963277665.1 of Viscum album. Lineage (NCBI taxonomy): Eukaryota > Viridiplantae > Streptophyta > Magnoliopsida > Santalales > Viscaceae > Viscum > Viscum album. The sequence continues at coordinate 621,475,282 of OY728150.1, read as the reverse complement.
CATCTCATCCAAGTTGCAGGACGTTAAACTGCTAAGAACCTCGTCCTTAACACATGACGTTAAACTATGGTCCGACCCTGTGCTTCACACGTAGGGTCCCCCCAGCTCGGACATTTTTTACGCCTCTCGTCTCCACGGGAATGGAATCTTCCTCGCATGGAATGAGATCCTCCTTGTCAGAGTGGCGTTTGTCCACGGGGGAAGGGATGCCTCAGAGCATAAGCCCCTAGCCTCTCTTACGGAAGGTTGCACCCATGCACCTCCATACTTCCCTCCTGGCAAAGCCAGTGGAGTCCCTTTCCCACTGTGATTTGTCGCACCACGGGCCTCCATCCTGGAGTAAGCCCCGGCACCCAGGGCCTCTAACCAGGCGTAATCCCCTGTTTCCTCTTCGGGCCGCTCAATGCGTAAGCCCTTTTCCGCTTCTCACAGACACACCCTTTGCGACATGATCGTCTGGTCCCTACTGCCTCTTGTTTCTCACATCGAGCATGAATCACGTGGGCTTAGAGTGCGCATCGACCATGACACCTCCCATGGGCCGCCTCAGAGTGTAAGACCCATACCAGCGAACTATGTGGACTTTGATCCCTGCTAACGCATGGTATGTAGGAAGCCTCCATGAGGTTCAATCCCACCACCCGGTCGTTCTGACTTCTTCACGTCGGTTCGCCAACACCAGGGGCCGCCTCAGAGCGTAAGCCCTAAATTCCCTCCCCCCGCATGACTTTAAACTGTATCTCGTCCCGCATGACGTTAAACTGTATCCCTCATCCCGCATGATGTTAAACTGTATCCCTCGTCCTGCATGACGTTAAACTGTATCCCTCGTCCCGCATGACGTTAAACTGTATCCCTCGTCCCGGAGGACGTTAAACTGTATCCCTCGTCCCGCATGACGTTAAACTGTATCCCTCGTCCCGCATGACGTTAAACCGTATTCCCCGAAATACATGGACTTTGATTCGTGCTAACTCATGGTACGTAGGAAGCCTCCACGAGGTTCAAGCCCGTAACTCCATCACCCATCCTGATCCTTACCCGGGCCGCCACATCCCAGTGAGATCATGCCACCCCATCCCACTCCATAGTGTCCGAGAAGCCGCCCACATGCTGGCCCCAACATCGGTGTCCCCCCTTGGGGGTTCTTCAATATGATCCACTCTCAGTGTTCCGATCAGTCTGATCCGTCTTCACAAGATGTTAAACTCGCGGCATACCCCGTGTTAAACATGGGAAGGTGAGGAAATCCTCAGATGGTACACAATTTTCCACATTCGATGTGGGATGCCTCGGGCTTCCGCGCCCTCGAGAAGCCCAGTGATAAGAGACAAAAGACAGACATGCTGATCCCCAGTGTCAAGAAATGCCAACGACACCCCAATGTGACCATTCTCTTCACTGAAGTTTGCTGCCCTGACAAGAACCCTTGGAGCGTCTCGATAAGAAGTAGTGTAATTAACTGGCGTCCATGCAGATATGGCGCCGAGAACGAGCTTCACAAACCCGTATTAAATCTATGAGGGAGAACCATACTAGGTGACGAGCTCCGAGGAGGAATCCATGGAAGGAAGAACCGACATCCCATCATGCCGGTTTCGATCAAGGAGAAGACGTCCCTGAACAAGGAATGGATGGCTCCCGGCTTTGGAAAGCGGGAATGCAGGGAAACAAGCCGCGCGTCCTCCCATGCGTGACGGACACGCGTGCGCGCCCTGGCGTAAAAGCGTCGAAAACATAAAATGGTGAACCCGATGTGAATCTCTTATCCTCAATATGGGGACAGGTAGTGTTTGGGGTTTCGGAAGATTAGCATGTCACTAGGTCCGGGTGCCTATTACCGGGACATGAAACCCGCCAGGGGTTGAGGCAGTCAGGATGTTGTGCACTCCGCTCTGTGAAGTCATCAGGATGGATCCCTCTGGCCGACCACGGAAGAAGGAATGATGTTGGGCTATTGGTTGTCGATTTCTTTTCTTGTTAGTACTAATGGGTTCATCTCCCGACTTTCAGGAATCAGATCACTGCATCCAGAGCTCGATCTCCAACTGCCCACCAGCGCAGGGGCAGGGGTAGTACTGACGCAGATACCCCGTGCAGTCCCGCCTTTTCCACGGTCACTCTGGCTCCAATTTCTAAAACTTCCGGGCGCTCATGCCCCCTCCCCCTATCAGAAATCATCCAAAGAAGGGTGATCAACGACCTGGTTTGTAGGTACGATGAGGAAGGGATCATCCCCACCAGGGGAATGGCCCATTTGGATCCAGAGGCGGCTACGCCTCACCATTGTCGCCGCCCCCAAGGGCCGCGCAGGGAGCCGCCGCTCCCCACTCCGACGTTCAACCGCTTCGGGAGCCTATCCCCGGAGCGCCTTGACACATCCCTCCCCTACTCCAATGAGGTGGGGGATGTCTGGGTCCACCCGATCGGAGACCTGTCCTGGGGGTTAACGGAAAGAGCCCCCACCAGGCTGCGTCGACACCACCGCTCGGATCCCCGGGCCGAGGAGCAGGCAATCATCGTGCCCGCACCGCCGACTCCAACCCATCTGACCCGACGCCAGCGTCAGGCGCCAGCGGAAGAGTATGCCCGTCCTGGGGCACCAACGTCAGCAACCACTATGGCCCGAGCCGCTGATGACTCCAATTACTATACCCCCACACAAGTTGAGCAGGGGCAGTCACATGCCCGACTGGGATCGAGGCCCCGACCGCCCTGCAGGCAGGTTGGGTCGACTCTCCCGGTCGCAGGCACAGGCAATGGCCACCGCGGACCAATCCGCTTTAGTGCCACCCACCATGAAGGCTCATTCCATGCCACTGATCTGGAAAGCCGAAGGCTTCTCCATGACAGCTACGCTCCAGGTATGACTATTCCCAGCACCCACTGCACTGGGTATGAGGTCACTCCGCCTACCGCTAACCGCAAGTATGGAGTCATTGCGTATCTGATCGCTCACCCACATGGAGGTCCTCCCCATGTCCCTTTCGACATATGTCCCAGTGCTTCTCGCACCACGACCTTTAGTCCCCTCTGCCCCAGCGCTATTGCAGCCAGGGGACTTCTTGACGGAAATCATCCTTACCCTGAGGAGCCACCCTGGGGAAGGAAGGCAAGACATCGTTGCCGTAAGAGGAATGTCAGGGGATTCCAGAAAGAAATTAGACCAATCCATTTCTCAGACTCTGAGGCGGAGTACGACTCGACGGTGGAACCTTCCCCCCAACCGTTTGAGACAAGGGCAGGGATGTGGACGTCGCGCATCAGTCTCATACTCTCCAAATGCGAGATCTGTATGACTCCCTCCTCCCTCTGAAGGTATATCCAGGAGGACGAGGACTTGGCGTACGCCCAGGGGTCGAACCTGTAGTTATCACTGGCCTCCACGGAATCACCTTCCACCTCAGTCAGGGATGGTGGGGATCTTTTCTGGGGACCGAAGGAAGAGTTGTGACACGACACACCCTTGACGAGCATCGATACAGTGATAGGAGGCCTGTTTTCCAGCCCATCATATCGTGACATGGCAGCCGGATCCCGAACCAGAGTCGTGGAGCTTCTGGACCGTCCTCGCAGCGGGCCACTTCCCCGAGATGTTTTGGCCGGTCGCAGGAACAAATTTTGATATGCCAGAGTCACTCACCCTGGGAGAGTTTGAATGTTTCCAACAGACTCTTCGGGAGACTCACTCTCGTCTTCACCATCAGCTAGCACCTTATCCTGGGAGTCAAGCACATCTCGAGGATATTGGTGAGCAGTGCTGTCGGGTTGACCTGGCTGCGCTCCCCGCAGTTCAGCACCCCGAGTCACTTGACCACCATGGGGCCCTCCAGCAACAATGCGTCCAGAGTTTTCAAGTACTCTGCAAGGTTATCGAGGTATCCACCCCCCACGCGCCCATCCACGGATGGGGACAATATTCTTCCCTTCTTTTCTATGCGATTCGCCGATAGCCCGACTCACTGGGCGGCCCTGAGGGAATGTCGCCAAGGGAAGTGGCAGTCAACATGGCTGACCTTTCAGATGAGGGAAGAAGTGTGGAGCTCATCGATGGGGACTCTCCCCCTGAGGAAAAGCCAATACTGGACCCATATGGGAGGATGACTCGCCAACAGAGGAGCCTCCTAGGTCTCCCTACACCCACTAAAGCCTTAACACTGAGCCGAAACATCGAAAAAGGTAAAGATCACGTCGGGTCTATTAAGCTTACCGACCCATCTGCCTCGGTACAGAAGGCATAAGAAGACCCTGAGAAGGCCACGATATGCCAACAACTTGCTGAGAAAAAGAGGTTGGTTGATGAGCTCTTGGCTGAACTCATTGCAGAGCGGCGGCCTGACTACGGTAACCCTAGGCTAGGATAGCAGGGGCAGGAGAACCTACCCCTTGACAAGATTCCCCCAGGAAACCATGACCATGTTGCGTTCGCCAACAGAGGAGAGGCTGGATCCCATGTAAAGAGGGCGCAATATGTTTCATCGAACCCTCCTGAGCAGCTGGATCACCTGGGGGACCCTGCTCGGTTTCCTCCCGCTGCCCCAAGAGTCACTCTGTGAGCCGGCCCACGAGCTGCTGAGCTTGACTACCAGATTGAAGAGACTGGAAATTCTCTTGTGGTTAGAGATTTCCGTCAGGATAGGAATCCGCATCTGGATGATCTAATGGAGGAGCTCATCGCCCTCTTAGAGGCCCTGGAAACTCGGCAGGGGGAAATCCCAACGGACGGCATGCCATACCTAGTGTGGGTGGATGACATGTCGGCCCTGCCGGGATTTGGGAACCCCACTTTCACCCACATTAATGGGACCAGGGACCCGCCACAACACATGTCCCACTTCAACTCGAGGTGCGTGCCTATGTTAGGGACTCCGGCACAGTAGGAGGTTGCCAAGCTCCATTGCTTCGTTCAGACACTGGAAGGACCAGCATTAGTCTGGTACAGCCAGCTCCCCGTCGGATCTGTGGCTAGCTGGGAGGACCTTCGCCAACAATTACTCTTCCAGTTCAGTTCCACAACCCAGAAGACGAATATCACAGACCTCTTCAGGTGAAAACAATGGCCCGATGAGCGAGTCACAGACTTCTTCACCCGGTGGAAGGGGCTCACGTACTCCCTTGACATGCCACTGACTCAGGATCAATTACTGAAAATGTGCGTAGGGAACGTCAAGGAAGAGCTGGTTCCTTCTCTGATCACTCAGAATTACCCCGGAGGGTTTTGAGTCTTCTCGGACAAGGCTCAACGCCTCAAAGAAGCCCTGCAACAGGCCAGTCAGGCATGCCTGCTGCCTCCTATAATCCATGCAAAGAGAGGTTCCAGAGCCGAGCCCACTTTTGTGGCCCAGATAGAGGCCCCCAGACAGCTAGAGCTGTTACCAGTAAGACCAGCTCAGCAGCCTCATAAGATTCCACCTCCACAGGCACAGCCTCTGGCCCAGCAGTGACCGCCCCAAAATCGGCGGGCGCCTCCACATAACGCACTGCCACCACTGAGACGAGATAATCAGGCTCCACCCCCTCGGCTTGCTCCCTCGGCCCCTGGTCATGGTCAGCCTCCAAGAGCCCATTTCCAGACTGAAGGAATTGGACTTACTCATTTGACGAGGCCCAGGTTCTCAGTTATTTATGTAGCGCCTTGGGGCAGAGGATCGTGCGGCTGCCTGAGTGCCGGAAGCCAGGAGAGGCGCATCTCACTGATCACCCTAACTACTTCCCTTATTATCGGACCCTGGGGCACACCATCCAGCGATGCTATGTGTTCAAGGACTGGATCCAAGACCAGATTGACAATAACATAGTCAGGTTGGGCCCAGCCTCGACGTAAGTGGAAGGTGTCTTTGTGAGATCAGACGGCAGCAGCTGCAATGCGGATGAGTGGAAGCAGGTTTCCGACCGTGGGTCCCAGAAGTATAATGACTGGATGGCCCGAAGGATGGTCGCATGTGCCCATGGCATCATCCATTCCCACCTGAGTCAGCCAGAGCCCTCAGAATCTTCGAGCGCCGCTTTGGCATCGTCGCCCTATCCTACCTCTTCCCAGAAGAGCAAGTGGCAGCGCAAGAAGAAATAACGCGCCCTGCCAAGGCCATCATCATCCCGCACGCTTGGCGATTTTATGCCCATAGAAATGGGGATCCCTCCGAGACTCCGTTCGGTAGTGGATGACTCCTCGAGTGAAAACCCGGGGTACGCTTCGGTTAACACCATAGAGTTGGTAAATCCCTTTTTGACCCCCGAAGATGAGAAACGCCAGGTGGAAGTTCCCAATGTCCCCACCCGTCGCCAACGTCGGTGGAGCCGTGGATACGTGAATCACCGGGGCACGACAGTCGTCACCTCCAGTCAGGTCGTGCACACTACTGATACCAGGAAGCAGGCCCGATACAGAGCTCAGCACATGCGGCCCCCTCACCCAGTGTCGACAGGTTCTCCTCCACCACCGTTTGTGTTGCTGGATTAGGCGGGACCACCTCGGTCGTGCCGCGACTAGCCCTGCCCTGCCACCGGCCAGCTACAGCCTTCCGGTCCTAGCACAGCAGCCACCTCCCGGATTTCGACTAGTGAACAGCGAGACGTGCCTAGTACCAGTCAGTCACCGGTTCCACCGGCAGGGCCCATCATGCCTCCAATCGCAGAGTAGCCTCCTGTAAGCAGAAGCTGGCGTTTGTCACAAAAGTATGATGTTCTAAAGCACCTGGCCAGCATTCTGGAAAGGATTTCTATCCTTGAGGCCCTTTGTCTGTCATCTTAAATGCATGAGGCGCTCGTCGAAGCTCTAAGGATCCCCCTCCAGTTTGAGATGGAGGTGGTGGCCACAGAAACCTCCCACACCAAGGCGATTGAGGACGCCAAATATCAGGCGGTTATATCGTTTTCCGGTGAAGATGAAGAACTTCCCATACAGGGGCAAATTCTCCCACTGTACATCACCAGCCAGTTCAATGGCGTGGAATTCCGCCCCTGTCTTGTTGACATGGGTTCTAGGATCAACCTAATCCCAACTCGGACACTGCGGAAACTGGGGTTGTCCGAAGATGATTTAACTCCCTTCAACCTCAGGATCTAGGGGTATGACAGGACTGAGCAAACTCCACTTTGCATTATTTTCTTGAAGACCCAGTTCGGCGGCTTAATTACCAACACCTAATTCGTGGTTGTCTCTTAGGACACATCCTACAACGCGTTGATGGGAAGTCCATGGCTCCACCTGCACGCAGAGGTCCCTTCATCGTATGACCAGTGCCTCAAATACTCCCTTAAGGGTCGAGTGGCGTGCTCCAAGGAGATGCGTCTCCTTTCTCCTCTTGTGAAGCCCGTTATCCGGAGACTGACTATTACAATAGCAAGGACAAGCAGATCCTGGCAGGTGAGGTTGAGCCCACCACTCTCACAGGCGATCCCTGGGCAGGTTTGGATGATTCATATGTCTTCCCAATCCATCAGTTGGAGGACACGACCCCCGACATGGGGAAATGATTCGTTGTTTCGAGTACCAGAGGAAGGCATATTTCCGGGTCCAAGCGATGGCGGGAAATCACCTCGTACTCTTACACCAACCAGGCTCAAGTGATCCCCGAGCCCCTTACCCCTGTACGATATCAGGACATTAGGCTCATGGCAACAACAGTACGTCATACGTGTCTGTTTCGTAGGGCTGAAATCGACCGGCTCCAGCCAACGCGCCAATACTACTTTGATGTCATAAAGCGTGGCCCCTTGGTCCGAAGGCTATATGGGATTGAATCAACCGCTTTTTTCACCATGGTCTCCGCAGTGCATGAGTCTCTGGACGTGATGACCTCTGCCGCCCAAGCCGGCACCAGCTTCCCATCAGGGTCTGGAAGCCCCGAAACAGCTCCCCCCATGGATGATCCTTCTACAAGTGGAGAGGAGGACATGGAAGATGCTCTTACTGCCTTTGAGGAGGGTATCCCCACTACGGACAATGAGTTAGTGCAGGTGAACCTCGGTAGCGAGGCAGACCCGAGACCCACATTGGTCAGCGCTGCTATGCCCCCCGAGGAACGGCAACAGTACATAGACTTACTTAGATAGCACCGTGATGTGTTTGACTGGAGTTATGAAGAGATTCTAGGGATAGATCCCCAGGTAGCCATCCACCTCCTTGGCCTTCCATCAAACCATCGTGGGTTCAAGAATCCTCCCAGGAAGATGCACCCCTCTCACGGTGCCATGGTTGAGACCGAAGTTGATAAGCTCATCAAAGCCAACTTCATCAAGGAAGTCCAGTACCCCAGGTGGCTAGCCAACATTGTGCCAGTTAAGAAGAAGAATGGGAAGATCAGGGTCTGTATCGACTTCCGCGATCTCAATCGCCACTGTCCGAAGGCTGATTTTCCCCTTCCCGTGACAGAGTTGTTGATCGATGCCACGACTGGGTTACAAGCCCTCTCCTTAATGGATGGGTACTCCGGGTACAACCAGATCCGGATGGCCCCCAAGGATGAAGAGTTCACTGCCTTTAGGGCCCCCCCCCCAAGGTACTTTCTACTACCAGGTTATGCTCTTCGGTCTGAAAAAATGTAGTTGCCACATATCAACGGGCTATGAATCGCATATTCAAGCCGATTCTTGGGATATTGGTGGAATTCTATGTGGACGATCTGGTGGTTAAATCTTGTCAGAGCCCAGACCATCTCATAGACCTTGAGAAAGTATTCGGCTTCTTTCGTTCTCGCCACTTGAAGATGAACCCGTTGAAGTGTGCCTTCGGGGTCACCTCCAGAAAGTTTCTTGGCGTCATTTTTAGGTACCGAGGCATCGAGATCAACCCAAAGAAAATAAAGGACATCATCTAGATGCCTCTCCCGAAAAATATGTGAGAGTTGAGAGGTCTTCAAGGCCACTTAGCCTATATACACCGATTCATTGCGAATCTGGCCGGAAAGTGTAAGCCCTTTTCTCGGATCATGAAGAAAGGTGTCGCCTATGAATGAGACGAAGAGTGTAAGAACACTTTTGGGGAAATCAAGCAGTATCTTCTCCAACCTCTGGTCATGATGCCATCTGTTTTCGGAAAGCCGCTAGTCCTTTACGTGACCGCCCTGGAGCGATCCCTCGGCGCACTTCTCGACCAGAAGAACAATGAGGGAACAGAGAGTAGCCTCTATTACCTCAACTGCATGCTCCTCAATATGGAAATCAGATATTCTCCCATAGAGAAGAGGTGCCTGGCGCTCGTATTTTCCGTGAAGAAATTGCAGCACTACTTGTAGCACCACGAGGTATAACTGGTCTCTCGGGTAGACCCATTGAAATACATCCTGAACCGACCTATGTTGACCGGCCGATTGGCGCGCTCGGCGGTGATCCTCTAACAGTTCGACATATGTTTTGTACCTCAGAAGGCCGTCAAAGGACAGGTCTTGGCAGAATTCTTAGCTGCCCACCCAACCTCCGCGGACCAGCCACTGGATCTAGGCTTTCTTGATGAGGCAATCATCTCAGTCGATCACGCCATCCCATTTTTGTAGATGCACTTTGACGGTGCCTCCTGGAGCCCGATCGGTAGGAGGCTCAATGATCCTAGGCTCAATAGAGTGGGTCTGGGTGTCGTCTTCATCACCCCAGAGCAAGTCGTTCTTCCGTATTCATTCCTGTTGTTAGAAGGCTTCACCAACAATGAGGCAGACTATCGTGCCCTCATCACTGGCCTCGAGTTGGATCTTGAGATTGACATACCCCATCTGTATGTAAAAGGGACTCCGAGCTAGTCATCAAGCTGTTCAATGATGACTATGCTGTCAGGAAGCCAGATCTCGTGCCATTGCTGGAGTGCACCCTTCGTCTAATGGATAAGTTCCCCTCCCGGCCAGAGGTCGCTCACATTCCCCGGTCGCAGAACAGTCGAGCAAATGCTTTGGCCATCCTGGCATCATCACTTGCGGAGCCTGAGAAGGATGAACAAATTATCCACGTGGCACACCGGAGAGTCATTTCTCCTGTTATTCCGGAGGGCGATCGTGGCCCGTGAGTGAACCATCTCACCACTAGCGCCCCTACATCAGGATCCTCGGGGGCTTCAGGTGTGGTAATCGAGACGGTTCTTGACTGGAGGACTCCCTTGGTTGAATATCTCCAGCACGACAATCTTCCGTCGGACCGAGATGAGCGCAAGCGAATCCGACTCCACGCACCGCAATTCACCCTTCAGAGCGGTCCCAGTCTTGAGCAGCTCTTTTACAGACATGGATTTGATGGTGTTCTCCTCCGTTTCCTTCAAGGAGTCAAGATCACACAGGTCATGAAAGAAGTGCACGCTGGTTCCTGTGGCGCCCACCAGGCCGGATCAATGTTGTCCCACCAGATTCGGGGGTTGTGATACTTCAAGCCCTCCATGATCCACGACTGCATCGAGTAATCCAAGAGGTGTCACGTGTGCCAATTTCATGCTAACTTTGTGCATCGGCCACCGGTGCCTCTCTATACTACCAAGTATTCTTGGCCCTTTGCAGTCTAGGTGTTGGATGTTGTAGGACCTTACCCGCTGACGACGACCTGCCAGTGCCGTTTCATCTTGACCACTACGGATTTCTTCTCCAAGTGGGCAGAGGCAATCCCGCTCAAGGAAGTCAAAGCCTATCCCATCGCTGACTTCGTGAGCTCCAATATCATCTATCAAATTGGAGTACCTCATACTATCCTCATGGATAATGGAACCAAATTCCGAGCAGCTGAGCTGAATAAATTCCATGCCAAGTACAACATTCTCTCTAACCACACCTCCCGCTATCATGCGCAGGGGAATGGACAGATCGAGGCATTGAAAAAAACCCTCTGTAACATTATGCAGAAGATGTTTGGTTATAACAAGAAAAGTTGGTCGGACCAGCTCCCCAACGCCCTCTGGGATTATAGGACGACGACTCGTAACTCCACCCAGGTGACTCCGTATTCCCTGGTGTATGGAGCTGAGGCCATCCTGCCCATCGATATCCAGTTTCACTCATTGCACACAGTAGTCTATGACCAGCAAGCGCCGAATAGAGTTTCTGAAATCAGTCTAGCCGAATTGGAAGCGCTGGACGAAAGTAGGCTTCACGCGTTACATAACTTGGAAAGGAATCAAATCAGGATGGCTCGAGCTTTCAATAAGAAGGTTCACCTCTGCTCCTTCCTGCAAGGTGACCTGGTGCTGGCTCTCAGAGCGCCGATGGTTCCCGGTAGGAAACCACCCAAGTTAGAGCCCAAATGGGAGGGGCCTTTCATTGTCCATAAGGTTTATCCCAATGGCGTGTATTCCCTGGTGACTATGGATGGTGAGTGCATAACTCCTCCCACCAACGCCAGGTTCCTCAAGCAGTACTTTTCCTAGGTATGCATGGTCCTGCATGACCTTAAACTGTACGGTCCTACACGACCCTAAACTGCACCTTGGTCCGAGTTCTAAGACCTTAAACTAAGATCCTTACATGGTCCTGCATGACCTTAAACTGTACGGTCTCGCACGACCATAAACTGCACCTTGGTCCGGGTTCTAAGACCTTAAACTAAGATCCTTATATGGTCCTGCATGACCTTAAACTGTACGGTCCCGCACGACCCTAAACTGCACCTTGGTCCGAGTTCTAAGACCTTAATCTAAGATCCTTACATGGTCCGGCATGACCTTAAACTGTACGGTCCCGCACGACCCTAAACTGCACCTTGGTCCAAGTTCTAAGACCTTAAACTAAAATCCTAACATGGTCCTGCATGACCTTAAACTACATTTTGCCCTACATCTGGGCCCCCAATGGTCCGAGTTCTAAGATCTAAAACTAAGATCCCTTCCCCATCCCACACGACGTTAAACTGTATTTCGTCCTACATGACGTTAAACTGTGCTTCAAGAACTACGTATGGATTGATTCCAATCTTTATGGGATACATAGGACCTCCTGAACACTTAGATTTCAGGTCCAGCCCCATCTCTTAGGAGATACCGCGATCTCCTGGTTGCCTCGGCCTTTTGACATGTCCTTCCCTCGAGAATCCGCCATCTTTTGGCCGCTCTCAGAGTGAGCCCCTCGACCCTTTCCAGTGGTCTGATAATGTGTTCGGAGTACTCTGGTCTAGGACCTAGACTGTCTGATTCGACTTAGGAAAGTCTTTGTCCGCTATTCAAGCTTCGTGTTCCCCTTCATTCGGTCCCCACCCTCTTTCACACCCGGAGGGACCCCCAAGAACGGTCTGGATACAACGCCTAAGGGCTCTCCTACCATCATGGGCCAATTCCCCCGAGGGTTTTAGGAAACAAATTGATACAGATACCGTGTTTCAAATGTGGTCAGTGGTTGATGCTCATTTGTTTTCCCCTACCTCTAGGCTAATGCGACAGGATGATGTGTTGCGAACATGGTCAGAAGTAATTCTCTGTCATCACGCTGACTTCCTCGGGCCCTAAATGTTGGTTGCATGATTCACACTATGTTCCACCCCACCATGTCAATGTGGAATCTCAACACTCCTTGTACTAACCCTCAGTACACCCCCACACGTCAGATGGACCAAGCTGCGTAACGGTGTCTCTCGGGGCTCCCGCGATCTGAATTCTAGAGTATGTGCTTGGGTTTATTCTTTAAAGGTTGTGTGCAGCTTGAACCTCATCCCCATGGGGAATGAGGAGTTTCCCAGATATTGCGTTTCGGGCTCAGCGTAGTTGGGAGCTAGCACCTCCTTCCCCCCTGATTGTTGAAACCTCATAGGCCCCATTGGCCCAAGGATCCTCTCCCGGAATCACGAACGGTGATGGTATGGGATTATGTCCTCGTTGGCATCAGTTATGCTTTATCGCATCGTGTGTTTTTCTCCAAGTCCAAGCCATAGGAACTTAAACTGTGCTGCCAGGTCCAAGCCATACGACCTTAAATTGTGCTGCCATGTCCAAGCCATACGACCTTAAACTGTGCTGCTAGGTCGAAGCCATACGACCTTAAACTATTCTTCCAGGTCCAAGCCATACGACCTTAAACTGTGCTGCCAGGTCCCACCACATGACCATAAATTGGGATGATATCATCCCGGCTGCACGCTGTTAAGGCGCTACCTCTCAAGAACTACGTATGGCTTGATTCTCATCTTTATGAGATACATAGGAGCGCCTGGGAACTTCCCCACAGGCCTAACCTCACTTTTCGTGTTCGGTCTCTCGGCCTAAACGTGTCCCTAGGAGCACATAGTAAGTAGGGATTTTCCCCATTCACGTTGGGTTTTGCAACCACTTTACCAGGTGTCTCCCATTCCCCTTATTCTATGGTTCGAGTTCTAAGACCATAAACTAATACCCTTGGCTATTCATGAGTCGGTTTCTCTTGTGGGATTGTATGATGTGGTGCGGGATTATGTCCTCCTTCACGTCAGGTTACTCGCCGTACCGTGCCTATCCCCAGATGAGATGTGTCCCCCGTCCCACACGGCGTTAAACTGTATTTCATCCTACATGACATTAAACTATGATTCTAGAACTACATGTGGCTCGATTCTCATCCTAATGAGATACGTAGGAACGTGCAGACATTTTGCCTTGGGTCCAGCCCCAGGGATTACCAAATCCCGCCCCTCCTTATTGTCGGCCCCTCGGCCTGACTTCTTGAGAAGTGGTTTAATCGTGACATCTACCCCGAATAAGTTCGAGATGGCCCATAGTAATAATGGGAAGCGGCAGTTCTCTTGCCAGAGAGGTCCTGTTTGAAAATTGGGACAATCCGTGATCAGGCTGGTACGCCCGCCTAATGCGCCTCCGCCACGGTGGCACAATTTTGGGAGTGTTGGACTCTATTCGAACAAACTACCACTCCACTTTCCACGCTTTTCATGCCCCTTTATTCGGATCATCATTCTCTTTCATGTTTGAGGGGACCCCCTAATAGTATGGATGATAGACCTATGGTCCGCCTACTGTCCTGGGCCAACGTTCCGGAGGACTGGTCATGTTTGACGGGACCCCCTAACAGTATGGATGATAGACTTTGGTCCGCCTGCTTCCATAATATGGATGATAGACCTTTGGTCCGCCTATTGTAGCAGTATGGATGATAGACCTATAGTCTGCCTGCTGTCCTGGGCCAACGTTCCGGAAGACTGGACGACGATATTTGAGTTAGGCCTCATGTTGCGAACATGGTCAGCGGTCAGCCCTCATTTATTGTCCCCATTATAGGCCAACACGATATGGATGCTGTGTTTCCACCACTGTTAAAAGTTATTCTCCATCGTCGCGCCCCAGAGTATTCCGAATTCAGGTAGCGTGATTCACCTTTCCTTTCCATCTCTCTATGTTCAAATGGATTTCAATGCCCCCGAAATTGCCCCACTCGTGTGTCAGATCACATTGAGAAGGTGATATATCAATCGGTCTGAGGTATTATCCTTAGAAATCGAGGCCCAATTTACGATGCCTGAATCTTGGTTAATTCCCCACAGTTGGATGAAATGATAACACGAGTATACTTTGCTTCTCGCATTGGGTGTGACCCACAAAAGCATAGGGATGTGTTGTTATTCATTTCGGAATTATGGTTGAGCATATTAAACCAAGGGTACAAATGAATGGATTTTTCCATGTATTGGATTGAGATGATGAGCAGTACAAGCAGGAAGTTCATGAGATGGCCAAAACAAAGGCCCTAAGGGTCGGCGTGTTGGATCGATCCTTCGAACGCTGCTACCCTTTGGCTGGTAGCCTCCAGGACAGCTTCTCGCTCCTTGCAGACTCTCTCCTCATCAGCCGCCGCAGAGCGCAGCTCGCCAACACTAGCTTGTGCCTGCGCCCACTTGGTTTGAAGTGCGGCCATATGCTGACTCGTCTCCATCAGTTGTTCCTACGCATCACTCAGCTGGGCCACCAGTTGTTCCACGAGCTCAGAGCACGTCGCAAGGAAGGCCTCCTTCTCTACCGCCTTCCCTTCGAGGTGCCGGACCTCCCGCTCCGCCCTCAGCAACGCTCGGGCGTCCGCCGATCTTTCCCGACACTGGGAAACGTCGGTGCACCGGCTACTCTCGCATATCTTCTCGGCCATGTAATCACGGAACGTCAGATGAAGGGGCTGAGCGTCAGCCCCTCCAGCGCACGGGAAGCACAGCCAGGTACGGAGTGATCCCATCCGCCTCAACCAATCCAACTGGGGTGTCTGTGAAAGTACTGGATACACTTCCACCCTTTGCACAGTGTCATCAGGCTCTCCTCGGCCTCTTATGAGTCTGAGTCATCTATCTCATTAGGTTCAGCGGTCCAGTACACAGGAAAGGCAGCCAGCAGGTCGGTGGCAGGGTCTTCCTCAGGGATTTCTTCATGAGGTATAGGATCCTCGACATCTGGGAGATCTTCCTCTCTCGCCCCGACAGCGACGGTGCCTCTGTCAGCCTCCGATATCGCCTCAAGAACAACTCCGTTAATGCCCACTGCCCCCTGCTCGCCGATTTCCAGGGCCGACTCAGTGCGGGAAGCATGTTCTGAACGAGGTGGTATGTCCGCCACTGGTCCGCTCATGGTCGGCCCGGGCTCTGCAGCCTGAAGAGCCTCCAATGTTGAGATCACTGCGCAAGGCATATTCTGATTAGTTGGGATCTTTTGATAACAAGTGCCAGTAGTGAAGCGTGAGACTCATAGGAATCCAGAGCGTCGGCCTCCAGTGTTCCGGCCGCTGCAGGAGCCGCCGTGATGGGGGACCCCTCTGCGCTTGTCAATTCAATGATGGGTGTCAGATCTCTATCCTTTCCCATCGGCTCCCTTCCTCCCTCCTCTAGTGGGGATGCCTGACCAACGCTTAGGCGCTCCTGAGTGAGGTAGATAGAGGGGTTGAAAATTGAAAAGGATAATGGATGAAAAAGGGAAATGAATGAGGATAGAGACAAACCTTGAGTATCTCGGTTATGCCGAGATCTGAGCCGACAATATTGACGCTCTCTCGGAGACTCCCTGGGTAGTTCACCTCCTACGACCCCTCACCTTTGGGTTCTCCTTCTTCTTTATCTTCCCTTTCACCTTCGTCTTCTCCGGTCTCCTCCCCCTCCGACTCCTCGTCACTATCACCTTCTCCCGGTGACATCACTTCCGAATCATGCTCCTGGACGAGCATCACTTTCACTAGGAGAGGTGGCTCCGCACGCCGACCCCTTTGGCGCGCGTATGTGTCCATGGCCGTCAGATAAGCATGTCGATGATGGAAGTTTACCCGGTCGGTAACTCGAACGAGCCCGACCTCTGGCAGCTGGATCCTGCTTTGCATGATCTTATGCCAGATGGCTTCAATGCTCAATGATTTCCGCAGGGTCATCCAGGACGACCACAGTGCCAGGAAAATTGCATCTTGGGAAGGTTTGAGCAGGTACCTTATCTGCTTCCCGGGAAGTTCCCTGGCCGCCTCATGTGACCCCCCCCCCCCACGGGCAACGAGGTTGCGACGACACCATGTGATGTTCTCACCGATGAGGTCCCAGCCTGCGTAGGCCTCACTGCCGGATGTGCCCCTGGTTCCCCCCTTCTGGCGGCACCTTGTCTCCTCACCCGTCACCCGGTTTCCGTGCCGGTAGCCTCGAGTTGCCAGACTCTCTTACGTAAAAGCCCCTCAGGGTATGCAATGGTCCAGTGCTCGGCATACTCAGTTGTTCGCCTAGCGTCGACCCCGGTGGGAGGAAGAGTGATGACGTCGCCGGAGCCGAAAGTGGTAAACATCAACCAATTCTGGCGCAGAACGTAGGGATTATTCTCCTGCCAGAGGGCCATGAATACCTTCTTCGGAATTTGTTGGAGGCACCCGAATTGCCTGGCTAATCGGGATGGCACGTAAGGCTCACAGATCACTTTCCTGTTGATCCGAGCCACAAGAACCCCGCCTCGAATGCTCTGGAAATACTCCTGCAGCTCCAGTGGGCCTCGCCCATTGTCCACCATCTGGCCGACCAGGGTGGGGAACAGGCTGAAGTTGAAGTTGGTGTGGTTACCAATGCGGATTCTCACTCCCTCCTCATTGAGCGTCATCAGTGCCACCCCGACGATGTTCAGCAAGGACGATCGCATGCCATTTCCCGGAGGACAGATGGTGTTTGGGAAAGTGTACCTGCCGAGGTGATCCACCACCCAGCCGTGGAAGATCTGGAAGTGGCTTCATACTCTCCGATGCGATCCCCTCGTGAGATGCGTCCCAAGATGGAATATAGCTTGGCCAGTATGGGGATGCCCAAGTTGAACCGTTTGTTGGCAGTCATGGTGACCTCCATCACCAGTGTTGTTGGACGGACACCCATCCTTGCGTCCCGCACCGGCAGAAGCCACCCGCTCAGGAAGGCGGAAAGGAACCCGACAAACCGAACATTCGGGTCTCGAGCCTCGATGACGCGATAACACCATGATTGGTATTGCCCCGCCTCTAGGGTCCTCCAGTATGACCCATCCCTGCTCCTCTGAGCTGTGGTTGGGCACCGTTTCCCCGGTACCGGCATATTGATTGCTGGATCCTTTTCGAGGAATTGGCTGAACTAGCCCTTGTAGGCAATGTCCTTCAGGAAGTCCTTGACCCCCAGCCTCTCTTTGGCCAACTCCAATAGGTGCCACATCAGCATGGGCATCCGTGACCTGTCTTCCCAGGTGTTCTTTGGAGGAATGTACTCATCGTATTCGTAGCCCTCCAGTGGGATACCTCCGATGCAGTGAACATCCCAGAGACTGATTCCAACTTCCTCATGGTGAAGGTGGAATGTGTTGGTATCAGGAGACCACCGGGTGAATAGCTCCGGCCCAAGCTCGGGTTGATAGTGGAAGTGGAACTGCGATGTCCATACTGCCTCGAACATGCCAATATGCCACAGTTCATCCCCAAACTGGTCGCAAGTATGGCGAACCCAGAACGCCCGGGCCCACTCGCTGGTGAAGTTGCCCCCAGACCGCAGGTCCCAATCCTTCATCCAGCCCTTCATGTCATCTGTGATGCTCTGACGAAATGTGCTCGCGTAGAGGGACAGAGAATTCTTTGTGACAGGCTCATCCCTGGTAATTGTCCTAGTCCTCGGGTTCAGGAAATATACGTCCATATGTCTAGTTTCCCTAGAAGGATGACCATTTTTGGTAATGTTGTAGCGAGGAAGCTTGTCCTCCCAGGTCACCCATGACCGCGGTGTGTCCACCTCGAAGACCAGGAGAGGCACATCCTCTAGGATGCCAAAGTTCCAGAGCGGGAGGTTGTCAGACATGGGATACGTCTTCTAGGATGGAGTCACCAGATTGAACAAGGTCAGATTGTTGGAAACGAACACCTTAGTGCCATAAACCTCCTCATTCGCCGCCATTTCGGACCTACGAGCGGCGACTTCCCCCTCATCATCTCGGTTTGCGGCCATCTCGAATATTTTGGGAGTTGCACGAAATCAGGATGTAGTGCGCGGAATCAGAGAGTGCTACACAAAATCCGAAGTGGCGGCGCGAAATCCCGGAGTTGGGAGCGCAATCGGCACGCTAGGCGCGGAATAGCCCGAGTAGATGCGCAAGTACGGTTGAAATTAGGAAGGAATTACGCGCTGCCAGAGCATTTTTACGCGTAGCCGCGGGAGCAATTTCGTGCATGAGAGGGTTAAGCCTATCGCGCGGAAAATCTTCTGTACGGATTCAGGACCCAGTGCCCCTTTTTATAGGTGAGGCCATGGTTCTGCGCCGCGCAGAAGGAGAATTCCGCGTGGATCCGTGTTTTTGCGTGCCACGCCGGTTTTTTTCATGCTAAGTGCCCAGGATAGTCCCTTCTTCGGTGTTTCGACGTTTCCCTCAGAATCCGACCATTGCTACCTCTCGCCGATCCAATTCCGAGGGGGGTATTTGTAGACGCCGAAAAAGTCTGTAACTCCCAGAGGAAGTTTCGAAATGAAAAAGCGATGTCATATTCAGAATCAGAGGCCTAGTCCGGAGGCCTGGGAAGTGGTGCGCGAAATTAAGGAGGATTTGCGCGAAATAATGAGGTGCGCGCGAAGCATTCCCGGGATTCGCGTAATCGAGCTGATGGAGTGCACAATTTTGTGCGCCCTAGTTCTGTATGGTGAAGCTTTGCTCGCCGACGGTTCCCGGCGCGGAAGATTTCGGGCGCTGCCTGGATTCCGCACTGGCTGATGCCTATAAATAGAAGGCGACCCCTGACGGTTCGGGGGTTTCGGAATTTAGAACAGCTCCCGTGCGCGCAATTCAGACTCCCCCGCGCACAAGATGACTTCCAGGTAATTCCTCTTTTCGCGCAACCTTTCCCCGGGGTTCACCTTTACACGCAACTGCACTGGCTTAAGTGATTTCGCTCACTCCTCCAGGTTCCCCCCTTGCACACAATCTTTACCCCAGGCGCACAATCCCCTCCTATGCGCGCAATCCCCATCCTTGCATGCAATCACGTCTCCGCGCAATCCTATGTTCCTATTGTGTGCCATCCCGATGTTTTGCGCGGAACCCTTCTTTTTGCGCACAACACCCAGGACCCCTTTACCTTGATGCCCCTTGGCTGCCTTTCCGCACCGACACCTGATGTCTCCCCTACCGGGCATGCGCGCCACGCATTGTTTTCTTGTACGACCTTCCAGGATCGTACGAAGTAACCTCAGGGTCCTTTTGGCGGTGTTTCCCATTGCATTTCTCTTCCTTATTCTTCTCCGCATAGGCACGCAAACGGCTATTGCTTCTTCGCATAGCCACGCTAACGTAGACCCCTCAATGGTTCACCCTACGACCCCCCTTCACTACGGACTTGCCGATTCCTTGCCTCCCACAAGGGGTAGAGGGCATTGGGCATGTAAGCCCTAGGGGTGTGGAGCGAACCCACCTCGTCCAAGCTGCAGGATGTTAAACTGCTAAGCACCTCGTCCTTAACACATGACGTTAAACTATGGTCCGACCCCGTGCTTCGCACACAGGGTCCCCCCATCTCGGACATTTTGTATGCCTCTCGTCTCCACGGGAATGGAATCTTCCTCACATGGAATGAGATCCTCCTTGTCGGAGTGGCATTTGTCCATGGGGGAAGGGCTGCCTCAGAGCGTAATCCCCTAGCCTCTCTTACGGAAGGTTTCACCCATGCACCTCTATACTTCCGTCCTGCTAAAGCCAGTGGAGTCCCTTTCCCACTCTGCTTTGTCGCACCACGGGCCTCCATCCTGGAGTAAGCCCCGGAACCCAGGGCCGCTAACCACGTGTAATCCCTGTTTCCTCTTCGGGCCGCTCAACGCGTAAGCCCCTTTCCACTTCTCATGAACGCACCATTTGCGACGTGATCATCTAGTCCATGCTGCCTCTTGTTTCTCACACTGAGCATGAATCACGTGGGCTTAGAGCACGCATCGACCATGACATCCTTCCATGGGCCCCCCTCAGAGCATAATCCCCATACCATTGAACTACGTGGACTTTGATCCATGCTAATGCATGGTACGTAGGAAGCCTCCACGAGGTTCAAGCCCACCACCCTGTCATTCCGACTTCTTCATGTCGGTTCGCCAACACCATGGGCCGCCTCAGAGTGTAAGCCCCAAATGCCCTCGTCCCACATGATGTTAAACTATATCTTGTCCCGCATGACATTAAACTGTATCCCTCGTCTCACATGATGTTAAACTGTATCCCTCTTCCCTCATGACATTAAACTGTATCCCTCGTCCCGCATGACGTTATACTGTATCCCTCGTCCCGCATGACGTTAAACATTATCCCTCCTCCCGCATGACATTAAACTGTATACCTAATCCCGCATGATGTTAAACTGTATTCCCTGAACTAAATGGACTTTGATCCGTGCTAAAGCATGGTACGTAGGAAGCCTCCATGAGGTTCAAGCCCGTAACTCCATCACCCATCCTGATCCTTACCCGGGCCTCCACATCTCGGTGAGATCATGCCACCCCATCCCACTACATATTGTTCGGGATGCCGCCCATGTGTTGGCCCCAACATCGGTGTTCCCCCTAGGGGTTTCTTCAATCTGACCCACTCTCAGTGTTCCGATCAGTCCGATCTGTCTCCGCAAGACATTAAACTCGCGGAATAACCCATGTTAAACATGGGAAGCTGAGGAAAACCATAGATGGTACACAATTCCCCGCGTTCGATGTGGGATGCCTCGGGCTTCCGTGCCCTCGAGAAGCCCTTCGATTTGGGACAGAAGACAAACATGTCGATCCCCAACATCAAGACATGCCAACGACACCCCAACGTGACCATTCTCCTCACCGATGGTTGCTGCCCCGACAAGACCCCTTGGAGCATCTCGACGGAAGCAGCATAATTAACTGGCGTCCATGCAGATATGGTGCCAGGAACGAGCTTCATGAACCCGTCTTAAATCTATGAGGGAGACCCAGACTAGGTGACGAGCTCAGAGGAGGAATCCACGGAAGGAAGAACTGACATCCCATCATCCCTGTTTCGATCAAGGAGTAGACATCCCGGAACAAGGAACGGATGTCGACCGCCTTTGGAAAGCGGGAATGCGGGGCAACAAGCCGCGCGTCCTCCCATGCGTGACGGACATGCACGCGTGCCCCGACATAAAAGTGTCGGAAATAACTATATCTCTCTAAATAAAGACAAAATAAATTGTTGGAATGTAGCTATCAAATTTTTTTTCCTAAATCTACCCATGATATGTAATTAATGCAATGCTAACTATGAAATCCCTACATAAATTACATCCTTTATGTGGGTCTTAATAATAATCATGAGGTATATTTAGCTAAAATGGTTTGAGAGAAACTCAATAAAGAAGATATATCTATTATATAGGAATATTTTATTGTATTTGAATAATACATAATTTTCCTTCCCCTAGACCATGATGCTGATTTAGTAAAAGAACTCATAGTTGGTTTATGTCATTATCAAATAATACTTATTGAATGGACCCAATTATATTGGATTGATCAAATAAGAAGATCTAAGTGAAAATATATATGGTTTTAATTCTCACAAGTGATTTACCATGGTGTAAAATACCCCTCTTTGATAAGAAGAAGGATGGATCAATGTTTATCTATATTGATTATCATGAACTTTACAAGATATTGATAAAGAACAAGTATCCATTAACTTGTACTGTTGACTTGTTCAATAAACTAAAATGGGATCAGTGCATCACAAAGAGATTCCAACATTCTTCATATAACCAATTAAGGGTTAAAATAGAAGATAAAAAAAGGACAACCATTCATACAATTTATGGTCTCTATGAATTCATAGTGATTCCTTTTAGACTTAAACATTCCCCCACCATCTTTATAGATGTGATGAATAGTCTATAGATATTACCCAGATCAATTTATGGTTGTATTTATTGATTATATTATCATTTCTTCCAGTATAAATGAAGATAATTAATATCAATTGAGGAATATGCTAAAGGCCTTATGAAAGGTGAAGCTATATGAAAAATTTTAAAGTGTGGATTCTGGGTCCATAAAATCTTATTCATTGGTTATGTAATCAGAATAAAGGGTATACGTGTGGATCATTAAAATACGTAGGTGATTTAATAATAGTATATACTTACCACTATAATATAGATATTTAGTTTTCATGGATTAGCTAGTTTCTATTGATTTTTTTTAAAATTCTCATGATTATAAATTCCACTAACTAGGTTAACCGAGAAGGTATTAAAATTACTATAGATAGAATAATGTGAAGATAATTTCAATAAGATTAAATATAGATTGTTCACTAAACTAAAACTTTTACAACACTGTAGTGGATTAGGGTTTGTGTTTTATAATGATTCATCAATTAAATGATTAGGGTGTGTTCTTAAGAAATATAACGAGGAGGTAGATTATTCCTCAGGTCAATTAAATGTTCATGAGAAAAATTACTTGATGTATGATTGGAGGGATTAATGTCAATATTTGTAATAAATATATGAAATCATTATCTCTATACTGAAAAGTTCAATATATATACAGACCATGAAATCTTAAAAAATATATTCCCATACACATAGTTGAATATACACCAAAGGAGATGGTTGGAGCTGATCAAAGACTATGATTGCTCAATAAATTACCACCCTAGGAAGGAAAATATGGTGTATAATGATATATGTATGAAGTATCATGCTACCTTATCCATTATATGAATTAAAAGTAACCCAACACATAATGGATTTACAAAGGATGGACTTGGAAAACATAAGGGGATCTGAGAAATACATTATTTCTCAAATGACTTCTCAACCATCCATGCATGTGAACATCAAGGAGGTGTAAAATTATAATATGAATCAATATAATAAGTTAATGAATATTCCACAATTAAACCATGAAAATGATGTAATTACATGATTTTAAAAATAAGTATGTTTCCCTATAATATCGTAATTGATGACATATCATTTTTATGATGCACATAGTTCATCATTATATACACACATTTGAATCACATAGATGTATATTAATTTCATGAATTATTTCTAGTTAGAAAATAAAATAGGGAGATTTAAATTTATATATCTTGAAGATTGGACTGGAAAAACCTTATTGTTAAAGGTTAAATGTATAAGGGGATTATACAACCATCTGCTATATCTAAATGGGAATAGGATAAAATCACCCTTTATTTAATTCTATGTCTTCTTAAGCCATCTAAAGTCCATAATGTTAATTTTATATTAGTTGATCAACTTATGAAGTCCACACATTTCAGTTAAATTCAATAGGATTTCCCTTTGTTCATATAAACTAGATATACATAATCTGGAAAGGTTTTATGGAGTACCACATTCCATTATATCAAATTATGATCTAAGGATTAACATGATGTTCTACAGAATTGTTCAACATGTATTGAAAGTAAAGCTGATCTTTAACACATCATATCATCCTCTGATATATTCTAAATTTAAATGTACTATTTAAACTCAAGAAGATATAATGAGATCTTATTCAATAGATTTTAAAAGATTTTGGAATCAATATATTCTTATGGTAGAGTTCACCTACCAAAAATGTTTCTATTATAGTATTAAAATGGCACCATTTGAGGCTCTATATTAGAGGTGGTATAAAACTTTAACTTGATGGAATAAAGTCAGCAAGTAAAATATATTGGAACCTTATCATTCACATGAAATGTTGTAGAAGATCCAATCCATTAAATACTATATCAAAAAAAACACAATGTCTATAGAAGACATACATCGATAATGGTAAAAAATATATTCAATGTTTGAAGTTAGAGACAAATAATTATTTTAAATATCACTATTGAAGAGGATCATGAGATTATGGAAGAAGGTAAATTTTATCTCTACATATATTATCCTCTTTAAAATTCTCAATCATGTTGGAATGATATCTCATCACCTTGAACATTCATTGAACCTCTAACAAGGTATTTGTGTCTTCCATGTATCACTTTTGACTAAGAAATTACCCAATAAATCACATGTACTGAACTTTGAGGTTGTGTAACAAGAACACAATTGTTCTTATTAAGAAAAAAAAATATAGATTTTTAATCACATAGATAAATTATTATGAAACTATACCACTCACTTGGTTATAGTTCTCTATAGAAACATATGTTTATAAAAGTAACGTGGGAACACTAAAATGCAATGAGGTATAATTTCCCTAATATGTTTTAAAATGTGTAATGAACTTTGGAAGGAAAACATTGTTATAAGTTGGTTAGAATTTAACAACCCACATTTTTATCCATTTAACATGTTTAATAGATTGTTTAACACACATCACCAAATTAAAATGACCCATGATATATTTTATTGAAAAAAATATTATTATGTAAGAAATACATTAAATAATTCAAGATAGTGTAATATGAAACATCAATATGAAAATTATCAAAGGAATAAAACAATTAGTAAATAAAAATACAACAAACATAAAATGTTCATACCTGTGGGTTTCTTTTTATATTATACCACAAATTATAACTATAGAAAAAAATTCTACAAATATAATTTACTTTTTTAGAGTGATGTAAATTAATAGGATAAATGTTGTCTAGTGAATAATTTAATTTTATATATAGGAATACAATACAAAATTTATATATACGGTAATTGGATATATGATTATTGAATATATAGAAGTTGGATATATAGTCGTTGTATATCTATTAATTGGGTATACATTTATTCAATAGTTACATGGAGTATTTTATATTTATAATTAATTAATGTGTCACACATAAAAAATTTAACATGGGATTGAAATAAATAATTTTTGAAAAAACTAAAAAGATATTAATTCACTTTTCAAAATATAGATTATTTTAAAGTAATTGTTTTTGGTAAAGAATGTTTTTTATATTAAATTTATTAGATATATAGAATAATTTAATTAAATTTGGGCAAAAAATTTAATGAAATGATTAAAAAAATATGTAATAAAATATAATAAATAATTAAGTATTTATAAAGAATAATAATTTAATTATTTATGGAGAGTGAAAAATTTTATAATTTTAAAAAAATAATTATATATTTTATAAATTTATTTAAAATATAAATCTATCATATTTGGAGTATAAAATTTAATGAAACATGTTTTTATATATTCAAAGAAATTAATTAAAATTCCTCTAATGGTTATTAATTTTTAATGAAATATAATAATGTAACATTTATGACTAAAATATAGTTTTCTTAATATTGGGTTTCATGTATATTTTGTTTCTTATTTAAAATTGACATTAATCACTTTTTGAAATTGAATATGATAAAATAGATTTATTTTTCAGAATTTTGTTATTTAAAATATGTAAAAGTTTCAATTTCATTTTCCTGAAAAAATAAGTAGTATTGGGAAATTGAGATACGACTACAATAATAAAATGAGGTAAAAGGGTTCAAATTAAAGGACAAGTCTAAAAATATCTATTACATTAACTCTAAACATTGTAGATGAGTGTATTCATGACACATCTTTACAATATGTCCACTTTAGATGCACTTTACATGAAAGAAGACATTACTAACACATTAAGGAAGGAGTACTTATAGAAATTCCACTCAAACTCAACTGTAAAAGAACCGCTCATATATATATACATAAAAATAAGGATCAGAGGTAATTTGGTGTACCTATGGAAGAGGGTATGAATCTATGGTAATTTTTTTTTTCCAAATTACTTTTTTAAAATAAATTTCCATGAATTTTTAAGGTCATAATCCTTTCTTCTTTAAACACTCATCCTAACCTGTATATAGCAGTGATAAAAATGGAAGGCCAAAATGTTTTCTACAAGGTTAAACTCCAAAATGAAACAAACTCCTTACAATGTTTTATTTCTATATAATACAAATATTTATTTTAATTACAATAGGATTTTAGTGATTAAGGGTAGTTTACAACTTACTCACAATGGGCTGGAGAGTATCTTCCACTTCCCAAGGAAGGTATTATCCAATTAAAAATTTTAGAATTACTTTTTTTATACTAGTACCAAAATCATTTAAGAAAATATTCTAATATTGAATTTGAAAAATTTATTGAGTGTCTTGATTGATTTCACAACATTAAGAATAAGATCTTCTTCTCCTAGATAATATTTCAACATCCAAAAGTGTATCAACAGAATACCATGCATGTCGACCTTCCTTATCTGGATTTTATAATGGTTATATGTGCATGTGAGAGTGTATACATTATCCATCTTTCCTTTTTCTCACAAACAATCCTCATGATATTCATTGGTAGAACCTGAATTCTTTAAAACCAATAATTAAAAGAATCTACCACATTGGTTGATCTTGTCTTCTTCCTCTATCATCAATATTTCTAGTTTACAATACCACAAAGTATCAACAATCAAGTTCTAAATTATCAATTAGTTATCCCTTTATATTTTTCAAAATTTATATTAATAATAATATATAAATAATATTGTTTATATTTTAATTATAGAAACCTCTATGATTTATGGAAACATGATCTACTAAGAATTAAAAATGGTAAAAATATTTATGGTATTTATTCTCATTTAGTCATGGTAAAAATATGTATCTAACGTTTCATGAGACTTAATATATTTAATTATTAAAAAACACTAAGAAATCCACCATATTTTAAACCTATTCTATGATAGAATACATGTTTTCATTCAAATATTCTAGGGGTGTGGTACCTTCTATCATGTTGCGGCTGGATTTGTTCATTGAACAAACTTTAGATGGATTATTATTTTTCATCTTGAATTAAAATATCCTTCGAATCAATTTTTATTTTTAAATCCTTGAAACATATATCTAGCATCATTTGTTTTTTTATGAAATACTTTATTATAGAAATATTCTCACATTATTCTATGTAATTAAACCTTCTAAAGTCCATATGTATCCTTACAACGTCCCAAGTCACCCTTAAGAATTCAGTTGTGATCCTCACACACTTGGAAAAAACTATTCTATATTTAACCATGACTACTATGATCTTTTATGTAATTTTTAAAAACCTTCAACACCATTTCCAATTTCCCATTCTAGTGACCAAATTCCTCCTACAAAATCCAACTTAAATTTTATAAAGGTTCATTTCCTTTTATAATTTTCAATTCGAGAGTCGAAATGGATCTTATAAAATCTTCAACTACTATTATAATGTTGTAAATAACTCTTATAAATTTATAATTGAGTATTAATATGTACTAAAATACTCTTATTAGGACATATATTTTTCATATTTTCAATATCAACTCCACTAGATTAGTCTTCTACTCTACGTAAGGGAATCTTATAATGTCTAGTGAATCTTACAACTATTTTTATATTCGATCTCTAATTCCAAAAATTAATCTAAAAAAGTAGCTCTAATATAATTTTATTCAATAGTCTTACAAATATAAAATAAATAAAAATATTCTTAAACCCTCCAATGAACTATTCAAATAATGACAATTGATTTCAAAAAAAATTAAACACCTTAGAAATTAATCCTCAATAAATTCCTTTGATTATTATGAGTAATTGATAAAAAATATAAATTTATTAATTAATTACATTGGGTGTCTTAATATCCAATTTATATTTTTTTGTAAACCCCGAAAAATCAACAATTTATATAAAGGAACATCAATTCATATCCTTATTCAAGATAACTATCTTAACACCACACCACTGGATAAATTAGTGTTTTGAGTGAATTATTTATCTTAATAAGAATAATTTTTTTCAAGTTATCGTGATAAACTCCCTTTTAATACAAGAAATCACCCAATTTATTCTTCCCCTTTTTCCCTAAAATAATATATCAAAATATAGAATATAAAAAGGTTCCATGACACCTACATGAAATATAATATTTAATTTTTATTATTTTATCTTGTGTTGATCCATTTTGGTTCTCAGTAATTTTAAAGATGAGAATATTTAGGAGGCTTTTGGGTTTTGGAGAATTTACCCTCATGGTAAGGGGTAACCATTTGGTTCTCATGAATTGGATACTGTCATGGAGATAGTGAGTTTTTTCATGGTATATAGGTTCCTTGAAATAATTTGTTTTTTTGTGATTGAAGATCCTTCCTCATGGTTGGCACATAGTTTGGGAAACCATGAGACTTTACCATGTAATTTCCAATAATAACTTAAAATTTGATTTTTACCAAAATTTCCCTTTTATATAAATTGAGTTTTTCCCTTTTATTCCCTTATACAAATCAGTCAGTCCTTGGGAGGCCAATGGAGATTTCTATCCTTCTTCCCATTTGATTCTTGTCTTTCTATTTATGGGTTTCATATTTTACTAAGATAAATGTTCCCTCTTTATCTTCTTTATTATTTTATCACCTATTTTCTATCAATTTATGTTCCTAATATGAAACATAGAGGTAACATTAGATGAATTAGGGTTTAGGTTAGAATTCATGTTGGGTTTATTAGTGTTAGGGTTTATAGAAAACATCTCCTTGTTTATTTAGGTGGTCATCGATGAAGGAGAAACATTTTTACTTGGTCTGCATTTCATACATGTAGGTGTTTCTATGAAAATTTTTTTCTTTGGAATTAAAAGTGTTATTGTGATTTTAAAAATAATTTTTATTGAAATTATTAATATATATGATATAAATGGGATTTTATATATAATTTACTTGAATTTTTATCTTAGAAAAAAGGGTTTATCTTTAAAATTCGATGTTTTTATGTTTTAAATGAAATGTTTTTATGTTCCCAGAATTTGGGAAATTTCTATAACGATGTGTGAAATAATTTTTATGGTGTGTGTTAGATTTCGGTATATTTGTGGTTTTCAAAGATTTAAAAAAGTTATAAAATGATATTTGATTTATAATTATGTTTTTACATAAATATTATTTTAAAAGGCCATGTTTTATGAATTTCAAATGTTTTTCTAAAAAGGGCGTATTGTTTTTTCCTTATGAAAATGCATTAAAAATATCTATTTTTTTTTGAAAAATAGAAGGACCTGGGACTTATTTTATATTTCAATGAGATATATCCATGTTTTGAAATGTTTATATTAATTTTTTTAAAGGATTTTGGGATTTCAAGGGATTTATAAAGGATATTTGAAGTGGTATTTCAAGAAATTAAATGGTATTGATATTCCAAACTATTTTTTATAATAAAGAATTGATTTTAACTTTATAAAAATTCATGTTCAAATCATATGATACATTGTTTATATATCCTTGGTGTGTGTCGCCCACATTGAAGGTTATGTGATCCTTGTATCCCATTTTGGAATTATTATAAATTAATTATTCTTATTTGTAACCTTTTTTGGGAATGTTGTTTTTTATTATTGGGATGTATGAAGTGTTAGGGGCTGTTTTATATGAGGGTGATAAACGTTTGGGTGAGTTATTTCATATTAGTTTTTTAATGATATTTGATTGTGTATTATCTAACCTACACATTTATATTGGTAATGTGAACCTAGGTAAAATGTGGTAGGTTTATTCTAATTTTTCCATAGTTGGTTCACACACTCTTATTTTCCTGCCATTCAGGCAAGGCACTAGGGTTTGAAGGGGGCGTGACATTGTAATGAGGATTGTGTAGGATATTTGTATTTCTAGTGGATTGGAATAAATATATGCTGATAATTGGTTAGTAGTAATTTTATAAATTTAGAAGCATCACACATTAGATTACCTAGTTAGTTCCCACAATAAATTTGTTTCTTGATTGGCATTTTGTATTGGGTATTCTTATCAGATGATTAATTATACCATTAAATAACTTATAATGTCGTGGGAATTGATATTTTATATCTTCTTTATCTATATTTAGACTTGTAGTTCTTAGCTTTGGTGTTCTTGACTAAGTTTTTTGGGTCATCTCTTTGTAAATTATTTTCCATGAGGTTTGGATTTTTTAAAAAAATTTATAACTCTTGTGTGGATTTTTTATGTGGATTTCAAAATGGGTCTTTGGATTTTAAAATGGATCAGGATATGTATATTTTTAAAGTTCTTGTGCTTACATTATAAGAAAAAAGGAATGTTTTTTAAGGTGATCATGTGATTGATTTTGGGTTTTCTTGATTTTATGTTTGAAAATCCTACTTTATAGCTATATTTTCAAACTAGAATTTATGAAATCCCTTGTAAAATGAATTGAATATGATCTTTGCATGGTAACCTACCAGATATTTATATCATGCCTATATATTTCATGCTCCATGTTTTTCATATGGACTTGAATTCTTCTCTTGAGGCCAACAGTGGGTGAGTTGGGATGAAGTGAGAAACCAGAGGCCATATAGAGGTATTTTTCAAGCTTAGATCATGTTTTTTATTTTTTTATTTTTGGTTACTATTATACGGTCCTAGATTGAATTATTTTAGAAACTACAAATTATATTTTTTGGTATTTTTTATTCCAAGCTAAATAATTTTGATTATGGTCAGTGTTTTTATTTATAAAAATATGTTGGATCAGTGTTGTTAGTTATGAACCATTTGGAATGATTATTTATTTTGATTTTATATATGCTTCATGTTTCATGGATGTGTAGTGTAGAAATGTTCCATTCTATACTTGGAAAATGTTCCAATATCTTTTTACCCCAACAAAGTGAGAAAACATTCCCAAAGGGAATTCCTATGATTCACATGAACTATTCTCCAGCCCTTTGGTATTGGGAATTCACTTTGGGGATTGTGGTTTGCTAGGTCCGGTTACATGTTGATAAAATACCAAGTCGGTTCATTACTAAATAGTAGCATTGTTTTAGGTTATTTATTGGGAGCATAAGATTCTTGATTATCCCTCTTATTATTTGGGGATGTTTATTTTAGAAAGGATATTTAGGTTTTTAGGTCTTGAGAGTTAATGGTGTGGAGAGATTATCTAGCAGTTTCTCATCTTGAGACTAAAGATACAATAGGATGTCTTGTTTTGAATTATTAATTCGCGTTTTTTAGATATTGATGATGGATTTTGATGTGGATGATTTTTCTTTGATACTATTTGTGTATGTAACTGATTTTATGGGTCACTCTTTGGTTTTAGGTTGAAAATGGAGAAGAATATAAGCTGAATTTTTTCATCCATGGTTTGACCAACCATGTAGTTCCTATGTGATTTTGGTTTTTTATCTTCTTAGATCTCATCGCATGGTTGGTGCATAGTTTCCCAACACATGCACTGAAACCATGCACAACCCTCTTTCTTCCCTAATTATGTTTTTTTGACTTCTCTCATTTCTGAATTTCTCCAAATGTTACTTTCACTTACTATAGAGAGATTTAAAATGGTTTTGATGATATTTGGATCTAGTTATTATGAAAATCATTTGTTTGATTATGTATTGATTTATTGATTATTTGTTTTAAAGATTTGTTTTTGTGAAATGGGGAAATTTCATTGAAATTATTAGTTTTAAAATTTTAATCATATGGGTTGTGTAAAAGAAAGAAAACTCCAATGGATTTTATTAATTATTTTATATATTGGTTGTTTACAATTTTTTGATTGGAAAAATATTTAAATGGGGAAAATGTATTTGTTTTAATTTTTATCTTTGGGGGTATTCCCAAATGTGAATGATTTAAAAATTATTTTTTAAAAGTTATTTGGTTTTGAAAGATTATTTGTTGAGAAAATGGATCTTAGAAAATGATAGTTTTGTGACATGCCTTCTTTTGGTGAACTATGAACCAATAAGGATGCGTTATTTTTAAAACTATCTTAGTTTTATTATAATTTGACTGCCTTGTTGGATTGTGTTTTCAAAATTCATTGAGGAAATTTAATGATTTTGGAAATAGACATTTCATTTCATTGTGAATAATTTATATGACTTTCTTTTGTGGCGTGTTGTTTTTGGGATGGATCCCAAGTCAATGATGGGATTGTTGGTTTGATGTTTGAGGAATAAATTGAATTTGTTAATGTTTTTTTTGTGTGCCTCTGAAAATTGTTAAAGGAGAATTTTGGATGCCTGTCATTGAGGATAATTCATTTGGGGAATCCTCCCGCATGTTATAAGAATTCTGTTTTATTCTATAATCTACAAAGATTATGAGTAGAGTGGGAGACATGAAACTTTCTTTGCTCTAAAATCCCTTCATAGAAATTTTGAAATTTTATACACCTTCATTTTGTGGTGATTAATGTTTAATTGATATAGTTAGGTGGTTGGGAAGGATTGATGGAATCCTAAATTTTCTCTGGACACTTAAAGATTCAAGGGTGAGAGTTATGGTGGGTTTTTTATTGTCTATAGTCAAGTTTGGTGGGTGTCTATGGTAATGTAAAATTGGTATAAAGGTACACCTTTAGTGATTTTTAGGATGGTTTTTATCTAGTGGTTCTATCTAGAGGATGTGAGAGTAGAGAGAGATCTCAATATTTTGAGCATTTATCAGGTTGTCCAACCAGTGAATGAGTATTTCAGTCACTTTTTAGAGTTGGTCATTTTATTTATGGGACTGATTGTTAATGTTTTTGAGAAATAAAATTTACATGGAGGATGTATTGACCAAGATTTTGGTTTATCTATTCTTGCAACTAGCCTGACATCCTTCCATACGGTTATCGAGGAATCCATTCTGGTGGAAGCGGACCAGACTAGGTAACCAATGTTGGGTGATAAATTAATTCATTTAGATGAAAATGAGGGTATACAAATAGGCATATATATCATGTTGGATAAGAAAATGTTAGGGATGTAGGTAGATGAGGTTCTACCTTCCTAGAACTCTGGTTTTCCTAAAGGATGAAGTGGTATATTGAGTGATTCAAGTGTGGGGCTTTGGGTAACTCCAACTCATCAATTTTTAAGTCACCAAGGATTTTCTTCCATTATTGATATTTAGGTGAACTTTAAAAGTTTTTTAATATGTGTTTTTAAAGGGGTATCAGGTTAAATACTTTTATTGATGGGTTGTTTTGGGACCTTTTATTCAATGGTTGTAATCAGGTTGAGATTTTGGGGATTTTTTTACTAGGATTTTGGAATATAATGGAAGGAACTTTTATGGAGTTTTTATTAAGGATGGATTTTAATTTATTTTAATTTAATTCCTTATTAATTTATGGGTGGTTGTGAGATAGTTTTTTTCTATGTTCCTGGTTTTTTTGGGAGAAACACTCTTATATGTTATTGTTTATACTAGTTTTTGGTGTGGAAATTTGGATATTCTCCTCTGGTTGGAAGTGATTTTTGTAATGGGAACATAATTGGATATATGGATTGGATGATTTACTAGTTGATTTTATACACTATATTGTGTTTGGATTATGATTTTATTAATAAACAGTGTGAGGGTGATCTGTCTTATGGCTCTAGTTTATGTATGTGTTTTAGAGCCTAGGGTTAGATCTCATTCCATTTCATTGAGAATATACGTGGTTTGATCTTCTTACCTTTGGTTAGGAAGTTCTTAGGGTCTGAAAATGATATTTTCTTATGGATGTTTATTTTTTTAGGATGTTTCTCTGAATAGTTTCATTTGGGTTCACTATGTGATGGGAATTATAAATGGTGGGATACCATATTAGGACTCCCTTAATTCTTGGTACTTTTTATTTGTGGTTTGTGTTTTGGTTGTGCTTAGTGTGGTTTGAAAGTCCTTATGGAGGTCTTTTTTGACCATTTTGAGGATGTTATTCATTTCTATTGGATTCTTTTTAGGGTTATTTGGTCCTCTTGAGATTTTTCTTCTTCGGAAATCTATTGTCTATTGAAATTTACATCTGACCTTGAAATTTATGAGTGAAGAAAGTTGTATGTTGGGGAGAATTGTGACTATCACATGTAATTGTAGTGTTTAGTTTATGTTATTTTATCTTATATAGGATTTTTTTGGGTCTTAGTGATTTTTTGTTTGTAAATTCCTAATTTTAATGGTTTTGGGGTGTTTCATGGTCTACTCGAACATTTAGGGGTTACCATGTGATACCCATATAAAGGGTATCATTATGGGGATTTCCATATTCTTTCCCCTTCCATTATTATATCATTACTTCTGGATTTCAAGTGGTTCAAACGTAAGTATCCCCCTTTATCCTCATTGTTCATTTTTCACCTATTTTCTATCAATAATTATTTTTACCATTAATCATAGAGGTCTAGTTGGATTTTTTAGGGTTTGAACGATACCTAATTCTGAGGTTTTTTATGTCTAGGGTTTATATATGTTGCACCCTTTCTTGTTTTGGTGGTCACTGATGAAGGTGACACATTTCATCTTGGATTCTATTTCTTCGATTTAGGTGTTTCAATAATTGTTTTTTCATTTTTGAATTTCAAATAATTCTTGTTCTTTTTAAAATATTTTTTTATCGAAATTATGAATATATTTGATGTCCATGTGAGGTTTATAAATAATTCCTTTGATGTATAATCATTTAATAAAGGGTTTATTTTATATTCTATGTTTTTATGTTGGAAATGAATTGTTTTTATATGAAAAGAACTTGTGGAATTCCTATTAGGATTTTTGAAAAAATTTGATGGTGTGAACTATATTTTGATCTTGTAGTGGGATTCAAAGAATGAATACTTTTTTTAATGGAGATTAATTTTATATTGTGTTTTGAAATTGACATGATTTCAAAATGAGTTCTTTGATAAATTATAAATTTTGGTTTTAAAATAGAGAATTTTTTTCACAACCCAACCCAATCAGTAGATCAATCCAAAAATACCCTAAGACCACCTCCATAGGTTAGGCGGTGGCGACAAGAATTGTAGGAATAACTAACATTGGGAGTCTTTTTCCTAAATACCTATACACACACACATAGAAAACACTATATAAAGTTGAAAATGGAATGAAGGAAAATATGAAACATTTAAATAAATTAAATCAATCATGCATGATCCTCTAGACAGTTAAAATTTACAGTAACATAAACTGAAATGAAAAAGAGAAAAATTAACACCCCAAGAAAAATATGTACCACCTAATAAAAAAACAAAATTAAACATATTAAAGAGATATCTGTTTCTAAATCCTATGATACGACCACTATACATGATACAAGCACCCAATAACCCTAAGATACTTTGATGTCATGGACAAACTATATGTTATATATAGAAGACACAACATATGTGGGAAAGGCCAACGCTGAGGTGAGTATAAACATACCTCGTATGATTCCCTGAAAGATTCAGGGGTATTAGTAAGTGATACAATATAATATAATGATATTAGATGCAAGATAAAGTGAAATATTATATGTAAACCCAACATAGAGTTAAAGTCGACTCATTGAAACATAAATGGATAAGCATGATGAGTAGATGAACTAATTATTGAGCCTTTTCCACATATAGAAGGAGAGTAGGATCATATAACCATGAGAAGCTAGACATAAAATGAACGTTACATACCCCACATGTCTTCGTCTCTCCTGGAAGGAGAAAATCCAAATCAAATGGGTGGATACATAAGAAAGTTTGTATATTTATATGCTCAGTCAAAGAATCGCAAATGAGAGAGTAAGGGGATATTTGTATCACATCTCAAACCAATAAAGAGAGCATCCAAAAATTAAAAAAGTCCAGCAATGATGCCCAATATCGCATGAGTCTACCCTATACACACAGGTATAAGGAACTCATTCAGCACACCTTGATATTATCCTCTTTGGTTGGAACTAACTCTCCTACACAGTTTTAGGTCATTTAAAAAAAGTGTCTCGGTGCAGAAAGTGTTCCTCTTCTTCGTGAGTCCAAAGCTATGTCAAACCATGTCTCGTCACTATGTTTCATAGTTTATGGGATAAAAAATTCATGGTAGAGAGCTCATGCCCTGGTACAACCCGAGGGTTCTACTCTTGTAGTTGATGGAGGACCCAGGACTAGCCCACCTGGAAGGTTCCACTCCAATTGTCGAGGACCCATGCCCAGCCCAACTAGAGGGTTCCACTCTATGTCTTTGAAGACCCATGCCCTATCACCATAGGAGGGTTCCACTCAGGTGGTGGGGGACCCATGAACAGTCCAACTGGAGTGTTCCACACTAATTGTCATTGAGGACCCATAACCAGCCCAACTAGAGGGTTCTACTCAAGAGTCTATAGAGGTTCCATTCCCAGCCCGACTTGAGGGTTCCACTCTAGAATCCATTGAGCACCCACGCCCAACCCAGCTGGTGGGTTCCATTTAGGAGTAATCATCTAGTTATCTTGGTGGATCATTGTCTTCCTCAGGGTATCCTTGGATGGTTTCATGCATGAATCACATTACATCATATCTCTAATACCACAACCAAGGGTACCATCTTTTTCAACATGAAAAAACTCAGGATAGTCTACTCACATGCCAAAATCTGAGTTCAAACAATGGAGATAAAAAGCATTTAATTCTTCTGAAAATGGGAAAATGGGTACACATCATGTGAGGCGGGCCACACAACATGTGCCCTACTTCATACCAAAGACGTGTCCCTAGCCAACACACAACATCATCCCTTGTTGTAGTACGAGGCTTCTAGGTGGTGTACATGGTGTGTCATGGCTAATCAGCACCAGGGTCATGTGTTGCTCGCTGTGTTAATATACCAGAGTAAAAAAGTGTGTACTTGACCCCATGTACCTCCACACAAGTTCTCATTCGTGTGACTCATCACAAGATTTATCCAACCGAGAATAGGGTACATGGTGTGTAAGAGGGAATACACTCTTCGTTACCCTAAATTTATCAAAAGCACTAGCACCACCATTGAAGAGGCTAAATGTCACATGTTTATCATGGAACACGACATGTAGTTGGTATTTAAAAAAAATCCCTGATCTAATCCCGTACATTGAATCTATCCAAAACACATTATATTTCACCATGAATCTATCCAAAAAAATCGAATCTGGTTGTATATTTCAAATATCATCCGTCATTTACTGATAATCATATCTGGTTCATGGGGTGGGGGGGGGTGGGGTTCACATATATTTTTCACATCACAACACCTCTATTCACTAATATCTTGGTGTTTAAAAACAAAATTGGTTATCCTTACCATTAAACATTCCCATATCTATGCCTTTCTAAATGATCCATTGTCTTTTTTTATCTTCCGTGAATTCGAGGGCCCAATCGAGCTCGGTATCTCCGGAAAATGTTGATCTGAGACTACGAGGATCTAACCGGTGAAGACTGCAAAGAAACTAGGGACAAGAGCACCATAAACCAAAGTTTACATGTTATTGGACAATAGTTCTTAGAAAATGACCAATAATAGTAATTCAATATTATAAATGAAAAGAAAAATTACTTATATTTCATTATAGGAGTAAATACTGAGGCTGCAAAGGGGTGAAGATTGAAGAAAAACTATCAATATACTTAAAATATTTAATTTAAGGAATAAAAACACCAATTGAAGAGTCAGAAATTGTATTCTGTTTGATCGTTGATGAATAACGTATCCGCCAATAGTTTGAGAGGAGATTCTATGTTCTTTGTGTCTTGATCAGATCCGATCTTGCATTCCGTCATCGTTTGGGATGATCCTCTAGGGGAAGGAGGAAGAGAGCTCTCATCAATGTTTCTAAAAATTATGATTCTAACCCTGGTAGGTTTTTCCAAGGTGATATATTTATAATCCAATCTGTTGTGCTAAAAATAAACTAGTGAATTAAATAAATAATTAATTACTTCATTAGGAACACCGCCAATGATTGAGGGGTCTGAATATCCCACACTGACTCATTTTATGTCGTTCCTTGGGAAAACACCATGTTCTGGACTCAACCGTGGTCTTGATTTCTGATCTGATTATACATTTAAGATTTATAACATTTTTTAAGAAGTAGTTCATACAAAATATAAAATATAATTAATATTTTAATAAAATAAATTCTGGGTACAACGAGCCTCAAAATCACATTGTGTCTCAGTGCCTAGCTCTAGAAATACATATAGAAATATTTACAGTATTACAAGGAAAACTTTGGGTCTATACATCATTATCTCCTATAATATTTCCATCCCCTAAAAGAAAAACTAGGAAAAAGAATATTGATCCCACCTCTGACTATCCCACTCCCAAGAACTCTCGTGCAGATTTTTGGGATGCCATAGAACACGAAACATAGGGATTATCCATCCATAAAATGTATTCTCGTGCCAATCGTCGATCACCACCGGGTGCTCTGCAAAGGTGGATACATCCTTGATGTCCAGCTCGGCCTAGTCGATGACATACATATGGTCATTCACATATCTCCTAAACTAAAACACATGGAAGAAATCATGCACCAGCTCCAGCTGTGCGGGTAGAGTGAGGCAGTAAACAACCTCTCCAACCCTCTTCATTATCTCGAATGACCCAATGAATCTCATGTGTAGCTTTCCTCCCTTTCCAATCCTCTTCAATCCACATTGTGGGGAGACTCACAAGAAAACTTGGTCTCCTTACTTGAACTCCAAGGGCACATGACGATAGTTTTCATAGGATTTATGTCTTCTATGGGCCTTCCTCATCTGCTTACGGATGACCTGGACTTTCTCTATTTTCACCTACTCCATCTATGGGCCCACCAAATATGCCTCTCTAATCTCTATCTATCATAAGTGTAACCTATAGGGTCTCCCATACAAGGAATCGATAGGTTTCATGTTTCTGGTAGGGTGGTAGTCATTGTTGTATGAAAACTCTACCACAGGAAGGTGATCCTCCCAGCTATAGATGAAGTCCAACACGCAAGCCCTCAATATATATCTAGAACATGGATTATGCGTTCGATCTTTGGAATGGTTGAGGGGTGAAAGGTTTTTCTCGTCTGCAATTAGGTTATAAATTCCACCTATAGGCCTCTGCAAAATCGTAATTTAAACCACACATCAAAAATAGAGACAATCATCAGGGGAACCTAATAACAGCGAATGACATCTTGTTTATAAATCCCCCCCAAAATCTCCATAGAACACTTCACCCAAATAGTAAGGTAGTCTGGTGACTTTGTGATTTGGTAAACTATCAACCAAATGGAGCCATCTCCGTTCATTGTGCATGAAATCCATATGAAAAATTCCATGGATATTTTGTCCCACATCCACTCTAGGATCGAAAGAGGCTGCAAAAAACCGCTAGAAACATGGTGCTCCACCTTTTCCTATAAACATGTGAGGCACCGAGAGATGAAATATTCTATGATTTATCTCATGTCACACTACCAAAACTATTTTTGATGATCTCTATACAACTTCCCCATACTGAGATGTAAAATTAGGTGAGATGTGTGGAACTCTCGCATCACCTCCTCCCACAGTGTGACTAGAACCATTGTTCCCCCTAGAACAATATGAAATGATTCCCTCCTTCAGAATATCTATCTAGTGAGATGCCTATTGATATTTGATATCGTAAGACCTCACACTCAATGTATCCCAATTGGTACTCTCTCACACGCTAGAGAAGAAAAGGTGTCAACACCATTGACTGAATAAAAGTCGTACCCTTATGCTCCACTAGGGTCAGTTTTAGGTAAGATAACTGCATATAATATTCCTTCACTAAGTGATCCTAGGACTCATACAAAGGGTATCTATTACTACATTTCCCTTCCCTGCGGTATAGACTATCTCGAAGTCATAGTCCTTCAAGAACTCTAACTAGTGTTGTTTTTTATGTTCAAGTTTCTCAAATTGAAGATGTGCCTAATGCTATTGTGGGTTGAGTAAATTATAAAGAACTCTCCTAGAAGGTAGTGTCTCCAGATACTCTAGGATAAAAATATCACTAACATCTCTAAGTTGTGAGTTTCATTATTTTTATCATGATTTATTAACTAAATTGACATGTATGTGATAAATACCTTAAACTACTTCAATACACAGTTTTGCCCAGCACCTACGACATCACAATACACTACAAACTCCACAACCTCCTATATTAGTCTCACCATAGTTGTACTCTTCATCCTCTACCTCATCTCCTCAATGGCCCTAAAGAAATTCTCAGACTAGGTATACTTATACCCTTTTCGCATTAGGGCGGTCATTGGGGCTATGATTCTAGAGAAGTCATCCAAAAACCTCATGTAGTACCTTTCCAATCCTTGAATGATCTTCACCACTAACACATTCTTAGGTGGATCCCAAGCCAGAACTACATCAATCCTTGATGGATCCATTGATAAACCATGCTTAGAAATAAAATTACCCAAAAATCGAACCAAATGTATCCCTAACTGGCACTTTGAGAGTTTCAAAAAAGTCTATGATCTCAATGTAAGTCCACGACCAGTCTTAAGTGCTCTGTGTGCTCATCCTTTGTTGTAGAGTAGATGAGTATGTCATCGATGAATAAAACCATGAACATGTCAAAGAATGGATGGAAGACCTAGTTCATCAAATCCAAAAACATAGTATGAGAATTCCTCACACTAAAGTGATTCACTAATAACTCATAGTGTCCATATAGACATAAAAATGACAACTTTGGGATATTGGCCTTGGTAACCCTCAACTGGTGATAATTGAACTTTAGATATATTTTTGAGAACCATCTCACACCACACAACTGGTCAAATAGATCTTTAAATTTTATAAATGGGTACTTGTTCTTTATCAAGGCCTAGATTAGGCGATGATAAACCATGCAATTTCATATGATCCCATCCACCTTCTTCATGAACACGACTAGAGATGCCTATGGGGGACACACTAGGATTGATGAAACCCTTCTCTTAAAGGTCATATAACTGTAATCGTAGCTCCCAAATCTCAGTAGGTTCTATCCAATATGTCATAGAAGATATCAATTCATAATCAGATGCAATTTTATGAAAAACACCATCTCCTACCTTAGAGGTAGTCCTAGAACATCCTAAAGGAAGAAGTCCATATAATCCTCCATAACTAAAGAAACCCATATGCCTAAAGAGAAAATTTCACCAAGGGATTAAATCACCAACTAGTGGTTGATAGGCTATAATATCTTTCACTCTGAACCCACTTGCACTGAATGAGATCTCTATCACCCTAAAAGTAGAATCTCATCCCATCAGGGTGTAGGTATCAGACTAGTATGCGGTGATAGTCAATCTAGTCTCGGACCATGAAAATAAAATCCATATCCACGATGACATCATAGGGGTCAATCGTGATGAGAAAAATGAACCATGTGAACCTCTCTATACCAAATGACATCTCACACTACCGGTAGATGAAAGATACAGAAGAAGTGCTCCCTATAAGAACCTCAAGACAAAGCTTTTATGCTAGCGCCTCAGTTGGGAGCTCCATCTCTTTCACCAAAAATATATATATCAAGGAATGAATAGAACATATGTCTAATAATACTAAAGAAAGAGAATAATAAACTGGTATCATACATATGATCATCTCTTATGCTATGAGTTCATAGATATCCAATTCACATAGTTGTCCATGGCCCTGACTGCCAGCTACCTGAGACTAACATGGGCCGCCTTGTGTTGGTGGTTGAAGGATCACATAGAATCTTCCTCCACCTAAAACTCCTCCTGATCCTCTTCTAGCTCTACCTCCCTAGGGAACACTAAGTCCACACCATGGATATCCCTAATCAAAACACTACCTCTACCATGGCGGCCCATCCGCTATCTTTCTGGGCTGCTCTACATGCCTAGTCAAGCAGTCTCATACCATGTGACCTATCCCATCAAAAGTAAAGAACATCCCCTATCTAGGATTCCCTAGAACTCTATTGTGACTCTCACCATTCACCTGAGTCTAATCGTGAATGGAAATTCTATGCCGAGATCTCGGTGTCGGCCATCTATTAGATGCTGCAGAAGACCTAGCTCTAGAACACCCACTACTAGTTCATGATGTTTCTAGTCCCTAAAAAAATCTATCTATCACTAGATCCTTCTCTAGAACATAGGAATATGGGGGGGATGCACAAAGGCACTACACTGGCTTTGATCTCTCTGTAGAGTCCCTTATCAACCATTCATTCTCAGAAGTAGTCATCCCAAATCGTTTCAAGAGAGTACCCCATAAGTTATGTGGACCTGTACTCATACTCGACCACCTTCATCCCACCCTACTATATCTCAAGAAGCTCCTAGATCCAGACTGAGTGCAAACTGGAGAGGTAGTAATCCTCACAAAATAGCTGTTGGAAGATGTACCATGAGAGTGCCGACTCATCATGCCTCTATGTAACAAGGCTCTCCCAATGCCCAACTGTTCCATGGAAAAGGATAGCTTCCTGTGAGACCACCTAATCCTTCAGGGTCTAAATAATCCTGAAGACATGGACCTACTACTCTAGATAGTTCTCTATAGCCTGAGAATCTATCTCACCACAGAACCTCAGTGGTCTGTGAAGCTAGAACTCACAGAGCACGCTATGCCTACGCGCATCATCAACCTTCTCTACTGGAACGATTTGATTCTTGATAGGAGGATGTGATACTAACTTCCCACTTGGAAGAAGGGGGTCATGAGATTAACCCTAAATTTAGGCCTCATAACTTATAGAATCATTTTCATGTACCTGAGATAGTATCCAAGATTGTTGTCATCGTAGAGGAATATTGAAATTTACAAAGAGTACCATGGTCAGGTGAGCATATATATAGTAACAACAATGGATATATGACTCAATAAGTATAGTCAATGAATCAATCCTATATGATGAACTTACCAATTATCTCAGCAAAAACAATATCTCTACATGACGAGTAAACAAGTAGGAATTTATGGTCCTGGTGAATGGCTATGTCTACCGCGTCACTGCCACGAGATTCCCTAGCCTGATATCCACACTCTAGACACCTTGACATTATTTCCCTAAACCATACCAATCCTCACAAGGAGATACTTCCTAAATATTTCATAAGTAATGAACTTGATCTAATGCCAATTTATCACGACCATACCCAAGCTAGTGCTCGAGCCGTAACCACCCCAAGCCCACCTACATTGGCCAGGGGGGTGGAGATAATAACTAATGGAATAACTAACTCAGGGAGGCATTTCCATAAATATCAATATGCACACACACAACTGACTCAATGAAAAATTGTATAGGGAAATAAGGAAAAGATGTAACATTGCTATAAAGTAAATCCAACATGCATGAACCTCTTGATACTAAAATTTATGGTAGCATATACAAAAATTAAAAGGGAAAAATAAATGCCCATCTAGAAATATATCCCACTTGACAGCAATAGTAAATTTCAACAACTAAAAGTGATAATAGCTATTGAATCTAGAGCTACGTCCACCATACATAGTCCAAACACCCAATATCCCTATGCTCCTATGAAGTCATGAAAAACCTTTCCATTATCTTCATAAGACAAAACATGGGTGAGAAAATCCCATTCAGGGGTGAGTATAAACATACCTAGTAAGATTCACTGAAAATTGAAGGGGGAGAAGTAAGAGATACAATTGAAGAGAAAGATATTAGATGAAATATATGGTGAAAGAGTATAACTCAAACCAATATAGATTGTAAGTAAGCTATTCCAAAAACAAGGTGGTAAATAGTGTGAGTGGATGAACTACTTGTTGAGCCATCACCAACTATAGTAGGAGAGTAGACTCATACAACCATAATAAGCTTCACACAGAAAGCATGTACCATACCATTTTCATATTTTCCTTTCCCATAATGAGAGAATCCAAATCCAAGGGGTGGATCCAGAAGAAAGTGTATATTGAGGATTAGTCAATGAATCTCAAATGAGAGAGTAAAAAGATCTCTATATCACATCTCATCGTATAAAATACAGTTTCCTACATTTTTAAAAGCATTTCACCGATGATAAGCATCCCACATGTTTTACATAAACACACAAGTCTAAGGAACTCATTCACCACACCTTGATATTATCCTCTTTGGGAGGAATTGGCTCACCAGTATAGTTTTTTCATTGCGTCACAAAAATGAATCTCGTTGGGGGAAAGTGTTATTCTTCCACATGATTCCAAAGATATTTCAAACCACATATCATCACTTTTGATCATTGTTGTGGGGCCACAAACTCATGGTGAGGACCCATTCCTTTGTACAATAGAAGGGTTTCACTCTATTAGTCAATGGAGGACCCATGCCCAGCCCAACTGGAGGGTTACACTCCAATTTCTGGGGACCCATGCCCTGCCCAGTTGGAGGGTTCCACTCTAATTCATCGAGGACCCATTCTTTGTCACCATAGGAGGGTTCTACTCAAGAATTTGGGGACCCACTCCTAGTCCAACTAGAGGTTTCCACTCTATTAGACATCCAGGACTAATTTATAGTACAACTGGAGGGCTACACTTGGGAGTCTGAAGAGGACCCATTCCTAACCAAGTTAGAGGGTTCCACTCTAGAAGCTATCATAGACCCATGCCCAACCCAGCTGGAGAGTTCCACTTAGGAGAAATCATCAGGTAATCCTTCTTGATCACTGCCATTATCAGGGTCTCCTTAACAGATTTCATTCTTGGAATATTTCACATTCTA
Source organism: Viscum album (assembly GCA_963277665.1). Taxonomy (NCBI): domain Eukaryota; kingdom Viridiplantae; phylum Streptophyta; class Magnoliopsida; order Santalales; family Viscaceae; genus Viscum; species Viscum album. The sequence continues at coordinate 621,430,437 of OY728150.1, read as the reverse complement.
ACTCAAGAGGCACTACCAAGGGAACAACCGTGTAATACCTGAAAATAACACAGGATATGATACTTGAAAGTTAAAATCCATGTTCAAATGAAGGATATATAGATATTTATAGTATCTAAGAATGCGAAAAGGGGTACACCAATTGTTAGGGGGCCACATAGTTTGTAACAACACATCATAGCCTAGTCATGTCCCTGAACGACACACAACATCACCACATATTTTATTAAACATTTTGTAGGAGGACTAAACAGCATGTCCTGGAAAACCGGGACTAGTGCCATGTGCTACTCTCCATTTCCATGTACTGGAGTACACGAGTGTGTACTTGACCATGTGTACCTCCACATGGTTTCGCATCCATGTCACTCATCCCAAGGTTTATCCAACTAGGAAGGGGGTACACAACATGTAAGAGGGACTACATGTTGTGTTACCCAAAATTTCACTAAACCCTAGCATCGCCACTAAGACGGTCACACACCATGTCTTCATCTTGGAACACAATGTGTAGTCAGTATTTTAACAAAAATCTCAAATCTAATCCTATAATTTGAATCTATCCAAACCGCTTCATAATTTTCATTGAATCTCTATGGAAACATGGGATCTAGTCATAGATTGCGGATCTCAGTCATTATTCTCCATAAATTGGCTCTTATTCATCTGGATGTTTTCATCATATGTTCCACATTCCATGACGCCTCAATTAATCATGTTATTGATGTTTAACAACTGAACCAGTCATCCTCGCCTCTCAATGATCCTAGATCTATGCCTTTCTCATCCATTAGTAGTTATTTCATTGATTAGAAATGAATTTTGGGTCCCAATCGAGCTCGGTACTGCCCAAAAATGTCAAACTGAGATTGTGGGGATCCAATCGGTGGAGATCATGAAGAAATAAGGGATAAAATCATGATAACCCAAAGATTAAATGTTTCTCACCAAGAATTCTTGTACAAAGAAAAATAATCCATCTCCAACGACCAAGAACATGGATTACATATTAGAGAAATGAAGAAAAATAACTTAGATTTTAGTACGAGGGAACCTGCAGAGTATAAAAAGGGGGAAAGATCAAAGACTAATTATAAATCTACTCAAAATATTTAATCAAATGCATAAAAACATCAATTGATGAGTCCTACCTAAATTTTGGTTCGATTTTTGATTAATAAAAGATCCTTAAATAGTCTGATAGGAGATTATATGTTTGTTGCATCCAGATTTGATTTGATCTGGCATTCCATCATCATTTGAGATGATCCTATAGAGGTAAAAGGAAGGGAGATATCTCAATAAATTCTAGGAAATATGATGCTAGCCCTGGGATGTTTTTCCAGGGGGATATAATTAAAATCTTATTTATAATGCTGAAAATAAACTAATTAATTAAATAATTAATTCATTAAGTGAACTGCCAACTAATGGGGGGTCTGAACATCCCATGCCGACTTATTTTATGTTGTGTCTTGGGGAAAACCACATTCTAGGCCCAACCATGGTCTCAGATTTTCAATCCGATCAACCATTTAAATGTTCCCGTATATTTTGAAAAGCTATGTGTGTGAAATATAAAAAATATATAATAATTTTATAAAACTAATTACTAGAACACTGGGCCTAAATATCACATGTCGTTATAGTTCTTAGCTCTGGAAATATATATAAAAATATTTCAATGTCTTACAAGGTAAAAATTGGGTCTCTACAGTTTTTCCTCTTATAAAAGTGGATTATGGCTCTATAAAATATTTTTTATGGAGATTGAAGGACCCTAGACTTATTTTATATTTTAAAGAGTAATACCCATGTTTTAAAGGTTTTATTGGGAATATTTTCCTGCTGTTTTATTTCAATGGATTGGAAAATTGTATTTGAAGTGGTATTTCATGAAATAGAAATGTTTGGGAAATTATAGTAATACTTATAGTGAAGGAACAATTGACACATCATAAAAAAATCTTCAAATCTTGTGAGAAATTTTTGACCCCCCCCCCCATGGTTTGTGTTACCCCGTATGTGGTATTTTTATCACCATGAGATCCTTGTATCCCCTTGTGTGGGTTTTTATCACAATTTTATTATTTCTAATACATTTTTATGGGAATGTTCTCATTTATTCCATTGATGTATGACATGTTTGAGGATATTTTATATGAGGGTGATGAAGGTGAAGGTGAGTTATTTTTTATTCCTTGTGTACTGATCTTCGATGGTGTATTAGCTCACCTATAAATTTATGTTGGTCATGGGAACCCATGTACTATATTTGAAGCCAATTTTTATATTGCACTGATTAATTCTCATGCTGGTAGTGTCCCTCCAATCATGCTAGGCACTAGGGTTAAGAGGGGGTTCACCATTGTAGTGAGGGTTGTGTGGGGTATTTTGATGGCTTGTAGTTTGGACTCATCATATACTAATAGTTGGTCCAATGGAATTTAACAAAGCTAGATGTGCCACACATTAGCTTCCCATGGAATATCCCAAGACACATTTCTTTCTTCATTGGTGGTTTAAATATGGGATTCTTATCTCATGATTGATTATATCATTCCCCTACTAATATTGTGGAGGTACTTTATCTGGTATATCTTATTTTTATATCATTAGACTTATACAACCAACCTTGTGTATACTTTACCTATGTTTTTTGGGTCATATATTTCTAAATGATTTTAAATGATGTTTGAAAAACATATTTTGAGTTTGAAGACTCTTATGTTGGATTTAAAATGGGATTTAAAAATGGACTTTTGAATTTTAAAATTTATTAGGTAGAAGAAATTTTTTAATGTATATGAGTTTTAATTTTAATAATGTAAAGGGAATTATTTCTATAGATATTATATTCTTGATTTTGTTTTTACATGATTTTTTGTCTGTAAAGACTACCTTCTAGTTATATTTTCAAACTTTCATTTATGAGTTTCCTTATGAAATGAATTGCATAGTCTCGATAGGGAGTGAAATACTAGAATTTTTATCTCATGCATATATATTACAAGTTCCAGGTTTTTTATATTGACTTGGAGTTTTTTCTTGAGGGTGATGTTGGGTGAGTTGGGGGGTAGAGAAAAAATAGGGGTTTTATATAGGTAGTTTCCATTCTTGGATAGAGTTTTTTTAATTTTTTACTACATCCTATATTGTTTTTATTTTTGGTAATGTTTTTATTTATTCAAATGGTTTGTATTAGTGTTCTTGGTAATGATCAGTTTGGAATGTTTATTTGGTTTTATATATTATTTATGTTTCGTGGATGCACAATGTAAGGATGGTCCCTGACAGACTTGGAAAATATTGTGGTGTATATTTTTCTTGTATTAAAGGAAAAAACATTCCCAAAGAAGTTTGTTGTGATGCCGAAGATCCAGTTCCATTCTCTTGGGGATCGTGAATGCACTTTGAGCCTTATAGAGGGTTGGGTCGAGTTCTAAGTGGATGGAATCACAAGTTGGTTCATTACAGGTATAAATTTGTAGATCTTATCCTCTATTGGAAACAAATCAAACCATAGTGTGGGAATAAGGACTTTCATGTTTATCCTTAAGGTCAATTTTTTTGGATGTTTCCTTGGGGAAGATATCATAAAGTTGATCTCTTGTAAGGATGAATTATATCTTTACATATCCCTTTTAATCCATTATTTGTTGAATTGAAACTTTATATCAATGATATTATATCTAGAATATTGAATAATATATTTAGAGATATTAATATAACTTTTAATGTTAAATGATATTATGAGTTGTTTCTAAATATACAACCTCAAACAGTTGTGCTATTTTTTTTTCAAATAGATCATCTATCTATAAGAACTTATAACAACCAAATATTTAGCTTCTATAGTTATTAAAGAAACTGAGTTTTTTTCATACACTTCTAGTTAACCGAACATATTACCAAATTAAATATTCCAATTAAAGTAGATTTTTGTCATTATAATCACCTGACCAATCAGTATCATCAAATCTAGAATTATTTAAGTTCTTTCCCTTTCAATGGATCATCCCAAAGTTCTATGTTCATTGGTGTTTTTGATTACTCTCTTGGTATCCATTATAAGTGATTCCTATGGACCACTTTGGACCCTTGAACATAAGCTCAATATATATACAATTTCAAGTTTTGATGTAGTGAGATATATTGAAATTTCTAATAACATTTTAAAATATTATCTATTCTCACTTTATACTCAAATATAACTACCAATATTTATCCATAATTTTATAGGTGTGGACATTGATTTAGAGTCTTCCACTCTAAAATTCTTCTACAATTCCCTTACAGATTGTTCTAGGGATAGAAAAATAAAATTTTCCAATTAAATCACTTTAAATATATGGAAGTACCTAAATTATCCTAGTACATACATATAAAATGTTTTATACATTTTCATAGAAAATTCCACAAGGTAATACTCTTGATCACATGAAAAAAATATCATAAACATGTAAATTTATTATGAGAGTACCTACCATAATTTTTTAATGTATATGTTACTATAAACTTTTACCATCATGAACTTCATACTTATCAATCACCCAATGATTAGATCCTATTACAGGGCCCTCAACAAAATAATTTTTGAACCAAAGTAAATGTATTAATAGTAGTCTCAGGTATTCTCTTAGAGGAGATAATGTAATGACTGTCTTTTTGTTTTTTATGGGTTTGATGTGTGAAAATAGTAATTTAATTAAAACATTATTTATTTTAACTATTAAAAACTAGTTTTCCAATTGGAATGGATTGTAAATTTAGGTTTGGATTTTTGAATAACCTCATATAATCCCCTCACCTAACCTGTAATGTCAAAATTATTTTTTAGTTCTCTCATAATATCTTTCTAATAGAGTGAAACCTCACTTTTTTACCTTATCATAGAATTCTAGGCTAGAGTAGGGGAGTAAAATGATCACTGTAAACCCAACTCTCACATGGCCCGAGGATTTGATATATCTAATCACCCTCCTATTCACCCACTACTCACTATCATATGTAGTGGAGTGAGTCTGATTGGATTTTTTGTGCATTCTAGAAATAGAGGGAATAAAATTTTAATGGGAATAATTATTGGGAAATATCATAAAACATATACACATTAAAAAAATCCAAAGAGATCAATATAAGGGAAAATTGATTAGAAAATTAAATTTTTTATAGGGAAGTTGGGAGAATATCCTCATCTTGGAAACTAATGGATTAACATTCTATAATAGCATATGTATAGTGAAATTAAATGAATGGAAGTAGGAAAATAAAATGAAATAAAATTTATGGATCGATGATCATGGAAGCCACCTTATTCTCTGGTGAATAGTTCATTTGTTATTGAGAAATTATCTGAGTTCTTCAATCATCCATTTCAAGCAATGGGATTAGCATAAGCTTCTCTTATAATGAATCCAAAAATTCTAAATTATTTTTCAAATTATAATCTAAATTACTTATCTTTATATTGATGCCCAATGCATAGATTTTCAGGTATCATTTCTCCAAACTAACATACTTGAATACTTTCTTCTCAAACATTATTCCCGCATGATCAAACTCAGTAAACCTATGTGAAGGATATAAGTTAGATGATTTGATATTATGTGTCTTTAAAGGATGTTTCATTCTGCATGGGTTAAAGAGATTATGTATGTTTTGGGGTAGGGATTATTAAAAATGAATCATCACTTTAAACAGATCTAGGATTTGATGTAATGGCAGTTGGGATTTAAAATATCCTAAGCGGTACTAGAAAATATTGAGTCCACATTAGTTTAAAATGGTCATATAAAAAATAATTATATGAAATTAATTCAAATAAATAATGAAATTTAAAGGGGTGTTGGGAAGAGGGCTCAGACATGTTTTAATATGTATCAACATGGATTTCCTTGGTCACTTTAGCTTCAAATAATTTTCAAAAATGGATTCCCAGTAACACAATGACTAGAACCCTCTTTACATCTTTAGTGGTTCAATGAACAGATAAATATAATTAGATTTCACCAACCTTCCAAATTTTCCTTTGATTTTCAATGGTTTTGAGATTAATCTAGAATGGTATTTTCAGTTTGGATTACAACTTCTTCACATGTCGATTTCAATAATTAAACATTAAAGGGAAATTACTTCAACTATAATGTGTGTACCAACTTAAGAACATGCAACCAATGCATGGGGATAAACCTGAGGTCTCTCTGGTCTTATAAATCTAAAACAAGGATAAAATGAGGTTTCTTTAATATATATATATATATATATATATATATATATTTTTAAAAATAGAATAGGGTTCCTGGTATTTTAAAAAAAATCATATAAAGCGTGAACCACATTCACGCTTCTCCAATTAGAGGAAGAAGCGTGAATGTGGTTCATACTTCTTAGGAATGGATGAGGAAGTGTGAACCCCATCCATATTTCCTTTACAAAGGTCATAAAGGAGGATTGAATGGGTTTTATTCCCCTACCCAACCAAAATATATAAAAGGAGAGCCTCCCTAATGACATTTATCTCTTTTAGTTTTTATTGTGAAGTCCTGTAAAAATATTTCTCAACCTATATTTACATCTTTTAAGAAGGTAAAATTTAGATTTAAAATTTCAATTATTTAATTGTGTTTATTTACATTATTTGTATGGTTTATTTATTTAATATGTGATTCATGACTGTATGAATGTAGAAATTAGTGTTTGTGTGTATGGTTTATTTATTTAATATGTATTGATGCATGTATGAATGTATAAATTATTTTCTTTTGTATGATTTACTTTCTAAATGAGTTATTGTTTGTAGTATGATATAATTCATATTTAACTTTTAGAAAATTTTAATATGTTGTGTCTAAAATGTAATTTATATTTAGATAAATAAAATTGTTTTAAAAAATGTATATATATTCAATTTAAATGGTGAGTTGAATAGATTTATTTGTATATAAAATATGTTATTTTTAATGTAATATAAATATAAATTATAATATTATTTATAGTAGCTATATAATTATTAAAAATACATTAGTTATATTAAGTATCATTCATGAAATTATTAATATATATATATATATATATATATTAATAGTAAAAAATATATTTTTAATAAATAATAATTTTAAATTATATTATTCGTAAATAATTATTATTTGATGTAACAAAGTATAAAATATAATTAATTAAATATTGGAAGGTAGATTAATGATAATATATATTTATATATATATATTTATTAAATTGAAAATAACATAAGATTATAATATTTTGATAGTTTTTATGTATGTGTAAATTAAATTACTTTTATTTATTACTAATAATAATTTTAATCAGAAAATTTAAAATTTATTATGTATAAATAATTATTCTTTCAAGTAATAAAGTATAAAATATAATTACTTATATTTTGGAAATTATAAAATGAAAAAAAATATTATATATACATATGTAACTTTATAAAATATTAAATAACATAAGTTTTCAGTATTGTAATGGTTGTTATGTAAGTGTAAATTATATTATTTTTTATTACATTTATTAAATTTTATTATTAAATATATATTTACATATATACATTCACATTGAAAATATAATTTTTTTAAAACATGTGTAGATATTTAATATATATTTCATCTAGTAATAGGTAATGTTATATAATATATAGAACATAATATGTATACTGAAAAAAACATGTTAAGAGAGTGGTGTGATAACTGATCTTGAGATGAATGACCAATGAATAATTGAAATTTCAAGTCTTTTTTTGTATGTGCTTATAAAATCTGTAATAATTGCATTTTATTTTTTGAATTGAAGACATGTGAGTCATCCCACATTAAGTATGGAAGGACCTGCATGTCTGCTTAAAAAATATTATATACTTCATACCACTAGACCTCTTCACATGCATGTGAGTAAATTTGTAATAAAAATGTGATCGACAAGAGGCGTTAAGGAAGAGGCATTCGAGATCAGACATTCCACAATAGGAATTTTATAAGAGGTGTTTCTGTTTGAAAAGAGATTGGAAATTTATGAAATATTTGATAATAGAGACTCTAGGAGTTCACCCCTTGGTTTTGGTTAGTTTTTAAAATAATGATAAATTAATCCATAATAAGTCTCAAGTTTAAGTAATGATTATTTATTCATAATTTATTAAGATTTATAATACATTTAATGATATGGTGAAAAAAAATCAACATTTTATTAAATTTTCTATGGTAATAATATCACCATCACTATACATCAGTAGTGATAAATCAATCTATAGAAAAATTCACAAGATCATGTTAATTATTCAATCATAACCAATTTAAATAATTTAAAATTTTCATGTATTATATAATATTTTATTAATTAATTTTTTTCTAGGTAGTCATGACTATGAAAATATATTGAAATTGTGATGTAATTTATATCGATAAGGGTTTTAGCTATTGTTTTACACCAATAAGAGTTGAAAATATTCATGGATGTCCAACATTAGATGAAGTTCGCAATAATATTCATAGTCAGCTAAAACTAAGGGCTGATAAATAAATTACTTCAAAAACATATTGACATCTTTAGTATCCTAAACGTTTATGGAACTCCGAGTACACTTTGGTCGATGATTATTATTGTACAAATGAATCTTTTTTAATCAAGAAACAGTGCATTAATGGTCTGATGTATTTGTACGTGGTGATTTGTGATATTGATGTGGTGCAACCTACTACTACATAACCTTGTTTGGTACGCTCTTTAGAAGTCGGTCCTTCACAAAACTCTTGTTCATACTTCATCATATGACTCCTATGAAAGAACCAAATTATAAAGAAGATGATCATAATTTTGATGGAAATGTAGGGGACATCCCTTTGTGTACTATTGATATATGAATGAAAGTTTATCTAATGATGAAGTATCTGTTAAGGCATCAATAGATGATGTGGGTGAGGTTTATGTGGGGAATGAACCTTCGGAGGTTCCTATGAGAGACAGGAGTCCACGGTATCAACCAGTTAGTGGTAATGATACTTTAGTACTGAGATCCTTTATTGAAGGAATGTTGCGTGAACTACATTTTTATTGGGATTTCATTACACCAGCTTCTGAATTCCCTGGAATTATAGGGAATATATTTGCATCAAATGATAACTCCATCTATTCCAGATAGGAGTTTCAATGTAAATTTACCCTGAACAATGTGATAAAACAACACCACATATAGTGGCATTTCATATTTGAGGTTTGTGATTTGAAGAAGGAAAAATATCCCATTTTATCTGAAAATTATGGGCCAAAATGTAAATTATTATTAAGGGAACTATATGATAATTCTTTTTTTCATGTTGGAAGATAACCAAATTAGATGTCTCACACACTTGTGTGCATCCATGCTTGTCGTAGGACCAGTTTTCAATTGATATAGAGTTTATATCAACTGTTATTATAAAGACAATAAAATGTGTCAGGACATTCCTTTTTCCCTTGTTTAGTAAATAATTCAATAGTTTTTTAGCTAAATAATATCCTGTAAAAAATTTAGGAATGAAAAAAATAAGTTAGTAGTAAATGTTTATGGTGATTGGGATGAATCTCATGAAATATAGCCAAAACTTATGGAATTTTTGTCTCTCAATAATTATATTATTTATAATTTGGAAACAGTTTAGTATGTGTCCCCTTATAAACTAGTTGATCGATCAAAGGTGAAGTACAATAGTATTTTTTGGGAATTCTGGCCATACATTGCTACTTTTCCCTTTAGTAAAGAATTCATTCCGGTCAATGCCACATTCTTTTATGGTAAGTCTACATGTTTTGTACTAATTATCACCAGATAGGTGGTAATCATGCTCCTATACCACTTGCATTCTTTATTTTTTAAAAGAATAATTTTGAATCATAGAGCTGTTTTTTGGCATGTGTATGCATTCATGTGACACAAAACCGGGGTGCGTGTCTAATATCTAATCATCATCGAGTGATTATAGAGGCCATAAATAGTGATGGAGTTTCATTTATAGAGTCCAATTTTTATTAATGATATTGTATTATACATATTGAATGTAATGGGCGTAATAATTTCAGATATGAGGCAATAATGAAGGAGGTCCTGATGATGGTTATTTTTTCTAAACTTACTTTTTTTAAAGAAATTTTAACTTCCCTTTTAATATATTATGATTACAAGGTTTCAGCATATGATCCCTAACAAGAAAGGATTGATAAACATATTGAAGATATTCTTATGTGCTAATGATGATGTGTATGAATATATTACGTAGATTTTAAGGGGAAAATTTTCATTAGCATATGATGATGGAAGAAGATTTGACCATATGACCACTGATACAATGGAGTGCATAAATGGGTCCCCAAAGGTGTGCTCAAGATCCTTATTATAGGGTTACTGTAGGAGAAATTTTATAGATGTGTCCACAACTTTTTTGAATAGTCCCAAAAGGTTTATCAGAGGATGGAAAATGGAATGCGTTTTACACATCATTTTCCAAGTTACATTGATCATATACTACATGAGGCTTCGAGGTGGAGTGTTATAACCTTTGATCAGGAAAACAATAGATATTAGGTAAGAGGGTATTATGAATGGGCTACATACACCAGTGGTCGAGTGCTTGTAGTCATGTTGGATAATTGGTATTGTGATTGCAGAAACATTTAGGCATTGCGATATCATCTTTCACATGTTTTTGCATCTTCTGCTTCGGTAAATATATCATGGGATCCCTATATTGACCTAGTGTATTAGATGATTATATTGGATAAATATTATATTTCATCTTGGATGCCTGTCAGAGACATTCATTCTATCTCATTGACTGCTGATTAGTCAACTATCATCCCTGATATTTCCAAGTTTTGTATGTTTGTTTTGTTTTCATTTATGTTTTTTTTTTCAATTTATGTTATATTTTAAATTATTGGATTCATACTACTAGGTTGATCCCTTGAGGAATACCAAATTATACTCAAATGTGTAAGGATATGGATTGGCCTCAACCATGTGGAGGGGGACTAGGATGCAATGTGTTTCACAAAGAATTACATAATCGTAAGAGGTGACCCCAAGTGGAAGGACAAAGCTCAACTTCCTACAATCAATGATCTAGTCAGTTCATTTTATCACAAATTTGTATTTTTTTTCATACGTAGATCTTTTAGTAATTAATCCACTTATTTCTTACTTTCTCTATTTTGACCTGTTTTAGTTTTGGTTTCTTTTATTTCTTTATTCTCTCAGAAAGAATTTTGTGATACCATAACTAATAAAAAATAAAGATACAAAAAAAAATGAATATATCATGCATCCACATGTTCAATGTGAATTTATCATTACTATATATTTATATAAAAAAATATAATAAATTAAAATTCATTGGGGATCAACAAAACAAGAAATTCATAAACTAATCCAACAACACCACCCACATATATTTGTCTACATTATTTTCTACGTTGTATTTTTTAAAATAAATGATTACAGTTTTTATTAAATTCAGTATAAAAAAAGTAGTTATGATATCATTTTTTTAGATGTAAGGTCCTCAATTGATCACATCCCAAGATAATCATGTTTTATGTATGTATTTAGAGGGACTTCTAGTGACTCCTTTTAGTGTGTGGAGATCTCATCTGTTCCATCATGTTTCACTCCATCCCACTATAATCCCCTATCTTCATCACGTTGGGTTATATGGCATAGCAATGTGTGACTTCACCATTGTCGGCCATCATCTCATTACTGCGCTCGTTGAGATATGGAATCCAGAGTCACATACATTACATTTTACAGAGAGGGTGACAACTATTACATAGTAGGATGTGTCCATTATGTTGGGCCTCCCCATCGACGGTGTGGCTATGACAGGCCAAGTTGAGGAAGATTGGTTCGATCTTGTTCATATATTACTGGTCATAGAGGTCCATGACGACGAAAAGTCCATATTTGGAAGTAGATTACACATTCCTTGGTTAGACCATCACTTTACACATCTTGAAGAGGATGCCGACGAGATCACAGTGTTGTGATTTATACATTCTTATATTTTGAGGTCGGATGGTGGTATTATTTTCATTGACCACTCCACTTCATTTATACATATGATGTATTTACCTTTACTAGAGGATTTTTACCAAGAATAATATTATAGTTGGGGGTCTTCTTGTATCTCATATACATATTGGGTGATATACAACACATGCTTCATCGATAAGATGCAGATCACCAGATGTGTTATTCTTCAACAGATGTGGCTATGGGAGCACATATCTCGCTTAGCTCCACATGCTCGTGTGCCATTACCTATAGATATTATGGCAGTGTCTCCACTTGGATGATAGTATGTTATTACTTCCTTATAATGTCTAACTTAACTGAATAAATTTCTATTATGAAATTTAACTATAACAGTTTTATCTATTGGTGGAGTCAAACACATTGAAATTAGGATACAGTGATGCAAGATGTATATTCCTGTAGACTTATGTTGGATATCCTTTGGACAAAAAAATTATGTGATTATTATTTATATTGTTATTTTATATTCTTTACTATAAATCTCTTCATTTATTAATTTATTAATCATTTTTTTCTTTCAGATTACTTTGATTCCATAAAATGATGATATCACCCCAAGTCATCCATAGCATTGTATGTTTATAATTTATACTAGATCAAGTATGGTTTCATTGATTCATATTCATATTTTAAATTTTAATCAAACTAAAATATTTATGAGGAAGTTCATATTCCATCAACCCATTCTTGACCCACCAAGTTAGTTACCTTCACTGCATTCTCTGAAGATGTCAGGGAAGAGAGACTTTGATTGGAGGAGATATCATACCACATATATTGATCTATGGGATATATAGGAGGAGTCTCAATTATGAGGGGTGCATATTTTACATTTGTATTTATTAGATTAGTTGGATTATGTGTCTTAGTACTATTAGTCACCAGTCATATTTCTAACATGACATGAACGGGGGCTTTCATGAGTTGGTATTCGTTCTTCCTTCCACTGTTGAGTATATTTTTTATTAACAATACTTAGCAATAGAATTTGTTCTCACGGGATGGTCATATAATTCATTTTCTTAATACCTCTGATCTAGTAGAGGGAGGCACATTTGACCAGACATATTTTCACAATGCTGTGGAAGAGTTGATTCCTTTCATGGATGAGATTTATCATGGAATTTTGTTTGATAAACCACATGATGTGGAGGATGATGAGCCTAATATAGATGTACCAGAGGGTGATTAACCTATTATGGATGTTGATGTTACATAAGAGAAGGTTGTTCATAATGATTAGCCAGATGCTCCTCTATATTCTCCGTCATGGCCAGAGGAAGATATAGTCATTAACCAGTTTGAGTTGGATGCTTTATTACACCCTACTGTGTAGACATCTACAACACATTATCCATCATATTCATATGTAGGAAATATTTCCATCCATCATCCACTATCCTTATAGGTAAGATAGGGTATAGGTAGTGATTCTACATATCCACCACCTGTCACACAAGAGGATATGGAAGTGGTTGCTATTGATGAAATATAGGAGTAGCATATGACAGAGCAGAGATGTTGACAGACATGATGTGGATGCATCCTATATACGTCTCTTTGTGAGAAAAAGGAGAATCCATGTCACAATCATAGATTAGATTGATATTAGATTTATGATACATGTTTTATATGCCCTAATATTATGATTTATAGAGTTTTGTTCTTTTTTAAATAAGTACCATACTAATATCATATTATCTACCAAAATCAATAATTACTATTTTCTATTCATATTAATACTTAGTATTATTATCTATATATGTATAATAAATCATATTCTTAAATTCATTAAAAAATATTAATAATATTTATTATTTTAAATTCAAAAACACTCTGGATGAAAAGATCTGTGTACATAAAGAAATCTTGAAAAATATTATTGGTCTCAATGATTTTAAATTGGATGTAAATTTCTAGAAGATAATGGAACATGAATCTTTGTTAAAAAAATTAAGTTTAATGAAGAATAATTTGAATGAATAATTGATATTTTTGAAGAGTATGTGATTATTATTGAAGATCAGAAAAACCACGATATGATATGTCTATAATTAGAAGTTCATTTGGCCAATTCTCAAAAAATACATATTCGGAATTTATAAAAGAAGGAGACAGTTTCTACTTGTACACAATCTTCACTAGAATATTTTATGGTTAAAATATATCCATCATGTGATACAATTATGGAAATTTTGGAAAACATTGATTTGATATTCTTCTAGAATAATAATCAATCCTTAATAGGGTTAATATTTGATAACCCATGAAGGCTACTATGGAACAAATCTCCACAAAAATAAGAATATATTGTGAGGAAATCATTTCTTCACCAATATAAATCCGAATTTTTTTTTTCAGAAGTGCAATCATGAATACTAGAGGAATTGGACCAACATCATTAAGAAACAATCTCAGTATTCCTATTCACATAATGAAATAAGGAAGATCCCCCATATTTCCATAATCATTGTTTAATTTATCTATTCTTATGATGAAAGGAATTGATGGAGAACCATGTACTCAGGGGGATAAAATGAGAAGAAGTGAGTGTGATCAATTACTGATCACAAATATAAAGATGTTATAATCCAAGAATGATTCCTTAATTTTTTTTCAAATAAAATTAAGAATCAGGGTCATTATTGATGAATTTTAAGACTGTGTTCTCTTATTCATGAAAATAAGTATAAAGCATATATCATAATGGTTTTATCATATTTTTGGTATCATGAAGAATAAGTATTGAAGAATATCATCCTTGGAACATCTCTAAAACCATTATTGAAGAGATCCACCATTATAAAGATGTTTATGAGTGGTTCCCTTGAGTGGGAGGTAAATAAATAAATATGAACTAACTACCAGAATTTGTATATCAATTAAAATCAATTCCAATTATTATAGAATGTTTTTGAAGATCATGTTATTGAATGAGGTATATTTTTCTAAATCTATCATCCTTTGTTAACAAATAAATAAAATCAATAAAAAGGGGTTTTAATTGAAATAATCAATGAAATAAGAAAAGTTTAGGTATGGAAGCACAAAAGGCTGCTTATACTTCTTGTTTCACTAGAATTTTTTTGATCAATTTGTTATAGTGAGTGCAAGAGTTTTAGGTTGATTGTTCTAATAAAAGATGTATATCACATTTAATATCTTCATCCTGAAATAAAATTTGATTACCTTTGACGACAAGTATATAAGTGATCATTTCAAGTGGCATCATGATTAGTTGGTAGAGGACAAAACTGTTTCCCAAATCAAATCACATTGTTTTCTACACTGAGTATGGCTCATGTAGACATAGAGTGAAATAATTGATGCCACATTTCAAAAGTATGAACTGATACCATTCTCACTTGAAAATTTTACAACCTATTAATATACAGGAGAGGAAGTGAAATGAATTCTGGGTAACGTAATGTGGATATATTAACATATTGAAATATTTAGTTAAAAATAATTTTTGATGTATGGATCTGCTATAAAAAAGAATGAAAAAACACTACTAGGGATCGAGCAGTGAACCAAGAATCATACCAATTGATTAAAATGGTCATGAAAACTATTATTAATATTTTTATTTATTTAATTAAAATTCATTAATATTTATTTATATTTTATACATATTGATGATTTTTTAATTAATATGTATTTATATTTAATTTTATTTAAAAATATTTATGATTTTTTAATTTAAATTTTTGGAGGAAGGATGAACCATGTTCACACTTTATTGAGAGGGATAAAGTGTGAATGAGGTCAACAATTCTCAAGATGTTTTTGTTAAATACATGGAACCTTATCTCTTTTTAAAAAAAACCTATAAAAATCCAATATAAACAAGAAAATGAAGGTATGTGGAAAAAATTACAATTCTAAATTATGATCCACATGCGAATTATTATTTCATGCTTAGATTTATCGAATCAAGCACAGTGAAGAATTTTTATTCTGAGTTTGGTTTTAAGGATTGGTCTTCATCACATTGTGTTGAGCTACTTTACTCAATTATCAATACTCTTCTTTCATTGAACGAGTCTTAGGAGTTCTTCTTCATCAAAATCACCCAAGATTTGAATAGGTGTTTTCATCAAAAAGGTTAAGCATGTTCCGACCTCAAATCCTTTATTGAATTAAATCAGATACTTATGAAGAATTAAATCTATGAATTTAATCCATAATAATTGGTGATATAAGAAGCCTCTATGGAATATTAATCAATAAGACTATATAGGGAAATCATTAATTGAAATTCCTATCCTCCGTCTTGAATTAACATCTTCATCAGAGTCAAATTAGTTTGAGAATATAATATTTAAATCTGTCTTGAATTTGACTGAATCTCCAGTTCCTAATTGATAGGAAAATTCATTAGTCAAAAATGAAAAGATATCGATTCACCCTATTCCATATTATACTCAACATTTAATTAGAGTTTCTCATTCAACCAGTGTTGGATTCTCAATTAACCATGGTTCCTATATGAATCTAAGCCTAGGGTTGGATCATCGAGCACCAATAGGTTCCAATATTTGGCATTCATAAAATCAAACTTGGGAAGTGAAACCATTAGTTCTCATTTTTGAAAAGATTGGTTCACATAAGTTATTAATTTGTGCAAAAAATGGGATTCTTTAAGAACTTTGAGTTATTCTCAATCAAGTTCGGCGGTTTCATCGACATGCTTTTGCATCAAATGGAGGTATGGATCTAGATGGAATTGTTCTATATCTTTGGATTGGTTCTTCATCAGTGATAATGTGTCAATAGGTATCAGGAAAAACTTGTTGGATTCAAGGACAATTAGTGTAGGGTTATTGACATGGTTGATTGCTGTGACTTCATGTAGTATATTGAAGCTCAACAGTCACTTGTATGTGTGAATTTATTTTAATTTTTAAATATAGAGAAAGGTATATAATTTGTGAAATTGATAAAAAAAAATTTGAAACATAATTTATTTTTGGTTTTTAGTGGTCTATTACGTGCATGATTCATTCAGTCAATCTAGATCAACCATGGTTAATCAGAAATTTGTAATAATTTTAGTGTGGTCTCTTGAAAAATAGTCATGTCATTGTTCACCCAAGGGTTTTTTCAATAAAAGTAATTGTGTCATTTATTAACGTTTAATTATATTAGGGGTTAAATTCAATGAAAAATAGTCTAAAATATTTTAAATTTTCAACTCACGTCAACCATATATCATTTAATAGTATTCTATAAGGCCTTATTTTAGTCTATAAAGAGTTTTATTTTGTTTACATACATTTTTTCAATAATTTTAATGAATAATCCCTTCATGTTTTTTAATATAAACATCTTCATCCAACAATTTATTCAAGAAGACATAGTTCTCATAAATTTGATAAACTATATACTGCTTGTGGGATCCTATGTCATGGTTTATTATGATAGACTCTATTTATTCAAAAGGATTTAATGTTTCTTCAAAATCAACTCCATCATCCTGTGAGTGATTATTTAACCCAATTCTTGACTTGTTCCTTATGAAATATCCATTATTATTCAACTTATTCCTGAAGACCAACTTGGTCCCATTGGTATTTTTATATTTTGGTCTTGGTAAAAGATACCAATTTGAATTCATCTCTATCTGATGTAGATAATCATCCATAGTTCCAAATATCCCTTTTTTTCATGAAATCCTCAACCACTGATTTTGGTCCAATTTGAGAGATATGAAATGTTTGGTAGTTATTTTTTAATATCCTCCATGCTTGATCTGGTGTGTACTAATTTCTAATTATGTTATTGTTGACATAGTGAAATGTGTTCCATGAACTTTTCAACATTATTGAATAATTAAACCTCACTTAGACCCCAAATACTGAATTTGAGAAGAAATGCACATTTTTTCCAAAAGGAGAAGATTGGATTTCTATGTGTCATGGCCCAAATTGACCTTAACTAGGCTCGAAAACTTCTCGGTGTGAGTCTCCATTTTTCATGACCTGGGGTGCGAGAGTGAATCCCCCATGGTAAAGAAAAATGAGTTCATCCAGGTGAGTCTCCCAAGTACCCCAAGCACTGTTGACATGCAATACCCTATGTTGCACCCACTTCCGTGAAAAGACCCATTCTCTTAGGTCCCATATTTTCATATAAATAGACCCCTAGGGTTTTCATTGGGATAGAAAATTTTTCTCAAAGGAAAATTGATACATAAATCACCCACGTGCATCTCTCAAGTCCTATAAAACCTTCTATGTAGTTTCCTAACACCTAAATAAGTTGTAATTAAAGGTGAATAGTGGAACTTGGTCCTCTTAGTGTTTAAAATAAACAACACCTATGAAGATACATTTGCATCGAGTATCTGAGAACATTGACTAGGCATCCCAATTATTGGGTGTCATCCTTTATATTGAAAAAAACGTCAAAAATAGTACAATGGTCTTCCAAAATGGATGATTTATGTGGTTGATGAATAATGAACCCCACCCAAGCTCAGAACAAAATCCAAAAAATCAGAACATCAACTATGGAAATATCATCAACAATAGTTCGTAAACAACCCTAACCCACAGGTATGTGGGATTTTTTAACCCAACCTTTGAGTTCATCCAACCAGGCCTGAATGGTTGTGAAGAAAGAAAAGGAACAACCCCAACTCTCAAATATGGGAGCTTTTTCACCTCAACAATCCCCTCCTTAGTGGAAACCAGTCTTATCCCAATTAGGGAAGATACCACAGAGTGAATCTTTTCAATTTTTCTTATTTCACGATCCAATATATTCACTTGGAACACATATTATTGAATTATCTAGAGATTCCCTTCAGATTACAATTCACCAAATAGACCCCAAGGAACTAAAAAAAGAGGACATGGTCCCATGGAGGGCATAGAGGAATGCGATCTCACATAAATACCAACAGAATGCCTGCGATGCACTAAAAAAATGTGAATGTCATCAACACCATCATTTAATACCATCTAGAACATAAGTCCAATTCAAAGGATTCTGAAGAAGAATTTCTTATTCATGATACTGTCCACACCGAAATGAATGTCTGAGGTGTGCGTACCCGAAACCATATGCTCACCCAGAATTTGGGCATCCCCTCAAATAATCTCCCTCTACTACTATAATGGTGACTAATAAGGGAAAGGGTAACTATCATACCATGTCTTACCTTCCCCCCAATGAAGGCCAATCCCTTTCACTAGAGGAAAGATTTTCTTAGCAAGAGGATGAAATGAGAGAGTTGAGAAGAATCAATAAAAAGTTACTCAGAGGCAATCTTCTTACCAGATATGCTTTGCAAGAAGACCCTAAAACCGAACTTCAAGTAGGAATACTTCATGATAGAGGTTTTACTGCAACAAATGGATCATATATGAACCATCCATTTAACATGGGACATCAACAACCAATATATTTGATTCCTGCAATTGAAAATCATTAATTCCTCCTTTGGGTGCACTACTAGAACATGGTCAGGAACATCTTTACAGGCCTGACCCTATTTGTTATTCACGAAATATACTCGTGGTTCCTCTACCAGTGGTCCTGCTAGTTTTCTCACCCATTCATGATCTACCCACCACACGTATTTAGGTCTTAGCTCAGCCAAATATTCCTAAAATTCTAATGAACATCATTGATTCACTAAAGAATCTATTAGAAGCCATTATAGGACAGAGTGATCTGGTACATCCATAAAAGAAATATTACCTTGAATGGGTGGATCCTACCCCTCCTCTAAAAAACATTCGGGATTCTATATTTCTAATTTTAATTTTTTCTAGATATCCAAAGATGCACTTGGAATATTTCATCTCTCGCTATGATCCCATGATGGTGACCCCTAAGCAACAGGAAGCAGTGAAACTCGAATGCTTTGTGAAATCACTGAAATAGATATCCTTTGTATGGTACATGATTTTGCATCCCTGATCGATTACCTAATGGGAATATCTATGTTTGAATTTACTCTTCAAGCTTAGCATAACGCTATAGAAGACAATAATCTTTGATCTTAAAAACTGAAAACAAGTTAGAATGAAATGGTCTCAAACTTAATTTCTCAGTGGAAAGTAATGATTTTCTCCTTGAACTAACCACTCCCTCTAGAAAAGTTGTTGTATATATTTTTAGAAAATCTCCATGATGAATTTCACACACTATTGATCCCCAGGAAATACATAGGACAGTTTCAGGATATTGCTGCAATTGCTCAACAGTTGGAAAACTCCATCAATGTGAATAAATACAACTTCCATGTAATTACATCAACTCAAGAAAATAGAATAGGAAAGGGAGAGGCTACTATAGTTACACTTAAGCGGCCCCCTATACCCACACCCATTTCAAATTTTTACTGCACCGCACCGCATGGCTCCACCACCTGAGAATCAATAGTAACGACCACCTGGTCAAGATGATGAAAGATATCATAGAAAGAAACAATTTGAAGAGTTAAAAAATAAGGTTTGTTTCTTTCAAAATCAAAAGACCCCAGATACTTCATCATATATTTGGAAAACCAGTTAGTCTAGTTTCCAAAGCCCATGAAGTCTAAAAAAGAAGGTGATATGGATCTCTTAATCTATTTCCCCTTTTATAAAATTCTTGGGCATCTCATCCGTGAGTTTTTTAAAGGAACTCCTACAAAAGATGGTAGATTTTGGGCAAGTGAAACTGATGAATTCACTTTCCTAGGTAGCATATGATTATGTTACCAATCATGAGGAGGAAGGCGAGTAGTAAAAAGGTTAAAGAAAGAGTGCACAAAATTTTGATGACTGTATGGTGAAAAGAACCATCAAACGAAATCATATCATTCTAAAAACACAGTAGAAATATCCAACTATTCCTTCTTCCACTTCTACTATAGTAAATCTATCTTTATTAAAATACTTGTCCTCTAAAGGGCCATCCTAAAAAAAGTGACATGGCTGGAAGGATCAAGGAAAAAAATAAGAAAATGAGCCTGTTTTAAGGCCAATGTTTTCCTTGACCTTGGATGATTTCATTCCAACCATCTCAGAAGCACGAGCACCACCCCAATAAATAGTATAGAAAGAGTTGACACCCCATGCATAATCTTCATCAGATGAATAGTTGATCTATGGTACTGTTAATGTTATTAACATAATAGATCCCTACAAAAATGATAATAATGTGCATGAAACTAATTTTCCCACACATAATTGGGGAACTGGGGGAAGAGTTTATCAGGGTAATGGATATAGGGGAATATGTGGTTGTGCTAGGATTCACCACATCAACCAAACCCCCACTCAAACCATCTACGTGGCTGAAAATCATGGGAAAGCTCTCCAGTGAGCTCAACATGAACAAGAGAGTTCTTCCTCCACACATTACATGGTCTTCCCTCACATGATTATATTAGAAGACTATTTATAGGATATTCCACCACCTCTTTGGTTGGTAGGATGACCTAGCAATCCTAATCCACGATGAAATAAATCACTTCCAACTCCTTCCCAAAGAGATAGTTCATCCACATTAGAAACATCAGGTCCTAAAGTTCTTACAAAAGACAATATTCATTCCGAAAAGCAAGGAAATTTTGACCAAAAATATGATGTCTTGAAGAAATTATCCCAATTTTTTTGTTAATTTATCAATCCTCAATTTTCAATGTTTGTAAAATGACCTTTAGGGAGCACTCATTGAGGAATTGTAAATCCCTAAGTAATTTGAAGTTGAGGTCACTGCTATTGAAGTATATCATGCGAAGAATGATACTATGGAGTGCCATGAAGTCATCTCCTTCAATGAGCTAGATGAGTATGCTGGCATATAAGGACATGTCAGACCATTGTATATATCCAACAGGCTAAATGACATTGATATCCAATGAGCTTTCATGGATAATGGTTTAAGAGTAAAACTCATCCCAGTTTGGACACATCGTCAACTGGGTCTCAATGAATGTCACATTTCTCCCTCCACTTTTATGTTACAGAGTTATGACCAGAATAAGCAAGAACCACTCAGTGAGATCACACTTAGAACTCAGTTCAGAGATCTTGTTCCCAACTCAGGGTTCATGGTGGTCTGACAGGACACAACATTCAATGTTCTATTGGGAAGACCTTGTAAACATCAACATGCAGTCATTCCTTCTTCATTCCTCTAATGTTTCTAATTTCCCATCAATAGTAAAATTGAGACATTGTATGGATACATGACCCCATTCAAATCTTACGAGACATAGTACATTGATGCAGGGTTCATCACAATGAAGGGAAACAATCAATGGCTAATGATGTTGCCCGAATCAATGACTCGTATGGATTGGAGATGATTCCAGCTAACCCTTTTAAGTACTTTAGTGAAGATTATGTGATGCCAATTAATCAAATTGAGTGGGTGGACTAGAATTTATGAATTCATTCAGCAACTTCTATAGTTTCAATCACAAAAATTGAGCTCGATGAAACTAATGAAGTTATCAACCCTCCGGTTGATAATGAAAGCTCGAATGAAGATGTCTCTATTTCGTCCCCGGAGATTCAAAAAGCTCAGTTACGTCAGCTAGACTAGAAGAAGCTAATTTGAAAATCTGAGATAGTTAAGTGACTCATTCTCAGTCCCTCTTTTCTCCTTTTGGAATCCAAAAAGGATGTATGCCAGTAAGTGAGCCGAATATGATTTCCTAATCCTTTGGATTTCCAAATGGAAACTCATGTATTCCCTTAGATGAACTTGTTTTATCATTTCCTCCCTATGAAGAAGAACAAACTATAGAGAATGATGAAGTGGAAGAAGAAGAAGAAGATCACAGGGATTCCCCTCCAGCATTTGAGTAAGGAGTCACCCCAACTATAGATGAATTCAGAGAAATAAATTTGGGTACAAAGAAAGATCCATGCCCCACTCCGACTAGTGTGTCAATGACTCCTGAAGAACATGAGGTATGCTTATCCTTTCTAAAGTAGCATCGAGATGTGTTTTGCTAGAATTGAACAGAGTTGTCAGGCCTTGACCCAAAGGTGGCCACCCATCACTTAGGATTTACAAAAAATCATAGGGGACACAAACATGCAGCTAGGTGGACGCCCCTGACACACACATCAATGATTGTGGTTGAAGTGGACAAAGTCATCAAGGCCGGTTTTATCCGAGAGGTACAATACCCAAAATGGCTACCCAACATTGTCCCTGTGAAAAAAAAGAATGTGAAAATCAATGTTTATATAGATTCAGAGATCTCAACCGGTATTTTCCTAAAGATGACTCCCCAATTCCAATCACAGAACTCATGATTGATGCAACAACTGGTTATCAAGCCCTCTAATTCAGGGATGGTTACTCTGGGTAAAATCAAATCTGGATGGCCCCAGGAGATGAATAAGCCACAGCTTTCAGAGCCCCTTATAAAGCATTATTCTATATAGGAATGTACTTTGGCTTGATGAACGTTTGGGCCACATACAAACATGCTATGTATCACATCATCAAACCCTTCATGGGAAAATTTGTAGAATGCTACATCGATGATCTACATGTCAAATCCCAACAACGTTATATCAACATGGATGATCTAGAAATCATATTCATCAAACTTTAACACTATGGGAAATATTGATATTTGCGATGGGGAAAGGTCCTTGTCACAATAGGTTTGACGCAAGTTGAATGTCAAACCACGGGAAGGGTATTTGCGATGGGCTTATACGCCCGTCACAAATACCTATCATCATTTTTTAGTATTTTCCACGCGATTTATCTCCCATTGCAAATAGTATTTTGATAGGCTGGTATTAGTGATAGGACCTATCACAAATACCTTTTTAACAAATGCCCAAATTTAATAGATGTTAGCATTTGTGTCGAGATCCCCACCTTAAATAATCTAACTTATATATACCACATCCATTTTTCCCATTCCAATCCTTTCTCTACCCCTCTCCCTCCCTACTCATATTTTTTTTTCTCTCAAAATTTTTCAATGATTAAAATTCTAAATCAGAGCAATATTTGCATGTTATATCCTTTAGAAGATTTAGTTTTAAGGTGTTTATCTATTTATTTAATTTTTTAGTCAATTCATTTTAATTTATAATTGTTATAATTATTGTTAATTATCTATAATTAAATTAAATTAGAATTAGATAGTTTTATTTATCATTTTTCATCTTTGCAAAAAAATATGTGTTATTAGTATTAATTAGTATTAATTGATAGATATTATATTAATTATTATTAATTAGCAGTAATTACTATTAATTAGAAAAATTATTAATAAGTAGTTAGGATTAGTGATAATTAGTAATAAATAGAGATAATTAGTAATAAATTGAAATATATATCTATAAAAAGTAGTAAATAGTTATACTAGTGAAAAGTAGAAATAATTAGCGGTCACTAGTAGAAATTAGTAATAATTAGTAATAATTATTGGGAATAACAAATAATTAGAAGTAATTAGTAATAAATTGTAATAGTTCGAAATAAACTTTAAGAATTAGTAATAATTAGAAATAAATTGTTATAAATTTTAATTAGTAGTAATAAATTGTAAAAAATAATAATAATCAGCGACAATTAGTAATAATTAGTAATAATTAGAAATAATTAGTTATAATTAGTAATAATTAGTAATAAATTTAAATAAAATGCAATAAATTGTAATAATTAGTAATAAATAGTAATAATTTGAAAAAAATAGTAATGAGTAGAAAGAAATTTTAATAGATAGAAATAATTAGAAATAAATAGTATAATTTAGAAATAAATTTAAATAACTCGAAATAATTACAAATAAAGTATAATAATTAGAAATAATTACTAATAAACTGTAATAATTAGTAATAATTACTAATAAATTGTAATAAATAGTAATAATTACACATAAATTGTAATAATTAGTAATTTGTAATAAATTGTAATAATTAATAATTAGTAATCAATTGTAATAATTAGTAATTAGTAAAAAATTGTAATAATTAGTAATTTGCAATAAATTGTAATAATTAATAATAATTAGTATGAAATTTTAAAAATTAGTAATAAATTTTAATAAATTACACCAACTAGTAATAAATTTTAATAATTAGAAATTTTTTTAATAATAACAATAAATGGAAATAATTAGTAATAAATTGTAATAATTATTAATTAATTTTAATAATTGCTAATAATTTTTAATAATTAGTAATAACTAGTAATAAATAGTAATAATTAGTATTAAATTGTAGTAATTAGTAATATATTGAAATAATTAGTAATAGATTTTAATAATTAGTAATATATTGTAATAAATAATAATAAATTGTAATAATTACTAATAAATTGTAATAATTAGTAATAAATTGAAATAATTATTAATAAATTTTAATAATTAGTAATAAATTGTAATAATTAGAAATAAATTGTAATAATTTCTAATAAGTTGTAATAATTTGTAATAATAAGTAATAATTAGAAATAAAGTATAATAATTACTAATAAATTATAATAATTAGAAATAACTTGTAATAATTTTTAATAAATTGTAATTAATTGTAATAATTAGTAATAAATTGTAATAATTAGTAATCAATTGTAATAATTAGTAATAATTAATAATAAATTTTAATAATTAGGAATAATTAGTAATAAATAGGAATAAATAGAAATAATTAGAACAATTAGCAATAATTAGAAATACTTATATATAATTGGATATAAATAGCAATAATTTGGAATAATTGGTAATACAATGTAATAATTAGTAAAAAATTGTGATAATTAGTAATAAGTTGAAATAATTAGTAATAATTAGCAGTAATTAGTAGTAAATTTTAATAATTATTATTAAATTTTAATAATTTGTAATAAATTTTAATAATTAGTAATAATTAGAATTAAATAGGAATAATTAGTAATAAAATGAATTTCTTGTAATAAATACTATTATTTAGTAATAATTAGTAATTATTAACAATAACTAGTAATAATTAGTGATAGGTAGTAATATTTAATAGTAAATAGTAATAATTATTAATAATTAGTTATAATTATCAATAATTATGAATAGATATAAATAATTACTAATAATTAGCATTAATTAGAACTAAATATCAATAATTATGAATAAATAGAAATAATTATGAATAAATAGAAATAATTAGAAATAATTAGAAATAATTAGAATGATTAGAAATAGATAAAATAATTAAAATAAATTGGTACAATTTCCAGTGGAGTAATAATTTGTACTGAATTAGAAAAATATCTAATGGATCGGTGACAACTCTTTTACATGACATATCATCTCCTTGCAACATTCTTGCACTGAAATAACAATGATAAATCTACTTCGATGTATGAATATCCATTTTCATATTCAAGATAATAAAGAGAAGAGCGACGAGGCCCCCTGCTCTCTATTCTTGTGCTTACAGGAATGGATATGCATACGCTAGAGAATATGTTTCATTGTTATTTCAGTGGGAGAATGTTGTAAGGAGATGAGCCGTTGGGAAAATGAGATACCACCAATCTGGTAGAAATTTATCCACTCATAATTAGTTGTAATTAATATAAATTAACTATAATTTATAATAATTAATAGTATTTAGTAAAAAATATTATAAATCAGTGTAGATTAGTATACATTTTAAATGAAATACAACAAATAAATACGAAATAATAGAAATTATTTTTAATTTCTAGAAAAGTGATTTTAGGTTTCATTTATTTTTTTGATTGTGTTTTATTATATCAAATTATTCAAGAAAAACTAATTATTTTATATATTTTTTGAGAAATATGAAACAAGGAAGTCAATAGTAGTCATTATTATATGATCGTGTTTGGATAAATCAGCACAAAAATCCCAACCATTCTGGTTTTAATCCTATATATATTGATGGCGTTGAAACATTTTTATTATTTGTATCATAAAAACTAGAATTTGTTTTAGAAGATAAAATTAATTGTCTTTGTAAAAAATGGTCTATAAAGACATTTTCCATATTTGACAATGTTGGGGGGTCATCTATTGCATTTTGGTTTTCAAACAGAATATGTTTTTTGGTATCAACAGGGTGAAAACAGTTCTAGAAAATATACTAATAGTATGGTTCCAGATCCATCATGGTTTCAAAATTTAGCACATGATGTGGTTGGTTCGTCTTTTCAACAAACTGAAACTTAGGATGATATTGATTCAACTCCTAAGTTGGAATCACCTAAATTTTATGATTTTTTGAGGTCCAATGAGGATTCCTTATATTATGGTTATAAGAAAATTTGAAGTTGTTGCAAAATATATGGCCATTAAATCATATAATGGAATGTCAAATAGTTGTTTTGATCAGATTTTCTATTTGGTTAAAAAAATATTACATGAAGAAAATGTTTTTCTTTAAAATTTTTATGATATCAAGAGACTGGTTTGTAATTTGGGTCTTGGTTTACAGAATATTAATGCATGTTCAAATGATAGAATATTATATTATGATGAAAATGAGTCATTGGATAGTTTTCCCACATGTAGACAATCGAGCAATAATGAGGCTCAACTAGGGAAGTCTAGATTGATTCCTGTAAAATAGTTGAGATATTTCATACTTACACATAGATTTGAACTTTTATTTATGTCTTTGAACATAGTGGCATTGATAAAATAACACCAAACCAATACTTCAACTATTAAAAGCTTAAATCACCCCTCTGATGGTGATTTATGGAAACGTTTTGACCACGTGCATTCGTATTTTGATTTAGAATCCCGAAAAATGTGACTAAGTATTTTTACTAAGAGTTTCTATTTATTTGGTACTTAGGGTAGTCAGTATTAATGTTGTTCAGTCTTTATAACTCCCTAAAATTTACCTCCTTGGATATATATGAAGTAGCCTAATATCTTTTTGATCTTATTAATTCAATAACATCTGAAAAAAATATTGATGTTTATTTGAAACCATTAATTTATGAGTTAATTTTATTATAGAGTAATGGTGTCAATACATATGATGTTACTACAATTTTTTTTTCTACTGATAGTTGTACAGATTTGGAAAATTAGTGACTTCCAAGAATAAGACATGTTATATGGATAGAGTACACATGGTCCAAAATCATGTTTGTACTGTATGAGAGACAACAAAGTGTTTACACTCTTCCATGAAAAAAACATTGTTTTTTCAACTGTCATCGTAGATTCTCTCCAACAGATCATCCTTTTAGGTGAAATAAATATCATTTCAGAAAAGGTACAATTGAAAGAGATGAACCACCAAAAATGATATCAGGTATAGATTTAAAATAAATTGTCTCTTCATTACCTCCCATCACATTTAGAACAACAATAAACCAATAGAAAATTGACTTCTTTGTGAAAGAACACAGTTGGATAAAACAGATGATTTTTTGGGATCTTCTATATTGGTCAGATTTATTGGTCTATCATATGTTGCTTGTCATGCATATTGATATGATCAATTTTGAAAAATTATTTCATACTATTTTGGATACAATAGGTAAGACACAAGATATTTTAAAGGCTCGATTAGATCTTGCCCAAATTTTTAGGCGACCAGAAATTGAACTATTTGAAAATGTCAGATCACAGAAGTTAATGAAACCAAAAAAATGGTATACGCTATAAAAAAAATTATTATTATTTTTTCATTGGATTTCAAATTTCAGACTTCCATTGGGCTATGCTTCTAATTTAGGCAGTTGTGTCCGAAATAGTCATATTAAAAGATTAAAAAGTCACGACTTTAATGTTATAATGGAAAGGCTTATGCCAATTGGATTAAAAGGTTTGTTTAATTATATCATTTGTGATGCAATAGAAAACATATAATATTATCTCTGAGACATTTGTGCAGTGACAACAGACTACAATGCTCTAAACAGACTACAAGAAGATATTGTTTTAATTTTAAGTAAATTGGAAAAAATATTCCTGTCGGTTTTCTTTGACTCAATAGAACATTTGATATTACATTTTATGCATGAAGAAAAATTTAGAGGTCTGGTATAGTTCCTATGGATGTACCCATTCAAGAGATGCATGTAGAAATTGAAGAAAAAAGTACATAACAATGCAACGGTTGGAGGCTCAATTGAAAAAGCTAATTTACAAGAAGAAATTTATTTTTTATGCCTTAATTATTTTCAATATGAATATTCCTAAAATCAAAACTGCATAGTCCATAACGAGGGAAATATTGATGATGAAATGGTCAACAAATTTTTAGTTTTTAATAATCCCAACCTTTTCTTTGGTGGAGTTCATAAACGATGGATTTCAAATGATGAACATCATAGAGCTCATACATATGTTCTTCTCAACCATGAAAAAATGGAACCATTTGTACTATGAGTACTCCTATCACTTATTCTATAATATTTCTTATAGTAAATTAATATTATTTTATTTTTAGGTTATATGATAATCATATCAAGAAATAACTTTTATAATTTACAACAACAAAACTTTTTGAAAAATGTCGGCCAAATAATTTTTCCAACAGGTTTAAAAAAGTGGTAAAATAAATTATTTATGGTTTAACATATAAAATAAAATTATTACTTGTTATATTAATAATTATTTTACAAATGTTCAGGTATCTCAATATATTGATAAAATTGATAATCGATTGTTTGTATTGGGTAACCCACCATCCAAAATGCTAGAATATTATGATGCATATGTGGTGAATGGTTTTCAATTTCATACACGTGAATACAGGGAATAAAAAAACAATCAATATTGGTGTTTTCTTGAGAGGATCTCATTATAGAGAAACTAATGTTGACATTTATGGCATGCTGGAAGAAATAATTGAGGGGTGTAATCTGGTTTAGAATTACATAACGTTGTTTAAAAATCAGTTGTTGGATAATGAGAGAGTCTTGCATGTTCATCCGACCCATGGATTCATTGATGTTAAATACAAAATTATTTTTGTAGTAAAAGAACCATTATTGTGGATCATCAGGCCCATCAAATATTTTATACAAATTATTGGGTAACTTCAATAGAGTTGGGTGATTGGTGGTGCATAATAAAAATTAAACATTGAGAAAATCGGTTTACTCAATGTTAATTTGGTTCTGATGAAGTCAAAGGAATTGAAAATTTTCAAGAGACTACTCCAAATCCATATTTTTCATGAAGATACATGAATATCGATGATGAAACCCCACAGTTAAGGATTCATGGTGATGATGATGTTAATGATGTTCCAAATGATTTTGAAATGAAAAAAGATGATGAAACTGAAACTCATATGGAAATTGATGACGCTGAGGAGGTATATAAAAAAAATTGAAATCTTTATATATGAAGATGAAGATAGAGATAAATATTGAGACATTTAAATGCAGATTATGATTGTAAGAACCAGGATCTTCTTTTCATTTATGTTTTTCTTTTCTGGTTGTCTATGAGGAAAAAGAGGTGTTTATGAAAAATTCAAGAGTACATGCCGTATATTTATAATTACACACCATGTACTGGCCGGGTAGTGGATGAGTACATGGCCGTGTGTGGTGACCTAAAGATAGCCTAAAGTGGAAGATGGAAATGGAATGTACACGTCATGTACTTTTAAAGAACAAGACATGTACTTTAAAGAACACGTCGTGTACTTTATTTTCTTAATTAAATGTACCGGGGTCACGTCTGATAGATAGAACACACTTCATCTCGACCTATCTCATCCAGGAGCATCCATATGGTCGCAGATCTTCTCCGGGCCCCCGACTCGCCGTCCGTTCCCTAAATTGTCCACTGTCGATTGCGTTGGAATCTCATTGGTCAGATCTCTTTTCTTCTTGATCTTCATCTCCAGATTTCTTTTATTCTACAAGATATCCTCAGTTGAACATCTTAAGAGTTTTTGTATATCTATGGATTTCTAGGGCTATTCAAGGCCCAATGTTCACATATATCGATATCACGACACCGAGATAGGTGTTTTGTGCCTTTCTGTAGTTAGTATTTGAGTTATATGTGCAAAAGTTCCCAATACCCTCATTCAGGGTATTGTGTTTTTATGGTTTTATCCCCCTTTACTTTCCAGTTATGCCTCTTTTTATTGGATATAGGTTAATTGTTTGAGAATAGTGTTATCTATTCTAATCAATGGATGTTTTGACCATGTTTTCTTATTTTTGACAGTTTGGTATAGCCTTTCCCATTAGGCTGCTTCTTACTTTCCAGGCCTATTATTTTTGGGTGAAGTGATTATTATTTGACATGCTATAATATTTTTTATTTTTGTATCCAATTAGTTCTTCAGGATTACTTTGACTGGTGATTATCGTTTGTGCACGATAGCTTTAGACGGGGCTGCGGGAATCTGGTATAGTGAGACCATAGGGAAAATTGACGTTGATGGATTTCCTAGAGTATCTATTTTAATTATCATGATGTAATACTATAAGGGGGTTTGACGTTCAGTGCTTTCTCAGAGTTTCTATAGTTACGTTATGCGGCCACATGAGAAATTGACATTGAGTGCTTCTTAAGAGTGTCTATAGGTTATCGTTAATGAACTATAGAGAGAATTGATAGTGAGTGCTTCCTCAGAGAGTCTTTGATTACACATGACTATAGGGGGAATTAAAGGTGAGTGCTTTCTCAAAGAGACTTTTCTATATCCCTGTAAATTGAACATGAGGGGACATGTTGTGAGAAAATTCCCAAAGGGTTTCTTGTATTGTGTTTGGTTGATTGAATTGTTGAATGTAAATGTTACAATTAAAACTGTAGGTTTGTTTACTATGTGTACCTCATTGTTTACAGTTTCATATTGTTTATTTCCTGCCATATATATTCACTAACTATTAGGCATATATCATTGGGTGGTTTAATACTAGTATTAGTCTCACACCCTGTTCGGGTCATGATTTTGGGCCCAAATAGATTATATTGTTGCGGGTCTAGATAAGGGAATGTGCTCTTCTACTTCAGTTACTTGATAGCTATGGAGTTTGAGAGCATGGGACCAAGCTGGTGCTTACGATTCTATAGAGTTGTTTACTTTCATTTCGTTATACTTTGGTTTAGTATTTTCTTACAGCATTGTGACGTCACTAGTGCATAAAACATTTTTAACGTCACCATTTTATATGTCGGTTATATATAACTGACATGAAAATCTGTGATATGTGGTTTATTACGTCGGTTATTTTATAACTGATGTAAGAAATACTTAGAGTCATTTTTTATCATAGGTTATTTTAACAACCGACATAAAAAATGAGGTATCTAACTACTTTTTCAAGTCGGTTATGAAATAACCGATGTAAAAAAAGCGGCAACGGAGGCGTTTTTTACGTCAGTTATTTGATGACCGACATAAAAACCCCAACCGTGGAGTTTTTTACATCGGTTATATTATAACCGATGTAAAAAACCATCACATGGCAGTTTTTATGTCGGTTATAAATTAACTGACGTAAATTGTGGTTTCTGATGTGTTTTCTAAGTCGGTTATAGAATAACCGACGTAAAAAACCAACACACTGCTTTTTTTACGTCGGTTATAAAATAACCACTGTAAAAAATGTTGTATTTGATACATTTATAACGTCAGTTATTATAATAATTCATTTTATAAATGTAATAAAATATTTTATAACATCGGTTATTAAATAACTGACGTTATAAAACATTTAAAAAATTTATCACGCCCCGTGGATCGTCTTTTCGGATTTTTCGATCGACAGAACTGTGACTCGTCTCTCTCGCGCATAAATCCTAGAATCAACTCTTCGATCATGTTTCATTAAACTCGTTTTTCCATCATCTTTGATCATCTTTACTCTCCCCGGATCTATCATCTCCACTCGCAACACTTAGGTAAGCCTCCCATGAATTTATTTCATTTTTTTCCCGGATAGTCTATATTTACGTTTTAAAATGTTTTTGTTTAAACTAGGTATGATTCTTTGATTTCAAACCCTCTTACCTCATTTTTCCATAATCATCTTATTTATTATCACCATATCTATTATATCGACTCGCAATATTCATGTAAGCCTCACCTACTTCTATTTCGTTTGTTTTTGTTTCGCGGATGCCCTACATTTATGGTAATATTTGTTGTCATTGAAAACTAATGATCTCATTCACATATATTACTGCAATTTATATCTAAACCATTGTGATACACCCATTTCGTGTACTAGTGTGATTTATTTTATATGTATCTATGGTTTTTCGTGGTGGCATGTTTGTTTTGGATCCTTGGTTGTTTCAATTTTTGGGTATCACTTTTTGTTGTTCCATAAACTATTTATGTTGCTTATTCTCGTAGACTATTATAAGTCTTCATATTCTATTGAAAACCGATTTATTGAACAATAGATCATTTTAGACTAGTAGGAGATACAGTTCATGGTTCTCATTTTGAATAATGGCATGATACCAAAACTAGTAGCTTGATTTTAAACTCCCTAGATATGCCAAAACTAGTAGCTTGAGGTTAAAATCCCATGGTTATAGGGGATTGTCCAGAGGGTTGGGGGCTGTCTAGGGGGTTGGGGGCTATCCAGAGGGTTGGGGGCTGTCTAGGGTTTCCATGGAGGTGGGGGGGGGGGGCAGTCCATGAGTGTGTGTGTGTGGGGGGGGGGGGTCCAAGGGGGGTGGGGGGGGTGTCGAAGGGGTGGGGGCTGTCCACGGGGGTGTGGGTGGGTGGGTGGGGGGGCTATACAAGGGGGGTGGGGCATGTCTAGAGGGTTTGGGGGTTTGTCCGGGGGGGAGGTGGGGGCTGTCCAGAGGGTTGGGGTGTCCAAGGGGGTAGGGGTGGGGGTGGTGTCAAGGAGGGGTGGGGGTGTCCAAGGGGGTGAGGGTGCTGTCGAGAGGGGAGGGGGCTGTCCAGGGGGTCGGGGGATATCCAGAGGGGTGGGGGACTGTCCAATGGGGTGGTGGTGTCCAAGGGATGTCCAAGGGGGTGGGGGTGGTGTCCAAAGGGTTCGGGGGGCTGTCAAGAGGGTTGGGGGTGTCCAGGGTGTCCATGGAGGTGTGGGGGGGGGGGGGGGGGTCCAAGGGGGTGGGGACTGTCTAAGGGGTGGGGGCTGTCCAATGGGGTGGGGGCCTTTCCAGAGGGTTTGGGGGTTGTTCGGGGGGGGGGGGTGTCCATAGGGTTGGGGGTGTCCTAGGGGGATGTCCAAGGGGTTAGGAGGTGTGTGGTGGTGTCTAGGAGGGGTGGGGGTGTCCAGGAGGGGTGGTGGTGTCCAAGGGGGTGGGGGTGTTAAAGGGGTATGGGTGGTGTCCTTAGGGGTGGGGGTTGTCCATGGGTATGGTGGTGTCCAGGGGGTGTCCAAGGGGGTGGGGGTGGTGTCCAGGGGGTGGGGGCTGTCCAAGGGGGTGGTGGTGTCCAAGGGGGTGGGGGGGTGTCCAAGGGGTTGGTGGTGTCCAGGGGTTGTCCAAGGGGGTGGGGGTGGTTTCCAGGGGGTGGGGGTTGTCCAAGGGGGTGGTGGTGTCCAGGGGGTGTCCAAGGTGGTGGGGGATAAGTTTCAGTTGGGATTGACTATTTCATCGTGGTTTGTGAGATTATGACATGATGATTGTATTGTTTCATGGATATTGGTGTTGCAATATGATTCTATTTGGTTATATATATTTTGAACAGTCATTGACTATGAGAAAATTATGGGTTATGGGGGAGACCATGTCGTGGTTTTCAAATATGTGTTGTTATCGTGACCCTATTGTGCCATGATGATTGGCTTTACATTGTGATTTTCTCCATCTGAGTTTTTATTTTAAATTTTATTTGATTCTCAGGTTTACTCCATTTTCTCCAATTTTCTATCATCCATTGGAGGCCCCATGGATTTCTTTGATTTGATGGAATTTAAAACTGTTATATCTAACTATATTTTATTTTTAAAATCATATTCAAGAAATTTTTTTTACATACTCATGTATTTGTTTTGTATTTCAATATTGTTTTACATTCAAATTATGATTTTTTAATATAAACATATATTAGTCTTATCTTAAAAATATGTTTAATTTTGATATTTGTTAAAGGTAATAATTAATTGAAGTTGGATTACGGTACATCGAATGAGCAATGAATATGAGGAAGGTGTTGATGCATTTTTGGAATTTTCTAAACGAAAAGTTCCAAGTACTGGCATTTTTTTTATGTCCATGCTTGAAATGTTTGAATATGAAGAAGTTGAAAAGTAGAGAGATAAAAGATAATCTGATTTGTCATGGTTTTAATTTAAGTTACAACCCTTGGATTTGGCATGGTGAAACTAGATAGAATGTCACTGATGATGATGATTTGCAAGATGGTGACTCCAATGGAATTGAAGAAATGATTCACAATATTTCAGTAGAACAAATTGAGATAGTACCGACAGTTGTGCGTCTATATGGTGACACTGAAAAACCATTATATCATGGTTGTACAGATTTTACAGTTTTGTCAGTGGTGTTAAGATTGATTAACCTGAAGGCGAAACATGGATGGAGTGACAAAAGTTTTACATAGCTGCTACAATTGATGAAAGACATTCTTCCAAAAGATAATGATCTTCTAGATTCACATTATAAGGCCAAGAAAATATTATGCCCGATGTGATTTGGAAACAAGAAAATACAAGCCTTTCTGAATGACTGTATGATATATAGGAAGGAATATGAATTTCTGTTAGAGTGTCATAAATGTTGGAAATCATGGTATAAGGTGAAATAAAAATCACAATATGATGTATAGATTACAAATATCCCTTCAAAGGTATTTTGGTATCTTCCTATAATTCATCATTTCAAACGTTTATTTTCTAATTCACATGATGCAAAAAGATTAAGATGGCATGCTGATGAGCGGTTATGTGATGGAAAAATATTCCATCCAGCTGATTGTCCACAATGGAAGAATATTGATGAGAAGTATCCAACATTTGGAAATGAAATTAGAAATCTCAGACTAGGGTTGTGCACATACGGAATGAGTCCATACCGGACCCTCAGTAGCACACATAGTTCATGTCCTGTTTTATTGGTAATTTACAACCTCTCTCTTGAGGTTTGTATGAAGTAAAAATATTTCATGTTGAGTATAATGATCTCTAGTCTAAAGCAACCCGACAATGATATTGATGTTTTCTTGTCACCGTTAATTGACGATTTGAAACTTGTATGGGAGGATGGTATTAAGGTGTATGATTCTAATAAAAGGGAAATTTTTCAACTGCATGCAGTGTTTTTTTTTCACTATAAATGACTTCCCAGCATATGTAATTTTTTTGGATATAGTGTTAAATGGAATAAAGCTTGTCCAATTTGCGAAAACAGACATCATATTGTCAATTGCATCATCGGAGGAAAATAGTGTACATGGGTCATCGAAATATTTTGCCTATAGATCACTCTTATAGAAGACTAAAAAAGGCATTCAATAGCATACAAGAATTTGATATTTCTCCAAAACCTTTATCCTCTGATCTGTATTTTGAGAGGGTGAAAAACCGTGATGTGACATTGGGAAAGACACAGAAATCTGGTAACGATAGACATATTATAAGAAAAGGTCAATATTTTTTGAGCTACCATATTTGAGATATCCTGAAGTTAAACATAATATTGATGTCATACACGTGGAGAAGAATATATGTGATAGTTTTATTGGAACATTGGCAGATATTAAAGGAAGGAAAAAAGATGGGTTTAATGCAAGATTAGACTTACTATCAATGGGAATACGTTTGGATTTAGCTCCCACTCCTAATGGAAGACGAACATTTCTTCCCCCAGATTGTCATACATTATCAAAGAGGGTGAAAATTATCTTTTTTCAGTGTCTTCATGAAATCAAAGTGCCTCAAGGTTATTCTTCAAATGTATGTAAAATTTGTCTCATTTAAGGACTTGAATTTTATTGGTTTTAAATCTCATGATTGTCACATCATGATGCAATAACTTCTACCAGTTCCATTGTGTGGAATATTTCCCATCCATGTTAGAAAGACTATAATGAAGTTGTGTTATTTTTTCAATTCAATTTGTAATAAGGTGATTAATGTGAATACTTTGAAAATTTTGGAAAAGGATTCAATTTTTATAGTTTGTCTTTTGGAAATGTATTTTCCTCCAACTTTTATTTATATAATGGTGCATTTAATGATTCATCTGGTTCGAGAAATAATGCTTTGTGGACCTGGATATCTTCGTTGGATGTATCCTTTTGAAAGGCATATGAAAGTATTGAAGGGGTATGATAGAGTTAATATTTTCATTATTATTTATATGTTTTTAAATGATTTAATCCCTCCCAATTATTCAATGTGAGTGTATTTTCATCATTTATGTGTATTTAGTGTATTTTGGGCTTAAATGTGAAAATGGGGTAATTCTGTAAAACATTCAGTTTTATAGAGCTTCTGTTTTTCAAGAATAACTTTTATAATATGGGTCCAATTGAAGTGAATCTTTTTTTAGGATTCCTATACAAGTGGGCTTAAAAGGTTTCTTCTGGACCAAGACCCAATTCGAAACCCAATGGTTCAGAAAATTCAATCAAGTGGAGAAATCAGTTTGGAAGGCAGAATGGACCCCACTTCATTAAATATGAAATATCTCCTTCATCCGACCTTATAATGAGGTGATTAAAGCTGGTGTCGACAGAGGACTTCAAAAGGACGGCTCACATTAAATTTCATAAATTATTGAGCTCATTAATGCATCCTTTTGGCGCGTCCAAGTGGAGTGGGTGAAACAGTGTTTGGAGGCCAGAAAAGTAATAGTCATTGATTCGGCCATATCTTTCTTTCCACCTATCCAATGACTCTAAAATTTTTAGGGTTGATAGAAAACTGCATTTTCAACATTATATAAGAAGGTACCTCAGTGAGTTTCGGCCGGATGGTGGGAAGCACAGAGTCAAACTTATGGAGGACAGAATCTGGAGCATCAAATTGTTTGTTCTTTGTTTTCTCTCTTTTGTTCTTCTTAGTTTTGTAATGAATTATTCTTTCCCCTTAGTCACAATTAACCTTACTATGGTGGGGTAAACTTCTATGTTATTGGGTAAGGAGAGGTTTTCCATATTGTATTTCATGAGTTACTTCTATTAATGTTTTAAGATCCTCTTTTCTCTTCTTCGAATCTGTTTCAATTTCTTATTACAGTTTTTATTATCATGTACGATTGTATCTGATTTTAGATTCTATTGTTCATTTATATTTGGTCAATGATCAATATCTCCCTCCACTAGGTTCTGGTTTATAAACAATGGAATATACCGGGATTTAGTGGTGTAGTACTCGGTGATCACTGGTACGTGTGTGAGGAGTAGTGAATGTTCTTGATTACTTGGGATAAACAAGACCCGATTGGGAATTGCCTAAGATAATTAGGGGTATTTTCTACAACTCTATTACACATTGGAAGGAGAGTATACCAACCTAAGATTTTATTAAGGTTTATTCTCACATTTTTAATTGACCAAGGGAGTGAGAAGAAATGATTGTGGATTCTCACTCTTAACGATTTAGGAGAGGAGAATTGGGTAAAATGAACAATGATAGAATTACAATTGGAAAACTGACCCAAACCTAATCACCATTTCATATCACTGATTTAGATCACATCATTTGTCAATTTGTTTGAAAACTTTCACTTAATTACTTTACTTTTTTTAGTTTCTTTCTTGTATTTTCTAAATCAATCAATTTCTAAAAACAACCTCACTTCTTTCTATTTTAAGGTGACAGCTTAATTGTTGTGCACTCCTCTCTGGAGACAACCTAGGTAATCCACTCTACTGCATTTTAACTTAGGTAATATAAGTTTTTGTCACACCCCACGACAGGCACGTGTCAAAACTTGGCGCCGTTGCTGGGGAGGTAGTGCCAACATTTCTTTTCTTTTCTTTTTCTCTCTTTTCATATTTTCTCTTAAAAATTGCATGACTAAAACCTCAAAAACTGAACCTTTACCCATAGATCCTGAAATTGAAAGAACCTTGTTGAATAGACGTAGAAACATTAATTTAGAATCTGAATTTGAGGATGTTCCCCTTGCAGACTCAAGTGAAACTTCAAGTGTTCACTCTAAGCCTGTCATCATGGCTGAAAATCAAAACCAAACACTTAGAGACCTATGTGCACCACAATTCCTTAATCAAAACAATCAACTTGCCATGCCAGTGTTACAAAATGATTTTGAAATGAAACCTAACATGATTCCCTTGCTTCCAAAGTTTCATGGTTTGGCAGGTGAAGATCCAAACAGACACATTAAAGAGTTCACACATGTGTGATCAACTTTCAGACCCTGTGGAATTACTGAGGAGAAGGTTAAGTGGAAGGCATTTCTGTTTTCATTAGATGGAGCTGATAAAGAATGGTTGTACGGCCTACAACCATGAGATGTACATGACTGGAATGAACTGGTAAGATGTTTTATGCAAAGATTCTTCCCCACCTCTAGAAGCACAACCATTCGTAAGGAAATCTATGTCATACGACAATCATCTGGAGAAACTCTTTACGTGTACTGGGAGAGATTTAAGAAGCTATGTGCTAGATATCCACATCAAACCATTGAGGAACACCACTTTCTTGTCTTCTTCTATCAGGGACTACTGGAAAATGACATAAACCTTCTTGATGCATCATCTGGAGGTGCACTGATTGACAAGTCGCCAGAAGAAGCCAAGGGCTTGATTGAGAAGATTTCCCAAAACTCGCAACAATTTGGAACAAGAGGTATTGGAACAAGAGGTATTCATGAGGTACACACTTCTCATCCATCACCCTTATTAGAAACTAAGATTGAAGAGCTGACTAGTTTGGTGAGACAAATGGCCTTGAATCAAGTTAGTGACCAATAAGCGCCAGCTAAGGTATGTGGTTTATGCTCATCACCTGA
Organism: Viscum album; assembly: GCA_963277665.1. Taxonomy (NCBI): domain Eukaryota; kingdom Viridiplantae; phylum Streptophyta; class Magnoliopsida; order Santalales; family Viscaceae; genus Viscum; species Viscum album. The sequence goes on along the minus strand of OY728150.1, from coordinate 621,390,499 downwards.
TCATTTTACTGACCAATGTTCTGAAATACATGGAATGGAAACATGTGCACCAGACTTTCAGCCAAGGCAGTTCCAGAAAAATCAAGGATGGAGAGAGCCTAACCAAGTCCAATATGGATTTGTAAATCAACAGAATCAATCTAGGCTCCCGTACCAAAATCAGTTTCAAAACCAACCCCCATTCCAGAATCAATTCCAGAACCCTCCACCATTTCAACAAAAACCATCTTATAATCAGCCTTCATACCAAAAACCAACCAATATCCAAATACCCTATGAGAAACCATCCACTAGTGCCCAACCTCCAATTCAAAACCAACAAAAATATGAGTTTGAAGGACTAAAAGACACTGTTAAAGATTTGTCCATTAATTTTGAGAGTCTCATGGACTTTCTGACCAAAAATCCAGGTAAACTCCCATCCCAAACAATCCCAAACCCAAAAGAGAATGTTAGTATTATAACTAAAAGAAGTGGAAAAGAACTCCAACCACCATCCACCATTGATCCTGAAACAAGAAAAACTAATATCAGTGAGAATGAAGTTAGAAATGATGAAAATTCTATGAAAATGCATCGGGAAGAAGATAAGAAAGAGGAGGATGATAATGATAGGACAAGAAGGAAGAAACAAGAAACACCATTTCAAAGGCAACAAAGGGAGAAGAAAGATATACCACCACAATTTCCATCAAGGATGATTGAATCAAAGAGGTTACAAGAAGAAGAACTGCAAAAAGAAATTCTGGACACCTTTCAGAAAGTGGAAATCAACATACCTCTGCTTGAAGCACTCAAACAAATTCCAAAGTATGCTAAGTTTTTGAAGGATATTTGTACCAAGAAAAAGAGATTTCAAGGGAATGAGAGGATCAATTTGGGAAGAAGCGTCTCAGCCCTTATCACACCACAATTTCCAACCAAATGTCATGATCCAGGGACGTTTTCTATTCCATGCACCATTGGTTCATCAAATTTCTCTAATGATTTGTGCGATTTAGGTGCATCAATTAATGTATTGCCTCACTCAGTATATACTTATTTGAAGATGGGAGACTTGAAGCCCACAAGAGTGGTGGTCCAGCTTGCAAATTGATCCACAGTTTTCCCAGCAGGAGTTCTGGAGGATGTCCTGGTAAAAGTCAAAGATCTTTTATTCCCTGCTGACTTTTATGTGTTGAATATGGAAGATGATAGGATCCCATCACACTCACCCATCATTTTGGGGAGACCATTCTTAAAGACAGCCAAAACCATCATCAATGTCCATGAAGGGACACTTACCATGGTGTTTGGAGATAGCACTGTCCACTTCAATATTTTTGAATCCATGAGGCACCCATCAGATGGTCATTCACTCTTCGCACTCTACCATGAAGATGACATAGAACCAATTGAAGAATCAGGTATGTTTCATGAATTTTTATCATTAGAGAGAATTTTTCCATTAAATATATCACTAAACATATGGATTCCCAAACTCTTAGAGGTTCTGATTTCCTGTTGGAAGAAGAGGTAAAATCTGATTTCTTTGATAATTTGTTAAATGATGATGAAGATGATATGATTTCTTGCGTGCAGGATGTCAAACCATTGGAAGTGGATAACCTCAATTTAGTTTCGTCTCTTGAGAATCCTCCTGATCTAGAATTAAAACCACTCCCCACTTATTTAAAATATGTTTACCTTATGGAGGGAGAGAAATTACCAGTAATAATTGCTAATAATCTATCTAAAACTCAAGAAAAATCATTGATTGAGCTTTTGAGAGAGAATGTCCAAGCAATAGGGTGGTTCTTAGGTGATATCCCAGGAATAAACCCAAAAATTTGCTCACATAGAATTTTTGTTGAGGGAGATTCCAAACCTGTCAGACAACCCCAAAGGAGGCTGAACCCTACCCTGATGGAGGTTGTGAAAAAAGAGATTGAGAAGTTATTAGAAGCCGGGATCATCTATCCCATATCAGATTCACAATGGGTTAGCCCCATCCATGTAGTACCAAAGAAAACTGGCCTAACCATTTTGAGGAATGAAAAGAATGAATTAGTCCCTGTGAGAATTCAGAATAGATGGAGAGTATGCATCGATTTTAGGAAGTTGAATCAGGTCACTCGAAAAGATCATTTCCCTATCCCATTCATTGACCAGATGTTAGAGATATTGGTAGGGAGAACTCATTATTGCTTTTTGGATGGATTTTTAGGTTATTTTCAGGTACCCATTGCCCCCGAGGATCAAGAGAAGACTACATTTACTTGTCCTTTTGGTAATTTTGCATACAAAAGGATGCCATTTGGATTGTGTAATGCTCCAGGTACATTTCATAGGTGTATGGTAAGTATATTTTCTGATCACATTGAATATTGCTTGGAGGTTTTCCTGGATGACTTCACAGTTTTTGGAAATTCGTTTGACCATTGTTTGAAAAATCTGGAAAAAGTTTTGAAAACTTGCATTGAAAAGAACCTTGTTTTGAATTTTGAAAAGTGTCATTTTATGGTTGAGAGAGGAATTGTCCTGGGGCATGTCTTTTCACAGAAAGGCATTGAGGTTGATAAATCAAAAATTGTAGTGATAAATTCTTTGCCTTACCCAACTTGTGTGAAACATGTTAGATCATTTTTAGGACATGCAGGATTCTACAGGAGGTTTATAAAAGATATCAGAAAGATTTATCTCCCTATCTCTAGATTACTTTTGAAAGATGCTGATTTTGATTTCAACGGTTCATGTAGGGAAGCATTTGACGAGTTGAAGAAGAAATTGATTACACCACCAGTGATGCAGCCACCAAATTGGGAAGAACCATTTGAGCTACTTTGTGATGCTTCAAACCAAGCAGTTGGAGCTGTCCTTTCTCAGCGAATTGAGTGCAGACCACAAGTCATTGCATATGCCTCGAAAACCATAGATGCGGCCCAATTCAACTACACAACAATAGAAAAAGAGATTTTAGCAGTTGTTTTTGCTTTAGAAAGATTTAGATCGTATCTGCTTGGAACTAAAGTCATTGTGTTTTCTAATCATGCAGCTCTTAGGTACTTGATGATGAAGGCTGAATCAAAACCAAGGCTAGTGAGATGGATACTACTACAGGAGTTCAACATAGAAATCAAATATAAGAAGGGATCTGAGAACCAAGTGGCTGATCACTTAAGTAGACTACCCAACACCGCTGAAGTTGAGATTCCAGACATTGAACCACTAAATGATCGCCTTCCAGGAGAGCAGTTGTACTTGATTGAAGGAGAAGTACCTTGGTATGCTGACATGGTCAATTATCTGGTAACATCTCAGGTCCCATCTCATTTAAATTCTCACCAAATTCACAAATTGAAATCTGAATCTAAATATTACATCTGGGATGATCCATTTCTTTGGAAGAGTTGCAATGACGAAATGATCAGAAGATGTTTGCCTAAAAATGAAATTGAATCAGTCTTTAGATTTTGTCACACATTATCTTGTGGAGGCCACTTTGGACCTCAAAGGACTGCATGAAAGTTTTTAGAATCTGGACTTTATTAGCCAACACTTTTCAAAGATTCTCATGAATTTTGTAAACGGTGTAAAAAATGTCAGTTTATAGGAAATATTTCAAAGAGACAAGAAATGCCCCAAAATCCACTTAATTTTTGTGAAATATTTGAAGTTTGGGGGATAGATTTTATGGTACCTTTCCCAATGTCATTTGGAAATTCTTATATTCTTCTTGCTGTTGATTATATTTCCAAATGGGTGGAAGAAAAAGCCACCAGAACTGACGATGCTAAAGTTGTTTTTGATTTTGTCAGGGCTAACATATTTTGTAGGTTTGGAGTTCCTAGAGCCATCATTAGTGGTCAAGGGAGTCACTTTTGTAATTGGAGAATGGCGGGTTTGTTGAAAAAGTATGGGGTGCATCATAAAACATCAACTCCCTATCATCCAAAGACTAATGGGCAAGCTGAAGTGTCCAATAGGGAAATCAAAGGAATTTTGGAAGAGACTGTTAATCCAAATAGTAAGGATTGGAGCCAAATGTTAGAAGACACATTATGGGCTTACAAGATAGCCTACAAAACTCCAATTGGAATGAGTCCATATAGGCTGATTTATGGGAAAAGTTGTCACCTACCTGTGGAATTGGAACATAAGGCATACTGGGCTGTGAGGAAGATGAATTTGGATCTTGAAAGTGCTGGTAAAGAGAGAAGATTGCAATTACATGATTGGGAAGAAATCCGAAGGGAAGCATTTGAAAATTCCAGAATTTACAAAGAGAGAACAAGAGTGGCTCATGAAAAACTGATCCAACCAAAGTACTTCCATCCAGGAGACAAAGTGTTGTTATTCAATTCAAGACTCAAGCTGATGCCAGGTAAACTTCGTTCCAGGTGAGAAGGTCCATTTATAGTTACTCGTGTATATCCTTTTGGTGCTGTACAGATTGTGAAGGATGGAGTGAAGGATCCATTCACTGTTAATGGGAAAAGATTGAAGAAATTCATTGGGACCATGCCATCAGAGCCAATGGAGGAGATCACACTCCTCCAACCTATTTATCAATAAACTCTATCAGGTCGTACCTCTCCTTTATATTTTCATGATTTTTGTGATTAAATTTCCAATATTCTTACATGTTAAATATATTTTAATGCATTGTAGACACTGCATCATTTAAGTGTGGGGGAGGGAACCTTTGTAGTGTAGGATTTTTATGTGTTGTTTGTTTTCCTATTTGTTTTTAAAAAACATGTGAGTGTTTAAAATTTTTTATGTTCATTTTTCAATTTTTTTGTGTTTTTGAAACTTTTGAGCTGAAATGATTATCATTGATATTTTTGAAACCCATCTCCATGATTGAAATAATTTATTCCTTGAAACTGAGCTTAAATGAATGCTGAAAATGACATTGTTTCAAGTTCAATTACTTGGGAATTTCATGAAAAATACTCTGTTTTTTGAATCCCATGCCACATATCACTGTCTTTATATTTTAAATCACATTCCCATGAGGCTTCTAAACCTATTATTTTTATATTCTTTACATTCAACTCACTTCTTGAGAGAACCAAATCATGCTTGATTTAACCAGAATTTGATTTATTCCTCTCAAAACTTGAGGGTTTGAGGTACTTGTGTTTTAAATGATTGAGGAATTTCTTTGGTTTGAAATCCCCCTTTTCAAGATAATCCCTTTCATAATGGCCTACCTTGAACATTTAATCCTTGTATCCGATAGAATCCATAAAAATCCTGTTAGGTTAGCCACATTACAAGCCAATTTTCCCTATCCAACCTGCTCTTGAAGTGAAATTGCATGATCTATTTGAACATAAGTGTGGAGGGAAGATGTCTTGTATTGTACTACCTTATTTGGGGAAACTTTGGGTGAACAAAAAATGTTGAAGAGATGTTACTACTGCCAAAAAAAATCATTCTGCTGAAAGCTGTGCCTTTTCTGGAGCTTTCATGATGAGAGAAGTTGTGCCTTTCTGAAGCTTCTAATGTAAAAAGGAAGCTGTTCCTTTTCTGGTGCTTTCATAAAATATTATATTTGAGAAGATTGAAATTTTTTCTGCTGAAATGATGAACTATGGGAACATTCTTTGATATTCCATGGAGAAGGAGTTTATTTTCTACTAAGGGGAGTGAAGAGAAGACCATACTTTTGTGAAAATTAGAGTAATGCAATTTTGCTTCAAAAAGATCCAAGCCCTCTTCATTCAGCCTCAGAATTTTCACATATAAATCCTACCAAACTAAATCCACAAAACAACCTTAACAATTCCTCATGATAAACATATGTCTTTAACTCACATCGGGTGGAGATGTAGGAATTTATCAAGCCTATGGTGACCCTTGTATGAGTTTGGATGAGAAAGACATTGCTAAAACAATTGAAATTTGTGTAATGAGAGATAATGAAATTTAGGTAAGTGTTTTGTGTGCATGGGAGGAGAAATGAAGAGTAAATTTATTGAATGATCCTAAATTAAGAACATGAAATAATAGTGTTTGAGGATGCATTATATATTTTGTTTCTGGCTTTCAAATTTGTGGATCTCATGGATATGTGTTTTGAATTTACTTTGAATTTATTTTGATTCTGAATTGTCCAGGAGTCCAAGTGATAAGTGTGGGGGAATTGATAGAGTTAATATTTTAATTATTATTTATATGTTTTTCAATTATTTAATCCCTCCCAATTATTCAATGTGAGTGTATTTGCATAATTTATGTGTTTTTAGTGTGTTTTGGGCTTAAATGTGAAAATGGGGTAATTCTGTAAAATTTTCAGTTTTATAGATCTTCTGGTTTTCGGGCATAAAATTTATAATATGGGTCCAATTTAAGTGAATCCTTTTTTTTAGGATTCCTATACTTGTGGGCTTAAAATGTTCTTTCTGGACCAAGACCCAATTCGAAACCCAATGGTGTAGAAAATTCAATCAAGTGGAGAAATCAGTTTGGAAGGCAGAATGGACCCCACTTCATTAAATATGCTATATCCCCTTCATCGGACTTTAGAATTAGGTTATTATAGCTGTTTTCGACAGAGGACTTCAAAAGGAAGGCTCACATTAAATTTAGATCACATTTCATATCGCTGATTTAGATCACATCATTTTTCAATTTGTTTCAAAACTTCCACTTAATTACTTTACTTTATTTAGTTTCTTTCTTGTATTTTCTAAATCAAACAATTTCTAAAAACAACCTCACTTATTTCTATTTTAAGGTGACAGCTTAATTGTTGTGCACTCCTCTCTAGAGACAACCTAGGTATTCCAATCTACTGCTTTTTAACTTAGGTAATATAAGTTTTTGTCACACCCCACAACAGGCACGTTTCAGGGTATGTTAAGAATCTATATCTACCGAAAGCCACCATTATTGAAAAGTATATTTCAGAGGAGGTTGCATAGTTTTGTACGAGCTACATGGCTACGGCGCAACACATAGGTTTGCCTCCATATTGACATGAACGAGTTAATAATGAGGGAAAGGGTATTCGTGGCTTGAAAGTCAAATCTTTGTCAGCTGAACAGATGAAGAAGTTAGAATCATACATCTTGAATAACACAGCTGATGCTCAACCGTATATCACATTGAATGTTAATGAGTTGAAACAATGTCATCCAAAGAAGAAATAAATATGGATTTTGAATGAGCAGAACAAGACATTTTTGTCATGGTTTAAAAAGACCTTTCTTGTTAGATCAGATGTATCAGAGAAATTAAAATGGATAGTGGGTGGTACATGTTTAAATGTGATAACATGGTCTGGTTATGAAATTAATGGCTATACATTTCATACGAAAGATCAGAACAATAGAAGTGCAGTTTAGAATAGTGGTGTATTGGTGTTTGCAGAAGCAATGCATTTTTCGAGTTTTATGGACACAAACTCAATTTCTGCATCAAGTGCATATTATGGAGTGATTGAAGACATGTGGGAGGTGGATTACTTTAAAATTAAAGTTTCTATTTTTAACTGTAAATGATTTATTGGTAAAAAAAGTGTTAGACACGATGAATTTGGAATGACAGTTGTTAATATGAATAGATTGAGAGGTACATCTGATTCTTTTATTATGGCAACACATGAAAAACAAATTTTCTATGTAGTAGATCAATCAGATATGCAGTGGGATGTTGTTTTACAAGGGAAAAACAATATGTTGGTGAGGATGAACTTGATGAAGATGCTGATTTATGTGAGATCCCTACTCCCACGGAAATATTAACAGAACATAATGATGAGCATGTTAAAGACATGGTTTTCACCATAAAGAACGATCACGACGAATGAATTTGGGAAAACAATCCATTTGTTCATTCCTAAAATAACAGGTAACATTTTTTATTTTATGTTTACATTTATTAGTTTCATAAAATGGTAGATATTGAATGTTTTTTATTTATTAAAACATATATTAAAACAAAATAAGTATAAGTTTTTGTTTGTTTTATTTTTTTAGTTTAATTTATCATGTTTACCATTACATTAATTATATATCTATTGTTTTTGTTCAGTGAAAATTAGTTTACCATGTTTACCAGGTTTACCATGTTTTAATTTTTTTTAGTTTACTTTATCATGTTTACCATTACATGAATTATATATCTATTTTTTTCAGTGACAATTACTTTACCATGTTTACCAGGTTTACCATGTTTACCAGGTTTACCATGTTTACCATCTTGACTATATTTACCATCTTGACTATATTTACCATCTTTACCATTGTTTAACATGCTTAACATATTAACCATGTTTACTATTATGTAACTTAGTACAATTTTCTATTTTCTGATTATAGTAGTATTAAAATATTTGAATTTGTATATTTTTGAACTAATGTTTTTTTTGATTTGAAGGATAATGAAAGATCAATCAGTTGATCAACCACATGATTCTAGAGATGATATTGGTCATACCTCTGGGGAGGAACATTCACATGCTCCTCTTGATGTTCCCCAATCTTTCTCATGTGCTCCCATTACTACAAAGAGTTCAAGAGTTGGTAAACATGGGTGCACACGTTTACCAAAATTATCACTTTCTCTTACACAGGATCAGAGGATACTCATTGAGTTTGATGAGGATGATATTCCTAGAGGTCCAAATGCAAAAGATTTTAAGAGTTTTGTATCCACTCAGGGTAAGATCAAAGTAAGAATTTTGTATGATGACTGGAGAATTGTGGACAATGTGATAATCTCTCAATTGTGGGAGACAATTTTGGTAAGATCTTTTTCTATTGTTTTCCTGTTCTTTAAATGTTTATAGTATTTATAATGTTTTTGATCTCTTCTTTATCAGATGAAATTTGATATTCCTGACATTGGAGGAGTCAGGAAGAAATGGTTATCGATGGCTGCCAGGAGATGGAGGGATTTCAAATAAACCCTCACATATGATTTCATTTTTGGTCATAGGAGCCATGAAAATCCATGTCGTATATATCCTTTCATAGATGAAGAATGATGGAGAATGTTTTTTGAAAGTAGAAGAAAAGAACCATTTATGGTAAGGGAAATGTAAACTTTTATGAGATTTCGTATATAAATGATCTTATTACTATTTGGTTAATGATTTATTATTCTTAATTTATAGAAAACAAAGAAATATCATCTGGAGACCCAATATAAAAATTTATACCCTCATAGTTTATCTCGGGGAGGGTATACATTATTGGAAGAACAAATGACGGAGGAAAAATTACAAAAACTAAGAGCAGAGTCTTTATGCTCTGGAGAGGTGGCCCCTCTATCCCCTCCATCTAGACATGAAAAATGGAAGAGATCTCGGGTGGGAAAAAAGGGAAATATCTTTTAGAATATTCGAGAATCGTAGCTGAGAGGATTGTAAGATATCTATTTTATTTATTTAACTTAACTATTTTCATCATATAATTTAAATCATTACAGAAATGTCCAATTAATTAATACAGGATTCTCTTGAGGAGCAGAGCTCACAGGGGGTATTTATAGCTGCTGGGAGGCAAGAAATTTTATCTGCAGCATTGGGAATGCCCGAATATCCTGGTCGTGTACGAGGATATCTGGCATGTGTATCGATAAGAAAAGTGTCACCACATTCCTCGACTACTTATGTTGAGGGTGTTTATAAAAAATATATAATCCTTGAAGGCTGAAGTTTATAATATTAATGTGACGATGGAGGAAGATTAGAGTGTCGGTATAGTCTATGTCTGAAGACATGCAAAGACAATTTCAGACTGTAGCTCCCACTCCTCCACCTCCCCTTGCAGACCCCATTATTTATACTCCACCTCCGGCAGTAGCTCCCACTCCCCCACCTCAGCCCGTAGACCCCATTTTTTATCCTACTCTTCTGCCACAACTTCCTACTTATTACGAGTTGTATGTTGATGATCCTCAACATCATATAGTTGCATATTGATTGGTATTTTTTATAGGATATATTGTTCATCATCAATAATTAGAGGTAGAGAATCAGAGGGTCAATGTACAAGATATTATAGATAGATCAGCTCGAGTACCATTACCTACAAATGAGGTGATGACTGTTGGACATAATATCAGCCATTTTTTAATTTGGCCATCCATACTTCTTCGACTCATTACCATATTGGTATGTATGTTATATCTTTATTTTTTTTATTAAATTTGTTTTATCATTTGAAAACTAATATATTTTTCTAATTATTTTTACAGGAATACTTCAAAGGTAAAGAAATACTGTATAGACAACAACAAAGACAAATGGCTATGAGATCAGATATAGATTCAAGTGGTTTTGACTGTTTGTCAAGATCTTCAAATTTGCTGGAAGATCATTATGAGTTTCCAATGGAATCTCATGTTTGTGAACGTGCAATAAGTGTGTGGATTATGAAAGCTAATATCTTGGAGCTTGTTACTGGAGATAAGTTGGGAATCAACATGGAGCAGATTTTTTCCATGTAAGTCTTAACACCTTTTCCCTGTGTTATATTTATTTAAAATGTATACTTATGTCTATTTTGTATTAGGTATCTTTATAACATTTGTGAGAATAATGAGCGGACAGATGTATATGGGTTCATGGACCCGCATTTGATTTCCCCTCAAGCATGTACATTGGATGAGGAACAAAGAATGATTTATATTGCAGAAATACTTGAACAAAATATAGTCACACAATGTTGGATGATTCCTTTTTTTTGAGAGGTATGAAACACATCTCTCTCAAAGAGTTCGTTATCTTTTACCAGAAAAAACCACTAGCCTTAATTTTTTTTATCAGTGATCATTGGATGTTAGGGGGTTTTTGCCCAAGGGAGAAGACACTTTATTGGATATGCTCTGTCCATGGTGATGTGCGGGAATGTTTTATGAAAATGCTGGAAAAGTAAGTTTCAATTTCTTAATAGTTTTCTATATTATAATGAATTTTAAATTTATCCCATTCGTATTATTTTCTAACAGGTGATGGGTCTACTTTCAAAAAAACACAAAGAAAATGAGTGTGAAGATCAAATATGTAAATGTAAAGGTTAATATCCATTTATAATTTGTACTATTTGATTTATTACATACAAATAATATATTGAATTTACACTCATTCAAACAGAATTGTCATGAACAACAAGGCCTCATCGAATGCGGATATTATTTGTCAAGATTTATGTATAAAATAATAACAACTGGGACAGTTGTGAACTTTTACCTGGTAATATTTCCTTTTAAACTTTTCTATAATATTTATTTTGATTTATTCATTATACACATTAACTATTATCCTTTTAATTAGTAGTTATTTGATGACCCTCAACCCTAGATTTCAAACACTTACAAGTGGAATGATCAAATTATTTTACAGTTTTGATTGATTTTTAGTTGTTTGTAGTGTAAAATTTCATTTTTAATACTGTCATTATAATTGTGTATTTGGTAGTCATTTAGGTTGGATTTAGTTTTTTTATGTTGACATTGTACGTTTTGAATTTTATATATGTGAATGTTTAATTTTTCTCTACTTCTTATTTTGGTCTACTTATGATGGTTTTTCTGCAATGGATTCTGGTCGGGGGGGGGGGGGGGGGGTACAAGGCTGTGTGGGGGGTGTTTAATGGGGAGGGGATATCCAGGGGTGTGGGAGGGATGTCCGGTGGGGTGGGGGGTATCCTGGGTGTCCATGAGAGTGGGGGGAAGTCCAGGGGTTGGGAGCGTTTGCAGGAGGGTGGAAGGGCTGTCCAGGGGAGTGGGGGGATCTCTAGGGGGTGTCCAGGGGTGTGGGGGTGTCTTATGGGGTGAGGGGGGTTTACAGGGGTGTGGAAGGGTTGTCCAGTGTGTGTGTGTGTGGGGGGTGGGGGTAGTCCAGGGGGTGGAAGAGGAGGTTCCGCCATCCTTTGGGGGGGATGAACGCCATTGGAAGGTACTCATCACTTCCACATGGGAAACATTTTGAGATCTCAATATTTTCATGTGGGAGTGATGAGTACCTTCCAGCGGCAGGCCCCCCGATGGATGGTTGGGCCTTCTATCCCAACACCAGCTGTCCAGGGGCTATCCAGGGGGTGGGGAGGGGGCAGTCCAAGGGTGTCCAGGGGTGGTGGGGCAGTCCAGGGGTGTGGGGGGTGTCCAGGAGGGTGGGGGTTGGGGCTTTCCAGGGGGTGGGGGCAGTCATGGGGTGTCCAAGGGGTGGTGGGGTAGCCTAGGGGTGTGTGTGTGGGGGGGGGGGGTGTAAAGGGGTGTTGGGGGATATCCAGGGGTGGGGGGCAGTCCAGGGGTGTGGGGGGGGGCTGTCCAGTGGGGTGAGGGGGTTCTGGTCTATTTTTGGTAACTTTTTGGTCTGTTTTAGGGGTGTGGGAGGGCTGTCCTGGGGTGTGGTAGTGTTGTCTAGGGGGTGGGGGGTATACAGAAGGGTGGGGGATGTACATGAGTGGTGGTGATGTCCAGTGGTGTGGGGGGGGGGGGTGTTTAGGGGTGTGGTGGGAGCAGTCCAGTGGGGTGAGGGGGTTGTGCTCTGTTTTTGGTATCTTTTTGGTCCTGTTTCAGGGGTGTGGGAGGGCTGTCTAGGGGTGTGGGTGTGCTGTCTAGGGGGTGGGGGTATACATGAGGTTGGGGGGTTGTCTAGGGGTGTGGGGGCTGTCCAGGGGGTTGTGGGGATGTCTATGGGTGTTTGGGGCTATCCAGGGGTGTCAGAGGGCAGTCCAGGGGGTGGTGGGGGCTGTCCAGTGGGGTAAGTTTAAAATGTGGTCAATGTAAAGGCTTAATTTTGTTTTGGTTCTTGTTTTGGTTTACTTCTGTTTTTATGGTACGAATTCTTGGTTTGGGTTCTGGTTGTTTCTGGGGAGAGCAGAGGAATGCTATCTATTTAAAAAAAATTGGTTTATCACATTGGTTATTTAATAACTGACGTGATAAACACCCCTCGCAATGGTTTATCACGTTGGTTATTAAATAATCGACATGATAAGCACCCACCCCCACTGGTTTATCACATCGTTTATTTAATAAACGACGTGATAAACACCCCCCACACTGGTTTATCATGTTGGTTATGTTATAACCGACGCGATAAACCCACCCCCTTGTTTATCACGTCGGTTATTTAATAACCGACGTGATATACACCGAGATGTTATGTTTTTTACGTCGGTTTTTAAATAACCGACATAAAAAACAATATTTATAACGTCGTCCGTATTAACATCGGCTAAAAACCAACGTAAAAAATAAAAATTAACCGACATAAATGACGTTTATTGCACTAGTGTGTGTTTGGCTTCTTTCCAAGGCATATGCATCATACATCGTATTATATATGTGCTCCGGTTATATATTTCATCAGTCTTCTACTGTTTATTTATTACATGTTATTACTACTTCTGTTATGGTTATCTGTTTTACATCTGCTATGTTACTCTACCAATGAGGGCATAGTTTCTCCACTATCACACCCAAGACATTTGCTTTTTTTCAGTAGCCTCTGAAGTTTGGGGAAATTCTCTTAAGGCCTTGTGACTAACCAGGTACGGGGGGCCTCTAGGCGGCTCCTGGAACCAGGAAATTACAAAGTGGTATCAAAGGAATTATTTTCCTCTAGACTTACTATTTGGAGCCTATATCCAAGGATAGGAAGGAATGGGTGCTTGGTAATAAGTTGTGTTTGGGCGTAGCTAACCCGTGTACAAGGAAAAGCCAATTTACCTTATTATTGCAATTATTTCTAGTTTTCCATTTTAAAGTTTATTTTATTTCACCATTGGGTGATTAACATGTTTTGTGTTATTATCGTTGATATTATTAGGGTTATATTTCCATTTCAACCTGAGGAGATGAGGGTATTCCATCTCATGCATCGTATAGGAACTTGTTAGAAATCAAATGTCATGCATTCCTGCCATTCCATTTAGGGTGAATTAGTGATTTCATGTTGTTGTGATAGATATTTTTCTATATATTCATGTCATTGATATATATACCTTGATAGAATACCTTCTTTTGTTAAGTTATTAAATTGTTCTATTTTTCATTTGAATGAACGCCAAACTTTGGTTCTTGAGGTGTTTTGGGCCCTCATGGATCCGAATTTTGTGGATCAATACACTATTATTCTTCAAAATGACTTGAATAAGATTCCAAGATTTGATTTTCGGGGTGTATAGGGCCTCACAGATCAGAATTTTGAAATGTAATGTTTGTTTCAGTGTTTTATGGGTTCTGAAGTAGTTTCTAAGGCTTACTGTTCAAAAGAACCTAGAATACACGGTGTGTAATGTTGAATACACGCCATGAGTCCTTCTGTTCGGGAAGGAAATATTTTTCTTAAGTACACGCCATGTACTGTATGTACACACTGTGTAGTCTCCAACCATGTCACTGGATGTCTGGGAAGAGACACGGGGTTGTGAAATCTTTGGGGGAACACACTATGTGTAGGTTGAACATGCCATGTTGTGTGGACCATGTGTCCACCCATGTGACTAATGAAACGGATAGATAAAATGAAATTTATGCATTTCATGTCAATCTTGAACAAACTGTGTATTGTGAACAATGTATCCGGCCATGTAGGGAACAACACGGGTCGGTGAAATCATTCTAGTACACACTGTGTCTGGAACAAACACGTCGTGTGGAGTCATCCGTGTAACAGTCCGTGTAACTAACAACATGTGTCGGTGAAGTTCGTCTTGTACACGATGTGTTTGTCACTAACATTCCATGTGTTCTAGTTCAAGGAGAACCATGTGGATTAGCCATGTAGAAGAACTCGGGAAGGGGATAAGATTCAAGTAGATATTGCATGTTAGGACAACACGCCCTGTGTTTGAGGTGTTACACGACCTAGGATGGAAGAAGTTCACACCCATGTGAATTGTTAAGGGAACACGCCATGTAGGAATTATACACGTCTTGTATCCATGTATTGAAAAAATTGAATGATTTATTTATCTTGTTCCCTTCTTACACATCTATGTTTCAGTCCATTATAATATTGATCTAAGGTGTGTTCTCGACCTTGTAGAGTCATTCCATCGAGATGTCCTTCGGTTGTCCGCTAGCTATAGGGCAGTGATCAGACACCTGATATAGCTAATCAGGGACTACCAACAGATCCTACAGTTATTCCAGTCTTGGCACTAGACATCATCCTAGCTAGAGGTTCCGAGGCATAGTTCCAAGAGGGATTTTTAATGTTTATGCAGACCATCCAGGGAGTACCGCCTCCTACCCCGTCGATGGAAGAATTGACGCGGGTCTTTCAGCAGCAGCATCCTCCGACTTTCTTAGGAGATGGGGGACCCCAATCTGCAGAGTCATGGATAGAAGTCATTCCAATTATCTTGGAGCATCTAGAGACACCTCTGAAGAGGAGGGTCATGCTCACTACGTATATGTTTCGAGATTCTTCCAAGATATGGTGGGATGTGATCTCACAGGTGGGACGCCAGCAGGTTATGCCTTGGGACTAGTTTCAGCGTACCTTCGATGACTACTTCTACCTGGAGACCCTAAGGGCCGGTCGATCCCAAGAGTTCATGTGTTTGGAGTAGGGTACTCTTTTATTCATGGAGTGTTCTTCTCGCTTCACAAAGCTGCAGAGATTTACACCCTTTGTAGGGGGTAATGAGTTATTCCGTGCACGGAAGTTTGAGGATTGTCTCAGGCAGGATATTCAGGCTTAGGTGAACGTCTTCAGGTTGACTTCTATATCTTCCATTGTCAACCAGGCGCTGATCACGGAGTGCAACCTGAGGGATTCTGGAGCTGTGAGCCAGGGAGGTTCAACATCAAGAGTTGGTACTTTTCCAGCTGATAGAAGGAAGGTCCACATGGAGTCTACACATAGAGATCTGAGTAGGAGGTATACACTTTCAGGTTTCTTGGTAGTATGCTATTAGTGTGGGAAGGATAGGCATACGAGCCCACATTTCCCGAGAGACCTAGTGAAGTGACGATCTTGTGACAAGTGGGGCCATATTTAGAGCTTCTGTCATATCTTCTCACTAGTAGATAGCGACAAGGGTTCTTCTATGACTCCTTGTTCTGGAGCAGCACCACCGGTTTCTCACCAGTTTGGGAATGAGAGTTCATCCAGTCATTCATGACGAGGTGGAGGTCGTGGTTTTGGAAGCCAATCTCTAGTATTTCAGTGAAAACAGGGTTGATCAGCTCAGGGTGGTTAGGTAGGGTCACAGGGCCTTGGTACATGCCATCATTTTGTAGTGGAGCAGACCCAACATGAGCAGTATCCTGAAACCTCTACAGTTCAAGGTACGATACAAGTATCCTTAGTTTAAGATTCTACTCTTTTCGATATAGGGGATTCCCATAAATTTATATCTGTTGATGTTGTGGAGAGTCTTGGGCTCTGTATCTTTTCTTCTATTGATATCTTGTTGTTATACACTCTATTGGGGATAATAACTACTAGTGTACATTAGTGAAAGGGGTTCCCTCTTGAGGTTGTTGGGTTCACTTATTATGGGACCTCTACGTCTTAAAGATGACAAGCTATGATTTCTTTCTAAAAATGGACTGGTTAGTTCCCTTCCAGGAAGTTGTCTATTTCTATTGTTGTTGGGTGAGTTTCACATCATCAGAGGGATGATCGTTTCTTCATAAGGGTGAGTGGGATGTCCAGGAAAGTAGAGCACGACCCGAGCATCATGGTTTGGGAGGAATTACAACCTAGTTTTCTAGTCTATATCTGGATGACTATGGGACTTTACAGATTGACGTTACTCTAGTGGTGGATTGTTTCAGGGATGTCTTTATAGAAGGATTTTCATGTATTCATTCATAGAGAGAAGTGAAATTGTCTATTGAGCTTATTCTAGGAGTGGAATAAGTGTCAATTCCTCCTTATAGGATGGCTACACCAAAGATACATGAGATCAAGAAGCTATTAGAGGAGTTTCCGGAATAAAGATTCATATGACCTAGTACCTCTCTTTGGGGTTTTCCTATCATATTTGCGAAGAAGTTGGATGGTACCATCAGACATTGCATGGATTATTGGATGTTTAACTAGTTGACAGTCAGTAACCGATATCCCTTACCGAGGATTGATGATCTCTTTTATCAGCTTTGAGGAGCCCAGGTCTTCTCGGAGATTGACGTGAGGTCCAGTTACCATCAGTTTCCTGTTAGACCATCAGATTTACCACTTACTACCTTCTAGAGTAGGTATGGTCTATAAAGGTTTGTGGTTATTCTATTCGGTCTCAGGAATATGCCAACAATTTTATGGCACTAATGAACAGAGTGTTCCATCCATACATGGATTCTTTCGTGGTAGTATTCATGGATGATATCTTGGTGTAATCTAAAACTTGACATGACCATTCCACACATCTTGAGATCTTTTAACTGATAAGGCATCAATTATATTCTAAGATCATGAAATTCCACATTTGTATGGACCAGATTCACTTCATGGGTCATGTTATCATAGAGAGAGGAGTATTAATAGACTTAGAGAAAGTGAGAGAAGTAGTTTCCAAGGAGAAACCAAAGAATGTATTTGAGGTAAATAGTTTTCTAGGGTTGGATGGTTACTACAAATGTTTTATACATGACATTTAACGCTTAGTAGCACCACTGACGGGCCAGATTAAGAATGGTGCGAAGTACTTGTGGTTAGATTCTTGCGAGTTAACCTTTCAGAAGCTGAAAGGGAGGTTGAATTCAGCACCGATACTATTATTTCTAGATATAGGAAAGAGGTATAATATATATTGTGATGCATTAGGTATTAGGATGGGAGCAGTTCTTTTCTAGGTAGAAGTGGTCGTTGCGTACGGGTCTCGGTAGTTGAGGCCACATGAGAGGAACATCCCAACGCACGATCTTGAGTTGGCTGTTTTTGTGCATGCTTTATGTTGTTGGAGAAATTATCTTCTAGGAGAGCATTTTGTTATTTTCATTGACCAAATGAGTCTCAAGTATATATTCACTATGCACGATCTGGATTTGAGACAGTGAATGTGGGTTGAGTACCTTCACTCCTTTGACGTTGAGCTTTCCTACACACTGTGGAAAGACAATGATGTGGCTGATGTGTTGAGAAGGATGACTTAGATACAGGTAGTTCAGGGGGCCAGTAGTGAGTGGAAGCTTATGGATTTGTTCTTTGAGATGAATTTGGAGGTTCACGATAGACAGGGGTAGACCTTTCTTTCCTCTATGGATGTTACCTCTACTCTACTTGATCGGGTGAGAATGAGACAGTTATCAGATTCTGAAGGCCTAGTTATATGGGAGAGTTTTTCAGGAGAGGAACCTCTTCCTAGATGGACATAAGGAGAGGGTGGGATCTTGCATTTTAATGGACGCATGTTGGCACCGACAGACATATGTGAGGATTTTATGTGATAATTACACTCCTTTTTTGGGTAGTTCATCATGGTGTCACCAAGATGTATCATGATTTTCACCTTCATTTTTTGTGGCCAGATAAGAAGAGAGATGTTGCTGGTTTTTTCATGAGGCCTTCCACCTGTCAGCAGGTGAATTCAGAGCATCAATGACCAGAATAGATTTAACAGTAGTTACCCATTCCTGAGTGGAAGTGGAATGATGTCACTATGGTTTTCTTGACTAGATTTCTAAGTTCACCTCAGGGGAATGATGAAGTATAGGTTGTCAATGACAGACTCACGAAGGTTTATCACTTCATTCCGATCAAATAGTCCTTCAATATTGATGAGCTCAGAAGGTTGTACAACTAAGAGATTGTACGTCTACATGAAGTTTTTCACTCCATTGCTTCACACAGGGACTCCCATTTTACTTCTCGGGTTTGGCATGGACTTCAGAGGGCTTTGGGTACATATGAACTTCAGAGTACACCTTACCACCCCCAGACAGATGGCTAGTCTGAGCATATGATTCAGGTACTTGAGGACATTCTACGATCATGCATCCTATATAATTTAGGTTCTTGGGAGAAGCACTTCCCTCTTGTGGAGTTTTCCTAACATAATTGTTTCCAATAAACTATTTAAATGATGCCTTATGAGGCTTTGTACGGTAGGCCATACCGATCACCCTTATGTTGGATGGTGGCAGGAGAAGAATATGTGATGGGATCTCGACTTTTCCAGGAGACCATAGAGAAAAAAGAGTTTATTTACAAGAGGATGACTATGGAACAATCACGACAATAGTCTTATGCTGATCGACGAAGATGACCTCTGGAGATCGAGGTTATAGAATAGGTTTTCTTATGTGTCACACCAAGGTTGGGACACAAGAGGA
This sequence comes from Viscum album, assembly GCA_963277665.1. Taxonomy (NCBI): domain Eukaryota; kingdom Viridiplantae; phylum Streptophyta; class Magnoliopsida; order Santalales; family Viscaceae; genus Viscum; species Viscum album. Next base: position 621,371,266 of record OY728150.1, on the reverse strand, counting down.
TAAGGAGACAACTTAATATTTCACCATGATACGTCGGGCTCTTTGAGGTGTTGGGGAGAGTCGGGCCAGTTTCTTATCGGTTACAATTACCTTAGAGCTACCGGGCAATGCATGATATCTTCCTCATTTCTCAGATTCGACATTACTTATCAGAATCATCTCATGTTTTCCAACCTAAGGAGGTTGAGCTTAACATGGACGCATCATTCAAAGAGCATATTATTCGTATTGTTGTTCGAAGTGTGAAGGCTCTCTATGGATGGTCCGTTCCTCAGGTATGAGTGTTATGGCAGAACATGCGAGTACATGATGAGACCTGGGAGAGGGAGGCTGATGTACAATCGCATTGTCCAGAGTTGTTCGAGGATTCTTATTCTACACTATCTTTCTAGGGAAATTCAAGGATGAATTTATTTAAGGGGTAAGTTTGTTAAAACATGGATCTTCATTTCATGTATGTTTTTCTTTTCTAGTTGTCTTCAAAGAAAAAGAGTAGTTTCTGAAAAATTTAGGAGTACATGCCGTGTATATATAAGTACACGTCGTGTACTTGGTTACCTTGGGTGATAGTGTACTGACCAGGTAGAGGCCGAGTACATGGCCATGTGTGGTGACCTGGAGACCGCCTAAAGAAGAGGCTGGAAAAGGAAAGTACACGCCATGTACTTTTAAAGAACACTTCTAGTACTTTTTTTTCATTAAACAGACTGGGATCGTGTCTGACAGAAAGAACACACATCTTCTCGACCTATCTCATTTAAAGAGTCCGTATGACATTGAATCCTCTCCAAGACCCTGACTCGCCTTACGTTCTCCGAATATACTACGTCAATTGCGTTGGAATCACATCAGTGAGTTTTATTTTCTTCTTGAAATTCATCTTCTGATTTATCCTCTTCTACAAGATATCCTCAGTTGAACATCTAAAGAGTTATTTAGATATACGGTGTTCTAGGGAAATTCATGGCCTGAGGATCACATATATCGATCTCACAATGCCGAGGTAGGTGGTTTTGGCCTTTTCATAGTTAGTATTTGAGTGATATGTAAAAAATTTCCCATTACCCTCGTTCGGGGTATTGTGTGTTTATGGTTTTAGCCCCTTTTATTTTCCTACTATGCCTTGTTTGATTGGATAGAGGCTAATTGTTTGATAATAGGGTTATCTTATCCAAGCTATGGATATTCTGCCCATGTTTTATTTTATTTTTTGACCGTTTGGTCTATCCTTGCCTGTTAGGATGCAGCTTGCCTTCCATGCCCGGTATTGTTGGGTGGAATGATTATTAATTTACAAGCTATGATATAATGTTGTTTTTTAGCCAAGTAGTTCATGAGGTTTACTTTGGATGCTGATTATGTTTGTGTACTATTTCTTTACACGGGGCTGCAAGAACCTGGTGTAGTGAGACCGCAAGGGAAATTGATGTTGAGGTCTTTCCCAGAGTGTCTGTTTTAATTATAATGATGTGAGACCATAGTTGGGATTGATGTTGATTGCTCCCTCAGAGTTTCTATAGTTACGTTACGAGGCCACATGAGGAATTGATGTTAAGTTTTTCCTCAGAGTATTTTTAGGTTACCGTTAAAAGACTATAAGGGGAATTGATGGTGAGTGCTCCCTCATAGAGTCTTTTATAACACATGACTATAGGGCGAATTGACAGTGAGTTCTTCCTCATAGAGACTTTGTTATATCCTTGTAAATTGAACCAAAGTCGATCGGTTGTGATAAATTTCATAGAGGGTTTCATGTATTTTATCTTATTGATTGAATTGCTGAATGTAAATGTTGCAATTGAAACTGTAGGCTTTTTTAATATGTGTACCTCCTTGTTTACTGCTTCATTTTGTCAATTTTTTCCCATATATATTCACTGATTATTAGGCACAAATATTTGGGTAGATGCCTACTAAGATTAGTTTCACACCCTCTTTGGGTCATGCTTTTGGGCCCAAATAGATTATATTGTTGATGGTCTAGATAAGGGTAAGAAACCTTCCACTTCAGGTACTTTATTGCTGTGGAGATAGAGAGCATGGTACCAAGATGGTAATTGCGATGCTGTGGAGGTGTTTACTTTCTTTTCCTAGTACATTGGTTTAGTATTGTACTCCATCATTGTGACTTGTTTGGGTGATTTCCTAGGAATATGTATCATGCATCATTTTATATATGTTCTCCAGTTATTTATTTCTTCATTATTCCACTGTTTATTTATTGCGTGTTATTAATGCTTCTTCTATTGTGATCTGTTTTATTTCCTCTATGTTACTCTACCAATGAGGGAATAGTTTCCCCACTATCACACCCATGGACCTCACTACTAATTGCAGCCTCTGGAATTTGGGGAAATGTGCTTGAGGCCTTGTGACCAACCAAGTATGGGGTGCCTCTGGGCGGCACCCAAAATCGGGACATTATAATAATCATATATTATATATATCTATATATAATATTTGTTTTCAATTATTTGATAACAACAGTTATTTAATGTTTCAGACAGAAGGGGATCTGTTTTGTCAGTTGTAGGATGTTGATATACCTTTGGACGAGTATAATGATGGATCATCTGACGATAAGACTGCTAGCGGTTAGGGAGTACCTGGAGGGGGTGTGGTCTTACATGATTTATGATTCTTGACCCTATCCCTGAGTGACATCCATGTCTTGGCTTCGATCCCTACAAATAGGTTTATGTATACCTATGTATTTTAGTTAACTTTAATTAATTAATTTATATTCTCAATTTTCGATTATATGTTCTTTTTTTCACAGCTTTTTACAAATAACTGTTGGACATGGTAGATATTTATTTCACAATTATCATTCTAAAGAATATGTCACAAGAGATAAGATTCCTGCTGATATTCAGCACCGCATGTTAGATCATTGGATGGTATGTAAATAAATAATATTTATTTTAAAATTTATTAAATTAATAACTTGATATTATAAATTATTTGTAGAGTTTATGGTATCTCATTGAAGAGAGCATGTGTGACGCTATCTGGAAGGCATGGAATGAGTTTTTGTGTGAGTATTGCCATTGGTTTTTTCACAATTTTAGAAGGAAAGGAATTATGAAAGCATGAGTGAAAGAGTTTGATGAGTCTTGTCTCTCTGACCAACCTGATTGCATTTCATCTTAGATTTGGGTTGGATTATGTTCACACTACTTGGGTGGTCATTTTCAGAGGAGATCATCGGTAGGTCAACAAAATTGGGGGAGACAGGAGATAAAAAATCGAGCCAGTAGTCTTAAATTTAGTGCACATAGAGAATATATGATATTTACTCTTTTTAAAATAATTTATATAACTTTAAATGTAAACAGTTTATTTTATATTCATATAGGCACTCAAATTACCAGATATTATAGAGTTCGATGTGTATAGGAGGATGTAATACGATCTGATCACTGGATATATTAGAGGAGATCTCCATCATTTGATTATGGTCAGTATAATTTCTTTTTCTATATTAAAAGTTAATAAAAAAATATTTTTACTATTTTAATTTTATACTACAATTGAAGGAGTCATATGAGATCATGACGTATCAGAAACAGAAATAGAGTAAGGCCAGGACTCATGATCTGACCAGCGCCCACCGATTTGATGAGGCAACATGGATGCAGGTGACCTAGTTTTCCTTTGAGAAAAGCCGAGTTGTTGGTATTGACTCTCAATTAACGAATGAGAGTTATTATGGTACCTCTATGATTTCTATGTATAGCTCGAGAGGAGATCATGGAGAGTCACCATCAACATCTGCATAGTATTAGGAGTAGCTATGAGCTTAAGGTACACTTATAGAGAGTATGAGTATAGAGGAGAAGGAGATGTGTCAATGGCAGTAGAAGCAGAAGAAAGAGCTCTGATTACAGTGGCAATAATAAGAGGTGGAGATGCGTCGATAATATAAGCAACACCATGAGAAGATGTAGTACATGCAACGTCTGACTCATTGTTTAGGGATGAATTTCCCTCCACCATTTCCTCCAACTCCTCCAGAAGACCCTCCCCCCTCAGTGATGTATTTATTTTTTATGATAAAAAATTTGAATGTATTTTTTTTGTAATATTAACTATTTACATTTCTATATAGTGCATTTTTAATATTATCGCAAATATTGAATTTTTTATATTTTTTTATTATTTCATTACTTTATTTCTATTATTTCTATTATTTATTTATTATTATTATTTTTTTATAAGTTTTTTATAATTTTGTAAATATTAAGGTTTTTATTATTTTATTATTTATTATTATTTTACTAATATTAATATTATTATTTCATTAATAATAATAAAAATAATAATATATTTTTATTATTATATGATTAAATTTATTATTATTATTATTATTATTTCAATACTATTATTATTATTTTTTTGTTCCTTTATTTTACTAATATCGATATTATTATTTCATTAATATTATTATTATTTTATTATTATTATTATTATATTTATATTATTTATATTATTAGTATTAATAGCATTCTTTTTATTTTTTAATATTATATTATTATTATTATTATTCAATTTTTAATCTATTTTTTGATGGTTGTTTTTATGACTATCCATTCTTCATCAGTAATAATATTTTCACGGGCCTTTCACAAATAGTATTTGCGATGGACCTTTGTAAGAGGGTTTTTAGAAAACATAAGAAAAACTATTTGCGATGGGGCATGGACCCATGGTAAATAGTTTTTTTTTTCAACGACCCAAAAAAAAACTATTTGTGATGGGACCCCATCACAAATGGCCAATGGTAAATATGAAAATTTTTAGTAGTGTGTTAATATAATTTTAAAACAAACCCCTTGAAATGCGCTTTTAGGGTAACCTCAGGAAAATTTATCGGCTTTTTCAAACGACATCTTGGTATCGAAGTTGATCATGAGAAGACTAAATCCATCGTTGGATTGCCACTACCTCAAAACATGAAAGAGTTTAAATGAATTTAAGGAATCATGGCCTATATTCGGTGCCTCATAGATAGCCTTGTAGGAATGGGTTTACCCTTCACCAAATTGATGAAGAAAGGGGTCACTTATCAATGGACCAATAACTGTCAAGATTAATTTGATACCCTCAAGAAATACCTCTTGAGCCCACCAATATTGAGGCCACCTATTGATGGAAAGACTCACATTTTGTATGTGATAACCTTAGAGTGATCATTGGTTACTTTCCTAGCATAAAAGAGTAATGTTCAGAATGAAAGAAAAACTTTATTATCTCAGTCAGACCATCATCAATGTATAGAACCGATATTCAGATTTTGAGAAGAGATTATTGAAATTAATATTTTCCATTTTGAAGTTGAGGCACTTCCTACAGCACCAAAAGATCCACTTAGTTTTCCATGATAACTTTCTTAAGATTATCCTTAGTCATCCTATGCTGAAATGACACTTTCCATGGTGGGAAGTTATCTTAAAGCAGTTTTATATACAACTTGTGCCTTAGAAATAATTAAAAGGATAGGACTTGGAAGACTTTATTACTGAGACCCATCTATAGAAGAGACATCATTAAATACTCAACTTCCTGATGAATAAATCTTCTCTATTCCAGACATCCCCTAAACATGGGAAATGTAATTTGAAGGTGCTTCTAGGAGTCTAAAGGGGAAGAGAATAGAAGACCCTATGCTCATAAATTTCGGTTAGGTATTGTTCTTATATCCCCATAGAATGTAGTGTTTCATTACTCCATGTTATAAGAATGTGGTACCAACAATGAGGTAGAATTTCAGGCTCTCATTATAGGCCTAGAATTGACACTCAAAGTATTAGTGAATGACTAGGAGGGGAAGGGTGATTCAGATATGATAATCAAGAAGATCAATATAGATTATGCCATTATAAAAGAAGTGATAATTCCCCTGGGTGATTATTCCCAAAGGTTATTTGTGCAATTCCCTCATAGACAACATTGAAAAATAGTTTGTGATCATATAATGACCAGACAGATGTGTTCGAAAACACAACTATAACTTTGGAAGATCGAAATTGGGATGAAACAGTCATTAGTATCACCCATCATCACATGGTTTAAAATTTTGTTCAAATCAGAATAGACGAAATTAATGAAATCATCCCCAATCATGAGCCATAAGGTCCTACCATGGAATGGAAGATACCCATTATAGAATATATCGAATACATATTTCTTCTAATAGATAGGGTTGGAAGAGATAGTGTCTAGTGATGAACAACTAATTTCACTCTTTATAATTGACCAATTAACCATAAAGTCCTCTACAAGTGGGGATTCGATGGAGTAATTCTCAAATGTGTTGATGGGGAAGAGACTATGCCTATTATGGAAGAAGTACATACAGGAGCATGTGGTTCCCACCAATCAAGGTAAAGGATTTCTAATAAACTCAAAAGGATTGGATACTTCTGGCCTTCGTTGATACAAGATTGCACAGATTTAACTATGAAGTGTCATCCCTTCCATGTGCAGGAAAATTTCATTTATCAACATCCAAAGTTTCTACATACAATTAAATATTCTTGGACATTTTCTATATAGGTAATGGATGTAGTGGGTCCAAATCCTCCAGCTACGTTTAAGCAATTCAAGTATATCCTTACAAATACCAATTTATTATCTCAATGGGTTGAGGAAATACCCCTCAATGAAGTCAGCGCCAAAATCATTGTTAGCTTTTTCAAAGCTAAACTAATTACAAGATTTGGTGTCCCTCATACCATATTGATGAAAAACGACACACATTTCTATTCTACTATGGTAGGAAAGCATTATAATGATTAAAATATCAAATCCAACCATTCATCCCACTACCATGAAGTGACCAATGGATATATATGGGATTTTAGGAAGACTATGTCTAATATACTCTAGAAAATAGTGAATGAAGATAAGAAATATTATACTGATAACATCTTTCATGCCTCAGTGGATTATCATACTACAACTTCTATAGTAATGTGGAAAACCCCATACTCGTTGGTGTGAAAAATAAAAGCAGTCTTTCCCATTGAGGTTTAGTTTCCATAACTCCGTATTGCCATTTGTGATCAGCTATCCATAGATGAGAAATCCCATAAATGACTTGATGAGTTGGAGCGACTAGAAAAAAAGTGATTGCGTACCTGTCATCACTTGGAGGAATATCAGAACTGAATAACAAAAGCCATTAAAAAAAGGCCCACCTTCATTCATTCCTCCAAGGAAAATTGGTATTGATCATTAAGTTTCTGATGATACCTGGAAATAATCCTCTAAAGCTTTAGAAAAAGTGGGATGGACCATACTATATATATAAGTTCCACTCTAATAGAGCATATTACTTAATCTGAATGGATGGGGAAATCACTACAACTCCAACCAGTGAAAGGTTCCTAAATAATTAATTTGTGTAATCACATAGATTTTGTCTTACCTATAGGGCATTAAACTATATAGGACCATTGAAATCTATGATACATAACGTTAAACTGTGTAGTGTCATTGTCCATGTCACATGAAGATAAACTTCATTACATGTGGTCCTAGCTGTAGGACATTAAAATGCATAAAACCATTTTTCCTCACCACATGAAATTAAAATATAGGGTTAATGTTTCCTTTATCTGATGTTTTGAAATCCATAAGATACCATGAGTAGAAATTCCTTATTTTCCCTCAAAAGATGAGTAGCTTCTATGGGTAAACCTCATTCACATCATTGCAACTCCCTAGTGGCACTTGAGTCCAATTCCTCCTTGTGTTTGAATCATACATACATTGGGTATATCAATCAAGAAGTACATGTGGCTTGATTTGTTCCCTAGAAAGATACATAGTGACACATGTGTCTTATCCCCTGGCCCTGCCATAATATTTCTTTCTCATTAGGTGACTCACATCCTTACCGTAGGAATATAAACTACATTATTCCTCAAGAACTACATGTGTCTTTATTCTCATTCAAATGTGAGAGGTTTTGATGCCAAAATCCCCAATATCATGCCCAACTGTGACCATAATGAAACAATTTCACTTTTCCCTAGGTATGAACCAAATATATGTTGGGAACTCTTCTTGAACATATGGGTTGATTGTCATACTGTTTTGTTTCTTAAGGCCAACCATTATTCTTGAAAATATATGAAAAAATTTAAATCCCCCTTCCACACATAAAACCTCATTTTGTGTGGGGAACCATCTTCAAGAACTACACATGGCTTGATTCTCAACCCAATGAGATATGTAGTGATGTCCGAGTCTCAAATCATGAGTCCAAATGCAATTTAAAAAAAATCCCCCACTTCTTGTGTATGGATATGACTTCCATGTTGATCTTTATCAAGAACTAAATGTGGCTTGATTCATAACCCAATAAGATATGTAGGGGAACCAAGGTCTCATATCTCATGTCTAGCTGCAATGCTTAAAAAATACACTTCACCCCCTATGTGTATGAATCAAACCTGTACGGGGAGCATTTTTAAGATCTACATGTGGCCTGATTATTTCCCCAAAAATATATTTAGTGACCCCAAGATCTCTTATCATGTGTCTAGCCCCAATTAAATCTTAAAATCCATTTACTTCTTGTTCTTGAATTTGATATTCATAAGGAGCCTATCAAGGACCATGTGGGGATTTATTCTCATCCCAATGAGATGCATAACGGCTCTTAGACCCTTCACCTTGGTTCATCCTCAATGTTCTTATCCTTTCACATTGATTCATCTTTGTCCTTACAGTATGATGTTAAACGACAAAGAATCTCAAGAACTACATATGACATGATTATTATACCAATGATATACATAGAAATTCTAGGATCCTATCTTCTGGAACAACCACCAAATAATTGAAATGCCCCTATACTTTACTTATGTTACCTTTCTATTGTCAAAGAAACTTTTACCACTCCTTTTTTATCACACTGAGCACCGCTCATGTGGGCTTAGGTGGTTGGTAAAGTATCTCTCTGCATAATTAAGGTGTATCATTTCACATTGGGGTTATCAGGATCCCAGATGAAAGACCTTAAAAGACACACCAAATTTCCTTACTTCATGATGGTAAAATACACGGTCCTTCAAGAACTATGTGTGTCTTTATTATCATCCATATGAGATATATAGTGATAAAAAATCTTCAATCATGGGCCCAGCCGCAACACAACATATAAAATACCCTTCACTCCCATGTACGAGTTATATATACATGGGGAGATCCAATATGAGTTCTCACTTTATGCATGAACCCATACATCTATAAGTACCTGTGACAAGATTATTTCTCTTAAATGATAAGTAGTGAAGGATGGTATCTACACTCGGGCCTATCCAAAATTTTCCTTTTCACATCAAAATCCCCCACATCCTATCTGTATGACATTAACCTGCATGGACAATATCCTTGCTATATGCATTCAAACTGCATGGTAAATCTAGAACTATGTGTGTCTTGATAGTCATCACATTGAGATATGTAGTGAAACATAGGACTTAATCCCTATCCCTATCCATGGGGAAAATAAAATTCCCCCTCTCCTACATACAATAAAAAAAATCAATACATGAGATTTTATTTTGTGTCCTCTCCTTAAAGAACCCACATAGGAAACAAGAGTTATCCCCTTCCTAAATTTCATCTAAATCTGTGCAAGGGACTCCAAATTCATTACCAGAATTAGTTCAATGCTTCCTTTATGAATTTAATAATTCTCATTTTCATATTTCATAATCTGAATATTGAATACCCTTATATCTTCATAAGCATTCCTCATATTTTGGTGTGGGAATGTTTGAAACCTGAGAGCTCCTTTTTCTGACCATGAAATGCGTTCCCTACTTGGTCCTGCATAAATTTCCCCCATAAAGGTCATATCATCCATGTAATGCCACTATTTGACTATAAAATACGTGCCCTAGTTTTCCTTGCATAAAACCACCCCCATAATAGGGTTTTAACCAGCAGTAACATCTTTCGTAGAAGAAGCCTCTTCTATCCCTTCATGCTTTTGGTGATAGTATATTGGAAACTGTAATTTAAAATCATTGGACATCCTCTGTATATTTTCCCCATTTCCTTTCTCCTGACCTGAAAGTCTCCAAGGCCATGGTTTAAATTTCCCCTCATCATATGTTCAAAGCATACTCGGATAATCTTGGGCCATTTGACCACGTACCATCCATTGGTTCCATAATCATATGGTCCTAGTCATACGGCTTAAAACTAAAAGCACCATACATCTTGCGTTTAGGTTAGACCTATATAGAAAGATTAATTCCCCAATTCTTTGGAAATCATGACTTGGAATACATATTCTGTATTAAGTCACTATTATCCAAAAACCAATCATTGTGCTTGTAAATATGTGATTCTTCATAAAATTACACCAACTATTAATGATAGAATGTCATAATTCTTGATAGCTCTTTTTCCTGACCATACATTCCGTTCCCCAGTTGGCCTTGCATAAAACAACCCTCATAACGGGTTTGTCATCCTATGTATTCAACTACATAACCATGTAGTAAGTTCCCCAATTAGCATTGTATAAAACAAACCTCGTAACAGGTTTTTCAATCAGTGATAACTTCGTTCTCGGGAGGGACCTCCTCTAACATCAAAAACCCATTTTCCCATACCATCCTTCATAACTATGAATCCCCAAATCACAATTTTCAATTTTATCCTTCCATACCTGAACATGGTAGAACATTTAAAAATAATTTAGAAATAATTTTAGAATAATTAACCTTTTAAATCAATGATAAATACCAAATATTTTAGACCCCCTAATGTACTTACTACAAGACATTTAAATGCACAACATAATGTCCTAACTGTAAGACTTTAAACTACAGACCATAATGTCTTTTCCACTCAAATATAAACTGCACCACATAATTTCCTTACTGCATGACTTTAAACTAAACATCATAATTAATTGTTGAATGACTTTAAATTTCAAAACATAATGTCTTAGTGTCATGAAATTAAACTACATGTCAACTTCATCCTTATTCAGAAAAAGAACTTTATACCTTGACATTGGATAGCTAAACAAATTTACCCTTCATCACACATCAAATTAATGTAGGAGTGTTTTCCCATTTTTGGAAACTTCTAACTCTGATATTCCCTTCATTTTCAGACACCTTACAATGGAAAAACCAACCATTGTGGTCTTCAGAAATCTGAATCTCTATAAACTTCCTCCACCCATGAGAAATAGAATGTTCAAATTCCTAGGAACTCTTTTACATAACTATGTAGTAAGTTCCCCCTTTAGCCTTTCATATGTCACCCCCATAATGGGTCAACCGGCCTAAGGATGTCGCTACTTGACCATGCAGTATGTTCCACAGTCGACCTTTCATAAAACAACCCTTATAATGGGTTTGTCAACCAATGGTAACTTCACACTCATGAGAGACCTAATCTAATCCCAAATATCATATTTACGATTTGGGAACCATATAATCATGGATCAAGATTCCCCTTGGAATAATCTGAATTATATTAGAATATTCATAATCACCAATCCTTGTTTGGGTTATCATATGAAAATTAACGGTCAAAGTTATTCGACATAAAACACTATCTTTATTATTCCAACATGCGTGAATTTAAATATCTTACTAAAAAGACACATAGTACTTAGCAGGTTGAAAACTCATAAAGGGAACTCTAGACATAAGTCAAGTCTTGTAAGACATATGTTCTACATGGTTTAGAAAATATCGAGTAATAAAAAGTTAAAATGCACAAATATTGCTGGCTAAAAAATCAAATAGGGAAGCCTAATAAAAATACATGTCTCGCCTAATAAGTCTACCTCATATCGATCTTAGAAAAAAACTAGGCTGATGAAAAAAGAAAAAAAATTTGTAGGGTTTTCCCCATGACCCTAGTAATAGTCAAACTACACTCACTAGATCCCTTAGTTTAGGTAATATTTAAAGATCCCCTATCCCTATCACTGTAATTATGATTAAATTATATAAATATGTAATGATATGAAAATATATTTTGAAATTATGATTTTAGGAGGAAAGTAGGGATGAAGACATATATGATCGGAGAAATTCCTTTTTATTTATGGGAAAAAATCAGAGGAACATCCACAAAATGAAGTCTTTTTAAACTATATTACATGAAGCTTTTAACATAACTCTTTATCATTTGAACATCCACTCGATCACTATTATGTGCTTGTTGAAGCTCAATCAGTCGACACACCTCAATCTCCTCATCCTAAAGATGTTCTTACTTGGAAACTATAATAGTTGTTTCCCCTTCTATTTAAGATTATCCTAATGAATAGTGGAGTTGTTTGAGATCTCTCAAAGCAACATCCAATTCTTACGGGAGACGTGACACTTTAATGGAATTCTCCATGAGTTTCTGTTTAAATCTCTCCATCACTGTGTTGTGGGTGGTATCTTCTTGGGATAGTGTACCTTGAAAACCATCAATATTGGTGAGTAGTTGGGGCATTTTATGGTCTTCCTGAAGCTTATTCTCTTTTTCCCTCTGAAAAATATTCTCTTTCATAGTAGCATGGGTTAGATCGTAATCTAACCCACCGAATCTCAACATTCAAAATACAACTGAAATCCATTTGATTTGTGAAGGTAGTTCCTCAAGGGGTGTCTCAGATATTATCTTACATATATCTATCAAAAATATTGTGGATTACATAAAAGGGCATTAATTTTACGTTAGAACCAAATTCATTCATTCTGAACAAATCTAATTCTGGGGGGGGGGGTGCTGACACAGTGAAGTGTGTTCTATGCCCTTTTCCATAGAATTAATGAAGTAAACCTCACCCAAACCCAAAATATTGAGTCTGAGAATAAATAAATATTTATTTTAGAAGAATTATAAGAATGTATTTACATGTGTTGTATCCCAAATCAACCTCGACCAGAGTTGAAAACTTCATGTTACGTCTCTCCATTTTTCATGAGTAGGGGTGAGGGAGAATATTCTCTGTGGTAAAAAACCACAGGTTCACCGAAGTGAGTCTTTCTAGTATGCCATGTACTATTGGAATGCAAGAATCTGTATGCCTCCCACTTGCACAAAAATACACCATCACCCAGGTTACCATATTGTCTTATAAATAGCCCCCCACAGATCATCATTTGGATGGATGAATTTTCTGAAGGAAAATTTTTTCTCTAATTTCCTTAGTGCATTATTCAAGTTCTCTGAAACCATATATATAGTTTTATAAAAATTAAAGAATAGTCAATTAAAAGGGAATAGCAGAACATAAGTCTTCCCAGGGTATAGAATAATTAACACCCACACGAGGCATTCATCCAACTCCTAATCAATGAAGAATAGCGCAAGGACCCCTTTTTTAACTTGGGACTTATGCAACTTAACTATGGGAACACATGTGGAGAACCATGAAGGATTGAGCAAGTTATCGTGATAAAACACTATTTTTTTGAATATTTTATTCATAATAAATGATATAATTTCCTCACATTGTACTAAATATATTCATTTATGAAATATTTGGGATTAGATCATTCATTTGAAAATTTGATGAAAATTCCATTTTTAACTATTTAAAATGCACTGTAGTATTTTAAAAATATATATTTTAATATTTATTATTTGAACTTAATATTTTTTAACAGTATTATTATCTTAATTTTCTACAACTTTTATTCAGGACACTAGAGGTAAAGAGTTCATTTGGATGGAGTAAATGGGCCATTAAGTCGATGGTGGGCTGGACTTGGAGAATGGACATGTGTTCTGTGTTTGGGACATATTTTATTCATTCGGGCTTGGATTGAGCCCAAATTTTGAGGAAATCTCGTAACCATGATTTGGAACAAATAATTATTTTAGAAGGCCGGCCAATTTACGAGTTTTGGAGGTGAAATATGCGATGAAACATGGAATAAAATATTTGGCCAAGTTTTTCATTTCACACTTAAAAAGTTATGTAACCCTAGCCCTCACAAACTCTATTTAAATGGGTTTTTCACTCTTTGAGAGGACTGGTAGAGGATTTGGGAAGGTGTGGCCGAATGAGTGTCTCTTGGGATCCCATCACAACTCTTGTATGAAGTACGGCTTTGTGAAAACCTCCTTCCAAAAAGGCTCTCCACTCCCACCTCCTCTTTGTATTTCTTTTCTTTCATGTTTGTATCTTGAATTTTTCTTTAAATAATATTCTGTATTATTGCCTTTTATTCTTATCATAATCTTCTTAATTGGGTTGGAATCATGAGTGGATATGAGATTGGGTTCTACCCTTTCAATCCTTTGCTCATGCAAAACGTCTCCACGATGACCACACCGTCCATGGAAGAGTAGTTTTTAGTGATCGATCTATCTCCTACCCTCTTCATTTAATTATTCTGAATCATTGAGCTACTATAATTCACATAATATGATCCATGAATTGTGTTTTTAAATTTTAAGAAACTAAGAAAGCAATTGAACAATTAACACAAAAACACGTGAGGTCGGGATTTTGTGTAAAGTGTGAGAGCGCAATCTAAATCGGTAATACAAGACCACACGGGATAAATTTGTAGAGTTCAAATATAATCCCCAAACACAATTCATACTGATTTATAGAATGGATATGTGCTCTAAATAACCACTGAACATAATATAACCTTAGAACCACAATCATAGCATGGTACTGCGATTGCGTGTTCCGAAGCTAGCTTAGGGTTTAAGTAATTCCATATTTTTGGTTAAGTTAACTCTTGTAGGGTTTGAGGGTTTAAAAATTAGAGGATCATAATTAAGTGGATATTGATTTAAATTATAATTATTAATAAGTTAATGAATAGATAGAGTTATATCTATTATGCATTTTAAAATATTTTCTAAAAAAACATCTTCTTGTTGTGTCTTTTTAATCAAACTTCATTTCAAAATTAAAAACAGAAAAATGCAATCTTCTTCCAAGAAACTTATTCTAGATTTATAAACTATAAACAATTCACATACTTTCAAATAGTGTTTTAATTATATTCTATTTTATTTTTAGAATACCTTTAAGAAGTTGTTTTAGTTTACTTCCTCTTTTGAGAAACGACCTTGGTCAGCCACTCTACTGCACCTAAGTACCCCAAAATCACATTAATCATTTGAGGGCACCCACGACAGTGCTCTTCCAAATTGGCACCGTTTTCAGGGAGGCAAATAACCATTTCAACCAATTAGAGGTATTTATTTTATTTCAAATTTTATTCTCATCCTCTCTTCTTTCTTCCTTCTTTACCCAACCTGATTTTTTTTCTTCTTTTTTTTCTTCTACTTCTTTTTGGACCATCAACTCAAAATTATTATTTATATTTTTCTATGGTCCAATTTCATTATTTTCATTTTTATTTTATTTATGACACGAACTAATCCTGAAGATCTCTTAGATCTTGACCCTGAGATTGAACGTAGCCTTAGGGCATGAATCAGACATTCTCAGTCTACGAGAAGTTTCAAAATTCAACCAGTTGTAGAATTACTCCAATATCATAACATTGAAATTGGAAGCAATTCAAATTCAACCATAAAAAAAGAACCAATGGATGGAAAAAATGGAAATTAACTTAATAGAACCATTCTAGAATTGTTTGAAGCTGATATTAACTATCAACCAAATTGTATTGCATACCCAAATCTCGAATCAGACTTTGAACTAAAATCTGGGTTAATTCACTTACTTCCAAAGTTTCATGGCATCTCGGGTGAGGATCCCAATAAAAATTTGAAAGAATTTAATGTGGTTTTATCCACCATAAAACCTAGAAATTTCTCTGATGATCAAATCAAATTAAGATAATTCCCATTTTCACTTGATAGAGCTGTAAAGGATTGGATGTACTATTTACAACTTGAAGATGTAACATGTTGGAACGATTTGAAACGTCTTTTCTTGAAGAGATTTTTTCCAGCATCAAGGACCACTTCCATTCATAAAGAGATCTCGGGGATCAATCAAGAACAAGGGGAGTCAATGTATGAGTACTGGGAGCGATTCAAGAAGTTTTGTGCAAGCTGTCCACATCACCAAATTAGTGAGAAACTCCTCATTCAGTAATTCTATGAAGGAATCAAACCTATGGAGAGAAGCATGGTGGATGCTGCGGATGGAGGATCATTGGTGGGCAAGACACCAGTATCTGCACGTGCATTGATCGACAAGATGGCCCAAAACTACCAACAATTTGGTGATAGAGGTACACGACATGTCAGGGGAGTACATCAGGTAAGTCCTTTTTCTCTTGAAAGTAATTTGATTAATACCAAGTTGGAATAATTGACCAATATGGTGAGGCAAATTTCTTTGTCTCAAAATACATCCCAAACCCCTCCTTCAAGGCCTTGTGGTATTTTCACTCAGACAATCCTCCCAACCGAATGTTTCCCACAACTCCAAGAAACAGAAGATTGTGCAGTAGTGTTCCCTGGGAGACCATATCAGTAAAAACAAAAACAACAACCATATCCCCAAAAAAAGTTTGATTCAACCTTCAACAAAGGGTGGAAGGATCAATCAAACATGAGGTATGGCTCTGGAAAAAAAAGGCCCCCTTTTCAACCAAACATCCAACAGCCTCCACCTTACCAATAGGGTTTCCAAAAACCCCAAAAGAGATTTGAATCTCAAGCATCAACAATCCAACAACAATGGATGCCCCCACCCAAGGTAGATTCTAACACTGATGACCTTTTGAAGAAAATTGTTCTTAATCAACAGAATGATTAGAAAAGTCAAGGTTCAGAGCTGATGGAGTTGAAGACTCAAATGAGCCATATTTCCACCACCCTCCATGAGATTTTAAGTAAGAATTCTGGAAATCTACATTCCCAACCCACTCCAAATCCAAAGGGGAATGTTAGTGCCATCACATTGAGAAGTGGGAAGCAAATTAACGATACATCTATACCTACCATTCCACTAGGATTCACCTCAACTCCAGAGAAGCCGCATTCCATACCAACTGATGAGAAATCTAAGGAGAAAGATAAATGTAAGAAAAAGATTGATGATGTTCCTCCTAAACCCATTCTTTTTCCAAACAGGGTTGTTCAGACCAAGAATATGGCTGAAGAAGCAATGAAAAAGGAGGTTTTGGACACATTAAAGCATATGGAGATCAACATTCCTCTACTTGAATCCATTATGAAAATTCCAAGGTATATGAAATTCTTAAAAATAACTTTGTACCAATCTAAGAGGGCTCAAGGGAAATGAGAGGATCAGTCTTGGAAGGAATGTGTCAGCACTCATTACACCAAATCTAGAAATGCTAACAAAGTGCAAGGATCTTGGGACATTCAATATCCCATGCACCATAGGGGAGTTACACTTTTCTGATGCACTTTGTGATTTGGGAGCTTCTATAAATGTGATGACTCACTTTGTATTCTCTTATTTGCAAGTTGGTGAGCTGAAACCGACGAGAGTAGTGGTGCAGTTGGAAAATAGAGCTACGAAATATCTAGCGGGAGTTCTTGATGATGTACTTTTCCGGGTAGGAGACAAGATCTTTCCAGCAAATTTCTACGCGATTAACATGGAGGATGATCATGTAAGATTTCATGCCACCATTATCTTAGGTAGGCCCTTACTCAAAACTGCAAAAACTATCCTAAATGTCAATGAGGGTAAACTTTCCATGGAATTTGGGGATGAAGTTGTGATATTTAATGTTATGGATTCCATGAAGTACCCCTCGGAGGATCATTCTGCATTTGTTATCTCCCATTTTGAACCACCAAGTAGAAACTCCATGGAATTGGATTGTCCTATGATTACGAAGATTATGAGTATTAGTTCTAGTTTGATGTCTAAGGGTACTTCCACACCTGTTTCTAAGGAACAATACTCTCTAAGATTTGATTTTGAAATGGAATCATATTCTGATTTTGATCATGTGAACTCTAATTATGACATTGATATTGAGTATGCTGAAGGATTTGATGCTTTATTCTTTGATTTTGATGATGTATATTCTGATACAGATTCTCTTTGTGAACATATTTTAGTTCCTTGTATGACCCCATCCATTCCTGACCCCCTACAATGGAACTCAAGCCATTGCCACCAAATCTCTAATACTCATACTTGTTAAGTTGTGAGAAATTACCTATTATCATTTCTAACAATCTCCCTTTTGAACATGAAGAAAAACTTTTGAATCTTTTGAGGGGGAACATCAGGGAAATCAGGTGGACCATGGCAGACAGATCAGGTATTAGCCCCTCCATTTGCATGCATAGGATTCTTTTAGAGGATGAGGCTAAACCGGTGAGGCAACCACAAAGGAGACTCAATCCGACCCTTATGGAGGTTGTTAGAAAAGAGGTTGAAAAATTACTCGAGGTAGGAATAATCTATCCCATTTCTGATTCTCAGTGGGTAAGTCCTATTCAGGTTGTGCCTATGAAAAGTGGTGTTACTGTTGTTAAAAATGAGAAAGATGAGTTAGTTCCAATGAGGGTACAAAACAGTTGGCGTGTGTGTATTGATTATAGGAAACTAAATCATTCCACTCGCAAAGACCATTTCCCCTCCCATTTATTGATCAGATTCTTGAGAGGCTAGCTGGGAAGACACCCTATTGTTTCTTGGATGGATTTTCTGGCTATTTTCAGGTTCCCATTGCAGTAGAGGACCAGTAGAAGACGACATTCCCCTGCCCATTTGGTACCTTTTCTTACCAAATGATTCCATTTGGACTTTTCAATGCCCCAGGTACCTTCCAGAGATGCATGGTGAGTATTTTCTCAGATTTCATTGAGACCTGAATGGTGGTATTTATGGATGATTTTACAGTTTATGGATCCTCATTTGATGAATGTCTCTCTAGTTTGGGTGATGTGTTGCATCGTTGTATTGACAAGAATCTGGTCTTAAATTTTGAAAAATGTCATTTCATGGTCGAAAAGGGAATTTTCTTAGGTCATATAGTCTCACAACATGGAATTTAAGTTGATAAATCTAAGGTAGACATTATTTAATCCCTTCCATATCCTACATGTGTGCGTGATGTTCGATCATTCCTTGGACATGCTGGATTTTATCAACCCTACATCAGATATTTTAGTAAGATCACTCTACCCTTATCTCGATTGCTTCAAAAAGATATTGAATTCAATTTTGATGATTCATGTAGGGTATCATTTGATGAGCTAAATAAGTGTCTGGCCAATCCACTGATCATACAGCCCCCGCAGTGGGACCTTCCATTTGAGCTTATGTGTGATGCGTCCAACATCGCGGTTGGAGATGTCTTATCTCAGAGGGAAGAGGGACGTTCACATGTGATTTCGTATGCATCGAGGACATTGGATTCTACCCAATCAAACTACACCAAAACAGAAAAGGATTTTATTGCTGTTATATTTTCTTTAGATAAATTTCGTTCATATTTATTGGGATCTAAAGTACTTATTTTTTCTGACCATACAGCTTTGAGGCACCTCATGAAGAAGCCATATGCAAAGCCACGACTTATCCATTGGATGATCCTTCTTCAAGAGTTTGACATTGAGATAAAGGACAAGAAGGGGTCAGAGAATTTGGTGGTGGACCACATGAGTAAGATTACTCACATAGTAGAGGATGGCACCTTGGACCAGGTACCACTTCAGGACACTTACCCCGATGAGAATCTTTATTCCATCTCAGGTACACATCCGTGGTATGCGGATTTAGTTAACTACCTTGTTTCCTCTGAAATCCCTGAAAATTTAAAGGAACATCAAGTCAAAAAATTAAAAAGTGAGTCTCGTTATTATGTTTGGGATGATCCATACCTCTGGCTCATGTGTAGTGATCATGTAATTAGGAGGTGTGTTCCTGATCATGAGTTGGATTCTGTTTAACATTTTTGTCATACACTTACTTATAGTGGACACGTTGGACCCCAACGGATAGCTAGGAAAGTTGTAGACTATGGATTATATTTTCCTTTCTTATTCCATGATGCCCATGTATTTTGTAAGTCGTGCTCTCATTGCCAAAAGACTGGGAACATTTCTAGGAGACACAAGATTCCCCAACAACCCATAATATTCTATGAGACTTTTGATGTATGGGGCATTGATTTAATTGGTCATTTTCCTATTTCATTTTTATTTTTATATATTTTAGTTGTTGTTGATTATGTGAGTAAATGGGTGGAGGCTAAGGCCACCAGGACTGATGATTCTCATGTTGTTGTGGACTCTGTCAAAACGCAAATTTTTTGAAGGTTTAGAGTACCGAAGGCCATCATTAGTGATCAAGGGACACACTTTTGAAATCAAAATTTGGCTTCCCTCTTTCGAAAGTTTGGGGTGACACAGAAAACATCAACACCATGCCACCCCCAAACAAATGGCCAGGCTGAGGTTTCAAATCATGAGTTGAAACAAATTTTAGAGAAAACCGTGCAGCGAAATAGGAAGGATTGGAGAATGATCTTGGATGATGCATTGTGGGATTCTAGGACAGCATACAAGACACCCATTGGTATGTCCCCATTTCGTATTGTTTTTGGGAAAGCATGTCATCTCCCCGTGGAAGTTGAGCATCGGTCTTATTGGGCTATAAAGAAATGTATCATGGATTTGGCCCAAGATGGAATCCAAAGGAAGCTGCAAATTCAAGAGCTTGAGGAGACTCGATTGTCTTCATATGAGAACTCAAGGCTCTATAAGGAAAAATAAAAAGAAGCTCATGATAGAATGATCCAACAAAAGGAGTTTCATGTTGGATAGAAAGTCCTTATCTACAGTTCATGACTGAAGCTGATTCCTGGTAAGTTGCGTTCCAGATGGTTAGGTCCTTATACTGTATCAAATGTTTTTCCTTATGGTGAAGTGGAGATCACAAAAGAGGAACTGGAAGGAGCTTTATAGTCAATGGGAAACGTTTGAAGAGATACATTGAGGCACTTCCTACTAATTCAGTGGATTTTATCACACTACATGACCCCATCATCAATTGAGCACATCAGGCTGTTCTTAACCCTTTCACTTTTATATTATTTGTCCTATTTAAAAATTCTACATTTCATGTGCATATATCATCTCATGGGTTCACATTTAGAACAATTCAATATTTTAAGTGTGGGGGAGGGAAACTTTTAGTTTAGTAATTTCAATTATTTTCCTGTTAAAAAAAACAAAACAAAAATTTGTGTTTTTTTCAAATTTTGTGTGTTTATTTTTCAGTTTTCTTTGTGTTTTTGAAATTTTTGAGCTGAAATGATTCTCATCACAATTTTAAAATACATATCAATGAGTGAAACAATTTATCCCATGAAACTGAGCGTAAATTAATGCTGAAAATTACTTTATTTCAAGTTCAAATATTTAGTAATTTCTTGAAAAGTACACTGAATTTTGAATCCCATGCCACATCTCACTGTCTTTATATTTTAAATCACATTCTTATGAGGCTTTTGAACCATTATTTTCATATTCTTTACATTCACCTAACTTCTTGAGAGAACCAAACCACGCTTGATTTAACCATAATTTGATTTATTCCTATCAAAACTTGAGGGTTTGAGGTACTTATGTTTAAATGATTGAGGCATTTGTTTGGTATTAAAGCCCCTATTTCAAAGAATCATTATTTATGGCCTAACTTGAACATTTAATCCTTTTATCCCTTAGAATCCATGCACAACTTGTTAGGTTAGCCAAATTACAAGCCAATTTTCCATATCCAACCAACTCTTGAAGTGAAATTGCATAATCTAGTTGAGCTTAAGTGTGGGGGAAGCTGTCTTGTGTTGTGCTACCACATTCTGTGATACATTGGGTGGACAATTAAATTCTGTAGAGATGTGTTTGCTGCTAAAAAAAATCATTATAATGAAAGATGTGGCTTTTATGAATCTTTCATGACAAGTGAAGCTGTTCCTTTTCAGGAACTTCTAATAGAGGTAGAAAGTTGTGCCTATCTGGAGCTTTCAAGAAAATCCTGTTTGAGAAGATTGACATTTTTGATACTGAAATGATGGATGGTGTAAAATTTCCATGACTTTTCAAGATGATGGAGCTGAATTGATACTATGGGGATTGAGGAGAAGACTATATTTAAATGAAAATTATATTAATTCAATTTTTCTTTAAAAAGAGTCAAGACCTCCTCATTCAGCCTCAGAATTTTTCACATCTAAATCCTACCAACCGAAAGCCACAGAACAACCCTGAAAAGTCCTCATGATAAACATATTCCCTTGACTCACATTGGGTAGTGATGTAGGAATTTATCAAGCCTATGGTGACCCTATTATGAGTTTGGATGAGAAAGACATTGCAAAAAAAATTTGACATTTGTGTGATAAGAGAAAATTCAAGTGAGGTATGTGTTTTGTGCATGAGAGGATAAATAAAGTGGAAGTATAATGAATGATATAAATAAAATAACTCGAAATAATGGTTTTTTATGAGGCATGAGATCTTTTGTTTCTTGGTGTGTAATTGTTTTATCTCAAGGATATGTGTTTTAAAATTGGTTTTGATTTGATATTGATGTTTACTTGACATGAGGTCTTGCCCAGGAGTGCAAAAGGGTAAGTGTGGGGGAGTTAATAAAAAACTATTTTGTTGAATATTTTAATGATAATAAATGATATAATTTCCTCACATTGTGCTAAATATATTCATTTATGAAATATTTGCGATTAGATCATTCGTTTGAAAATTTGAAGAAAATTCTAGTTATACCCTTTTAAAACGTACTGTAGTATTTTGAAGATAAATAATTTAATATTTATTATTTGAACTTAATATTTTGTAACGGTGTTCCTAACTTAAGTTTCTACAACTTTTATTCCGGACACTAGAGATAAAGAGTGCATTTGGATGGCGTAAATGGTCCATTAAGTCGATGGTGGGATGGACTTGGATGAATGGACATGGGTTCTGTATTTGGGCCATATTTTCTTTATACGGGCTTCGATTGAGCCCATATTTTTAGGAAAGATCGGGGACCTGATTTGGCACAAATAATTATTCTAGAATATCGGCCAATGCATGCGTTATATAGGTCAAATATTCAGTGAAACTTGGAATATAATATTTGGCTGAGTTTTTCATTTCACACTTAAAAAGTTATGTAACCCTAGCCCTCACAAACTCTATTTAAAGGGGTTTTCACTCTTTTAGAGGTCTGTTCGAGGCTTTGGGAAGGTGTTTCCAAAAGGGTGTCTCTTGGGAGCCCCTCACAACTCTTGGAAGAAGTAAGGCTATGTGAAAACCTCTCTTCCAAAAAGGCTCTCCTATCCCACATCCTCTTTGTATTTATTTTCTTTCATGTTTGTATCTTGAATTTTTCTTCAACTAATCATATGTATTATTCCCTTTTCTTCTTCTCTTAATTTTCTTAATTGGGTTGGAATCAAGAGTAGATATGATATTGGGTTCTAACCTTTCAATCCTTCGCTCATGCAAAATGTCTCCACGATGACCACACCGCCCATGGAAGAGTATTTTTTAGTGATCGATCTATCTTCTACCCTCTTCATTTAATTAGTCTGAATCATTGAGCTACTATAATTCACATAATATGATCCATGAATTGTGTTTTTAAATTGTAAGAAACTAATAAAGCAATTGAACAATTGACACAAAAACATGTGAGGTCGGGATTTTGTGTAAATTGTGAGAGTGCAATCTTAATCGGTAATACAAGACCACACGGGATAAATTTGTAGAGTTCAAATATAATCCCTAAACACAATTCATACTCATTTATAGAATTAATATCTGCTCTAATTAACCACTGACCATAAGCTAAACTTATAACAACAATCAAAGCAGGGTGCTGCAATTGCGTGTTCTGAAGCTAGCCTAGGGTTTAAGTAATTCCATCTTTGTGGTTAAGTTAACTCCTGTATGGTTAGAGGGTTAACAAATTAGAGGATCATAATTAAGTGGATACTGATTTAAATGATAATGATTAATATGTGAATGAATAGGTATAGTTAGATCGATTACGCCTTTTAAAATATTTTATAAAAAACATCTTCTTGTTGTCTCTTTTTAATCAAACTTCATTTCAAAATTAAAAACAAAAAAAATTAAATCTTCTTCGAGAAAACTTCTTCTAGATTTATAAACTATAAACACCCCCATCCTTTCAATTAGTGTTTTAATTATATTTTATTTTATTTTTAGAATACCTTTAAAAAGTTTTTTTAATTTACTTCCTCCTTTGACAAACGACCTTGGTTAGACACTCTGCTTCACCTAAGTACCCCAAAATCACATTAATCATTTGAGGGTGCCCACGACAACTCTCTTCCATCTCGCTAATGTGTAGTTTCATAGGTGGTCTATTTCCCATGGGGTTATATATTCTCCCAGGTGTACCTGGATGAAGCACCTGCCAACCTGATCTTCCTTGGTTCTTCTTACCATCTAGCCTACATGAGCCATCCATCGAGCCTTATTCAATGCCATTAATGGCCGACCCTCTCTTAATTTGGATCCCTTTTCTAATAGGGATCAAATCAAAGAATAAATCAAGACCTCATGGCTTATAAAACCATAGGACAATACATTCTAGTGTGTCTTCCATTACGATTAGCATTTCTACGATCAGAGGTTTCTCGTACTTGTCCTACCAAGGGTATAGGATCCCCAGGGAGTGTGTATATTTGTGTATATATGATCACAAGGACCCTTAAACTAGGAAGAGTGTTGAGGAGTTATCAGTCTGGAGGATTGGGGTTCTAATTGTGTCCAACTCTTCTCATCTTTATGTCTCAGAGCCTCCGGTTCCCTACAGGGAGGGTAAGGATCACACTTTCCTTTCCCTTAAACATGGAATGAGATCCTCCTCCCACCACAAAACCAATTTTAGGGAAGCCATCATGGTGTAATCCCCCGACGTTTCCCGTGGTAGGTTGCAGTCTTTCTCTTCTCCACCTATGCATCCTTAACTATCATTCTTTCCATACTGTTGATTCTCATACAATATAAAGTGAAGAGAGGAATGTAACATATCCCCAACCTCTTCCTCTATTTCCCCGACATCTTCCACCATAGCCCCTACCAATTCCACTAGTGAAGGAGGAATTGTTTACAGTTTTTGAAATATTATTCTTCTTCTTATTTCTAACACCAATAATGTCTCATGTGGGCTTAGAGGTAAGCAATGATCATGAAATACACATAATCCAACAGAAGGACTGAACTGCAAGCACTCTGATTCCAATTAGCTAGAATACATAGGAATCCCTCCCGAGGCCCAAGTTCAATATGAATCCTTCTTAAGAATAATCCTTAATCATAATTCCTTTAATCTGAGTATCCTCATTAGGATTCAACCCCAATTTAAGGCCCCAAATCACTATGAGTTCAAACATCCCTCATGGTCCCTTCATAGGTGATATCATTCTCAGGAGTAACCCCCCAACCTATCATCTAAAATAACCATACTCTCCTGTGATAAATTACCCTGATGGACTCCATAAGTGTGGGTCCTCAACAATAAAAGACGTTGGATTTGATTCCAATCTAAATTGTATAAGTAGAAAGCCTCCCTGAGGTTAAAACCCAACTCCTAAATCAACCCTAATATTTTTGGACAATATCCCTAGTAGGTTGTAATACAACATGGAATCTCACATCTCTTCCATGTTCTGAGGGCTATTTAGGAATAATTCCCACACTAAACCTATTAACTAGGAACCTTCCGCCTAGATTTCATTCCCCATGATGTTAAACTGTATACGTTGGTCCTTATAACACGTCCTTAAAAGGAATTATATTCCCAATTAAGTGGAAACAAACTACATGGGATCAGATTCCTTTCACAAGGATATGTAGGAATCCCATTTATAGGTTTGATCCCAACATCAAATAATTCTCGAATCCTTGGATGATAATAAATTCCAGAGTGACCTCCATCTACCGTGATGAAAATAAACTCCAGAGTGACCTTTTTCTACCTGGATGATAATAAACTATAGAGCATTATTATTCTACCTAGATGATAATAAAATCCAGAGTGACCTTAATATACCTAGATGAATATAAACTCCATAGTGTCCAAATTTGTGGCTATAAAACTAGTATCATCGTAATAATGACCAAAGAATCTCTAAGTATTATATGAGAGGATACCATTTATGGAGATCCAAAGATAAATTCAAATATCTCCATCAATGATGAAAATTAGATACATACATATGATTATGAATTCCACACATTCTAATAATTTATTTCTAATTTGGGATTACCTATATCATAATTGGGAATTAATGAAAGATTCAAGAACATATCTTAAATCTATAAGAGATGTCCAGAGTAGGAAATAATCCCCTCCAAACGGGTGTGATGATCCAGACTTTCCATCCTCTTGACCAATGATATTTCATAATAATCTTAGATAAAAAACCTAATAATCACCTATCATTGAAAATTAGTTCTCATCGATACAAATCCATTGGGTGTTTTTGGTTCTATGAGCAAACCCATTGGAAACTGTTCAGAAATAGAAAACCGTTATGGGGAACAAAATTCTAGGGAAATAATTATCTAAATCAATATGTTTCTTTTTTATTTTGATACTTAAATTTACTCCTTAAATAAATCTCATCATCCTTAATGATTTTTCATACTCTATTCTAGTAACCCTAGGTTCATTTAGAACTTGTCGTTCACTATATTTAGAATAATTATTCTGATTTTCATCATTAGGGTCTTCAAATATGCTTCATTTAAGACTATATTGGAATTATTTTAATTTATATTCATATTACAAAAATTAATAAATATATGAATCCTCTTTTTCTATCACTTATAACGTTTTCCATCGGGCAATTATCTATGAAAGGTACCTTTCTAATCCTTCTTTTCAAAATTTCCCAATTTTTTGTTTTTATCTATCACGGGACATGTGATACCAATGTTACTAAAGTACTTGATAGTTTACATATTATTATAATAATTCTCACAAGTGGTCATATTTGAGTTTTGGTTCAATAACCCCCAATTTCGGTTGGGAATAGTTATGTTTATTTCTTGTTAACATTTTTTAATATTTTAAACTCCGCAAGAATTATACATCTCATATCAAAAATAATTTTATTCATACATTATAGAACCCCATTATATTTAAGAGTATTAAAATTTTATTTGTTTCTAATACTATTTGTATATAGTTAATAATCAAATAAATTTCCAATAAAATTTTTTTTGTATTCGGTCCTTACATTCTTGCTCTGATCTTTATGTTCTCCCTCTATTTTTCTTTTAAAAAATTTAAAATACAATACCACTTGTAAATTATTTTTCCTAAATAACCATATTTAATTCTTATATATTATAAATTCACTAATTAATGTAATAAAAAATAAATCACTTCTAGTGTATTTATTCACCATAGTTTCAAAGAAAATCTATGAGGATTAACTGAAGTGGTCCGATTAAATCTATCTCCAATATTATATGTTTTCTATAGACTATATTCCCCTTTTGGAAAGATTTATAATAAAGATCAATATATTTAGATATTTTTTAGAAACTTTTTTGTCCAATGTGTCAAATCTATATGCTCTAAATATTATTATCTTCTTTAGAACATGGATAACATGAATTTATTTAATCTCTAATAAGAAGTAGACTCACACTGGTTCTTTACCCTCTTATGATGATTATTCTATCTCCAATTATTTTAGTTGTTTAAGTTTATATTTTGAAAATAACCTCATTAACTTTATAAAATTTTTGACTCACACTTGGAATTTTATCTCTAATCCCATAAATAAATAACACATATTTTTGTTATATGGTGTGAGGTTCAATTTCTACTAATAGAATTCAATTGATCATTAAAGGGAATCCATTTCCAAACTTTATTGAATTACCATGATTTTCTTCTATGTTTTTTGAATTTTGAAATATCCATTCATGTGTGATGAGAAAATAATATAAATTATCCACGTCTTTCTCCTTTTCAAATCATTGAGAGCCACTTAAATAATAAATTAATTTTATATATTTCTTTTATTTCATGTCTTATTTCTATAAATAGATTTTAGTTTTTTTTTTCAGGGAGGATGGTCATGAATTATTATTTATACTAACCTTTTGGGACACACCTTCCATAATTATCATCTAAAAAATCAATTTGTTAACAAATAACTTAAAAAAGTTCAATTCACTTTGTACAGCTTCTCAGACCTTTTAAAGATGGTGTTCTAGAACCAACTAAATTACTACCTTTGATTATTGAAATATTCTTGGTCCTGAATATTAATAAATTTTCTTTTAAAATTATTATTTTTATGTTTTACAACATTAATTTGATGATTTCCTAAAAGTATATGTCACATCAATATATCATAACAACTATCCACTATGATGAGAACCCGAATGTTCTATGAAAATATTCGTAAACGTATGTTCTATGGATTGGTGATATATATCTAATTTGGAAAAGATCTTGTTCATAAATCTAGTGTATGGGGATCCTAATACATTGAGACTTATTCTCCTAAAGTTTTCACTTGGTAATATATGAGAAAAATGGTTATTGGAACACTCATGGTAGTTGGAATTATTTATGGTTTATGTGTCATTGGATATTCATATAAAAAAACATGTATATTGGTTATTATAATTGGGATTATTATTAATTAGTATCATAAAGAATGTACTTATATGTTAAATCTACCATTTCTAGCTATTTCAACACCACCATATCTTCCTCCACTAAATATTTACAGATTATCCAAACCATTCAGTTTCCAAATAAGATAGAGGTCTCAAAAAAAAAGATTATCTACTCCACCTACCCTGGTACACCAAGTGGCACAACCTTCTACTGGATATAGTTCTCTATAAACCTTCATGATGGACCCTCTAATGACATCCTTCATGGAGGATATTTATAGGCCTTTAGGTCTCCATCTGTCTCAATATCCCATGTTTATTCTTATTATCTTGACTGCCCTACTGAATGTGAATTTGGTTAATGGGTTTTCATACATTTCTTATGTCCTAATAAGAGTATGATCTAGTAAAATATATTCATAAGTGGAAATTTTTTAAAGGTTCAGTATAGATAAGTTGATACTCTAGGAGTTATATCACCTTTTTCAGTGCGTGGGGGTTATCCCTTTAATTGGTGATTTCTATGTTGAACTGGAAGGATTTATGTTCTTATCTCTTCCTCTCTGAGGACTTCCTGAATTTATAGGTTTGGTAATCTCATGTATGTGGTAGGTGGTGGTTCATATTGTTCATATGGTCATGGGTTTTCCACTTTAGTAAAGATCGTAACATGATAGGGGTGTGGCCATAGCTTCTGAGGCTCTTCATTCTATTCCATAACCCCTCAATTCATGAAGGAATTTCCAAATCCCTCAGTTATATTTATGCATGGAAAATGGACTATACACTTGTAGAATAATTTTATGGATCACATTTGTGTCAAAATGGTTTTCTCAATGAATTTTTCTTCATATATTCTTCATCATGCAGGGAATTTGGTCATCTTCTTTGATGTTTCCCTATTAATCTATCTCTGATGGTATGGATTTCATGATTAAGGGAAAAATCTCTTCCTTCTATTTTGATCAATTTTTTCCTCCTTCAGACATAGGGGTTAATCCTCTCTCAAATTTTGGGTAGAGATCCTTAATCGTGGATCCTTAGTCAAAGGAGGGTAATCCTACTCCTACTGAGTTATATGGTCACCCTATGGATAACTTGGAAACTGAGGTTTTTGATCCCTTTGTGGGTGGATTTGACACACATATCAGTGTTCCAATAGAAGGAGTGGTCGATTCTCCACCTTTTATTTCCAATCTTATACCCTCACAACTTCTTTTGGGTGTTTTTTGAGGAATCCAATACTTGAAATCCGTAGTTTGATTTTATAAAACCATACTTCACATATAATATTTGATCCCAATTGAGAGGACCCAATCTAAATGTATATTTATTTAGAATCATTTCTAAATGCTAAATGTTTAAATCAAAAATAATCAAACTATCCCATGAATAGAATTTTTAGGGTTTTTAGGATCAACCACATAATTAACTTATTTTAAAATACTTGGGAAGATTTCAAAATAAATTAACCACACCAGAGACCCTTCTATACTTCTCATAGGTTATACTTATCTTCATAACCTAGGGTATGGAAACATAAGAAATGGTTTATTTAAAATAATCAGTAAGTGGGAACTTATCAATGAATCATAATGGATAGATCATAAACATGTGAGAAAATAGAAATAAAGAAGAAATATATTATTAAAATGATCATGAAATTACATGTGATAATCCTAAAACATATCCAATAATTAAGGTTCATTATTTGAAAACAGAAGACTGTAGAAAGGTCATCACATAATCATAAAAATCTTATCTTATATTAAATTTATATAAAAATACTCATGAATCATTGTAGAATCACAAAATAAATTGGAATATTATTGAAATATGGAACAATCATAATAAGAGGGAAACATCACCTTTATTGAGAAATGATAATCATTGAGAGACATCACCTTAATGAGGCACTTACTCACACCCATTATTTGGAAAAATACTAATCATGTTTATGAATACTTATCTCATGTTTCATCACCTTCACGATCCACACACTTTCACCCACACTTATGATAAATAATAATTACACCCACATATACGTATGTTATGAGATAATTTTTTTAACCAATGAATAATAGGGAGATATAAGTCCCCACCTCTCAATCATCCATACATACATGTAGAACATTAAATAAATCATTCATAATATAAAAAAGAACCCATGTAAATAAAATGAGTTTCATATGATATTCAAATGGTATTACATAAATCAATATAAATATTGGATTGGTTGATACCAAAAAAAATTACGGAAATAGAGTATTTCTTAAATGTATTTAGTAGGTGATTCATGAAAAATATCTTCCATGTAAATTAAATCAATTAGATATAAAAAGTATAATTGAAGAAAGACCATAAAATATTTTTTTTAAAACCGATTTAACATTGTTGCAAAATACGAAGAGACGAGTCACATTAAATAGTAATTTTCATGAAGGTAAAAAGATTTTTTAAAATTTTTTAGTTTGTAAAAATAATATTTATGAGTGGAGCCTTGAAAATTCATAATATATATAATAATTAAATGTGGAGTGGAAAATAAAATGTAAAATCAATAAGGAAAAAAACATTACAAATTTTTTAAAATACATTCATTGAAACAAACATTTTAAAACATATTGATTAATATTCTATTTGAAAGGATATAAATAATTTTTTTGATATCACCAAATATATTATATATGTTGATTTCAAAATAATTTATAAGAATATTGGTGGGTAGAGTGAATATGGATATTGAAGGAAAGATCTTATTAACAGAGGATGAGAATTATTCTTATCTAAATCAACTTCAATGAATAAATAAATAAAACCAAGAAGATATATATGATGTGAATATATAATTCCTTAGAAAATATTTAGGAAATAAAATAAAATATTATAATAGAATATAAGAAAACAATCTACTAAAACTATAGTTAGAGTGGAATCAATATGACTCAAGAAACTTTGTGGAGTCAAGGAAACCCCCTACCATTACTATCATCTTCAGTGAAAGTGATTTAATATCATATATCATAAATATAAACATATTAATAACATATTTCAGAAAAATGTTCATATATATTAAAATTTATACTCTTTTATTATAATAATTCATTTTTCATTTATTAGCTAGTCAATGTCTATTTTCATTATTATATGTTTTGATCATTTCGCACATGATTTATAATGGTGATGTCAAACCCCATTCAATGAGACCAAGTTCAACAATAATATATTAGAAGATATTATTAAATCATTATTTTTTAATTATCCATGCATATCCATATCTATTTAATGGAAACAAAGGGCATGGTTCACAAAAATAAAATCCATAGAGACATTGTTTCAGGAAATTTACCAATTTCAACAGATTACACTACAATGATCATTAATTATTGTTATATCATATCATAAACATATACTTAGATATAATGATATTAAATTTCATATATATTAATAAAAAAGTTATTATAACTAGTTATGTGGGTTCTGATGAAAAACATAAAATTTCACTCTATAAAGGTGGACGTTTCTTTGCACACACAAACCACATTTTCATTTTTCATACAAAGGAAATAAGGTAGAAAATTATTTATATTTTTATAATATAAATAATGTTAAAAATATAATAATTATTCATTAAATACCCAATTTTTACGACCCATTCAACGTGTTTCTGAAAAACAAAACACATCGATCAATGGAGGTGGTAGATTGAACGTACGAATGGATGATATTTTCATTTTTCTAAGATGAAGGGAAGAAGATAGATAATAATTTTCCGATAATAAAAAATGAAGTATAAAAATTATGATAATGATATAATTTTAGTATGGTATATTATATATTTATGAATAAGAAGAATAATTAAATAAATATAAATGAAATGGAGGGGTTTGTAAATTTTCACCTCACTCATTTGAACGTTTCCTTTAGAAATGGGATTATGAATTTTAGGGTTAATCCTTTAAGAGGTTGTCTATTGAGGATAATAGAACTTCTATGATGTTTCTAAGAGTTTTTGGTAGGGAATTGGGTATATTTTTGTGGATATAATGAGCATTTGGTGGGAGGATAATTGGTGATGAATGTATCCTACTATAATTCAGAGGAGTTACATTATTGTAATAATAAAAGAAAAGTCACTATAAAGGGAAAGTGGATAAAAAAGTCTAAAATAATGGATATTATATGATTATTGGTCATGAAAACCATTCGATACAAATCTAGAGAAAATGTTTTAGGTTTTTTTGGTTTCCCCATTTAGTTTTAACCTTTACCATTATAAATTTTATTTTAACAAGGGTAAATTATTTTTAAAACTAAAAACTAAATTAAACATATTAGATAATTTGGATATTATAATTTAAAATATTAAAAAAAATTAATAATATTAAATTCTTAAAATTTGTAAATATTAAATTTAAAATAATTAGTGTACAATGCATAAAAATATACTTTTAGAAAATAATAACTTAGTTAATAAAAAGTCAAATATAGGTATTTAAATTTAAATTAACTATTTTAATGTATCATTTACTTATTATAAACATATTATATTTGTAAAATGGATTCAATTTTTTTTAATTTATGGGTTATATCTTAATGATATCATAAAAGTCTCTATATTTGTAAAATATCTATTTTGTATTATTCACATAAAATAAAAACTTTTTAAAAAAATCCAAAAAATTCTTCTCAATATAGTATTGTTATCCTAAATTGCAAAATAAAATTCATTTTAAAATATTAAAATTCTGAAATAAAGTAATTAATATTTTTTATGGAAATATAAATTATTATGAAAAGATGTTTTTAAATGAAAATTGATTTTTAAAAAATTAATGGTTCTTATTTTTATTTCCCCATTAATTAATAATTAAATTAGTGTTAATATATTAATCATATAAAATATGTATACTATTATTATTTAAACATAAAATAATTTGTTTCTAGAAAAAAAAATCTATAGTGCATAAAAATACAGTTTTATAATTAATACATATTTTAAAATATAGTGATCTTTTTATCATTTTTTCTATACTAATTGAATTTCATCAAGTAAACCTGATTTTTATTTATATATATATTTCATAATTATGATACATATATTTATAGTTTTAATTTCAATGGATACTTTATAAAAATTTTATTTATAGAAATAAAATGTGGCACGATTCATAATTTATTTGGGGTTTCATGCGAAACAACCTGTTTAACAAAAGATTTATTTTAAGGAGGAATATTCACTAAAATAGTTGTTTATTACATTATAAACCCTTAATAATAATTTTTCTCTTTAAATTTTATTTCTATTAAAAGAAAATTTGAGGATATTTTTTTCTCATTACATCATAAGGTTCCCATGTAGCTTCCTTAAATTTATGAATTCTCCTTAGAACTTTGACTAGGTCACCAGAATTGTTCAATAACACTTTATCGATTTGATCCAAAATTTACATTGCATGTTCCTCTTATGAAAGTTCATGTTCTAGATTCTCAGCTTCTGTGTTCAGTACATGAAAATGGTTTGTAATGAACTTCCTCAAACGTGATACATGAAGCATATCATGTACTTGGGAGAGGTCGGGAAGGAGGGATAAGGGATAAACCACAACCCCAAAATGATCTAGGATCTCAAAGGGACCAATATACCTAGGTATTTACTTTATTTTCTTATAAAATATGACAACCCATTTCCAAAGAAATATCTATAGGAACACCTTGATACTAACTTAAAACTCTAGATCTCATCAATGATTATTTGCATAAATCTTCTATCGACCTTTTTATACTTTTATTTTTTATTTAATCATTTGAACCTTGTCCATTATTTATTAGATAAGGCCCTATATTATCAAATTCCTAACTCCAAATTCATCCTAACATGTTGGATTCCCACATATCTTCCCATAAATAGACTCATTTGATTACAAATTAATGATAGAATGGAAGCCAATATTATATGAGAATTCTATCAAGGGATGTTGTTGGTCCAAACATCCATGGAGATTTATTGAACAAGATCTTATAATATCTTCATGATATTGAATGGTTTTTACAGAATGACCATCTATATGAGTTTGATAATAAGTACTAAAGTTTATCTATGTCTCAAATGATTGATAAATATTTCTCCAGAACCTTGAGTTAAACCACAAATATCTTCCAATTACAATAGAGAGTGGCACTACATGAAGCCTTATCACTTCCCTTATATATATATTGGAGAGAGGGTCAAGAGAGAGATATTATTTTATGGTAATAAAATGTATTGAATTTATAAGGAAATCAAGTATAACCCAAATGATATTATAGGCTTTAGATGTACCGTTGAGTCCTTTGATGAAATCCATAGTGGTGTTTTCCCATTTACAAACTGTTATGGGTAATGATTTCATCACCCCCTTAGAATTAGGTTATTATTTCTTAAATTTCTGATATACTAATCATTTAGATAATTATTTTATTATCTACCACTTAATGTTACCCAACTATGAATTTTTCTTTTAATCTATATACATCATCGTACTTCATGGATATATAAAGAAGGATGAGCTATGTGAATCATATAAATGTTACATATTTAGTTGTGGTCTTTCCAAGACCAATATATATGTTCTCAACATTATTACTCCATATTTACCAAAGTTGGTATCTAAAATATTCACTACAATTTTCTGTAGGTCTACATCGACTTTTTGGGATTCAATAATTTATACATGGAATAATGGATGAGAATGAATTTGGGAAAGATAGGATATTTCTACTTAACTTTTGAATTGTAGGTTTATATTTTTCAATCTAATGTGTATTGCATATTTTTCAACCATAATCATGGATATGGAAGTGAGATCTTTCCTACATAGAGCATCAGCCACATTGCTTTCCTTCACCAAGGGTAATGTATTGAGAAGTCACAATGTTTGATCAGTTCCAACCATATCTTTTTGTGCATGATTAACTCTTTATATTTGAATTAATATTTCAAGATATTGTGAAAAATAAAGATATTACTCTTATCATTGTATTGATAATGCTTCCAAATATTTAATAAAAATATTATTTCCACCATCTCTAAAACATGGTTTGGGTAATTTTTATCATCAGTTTTTAATTGATGTGAGGAATAAAAATTTAAAATATAATAATAAATGAGGAAACATCCCAAAACCATTATTAAAGTATAACTGTAGATTAAAAACCCTTATCTATTATATAGAAATGAATGCATATGTATAGTGACCAAACTCTTCTTATGTTCCTTGATGAATTCCTCACTTTTTCCACCTAGAGAAACTTTCCTCCCATATATGTTAGCTATAACGCACCGACCCTAGTTACCTAGAGTCGGTGCATTATTACATGTCATTGGATTGATCATAAGGAAATCATGTCTCGAAATACTGACCATTTTAGTATTATTGGAAACAAGATTAATACATAAGTTCAACTTTACAGCTTGAAAAGAAATACAACACAAATATATTTCATTAGAAACATCCAAGCCTCCTATATTGTGTCTGCAGGTCACTGATAACTAACTTCTTGATATCCTAGGAAAATGAACATAAGAAAGGGGTGAGCTCAAATGCTCAGTAAGGGTACGTAATACAGCGGAAAATGACATAAATATTAAACATGTAAAATAATTAGAAGCACATGCCTTTACCGATAATAAACATGAATACTTTAATGGAAAGAATATGAGGTGAGTAACTAATTCCATAATAAAACATAATCATGGGTATTCTACTAGTATAATGACCACATGAACCATCAATATTTTTCCCATAATGAGGGAATGTATAATGCCATACATTCTGAAACATTTTGTCAAGGCCTTGACCAAGACGTCTAAAAATGATTAAGGCCTCAGGCAAAACCATCAATCAAAATGGGAAAGGGCCTCGTCCAATTCCAGGTCTATTTGTCTCATGAGACCTACCAATGCATCGATGATCTATAGCGAGCTCCACCCGTCACTTACTAAGTCCAATACATTCCTCATATAAAAAGGTTTAAACATATCATAAACATTTGTATTAAAACTAGCATACAAAATGTCAATACTTTAACCATAAATCCTGAATTGTATAAAATTAGCACATCCATAGTCAAACATATCACAAAACCTTAAATACGATATAGAAGTTTTTTATCATAATAAATCAACTTCAAATAAACTTAAAACCCATCAAAGGATGTTGACATAGATGAAATAAAAACCCTTTTTAGAAAAACGTCTCTTTCTATTTTGAAATAATTTATGAGTCACATAATTATAAAATAAAACATTTACTTTGAAAATATTCTTATAAGCTTGTAAGGTAAGCTTCGACGAGTTTATAACTGTAGAAAATAGCTGCACCCGCCGTATAAGTTAAAAAAGACATTCTTAGCTTAATTTTGTCGAAAATGTTTAAAAGGACCTTGTTTGGAAAACGACGGAAAGATTCCATTAAAAACACATAAGGGTATATATTAATTTAACCCATTTTTTAGTAAATAGTAAAAAAAAAATTTGAAATACATTTTTAAGAAACATGGATATCGTTGAGAAAAAGGTCCTAGTAGATCGTTACATATAAACAACCTCGGATAATGAAGAGATTGTGAAGTAAACCCTTACCTTGTACTTTTCCTTGGTTGAGGGTAGTTAAACATCAATTATAATGGTGAAATAATTGTTATTAAATTATACAAGAATCATATACATTAATATGATATCATATATGATCTTTTAACATTGCTTTGTTAATATTATCTTAGTATTATCGTCGTTTTGGGTGTTAACTTACTCATTTTATTTTATATGTTTCGTTACGTAATCCATGTTTGTTATGAATAGGTTGTATCTTATTCATATAAATAATAATATCAAGTCCTTAAACATTATTTTTAATCATCATATGACAATTAGACTTGAATGGATACGATGTGGAATGAATCTCATCGCGTTCGTGGAGACGGTAGTCCGTACGTACGCACGAGCGACAATATCATTATTTTGATATTAAAATAATATATAATTGGATAGTATATCATATATAAAGAATAATTATCATTTTATATTTATTATTTTCATCAATTACACATCATTATCATACCCATCCAAATAATAATGTTTTGAATAACAATTACACCACGACGTGGAGACGGTAAGCCGTACGTACACACGTATGTGGACATGTCAATCAAAGGATGGATAGAATACTTAATATGGTTGTACCAGATTTATAATAACATCACAGTATATAGAAGAAACTGGAGTTATTATTTTATAAGTGAAATAACAAAGAAAGAAGAAGTTGAAGAAGAAAGGAACATGAAAGAGTGTGGTGAAAACATTACCTCTTCTTCAGGTTCTTCCTTTTGATTTGATCAAAAGGACTCTATAGGTTGGCTTTCTAATAAATATATGGTCTCTAGGTTGAATTGAGGGAAGTTTAGAGAATATTTGGACAGGGTTTGGCTGAGCCAAAAGGCTTTGAATGCGTGAATTTGAGAGAAGGGGGAGTTCCCTTTTATAAGAGGGGTGAGGGGCACCTTAGGAAAAGTTTGAAATATTATTTTATAATAAATTCATATTCGGTTTATAATGGCTCCAAAGTGGATTATTTAAAGTCTAAGGTGGGAATAGGTCTAAAAAAATGCAACCAAAAGGGTTTAGATAGGTTTGAGTCACTATATTAACCTTATCGTTTTGATTTAACTCTTAGTTAATTAGTTTGACATTTACCATGTCACTTTGTATTTTTATATTATATAGTTAATAAACATACTATAAACTTCCAATAGACCCCCTAGTGGTCTATTAATGATAAAACTATCATTATATAATCCCTCTGTCCGAAAATTACTTTTTTAGGAACAGAATACCAATTAATAATATAATATTTGTTTTAAAAACTCTTTTATGTGAATTTTGACACTATTCAATAATTGATTTTTTTTAAAGTCTTAACAACTTTAGTAATTAGAACCACATTAATTTAAGAAATCCTAACATGTCATAGTAACAAATAAAAAACGTGTATGTCATCAAAACTTTCAAATTATATTTATTTTAACATTTATAATACCAATTATTTGATTCTTTCATTAATAAGGAAAATACTGCATCATTATTGTGTCATAAATATATTTAATTATTCAATGTCTAAAAATTATAAATAAATCACCATTATGTAGGAAATATTTATATATTTCTAATGAATATTTATAGTCCAAAATATAACATATATAACCCTATGTAAAAATTGTTTTTCTAAAAGATATATGCTTATGTCATTTTTGTATTTACATTAACATAATTAATATAAAGTGTCCCTATCACTTACAAGTGGATCCGTGGGGTCCCAAAATTGACCCAAAGATGGCCATGGTTGAAAATGTATCAACCAATAGGGTTAGGGTAAATTAATATTATTATAATATTATTTTTTTACCCTTACTTACCGCTTTACCCTTTAACCATGGTAAATAAAATATTTACCGATGTAATTATTCAAAATGTCTAAAAATAGGAGATACATATTTAAAGAATTTGGAAATCATGATTTCAAATATGGAATTCATTTTTCCAAATCCAAAACATAGAAGTGGTAGAAATTAATTTAAAAATAATTTCTATTTTCAAAACAAAAAGTGCGTTTTTAAGAAATAATAACTATCAAAAGATTGACACTTGTTTATGTCCGGTTTAAATGTGAAATTACGTCCAATGAACAAAATTTTATTAAATGGTAAAAATATATTCTAAATATACTTTTAAATGACACAAATTCATAATTTATCACTATTAATTATTTCAATTCAAAAAGTTGTTTTTAATTAAAATATCGTAATTTTCACTATTCCTCAAAATATAAAAGTTATCCAAAAAGTACCAAAATTTCAACCTAAGATAATTTAGATATTCCGAATCCAAAAATGAAGTGCATTTTGAAAGATTAAATTTATAATATTTCAAAAAGTGGGTATTACTATTCATAACGACGAGTTTGATTGGTTGTGGTGTGCGTTAGAACCTCGAAGTTTCATACAACATACACAACAGTATTATTCAAAGAGAAGTGTACCGTGAAAGCTTGGGGTGTTACATTATCCCCTCATTCAAATAATTTGGTCCTCGAAATTTCTAGAATACTACCTCATAAAAAGACTCGGGTGGTTCTTCATCTTAAGTTCCTCGGGTTCCCACGTCGCCTCTTCCATCTTACGGTTTATCCATAGAACTTTTACCAGACGAGTCGTCTGTTTCTCAGAACTTGTTCTCTCGTATCAGGAATCTCGACAGGCTCTTCGCAATAAGATAGATCGATTTCCAGTTCTAATTCCTCATAGGTGAGTACATGCGTCGGGTCAGGCATGTATTTTCTCAACAGTGATATGTGGAACACATTGTGAACTTTGGAGAGACTTGGAGGCATTGCCAAATGGTAAGCTACAGCCCCAATTCGTTCTAGAATTTTGAAATGTCCGATGTACCTAGGACTCAATTTTCCCTTCTTACTGAAATGTATAAGTCCTTTCCATGGAGATACCTTCAAGAAAACATGATCTCTTACCTGAAATTGCAAATCCTTCCTTCAGTTATTCGCATAGCTCTTCTGCCTACTTCGAGCTACTTTGATGTGTTTTTGGATTACCTTCACCTTTTCCATCATTTCCTCCACCAGTTCGGGGCTTACGAGTTTTCTTTCACCAACACCATCCCAATAGGTTGGTGGGCGACATATCTTTCCATATAATGCTTCATATCGTGCCATCTGAAATCTCGAATGGAATCTATTGTAATAGGAAAATTCCATCAGAGGTAAATATTGATCACACATACCCTAAAAGTCAAGTGAGTAAGATCTCAACATGTACTCTAAGGTTTGAATTGTCCATTCTGATTGTACAACAGTTTGGGGGTGTTAGGAAGTTCTCAAATGGAGTTCAGTATCCAGGGCTTTCTGAAGACTTTTCCAGATTCTTGATGTAAAACGTGGATCGCGATCAGAAACAATTGATAGGGGTACTCCATGAAGTCTCAAAACTTCATTAATATATAGCCTTGGTAGACGTACGTTCAAGTGGTAGATCTTTTCTTATAGCAAGAAAATGTGCTGATTTGGTAAGACGATCAACAATGACTCATATTGCATATTTCCTTCTAAGATTCTTTGGTAGTCCCATGACAAAGTCCATCGTGATATTATCCAATTTATACTCAGGTATGGGAAGAGGTTGAAATACTCCACCAGGTTGTTGCCTTCCAGCTTTCACTTGTTGACAAACCATACATCTTGACACAAAATCAGCAATCTCCCTCTTTATTTTGTCCCACCAAAAAGGTTCCTTTTAAATCTCTATACATTTTGGTGCTCCCAGGGTTTATATAGAAATTGTAACTATGAGCATCATCCAAAAATTATCTTTTTAGATCAGGTATATCGGGAACGCAAAGTCTCCTCCAAAATTTCAAAATACCATCTTCATAAAAAAATTCACTCAGTCTCCCATCATTCAAAACATTAATCTTCTTTTTAAACTCTTCATCATCGGCCTGAGAACTCTTAATCCTTTCTAGTAAAGATGTTTTGGAAACCATTTGAAAAAGTATCAATATTTTTCCTTACATGGTGATTCCCATATCCATCTTTACTAGATCAATGAAAATAGGATCCCTTTCAATTCTCATCTTGTTCAAAACTCCATGATCCTTTCTTCTCAAAGCATCTGCCACCGTATTTTCCTTCCCCAGGTGGTAGTGTATCGTGAAATCATAATCTTTGAGTAGTTCAAGCCATCGCCTTTGCCTCAAGTTGAGTTCTTTCTATGAGAAAATATACTTTAAACTCTTGTGATCAGTATATATCTCACATTTTTCACCATAGAGATAATGTCTCCATATCATCAAAGAAAATATTATAGTAACTAACTCAAGATCATGAGTAGGATAGGTTTTCTCATGAATTTTCAGCTGTCGTGATGCATATACAATAACTTTATCATACTTCATAAGGACACAACCAAGTCATTTCCTTGATGCATCACTATAAATAATGAACCCATCATTCCCTGATGGTAGAGTCAATATATGAGCATTGAATAATCTTCTCTTCAGTTCTTCAAAACATTTTTCACACTCTTTTGTCCAAACAAATTTAACCCCTTTACCTGTGAGCTTTGTCAATGGGTTAGCCAACCTAGCAAAATTCTAGATGAAACGCCGACAATAACCTACTAAACCAATAAAACTGCGTACCTCAATTATACTCGTCGGTGCTGGCCATTCTTGGATTGCTCTTGTCTTAGAAGGATCAACGGAAATTCCATCCTTAGAGATAATATGGCCAAGAAAAGAAATCTCCTGAAGCCAGAATTCACACTTGCTAAACTTCCCATATAATTCATGTCTTCTCAGAGTATTCAATATAATGTGAAAGGGATTTTCATGATCTTATTAGATTTTGGAGTATACCAAGATATCATCAATAAATACCACTACAATGTCATCAAGGTACTCCTTGAAAACTCTGTTCATTAGATCCATGAAAACAGAGGGTGCATTAGTCAGCCCAAAAGGCATTACTGTAAACTCGTAATGCCCGTACCTGGTTTGAAATACTGTATTTGGAATGTCTTCCTTCTTCACACACAACTGATGGTATCTAGATCAAAGGTGAATCTTTGAAAATTATAGAGCTCCATGAAGTTGGTCAAATAAATCAATAATGCGAGGTAGGGGATTCTTTTTCTTTATTGTTATAGCATTGATTTCCCTTTAGTCGATACATAACCTCATAGATCCATCTTTATTTCTAAAAAAAGTACACGGGCTCCCCATGGAGAAACATTAGGGTGAATAAATCTCTTATTACTCAATTCCTCTAGTTGTTTCTTTAGTTTAACTAATTCCACAGTGGCCATTCTATACGAGGACTTCTATATAGGCCTTGAACTAGGAATTAAATCAATGAAAAAATCAATTTATCATTCAGGAGGATGTCCAGGTAAATCATCTAGAAACACAACTACATATTCTCTCACAATAGGTACATCCTCTATTTGAACATTAATTTCCTTATCCATAGTTATTTCATTATCTTACTCCCCAATAATTTAATTTAGTTGAGCAACTGGGGGTGGATATATATAATAATTAGGTGGTGATGATTCTGCTCTAAAGATAAGGTGTTCTTTATCATCGTCATAAAATATCATAACCTCCTTCTTCTTACAATAAATCTTTACATCATGGTCAGAAAGACAATCCATACCGAGTATTATATCAAATTAAATCATAGGTATGGCAATGAGATCAGCGGATAAAGAAAATTCATGTGCTCTAATGGGGACTGATTCACAAAACATTGTTGCAATGATACTTCCCTTAGGAGTTTTAACTGACATTTCCCTTGTTAGATAAAATTTGAAATATCTAATTTCCTTA
This sequence comes from Viscum album, assembly GCA_963277665.1. Taxonomy (NCBI): domain Eukaryota; kingdom Viridiplantae; phylum Streptophyta; class Magnoliopsida; order Santalales; family Viscaceae; genus Viscum; species Viscum album. The sequence continues at coordinate 621,328,218 of OY728150.1, read as the reverse complement.
GAAAACCGGGAAGATATGAAACAATGCGATGATCTAGAATCAAATAATGCATTTTCTAAACATGAGGAAACCATTAAATTACCTTCCACCACATCTTTCAGGGCTTCAACCATAGCAGTAGTGATTGCATAAGCTTGGCCTTGATCCCTTGGCTTTTTTTGAGGTAAGTTTTCCTGACAGTTAGGACATTAATTTTCATAATGTCCCATATCTCTGCAATTATAGAATTGAAAATGGGTATCGTCTTTCTTTCCTTTACAATCACTAGATAGATGAACTTTCTGTCCACATTGGTAGCATACTCCTTTTCCTTTTAGATAGGAACCGGGGTGCTTCCTTCCGCAATTATCACAGGGTGGAAATTCAATTCTTCTCTTATTCCCTGATTCCTTATTTCCTTTCCAAGAGTGTTCAGCAGATCTCTTCTTCTCTTGCTTTGAATTAAATTCATAAGACTTAGAGAATTCCTTTTCTGTCTTGATAGCACACGAGACAATATCTTCATATGATGAGAAGGATTGTGATACAAATGCTCAACTAAGAAATGGTTTAAACCCATAAAAAACGATCAATCTTACTTATTGGGTTACGTATTTAATCTGCAGCATGCCTCGCTAACCTTGTAACGTTAGCCTCATACTTTGCGACATTCTATCCTCCTTTTGCCTCAGACTCAGAAATTGTATTTCTATATTCGCTCGATGGTCATGAGGAAAGTATTTTTCTAAGAAAATATCTTTTAACTCCCTCTATTCCATATTAGATACTTCAACATCTTCCTTCGTATTTTTAATCAATGAACACCATTGATTAGCATCTTCAGTGAGGCGGTAAACTTCCATAACAACTTTTTCCCTTTCGCTACTCCCCATGGTATGGAATATTTTCTCTAAGGAATTTATCAATTTCTCAGCCACTAATTGATTTGTAATCTCATTGAATGTCAGTGGTTGTTTCCTCATGAAACGATCTTACATTTATCCTCCACAATGTGGATCTGGGTGCTCCATACGGGTAAGGTTATTATTCATAACCTGAGTGAGTTGTTCCAGTATGGTGATTAGCTGATCAGCACTAGTTGCATCACCAGCTCTACTATAATTATCATGAGCAGGAGGGAAATCCCTACATTTAGTGCATGAATTGATATGGTTTCCATTTCTTCCACTAGGCACCATTTCTAAACAATGGGATAAACTAGATTAGTTTATGAATCGAAATATATAATTCCAAACTTCTAAAACACTTAACATAAATTCCACAGTTTATGGATATAATCCATAATAAAAAAAATGTTTTCTTTGAGGAAGTATGTACTCATTAACCCTTGATAATGGTTTGTAAAGAAAATGATAATTATCCTAAGCATATCCCCCAGGATTTTCGTAACCAAGAGTGAATCAAGGCCCGTTGTCATGCATCAGTTCTTGTTTGAGTCTAGCTCAAAGCGGTGATTTTGGGTTTTACCCCTAGGTACATTTGTGCCAGATCCGCCTCTACCTGCTCATATCCAGACATGGATTTATTTCTTGGAAAACTCACAAGATCTCTACAATACCAAAATTTTAGGAATTTATTCTATATTAATCCTCAAAGACTATCTTAGGGCTATGTGCTCTAATCCGAGTTTATCTAAATCTAGTTTCCAAGGTTTGTACTAAACTTCCTCTGATACCAACTGCAACACCCCGGCCCTATTTACCCAAAGTAGGTGCATTATTACATATCATTGGAATGATAATAAGGAAATCATGTCTCGAAATACCAATCAGTTTAGTATTATTGGAAACAAGATTCATACATAAGTTCAACTTTACAGCTTGAAAAGAAATACAACACAAATATATTTCATTAGAAACACCCAAGACTCCAAGATTATGCCTACAGGTCACTCATAACTAACTTCTTCATATCCTGGGAAAATGAAACATAAGAAAGGGTTGAGCTCAAACGCTTAGTAAGGGTAATTAATAAAGTGGAAAATGACATAAATATTAAGCATGTAATATAATTGGAACCACATGACTTTACCAATAATAATCATGAATACTTTTATGGAAAGAATATGAGAAGAGTAAATAATGCCATAATTAAACATAATCATGGGTATTCTACAAGTCAAATGACCACATGAACCATCAATATTATTTCCATAATGAGGTAATGTATAATTCCAGACATTCTGAAACATTTTTTCAAGGCCTCAGACAAGATATCTAAAAATGATTATGGCCTCGGCCAAAACCATAAATCAAATTGGGAAAAGGCCTCGACCAATTCCTCATCTAGTTGTCTCATGAGACCTACCGATGCATCGAGGAGCTATAGAGGGCTCCACCTGTCACTTACTAAGTCCAATACATTCCTAATATGAAAATGTTTAAACATATTATAAACATTCGTATTAAAACTAGCATACGAAATGTCAATAATTTAACCATAAATCATGAATGGTATAAAAATATCACATCTACAATAAAACATATAACAAAACCTTCAATACAATATGGAAGCTTTGTGTCATAATTAATCAACTTCAAATAAACATAAAACCCATCAAAGGATGTTGACATAGATGAAATCAAAACCCTTTTTAAAGAAATATCTCTTTCCATTTTGAAATCATTTAAGAGTCACATAATTATAAAATAAAATATTTACTTTCAAAATATTCTCATAATATTGTAAGGGAATCTTCGACAAGTTTATAATGGTAGAAAACAGCCGCACATGCCGTATAAGTTAAAAAAGACATTCTTACCTTAATTTTGTCAAAAAGGTTAAAAAGGACCTTGTTTGGAAAACGAAGGAAAGATTCCATTCAAAACAAATAAGGGTATAAATTAATTTAACTCATCATCTAGTAATTAGTAAAAATGTTTTGAAAAACATTTTTAAGAAACATGGATGTGGATGATAAAGAGGTCCCAGTAGATTGTTACATATAAACAACCTCGGATAATGAAGAGATTGTGAAGTAAACCCTTACCTTGTACTTTTCCTTTGTTAAGGGTAGTTTAACCACCTGTATAATGGTAAAATAGTTTTTATTAAGTTATAAAAGAATCATATACATTAATATGATTTCATATTTAATCTTTTAACAATGCATTGTTATTAATATCTTAGTATTATCGTCATTTCGGGTGTTAACTTACTCGTTTTGTTTTATATGTTTTGTTACGTAACCCCTGTTTGTTATGGATAGGTTTTATCTTATTCATATATAGAATGATATCAAGTTCTTAAAAATTATTTTTAATCATCAAATGACAATTATACTTCAATGGATAAGATGGGGATTGAATCTCATCGCGTTCATGGAGACGGTAGTCCTTACGTAGGCACAAGCGACAATATCATTCTTTTGATATTAAAATAATATATAATTGGATAGTATATCATATATACAGAATCATTATCATGTTATATTTATTATTTAAATCAAATACACATCATTATCATGCCCATCCAAATAATAATGTTTTGAATAACAATTACACCATGACGTGGAGACGGTAAGCCGTACGTATGCACGTATGGTGACATGTAATTAAAAGGATGGATAGAATACTGAATATGGTTGTACCATATTTATAATAACATAAAAGTATATATAAGATACTGGAGTTATTATTTTATAAGTGAAATAGCAAAAAAAATAAGTTGAAGAAGAAAGGAACTTCAAAGAGGGTGGTGAAAACATTACTTCTTCTTCAAGTTATTCCTTTTGATTTGTTCAAAAGGAATCCTTAGGTTGGCTTTCTGATCAAACTAATGCCTTTAGGTTTAATTGAGGGAAGTTGAGAGAATATTGTGTCAGTTTTGGCCGAGCCAAAAATCTTTGATGGTGTGAATTTGAGATAAGGGGGAGTGCCCTTTTATAAGAGGGGTGAGGGGCACCTTAGGAAAAGCTAGAAATATTATTTTATAATAAATTCATATTTGGTTTCTAATGGCCCCAAAGTAGATTAGTTAAATTATAAGGTTGGTATTGGTCTCAAACAACTCAATAAATAGGTTTGAGATAGGTTTGGGTCACTATATTTACCGTATATTTTTTATTTAACTCTTAGTTAATTAGTTTGACATTTACCATGTCACTTTGTAATTTTATATTATATAGTTAATAAACTTACTATAAACATCCAAGATACCCCCAAGTTGTCCATTAATGACACACCTATCATGATATAAGTCCTTTGGCAGAATCTTAGTTTTTTAGAAATAGAATATCAATTAATAATATAATATTTGTTTTAAAAAGTCTTTTATGTCTATTTTGACACTATTCAATAATTTATTTTTGTTAAAGTCTTAAATACTTTATTAATTAGAACCAAATTCTTTTACGAAATCCTAAAATGTCATATTAACAAATAAAATTATTGGATGTCATCAAAACGTTCAAATTATATTTATTTTAACTTTTATAATACCAATTATTTGATTCATTCATTAATAAAAAAATACTGCATCATTATTGTGTCATAAATATATTTATTTATTAAATGTCTAAAAATTATAAATAAAATACAATTATGTAGGAAATAGTTTTAGATTTCTAATTAATATTTATAGTTGAAAATATAACATATATAACCCTATGTAAAAATTGATTTTCTAAAAGATACATGCTTATGTCATTTTTGTATTTACTTTAACTTAATTAATATAAAGTGTTCCTATCACTTACAAGTGGATCCATGAGGTCCCAAAGTCGACCCAAAGATGCCCATGGTCAGAAATGTATCAACCAATAGGTTTAGGACACATTTTAGGGTAAATTAAGATTATTATAATATTATTTTTTTACCCTTATTTACCGGATTTACCCTTTAACCATGGTAAATTAAATATTTACCGAAGTAATTATTCAAAATTACTAAAAATAAAAGTTAACTAATTACAAAATTTGTACATCCTGATTTCAAATATAGAATCCATTTTTCCAAATTCAGAACACATAAGTGGAAGAAATTAATTTAAAATTAATTTCTGCTGTCAAAACAAAAAGCGTGTTTTTAAGAAATAATAACTATCAAAAGATTGACACTTGTTTATGTCCAGTTTAAATGTGAAATTACGTCCAATGACCAAAATTGTAATAAATGGTAAATATATATTCTAAATATACATTAAAACCAATCAAATTCATAATTTATCACTATTAATTATTTCAATTAAAAAGGTTGTTTTTAATTAAAATTTAGTAATTTTCACTATTCATCAAAATATAAAAGTTATCTGAGAAGTACCCAAATTTCACCCTAAGATAATTTAGATATTCCAAATCCAAAAATGAAGTCCATTTTGAAAGATAAAATTTAAAAAATTTCAAAAAGTTGTTATTACTATTCATAACGGGTAGTTTGATTGGTTGTGGTGTGCGTTAGAATCTCGAAGTTGTGTACAACACACACTAATGTATTATTCAAAGAGAAGCATACCATGGAAGCTTGGGGTGTTACATTAGCTGTAACAACCCATGTATTTATAGAATAATTTGTTATTATATTTATTCATATTCATGAATATAAATACGATTGAATTAAATAGTTATATTCATTATGATATGTAATTCATAAAATAAATAATGTATTATATGGTTATTTATTTAAAACATAAATTTTTCAATTATATAATTTTAATTTGAAAAAAATTATTTCATTTTTGAATTCATAATGTTTAAATTATCCTTGTATTATGTTTTGAGAATTTTAGGAAAAGGAAATTTTTTTTGGTTAATAGTAAAAAATAATGTTTTTTTAAAATACGATATCCTGTGTGGCATCACAAAGAGATAAATATGATGTAAAATTTATTAAACTAACTGAATAACTAAATTATGATTTTATAATTTTTTTACATGAATAATATAGAACAAGCAAATTATATTATATTTTATGATATGTATAAAAGTCATTGTCAGTGCCGACGCAGTGCCTGCACAACATTGGCAAAGTGAATTTGGGGATTATAGATAATAATTGAGTGATAAAAAATATTTTCATTTACTTTTTTTAATTATTATGTATAATTGATTTTTTTGGCTGTTATTTTCGAATTCTAGAGTTATGTAACATAAGTCTTATCCAAATGGCTATACAATGCTTGTGTGAGAAAGAAAAGAAAAAATTAACAAATGAAAGTGGTTTTCTTGACATGTATACGAGTAAATATAAATAATGGAAAAAATATAGATTATTAATTTGAAATTAATTAATTTATATTTTGATATTAATTTATTTTTTATTTTTAAAAAAGAAATAATTATCATTAATTCTTATGTAACACTGATGCAGTTCTTAAAATAAAAGAAAAATAAATAAAATGTTTTTAGTTAAAATTATAAGTACCATTAAATGACCCAAAATATGTATAAATATTTTTATATAGAAAATTTCAACCATTATATTGATTTTATTCTAATTTGGGAAATTTTGGATCCACATGAATCACTTTAATCCCTTTATAATATTTCTTTAAAAGGATATCAAGTTGTTCACACTATATTTTTAAATTTGAATAATATTTTAATATATGGTTTTATAGAAGTATTTTTTAAAGATTAATTGTATTTTTAAATTAAATAAAAATTATATTATTAATAGAATTTTATTTTAAAATTTTAGGGAATAAATAATTACTTTAATGGCTTGTACAAAGATGATGAAGTAATTATTTAATTAATAAATAAATCAAATTAATGGTATTAAAAATAATAACATAAATGTAACGTGAGATTTTAAGTTAATTAAAAATTTTCCAATATTAATATAATATGTATATGATATAATAAAAAAATTATTCAAATTTGAAACATTTTTGTGATGTTTTAAAGTCATAGTTATGAATAGTGTATAATTTGGAAAACATTATTTTACATGAATAAAATATTTTATTAGATTATTAAATAAACTAAAAAATCTTTAACAAGGCCAAATATTATAACATAACTTGTTAAATGTTATATCAAGTGATTTTTTGGCCTTGTGTAAGTCTTTAACCCTAGTTTACACTTATTATATATAAATATTTTATTTAATTCCTAAATAATCTATCACCTCCATTATAAAAGGAGACTCATTGCTTCAAAAAAATTTAATCACCTTGAGACTTTTTTCTTGAAAAAAATCTAAAAAATTCGCTTCTCCTTTTCCCTTGACACATTCTACTACTTCTGGTCTCACAAAATGACCACTTCTGAGATCGTATGGCGGTTCTCAAGGAGAAATATTTAAGAGGTAAAATTAATTCTTCTTCTCTTTTAAATTAATTTTCACTCCTACCATATCCTTATTTCCAATACAATGTTTCATGATAAATACCATATCATATATATACTAGAATGTTTTTATAGAATATTCATCATAAAATCACTTATCTTCTCCATTTATTCTTCATTAATGAAATCATCTTCCATGGTGTATCAATTCACCACCATTGTGGGTGATGAGTTTTTGTTTCCCTTTAACAAAATCATGGAAAGTTTAACTCTATTATAATTGTTTAATTTAACCTAAATATATATGTTTTCTCACTTTTGGTGTATTATTTCTATTTTTTAAGGAATTCCATAAAAATCCAATATTGGAAACCATGAAACGAATGCACCCGTAACAATAGAAATAACAAAATATTGTTAATAAATGGGTGTAAAATATTTTAATAAGATATTATAAGGTATTATAAAACATAATTATAGTTCAATAATAAATTAATAACACTTTTCAAACCATTATACCATAGGTTTGAATACATTTTAAGGATATTGAGCCTAATGTAAGTGACTCTTTAACATAAACATTGTTTTAAATGTTTTAAATATTTACTCTCCAAAATATTTCTACTTCATTTCCATGTTTTCAAAATGGTTTTTATGAATATTTTGAAATTTTATATTTTATAGTGTTTTAAAATAGGGAAATTTTTCATGTTTTTATGAAAGGTACATTCCTTTTAAAATCCCTTTAAATTCATCTTTTAAAAAATTCAAAAAGATTGTTTTTATTCAAAATGCATATTTTCTATTTTTTACAAGTACCTTTATTACTATAATGTATATTTTCTATGTTTTCATAGTTATTTTTGAAAAAATACTATTTAATTATTATGTGTATGGTTTTATATTTTAAAAGTAATTTTTATAAAAAATGGTATTTTGATATATGAATGTGTATTTATCATGGGTTTATTGAGCTATCAATGGTTTTATTCATGATACGTTCCATGTAAATTTTTTATTATGAGTCGAGCCTATTATATCTTATGATATGAATGGTTGATCCACATTATAGCTTAATATATGATGGGTTGAGCCCCATTATATCTCATGATATGATGAGTGAGCCCCATTAGAGTTGTCCAATACATTAGGTACTCTATATATTGAAGTCGACTGAAAGTTTTTTCCATTTTTAAGGGTGAATTTAATACTGATATTTTAAATATGTCTCAAGGAAAATTAATTATTTTTCTATGCATGCTAATGAGTTTCTAAGGAATTTGTTTTAATTAGTTTCCATGTTTTCACCAAACTAATAATTTCCTTTCATTATGTTTCTTACTAATGTTTTTGTGCTTTTCCCATCTTTTTAATTTTTTTCAGAGGGTATAAGGATGGTTAAGAGAAACAATTAACTAAAGTTGGATGTTATGAATATTTTTCAATGAAATAATGTTTTATTTGAAAATGTTTCATATTGGAAAAAGGATACTATTTTAGTAGTATCATATTTGTATTAATGTTGTATATTATATATGTATTATGACTTAATTATCTAAAACTATAAACCTAAGAAGCTCAAAAATGTGTAATAAAGTAATTTGTTGACTAAAACTTTAGATTATGTAATGTTTTAAGGATGGGTCCATAAAATTGGTATTAGAGGATGGTTTCGATAACTTTTGGGGTTTGGATGATGTTAATAGAATACCATAAATTATATTTACATTATGGTTAATTTTAAATGATATAACATTTAAATATTACCATGTTGCTTCAAATAAGATATGTCTATTCAAAATGGTTTTATGCGAAATAAATATGGAATATGATGTAGAAAGGCATCAATATGAAAATATCTTTCAAATCTATAACTTAGAATGGTCGAAATTAGAATTGAGAAGTTTGTGACAGTGATGGATCAATAGATTCAGGTGATAAATGGTGGCGGTAACCATGATAGAGGGAAATATTATCTACCATTTAGAAACATGTCTTTTTTGAAGGATTTCATGAGGTAACATCCCCCATAATTTAGTGGATCATTTGACCTGGTGGAATCTGAAGGATCGATCAATTCTCCGGAAAATATATTTGATGTCATGGGATGTCTAGAACATCAAAAGTTAACCCTTTACATTTATGATTTTGAAGGTGAAGCTGTTATATAGTGTTATTTGGTTAAAAATACTAGAGTAAAATAAGATATTTATTCCATGGAATGTGAAAAACTGAAAGTTATTTTCCTTGAGAATTATTTCCCTAAGGTTCTTCGACTAAAAATAGAAAAAAAGTTTCTAGAATTGAGGGAAAAATATTAATATTTCATAAATTCAAATAAATAAAACATAAAAATATTAGCTAGGTATGTGCTAGATATTTTTGGGACACTGATAGAAAAATTAAGTGGTTTTACTCAGGATTAAAACTTGGTTTATAAAGTGATTTTCCCCAAGAATTTAATATCTATGAGAAATTAATTCATTGTGATAAAAAGGTTGAAATGGATTTTTCTAACACCTATGTGACTCGTGATGACAAGAATATAAAGCGGTCAGGTTGGAACAATTTGTGAATGAATTCATCAATGAAATTGGGAGGTAAGAAAATAAAATTCCCTTCTTTTGAAAAGGGAGGTAAAAAGCATCATGCGGAATGTATTGTAAATTAATTGAAGTTATACTAATGTGGAATGTTTGGACATATTGATCGTGAGTGAAAGAAAAATGATCATAAAAATAATGAAAATCCAATGATAATTTGTTTTAACATTAAGGATTTGGTTAATATTTCTAATGCGTGTCCAAAGCTAGTTACTCGAACGTGAAATAATCAATATTGGAAACAGAGCGGTATGGTAAAATCCTTTTAAAAAAAATCAAAACAGGTTGAGCCATAAAACTAAGTTTTATTAGATACATTGAATTTTTTAAAGAATATCCCAATTTGATGTTTGATTCTGGGTCAACACATTCATTCATTTCTGAGATATTTTCAAGTAAATTTGATATTCCACCTAAAGAAATGAATCCAAGACTTATGGTGAAAAAACCTAGAAGAAATATTAAGGAAAAAATAAATTATTAAAAAATTATAGTCATTTTATTTGGAATTAATTTACCAATAAACCTTATTGTCTTTATTTTAGTAGAGATTTATGTCACCCTGAGTATAGATTTGATTTCTTTGTACCTGGCTAATATTTGTTATAGAGGTAAAGATGTTTCTTTTTAGAAAGAGTTTTAGTTTGTGTATAATAATGAAACCATATGGTTGATAACCTAATATGAGGTTGAGAAATTTTTAGATGATGGATATTAATGGTATCATCCACATATTTTTAAAAACAAAGGAATTGTTTAGATTAATGAAATGCCGATGGTAAATAAATATCTTGATATTTTTTCTAAGTATTTTCTTAATGTTATTCCTTATTTATAGATTGAGTTTATTGTTGGCATAATTCTTTATGTTATGATAATTTCAAAACCCCCTTTTAAATGTCTCAAGTAGAACTTATGTAATTGAAAATGTAGTTGGAGGAATTATTAGGTAAATGTTTCATCCGACCTAGCTCTTCACCATGGAGCACTCCTATGTTGTTTGTTAAAAATAATTATGGTTCAATGAGACATTTCATTGATTATAGTGGCTTGAATAACATCAATATTAATAACATGTATCCTTTGTCTCATATCCATGATTTTTTTGATAGGATCCAGGAAGCATAGTATTTTTCTAAGGTTGACCTAAGGTTGGGGTACCATTTGTTTAAGGGAACGGAAGAAAATATTTTGAAGACTTCATTTTATACTTGAAATGGGCATTATAAATTTCTAGTTGTGTCATTTCAATTATCTAATTCACATGATGTATTCATGGATCTTATGAAGAAAATATTTCATGAGTTATTGGATAAGTCTATTGTTGTGTTCATTGATGACATTTTGGTATATTCTGAAAGTAATGAAGAACATGAAATACATATAAGGGTTGTTTTGAAAACATTAAAATAAAATAAACCGTATGATAAATTTATCGTGTTGGATTTTTTTTGAAAAAAAACTTCCTCATTTTGTCACATAGTTATTAAATAATTCATAACATTTTATCTCCCAAGAACAAAAGTGGTTAATGAATGGCCAATCCCTAAAAATGTTAATGAGATTCATATTTTTCTTGGATTAGTGTGATATTATTCGTGGTATGTTAAAATAATTGCATAGTTATATATCCCGCTAACTATGTTAAAATGAAATGGGGTTAAAGTTATTTGGAAAGAATAATGTGGTGTTTGTTTTAAGGAATTGAACAGAATACTAGTGAATGATCCAGTTCTTGCCTTACCACCCAGAAACGGTGAATTTTTCATCTATAGTGATGCTTCACTAAAATGAAAAGTTTGTGTCCAAATGAAGAATGATCAGGTAATTTTATATGCTACACAATAGTTGAAACTTCAGGAGTTAAATTACCCCATATAGGATTTTAAATTAGTTTTTTTTGTTTTTGCATTAAAAATATAGAGGCATTATTTTAATCGTGTAATGTGTGAAATATTTAATGATTTTAATGAACAAGTTATTTATAGAATAATACTTTTTATTTTATATTAATATTAATGAATAATATATTAACTTTAAATTAAAGGGGACTCTTTTTTTGATAGCATACTTGACATAAAACAACAAGTTTATCTGAAATCATAAATTGCACACAACTTTGAGTTATACTAAAAAATAATACAATAATTATATTATTTTAAAAGGTAGTTAATGCCTAGCCATCGAAATAAAGGTAATGAATAATATCAATTGAATTTTGAAATAATATTTACACATGTTTAAATAATGATTCATTAGTTACTATATTATTTATAAATGGAAATAAAACCCAATTGAATATAAATGATTTGTTTTTATGAAAACCTATTTAAAAAAAGAATAATTGCATTTATAAAATCATATCACTCTTCATGGATTTCTATTTAATGATAAATATATTTTATATATTCAATTAAATGTTTTAAATTCATCTTATATGTTTTCTAAATATGATATAATATTAAATTCAAATTTTCAGATAAAAGATGTATTTTTCTAAAAATATAGTTTTACTGCCTTTTAATGGTGAACACTTTTTAAATTTAGCTTTTGTCACTTTTATAAATTATATTTTAAAAAATAATATAATTCTATAGAAGTGTGACACCAAAATTTATTTGGTTATGTTTTTGGTAATTTTATGATAAATTTCATTTTTAATGAATAGTGAAAATACTACATTTTAATTCAAAACTGCCTTTTCATCTAATTTATATATTCAGTTAAATTGTAATTTTAATTTTTTTAAATTATAATTGGATTATGTTTTTATAATTTAATAAAATTATGATAATTATAAGTAATTTCACATTTTAATTGGACAAATACAAATGTCAATCTTTCGGTAGTTTTTACTTATTAAAAACACGCTTTTTGGTTTTGACAACGAGAATTAATATTAAATTAAATAATGCAACTTTTTGTGTTTTGAATTTGAAAAAATGTATTCCATATTTATAATCATAAGGTTCAAATTATGTGAGTAGGTACCTTTTATTTTGGGACATTATGAATAGTAACTTCAGTATTTATTTTATTTACCATGGTTAAAGGGTAAATCTGGTAAATAAGGGTAAAAAATATTTAAACTACCCTAACACGTGTACTAATCCAATTGGATGAGATATTTACAACCATTGTAATCCTTGGGTCGATTTTGGGACCCTATTGAGCCACTTGGTTGTGAAAATGACATTTTATAAGAATTAATTTTAAGTAAACAAAAATATATCATAAACATGTATCTTTTACTAAAAAATTAATTATATGGGGATAAATAACTGATATATTTGAATATAAATTGTCATTATAAAGATAATAATATTTCATATATCATTGTATTTATTTAAAAGTTTTAGAGATTAAATAAATAAATTTAATTATGACACAATGATGATGTAGTGATTGCTTCATTAATAAAAGATTCAAATAAATGATATTATAATTATGAAAATAAATTTTATTTTATTCTTTTTATGCCACACAAGATTTTTTTTGGGATGATATTTACATAATATATTTATGTTAATACATTTTATTAAAATTAATCATGTTTTTTTGACTTTAACAAAAATCAATTACTTTAGAGTGTCCAAATTGACATAAATGAGTTTTTAAAACAAATACTATTTTATTAAATGATATAATAGTCCTAAAAATCTAATATTTAGTAAAATGATTGATATAATGTTATAAAGGTCATTAATTATCCACTTATGGTTCTCTTGGAATTTTATAATAATTATAGTTACCATATATTATGAAAAAGCAAGAAGACGTGGTAAGGGTTAATGTCTTTAACTAAGGGTTAAAGCTAAAAGATATGATTAATTTGGTAACCTAAAATTTTCTAAAATATATTTTTTGAGATTTTTTTGAACAAAAAACATATTATCTATTAAATAAATGAGTTTTTTACCATTTTAAATAGAAAATAAAGTTATAATAAAATAATATTTCAATACCTTCCTAAAGTACCCCTCCTCCATCTTATAAAAGGCCAGCACCTCTACCCACTTACTCACACCTCAAAACAACCTTGTCTCATCCAAATTCTGATAAAATAATCTCCCAACATCTCTCCCTTCCACTTATAAGTTTTACCATGGGCCGAAGGTAATTCAAGAAATCCTTTTGGCTCAAATACAAAGATGATACTCGATTTAGAGGCAACGTCTTATCTCAAGTTCCTTTCCCTTATTTTCCTTCTCCACTCCCTATTATCTTTTTATTCTTTGATTACATAAAAAAACCAGTATATTAATTATAATAGTAAGTTTTTATGAGAGTTATTCAAAATACACTTACACACACCTCCATCTAATGGATAAGAACATACTATTTCTATGTACGGAATACTACTGCCTCACAATATGATGATTGTTCTATTTTCCCCTACCACCACTAATGGTGTCCATTATGATGAAACTGTATTTATAAATTATATATATTATATTTATATGTCCTCAATTGTTATGTATTTTTATTTTAATAATATATTTATGCTTTCCATAATGTGTACATACGATAATTTCATTTGAGGAAATACGGACTACCGCCCCCTCACAATGATATGACTCGTTCATTCCATAAATAGAATGTATAAAAGATGAAGTTAATGAAATTATGTTACATATATAACATATGATATTATACTGGAATTATAATATACCTATGTATCATTTAGGTTTCATTTACTTAATTGGACAAATAAATGAAAGTAGCGTTTATGCGCACATACAACCAACCGTCTCCATGAATAGTGCATTTCATTAATTATCATCAAATGTTATAGACTATTATAAATAATTTTATACTATATATATATGATATTTAAATCATTAATATCATTATAGAGATGATGGAATTTTAACTACAAGGAAAATTACGTCAAAACAAGTTCATTTTCGAGTCAAGTATCAAATATCGACAAAACGACCGATATAAACATAAATAACTATATAATTATTATAACATGGTGATAAGTAATATAAAATGAATAATAGTATTTAAAAATTTATGAATAATGTATAAATTAACCTAATATTCTTATTCATGAATATAGAGAATTAATGAGACAAGTCGAACTCACGGTAAGGGACATTGTCTCAATATCCTTTCATTGAGGCATATTTTTGTTTATACACGACCTTATTTAATACAATGTACAATTATACCATTTTTCATTTAATTTAATTAAATGGTTTTCAAATGTAGTTTTTTTATATGAAGAGTTTTTCTCAATAAAAAAATAAATGTTTATTTTTAACGTATATGGTGAGAACGACCTTTCCGCCACTGTGAGCATTATTTGACATTTGGATTCCTTAACAAGATGTAATGTTTATAAAAGGGAAATAAATACCACATACCCTTTTTTCATATTTTGGTATTGAAAATGGTTTTGAGAAATAATTGATTATGTCAATTTCTTGAAATGATATATTGTAATTGCAATGTAGAAATTTTATCTTTCCTCTATGCTTCTTTTATGTGTTAGGAATTTGTTATGGTTCTTGGGAATTATTTACGTATATAGGTGGTTCCATGATAAACCGAGGGTAGGAGAGCCTAATATAGCTCTCCAATGAATTGGGTTATGTGACAGATGTAAATGTTAATGTTTATCCTAATAGATTTTCGGAGTATACTGTGATAGGTGTTCCAAATGTAACTCCCTATGTTGCTATGAAAGAAAATATGTAAGTATATTATTGATTCCCTAAGATACATTTATTGTTTATGATATCTATGTTTCATTCATAAATATTATGATTTCATTAGGTATGTTAAATATCTAATGTTTTATGATATAAAATAATGATTACATTGATTTGTATGTATCCATAGACTAATGTTATCTTTCCTTATTTTATATCTCTTACTGAGCTTTTTATTCTCATCTCAAGTTTATTGAAATTTTTTTCAAAGTGTATAAGGAAGGGAAATATATGGGAAGAATTCAAAAATATTTTTATCAAGAAAAGAATTCTTTTTTTAATCAAGGATATTTGTTATTGTAAAATAATTAGATACAGTAGAAGTGTATACTTTGTAATATTTATGATGTAATGTAATATTTATGGAATAATTCATTAAAACCGTAAACCTAAAAAGATCCTCAATGTGAATTATTGACTTAACTCAATATTATGTAATGTTTATGGTTGGGTCCTTATAGTTGGTATCAGAGATCGGTTAAGATAACTTTAGAGGTTAGGGTGTTATTGACAGTGGTTATCATATTATAAAGAGTCATATTTATTTTAGATAAATTGAATGATTTTAAGATAACATTAATAAGTATATCTTAGTATTTACCCTCCTCATAATATAGAATATGATTATTTTAATGATATATTCACACTGAAGTTTTTTATTTTAGTAAATGGTTGGATCTTGTAGGCACCAAATCAACAATGGATGTGAAGGAAACTGTGGTGGTATTATGAATAAGAATTTTAATGAAATGGGAGCTAAAATGGGAACTCTTGTGGTAATTCATAACCAACTATCTAGAGTCGTGATTTAAAACTCAATCCATGGTGATTTTCTAAGGCATCATATATGAGAGAAATGAATACCTCTGGAAGTACAGGTAATAATCATAATGGTATGTATACTCAAAACACTATGTGTCAAGGATGTAGAAAGAAACACCCAGAAAAATGTTTCAAATGGAAGGGAAGATGTTATAGATGTGGTAACGAAGGTCATAAAGCAATAACCTACCATGGAAAAAAGAATCATTCAGTTGACTCTAGGAAAGTGAAATAAGTAACTTCCAAGGGATCAATTGAATGTTTTAAATGTGGTGTGCATGAACATTACACAAATTTATGTCTTACAAAGATGGTTTGGGAATGGGATCAGCAGGACTATATATATATATGTTTATCATTACCTAATGCCATTCCAATTAAAAATGAGGAAACTGAAAATGACCTATGAAAGGTATGGATTATTTCTTAGCTCATGTTTTTACATTATTGAATCAAAGGAAATTATGCATGATTTTGTTTTTAGGAAATAAGTTTAAAATAACAATATATAAAAACATTGATAAAGGCTCGTGATGAATGTTTGATGATTAAGATGTATACATTTTATGAATTAAATAGTTATGTCAGATCTATAGATGATGATATGTCTAAATGTATTAATGATGGGATTAGTTTTGAAGACTTATTGTATTTTTATCCCTTAAGTTGATTAAATAGATTAAGAACTATATTTTAATTTATATATGTTATTATGAATAACCATTGGGGTTTATATGGTCCTTGAATTTGATGTAATCATGGGTTATTCATTTTTAGGATAAAAATGAATGGTATTAGATAACTTTTAGGATAAAGAAGGATATAGTTTTTTTTTGAGGAAATTATATTATTTATGATAAAATTTTAAGAATTATATTGTTTTAGGAAAAGGAAAACCTACTGGATGGTTAAAAACTCATCGTATCTAGCATGACCATTGGAATTGAACCCACAACCAAAGTAAAACAAGGTTGCATCACCTACCACTAGCCTACATGAAGTCCCTAGTTAGTATGACTTATTATTTTTAGTTAAATAATTTTATGGATCAAGAATAAGTTGATTTTGGAGCCTATGTTTTATCAAAATGATATCTTTAGTATAAGAGCATGACTTTTTGATTAAGTGATAATGTTAATTTTGGAAGACATTCTCTCTTTTGAATAAACTATATGCCTAAGGGAAATAGAATACTGTGGGATTTTATTTTAGGAGTAACAGTGGAATTTTATTTTTGAAGAGTCTATGATTTTATTGTAGACTTATAAAAATTTGGGTTAATTATGGAAATGATTAACTTATCTTGGGGAATACGTGATTAGGTTGATTACATTAGTATGAGACTTTAAGAGTAGTCAATGTTATTTGGAGATAAATTCTAAGATTTATTGTGGATGACTATATGATAAAATTGTTCCGAGTTTTGGGTTTCAATATTAGTTTTTATTATATTGAATAATTTTAAGGGAAATTGTGTTTTTAATGGTCATTATTGAGATTTGACTACTATTTGTTTGATTTTGGATATTAAGAGTAGTATTTATTTTAATAAAGTATTATCCTTTTTGGGGATTATCTGATCTCATACTGACTATTTGGGTTTTGGTTAATGTATAAAGATTGGGTAAGTATATAGTTAATCATTTATGTATTATTTTATTCTAAAGAAGATTATTCTAGATCTTAAAGTGTGACCATGCCATCTTTAATACTCATCGTTTGGAGAAAAGATGAGTTTGTGGAAGAAATATATTAAAGGATGAAACTCTACCTGTAAAGTATGTATATTTACTTATGTTTATATTAAATCTCAGAATTCAATTCCACAAATTTATGAAAAGTAACTTAAAACATAAATGTTGACCTTTTACTTTTCCTACTGTGAAATAAATGACCATTTAGCCCATCACAAGTTTGTGATTTTCTGGTAGATAGCTTTCTCCTGATCATGTTTTCTATCACACTCTATCAGAACATGATGGTTAGTTTTATCTTCCATATACATGTTTTCCTACATGAAATACTAATATATGTTATCTTGAGTGTCCTTTATCACTTCTCTTTCTTTATTTTGAAGTGATATTTTTATTGACTCTTTTTTCGATGTGGAAATTTCACTGATGTTTCCGAGCCCAATTTTAAAATTGTAAAGATGCAATTTCCAGAAGGGGGAATGATGTAATGAACCAAGTATTTATAGAATAATAATTTTTCTTTTCTATTAATATTTATGAATAAGATATTAATTTTTCATTAAAGGGGATTCTTTTTCTAATAGAGTACTCGACACCCAATAATAAGTATCTTCACAATCTTACGTTGCCCACAACTTTGAGTTGTACTAAAAAATAATACAATAATATTATTATTGTAAATGATAGTTAATTCCTAGCCATTGGAATAGATGGAATGAATAGTACCATCTGAATTTTGAAATATTTTTTACACATGTTTTAATAATGAATCATTGGTTTCCAGATTTTTTATCAATGGAAATAAAAACCAATTGAATATAAACGATGTGTTTTTATGAAAAATTATTTAAATAGAGAATAACTATGTTTATAAAATCTTATAAATATTAATAGGTTTTTATTTAATTAAAAATTAATTTTATATATTAAATGAAAATTTTTAAAATCATATTATATTTTTTCTAGATATGACATAAGAATAAATTCAATTTTTCAGATAAAAAAAGTATTTTCCTAAAAATGCAGTTTTACCACCTTTTGATGGAGAACCCTTTTTAAATTTTGTTTTTTTTAGTTTTATATGTTCTATTTTAAAAAATAAAATTATTCTACAAATACGGACCCAAAATTTACTTAGGTGAAATTTTGGGTAACTTTATAATAAAGTTCATTTATAATGAATAGTGGAAAATACTGTATTTTAATTCAAAACAACATATTCATCTAATTTATTTATACAAGTAGATTTTTATTTTAATTAGTTTTAAATTAAAATTGGATTATGTTTTTATTATTTAATCCAATTATGGTAATTGGATGTAATTTCACATTTTAATTGGATATAAACAGAAGTCAATCTTTTAGTTGTCTTTACTTCTTAAAAACATGTTTTTTTCTTTTGAAAATGGGAATTAATTTTAAATTAATTCCTTAAACTTATTTGTTTTGAATTTGGAAAAATAGATTCCATATTTGGATTCATAAGGTCCAAATGTTTGGAATAGTTACTTTTTATTTTTTTGACATTATTAATAGTAACATCAATAATTTTTTTATTTACGATGTTTAAAGGGTTAATCTCTTAAATAAGGGTAGAAAATAATATTAAAATAATATTAAACTACCCTAACAAAAGTCTCAATTATTTTTCATGATATATTTTCGAAAATGGGAATCCTTGAGTCTATTTTGGGACCTCATGGAGCCACATGGATGTGAAAATCACATTTTATAAGAATTAATTTAATGTAAAGAGAAATATAACATAAACATCTACCATTTACAAAAAAAAATATATGGGGTTATATAAATGAGATATTTGACTATAAATAATAAATTATAAAGAAAATAATATTTCTTATATCATGTTATTTTATTTATAAATTTTAGACATTTAATTAATAAATTAAATTATGAAAAAATCATGACGTTGTGATTACATTATTAATAAATTATTCAAATAAATGTTATTATAAATATTAAAATAAATGTAATTATATTATTTTTATGCCATCCTCTAATGTTCATGATTATATCGACATATTATCTTTGATTTAATTCCATTGGTTCAATGTAATCATGTGTTTACGACTTTGAAAAAAATTAATTACTTTATAATGTCAACATTGAAATAAATGAGTTTTAAAAAAGCACTATTTTATTAAATTATATAATAGTATTAAAATTATATTATACATCCAACTGAAAAATATAATCTTAAAAATATCATTAATGATCCACTTATGGTTTTCTTATAATTTAATAGTATATATAGTTACCATATATTATGAAAATTCAAGAAGACATGGTAAGAGTTAATGTTTTTAACTAAGGGTTAAAGCTAAAAGATATGGTTAATTGTGTGACAAAAACATGTATAAAACCCACTGTTTGATATTTTTTCGACTAAAAAACATTTTAAGTTTGAAATAAATTAGTTTGGGACCATTTGAAACCAAATATAAATTTATAGTAAAATAATATTTCCAGACCTTACTAAAGTGACCATATTCCCTCTTATAAAAGCCCACCGACTCTACCCACATACTCAAACCTCTAAAGAACATTGTATCATCCAAATTCTACTAAAATATTCTTCCAAAATCTATAACTTACTTTAATAATCCATACCTTGAGAACAAGTCAATTCAGGGAAGCCTTTTGGCTCAAATCAAAAGAAGTTACCCGATTTAGATGTAATGTATTCTCTCATGTTTCATTCATTTATTTTCCGTCTCCACTCCCTATGCTCTAATTATCCTTTTATTAACTAACAAAAACAGTATTTTTAATTTTATAGGATTTTTTCTATGATAATTATTTGAACTAAACTTATACACACCTCCATCTAATGGATATTAACATTTTGTTTTTGTGTATGGTGAACTATTTCCTCACGACCCGACGATTCTTCTTTTTTACCCTATGTCCTCTAATGGTGGACATTATAATGGAACTATATTTATATTTGATTTATAATATATTTATATTTTTTCTATGCTTATGTACTTTTTATTTACATAAAACCTTTATTTTTTCCATAATTTTTAAATATGATAATTTCATTTGAGGAAATGCGGACTACCACCCCCTCAAAGTGACATGAGTCATTCACGCCATACATGGAATGCATAAAGGATAATGTTAATGAACTTATGTAACATATATAACATATGATATTATATTATAATTATAATATACATATGTATCATTTAATTTTTAATTCTATTAATATGACAAATAAATGAAAGTAACATTCATGCGTACGTGAGGCCAACAATCTCCATGAACGATGCATTTCATTTATTATCTCCAAATGTTATAGACTATTATAAATACATATATACTGTATATAAATTATATTTAAATCATTAATATCATTATGGAGATGATTTAATTTTGACTACATGGACAATTACATCAAAACTAGTTCATTTTAAACTCATGTATTGAATATCGACAAAACGACCGATATAAATTAAATAATTATGTAATTTTTATAACACGATGAATTGTCCTACAAAATAAATAATAAATTTGAACAAAGTTATGAATAAAGTAAAAATTAACCTAATTTTATTAATCGGGGAAATAAATAATGAACGAGACCATTCGGGATCAAGATAAGGGACATCATCTCAATCTTCATTCATTGAGGCATATTTTGGTTTATACATGACCTTATTTTATACGATGTATAATTATACCATTTTTCTTTTAATTTAATTCAATGGTTTTAAAAATGAATCTTTTTCTCTCATGTGTTTTACTCAACTAAAAATGAAATGTTTTTTAACGTACGTGGTAACAATGACCTTTCCGCTGCTGTGAGCATTATTTGATATTGGGATTCCTTAACAAGATGTAATTATTTACAGGGAAAATAAATAACATATAACTATTTTATATTTTTTTATTATTAAAAATGGTTTTTAAAAATCATTGATTATGTCAATATCTTGAAATGAAATATTGTGATTGCAATGTGGAAAATTTATCTTTCCTTTATGCTTGTTTGATGTGTTATGATTTTGTTATGGATTTTGAGAATTATTTACGTATACGGGTGGTTCCATGATAAACTGAGGGTGGGTGAGCCCGAGATTGATCTCCAATTCATTAGGTAACATGAAGTAGGTAATGGTTAATATTTCTCCCAATATATTTAGGGAATAAATTGTGATGTGTATTCAAAATGTGACTCCCTATGTTTCTGTGATAGATACAATGTAAGTATGTTATGGATGCCTCAATTTACCTTTACAATTTATGATTTATATGTGTTATTCATAAATCGTACGACTTCATGAGTTATGATAAAGAGCTTATGTTTTATGACTAAAAAGTATGATTTCATTGTTTTGTATGTATTCATGGACTAATGTTTTATTTCCTTATTTTATATACCCTACTATAATTTTTATGCTCATCCCATGTTTTTTTAAATGTGTTTCACAGGGTATAAAGAAGGTTAAGAGAAAGGAGGAATTGAAGAATATTTTTATCAAGAAAATAATTCTTATTTTAATTAACGAGTTTTATTATTGAGAAATAATTGGATAGAGTAGAAGTGTATACATTGTAATATTTGAGATGTAATGTAACAGTTGTGGCCTAATTCTCTAAAACATTAAACCTGAAAAGATCCTCAATGTGATTTTTTGACTAAACTCACAATTATGTAATGTTTAAGGATGAGGACTTATAATGATCACAAATTTTTGTAATATATATTCACATAGAATGAATTGAACATGATATTGAGAAGATGACTAGAACTAATCAAGGAATATTATTGCATGATTCATTACCATCATGGAAAAGAAATCAAACTGGATGATGCATTGAGTTGGAAATGTAATGCTACCTTAACCATGATAAATTTGGAACATGACACATTGGTTAATAGTTTTATAAATTTTATCTTAAATGTTTTTTGTGTAGGAAATTGATCTATTTTGTTTTAGGTGTTAGTACAGTTATCTCTATCATATAGAATTAAGTAAGAGCATAAGTAAAATCACGAGTTACAAAAAAGGTATAATTGGATAATAAAAGAATGTTTCCTGAATTTAATGTTGATATATATTGTTTTTTGATATTTGGGAAGATATTTTGTGTGTATTACTACATGTAAACATGTTAAAGAATAATGGTAGTTACCTAAGTGGATGCTTCATCCTTTTCAACTACTAGAGATGAAATGGGAAAAATTCTTCTATGGATTTCATAGTGGGATTACCAAAGACATCTACAGTTAACAAGGAAATCTAGGTCGTTGTTGATCGTTTGACTGAATATTCTCATTTTCTTCCTATTAGAGACACCCTATCTCTAGATCAACTTTCTTAGTTCTATCAAAAGGATATAAATAGGTAATACGGAGAACTTCTCTCCATTGTATCTGATTATGATCACAGGTTTAATTCTATCTTTTGGAAAGACATTCAGAAGTTGTTGTGCACAAAATTAAATTGTAGCACAACCTTTCATCCTCAATGTGATGTAAATTCAGAGAGAAAAATTCATACATTAGAGGATATTCTTAGATCTTGTTAAATGGATTATAAGGGAAGTTGGGATTAGCATCTTTTATTTTTTGATTTTTCTTATAATAAATGTTTTCATTCTTGTATAATGATGGATCCTTCTGAGGAATTATATGGAAATTGGATTCAATCTCCATCATTTTCCGATGATGTCATGGAATGGAAGTTGATGGAACCATAATTACTAGTGTAAGTGTATGATAATGTGAATATTATCTAACAACATATAAGGATAGCTCAGAGTAGGTAGAAAATTTATGCAGATAATTAGAGGAAAAAACATTCTTTTGAGCTAGGTGATTATTTATTCCATAAAATATCACCACGAAAATGAGTTATGAATTTTGGTAGGAAAGGGAATTTAATTCCATGGTCTGTTTGACCTTATTAATTCATATATAAACTTGTATATGTTTCCCACCGAGTAGACTTAACTCCAAGTTTATCTCTGGTACACAGTGCTTTTCACGTATCGATTTTAATAATGTATGTGCTAGATCCATCTCATGTTTTGATATTAGAAGTATTTTAGTTGAAAGAGGACCTTTATTATGTGAAGAAACCTATTCCAAATCATTATTTTAGAGAAAAATTATTATGTATCATGGTAATTCAACATGTTAAGGTTTTGTGGAGAAACCATATGATTGAAGACACAACATGAGAATCTAAAACCGCTATGATGGAAAAGTATCCCAATTGGTTTAGTTAGTAAATAAAATTATGAGCAAAAAAATTCCAATATGGGGACAAGGATAATTTAAAAACCTAGGTATGTATAGAAAAATTTGTTATCATATTTATTAATATTCTTGAATTAAATTATTATATTCACTACGTTATGTTATAATTAAAAAAATTTATTAATTTTATGGTTATTTATTTAAAAACGTTATTTTTTAATTACATAATTTTATTTATGAATTCATAATTTAAAAAACATGTTAGTATAATTTTTGATAATTTTATGAAAAATTAATTTTTTGGTGAATAGTAAAAAATCAATTTTTTAAATATGATATCTTTTATGATATCAATGAGAGATAAATATGATATAAAATTTATTAAAATTATTGAATAAACTAATTATAATTTTATAAGGGAGATTTTGTACATAAATTATGCTGAACATGTAAATTATATTTTATTTCTTGATATGTATACAAGTCAGTATCTGTGCCGACACAGTGCCTCCACAGTATTGGAAAATTCCAATTTGGATACTTATAGATAATAATTGATGGATAATTTTTTTCTTTATTTGTTTTAATTATTATATATATAATTTCTATTAATTTATAATTCTATAGTTATATAACATTAGTTTTATCAGAAATTCCTATGCAATGCTTCTGTAAGGCTAGAAAAGGCAAAATCAACAAATTAAATAAGTTTTCTTGACATGTATATGAGTAAATATACATAATGAACGAATTTAGAAGACTATTTTGAATATAATTAATGTATTATTATGATAATAATTTATTTTTAATTTTCATAAATGAAATAACTATCTTTAATTCTTATGTAACGCTGATGTTGTGGTTCTACAAGCAGAAGAAAAAAAATGTTTTTAATTTAACCTTTAAGTACCACTAAATTACCAAAACATGACTAATTATTTTTATATAATCTATTTTATAACATTATCTTAATTTTATTAAAATAGTGGACATATTTTACCCACATGAATCACTTTAATCCCTTTATAATATTTTATTTTAAAGGAAGTCAAGCTTTTCACAATATGGTTTTTCATTTGTATAATATTTTATTATATATTTTTCTGGAAGTTTTTTTCCAAAATAAAAAGTATTATAAATGATAATAAAATTATATTTTTCATGGAATTTTTTTTTTAATTTTTAGTGGATAAATAATTACCTTAATTTCTTGTATAAAGACGATGAAGTAATTATTTAATTAACGAATAAATAAAACTAATTATATTAAAAATAAAAAAATAAATGTAACATGATATTTTTAATTTAATTAATGATTTCCATATATTAAAATGATATGTATAAAATATATTAAAAAAATGTATTGAAATAAGAATCTTTGTTTTGATTTTTTGAAGTCATAGTTATGAATAGTGTTTAATTTGACAAAAGTTTGTTTTCTTGAAAAAAATATTTTATTAAATTATTTCAAAATAAATAAAAAACTTTAAAAATAAATACAATGATAATATTTATTCTAAAATGTAATATCATGTGATTTATATGTCTTGTTTATGACTTTAACACTATTTTAAACATATTATATTTCAATATTTGAAGTAATTCTTAAATAACCACTTAATTCAATTATAAAAGGAGACTCATACCTTCACAAAATTTCATCACCTTTAGAATTATTGATCAACCAAACTAGGAAAAATTACCTTCTCCTTATATCTTCACACATTATTATTCTTACAGTATAATAAAAAGAACACTTCTAAGAGCCTAAGGAGGTTATCAAGGAGAAATATTCAAGAGGTAAAATTCCTTCTTCTTCTCTTTTATTTTTTTAACTTATTCCATCACTACTGGAAATAATATCTATACCAACGTTTTTGGGAAAAACATTGGTGTAGATCACTTATATGGATCTATACCAATGGTTTGGCCAAAACCGTTGCTATAAGTCGCTAATTTGGACATATACCAATGGTTTTGGACAAACCGATGGTATAGGGGGGACCAATACCAACGGTTTTCCCCAAACCATTGGTATAGGTCCAGAAATCAAGGAATCTGTACAAAAGGTTCTCAAAACCGTTGGTATAGGTCCATACTAATGGTTTTGAGAGCCGTTGGAATAATTACATTTAGTTTTTATGTAATCTTATTACAGTGAACATTAAATAAATCAAAATTTAAAATATTTATAATATTACATATATAAATTTATGAAATTATGTTCACACAAGTCAAGTTAGGTTAGTGGTTAGGTTATTCAATCATAAACTAGAGGTACTGCGATCAAAACCAACAGAATACTTCTTCTTTTTTAAATACATATTCTAACGGTTTAGTGGAACTGTCAGTATAGAGTTTTCATATTCCTTATACCAATGGTTTTGAAAACTGTTGGCATAGAACTATCCCCACAGCTTACTTGGCAATGGTTCTCCAAACCATTGGTATAGGATATACCAATGGTTTGGAGGGCTATACCAACGGTTTCAAACCGTTGGTATAGGGTATTTTTCTAATAGTGTATATAATCAACTCCTACAAAATTTTTAATGAAAAATAAACTATCATATATATATTTTATTTTTTTATTTATGGAATATTCATTATAAAATATCTTGTCTTATCCTTTTATTCTTAAATAATGAAATAATCATCCGTGGTGTGTCAATTCACCGCCTTCGTGGATGAGGAGTTTTTTATTCAATTTTCCAAAATAATGGAAAGTTTAATTCTCTTATAATTGTTTAAAATGACCAAAATATTTTTATTTTATCACTTTTGAAGTATTATTTCTATTTTATAAGCCCATAAAAACTGGCCCTGGAAACCATGAAAAGAGTGCACCTGAAACAATGGAATAACTAAATATTATTAATAAATAGGTGGAAATTGTTATAAAAAGATTATTTAAGATATTATAAAAATGATTATATTTCTTTAATAAATTAATAACATTATTCAAACAATTATAAAATTTGTTTTAACCCTTTTTATGGAAGTCAAACCCGAGGTAAGAGGCTCTTTAATTAAAAAATTTCTTTTAATGTTTTAGAGGTTTATTCTGCTAAATCATTTTATTTCATGTCCATGTTTTCAAAATGGGTATTATAAAAAATTATAAAATTTAATTTTTTAAATTTTTTCAATGAGGTATCCTTTTTATGTTTTTATGTAAGCTATTTTCCTTTTAGAATCATTTTAAATGTATCTTTCATAAAATAAAAAAGGTTTTTTTTACACGGCATGTGAAATTTATATTTATTTCATTATTCTTTAATACTATAATGTTTCTTGTATGTATTTTCATAGTTATTTTTGAATAATATTAATTCATTATTATGATTATAGTTTTTATATTTTAAAATTTATTTTTATGAAATGGGTACCTTGATATTTGAATGGGTTTTTCTATGGTTTTAAATTAGTTATCAAGTGTTTTACTCATGATATGATCCTTAAAAGCTGTTTATTATGGATTGATCCCACTATAGATCAATATATGGTGTATTTAGATCCATTATATCTCATTATATGATGGTTTGACCCACATTATATCTCAAAAATGATGGTTGATCCATATTATAGCTCTCTAATGCATTGGATACTCCAAAGATAAAAGTGAACCAAAAGGTTATTCCATTTATAAGGGTCAATGTACGAGTTATATGGGAAATATGTATCAATTAAACTATATTATTTTCATATTCATGCTAATGAGTTTTCAAAAGAATGGGTTTCAATGAGTTTTGATGTTTTCATTAGACTAATAATTTTATTTCTTTATGTTTCTTATGGATCTTTTAATGCTTTTCCCATGTTTTAATTTTTTTCACAGGGAATAAGAATATGTTAGAGAAAGAAGGGATTCAATTTGAATGTTATGAATATTTTTCAAAGAAATCATCTTTTATTTTAAAAATATTTATATTGGAAAAAATGGATATTGTTTTACTAGTATCCTCTTCGTATGAATATAGTTTATTATGTATATATTATGATATTATTCTCTAAAAATATAAACCTAAAAATTTCTTAATATAAAATAAAGTATGTTCTTGACTAAAAATCAATATTTTGTAATGTTATAAAAATGATTCATTATATTATATTTTTTAGTATTGTAAAATCATGGGTAAATTTTCAGAAATCACTACTAGTATCCATATAATCCATGAAATCTTTAGATATTAGTTACTATGGTTTATCCATGCCATTGTTAAATAAAATTTTTATTTTATGGATCATTCAATATTCTATTTAATATGATTACATGACTCATTAATGATTCAATATATAGACAAACTTCACATATGAGAAATTTGGTATATAGTTCATTATTTCATTAGGTCTTTGACAAAAAAATAAAATTGACCTTCATGCTCTTCCCTCTTTGGAAATATATATAAAAAAATGCTATGATTACAAAAAAAAATTGATCAAGGTATTATCTAAATACCCTATTCATTTTATCCATGAAGATACCATGCACATTTGTATGCCCATGTTTCATCACTATGAATTCATAGTGAACATTCATTATAGAGAAAGTTTCCTTGGAAAAATTCTCATTTTTGACACTTAATTAATGATATCCAGATTGAATATTAATATTTCAAGAGTACTGAAATCTATTGAGATGATAAAATAGGTCATCGATATGGGGTATATGATACCTATTTTTTATCATATTTTTAAGCTCATGATAATCATTGAAAATGGGCATTTATCAATCCTTCTTTTTGAAAAAGAGGAGTGGTGAACCCCATCTTAAAACACTATGTAATATAAAATATTTTTGTAAATTCTCTTACAAAGTAATAATTAATCTTTCAATTCATGGAAATCCACTCTATATAGACTCATTGAGATTGAAATGGATCCAGGTATGAGTTCAATTGAAAACTCAACCCCACCCTTTGGGGGAATTTTAGATAATTCCTCTAAAAATACATCATTATAATCCCATGAAATAGACATGTTATCAATGTTGAACTCCTCTACAATAATTTGACCTAGAAGTACCTCATTTCTGAGTATCAAAACCCATATAATATGATTTTCATCCAAATAGTGGTCATGATCATTCTTATATTTAGATTTTATCACATGATTATTCAAGATAGGAAATGTGATTTCATTTTCTAGAAAATTGAAATGTTATATAGGTTGGGAATGCTAATACATGCCACAAATTATGTCAAATTCCACAAAGGGAATAATATACAGAACCATGGGGAGTATATTTCCACATATTATGATCGAAAATGAGTTATATATGTAATAAATTATCATAATTACACTAGTAGTTTTCAAATATGTTCCATATCTAATCCTTGATGTGATAAATCACCATTCTTAGAAGACATGTATGATTTGAAAGAATGAGGAGAACCAAAATCAGATATAGAATTCATAGTTCTAGTGTGAATAATGAGCATACCTTTCATCACTTCATTATTTTAATCCACCTCAATCATAGTGATATCATACAATCTTTCTCATTCCCATGGTTTATTATATTATAAGGGATTATTCTCTTTATTAGATATGTGGTTAAGGAAATGGTTTTCATAATGCTTAATCTCTTTGGAATGGATTCATTAAAGTGTGGGTGATGCATTAGTTGGGACATTTTTTTATTCCACTATGTTAATTATCCATTTTTCAGTACTTAAATCTTTTTGAGCTAGGTTTCCTCCTTCACCATTAATAAAACACTTATTGGATCCCCTTTAGAACTTACCCAGGTGCCTCCTCCCAATTCTTAACATGTAAACAGTTGGAATTTCTTTCTCACTTATGAGTTTACTTTTTTTCAATCTATAATAATGAGAGTATCTAGTTTCTATCTCCACCTTTTGAACAAATCCAATGATTTATTCATAGATTACAAATTCATTTATGGATAATTCCTTTTAAATACTTGTCTTTATGCCAATAATGAATCAATTTATTTTACTCTCATGGCCTGAGATAAAACTAGAGGAATGAATTGAATGATTCATGGTGTCTTTCTTATATATAACAGTGGATTCATCATCAACTTTTGCAACTCCAAGAATTATCTTTCCATATTCATGTGAAGAATTCAAGGACAAAATAAATTAAAGAATAATTTCTTAAACTCATCCCATTTTATGGAGTCTAATTCCTCCATTTTCATAATATTATAAATGATATTATACTATTGTATGAATAACCTTTAAAATGGTAAATTTACAAGATAATAATATACTATTCTAGGCATTGTAGAATGGGAAAATACCATTTCCATCATATTGATTCATTTGTGAAAAATAAGTGGATTCAAAAATCCACTGAATGCGGGTGGATTTTGTATCCATAATGACTCTATCAAATGTTTCTAACTCCTTAGTAAATTAGGTATCTCAAAATAGGTTTTTATTTTTATTAATACCTTGGGAATGTTGTGAGAGACTGTCCCCCATATTATCTACTCATACTCCCATCATGTTTGGTTATTTATTTAGAAACTTACTTTATTTCCCAACAAAACCATTATTTAATTAGTTTATCGTTATACGAAACATCTCATAAAAATAGATTACAAATATGAGCATAATTAAATTAATAAATGTATAAAAGACTATTAACTTTAAAAAAACTCATAAATGATGTGAAAAACCTAACATATAAATATATAAGTTTCAATCTAGGTTATCCAATATCATTTTGCAATTTGGTTTTCTAACCTAATTTTTTTTAAATTAATAATAGTGATTCATAAATAGAATGTTTATTAACCCAATAATATACCTCATGAGTGTTGTACTAGGTGTGAAGTTAGACATATTAGTTACGCACCAAGTGAAAATTAAGTTTATAACTAATCCACCCATTTCAATGTTATTACCCCTAGTATCATTTATACTAGTTCCAACAACCACTTTTTTAATTCTATACAAAGATTCCTTTACTAGGAAACCACTCCATATATATATATTAAACAATTTCAGGATATTATCCAATATTTACCCTTATCCTTTTTTATTTTCACTAAATCTATCTCATCCTAATCCCCAAAATAACTAAACTAATACTAAAAAATAACTAATTCTTCCTTTGATACCGAAATAGGTTAACAATACATAGACTCCCATGTTGTTTTCCAAAGGCAGATAATTTACAAATAGTCATTGATACCAAGTGAGATGACCTAAGCTGAACATATGTTTATTTTACATCACATACATAAGTTAAAACTTATGTCTCATAAATAATCAAAACATATCATGAACCAAAGGATTAGTTTTTTGGATGATAAACCTCATAAGAAATTTATATTATAGTAATAATCAATATTTATCTATTAATTAAAAAAACTAGACCCCCTTATAGACTTATCATAGGATATAATCATCTTCATAACCTTGGGAATGAGAACATATTAAAATGGGGAGTTCTCACACTTAGTAAGTGAAAATATATCAATAAATCATAATGGTTAGATACAAAATGTGATTAAACATGAATAAGAGATGGATATCTTATAAAAAATTAATGGATTCATATGTTATGATCATTAAAATTGTTTTCTCATTAATTATTATGATATAGAAATGTAATACCACAAAAACATCATAATGGAAGCCCACAAATTACAACATGTATTAGAAAAATATGAAAATCCTCTTGAATCACGGGAATATAATATAACAAATCATGATGTAATATAAACACAAAAGAAATAAAAGAATAGAGAAATACCAAATTCATGAGTCACCCACTCACAACCAAGCTTGAAGACAGGATTAATCATATCCATGAATACTTATCTCATGAGTCAACACCTTCGTGAGCCAGATAATTATTCCCACACTTGTGATAAAACATAATTGAACTAACATATATATATATATATATATATCATGAGATATAAAATATTAACTAATGATTTAGAGGGAGATATATGTCCCAAACCTTCAATAATGAATACATATATGTTCCACATCAAATAGTATTGCATAACGTGATATATAAAGTATATTAGTCGATACAAAAACATCAATTACCCAAAAATAATACATATAAAATGAATTTATATGGTGGTTCATGAAAAATAGTTTCCATGGAACTAAAAACATTAGAGATAAATAGGAAAATGATAGCAAAACCATATAATATTTTTTAGAAAATTTATTTAACATTGTCATAAAATATGAAGTTATATATCACATTCAAGTGTAAATTTTGAAAAGGTGAAGAGAAATTTTTTGAAAATTTTTCATTTAAAAAAATAATAGTCAATAATGGATATTTTAAAATTTTATATTGACTTTTTTAATAAAATTTGTATCGTAATATAAAATTTAAAATTGATAAGGGAAATAAACATTTAAACATTTTAAAAACACCTTTATTGAAACCCACATCATAAAGAGAGTGATAAATATTCAATTTGAAAAGAGATGAAAATAAATTCAAATAACACTACAAATAATATGTATTTTTATTTCAAAAAAAATAGAACATTTGTGGTAATAGTGAATATGGATAATGAATATTGTGAGCTTGTTAAGAGAGGGCACAAATTATTCTTAACAATTTAAAATTTTATTAAGAAATAAATTATTTAAAGAATATATATTTGATGTGAATATTTAATTCTATAGAAAATAAGGAGTAAAAGAAATAAAAAATCATCATATGATAGAAGAAAATAATCTTGTTAAACAATAGTCATGGAGTAATCATTATGAATCATGAAAATAATTCATGTTAAGAAGAACAATTAATATTAATCTCATATTTCGTGAAAGTAATTTATTCTCTTATATCATAAAAATAACCATTTTAATCATATAATTCAGAACACTATTCCTACATATTATAATTTATAATATTTAATTATAATCATTTATTATAAGTTTTATGTTTAGTTAATGTATATTTTCATTATCCGATGTTGCAATCGTCTCACATATGTTTTATTATCATGACATTAAACCCTATTCTGGGATACCATTATAACCATTCCCAAATTAGAAAAAATTTTGAAATCATTACATTCTAATTATTTATACATCCCCATGTAAATTCAATGTAATCCATTTTCAGGGTTTCCGATAATGAAATACATGATGAACTTGTTCTGGGTAATTTAAAGATATCAATGAATTACTTTATAATGGTCTATAATATTTGTGACATCGTTTATGAGACATATTTATTAAATATATTAATATTTAATATCATATATACCAATTAAATATATATTATAACCATATTCATAGGGTGAGGATTAAAAATAGTACATGTCTCTCCATAGAGGTGGTAGTTCTCACATACACAAGAATTATGTTTTCATTTTTCAAAGAATGGAAAGAAGGTAGAAATTGATTTTATTATATCAGAATATTAATTATGTTATAAAATTCAAATTTATTCATTAAATATACCCTTTAAACCAGATGAGAAATAAGATTATAAAAAATTGACCATGTCGCTCCATGGAGGTGATGGTCTGTATGTATACATGGATGGTGTTTTTATTACTCAAAGGATAAGGGGAGAAGATATATAAAATTTTTAGCACAAATACAATAACATAGTAGTATATTAATGATTATAATGTCATTATTTTGTGGATGTATAATATAAATTGTGGTACAAGAAGAATAATTATACAAATATAATTGAAAAAGTGTGATTTTGGATAAACTTACTCATTGGAATAAATCCTTTACAATTTGGATGAAGGATTTGAGTGGTTATCCTTTAATGATAATAGAACATGTAGGATGTGTATAGAAGTTTTGAGGAGGGATTTTGGTATATTTTAACTTAACTAATGTTATTTTTTTCTAAGGATTATTATTTTGGTGAAATTCAACTTTTTTTAACTTAGAGGAGTAGTATTTTTATAATAAAATAAATGGAAAATTAATTGTTCAAGGTAAGTTGTTTCAAAAGTGGACAATAATGGAGAGAAGATGAGTGTTGGTTCAGAAAATATTTTTTAACCTTGGTAATGAATTTTTTAAATTTAATATAAAATTAACCATATTTATAATTTATATATTCTAATTCAAAATATGAAAACCATTTAATAATATTAAATTCCTAAAAGTGAAAAATTTATTTTTGAAATTATATATATTTGAAAAATAAATATATAGTTTTGGAAAAAAATAACTTAGATTATAAAATGATTGATATAGGTTTGTAAATTAAAATTAATATTTTTAAATGGATAATTTATATATTAAATACATATTTTATTAGGATTTTTTCCCTAAATGTTTAATTAATTGTTATTTACTGATATCATAAAATTATTGAAATTTATAAAATCAGTAATTTATATTATTCGCCTCAAAATCATTTTTTTAGAAAACTAGCGAAACTAATTATAAGAATGTATTTTTATTATGAATCCAAAGATTATTTTTAGTTTTCCAAATAAAAATTTTAATGTTTAGAAATTTTACATTTAAATTGTAGAATAATATATAATGAAATATCTTTCTATTACAAAATAAATTTTTTAAAAGATTTACTAATCTTGTTTTGATTTCCTCATCATTTACTAATTAAATTAGTGTTATTTTATTAATCATATCAACAATATATTTTATTATCATTCAACTATAATATTCTTAGTTTATTTAAATAAAAATATATTATGCATAAGAATCAAATTTTAGAATAAGTACAATTTCAGAAAAAATGATCTTATTAATTGGTTAGTTATACAAATTGAATTTAATAACAGAATTAGTACAAAAAGTGACCTTTATTTTTCTTTATATATATATATATATTTCATTGTGTGGTTACCTCAATTTTTACCCCCCAATTCAATGGTTAATTTATGATAGTCATATTTATATAAATAAAATGTATTACTATTCATTTTTGATTTGGTGTTATTGTGAAACAAGCTATTTAACACAATATTTAATTTATGGAGGAATATTTAACAAAATTATGTGTTGTTACATTATACACCCCTTAAAAATTATTTCATTCATGAAATTTTATTTCAAGTATGAAAACAAGTGAGGATAGTTTTATCTCATTGCATCGCCAGGATCCCAATTAGCTTAGTAAAATCTGGGATTACTTCATAGAATAATAAATTGATTAGTGTCCTTGTTCTGTATCACATTTTTCTATTATATCTATAATTTAAACATGTTTTTACTTATATTAAAGACCTTTTTGCAATTTCATGGCTTCAATGTTCAATACATGTGATGGGTCTTGTATGTGCTTCTTCAAAAGTGATACACGGTATACATCATATACCTAGGTGATGTCTAGATGGAGTTTTAAGAAATAAGATAATTCCCTGACATGATGAATGATCTAAAAATGACTCGTATACATAGGGATCAACCTTCATTTATTCCCAAATATCATAACCCATTTCCAATGAGATAGCTAGAGGAATACCTTGTCACCAACTATAAAATATAAATATCCTAGAATA
This sequence comes from Viscum album, assembly GCA_963277665.1. Lineage (NCBI taxonomy): Eukaryota > Viridiplantae > Streptophyta > Magnoliopsida > Santalales > Viscaceae > Viscum > Viscum album. The sequence goes on along the minus strand of OY728150.1, from coordinate 621,292,461 downwards.
TTATATGCATAACTATTATAGATTTTTTTTCAATTTTCGCATACTGTTAAAAGGTTTGAAACATCACTATAATATCTTGGATAATGTCTAGTCCAATCATATTCCTCTCTCCAACTTCATCCCAACATGTTGGAGTCCGATATCTATTCCCATATAGAGCCTCATATGGATCAAAATAAAAGATAGAATAGAAACTGTTGTTATATGAGAACTCTATCAGGGGATGGTATTTGTCCAAATATAACACCCCAATGTTTTAAAAATAAATTTAATTTAATTCATGAAACACTGAGTCTCTACATAATGACACTTTGTTTTAAGTATATAATTATTAACTAGTCGTTAAACATAATTTTTCCGCTTCTATGTTTTGAATTTTGATAAATGGACATACACAATTGCGATCAATAAGTTATTTGGAGTCCGAAAGGACCAACATAATTTTAGTTGAATAGTAACATATACTTATGGATAGTAACATCTCATTATGAATATAAATATGACCCTTATTAATAGTTAATCAGCCAAAATTATAGTTTCCTTACCCACGAATGTATAATAAAATAGAATCTTATAAGTGAAACTGCGATCATTATATATGTGTTGGTATTTTTGTAAGTCATAAATATTTAATTAAAATTTTATGATTAATTAAATGGTTTAAATGAAAAATTATTTACATGAAATGTGAACATAAATTATTATCTAATGTTTATAAGATAATTTTATTATACCTAAATTAATTTTTCTAGGTGTTATAGACCTAGTTATAGTTTCAAAATCGCTATTTATCAAATAAATTATGATTTTAATTAAAAATTTGATTTATCATAATCATAAAATTATTTTGATAAAATGGAGTAAATTTTTTAAATCTACATTTCAAAAAATGGTTTGGGTGAATTTTTGGTATTTTTCTATAATACTTGACTTTTTGGCTGAATTGTGAAATTCGATAATTTACGAAATTTGCTAAATAAATGAATTTTGGAATAATGATTTAGTCATGGATGATGTAAATGGAAATTGGTTCAAGATCACATGCAAATATTACTATTTTTCGTCACAATAATAAATACTATTCTTTATCTTGAGCAAAAATATAAAACTAATGATTAAAATAATGGAAAACCCCTCCTCTCATCCACTATAAATACCACCTACACCCCACTTCCTCTCACACCTCTCAAGATATGATAATTTAGAAATTACACCGAATACTCTTACTAAGTCCCTTCCCCATGCCCAATACCTTTTTTTGTCACCAAAAGTCTAGTAACAATGGCCTTATGAAGGATCTCAAGGGGAAGAGATCAAGAGGTAAAAATTCTCATTCATTTTCTTTCATTTTCATTTCAATTATTTTTATTTTCTTATATGCTATTCCAATACCCTTATTCAATATGAATGAAACGTATATTATCAAATATATACTATAATTTTATCATGTTTATGTAAAATTTAACAACTTACTTCTTCTCCACACCCCTCTTATTCTCAAAATGAAAACACAATCCGTGATGTGTTGATTTACCGACATTGTGGACGATGCATCTTCAATTTCCATTACTTCTTTCAAATATGGTCACAATACCATTAATAAGGTTAAATTATATTTTAGTATATGTATCACATGATATATTATGTTATGGAACCGGTGTTTGTGCATATTATTAATTAATAAAAAAAATGTGGTTCTTAATGATCATAATTCACCGAAATAAACTAACGTTTATCACTAATGATTTATCTTACAAATCTTCCTCATACCATTTAAAAAATTATATATGGAATAATTTAGTATTCAATAAAATTTTTAATATCACCTCATTTCACTTATAGAATTGTGCTTCCATTTGACTAGGAAATCCTTTACGAAACGACCATGGATATCATGTAATAAATGCACCCGAAACAATGGAAATAACAAAATATTATAAATTAATGGGGGGAATTATGTTCTAAAATGATCAGATACAATGTTAGGAAAATTGTTATGCTACATTAAACTATTAATAACACTCTTTTAATCATTATAAAAGAGGTTTAGTCATGTTTCAAGTAAAATGAACCTGAGGTAAGGGAATTCCTAACCGAATTTCCATTCTTTGGGTTTACTTATACTTTATTCACTATGTGGTATTGAGATTATTTTTGTGATGATTTTTTTTATATTTTGTTTTATTATGTGTATTTACATTTTATTCACACATCCATTCCATTATATTAATTCTCACTCCAATTATTAGGGACTTTCCTTTTAAAATATTTTTAAAACTCACATTAATGAAATTCAAAAAGATTGTTTTTAATACATATAGCATGAATGGTTTCTCCTAATTTCATGATGATTTATTACCATGATTTGTTTCTTAGAAATATTTATGTTGGTTTGAGCCCATTATAGTTCAACATATGATGGGTTGAGAACATTATATCTCAAGATATTTTGGGATGAGCCTATTATATCTTAAGATATGATGGGTTGAGCCCATTAAAGATCATGATATGACGGGTGATCTACATTATAGATCTCCAATGCATTGGGTACTATAGATATGGAAGTTGACCGAATGTTTTTCCATGTGTAAGGGTAATTTCAAGAGTTATATGATAGATATGTCCCATGTAAACTATAAGTGGTTTCTATACATGCTATTGAGTATTTATGAAATGAGTTTTATTAGGTATTTATGTTATCACTTGACTAAATATTTCTTTTTTTATATCCCTTACTGTGCTTTTTGTTCTCATCCCACGTTTTTTTTAAAAATTCTCAGGTTATAAGGATGTGTAATAGAAATAAGGAATTCATGTTAATTGTTATTATTTTTTTTTCAACGAAATCATATTTTAATTGAAAAGTCTTATATTTTGATAGAAATTGATATGTTTTAGTGGTATCCTCATGTATGCTTCTGGGATGTTATGTATTGTTTTATCCTAATTCTCTAAAACTATTATCCTAAAAATATTCTCAATGAGTAAAAATTTATGTTCTTATAAAAAAACAAGAATATGTAATGATTTTAGGCTGGTTCCTTATAGTTGATATCAGCCGAGAGTTTTGATAACATTAAGGGTTAGGATAATGTTAATAGAATACCATAAATGGTATTTAATTTATAGTTGTTTTGAAATTATATAGAATTTAAATATTAACATGATGCTTCATATGAGATATGTCTATTTATAATTATTTTCTAAAGAAGAAACAGGGAAGCTCAAGTAGTAAGGCACCAAAAGGATAATATCTGTACAAATCTACTTCCTGGAATAGTGAGAATCTGTACCTAGCAGTATTTGATAGAAATATCTCTTTTTACAAAGTTGATAATTGGTATTGGTATCCATTTTAGATAGGAACCTGACCTACCATGAAGAAACGTGTCCTTTATGGAGCATTTTAAAAGGATGTGTTCTCCAAAATTCAGTGGATCCCTAGATCTAGTGATAGGAGAAGGATAGATCAGTTCTTTAGAAATGATATTTTATGTCATGGGATGTTTGGAATGTAAACAGGTAATAGTAGCCATTTATCATTTTGAAGTTGAAGCCAATAAAAGGTTGTCACTGGTTAAGAATATGAGAGAAAGATATGATCTTTATAGTCCAGAATGGGATGATATTAAGAGTCTTTTTCTGGGAAAATATTTTCTAAAAACTATTCGACATAGAATGGGGAAAATATTATTGGAACTAAAGCAGAAAGATGAGGATTTTGTTTTACCATATGAAGAAAACTTTACAATACTGGCTAGGAACATTTTGGATTTTACTCGAGATTTTGATAGTAATATTAATAGATTTTAATCTAATTTGAAAACATTTTTAGGAAGAGCTTTGTGTTCACTAGAGTTTAAAAGCTATGTGAAACTTGTTAGTTGTTATGAAAATGTTGGGATGCTATTTTCTACAACCCATGTTCCAAGTGATGACAATAATTAAAATATGTCTGGTTGGTAGGAATTAGGGAATAATTTTTCAATGAAATCTGGAGGTATGAAAATAAATTTCACTTCTTATGAAAAGTGTGGTAAAAAGAATCCTGGTGAATGACTTGTAAATTCTAGGAAATGTTACCGATATAGAAAATTTGGGAACATGTTTCATGGGTGAAAGGAAAAGGATTCTAAAATTAATGAGAAGACAAAGGTGAAATTCTTTAACTCTAAGGATTTAGGTCATTTTGCTAATGCATGTCTGAAGTTAGTCTGTTAGGATGTAAATTTTAAATATTGGAAGCATCAGGGTGTGAAAAAATCATTTATAACCACTTCAGTAGATGTTGAGATGTATAATGAGGTGGTATCAAATTTATTTATTTTTTTACATATTTTAAAAATGTGTTGTTTGATTCAGGGTCTACGTATTCCTTCTTTTATGAGAAATTTTCTTCAAAATGGGGAATTCCACCACTTGAAATGTAACTAGAAATAATGGTTGAAACAAATGGAGGAAATGTTGTGGAAAAAATTATAAGAATATAACTATAGTTGTTTGGTGAAATTGTTCACATTAAAAATGTTTTGTATTTCTTTTAGTGGAGTTTGATGTTATTCTGGGTGTGGACTGACTTTATTTTTATCATTATAGGATATATTATGGAGAACAAAATTTGTTTTTTAGAAATAGTTTTAGTAGAATGAACCCATATTATTGATAACATATCAGGAATATATGAAACTGATAAAATATGGAAATGAATGTTATCTTTCTCATATTATTGAAGATAAAGAAACTATCTAGATTAATGATGTTCCAATGATAAATGAATACCTATATGTTTTTCCTGATGATTTTCCAGGTGTTATTTCTAATCGAGAGGTTGAGTTTACTGTTGACTTAGTGCATGATGCTGAGACAATTTCTAAACCCCCTTATCAAATGGAACAAATGATATTTCTAGAATTAAAAAAAAGTTGAAGGAATTGTTAGATAAAGGACTCATTCGAACCATCACTTCTCCATGCAGTATTCCTGTCTTGTTTTTTAAAAAGAAATATGGTTCAATGAGACTTCACATTGATTATAGAATTTTAATATCATCACAGTTAAAATCAAGCATCATTTTCCTCATATCTATGATTTTTTTAATCAACTCTAGGGAGCACAATATTTTTCCAAGGTTGACCTGAGGTCGGGGTATAATCAGTTGAAAGTAAAGGTTGTAGACATCCAAAAGACAACATTTCTTACTGGAGATGGTCATTATGAATTTTTAGTTATGAAATTTTGGTCAAATAATTCACCTGATATATTCATGGATCTTATGAATAAAAAATTTCATGAGTTATTGGATAAGATTGTGGTTGTGTTTATTGATAACATTCTGGTATATTCTAAAATTAAAGAGGATCATGAAAAATATCAAATTGTTTTTTATCAAACCTTAAATGAAATAAAACTATATGGAAAATTCATCAAGTGTGACTTTTGGTTACATAAAATTTCTTTCATTAGTCACACTATTTCTAAAGATGTCACAATTATTTATCCTTATAAAATAAATTTTTTTGATGAATGGCCAAGACCTACAAATATAATCGAGATTCAATTTTTTCTTGGTTTGGAAGGCTATTACTTGAGGTTAGTTGAAAAAATTGCATGATTATCTATCCCACAAACTAAGTTAACTCGAAAAGGAGTTAAATTCATATGGAAAATAGAATGTGATGATTGTTTTCAGGAATTGAAAAGAATATTTTTGAATGCTTCATCTCTGACCCAAAATTTCCAAAAGTGATGAATGTGTTATCTACAATGATGATTATTTGAAGGTATTTGGTTGTGTTCTAATGAAGAATGGTCAAATAATTGCTTATGCGTCACATTAGTTGAAACCTTATGAGTTAAAATATCCTACACATGATTTGGAACTAGCTATTGTTGTTTTTGAATTAAAAATTTGAAGGCATCATCTATATTGATTAAAATGTTAAATATATACTAACCATAAAATATTGAAGTATATATTTACTCAAAAGTAATTAAAAATGAGATATAGAATATAGATGGAACAAATCATGGATTATAATTTCACTATTCATTACCATCCTAGAAAAGAAAATAGAGTGGATGATACATTAAGTCATAAATATAATGATACATTAACCATGATAAGTTTATAATGTGACCCTTTGGTGAATTATTTGATAAAATTTGGCATGGAATTTTGTGGTGCATAAAATTCCTCTATTTTGTTTCAGGTTTAGTGAAGTCATCACTATCAGATAGAATTATTCCAGCACATAAAGAAGAAGATAAGTTACATAAAAATATTGAATTGGTTAATGTGGGTGTGTTTCCAGAATTTAATCTTGATAAGGATTGTGTTTTGAGGTTTGGGAAGAGATTAGTTGTTCCTTGTGATTCTCAGTTGAAGAAAGAAATGTTTTGTGAAGCTCAAAGTTCACTATTTTCAGTTTATCCTAGAAACAACAACAATGTACAGAGATGTTCGAGAGTATTACTAATGGAATGTAATTAAAAGAGATATTTCTGATTTTACCATGAAATTTTTGACATGTCAATATATTAAAGAAGAGAATCAGTTTCTAAATGGGATGATTTAACCTTTACCAGTTCTAGAGTTGAAATTGTAAAATATATCCATAGACTTTATTGTTGGACTATCAAATACATCTCAATGTAACAAAAAAATCTGGGTTATTATTTATCGTCTGACTAAATATGCACATTTTATTTATATTAGAGATTTTATGTCATTGGATCAGCATTTTCAACTATTCCTCAAATAGATTTTACTATTACATGGAGTTCCACTTTCTATTGTATCTGACTATGATCCCATGTTCACTTATATATTTTGGAAAGGCCTTCATAATTCATTTCACAACGAATTAAATTTCAACACTTCATTTAATCCTCAATATGATGGATAGACTGAGAAAATAATTCATACATTAGAGGATATGTTTTGATCATATTGAATGGATTACTAGGGATGTTGGGATCATCATATTCCATTAGTTTAGTTTTCTTATAATAAAATATTTCGTTCCAGTATACTGATGATACCTTTTAAGGAATTGTATGGAAATAGGTGTCGAAATTCGAAATATTGGGATGAAGTCGGGTAAAAGAAGTTGAACAACCCAGAATTAATTAAGTAAGTGTTAGAACTAGTTTATATGATTCAGCAACACATGGGGAGAACATTGAGAATGAAAAAAAGTTATACAGATAACAGGAGGAAAGAAATTTCATTTGAGGTAGGTGATCATGTTTTCCTTAAAATGACTTCTTGGAAAAGTATTTTGTGTATTGGTAAAAAAGTAAATAGAATTCCATGGTTCATTGAACCTTATTAAATCATGGATAATGTTGTATTAGAAACCCACTGAGTATATTTCCCTGTAAATTTATCTCAGGTACATGTTGTTTTTAATGCTTCGATGTTGGGAAAGTATGTTCCAGATTCATCTTGCATTTTGAGCCTAGATGTAGTTTAGCTGGAAGAGAACCTTTCTTATAATGAGAGACCATTTTAGAGTCTTGATTATATAGAGTAAATATTTCAAAATAAGGTAACTTACTTCGTAAAGTTTTTGTGGAGAAACCACATGGTCGTAGAAACAACATGGGAATCATAGAATGCTATGAGGGAAATGTACCCTCTCTTGATTTTTGACTAAATAAAAATAGCAAGAATCAATTTCCAGAATGTGGGGAGAAAGTAACACCCCATGGTTTTAAAAATTAATTTAATTTAATGCATGAAACACCAAGTCTCATTATAATGACAGGTGGTTTTAAGGAGAGAGTTATAAACTAGTAGTTAAACATAATTTTTTGGCCTCAATGTTTTGAATTTTGAAAAATAGAAATACACAGTTGCAATTAGTCAGTTATTTGGAGTCTGATAGGGAAAAAATAATTTTTTTGTGAATAGAAACATACCTTTATGAATATTAACAAACCATTATGAATAGTAATATAACTATTATGAATAGAAAATTGGCCAAATGTATAGTAACCCCACATATGAATGTATAATAAAATCGAATCTTATAACTGGGAATATGATCATTATATAAGTGTTGGTATTTTTGTAAGTCATAAATATTTAATTAAAATTTTATAAATAATTAAATAATTTAAATAAAAATTAATTTTAATGCAATATAATCATATTTATTGTCTTATATTTATACGATAATTTTATGATACCTAAATAAATTTTTTATGGTGTTATAAAGCCACTTATAGTTTTTAAAATTGTTATTTTTTGAATAAATTATGATTTTAATTTAAATATTAAATTTTCATTTTTATAAAATTATTTTGATAAAATGGAGTTTATTTGAATTATACAAGGTAAAAAATGGTTGGGGTAAATTTTTGGGGTTTTTCTGAAATACTTGAATTTTTGGGTGAATAGTGAAATTTGATAATTTACGAAATGTGCTAAATAAATAAATTTCATAATCATTATTGAGTCATGGATGATGTAAATGGAAATTTTTTCTAACTCTCATGCACTTATTACTTATTTTGGTCATTAGAATCAAAACTATTCATAGTCTGGAGAAAAAATATTAAAATAATGATTAAAATAATTGAAAACCACTCTTCTCCTCCACTATAAATACCAACCTATCCCTCCTCATCCTCTCACACCTATCCAAATTTTATTATTGTCTAAATTCTAACCAATATTATTCCCATGGAATTTACCCATGTCCAAGACATACTGGTCTCACCAAAAGGCCAATACAAAAGTCTTTAAGGCTGATCTTAAGAAGAAGAGATCAAGAGGTAAAAATCATCTTTCATTTTCTTTCATTTTAATTTAAATTATTTTTATTTTCTTATAATATCTTCCCATCACCTTATCCAAGAGAAATTAAAGATATAATATCTTATATATATGAGAATTGTATCTTGTTTATGGAAAATTCACCAACTTACTTATTCTCCTCTCCCTCTTATTCTCAAAATAAAAACATCGTCTGTGATGTGTCGATTTACCACCATCGTGGATGATGTTTCTTCAATTTCATTTACTTCCTTATAATCTGGTCATAAAACCATTTATTTTTTTAATTAATATTTTATTATACATATTATATGCTATATTATGTTTTGTAACTAGTGTTTATGCATACTATTTATTAATAAAACAAAAGTAGTTTGTAATAATCAAAATTTACCAAACTAAACTAAAAATAATCACTAATGATTTATCTAATGATTCATCCACATAACATATAAAAAAATGATTTATGGAATCCTTTAATATTTGTTAACTTGTTAATAAAATCTCATTTCACTTCTGGATTGGGTCTTCCATTCGACCCGGAAATCCTTTACGAACTGACCATAGAAATCACGTAAAGAATGCACCTGAAACAATTGAAAGAATAAAATATTATAAATTAATTGGTGGAATGATGTTATAAAATGATCATATAAGGAGTTAAAAAATGATTATTCTTCTTTAAAGTATTAATAACACTCTTTTTACCATTATATATGATGTTTAATCACCTTTGATGTAAGATAAACCTGATGTAATGGAATTCTTAACCTAATTTCCATTTTAGGGTCATCATTCGACATTATTGGGACTAAAAATGACTTTTTTTAATGATACCACCAAGTAAACGGGTGGGGGAAGTGGTGAAAGCCTAATGCATAATTTTCTACATGGAGGTTACTGTCACTAGGGAGAGACCCAAGGCAATCAAAAATAATACAGCAATTGTCATGGATCCCCTTTCTAGCAAGATAATCGGTAACAAAGTTTCCATCCGTCAATGAGTGAGTAATTTCAGTGTCATGCCACATCAGGAGTTTTTATTTCTTGATTATGTAACATAAGTACCAAGGAGGCTTGGCTATGTTGTGCAGGAAGATATCTAGGTGGGACGAGTCTGATTCAATTGAAGAGATGGGGATATGATGATCATGGCAGATAGATAGTTCACTGAGCGGGGCTTGGGATTCGACTTCAATGGGGTGGCCAAACCATAATAGGCACTAAAACAAATGACCATCGATCCTCTGGTGTCTTGGACCAGCCCACCTCCACATATAATTTCGTGAGGGTAGGCACCATCCACGTTATGTTTGAGGCCATAGCAAGGAAGGTTCCACTTAACCCACCTCCCTTGCCCGGTGATATGTCTATTGGAGGATAGAGGCATCAACGACGTCCCTCTATGAATGAAGAGAACTAATCTCTTACATCAAGGCAAGCATGCAGACCTTGAGAAAAGTATACAAAATTCTACATTATTCATTATGTGGTATTGAGATTATTTTCATGATGAATTTTTGTTTATATTATGTTGTATTGTGTTTATTTACAGTGTATACACATATCCATTCCATTATATTAATTCTCAATCCAATTATAAGTGACTTTCCTTTTAAAATCCTTCTAAAAGTCACTTTAATGAAATTAAAAAAGATTGTTTTTTATATATATTGAATGAATAACTTCTCTTTATTTCATTATTATTCATTATAATGATATGTTCCTTAGACATATTTATGTTGGGTTGATCCCATTATAGCTCAATATATAGTGGGTTGAGCCTATTATAGATCAAGATATATTGGGTTGAGCCCATTATAGATCATGATATGTTGGGTTTAACTCATTATATCTCATTATATGATAGGTGAGCCCCATTATAGATATCCAATGAATTGGGTACTCTAGAGATGGAAGTTGACATAATTGGTATTCCATGTGTAAGGGTGGTTGTCAGAGATATATGGTAAATATGTACCAAGGAATATACATGATGTTTCTATGCATGCCAATGAGTTTTTATTAAATGGGGTTTAGTATGTATTTATGTTATCACTTGAATAACGATTTCTTTTTGTACATCCCTTACTAAGATTTTGGTTCTCATCCCATGTTTTTAAAATATTTTTCATAGGCTGTGAAGATATGTAAGATAAATAATAAAGAAAAGTTAATTTTTTTTGAATATTTTTCAATGAAATCACAATTTATTTTAAATTTTTTATATTTTGGAAGAAATGGATACTGTTTTAGTGGTATTCACATTTATTATTTTAGGATGTTATGTATGTTTTGTGTCCCGATTCTCCAAAACATTAAAACATAAAAGATCCTTAATGTGAAAAAATGTATGTTATTGTCTAAAACTGAAGAATATGTAATGTCTTAAGGATAGGTCCTTATAAATAACATAATTAGAAACATATTGAGAATAATTATAGAATATACTCAATAGATTAAATTATTATCACAAACTGATCTTAATTATGATGGTGATAAGTAGTACTTATGTTCAAATTTTTCCAGTTCTTTTTGAAGACTTGTCCAAAACATCGATTTAAACCTTAGATCTAAATTATATATAATAAAGTGTAATACTCCATGAATCACTACTACATACCTTATATAGATATTGATGAGTTTGTTAAGCATGAAATATAGTTCGGTGATAATCAGATGAAAATAATTTGTAAAAAAGTATACTACAACCCAAATGAGATTATGAACATTAAATATACTCAGGAGTCCTATGATAAAATTCATAGTGGTGATTTCCCATGTACATACCGGTATGGGTAATGATTCCATTTTACAAATAGGATTCTTTCATTCTTCCTTAAATTTCTAGTATACCAAGCATTGGGATAAATATTCAATAATCTCCCTCTTCATGTAAACATACAAATATTTTTTTCATTATATCTACATACATATTCATGATTATTGGATGAATAGAGAAGTAAGATATATATGCATAATCCCAATGTTCTCACATTAGTTCCAGTTTTTACGGGACATATATTTCTGTTAAAAATCATATTAATCAATCTTTATCAAATTTGAGGTCAAGTGTTCACTAGAATTTTCTATAACACTAGATCCTCTTTATGAGATTCATAAATCTTTATATGGATAGATGGTTGAGAATTAATTTATTAGAGATAGTATTTATCTCCTCAAGTTATGACATTAAAGTTTATATTTTTCAAAAACATGTCTATTAGGCCATTTTGACACTCATCATGGATAAAGTATCTTGATCTTTGCTTCTCAGATCATAAGACACCTTGTTTACCTTCCCCATGAGTTTATATACCAAGAATTCATAATAATTTATCAGTTCCAACCATCTCCTTTCTCACTCATTTAACTATTTCTATGTGAAAATATATTTCAATATTTTCTTCCAGTATATAAATGTCACTTCTCCCCATAGTGAAAATTACGCCAAATCATTAATGCAAACATCCCTACCCCTAACTCCAAATCATGTGCCCGATAATTTTTCTCATTATTTTTTAATTGGTGTTAGTTATAAGGAAGTAACATTTCATTATACATGATGATGTACCACAAAAACATTAATAAAGGAACATTTTTATATTACAAACCCTTCTATACTACATGGTAATATAATCATAGGTACAACGACCAATATCATCTGAATCTCCATAGAACTATCCTCACATTATTCTATCTAGAAGAACGTTACTCCCTTCTATGTTATCTTTGTTTGAGGATCAAAAAATCATAGTAAATTTCTTTTATATCACTGGTAGTATCAAGGTAATTCTATATAATATTTTATCTTAGTTACTATAGTCCATATACGCAATTTTATATAACTTTTATCTTTTAAGGATCTTTATATATTCCCTTTCATGAAATTTTATGACCCAATAATGTTATTTTCTAAATCCAAAATTCACACTTTCTAAATTTGGTATACAATTTAACCTTTCTTAATTTATTCAAAATGATCTTAAAATTATATCCATGCTATTACAAACTTTTAGAATATATATAAACATCATCTATTAAAAAAACCACAAATTGATAAATGTATTTTATAATGATTGTTTTTGTTTGATCCATGAAGATAACATGATCATTTTTAATCCTGAATGGAATCACTATAAATACATAGTGTATATATGTCATACATAAAGATCCCTTAGAAATATCATACCTATTAATCAATAATTTATGAAATCAAGAACAATGGTAAATCTTAGAGGAGTATCGTGATCCTTTGAGATGATCAAATAGATAATCAATATGCGGTAGATGATACTTATTTATTCATGGGTTTTTTTATCTCAATATAATCAATATAATAATTCAATGAACCATACTAGTTTTTGAAGAAGAGGAATAAAAACCATGGTGAATCATTATGATATATAAAAAACTTTTACAAATTATCTTATAGAAGATTCTTTAATTTTTCTAATTTTATCATATCGATTCTATGAGGACTCTTTGGGAAATAACACTACTAGAAAATTGCCATATACCCCCAGTTTTTTCCAAAACTATGGGTATAGGGCTCACCTATACCCACAGGTTTTGTAAATAGTGGGTATAGGGGTATTATGGAAACCTATTCCCAATTTTTTTTTAAACCGTGGTTATAGGTCACCTATACCCATGATAGTGGGAAAACAGTGGGTATATTTTTATATATAAATACATATTGCCATGATTTTCCAAAACCATGGGAAAAAAGATAGTTATACCCACATTTTTGGTCAAAACTGTGGGTATTGGAATTGATTCCAAGACCTATACCCACGGTTTTGGAAAAACCCTTGGGAATAGAATTTTTTTGTTGACCTATACCCATGGTTTTACAAAACTGTGGGTATAGCTTTCCCGCATTATGATGGGAAAAAATCCACAGGACCCAAAAAAATATTTAGCAGGAAAATTTAACCACATAGTTATCTCTCATATAACCAGGGTTCTGATTAATATATTTAGTTATATACAAATAAATAAACATATAATTTTCGTTGGTGCGTTGGTGGGGGCACTGGGTACTCTTCTCAGCTGTCGCAGGATTGAAATCCACCAGGTGCTTTTTATACCAATACATAGAGAAAACTGTTATATTAGAAGAAATAAAGATATATATAAATAAAAGTAGGCTGGATGGGTTGGTTAGTTTATGGATTACTGAATGTGGTGACGTGGTTTCAAATCCCACGGGCAGTGTTTTTTTAATCCGAATGTGCATTTTTTTCGTACATGTATTAATATATTAAATAAAATAGTGATATATATATCGTTAAGTGACATAGTTTGATTGGTAAAGAGGCCTGATTTGGATATTGGGCACTACTGGAAAAATACCCTATACCAACGGTTTGTAACCGTTGGTATAGGTCCCAAAACCATTGGTATAGGCTATACCAACGGTTTGGAGGACCGTTGGCAAGTAAGTCGTGACAGTAGGTCTATACCAATGGTTTTGGGAAAACCATTGGTATAGGGTCTATACCAAAGGTTCTGAAAACCATTGGTATAAGTAATTAGAAAATATATACCAACGGTTCTCAAAACCGTTGGTATCTGTATTTTAAAAAAGAAACATCCGGTGGAATTTGATCCCAAGACCTCTAGTTTATAACGGAATGACTTAACCACTAACCTAACATGACTTTTGTTAACATAATTTCATAAATATATATATGTATTGTTCTAATTATTTTAAATTTTTATTTATATAATGTTCTCCATAGGTAGATTCCATAAAAAATCAAAGGATCTTTCCCAACGGTTTGCAAAACCGTTGGGAAAGGTCTTGCTTTTTTTCGGTATTCTGGCCGAAGGTTGAATTGTGGACACCCTTTCCCAACGGTTTGGGAAAACTGTTGGGAAAGTGTGTCCAAAATTCAGCCTTCCCCAATGGTTTGGCCAAACCGTTGGGATAGGCTAACCTTTCCCAATGGTTTGGCCAAACAGTTGGGAAAGGGTGTCCAGAATTCATCATTTCCCAACGGTTTGGCCAAACCGTTGGGAAAGGGTACCTATACCAACGGTTTTTACAAACTGTTGGTATAGAAGTGTTAGGAAAAATCATTTTTCCAGTAGTGGGGGTTGCAGGTTCAACACCTGCTACGCGATTTTTGTAAATAAAATATGTACCAACAGTTTTATAACCACGGGTATAAGGTTTTTCCAGCGTGGCAGCTGGATATGAACCTTTGATAGTGTTTCAAAATATCTATGCCCATAGTTTGGAAAAACGTGGGTAGAGGTTGGGGACCTATCCCGACACCTCAGTTTCCCACGGTTCCCAAAATCATTGGTATAGGCTATACCCATAGTTTTGAACCGTGGGTATAGGTCATTTTTTCAGTAGTGTAAATAGATCCATTTCTAAGTTCAACTGAAAACTCTACCTCCCAATCTAGATGAAGACTCTAAATTTTATTCAAAAATACATCATATTCATTAATAATGGGCGTGGTATAATGGATTACTTCCTCCCTAGTCATTTGAGCTAGAATTACCTCATTATTTGAAGTCAACATGGATATAATATAATTTTATTCCAAAGGGTGTTTATGATTATTATTATATTGATTTTACATTATAGGATGGAATAAGATATGTAATAACATTTACTTATACTATTAATTGATATGTGATATTTAACTGTAAATCTAACCCATACAAAATATTATGTGAAATTAAACAACGTGAAGAATAAATAGTCCCATAGAGATTATATTTTTATTTATTTTTATTTGATAAGTGTTATATTTCTTTGACATAGTCATATTGACACAAGGTGTTTTAATATATTGTTTAAAATAAAATTTTTGTGGTAGTTAATCAACATTATTAGATAACTTATTTGATATGAATGAATGTGAAGAACTAGAATCAAACAAGGCATTCACAACACCAGTGTAGAGATTGAGTGTACATTTCATCATTTTATTATCATGATCCAACTCAATGATAATGATAACATATAATATTCATTTATACCTTGGTTTAAGAGAATTTTGGTGACTATTCTATTCATTATATATAGGGTTATGGCATTGATTTGTGCAATTTAAAATCTTGTCTCATTTGATGCATGGAAATATGAGTGTAAAATTAGTTATGGTATTTTTTTCTTTACACTATGTTAACTGATCTATTAGCATCACTTCAATAGTTTTGAGCTAGGTGGATTCCCTTAACATATTTAAAACACTTCCTATACCCCTTATATAAATTACCTAGTTGATTCTTCTTACATTTTTTCATATAGGGAGTTGAAATTTCTTTCCCAAATGTAACTTATAATCATATATTACATGATACTCTCCTTCCCTTTTTTCTCTTTAGAATAATGAGAGCCCCAAATTTCAATATATACCTTTATCACACATCAAAAACTTTAATAAGAGAATCCAAAGTCTCTAATGGATAATTATTTTTGAATAATTTAAATTAATAAACTAAATAATCTATCAATTTTACTCTCAATGTCAAATAGAAATCTAGAGGAATACCATTCGAGACTCATGAAAATTTATTTTTAAGTGACAATGGATTCATTCTCCTTTTGTTTCAACTCTATGTATTCCATATCCATAGTCATGTGATGAACATGAGTAAAATAATTCGGTATGAAAACTTTATTAAACTATTTCCACTCCCTGGAGTCTACTTACTCATTTTTTAATCTATTCTTAATGAGAGTCTATCATTGATCAGCCTCACCTTCTTAATGAAAAAATACAAGACAACTATCTCATGTCCCAATAACTGAAGAATTAAAAAACGTCTTTTATATCATATGAATTCATTTCTTATTAATAAGTGGATTTTAAGAGACACTTAAAGAGGTTGGATGTTGTCACATGAATGAATCGATAGTAAGTTTATCCTTCCATTTTGAATTCAAGAGCACAACATGGATTGTGTTTTGTTTAATATATCACGGATGTTGAGTGAAAATAACCACAATATTTTTCACCCTTACTTCAATCCCATTTGTGTTTCATTAATAAAATCACCCAATTACCCATCACACACATTTTTAACTTGATTTATCATTTCACCAAAAATTACTTTAAAATAGAAAGTATACATTGGCGAGAATACTAGAATTAATAAATGTCTAAAAAGAAAACTATAAACTTAAATAAAGTATATCATAAATGATATGAAATACCCGAAATAAAAATCTATAGGTTTTAATATAGTGTATCCATTTTAATTTTCATATAATTTTTTATAAGCATAATCATTTCAAATACCCCATAGCAGTTCATAAATATATTGCGAAATAAAAAAATATCCAATAGGAGTGTCAAACTCGATGTGTATTTATGCCTCTTTTTTCATGTATTGAGTGATGGTTGAGTTAATAACCAATCCACCACTTTCAAGGTTAATACCCCTAGGTGATCTCATGCTAGAGCCTGGACCCATATCATTGTATCTAGATAGTGAAAAAATTTATAGGAAACCACACCATCTCTTCATTACCAAAATTTTAGGATATTATCTTATATTTAGAATTATCTTTGGTATTTTCACTAATGTTCTCCCATTGAAATCCCCCCAAATAACTAAACTAATACTAAATATTTCTAAACCTTTAATTGATACTAAATGATGTTCCCTATAACCAAACTCCAAATTCCAGTTCCAAAAACACATACATTACAAATAGGCTTTCATACATATTTAGATGACCTAAGATAAACATATCTTCATTTTACATCATTTACATCATTTAAAAATTACATCTTATAAATAATCAAAAAATCCTATAAACTGAAGGTTTATTGTCTTTGGGGATTAAACTCTTAAGAAACTTATTTTATAATACTGATCAATTAGTATCCATAAGAAAAACACACTAAAACCCTTTATATACTTCTCATGTGTTATAATAATGTTCATAATTAATAAAATAGAAAAATAAGAAATGGGTGAGATTAAAGGCTCAGTATGGGAAAAATTATCAATAAATTATAATTGTTAGATCATAAACATGTGAGAATCAATGAATAAGGGATAAATATCTTATTAAAAAGATCATAAAATAATAATTGATAATTATAAAACTTGTTTGATCATTATGGACCATGATATAGAAACACAATACGAAAAAAGGTCATCAAGAAAGTATATAAATTACAACATATCTTAGAAGAATATAAAAATACACTTGAATTATGGTATAATAAAAAAGAAATAAAAATATCATTTAAATATGTCTCAAACGTATGTATAAGAAAATGTTACCTTCATGAGTCACTCACTCACACCAACACTTGTGAACAAGCTTAATCATATTAATGAATACTTATCCCATGAGTCATCAGCTTCATGAGCCACACACATGCACCCACACATGAGAGAAAAAATATTTTAAACCTTGTATAAATATTTAATGAGATATAAGATTTTAACTAATTAATTTGTGGGTGATATAGGACCTAATCTATAAATGATGTATAGTTATGTGTGTATCTTGAAATATTTCTTTTATAATATCATTAAGAACCCACATAAATAAAATAGGTTTTACATCATTTCGAAATAGGATCACAAAATGTGATATAAAAAGTGGATTGGTTGATAAAAAATATCCAATCACCCAACATGATTTAATTTAGTAATTTATTGTGTGATTTATGAAAAACAATTTCAATGTTACTGAAACCTTATATATGAATAAAAAAATGGAAGTGAAATAATAAAAGATATATTGGATTTTTTAAACATTTTTATAAAATATGAACTTATGAGTAACCTTCAGAAGTAATTTTAAATAAAGTGTGAGGTGAATAAATCATTTCAATTTTTTTTACATCCTTAGAGATTAATATTCAAAATATTTTACAATAATTAAAGTCTAATTACCATAAAGTTTTAGTGACTTTAGAGACTAGATACATAATCAAATTATTTCATGAATGATATTAAACATCTCCCCCAAGTATCTTCTCACATAGTACACTAATTCGACATACCCTAATTAAAATATCTCTTTATAACATGGAAATTGGAAATATTAGGAAGGGTGGGTTGTAATTATCCAAAATGGTGAACATAAGAGATATCAATCAATGATCGTAAGATAGATTAAGATATATATAAAGGTTTGATAACATGATCATAACATATAAAATCAGTACCCAACCATTCAAATATCATTAATTATAAACAAAGGAATAAGACACTCTAAAGACAAAATTCATAATCCAAACATTTATGGAATCTTCAATAATCAATCATGTTCCATGAGAACATGTCATAACCATAATACATATGTTGTTAGCATACACATAAGTATAGTAAATCATTTATTTAATAAAGGACCACTACCATGACAATAATAGTGGGCATGTTTCATAACCCATTCTATAATAACCTAAGTTATGGTTCACTCCCAAGACCATATTGTTGGATAGAGTCCCTTATGGAGTTGTATTGACTTTCCATTCCAGTTTTTATTATCTCATGAGATATCAAGCTTTACTCAATGTGTTTTATGACTATATAATTCTAATACCTCTTAAAACATGATGAAAACCATAAATATATGAAACCAAATATTATATAAAATTCATCATATCTACATATCATAACCTTTGTAAATAAAATAGGTTTCATTAACATTCCATCATAGTATAACCCTTAGAAAATAAACATGTTTTTATAATTATTTCATTATAACTTAATTAACCCATGGGAATGAAAAAAAGTTTCCTAAAATCGTTATTAAATAATAATTATTGTAATCCATCCATAGAAATAAAGTGGATGGTATCATTTGAAAATATTCCAAGTGAAGTATTAAAATCCTTAATGGATGATGTCATTGATGAAATATTCCTTTAACAGACCATTTGAACATTGCATTGAAAACATTAGAAAATATCATTTCATTTTGATAAAATTTTAATTAAAAATCCACTGAGTATGGAAAAAATTGTTTTCATTGAAAATGATATTGGAATCTTTTAAATAACTATTTAAATAAAATAATGTCCATGATTACATGAAATTTGATTCATACTATGTACATTAAAATTAAACATTCTTTTTACACATTTTCCAAAATTAAAAAAAAATCTAAAAACATTCATAATGATTACTCTTTATATGATTTAATATAAAGTCAAAGGTACTAAAAATTACCTTCTTAGAAAATTTAAAGTATAGTTATGAACATTCATATAATAAATTTTAAGAGTACAAACATGGAAGAAAAAGTTCATCGACCTTATTGGAAATAAGGTTGGATTTTCTTTCAAAAGCTTGTATCAATCATTTTATCTGAAAACAAGTAAGATCAATAATTATAATTTTAATTATTGAAATATCTATAGGAGATTAAAATATATGGTCTTTAAAATAAATAATCTATAAAATTTACCTCAATTAAAATTTAGCATTGACAATCTCTAATAGAAATGAGATTATAACATAAATCCCATACCTCAAGTATTTTATTATTTCATACGTTTTCAACATTCCTATATCACAAATATATATTTATTATAAATATATTCTAGAAGTATATTCATAAACTGATTTCTATGTTTCATTCCTTTATAATTTCCAATTATCATTTTATAAACAATTGTTTTATTAAAATGAATGTTCAGGTGGAAAGTAGTTTATTTTCTAGATGTGTTTTGGTTCAATGTCTTTGATAATTATATCTGGGTCATGGTTTCATCATATCCATAATCTTAATAAGGAAATAAAAAATATATTTATTCATCTTATACAATTTTCTAATTATTTATATATAGAACTGATAAAAAATGAATCACAACACTGGGAGGACTTCATAGTCCACACATATACATGAGAAAGGTTATTTTTTCCCAAAAGATGGGAATGTAAGAATATAGATAACATATTATAATTACATAATTATAAATATGTAATAAATATTATATATAAATATTAAATCCATAATAATATAAAACCATTAATGATGGTGATTGAAAATGAATCATATCGCTATGCAAAGGTGGTAGTCCATACACACGCATGAACGATATGTTCATTTACCCTTTTATGGAAAGGTAGAGGAAAAGGTTTTCTCCATAAAAAAATAACAATTAAGAATATTGAAATTAAACTAGATGTAATTTATTAACATCCATACCTCTTCCCCGATAAATCAACATGGGTTTAACATTAATCCTTAAAATAATGATATCCAGATCAAACTAGGACAACTATGAAATGGGGGGGGGGTTAGGAAATGGATGAGATAAGAGGATAGTGAATGATTTTGAATAAAAGAGAATGTGGTGCTATTTTATAAGGGAGGTAGTGGACACACATGAAAATTTTTAAAATATTAAAATATATTAATGTCTTACTTAATCCATATGACACCAAAATGAAATGTATTAAAATGGGAGTTTGGATATGGTTGAAATATGGCTATAAAATAGGATTTAGAAAAAAAAATTAATCTATCTTATCACATATCATTTATGTTTTATCCCTTTTAGATTTTTTTATTTCTTATCATACTAACATACATATTTTTAACAATGTTACTATTTATAATGACCAGAAATGAAAATGGCCTTATTACCAAATTTTGAAACTATGATTAAAAATATGAAATAAATTTTATGAAATTTTATTTCTGTAAGTGGTATAAATTAATTTTAAATTTAAGGGAACAAAATGCGATGAAAATCCATTTTTTGAAAAATAGAATTTTGTGAAAAAAATTGAATTTACATTAATTTATTTACAAGTAAAAACTATAAAGTTAACATTAATATAATTGAAAGGATATATAATATATAATTATAGTTCATACAATTAATAAATAATGACCTAGTTAATTTATTATGATAAAAACACATTACACATATAAAAATAGTTTTTGGAAAAATAGTTATTTTTTACCATTAAAATATTTTATATTCATTCCTAACCTATAGATACTAAGAAGATCAGGAGCTAGGAGTACCAGATACTAGGAAGAAATAATAAAAATAAAATTCAGTACGATCCGGGACATCACATATCCACTCTACAAAGATAGGTGTATACCTCACCACAAGAATTTGCATGACTAACTTATTACTAAATTTAGGTAACACAAAAGACCAGTTCGAGCTGACCTCAAGGATTTCTCTATTCGAAATAGAATCCACAACCTGATTGGACTCGCAAAAAGAATTTGTAACAATTAGGTTAAAATAATCAATAAGTCGATGGAAGTCAGTCCAGAGAGGTAACATATTACATGGCACATTCCGTGAGCGATCTTTCAGAATTTGGACTGCAATAGATGTGTCTGACTCTATCCATAATTCATGCCAATCAAACTAGATAGCATACATGTTAGATTTTATCATGGCCTTGAGCTATTCTTAAATAGATAATACATTTAAAATGAATTGGAAGAAACATCATTTATCATATCCCCGATAGGTACGAAACAAACCACCACAACAGGTGGGGCCTTATGCACCAGAAGCAGCTCCATCAACATTCACTTTTAGCCACCGTGGGAGTAACCTATAGATAAGTAATTTATGGACAATTATTCATTTATTAATATAAATTATCAATATGTTACATTGAAATAATATTTCAATAGTGTTCAATATATAGGGTTTAGACCAAAATAAAAAACATACAAAAAAACATTTCCCGAAAAATAGGTCTTTTAATAACTAAATGATTTTATTAAAACATTTCTTTTACCAATACATATTAATAATCCCAAAACATTATACATATATTTAATTATTTGGTTAATATTATTCATATTCTCTAATACAATGACTATCCGATAAAGTTATACTATATCATAGTTCTTTTAGACTTGGGGTTGTGTGTAAAGAAAGATATCAAACACTTCAAGTTTGTTTCAAAGGAAATAGATTTAAATAATGTGGTGTGGAATTCTACACACCTAAAAATTAATTTCTCCCTTTATGTTACATCACTATAATACAAAAAAATTATTATATCACTACTTCATCAAATCCTTGGGTTTGGATGTATCTTCCTTGAATTTATGATTCCTCGAAATAACTTCATGAAGGTGAGTAGACATTCTCCATAGCATTTTATCTATACAATACAAGATTTATAAAAGTATTTATTCATAGGAAATACAATAATACTATGTTAAACCCATTTATTTTAGAACATGTGAAAAATTAGTTATGTACTTACTAAGGAGAGATACATGTGACACACCATGAACATGAGAGTGGTTCGGTAGAGGCACCAAGCGATAGGAAACTGTCATTATTCGATCAAGAGTCTCACAAGGGATAATATATCTAGTGATAAAATTTTAATTATTTTAAAATCATTAAAACTTTTTCAAGGTTATATTTATATTAATACACTATAACCATCTTTAAACTCTGAATCACATCAATAATTATAAACATATCTTTTCTGTCAACTCCGAGATCCCATGATGTGTTATTGAATGACTTTAGCATTTTTAATAATTCTCTCAACAATATCAGGTAAAAATAAATTTTTTATTCAAATTAATCCCATAAAATTGGATTTTATCACTTCATACCATGGAGGGATTTTAAGGAGTCATATGAATATTCAAGTGAAATCTATTATTATAATAGAATTCAATAATTGGAAATTTTTTATCCCAACATCCTTTGGAATATTGAGAATAGGATATCAGCATTTCCTCTAGGGTTTGAATGGTCCTCTTACACTAACCATCTATCTATGGGTTATATGAATTTCTAATCATGAACTATGTATAAAATTCTAGCTGAAGACTTCTTCAGAACTTCTTGGTAAACCATAGATCCTAATAAGATACAACAAAATGATATTCTATATAAAACCATACCAATTAATTAATTTATATCCTAGAAATATGATCAAGAGATAAATATTCTCTAATGGTAATCTAATGGGTTGATTCTATACGGTGATTTGGTACAACTCAAATAACATTATTCCATTTAGATTTTTTTGGGAGTTGGAAAATGAAACCCTTGGTGATATTCTCTTATTTTTATTCTTTTATGGGTAATGAATATAACAATCCCTTAGTCTTATATCTATTAACCTTTAATTTTTGATATACTAGAAATAGAGATAAATACCCTAGAGAATCCATTTTTATGTTAGCCCATGAGAAATATTTTTTAATATAATTACCCATATTCATAATTTTGGGATGATAAGAGAATTATGAACTATGAGATTAATTTAAAATATCCCTCTTCATGCCCAGTATTGATAGGACACATACTCTATTCCTGAACCTTATCATTTGACCACAAACATGGTTGAACTATAAAATATTTATCACCATATTATGTAGTTCCACATTCACATAAAGAACTTCTTTAATCATCACATTGATATATAGGTGAACATTCATTTAATAAAGATACGATCTATCCCCAATCCTCCTTATTTCAAGATCCATATTATGATAATTCATAAATATTATATATCTTTCAATGATTAACTTGAAAAAGAACATGTTCTTTCCAACTCAATTCTTCAGCCACCATGTATGACTTCCTAGGGTGTTAGTGTATTAAGAAGTCATAACCATTAATCAATTTCAACCATAACCTTTGTTACATATTCAACTCTTTTTATGTGATTATATAGTTCATGTTTTTATGATCAATATATGTATCCCATATTTTACAAAATATATAATTCCTCAACATATTCAATAAAAAAACACAGATGCCAACATCTAATATAGAGTTGGGTAATTTTTCTCATGATTTTCCAATTGGTGATAGGTATAATATATTACCATTTAATTCTTTTTTGATGTTGAATCCTAATCATTTAATTGATTAATTAATAAAGAAAAAAACCCTTCCCCACAATAGGGTAGTGAAGTCATCAGTGTGTTGACTAACCTTCATTTCATCTTGATGAAACTTTTCTTAAATCCATATTTCCATGAAACTTGTATCCTTTATGAGTAAATATCACTATTGTATTAGATATCCATGATATATCCCTCAAAATCAATAGTAGTGTACATCCATCCTAATAAAAATATGGATCTCGACTATCATGGTTGGTCTGGGCCATTTCTCAATAAATTCCATCTTTAAAGGATCCAATTATATACCCTTACTTGAGATTATATGACCCTATAATTGTACTTTTTGTAACCATAATTCACACTTTCTGAATATGGAATACAATATAGATTTACTTATGGTATTAAAAAAAATCTTCAAATGATATTGGTTCTCTTCCTTGCTAAAAGAATATATAATAATATCTTCTCTATAGACTACCACTAACTAATTTACTGTAATCTCCAATGACTCTATTATTTAAATCCATGAAGATAATGAGAGCCATTGCTAAGTCCAAATGGAATCACTATAAATTCATAATGACCAAAACTAATATAAAAGGATGTATTTGGTATATCCACCTTTTTGAACCTCAATTCATAATATAAAGATCATAGTTTAGTATTTGAAATGTATTAAGATCCACACAATTGACGAAACAATTCATCAATATAGGTTATGTGATACATGTTCTTAGTAGTTATATTTTTATGTTCTTAATAATAAATATAAAGGAATACTGCATATATTTCTTATAAAAAAGAATATAAGCACATCTTAGTGATTCAATGAGAAATAGGAATCCCTTATAATGATTCCCCATGATTTTATTCTTTAATTCCTATAACTTAATCAGGTCCATTCTATATTTATTCCTTGAATTATGTGTTGCACTCGGGATGAGTTCTATTGAAAACACAATTTCATGATTCGGGGGACGACTAGGAAATTCTTTAAGAAATACATCAGCATAATCTCTAAAATTAGGAATATATTTGATGTTGAATTTCTCCCTAACCATTTGAGATATATATCCATCATAAATTTGAATTAAGACTCATATAATGAAAGTAACTTCTATTAGAATTTTTTATTCATCCTCGCATTGAAATATGGTCATAGGTTGATCATAATATAAAATATGGCCTTTCTTACTCAGCAATAGATATTAAATATATATAGATAGATCAAATATATTCCCAAAATAATAAAAATAACTCATCTATAATAAGAATCAAAATACTTATAAGAATAATATTCCAACACACTTCTATCAGAGAGGAGATGTAGACTTGCGACATGATAATAATTCCGTTGGGAGTTATTAAAGCTAACTCTACATATAAACCTTGAAATGGTGACATGGTCACATTTAAAATCAAATATAATTTATTGGGTAGATTAAAAATAAAGTAAAACATTTTTAGCTATAGAGTGGAAGTTAAGTGTACATTTCACCACTTCAATTTCATGAACCACTTCAATATCTTTGAGTGTACAATATTTATATTTTTATTGTATTAAGAGGTTATATGTTTCAATTGTTATTATTAAACTTCATATTAATGATATTATTATCAAAATATATACAATCCTTTTAATAATAGCATCATAGTGTGGGTGGAATGTGTGGTTGAGATTTCAAATTATTCCTTTAATTGACCAGACTCTTCACATCACATCATCATTATTTCACCTGATGGACATCTTTTTCAATGGTATAAAATTTTCCATACCCCATAAGTTAATTTTTACCATTCATCCTTCCACACTTCTAATGTGAATAAAGATTGATTTTCTTTACTCCAAGGGTTTTATTACTATAATTTCTTTAAAATTACATCTTTAAATTGTTATTCCCAAAACCACAAGAACACTACAAGACTAAAATTTCCATTTCCATCACGAGAGAACAATAAAGGATTAATTCATAGTTATCAAAGTCTCTGATAGAAAATTAATTTCACAAATTTGGTCTCAAGACACAAAATAATATGTAAACATTTATTCTAGGATCAATGATAAACATAAATGCATAAATTTCATGTATAGTTAAATTTTATTCATAGTTACTAATGTATTTATAAAATTTTTTTCTTTAGTTTTAGGAACTCCCTTTACATTTTTAATAAAATAGTATAGGGAGAATATTTTTAGAAAAATACCATGTTAATATATTTTATGTTTTGGTGTAAATTTATAACTATTACCCCATATTATTGATAAGAGTCAACATTTGATCATATTGTCCTTCTAAATGATAAATACCCAAAAAAACATTATCATGGTTTGAGAGTTGGAGAACAAATAATATCATTTCAATTCCATTGATCAATTACACAGTAATAAATTTATTAGAGGAACCACTGAAGGAAGGTAGAGATTTTCAAATAATTGTCTCAGTAGTGTAATGTTCCATCCTTTTACCATTTGAAAGGATGATATGACCCATTCTACCATTAATAGTTTGAGAGAGTTGGGTGAGAATAACCACAATATTCCACATCCCATCTCACATTTATTTTGTTTTTCATGAGGTTGATAATTTTATCTCCTGTCACATTATGTGTTAACATGATTACTCTATGGTCCAACCATTTAATAATAACAAAATAGTGTAAGAAACAATAATAATTTTTTTTGTAATCATGTAATATTGAAAATCATTTATTTTATGTCAAAAAATGACCCCTTGTTTTCAATCTTCAACTCTTTCAATTGACCCCGGGTAATTAATTATCATTATCTATTCAATAATTTATAGTTGTTCACAAATAAAATGTACATTAACAAAGGAATATACCATAGTATTTTCTCTCTATGTTTTCATCTTTAGTTACACTCATCATATATCAGTGACAACTATGTTAATACCCAATTTTTCAGTTTTGAAGTTGTTACTACTGGGTGGTTTTGTGCTATATCCACATCCAATTTCTAGTTTCTATATATGGATTCATTTTCTTACAAATAAAAAACATATTTATTTACCAAATTTATAGTATGTTATCATATACTTAGACTTATACCTATAGTTTTAAATAATATTCTCTAATCATAATCTAGAAAAATGACTAAACACTTATCAGATACCGACCAAGGTGACCCAAGAATTTAATATATAAAGATTACATCATTTGAGATGAATATTAAATAAATTTTACAATGATAATTTCACAAGGATGGTTAATGTTCAGTGGGATTAGAGACTCGATATATAATCATCTTGTTTCTGGAATTATATTCAATATCTCACATAATGATATTATTACGTAGTAAAATTCTTAGAAATACCCTAATTAAAATTTCTAATCACAATATTTGGAAAGGGAACCCAAGAAAGGGTGATCTAAGATACTATTATAGGGTAAATATAAGAAATATAAACGAATGATCATAGATGAGAATAAAATAAGTACTTGGGTATGATAGCATGATCATAATTTTTGAAAACCGTACCCAATCATTCAAATATAATTAATCATAAATCGTGGAATAAGGATTTTCCATAATAAAAGACATAATTTTTCAGAGAGAAGAATCTTAAATAATAATTAATCATCCACGATAATTGATAATAAAAATAAGACATAATTTTATAGAATGAAAATAAGTATATAAATTCCTTTCCTTTATCAAGGTTCACTACCAAGAATATCCTAGTAGAATGGGTTCACTCTTTATTTATTTAAATCTTTAGTCTAGGTTCACTCATATGAATATATTATTATATAGAGTTATTTATTTAACTGGGTACACTCCCCATTTTAGTGACTTTTATATTATGAGATATCCATCTTTTGAAATGGATGGTTACATCATTTTGGGCCCACCCATCACATAATAAAAACAATACATACGTGAAAAACATGATTATAAATAATTTATCATATTATTATATCATATCCAAATGAAATGAAACATGTTTAAAAAAATATAATCATTTAATCATATAATAACCCATGGAAAATAAATAGGTTTCATAAAGGATTCATCATAACATAATTAACCCATGGAAATCAAATTGGTTTTATAGAATCATACTAAAATAATTATTAGTGTAATCCATAAAGATAAAGAAAGGGGATGGTTTCATATTATCATATAATCAATAAAGAATAATGATCCATAAAGGATGATTTGATAGAAGAAAAATTCCTTTAAAATATTTTTCAAACATTTATGTGAAAACCTGAGAAAATATCATTTTTTTGATATAATTTAAAAATCAAAACACAAAAAATATCGATAAAATTATATTCTTTAAAAATAACCACATAAATTTTTAAATGATTCATAAATGAAAATAATGGTCCTGGAAGTTGGAAAATCTATTCATAGCATATATATTAAAAGAGAAAATTCCATTAACACTTTTGAAAAAAGTCAAAAAAAAATTTAAAACATTTTAAAAAATTATTTTCAAACCTTTTTAAATAAAGGAAATGGTATTGAAAATGAATTTTTTAAAATATCTAAATTATTGGTAAGAGCATCAATAATTTTTTTCAAGGTTAGGTAAATAAAAGAAAATTTCATCCCTCAAAGAATAAATAAGTCAAAATTTTATTTAAAAACATTTTGTTGGTCATATTAAGTTATAAAGGGAGAAAATGGTAATAAAAATTAAAATTACAGGAATTAAAAGAGGATTTAATATATATAGATCATAATTTATAATATCTATAAAATTTTCCTTAACCATATTTTCACCGAGGTAATCCCAAAAAGAAATGAGATTGTAACAAAAATCCTTTACCTTAAGTCCTCTCTAGCTTTGTACTCATTAAAATATCATATAAAATAAAAAAATATTTTTTATAAAAAACAATATAAGCATATTAATGCATTTATTAATCTTTATAATTCCTTTATAGTTTCAAAATATACCATTTATAACAATTTCATCATTAAAATGAACATTTGAAAAAAAACTATCATGTTTTCCATGTATGTTTTGGTTTAATGGTTCTGGTACTTGCACCTTGATCTTGGTTTCATAATATATATAATTTTAATAATAGAATATATATCATATTTATTCATCATATACTCTATCATAATTTTTTATATAATGATGTGTTCAAAAATGAATCACAGCCCTACGTGGAGGTTGTAGTCAGTGAGTACGCACGAGCGACATTATCATTTTCCAACAATGGAAATGTAATAAATATTATAAGATATTATAATTATAATAGAATAATTATTTCATAAATATTTCATAAAAATATTAAATTAATCATAATAACCAACCATTAAATATGGTGATGGAAAATAAATCATATCTCTACGTGGAGAAGGTGGTCCACACTTTTGCACGAGCGACACTTTTATTTCCCATTTGATTAAGAATATGATGAAAATTGTGGATATATCATCTAGAAAAAATTAATTATATATATATATATATATTATATTTAATTAAATATTTTATAATGGATACCATATATTTAGAAGTAGTGGAATATAAAATAAAATTGAAAGTACTCATTCAAGTGTTACACCTCTTCACTGAGAAACCTTCGTTGGTTGACACATTAACTCTTGAAAAGATGGTATTATGATCAAACCATGAACTATAAGAAATTTTTTTTAATTTTATAAAAAAAATTATATATATTAGAATATAAATATGGATATTTAAGTCTGAGGACTAAATGAAAGGCGGTGTCCATTTATATGGGAGGGAGAGGGGACACTTGAAATATTTCAGAAGATTAAAATATATTAATGTATTAATAAATAAAAATGGATCCAAAATGAATCATATTAGAGAATGAGAGGAAATAGGGACTAAATATTACCATAAAATATAATTTAGTCATGTTTTCATGTAATTATTACTCTTATCAATTTAGTTTTAATCCCTTAAACATGTTTTTACTCTTATTGAGGAAACTGACATGTTTGGCCATAATTATTATTCATAAAGACCAAAAATGAAAGTTGAATATTTATTTTTTATTGGAAATTATTAATTAAAATATTCAATAAATTTAATAAAATTAATTTTATACAAGTCTTAGATATAAATTTTAAAATAAACCTTAAAATTCAAGGAAACCCCATTTTTAGACAAATTCATTTTTATGCATAAAACATGATTTAATTTCATTTAATGACTTCTAAAAATCATCAAATGATTGAAACAATATTTTATTGAATATATAATTTATAAACATATTTAAGACCCTCAATAAATAATGACTTATTTCATTTATTATGGTAAAATTACATTGTGCACAAAAAAATGTTTTTTAAAAGTGATTCATTTAACATTTAAAATATTTTATCTTAATTTCTATCATATAAATAACTAATGTATGGTTGATTATTCATTTATTTATATAAAATATTAGTATATTTCATTTACATAATTTTTAAATATTTATCAATATACATATTTTAGATAAAAATTCATAACGTCTAGAAAACTAAATTTCTTAAAAAATGAGTCTTTTAATAATTAATTGTTTTTATTAAAATTTATTTATTAAAAATTAAATTTTATCATCATAAACACTTATAAATATATTTAATAAGGTTTTAAATATTTATCAAACATGAAAATATAATAGATAATTTATAAATTTATAATATATCACAGTTCTTTTAGACTCGAGGTTGATTGAAAAGGTAAATATCAAATAATTCATGTTTATTTCAAATAAAATAAATTTAATATTATAGGGTGTTACAATGTGATGTGAAAAAATAATAAAATTTTAATTTCTAAAAATAATATTCAATTATAGATCCTTGAAAATGTAAAAAATGTAATCTCAAGGATGTGTGGAGTGGAAGATAAAATATTCATTTGAGAGGGAAAAACATTTTGATATTTTAAAAATATCTTTATTGAAACACTCATTGTAAAAAGATTGATGCATATTATATTTTGAAATAGTTGAAGAGAAATTTAATGACTACAATATGAAATATATATTTTTATTTTAAAAAAAAATTAAGTAGAACATTGGATGAAAGAGTGAATATGATTATGAAATCAAATTATGTTATTAGGGGAGGATGATAATTATCTATAACAACATCATATTTAATGGAAAATAAATACATAAAATATGATTTATTTTATATTAATATTTATTAAACATAAAGATAATTATTAAAGTAAACATGATATCATCATTCAAAATAATAATAAAATAATTTAAAACCAAAGTCATAGTGGAATCATTATGTCATTAGAAAAGAAGTTGA
The DNA here is from genome assembly GCA_963277665.1 of Viscum album. NCBI lineage: Eukaryota > Viridiplantae > Streptophyta > Magnoliopsida > Santalales > Viscaceae > Viscum > Viscum album. Next base: position 621,260,604 of record OY728150.1, on the reverse strand, counting down.
TTCACAAAAACTTTTTACCTTTACTATCATGTTCCACAAAATTGTTTCAGTATCCTATATAAAAAACATATAAATATAAATCACCTATTAAATAAAATTATTCATATATATTACCATTTATAATTTTTTAGTTATAATTATTCATTATAAATTTATTATCTAGTTAATGTCTATTTTTATAAAATGTTTCAATCGTTTCACATATGTTTTTAATGGTGATGTCAAACCACATTACCCTATTAAAATTTAATAATTCCAAAAGTATAAAATATTTTTAATTAAATATATTTAAATTATTTATCAATGCTCATTTCATTTAATTAATATATGGGCATGGTTTATGAGAACGAAATTGAGGATGAGCTTGTTTCATGGAATTTTTTATATCAACAGATTACTTTATAATGCACATAAAATTTTGTTTCATACTTTAAAAAACATATTAATGACATAAATTACTTATAAGTGTCTTATTTAATCACCAAATATATATTATAACCAAACATATATGGTTGTGATGAAAAATGAAACATGTCACTCTATAGATGCAATAGTCTGTATGTACACATTGACTCCCTTATCATTTTTCACAGAACAAAAATATGGAAATAATTGATATATCTTTTAATAATATTTATAATATTATAACTATAATATTAATTAGTTATATATACCCATTTAATTCTCTATGTAATTTAGTTCTGAAAAATGACACATGTCGTTCAATAGATGTTGTAGTCCACACATACACATTGATGACTTTTTATTTTTCTATAGAGTAGGGAGGAAGATAGATAATAACTTTTCCATAATTTTAATATAATATTATTATTATACTAATGATAATTTTTTATTATTTCAGGATAGTATAAGAAACATTGAGGTGTAAGTAGAATATTTAAACAAATATAAGTGATAAGGATCAATTTGGAAATTTTTACCTTAATTCTTGAAATAAATCTTTTTCAAATATGATTATGGATTTGAGGGGTGGTCCTTTGAGTAGAAACGAACCTTTTTTATTTTTATTATTATTTGTTTGAGGGATTTGGGAATATGTTTTCATAACTAAATGGCTTTTTTGGTGAGGTTATGTTTTGTGGTGAAATTTACTTTTTATAAGTGACAGGAGGGACATATTTGTAATAAAATAAAAAGAAAATCAGTATTCAAGTAAATTGTTCCAAAATTGGAAAATAATGGATTTGAGATTAGTTTTGGTTTGATAATGACTTTGAACTCACATATGGAGATAATGTTTTACGATTTTAGGTACTCCCCAATTTTAACTTTTACGATAAATTACTTTTACATGGCTAATACTTTTTTAACATCAGTAATTTATTTTTATATATAATAATAAAATTATCATTATTAAATTATAATTATATTGAAATTATAAAAATGAAATCAATTTAATAATATTAAATTTCTTAAAGTGGTAAAAATTAATATTAAAATAAGTAATGTATAACACATGAAAATATAGTTTCAAAAAATATAACTATGGTTCTCAAATTTAAATTATATGATTTTAAATTAAATATAATAGTTTTAAAATTTTAATATTAAATATTTAATGAATTTTTTTAAGAAATTTTTTTCACAAAACATTATTCCGTTATTTTATATTAATGATAACATAAAAGTCATGGTATTTGTAAAATTATTATTTTTTATTATTCAGATAAAAACAAATATTTTCATAAAAATAAAAAAAAATTACTCCAAAGATAGTATTTTTATTCTGAATAAAAAAAATTTATTCTGTTTTTCAGATTTAAACTCAAAAATTTGGGAATTTATATTTTAAATGGAATCATAAAATATAATAAAAAACGGTTTTGATAAGAAACTAACTTTTTTAAATATTAATGATCATTTTTCATATTTCCTTGTCAATTACTATTTAAATTGGTGTTAATATATAATTCATATAAAAAATATATATCATCATCATTAAAGTGAAATATACATAGTATCTTTAAATAAATATATACAATGCATAAATAATCCAATTTTAGAAAAAATAAAATTCTAAGCAAAAAATCAAATTATTTGTTATTTAAATGTACTAACTAAATTCCATTACTGAATTAGTATTAAAAGTGAAATTTATTATCTATATATATATATATTACTTAATTTAGTCACCTTTTTTCATACCCACTAATTCAAAATATACTTCCTGAGAATTATATTTGTATTATTATAAGGTGTCACTATTTGTTTTGGTTCAATGTTGCATGAGAAACAAGATATTTAACATAATGTTTATTTTTAGGTTGAATATTCACTAAAATCATTGGTTATTAACATTACTCTCCTAACATTCCAATCTCCCAAACCCTTTTAGTCCACAACAAGAGGTTGGGGAATATCTCTTATTCATCTCATCTATGTGAGGTCTCTCCTATAGTGGGATATCTACAATCACTTCAGCTAGTGAAATTCTATTTAGAGCCAAGTAAAAATTAGATTCACCTTATTCAACTAATTTTAGAAAAAATTTCATGGTTATCATACCAAGTTACAATGAAAAAAATCCCTCAATAACCACCTATATATTATAGAATACCATGTGATTATGAAAATATGCTAAGTGTGACTTCATTTTTAATGAACTCTATAAAAATGCATTCTCTCCTAGCCATCCTACGACTAAGGAAAAAATGGAAGTTATATAATTTATTTTGTCAAGAATTAGAAGTAGAGAATGCATGCATTGGAACCCCTTCAAAAATCACATAAGAAATTTCAATAAACTAGGTTTAACCATATAAAAGTTATAGGTTTCTATAAAATATATAATGATTAATTTTAGTAAATATGTTTTGTACATTATAGTCATGGTTGTTTATAAAAATGAGATATCTAAGAAATGGAGGATCTATGGCACTCCTTGTCCACATTTAACATAGGTGACCTACCTTGGTTCATCAGGCGTGATTTTAATATAATTATGGACCCATTAGAGAAGAGAAGGGGGGATCTATGCAAGGAAGCCAATGTAGGGCTTAAAGTCAATAAATAGAAGTAATTGTCCTATGGACATGAGATATAATGGAATCATGTTTAAATTTTGAAACAAAAAGAGTGTAAATTATTGGATATAGTGTTAGTTGGACCATTTCCTTTTGAATATTCCAAGAATTTCTCTTTTAACCGCATGAGTTTAAATCACCTGGATAGAAATATCACTAATCAATACCCACTTAGGATTTATTTCAATACAACATAAGTAAATAAAAATTTATTCTTCTTTTACGAGAAATGGTTAAGAGAAAATGACTTGTTTGATGTAATATTAACATCCCAGAAATTCCCCATGCAAGGGTACTTGTAGTTTTATCACATCTTGGTATATGGAATCTGGTATAAATACTATTTTGAGGGATTAATTTTTTTTTTGGATCATTTTGAGTCAGGGGAGAGTTTTGGGCTTGTTGATGGAAGAAGGAGGCCACCACCAAGCCGATGAAGGGAAATAGATTATTAATGTCTTCTGACCAAGAACCTAAAGGTATGTAGGTTCCACATTCCAGTAGTTAGAGATCTATTGGTACAATATCTCTACCTGTACACAATGTCATGATGGTGAATATCCAATAGCCTGTCGGTGATTCCACTGGACTTGTGGTTAAGTGGTGGATAAAATGTTATTTTAACCCAAAATGATTATTCAGATTCACTAATATGAGCTTATTTACCCTAATAATATTTTATTTGATCTAAAGGCTCCTTGTTAATGATTTTGGCGCTCTCAATCTTCCATTTGATAGATCATCATTCTAATTGAATGACTGGATCACTATTGATTATTATCCCAAGAGTTATATTTGTTCAAATTTTTTTCTTATTATACATATGTTTTATTTAGTATAAGGTTAGATTTCTTGAACTAGTATGAAAATGTAAAATTGATGTTTTTTCCATTGGATCTTTGTTCTCTAGGATCCAAAATCATCCTCTCCGATCACCGATCTTCAAGGAAACATGGTTTTCTTTTTTCTTGATGTTGTTTTATATATCATATGGTTTATACCTTGGAACTCTTATGTTATTGTGATGATATTATTTGGTATTGATTTATGAAATTTAATGATTAATCATTTATATTAATATTAGGTTATTTCAAAATTGGTTTTATTTGAAAAATAGATTTTATGTGCATGATGTGTTTAAAAAAATGCATCAATGAATGGTTTTAATTTCAAAAGCGTTTTCATGCATAGAATTAATTTTTAATTTCTGTTGAAAATGTTGTATGAAATGTTGGAGTGGTTTTCTTGAGATTTAATGTGGATATATAAGACATTTTGATACCTTGGGGTATAGAAAAAAACTAAACGTAAATGAAAATTAAGGAAAGAAGCTATCATTATGTTAGGTGACTTTTATCCCATGGTTTCAAGTGGGTATCCTTACTGAGGGATCGAGGTTTTTCGATTTAATGGTTTAATTATATAGTATAATGTCCCTTTATGTATCTTATTTGTGTATATCAATGTGTTGTGATATACCCTTTGGCTCTCAATGGATACATTATATGCATGTTTATTTCATATTGTTATTTCCACACTTGAAATGGATATTTATTCTTGAAACCTGTTTTTATTTATCAGATTATACCTCATGTATATATAATATATCATATTGATTAATTTATTGAAATATGGAATTTTTTTTGAAAATGAAACCAAAGACTGATTTTAAATGGGAAAATGATTTATTTATGAAAAAATTTATAAATATATTTTGTACATGAGCTAATAGATTCATGTGGAAAGTCATTGTATAGATTCTTTGGTTGAGTCCTACTAAGCATTAGTTATCACATACTTATTTTTCCTTCAGTTTATTTTTGACTTGTTTTTGTATGATATAAGTAACTTGGATAGATTCATATAGAGTATAACCCTCTTGGATCATGTTTCAATCCAATGGGTTGGGATATAGGTGAGATAGACCCATGGGTTCCTTCAATTTCCATGTTGATGGTCTTTTAGTTTTTTCATATTGAACTTTGTATCTTATTTCTAGATATTACCTTTATGTTTTTGTTATTTTGACATGTGATATATTTATAGATATTTTATATGATACATTATTTATTTCTATCCTATCATATGTATATTTATGGGTGTAATATTTCCCACATTTTGTGGTAAGATACCCTAGTATTTCCCACCGGCCTGTAGTGATATGGAACACTCTTCATGCCTCGTTACTAGATAATTCGGGTGATATTTTGTGTTTTACTGGGTTGTTCATTTACAAATTGGTATCATAGGAGGTTATATTATTGTTAATATTATTCTCATTCTTGAGTATAAAAATATTTTTTCAAGGAATTTTTGATACATTATTCATAATATTTTTAAAACTCCAGAGTTAGTTTGGGAGTGTTCCTGGCCAACTCACTTTCATGGAAAATGATGAGTTTTCATGGGTAGTCTAGGTTTTTCTAAAATACTTTCTATTATTTTAACCTTTTGTACTTAGTTCTATGAAATTGGGTTTACAATAATGGTATCAAATTTTATTCTTGATGGTTTTCATTCACTTCATTTTGTAAAATATGGGTCCCCTAAGAAGAACATATATAAATGAAAGAGTGGAAGCTATATACAAATAGACATATTCGAATACTCCAATTGACATGGTTTTGTGGGAATCTATAGTACTAACGATCTATTCCATGGGACAAGTAAACACAGTTAAACCAAAACAGATGGTGGACCATGATTTAGAATTCACTAAGAACCATTTACTGATCTTTTATATTGAAAAATATCAAATGAATTGATTAAAAGGGTTGAGTGTATTTTTCCACTTACTAAAAAATACAAAACACACCAAATTTTTTTCTTCCACTTATATGATTGTGTGGAAAATAAAGACATGGTGTAAATATATTGTATAATCCAAGTTTCACAAAAATATCACATAGAATACATTCAATAATTCCTTCAATAAACAATTGAATATCTATAAATAAAGAGTAAAAAAGTCCTGAGAGTTTATTACCATAGAGTATAAATATCATTCTATCATGGATTATGATACTTGATTTTCCATGGTAGTGAACCTATCTCCCTAGATCTTATCTAATAAAAATATCAATGAATAGAGGTCAGATATTTATTGGATTCCTATTATTCGGTATGTGGGGATACATATATGCCAACACAAATTTATGGATTTTGGTAGATTAGGAAGGTTTTGGGGAGGCTGATATAGATGGGAATAAACTACTCTAAGGGGAATCAATGATATTTGGAGAGGTAATTTTTTTTATATGAATTGAATATGATGAAAGGTGATCGTCATTGAGGCAATGGAAGGAACGAGAAAAAAAATTTACGATGGGGAAAGGTGTCTTATTAATAATGTGGATGAAAGGGAAACCAAAAATCTAAATGTAAGGAATCGCCAAAGGCATTTCATATGTGTGGGTAATCCGGTCATCTTTAAAATATCTATGAAAGAGTATCATAGGTAAGTATATATGGATCCACTTTCATTAAAGTATATTTGTTTAGATCGTATATGGAAAAAGGGAAGGGACCTCAACTTCTTTAAAATATTGATTATCTGGTTGTGAAGAAATGGAATAATTAAGACATACAATTATATAACATGGAGTGTATTCTATAGGATTCAAATGTAGGATTGGATACCATGAGTGGTGAAACTTTTGTTACATCATCTATGGTTATGAAATTATTTGACATTGATTCAACAAATTCATTTGTATCATCTAATATTTACGATGTGTTGGGATTGTGATCAAAGCCTATTCTTTTCATGATGACTCTTTCCACCCATTTCGGAATGAAATTTTGGAATGCATTTAGATGTCCTATGTTTCGAGTGATAATTTATGTCCATGATACCATATGGTATTTTCTAGTTGTTTCTCATGACATATTTTATGTTATCATTGAAAATAATTGAATTATATGATATAAATCACTGATCGATTACTATCATCATTAGGTCGAATTTGATTCTATTTATGGTTTGAGACATTTATTTCATTATGAGTGAGACCCTAGATCTAGGAGTGTAAGGACCATTGTACCATGTATTGAGATGATCTCATGAAAATTTTCAGAGATGTTTCATCATGTTGTTTACCCACATCTTAGTGGCACTCTTCCTATAGTGGTGAGTGAGTATCCCAAAGTTTGTCCAAATTATTTCTATTTTTTCCATCAAAAAACAGAACTTGACTTTACTATAAACATTTTTCATGGAATGGGGAAAATTTAATTACCTTTATAATATATGTAACACAATATATTAAAAGAATTTATGGTTCATCTTAACGATCTTGACAATAAGGGGTTTATTTTTCCAAGTATTTCTCACTAAGATTCACCAGAACTTTTTGAAAAGAAGGTTTAAAAATGTATCCAGCTTTATTTTTTTAACATAAGATCAAACATATGATAGTTAATAAAAAATATCCCATTCCATGTATTGATGGAATTTTAAATATACTCCAGGAATCCATAATGTTTTTAAAAATTATTATTAATTTAGGATACTATAAACTGAGTGTTTGAGAGGAGGATATTTTTAAGGTTAAATTTAGGAGAAAATATAGGAATTATTAATATATAGTCATTCCATTTTTTCATACCAAAATTTATCTAGTGTTTATGAAATTGATAAAATGGATCTTTTATTGGTTCTTGGATTATTTTAGGGAAATTTTTGATGATAATATATTTTTTAATTACTAATTAGAGAAGGATCATGCAGATCATTTGAATATCATAATTAGGATATTTAATGACATCATCAATATGATAAAATATCTTAATTTTAGTTTTTTATTCAAGAGGTGAAATTTCTAGGCCATGTGATTTGTGAGAATGTTATCTATGTGGATCCTGAAAAGACTCATGTAGTGTTGTATCAGGAGGATCCCAGAAATGTTTTTGAGATTCAGAGTTACATTGGATTAGCTAGTTATTATTGAAACATTTTCAAAACAAATAAATTATTGCATTTCATATTGTATATTTAAACCATAATGGTGTTATTTCTTTCTGAGTGATCAGTGCTAGAAAATTTTTTTATAGTTGGAAGTGTGATTGACTTCATTTCTAGTTTTGATAATTTTTTATTTGTGTTTCGGATATTATGTGGCTTATGATGCCACATCTATGGGTTCGTGTTGCATTATAATATAGGGAATATAAGTTTTATTGTATCAATATCATAAATTATTCCCTTATGATAATAACGACTCTATTCATGATATTGAGTTGGAAATAATGATAAACATTCACAAGACATTGAGCCATTGTCTCTTCAAGGAGAATATTATAGTGTATTCATACTATAATATTCCGGAATATATTTTATATGAATGGGATATAAACATCAGATAAATACACTAGGTGGAGTAATTTTAGACAATATATTTTGATATTTCATACAAAAATAGAAAATGAAATGTTGTCATAGATTCTTTGAGTCTGATGTTTCATAATTAAGAAGTAATGGAATTAGTTGAAGACTAGTGATTGATGGGATTGTTTGTTGGGATGCACTTGGATAAAGGTAGAGATGACATATAGGTATTACTAGGATTTTATTGGTCTATATCATCTATGTCTGATCAAATACAACATGGATAAAATGAAGATGTACAGTGTAAGACCTTTAATAGGATTATTTTTTGATAGGGATACATCAGTTCAGTGGTCTTTGTATTCTGATAGAGTTTTTTTCATTTGAGTAAGGATGGTTATTCTAAAGGTTATGAGAAAAGAATTCGTGGAAAATGAACACCAATCTAATTTTTATGTGAACCATGGATCTACCATGATACATCATAACATGAGACATCATTACGGGTGGATGGGAATGAGATGATTGTTTGAAAATTCTGTGTCTCTATGAATTATATGTTAGAGAATTAAGGTGTAATATCAGTGGTTTTTTGGGTTTATATAACCATTACCCATTAAAACATGGTAATGGGATGATATTTTTATGTACTTCATTAATGGGTAAACATAGACACCTTGTGGTAAATATGTGACATGAGTGATTACTGACTGACTTGTGAAATCAGTGCATTTACTACATACCAAAGATTTAGAAAAGGTAGTGGATATTTGGGAACTTATATGAGTAAGATACTATTAGAATATGTAGTTTTCCATAAACATTCATTTTGGATAGGGGATATCACTTCACATCACAGTTTTGGAGTGGATTATAGGCAGGAATGGGGTCTCAACAAAATTTAATGATAACCTATCATCCCCAGAAGAATGGATAGACTTAGAGAGACATCTTGATTTATGAAGACATCTTGATTCATGAAGACATAATATGATCATGTGTTCCGGATTTCAATGGATCTTGGTCGAAATATCTATACTTAGGTGAGTATCCCTATAAAATTATTAGTAAGATTTGACTAGGATGGATCCATTTGATGTGTTTCATGGGAGTCCTGGTAGATTGGCTCTTTGTTGGGTAAATATTAGAGAATTGTCCATGCATAATCCAATCATCATTCAATAGATGATAGAAATTTGTCTATTAATCATGAGAATGTTAGTGATAAATTATATTCTATAGAAATAATATGATGATTATCATTTTAACCTATAATAATTTGAGGTTGGTGATTAGGTTATCTATAAAGATTCACCTAGGTTAGGAAATAAACTTTTGGAAAGACTAGTTAATCTAGAACATTTTTTTGTAAGACCATTTATGATTATAGTGAGACTTAAGAAAAGAAAATTATTTAATATAATTATATTTTCATTTGACTTATATATATATTTTGTTCCTTGTTTCCAAATTAAAAAAGTATTATTCGGATATATCCTACCTGATCATGTGGGAGGATGTTGAAATTTAACTAGATGCCTAAGTTATTGGAAGGCCTATTCAGATAGTGGTATGAAAGTATAACGTTCTAGGTGGAAATATAATCCCATTGGTTTGAGTGGGAAGATAGTTTGGTAGTGAAAACCCTGAGAAATGGATGCACAAGTACTTGGTGATGCTATAATAGAATTATCTCTCTTCAGCTTCATGATCCGGAGAATTTTTATGGGGTGAAAGATTTTATGGTGGGAGGAATAGTTACAAATCAATTTATAGAATCACGAACTGAGCTGCATTCTAAATTATCTTTTCATAATTTAGTCCATTTATTAGTTGTGATATGGTTTTGGGATTCTTGGTGGTAGTAGAACGCCACCGACTAGTTAGTACTTTTTTACAGAGCACCCACAGGTGCCACCAATTAGCTGGTAATGAGCATTAGGTATAAGATCTCTAATTGAAACTATTTATAATCCAGTGGATGTCCAGTGACTAGTTGGTTATTCCACTAGACATGCAGTTATAAAGGGTCTTAAATGTAATTTTAGCCCAAAATTATTAATTAACTCCTAAAAAATGACCCTCTAGACCCTATTACAATTTTTATTGATCTAAAAGATCATTTATGCTTATTTTTTCTATCTCCCTCACCACATTGTCAAATATTCATTTTACTTCAATGTGTGTATCTTTTTTAATGTAATCTGGTCAGTTAGATCAGTTCTATTATGTTTTATTCTCTTCTTATCCATCCTATAGATTTTTTTATGATTCTATATCACCTGATCTTGAATGGGAATTAATAATTGAAATGGTTTCTATTGAATATAGGTTCTCTAGGATCTAATATCTTTCTCACCCAACACCGATCTTGAAGGTAATTATGTTTTCATTGTTCTTGATTTAGGTGTCTCCGTCTTATGGTATATAAATTAACATGATTTTTTTCCTGTAAATACTAACCTTTTTTAATGATTTATAAAATTGCATGTTTGATCATTAGTGGAAACAAAATACGATTTCAAAATGGGGTATTTTTTGAAAACTATATTTTATACAGATGGTGTGTTTGATAAAATTTGTCAAAGATGGTACTGAATTAGAAATGGGTTTTCAAATATAGAAGTAGTGTGAAATCGGTATTTAAAATATTTTGTGAAATTTTGTCTTGTTTTTATTGAAACATAATGCTGATATATTATACATTAGGAGACCTTGGGGTATTGTGAAAAACTAAACATTGAAGAACCATAGTAAAGAAATCTATTACTAGGGTAGGTTACCATGACACCATGGTATGTATTGGGTAACCTTATTAGGTGATTTAGGTTATTGGACATTATGATTCACTTATATCGACAAGTTTAACATGGTGTTTTTTAATTATATACACTCTCATTTTATGGATTTCCCATTTTTTATTTACGGATACATCATAAGAATATTTATTTTGTATATTTATTTTCTGACATTATTTGAATATAAATGCTTAAAACCTATTTTATTCATATTTTTATGCCCCATGTATTTAATATACGTCATATGTCATTTATTATTTTAATATAGAATGTTTTTAAAAAGGTAACCAAAGGATGATTTTATATCAAAAAAATGGTTTCTTTTTGAAATGTTTAAGAGAGTTGGTTTATTAAATAACTAATAGATTCATATGGATATACATTTTATAGAATCAGTAGTGGTAACCTATTGATATTTAATGGTCCTAGCCCACTTTTTTCTTTATGGAATTTTCATGATTTATTTCATAGGGTATGTGTAAGGGAAAGATCATCTTGTAAATCAGAACTCTCTTGGATTGTGTTTCCTTCTCATGGGATGGGATGGTGATGAAATATGACCATGGGGAGATGGATCCATGGGTTTCTTTAGAATCTATATTGATGGTCCTTTATTTAATTTATCAAGATATTTTTATCAATTTATTTAATGTTACCTTTATGGTTTGGTTATTTTGATATATTATGAATTTATGGATATCATCTATGATAATCTATTTATTTTTATCTTATCATTTGTCTGTTGCATGGTGAAAGTGTTACTCTATTTCTTGGTCTAATACCCTTGTTCTTGTTGTAATCCTAAAAGGTTAGGTAATGTGCTTTGGGAATTATGTAAATCTAATTAGGTTGACATTATGGGTTGACCTGTGTTTTCCTGTTATAGGGTCGCTCTTCATAATAGATTAATACACCTCATAAAGAACTCTAATAGTGGAACAATAATAAACCCCACATAAACCCCACTAACGATTCTCTTAATAAAGAAATTGTGTAACTGGGTTTCAACATGAAACAACAATGAGAAGATAAGACCATTTATATCCTCTATAGTAAGAAAAGACACATGTTTGAAAAGCTCCTTGAATTAAAAAGGAATTCCATAGGATGTTTAAAGAACAAAAAATTTCATACATAAATGTTAAATATTAAAAGATGATTATTCATTACATAAACTAATAATCCATGCTATAATATTTTAGTTCCTGTGACATTGGAATGTTAGACAAGTAAAAAATGGGTCCATATGAGATTTAAATCATCTCCCACTATATTTTTCACAACTGGAACCCTTCTTAGACATATCATATACAATACCATTAATCATAACCTAAGGAAAGGAATCATAGGAAAGGGTGATATAAGATTCCCAATAAGGACAGACAAGGAATATATCAATGTATATAGAGAATTAGGGTATGATAACATGAGAATAACATTTGAAAACAATACCCTGATTATCATAGATCATAAAATCGAGTCATGACATAAATCACGGATGTTCATAAGAAATGAATCATAATAGAGTCAAAGAACGTGAACCATGAGACTATAACACTGACATAATTTGTAGATTTATGGCATATAAATAATAATATAAAATAATTTCTTTAGATGTTGAATGCTCATTTAAAAAACTATTAGAGTGAAATAGTTTCACTCTCCAAACCATCATAGTTTTCAAGGTTTGCACCCAAGACTATCATAGTGGAAAGATTCCCATTTAGAAATGGATTCACACCCCATTATAGTGTTATATATCTCATGATATATTAATCATTAACTATTTTACTAGAGGGAGATATAGGTCCCACAAATCTGGGATACAATGTAACCATCATCCTTGGTTATAAAGTATCCACCATAGTTGTTTATACCAAAACAACTATCACATAATGAACGTAATATATATGTGTTCTACAAGATAATAAGAAATTAATCATATAAGAACCCATGAAAATAAATGTTTTTCATAAAAATTTCATCACAACTTAACTTTTGGAAATGAAATAGGTTTCAAAAATAATTTTATCATTTCAAAAAATCATGATCCATGAAAACAAATCTGATTTCATAAGTATTTTATCATTTCACAACCCATAGATTAGAAATATGTTTCATAATCATAATTTAATCATAAACATAAACCATTTCGATAAATATTAAGAATGGTATCTTTGGATCATACACCCACTAAAGCATAAGTAACATTAAAGGATGTCATAGTTAATAGAAAATTATTTTGAGAGATCACTTAAAATACTAGGAATAAAACATTTAATGACCACAAAAATAGGCCATTAAAGGAAATTAGAGACTTCCATGTGACCACTTTTTGTGGTCACAGTCTCTCGGTCAGTGTGGATCAACAATGACTACCAAAGGAGGCCACTAAAACACCCCTTTAAAACCACCCACTTTTTGTTGTCGATAGTGCATTATGGAACGCGGGGAACATTGGAGGTATGAAGGAGGGACACAGAGCATTGGTTGCCGGCCAAAGAAGATGTTTGAAGGTCAAAGTTAGTGTTTGAGGAGATATTGGGGGATTAAGGTGTGGTGGTAAAATTATATGGGTGATGGGTTTTGTGGTGGCAGTGGTGGGGGTGAAGAAAGGCAATAGGGGTGTGGCGATGAGGGTGGATAGGGGAGGTGGGGTGGTAGTTGGGATGACAAGGGTCATCGATGAGTATTACAGTTGTGATATTGGGGAAGATAGTGATAAGTTCAAGAAACATCCCACCCATTTACATTTATATATTAACAACCACCATTGGAAATCACTATTACTATCATTAGGGACCGCAAATGGTGGTCACCCATTTCCTTGATGAAAAAAATATTGTTTATTGTTGTGTTATAACATTTATTGTGGAAATTATTCTTTCTACTTTGAAAAAAACTTGTAACATAAATTTTTTTCTAAATCCTTTTATTACATAACAAACTTGAAAAAATATAATGGAAGCCTTAGAAATCATTTAAAATACTTCTGGAGGAAAATATCCTTTCGATTTTGAAAATCATGTCTTTTAAAATAAAAAACCGTCAATAATTTTTGAAATATTTTTCTTTGATAATAAAATTTGAAAAATATAATATAATATTTAAAACATCGATTTGGTCATGACAGTATGATAAACCATTGACATCAAAAATGTTAATACAAATATTACATTAAAAATTTTAATAAAATCCAAAAGGACATTATTTTTTTGAAAATAACAAAATGTTTCATTTAAAATAACATTTTAAAAGTAAAACATGGGTATGATTGACATTAATAAATTCTTAGCTGAAGTTTAAAATAATTTTTGAAATCATTTTTAGAAATAAATGATATTTAATAAGAAGTCTTTTTTCGACCAATGAGAGAAATAATGTTAGTTTTCTGTAAAAACATTATTTTGAAATAGTGAGTGCATAAAGAGTGGAAAATGAAGTGAAAAAATGTTTTCTCATGAAATAAACAGAGGATAATAAAATTCATGAGTTTATTGAGATATGGTTTATAAATTTTCCTCATTGGAATAAAAAACATAACAATCCCGATAAATGGTGAGATTGTATCTTAAAACCCTCCCCACTTTGGTATCCTAGAATCGTAAGTCCGAAAAAATTAACTAAAACATAAAATATTTTGAAAAAAAATAAATTCAGAAGAATTCATGTTAGATGGGATGTATATGAACCTCAATAAATAAAATGTGTTTAACAAAACATATCTCTCAAAGAAGGAAATTTGATACCAAAAGCGGTTACTAATTTGGTATATTTTGAACTGTAAATACCGTGAAAGATAGATCCTAAAATTGATATGTAAATTCTAATAATTTTCAAGATAATAATCACAAAATTAATTTATTGGATTTATATAAACTAAATAAAATAAATAAGTGGTGAATATGGACTATGTATCACCAATGTAAATAGTGAGACGAAACTTCCATACAATTAGTCCGAAATTCATTCATACACCTTGAAGAATCCAGTATAATAAATATAAAATTTTTATATATAAACTAAATAATGATAAATATAATTATCATACCATATATTAAATAATTATGAACTTTTATTACTCTATTATTAATAATTCATTATTAAAATCACATTTTGGGCAATAAGTGCTTTGTTTTTCGCGTATGTTTTCATTTATTATTTTCTATCCTCTAAGTTTGATCATGGTTCCATAATATCTATAATGTTTAATATGATATAAATTTAAAATATATTTATTATATTTTATTTAGATTAATTCATAAAAACTAGGTATAGAAAATTGAATACACTATCCATGGAGACGATAAGCCATGCATACGCATGAACGTTGTTTTCATTTTCATGCCAGATGAAATGAAAGAAATGAAAATAATATATTTTATTTATATAATAATTATAATTTCACATATATATATATCAACTATTTTTATTAAATTTTCCCTAATTATGTTCCATGAAACGAGTTTGTGAAAACTAATTCTCATCACTACGTGAGGCAGTAGCCCGCAATACACAAAGAAGACGTTATTATATTTTCTTGGAAATGGAAATTAGAATGTTTTATATGATATTATAATAAAATAAGTCTAATTTTATCATAAATATAATATATAAACATTATATTCCAAATTATACCTACTTGTGAGAATATTTTATGGAAAATGAATTACATAGGTTCACGAGACTGTAGTTTCTCGTACACACAATTAAGAGTATCATTTTCCATTTGAAGGAGGAGGCCCTGGTTGTAGGTCATTCCATTAGAATAATGAAAATATAAGTAAATTGAATATAATTATCTTATTATATCAGTATTTTTTAATAATAATTGAAGGAGGAATAATAATAAATGAAATAAAATGCTTGGTTAGGGACATTACCCCTTTTTTCAGAAAACATATTTTTAGTTTTCACCAAATCAATCCTAGTTTGGATTTATGAAAAAATATTGAATATACGATAATTGAAATGAATTTAAAAGGAAATTAAGGTGGTCCCTTTATGATAAAAATGGGTTTGGATGTGTTAATAAGAGAGGACAAGGGTGGCCTTTTTTATGTAAGGTGAGTGGGACAAATAAATGTTTTGAAAATAAAGAAGATGTACCCATGTTTTATCGTATACCAAAATGCTAGAAAATGGGAAAATATTAAACCATAGATATTATAAGGTAAAATTATTTCCATAAATGGGTGTTTGATGAGTTTATAGGTCATTTTACCTTATATAACTCTTGTGTAACCCCCAATAATCCCATTTTAACCTTAACCACAATAATTACTTTTTCCTATTTTTATTATTCATAATGGTTAAAAATTAATTTTGTATTATTAGATAATATAAATTATACTGATTCCAAATATTAAATCCATTTTTATGAATTTAATTTATATAAGTTAAAAAATGTAATTTAAAATTAATCCCACAAATGTGACTAGAAACCAGTTTTCGAAAGAGAAAATGATTATACATTTAAAAGGTTTGATATTGAAATTTAACATGAAAATGATTACAATAAAATAAATTGGATTAATAAGTATATAATTGAAATAATTTTACTTTTATTTTTTTTAAATGAACCTTATAAAATTCCTTAAAATAAAAATAAATTTTTAATAAAAGATATTATTTTCTACTATTCATTGAAAAATTAATCTTTGTAGAAAATTCAAAAAAATAAAATCATAAATACTTTTAAAATGATGATATCAAAAATTAATTTTATTTTATAAAATAAATATTCTAAAAGTTTAAAAAAAAAATTTATTTTCGTTCACCCAAATAAATAATATTAATTTTTTTTGAGAAAATAGTTTTTTTGAAACATATGAAGACATTACCAAAAAAATGTACCATTTTAACAATATGTTTTTTTATATAGATCCAGTATACTTAATATTAATAATTCAGTTACTCTAACTAATTCTACAATGTTTAGCAGATATGTAATAACTATGATGTTTAAATAATAATATTAATAGTTTTTCATTGTTCATTAAAACTAAGTGTTGTGTGTAACCCAAGATAAACTCTACGTTGCGTGTATCCTAATATATACTCAGTGTTTTGTTTAATGAAATATAAACCGGGTGTTTCATGTAATGAGAAATTAAAAAAAACCATCAATGCATTACATTCTACCCTGCTTAAAATAAAACTCTACCTCAAAATTTGTTACTTTTGTACACATAACTGAAGATACATCTGCATCATTACATCCTTAGGTTCCCTCATATCTTCCTCAATATGGTGGTTTCACCATAATATATGGACTAGGTGAGTGGTCTTTTATAGATATCATTATCTATATTATCCAAAATCTCTAGTGGTTGTTCATCGTAAGAAAGATAAGGCTCTAGTGGTATGACCTATGAGTTCATTACTAATAATGAATTAGGTATACATTTCCTCATTACAGATACATGAAACACATCATGAACCTAAGAGAGGTTTGGTGGAAGTTGTAAGTGATAATCTATGGTCCCAATAAGATCAGGAATGTCAAAAGAACCTATATATCTTGGGATTAGTTTTCTCTTCGTTATTCCATATAGAAATTAATATAAATACATTCTCACCAACTTCAAATTCTAGATCGCATCGATGATTATCAATGTAAAAATTCTATGTACATTATGCTATTATTATGTATTGTTAAATGGATCTAAAAAAACTTTTCTATTTTATCATCTAGGATAGGTACCAATATCTTTCTTCCTATAACTTCATTCTAGTACAATGGAGTTCTACACCAATGTATATAGAGGTATTCATAATGAGCTATCTAAATTTTTGAGTCAAATGTATTTTCATATGAAAATTATGTTAGAGGAAGGTATAGATCCCAACCACTTTTATGATACGTAGAATATCTTAGTAGGGTTTGAATTTTTTTCTCAAACTGACTGTCACGACCCGAACCTGGCCGGGCTCGAGCCACAACTACCCCAAGCCCGCCTCCATAGGCCAGGATCTGGCGACCAGTTCCGAAGGCTAAAAAACTCGGGGAGGCCTTTCCCTAAGTACCTGTATACACACACGTAGCACGCTTAATGAAAAAGTGCAGAGTGAAAGGAAAAACAAAGTACCAACTGCTATAAATAAACCACAAAAGTGCATCGACCTCTAAACAGTACTAGAAAGTGATGAGGTAAACTGAAAAGAAAAGGGGAAAAACATGCGCCCAACCAGAAAAGTGCCACAACCCGGCAACAGGTAAACAAAAGAAAAACAATTGGAAGGGTCCCCCACCTTGAAACCGACTCTGACCACCACACGCGGTCCAAGCTCTCTAACTCTTAAGCTCCACTAAAGTCACGACCAACTTGTCTGTCGTCTGCAAGGGCACACTAAGTGCAGGAAAATCCCATGTAGGGGTGAGTATAAAAATACTCCATAGGATACCCGAAAGGCTTGAGGGAGGAAAAAAGGAGGTACCGAAGGGTGAGCAGTAGAGATAATTGGAAAAGTAAAAGAGTACAACCGAGAGTGCAGTAATGAGTAACAGTAGAGAGTCCAGCTCAACCCAACAAGAGGAAAGAAGGTAGACTCGTCCAGACACAAGGATCTGGAAACGGGGAGAAGATGAACTTCCCATCGAGTCTTCGCTACCTATAGCAGGAGAGTAGACTCATCCAACCATGAGAATCTAGACACGAAAAGCACGTGGAATACCCCGTGCGTCTTAGCCTCTTCTGGAAGGAGAGTAACCAGACCCAAGAAGTGGGTACTATAACGAGATATATACATATCGATATGCTCAACAAGAAGCCCGAAAAAGGTCATAAGGGGATCTCCATACCGTAGCTCAGCCCAAGAAAGTGAGTAGCCAACAGTCCCAGAAGTAAACACCATCGATGCCCAGCATGTCACACGTCTGCCCTGAACTGAAATTCAAGGGGTCAAATCACCGCACCTCAAAACTATCCGCTTTGTGCGGCACTGACTCGCCCGCATGGTTTTAGGTCGCGTCGCAAGAACGCGTCTTGGTGGGGAAAGTGCCCTACGTACTTGAGAGTTCTGGGGGAACGTCAAGCCACACCTCTTCACTGCCCCGCAGTGGAAAGGTCTCCTCAAAGTCAACAGGAGACCCCCTTCCTAGTCCCGCTGGAGGGTCCCTAGAAGATGATGGGTTCCCACTGCAGGGAGACCCGGACAGAGTCGACGGGTGCCACACTGCCCAGTCCCGCAAAAAGGGTAATCCACTGGAGGGTGACCCAGCTAAAGTCGGCAACAGTACCACTGCCCAACCCAGCTGGAGGTAACCCAGAATCGGGTACCACTTACCAGCCCACCTAAAGGTAAGCCCGACATCGTGGACCACTGCCCAGCCCAGCTGGAGGTAAGCCCGACATCGGGGACCACTTCCCAACCCCGCAGGAGGTATACTCGGAACTGCTCGGGCCATCCCTGATGAATGGTACAACTGGCGAGCCCTACTCGAAACAACCTCAGCCCTACTGGAAACAACATCAACCCTGCTGGAATCAACCTCAACCCTACTAGAAACAACCTCCTGGGTAGATGATCAGTTCCTGAATAATGTGTTGGTCACACCGAATCCAAAAGAACTCTACCAGGGATCACGAAGGAACGGGAGAAACTCCCCGGGACTCTCAAGGTGATCACACTTCAGTCCACTGAGTCACTGTCAAAGAGAACCGAGACAACTCATCCCAGAAAGTGGGAAAACACCCACGCTGTACGAGCACACGTAGTCTTAAACGGTGCCGCAATCCGATTAAAGGGGCATGATACTGAAACCCCTCACAGCTGAAGAAACATAGGAACCAAACCATCTCTATTGGCCAAACGAGAATGGAACCAGGGGAAAACTCAACCCTGTTAGTCAACAAACAAGAACATGACCAGGGGAAAACTCAACTCTGCTGGTCAACAAATGATAACAGGACCAGGGGAAAACTCAACCCTGCTGGTCAACAAACGAGAACATAACCAGGGGAAAATCAACCCTGCTGGTCAAAAAACAAGAACAGAGGAACCCTCCACATCACGAGAGGTCAAAAGTATGTAAATCAAAGAACGTCACGCACGTGGGGCCCATATGATGTGTGGCCCCAAGTCAACCCCAACTGAACGAACAAGCGTTCTATGGTACAAACAACCACATGTACCTCCAAGCGTTCCCGTATACTCCCAGAGTATACCACGTTCCAGCCCAAAGGCTATCGTGCACATGGCACCCAACATCAATGCGAAGGCGTAACATAACAACTCCAACCCTCCACCTCAACGGCTGAGGCATAGCCGACCACATCTCTTCAAGTATTTACATCACTCACATGGGAGTGCACGCGATCACACGCTAAGGGTCCGCTACAAACACGGTAGAAGAACAACCACCAGGGCACCTTCAAATTTCCACATTTAATAAGATCACGTAAGAGGCTCCGCTCACCTAAACAGATTACACTGTTGTAATCGTCATGAAAAAACATGCGAGATAGACTACTTACTCACCTCAAACGGATATCCGATGGAAAAGTCACTAACACCGCCTCACGCCTGAACAACATCCCGTGATCCTGAGCCTCGGCCCCGAAAACAGTTGGGTGGCTCGCACCATTGCAATCTCCTCAGGAAAACAAGTCAAAAGGACTACTCACTTGAGTGGAACGGATATCCGGATAAAAATATGCATTCCAACGCCCTGCACACGAGCAGAGCTACGTGGGACCCACATCCTGGTCCCGAAACACAAAGAACGGATCACGCCGTCGCGATCCTCTCGAAAAAGTACACAAGATGGACTATTCACTTGTCCAAAATGGACACCCGATGATAAAGCTGGAAATCACCATCAACTCTCGAAACGACCCTCATGGGGCCCGCAGCAGCGTGCGGAATTAAAGCGGGAAGACTGCGACAATACAATGCCCCCAAAAAAACACCCAAAATCGACTGCTCGCACACCCCGAACGGACGTCCGATGAAAAAGTCACAGAACACTGCTCGCAGGTGAAAAGACGGGCAGTGGGGCCCACGCCTCAACTCCGGTATCAACGCCCGAAACCACACTAGAAAACTTCGGCTCGACGCCAGGGTCGCAACGCCACTAACGGCGCTCAAAACGGACGGCGGACGCATCTGTGCCGTCCAAAACAAAATCCCCCGAAAAAATGTCAATTCACTTAAAGACGTGTCGCGCCTCTGAGGCCCCTCATTTCGGGAATTAAAAATTCCCGAAACCATCTCAAAAATTCCGCCACAATGTCTGTAGTACACTGCCACAGGCGACATACAAAACAAACGGCCTGTGGATGATTTATGACGTATAAATCATTTTTCATAATAATGAGAATAATAATAATAATAATATTTTTATTATAAACCATTTTTTAAATATTTTTTTTAAAAAAAATCCTAGACCGGCCGAATGGCCGGTATTCTTCTCCCATCAGGACCCGAAGCTTGCGGGTCCTTGTCGGCCATCTGGGGTCCGTATACCCCGGTCTTCCCTCATTTTCACTGACCGGAAAAAGACGGTCGGTCCTCCTCGTCTGACCCCGCTTGCCCGTAGGCGCCCCCTGCTGCCTTGCCCGGCCGATGCCGCCTGCAGTTCCAGCGGACCGCCGCCGCAGCCCCGCTCCCCACAGCTCCTCCATGCCGCCGAAGACCCACCTCTACGGGCCTCCGCTACACCGCGATGCCCCACGGCCGCCTGCGCTATCCAGCGCCTCCGCTGGCCTACACCGCGCTCGCCCGCTGCTGACACCCCCCCTGGAGCATCGCCTCACCACTACGCCAACTCGCCGGTCCGCTGCGCTAGACGGCCGGAACCCCCAAAAACCCACAACCTTCGACGGACTCCCCTGGACTCGTCAGAACTCAGATTTTCATTCCGAAACATGTGAAAAGATTCTTAGAAACAGTACTATCCATATATGGGCTTCGATTGAAAATTCGACGGTAAGTCAATGTTATAAGACGAGCTCAAAAGAGATGCGAGAATTAAAAAAATTATACACACAAGCCTACCTGCAGGGCTTCACCCGACGCTTCCCGCATGATCCGCGCCTAGTCGTCATTGCTTCCGCCTTGACTGGTGAAAGAGGAGGAGGAGGATAAGTTGATGGAGACGCTTCACCAGGGGGTTCAATATGGAAGAGGGGTGTGGTGAGTTAGGTTTAAATAAGAAAATTAATTAAAAAATTAATTAATTTAAAACTCCAAATTAAACCGCACCCGAAACGCTCGACGGGGTTGAGGTTAAGCCTACCCTAAGGTAAAAACTACCTCCAGATCACAACGGAGGTCTTCGAATTTTAATCTGAGGCCCCGTTCAAAAGTTATAAAGCTCAACACCTGAGGCCGCCAAATTACGAAAACGCCCCTGGGTCCATTTTTCATAGACGGCCCGTGCCCGCGAAACTTCCACCCCTCCTAGGGTAAACAGCATGCTCCGAACTCAACGGTGCCCTCGGTTTTCTAATCCGAGCCACCGTTTAAGAGATATATGAGTTAAGCCGTTAAACGAATAAATTAATTATTTAATTTATCTGTTCCAATCTCTGATAGCGAGCGAGGGGTCCAAACGTCCCTCGCTAACATGATTTATGTCATTCCTAGGGTAAACACCCCATTTTGGACCCATCTGTGCACTCAGATATCTAATATGAAACTTTGTTTAGGAGTTATCCCATTTATTTGGCATTCACAGTGTGAACGCATTGAAAATTTAATTCCGGCCACACCGGGGCTCAGAATCGCACGCCGTCTAAAGGCGCTGCTCTGGAATAACATCAAGAATATTCCAAAGTCTTTTATAGACAGAAAATGGGTTCTTACATCATGCCATATTTCATGATTTTCGTCCCCAAAAAGCAAAACCAGGGAACAACTCAGGGTACTAAGCCCGCACCTAGCTCTCCCATACCCAGAAGAACTTTTTCACAGTTCTGCGCTACCGCACACAGACCCAAGGATTTGATCTGTTCACGCAAGGTATGCCCTCGCCGATGTCATTCATAGGAGCACACACACTTCTTCTCAGGTGAGTCACGTTGAAGACATCGTGCACCCACTCTAGACTTTGGGGTTAGGGCAAGGCGGTAGGGAACCTCTCCATCCCATAACACGGTCTCAAACGGACCGAAGGTCCTCAGGGGTTAGCTTACCTCCCCGACCGAACCCCTACGTCGCACGCCGTGGTTGGAATCACCGCCCGCACCTGAAAAAAGGCCGGGTGATTCCCTCTTTTAGAATATCCATATGGTGAAACACACAAGGATATCTGGTCACGCAAGATTTCACAGTTGATGTCTCGCAACCAAGACTCTCTTATACGCTCATAAATCGACGGAGTCGACACCATAGACTAAAAAAAAAGGTACCACACCTTTTATCATACCAACACAGGGTTACACCGACTCCCCGCTCCACCTTGGTAACACCTCAAGCAAGGATCATGGAGGAAATCATTCCACACACAGAGTCTAGAAATTGTACTATAAGAAGTAGAAGAGCTGTAGAGTGTATCTCTTATCACCTCATGCTCTGTTGGATCGTAGACATCCAAAGCTCAAGGCTTCCCATAGTCCCAACTGTCAACTTCTCGAGCCTGATGTGGACCACCTAGTGGTGATGGGTAGACCTCGTAAGGTCGTCCTCCACTTCCAGCTCCTCCCTCTCCTCTGCTAGCACCACTTCTCTGGGTACTACTCCAATCATGGTGTTGCCTCCATCGTGGTGGTGCACCTACTGCCTTCCTGAAGCGCTCTGCATGTCTGGTTGGGTAGTCCCATGCCAGGTGACCTCGTCCATCTCAAGCATAGTACTGACTCTCTCTGGGATGCACTGGTGCCCTCCGGCGCCACTGTGGTGTACGACCACACCACTGAGTCCAGTTGTCAGAAAGCCACCCGCGTCGAGGTTCTGCTTGCCGACGCCCGCTAGCTGCGGAAGACGTCTCGGCTCCAACGTGTCTGCTGCCACCACCAACTCTAGAATGTGATAGGAATCTCTCTGTTACCAGCGCCTGCTCTAGCACCCTGGAATATGTGGAAATTCCCATGGGTACTAGGACAACACTAATCTCTCGGCGGAGACCCTGCTCAAACTTCCCCGCTTGGAAGTTATCATCATGGACGAAGCCTGGGTAAAAGCGTGCACAGTCTGTGAAACTAGCCGCATACTCGGCCACCGTCATCCCTCCCTGCTAAAACTGCAGGTGCTCATGAATCCGAATGGAGCGTAAGCAGGAGGAGAAAAACTCCTCTCGAAACAACAACAGAAAGTTGCCCCACGAAAGTGACTACTCATCAAAAAATTGAGTCACTAGACTCCACCAACTCCAAGATGATCAATGAAAAAGGTTGGATGCCAAAGCCACTCTCTGATCTGTCGGCGTCTGCACAAGCCTGAAAAGGCGAACCACTGTCTCTAGTAAAACCTCTGCTGCTTGAGGGTCTGGCTCACCACTGAACCTCAGCGGTCTCTACCGCTAGAACTCATGGAGCGCGCTCAACCGGCGCTCAAGATCAGTCTGCTCTACTGAAGCTGTCTACTGCTCAACAGGTGGGGGTTCTGCTACCGGCCCACCCGAAGAAAGGGGCTCACATGATGGGTCCTGGACTATGGGCTCATAGCTCACAGGTTCTTCATCACGAACCAAAGATTTTATCCTAGATGGCTATCCTCGTTGAGACATCCTGAATATTATCCAAGAGTACCACGATCAGATGAGCATATATGTATATCATAACAACAAAAATGATGGGGAGCTGACTCAAGAAGGAAAATCAAAGACTCAATCATATTTGATGCACAAACCAATTTTCCCTGCAACAAGTGTCTCAGCATGCCGAGTCGACAAGCGGGTTATCAAGGTCCTGGTGAATGGATATGTCGGCCGCCGCACCATCACTGGACTCCCTGGCCTGAGAGCCACTCTCGAGACACGTTAAAATTGTTTCCCTAAATGCCAACCAAATCCTTTCTAGGGACGTCCTAACAACGTCCCAAGGAATGAACCACCTTTGATACCACTTTGTCACGACCCAACCCTGCCCGGGCTCAAGCTGCAACTACCCCAAGCCTGCCTTCATAGGCCAAGGGCTGGCGACTAGTGCCGAAGGCTAAACAACTCGGGGAGGCCTTTTCTTAAGTACCTGTACAGACACACGCAACACGCTCAATGAAAAAGTGCAGAGTAAAAGGAAAAGAAAAGTACCAACTCCTATAAATAAACCCCAAAAGTGCATCGACCTCTAAACTGTACCAGAAAGTGCTGAGGTAAACTGAAAAGAAAAGGAGAAAAACACGTGCCCAACCAGAAAAGTTGCCACAACCCTGCAATAGGTAAACAAAGGAAAAACATTTGGAAGGGTTCCTCACCTGGAACCTGACTCCGACCACTGGACGCGGTCCAATAACTCGAACTCCTAAGCTCTACAGAAGTCATAACCAACCTGTACGTCATCTGTAAGGGCACACCAAGTGCGGGAAAAGCCCAAGCAGGGGTGAGTATAAAAATACTTAGTAGGATACCCCGAAGGATCTAGGGAGAAACAAAGGAGGTACCGAAGGGTGATAAGTAGAGCGAACATGAAATGTAAAGGAGTAAAACCGAGAGTGCAGTAAATAGTAACAGTAGAGATTCCAGCTCAACCCAACAAGAGGAATGAAGGTAGACTCTTCTAGACACAAGGAGCTGGAAACAGTGAGAAGATGGACTTCCCGTCGAGTATTCGCTACCTATAGAAGGACATTAGACTCATCCAACCATGAAAATATAGTCACGGGAAGCACGTGGCGTACCCCCCGTGTCTTCGCCTCTCCTAGAAGGAGAGTAACCAAACCCAAGAAGTGCGTACTAGAACAAGGTATTTTCATATTGATATGCTCAACAGGAAGCCCGAACAAGGTCGTAAGGGGATCTCTATCCCGTAGCTCATCCCAAGAAAGTTTTTAGCCAACAGTCCCAGAAGTAAACACCATCGATGCCTAGCATCTCGCACGTCTGACCTGAACTGCAAGTCAAGGGGTCAAATCACCGCACCTCGAAACTATTCTCTTTGGACGGCACTGACTCGCCTGCACAGTTTTAGGTCGTGTCTCAAGGACGCATCTTGGTGGGGAATGTTCCTCTCGTACTTGAGAGTTCTAGGGGAATGTCAAGACACACCTCATCACTGCCCCACAGTAGAGATGTCTCCTCAAAGTCGACAGGTGACCCCCTGCCCAACCCCACTGGAGGGTCCCTGGAAGTCGACGTGTTCCCACTAGAGGGAGACCCTGCTAGAGTCGACGAGTGCCACACTGCCCAGTCCCGCAAAATGGGTAATCCACTGGAGGGCGGCCCGGATAAAGTCGGCGATGGGACCACTGCCCAGCCCACCTAGAGGAAACCCATCATCGAGGACCACTGCCCAGCCCAGCTGGAGGTAAGCCTGGAATCAGGGACCACTGCCCAGCCCAGCTGGTGGTAAGCCCGGCATCGGGGACCACGACCCAACCCTGCTAGAGGTTAACCCAGAACTGCTCTGGCCAACCCTTCTGGATGGTACTTCTCGGTGAACACCACTGTAAATGCCATCCCTTCTAGATAGTAACCCACTGGCCATCCCTGTTGGATGGTACAACTAGCGAGACCTGCTGGAAACAACCTCAGCCCAGCTGGAAACAACCTCAGCCCTTCTGGAAACAACCTCCTAGGTAGAGGATTGGTGTCTGCATAATGTGTTGGTAATACCAAATCCCCAAGAACTCTACCATGGATCACGAAGGAACGGGAGAAACTCCCCGGGCCTCTCAAGGAAATCATGCTCTAGTCCACTGAGTCACTATCAAAGCGGACCGAGACAACTCATCCCAGAAAGTGGGAAGACACCCACGCTGTACGAGCACACGTAGTCTTAAACGGTTCCGTAGTCCAAAGAAAGGGGAACGGTACCGAAACCCCTCACAGCTGAAGAAACAGAGGAACCAAACCATCTGTGTCGGCCAAACGAGAACGAAACCAGGGGAAAACTCAACCCTTCCTATCAACAAACGAGAACAGGACCAGGGGAAAACTCAACCCTACTGGTCAACAAGCGAGAAGAGGACCAGGGGAAAACTCAACCCTACTGGTCAACAAATGAGAACAGGACCAGGGGAAAACTCAACCCTGCTAGTCAATAAACAAGAACAGAGGAACCCTCCACGTCTCGAGAGGTCTAAAGTACGTAAAGAAAATCACAACACGCACATGGGGCCCACACGACGTGTGGCCCCAAGTCAACCCCAACCGAATGCACAAACGTTCTCAGGTACAAACAACCACATGTACCTCCAAGAATTCCCGTATACTCCCAGAGTATACAACATTCCAGCCCAAAGGTTATCATGAACACGACACTCAACGTCAATGTGAAGTCGTAACATAACAACTCCAACCCGCCACCCTAATGGCTGAGGCACAACCAACCACATCTCTTCAAGAATTTACATCACTCACACGGGAGTGCATGCGATCACACGCCAAGGGTCCTCTACAAACACGGTAGAAGAACCGCCACTAGGGCACCTTCATATTTCCACATTTATTAATATCGCGTAAGAGGATCCGCTCGCCTAAACAGATTACAACGTTTTAATCCTCGCGAAAAAACATGCGAGATAGACTACTTACTCACCTCAAACGGATATCCGATGGAAAAATCACCAACACCACCTCAGGCCCAAAAGACATCCCGTGATCCTGAGCCTCGGCCCCGAAAACCGTCGGGCGCATCTCCCCATTGTGATCCCCACAGGAAAACACGTCAAAAGGACTAGTCACTTGAGTGGAACGAATATCCGAAGAAAAAGATGCATTTCGGTGCACCGCACATGAGCGGTGCTACATGGGACCCACATCGCGGTCCCGAAACACAAAGAATGGATCGCGTCGTTGCGATCCTCTTGAAAAAGTACAAAATATGGACTATTCACTTGTCCAAAATGGACACCCGGTGATAAAGCTGGAAATCACCGTCAACTCCCGAAATGGCCCTCGCAGGGCCCACACAAGCATGCAGAATTAAAGGTAGAAGACGACGCCAATTCAATGCCCACGGAAAAACACCAAAAATTGACTGCTCGCACGCCCCGAACGGACGTCCGATGAAAATTTACAGAACGCTGCTCACATCTCAAAAGACGGGTCGTGGGGCCCACGCCTCAACTCCGGTATCAAGGCCCAAAACCACACTGGAAAACCCTGGCTCAACGCCAGGGTCACAATGCCGATGAAAGAGTTTTAGTTAGTGTATAAGAATGAAACCATATGATTGATAACCTAATATGAGGTTGAGAAATTTTTAGAAGATGTATATTAATTGTATCATCCACATATTTTTAAAAACAAAGGAATTGTTTAGATTAATGAAATGCCGATGGTAAATAAATATCTTGATATTTTTTCTAATTATTTTCTTATTGTTATTCCTTATTTATAGGTTGAGTTTATTGTTGACATAATTCTTGATGTTAAGATAATTTCAAAACCCCCTTTTAAATGTCTCAAGTAGAACTTATGTAATTGAAAATGTAGTTATAGGAATTATTAGGTAAATGTTTCATCCGACCTAGCTCTTTACCATGGAGCACGCCTATGTTGTTTGTTAAAAATAATTATGGTTCAATGAGACATTTCATTGATTATAGTGGCTTGAATAACATCAATATTAATAACATGTATCCTTTGTCTCATATCCATGAATTTTTTGATAGGATCCAGGAAGCATAGTATTTTTCGAAGGTTGACCTAAGGTTGGGGTACCATTTGTTTAAGGGAAAGGAAGAAAATATTTTGAAGACTTCATTTTATACTTGAAATGGGCATTATAAATTTCTAGTTGTGTCATTTCAATTATCTAATTCACATGATGTATTCATGGATCTTATGAAGAAAATATTTCATGAGTTATTGGATAAGTCTATTGTTGTGTTCATTAATGACATTTCGGTATATTCTGAAAGTAATGAAGAACATGAAATACATATAAGGGTTGTTTTGAAAACATTAAAATAAAATAAACCGTATGATAAATTTATCGTGTGGGATTTTTTTTGAGAAAAACTTCCTCATTTTGTCACATAGTTATTAAATAATGCATAACATTTGATCTCCCAAGAACAAAAGTGGTTAATTAATAGCCAAGCCCTAAAAATGTTAATGAGATTCATATTTTTCTTGGATTAGGGTGATATTATTCGTGGTATGTTAAAATAATTACATAGTTATATATCCCGCTATCTTTGTTAAAATGAAATGGGGTTAAATTTATTTGGAAAGAATAATGCGGTGTTTGTTTTAAGGAATTGAACAGAATACTAGTGAATGATCCAGTTCTTGCCTTACCTCCCAGAAATGGTGAATTTTTCATCTATAGTGATGCTTCATTGAAATGAAAAGTTTGTGTCCAAATGAAGAATGATCAGGTAATTTTATATGATACACAATAGTTGAAACTTCAGGAGTTAAATTACCCCAGATAGGATTTTAAATAAGTTGTTTTTGTTTTTGCATTAAAAATATAGAGGCATTATTTTAATTGGGTAATGTGTGAAATATTTAATGATTGTAATGACTGGGTTATTTATAGAATAATAATTTTTATTTTATATTAATATTGATGAATAATATATTAACTTTAAATTAAAGGGGACTCTTTTTTTGATAGCATACTCGACATAAAACAACAAGTTTCTCTGAAATCATAAATTACACACAACTTTGAGTTATACTAAAAAATAATACAATAATAATATTATTTTAAAAGGTAGTTAATGCCTAGCCATCGAAATAAAGGGAATGAATAATATAAATTGAATTTTGAAATAAGATTTACACATGTTTAAATAATGATTCATTGGTTACTATATTATTTATAAATGGAAATTAAAACAAATTGAATATAAATGATTTGCTTTTATGAAAACCTATTTAAAAAAAAGAATAATTGCATTTATAAAATCATATCACTCTTCATGGATTTCTATTTAATGATAAATATATTTTATATATTCAATTAAATGTTTTAAATTCATCTTATATTTTTTCTAGATATGATATAATATTAAATTCAAATTTTCAGATAAAAGATGTATTTTTCTAAAAATGTAGTTTTACTATCTTTTAATGGCGAACACTTTTTAAATTTAGCTTTTGTCACTTTTATAAATTATATTTTAAAAAATAATATAATTCTATAGAAGGGTGACACAAAAATTTATTTGGTTATGTTTTTGGTAATTTTATGATAAAGTTCATTTTTAATGAATAGTGAAAATACTACATTTTAATTCAAAACTTCCTTTTCATCTAATTTATTTATTCAGTTAAATTGTAATTGTAATTTTTTTAAAGTATAATTGGATTATGTTTTTATAATTTAATAAAATTATGATAATTATAAGTAATTTCAAATTTTAATTGGACAAATACAAATGTCAATCTTTCGGTAGTTTTTACTAATTAAAAACACGCTTTTTGGTTTTGACAACGAGAGTTAATATTAAATTAAATAATCCAACTTTTTTGTTTTAAATTTGAAAAAATGGATTCCATATTTATAATCATAAGGTTTAAATTATGTGAGTAGGTACCTTTTATTTTGGGACATTATGAATATTAACTTCAGTATTTATTTTATTTACCATGGTTAAAGGGTAAATCTGGTAAATAAGGGTAAAAAATATGTAAACTACCCTAACACGTGTACTAATCCAATTGGATGAGATATTTACAACCATTTTAATCCTTGGGTCGATTTTGGGACCCTATTTAGCCACTTGGTTGTGAAAATGACATTTTATAAGAATTAAATTTAAGTAAACAAAAATATATCATAAACATGTATCTTTTACTAAAAAATTAATTATATGGGGCTAAATAACTGATATATTTGACTATAAATTGTCATTATAAAGATAATAATATTTCATATATCATGGTATTTATTTAAAAGTTTTAAAGATTAAATAAATAAATTTAATTATGACACAATGATGATGTAGTGATTCCTTCATTAATAAAAGATTCAAATAAATGATATTATAATTATGAAAATAAATTTGATTTTATTCTTTTTATGCCACACAATATTTTTTTGGGATGATATTTACATAATATATTTATGTTAATACCTTTTATTAAAATTAATCAAGTTTTTTTGACTTTAACAAAAATCAATTACTTTAGAGTGTCCAAATTGACATAAATGAGGTTTTAAAACAAATACTATTTTATTAAATGATATAATAGTCCTAAAAATATAATATTTAGTAAAATGACTGATATAATGTTATAAAGGTCGTTAATGATCCACTTATGGTTCTCTTGGAATTTTATAATAATTATAGTTACCATATATTATGAAAAAGCAAGAAGACGTGGTAAGGGTTAATGTCTTTAACTAAGGGTTAAAGCTAAAAGATATGATTAATTTGGTAACCTAAACTTTTCTAAAATCTATTTTCTGAGTTTTTTTGAACAAAAAACATATTTTTTATTAAATAAATGAGTTTGGTACCATTTTAAATAGAAAATAATGTTATAATAAAATAATATTTCAATACCTTCCTAAAGTACCCCTCCTCCCTCTTATAAAAGGCCACCACCTCTACCCACTTACTCACACCTCTAAACAACCTTGTCTCATCCAAATTCTGATAAAATAATCTCCCAAAATCTCTCCCTTCCTCTTATAAGTTTTACCATGGGTTGAAGGCAATTCAAGAAAGCCTTTTGGCTCAAATACAAAGATGATACTCGATTTAGAGGCAACGTCTTCTCTCAAGTTCCTTTCCCTTATTTTCCTTCTCCACTCCCTATTATCTTCTTATTCTTTGATTACATAACAAAACCCGTATATTAATTATAATAGTAAGTTTTTATGAGAGTTATTCAAACTACACTTACACACACCTCCATCTAATGGATAAGAACATACTATTTCTATGTACGGAAAACTACTGCCTCACAATATGATGATTGTTCTGTTTTCCCCTACCACCACTAATGGTGTCCATTATGATGAAACTGTATTTATAAATTATATATATTATATTTATATTTCATCAATTGTTATGTATTTTTATTTTAATAATTTATTTATACTTTCCATAATGTGTACATACGATAATTTCATTTGAGGAAATACGGACTACCACCCCCTCACAATGATATGACTCGTTCATTCCATAAATAGAATGTATAAAAATGAAGTTAATGAAATTATGTTACATATATAACATATGATATTATACTGGAATTATAATATACCTATGTATCATTTAGATTTCATTTACTTAATTGGAAAAATAAATGAAAGTAGCATTTATGCGTACATACAACCAACCATCTCCATGAATAGTGCATTTCATTAATTATCATCAAATGTTATAGACTATTATAAATAATTATATACTATATATATATGATATTTAAATCATTAATATCATTATAGAGATGATGGAATTTTAACTACAAGGAAAATTACGTCAAAACAAGTTCATTTTCGAGTCAAGTATCAAATATCGACAAAACGACCGATATAAACATAAATAAATATGTAATTTTAATAACACGGTGATAAGTAATATAAAATGAATAATAATATTTAAAAATATATGAATAATGTATAAAGTAACCTAATATTATTATTCATGAATATAAAGAATTAATGAGACAAGTCGAACTCAAGGTAAGGGACATTGTCTCAATATCCTTTCATTGAGGCATATTTTTGTTTATACACGACCTTATTTAATACAATGTACAATTATACCATTTTTCATTTAATTTAATTCAATGGTTTTCAAAAGTAGTTTTTTTATAAGAAGATTTTTTCTCAACAAAAAAATAAATGTTTATTTTTAACGTATATGGTGAGAACGATATTTCCGCCGCTGTAAGCATTATTTGACATTTGGATTCCTTAACAAGATGTAATGTTTATAAAAGGGAAATAAATACCACATACCCTTTTTTCATATTTTGGTATTGAAAATGGTTTTGAGAAAGAACTGATTATGTCAATTTCTTGAAATGATATTTTGTAATTGCAATGTAGAAATTTTATCTTTCCTCTATGATTGTTTTATGTGTTAGGAAATTGTTATGGTTCTTGGGAATTATTTACATATACAGGTGGTTCCATGATAAACCGAGGGTAGGAGAGCCTAATATAGCTCTCAAATGAATTGGGTTATGTGACAGATGTAAATGTTAATGTTTATCCTAATAGATTTTCGGAGCATACTGTGATATGTGTTCCAAAAGTAACTCCCTATGTTGTTGTGAAAGAAACTATGTAAGTATATTATTTATTCCCTAAGATACCTTTATTGTTTATGATCTCTATGTTTCATTCATAAATATTATGATTTCATTAGGTATGTTAAATATCTAATGTTTTATGATCTAAAATAATGATTAAATTGATTTGTATGTATTCATAGACTAATGTTCTCCTTCCTTATTTTATATCCCGTACTGAGCTTTTTATTCTCATCTCAAGTTTATTGAAATTTTTTTCAAAGGGTATAAGGAAGGGAAAGATATGGGAATAATTCAAAAATATTTTTATCAAGAAAAGAATTCTTTTTTTAATCAAGGATATTTGTTATTGTAAAATAATTAGATACAATAGAAGTGTATACTTTGTAATATTTATGATGTAATGTAATAGTTATGGAATAATTCATTAAAACTATAAACCTAAAAAGATCCTCAATGTGAATTATTGACTTAACTCAATATTATGTAATGTTTATGGTTGGGTCCTTATAGTTGGTATCAGAGATCTGTTAAGATAACTTTAGAGGTTAGGGTGTTATTGAAAGTGGTTATCATATTATAAAGAGTCATATTTATTTTAGATAAATTGAATGACTTTAAGATAACATTAATAAGTATATCTTAGTATTTAACCTCCTCATAATATAGAATATGATTATTTTAATGATATATTCACACTGAAGTTTTTTATTTTAGTAAATGGTTGGATCTTGTAGGCCCCAAATCAACAATGGATGTGAAGGAAACTATGGTGGTATTATGAATAATAATTTTAATGAAATGGGAGCTAAAATGGGAACTCTTGTGGTTATTCATAACCAACTATCTAGAGTCGTGATTGAAAACTCAATCCATGGTGATTTTTCTAAGGCATCATATATGAGAGAAATGAATACCTCTGGAAGTTCAGGTAATAATCATAATGGTATGTATACTAAAAACACTATGTTTCAAGGATGTAGAAAGAAACACCTAAAAAAATGTTTCAAATGGAAGGGGAGATGTTATATATGTGGTAATGAAGGTCATAAAGCAAAAACCTACCATGGAAAATAGAAGCATTCAGTTGACTCTAGGAAAGTGAAATAAGTAACTTCCAAGGGATCAATTGAATGTTCTAAATGTGGTGTGCATGAACATTACACAAATTTATGTCTTAAAAAGATGGTTTGGGAATGGGATTGGCAGGACCATATAAATATATTTTTATCATTACCTAATGCCATTCCAATTAAAGATGAGGAAACGAAAAATGACCTATGAAAGGTATGGATTATTTCTTAGCTCATGTTTTTACATTATTGAATCAAAGGACATTATGCATGATTTTGTTTTTAGTAAATAAGTTTAAAATAACAATATATAAAAACATAGATAAAGACTCGTGATGAATGTTCGATGATTAAGATGTATATATTTTATGAATTGAATAGTTATGTTAGATCTATAGATGATGATATGTCTAAATGTATTAATGATGGGATTACTTTTGAAGACTTCTTGTATTTTTATCCCTTAAGTTGATTAAAAAGATTAAGAACTATCTTTTAATTTATATATATTATTATGAATAACCATTGGGGTTTATATGGTCCTTGAATTTGATGTAATAATGGGTTATTCATTTTTAGGATAAAAAATTAATGGTATTAGATAACGTTTAGGATAAAGCAGGATATAGTTTTTTTGAGGAAATTATATTATTTATGATAAAATTTTAAGAATTATATTGTTTTAGGAAAAGGAAAACCTACTGGATGGTTAAAAACTAATCGTATCTAGCATGACCATTGGAATTGAACCCACAACCAAAGGAAAACAAGGGTGCATCACCTACCACTAGCCTACATGAATTCCCTAGTTAGTATGACTTATTATTTTTAGTTAAATAATTTTATGAATCAAGAATAATTTGATTTTGGAGCCTATGTTTTATCAAATTGATATCTTTAGTATAAGAACATGACTTTTTGATTAAGTGATAATGTTAATTTTGGAAGACATTCTCTCTTTTGAATAAACTATATGCCTAAGGGAAATAGAATACTGTGGGATTTTATTTTAGGAGTGACAGTGGAATTTTATTTTTTAATAGTCTATGATTTTATTGTAGACATATAAAAATTTGGGTTAATTATGGAAATGATTAACTTATCTTGGGGAATACGTGATTAGGTTAATTACATTTTAGTATGAGACTTTAAGAGTAGTCAATGTTATTTGGAGGTAGATTCTGAGATTTATTGTGAATGACTATATGATAAAATTGTTCTGAGTGTTGGGTTTCAATATTAGTTTTTATTATATTGAATAATTTTATGGGAAATTGTGTTTCTAATGGTCATTTTTGAGATTTGACTACTATTTGTTTGATTTTGGATATTAAGAGTTGTATTTATTTTAATAAAGTATTATCCTTTTTGGGGATTATCTGATCTCATACTGACTTTTTGGGTTTTGGTTAATGTATAAATATTGGGTAAGTATATAGTTAATCATTTATGTATTATTTTATTCTAAAGAAGATGATTCTAGCTCTTAAGGTGTGACCATGTCATCTTTAATACTCATCGTTTGGAGAAAACATGAGTTTGTGGAAGAAATATATTAAAAGATGAAACTCTACCTATAAAGTATGTATATTTACTTATGTTTATATTAAATCTCAGAATTAAATTCAACAAATTTGTGAAAAGTAACTTAAAACATAAATTTTTACCTTTTACTTTTCCTACTGTGAAATCAATTACCATTTAACCCATCACAAGTTTGTG
Source organism: Viscum album (assembly GCA_963277665.1). NCBI lineage: Eukaryota > Viridiplantae > Streptophyta > Magnoliopsida > Santalales > Viscaceae > Viscum > Viscum album. The sequence continues at coordinate 621,224,371 of OY728150.1, read as the reverse complement.
ATTTTCTGGTAGATAACTTTCTCCTGATCATGTTTTCTATCACACTCTATCAGAACATGATGGTTAGTTTTATCTTCCATATACATTTTTTCCTACATGAAATACTAATATATGTTATCTTGAGTGTCCTTTATCACTTCTCTTTCTTTATTTTGAAGTGATATTTTTATTGACTCTTTTTTCGATGAGGAATTTTCACTGATGTTTCTGAGCCCAATTTTAAAATTGTGAAGATGCAATTTCCAGAAGGGGGAATGATGTAATAAACCAAGTGTTTATAGAATAATAATTTTTCTTTTCTATTAATATTTATTAATAAGATATTAATTTTACATTAAAGGGGATTCTTTTTTTAATAGAGTACTCAACACCCAATAATAAGTTTCTTCGAAATCTTACGTTGCCCACAACTTTGAGTTGTACTAAAAAATAATACAATAATATTATTATTGTAAATGATAGTTAATTCCTAGACATTGGAATAGATGGAATGAATAGTACCATCTGAATTTTGAAATAATTTTTACACATGTTTTAATAATGAATCATTGGTTTCCAGATTTTTTATCAATGGAAATAAAAACCAATTGAATATAAACGATGTGTTTTTACGAAAAACTATTTAAATAGAGAATAATTATGTTTATAAAATCATATAAATATTAATAAGTATTTATTTATTTAAAAATAAATTTTATATATTAAATGAAAAATTTTAAAATCATATTATATTTTTTCTAGATAATACATAAGAATAAATTCAATTTTTCAGATAAAAAAAGTATTTTCCTAAAAATGCAGTTTTACCACCTTTTGATGGAGAACCCTTTTTGAATTTTGTTTTTTTAGTTTTATATGTTCTATTTTCAAAAATAAAATTAATCTATAAATACGAACCCAAAAATTTACTTAGGTGAAATTTTGGGTAACTTTATAATAAAGTTCATTTATAATGAATAGTGGAAAATACTGTATTTTAATTCAAAACCACATATTCATCTAATTTATTTATACAATTAGATTTTCATTTTAATTTGATTTAAATTAAAATTGGATTATTTTTTTATTATTTAATCCAATTATGGTAATTGGATGTAATTTCACATTTTAATTGGATATAAACAGAAGTCAATCTTTTAGTTGTCTTTACTTCTTAAAAACATGTTTTTTTCTTTCGACAATGGGAATTAATTTTAAATTAATTCCTTAAACTTATTTGTTTTGAATTTTGAAAAATAGATTCCATATTTGTAATCATAAGGTCCAAATTGTTAGAATAGTTACCTTTTATTTTTTGGACATTATGAATAGTAACATCAATAGTTTTTTTATTTACGATGTTTAAAGGGTTAATCTCTTAAATAAGGGTAGAAAATAATATTAAAATAATATTAAACTACCCTAACAAAAGTCCCAATTATTTTTCTTGATATATTTTCGAAAATGGGAATCCTTGAGTCTATTTTGGGACCTCATGGAGCCACATGGATGTGAAAATCACATTTTATAAGAATTAATTTAATGTAAAGAGAAATATAACATAAACATCTACCATTTACAAAAAAAATATACGGGGTTATATAAATGAGATATTTGACTATAAATAATATATTATAAAGAAAATAATATTTCCTATATCATGTTATTTTATTTATAAATTTTAGACATTTAATAAATAAATTAAATTATGAAAAAATCATGACGTTGTGATTACATTATTAATAAAGAATTCAAATAAATGTTATTATAAATATTAAAATAAATGTAATTAGAATATTTTTATGATGTACAATAATTTTCAAGATTATATCGACATATTATCTTTGATTTAATTTCATTGGTTCAATGTAATCATGTTTTTACGACTTTGAAAAAAATTAATTACTTTATAATGTCAACATTGAAATAAATGAGATTTAAAAAAACAATATTTTATTAAATTATATAATAGTCTTAAAATGATATTATTCATCCAACTGAAAAATATAATCTTAAAAATATCATTAATGATCCACTTATGGTTTTCTTATAAATTTATAGTATATATAGTTACCATATATTATGAAAATTCAAGAAGACATGGTAAGAGTTAATGTTTTTAACTAAGGGTTAAAGATAAAAGATATGGTTAATTGTGTGACCAAAACATGTATAAAACCCACTGGTTGAGATTTTTTCAACTCAAAAACATTTTAAGTTTGAAATAAATTAGTTTGGGACCATTTAAAACCAAATAAAAATTTATAATAAAATAATATTTCCAGACCTTACTAAAGTGACCCTCTTCCCTCTTATAAAATCCCACCAACTCTACCCACATACTCAAACCTCTAATGCACATTGTATCATCCAAATTCTAATAAAATATTCTTCCAAAATCTATAACTTACTTTAATAATCCATACATGGAGAACAAGTCAATTCAGGGAAGCCTTTTGGCTCAAATCAAAAGAAGTTACCTGATTTAGATGTAATGTATTCTCTCATGTTTCATTCATTTATTTTCCCTCTCCACTACCTATGCTCTAATTATCCTTTTATTAACTAACAAAAAAAGTATTTTTAATTTTATAGGATTTTTTTCTATGATAATTATTTGAACTAAACTTATACACACATCCATCTAATGGATATTAACATACTGTTTTTGTGTATGGTGAACTATTGCCTCACGACACGACGATTCTTCTTTTTTACCCTATGTCCTCTCATGGTGGCCATTACAATGGAACTATATTTATATTTGATTTATAATATATTTATATTTTTTCTATTCTTATGTAATTTTTATTTACATAAAACCTTTATTTTTTCCATAATTTTTAAATATGATAATTTAATTTGAGGAAATGCGGACTACCACCCCCTCAAAGTGACATGAGTCATTCACGCCATACATGGAATGTATAAAGGATAATGTTAATGAAATTATGTAACATATATAACATATTATTTGATATTATAATTATAATATACCTATGTATCATTTAATTTTAAATTCTATTAATATGACAAATAAATGAAAGTAACATTCATGCGTATGTGAGGCCAACAATCTACATGAACGATGCATTTCATTTATTATCTCCAAATGTTATAGACTATTATAAATACATATATATTGTATATAAATTATATTTAAATCATTTATATCATTATGGAGATGATTTAATTTTGACTACATGGAAAATTACATCAAAACTAGTTCATTTTAAACTTATGTATTGAATATCGACAAAACGACCGATATAAATTAAATAATTATGTAATTTTTATAACCCGATGAATTGTCCTAAAAAATAAATAATAAATTTGAAAAAAGTTATGAATAAAGTAAAAATTGACCTAATTTTATTAATCGGGGAAATAAATAATGAACGAGACCATTCGGGATCAAGATAAGGGACATCATCTCAATCTTCATTCATTGAGGCATATTTTGGTTTATACATGACCTTATTTTATACGATGTATAATTATACCATTTTTCTTTTAATTTAATTCAATGGTTTTAAAAATGAATCTTTTTCTCTGATGTGTTTTACTCAACTAAAAATGAAATGTTTTTTAACGTATGTGGTAACAATGACCTTTCTGCCGCTGTGAGCATTATTTGATATTCGGATTCCTTAACAAGATGTAATCTTTTACAGGGAAAATAAATACCATATAACTATTTTACATTTTTTTATTATTAAAAATGGTTTGTAAAAATAATTGATTATGTCAATATATTGATATTAAATATTGTGATTGCAATGTGGAAAAGTTATCTTTCCTTTATGCTTGTTTGATGTGTTATGATTTTGTTATGGATTTTGAGCATTATTTACGTATATGGGTGGTTCCATGATAAACTGAGGGTGGGTGAGCCCGAGATTGATCTCTAATTAATTATTTAACATGAAGGAGGTAATGGATAATGTTTCTCCTAAGATATTTAGGGAATAAACTGTGATGTGTATTCAAAATGTAACTCCCTATGTTTCTGTGATAGATACAATGTAAGTTGTTATGGATGCCTCAATTTACCTTTACGATTTATGATTTATATGTTTTATTCATAAATCTTATAACTTCATGAGTTATGATAAAGAGATTATGTTTTATGACTAAAAATATGATTTCATTGTTTTGTATGTATTCATGGACTAATGTTTTCTTTCCTTATTTTATATCCCATACTGTGCTTTTTATGCTCATCCCATGTTTTTTTAAATGTGTTTCACAGGTTATAAAGAAGGTTAATAGAAAGGAGGAATTCAAGAATATTTTTATCAAGAAAATAATTCTTATTTTAATTAATGAGTTTTATTATTGAGAAATAATTGGATAGAGTAGAAGTGTATACATTGTAATATTTGAGATGTAATGTAACAGTTGTGGCCTAATTATCTAAAACATTAAACCTGAAAATATCCTCAATGTGATTTTTTGACTAAACTCACAATTATGTAATGTTTAAGGATGAGGACTTATAATGATCACAAATTTTTGTAATATATATTCACATAGAATGAATTGAACATGAGATTGAGAAGATGACTAGAACTAATCAAGGATTATTATTGCATGATTCATTACCATCATGGAAAAGCAATCAAATTGGCTGATGCATTGAGTTGGAAATGTAATGCTACCTTAACCATGATAAATTTGGAACATGACACATTGGTTAATAGTTTGATAAATTTTATCTTAAATGTTGTTGGTGTAGGAAATTGATCTATTTTGTTTTATGTGTTAGTACAGTTATCTCTATCAGATAGAATTAAGTAAGAGCATAAGTAAAATCACGAGTTACAGAAAAGGTATAATTGGATAATAAAAGAATGTTTCCTGAATTTAATGTTGATGTATATTGTTTTTTGATATTTGGGAAGATATTTTGTGTGTATTACTACATTTAAACATGTTAAAGAAGAATGGTAGTTACCTAAGTGGATGCTTAATCCTTTTCCACTACTAGACTTGAAATGGGAAAATTTCTTCTATGGATTTCATAGTGGGATTACCAAAGACATCTACAGTTAACAAGGAAATCTAGGTCGTTGTTGATCGTTTGACTGAATATTCTCATTTTCTTCCTATTAGAGACACCCTATCTCTAGATCAACTTTATTAGTTCTATCAAAAGGATATAAACAGGTGATATGGAGCACTGCTCTCCATTGTATCTGATTATGATCATAGGTTTAATTCTATATTTTGGAAAGACATTCAGAAGTTATTGCGCACAAAATTAAATTTCAGCACAACCTTTCATCCTCAATGTGATGTAAATTTAGAGAGAAAAATTCATACATTAGAGGATATTCTTATATCTTGTTAAATGTATTATAAGGGAAGTTGGGATTAACATCTTTTATTTTTTGATTTTTCTTATAATAAATGTTTTCATTCTTGTGTAATGATGGATCCTTTTGAGGAATTATATGGAAATTGGAGTCAAGCTCCATCATTTTCCAATGATGTCATGGAATGGAAGTTGATGGAACCATAATTAGTAGTGTAAGTGTATGATAATGTGAATATTATCTAACAACATATGAGGATAGCTCAGAGTAGGTAGAAAATTTATGCAGATAATTAGAGGAAAAACCATTCTTTTGAGCTAGGTGATTATTTATTCCATAAAATATCACCACAAAAATGAGTTATGAATTTTGGTAGGAAAGGGAATTTAATTCCATGGTTTGTTTGACCTTATTAAATCATATATAAACTTGTATATGTTTCCCACCGAGTAGACTTAACTCCAAGTTTATCTCTGGTACACAGTGTTTTTCACGTATCGATTTTAATAATGTATGTGCAAGATCCATCTCATGTTTTGAAATTAGAAGTATTTTAGTTGAAAGAGGACCTTTATTATGTGAGTAAACCTATTCCAAATCATTATTTTAAAGAAAAATTATTATGTAACATGGTAATTCAACATGTTAAGGTTTTGTGGAGAAACCATATGATTGAAGACACAACATGAGAATCTAAAACCGCTATGATGGAAAAGTATCCCAATTGGTTTAGTTAGTAAATAAAATAATGAGCAAAAAAATTCCAATATGGGGACAAGGATAATTTAAAAACCTAGGTATGTATAGAAAAATTTGTTATCATATTTATTAATATTCTTGAATTAAATTATTATATTCACTATGTTATGTTATAATTAAAAACAATTATTAATTTTATGGTTATTTATTTAAAAAATTTATTTTTAAATTACATAATTTTATTTATGAATTCATAATTTAAAAAACATGTTAGTATAATTTTTGATAATTTTATGAAAAATTAATTTTTTGGTGAATAGTAAAAAATCAATTTTTTAAATATGATATCTTTTATGATATCAATGAGAGATAAATATGATATAAATTTTCTTAAAATTATTGAATAAACTAATTATAATTTTATAAGGGAGATTTTGTACATAAATTATTCTGAACATGTAAATTATATTTTATTTCTTGATATGTATACAAGTCAGTATCAGTGCCGACGTAGTGCCTCCACAGTATTGGAAAATGCCAATTTGGATACTTATAGATAATAATTGATGGCTAATTTTTTTCTTTATTTGTTTTAATTATTATATATATTTTTTCTATTTATATATAATTCTATAGTTATATAACATTAGTTTTATAAGAAATTCCTATACAATGCTTGTGTAAGGCTATAAAAGGCAAAATCAACAAATTAAATAAGTTTTCTTGACATGTATATGAGTAAATATACATAATGAACGAATTTAGAGGACTATTTTGAATATAATTAATGTATTATTATGATAATAATTTATTTTTAATTTTTCTAAATGAAATAACTATCTTCAATTCTTATGTAACGCTGATGTTGTGGTTCTGCAAGTAGAAGAAAAAAATGTTTTTAATTTAACTTTTAAGTACCACTAAATTACCAAAACATGACTAATTATTTTTATAGAATCTATTTTATAACATTATCTTAATTTTATTAAAATAGTGGACATATTTTACCCACATGAATCACTTTAATCACTTTATAATATTTTATTTTAAAGGAAGTCAAGCTTTTCACAATATGGTTTTGCATTTGTATAATATTTTATTATATAGTTTTCTGGAAGTTTTTTTCCAAAATAAAAAGTCTTATAAATGATAATAAAATTATATTTTTCATGGAATTTTATTTTTAATTTTTAGTGGATAAATAATTACCTTAATTTCTTGTACAAAGACGATGTAGTAATTATTTAATTAACGAATAAATAAAACTAATTATATTAAAAATAAAAAAAATAAATGTAACATGATATTTTTAATTTAATTAATGATTTCCATATATTAATATGATATGTATAAAATATATTTAAAAATGTATTGAAATATGAATCTTTGTTTTGATTTTTTGAAGTCATAGTTATGAATAGTGTTTAATTTGAAAAAAGTTTGTTTTCTTAAAAAAAAATATTTTATTAAATTATTTCAAAATAAAAAAAACTTTAAAAATAAATAAAATGATAATATTTATTCTAAAATGTAATATCATGTGAGGTATATGTCTTTTTTATGACTTTAACACTATTTTAAACATATTATATTTCAATATTTGAAGTAATTCTTAAATAGCCACTTAATTCAATTATAAAAGGAGACTCATACCTTCACAAAATTTCATCACCTTTAGCATTCTTGATCAACCAAACTAGAAAAAATTACCTTCTCCTTATCTCTTCACACATTATTGTTCTTATAGTATAATAAAAATAACACTTCTAAGAGCCTAAGGAGGTTATCAAGGAGAAATATTCAAGAGGTAAAATTCATTCTTCTTCTCTTTTATTTTTTTAACTTATTCCATCACTACTGGAAATAATATCTATACCAACGGTTTTGGGAAAAACATTGGTGTAGATCACTTATATGGATATATACCAATGGTTTGGCCAAAACCGTTGCTATAAGTCACTAATTTGGACATATACCAATGGTTTTGGACAAACCGGTGGTATATGGGGGACCAATACCAACGGTTTTCCCCAAACCATTGGTATAGGTCCAGAAATCAAGGAATCTTTACAAACGGTTCTCAAAACCGTTGGTATAGGTCCATACCAATGGTTTTGAGAGCCATTGGAATAATTACATTTGGTTTTTATGTAATCTTATTACAGTGAACAATAAATAAATCAAAATTTATAATATTTATAATATTACATATATAAATTTATAAAATTATGTTCACACAAGTCAACTTAGGTCGTTCAATCATAAAATAGAGGTACTGCGATCAAAACCAACAAAATACTTCTTCTTTTTTAAATACATATACCATCGGTTTAGTGGAACTGTTGGTATAGAGTTTTCATATTTCTTATACCAATGGTTTTGAAAACGGTTGGCATAGAACTATCCCCACAGCTTACTTGGAAATGGTTCTCCAAACCATTGGTATAGGATATACCAATGGTTTGGAGGCCTATACCAACGGTTTCAAACCTTTGGTATAGGGTATTTTTCTAGTAGTGCATATAATCAACTCCTACAAAATTTTTAATGAAAAATAAAGTATCATATATATATTTTATTTTTTTATTTATGGAATATTCATTATAAAATATCTTGTCTTATCCTTTTATACTTAAATTATGAAATAATCATCCATGGTGTGTCAATTCACCTCCTTCATGGATGCGAAGTTTTTTATTCAATTTACCGAAATAATGGAAAGTTTAATTCTCTTATAATTGTTTAAAATGACCAAAATATTTTTATTTTATCACTTTTGGAGTATTATTTCTATTTTATAAGCCCATAAAAACTGACCCTGGAAACCATGAAAACAGTGCACCTGAAACAATGGAATAACTAAATATTATTAATAAATAGGTGGAAATTGTTATAAAAAGATTATTTAAGATATTATAAAAATGATTATATTTCTTTAATAAATTAATAACACTATTCAAACAATTATAAAATAGGTTTTAACCCTTTTTATGGATGTCAAACCTGAGGTAAGAGGCCCTTTAATTGAAACATTTCTTTTAATGTTTTAGAGGTTTATTCTGCTAAATCATTTTATTTCATGTCCATGTTTTCAAAATGGGTATTATAAAAAATTATAAAATTTCATTTTTTTAATTTTTTCAATGAGGTATCTTTTTCATGTTTTTATGTAAGGTATTTTCCTTTTAGAACCATTTTAAATGTATCTTTTATAAAATAAAAAAGGTTGTTTTTTACATGTCATGTGAAGTTTCTATTTATTTCCTTATTCTTTAATACTATAATGTTTCCTGTATGTATTTTCATAGTTATTTTTGAATAATATTAATTCATTATTATGATTATAGTTTTTATATTTTAAAATTTATTTTTATGAAAAGGGTACTTTGATATTTGAATGGGTTTTTACATGGTTTTAAATGAGTTATCAAGTGTTTTACTCATGATATGTTCCTTAAAAGATGTTTATTATGGCTTGATCCCACTATAGATCAATATATGGTGTATTTAGATCCATTATATCTCATTATATGATGGTTTGAACCACATTATAGCTCAAGAAATGATGGTTGATCCATATTATAGCTCTCTAATGCATTGGGTACTCCAGAGATAAAAGTCAACCAAAAGGTTATTCCCTTTGTAAGGGTAAATGTACGAGTTATATGCTAAATATGTATCAATTAAACTATATTATTTTCATATTCATGCTAATGAGTTTTCAAAAAAAATGGGTTTCAATGAGTTTTGATGTTTTCATTAGACTAATAATTTTATTTCTTTATGTTTCTTATGGATCTTTTAATGCTTTCCCCATGTTTTAAATTTTTTTCACAGGGAATAAGAATATGTTAGAGAAAGAAAGGATTCAATTTTAATGTTATGAATATTTTTCAAAGAAATCATCTTTTATTTTAAAAATATTTATATTGGAAAAAATGGATATTGTTTTACTAGTATCTTCTTCGTATGAATATAGTTTTTTATGTATGTATTATGACATTATTCTCTAAAAATATAAACCTAAAAATTTATTAATATAAAATAAAGTATGTTCTTGACTAAAAATCAATATTTTGTAATGTTATAAAAATGATTCATTATATTATATTTTTTTAGTATTGTAAAATCATGGGTAAATTTTCACAAATCACCACTAGTATCCATATAATCCATGAAATCTTTAGATATTAGTTACTATAGTTTATCCATGCCATTGTTCAATAACATTTTTCTATTAAGTATCATTTAATATTCTATTTCTTATGATTACATGACTCATTAATTATTCAATATATAGATAAACTTCACATATGAGAAATTTGGTATATAGTTCCCTATTTCATTAGGTCTTTGACAAAAAAATACAATTGACCTTCATTCTCTTCCCTCTTCGGAAATATATATAAAAAATGATATGATTACAAAAAAAAAATTATCAAGGTATTCTCTAAATACCCTATTCATTTTATCCATGAAGATACCATGCACATTTGTATGCCCATGTTTCATCACTATGAATTCATAGTGACCATTCATTATAGAGAAAGTTTCCTTAGAAAAATTATCATTTTTGACACTTAATTAATGATATCCAGATTGAATATTAATATTTCAGGAGTACTAAAATATTTTGAGATGATAAAATAGGTCATCGATACGGGGTATATGATACCTATTTTTATCATATTTTTAAGCTCATGATAATCATTGAAAATGGGCATTTATCAATCCTTCTTTTTGAAAAAGAGGAGTGGTGAACCCCATCCTAAAACACTATATAGACTCATTGAGATTGAAATGGATCCAGGTATGAGTTCAATTGAAAACTCAACCCCATCCTTTGGGGTAATTTTAGATAATTCCTCTAAAAATACATCAGTATAATCCCATGAAATAGAAATTTTATCAATTTTGAACTCCTCTACAATCATTTGACCTAGAAGTCCCTCATTTATGAGTATCAAAACCCATATAATATGATTTTCATCCAAATAGTGGTCATGATCATTCTTAAATTTAGATTTTATCACATTATTATTCAAGATAGGTAATGTGATTTCATTTTATAGAAAATTGAAATGTTATATAGGTTGGGAATGCTAATACATGCCACAAATTATGTCAAATTCCACAAAGGGAATAATATATAGAACCATGGGGAGTATATTTCCACATATTATGATCGAAAATGAGTTATATATGTAATAAATGATCATAATGACACTAGGAGTTTTCAAATATGTTCCATATCTAATCCTTGATGTGATAAATCACCATTCTTAGAAGACATGTATGATTTGAAAGAATGAGGAGAACCAAAATCAGATATAGAATTCATAGTTCTAGTGTGAATAATGAGCGTACCTTTCATCACTTCATTATTTTAATCCACCTCAATCATAGTGATATCATACCATCTTTCTCATTCCCATGGTTTATTATATTATATGGGATTATTCTCTTTATTAGCTCTGTGGTTAAGGAATTGGTTTTCATAATGCTTAATCTCTTTGGAATTGATTCATTAAAGTGTGGGTGATGCATTAGTTGGGAAATTTTTTTATTCCACTATGTTAATTATCCATTTTTCAGTACTTAAATCTTTTTGAGCTAGGTTTCCTCCTTCACCATTAATAAAACACTTATTGGATCCCCTTTAGAACTTACCCAGGTGCCTCCTCCCAATTCTTAACATGTAAACAGTTGGAATTTCTTTCTCACTTATGAGTTTACTTTTTTTCAATCTATAATAATGAGGTTCTCTAGTTTCTATCTCCACCTTTTGAACAAATCCAATGATTTATTCATATATTACAAAGTAATCTATGGATAATTCCTTTTAAATACTTGTCTTTATGCCAATAATGAATCAATTTATTTTACTCTCATGGCCTGAGATAAAACTAGAGGAATGAATTAAATGATTCATCGTGTCTTACTTATATATAACAGTGAATTCATCATCAATTTTTGCAACTCCCACAATTATCTTTCCATATTCATGTGAAGAATTCAAGGACAAAATAAAGTAAAGAATACTTTCTTAAACTCATCCCATTTTATGGAGTCTAATTCCTCCATTTTCATAATATTATAAATGATATTATACTATTGTATGAATAACCTTTAAAATGGTTAATTTACAAGATAGTAATATACTATTCTAGGAATTGTAGAATGGGAAAATACCATTTCCTTCATATTTATTCATTTGTGAAAAATAAGTGGATTCAACAATCCACTGAATGAGGGTGGATTTTGTATCCATAATGACTCTATCAAATGTTTCTAACTCCTTAGTAAATTAGGTAGCTCAAAATGGGTTTTTATTTTTATTAATACCTTGGGAATGTTGTGTGAGACTGTCCCCAATATTATCTACTCATACTCCCATCATTTTTGGTTATTTATTGAGATACTAACTTCATTTCCCAACAAAACCATTATTAAATTAGTTTATCGTTATACGAAACATATCATAAAAATAGATTAAAAATATGATAATAATTAAATTAATAAATGTATAAAAGACTATTAAATTAAAAAAACTCATAAATGATGTGAAAAACCTAACATACAAATATATAAGTTTCAATCTAGGTTATCCAATATCATTTTGCAATTTGGTTTTCTAACCTAAATTTTTTCAAATTAATAATAGTGATTCATAAATAGAATGTTTATTAACCCAATAATATACCTCATGAGTGTTGTACTAGGTGTGATGTTAGACCTATTAGTTACGCACTGAGTGAAGATTAAGATTACAACTAATCCACCCATTTCAATGTTATTACCCCTAGTATCATTTATACCAGTTCCAACAACCAATTTTTTAATTCTATACAAAGATTCCTTTACTAGGAAACCACTCCATATATATATTAAACAATTTCAGGATATTATCCAATATTTACACTTATCCTTTTTTATTTTCACTAAATCTATCTCATCCTAATCCCCAAAATAACTAAACTAATCCTACAAAATAACTAATTCTTCCTTTGATACCAAAATAGGTTAACAATACATAGACTCCCATGTAGTTTTCCAAAGGCAGATAATTTACAAATAGTCATTGATACCAAGTGAGATGACCTAAGCTGAACATATGTTTATTTTACATCACATACATATGTTAAAACGTATGTATCATAAATAATAAAAACATATCATGAGCCAAAGGATTAGTGTTTTGGATGATAAAACTCATAATAAATTTATATTATAGTAATAATCAATATTTATCTATTATCTAACAAAACTAGACCCCCTTATAGACTTATCATAGGATATAATCATCTTCATAACCTTGGGAATGAGAACATATTAAAATGGGGAGTTCTCACACTTAGTAAGTGAAAATATATCAATAAATCATAATGGTTAGATAAAAAATGTGATTAAACATGAATAAGAGATGTATATATTATAAAAATTTAATGGAATCATATGTTATGATCATTAAAATTGTTTTCTCATTAATTATTATGATATAGAAATGTAATACCACGCAAAATTCATAATGGAAGCCCACAAATTACAACATGTATTAGAAAAATATGAAAATCCTCTTGAATCATGGGAATATAATATAAGAAATCATGATGTAATATAAACACAAAAGAAATAAAAGAATATAGAAATACCAAATTCATGAGTCACCCACTCACAACCAAGCTTGAAGACAGGATTAATCATATCCCTGAATACTTATCTCATGAGTCAACACCTTTGTGAGCCGGACAATTATTCCCACACTTGTGAGAAAAATTAATTGAACCAACATATATATATATATATATCATGAGATATAAAATATTAACCAATGATTTAGATGGAGATATATGTCCCAAAACTTCAATAATGAATACATATATGTTCCACATCAAATAGTATTGCATAACGTGATATATAAAGTATATTAGTCGATACAAAAACATAAATTACCAAAAAATAATACATATAAAAGAAATTTATATGGTGGTTCATGAAAAATAGTTTCCATGGAACTAAAAACATTAGAGATAAATAGGAAAATGATAGAAAAACCATATAATATTTTTTAGAAAATTTATTTAACATTGTCATAAAATATGAAGTTATATGTCACATTCAAGTGTAAATTTTGAAAAGGTGAAGAGAAATTTTTTGAAAATATTTCATTTTGAAAAATAATAGTCAATAATGGATATTTTAAAATTTTATATTGACTTTGTTAATAAAATTTGTATTCTAATATAAAATTTATAATTAATAAGGGAAATAAACATTTAAACATTTTAAAAACACCTTTATTGAAACCCACACCATAAAGAGAGTGATAAATATTCAATTTGAAAAGAGATAAAAAAAATTCAAATAACACTACAAATAATATGATTTTTATTTCAAAAAAAAATTAGAACATTTGTGGTAATAGTGAATATGGATAATGAATATGGTGAGCTTTTTAAGAGAGGGAACAAATTATTCTTAACAATTTAAAATTTTATTAAGAAATAAATTATTTAAATAATATGTATTTGATGTGAATATTTAATTCTCTAGAAAATATGGAGTAAAAGAAATAAAACATCATCATATGATAGAAGAAAATAATCTTGTTAAACAATAGTCATGGAGTAATCGTTGTGAATCATGAAAAGAATTCATGTTAAGAAGAACCATTAATATTAATCTCATATTTCGTGAAAGTAATTTATTCTCTTATATCATAAAAATAACCATTTTAATCATATAATTCATAACACTATTCCTACATATTATAATTTATAATATTTAATTATAATCATTTATTATAAGTTCTATGTTTAGTTAATGTATATTTTCATTATCCGATGTTGCAATCATCTCACATATGTTTTATAATCATGACATTAAACCCTATTCCGGGATACCATTATAACCATTCCCAAATTAGAAAACATTTTGAAATCATTACATTCTAATGATTTATACATCCCCATGTAAATTCAATGGAATCCATTTTCAGGGTTTCCGATAATGAAATACATGATGAGCTTGTTCTGGGTAATTTAAAGATATCAATGAATTACTTTATAGTGGTCTATAATATTTGTGACATCATTTATGAGACATATTTATTAAATATATTAATATTTAATATCATATATACCAATTAAATATATATTATAACCATATACATAGAGTGATGATTAAAAATAGTATATGTCGCTCCATAGAGGTGGTAGTTCTCACATACACAAGAATTATGTTTTCATTTTTCAAAGAATGGAAAGAAGGTAGAAATTGATTTTATTATATCAGAATATTAATTATGTTATAAAATTCAAATTTATTCATTAAATATACCCTTTAAACCAGATGAGAAATAAGATTATAAAAAATTGACCATGTCGCTCCATGGAGGTGGTGGTCTGTATGTATACATGGATGGTGTTTTTATTACTCAAAGGATAAGGGGAGAAGATATATAAAATTTGTAGCACAAATACAATAACATAGTAGTATATTAATGATTATAATGTCATTATTTTGTGGATGTATAATATAAATTGTGGTACAAGAAGAATAAATATACAAATATAATTGAAAAAGTGTGATTTTGGATAAACATACTCATTGGAATAAATCCTTTACAATTTGGATGAAGGATTTGAGTGGATATCCTTTATGGATAATAGAACCTGTAGAATGTGTATAGAAGTTTTGAGGAGGGATTTTGGTAGATTTTAACTTAACTAATGTTACTATTTTCTAAGGATAATTACTTTGGTGATATTCAACTTTTTTTAACTTAAAGGAGTAGTATTTTTATAATAAAATAAATGGAAAATTAATTGTTTAAGGTAAGTTGTTTCAAAAGTGGACAATAATTGAGAGAAGATGAGTGTTGGTTCAGAAACTATTTTTTAACCTTGGTAATGAATTTTTTAAATTTAATATAAAATTAACCTTATTTATAATTTATATATTCTAATTCAAAATATGAAAGTCATTTAATAATATTAAATTCCTAAAAGTGAAAAAATTATTTTTGAAATTATATATATTTGACAAGTAAATATATAGTTTTGGAAAAAAAATAACTTAGATTATAAAATTATTGATATAGGTTTGTAAATTAAAATTAATATTTTTAAATGGATAATTTATATATTAAATACATATTTTATTAGGATTTTTTTTCCTAAATGTTTAATTAATTGTTATTTACTGATATCATAAAATTATTGGAATTTATAAAATCAGTAATTTATATTATTCACCTCAAAATCATTTTTTTAGAAAACTACCAAAACTAATTATAAGAATGTTTTTTTATTATCAATCCAAAGATTATTTTCAGTTTTCCGAATAAAAATTTTAATGTTTAGAAATTTTACATTTAAATTGTAGAATAATATATAATGAAATATCTTTTTATTACAAAATAAATTTTTTAAAAGATTTACTAATCTTGTTTTGATTTCCTCATCATTTACTAATTAAATTAGTGTTATTTTATTAATCATATCAACAATATATTTTATTATCATTCAAATATAATATTCTTAGTTTATTTAAATAAAAATATATTATGCATAAGAATCAAATTTTAGAATAAGTACAATTTCAGAAAAAATGATCTTATAATTGGTTAGTTATACAAATTGAATTTAATAAAATAATTTGTACAAAAAGTGACCTTTATTTTTCTTTATATATATATATATATATTTCATTGTGTGGTTACCTCAATTTTTACCCCCAATTCAACGGTTAATTTATGATAGTCATATTTATATAAATAAAATGTATCACTATTCATTTTTGATTTGGTGTTATTGTGAAACAAGCTATTTAACACAATATTTAATTTATGGAGGAATATTTAACAAAATTATGTGTTGTTACATTATACACCCCTTAAAAATTATTTCATTCATGAAATTTTATTTCAAGTATGAAAAAAAAAGTGAGGATAGTTGTATCTCATTGCATCGCCAGGATCCCAATTAGCTTAGTAAAATATGGGATTACTTCATAGAATAATAAATTGATTAGTGTCCTTGTTCTGTATCACATTTTTCTATTATATCTATAATTTAAACATGTTTTTACTTATATTAAAGACCTTGTTGCAATTTCATGGCTTCAATGTTCAATACATGTGATGGGTCTTGTATGTGCTTCTTCAAAAGTGATACATGGTATACATCATATACCTAGGTGATGTCTAGATGGAGTTTTAAGAAATAAGATAATTCCCTGACATGATGAATGATCTAAAAAGGACTGGTATACATAGGGATCAACCTTCATTTATTCCCAAATATCATAACCCATTCCCAATGAGATAGCTAGAGGAATACCTTGTCACTAACTAAAAAATATAAATATCCTAGAATATTATATGCATAACTCTTATAGATCTTTTTTTCAATTTTCACATACTGTTAAAAGGTTTGAAACATCACTATAACATCTTGGATAATGTCCATTCCAATAATATTCCACTCTCCAACTTCATCCCAACATGTTGGAGTCCGATATCTATTCCCATATACAGCCTCATATGGATCAAAATAAAAGATAGAATAGAAACTGTTGTTATATGAGAACTCTATCAGGGGATGGTATTGGTCCAAATATAACACCCCAAGGTTTTAAAAATAAATTTAATTTAATTCATGAAACATTGAGTCTCTACATAATGACACTTTGTTTTAAGGATATAGTTATTAACTAGTCATTAAACATAATTTTTCCTCTTCTATGTTTTGAATTTTGATAAATGTACATACACAGTTGCGATCAATAAGTTATTTGGAGTCCGAAAGGACCAACATAATTTTAGTTGAATAGTAACATATACTTATGGATAGTAACATCTCATTATGAATGGAAATATTACCCGTATTAATAGTTAATCAGCCAAAATTATAGTTTCTTTACCCACGAATGTATAATAAAATGAAATCTTATAAGTGAAAATATGATCATTATATATGTGTTGGTATTTTTGTAAGTCATAAATATTTAATTAAAATTTTATGATTAATTATATGGTTTAAATGAAAAATTATTTACATGAAATGTAAACATAAATTATTATCTAATGTTTATAAGATAATTTTATTATACCTAAATTAATTTTTCAAGGTGTTATAAAACTAGTTATAGTTTCAAAATCAATATTTATCAAATAAATTATGATTTTAATTAAAAATTTGATTTATCATAATCAGAAAATTATTTTGATAAAATGGAGTTAATTTTTTAATTCTACATTTCAAAAAATGGTTTGGGTGAATTTTTTGTATTTTTCTATAATACTTGACTTTTTGGCTGAATTGTGAAATTCGATAATTTACGAAATTTGCTAAATAAATGAATTTTGGAATAATGCTTGAGTCATGGATGATGTAAATGGAAATTGGTTCCAGCTCACATGCACATATTACTATTTTTCATCACAATAATAAATACTATTCTTTATCTTGAGCAAAAATATAAAACTAATGATTAAAATAATGGAAAACCCCTCCTCTCATCCACTATAAATACCACCTACACCCCACTTCCTCTCAAACCTCTCAAGATAAGATAATTTTAAAAATTACACCAAATATTCTTACAAAGTCCCTTCCCCATGTCGAATACCTTTTTTTCTCACCAAAAGTCCAGTAACAATGGCCTTATGAAGGATCTCAAGGAGAAGAGATCAAGAGCTAAAAATCCTCATTCATTTTCTTTCATTTTCATTTCAATTATTTTTATTTTCTTATACGCTATTCCAATACCCTTATTCAAGATGAATGAAACGTATATTATCAAATATATAATATAATTTTATCATGTTTATGTAAAATTTAACAACTTACTTCTTCTCCACACCCCTCTTATTCTCAAAATGAAAACACAATCCGTGATGTGTTGATTTACCGACATTGTGGACGATACATCTTCAATTTCCATTACTTCTTTGAAATATGGTCACAAAACCATTAATAAGGTTAAATTATATTTTAGTATATGTATCATATGATATATTATGTTATGGAACCAGTGTTTGTGCATATTATTAATTAATAAAACAAATATGGTTCTTAATGATCAGAATTCGCCGAAATAAACTAACGTTTATCACTAATGATTTATCTTACAAATCTTCCTCATACCATATAAAAAATTATATATGGAATAATTTAGCATTCAAGAAATTTTTAATAACATCTCATTTCACTTATAGAATTGTGCTTCCATTTGACCCGAAAATCCTTTACGAAACGACCATGGATATCATGTAATAAATGCACCTGAAACAATGGAAATAACAAAATATTATAAATTAATGGGGGGGAATTATGTTATAAAATGATCAGATACAATGTTAGGAAAATTGTTATTTTACACTAAACTATTAATAACCCTCTTTTAATCATTATAAAGGAGGTTTAGTCAAGTTTTAAGTAAAATGAACCTGAGGTAAAGGAATTCCTAACTGAATTTCCATTCTTTGGGTTAACTTCTACTTTATGCACTGTGTGGTATTGAGATTATTTGTGTGATGATTTTTTTATATTTTGTTTTATTATGTGTATTTAAATTTTATTCACACATCCATTCCATTCTATTAATTCTCACTCCAATTATTAGAGAGTTTCCTTTTAAAATATTTTTAAAATTCACATTAATGAAATTCAAAAAGATTGTTTTTAATACATATAGCATGAAAGGTTTCTCCTAATTTCATGATGATTTATTACCATGATTTTTTTCTTAGAAATATTTATGTTGGTTTGATCCCATTATAGCTCAACATATGATGGATTGAGAACATTATATCTCATGATATGTTGGGTTGAGCCTATTATATCTTAAGATATGATGGGTTGATCCCATTAAAGATCATTATATGATGGGTGATCCACATTATAGATCTCCAATGCATTGAGTACTATAGATATGGAAGTTGACCGAATGGTTTTCCATGTGTAAGGGTAATTTCAAGAGTTATATGATAGATATGTCTCATGTAAACTATAAGTGGTTTCTATACATGCTATTGAGTATTTATGAAATGAGTTTTATTAGGTATTTATGTTATCACTTGACTAAATATTTATTTTTTTATATCCCTTACTGTGCTTTTTGTTCTCATCCCATGTTTTTTAAAAAAAATCTCAGGTTATAAGGATGTGTAATAGAAATAATAAATTCTTGTTAATTGTTATTATTTTTTTCAACGAAATCATATTTTAATTGAAAAGTCTTATATTTTGATAGAAATTGATATGTTTTAGTGGTATCCTCATGTATGATTCTGGGATGTTATGTATTTTTTCTATCCTAATTCTCTAAAACTATTATCCTAAAAATATTCTCAATGAGTAAAAATTTATGTTCTTATCAAAAAAACAAGAATATGTAATGATTTTAGGCTGGTTCCTTATAGTTGATATCAGCGGAGAGTTTAGATAACATTAAGGGTTAGGATAATGTTAATAGAATACCATAAATGATATTTAATTTATAGCTGTTTTGAAATTATATAGAATTTAAATATTAACATGATGCTTCATCTGAGATATGTCTATTTATAATGATTTTTTAAAGAAGAAACAGGGAAGCTCAAGTAGTAAGGCACCAAAAGGCTAATATCTGTACAAATCTACTTCCTAGAATCGTGAGAATCTGTACCTAGCAGTTTTTGATAGAAATATCTCTTTTTAAAAATTTGATAATTGGTAGTGGTATCCATTTTAAAGAGGAACCTGACCTACCATGAAGAAACGTGTCCTTTATGGATCATTTTAAAAGGATGTGTTCTCCAGCATTCAGTGGATCCCTAGATATAGTGACAGGAGAAGGATAGATCAGTTCTTTAGAAATGATATTTTATGTCATGGGATGTTTGGAATGTAAAAAGGTAATAGTAGCCATTTATCATTTTGAAGTTGAAGCCAATAAATGGTTGTCACTGGTTAAGAATATGAGAGAAAGAGATGATCTTTATAGTCTAGAATGGGATGATATTAAGAGTCTTTTTCTGGGAAAATATTTTCTAAAAACTATTCGACATAGAATGAGGAAAATATTATTGGAAATAAAGTAGAAAGATGAGGATTTTGTTTTACCATATGAAGAAAATTTTACAATACTGTCTAGGTACATTTTGGATTTTACTCGGGATTTTGATAGTAATATTAATAGATTTTAATCTAGTTTGAAAACATTTTTACGAAGAGCTTTTTGTTCACTAGAGTTTAAAAGCTATGTGAAACTTGTTAGTTGTTATGAAAATGTTGGGATGCTATTTTCTAAAACCCATGTTCTAGGTGATGACAATAATTAAAATATGTCTGGTTGGTAGGAATTGGGGAATAATTTTTCAATGAAATCTGGATGTATGAAAATAAATTTCACTTCTTATGAAAAGTGTGGTATAAAGAATCCTGGTGAATGACTTGTAAATTCTAGGAAATGGTACCGATATAGAAAATTTGGGAACATGTTTCGTGGGTGAAAGGAAAATGATTCGAAAATTAATGAGAAGCCAAAGGTGAAATTATTTAACTCTAAGGATTTAGGTCATTTTGCTAATGCATGTCTGAAGCTAGTCGCTTAGGATGTAAATTTTCAATATTGGAAGCATCAGGGTGTGAAAAAATCCTTTATAACCACCTTAGTAGATGTTGAGATGTATAATGAGGTGGTATCAAATTCATTTATTTTTTTACATATTTTGAAATTGTGTTGTTTGATTCAGGTTCTACGTATTCCTTCTTTTATGAGAAATTTTCTGCAAAATGGTGAATTCCACCACTTGAAATGTTACTAGAAATCATGGTTGAAACAAATGGAAGAAATGTTGTGGAAAAAATTATAAGAATATAACTATATTTGTTTGGTGAAATTGTTCACATGAAAAATGTTTTGTATTTCTTTAATTGGAGTTTGATGTTATTCTGGGTGTGGACTGACTTTATTTTTATCATTATAGAATATATTATAGAGAAAAAAATTTATTTTATAGAAATAGTTTTAGTAGAATGAACCCATATTATTGATAACATATCAGGAATCTATAAAACTGATAAAATATGGAAATGAATTTTATCTTTCTCATATTATTGAAGATAAAGGAACTATCTAGATTAATGATGTTCTAATGATAAATGAATACCTATATGTTTTTCCTGATGATTTCCCTGGTGTTATTTCTAATCGAGAGGTTGAGTTTACTATTGACTTAGTGCCTGATGCTGAGCCAATTTCTAAACCCCTTATCAAATAGAACAAATGATATTTCTAGAATTAAAAAAAGTTGAAGGAATTGTTAGATAAAGGACTCGTTAGAACCATCACTTCTCCATGCAGTATTCCTGACTTGTTTTTTAAAAAGAAATATGGTTCAATGAGACTTCTCATTGATTATAGAATTTTAATATCATCACAGTTAAAATCAAGTATCATTTTCCTCATATCTATGATTTTTTTAATCAAATCTAGGGAGCACAATATTTTTCCAAGGTTGACCTGAGATCGGGGTATAATCAGTTGAATGTAATGGTTGCAGACATCCTAAAGACAACATTTATTACTGGATATGGTCATTATGAATTTGTAGTTATGAAATTTGGGTCAACTAATTCACCTGATATATTCATGGATCTTATGAATAAAAAATTTCATGAGTTATTGGATAAGTTGTGGTTGTGTTTATTGATAACATTCTGGTATATTCTAAAATTAAAGGGAATCATGAAAAATATCAAATTGTTTTTTATCAAACCTTAAATGAAATAAAACTATATGGAAAAGTCATCAAGTGAGACTTTTGGTTACAGAAAATTTCTTTCATTAGTCACACTATTTCTAAATATGTCACAATTATTTATCCTTATAAGATAATTTTTTTTGATGGATGGCCAAGAACTACAAATATAACCGAGATTCAATTTTTTCTTGGTTTGGAAGGCTATTGCTTGAGGTTAGTTGAAACAATTGCATGATTATCTATCCCACAATCTAAGTTAACTCAAAAATGAGTTAAATTCATATGGAAAATAGAATGTGATGATTTTTTTCAGGAATTGAAAAGAATATTTGTGAATGCTTCAACTCTGACCCTAATTTCCAAAAGTGATGAATGTGTTATCTACAATGATGCTTATTTGAAGGTATTTGGTTGTGTTCTAATGAAGAATGGTAAAATAATTTCTTATGCCTCACATTAGTTGAAACCTTATGAGTTAAAATATCCTACACATGATTTGGAACTAGCTATTGTTGTTTTTGAATTAAAAATTTGAAGGCATCATCTATATTGAGTAAAATGTTAAATATATACTAACCATAAAAGATTTAAGTATATATTTACTCAAAAGGAATTAAAAATGAGATAGAGAATATGGATGGAACAAATCATGGATTATGATTTCACTATTCATTACCATCCTAGAAAAGAAAATAGAGTGGCTGATGCATTAAGTCAGAAATATAATGATACATTAACCATGATAAGTTTATAATGTGACCCTTTGGTGAATTATTTGATAAAAATTGGCATGGAATTTTGTGGTGCAGAAAATTACTCTATTTTGTTTCAGGTTTTAGTGAAGTCGTCACTGTCAGATAGAATTATTCCAGCACATAAAGAAGAAGATGAGTTACATAAAATATTGAATTGGTTAATGTGGGTATGTTTCCAGAATTTAATCTTGATAAGGATTGTGTTTTGAGGTTTGGGAAGAGATTAGGTGTTCCTTGTGATTCTTAGTTGAAGAAAGAAATGTTTTGTGAAGCTCAAAGTTCACTATTTTCAGTTTATCCTAGAAACAACAACAATGTACAGAAATGTTGGAGAGTATTACTGATGGAATGTAATTAAAAGAGATATTTCTGATTTTACCATGAAATTTTTGACATGTCAATATATTAAAGTAGAGAATCAGTTTCTAAATGGGATGCTTTAACCTTTACCAATTCTAGAGTTGAAATTTTTAAAATATATCCATAGAATTCGTTGTTGGACTATCAAATACATCTCAATGTAACAAAAAAATCTGGTTTATTACTTATCGTCTGACTAAATATGCACATTTTATTTATATTAGAGATTCTATGTCATTGGATCAGCATTTTCAACTATTCCTCAAATATATTTTACTATTACATGGAGTTCCACTTTCTATTGTATCTGACTGTGATCCCATGTTCACTTATATATTTTGGAAAGTCCTTCATAATTCATTTCACAACGAATTAAATTTCAACACTTCATTTCATCCTCAATATGATGGATAGACTGAGAAAATAATTCATACATTAAAGGATATGTTTTGATCATATTCAATGGATTACTAGGGATGATGGGATCATCATATTCCATTAGTTTAGTTTTCTTATAATAAAATATTTTGTTCTAGTATACTGATGACACCTTTTAAGGAATTGTATGGAAATAGGTGTCGAAATCCGAAATATTGGGATGAAGTCAGGTAAAGGAAGTTGAACAACCCAGAATTAATTGATTAAGTGTTAGAAATAGTTTATATGATTCAGCAACACATGGGGAGAACTTTGAGAATGCAAAAACGTTATACAGATAACAGTAGGAAAGAAATTTCATTTGAGGTAGGTGATCATGTTTTCCTTAAAATCTCTTCTTGGAAAAGTATTATGTGTATTGGTAAAAAAGTAAATAGAATTCCATGGTTCATTGAACCTTATTAAATCATGGATAATGTTGTATTAGAAACCCACCGAGTATATATCCCTACAAATTTATCTCAGGTACATGTTTTTTTTCATGTTTCGATGTTGGGAAAGTATGTTCCAGATTCATCTTGAATTTTGAGCCTAGATGTAGTTTAGCTGGAAGAGAACCTTTCTTATAATGAGAGATCATTTTAGAGTCTTGATTATAGAGAGAAAATATTTCAAAATAAGGTAACTTACTTCATATAGTTTTTGTGGAGAAACCACATGGTCGTAGAAACAACATGGGAATCATAGAATGCTATGAGGGAAATGTACCCTTTATTGTTTTATGACTAAATAAAAATAGAAAGAAAGAAATTTCCAGAAGGTGGGGAGAAAGTAACACCCCATGGTTTTAAAAATTAATTTAATTTAATGCATGAAACACCAAGTCTCATTATAATGATAGTTTGTTTTAAGAAGAGAGTTATAAACTAGTAGTTAAACATAATTTTTTGGCCTCAATGTTTTGAATTTTGAAAACTTGAAATACACAGTTACAATTAGTCAGTTATTTGAAGTCTGATAGGGAAAAAATATTTTTTTTGTGAATAGAAACATACATTTATGAATATTAACATACAATTATGAATAGTAATATGACTATTATGAATAGAAAATCGGCCAAATGTATAGTAACCCCACATATGAATGTATAATAAAATCGAATCTTATAACTGGGGATATGATCATTATATAAGTGTTGGTATTTTTGTAAGTCATAAATATTTAATTACAATTTTATAAATAATTAAATAATTTAAATGAAAATTAATTTTAATGAAATATAATCATATTTATTGTCTTATAGTTATAAGATAATTTTATGATACCTAAATAAATTTATTGTGGTGTTATAAAGCCACTTATAGTTTTTAAAATTGTTATTTTTTGAATAAATTATTATTTTAATTTAAAAATTAAATTTTCATATTTATAAAATTATTTTGATAAAATGGAGTTTATTTGAATTATACAAGGTAAAAAATGGTTGGGGTAAATTTATGGGGTTTTTCTGAAATACTTGAATTTTTGGGTGAATAGTGAAATTCGATAATTTACGAAATGTGCTAAATAAATGAATTTCATAATCATGATTGAGTCATGGATGATGTAAATGGAAATTTTTTCTAACTCTCATGCACTTATTACTTATTTTGGTCATTATAATCAAAACTATTCATAGTCTGGAGAAAAAATATTAAAATAATGATTAAAATAATTGAAAACCACTCCTCTCCTCCACTATAAATATCAACCTCTCCCTCCTCATCCTCTCACACCTATCCAAATTTTATTATTGTCTAAATTCTAACCAATATTCTTCCCATGGAATTTACCCATGTCCAAGACATACAGGTCTCACCAAAAGGACAATACAAAAGTCTTTAAGGCTGATCTTAAGAAGAAGAGATCAAGAGGTAAAAATCATCTTTCATTTTCTTTCATTTTAATTTAAATTATTTTTATTTTCTTATCATATATTCCCATCACCTTATCCAAGAGAAATTAAAGATATAATATCTTATATATATGAGAATTGTATCTTGTTTATGGAAAATTCACCAACTTACTTATTCTCCTCTCCCTCTTATTCTCAAAATAAAAACATCGTCTGTGATGTGTCGATTTACCACCATCGTGGATGATGTTTATTCAATTTCATTTACTTCCTTATAATCCAGTCACAAAACCATTTATTTTGTTAATTAATATTTTATTATACATATTATATTCTATATTATGTTTTGTAACTAGTGTTTATGAATACTATTTATTAATAAAACAAAAGTAGTTTGTAATAATCAAAATTCACCAAACTAAACTAACAATAATCACTAATGATTTATCTAGTGATTCATCCACATAACATATAAAAAATGATTTATGGAATCCTTTAATATTTTTTAACTTGTTAATAAAATCTCATTTCACTTCTTGATTGGGTCTTCCATTCGAAAAGGAAATCCTTTACGAACTGACCATAGAAATCACGTAAAGAACGCACTTGAAACAATTGAAAGAATAAAATATTATAAATTAATGGGTGGAATGATGTTATAAAATGAGAATATAAGGAGTTAAAAAATGATTATTCTTCTTTGAAGTATTATTAACACTCTTTTAACCATTATATAGGATGTTTAATCACCTTTGATGTAAAATAAACCTGATGTAATGGAATTCTTAACCTAATTTACATTTTTAGGGTTATTATTCAACATTATTGGGACTAAAAATGACTTTTTTTAATGATACCACCAAGTAAATGGGTGGGGGGAAGTGGTGAAAGCCTAATGCATAATTTTCTACATGGAGTTTACTGTCACTAGGGAGAGACCCAAGGCGATCAAAAATAATACAGCAATTGTCATGGATCCCCTTTCTAGAAAGATAATCGGTAACAAAGTTTCCATCCCTCCATGAGTGAGTAATTTCAGTGTCATGCCACATCAGGAGTTTTTATTTCTTGATTATGTAACATAAGTACCAAGGGGGCTTGGCTATGTTGTGCAAGAAGATATCTAGGAGGCACGAGTCTGATTCAATTGAAGAGATGGGGATATGCTGATCATGGCAGATAGATAGTTCACTGAGCGGGGCTTGGGATTCTACTTCAATGGGGTGGCCAAACCATAATAGGCACTAAAACCAATGACCATAGATCCTCTGGTGTCTTGGACCATCCCACCTCCACATATAATTTCGTGAGGGTAGGCACCATCCACGTTAAGTTTGAGGCCATATCAAGGAAGTTTCCACTTAACCCACCTCCCTTGCCCGGTGATATGTCTATTGGAGGACAGAGGCATCAACGACGTCCCTCCATGAATGAAGAGAACTAATCTCTTCCATCAAGGCAAGCATGCAGACCTTGAGAAAAGTATAAAAAATTCTATATTATTCATTATGTGGTATTGAGATTATTTTGATGATGAATTTTTGTTTATATTATGTTGTATTATGTGTATTTATAGTGTATACACATATCCATTCCATTATATTAATTCTCAATCCAATTATAAGTGAATTTCCTTTTAAAATCCTTCTAAAAGTCACTTTAATGAAATTAAAAAAGATTTTTTTTAAATATATTGAATGAATAACTTATATTTATTTCATTATTATTTATTACAATGATATGTTCCTTAGACATATTTATGTTGGGTTGATCCCATTATAGCTCAATATATAGTGGGTTGAGCCTATTATAGATCAAGATATATTGGGTTGAGCCCATTATAGCTCATGATATGTTGGGTTTAACCCATTATAACTCATGATATGATAGGTGAGCCCCATTATATATATCCAATGAATTGGGTACTCTAGAGATGGAAGTTGACATAATTGGTATTCCATGTGTAAGGGTGGTTGTCAGAGATATATGGTAAATATGTACCAAGGAATATACATGATGTTTCTATGCATGCCAATGAGTTTTTATTAAATGGGGTTTAGTATGTATTTATGTTATCACTTGAATAACGATTTCTTTTTGTACATACCTTACTAAGATTTTGGTGCCCATCCCATGTTTTTACAATATTTTTCATAGGCTGTGAAGATGTGTAAGATAAACAATAAAGAAAAGTTAATTTTTTTTTTGAATATTTTTCAATGAAATCACACTTTATTTGAAATTTTTTATATTTTGGAAGAAATGGATACTGTTTTAGTGGTATTCAAATTTATTATTTTGGGATGTTATGTATGTTTTGTGTCCAGATTCTCCAAAACATTAAAACATAAAAGATCCATAATGTGAAAAAATGTATGTTATTGTCTAAAACTGAAGAATATGTAATTTCTTAAGGATAGGTCCTTATAAATAACATAATTGGAAACATATTGAGAATAATTATAGAATATCCTCAATAGATTAAATTATTATCACAAACTGATCTTAATTATGATGGTGATAAGTAGTACTTAAGTTCAAATTTTTCCAGTTCTTTTTGAAGACTTATCCAAAACATCGATTTAAAACTTAGATCTAAATTATATATAATAAAGTGTAATACTCCATGAATCACTACTACATACCTTATATAGATATTGATGAGTTTGTTAAGCATGAGATATAGTTCAGTGATAATAAGATGAAAATAATTTGTACAAAAGTATACTACAACCCAAATGAGATTATCAACATTAAATATACTGAGGAGTCCTATGATAAAATTCATAGTGGTGATTTCCCATGTACATACCGGTATGGGTAATGATTCCATTTTCCCAATAGGATTATTTCATTCTTCCTTAAATTTCTAGTATACCAAGCATTGGGATAAATATTCAATAATCCCCCTCTTCATGTAAACATACAAATATTTTTATCATTATATCTACATACATATTCATGATTCTTGGATGAATATAGAAGTAAGATATATATGCATAATCCCAATGTTCACACATTAGTTCTAGTTTTTACGGGACATATATTTCTATTAAAAATCATATTAATCAATCATTATCAAATTTGAGTTCAAGTGTTCACTAGAATTTTCTATAACACTAGATCCTCTTTATGAGATTCATAAATCTTTATATGGATAGATGGTTGAGAATTAATTTGTTAGAGATAGGATTTATCTCCTCCAGTTATGACATTAAAGTTTATATTTTTCAAAACCATTTATATTAGGCCATTTTTGACACTCATCATGGATAAAGTATCTTGATCTTTGCTTCTCAGATCATAAGACACCTTGTTTACCTTCCCCATCAGTTTATATACCAAGAATTTGTAATAATTTATCAGTTCCAACCATCTCCTTTATCACTCATTTAACTATTTCTATGTTAAAATATATTTCAATATTTTCTTCCAGTATATAAATTTCACTTCTCCCTGTAGTGAAAATTACGCCAAATAATTAATGCAAACATCCCTACCCCTAGCTCCAAATCATGTGCCCGATAATTTTTCTCATTATTTTTTAATTGGTGTTAGTTATAAGGAAGTAACATATCATTATACATGATTATATACCAAAAAAACTTTAATAAAGGAACATTTTTATATTACAAACCCTTCTATACTACATGGTAATATAATCATAGGTACAACGACCAATATCATATGAATCTCCATAGAACTATCCTCGCATTATTCTATCTAGAATAACGTTACTCCCTTCTATGTTATCTTTGTTTGAGGATAAAATAATCATAGTAAATTTCTTTTATATCACCGGTAGTATCAAGATAATTCTATATAATATTTTATCTTAGTTACTATGGTCCATATACGCAATTTTATATAACTTTTGTCTTTTAAGGATCTTTATATAGTCCCTTTCATGAAATTTTATGACCCAATAATGTTATTTTCTACATCCAAAATTCACACTTTCTAAATTTGGTATACAATTTAACCTTTTTTAATTTATTCAAAATGATCTGAAAATTATATCCATGCTATTACAAACTTTTAGAATATATATAAACATCATCTATTAAAAAAACCACAAATTGATAAATTTATTTTATAATTATGGTTTTTTTTATCCATGAAGATAACATGATCATTTATAAGCCTCAATGAAATCACTATAAATACATAGTGTATATATGTCATACATAAAGCTCCCTTAGAAATATCATACCTATTAATCAATAATTTATGACATCAAGAACAATGGTCAATCTTAGAGGAGTATCGTGATCCTTGGAGATGATCAAATAGATAATCAATATGCAGTAGATGATACTTATTTATTCATGGGTTTTATTATCTCAATATAATCAATATAATAATTCAATGAACCATACTAGTTTTTGAAGAAGAGGAATACAAACCATGGTGAATCATTATGATATATAAAACACTTTTACATATTATCGTATAGAAGATTCTTTAATTTTTCTAATTTTATCATATCGATTCTATGAGGACTCTTTGGGAAAGAACACTACTGGAAATTTGCCATATACCCCCAGTTTTTCCCAAAACTATGGGTATAGGGCTCACCTATACCCACAGTTTTTGTAAACAGTGGGTATAGGGGTATTATTGAAACCTATTCCAATTTTTTTTTAAATCGTGGTTATAGGTCACCTATACCCATGATAGTGGGAAAACCGTGGGTATATGTTTATCTTTAGAGACCTATTACCATGATTTTACAAAACCATGGGAAAAAAGATATCTATACCAACATTTTTGGTCAAAACTGTGGGTATTGGAATTGATTCCAAGACCTATACCCACGATTTTGGAAAAACCATGGGAATAGAATTTTTTTTGTTGACCTATACCCACGGTTTTACAAAACTGTGGGTATAGATTTCCCGCATTATGGTGAGAAAAAATCCACAGGACCCAAAAAAAATATTTAGCATGAAAATTTATCCCTACAGTAATCTCTCATATAACTAGGGTTCTGATTAATATATTTATGTATATATAAATAAATAAACATATAATTGTCATTGGTGCATTGGTGGGGGCACTGGGTACTCTTCTCAGCTGTCGTAGGATTGAAATCCACCAGGCACTTTGTATACCAATACATAGAGAAAAATGTTATATTAGAAGAAATAAAGATATATATAATTAAAAGCAGGCTGATGGGTTGGTTAGTTTATGGATTACTGAATGTGGTGACGTGGTTTCAAATCCCACGGGCAGTGTTTTTTTAATCCGAATGTGCATTTTTTCATACATGTATTAATATATTAAATAAAATAGTGATATATATATAGTTAAGTGACATAGTTTGATTGGTAAAGAGGCCTGAATTGGATATTGGGGTTTCAGGTTCAACACCTGCTACGCGATTTTTGTAAATAAAATATGTACCAACAGTTTTATAACCACGGGTATAAGGTTTTTCCAGCGTGGCAATTGGATATGAACCTTTGATAGTGTTGCAAAATATCTATGCCCATAGTTTGGAAAAACGTGGGTAGAGGTTGGGGACCTATCCCGACACCTCGGTTTCCCTTGGTTCCCAAAATCATTGGTATAGGCTATACCCATAGTTTTGAACCGTGGGTATAGGTTATTTTTCCAGTAGTGGAAATAGATCCATTTCTAAGTTCAACTGAAAACTCTACCTCCCAATCTAGATTAAGACCCTAAATTTTGTTCAAAAATACATCATATTCAATAATAATGGGCATGGTATAATGGATTACTTCCTCCCTAGTCATTTGAGCTAGAATTCCCTCATTATTTGAAGTCAACAAGGATATAATATAACTTTCTTCCAAAGGGTGTTTATGATTATTATTATATTGATTTTACATTATAGGATGGAAAAAGATATGTAATAATATTTACTTATCCTATTAATTTATATGTGATATTTGACTATAAATCTAACCCATACAAAATATTATGTGAAATTAAACAACGTGAAGAATAAATAGTCCCATAGAGAGTATATTTTTATTTATTTTTATTTGATAAGTGTTATATTTATTTGACATAGTCATATTGACACAATGTGTTTTAATATATAGTTTAAAATAAAAAATTTTTGCTAGTTAATCAACATTATTAGATAACTTATTTGATATGAATGAATGTGAAGAACTAGAATCAAACAAGGCATTCACAACACCAGTGTAGAGATTGAGTGTACATTTCATCATTTTATTATCATGATCCAACTCAATGATAATGATAACATATAATATTCATTTATACCTTGGTTTAAGAGAATTTTGGGTACTATTCTATTCATTATATATAGGGTTATGGCATTGATTTGTGTAATTTAAAATCTTGTCTCATTTGATGCATGGAAATATGAGTGGAAAATTAGTTATGGTATTTTTTTATTTACACTATGTTAACTGATCTATTAGCATCACTTCAATAGTTTTGAGCTAGATGGATTCCCTTAACATATTTAAAACACTTCCTAGACCCCCTATATAAATTACCTAGTTGATTCTTCTTACATTTTTTCATATAGGGAGTTGAAATTTCTTTCCCAAATGTGACTTATTATCATATATTACATGATACTCTCCTTCCCTTTTTTTCTCTTTAGAATAATGAGAGTCCCAAATTTCAATATATACCTTTATCACACATCAAAAACTTTAATAAGAGAATCCAAAGTCTCTAATGGATAATTATTTTTGAATAATTTACATTAATAAACTAAAGAATCTATCAATTTTACTCTCAATGTCAAATAGAAATCTAGAGGAATACCATTCGAGACTCATGAAAATTTATTTTTAAGTGACAATGGATTCATTCTCCTTTTGTTTCACCTCTATGTATTCCATATCCATAGTCATGTGATGAACATGAGTAAAATAATTCTGTATGAATACTTTATTAAACTATTTCCACTCCCTGGAGTCTACTTACTCATTTTTTAATATATTCTTAATGAGAGTCTATCATTGATCAGCCTCACATTCTTAGTGAAAAAAATACAAGACAACTATCTCATGTCCCAAGAACTGGAGAATTAAAAAACGTCTTTTATATCATATGAATTCATTTCTTATTAATAAGTGGATTGTAAGAGACACTTAAAGAGGTTGGATGTTGTCACATGAATGAATTGATAGTAAGTTTATCCTTCCATTTTGAATTCAAGAGCACAACATGGGTTGTGTTTTGTTTAATATATCAGGGATGTTGAGTGAAAATAACCAAAAGATTTTTCACCCTTACTTCAATCCCATTTGTGTTTCATTAATAAAATCACCCAATTACCCATCACGCACATTGTTAACTTGATTTATCATTTCACCAAAAATTACTTTAAAATAGAAAGTATACATTAGAGATAATACTAGTATTAATAAATGTCTAAAAAGAAAACTATAAACTTAAATAAAGTATATCATAAATGATGTGAAATACCCAAAATAAAAATCTATAGGTTTTAATATAGTGTATCCATTTTAATTTTCATATAATTTTTTATAATCATAATAATTTCAAATACCCCATAGCAGTTCATAAATATATTGCGAAATAAAAAAATATCCAATAGGATTGTCAAACTCGGTGTGTATTTATGCCTCTTTTTTCATGTATCGAGTGATGGTTGAGTTAATAACCAATCCACCACTTTCAAGGTTAATACCCCTAGGTGATCTCGTGCTAGATATTGGACTCATATCATTGTATCTAGATAGTGAAACAATTTCTAGGAAACCACATCGTCTCTTCATTACCAAAATTTTAGGATATTATCTTATATTTAGAATTATCTTTGGTATTTTCACTAATGTTCTCCCATTGCAATCCCCCCAAATAACTAAACTAATACTAAATATTTCTAAACCTTTAATTGATACTAAATGATGTCCCTATAACCAAACTCCAAATTCCAGTTCCAAATACACATACATTACAAATAGGCTTTCATACATATTTAGATGACCTAAGATAAACATATCTTCATTTTACATCATTTACATAATTTAAAAATTACATCTTATAAATAATCACAAAATCCTATAAACTGAAGGTTTATTGTCTTTGAGGATTAAACTCTTAAGAAACTTATTTTATAATACTGATCAATCAGTATCCACAATAAAAACACACTAAAACCCTTTGTATACTTATCATGTGTTATAATAATGTACATAATTAATAAAATAGAATAATAAGAAATGGGTGAGATTAAAGGCTCAGTATGGGAAAAATTATCAATAAATTATAATTGTTAGATCACAAACATGTGAGAATCAACGAATAAGGGATAAATATATTATTAAAAAGATCATAAAATAATAATTGATAATTATAAAACTTGTTTGATCATTATGGATCATGATATAGAAACACAATACGAAAACAGGTCATCAAGCAAGTATAGAAAATACAACATGTCTTAGAAGCATATTAAAATACACTTGAATTATGGTATAATAAAAAAGAAATAAAAATATCATTTAAATATGTCTCAAACGTATGTATAAGAAAATGTTACCTATATGAGTCACTCACTCACACCAACACTTGTGAAAAAGCTTAATCATATTAATGAATACTTATCCCATGAGTCATTAGCTTCATGAGCCACACACATGCACCCACACATGAGAGAAAAAATATTTTAAACCATGTATAAATATTTAATGAGATATAAGATTTTAACCAATTAATTTGTGGGTGATATAGGACCTAATCTATAAATTATGCATAGTTATTTGTGTATCTTGAAATATTTCTTTTATAATATCATTAAGAACCCACAGAAATAAAATAGGTTTTACATCATTTCGAAACAGGATCACAAAATGTGATATAAAAATTGGATTGGTTGATAAAAAATATTCAATCACCCAACATGATTTAATTTAGTAATTTATTGTGTGATTTATGAAAAACAATTTCAATGTTACTGAAACATTATATATAAATAAAAAAATGGAATTGAAATAATAAAAGATATATTGGATTTTTTAAACATTTTTATAAAATATGAAGTTATTAGTAACCTTCAGAAGTAATTTTAAATAAAGTGTGAGGTGAATAAATCATTTCAAATTTTTTTTACATCATTAGAGATTAATATTCAAAATATTTTACAATAATTTAAGTCTAATTACCATAAAGGTTTAGTGACTTTAGAGACTAGATACATAATCAAATTATTTCATGAATGATATTAAACATCTCCCCCAAGTATCTTCTCACATAGTACACTACTTAGACATACCCTAATTAAAATATCTCTTTATAACATGGAAATTGGAAATATTAGGAAGGGTGGGTTGTAATTATCCAAAATGGTGAACATAAGAGATATCAATCAATGATCGTAAGATAGATTAAGATATATATAAAGGTTTGATAACATGATCATAACATATAAAATCTGTACCCAACCATTCAAATATCATTAATTATAAACAAAGGAATAAGACACTCTAAAAAAAATTCATAATCCAAACATTTATGGAATCTTCAATAATCAATCATGTTCCATGAGAACATGTCATAAGCATAATACATATGTTGTTAGCATACACATAAGTATAGTAAATCATTTATTTAATAAAGGACCACTACCATGACAATAATAGTGGGCATGTTTCATAACCCATTCTATAATAACCTAAGTTATGGTTCACTCCCAAGACCATATTGTTGGATAGAGTCCCTTTCTGAGTTGGATTGACTTTCCATTCCAGTTCTTATTATCTCATGAGATATCAAGCTTTACTCAATGTGTTTGATGACTATATAATTCTAATACCTCTTAAAACATGATGAAAACCATAAATATATGAAACCAAATATTATAGAAAATTCATCATATCTATATATCATAACCTTTGTAAATAAAATAGGTTTCATTAACATTTCATCATAGTATAACCCTTAGAAAATAAACATGTTTTTATAATTATTTCATCATAACTTAATTACATCATGGGAATGAAATTTTTTTTCCTAAAATCGTTATTAAATAATAGTTATTGTAATCCATCCATAGAAATAAAGTGGATGGTATCATTTGAAAATATTCCAAGTGAAGTATTAAAATCATTAATGGATGATGTCGTTGATGAAAAATTCTTTTAACAGACCATTTGAACATTTCATTGAAAACATTAGAAAATATCATTTCATTTTGATAAAATTTTAATTAAAAATCCACTTAGTATGGAAAAAATTGTTTTCATTGAAAATGATATTGGAAACTTTTAAATAAATATTTAAATAAAATAATGGCCATTATTACATGAAATTTTATTCATACTATGTACATTAAAATTAAACATTCTTTTTACACATTTTCCAAAATTAAAAACAAATCGGAAAACATTCAGAATGATTACTCTTTATATGATTTAATATAAAGTCAAAGGTACTAAAAACTACCTTCTTAAAAAATTTAAATTATAGTTAGGAACATTCATATAATAAATTTTAAGAGTACGAACATGGAAGGAAAAGTTCATCGACCTTATTGCAAATAAGGTTGGATTTTATTTCAAAAGTTTTTATCAATCATTTTATCTGGAAACAAGTAAGATCAATAATTAAAATTTAAATTATTGAAATATCTATAGGAGAATAAAATATATGGGCTTTAAAATAAATAATCTATAAAATTTACCTCAATTAAAATTTAGCATTAACAATCTCTAATAGAAATGAGATTATAACATAAATCCCATATCTCAAGTATTTTATTATTTCATACGTTTTCAACTTTCCTATATCACAAATATATATTTATTATAAATATATTCTAGAAGTATATTCATAAAATTATTTCTATGTTTCATTCCTTTATAATTTCCAATTATCATTTTATAAACAATTGTTTTATTAAAATGAATGTTCAGGTGGAAAGTAGTTTATTTTCCAGATGTGTTTTGGTTCAATGGCTTTGATAATTATATCTGGGTCATGGTTTCATCATATCCATAATCTTAATAAGGAAATAAAAAATATATTTATTCATATTATACAGTTTTATAATTATTTATATATAGATCTGATAAAAAATGATTCACAACACTGGGAGGAGTTCATAGTCCACACATATACATGAGACAGGTTATTTTTTCCGAAAAGATGGGAATGTAAGAATATAGATAACATATTATAATTAAATAATTATAAATATGTAATAAATATTATATATAAATATTAAATCCATCATAATATCAAACCATTAATGATGGTGATTGAAAATGAATCATATCGTTATGCAAAGGTGGTAGTCCATACACACGCATGAACGATATGTTCATTTACCCTTTTATGGAAAGGTGGAGGAAAAGGTTTTCTCCATAAAAAATTACAATTAAGTATATTAAAATAAAACTATATGTAATTTATTAACATCTATACCTCTTCCCCGATAAATCATCATGGGTTTAACATTAATCCTTAAAATAATGATATCCGGATTAAACCAGGATAGCTAGGAAATGGGGGGGGTTAGGAAATGGATTAGATAAGAGGATAGTGAATGATTTTGAATAAAAGAAAATGTGGTGCTATTTTATAAGGGATGTAGTGGACACACATGAAAATTTTTAAAATATTAAAATATATTAATTTCTTACTTAATCCATATGACACCAAAATGAAATGTATTAAAATGGGAGTTTGGATATGGTTGAAATATGGCTATAAAATAGGATTTAGAAAAAAAATTAATCTATCTTATCACTTATCATTTATGTTTTATCCCTTTTAGCTTTTTTTAATTCTCATCATGCTAACATACATCTTTTTACCAATGTTACTATTTATAATGACCAGAAATGAAAATGGCATTATTACCAAATTTTGAAATTATGATTAAAAATATGAAATAAATTTTATGAAAATTTATTTCTGTAAGTGGTATAAATTAATTTTAAATTTAAGGGAATAAAATGTGTTGAAAATCCATTTTTAGAAAAATGTAATTTTGTGAAAAAAAATTGAATTTACATTCATTCATTTACAAGTAAAAACTATAAAGTTAACATTAATATAATTTAAAGGATATATAATATATAATTATAGTTCATAAAATTAATAAATAGTGACCTATTTAATTTATTATGATAAAAACACATTACACATATAAAAATAGTTTTTGGAAAAATAGTTATTGTTTACCATTAAAATATTTTATGTTCATTCCGAACCTATAGATACCAAGAAGATCAGGAGTGAGGAGAACCAGATACTAGGAAGAAATAATAAAAATAAAATTCAGTACAATCCAGGACATCACATATCCACTCTACAAAGATAGGTGTATACCTCACCACAAGAATTAGCATGACTAAACTTATTACTAAATTTAGGTAACACAAAAGACCAGTTCGAGTTGACCTCAAGGATTTCTCTATTAGAAATAGAATCCACAACCTGATTGGATTATCAATAAGAATGTGTAACAATAAGGTTAAGTGAATCAATAAGTCGATGGAAGTCAGTCCAGAGAGGTAACATATTACATGGCACATTCCGTGAGCAATCTTTCAGAATTTGGACTGCAACAGATGTGTCTGACTCTATCCATAATTCATGCCAATCAAACTAGATAGCATACATTTTAGATTTTATCATGGCCTTGAGCTATTCTTAAATAGATAATACATTTCCAATGAATTTGAAGAAACATCATTTATCATATCCCCGATAGGTACGAAACAAACCACCACAACAGGTGGGGCCTTATGCACCAGAAGCAGCTCCATCAACATTCACTTTTAGCCACCGTGGGAGTAACCTATAGAGAAGTAATTTATGGAAGATTATTCATTTATTAATATAAATTATCAATATGTTACATTGAAATAATATTTCAATAGTGTTCAATATATAGGGTTCAGACCAAAATAAAAAACATACAAAAAAACATTTCCTGAAAAATAGGTCTTTTAATAACTAAATGATTTTATTAAAACATTTCTTTTAACAATACATATTAATCATCCCAAACCATTATACATATATTTAATTATTTGGTTAATCTTATTCATATTCTCTAATACAATGACTATCCGATAAAGGTATACTATATCATAGTTATTTTAGACTTGGGGTTGTGTGTAAAGAAAGATATCAAACACTTCAAGTTTGTTTCAAAGGAAATAGATTTAAAATAATGTGGTGTGAAATTATACACACCTAAAAATTAATTTCTCCCTTTATGTTGCATCACTATAATACAAAAAAATTATTATATCACTACTTCATCAAATCCTTGGGTTTGGATGTATCTTCCTTGAATTTATGATTCCTCTAAATAACTTCATGAAGTTGAGTAGACATTATCCATAGCATTTTATCTATACAATACAAGATTTATAAAAGTATTTATTCATAGGAAATACAATAATACTATGTTAAACCCATTTATTTTAGAACATGTGAAAAATTAGTTATGTACTTACTAAGGAGAGATACATGTTACACACCATGAACATGAGAGTGGTTCGGTAGAGGCGCCAAGCGATAGGAAACTGTCATGATTCGATCAAGAGTCTCACAAGGGATAATATATCTAGTTATAAAATTTTAATTATTTTAAAATCATTAAAACTTTTCCAAGGTTATATTTATATTAATACACTATAACCATCTTTAAACTCTAAATCACATCAATAATTATAAACATATCTTTTCTGTCTACTTTGAGATCCCATGATGTGTTATTGAATGACTTTAACATTTTTAATAATTCTCTCAACAATATCAGGTCAAAATAGATTTTTTATTCAACTTAATCCCATAAAATTGGATTTTATCACTTCATACCATGGAGGGATTTTAAGGAGTCATATGAATATTCATGTGAAAGCTATTATTATAATAGAATTCAATAAGTGGAAATTTTTTATCCCAACATCCTTTGGAATATTGAGAATAGGATATCAGCATTTACTCTAGGGTTTGAATGGTCCTCTTAAACTAACCATATATCTATGGGTTATATGAATTTCTAATCTTGAACTATGTATAAAATTCTAGCTGAAGACTTCTTCAGAACTTCTTGGTAAACCATAGATCCTAATAAGATACAACAAAATGATCTTCTATATAAAACCATACCAATTAATTAATTTATATCCTAGAAATATGATCAAGAGATAAATATTCTCTAATGGTAATCTAATGGGTTGATTCTATACGGTTATTTTCTACAACTCAAATAACATTATTCCATTTATATTTTTTTGGGAGTTGGAAAATGAAACCCTTGGTGATATTCTCTTATTTTTATTCTTATAAGGGTAATGAATATAACAATCCCTTAGTATTATATCTATTAACCTTTAATTTTTGATATACTAGAAATAGAGATAAATACCCTAGGAATCCATTTTTATGTTAGCCCATGAGAAATATTGTTTAATATAATTACCCATATTCATAATTTTGGGATGATAAGAGAATTATAAACTATGAGATTAATTTAAAATCTCCCCCTTCATGCCCAGTATTGATGGGACACATTCTCTTTTCATGAACCTTATCATTTGACCACAAACATGGTTGAACTATAAAATATTTATCACCATATTATGTAGTTCCACATTCACATAAAGAACTTCTTTAATCATCACATTGATATATAGGTGAACATTCATTTAATAAAGATATGATCTATCCCCAATCCTCCTGATTTCAAGATCCATATTATGATAATACATAAATATTATATATCTTTCAATGATTAACTTGAAAAAGAGCATGTTATTTCCAA
Organism: Viscum album; assembly: GCA_963277665.1. NCBI lineage: Eukaryota > Viridiplantae > Streptophyta > Magnoliopsida > Santalales > Viscaceae > Viscum > Viscum album. The sequence continues at coordinate 621,183,468 of OY728150.1, read as the reverse complement.
CTCAATTCTTCAGCCACCATGTATGACTTCCTAGGGTGTTAGTGTATTGAGAAGTCATAATCATTAATCAATTTCAACCATCACCTTTGTTACATATTCAACTCCTTTTATGTGATTATATAGTTCATGTTTTTATGATCAATATATGTATCCCATATTTTACAATATATATAATTCCGTAACATATTCAATAAAAAAACGCAGATGCCAACATCCAATATATAGTTGGGTAATTTTTCTCATGATTTTCCAATTGGTGATAGGTATAATATATTACCATTTAATTATTTTTTGATGTTGAATCCTACTCATTTAATTGATTAATTAATAAAGAAAAAAACCCTTCCCCACAATAGGGTAGTGAAGTCATCGGTGTGTTGACTAACCTTCATTTCATCTTGATGAAACTTTCCTTAAATCCATATTTCCATGAAACGTGTATCCTTTATGAGTAAATATCACTATTATATTAGATATACATGATATATCCCTCAAAATCAATAGTAGTGTACAACCATCCTAATAAAAATATGGATCTCGACTAGCATGGTTGGTCTGGGCCATTTCTCAATAAATTCCATCTTTAAAGGATCCAATTATATACCCTTACATGAGATTATATGACCATATAATTATACTTTTTCTAACCATAATTCACACTTTTTGAATATGGAATACAATATAGATTTCCTTATGGTATTAAAAAAAATCTTCAAATGATATTGATGCTCTTCCTTGCTAAAAGAATATATAATAATATCTTCTATATAGACCACCACTAACTAATTTACTGTAATCTCTAATGACTCTATTATTTAAATCCATGAAGATAATGAGAGCCATTTCTAAGTCCAAATGGAATCACTATAAATTCATAATGACCAAAACTAATATAAAAGGATGTATTTGGTATATCCACCTTTTTGAACCTCAATTAATAATATAAAGATCATAGTTTAGTATTTGAAATGTATTAAGATCCACACAATTGACCAAACAATTCATCAATATAGGGTATGTGATACATGTTCTTAGTAGTTATACTTTTATGTTCTTAATAATAAATATAAAGGAATAATGCATATATTTCTTATAAAAAAGAATATAAGCACATCTTAGTGATTCAATGGGAAATAGGAATCCCTTATAACGATTCCCCGTGATTTTATTCTTTAATTCCTATAACTTAATCAGGTCCATTCTATATTTATTCCTTGAATTATGTGTTGCACTCGGGATGAGTTCTATTGAAAACACAATTTCATGATTCGGGGGACATCTAGGAAATTCTTTAAGAAATACATCAGCATAATCCCTAAAATTAGGAATATATTTGATGTTGAATTTCTCCCTAACCATTTGAGATATATATCCATCATAAATTTTAATTAAGACTCATATAATTAAAGTAACTTCTATTATAATTTTTTATTCATCCTCGCATTAAAATATGGTCATAGGTTGATCATAATATAAAATATGGCCTTTCTTACTCAGCAATAGATATGAAATATATATAGATAGATCAAATATATTCCCAAAATAACAAAAAAAAACTCATCTATAAGAAGAATAAAAATATTTATAAGAATAATATTCCAACGCACTTCTATCAGGGAGGAGATGTAGACTTGCGACATGATAATAATTCCGTTGGGAGTTATTAAAGTTAACTCTACATATAAACCTTGAAATGGTGACATGGTCACATTTAAAATCAAATATAAATTATTGGGTAGATTAAAAATAAAGTAAAACATTTTTAGTTATAGAGCGGAAGTTAAGTGTACATTTTACCACTTCAATTTCATGAACCACTTCAATAGCTTTGAGTGTAAAATATTTCTATTTTTATAGTATTAAGAGGTTATATGTTCCAATTGTTATTATTAAACTTCATATTAATGATATGATTATCAAAATATATACAATCCTTTCAATAATAGCATCATAGTGTGGTTGGAATGTGTGGTTGAGATTTCAAATTATTCCTTTAATTGACCGGACTCTTCACATCACTTTATCATTATTTCACTTGATGGACATCTTTTTCAATGGTATAAAATTTTCCATACCCCATAAGTTAATTTTTACCATTCATCCTTCCACACTTCTAATGTAAATAAAGATTGATTTTCTTTACTCCAAGGGTTTTATTACTATAATTTCTTTAAAATTACATCTTTAAATTCTTATTCCAAAAACCACAAGAACACTACTAGACTAAAATTTCCATTTCCATCACGAGAGAACAATAAAGGATTAATTCATAGTTATCAAAGTCTCTGATAGAAAATTAATTTCAAAAATTTGGTCTCAAGACACAAAATAATAGGTAAAAATTTATTCTAGGATCAATGATAAACATAAATGCATAAATGTTATGAATAGTTAAATTTTATTCATAGTTACTAATGGATTTATAAAATTGTTTGCTTTAGTTTTAAGAACTCCCTTTACATTCTTAATAAAATAGTATAGGGAGAATATGTTTAGAAAAATACCATGTTAATATATTTTATGTTGTGGTGTAAATTTATAACTATTACCCCATATTATTGATAAGAGTCAACATTTGATCACATTGTCCTTCTAAATGATAAAAACCAAAAAAAAACCTTATCATGGTTTGAGAGTTGGAGAACAAATAATATCATTTCTATTCCATTGATCAATTATACAGTAATACATTTATTAGAGGAACCACTGAAGGAAGGTAGAGGTTTTCAAATAATTGTCTCAGTAGTGTAATGTTCCATCCTTTTACCATTTGAAAGGGTGATATGATCCATGATACCATTAATAGTTTGAGAGAGTTGTGTGAGAATAACCACAATATTCCACATCCCATCTCACATTTATTTTGTTTTTTATGAGGTTGATAATTGTATCTCCTATCACATTATGTGTTAACATGATTTCTCTATGTTCCAACCATTTAATAATAACAAAATAGTGTAAGAAACAATAATAATTTTTTTTGTAATCATGTAATATTGAAAATCATTTATTTATGTCAAAAAACGACCCATTGTTTTCAATCTTCAACTCCTTCAATTGACCCCGGGTAATTAATTGTCATTATATATTCAATAATTTATAGTTGTTCACAAATAAAATGTTCATTAACAAAGGAATATACCATAGTATTTTCTCTCTATGTTCTAATCTTTAGTTCCACTCATCATATATCAGTGACAACTATGTTAATACCCAATTTTTCAGTTTTGAAGTTGTTACTACTGGGTGGTTTTGTGCTATATCCACATCCAATTTCTAGTTTCCATATATGGATTCATTTTCATGGAAATAAAAAACATATTTATTTACAAAATTTATAGTATTTTATCATATACTTAGACTTATACCTATAGTTTTAAATAATATTCTCTAATCATAATCTAGAAAAATGACTGAACACTTATCAGATACCAACCAAGGTGACCCCAGAATTTAATATATAAAGATTACATCATTAGAGATGAATATTAAATAAATTTTACAATGATAATTTCACAAGGATGGTTACTGTTTAGTGGGATTAGAGAATCGATATATAATCATCTTGTTTCTGGAATGATATTCAATATCTCACATAAGGATATTATTACGTAGTAAAATTCTTAGAAATACCCTAATTAAAAAATTTAATCACAATATTTGGAAAGGGAACCCAATAAAGGGTGATCTAAGATGATATGTTAGGGTAAATATAAGAGATATAAACGAATGATCATAGGTGAGAATAAAATAAGTACTTGGGTATGATATCATGATCATAATTTTTGAAAACCGTACCCAATCATTCAAATATAATTAATCATAAATCATAGAATAAGGATTTTCCATAATAAAAGACATAATTTTTCAGAGAGAAGAATCTTAAATAATAAATAATCATCCACGATAATTGATAATAAAAATAAGACATAATTTTATGGAATGAAAATAAGTATATAAATTCCTTTCCTTTATCAAGGTTCACTACCAAGAATATCCTAGTAGAATGGGTTCACTCTTTATTTATTTAAATCTTTAGTCTAGGTTCACTCATATGAATATATTATTATATAGAGTTCTTTATTGAACTGGGTACACTCCCCATATTAGTGACTTTTATATTATGAGATATCCATCTTTTGAAATGGATGGTTACATCATTTTGGGCCCACCCATCACATAATAAAAACAATACATACGTGAAAAACATGATTATAAATAATTTATCATATTATTATATCATATCCAAATGAAATGAAACATTTTTAAAATAATATAATCATTTTATCATATAATAACCCATGGAAAATAAATAGGTTTCATAAAGGTTTCATCATAACATAATTAACCCCTGGAAATAAAATTGGTTTTATAGAATCATACTAAAATAATTAATATTTTAATCCATAAAGATAAAGAAAGTGGATGGTTTCATATTATCATATAATCAATAAATAATAATGATCCATAAAGGATGATTTGATAGAAGAAAAATTCCTTTAAAATATTTTTCAAACATTTCTGTGAAAAAGTGAGAAAATATCATTTTTTTGATATAATTTAAAAATCAAAACACAAAAAATATCGATAAAGTTATATTATTTAAAAATAACCACTTAAATTTTTAAATGATTAATAAATGAAAATAATGGTCCTGGAAGTTGGAAAATCTATTCATAGCATATATATTAAAAGAGAAAATTCCATTAACACTTGAAAAAAGTCAAAAAAAAAAATTAAACCATTTTAAAAAATTATTTTTAAACCTTTTTAAATAAAGGAAATGGTATTGAAAATGAATTTTTTAAAAAATTTAAATTATTGGTAAGAACATCAATAATTTTTTTGAAGGTTAGGTAAATAAAGGAAAATTTCATCCCTCAAAGAATAAATAAGACCAAATTTTATTTAAAAACATTTTATTGGTAATATTAAGTTATAAAGGGAGAAAAATGGTAATAAAAATTAAAATTACAGGAATTAACCGAGGATAATAATATATATAGATCATAAATTAAAATATCTATAAAATTTTCCTTAACCATATTTTCACCGAGGTAGTCCCAAAAAGAAATGAGATTGTAACAAAAATCCCTTACCTTAAGTCCTCTCTAGCTTTGTACTCATTAAAATATCATATAAAATAAAAAAATATTTTTTATAAAAAACAATATAACCATATTAATGCATTCAATACTCTTTATAATTCCTTTATAGTTTCAAAATATACCATTTATAACAATTTCATCATTAAAATGAACATTTGAAAAAAAAACTATCATGTTTTCCATGTATGTTTTGGTTTAATGGTTCTGGTACTTGCACCTTGATCTTGATTTCATAATATATATAATTTTAATAATATAATATATATCATATTTATTCATCATATACTCTATCATAATTTTTTATATAATGATGTGTTCAAAAATGAATCACAGTCCTACGTGGAGGTTGTAGTCAGTGAGTACGCACGAGTGACATTATCATTTTTCAAAAATGGAAATGTAATAAATATTATAAGATATTATAATTATAATAGAATAATTATTTCATAAATATTTCATAAAAATATTAAATTAATCATAATAACCAACCATTAATTCTGGTGATGAAAAATAAATCATATCGCTGCGTGGAGGCGGTGGTCCACACTTTTGCACGAGCGACACTTTTATTTCCCATTTGATTGAGAATATGATGAAAATTGTGGATATATCATCTAATAAAAATTAATTATATATATAAATATATATATTATATTTAATTAAATATTTTATAATAGATACCATATATTTAGAAGTAGTGGAATAGAAAATAAAATTGAAAGTACTCATTCAAGTGTTATACCTCTTCACTGAGAAACCTCGGTTGGTTGACACATTAACTCTTTAAAAGATTGTAGTATGATCAAACCATGAACTATAAGAAATTTTTATTTAATTTTATAAAAAAAATTGATATATATTGGAATATAAATATGGATATTTAAGTCTGAGGATGAAATGAAAGGCGGTGTCCATTTATATGGGAGGGAGAGGGGACACTTGAAATATTTCAGAATATTAAAATATATTAATGTATTAATAAATAAAAATGGATCCAAAATGAATCATATTAGAGAATGAGATGAAATAGGGACTAAATATTACCATAAAATATAATTTATTCAAGTTTTCATGTAATTATTACTCTTATCAATTTAGTTTTAATCCCTTAAACATGTTTTTACTCTTATTGAGGAAACTGACATGTTTGGCCACAATTGTTATTCATAAAGACCAAAAATGAAAGTTGAATATTTATTTTTTATGGAAATTATTAATTAAAATATTCAATAAAATTAATAAAAATAATTTTATACAAGTCTTAGATATAAATTTTAAAATAAACGTTAAAATTCAAGGAAACCCCATTTTTAGACAAATGCATTTTTATGCATAAAACATGATTTAATTTCATTTAATGACTTGTAAAAATGATCAAATGATTGAAATGATATTTTATTGAATATATAATTTATAAACATATTTAAGACCCTCAATAAATAATGACTTATTTCATTTATTATGGTAAAATTACATTGTTCACAAAAAAATGTTTTTTTAAAAGTGACTCATTTAACATTTGAAATATTTTATCTTAATTTCTATCATATAAATTACTAATGTATGGTTGATTTTTCATTTATTTATATAAAATATTAGTATATTTCATTTACATAATTTTTAAATATTTATCAATATACATATTTTAGATAAAAATACATAACGTCTAGAAAACTAAATTTCTTAAAAAATGAGTCTTTTAATAATTAATTGATTTTATTAAAATTGATTTATTAAAAATTAAATTTTATCATCATAAACACTTTAAATATATTTAATAAGGTTTTAAATATTTATCAAACATGAAAATATAATAGATAATTTATAAATTTATAATATATCACAGTTCTTTTAGACTCGGGGTTGAGTGCAAAGCTAAATATCAAATAATTCATGTTTATTTCAATGAAAATACATTTAATATTATAGGGTGTTACAATGTGATGTGAAAAAATAAGAAAATTTTAATTTTTAAAAACAATATTCAATTATAGATCCTTGAAAATGTAAAAAATGTAATCTCAAGGATGTGTGGAGTGGAAGATAAAATATTCATTTGAGAGGGAAAAACATTTTGATATTTTAAAAATATCTTTATTGAAACACTCATTGTAAAAAGATTGATGCATATTACATTTTTAAATATTTGAAGATAAATTTAATGACTACAATATGTAATATATATTTTCATTTTAAAAAAAATTAAGTAGAACATTGGATGAAAGAGTGAATATGATTATGAAATCAAATTATGTTATTAGGAGAGGATGATAATTATCTATAACAAAATCATATTTAATGGAAAGTAAATACATAAAATATGATTTATTTTATTTAATATTTATTAAACATAAAGATAATTATTAAAGTAAACATGATATCATCATTCAAAATAATAATAAAATCCTTTAAAACCAAAGTCATAGTGGAATCATTATGTCATTAGAAAAGAAGTTGATTCACAAAAACTTTTTACCTTTACTATCATGTTCCACAAAATTTTTTCAGTATCCTATATAAAAAAAATATAAATATAAATCACCTATTAAATAAAATTATTCATATATATTACCATTTATAATTTTTTAGTTATAATTATTCATTATACATTTATTAGATAGTTAATGTCTATTTTTATAAAATGTTTCAATCGATTCACATATGTTTTTAATGGTGATGTAAAACCACATTACCCTATTAAAATTTAATAATTCCAAAAGTATAAATTATTTTTAATTAAATATATTTAAATTATTTCTCAATCCCTATTTCATTTAGTTAATATATGGGCATGGTTTATGAGAATGAAATTGAGGATGAGCTTGTTTCATGAAATATTTTATATCAACAGATTACTTTATAATGCACATAAAATTTTGTTTTATACTTTAAAAAACATATTAATGACATAAATTACATATAAGTGTCATATTTAATCACCAAATAAATATTATTACCAAAAATATATGGTTGTGATGAAAAATGAAACATGTCACTCTATAGATGCAGTAGTCTGTATGTACACATTGACTCCCTTATCATTTTTCACAAAACAAAAATATGGAAATAATTTATATATCTTTTAATAATATTTATAATATTATAACTATAATATTAATTAGTTATTTATACCCATTTAATTCTCTAGGTAATTTAGTTCTGAAAAATGACACATGTCGTTTAATAGATGTTGTAGTCCACACATACACATTGATGACTTTTTATTTTTCTATAGAGTAGGGAGGAAGATAGATAATAACTTTTCCATAAGTTTAATATAATATTATTATTATACTAATGATAATTTTTTATTATTTCAGGATAGTATAATAAACATTGAGGTGTAAGTAGAATATTTAAACAAATATAAGTGATAAGGATAGATTTGGGAATTTTTACCTTAATTCTTGAAATAAATCTTTTTCAAATATGATTATGGATTTGAGGGGTGGTCCGTTGAGTAGAAACGAACCTCTTTTATTTATATTGTTATTTGTGTGAGGGATTTGGGAATATTTTTTCATAACTAAATGGCCTTTTTGGTGAGGTTTTGTTTTTTGGTGAAATTTTCTTTTTATAAGTGATAGGAGGGACATATTTGTAATAAAATAAAAAGAAAAATCAGTATTCAAGTAAATTGTTCCAAAATTGGAAAATAATGGATTTGAGATTAGTTGTGGTTGATAATGACTTTGAACTCACATATGGAGATAATGTTTTGCGATTTTAGGTACTCCCCAATTTTAACTTTTACGATAAATTACTTTTACCTGGCTAATAATTTTTTAACATCAGTAATTTATTTTTATATATAATAATAAAATTATCATTATTAAATAATAATTATATTGAAATTATAAAAATGAAATCAATTTAATAATATTAAATTTCTTAAAGTGGTAAAAATTAATATTAAAATAAGTAATGTATAACACATGAAAATATAGTTTAAAAAAATATAACTATGGTTCTCAAATTTAATATAGATGATTTTAAATTAAATATAATAGTTTTAAAATTTTAATATTAATTATTTAATTCATTTTTATTAAGAAAAATTTTTCCCGAAACTTTATTCCGTTATTTTATCTTAATGATAACATGAACGTCATGGTATTTGTAAAATTATTATTTTTTATTATTTAGATAAAAACAAATATTTTTAGAAAAATAAAAAAAATTATTCCAAAGATAGTATTTTTATTCTGAATAAAAAAATTATTCTGTTTTTCAGATTTAAACTCAAAAATTTGGGAATTTATATTTTAAATGTAATCATAAAATATAATAAAAATGGTTTTGATAAGAAACTAACTTTTTTAAATATTAATGATCATTTTTCATATTTCCTTGTCAATTACTATTTAAATTGGTGTTAATATATAATTCATATAAAATATATATATCATCATAATTAAAGTGAAATATACATAGTATCTTGAAATAAATATATACAGTGCATAAATAATCCAATTTTAGAAAAAATAAAATTCTAAGAAAAAAATCATATTATTAGTTATTTAAATGTACTAACTAAATTCCATTAGTGAATTAGTATTAAAATTGAAATTTATTATATATATATATATTACTTAATTTAGTCACCTCTTTTCATACCCACTAATTCAAAAACTACTTCTTGACAATTATATTTGTATTATTATAAGGTGTCACTATTTGTTTTGGTTCAATGTTGCATGAGAAAAAAGATATTTAACATAATGTTTATATTTAGGTTGAATATTCACTAAAATCATGGGTTATTAACATTACTCTCCTAACATCCCAATCTCCCAAACCCTTTTAGTCCACAACAAGAGGTTGGGGAATATCTCTTATTCATCTCATCTATGTGAGGTCTCTCCCATAGGGGGATATCTACAATCACTTCATCTAGTGAAATTCTATTTAGTGCCAAGTCAAAATTAGATTCACCTTATTCAAGTAATTTTAGCAAAATTTTCATGGTTATCATACAAAGTTACAATGAAAAAAATCCCTTAATAATCACTTATATATTATAGAATACCATGTGATTATGGAAATATGCTAAGTGTGACTTCATTTTTAATGAACTCTATAAAAATGCGTTCTCTCATAGCCATCCTAGAACTAAGGAAAAAATGGAAGTTATATAATTTATTTTGTCAAGAATTAGAAGTAGAGAATGCATGCATTGGAAGCCCTTCAAAAATCACATATGAAATTTCGATAAACTAGGTTTAACCATGTAAAAATTATAGGTTTCTATAAAATATATAATTATTAATTTTAGTAAATATGTTTTTTACATTTTAGTCATGGTTGTTTATAAAAATGAGATATCTAATAAATGGAGAATCTATGGCACTACTTGTCCACATTTAACATAGGTGACCTACCTTGGTTCATCAGGCGTGATTTTAATATAATTATGGACCCATTAGAGAAGAGAAGTGGGGATCTATGCAAGGAAGCCAATGTAGGGCTTAAAGTAAATAAATAGAAGTAATTTTCCCATGGACATGAGATATAGTGGAATCATGTTTAAATTTTGAAACAAAAAGAGTGTAAATTATAGGATATAATGTTAGTTGGACCATTTCCTTTTGAATATTCCAAGAATTTATATTTTAACCACATGAGTTTAAATCACCTGGATAGAAATATCACTAATCAATAACCACTTAGGATTCATTTCAATACAACATAAGTAAATAAAAATTTATTCTTCTTTTACGAGAAATGGTTAAGAGAAAATGACTTGTTTGATGTAATATTAACATCCCAGAACTTCCCCATGCAAGGGTACCTGTGGTTTTATCACATCTTGGTATATGGAATCTGGTATAAATACTATTTTGAGGGATTATTTTATTTTTTTTGGATCATTTTGAGTCAGGGGAGAGTTTTGGGCTTGTTGATGGAAGAAGGAGGCCACCACCAATCCGGTGAAGGGAAATAGATTATTAATGTCTTCTGACCAAGAACCTAAAGGTATGTAGGTTCCACATTCCAGCAGTTAGAGATCTATTGGTACAATATCTCTACCTGTACACAATGTCATGATGGTGAATATCCAATAGCCTGTCGATGATGCCAATGGACTTGTGGTTAAGTGGTGGATAAAATGTTATTTTAACCCAAAATGATTATTTAGATTCACTAATATGAGTCTATTTACCCTAATAATATTTCATTTGATCTAAAGGCTCCTTGTTGATGATTTTGGCGCTCTCAGTCTTCCATTTGATAGATCATCATTCTAATTGAATGACTATATCACTATTGATTGTTATCCCAAGAGTTATATTTGTTCGATTTTTTTGTCTTCTTATCCATATGTTTTATTTAGTATAAGGTTAGATTTCTTGATCTAGCATGAAAATGTAAAATTGATGTTTTTTCCATTGGATCTTTGTTCTCTAGTATCCAAAATCATCCTCTCCAATCACCGATCTTCAAGGAAACATGGTTTTCTTTTTTCTTGATGTTAGTTTATATATCTTATGGTTTATACCTTGGAACTCTTATGTTATTGTGATGATATTATTTGGTCTTTATTTATGAAATTTAATGATTAATCATTTATAGTAATATTAGGTTATTTCAAAATTGGTTTTATTTGAAAAATAGATTTTATGTGCATGATGTGTTTAAAAAATGCATCAATGAATGGTTTTAATTTCAAAAGCGTTTTCATTTATAGAATTAATTTTTAATTTCTATGGAAAATGTTTTATGAAATGTTGGAGTGGTTTTCTTGAGATTTAAGGTGGATATATAGGAAATTTTGATAACTTGGGGTATAGAAAAAAAACTAAACGTAAATGAAAATTAAGGAAGGAAGCTATCATTATGTTAGGTGACTTTGATCCCATGGTTTAAAGTGGATATCCTTACTGAGGGATCGAGGTTTTCCAATTTAATGGTTTAATTATACAGTATAGTGTCCCTTTATGTATCTTATTTGTGTATATCCATGTGTTGTGATATACCCTTTGGCTCTCAATGGAAACATTATATACATGTTTATTTCATATTGTTATTTCCACACTTGAAATGGATATTTATTCTTGAAACCTGTTTGTATTCATCAAATTATACCTCATGTATATATAATATATCATATTGATTAATTTATTGGAATATGGAATTTTTTTGAAAATGAAACCAAATACTGATTTTAAATGGGAAAATGATTTATTTATGAAAAAATTTAAAAATATATTTTATACATGAGATAATAGATTCATGTGGAAAGTCATTGTATAGATTCTTTGGTTGAGTCCTACTAAGAATTAGTTATCACATACTTATTTTTCCTTCAGTTTATTTTTGACTTGTTTTTGTAGGATATAAGTAACTTGGATAGATTCATATAGAGTATAACCCTCCTGGATCATGTTTCAATCCAATGGGTTGGGATATAGGTGAGCTAGACCCATGGGTTTCTTCAATTTCCATGTTGATGGTCTTTTAGTTTTTTCATATTGAACTTTTTATCTTATTTCTAGATATTACCTTTATGTTTTTGTTATTTTGACATGTGATATATTTATAGATATTTTATATGATACATTATTTATTTCTATCTTATCATATGTATATTTATGGGTGAAATATTTCCCACATTTTGCGGTAAGACACTCTAGTATTTCCCACCGGCCTGTAGTGATATGGAACACTCTTCATGCCTCGTTACTAGATAATTCGGGTGATATTTTGTGTTTTACTGGGTCGTTTATTTACAAATTGGTATCATAGGAGGTTATATTATTGTTAATATTATGCTCATTCTTGAGTATAAAAATATTTTTTCGAGTAATTTTTGATACATTGTTGATAATATTTTTAAAACTCCAGAGTTAGTTTGGTAGTGTTCCTGGCCAACTAACTTTCATGGAAAATGTTGAGTTTTCATGGGTAGTCTAGGGTTTTCTAAAATACTTTTTATTATTTTAATCTTTTGGACTTAGTTTTATGAAATTGGGTTTACAATAATGGTATCAAATTTTATTCTTGATGGTTTTCATTCACTTCATTTTGTAAAATATGGGTCCCCTGAGAATAACATATATAAATGAAAGAGTGGAAGCTATATACAAATAGATATTCAAATACTCCAATTGACATGGTTTTGTGGGAATCTATAGTACTAATGATCTATTCCATGGGACAAGTAAACATTGTTAAACCAAAACAGATGGTGGACCATGATTTAGAATTCACTAAGAATCATTTATTGATCTTTTATACTGAAAAATATCAAATGAATTGATTAAAAGGGTTGAGTGGATTTTCCACTTACTAAAAAAATAAAAAACACACCAAATTTATTTCTTCCACTTATATGATTGTGGGGAAAATAAAGACATGGTGGAAATCTATTGTATAATCCAAGTTTCAAAAAAATATCACATAGAATACATTCAATAATTCCTTCAATAAACAATTCAATCTCTATAAATAAAGAGTAAAAAAGGCCTGAGATTTTATTACCATAGAGTATAAATATCATTCTGTCATGGATTATGATACTTGATTTTCCATGGTAGTGAACCTATCTCCCTAGATTTTCTCTAATAAAAATATCAATGAATAGAGGTCAGATATGTATTGGATTCCTATTATTTGGTATGTGGGGATACTTATATGCCAACCCAAATTTATGGATGTTGGTGGATTAGGAAGGTTTGGGGGAGGCTGATATAGATGGGAATAAACTACTCTAAGGGGCATCAATGATATTTGGAGAGGTATTTTTTTTTATATGCATAGAAGATGATGAAAGATGATCATCATTGAGGCAATGGAAGGAACGAGAAAAAAAATTACGATGGGGAAAGGTGTCTTATTAATAATGTGGATGAAAGGGAAACCAAAAATCTGAATGTAAGGAATCACCAAAGGCATTTCATATGTGTGGGTAATCTGATCATCTTCAAAATATCTATGAAAGAGTATCATAGGTAAGTAGATATGGATCCACTTTCATCAAAGTATATTTGTTTAGATCTTATATGGAAAAAGGGAAGGGACCTCAACCTCTTTAAAATATTGATTATCTGGTTGTGAAGAAATGGAATAATTAGGACATACAATTATATAACATGGAGTGTATTCTAGAGGATTCAAATGTAGGATTGGATACCATGAGTGGTGAAATGCTTGTTACATCATCTATGGTTATGAAATTATTTTACATTGATTCAACTCATTCATTTGTATCATCTAATATTTACGATGTGTTGGGATTGTGATCAAAGCCTATTCTTTTCATGATGACTCTTTCCATCCATTTGGGAATGAAATTTTGGAATGCATTTAGATGTCCTATGTGTTGAGTGATAATTGATGTCCATGATACCATATGGTATTTTCTAGTTGTTTCTCATGACATATTTTATGTTATCATTGAAAATAATTGAATTATATGATATAAATCACTGATCAATTACTATCATCATTAGGTCTAATTTGATTCTATTTATGGTTTGAGACATTTATTTCAGTATGAGTGAGACCCTAGATCTAGGAGTGTAGGGACCATTGTCCCATGTATTTAGATGATCTCATGAAAATTTTCAGAGATGTTTCATCATGTTGTTGACCCACATCTTAGTGGCACTCTTCCTATAGTGGTGAGTTAGTATCCCAAAGTTTGTCCAAATTATTTCTATATTTTCCACCTCAAAGAGAATTTGACTTTACTATAAACATTTTTCATGGAATGGGGCCAATTTAATTACCTTTATAATATATTTAACACACTAAATTAAAATAATTTATGGTTCATCTTAACGATCTTGACGATAGGGGGTTTATTTTTCCAAGTATTTCTCACAAAGATTCACCAGAACTTTTTGAAAATAAGGTTTAAAAATGTATCCAGCTTTATTTTTTTAACATAAGATCAAACATATGATAGTTAATAAAAAATATCCCATTCCATGTATTGATGGAATTTTAAATATACTCCAGGAATCCAAAATGTTTTTAAAAATTATTATTAATTTAGGATACTATAAACCGAGTGTTTGAGAGGAAGATATTTTTAAGGTTAAATTTAGCAGAAAATATAGGAATTATTAATATATAGTCATTCCATTTTTTCATACCAAAATTGATCTACTGTTTATGAAATTGATAAAATGTATCTTTTATTGGTTCATGGATTATTTTAGGGAAATTTTTTATCATAATATCTTTTTTAATTACTAATTAGAGAAAGATCATGCAGATCATTTGAATATCATAATTAGGATATTTAATGACATCATCAATATGAGAAAATATCTTAATTTTAGTTTTTTATTCAAGAGGTGAAATTTCTAGGCCATGTGATTTGTGAGAATGTTATCTAAGTGGATCCTGAAAAGACTCATGTAGTGTTGTATCAGGAGGATCCCAGAAATGTTTTTGAGATTCAGAGTTACATTGGATTAGCTAGTTATTATTGAAACATTTTCAAAAAAAATAAATGATTTCATTTCATATTGTAGATTTAAACTATAATGGTGTTATGCCTTTCTAAGTGATCAGTGCTAGAAAACTTTTCTATAGTTGGAAGTGTGATTGACTTCATTTCTAGTTTTGATAATTTTTTATTTGTGTTTTGGATATTATGTGGCTTGTGATGCCACATCTATGGGTTTGTGTTGCATTATAATATAGGGAATATAAGTTTTATTATATCAATATCATAAATTATTCCCTTATGATAATAACTACTATATGCATGATATTGAGTTGGAAATAATGATAAACATTCATAAGAATTTGAGCCATTATTTCTTCAAGGATAATATTATAGTGTATTCATACTATAATATTCCGGAATATATTTTATATAAATGGGATATAAACATCAGATAAATACACTAGGTGGAGTAATTTTAGACAATATATTTTGATATTTCATACAATAATAGAAAATGAAATGTTGTCATAGATTCTTTGAGTCTGATGTTTCATAATTAAGAAGTAATGGAATTAGTTGAATACTAGTGATTGATGGGATTGTTTGTTGAGATGCACTTGGATAAAGATAGAGATGACATATAGGTATTCCTAGGATTTTATTGGTCTATATCATCTATGTCTGATCAAATACAACATGGATAAAATGAGGATGTACAGTGTAAGACCTTTAATAGGATTATTTTTTGATAGGGATACATCAGTTGAGTGGTCTTTGTATTTTGATGGAGTATTGTTCATTTGAGTAAGGATGGTTATTCTAAAGGATATGAAAAAAGAATTCGTGGAAAATGAACACCAATCTGATTTTTATGTGAACCATGGATCTACCATGATACATCATAACATGAGACATCATTACGGGTGGATAGGAATGAGATGATTGTTTGAAAATTCTGTGTCTCTATGAATTATATGTTAGAGAATTAAGGTGTAATATCAGTGGTTTTTTGGGTTTATATAACCATTACCCATTAAAACATGGTAATGGGATGATAATTTTATGTACTTCATTAATGGGGAAACATAGACACCTTGTGGTAAATATGTGATATGAGTGATTACTGACTGACTTGTGAAATCAGTTCATTTACTACATACCAAAGATTTAGAAAAGGTAGTGGATATTTAAGAACTTATATGAGTAAGATACTATTAGAATATATAGTGTTCCATAAACATTCATTTTGGATAGGGGATATCACTTCACATCCCAGTTTTGGAGTGGATTTTAGGCAGGAATGGGATCTCAACAAAATTTAATAATAACCTATCATCCCCAGAAGAATGGATAGACTTATAGAGACATCTTGATTTATGAAGACATCTTGATTCACGAAGAAATAATATGATCATGTGTTCCGGATTTCAATGTATCTTGGTAGAAAGATCTATACTTAGGTGAGTATCCCTATAAAATTATTAGCAATATTTGACTAGGATGGATCCATTTGATGTGTTTCATGGGAGTCCTGGTAGATTGGCTCTTTTTTGGGTAAATATTAGAGAATAGTCTGTGAATAATCCAATCATCATTCAATAGATGATAGAAATTTGTCTATTAATCATGAGAATGTTAGTGATAAATTATATTCTATAGAAATAATATGATGATTATCATTTTCACCTATAATAATTTGAGGTTGGTGATTAGGTTATCTATAAATATTCACCTTGCTTAGGAAATAAACTTTTGGAAAGACTAGTTAATCTAGAACATTTTTTTGTAAGACCATTTATGAGTATAGTGAGACTTAAGAAAGGAAATTATTTATTATAATTATATTTTAATTTGACTTATATATATATTTTGTTCCTTATTTCCAAATTAAAAAAGTATTATTCGGATATATCCTACCTGATCATGTGGGAGGATGTTGAAATTTAACTAGATGCCTAAGTATTTGAAAGGCCTATTCAGATAGTGGTATGAAAGTATAACGTTATAGTTGGAAATATAATCCCATTGGTTTGAGTGGGAAGATAGTTTGGTAGTGAAAACCCTGAGAAATGGATGCACAAGGACTTGGTGATGCAATAATGGAATTATCTCTCTTCAGCTTCATGATCCTAAGAATTTTTATGGGTTGAAAGATTTTATGGTGGGAGGAATAGTTACAAATCAATTTATAGAATCAATAACTGAGCTGCATTCTAAATTATCTTTTCATCATTTAGTCCATTCATTAGTTGTGATATGGTTTTGGGATTCTTGGTGGTAGTAGAACGCCACCGACTAGTTATTAATTTTTTACAGAGCACCCACAGGTTCCACCAATTAGCTGGTAATGAGCATTAGGTATAAGATTTCTAATTGAAACTATTTACAATCTAGTGGATGTCCAGTGACTAGTTGGTTATTCCACTAGACATGCGGTTATAAAGGGTATTAAATGTAATTTTAGCCCAAAATTATTAATTAACTCCTAAAAAATGACCCTCTAGACCCTATTACAATTTTTATTGATCTAAAAGATCATTTATGTTTATTTTGTCTATCTCCCTCACCACATTGTCAAATATTCATTTTACTTCAATGTGTGTATTTTTTTTAATGTAATCTGGTCAGTTAGATCAGTTATATTTTGTTTTATTCTCTTCTTATCCATCCTATAGATTTTTTTATGATTCTATATCACCTGATCTTGAATGGGAATTAATAATTGAAATGTTTTCCATTGAATATAGGTTCTCTAGTATCTAATATCTTTCTCACCCAACACCGATCTTGAAGGTAATTATGTTTTCGTTGTTCTTGATTTAGGTGTCTCTGTCTTATGGTATATAAATTAACATGATTTTTTTTCTGTAAATACTAACCTTTTTTAATGATTTATAAAATTGCATGTTTGATCATTAGTGGAAACAAAATACGATTTCAAAATGGGGTATATTTTGATAACTATATTTTATACAGATGATGTGTTTGATAAGATTTGTCAAAGATGGTATTTAATTAGAAATGGGTTTTAAAAAATAGAAGTAGTGTTAAATCACTATTTAAAATATTTTGTGAAATGTTTACTTGTTTTTATTGAAACATAATGCTGATATATTGTACATTAAGAGACCTTGGGGTATTGGGAAAAACTAAACATTGAAGAACCATAGTAAAGAAATCTATTACTAGGGTAGGTTACCATGACACCATGGTATGTATTGGGTAACCTTATTAGGTGATTTAGGTTATTGGAAATTATGATTCACTTATATCGACAAGTTTAACATGGTGTTTTTTAATTATATACACCCTCATTTTATGGATTTCCCATTTTTTATTTACGGATACATCATAAGAATATTTATTTTGTATATTTATTTTCTCACATTATTTGAATATAAATGCTTAAAACCTATTTTATTCTTCTTTTTATGCCCCATGTATTTAATATACGTCATATGTCATTTTTTATTTTAATATAGAATGTTTTTAAAAAGGTAAACAAAGGATGAATTTATATCAAAAAAATGGTTTATTTTTGAAATGTTTAAGAAAGTTGTTTTATTAAATAACTAAAAGATTCATATGGATATACATTGTATAGAATCACTAGTGGTAACCTGTTGGTATTTAATGGTCATAACCCACTTTTTCTTTAGGGAATTTTCATGATTAATTTCATAGGGTATGTGTAAGGGAAAGATCATCTTGTAAATCAAAACTCTCTTGGATTGTGATTCCTTCTCATGGGATGGGATGGTGATGAAATATGACCATGGGGAGATGGATCCATGGGTTTCTTTAGAATCTATAATGATGGTCCTTTATTTAATTTATCAAGATATTTTTATCCATTTATTTAATGTTACCTTTATGGTTTTGTTATTTTGATATATTATGAATTTATAGATATCATCTATGATAATCTATTTATTTTTATCTTATCATTTGTCTGTTGCATGGTGAAAGTGTTACTCTATTTCTCGGTGTGATACCCTTGTTCTTGTTGTAATCATAAAAGGTTAGGTAATGTGCTTTGGGAATTATGTAAATCCAATTAGGTTGACATTATGGGTTGACCTGTGTTTTCCTATTATAGGGTCGGTCTTCATAATAGATTAACACACCTCATGAAGAACTCTAAGAGTGGAAAAATAATAAATCCCACATAAACCCCACTTACGAGTCTCTTAATAAATAAATTGTGTAACTAGGTTTCAACTTGAAACAACAATGAGAAGATAAGACCATTTATATCCTATATAGTAAGAAAAGATACATGTTTGAAAATCTCCTTGAATTAAAAAGGAATTCCATAGGATGTTTAAAGAACAAAAAATTTCATACATAAATGTTAAATATTAAAAGATGAATATTCATTACATAAATTAATAATCCATGCTATAATATTTTAGTTCCTGTGACATTGGAATGTTAGACAAGTAAAAAATGGGTCCATATGAGATTTAAATCATCTCCCACTATATTTTTCACAACTGGAACCCTTCTTAGACATATCATATACAATACCATTAATCATAACCTAGGGAAAGGAATCATAGGAAAGGGTGATATAAGATTCCCAATAAGGAGAGACAAGGAATATATCAATGTATCTAGAGAATTATGGTATGATAACATGAGAATAACATTTGAAAACAATACCCTGATTATCATAGATCATAAAATCGAGTCATGACATAAATCACGGATGTTCATAAGAAATGAATCATAATAGAGTCAAAGAACGTGAACCATGAGACTATAACACTGACATAATTTGTAGATTTATGGCATATAAATAAGAATATAAAATAATTTCTTTAGCTGTTGAATGCTCATTTAAAAAACTATTAGAGTGGAATAGTTTCACTCTCCAAACCATCATAGTTTTCAAGGTTTGCACCCAATACTATCATAGTGGAAAGATTCCCATATAGAAATGGATTCACTCCCCATTATAGTGTTATATATCTCATGATATATCAATCATTAACTATTTTATTAGAGGGAGATATAGGTCCCACAAATCTGGGATACAATGTAACCACCATCCTTGGTTATAAAGTATCCACCATAGTTGTTTATACCAAAACAACTATCACATAATGAACGTAATATATATGTGTTCTACAAGATAATAAGAAATTAATCATACCAGAACCCATGAAAATAAATGGGTTTCATAAAAATTTCATCACAACTTAACTTTTGGAAACGAAATAGGTTTCAAAAATAATTTTATCATTTCAAAAAATCATGATCCATGAAAAAAAATCCGATTTCATAAGTATTTTATCATTTCACAACCCATATATTAGAAATATGTTTCATAAAAATAATTTAATCATAAACATAAACCATTTAGATAAATATTAAGAATGGTATCTTTGGATCATACACCCACTAAAGCATAAGTAACATTAAAGGATGTCATAGTTAATAGAAATTTATTTTGAGAGATCACATACAATACTAGGAATAAAACATTTAATGACCACCAAAACAGGCCATTAAAGGAAATTAGAGACTTCCATGTGACCACTTTTTGTGGTCACAGTCTCTCGGTCAGTGTGGATCAACAATGACTACCAAAGGAGGCCACCAAAACACCCCTTTAAAACCACCCAATTTTTGTTGTCGATAGTGCATTATGGAACACGGGGAACATGGGAGGTATGAAGGAGGGACACCGAGCATTGGTTGCCAGCCAAAGCAGATGTTCGAAGGTCAAAGGTAGTGGTTGAGGAGATATTGGGGGATTAAGGGGTGGTGGTAAAATTATATGGGTGATGGGTTTTGTGGTGGTACTGGTGGGGGTGAAGAAAGGCAGTTGGGGTGTGGCGATGAGGGTGGCTAGGGGAGGTGGGGTGGTAGTTGGGATGACAAGGGGAATCGATGAGTATTATAGTTGTGATATTGGGGAAGATAGTGATAAGTTCAAGAAACATCCCACCCATTTACATTTATATATTAACAACCACCATTGGCAGTCACTATTACTATCATTAGGGACCGAAAATGGTGGTCACCCATTTCCTTGATGAAAAAAATATTGTTTATTGTTGTGTTATAACATTTCTTGTGGAAATTATTCTTTCTACTTTGAAAAAAAAAATTTACATAAAAGTTTTTCTAAATCCTTTTCTTACATAACAAACTTGAAAAAATATAATGGAAGCCTTAGAAATCATTTAAAATACTTCTGGAGGAAAATATCCTTTCGATTTTGAAAATCATGTTTTTTAAAATAAAAAACCGTCAATAATTTTTGAAATATTTTTCTTTGATAATAAAATTTGAAAAATATAATATAATCATTAAAACAACGATTTGGTCATGACAGTATGATAAACCATTGACATCAAAAATGTTAATACAAATATTACATTCAAATTTTTAATAAAATCCAAATGGGCATTATTTTTTTGAAAATAACAAAATTTTTCATTTAAAATAACATTTTAAAAGTAAAACATGGGTAAAATTGACATTAATAAATTCTTAGGTGAAGTTTAAAATAATTTTTGAAATCATTTTTAGAAATAAATGATATTTAATAAGAAGGCTTTTTCGACCAATGAGATAAATAATGTTAATTTTCTTTAAAAACATTATTTTGAAATATTGAGTGCATAAAGAGTGGAAAATGAAGTGAAAAAATGTTTTCTCAAGAAATAAACAGAGGATAATAAAATTCATGAGTTTATTGAGATATGGTTTATAATATTTCCTCATTGGAATAAAAAACATAACAATCCCGATAAATGGTGAGATTGTATCTTAAAACCCTCCCCACTTTGGTATCCTAGAATCGTAAGTCCGAAAAAATTAAATAAAACATAAAATATTTTGAAAAAAAATAAATTCAGAATAATTCATGTTAGATGCGCTGTATATTAACCTCAAAAAATAAAATGTGTTTAAAAAAACATATCTCTCAAAGAAGGAAAATTGATACCAAAAGCGGTTACTAATTTGGTATATTTTGAATTGTAAATACCGTGAAAGATAGATCCTAAAATTGATATGTAAATTCTAATAATTTTCAAGATAATAATCACAAAATTAATTTATTGGATTTATATAAACTAAATAAAATAAATAAGTGGTGAATATGGACTATGTATCACCAATGTAAATAGTGAGATGAAACTTCCATACAATTAGTCTGAAATTCATTCATACACCTTGAAGAATCCAGTATAATAAATATAAATTTTTTATATATAAACTAAATAATGATAAATATAATTATCATACCATATATTAAATAATTATGAACTTTTATTACTTGATTATTAATAATTCATTATTAAAATCACATTTTGGGCAATAAGTGATTTGTTTTTCGCGTATGTTTTGATTTATTATTTTCTATCCTCTAAGTTTGATCATGGTTCCATAATATCTATAATGTTTAATATGATATAAATTTAAAATATATTTATTATATATTTATTTAGATTAATTCATAAAAACTAGGTATAGAAAATTGAATACACTATCCATGGAGATGATAAGCCCTACATACGCATGAACGTTGTTTTCATTTTCATGCCAGATGAAATGAAAGAAATGTAAATAATATATTTTATTTATATAATAATTATAATTTCACATATATATATATCAACTATTTTTATTAAATTTTCCCTAATTATGTTCCATGAAACGAGTTTGTGAAAACTAATTCTCATCACTACGTGAGGCAGTAGCCCGCAATACACAAAGAAGACGTTATTATATTTTCTTGGAAATGGAAATTAGAATGTTTTATATGATATTATAATAAAATAAGTCTAATTTTATCTTAAATATAATATATAAACATTATATACCAAATTATACCTACTTGTGAGAATATTTTATGGAAAATGAATTACATAGGTTCACGAGACTGTAGTTTCTCGTACACACAATTAAGAGTATCATCTTCCATTTGAAGGAGGAGGCCCTGGTTGTAGGTCATTCCATTATAATAATGAAAATATAAGTAAATTGAATATAATTATCTTATTATATTAGTATTTTTTAATAATAATTGAAGGAGGAAGAATAATAAATGAAATAAAATGCTTGGTTAGGGACATTGCCCCTTTTTTCACACAACTTCTTTTTGGTTTTCACCAAATCAATCCTAGTTTGGATTTATGAAAAAATATTGAATATACGATAATTGAAAAGAATTAAAAAGGAAATTAAGGTGGTCCTTTTATGATAAAAATGGGTTTGGATGTGTTAATAATAGAGGACAAGGGTGGCCTTTTTTATGTAAGGTGAGTGGGACACATAAATGTTTTGAAAATAAAGAAGATGTACCCATTTTTTATCGTATACCAAAAGGCTATAAAATGGGAAAATATTAAACCATAGATATTATAAGGTAAAATTATTTACATAAATGGGTTTTTGATGAGTTTATAGGTCATTTACCTTATATAACTCTTGTGTAACCCCCAATAATCTCATTTTAACCTTAACCACAATAATTAATTTTTCCTATTTTTATTATTCATAATGGTTAAAAATTAATTTTGTATTATTAGATAATATAAATTATACTGATTCCAAATATTAAATCCATTTTTATGAATTTAATTTATATAAGTTAAAAAAATGTAATTTAAAATTAAACCCACAAATGTGACGAGAAACCAGTTTTCGAAAGAGAAAATGATTATACATTTAAAAATGTTTTATATTGAAATATAACATGAAAATTATTACAATAAAATAAATTGGATTAATAAGAATATAATTGAAATAATTTTAACTTTAATTTTTTTAAATGAACCTTATAAAATTCCTTAAAATAAAAATAAATTTTTAATAAAAGATATTATTTTCTACTATTCATTGAAAAATTAATCTTTGTAGAAAATTCAAAAAAAATAAAATCATAAATAATTTTAAAATGATGATATCAAAAATAAATTTTATTTTATAAAATAAATATTCTAAAAGTTTAAAAAATAAATTTTATTTTTGTTCACCCAAATAAATAATATTAATTTTTTTTGAGAAAATAGTTTTTTTGAAACATTTAAATACATTACCAAAAAAATGTACCATTTTAACAATATGTTTTTGTATATAGATCCAGTATACTTAATATTAATAATTCAGTTACTCCAACCAATTCTACAATGTTTAGCAGATATGTAAAAACTATCATGTTTAAATAATAATATTAATAGTTTGTCATTGTTCATTAAAACTAAGTGTTGTGTGTAACCCAAGCTAAAATATACTTTGCGTGTATCCTAATATATACTCAGTGTTTTGTTTAATGAAATATAAACCTGGTGTGTCATGTAATGAGAAATTAAAAAAAACCATCAATCCATTACATTCTACCCTGCTTAAAATAAAACTCTACCTCAAAATTTGTTACATTTGTACACATAACTGAAGATACATCGGAATCATTACATCCTTAGGTTCCCTCATATCTTCCTCAATATGGTGGTTTCACCATAATATATGGACTAGGTGAGTGGTCTTTTTATAGATATCATTATCTATATTATCCAAAATCTCTAGTGTTTGTTCATCGTAATAAAGATAAGTCTCTAGTGGTATGACCTATGAGTTCATTACTTATAATGAATCAGGTATACATTTCCTCAGTACAGATACATGAAACACATCATGAACCTAAGAGAGGTTTGGTGGAAGTTGTAAGTGATAATCTATGGTCCCAATAAGATCAGGAATGTCAAAAGAACCTATATATCTTGGGATTAGTTTTCCCTTCGTTATTCCACAAGGAAATTAATATAAATACCGTCTCACCAACTTCAAATTCTAGATCGCATCGATGATTATCAATGTAACAATTCTATGTACATTATGCTACTATTATGTATTGTTAAATGGATATAAAAAAAACTTTTCTATTTTATCATCTAGGATAGGTACCAATATCTTTCTTCCTATGACTTTATTCTAGTACAATGGAGTTCTACACCAATTTATATAGAGTTATTCATAATGAGCCATCTAAATTTTTGAGTCAAATATATTTTCATATGAAAATTATGTTAGAGGAAGGTATAGATCCCAACCACTTTTATGATACATAGAATATCTTAGTAGGGTTTGAATTTTTCTCTCAAACTGATTGTCATGACCCGAACCTGCCCGGGCTCGAGCCACAACTACCCCAAGCCCACCTCCATAGGCCAGGAGCTGGCAACCAGTTCCGAAGCCTAAAAAACCCGGGGAGGCCTTTGCCTAAGTACCTGTATACACACACGTAGCACGCTTAATGCAAAAGTGCAGAGTGAAAGGAAAAAGAAAGTACTAACTGCTATAAATAAACCACAAAAGTGCATCGACCTCTAAACAGTACTAGAAAGTGATGAGGTAAACTGAAAAGAAAAGGGGAAAAACATGTGCCCAACCAGAAAAGTGCCACAACCCGGCAACACGTAAACAAAAGAAAAATAGTTGGAAGGGTCCCCCACCTTGAAACCGACTCCGACCACCACACGCGGTCCAAGCTCTCTAACTCTTAAGCTCTACCAAAGTCACGACCAACTTGTCTGCCGTCTGCAAGGGCACACCAAGTGCGGGAAAATACCAAGTAGGGGTGAGTATAAAAATACTCAGTAGGATACCCCGAAGGCTTGAGGGAGGAAAAAAGGTGGTACCGAAGGGTGAGCAGTAGAGAAAATAGGAAAAGTAAAAGAGTACAACCGAGAGTGCAGTAAAGAGTAACAGTAGAGATCCCAGCTCAACCCAACAAGAGGAAAGAAGGTAGACTCGTCCAGACACAAGGAGCTGGAAACATTGAGAAGATGAACTTCCCATCGAGTCTTCGCTACCTATAGCAGGAGAATAGACTCATCCAACTATGAGAATCTAGACACGGAAAGCACGTGGCATACCCCGCGTGTCTTAGCCTCTCCTGGAAGGAGAGTAACCAGACCCAAGAAGTGGGTACTATAACAAGGTATATACATATCGATATGCTCAACAAGAAGCTCGAACAAGGTCGTAAGGGGATCTCCATCCCGTAGCTCAGCCCAAGAAAGTGAGTAGCCAACAGTCCCAGAAGTAAACACCATCGATGCCCAGCATCTCACACATCTGCCCTGAACTGCAAGTCAAGGGGTCAAATCACCGCACCTCGAAACTATCCGCTTTGGGCGGTACTGACTCACCCGCACGGTTTTAGGTCGCGTCGCAAGAACGCGTCTTGGTGGGGAAAGTGCCCTGCGTACTTGAGAGTTCTGGGGGAACGTCAAGCCACACCTCTTCACTGCCCCGCAGTGGAAAGGTCTCCTCAAAGTCAACAGGAGACCCCCTGCCTAGCCCCGCTGGAGGGTCCCTGGAAGTTGATGGGTTCCCACTATAGGGAGACCCGGACAGAGTCGACGGGTGCCACACTGCCCAGTCCCGCAAAAAGGGTAATCCATTGGAGGGCGACCCAGCTAAAGTCGGCAATGGTACCACTGCCCAACCCAGCTGGAGGTAACCCGACATCGGGGACCACTTCCCAGCCCACCTGAAGGTAAGCCCGACATCGTGGACCACTGCCTAGCCCAGCTGGAGGTAAGCCCGACATCGGGGACCACTGCCCAGCCCCGCTAGAGGTAAACCCAGAACCGCTCTGGCCATCCCTGCTGAATGGTACAACGGGCGAGCCCTACTCGAAACAACCTCAGCCCTACTGGAAACAACATCAACCCTGCTGGAAACAACCTCATCCCTACTAGAAACAACCTCCTGGGTAGATGATCGGTTCCTGCATAATGTGTTGGTCACACCGAATCCACAAGAACTCTACCAGGGATCACGAAGGAACGGGAGAAACTCCCCGGGCCTCTCAGGGTGATCACACTCCAGTCCAACGAGTCACTGTCAAAGCGGACCGAGACAACTCATCCCAGAAAGTGGGAAAACACCCACGATGTACGAGCACACGTAGTCTTAAACGGTGCCGCAATCCGATGAAAGGGGCATGATACTGAAACCCCTCGCAGCTGAAGAAACATAGGAACCAAACCATCTCTGTTGGCCAAACGAGAATGGAACCAGGAGAAAACTCAACCCTGTCAGTCAACAAACGAGAACATGACCAAGGGAAAACTCAACCCTGCTGGTCAACAAATGAGAATAGGACCAGGGGAAAACTCAACCCTGCTGGTCAACAAACGAGAACATAACCAGGGGAAAATCAACCCTGCTGGTCAAAAAACAAGAACAGAGGAACCCTCCACATCACGAGAGGTCAAAAGTATGTAAATCAAAGAACGACACGCACATGGGGCCCACATGATGTGTGGCCCCAAGTCAACCCCAACTGAACGAACAAATGTTCTAAGGTACAAACAACCACATGTACCTCCAAGAGTTCCCGTATACTCCCAGAGTATACCACGTTCCAGCCCAAAGGCTATCGTGCACACGGCACCCAACGTCAATGCGAAGGCGTAACATAACAACTCCAACCCTCCACCTCAATAGCTGAGGCATAGCCAACCACATCTCTTCAAGCATTTCAATCACTCACATGGGATTGCACGCGATCACACGCTAAGGGTCCACTACAAACACGGTAGAAGAACAGCCACCAGGGCCCCTTCAAATTTCCACATTTAATAAGATCACGTAATAGGCTCCGCTCACCTAAACAGATTACACCGCTGTAATCGTCATGGAAAAACATGCGAGATATACTACTTACTCGCATCAAACGGATATCCGATGGAAAAGTCACCAACACCGCCTCACGCCTGAACAACGTCCCGTGATCCTGAGCCTCGGCCCCGAAAACAGTTGGGTGGCTCGCACCATTGCAATATCCTCGGGAAAACACGTCAAAAGGACTACTCACTTGAGTGGAACGGATATCCGGAGAAAAAGATGCATTCCAACGCAGCGCACACGAGCGGAGCTACGTGAGACCCACATCCCGGTCCCGAAACACAAATAACGGATCATGTTGTTGCGATCCTCTCGAAAAAATACACAAGATAGACTATTCACTTGTCCAAAACGGACACCCGGTGATAAAGCTGGAAATCACCGTCAACTCCTGAAATGACCCTCGTGGGGCCCGCAGCAGCGTGAGGAATTAAAGCGGGAAGACTGCGACAATGCAATGCCCCCAGAAAAACACCCAAAATCGACTGCTCGCACATCCCGAACGGATGTCCGATGAAAAAGTCACAGAACACTGCTCGCAGGTGAAAAGACGGGCAGTGGGGCCCATGCCACAACTCCGGTATCAACGCCCGAAACCACACTGGAAAACGTCGGCTCGACGCCAGGGTCGCAACTCCACTAACGTCGCTCAAAACGGACGTCGGACACATCTGTGCCGTCCAAAACATGATCCCCCGGAAAAACGTCAATTCACTTAAAGACGCGTCGCGCCTCCGAAGCCCCTCATTTCGGGAATTAAAAATTCCTGAAACCATCTCAAAAAGTCCGCCTCAACGTCTGGAGTACACTGCCGCAGACGACATCCAAAACGGACGGCCTGTGGATGATTTATGACATATAAATCATTTTTCATAATAATGAGAATAATAATAATATTATTATTATTATTATTATAAACCATTTTTTTAATATTTTTTTTAAAAAAAATCCCAGACCGGCCGAATGGCCGGTATTCTGCTCCCATCAGGACCCGAAGCTTGCGGGTCCTTGTCGGCCAGCTGGGGTCCGTAGACCCCGGTCTTCCCTCATTTTCACCGACCGGAAAAAGCCGGTCGGTCCTCCTCGTCTGACCCCGCTCGCCCGCAGGCGCCCCATGCTGCCTTGCCTGGCCGATGCCGCCTGCAGTTCCATTGGACCGCTGCCGCAGCCCCTCTCCCCGCAGCTCCTCCATGCCGCCGAAGACCCACCTCTACCGGCCTTCGCTCCACCGCGATGCCTCGCGGCCGCCTGCGCTATCCAGCGCCTCCTCCGGCCTACACCGCGCTCGCCCGCTGCCGACACCCCCCCTGAAGCACCGTCGTACTACCATGCCAACTCGTCGGTCCGCCGCGCTAGACGGCCGGAACCCCCAAAAACCCGCAACCTTAGACAGACGCCCCTGGACTCGTCGGAACTCATATTTTCATACCGAAACATGTGACATGATGCTTAGAAACAGTATTATCCATATATGGGATTCGACGGCAAATTCTACGGCAATTCAATGTTATAAGACGAGCTCAAAAGAGATGCGAGAATTAAAAAAATTATACACACGAGCCTACCTGCAGGGCTTCACCCGACGCTTCCCGCACGATCTGCGCCTTATTGTCATTTCTTCCGCCTTGACCGGTGGAAGAGGAGGAGGAGGATAGGTTGAGGGAGACGCTTTTCCAGGGGGTGAAAAATGGAAGAGGGGTGTGGTGAGTTAGGTTTAAATAAGAAAATTAATTAAAAAATTAATTAATTTAAAACTCCAAATTAAACCGCACCTAAAACGCTCGACGAGGTTGAGGTTAAGCCTCCCCTAAGGTATAAACTACCTCCCGATAACAACGGAGGTCTTGGAATTTTAATCTGATGCCCCGTTCAAAAGTTATAAAGCTCAACGCCTGAGGCCGCCAAATTACGAAAATGCCCCTGGGGCCATTTTTCACAGACGGCCCGCGCCCGTAAAACATCCACCCCTCCTAGGGTAAAAATCACGCTCTGAACTCAACAGTGCCCTCAGTTTTCTAATCCGAGCCACCGTTTAAGAGATATATGAGTTAAGCCGTTAAACAAATAAATTAATTATTTAATTTATCTCTTCCAATCTCCGATAGCGAGCGAGGGGTCCAAACGTCCCTCGCTAACATGATTTATGTCATTCCTAGGGTAAACACCCCATTTTGGACCCATCTGTGCACTAAGATATCTGATCCGAAACTCCGTTTATGAGTTATCCCATTTATTTGGCGTTCACAGTGTGAACGCATTGAAAATTTAATTCCGGCCACACCGGGGCTCAGAATCGCACGCCGTCTAAAGGCGCTGCTCTAGAATAACATCAAGAATATTCCAAAGTCTTTTATAGACAGAAACTGGGTTCTTACATCATGCCCTATTTCATGATTTCCGTCCCCAAAAAGAAAAACCAGGGAACAACTCAGGATATTAAGCCCGCACCTAGCTCTCCCATACCCAGAAGAAATTTTGCACAGTTCTGCGCCACCGCACATAGACCCAAGGATTTGATCTGTTCATGTGAGGTATTCCCTCGCCGATGTCATGCATAAGAGCACACGCACTTCTTCTCGGGTGAGTCACATGGAAGACATCGTGCACCCACTCTAGACTTTGGGGTTAGGGAAAGGCGGTAGGGAACCTCGCCATCCCTTAGCACGGTCTCAAACGGATCTAGGGTCCTCAAGGGTTAGCTTACCTCCCCGACTGAACCCCTACGTCGCACGCCGCGACTGGAATCACCGCCCGCACCTAAAAAAGGCCGGGTGATTCCCTCTTTCAGAATATCCATATGGTGAAACACACAAGGATATCTGGTCACGCAAGATTTCATAGTTGATGTCTCGCAACCAAGACTCTCTTACATGCTCAGAAATCGATGGAGTTGACACCATCGACTAAAGAAAAAGGTCCCACACCTTTTATAATACCAACACAGGGTTACACCAACTCCCTGCGCCACCCTGGTAACACCTCAAGCAAGGATCAGGGAGGAAATCATTCCACACACAGAGTCTAAAAATTCTATTGTAAGAAGTAGAAGAGCTGTAGAGCGTATCTCTTATCGCCTCATGCTCTGTATGATCGTAGACATCCAAAGATGAAGGCTTCCCGTGGTCCCAACTGTCAGCTCCTGGAGCTTGATGTGGACCACCTAGTGGTGATGGGTAGACCTCGTAAGGTCATCCTCCACTTCCATCTCCTCCCTCTCCTCTGCTAGCACCACTTCTCTGGGTACTACTCCAATCATGGTGTTGCCTCCATCATAGTGGTGCACCTACTGCCTACCTGAAGCGCTCTGCATGTCTGGTCGGGCAGTCCCGTGCTAGGTGACCTCGTCCATCTCAAGCATAGTATTGACTCTCTCTGGGATGAACTGGTGCCCTCCGGCGCTACTGTGGTGTACGACCACACCACTGAGTCCAGTTGTCAGAAAGCCACCCGCGTCGAGGTTCTGCTTGCCGACGCCCGCTAGCTGCGGCAGACCTCTCGGCTCTAACGTGTCTGCTGCCACCACCAACTCTAGAATGTGACAGGAATCTCTCTGTCACCAGTGCCTGCTCTAGCATCCCGACATATGTGGAAATTCTCATGGGTACTATGACAGCACTAATCTCTAGGTGGAGACCCTGCTCAAACTTCCCCGCTTGGAAGTTATCATCATGGACCAAGTCTGGGTAAAAGCGTGCACAGTCTGTGAAACTAGCCGCGTACTCAGCCACCGTCATCCCTCCATGCTAAAACTGCAGGTTCTCATGAATCCGAATGGAGCGTAAGCAGGAGGGGAAAAACTCCTCTCGAAACAACAACAGAAAGTTTCCCCACGAAAGTGACTACTCATCAAAAAACTGAGTCACTAGACTCCACCAACGCCAAGATGATCAATGAAAAAGGTTGGATGCCAAAGCCACTCTCTGATCTGTCGGCGTCTGCACAAGCCTGAAAAGGCGAACCACTGTCTCTAGAAAAACCTCTGCTGCTTGAGGGTCTGGCTCACCACTGAAACTCAGCGGTCTCTACCGCTGGAACTCACAGAGCGCGTTCAACCTACGCTCAAGATCATTCTGCTCTACTGAAGCTGTCTACTGCTCAACATGTGGGGGTTCTGCTACCGGCCCACCCAAAGAAAGGGTCTCGCAGGATGGGTCCTGGACTATGGGCTCATAGCTCATAGTTTCTTCGTCACGAACCAAAGCTGGTATCCTGGATGACTATCTTCGTGGAGACATCCTGAATATTATCAAGGAGTGCCACGATCAGATGAGCATATATGTATATCACAACAACAAAAATGATGGGGAGCTGACTCAAGAAGGACAATCAAAGACTCAATCATATTTGATGCACAAACCAATTTTCCCTGCAACAAGTGTCTCAGCATGCCGAGTCGACAAGCGGGTTATCAAGGTCCCAGTGAATGGATACGTCAGCCGCCGCACCATCACTGGACTCCCTGGCCTGAGAGCCGCTCTCGAGACACGTTAACATTGTTGCCCTAAATCCCAACCAAATCCTTTTTAGGGACGTCCTAACAACGTCCCAAGGAATGAACCACCTTTGATACCACTTTGTCATGACCCAACCCTGCCCGGGCTCGAGCCGTAACTACCCCAAGCCCGCCTCCATAGGCCAAGGGCTGGCGACCTGCGCCGAAGGCTAAACAACTCAGGGAGGACTTTTCCTAAGTACCTGTACAGACACACGCAGCATGCTCAATGCAAAAGTGCAGAGTAAAAGGAAAAGAAAAGTACCAACTGCTATAAATAAACCCCAAAAGTGCATCGACCTCTAAACAGTACAAGCAAGTGCTGAGGTAAACTGAAAATAAAAGGGGAAAAACACGCGCCCAACCAGAAAAGTTGCCACAACCCTGCAATAGGTAAACAAAGGAAAAACATCTGGAAGGGTTCCTCACCTGGAACCTGACTCCGACCACCAGACGCGGTCCAAGCTCTCAAACTCCTAAGCTCTACAGAAGTCACAACCAACCTGTCCGTCATCTGTAAGAGAACACCAAGTGCGGGCAAAGCCCAAACAGGGGTGAGTATAAAAATACTCAGTAGGATACCCCAAAGGATCTAGGGAGAAACAAAGGAGGTACCGAAGGGTGAGCAGTAGAGCGAACATGAAAAGTAAAGGAGTACAATCGAGAGTGCAGTAAATAGTAACAGTAGAGATTCCAGCTCAACCCAAGAAGAGGAATGAAGGTAGACTCTTCCAGACACAAGGAGCTGGAAACGGTGAGAATATGAACTTCCCGTGGAGTATTCGCTACCTATATAAGGATAGTAGACTCATCCAACCATGAAAATCTAGTCATGGGAAGCACGTGGCATACCCCCTCGTGTCTTTGCCTCTCCTAGAAGGAGAGTAACCAAACCCAAGAAGTGTGTACTAGAACAAGGTATTTACATATTAATATCCTCAACAGGAAGCCCGAAAAAGGTCGTAAGGGGATCTCTATCCCGTAGCTCATCCCATGAAAGTGAGTAGCCAACAGTCCCAGAAGTAAACACCATCGATGCCAAGCATCTCGCACGTCTGACCTGAACTACAAGTCAAGGGGTCAAATCAGCGCCCCTCGAAACTATCCTATTTGGACGGCACTGACTCGCCTGCACAGTTTTAGGTTGCGTCGCAAGGACGCGTCTTGGTGGGGAAAGTGCCTCTCGTACTTGAGAGTTCTGGGGTAACGTCAAGACACACCTAGTCACTGCCCCACAGTAGAGATGTCTCCTCAAAGTTGATAGGTGACCCCCTGCCCAGCCCCACTGGAGGGTCCCTGGAAGTCGACGGGTTCCCACTAGAGGGAGACCCTGCTAGAGTCGACGGGTGCCACACTGCCCAGTCCCTCAAAATGGGTAATCCACTGGAGGGAGGTCCGGATAAAGTTGGAGATGGGACCACTGCCCAGCCCAGCTAGAGGAAACCCATCATCGGGGACCACTGCCCAGCCCAGCTGGAGGTAAGCCTGGCATCGGGGACCACTGCCCAGCCCAGCTGGTGGTAAGCCCGGCATCGGGGACCACTGCCCAGCCCTGCTGGAGGTAAACCCAGAACTGCTCTGGCTATCCCTTCTGGATGGTACTGCTCGGTGAAGACCGCTGTAAAGGCCATCCCTGCTGGATAGTAACCCACCGGCCATCCCTGCTGGATGGTACAACTAGCGAGCCCTGCTCGAAACAACCTTAGCCCAGCTGGAAACAACCTCAACCCTGCTGGAAACAACCTCCTAGGTAGATGATCGGTGTCCGAGTAATGTGTTGGTAACACCAAATCCACAAGAACTCTACCATGGATCACAAAGGAACGGGAGAAACACCCCGGGCCTCTCAAGGCAATCATGCTCCAGTCTGCTGAGTCACTGTCGAAGCGGACCGAGACAACTCATCCCAGAAAGTGGGAAGACACCCACGTTGTACGATCACACGTAGTCGTAAACGATGTCGCAGTCCGAAGAAAGGGGCACGGTACCGAAACCCCTCACACCTGAAGAAACAGAGGAACCAAACCATCTGTGTCGGCCAAATGAGAACGAAACCAGGGGAAAACTCAACCCTGCCTGTCAACAAACGAGAACAGGACCAGGGGAAAACTTAACCCTACTGGTCAACAAAAGAGAAGAGGACCAGGGAAAAACTCAACCCTGCTGGTCAATAAATGAGAACAAGACCAGGGGAAAACTCAACCCTGCTAGTCAATAAATAAGAACAGAGGAACCCTCCACGTCGCGAGAGGTCTAAAGTACGTAAAGAAAATCACAACACGCACATGGGTCCCACAAGACATGTGGCCCCAAGTCAACCCCAACCGAACGCACAAACATTCTCGGGTACAAACAACCACATGTACCTCCAAGCATTCCCGTATACTCCCAGATTATACAATGTTCCAGCCCAAAGGTTATCGTGCACACGACACTCAACGTCAATGCGAAGGTGTAACGTAACAACTCCAACCCGCCACCCCAATGGCTGAGGCACAACCAACCACATCTCTTCAAAAATTAACATCGCTCACACAGGAGTGCATGCGATCACATGCCAAGGGTCCGCTACAAACATGGTAGAAGAACCGCCACTGGGGCACCTTCATATTTCCACATTTATTAATATCACGTAAGAGGATCCTCTCGCCTAAACAGATTACAACGTTTTAATCATCGCGAAAAAAACATGCGAGATAGACTACTTACTCACCTCAAACAAATATCCGATGGAAAAATCACCAACACCACCTCAGGCCCAAACGACGTCCCGTGATCCCGAGCCTCGGCCCCGAAAACAGTCGGGCGCATCGCCCCATTGTGATCCCCACGGGAAAACACGTCAAAAGGACTACTCACTTGAGTGGAACAAATATCCGAAGAAAAAGATGCATTTCGGCGCACCGCACATGAGCAGTGCTACATGGGACCCGCATCGCGGTCCTGAAACACAAAGAACGGATCGTGCCGTTGCGATCCTCTCAAAAAAGTACAAAAGATGGACTATTCACTTGTCCAAAATGGATACCCGGTGATAAGGTTGGAAATCACCGTCAACTCCCGAAACGGCCCTCGCGGGGCCCACACAAGCATGTAGAATTAAAGGGAGAAGACTGCGCCAATTCAATGCCCACGGAAAAACACCAAAAATCGACTGCTCGCACACCCCGAACGGACGTCCGATGAAAATTTACAGAACGCTGCTCATATCTCAAAAGACGGCCTATGGGGCCCACGTCTCAACTCCGGTATCAACGCCCAAAACCACACTGGAAAACCCCGGCTCAACGCCAGGGTCACAACGCCATTGACAGTGCTCAAAACGGACGTCGGACGCGTCCGCGCCGTCCAAAACAAGATCCCCTGGAAAAACGTCAATTCACTTAAAGACATGTCACGCCTCCGAGGCCCCTCGTTTCAGGAATGAAAAATTCCCGAAACCATCTCAAAAAGTCCTCCTCGACGTCTGGAGTACATTACCGTAGACAACATGCTAAAAGGACGCCCTGCAGATGATTTATTAAGTATAAATCATTTTTCATAATAATAATAATAATAATAATATTATTATTATTATTATTATTATAACCCATTTTTTAATATATTTTTTTAAAAACCAGACCTATCGAATGGCCGGTCTTCTCCTCCCATAAGGACCCGCAGCTTGCGGGTCCTTGTCGGCCAGTTGGGGTCCGTAGACCCCAGTCTTCACTCATACGCACCGACCTGCAAAAGCAGGTCGGTCCTCCTCATCCGACTCCACTCGCCCGCCAGTGCCCCCTGCTGCCTTGCCCTGCCGACGCCGCCTGCAGCCCCAGCGGACCGCCGCCGCAGCCCCGCTCCCCGCGGCTCCTCCCTGCCACCGAAGACCCGCCCTCACCGGCCTCCACTCCACCGCGACGCCCCGCGGCCGCCTGCGCTCTCCAGTGCCTCTGCCGGCCTGCACTGCGCTCGCCCCCTGCCGACAACCCCCCTGGAGCACTGCCACGCCGCCACGCCAACTCGCTGGACCGCCGCGCTAGACGTCCGGAACCCCCAAAAACCCGCAACCTTCGACGGACGCCCCCGGACTCGTCGGAACTCGGATTTTCAAACCGAAACATACGACAGGAAGCTTAGAAAGATTACTACACATACATGGGATTCAATTTCAAATTCGAAAGCAATTCATTGTTATAAGACGATCTCAAAAGAGATTCGGGAATTAAAAAAATTATACACATGAGCCTACCTGCAGGGCTTCACCCGACGCTTCCCGCACGATCCGCGCCTTGTCGCCGTTGCTTCCCCCTTGACCGGTGGAAGAGGAGGAGGAGGAGAGGTTAAGGGAGATGCTTTCCAGGGGGTGAAAAATGTAAGAGGGGTGGGGTGAGTTAGGTTTAAATAAGAAAATTAATTAAAAACGTAATTAATTTAAAACTCCAAATTAAACAGCACACAAAATGCTCGACGGGGTCGAGGTTAAGCCTCCCCTAGGGTAAACACCACCTCCCGAGCACAACAGTAGTCTAACAATTTTAATCTGTGGCCCCGTTCAAAAGTTATAAAGCTCAACGCCCGAGGTCGCCAAATTACGAAAAGGCCCCTAGGGCCATTTTCCACAGACGGTCCGCGCCCGTGAAACTTACACCCCTCCTAGGGTAAACGGCACGGTCCGAACTCAACGGTGCCCTCAGTTTTCCAATCCGAGTTACCGTTTGAGAGACACTTGAGTTAAGTTGTTAAATGAATAAATTAATTATTTAATTTATCTGTTCCACGCTCAGATAGCGGGCGAGGGGTCCACACGTCCCGTGCTGACATGCTTTATGTCATTCCTAGGGTAAACACCCAATTTAGGACCCATCTGAGCACTCAGATCTCTGATCCGAAACTCCTTTTAGGAGTTATCCGATTTATTTGGTGTTCCCAGTGTGAATGCACTAAAAATTTAATTCCGGCCACACTGGGGCTCGAAATCGCACGCCATTTGAAGGCGCTACTCTAGAATAACATTAAGAATATTCCAAAGTCTTTTATAGCCAAAAACCAGGTTCTTACACTGAAACACTATCTGAGGATGATACACAGTGCTAAAACATAGCTCCATACCAAGGGACTTCTAAAGAACTATCTAGATAATCGAGATAAACCATAGATCCTGATCATACATAATATAATTTTTTACTATAGGAAACCATAACACATAAGTAATTCATATCATGGTAATATTATAAAAAAAATTATATTCTTTGATAGAAATGAAGTGTGCTAACTTTTTAAGTAGATCAACTAAATCCCATGTAGAATTATTCCCTTTAGATTTTTTATTGAGTCTAATAATAAATCTCATGGTAATGTTTTCCCATTTACTCTATAGAATAGATAACAGTTGTAGTATCCTATTATACCTTTATATCACAGCCTTAACTTGTTGGCATACTAATAATGGAGATATATACATAGAAATATATCTTTTTATACTGTACAACCATAAATAATCATTCAGATAGGCTAGTGGTAGGTTTTATACCCTTTTTTCCATTCATCTGTAACTTCAAGCCTCATGGCCTTTCTAGATGCAGCATGATACCTCCTAGATTACAAGTTATCCCTTTTCCAAAAACTATATTAACATAGTTCAGAAAACATTCTGAAATTGCGGTAGCTCATAATTACCTTAACATCAAAGATAATATAAACCATAAAGGTTACAAATATATTTCATCATATTCACTCAATATTTAAAGGAATTCATACTGAAATATTTTTCCCACAAAAAATCATATACCAAACCGAAGTGTTTTATTTTCTTAAATGTCTCCAAAATTATCCTTAATCCTGATAAATTCTCATCAAATAATTCTGTAAAATATGTGTCTAAGAATTTGATTTCATGATAAACATTAAACTCATTAACCCATGATGGTATCAACAACTCTCATGTTATACTAGATAAAAACATATATTTTTTAAAAATGAACATAATACTTAGATGTTTCATGATTCTTAGAACACAAATTAAATTAGAAAATATAATTCTACAACATAATCATAGAATCCCAATACATGTATACTTCTATACTTAAACATCAATGATTGAAGTGGAATATGTCCTTCCTTATTCAAGAAGTTAATTCTGGGATCAAGGAATTAAAATGTATAATAACCATGTTCCCCACACATAATACATTGAACCCATTGATAATTTGTCACTATATAACCTTCTTTTCCATAAAAAACATCTTCTCCTCCATTTTAGATATTCTTTATAGTGATTCCATGAACCTTAATATAATGTAGGAAACTAACTATTATTTACTATATATTCATTACCAAATGAAATTTCAATATAATTATCTTATTTTATGTTTTAGGAATATCAGCCTTGTTCAGGTTGGTAATCATATATCAGGATAGATGATTAGGAATAACCACAATATATTTTTCCCCAATATTCATGCAATTTCTCTTCTCATAGTCACTAAATTTTCCATCATATTTAGTATTAACATGACTCCTTCAACTTCTATCCACTGACTAAAACCAAAAATCGTAGTTTGATAATAATAATCACAGAGGAAAACAAAATAATCCTAAAAATTGATTATAAGATGTCTATATCATGACACCTTATTTTAAATCTATTTCAAATTAGTTTGATCCTAGGTCACTCTTGGTCATTATTCAAATCCTTAATGATGGTTCATAAAGAGGTTATTAATTTCCAATGTATATCCCCTGAGAGTGTCAAACCAGGTGTGTAGCAACATATATTGTCATACACAGGGTAATAATCAAATATAGATCAATTCATTCATTTTGGAGTTATTACCTCTATATATATCTATGATAGATCCACATATAATTGTAATATCTAGTCAGTGATGTAATTTATTAGAATACACTATCTCTATCCTATACGAAAATCCCAGGTTGGTTTCTTATTTGACTCATTCTTAGAGTTATCCTTACATATAACCTTAGATATCTCACTAAATTTTTCACGTAATAGTTTCCAAAGGTTAACTTAACCTTCTCTGATACCATCTATAAAGTCCCAAAAATATCATACATAAATATCATATCTTAGAATATGAATATTAAAAACATTACTTAATGATCTATGCGAGAATATTTTAAGTCTAGTATCTATGGAAACATGGATATGTAAAAAATGTGTCCATAAGTGAGCTATATCATTTCCAAATATGTTATTCATAACTAATAACTTTCTTATAAATATCATACATAATACCTTTCATCATAACATGGGGAATAGAAACATAGGAAATGGTGAGAACAAATGCTCAATAAGGGAAAACAAAGGAGATAACAACATAACATGAGCATAAGGGTATGAGAACACGAGAACAATATTTGAAAAACATACCATTCAAATAGAAGATCAAAAAC
Organism: Viscum album; assembly: GCA_963277665.1. Taxonomy (NCBI): domain Eukaryota; kingdom Viridiplantae; phylum Streptophyta; class Magnoliopsida; order Santalales; family Viscaceae; genus Viscum; species Viscum album. The sequence goes on along the minus strand of OY728150.1, from coordinate 621,143,414 downwards.
ATGTGTCTTATAAATTAAATCTTGATTGTTCATTAGAAATGAATCATAATAGAATCAAAGAACATGAACCATTATAACAAAACATTTCCATAATTCTTATATTTGTATCATACACATAAGTAAAGAAAATAATTTATATATTAGTTCATGGATCATTTCAAATACTATCATAGTTGAATTAGTTCAGTCCCAACATGATCATAGTGGATAGATTCCCTCAATTAATAAGGTTCACTCTCGATTCTAGTACTATTTATCTAATGAGATATCAATATTCAACCTATGCATTGGAAGTAGATATAGGTCCCACCCATCATGGTTTTAATGTAACCACCATCCATGGTTATAACATAACCACCATCATTGGTTATTACATAACACACATCAGATAATCGAAATTATATATATGTGAGACATAAGATCATAATACATTCATTATATAAGAAACCATAAAAAGAAATGTGTTTCCAAAACATTTTATCATAACATAAGTTGTGTAAAAGCAACATATTTTATAATTATTTCATCAAAGAATAACCTATGGAAAAAGAAGGAAATTTTTTAATAATTTTATCATGGTATAATCTATGGAAGAGTAATGGGTTTCATAAAAATATTATAATCATAAACATAAATCATATAGAGATAGAATATGAATTGTATCCTTTGATCACATCTCAAGTTAAGCATATGTATCATCAAAGGATGCCATCTTGAATAGAAAATGATTTTGGAAAATTACTTAGAACATTTCTTGAGGAACGTAGCATTTGAAATTATATTTTTTTAAAACGTAAAATATTTTTAAAATCCTTTCCATTAAAAATAACCTTGTATGTTTATAAATGAATCTTTAAAAATCAATTAAAACGTTTCTTGTGAAAAATATCATCTCTATTTTGAAAGTTTTTTTAAAAAATAAAAATTAATATTTTTTAGAAATCCCTTACATTGAAAATAAAATTTTAAACATATAAATGATTCATTAAAATAATAATTTTTTCATGATGGTAGAAAGTACCTTTCATGTTATACACATTAAAACAAGGATTCCCTTCACATTTTCAGTAAAATCCAACAGAACATTTTTTTAAAAATGATAGTAATATTCATTTTAAAACAATTTTTAAGGTAATAATTGGATAAAAAGTTATTTAAAAAACATTTTGTGTAATTGTAATGATTTTTTAATTTTTTTTTACCAATAATAGATATTGAAGGAAAAAGTTTTTTCGATTGAAGAAAGAAATAAATCAATTTAAAAAAAAAATAATTTGACATTTTTATTCTCTAAAGAGAGTAAAATTAAGATAAAACAAGTGTATTATAACATTACAATAGAAGAATAAAATTAATGAGTTTCTTGAGAGATGGATCCTAATATTTTCTCATTAGAATCATAAACATGAAAAATATCGATAAATGATAAAATCGCATAATAAAACTCTTACCCCTTTGATAACATTGAATAAAAACCCCATAAAATGAAATGATACTAAAAAAATCAACATAATAAATAAATTGTTGAAATTAAATTTTATAGGGGATTTATATATACCCTCTAAATGATTATATGTGTATAAGAAACATATATCTAAAACAATGAAAATTGAGACAAAAATCACTTACCCCTTAAGTAGCTTTTGAACCATAAATACGATGAAAGATAAATTTTAAAATGGATATTTAAATAAAAATAAATTTTAAGATAATAATAATAAAATAAATTCATTGGTATTATATACCCAATTTAAAATAAATATGTAGGGAATATGGCATGTTTCTTACAAAAGAAAAAAGTGGGATGAAAATCCCTTACCATAAGCCTCAACATCGTTCATACACATTCGAAAATACCTTATAATATATAAAAGTGTATTATTAATATATTATAGAACCATAATTATTCATATCATACCATATATTATTTACTTAGGACATTTTATTACCCATTTAGGATCAAATACCTATTAAAATCACTTTACGAGCAATAACTCCTTTGTTTCTCGTGTAGGTCTTGATTTGTTATTTTTTCTCATTTTATCTTGATCATTGTTACATCATATCAATAATTTAAACGATGATAAAAATATTATATATATTTATAATATATGTATTTGTATCATCCCATAAATATTATAGATAGAAAATGAAAAATAGTGGTGATTGGGATGGTAGGCTGTATGTAATTATGAATGTCATTTCCATTTTCTGAATGAATGAATTTAATGAAATGTAAATTATATAATAAATTTATAGAATAATTTTTATATCATTAATATCTCATATATATTCATTAAATCTACCCTAATTATCTTCCTTGCAAGTAATTATTGAAAAATGAATCACATCTCTTTGGGAGGTGGCTATCCTCTGTACACAAAAACAACATTATCATATTCTCTATGAAATATAAAGTAAGAAAGTATATTTGTTACTATAATTCTATAAGTCTAATTATTTCATAACTATAATATATAAATAATATATACTTTATTATATCCATTATTTTGAATAGGTTATGGAAAACTAATTAAGTCAGTTCATGAGATATTAGTCTACCGTACATATGATCAACACTTTCCTTTCCTGTTTAAGGGTGGAAGAGAACGTTGTAGGTCAATAACTAAAATTAACAAAAAATCATTATATGGATTATATATATTTTATTATATCATAATTCTTTAACAATAATTTTAGGATGTGGTGGAAGAAATAAAATAAAAATGCTTGGTTACATACATTACCTCTTCTTCAGAAAACTTCACTTTGGCGAACACAAAAATCCCTCCTAGGTTGGACATTTGACCAAATTAAGGATTTCATGATGAAAGGAGATGATTAAATAAGACATTTGTTTAGGTCGTGGATGAGCCAAATGTTTTTTAAGTGTCAAGATGAGAGGAGAGGGGGGTGGCCATTTATAAGTGAGGTGAGTTCCATACTTGTAATTTTTGAAAAGAAATAGGCATACCCTTATTTTAAAAATAAAAATAGATAAAAAATTGGTCTTTATTGATCTTTATAAGTAATAATGTTAATAAATTTCTAGAAAATGGGTTTTTTACATGTTTTTTCATTTTTCTCTACCATTTTAGTTTTACCCCTTGGTAAACTCGTTCGAACCTTAACCATGTTAATTAATTTTTACTATTTTTTACTATTAATTATAGTCAAATATTATATTTTAAACACAAAAAAATTATAAAATAAGAAAATTGAATTTTATAGAGTATCTTACATGAAGAACTAAGCTTAAACATCCCCTAGAATATATTTCGTTAAAATTAATCTCTTTGATAGATTTTGTAATACAGGACCTCAAGTCTAAATGAACTATAATATAATATACCATTATAAAATTTCTGTCAAATTTTAAGAGATGAATCATACTAACTAAATTATAAAAAAAATGGAAATATATATATTATAAATAAAATAAGAATCATTTAAATGAAAAATAATCATATTTTAAAAAAATAATTTTTTTTCTAAAAGTCGTTTGAGTCACGCTTTGTACATATAATTTGAAATTAAGATTTAATATTTACATAAAAATATAATGGATAAAATAAATTTAATTTTTTAAATCATAATATAAAAATTAAATTATGATATTTTTTTGGATATTTATAGAAATATTTATTTTTTAATGAATTGTGAAAAATAATGATTTTTAATTAAAAATTACCTTTTCGTATAAGTTATTTATAAAACTAAATTTCTTTTCTAATTGGTTTAAAAATAAAATTAGTTAAATAATATATCAATTAATAAAATTTATGAATTTTGATTTATTTTCATATTGAAATTTGATATAAAATTTTTTTAATATTTTTTACATTTTCCTTTTGAAAACATGATTTCTCATTGCGTATGTGAGACTAATTTTTAATATAAATTTGACATTTATATGAATTAAATTATGAAAAATGGATCCCATAATTGGAATAATAAAAATTTATAACATATTTTATGTTATACAAAATTTTCCACCAAAATGAATAGTGAAAATAATAAAATTTATTTACCACAATTAACGTAAACATAGATTTCCTGGGAGGGTAAACTAAAAAGATTTGAGTTAAAATGACCTAAAAACTTACCTAAAATATATTTTATTTCCATATTTAGACTATATAATAGATAATTCTTGATTATAATCCATTTTCACCCTTTTTAATGTGAAAAACATGGGCACTCTTTTTCATTTTCAATACATAGAATTATTCCACTCACATCACCAATAAAAGGCCACCCCTCTTCTCTCTTCTTCACACCTTCAAAACGTTTTGATTAAGACAGTACCGACCCAAATAAATTAAAAAAAATCCCTAAAATCATCCCATAATCCATATTTGTTTTGCAGAAATCCAATCTAGAATGTAAATTGTTGCAAACCTCAAGAGGTTACCTAAAGAAGGGGAAACGTTCTTCAACAAATCTTTTGATTTTATTTCTTCCTCCACCTACATAAATTATTATTAAACCATAAAGATATTATAAATTCAGAATATTAAATATGAAAATAATTTTTTTGATATTTTAATGACTTAAAACCATCCCCACTTCCATAAAATTGGTTAGGAAATTGTTATTCGTGTGTACGGCGAACTGCCGCCTCAAGAACCAATGTCATTTTTTTCTATTACCACATCTTAGAGTTAGCTATTATGATGAATATAAATTATACGTATGATATTTATAAAATAATTATACCTTTTTATATATTAGAAAATATATTCCTTTCTTACTTTACATTCTGTAGGGGATGCAATAATGTCGCTTGTTTGTATGATAGAATGTCGCCTTGCAAAGTGATGTGATTCGTTCTTTCATAATGCTTTACATGAAAGGTAATAAAGAAAATGTAGATTAAAAATTTGATAAAAACCACTTAATTATGACATTAATGAAATATTTATTATTATTTAATGACAATATATCATTTTCTTTATTACCTTTTCACTCACTTAATGATGATAACCTCGTTCATGTACGTTTGAACCATCGCCTTCACAAAGCGATTTGACTCTCTATTTTTATCAACACACCACATGGATTATATGTATAATTATTTTTAAATAAATAATATTATATTAATACCATTTTTTATTAATAAAATATATCTTACCACCTTTTTATTATGATCATTGAAAAATGAAAACATTACTCATGCATACTTAGTGCCAACAGTGTCCATGATGGTAACGTGGTGAATTTCTAAAAAACATATTTCATGATTAGAATTAAATGTAAAATTGACATATAAATTTGATAATTCAATCATTATTATTATTTTAGATATTATTAAACTATAAAATATAAGTAATAACTGAACACTTTATGATAAAAAATTCAAGGGAAAACAAGACAATTAACACCTGAAACAATGAAATGAAAGAAATATTATTAACAAACAGGTGAATAGATGTTACAATAGGATCAAATATGATATGATGAATATGAATATGATTGATTTTATAAAATAATAAAATGATAAAAACCATTATATAATAGGTTAAATCATGTTCAACAAAAAGGAAGCATGGGGTACGGGATTTCATATCAACTTTACTTCATTAAGGCATATTATAATGTAATGAACCTAAATGTTTTATATAGTGTATGTACTACCACATTGACATTTATTATCATAATTAATTAATAATACATGGTATTTTATGTTTTCATTTTAATTATTTCATCAAATGTATTTTTAATTAATTATTACCCAGATGTAAAGAATTTTATAACTCAATTTATTTCTATAGGTTATATTACATCTTGATTATATTTCATATTATATTATTATTTTGATATTAATTTTAAATACATTATGTATTAAATCTACATGTTTTATTTGGATTTAATTTTGAAACATATAATTGATTAAAATGTTAATTCTCACTTCAACATTGTGATCTTTTCAAGGGTTTATTTCACAATCTCATTTTATTTGGAATTATTTATACATGAATCTTCATTGAAGAAAATTATTAGATCATTTATTAACAAAACCATTAATTTTATTCTAATATATTTATTTATGATAGTTTTATGTAATAATGCCAATTTTCCATTATTTGGTTCTTAAAATAATTGAGAAAATGATTCTAATAAAATTTGTCTTCATGTCTCTCTTCTTCATAAATCCATTTTCGTCCAAAAACATGTTTTATAAAATAGTATTACAGATTCATTAACATTTTTCCAAATTATTTATCATATAAATATTTACCCATTTTTGGTTTTTTCTATTTTTAATGGAATCTTCATGTAATTTTTAAACAATGCATGTTTGTATTTTATAGAAAACTGAAATATATTTTTATTTTAACATATAAAACATGAATTGAATTTACATCCATCATGAACAATAAACTATTTTAAAACGTATTTAATATTATTTTAAATTTATTTTCAAATATAATAATTTTCATAATGTTTGGTGATTTTTTTTAAAATATATTTGTAAAATGAAATTAATATTTTCATCAATAATGTTTTTAAATATATTTTTATGGTATTTTATTAATCAATGACAGAAACCATTTATTTTTGATCCAATGTGTATAGGTTGTATTTATACCATCCTAATTATTTTCTGTATTTTTTTATGATCATTTTGATCATGTAATGTATTCACCTTCAGTTTTTTGATTAGTTTTTTCAGTCATTAACCTTCCATTGAACCATTCACTATCATATAATTGTTGTAAAATTCATATCTTTTAAATATCCATACTATTTGTATCATAGATGTGGTTATTTATTAAACCCTATACCTTTTATATGTATGTTGTGTACTTTGAAATTTATTTTATTAATATAGAAATATTGATAAATTTATATTCTTTACTCAATATAGAATTTTTTTGGTAAATCATATTTATTAATAAATTAAATTGATCATTCGACATTTGGGGAAATATATGGACCTATATTAATAGGTGGGATTAAAATTATATATCACTTAGATGAATAGTTAGGTCACATGAGACAAATCCCTACGCTATCATTAAATTGGTTTCAACATTTAGTTTTAAACTATCTTGCGAAATGTTTTGATAGTAGTGGTATCACAATGCATGAGATCATAACATTAAGTAAATAAGTATTCCATTCATTAAAAATTTAATTATTATTATCCCCAATATATTCACAATGATATTCTCTATTGATGCATTTATCTCATAGAATATTGATAAAATGGCTTGGGTGTTCAGATATTTTCTTCCATATTGATTATTCATTACCTTGTCATGGTAGTCAAGTTATTTAAATGAAAAATGAGTTTAGTTATTTACATTACCATGTGGATCATGCATGTTATTTTAGGATATATTCCAATGTACTTAACCCTTACTTATCATTTGAGTTAACTATTAATTTTTCTCCTTTACCTAGAATTTAGAAAATGAACTACGACTGATATCCAAGGATATTCTAGAGGGAATAATGATATTCTTGAAAAACATATGTTCCAATTTTTGTTTTAAAATATAATATAGTAATCATGTATGTATCTACTTTACCAAGACTACCAAACTATTTTATCTTTTAGGATGTGATTCATTATATCTTATGACAATGTAATAATTTTAAAAAACTATATCTAAGTTACTGGAGTTAGGTTTGTTGAAGTTGGTATCAATTGAAGTTTAGTAGAAACCTTGGTAAATAGATTTAGGAAAACATATATTAGGGAACATAACCTTATGATATAATTTTATTATAGGTATATACTAACATCATAATGTTTTGGTAATGAATATATTATGTGGTTTTCCATAGAAAAAAACCCTAGTCTAGATTCTATTGGTGGACGTCGTTTTGAAACAGATGTACCTAGGGGTAATAACTATGTAAAGGGAACATTGGGCATGACCTAGTCATCACCTGGTGCATGACAACAAGTATAACTATGCTCTTTGTTTGAAACTCCCAGGGGGGATATTCTTATTATAATTCAAATTTTCCTTACAATCTATTATGTAGGATTGGAGAATAGTTGTATCCCCAAAGACACCATGTTTATGATTATGAGATTAGCTAGGCATAAAATTATCAATTTATATTTACTGTTTCACTAGATTAGGGATTATAAATTATTTTTCCTAATTATACGATATAATCTACTATATAATATCATTTATAAATTTCTCTTAGAGGAAATAATGGGAACCACATCAATGAACGTAATCTATAGAGTATGAATGATCATTTCATTGATGGGATTAAGCCCATATTTCTAAGGGAATTATTCTCCTAAACATTCTCATCATATTAGAACATAGTATCACATTCTAACATGATATAAAAATAATTATATAATAATTATGGCTTTTATTTTAATCAAAATAAGAGAAGGATGAAAAAAATGTCTAACGGGAAGAAGGGAAAAGATGGTTTTCCTAAAGTAATAATTGTGGAATGAAATACCTTGACACTTTCATAATGGGAATGGGTGTTTTCTACATGTGTAGAGAGAAAGGAAACCATAATCATTCTTTATTTTAAAATAATTGTTTATCCATTTATAAATAATTTCACATTAAAGATATGGGACACTACACAAATTATTTCCCCATGAATTAAAGGAATATACCAGAAAAGAAGCCAATGAATCATGGCCAAGCTTATGCTATTTCCACAGATGAATTGGAATGATTAATTTTCTTGTGTTTGGATTAAAAAATTATTTAATTTGAATAATTTATCAATGATACAATTTATATATGAATTATAAAATCACTACTGTAATCTGGACCTATACCAACACATATTTCCCAACGGTTTTTAAACCGTTAGGATAAAGACCATTTTACAACGATTCTAGGAAACTGTTGGAATAAGGTGTTTTAAGTTGGGTTTCCCAACTTTTTTGTTAAACTGTTAGGATAAGGTGTTTTAGGTTAGGTTTTCCCAATGGTTTTGTTAAACCGTTGGGAATGAAAAGTTTTTAACACCCAAATTAAGGATCCTCTTCCCAGACCGTCCCCGACCTCCTCCTCACGACCCCTCCCCGATCTCTATCTCCTCCCGGCCTCCACCTCTACCTCCCGGCCTCCGCCTCCGCCTCCCGGCCTCCTCCACCGCCTCCCGGCGTCCGCCTCTGCCTCCCGGTCCCCTCCCTCTCCTCCGGCGGTATTCCCCTTCCACTCTTGGCTCCCTCTCCGACGACGAAGTCCCCCTCCCCTCTCGGCTCCCAGTGGCGTTCCCCCTCCCCTCTCGTCTCCCACTCTTAGAGACATCCCCCTCCCCTAAATATCCTCTGACGATGTCCCCCGACCCCATCTCCAGTGGCGCGCGAGACCCGCCGAACACCCCGCGGGATGTCCCCCCTCTCGGATCCCTCTCCTCCTGACAGGGTTCTTGATCGATATTTTCCATTTGATATAATCTTCCAACTATTTATCTCTGTGAAATAATATTTGTTATCATGTAATGGATTTCATTCCCTAACACTTTTTCAGGTACACAGGATTACAGTAGAAAACACCCCCATGTCATACCGATTTTCACAGGGAGCTCTCAATTCCCTTTTATTTTCATTTTTTTCAATATCCATTCCCCCAAACATTAAAAATCGCGGCCATACCACTCTCACCTGTATTTTATTGATAGTAGGGACACTACCTCATTTTAAGTGTGGGAGGGGGGGGGGGGTTTCTCACAGTTTCACATGTGATGCACTTGAATTTTTTATTTTTCTCACTTGTCTATGAGAAATTTTTCAAAATAATAAGAATGATTTAAACTTGAGAATCATTATGACCTTGTTATTAAAAAAAAGTTATGTGTAAAACATCCAAGGACCATGTTTGAATCCTACTTAGATTTTTTTAGAATTATTGCTATGTTTAGGGAATTATTTCAAATTCAAAATATTCGAAATAATGACTAATTGACCTATTACTTAGGATTTATGCCCTTTGTGATTTCCATTTGTTTTATTCTCACTACCCAAGAGGACTCTAATCCTTTAATTTCATACTCTTATCTGGGCATATTTCTTGATAGATTCCAGGGGCATGTAAACTGACTAGAACATGCAATGAGATCTTATCTTAGTGATGACTGAACAAGTATAAAACTAAAATGATTTAGGACTCTTTTATAGACAATTTTTCCCTAAGACCCACCTGACATCTATATATCATTCAACACTTAGTTCCCATTAATTGCCTATTAGAATGAAGAAATTACAATCCTATTTCCATTCATACCCTACTTATTGTACAATGCGTATGGATATCTTTTAACAAGTGTGGGTGGGACATTCAAATATCATGGGATTCTTCCACTTCCAGAGATGTACGATATGCTCACCTGATTATGCGGTTGCAATCCATTTACCATTTTTTGTGTTTCATTAGTAATCTCTTACTTTTCAAAATAAAAAAAAGAAATGAAAGGAAAATTGTTATGGGTTGTTTACTAAGAAGGTCAAAAATTAAAATTTTCCATACTGATTAATCCCTCAAAGGATTATCTGTGCTTCGGTGATGGATATGATATCTATCCTAAGAATATATTTTGACGTAGATCACTTGTATACTGTAATACCATGATGTGTGAGTGTGAGGAAACATTGTAAGATAGATGAGCCTTCCATGAGATGTAATCTTTTTTCTAAAACATCGTGTGGGAACATTTCTGGAGTATGTTGGAGTTTTGAAATAACCCCAAGTGTCTCCATGAGATATCATAAATAACCCCAAGTGTCTCCAAGTGTCTCCATACATCGTATCATCCTCGCATGGGTTGGACACTCACCCAATCCTGTCAAACCTATCTTAGTCTATCCTCTAAGTCAAATAGTCTAGACTCATCTCCCGAGGATTATCCCATGCCCCGATGCACATCTCATCATCCAACTAGACGAAGAGGACTGTTCACCTTATGATTGTCCTAGTCACAAAAGCACACCATGTCGAACCCATCTACATTATATTCTCAATAATCTGGTCAAGAACCTCATCAAAATCATGTATTATAACCCAACCCCACTAACCAGGTTCCATCCTAAGCTAAATCACACCAAGCCTCTTGGCATTATAATGCCAATCTGTCCGACAATACCCAATACCCACACTAGCATCTCATCCTTCATCTATTTTGTTAAACTCTTGAATCATTAAATGATGTAAAACATTTCATAATACATTTTATATACTCAGAGGGACCATCCCACTATAAGAACCTACCAAGATTCCAATCCATCCTCATAAGTATTTCCTCATCATATGCTAGATGTAAAATTGAAACACCTATCACTACAAGGCCCAATCCTCTTAGGAATATTTTACTTGATCTAAATCTTCATTTTTAGTGACATCAATCACATTAAAGCGCATAAATGTCAACTGAAACCCAGAATCCAAGAATTATTCATGTCGACAGGACCCATTTCAACATGCTAAGATCTAAAACCATAAATAATAATTCCAAATACTTGCATCATTTTTAAATAAATATCTCAAGTGTAAACATAAAAACCAAGAATAATAAGACCTCATCCCTTGTATCGAACAAAAACAAACTAAGTAGAAACTCGGGACAAATTGATTATATGCCATTAATAGGAAGAGTAATTGTTAATTAATAGGAATTTACTATTTGATAGTATCATTTTGAAACATTGATCTGTTTCCCCTTTTCTTGAAGGAACATGATTTGACCCATGGGGCACTGTGGTACTTATATGTTGGGCGGTGATAGGTATATTCATATGATATAAGTATGTTTTAGTTTAGTTTTTATTTTATTTTCTTTATCGCATTGGTCACTTAGATCTATGACTGCTTTCTATGGACAGAGGGTACTTATATTCTGCGAAGGGGTCCAAAAGGAGTTCAGATTGATTCAGTCCACCGACTTTGATCCGAAGTAAGATTCTATGGTTACTAATTTTCTCACACCTCATGTATTTGGTGATTTAGTGTTTCTGACTTCATATTATGTTTTCGGTAGGGCGTTGGATCGTTTCATGTTGGGTCGGGTGGATTTGGTTCTCTGCTGCCAATCTAGGTAAGGCTTTAATGACATTGGTTGGTTTTTCACTGGTTATGTAGCGTCCTTCATGTGTTTTAAGGTTCTTAATATACTTTGTGTAGTACGTTGATCCCTGCTCATTGGTTTCGAGTCGCCAAGTCAAGGGAGACTCGCATGTGTGTGCATAGGTAAGTAAGTATATGTATGTGGGTTCCCCCGTTACGTGTATAGTCACCCATGGTAGTGATTATGCATGTATGGGGCTAGGTGTGCCCATGTATATATATATATATAAATGCATACACAGGTGAGTGGAGACTGATATATGCATATAAGCATATTTGCAAGGATCCCCTTGCACATGCTCATGGCAATGCAGGTGTGTGCATAGGGGTTAGGTGTCCTTGCATGTGTTTGAAGGTGCATATACCCCATGGAGGAGCAGTAGATTTTATTTAGAAATCTCCAAGAGCTGAAGTGGACGGCTTGGTTCCACCTTGAGGTAGATTCCCTCTCGTATCCTCTTTAATTTAAAAATTCTTTAAATTGAATATAGCTTCATTCATAATTCTGCTTAATTATATTGAATTGCATATCTTGAATAAGTTTTCTTTTATATAATTGTTTCATTTGATAAATAAATTCAAGTTTTTATAATAAAACCCCTCCAACGGAGGTGTGCTATCTGCGAAAACTCACAGTGATAGTTTAGGCTATATGATTCTTTTCTTTCGTTTCGTTTCCCTTTATACGTTGCGTCATTGTATCGCTCACTACAACCTTCCGATGATCCCTTGTTATAACATATTAAATAGTTGATTTGTTCTATCATGTACATTGTGACCTTATCACACGGAGAAACCTGTTTCGAGTGTTTTCTTGGCCTCTTGGCCACCCCTTTGGGTGTTTACTCAAGCCTATATATCTGAAAACACTGATGGTGTCATTTTTTAACACCTGTCAGGCTTATGGTGTTCCCCACCACAAGCTTCATCTTAACACTGTTTGGGGTGTTTTCCTGGCCTCGATGCACATCTAATTTTTTACATATATGAATTCTCCCATAATATTTGTGTTTCCCCACTTCCTCCTGCTCTCTTCGCTCCTGGACGGATGATGCTTCCCCGTATATGTCACTGGACTGGGCCAACATGACGCGGTCATGCCGCGGTCAACACACAGTCATGCCACGGTCACGCTGCGGTCACGCCGCGGTCACGCCGCGGTCACTCTGCGATAATGCTATGATTTGGCCCTGCTCTAGGATGACACCCTGCGGTAGTTCACAGTCCTATCGTAATTCGATGTATGATACCTATATAGAGTTTTAGATACACTACCCATCCATAGTTAATGGGGAGGGAGGCGACGACTAGAATGTTTCCCTGTTTCCTCCTGCTCCCTTTGCTCCTGACCGGAAGATGTTGCCCCGCAGATGTCGCTGGACCGGGCCAACACGTCGCGGTCACGCCGTGGTCATGCTGCGGTCACGCTTTGGTCACGCCGTGGTCACACCATGGTAATGCCATGATTTGGCCCTCCTCCAGGATGAAACCCTGCGGCGGTTCGCAGTTCTGTCAGAATTCGATGTATGATACCAAGATAGAGTTTTAGATTCATTACCCATCCATAGTTAAAGGGGAGTGAGGCGACGACCGGAATGTTGCCCCGCTTCCTCCTACTCCCTTCGCTCCGGGTTGGAAGATGCTGCCCCGCAGATGCTTCTTGACCGGGCCAACACGCCGTGGTCACGCCGCGGTCACGTCGTGATTTGGCCCTGCTCCAGGATGACAACCTGTGGTGGTTTGTAGTCCTGTCGGGATACTTCTCCTATCCCTAATCCTCACTTCTCCAAACCCTCGGCGCCAATCCCATACTCCTCCCGTCCTCTCCGCCGCTCCCATACCGACCACCCCTCACCACCGCTCCCATCCCAACCACCCCTCGTCGCTCGCCGATCTCCGCTCCCCGCTCCCCGCTCATCAATGCTCATGATTTTTTCCAAAATCACTATGCGAACCCATAACCCTTCTCATTTTACCCTAAACCATAGCTCGATGCACCCATATGGAAGGTTTTTCCCAATAGCTCGACACGAATCCTACTTGCCAACTGACTTTTGGCGCGAACCCTACTTCCCAGCGCGGCAGGTCTGGTTTTCCAATGGTCTATTCTTCCGCATTAAATGGGTACGTGTTATGATCCACTTACGATTTTATATTTTTTTTAGAACCTTGCTTCCCTACCTTCTCTCGAGGGTTCTAACTCTACTTTCCAACCGGTCATCTTATCTTTGATTCAAGTAAGTTTTGTTCATTCACTTTAAATCAGTATGTATGCCTTCATTTATTTTCGATTATTTGGTACCATTTCGCTGCAATGTACTGTCTATTATGATCCCCTTATGAACACAAGAAATATATCATTTTATGTTGCAGTTTTGTTGTAATTTACCTGTATAGAATCATTTTGATTGATATTGAAGAGGTCAAAATGAGGTGGGGAGGAGGGGGGATGTGCTAGAGGGGGGGTATGGGCAGGGGTGAGGTGAGGAGGAGGGGGATGGATGGGAGTTGGAGGCGGCTGTGTAGGTGTGGGAGAGGGGAGGGGGATGTGCTGGGGATGAGAAAATATAATATATTGGGGTGAAAGAACATCCATGTTGATGGCAGCACCAATACATCAACGACTATAAAAACCTGATCATCGATCAACAACATCTCCAACTGATCATCTATCAACAACGCACCCAATGGGGTATATAAAAGAAATGAATAACCAATGAATTATCAATGCTCCTCATGAAAATCATAAAAGTTTTACCTTACAAGGGCTCTATAGTACAAGATTGACCACTCCACATGGGCATTATTAATTAACAGGTATAGAAAACACTGGTCACTCAATCAGTAATAATCCCACTATGGTATCCTCAAGAGTCCCTTTGACGCATATAAATATCTTAAGGAAATCCAACCATAACTTCTATCCCACAACATCATCCCATCCCAATGGTTCCAATAGTTCCAATCCTAAAAAAAGGCGGTAATCCTCAACTGTTCTAACCTTGAGAAATAGGTACCAAAATGTCAGGATAAAATAAGATCTCTTTATATATACTACTTGATTATAATTTTCATGATCTATATGAAAGAACATTGAACAAAACTAGCTTAGATTTCACAATCCATTCCAACTAATGATCTCATAAACCTCACACATGATTCTCATCTCACAACCCAACCTGCTGGAGGATTCTGAATCCAATCCTTGAAGAAATCCTGATAAAGAATTCTTTTAGTCCAAAACACCATAAAGACCACATTCAAACACAGAAAGTATTCCACCATGGAAATTTATATGAAAAACTGATCAAAATTGAATACTCATAAGTCGAATTCTGACTCCAAGGTTAAAATAGGGTAAACATAACAAGGAGAAAAAAGTACACACCCTGTACTTTAGGTACATGATATGTAACCCAAAATTTCCCCTCGTTCCATGTGACATAGACTGCTCAGTGTGTACTTTTCCAAAGTAAACATCATGTGTTCCAGTATATGATGATTACCCCCACCTGGGTACATTCACGTACAAGGCCCCACTTATCATGAAAAATTCTCTACTGCGTGGAATGTATCACCCCATACACAATATTTACCCCACATATGGTTCCCATGTATGTACCTATCCATATATCCCCCCCACACAAGGTCTACCCATGCACAATGCCTACCCATGTACCTCGCACTAGATATAGCTTTATACCCTACATGGTCGTCTGCCACTGGGACACCCCGAGTCACCACTACATGGAGTGTAACTCACCCCCTTGTATTAATCTTTTAGTTCCCAAAACCCATCATTCCCAAGTAGGAAGAACACATGATGTGTGTTCTCAAAACTACACATCATGTACATGAGTTATCCCAAACTAAACCCCCCAAAAATATCCCAAAACACCTAATTTCTCCAAAGTATCCATAGATTGAATCCTGAATGGGTCACCAAAAACCCAAAAAATATGATTAAAACTTAAAATCAACTACCCTATGGGAATTTGTAGGGGAGGCGAGGGTGCCTGGTGGGGTGAGGTGGGGGGGAGGGGGGCTGTGTAGGGGGTTTGGTGGGGAGGGGTGGGCTGGGCAGGGGGGTTGTGCAGGTGTGGGGGGTGGCTGTGCAGGTGGGGGATGGGAATTTAGGGGGGGCTGGGTAGGGGGTTGTGCAGGTGGGGGAGGGGGTGGGATGTGTAGGGGTTAGGCTAGGAAGGGGGAGGGGGTTGGATGTGTAGGGGGTTAGGCTAGGCAGGCGGAGGGGGGCTGGGCAGGGGGGTTGTGCAGGTGGGGTAGTGGGGGGGGGGGGGTTGGGCAGGTGGATGAGTATGGAGATGAAATTGAGTTCCTTGAACCCAATTAGGGAATTACAGAACGATTTCATAGGACCCGAGTATATCGGATAAGGCACATTCGTGGAAGAATCTATAATTCTAGCCATGTCCCTACTTAGACTATCAATGTTGTAGAAACCGTGGAAGACCCATTTAGCGAGTCTAGTAGGAGAAGGAAAATACCCATGCATAATCCAACTAGGTATAACTACTATGGAATGTAATAATGATATATCCATCATAGATCAATATTAATACGTCATTATGTTGAGAAACATCAGACCCTTGTACTTTTATTTAATGATAAATGTTATCAATATTTGAAAATATTACATTGACTATGATTTTTGATTTAATATCATTCAAATGTTGACACATTCTCATATGTGATATGATGAGGAAAATATAGAACCTTCCACATAGATACTACAACTCTCTGTCCAATGCTAGAAATGTCCATAAGTGAAATTCATGCTCGGGGATCAATTTGGAGACCCCATTTCTAAATCATAATTTATATCAATTCAGTAGGATCAAAAATTCATTGACTTTTTAGGAAGGCCTCTTTAAACTTTTCTGACCACTCAAACATAACTACTTTCTTAGTAATCCTAGTCATACGCACTTTTAAAGGGGCAAAGATTTAAATGAACCACATGTAAAACCTGAATAAACAAAGGAAACCCACAATCTCAAACATGTTTCGTATGCCTTATCATGACACCACAACCTATAAATTATTTGGGTCCACATAAATTCCCACATTATAGATTACGTTCCTAATAAAACATACTTTATGGAAGCATAAGTGACACTTTGAGATCTTATACCAGCTAGTGTACCACCATGAGGACCATGATCCCATGTGATAAATGGTTAATTTTTATGATTCTCCCTATGGATCATCATTCAAATTTCAATGTATAGAAAAATCATCTATGGAAGGTATATACTAAAATTCATGTAGTAATCTATTGGATTGTCATGGAGGATTATCTGAATGTTTTCATTACATATTGGGGATAGAATATTACCTTGTAATCTTATCTTCTTAGAATATGATAGAAAATTTCCAAAGTGAGCCCAACAGATGACGTAAATGATTCATAACCACTGAAAAACACCATGTTGGATGTCATCATAGCAGATCCCCTTGAAAATTTGGCATGTGATATGTCTCATGAATCATGTAAATATCTATCTCCATATAATCTCTGTGTCACAGAAGCCTGACCAATATCCCTCTCTTAAACACAAACAAATTCCTAGATAAATGAAACAATATAACTAAATATCTTGACATTATAGAAGTCATTTCCCCATAGTATTTGATTCACCAATCATTATACTCTAGGAACAAAAGGGTTATAATGGTCATAGTGTAAATATCCTTCTAGGTTAGAAAATTGAATGATTAAATTCATCGAAAAAATATCAAATTTATCCTGGAGTAATCAAAATCAATAACCCTTATCTGATAGATCAGGATTGAGGTAGGGTATTCTTCATATATGAGTTATAAACCTGAATTTCCAATATCTGCCTCCCTATTTGATCAACAAGACAACATTTTGTTGGTTCTTGGTCTATCTACCACATCAATATGTCAACCATACCAGGGGAAAGGATGTGAGTAAGCCTTCAAAAATGAGATGACTACTTCTATATGTTTCTTGTGTGTGTTTTTTGTGTGATTTCAGGTGATTTAAGTAGGGTTTTTTGAGTTTTCTATATGTTTAGTGGTGTGTTTTCTATGTTTACATGTTGCAATGTTCCTAAACACATAGAATGAGTGTTTTTTTGTGTGATTACAATTTATTTTTGTGAGATGGAACGTTTTTGACAGAGTTGTCATTACAGCCTGCTGTTGATTTTAGGTTGTTTCATCTTAAATTAATGGGGGTCTAACCCAACGGTTTCAAAACCATTGGGTTATACCCCTACTTCTACCTTTCACAGCACTTCAAAACCGTTAGGTTATACACCTGCTGCTGTATTTCACCCCTGCTGCTACATTTCCCAACGGTTCAAAACTGTTGGGTTATACCCTGCTTATTTTCCCAACGGTTCAAAACCGTTAGGGGTATATCCCCTATATGTTTCTGCCAACAATTTTAAAACCGTTTGCATACCCCTTTGCACTGATTTTTTCAACGGTTCAGCTGAACCATTGGTATAAAAGAAATCTAAACAGACTTTCCCAACGATTCAGGGTGAACCGTTGGTATAAGGCTTTCCCAACGACTCACAGCCCTATGGTTTCTAAAACAGTTGGGATAAATTTTGCCCAACGGTTTGAGGGACTTTTCCAATGGTTTTAAACAGTTGGGAAAACATGGATTCCCAGTAGTGAATGTTTGAGGATTTTATTTTTGTACTTTTCCATTAAGGGATTGAAAGTGTATGTTTAATGGTACTGATAACCCAGAAAAATGATTCAGTATAAATTTGAACTTATTTGAAAAGCACATAATTGGGGGAAAGATAACCCTGATTATTTTATTTATGTTTAGATAAATATGTTGGGATAAAAATATGACTGATATGGATAAGTATATTGGATAGCACTCACTAATTTTTAATTGATTAATAATTTTTTACAAAGTGGTTTACGCTATCATTGATAGAGTAGAAATTTTTTTTTTATTTACGTAATATGTCCAATAATTTTTGTTTTAATTAATGATTATGGAATCATTCATGTCTTAAATAAGTTATTATGGTAATTCAGGTTATTATAATGTTTCCAAGGAATACACGATGAAGGTATTCACATGTTTCGTATGTAATGATTTAAAGCTACTTCATGTTTCTTAGGGGAATAATAATAAGTTCATTTTGGAAATTTAGTGACATTATTTCTAATGTTTTGTATCATAATTTTTTGGAAAGGTCATATGATTAACCATTTACTAAATGGTTTAAGTTGAGCTTTAGACTAGGTTTTAGAGATTAATGTTTTATATTACCTTATAGAGAGTTATTAATATTGGAAAACATGTACTAACTATATGCTTATAATAATAAGTAGAGATATAAGGAATGAACTATCATTATATTATAGTTATTATGATCCCTTAAATGATAATTTTACTTATTTAGGAATACAAAATTCATTTTTTAATATTAATTTCATAGAGTAATTAATGAGTTAAAAGTGGATCAAAGTACAACAAAAGGATGAAACTTTTCATGTGAAATATGAATATTTAGAGTATATATATTTATTAAGATTCATTGAGAGTAAGATAATTTATAAAATTTAAGAAAAAGATATTGAAATAGAAATTTTATCCAATTAACATCATATTTAATGAATCATATGGTTTTCTAAATAAACACTTATTTAAGGTTTCCAGATCCTTAACTTTCCACTAATCATTTACTATCCTATAATCAATGACCTCTATCATTCCCAATAATTATTTATTCTTTTATTCAATGTACACATATTAAATTTCCACCAATTTTTTCCAAATTATAAAAATATGTATGTGTTATTCCATATGAACTTTTTTTCTTCACTTTTATCCCTTATTATGATGATATTTTAATAACATTTTTATGATGTTAGTTTTTAACAATGGAATTTTCAAATATAAAACCCTTGAATTTTGAGTGAAAGCTAAAATTATGAGGACACAATTTATTTAAGGTATGGGGAATGTTACACCAAAAAATTATAAAATAAGAACATTTTATTCAATATCGTACACGAAATCTAACACCAAACATTATCAATTAATGAAATATATTTATTGAAATATAATCTCTTCGATAGATTGTAGAATAAAAAACCACAAGTCTAAATGAAACATAATATAGTATACCATTATAAACTATCCATTAAAATTTTTTGTATGAGTATTAATAAATAAATTTTAAATTTAATGGTAATCTATTAATTATAAATATAATAATAATCATTTATAAGAAAATGTAATGCTTTCTAAAAAACTATATTTTTCAAAAATATTAGTTAGTTAGGCTTTGTGTACATAATTTTAAATGAAATTTTAATAATTTTATACAATTTATTAGATAAATTTAACTTAATTTTTTAAATATTAATATCAAAAATTATTTTAGGGTAAATATATCTGAAAAGATTCATTGTTTGATGAAAATTAAAAAATATTGATTTTTAATTAAAAATTTCCTTTTATATTAAATAATTTATAAAGTTAAATTATATTTTTATTTGGTTTAAAATTAAAATTATTAAAATTATATATCAATTAAAACAATTTATTCTATTTTAAACATTTGGATTTTGAAATTTGATATAAAATCATTATATCCATTGGAATGTTTGCTCTTTGTAAACATGCTTTATTGTCATGTTTGCAGGATTAATTTTAAATTAAAAATTTCCCCTTTTTTGAATGGAATTATAAAAAATGGATTAAATATTTTGAATAAAAATAAATTTGGTTATCTAATTAGTTGAAATTAATCTTTTCCTAAATTAATAGTTAAATGAGTTAAAATTATTTTCCACAGTGTAGGTAAAAATTGATTTACCGAGGGTTAAACTATAAATACAAGGGTTAAAATTACCTCAAATATTTTCTACAATATATTGGATATCAATATTTAGAAAATATAATGACTAATTATTACCAATAATATATTTTTTATCCTTTTTCTATGATACAAATGTGGGTAGACATTTTTAATTTTTAAAATTACAATTGTACCACTCACCTCATCTACAAAAGGAAACCTATATTCTCTCTTATTTACACCTTAAAACCATTTTTTATTTGGAATTACCTAAATAAATAACTAAATTAATTCTTTAGAATCATTCCATAAGCTTTATTTTGTGTATAAATCCATCCAAGGAAGGATTTTGGTGAAAACTAAAGGAGGTTACCTGAAGAAGAGGTAAGGTTTGTCAATGAGTGTTTCTATTTTATTTCTTCCTCCACCTCCATTAATTATTATTAAAGAATTATGATATAATAAAAATAGTATTTGAAATATAATTTTATGTTTTTTTGTTAATATATTGACCTAAAACCATACCCACTTCTATCAAATGGGTTAGGAAATCATCATTCATGTATATGGAGATCTACCGCCTCACGAACTGATGTGATTCATTTTCCCATTACCACCTCTCACAATTGGGTTTGATAAGGGATATAAATTATACATAATATATTTATAACATAATTATAACTGTATATTCATTATATAAAATATACCTTTTACTCTCCATTACGTACGGGATACGATAACGTCGCTCATGTGTACAACAGACTACTGCTTCATGAAGTGATGTGATTTATTTTCACTAAAGGTTTTCATGGAAGGAAATAAGGATGTGTTTAATGAATATATTTGATATAAATAAATAATTATGATATTGATGAAATATTTTTTGTTATTAAATGATATCAAATCGCTCTCTTTCTTACCTTTTCAATTAGTTACTAATGACAACATCATTCATGTATGTGTGGACTACTACATTCACAAAGTGATGTGACTATATCTTTTCATAGACACACCACATGGATGATATGTATAATTATATTTAAGGAAATAATATGATATTTTTATCTTCATGTAAATATAAAATATTACATACCTCCTTTTAATTATTATCATTGAAAAATTGAAACGTTACTGATGTGTACGTTCGACCTACTATGTCCATGATTGTAAAACACTTCATTTATCAAAACCATCATTCATGAATCATATTAAAAGTATAATTGATATATAAATATAATAATAATTAAGTTATTATTATTATTTATATTATGATACTATATAATATGAACAAAACCCAAATCTTTCATAACAAAACACGCATTAGAATACAAGGCAATTAACACTTGAAATAATAAAAATTTTGAATGAATATTAATGAACGACTGATAATATGTAATAAGAGGATGATATATTATATTATAAATATTAGTATGGTTATTTTATAAAATAATAACATACATTAAATCATTATATAATAGTTTAAATCACATTCAACCAAAAGGAAGTGTGAGGAAATAGGTTTCCTCTCTTTTTCATTTCATTGAATAATATTGTAATATTATACACCTAATTTATATTATGTGGTTTATATAATTCCCCTTTTAAATGTAATATCATAATTAATTAATGATTCTTGTTATTTTAATTTTTAATTTTAATTACTTTTTCCAAATAAATTTTAAATTAAAATATACAAAGATGTTAATAATTTCATCACTTATTTTTTTCTTTTCGATATATTACGTGTTTATTGTCTTTGATATTCTATTTTTATGTGTGTATTTAATTTTGAAATTTTTTATTTTATATCCAATTTATCTATTTGTATTTACATTTGATACACTTAATCAATTCATTGGTTAATTATCACTTCAATATTATGATCTATATAATGGATTATATCACAATCTTATTTTAATTGGTATTGAATATACATAAGTTTTCAGTAAAGAAGTTTATTAGATAATTGTTTAATAAAATAATTAATTTTATTATTATCTTGTTATTAATTATATTTTCATGTAATATAACCCTTTCTTCAACACTTTTTTCTTAAAATAATTGATGAAATTTTTTTAAGAAAATTTGACATCATTTCTCTCTTTAGTCGAAAATCCTTTTTTTCCGAAACCATGTTTTCTAAAAATGTGTTAATTTGTTAACCTTTTAAAAATGATTTATTAAAGAAATTTTTATGCATGTTTACTATTTAATTTAAATTAAATGGGATCCTCATGTACTTTTGAAAACAATTTAGATTTTTATTTTATAAAAAAATGAATGGAATATTTGATTTAACATGTATGACAGGAATGTAATTTCTTGCCATCATGACCAGTAAAATGTTTAAAATATTATTTTATAGGTTTTAAATTTTATTTTTAAATATAAATATGGTAAAAATGTTTTTGTACTTTTATATTGTAGAATGTTATTTTCGAAATGAAAACATTATTTTCCTCAAGAACGATTTCAAATATATTTTAATGGTATTTCTATTAAAATTAAACATAAACCCTTTATTTTTACTACAATGGGTATATGTTGTAGTGATACCATCCTTATTCTTCCAATGAATTTTTGATAATCATTTTAGCTAAGAAAATAATTAAAATCAACATTCTTGATTCATTTTTTTGTAGTCATTAACAATCATTTCAAACAATCACTCTCTTTTGATAATTGTAAAATTAAACTCTATATTAAATATCTATACTATTTGTATCATAGATATTATTATTTCTTAAAAAATATGTCATTTATACATAGAGAAATTACTTTGAAATTTATTTTATCTAACAGGACATATTGGACAATCTGTATTCCTTACTCAGTATAAATATTTTTTGATAAGGAATATTGATTCATGAATTAAATAGATCATTCAACATATGGTTAATGATTTTGACTTATAGTGATGGGTGAGTCTTGGAAATATATTCCCCCTTCATGAATTTGTAGGTATTTTGATACAAATCATTAAGATATCATTAAATGGGTTTCTAACTGTAGTTTTAAACTACCTTATGAAAGGTCTTGATTATATAGGTATCATGATGTGTGAGATATTTGTGTCCAATAATTAATATATTACTTTATTATGAATCCAGTTATTATTATTCATCTGATTGTTACAATGATATTATATCTGGATGTATTTCATTCACATATTTTTGATTAAATGGAGTGTGTGTTACATTATTTACCTTTCCATATTGATTATACCTTATCATTACATGATAGGAAAGTTATTTAAATAGAATGTGTGTTAAGTTACTTACCTATAAATGTTAATTATTAATATTGTTTCATGATATATTCCATTATATAGAACCCTTACTAAGCATTTGAACTCACCCTTATTTTTTTTCTTTTCTAAGGAATCAAAGAAGTGTACACTGAATGATATGAAAGGATATATTAGAGGGAATAATGATATTCTAAAAAAATCTATTATAATTTGTGTTTTCAAATGAAATATGGGAATTATGTAGGTATCTACTTTACTAAGACAATAAACTATTCGGTCCATCGGAGTGTGATTCTTTATGTCTTATGAAAACATAATACAGTAAGACATCAACTCTGTGTTACTCAAGTAGGGTTTGTAACACCCTAATATTACATAATACGTTATCTCTTTAAAGTATTTTAATGGCTTAAATTGCACACAACACAATCTTTTCTTGCATTATACGCAAGATTGAGTAACTGTGAAACAACGCATTAGTATTATAATTATTAAAATGATATATCAATTTATCAATTAAATATAGAAACATGAATAGTAAAAAATAAAATTTAAATTTTATTTATAATTTTTTCACATAAATAAAAAATATTTACAATGAAATTTATATGTTTTGTTAAAATAGTTATATATTTAGAAAAACTATTTTCTTAAAAGAACTACTTTCTATGTCCTTTTTGAATAATAATAAAATTACTTTTTGACCCTCCTAAAAATTTAGTTTGGTAAAATAGACTTCATTTTTGAATTCAAAATATCAAAATTATATTAGGGTGAAGTTTTGGTATTTTTCTGAAAATATTCAATTTTTGATGAATAGTGAAAACTACTACATAGTACGTAAAAGCCAACTTTTTCATTTAAATAATTATTTTTCATTAAAATTTATCATAATGTAAAAAAAGATACATAATACATATATTAGTCCAATTTAAGTCAATTGAGTCATTTTATAATAAGATTTGATATATATAATTTTATTTTATTTTTTAACGTCTTTTACCGATCTTCTATGCACATTTGCAAATTTGCATGAAACGTAATTTTACCACTTTTGTGAATTGAATTTCAAAATTCTGGAACACATGGTTGTCATCAGTTTTTAAAATCTGGTTGCATAGGATTAAAATAATTTTTGATGAAGAGTAACTTTTGAATTTTATTTACCATAGTTAAAAGTAAATTGGGTAATTAAAGGTAAAAATAATACTATAATAATATAAAATTACCCCAACACATGTCCTATTTATATAAGATAATATATTTGCAACCCAAATCAACCTTAGTTCAAAAATATGATCCTATTATGATCCACATGGGTTAGATTATAAAATCATTTATATTTTATTTAAAGAAGAGTTAAAAGTGTCAAATTAAATTATTAATAACCAAACATTTTTAAATATACAGTTATTCATAAGATAAATTAGACAACAAATATTCATTACAAATTTAAAAATATTTCCTATATCATGGTATTTTATTTATAATTTTTATACATTAAATAATTAAATTTATTTATGACACATTGATGATGCAGTAATTACCTTATTAATGAATGATTAAAATAAATTATATTATAAATATTAAAATAAATGTAATTTGATACTTATGATTCCATCCAAGAATTTTTTGGAAGAAATTTACATATTAGGGATGATTTAATACCTTTGGATCGAAGGAATCAAGATTTTATGACTTTTAAAAAATCAATTACTAAATGGTGTCAAATTTGACAAAAATAAGTACTTAAAACAAATACTATTTTATTAAATGATATAAAAATTATAAAAAGTTAATATTCTTCCAAATGACTTAGATAATTATAATCAATTCATTAATGATTCACGTGAGGTTCCATTTACATTTTATTGTTACCAAATAATCCCTATAGTATAAGAATACAAGAAGACATGGTAATAGTTAAATTGTTTAACTAATTATTAAACCCAAAAGACAAGGATACGTTTTTGACCTAAATATTTCAAAAACCTATTTTTTGAGATGATTTAGACCCATAAAAATATTATCCTCTAAATAAATCAATTCAGATATATTATAAAGAAAAATTAATTTTATAATAATTTAATATTTCAACATTTTTTCTAAAGTGCCCCCAACCTCTCTTATAAAAGGGAACCTCCATTTCTTTTTAATTAACACCTCCAAATCCATTTGGCTAGCCCACAAAATGTCAAAATATACTCCCAACTCCCCTAAATTCAACCTAGACTTCTTAACTTGACATGAAAGCCAACATAAGGTGCCCTTTTGTTCAAATCGAAAGAAAACACCTGAAGAAGAGGCAATTATTTTATCACCTTTTTCAAAGTTATTTTATTCTACTACTTAATCTTTCTTTGTTGTTTCCATATTAAACTAATAACTCCAATAAATTATATATAAATATATTTTATTATATGGTACATCATTATTTATTATTCTATCCATCCTATGAATGGAAAAGTCACCATGCGTGCATACGTACGACTTACCGTCACTACGTTGTATTGTAATTTGTTAGTAAACACTATTTTATTTGGATGGATATAATCATGAGTATTATGTATATTAATAATAAAAATAACATCATAATTTTTATGTATAGTCTATATACTATCCAATTCCACATCATTTAATCATTAATGAAATGATATCGTCGCTCGTGCATACACACTGCTTACCGTCTCCACAAAGCAATGAGATTCATTTCCACATTCACCATTCAAGGATGATCATAAAACATATATTATTAATAAATATGTTATATATGACATAATAATTATACTGGGAAAAGATATATTTATTTATGTATATTTAATTCACTTACTTCTATTCAATATGATATGAATATTAGAACAATGTTTATTGGTACATATGGCCTACCGTCTCCATGAATGGTGTATTCCATTTCATATATCTATCTATTATATATATATATATATATATATATATATATCTGTATATATAGGATATATAAATCATGTTTCATATTCTTTAACTATGTAAATCATGATCTAAGTTAGCGATCATGAATAAGATGTTAAGCATGTAAGATAAAGAAAGCAATTTTTATGAACAAAGATAATTTAACAAGGAAAATATTATTAAATGGGTAGTATAATGTCATAAATGAATCATATATGATATCATAAATATAATATTATTTTTTAATAATTTAATAACATACTACAGTTATTATACAAGAGTTTAAACGTACCCTCGACTAAAATAAATTATAAGGTAAGGGTTAATTCCTCAATCTAATTATTATCCGAGATTGTTTATATGTAAGTTTTTACTAGGAAATATTTATCATCCTTGTCAATGTTTCATAAATAATTCAAAAGGAATATTTTATGGTTTTTTGAAAGGGACTCTATAACTAGATCGTCATTTTAAATGTATTAATGATTTATTTTTCTAAATCAATTTAATTAATGTCTATGATTTCAAAATTATTTTAAGGATCTATTTATATAGACATGATTGTTTTAATATGTTAATTCTTTTAAAAATTATCAAATTGGAATGGGACAATTTGATTCAAAAATCTATTTTAAATTGATTCCTTTATAAATTATGTTACTTTTAAATGATTTAATGAACAAGGGATATTTCTCTCAAATAGTTTTACTGATCATTTTCATCTATGTCAACATCCTTTAATGGATATTATTCTTGATTGATGTTGATTTATTATATGTATTGAAGGGTTTGAAATATTTTTGTCTTTGTATTTTCTATTTTTATACCATTCATGGTTTACGGTTAAAGTATTAACATTTTGTATGAGCATTTTAATATGAATGTTTATGTCATGTTTTAACCTTTTCATATGAGGAATGAATTGGACTTATTAAGTGAAGGGAATGGCCCACTATAGCTCCTAGATTCATCAGTAGGTCTAATGAGACAATATATTTTCTTAGCACAAGGCTTTGATAGAATATTTGTGAATGTTATTCCCACAAGGACTTGACGTAATAGTTATTATGTCTTGAATTAGGAATTCTTTCATTATGAAATTAGTTATTACATGTGATTATTCGATTAGTAGAATATCCATGCGCATGTTTATATTGTAATGTTTGATTTATTTTTTTCTATATTATGTTCATGTTTTTTATTAAAAGGGTGATGCTTTTATTATACATATTGCCTTAAAATTTTATAGCTTCTGCTGAATTATTTACCCTTACTGAGCATCTAAGCTCACCCGTTTATTATGTTTTATTTCCCAGGATTCCACAAAGTGTATTATGATTGATATGTAGGGTTAAGATAGGGGAATAATGGTGTTCTCAAAGATTTATATATGTTATAGTTTATGTTTTGATTTGTAATGTAAGGTTGATGAATGTAATATATTCATGAAAACTGCTAAATTGATTGGTCCTTTAAGACTTGATATCTTGTGGTCATGCCAATGTATTAAAATAACTCATGGGCTCTGGGCTTCTGGAGTCAGGGTGTTATAGTTGGTATCATAAGAAGTTTAGCCACAACATTGGAAATAGATTTAAAAAACATACATTATGGATCATAACCCTAAGATAGACTTTGTAGATAAGTATAGTGGAGCCCCATAGAATTTTTTTAAAGTAGGGATTACATGTATATTCCAAGCAGTACATCCAAATATAGATACTACATATTGATGTGATTAAGGAACATATGTACCATTGGGTGAAAACTCCGACAAGGTGTTCCGGGATTGACTCAGGGTAACATGGTACACGAAAATGGGCATTACTGCACACCTGGTTTGACACTATCGAGGGATATGCTTAGGACAATTAACAATGTCATTAAAAACCATTATGAATTATTTATGTTTAAATATGTTTTAAAATAATCCATTTTTTTATTATAAGATTAGATATGCATAAATGTTTCAATTTATGTTTTGTATTTCACTATTTTATAATCATGCATTATGATTCAAAACCCAATCTAGTGTATGAAATTGTTTATAAATGGCGCGTAGTAGAAGGAATGACTACCCCACTAAAGCACATGTTCCAAAGAGTAAGAAGTATCATATCATTCATGGTCTTAAGCCAAAAATTTTAAAGGAAATAACCTCTCATGTATTCTCATCATATGAGGAAATAATATCATGTGTCTATAAGATATGTAATTAATTCTTTGAGTCCTATGGAATTGAAGGAAAGACAGAGTAGAAGAGGATGGCCGAGTGGAAGATTGATAAAGGGAAGAAGGGAAATAAGGATTTCCCCATATTTTATAACTGTGGAAATAATCACACTAGGAAGTTCGTGAAATGACTAGGTGTTTGTTATAAGTGTGGAGAAAAGGACCATCATGAAAAAGAATGAAAGGGAACATAGAAAAGAATAATATTCAGTGTTTTAATAGTAGCGAAATGGGGAATTACGCAAATAAATTTCCTAAGAGTCATGTAAATATAGCTAAGAAAAATCATATGGATCAAGTGTAACATTACTGACCCGGAAGTCATCAACCGGTGCTTCGATCTGGGGGGGGGGGTTATATGAACTTAGCTCACCTCCCATTACTCAAAAAGTTATCAACTAGCAGTGGGGGTCTGAATAGTCAACTGGGGAGACTATACCCCCTTTTTATCAAAGTAATCCACAATATAAGATTAAAAAATAGGGTAATAATAATCAATAATACCAGAGCAACCATAAAGACCCATTCCCCAAAATGGGGTACAACCTTGTACAACTATATATATTCCATGTCATGTTATATGTGCAAAAGTGAACAAAACCCGAAATGAAGACAAACTGCAAAATCCCAAAAATGGTCCCAACACCAAGTCTAGGTCCTCCTCCTAGCACACCCGTGTCAACCCAACACCCTAGAAAAGGGAATTTTCCCTTCAACTCACTAGAAAACATAAAGACTACTCGTGTATCCAACGATGGCCCGAGAATGGTGTGAGTACAACTTTGTAGGCCACCACCAATGATGTCCACAACATATCTAGTATAAGAAATTGTGCATGAAAAGAGTGAAATGAATAATAGATGACAAGGAAAGGATTAAGTGATCGTATATTATTTAGGCTCATTACCATCATTTATTACCATTTTCATATCTTAACATTTCATCCCATTTCACAATACTTACCATTTCCAACACATTTAACATCGGTTTATCAATCACAACAAGTTATATGGGCTCAAATTACATAATCACATGCATGACGAAAAAGACATTGTTATCCTATATCACATATAATATCTTCTTCATGTCAACTATATCATCACCAATAGGCTTTAGTCCAGGTGGATGCAACCTTTAGGGTAATAGATCCATAGTCCCCTTCCCAAACCCATGCATTAGGGGTGGATTTTAGATCTTCTATCCAACTTGACCTATGGTCATAGAACGTAAAGTCAATACCTCACTCTACCAATCCATGTGCACCTGTAATACATATATGTATCTATTAACTATTCTGAAAACATCACAACCTTTTCCCAATGAAAACATAAATCTTAACAATAACATAATAGTTAATACCATAACCTAACTCACTAACACATTTACCACATTTCACATAATTTTTCCACTTAGCCTGATTCCCCTTTTATTATGATTATCTCACTAAGCATTAATTCATTGCGCTTATCTCACTAGGCTCCATTCATTATGCATAACTCATGAGGTTTAATTATCGGGCTCGTAATCCATTCCATTATGGTCTTTAATCATTTCCATGTTAACCAAATATCTATTAGGTTATTACTAATCCTAGGTGTATCACGTAGCTTCTACTTCAATATAATCAATCATATCAACAAGTTTATCAGGGACTCTATATAAATACACAACAATATCACTTGTTCTTCACAAATCACTAGGTGTGGGAGAGTTAGAACACCCCAAGGGTGTCCCTAGATTAGTCTCATCACCCTCGACACATCCCATGGGGATCGTGAGGGTTTCCATTTACCTTTTAGTTAAATATTTTACCAAGACATGCCAAGGGTGTCCAAAATATACCAAGATACACCCAAGAACAACACCACACTTGAAAAGAATCCACAAATAAACAATGGGAAATTACTTGTATACCACCTACCTTGATTATGTGGGTGAATTTACTCTTAATCATGCCCATAGATTCTGCTTCAACCAAACCATGAATCTTCAACCTAGATCTCGCCCAAAGAGCATGGTTTTAGATCTTCAGAAGGATAAGAGAAGAAGATACAAACCCTTAAATAAAAATAGAAGAATATATAGGATTAGGATTACCCGGATCTTTGATCCACAACCAAAGGCACAAAAAACAACTTATAAATGAGGGACATTGATCTATTAGAGACCTTGGGAGATTCGGTTTGTTCCTAGGGTGAAGAGGGGAGAAATGGGAGGAAATCATGAGTAGGTTATTAAAATCTTGCAGTGAAAAAATTATATTTTTTTAAAAGATTCTATGCCGCATGGTTTACCCGAATGGTTTTCTAAACCATGCAAAAACTGTGAGGAATCCCCAGTCCAAAAACCCACCTTCTACGTGGTTCCTTGGGCTGTCTTCATGGTTAGCACTATCTATGCGCTGATTGTACGACCTACCTAGAAAACACATTTTTCTCCTTTTTTGTGTCCCAAACCCTTGGAACACCCCTGATCCTCCTTAAGAAATTGGGTAAGAACTTAATTAACCAAAATAAAAGATTTAAACCAAAATATAAAGGATAACATACCTTTCCATGATCCGGGATCTTACAATCTCCCCACCTTATAAACGATCGTCCTCGAGCTGAGCTCCCAAGATTTGTTTCACTTCCAAGGAAAAGAGAACGGGATAGTTAGCCCATATATCAGATTCACAATACTATGTTTCTTCTTGAACATTCCCATGGTTCCATAGTACTTTCACCAATGATACCACCTCTCCCCTCAAGACCTTCTCACTACAATCCACAATACAAACCAGATGTTCCTCAAAGAACGCATTAGCCTCAAGCTCAACATCATCAACAGCCACCATGTGAGATGGGACATGTTGATACCACCAAAGCTGCAACACATGAAAAACATCATGCATACCATTATACTGCGGTAGAAGAGCCAATCGGTTTTCCCCTCGCCTGATCCTCTCCATAATCTCAAACGACCCCACATATATGGGCCCCAATTTTCCATGCATATGAATCCGTTAGTGACCCATCCTTGGAGACACCTAAAGGAACACACTGTCACCCACCTCAAACTCAATAGGTCTATGCCTCCAACCCGCATACAAATTCTGCCTATAATGAGCCATTTCCATCCATTTCCAAATCAACTGAACTTTCTATGAAGTATCTGATAGGGGAATCGGTCCCAACATCTCGGATTCACTAGCCTCTAACCAACACAATGGGGATCTATATGACCTCCCATAGAGAGACTCAAACGGTGCCATCAGACCCGTACCCTGAAAAATGTTGTAGTAGGAAAAATCAACCATCGACAGGTACTTCTCCCATAAACCACCAAAATCCAAGACACAAGCCCTCAACGTATCTTCCAACACTTGTATTCTATGCTCCGACAACTTTTCCTTCTACGGGTGGAAAGCCGTACTCAAAAGAATATGAGAACAAAGTGCCTTCTGCAACCCTTTCCAGAAGCACAATGTGAAACGAGGATCACGATTTGACACTATAGTCCATATTAAATAATTCAACTGTACCATTTCTTAAACATACAACTCAGCCAACTGATCAACTTTCTAAGTCTCCTGAATCGGTAAGAAATGAGCCACTTTCGTTAGACAATCCATAACCACCCATATTGCATCATTATTCCAAGTAATCCTCATAAAACATAAAAAAATACATCATCACATCATCCCACTTCAATTCCGGAATAGGAAATGGATGTAACAAACCACCTAGGTGTTGATGCTCAGCCTTCACCTGATGACAGGTAAGGCACCGTGCCACAAAGATCACAACTACCCTTTTCATTCCCAGCCACCAAAACAGCCTTCGTAGATCATGATACATCTTGGTCAAACCAAGATGCACTGCCCATTTTGATGCATGGAACTCTTGCATCAACTCCTGCTTCATGCATTCCAGCACAACCACACGACCATGAACACAAACAACCCCGTCTACTTCGACATCCCAACCAGAAGGTTTCTCCCCATCTTTGAGTCTTTACATCATGGAAAAAAATTAGGATCATTGAGCTGACATTCCCTAACTTTTCATTAAAGTGTCGAATCAACTTCTAGGGAAGTAAGAGTCACCTGACCATTTTCCTCCTGCACCCCTAGGTGCATCTCCCCAAACAAAGACATCACCTTCCACTCGGAGTTGTATTCCTAAACCATCTGGTTTTGAGCCTTATTTGCTAAATCATTAGCAACAATTTTCCCTTTCCCTGGTGTATATAACATATTAACGTCGAATGAATGAAGATACCGAACCCATATTTGCTGCCGAAGATTCAAATATCACATTGAAAAGATATACTTTAGACTCTAATGATTGGTATACACTGTAAATTGTTCCCCAAACAAGTAGTGACTCCAGCACTTTAAGGAATACACTACTGTAGCCAACTCAAGATCATGAGTCAGATACTTCCATGCATGGGGTCTCAAATTCCTCAACCCTTAAGCTACAACCAGCTCATCTTGCATCAACACATCCGAAGCCCGATACCAGATGCGTCACAAAATAGGACATACTTCTTACCTAGCTCAGGTAAGATCAAGATCGGTGTGGCCGTCAATCATTTTTTCAACTCCTGAAAGACTTTATCACAAGACTAAGAACACTCAAACCTGATTTCCTTCTTGGTCAAGCCAGACAGTGGTGCTGCCAAGAGAGAGAAATCATGGAAAACCCTCCTATAATACCCGACCAAACCTAGAAAACTATGAAAATCTAAAACACTCTTGGTGTGCTCCCAAGACACAATAGCCCCCACATTCTCTGGATAAACTGAAACACCTACTATAGAGATTATGTGACCCAGAAAATGAACTTCTACAATGTAGATCTATACTTTGATAGCTTAACGTATAGTTGATGCTCTCTTAGTGTACTCAGAATGATGTCAAGATGTTGGGCATGCTCATCATGAGATTTAGAGTACAACATGATGTCTTCAATAAAGACAACCACAATGGGATCTAGATATGGATGAAATAATTGGTTCATCAAATCCATGAACACTGCTGGTGAGTTGGTCAAGCGAAAAGGCATCACCACAAACTCAAATAACCCGTACTGACTCCTGAAATCTCTCAGCGGTACATCAGAAGACCCCACATCAAATTCTACAAACCCGATCTCAGATAAATCATAAAAACCCCAATTCAACTCTTAGATAGTCAAATAGGTCATCAATTATAGGAATAGGGTGCCGATTTTTTACATTCATCTAATTTAACTTGTGATAATAAACACACAATCTTAACGACCTGTCAACCTTATTTGAAAAAAATAATAGGAGATCCCCATGGAGATATTCTAGGACGTATGAACCCCTTACACTCCAACTACCCAAGTTGAACCTTTAAATCCTGGATTTCTGTCAGTGCCATTCAGTATGCTGGAATAGAAACTGTCTCTGATCCTGGTAGAAACTCAATATTGAACTCAACATCCCTCTCGGGTGGAAACCCTAAGAAATACTCAGCAAAAAACCCTGAATGTGATCCACTGCTAGAGGGAAGACAAACTATTCCTGTCTTTCATCATCAAGCACAAGAAAAGCTACTTGATATGTGAGCCTACCCAACTGCTAAAAATATGGTCTCGCACGACCTAATCAAACATCCCCCTCTTCGCGATGGACATAAACCTCACACTTTAAGGACATGAACGATACCCTGTGACGGTAATAGTCTATGTTCTCCTGATACAACACCAACCATTCCATACCCAAGATCATGTAAAATATCAACTTCTCAAGAATGAACAAGTCCCACATGAAACGATACGCAATGAATTCCAGAGAACATCCCATAAACTACCTTATATAATCCTTTCGCACCCCAACAGAGTGCCAATTGACATAACCCCACACACACTTTCCACAAGCACACCCAATGCTACCATAAGCTGAGCATAAATAAAAGAGTGTCTGGAACCAGTGTCAAAAAATGAACTAGAATGCATAGAAGCTACAATGATCGTACCCTGAATAGTATCTGGCACAACCATTCCATCACTAGGTGCAAACTGAACTACATGAAGCTGAACTGCCCCTCTACCCTGGGCTCTAACTTGAGTACCTTGCACTTCACTACCCTGCTGACGTTGGTTATCCTGTCTCAGAGTTCCATGTCCAACACCCCTACTAGTATGGCCCATGGATCTCCAACTGCCTACCTGATATGGAGAAACATATCCATTGCCTCAGCTTGGCATCCGACTGACACCAACATCCATGCTCAGCTCACGAGGGTTCCTACAGAACCAATGGATGTGTCCCAATCTGTCTCACAGCCGACACTCAACTGGAGGTTGACATCATTGTCCACACATGTGCCCTAGCCTACCACACTAATAACAAAACACATGATCACCACCCTGTGAGGCTAACCCACTCTTCTGACCACCAATCATACTTCAGCCCTACTGAATGCTTCCAAAACAACGCTTCTAGCCCTTGGAAGCTGCACCACTTGTCTTCCTAGCTAACACGACAGGCCAACCACAAGATTCTCTATTCAGGATCCCTTTTGAGATCATAATTTTATCTACTACCTCTTTAAACCTCTTCAAGAGAATGATATTCATCTGATACGTGATCTCGTGTCTCATCCCATCCTAGAAATGCCTCCACACTACTGCCTTATCCCCCCCAATGCTAGATCAAAGCATTGCAGGTCTGTGAAGAAGCCAACATACTCCATCACCAACATCGATCACTAAGTTATCCTCATGAAAATTTCAGCCCTCTCTTTCCTCAATGTCCCTATGTAAAAATGCTATAGAAATGTTTCTTGGAAATCTTTCCACAACACCCCTTAACCTACTCAGTATGAGCCAGGAAGTCCCACAAACAATTTGTTTAGCCCCACAACATATAAGCTGCCGACTTAACTCTCTTCCCATCAGAAGTCTCCAGATGATCAAGTATTTTTCTGGATAGAATCTACCCAAAACTCTGCTTCCTCTGGCCCACCCTCTCTGGTAATGGTCAGAGGGTACTGGAACTGAAACTCTCTTGTCAGCTCAAACATACTCAGTTCAACCCACCCTGGGTCCCGATCCATCATCTGCAAAAAAATGAGCCATGTCCTCTCAGAATGGATATTCTATAATTTCTTGTATCACCACATTCTCTTGATCCCATACATGAGGATTGTCATCAGAAACTTCCTCTTGTTTCCCAACCAGCACGTGATGTCGTGGTGGCACTTTTTTACATTTCCAAACATGAGGTTTAGAAAAAAATACAATAAAACTTTCACAACTTTATTACAAGAAGGATATTCACTAGACACAACTACCATTAACATTCTGATAAGATCACCCCGACCATCCCTATCGCAATCCAAGGTTTACAAGAGGTAGACAACCATACACCACCAAAAGGCCCACACATCATGTTACAGACAAAATTTTTAATTTATTACAACCCCTTAATTACACATATTTCATTAATTACCACTTTTAATTATTTTATCTTCACCCACTTTCAATGTTTTGTTTTAAGAATTTTCCTTTTTCAATTTTCAAAATGAAAGGTGCATTTTTTATTTCTTGCCTCACAAACCCATCCCATGTGTGCCTATCATGATGGATTCCACCTATCTCCCTAGGTGTCGACAATGATGCATGAATTCACAACCTCATGCCATTGATACCATGGGACAATTATTATAAACCCTCACATCACACAACATGTACATCACCCAATGGGGAAATATCATCAACTGTAACATTGAAAATTCAAGAACAACAATTCCCGACCTGGGTGACATGGATTTTCCATCATTCAAGGGATAGCTACTCCCATGAATGAGCTCATTTCCATGGCCCGACACATCCTAACTTTATTCTAAAATCCCAAATAACAAGATTATATAGGAGGAGGAGAAATACCTCCTATAATTCCACTTTGTAACATCCCCGACCTAGAAGCCAATAAACCGGTGCTCCGAGTTAGGTGGTACATGACCTTAAGCTCACCACCCCATACCTCAAAGGTTGTTGACTAGTAGCGGGGGTTTGAATAGTCAATTGGAGAGACTATACCCCCATTATATCAAAGTAAGCCACAAAATAAGATAAAAAATAGAGGAATTATAATTAATAACACCAGAGTGTTCACAAAGAACCATTCCCCAAAATGTGGTGGAACCAAGTCTAATAGTAAGTATTCGATACCATGCTACAAGTTAAATGGTGAAAAAAAACCCAAAAATGAAGACAAACTATAAAATACCAACAATTGTTCTGACACCAAGTTTGGGTCCTCCTCCATGCACACTTGTGCGAACCCAACTACATAGAAAGGTCATTTTCCCTTCTCCTGGCTTGCAAACATGAAGTCTGATTGGGTACCCAATGGTGTCCCGAGCAGGGTGTGAGTACAACTCATTAGGCCACCACTAACAGTGTCTAAAAAACATCCAGTATAAACAACTGTGCATGCAAAAAGAAAAATTAATAATAAATTACAAGGAAAGGATTAAGTTCCCTTGGATAGTTTAGGTTCATTACCAACATTTATTACCATTTTCATATATTACTATTTCATGCAATTTACCATTAAATACCATTTCAAAAACATTTTACATGGGTCCATCAAGAACAACAAGATACATGATCTCAATGTACACAATAACATGCATGAGTAAAAACACACTGTTAGCCTATCTGATGAGGACTAACTTCCTCATGTCAACCATATCTGCACCTTCAAGCCTCAGTCTGGGTGGAAAAAACCATTAAGGGACTAGAGACTCAGTCCCCTTCCCTAACCCATGCATTAGAGGGGAGTTCAGAGCCTCAGTCCAACTCGACCAATGGGCATAGAACCTCAATTCAATATACCAATCTACTAATACTTTTTCTCATTCTATACATATAATTATCCATTAACCATTCACATAACAACACAACCATTTCCCAATGAAAACATAAATCATAAAAATAACATAAGAGTTAATACAATACCTTAAATCATTAAAAAAATTGCACATTTCAAATCATTTAGTCACTTAGCCCGATTCCCCTTTTATTGTGCTTATCTCACTAAGAATTCATTCATTTCTCCTATCACACAAGGCTCTGTTCATTATTCCTAACTTACAAGGTATCATTAAGGGTCTTATATTGCATTCCATTATGGTATTTAATCATTTCAATGTTAACTTAGTACCCCTTAGGTTACTACTATTCCTAGGTGCATCACCTAGCTTATACTTCAACACAATCAAACACATCAACAAGTTTATCAAGGACTATACATAAATACACAATAATCTCCCTTGTTCATCACAAGTCCCTTGGTACGGGAGAGTATTCACACCCCATGGGTGGCCCTAGATTAGTCTCATCACACTCAATGCATCC
Organism: Viscum album; assembly: GCA_963277665.1. Lineage (NCBI taxonomy): Eukaryota > Viridiplantae > Streptophyta > Magnoliopsida > Santalales > Viscaceae > Viscum > Viscum album. The sequence continues at coordinate 621,104,731 of OY728150.1, read as the reverse complement.
CATGGGGATTGTGAGGGTTTCCATTTACCTTCTTAATAACCTTTATACCTAAACATTCCAAGGGGGATCAAAACATACCAAGAGACACCAAAGAAAAAAACCACACAAGCACAAGTCCACAAATAATTATTGGGATAGAACTTGTAGACCACCTACCTCAAGTCCATGGGTGAACACACTCTCAATAAATCCCTTATATTCTGCTTCAACCAACCCTTGAAGCTTCAACCTGGATCTCACCCACAGAGTGGGGTTTTAGAGCTTCATAAGGATAGGAGAAGGAGATACAAACACTAAACTCAAAAGAGAAGAATGGATGAGATTAACCTTACCTAGATATTCGATCCACAAGAAACGATACCAAAAATGACTTATAAACAATGGATATAGGTCTCTTGGAGCTCTTGGGAGTTTTGGTTTGTTCTGATGGTGAAGAGGGGAGAAATAAAGGGAAATCAGGAGTTCGGAATCAAAATCATTGAGAGGAAAAATTTCAATTTTTAAGTGTTTCTAGGACACGCGGTTTACTCGCATAGTTGTCCAAACTATGGGAAAAATTTCTGGAGGCCACTGTCCAAAAACCCACCCCATGCACGGTTTCCTAGGATGTCTGCATAGTTAGCACTAACCATCCGACCTACCCAGAAAACCCCATTTTCTCCTTTTTTGTGTCCCAAACCCTAAGAACACCCTTGAGCCTTCTTAAAGACATGTTAAATAGACAACAAAAGGGATTCAAACCAAAACATAAATGAGTACATACCTTTCCATGAACATAGATCTTACATCAAGGTCAAGCATAAGCTATTACTACAACTTACATAGAATAATTAATGTCTGTGTTTCTAGATTGAAGAATTATGTAATTTGAGTGTTGTATCAATGATGTACTAGTTATATGGATTATTTAAACTAATATGGATTTTAATGAAGTAATATTTCCTTGAGGATTTGAGATTGTATGGTATTATGAAAACTGACTCATTTGTAAGTTAAACGATTTCGAAAATACATAGCTGAGGGAATGATAAAACATAATATGATCCTGATACTAAGGTAGTGATTTTGGAATAATAGATGATTGATTTGGATAAATTATATTGGATATTCTTGACTACCTTATAACTAATTAATTGTTTTCTATTCCTTTATTGTTGGAGTTTACAACATTTTTGGATTTAATAAATACATCCAGTATTCTATAAGGAATAAGGGAACATTAATGTATTCAATAAGGTTTAATGGTAATTTGTGGTGTTATTATGTTTTAAGAGAATACATGATTATGGAATTCACATGTTATTACGTGGAAAAAATATATCTTCATTATGTTTACCTCCCATATAAATTTTTGTAATTTGAGTTTGGACACAAGTATTTTTGATTAGTATAGTGGTTGGAATGGATTTTCTTAAGAACTTGATATTTTGTTTGGGGTTGAAGTTTAATTTATTGGATACATTGAACTAAACTTTTGTATTTAAGTAAAAATATAAAGGATTAAGTAAATTCTTGGGGAACATATGATTTATAAAATGTGCTTCAGGTGTAAGAAATGTTTTTTGAACATTAATTCCCTAGTGTTAGGGATGAAGTGAAAATAGTTTGAAGCACAACCAAATGATGAGATTATGATTATGACTGGTAATGAAATCAAGTATGTTTTCTTGAGTTCTTATCTTGATTATAAATTAATACTTCCTCTTAAAAAAAGTATTTAAAAAATTGTGTTATCCTAATACCTTATGTTTTTTTGAATAGATGATACTTTAAATCATCATAGATTTATGCCTTTGAGGCCATCAATTTTCCATTTATTGTCCACTTGTTTGTGATTGATGACCTCAATGACTCCCAATAAATATATTTGTTTTACTAAAATTATGTGTCTCTAATAGCCCCAAATATTCTCCTATTAGAAATCCTAATTTTGTGGGGAAATTTTCATTTCCCTTTCCCTCTTATTAATATTAAATTTTATTAACCCTATTTGAGACGTGGGTTTTCCACAATGGTATTTTTTATTTTCAACATTTTATTTTTAAAGAAAAATTTCAAATTGAGTGGATGAAATTAATTGAATGAGGGGAGAATGTAACACCCCATGATTTAATAGTACATTATATCTTTAAAGTAGTTTAATATCATATATTGCAGACAACACTGAATTGTCTTGTGTTATACGCAAGATTGAGTTTCTATGAAACAACACATTAATATTATAATTATTTAAACAATATATATATATATATATTTATCAATTAAATATGGTAATATGAAGAGTAATAAATAAATTTTAAATGTTATTTATAATGTTTTCACATAAATAAAACATATTTATAATGAAATGTATAAGTTTTTTTAAAGTAGTTATATATTTAGAAAAACTATTTTATAAAAAGAACTACTTTTTATGTCCTTTTGTGAAAAATAATAAAATTAATTTTATATACTCCAAAAAATTTAATTTGGTAAAATAAAATTAATTTTTGAATTCAAAATATCAAAATTAGCTTCTGGTGGATTTATGGCATTTTTTGGTAAAAATTCATTTTTTGATGAATAGTGAAAAATGATTCATAGTACGTAAAAACAAACTTATTCATTTAAATAATTAATTTTAATTAAAATTTTTCTTAATGTTAAAATAGATAAACAATAAATATATTATTCCAATGTATTTCATTTGAGTCATTTTATAATAATATTATATATATATATATATATAATTATATTGAAGTTTTTAATGTCTTTTACCCACCTTATAGGCACATTTGCTAATTTCAAAAAAAATGTAATTTTACCGCTTCTGTGAATTGAATTTAAAAAATATGAAACACACAATTTTCATTATTAAGTAATATATGGTTCAATAGGATGAAAATATTTTTTTTAATAGTGACTTTTGAATTTTATTTACCACGGTATAAAGTAAATTGGGTAATTAAAGGTACCAATAATATTATAATAATATCAAATTACCCCAACACATGTCTGAATTATATTGGATAATTTTTTTTGCTCAAAATAAACCTTTCGAAAAAAAATATAATCTTTTTTTATGCACCTATGTTAGTTTAGGACACTTATTATATTTTATTTAAAGAAGACTTAAAAGTGTCAAATTCAAATATTAATAACTAATCAATTTTTAATATACGGTTATACAAAAGATAAGTTTAACAATAAATATTAATTATAAATAAAAAATTATTTCCTATATCATGTTATATTATTTATAATTTTTAGACATATATAATTAAATTTGTATATGACACAATGATGATACAATAATTACCTAATCAATGAAAGATTAAAATAAATGATAATACAAATATTAAAATAAATAAACATTGAACATTTTGTTGCCATATAAGAATTATCTGGAAGACATTGAATACTAGGTATGTGATAATACCTTTGGTTCGAAGGAAACATGTTGTTATGACTTTAAGAAAAATGAATTACGAAATAGTTTAAAAATTGACATAAATGAGTTTTTAAAACAAATACTATTTTATTAAATGATATAAAAATATAAAAAAATTAGTCCCACTAACTTATATAAGGATAAAAATGTCATTAATTATCCACTTTAGGCTCCATTTTCATTTTATAGTTACTATATTAACCTAATAGTATAAAAATACAAGAAGGCATTATAAGAGTTAAATTGTTTAACTAAGGGTTCTTCAAAAAGGATAAAGACAATTTTTGTGATGCAATCTTGTCTAAAACCTATTGTTTGAGAGGATTTATACCCATCCTCATCTAATCCTATATATAAATAAAATTATATATTTTAGAAACTAAAAATAATTTTATAATAAATTATTATTTCAACATTTTTCTTAAAGGGACCCTCACATCTCTTATAAAAGGGAACCTACCTTTCTTATTTATTCACACCACAAAAGATATTTGGAATGGTCAAATACACTCCAAATATCCTCCCAACTGTCCTCACATCATCCTAGAGGCATTACCTTGAGCATAAATCTAACATTATGAGTCCTTTTGTTCAAATCAAAAGGAAACACCCAAAGAAGAGGTAATTATTTTATCACATCTTTCAATGTTTTTTTCTTCTAATACCTATTTATTTGTTGTTTTTATATAAAAATAATAAATCTAGTGACTTATAAATAATTATATGTTATTATATGGTACAACCCTATTTATTATTCAATCAATCCTTTTAATTAAAAAGTCACCGTGCGTGCGTACGTACAGGGTGTTGTATCCACGCCGTGATGTAATTTGTTATTCAACACTTTATTATTTGGATGGATATAATGATGAGTATTATCTATATAAATAATTAAAATAACATGATAATTTTTCAATATAGTCAATATACCATACAATTCTACTCCTTTTAATCATTAACGAAATTATATTGTCTCTCATGCGTACGTATGTCTTACCGTCTCCACGACGAGATGAGATTCATTTCCACATTTACCATTCAAGGATGATTATTAAAATATATATTATTAATAAGTATGTAATATAATACATAATAATGATACTGTTAATATACATATATATATATGTGTGTGTGTGTGTGTGTATTTACATATATTTCATTCACTTACTTCCATTCAATATGATATGAAAACAGATACAAAGTTTATGCATACGTACGGCTTACCGCCTCCATGAACGGTGTATTCCATTACATATATTTATCTATTATAAATATATATAATGTTATTTATAAATATTATATATAAATCATGTTTTATATTCTATATGTATGTGAATCACAATCTAAGTGACATGATCAAGAATAACTTTTCAAAACACATACGATAAAGATAGCGATTATTATGTAAAATGTAGCTTTTACAAGGAAATTATTTTTAAATGGGTAGTATAAAGTCATAAATGAATCATATATGATATAATAAATATAAATATGGTTCTAGTATAATTTAATAACATATTATGGTCATTATACATGTGGTTAAATTTACCCTCAACTAAAGGAAAGTATAAGGTAGGGGTTAATTCCTCAATCTTCTTATTATCTGAGATTTTTTATGTGTAATTATTTACTGAGACATATTTATCATCCATATCAATGTTTCATAAAAATGATTTCAAAAGGAGTCTTTTAAGTTTTTATGGATGGTACTCTTTAACTATATCATTGTTTTTAAAATTTTAATGATTTATTTTTCTAAATCTATTTAATTAATGTCCTTGTTTTCGAAATAATTTTAAGGATTTATTTTTATTGACATTATTATTTTAATATGTTAATTAATTTCAAAATTTTCATAGTGGTAAGGAGAAAAATGATTAAAAAATATCTTTTAAATGGATTTATTTTTAAATTGTGTGAATTTTAAATTATTTAATGGAAAATGGATATTTTTCTCAAAGAGTATTACTGATCATTTTCAACTATGTCAACATCCTTTACTAGATATTATTCTTTATTTGTGGTTGATTTATTATGATACAATTTTCCAGATTGTATTGATGGTTTTGGGATATTTTTGACTATGGATGTGGAATTTTTATACAATTCATGGTATACGGTTAAAGTATTAAATTTTTTTATTCTAGTTTTAATACGAATGCTTATGTAACATTTCAACCTTTTCATATGAGGAATGTATTGGGCTTAGTAAGTGATAGGAGTTTCCCTCTATATCCCCTCGATGCATTGGTAGGTATCATGTGAAAAAATATTGTTTTAGAACAAGGCCTTGGTAGAATAATTTTGAATGGTCTTTGAACAAAGCTTTGACGTAGTTGTTATTATGTCCGGTATTATACATTTTCTTCGTTATGAAATTAGTTATTACCTGTGAGTATTCAATTTGTAGAATATCCATGAGAATGTTTATATATTAATGATTGATTTATTTTCTTCATATTATGTTCATGATTATGTTTTTATTATACATATTACTTTAAATGTTTATAGCTTCTGCTAAATTATTTACCTTTACTGAGCATCTGAGCTTACCCCTTTCTTATGTTTTATTTTTCCATGATTCCAAGAAGTGTATTATGATTGATATTCATATTTAATCTAGGGGAATAAGTTATTTTCAAAATAATTATATATGTCATAGTTTATGTTTTGAATTGTAATGTAAGGTTGATGAATGTTATATATTTTCCAATACCACTAAACTGATCTGTCCTTCAGGACTTGATCTCTTGTGATCATGCCAATATATTAAAATAATACACCGGCTCTGGATTTCTGGAGTCGGGGAGTTAAAGGGTTAATTACCAATTTGAAATTATTATATAATATATATTATTTTGATTAAAAATATTAAATTCATTTTTCCAAATTACTTTCACATTAGTGTAAAATTTTAAATTAAAAGTAACCCCGTATACATGACGAGAAAACAGTTTTCCAAAGAGAAAATATTCATAAGTTTAAGATGTTTTTATATCAAAATTCAATATGAAAATGATTAAAATTATTATAATTGGATTAATAATTATACCATTTAACTAATTTTACTTTTAATCCTATTTGAAAACAAAAAGGAACCCTATAATGTTTTTAATGAAAATGAAGTTTTCAATAAAAATCATTTTTTCACTATCAATAGAAACATTAATCTTTTCAGAAAAATACCAAAAATTCAACTCATGATAAATTTGATATTATGATTTAAAAAATTAATTTTTTTTATCAAATTCATTTTCTAAAATTTTAAAAAATTAATTTTATTATAGTTCACAAAAAGAAATAATTTTTTTTTGAGAAAATATATTTTTTGGATCATATGAAGATGTTATTGAATATTAAGTACCTTTTTATAAATATGTTTTCTCGATAAAAAAAATTATATATAAAATTTAATATGTGTTTATTATTATCCATTTCTCCAGGTTTAATGTTTATGTAATAAGGGCAGTTTTTAAATAATAATATTAAGAGTTTGTCATGGTTTGTTAAAAATTGGTGTTTTATTTAATGAAATCTAAACTTAGTGTTTTGTGTAAAAAATATAAAATAAGAATTGAAAATTAAACAATTAAAAATTAGTGTTTTCTGTAAAGAAAAATGTGAAATAATCACAAAATGTCATGGTTTTATACTATGTTTGTGATCCCTCTCATTGAGTGAAGGGGGAAAATACCGCCTACTTAAAATCATGTACCACGGAGAAGAAATGGGCGGGGAGAATTAATTTTATCCTCAAGGAAGTATCATATACCAATGATTTAGAGGAGGAATGAATAATTATTATTTCTTATTTTGAATAGTTTTTTCTAGTGTTAATTTTATAACTGGTGGATGATATCATAGGGAATATATTAGAACTTAGTTTTTTGACAACATTCCTTAGCTGGTTGAATAAAATAATAATGTTTTCATCAAAGCTACCTTATAGGAGTCCGATATAAAGGAGGTAGTTCATTATATCATTTTTAATAGTTTATAGATATCTTATGTCTTCTATTGATCATTTTATATATTTTCATTGGAGATTAAGAATGGTAAAGTGATTGACGTAGTGCAAGACTATTTCCATAGGAGGTGAACATCCTTTAGTGTGTTGTACATCCACTATGTTCTTCATTAACAAGGTAAATTATGTGAAATATATTTATCAATAAATGACTATATTAACTTCTAATTTTCATTATGAGGTCCTATCTTGGATCATCTATAGAATCACTCCATATATCATTCACAAATTGATCTCATATGAACCACACGACTTCATCAGTGGTAGAACTATATAGTGGGATATTTGGATGACCCAAGAGATTATTAAATATACCAATAGGAATATAATTTTCTCCAATATTATAAAAAACATTAATAAGGAAAATTCTATAGTTGTGTGAAACATCATCTTAAAATTCATGAAGATATATGATTTTTTGGAGTAGTTGAGAAACCAATACATCATATGAATCTCATCTCTCTAGTTCACAATTGAAGTTGTGAGGAAAAGGTTTGGTTTCTTCAAGTTAGTGGGAGTATTTTTAAAATTTAATACTCTTTCCACAAATTTATTCATCTTGTCCTAGGAATCTATCAGTAGTATTCACAGACACGGTGTTGTGACTAGTGAGTTCTTTCCGTTTAGATATAGTCATAAGTCCTCGAGAATCTACCACTTAGTCATTCTAAATGATATATCATTTTTAATCAATATATTCAAAAAATATATAGTATTTGTCAAAATATTGTATGATGATAATAAATTTAGTGGGAAACTTATCAGTTAGGATGGAATAACTGTCTTCATTTCTTCTGAATGCACTTCTTGGTGGTATAAACTCATTTAAGAGTAGTTGGTCATTGAGAACATTTATTTACCCATGGATTACCTTGGGGATCCTTTATCCTTAAATAAAATATAAATCATCCATTTTCATGGTATTTTTAACCAAATTTTATTGTGAATCGATAACTAAAAAAGTAATTTTCAATCCTTTGGAGGAAGGATTGTCCTAGTTTAGAAAAATAATATGATATTCCAAAGCATGATTTATCCTTCGTCAAGGATCCTACAGATATAACTAAAAATATTTATAATGATATGAAAGGTTTTATCAAGGAATATCTCATATATAGTAAGTGTTACAGGGTGAATGGGATGATTATAGGTAAACTAGTTAGAGATGGAGACATCAACCTGAGGTGGCTCGAAGAGACCATACATTGCATATAAGCATAATTGGATTAGGAATCAATCAATGAAAATCTCTTTTGGTGAGGTTACATAATAAAAAGTATGTGAAAGATTAAAAGTATAGAATACAATCAAAAGGTTAGATTACCCATTTTTGAATAAGTATTAGGGGTACATTTCTAGGATGCACAACCATGCACATTGGGTTGTTGGATGTGGAGAGTTCAACCTATGAAATCATGACTCGCTAGGAACCCCTTATTCATCCAAGAATGACAATTAATTGAATTATATTTCTAGATTTGTTTTAGGTTCCCCAAGATCATCAATGTGATCTTAGAATTGAAGCAAAAGAGATTCTTTAACAACATTCATTTCAAGGAGGATATGGATATATGCATGTTCACAGAGACCACATTGGGAACCTTCCATGTCTCATTTTATGATATCATTTTTCATGAATATTATTAATGGGATTAATATGATGAATAAAGAGAATTTAAGGACATCCTAATGATTTTTAATTTTATTTTTTATCTTATTAAACATCATTTTATCCCTGTCTGTGGTGTAGTGAAACACATAGGTATTTTCTTCGCTTTGAAATTATTTGGTTGAAAATGTCTAAAAATACTACTTTATGTCTACTTTTTAGAGGTTAATGGGAGTGCACAACATAGAGTCACATTAGAGGATTCATAGGAATTGAAATATAAGGATATTTTATCTAAATCTTATTATTAACATGGTTCTATGGAATTGAACAAAAATCCACATAATCTCAGGTGTGATCCTTGCTCTTTGCATTCCGTTATTGGAATTTTTGGGAAGCAAGAAATAAAGGGAGGTTTGACGGGAGGATATTTATAATATTATCATAAATGTAAAATATAAATATATTAAATTTGATAATATATATTTTATTCGACATGTGGAGAAGTTACCATCTCATCAGAAACGTATACCTCAATGTTTCCATGGGGCTAGTATAAGTGGTCGTTTATAGTGATAGTGGGGTTATCCAGAGGTCACCTGATGTAGGTATGCATATCAATGTACACATATTGTGATTTCATGTGTCAATAATAAGACTTAATAGTTTACATGGAAAAATGATAACATTAGTGTTATCTTTTAGTGAAATTTTTGGACGGACCAACTCTATAAATTTTGATGTTATAACCATGATCAATGGAATATAAGTGTGAAAAGTGTAAAATATTCATTTAGAAATGGTGGATAATTACTCATCAATTTTGTATGAGTTACTTAATGGAAAATTTCCCATTAATTAATTTATTTCTTGAACTATTAGATCTTATGGATGACTGCTAATGATGTAAGTGGAAATATGTTACACATGGAATGAGGGGAATAAAGCTACTGGAATCATGGCCTATAAAGTTAGTCAATATGATAGTGTTATACTCTACTCATTTATTACATACCTACACCTCGATTTTGACCATATTTTGAGTGAGGATTCCCTCATCTCAACCATTTCAGAATATGTTGAACTCAATTTTTCATTCATTCCATATATGTAAAAAATATTTAATTATGAATGAATATTAAATAAATATTTAAAAATTAGTTGGTGAATATAATATTTATTTAATTATTGAAAAAATAATATAATGATAATTTTTTATTTATATAAATATTTATTATTGAAGGTTCGATAAATGACGTGGAGGATTGATGGGTAGTGTAAAATGGTCCAAATAAAATGATATATTTAATATCATTTAAATAAATAAATATTGATTTACTTACTAAATGATATTTAAATATATCTGATTTTTTAGTAAATAAAATATATAATTATAATTATAATTATAATAATAACAATCAATATGGATTTTATAAACATAATATGTTATTTTAATTCATTTTTGTAAAAACTGATTCTTCGACCTAGATATATGAACATGATTTTATAATTTATGAGGATATATCTAATTATGTGCATAAAGATATATCTAGAGAAATCACTCAAAAATTATATAGAAATTATAAATAAAACTCTCAAGAATAGATAGTGGTGATCCCACTCCTGCCTCTCAAAATATTATGAGAATAAAAACATATTCCTTCAAGTGTGAAAAGAATCTTATTACAATCAACAAATAATGACACATGTGGTTTGGATCCTTTACGCTGGCACCATTATTTCTAATGATATTATTTTGTGATTTATGGCTAATGTGTAGATATCAATATTGATATTATACATTGTATCCTTTATCTTAAAAATGGTACAATAATCTTTGATAGTGAAGACAAAATTTCATGTGAAGGAAATTTTTATCTATATAAATAATATATAAATCATATGTTAAAATATAATCTCTTGGAATATTATGATATTGAATTCATATGGTCTCAATGATTTCACATGAATAAACTAATTATTTTTTTGGATACAGGTTTGACTTCCTCCAATGTGACCTGAAACCATCAAGTGGAATTAGAGTGGTCACATATAAATATTTTATTATTTATTATTTTATTGATCTAATGCACATTTTTTTGTTATATTTTAAAATCAATTTTTCATTCATAATATGAAATTCATGATAATTTCTTTCTTTACATTCATATTACCTACAACCAGATAAGAATAGATGAATAAAATTCAAAGATCCCATATATATATATATATGTGTGTGTGTGTGTGTGTTAATGGTTCTGACCATATGACATGATTAGAAAACATGTAACTAAAAATTACTTTCATGTAGTCAAGCCAACCAAACCTAGAGGAATCTCATTAATAATTACTCTTTGTTTGGGTGTCGTTAAATAGTTTTTATAAGTACACATTTCTTATTAACTTATTTCATCCACATATCTTAATAGGGTTACACGATGAGTAGTTGGTTTACATACCGTGTAACTCCACATGGTTTTCCTCATATAAGATTCTTGATCAACATACCTAGAATGTAATTATTATACAATGTTAATATATATTGAATATTTAATAAAACCCAAGAAACATAGGAAATTTTACATTGCATAGAGTTTAGATGTTATACACATCATATAACACATTATTATCCAACGATTAATATATTATATTTCCCTAGGAATGTAGTTTGAGTAACCATAGAATCGAGTACACTCATATAGTTGGTTGTACAAGTTGTGTAACTCATACCCAGTTATTCAAGGTACACACAAAGTTACTTGTATTATGAGAGTCTAAACATAAAGATAATTGATTATTAAAGAAAATACTAAACTTCATGGAACATAATTGGTATATACACATAGTGTAGTATTGTTTTCCAAATGAAATACACACAGATATATATTAATGTTCTAATTGAATATCATTAGAATTATTATTTATTTTCCTTGTTATTATGGAACTATTTGAGTCTTATGGTTGTATTACATGTTGTGTAATCCATAATCATTTCTATTGGTATATTCTAGGTATATTATGGCATGGAGTGTGGTTACAAATGTCATTATGACTTCATAGGTTTTACCCACATAAAATAATTCCATGTAATATCATGAAATTTCATGCATTTTTACATGTCATGTAAGTACACAATACATAAAAATAACAATATAAATCATAAATCACATATCGTGTAGTGAATATGGGTATTAAACTTTATTCCTCTAATATAGTCATGTTAAATTCCAAATATACTATAAAACATACCAGAAGGGTACATGTCTGGTCACTTAGAAGTACATGTCATGCCCTACTTTATTTTAAATAAAATTATGTAATTAAATTTGTTTAAATTATAGAGTATTGAAATATAAATAAATATTTAGACTGAAAGCTAATAAAAAATAATTAATTAAAAAATATAATTAATTATTAATTTAGGTAACATTATCTTAATAAAGAACGAAATTGAAATTAATGCTAGCTAGTTTTAATAAATAGTCATTGAATGAATGGATGATACTGAGGTTGAACAACCGATGTATGTGACGGGTTTCTATTTAAATAAATATTTAGAGCATGGGATTTATTATGTGATAAAATATTTACTAAATTAAATATGATGATCTATGTTTAAACCCTCCGATATTTATTATGTATGTGACTATGTGTCCAAAGTTTCTCTTTATATAACCCCAACCACTATTTCTTCTCACATGTGTGTGACTATATACATGAATAGAAACTTTTTTTCCTTTTAAGGTTTGAAATATTTTAATAAATATTTCAAGATCCAGACACTGAGCTGACGTACAATTCTATGGCCCGATGAGCCCGGAATTAATATATATAAAACATTAAATATATTTTATATCATGTGTATACATTTTTTAGAAATAATTGAATATATCATGAATATATTCCTAGGTAATAAAATCCAATACCGCGATTGAATATAGAATATGGAGTTTACACTAGATGGACCTAAAGGTGGTCATTACCAAACGTTCATATGAGGTGGTTGTTGGTGGGTACGTTATGTCAATTAATTAATTTAGATATTTAATTAATTTACTTAATACCCAAAAACTATTTTACCACTATAAATATGCAGTTGGGGAGAATATTGAGTAATATACGCATAACACATAAATTTCTGAGAGGAGGATTCCACCGACCAATATTGGTAAATCGAGACTGGATTACAAACAAAACCAGATCAAATTTAATTGAGGAACAACGAACGTAACATGTACTCTCTAGAATTAGAAGCTATGTTATTCACTGATGATCAACATGAATCAATGAATTAATAATTAATTAAGGTTTATTCCCTTGATTAAATGATTGATAATGATAAATTCAATTATTCCATGACCTATTTTAAAATTAATCATTTTCATGGTCCTGAGTATTGAATTAAATTTTTCATTCAATTTTGTATTTATTATTCCATTAAATCACAACATCCTTGAATTTTTTTCCAAGAACACTAGGCTGATAATGTTATAACCTTTATAATTCCTTTCCCCACCCATTCTACCTATTAATATTCATTGGTCCATGGGGCCACGATTCCACTATTTTTGGGTGGTTCTGTGCATGATTGGACTCCCACATTCATGGTGGATGTTCCCAAAATGACTATATTATAGTTTCAATGATAAAACAGATAGGTGTTTCGGTAGTGGTGATGGATTCATGAATCAGGGATCTGAAGCGGAGACATCAGCGACATGAGAGCAATACGAGGTGGAAAAAAGATTTGAGCGAAGGATATGGATATGATTTTAGTCCATCGAAGGGGTGAAATTAACATCCAAATGCCTTTTCACCGATTTTAGGTTCTTAAATAGTAGTAATCACATATCTGTGGATATATCTAGAAATCATTTGTGTATTCTATAAATTTTATGAAAAACCCGACTTCATAGTGAGTACTAGGATAAACAAATGTCGTGTAGTCCACTGATAGTAGAAGGTAGGGTTTTTAGGAGATATAAGTATCACACAATAGGTTGGAACCCAGCATGACATGTGATATAGTGATGGAGGCACGTCATGTACTCTAGAAGTATACCTACATGGACACATCTAGATTCACATATTGGTACACGAACACGATCCAAAGGACACATGCCCGACCAAGAGCACATGGGCTAACCCCAAGTGGTGGATACATGCACTATAGTACCTTTACATTCTATTTAGTACTAATTTATATGAATCTATGTACTGGATAGTACATGATCTTGTAAAGGATAAGGGCCACACATAGTGTGGATTGCTTAACACACCATGAAATTCTTTATAAAAATTCTTCTTCTCGTATCTTCTTCATTTTTACTCAAATTGTTTCCCTCGAGAATAATATCCTGGCTATTTTCCACATAGAATTATATGGCATCCTTCATAGTCAATTTTGGGATATGATTTTATATTTTCCAGGTATGATGATTCTTGAGGCGGTGCTCGATAATGGAAGTAATCAAGATGGACCATCTGATTGAGGTCTAGTTTCGTAATCCCCAATACTCCTTATATTGTTTGAGTAGAACCCTCCTATAATATTAGGTTATGGGTCCTCTACATATTGAGTGTAACCCTCCTATAATTTTAGGGAATGGTTTCTCTACCTATATAGTGTCAACCTCTTATAATATTAGGGATCGGCCCTTTACATATTGAGTGGAACCCACATGTTGTATTATGGAATGGTTCCTCTACCCATCGAGTTGAAACCATCTATCATATTAGGGAAATAGTCCTCTATCTATTGTTTGGAAACATCCTATCATAATAGGGTATGAGTCTTCTAAAATTTTGTGACACCATCTTATCATATCCGAGAATGTATCCTCTATCTACTAAGCACAACCCTCTTTTGGTATCAAGGCATGGATCCTCTATCTACTTAGTGGAACCCTCCTATCATTGTAGGGCATGGATCCTCTACCAATTGAGGGGAACCCTTCTTTCGTATCGAGTCACAGTTCCTCTATCTATTGAGTTAAACTATCCTATTGTCTCAGGGAATGGGTCCTCTACCTATTAAATGTCACCCCCTGTAATATTAGGGAATTGGTCATCTACATTGAGATTGTTCCTCATTAGGATGTGGAGTATTGGCGAGGTGCATAGCATCCTCGCGACTTCTTCGATTAGACATGAAAGATGATAGGCATCATTGATGGACCTCTAAAAATACTAGTAAACTCATCATCCTAGGATGGGTTGTGAGATGGAGATCCCCTTTCACTATCATATGGATTTCATTATGAGCATATATATAAATTTTTTTCATCTCCCTATTTCTTAGGATGTGATTAATACTCCTATCATGTCATCTATTTCCCTAACACCATTTTTGGGGAATCCTACTAGGAATGTATATACTCACACATTCTTCTGATTTTCCCTTCATGTGTCATTTCTTATAAAGATAACAGATAGGTAAACAGTGATTTCAGAGGATATTAGAGATACCAGGGGTACATTTGACCACATACAGTGGTCGGGGATTGGATATCTTGATATAGGCTCTGTCATCATTTTTTCTAGTTGTCTTCAGTTTGGAAAAAATATTATGGTTGGGAATTTACTTTTCAAATTACTTATCATATTTCATAATCACACAATTGTTAATTCTTTAGAGTATATTACATGAATGGTTATTACTCTAGATGATATTTAATTTTATTATTATTCATCTACACTTGTTAATAGATATGGTTTTGTGCCTGAGTATAGATACAATATGAAAATTCCTACCATTTTAGTTATTCCTTTCAGTGCTTATTTCTAGCCCCTTCCCTATAGAAGAAATCTTGGGGGTAATTACAGCTTCACCTACTTCTTGTTGAGTAGGCCCTGGTAGGTCGGGTCATGATTGATTGGTATTAGAGGTGTTTTGACCTCTGGATAGTTTTTGGAGTTTTTTACCCTTATAATATTTTTTGGGGAACTTAGGGAAACAATATTAATGTTCCTTGAGTTCAACTATTAGGCTTGGTAACCTAGTGCTGGTGAAAATGAGGATGTATCAATTCTCTTTAATTTTTATTATTTTACTATTTATATAACATAATAATACATTTGTTACATTGAAAATTGGTACATGCATCATATATGATTGATTCCATTGATTTTACTTATTGATTCATCTATATATATATATATTCTCATGTGACACTGGTACAACATTATTAAATTTCTAGGATGCCTTAGTGAATACAACCATTCAGGTTACTGATTCAGGATCATGTGAGGATCTGATGAGTGATGAGGCCTCGGTTCAGAGGCCATCTCATGAGATCATTCCCCCATATAGGTAGGTAGAAACACATACAGTAATCAAACATCAAATTAAAAAAAATAGATTGAGTATGTAGAAAGTCATAGCACAATCTATGAGTTCCACCACTAGTTTCTATTGAGGTTATAAGATGAGCCATATCTCCATGCAGTGGAGGATTGGATTGAGTTGGTGATCCAATTTTTTAGGATGATATGACCCTGAGTGATCACATGCTTGCATTGGAATCCAACCTTTTCAATGGAGTAGCTAGGAGCTAGTGAAGCCAAGTCACATAGATGCATGACTGGTCAATAGTCTCATGGTCCGAATTAAATCAACTATTTCAAGAGGATTACTACCCCTCATTCTTGTGCTCTTTTCAGATCATGTAGATTTGGGAACTGCAATATGGATGGATAAAAGTTGTTGTGTATGGTGCGAGGTTCACTGGCCTTACATGGTACACCCTTGACAACATTAAATATGGGTACTTACTAGGACATAACTTTGAGCAGGTTATCAATAAATACATTCATTCCATTTCGGCCCAACTTTGCATTCCCACATAAAATGGGGTTCTATAGTGGGCACTGGGGATATAGATCATCTCATATGAGGGATATATATAGACGGAGTTACAAGTGGACAACATAGGGCTGAGTCATTTGTAGCATCTAGCAGGTGCTAGTTGGTAGACTCTCAATGCAGAACATATACTCATGATTAGAATCATACACTGGTTAAGTAGCTCATGGACCGTACATATGAATAAGGTAGCTTGTAGTGGTGATATGATATTAATGGGACTTTCGAGATCACATGGAATGTGTTTTCTCAAATTGATGTACCCAAGAGGGTTGGAAGGTAGAGGATGGACCACCACGTCAAAGGAAGTGTTGTGATCATTGTTCTACCAGGTATGGTTAGGGTGGCCCCTAGGGAGGTGGATATATAAGAGGAATATGTGGGGATCCTAGAGGAGGAGCATCTGACGGTGGATGGAGTTATGAGCTCTTACCACCACCTCCACAATAAGGTCCATTCTAGGCTAATGTAGCTCGTGTACATGGATGTGGGAAACTATAGGCTATGGTAGATTATGACCTGGTATCTTACAATATGATTAGTGGTATAATATATATATGTTCTACTCTTTCATATATAATAGTATACATAGGTACGATTGATTACTTTATCTCCTTACTCTTAGTACGAGATCTGTTCAACCTAGTTGATACATTATCCCAAAAGTGTTTCATCAAGGTTCCTATATGGAACACTTAATTGATATACCTTATGACGTCATATTATGTATGGACTATTTTCCCATGTTATAAGAAAAGATTTACTGGCACTACAAAAGAGACATATGCCTTTTCATTGATGGGATGATATTATCCTTTGTGTAAGAGAGATATATCATGGCAGAGTGAGTAGGACTAGTGAGTAGGAAGCTAACACTGATCACCCATCTGTTGGGGGATATTATCCCATAGTGGAGAGATCTATTTAGGTATATGGGTTTCTCTAGTTATGGCCGATTATTTAGACGTATTCCTCGAGGATGTTTCATGACTACCTCTGAGGCTGTAGATAGTGTTTTTCATCATCTTTCACCTATATACCACTCTAATATATTCTGTAGAATATCATATGGAAATTACCGTGTTTCAGGGGCTGAGGGTATAGTTGGAAGAACATCAAGAGAGGGGTTTTATCCAACCCAACATTCCCCCCTCATATGATTTGATGGTGTTTGTGAAAAGGAGAACATGATCTTATGGATTTGGGTTGATTACCATTTCATGAACCATTAAATGATAAAGAACAATTACCCTTTTTTGCAGATTGATGAAATATTTGAAAAGTTTTGAGGAGAGATGTGGTTCATGAAGATAAATATCAGGCCTGCATACCACTTGTTTATAGTTTTCAGGTCTTATATTCCAATGTTGGAATTCTGATGTCACTATAGAAACTATGATTTCTTAGTGATTCCTTTTTGTGTGAGGAATACTCCCACTATATTTATGGATTACATATACCAAATATTCCAGTAATATTTTTACTATTTTTTGTTATATTCATTAAAGAAAAACTAATCCACTCTACATTAGAAGAGGATCACTATCAACACTTGAGGATAGTCCTATAATTTCTTCGAGAGAACTAGCTTTATGTTTAGCTTTCAAAGAACCAGTTTTGGATCCATGAGTTTTAATTTTCAAGGATGTAATTTATGAGAATGTATTAGATATTGAACCTCTGACGATTGATGTAGTTATTGCTATGGATCCACCAAGAGTGTGTCAAATGTGTGGATTTGTTTTGGATTTTTAGGGTATTGTAGGAGGTTTGTGAATTTATTTTTCAAATATTGCACCCCCTTTGACCTATCTGATGAAAAAATGGAATCCATTTATGCAAAATGAGAAGTTCCATAGATCCTTTATAGAGTTTAGTATGAGGATGACTATATCTCTATTTTGGGAACTATTTGAAGAGGGGTTGGATTACATAGTATATTGTGATGTATTTGGAGTGGGGTTTGGATGCATGTTGATAGAGATGATGGAATTGATCACCAATGGGTTAAGGAAGTTGATACCCCATGAAAAGAAAAATTTGACTCATGAACTGGAGTTTGTAGTGGTATTCATCGATTTGTTGAGGTAGGGGCACTATCTTCTAGGAGAGATCATTTTTTTACTCAATCGGTCAGATTCATAGGTATGTCTTCACACAAAGAGACATGAATCCAAGACAGAGGGTCTTGTTGGAATTCCTATAGGACTATGAATTTGAGATAGTCTATACGTCTGGGAAGGAAAATGTGATAGTATATACCCTTAGAAAGAAGTCTCATTCTCATATAGTGGAGGAGGAATCTAAGCAATCAGATTTGTTGTAGATGACCCTAATTAAGGAGGAGGGTAACGATTATCATCCATTGATTGTGTTAAATCCACTGCTTCTCTAGTGTGTGGGGGATCAGTTGGGAGATATTGACTACTAAGTCTATTGTGACTTGATTTCCTCAATATATTCGCCACATTGATTCTCTAAAGTAAAAAGTCACATTATCTTTTTGCAGGGATGGAAGACGGTTATAGAGGAAATGTGAGAGGAGGTGATCTGGGAGTTTCACACTTCACCTTTGGTTATACATAAAGGTGCATAGAAAAAATATAGGGAACACCAATGGTAGTTTTGGTGGGATGGAATAAGGAGTGTTTTAGAGTTCATCTCTTAGTGTCTAACATGTCAGTAGGTGAAGGATCAGTACCCTGTTCCGACAGGTTTCTTATAAACTCTTGGGGCCCTAGAGTAGGAATGGGAAAAAAATATCTATGGACATTGTGATATGTATTCCATGGGAAACCAGAATCCATGATACCATCTAGGTGATAGTTAATAGACTTTCCAAGTCAAAACAATTCTTTACTATAAAGTAGAAGTGTTCGGGGGAGAGTTTTGGGTTGTTATAGGTTTTAGGAGTTTCATGCCTCCATGGGGTGAACTTGATGATTATTTATAACTATGATTTGTGGTTCACATCATTGTTATAGAGTGGCCTACATGAGGAATTCAGGATCTAGTTGATTATGAGTTCATATTTTATCCCCCATAAGAATGGGAATATTGAAAACACCATCTTGGTGCTGGAGTATATGTTTAGGTATTGTGTGTAAGACTTCCCCCTGGGTTGGGAGTATCACTTATCTTTCATATAGTTTTCATATGTTAATAGATATAACTCTACTATCAACATGAAAACTTTTGAGTACCTTCACAAAATACCAAGTAGTTCACTGTTATGCTAGACTGAGATTGGAGAGGCTTATCTTCTCATGATCGAGATAGTACATCTGATGATAGAGAAGGTATGGTGATCCATGAGAGGATGAAGACGGACTAGAGTAGGAAAAAATATTTTTCAAATTTAAATCATATGCTATAGGAGTTCGATTAGGGTGATCAAGTTTTCCAGAGGGTCTACCCATGATGAGTATTTTGAAGATTCATGTGAGGGGGTGGGGGAATCTATCATTTAGATTCATTAGTACATTAGAGATCTTGTAGAGGGTTGGTGATGTTACATACCACCTAACCTTACCCTCACAGTTATAGTGGGTGCATGACGTCTTCCATATGTTGCAGTTGAGGAGATTAATTCATGATCCTATGAAAATTATTGATTGGGGTAATTTGGACATCGAGGATAAATCCACTATCAAAGAGTACTCTGTGGAGATCGAGGATTGATATGAAAGGATCCAACATAGAAACAAAATTCCCTTGGTTTGTGTAATATGGAAACATGGGAGTGTGTTGGATAGCTCCCAGTAGAAGGAGATCTAGATGCAGACTAATTATTAACACATTTTTTCGTAGTTTGTGATTTTTTGGGAAAAAGATATTAAATAAGGGAATAATGTAGTGACTCTTTTTTTTCAATATAAAATTATTAAATATTTTAAGAAATGTTTTTAAAATCATACGTTGAGACATCACATTATTTCTAGGCTTAATGAGACAAAAAATAATTCCATAAATATATAAAATATATTTTATATCCTGAAAAAATATATTTTTATAAATAAAGGAAGATCACTTGAGGAGATTCCTAGATAAAAAATATGAGGCCACATTCGAATTACGAATGTAGGTTTTACACTAGGCAGATACTAAATTGGTTCAACATTAGATGTTTGGGTGAGGTATCCATTGATGTGTACATTAAGTGAATTAATTAATTAATTAATTAATTAACAAAATTAATTAATTAAATACCTTAAACCTATTTTCCCTCGATAAATATGTGGTTATGGGGAATTTCCATTTTTAGCTATATAACTATTGGAACATTGATTCAAGGATTCCAATAACAATTGTTGTTCAGTTGATATCAGACGATTAGTGAAAACCAGATTAAGAAGAATTGAGGTGCAATGAACAAAAAAATTCCTCTCCACTGTTAGAAGAAGTGATCATCACTAATGATCACATTTAATCAAGGTATTCTTTGTCAATTGTAATTTTATCCCTTTATTAAAAAATTGATAATGATTAAATTGGTTATTATTTTATCTATGTTTAAACTAATCCTTTTCATGAGACCATGTATCAAATAAAATTATTTATTCAATTTATTATTGATTATTCCATGAAATCACCACTGAAAATTCTTGATTATTTGATGCTTTCCTAGGAACTATTTTCCAATGAAATTATACCAATTTTTATTGTTCCTTTCCACTAATCGTTCATTGCATTCTTCATTGTTGGCATATGAGGTCATGATTAAACTATTTATAGATGGGTTTAAGCATGATCAGAACCCAATACTAATAGTTTATGTGTACACAATCACTAGATTATAGTTTCAAGGATAAATCAGAGAGGTTTGTGGGTATAGGTGATCAATTTGTGGATCCAGGATCTGATGTGGAGAAAAAAGCGGCACAAGAGAAGTATAAAGTGCATAACAGCCTCAAGAAGAGGATTGGGATCGAATTTCTGAACAATTGAGGTCTGAAATTGATATTTAGAATAGTTTTTCATATATTTTGGGTGGTACAAAATTGGAAATGATGGAAATAAGGATGGATATGGAATCATGATGAGGATGATGTGGATTCTATTAAAACCTTGACTATACAACATATACCTTCCTAAACACAAATCGTGTAGTCCCCTAGATGAGGCATATAAGGTTTTGGGTAGAGATAAGTATGACACACTATTTGGGACCCACACACATTGTGTGACCTAAGGATGACATTATGGTATGTACTTTGGGAGTACATGGATATAGACATGAGAAGATACACAACCAGGTACATGGACATGACCCAAAGGGACAGGAAGATCCATGTGAACACAGGCTGGCCCTGGGTGGCCAAGGAACACCGTGTAGTACCATTACACTCCATGTAGTTCTATAGGTATAGTAATACATACGATCAGAAGTTAATGGATAGGTATAGGAGTAGGACCGGACACTGTCTAGACCCCTTACACAGTGTGTACTTATTTATGAAACTTCTTCCTATCATATCTTTTGTTTTGAATCAGATTTTGGTCCATGAAAAGACCATATTTATTTTATTCAATGTAAAATGTGTTGGTCATCTTTTTAGTGTATTTTGTTGTATGATGTGAGATGTTACAAGTTTGATGTTTCATTAAGAGGAGCTCTATGATGGATGTGATCTGGAAGGATTATCATAGAGAGGTCGAGGTTGAAAATCCTCCATAGCCCTCGTACTGGTTTGAGTGGAACCCCCTTTAATATCTGGGCATTAGAATTGTATCTGTTGAGAGGAATCTTTCTAATTTATCAGGGCATGGTTCCTCTACTTATTGATTGGTGCCTTCATATTTTATCATGGCATGGGTCTTATACCTATAAACTAAAATGATCAAGTTGTGTTTGGGCATGGGTCCTCCAACGATCACATGACACCATCCTTTATTATCATGGCATGGTTCATCTTTCTACTATGTTGAACTATCATATCATACAGTGGCATGGGTCCTCTACCTATTGAGTGTAACCCTCTTATCATATCAGGTCATGGGTCCTATATTTGCTAAGTGGAACCCTCTTATCATATCAAGGCATGAGTCCTATATTTTATGAGCATAAAACTCCGTTCATACCAGGGAATGGGTCCTCTACCTATTGAGTGGCACCCACCTATCATTTAATGGAATGAGTCATCTACCTGTTGAGTGGAACCCTCTTTTCATTACGGGCTATAGATCCTTTACCTACAAAGTAACACCCTTCGATCTTATCAGGGATTGGTCCTCGACTAGGATATTGTGACCCATTAGTTTGTGGAATAGTGGACTGGTTTGGATCCTCCTCAAAAAATCTTATGATAGACACGCAAGATGCTAGGAATCATCGACAGACCTTTGGAACTATAGGATAACCCATTGTTCGGGGTTGGGCTATGAGATGGAGATCCCCTTCCTCTCTCATCTAGGTTTCTTTATGAGTATATATATTTATTGTTGGGTATAATTTGAATATTTATTAGGTTAATCTAACTAATTCTATAATGACTTCTATTATACCAACTAGTTTTTTCGGTTTCATACGTGGAATGTATATACTCACCCATGTATGGTTTTTACACACGTTTCCGGACTTGTGCATAAAATATATAGGTCTACGGTGATTTCAAAGGTTCTTAGGGATACCTAAGAATATTTTAAAACATACGGTGGTTGGGGATTGGATATCTGGATCCAAGAACTCTCGGTATTTATATTCTAGTTAGTTTGAGGTTGGGACATATTTTTTTTGGGCATGTATTTTTCCCTATACTTATAAAATTGCACGGTCACACTATTTTTGTTTCCCTATATGTTATAATTTGTATGGTTTTTACTCAAGATGTTACTATATTTTATTATTATTTTCATGTACTTCATTATAGAGATGGTTGGGTAAATGTGTGCTTATAAATTAGGCAATGGACTCTCATATTAGTTATGAATTTCAGCAGTTGTTGCTTGCCTCGGGCCTATGGAGCCAGTATTGGGGTAGTTGTGGCTTGGACATCTACTATCAAGGTGATCCCTAATGATTTGGGTCATGAAAATATATGTAATATATATATCTATATAGTGAGGAGATAGTTCAGAACCTGAAATGAGGTGAAACCAACCAATGAGATTTAATGGTTATTAGGTGGAGTGCTGCAACTGAAACAAATCATAGATCAAGAAGTTAGTATAATAGGGGAAAGGGCTTGTTTATCATCCACATAATAAAATTAACATTAATAAATATCAATATCAAACAATATATTTATTTAATTTCTATAAAGTACATGTTTAATTAATTATTTTTATTCTATATTTAAAAATGATCACTTAAAATTAATAAATTGACAAGCATGCCAGGTAGAATAAAAGAAATAAATTATGTAAAAAGTATTTTATCTGAAATGGTTAATTAAATTTTGTAAAATACATTTAATTTTTAGTCACATATAAATTGATAAACCAAAGTAAAATTTATTATTAACATATATAAAATTCCACAAAGAAATAGTAAGTCATACAACACCTTTCATTAGATTATTCCGAATGACACCATAAATGAAAGTGTTTGGTGTAGACCTATTTTGGAAAAACATATATGTCGTATTTCTAATGAATGATTTTTTAACATAACTAGTATAACATAAATTATTGAAAAAATTTGATTCTAGGATTTTAGGACTGTGGAGTGCACTCAATGGATCAAGGAAAAACATGTTAATGCAATTATAATGAAAACCTAACTAAATGGATTTGCGCAATTTTTACTAGTCCATAGTTTAGGTTATGATAAGGGAAATATAGATCATTTCAAAAAATAATTCACATTATTGGATCTTCCTAATCAAATGGTGAGGGGTACTATAAGTTTTCAAAATAGTGGGTGAGAAATAAATAAAATTTATCATGTCCTATTTTGGTAATCAAGAAAAATTAATATAATTTTATTTAATTAATATAAAAAATAACAAGTGAAACTATATGAAAACCACATTAATATTTTTACAAAGAACATGTCCTTATGATAACAAATTTTTATGACGGGTAAAATTTTTCATACATTTCACTAAATCAATGAAAATTTATACTATGGGATGGAGTGCGTTATTCTGAATCCATCACCTTAACAAGTGAGTGTAGGTGAGAATGATTCCTATAAGATATACATAAAGGCTACTTATAATGTCCATTGAATCATGTTACTAGATATTTCTAGATAGATTATGATTAAACATATAAACATGGATGAAAATACCATGATATATAATCTCCTATCTTGTGATGCCGATAAAAATAAGTATAAGATAAATTAAATTATCACTACACCATTCTTGTGTATACAGAAACAGGGGTACCTAAATAGTGATCATACACTGAATATTATGAAGTAAATTGAACAATTATAAAACTTGGGAATCTATATAGATAATAAATTATCCATTAATATATTATTTTCCTAATTATTACCATATTATCCATATTTTTCTAGAATCAGATAATTAACAGTATGAATATGACGATCAAGATTCTCCTAACTATGATTCATTGGATAAATAATGATTAGAAAGAACAATATTCCTAATCACTTATAATGAAATAAGTTAAATCCTAGTTTAAAAATCCTAGGATTGATTCATTGTCAATGTTTATATTAATACATCTTTAAAAGAGATATGATACTCAGAGGTATAATATTGAACATGAGGATATTTTATTCTCATATGTCAAGAAAGGTCGATAAAAGTGGATCATTAATGGATTGATGATGAAGGGAACATAATATTTTTTTGGTTGAATAAATTATTTCATGTAATATTTATGATTCACTTATTGTTTATTAAATAAAATATGAATATCACAAAATTTTATTATAATAAAAGAGACAAGTTATTCCAAAAATAATACAATATGTAAGGTGAAATATAATAGTAGTTGAGAAAGGGTGATTCATATGTGATTAGTGATAAGTACACAACATCATTTTTCAAATTGGATATATTATTATGAAACTATTTTATTGTATTATTAATACATTTATCATTATGTACAATTCTACGTAAAAATAAATTACTTATTATATGGAATGAATGTTGTTTTGGTAATTAAAACTTAATTGTTTCTTTAAAACATGAATTGCATGACACAAAATGATAAATATATGATATAATAATCACACCTATTTGTGGAAAGATAATTTTTTTGTCGAATAAAACTAATGTTAATGATCAAATCCAAGTTTTAAATACATATCATGTTTTAGAAAAGTGAAAAAATAGAAATAAATTCAAGGCACAAATATTTAAAAGTTACTTCATAATTAAAAATGAAAAATTATATGAAAAAAGTAGAGGTGAATTCATATACTTTATTATATTCCAGTTTTAAATTTTTGGAATGCTTTTTGAAAAATTAAATTCCCTTTATAAGAAGATACATGATCCTTAAGGATGTCTTGTAAGATTATTTCTTATCCAATTATTTATTAACCATTAAAATATATAGTGAAGGTTTTCCTAATCACTCATTACCCTACACACATAAACGAGTTGATAGAAGTACATGGAACATTGAGGAGGAGTATTATATATATGTATCAAATATTATATAGTCTTCCACAAAATATTTGAAAATTATAGTGTAATAGATAATAATATGAAAAATAGATTTACAAATTAGCATTATATAAGTTATGATATAATTGAAGTCCATTATGTCACAACTATAGGTGTTTTCTGGTAATCATTTGTTAAATATGGTTTAATCTTCATATGTACATGAAGGAAAAAAATGAAAAATTAATATCAAATATTTATAATATAGAAAATGTGGATAATAAAATCCCCAAAATAGAAAATTCTTAGTCAATTTAAAATATACTACTATGAGTGAAACTCAACTATTTGTATATTATAAGAGAAATCTATACTTCAATTAACTACAGTAATTCGATTCACATGATTTTTCACAGGAACCAAAAACTCTAAAATTATTAGTGATAAGAAATTTTTTGAAGATATATACTATATATTAATATCAAAAAAAATATGTTGTTTTATATTCACTAAAATAGGTGATATATTATTTAGTAGAAATTATGAATCATATAGAAAATTAGTAAATATAAAGTTGATATGATTAGAAAGTATATACAAATTTATAAATGGATTATATGTACCAAACTCAATTTTATAATTTTGGTGGTTTATTCTATTGATGTAATTCCATTAGTGAAAGTTTAAGAGAAACTAGATATAGATGGTAAACAAAAATACCAATAAGGCTTGATTGTTTATTTAAGGTTCAAGATATTTCTAGATATAATCTATGAAACAACATTATAACAATAATTTAGGATTAAATCAATTATAATGATACTGTTCATATTAAATTTATGTGATAATTGTATTAGGGAATTTCTTATCTTGAGTACCTTGGATGAAAAAATATAGATAATATCTATATGATATGACAAAAATAGTTATTGAAACCATAGAAATCCAATATGGAATATAAATTATAGAGATTCATTTATGGATTAAATCAAGAATCATGATCCCAAAATATTCATTTTGAATGAAATATTTATAGGTGTATACCTATTGTTAGTTAGAGATCTATTTTTTCCAAGAAATGTTTGTTTGATAACATATAGAAAATAGATGAGCGGTATTATAGTTAATTAAAAGTAAAGAAATTGATTTCTCTAAGGATAATTTAATTATAAAAATAGTTCAAGGGGAAAAATATCTAAAAATATAGATTTCTGGGGTTTCTAAGATCAATTTGTAATATATTCATTGACATGGAATTGAAAAATAAAATATATAAAAATTTAAAAGAGGATTATTTCTAGTGTCACATGGTATAAAATTTATCCCAGTTGATATCTAAAAACATTGGAGGAGATTCCTATGATAGCCTATATATGAGTAAGATTACATTTGAAATAAATATATAATTCCATGATATGTACTGAGGTATGATACTTATTATACATAATGAATAGAAGGAAATTATTTAAATAAATAAAGGATAACTGTAAAGGAAGAAAGTTATAATAGTTTGAATTTACTTGAGAATGTAAAACATGAAGAGTTATCCATTATTGAAGAAATGAAGATAATAGTTTTAATGGGATATACATAAATATTTTTTAAATAAATTTTATATAGTATCATAGCTATGATATGGAAATATATAAGATAAAGAATAACTACAGACTATGGTTTCCATATATATATGGAAAAAGTATTTGTTGGTTCTAATATAGCCTAATAAGTGGTTTAATAATAATTTATTCTAGATATTTGACTTTATTCTATAATATTAAGTAATATCATATTATGATAAACTTCAAACTATGGAATTATCCAAGATGACAAAAAATAAAGAAAAATATTATATAATCAGTGATGTGACCCATTGATGGATTTTCTTGGAGGGAAAAATATATAGTAAGAAAAATAAAAACTAGAAAATTGTAGTTTCAACAACAATATTCATACCTCCTTAGAAGAATTTTATCATGTGAGGTTATCCAATTCACCTCACAGTCGCATCTTGTGCATGTGCGATTTTGTTGGAGTTGGTTACCTAAAACAATATAATTTTTAATTATGATTTCCATTATATTTAGAGTTTTGAAAATTAATAAATATATTATCAAATGATTATTGTTCTTCTACATAAAATTAACATGATAATTTCCTAAGAGTAACTATCACATTAATGGGTCATATAAGTTCCTTTCTATATTGAGAACATTTAGGCGCTATGAAAATATTATTGATCATATTTTTATGGATGTATGATATAAGTATGATGGAACATAGATGATGTTTTTCTATAAGGTATAGGGTATCATAAGAAATTAAGGCTTCGTCACATGAATTTCTCTGTTTGTAATCTCAATGATATAAGGTTATTAAATAGAACCACCAATATGAATTTCACACGTTTTACATGTGATTTGACATTGTTATCTACAAACAGGTATTGGTAATTATACTTCATTTATTATTAATAGGTATCCTGAATCATTTAATTAGATATATTGATGAAAACTATGATTTATTATGATCATATAAAGGTAATATTGTTGGGTTCATCAAAAGTGATATTCTATTAATGAATATGTCAAGAAAGGATGTGTCCCTTCCATTTAATTGAAGTTGATAACACTAGAACATTGATTGAAATTGAAATAAATGATATATATATATAGACATGGTGTGATGTTGGAACATTAATTTTAATAATTTGATGAAAGATAAATCGATTCAATAGATTTATAATATAACATAGGTAACTTAATTTATAAGATATCGAGACATGGAGATTATATTACAGAGTGAATGTCTACAGGAGGTTGTTTCACTAAGAAATTAAATTAATTCTTTATTGGTGAATTTATGTATTTCTTTATTAGGATATTTTAATTTTGGCTAGTTTTTGCTAATTCAATTTATAAATTGTCTTATAGGGTTACAAATTATGTATACCGAGAAACATAGTTAAATTTTATTCAAATTTATGAGTTTTAATAACGTCTATTTCTGACTTGTGGTTTAATAATTATTTAGGATGTGTTGATTTTAATAATTGAATCACCATTTATTTAATATAATATATATGGGAGTTAGATATTAAATATTTATTGATTTTAATGGTAATAAAGTACTATATGAATATAATATTTATTTTATTCTTGTTTAGTTTCAAGGTGATATATAATTATTAATATCATTACATGAATATTAAATAAATATTTATTCACTAGTTGGTGAATATATTATTTATTTATTGAATAAATGATACAATGAAATTTATTTATTAAAATAAATATTTATTATTCATAGTTCTATCAATATTGAAATGGATTGACGGGCCAAGTTAAAGGGTCAAGATGAAATGATATATTTTATATCATGAAAATAAATTATATATAATTTTTTAAGAAATGACATTTAAATATCCCTAGGTTTTTCATGTGTTATGGAATGAATAATAATAATAATAATATACAATGTTGGATTTTCTTAAATTTAAGAGATTAGTTATGGGACATTGTGAAATAATTAATTTTTTGACATAGATATATAACTGTCATTATATAATTATAGAGAATATAAAACACATTGATCTAAAACAATTACCTATAGATTTTTCTCTATCCCAAGAAAAAAAATTATAAGAAAACTACCATGAATAGAGGTTGATGATACTTCTCCTCTCACTAAATAGATTGATAGAAAATGATAAATTCTTTCACATGAGGAAAGATTAATGTTCTAATCAATGATGAATTAAACATTTGGTTAAGAACATTTATGATTGCACCTTGAGTTCCAATTAAAATGATCCATGTTTTTATAGAATTTTTGGATACTATTAGAAGAATTTTACCTTCGGTTCTTGATCAAAACAATTATTTGATAAGAGTGATAAACTGATTCCACTATAAAGAAAGAATTGAAATTGAAGGACATTATTATATATATATATTAATTTTAAATTATATGTGAAAATATAAAATATTTTAATATACAAATGTTACATTGGTATATTTATTACGTTTCCATTCAAAGATCCAAATGAAAAATACTGTTAAGTGTGGGGTCAATCAGTTGTATTACATCACATAATCTTAATTACCGGTTTTCTAATTCACTGAATCCCCCACTCAACTACATCCTTATATAGTTCTATAGAAGTGACATATTATACTATTAGACATAAGATTTATTTCCAAAACACCAAAATACCAATAGTATCCCTTGATTATAGTTCATTAATGAAGCTATTGAGTCTATTTATGAGGTTTTTATTATTAACATAGTATATTCTCAGCCCCCATTTACTTTGAATTTGGAGAATCCATCTTATTATGAATATTATAAAAAACCTTTGATATTGTGGTGATATTGTTTGGATATTTCTCAATTTATGCATTCCCTAGTTAGGTTTTAGAACCTTTACTATTCTGTGAAGAATATTAATCATTATTAAGAAATATACATGTATTTATAATTAGAGAATTTATACAACAATTATTAATAAATTTAGCTGACTATTCCCTTATTATATAAGACTTATCATATCCATCCCACATATTTACAAGGGACCTCTCAAACTTAAAATATATGGACTATTCCTTATTTAACTCATATTCTTTAGTAGTAGATCTTCTATAAAACTATTCCAATATTATAACACTCTTTACAATTTTTTTATTTGAGAATCCTAATATCCTAATAAATATAATTTTCATAATTGAGATATTAATTATTCTATTTCTTCATCTTCTTATCCTATTTATTTATAGATTTAATCTCCCTTTTATTGATTATTTCTTTCATGGGGAACTTAATTGATGGTCTTCAGCATGTGTTCCATATAGGCTTCTTCTCAGTTTACCTCATTGTTGGAATTTTCTTTCTACCTTTTAACGTAGTCCATAAATGTACTAACCTCTATAATACAATCATCTTTAGAATGAATGCTTTAGGTATAGTAATAATCCCATTTCTTTCTTAGCATACCCCTTATTTTTATTCTTTGTATTTTTTCTTTGTACTCACATGATTTCTTTCAATCACTTGAACTTCTTCTTCTTGTCTTTATCCATGGTTGGTCTTTATCCACCGCATCTTCATAATGAAAACTCCTTTTCTTTATAAAATCTATAATGATGTATTAAATTTTACCACACATAAATATCTTCAATAGAAGTTTCTATTTGTACTTTCTTATTACCCTTTTTAGTTTCTTGGTGATAAGATCCATTATTAACATGTAATAATCATATTTTTCATCTTTGTACACTAATTTTATAGAGGACTCAAATTTTCATTCCTTGATCTTGAGACAATTCCTAGGTTTAAAATACATTTACACTTTATCCATCTCTTTGAACCCAAATGCCTTTCTTATCTCATATTCGAGAATATTATTCTAAAAACCATTTAAATATAATCCCCCTTTCCCTATAAAGTAGTAATATTTTGATTAAATATATCTATAAAATTATTCACTAACATTTGGAAAATAGTTGAATATTATATATTTTTACCAAATCTTATGTCTTGAGTTACAATCTAATTATACCTTTTGAAATAATAATAAACCATCTCATCTTAATCCATTATAATGTCTTCAAATATTTCTCTACATATTTTCAATTTGGTTTCTTTTATTTGGTAATTCCCTTTATATATGTTATCGATCATGTCCCAGATATCCTTGGTTGTTCTATGTACCATCATATTTGTATACACTTCATTAGACATGGATGATAGGATAACATTTATAGACTTATCACTTAATTATGAATTCCATTTTTTCATGACTTTCATTGGAGAATATCTTAATTGGGGTTAAAAAAACTATCAATATATCAATCAGATAAATACATTAGGGCAGAATATAATAAAACATCATGTTCTTTAACCATTGAATTTTTTTTCGATAAAAATGGTTATAACATTATTGTTAAAAAAAATAGAGAGTCTCTATGATTTACCTATAAAATATTAGGAACTCAATTGGAACCCAGTATGATCTGATAAAACATAAATATCACAGGTCCATTTATGTACAACTGAGGGAGTGGGTGGGGTGAATCAATGGTAATGATTTTTTATAATTTCTTTTTGAAATTAACCCTTGTGAATTTTTATTGTTTTGATTCTTTATTACATAAGATATATTTTTAACCTGAATGTAGTAGAGATTGAAGTGAGAGGAACACATAGTTTTTTCAAGGTATGAATATAAAATAAAACCAACTCCATGTTGTGTTGCGTTATCTAGTAAGAAAACATTTTATATTGATAATTATAAGATTCTAATGATTATAACTGGATTAAAATTTTCCCAAAATGTGTGGAAAAGTTTCATCCACTTCATAGGGAAGGTACCATTCACATTAAAATTTAAAAATGGTATAATTTATATTGGTACCACCAATCTTTAAGAAATTATTCTACTCTTGATTGTGTAACATATATTCAACGGGTTTCTAGATTTTAAAAGTTCAAGAGAAGATATTATTATCAATGTTAGGATTTTAATATATAAAAGTGTATTAATATAATACCATGCATGTTGAATTTATTTATGAAACATTCATAATGGTTGAAATGTGAATGAGAGCACACTTTCACAAGTAATCCTTTTTAAATCTCAAAAATTAGCCTCTTGATGATTAGCGTATGAACTAGCTTTCTTCAATACCAATAATGAGTATCACCAACAACATTGGACCATATTCTCTTGTTCCTCTCACTTTGATAAATTATGTCTTTAATATAGAAATTCACAACCACAAAACGTATCTATTATCAATTACTTATCTCTTCTTAATTTTCTTATTTTATATTCATATAAATAAATTAATAGTTTTCCTAGATTTTAATTTTTTAAACTTTCATTATTTGTGACAATGTGATCTTCCCATATTTAAAATCGATAAAAAAATATTTCTTGTTTTTGTTATGATTTAATCCTGGTATAAATATTCATTTAAATTTCTATGTGACTCAATATATAAACATCCATAGTAAACCCATGAACTTCATGATATTTTTAAACTATTCCATATTGTCATGAATTCCAACTTGAAATTTGTATTATAATGTAGTAAAATATATTACAATACAAATTTCATCATTATAAAATCACCTTTAATTGGATTCCTCTTTTCTATATTAAAACATAATCTATTTTGTATCATTTGTGA
Source organism: Viscum album (assembly GCA_963277665.1). NCBI lineage: Eukaryota > Viridiplantae > Streptophyta > Magnoliopsida > Santalales > Viscaceae > Viscum > Viscum album. The sequence continues at coordinate 621,071,084 of OY728150.1, read as the reverse complement.
TGTTTAAATACATAAAGAATACATCTATCATCTTCTAATTTAGTTTTTCCATAGAATACTTTATTATAAAAATATAATCAAATATTTATAAGTGACAAATCCTTATGAATTCTAGATACATCCTTATAAAGTCCCAAGTCGCTATTAAAAAGTCAACTTTGATCCATAAAAACATTGGAATGAATCTTTAGGAGACATCCATGACTAATACAATATTCCTCTTGAATCTTACAAAGTATTATACAATTTCCAATTTTTAATTCCATATTTTAAATGACTGTTATAAACTCTAACGCGACTCATACAAAGATTCCATGCCGTTGTGAATTTTAAATTCCAGAGTCTGAATGAATCTCAAGAAGTCCTAAAATACTCTTCTAAAGTCACCAACTACTCTTATAAATTCATAAATGACTCCTATTAAGTGGTTCACGACGCTTTTTATGTCATGAAGTTTTCATATAAAAAATATAAGTTACACTAGACCACTCTTTTTAACTCTCATTGTGATTATTTTGTAGTCTCATTAATCTTAAATATTTGTTATAATATCACATTTTTTCTTAGAACATCTCTTATAAATTGACACTTAAACTTTTTATGTTAATAATCCTGAAACTTCAAAATAAATACAGAGTTCACTTAAACCATCCAAATAAAAATTAAAATAATCTCAAATGATATCAATATCATTCACATAACTAATCAATAAATCCTCAAAAACATCATTTTATTATCATGAGTTATTGACAACAAATAGAACATTCAATAATAATTCCATCACTTTAATCACTAAATAATATTTTCCTTTGATTATGTATTGAATACCTATCCAAATTACATATATTAAATAATTTGTACCCATTTGGTATCTTCTAGCCTCAATAATGATGAAACAACCAATCATTTCAAAGGAACTCATTGGAGAAGTAGCGAATTCATCAAATTATCTTATTATTCACCATAATTTTCTATTAAATTATCATATCTACTATTTATAATATAATTCAATAATATAGTTATTCTATATTAACATTATTGTGGTTATGTAACAATATGAATACAATAATATAACTAAATGCACATACTCATTCTTTAGTATGTAATTCTATTGTTTGAGTGAGTTCAACCACTCAGATGAATAACGCTATAAAATATTCACTATTTAAAATATGATTGAGTATCAGAACATTAATAATGTTGATATATAAAATTATACAATAATTTATTTTATGAATATACTTTTATAATGGTTACATAATATATAAACGTCATTATAAAATGACTTGTTGTTATCAGTAAATTATTCAAATCCTATTAGTCAAGGATTCTATTCATGAAAACCATACCCATAAATTTTACAAAATGACCACATGACTACATAAATAATAGAAAAATGATTCAACTACCTTTAATAACATTTTAATTATAATATTTTGTTTCAAATAATGAGGATCAAGATTTCTATTACGAAACTTGTTTGAAACCACCAAGACATACAGAATCCAAGGATGAAAATAAAAAACTTGTATAATAAATTAATTTAATTGTAGAGTATAATAAGAAATAAATATTAATAATTTTATTAAATATTTGATTAATATCGTAATGTTAATTGTAAATGATGTTAAAGTGATTTCATGGATTTCTTGAGTAAAGGCGTGTGATTCTTTTATAATATCACATTGAAATCGTGATTTTTTATAATTTTAAAATGGGGAAATTGTATTTTATTTCTAAATAAAAATGAATTCAATTTTTTATCCTCTCATTATTTTTTGGGATAATGTGTGTACTCACAAATACCAATCCCATTGGTTACAATTTTTAAGAAAATATTCTTTTATGTGGAATAAACCTTATCTATTAATTTCAATTGAAAATATTTTCTTCCATGTCTATTATTTTCATATTAATTTTGAATTTCCTTGTCCCTAAATATATTATTTATTATGTTCATTTTATATTTATATTAACTTCATTTTTCAAAATTTGGAAATGTATTTTTTTAACATTTTACTAATGATGGCTTTATCCAACCATTTTTTTTTTGTTTTGTTTTTGATACTTCATTTTTATATTTTCATAACTCGTAAACAAAATTTTTATTTACCTTATGAATATTTTTTAAAAACTATTAATTTATTATGTTTTCCATTTTAGAATAAATACTATCAAATTTTAAACTATATTTCCTTTTTTATTTTTGAGAAAATTATCTAATTCCCTTAAAAAGTTTTTTTTATCAATATAAATATCTGTTTAAAGATTATTATGTTTCATTGGGGATATATTTTAATGAAATCAAAAAATTTATTTCTTTGTTTGAGCTATTTATTCTTTGTATACATTTCTATAAAACACATATATTTATTAGTGGTTATTTATTATATGGTTTATTTATAAATGTTATCATGTTCATGCGTCACACGTATCTACGGTTTTTACATTATATGATTGGGGGGATCAAAATTATATATCTCTTTAATGAATTTCTAAGATCATTATATCTCCTGAGATAGCATATTTGGGACTAGAGAGTGATCCCAATCAATTATTGTTATGAGAATGGAGAGTGAACCCAATCAACTATGTCTTGGGACACTGTCTACTATGTGGCAATAGTCTTGGTAGTGAGCCTTGAAATAAGAAATGATTTTCTTTAGTTATGTTTATGACATATGACAATTTTATGCTTCATGGATCAATATTATTTTCTTCATGTTTCAGAACTAGTATACATAATTTATTATGTTATTCAAAATTTCATACTCTATGATTCATAATTTATCATATATATTTTATTGAATAAGATTTCCATATGTTATATTTTTTTTCTAATATCTTGCACACCCACTATCATTTCATATCAATGTAGACCTGTTATCCAAATGCTGGTAATAAAATGGAATTTAACAATGAAATCATAGAAAAAACATTGGTTAATAGGATGATAGTATATCCTCATCACACACATTTTAGTGGAATCATTGGTTACTATGGGAATCTATTTTATATTTATGACGTGTTGAAGAAACTTATAATGTAATGTAAGTAACACTGTTGGTTACCCTCATGATTAATGATATATTGGATGAGGTTTGACACTTTAGTTTAAAGCCCCATTATTGGGGACATTGTAATTTAATGTCATCTAGGGAGATAGTTGGTATTAGTGTCAATACCAGGATCATTAAATGATCTTCCTACATACCCATTTTAAGGGAATACAGGCCCACATAATTTATGAAACATAACGAGAAATTAAATATATTTTAAGGGCGTATGACTGGGAATGATTCATATAGATTACTGGTTTTTAGTAAGTATGATAAAAAATGTACCTTTCAGGTAATGGAATAAGACTAAAACATAAGTAGACCATTTTGGTAGAATTTGAAGGTAATGTGTCCTAATTAGGAAATGTGATGGAACATCTAAAGGGTATATGGTCCTCTTTGTGGGGAACTTTTTTACCAAAATATGGCCTGATGATGGGAGAATTCCTATTGATAGATCATCAGGGAAAAGATACTAAGCCCTAAAGTGAATATAACCCCTCAGGTAGGGATCCTAATATCGACAAGTGTACAACCCATTGAATGAAAAATCAGTATTATAGGAGTATAACCTATTAGGTGCTGTAATAAAATGATGGAGATATAAGATATAATGGGTTTGGACCTCCTTGATGTTTCTTATATATCCTTCAAGAGACAATAATTAGAGCCCCATATTTTATGTAACACAGTTTACGGTTGTCTTATGATACAATACTATGGAGTTTATCTCCATGTGGTAAATAAGTTTCCAAAAAATTTAACATTGTGTTGTAAGGATATTTGTTATGGAAAATTGGAATTACAACTAATATTCATAACCTTTAATCCAACATGTTTCATTCTCAATTAAATAATCAAGAGGTTGTATATAGTTGATAAAATTGACCAAGATATTGGCGATTAAATGAGTAGTATGACCTCATGGAGGATAATAAAATAGATCTTATTGAGATTATTGTTCTCGTGATAGGTTATGGTCATTAACATGTAATATTATAATAAAAAAGAAATATGGTATTAATTTGGGGATAATATCATGAAGTTATTATGGTCTATATAGAGAATATTCCCACACGGAATGATATGATTCTAAAATATTCATATGATAGAATTTTGATAGCATATAAGGGGGTGAGGTCAAACCAAGGTATCCTATATATCCAATTTAAAATTGTAACTAGATTATACATAGTTCATATGATTTATTGGAAATATTTTTTTTCCAGAAAGGAAGGTTTAGTCATGCAGTATGCCTAAAAAGGAGGCTCATCCTACATTCTTCCTTCTAATTGATAGGTAAAACCAGATATAAAGGTAGGTGGGAGTATCAACCCCTATAAGAAATAATTTTGGATTAATCTATGAGGTATAACCTATTTTTACCCAACCTATTTAATAATATTAAATCCATTATGTGATGGGATAAAATGCTATAGTGTCCTCCCGATAGATACCATCATTATCATATTAATACTTAATTCTACGTCCCTCAAGGGTTTACTCCATTTAGGGTAACATAATGAAGAAACCTTTATCAATGGAATTGACAGTAAAAGGGGAAGATACTAATACCCATTCCCTAATTATTTATATATAGTGGCATGAGTGGAGGATTATTTTATTTCCTATTTAGGGCTATGACCATGGTGAATGAAGCCAAGGGGCTGTGATATGGGCAGTTCAAGTAGATGTAGTGGGACATGTCCTTTCTGAAGTACCGACTGATGGGGGAGAAAATATCATTCTGAGGGATGTGACTATGTGGGGGGTTCATAAAAAGTTACAAGTAAAATTTACACCACAAGGGGGTGTGATAATGAAAATACATAATGGGATCCTTATAGGATCACATGATGTCTTTGAATCTCATCCGTGAATGAAATCTGTATCACACACACCAAATCACATGGATGGATTCTTGTATACATCAAATTTTTAATTTATGATGAAATTTTTATTCTCTAGATTTAGTAAAATATTAGGCTCTAGTTATATCTATTGAATTTGATTGATGTTTTGGATGTTGAAGCTCCACCCACAAATATCCCTTTTTCACATCTTATTTTCTATCCCCTTATCTCTTCACACCATGCCTCCCCAACCATAGTCCATGTATAAATCCTTTTATTCTTGTCCTATTTTCATAAATTCACACCTATTTTTTATAGGCAAACTATGGTGATGTGGTGTGGGAAACCATTCAGACATGTTGAATCCATCGGTAGATCCATCAATGAATAATATAAAAGAAATAACTTATGTGGCCATGTAATCTTTAACTACCACATAAAAATACCATGAACAATCCATAAAATGAATATCAAATCCCATTTCCTCGCGATATTTCCATGTTAGATGGTGGAATCTCTCAACCATGATATGACCATGGATTCGAGTCATGTGAGAGGGATGGTCTCATCCTGTCAAAAAACAACTTCATGAAAACAATATTATATGATCTTAATGATGAATTCTTATGGTTGATTATTTTAATGATTACATTGTAAATATATATGGTATAATTATTCTAATATCCAACTAATTAAAAGTCAATTTTTTTACACTATGGGTGTAAAAAATACCCCACCTTTCAAAATTGGGTTTGATCAAATCAATAAGAACAGATTTGAGAGGATTTGGAAGCTCATGTGAGCTACGCGCGGTACATGAAAGGGGAAAACCTATAAATATTCTAATTGTGGAATCATAATTACTTAACAAAATTCAAATAGTTCTCTAACATTTGTGATTTTACATGCGAGATTAGTATATTTATATATTCATATTATTGATCCACATAAATAAACTGTGTAATCAAATCCATATAATATTAACCATTTAATACCAATGGAAAATTGTTAGGCTCCCATGGTTTTAATCTTATGGTGATGTAGTTTTATCCACATGAGGGTTATGAAAAATCCCATTCTCCCACATAATGATCACACAGATTATAAGAGGATCACATAGTGAGATATACGTCATAATTTTTTATCTCTCTCTCTATATATAAATATTATTTTCTATGTATAATGAATTAAAATCATTATGGTTAGGTAATGATGGTGAGGTAAATTTTGATGTTAAACAACATGGGTTCTAGTAAATTTGATGATATTCATCTGGAACAAACATTCCTTGCTAATATCATAGGGATGAATCTTCAGTACAACCTAGTATCATATTGGATTCCTCATTATGGATCCATACTTCCAAATGATACATAGATTCTATCACCCAAGAAGATAATTAGACACCCCTCTTAATTATTCATCACCCGGAAGTGATTCATACTAACATATCATTATGTAATATTTTTTTATCGAATATAAGAATGTTTAAGTATTTTTATTGGGATAAAATCTTTTGGAACATGAAGAAGAACAATGTGAACCTAAGATTGAAATCCAAGACTATAGATCCATCATTTAGAATTCCTCAATTAATCAATGGTTTGTCTGGTTACCAAAATATAATTTCTAATGGATAATAGTTTTTATAATATATTGGGGTTTAATTTATAGGTATATTAGATCGATAATGAGTTTTAGGTGGAGTTAAATGTAGTATATCTCTATGAGGCCATCTAGATTTCACAAAATCTTTCCTACCACAACAACTGTCCTCTACCAAACCTTATGGAAAGATGAAATCTGGATGCTAAAACATTCTATATAAGGAATGTATAGATTTGGGTGTATTTGTAGAAAATTCACATGATCAACAAAGAACCAAAATTTGGAGAAGTTTTTGATGAATTTTTTCCTTTAGTTTCTGAATGGGGGGTGTGATGGGTGAAACCCTCTAGTTTACATGGAGCTACTTAAGATAGTCAGTGAACAATTAAGAAGATAATTCTGTCTAAGGGGTTGAATTGGTTTCAGAACATGGGAGGATTGGTTTATTATGAAGACAAAACATGATCAATGGGTGAAAAGGCCAAGAGATTTTCCAACTCACAAATCTCTTGGAAGAAGATATTCATAAATGAAAATTTTAGAATAAGGACTGTTCAATGGTTGGAGATTGAAATTAACCTCTCTGTATGATCAATAGGTCCACTTGGAGGATTTTTTTGTTATTTTTTTATTGGAAATTTACTCATAGTATTAGAATTCATGGTAGGGGTAAGGTTAAGTAAATTTTTTATAGAGGAATAACTAGACATAGGTAGACTTATAAGATCAGTTGATCCAGTTCTTGAAAAATTATATCATCTTCAAAGTCATTTTTTCAACGGACCAGAACTTTTCATATTTACACCTTATGGGTTCCCATATATAAGTATTAATAAAAATTAAAATATCTTTCATGAATGATGGTCATATCTGATATCTTTTAGAGAAGTAATCTTGGACACTAAGATGCATAAGAAAAATATCTAGGTATGATATGAACCTTATGGATTTGGGAGAGAATTTTGGTGTGTTAAGAAGAAATTCTCAAATCCTCATGTGAGTGTATGAATTGAGAGACACCCAATAATAGTAAAAATATTTTGGATAATATTTATTAGGTATGAGATGATTAATAAAGTGATCTTCCAACCATTATAAGTATCCTTTAGTGTTAAATTGGATTTTAAGGATACATGTATTTTATTATATCACGATGAGTAGATGGATGAGATAGAGAAAGTATTAATAGTGTATGCCTTGATTCTAGGGAGCCCATTAGAGGCATGAAGGCCCTAAAAGATATCCCTTTCATGGAATACTTCAACCTCAGTGATGCAATTAAATTAAATATGCGGTTTTGGAATGGAACCATCGACACATGTATTGAATTCACCGTTGTCTATACCCATTATTATATATTATATAGATATATAGAATCAATGGTATTCTTGGAGGAAGATCCAATTTATTTTGGAATCAGGTAAGATAATCTTCCAAGAAGAGATTTTATAGATGGGATTTGGGAATATAAATGTTCCGGATCACATCTCCTTCACGTAGTAGCATATAGAAGTTGGGGATCATATTGAAGAGATAGATACCTCAAATCACCTCTTCAAGGGTGGTTTTTTAATTTAATGATATTGTTATAGAGATGTTAAATTTTAGGGAATAAGTGATCAATTATATGGAATAGGTAAAATTAATTTCTATTCTTATTTTTTCCTTTCACTATTAGCATGATCCTCATTTACACAGTAAACTCTTACTAGATTCTAAAGATGATAAAATTCCAATTCATTCCCCATAATATTATAGATTGAGATCGTTTATTGGGTTAAATAATATCGATAAATGAATTATGGAATAATATTCCTTTGAAAAGGAATAACATATCTAGGACGTGATGTCCATTCATGTAAGGGACATCATACCTTCTCTACCTCCATCTGTTTCTTCCAAGTAATTATACTCAAGGGAAGTCACTCTACGGAGGTGGGTGATGAGGGTGACCATATGTCTCCACTCAAGGGTGTAAGGGGTACTAATAGTTTGATAGATTTTAGTGATGAATAATTATTCAAACACATCTACCATTTACCCTCTTGCGGGGACTTCCCTGGGGGTGACAGTAGGAAATCCTCATGTAAGGTCAATCTCGGCTATTCCGACCATCACCCAACATGGGGAAGTATTAGTTGGAAATGATATAAGGTATCATAAGTTATTCTTATCGATCTCCCAAGAGAACCCATCCTTGATACATCTATATGGGAGATCTATAGATATAGAATAGAATATAAAGGTGACAATAGAATGTGTATGGTTATGCTCTGATCAAAATTCCGCGGCCATTATATCTTCTCAGTAAGGGTTGTTAGAATGCTTAAGGGGTTTTGGAGACATGAATAACTATTTATCCACTTACCTTGAAATGATTAATTCATATATGTAATATGGTTAGTTACACTTGGGCATGGAAGATTATTTTTTAAAAAAATTCTTTTATGTGAAATAGTATTTATTTATTTTTTAATATTCTAATATAGATATTGAAAGTGGTATATTTACTACACTAATGGTGGTTGTAGATCATTTGATAATGGGAGAAATTTACAAGTTTATAGTTATAGTGGTAAAACCTTGGGGCCTAGATAGATAATTTGAGTGAGGGGACCCACTTGTTGCTCCTACAACTGAGGAGGAAAATGATTTGAAAAAATGAGTAAGTACCCATATTTAAATTTCTTCTTTCCTACGATCATTATTAAATAACTATAGTGTTTCATTTTAGTGATATACATATAGATTTCTAAAAATCAGGAGTGTAATTTATTTACTTGTTAATTGGTAAAGGAAGTAGGGATATCAGATGATGTGGAGAAAGTTCCTTAGAGGGATGTTGTGAAAAGACCCTTATTAGTGAGATATTTCCCGAATACATCCCCATTCTATGGGTGGATCTGAATCATACCTTGAAACTCAATGTGCCATTCGTGCCACACATCGTATAGTTTGTAAAGACATAATGTGGATATCCTAAAATAATCTTTTGGAAAAATTACCTTCATAGGTTCATAGACTATGCAACATGTTCACCACAATGGGAAATGCTAGATTTAAATATTGGACTATTCATTATGATAAAATATTTATCATACAATGATGGAAAAAGGAGAAAATGTCACAAAAAATATTATTAAGGAAAATGTTTATCATAATTCACTGATCATTGAGATACAATATGTTAATCAAAATAAAATTATCCTAAAGAAGTCATATAATATAAATTACAAATATTTGAAGAATACCTTTAGGTGATATAGCTTCAAAAAGAGTTAGCTAAAACAATTGATGAATGGGTTGAGCTTCAGTGATTTCTCTAAGTGTAATATTATGTGGGAAAGAAATTAGTTGTTGTTATAGTAAAAACCCCTCTCTTTGTTGAAGAGTCTAGATCTTTAGTGCTGAATGGACTTTAATAAGATGTTGATGAGGCTCAAAAGTATATCCATCACATTCATACATATAATGATGAATTGTTTTAATATGATACTTATCAAAAGAGACACTCCATTCTATAGATATTAATATTATATTTTCTCTAATAAATGAAAAAATATTTATCATGTAACTATTTATCAAGTCATTTATTTTTTCCTAATATAATTATTATTTTATAATAAACTGTAAAGACTTGAACGATAAAAAACCAGGATAATCTGAATCCATCTAAGAAACATACATGAATAGGGAATTTAATCCACTCTTTCTGGGGTCGTGTTGGAGCCCCATGAGTTTTTTTAGTATTTTATTTTATTCTTTCACCCTATATTTTGACTAGGCATCATATGGGGGAATCCTATAATGAAATAACTTGTATATTTCTCTAGCCACTACTATTTTCTGTTTTTGGAATTGAAGGTCATATAAATCCACCACTAATTGTTTATGGTCATGTTATTTGGAATAATGGTGGAATATGTTTATTATTGAACAACTTTGACCGTGATATTTTTATAGTATGTGGTCACATAGGTTTGAAGAAGAGGTTGAGATGATCTGACCCATCAAAAGTAGGTAAAAAAACCTTGAAGGGAGGGATAAGAGTGTAATGACTTGGAATCTCCATGTATTATTTTTGGATATTTTTTGAATTATTATTGAGATCAATAAATGTGATGGCATGCGATTCTAAGGCACCGTATTCCTAGAATAGTTATTTGAAAAATGTTAAATATATAAAATAGAATGAATAAATAGTTTTCCTAAAAATGTGGAATAAATTATAAATGATTTTCTAGATTATAACTATAAGGGAACCGTTGAGTTTAAATTGTGGGCTCTACCTGAGGTGTGACATGACCTTTGTCGATGCGGCAAATTTGTGGAAAAGTAATCATGAGCATAAAATGAATAAAATAAATAATTAAATAATCTTATCTCATCCATTGACGCATCGAACCATTTTCATATATAAGGATATGGTTATTCTAAATTCTCAAGGTTAGCCACATAACGTTGGAGCCATTAGAGAGAGAATTGGAGGGCCTCTCTCAAACAAAAATCATCCAGATTGTATATTATAGATCAATGTAAAATTGGATTTGGGGATCTTACCAGCGATAAAAACGTAGTATCATTCTTCAGTAGTGATTGATACATCACAAGGTATAACGTTTGTTTGATTTTGGTTTCTTCCCTATTTTTGATTTCAATGATGAATGTGAATCAATCTGCCAATAGATTGACCCACATATCAAATTTTTTTAGGATGGATTTATTTTTAGGTATTTATTGGGAGATTCCTCTGATTATTATTTATTATTAATTTTTATTATAACATAAATTGATCAAGGCCCACACGAACATTGACCGGGGTTCATTCCTCATGTTTATGATTGTAGTTTTCTCCCATATTTTCTCTATTCACCACCGCAGTTTCATTTTCCCCATTGTTTGACCCAAATATTGAGGTATTGATCATTTCACACCCATTTCTTTGGGATATGATTTGATATCGTAGATCCAGAATCAGCATGGAATGAGGACCATGTGATAGGGGTAGTAGTGAATTGATTAGACCAGATTAGAGACCTCTGTGTTAGTGTGGTGGGTATGGTGGAATGAGAAAAACAAGAATTTATCCTCAAGTGAATCATATGAAAAAAATTCAGATAATGAAAATGGAAAGGGTCGGGCGGACAAGATCTGTCATCCCTAGTGCAAGTCACAACCGAATTTGTGGTAAAAAGAGTGGAGCAATTCGTGGGAGGAAGAACAATGTGATTCTATAAATCCTGATCTTCACAAAATGTAAACCAGGATTACACTAAGTGTGGGACCCATGTGTGGTGGCTATGGTTTCCATGTGATGTTAGGTATCAAATGCCATGTGACGCCTATCACATGAAATGTAATGTCATCCCCAATGGAATGTCTTATACCATAGAGGGTACACAAGAATGGCTAGGAGTACACTAACAAGGGAATGCCATATAATCCCACATGAACATGGCTAGAAAAAATGTACATGGGATAAGATGTGTATTGGTACTTTGGTAGAAGTAAACAAGCATCAACATATCGTGTAATTATACATGGACGTGGACATGGTCTATTTACACAAGATGGTCTTCATGTCAAAGGTATATGTTGTTTTATCCTAGTTCATTCCATATACTCCAAAAAAAGGATTAGAACGCTTTTCCAATGTATCTTGGACATGTTTTATTAGTTTAAATTCCCCATATCTATTCCATGAGGGTTATTTTTAATCGAATCCTACACATAGGATGATGATCTACCCATATAATTATAATGGAGAGACCTGACATGAACTACCTCTCAGAAAGAAATAATAAGTTATTTCTGATTCCTTGAGTTATTTCTCCAAGACAAGTTCTATGTTAAACTTTTAAGGTGGAATCCAAGGATATATTGATAATTTTGACATTACCTTATGACTATGTGTATCTTTTGAGTATATCTAGAAGTTTATGTTATATGTAATATATAAAAATACTAGTGTATAGGTGAATGTAATTATTTTGTTATATTCTTTGTGGTTTTGGGGTATCCTACTTGGTATTGTTTTACTCACACCTACGTGGGATTTTCCCATAGTTTTCATGTCTTATGTATATGATCATCTTTATTAAATATTCCTAGAGGGACCATGACCAGGAGGTGCTTACTGAGATCATACAGACTAAGGTGTATTCCTGCAATATCTTGAAAGTAGTCACCAAATTTACTTTCAATTTTTACTTGATTTTAGACTCTTTATTGTGAGCTTATATTTGATCCCATTTACCTAACATTACCTATTTTCATTGTGTTTTTTTTGGATTATATGTATTCATGAATGGTTTCTATGATTTGTTTTACATTTCAACATTTTTTGGTCTGGGAGGTTTTTATTCTTATTGTTACTTTAGGGTATGGCCTCCCATGTTAGTGATATGCTTACTCATCAATAGTCACTAGCCCCTAACAAATTGGAGGTGGGATTGGGGTGTCTCGGAAACCCCCTTTGGAACAGGTCATGAAAGATTGGTATCATATTAGTTAGCTCATCCATAGGACCAGAGTATGTGAGGTTGGTTTGGGGAAACAATGTAAAGTGTTTCGAGTTCATCTTTCGGTCTAGGGACTACAGTGTTGGTGCCACGACCGACATATCCATACATATGGAATTTGATCATCTAATTTTTTTACTTGGTAAATGTGAAAAATGGTTACCAGGAAAATATGTTACATGAATCCTATAGGAATGGATTATGGTATCCATGTCTTTCTTGAGTGAATTCTCCAGATATACTCATTGATCATGTTACATATTGTCAATTTGGGGTTGCCTCTACAACATATTCCATCTTGGTTCCAATATCAAGATCAGGTGGATGATTCCCATTGTGATGAGGAATCAATCCAAGGACTAGTTCTAGACATGTTACCTCCAGGTGGTATACCAACTATACCACCACCTATAGAACATCAAATGGTACCAACAGTACCTGTAGATGAGGTGCGTAGGTGGATCGTACTTCATTATTTTCAGTCATAGTGACCCATTATGCTTCAATGTGATCCCTATCCATGTGAAATTTATAATTGACTATAAGAGGTGACATAGGTTTTCCATCTAGTTAGGAGACCAATAGATTAGATGGTGTTCTTAATGGTGAGCCTTATCCACATCTTAGCGGGATGGTGTTGTGGGTTAGTGAGAAGTCCAAATATTAGAAGAATCTAGAATTTTCAAACTTCCATTTCATTTTTAGAGTGGAGTTCTATGAAGCTGCACTGAGGTCAGTACGCATCTTAGTTCTTCTACAACATTAACAGGTCACCATGAAAATAGATTCATATTCATCATGGATTACCAACATATATGGTACATTATAGATATAGTTCTAGAACATTTAATATGAAATAATAACTTTATGAGATGAATATATAGAGACCTACACGTCATCACTATTCTAATTTTCATTCCTAGCTACACTAGGGGGATAGAGTGGGCTTTGGTGGTTGAAATTTTCCTGGATGAGCAGAGACAAACATTAGTGTCTGAAAGTGGGATAAGAGAAGATACTTCCAAATTATGGAAACCGTGTTAGTCTTAGGGACCTAGACATATAAAATGTTTCAGGAGGACCCATGAAGTAGGGTATGCGATTAAATTCTCAAATGAGTAGACCATTTATTCTATAGAAAGGAAGTGATACTCATGTGACGTCATGATATTTCTTTCATGATATTTTCCAACCTGTCGTACAACTAATAGGGAGACCATGGATGTGACACTAAGGAATAATAATAATTAAGAATAGATAGGTCCATAGGGTAGTGTACGTGGAATAGGATATTGGAGAGAAGCTAGAGGTGCTAAATTCTATGACTTATTACCTCCACCACACCTAAGTGGTCCACACTAGGCTCAGGGAACTGCAGGATAGGGCCGGGGGAAATTTTATGTGGTTGAGCCTTATGACTAAGAGGAACCGGGAATGATATATGGTACAATATATGTCTTTTCTACCATAGAATTTGTATCGATAGACACAGGTTCTAGTTAGTCATTTATTTCCACATATCTTGTTTGAGACTTATAGATTTTGGTTGAGCCCTTGTATTGACCCTTATACTTGGAGACTCATACTAGAGATGACTCAGAGATCACACACTAGTGCCGATAGAGTGACCTAAAATTTGGAGGAGAGTGTTTATATAGGGATATCTGTATAGAAGTTATGATGAATTACAACATCCTCTTAGGTACGGACATGTTATCTACAGTTCATTCCCATATCAAATCTTTCAATTAGAGGACACAATTGTATGTAGTGATAGGACCATGTATTCTATTGATTGTGAAATTTAAAGCCTGTTAGTGTAGGGTGGAATCATACAGAGGAGGGTGCACTCAATTACTCATGTGTTGGATTGAATGACCCTTCGTGTAGAAACTGTTATGAGTTCCCAGTTCCCTATAGTTGCTATGGAGTATAAATATGTTTTCACTGAAGATCTTCTAGTCTTACCTCCCTGCCTGGAGATAGAATTCTTTATTCATCTAAACCCCAAAGGTACCCCTATATCTATTCCAGAATATCGAATGGACCCCATTGAAATTGAAAAGATGATGATGCAGTTGGAGGAATTTTAAAGGAATTACTTTTTTAGAACCATTGTTTCACCATGGGAAGACCCATTTCTGTTAGCCAAGAAGGAAGAAGGAAGCTTGAGGTTATTTTAGAACTATAAAAATTTAAATTAGGTGACCCTATAAAACACATATCCAATATAGAGTATTGATGACCTCTTCGATTAGTTGATAGTGGAATGACTTCTCAAAGGTTGGTCTCATATTATGCTATCACCAGTTATGAGTAAGAGATGTGGATAGGCCTAAGATTAAATTCATATGTCTCTATGGTCACTATGAGTACATGGTGATGCCCTATGTTGTGAATAATGTGATAGAAGTGTTCACTAGAATCATGAACTAGACATTTTAGCCTCTCATATAGTACTTACTGGTGGTCTTCATTGACGATATCTTAGAGTAATCAACTACCGAGGAGGAGCACATGAGACTCATGAGGATGGAACTAGATTTACTCTGAGAAAACAATATTTGCGAGAAGATATCTAAGTTATAGTTATGGAGTCATAAGGTATACTTTATGGGACATGCTATCTCTTATATGGAGTGGTAGTGGACCCAATGAATGTCAATGTAGGGTTAGTTTGTGAGCCACCCAAGAACATGATGGAGGTGGGTCACTTCTATGCGTTATAAGGATATTTCTATATATTCATACATGATTTATCATGGTTATCATCACCCATTAAATATTTGACCTAAAAGGGGAATACTTTTTTCTCGATATTGATTCACTGGTAGGGTTTTTAGGAGTTGAGGAAGATATTGAAGAGTACTCCCATCTAGATATTTCAAGAGGAGGGTTTGAAATACATAGTGTTTTGTGTTTCATTTGAAACCATACTTGGTAGTGTTCGGAAGTAGAGGATGTCATTTGAGACCACATGAGTAGGAAAACATGACCCATGATCTTGATTTAGCAGTGATATTCTTCACACTAAATATGTGGTATCAATATCTGATGGGGGATCAACATTTCATCTATTCTAACCAAGTGAGTCTAAATTATACACTCTCTTATAAGGATAATAACTTAAGATAGAAGGGATGGATAGATTTACTCTAGTATAATAACTTTGAGATTGTTTAAAATCTTGGTAAGGGGAACATGGAAGAAGATTCTCTCAACCAAAGATTCTATTAACAATTACTGAACGAGGCATTAGAGAAGTTATCATCATTGCCGTTATCATATGGGAATAGATATTAGTAAGTTTACTTATACTAATTTTTTTTGTTTCCCCGCATCTTTTATTGCATGTCAAGGATGAAAAAATTGGGGATGTAGACTGTGAGACCATATATATTATGATAACCCCTGGAAATTATCTTAATGGATTTTATGATGGTGGGGTGCATGTCGTTATTTTTAAGGAAACATGATGGTACCAGTGACATTATAAGAGTAATTATTGGGAGAGATTCATACATGTCATTTGGAGGTACATCCTAGTGTAACAAAGATGTACCGGGACCTCGGAAGTCAGTTTTGGTGGCATGGGATGAAGAAGGGAGTTTCAGATTTGTCTCTCGATGCCTTACTTATCAGCAAGTGAAGGATGAGCACCGGGTTCCAGTGGGATTAAATCAACAACATGATTTTCCATAGTGGAAGTGGTATGAGATATTAATGAAATTCATGATGTGATTACCAAATATGTACAGGGGAAACTATTAAATATGGGTGATTTTAGACCAATTCACCATGTTTTCCCACTTCTTATATATTCAAGGGAAATTTTCCATAGAGACTATAGGATGCATCTACATGGATGAGATAGACCAAATCTATGGAGTTACCATGATGATCGTTTTTTACTGGGATGATAACTTCACATATCAGTTATGAATGGTATTACACGATGATTTTAGGACTTAATTATGCTTGATAATATTGTTTCACCCCCATACTGATGGGAAGATAAAATAGACTATTTAGGTCTTGGAAGATATTTTGCGGTCTTTCATGTTGGACTTTGTCCATAACTGGGAGGATCATCCACCCTGGGTGAAATTTTTGTAGCACAAAAACTAAAATTCCACCCGTGGTATGGAACCATTCGAGACTCATTATGTGACCCATTTCAGGTCACCACTTTTCTGGACTATCCCTGGAGAGTCAACACTCATGGGATCAAAGTAGGTGCGAGCTACTACATAGTAGGTGTAGATATTCTAGGAGAAGAATAAGACTACACATAGCCATAAAAAGTTTAATATGGACATGTGATGGAGGCCTTTGGAGTTCAAGGAGGTAAACCATGTGTTCCAAATGTTTCACCTTGATGTTAATAATGGAAATTTATCTAGAGAGACAAGCTATCTCCAAGATTTATTGGACCTTTCCATGTACTCTGTATAGTTGGTGAGGTGTCATACAACTTAGGTCTCCCTCCATAGTTACATGAATCATATAAGAATGGGTTATGGCCTCCATGTACTTCTTGAGTCAATTCTCTAGATATACTCATTGATCATGATACATATTGTCAATTTGGGGATGCCTCTACAACATATTCAAGCATGGATCCAGTATCAAGATCTGGTGGATGATTCCAATAGAGATTAGGAATCAATACAAGAACCAATTCCAGAAACGTTACCTCCAGGTGGTGTACCAGCTATACCACCACCTATTGAACATCAAATGGTAACAACAGTATCAACATATTAGGTTCTTAGGCTGAGCGTACTACACGAGTTTCTATGATAGTGACCCATTATGCTTCAAGGTGATCCCTATCCACAAGAATTTGAAAATTAACACGAGGAGGTGACATAGGTCTTCCATCTAGTTAGGAGACTAGTAGATTAGATGGTGTTATTAATAGTGAGCCTTATTCCCAGCTTAGCGGGAAGATGGTGGGGGTTAGTGAGAAGTCCAAATATTAGAAGACTCTAGAATAGTCAAAGTTCCATTTCCTTTTTAGAGTGGAGTTTTGTGAAGATTCATTTAGGTCTGTATGCATCTTGGATCTTCCAAAACATTAGCAGGTCACCTTGAAAATAGCTACATATTCATCATGAATTACCAACCTATTTGGGTACTAAATGGATATAGTTCAAGATCATTTCATATGAGATAATAACTTTAAGAGAGGAATACATAGAAACATACAAGTCATCACTATTCCATGTTTCATTCCTAGCTACACTAGGGGTGATAGAGTGAGATTAGGTGGTTGAATGTTTCCTGGATGAGCAGACACAAATAGTGGTTTCTGGAAGTGGCATATGAGAAGAGACTTCTGAAGTAAGGAAAAATGTCAGTATTAGGGACCTAGACATAAATTTTTTTTCGGAGGACCCAAGATGGAGGGTTTATGATTTAAGTCTCAAATGATTGGAAAATTCATTCTATAGAGAGGCAGTGATACTCATGTGACGACATGAGATATCTTGGATGATATTTTCCAACCCGTCGTACGACTAATAGGGAAACCATGGATATGACAGTGGGGAATAATAATAAGTATGAATAAATAAGTTCATAGGGTATTGTATGTGGAATAGGATATGGGAGAGAAGCCATAGGTGATGGATTCTTTGACTTGTTACCACCACCACCCCTAGGTTGTCCGCACTAGGCTGAGGGGGCTAGAGGATAGGGGTATGAGAAATTGTATGTGGTTGAGCCGTTTGACCAAGAGGCACAATGAATGGTATATAGTAAAATATATGTATTCTCTACCATAGCATTGGTATTTATTGACATAGTTTCTAGTAAGTCATTTAATTACACATATTTGGTTTGAGACTTAGAGATTTTGGTTGATCCCCTGTATTGACCCTTATGCTTGGAGACTCATACTGAAGAATATTCAGAGATCACTCACTTGTTCCAATAGAGTGACCTAAAATTTTGAGGAGAGTGTTTATATAGGGATATCTATATAGAAGTGATGATGAATTACAACATCATCTTATGTATGGAAAGGTTATCTATAGTTCATGCCCATATTGATTGTTTCGGTTAGAGGATAAAGTGCGTATATAGTTATGGGACCATGAATTCCATTTTTAGTGAAATTAAAACCCTTTTAGTGTAGGGTGGAATCATGTAGAGGAGGGTGCACTAAATTACTCATGAGTTGGAAAGAATGACCCTTGGTGTAGAAAATGTTATGAGTTCCTAGTTCCCTATAGTGGTGGTGGAGTATGAAAATGTCTTCCCTGAAGATCTTCTAGTCTTACCTCCCTACCTAGAGATAGACTTCTTTATTGATATAACCCCCAAAAGGACCCATATATCTATGATTGAATATCGAATGGACCCCCATTGAGATTCAAAATATGAGGGTGCAGTCTGAGGAATTATAGAGGAATGAGTTTCTTAGAACCAGTGTTTCACCGAGGGAAGACCCATTTTTGTTATCCAAGAAGGAAGAAGGAAGCCTTAGGTTATTTTTTTAATATAAAAATTTGAATTAGGTGACGCAGAATAACACATATCCAATATAGATTATCGATGACCACTTTGATTAGTCGATAGTGGAATGATTGTTCTCAAATGTTGGGCTCATATTATGTTATCACCTGTTTTGAGTACGAGATGTTAATATACCTAAGATTCAATTTATATGTATTTAACGTCACTATGAGTACATGGTGATTCCTTGTGATGTGAATAAAGTGATTGAGGTGTTAACTGGAATCATGAACCAGACATTTCATCCCCTCTTAGACTAGTTAATGGTGGTCTTCATTGATGATATCCCAGAGTACTCAGCTTCCAAGGAGAAGCACATGAGACACATGGGGACGGTACTTGATTTACTATGAGATAAACATATTTTCAAAAATATATCTAAGTTATAGTTATGGATTCATAAGGTATACTTTATGGGACATGTTATCTCTTATATGGAGAGATAGTGGAACCAATGAAGGTAAAGGTAGTGTTTGTTTGCGAGCCACCCAAGAGCATGATGGAGGTGCAAAACTTATTTGTGTTATAAAGATATTACTATATATTCATACATGATTTATCATTGTTATAATCACTCATTAAATAACGAACTAAAATGGGAAGACTTTTTTGTGGATAGAGATTCACTTGTAGGGTTTTTAGGAGTTGAGGAAGATTTTGAAGAGTACTCCCATCTTTAGATTTCAAGAGGATGGTGTAAAATACGTAGAGTTATGTGTTGCATCAAAAACCAGACATGGAAATGTTTGGATGTAGAGGTTGATGGAGATTTCCTATGATTCATGTCATTTGAGACAACATGAGTAGTACTACATTACCCATGATCTTGATTTAGCAGTGATATTATTCACACTAAATATGTGGTGTCAATATCTAATGGGGGATCAATATTTCATCTATGTGGATCTCTCACTAATCCTTGGTCAATTGAATACCTCATCCACAGGTGTAGAAGGTTCATCAACAATCCCATGGACGTGCTCCACACCTATCGTGAAGGCAATTAAGTTGTTGACTTCCTTGCTTCTCATGCATCTCAAGACCGAACCTTTTCTTGCTTTCCTAGTTGGGTTATTTTGTCCCTGAAGGAGAAGATCAATTCATAAGGGACACCCTCAGACTTCATAATTTTAGGTCTACAAGACTAGTTTGTATTGGCTCGACCCTCCCATTTTTAAAATATTAATGATGTCATATTGAGTCTAACAAGGCAGTAGTTTCTCTCAACCGTAGATTCTATTCAATGTTACTGAATGAGGTATTAGAGCAGTTAACATCGTTGTAGTTATATTATAGGGATATATATTATGAAGCATACCTATAGTCTAGTTTTTGTTTCCCCTCATCTTTTATAGTGAGTCAAGGAGGAAAAAATTTTGGATGTAGACTATGAGACCATATATATTATGATATCCACTAGAAATTCTCTTGATGGATCTTATGATGGTGGGGTGCATGTAATTATTTTTTAGGGAAGACGATGGTACCAGTGAAATTGGAATAGGAAGTATTAGGAGAGATTCATAAATATCAATTGGAGGTACATCCTGGTGTAACAAAGATGTACCAAGACCTATGAGGTCAGTTTTGGTGGTGAGGGATGAAGAATGGAGTTTCAGATTTTTCTCTCAATACCTTACTTGTCAATAAGTGAAGGATGAGCACCCGATTCCAGTGGGATTAACTCAACCACATGATGTTCCATAGTGGAAGTGGGATGAGATATTGATGAACTTCATGATGGGATTACCAAATATGTACATTGGAAATAATTACATATGGGTGATTTTTGACCAATTTAACATGTTTCCCAACTTCTTAGCTATTCTAGAGAAAATTCCAGCAGATACCTTAGTATGTCTCTATATGGATGAGACAGACCAACTCTATAGAGTTCCCATGATGATCATTTTGACTGGGATGATCACATCACATATCAATTATGAATGGTATTACAATATGATTTTAGGACTTAGTTATTCCTGATAATAAACTTTCACCCCCAAACTGATGGCCAGACAGAACAGACTATTCAGGTCTTAGAGGACATGATGCGGGCTTGCATGTTGGACTTTGGCCATCACTGGGAGGATCATCCACCCTTGGTGGAATTTTAGTACCACAAAATCTACCATTCCACATGTGGTATAGAACCATTCTAGACTCATTATGGGAGATTTTTCATGTCACCACTTTTCTGGACTGTCCCTAGAGAGTCAACACTCTTGGAATCAAAGTTGGTGCGAGCTACTACATAGTAGGTGTAGAAAATATAGGAGAATAATAAGACTGCACATTTCCATCAAAAGTCTTATACGTACATATTATGGAGGCCTTTGGAGTTCAAGTAGGAAAAACATGTGTTCCTATATGTTTCACCATGATGTGTATTAAAGATATTTATCTGGAGAGACAAGCTATATACAAGATTCATTGGACCTTTCCATATACTCTGTATAGTTGGAGAGGTGTCATACTACTTAGCTCTACCGCAATATTTATACCAGGTATAAAAATTCATCCTTGTTTCATAACTGAGGAGGTACGTGCATGAACCATTACATGTTATCAACTAGGTATAGTTGGATATCATGGTTAGAGATGCCTTTATCAAGTAATCAGTATAGTTTTAGGATTATTAAGAGATGATATTTCATGGGTGATCGATTACATTAGGGTGTGTCTGGTGGTAGTAGGAGAATATCCAGAAGAGTAGTTGGTAGTGGGAGGCTCATATTCATGTTCATTACCCACATCTCTTAATGTAGATCATGTTTGTGATTTTTCGAATGTAAATCACCAAGGTGGGGAGAAAATGTAATGACTCTAATTTTTCAAGTATTATTTTTGGATGTTGTATGGATTATTTTTTAGATTAGGTACTGAAATGGAATGTGATTCTGAGGCCTGGTGTTCTAGAAATAAATGTATGAAATATATTAAATATATTAAATAGCACACATGCATAAGTTTCTTGAAAATGGGAAATAACTTCAAAATTAAGGATTAGATAAAAAATTACAGGGCAAAGATTAGTTCAGAATGCAGGTTTTACCAGAGGAATGATATAAATTTTGTTGGTGTGGGATATTTAGGGAAAATTCATTACGGGCATAAAATGAATAAAACAATTAAATATATATTTTTTCATTCATTGGTGCAACGACCTATTTTCATATATAAGTATACAGGTATGAAAAATTCTTTGGGTTAGCCACATAAACCAAGATCCATTGAGGAGTTCATTAGAGGATCTCTCTTATATGAATATCGAATGGATCATAGATCAGTGCTCGGTGTGTAAAGAGATTATGGGATCTTTCCAATGAGAATGATAAAAACATTTCTTCATCAATGGTCAATCCATTTATTGGTGGAACTTTTTTTTATTTGGTTTCTTCCTAGTTATTTTTATTTCTTCGAAGAAAATGAATCAATCGACAAACTTATTAATCCTTTGACTGGTCTTTTTGTAGGATGAGTTTATTTGTAAGGTTTTACTAGGAGATTCATTTGATTATTATTGATTATTCATTTTTCATTATAATGTAAATGGATCATAGACAAAAATAACTCTAGCTGAGGTTCATTCCTCATCTTTGTTATTGTTCTTATCTCCCATATTATATTAGTTAATTATTGGTGTTTTTTCTATGTTGTTTGACATGAATACCGAGGAATCAATCATTTCACACCTTTTTCTTGGCATAATAATCTGATATAATAGATCTGAACTTTTTAAGGTGTGAATATCATTTGATGGTGGTAGAAATGAAAATATCCGACTAAATTGGTGACCTATGGGTTTGTGAGGTGAGTGTGGCAGTGACAAGATGAAATATCACTAATTCTCATAAAAATATAAATATAGGAATTAAGAGAACAGAAATGGATAGGGTGGCCAAACAAAATCCCCCATCCCTGGTGTGAATGAAGACCAGATTTTATAACGGAGTGGAAAACTCTATGGGATGATGAATAGTGTGACTCTAGAAATGCTGATATACGCAACATTTAATACAGGATTACATGGTGTGTGGGTCCCCTATGCAGTATCTACGGTTTCTGTGTGAAGTTAAGGATCACACGACGTGTGTCCCCTGTCACAAGGAGTGTGATGCCTTCCCCAGTGGCTCGATGTGTATCTTAGAGGGAACATAGGAATGACCATGAGTACCCGAAAAATGGAATGTCATTTACTCCCACATGGACACAATAATGAAAATATATATATAGGATAAGCCATGTACTGGTACATGGGAAAAATTACATAAGAATCAGCACACTGTTTAATTTTACATGGACATAAAAATAGGACTATTAAATGGGCCTGATCCAGTATCAAAGGGAAAAATTTTATACTCATAGTACATGCCATGTACTCCTGCAAAGAAGGCTTGGTTACCTTGTACTCTTTACTTTCAACAAGCTTTTTTAGGGTGCATTCCCTATATCCATTCCCAAAGGGTTAGTTTGGAATCGCATTTGGCACATAGGATTTTGATCCATTCAGAAAGAATTCATGGATAGAGTTGTTGGAATTCCTCAGTGAGGCCCAAAGTGAGATCCTTTATCATATTCTTAGTATAGGATGAGTTCTTGGAATCATCGTGACTAACACTAAATGAGTGATGATATTCTACTTTACAGGTTAATCAATATTTATTTTCTGGTATACCCCATATCCTTGGTAGTGATCCTCGTCTATGTATTTTATCTCTTTATACATACGGTGTATACTTCTAATGGTGATACACGATGAGAACTGCCTCTCGGGGGGGACATCATCAATGCTATATAACTCATGAAGTGTGTTCTCCTAGAAGAGTTCTATGCGAAACATTCGAACTAGAATCCTAGGATGGATTTATGGTTGGGACTTTACTTTGAGATTGTGTTTCCTTTTTTATTATATTTAGAAATACCTGTAATATGTTCTTGTATAAATATAACTACATCGATATAACTTTTATTATTTTGTTATATTAATTATTGTTTACGGTGTCCAACTGAGTATTATTATACTCACCCCTTCATGGGATTTTCCCACATTTGTCATGTTTTTTTCAAAATATTGACCTTTTGACAGAGTCCTAGAGAGTTTATGACCAGGCAGTGCTTAGTGAGATCAAACATACTACGGTTCTTTCTTGTAGTATCTTGACAACATTACTCATCTTTACATTGAGGTTGGAATTTGATTCATAATATTTTTGGTGGGATTATTTTGGGGTCTTTCTACTTTCAATTAATTATTTTCATATTCTAGGTATAGCATTAGATGTATGCATGCATGATTTCTATTATTTTTTTACTTTTCATCATTTATTGGGAATGGAGATTTGTGTGTTTGTATAGTTACTTTAGGTTATGGCCTCCCTTGTAAAATATATACATACTTGATGCTTGTCTCTAGACCTTGGCCTATTATAGGAAGTCTTGGGGAGTCATGGAATGAGCCACATTGGGATGGGTCATGATAAGATGTCCATACAAGATTATTGTTAGGATATGTCATCCCATGGAAGGTGGTGCCCAGATTTTATGGTCATGATGATTAGACAAATGTATTACATAGTTTTAGATCATAGAATGAATTTCAAAAGGATTAAAATTGACATATCATATTATTATCCCAAAAAAGACTGTTCGGTGTATGGAGGTGTAACATTGTGGATTTCAAACCCATTGGAACAGTTCGATTGTGTGTTGTGGAAATAAAATTCCAAGGAGATGGATCCAAGGATGATGAAATGAGATAAATACAAAATGGGAAACCACATATCGCATTTTGATGGATTCTTCTATGGTTTATTTAGATTATATAGTGTTTGTAGGTCCCTCCCTTGAGGATTAGATGCTTCTTATTGATCGGCCGACATTGGGGAACATAAAAAGTGCCATATGAGATCATATATGAATAGTTAAATTTTTTTCCCTTAGAGTCGGGTATACTCACTATGGATGGAAAGGTAATTTTATATAGAAAAAAAAAATTAGAGAATAATTTTTTTTATAGAATAAATATTCCCATTAAAGGTTAATGTATCTTAAAAGTAACATTTACATCTGTTAAACACATCACCAAGGTGAAAGAAACAAAAAATAATCATAGGTCAAACTTTTTCCTAGATTAGTTGATCGAGTGAGTATAACTCATATTATTATATGTTCATATAATATAACCTATATGAATTTAAACATTTTTGATTTACACTATTTCAATTTCCTAATACTAATAAATAAGATGTTTAGAAAATGGAAAATTTATTTTTTCACAAGCCATCCTTTTCATGTATTCAACTAGATTTTTCATATATTTTTTCACTAAAAGTTTATGTTCATGATACCCAGTACAAGGAATGATTATATTTAAGGTAAAATAACTCTAAATAAAATATTCAAACAGTTTAAGTTCACAAAACCATTACCATTATATTTCTACCATTTGAGGTCACCCAAATTTTACAAAAATCAATGTATTATCAGGTTATAATGCTTAGAATAAAGGTGTGGGGGAGAAAAAATTCATCACCCAGAGGGTGGGGGTCAAGAACTGTGGCTAACTTAATATTTATAGGAAATGTAATGATAATAAAAATATAAGTCATAAATTGATGTTCTTGGATCATAAGTGATGATATGGGTCAAGTATATGATGAATGATGATCGATCATATTCATTTGAGGGGTTCTTCTATGATGTTATGTGGGAATATGAAAATTAGTGGTATATACAATTGGGATTAGATAATTTTGGTTTATAGTCCAAAATGGGGGAGAATATGATGGGATGTATTGGGGAATATATGCATAGTCAAACAGAAGTGTCCCTTATAGTCAGTTATAATTGTTACCAATAACTATGGAAGGCTATGAAAATCCAATAAATATAAAGAATGTATCAGAGAGATGTAGTGGAAGGGTTTTAGATTTGAATTTATCATAAAAATACTATCAATATACTTTAAAATGGAGTGAAAAATGAATGTTTTGTTGTAGATGTGTCTAGATTGTATGGTATAAACATCACTATATACCCTGAATAAATCAATAAACAAGCCACAAATAGTTCTTTAATATTCATCCCTTACACAGATCTGGATCATGTGTAAGATAAAGAGGTATATATATATATATATATGATATTATGGTTGGTACCATGAATTAAGAACTTTGTGTTACTAATTATCCTAAAGGAATAGAAATCAAGACAAATGTTGTTCATATATATAAGTATCTTGCAAAAATATGGCTCTTTGTAGGGGAAGAAAATTTGTCACTTTAAAAAATGTGACTAGGCCAAGAATAGAACACTGTAGAATGACTACATATCTTGAAGGAATTGGAATCAAGACAAACATAGTTGTTAAATATGTACATTTAAAATATTGATCCCATATGTAGGGGAAGAGGCATTTCTGATAAATGAGACATGTGGTCAGACTTGAGATAGGAGATCCTAGTGTCACTATGTATCTCTAGTCAGTTGAATCAAGACACGTGTAGATATTTTATATAGTCTCTATGTGGTTCTGAATATGATATAGGGATAAGTGAATTTCATTTTCAACTTAGATTCATCTTAAGTTCAATGAATATTCAATGAAGAGGTGTCTCAAATTAAGTAGGATGAAAACATGATGCGGATGATGTCTCATTTCTCATACGAGATTAGAAATAATTATACTAGTGTAGGGATATTGGAGAAAATCTATATTGAGCTGGTAAACCAATACAATTGAAACATTCTACTCATATCTTTCTCAAATGTAATAAACAAGGTTGTCTCCCCAAAGTGATCACATGTCACATATTTTAACAACACGTGATAAGAACAAATATTAAATACAGTTTAATGTAGTACTTCCCAGACTAATGTGTTGTGATTTTTATGTTCTTCTGAAAAGGGCCATGGCCATGTATTTTAATTTCCTATAGTGAGGAAAATATGATATGTTTTTTAAATTCATGAAGTGAGGGCTACGATATTGATCATTTTAATTTCATGTGGCCAGGATGTAACTCCCTACTTGTTGAATTTCGTGTACCATAGTTATGCAAACCATAGTGACTCACCAGGTCCTCCAAGATCATCTAATTCATTATCAGTGAAAGAAAAAATATATATCTATAAATTTAACTATATTTTTTCAGAATTTCTAAAGTAGAATAAATTGAAATATAGGGGGAATTTTCAGCCGTCACGTTTCAAATAAAGGTGTGTTAAATTGATGAACTTTCATTTTCCAATATGCTAAAAAATGTTGGAGACCATATACCTAGAGTTTTTATGAAAATTTCAGTCATGTGTAAGGGAATAAAACCATGAGAAATAACCACATCTAAATAGTTTAAGATAATGTTTGGCTAAGATATTTCTATACAGTTTATCACCATGCCACTATGATGAGTGGCATACAGTTTATAATATTTTTGACAAAGATGACTATTGTACAATTTATTGTTATGTGACTATGATGAATTCCAACCATTATTAAGTATTTTGAAATGGAATTTTCTTAATATGATGAATTATATGAAGTATTTATCGAAGAAACATGTTGGTGGTATGTTTTATGGGCTCATCTCTAATGGTGAGTAGGGTATAGGACTTGTTGGGGTAAAAATTTTATATGAAGTATACTCCTTACCACTTTGGATCTAATTTTGGGGGATTATTCCATAGAATAATTAGGGTTATAAAATCCAACATGATCTCTACCTATAGAAATTAATGGTGGTGGAGATTATTATTAAAGGGTCACCTGAATCGATTTTTATAGACTTTTATATTATGAATTCTGAAAAATCTCTTTTAGTTAATTCACTCAAATTCATATAGTAGATTCTGGGACAAAAAATCTTCAATTAGACGGTTGTTATAGGAAGTTCATAGTGAGGGTATTTATACCATGATGGTTAGGAACACATCTATCTAATATATAGGAGAATATGGGTTTTCTTGCATGACATTGTGGTTTATGGTGTTATTTTCCCACAAAAAATGCCAAATATTTTCTGGAAAAGTTTTTTTATTTCTATCTACCATATTATTAATAATATTTGAAAAAGTATTATTGAAGGATTTTATCTATATATTTTCTACTAAATCATATAAGGATGAATAGTTAAACAAGATGTTATATTTATAATATATTATATTCATCTTAGAGGAAAATAAATTGGTGTTATTGTTTATCAATATTAGGTGGGGTAAATTAAATAATGTGATGATATTTTCCTTCATAATGTAAATGATAACATTTTATTAGACCTCATTGAGGGGAATATACTCATTCTATTTGAAAAAAACTTGCTGGAAATGAGGATGTTTTTGGAATTCCTAGATTTAGCCTAGGGATATGACCCCGTGATATCCAATCCCCATATGGAAAATGGTCATGAACATTTTTTATGAGAAATAGCACATGAGGCCAGAGTATAAAATGACTTTGTACCATGCATAACCAAAACTAGTAAATTTACCCTAATATTTTGGTATATTTGGATAGAAATATCAAATTATTTTGATATTATAGGAGTTCCGAGTTCCAAATTGATGCACACTATATGCTCTGACATGAACCTCTTACATAGCGGCATGGATTTACACTCCTTCAATTACTCTGAGGAGTAATCCATTAAATCCTCATTTATATAGGACTTTAAAAGTATTTTTTCCATATTAGATAATTAAATATACTTCCCAACATTGGATCTATTCGTTCTGGCCTTGATCTATAATATAGATCCCACTTATATGATATTCTACTACAGGGGGCATCAATTGACTAGTGGAATTACATGAAACGTATAATATCTCATCCTGATCTACAATAGTTATAAGATCATTAATTTATTGCATGTTATATCTCTCGATAGTAATGATGACCCAGTGATACATAATGTGAATAATTGAATATTCTTGGTCGAAATATTCTAGGACCATAACAGAGTATGTAAAATCATCGACTCAATAATTTTGTGTTTATGAGTAATGGATTAGTGTTGGATCCCTAGTGAATTCAACCATTAAATAAGAACTATGGTAAAATAATGGGGTCAAATCCTCTTTTTTTATGAAATAATAAACTATAACATTTTTAATTAGTATATTTGAATCACCTTTAATGAAAAATAATTGTATTGAAAACTGATGATCCAACTCCGCACTGATGATTAGGGATTGAATATCTTCTTCATTATTTGTCGTTCCATCTGAGTGAAAAAATGAATATGATAGGATTTCATTAAATATGGTGATGAGCATGATGCCCAAACTGAATCAATTTTATTTTTGGTCATCCAGTCACTTCGCAACGAGTCTCCTAGAATACACATCAAAGTACATATCCAATATTTGTGGGTGGGGGAGGATGTTGAATGAGAAATTATTCTTTTCTAGGGACCACCGTATCTATTACATTATTCTCCATGAGCAGATTTTCATTGGGAAAATTTTCTAATTCCGATCCCTTGAATTTTTTCTGAAATATGAACTACACATAAACCTATTTTAGTATATACTCCTAATGATCCTTTCCCAATATTATCATTGGGTGACTGAGGATATGTTTTATAGGATCAGTGTTATTAAATAGACAGAGTTCATGGTGCTTTAAATAATGCTAGAAATTACGCACCTCAAATATCATCCAAATGAGATTCATCTTGATGTAAAACATAAAGGTTCTCAACATTGATCAATTTCCTGCAAAGATAGTTCAAGATATTTTCCTTTCATAAATAAATCATCTAGTTAATTAGTATACCAAACTATCTATCAAGATCTTCTATATAGAGCATGTGATGATTCCTTTAAAAAAGTAACATCATGATTGGAATATGTATAATATACAACTTGAGTATATCAAAGGCTAGATTACATCCTTCATCTCACCTATAATGGATTCACTTCCTTATCAATATTATTAAGGGTAAGCATTTTCCATCCAAATTGGGGATAAAGTACCTAATATATGTAAGATGTTCATATAATCCTCTTAACTCTTTTTGGTATCTAGGTGGTGGATATATTGAATATTGCCTCTAAATTCTCATGGTTTACCTCGATACCATGATGGTTCACCAAGAAACTAGGGAATTATCTTGATGTTACCATGATGGTACATTTTAGGGTATTTGTTTTCAAACTGTTTTGATGTCATTTTTAGACATAATTTCATTGTAATTTGGTTAATTAGAGTTCTAGGGGGTGTTAACCACTGTATCATAAAAATAGCATCCCATGCTATTTCCCAAATAGGTTTTTAATATATGTTTCCTGAACAAATGGTATGTTGTTCCAATATTCATTAAACCAAAGAGCATTATAATAAATAAGTAAAACACTTGATGAGTTATAAAATTAGTTTCCCCCTTATCTTTGTGGCTTTTATGGATATGATTATATCCATAGTATCCATCCATGATTGAATTGGCCTTGATATAAATACTTTTGCTGATAAATAGGTTTTTGATTGGGATATGAAAACCGTATTTGGGAAAATATCTGCTGATATCTCTAAAAACAATATAATACTATAACTTATCCTTCCACTTCATGATCCATAAAGTATTATCAATCCATTTGGGCATTGGAGTTCACAAATACAGTTTTCCTTTAATATATTTTCATGTTTTGTTTATATATTAGAAGTAAGTGTTGGATACATTAATTTATCTACTTGATTGTAACCATGATGATTCTCTATATGCCATAGATGATTGGTGAATACCTCAAGGTCTAACTGAGGAATATCGATATAATTATAGGAAAAATATTAAAGTGTTTATTCATAAATGAAATATATTTATCTTATTCAATATGTGTAACTGAGGTGATAAGTCGAGAATTTTGTATGTATTTATCTATATCAAGATTTACCAACTTGATATTATGTACAGTGGTTGAGACAC
The DNA here is from genome assembly GCA_963277665.1 of Viscum album. Classification (NCBI taxonomy): domain Eukaryota; kingdom Viridiplantae; phylum Streptophyta; class Magnoliopsida; order Santalales; family Viscaceae; genus Viscum; species Viscum album. The sequence continues at coordinate 621,039,600 of OY728150.1, read as the reverse complement.
CTTCCTCAAATGTTAGAGGAGCATCATAAGATCTTATACTTATTCTCCTCTATCCCCCTGTTGAGTTAATGAAGTGGATTAAGGTTCCAAATTACTATTTTTATTTTTATTTTCCTGAGAAAAGGATAAACTATCCATTGATCATAAAGTGGTGGCATCCACCTCAAGAACATTGAACAAGTTATCCAATTGAAATTATTAAAATGATGCGAGTGTAAATATATTGGGGACATTATCATCACATTGGGGGAAGGGGATATAATCCAACCTCTATATATCCTAGAAATGACATGTGGATATTATGTTTGTAACATCAGTATTTTGTATGAATACTCTATGAGGATAACCCATGTGCTCCCGTAGATAGTTGAGACGAATCATAATATCTGTGACAATTGATATCTTGAAAACATAAGAATATTTACTCTATTAATCTAAGGATAGATTGAATTTAAATATTTCCTAGATCATTTTCAGTGTTTGACATGGGTTAATGGTAAAATTTTGATTATTTTCAAGTGTGCAGCATGGTTTGGGAGGAGTGGCCATAAATCTATTTAGGGATATAACCTGGTTAACATCACCTATTTCTAAATTATTTCCCTCTCTTTTATAATTAGATAATTCCATATACGTACACTTAAACTAAGTTAAATGGTATTCATCTCAATATTAAACTCATACTTTCCCATTAACTATATATTTAATGCACTTTTGATATGATAAAGACACCACAAAATGTGTGTGAATCCATGAACTTCCTAAAAGAACATTTAATATTTTATCTTGGTGAAAATACTGAATTAAAGATCATTGGAAATTCCCACAAAATATGATTTAAATTTAATATTTTTAGAGGATTTTATTCACATTTATCACACACTATGATGGTCTATTTGGATGAGGAAAAATATTCCTCACTAAAATACAAAGTGTCAAAGGGTTCATAATAAGATAATGTAAATTCTGGAGAAATTGTCCATAAGCACTTTGAAAAAACTGATGTCATTAAGATTTAAATACTATTAAAAGGGGGTAATATTCCAAAGTATAGAATTTTATTGATCCTATTCCATAAAAGAGATGGCAGTTTGGCATTATGCATAACCAATCTTTGTTCGATGCACCACTTCTTTCACAACATCTTCTTCTGATTCATTAGTGTTGGAAAGGGACTTGACCAACGCTTCTCAATGGTCCTTCAATATATGAACGATATCAAGAATTGGGAGAATGGATTAGTATATGACCAATTGTTTCTGGATACCATATTTTCATATAACGGAATTCATTTCTTAATAAGGACCTACTCTTTGAGTTGAGTCTTTTATGTAGATGCATATTGTGATAATGACTTCTGGACAACACATAATGATACATTCATTAATGGGGTAGATTTTATAAACTTATATGGATCCTGATAATAAAGTATGTATGAAGGATAATATACCAAACCATCATATGATATGATATTGTTTTACTAAGATCTAGATGAATTAAGAGGTGATTCATGCTCATGTTTTTCCCATGGGAGAACCTATCCGAGAGTCTTAGCTGCATATATGGCATATGTGATAAATATTACAACATTATATGTTATTTAATGGAATATTATTTCACATATCCATCAGCCCCTATATTCTATTCTCATATAGCGTCCTCCTTGATTATGTGTGGAAAATTGAGGTGCAAATTATTATCCATATTCTTCTTTGAAAAAGGTCCCAATCCAATAAATAACATTTCTTGAGTCATATAATGATTTAATATCCGATGAGGGATCCAGTGGTTGATGTGGTTCTTGTAAAACTATTTAAAGGGATGTTTCATATTCCCCAAGTGTTGATGGCTATAATTTGTACAAAGTTTGAACCAACATAGGGATTGGGTGTGGTGGTATTCCTACCTACACATGATAAACAATTTACATTCCCATTTAATAGAGTAGGATATTGTTGTCATTAATTGACATAAAATAAAAATATCTCAATATGTGGAAGATAATGATGTTATTATATTATCAAGGTTTAACAATAACTATAATATGTGGAGGAAAATAATAAATAAAACAATCGGTTAAAGACATTTCCTCTTATTGAGAGAACTTATTTTTTATTTACAATAAAATCATTCCAAGGTATGATTTATAACCAAAATAAGTATTATGGGATGATAGGATGTATCTAAAGAATAAATTTGGGTACATCTTGGATGAACCAAAGGGGTTTTTAATTGTGAAGATGAGAGGAGAGTGGGTGGCCATTTATAAGAGAGGTGAGAGCCAAACATCTACTTATTTAGAAGAAAAAGGAAAACACATATTTCATCACATTCCTCAAGGATACAAAATGTTCCATTCTCAGAACAATGAGGTAATAAGGTCGAAATATGACTAGAAAATGATTTTTTTCTTGTTTCTCATCCACTTTACCCCTTATATTTTTTACTTTATCTACTAGTAAACTCATTTTAATATTAACCATGTTAATTATTTAGTATTATTAATTTTTATTACTTATGTTAAACATTTATGTTTGTAACACCCAAAAAATATAAAATAAGAACATTTTATTTTATAGTGTATTTATACGTGAAACATCGATCCTAAAAACCCCATTAAATATATTTCTTTAAACTTAATCACTTTGATAGATTGAAGAATACGTAAACCCAAGTATAAATGAACATTAATATAGTATACCTTTATAACCTTGATTTTAAATTAGAGGGTATGAATTTATGTAACTAAATTAATAAAATAATTTTTATATATTGATTATAAATTATATAAGAATAATTTAAAATAAAAAGGATCATTTTTTGAAAAATTATATTTTTATAAAAGGTTGTTTAGTAAATCTTTGCACAAATAAATTAAAATTAATTTTTAAATCTTCTCAAAAATTAGTTTTTAAAGTAAAATCGAAATTTTAAATCCAAATTTTTATATTTTCTTAAGGTGAATTTTTCAAATTTTCAAAAAGGTTGCTTGTTTTGATGAATAGTGAAAAATACTAAATTTTAATTGAAATATTTTTTTTATTTTAAAATATTTTTAAAGAAAAAATGAATTTTTAATTTGTTTAAAATTAATATTAGTTCAATTATATATTAATTAATCTCATTTATTACATTTGAATCATTTTCATATTGAAATTTAATAAAAAAAATTATAAAATTTTGATCATTTTCTCTTTGAAAACACTCATTATAATTACATCTATGGGATTAATTATAAATTAATATTTGACACCTATATGAATGGAATTTTGATAAATGGATTTCATATTTTTAATAATTTTTTTATATTATCTTTTAAGCTCAACATAATTTTTTACAAAAATTTATAGTGAAAATATTATTTTTTTACCATAGTTAAGGTAAAAGTGGATTTACAAGGGGATAAACTAAAAAGATAAGGGTTAAAATGAGCTAAAAACATAAATTGTTTATATTTTATGGAAACTATTCAAACCTATAATGACTAAATATATATAATGAAACATTTTTTACCCTTTTTGAATGTGAAAAACATGGGTACTCCTTTTTATTTTCAATAACTATAAGTGTTCCACTCACCACAGTTATAAAAGGCCACCCAATATCCTCACTTATTAAAACGTTCAAAACCATATGGTTTGGAAAATATCTACCCTTATAAAATAAAAAATTCCATAAAATAATCCTACAAACCTTATTTTTGGCATAAATTCAACACTGTAAGGCATTTGGGGAAAACCTAAAGAGGTTACATGAAGAAGAGGTAACGTTCTTCAAATAGTGTTTTTAGTCTATTTCTTCCTGCACATTCCAAAATTGTTATTAAACCAATAATATAAAATATAATAAGGATATTAAATTACATAATATGTGTTTATGATAATTTCATGATCTAAAAACATCCCCAATTCAATAAAACGGGTTATGAAATCATCATTCTTATGTATGACGGACTACAGCCTTGCAAACTGATGTTATTCATTTTTTCCATTACCACATGTCATAGTTGAGTATGACGATAAATATAAAGTTTATATATGATATTTATAACATATTGATACATTTTTAGTTATAATATCTTATATAACTTATTATGTTTCATTTCATAGGGGATGGGATAACGTGGCTTGTGTGTACAACGTACTACTGGTTCACGGAGAAATGAGATTCGTTTTTCACTAACACTTTACATGGATGGTAATAAAAAATATAATTAATTGATATATGTGATATAATGACACAATAATTATATTAATGAAATATTTACCATTCGAAATATGATAATATATCATTTTCTGTCTTAAACATTCACCAAATTAAAGCTGATTACATCATTGCCTTATGTGTACTGTCTTCAAAAAGCAATCAGACTCTCTATTTTAATCACCATAGAAAATGAATGATATGAATAAGTATAATTAAAAGAAATAATATGATATTATGATAATTATTTAAAGAAAAAAATATTAAATACCTTCTTTTTATTATGGTCATTGAAAATGGAAATGTTATTATTGCATACGTATGACCTACCGTTTCCATTATCGTAGCATTCTTTGTTTCTCAAAAAAATAATTAATGATTTGTATTAAAATTATAATTGATAAATAAAAATTATATTTATTTCATTATAATTATTCAGTAGATGAATAATCTATATAATATGTTCATGAACATGATTATTCTTGACCAAATACAAAAGAGAATACAAGGTAGTTAACACCTGAAAGAATGAAAATAATGAAATATTATTAAACAATGGATGATAATATATTTCCAAAGAATTATATAAGATATTATAAATATGAATTTAGTTCTATTATAAAATAATAAAATGATAAAAAACATTACACATGAGTTTAAATCATGTCCAACCCAAAAGAAGCATGAGGGTAGGGATTTCCTCACAATTTTATTTCATTGACGCATATTGTAATGTTTTGATCCTCATTTATTTTATATGGTTTATATAATGACACTTTGACATGTAATATCATGATTAATTAATAATTTATTTCAATTTATGTTTAAATTTGAATTATTTCATCCAATGGAATTTCTACTTAAAATTTTCCAAGTTGTAAATAATTTCCAAACTCAATTTGTGTTTTTAGGTTATATTATTTCTTCACTGTATTTTATATTATATAAATTGTGTTTATTTAATTTTGAAAACATTATATCATAAATAAATTTGTTTTATATGGACTTACAGTTGATATACATAATCTACTAATTGGTTAATTATCACTTCAAATTTATGATATTTTAAAGGGTTTGTTTCACAATTTAATTTTAACTAGGATTGTTTATACATGAATTTACATTAGGGGAAATCATTTTATAATTGTTTAATAAATACATTAATTTTAATCTCTTCTAGTTATTCATTATATTTTTACAAAATATAAGCTTTTTCCATTTTTTAGGGTTTAAAATAACTGATAAAACGCTTCTAAGAAAATGTTTATAAGATAATGTAATTAATTTCTCTATTTGGTTGGAAAACCATTTTTTTGAAAACCATATTTTATAAAAATGTTTTAATATTTTTCCAAATGATTTATTAAAAATAAATTACCAATTTTTAATTATTAATTTTTTTAATGTAATAACCATGTCGTTTTCAACCCATTTTTGGATTTTACCAAAACATGGAAGGAATTTTTTTTAATGTGTAAAGCATGAATGTAATTTCTAGATTTAATAACCAATAAAATGTTTTAATTTTTATTTTATAATATTTAATTATTTTACTCAATGAAAATTATTTTCAATTTTTTGTGAACTTTTAGTTTTTAAAAGGTGATTTTCAAAATAAAAAAGGATATTTTCCTCAAGAATGTTTTTAAATATATTTTTATGATATTTATATTAATCCAAAAATCAAAAACCATTGTTTTTACTCAAATGGGAATATGTTTTATCAATAGTATGCTTAAAATTTTATGGATGGTTGATGATCATTTTGACCAAGGAAATCATTGACATTCACATTTTGGATTTATTTTTTTGTAGTCCTTAACTTTCCATTGAAACATTCACTCTCTTGATATCATAGTAAAATTGATCTCTCTTAAATACCCATGATCTTTGTATCATGGATATGATTAATTTATAAACTATATAACATTTTCTACAAAGGGTGTTTTCTTGGAATGTTATTTTACTAACAAGTAAATATTGAAATTTTTTTATTATTTATTCAATATGGATATTTTTTGATAAGACATATTAAATCATGAATTAAATTGATCATTTTATATATGAGGAAATATTTAGACATCTAGTGATGGGTGTGGATCTGAATTATATAGATTATTGATGTATTGGTAGGTCTCATAATAAAAATTAGAATGTTAGCATTAAATTGGTTTCTACCATTATTTTTAAACTTTCTAGGGATATGTCTTGATAGTAGTGTTATCATGAATATTGATATCATAACATATTATAATCAAATGTTTATTTCATTATGAATTCATTTATTAGAAAACATGATATTTTCATAATGATATTATCTCTAGATTCATTTTATTCTCAGATTATTGATGACATGACATGTGTGTTCAGTTATTTACCTTTCCATATTGATTATAGCATATTTTGTAATGATAGTCAAGATATTTAAATGAAATATGTGTCTATTTATTTACATAAACATGTTGATTATTATTATTTATTCATGATAAATTCTACTATACTTAACTATAAATGATCATTTTAGCTCACCCTCATTTTTTTCCTTTCCAAAGATTCCAAGAATTGTTCTATGAATTCTATGGAATGATATTCTAGAGGGAATAATGATATTATCAAAAAAGATTATGTTGTAATTTTTATTCTCAAATTTAATGTCGGATTTGTGAATGTATCTATATTATCAAGAATACTAAATGGTTCAATACTTTGGGATGTGATTATGATCATATTATGACAATGTAATAAATTAAGATACCATAAATGAGTTGTTGGAGTCGGGGTCCTTACAGTTGTTATCAAATAATGTTTAGTAAAATCCTTGGGAACTAGATTTAGAAAAAAATTGTTTTTGCAACATAACCCAATAATTAACTATGAGTAAACTTAAATAAGAACATCCTAATGTATTTATAAGTAATTAATTATATGGTTTTACCTAGTAAATACATATATATATACTACAAGTGGATGTGGATTTGGAAAAATGTACTTAGGGGTAATAAATCTAAAAAGGGTGCTTTGGGTTTGACTCCATCATTATATAGTGCATGATAATGGGCCCTACTGTGCACTTGGTTTGATAATAGTAGGGAATAATTTTTGGACACTTCATATTTTCCTTAAAATTCATTATGAAGGCTTTAAAAATATATATATATCCATAATGAAACCATGTATTTTATTATAAGATTGGCTATGAATAATTTTTTCAATTTTTGTTATGTATTTCACTAGTTATGTGACTATAAAATATATTTCATAATTATATGATCTAATCTATTTTATTTTATCATTTATAAATATTTTTCAAGAAAATGAATGAGAATCACAACAATGTACCTAATCCAATGAGTAATAATGATCATTTATTTGACGCAATTAAGCCAATATTTTAAAGTGAACTAGACTCCTAAATGTTATTCTAATATAATAAAATAGTATCATGTGTCATCAAGACATAGAAATAATTATTTAAGAATAATGGATTTTAATTGAAGATAAATAAAAAGAGAATGATAGATAAAAAATGTATAAGGGTACGAAGGGAATTAATGTTTTTCCAACAAGTGATAATTATGGGAAGAAATACCTTGGTTGTTTCATAAAAGGGATGTGATTTTTCTATATGTGTGGATATAATGGAAACCACACTCATGATTTCTAGGGAAAGAAAAAAGTTTCTAATTTTCAATGCATCAATTATAAGGTGATGGGGAACTACAAAAATGAATTACCTAACCCTCATAGTAATATATATTAAAAAATATATAATGGATCATAGTCAATATTATTATATTACCACATATGATGTGGAGTGATTAATTTTATTATGTATCTATTAAAAAATTATTTCCTTTGAGTACTTTATTAATGATATCCTTATTATAAGAATTATTTAAGGTTTATGTATTGAAATACAATACCTTTTCATTAAGTATGTTAAAGCTTATGTTTAACAGTGCTAATGACCAATAAAAATGATTCAGTGGAAATTTGAACATCTTGGAAATCCCATGATTAAAGGAAAGATAACCCATAATATTTTCCTGATATTGAGAAATTTTTTTGGGATAAAATAATGATTTCCATGTATAATGTAATTTTGACAGTATTCAATATTTTGGAACTGGATAACAATTTTTTTGAAAAGTAGTTTATGCTATCATTGATTGAGTTTACATTTTTTTTTGGATTTAAGTAATATATCCGAAAATATTTTCTTCAATTAATGAATAAGGAAGAATGAATTTTTACAAATATGTTTTATGGTAATTTGGGTTATTACAATGTTTCAAGAGAATACATAATGAATCTATTCACATGTTATGTATGTGATGATTAAGAGGTACTTCATATTGTTTGAGTGATTAATGATTTGCTAATTTTTCAAATTTAGTTAACATATATCTCATATTTTGTTTCATAATAATATGGAAGGGTAAAAATGTTAATCATTTAAGAAATGGTTTAAGATGATCTTTGGACCAGGTTTTACAGATTAATGTATTACATCATTATATGGAGATTTATACATATTGGATAACCATTTCTAACCATTTTCTCATATTAATAAAAATAGATTTAAATAATGAATGATCATTATATTATCATTATGATGATATATTAAAAGTTAATTTTAGTGCTTCAGGGAAAATAAATTCATTTTTTCATATTCATTTCCTTGAGTAAGGGATGATTTCCAAGTTAATCAAAGAATAACCAAAGGATGAAATTTTTCATATGAAATAAAAACATATAAAGTATGTATATTAACTAATATTATTAGATAGTAAAATAAATTATCAACTTTTAGAAAAGGATCTTGATACAAAAAATTATCATATTACCTTCACATATGATAAATCATATGGTCTTCTAAATCATCACTATTTATTGTTTTTAGGTCCTTAACATTCCATTTATCATTCATTATATTTTGATCAACGTACTCTATAATTCCATATAATTATTTAAGATTATATTCTTTGTATAAATCATCACATTCCAATGATGTTCTCTTAATTAGAATATTTTTTATGTGTAATTACATATGACTTGTGTACTTCCCTTTTCTATCTTATTAAGAGGTTTTTTAATTAACCTCTTTGCAATGTGGGTTTTCAACAATGTAATTTTAAAACAAACAACCCTTGATTTCTAAGAAAAAGATAAAATTGAGAGGAGAAAATTTATTTATGTTAGGGAGAATGTAACACCGAAAAATAATAAAATAATATCAATTTATTTAATTTAATATGCAACACACAACAATAAGCGTAAATAGCCCATGGAATATATTTTTTAAAACTTAAGCGCTTCGATAGCATGCACATTACTAGAACTTATGTCCAAATGAACCAAAATATAATATACCATTATATCCTTACCTTTAAATTTTTCGGAATGAATATTTGTAAAATATAATTTTAAAATTATGGTAATATTTTTATTAGAAATAAAATAATAATTATTTAAAAGAAACAGAAATTTTTTCAGAAAAACAATATTTTTCTTAATGATTTATTAGTCATGATTTGAAAACATAATTTAAAATTAATTTTTCCTCATTTATAAAAATTATTTTATAAAATAAATTTCATTTTTAAAATTATAAATTTATACTAATTGAGTTTTATTTTTTATAAAAATTTCATTTTTGGATGAATAGTGAATAATTCTAACATTTAACTGAAAAGTACATTTTCCTTTAAATAATTTATCTTGTTAAATTAGATTTTTAAATTATTTAATATCAAAATTAGTAAAATTATATATTTATTAATCCAATTTATTTCTATGTAGTCGTTTTTATATTGAAATTTGTTATAAAATTATTTCAAGCTTTTTAACATTTTCTCTTTGAAAACCCACTTTCTCATCGCGTCTATAGGATTATTTTTAAATTAAATATGTAAACTTATATGAATTAAATATTGAAAAAATGATTACATATTTTTATTAATAATAATTTATCATATCTAATAAGGAAAATTAAATTTTTTACTAAAATGAATAGTGAAAACAATAAAAATTATTTATTGTAGTTGAGGAAAAAATGGATTTTCTAAGGGTTAACCTAAAAAGATAAGAGTAAAAATGATCTAAAAACATTTCTAAAATATATTTTAAAGACATATGTTGACCCTAACATGACTATGGATCTAGGATACTCCATTTTGGTTCCTTTTCTTAAGTTAAAAATGTAGGTACACCTTTTTATTTTCAAAAATTACAATTGTTCCACTATCCTCACTTATAAAAGGCCACCCCATGTTCTCCCTTATTCACTCCTTCAAAAAATATTTGTTCCTAAAATACCTCCTCAAATAAATTAATTTTTTTACCCTCGTAATAGAATCCTTTTTTGAATATAAATTCAACCATTGATGTCTTTTAGCGCAAACCTAATGAGGTTACCCGAAGAAGAGGTTACTATCTAGAAAGAGTGTATTTATTTTATTTCTTCATCCATATCCATAAATTCTTATTAAACCAAGATAATATAATAAAATAAATATGTTAAATATAATGAGATTTTTTATGTTATGATAATGACCTAAAACCATCCACACTTTTATCAAATAGGTTACGACATCATCATTCGTGTGTATGGTGGACTACCGCCTCACAAACTGATGTCATTCGTTTTTCCATTACCACATTTCATGGCTGGGTATGATGATGGATATAAAGTAGATATATTTTATTTATAATATAATTATACATATATATTCCTTATATTATATAAAACCTTTTTACCTTCCATTGCAATGGTGATACGATAATGTTGCTTGTGTGTACGGAGGACTAAAGCTTCGCAGAACAATATGATTCATTTTTCACCAACACATTACATGGATGTTAATAAGGATATATTTAATGAATAAATTTGATATATAATAAATAATTAAGATATTAATTACATATTTATAATTATAAAAAGATAATATATCTTTTTCTTTCTTACCATTTCACTCACTTAAAGATGATAACATCATTCATATATGCATGGACTACCACCTTCACGAAGTTACGTGACTATATATTTTTATCACAAAACCACATGTATTATATGTATATGTATATTTAATGAATTAATATTATATTGTTAAAGTATTTTCAAAATAAATATTACTTACTACCTTTCCATTATGATCATTGAAAAATGGAAATGTTATTCATGTGTACATGCAACCTACAATCTCCATGATGATAAAATACTTCATTTATCAAAACTGTCATTCAGGATTGATAATTTTTATATAAATGCATTAATTATTTCATGTTTAATATTATTTATATATTTAAATTATATTATATTTTCAAGAGCTATATCATTCTCGAAAACACACGTATAAGAAAACATGACAATTTACACCCCAAATAATAAATGTAAAGAAATATTATTAATGAATTAACGATAATATGATTTTATAGTATCATATATGATATTATAAATATTAATATGGTTATGGTAAAAAATTATGACATGATTAAATAAATTATAGATGAGGTTAAATATTGCTGAACCCAACAAAAGTGTGACGTAAGAGATTTCATCTCAATTTCATTCCATTGAGGAATATTGTAATGTTCTGAACCTAATTTATTTTATATTGTGTATATAATATATTTTTGAAATGTAATACAATAATTTATTAATGATTCATTGAATTATAAATTTCAATTTTAATTATTTCATCCAAATATATTTAGACTTAAAATTTACCAAGTGGATAAGAATTTTATAAATCATTTTTTTCATTATGTTATATTTATTATTTGTTGGATTGGATAGACATTTATTAAGTTTGTATTTAATTTTTAATACATTATGTTTTATATAAAATTGTTTTATGTGAATTTAAATTTCATACACATAATTTTGTTTTTTGTAAATTCTCACTTCAACGTTAGTATCTTTGGAAGGGTTTATTTTACAATCTCATTCTAATTGGTATTGTTTATACTTGAATTTCTAGTGAAGTAATTTATTTCATCATTTCTAATAAACCTATTAATTTTATTATATTCTTATTCTTGATGATATTTTAATGTAATTATACAATTTCTTCCTTACTTTGGTTCTTGAAAAATTTTAGAAATAATTTTTTTGAAAAGCCTACTTAATTTCTATCTTCGGTTGGAAATCCCTATTCTTTCAAAACCATTTTTTATAATTTTTTATCAAAAATATATTTAACTTTTAAAAATTATTTATTTAATAAATGTGTACATAATTTTTCTTTTTACATATTTTTTTATTGGAATTTTCATGTATTTATCAGAAAAAAATCATTTTGTGTTTTACTAAAAAGTGGAAGGAATTGTTGTTTTAACATGTAAGTCATGAAAACTATTTACATCCATCATGACTACTCAAATGATATAAATTTTATATTTATAGGTTTTAAATATTATTTTCATATAAAATTATTTTCAAAATTTTTTGTAGACTTTTTTACCAAAGGAGATTTTCAAAATGAAAAATATATTTTCATCTAGAATGTTTTATTTATATTTTAATTATATTTTTATTCATAAATGAAAAAAACTCTTTATTTTTACTGTAATTGTTATATCTTATATCAATACCATCCTTATTATTTCTATAGATGTTTGATAATCATTTTTGATAAGTAAATAATTCATAGTCACTTTCTTGATTGATTTTTTTGAAGTTGTTATCTTTCCATTGAAACATTAACTCTCTTATGATCATTATAAAATTAATCTCTATTAAATATCTATACTCATTATATCATGTGTATGATTATTTAAAAAATAATATACCATTTTTACCTAGGGAGTTTACTTTTAAGGTTATTTGATTAACTGTTAGATATTGATAAATATGTATTCTTTACTCAATAAATATATTTATTGATAAGGAATTTTGATCCATGTACTAAATAGATTATTCAATGTGTGAGTAATTATTAGGAACAACAATGATGAGTTGGTCCTGAAATCATATATACCCTTGATGCATTGGTAGGTCTCCTAAGAAAAATCGGCAATCTAAGAATAAATGGGTATCTGCCAATAGTTTTAAAATGTCTTGTGAAAGGTTTAGATGAAAAAGGTGTCATGGACATGATATATTAGTGTCTAATAATTAATTATCTCTGTAATTAAGAATTTAGTAATTGTTATCAATCATATTTTTATAATGATATTATTTTTGGATGCCTTTCATTCTCCGATTATAAACTAAATGGAATTTGTGATTAGTTATTTGACTCTCCATATTGATCATTCTTTATCTTCTCCTAGTATTAATGTTTTTGAAATGAAATATGTGTTCAGTTATTTACCATTCCATGTTTATTATTATTTTTGTTTCAGTATATCTTCATTGTACATAAACTTTATTGAGCATTTTAACTAGCCCTATTTTTTTCATTTCCCAGGAAATAAGGAAATGTACTACGAATGATATGAAATGCTATATTCGAGTTAATAATGATATTATAGAAAAATATAATGTTTTAATTTATGTTTTAAAATATAATATATGAATTATGTATTTATCTAGTTTACCATGACTACTAAATGATTCAGTCCTTTGGAGAGTGATTCCTTGTATCTTAAGCTAATGTAAAAATAAATACACTAGACCAATGTTAATCGAGTTGGGGTCATTAAAAATTTCACCTTTTAAAATAATATATATTATTCATATTCCAAATATTAAATCCATTTTTTAAAAATTCCCTTCACATTTGTGTGTAAATTTATTTAAAAATTAATTCCACAAACACGACAGGAATGAAATTTTCCGAAGAGAAAATATTCATATGGTTAAAAAGTTTTTATATCAAAATTCAATTTAGAAATGATAAAAATGTACTAAATTAGAATAAAAATATATAATTGAAGTAATTTTTCTTTTAAAAACATTTTTAAAAAATGAACCTTAAAAATTCCTCAAATGAAAAGGCATTTTTTAATAAAAACCAATAATTTTCACTATTAATCAAAAAATTAATCTATTGGAAAAAATCCAGAAAATTCAACCTAAGATAGTTTTCATATTTTTATTTAATTTTTTATTTTCTAAAATTAATTTTATAAAAGTGAAAAAATTTAATTTTATAATTCTTCACAAAAATAAACATTTTATTAGAAATATTTTTTTGGAAACATAGAAATACTTTATTGAAAATTATGAAACATTTTATAAATATGTTTTCATTATATAAAACCATTATAATAAATATTTTAAATGTTTTTATTCCTATCCATTCCTCAAATTTTAATATCTTTTTAATAATTGTTGTATTTAAATAATAATATTAATAGATTATCATGGTTCGTTAAAACGTAGTGGTATGATTAATGCAAGATAAACTCATTGTTGTGTATAACAAAATGTAAACTCTGAGTTTCATGTAACGATAGATAAACTTGATGTTACATGTAACAAAATGTTTTAAAAAAATACCAAAACTATCAGGGTTTTATATAATTTTTGTGATCAATAAGGTTGAGGGAATGATACAAAAATACTGTCTACTATAAATTATGTATTGGGGGAAGAAATGGAAATAGAGAAATATTTTTCTCCTTGAGGAAGAATAATATACAAATGATTTAGAGGTGTTAATAATAATTTGTATTTATTATTTTTAATCATTTATTTATGGTGCTAATTCTATCACTGGTAGAGTAAATCACAAAAGAAGATATTGGGACATAGTACTTTGAAAACATTCCTTAGCTGGTGGGAGAAAATAAAAATGAGTTCGTCCAAGATACCCTAGAGGCACCTGAGATTAAGGAGGTGATTCATTCTATCAATTTTAATAGTTTCTAAAGACCTTAAAACTTTCATGGTTCATTTTACATAGTGTCCTATGTGATTATGAATGGTAATATGACTGAGGTAGTGTAAGAATATTCCCACAGGGGTGCACTTCTGAGGGTGGGTTGTTCTTACATTGTGGTCATCATTCCCAAGGTTATATACTTGAATTATCTTTAACAATAAATTATTATGTGAATTATTAATTTATTATATGGTCTTGGACAATATCATCTATATAAGGATTTCTAATATCATTCCAAAACTGATCTGAGAGGGGAAAACAACTGTATAAATGGTAAAACTATATGGTGGGATATAATGTAGACTCAGGAGATGATAAAAAATATCAATAGTAAAATAATTAGGTTGAAAGTTAATATTAAATCTAAATTAAAAAGGAATATTCTACAATTATGTGGAACGTCAACCTAAAATTAATGAAGCGGTCTTATTTTCTATAGAAGGTGTGCGACCAATACAACAAATTATTCTCATATCCCTGGTTCACAATTTTACTAATGGGGAATGGTTTTGGTTTTATCAAGTTAGTGTGAGAAATTTGAAAAATAGATACCATTTCCATCAATGTATTCATCAGATCCCAATATTCTCATAGTAGTATTCTCATGCATGGAATTGTGACTGGTGATTTCTAAAATTTTATATATAGTCACAGGGCCTCAAGAATTCCCCACTTCTTATTTTCTAAGGATATATCAATTTTCATCAATGGGTTACATCACTATATTTAGTTATTAACCAAATATTGTATTATTATAACATAATTTTTGGGAAACATATCAGTTAGGAAGAAGTAATTTTCATCATTTCATGTGAATTTACATCTTGGAGGCCCGAACTAATTTAGGAATAACATGGTATTGAGCGCTGGAATTTACCCATGGATTACCATAGAGATCCCTTATCCTATGATAAAATATACATCCATAATTATTATTTTATTTTTAAATGAATTTTAATGTTCTTATATAAGTAGAAAATTAATATTCAATTCGTTGGAGGAAGGATCATACTGGTTAAAAAAATCTATCCTCTATTCAAATGCATTTTCTTTCCGTACTCAAGGTTTTTGAGGCTACAATTATAGAGATTGAGAATGCTATGAAAGGTTTTTTATAGGACTCCTTCCATGAGGGTAAGTGTCACTTGGACTATTTTTTGAATTTAGATAAACTATTTGGATATGGAAGCAAGAACTTTAGAGAGGTAAAAGAGACCATGCATTGCATATAGGCGTAGTTTTCAACTAATTCATTGAAGGGAAATACCTCTAGGTGATGTTAAATCATGAAACGTATGGGAAAGATTAATAATATAGGGTACAATAATAAATTATGGATGCTTCATTTTTGAATATATTGAATGGTAACTTTTATAAGATACACAACCATGCACATTAGGTTGTTTGATGTGGTGATCTCAACTTCAGAAAGCATAACTGGCCAATTCCCCCTTATTCTTACAAGGTTAACTAGTCCTTAATTTCACTTTAGATATTTTCATAAGGTTATTCTATTTAATAAATTTTATCCTTGAACCAAATCAAAAGAAAATCATTGACAAAATTCATATCATAAAGGGATTAGATTGATGAGTGCTCACAAGGACCAAATCAGGCACCTTCCTTTTATCGGCTTATCACAACATTTTTCATGAATAGTATATGATGGATAAATATGATGAGTACCTATGGTTCAATGAAATCGTATCTAGGTATAGATTTATTTTCTGGCACATTCAAAATCATGTTATCACAGTCAATATTAACATGAAAAGGAGTGGTATTTTCTTAAACTAGAAATGATTTTTTTCAAATGTCTAAAAAAGACTACTTTACATTTTTTTCAAAGGTTATGGGATAGAACCACATAGAGACACATTAGTATATGCGCATATATTTAAATATAATGATATATTGTCCATATATTTTACTCAACATGGTTCCATGGCATTAAAAAAACATCTACATAATCTTTGATTCAATTCTTGGACTTTGTATATAGTTATTGGTTTTTTAGGGAGTTAGATATAGGGGCGTAGAAGGGAGGTGATTCTATAAAATTTAATGTAATTTTAATGTGCAATACGTTACAATTGTGATTTCATATTTTATTTAGTATGGGTATATTTAATCATCTGTTAAATAATTTATACCTTAATATGTCCCTGGGGCTGGTGTAAGTGGCCCTTCACAGGGCTAGTGGGTTTACTGGAGGCCACCCAGTATAGGTATGAAACTAAATGTGCACGGATTGTGCATACATGGGTCTATAAAAAATAGTTATTATTATATATGGAATAATTTGAACAATAGTGTTATATTTTAGTGAAATTTTTGAATTGGTCGACTCTATGAAGTATGAAGTTACAACTATGATCAATGTAATCTAAGTGTGAAAATTGTAATAAAATCATTTATAAATGGAGATGAATCAATGATAGCTTTGGTTATCGTTACTTCTTAGAAAATTTCCCATTCACTGTTTCATTACATACTATATTAGATCATGTTCCTGACTGCTAAATATAGATGTTGAAATAGGTCACACAAGGAATGAGGGGAATAAATCTACTAGCATCACAGAATCTAAGAGAATTTAATATGATCGTATTATCCTTTATTGAAGAATCATATTCCTTCCCCTTGATTTTAACCATTTCTTGAGTGATAATTCCCTCATACCCACCATTCTATACCATCATGAACTAGAATTTTTATATTATTTCCCCCAATTTATAAAATATTTAATTATCATTGAATAATAAATAAATATTTATTCAATAGTGGGTGAATATACTATTTATTTATTTATAGAAAAAAATACAATGAAAATTATTTATTTATATAAATATTTATTATAAATGGTTTGAAAAATGTTAAGGAGGATAGATGGGAAAAGTTAAAGGGTCAAAATGAAAAGATATATTTAATATAATTTCAATAAAGTGAAAAATATTTTTTTAATAAATGATATTTAAATATCATATTATTCTGATTAAATAATGTATATAATATTAATAATTATTATTATTATTATTATCATCATCATCATTATGGAGTATACTTAGAATTTTGAGATTAGTTGAAGACCTTTTTGCAATGACTAATTCTATGAACTAGATATATTAAATCAATTATATTATTTTAGAGGATTTATATAATAATGCATAAAAATAATTCTCTAGAGAATTATCTCTAACCATATAAAGATATTCTAAATAAAACACTCAAGAATAGAGAGTGTTGATCGTCCTCCTATATCTTAAGAGGTAAAGAGAAAAAAGTGATTCATTCAAGTGAGGAATGAATCTTATTGCCATCAATAATGAAGGGTTCATGTTGTATGGATCCTTCATGTTAGAACCTATAGTATTAATGACAATGTTTTGAGATTCATGGATCATGTGTGGATATCACAGTAAGTAATTTACATTGTATCATTCATAATAATAGTGGTGTGATAAGAGTGTTCAATGATTTGACAGTGAAGAAAAAATTTCAAGTGATGAATATTATAATATATATATGTAATGTATAAATTATAAGTTAAAATATATTATATTTGAATATTACGAGGTTCAATTCATATGATTTTGATGATTTCATAATAATAAACTGGTGAATATTTTTCATCCATAGGTTTGACTACTTTCATTTTTCCCTAAAATTATCCAGTAGAGTTAGAGTGGTCACATAGTAATTTATAATTATTTATTAATTTCTTGATCTATTAACATTTGGTTGTTAGTTTTATCAGTGAATTTTTCCAATAATTATCTAAAAGTCAAGATAACAAGTATTTTCACATTCATTTGACCTATAATAAGACAATAATATATGAATAACATTTGAAGATACCATATAGATGTGACAAAGGTGCTGACCATATGACAAGATTACACATCATGTAACTGAAAATTACATGCATGTAGTCTATCCAACCAAACCTGAATGAATCCCAAAAATAATGACACCTGGTGTTGGTTCCATTATAAATTATTAATAATAACACATTTCATATTATCTTCTAGTTGAAATAGGTCATGAAAGGGTTACACGGTGAGTAGTCAGTTTCATGTCGTGTAACCCCACTAGGTTTTCCTTGTATAATCTACCTAATAAATATAAAAGGAATTAATTATTACAAAATCCTAATATATTATGATTATTTACTAACACCCAAGAAACAATGGTAATTTTTATTACATAGTGTGTATCTAGAATACACACCACGTAACACATTATTATTTTGCAATGCATATATTCTTGTTCCCTAGGTATATAGTTCGGGTGACCATAGAATCGAGTACACTCAATTAGTTGGTTGTACAAGATGTGTAAATCATACCGGATCACTTAAAGAACACACTTAGTTATTTTTGTTTTATGATTATATATATGAATAGAATTAATTATTAATGAAATAACTAAACTACATTGTATGTAACAGGTATATATACATAGTGTGGTAGGGTATACAGAACAAAAAATATGCTAAGATATTTTAGTGTTATATCTTATTATTACATGATTTATTATTTATTTTCTATGTTATTTTATAACAAAATTACCTTTTTTGTTTTCGAACATGTCGTGTATTCCACGATCATTTTCTGTGGTATATGCATGTTATATTTTGGAATTATATGGGGTTATAAATTCCATGATGACTTAACATGTTTGGTCCATGAAAAACATTCCATATAATATCATAACACATCATGCATGCCTAAATTACATGTAAGTACAAAATACATGACAATGATAATATAAATCATAAATCACATGTCCTATAGGGGATATGGGTATACACTATGTTTTCTCTAAAACATGTTGTTTAGAATTCCAAAATAAATTTAAACTGACCACAAGGTACATGTCACGTCACATGGAAGAGCATGTCATGCATTAATTTTATTTAAATTAATTAATTAATTAAATTTGTTTAAAATTATAGTGGTTTTGAAAATCTAGGTGCATTCTGATGGAAAATTAAGATAAAATAATTAATTAAATAATAATATAAATAATTATTAATTAATGTATTTTTATATTAAAAATTAATGAAATTAAAATTAATTATTGAATTTTTAATAAATAGTAATTTAATTCATTGATGATCCTAAGATTTTACAACCAATTTGTGTGTTGGGTTTCTATTTAAATTCATATTTACCACTTGAGTTTTATTGTGTGATAAATGATCAATTAAATTAAATATGATGATCAATATGTAATCCCACACATATTAAATATATACGTGACCATCTGTCCACAATTTCTATTATATAACTCCAATCCCTAGTTCGCCTCAACTATGTGTGGTCAAATACATGAAGAGACTCTATTTTTCCCTTGTGATATTTGATAAATTTGATGAAATATTTCCAAATCTATGTGCTAA
Source organism: Viscum album (assembly GCA_963277665.1). Classification (NCBI taxonomy): domain Eukaryota; kingdom Viridiplantae; phylum Streptophyta; class Magnoliopsida; order Santalales; family Viscaceae; genus Viscum; species Viscum album. The sequence continues at coordinate 621,019,161 of OY728150.1, read as the reverse complement.
AACCCCAGGCAATTAAGGGGCATAGTGAGCCAAAAATTAATTTTATAAAAATATTAAAGAAGTTTTAAATCAAGCACTAACAATTTTTTAGAAATAACAGAATATCTTCTGAACAGATTCTTGGATCGAAAATCTTATACCATGATTTAATCTTGAACGTGAGGTTTTCCCAAGGTGTGACATAGAGTTGGTCGACATTGGATGTTCAAATGAGGTTTCTATTGGTGGGTACATTAAATAAATAAATTAATTTATATATTTAATTTATTAAAAAAATAACCATAACCTATATTCCCACTGTAAATGAGTGTGTCTGACGAATCTTCATCATTAGCTGCATAACCCTTGTTTTGTTGAAAGGAGGATTCACTTGAACTTCATTGGAAAATAGAGATATGATGATGAATGACAATTTGATCTATTTTAATTGAGGAACATCATATATAAAAGGTCATCTCCATCAATAGAAAAAAATTTATTGACCAACGATCAATTTGAATCAATGTATTACTCATCAATTTTGGTTTCCCCCCTTGATTAAAATATTGACCATGATCGAATCTATTACTTGTTGATCTCTATTTAAATTATTAATTTTTATTAGCTTTTATATCTAATTAAACTTTTTAGCCAATTTATTCTGGATTATTTATTGAAAACACCCTCACAAATCATCGACTCTAAGATCATTGTCCATAAAAATATGTCCCAAGATGTTATCACCTTTGTTCATGTGTCTTCCCCAACTCGTTCTTCACATTCATCGGTAATGGACCATGGTGTCATGATTCCACTATGGAGGGTAGGTTTGAGAAAAATCAGAATCCCAAACATGTGGTAGATGTGCACTCAATGACCTAATAAGAGTTTCAGGGACGAATCAAAGGGATTTTCAGGTAGTGGTGATGGATTCATCGATGCAGAATCTAAAAAAGAGATGGAAATGGAATGAGAGGGGTACTAGGCATGTGGAATCTTTGAGTGTAGGATCGATATCTAATTTTTTGCCACCAGAGGGTCAAAATGGATATTTAGAGGAGTTTTACACCGATTTTTATGGTCCATTAGAAGGAATATCAATGGTAATAATTTATCTAGAAACCCTATGAGGATTCCATGGATTATATGAAAAACCCAACTACCCTGTGTGTATTGATATAATCTCACACCTTGTAGTACCCTTGCAGCAGCGGCTAGGGTTTCCTAGAGATATATGTTTCATTTAGTGTCTTAAATTTTCCATGTTTTATTTTTGGATATTATATGGATTATTTTTTTGAGTAGGCATTGAGAAGATGTGCAATTTATGTCCTAGTGTGGCCAGAATAATTTTTTGAAGTATATTAAATATATTAAATGTCACAGACACATATATTTCCAGAAAAAGTGGAAGAACATCTAAATGGAACTCTAGATCAGCAATATGCGGGTACCGATGAGTTTAAACGTGAGTTTTACCTAAGAAATTATATAACAATAGTCGTTACGGCCGGTTTGTGGAAAAAATTTCATGGGCCAAAAAATGTAAAAAATAATTAAATAAAATTATTTTACATTAAATTTTTAATGCATTGATTGATACTTATTTAAATATAAGATTATGGATACTTTCTTGGGTTATCCTCAAAACCCTAGAAATGTTGGAGAGGCATTTGATTGAACATCAAGGATTCTCTCTCAGTAAAATATTTATGGATCATGGATTGATGATCAACACACATTGAATTCAAATAATCATTCCTATGATGATGGAGGCACATAGTTCTTCATCATTAATTGAGTTTAATTGAGTTAGGGAATGTGTTTTTATTTTTTCAATCATTTTTATTGATTTCTATGATAAACATGGTCTAATAAAAGAATATATTGATCCACGATTTAACCATCTTGTGGGATGGGTTAAAATTATTAGGGTTCAATAGAATGGTCTTTGTGATTAATTGTTGTTTCTCCAATCGTTGTTATAATGGAAACAAACCGATATCGACAAGAATATCGATCAAGGTCTATTCCTCTAGATTGATTCTCTGATGTTCTCCCCTGATTCACCATTCATCGTGGGCATTCTTCATTGGACCACAGTTAAAAATTTTACCAAACAAGCAATCATTGGGCACTTGTTTCATGGTGTTGTGATCTGAAATCATAGATCCAGGACATACATGACACATGATGGTGCGATGATTGAAGCGGTGGAGAATCAAAAAACTATTGATACCCAATTTCCCATTCTTTGATGGGAAAAAAATAATGATGGAGATCTCATTTTTTTAGCAAATCAAAGGATCAAATTTTCTTAATTCGGTGTTGGCATGACTCGCTGAGGATTGGTCTATATATTTCAATAATGAGACAACTGGTTCAATGGCCTGAGCATCGATAGAATGCATGGATGAACAATCTAGGATTTAAGAAAATCCCACTGAACACAGTATTTAAAATATATATACACATTGTGTGCCCTACACCCTGAGTGCCATCTATAATTTCGAGTAAGATATAAGTGTCACACGGTGTGTTGATTGACTTATATGGCCTATGGATTGGCCTACACGGCATGTGTCCTCTCACCAGATACACAACGTGTGCTTTAGGAAGTACATGAAAATGAGGTGAGTACATAGGTTTCCTACTTGGTTTATACTCCCACATATGGACATAGCTTGGACCATGTACATGGGATGAGCCCTTTAGTGGAACAAAGATAGAATAAATGGGATTCCTACATTACATGTACTATTACACAGACACAGTTTGATGACACAGGCCACTTACCAGAGTAGGACTAGGGGTCAAGGGATGTGACATGTAACCATTTTACACATTATATACTCTTTATACTTGGATTTAATCTCTTATACTTTTTATATTGGAAAAGATTCCTTAGGGTTTGTTCCCATTTTCCTTTCCCTAAAGGTTGTTATATTATAATATCCTACTCTTAGGAAGATGATCCATTCAACAGGGCATTCTGAATAGAGTTGTTAGATCCCTCCGAGATTCCCTAAGCGGGATCCTCTATTTAGCTCCATGCCCATGGTGGAGTTATTGGTATAGATGTAACCAACAATTTTTTAGAACCAATACTCTACTTAGCAGGTTAATATAGAGTAAGATTGTTGGTATCACCCCATGGCCTTGGTAGTGATCCACATATTGTATCATATCTCTTATGACTATCAGTGTGTTATTTCTCATGACGAGTCCCGATGAGTAGTACCTCTTCGGAAAACATCATCAGTGTGATCATAATTCGGGTTATATTCTCCAAGATGAGTGATTTTTGGATCCTTGGATTTGGAATCCTAGGGTCGGTATACAATGGTTGTGACATACCTATAGACTGATAGTATTTATTGTGTACATCTGAATATTCTTGTTATATGTATTGTAGATATATACCAATGTAGATCTAACAATACTTTTCATTTTTGTATTTTTTTTTGTTTTAGGGTGTCCTAATAAGTATTATTATACTCACCCATACACAGTATTTTCCAACACATGTCATGTCTTGTGTATAATGTCAATATTTTGATATAGTCTTAGTCATTCTAGGCCCATAAAATGATTAGTGAGTCCAGACATACCGTGGTGTGTTCCTGAGGATTTCAGACAGCATTCCCAACACCATTACATTCATGTTGGACATGAGTTACAAAATCTTTGTGGTGGGATTTTATTTGGACTTGTTTCCTTCCCTTTACATACAACCATACTCTAGTAGTGGGATATATATTTATAAATTCACTATTTGATTAATTTATTTTACATTTCAGAATTTTGTGGGCTTGGATATGTGTTCATGTGTAAAGGTACATGTGAAATGCCTCCCATGTTAGTAATATGCCTACTCGATGTTGTTTACTAGACCATGGCCTACTAAAGGTTGTCTTGGGGAGTTGTGACATGGGTCCCATGGGGACGGGTAATGATAGAGTGGCATCATATGTGGTCGGTTCTACCTTAGGATTGATAGTCTTTGGGAATGGTTTTGGGAAAAAATGTTAAGTGTTTCATGTTTGGATTTTAGGTTAGATACTCCAGAGTTTGTGTGGTGGCTGATGTACCCATATAAAAGGAATGTAATCACTTCCTTTTCGACTCAGTACATGAGAACATTGTTAGTAAGAAAAATAATGACCCATGAATCATATAAGAATAGGTTGTGTTTCCATGTCCTTCTTGATTCAACTCTGCAGATATACTGATTGACTGTGACACATCCTTTTTTACTTTTAGGATTCCTCAATGACATATACCAGCTTGGATTTTTCATGATGATCGTGAGGATGGGGAAGCCACCTCCATGTGGTGTACCAGTGATACCACATGTAGAGAAGCATGTGGTCCCACAATACCAGAGGATAAGGTGAGCATGCTAAGAATGATTCACAATTTTTAGATACATAGACCCCTTAGGATTTGAGGAATTCCTGACCCATAGGTGGATGAGGACTGGATTGAGGTGGGTACCTGGGTTTTCCATCTATTCCAGTCACCTAAAGAACAGATTGAGGTCCTGTTAGAAAGCCTTCTTCATAGTTCAGTAGGGCAATGGTGTTGTTTGGTTACATAATTTTATGATGATGAAACTATTTCATGGAAAGAGTTTGAGAACCTTTTATGAGAGGAGTTATCAACTGTTAAACTAAAGAATACACATATCCAGGAGCTTCTATAGATCTTGTAGGGCATCACGATAGAGGTTGAGTACTCATCGAGATTTAAAAACCACTTAAAGTATTAGATAGATATGGTTTGAGATCTGTTTTTCAGGGATCGAACCATCGTGTGAGGTATGTGTAGAGAAATAAGATCCATTTTAGTCCTTTTGTGGATTCTTACTTATGTTGGGGTGCTAGAAAAATCATTGGTGTTTTTGAGTTTCTTGGATGAGCAGTTACAACTATCAATTTTCAGCAGAGGGAAAGTAGGAGTAGAGACATCAACACCATAGAGCCAATGTTAATCCTAGGGACCTAGACGTGGGAGATTATTTGAAGAGGAGGTCCCAAGATAGAGGATTTTTAGTTCATGGATCACAGTGTGGGTCTAGTCATCCCAGAGATAGACAATGAAACTCATACTGTGGTAGGGGATATATCACCTGAGATTGTCCAACCCACCATACAACTTATAAAGAAACTATAAATGGGCCACCATGGTAGATACATTGTTAGGAGAAGATAGATCCATAGGGATGAATATGTGAAAAGGATCTAGGATATATGTAAGAGGAATTGGACGTTTTTATTTGCTATCACCACCCCAAGTGGTCTTTATCAGGCTCAGGGACCTGGAGATCAGGGGGGGTACAACTACAGGTGGTCAAAGAATATATCCTAGAGTCTCTATAAATTATTCGAGGTATGATCTTTTTCTTTTATAAATTATTTATAGTATTGATAGACACATGTTATGTTCATTATTTTATTCTCGCATATGTTGTTCTAGATATAGAGATTCCGGTTGAACCATTAATTCTAACCTTATGCTTGGAGACTTCTACTGGAGAAGACTCATTGATCAAAAACTTATACCGAAAGTGTCACTTGACTCTTGGAAGTGGGTGTTTTGGCTTAGATCTCTTGGTGGTAGTGTATAGGGCATATGATTTAATTCGTGGTATGGATTGGATATCTATATTCCATGACTAGATTGAATGTTTTAGGTGATGGGTGGGGTGTGTTTGTAGGGACAGAACATGGTCTTCGTTTATTGGCGAAAAGGAAACATAGAAATCACAAGATGGAGTCATGCATAGTAGGGTGAATCCAATTAATCATTAGTTGGATAGACATACAATTGGTGCAGGGGAAGTCATCCGTTTCGAGATTACTACAGTAGTGGGGGAGTAAGAGGACATCTTCTTCGAAGATGTTCCGGGTTTACCACCTCGCTAAGAGATAGACATATGAATTGATCTACACCCCAATATGGATCTGATATATTTTCGATCATATCTTATGGCTCCCTGCAAAGCTTCATGAGTTAGGGGTGTTGTTGGAGGACTTGCAAAGGAAGGGGTTTGTTAGACCCATTGTTTCACTCTTAACAACCCCATTTTTTTCCCAAAAATATATATAGATGTTTGAGTTTTTGTGTGGACTATCAGTATATATTCCCTCAATGTATATACATTTACATTATATAAATATATCATAATACATAAAACATTATACAAATAAACTCCCATAGAACGTACTAGTTTAGTTCCTTTGGAAAAGGGAGAAATAAACAACAGTACATAAGTGAGTGACATTATCTCCTATCAGGCTATTCTTGACTAGAACTCTTTTTAGACACATCGAACATTATAAATATATTCATAACATGGGGAAGGAAACAAAAAAGGGGTGATCTTAGATGCTCAATAAGGGTAAATAATGGAGACATGTAAGAATAAACATGAGCATATGGGTATGAAAACGTGATCATAACATTAGAAGATCATACCCAACGTATCATAAGACCAAAAACATGAATCATGTCATAAATATAGGATGTTCATAATACATGAATAATAATGAAATAAACAACATAATCCATGAAATTATATCATATTAATAAGACATTGAATTGGCGAATACATATAAATGTGATATCATTACCTATAAGTCAAAATGAATTGCTATAAAATATCAAGTCACTTAATGGGAACCAAACCTCTTGGGAGGTACACACCACCATCCCTAGTCACTGTCCTTTACTTGTAAGGGATCATGTTTCTCCATCATCCCATAGTTGATCTGGTTTCCCTATCTTCTAATTTCATGGTGACTACACCTACTAGAAGTGATACACTAACATCCTCAGTCACAATCCATTCCTTTTATGGGATTAGATTTCCCCATCTCCCTGTAATAGATCAATCCTGTCGACATTACTTAAATAATTATATCATGAGATATAAATCTTTACCCAATGCATTGGGGGAGATATAGGTACTACACATCTCATAATAAAATAATTCATACATGTTCCACAATATAATAAAACTTTCATCACATAATGAAATGTAAAAAGAGGCGGGTTTTATAAAAATCATTTTGTTATCCCATGAAATTAAATGGGAAAAAATAACTATTTATCACATCATAATATATGGAAAAGTTAAAGGTTTCATATTCATTTCATCAATGCATAACCCGTGAAGAGAAGTGGGAGTCAAAAGAATATAACCCATGGAAGAGAAATGGGTGTTATAAGAATCATCCCATAAAAACATAAACCATTCAAGAAATGATATGAATATAAACTTTATATCATTTTCAATAAATTAAAGAGTAAAATAAATAGATGTCATCATATATGGAAATAACTTGGAAATATATTTTCAAAACATTTCATTAGGAAAAATACTTTCTTCTTTGAAAAAGGATATTTAAAACCTAAAACCTTTTGAACACCATTTTTGGAGAGTAAAAATAAAAACATATAAAGAAATATTTGAAAAACATTAGAAACATATTTAATTTAAAACATATAAATAGATATTGAAAACATTTTGAAAACTATTTTCATTGAAATATCATAAAAAAAGATTGAAAACCATATGAAAAAAATTTCATTAAAAATAGAGTGAAATTTATTAAAATAATCTTGAAAACCACAAATTTCTCTAAAAATATTATTTACTTGAAAATAAGAATAAAATATAATATTTCAAAACAATTTTGAAAACATGGTTCTTCAATTTCATGGAATGTGTCACAAAGAAGGAAAATTGAAACAAAACTACTTTTCCAATTTGGAAAATCTAGAAACATAAATCCCATGAAGGAGAGATCATATAATTTATATTTAAATACCCATAAAATAAAGGATAATAATCTTATATTATATTTTTGGGTATCAAAATCACCACACAAAAGAGATGAGTGTTGAATAAGGTCTAAATCTCACAAAAATAAACGTGATACTAGAAATCCCATTACCTTGTGTCTTGAATCTCATCATAATCAATCAAAAACCCTATATAATAAATATAATATTATTATACAGAACCATAATCTTATATTTAATATAATATATGGTGTTATTAGGAATTTCTATTACCTTCTTGTAAACAATTCTATGTTAAGGTTTCAGTTCTGGCAATATCATCTTAGTTCTTCACGTGTGTCTTAATTTATTACATATTTAGTCCTTATAATTATTTCATGATTTCAAAAATATAAATAATGATATAAATATTAATTATATTTTTTATATGTGTATTAAAAAAATCCATATACTATAAAACTTTGAAACGAAAACACCCATTTATGGAGATGGTAGGTCATACATACGCATGAATATTATTTCCATTTAATTTTTGTATTTAATGGAAGAAAGTAAATGATATATATGTATATATATTTATATATATCAATATTATTGTATAATTACTATATTATATATATCATATAAGTTCACTAAACATATCCTTAATATATTCAATGTAGTGTGTGAACGAATCACATCGCATGAAGGGGGAAGTAGTCCAAACATCCTCAAACAAAACTATCATGATTAAAAAACATAGATTGTATAAATATATGTATTTTATAAGAGTTATATATGTGAAATTAAATAATATATATCATTTAAAAATATAGTTTTCATCATAATTCCCACCGTGAGAGGTGGTAAAGGAAAATGAACAACGATCGTTTCATGTGGCGGTACTTTGCCATACACATAACCTATATGTTCGTTATAAGTTAGATGGAAGTGTGTGTAAGTGTAGGTAAAAACATTAGTATAAAAACATATCAGTATATTAAGGACACAATTTTTTTTTAATAAGCATGGAATAATTATAATTTAATGAGTTGAGAAATAAAATAAAACAAAGGATCTTGAGGAAGGGTGTTACATCTTAATCGTGTAACTCTTTTTTGTTTTCACGAAAGGGATTCCTTGGTGGGTTTTATGAGAAAAGTGATGATTAAAGGAGGATGTTTGGGATGTGGGTATGTGTATTAGGTATATTTTGTCAAATCCTAATATTTTTAGAGGTGTTAAGAGTGGGTAGAGGTGGTGGGATATATAGTTAAGGGAGGGTACATACTTTTAATTTTTTAAAACATGTTCGGTTTACCAATATTCTTACCAAAAAAAGTAATAAAAAACAAAAAAAAACTCAATAATGGAAGGTTCATGGACTAATAATGTCAATAAAATGGATTTGGGTCATGTGTCGAGGTCATTTGTGTCTTTAAATATAAGTTTTATTCCCTTGTTTAGCTTAATTTTACCTCAATCATTGTAATTAATTTTAATTACATTCACTAATATTACGGTTCAAAAAATAAGGTGAAATTATTATACATTTTAAATAAATGTTATTAAAAATATAGAATCAATTTTTCAAAATTCTAATCACATAAGTTGCAGAAATTACTTTAAATTTAATCCCACTGACGAGACAATACTATGGCTTTTTAATTTAAAAATGATCAAAAGTATGTTATGTTATTATATCCAATTTCAATGTGATTTTTTTTGGATGAAATAAATTGAATTAAATGGTAAACATTTATTCTAATTAAAATTTAAAATATATAATATAACCTTATAAATAAATTGTCTTAAAATAATTTTTTAATTATAATTGTGTTTTTTTCATTATTCATCTAAAAATTAAATTTCAGAAAAAAATCTCAAAAATTCACCCTAAGATAATACAGAAATTATAAATTAAATTCTAAATTTATTTTATGTTATTAAATTTATAAATGTGTCTAAAACTAATTTTATCTTTTCTCACAAAAGGATATGAAAAGCAGTTCATTTGAGAAAATAGTATTTTGAAACATATTATTACTTTTCCAAAAATTAAATATTTAATTATAAATATGTTTTATTTAATTAAAACCATTATATAAAATATTTTAAAATTAGTTATTACTATTTATATTAAAAATTTAACAGTTAAGTTATAATTATCTCATTTAACTAATTATAACAAAAAAATGTTTCGTAGAAACTTACTATTGCGTGTAACATACTGTAAGAACCCGGACCTTCTTTTCAGGTATGTTTTTTCCATTTTCTAGTGTTTTTGAGAAAAGGGGAGTTTCTGGAAATTTTTGATGTACACGCTCTGTACTTTTTGAGTACATGTCATGTACTTCCTTACCACTAAAGGCTGTGTGCTGGAAGTGTAGGGGATACACACGCTATTGTGTAAGGGTGTTTGGAGGCCGCTTAAAGAGAAGTACGAAAAAGGAGAGTACACGTCGTTTACTCCAAAAGTACATGCTGTGTATTTTGTTTTTTTTCATTAAATGCACCAGGGTCACGTCTAATCTCTATAAACATCTCCTTTTAGGTCTCATTTAGCCAAGAGCTCCCTAACGACTGTAGATCTTTGACGAACCCCCAAGAGATTGTCCATCCTCCGAATCGAACTCCATCAATTGTGATGGAATCGCATCGATGAGTTCTCTCTTCAGCTGGAACATCATTTCATTATTTCTCCTCATTTCCATGTTATTGTGGGTTGAACTTTTTATGCGTTTTCTTAGATCTATGGCGTTCTAAGGGAATTCAAACCTCGTGGATCAATTATATTGATCTCCTAACCCTGAGGTAGGTGTTTTGTGCCTTTCTGTAGAGAGACCTGGACTATTATGTGAAAATTTCACCAATACCCTTGAACAGGGTATTACGTGTTTATGGTATTGCCCATGTTGTTTGCCTTCTTTGCTTGTATGCCTGATTAGAGGTAATTATTTGTGAATAGGGTAATTTTTTGTGCTTTGGATGTATTTCCTATGCATGTTTTTCCTATTTATGGTCGTTTGGTCTAGTTCTTCCTGTTAGGCTATTTCCAGTTCCATGCCTAGTGTTTTAGGATGAAGTGTTCTTTTTCTAACTTGTTGTAATGCTGTAGAATTATATCCAAGTAGTTCTTGAGGTTTACTTTGGCCGTTACGTGATTCGATACTTTCTGACTTTACACAGGGCTGTGAGAACCTAGTATAGTAGACCATAGAGAGAATGGATGTAAGGTTTTCTCCCGAGTGTCTTTATAATTTACGATGCAAGACCACATGGGGAATGAACGTTGAGTGCTACCTCAGATAGTCTGTAGTTCCTCGGTGTAGGCCATAGAGGGAATGTGACTTAAGGGCTTCCCTAGAGAGCCTTTAGTACCGATACGAGACAATAGGGATAATTGACGGTGAGTGCTTCCTCAGAGATTCTATACTTTAGCTGAACCAGAGGGGTGAGACTGTGTGTGATTCCCAGAGGGTTTATTGCTTCTTCTAGGTAGGACCAGAAGGGATAGGCTGTGAGTACTTCCCAGAGGGTTACCTGTATGTGTTATCTGCTTTTATTAGATGTTTCTTGATAATTGGACTGTGGATTGTTTGCTGTTGTGTACATTCATGTTTACTGCTTTCTGTACTTTTACATGCCATGTATTCACTGATTGTTAGGCACAGATCTTCGGGTGGTTGCCTACTGGGATTATTCTCACACCCTATTTGTGTCATGATTTTGGTCCCAAATAGATTATATTGTTCCAGGTATAGATAAGGGAAATCACCCTTCTACTTCATGTTCTTGATTACTGTGGAGCAGGAGAGCATGGGACCAAGATATGGTTTGCGATGTTGAGGAGTTTGTCTTCTTTATTTTTCACTTTGGTTTAGCACTATTTTATTCCAGCATTGTGGCTTGTTTGTCTATTTTCCTAGACATATATGTATCATGAATCATTTATATATCTCTGCTCCAGTTGTTTTCTTTATCATTATTTCGTTTTTACTGTTGTTTGGCATTTATTGCTTCCACTATTGTATAATTGTTATCTTACACTATGTTACTCTGCCAATGAGGGAATAGTTTCCCCACAACAAAACAAAAGGCCCTCTCTTCTAGTCGGAAACCTCTAGAGTTCAGGGAAATGCACTTGAGGCCATGTGACCAATGGGGTACAGGGCGCCTCTTGGTGGCTTCCGAAACCGGGATGTTACAAAGTGTTATCAAAGGAATTTTTTTCTCTTGACATACTGCTTGGAGCCTTTGGCCCGGGATAGGACAGAATAGGTACTTGGTAATAAGTTGTTCTTGGGAGTAGCTAACCCATGTAAAGGGAAAATCCAACCTACCTCGTTTATTTCAATTTTTTTGGTTTTTCAATTTTACAGTTGATTTGATTTCACCATTGGGTGATTCACATGTTTTTTAATATTACCGTTGATGTTATTGAGGTTCTATTTTTGTCGCAACCCGTTGAGATGAGGGTATTCCATCTCATGCATCATATAGGCACCTGCTAGAAATCACATGTCATGCATTCTTGCCATGTCATCTAGGATGCAATAGAAATTGCATTTTGTTATGATAGATGTTGTGTGGAATATTCATGATGTTGTGATAGATGCCATGATAAAAATATCTGCTTCTTGTTAGAGGATTTATTGTGTAAGATTTTGATTGAATGAACACCATGATTTTGTACTTGAGGTGTTATGGCTCCTCACGGACCAGAATTTGGTAGATCATTGACTTTTTTACATTGTTTTTAACTTTTTACAGATGACAAAATTTGATTCGCAGTGAGTATGGGCCCTCAAGGAGAGTAATTTGGCACTTTCAGAGTTTGTTTCAATGTTTTATGGGCTTCGGAGTAGTTTCTAAGGCTTATCATTTGGAAAAACCCAGAATACAAACCGTGTAGTTTTGACTACACAACATGTGTTCTTATGTTCGGGAAGAAACATTTTTTCTTAAGTACATGCCGTGTACTTTTTTTACACACTGTGTATTCTCTAACCGTGTCACAGGCCGTGTGGGTGGAGACATGGGATATGGAAGACCTCGTGGGAACACATCGTGTACTGGTTGTGCATGTTGTGTAGTGAAATCCTAGGAGTCTGGCTGTGTATTTAACAACACGGTCAGTGGAGAATCTTCTTATACTCACCATGTCCTCCTTGAACATGCCATGTAGTCTGAACTAGGTACCCGGCCATGTCACGAACAACACAGGTCGGTGTCATCCTTTCTCATACACGTCGTTTCTTCCTGGAACACGTCGTGTAGTGTCATCTGTGTAGCCGGCCGTGTGGCTAACCTCCCAACTTGTTGGGACTTCTTAGAACACATTGTGTCCATCTAGAACACGCCGTGTAGTGTGACCTGAGAACACAGGTCGTGTCACTAAAAACACCGGATAGGTGAATCTCGTTGAGTACACATCATGTCTACCTTGAACATGCCGTGTAGTTTTGTCTTAGGAGAGCCATGTGGCTTAACCGTGTAGAAGGACTCTGGCAGGGGAAGAGGATTCAGGTACAAACCATGTGTTAGGATAACATGTCGCGTGTTTGGGGTGTTACATGACCAGTTTTTGAAAAATTACACGCCCATGTAAATGGATTATGGGAACACGCCCTGTAGTCTTTATACATGCCATGTAGTCATGTTTTGTAAAACATTAATGATGTTTTTCTCATGTTCCCTTATTATGATCCTAGTATTCATTCCTTGATAATGTTGATCTAAGTTGGGCATTTGACCTTGCAGAATCATGGCACCGAGACATCCTCCAGTTGTACGCTCGTTTCCAAGCAGTGATCAGACGCATGATATGGCAGATTAGGGACTTCAAGTAGATCCTCTTATCATTCTAGTCTTGGCACCAGCTGTTATACCTAACACAAGAGCTGATGCTCAGTTCAGAGGGGGATTTATGAGGATGATTCAGACCTTCCAGGGAGCTCCGACTCCTACCACGTTTATGGAAGACTTGACGCAGGTTTTCTAGCAGCAGCTTCCCCCAACCTCCTAAGGGGAAGGAGGAACTCAGGCTGCAGAGTCATGGCTAGAAGCCATGCTAATGATATTATAGAATCTGAAGATGACTCTAAAGAGGAGGGTCAATATAACTACCAATATTCTATGGGATTCCGCCAATAGATGGTGGGATGTGATCCCACAGGCGAGTCATCAGCAGGTTATGGCTTGGGAGGAGTTCCATTCCATCTTCTATAAATACTTCTATCCGGAGACCCTGAGGGTCGACCGAGCCCAGTAGTTCATGATTATAGAGTAGGATACTCTTTCTTTCATGGATTATTCCTCATGCTTCAACATGATTCAGCACTTTACACACTTCCTGGGAGGATATGGGTTATTCTTGGAAAGGGAGTTCGAGGATGGTCTCAGGCAAGACATCTATTCCATGGTGAAATCTTCTGGTTGACTTCAATCACTTCTATAGTCAACCAGTCACTAATCACAGAGCGCAATCTAAGGGATTCTGGAGTTGTGATCCAGGGAGGCTCGACATCTGGAGTTAGCATCCCTCCAACTGATACTAGGAAGCACCGCAGGGAGTCTTCGCGCAGTGATTAAAGGTGGAAAGACACATCTTCTGGAAGCCAGGTGGTATGCTACCATTGTGGAAGGGCTGGACATATGATGATGTAGTTCCAGATAGACCCAATGGAGTTTCGATCATGTGGAAAGATGGGTCACTTTCAGCATTTTTGTTAGATCTTCTCACAGGCAGCTGGTGACAGGGGTTATTCTATGACTCTGTGTTCGGGAGCAGTGCTGCCAGATTCTCACCAGTCTGGGAACTGGAGTTCTTCCTGTCGTTCAGGCTGAGGTGGATGTCATGGATGTGGTGGTCAGTCTCCAAACATTTAGCGATAGTAGAGTGGATCAACTATAAGTTGTCAGGCAGGGTCACAGGGCCGTGGTACAGGTCCGACATTTGTAGTGGAGTAGACCCAGCCGGAGTAGGATCCCGGACCTTCTACAGTTCGAGGTACATTCCTAGTTGCATAATTTTTATCTTCAGATCTTTTCGATAGAGGGGCTTCCCATAGCTTTATCTCTGTTACTATTGTGGAGATCCTTTGGCTTTTTATCTTTTCATCTGTCGATATCTGGATTCCAGACACTCCGTCGGGGACAAGAACAGCTACTGTATGTCAGTTCAAGGAGTTCCCTCTAGAGGTTGGTGGGTGTCACTTCTTATAGTTTCTCTATGTCCCAGAGATGACAGGCTATGATCTCATTCTCGGAATGGACTGGCTAGTTCCCTTCCAGGCAGTCATCGACTGTTATCATTGTAGGGTGAGTTTTATATCACAAGAGGGTGGATCTTTTCTTCAAAAGGGAGAGTGGGATGTACAGGAAAGTAGAGCGTGTCCTGAGCATCATGGGATAGTAGGAGTTACAACCTAGATTTCTAGTCTATATCTGGAAGACCAGGGGACATCACAGTTATCCTTCCTCCAGTGGTGGATCATTTCAGGGATGTCTTTCCGGAAGACTTTTTTTGGTTTGCCTCCAGAGCGAGAGGTTGAATTTTCGATTGAGCATGTGCCAGGATCGACACCGGTGTCCATCCCTCCTTATAGGATAGCTACACCTGAGTTGCAAGAGCTCAAGAAGTAGTTGGAGGTGTTGCAGGCAAAGGGTTTCATCCGACCCATTACATCTCCTTGGGGTTTTCTTGTCCTATTTGCGAAGATGGAAGATGACACCCTTAGGCTTTGTGTGAATTATCGGAAGTTGAACCATTTGACAGTCAAGTACCGATATCCCTTTCCTAGGAATGATGATCTCTTTGATCAGTTTCGAGCAGCCCGGGTGTTCTCGAAGATTGAATTGAGGTCTGGTTATAATCATTTTCACGTTAGGCCATCTGATATACCTCTCACAGCCTTCTGAAGAAGGTATGGCCTATACGAGTTTATGGTTATTCCATTCGGAATCACGAACACACCAACAGTTTTCATGGCCCTGATGAATCGAGTGTTCCATCCATACTTGGATTCCTTCGTGGTTGTTTTCATGGACGACATCTTGGTGTACTCTCACACTCAACATGACCATGCCACACATCTTGAGATCATTCTGTGTCCACTGAGATAGAATCAGTTATATGCTAAGCTCTCAAAATGCCACTTTTGGATAGACCATATTCACTTTTTGGGTCATGTAATCTCAGATACAAGAGTTTCAGTAGACCTAGAGAAAGAGAGAGTGGTATTTTCCTGGGGGAATCCAAAGAACTCCTTTGAGGTGCGGAGTTTTCTAGGTCTGGATGGATACTAATGATGCTTCATTCAGGACTTTTCAGGATTAGAAGCACCACAAATGGGTCCGACCAAGAAGGGTACGAATTTATTAGGGTCAGATTCTTGTGAGTCCACCTTTCAGGAGAAAAAAGGGAGGTTGACTTCAGCACTGATACAAGTATTTCCAGAGAAAGGGAATATCTACACTATTTTTTGTGATGCCTCAAGTATTGGGCTTGGATATGTGCTTATGCAGGGAGATGGAGTCATTGCGTACGGGTCTTGGCAGTTGAGGCCACATGAGAGGAATTACCCGACACACGATCTGGAGTTGGCAGCTGTTGTTCATGCCTTGTGTTTTTGGAGACATTACCTTCTGGGAGAGAATTTTTTGGTTTTCACTGACCACAAAAAGTATCAAGTTCATTTTCACTCATCGTGATCAGAATTTGAGATAGCGAAGGTGGGTTGAGTACATTTAGTCCATTGATTTTGAGATTGCCTATACACCGGATAAGGGAAACGCAGTGGCTGATGCGTTGAGAAAGAGGACTCAGTTGCAGGTACTTCAAGAGGCCAATAGTGAGTGGAAGCTTATAGCTCTATTCTCTAAGATGCATCTGGAGGTGCATGACAGACAAGGGAATAATTTTCTATATTCTATAGTTGTTACCTCTACACTTCTTGACCGAGTTCGAATGAGGCAGCTATCAGATTCTGAAGGCCTAGTCCTATAGGAGAGTGTGTTAGGAGAGGGCCATATTCTTGGATGGACCATTGTCATGGATGAAATTTGGTGTTTCTAGAGACGTGTATGGGTACCAGCAGATATACACGAGGAGCTAATGCAGGACTTTCATTCCTCAGTTTGGGCAGTTTGTCCTGGCATCACCAAGATGTATCGTGATCTGAACCGTCAGTATTGGTGGCCTAGTATGAAGATGGATGTTGCTGGTTTCATCATGAGGTGTTCCACTTTTCAGCAGGCGAATATGGAGCATCAGCAACCAGCAGGTCTTTTACAGCAGTTACCCATTCCCGAGTGGAAGTGGAAAGACGTCGCAATGGATTTCGTGACAGGGTTGCCGAGGTCTCTTCGAGGGAACGACGCAATATGGTTTTTCATTGAAAATATTTAGAAGGTCGTTCACTTCGTGCTGATCAATGAGACCTTTAGTGTTGGCGAGCTGGGATGGTTTTACATCTGTGGGATTGTACATCTTCATGGAGTTCCACAATCCATCATTTCAGATATGGATGCATGTTTTACTTCTCAGGTTGGGCATGGGCTAGAGAATTCTTTGGGTACATAGGTGCTTCTAAGTACATCCTATCACCCTCAAACATATGTCCCATTTGAGCGTACGATTCAGGTGCTTAAGGACATGCTCCGATCATGTTTTCTGGATTTTGGAGGTTCTTGGGAGAAACATATACCTCTTATAGAGTTTACCTACAATAATATTTTTCAAGCAATTATTCAGATGTCTCCTTATGAGGCTTTGTACGGAAGGCCTTGCCAGTCTCCCTTATGTTGGATGGAGGCAGGAGAGGCATCTTTGCTGGGACCTCATCATGTTCAGGACACCACAGAATAGATAGAGTTGATTCGGAAAAGGATGGCTACTGCATAGTCTCGTCAGAAGTCTTACGCTGATCAGTGGAGATGACCTCTAGAGTTCGAGGTTGGGGATTAGGTTTTTCTACGTGTCACACCAAGGTTGGGACACAAGCGGATCAGGAGATAGGGTAATCTATAACCGTGTTATGTTGGGCTATTTGAGGTGTTGGAGAGAGTTGGTCCGGTTTCCTATCGGTTGCAGTTACCTCAAAGGTACTGGGCTATGCATGACGTCTTCCACGTTTCTCAGCTCCGACGTTAAGTGACAGTCCCATGTCATGCTTTCCAACCTGAGGAAGTCGAGTTGGAGGTAGATGCATCTTTCGAGGAGAATCCAATCCGGATCTTCGATCACAGTACGAAGGTTCTCTGTAGATGGTTTGTTCCTCTAGTATGGGTGTTATGGTAGCAAGGGTGAGTACAGGATGAGACTTGGGAGAGGGAGGTCGATGTATGATCACAGTGGCTAGAGTTATTTGGGGTTTCTTCTTCTACGCCATGTTAGGGAAATTCAGGGGGAAATTTCTTTAAGTGGGGAAGTTTGTAAGAACCCATACCTTCTTTTTAGGTATGTTTTTTCCTTATTATATAGTTTTTGAGATAAGAGGAGTTTCTAGAAATTATTTATTACACGTTGTGTTCTTTATGAGTACACATCGTGTACTTCCTTACCACTGAACGCCATGTTCTGGCCATGGAGGGGACACACACACGACCGTGTAAGGGTGTTTAGAGGCTACTTAAAGAGGAATATGGAAAAGGATAGTATACAACGTGAACTCCAAAAGTACATGCCATGTATTTTGTTTTTTTTCACTAAATTCACCGAGGTCGTGTCTAATCTCCAAAAATGTCTCCTTTTAGGTCTCATTCAGATGAGAGCACCCGAACAGCCACAGATCTTTGACAAACCCCCGAGCGATCGTCTGTTCTCCGAATCAAACTCCGCCGATTGCGTTAGAATCTCATCGGTGAGTTCTCTCTTCTGATGGAACCTCGTTTCATGATTTATCCACTTTTCCATGTTATCATGGGTTGAACTTTTTATACCTTTTCATACATCTACAACATTATAATGGGATTCAATCCTCGTGGTTCAGGTATATTGATATCCTAACCCCGAGGTAGGTGGTTTGTGCCTTTCTGTAGAAATTCCTTGAGTATTATGTGAAAATTCCACAAATACCCTCGAACGGGGTATTGCGTGTTTACTGCTTTGCCCCTGTTGTTTTCCTAATTTTCTTGTATGCCTGGTTAGAGGTTATTTTTTATGAATAGGGTAATTTTTTGTGCTTTGGAATAATTTTCAATGCATGTTCTTCTTATTTATGGTCGTTTGGTCTAGTTTTTTCTATTAGGCTATTTCCAGTTACATGTCTAATGTCGTTGGATGGACTGTTCTTTTTCTGACATACTATTATGTTGTAGAATGTTATCCAAGTAGTTCATGAGGTTTAATTTGGCCATTACATGATGTGATACTTGCTGACATTACACAGGGATGTGATAACCTAGTGTAGTAGACCATATGAATAATGGACGTAAGGGCTTCTCCAGAGTGTCTTTTTAATTTACGATGCGAGACCATAGAGGGAATTGGCGTTGAGTACTTCCTAAGAGAGTCTGTTGTTCCTCGATGCATTCCATAGAGGGAATGTGATGTAAGTGCTTCCCAAGAGCTCATTTTGTACCGATACGAGACTATAGAGGGAATTGACTATGAGTGATTCCTCAGAGAGTCTATACTTTAGCTGAACCAGAGGGGTGAGAATGTGTGTGCTTCCCAAAGGGTTGCTTCCTTCTTCTAGGTTAGACCAGAAGGGATACGCTGTGAGTACATCCCATAGGGTTACATGTTTGTGTTATCTACATTGATTAGTTATTGCTTGACAATTGGACTATGGATTGTTTTCTGTTGATTACATTCCAGTTTACTGCTTTCTTTACTTTTACCTATCATATATTCACTGACTGTTAGGAACAAATATTCAGGTGGTTTCCCACTAGGATTAGTCTCACACCCTATTTTGGTCATTCTTTTGGTCCCGAACAGATTATATTGTTGCAGGTATAGAAAAGGAAAATCGCCCTTCTACTTCAGGTTCTTGAGTGTTGTGGAGATTGAGAGCATGGGACCAAGCTATGGCTTGCGATGCTGAGGAGTTTATCTGCATTATCTTGCACATTGGTTTAGCACTGTATTATTCCATCATTTTGACTTGTTTGGATATTTTCCTATACATATATGTATCATGCATCATTTATATATATCTTCTCCAGTTTTTTTTCTTTATCATTCTTCCACTGTGACTGTTTTTTTGTATTTTCTGCTTCCGCTATTTTATAATTGTTATCTTCCACGGTGTTACTCTTTCAATGAGGTCATAGTTTACCCACTATCACACCCAAGGCCCACACTGCTAGTCTGTAGCCTTTGGTGTTCGGGGAAATGAATTAGAGGCCATGTGACCAACCGGGTACGGGTCGTCTCTGGGTGGCTTCCAAAACTGGGACGTTACACACACGCTATGTTGGTGTTGTGTGTAATATACTCGATGTCGGTGTTGTGTGTAATGTATGATTGGTAATTGTAATGTATAATGTACACATATTTTATTCCCTATTAAAGAAATTTCTAATCTAGTCTAATGCATGATATCAATGAAAATTTAATTAGTTCCAGAAAAAAGGTCTATAAAAAATTGGGTGTTACATTATTCCCACTTAAAACGAATTTAACCCTTTAAATTATTCATTCATGTATAAAAACGAGGATAATTATACTTCACCACATCCTCAAGTTCCCACATAGCTACCCTTATCTAGTGATTTCTCCAACAAACATTGACCAAGTGAGTGGTCTTGTTTCATAGAACTTTCTATGTAGCATCCAGAATTTTCACTTGTTGTTTCTCATAAGAAAGATCCTTCTCTAGAGGTATCACCTCTATGTTTAGTAAATATGAAGGTTTTGGTATGTAAATCCTCAATAGAGATACATGGAACACATCACGGACTAGGGAGATATTTGGAGGAAGTTACAATTGATAGGCTACTATCCTCTTACGATCAAGAATCTCAAAGGGACTGATATACCTAGGGATTAGTTTTCCTTTATCCCTGAATCTCATAACATTATTTTAGTGAGTTATTCTTAGAAATATATTCTAAAAAACATAAAATTATGGATCACTTTTTTTGTTATCAAAATAACTTTTATTCCTCATTTGAGTTAACTAGATATGCTGCTGAACGACTCTAACATTCTATGCCATTTCTTCTGCAGTCTCAAGTCCCAATAGATTAATTTTTCCAACCTCATCCTTTTATGTTGGATCTCAACATTTATTCACATAGGTTGATTCTTATGTATTCATATGAATGATTTAGTGAAATATATTGTTCTACTAAAACTCAATCAGTGGAAGGTATTGATCCCAACCACCTTTGAAATAAAGAGAATAAGATTTCAATATAACCTATGGGGTTTGAATTATTCTTTCAGAATGAATATTTGTCTGAGGATGATAAGAAGTGACGAAACTCAATTATTTTTCATGTACTTTCTGAAGACATTTCTATAACATAGATCTAAACCACAGATCTCGGTCTGATACAATAGAATGTTGTACTCCGTACAACCATACCACTTATTTAATTTACATACTAGAAATCTAATCTAGAGAGAATTTTTCTTTGATAGCGATGAAGTGTGGTGAATTTTTAAGGAGAAATACAATTACCGATATATAATTAAATACATTAGAGGTTTTTTGTAGTATAACAAAAAACTCTATAGTGATGTTCTCCCATTTCTATTCTGGTATGGGTAATGATTGAAACATCCCCATTGACATTTACCTTTCATCCTTAAATTATTGGCATTCCATGAACCAAGATATAAATTCTGAGATATCTCTCTTCATTCCATCCCACTATAAGTATTATTTTTAATACCTATATATCCTCATACATCCATGACAAATAGAGAATGAAGAACTATGAGCATCCTCTAACAACTCCTTCTTCAAATCTGGTATAGAAGGAACACAGACATAGTTCCGGAACCTCATCATTCCATCCTGATCAAGGGTGAACTAAGGAACATTTCGAACTTTTTTGGTAGCTCTAAATCATCCTTATATGACTCATTAATCTTCACATGGATATAGGGTCGAAAATTCATTTATGAAAGATAACGACTTTCCCCTTCCTTCCATATTTCTAGATCCATACTTTCCAAATCCATAAAAAATGGATCTTTTGTGATCCTCATCATAGATAATCTAGCACTGTCCTTTTGAATCAAAGCATCATCCACCTTGTTCACTTTCTCAGGGTGATAATGTATTAAGTAGTCATAATCCTTTATCAAAATTAACCATACTCTACGGCACATGATCAACTAATTCTTTGTGAATATATATTTTAGACATTTATAATTAGTATATATATCACACTTTTCTCCATAAATAGGGTTCCTAAGTATCTTTAATGAAAAAACTACTTCTACTAACTCCAAATCTTGATTTGGGTAATTTTTTTAGGAATCTTCAACATCTGTGAGGTATAAGCGATAACCATATTATTCTACATAACGGAACATACCAAAGCCTTCCATGATGCATCACTAAAGATTAAAACCCCTTCTCCACTACATGGTAAAGTAAGAACAGATGTGATAACCAACCTTATATTCAGTTCAATGAAATTTTCCCCACATTAATCTGTCCATAATAACCTAACACCCTTCTGAGTTATCTTGGTTAAAGAATTAGTTATTCATGAAAAATACTTCACCAAACATCAATAACGACCATCTAAACCAAGAATTATATGGATCCCAGACATTATGATGGGCCTAGGCCATAATTCAATAGCCTCTATCTTTTATGGATCTACTATTATAGCATCTCTTAAGATAATTTGATCCAAAAATGAAACCATTTCGAGCCAAAATTAACACTTTTTAAATTTTTCTTATAGTTTCTTATTCTATAGGATATTTAGTAAGATAATAAAGTGGTATTAATGGTCATATGTTGTCTTTGAATAGATAAGAATATCATTTATAAATTCTTCCATAAACTTATTGAGGTAATCCCTAAAGACTCTATTCATTAAATTCGTGAAGATAATATGAGAATTCATAATCCAAAGATTCATTACTATATATTAATAGTTTCCATGCCTTGTATGAAATTCCATCATTGTATATCCTCTTTATTGAATCTCAATTGATGATATCTAGAGTAAAGGTAAATCTTAGAAAAGTTATGAACTTCCCACAATTGATTAGATAAGTCATCAATACAGGGAGGATGATACATGTTCTTGATTATGATCTTGTTTAAATCCCTATAATTAATGTAGAGTATCATAGATCAATCGTTATTTTTCATAAAAAGTATTGGTAAACCAAAAAGTTG
This sequence comes from Viscum album, assembly GCA_963277665.1. Taxonomy (NCBI): domain Eukaryota; kingdom Viridiplantae; phylum Streptophyta; class Magnoliopsida; order Santalales; family Viscaceae; genus Viscum; species Viscum album. Next base: position 620,996,071 of record OY728150.1, on the reverse strand, counting down.
CACACTTGTTCAAATAAATATCTTACTATGGTTTTCTTGGAGTTTCTTCTTTAATTATTACAAATGAATTGGAGCCATTCTCTAGGGAGTGTTTGAAATTGGTGAATAACCAAGAATGAGTTCTATTGAGAACTCCACATCAGGTTTTGGTGGAATTATAAGAAACCCTTCGAGAAAGACATCCAAAAATTCCCATATAATAAGAATGTCATCAATATCAATTTCCTTAGAACAATTTGAGATTAACAACCCTTATGAATAGGAATTAAGACCTAAAAACTAGATTAAATTTCCATAGTAAGTTCATACTTATCATCACATTGATGGAGGATCATAAATGTTTTTTAAATGTCAAAAATAAATTCTCTTCTCTAATAATTTATTTGATATTTATGCATATAAATCCAATCCATTCCTAATATGACAACAAATTCATCCAAAGGAAGAATACAAATATTTTCATGAAGCATATAACCACAAATTTCTACCAGAGAGGAATACTATACTTGAGATGAAACCATCGTACCATTGAATATTTTTACTACTAATTCCACATCTAGTAATTTCAGTGGATTCTTAATACCCGTATCAAATTCTTTATATATCATAGAGTGATTAGATAAAAAATAAAATAATGCATTAGAATTTCTAGAGTGGATGGTAAGTGCACCTTTCACCACATCGTTCTTGCACCACTCGTTAGAAACGATGGTAACATGAGATTTCCCCTTTTCCTTTGGTTTAAGAGGTTGCTGACATTGATCATGGTTATTATCCAATGGGTTTTGGAAATAGTTATCATAATTCCAATTCACCTTACACTTTTTTCACTAAATTTTGGGATGTGCATCATGTTATTCTTCATCTCCATTCTCACCGTTATATAAATTCTTCCCATCAATTTGGAAAAAATACTCGAAGAAATTAACTTAAACCCTTAAAAAATTTATTATACCCATTAAAGAGATTTCTTCTACGGTTCTTTTCCACACTAAGAGCATAATGGAAAACTCATATTCTTCACTTCATGGTTTTTACATTTTCCTTTAAACACCATATACACACTACGTAATATTTTCTACATGGAAGGAATTTCTTGTCCTCTATATCTTGGACATGATTTGTTAGGGGTCCTTCCCCTTAACCATTCCCTGAAGGTCGGTACTGTATTGTCTCCTAATCCAAGAACAACGATCCCTTTAGAGGGAATTCCTAGATTTAGTAATTGGAATACTTCTAGTGTGTCTAGAGTGAGATCCTATATTTATCTTTATTCCTAAGGTGGAGTTATTGGTATCAACCTGACCAACACTATGTACTCACTGATCCTCTAATTAGTTATAAAATCCAGATTCAGTTTGTTGGTATCACTCCATGTCATTGGAATTGATCCTCGTCTATGTTTCTTATCTCTTAAAACAATCAGCATACTCTTTCACGAGATTAGACTAGATGATTAGTACCTCTCATAAGGTTTAAATAATTACTATTAGAAACAGAATTATGTTATCCTAGTTGAGTGCTTTGTGGATCCATTGAGTTAGAATCCAAGGCATGTCATTCTATGGTTGTGACTTACCTCTAGATTCTGTGTATTTGTTGAGTGTATCTATATATTATTGTTATATGTATTGAAGACATATTTCTATGTAGATATGAATGAAAATTCCTTTGTTGAATGTTTTATGGTTTTAGGGTGTCCTACTGAGTATTTTTATAATCTCCCATTCACAGTATTTTCCCGAACGTGTCATGTCTTGTGCAGACGATTGACATATTTATAGAGTCCTAAGTGGACCATGAATAGAATGTGCTCAGTGATACTAGATAGATCAAGGACTCTTTCTACGGATTTATAATAGCTTTTTGAATACATTTACATTCAGGGTGGACCTATTTTACAAACTCTTTTTGATGGGATTGTATTTGGCCCCGTTTACTTCCCTTTACTTCATATCATACTCTGGTTGTGGGATATAGATGTATTCAGGATTTGGTTGTTTCGTTGTTTTTACATTTCATCATTTCTTAGGCTTGGAGATGTGTTTTTATGTGGGTAAAATTACTTAGAAAATTATTCTGATGTTAGTGATATGCCATCTCAGGGCTAGTCACCAGCTATTGGCCAATTGGTGGCGTGTTTAGGGAGTCACATCTGAAGCCCCACTAGAACGGGTCAACACATATCACATGCAGTGTAGTACCCCATATCCTATGGGGGGACCCCCAAAAGTTGTGTGGCCTAGTAATGGTGACATAACATGTCCTCTAGGAGTACATAGACATGGACTCATCCATTTACATAGACAGGTACACAGACACTACACAAAGGACATGATCATAGCCAAGAGCATACGACCAGGCCCTAGGTATCCTAGACACATCATGTAGTACCCTTAAAATACATGTAGTACTACATGTCTAGGGATCTGTATTCTAGAAAGGACATGACCATGGAATGTAATAGGGAAACATAGTGTGTGGACCCCCTTACACACCATGTAATTCTTTAAGAAACATCTTCTTATCACATCTCCCTTCGTTTTAACTTGGATTTGGGCTCGTGAAGAGATTATCCCGAGTGTTATTCCATGTAGAACATGATGGTATCCTTAATAATATATGTTGAAGAACAATGTGATAATTCATATTTGTGATGGTTCTTTAGGAAGTTCTTAATAATGATAGTGATTATAATGGATCATCGGAGGGAGTTCAGGGTTGGAAATCCCCCATACTCATTCTAGTTTGAGTGGAACTCTCTTTTCATGTCACAGAATGGGTCCTCAACCTATTACGCATCACCAAAATATTGTATTCAGTCATGGGTTTCCTATAAATTGAGTAAAATATTCCTATTATTTTAGGGAATTGGTCCTCTACATATTGAGTTTCACCCTCTTGTTGAATCGTGGCTTTGTTCCTCTTCATATCGAGTGAAACTATCATATCGTATTAGGGCATGGTTCTTGATTAGTTGTGTGGGACATGCTAGTGGTACCCAATAATGTGTTTCCTACTTTTTTAGCGGAATCCTCTTACTATATCAAGGAATGAGTCCTCTATCTTCTGAGTGGAACCCTCCAGTCATATAAGGGTATCAGCCCTATATATACTTAGTAGAACCCTCCGGTTTTACCGGGGTATGGTTCCTAGACCTATTGAGTGGAACCCTCCTATCATATCTGAGAATGAGTCCTCAATCCGCGTAGTGGAATAATGCTATCATAGAAGGTAATGGATTCTTTACAAACTAAGTTCAACCCTCATGTCGTAACAAGTAATGGGTCATCAACATAGATATTATTCCCTATTGGGCTGTGGAGCAGTGGCGAGGCATGAACCCTCCTCCCGGCATCTTTATAAAAACACACTAGATGCCAATAATCATTGATGAACCTTGGGAACTACATGCAGGATCATAATCCTAGGCTGGCTATGAGATTGAGATCCCATTTCTCTCTCATATGAGGATTTTAAGGGGCATATATTTTGGTTTTTGGGGTTTTTCTTCCCTATTACATGGGATGAGATGAAGACTCCTAACATTGCTCATGTTTCTACCCCTTAGGGTTTTGGGGAATCCTAATAGGTATTTAAATACTCACCTTTTATGGGATTATCCTATACGTGTTGTTTCTTATACAAATGATGGACTAATCAGTAGTGATTTTAGAAAAGATTAGGGATATCCTGGTGTATTTGACCACATATAGTGGTCAGGGATTGGAGATATTGATCCAGGATCTCACATAATTTCATTTATAGTTATTGTTAGGTTGAGACATTTTATTGATTGGGACTATATTTTTTCCTCTAATTATCATGTTTCTCTATCTTACTCTTTTTTATTCTCTATAGGTTATTACATGCATGGTTTTCAATCCAGATCTTACTATCTTTTATTAATAATCATCTTCACCTTTACGTGGATATGGTTGTGTGTGTGGGTTCATAGGTACATTAGGAAATGTCCTCTCAAATTAGTTATGTCATTCAATGCTTGTCCCTAGTCTTTGGCCTATAGAAGAGGGCATGGGGTTGTTACAACTAAACCTCCCTCCATCTAGGTAGGTGTCGGTGGGTCGGGTCGTGATAGATTGAAATCAAAGGAGGATTGACCTCATGATGGTTTTTGGAGTTTTATCCCCTTATGTGTTTTGGTTGGGAGCTTAGGTCTACAATGTTAATGTGTATCGATCCCAGAGGATCCAGTGTTTGTGGGGTGGATGATGTGTCTATTCACCATAACAGAGACTAATTTCTTTATTTAGATGGAATATTGTGACATTGGTTATAGTGAACAGTGGTGCATTAATCATACATGAAAGAGTTATTAGGATGTTCTTCTGGAGTCAACTAACCATATCTCTATATATGTATATAAATATATATTCTAATATGACCATGGTCAGTCTTTATTAAATTTTCAGGATTCCTCCATGAATATATATAGTTAGGTTACCAATTTTGAATTATGAAAATGACACAATGAGTGATGATACATTTATTTAGGGGCCATATCGAGAGATATTTCCTATTGGAAGGTAGGTATAATCACCTCTACTTTTTCGGATGAAAATTTTATCAGTATAGATGGTTGAGGATATGAATAGGATTAACAAACTCCATGATTTCCAATTCCAGAGGCCACTGAGGTTCTATAATGAGTTAGATCTCTATGAAGAAAAGGATTGGATTGAGTTAGTGATTTGAGTTTTCAGGATTTTATAAACCCCAACTAATTAAATAATTGTGTAGTAAGATATCCTTTTCCATGGAGCAGTTGGGAGATGGTGGAGCCTATTCATGCAGACTCGTAATGAGTTAGTACTCACATGGTCTGAGTTCCAGTAGCTATAACATGAGGAGTAATACCAATAATTCTTGTGATCTGTTTGGATTCAAGAGATTTGGGACCTACAGTTGGATGGGATTATTTTTTTTGAGTATGTTGTGAGGTTCATTAACCTTACAAGTTAATTTCTTGAAATTAATCATGATGGATACTTCTAGGCATGGATGCTTGATCAGATTCTTGGTAGAGACATCTATGTAAGTGTATTACCTCTTAGTATTCCCACATAGGTTGGGGGGATATATCAAGAACTGGTGACAAAGATCATCCTATTCGAGGGAAACCATATACATGGAGAGAGATGTGGGATTAATATGAAAAATTCATATGTAGTAGCTACTAGTTGTAATTCGGTAGGGTCTTAGTATAGGATATATTCTCATGTGCAGAGTTAAGAAAGTAATAATGTAGCTTTGGGACCACATAGAGGACTAAGGATGCCTGTTTGGGGTTGATGATATAAATATGATAAGAGGCATCACATGTAATGTGATTTCCCAATCCAACTTATCGATGAAGGTGGGAAGGTAGTAGAAAACCCTCCATGGAAGAGGCAACGTGGTGACCATGGTTCTCCTAGAAATTACCACAGTGGTGCCCAAGGAGGCAGAGCTAGAATAGGAGTAGGTGGGGATCCCAGAGTAGTAGAAACTAGTAGTGGATGTAGTTATGAGTTATTTACACCACCACTACTAGAATTCCCATACCATGATCATGGAGTTGTCATTCAACACAATGGGTAGCTACAGGATATCATGCCTTATAACCCAACAACTCGCAAGAAGATTATAGGTATGATATGTGTTTATTCTAATCTTTCTTCAGTTATAATTGAGATAGGTATGAGTCATTACTTCATCTCCTTACCACTAGGGTGAGAGTTGTTCCTACCAGTTAAGACATTATCCCAATATCATATCCATGATGTTCGTTCAGGGAACACTTCTTCAATATCTTTGATCAACCAACAATGAAATCGATCGGTTAGAGGAGAGAGATTCTCATGGAACCAACTTGTTTTCATGATGAGACCTTATGAAATAATCTTAGATATAGAATAATTTTCCATGGTCTACACCCAGATTGACAATCACCATAAGAAAATAATATTCCTTCAAATTTATGGGAAGATAGTTTTCTTTTGTAGGGGAGAGAGATCATATGGCAGAGTGAGTGGGTCTTGAGAGTAGAAATAAAATACCCATGACCCATAATTTTGATGTTTTATCCTATATCACAATTGGATATTTTGGAAAATGGGTTCCTTTAGTCAATGAGGATTATATAGATGTCTTCCTCAAGGATGTTATAGGATTGCCACAATGGATTTAGTTGGTGTTTTTCATCAAATTGCACCCTGAGACAACTCTGTTAACTTTTGAGGCATATCAGATGGCCCTTATCACGATCTGGGAGATGAGGGTAACAGTTGGAGGACTTGCGAGTGATGGATTTTATCAAGACCAACGTATCCCCAAGGGTAGCTCCGATGTTGTTTATGAAAAAGGATGATGGGATCTTGCATCTTTTTGTTGGTTAATGTTTTCTGAACCATGAATTAATATGGAACATGTGCTCCTTTCTATGTATTGAATACCTCATTGATTATTTGTGAGGATAGAGATGGTTCTTGATAATCAATATCAGTTCTAGATACCACTAATTGATAGTATATAAGGCTAATATTCAAAATATGGAATTATGATTTCACCACAAACACTATGAGTTCCACATTATTCCTTTCGATTTGATTAATAAACTCACTAGGTTTATAGATTTAATTAACCAAATATTTCCATTAATATTTTGACCTAGTTATATTTTTCTTCTTTGAAAATATATTGATATACTCAATGAAAGAGGAGGAGAATACATAGAAAATGAGGATGGTCCTAGACTGACTTCGGGAGCACAAACATTATGGAAATCTATCAAATTACCGATTCTAGATACAGGAGGTTCACTTTCCATGGAATTTCATTTCGGAGAATGGATTATTCACATACCCAGTGAAGATTGATGCAGTGCTTTCTTAGGATCCACCCAAGAGCATGTCAACAGTGCAGTGTATTTTGGCTTGGCTATAGAAGGGTTACTTTGGAATTATTAAGGTTTGAAGCCCCTTTGAACACCCTGGTATGAAAATAGAATCCTTTTACCCATAATGAGTTTTTCTAAATATAATTTGAGGAGTTGAGTTTCAGGCTAACTCTTTCTCCAATTCTGAGGCTAATAGAGGAGGGTGCAGAGTAATTATTATATTACGATTCCTCTAGAGTTGGGATTATAAGTGTGTTGATTTAGAGGTATGAATTGATCACATATGATTCAAGGTATTTGATACCCCAAGATAAGAACTAAATGAATCATGACCTATATTTTGAAGAGGTAGTACTCTCCTTGAGGATGTGGAGGCACTATCTTTTAGGAGAGAAATTTATTGTTTACTTAGACCATCATCTTATTAATTATGTCTTCACGTAGAGAGACTAAAACCTATGATATTGGTACTGGATGGATTTCATGATGGACCATGACTTACAGATAATCTATAATTATGGTAAGGGAAACATGCGAGCATATTCCCTTAGTAATAAGTCCCTTTCCCATCAAGTGGAGGATGCATCTAATCAGTTTCCTTCGTTGTAGCTGACCTTGGTAAGGGATGACCATATAGATTATCATCAGTCGATGGTGTTGAAGCTTATGATTATTCATCTATAAAGGGAGGCTTTGTTGTGAGCTCCTTGTGTAATAGATATCATTAGAATATTCACCAGACATATTCTATAAAAATTTATTTCATGTTATCATTTTCTAGGGATGGTTGGTGGTTTTAGTTGCGATGTGAGAGGTGGGGATGTGGGAGTTTCACACTTCTTATTTAGCTACATATCCTAATGTAGAGAAGAAATATAAGAACATTTATTGGAAAATTTGGTTGACCAGAATGAGTTGGATTGTTTTTGAGTTCTTCTTTCAGTGTCTCCCATGTATGCAAGTAAAAGCTGAGCACCATGTCCCAACATTATTTTTATAGCCTCTTGAGATCCCTATGTGGAAATGGGAATGAAAATCTATAGAATTTGAGATAGTTAATTCATGAACAATTAGAATCCACGATTCCATCTGGGTGGTAGTTTAATGACATACCAATTCAACACAAATCCATTCTATCATGGAGCTGTGTTCAATGGAGAGTTTTGGGTAGTTGAACATCTAAGAGATCATATAAATCCATGGGGTTCCCTCGATTATTGTATCTGACTATTATGTGTGGTTCATTTCCGATTTGTATAGAGGAATACTAGGGGAATTCATGAACCAATTGAGAATGAGTAAAACTTTTCACCCCCAATGGATGGGAAGACCGAGAACAATATCCAGGTGTTGGGGGATATGTTGAGGGCATGTGTGTTCGACTTTGGCAGGAGTTGGGAGGATCACATACCATTAAATGTTTTTTTAAATATTGCATATCTCTAAAATATCATCATTACATCTTTATATTCCCTATATGAAAGACCCTACATGTCTCCCTTATGCTGGTTTGAGATTGGTGATCCATCTCTTGCCGAGATAGAGATGGTGTAGGTGATGATGGATGAGCTCTAGGTGATCCATGAGTGGTTAAGAATATCCTAGGGAAGGATACCATCTTATTAATATTAACATTGTAAGTCCTTGGAGTTTTAGAAGGGAAATCGTGTTTTTTAAGAGTCATCCCACAATGTGGATTGTGGAGATTCCACTAGGGAGTCAGGATATCCTTGAGATTCATTAGGCCATTCAAGATCTTACAGAGTGTTGGTGAGGTTACATATATCATCTTCTTACCCCCATATTTATAGTGGGTGCATGAAATCTTTTATGTAGTGGATTTGAGGAGATACTTGTATGATCATACACACATTATTAATTGGGGTGAGATTGACATTTTGGATGCAATGACCTTCAGGGAGTACTCTGTGCAGATCTACGATCGATAGGAGGGGATCCTATGTAGACACAAAATTCCTCTAGTTCATGTTTTGTGGAATTATGAGAGCTTGTAGGAGAGCACATTGGAGTGAGAGTGTTATATTTGGGCTCAACATCCCCACCATTTATCATATTTTTTTATTTTGGTGAAAAAATCTAGGAGGGAATAATGTAGAGACTTTTTTTATTTTTTATACCTTGAAATACTTTATGAAATGTTTCTAGAGCCAAGAACTGAAATAATGGAGAATTTTGAGGCCTGATGATCCTAGAGTAAATTTTATATAAATAGTATATATATATTTATATAATATATGATGAAAGAATTGGTTTTCCTGAATAATGGTATATCTCTTGATCAGAGCCCCAAATAAAAAATTTGAGACCACAGTTGAATCTATTATGAAAGGTTTAACCTAGGTGTGACCTAAATTTGGTCGGTACTAGATGTTCAGATGAGGATTCCTTTGGCGGGAAAGTGAAGTGAAGTGAATAAATTAATTTATTTAATACCCATAACCTATTTTCTCAATATAAATATGTGGTTATGGTGAATCTCCAGGGTTAGCCACATAACAATTGGATCGTTGAGATGAGTATTCCAACAACCATTATTGTACAATCGATATTAGATGACAAACGAAAACCAGATTAAGGAGAATCAAGGAACATATAATATAATGAGTCCCCTCCATCATTAGCAGCCATGTTCTTCTCCAATTATTGATCTGAATCAAGGTAGGACTTCCCAATTGTGGTTTCCACCATTATCATGATTAAATTTTATATATATTGATCTAATTTGAATTAATAATTTTCATGATCCTATGTATGGAATTATTTTTTTATTAAATTTATTATTGATTATACCATGGAATCCCATTTTCAATTCCCCAATCCTATGATCGTTTTTCAATAATGTTGGAAAACAAAATTATAATCTTTTTCATGTTTCTTTCCCATAAACGTTTTCACGTTATTTATTTTTGGACTATGGGGTCATGAATTAACTATTAATGGGTGGGTCAAAGTATGACCAGGCCCTTACTATTGATGTAGATGTGTGAACAATGACCATATATATGTTTCAAGGATGAATCAGAGGTGTTTTGGGGTAGAGGTGATGTCTTCATGGATTCAGGATCTAAATTTGAGATGGAATTATCATAAGAAGAAAACAAGGAACTCAAAAACATTGATAAGAGGACTGGAATATGATTTCCAGAAAATAGAGGGATAAAATTGACCATTGGAGGAGTTTTCCCCCGATTTCAGGAGGTCAAAGGATGGGAATCGTGGCCGAAAGGAAAAATCTAGAAACTTAATGAATATTTAGTGTATTCTATGAAAAAATCAACTACACAACATGTATAAGGATTACCACACTCGGTATATTCCCCTAGAAGAGGTGGCTAGAGTTTTCGAGAGAGATAAATATCACAAACCATGTGGAACCCCCACACGATGTGTGATCCTATGAAAGCATCTTTGTGTGTACTTTGGGAGTATATTTCTACGAATATATGGAGATATATGACTAGGTACACAAACAGGACCCCATATACATGGGAATAACCAAGGGTCCATAGGAAATCCCCCAGTGGTTGAGACATGCCATAGAGTACCCTTATATTCCATTTAGTTCTACATGGACAAGGATCCTATTGACGCTCCTTTCCGTCATAGAGTCTAAACGAATGAAAAGGGAAATACCATGAACCCAAAGTTATTCATCCTCTGAAGAAACATAAAAAATTTACAAAGGCATGAACAAAGATTCATTTTCACTTGGGCCGCGCAAGTTCCACGAAGGTCGCGCAATTATACTTGCGCGCCGCGTAATGGTCATGCAGGTGACTTGAGCTCCCTCTTCGAACTTCGCCCAGGGTGTTCACCTACCTATAAATACCCCCGGTGGGCCCCCCATTTCAAGAAAAAAATTCCATAAACTCATATTTGAGATCTCGGCTCCCTAGTCTCTTCTAGAACCTTTTGAACACTTATATGGAAATTTCTTACCTAGAACGGAATATTTAAAGAGGGGGAGTAAGGCCTAAGTGTTGTAACTCATCAACACTTGCGTGCCTATGTAGCCAGCCCTTATGGGAAATGGCCACACTTGCGCGCCGCCTTACCCATTCAATAGAAATTGCGCGCCACCCTTCTGGAATCCACTAGGGATAATACTAAGGGCTTGGTCCAAGTCTCACCCAAGTATTACCATAAGGGTTGACCGTCGCGCAAGTACCCATGTGTCACGCAGGTACACCTGCGCGACCAGGACTTTCACGCCCACGCAGGACTTGCGCGCCCCTCTATTTTTGGGTGCCCTTCCTGCCCATTTCACCTCTCTTATGACTATCCACCTCTCCTATTAAAGATTCAACCTTCAAAACCCTCTTCAAAGACATTTATGATGTGGTTCCTTTGTTGGATTCCTTTTCTGAAAGGAATTCTATGGAACATCTCTCAAAACCTAGTGATTTACACATCTTTATGTCACTAAGGTTAGAGATTTCATTCATTCAACCTCATCCTTTAATATGAGAGAATCCTTAATTTGGGCCTTCTTTTCAGAAGTAAGCCCCATTCCATGTTCTCTTAATTTGGGAATCCTCCTTAGAAGTAAGCCCCAAGTCCCCTAAACTGGGCATCCTCCTCAGGAGTAAGCCCCAGTCCTAATTTCCCGAATCTGGGATTCCTTTTCCAGAGTAAGCCCCAATCTCAAGGTTCCCAAATCTGGGCATCCTCTTCAATAGTAAGACCAAACCATAATTCCCTTAACCTGGGATTCCTTTTTAGGAGTAATCCCTACTCTCAAAGTCTAAAAATATGGGCATCATTTTTAGGAGTAAGCCCCAAGTCCCTTAATTATAAAATTCCCTTAACCTGGGCCTCTTCCTTAGAAGTAAGCCCCAGTTTTCAAATCCCTTTAACCTGGGCCTCCTCCTTAAGAGTAAGTCCCAGTCACAAGTCCTTTAAATTGGGCCTCCTTCTCAAGAATAAGCCCCATTCATAATTTTTCTTAACCAGCTTACTTTACTTTTGATCTGGGATTCCTTCTCAAGAATAAAACCCAATCATAAGTCCCTCCTAATTTGGAAATCTTCGTCAGGAGTAAGCCCCAAGTTAGAGTATCCAAATCTCCATAGAAGCACATATACCTTTATGGACCCCGTTCCCAGACTTCTTTTCTGAAATAAGTCCTGGTCTCTATCTATTTCGGCAGTCATACATACATAAGCCCCACATCATTTCTTATGATTGCATCTTTCATGGCACAATTGTCTAGTTTTACCAATACCTCTTTTTTCTCACACTGAGCATGAATCATGTGATCTTAGAGTGTAGAATTAATTATGAAAGTTTTCTTTGAGCCATCAATAATGCATAAACATCATACTCCCTTACTCGAAGAATGTGGTTTCTGATTGCTTTTCTAAATAAAGGATACGTAGGTAGCCCATCCGCGGGTACGATCCCAAATCTGAAATAATCCTTGTCCTTATGAATGAAAATAAAATTCAAGTGCCCCACTAAGTGGCTTTAAAACCAGTATGGTCATCATAATGACCAAGAGACTTTGATATAATGTATTAAAGGACACCATTGACTAAGAATCTCTAAAAAATACAGATGATTCTCTATCGATTAAGAACCTCGAATACATATAAAAAGATTCTACGAATTTACTACATATCAATCGTTGATTATCAGATCTAAAAAAAAGCTCATTTTATACTTTGTAATTTAATAAGAATTCACGAACATAACATAAATCTATAAAGAGAGTCCCAGAGTAGACAATAATTCCCCTAAAAAAGGTGTGATGAGTCTGACCTCCCATCCTCCTGAATAATGAAAATTCTTAAGCCTTATAAATTCACAACTAATGAGAACCTACCATTGGAAAGTAGGTCCAAATGGATATAGAATCATTGGATGTTTCTGGTTCTATGAATAAACTTGTTAGAAACTGCTTGGTATGTTTGAACCCTAAATCAACGAGGTCATCCCCAATTCCAGAGGAAACAAAAAATGGTGAACCCGACGTGAATCCTTAACCAGGTTAAAATGATGTTTTACCTATTTGTTAGGCCCCTATTTAAACTCAGTGAGAGGGCCAACAAGACAATAAATGACATATAATCTTATCCAAAAGATGTAGTGGCTGGAATTATCTTGATTACGTTTGTTATATTAAACAGGCACTATTTTCCAAGATCTTCTACGTTACAGAAATGGATTCTCCTAAGTTCACACCTGTGAATACTTCTGCTGTGAATACTTCTGCTGTGAATGCCTCTCCTGCTACTCCTGCTGGATCGTCGTCCACTCTAAGGATGACATCACCTACTCAGCGTATTCAACGATGGGTATCAGATGCGCCGGTTAAGGATTACCGTCAAAATGGTACTATTCTGACTCTGGAGGCCGCTTGACAAGCCCTCCAAGTCAATAATTCACCCTGGTCATCCAGACAGTGACAACCAGTGATCAAGAAGCAGGTGGTGCCAACCACCGTCTCCAACCGTTTCGGGTCATTATCCCTAGAACGCAATCACCATTCACTCTCGTATTCTGGGGAGGTGAATGAGAAGGTCCCTCAGGGCCTTAACTCAAGGAGGAATGAGTCCTTCATGAGGTCTCCCATCAACAATCGCCGCTAGACTCGTGCGGAAGTGCGCCCTCAACATGATAAGGGTATCGTATCCAGGCATTCGGCTCAGGTTGCTCGAACCTGAGAAGGCAAGACGAACCACCAGAAGAAAAATCCGGTCAATAATGAGCAGGTTCTCATCTCTTCCATATCTGGAGAAGTCCACCAACCAAACTTGGTGGAAAGCAATGAGTGGCCACATACACCCATCCGTTTTAATTCCACTGTTTAACAGACTCGTCTGGAAGCAGCACGCCAATCCCGCCAGGCAATTCCAGCAGAGTATTATAGACAGGAACATACACCTGTTTATATATCATCAACTAGTCTACAGGCTCGTCTGACTACATACAATGGAGCCCACCAACCCAATGTGTTGACAACTAATAAATAGGCACATACACTTGCTTACACTCATCAATTCGACCAGCAGCCTCGTCTGTTAGTATTGAAGGAAGATCGTCAACCACGTTCTGTGGAGTGTAATCATTAGGCACATGCACCTTCTAGTATTGATCAAGCTTACCAAGAGTCTTGTTTGGTAGCATTCATAGAATTCAGTCAGAAATCTCCACCGACAAACAAGAGGCAGACTCAACTCTCTGCCCCCACACATGAGTACTGTCAGAATTCACTAACAGGAAAAGGAGGATAAGAGCCATAACACACACCTACTCCAAGAACGGAATTGATGTATATCCTCGTTCCGACATCTGAAGTCACCAAGCATATTCTATCAATGGTGAAAGAGCATAAGAAAATCCATGCTCATATTGTGGATGCCTTCCAGGATATTATAACAGCTTCAGCAGCATCTCAGGGAAAGACACATAAATCTATCCCTACCAGTGGAGTGTCACATCAATATTTCACTCCAAAACATACACACACCTCTGTTCCAGTCCAAGAGGGTTGTGGGGCGTACTCCCCCATATCATACGGACAACCAAGTCAGGCACATACACCTGATTTAAGTGGAGATAATCAGCCTAACCTGATCATTTCTCCTGATCAGACACATACACCTTCCCATAATGACCACTTTTGTCAACAAGTGGATCCTAAAGTGAGTAATAAGGCATCTAAAAAAGAAGACCCGCCCAACTCAGTCAAGAATTCACGAGCCAATCTGTAACAAGGCCTTGCTCGATGCTGGAGTTCTTAAATCCCTCCGACAATTACCTGTTGGAATTAAAGATTCTACTCCTTCATTTCCCAATAGTGGGAACTTTAATTCTGATGGTCTTCGTCAGACACTTCCTCATGAAGGCTTTCTTAATGACAATTCGGTCGATCTCGATGTTTCATCTTCAGATGAGAGCCACAAGAACCCTATGTGTGTTCAGAAGACCAAGGAGCAAAATGTTTCATCTTTTGCTGTAACCCACCAAGGTGGTCCTACCCATGACGATGAATTTAACTGCGAAAGTCCTCTCCACAGTTATAATGCACATTGTCTGGAAAATTCCCCAATGGAAAATGTAGTGACGATAAAGCCCTCTTATCTTGAGGCACGTGCAAATGTGGAGCCATCCATGTCTGATTCTTTACCACTAGCAGGTGAAATACTTTCTCAATCAAAGATATCCTGGGTTGTAGGGAATTCTCCGAACTACCCCTGGGTCGCCCATATTCTAATTTGATCAGTGAATTCTCTACCGATCTTATTGAATCTGATGAAGCAACAAAGAAGCACCAGCTCTGGTCTAATCAGGTAGAAGAATCTCTATAAAATGATAAATAGGATGTACTGAATATGAGAAAACAATTGGCGAAAGATGAAGTGCCAGTCATGTTTTGGTGTTCGGCTGACTCTCAATATGACATTCCAGAGATGTTGACGGAAATGGAATTCATGATATTCGTCTCATCATATGGAAAACTCTTTGTCATTTGAAAAAGAATATATTATTTTATGATGAATATGAAAATCTTTTCCAGATAATAGAAGGTTTACAATGCTAAATTTACTTGGAATATCTCTCAGTTTCTCGATATCTGAAGGCTGAAAAGTAGCAGAGAGCCCTTCAGCATTCATGCCTTGACGCACTAAGAAGATTGCACTGGTTAATTTCCAATGCCCCATCTGGTATTCATATCAGGGGATGGGGTGTTCATGGAGCACTACATTTCACTGTGCTCTCCAGTCAGAAAATCCCACCGAAAATGGTCTCATGCAATGTTATTGCCCATGGCCAGCCACAGTCAATTGGCTTTGTTTGTAATCAAAGGCTCTCTCAAGAACAGTCCTAAAATAGTTCTTCTCAAAATCAATCATGTAGAGAACAAGTTGTTGAATTACTCCTGCATCAAGAAATCAAGAATATTGAACAAGCCTCTCATTTGGAGCAAGCACATCATCAAGTAACAGAAGTGTAAGAAATCATCCAACGGTCTTTTGAGCTGGGTGATAAAAGTGGAAGCAGGTTAATGCATCCAACCAATTTACGGACTAAAGTCTGCAAGATAAAGAGATATTTCAAGAAATTCTTAGATATAGCATGTCAAGTACCACCCCATCTTGCCAGACTGGGGACTCTTTTAATCCAACCCTCAGAATCAACAAATAGGATTCAAGGAGTTGAGCAGGAACAAAAAGAACAGCCCCAATCCACCAGACTTGGGACTTTTTCAAATCCTCAATCTCTTCCTCAGAGAAATTACGTCTTCTCTCAATTAGGGAAGAATCCCCAAGATGAATGAAGAGAAAAATTATCAGGAGAATCCCTCCAAATTATTTTTCATCAAGAAGTTCCTGAGGGATCAAATCAACAAAAGGCAATGTTTCATCAGAGACATGGAAGAAGATATTATCGCAGAAATGATGATAGAAGGGATGCAATGATTTATGCATCAATTAATGTCATCAATGTCGTTGATGTTGATCCACCAGATGAGGCTCACTTAGAGGGATCAGATGAAGAGATTCCTGCTCAAGAATTTGTACGCACAGACACAAATGAAGAAGGTGTGCGTACACGAAATCAAAGGCTTACCCAGAATCTGGGTGTTCCTTCAAATAACCCACTTCCCCCTCTCCAAAAGGGATCCAACAAGGGGAACGGAAAGAATCAGGATACATACCCTTCCTCTGGAGTAGGAAAATATCTCTTACTAGAGAAAATATTTGCAGAACAATAGGAAGAAATGAAGGAACTAAGGAGGATAAATATAGAACTACTTCAGGGTAGTCTTCCTCCTAAGCGGGCTGGAGTCAGTCAGCCAAGGGAATTTGTTGTGGCTACTGATATGGATCAAGAATATCCTCCTTTAGCAGTACACCCTCACAGGTCTAATCCTATGGGTCAAGTGCAACAACAATCGGCGGTGCTACCATCAGTTTCAGTACCATCCACCACATCTATCCAAGCTCCAGTCATTGCACCTACTCAGGTCCAAGCTCAACTGGATGTTTCTCAAAAGTTAATAACTACTATTGAGTCATTAACAGCTTAGTTGGAAGCTATGGAAGGAAAACGAGCTCAAATTAAACCAGAAAAGAGAGCTTACCCTGAATGGGTTGATGCAATTCCTTCCCCATAAAATTTTTCAAGTACCACATTCCCAATATTTAATGGTTCAGGAGACCTAGAGAAACGCTTAACACATTTTGTTTCTTGTTACGATCCTATGATTGGAACCCCTCAGCAACAAGAAGCGGTTAAGCTTAGGTGTTTTGTACAATCATTACAAGGGCCTGCTTTTGGCTAGTACACAAGCTTGCAATCCCTGTCAATTACCGGGTGGGAGGATCTTCATCAACAATTCCTTATTCAATTCAGCTCAACTTTTCCAAAGACAATAGTTTTTTATCTTACAAATTGTAAGAAAAGGGAGAATGAAAGGGTTTCGGATTTCATTGCTCGCTGGAAGAGATTAACATGTTCCCTAAGCTTAGCACTCCCTCAAGAAGAATTGTTGTTGATCTGTGTGGAAAATTTGTGTGATGAATTACGCACGTCGTTGATCCCTGTGAAATACACAGGAGGGTTTAGAGACCTTACTTCGATCACTCAACAGATTGAAGATTTTCTTATGTAGACTAAGGATAAAACTCTTGTAATTTCATCAGCTCCAGGAAGGTGAATGGGTAAAGCAGGGACTGCTACAGTTATTCTTAAACAAGCACCTGTATCTGCTTTTACTTCAAAACCTTCATTTTCTCGAAGGGCTCCACCTCCCGAGCATCAACAATAGAGGTCGTTTCATCAATATTATCAAATAGATCAAAGATAGAAACAATTTGAGGATTTGAAGAGAAAGGTTTACCCTTTTTTAAATGAAAAATTTCCTGGCTACTTCATTTCGGCTCTGGAAAATAATTTGGTTCAATTTCCAAGGCCCAAGTGGCCAAATAAGGAAGGAGATGAAGACCATCCCAAATATTTCCCATTTCATCGGATGTTGGGACATCCCATTCAGGAGTGTTTTTTATTCAAGTACCTCCTACAAAAAATGGTCGACTCGGGGAAAGTTAAATTTAAAGGTTCTTCATCTCAGGTAGCATGTGTTACTGCTACAAATACAGAGGAAGAAGGCGAGTGGCAATAAGTCAAAAGAAAAAATGCGCAGAAATATGATGATTGGATGGTCAGAAAAACGATCAACTGAACTCATGCCATTTTTCGAATGCAATTGAAGAAACCAATGTGTCTTCTGTCAGGAATGCCACAGCAAAACCCTCTTCATCAGAGGGAAAATCCTCAAATAAATGACATAATTTGAAGAAAGAAGAACAATCAGAAGAATATGAGATCGTGTCAAAGACCAAGTTGTCTTTGACTCTGGAAGATTTTATGCCATCTACTTCGATGCCACGGGCACCGCCCCACCAAACGGCAAAACCTAAATTACCTAGTCAGGCAGATTCTTCATCATATGAAGAGTTAATCTTCGGTTCTATTAATATGATTCAATTAATAGATCCTTATGCCAATCACAGTTTTTATTTTGATGATCCTGAGTTCCCTGTATCAAACAGAGGAATCAGAGGGAGTTCCAGAGGTCTGGGATACAGAGGAAGACGTGGATATCCTAGAATCCACTATTCCAATCCTACCCTACCATAATTGTGTATGCATTAGAAACTCGTGGCAGAGCCCTTCAGCGAGCTCAACGAGAACAAGAAAGTTATTCCACACAAAGTAGATTTAGTCCTGGAACAGTTATTCTGGAAGATCATTTGGAGGTTCCATCTTCTTCCTCTCACCAAGTAAGTAGACCTATTCGGTCTAATCTTCCGAAGCTAGGAGTATTACCAAATCCTACCCCGATACAAGATGCATCAACATCCAAAGCCTCAACTTCTAAGGTACATGCGAAACCACATGTTCCTATTGGGAAACGCAGACCTTTAGATCAAAATTATGATGTATTGAAACACTTGGTCCAAGTACCGTCCAAGTTATCAATTCTGTATTCCATGAATTTATCAAAGGATCTTCGGGAGGCACTCATTGAGGCTTTTTCAAGTCCTCATGAGTTTGAAACTGAAATTTCTACGGCCGAAGCCTACCATGTTGAGAATAATCCTGAAAAATTCCATGCAGTGATATCTTTCATAGATGAAGAAGAATATGATGTTGTGCATGGACATATTAGACCTTTGTATTTATCTAGAAAGGTCAATGGTGTAGACGTCTGAAGATAATTCATTGATAATGGTTAAGGATTCAACCTCATCACCATTCGTACACTTCGTCAATTGGGCCTCACAGAATCTAATTTATCTCCTTATACTATGACGTTACAAGGATATGATAAAAATGAACAACAACCACTGGGAGAGATTACACTCAAAACTCAATTTGGAGATCTTGTATCCAATTCAGAATTCATGGTTGTTGATCATGGCTCAGCCTTCAACATCATCCTTGGAAGACCCTGGCTACATCAACATGCGGCTATCCCTTCATCATATCATCAATTTCTCAAATATTGTTTCAATGTTCAAGTTGGGACATTTTATGGTGATAAGGTCCCGTTCAACACATGTGAATCTCAATACATTGAGGCGGAATTATATCACATGAAGGGAAAATATAAATCCACAACAAGGGAGATTGACAAAGTTAATGCTCCATATGGTTTGGAAAAGATTCCAGTAAATTAATTTACACATGTGAGTATAGATTATGTGTTTCCTATCAGTCAAATTGACAGGATAGACCCAAATCAAAATACTCTTATGGAAACTTCCATAATTTCAATTACGCCAATCAAACCAGATATCATGTGAGAAATTGGTGATTCACCAAGAAATGATGAAATCTCAAATGGGGATGTCTTCATTTCATCTGCTGAAATCCAATAGGTCTATACTTCGCCTACCATGCCAGAAGAAGTTATAGTAATGTCAGAGGTGAATGATGATGTCGATTCTCAATCCATCATCTCCTCTTTGATACCCAAGAAAGACCCTTCATCATCAATCGGGTTAGAAATGTAATCTTCTTCTTCAAGATGTTAAAATTTTAACATCTCTTATGATCATGGAAATTCCAGTTCATCATCTACTATGCAAGTAGAAACAGAAGAAATAACACATGTTGAAGAAGAAGAGGAAGATGTCAGGGATGCTCCTCCAACATTTGAAGAGGGTATCCCTACCACCGTGGATGAACTTAGAGAAATAAATCTGGGTACAAAAGAAGATCCACGCCCCACATTAATTAGTGTGGCCATGACTCTTGAAGATCAAGAGATTTATATTTCTTTTTTAAAGAAAAATCGAGATATATTTGCTTGGAACTATATAGAGATTCTAGGGCTTGATCCTGAGGTTGCTACTCATCATTTGGGTTTTCTAGAAGAACATCGAGGATTCAAACAAGCTACTAGAAGAACACACCCAACATATGCTTCCAAAATTGAAGTTGAAGTGGATAATCTTATCAAATCTAACTTCGTCAGAGAAGTTCAATATCCCAAATGGTTGGTGAATATTTTCCCTGTGAAAAAGAAGAACAGACAAATTAGAGTTTTCATTGATTTCAGAGATATTAATCGGCATTGTCCTAAGGATGATTTTCCAATTCCGATCACAGAACTCTTAATTTATGTAACAACTGGTAATGAAGCACTTTCCTTCATGGATGGATATTCTGGGTATAATCAAATCCTAATGGCTCCAGAAGATGAGGAATCTACAGCTTTTAGAGCCCCTCAGGGTGTGTTTTGCTATCGGGTAATGCCCTTTGGCCTAAATAATGAAGGTGCAACATATCAGCGTACTATGCATCGTAACTTCAAACCATTTTTAGGTAAGTTTGTTGAATGTTATGTGGACGATTTGGTGGTTAAATCTGGGAAACGTTCTAATAACATGGCTGATTTGGAAGTCATATTCCACAAACTCCGGCAACATAATTTGAAGATGAACCCCTTGAAATGTTCTTTTGGGGTAACCTCAGGAAACATTCTCGTCTTTGTTGTACTCCATCATGGTATCGAAGTCGATCCTGAGAAGGCAAAGTCAATCCTTGGTATTTCACCTCCTAGAAATTTGAACGAATTGAGAGGAATTAAAGGAAACTTAGCCTATATTCAGTGTTTCATTGCCAATTTGGCAGGAAAAAGTTTACCCTTCACCAAATTGATGAAGAATGGAGTCAATTACCAGTGGAATGAATAATGTCAAGAAAATTCGATGTTCTCAAGAAGTATCTCATCAGTCCACCGGTATTAATTCCACCTGTTGAAGGAAGGCCACGTATCCTCTATATGGAAGCTTTAGAGGGATCATTGGGTGCCTTTCTTGCTCATAAGAATGTTTTTGGGAATGAAAACAGCCTCTACTATCTCATTCGGACTATACTTGAAGCAGAAACCCGATATTCAAATATTGAGAAGTGCTACCTAGAATTAATATTTACAGTTCAGATGTTGAGACACTACCTGCAACATCACGAGGTCTAATTGGTATCTTGCAATAACCTTCTCAAATTCATCCTTAGTCATCTAATGCTTACAGGACATCTAGAATGGTGGGCAGTTATTTTGTAGCAATTTGATATTCAATATTTATCTCAAAAGGCAATAAAGGTCCATGATCTGGATGATTTCCTTGCTGAACATCCTTCAGTAGAAGATACATATTCAGATATTGAACTTCTTGATGAGTAAGTCTTTTTTATTCAAGATAGTCTTCAAACATGGGAAATTTACTTTGATGGTGCTTCCAGAAGTCCAGCAGGGAGGAAAATGGAAAATCCTAAATTCAATAAAGTTGGGCTAGGAATTGTACTCATTTCCCTGGAAAAGGTAGTGCTACATTATTACTTCTCGTTTCTGGTATGCGGGACAAATAATGAAGTAGAATACCAAGCTCTTATCGCAGGATTGGATTTGGCACTTTAAGCGCAAGTGAATCACTTAAAGGTGAAAGGTGATTCAGACCTGGTAATCAAACAAGTCAATGGGGATTATGAAATCAAAAAAGAAGAGATAATCCCTTTTTATGATTATGTCAGATAGTTAATGGCGGAATTTCCTATGGAACCGACATTTTCTTATGTCTCGAGATCACAAAATTCCCAAGCTGATGCACTGGCTAATATAGCCACAGCTCGGGAAGATCCAAATCGGGACGAGGTAACCATCAGTATTGCCCACCATCGTACAATTTCACCTTATGTTCAAACTAGAACAGATGAAATAAATGAAATTAGTCCCATCTCTAAACCGTATGGTTTTGCTACAAGATGGATGACACTTACCAGGGAATACCATCAAAATGGAACACTTTCACCTGATAGAGCTGGGAGAGAAATAGTCTGGAGATGTGTGGTCAATTTTAAACTTTATGACAACCCTGATCACCTAGTAAAAAGTCTCTACAAAATATGTTTTGATGGAGTTCTCTTCAGATGCATTTATGGGGAAGAGACAATGGTTTTCATGAAAGAAGTGCATGAAAAAGTCTGTGGTGCCCATCAATCTGGACATAGACTATCTGATCAAATTCGAAGGCTTAGATAATTTTGGACTTCAATGATACAAGATTGTGTTGATTTCACAAAGTAGTTCCATTTTTTTCATGTACATTCCAACTTCATTCATCAACCCCCAGAGTTGCTTCATACAAATAAATACGCGTGGCCATTTTCCACATGGGGAATTGATGTAGTGGGACCTTACCCTTCGGCTACAGCCAAGCGGTTTAAGTATATACTTACTGCTACTGACTTCTTTTCCAAATGGGAAAAGGCAATACCTCTCAAAAAATTTAGTTCTAAAAGCATGTTTAGCTTCATCAAGTCTAACATCATTACTAGATTTAGTGTCCCTCATACTATATTGACGGACAATGGCACCAACTTCTGTTCATCCGAGGTGAGGAAGTTGTATCAAGAATACAACATCAATTCCAATCATTCATCTCGGTATCATGCAGCGGCCAATGGCTAGATAGTAGCCTTCAACAATACTCTTTCAAACATACTGCAAAATATGGTGGATAATGATAAGAAATCATGGCCTGATAAACTCTTTCATTCTTTATAGGATTATCAGACCACCACCCGCACTGCAACGCAGTCAACTCAATATTCACTGGTATATGGAAAGCAAGAAGTATTGCCTATTGAGGTTCAACTACCTTTGCTCAGAGTATCCATTTGTGATCAGTCATCTACAGATGAACAATCTCAAATGCGATTGGATGAATTCAAACGATTAGATGAAAAAATATTGTGCACCCTGCATCACTTGGAAATCTATCAGAATCGAATAGCACGAGCTTTTAAGAAAAAAGATTGTCTTCGTTCATTCATTCAGGGAGAATTGATATTGGTTCTCAGAACTCCAATGATACTAGGAAAGAAACCTCCCATGCTTGAGCCAAAATGGGAAGGACCTTATTCAATACATGAGGTCTACTCCAATGGATATTATTCTTTAATCTCAATGGATGGATAACTCATCACTACTCTAACAAATGCAAAATTTTTGAATAAGTATTTTGTATAAACACAAAATACATCAATCAACTTTCCATGCAGATGACCTCAAACTATTAGCACTTTTATTGTCTAGCAAGACGTTAAACTGCATCATCCACGGTCCATGCATGTGACCTTAAACTATTAGCACCCTTATTGTCCAATATGACATTAAACTGTGTTGTCCTTGCTGCAAGACTTTAAACTGCATAGTCCCTTCTGTCCATTAAGACGTTAAATTGCACCATCAACAGTCCATGCATATGACCTTAAACAATTTGAATCCCTTTCATCCAATATAACGTTAAATTGTGTCCTCTTTGTCCTTACTGCATGACATTAAACTACACAATCCCCCTTTCATCCAAGATGACGTTAAACTGTATTGTCCCCATCATCTTAGCTACAGGACGCTAAACCGTACAACACCCTTATTTTCCAACATGACGCAAAACAGTGTTCACATCCAACATGATGTTAAATTGTGTCCCAATAATACATCCTATATGATGTTAAACTGTATTTTGTCCCTGCTACATGACATTAAACTGTGCAGCACTAATAGTCCTCACTGCAAGACTTTAAATTGCATAGTCCCTTCATATGTCCTACATGAAATTAAACTATGCATCGTTAAGGTTGTTGCTACCTCTTGTTTCTAAAACTGAGTATGAATCACGTGAGCATAGAGTAAATTTCAACCATAACACCCTCTATGTGCCACTAACCATGCATAAGTCCCAAAACCATTTTTTAGGTCGTTGTCCCCAAGAACAACTTGATCACTAATTCATTATTTAATTGAACTACGCAGACTTTGATCCTTTCCTTCTAGGCTAGGTTTATAGGCAACATCTTAAAGTTCAATCCCAAAACCAATCTCTTCACATCGGTTCACATCTATCTCATACGATGTTGATTCGTGAAGCCACCCCCAGAATCAATCTCTTCGCATTGGTTCACCTTTGTCCTTGCTATATGACGTTAAACGATACAACACTTTTTTTCTGTACGATAATAAAATACTACAATCTTTGACACCCTCACCTGAGAGAGAATCATTATTTAAATTGACCTCCAATCATGTTATAATCCAAAGACTACGTGCATACATGGAAATGCCCGAACCTTTTATCTTGGGTCAAAACCATCATTGCACTAAAGTCCCCTTTTCACCCTTTACTTGTACGAACTAAATCTGTACAAAGGGTATTTCTAGAACAACATGGGGTTGATTCCCATCCTTATGGGATACATAGGAACATTCGAGTTTCCCTCGAATATAGCCCCAAGTCTTTTGGGCCTAACCCCAAATTCCACTTTTAGTCCCCTAGCTGAAAATTCCCTGTGAAAACACACACTGTGAATCCATTATTATGGTCTGAGATCTACGACCCTAAACTGTGATCTCCCATACTCTCTCCCCACATGATGTTAAAACTATATTTCAAGAACTACGTATGGCTTGATTCCCATCCTTATGGGATACGTAGTGAATTCCAACATTTCAATTCAGGACCCAACCACAACATGATTATGGATAGCATTGATATGTGTATCTCTACATACATTGGACAATACCCATTTTTTATGTGTCAATATCTTAACCATAAATATTTTCAGATCTTCATAACCATGTTCATGACTTATGGTCACAAAATGTCTGAAACCCAAGAGTTCTTTTGCTTGACTATGCAGCACGTTCCCTTAGGTGTCCTTGCATAAACAGTCTAAATAATGGACCTGTCAACCAAAACATGCTATTATTTGACTATGAAGCCAATTCCCTTAGGTGGCCCTGCATAATTCAACCCCCTAATGGGTTTGTTAAGTAATAGTAACTTCATTCTTAGGAAGAAAAACTCTTTTGTATTTAGTTGTCTTAACGACAATATGTAGGGATCCGCAAAAATAGTCATCCTTAACATATTTATCTCATACTGTTTTTCATGATCAGAAAGTATTCAAGTCTATGATTTATATTTCCCTTCCCTACGTTTGGGTCATATCTTCATAGGAGTGACATTCATCCAGCTCTTAGACAATCTTGTTTGGAAATATCTTCTCCATATTCGTGTACCTATTTCCATACAACAAACTCTATGCTTTGGAAAATTTGAATCTCCATAAACTTCCATTGCCTTTTAGTAGTAGAAAAGTAAATTTCTGAGAGTTCTTCTGTCTGACTATGTAGCACGTGCCCTTAGGAGGCCTTGCATAAGTAGTCTACATAACGGACCTGTCAGCCAAAAGATGCTATTATTTGACTATGCATCCAATGCCCTTAGGTGGATTTGCATAATTCAACCCCCTAACGGGTTAGTTAAATAGTGGTAACTTCATTCTTGGGAACTACTTCTTCTAATGCCTTTTAGGCCTTTTTTCATATCATTCCTCATATTCAAAATTTATTAAGTCATCGTTTACATTTTTCTCTCATACTTGAGTGTGGTAATATGTTTTTAGATAAATTGTCAAGGAATTGAGTCTATTTTAATCCATTTGGTCAAAGCTATTTCTTCCTTAAACATTAGCATTTTTATGTCTGACGTGCATGACATTAAACTTCCCACAAAAGACAAGGGAACTATGAACAAAAGTCAAGTTCCATCTCACTAAACATACATTTTGTATGATTTAGGTAATATTGAGAAATTAAAATATTCAAAGTTTGTAGGGTTATTTATAATAATCCTAGCCAAAATCAAACTATGCTTACTAGGCCCATTGGCTTAGGTAAAAATTTAAAGAAGGTAGAAAAATAATGCATGAAAAAATGATTGAAAATGAAATCGTTTTTCTATTTGATGCACAAGAGTTAGAAGGACATCCATAGACTAGAGTCTCTTCTCTTTTCCAAGAATTACAAAAGGCAATCAACATAAATCTTAAAATTATTTACAGCATCCTAAGCTTCATCATCATCCACTTGAAGCTCATGAACTCGACCAACTTCACTCTTATCATCTTGATGGAGTGCTTTCTTGGCATCTGCAATGGATTTCATACCATTCGTTTGAGCTCCTTCCAGTGAATTGGTTAGTTGTTCAAGTTCCCCAGTAACAAAATCTAACTGTTGTTGAAGGTGCATCTACTGGATGACTTTATCTTTGATCTTATGCTTCATCTCCTTCATCTTAGCAGCATAATCAGCCTCATCTTGGGATACTGTAGCCTCAAATTCGTTGATATTGGATGACAGCTTCACCATGGTCAAATCTTGATGACACTTTTTCTCCTACTCCCTCTTTAAGATGACTTGTTTCACTATGGAATGGATCTCTTGATATCCAAAACCGCCAAGTCCCTGCATGACAAATAGGGATGTCAGTCGAAAGATCTTCGATGACAGCTCTTGTAAAGGAACTTCGGATATGATCTTCCATATGTTTTTCCATGCCTTGCGTCGTTAAAATTGGAGCGCCTTTTGTACCTCCAAATCTAACTCAGCATCACTGTCACAGGGGGGAATGTAATCCAAGATTAATACACTTAGGGAAGTGCCATGTTCTGTTCCTTCCCCCATGACCTGTGTTGCTTCACACACTATTCCCATTGGGGTAGAGGTTGAGGCTTCACCTCCAGATCTAGCCACTGAAATTGATGGCCCTGCAGAATCAATTGAATGTTTGGTTAATTTCAATGGATAACAAAAGTTGATTGGATGTCTTGTAAATTAAGTACAGTCACAAAAGCAATTGTTATCTCTTACCCAACGGTAGATCAATAACTTGAGAAGGCTCCTCCCCATATTTCCAAGCTTCAACAGGATTTTCAGGGTGAGTTTGAGGAAGCTCTACGGGGTTCAGCTCCACTTGAGCTAATGTCTCTACAATAGTAGGGTTTTCTATACCACCTTCAGGCATTGGCAGTTCAGTAGCTTGCTCAGATAGAACTGCACATTTCAACCGATCATGATTAGAGATGTAATAAGAAGTTATTTTTAATTGGACGAAGGATAACACTCATGTCCATAATCTTCTAAATTACATGGTAATTTAACATGTTCTAAAAAATATTCAAAATATGTGCCAAGATCTATCATTTCATCCAATTTAATCTCAAAATCCTGGTTAATCTCACCTGTGGGAGCAATCGATATGTCTTTTTGGCGACCTTCATCCTGCAGTCTCTGACCCTGGGCAGCTTCTTCAGATAAAGTAGTTTCCTCAGTTGCAATGGACGCAAAAAGCTCTAGTGCAGGGGTTGAAAATAAAGTATTACAGAATGGAAGTCAGTCAATGTTTCATTCGACATTTTATGAAGCATTGTTAACTTACCAGAAGCAGGCTCTTCTCTCCTTGCAAGAAAAGTGGGAGGGATAATGGGAACAGACGTTGGATCTTCTCCAGAAGTAGCCAAGTTAGCTTTAACTTGTGATTGTTCACCAGCACGCTCCGTTGTTCTTAGAGGAAGGTCAATCCTCTCTCTCAAAGGGGAAATTGAAGAATCCTCTTCAATTCCAAGAAGTATGAGAAACCTTTTCATGGGTTAAGACTTATGATTATCTGAAGGACTTACCACTACTGATGAAGCATTTAGCTGTAGACTTCCTCCTTCGATGCTTTTTCTTATTTGGTCTTTTGGGAGTGATGGCAATATCAGATCCATGTACATGAATTGGAGAATGGAAATATATGTTAAACTCATCATCCATGGCTTGTTGACCTAGAGATATCTCGCCCGACTCGCGAGGGGATTCATTAACCCCAATGGAAGTACCACAAGGGAAATATTATGGTGAAAGAACCTCAGCAGTTCCTTTCTTTGAAAGTTGCATGATGAAGAAAATAATTTCCTTGAGTAACAAAGCTTTAACTGGAATCAAGTTACAAAGAAAATAAGGAAAGAGACTTACATCTTCAAAATCCACATAATCGTGCCAATCCTCATCTCCGGAACCACCAGTCCCATCACTGGCACCACAATCAATCATTTCCTTCATCCTTTTGGTGACTGGAATGGAATCATCAATGGAATATATGAGCATTTTTAGCTCTATGATGTAATCCCACACTTCATCAAGGTTATCCTTGTAATGGATATCGATGGAAGCCAGAAGATTCCATATTCCAGGGAGGTGTAGCCCCTCGCACAAATCCATCCATGCAGTTTCAACACCGCGGTATAAACTCTTCCATGTCTGGAAAATATCTGGTTGTATATATTCAGTATGTGTACCAGAAGGCTTCAAGGAAGGTCTTACAATCTTGGACATCAGCTTCTTCCTAGCTCCTGCAACTACAGATAGAGAATAAGAAAATAAGACTTGTTGCTCTATAAAGTAATGGTGATTAAATTTCCACAATGAAGTAACTCACCATGATTTGATGGAGTGGGTATTTTGATTTTGAAAGGAGGATTATATCCGACATGAGTCCTCTTTTCCGTTTTGTGTGCCTCATCATCCCCATCTTGGTAATCTGGTGAGTCAGTCCTAGATGAGGAATCTGGCGAATCAGCTCCAGGTGGGGAAGCGTCACCTTTCTGAGGAAGGGTTTCTTTCTCTACAGTTCTGTTCCTTTTCCCCACCTGATAAACTGGGTGATTCAGCATCCCTCCAGGGTATGATTCTATCCAGTTCTCGGCATACCATGTAGTCAAGTTATTTTCCACTTTATCAACTGGTAGATCAAATACTGCCCCGGTCTTCTCCCTAGATGTCAGCAACGATAGTTGTCGGGAAACCATAAGATGTTCCTCGGACCTGACATGCACTGGGGGAGATACAATGGTCTACTGTGAACATTTAAAATGATGTGAAAATCGATATGGAGCATAGGCCTCACATATAATTTCTCCGTCAATCCCGGTGACCAGTACACCATCTCTACAGGCCAACATGTATGCGCTCAAGTCCAGGCTGGTTGTTCCATCACCAAAAAACTGCCCGGTTGGCGGATTTCCATAAAAAAAAGAAATTGAATTCCTTATGCATGCTCAGCCTTACTTTCATGTCAAAAGAATTGAGAGCTAGTGGATCAATTCCAGAGAATGCCTACACTGATGGCTTGAAAGAACCTCCAGGAATCTGTACTCTATTCTATACATTATAAGTCTTGAAGTGAGTGGCGATCCATCCTCACAAAACTTGGAATGGTCCCACTATTATCAAAGGATACTTACCCATGAATACATGGAGTAAACACCAGTGAATCATTGCTAAAATTGGGGTATCCAACCCAACCATTTTTCCCTCATCCAACTTGGCTGCAATAACAAAGGTCCCTGGCCTGACGTCTCCCTTCGATTCCCTAACTGGAAAAAGATAAACACTAAGCCACAAGTCCAAGAAGCCAGCCAGACAAGTCTTCTTTGGGATTCTTTGATTCACTTTGTATCCCCACTTCTCAATTTCCCCTACTTCCAAGGTCGGCCAGAATGTGCTTGGAGCACCCTTCTTCACTGTTTTAGGGTAGGTGGTTGGACGAGTGGGCCCCTTCTCCTTGGGCCCCTTCCCCATCGATACCTTCTCCTTCGATCCCTTCTCCTTCATATCCTTATCCTTCTTCTTGGTAAGAAACATATTCATCCACTCCTCTAGATGAATATCTTTTCTAGATTGAGTTAAATAGGTCTCAGAACTCTTGATCTTGTGAAATATTTTCAATAATTCCCGAGCCAAAGCCAGGGTCTTATCTGAATCATTCCAAGTAACCTTGGTGGGGATGAATTCATCATATATATCACCCAAAATTGGATCCCCTGAGATCTTGTGGACATCCCACAGACTGATGCCTACTTCTCCATGAGTCAGATGGAAAGAATTGGTTTCTGGGCTCCAATGGCTGAGTATCTCCGACACAAAGTCATCATTCCTATACACATATGTTTTCCCAACCCAGAAAGCTTCATATATCGCAACTCCTTTCAAATCCTTGACAAAATATGCACATGTTTGTCAAATCCAGTATTCCCACATCCAAGTTTTCTTCACACCTCCTCCAGGACGGAAGTCCCATCTCTTCTTCCAGACTTTGGATTGATCTATTTGAGAATTTCAGAAGATTGAAGGATAACAATGTGGTTGCATCTCGGGCTTGTGAGGTTTCAGATCTGGCATACAAGGGATATGATGCATTATATAGGCCTTCTCCACTATTCTAGCATTTGCAAATACTCCTCCACTTGAGATATTTGCTGAAGAAAAATTTCTGTAATTCTGAAACAAAAACTTTGGGAGATAATTATTTGCCTCTGGAATGGTGACTTCTCGCAGATGACCATAGCCATACAGAGGTAGATAAATGCTACGTGGAAAGTCATGATGATACTTCTCCAGGTACTTTTCCAAATCTAGAAGAGTGTTATTGCATACAGTATAATAATCATGGCCAATGATTCTCATCATATAATCAACTCACTTGCTATCTAGTTCATCAGCCATTCCAATTCTCTTAGGAGCCATTTAATCTTCACAAAAGTTTAATAATTAACTCTTAAGTAAGTTTATTTTTCATAAATTTTGTGAAGAAATGTGAAAAAATGGCTAAGACATTAAGGCGCGCAAGTCTCAAAATTGGCGCACAAGTATAAGTGTGTCGCGCAAGTCTTGGCACGCAGGTATCACCGCGCAAGTACCAATACCTCTACAGCAGTGCGACAGCAAAGAAACAGCAGAAAACAGATCAACTTCCGCGGAAAAGTCAACTTTCACGGTGAGAGATCAAAATTTTTAAATTCGGTGCTTTACGCAAGGAAAGGCCATATATATATAGGCCAGGCCTCAACCCTATGCGTTTAAAGCCAGAACACGTAACCCTCTGTGCCAACGCCTGCGCGACTCACATGTGCACGACGCCATCTGCATGCTCAACACATGTGCACCGCATGTTCCTTGGTTTTCTTCTTTACCTCAGAGTCACGTCCTTGTTTCTTTTGGATCCAACTCTGAGGGGGGACTTTTGTTGACGCTCTTTTCCATCACAGTGTCTAAACAAATGAAAAGGAAAATACCTTGAACCCAAAGTGATTCATCCTTTGAAGAAACATCAAAAATTGACAAAGGCATGAACAAAGATTCATTTTCACTTGAGCCGTGCAAGTTCCACCAAGGTCGCGCAAGTATACTGGCGCGCCGCGTAATGGTCTCATAGGTGACTTGCACTCCCTCTTTGAATTTCTCCCATGGTCTTCACCAGCCTATAAATACCCCCAGTGGGACCCCCATTTCAAGTGGAAAAATTCCATAAACTCATTTTTGATCTCCCGATGCCCTAGTCTCTTCTCGAAGATTTCGAACACTTCTAAGGTAATTTATTACCTAGAACGAAAGATCTAAAGAGGGGGAGTAAGGACTAAGTGTGGAAACTCATCAACACTTGTGTGCCTAAGTGGATAACCCTTAATGGAAATGGCCACACTTCTACGCTGCCTTATCCCTTCAACATAACTTGCCTTCCACCCTTCTGAAAGCCCCTAAGGATAATACTAAGGGCTTGAGCCAAGTCTCTCCCAAGTATTACCTTAAGGGTTGACCGTCGCGCAAGTACCCATGTGTCGCGCAGGTACACCTGCATGACCAGGACTTGCGCGTCCATGCAGGACTTACGCGCCCCTCTATTTTTGGCTACCCTTCCTGCCCATTTCACCTCTCGTATGCCTATCCACCTCTCCTATTCAAGATCAACCTTCAAAATCCTCTTCAAAGAAATTTATGGTGTTGTTCCTTTGTTGGATTCCTTATCTGAAAGTAATTCTGTGGAACATCTCTCAAAACCTAGTGATTTACACATCTTTATGTCACTAAGGTTAGAGATTTCATTCATTCAACCTCATCCTTTAAGATGAGAGAATCCTTAATTTGGGCCTTCTTTTCAGGAGTAATCCCCAGTCTAAGTTCTCTTAATCTGGGTATCCTCCTTAGGAGTAATCCCCAAGTCCCCTAAATTAGGCATCCTCCTCAAGAGTAATCCCTAGCCATAATTTCCCATATATGGGATTCCTTTTCAGGATTAATCCCCAATCTCAAAGTTCCCAAATCTGGGCATCCTCCTCAAGAGTAAGCCCCAACCATAATTCCCTTAACCTGGGCTTCCTTTTCAGGAGTAAGCCCCAGTCTAAAAGTCTACAAATATGGTCATCCTCTTTAGGAGTAATCCCCAAGTCCCTTAATTCTAAAATTCCCTTAACCTAGGCCTCTTCCTTAGGAGTAAGCCCCAGTTTTCAAATCCCGTTAACCTGGGCCTCCTCCTTAGGAGTAAGTCCTAGTCACAAGTCTTTTAACCTGGGCCTCCTTCTCTGGAATAAGACAGATTCATGATTTCTTTTAACCAGTCTTAATTTACTTTTGATCTGGTCTTCCTTCTCAGGAATAAAACCCAACAATAAGTACCTCCTAATTTGGTCATCTTCCTCAGGAGTAAGCCCCAATTCAGAGTATCCAAATCTCCATAAAAGAACATATACCTTTATGACCCCTATTCTCGGACTTCTTCTCTGAAATAAGTGCTAATATCTATCTATTTTGGCATTCATACATACATAATCCCCACATCATTCCTTATGATTTCATTCTTCATGGCACAATTGTCTGGTTTTTCCAATACCTCTTGTTTCTCACACCGAGCATGACTCACGTGAGCTTAGAGTGTAGAAGTAATTATGTCATCTTTCTTTGAGCCATCAATCATGCATAAAAATCATACTACCTTACTCGAACTATGTGGGTTCAGATTCATTTTCTAAATAAAGGATACATAGGTATCCCATCTACGGGTATGATCCCAACTCTGAAATAATCCATGTCCTTATGAATGACAATAAACTTCAAGGGCCCCACTGAGTGGCTTTAAAACCCGTATGGTCATCATAATGACCATGAGACTTTGATATAATGTATTAAAGGATACCATTTAGTAAGAATCTCTAACAAATACAGATGGTTCTCTATCGATGAAGAACCTAGAATACATATAAAAAGATTCTCTGAATTTCCTACATATAAATCATTGATTTTCAGATCTAAAGGAAAGATCATTTTATACTTGGTGATTTAATAAGATTTACCGAACATAAATTAAATCTATAAAGAGAGTCCCGGAGTAGACAATAATTCCCCTCAAAAAGGTGTGATGAGTCCGACCTCTCATCCTATCGACCAATGAAAATTCTTACGCCTTATCAGTTCAAAACTAATGAGCACCTACCTTTGGAATGTGAGTTCAAATGGATATAGAATCATTGAATGTTTACGGTTCTACAAATAAACCCATTAGAAACCGCTTGGAATGTTTGAACCTTAAATCCACGAGTTCATCCCCAATTCCAGAAGAAACAGAGCCACATGATGGTGAAGACATGGAAATGTAGAGGGGTAGGGACACACACTGTATGGACCCATTACATACCATGTACATATTTATGAAACATCTTCCTCTTGCATGTTCTTTATTTTGACAAGGATTTTCTCCTGCGAGAACCCCACCCCTGATATTTTCCACATAGAACATGATGGTAGAAATAGTAGAGGATTTTGAGATATGATGTGATTTTTAATGAGTGTGAAGTTTCATTAAGAGGTTCTCGATGATAAAATTGATTATGAAAGATCATCAAATAGAGCCTAGGGTTGGAAATCTCCCACACCCCTCACACAGATTTGAGGGGACCCCCTATCAAATTTGGGCATGAGTCATGTACCTATTAGGCATCACCTTTATATCATATCAGGGAATGAATCCTCTACCTATTGAGTGGTACCCTCTTGTGGTATCCAGGAATGGTTCTTCCTTATATTGAGTGAAACCCACCTATTTTATTTAGGGCATGGGTCCTATACGTATTGATTGGAACCCTACTTTCATTTTAGGTCAAGGGTTCTTTATCTATTCTGTCAAACCCTATTGTTGTACCATGGAATGATTCCTCAACCTATTGAGTGGAACCCTTATATCGTATCTAGGCTTGAGTCTTATATCGGCAGAGTCAAACACTCTTATACTATCATGGCATGTGTCCTCTATATTTTAAGTGCAACCCTCTTTTCATTCCAGGAAATTGGTCCTCTACCTATTAAGTGTAACTATACTATCACATTAGGTCTTGTGTTCTCTATCTTCTATGTGGAACCCTCCTATCATTCCCGGGCATGGGCCCTCTACCTACTTAGTGAAACCCTATATATGTATCAGGGCATGGTTCCTCTATTGTGAGATTGTTCCCCATCTAGTTGTAGAGAAGTGGAAAGGTGCAGAGACTCATCTTGAATTCTTGAGGCAGCCATGAAAGATGATTGGAATCGTTGATGTACCATTGGAACTATTATAAGAATCATCGTCTTGGGAAGGTCCAATATACAGAGATCCCCTTCCACTATCATCTGGGTTTCATTTTGAGTATATATCATTGTTTTTGGGTTTCATTTACCTCTTGGTTGGGCTGAGATGAATACTTCTATCAAGTCTCTTGTAACCGCCATCCAGTTTTCGGGGTTTCCTACTGGGAATGTATATACTTTCCCATATATGGGAGTTATCCACATGTGTCTTGTCTTGTACTTATAATATATATGTTGGTGGTTATTTCATAGGATATTAGGTTTAACTAAGTGAATATGACCATGTATGGTGGTCAAGGCTTGGAATTCTATATCCAAGCTGTATAAACCCTTATTTTCCTGTTATTGTTATGTTGGGACAAAATGTTTTCCTGGGTGGGTATTTTTACCTTTAATTCTCTGATTCCACTACCACAGCATTTTTTATTCTCTTGAGGTTAATAAAAGCATGGTTTTTTTACACATGATTTCAATTTCTTTTATTGAAATTATCTTGAACTAATTCATGTTGATTGTTAGGTGGATGTCTAAATATACGTTAGTCAAATGAATAAAAAATTAGTTATGCCTTTTGGCTCTTGTTGTCTACCCCTGACTTATGGAGTCAGGCATGGGGTAGTTACAGGTGGGCCTTGGTGGGTCGATTCCTGAGGTCATGGATAGATCTCTATGGAGTGGAGTATGATTGGAACCTGATTAGAGGTGAAACCAACCAATGTGGTTCAATGGTCAAAATGTGGAGTGGTTTAAATAAAACAAAACAATGTCCAAGAAGTTAGTATCCAAGGGCCAACGTTTTGTTTATCATCCACTTGATAAAATAACCATTAGTAAATATCAGGATCATACCAAAAAATTATTTAATTTTTATGAGGTAAGTGGATAATTATTTATGTTTATTTTATAGTTAAACATGATCACATAAAATAAATAAATTGACCATGTACAAGGAACAATAAAAGAAAATGATTTTTAAAAAATTATTTAATCATAAATGGTGAATTAATCTTTGTAAAATACACATAATGTTAACCCACATACTAATAGTTAAAATAAAGAAAAATTTATTCTCAGGATAAATAAAATTCCTTAATGAAATATTAATTCTAAAAACATATTCAATTATTTTATTTAAAATGAATCTATATATCAATGTGTCTGGACTAGCCCTCATAGGGAATTTTTTTATAAGTGAGTTCTAATGATTTATTTGGTTCGTCATAACAGGGTTGGAATCATGTGTTGAGTAAATACGAATCAAATATTTTAGGATTATGGATTCCACTTAATGGGTCATGGAACTGCATGTTTATGCAATTGAGAAGACTGCTTATGTAAATAACTTAATTTAATTTGTACAAGGACATAGTCTAGGTTATGATAAAGGAAATATATATCATTTTCATAAGAAAGTCGAAGTGATGGGATCTTCCTAATTCAATGGTGAGGGGTATTGATTTTTTATAAAATAGTGGAATTAAAATAAATAAAACATGTTATGTCACATTTTGTTAATTATGATAAATTAATATAGTTTATTTAGATAATATATAAATTAAAAATTAATATAGTAGGAATACAACTTTCATTTTTGGAAGAAGAAGATGTCCTTACCAAAACATTTTTCTAATATCGTTTAATATTTTCTTAAACTATACATAATCAAGGAAATTTTATAATATTAATTGGATTCCCTTATTCATAATCCATCACCTCATCAAGTGATCATAGGTATGAAGGATGCTGACATAATATATATAGAGGATAGTTATAATGTTCGTTGCATTATGTAACTAGATATTTCAAGATAGTTGTAGTTGAAGATTAAATACATGGATGTATATAAAATGATATATCATATCCTATCTCTTGAGAAGTATAGATATAGAATTAAGAAAACTTTTATTTTCCTTGCACGATTCTATTGTATTCAAGAATAGGGGTTCTTAATTATTGATATTGACTCTATATGTTGAAGTAAATATAAAAATTAGAAACCTTGGTCTTCCATATGGATATGAAATTTTTTATTAATATATTATTATCATCCTTATCACCAATATTCTAAAAATATTTCATGAATTAGGGATGAAAAGTATGAAAAAGATTCTCATGATCCCTTTACTATACTTTACTATATAGGTAATGATTTGAGAGAAGAATATTTCTAATCACTTATAATGAAATAAGTGAATGATGAGGTTAAAAATCCCAAGACTTGTTCAATGTAAGTGTTTCCATTACTACATCATTCCATGAGATAAGTTAATCATAGGTAGAGAAATGAATATGAAGATATTTCATTGTCATGTGTCAAGATAGGTCACTAAATTTGAAAAATATTTGATTAGAGAAGAAGTGAGCATAAAATTTATTTTAGTTGTATGCATTATTACATGTAATATTTCTAATTCACTTCTTTCCTATTATATACAATATGAATATCACATAATATTATTCAAATAATGTATACATGGATGTTCATAAACACTACAGGAATTAGGGTTACTTATAATAGTACTCATGAAAGGGAGATTCATATGTCATTAGTGAGAATCACACAAATTCATTTTTCCAAGTTGATTGATTCTTTAGAAACTTTTTTTTTGTATTACAAAAACATTTATCACAATGTGAAATTAGAAAGAACAAGACGGGTTTTTATTATTTAGAATGTATATTTTTATGGCACTTCATAATTAATATATTATATAATACATTAATCACATGACACATAGTGATAAATATAAAATAAAATAACCACACCTATTTGGGGAATGATAATTATTTTTTCAAGTAAAAATAAAGGTAATGATTA
The DNA here is from genome assembly GCA_963277665.1 of Viscum album. NCBI lineage: Eukaryota > Viridiplantae > Streptophyta > Magnoliopsida > Santalales > Viscaceae > Viscum > Viscum album. The sequence goes on along the minus strand of OY728150.1, from coordinate 620,958,535 downwards.
AATCATAACTTCATATATATATCTTTTTTTAGACAATGAAACATTTTGAAATAAATTAAATCCATAAATATTCTAGTGTTAGTTAATCTTGATAATATGAACCATTTCATGGAAAAACATTCATAAATTCATATACTCAACGAGATTCCTTTTTGAAATTTGTGGAATTAGTTGTAAAAATTTAAATTCACTTATTGCGATGATACATGATCCCTAGTGTGGGATTGTCAAAATATATTTCATATAATCATTCATTTTCCATTTTAATATAGAGTAGAGGTTTTCCCAAACACCTATTTCCTTATACACATAAATGAGTTGATGGTTGTACATGGATGACCGATGAAGAGTCTTATATATATGTATATACTCTTCCATATTCGTCAAATACATACTTCACAAATAAAAGTGTAAGGAAATTCATTATGAAAAATAGATTTACTAATGAAAATTATGTAAGATATGATATAATGACGGTCCATTATTCTACAAAAAAATTTGTTTGATGGTTACCATTTGTTAAATTTTTTTAATCCTCAAATTCTCATCCTGAAAAAAGTGAATATAATATATTGTAATAAAAATTCTATGGATAATAAAATTCCAGAATATAAAAGTATTATTAAATTAAAAATATACTACCATGACGGAAACACATCTATTTAGAGATAATAAGATAAAGATATAATTCAATAATGTCTAGGCTTCAGAAGCAGCTGAGTGTGCGTATGAACACTAACACTAAAATTTATAGTGGGAGTCATTTTTTCAAAGATATATACTATATATGAAAGTTAAATCAAATATATGGATTTATGCTAACTTAATTAGGTGATATATTATTCAGTAAGAATAATTAATGCTATAGAGACGTAGTAAATCAAAACTGGATATGATTTGAAAGAACATATGAATTCATAAATGGATTATTTTTTATTTTGGTAGTTTATTTATAAGATGTAAATACATTGGTGGGTATTCAAGAGAAACTATATATATGTGGTAAACATTGGATACAATAAGGCTTGATTTTATATTGAAGGATCATAATATTCCTACATATAATCAATGAAAAACCATATAATAGGTATTTAGGACGAAATAAATTATAATAGTATTTTTCATAGTAACCTTATGTGATCATTTTATTGGTAATTTTTTATCATAATCACTTTCCTTGGATTAATCCTTGTAAATGATATATATATATATATAATGTGAAAAAAATGTTAATGACACCATAGAATGCTGATATAGAATACAAGTTGCAAAGATCCATTTATGAATTAAATTATGAATAATGATAATAGAATACTCATTTGGAATAAAATATTTATAAATGTATACACAAGGTCAGTGACAGATATATTTCTTTCCAAATCATATTTTTTAACATGTATAAAATAGTTGATTAGTCTTATAAATAATTAAGTATAATGAAAAGGAGGTATCTAAGAATGACCAAAGTAGAAACAATATTCCACAGGAACATGATCTAAAAAGAGAGATGTAAGAGGTTTATAAGATCCATTCATAGTATATACATTAACATGTCATTGAAAAATAAAATTTTCAAAAATTTAAAAGAGAATTGTTTCTTGTTTTTCATGGTATAAAATTTCTCCCAGTTGATGTGTGAAGACATAGGAGGAGGCTCATGTGATAGAGAACAGATAGAAAAGTGAAATTTTGAAGTATATATCACATGCCCTGATATGTATTGAGGTATGATACTTATTATGTGTAAATAATAGAGGGAACAATGTTAATGAAATCACGAAGAACTATAATGGTTGGAAGTCATAACTTTCTAACAGTACTTGAGAAAGAAAAACATGATGATTTTTTAACTGTTAGGGAAATAAAAATAATAGTTTCTAATAATATATATAATAAATAATAATTCAATTATATTTTATATAGTTTCCTAGATATGTTACATTAATATATAAGAGAAATACTAATTATAGAATGTGGTTTCTATATGTATATACCATGTATGTTTCTGGTTCTGATAGAGCCTAAGAAGTTGTTTAACAATAATTTATTCCAAATTTTAGTGTTTTATAGAAACAATTGTGTTCTATATTATTATGATAATGATTAGACTATTTTATTATACAAGACATAAAAAATTAAAGAGGGAAAAAATATACAGCCATTATTGTGACCCATTACGGATATTTTAAAGGGATAAAGCCACAGTGACAAGAACAAAAAATGGAACATGGCAGTTCCAAAAACTGTATCCATACCTCAATAGAAGAATGGTTATCATGTGAGAATAACCCATTAAGCTTGTAGTTATATATTGTTCATATGGGAATTTTTTAGAGTTGGTTCCATAAATCCAATTGAGTTTTTACATTTGATTACAAGAATATTATGTATATTGAATATTAATAAATGTCTTATCTCACAGTGATTGTTCTTCCACATAAATTTAATGTGATAATGTACTAAAAAATGTTTTTTTGTTGGATGAAAACTATTTGCTGGAATGTAGATGATTTTTATCTATCAAGCATAGGGGGGTCATACAAAATTGAGACATCTTCTCATGAATTTATCACTTCATAATATCAATTATTTAACATTATTAGAATAAAACCATCAATATGAATTTCACATGTTTAACATGTCATTGGATATTCCTATATGTGGATTCTTGTATTAGACCTTACACTTGATTTTATTATTAATGTTTTTCATCAATATTTTTCATAAGTGTATTTTTGAAAACTATGATGATTTTTTCTCAAAATAAGGAATGAATGTTGGGAGAGACAAAAGTGATATTACATTAATTAATAATTAATGAAAGGATTTGTCCTTTCAAGTTAATGGAGGTAGATATAATTGGACCTTTTATTGACATTTCAATATCTAATAAATTTATAACCAGGGTACATTGTTGGAATATTCATTTCAATAAGTCAAAGAAAGATAAATAATGTTTATAGGTTTAGGATATAAATTATGTAACCTTCTTGATAATATATTGAGACAAAGAGATTATATTACACTGGGAATTTCGATAAGAGTTTCTTGCATTGAGACATTAACTTCATAATATATTGGAGAATTGATGTGTTTCTAGATGCTGACCTTGGACTTTGGGCTAGTTTGACTAATTACATTTATAATTAGGCATAGAGGGATACAAATGATGTGTATATAGAATCTCAATGAAATGCTATTTGAATTTATGATATTGAATAAAAAAATTTGCTAACATGTTGTTTAATAATTATTCACGATGTGTTGATTAAAATAATTAAATCACTAGTTATTTGAAATAATATATATGGGAGTTGAATATTAAATAAATATTTATTTTAAAATTAATAAATAATTACATGAATATATAATATCTATTTATTTATTTTTTATTAAGAAAGTGATAAATAATTATTAATGTCGTTACAAGAATATTAAATAAATATTTATTTTCTAGTTGGTGAATATAAATTTTATTTCTTTATTGAATGAATAATAACAAATTGTTTTTTTAAAATAAATAGTTATTAATCAGAATTCGATAAATGTTGAGGAGGATTGACATGCTGATTTAAAGGGTTTATATGAAAAATATATTTAATATCACTGATATAAATATTAATTAATATGTTTTAAAATTTATTTTTAAATATACATTTGTTTTTTTATATGTGATGGAATGAATAATAATAATATTATTATTATATTTTGTGGGGTTTTCATAGAATACAGAGATTGGTTAAGGGCCTTGGTAAAATAACTAATTCTTTGACCAAGATATATGAATATAGGTGTAAAATTGTATTGAGTTTAAACAACTTTTCTCTCAAAAAATTATCTATAATGTTTTCTATATCCTGACAAATAAATTCTCAAGAACACTCCCATGAATGGTGAGTGGTGATCCACCTCCTCTCACTAATGATATCGATAGAATAATAGGAAGTCTTTCAAGTGAGAAAATATTCTTTTTTCAATCAACGACGAATGAAAGAAGTGGTATAGATACTATATTCTATCTCAAAAATTTCCAATAAATATGTTCTCATTTTTTGGAGAATTTTTGGATACTATTAGGGGAATTTTAATTTCGATCCTCTATAAAAACAACATTATGGAAATAATGATCAACTTATTTGACTATGAATAAAAAATTTCAACATAAGAAAATTATAATATATATATATATATATTATTTTTAAATTAAATTTGGAAAAGATACTATCTTTTAACACTCAAAGGTATCATCTTTATATTTCTATATATTTCATCCAAGGAACCTACTAAAAAAATTGATGGGTGTGGGATCAATCGGTTTCGTTAAACTGTAAAAACATCAATACCGTATTTTATAATTCACTTAATTCCCCCCTAAAATACTTCCTTATCTAGTTATATGGAGGTTCCATATTTTACCTGTAGAAATAAGATTTATTTTCAATACAACACGACACAAATAACATTCTTTGAACTAGTTCTATAATGAACCTTTTGAGTCAATTTGAGAGGATTTTCTTACTATCGTAGTACATTTATAGTCTATGTTTCAATTTAATTGGTTGAAAATTAATTATTTTGACTATTCTAAACACCCATTGATATATGAGTGATATTTTTAGGGTATTTCTCTATTCATGATTTCCCAGGTTAGGTTTTAGAACCTACACTATTCGCTAAGTCATAAGCAATATTATTTTTAAATATATTTTTAGTTATTACCAGAGTCTTTGTACACAAATTATTAATAATTTATGGAGAATATTACCTTGTTAAATATAACCTATCATATTCATAAATTGTATTTTTATTGGATGTCTTATACTTAAAATAGCTTTACTCTTCCTTGTAAAACTCATCGTCTTTTGTAGTAGCTATATTCTCAACGTCTTCTGACATTCTATCATTCTCTATATGTTTTACATTATGAATCCTAATTTACTCTTAAATATAATTTTATTTATTATGATATTCATTTTTTATTTATTAATATTCATATCCACATTATTTAGATATTTAATCCCCTTTTTTGTGTATTTCCTTCATGGAACACTTCAATCTTGGCCTTCAGCATGTCTTCTATGTATGTTTCTTCTCCATTTTCATTATTCTTGTAGTTTTATTTCTACATTTTATAATTATCCTGGAAGATACTAACATATATAATACAATATTGATTATAATTAATACATTATGTAGTATAATCATCCTATTCTATAATAAAGAGACACTTTATTTTTCTTATATGTATTATTTATTTGTAATCAATAGTTTTTTTTCATTCTTTGGAACCTCTCCCTTATGTATTTATCCAATGTATACCTTTATCTACCTCATCTTCATACTTAACACTCCATTTTATTGTAAAATCTATAGAATAATGTCCAATTATCCAACATATAAAGTACTCGTGTAAGAGTTTCTATTTGTAATTTCACTTTCCCTTTTTCATGTTCGTGGAGATAAGATCCATTATTCTCTTGTCATATTTTCTTTTCATAATTATCCTATTACTTGTTGTAAGAATAATTTTTTTCCTTCATCTTGATCCAAATCATATCTTTAAATCAAATTTTATCTTTAGACTTACTTTTGAACACCAAGGTATTTCTCGTCTCATAATTTAGAATAGAATTAGGGAAATATTCGAAAGATATACCAACATCTTTATCTGAAGTGGAAATATTTTGATTAAATCCATAAATTAAACTATTCATTAAATATTTTAAAATATATGAATATAATTTATTGTCACCAAATAATATTATATGATTGAATCTATCATTATCCCTATTTAAATAACCATCAACTGTATCATCATACTATATTCTATTGGAATCAAATTTAGCTTTAAAGATTTTCAATTTGGGTTCTTTTATTTTGGAATTCCCTTCATATATGTTCTTTATCTTATCCCACATCTCCTTATATTTTCTATGTCTCATTGCTTTAGATTACACTTCATTAGGCTGAGATAATAGGATAATATTTCTAGCCTTCCCATTTACTTATAAATTATTTTTTGATGAATTTATTATGTGAATATATTAAATGGGTTTAAAACCTCCTCTCAATATATCAATCACCTGAATACTTTAGGCAATAATATAATAAATCATCATGTTTTGGCACCATTAAATGTGATTTCACTAAATATTTGATATTACTATATTGTTAACAAAATAAATAATCTATATGCCTTACCTTTGATATATTTATACATTAAAGGGACCCCAGTTAGCTCTGATACAACATAAAAATCTTATATCAATTTATGTACCACCTAGGGGGTGAATCAGTGGTAAATATTTTGTATAATTTCTTTTGTAAATTAACCATTATGAATTTTTTGGGGTTTGGCCCTTTCTTATTTAAAATATCATTTTAATTTGTATTATTTAGAATTAGAAATGGGAGGAACACATGTTTTTACAAGGATTGACTATAATGGAAAACCCAATATATTCTTTTTTAGTTAGTTTCTACAGAAAAAAAGTTATTATGAACAATATTATATTTTAGTTATTATAAGTTCTTTAAAGGTTTAACACAATTCATGGAATCATATCATACACTTTCTAATGAAGGTATCATTACCACTCCAAATTTAAATTGTAATTATTTATATTGGTACTATGGATTATCGAGAAATTATTCTTCTCTTGATTGTGGAAAAGATATTCAATTTCATTCTGGATTTCAAAAAATCAAAAGAATATGTTCTTCTACTATTTAGGATATTGATATAAAAAATTATATCAATATGATAAAATACATGTTGATGTTACATAATACACATTCAAAATTAGTGACTTGTGAATGAGAGAACACATAAACAAGTTAGCCTTATTACTTATCAAAAAATGGCCTATATATGATCAGTGGTAGAACTATATTGATTCAATACAAAGTGAATATCAGCAACTATATTGGACCATCTTCTCTTATTCCTCTTTATTTGATACAATAATTCATTGATATTGAAAATTACCACCACTAATGTTATAAATTATCAATTATTTATATCTTCTCTATTTTAAACTTTTATATTCAAAGAAATATATGAAGAAATTTTCTATATTTTTATAATGGAAACAACCATAATTTTTGACATTGTGATATTCTCATATTTATAACTGGTCAAAATATTTCTAGTGTTTTTATTTAATATTAATATTAATATTCAGTTAAATATCCATGCTACTTAATATATTTATGTATTCAAAAACTCAATGAAAATTTTGATATTTTAAACCTATTTCATACCAGTATGAATCCCCACATGAAATGTGTCTTGGAATGTGGCACCATCTACTAGTACATGATCACATTCTTCAGAGAACCACCATTAGATGGAATATTCTCTCAGAGATTGATAAATAATATATATTTTATATTTTGTGATATTTAAATCCATGAATAATATATCTATCATCTTATATATATTTTTCCTTAAAATACATTATTATTAAAAATTACTCAAATATTTCCAAGTGATTGATCATTATGAAGTCTAGATGAATCTTTATGAAGTTCCAAGTCACTATTAAAAAGTCAACTTTGATCATTACAAAAATGTGAATGAATCTCTAGAAGTTTCCAATGACTCTTACCAACATCAACATGAATCGTAAAATGTTACAATGCCTTTTAAAATTTAAAATTATAGAGTTTAAATTACTCTTATGAACACCAAATATACTCTTAAAAACATTCCATACTTTGTCAATTTTTAATTCTAGAGTCTTAATGACTCTTAATAAGTCCACAACTACTCTTCAAAATCTAGCACATACTCTTATAAAATCATCACTAACTCTTATTAAGTGTTTTTGATTCTTATGAGGCCGTGAATTTTTCATATTTTCTATATTAGTACACTTAATGACACATTTATCTATACCAGCGAATCTTATTAAGTATCACGATTCTTCTATATTTGAAATATTCCTATTTCGAGTCCCTGAATGTCTCTTAAAAAACAGAACATAAAAAATATTCTTTAATATTCTTAATGATTAAAAATAAATATAGTGTGTACTTATACCATCAAATTTACTATTCCAGTAATCTCAAATGATCCTAAAAACATTCACACACATTATAAATAAATCCCAAAAAAATCCTTTGATTCTAATGAGTTGTTGATAACAAATAGAACCTTATTTTATATTTCCAATAGTTTCTTAAAAAAATAATATTTTCAATTTTATTGTGAATAGTTATCCAAATTCCATATCCTAAATCCTTTATACCAATTTTTAATTTTCATGTCTCAATAATGAGTCCAAAATCCATCATTTTAAGGAAACTCATTTTAAAAGTAAATAATTTGTCATAGTGTCTTGTTATTCACCATCATTTTCAATTACCATACAATATCCTCTCATTATAACATAATTTAACATTATAATTTTGTTATATTAAAATTTTTATGTTTCTATAAAAATGACATTAGTATACTATAAATAAATACTCATAAGCATTATTTAGTATGGAATGATCTTGTTTGAGTGAGTTCAACCACATATAGGAATGAAACTATGAAATATCCACTATTTTAAACATGTGTGAGTATCAAGAAATTAATACTAGTAATTTGTGATATTATATTGTAATTCATTTTATGAATATATTTTTACAATGGTGAGACAATAATGAAAGGTCATTATAACGTAACTTGTTCTCGATAAATTACTCAAGTCATTATAGTCATGGACTCCAATTGTGAAAACCATACCAATTAATTTTATAAAATAAACACATTTATACATAAATAAATTAAAAAATTACATAACTACCATTAGTAAATTTTTACTTATATTTGTTTTATCAAATAATGTTGATCAACATTTCTATTATGAAACTTGTATTAAACCATCAAAATTAATAACATATGATGAAGAAAATAAAAAATATGTGTAACAAATGAATATAATTGTTGATTAAAATAGTAAATATATATGAGTAAGGTCATAAAATAAATGATCATGTTTTTTAGATTAATTATATATAATGTGAAAGTGATTGAACGTATGTCTTGAGTAAAGGTGTTGGTTTCATTTCAAATCTCTCTTTGAAATTGTGATTTTTTATAGAAATTTTTGTAAGAGGAAATAATATTTTCTTACTCAAAAAAACTCATTAATTTTTTTATCCACTCATTATTTTTTGGTTTTATGTGTCTTGTCACAATTTCCCAAACCGGCGGATACAATTTACACAAAATGATTATTTTAATTGGAGCCAATATAATCTATTAATCTCAACCAGAAATCATTTATTACATGTAAATGATTTTAAAATTTGTTTTTAGATTTCATTATCCAAAATTCTAAAATTTATTATGGTCATTTTATATTTACATTAACATTATTTTACAAATGTATGAATTGAATTATTTTAAACATTTACAAATGATATTTTTCTCCTACCATTTTTTGTTTTGTTAATGATGATTCCTTTTTATGTTTTCACAACTCATCAATATAGTTTTTACATACCCTATCATTAGTTTATAAAAAACAATATTTTATAATTATTTTAATTTTAAAATAAATTCTATCAAAATGTAATGAATATTTATTTATCATTTTACGAAAAAAAAATAATTTTCTTCCAATTTGTTTTGGATCTATATCAATATATATTTAATTATTATTATGTTTCACTAGGAATATATTTTAATGAATTCCTACACATTATTTCTTTACATGATCTATTCATTATTTGAATAAATTTAATGAAAACACATCTCTTACTCAGGGGTTATTTAAGCAATGGTTTATATATGAATTTTATAATGTTCAAATGTCCAAACATATGTTTATTTTTGTTCATTATATGATGTGAAGGACCTAAATTATATTGCCCATTTATGAAATTTTAAAATATTTATATATAATGAGATACAATGTTTGGGACATAGGAGTGAACCAATCAATGATGCTTATGAAAATGGGGAGTGGACCCAATCAACAATGTTTTGGGACTTTATTCACCATGTAGTGATGGTGTTCGTAGTGATCCTTGACATAAGAAATGATTTTCAATGGTTATGTTTTTCGAGTATTTTAATTTTATGATTCATATATCAATATTATTTTCTCATGTTTCAATACTCATATATATAATTTTTTATTTTATTCCAAACTCCTTATTCCATGATTCATAATTTATCATATATATTTTATTATATATGATATACGTTTTTATATTTTGTATAATTGTTTTCATGTACTCAATCTTTTCATTTCAATGCAGACACACTTTAGAATGGCATGTGGTTAGTGAGAAATTACTAGTGACATATTAGAAAACTCCTTGGTCAAGAGAACGGGAGGTCATGCTCACCACTCACTTTTTCAGGGGAATCATTTCTCATAATGGGAACCTTTTTTAGATTTAAGACGTGTTCATGAAACTTATACAATAATGTTAGTAACACTGTTGGATACACCTATGAAATAAGATTTATTGTATTCTGAGTGACACATTAGTTTAAGGCCCTATTATTGGTAATATTTTTATTTAATTGCATCTATGGAGATAGTTGGTACTTAGTGTTTGGACTAGCTTCATTTAATGGCAATCCTATATACCCATTTGAAGGGAATTAAAACCCACATACTTCAAGAAACATGACAAGAAATTTCATAGAATTTAGGGTTATATAATAAGGAAAGTTATATATAGTTTAATGTTATGTGGTTAGGATGATAAGGAGGAATGTGCTTATCAATTACTGGGATGAGACTTATAAATAATTAGGCCTTTTGTTTTAATTTAAAGTAATTTTCCCCAAGGAAGAAATGTGATGGAACATCTGAAGGGGATTCAATCCTCTATGTGGGGAATTTTTTTAAAAAGGTTATGATTTTATGAAGTGAAATTTATAGGGGATAGAGCCTCAGTGAAAATAAGATAAGACCTTGAGGGAATATAACCCCTCATGCGGGGAACAAGATATCAATAAATCTACAACCCTATGAAACAAAATGGTTATTATAGGAACATATCATAAAAGGGTAAGTTATAACATGATCAATAAATAAGATATATTGGGTTTGGAACTGTCATATACATATCTTATTTTAAATTTATTTTTATTTTAATTTCCATTAATTATTTTTTTTGGGGGTTTCCAAAAGGTTTTATGTAGAATAGGTGAGTTTTCATGAATTGGGCCAAATTGTGAGCTCAATTCCAGATTTAAAAATAAATTTTGTTTCTTTTATAACATCTTCATTTTTTATAATTTTTTACTCATTCCAACTCCTAAATGTCCTCCCCTGATATATTAATACCAAAATTAAAATTTTGAGCTTTTAGAAATCCATAACCAATGTTAAGTTTGGTTTTTATTTAAGGGATTGGGCCTACCCGGAAGCCCATATCTAGTTTTAAAAATTAATATTATTTATTTAATAACATATTCATTATTAGGTAATATTTGGTTATTCCAAGTCTCCCACGATCCCATTACACCCAGAGGCGCCCCCAATATCTTTCCAACCACTTTGGATCTCTTAGGAATTGCAATATAGGGACGAATTTCTTAGGGTTCATCAAATATTCCAGATTTGATAATGTAAGTTGATTCTTTCATAAGTCTTTTAATTTTCATTATGTTTCCCCCATTTAGGTCCCCAAATGACCTAATTTAAATCCTTCAATCCTCCATACCAGTTTTGGGTACTTCAAGATTCAAATATTGGTGGATTGGGGCCGATTTTTTCATGATTTTCAAGTAAGGGAATTCCTTCTTGGTTCCTTCCATCCTCTTTTAGTTTTATTTACACTTTCTTGAATTTCCTAATATCCAGAAGCTAGGGTTCGATCCTAAGGTATTATTTGGTGTCTTTTGGGTCAATATTTGTGGTTTTGGCCTGGATTTATATTTCTTTTGGTGCAGAGGTGGTGCGCTAAAGCTTTCACACCAAGTTTTGAGGGTTTCGACTCAAAAGGGTAGGTGATTCCGAGGGTAACCATTTAATGATGAGTTATTTTTCTTGATTAAATAATTTTTCATGTTCCTTATATGCTTTTAATTATGATAAAACTATTTTTGTTAGAAATAGTAAAGAATTTGGTATTAGAGTTACATTTTTGTTTGAAGTGTGTATTTTTCAAATGTATTTCATGTGTTATCTCTTGTGGTAGTTTTGTAAAATGTGGAAGTGATTTATTAGTTGATGAACGGGGCTGCCAATTTTTGTTGGGTAATTATATAGTGTCATGTGTGACTAAAAAGGAGGTTCTTTGAATGGGTTTTATGTGTGTAACCTTGTTATACTCCTTGAAAGTGTTTTATGGATTTGTGTGTTCTCATGGGTATCTTTTGTGATATTGTTCAAGGTGATTATATAACATTTGAAAGTGGATTATTACATGTTGATTGGGATGAAAATTCTATTTTGGTAAGATATTGGTGTGATTTTGGCTTAAAAATAGGTTTTTGAAATGGGTTTTGTGTGCAAGACATATTTACACCACTTGGGTTCTTTTTATGAAAATTGTAAATGTTTTAGTTGGTTAAAAAAAGTGGGAAAAGGGTGCATATGTACAGTTTGGTATATGTGTTCACGTATTATGGTGTTTTTAAAGGTGAAGTGATGTTTTAGAATTTCAAATATTTTTAGACTGTTTTGTAAATTTCTGAAATGTTTTATTAAATTGTGATGTTGGAGCGAAACTTGTTTGTGGGCTGTTTCATGTAAGTTTAATGATAAAATGATTTTGAAGGTAAAAAGGGTGTTATGTAAAAAGTGAGTGGACTTTTATGATAGTTTTAATATATTGGAATGGTTTTATAAAATTGTTTATTGAATTTTTGGAAGTGTTAAAGAAATGTGAAAAGTGTTGTGGGCTATTTTGGTGTGAGTCAGATTTCAAAATCAATTTGAATGAAAAGTTGGCTTTTGTGAATTGTGTTGTATACATGTGGGATGTTTGGTGAATTTATGATATGTAAATGATATTTTATTGTGAATATTATATTCATTGACTTGTTGAACTTGTTTGAGCACAAAGGGAAAACCCGGGTATCTAGGTGGGTGGACGTGTACTAGTTTGCTAGTGAATCCATGGGGTTTGGCCTCAGTTTAACTTAGCAAGATTGAAGTTTACAACTATAACTAAATTATGATGATGGTTATTGGGGACCAATAGGTTATGTGTATGTACCCTACTAGTGTATCGTGCACGAGAACAGATATTTTTGATGGTTACTCTCACTAAGATATGAGGTACCTGGGACCCACAACTAGCTAGTGCCTAGGGGTTATTTCCCATTGCTTGTGCTCACTAGATATTTTGTGCTTATCGTCGGCATACAGTATGAGTGGATGGAAAATTAAGTAGACTTGGTATTTATTTTAAAAGTTTTTATTCTTTAAATTAGCCCACTTGAAAACTGATTTTTTTTAAGTTGCATCTTTTAGAAATTATAACTAAAAATTACATGTTTTTTAAAACTTGCATGCTTTTTGTCTTTGAATTTTTATCGCATGGAATATATTAGTGGTGGTATCCTACTAGGCATTGGATAACACCCTACTTACACCTTTGGGTTTAAGTATACTTGGTTATTTTTTTTGTCGCAGGTTGGATACACTTTTTTTTGTTCCAATGGTTCGGGTTTCTAGCTGGTCCTGGGTGGTGAAGTCTTGCGGAGATGGATTGAGGGCGGTGCCCCATGCCATGAGGGTTCTTGGGATATTTCATTTTGGTTTTGTACCTTTGTTATAGTCTTTTTGAGTTGTTTTAAGCTATGTAATTTAGTTCTGAATTTTTGTAAAAGATTGTTTGCTTTGAAAAATTCAGATTTCTTTTATTGGATTCTTTTGTTGTTTTGAGTTTATAAACTCAGGTGAATCGTTCCTAATTATCATTTTATGATACCCGGGAACTTTTTCCAGCCCATGGGGATGGGGAATACCCTTCGGGCCTTGTCACATGCCAGGTTTGGCACTGGTTTTGGTGGTGACTAGATTTGGTTCGTGACAAAATGGTATCAGAGGAGGTTCGCTCTCTTTGGGTCATGTTATTTGGGGAACAGTCGAGATAGTCTGGAGTTAGGATTTTCGGGACTTGGAATTTTTTTTATGAGTAGTGTGGCTGATCACCACACCTCATGACAGGATTCAAGTCTCCAGGGGAAGTCGGGACCTTTCGGAGTCCTTTGGTTTTCTTGGTTTAATGATGATTAGGGGGAATGAAAAGAGAGTTGGGTTAATGGTCTCAGTAAGCTCGCAGGGTCTGGCAAGCCATGTGGAGCTGGGGATATTACCAAGAACACTCTCTGTGATAGTGAAGTTATTGGAATATTGCTTCCAACCATATGTCCAAGTCACCCACTGAATCTAGTTTTTTCTCGCATTGTCTTGTGTTCTTTAGTTTTTAAATCTTGGAACTTTGGTTTTAATGTGACTTGGTTTTAAGAAGTGTAAAGTTTTTGTGAAATTATTTTCAAATAAATATGGAATGTTTTGATTTATGAAATATTGTAACTGAATCTTCCGAATTATTTTTAAATGTAAAATGGTGTGCTTACACCTCTTTTGAAAGCAGAAACTATACAGAAGTTGGTTTTGAAAAAGTGTTTCTAATAGACTTTTCTAAACTATCATAGGATGTTTTGTTGGGATGATATGTTATGAAATTGATGTTAATAACATGAAACTAAGTTCTTGTATAAATTTTTGTGTCATTATGAAAATTTTAGTAATATTTTAATTGGGATTTGGATCTCTTGGTTAACAGTTTTGAGAAAAAGGATGTGTTGGTTGACCGTTTTGGTTTTGAAAAGTGGAAAGAATCTTTGTTTTAACCTTTGGTATTTCTGTGAGTGACAACATGCATGGGGTTATATGGGATGATGGATGGTTGATTGCATGACTGGATGAGTTCCAGGATGGATATGAGGAGGGTTCCCGGTGTGGCACAAAAACATGCATGTGTGAGGCCCATGGGGTACCATTGGTGGATACGCTTACTACTAAACCGTTTGTTTTCAAAGAATTGCTTTTAAAGAAAAACTTGATGTCTTGATGAATAGTTTTTTATGGTTTTTATTATGGGTTTTTGAAAATGTTAATGTTGTGGGATGTTTTGAGTCCAAGAACCCCTTCTTGTTTGAACTGTGTTTTGGGTTTGTGTTTGGTCGGTAAGCTATGTTGTAGGGACGGTTAGTGGTCTCTTTTGAAAAATGTTTTGGTATGCCTTTATGGTGGATCCCATCATGTGTTTGGATCTGGTATGTGTTATGTTTTTACCAATGGACTAGCTTGGTTGGGTCCTTGGGTTCTCTCATTGGATAAGGTACGCCCCCATTAAGGGTTAATTCACAACTGAAGTGCAACCCGTATTTTTTCGCCATTGGAAAATCCTCCAGTTGATCAATATAAGTAATATTTTATCGATCATTGCTGATTGAGTCTACACCCATTAATTTCATTGATTTTTTTATCCTCTTATAGTGGTAAAGTGATTATGAAAGGTTGAAAGAAACCTTAGTTTCTTAAGTTTCATGATTCATCAAAGGTGGAAGTGTTCTTTGGTTGTTAGTGTGGATGAGTGTCATAATGGTGTCTAAGAGGGACTCTAGGTTCATCATAGTTTCTTTGAAGCATGATTTATTATTAAACCACCAATTTTGAGATTTTGGTCATGATAGGATATTGTGTCCACGTTTTGGACTTGTCTGTTGTTTAGGGACTTGGAATATGGTCATGTTCTATGTATTGTTTCTATCAATTACAAGGGTCATGTTCGGTGACGCATTGTGATGTTGTGTGCTCTTTTGACTATAAAGGTGAAAGTCACACAATCCTCAGAGGTTCTCTGTTATGTTGGGAGTATGTCTCCCTTGGGAAAAACATAAAATCATCTATCTTAGAGGAAGGTGTTTATACATGTCCTTCCCTTCTGTTGTTTCTCACCCAAAGAAACAAGGTGTGATGTGTGTGCATCTTCTGATCCCTTGTTTCAGTGAAATGTCTGGTTTTGGTAAAGTGAGTTACATAGTGTGTTATGTCTTGATGAACCCATCGGGGTATGCGGTGTAGTTGTTTGTGGCATCGAAAGAAGAAGTTCCATATAGGGGTTTCCACAGCCTAACTATGAGGCCAAATATGCTTCGATATTTTGAGCTCCAGCCATAGGTCCCGGAGAGAAGTTGGCGCATAGTCAGGGGAAACCCCGACGTCCTTTAAACCCTTGTACAAATTCATATACTCAGTATGAAGGATATGAAGAGTTTAAACCTATGGTGTCATCATATTTCTTCTGTTGTTCCCGTTTGGTGGAAATAGGTGGAGGATCTTGTACCCATGTCATCACACAATGTTATTCCCTCTCCCTTTGGTTTCCTTTGAGTCTTTAGAGAATGGTTGGAAATTTGGATAGAAAAGTTGAGCAAACGGTTTTCACATGGTTAGTTATAACCATGAACAAAAAGAATAACCATACAGATATAAGGATCCCCATAGTTTTCCCATAGTTTTCCGAACAGTGCATACTAACCGTGCGACCGTCCCAACTCTTTAATTTTGAGGTCTTTTCATGTCAGCCCACGCTGGTCGGTTAAGATGGTTGGTTCTTGTGGTGGAAATACCCACCATGGGTATCATACTTATTATTTTGTAAATTTTTAATAGATGTATACCCCTTGTACTAGAGAGTTTGTTTCGGCCTCCCCTATTAGTGTCTTGATTCTGTTTCCGGAAAAAAATTAAGTTGTCTCTTATGGTGGGGATCCCATTTGTGTCTCTTTATACGAGTAACTCATATTTTTCCATGGTCTTGTCTGGGAAGTAGGTATTATCATTTAGAGATATCTAACTACCTAAATCTTCCTTGGGTAAACATTGATATTGGAGAGTTCTCAATGGTTTAGATATAGTAGGGTACGCGTAACCTTGTTCGATGTTGTTGTTTATTTGGGGAAATTGATTGATTATTGTTCAGATTGTGTTTGAGGAGTTTTTATCTAGGATAAAACCTTAATGTTATTGATTGTTTCAGTAAATTGGTGTAATTTTGTTTTGTGATATTATTCCTTCCTTCATTGATCACTGGAGGTGTTTTGGCCTTTGGGGGAGAAACCTGTCAAGAGAGTACCTCTTGGTTTCTCAGTTGGGTTTTGTTGTTGCATTGGCCTTGTTCTGACTTTCCGGGGCAGAAATATTTCATGGTGGGGAGAATTTTAAATTAAATAGCTTATTTTTAATTTATTTTTATTTTAATTTACATTAATTATTTGTTTTGGGGGTTTCCAAAAGGTTTTATGTAGAATAGATGAGTTTTCATGAATTGGGCAAAACTGTGAGCCCAATTCCAGATTTAAAAATAAATTTTGTTTCATTTATAACTTTTTCATTTTTTTAATATTTTCACTCATTACAACTTCTAAATGTCCTCACCTTATATATTAACACCACAATTAAAATTTGCATCTTTTATAAATCCATAACCAATGTTTAGTTTGGTTTTTATTTAAGGGATTGGGCCTACCCGGAAGCCCATATCCAGTTTTAAAAATTACTTTTATTTATTTAATAACATATTAAATATTAGGTAATTTTCGGTGATTCTAAGTCTCCCACGATCCCATTACACCCATCCGCGCGCCCAATATCTTTACTACCACTTTGGAGATTTTAGAAATCGCGATTTAGGGACAAATTTCATAGGGTTCATCAAATCGTCCAGATTTGAGAAGGTAAGTTGATTCTTTCATAAGTCTTTTAATTTTCATCCTTTTTCCCCCATTTTGGTCCCCAAATGACCTAATTTAAATCCTTCAATCCTCCATACTAGTTTTGGGTACTTCAAGATTCAAATATTGGTGGATTGGGGCCGATTTCCTCATGATTTTCCAAGTAAGGGAATTCCTTCTTGGTTCCTTCCATCCTCTTTTAGTTTTATTTACACTTTATTGAAGTTCCTAATATCCAGAAGCTATGGTCCAATCCTAAGGTATGATTTGTTGTCTTTTGGGTCAATATTTGTGGTTTAGGTCTAGATTTATATTTCTTGTGGTGCAACGGTGGTGCGCTTAAGATTTCGCACCAAGTTTTGAGGGTTTCGACTAAAAAGGGTAGGTGATTCCATGGGTAACCATTTAATGATGAGTTAGTTTGCTTGATTAAATAATTTATCATGTTCCTTATATTATTTTCATTATTCTAAAACTATTTTTTTTATCAATAGTAAAGCATTTGGTATTAAAGTAACATTTTTGTTTGAAGTGTGTATTTTTCAAATGTATTTCATGTGTTATCTCTTTTAGTAGTTTTGTAAAACGTGGAAGTGATTTATTAGTTGTTGAATGGGGCTTCCAATTTTGGTTGGGTAATGATATAGTGTCATGTGGGCATAAAAATTAGGGTCTTTGAATGGGTTTTATGTGGGTAACCTTGTTATACTTTTTGAAAGTGTTTTATGGATTTGTGTGTTCTCATGGGTATCTTTTGCGATATTGTTTATGGTGATTATATAAAATTTGAAAGTGGATTATTACATGTTTATTGGGATGAATATTCTGTTTTGGTAGGATATTGGTGTGATTTTGGCTTAAAAATAGGTTTTTGAAATGAGTTTTTTGTGCAAGACATATTTACACCACTTGGGGTTTTTTTATCAAAATTGTAATTGTTTTAGTTGGTTAAACAAAGTGGGAAAAGGGTGCATATGTACTGTTTGGTATATGTGTTCATGTATTATGGGGTTTTGAAAGGTGAAGTGATGTTCTAATATTTCAAATATTTTTAGAATGATTTGTAAATTTCTTAAATGTTTTATTAAATTGTGATGTTAGAGCGAAACTTGTTTGTGGGCTGTTTCGTGTAAGTTTAATGATAAAATGATTTTGAAGGTAAAAAGGGTGTTATGTAACAAGTGATTGGGCTGTTATGAGAGTTGTAATATATTTGAATGGTTTTATAAAATTGTTTAATGAATTTTTGTAAGTGTTAAAGAAATGTGAAAAGTGTTGTGGGCTATTTTGGTGTGAGTCGAATTTCAAAATCAATTTGAATGAAAAGTAGAATTTTGTGACTTGTGTTGTATACATGTGGGATATTTGGTGAATTTATGATATTAAAATGATATTTTCTTGTGATTTACTTTTTGAACTTGTTTGAGCACAAAGGGAAAACTCGGGTATCTAGGTGGGTGGACGTGTACTAGTATGCTAGTGAATCCATGGGGTTTGGCCTCAGTTTCACTTAGCAAGATTGACGCTTACAACTCTGACTAAATTATGATGATGATGATTGGGGACCAATAGGTTATGGGTATGTACCCTACTAGTGGCTCGTGCATGAGAACAAATATATGTGATGGTTACTCTCACCAAGATACGAGGTACCTGGGACCCACAACTAGCTAGTGCCTAGGGGTTATTTCCCATTGCTTGTGCTCACTAGATATTTTGTGCGTATCGTCGGCATATGGTATGAGTGTCTGGAAAATTCAATAGCC
Source organism: Viscum album (assembly GCA_963277665.1). Classification (NCBI taxonomy): domain Eukaryota; kingdom Viridiplantae; phylum Streptophyta; class Magnoliopsida; order Santalales; family Viscaceae; genus Viscum; species Viscum album. The sequence continues at coordinate 620,939,053 of OY728150.1, read as the reverse complement.
TTGGTATTTATTTTAAAAGTGTTTATTCTTTAAATTATCCCACTTGAAAACTGATTTTTTTTAAGTTGCATCTTTTAGAAATTGTAACTAGAAATTACATGTTTTTGAAAACTTGCATTCTTTTTGTATTTGAATGTTTATCGCATGTAATCTCTTAGTGGTGGTATCCTACTGGTCATTGGCTCACACCCTACTTACACCATTGGGTGTAAGTAGACTAGGTTATTTTTGTTGTTGCGGGTTGGGTACAATTGTTTTTGTTCCAGTGGTTTGGGTTTCTAGCAGGTCCTTGGTGGTGAAGTCTTGCAGAGATGGCTTGAGGGAGGTGCCCCATGCCATGAGGGTTCTTGGGATATTTCATTTTGGTTTTTTACCTTTGGTATAGTCTTTTTGAGTTGTTTTAAGCTATATAATTCAGCTCTTAATTTTTGTAAAAGATTTTTTGGTTTGAAAAATCCAGATTTGTTTTATTGGATTCTTTTATTGTTTTAAGTTTATAAACTCGGGTAAATCGTTCCCAATTCTCATTTTATGATACCCGGGAACTTGTTCCAGCCCGTGGGGATCGGGAACGCCCTTAGGGCCTTGTCGTGGACTAGTTTTGGCACTGGTTTCGGTGGTTTCCATATTTGGTTCGTGACAGGAACTCTATGAGTTTTCCTACATAGAAACCATGATATAAGAATAAGATCCCCATATTTCGAGTGACACAGTTTATAGTTGTGCAATGAGACTATACCTGGTTGTTTATCACCATGTGGTTAGGATTTTTTCCAAATTTTTTAACATTATTCTATAAGGATACATGGTATTGTAATCTTTCCCTAAAAACTATCAATAACCATTAATCCCACACGAGTCATGATCAGTTCGATAAATAAATAGTCATAGATAGCTGGTTGAATTGATCAAGAGATTGGTGATTCCATTAGTAGTATGTCCTCATTTTGGATAATAATATGGATCGTAAAGAGGAATCTCAAGATTTAGTATTTTCCTATACATATAATATTGTCACATGAATGAAATATGGGGGGAATTTTGTGATAATATCATGATGTCATTGGGGTCAATACAGGGAATATGTCCATATGGGAAGATATGATTCTAAAATATACATTTGAGTGCATTTTTATATCGGATAAAGGGATTGAATCCTACCAAGGTGTCCTAAATATCCTATTTATAATTGGAATCAGTGTTTATATGGTTAATAATTTTTATTAGGTATATGTCCCGTTGTGGGAAAGGATTGTTTTTTTTGGGGATTATACTAAAAAAGGATTATCATCCTACCACCTTCCTGCTTATTAATAGGTAGAAATATATATAATAGAATGAGGGAGTATAGTACCCTATAAGAAATTCAAGTGGCCTAATCTTAGAGGGATTAATTAATTATATCCAACCTATTGAATAGTGAATAAATAAATCATGGCATATGGGAAACATCTATAGTTTCCCACCAATAAAGACTATCATTATCAAGGGAATACATAATTATGAATTTCTTAAGGGTTTAATTCATTTAGGGTGACATAATTGAGGATAATTTCATAAAGGGAATTCAAAATCAAATGGGTTCATATTAATACTGATTACCTAATTGGGCATATCTAACATCTTTAGTGGAGGTTTAGTTTTTACATTGAGGGGATTTGACCATGGTGATTGAAGGGATTGAGGTTCTATAGATAGTTCAAGTAGATTGGGTGGGGAATGTTATTTCTTGTTGAAAAAATGATGGGGGAGAACATATCATGCATAGGGAAGCGACCATGTGGAGGGTCCATAAAGGGTAATAATTAAACTAGTCATTGTGAGGGGGTCTTTTCACACAAACACATAAGGGGGTCATCATAGGATCACATGATGCATTTTCCTATCATTCGTGAGCGACACCTGTATCACACAGACAAGATCACATGGATGGATTCATGTATATAAGAATCACATGATCATTTTATGTAGGAATTGTTAGGTTCTGGGGCCTGCAGCGGAAGCCGGTGGGCCGGGGATTTTAAAATTTTTGTCAGCCGGACTGCGGGATATGTCCTCGCCAATGATCCGGGCCCGGGTATGGCCCGAGGATCTCGCATAAATTGTAAAGAGCACAAATTAAAATGAAAACGTACCCATTTCAAATCCGAAGTCGCGGTCAACGACAACTAATTGATGGCGATCGTCACTTGAAGGATCCAAATAAGGATCCCTCTAGATCATCCACACGTGATCCAAAAATCTTCTGGAACACCGATCGTCGATCTTTGGGTGCTAGCACGGTGATCCAACGATGCTTTCGATGTCTCGATGATCACCGCATCGAGACCTCTTTGATGCATGAGGAAGAACAAGATATGAACTCTTGGATCATCATCTTCTCTCTCTAGGAAGTAGGAGGTGAGAGAGGCTCTCAATTTTCATTCCATACAAATGAATGAATAGTGAATTGCACAACATAAGAGAGAGCCACCTCTTATATTTATAGTGACGTTGATAAATACCCAATAGGGTTCCTCGACCCCCATTTATTTCAATGTTTAATAAAAAAATATTTTTGATGAACTGAACTGTGCCAATATTATTTATTATTTTATCACATAGTTTTAATTTATTAATAATATATTATGTGATAAAACCGAGTCATTTAACTCGACTCGCTATCCTACTTAATATTAAATGAACCTTGAATATTAAAATAATATTTGTTTGGTTAATATTTCTTCCCGTATTTACTAAACTTGTAAATAACTTAAATAAATTAAATCCCAATAACTAATAACTTGAATAATAATGAATTTATTTAATTCATCGGTGATAGATAACATGGACAATGCTCAGACCCCATGGCGGGGCACACTATGTCCATATACCTATTCAGCTGAATAGGGAAGATTCTGGAATACACTATTGTGTGTGACCCTCTAGGCCATCATCTCAATAGTAGTGAATAAAATCCATAGACCAAGATCGGATTCTAGAACCTCATCATGTACCCTAAAGAGATAAGGATATTCATAGCAATGACTACCAACCTATGAACACTGACTGTGTACTATAATCTCTTTGTACTTCATTATCTCAAAAATAAGGATGCATTCTTGTGTCATCGTCCTTATATTTATTTATTATTTATTGATCTATCTTGATGGATTTTACTATCTACTGCTTTGGACAGAAACTTATAAAGGTGGGACCATCTAGATCAACCAGGCCTAAGATATACAACATTATGAACATAGAATTGACAAATCCATTCTTGACCATTCAACCAATGTCATACCACCAATGACGCACCCAACACAAACGACCTCACCATGACATTAATTCCATGGTTTTCATCTTGCATCAAAGTACGTAATGAAATGATATAAATTGGTAATCGTCTCAAGTCAAGAGACCAATACACATGTCCATATATAGAAACAACCAATGACACCAAAAACATTTGGTGTTCCTATTGACGGGTCTATCCTCATGATCTCAAAACTATAGATCACCAAGTGAAAACATCATGAGAAGAAGTCTCAATGATTATGAGCCCCCGCCACCTGATAGTTAGACATCTACTGTGTCTAATCAGTAAGATGTATCTAGACCATAGAATATTTATTTGATATTAATTTCATAGGGTCTTGAGGTTCTCACTATATCCTGGGATCTTCTATAACCTCTCTACATGACAATTGTCTATTGGACATTACCATTATAATAGTGGATGGAGAAAATTCTATACTATAATAGTAAGATAACATCAGGCATATTTAACTGTACACATGATATGGTAATCACAAGTACTTAATAGTTGGTTCTAGGGAACCCAATATTTCAACACTCCCACTTTCACTAGAGCCAACTTTCTAACTAAACATATTAGCTACTCACACGATAAATATCATGCTTCGGCTGAGTAATGTATTTAACTACTAGGCCTACCACGTTTTCGCCGCGTGGTATATCTGTTGTCTGTAACCTCATCTCCTTGAGTAAAACTTATCATGATAAGGTATCCCCAAGTATATTACTTTTTTCCATTGTCATAACATGAAAACTTGGATAGTAATAACATCATAATTTACATTATGATAATACTTTTCTCACTAGGTGAGAATCCAAGAACTGGAACAAACCATTTCAATTTAAAACTGCTTCATAGCTTCCTTATAAGCTACAACATACTCGATATTTGTAGGTGTGGCTACCACTAGCTTTTATGATCTAGAATCGCTCATCTCCTTTTCCTAACTGTGCTATTAGATAATATTGATCTAAGTATAACTACTATGTTTCCCATCATAACTAGTATACCTTCTTCTACTCACACCAGGTACATATCATTTGTACTTGCCTAAGTACAAGAAGATAGCTCTGAATGCATCACTTGCAGTGCTCCTGGATATGATTGATATTTTCCAATAAAAATTATATCCTAGAAATATAGATTATTTTACATAATATGGCATATGTGATTGATCCATTGCTAAATAATATGGTAATCGACTAACAACTTTAATCTATTATTTTATTCTGAACATGTTAACTTGAAGAGATTAAGCCATGTGACATAAGCAATAATTCATCTCTTTAATTATTACAACTTTTATTTTTCAATACAATGTCACAATATGTATGAGATGGACTAGGTCCAAGCATATTATGGATCTACCTCAGTAGATCCTATTCTATAGAACATAGGTTTCTACTTTAAGTTAATCATTGGAGAATTTCATTTATTCTAATCTTATCTAACTGCAAGATCAAGATCTATTTTCAAAATTTGTTGAACATACTTGGAAAACTATGGCACTCCCACTAACCATTGGTAGACACAAGAACAAGATTCATTTATAGTTTATTCTCTAAGATCTAGTTTCTTACAGTAATCTAGAACTGGATTTCAGTAATATTCAACCTTTATTAGAATCATATGATGTCATCATCTATTTATGGTTGCATCGTATAGACACCTTCCGTGAATGATGATCTTGATATCCAATGACCAATAGAATGATCTTAGAAGTTATATATGACAAGTAAATTTCTAATAGTTTAGGCATACCAACACGGTATAACCAATACAACCTAATTGGTACCATACTTGTACCATCCATGAATCTTATCATTTGAATACCCACCATAGTATTCAATTTGTATGTCCCTTTTCAATTTGATACATGGAATCCGTTATTAAATTTTAGTTGATCTTTTCAATCTTAGCTTATTTCCATATACTGCTTACTTTTAGGATTTAGTTTTCTTAATGAATAATATATCACCGGTTGTGGTGAATAAGAAACAATCACCATGGTTTCATTTTTCCTACGCAGTATGTGTCACTGGAACACGCTTATTCCACATGTACTTGTGGAACTTGTTCCTATGCCAACCATTTGTGCAACTTGAGCATCGACTAATCCCAAGTCAATTCAGCTCACACTATCTCGAACAGAGATGTGCACCATTATATCGAAATGTAGTCACATCATTTCTATCTTTTGGATTTAGGTTATATCCTAATCAACTATTAGGATAATTACCTTAGATGGACTACATGTTTAACTGGATGAATGTTTGTTTAAATCATAAAAAACTCTTTTCATCCTAAAACATGTCCTATGACATAATGGATTTTCATCATACTATGACTCGTATGATATCCATTTTTCATTTCAGTAGGCATATTGTTTATGGGTTTATGTCATTATTTGCAAAGCACATCTTGAAATATAATGAAATTTTCTTCAGGTTGTAACATTGATAGAACATACATCATAACATTGATGTATAAAATGTATGTTTAGGAATTTCTCCATGCTACATTTTTTTGATTCAATATGTAAGACATGTCATTGATCCTCCTTATGAACATCAATATGGTGATGTAGATAAGGTAACATGCATTTAGGAATTACTCCACCCTACATTATCATGATCGATGATAGTTTGGTCAAGATATTCTTCGGCATGCTGATCCGAAGGAACTCATATCCTCTTACCAAAATTATACTTCAATGGTACATTCCTTAATGACTTAAACGAATCATGAGAAGTATCTTTACCCCTTTCTTTCATTTGGAATAGTTCACACTCTCTTGTTGAACTAATCCTGAAATCTTTTTGGTATACCTTTATTTCTAAAGGTTTCATTGTCTAAACTAAGGATATCAATAATACCAAAGGCGTTTAGTTGTGCCAAGACTAACTACCATATCGAGTATATTCATGATGTCCACTTTTAGTTTTACTTGACAAAAAATCATATTGCAACTACTGTGTAGGTCATAAAATTTTATATTCATGATGTATTACCTTTGATTCAAGTATGTCTGAACTATTTTTTGAGTATGTTACTAGAAACAACATTCATTCCGAAACTTGGAATAATGTCTCATTATGTGAAAATGGGAAAATGAGATAAATGTTTTTGGTTATACTTAACAACTAGTAAAATTTGAGTCAATTACTTGGCAATATGAAGTTATGTGTTTCTCATCGCTAACTTAGGAATCACCCTTTCTTAGCTACTTGGATAAGACACAATACTCTTAGTAATGTTTCTCTACTCACTTGGTTTCTGTATTTCAATACATATATGTGAAAATCATATTGTATTTTAATACCCAATAATTATGTGAGAAAACAATACTTTTATTTGATGAATATTACCTGGACGAGAAGCGGGTACTTGCTTCAAGTATATCAGTTTTTAAACTTCCATGAATTTATTTCATTATGTGATAAAAATAATCTCCTGTTAAATAACCAACCTCTTTTCATTGATGGACATGACTAAAGTTCCCTTAGTGTAACTTGCCATAGGGATTTTTCGCCTTGTCATTCAATTTATTCTCTATTAGAATAAAAGATGGTGTTATCTCCAATATTCTTATTACTTGGATAATGTTACCATAAAGGTAATGAATCACTTACTCTATACCGTTCATTTGAACCCTTAAACAAACTAGAGTAATTGGGTGTAAAAGGTATAAGAATGGGATGAAATGAATTATTTTGAACTTTCTTTCACTTTTCACAAACCGAGTGCGACCATCACATTCAAATCTTGCTTCACATTCTCCATGGAAACTTATAAGAGATGAGACTACATTTAACATCATCCAGGTCTTGATGTAGAGACCATAAATAATATCTAACATTGATGACAACATTATGACAGAACCATCATATGCTTGATTCATGAGTCTCCGATTAGTATTTTTACACCCTCGCTTCCTGAGGTGGCTTAACAGGTTGGGAAACAAGCACCTTGAATTTTCGATATCGTAAAAATGTGCGCGAGCACCTATACTACACTTTGGAAATTCGTGATTAGATTAGACATCAACTTTTTCTAATATTTATCACAGTTTTATCTTGGTATTACTTTCCATTCTCTACAAATAAATTTTATCAAATTGAACTTTAATGTGATTACCAATTTGGACATTATTTATTAATTTAATCATTGAATGTCACCCACTAATATTTCAAATTCTAGGAACCCAATGTACTAGAATCGGAATAATCTTGAGTATTCTAGTGGAAAGGATCCCTGAACCTCCCTCATTGTCTACAAGTTATGGCTATTCCACTACTCGGAGTGTCCAAGGTAGGATTTTGGTGGGCCAACTGCATTAACTTGCAGTTCTTTGATCAGTTGGGTGAATTCCCAGCTTCAAAATCATTTACTGATTTACTGAATGCTTCCCTCTGAAATTACAACAAGCTAGCTATGCCTATTCCTTTACTGTAATTTTATTTAAGTCGACATATCACACAAATAAGACTCCCCAGTAGTAAGAGACACCCACATTTGATGTATTACCAGCACCTCGAACAACCGGTTTTGTTCAAAATTGAATGTTGGAAGGCTGTTAGTGACTTAATATTTTCTTTGAGGGGTTTATTGGTTTTTCTCTCTCGATTAATGTAATCCATTTCTATTAAACTTTTTCATCTATGTTGTCACAATCACAAATGAACTTCAATAGAAAAACATACGCTTCTTCTTTATGAATTTTATTATCAATTATTTTATGTATTTTCCCGCTGTTCTAAAATGCATAAAATAATAAATAAATGCATAATGGTTAAACTACTACCTGACTGGTATTGAGAATCTAAATGACCTAAGGGTTTCATGCCTGAGTCGAATGCTTGACTCCTGATGCAGCTTTCCCTATGTCCTGTATGTTTGCTTCGCATCTAGAACATCGCCCGGTCTTGGCTGGGTCCACATCGTGTCTTGTAGTATCGCCTTGTCTTGGAGGGGTCCACTTGTTGTTCATCATCTTTATCTGAAGTACAATAATACTCACACGTAGGCAAGGGGAACTAGTGGGATAAATATACATCGAGTTAAAATTGGGCGCACCTGCCCTTATACCTTTTAACAAAAAATAAAGATAATGTTCAAACCATATTTTAAATCAATTACAATCATCACACGTAATTAAAATAATTAATTAAATAAAAATAACATACATGCCGCGATGCTCAAGACTAGAATGCGGGTAAAATAATTTAGCATAAAATTAAAATGAATTAATTAAGTATGAGGGTTATCTAAATTAAATTAAATGAATTTAATAAATTCAAATAATTTAATTATTTATCGGTCTTTTAATTAATCTAATTTTAATGAAAAAATTAAATTATTTAATTTAATTTAATTTAATTGCAAAATTAATTTAATTTCTATGATCGGATATTAAAATAATTAACCAAAATTAATTTTAATTAATTTAATTTATAAACTAAAGTTAAATTAATTAATCTAATTAATCTTGATTAATTTAATCAGTCTGTCCCTGAAACACGACTTCACGGCCTGAGCGGGTCGGGCCAAACCCGCGCAGGGCCAAAACTTGGTTGGACTGATCCGCCCAAACCTGGTTTGGGTTGGGCAGGTCTGCCCGGTCTATTATAGGGCCAACCTATACCCTACAGAAAGAATTAAAGGCAAAAAGATACCTCCCGGGTCCAGACCAGAGACGTTTTCAGGTTGTGGACAGTGACAGATGAACGTGAAGGTAGGTGGTGGCCTCGCCTGGTGTTGGTCGGCTGGTGCAGTGTGGCCTGAGTGCCAAGCACAGAAGGTGGTGGCTATGTCACGCCACGGTGGGAGGCCATATGCCGGTGTAGATGGCACCTGGGGTGGTGTGCCATCTAGTGGAGCTGTCGGGTGGCACGCTGGTGGTGGTGTGGCTTGGCCTCCACTGGGAGGTAGGGCGCAAGTCCATGGCAGCATTCGGTTGAAGTACCTGACCACCAGCTCATCCGGAGGAGGTCGGAGGCCCAGGCTAGACAGGGCTGTGGGCTACCGACAGCATGCTGGCTGCACACAATGGGCGAAGATAGGAGGCACGGTCGGATGTGGCTTGGGAAGATCTTGGGATCTGCTATGTGCGGCTATAGAGAGCAGACGATATGGTGATCCATGGGCTGGAGGCGGAGCTGGGGCCTGGACCAAGGTTTTCAGGCCGGAAGTGACCGGGTCCTATTCCTCATTGTGCTAACACTATTGGGAATCTTGTTTTTTCCAATGGTATTATACTAACGGTTCCAATGAACCCTTGGTATATGACAGTTTTGGCATGACTTCCCAATGGTTTTATCAAACCATTGGGAAATCTTCCACTTATTCTCCTTTTCCCAACGATTTGATAAAATCGTTGGGAAAGGTTGATGATTTCCCAATGCTTTCCCAACGGTTTGGTTCAAAACGTTGGGAAAGCATCCTTTTCCAAATGGTTTTTAAAAACCATTGGGAAAAGATGTCCAGAAATACACAAATCAGGTAGACCACCTCCAGTCACATTTCTCCCCCAATTTCTAGAAACCTTGTCCCATAATTTGCAGAACCCTCGCACCCCCAGGTGAACTCCATAAAATACGGTGAGACTCCCCCACGAGGTTAGATGGGATAATTCCAAATCTTCATGTCTTATTGATCATTTTCCACTTACCATACATATTTATCCATTTTTATTGAAGGTGGAAACCCTAAATTCAATGTTTTAATTGGATATTTGGTTTTTTTTATTAGGGATTAGGTGTATGAGTCATTACCATTCATATTATGGGTGGTTTTAGTCAAAAGTTATGATGTTGGAACCATTTATGATGTTGTTGTCTCTATTTAATCTCATTTCCCCTAACTTAACATTAAATTCTATATCACATTTGGTTTCTGTTTTTTTAAATTTCCAGTTAAGTTATTTATGGTCGATGATTGTCCCATGTTAATTGTTTTCAATGGTTTGGCGTGGAAATTGGGCATTTAATGTGACTTTTCCAAATGGGGGTGCCTTGAGAATACTCAAAATATTTGTTAAAAATGATCAAAGGGATTTTATTATTTAAAATGGATTTCGAAAGATATTTCAGAAATGATTTAATCTTGAGGAAAGTGTTTTATCAAAATGGGAATTTTTTTAATAAGGCTTGTGTAATGTATTTTGTTATAGTACACTTGTTATGTGACTATGTTTGGTATTTAGAAACACATGAGATAACTGGTGTGTGAGAATGTGTTGTGAAAGAGATTCCATGGTTGGTTCAAGATTATATTTATGTTTCGGGCCTATTAATGATTTTTTTAATGATTTTTTGAGATATTTACCTATTGGTATTTAGTCATACAGTGATCATGGGGGATATTATATTTTTATTGGTGAAAAATGGGAGCTGTAGAGGGTGTTCATGATTAAGGAATATAATTAGTGCTAAAAATGTGGGTAAACCATGCATAATAGTAAATTCATGAAGTGTTTGATGTTTTACTCCTTTTTTATTTGGAGTTTCTTTTTATGCTGATGTTTCTTATTGATACATATGATGGGAATTTATTTTAGTTTTTAAATCGGCTGAGACTCCCCCACCATGCACAGTGTATGCAATTCATTTGGTTTACCTCGAGTTGATGACTCCAATAGCTCAATTGTCACAGTTGATTGTGAACCTGAATTTGTGGTTGAAAATATATAGAATCATTCATCCATGTTATAAATTCTTTTGGTTTACATCGAGTTGGGTTGTTAAGGTTGGTACTATTCAAATTGATTTAGTATTGATCACAAATATGTTTTAGCTGACTTGACCGTTAAGTGAATTTTCAATGTTTATTGGTTGCAGTTTTATCTGAATTGCATTTTCTAATTTGGAATTGAACTGTATTCAAACCTAGTCAAACAATATTTCTAACTTGGTGAACATTACAACTTGTATGATTTATTAAATCCATTCATGCTCTTATAAAACAATTGATAGCTAAATTACCAATGAATATGCCTATTCCCTCAAATATTTAGTTTTTGGGGTCACACATTTGTTTCCTTTTTCTAATTAATTACATATTTGTTTTCAAAAGCAGGAAATGCAGCCAATTGAAGAGAGAGGAAGAAAAAAATGATGGAGAACAATCGTCAAATGGTGGAGATGGGCATTCCACCATTAGTGCCTGCAGTGAGTAAATTATTTCAAATATATATATTTAATGAATATATAATGTCATGTGATTAATTTTTTTGTAAAAGTTTTGTAGGATCCACCTATACATCGACGGTTATTCGACGAGGAGCCTAGTACTGGTCCTAGTACTCAGGACGGTGGTACGAGGGGGTTCGTACCAGAGGTAGATGAGCAGCTCCGCGTACCTGACTAGACCTTGCCCCTCCCACTAACATGTCATCTTTCCCACATTCTGTTCCTGGTGTGTCGTTATGGACACAGGGATATTTAGGCCTTCCTTGTTTTCTCCTCCATTTGCATCTTCTGACCCATCTTTTTCATATCCCATGATGATTCCCACTCCCCAACCAGAATCCGGTCATACAGCTGTCCCATCTTCTTTTCCTTCTACTTCTGTCTCTTCGAGCTTCTATATTCCATCGTCTTCTACTCCTGTTCAACCACTAGGTGTTCCATCAGTTTTTGTGGATCCAGTGGTGCTCAGCGATCAGACTGGCGTAGGTATATTTATAGAACCATAACAAATTTTTATACTAATATTTATTTTCATTACAACATGTTTTGATAAAATACTTGTTTTTCTTTCATGACAGACACATCTACTAATAGGAGGCTAGGGAGGGGGAATACACGCATGCGTGCGATGTGGAACCGCCAAACATAGGTAATGGTGGATTACAATGAAGACAACCAAATGGTTGAGAAAACAGGGAAACAATGTTGGAGTTTTTTTGGCGATGCTTGCCAAATACTCCGACATCATTCCCGTCATCACACTATCATGGAGACAGTTGCCACACGAGGTCAAGGATAGAGCTTGGGTAGAGATAAGGGTAAAAAAATCTGTTGTATTTGATACCATGAATTATTTTTGTATTTATATGAATTAATATTTTGGTTTCAGCTTCGATTTAATTTTCCCGATGGTGAGGGTGCATGACCGGAACGTCTAAAGGATTTAAGTGAGCTTTGGGGAGCCTAAAAGAATGAGTTTTATATTGGCTGGTGTGCTAGAGTTGGCACTGAGTTAGAGGCGATACCAGTGGTGGATGATTTTCCTATACAGATGTATCAGAAGATGATTACACATTGGATGACGACATAGTTTAAGGTATTAATTACTTTTGAGGTATTTAAATAATAAAATTCATGGTTTTCATTAATATTATCCTTTGAATTATCTAATTTTATTTAGGAATCATCTGGAAAAAATAAAAAAAAACATTGATGCAAAAAATACCTCCACACACTGGGACGTACTACGATGCCAGATCATGAGAGGAAGCTGGTATGAAAATTGTTTATAATTTTTCTTTACGATATACAGTTTCTTGTGTTTCCTCAATTATTTAATCGTTTTATAATGTTTTCATATAACTTTAGTTTTCAATGTCATTGTAGAGGAAAAAACTGAATATTGAAGGATGTGTGCCTCGAGCCAAACAGTTTTGCTCGAGTAGACGGAAAAAGGATGGAAGTGTCGTCAATGAACCGAATCAGCAGCAGATTGTAAGTTTTAATTTGTTGATTTTCTATTTTAATATCTATTTTTTAAATTAATAACATATTTATATTTGTAACAGGATACTATAGAGGCCCTCAATTCCTAAGAACCAGACAATTTTGGGCCAACTGATCACTTAAATCAGGTGTTGGGAGAGGAGCATTCTAGCAGAGTACGCTACCGACCTAGGATAGACCGACGAAGTATTGGCCCTCCTCATGTAAGAGTTGTAGTGCCACCGAGCTACAGAAAGTTAGGGCACATGAAGAACATGCTGAAAAAGGGCCATAGAGACGGAAGAACAGTGCTAGGGAAAACAGTTCATTTATGAAATTTATTGAAGTTCTACATCCAACACTTCCACCAAAGGCCAGCCTAGATTTTGATGAATATATGTCGTCGATACATTCTATATATGGTGCACCAGGTAGAAGTTCTAGTAGTGGTCAAGATGATGTCCATCCTGACGATGATGATGGTGTGGAGTTTGATATGGAAGAGGAGGGAGAGGAGGAGGGAGAGGTGGAGGAGGAGGGTGAGGCGGAGGGCGAGGGCGAGGAGGAGGGCGTTGAGGAGGGCGGGGTCGATGATAAGGACAATGATGACCACGAGGATGAGGATGATGATGATGGTGATGATAATGATGATGAGGGTGATAACGATGTTATTTAGGATTATTCCAATTTTGTATGTCTTCAATTAAATGAATGTCTTGGTAAGCTTATTAGCTCATGCTCATCAAATGCATGGGATTATATGCTTTAAATTGAATACAAATCCCTGTTTTACATTCTCCATGTTTTGTGAATTATTCCATTTTTTATTTGGTTTACTTGTCAATTGTTAGGATAAGACATGGGTTACTTGTTAAGGACTCATGGAAGGACTCGTCATGCTCAGGGAATTTAGACTTGAAATTCCAGGATGAATGATTTGGTTTCTAGGTGAGGGATATCAGGATGGTTTCTATTACCCATGAGTGATATTGGTTTCTTGAAGATAAACCAAGGACATGTATGTTTTGCAAGATGGTAATACCAGGCCTCAGGTGATACCCAGTCCCCTATATGAGATACTTTGCAAGCAAGGCTGCCTTAATCTGAGGCGTGGTGTGGCCGACACCACTCAAAGTGACGTGTACGAGTCAACCCCGTCTAAATCTGAGGCACGGTGTGGCTGAGATTTTAAGTAAAAAGAACAACTAGCATACAAAAAACTGACCAAAAACATTCGTATTCTGTTGATACTTTATCACAACGATCCATGGGTCATATGTGACGTGTACGAGTCAACCCCATCTCAACCAGGGTCGCGGTGTGGTCGGGATCACTCTAATGTCTTTCCTTTGTTTAAAATGGACAATATTTTAAGTACATACGGAAAACCAACCAAACACATTCGGTTTATGTTGAAACATTAGGAGAACGATCCATGGGTCTTATGTGACGTGTACGAGTCAACCTTGACTCAATCCAAGGCGTGTGTGGCCAACACCACTCAAAGTGTCTCTCTTTTGATTAAAATGGACTTTATTTTATGTGAAAACAACAACTAGCATACGGAAAACTGACCAAACGGATTTTGATTGAGTTGATACATTATAACAATGATCCATGGGTCATATGTGACATGTACGAGTCAACTAATCCTCAATCCGAGGCGCGGTGTGGCCGGCACCATTCATAGTTTCTCTCTTTTGTTTAAAATGGAAATCATTTTAAGTGAAAACAATAACTGACATACGAAAAACTGACCAAACGAATTCAGGAAGTGTTTATGCTTTAGGAAAACGATCCATGGGTCATATGTGACATGCACGAGTCAACCCTGCCTCAATCAGAGGCACAGTGTGGCCGATATTACTCTAAGTGTCTCTCTTTTGTTTAAAATGGAAAACATTTTAAGTACATATGGAAAACTGACCAAACGGATTCTGATTGTGTTGATACTTTAGCACAACAATCCATGGGACATATGTGACGTGTAATAATAAACCCTGCCTCAATATGAGGCGTGATGTGGCCGGAACCACTCAAAGTGTCTCTCTTTTGTTTCAAAAGGACATCATTTTAAGTGAAAACATAAACTGGCATACGGAAAACCGACCAAATGAATTCGGATTGTGTAGATACTTTAGTAAAATGATCCATGGGTCATTTGAATAGTGTACGAGTCCACCCCGTCTAAATATGAGGCACGGTGTGGCCGATACCACTCTAATTGCGTCTCTTTTGTTTAAAATGGACATGATTATAAGTGAAAAGAACAACTATCATACGAAAAACTGACCAAACTCATTTGTAATCTATTGAAACTTTAGGAAAACGATCCATGGGTCATATGTGACGTGTACGAGTCAACCGCGCCTCAATCTGAGTTGCGGTGTGGCCGTCACCACCCAAAGTGTCTCTCTTCTGTTTAAAATGGAAAACATTTTAAGTACATATGGAAAACTGACCAAAAGGATTCTGATTATGTTGATACTTTAGAACAATGATACATGGCTCATTTGGGACGTGTACGAGTCAACCTCGCCTCAATCTGAGGCTCGGTGTGGCCGACACCACTCCAAGTGTCTCTCTTTTATTTAAAAAGAACTTCATTTTAAGTGAAAACAATAACTGACAAACAGAAAACCAACCAAACAAATTCTGATTGGGTTGATGATTTAGGAAAATAATCCATGGGTCATTTGAGACGTGTACGAGTCAACCCCATCTTAATCCGAGGCACGGTGTGGCCGGTACCACTCTAACTATGTCACTTTTCTTTAAAATGGACAGGATTATAAGTGAAAAGAACTACTAGAATACGAAAAACCGACCAAATGCATTCATAATCCATTGAAACTCTAGGAAAACGATCCATGGGTCATATGTGACGTGTACGAGTCAACCACGCCTTGGTGTGCTGCGGCGTGCTGAGCGCGGGGTACCCAGTCTTGCGCCTCAGCCAAAGCGTGCCAAGGAAGGAGCACATGGGGTCCGCGCGTACCCCCTATCAAGTTCCACCTTCTTCTTTTTTGTGTTTCTTTGCTCGACCCGCAAAATCCAGCATCCTTTTTTTGTTTTTTTGTTTAAGACTCATTATCTTTTTAAAATAAGTCTCCCTTACCCATATTTTTAGTCATCCTTGGATGTCATCCATCCCCAACATATTCCACACCTAACATTCTAAATTCTACATAATAGTAATTCAATTTAATAATAATAAACATATTATAATAAAACAATAATTTATTATTATTATATTATAATAAAAATAAAAATATTATTATAATAATAAAATTATTAATCAAATTATTAAATTGTAAAATTTAGAATTGTACCGATTTTAATTATATCCGATGAATCGATCTAATATTGATCAGTTCTTCAGAATTAATAATACTTAATACCTGAGATCAAATCGCATGTTTGTTCCAATCTAAAAAATTAAAATGACCATAACTTGGTCATTCGAAATCTGATCGACATGTGGTTCAAACTGTTGGGACCACCTTTGAACCCTCTACTTAATTTTATGAAAATTAATTTTATTTGGCTCAAAACATTTACACGGTCCCTCTGATACCACTGTTAGGATCCGAGGATCGCAACAGAAGCTGGTGGGTAGGGGATTTTAAATTTTTTGTCGGCAGGATGACGTGACTTGTCGTCACCAACGATCCGAGGCTTGGTAAGTCCTGAGGATCTCACGTAAATTGTAAAGATAACACAACTAAAATGAAAATGTACCCGTTTCAAATCCAAAGTCATGGTCGAATGTAACTAGTCGATGGCGATCCTAACTTGAAGGATCCAAAGAAGGATCCCTCTAGATCCTCCACACCTACTCCAAAAAATCCGCTGGTACTTCGATCGTCGAACTCCGAGTGCTAGCGCGGCGATCTGACGATGATTTTGACGTCCCGACGATCACCGCATCGAGATCTCTTCGATGCTTGAGGAAGAATGTGATATGAACTCTTGGATCACCAGGTTCTCTCTCTAGGATGTGAGAGGAGATAGAAGCTCCCAATTTTCATTCCATAAAAATGAATGAACAGTGAATTTCACAACATAAGAGAGAGCCTCCTCTTATATTTATAGTGACGTTGATAAATACCCTGTAGGGTTCCCCAGCACCCATTTATTTAAACATTCACTAATTATAATTTTGATGAAATTAACTATGCCAATATTATTTAGTATTTTATCACATACTTTTAATATATATATATAATATATTACGTGATAAAACCGATTCATTTTACTCGAGTCGCTATCCCTCTTAATATTAAAAGAAACTTGAATATTTAAATAATATTTGTTCAGTTAATATTTTTTCTCATATTTACTAAAGATCTAAATACATTAAATAATTTCAAACCCAATAATTCATATCTTGAATAATAATTAATTTATTTAATTCATCGGTGATCGATAACTTGGGCAATGCTCGGACCCCGTGGTGGGTCCCACAATGTCCATATACCTATTCAACTAAATAGGGCGGATTCTTGAATACACTATTGTGTGTGAACCTCTAGGCCCTCATCTCAATAATAGTGAATAAAATCCATAGAACAAGAGAAGAGCCTAGAAACTCATCATGGCCCCAAAAGAGATAAGGATGGTCATAGCAATGACTACCAACCTACGAACACTAACTGTGTACTATAATCTCTTTTTCATTAAATATCTCATAATTTAGGATGCACTCTTGTGTCATCATCCTTATATTGATTTATTATTTGTTGATCTATTCGGATGGATTTTCCCTTCTAATTCATTGGCCAAATACTAATAAAGGTTGAACCATTCTGATCAATTGGGCCTGATATATACAACTTCTTGAACATGTAAGTGACAAATCCATTCTTGACTATTCAGCCAATTTCATACCACCAACGACGCACCCAACACAAACTATCTCGCCATGACATCACTGCCATGGTTTTCATCTTGCATCAAATTATGTAAGAAAATGATATAAATTGGTAATGGTATCATGTCAGGAGACCAATACACAAGTCCATAGATAGGAACAACCAATGACACCCATAACATGTGGTCTTCCTATTGACGGGTCTGTCCTCATTATCTAATAACACGAGATCACCAAGTGTGAACTTCATGATAAGAAGCCTCAATGCTTATGAACCCCCATCACCTGATAGTCCTACATCTACTGTGTCCAGTCAGTAGGATGTATCTAGACCACAGATATTTTTTTAAGATTAATGTCATAGTGCCTTGAGGTTCTAATTATATCCTAGGAACTGCTCTAACCTATCGACACGACAATTAACCTTTGGACATTACAATTATAATAGTGGATGAAGAAAAGTATACACTACAATAGTAAGATAACATCATGCATATTTAACTGTACACATGATATGGTAATCAAATGTACTTTATAGTTAGGTCTATGGCACCCACTATTTCAACAGGAATGTTTAATTTTCCAAATTTATTACTTTTTTAGGATCTAGTTTTATCTGTGGATTTTGTTTGAATTTCATGATGTGGAAGCTCAACCCACAAATTTACTTTTATTATATCTTGATTTATATCCTCTTATATCTCCAATCCATGCATACTCAACCAATATCCATATCTTAATCTTCGTCTTTTCATTCACTTTTCAGAAATGAAAACTAGTTATTTATTGGTAAACACTAATGAGGTTGTGTGGGAAGCATATTAGACAAGTAGCTGACAACAATATATCAATCCATGAACAATGTAAAGGGATAAATTATGTGACCATATATAATTAAAATATAGAAGAAGGGGCCCATTATTAGGGAAAAAAATAATATCATATCCCATGGCCACATGTGATTTCCATGTAAGATAGTGTCACCTCATAGTCTAATGATGGAAGTTGATTTGATCCATGTGAGAGGGATGGTCTCATTCAGTCACATGATAGATTCATGAATCCAAAATTCTATCTTTAATATTAATTCTTCTGGTTGTTAATTTTAGTGATAACATTGGATCATTTTTAGGTATCTTTGTTTCAATCAATATCTTATTACAAGTAACAATATAACAATGTGGTCATCAAAAAAACCCCACCTTATGAAATTGGGCTTGATCATATCAAGAAGAATTGATTTTGGATGTATTTGAAGTTCATGTGACATACTTGTGGCCCATGAAATGTCAACAACTATAAATAATCTAATAGGGGACACATAATCACTTACAAAAAATCAATTAAATTTATGATCTGTGGGATTTTTCATATGAGAGAAGTCGCATAATATATTCATATGATTTATCCAAATTAATCAATTGTTATATAAAACCCATGTAATAAAAAACATGTCATACCAATGGTAATTTTTTTTGACTCTTGTGGTTTTAATCTTGTAGTCATGCAGTTCCATCCACATGAGGATCATGTAGAAAACATTCTTCCTTCATGATGATCACGCAGACTACACACGAATCACATGGTCAAAAAAACTTCACCATTTTTATATATCTTATATATATATATATATATTATTTTCTACATATAATTACATAAAATAATGAAGTACAAGTATTCATGGTGAGGTAGATTGAGATATTAAATAGACTGTGCTCTAGTCAACATGAGGATATTAAACCGGTGCACACCTTACCCACCATCCTCCTAGGGATGAATCATAGAGATAACATGCTATCAGACATGATTCTTAATTATGGATCTAGAAATCCAAATAATTCCCCGATTATAGAACCTTGAAAAGGGAATTAGACACCCCTCAAGATTATTAGGCACCTAGAAATGATTCATGCCAACTTATCACCAAATATTCGTTTTAATATGTTGGTATATAATGTTGAAGGATTTTTATTGGGATACACATTAGTGGAACATTAAGAAGAACAATGTGAAAATGAGATAAAAAATCATGTCTACAGATCTTTCACCCAATAGACCTCAATTAATCAAATGGTTAGCTAGTTGAAAAATGAGAATTTCTGATGGTGAGGAGATTTTAGAATGGATTGGGGTGGCCTTACTAGGTTTTGACCATCTATAATGAGTTTTATATGGATTTAATGGTATTATATCTCTATGATTCCATCTATATTTAATTGAATCATTCCTATCACAACACATCTCTTTTCGTAGGCCAAATGATAAAATGGAATCTGGACACTAGCACTTTTCACCTAATGTATGGTATAGTTAGGTTGTATCTCAATATCATGAAAAGGAAAAAAAATGCCTCAATTTTAAGAGAAATGTATGATGAGTTTTTTACTTTAGTCTCTGTAGGGGGGTTTCTAAGTGAAACCCTACTTTTTACATGGATCTACTTATTATTACGAGAGAAATATTTGAAAGACAATTCTATCTATAGGTTGATTTTCCTTTTAAAACATGGGTGGACTAGTTTATTATGAAAAACAAAAATGAGAAATGGGTAAAGAGGAATCAAATTTGTCTAACAAAGAAATATCACCGAAAAAGATATGCCTAAATGGAAAATATAAAAGAAGGAATGGTTAATGGTTGGGAATTGAAATTAAATTCTCAAAATGATTACTTCATCCACATATTTAATTTCATAGTTATGTATTTAGTGAATATTATCTAATGGTTTGAAAATTAATTATTGGGGTAAGGATCAACCAATTTTTTATGGTGGATTAACTGAAAATGTTAGACTTATAAATTTTTTTATTTCAGTGCTGGTAAAATTATATCATCATTTGAGTCATGTTTTCAAGGGACATGTCATATTCATATTCATTGATTATGAATTATTGTCTAGTAGGATTATTGAGAATTAAAATGGAAGTCGTGAAGCATTTTCATATCCGATTTCTCTTTGAGAAGGAATATTTTCCAAGAAGATTGATAGGGAAATTATCTATGAAATCTACGAGCCATGAATATTTGAGAGACAATTCAGGTGTGTTCAAAATAAATTCCCACCTCCACCTATGATTTTATGAATTTAGAGACACTTAGTAAAAAAGTTCTTATAAATACTGATCATGGAGAAGATGTGTAATCATGTTATCTTACAACCATTAGAATCTTCCATAATATTTAGATCATATTATATAGATACTTGAATATGTTTATATCCTATGGGTACATATATGAATTAAAGATAGTATTAATTGAGGATTCCAGGATACCAAGGACCTCTATATAGGCATCAAAACCCCAATAGATACCCCTTCCAAGGAATAATCCAACATCAGTTATTCAAATAAAGCATATAAGTTTTTTTAGACATGGAACCCTCCACTAGTGTAGCACATTCACCATTTCATTTATCCTTCATTGAATCTTTTCTATATTCTAATAATCAATGGGATTCATGGAGGAGGATCCAATGTACTAAGGAATCGTGGAAGATAGTTCAGGTAGAGGAGATGGACTAGCTAGGATTTGGCATGTAACTGAACTCCATTACATCTCATTCCATGCATATCCAGTATAAGTATTGGATTATATTGAAGACATAGACACCATAATTCACTATTTTAAGGGTGGTTTTTAATCTATAGATTGGGTTATAGTTATTTTAAGGTTAATGGAATAAGTGATCAATTCTGAAGAAGAGGTGAAATGTATTTCAATTCTGATTTTTTCCTTTCACAGTTAGTGTGATCCTCATATTTTTATTAAACTATTACTGGGTTCTAAAGATGAAAAAATACTAATTCACTCCCAATTATATTCGGGGATCAAATAAATATTGGGGGGGTAAATACTCTTGATGAAAGGGTTGTGGAAGAAGGTTCCCCTGATGTGGTATAACATATGCGGGTGGTGATGACCACTATTATAAGTGTATTCATGACTCCAAAACCACCACCTTTTCCTTCATGAAATTATACTTAAAGATAATCCCATAGATTAGGTAGCTAGATAGAATAAAATTATGTCTCTAATATGGGGTGTAAGAGGTACCCCCAATTCCAAGAGTTCAAGAAAAAATGGTGATTTGACTACCTCGGGAATTTCCCCTATAGAGTAGAATTCATTGGGGGTGACGGTAGAATATCCTCAAGTAATTTTAGTCATGGATGTTCTGACCATCAACCAATATGTCATAATATTAGTTGGTGAGGATCCAAGGTCTCAGGAGGTAAAATTATCGACAACCTAGGAGAAACCAACCTTCATACTTCTATATGGGAGAGCCATGAAGATGTAAGAGACTAAAGAGGAGACAATAGAAAGTGTGGGGATAGCTATCAATCCAAATTCCGTTCCCATTATCTCTTCTTATATATGGTTGGTGTAATGTCTATGGGGATGTAAATAATTGACCAAATATTTTTTCACTTCCCTTGACATTATTAAATAATTCATGTATGAAGGTTTGTAACCATATGGTCTTAAATATTATTATCACAATTTTTTAATTTATGGGTAACATAACTAGTTTTTTTTCAAACGTCGTATATATCTCCTAACAGTGGAATAATTAATACTCTAATGGATATTTTAGATCCTTTGATTGTGGGATAAAATTTTAGGTTTATAGAGATAGTGGTAAATCCCCTAGGGATAGAATGTGAAAGTTTGCAATGTGACCCACTTGTTTCTCCTACTATTATGGTGGTAAATGTTTTGTAAAATAATATTAAGCACTCATATTTAAATTTATTCATTCCTTAAATCATCACTAACATACCCTAGGTTTTTATTTCAGTAATATACACATGGATTCAAAAAATTCAAGAGTGTACTATCCTAATGCGTTAATTGGTAAAGGCAGTAGGGATTTCATCTGATGTGGGGAATATTCCATTGAGGGATGTTGAGAATATACCTTCATTTAGTGAGATAGTTCATAAATACATACCCCTCATATGGGTGACTTTGAATTAGACCTCGAAGATCAATGTGCCTTCCATGCCACCCTCCCTTTAGTTTGTATGGACATAAAATAGATGGCCCTAGAGACTCTTCTAAATGAATTTACTTTATAGGTTCATGGGCTCTGAAACTTGTTCACCATAATGGGATATGTTAGATTTAAATTTTTTTTGTACATTATTCTACAAAAGAGATCAAATTATGAAGGGAAAAAGAGAAAAAGTCACAAAAACATTTTACTATGGACTATCTTTCAACAGAGATCACTGATCAGCATACTACAATATGTCAAGTAGAATCACATTTTACTGAACATGTGATAGGGTATCTGTCACACCCCCCATTTATGTTTATTTTTATTTTACTATTTCGTGTTTGTTGTTTCTCTCTTTGAGGCATGATTTGAGCATGGGTCTAACTGTTTTTCAATTTAATAATTTTAGTGAGATTCAGACCCGTGCACAATCATTGCATGATGGGCGGTATCTTTACGGTCAACCGGGTTGCCTGTGCAAACATCTAACGTTTACAATAAATAACGCATTATGTAGATAAATTAAGTTGAATGTTTAAGTTGTAATAATAATAATAATTTGATTATGTAACTAATAATATTATTAATGAGGTGTTATTATTGTTATTTTTTTATTTTTTTTATTTTTATTATTATTATTTATATCATTATAATTTATAATTTTATATTTATTGTTTTTATTTTTATTATTATTTCGGGTTTTATTATTATTATTATTAATATTATAAAAAAATGGGAGAAAAAATAATAAAATGTAACTACCTAGTGGTGCCCCCCTTCACCCCAGGTTTCATATTCCAATTTGCGCACCAGGACCCCTCCTCCATCCCTTATCCTTATCCCTAGATCATCTCTCTAGTGCTCCCATACCACGTGCCAGGTCCCGGTCGGCCTCTCCATGTGCTCACTGCTCTTCCCCCAGCCCTCATCTCCTTTTCCCTTACACACAGTGGGACCCACCACCATACACCACCCT
Organism: Viscum album; assembly: GCA_963277665.1. Lineage (NCBI taxonomy): Eukaryota > Viridiplantae > Streptophyta > Magnoliopsida > Santalales > Viscaceae > Viscum > Viscum album. Next base: position 620,915,230 of record OY728150.1, on the reverse strand, counting down.
CGTGCCAACCTCCATTGCCCCTCTCCCTGGTCGTGTCCCGGACCTCGACACCCAGCCCCGCTTTCCAATCCTTACCCCACCATAGCACTCCTTACCTTCATGCTCCAAAACTCCGGTTTTCATCCTTAAACCTTCCACACCTTCATCAAGGCTTCTCTCCAACAACCTACTAATATGAACCCCCTGTGTGCCCTATTTTACGATGGCCCAATCCCCTCTGGTCTGACGGTTTTTGGTGTGAACCAGAACTCACCTCGCAGTGCCTTCACCTCTTCTCTGACATTCATTTTCCTACCTTTAAGTGTGTTCATCCATTGGGATTGATTTTTTCTTTCAAATTAATCAAACCCTAGTGATTGTGTTAAGTTCTGATCTGTTTTCTCATTATTTTTGGTGTGTGGTTAGTCCGTTATGGAATTGTTTTTCCTTCCGCTGAAGCAACATTGCCGACACACACCTTTGAGGTAGGCGGTATCCGTATTTTTCCATTACATCATATTTCAAGACACATGTATGTTTCAAAATTATTATTTTACATTGTTCAAACCTTTATGATTATTGCAGTTAACACATTTTAGTATTTTTTGAATTAGTTAAAATTGATAAAAATAGTTTTTGGAGGAATTATCTGAAATTTTTAGGTAGTTTTGTGAAATTCATGACTTTATAAACAATTTTTCATATCAAATTAACATAGTATGTTATTTAATTAAATTTTTTGGTGCAAAAATTTTTTTTAATAAAATTTAACTTGTGTTCGTTTTATTTTTGATAGAATTATTTTATGGAATGATGTGTGTTTTACAGAAAACATATTTTGAGCAATATATTAGTTTTCATAAAGTGTGAAAATGGATCATTTTTTTGTGCATATGGTGAGAATTATGTTTTTAAGGGTGAAAAGGTAGTTTTTGAATTATTTTTATATGAATTGGATGTTAAAATAGAATTTGTGTGTGAAGTTGGTTGAATCATGATGTAAGCCTTTGTTGTGTTATTTTGAAGAGGGTTTTCTTAAATTTTTCAATTATATATTAAATGATGTTGGAAATATGAATCATGGGTTCATGGTGTTTTAATTTGAATTTGGGTTTGGTTTTCAAATTTTCTTATTAGATTTTAGCATGTCATAGGATGTTGGCACATCCATGACTGCACTAGGTGCACGCATGGAAGTTCCCTCAAATGAATATGGTACTTGTAAAGTGGTATTCCTATATTAACCATAGTTTCCTAAATTGTTTTTTAGTTTTTAATTAAAATTTTCTCCCTTGAGTGGTTTCTAAGAGTGTTTTAGAGGAGTTTTATAAAGTGTTGCTTCATGATTTTTGAAGATCTTGGTTTTTAAAGGTGTTACTCAAGGTTGGAATGTTTTGTTTTCAAATGTAAATGTTTTGTTGGTTTAATATTTTGATGGTATTTTTGGACATGTCGTCTCAATGTCCCATTTTTCACTTTTAGCATTAGTGTGATGCTTGTTTTGATCCTATGAAAAGATGATGTTTTTCTTACTGCATGCCATTTAACAATTTTAATATTTTGTAAATAAAAAGTATAAAATGGTTTTAATAATATTATTGAATGATAGCCCTATTGTCACCTTTTATTATATAACATATATCTGTATGTATTTGTATATATTTGGGGGCACCTATATAGGGGAATCCCTTTATGGGTTTTCATATAGAGTGTTTGTGTTTGGGGTAGGAAAGTGCGCTGAGATGAGCCACACGTGTGAGGGCCTTATACATAAATTGAATTATTATAACCTCCATGGGTTTCTGTGAATCTTTTAGTTGATCAAGAGATGGCTGCTTATCATTCCCGATTAGACAAGTTGGTACCCACTAGTAGGAATAGTGGCTAGATAGGGAGTGTCGTTGGTTTCTTTTTCCACGAGGGCATCCAATAGGTTATAGAGATTGAAGATTCACCATACGCCATCATATGGTTCCGAACTGAGTATGTATAGGGGTATTATTGGGATGTGTAGGATCTTCTATGGTTACTTTATTACTTTTCATTGCATGTTCACTTTCCATTATACTAGTTTATTTTCATCTTACACTACTTACATGTTCTACTTTAGCCCGGGTTTGGTATACTTTGATTTGGGTTAAGTTTATAAAATGAAAATTCATTTTGTAAATGGTATGGTGTGTGTGTTGTATTTTTAAATTATAAAAACATGTTTCTTATTTTAAAATGTTAAAACCCTACTTTTATATTTGTATTTTAAAATTGTGTTAGTGGATTGTTTCGGGAAAGGAGATGTTATATTCTGTTGTCTATCTTGGTAACCCTACTGAGAATTTTTAATGATCATGTCTACTTTATCATTTTAGTTTTAGTTTTCCTTTATTCAGGTTTTCTGGGATGAGTTGATCATTATTGGAGCATGTTTAGCATTTGGTTGGGAGGTAACCAAGAAGGTCACATGGAGGTATGTAGAGTTTTTCTGTTTATTTCTTTTTCCACTGCACGAGTTTAGTTATATTATTGTGTTTATACTTGGTTATTTATTTATCTTTTTGTGCCAAATTGTTCCAGCGATAAGGGTTTGATGCCTGAAACTGGTTTCAATCCTGTGGGTATCAGGAATACCCCTAGGGCTATGCCATGGGCCGCCTCGGGGGACTGGTTCAGGGTCAACCCGGGTTAGTTCATGAAAAAATGATTTTTGAGGAGGGCCTTGTTATTTGGGGTGTCTGGTATTTGTAGATTAGGACTTTTGGAACTCGATAGGTTGGTACAGGAAGTATGTAATGAATCATCACCCCTTACAAACCTCAAGACTCTAGGGGTAGTCCTAGAATTGAGTCTTTGTCTCATTATGGTTTTTTTAGATTGATGGATCACAACGGAGGCAAGCCAATGTTACATTTTGATTTCACACAATGTAGTGACCAATGTGGAGTCCGAGTACACTATTTAAGTTCCTCATAGTTGTTGATTTTTTCTTGGGGCATGGCCCACTAACCTGCTGCCAGCTTATGTATGACTAATAGTCCCTCACTCTGGTAGTTTGATGCAAGTTGAGTGTCATCTTGGTTTTGGTTGGTGTAACTGTGCTGTTGAAAATTGAGAAGGGTTTTTTAAAGAGAATTATTTCCTTTAAATTGAATTAAATTAGTGAAATGGGTTTTAAAACTGAAAGCTCTTGGTCTAAAAATATGAGGTCTTCTTGAAATTGGTATAGAAATGGTTTGGCTGCACCCTCGGGTACTCTTTAAGATCGTTTTCACATGTGAGGTGTTGCATGTGAAGTGTGTGTTGGTATGTATGGATAAAAGTGGATGAAGACATGTTCAAAGGTTCATGAAATTGTTGGGGTGTGTAATTGGAATTAAATTCTTGACCTTGTTTTTCTAAAATGAGTTTTAAAAAGGTAAATGATTTTGTAAATTTAATTTGGTTTGAAAATAGGCTTGCTATTTGGAAACTAGCGTTCAAAGAAGTTGGTTTTGAAATCTAAAATTAAAATGAAATTTTGGGGTGTTTTTGTGTTTGTTTTGTTTTTGAGCCAAAAATTTTGGCTCGGAATGTTACTTTTAATTATACTTTGATTTGATAATGGTTTCGGATTGGTGTTTTATTTTTTGTTCAAAAAATGATGCCTAGAAAGGTCCCCAGAGTTTCTGATAATTACTGCCTAGTTTTTGTTCCATATCATACATTGCCTATCATTTACAGTGATCGGGGTCTTTTAGAGGTAGTAGAGTGGCTTGAAGAGGTCGAACTCATCTTCAGGGTATTTGGAACTCTCGAAGCTGTTAGAGTGCATGCTATTTCAGGTTTGTTTTATTGTCTAGCTGTGGTTGAATGGGAGTTGTTAAACCCTCCATCACTGCAAGTTGGGATGATGTGGGATGTATTTAAATATCTCTTCATTGGATGGTTTATAACTTAATAGGAAAAGACAAATAAAAGGTAAGAGCTCATGCATATTCAACATGGACAACAGATGGTGAAGGAATGTGTTGAGCATTTCAAATAACTTGTGTCCTTTTATTTGGAGGTAGCATCACAAGATTTGATGAATACATTCCTCTTCATCGAGGGTCTTCATCCAGAGATCAAGGAGAAAGTCCTCCCTTCTAGGGACCATTGTTTTGAGATGATGGTGGATGAGGCTTTCTTAGTTGATTTGGTGTTCGGAGCGTAGTTGGTTGGAAATCCAGCATATACAATTTGTCTTGAAGGTCCCCATTTGGTGAGAAGTTTGTGATAGAGGGACCTGTTTCTAAAGAGTCCTCTGCAGTGGTTTTGTCTTCCATTTTGTCCGACTATTTTGTGGTGTTCCATCAGTGTGGATGTTCAAGGAACACAAATCCATCATGTCGCACCCCTCTAAAGACGTGCCATCATTATGGGTGATTGGGTCATCTAGAGAAGTTATGAAGGGTGAATCGCCTAAAAGAGATGATGTTACTGGAGGATTAGAGTGCTTGAATGTGAGGTAGGAGATTATTCGGCCATCAGAGCCCTAGCCATTGGTGTTGGGTGAAGCTCGCGCGCAGTCAGGAGTTGCAGGGGCTGTGAAGCCTTATGTTGGGTTTTGAGTTTCATGTTTGAAGTGGAACATTTAAAGACATTTTGTTCTTGTTTTTCTACTGTTAATGTTTCAACATTGTAATTTCAATTTTTTGTCTTGAATTAATGATGGAGTCATCCTATTATAATCCAACCAGGCCTGTTTGCGTTGATGTGGTTTTCAAAATCGTATGTTTTTTATAAAAGTGTGTTTGTCCATTGTATGGGTTGATATTGGTTTAGTTGTTTTCGTTTGAAGAGGTATGTTCCAGTGGAAGAATAAATATTTGTGTTTATTCTTGGGTTCCCGGTTTGGGTTATGTTCTGCTCAATTGTTTTTCTCTAGTATTTTTGGTTTTTGGTCTGGGTTGAGAGTTCCATGTTTCAGTGGAGGTGTTGTTCACCAGTGCTATATAAGTTAGTTTGGATCGGTTGGGGGTTCTAGCCATGACCCCCATCTTGGGGTAAAATTTTTGTGTGTAAAATTTCTGTGCCAGTTGAGTTTATGTGTTGGGGAGAACCCTCTCGTGTTCTCCCATTCCCTTATATTGTGGTCTCATTTGGATTCAATCGGGCATGGATTATTGTTTTATCTTTTGTTCGGCTAGTGACATTCTTGGGGGATGAAAATGTCTATGGTGGGGATAATTGTCACACCCCTACTTTTATGTTTATTTTTATTTTACTATTTATTGCCTTCAGGTTTTCTTGTTGAGGCTCGGTTTGAGAGCAGGTAATTTTTTTTGAGATTTAATAATTTTAGTGGATTTCGGACCAGTGCGTGGTCTCCGTACTGTGGGAGGTAGTTGTGCGGTAAGAATAAGTTCCCACACAAATGATTAACATTTAGAATATATAAATAATTATTTATATAAAGTGTGTTGCGACGGGGGAAACCTCGACACACGAATGATCTTTCTACCAAGGGTGGGGTTGCGGCTGAGGATCTTCGCATCATCCCGAAATTCTTCCATCATCAAGGTCATTTGGTGATTTCTTTTATTTCTAATGAGGTAAATCTTCTATCCACAGACTTACGATTTTCCCTTGTTAGAAAATTCATTCTGTTTCAACCTTAATTAATATTTTTTAGGAAATCGCTTGAGGCAAGTGGGTTTTTTAGTTTTCAAATTGGTTTGCTTAATTCCTCTATCGTCATTCTTTGGTTTTCATTAGAAAATGAATACTATAGATTTTGGGTGAGAAGATCATGGGTTTTTTTGGATGCACAATGAATGTTTTGAAATGGTCTCTTAATTTTGATTCTAATGTTGAATCACCTATTGTCTCGATTTGGCTTGGTTTCCCTGGTTTACCGATTCCCCTCTTTAAGCATTTGGCCCTGTTTCTGATTTTCGGTCTGATTGGTTCCCTGTTGAAGTTGGACATTGCAACAAGAAAACCTTCTAGGCCTTAGATTTCTAGGATTTGTACTGATATCGATGTCTCTAAACCCCTTCCAAAACAAATATGGATTCAAAATGGGAACCATGGTTTCTTACAGGAGGTGATTTATGAACGGTTTCCCTCTTATTGTTTGGTTTTCTTTAAAATTGGGCATTTTTCTAGTGGATGTGGTAAGGTAGTCTATCTATCTTCTCGCAAGACTTGGGTTGTGAAGGTAAAGCTAATGACAAAAATGGCAGTATGCACAGGTGAGTCTAAGAAAGTGATAGTGCATGCTGGACCCTCTGGAACTAAGAACCCTTTGGTGAACAAATCGAAGATGTCGAATTGTCTGCTGAAGCTCAGTCTCATGCCATAGACAATGTTGAGGGTGGTTTTAAACCTGGACTCTTCCAGGGTTTTGTTGATTCTATCCATAGTGTTCTGAATGACCCCACTATGGAGGATAATCGGGAGTTTATTTTTTAATCTAACCTGGATACATGCCAAGCACAAAAAACACCCTTGTTGGAGGCTGATCATAAATATGATCAAATTGAAGAGGAATTCTTAAAATCAAGCTCTAGAAAAGGGGAAAAAAATAGTGTATGTGGATGGACTCATTACTCCCAATCCCAAAAAATGAGGAAGCGTAGAGATTACTCTCAACTTGAATAAACAATTGTCATGAGGTCTCTTGATAATTATAAAAAGGAAAAAACTGCAATTTCAATTGAAAGGAATTTGGTTGACTGAAGTGAAAACTTCTTTGGAGCTCTCATTACAGACTCTCCTTCACAACTTGAGATCGATCCTTCTTTTACACCTCATGATGATAAACTAAACAAATTCTCTAACCTGGTGGTGAAGTTTTTGGACCAGGATACTGTGGAGGTTAATGAAAATTTGGACACTCGACTGGAACAACGAGATGAATTGGCTTATAGAGGCTCAAATATGGTGACATTTCTGTGGAAACTTATCAAGAAATCAAACGCCGACTGTTTAATAAGAGGTTGGTGCAGGAATATAGAAAAACTCCCTGATTTTCTTTGACTAGTGCTTCTATTCTCACATGGAATGACTCTCTAATCTTATGTCACGGACATTTCTGCACTTCCCCTACCTTGGAGCTCGCTTGGAGTGTCCGCACTTGTTTCTTGATGTGTTTGATATTCTTTTTTTATCTACTTGTTATTCTCTCTCTTTTGGGTTGGTGTAAACTCATTACACCTCGTATTTGTATTGTAATACTATTATTTTTATGAATTTTTGGGTCATGAATTGGGTTTCCAATTCATGTCTTTGTTTGTGTTAAAAAAAACAAAAAAACAAAATGAGAAAAAAAAAAAGAAACCCTAACTACCCGGAGACACCCCCCTTCCCCCCTCATTTCATTTTCTAGTTCACGAACTAGGACCCCACCTATAGCCCTTATCCTTCTCCCCACATCACTGATCTAGCGCTCGAGACCCACATGCCAGGTCCCAGCAATCCTTGCCATGTGCTTCCTGCTCCACCTGCAACCCTCCTTACCTTTTCCCCTTACCCGCAGCATGACCCGCCACCCTGAAACTCCCCCACACCAACCTCTTCTACCCCTCATCCTCTCTGCATCCAAGACCACAAAACCCGGACTCTCCTTTTTATGGAAAATTTGGCCTGATGGGTGTTTTTTTTTTTATTTTAATGGGTCTAGGTTTAGATTAATTAGGGAAAAGGGGTTGTTGAGCGCCACTTCAAGTGGCGCTCAACAACTCGGGTGGCTAGCGCCACTTCAAGTGGCGCTTTGCCACCCTTTTATTTTTTTTTCTGGTTTTGTTTTATTTCTTTTTTTTTAATTGTTTTTCACCTCATCTCTTTTTAATAAATAATTTCAAAATAAATAAATAAAATTTTGTTTTCTTTTTTTTTGTTTTAGTTTTTTTCCACGTCATCTCTTTTTAATAAATAATTTCAAAATAAATAAATAAAATTTTAAAAATAATCTTATAAATATGTATTTAAAAATGCTAAATTAATTATTATTATATTTATAATTATATAATTATGACATTATATTTATGTATATATATAATTATATGTGTGTGTATAAATATAATTATGTATATATATAATTAAAAATGAATATTTATAAATATAAATCTATTTATATATATTTTTTAAATAAAAAATATATTTGTAATTATATAATTATAAACTAATCTTTAAATATAAATATTTATAATTATATGAATATGAATATATTTAAAATATATAATTATGAAAATATTGTTACATATATATTTAAAATTTATTTATAAATATATTTAATATTCATATATAAATATATATATATGTGTGTGTGTGTATGTGTGTGTGTAGAATTATATTTATAATTATATTTAGAATTATATTGTAATTATAGTTATACTTGTATATGTATAATTATATATTTATACATGTATATATTTACATAGTTATAAGTAACTATTTATAAAAAAAATTGAAATATTGTTAAACATATAGTCTTTCAATACCACCTACTTGAAACTTAAAAATGTTTCAAGTATGTGACTTTGAAAGCCTATAAAATATAATCTAAATGACCAATATGAATGAAACTTAAAACATGTATTAAAAATATACTAAATAGATAAAAATAAAAAAATTACGTAAAAAATGTCGATAGAAAATATTTTATAGGCTTTCAAAACCACCTAGTTGTAACTTAAAAATGTTTCAACTATGTGACTTTGAACGTCTATAAAACATAATCCATATGACCAATATGAATGAAACTTGAAACTTGGATTAAACATATACTGAATAGATGAAAATAAAAAAATTACGTAAAAAATGTCGATAGAAAATATTTTATAGGCTTTCAAAACCACCTAGTTGTAACTTAAAAATGTTTCAACTATGTGACTTTAAACGTCTATAAAACATAATCCATATGACCAATATGAATGAAACTTGAAACTTGGATTAAACATATATTGAATAGATGAAAATAAAAAAATTACGTAAAAAATGTCGATAGAAAATATTTTATAGGCTTTCAAAACCACCTAGTTGTAACTTAAAAATGTTTCAACTATGTGACTTTAAACGTCTATAAAACATAATCCATATGACCAATATGAATGAAACTTGAAACTTGGATTAAAAATATACTGAATAAATGAAAATAAAAAAATTACGTAAAAAATGTCGATAGAAAATATTTTATAGGCTTTCAAAACCACCTAGTTGTAACTTAAAAATGTTTCAACTATGTGACTTTGAACGTCTATAAAATATTATTATTTTATATACAATAATTAATTAGTTAGTAATATAATTATTAATTATTATTTGTCATTATAATTATTAATTATTAATGGTTTACTCGCTGTGACAAATTTTATTTATATTGTACCTGTACTTTATAATTTAATAGTTAATTGAAATAAGTTTGTATTTAATAGATTTTTGATTTTCTTGTTATTTGACTTAAACAGCAGTTACTTATCATAGTGAATAAGTTTTTTAATATATACAACATTACATCCAAAAACATCAACGACGATTCCCCCCGGTACCACAACGCGGTGTCTGAATGTCACGTCCTCTCCGCGTCCGACGTCCATGTCGCTCCGGTGTCCTCTCTGCAGGTTCCTCCTCTTCCGGTGCTTCTGGTGCCTCCTCATGATGTTGTGTAGAGGACTGACCAAAATCATGTGAGGACGCCCCAAAATCATGTGAGGATGCCCCAAAACCATATGGGGTGACATATGGCTCTGAAGCTCCTATAAATGGTAGAAATGGGGTACTGAAGAAGGTCTCGTCGGGAGAAGAGGGGGCCGCCATAAGCTGTGTGACTGCACCCAGATCGAAGTCCATAGTAGTCTGCGGAGACGCCATATGCGGTATATAAATGTCTCCCTGCTGTGAAAAATCATCAGTCGGCTGGGCAAGATCGTCTGTCTGTGGTGCGACGACATCTGCAGGAGCCGCTCTCGGATGTCGATGTGGTCACCTCTGCCCCCCCCGGATGTGCTCGTCTCTGTCGTCCAGCTGGCGGCGGTGGTGGCGGTGCATCCTCCTCAGCAGGCATAGCAGGGACATCGTCATCCTCAGGTGCCTCTGCTTGAAGATATGGATCAGGATATATCTGTGGCTCCTCATCAAAAAAACTGTCATGTATCAACCGGAGATGATCCAATAGAGCCACGACATCCCGATGAACTACCTCCCGCAGAATATATGCATACTCCTGAGGCTGCGTGGAATGTGCAAGCTGACCAATGGCGTCTGCCTGCAAATGAAATGACAATCAAATTAATATCAAAAATGAGTTAAACAAAATTAATAAATCTTAGTAAACATACCAATCGCTGAATGCCAATCCCCTGACGTGTAAGGTACATGATGGTATGTCGTCGATACCAGTGTGCATAATCCCCATGATCAGATAAATGAGAGTGTGATGTGATATATCTCTGTGGAAAGATACTGAATCGGGAACGCCTGTCCCAAAGCTGGATATAAGATGCATGATGTCGCCGCCAGTCTGTCGTCTGTCTACCTATAAGCACAATCGAATGTAACTCGGTAGACTGTCGCGGTGCCAAGGGGATATGCTGTATAAAACCGAACTGGCGCATGACCCGGTCTGGCTGGTGCCACTCAACGATGTGGAAGTGAATGAGTGGTACTACTGCAGCACGATCTCCAGCCAAAGATGTGCAGTATAGTGGAAGTGATGCGTAGACATAACCTGTATAAGGAGTCCATGAAACCTGAAATGTAAACTCAAAAAATAATTCATATAGTAGCATGATAATTTTACTGAGATTATATTGAAATAACTTAAAATAGTGATAACAAAACAAATTTTCCTACAAAAAAGTATTTTTTAACTTACATCAGCCAGCACTATAGCATTGAATATCTGTCTGAAGCTGTGCACACTATGTCTCGGAGTATGTGCAAACTTCTGAGACTGACTCCACCTGGTGAAAAAAGAGTAACCTACGGTAAGTTTATAAAAAACAATAACAAAAGTACTAAATAACCGAAAGTAATGACGTAGACATACCATCGTCCCCGAGGACAGTCCTGAAGTAGCTCCGGTGCAAGCGGTGAGACAACTCGAGGAGCGATGCGTGGAAAACGCTCCCAGGCCCACATCTGTACTAACACCATGCAACCTGTAATCTGATGTGAATCGGCCTGACAACTGGTGCAGAGAGATCTGTACAGATGTGCTAATACAGCGGATCCCCAACTGTATGTCGCAGTCTGATCCAGATCCTCAAGTAATGGGAGGTACATCATGTGTACCAAAGTGGTGGAGTAGTCGACGCACAACATGCCTCCGAGCAGCCGCAAAATGTATGCACGTGTGTGCTGAAGAAGCGTCTCCTCGTCTACATCATCTGGAATGACGTCGAAATGCTGATCGAGCCACCTCATTCGCAAGCGCGAACCCTGAAGGACACCCTGTGCGCCGATGACGTCAATACCTAGCAGCCTCTGTATGACTGCAACCCAATCGCCGGTACTGGCCCCTGTAACTACATCTCCATGGATAGGTAACCCCAGCATGTAGGCAACGTCCTATAATGTAATAGTCATCTCCCCCTCTGGGAGATGAAATGTGTGTGTCTCTGGCCGCCATCTCTCAACCAATGCAGCTATCAAATGATGGTCGATGGTCTTGAAGTCACACATAGCGACTCCATAAAAGCCTGCACGTCTAAGGTATGGACAAATAGCTGCCGGTGGTTCCTCATGATGAAAACGGTGCGCTCTCTGAACATGAAGATGTCTAACAGGTCGTCGCGCCAACACATCGCGCGACACGTGCGTCTCCTGGCAAGATAAAAGTGGCTGCTCCATCTGAATGTGCAAACAATAAAACATTAATTTCATGTAAGTTATGACTTTTATCATGTAAGATATGTAATTTAGCATATAATTATGAAAGAAGCATAAACACATTGGGTTAGTTGTTGTCTCCCGTGTTGGGGTGTTGGGGTGAAGACGTTCAGAGTTTCCTCGTTTTTGTTTTGTAGTCACTGTAAGTTCATCTTTCATTATAAAAAACTGATGACATTTTCATTTAATAGTTCAAATGGTTTTGTTTTCTTATATAGGTATATTCCTTTTTTTGAGTTGGTGTTGTTTGTTTAAAGCTACTCATGTAATGTTTATCGTTCGACAAAAAATGTCACGTGAAATCGTGGTACATTTTCCAAAAATTACCCTATTTATAAGTACAACAAATATGATTAAAAATGGTGAAATGATAAAAATAATTACATGTACAAAGTTTTACAGTAACTGATAGAGTACGTGATTTATTTTAATCATTAGATGATTGCCCTATGTGTCTAGTAACAATAGAAACATCTTTGCAATTTTGTCATGCCCCTGAGTATAAATCAACCTCAAAAGCTCTAGATAATTTTTCTTGGTAAGGTGAGATGAGAAGGGAGGTATTATACCATCAGGAAGAGAGATTCTAGAAATGTGCAATGTTATGACAAACATTTAGATGAAATGTGTCAGTTCCCCACTAGATGTGCATGTTTCTTCAAAATTTTCAGGCTGGAGATAATCCACTATAAGTTTCACATAGCCTTATGTCTTCCATGGATTAATGTCAAACACTTCAACCAATTTGTTTACTTTATGGGGAAGTAAAACCTCATTCCTTTGAATATGCACATTACCATGAACATATAAAATCATCATTTTGCAAGAAAAACTACTAATCTCATGTTCACTGAAATACCCCTTAACGTAAGAATGATGCGCCAGCTGTGAAAAGTGTTATCAATAATAGCTCGCAGACGCATTTGACAGTTCGATTCAGATTTGTCACAATGGATCAAATAATAAGATCTCTTTGACTCTTCTACAACATATGAGTAATGTCTTTCAATGTGATATTGTTTTATCACATTTTTCATTGCTTCTTTGCTCTCAAACTCTCTGCCAATATACAGAACATCGTTATCTGACACTCGATTTATGCCACCAATGATTCCTGGAAATTCTGAACTGGGAGTGATAACTGAATAATCAAATTCTGGCAAGCGATTCATGCCTTCAGTCGACCAGGAAGCCAATAGTGGAGGATGGTTCAATGGTCGGTTGAACCTCGCATGAGTTGGTACAGACTGATCTTCTGCATGCTCTTCTTCTTCTTCAACTTCCTCTTCATCTTGTTCAAAATTGTCATCATCCTCAAATTCATCAACCAATGCATCTAAAGTATGTGGAGGACTATCCATTGAAACTGTGGCTGATGGAAATGATGGAATAACTACTGATGCTGATGGAACGTCTTGATGTGAAGGAGCATATGACATAGTTTCATGAATTTGAGATGGGTCAACTTCCAATGTCGATGGAACCTCCATTGTAGCTATAGTGACATACAACTCCATCATTTGATTCTCAGGTATATACTTAACCAATGAAAGTATATATTCCCAATCATCATCATCATTTACCGGATAGGGCACATGCCAAAACCTATCTATAAATTGAAGATGTCTGAATGTAATGGACTCTATTACTTGATTCCTCGCGAGTTTTAACCTCCGATGAATTTTCCTTTGCACAGCTTCCAAAGTAGTACATCCTCCAATCATCACAACAGCTTCTGGATGTATACTATAACTGCATCCTTGTTCTGTCTCAATTATTTGACCGTTGCAATAAATATAAGCGGCGACCATCTTTTTTATCTAAAAGAAACCACTGTTATTAATTAAATCTGATTAAAGAATCAATTTATGTATGCATGCTTCTAGTAATTTAGGTTGGAATCCTAATCCCTCCACCAAATCAATATGTTCAAACCATATTGATGTGTAACTATTTACACAACCCACAAGTTTGTGTTACTTACCCAAAAATAGAAGTCAAATATATTTATACATATCCACATGCATTATATGCATGAGGTACACGAACATGTCATGTAAAAGCATAGAGTTATATGAAATTGAAAGTCTCCACATGAGTAAGCCCGGAGCGACAGATAGCCAACCCCATTCACTTTCCTAGACAAGGCAAGCCTCCAGGAAAGTAGGTGGTCCGACCCAAAGCCCCTCTACCCGGGGATACTTTACTCAAGAGAGCAATCATTTCATGATAACTCTAACACTTAATATGCAAAAAATATATTGAACTACTAAATTCAAGTTCATAACTTCAATTACAAACCGAGGTCAAGGTAGATTGAAAACTAAATTCATTATCATTCCTAGAATGTAATGCAAAGGTATATTCCATAGGCAATTTACTACTACTTGGCTAATTAATATAACTACTTCGCTAATTAATATAACTACTTCGCTGATTAATATAACTACTACGCTGATTAATATAACTACTTCGCTGAATAATATAACTACTTCGCTAATAACATAATTATGGTTAACTAATTACCTAATTATGGTTAACTAATTACCTAATTATGGTTAACTAATAACCTAATTATGGTTAACTAATTACCTAATTATGGTTAACTAATTACCTAATTATGCTTAACTAATTACCTAATTATGGTTAACTAATTACCTAATTATGATTAACTAATTACCTAATTATGGTTAACTAATTATCTAATTATGGTTAACTAATTACCTAATTATGGTTAACTAATTACCTAATTATGGTTAACTAATTACCTAATTATGGTTAAGTAATTACCTAATTATGATTACTTAATTAACTAATTATGATTAATTAATTAACTAATTATGATTAATTAATTAACTAATTATGCTTAATTAATTAACTAATTATGATTAATTAATTAGCTAATTATGATTACTTAATTAGCTAATTATGATTACTTAATTAACTAATTATGATTGATTAATTAACTAATTATGATTAATTAATTAGCAAGTGATGATTGATTAATTAGCAAATAATGATTGATTAATAACCTAATTATGATTATTTAATTACCTAATTATGATTAATTAACTACCTAATTATGTTTCATTAACTAACTAATTATGTTTCATTAATTACCTAATTATGATTAATTAATTAGCTAATTATGATTAATTAATAACCTATTATGTTTCATTAATAACCTAATTATGATTTATTAATTACCTAATTAGGATTAATTAATAACCTAATTATGATTAATTAATAACCTAATTAGGATTAATTAATAACCTAATTATGATTAATTAATAACCTAATTAGGATATATTAATAACCTAATTATGATTAATTAATAACCTAATTATGATTAATTAATAACCTAATTATGATTAATTAATAACCTAATTATGATTAATTAATAACCTAATTATGATTAATTAATAACCTAATTATGATTAATTAATTAACTAATTATGATTAATTAATAACCTAAATAGGATTAATTAATAACCTAATTATGATTAATTAATTAACTACTAATGATTAATTAATTAACTAATTATGATTAATTAATTAACTAATTATGATTACTTAATTACCTAATTATGATTACTTAATTAACTAATTATGCTTAATTAATTACCTAATTACGATTATTTAATTACCTAATTATGATTAATTAATTACCTAATTATGATTGATTAATTAACTAATTATGTTTCATTAATTACCTAATGATGATTAATTAATTAGCGAATTATGATTAATTAATAACCTATTATGTTTCATTAATTACCTAATTAGGATTAATTAATTACCTAATTATGATTAATTAATAACCTAATTATGATTAATTAATAACCTAATTAGGATTAATTAATTACCTAATTATGACTAATTAATAACCTAATTATGACTAATTAATAACCTAATTAGGATTAATTAATAGTCTAATTAGGATTAATTAATTACCTAATTATGATTAATTAATTACCTAATTATGATTAATTAATTAACTAATTAGGATTAATTAATAACCTAATTAAGGTTAATTAATAACCTAATTATGATTAATTAATTAACTACTAATGATTAATTAATTAACTACTAATGATTAATCAATTAACTAATTAGGATTAATTAATAACCTAATTATGATTAATTAATAACCTAATTATGATTAATTAATTTACTAATTATGATTAATTACTTAACTAATTGTGATTAATTACTTAACTAATTATGATTAATTAATTTACTAATAATAATTATAATGAATTAATTAACTAATTATGATTCATTAATTAAATAATTATGATTAATTAATTTGCTAATTATGATTAATTAATTAGCTAATAATCATTAATTAATAATCTAATTACATTTAACTATTTACCTAATTATGATTAATTAATAACTTAATTATCATTGATTAATCAACTAATTATGATTAATTATTTAACTAACTAATCATTTCATTATCTAATTACATTTAAAAAAACCATACTATTTATAAAATACAAACATTATATACTAATTCTATAAATTAAACAACTAAATTATTAAATAAAACTATTAAATAAATTTAAAGAAAGATTTACCTCAAATTTGTGACGACGTAGGTACACCGGCAGAGCAACCGAAGAGGCAAGGCTTCACCGCAACCGAAGAACGCAAGAAAAAAGTTTGAGAGAGAGAGAGGAAGGGAGGGAGGGAGGAATGGGGGTGGGTGAGGTAGGAAGTGAGGAATGGGGTGGGGGGTGAGGGTCCTATTTATAGGATGGGGGGGTTTCGGCGCCACTTCAAGTGGCGCCGACTTCATTGGGAAGAAGGGTGCAGCGCCACTTGAAGTGGCGCTGAGCTCTTTTACCGGAAAATTGGTGGAGCGCCACTTTAAGTGGCGCTCCAATTCCAAAACCCTTGAGCGCCACATGGTCTGGCGCTCAAGAGACCCACTTACCTAATTTTATTAACGTTTGACCCATTAAAATAAAAAAAAAACCATCCCGCAAAATTAACCCCTTTTTATCCCTACCCAACCATCGTGATCCTTCCCTCCATGCCTCTTCCATCTAGTTTCCGGCCTACGACCTTCCACACCTCCCCCCAGGTCACGATCTGGTGACCCGCTACTCCGAACCCCCTGCGTTCCCTATTTTCCAGCTTAAAAAACCCCTCTGGTCTTGTATTCTTCTGTCATGAAACCAAAATCCATTCACAGTGAATTTTCCTCTTCTTCGTCATGAGGTTTCCTACCTTCTGGTGTGTTCATCCTTTTAGATTGGGTTTTTTACTTCAAATTAATCAAACCCTAGTGATCGAGTTAAGTTCCACATATTTTTCTCATTGTTTTTGATGTGTGGTTAGTCCGCGGGGCGTTGGCCTTCCTTCGGCTGAAGCTGTGTTGTGTTCACAGGACTTTGAGGTTGGAAGTTTCCAAATTTTTCCTTTCTTACAAAATTCTTGGAACTTTTATGTTTCAGAATTATTATTTTTCATCGATCTCACCTTTATGATTATTGTAGTTAACTTATTGTATTGTTTTTTTGGTATTAGATAAAATTATTAAAAATAGTGTGTTGATGAATTATCTAATTTGATTTAGTTTGTTTTCTGAAAAGCATGACTTGATAAATTATTTTACATATCTAATTAACATATCATTTTCTTTAATTAAATTAGTTGGTGAGAACATAGTTTTTAAGAAAATTTATCTTTTATTTGTTTTATTTTTGTTGGTATGTTTATATGTCATGAAGTGTGTTTTGCAAAAAACATATGTTGAGCTATATGTTAGTTTTTATATAGTGTTCAAATAGTTCATTGGGTTTTGAAATTGTTGCGAGTTATGTTTTGAAGGGTGCGAAAGTAGTTTTTGAATTGTTTGGATATTCAATAGATGTTTAAATGGAATTTGAAAGTCAAGTTGGTAGAATCATGACATATGTCGTTGTTGTGATCTATTGAAAAGGGTTTTCCTAAATTATTAAAATATGTATTAAATGATTTCTGAAATAAAAATAATGGGTTCAGGGAGTTTCAATGTGCATTTGGGTTTAGTTTTAAAATGTTCTCTTTGGATGTTTAGTGTTTTATTGGATGTCGAAACATCCATGAGTGAACTAGGTGCACACATAGAATTGCCCTCAAATGATGTTGGTACTTGTAAAGTGGTATTTGACTATAATACATAGTTTTCTAAATGGATTTTTAGTTTTCAAATAAATTTTTCACCATTGAGTGGTTTCTAAGTTGGTTTTATATGAGTTTTTTAAAGTGTTGATTCATACTTTTTGAAATGCATGGTTTTTAATGGTGTTCCTAAAGGTTGTATTTTTTGGTTTGAAAAATTAAAAGTTTTGTTTGATTAATAGTTTTATGATGTTTTAGGAAAAGTGGACTCAAAGGCCCATTTGGAATATTCATATTTAGTGTTGTGCTTGTGTTGATCATGTGAACATATAGTGATTTGTTTACAACATGCCATTTAATAATTTTAATATTTTTTTTAAAAAGTATAAAATGGTTTTAATGATCTTATGGAAGGATGACCAAGTTATCACCTTTGATGATATGAAATATATATATATGTATGCATATATATATATATATATATATATATATATATATATTTTGGGGCTCCTATATAGGGGGATATCCATTTATGGGTTATTTTATAGAGTGTCTGTGTTTGAGGCAGGCAAGTGCAGCAAGATGAGTCACACGTGGAAGGGCCTCCTACTAACATATTATTATTATAACCACCATGGGTTCCTAGGTGTCTTTTTTTTATCAAGTGATGGTTTCTTATCATCCACGATTAGATGGGTTGGTACCCATTGGTCGGTATAGAGGCCAGATAGGGAGTGCTGCTGGGTTTTTTCTACGAGGGCGGCCAGTTGGTTACAGACATGGGAGCTTCACTATTCGCCGATAGGTGGTTCTAAACTGATTACGTCAAGGGGACTTCTAGGGATGTTTAATATCACCCATGGTTACTGTATTATTCTTCATTTCTTTTTCAATTTTTGTTATACTAGTTTATTTCCAGCTTACACTGCTTACCTATTCTACTTTATCCCGATTTTGTATACATTATTTTGGGATTAGTTTATAAAATGAAAAATGATTTTGGAAATGGTATGTCTTGTGTGTTGGATTTTTAAACAAGAAAAAAATTTTGTTTAATTTAAAATGGGAAAAACCTACCTTTATATTTGTATTTCAAACTTTTGATAGTAGATTTTTTAGGAAAATGAGACGTTGGATTTTGTGGTTTATCTTTGAAACCCAAATGAGCATTTTTAATGATGACACCTATTTTATCATTTCAGTTGTAGGATTCCATTACTCAGGTTTTCTAGGAAAAGTTTCAAATTATTGGAGCAAGGTAGGCCTTTGGTTGGGAGGCGACCTGGAATGTCTCATGGAGGTATGTTGAGTTGTTTGGTTTATTTATTTTTCTGCTGCTCAAGTTCATCTTTATTATTCTATTTATTCTTGGTTATATATTTATCTTTTTTAGGGTAAATCATTCCAAATGATTATTTTTTGATTCCATACACTGGTTTCTAGCTAATGGGGATCAGGAATGCCCCTTAGGCCATTCTGGGGACCTGCTCGGGTGATAGGTTACGGTTGACCCAGGTTGGTTTGTGACAGTATCGATGCCAAATCGATGAAGAATCCCATTGTGTGATACATATTCAACAGGATCTTGATGAAACCCAGGTGAAATTGGTTTAACTTCATTGGTTTCTGAAGTCGTATATGCTCGGGGAAAGGAGGCTATTGTTGTTGTGGTAGAAAAACTTTTCCTTTTTGAAGAGGATAGATCCATATTACTGAATGTTCTTCAATAATATCTCAATGAGGCCCAAAAGAAGATTCATTAGATTCACACATGTATTGATAGATTTGTGTATTATAATTCATATTGAAAGAGAGACTTCTTAATATAGATATACTTCTTCAATTTTATCTAATGTATGAAAACATATTTTGCATGAAACTATTTATCAATCAATTTATTTTTTTCCAAATCTATTTATTATTTCACAATAACTCGTAATTCACTGAATAATAAAAAATTGGGAAAATATGAATTCATCTGGGTGACAGACATGTGAAATATAATTAATTTGGATTTTTATGTGGCCATATTGGGGAAGACATGTGTTTTTTAGTATTTTATATGATTTTTGCACCCTAAATATTGAGTAGGATTCATATAGGGAAGCTTAGAGGAAATAATTTGTATTTTCTCTATCCACCTATTTTTTTATTGAAATGTCTTTTGTCGCCTTCACTAATAGTTTATGGTAATTTTATTTGGAATAATATAGAATGGTATTTATGTTTAGATAACATTAATAAAAATATTTACATAGTTTGAGGTCACATAGGTTTTTCCATGAGGGTGAGATGACCTTACTCAAAAAAGAAGGTTCAATACATCATGGAGGTAGGGATATGAGTTCATATAAGCTCATTATTAGGGTAGGTCATCTCATGGAAGGTGGCACAAATAGTTTAGGTTCATGATTTGTATACCAATGCAATACATATTTTGAGATCATATAGTGAATTTAAAAAGGAATAAAAATTATATATCATATTCGTATTCCAAGATAGAGTATGGTACTTGGATGTGTAGCATCAAAGATGTCAGACCCATTTAAAAATTTGGACTGTGGGTTGTGTAAATCATATTCAATGAAGGTTTAGCCTTGAATGATTAAATGTGATAGATACAAAAAGGGTGAACATTGATCATATTTGAATGATGGGTCACATAATGGTAGTTTAAAAGAAGATAAATGTTAGAGGTCCCTCCCTTCAAGATGAGATGATTATGGTTGATAGGTTGACTGGGGGCACATACGGAGGGCTATATTGAGTCATATATACCTAGTTAAAGATAATTCCCTCCAAGAGTTAGGTATACCCACTTAAGAATGAAATAAAAGGTTATGTAGACCCAAACAATTAGAAAATAATCTTGGTTATAGAAGAATGATTCTCAAAAAAGGTCTAGTTACCCTAAAAGTTACATTTCCATGCATTAAACAGATCACCACATTGAAATCAATATAAAAATCATCACTCTAACATTTTACTATATATGTTAATCTAGTGAGTATAACTCATACATTTATAGGTTCATATTATAAAACCTACTAGATTTTCAATATTTTTTATTTAAACTATTTCTTTTTCATAATACATGAAAACAAGATCCATATATAATAGAGATTTGACTTTTTTCCAGGACACCCTTTTTGAGTATTCCACCTGAAAATTTTTATATTATTTCACTACCAGATTAAGGACAAGTTATATGTATCAACGAGTTCATATATTTATGGTCAAAAAACATTAACAATAATAATTATACAGATTAAGGTCTCACAACTTTTGACCGTAATATTTATATAGTTTGAGGTCACACAACATTTCCATAAATGCATGCAGTTTCTCGTTGTGATTCTTAGAAAAAATGTGTGGGATGAGATTCACCACCTAGATTGGGGGGGTCAATTAAAGATTCCCTAATATTTATAGGAAAAGGGATTAAAACCCCAATATAAGTTATAAATCTTGGTCCATGGATCAAAATTGATTATATGGGTCAGGTATATGATGGTTGATCACCAATCATATTCATATGATGATTTCTGCTATGATGTTGTTGGGGAAAATACAAATTAGAGGTCCCTACTCACTAGAAAATACTCTTTAAGTTTACAAACTGAAATGATGATTCCTATATAGGGTTGTATTGGGTCATATATTCATATTCAAACAAAAGTGTCCCTTAGAGTCAGGTATACTTGTTACTGATAACCATGGATGTTTATAAAAATACAATAAACATGAAGGATATCTAATAGAGAGATGGTGGAAATTTTCCTGATTTGAAATTATCATAGCGATCCAATCACTATCCTTTAAAAAAATTAAAATTAATGTTTTATTGTGGATGGGTCTTGAATGTATTGTCTAAACATCACTATAAATCCTATGTAAATCAAAAAACAAGCCACACGTGGTTATCAAATATACACCCCTTACAAATATCTAGCTCATGTGTAAGGGAATGGGGTATATATACATAAGAGATTATGGTTGGGACCAAGAAAAAACTCATGGGCATCACTACATATCTTACTAGAATAGAAATCAATACACATGTAGTTCATGTATAATATTACATTGTACAAATTTTTCTCTTTGCAGGGGAATAGAATTTATCTCTTTGAAAATCATCACTGGGTCTAGGATAGAACATTATATAATCACTAAATATTTTTATGGAATATGAATCAGAACACTCATTGTTCTTAAAGATTCCCCTTAAGAATATTTGGATACTACATAGGTGAAGAGGCATTTTTTATTGACGAGACATATTGTTGGGACTAAGAAAGGAGATCCTAGTTATACTATGTCTCTCACATAAAGGGAGTCAAAACACATGTAGTTATTATATATAGAATCAATACAGATCGGACACTTTTATAGGGATCAGTTAATTTCATTTTCTATAAAGATCTAGCTTGTGTATAGTGAATTTCCATTGAAGAGGTGTCCCAAATTATGGAGGAATGAAACTTGATGTGGGTGAGGAATCGGTTCTTGGATGAGATGAGATAGTTTTTTCTAAATTTAATGTTGTTAGAGAAAACATATAATGAGATGGTAAACTACTACACTAGAATCCTTCTACTTAGATATAGTTCAAACATAATAGGGAAGGCTAGTCCCACAAAGCGAAAACATGTCATATTGTTTAACATCACATGATTATAAAAATTTTGTATATACTTTAATGTATTATATCGTAGAAAAATGTATCATGATGTTTAGGGTCTTGATAAAAAGACCATGTTTATTCAGTTTAATGTCATGAAGTGAGGATAAGAGGCTATGTTTCTTAATGTCACACAGTGAGGGCTATGATGTCGGTCATTTTAATTTAACATGGCCAGGATGTAACTCCATACTTGTTGAATATGGTGCACCTTAGTAATACTAACCAGGGTAATTCACTAGGACATATAAACTCCTTTATTTCATGACTTATTTATGAAAAAATATGTGGAGAGTAAGTTACCAATATTGGTTGGAAGTGCATGAAATGGAAGAAATTTAAATATTAGGGGCATTTTCACCCTTCACATTGCAAGCATAGGCTTGTTAAATTGATGAATTTTCATCTTTGAGTAGGCAGAGGAAATTTGGACACCTTATTCCATGAGTTCTTAGGAAAAATTTTCTCTTGTTGAAGGGATTAAAACAATGAGAAATAGGGTCCTCTAAGTAGTTTAAGGTAATTTTTGTAGAGATATTTTTATAAATTTTAACATCACATCGTTACGATGAGTGGTATATAGTTTAGAATATTAATGAACAAGATGTCTATTTTACAGTTTAATATTATGTGAATATAATGGATTACAAGTATTTTAATGTCTTTATAAAGTGTATTTTTAGGATGATGAATTATGTGAGGTATTTTTTGAGATACCCCAAATTGGTGGTAGGTTTTTTGGGCTCATCATCGATGGTGGCTAGGACATAGGCCTCAATCGGGTAAACCTTATATATAATAAAAGTTAATTACCAATTTGGCCCTAATTTTGGTGGATTCTTACCTAGAATAATTGGGGTTATAAGATCCCACATGATCTATCCATGAAGCAATTAAAAGAAGCGAAAATTAATATTAAAGTCTAAGGTGACTCAATTTAGATATATATATTGATCATGCAGTGTAAAAAATCTCTTTTAGTTAAGTCACTAAATTTATCTAGTAGAATTCGGGGCTTCTCATCTTCAGTTAGCTGGTTGTATATGGAAGTGAACGATGAGAGGAGTTGGAACTCAATGGGATGGAATACATCTATCCTATATAGAAGTTCATATTGGGTTTATTCCCTGGAATTGTGGGTCACGGTTAGAATTGTACACAATGAATGCAATAGCTATCTGGACAAGATTTCTTATTTGTATCCACCAAATTATGAAGAATATGTGAAAAAGTTTCATTAAAGGTTTTAATCTATAGATTTTATGCTAAATTTTAGCATGATTAATGGTTTAAATAGATTTTATATTAATCATATAATTCTTCAGCATACATGAAAAAAATTGGTGCCATTTTTATTGGTATTCCTTAAGGAGAAAAATTATAATATTTTCCTTCAATATGTTGAAGAAAATCATTTTTTTAATACCCTGAGGGGTATATCCGTTTTCCACTTGGAGAAAAATGTAGTGAAAATAGAAATGTATTTGTACTTCCTTGATGTAGCTGAGGTATATTTCCTCATCACATCCAATCCCCATGTGGAAAATGAACATGAATATCTACTGGTGTAAAATATCAAAGGGGATAAGAGGATGAAATTATTGTGTACCAGACATGTATAGTATAAAATAGTAAATTCAATATAATATTATTTCATCTTTGGATAGAAATATACTTGCCTCTTGATTTGATAGGAGTGGGTAGTTCAAAATTGATTCACACTTCATGCTTTGACATGAACCTCAAGCATGGTGGTAAGGACTTCCACTCCTTCAATGAATTTGAGGTGTATTCCATAAAATCATCATTTAAAGAGGGATTACTATGTATTTTTTATCGTTGAGAATAAAATTCACTACCCAACATTTTATATATTCTTTCATACCTCTATCTGGAAGATAGATCCCACTTATGAGATATTCTAATTTGGGGGACATGCATTCACTATAGGAATCACATGACATATATAATAGCTCATCATGTTCTTGAGCGATCCTAATATCATTAATTTCTTGTTGGTTATATCTGATGATAAAATACATGATCCTATCATATGCAATTTGAATAATTAGTTATTATTTTTTAAAATTTTCTAGGACCACATAATTGCATGTAAAAAATTGATTTAATCATTTTTTGTTAATGGGACTTTGATTTTAGTTGGATACCTGGTGAAATATACAATAAATTTAAAAACATGATCGAGTAATTGAATTAAATCCTTTTTTTATGAAATATTCATCATTTTATTTATTAATTATTAGCTTAGTATCACATTTATAGTGGTAGAATACAATTAACAATTAAGGAGATAACACCACACCGATGATGAGGGTTGAATTATTGGATTCATTATTAGTGGATCCTTATGAATGAAAAAATGAATATGATAGGACTAGATTAACTAGGTATATTATCATGACACCCAAATTAACTGAATTGTATTTTGGTTCATCCATTCATTTCCCAGTGGGGGTCCTAGAATATCTATAAATTACATATCACATAACGGGCAAGGAATATTGAATGTGAATGGATTCCTTGTTGGGTAGAACCATATCAATTGTAATATTCTCCATGAGAGGATGTTACATGAGGATATTTTCCAATTCCCATCACTTGAAATATTTTTGAAATAAGAACTAAAAATCAAACTATTTGAGTTTTCCCACTTAGTGTGCCTTTCACCCTATTATAATTGGGTGATTGAGGATATGTATGAGAGGATTTATTTTGGATAAAAGATATACTTCATGGTGATGATAATAATTCCGGAAATCTTTTAACACAAATATCAACAAAATGAAATTTTTATTGATGTAAAAATATAGGGTCTTGAAATTGAGGAATGTCCTACTAAGATAGTGCAAGCTATTTTCCTTGCCTATATCATTATTCTATGAAACATGTATTCCAAGTGATCACTCCTGAGATTCTATATAGAGGAAGTGTACCTTACCTTAAAAAATATTCCTATATACTAGTATGTGTATAAGATAGTACATGAGGATTCGAATGTTTATTTAAAAACCTTTATCCTACATATAAGAGATTCTATTCTTTATTAGTCTTATAAAGGGTAAACATTTTCAATTCAAATTTATGAGAAAGTGTCTGATATAGTCAATACATACCTATAATCTCATTAACTCTTTTTTTTTCAGTGTGTGTGTATATTTATGATTGCTTTTATTTTCTTCTATTTGACCTTGATACCATGATTGTGCACCATGAAACTAAGGAATTTTCCTAATGTTACCCTAATGGTACATTTAAATGGATTCTTTTTCAAATTGTGTTGAAATAATTTTCTAGACATAATTTCAAGATCATTGGGATAATTACAGGGTTTGAGGGATTTAACCTCCAGAAAATCATTATAGAACATAATGATGATTCCCAAGAGGGGCTTGAATATATTTTGCATGACATGTTGTAATGTAGAGCCAATATTATTTACACCAAATATCATTACATAATATTTTTAAACCCCTTGAGGAGCTCTAAATTTAGTGGGATATTCATATTTATGTATCATATTTATAGTATTATGGCCACAGTATCCATAATTGAAAGAAAGATACTTGAAGTTACTGGTTTTTTTATGAATTACTTTGCGATCAGGACAAAGGAATCATATTTATGGAAAAAACGAGTTGATATACCAACAAAAAATTTAGACCCAAACCTTCTAATTATTCATAATAAGAAAATATTAGTTAGTAATTTTTTGTATTTTAAATATTTGATAAAATTACCCTTGATAATATTTTCATGATCAGTTTATTTATTAGATGTTATGGTTGAATGCAGTTATTTTAACACTTTATTCTAACTATGACGGTCCTTTATAATCCCTTGATGAAAGGTGACTATATCATATTTTATCCAAGGAATATAAATATAATTATAGGTAAAACAATTATAGTGTTTCATCAGAAATGGAATATAATTATCATATATGATGGGAGTAAAAAAGGTGATAAGTAGAGAATTATGTAGGTTTTTATCTATACTGATATGTACCTACTTGAGCTTATGTACGATGGATGAGACAACTTCCAGAAATGATGTAGTATAATCACCAAGATATTATAACTCTTCTCCTATATCTCCTTGTTGATGTCCTGAAGTGGAAGGGGGTTCTAAAATATCATATATATTTTTATTTCCATGGTAAAAGTAGAAACAATCGAATGAACATAAATTTGGGGCATCCATATTAGAAACAAGGGAGAATCTATCCCATTGCATTCATTAAAAGGATTTCAATGTGGATATATTGGGGACATTATCATCCCCATGGGGTAGAGTGTATGATGACATCTAAAGATCTGAGACCTAACATGGTAATATTATTAATAGAACAAAAAAATAGTCGTAATTTTCTATAAGGTTATCACATGTCCCCCTATAGATGGTTGGGATGCATCATAATATCTGAGATGATTGATATTATAAAAATGAAAGCATATGTTCTCCAGTCATATATGGATATTCCATCTTCATATCTTTCTTATGTTAGATTTAGTGTCTCGTGTGGGTTAATGGGATACATGTAATTATTTCCAAGCATACACCATGGTTTGTACGGAGTGGCCTTGAATCCATTTAAGTATATGAACAAGTTAACATCACTTATTTCCATATTTTCCCATAATTTTGTAAAAAGATACTTCCATTTACTAATCCTCACAAGAATCAAATGGGGATTCATCTTTATTTAAAATTCATAAATTCCCCTTGACTACATATTTAAAGCACTTATGATATGATGGTGTAACCACAACATGAGTGTGAATCCATGAACTTACAAAATGAACATTGAATATTGTATATTAATGGAAAACTATGAATTTATGATTTAATACAAGGTTCCCAAACTAGTATTTAAATTTGATCTTTTTGAGAGCATTTTGTTTAAATTTATAATACCCCTGGATTTTTAATTTGGATGGGGAAAAGTATTTCTCACTAAAACCCAAGTGTCGAAGGGTTTAGACTAGGATAAGGTTAATTATGGATCCATTATCTATAATATCTCTAAAAAATGATTTCATTAATCTTTCCAAATAAGTAAAGGGTTGTTATACTCCTATCTATAACATTTTTTTGATCATATTCTATAAAAGATATGGAATCTAGAAATTAAGATTGGTTAGTCCTTATTCGACACACCTCTATTGTCACAATATTTTCTACCAATTATGGAGTGTTTGAAATGAATTTGACCATGTGTATGGATGGACCATTTAATGATGAAGGGTATTGATAATTTAGACCATGACTGGGGATATGACTAATTATTTCAGGATAACATATTTGTGATCTAAGGGCCTTCATTTCCCAATAGGGACCATCTCTTTTTTTGGATTTAATGCCGATGCATATTGTGCTAATGAATTATGGCCAAAACATAGAGACACCTACTTTTATTAAGTCAATTGTAAAATATTTTGTTGATCATGATAATAATGCATGTATGAAGGTGAATTTACACACCCATTGTCTCATATGATAGGTTATTACTGAGATTTATATGATTCATGATTCGATTCATGATCTTATTTAGCATGTTGGAGATCTTATCCAAGAGTGTCATCTTGATATATAGCCTCTGTGAAAACTCATTCAGAATGATATGTTCTATCATTACCCATTCATTCACAAATCCATTGGCCTTTACGGACTATACACAATGGGCCTTCTCCCCAATTATGTGTGGAAAATTGAGTCTCAAATTATTCTCCATCTTATTAAAAAAATTCCCCAATGCAATAAATAACAATTATTGAATCATATAATGGTTCATCATCTGATGAGGGATCCATTATATGAGGTGGTACATGTTAAACTATTTCTAGGGATGGTTCTAATTCTCCAAGTGTAAAGGGCTATAAATCGTACAAATCATGAACTAGATTAGTGATTGGTCAAGGCTCTTCCTATTATTCCTGGTCCTTACTCATCTTCTAATGTGTAAATTTTCTTATCATAACCATAGTTATAAGTCTAGAACACTGCATTTTTTATGCCTGTTTAAAAGATAAATAGAATAAAATGAGAATTAATATTAAGATGGATGATGGGTCTTACACCTTTAATGTGAATGTGGTAGGGAACTTGGTAATGGATCACTTTAAAGAGATCCTTATGAGCTCGGGACTTAGAAGGAATGGGGATGCTGGTAGCACAGGTGAAGAGGAATCCTTCATGGAACGTCTTCCATGTAAGGTTGAAGTTTGAGATAATAATTCCCTTATGGAGATACATATAGAGGAAGAGATCAAAGGCACCATTTTCAGTATGAATCATGATAGAAGGTCGGGCCCTGATGATTTCCTTGGGGCATTCTATATTGCTTCCAAGGACTATGCTAAAAATTATGTAGTTGGAGCCCATTACTGACTACTTCAGAGGGGCTCACTTGAAAGAAGTGTGTGATCCACTAGAGTGTATTTGGTTTTAAAGGGGAAAAAACCTACCGACATCAACCAATATAGACCTATTTTCTTATGCAATGTCTCATAAAAAATTCTTTCATCCCTTATTTCTAGGAGGCTTAATGGTATTATTCCTCATTTTATTACAAAAAAATATGATGGGTTTGTGAAAGGAAGACATATATAGGGAGTGATTAGAATTTCTGATGAATTATTGGATGATATAAACAAACCAACTATAGGTTCCAATTTCATTATCCAAATCAACATGGACAAGGCCTACAAAAAATTGTAATCGAGTTTCATTATTCAGGAAATGAGAAAATTTGGTTTCCATGATGGGGTTTTTGACCTTTTCTTCTGATGTTATTCCACCCCGTGGCTCACAATTTTACTTTTGGGGATGGTTTTTTGTTTCCATAAGAGTACCCATGGTGTTAGGTAAGGGGATAAATTTTCCCCACTATTTCCCTTCTATCTCAATATATTCTTTCTAAAAGCATCCACAATTAAATGGTGAATATAAATATCATTCCTTATTATAACATGTCCAGTAATGGTATCATTTCTGACATTATGTTTGCTGATGATTTATTCATTTTAATTAATTGCAGTTGTTGTTCTCTTTGGAATTTCATGAAGATCATTTATACCAAGGGGAGGCTAAGGGTTCAGATTATCAATACAAGGAAAATTTATGTCTATATCTCCAACAAATTATCATGAATGTTCTGTAGGAATATCCATGAGATGATGGGTATTTAAGAAAAAAAATTCATAAAATTTACCTTGGTGCTCAAATTTCCATTGGGAGGGTCAAAAAAGCATTCTTCAATGAAAATTTAAGTAGGATCTCAGGGAGGATTTCTAACTGGAATAATAAATTCCTATCATTTGGAGGTAAAGTAACTCTTAACAATAGTGTTTTGTCTTCAATTCCAATCCAAATTATTTCAATCATCAATACCCCCAAGGGATCTATTGGATCGATAGAGAAAATCTTGTCAGCATTCTTCTAGGATGTGAATCAATCGGGCTTCAGCCACTAGGCCTCTAAGAAATGCATAGTAGTACCTATAGGGGATGGAGGGTGTGCATACATGATATCTTTGAATTCATGTTCTCAATGCAAGCACATCATTCATGGGATATATTGGAATGGGAGTCTCTATGAGAATATCTCATCAAATACAGGTATGCCACTCATTGGAAAGGCTCGTGTAGTAGAAGGTGTAGGATCTTAAGTCTAGAAAGGTGTATGCTTGGTCATTTCGGAGATCTCAATGACTCTACTCGTTGAATTATGAGAAGAGGTGACATCAATCTATAGAGAGAGAACTGGGTTGGCGAAAAAAAATTCTTCCCTGGTTGTCTGGATCCAAATATGACTTTCAGGGAGGCTAGAAGGTATGCTAGTTTGATGGATATGATCTTTTATAGGGATCATAAGGAGGTGTTAGAAAATATTATAATTAATTATGAACAAGATAAATGATACTTCATTGGCTTTAGTTCTAGTAAGTTTTAGGGGCATGAATTCGAGCTTTGAAAGATTCAGATAGTGTTCATGTTGCCTGGGATGCTAATTTGTGGTGTAGGGAACTCCCCTAAAAAATGAACTTTCTCATCTAGAGGTTGAAGAACTATATGATGCCAACTGATGATAATATCTAGATTAATGGTATTTACTTGGTTTTGAAATTCTAGTACAGTGAGAATCTGAAGAGGGAATCTATTCTGCACATATTTTCTCAGAGGGAATGGGAAAGATGCCTTTGGGGTTCTTTGAGTCATAGTCCTTATCTCACATTTGAAGAGTATAATATTTAGGAAGTGATTGTAAACTGGTGTCAAGGGGTAGAGTAGGATGTTATGGAGACAAAAACATGCAGTTTCATCTTCTCCATGGTTTGTTGGACATTTTGGGATGCGATAAATCCGACCATACTGGGTGTTCAGAATTCATTATTATTTTTTCAGATTTGATCGAGAGATTTAGTGTAGGATTTGAGCTCATTTCTAAAAGGTGGTAAGATGTCCTAAACTCTCTGTATCTTCATTAATTGACAGATCTCATTTCCTATCTCTCAAGGCCACTGGGTGAGTTGGGTTCTTCCATGTGATGGATTTAAACTTATTATGGTTGGTTCATATATGAATAGATAGATGAAGGGAGGTTTCCTGATTAGAGATACTAGAGGATTAGTAAGCCTATCTTTTAGTGCCTTTTATTGTTCGAGCAGTTCCTTGGGGGTGGAGGTGAGAGCCTTACATTCTAGTTTATTATTGTGAAAAAAGTATCTTCTTCATTTCAAGGAGGTGGAATCTAACTTGTAGGTTCTTCTAAATATTTTTCTTGGAAATTTGAAGCACCTTGGGGTCTTATGTATCATGTGCATGGATGAAATATGGATTTGGCCCCAGGGACAAGTGTTAGGAACATATGGAGAGAAGGTAATTTTACAGCAGACATCTTAGCTATTGTTGGAAGTGAATCTGACCCTCTCACTATCTATTGTAGTTTGGGATATCTATTGATTCATTGTAAAGACTTTATTCTTGGGGATACCCTCGGTATCTATCACATTAGGCCTCCATATTTTCTCTCTTTTATTTCATGTGGATTAGTGGATTATCCCATGTTACCCCATTTTTTTAATAAAAAATCAATTTTTATGGAAGTGAATTAGGGACATAATTTCATGATTCAATTTCACCTTGATTATGGAGTGAACTCGATCAATAGGTTTTGGGACCATCCAATAATTGAACTTTTATGCATATTATCTTGGGACTTGTTTCCATTCTATGTCCTCCTCTAGGAGAACAATGTTGAAATATATATCTATTTTTGATGTTTCTCCATATTAACATCATAAGAGTTAATATTTTTTTAATATTTCTTTAAATACAATGTATTCAAGGTTATTGGGAACTGATATCCAATCATATGGTTAATAATCTCAATGATCCTTAATATCCTCCCCCTTTTGTTTTTTAATTTTTGTTAGTCTGGATTGATTATTTTATAGGGATGTAAAAAAATAAAATAGGACATACTCCTTAGAAAAATAATTCTTATTATTTTTCTCATCTAAAAATGTACAAGTCTTCTCCCTCCTTCGCCCCATACATGGATTTTATTATTGTTATACTTACTCATGGATGAGAACCATGTGATATTGGGTGGCCTTTGGTACTGGGTTCAACACCATTTTTGATTTTAGTGTGAAAACTGTTGTTTCTACCCTACCTAATTTTCTTTCTTGGATGAAAAAATGGGTTGAGTGTTGTCCCACCTATGGGAGAGAGTATCTTTCAACCATTAGGCTATTGTTCCAAATCTATGAATCCACCAAAAACTAGCAATATGATGTTACATGTTTATAAATCATCATGGATGTTATGTATGCATAAATCTAAAAAATATTCATGTTAGATCTATATATCAAGATAATATGTCAACCCTTCCATCATTAAATAATAAATCATATCTTTTAATTATCATTTTGATTATAATTTGAAAATATATTGATTATTCCCATCTTTAATGTGAAGGTAAAATGAAACATTTACTTAATATGTAGATCCTAAAAATTTGAAAAAAAAAATTATATGGAGAATACTATACCAAAAAAATATGAACACTCAAATATCAATACAAAACACCTAAATTAAGATACTTTTTAATACTCTAGTATTACCCTCATGGGTCCACAATAGGACACAAAATTCCTCATATGAAGTTATAGAGTGATAGTTTCATTAAATTTCAGTAAATTATGACTTCCAATGTTAGGTGGAGGAGGGGACCCATTAGAGTATTTAAGGTAAGGATTTATTTCTAGTTATAATATATTATTCTTCACCTATATGGACACCATCTGAGTGATAAGGTATTTGATGGAGTTGAATATCGTTGGTGGTACGGTTGACAGAGGAGAAGCTTGATTATTGATAAAAAGTGATTTTTAATAAAATTTGATCTCCTTTTTCTGTTGTTTTAACCTAGTTACTATGGGTCTAGTTTACAGGGATTGAAGAGAAAAAATGTATAGTCATAGATAAGGGAAATATTGATAATCCATAGTTTTTGGAGCCATGTAAAATGGTGTCCCATGTGAAAATTTACCATGATTACCAGAACATTTTCCTATTATTTGAATTTTTGTTTCCATAGATGGAGCTACCATTAGTGGGAATACATTGGTTCACACCATAATTTTGTATTCTATGGGAGTATTACCCCTATGAAGATCGATATTATATCATATTAATTCTTATATCTCATCTTCATAACATGCCAATGTCACCTCAATAGAAGCTTTATTAGTTTCCATAGGAGAATATTGAGATTAATATATCCCTTTCCTTTATTTTTTTTTGATTAATGACCTAAGAGAAGTAGTAAATTGCTCAAGGGTTCCATGTTTTGAGTTTGTCTATGATTTTGAGTATGAACACCCTCATCACATAGCTCATTGCGAGTTTCATGATGGACACTTAAATACTCATCTTATTCATCTCAATCAATATTTCCATATTTCATAATGGTGTTGATCAAATTAACTGAATCACACTGGATGATTGGAATCATATCATCATCTTTATCCAGACTATATAGTGATGCTCCATCCCCTAAATATTCATTATGGAATAGTTTTAATCCCATTTTGGATTTTTTCTTCTTCAAATACCATTTAGGATAATGACCCCTTCATATTTTTATGGTTTCTCAAATTCACTATATGTGGACTGTGCTACATAGAGTAATATGTGAGGTGCTACCAATGAACCTTGTTAAGCATGTTATTAATGGAAATGAAATTTCATTCCTTTTAAAAAAATATAGAGATATCTCCTATTAGGATTCTTTTATCCCAATGAAGAATGAATTTCATGGTGGGAAAGATTGTAATCATATAATTGATCCCAACAGTTTAAGATGGGGTGGATTTTCCCATTTTCTATAAAATATTGGATTATTTGGAATTGATGATCACAAGAGAAATAGTGGGGGTAAATATGTAGAAAATTTCCCCTGCCCTATGAGTCGGTATTGTTCATTAATTGTTACTGAGGCTACTAATATGATGGATTATAATATTGGTTGTTCATTTACATTGGTATGGGTTGGGTGATGATCTTGTTTTGAGTTAATTTTTTGAAATTATTGATTCCTAATTGGGCCCCATGCTTTCATTAACTGTGAAGCATTTTAAAATTTCTTATAATCCAAATGCATTAATTTTATAATGGTTCATTCTTAGAGAGTGATTCATCCCTCGGATTTAGAAGTGACATGACTGTACTAAAATAGTTAGTCTATATATGACCTCATGGCCTAATAACTGATCCTAAGTAAGTAACATTACAGGATAATGTCCCAAGAGAGATCTGCTGACATAGAAGTGGAGTAAAATATAGTTATACATATTATCCCAAAACATGAATACTCAAATTAGGGCATGCACTCAATATTATTTGTATTTATGTCTGTAAACTATAAATGAACAGACACAATAGATTATTATGCTACATTTTAGACTTTAGGGATCATACCGTTGAAAACATATCCAAATGAATGTGGTGTAAAGTATTTCCAACCATCTTAATATGATCAGTATATCCCTCATAGAAAAAATGTTTTTCCCTAAGCTGGAATTATTATTTACACAGGTTATGCTGAATATTATACACATTTTTCTCTTATATCTTGGGAATATCATATTGGGAGAATGGTGTTGTCCAAAATAGGACTGTCTTTCTCCCTTTTTGAGTTATCTACACATTTCCATGATATTTTACTTATTTTTAGAGATATATTACTCAACCTTACAAGATCAAAATGATCTTTTCTCTGAAGATGGAGGCATGTAATATGTGAGAGGAATGAATGATATCCATTGTCACAAATCTTCCATTGACCACGGTGAAATGTTATTAGATTATGATAAGAAACCATATGCAGTTGAACCTTATTCTTCTAGTATATATCTATATGATGGTACTTTGATATAAGTTGGATATCATTTTCTTGGTGAGTTATTTTCTAAGGGTGGAATTATATAGTGAATTTTGTTGGAGGAGTCCCCATGAACCTTCTTTATATTGGTATAAAGTGGAATTCCATGGTAGGTATTTCCTTCTCATTCAAACGAGGACTCAATAGATCCTTAGGATATTATTAATAAGTATTCTATAGCCTCAGCAACAATGGAATTGGTTAGAGTATGAATATCATCTTTCTCTTGATCTATATATGATTTCGGATGATTGGTTTCTTTAGACACTTCTCATTAGGCTAATGGGTCTGTATATTCTTGGTGAGAACTGTAATGTGTTGAAACCCTATGAAAAGGACCATGAGTTTCAATTGAAATATTCCCATGAACATATCTATTATTTTCAGTGGTATTCACACACTATTGTATGACTACAAAAATATATCATGAGGTTCCTATGTCACTGGAAGGGGTATGAGACTAACACAAAGTGACTAACAGAATGTGTTGACAAACCCTGATTGGAAAGGGAACATGAAAAAATTCCAAATTTTCATTTTTTAGAAGAATATAATGAATAACCTTTTGAATGAGATATGAAGTATTATCCCCCTCCAATATTGACTTTTAGGGTTTCTAATTTTTAATTCATCAACATGAGTATTAATTTGTGTGTAAATCCTCTTAGACACCAAAATATTCCATTGGAATCATTCTATTTGTATAGAAAAAATAATCTATGAACTTTTGAAGATATATGTATGGTAATAAAAATGGACTGGGTTTTCCTAAAAAATATTCCTTTTTCTCTATAATATATTTATAACATTTATATTCACCTATTCAGAGGTGACAATAAAATTATGACGATAAACCCTAGTTGGAACATGAATATGTTCTTGACACTATACCTAACCT
Source organism: Viscum album (assembly GCA_963277665.1). Lineage (NCBI taxonomy): Eukaryota > Viridiplantae > Streptophyta > Magnoliopsida > Santalales > Viscaceae > Viscum > Viscum album. Next base: position 620,879,243 of record OY728150.1, on the reverse strand, counting down.
ATCATATAATATATATATATAAACTTTAGGAACTGGATTAAGAAAATGAGATAGCTCTGACTATGTGGATGAATTACATTTGTAGTAGGAGCATGAATATGTCGATTTCACTTTGTGATTGTTAAAATAAGTCAACGGATCTCCCATATGACATACATAATTTTCTGATGGTTCTAAATAGTTTGGGAAGGCATATATTATTCCCCTCTTTTGGTTTTAGGATATAATGGTAGATATAATCCATTGAAGTGGGAATATGTACTCCCTCTTATCCTCCTTCTTCTATAGTTTTATAATGACATGATTTTTATGGGGGAGCAAGAATATGTGCTTTCCCATAAGTTAATATAGTATACTAGAGAGTTACTTCAACTATAACTATTAAATGAGATGTCTCATGGGATAAAACCATGATATATCAGTGGAAATTATTTATGGGATCCATAATATATACTCTCTACCTATTAAAACTGAAGATATACTGACTAGATTTTACAGAGGGAACATGGGTATAGACTTATCCCATAGCTACTGAAACCCATTTCTCATAGTAGGGTCTTTTATATAACCTATAGTAAGTAGATTGAGAGTAGGTCTCATAGAAAATATTAGATATATGAAGCTAGATATTAGAGGATACTTGATACTAATGATGTCAAATTGAAGGGGTATCCCTCTTTCACACATCCTAAGTAGTGGTGTAATTGGGGGATTCCACATAGTCTCAGAGATATGGATTTTGTAAATTAAAACATTATAAGGAATGACCCCCAAATTTGTTAGATGTGGAAGGGGGTTCCACTTGTTCAGTCACCAACCACATTTGACAAGGGTTGTTGGATTTCCGAATATAGAGACGCTTCTAGGGATCCTCTAAGGTTTGGAAAATATCGTTGTGATGGTACTCCCAAACTACTATTATAATGACCTATATATCAAGAAACTAAGTGGGTGAAAATTCCATCTATATATATGAAACCATTCATTTTCCAATATCTAATGAGTTAGAATGATAATCATATGACGATTACAGGATTTTGGATCAAAGAAATATCTGAAAGACTTCATTTCTGCATTAATGAAAAACCAAAAACAAAAAACTCCATTAGTGAAACATAATATACAAGGATAATATTAATTAATTAAATTTGAACTCCTTTATTATTAAAATTTTTATGTTAGGTTCACCATTTTTATTTCCTATTGGTTTTTTGTTGAAGGGTGAAGCTGATGATGATGTTGTATTTTTTACATCCACAGTCATTATGATTATTAATTTTGCATTCAGTTCAAATTTTATTCCCAAGGTATTTCACATAAAATAGTAAATCCTATGGGTTTGGGGTTTCTTGTATAATACATCTTCATTATTATAAGTTTCATAACAATATCACTATTTTTTTTGAAAACATTTGCATCAAAGGCTAAAAATAATAGTGGTGGGTTTATTTTTTTATAAAATATCATCATGGTCATAAGTTTGACATCATATTCATAATTTTTTATATATTTCTTGTCGAATGGTAAAGATAATAATTGTGGGGTTATTTTAATATTAACCATCTTCAGGATTATATGATTCAAGTTAGTTTCACTAATTTTTTACAGTTTTCACACCCATAATCAATTCGAGTCAATGTGGGAATGATTTTCAATGGAAGGTGGTAACTGGGAATTTAACAATGAAATCACAGAAAATGTGGTGGTTGAGAGGAAGAGATGTTATTAGGATTTCAATATTCTTTGGGGGGGTTATTACCAACCTCAGGACTCTCTTATAGATTTAGGACATGTTAATGAAACTTACTATATAATATTCATAATAATACTTCTACCCTCATGAATGATGGTGAATTGGATGGGGATTAATACTTTATTTTATGTCCCCATTATTCAGTACTATAGAATTTAGTGTCACCCAAGGATATAGTTATTGCTGAGTGTTGGTATTGGGCCCATTAAATGGTTTCCAATGTACCTCTATGAAGGGAATCAGATCCAATTTAGTTTAGTTGCACTTAATGGGACACATCATAGCTTTTAAGGTTGTAGGGAAAGGAACAATCCATGTAATTTAATGACACATGATAAGGATAATTTTGAGAAAGGATACTATAAATGATTTAATTAGTACTTAAATATAATAATCCATATCAATTTTACATTAAAAATAATAAGTCCCAGTGAGTATATTTGACAAAACACATAAAGGGTATACACACCACTCGATGGGGAATTGTTTACGTTATATATATCTCGATGAAGGGAAATTATCAGGGGATAGTGCCATATTGAAAAGATGATAATTCATTGAGGTAATATTGACCCTCATATGTGGACCATGATATTGATAATTATATATCCAAACTAAAGTAAATAATTATTTTAGCGGTATAACCTAGTGAGGGAATTTATAACGTGAAGAAGATATATGGGATATTGGGTTCATGCCTCTAAGATGTGTTATATATTTATTATCAAAGATAATAATTAAATACCATAATGTTATAGTGACATAGTGTATGTCCATATGACGATATCATACCAAATGGTTTAACTTCATGTGGTAAGGATATTTTTTATAATGTTTAATATCTTGTTGTAGGGACATTTGATATGGTGAATTATCCTTAATAAATTATCCAAAACGTCTATATACATAGTATTCTTACTCGGTTCACGAAATAAGAGTTCATAAATAAATTATAATATGGATTAAGGTATTATTGATTCCATGAGTGTAATTATAAGGATTTGGTCTTAAACATGACACAATCTTGAGTTTTAAGTCAATAATCCATTCTCTTACATTGGAGTATCATTTTCTATTTAGGGTTTTAGAAAATTAAGTCATAACTCATACATTAAATAAGAATAAAAATTCAAAACTTATTATTAGAATTTATTCTCCAATAATATTAAACTTTTAAAATAACGCATGATTTCTTTTCATGGAAAATATTTATAACCTTCAACATGAATTATTCCATTCCCTTACCTGTCCTTAAACCCTATGAAAAATATTTTAAAACATTGGATGAGAACAAAAAGATTAATAAGGTACATAAAATAATGAAAAACCATTTGTCCAATGAAAAACATAGAAACCCATGAAATTTATACCTTTATCTGAATTTTCTTGATAAAAATAAATCAATCAATTCTACATGAAAACACACATTTTTTCTCCAAGAAAATCATTAAAATACATAGAAAAAAATAAGTACACAATTTGGAAACATAGATCTTCATATTCATAACCAATTATAGACCCATGTTAAATGTAACAATAGAATAGTAATATTTATAGGATAAACCCTTTGGTGACTCCCTCATTTTTATTATTTATGATAAGCAACATTACCCAATGCAGGGGAGCTCTATCAAGGTGCACCCGTTGTGTAATCTATATGTAAATCAACCAAATTTATATGGGGGCACCCTTATTATAATCTTTATCTATATTACCTAACACTATCTGGGAAAACCCATTTATCATATAATTATCAAGTACCATTTCATGAAAAAACATTGTATTCTTTCATTTTTCCATCATAAAACAATTGAAAATATATTCTAAACACATATGAAAATCACATTCGGATATTAAAATACCATTTTATTTTAAAAACCATTTTATATACCAAAATACTCGAACAATGGTATGGGGGTTTTTTCATAAATAAAACATCAATACTTGTAAAATAATTGAACCATAAAATAATGGTTATGGTGGCATAAAAAAATTATTGTTATCGTATATGTTAAAATAGAACATTTATGTTGTCATTTATAAATAAAGTCATAGATTCCATAAAAATATTAATTTTACATAAACTTTGAAATAAAGGAAAACATTCCCTTTATGAAACTCCCTTTATCATAATAAAATCATTTTAAAATCATGGACATGGAAGAAAATTTTCATTTGAAAGAAAATATTAAAAGATGTTTTTTTAAAATCATCATCCCTTTTCACTTTGGAAATATTTGAATCATATGCCCCATGAAAGAATAAAATTTAAAAAACATAAAATTCCTTGATAATTGATAAATTAATCATATAAAATTTAAATGGGGAAGTATATATACCTCATAAAAAATATAGGTGTATAACATGAAAATATGCCTTAACGAAAGGAAATTGAGATGAAGTCCCTTACATCGAGTTTGATTTTTCACTTTCATTTTTCATATTTCTAAATAATAATATTATGTTAAACATTTTCATCCTTATGAAATTTTCAAAATTTTATTCTTTATTCATTTTTTACTCATTACCATGTTATATACAATTAGTTAATTAATTATGTTTACATCGGATGTTTTGAAAGTATACAAATCATATGTCAAACAAAATTATGGTAGGTTGAGTATTGGTCAATTGGTAATTATTCAGCATATAAAGAATAATAATATTTAAATAATTATCATATTTATAAATCAATTATACTTTTAATATGAATAATGAAATTTGTTTTTGAGAAATGAAGTAAGTTACAATCATGGATATGTCAGGTCGTACATACACATGAGTAACATCTCCATTTTTCAATGATCATTATGGAAAGTAGGTAAGTATTATTTTATATTTATAAAATTATAATAATATCATATATAACATATTATTTTTTTAAATATACGTATATATATCATTGTTGTGATGTGGTGATGTAAAAAATAGTTAATATCTCTTTATGGAGGAGGTAGTCCACACATACACGAACGACGTTAACATTCTTTAGTGTTAGAAATAAAACAATATATTATATATTAGAAAATATAAATATAATTAAATAAAATAATTTATTTATTTCTATAACTTATATTAATATAAATTATAATTAACACCGTCCAAGTAAATCATTTGTGAAAAATGAATCACATTACTTCACAAGCTGGTAGTTAGCTACACACACAAGCGATGTTATCATATCCCCCAAAGAATGGAATGTAAGAAGGAATATGTTATATAATAAATCCATGATTGTAAATATTTTATAAATTAGATATATATGTACTTTAAATCCATCATTATAATAACTCGTGAGAGTTGATGATGTAAAATGAATGACACTGGTTCACGAGGTGGTAGTCCTCTATACACAGGAATGATGATTCCATATCCCATTTGATGGAAGAAGAGATGGATTAACGTTTTTAAATTGTGGAAATATTATACAAGTATATATAATATATTTATTTCATTATATATTAATAATTTAATATTTTTTAAAATAGGTTTAATAAGAAATAAAATAAATTTTCTCGTTAGAACACAATACCTTTTCATCAAAAAACCCCCTAAGTAAACACCAAAATCCATATTAGGATGTAATTTTGACCAAAATAATGGGTCTAGGATATAGGTAGGGAATTTAGAAAGTTATTTGGGTAGGTAATATTTTAGACAAAGTTATTTCTAGGTGTAAAGAGGAGAGAATAGGGGGTGGCCATTTATAAGTGAGATGAGTTGCGCATTAGTAATTTTTGAAAAGAAAAAGCTGTACCGACAATTTTCATATTGAAATAGAATTAAAATAGAAAATTATACATATTTATAAATTTTAAGGTCTAAATATTTCGATAAAATATATTTTATACAAGTTTTTAGGTCATTTAAACCCTTATCTTTGTAGTTTAACCCCAGTAAATCTATTTTTAACCTTAACCAAGTTTACAAATGTTTGATGTTTTGAAAATTAATTATAGTTAAATATTATTTTTAAATTAGTGGATAATATAAATTATTATTAATAATAAAATGGAATCCATTTTACCAAATTTAATAAATAAAACTGTAAAATTTTAATTTAAAACAAAATTTGTAGGTGCGATGAAAATGTTTATTTTTATGAAGGGTATTTGTTGTGAGAAACGAGTTTTATTTTAAATATATGGCTATAATAGTAATTATATGGATATTAATTAATATTTTTTAATATATAATATATAAAATATTATTTACAAAATGCATTATTAGGGAATTTTTATTTATTTTAAATGGAGAAAAATTATGCACTTTAGAAAACATTTCAGAAACAAGTGTTTTAAATCCTAGAAACAAGTTACACTAAAATACAATATAAATTTGATTAAGAATTAATTTCTTTAATAAAATATAAATAATTAATAATTAAGTAACTTTAATTCATAATAAATAGTAATGATACTTTTAAATCACTTAATTGTTTGAAAATAAACTACTTCTTTACAAAAATCTCTATTTTAACTATTCATTGAAAAATCAATATTTTATGAAAAGTCCCAAAATTTAACCCTAATATTTTTTGATATGATTATTTAAAAATTGATATTAATTTTCTGAAATAAAAATTCTAAGATTTAAAAATTAAAATTTCCATATAAAATCTTATATTAAAAGTGTTTAGTAAAAACTATTTCCTTGTCAATTTTAAAAATTACATAATATTTTTAAAATGAATATAGCTATATTAATAATATAATAGTGATATATTCTATCATTAACAGGGTTGTTACATTATACTACCCTATTATAGTTTACTTCCTCATAATTTAGTTCACTTATTAAATAAGTAGGGTTATATTTCCCTAATAGCAATTTTGGATTCCAATGTTTCCTCTTTTACCATATGGGTATTCCATAAACAAATTACCCTGTGAAATTACCTTATATTGATAACATTTATCTGTATGATTTATAATTTACTAGGGTTTTCCTCATAATAAATATTCTCTTCTAATTGAACTAATTAATGTCTCAATACATGAGATGAATCTGGAACATATTTTCATAACATCGAAACATGGAAAACCCTATAAAGCTGGGAAAAACATGGGGGAAAGGATCTTTTTAAGAAAGTTATCTATATTTATCTAGGATTAATATAGGATAATTAACCAAAATATTATCTTCCAGTTTTTTCCAAAATTCATAACACTTTTCAAATAAGATGTTTTTAGAAAGACATGATCACCTACCTAGAAATAAATATCCTTCCTCTGGTTATCAATATAATTTTTCAACCATATATGAGCCATCCCCATAAATTGATGAAAAAACTAAAAGTTCTTATCAATTTACTACAATATCTATAGTTCTATATAATTCCATTCTCCTACACTATCCCAAAAAATATAGAGTTTGATACAACATTCCATTTAATGACTAAAATTGTTCCATTTGAATACTTAAATTAAAACTATTATTATATAAAAACTCATCCAATGAAAAATATTAATCACAACTTCCATTATAATACATTTTATAAAAAAGAATAATATATTTAATGGTCTGAATTGTTTTCTCATATATATCATTGGTTTGATGATGAACAACTATAAAAAAATTAATTTAGTATATGATGATTTCAAAAGCCCTTTACAAAATTAGATGTGAACCTGGGATCATGGTTTGATATAATATAGAAGGGAAATCCATTTAACCTAAATATATTCTTTAGATATATTCGATAAATTTGATCAAGAGACATGGTGTATTGAATAGGAAAGAAGTGCATATATTTAGTTTAATGATCAAAAATATTAAAATAAAATTGGTACCTGGATATTTAATTAGAATTCACACTATGGAATCCATTGATATATTTTACCATCTCTACTCTGGAATAGGAAATGGTTGAAGAAAAATATTAGAAATCATCATTCTTTTTTAATCTACTTAAATGTCAAGAACTTCATGGAAAAGTACGCAATACAAATTTTCATACTATCCGACCAATAATACTCCCAATGGTCTCATTATATCTTAGTGGCTCCCTAATAAATAGAAATTAGTGAACTATGAGAATCACTCAGCATCTATCTCTTCAACTATGGATCACATGATAGATATAATATTCTTCCAAATCATAAAACACCTTGTTAATCAATATTAAAATCTAGAAGATTAACCTTCAAAATATATTTTTATCTTTTCCTATAGTGGATAATCCTCCTTCTACGAAGTTATAAAACATTGTAAAAAATATTATTTAATAGAAACATAAAACAAAATAGTGTATGTCCCTAGATCCAAAAAATTGAGGAAAACATTCATCAAATCATTAACCAAAGGGTTATGTTATAAACATAACATGGTTAATATAGAATTAATTTTCCAACTCAAAGCTTCAACCAATTTTTTTCTCCTCTAGGATTGTATGTAATCATTAAATCATAATACATGATTAGTTCAATCCATGTTTTCTATCTTATGATTAATTATTTCAAAGTGAATATATACTTAAATTTTTTTATCAGCATATGTTCAACACATTACTCCATACAAATTAAGCCTCTATTTGTTTAAAGTTAATACCATCAAATCTAATTCTAGATCATGTGTATGGAAGTTTAACTGATGAGGTTTCAACTAATGTGAAGCATAATAAATTACCCAATCATTATCCATCATGACACAACCAATTCTCTTTAATGAAGCTTCACTATAAATGAAAAATTGTCTATTATTGTAAGGAGTGGTAAAAAAATAGAACATTAACCAATATTATTTTTAGTTCATAAATACTATAATAAAATTAATTTGTCTAGATGAATTTTAAAAAAATCATGTTAACACAGTTAATTGGATTTAAAATGAGAACTATTTTCAACAAAGACCTTGTCGTAACCTACTAATTTAAGGAAAAATTGAATCTATTTGATATTTTTTAGATATTGGCTATTCATTAAGAACATTTTTTAGAAAGGTAAATAGTTATTACACCTTTGGAAACAGTATGGAAAAGAAATAAAATTAAATCCAATCCATACCAATATTGATATAAAACTATATTTTGGTTATTTTACTAATATTTATAGGAAAGGTATAAGGACCCATCCTTAAACCTTACTTAATCTTGAGTTATTACAAGATTACACATTTAGGATCTTTTCAGGTTTAGAGTTTTAGATAATTATATCCTAAAACATGCATTACATTCCACATTTAAACAAAGTGGTTACATAAAGGATAGTATTCATTTTTACCATCAACGGAAACATATTTAAAATAAAACATGGATTCTTTCTTGACACTTCCTAGACACTATCATCATATCATGTACCTTTCCCTTGACCTTTGAAAAACATTTCAAAAACTTGGGATGAGCATAAAAATCTCAGTAAGGGATATAAAAATATGGAAAGGATACATGAGTACATATATACATAAGAATGAAATCATACTTTACCCATAAAACATAATCACTTTAACATACCTCATAAAATCATGAATTAATCATAGAAATCATAAGACATAAAGGTAACTTGAGGCATTCATAACATTCTTACGTAGGGAGTAACCCTCTTGGTTACGTTTGGAATACCCATCACAGTATATTCCCTAAATATCTTTGGAGAAACCTTAACATTTAACTCCTTCACGTTACCCAATGCATTGGAGAGATATATCGGGCTCACCAGCCCTTAGTTTATCACGGAACCACCCATCTTCATAATAATGCCCAAGAACCATAACATAATCGTATCACATAAAACATGCATAAAGGAAACATAACATTTCCACTTTTCAATCACAAGATATCAATACAACACATTGATATAAAAACAATATGAAAACCATTTTCAATACCAAAATATAAGAAAAGTAAAACATGGTATTTATTTTTCTTTTAAAAAAAGGTATGGCTTGTAGAGGAAGCCGAAACTCAAATAATGGTCACGGCAGCGGAGAAGTCGTTGTCGCCGCATACGTACGAAAAAAACATTCCCTTTTGTCATTTAGTAAAACTCTTCGTATAAAAAGATTAATTTCGGATAAACATAAAAGTCAAAGGGGTTTATACACAGTATAAAAGAAGGTTGTGTATAAAACAAAATATGCCTCAATGAAAGGAGATTGAGACGAAGTCCCATACCTCGGGTCCGACATGACTCGATCATTCTTTAACCTCCTGAATAATAAACTTGAGTTAATTTATACTTGCTTAAGAACCTTTTTCAAGTTCATTATTCCTTTTATATCACTAATTTCCATGTCATGAACACTGTGTAATTATTTAAGTTAATAATGGTCGTTTTAACGATCATTGGTACTTGAGTTAAAAAAATAAACTCTTTATAATTACATATTGTTCATGTATCCATTATATACAGAGTTATAATCCTGATTTATATATAATATATATCATATATATCCAGTATATACATGCATTTATAATATTACATAACTTTTATAGGTAAGAAATGAAATGCATCGTTCATGGAGACGGTAAGCCGTACGTACACATGAACGCTACTTTCATTTCTATTTCGTATTTTATGGAATGGAATCATAATGATATAAAGGTATATTATAATTCCAGTATAATATCATATAAAAAATAATTAATTACATCCTTTATATGTCCCACATATGGCATTAACGAATCAAATCAATTTGAGGGGGCGGTAGTCCGCACTTCCTAAAATGAAGATATCGCATTTACCCATAATGGAAACCATAAAGGTATTCCATAAATGAAAAATACAGAAGCTTAAGTAAAAAATAAACATATTATATATCATATATAAATATAGTGTCATCATAATGTCCACCTTTGATGGTGTTAAAAGAATATTGAACAATCATCGTTTCATGAGGCAGAAATTCGCCATCCACGGAAACAGTATGTTCTTTAACCATTAGATGTAGGTGTGTGTAATTGTAGCTCGAATAATTCTTATAAAAACATCCTAGTATATGGAATATACTGTTTTTTTTACAAAATAAATGAATAAAAAGAGTTTAGGGGGTTGGAGAAGCAAAATAAAACATAAGAACACAAGAGAAGACACTACCTTTAAATCAGGAAACTCTTTTTGATTTGAGCTCAAAGGCTTCCTTGGGAAGACTTATGCCCAATGTGAGGCATCTAAGAGTTAGATAGTGATGTGGAGAGAGAAAATGGGCAGGTTTTGGCCGAGCCAAAGGCTTTGGAAGTGTGGGTAAGGTGGTAGAGGTGGGGGCCTTTTATAAGAGGAGAGGAGGGGCACTCTTGGAAAGTTAAGAAAAGATACTTTTCTATAAAATTATTTTCAGATAAAAAAGGTCCCAAAATTATAAATTTCGAGGATAAGGTGATAAGGGTTCTAAATCCACCCATAAAATAGGTTTTTTACAAGTTTAGGTCTTATATTTTACATTATATTTTCATTTTATTTAAATCGTTAAATAATGAGGTAATCGCATCATCATCATGGTTTCATAAATAATTTAATTTATTTAATGTCTAAAAATTATAAAAAAATTACTATGATATATGAAATCTTATTATCTTTCCAATTACTATTTATAGTCAAAAATCGGACTTGCATAACCCCATGTAAAAATTGTTTTAGTAAAATAACTCATGTTTGGGACATTTTTACTTTTACTTTAAATAAAAGGAATTAATGTCTTTATCTTACCCATGTGGCTCCATGGGGTCCCAAAAATCGACCCATGGGTTGTCTTGGTAGGCCACGACACATCCAATAAGGGTAGGACATGTGTCTAGGTCATTTCATATTATTAAAACATTATTTTTACCTTAAATTACACTAATTACCTCTAATCGCGATTAAAAACTTAAAAGTTACTATTCACCAAAAAAAATTATTTAATCCCGTTGAACCACATTTTACTTCTTAATGACAACCATGTATGTCGAATTTTTGAAATTCAAAATACAGAGGTGGTAAAATTTCATTTAAATGAAAAATCATTTTTTTTAAGTACCACTTAGTGGTTTCACTATTCATCAAAAATTGAAGTTTTTCAGAAAAATACCAAAACATCACCCTAAGATATATTTGATATTCCGAATTCAAAAATGATGTCTATTTTACAAAATTAAAAATTTATAATTTACATTAATTAATTTAATAATTAATTCCTGTTGTCAGAGAAAATAGCTTGTTTTTATGAAACAATAAGTATCAAAAGATTGACACTAGTTTAAGTCCAATTTCAAAGTGAAATTAATTCCAATGACCTCTATTGGATTAAATGGTAAAAAATATTCTAATTTAACTTCAAAACCAATTCAAAAGATAATCTAATCATATAAATAAATTAGATTAAAAAGAGGTTTTGAATTAAAATACAACATTTTTTACTATTCGTTAAAAAATGAACTTTATCGGAAAAATACCAAAAATTTACCCAAAGTAAATTTCAATGTCCCAATCATAAAGAATAAGTTTATTTAGACAAATAGAGATTTTATAATTGTCAAAGTTTTTATTTAAAAATGGTTTTCCATCAAAAGGAAGTAAAACAATCTTTTAAAAACAATAGTGTATTCCATGCTTAAGATTGGATTTATTCTCATTTTAAGCCTCTAAAACACTATCTAATTCATAAATAGACATAGATAAAAAAATATCTATTATTCATTACTTACTTGGGATGTTACATCCTTCCTCCCTTTAGAAAATTGTGTCCCCGCAATTTATTTACTTATCGAATAAGTGGGGGTATTTAGCCCTCATTGCATTTTAAGATTCCCATGTTGCCTCTTCAATCATGTGGTTTTTTCACAAAACCTTTGACCGATGAATCACCTTATTCAGTAACACTTGCTCCTTGTGGTCAAGAATCTGTACCGGTTGTTCCTCGTAAGATAGGTTCTCTTCCAACTGAACTACCTCTGGACTCAAAACATGAGATGGATCTGGAATATACTTTCTCAACATCGAAACATGAAAATCATTGTGTACCTGATATAAACTCGGAGGTAAAGCCACTAGATAAGCAACTGATCCAACTCTCTCCAGAATTTCATATGGTCCAATGAACCTTGGACTCAGCTTTCATTTCTTACCAAATTGCATCACACTTTTCCATGGTGAGACTTTGAGAAACACATGATCACCTACCTCAAAAGATAGATCCTTCCTCCGGTTATCCGCATAACTCTTCTACCTACTCTGAGCTGTTCTCATGTGTTTCTGTATCAGCTGAACTTTTTCTGCCAACTCTTCTACCAATTCTGGTCCCATCAGCTTCCTTTCACCCACTTTATCCCAGAAAGCTGGAGTTCGACACCGCTTCCCATATAACGCCTCAAATGGTGCCATCTGTATACGAAAATGAAAACTGATATTATATGAAAGCTCAACCAAAGAAAGATGTTGGTACCAACTTCCCTGATAATTCATCGAACAAGCACATAGCATATCTTCCAAAGTCTGAATTGTTCGTTCTGATTTCCCATCTGATTAAGGATGAAAAGATGTACTAAAATTTAATTCAGTACCCAAGAACTTCTAAAGGCCTTTCCAAAAGTTAGAAGTGAACCTGGGATCACGATCAGATACAATAGTGAGAAGAAATCCATGTAACCTGGCTATCTCTTTAAGATATAAACGGGAAAGTTGATCTAGGGAAAAAGTATCCCGCATAGAAAGGAAATGAGCAGATTTAGTCAAGCGATCAATAATAACCCAGATTGCATTATTACCTCGAGGTGTCTTCAGCAATCCCACAACGAAGTCCATGGATATATTTTCCCATTTCCATTCTGGTACTGGTAAAGGCTGAAGCATCCCTTTCGGTAACTGCCGCTCTGCTTTAACCTGTTGACAAGTCAAACACTTCACAGTAAAATCAGTAATATCTCTTTTCATTCCATCCCACCAGTAATACTCCTGTAGATCTCTATACATCTTAGTACTGCCAGGATGAACTAAAAACGGAGAACTATGAGCTTCACTTAACAACTCTCTCTTCAACATTGAATCACAAGGCGAACACAATCTCTTCCCAAATATCAAAACACAATCATTATCAATGTTGAATTCAGGCAACATACCCTTCTGAACCAGCTCTACCTTTTTCTGAAACTCACTGTCTTGCTTCTGTGCTTGCTTGATTCTGTCTGATAGAGAATATTTCACTGATACCTGAAAAAAAACAGAAGGACATCCTACACCAAAAACTTCTATGCCAAAGTTCATCAAATCCTTAACCAAAGGATCACGTTCCAAATGTAACATTGTTAATGAAGAATTACTTTTTCGACTCAAATCATCAGCCACTTTATTTTATTTTCCCGAATGGTAATGAATTGTACAATCATAATCCTTGATTAATTCTAGCCATCTCCTCTATCTCATTTTCAATTCTTTCTGAGTGAATATATACTTTAAACTTTTGTGATCGGTATATATTTCACACTTTACTCCATACAAATGATGCCTCTAAATTTTTAAAGAGAAAACAATAGCATCTAATTTCAAATCATGTGTAAGATAATTTACCTCATGAGTTTTTAAGTGACGTGAAGCATAAGAAATTACCTGATCATTCTGCATTAGGACGCAACCAAGCCCTTTCAATGAAGCACCACTGTAGATAACAAACTCCCCATTCCTGGAAGGTAGTGCCAAAACTGGATCATTCACCAATCTTCTTTTCAATTACTGAAAACAATCATCACATTCTTTTGTCCAGATAAACTTAACACCCTTCTGAGTTAGCTTATTCATTGGACTAGATAACCGTGAAAAATTTCTAACAAACCTTCGGTAATAGCCTACCAAACCAAGGAAACTATGAATCTCTGTTACATTTGTGGGTCATGCCCATTCTTCAACAACCTTTGCTTTTTCAGGATCAATGGTTATCCCATATTTAGAAACAATGTGACCAAGGAAAGAAATTTGTTGCAACCAAAACTCACACTTGCGGAATTTCCCATACAATTTTTTTTAAGGTTTTCAAAATAACCCTTAAATGTATTTCATGCTCCTATTTACTTTTAGAAAACACCAAAATATCGTCAATGAAAACAACCACAAACTTATCCAAGAACTCGTGGAAAATTCTATTCATTATGTCCATGAATACATCAGGTGCATTGGTTAGACCAAAAGGAATTACTACAAATTCATAATGGCCATATCTTGTATGAAATGTGGTCTTCAGAATATCTGCTTCCTTTACCTTCAACTGATGGTACCCCGATCTCAGGTCAATCTTTGAAAAATTCTGAGCTCCCTGGAGCTGATCAAATAAATCATCAATATGAGGCAAAGGATATTTGTTCTTAATAGTGATGTTATTCAAGGCTCTATAATCATTGCAAAGTCTCATAGAACCATCTTTCTTTTTAACAAATAAAACAGGAGCACCCCATGGTGATGTGCTAGGTCGAATGAAACCTTTCTCTAATAAATCTTTCAATTGCTCCTTTAACTCTAAAAGTTCAATTTGAGCCATTCGATAATGGGGTTTTGAAATTGTCTTAGCATCAGGAACTAATTCAACAGTAAACTCAACTTCCCAATCTGGTATTATTCCAGGAAACTCATCAGGAAAAACATCAGGATACTCATTTACCAGTGGCACATCATTAATCTAAACAGTTCCCTTGTTTTCAACAATGTGTGCAAGGTAACATTCATTTCCATCTTTTACAAGTTTCTCGTCTTCTTGATATGTTATCAACAGTAAGGGTTCATTCTTGTACACAAACTGAAATTCTTTCTGAAAATAAACTTCTTTAGCTCTACAGTCAATCATAGCATGGTAAACAGATAGCCAATCCAAACCCAGGATAACATCAAACTCTACTAGAGGTAGAACAATTAGGTTTTCAAGTAGGTTCTTTCCACGGATAAGGATAGGAAGATTCTTATAAATTATTTTTGCCTCAACATTTCCCCCAGGTGTTTTTACCACAAGTTCAAGAGTCATTTCTTGATATGGTATTACCATTTTACTAGAAAAGGTTTCAGAGATGAAAGAATGTGTAGACCCTGAATCCAATAACACACTGGCATAATCTAAAAAAACAAACAAAGTACCTGATACAACTTCATTTGATGGCCCGACATCTGCTGAAGTAGTTGCAAAGGATTTCGCCACCCCTTTCTGCTTGTAGTCTAACTGCTTCCCATCACTCAAGCTCTTTGTCGGACACTCGTTTTCATAGTGACCCATCTCATTGCACTTAAAACATTTCACTAACTGTAAATCAAATTTGGACTTACCATCACCTTGATCTTTTTCAGTGCAATCAGGAGACTTATGTCCCATCATACCACATCGGTAGAACTTTCCAGAATTCAGAAGACATTCCCCAGCATGCCTTTTACCACATTTATCACAAACTGGAAACTTAGTTTTCTTAACGTCGGACCTTTTTGAAGAATTCTTTCCTTTCTCCTGCCACCTCGGTCTCTTCTTCTGCTGGTTGTTACAGAACACTTGATCATCGGTAAACTCCATTTCCACCTTCTCATCACATCGAACAAGCTTTTCATAACATTTAAACTCACGAGAATCCAATGCCCTTCGATATTTTGGCTTTAATCCTGAGTAAAAATGATTGATTTTACTATCAAGGTCTCGGATAAAATTTGGAGCATACCTTGCCAAACGAGTGAACCTTTCTTCATAGACAGCCACTGAGTCTTCCTCTTGCCTCAATTCCATGAATTGTTTTTTCATCCAAAGTCGAACAGCCTTAGGAAAATACTTCTCAAGAAACATACCTTTGAATTCATCCCAGTCGAGAGCATCAATCTCATCAGCGTCCCTGATATTTTTAACCATCGACCACCACTGATCTGCCTCACCCTCCAAATGGTAAATAGTAAGACTAACCTTTTGATTGTCTGAACACCCCATGACATCGAAAATCTTCTCCAGTGGTTTAATCCACCCTTCATCTAGCACAGGGTCAGATGATCCTCTGAATTATGGGGGATGTTGCCACATGAAATGTTCCACCACTGACATGTTCCTCTGCAGTTGATCTGGTTGATCTCGTGCATGGATACCACCACTATTTATCACTTGAGTCAACTGCGCCATTACTGCAACAAACTGTTCAGTTCCAATTCAGACCATCTCAGGGTGCTGATTCAAAAGGTTATTTCCTTCTGTATGCCTTCCTAGAACTGCTTCCCTATTTACTCTACAGAAAAACAATCTGAACAAGCATGTCTTAGATGAAGCAACATGGTAATCTTCAAATTCTATATCATTTCAATTTGACCAAAAGAAAATATTTTTGGATAATAATTTAATAGAATTCTAACTCCTAAAGTTATCTAAACCAACCTCTGATACCAACTATAAGGCCCCAGCCTTAAACCTTACTTAATATTGAGTTATTACAAGATTACACGTTGAGGATCTTTTCAGGTTTAGAGTTTTAGATAATTAGATCATAAAACATGCATTACATTCCAAATTTAAACAAAGTGGTTACAAAAAGGATAGTATTCATTTTTTCCATCAACAGAAACATATTTATAATAAAACATGGATTCTTTCTTGACACTTCCTTCACACTATCATCATATCATGTAACTTTCCCTTGACCTGTGAAAAACATTTCAAAAACTTGGGATGAGCATAAAAAGCTCAGTAAGGGATATAAAAATATGGAAAGGAAACATGAGTACATATATACATAAGAATGAAATCATACTTTACCCATAAAACATAATCACTTTAACATACCTCATCAAATCATGAATAAATCATAGAAATCATAATACATAAAGGTAACTTGAGGCATTCATAACATTCATACGTAGGGAGTAACCCTCTTGGTTACATTTGGAATACCCATCATAGTATATTCCCTAAATCTCTTCGGAGAAACCTTAACATTTAACTCCTTCGCGTTACCCAATGCATTGGAGTGCTATATCGGGCTCACCTGCCCTTAGTTTATCACAGAACCACACGTCTTCATAATAATTCCCAAGAACCATAACATAATCGTATCACATAAAACATGCATAAAGGAAACATAACATTTCCACTTTTCAATCACAAGATATCAATACAACACGGTGATATAAAAACATTATGAAAACCATTTTCAATAAAAAAACAAAATAAAAGTAAAACATGGTATTTATTTTTCTTTTAAAAAAGGGTATGGATTGTAGAGGAAGCCGAAACTCAAATAATGGTCACGGCAGCAGAGAAGTCATTGTCTCCACATACGTACGACAAAAACATTCCCTTTTGTTGTTTAGTAAAACTCTTCGTATAAAAGAATTCCTTTTGGATAAACATAAAATTCAAAGGGGTTTATACACCGTATAAAATATGGTTGTGTATAAAACAAAATATGCCTCAATGAAAGGAGATTGAGACGAAGTCCCATACCCCGGGTCCGACTTGAATCGATCGTTCTTTAACCTCATGAATGATAAACTTGAGTTAATTTCTACTTACTTAAGAACCTTTTTCAAGTTCATTATTCCTTTTATATCACTTATTACCATGTCATGAACACTATGTAATTATTTAAGTTAATAACGGTCATTTTAACGATCATTGGTACTTGATTCAAAAAAATAAACTCTTTATAATTACACATTGTTCATGAATCCATTATATCCAGAGTTATAATAATTATGTCGATATCATACATATCATATATATCCGGTATATACATGCATTTATAATATTACATAACTTTTAGAGGTAAGAAATGAAATGCACCGTTCATGGAGACGGTAAGATGTATGTACGCATAAACACTACTTTCATTTCTATTTCATATTTTATGGAATGGAATCATAATGATATAAAGGTATATTATAATTCCGGTATAATATAATATATAAAATCATTAATTACATCCTTTATAAGTCCCACATATGGCATTAATGAATCAAATCACTTTGAGCGCGCGGTAGTCCGCACTTCCTAAAATAAAGATATCACATTTACCCATAATGGAAACCCTAAAGGTATGCCATAAATGAAAAATAAAAAAGATTAAGTAAAACAAAAATATATTATATATCACATATAAATATAGTTTCATCTTAATGTCCACCTTTTAAAGTGTTAAAAGAATATTGAACAATCATCGTTTCGTGAGGCAGAAATTCGCCATCCACGGAAACAGTATGTTCTTTAACCATTAGATGTAGGTGTGTGTAAGTGTAGCCTGAATACTTCTTATAAAAACATCTTATTATATGGAAGATACTGGTTTTGTTACAAAAGAAATTAAAAAAAGAGTTTATGGGGTTGGAGAAGCAAAATAAAACATAAGAACACAAGAGAAGACACTACCTTTAAATCGGGTAACTCTTTTTGATTTGAGCTCAAAGGATTCCTTGGGAAGACTTCTTCCCAAAGTGAGGAATTTAAGAGTTAGAGAGGGATGTGGAGAGACAAAATGGGAAGGTGTTGTCCGAGCCAAAGGCTTTGGAAGTGTGGGTAAGGTGGTAGAGGTGGGGGCCTTTTATAAGAGGAGAGGAGGGGCACTCTTGGAAAGTTAAGAAAAGATACTTTGCTATAAAATGATTTTCGGATAAAAAAGGTCCCACAATTATAAATTTCGAGGATAAGATGATAAGGGTTCTAAATCCACCCATAAAATAGGTTTTTGACAATTTTAGGTTATATATTTTACATTTTATTTTCATTTTATTTAAATCATTAAATAATGAGGTAATCGCTGCATCATCATGGTATCATTAATAATTTAATTTATTTAATGTCTAAAAATTATACAAAAAATACTATGATGTAGGAAATCTTATTATCTTTCCAATGACTATTTATAGTCAAATATATGACTTGTATAACCCCATATAAAATTTTTTTTAGTAAAATAACTCATGTTTGGGACATTTTTACTTTTACTTTAAATAAAAGGCATTAATGTCTTTATCTTACCCATGTGGCTCCATGGGATCCCAAAAATCGACCCATGGGTTTTCTTGGTCGTCCATGACACATCCAATAAGGGTAGTACATATGTATTGGTCAATTCATATTATTAAAACATTATTTTTTACCTTAAATTACACTAATTACCTCTAATCGCGATTAAAAACTTAAAAGTTACTATTCACCAAAAAAATTATTTTAATCCCATTGAACCACATTTTACTTCTTAATGATAATCATGTATGTCGGATTTTTGAAATTCAAAACACAGAGGTGGTAAAATTTCATTTAAACGAAAAATCAGTTTTTTAAGTACCACTTAGTGGTTTCACTATTCATCAAAAATTGAAGTTTTTCAGAAAAATACGAAAACTTCACCCTAATCTATATTTGATATTCCGAATTCAAAAATGATGTCTATTTTACGAAATTCAAAACATATAAGTTAGATTAATTAATTTAATAATTAATTCCCGCTGTCAGAGCAAATAGCGTATTTTTATGAAACAATAAGTATCAAAAGATTGACACTAGTTTAAGTCCAATTTCAAAGTGAAATTAATTCAATGACCACTATTGGATTAAATGGTAAACATCTATTATAATTTAACTTCAAAACCAATTCAAAATATAATATAATCATATAAATAAATTAGATTAAAAAGAGGTTTTGAATTAAAATACAACATTTTTCACTATTCATTAAAAAAAATGAACTTTATCGGAAAAATACCAAAAATTTACACAAAGTAAATTTCAATGTACCAATCATAAAGAATAAGTTTATTTAGACAAATAGAGATTATAAAATTGTCAAAATTTTGATTTAAAAATGGTTTTCCATCAAAAGGCATTAAAACAATCTTTTAAAAATAATAGTGTATTTCATTCTTAAGATTGGATTTATTCTCGTTTTAAGCCTCTAAATCACTATCTAATTCATAAATAGACATAGATAAAAAATATCTATTATTCATTACTTACTTGGGATGTTACATCCTTCCCCCCTTTAGAAAATTGCGTCCCCTCAATTTATTTACTTATCGAATAAGTGTGGGTATTTAGCCCTCATTACATTTTCAGATTCCCATGTTGCCTCTTCAATCTTGTGGTTTTTTCACAAAACCATTGACTGATGAATCACCTTATTCGGTAACACTTGCTCCCTATAGTCAAGAATCTGTACCGGTTGTTCCTCATAAGATAGGTTCTCTTCCAAGTGATCTACCTCTGGACTCAAAACATGAGATGGATCTGGCATATACTTTCTCAACATCAAAACATGAAAAACATTGTGTACCTGAGATAAAATAAAAGGTAAAGCCACTCGGTAAGCAACTGATCCAACTCTATCCAGAATTTCATATGGTCCAATGAACCTTGGACTCAGCTTTCCTTTCTTACCAAATCGCATCACACTTTTCCATGGTGAGACTTTGAGAAAAACATGATCACCTACCTCAAAAGAAAGATCCTTCCTCCAGTTATCCGCAAAACGCTTCTAACTGCTCTGAGCTGTTCTCATGTGTTTCTGTATCAGCTGAACATTTTATGGCAACTATTCTACCAATTCTTGTCCCATCAGCTTCCTTTCACCCACTTCATCCTAGAAAGCTGGAGTTCGACACCGCTTCCCATATAACACCTCAAATGGTGCCATCTGTATACTGGATTGAAAACTATTATTATATGAAAACTCAACCAAAGAAATATGTTGGTCCCAACTTCCCTGATAATCCATCGAACAAAAACATAGCATATCTTCCAAAGTCTGAATTGTTCGTTCTGATTGCCCATCATATTGAGGATGAAAAGTTGTACTAAAATTTAATTCAGTACCCAACGACTTCTGAAGGCCTTTCTAAAATTTAGAAGTGAACCTGGGATCATGATCAGATACAATGGAGAGAGGAACTCCATGCAACCTGGCTATCTCTTTAAGATACAAACGGGAAAGTTGATCTAGTGAAAAAGTATCCCGTATAGAAAGGAAATGAGTAGATTTAGTCAAGCGATCAACAATAACCCAGATTGCATTATTACCTCAAGGTGTCTTCAGCAATCCCACAAAGAATTCCATGGATATATTTTCCAATTTCCATTATGGTACTGGTAAAGGCTGAAGCATCCCTTTCGGTAATTGTCGCTCTACTTTAACCTGTTGACAAGTCAAACACTTCACAGTAAAATCAGCAATATCTCTTTTAATTCCATCCCACCAGTAATACTCTCGCAGATCTCTGTATATTTTAGTACTTCCAGGATGAACTGAAAACAGAGAACTATGAGCTTCACATAACAACTCTCTCTTCAACTGTGAATCACAAGGCACATACAATCTCTTCCCAAATCTCAAAACACAATCATTATCAATGTTGAATTCAGGAAACTTACCCTTCTGAACCAGCTCTACCTTTTTCTGAAACTCACTGTCTTGCTTATCTGCTTGCTTGATTCTATCTGATAGAGAAGATTTCACTGATACCTGAAACAAAACAGAAGGAAATCCTGTACCAAAAACTTCTATGCCAAAGTTCATCAAATCCTTAACCAAAGGATCACGTTCCAAATGCAACATTGTTAATGAAGCATTACTTTTTCAACTCAAAGCATCAGCCACATTATTTTCTTTTCTCGGATGGTAATGAATTGTACAATCATAATCCTTGATTAATTCTAGACATCTCCTCTGTCTCATGTTCAATTCTTTCTGAGTGAATATATACTTTAAAGTTTTATGATCGGTATATATTTCACACTTTACTCCATTCAAATGATGCCTCCAAATTTTTAAATCGAAAACAACAGCAGCTAATTCAAAATCATGTGTAGGATAATTTACCTCATGAGTTTTCAACTGACATGAAGCATAAGCAATTACCTGATCCTTCTGCATTAGGACACAACCAAGTCCTTTCAATGCAGCATCACTGTAGATAACAAACTCCCCATTCCTGGAAGGTAGTGCCAAAACTAGAGCATTCACCAATATTCTTTTCAATTACTGAAAACAATCATCACATTCTTTTGTACAGATAAACCTAACACCCTTCCGAGTTAGCTTAGTCATTGGACTAGATAACCGTGAAAATTTTCTAACAAACCTTCGGTAATAGCCTGCCAAACCAAGGAAACTACGAATCTCTGTTACATTTGTGGGTCTTGGCCATTCTTCAACAACCTTTATTTTTGCAGGATCAATGGTTATCCCATCTTTAGAAACAATGTGACCAAGGAAGAAATTTTTTTCAACCAAAACTCACACTTTATGAATTTCCCATACAATTTCGTTTCTTTTAAGGTTTGCAAAATAACCCTTAAATGTCTTTAATGCTCCTCTTTAATTTTAGAAAACACCAAAATATCTTCAATGAGAACAACCACAAACTTATCCAAGAACTCATGGAAAATTCTATTCATTAAGTCCATGAATACAGTAGGTGCATTGGTTAGCCCAAAAGGCATTACTACAAATTCATAATGGCCATATCTTGTACGAAATGCGGTCTTTGGAATATCTGCTTCCTTTACCTTCAACTGATGGTACCCCGATCTCAAGTCAATCTTTGAAAAATATTGATCTCCCTGGATCTGATCAAACAAATCATCTATATGAGGCAAAGGATATTTTTTCTTAATAGTTATGTTATTCAAGGCTCTATAATCAATATAAAGTCTCATAGAATCATCTTTCTTTTTAACAAATAAAATAGGAGCACCCCATGGAGATGTGCTAGGTCGAGTGAAACCTTTCTCTAATAAATCTTGCAATTGCTCCTTCAACTCTAAGAGTTCAATTTGAGCCATTCGATAAGGGGGTTTTGAAATTGTCTTAGCATCAGGAACTAAGTCAACAGTAAACTCAACTTCCCAATCTGGTATTATTTCAGGCAACTCATCAGGAAAAACATCAGGATACTCATTTACCACTGGCACATCATTAATCTGAACAGTTCCCTTGTTTTAAACAATGTGTGCAAGGTAACATTCATTTCCATCTTTTACAAGTTTCTCAGACTCTTGATATGTTATCAACAGTAAGGGTTCATTATTGTACACAAACTGAAAGTCATTCTGAAAAGAAACTTCTTTAGCTCTATAGTCAATCATAGCATGGTAAACAGAGAGCCAATTCATACCCAGGATAACATCAAACTATACTAGAGGTAGAACAATTAGGTTTTCAAGTAGGTTCTTTCGACGGATAAGGATAGGAAGATTCTTATAAATTCTTTTTGCCTCAACATTTCCCCAAGGTGTTTTTACCACAAGTTCAGGAGTCATTTCTTGAGATGGTATTACCATTTTACTAGAAAAGTTTTCAGAGATGAAAGAATGTGTAGACCCCGAATCCAACAACACACTAGCATAATCTGAACAAACAAACAAAGTACCTGATACAACTTCATTTGATGGCCCGACATCTACTGAAGTAGTTAAAATGGATTTCACCACCCCTTTCTTCTTTTATTCTAACTACTTCCCATCACTCAAGCTCTTTGTCGGACACTTGTTTGCATAGTGACCCATCTCATTGCACTTAAAACATTTCACTAACTGTAAATCAAATTTGGACTTACCATCACCTTGATCTTTTTCAGTGCAATCATGAGCCTTATGTCCCATCTTACCACATCGGTAGCACTTTCCAGAATTTAGAAGACATTCCCCAGCAGGCCTTTTACCACATTTATCACAAACTGGAAACTTAGTTTTCTTAACGTCAGACCTTTTTGAAGAATTCTTTCTTTTCTCCTGCCACATCGTTCTCTTCTTCTACTGGTTTTTATAGAACAATTGATCATCGGCAAACTCCATTTCCACCTTCTGATCACATCGAACAAGATTTTCATAACTTTTAAACTCACGAGAAGCCAATGCCCTTCGATATTTTGGCATTAATCCTGAGTAAAAACGATTGATTTTACTATCAAGGTCTCAGATAAAATTTGGAGCATACCTTGCCAACCGAGTGAACCTTTCTTCATAGACAGCCACTGAGTCTTCCTCTTGCCTCAATTCCAAGAATTTTTTTTCCAACCTAAGTCTAACAGAATTAGGAAAATACTTCTCAAGAAACATACCTTTGAATTCATCTCAGTCGATAATATCAATCTAATCAGCGTCCCTGATATTTTTAACCATCGACCACCACTGATCTGCCTCACCCTCCAAACGGTAAATAGCATGACTAACCATTTGATTGTCTGAACACCCCATGACATCAAAAATCTTCTCCAGTGCTTTAATCCACCCTTCATCTAGCACAGGGTGAGATGATCCTCTGAATTATGGGGATGTTGCCTCATGAAATGTTCCACCACTGACATGTTCCTCTGCGGTTGATATGGATGATCTCGTGCATGGATACCACCACCATTTATCGCTTGATTCAACTACGCCATTACTACAACAAACTGTTCAGTTCCAATTCCGACCATCTCAGGATGCTGATTCAGAAGGTTATTTCCTTCTGTATGCCTTCCTAGCATTGCTTCCCTATTTCCTCTACAGAAAAACATTCTGAACAAACATGTCCTAAATGAAGCAACAAGGTAATCTTCAAATGCTATATCATTTCAATTTGACCATAAAAAAAATAATTTTGGATAATCATTTAATAGAATTCTAACTCCTAAAGTTATCTAAACCGACCTCTGATACCAACTATAAGGCCCCAGCCTTAAACCTTACTTAATCTTGAGTTATTACAAGATTACACATTGAGGATATTTTCAGGTTTATAGTTTTAGAGAGTTCGATCATAAAACATGCATTACATTCCACATTTAAACAAAGTGGTTACATAAAGGATAGTATTCATTTTTCTCATAAACAGAAACATATTTAAAATAAAACATGGATTCTTTCTTGAAACTTCCTTGACACTATCATCATATCATGTAACTTTCCCTTGACCAGTGAAAAACATTTCAAAAACTTGGGATTAGAATAAAAAGTTCAGTAAGGGATATAAAAATATGGAAAGGAAACATGAGTACATATATACATAATAATGAAATTATAATTTACCCATAAAACATAAGCACTTTATCATACCTCATCAAATCATGAATAAATCATAGAAATCATAAGACATAAAGGTAACTTGAGGCATTCATAACATTCTTACGTAGGGAGTAACCCTCTTGGTTACGTTTGGAATACCCATCACAGTATATTCCCTAAATCTCTTCGGAGAAACCTTAACGTTTAACTCCTTCGCGTTACCCAATGCATTGGAGAGATATATCGGGCTCACCCACCCTTAGTTTATCACGGAACCACCTGTCTTCATAATAATTCCCAAGAACCATAACATAATCGTATCACATAAAACATGCATAAAGGAAACATAACATTTCCACTTTTCAATCACAAGATATCAATACAACAAATTGATATAAAAACATTATGAAAACCATTTTCAATAAAAAAACAAAATAAAAGTAAAACGTGGTATTTATTTTTCTTTTAAAAAAAGGTATGGCTTGTAGAGGAAGTCGAAACTCAAATAATGGTCACGGCGGTGGAGAAGTCGTTGTCGCCGCATATGTACGACAAAAACATTCCCTTTTGTCGTTTAGTAAAAATATTCGTATAAAAATATTCCTTTTGGATAAACATAAAATTCAAAAGGTTTTATACACCTTATAAAAGAAGGTTGTGTATAAAACAAAATATGCCTCAATGAAAGGAGATTGAGATGAAGTCCCATACCTCGGGTCCAACTTGACTCGATCGTTTTTTAACCTCATGAATAATAAACTTGAGTTAATTTCTACTTGCTTAAGAACCTTTTTCAAGTTCATTATTCCTTTTATATCACTTATTACCATTTTATGAGCACTACGTAATTATTTAAGTTAATAACGGTCGTTTTAACGATCATTGGTACTTGAGTCAAAAAATAAACTCTTTATAATTACACGTTGTTCATGTATCCATTATATACAGAGTTATAATCATGATGTAGATATCATATATATCATATATATCCATTATATACATGAATTTATAATATTACATAACTTTTAGAGGTAAGAAATGAAATGCACCGTTCATGGAGACGGTAAGCTGTACGTACGCATGAACGCTACTTTCATTTCTATTTCGTATTTAATGGATTGGAATCATAATGATATAAAGGTATATTATAATTACAGTATAATATCATATATAAAATAATTAATTACATCCTTTATACATCCCACATATGGCATTAACGAATCAAATCACTTTGAGGGGGCGGTAGTCCGCACTTCCTAAAATGAAGATATCGCGTTTACCCATAATGGAAACCATAAAGGTATGACATAAATGAAAAATACAGAAGATTAATTAAAACATAAACATATTTTATATCATATATAAATATAGTTTCATCTTAATGGACACCTTTTAAGGTGTTAAAATAATATTGAACAATCATCGTTTCGTGAGGCAGAAATTCGCCATCCACGGAAACAGTATGTTCTTTAACCATTATATGTAGGTGTGTGTAAGTGTAGCTAAAATAATTCTTATAAAAACATCCTAGTATATTTAAGATACTGGTTATGTTACAAAATAAATGAATAAAAAGAGTTTAGGGGGTTGGAGAAGCAAAATAAAACATAAGAACACAAGAGAAGACACTACCTTTAAATCGGGTAACTCTTTTTTATTTGAGCTCAAAGGCTTCCTTGGGAAGAATTATGCCCAACATGAGGCTTCTAAGAGTTATATAGGGATAAGGATAGATAAAATGGGCAGGGGTTGGCCATGCCAAAGGCTTTGGAAGTGTGGGTAAGGTGGTAGAGGTGGGGGCCTTTTATAAGAGGAGAGGAGGGGCACTCTTGGAATGTTAAGAAAAGATTATTTTCTATGAACTGATTTTCGGATAAAAAAGGTCCCACAATTATAAATTTCTAGGATAAGGTGATAAGGGTTATAAATACACCCATACAATAGGTTTTTGACAAGTGTAGGTCTTAGATTTTACATTATATTTTCATTTTATTTAAATCGTTAAATAATGAGGTAATCGCTCCATCATCATGGTGTCATAAATAATTTAATTTATTTAATGTCTAAAAATTATAAAAAAACTACTATGATGTAGGTAATCTTATTATATTTCCAATGACTATTTATAGTAAAACATCTTCCTTGTATAACCCCATGTAAAAATTGTTTTAGTAAAATAACTCATGTGTGTGACATTTTTACTTTTACTTTAAATAAAAGGCATTAATGTCTTCATCTTACACATGTGGCTCTATGGGGTCCCAAAAATCAACCCATGGGTTGTCTGGGTCGGCCATGACACATCCAATAAGGGTAGGACATGTTTCTAGGTCATTTCATATTATTAAAACATTATTTTTACCTTAAATTACACTAATTATCTCTAATCGCGATTAAAAACTTAAAAGTTGATATTCACCAAAAAAAATTATTTTAATCCCATTGAACCAAATTTTACTTCTTAATGACAACCATGTATGTTGGATTTTTGAAATTCAAAACACAGAGGTGGTAAAATTTCATTTAAACGAAAAATCAGTTTTTTAAGTACCACTTAGTGGTTTCACTATTCATCAAAAATTGAAGTTTTTCAGAAAAATACCAAAACTTCACCCTAAGCTATATTTGATATTCCGAATTCAAAAATTATGTCTATTTTACAAAATTAAAAATATATAAGTTACATTAATTAATTTAATAATTAATTCCTGCTGTCAGAGCAAATAGCGTGTTTTTATGAAACAATAAGTATCAAAAGATTGACACTAGTTTAAGTCCAATTTCAAAGTGAAATTAATTCCAATGACCACTATTGGATTAAATGGTAAAAATATATTCTAATTTAACTTCAATACCAATTCAAAAGATAATCTAATTATATAAATAAATTAGATTAAAAAGCGGTTTTGAATTAAAATACAACATTTTTCACTATTCATTAAAAAATGAACTTTATCAGAAAAATACCAAAAATTTACCCAAAGTAAATTTCAATGAACCAATCATAAATAATAAGTTTATTTAGACAAATAGAGATTATAAAATTGTCAAAAGTTTGATTTAAAAATGGTTTGCCATCAAAAGGCAGTAAAACAATCTTTTAAAAACAATAGTGTATTCCATGCTTAAGATTGGATTTATTCTCGTTTTAAGCCTCTAAAACACTATCTAATTCATAAATAGACATAGATAAAAAAATATCTATTATTCATTACTTACTTGGGATGTTACAAAAGGCCATACCATCGATAAAAATAAGAAGATTCCTTAAAATCCTTGTTTCATTAATATTTCCTCCTAGTTTGTTAACCAAAATGAATATCTTAATTGTATGAGGTGATGTTCCCAATTTACATGAAAATTTATTAGAAAATAATGAATTTTATGATCCAAAGTCAAACATGGCATTAGTATATTTCCAATAAAAAATTATTTTACTTGTTAAAACTTCATTTGATGGTCCAACATCAAATATTGTAGTAGAAAATGATTATTACAAACTATTATATTTTTAATCTTGATGTTTTTCACCATGAGTAACTATCTTTGGACATAAATTTTCATAATGTAGAAACTCATTGCAACTGAAACATCTCACAATTGGATAGATATCAGAAACACCATTATTTTTTCTTTATAACTCTTTTTAGTGTAGTCCTGATCCTAATAACCAAATTATCCACACAGAAAGAAAATTTATTATTCATTCAAACATGAATTTAATTTTTTTTACAAAAAATGGTAAATTTTGGGGTTACCTCTAGACTTTATATATTTTTTATTCTTCATTTTCCTTTCACCTTGAACTTTTTTACTATTGTCATATCTTCGAACATATGTGTTAACAAACTCCCTCTCAATTTTTTGTGAAAAATTATACAATTTACAACAAAATTTAAATTATCTTAATGCTAACGAAATTCATAAACATGGTTTCAGTCCTAATTAAATTCTAATTATTTTATTATAAATGTATCAAATAATGTTTCACATATACCTGGCCAATATTGTGATTTTTTCTTCCTATAAAGAAACAAAATTTTTATCATTTGTCCTCAATTCCTGAAATATTTTCTATACCGAGTAGAAAAATCTTAGTGAAATATTTTTCATATAAAATATCCTTAAATGTTTCCAATTCCATATAATCAATATCATCTTTAACTTTCATATTATTAACTAAATAATTCCATTTTAAAGCATTAAATTCAAAAATATAAAAGGAAGGAGTAACATTTTTACATTAATAACATTCCATGATATCAAATATATTCTCCGTAGAATTGATACATCCATTGGCTAGAACATGGTTAGATGATCCACTGAATGATGAGATATTTTTTTCAAGAAATGATTCAATACGGGCATGTACCCGAGTGTTAGATCAAGATTCTCCCAAGTATAGATAACACAACCATTAATAGCTTTTGTCAATTGATCCATCACTATAAAGAATATCTTAGTTCCAATTATGACCATAATGGGATTCTGATTTGGAAATATATTTTCCTCTCAGTGCCTTGACACAATAGCTTCCCTGATTCTTTTATGAAAAAACAATATGAAAATACATATTTTAGATAATTTAACATGGTAATATTTAAATGTTAAATCATTTCAACATAACCTAATGTGATATCTTTCTAGGGTATGATAGAATCATTATCCTAAACTCTATAATTCTCAAAAAAAAACCTAGATACCAACTATATGAACCTAGACATACCCATCACATAAATTTTATTTTTATTTCATGATAAAATTATCTAAAATTTTAGGATATTTTTAGATTCAGAGTTTTAGATAATTATTTCATAACTCATACGTAAAAAACCATAAATTTGAATGTGGACATGTATGATTTGTATCCATTTTTAACATAACATATAACTTTTATAATATATCCTAATTTATTTTCATTGAAAATATTCACGACATAAACTTGATTTCTTTATTTACCTTATCCATTATTAAATCCATTGAAAAACATTTTAAAATATGATATATGTTGAAAAATCATAGTAAGGGACATAAAAGGAAGAAAAACTATTTTTCCAATGAAAAAAATAAAAATCCATGAAACTTTTTACCTTTATCTCATTGTTCCTTGAGATAAATAAATAAATAACTTACACATTAAAAACAAAAAATTTTTTCTAAAATAAAATCACTAAAATCCATATAGACAAAATAAAACATGTTTTTAGAAACACGGTGAATCATATTCATAACCCATTTTAAACAAGTTTTAAATGATTCTAGATACTAGTTAAATCCATATGAGAAGCCCTTCGGTTAATCCCTCATTTCCTATTAAGATAAGGAATGTTATCTAATGACTTGGAATGCTATCAAGGGGATCCAATCATAAAAGATATATTGGGATCTCCTAAAACTATTTGGGTGAATCTGTTATATATGCTATATTGGGATCACCGGACACTATCTATGCACAAAAATTTCTCATTTAATTATTTAGTACCATATCTTGAAAAACATTTTATTATTGTATTTTTTCACATAAAACATTTGAAAAACTCTTCTAAAATTATATAAAAATAACTTTTAAGTATTAAAATAACAATTCATTTTAAAAAACAATTTTCAATTCCAAAATACCCAAAAAAATAAATGTAGGTTTTTATTTGAATAAATCAAGAAATCATGAGAGGGAATCAAAACTCTAAATATTTTGTACATTATAGGAAAAGTATATGATACCATACATGTTAAAATAGAACATTACTTTTGTAGTTTATAAAGAAAGAAATACATTATATACAAATATTCTGGTTTTTATAAAACTTTAAAATAAAGATAAAATTCCCTTTATGAAACATGAATATACGTAAAAAAATAATTTTAAAAACATGGAAATGGACGGAATATATAGTCAAAAGGAAAAAGATAAAATGAATTTTTTAAAAGAGAAGTCCTTTATCACTTTGGAAATAATTAAATCATAAAGCCCATGAAAATAAATTATACAACGAATTAAAAACCATGAGAATATATAAGTTAATGATATAAATTTTCAAAGGTGTTTTATATAAAGGTCTTCAAATAATATAGGATCATGAAATCAAAATATGCCTCAATAATAAGAAATTGAGGAAAAGTCCCTTACCTTGTGTATGAATCATCAGGTTCATTTCTTATATTATTGAATAATAAGAATATGTAAATAAATTACATGATGAATAAAATTTTTAATGTTTATTATTACTTTTATTTTACTTATTACCATGTTATATAAAATTATTTAATTAATTAATTTTATGTCGGATGTTTTGATGGTATTCGGATTATATGTCAAAAATTACTACAACAGGTTGAGTATTGGTCAAAGATGTCATTATTCAACATCTCCGTCATAATAATCATAAAATAATTTTAATATTTATACATCAATTATACATTGAATAAAAATCATGAATGTAATTTTTGACAAAAGAAGTATGTTATAATCAGGCAGACGGTAGATTGTACGTATACAAGAGTAAAATTTATACTTTCAATGACTATTATGGAAATAAAATAAGTAATAGTTTATCTTTCAATAATGATAATAATATCATATATAACATATTAATTCTTTAAATTTTATTATATATATATATACCATTATTTTTATTTTTTGATGAAAATAATGAATCACATCACTTTGTGGATGTGGTAGTCCACACATACATAAACAATATTATGATTTTTCAGTGTAAAAATGAAAATAAAAAATTATAATTTTGTAATTAAAAATGTTTCATAAATATAATAAATATTTAATTTTATCAAATATTCTATTTAGATTTATCCTTATTACATTTCATAAAAATTATTTGATGAAAAAACGAATCATATAACTTCATGAGGTGATAGTCCTCCGTACTCTTGAGCAACATTATCATACCCCCACAGAATTGAATTTAATAAGGTTTATTTGATATAATAACTCCATGAGTATAAATAAGTTATAAATATCATATATATTGTTAAAATATATCCTAAAAAATCTATTATAGACGATGATGGAAAATGAATGACATCAGCTCACGAGGCGGAAGTTCACCACTCAAATGAATGATAATTTCGTTTCCCATATGATGGAAGAGGGGATATATTTATTTTTTTATAATAATTTAATAAAATACAGGTATATGGGATATTTTTGTTTCTATATATTTGAATAATTTAAGAATATTTAAAGGATGTGTAAGATAAAATAAAATAATGATGCTTGAAAAAGAACGATACTTCTTCTATAGATAACCTCCCTATGTAAGCCCAAAAATCTTTATCAAGAAGTATTTATAATAAAAATATGGGATATATATTTTATAGGGAAGTTAAGAAGGTATCTCAATTTTTATTTCTGATACAAAGGTATTGTAATGTTTGAATTGGAGAGGTGAGTGGAAAAGTTGTAATTTCTAAAAAGAAAA
This sequence comes from Viscum album, assembly GCA_963277665.1. Taxonomy (NCBI): domain Eukaryota; kingdom Viridiplantae; phylum Streptophyta; class Magnoliopsida; order Santalales; family Viscaceae; genus Viscum; species Viscum album. Next base: position 620,846,168 of record OY728150.1, on the reverse strand, counting down.
TGGTCTACCAACATTTTTCACATTCCCCACGGTTCAAAAATGGATATTTCTAGACAATTATAAATTATAAGTTCTATATATGTATATAAAATATATTTTAGAAAATTTATTCAGTTATTTTACCAATTATCATTTTAGTTTAACCACTGGTAAATCAATTTTTACCTTAACCACAGTAATTAATTATTACTATTTTCACTATTCAAATTGGAAAATAATTAAGTTGAACATATTATATTATATAAATTATTATGATTCAAAATATTTAATCTATTTGACCAAATTTAATTCACCTAAGATAAAATATTTAATTTAAAATAAAACAGACAAACATGATGAAAAAACACTATTTTGGAAGTGTATTTTTCATGAAAAATAAAATTTATTCGAACACAATCACTAATAATAATACTTATTATGAAAATAAATAAATTATTATTTATATAAAATCCATAAATTTATTTTAAAATATTCATAATTAGGGAATATTTTAATTAAATAAAATGGATAATCGTTATTCTCTTTAAAACAGTTTTCTGAAAAAACCCTTTTTTGAACACAAAACAATAATTATACAAAAGTACAATATAATTTTTATTTAAAGTTAATTAAGTGAATTAAATATAACTAAATAATACTTATGTTACTTTAAATAATTAAGAACACAAAATCGTAAATTTTAATTACTTTATTTATTTAATATAATTGGTTTTTTACAAAAAAAAAATCAGTATATTTCATTATTCGCTAAAACATCAACATTTTCTAAAAAATCCAAAAAATTCACCATACATAAATTCTTATATTCTAATTTAAAAAAATATATATTAAAATCTCAAAATTTAAATTCTAAAATTTATAAAAAATATTATAAAATAAAACCGTATAATAAAAGTGTATTATTAAAAATAATTTCTTTTTTATTTTAAGAATTACATAATATTTTTATAATAAATTTATTTATATTTATAAAAATGAATGTTATTTGTTAAATAATTACCTGATTATATATTTTTATGGAATCACAGATGAAAATAATGTTGATCTGATTGAGAATATAGCTCACATGATAGGTTATGGGCCGTTATAAGGAATATTGTAAAGTGAAAGGAGTATATGAGGCATCTGTTGATAATATCATGAAGACATTAATGTATCCCTATAAACATGGAGATATGGAATGATAGGATATTAAAATATACATATGAGGGTATTCTGATATCGAATTAGTGTATCAATCATTTCAAATCAATCTTATATAACTTTTTTTAATTGGATTCAGAGTCCATGTAGTTCACATGTTTTATTGGGATTATTTTCCATTGAAGGATAGGAATGCATGTCTAGGTATTATACCTAAAATTTAATCTCACACTACTATATTTCTTATCAATATTGGAGGTATTCCCTAATATATTATTACACATTGAATGAAGAATAAATGCATCACGTTTGGGGAGAAACAACTCTGGTGTCCTCTCCATATAGTCCTTTATTATCTAGGGAATACACAATTTTCAATATCTCAAGGTTTATCCCCTTTTAGTGTGACATACTGTAGCATACTTTTATCAATGGAATTATAAATTCAATTGTTTCATATTAATAATCATTAACTAATAATGCCTTTATAATAGATCTATAAGAGGTTTCAATTTCTCCTTTTTGGGTCTTTGACCCTTGGGAATGATGTCCATGTGATTCATATGGTTAGTTTGGGTAGAAGAGGTGAGAAATTTCAATTTTAAAAGACCCTATGATGGAAAAAAATATATCATTTAGAGTGAACATCATGTGTGTAAGTTCTAAACACTTTAACCATGAATTTCATACCAAGAGAGGGTGTGATCACTTGACCAAATAAGAATATCATCATGAAATCACATGATGCATTTGTCTCTCATCTAAAAATTCTTCTTGTATCACATGGACTAGATCATAAAAATGGATTATTATGAGCATGAATTATGGGGTCCTTTTAGTCAGGAAATTTTATTCTCTATAGTTATCACTTTTTTAGGATTCAGTTTTACATATAGAATTTTTTGATGTCTATAATTGTGGAATCTCAACCCACTACTCTACTTTTTTGTCTCTCAGTTTCTCTCCCTTTATATATCAATAATCCTACCACCTCAATCCCAGTCCATGACTATGTCAGTGTCTATGTGTCCCCATTCTAGGAATGGAAATTAGGTGTTTATAGACTAACCCTAGTGATAGGGCATGGAAAAATGATCATACACATGGTGTGGAGTTCCATTTATGAGCCCTATCAAAGATCTGTATAATTCATCCAAATCATCATTAACATCCATGGAAGAGTCCTTTCACTAAGATGTAAAATTAATATCACATCATGTGGAAAAATTATCCTTCTATATATGATAGTGGCATCTCATGACTTTGTGATAGACATGTCTTCAATCCATGTGTGTGGGGGGGGGTCTCACACGGCCGTGTAATATCTCCACGTAAACTATCTCCTCTAATTATAATTAATCAATTTGAAATCTATAGTGATAACCTTATAAATTTATGAGGTACATTTATTCAAATATCCAACATTTTTATGTCACTTTTGAAAAAATAATGCCTCAACAATATTTATTTACCTTCATTTTGTTCTTAAACACATATGTTCTTCTTATGGAAACTTATGATCCATAATTGATATCACTTATGTTCACCCCTTACTGAGTTTATGATCTCACCCTTTCATATGATTCGATTACCCTATATTTTAAGAAGAGTATAATGTATGATATGTCTAGAGTGGGGGGGGGGGGGGTCATGTAAGGTGATATTATAAAGAAATGTTCCCTAGGTTGTAGAATAATTCATTTATATATATAATATACAGATACACAAAACATATTGGTTCTTAGGGTGTGATAAATAGTTAGATGTAATGAATATTCATGCACAATGATTTATTATGAATTTTTTCTTTGGTTGGGTTGTTTTAGTTTTTATCAAAGAAGGGATTTTTTAATTTTATAGATTTAGTTATGATGAATAAGGGTATTAAATTAAAAATCAAAATAGGCTGAACCAAAAGTAATGTTGGTTGAACTATTAGTGAGTGTCATTGGATGTACTAAAAGTTTTGTAGGATGAATGAAGAATTTCATAATTATATCCAATTATTTTATATGTTTAAATGAATTATTGATAATTTAAGTCATCCTTAGATCAATTTTATTTATTTATATTATTATTTACAAAAAAAATTATTGTTTAATACTCACAAAATATTTTTCATTTTACTAAATTACCTGAAATAGGAGTAACTGTTTGAACAATAAGGGTGATAGAAAATTAAATGATTGTCCCAAAGAGAAAAATAATGGGATGGTAGATGGATTATAAATTCGCATGGCTATACTCACCATAATATCATATGTTATGGGTAAAAACATGAACCACATCAAAATCCTAAATTCACCATTGAATGAATAATTAATCATTTATTCATTCATATAATAATATTAACTATCCTATAGTGGGTATTTTGATACATTGATTTAAATAAAATATTTCAATATAATATAAAATGTATTTTCTATTCTTCAATGCTCAGATAATGAATATGTTGTTTTAATTTTCTTCATTTGGAAGGTCAATATAATCAATATAAACTCTCAGCAAGAATATTTAAGGATCAAATAATATATCAATGGATATAAGGGTGGGGGGTTAATTATATTTTATAAAATGAAACACAAAAAATTAATTAAATAAATTAAATAAAAATATTGTATTGAATGTTCATCCAATCATTAGGTTGAAAAACTAACTGATAGTTCATTCGAACATCAATGTTTATAACAATTAAGAACAATTATTAATTTTGTATATAATTTCACAATGTAAAATATAAATTTTAAAAATAAATATAGTAATTATTTATAAAATTTTAATGAAAAAATATAGAACTTTATAACGATATTGATCTACTCTTTATCCATCTACGTAAAAGATGTTTATAACCCATGAAGAAGCCATACACAGTAGTAACAAAATAGTTATGGTATCATTTCCTCAGACAAAAAAACCATCGGTACTGAAATATAATGAAATCCATTTTCCTATCCACATGAACCATCCAGAAACATCAGATGGGTTGAGTTATAAAAAAAATAAACTCCCCTTCTAGGACTCACCTCTATTAATATGAAAAAGTCCATTGGTCGTACTCAATGATTCTCAGATATGGTTGCAGTGGCCTTGTAAAAAATACAACTTGACATATCAACATGTTTTTCCAATGATCATAATTTTTTACACCATCACAATGTAACAAGTCGTTATATATTGGAACGAATTTGTTCATCCAAGAAAATTGTATATCTCAGTTTTGATTATTTAATGAAATTAACCATATAAAAAACATGTTGCTTCTATATAGACAATGTTTTTATTAAAGAAATAATATAAAATCTTCAAATTTGTCTTAGTTATATTTTGAAGATTTATTTTTATAAATATTCATATATATATATATATATAACTGTCTATCCAAAATTTAAAACATCTTCATTAGTATATATGAATTTATTCGATTTGGTAAATTTATATCCATATGTCCAAAAACAATTTTCTGGGAAAACACATTAAAAAAATGGAAGTATGAAAATTAGTAAAAACATATACATTAAGAAAATTTCGTGTGATATTTAAAAATAAGTTAAAATATGTTGAATGAAATTTCAACTCACAAATCTCCGAATTTTTAAAAATCACAAAACATAACATTTAAAAGAAAAATAGAAATAGAAATATATACTCCCCTGAGATATATAATTTCCCTCATTTATTTTATAATTTTGCCCCATTTATTTTAGAATTCAGAACTTGATTCATTAAGAATTCATTTAAATTTTTCTTTAAAAAATATTTAAATATTTCTACCCCTTTTGATTATTTAAAAGAAGGTATTTAGTACTTAGAAAGTATACTTATAATGTTAGGTAATTAAATTTTTTCATGAAATAAAAATCCCTACAATAGAATCGATATTCATTCAAAAGTCATCAAAAAAAATAACCAAAAAATTGTAAACATCAATCGAAATTAAATTTAGAAAATATCCATTAAAAATATATACATCCTATAAAAAATATTTGAGTTATTACAAAAATAATATTTCAAGATCTCATAGAAGTTATATCATCATTTCATTATAAGATATTTGATGATAATATTCATCTTATTAATATCGAGTTGATATTTCACTAACTTGGCCAATGTTTATTTCAACCATTCAACATAATATTTAAGAATATTGATATTATTTTTTCAATTTCCAGAACAATGATCCCATAGTTCAAATCATTTACTTTTGAAAATTTTTAATGAGTATGTTGAATGATTTCCAAAAACTTCTTCATAGATTCATATTATTTTTCTAAATATTGATATTTAGAACATTCAACATGGTCAAATTCTTAAGCTATAACTATATTGATAAAATATTCAACTACTTTGGACAATGATTAGAAATTTTTTTGACTACTTCTAGAACTCATCATCTTGATTCCAAAGTACACACTTCAGACTATCAAGGGATCTTGTGTTATCAGAAACTTCTCCATGTATAGTTCTTACAACCTTCGATGCTTTTTTTGTTGATCCATGAAATTTATCAATGATTTCATCATAAAGTTTCATATCATTTTTATACCGTATCATCAATATAATAAATTTTTTTAACATCCTTATGTGATCATAAACTCTTCCTTTGAACTATTTAAACTATGATTCATTTTGGATGACCAATTTTGTAATATTTTTCATTAAATTTGAATTTCAAAAATATAAAATTTAATATACATGTACTTGAATGTTTCATGAATTTCCAGAAATTTTTTCATAATATTATCAATACTGTTAATATATTAATTAAAATTAATGAATTTCTGTAATATTATATGTATTGTGTTGGAAGAAGGTGAAATTATTGAATGAGAAGATTTTGTGGAAAGTTGATACCTTAAAGGCCTAGAAGTTTTATCTCTATAAGATACTTATTGATTATAATCATCATCAAAAAGGACAAAAAATTATCTTTCCACTTCCTCACCAACTTTACCCCCTCCACTATGATCCACAGAATTATCACCATCTTCTCCAACACCAGCAACAATGTTATCAACACCGTCTCTACCTTGATTTTAAAATCTATAATGTTTTTCATTTTATATAAAATCATTTATATCCATAATATTAAATGGAATACACCTCATTTATTTCATAAATATAAAAACTTACTGAGATCTTGATAAATGACCAATAATCAATTTTTATATTAATTCTTGAATAATTTTTGATTTATTCCTCAAACATTTATTCCCTTGAAAATACCTTAGAGAAATATGTTCTGATTTCTTATAATTCCACAGATCTTTAGACATATCTATTAAATTTTATTTTTCCATAACCAATGGTGGTATTTATAAGGTTGTGTATTGTAATTCAATAACTTTGTAATTAAGTCCTTGTATTTTTTTGAACAAGATGATTTCCTTTAATAATATCCTTTACTCTGTCTTGAATGGAATCATTTTGTTCAATAAAATCTCTAGTGATATTCACTAGTATTTTTTTCATCTATTATCTTTAATGTCTCATCTGATCTCATATTTTGATATTATTTTTTAATAAAATATACGGCCTCATCTTTTTCAAACCAATTTTTTTTTATTAGGATCTTTATCCTGTTTATTTTTCATAAAAGCTATGAAATATTCATTACAAATTATCTTAATTTTATTTCTTGGTATTTAATGAGACTTCTCAACTATCTTCTTTTTATCAAACATGAATTTAAGAAGTTATATCCTTTATTATTAAGAAACCCTACTTTATTTTTAAAAATCTATATTCATGACATGAATCATATATTAAATTCATCTTTGAAATAGTTTCTTGACAAATAATATATATGTTATCTATCACAACTATTTAAATATTGTTAATTTTCAGAACAATTGAGTAATTAAATAATTATTTATTGAAAAACCCTCGATACAAAATAAATTTTACTTTTAATATACCTTCCTATATAGCATCAATCATATTAAAAAAATTACTCACCAAATAAAATTTCCTCTTGTAGAATATTAATTAAAGCGCATATATATCATGAATGTTAACAGTATCCATATATCATCATTCCATTAGTTTTCAGACTCATGGAACTTCCCACCCAATGTTTTAGAATTTAAAGGCCTATTCCATGTTATGATATCTCAATCTTTGGAGTTTTTAATTTCAAAATTCCCCTAGAATTCTAATGATACTATTGGATTTATTTGGAGTTCAATTAAACGGTCAAATCCTAATGAACCTTAATTATCCGGGTTAAGAAAACTTTTCCATATAAAATCTCAGACCAACCTCCATCTTTTCACTCTATCTAGATGATAGGACATAAAAGGTTCCTCACTAGCCACATTTATTTCATCACTAAAGAGTGAGTCAATAATATTCTAGTTGGATATTATAAAATAAAACTTTGATTAGATAGTTGACACATTAAAATACTAGTTCCTGATTCCTTTAATAAAATTTACCTCAAAAGTGCTCTATGAACAATCAATGTGGCCCATAACTGCTTCCAGTGAGGTCTATCAGGAAAAAAACTCATTTATGTGGTTATTCCACATCACATACATGTGGGTATACATGATCCCACACATTAAGATATTACACCTTAAAACATCACATCCTATCCTAACTAAAGACCAGGGTAACCTCAAAACCATAAATTTAAGATTAAGGATTCTATTAAAGTTATTTCACACTTTAAAATCTACAAGTTAAACATCGGCAAAAAGATGAAACTTTTTCATATCAAGAACATTGATTGGGCCCAGTGGAAGTCATGATAAAGAACCAAATGATGTCCATGAGTCCATCCAAGGAGTTCCTACTTAGGAACCAAAGTATCACTAAAGACTATCCATGTCTCTATAAATAACCACACCTCCATAGAACAACTCCCAAAGAGTATATTTATCAAAATAGAATTGAATTTTAATATTTTAGATTGATGTAAAACTGATACTATCTCAGTGTACATTGGATGATATCAAGGTAGGGGGAATTTTTTCACTAATAAAAGAGTACACCAATGAGAAATAATTATTAATCGATAACACCTAAGAAAAATATGTTATATCTAGTGAAAAACTTCTTTGTATGTTTTCCAACACAGAAGCAATCAAACCACTACAGGTCAAATTCTTTTAAAAGAGCATGTTTACATCTACAGACACATCGTCATTACCTTATTGTGATTCCTCTATCACCCAATGAATCACATGGCTATTCAATCATAACCATCGATTTTAATCCCAGGACAATAAAATTGTCAATGGTTTTTTACACATAAAATGATATCATTATCATGCTTTCCCACAAGCATTGACATATTCCATAATAGAACAGTGTGCCAAATCACAATATCCTATTTGGAACATCTTCCAAAACATGAGGAGTAGCGATATTTTCTCTAAAGATAGATCAAACAACCTTAATGAGGGATAATGATTAATGAATAACATCTCAAGGCTTAAATTAATAACACTAAACACATACGGTTCACTACACTATTTATCAACTCAATAGGCTCTGTGTGTATTGATGAATACTACCTTGAGATATTATTAACAAAATGAAACGCAAGTGATACTATCCATAGGATTATTAGACCTATGAATCCTAGTATATTATGGAATATGAAAATAATTTGAAAGAATCATATTATCCCACATAACTGTAAATCTAGTCAATAACTTACAAAATCATCCTTTACTAAAGAAAATAAATGGTCCAATGACCTTCTAAGTAGTTGAAAATTCCTTAGGCATATATAGTACTATTAAACTACTAATTTCACAATACTCACACCCCTAACAAGGTTCAAATTATTTCATGACCACCCATCCAACCCGTGTGTCATTCTAAAAACAAAAATTCCCACTTGGGATAAACAACACCCGAACTACACCACACACATTAATCAATCCACCACCATTTAATAAGGTTTTCACATTAATAGGGTTCTACCTATAGTGAGATAGCCCCACACCAAGGTAAAATTATTGAACATATAGCTAGTTCACACCAAAAATGTTAACAAGAATACCAATTTATCCTTTCATGGTGAAGTAAAAAAAGATGTCAATGGGAAATTATAACATTTCTACTCCATATTTATTTGAAAATAAATATAAAGATCACACCGTACATGATGGATAATATAAGAACACCAATTAATAATAATAAGTAAAAAAAATCAGAAATTTATCCACCTCAAACCTTAAGAAACAAAAGAAATCCACACACAAAAAATCATTTTAAACATTTAAATTATCCATAACGTTTTTAAAATTCATATTATTTAAATAAAATGTCAACTACAATCCATAGTGGAAAAATCCCTTTACTATTTAATTGGAATTTTAATTATCGATCACATCATGTATGTAAAGATCAAAAGAAAAAGATATGTTGTTATAAAATAGGTATGGGGGATGGTCTAATAAATTTTTTTCATACATCTATATGTGACACCATATAAGTGTCTGTGGAAACTTTACATCACCACACATATATAACATAATCATACCCCCATGGGGTTAAGCACTAAGGTAAATCCAAGTAAAGGAAACCTACGATGGTCCCCTTAATTATTCCATGATTAAATTAATCCCTTAGGGGGTTTACCATGTACACAACATTCCCCAAAAAACCTAAATGGGTCATGTTGTGCATTTAAAAATATAGTCATCTGGGTTGTCATTCCCCATCTAATAGTGTTACAAGACTCTATATATAAAACCAATTCATTTAAGGTCAAAATTTAACAAAATTTACATTTATGAAATAGTTTGAAGGGATTTCAAACTCATAGCGGATAACTATATTATAAGGGTTACAATTTTAAATTTTATAAATCACCCATAGACCTTATAGATTGAAAATTAGACCCCTTTTAATATCAAAGATTATATATCATCCAATGTTACCAATGTTAGTTGGCTCAAAGATGTCAAAATCAGTTAGTCAAATAGAATTCCACTATTAATATATGATATAAAATACTAATTAGATTAATGCGATCATTTTTTTAACTAACGGTGTATTAGAATTATAACAAAAAATTTATAATAAGAAGTAAAGATATGTATCTTGGAAATTAATTACCAAATTATGGTGGGAAAATAAAATTTTTAAATAAATCATAGAAGAATGTAATAACACTCAAGGAACATAATACTATATCATGATGTCTATTAATGAAACCGGTATGGCATGAAATATGCATGGCCTGTAAATCTCGATGTGCCTTTTATGATGCACGTATTGATCGTTCCTTGCCATATTAGGCTAAGGGTAAAATACCATAATTATTTAAATCATTAATTATCAAAATTACCCAATTTATTTAAATTTAAATCCTAATCAACTATAATAATGAACATCAAGAACACTGATCCCATCCCTGGACACTTTGGACGTTCTCCCATGCATGGGTTGACCACTCCGAGATAAGAAAATATAACCAAATTATAAAAACTTATTTTCTTAAATTTCACCAATCCAAAATAGTAAGACAAAAGGAAATAAAAAACTATGTTAAAACTTGTAATTCTCTAACTTAGGGGGTACTGAAATGGTGCCCTCAGTTGGTTTTCCATTAGCCCCAAAGCATGCCTACCCATATGCATGATGCTGATGACTAGAAGCATGGATCCAATTATGTTATGGGGGAGACTATACCCTCATGATAATATTAGAATAATGGTATATTAATAAATATATTAAAGAAAAAAAATATTGTAAATAGATGGTAGATCAGTTGAATATAATAGTAATAAACTGATAAAGTTGTCAGTAAGAAATATAAAATAATGCAGGCATATTTAGATGAGTCTATAAAATCTTAGAATCTATAATGTAGTAGGTGGTAAAAAATATAATAACACATTAATAATGAAGATTAAAAAAACACCAATGGTTATCCCCATGATCATCTTTATCTATAGCTCTGTCACATGTTTCTAAGCTCTCTTGTACACATGAACAACACTTGTGTAATACTTAAACATGAACCTAACGACCATGAGTTCTATTGGTGTACCCCCATTTGATAGAGGCCCAATCAATGTGTGATATATTCTTAGTAGGCCACCACTAATGATGTATAATAATAATACATCCTGTGAATATTTGATAAAATAGTGTGTAGGAATAACTGATAATGTAGTGAATAAATAAATAAAATTAACTACTTGGAATCAGGTTCCTCTTGGATACATGGGTTATCATACCATATTTTTTTAAAATAAAATATCACTACACAACAACCATCCTATATATATATATATATTCATTCATTATACAATTGTTTTCATATATATTCTTGCAACTCTATGGACAAGGGGTTTAGTGACCATGAATCCACATAAGGGGATCATATAATAATAGTGGTTTCATACCCAGGTTCCATACCTACCTTCAAAATATGTGGTATTCCATGACCAAAGGTTAAAATGAAAACTAGTCAATGTTATTGTATGGATAAACAGAAACCAAATAAAATGGTTAATCATCAATCATGAAATAAACTAGCTATATCATGTTCCATGTATCCAACCTACAAGCACTGGGTTCTAGGGAAATAACCAAAGATGCCTCATTGAGACCAAGGAACTAGTCCAATGGTAAGATCAAAATCAAATCATACCTATATAGGTCAGGTCCTTATGTAATAACCATGGGGACCCACATCCATAGATATGAATTTATATAGAAGTCCCACATTCCATAACTCGATCTTACTCAATAGTTTCATACTGTAGTAGTAATACCTAGGGTCACTAGTTCTATAAATTGATCCCAGAGTTGGATTCAAAATATAAGTAATTATACATTGGGGTTACAGGTTCCATAACTTGGTCATGTAGTCACTTCCACACCATAATAAAAAAGGATCCATTATTTTTTGATAATTTTTCTCCTTAATGAGATTTCCAATATGAATTAAGTAATATAAAATGAAATATTATAGGTTAATACACATGCCAAATTAAAATTAAAAAAATCATAATAAATACATTAAGCAACACAGTTATAGGTGATACAAAAGGAGGGTCTTGTTAGTGTCTATTCCCTTACTATCATTTAAATATATAATGATCAATTCATGAATTGGTTCATTCCATTTTCAATAATATGATAGCCATGGAGAACACCATACTTGAAAAAGAAATTGGATATGCCACAATAATATTCATGTCACACAAAATTCAATGATTTCCTTGAATAATATTTTAGGAAACAACCACTTAGGAGAGATTTTGGTCACTAGGTGACGATATTGAGGATTTTAATACCATTCGAAATTTCAATTAATTATTTTTTTAACTGGTTTAAATTTTATAAAAAACACACCTCAATATGTGGTTTTATTATATAACAAAATAATAATTTATTATTCTTTCTAAGAACACACCAAATAGAGTAGCCTATGTTGAGGTGAAAAATCACAAATTATTCAATTTAATGGGAATATATATTTAGTTCTATTTATTTGGTCTACATAATGATTTTCACATTTTAGTGGAATTCCACAATAATACTAGCATGAGGAACAACAACATATCATAAAAAAAGTAGAAACTTTGAGGGAAAATATATAAAACAACTACCATATTATTTGGATAGTTATCTAATAAATTAGTGAGTTTTGATTCAATATAGTTTATTAAAATTCAAATAAATAGTAAAACTCTTAGAAAATAGGGCTAATTATCCCACCTAATGATAGAATTAAAGATAGTGAGATAAATATAAAAGGTAATCAATATCATTTAATTACTTAATGAGAGGATTCCATTGAGATAGATGACAGTCAAATCAGAGGAAATGTGGTAGTGATGTATCAAATCCTACCATGGAGGGAGGGGGATTTGAGAAAGAGAGGGAGATGTGATCCATGTGTGGGAGGGAAAAAAGAGATAAGAGGCATAAAATAAACTAGGGTAAAACCATAAAATTACCACCTTTGAATATCCAAATGGGTTAGCCACATGGTTTGGAAAAAAAGTTCCAACCATGAAGTCTTAAATACCCAAAACCATCACTTTTAAAAAGGGATTCATTGATGGGTTTCACAGTTAGACAAACCATGTGGCTAACCATGCATAGTTACAAGATAAGTTTCACTAAATGTGTGATCTAGGTGAATGATTTGTCCAAACACTGTGCAGACCATACAGGTCACCCATTTACACCTTCACCAAGACGCACAAACTCTTAGGCCCCTCACATGGTTTAGATAAACTGTGATCCTAAAAAAGGGTATGCATGTTTGACTCACATGGTTAACCTAACAGTGCACCAACCACGCACCTCATTAAATTTCATCAAAAACCAGTGCATTTAGAGACCAACACTTTAGAAACAAAACCAAACTCTTAATTTATCTCCCAATGTGTACAACATAACTAAAAATAACACCTTTATGGTTTCTAAATCTTGTATTTAGATTCTAATTCTTTCCTAATAGAACGGATCATCCACTAAAAATAAAAACTAAAATTCATTTGGAATTTCAACCAGTTCCAAAAACATAGAACATTACAATATAATATTCTTATCAAGAACTCTTTAAAATAAAATTGTTCTATTAAACTCATAATAAATATGAATGGGAATATAATGTGAATAATATAATTTCTGAATAGAATCCTAGAAATAAATCATTCCAAATTTCATCAATAATCATAACATGACAAGCTAATAGAAAATAAATGGGTATTGAATGAAATCATGAATCATTTTTGGTATATTAAATTTATTTAATCTAATAAAAATATTGTATTTAGATTTTATAGATAAAACGTATATGGTTTATTTGATAATTTATCCAAATTTTCCTATTTAGGAAATATTGGTGAAAACACTTCTATTAGTACATGGAAATATCGAGTATTTACAATGAGAAAAATTAGAAGAAATATTTTGATTATACTCCAAAGATGGCAAGGATAGAAAAATGAAGTGGTATATCCAATATTTTATTGAAATAAAAATTTCATAATATATACAAAGAATAAATGTGGATGGTAAAATTTGAGTAATATCCTCAATCAAGAATATGATATTTCAAAGGAAAATAACTTTGATGAAAATCACATTTTATTAGTTTAAGAGAAATTGTTTTCAAAATTAGAACCATCCATCACCATTTTAAAAAGCTTATTTAAATTGAAATATTTTTTTAAATCAAGGAGAATAATTTTTTAATATAAACATTATTTATAAAAATTAGGTTTCATAGAATACAAAAAATATCATTGAAATATGCATTCACATATAATACATTAGAAATAAATTGTTATTTAAAAAAATGTTATAATAGAAAATGTTAAATTGATTTTTAAGACATTTTCAATGGAATTTATGGTATTTAGAAATGATCATTTTAATTTTTAAAAAAATATAGGGATATCTAAAATATTTGGAGTCGAAGATAAAATATAATTATAAAAGTGAATTTATTTTTTATATGTTATTAATATTATTTTTTTGAAAACCATATCGATTTAAAATATTACCCAGATTCAAATTTAAAAATAGGTAAATATAAAACACATCCCACTAATGTTAAATATATGGAAATAAAATTATTGTGATAATATAATGAAACAATATACAAATTCCATAGATGGTTTATCATATTTGGGAGGTGTTGATTTTAAAATGAGGTTTTAAATTGTAACCTCAGATCTTAAGTGACATTAAAATAAAAACCATTGAAGCAAAGATAACATTAAATTTAACATTAAATATCATTTATAAAGGTAAATTTATTTTGTAACATAGTAAATGGTCACTTTATACACCACATAAAAAATATGATTATCACAAATTTAGGTCTCATGAAATAAAATTGAGACCAAGAAACAATTACATAAAGCATAATATTTGAGGTAAGGGTTCCTTAATTAAGAGGTCATATTGAAATTTTTTTATCTAAATAAATTAATGATAAAATTAAATAATAATTTATTATTTGGGTATAATAAATTAAACATGGAATAAAAATATAAATAAGAATATTTGTAACTAAGTGGAAGAAAATTTTGTGAGCACAAACCCATAAAGATTAAAAAAAATTCTAACAAAACCCCATTGGTAGTTATAAATCATGATTTTGAAGTCCAAATACCATTAATGAAGATAATTCCTGATATTATATATCTAATAGGATGTATATAAACTATTTTAAAAATTTTAGGTGCATGATGGAAAATGTGTCTCAAATAAGAGAATTTTTATATAAAATCCTTACACTGTTCAAGATTCATTTAACACATGAAATTAAATTTTAGAATAACAACATTTAGTTTATTAGATAAACTTTAACAAACCATATTCATAAATATTTAATTTAATATGGACCATTTATTTTCATATGATATTTAATTATTATACAGTTTTTTTCTAATGTTTGCATGGAAATTAAATGTGTGTTTGATTATTTTGGTGGTTTTAATTATAAAAAATGATATTTTAATGTTAATTTAAATGATTAATAATATAATTATAAAACATAAAAAAAAAATTAATTTATTATTAACTTATAAAAGTATTATTTTGAAATTTCATATAGACATTAATTAAAATTGTTTATATCATTATTCATGTAGGTGGACAAACATATACAACTATGAACATGATATATCTCGATGGGTATGTTTGTGAATGGAAGGGAATATTATAATTATAACTAAAGGATAGTGATATTATTTATATTATTCATTATGGTTAATTATATTTTTATTGGTTTGGATAAGGAAATATATTTAATATGAAAAATGATAAAAGTTACATTTTAGTGGTTATTGTCCACACAATGTACAAGTAACATTCTTTTGTTTTTCTAAGTCTATAGAAATTAATAAATAAAGTTTTTACATTAATATAATAAAAATAATTATAATAATTATAATTAATTTAGTGTAGTACCTTGGTTATGGTATGTTTGGAAGAGAAAGATTAAGGAGAAATGGTACGAAGTATGTATAACTCACTCTTGTACCTTAAAATTATAGTTTAAATACATTATAGAAATAAATAGATTAAGATAACTAATTTAGAAAAAACAATTATGAAGATGTGAGAGTATTATAATAGGATAAAAAATTATATTTTTTCCAAAATTAATTAAAAGGAATGTGTGTGGCATGAATTGGTTGAAGTGTCCCCTTTTAGTAGTGAAGGAAAGGGTACTTTTGGGAACACTCTTTAATTTTCAATGATATAATTACACTATTCAAGAGTCGGGGACTCAAAAGGTTATAAATAATGAATTTTGGGGTGATCTAGGCTTAACAATTCCTCAAAAATGTACCGCCACACATTTTTTAAACATGTTAGTAGTCATTTCTTCATAGGATTGTTACATTTACCTATTTTAATTCTTCCCATGGTAAATATATTTTTTGTATGTAATTTATGTTTTAATAAAAATATAAAATTTCCCCTATTTTAAAATTTAGGTGTGTTGAACCAAAATTTAATCTCTATTTTTATCTAATTTAATTTAAAAAAAGTTAAAATTAACATTTAAATTAAATGATGTTATAAAAATGTGTGTTTTAACCAATAATTGATCTTTTATTTTTTTACATTGGTTTACAATTAAATGTGTGTTCATATAATTTAATTATGTTTTTAAAAATTATATTATATTAATAATTTAAAATAGAATAATGTAATTGTGTATAAATAATAATATAATATTAATAAAATATTTCTTTGAGTACAATTATTTTACTATTATCATATCCATTGACATTAATTGTAGTAATCATAATTTTATGCCGTAAATGAAAGTGAAATTTATTATATAATATGATCGCATTGAATTAAAATATTGAATCTGATTTCATATATTTAATTTTTATAAGTGGTGAAAATTTATTTTTAATATAACCTAATAATAAAAAATTTTAGAATAACGTATTACATACATTTAGAAAACGATATATGTGGGATTTTAAAAATCAAATTACTAATTTTAAATATTTATCTTTCAAAGAAAAGGTTTCAAATAATTTATTTACTTCTTGTATTATGATAATTTCTTAAAACTGATTGTTTCTAGATAAATTATTATTTTATTATTCTTCTAAAAACCAATTATTTTAGAAAAATCCAAAAAATTATTCTTAAGATAATAATTTCATTATAAATCTAACAATTAAGTTAGTTTTATATATTTCTGAATCTTGAATATATAAATTTTATTTTTGAAAATTGAATATTAAAAATTTAAATAAAAATTATTTTATTGAAATTAGTCCTTTTCAATAGTAAATAATATTTATTATTTATCACCTAAAAATAATAATTTTTAATTTATATAATTTTATATAGGTCTTATCACAATTTTATTAATAATTATCATACAATATATTGTTGTACATTAATATAAGGTTCTATGTGTAACCCAAGTTATAGAACATTGTGTGGATTTTAAAGGATATAAAATCCCAACCAATTACATTATAACACATTAAATAAATTAAATATGCACAATTTTAGTTATTATACAAATATTTTGGTAGGAAATGGAATTCTTAACATACTCAATTTTCTTGATATAACATTCAATGTGATATCTACCTCACATTCTTAATCTATAAAAAGTTAATTACTATAAAACCCTAACCCCAGAAGCTCAGAGTCCGTGCATTATATTTTTACATTGGCATGATTACAGAAAGTAAAATTATGATGGACCAACCAGTTAATCACTCTTAGAAAGATAGATTACATAAATTATACTAATAATACATTGGGAAATAATAAATAAAAACATGATACATAAAAATAATGTCAACTACATCCTTGAATGTATATTAACATATTTATTCTTCATAACCTGGGGAAAGAAACCATGTTAAGGGTGAGGTCAAATTCTCAATATGGTTATGTAATTTTGATACAATAAATAATAAATAGGAATAAATTATCATAGAAAGAAAAATAACTACAAACACTTGCCATTCCAATAACTAGATAAGAAAAAATCAAAATTTCAATGTAAGAAACTAAAACATATTCCATTTAATCAATGAACTAAAAATTAAATGTATCCAAAAATATGCTAACGTAAATTATCATGGATGAATAATAACTAAAATATATATGATGAGAATATTTAATTATTTAATGTCAAATTTATGGAACATGAAAATGTATACTGTCAAGACCTCTCAAAAGATGGTTAAAACTATGGATAAAAACAAATTTAACTTGGTTAACCTATTCATCTCACGAAAACCTATCGATGCATAGAGGGAATAAATAATGTCTTATCCCACCCCCAAATAGTAGTAAAAATCATTTTTAATGTCAATTAATCACAATAAATAATATTCCTTATAAAATATCCATATTGAATAAAGAATACATATTTTTCAATAATTCCCCAGTTAATCAAATAAATGTCAAAGTGAACACGGTATGTAAAAAAGATTTATAGTTTATGAAGTACTAATATATATTGAATGAGAATATTGATATTGAATTATATTTACAATGAAAAATGATTATAATAAATTGATTATTTCAGGATAAATTTAGTAATCACATAAGGAAGTGAGATTACAAAGATAATTATTTAGAACATTCTTTAGTAGAATAATATTTAATCATTCCAAATTGTCCCATATGAGATTGACACATTTAAATCATAATCCCTAAGAAGTAATAATATAAAATTAATCATATAGTAACATAAGATTATTTATATTAATGATATAAAATTTCATAAATCAGTATATACACCAAATAAATCTGAATTGGTGTGTAAGAACAAATAAGTATCAATGCAATGAAAACTAATACCAAATTTCATTACCTTAACCTTCCTGTTTGTTGTGGGGGTATATTTACTTCATTTTAGTGGTTTAAAATATTTTAATTACTTATAATAAACCATAATAATGTCTATAATATCATATATTAACTCATTATAATATTCTATTAACCATTTGTTAACACTGTTTCATTAATTTTACTATTTTGTTTGTTAATTGCCTTGTTTCTTGAGTAAGATTTGACCTATTAGTTTCTATTACTATTAATTAGAACATGGTTTCATCATATCCAGAATGTAAAACATGAATTAATTATCACATATATTCAATACAAATGTATTTATAACAATCTATAATATTTAGAGATAATAATTGAAATGCACTGTTCATGGAGACGGTCAGCTGTACGTACGCATGAATGCTACATTCATTTATTTTTCATATTAAAAGAATTTAAATTAAATGAAAAATATGTATAATATAATTCCATTATAATATATATGTTTTATATATGTTACATATATCTATTAAAACCATTTTTTATACATTCCATGTATACTGTGAATGAGTCACATCACTTTGAGGGGGCGGTAGTCCACACATCCACAAACGATGTTATAATATTTAAACAAAATGAAAAGTATAAGGATTCATATTATAAAATAATTAAATAAGCATAAATAAATAATAAATATCATATATAAATATAGTTTCCATCCTAATTACCACCATGATAGGTGGTAATGGTAATATGAACAATCATTGTTTCATGAGGTGGTAGTTCTCCGTACATAAAAACAATATAATCATTACAAATTAGATGGAAGTGTGTGTATGTGTAGGTAAAACCCTAAGATGAAATACATCCAAGTATATTTATGATAATGGTGTTGTTATATAATCATGGAATAATAATATATGAGGGGGTGAATAATGGAAGTGAAACTAAAGATCTTAAAGAAAGACGTTACCTCTTAATCGGGTAACTCCTTTTGGTTTTCCCCAAATGGAATTATTGGATGGATTTCCTCCCAAAGATAGGATTATACGATTATAGGAGGGATTTTTAAGATCTCTTTGGGAATATATATTTCAAAATTAAGTGGCTTTATAGGTGTGAAGAAGGGGAATAGGTGGTGGGATTTCATAGGGGAGGAAAAGGAATCACTTGGTATTTTTGGAAGAAAGTTAGGTGTAACCATGTTTTTACATCAAATAGTCATAAAAACAAACCAATGTAAATAATTTAAGGTTTATTTATTGAATATGGAATTACCATGGGTGGTTTACAAGTGGCTAAGTCATTTGGTCCACTAAGTTTATAGTTTATTCTCTTGTTAATCTTAATTTCATCTTAATCATTGTAATTAATTTTAATTAAATTCACAAAAATTTTTGGTCAAAAAATAATTTGAAATTATTAGACATTATAAAGAATTATTTTTCAAAATATGGAATCCATTATTTCAAATTCCAATAACATAAGTGGCAAAAATTAATTTAAATTTAATCCTGCAGATGGGGCAATAATGTGGGGTTTTAAAGAAAAACGTCGTCATGTGTGCTAAGTTTTTATAGTCAATCTCATGGTGAAATTCATTAAAATGACCTAAATTGGATTACCTGATAAAAATATATATAATTAAACTTTAAACCCCATATAATACATAATTTTACCTTATAAATTAATTAGATGAAAAAACATTTTTGAACTAAAATTTAGTATTTTTCATTATTCATTAAAAAAATGATCCCTCGAAGAAAAATAAAAAAATCACTACAACTTAATTTTTATTTTTCTATACCAAATATAAATTTTATTTTTAAATATAAAATTTATAAAAAGGTAAAAATATTGTATTTAAAATGGTTTTGATGTCAAAAGGTTGTAAAACAACCTCTATAAAAATATAGTATTTTATGTGTGATGATAGGTTTTTTCTTATTTTGAGCCTATAAATATAAAAAAAATATTTTAATTCATATAATATATATATATATATATATCACATTAATACTAAAAAATAATTTAAATTTATTTAATTTATTATGGTAAAATAGCTTTCTGAGCATAAATTTGTTTTTTATAAAAATATTCGCCTTACATCCAATTGGTCCATATATTCAATTATAATTAATTTTTAACCAAAAAATTAATTTTATATTTTTATAATACATATATTTTCATAATTTATTTAATAATATTTATAACCACTCATTTAACAGCTAGGTTATGTCTTATTATATTACATAATAATATATTAATAATATATTATTGTTTAGTTGAAAATAGGTCTTTTATGTAATGAAAGCTATTGAACATGGTCATTCATGCATGTAAGTAAATATAACATAGTGTTTTAGTGCAGTGAAGGATATTGAATAAATCGTGTCAATTAAAAATATTAAATATATTTTAAAGTATTAGGGTATTATATTCCCTTATGCGCTTGGTGCCGCGATTCATGCACACTATCGAATATAAGGGTCTTACTTTAGAATTATAGTGTGGTTCAATTATCATTCCTAAAAAACAATCATTTATTATATCCTAATCATATATTCTCTACAGTACAGAAATCTCATAACAACCCAAGTCCCCATGTCTAATCTCCATAGTGAAATTTTATATTCTTTTAAAAAATAATTATATGTTAAATCCTCTATTTGTGTTATCCACATTTTAATTAAGTCACACATTTGAAAAATATTTACCATTATCATAAAATTGTGATAAAAATCACCAAAAATATCATGAATTATTTTCAATCAAAATTATATTGATACTAGATAAAATATATTTTAAAAACACTTCAACCTTTATTATCTTGACATTAAGTAGAAACTAAACCTAAAACTTATAAATCCCTAAAAAACTTTTCCTTAAATATTTATCTTCAAAAATATAACCTCACCATGAAATAGTTTCTAAAGGGTATTGATACCATTTAAAATTTTATTTCAAACTCTTAATAAATAACTAACAAAAAATTCCTTTATGTTATTTAGTTAATCCTCAGTTACTTTTTGAATATAAGAAAATTTAATTGATAAATATCACGTAACAATTTAAAAAAGATAAGAGATTTAGGATTTCAATTATTTACAATATCAAGATCCTTTATTTTTTTAAGACAAGACATCAAACTTTTCATTCATATCAAGAATGCACTAGGTTTAATATATTTCAGTATTCCTTCTTATTTTGTTATGAGGCTTGGGTTTTCTAGAAACTTAACTTATTTATCTTTTTTTTTTATTCCTCTTTCAACTAAAAACTAAAACCAAAATAGTTATGAAAATATCCAAAATATAAATAAGAAAACCTCACTCAAATGATGACTTCTCAAATGAAACCTTTTTTAGAATATGACAAATTTGGTTTAACTTATGTCTCTATCCATCAAATTCCAAGCTTTCAATGTTAATTTTCCCAGTATGTTCACATCATGAATTTTTTTATTGACATGTTCTAATAGTTTATAATGGTTCTTAAATTAAATTTGAATTTACCAAATCACACCTTTCATGAGTGTCTTTCGATGTGTGTAGTAATACCCCTTTGTCATTCCTCATTTCATAGTTGAGTTAATACCGAACATGACCTATTTAGGGTAATTATATATACGTTAATCTGTACCATATTCAAATCCACTTTGTAGTATCTAGAAAAAGATTTTATTTCCAGTAAAACCACACAATCTCAACTTTATAAAAATTCCTTGTGTTATTCTATACTTCAACATACCACTTTGACTTATCCTTAAGTTGTTTCCCAATACTATCTAATCCTTATTCCAAAAAGAATCTAAACTAGAATAAATTAAATATATAAATCCAATATTGATACCATATATGATAACCCAATAAAAATATTGACATTTCTATCAATATTTTTCCTGAAAAATCATTCTATCTCACAAATAATATTTCAAATTTGATAACCAAAAGTTTAGTGTCTTTTTAGACTAACTACATAAGAAATTTTAATTCCAAAACTTATTAAAATTTCCTGATTACTTATCCATATTAGACTCCCTTATAGGCATATCATAACTTATAATCATCTTCACAGCCTAAGGAAATAGAAACATAAGAAAGGTGTGATCTCAGATGCATAATAAGGGTAAACATAAATGATAGAATCAAAATTACATAAGTGAGAATAAGTTTTTTATATGAGTTTAATCTGGATATATAAATATGTTTTAACCAATGAAGCATAGATTATAATTCATGAAATAATATACAACATGAATAAAAATAGTGTAGAAACAAGATTTAATAAACATGATCTTTGTGAGCATAACATAAGAACAATAATAAGCATAAAATTGTGGAATTATAAGGAAAAAACATAGATTATAATAAATGGAATCATTGAATTGTGGAATATCTATAATCATAAGTATGAATTTCTTTATGAAGAATGAATCAACAATATAATACCACAGTAGAGAAGGAATACCTACCTGACTCCCATAGTGGAGCATGCATTCAATAATGAATTCCCATAATGTAGTGAAAATTATTTAATCAATTCCCATATATATCTCATGAGATATAAAACAATACTAAATTCATGGAGGGTGATATAGGATACCAACCATCATAATCCATTAATATGTGTTCCAAAACAATAAGTTATCATAATATAAATAGCCGAATGAAATAAAATGGGTTCTATTCAATACATCATAAATATCCATGGAAATAAAAAGGGTTCCATATCCATTTAAACAATAATCACACAAATAAATAATTCATAATTACATTAATAATATTAACATGATAAAACCATGGAAAATAAATCAGTGTCCAATGAAATAAACAAAATCTCTTGGTAAATACCATTCAATAAAAATAATAAATCAATTAGTAATTAAATCATATAAAGATCTGAATGGAAACCCTCTAATTTTAAGAAGTAAATATAGAGTGTTTACAAAGGAAAAGAGTTGAATAAATATTCAAGTTACACACAAAATAAGATTAGGCAAGAAAAGTATAGTGATTGTTAATTTCATGGATATAAAATAACATTTCATAAGTCTTATAGCGAAATATGTTGGATGGTAATATTTGAATAATAACCCTAATTAATCATAAGATAGGTCAACGTATTATGACTTACAAGATTTTTTTTGGAGATTTTAAAAAATCATTTTGGAAATAAGAAACATCCATACCAATTTTTTAGAAATTTATTTAAATAAATTTTTTTATAAATCATGGAGAATAAAATTTTATTTTATATAATCACAAAATATTATAAATGAAGTTTTATAGAAAATTACAAAGATGACAGAAATATATTTTCACATGGAAAACATTATTAAGAAATTATTTTATCAAAAAATACAAATATTATAAAAATTTATATTTATTTTTCATTTAAAAACATTTTCAACGGAATCCAGGGTATTTTAAAATGACCTATTTAATTTTTGAAACAAATATTTTTGTATCCAAAAAATGTGGATTCAAAGATAAAATATGAGGGTAATATGAAATTTATATTTTATAAATGTTTAAAAATAATTTTGTTTAAAACATATTGATTTAAAATATCATAAAACTACAATTTTAAAATTTTCTGAATAAATAATAATTCCCACAAAGGATCACCGGAGGGGAATAAAATGATTATGATATTAAAATGAAACAATATAAAAAAATTTAATTTGAGTTATATATTTGAGAGGTAGAAAATTTAAATTGAGGCTTGAATTATAATTCTTATAAAAATAATTACATTCAAATAAAAACCATATAAGGAGAGTGATCATGAAATTGAACATAAAATACCATGAATAAAGTATAAATCATGTTTTTCATCATTACTGATCAGTTAATACACAATACGAAATAAATTGTTTCACATCAGAAAGTATATATCAAGAAATTTGAATTATGAACTATGTCCAATTACAATAAGGACAATATTTTAGGTAAGAGTCAATTGATAAAGTGGTTTTATGTAAAAATTATAGATCCATTTAAATTAACGAGTAAATACCATAAGGATTATTCATTAGGTGAAATAAATTATACTTGGAACAATAGAGTATAATAAGAAAGTTAATGACTAAATGATTGGAAATTGAGTTATATAAACCCCAAAATACATAATAGAAATTATAATTACAACTGCTTTTGTAAGAGGGAGTTTGAATTTGAATGAATTTGGGTGTATAAAATAAAATGAACATCAATGAAGGATATTTTGAGAATAAAGCCTTACTATGTTCCAAATTCATTTTGTGGATGAAATTAATTATGTGTATAATAAAATTATGTTTATTATATAGTTTTTAAGAATATTATTATATAACATATAATTTAATATGAAAAAATTATTATCATATTTTATTTACTTATAAAATATTTTCACTTATGTTTTCATGGTAATGGAAACAATATTGGTTTTTTTGATGATATTAGTGATCAAAGATGATATTTTAATAATATTTTAAATAATTAATATAACCGTTTAAGAGAAAAAATAAATAATTACTTTTTTATTAAGTATTAATAATTTTAATATTTATGTTCCCATTGTAATCCATGATATAATATTATCATACTTTTCAAGAAGCTGGTCATACTGAACCAAACATGAACACGATGTATCTCATTCGATGAGTACGGTTAAGGAAGAGTATAATATCATTATAATAGAATAATAATGATATTATTAACATTTTAATATTTTCTAATAATTTTCTATGTGGTTGGGATAAATAAATAAATTTAATATGGAAAATGAAAAAATGTTACTTTCTAGAGGTGGTGGTTCATACAACGCATAAATAACGATATTTTTTATAAGTTGATGTAAATGAAAAAATAAAAAAATAAATTAAAATTAATAAAAATTGAGTAAAATAATGATAATAATGAAATCGTATATTCATGGTTATGGTTCTTTTTTAAGATAAATATTAATAAGAAATGATAAGGATTATGTAATACTCAGTTGGGTGCCTTGAAATTTCTATTGAATGTGTCTTTATAAATGAAGATATTTGGATTAATAATTGACAAAAATGGAAAATAAAATTGATATATTATTATAATAGGAAAAATATTTCATATATTTGGGATTTTATTTTAATAAATGGGCATTTCATGAAGTGGTGGAACTATTCCCATTTACAAGTAAATAAATGGGAACTTTTGAAATCAACCCTAAATCTTCAGTGATATAACTACACTATTCAAGGGTAAATGACTCCGAATGATATAAGTAATGGTTATTGTTATGATCCCAGGTTAATAAATACTCAACCAAGTATTTCCAAGAATGTTTAAAATATGTTTTATGTCATCAGTTATTAGTTTTTTTCTTTAGTTTCTTAGCTTGTTAACTGGGTTTTAAGTACGTAATTTATGTTTTCCTTAAAATATAAAATGACCCCTCAAAAAAATGGCTATTATGAAAATAAATTTAATATAAATTTAATCTAATTGTATTTATAATTAATATAAAATTTTCTTTTTAATTAAAATATATTTTATGTTGATAATAATATTTTAGTGAAAATTTGTTTTTTAACCATTATATGTATTTATAGTTATTTAGAATTGGTTAACAACTAAATGTGTGTTAATATAATTTTTATCTGTTTTTAAACATAATATTAGATTCATAATTTAAAATATATTAATTAAATTGATTAGATAAAAATTACACAATATTAGTAAAACAATTCTTTTAAAATAACATTTTCACTATTATCATGGGCATTAATAGTAGTCTTAATTATAAATCATATTTTCCAAAATTGAAATTGAACTTGTCACATATTATAATCACATTGACCTAAAATATGAAATATATTTTGATATATTTAGTTTTTATATGCTATGGAAAATTATTTTTGTTATAATAGAACAAAAACACATTTTATGAAAAGATATTACTTATGTACCCCAAATTATATTCATGAGTTATATAATAAATTTTATATATATATATATATTAATGAAATGGTTTTGAAAAAAATTAATTCATCTTGAATTATGATAATTTCTTTAGAAAAATAATATTTTTTAAATATACATTTAAAAACAAATTATTTTAGAAAAAATATAAAAATTAATCTAAAGATAATATTGTCATTATAAATAAATAAATGAAGGTAGTTTTATATTTTTCATAATAATTAATTTATAAAGTTATTTTGTTAATTGAAAATAAAAAATATAAATAAAACAATTTTTATTGAATATAAAACACTTGAATACTATTTCATATTTATCATTTATCCTCTAAAGATAAGAATTATTAATATATTTAATATCATAATGTTTTATTATAGTTTTATTAATAATAATTACATAATATGTTATAGCACTTTTATATCAGGTTTTGAGTGTAACACAAGTTATATAACATAGAATTCATTTTAATGGATCTAAAACCTTATGTCATTACAAATATATATCTAGAAATTTAGAAATGATAATGAAATCACCCCCTAATGATTAGATATGGGATTATCGATGAATACTCTTAATGCTAAGTGGATTTCACCCCATCTCTACAAATCCACTCTAATTGATGTTTGTGGGTATATTCTTCCTCCAAATATTTTTATTCCCCCATTTTTTGAATTAGATGTGATTTTCGGAATGTAATTGATCTCTTTGCATGGATCCCATATCATTTTTAAAGATACAAAAATAATATATTATATCCAAAATCAACCAAGGGATTTCTACTGGTGCAAGGATGACTATGAACTCCAAATATAAATTACTTCCCTTATATATTTCATAATACACAAACATGAGGTGTATTTTACTCAAATGGTTTGGGAGAAAATCAATATTTAATATATGTATATGTTGTAGGAATACATCAATGTATTCCATGACTAATTTACTGAAATTCCCATTATTTTGGATGTCATGTTTTAAATTGAATTCATTCATGGAGTTATACTAATATTAATGAATCCTTATAGACTTTACTTGGTAATATTATGGGAATTAAAGAGGAATCTAGAATAGATTTTGGATAAGGTTTTTATACATATAGTTGCTTTACCATGCAGTGAACTGATCCATTTTTTAGAATACACATGGATCAATGAATCTCTTTAATAATTATCATGAACTATACTAGATAAAATCAAGAAAATGTGTCCGAAACATTGTATTAATTACTTTAATGATCAATTACGAAGTCCTCAATACCTCTCAAAGATAGACCTTAGTCTATTATATCATCAATTAAGGGAGAAAAGAGAGGATATACCCAATAAAACATGCTGTAAAAGATATTTACACAATAAATTAAAAGTGATACCTTATGGACCTAAAAATAACCCCTCCATATTAATGGGAAAGATGAATATATTATTTATGGAAAATTCAATCAATTTATAATAGTATCCATAGATTATATACTCATATATTTAAATAGAAAGTAAGATAATGATTATCATTCAAGGACTATGTAGATATATTTGAGGAAGGATAAATTGAAGCAAAAATTTTGAGATGGTGAATTATGGCTAACAAAAGTATCATTATTGGGTTATATAATCACAAATGAAGGTATATCTTTATATAATTCAAATAAATATCTGATTTAAGAATGACCCATACAAACAACTATTACAGAGATACATGGTTTTCTTAAATTAGTTGGACACTATCAATGCATAGTGATAAATTTACCACGATTGTCAAATCCCACAAAAAAGGTAACATAGAAGCTTGTGGAGTTCCTATAAACATAATAATTTTACGATAGTTCCATAGAGATTAAAATTTTGTTGGAAAGTAAACCTATATTCACACTACCCTGAAATTGATAAGGGTATTCCATATAAAATGAAACATCAAAGAAGGTATTGGTGTGTGTCCTTATAGAAAATGAAATGACGGTATCATATGTATCACATCGATTAAATATTCATGTGAAAAATTACCCGAAGCATGATCTAGATATATAAATAAAAATATTTTCATTAATGATATTTATGTATTATTTTATTATAAAAATTATGATATATATAATGATAAAAATAGTTTAATTTATTTTTCTTATATACAGAGTTAACTTATGTCAACGGAGATGGTTGAAAGAGATCAAAGATTTTGACTACTCAATAAATTAATAACTTGGATAGTTTAATAAGGTAGAATATGTTGGGATTAGGAAGGATCATTTTACCTTATCCATGATGAGGAATAGGAGATGCCCCATATTCATGTATTTTATTGGATAGACTGGGAAATCATCTGGGAAGGGAAAATCCAATCTTTTCTAAATGAAAGCTCAACTATCCATCTATATGATGATAATTGACGTGAAAATAGAGGATATGGAGCTATACAATAAGGTAATGAATATTATATAATTTATCGTCGATAACAATATAGTTTTAATATTGAGAAACAAAATGTCTTCTATATACTAGAATTGAAAATGAATATTTTGAATGGTGCACAAAGCTCATGATTCTTTAGTCAGCATGGAATAAAAAACATGTATAGAGATCTCAAGAATCATTTTTAATTGGATAAAATGGAGAGGGATATTATAGAGTATATATCTAAATTCTTGGTAAATCAAAAATTTAATTGTAAACAACAAATTATTATAGGTTGGAAAAAACTAATACACATTCCTATTTTAAAATGGGATATCATCACCTTGTATTTCATTAGATGATGTCTATAATGTCTTAGATTTTTCCATAATTTATTTATTAAAAATATGTGGGAATTATTTCGAGACTAGTCTTCAAGACGACGTGCAGTTCTGAGGACTGGTGAGCCCAGAACAAATGTTTTAATATAATTAAATAATTAAATAAAATGTGCATGAGTTTTTCCTAAAAAATTTTAATAACTCATAAATGGGATCTTAGATCAGAAATCTTAGGGCGGCGTTGCGTTCAGAGCAGCAGGTTTACCCTAGAAGAGACCTAACATCGACTGGCGTAGGCCGGTGGCGAAATCTGGTTTTTGGACGTAATCGTAATAAAATATTTTATTTAAAATATTTTATTAAATCTGTTACAGCGGATATCTTTATCCATTTTAAACAAAGGATAGCGCAGGGGTCCAGGGTTACAAACCTCATAACCCTGAAACCCTTGGCGGCTCTGGAGGCTCTGGAGAAGACCTCCCAGCGCAGCGACGACGTTCTTGACGGTTTTTGTCGGCGACGACGACGCGACGACCGGATCTTCTCAAACGAACGTCGTAGATCCAGGTAGGATGTTTTCTTTTGATTTTCCTTCCTCGTTCTTGATTCCTACAAAGAACATGGACTAATATGTGGATCTATTAGCCTGAAGATCAATCGTTTTGCGGGCGGGTGTGATTTGGGGTTTTATCAGGAGATCAAATACTCGAGTTTCAAAATCTGTTGATTTTTTTGGTTTTGATCTAACGGCGACGAACCCGGATCGTCACGAACAACGATCAAGGTTTGTCCCTCTTGTTTGATTCTTTGTGTTTTTCTCCCTCGCGTTCTTCGTTGCATTCTACGCATTCTTGGAGGAAATTGATCGTTGCGCATTCGATTGTTGGCACAACGATCCGAGATTGGAGATCCAACCCCGGAGCGATGTCACGGAGGTGCGATGATGGTTTCGGTGGAAAATTCGGAGCGGATCAAGATATATGAGTTTTCAGGCGTTTTTCTTTGGATGGATCATTCGAGGTTTATGATCTGATTTAGGGACTGAATACACCCGTTTCGGTGTTCGTATGATGAAACGAACCAACCCCTAGAGTATCGGGATGAAATGACGAGAAATCGTGGACCCGGAGGATCAGCCGCGGCGCGAAGAGGAAGATGGAATTTCTGGAAAAATCCCGACTACACGACGTTTAGTATGGGCTACACAGCTTGCGTTCATCAGCAGACCACCTGGCATGTTCTCCGGGAGTACACGGACATGGGTTGGGTACACGGCCAAGGACATGACGTGTATACCTCTCCCCGGCCAGACCCGAACAAATACACCAGATACCCTGTGTACTGGTACACGAGAAGGCGACACAGACAGATACCATATTCGGGCACATGGCCAGCATACACGGAGCGAGCCCCAGGTGCTCGGACACGGTGTTGTATTCTTCTACACTCTGTGTAGTTACTTTCTACTTGATAAGCTAAATGACACAGGCCGTTTACACAGGCAGTACCCGGAGTCAAGGAACACGGTGTGTAACCCTATTACACGCAGTGTAGTCTAGTTTTACATAGCTTGGACAGATGACACGGGCCGTTCACACGGTCAGTACCCAAATTCAAGGAACACGGTGTGTAACCATACTACACGTCGTGTAACCCGTTTCACATGGCTTGATCCAGTTTCCTTCTGTGACTTGGACTATTTTCCTTAGGGTTCTTCCCCTTGGTCTTTCTCCTGAAAGTTTTTGGTATCATTTCCTACATACGGGAGTATGATCCCTTCAACAGGACTACCTGAATAGAGTTGTTGGAATCCCCTCTATGAGACTTAGAGTCAGATCCTCTATTCATTCCTAGAACCCTAGGTAGAGTTCTTGGTATCGACGTGACCAACTTTACCCGGGCGCCGATCCTCTGCTTAGCAGATTAGCTCAGACTGAGTTGTTGGAATCACCCCAAGGCTATTGGTTGTGATCCTTATCTGAGAATCATGTTCCCAAGTACTTTTGGAGTGTGTTCTCCTGGAATGAGTACTTCGTATCTCTCTCTTCAGACCTAGGAGTGTGTTCTCCCGGTTGCATGCTTAGTGGAATCCTCAAGCTGGATCTTAGTGGTGTTATTCGTGATAGTCGATCATGCATGAGTATATCTGGATATTCTTGTCATATGTTCGCTAGATATATAATGTGTAGAGATGACTGTATCTTTCATTTGTGGTATTTTCCCTTATTGTGTTTCATTTGTGGTTTCGGGGTGTCCTACTGGGTATTTTTATACTCACCCCTGCATGGGATTTGCCCGCACGTGTTGTGTCTTGTGAAGACGAGCGATCCTTTGACAGGAGTCTAGGCAGACCAGGACCAGATAGTACTCAGTGATATCAAACAGGCCGAGGTGTGTTCCTACGGCTACAGACTACAGTCCCAGCACCTTTTTTTACAGGTTGGACTTTGATAGTGACTCTCTTTTGGTGGGTTTGTACTTTTGGCCCAGTGTTTTACTTTCTTGTACTTTACATTCCTATCGTACTCCGTTGGTTGGGTTATAGCTTATGCATGCATCTTTTCATTTTACTGGTTTTTAATTTTCAGCTTTGTGGGCTTGGAGATTTTTGTGCGTGTGTACAGGTTTATAGGCAATGTCTCTCATGTTAATAGTATGCCTACTTGGTGCTAGTCACAAGCCCTTGGCCTATTGGAGGCGGGCTTGGGGAGTTGCAGCTCGGGCCCTACTGGGATGGGTCGTGATATAGTGGTATCAGAGGTGGTCGGTTCTACCATAGGACTGAGAGTCTGTGAGTTGGTTTGGGGAAACAATGTTAAGTGTATCGAGTTCAGCTTTCAGGCTAGGGACCCCAGTGTTGGTGCAGGCGGCCGACATATCCATACACCCGGACTCTGATAACATGATTTTCGACTCAGAACATGATAACACTATTTTCAGGGGGGAAACAATGGTACATGCATCATATAGGAATGGTTTTTGGTTTCCACATCCTTCTTGAGTCAGCTCTCAAGATATACTCACTAACTGAGATACATCTTGTTTATTTACAGGATGCCTCCGCGATGCGCACCCACTAGGATCCAGCAGCTCGATCACGAGGATGACCCCCTCTGTAATAACCCGAGATTTTATAAGATATATTCTTTTTAATTTCTTTCATATCTTCTATTTTACAATACACCAAGATTATCTTGCACTATACGCAACACCGTATTATCTTTTAGTATACGCAACACTATTCTTAGATTGTGTTACACACAATTTCAAGTTCGTTTGATAATAGTCATTCTACGCAACATTGAGTATATATATATATATATATATTCAATGTATAAATGAAAAAAAATGGTTGGATTCTGTTGTAACGAAACAAAAAAGGATTCTTGCACTATACGCAACCCTGACTTAGCTTGCATTACACGCAACCGCGACCTTCTTCGATAGCGTGTGTTGTACGCAATACCGGGTTTTACTAAACAACGATATATTACTATAATATTATTATGAACTAGCCGTTATGAATAGTATTAACTATATTTTGAATTTTATAACATTATTATTAATATTACACATTTTCTAGAACATGGTATAAGTACAAAATAAATATTTCGGGTAAAATAAGTATTTTTCAAAAAATGCAGTTTTGCTGCCTTTTGATGGCGCACCCACTTTAAATCTAGTTTTTGACATGTTTATAAGTTCAATTTTACAAAATAAAATTATTCTTTGGAATCAGGATACAAAATTTTACCTTGGATAAATTTTTCCTATTATTCTTGATAACTTTTATATTTTAATGAATAGTAAAAACACGCTATATTTTAATTAAAAACAACTTTTTTCATCGTAATAAATTATGTGGTTAAATTATAATATTGAATGGTTTTAAATTATAAATAGAATATATTTTTACCATTTAATATAATTTATATCATTATCATTGATTTTACCTTGAATTCGTAGGTTAAATCAATTCAATCTTTTGCAATGTTTTAAAGAAAACCTCGTTTTCTTTCAACAACGGGATTAATTTTAATTTAATTTCTGCCACTTTTGTGTATTTAATTTGGAAAAATGGATTCCATATTTGGAATCAGTGGGTCCAAATTATGTTAATAAGCTACTTTTTATTTTTGGAAATTATGAATAGTAACTACGGTAAATTTTATTTACCATAGTTAAAGGTAAATCGGGTAATTAAGGGTAAATATAATATTATAAAATTACCCCAACACATTCCAAAATTCTATTTTATGGCTAAAAGTAGACTCATATCACCTAAGTCTCGGATTAGATTCATTTTATGGACTTTTGACCATGAAAATAATTTAATTATTATTAAAACCAAAGAAAGTGACAACATGTCACTCTCTTAAATCCTATAAGAATAATAATTTTAATTTGGTGATAAACATCATAAAACTTCGAAAATGAATAGTATCTAGAAAGATAATAAAATTATCTAAATCATGATAATTTATTTATAATTTTTAGGGATTAAATAATTGTCATTAATGGTGATACATTAATGATGCAAAAATTATTTATTAAGTGAAAAATCAGTAATATAGTTTTTATTGAAATAATAATACCCATTAAAAGGCCCAAAAACCTGCCCAAAACTTATTGGTAGTGTATATCTATACCATAATCATCCAATTACCTAATATATAACCGTTTGGAGTCTTATAAAAGTGATTATGACACTTATATTATTTTATTTTAAATGATGCCAAAGTTGTCACCTTCATAATTTAATAAATATAACAATTTAAATATTTTTATTTTAAGATGATAAATTCGAATAAAAGTATTATTGTGAAAGGTAATATATTTATCTTCATCAGAGGATTTTATTTTTAATTTTTATGCAACAAATAAGTATATTAAATAATTATACAAAAATGTTGTAGTAATTATTTTATAAAGAAATAAACCAAATAAATGGATTTAAAAATAAAAAAATAAATATTATATGAACTATTTAATGCGCTCCACTAATTTTATAGATACATATGGCCTTTTAGGAACATATTAATGCTTTTATTTCGAACATATCTTCTGAATATAGTTTATTTAAATTCATATAAATGAATAGTGTCAAAATTGACACTATTTTTATTTCATAAAAATAACATATTATAAAATTGTTTAAAAATCACAAAAATATTTAAAAATTATAAATTTAAATTTATATGGTCTAAAATGTTATAAAGTATCCAATTATGTACAATTCACAACAAATAAGTAATTTTTTATTATAATTTAAAATTTAGAATATTATTAACACAAATAAAATAAAATTGATTAAGTAAGGATAAATCAAGTTGATAATGTATAAAATAATTTCCTAACATGTCTAAATTTTATTGGTTGATGAGATTAAAACCCTATCTCATCTAAACTTATAATATGAGTCATTTTTTGAGGTTTTTAAGTGGGTTTAGATTTATTATAAATTAATATTTTTAAGATTTCCAAAGGTGCCCCTCTCCTCCCTTATAAAAGGAAACCTTCTCCCTCTCTTCCTCACTCCACTTTGAGCCTTAAAGCTCGACCAAACCCTGCCCAATTCTCTTCTCCACTTCCCTAGAAACATCCTAGAGTTCCTATTTTTTTCAAAGACTAATTTTAGTTCCCTAAGAGGAGGTCTCAAAGAGGCGCTTCAAAGAAGAGGTAATGTCTGTTACCGATTCTTTCAACTTTATTTATTATTCCACTTCTTCTTATTTAGTTGTTTCATTATGAAGTAATAACATCAGTTATTATAAGTATGAAACCACCATATTTCACCATCTATCCATCCTACGGAAAAAGAAATCACCACGCGTGCGTACGTACGGAATACCGTCTCCACGCCGTGGTGAAATCTGTTTTTCCACCAACACCTTACGTGGATGGGTATAATGGTGTAAATAATAAATATATACGGTTATTATAACATCATATTGATTCTGATATATTATACCATCCACTACAATTCTATTCGATAATTATGGGAATGATATCATCGCTCGTGCGTGCGTATGGACATTCGTCTCCACGATGCGATGAGATTCATTCTCCATGTTAACCATGCATGAATGATCATAAAGTTTATATAATGAATAATAATGAAATATATGAAATAATAATGCTAATGGATTTATTTATTTATATATATATATATATATATGTATGTATTTCATCTATTTAGTTTCATTCAATTCAATAAGGAAACAAAAACAGTGTTCATGCGTACGTACGGCCTACTGTCTCCATGAATGGTGTATTTCATTCCTTTTATCGATCTATAATATATATATGTATATGATGAATATATATTATATATAAATCATTTTTTAAATTCTGTAATTATGTAAATCAGGATATAAGTAATAATATCAAGAATGACAAGTCGAAACACATACGATAAATGAAATGATTTTACCCAAAACGCTGCTTTAACATGGAATTTACAAAAGAACGGGTAACATAAAGTCATAAGTGAAACATATATGATATAATAACAATGAATATGATTCTATAATAAGTCAATGATGTTATTTAAATCGTTATACAGGAGGTTCAGATACGTACGAAGCATATCAGACCTAAGGTAAGGGATAATTTTGTAAATCTCATTTTTATCCGAGATTGCTTATTTGTAAGTATTTATTGGGGTTATTGCTATCATACATGTCCATGTTTTATAAAAGTGTATTCATGTATGTTTAAAGTCCTTTTTACCCATTTTTACTTTTACCCCATGGTCTGGAAGGAATCTTTCTTTTATTTACCCTACAAGGTACTTTTTTTACTTTTCCGACAAAAGTACGAGAAGAATGTTTTTTTAACATATACGACATGAAAGGATTTTTACGGTTTTACAAAGCCTTATTTTCAGGAAGCTTCCTCCAAAATATTTCATGACTATTTTCAACAAAATCCTTTTCTTTTAAAATTGCATGACATTTTGTGAAAAGAAAATTATTTTGAAGAAAAAAGGATATTTTCCTCAAGAATTCATTTAAAGTGTTTTATCAAAACCATTTTCCATCTAAAATGAAATTATTTCATATGTGTATGTTTCAAGTATAATGTCTTTATTATTTACATTTTTTCACTTTTCTTATTATGAAATGATATCCATTTCTTTTATATGGATTATGTGATGATGGGATGATGTTTATGAAACCCATTTTATTCGTTGGGTTATTATGAATGATGTATGTTTATTTTGTGGCACAAGTAAAAATGATTTCATTATGAGATGGGTGGGACCTATATCTCCCTAAAATGAATTGGGTAAAGATTTATATCTCATGAGATAGACATGGCTGTAACGGAAAGTTAAACAGGTTCAGTAATACAGGACTAGAACGAGGAGTGAACTCGATTCAGAAAGGGACTTTGTCCACTAAGATGGTCTTGGCAGTAATGCCTTGGCTACTGTGGCTATCATATCATGTGCTTAATGGTTGCCACAATTACATGTTTTATTCCCATGCTAATTTATCATGATTAATGTTTCTTCATGATCTATTCCTTACGTACTACCATGTTTTATGTCATTACTCAAGATTTTGATGTTTAGATTTTATGATCATGTTTTTTTTACATTCAAATGTATAAGGAATGTTTTATGTTCTCTATGCTTACCCTTACTGAGCATTTGAGCTCACCCCTTTTATGTTTTCCTTTCCCCGGGATATAAAGAAAGTTTTTAGGTAAGAAAAAAAGGGAAGATCTTTATGGGATATGTTAAAGATTTTTCACCACGATTAGAAGATTATATTTTGAGTTTCCAAAGACGCTAAACTATTACGGTCTTTGTGTGTCTGTATTTGTTATGTATTAAATATTTTGAAAAATTAATGTAATATCTATGTACGTAAAGCTTCGGGTCTCTACAGTTGGTATTAGAGGAAATGTTTAGTCAACCTTTGGAAACTAGGATGTGAGAACTTTAGTGAGATCCCTAGAGATATTTCTAAGGTATGTCTAGGGATGTCCCTAAGATTAAGTATATGTATAGGTTATAGTCCTAGAATTATGGTAACGATATTAGATTAAACCTAAGATGTTAGATATTGAAATTACTCCCCCTTTATTATGATTTTTTCCTCTCACACTATTCTTTTTGGGTTTTTGAAAATGGTTGCAAACAAGATGATTCACGATAATGGAGGATATGATGGACAATGGAATGATATTCTTCATGAGCAACCAAATTAAATGGGATTTAGAAGTCCAAACATCATTATTATGCCGAATCAGAAATCTCATAATATGATCAATAAACTCAAATTTGGTAAGTTTCCTGACTCAGCTAATAAGAGAAAGATGGAGTTTCATGGTGATCATGGAGGAAAGAAAGTTCAATTTCCCCTATGTAAATGATGTGGGAAGAGGCATCAAGGAGAATGTTTCAAAGGAACTGGAAGATTATTTGGGTGTGGAAAAGAAGGACATAAAGCCAGTAAGTGCAAAGGAAAAGGTTCAGTTAACACCATGGATGAGGATAATGGTATTGCTACGACATCAACAATGGTTAAATGTTTTAAATGTGGAATGTACGGGCATTATGAAAACCAATTCCCTAAGGGAAAGTCTCATAAATAGAATCAGTATGGTCATATGGGTAATCATTATGTTGATGATGATGATGAGACTACAAATGATATGTGAGATGAAAGAATTATTGAAGTTCGGTCAATGGTTTAAGAAGGTAGTGGAATGATTACATGTTTATCAAGTGTAATGTTGTATAAGTAATCACATGGTACTATGCAATAAAGAGACATCTAAGGATTTTTACACTGTTGTCTTTCCTTCAGTTTTGAAAGTGTGTGATGAATGGTACCAGTATTTTTGGAAAGTAGATGATATGCGCATAATGAAGGGATAAGGAGAAAATTAAATGTTTGATAGTATTCATGAGCTCATGATTGATATAAGGATAAGGTTATATCATGGTTTGAGTATATAGAATTTTTGGATTTTGGTATGTGGAAAGAGTTAACTTTTGAAAGCATTCATGTTTTCACTAAGGTTTAATGGGTATTCATTTTTCAAGAGAATACATGATAAAGGTATTCACATGATTGGAATGCGACCAACTATATAATGGGGGATAAATGATGGTTGGTTGATGACATTTCAAGTAATCATTTTCTTTATACTATGATCTTGGACCGAAGTATTTTAGATAAAGATTGGAATGGATTATGTTGGACATATGATATTATTGTTTAAGGATAGAACTTTTTTCGATATTATTGATGGGATGTTATAGTAATGTAGTTTTAGAAAAAGGACATCCTGCAGGATGAGCAACAGCCCATCGCGTCGGACAAGGCTGTGGGAATCGAACCCACAACCGAAGTGCGACTGGCCTTTATCGCCTACCACTGGCCTACAGAAAGTCCCTGGTTAGTAGAAACTAGTTTTATTTTATTAAGCGGTAAGATATATGAAGTATAAGTTCATTTTTGGAACCATATACGATTAATCTAACCATATGATGGAGTTATAACTTTTGAAAACCTTTTGTTTGAAACAGATGGAATGACTCATCATTCTATCACATGATCTGCTAACACATCACGAATAACAAATTCAACTTCATATATTTAAGGGATGAAGTGGAAATTTTTCAATTCACCAACAACAGTGATATTGTACGAAAATCATGTAAGTATTTCTTTTAATTCATCAACTTTAGGGAAATGATCTTGAAAACTAGAAATGTTTTCCTAGTACTCTTATATCTGATGAATCAGATGGTACCTTAGATCATCACAAATCTATGGCTTTGTGATTGTTGGCTTTTTCATAGCCCTGTTCTCTACCACTCTCTATCAGAACATGATGGTTATATTTCTCTTCCATATCCATATTTTCACCTATGTTATCCTATGTGGAAACCCAGTGATTAGTTTATTTGGGTAACCGTTACATTTCATACTTTAGTTTTTAAAGATAAGTTTAGGTATTCCTTTTTACGATGTGGGAAACTTTCAAGTAGAAAACCATTTATAACCCCGACGAATTTCGAGGGCGAAATTCATTTTAGGGGGGGTATAATGTAATAACCCGAGATTTTATAAGATATATTATTTTTAATTTCTTTCATATCTTCTGTTGTACGATACAACAAGATTATATTGAGCTATACGCAACACCATATTAGCTTTCAGTATACGCAACACCATTCTTAGATTGTATTACACGCAATTTCAAGTTCGTTTGATAATAGTCATTCTACGCAACATTGAGTATATATATATATATATATATATTCAATGTATAAATGAAAAAATGGTTGGATTATGTTATAACGAAACAAAAAAGGATTCTTGCACTATACGTAACCCTGACTTGGCTTGCATTACATGCAATCACGACCTTCTTCGATAGCGTGTGTTGTACGCAATACCTGGTTTTACTAAACAACGATATGTTATTATAATATTATTATGAACTAGACGTTATGAATAGTATTAAATATATTTTGAATTTTATAACATTATTATTCATCTTACACATTTTCTAGAACATGGTATAAGAACAAAATAAATATTTCGGGTAAAATAAGTATTTTTCAAAAAATGCAGTTTTGTCGTCTTTTGATGGCACACCCACATTAAATCTATTTTTTGACATGTTTATAAGTTCAATTTTAAAAAATAAAATTATTCTTTGGAATCATCATACAAAATTTTACCTTCGATAAATTTTTCATATTATTCTAATAACTTTCATATTTTAATGAATAGTAAAAACACGCTATATTTTAATTAAAAACTTTTTTCATCGTAATAACTTATGTGGTTAAATTATAATATTGAATGGTTTTAAAGTATATATAGAATATATTTTTACCATTTAATATAATTTATGTCATTATCATTGATTTTACCTTGAATTCGTAGGTTAAATCAATTCAATCTTTTGCAATGTTTTAAAGAAAAACCCGTTTTCTTTCAACAACGGGATTAATTTTAATTTAATTTCTGAAAATTTTGTGTATTGAATTTGGAAAAATAGATTATATATTTCGAATAATTGGGTCCAAATTATGTTAATAAGCTACTTTTTATTTTTGGGAATTATGAATAGTAACTACGGTAAATTTTATTTACCATAGTTAAAGGTAAATCGGGTAATTAAGGGTAAATATAATATTATAAAATTACCCTAACACATGCAAAAATTCTATTGGATGGATAAAAGTAGACCCATATCACCTAAGGGTCATATTTGATTCATTTTATGGACTTTTGACCATGAAAATAATTTAATTATTATTAAAACCAAAGAAAGTGACAACATATCACTCTCTTAAATCTTATAAGTATAATAATTTTAATTTATTGATAAACATCATAAAAATTCAAACATGAATAGTATCCAGAAATCTAATAAAATTATCTACATCATGAAAATTTATTTAGAATTTTTAGGGATTAAATAACTATCATTAATGGTGATACATTAATGATGTAAAAATTATTTATTAAGTGAAAAATCAGTAATATAGTTTTTAGTGAAATAATAATACCCATTAAAAGGCCCACAATCCTGACCAAAACTTATTGGTAGTGTATATCTATACCATAATCATCCAATACCAAATATATAACCGTTTGGAGTCTTATAAAAGTGATTATGACACTTATATTATTTTATTTTAAATGATGCCAAAGTTGTCACCTTCATAATTTAAGAAATATAACAATTTAAATATTGTGATTTTAAGATGATAAATTCGAGTAAAAGTATTATTGTGAAAGGTAATAGATTTATATTAATCATAGGATTTTATTTTTAATTTTTATGCAAAAAATTATTATATTAAATAATTATACAACAATATTGTAGTAATTATTTTATTAAGAAATAAACCAAATAAATGGTTTTAAAAATAATAAAATAAATATTATATTAACTATTTAATGAGCTCCACTAATTTTATAGATACATATGAACTTTTATGAATCTATTAAAGCTTTTAGTTTGAACATATCTTCTGAATATATTTTATTTAAATTCATATAAATGAATAGTGTCAAAATTGACACTATTGTTATTTTATAAAAATAACATATTATAAAATTTTTTAAAAATCACAAAAATATTTAAAAATTATAAATTTAAATTTATATGGTCTAAATGTTATAAAGTATCCAATTATTGAAAATTCACAATAAATAAGTAATTTTTTGTTATAATTTAAAATTTAGAATGTTATTACCACAAATAAAATTAAATTGATTAAGGATAAATCAAGTTGATAATGTTTAAAATAATTTCCTAAAATGTCTAAATTTTATTGGTTGATTATATTACAACCCTATATCATCTAATATTATAATATGAGTCATTTTTTGAGGTTTTTAAGTGGGGTTAGAGTTATTATAAATTAATATTTTTAAGATTTCCAAAGGTTTCCCTCTCCTCCCTTATAAAAGGGCACCTTCTCCCTCTCTTCCTCACTCCACTTTGAGCCTTCCTGCTCAGCCAACCCCTTCCAAATATCTTATCCACTTCCCTAGAAACATCCTAGAGGTCCTGGTCTTCTTCAAAGACCAATTTTAGTGCCCTAAGATGAGGTCTCAAAGAGGCGCTTCAAAAAAGAGGTAATGTCTGTTACTGATTCTTTCAACTTTATTTCTTCTTCCACTACATATTATTTTG
The DNA here is from genome assembly GCA_963277665.1 of Viscum album. NCBI lineage: Eukaryota > Viridiplantae > Streptophyta > Magnoliopsida > Santalales > Viscaceae > Viscum > Viscum album. The sequence continues at coordinate 620,803,907 of OY728150.1, read as the reverse complement.
TTGTTTCATTATGAAGTAATAAAATCAGTTATTATAAGTATGAAACCAACCTATTTCACCATCTATCCATCATATGGAAAATGAAATCACCACGCGTGCGTACGTACGGAATACCGTCTCCACGCCGTGGTGAAATCTGTTTTTCCACCAACACCTTACATGGATGGGTATAATGGTGTAAATAATAACTATATACGGTTGTTATAACATCATACTGATTCTGATATATTGTACCATCCACTACAATTCTATTCTATAATTATGGGAACGATATCATCGCTCGTGCGTACGAACGGACTACCGTCTCCACGACGCGATGAGATTCATTCTCCATGTTAACCATACATGAATGATCATAAAGTTTATATAATGAATAATAATGAAATATATGAAATAATAATGATTCTATATTTATGTATATATATGTGTTTATTTCATCTATTTAGTTTCATTCAATTTAACAAGGAAACGAAAACAGCGTTCATGCGTACGTACGACCTACCGTCTCCATGAATAGTGTATTTCATTCCTTTTATCGATCTATAATATATATATGTATATGATGAATATATATAATATATAAATAATTTTTTACATTCTTGAATTATGTAAATCAGGATATAAGTAATAATATCAAGAACGACAAGTCGAAACACATACGATAAATGAAATGATTTTACCCAAAACGCTGCTTTAACATGGAATTTACAAAAGAACGGGTAATATAAAGTCATAAGTGAAACATATATGATATAATAACAATTAATATGATTCTTTAATAAGTCAATGACATTATTTAAATCGTTATATAGGATTTTCGTATACGTACGAAGCATATCGGGCCTAAGGTAAGGGATAATTTTTCAAATCTCATTTTTATCCGAGATTGCTTATTCGTAAGTATTTACTGGGGTTATTTCTATCATCCATATCCATGTTTTATAAAATTTTATTCATGTATGTTTAAACTAATTTTTACCCATTTTTACTTTTACCCCATGGTATGGAAGGAATCTTTCTTTTATTTACCCTACAAGGTACTTTTTTGACTTTTCCGACAAAAGTATGAGAAGAATGTTTTTTTAACATATACGGCATGAAAGGATTTTTACGGTTTTAGAAAGCATTATTTTCATGAATCTTCCTCCAAAATATTTCATGACTACTTTCAAAAAAATCCTTTTCTTTTAAAATTGCATGACATTTTGTGAAAAGAAAATGATTTTGAAGTAAAAAAGGATATTTTCCTCAAGAATTCATTTCAAGTGTTTTATCAAAACCATTTTCCATCTAAAATGACATTATTTCATATGTGTATGTTTCAAGTATAATGTCTCTATGATTTACATTATTTCACTTTTCTTATTATGAAATGATATCCATTTCTTTTATATGGATTATGTGATGATGGGATGATGTTTATGACACCCATTTTATTCGTTGGGTTATTATGAATGATGTATTTTTATTTTGTGGCACAAGTAAGAATGATTTCATTATAAGATGGGTGAGACCTATATCTCCCTCCAATGAATTGTGTAAAGATTTATATCTCATGATATAGACATGACTGGAACGGAAAGTTAAACTGGTTCAGTAATACAGGACTGGAACGAGGAGTGAACTCGATTTAGAAAGGGACTTTGTCCACTAAGATGGTCTTGGCAGCAATGCCTTGGATACTATGGAAATCATATAATGTGATTAATGGTTTACAAAATTACATGTTTTATTCCCATGATAATTTATTATGATTAAATTTTCTTCATGATCTATGCCTTACATACTGTCATGTTTTATGTCATTGCTCAAGATTTTGATGTTTAGATTTTGTGATCATGTTCATTTACATTCAAATGTCTAAGGAATGTTTTATGTTCTATATGCTTACCCTTAATGAGAATTTGAGCTCACCCCTTTTATGTGTTCTTTTCCCCAGGATATAAAGAAAGGTTTTAGGTAAGAAAAAAAAGGGATGATCTTTATGGGAGATGTTGAAGATTTTTCACCACGATTAGAAGATTATATTCTGAGTTTCCAAAGACACTAAACTATTACGGTCCTTGTGTGTATGTATTTTTTATGTATTAATTATTCCAAAAAATTAATGTAATATTTATGTACGTCAAGCTTCGGGTCTCTGCAGTTGGTATCAGAGGAAAGGTTTAGTCAACCTTTGGAAACTAGGATGCGAGAACTTTAATGAGATCCCTAGAGATATTTCTAAGTTTTGTCTAGGGATGTCCCTAAGATTAAGTATATGTATAGGTTATAGTCCTTGAATTATGGTAACAATATTATATTAAACCTAAGATGTTAGATATTTAATTTACTCCCCCTTTATTATGATTTTGTCCTCTCACACTATTCTTTTTGGGTTTTAGAAAATGGATGGAAACAAGATGATTCACGATAATGGAGGATATGATGGAAAGTGGAATGATATTCTTCATGAGAAACCAAATGAAATGGGATTTGGAAGTCCAAAAATCATTATTATTTCGAATCATAAATCTCATAATATGATCAATAAACTCAAATTTGGTAAGTTTCCTGACTCGGCTAATAAGAGAAAGATGGAGTTTCATGGTGATCATGGAGGAAAAAAGTTCAATTTCCCCTATGTAAATCATGTGGGAAGAGGCATCAAGGAGAATGTTTCAAAGGAACTAGAAGATGCTTTGGGTGTGGAAAAGAAGGAAATAAATCCAGTAAGTGCAAAGGAAAAGGTTCAGTTAACACCATGGATGAGGATAATGGTATTGCTACAACATCAAAAATGGTTAAATGTTTTAAATGTGGAATGTACGGGCATTATGCAAACCAATTCCCTAAGAGAAAGTCTCAGGAAGAGAATCAGTATGGGGGTAATATTTATGTTGATGATGATGAAGAGACTACAAATGATATATGAGATGAAAGAATTGTTGAAGCTCGGTCAGTGGTTTAAGAAGGTAGTGGAATGATTACATGTTTATCAAGTGTAATGTTGTATAAGTAATATCATGGTACTATGGAATAAAGAGACATCTAAGGATTGTTACACTGTTTTCTTTGCTTGAGTTTTGAAAGTGTGTGATGAATGGTACCAATATTTTTGGAAAGTAGATGATATGCGCATAATGAAGGGATAAGGAGAAAATTAAATGTTTGATAGTATTCATGAGCTCATGACTGATATAAAGAGAAGGTTATATCATGGTTTGAGTATATAGAATTTTTGGATTTTGGTATGTGGAAAGAATTAACTTTTGACAGCATTCATGTTTTCACTAAGGTTTAATGGGTATTCATTTTTGAAGAGAATACATGATTAAGGTATTCATATGATTGGAATGCGACCAACAATAAAATGGGGGATAAATGATGGTTGGTTGATGACATTTCAAGTAATAATTTTCTTTATACTATGAGCTTGGAATGAAGTATTTTAGATAAAGATTGGAATGGATTATATTGGACATATGATAGTATTGTTTAAGGATAGAAATTTTTTCGATATTATTGATGGGATATTATAGTAATGTAGTTTTAGAAAAAGGAAAACATGCAGGACGAGCAACATCCCATCGCGTCGGACAAGGCTGTGGGAATCGAACCCACAACTGAAGTGCGACTGGACTTTATCGCCTACCATTCGCCTACAGAAAGTCCCTGGTTAGTAGAAACTAGTTTTATTTTATTAAGCGGTATGATATATGAAGTATAAGTTCATTTTTGGAACCATATACGATTAATCTAACCATATGATAGACTTATAACTTTTGAAAACCTTTTGTTTGAAACAGATGGAATGACCCATCATTCTATCACATGATCTTCTAACACATCACGAATAAAAAATTCAACTTTATTTCTTTAAGGTATGAAGTGGAAATTTTTCAATTCACGAACAACAGTGAGATTGTACCAAAATCATGTAAGTATTACTTATAATTCATCAACTTTAGGGAAATGATCTTGAAAACCAAAAATGTTGTCCTAGTACTCTTATATCTAATTAATCAGATGGTACCTTAGATCATCACAAGTCTATGGCTTTGTGATTGTTGGATTTTTCATAGCCCTGTTCTCTACCACTCTCTATCAGAACATGATGGTTATATTTCTCTTCCATATCCATATTTTCACCTATGTTCTCCTATGTGGAAACTCAGTGATTAGTTTATTTGGGTAACCGTTACATTTCATACTTTAGTTTTTAAAGATAAGTTTTGGTATTCTTTTTTACGATGTGGGAAACTTTCAAGTAGAAAACCATTTATAACCCCGACGAATTTTGAGGGCGAAATTCATTTTAAGGGGGGTAGAATATTATAACCCGAGATTTTAAAAGATATATTCTTTTTAATTTCTTTCATATCTTCTGTTGTACGATAAAACAAGATTATCTTGCGCTATACGCAACACCGTATTAGCTTGCAGTATACGCAACACTATTCTTAGATTGTGTTACACACAATTTCAAGTTTGTTTGATAATAGTCATTCTACGCAACATTGAGTATATATATATATATATATATATTCAATGTATAAATGAAAAAATGGTTGGATTCTGTTATAAAGAAAAAACAAATGATTCTTGCACTATACGCAACCCTGACTTGGCTTGCATTACACGCAATCACGACCTTCTTCGATAGTGTGTGTTGTACGCAATATTGGGTTTTACTAAACAACGATATGTTATTATAATATTATTATGAACTAGACATTATGAATAGTATTAACTATATTTTGAATTTTATAACATTATTATTCATCTTACACATTTTCTAGAACATGGTATAAGAACAAAATAAATTTTTTAGGTAAAATAAGTATTTTTCAAAAAATGCAGTTTTGTCATCTGTTGATGGCTCACCCACTTTAAATCTAGTTTTTGACATGTTTATAAGTTCAATTTTAAAAAATAAAATTATTCTTTTGGATCAGGATACAAAATTTTACCTTGGACAAATTTTTCATATTATTCTGATAACTTTAATATTTTAATGAATAGTAAAAGCACGCTATATTTTTATTAAAAACAAATTTTTTCATCGTAATAACTTATGTGGTTAAATTATAATATTGAATGGTTTTAAAGTATAAATAAAATATTTTTTACCATTTAATATAATTTATGTCATTATCATTGATTTTACCTTGAATTCGTAGGTTAAATCAATTCAATCTTTTGCAATGTTTTAAAGAAAAACCAGTTTTCTTTCAACAACGGGATTCATTTTAATTTAATTTCTGCAAATTTTTTGTATTGAATTTGGAAAAATGGATTCCATATTTGGAATCAGTGGGTCCAAATTATGTTAATAAGATACTTTTTATTTTTGGTAATTGTGAATAGTAACTATGGTAAATTTTATTTACCATAGTTAAAGGTAAATCGGGTAATTAAGGGTAAATATAATATTATAAAATTACCCTAACACATGCCAAAATTCTATTGAATGGCTAAAAGTAGACCCATATAATATAAGGGTAGTATTAGATTTATTTTATGGACTTTGAACCAGGAAAATAATTTAATTATTATTAAAACCAAAGAAAGTGACAACATGTCACTCTCTTAAATCTTATAAGTATAATAATTTTAATTTGGTGATAAACATCATAAAACTTCGAACATGAATAGTATCTAGAAATCTTATAAAATTGTATACATCATGATAATTTATTTAGAATTTTTAGGGATTAAATAACTGTCATTAATGGTGATACATTAATGATGCAGAAATTATTTATTAAGTGAAAAATCAGTAATATCGTTTTTAGTGAAATAATAATACCCATTAAATGGTCCACAAACCTGACTGAAACTTATTGGTAGTGTATATCTATACCATAATCATCCAATTACCTAATATATAACCGTTTGGAGTCTTATAAAAGTGATTATGACACTTATATTATTTTATTTTAAATGATGCCAAAGTTGTCACCTTCATAAATTAATAAATATAAAAATTTAAATATTGTGATTTTAAGATGATAAATTAGAGTAAAATTATTATTGTGAAATTTAATAGATTTATATTCATCATAAGATTTTATTTTTAATTTTTATGCAAAAAATAAGTATATTAAATAATTATACAAAAATGTGGTAGTAATTATTTTATTAAGAAATAAACCAAATAAATGGTTTTAAAAATAATAAAATAAATATTATATGAACTATTTAATACGATCCACTAATTTTATAGATACATATTACCTTTTATGAATCTATTAAAGCTTTTAGTTCGAACATATCATCTAAATATATTTTATTTAAATTCATATAATTGAATAGTGTCAAAATTGACACTATTGTTATTTTATAAAAATAACATATTATAAAATTGTTTAAAAATCACAAAAATATTTAAAAATTATAAATTTATATTTATATGGTCTAAAATGTTATAAAGTAACCAATTATGGAAAATTCACAACAAATAAGTTATTTTTTGTTATAATTTAAAATTTAGAATGTTATTACAACAAATAAAATTAAATTGATTAAGTAAGGATAAATCAAGTTCATAATGTCTAAAATAATTTCCTAACGTGTCTAAATTTTATTTTTTGATGCTATTACAACCCTATATCATCTAATCTTTGAATATGATCATTTTTTGAGGTTTTTAAGTGGGGTTAGATTTATTATAAATTAATATTTTTAAGATTTCCAAAGGTTTCTCTCTCCTCCCTTATAAAAGGGCACCTTCTCCCTCTCTTCCTCACTCTACTTTGAGCCTTCATGCTCGGAAAACCCCTGAAAAATTCTCTTCTCCACTTCCCTAGAAACATCCTAGAGGTCGTGGTCCTCTTCAAAGGCCAATTTTAGTGCCCTAAGAGGGGTCTCAAAGAGGCGCTTCAAAGAAGAGGTAATGTCCGTTACCGATTCTTTCAACTTTATTTCTTCTTCCACTTATTCTTATTTAGTTGTTTCATTATGAAGTAATAACATCAGTTATTATAATTATGAAACCACCCTATTTCACCATCTATCCATCCTATGGAAAACGAAATCACCACGCGTTCGTACGTACGGAATACCGTCTCCACGCCGTGGTGAAATCTGTTTTTCCACCAACACCTTACATGGATGGGTATAATGGTGTAAAGAATAACTATATATGGTTATTATAACATCATACTGATTCTGATATAGTATACCATCCACTAAAATTCTATTCGATAATTATGGGAACGATATCATCGCTCGTGCGTACGTACGGACTACTGTCTCCACGACGCGATGAGATTCATTCTCCATGTTAACCATACATGAATGATCATAAAGTTTATATAATGAATAATAATGAAATATATGAAATAATAATGCTACTGGATTTATGTATATATATATATATATGTATTTCATCTATTTTGTTTCATTCAATTCAATAAGGAAACGAAAACAGCATTCATGCGTACGTACGGCCTACCGTCTCCATGAACGGTGTATTTCATTCCTTTTATCAATCTATAATATATATATGTATATGATGAATATATATTATATATAAATCATGTTTTACATTCTGGAATTATGTAAATCAGGATATAAGTAATAATATCAAGAACGACAAGTCGAAACACATACGATAAATGAAATGATTTTACCCGAAACGCTGCTTTAACATGGAATTTACAAAAGAACGGGTAATATAAAGTCATAAGTGAAACATATATGATATAATAACAATGAATATGATTCTGTAATAATTCAATGACATTATTTAAATCATTATACAGGAGGTTCAGATACGTACGAAGCATATCAGACCTAAGGTAGGATAATTTTTCAAATCTCATTTTTATCCGAGATTCCTTATTCGTAAGTATTTACTGGGGTTATTTCTATCATCCATGTCCATGTTTTATAAAAGTTTATTAATGTATTTTTAAATTCTTTTTTACCCATTTTGACTTTTACCCCATGGTATGGAAGTAATCTTTCTTTTATTGACCCTACAAGGTACTTTTTTGACTTTTCCGACAAAAGTACGAGAAGAATGTTTTTTTAACATATACGGCATGAAAGGATTTTTACGGTTTTACAAAGCCTTATTTTAATGAATCTTCCTCCAAAATATTTCATGACTATTTTCAAAAAAATCCTTTTCTTTTAAAATTTTATGACATTTTGTGAAAAGAAAATGATTTTGTAGAAAAAAGGATATTTTCCTCAAGAATTCATTTCAAGTGTTTTATCAAAACCATTTTCCATCTAAAATGACATTATTTCATATGTGTATGTTTCAAGTAGAATGTCTCTATGATTTACATTGTTTCACTTTTCTTATTATGAAATGATATCCATTTATTTTATATGGATTATGTGATGATGGGATGATGTTTATGACACCCATTTTATTCATTGGGTTATTATGAATGATGTGTGTTTATTTTGTCGCACAACTAAGAATGATTTCATTATGAGATGGGTGGGACCTATATCTCCCTCCAATGCATTGGGTAAATATTTATATCTCATGAGATAGATATGGCTGGAATGACAAGTTAAATCGGTTCAATAATACAGCACTTAAACGAGGAGTGAACTCGATTCAGAAAGGGACTTTGTCCACTAAGATGGTCTTGGCAGCAATGCCTTGGCTACTATGGAAATAATATCATGTACTTAATGGTTTCCACAATTACATGTTTTATTCCCATGCTAATTTATCATGATTAATGTTTCTTCATGATCTATGTCTTACATATTGCCATGTTTTATGTCATTGCTCAAGATTTTGATGTTTAGATTTTACGATCATGTTTTTTTTACATTAAAATGTCTATGGAATGTTTTATGTTCTCTATGCTTACCCTTACTGAGCATTTCAGCTCACCCCTTTTATGTTTTCTTTTCCCCAGGATATAAACAAAGGTTTTAGGTAAGAAAAAAAAAAGGGAAGATCTTTATGGGATATGTTGAAGATCTTTCACCACGATTAGAAGATTATATTCCGAGTTTACAAATACACTAAACTATTACGGTCCTTGTGTGTATGTATTTTTTATGTATTAAGTATTCCGCAAAATTAATGTAATATCTATGTACGTCAAGCTTCGGGTCTCTACACCCTCAGTTATGAAGCTTCGATTCAGGGACCAGATCCCCCAGTTTTACCTTCGGGTGGTGTGCCATTTATTCCACCACCCACAGAGCAGTGTTTTGTGCCTGATGTACCGGTAGGGGAGGAGTGCAGGCTGAGTGCACTCCACGATATTCAAAGACAAAGACCCCTTAGGTTTCGGGGTGAGCCTGACCCTCAGGTAGCAGAGGACTGGCTTGAGGCAGTGACCAGAGTCTTCCATTTGGTCAGGACACCAGTAGAGTAGATGGTGATCCTGGCAGCGAGCCTTCTGCAGGGCTCGGCAGGAAGATGGTGGAGTTTGGTTATTCAGACTCACGAAGAGGCGACCCTTGCATGGTCGTAGTTTGATAATCTCTTCAAAGATTAGTTTTCACCGGTTACCCTGAGAGCAGTACGTATACAAGAGATTCTTCATCTCCAGTAGGGAACCATGATGGTGGATAACTATTCATCGAGGTTTACTGACCTCTCATGGTACTCGATGGATATGGTCAGAGATCAGTACTTCAGAGCTCGGACTTTTGAGCGGGGATTGCGTAGAGATATCTGAGCTTGCATCGTCCCTATGAGCATTTTTACTTATGCTAGGGTGCTCGAGCAGGCTTTGGTGGTCGAGATATTCTTTGAAGAGCAGAGACAGTCATCAGTTGTCAGTAGTGAGCAAGCTGCAGCAAGGACCTCGGTAGTAGGGAGCCGACGTCAGGGACCCAGGCGTGGGAGACATTTTTAGAGAAGATCCCAGAACAGGGGATCTGCCATACAGTGTTCTCAGGGCGCATCCAGCAAGCCTCGAGAGAGGCGATGCTACTCATGTGACAGAAGGGGGCATCTCACTCGATATTTTCCAACCTTCCGTACTACTGACATGGGAGTAGTGGATTGACCACTGAGGCAGAGTCAATGTGTGGAGCAGACAGATCCGTGAGGAGGTGGACGTGGTAGGGGATCTAGAAGAGAAGCTGGAGGTGGTCGGAATTTTGACCTTTTACCACCACCACCCCCATGAGGTCCACCCCATGTTCAGGGAGTCGGTGGACAGAGGCAGGGACAGCTGCAGGCGGCAGAGGATTATGACCCAGGTACTCCCAGAATGATTAGAGGTACAATCTGTGTCTTTTCTACTTTGGATCCCATACTGATAGACATAGGTGGTAGTCATTCATTTCTGGTTGCTTATCTTTTTCGAGACCTTGAGATTCCAGTTGATTCGTTGACTCGACCCTTACGCTTAGAAACACCGACTGGGGAAGATTCATAGATCACACACCTCTGTAGACTGTGTGACTTGACCCTTGGAGGTGAGAGTTTCAGTTGGAACTTCTTGGTGGTAGCGTCGAGGCCTTACGATGTCATTCTTGGTATGGATTTGTTATCCATAGCTCATGCCCAGATTGACTGTTTTAGGCGAAGGGTGTGGTGTGTCTGCAGGGATGGAACGAGGTTCTCTTTTTTCGGTGAAAGAGAGACCCAAGAAGCGTTGGATGGACTCGTTTGTAGGAATGCACGACCGATTTCACATCAGTTGGCTAGCCTAGCCCCTTGGTGCATTAGATGTTACGAGTTTCCAGTTCCCAGCAGTAGTGGATGAGTACGAGGACGTCTTTCCGGAGGATGTCCCCGGACTACCACCTCACCAGGAGATAGATTTCTGCACTGAGTTGCAACCCAGGAAAACACCGATATCAACATCAACATATCGGATGGCTCCTATAGATCTTCGTGAGCTGAGGGTGCAGCTGGAAGACTTGCAGAAGAAGGGATTTGTGAGACCCAGCGTTTCACCCTGGGTGGCCCCAATGTTGTTTTCCATGAAGGCAGATGAGAGCTTGAGGCTATGTGTGGATTACCGGTGCTTGAATCAGGTGACTGTGAAGAACTGATATCCACTACTAAGGATCGATGAACTCTTCGACCAGTTAAGAGGGGGAAAATGGTTCTCGAAGGTTGAACTACGATCAGGCTATCATCAGTTGCGAGTACGGGATCAGGATGTACCAAAGATGGCTTTCAGATGTCGCTACGGTCACTATGAGTACTTGGTGATTCCCTTTGGCATGACGAACGCCCCGACGGTGTTTATGGGACTCATGAATAGGATCTTTCAGCCCCATCTATATCGGTTTGTAGTGGTCTTCATCGATGATACCCTTGTGTACTCTGTGTCTGAGGAGGAGCAAGCGAGGCACCTAAGGATGGTTCTGGACACACTCCAAGAGCATCAGTTGTACGGGAAACTCTCGAAGTTCCAGTTCTGGATACGGGAGGTCCACTTTTTGGGACACGTTATCTCAGCAGATGGTGAAGCAGTGGACCCAGCCAAGGTAGAGGTAGTGTTAGCATGGAAGACACCCCAGAGCGTGACGAAGGTGCGGAGTTTATTTGTGTTGGAAGACTACTATATGAGATTCATTATTGATTTCTCCAGGATTTCAGCACCCATGACAGCTTTGACCCAAAATGGGCAGCCTTTCTTGTGGACCAAGAGATGCCAGCAGGCTTTCCAGCAATTGATATAGAGTCTGATGAGCGCCCCGATCTTGAGATTACCATAGGAGGGTGTTGAGTACGTAGTGTTCAGCGATTCATCAGGAATCGGGCTTGGTTGTGTCCTCATGTAGAGGCAAGCGGTGATTGCCTATGGCCCACGCTAGTTGAGGCCCCATGAGCAGAACTACGCAACCCATGTTCTTGAGTTGGTATCGGTAGTCTTTGCGATGAAGATGTGGTGGAACTACCTAATGGGCGAGTGGTTTACCATCTACTCTGATCATAAGAGTCTTAAATATATCTTTTCTCAGAAGGATCTGAATTTGAGACAAAGGCGATGGATTGAGTTCCTCTAGGATTATGACTTTGAGAACGTTTACACGCCTGGGAAGGGGAATGTTGTGTCAGATTCTCTCACCAAGAAATCTAGTTCGCAGTTTCTGGATTAGGCGATGAGGCAGTTGGCATCCTTATAGTTATCCTTCGTGGATAGATATGAGGGAGCTTACCTTCAGTAAATGGTTGTTACCCCTCCACTCTTATAGCGAGTTAGAGAAGCACAGCTTGAGGATGCTAGTAGTGAGACTCTACTTGCTCTGATAACCACATGTGATGCTGCTGATGGATATTCAGAAGGTGGGGAGCACGTTGTTCTTTTCATAGGGCATACAATAGTACCGATAACGTTGCAGGAGGAGGTTCTGATGGAGTTCCATACATATCCTTTGGCAGTGCATCCAGGAGTGGAAAATATGTACAAGGACTTCCGGGTGCCAGTTCTGGTGGCCAGGAATGAAGAACAGTGTGGCATAGTTTGTTTCTCGGTGCCTTACTTGTCGGCAAGTAAAGGCTGAGCACCAGGTGCTAGCAGGTTTGACTCAGCCCCTTGAGGTTCCAGAGTGGATGTGGGATGGGATATCCATGGACTTCGTGACGGGTTTACCACATACGTCCAGGGGACACGATGCCATCTGGGTGATCGTTGATCGACTCACCAAGTCGGCCCACTTCCTAGCCATACAGGAGTAGAGTTCAGTAGAGAGCTTGGGACACCTCTATGTGCAGGAGATAGTCTGACTTCATGAAGTTCCATCCATGATCATCTCATATCGTGATGCTCGTTTCACATCCCAGTTGTGTGAAGGGATTGCAAGAATATTTTGGGACTGAGTTACGCTTGATCATGGAATTTCATCCTCAGACTGATGGTCAGACGGAGTGGACCATCTAGGTTCTGGAGGATATGCTACGAGCTTCCACACTTGACATCAGTCATAGATGGGAGGATCACCTACCACTGGTGGATTTTTCAGACAACAACATTTATAATTCTACTATTGGTATGGCACCATTCGAGGCTCTATACGAGCGACCTTGCAGGTCACCACTTTGTTGGACTGACCCAGGAGATTCAGCACTCATGGGCCCAAATAAGGTGAGAGATACTACAGAGAAGGTTCAGGTCATCCAGGAGTGGATGAAGACTGCACAGAGTCAGAAAAATTCTTATGCCGACAGGAGACGGAGGCCCTTGGAGTTCGAGGAGGGAGACCATGTGTTCCTTCGGGTCTCACCCCGATGGGGATTGCATAGGTTTGGTCGAGGAGGAAAGTTATCTCTGAGGTTCATTGGACCTTTACAAATTCTGAGTAGATTTGGTGAGGTGGCATATCTCTTGGCTCTACCTCCTCAGATGGACTGGGTACACAACGTCTTCCATGTGTCGCAGCTGCAGAAGTACGTGCATGATCCATCACACGTTATCGACTGGGGCGATCTGGACATCGATGATGGAGTGACCTTTGCGGAGTACCCCATGGAAATCGAGGATCGACAAGAAAATATCCTTCATGCGCGAGCTATTCCCTTGGTGCATGTCTGGTGGTAGTACGAGAATCTTCAGGAGAGCACGTGGGAGCAGGAGGCTCAGATTCATGTGCAGTACCCACATCTTTTTGAGTATCCTTGGTTTTGGCTTTTCGGGGATGTAAAATCCCTATGGTGGGTGTGATGTAATGTCTCAGATTTTTCCATACTTTATTTTTTAAAATTATGTGCGGATTATTTTGAGACCAGTCTTTCAGATGGCATATAGTTCTGAGGCCCGGTTAGCTCGGAACAAATGTTTGAATTTAATTAAATAATTAAATAACACGCGCATGAGGTTTTCCTGAAAAAGAGGAATAACTCTTAAATTGGTGCTCTGATTAGAAATCTGAGGGCGTTGTTGCATTTAGAGCAGCAGTTTTACCCTAGAAGAGACCTAACATCAACAGGCACAGGCTGGGGGTGAAATCTGGTTTTTGGACGTAAATGTAATAAAATATTTAATTTAAAATATTTTATTAAATCTGTTGCAGCGGATATCTTTATCCTTTTTAAATAAGGGCTAGCGCAGGGGTCCAGGGTTACAAACCTCATAACCCTGAAACCCTTGGTGGCTCTGGAGGCTCTGGAGAAGACCTCCCAACGCAGTGATGACGTTCTTGACGGTATTCGCCAGCGACGACGACGTGATGACCAGATCTTCGCCAAAGAATGCCACGGATCTAGGTAGGATGTTTAATTTTGATTTTCCTTTCCACGTTCTTGGTTCCTACGATGAACGCAGAATAATCTGCAAACCGGTTATCCCACAGATCGATCGTTTTGAGGGCGGGTGTGATATGGGGTTTTATCAGGAGATCAAATACTCAAGTTTCAAAATCTGTTGATTATTTTGGTTTTGATCTAACGGTGACGAACCTGAATCGTCGTGAACAATGATTGAGGTTTGTCCCTCTTGTTCGATTCTTTGTGTTTTTCTCACCGCATTCTTCATTGTTTTCTACGCGTTCTTGGAGGAAATCGATCATTATGCATTCGATTGTTGGCGCAACGATCCGAGATTGGAGATCCAACCTCAGAGCGATGTCACGGAGGTGTGACGATGGTTTCGGCGGACGATTCAGAGCGGATCGACAGATATGAGTTTTCGGGTGTTTTTTTTTCAAAGGGATCATTCGAGGTTTATGAACTGATTTAAGGACCGAAAACATCTGTTTCAGTATTCGTATGATGAAACAGACCAACCCCTGGAGTATTGGGACGATCGGACGAGAAACCGTGGACCCAGAGGATCAGCCGCGGCGCGAGGAGGAAGACGGCGTTTCTGGAAAAATCCTGACTACATGGCGTGTAGTATGGGCTACACGGTGTGTGTTCGTCAGTGGACCACCTGGAATGTACTCTGAGAGTACACAAACACGGGTTGGGTACACGGCCAAGGAAACGACGTGTATACCCCTCCCCGACCAAACCCGACCAGATATACGGGATACCCCGTGTACTGGTACACGGGAAGGAGACACGGACAAAGACCGTGTACGGGCACATGTCCAGCGTACACAAAGTGAGCCCCAGGTGCTCAGACACAGCGTGTGATTCTTTACACGCCGTGTAGTTACTTTCTATTCGATAAGAGAAATGACACGGTCCATTTACACTGGCAGTACCCAGAGTCAAGGAACACGGTGTGTAACCCTATTATATGTCGTGTAGTCCAGTTTTACACAGCTTGGACAGGTGACACGGGCTTTTCACACGGGCAGTACCCGAAGTCAAGGAACACGGCGTGTAACCATAATACACGCCGTGTAACCCGTTTCACATGGCTTGAGCCAGTTTCCTTCTGTGACTTGGACTAGTTTCCTTAGGTTTCGTCCCCTTGGTCTTTCTCCTGAAGGTTTTCGGTATCATTTCCTACATACAAGATTATGATCCCATCTACAGGACATCCTAAATAGAGTTTTTGTAATCCCCTCTATGAGACTTAGATTCGGATCCTCTATTCATTCTTAGAACCCTAGGAAGAGTTCTTAGTATCGATGTGACCAACTTTACCTGGGCGCCGATCCTCTTCTTATGGGATTAGCACAGACTGAGTTGTTGGAATCACCCCATGTCTATTGGTTGTCATCCTCATCTAAGCATCATTTCCCAAGTACATGTGGGGTGTGTTCTCCTGGAATGAGTACTTCGTAACTCTCTCTTCAGACCTAGGAGTGTGTTCTCCCAGTTGCATTCTTAGTGAAATCCTTGAGATGGATCTTAGTGGTGGTATTCATGATAGTCGATCGTGCATGAGTATATCTAGATATTCTTGTTATATGTTCGGTAGAAATATATTGTGTAGAGATGACTGTATCTTTCCTTTATGGTATTTTCCCTTGTTGTGTTTCCTTTGTGGTTTTGGGTTGTCCTACGAGGTATTGCTATACTCACCCCTGCACGGGCTTTGCCTGCACGTGTAGTGTTTTGTGCAGACGAATGAGCCTTTGACAGGATTCTAGGCAGACAAGGACCAGACGGTACTCAGCGAGATCAGACAGGGCGAGGTGTGTTCCTACGGCTACAGACTGCAGTCCCATCACATTTCTTTACAGGTTGGACTTTGTTATGGACTCTCTTTTGGTTGTCTTGTACTTTTGGCCCAGGGTTTTACTTTCTTTTACTTTACATTCCTGTCATACTCTGTTGGTTGGGTTTTAGCATATGCATGCATCTTTTCATTTTAATAGGTTTTACTTTTCAGCTTTGTGGGCTTGGAGATGTGTGTACATGTGTACAGGTTTATAGGAAATGCCTCCCATGATAGTAGTATGCCTACTCGGTACTAGTCACCAACCCCTGACCTATTGGAGGCGGGCTTGGGGGAGTTGCGGCTCGGGCCCCACTGGGACGATTTGTGACAATGTCCTAAAACCTATGAAGTCTATAAATCCATTTTATTCGTAGTTGATTTCCTTATCAAGTTATAATTTATCATTTCTATTAAAAAATATTTATTAATTGGAATCATTTATATTATATACATAAAAGAAGTTGCAAGGTTTCATGGAGTACCATATAACATTTTAATAGATCGAGGTGTGGGGTTTATCTAACTGTTATATAGATGACTAAAAAAATATTTAATTAATGATTTTACTTTTTGCACTAGATATGATCCTCTGAACAATTGATTATCTA
Source organism: Viscum album (assembly GCA_963277665.1). Lineage (NCBI taxonomy): Eukaryota > Viridiplantae > Streptophyta > Magnoliopsida > Santalales > Viscaceae > Viscum > Viscum album. Next base: position 620,787,313 of record OY728150.1, on the reverse strand, counting down.
AAAGGACCGTTCAAACACGAGAAGATATATTAAGATCATATTCAATGAATTTAAAAGGTAGTTGGGATCAATATCATTCTTTAGTAGAGTTCTAATACAAATAAAGTTTCAATTATATAAATTAACTAAAACCATAATAGGATTTATGTGGGATGATGTGAAAAAATCTAAATTATATGGATAAAGTAGAAGAGAAAATTTTGTTATGACATTATCGTATTTAACGATTATCAGAGATGATTCAAATTATTTCATAACATATTAAACAATAAAAATATTGGCAGAAGATATACAGTAATAATTATCAGAGAGATTTGAAGTTCAATGATGGGCATTGGGTATTCCATGGAACATCACCAAGGAATTGTTTTATGATATTTTGTAATAATGGAATGTTAAACACAAGATATATTGGCCCCTATGAAATCCTTAATTTTAGGCATGGTAGAATATCGACTGTATCCATTAACCCTATCACAAGGGCATGATGTGTCCCATGTATCACTCTTAAATAAGTAATAGAAGATATATCACATCAGTTAAACTCATAGTTTGTACAACTAAAACATGATATCTATTACGAGGGATAGATTTTAAAGATATTAGATTATAGAGAAGATGTTCTCTGAAACAAGACCACTTATATGTTTTAAAATCACCCAAGGTAACATATGTCAGAGTAAACAATTTGAGAACCTGAATATTTAACAAGGTGTAAATACCCTAACATATCTTCATTTGAGTAATGAAATTTCAAATCAAAAAATTAATTTAAGGTGGTGTAAAATTAAATACTAAACTTATTTTACTATTAACGTGTTTAATTTGGCACTTCACATAAAACACATAACTAAAAAGAATCATGATATATATTTTTGAGATAAAATATTATAATATAAGATAAAAACTAATAAATTATGTGAGTGTGATTTGAATCATGATAATCAAAATTATATGATAAAAACCACAAGTTAATAAAGTGTCCATTAATATGGATATTTCATCCTCATGCATTTCCTTCAAGATCATGCCATCAATTATAATTATGGAAGGACGTGAATTTTTTTTGAAAAAAAATAGACATTATGAGATAAAATTATGTAATATCATGATCAAATTTTAGGGAAGAATATAATGTTATACATTGGAATGTAATATTACCAATATATATATATATTCATTTGATATATTACAAATGGATATATAGTCATTGGATATATGGTCATTAGATATGTGGTTACTGATTATAGTTGTTTGTAATAGGTATATCGATTATTTTATAGTTAAAATTAAATAATGTGCTATACATAAAATATTTGAAATGTAATTGAAAATATTAAATTTTAATGATGAAAATATTAATTCAATTCTAAAAACATCTTTTATTGTAAATGATTTTTTTAAATAATTTCTTTTAAATTAAATTAATTTCACTTAAAGAATAATTTATATAAAATATATTTAAAAAATAAAAAAATTATGGGGGAAAAAAGAAAACAACATCTAATTAATGATTAAAGGGGTACAGGGAATTAGAATTCAATGATTATTGGTCAACAAAAAATAGATTAATTGAAAATATAATTTTTATTATTTTTATGCATTATCTAAATTGTGAATTTCTCATATATGGAGTATAAAATTTAAATAAATGTGTTTTTAAATATTCAAATAAATTAATTGACATTCATATGATTATTATTACTTGTTAAGGAAAAATAAAAAGTCACATTAATTGAGAAACTACTTTAAAAAAAATTGTGTTATTTGTGTTTCTTATTTAAAATTAATTATAATAACATTGTTACATTGAATTTAATAAAATGGATTTTATTTTTTTTAACTATTTCATTGATATTATGTAATATGGTTATATTATTTTTTGGTAAAAAGAATAAGATAATAAGATAATAATTAATAAGCATAAAATGAGCTAAAATGAATTAAATTAAGGGGTAAATTCATAATATATGTATTATATTTTCAATAAATTGTGTTTATATGGGAACTTGTGACCCATATACAATATATTTACACTTTGGATCCTCTTTACTAGTAAAAATTCATTCCTTACACATTAATGTATTTGAATTTACCGAAATGCCACTCAAAACCCCCAATAAAAGGACCCCTCCTCTATCCACTTCAATTTAAACTTTTATTGTCACTAAATCATGAATATTTACCAATTTTCCATATAATAAATCTATACTAAACATTCGTTATCTTAAAATATCAAGAATGAGGCCAAAACCACCATTTCAAAGAACTTGTTGGAGGAGTGAATCCACCATTTTTAGCAACTAGTTATTCACGATATCATTCAAATAACATCTCATCTACACAATCTATCAATATCATTAAAAAATATAAGTATATTTTCTTTAAATCAATTTAATTTTCAAAATATTACATGGTTATAATATAACTCTAGACTCTTACTATATCCTTAGTATAACATGTTGTTATTTGGGTCGGTTCAACTACCTTCACGAAGGATATTATACCATCCTTACATTTTCCAACATGAATGAGTATAAAGGTATTAATATTGAAAATATATTTTATTAAAGAGTATTTTATGTTATTAATATGGTTTTCATATGGTGAGAAATTAATTATTGGTCATTTTAAATTAACTCGTTGTTTTCAGTAAAACCCAACACATGCTATTTGATGATTCAATTGTCACAAAATGTACCCATAAATTCTATTAAATGAACATAGAATTGACTAAAAAATTGAAATAAATGATCCCTATAAATTTACAATCTTGTAATTATGGATGTTTTATCAAATTACAAGGATCAATATCACTAGTATGATACTTTTATGAAACAATATAAATTGCAAACCTATAATGATAAGAATAAACCATAACTAATAAATATCTGAGTAATAGGAGAATATAATTGAAGAGTATTAAAGTAAATAAATATTAATAAGGCTATAAAATAATTTATTAATATGTTTATGATTATTATACATAAATTTCATCACTTTCATGGAAGTCGATAGTAAAGATAAGGGTTTCGAATGTGATGTAATAGGGGCACGAACCCTAGGCTGATGCTATCTGCCTCTCCTAAGTGATGATTGTGGAAACAGTGTTGTTCCCTCCTCACCCGTGGGAGGTGGGACCTCTGGCATCCAACAGGAGGGCAGGGCCTTCTTTCTACCCCTTCTCTAACCCGGACTATCATCATCTCTTCCTGAATGCTTTGTTTAGTCCCACGGTTGCAGATGTCATCGATGGTCTCCCCAATCTTTATATTTCATCTTTAGAGTTCTAAAAACCCACCACGCTCTTGAAACACACACTAGTGTCTTGGTTTAGATAGAAGAGACCAACACATGATTTATTTTATAGGTTTTTTCTAGTATTGGGATCTTCATGAGAGGAAGACATTGGGTTTGCTTGACAATCAGCATATCATGATCCGATTTGCATCTGAGGAGGACCTCATCAGAGCTTGGTCAAGTTACCCCTATACTATTGATGACTTTAGATTCATCCTTTTTCATTGGTCTTTCGAATTCCACAAGAAGTGGGATCAGCCTTTGATTGCGGTTTGGGTATGTTTTCAAAATGTTCCTTTTACATTTCCAAAACCAGAAATTATTAGGATGATTTGTAATCTAGTAGGTACATTTCAATGTTCTAATATTTTTAATGATGCGGTTTGTCACCCTATTAATCCACGGGTCTGTGTTGAACTATATCCATCCCAAATTCCTTTTGAGTTTGTATGGATTTCTCCCGGTGAGGAAAATAGGTGTAATCTGTGTGTGATTTATGAAAACTGGACTAATTTTTGTTCTACCTACAAGCATTTTCAGACTCATCAGATGCTTGTTTTCAGGTTTATGTAATACGATGGGGTCGGGGAGTTGGTAACGAGGTTTGATCGGTGTAAAAGCGACCGAGCCACTCGACGGAGTTTTGGCACCGGTGAGTCCATCCCAAAAAAAAAGGATAGAAGATGGAGGCAAGGGTAATATCCCATAAGAATGTGAGGAGGATGGATCGAGTCAATCAACAACAGGTATAGAGGGGGAGCTTGGGACATAAACTGTTAAAAAAGGTGGAGGAAAATAAAATTTTTAGTATTCCAGTGGAATGAAATGTGTCTCTTGAGGGGATGTCTGGAATGGATCAGGTGAAGAAGGCCTCAGTATCTCAGGTTTAACTATAGGTGTCTGAGGTATTCCACAGGCTATAGCAGGATCTTGATTGACCTTCTGTTAGTGAGCTGAAGGATGATGGTCTGGTCTTGTATGAGGCTGCTCAAATGGACGAACAGTTGAATAGGAGTAATGTAGTCATGGTTCAGTTGGTTGGTGGGGAGGAGGATGCCTCTATAACTCCTTCCACAAAGGTGTTATCATTAGGAAGTGGTGAGGTGTATAAGGGGAGGTAGAAGGATGCAGCGGATGTGGTTATTTCAAACGAAAATGAGAATCCAGGGGGTTCATATCATTTGATCTGGACATCTATCCACATGAGAAACAAATTTAAATGCCTTTATGAGGTGGGTTTGAGTTCTGATCCCTCTATATCGGTTCATGATGATTGGTTCTCATATAAGTATACTAATTAAAGTTAACCCGAACTCTCAGAAGATGGAGCTTTATGTCTGAAGAGTAATCAGAGTCTTAAGAGGAGGTATGGGAGGAAGTTTTACTCTTCCTTACCACCTCCAATGGAGACTCAGTCTACAAAAAATACAAACAACAAGAAGATTTACAATGATTTTTTCAGAAACGAGGGACAAAGGGACCAAATAACTCAACCTTTGGATTTACTTATAAGATCTAAGGAAGAAGTGATTGAGCAGGTTTTACTTCTTAATGAAACTGAAGAGGAGGATACTAAAATGATGGTGCCATCACTAAGGGTGACTCTTAAGGAGGAGAAAAAATCGTGGGTTTACAAACAATATCTAATTTTGTTGGGGATTTAAATAAAGGGAAGACTTACATCGAGGAGTACATTCAGTACTAGGATTAGCTGGCTTCTGATTTTGAAAAGAAAATGATGGAGGTTTCAAGTACCCAGGTCACTTATTTATCCTATAAATTTTTTAGGGAAAAAGATTCTGGTAATCTCATTTTACATTTTAGTGACTCTTTTTAAGATATGTTTTGGTGGGTTGTTATAAAAGTTTATCTTGTTAGAGATATCTTCTCTGGGACCATTTCTGGTTTAACATTTGTAGCGGTTTTGAAGTGTAACGTCCTGGTACCGGGTGCCCCGAATCTGATTCACCACAAGACCTCAAGCGCATTTACCCAAACTCCAGAGGCTGCCAACTAGCAGCGAGGACCCAGGTATGATAGTGGGGAAACTATGCCCTCATTTGTCAAAGTGTAGCGCAGCGGAATTTAAATAAAACATACAATGACAGCGGAAGTAGTAAACCATACACAACTGAAATAAACAACAGGAGTGGATACAACCAACAGTATATAGAAAATGATGCAACATGTCTCAAGTTCTAAGAAAACAGCCAAAACATGTTATACATCAATACAGTACAACAAAGAGCAGAGTACATCAAATCAAGCAAAACAGCTAGCAGCGGCATCGTGAGCCTAGGATCGGTCACATGCCCTCCTACTCCTCAGCAACAGTCAAGTACCTATATAGGGAGTATTTCCCCTATCTACACCTGCAGAAATGTAATCTGTTTGGGCCGAAAAGCGTGACCCAAACAGGGTGTGAGAAATATATCTCAGTAGGCACCCACTAAAGGCCCGTGCCCAACTGCGTGCTAACATGCAACAATAGTGTGCAGAAGTAAAATGAAATAAAGTAAGCAGTACTCAAAAGTAACTAACTACTAGTTATATTGTCATTTTTAATATTCTTTTAATCCATTTAATATAAGAAATCACCACAGTGAATTTCTAGTAAACAACTAGTGTCCTCAGACATGTAAACTCCTACCCTCGGGTAACGAGTATCCAACACAAGAATCTGCCCTCAGGAATAACAGAGTTTTCCCTCAGGCATAGGTAGTGCTGCCCACAGGCACAGAGTCAGCTTCCCACAGGCATGGAAGAAGTTGCCCTTAGGCCGAAATAACTACAGCCCTCAGGCTAAACAGTGCAGTGCCCAAAGGCTAATCACAACAACGCCCTCAGGATAAACAGGTAACCGGGTCATGCCCAACATATCAAAATTCCGTAAATAAGAAATTCCTCTTAAGGAAATTCTACAATTACTACATTAAAGGCATACCCTCGGGTATCCTGGCCAAACAACTAAACAGTGAAACACACCCCCGGGGTGGTTCCGGATCCAAGCAATGATCCCAACCAGCATTTTATTATCACAATTTAATCACCTATGCAATTATAGGCATTAAATATAGCAACGACCTCAACCACACGACACCCCAACATGGGTTCGTGGAACGAAAATGCACAAAACCGCATGACAGTTGGAAATTTACACCAAGCCACCTACCTTATACGCCAACGAACGTTATACCTAAACGCCGACTCCAGAAACGCCCAAGAACGGCGTAGATATAACGAAGAAAAAAATCCAAACAAATGTAAATAACTCCTGTTAGGAGAAGAATTGGTAAGAACCATCCAAGGAGGTGGAATCCCTTACCCGTGCGGTTCCAACGAGATCGTCTGAGGTAGAAACCGATTCCAGACGAACACCCGGTGGATCTTCAAAGGTATGGCCTCCTCCTTTGGCTAAAAATCGGCTCAAGTGTCTCCTCTGCCAAATGAGGAGGCCACTGCCTATTTTAAGCTGAAAAAACAAAGTATACGGAGTGTACTTCTGAGTACACAGCGTGTACTTCTTTCATTTAATTGTTCCTTTGGCGGCACCACCACACTGTTCATTCGTCGACAAGAGTACACAGCATGTACTCCTGAGTACACGACGTGTACTGCCACCCAGCTGGTAGCGACTCCATTGCCTTACTATTTAAGCCTGTCGACTGACTACGCACCGTGTAAGGTACCACTACACGGTGTGTAGTCGGTTCCTACACCCCTCGTCGCCGACATGGCTACACGCCCCGTGTACCCATCCTACACGGCCAAAATTACACGGCGTGTGGAAAAGTACACGGCGTGTAGTTCCAAAATTTAGGATTTTCCCCCATTTTCCATATTTTCTCAAAAACACTTAAGGAAAAGGAAAAAGAAGAAACTCGTACCTCAAAAATAAGAATCGGGTTCTTTCAAACTTCCCCCCTTATAGAAATTCATCCCCAAATTTCCCTTCCAAGGGTGGAGAAGATAAATCTCAGAACAGATCTGGCCACTGAGCACATACGTCGGCCTCCCGCTCCCAGGTCTCGTCCTGCACTTGGCCATGCTGCCATAGCACCCGTACGAGAGGAACTGACCGGCCTCGGAGAACCTTCGTGCTCCTATCAACGATACGAATCGTATGCTACTCAGAGGACGCATCTGCCTCCAGCTCAACCTCCTCAGGCTGAAAGACGTGAGATGAGTCTGAATGATAGCGACGCAACTGAGACACGTGGAAAACGTCGTGCATGGATCAGTACCATTGTGGTAACTGCAACCGATAGGCAACTAGCCTGACTCTCTCCAGAATCTCGAATGGCCCCACATACCTCGGTGAAATCTTACCCTGTCTCCTGATCCGCTTATGTCCCAGACTCGGCGAAACACATAGAAAAACCTGATCCCCGACCACGAACTCCAAAGGTCGTCTGCGGCGATCAGCATAAGACTTCTGACGAGACTGTGTGGTAGCCATCCGCTTCCGTATCAACTGGACCTGCTCAGATGTCTCCTGTACGAGCTATGGCCACAGTAAAGCTGCATCACCTGCCTCTAACAAGCACAAAGGTGATCGGAATGGCCTACCATATAAATCCTCGTAAGGTGACATCCCAATAGTCACCTGCAAACTATTGTTATAGGGAAACTCGACTAAGGGTATATGCTTCTCCCAAGAGCCCCCGAAGTCTAGGATGCATGCACGCAGCCTGTCCTCTAGCACATATATTGTATGCTCTAACTGGCCATCGGTCTGAGGGTGGTATGATGTGCTCAGAAGCACCTGTGTACCCAGCACCCTCTGAAAACTCTGCCATAAACGAGATTTAAAGCGGTCATCCCTATCAGAAACGATAGAACAGGGGACCCCATGAAGGTGTACAATCTCTTGGATATACAGCCTTCCGAGTTCATCCACACTGAAGGTCTCCTTGATCGGAAAGAAGTGAGCTACTTTCGTGATTCTTTCCACAAAAACCCACACGGCATCATTGCCTCGAGGTGACCTTGGCAACCCCGTCACGAAATCCATTGCGACATCATCCCATTTCCACTCTGGAATGGGTAACTGCTGTAACAGCCCAGCTGGCCTCTGGTGCCCTGCCTTCACCTGCTGGTAGGTGGAACACCTCATAACAAAACCACCTATCTCTCTCTTCATACCCGGCCACCAGTACTGACGTATCAAGTCTCGGTACATCTTAGTAACCCCGGGATGAACTTCCCAAGCTGAAGCATGAAACTCCCGCATCTTCTCCTCGTGTATATCCCCTGGAACCCATACACGTCCATGGAAATGAAAAACATCATCATCGCCTATCGTCCAACCGGGAGGAGGGTCCTCACTTCCCACCGACTCCTATAGAAATAGTCCTTCTGGATCAGATAGCGGCCTCATCCTCACTCTGTCCAGGAGGGTAGATGTCACAGCTAAAGAAGAAAGATAAGTCTGCTCCTGACCGTCATGCACCTCCAGATTCATCTCAGAGAACAAAGCCATGAGCTGCCACTCACCACTGGCATCCTACACTGCTTTCATCTGAGTCTTCCTACTCAGTGCATCAGCTACTGCATTACCTTTACCAGGTGTATAGGCAAGCTCAAAATGGAAGAAGTTTAGGTACTCGACCCACCTTCTCTACCTCAGATTCAGGTCACGCTGAGTAAAGATATACTTGAGGCTTTTTTGGTCGGTGAAAATAACAAAATTCTCCCCCAATTGATAATGTCTCCAACAGCGCAATGCATGAACAACTGCAGCCAACTCGAGATCATGCGTCGGGTAATTACTCTCATGTGGCCTCCACTACCGAGACCCGTATGCAACAACTCGATCGCCCTGCATCAACACTGCTCCCAGCCAAATACCAGATGCATCACAGTAAACTGTATAGATCTTCCCCTACTCTGGGGGTATCAGGATTGGTGCGGATGTCAACCTTCCCCTCAGGTCTTGAAAAGATGTCTCGCAAGATTCTGACCAAACGAACTTCACACCCTTCTTAGTCAGACCCATCAATGGTGCTACTAAGTGGGAGAATTCCTGTATGAAGAGTATGTAGTAACCAGCCAGCCCTAAGAAACTACATATCTCAAACACGTTCTTAGGCTGCTCCCAGAAAACTACTGCTCTCACCTTCTCTGGGTCTACTGCAACTCCTGACTCTGAGATGATATGACCCAGGAAGTGAATCTGGCCCATCCAAAAGTGGCACTTTGAGAGCTTAGCATATATCCGATGCTCTCTCAGTGTACTCAATACGATCCCTAGATGGGTGGCATGGTCGTGTCGAGTGTGAGAGTACACCAAGATGTCATCCATGAATACTACCATAAAAGAATCAAGATACGGATGGAACACATGATTCATCAGAGCCATGAAAACTGCTGGAGCATTTGTCAGTCCGAACGGCATAACCGTATACTCATATGGACCATACCTACTCCTAAATGTTGTGAGAGGTATATCAGATGTTCTAACGCACAGATGATGATATCCTGATCTCAAGTCAATCTTCGAGAACACTCATGCTCTACGAAGCTGATCAAACAAGTCATCTATCCTCAGCAAGGGATATCGGTTCTTAACCGTCAACTGATTCAGCTTCCGATAATCCACACAAAGTCTGAGGGTACCATCCGTCTTCTTCGCAAAAAGGACCGGAGAACCCCAAGGAGATGTACTGGGTCGGATAAAACCCTTCGCATGTAGCTCCTCTAACTGCCTCTTGAGCTCCTGCAACGCAGGCGTGGCCATCCTATAAGGAGGAATGGACACCGGTGCTGCTCCTGGCACAATCTCGATAGAGAAATCCACCTCATGCACTGGAGGTAGACCTGAAAATTCATCTGGGAAGACATCCCTAAAATGATCAAAAACCAGAGGGAAATCCGTATGACAAGTCACATGATCATCCAGATATAAGCTCAAAATATGGGATGTGACTCCACCTCGCCCATGATGCTCTGGTCCAGCTCGACTCGCCTGAACATCCCATTCGCCCTTGTATAGAAACTCCCCGCCCTCTGGTGACGTGAAACGCACCCTGCGACGATAGCAGTATACAAAGGCTCGAAAGGGAACCAACCAGTCCATCCTGAGAATGACTTCATATCTCATCATCTCTAAGACATAGAGGTCCCAAAGGAAGTGACACCCACCAACCTCAAGGGGGCACTCCTTATACTGACGCACACCTGTCGTCCTAGTCTCCAATGGAGTGTCTAGCATCATGATATCAGAAGAAGTAGAAACACATAGCCCAAGGATCTCCATAACGGGTACATATATGAAACTATGTGTAGCACCTGAATCGAAAATCACTGAAGATAAGACAGAAGCTACTAGAATAGTACCTCTAACTGTAGAAGGTCCAAGATCCTGCTCCTACTGGGTCTGTTGCACTGCATATGCATGCCCAGTGCCGTAGCCCTATGACATAGCCTGGATACCCTGAGCTATCCCGCCCTATTGCCTCTGCGATCCTGGTTTCTGGCTACCACGGACACGACCACCATCTCTTCCTGCACGCCCTAACGCACTCCAGTTCCCTAACTGGTAAGAAGCCATTGGTCCTTCTCCCGCACGCGAAGTCTGCACAGAACCCCTCTCACTAGCCGCTAGTGGAAACGCCCTGCAAAAGCGTTGTAGATGACCCAACTTGCCGCAAGCTCGGCACTCCACTAGGTCTCGTGGAAACTGTGGCCTCTTGTTCCCCTCTCTACCACACTGATAGCACGTAACCTGGCCACCTGAATCATTCTTCTGACTGGTACTGCCGCCCTGAGAAAAGTCCATCTGTCTCTTCCTCTTGCCAACAGAAATAATACCAGTAACTGGTGCTGAACTACCCTGGATCACACCACTCGATTCCCACAGGTCCCTCTCTGTAATCAACGTCTGGTTCACAATCGCGTGTATAGTAGGAAACCTAAAAACATTCACCAATGCTCGAATGTCATACCGAAGACCATCTTAAAAACTTCTGGCTCTCAACGTCTCATCACCCACCAGAACGAGTGAAAAACGCTGAAGATCCGTAAAACGAGCTGAATAGTCCATCACCGACATGGCGCCCTGCTGCAGATTCATGAACTCTCGAGATCTATCTTCCCTCAGCGTCTCGGTAAAGAAGAAGTCATAGAAGACTGCCTGAAAATCTTCCACTCCATGTCCCTGTAATGCTCTGTCTGGGTGGTAACATCCCACCACCTCTTGGCCGAATCACGCAGCATGTAAGTCACGAGCTTGACCCTCCGCCATAGAGGCATCTCAAGATGCTAAAAAATAGTCTGCAATGATCCTAGCCAAGACTCCGCAGCCTGTGGTCCGCCATCCCCTGAAAACATAGGCGGATGCTGCTGCTAGAAGATACGAGTCAGCTTAGCCATAGATTTAGCAGCCTGCGGTGCTCCCTGAAAGGTCTGCATGAACCGCATAAAGCCTTTATGGAATTGCACCTCCGCGCATATGTCCGGTATAACAGCTGGCGCCGCATCTGGCTCTGCTGGAGGATTCACTGGTAGCCCATGGCCCACCATTTCTAGAGTATAGTCGCCGCCGCTCTCCTGGAGAACAACGCACAGTCGTCTAGGCGACATGACACTACAAGGTCAAAAGCACGCCTCAGATTCATGATTATTAAGACCGAAAAGCGAAGGAACCACAAAGGAAATAAGAGGAAGGGGCATTTCAAAATTTGTAAAACAAGACTACACGGTGTGTATACTGACTACATGGTGTGTACTTGACTTCTCCCCCTCTGCCCGGGTCCTTTTACACGGCTAAGACACACGGATTCTGTTGAAAAAAAACTACACGGCGTGTATAAAATCTACAGGGCATGTATGGTGTTATTTTCCAACTGCCTGTGTCGCTTGTGACATGGCCGACTACGCGGATTGACACTAAACGACGTGTTACACCCGCACACGGCGTGTACACCATCCTATTTCCTAGCCACACGGCTAACTCCACACAGTTTGTCCTCGGACAAGACTACACGGCGTGTCCCACAGGTACACGGCGTGTTCAAGGAGAGGTGACACCGGCCCGTGTTGTTCGTTACACGGCCGCGTCCCCAGGCCACACTACACGGTGTGTTCATCATTGGCATGACATGTTCTGTACAGGAGTTCACTAACCCGTGTTGTTAGTTACACGGCCGGACTCCGAGTCACACTACACGGCGTGTACAAAAGATACACGGCGTGTTTTACCCAAGCATTTTCCTACCCCGTGTCGCTGCCCACACGGTTTGTGACACATGAAGAGACTACACGGCGTGTACTCAGGGTACACGGCGTGTACTCAAAAAGTTTATTTTTCTTCTCGAACGGAAGAACATACACGGCATGTATACTAGGTTTCCAGACAGTATGCCTCAGAAACGTCCCCAGAACCCAGAAAAATACCGTAAAACAACACCGAAGTGTCAAATTCTGACCCGTAGGGGCCCATACTCCCCACGAATCAAAGTTTGACATCTCATATGTGTTATAACCAATAAACAGTCAATGATCCACCAAATTCCGGTCAATGGGGGCCCATACTCCCCAAAAACCAAAGTTTGGAATCCATTCTATAAACAAGCTCACATAAAATTACCCTATCAAATCGCAGGTATTTTATCAGAGTAGCTATCACAACAGCATGCTTTTCTAGCACAAAAACTATCACAAAAACATGTGAATTCTAATGCACCTACATGGCATGGAAACTATGAATTACATGTGATATCTATCATATGCCTATATGATGAATGAGACGACATACCCTTATCTCATTGGGTTGTACCTAAATAGAACCCATAAATAAAATATAAATTGCACAATCTCAAAGTGCGTCACCCAACGGTGAAAAAATATCAACTGTAAAATTCGCAAAATCAAAATAATTTCAAAATACGAGGTAGAGTGGATTTTCCCTGTACACGGGTTAGCTATGCCTGGACACAGCTTATTACCAACTATCGTTCGTCCTATCCCTGACTATGGCTCCAAATAGTAAGTCAAAGAAAATAACCCCTCTGATACCACTTTGTAACGTCCCGGTCCCGGGTGCCACTCAAAGGGTGCCCCGAAGCCGGTTCGCCACAAGACCTCAAGCGCATTTCCCCAAACGCCAGAGGCTGCCAACTAGCAGTGAGGGCCTAGGTCTGATAGTGGGGAAACTATGCCCTCATTTTTCAAAGTGTAGCGCAGCAGAATTTAAATAAAACATAAAACGACAGCAGAAGCAGTGAACCATACACAACTGAAATAAACAACAGTAGTGGATATAACAAACAGTATATAGAAAATGATGCAACATGTCTCAAGTTCTAAGAAAACAGCCAAAACATGTTATACATCAATACAGTACAACAAAGAGCAGAGTACAGCAAATCAAGCAAAACAGCTGGCAGCGGCATCGCGAGCCTAGGCTCGGTCCCATGCCCTCCTACTTCTCATAAAAATTCAAGTACCTGTATAGGAACTCTTTCCCCTATCTACACCTGCAGAAACGTAATCTGTTTGGGCCAAAAAGCGTGACCCAAATAGGGTGTGAGAAATATATCTCAGTAGGCACCCACCAAAGGCCCGTGCCCAACTGCGTGCTAACATGCAACAATCGTGTGTAGAGGTAAAATGCAATAAAGTAAGCAGTACTCAAAAGTAACTAACTACCAGTTATATTGCCATTTTTAATATTCATTTAATCTATTTAATATAATAAGTCACCACAGGGCATTTCCAGTAAACAAATACTATCCTCAGACACGTAAACTCCTACCCTCGGGTAACGAGTATCCAACACAAGAATCTGTCCTCAGGCATAACGAAGTTTGCCCTCAGGTGTAGGTAGTGTCGCCCACAGGCACAAAGTTAGCTTCCCACAGGCACGGAAGAAGTTGCCCTCAGGCCGAAATAACTACAGCCCTCAGGCTAAACAGTGTAGTGCCCACAGGCTAATCACAACAACGCCCTCAGGCTAAACAGGTAACTGGGTCATGCCCAACATATCAAAAAGCATTAAACAAGCAATTCCTCTCAAGAAAATTCTACAATTACTACATTAAAGGCATACCCTCGATTATCCTGGCCAAACGGCTAAATAGTGAAACACACCCCCGGGGTGGTTCTGGATCCAGGCAACGATCCCAACCATCATTTCATTATCACAATTTAATCACCTATGCAATTCTAGGCATTAAATATAGCAATGGCCTCAACCACATGACACCCCAACATGGGTTTGTGGCATCAAAATGCACAAAACCACACGAAAGTTGGAAATTTACACCAAGCCACCTACCTTATACGCCAAAGAACGTTATACCCAAACGCTGACTCCAGAAACGCCCAAGAACGGCGTAGATCTAATGAAGAAAAAAATCCAAACAAACGTAAATAACTCCTGTTAGGAGAAGAATTGGTAAGAACCAGCCAAGGAGGTGGAAGCCCTTACCTGTGCGGTTCCAACAGGATCATCCGAGGCGGAAACCGATTCCAGACGAACACCTGATGGATCTTCAAAGGTCCGGCCTCCTCCTTTGGTTCCAAATCAGCTCAAGTGTCTCCTCTGCCAAATGAGGAGGATACTGCCTATTTTAAGCTGAAAAAACAAAGTATACGACGTGTACTTAGGAGTACACAGCGTGTACTTCTTTCATTTAACTGTTCCTTTGACGGCACCACCACATTGTTCATCTGTCGACAAGAGTACACGACATGTACTCCCGAGTTCATGGCATGTACTGCCGCCCAGCTGGCGGCGACTCCACCTCCTTACTGTTTAATCCTGCCGACTAACTACACGGTGTGTAAGGTACCACTACACGGCGTGTAGTCGGTTCCTACACCCCTCGTCGCCGACATGGCTATATGCCCCGTGTACCTATCCCACACGGCCAAAAATACACGACGTGTGGAAAAGTACACGGCATGTAGTACCAAAATTTAGGATTTTTCTCCATTTTCCATATTTTCTCAAAAACACTTAAGGAAAAGGAAAAAGAAGAAACCCGTACCTCAAAAATAAGAACCGGGTTCTTACATGAAGCTGCTTCATATTGGGATTAAATCAAGAAGTCTATGTTGGTGCATGCCATTCTTATTGGGATAATTCAGAGGGTATGGTTATTCCATAGTTTTTGTGCCCATGCTCTTATGTGTGGGACATCTAGCCTAATGACATGTTTTAGTGAAGGCTTTTCATCATGGTTCAATTGTTGGGGTGGGGCAGCTCCGGTTTTCAGGTTTTTCTCTGTTATGGTTGTTTTTTTATTGTAATGTTGGAAAAAGTGATTTCTCACTTTCCCTCAAAAATTTTGTGATAATAAAAATTATTTTTTAGTCAGTAAGGGTATCTTTTCCAATATCACATTTAAATTGATAATGTTTATATATAAGTTTTTATTTGGGGAAATTATATGTTTTTCTCTATAGAAACCCATTAATTTTATTATCCTATTATAATTTTTTGGATTACAAATGTTATTATCATTTCTCACACATTGGTTTATAATTGACCAAGAATAATTTTTGTGAGTTGGAATTTACATATATTTCTCTTTTTATTTATTCCTGTGTATTTAATATTCATTTATGGATTTCCTTATAGATACTTCTATGTTTTATTATGTCCATTTTCTTTTGATATTTTTATTTTATATAACTATGAAATAAATATTTTCTATTTTTTTCAAATTATCACTTTCTCTCATTGCCTTATTTGGATTATAAATGATTCCTTTCCTTATTTTCATAATTATTTAATGTATTTTTTATTTATTTTCTTAGTATTTTTGTAAAATTATTTTTTATAAAATTTTTCATTTTAAAATAAAAGTTATAAAAATGAATATGAAATTTCTTCTTCCTTTATAAACAAGTTTATAATTTTCATCAAAAGTGTTTTTCATCTATGTCCACATATGAATAATTTTTATTATGTTTCACTTTGGGTATGTTTTGATAAAATCATATACAATATTTATCCTGGTTATTTATTTATGCATTGTGAAAATTTTCTTGAAACATATTTCATTCTCATAATTTATTTATTATATACTTTTTTTATTTTGATATTGTTCATGTGGCACACATATGTATCGTTTCTTCATCATGTAATGGGTATTCAACACATTATATATCCCACCAATGCATTGGGTAATGATTTATATGTTTAGGGGTGACATGTATGGGACTTAGTAGTGAATAAAATCCATGAAGCTTATAGGAATAGGGTGTTAATACATTACACTATATTATGGGACTCTCTTTATTATGTGTTGATGGTCTTGGATGTAATCCTTATGATACGAAATCATATTTCTCCTTTTTTGCTATATTTTTATACTATGATTCTTAGACCTAGATTATTATCCAATCGTTACACATTAATTTGGCCCGTTTATTGTTTTATTAATAAAAATCCTTATGTCATCATTCATGATTTATGTTCTATTTAAAAAAAATTGATTTTCATTGTTATATTCATGTACCTTGATTATGTTCTTGTACCCACAGGATTATCTTACTCCCACTTATGATATTCAATTGATATTTAAAATTTTTACCAATGAATGAGGGTCTAATTTAAACCTTTCTTATTTTTTATTCACATGGTTATGAAGATGATTATAACATATGATATTTATAGATAGAGGTCAAGTTTGGAGAAATTATAGATAAATATTCTTTGGGTTATAGAATAATTCATTTATGTGTCAAAATCTTATCATCACTATGCCTATACGTCATAGGGGTGTGATTTATTATGATATATAATGGATATTCATCTGTAATGATTTATTATATATGTATATTCTTGATAGATCATCCCACCAAATATTCTCTACAAATTAAATGATAATTATAGAGAATTCTAACCATATGACACAAATAATTCTTAGCGAAAAATGTGAAATACACTCACATAAAATATTATCACTAATTTATTATTATCTTGGTACGTAATTCTTACGTGACCTCTAACATTGCCTTATCTAAAAAAAATTATTTTTTCCCTTTCATATTCGAATATTATTATTTGTATAAATGAAACATTATCCACTATAATTCCAGTTTCAATAAATACCCTATTAGAATATAATCAATTTGTAATGCAAGGAACTAAGTTATAAGAAATAGAAATTGAAAAAAATAAATGTCTCACTATTTTTTTCTTAGTTCTCACATATGGGGAACACAAAATTTCACCGTTATCATTATATATAGTGTGAGGGGGACCATTGATACTCTATAAATTATCTTATAAAGGGATATAATTCTATATAAAATTATTACTCCAGGTCCAATGCCACTACATAGATTCGTTTTTCTATGAAATTAACTTGGTTTCTTCACAAAGTATGTAATGAAATTATATATATGTGAATTTCTCTCTAACATGGACTTTTTCTATGTATAATTTAAAACCAAATAAAAATATCTCATTTTTTTTACTATATAATATTTTTTTCACAGACTTTTTCTATGGAAATCATCTTCCTAGGAAAACCTAACCATCAATATTATTCATTCCATTAATTTTTATTTTTGGAGCATGGATACACAACTAATTATTATACTATAAGGTGGTTTGGAATGTCTAATAGTTCTAACACTAATTAATATTATATTTTATAGACCAAAAAAACTTATCTTATACTTGAGGGGACTATACTTTAGGGGATATCAAAAAATTAGAAATAATACCTCTCAATGTATTTAAGTTAATGATTGACTTAAAGATTCATATAAACGATTTCAGTAAACTAGTATAGTGGGTCACAAAAAACTTTTATTTAACCAAATAAAACATATAATTTATCATGAATCTCAGTAAATAGTTTATTATTGGAGTGCGATTTGTTCTCTAGTATACTCAACTAAAACTGGAAGAGGGACCTTAGGATTTGGACTCACAAATTCAAAATTACTCATCCGTCTTAAATTATTACATCATATATATGTGCCAAGGGTGAAACTCATTCTATGATTTATTCCCTAGGTGTGTATTCAAGATGGGCTAGGGATAACCCTACTATGTACACCAATGATTAATAGATATTAATAGAGTTAAAGGCCATCAGATAATATTGGGAAATCTATATTTCATTTTCATTCTCGAACATAACAAGAAGACAATACATAATATTATCAACTGGTATAGCCTCCACACTAACATGTTTCACATAATATATGAATTATTTGGCTATATCCTATGGGATTTGAATATGGTTAGTATAGATCCAACAATAGGATACATGTCTGATGAATTTTCCCCTCATGCCTCCAAATTTGATGAAATAGAGTAGGCACTTACACATTCCAAGATGATACTTGAGTTATAAAGGGACATTATAGGGAATTACAATTTTGTATTCATCAATATACCCCTTTATACTTATGAAATTTTCTTTTTCAAACCAAAATTATTAGGGATGGATAAAAGGAGGCCACTTGTATCTGTAATCCATAAAACTCATTGATAACTAGGTTCCTACAAGATGACTCTATAAGAGGTTTGATACAATGAATGATGTTAGGAAATCATTCATGAAATTAAACCTCAACTCTAATTGGTAAAATTCATAACGATTTTATAAATTTGTTACATTCTTACCCTATGAAAGAAACATAACTATGTATGGAAAAATACCCTTATTATGACTTCTGGTTAACTGGTGTAATGGGGTTTCTCAATTATTTAGGATGGGGTGGTTTATATTTTTTTATTTCTCTCATAAAGTTCCTAATTTTCTGGGGTTGTAGCCTTAGTCTATATTCTAAAAATTCCAAGGTCATCCCACCATTCTCTTTATACCTGAACCCGCTTGTCAGAACACATCATTTTTCAGGTGTGTTGGTGATCAGAAGGATTGGGTCTCCATTAGTGCGGTGTTTTTTTGACTGTCTGACAGTTTTATTTCCATGTATTATGCACTAACTGATATTTTACTCTATTCACATACACTTGTGGTTTCATCCTAGACAACTAAAATTTTTAGGTTCCTTCTTTTCACATCTATTGTTTGGGAGATGATCTTTATTGATCTACACCTCTCTCTTTTTTCCTATCCTAATGTAGAAGACCCCATTATGTTCTGTTACATTGGTGATTGAGCTAAATATTGTTTTTTATAACACCTTAATATCTTAATATAATATTACCTATAAATAATTCATTGTGTTCAATTTTTTTTTCAACACATGACATTAAAAATAAATTAAACCATGATATATTTAGATAAAAATAAAAATATTAAGTATACATGTTAAAAAACAGTCAATAAATTATAGAGAAATAATATGAGCAACCTTTTTATTTTATATATATATATATAAAGATAATAATTTTTATTTCAATATGTAATAAATTATTTTAGTTTACCTAAAATGACTAATAATATCAATTACTAATGATAAAATTGTTTTTTTCTTCTATTTTACGCGATATTCATTTATATTTAGAAAAACATATGACTAATTATAAATTATGCATGATATTAATAATTGGGGGAAAATAAATTTATTTGGTAAATTATATGAAATAATGATAATAATAGTTAATATTTTAAATTTTCATTTTCCAATTAAACATGTTTCCTTATGAATTATGATTTTATTCAATAATTTAACACATTAATATTGTAATTTTAGAAATTAACCCAATTTTATAATTCTACATATTAAAGTTTACTTAGTATTAATTTTTAATCTTTTTATGAAATTGTTGTTTTAGTCAAAACATAAGGATTTCAAAAAACATTTAATTTTTATGTATTTATCATAATATAAGAGTGATATATATGTTTAAAAAATATTTTATGGGATCAAAAAAGGAATATATAGATTACGAGAATTCATTTTAAAATAATATTTCTGTTTATAAATCAAATGTTTGGAATTTTTAGAACTAATTAAAATTAACCTTTAATATAATAATATTTGTTATTATTTTTATTTGAATCAATTATTTTTATAGTTGATTGGGTATTGTATTTCATTTAATGAAGCATAAATTCTATTTGTTTTATAATAAATCATTTTATCTCCTTAGAAAAATTGTCCAATATTATTATATTTTATACATAAATTGAATAATTAATAATTTTATTTTTTATAAATTTTGTTTTTTGTTATTAAGTGAAATTATATTTAAATTAACATTTCACACATTTAGAAAATTGATTTCATAAAATTATAAAAATATTATAATTAAATAATATGAAATTGTTTAAAAGGTGATATCATAATTCTATTTTTTAAAATTGTTTACTATGGTTATAAAATTTGTTACAAAGGAAAAAAAATTAGTTTAGATAAAAAGGGAAAAGTAAATATAAAATCATTAAAACAAATAAATTTGTCTCCAAAATTATTTTTACATGAGTTTCAACCCAAATTTTTTTCCCCTCCTCGTTTTCCATTATGGATCCATTGAACATGGACTAGTAACATCTCATTATTGAAAATTTTAAGGGTTCTCCCAAAACCACCCTTCTACTCACTTATAAAAGGGTAACACTTCATTCACATCATGAACATACTGTTCTTCTAATTTATACATAAAAAAAATCAATTATTATAAAACTATAACCCTATATTAATTTAAAAATATTATAGATACTATTAGTTAGCATAATGTGTTTATTTCCAATTTAATTTCTAAGGAAGTCTCGAAGTTCTCAATATGAAAAATTATTTTTACATAACTTATTTAATTTCTATTTTTCTTTTTCAATTATAATTTAATAATAAATATGTAATAGTAAAATTATATTTTATGTAATAAATGTTATTTTTCACTGACAATAATCATTAGTAAAATTTTACATATTCTATCAATAAAAACAAAACCTAATCCATGTGTCATGCGAGATACCTCCCCCACAAAATTGCATGTTTAATTTTCCTTCATCATAATATAAGGATGATATAAAATATTAATTTATTCAATAATGATTGTATTAATATCATGATTATGATTATGAAACAATAAACCATATTACTCACTTATTCAATTCTATAGAAAACAAAATCTTCATCCATGTGTACGTATCAACTACCACCTCCATGGAACAGTTTGTTTTCATTTTATACATTCATAACTACCTTACATGGATTATAATGATGATGAAATGAAAATATAAATATCATTTTTATAATATAATTAAAATTCTGAAATGAAAATTTTGATAACATATTAATTATATGATCATCAAACTGTTATCATTAATTCAATCATTTAAAACCAGCAATCTAAAAGGAAAATGATCTCTTTATTATATGTAATGAATTTATATAATTTATCTTAATGAAATAATACTTTTTAATTATGATATATAATAATAATAATAATAACTAAATAATACCATTATGTTTATTTTATAATGAAATGTGAACTAAAATACTTCATAATTTCCCATTTATCATGGTGGGTTCATGTTTGTGTCGGTTTAACCGTGTACTTGAACAATACTATTCATAATTACCATGGATGACTTTGAGAACATATTTAATAATATAATATGATAAAAATATGTAAATAAAGTTATATTTTTGGTTTTTTAAGATTATTTTAATATTTAAATCACTAATTATGAAAACACATTTCCTTCCTTGAGAATCAGCAAAACAGGATTATCGTTGATTTCTTCGAGATATTTTGTATCAAAAATACCATGGACTGATATTACATGTTTAAAAAATATTATATAACATATATTATTATACCATATATTTCTAATAATTATGTAATTTTTTAAAATACTATCTACCTACACCGTTTTTACGAAACAAGTCTGAATTGATAATGATTACTTACACTCAGTATTTAAAATATATAAAAAATAACTAATATATATATATATAATGATTGTAAATGAGGAGTATAAATGGTTATAGTTATTAATATGGTTTTAAATTATACGTTTAATTAACATAATTTAATTATTAAGTACATTTGGAGCTAGTGTATATTGAATAAGGATCAAGGTACATGTTTTCATCTCGAATTCCTCTCTTTTAGAAATGTTTTTTATTATGCACCTAATTTAATTTATGTGGTGTATATATTAAAATTTTGAGATATAATATATTTAATTATATTTAAATTGTTTTTTAATTTAAATTACATGAAAACTATTTTTTGTGATTTTGATTAAAGTGTTTATCAATCTTTAATGGTTTTCATGGCCTCAAATCTGTTTCTTTGAGATATATTACATTTTTTCACCATGTTTACATTGTACAAAGTTATATTTATTTAATATCCAATGAATGTTATTTATTTTTATTTCCATTATTTTATGGGATTTACTAACCAAACCATGTTACCTTATTTATGTGTCTACTTATTTAATTCCACCCCAAATGTGAGGATTTATGGTTACTTAATTTTTATTAATTGAGTTATGATCATTCATTAAAATGATTTCATATATTTTGCGTACATTTTACCATTTGATTTAATTATTTGATATTGTATCATTCTCTTTCAGGGATATACATTCCCACTAGAGAAACCATTTGACAAATATTCCTCACTTATTGGGTTATGCTCTTTGACAGCCATCCACCTTCATTCTTTAGATAGCATAAGATCATTATATTACTTTATTGTCTTATACATATTCAAATTTAATTATATGGTGTTAATATAATATTTTATATAACATTAATTGTATTATGTTCTCCAAGAAATAATGTTAATATATTGAAATTAGAAATATATTTTCCTTCCATATATTCTTATTGTAATACAGATGATTACTGATAAGTTGAACTTCTATTACATGACTATACACCTTCAATTCTAGGATGGGTTATTATCATTTTATCCATTTTATTTACATGGGTAAAGGTAATGATAATATTTAGGGTTATTGGATTCTAACATGGGTTGAGCATGTATTGATATTTGATATTCATTATTATATGTATAACCATTTTTTTATTTATAAATTTTTTTCTCAAGGATTAATATGAAATATATTATTTACAATTATGGTGAATTAATTGGAATTTATCAGGTGATGGCTGGGTCCTAGAATTATATAACCCTTTAATGTATTGATAAGTCTCATAAGAAAAAAAATATTTTATTATTTGGTGTATAGATTATCAAATTAGCAAGATGACTTAACTGTGATATTGATGAAAATTATTCTTTTGGGTAGGGGTGGGAGAGAGGTTTCCTTACACACTTCCCATTTTTTGTATTTTTCATCACTATTTCTTTATAAAATTACATGATGATGATGATCTTAATGACAAGGCAATGTCTTATTATAAGGCCTTGACAACATGTTTTTTATGTTTTACATTATGAACTCCATCAGTATAAGATTAGAATTATTTATATTAATGATTTCATTTGTTTTCAAGTATATAACATTCTCTAAGTTTGAAGTTGATTATGGATTCATATTTTTTACATATTCCTATAATAATATTTATGGCATAATTTCATTTTTTATATTTTTCCATTACAGAGTAGTTCAATTCACCAATTTCTTATTTTTATCTGTAGGTTCTAAAAAATTAGAACATGTGATATGATTATAGGTATAAAAAGTGTTGAATAATTTATGGGAGATATCGAAATCATATCAATAATTAATTAGTTTCTTATAAATATTAAATAATATAATTTAGTTGAGAAATACACCGACCTTAAGAATTTATAATTTTCATTGATTATTAAAATATCTAAATAGGAAAATATCATTCAAATGTTATAGACTCAATAATAATTATTTATTTTGTAATTATGGAAGTTCATATCTAGGATTTTATAACTGGTATCAAAATAGCTATGTAAATCATGTTTTTATGGAACCAGATTCGGGAGTGCGAGATTGTGGTATCACATTTGGTATCAAAGGAAACATTTAGAAAAATTTGGATGTTAGGATGTTAGTTAAGGAGTTTTTAAGGGTTGATAAGTTATGGTTCATCAAAATTTTAAAGGTATAGATAACCATTCAGGTTAGATAATGATTTAATGATAAGGAAATAATGGATAACTTATTTGGTAATTATTATGAGAAAACATTAGTAGAAACCCTAACAATAAGTATATGTATAGAATAGAAACCTAGAAATAACGAAAAATTCCTTAGTAGGTGGTTCTCCATTCAATACATCCTCTTTGGGATTCTATAAAGTGGATGTGGTTGCGGTAAAGACCCACTTAGTGGGAATCACCCAGAAAAGGGTTGGTTCAACATTGATGAAATCATCACTCAGATGCACAATGATATATCCTTAGACCACACACAAAGATTAAAAATTGAAGGTCATATGCCTTGGTTAATAAACTTCTCTTTTAGAACCTTTATGAATGATTTAGGACTGACGTTAACTAATTAGGTTAGCAAACCTAATAGAAAATGAATATGGATATATATGGATTGAACAAAGTGATTCATATGTTCATCCAAAAGTATCATATGTTATTAGAAATGAGTCACAAGAGAAGAAACATCCAGATTGACGTTTTCATATTCATATTTTTTATATTATTGTACTATTTTTTGGGTTAGTATTTTGTTAAAGTAGAATCACAATAATGAAGTTGTGAAATGTATATACCTATAAACCATTATGTCTTATAATAGAATAAGGGAGAATAGTTAAATGGTTGATAATATTATTATTTACCTACTATGATATAATTAGTGAGTTCTTAGTCTTACACGTGGTAGTGATATTTATATTTAAATAATTTTTAAACCCTTATTTATTCTCCTTAGTGAGTGATATTTATCTATGAAATTATTTTATTTCTTAAATGTTAATTGGATTATGTGAAACATCTATGAATTTTTATTTAGTAGCTTTAAATTAAAATAATTTAAAATAATAGTAATCGTTATTAATAACCTTTAAAGGTGATTTAATGAAAGGGATATATTTCTTATGATAACTATTGAATAACACATGATTTATGTATGGATAACCCATAGGTTTAAAATACCCTTTATGTTGAGATAATAAAGGGTGCTTTTGTTTTGAGGAAATATGTTAGATAGTATTGGTAGCCTTGGGATTGACAATTGATTCATGATATTCTTATGGAATTTCTTATCATTTTTAAGATTTTGATATAAATTAAGTAGTGTGTGACCTTATAACCTAGTGGTCAATACCATTTGAGGGATTAAGAATGATTTAATTTTTGGATGAATATATAGCTTTGTTGTGGTATATTGCATGCAGATTGAAATGGTTTTGTGAAAGGTATGATATGAAGAATATATGTTTAGGGTATATATATAGTCTATTATGTCGTTTTATGAATGGATAATGTTGTTTTAGGAAGTATAAGTAACAGGATAAAGCCTAATAGAGTATGGTAGATGTCATATTAGAGGTTATATCTTAAATGATGAATATTTTTATAATAAAATTACCCAATTTCTTCAATGAGAGATTATTTAATTTTGAGGATTCTATTTATTTGATGTGGGAGAATGTAATAACTTGATATAATAATTTAAACCTACCTTTAAAAATTCAAATGTGGCGGATAACATTCTCCAGACACATTATCAAACATAAACAAAATTATGATAAACTTAGATAAAAATATAATTACTGATTATGAACATTAAAACCTTGGTTATGAGTTAATGAAAATAAAAATTATTAACTTATTTACGAAATATATGTATAAATAAAACAAAATCTACATTTAATAAAAATTAAATTCAATTAGATTACCTAAAATGACTAATAAGATCATTTAATGTTTAGACAAGTTTATTTTAAATATTTTTTTATGTCATATACATTTATTTTTCATGAATCATATGAATATTAAACAATTATTTGGGATATTAATAATTGGGAAACATTAATTAATTTGGTAAATGATAAGGAATAATAATAAAAAGAAGTTAATTTTATAAAATTCCATTCTACAATAAAAAAATTCCTAATAATTTTGGATTTTATGCAAAAAATCATTTTTTTGTGTTTTTAGAATTAAAATTATATATTAATTAACCTTATAAAAAATAATTCATTAGGGATTTTTGATATGTTTCTAAAAAGTATGGGTTTTATGAAAAAATAATCTTTTTAAGAAACATGCAATTTTCTTAATATTATCATTATATAAAAATGATATATAAGATTAAAAAACCTCATAAGTGACAAAATATTAACATTTCAGTAAATTTATTCATTTTAAAATATTATATTAGATTTTAAATCATATATCTAATTTTTTTAGAATTAATTAAATTGTTACATTAACAAAAAATGGTTTCTGATATATTCATTAAATTGAGTATTTCAAGGGAGATTCAGTTTTTGATATCCATGAAAGCCTAAAAACATTTATTTTCTTTATAATAAATTAATATATGTCATTAAAATATATATCCATGATAATTTTATATTATATATATATTTAAATGTAAAAATGTTTTTTAAAGCTATTTTTACATGATTACGTGTGATTATTTTTACATTATAATTTTATAAATTAACATTTTTATTCTGTAAAATTATAATATGATTTTTAATTAGATGGTTAAAATTAATAAAAAAATGGGATCATAATTTTTTTCATTAAAATTTATTACTAAGGTTAAAAAAATAATTACCAAGGTAAAAATAATTCAGGGTGAAAGGAAAAAAGTAATACAAAATCATTAATGAACTCCAGTATATCTCTCAAATGAGTGGTCGAGGTCAGTTTCGATCCAAAATCACTTTCTTCTCATATTTTTTTTCCATTTTGGATCCATTAACCATGTAATAGTAATATTTCATTGTTGAAGATGTGCAGGGTACCCCCAAAACAACCCTTCCCTTCACTAATAAAAGGGAAACCCTTATACCAATTCAAGAATCACCTACCCTTACAATTTCCCTATATAATTATAAAAAGATCTTCATATTTAATGATATATAACACTGGAAATATTATGGTTCACATTATTGAGAATAATTACTTCATTTCAAATAGATATTCCACAGAAATCTCAAAATTCTCAATGTTAGAAATGATTGTTTCTTAACATCGTTCATTTATATTTCTATTTCCAGTTCATATTTAAAAAAACCTATGTAATAAAATTTTTAATTTTTAATTTATTTTTTTATTAATAAATGTGAATAATCATTAATCACGTTTTCATTTTTGTATTAAGAGAAAAAACCCCAAATTCTTTAGTGGTTCGGACTACCGCCTCCACGACACAATTGGATTAATTTTCCATCACCGCCATACATGGTAGTAATAAATGATAATATAGTAAATAATTATATATATATATAATTTTTATTATTATTAAAAAATAAACCATATCACTCCATTCTCCTATTCTATAGAAAATGAAATTTGTCAACCATGCATATGTGTAAACTACCATCTTGAAAATAATGATGGATTTTCATTTTTATTTTCATCACTGCCATTGATGGATGGTCCTGAAGATAGTATTATTGGATTAATATTATTTTTTTATATCACTTAGGTTCTAGTATTGAAAATTATGGAATATATTAATTATATAATCAAAAATTGATTATCGTTAATTCAATTATTAAAAATGTGAAATATAAGAGTAAAAATATATATTATTTATGAGTAATGACTTTTTAAAAATTATATTACCTTATAAATCCTATAAAAATATGATATTTCACACTAATAATTACAAAAAAAATCCTTAGGCTTTTGGTGTAGTGAAATTATTACTAAAACACTACATAATCACTCATTAATCATTATAGGTTCATGTTTGGGTCAGTTTATCCATATACTTTAACAATACTATTCTTTTATATAATAGATTCATATGAAAAATTATCTACATTTATATTATAATATATATATGAAAATAATATTATTTTCTCATCTAGGGTTATGTGTATTTTTAACTTGTTAATTGATAAAATAACTTTCGTTCATTAATAATCACTAAAACCTAAACATCTACAATTTTATATTCATAGCTTTTAACCAAAACTACCATAGAATGAAATTATAAATTATTATTAAATAAAGGAATATATATTATAGTTCCTTATATTTTTTTGATAAATATTTACATTGGAGAATTTATAGACACAAATATTATTTTTATGAAACTTGTTCAAAGGGATAAGGATTGCTTACACCCAATATTGAAAATAAGTAAAAACTATGTAATATTTATATGTATAAAATGATTGTATATTTTCATTTTAAATGGTTATAGTTATGCATAACAATATTGTGTATTAATTTAATGAACATAATTTAATTATTCAGGATTTTCGGTACAAGTAAAGCATAAATTTGGTCCGAGGTAATATTTTTTATCTGAATTTCCTCTCTTTATGATATGTTTTTATTATGAAGTTAATTCAATTTATGTGATGTATATAATTCCTTTTTTGGATATAATATATTGAATTATATTTTAGTCATGTTATTTTTATTTAAATTACAATACCTCTCTTTTAATTGAATTTAATTGAATTATTTTTCAATCCGAAATCGTTTTCTTAGGCTCAATTCTGATTCTTTGAGACATGTTACATGTCATGAAACATATTTACTCTTTATGGAATTTTATTGATTTATTGTACCCTAAATTTTAATTATTCATTTTATTTTATATTTTGGGACTTCCTACCCAAATCAAGTTCCCTTATTCATATGTCCACTGTTTCTATTGTTCCCACAATAACATGAATTTTTTTTTAATTTAACTTTTATTTACTGAGTTATGATAATTATTTAAACATATTTAAATTATTCTAGGTACATTTTGACCATTTATTGTATTATTTCTAATTATCACATTATTTATTGGGATATAATTTCATAAAAATAAACACTTTGATGAGTATTTTACACTTCTTGGGTTGTATTATTTTATATTCATCCACCTTTTTTCTCTCAATTCTCTATGATCATGTTATTCTAGTATTGACATAATCCTATACCCATTTCACAAGAATTTTTGAACATTACATTTTACATAATTCATATTGGATTATGTTATCCTATAAATAATGTTATTCTATTTACATTGTGTAAAATATTGGAATTCCATATATTGTTATTCTAATAAAGATGTTTATGGGAAATTCAACTATGTATTTTTTACCATACATCTTATTTCCTCAGATGTGTTATGATAAATTTATTTTTTTATTGATATGGGGTAATTTATTTATATTCTTGATGATTACTACCTACTAATGTTGGTTGATCATGTACTAATATTTCATATCCTACATTATATGGAGAAACATGTTTTCATTTAGCCAAATGTTTATTAGTTAATGGCATGAAATGTCTTATGGAATTCTATAGTGAATTAATTATTGTTAATTTGGAATTGGTTTGGTGCCGAAATTATGTATCACCTTTATGAATTGATAAGTCCCATGAGACAAAAACAATGTTTGGGTATTTTTTGTATTCATACCCAATTTTGAAATATTTACTTAATACTGTAATGATGACTAGTATATTTCTTGGGAAAAGTAATTGAAAGCATGTTTTTGATGTATGGAATAATAAATTCCACAAGTATGAGATTAGTATTATTTATATATGGGTTTTCATTTACATTCATGGATACATAATTCTCCTTCATTCATGTTTATTATAGATTCATGTTGTTTACCTATTCTTACCATAATATTTATTCAATGTTTATAAAATTATGTATTTAGTTACATGTTTCCCTTGCTGAGAATTTCATCTCACCCCAATATTATACTTCAATTTCCATAGTCATGAAATATAGTTGTACATGTTATATGTTTAGAATGATAATAAATGTGGAATATTTATGGGAGATGTTTAAGACTTATCCTTAATTAAAAAAATTATTATATATTGTTAAAAATTGTCCATTTTTTGAGAATGGAATGGGTATTATTAGATTATGATGTTTCACAATTCTCTTACCCTCGTGACCTGAAAACATCATTCAGATGTAATAGATTTAATAATCATTATTTATTTTTTAATTATAAATGTTTATATCCATATATTTGAAGATTTGATCAAATAATGTATGTAAAGTATGTATTTTTTGCACTAGATCTATGAGTGAGGGTCTAGGGAATCATATTTATTATGGTGGATCTAGAGATAGATCTAGAGAACCTGAATCACCTTATTTTCATCATTTTTGTTTGTTTATTTATTTAGGGTCATTTTTTGTATTTTTATATATTATTCCCCTATCATAAATTATAGTGTTTATCATATACCCTCCTAGGGTTACTTCAAGGATAGGTTGAATATTATGTTATTATCCTTTTTTTATTTTGCAGTGATAATGATATTCATATCGACATTTATTGAAATGCAGTCATTTTAATGTTTTTGGTTTTATTTTGATGTTTTGAAGAGACTTTTATTTTTATAATATTAGAAAATTATCAAAATTATCAAAAGTATTTTGATATATGTCAATATTCTAGATTTTATAGATATAATGAACTATTTATTTGGATGCATAACAACTAAATTGATTCGACATTCAATTAGTAATATTGTATAATTGACAAAACATTACTCGGGGCTAGTGGACCTAGGTCAACATGATTCATTCCATTATTAGAATAATGACATGGTTTAGAAAAAGATTCAACCACATGTTCCTCAACAATTTTTTTTATTCAGTAATTTTGTTCACATATTTGAATTTTAAATATTATAATTCAATGTCAATTTTGAAACTGTGTGTTTTTTTGGTTGGGTTTGTGATGATTTGTTACATTGGATTGGGATTATATATCAAGTGAATATTGGATGGGTTTTCAATCAACTTAAAAAGGTTTTTATTGAAAAATATATAAAAAATGGATTTGTGTAGTTATCAATAAAAAAGAAGAAGTTTATATCTTAATAGACTATCTGAGATATTAATTTTCACACCATATTATAAAAATTATAAACAACACTTTTAAAATTAATGAAGAGAGACATTTTGGAACAGCTATATGAGAAGTTTTTTAATGGCTACGATTGAGGGTGTGATTATCTTTGATGCAAATACACACTGTATATTTCCTCACTTATTTCATTGTGTGTAGTGAATATAACTACCCACCCCGTGGTGTCCAAAGAAAGCACAATACTATAGTTTCACATAAATTTTGGTTGATTCTCATATGGTAGGACCTAAATAAGTTCTTTAAATTCAAAAAAAATATATTTCCATTATGATACTCATTAAATATGTTGTTTCCTAGATCAGATTACGCTTCAATAATATACTGAAAGACTTTCTGTTTCGGTCAAATGACCACCACTAAATGAAGGTGGAGAGGAGAAAGAGTTTGATAGAGATGATTCCACAAAATATACTTACACCATGAAATTATCAACAAAATGGAACACCTGGAATGAAACTAAGGTAAATAGACCCATATTCCTCAATTAAAAGAGAAACTATTCAACCAATTCTCCTAACTAATGTAGAATTACAATGATCATGGGTGGAGTGGGACTATTGGAGAAAATTTTCATCCATAAATGATACATGAGATGCTTTATAGGTGGATGATGTCCTTCTAACTAGTCTAGTATAGATCACCAAACCATTAAACATTTCCTTCGAGATCCCTCCAAATGATGTTAAATCCTACATCAATGAATTTAATTTTGTGTTTCATGTGATAAAAAAATCATGATTTTGATACACATCATGTACTCGGGATAATGGAAATAAGATCATGTGGTGAAGATGAAAATGATGATAGAGATGATGATGGTGAATATGAAGATCCCCTAGAGGAAATGAAGAAAATCGATTAATTAGAGATTGAATAAACATCTTCTTTAGTGTTTTTAATCATTAATTAAAATTTTCGTTTAGAATTGAATTGTTCATGATATCACAATTTTATTTTTTGTATTTAATAGGATCATGATAAAACTCTAAAACCTATCGGGTCTACAAACTATATAATAAGTGGTATAGTAGTTGATTCAGATTGTGATTTTGGTTGTAGGATTAAGGAGGAACCTTCACATACTCACATGGAATCATTTAGTGCCTCAAATCCTAACCCACTATAGGTATTTACTGTGATGGTGTTAGTGGAACTAAACATAGATCTCTCATCAGAGTAATTCAATTAGTAGGAGAAAGAAAAGGAACTAGATTTCCACATTCACTTGGGTATAGTAGGTGAATCCTAGGCTTGTGTGTGTCTGTATATTCACATCTCTCTCTCTCTCTCTCTAAGTGTGTATTTTAGACAACTTCAACTAATTTTTATATCAAATTGGTTGGTTTATATGTTTGGTTGATATATTTAGTAAGGAAAATACCATATAAAAAGGAACAAATAACCCCACCCTTCATGGCATAACATCAACCATGACTATGACTAGCGTAACACCTCAAGATTCCACAGTACGCTTCTCTTTGAATAATATAATAGTGTGTGTTGAACACAAAATCGAGTTCGAACACACCGTAACCTATAAAACTAGTTGTTATGAATAGTAATATGCACTTTTTGAAATTTTATAAATTTTATCTTTCAAAATGGACTTCGTTTTAAGATTCAAAATATCAAAATTAGCTTAGGGTGAATTTTTGTATTTTTCTGAAAACTTTATATTTTTGATGAATA
This sequence comes from Viscum album, assembly GCA_963277665.1. Taxonomy (NCBI): domain Eukaryota; kingdom Viridiplantae; phylum Streptophyta; class Magnoliopsida; order Santalales; family Viscaceae; genus Viscum; species Viscum album. Next base: position 620,754,424 of record OY728150.1, on the reverse strand, counting down.
GTGAAAAACACCTAGTTATAGTTTAAAACCAAATTTTTATTTAAATAATTATTTATTTTATTTAAATTTATTTTAGGTCAAAATAGAAACATAATATCTATTTAAGTTTTATGTAATTCATTGGAGTCAGTTTCTAATAATTTTAGATATATAAAAATTTTATTGAACTTTTTAGCGTCTTTTACCCACCTCCCAGGAGCATTTGTCGATTTACATGAAACATAATTTTACCACTTTTGTGAGTTGAATTTCAAAAATCTGAGAGATTTAGTTGATATCAGTAAGTAAAATTTTGTTCATTGAGATGAAAATAATTTTTGGTGAATAGTAACTTTTTACTTTTATTTACCATGGTAAAAAGTAAATAGGATAATTAAGGGTAAAAATGATATTATTATTACCCTCACACATGTATTAATTCATTTGGATAAGTGTAATTCGACAAAAAACAACCTTAGGAATAAAATATGACCCTTTAGGTCCACTTGTATTAGATTAGGAAATTTATTATTATTTAATACAAAGAAGAGTTAAAAGTGTAAAATTCAATGTTTAATAACAAAACCATGTTTAATATTGGGCTACACATAAGATAAATTCGACTATAAATATTCATTAGAAAGATAAAAATATTTCCAACATAATAGTATTTTATTTATATTTTTTAGAAATTAAATAATTTAATTAATTTATGACACAATGATGATGCCGTAATTTTCTAATTAATGAAATATTAAAATAATTGATAATATAAATGTACAAATAAATGTAATTTGATACTTTTTATGAATTCCATTAATTTTATATGTAAATATGACATGTTAGGGTTGTTTAGAAGAATTGGTTTCGAAGTAATAATGATGTTATGAATTTAGAAAAAACAAAATACCAAATAGTTTCAAAATTGATGTAAAAGTGTTTTTAAAACAAATATTATATTATTAATTTATGTTCTACTCTTAAAAATATAAGCTTCATCCAAAAGACTTATATAATGATATTTTTATCATTAATGAACCACTTGGGATTCTCTTGGATGTAGATAGTAATTTTATTAACCATATTATATAAAAATACAAAGAGACATGGTAAATGTCAAACTATTTTACTAAGAGTTAAATCTAAAATATAAGGTTAATATAGTGACCAAAACCTGTCTAAAACCTATTGGTTGAGTGGTTTTTGACCTATCCCCATATTATATTTTAAATAATTTATTTTTGGATCCATTAGAAACTGAAAAGGATTTTATTATAAAATGGTATTTCTAGCTTTTCCTAAGGTGCCCCTCACCCCTCTTATAAAAGGGAAATTCCTCTTCTCTCTAATTCACACGTTCAATGCCATTTGGATCAACAAAACCCGACCCAAATACCCTCTTAACTATCATAACTTAATCCTATAATACTTCCATTAGTCATAAATCCTACCTAGGGAGCCCTTTTGATCAAATCAAAAGGATGAACCCGAAGAAAAGGTAGATATTTCATCACCTCTTTCAAGTTAATTTCTTCTTCCACTTCCTATTTCATTATTGTTTCTATTATAAAATAATAACTCCTGTATCCTAATATATTTTGATGTTATTATAAATATGGTACAACCATATTCATTATTTTGTCCATCCTTAGAATGAAATGTCACCATACGTGCGTACGTACGGCTTACCGTCTCCACGTCGTGGTATAATTGTTATTCAATAAATTATTATTTGGATGGGAATAATAATGATGTGTAATTGATGTAAATAATAAATATGACATGATAATGATTCAGTATATATTATATACCAACCAATTATATATTATTTTAAAATAAAAATAATAATATTGTCACTTATGCCTACGTAGAGATTACCATCTCCACGAACACGATGAGATTCATTCCCCATCGTATCCATTCAAGACTAATTTTTTTAGATGATTGAAAATAATGTTTAAAGACTTAATATAATTCTGAATATAAATAAGATACATCATATCCATAAAAAAAATACTTATGTAACAAATCATATAAAGAAAAACGAATCAATTAACACCCGAAACGACGATAATACTAAGATATTATTAATAAAACAAAGTTAAAAGATCAGATATGATATCATATTAATGTATATTATTATTTTATAATTTAATAACAATTATTTCACCATTATACAGGTGTTTAACCTACCCTTGACCGAGTAAAAGTACAAGGTAAGGGTTAATTTCACAATCTCTTTATTATCAGAGGTTGTTTATACGTAATTATCTACTAGGACCTCCTTATCATCCACATCCATGTTTCTTAAAAATTAATTTCAAAACATTTTTACTATTTACTAAACAATGGGTTAAATTAATTTATACCCTTATTTTACCTTATTTTTTTAATGTAATCTTTCCGTCGTTTTCCAAACAAGGTATTTTATGACATTTTCGACAAAAATTAAGGTAAGAATGACTTTTTTTAAACTTATACAGCTGGTGTGACTATTTTACGCTTTTATAACATCTTCAAAGCTTCCCTTACAAGCTTATAAGAATATTTCCTATATAAATACTTTCATAAATTATTTAAAAATAGAAGGAGACATTTCTCTAAAAAAGGTTTGGATTTTATCTATGTCAACATCATTTGATAGATTTTAAGCTTATTTGAAGTTGATTTATTATGATACAAAACTTCCATATTGTATTAAAGGTTTTGTGATATGATTGATTGTGGATGTGTTGTTTTTACACCATTCACGGTTTATGGATAATGTGTTGACATTTCGTATGCTAGTTTTAATATGAATGTTTATGTTATGTTTAAACCATTTCATATGAGGAATGCATTGGACTTAATAAGTTATGGGAGGATCCCACTATAGCTCCCCGATCCATCGGTAGGTCTCATGAGACAAACTAGTGTCTTGACAGAAGGCCTTGAAAAAATCTTATTTGTAGTCTTGGCACAAGGCCTTGACTGTGTAGTTATAAAAGTCTAGAATTATGAATTCTATCATTATGAAAATGTCTATTGATATTTCATGTGATTATTAGACTAATAGAATACCCATGTGAATAAGTAAATGGATTTATTTGATTTTATCCCTGTCATATTATGCTGAAGTTCATGTTTAAAAGGATTTTGTTTTAATCTTATACATTGCCTTAAATGTTTATGCTTATTTATGAATGTTTACACTATTTTGTTTTCCTTACTGAGCATTTGAGCTCACCCCTTTCTCTGTTTTATTTTTCCCAGGATGAGAAAAGGTATATTATGACTGACCTGCAAGGATAATCTATGAGATATTAGTGTTGTCTATGGAAACAATTTTGTTGTAGTTTTCCATTTTATGATGTAATGTAAACCATATGAATTTATCTAGTACTTCAAAAGCTACTAAACTAATCGGTATTTCGATAATTGATCTTTTGTGATCATGCCAATGATACGTAATAATGCACCGACTCTGGGATTTTGGGGTCAAGGTGTTATAGTTTGTATTAGTGGAAGTTTAGTAAAAACCTTGAAAACTAGATTTAGATAAACTCTGATTAGAGAACATAGCCCTAAGATATAATTTGAGGATTTTTATAGAAGAACATCCTAGAATTTTGGTATTGTAGAGATTTTGTGAGTTTTCTAAGAAATACATCCATGTCTGGATATGAGTAGGTAGAGGCGGCTCTGGTATTGGGGTACCTAGGGGTAAAACCTGAAAACACTGCTTTGAGTTAGACTCGAATGGGAACTGGTGCACGATAATGGGCCTTGCTGCACTCTTGGTTACGAAACTCTCGGGGGATATGCTTAGAATAATTCTCATTTTCTTTACAAACCTTTATGAAGGGTTTATGAGTATGTACTTCTTCAAAGAAAACATTTTCATGATTATAGATTATATCCATAAAATGTTCAATTTATGATAAGTGTTTTACAAGTTTGGATTTATGTATTGCGATTCATAAACTAATATAGTGTGTGTAATTGTTTATAAATGGATCCTAGTGGAAGGAATGGAAACCATATCAATGAATGCACTCCATGTAGGGATTTCTCTCCTCCTTAAGATAATTATAGTAGAGCTGGCGATACAACTGGTGCTAATCAGCTTATCACTATATTGGGACAACTCTCTCAGGTTATGAATAATAACCTTACCCATATAGAGCACCCACATCCACAGTGTGGAGGATCAATGTTATAATTCTTCATGAGGCAACAACCAACAACATTAAATGGGGGTAAAAACACACTAGTAGCTGAGCAATGGATAAATTCCTCAGAGAAAATATTCCACACATTGGGTAGTAGCGAAAGGGAAAAGGTTGTTATGGCTGTTTGCCGCCTTACTAGATATGCTGATCAATGGTGGAAATTGATTCAAAACACCATGGAAGATGATGAAGTATCAAATATGGAATGGAGGGAGTTTAAATAAATTTTCTTAGAAAAATACTTTCCTCATGACCATCGAGAAGATATGGTAATACCATTTTTCAGTCTGAGGAAAAAGGATGATGAGTATGAAGCTATCATTACAAGGTTAACGAGGCATGCATAAGATTATATATGTAAACCAATAAGTAATATTGATCATTTCTTTTATGGATTAAAACCTTTTCTTCATAGAGCATTAGTCTCACAATCCTTTTCGTCATACGATGATTTTGTCTCATGTGCTATCAAGACAGAAAAAAATTCTCTAAGTCTTACGACTTCAAAGTAAATCAAGAGAAGAAGAGATCTGCGGAACACTATAGAAATGGATATAAGTAGAAGAAGGGAAAATTTGAATATCCATCATGAAATAAATGAGGGAAGAAACACCCTGGTACTTTCTTGAAGTGAATCGGAGTCTGTTACAAGTGTGGTGAAAAAGGCCACCAAGCATGTGATTGCAAGGGGAAGAAAGAGACTGTTGATGTTGAATGCTACAATTGTAGAAAAAAGGGGAATTATGCAAATGAATGTCTTAAGAGTTATGGAAACTTACCTTAGAAAAGGCCAAGTGATCAAGGCCAAGCATATGCTATCATTACTGTTGAGGTTGAAGCTCCGAAAAATGTAGTGGCTTGTAATTTAATGGTTTCCTCAAGATTATCCAATGCTATATTTGATTCTGGATCATCACATTTTTTTCATATCTTCCCAGTTGGCTAAGAAAATTAGATATTTCTAATTTGATTTAACAAGGGATTTTCCAATCAAAACTCCTAAGGGAAGTATCATTGCAACAATGTATTGTGAATCAATCCCCATTAGGGAATATAAATGTTCATTATCTGCTGATATAAGCGTTATACCCATGATTGAATATGATATAATCCTCGGTATGGATTGGATTTCTGACCATGATGAAAAAATTTATTGTATTAAGAAGGAGGTTACTATTTTTGATGAGGATGATAAAGAACACATTATCCTTAGAGCAGGATCGTCACCAGCTAATTCCTATCTAGATCCACCACTAGTAGCTCAACTAAATTCAATTATTGGGTGGGGGAAAGATAATGAAATAAATGTGGTTGAGTAAAATAATGTTCAAATTTAGGATGTACCTATTATGAAATAATGTGTTAATGTGTTTCCATAAGATTTACCTAGACATCCTCGAGAACGAGAAATTGAGTTTTCTATTGATTTAATTCCTGGATCAAGGCCCATATCGAAGACACCGTATAGAATTGCCACTATGGAATTAGTGGAACTAAAGAAAAAACTAGAGGAATTTATTAATAATGGATTTATTCACCCTACTGTTTCTCCATGGGGATCCCATGTCCTTTTTGTTAAGAAGAAAGATGGATCTATGAGGTTGTTCATTGACTATAGGGAGATCAATTCTATAAAAATAAAGAACAAGTATCCCCTACCACACATTGATGATTTATTTGACCAAATTTATGGAGCTCAATAATTTTGAAAGATTGACCATCGAGCTAGATATCATAAGTTTTGTGTGAAGAAGGAAGACATTCTGATGACATCATTTCGAACCAGGTATAGGCATTACGAGTTTACAGTAATGCCTTTTGGATTCACTAATGCACCCTATGTCTTTATAGATCTGATGAATAGATTTTCAAGGAATATATTTATGAATTTGTAGTGGTACTTGTTGATCATATATTGGTATACTCAAAATGGTATGAAGATCATGAAAATCACTTGAGCATTATCTTGAAGACCATTAGAAGACATGAATTATATGGGATGTTTAGCAGGTGTGAATTCTTGCTTCAGGATATTTATTTTCTTGGTCATATTGTATCTAAGGATAGAATCCCCATTGATCCTTCTAAGACAAGATCAACCCAAGAATTTCCAGCAACGATGAGTATAACTGAGGTATGCAGTTTCATTGGTTTAGTAGGTTATTATCGACGTTTCGTCCAGAATTTTGCCCAGTTGGCTAACCCATTAACAAATCTCACATGAAAAGGGTTAAAATTTTATTGGAAAAAAGAGTGTGAATAATGTTTTGATGAACTGAATAGAAGATTATTCAATTCTCCTATATTGACTCTACCATCAGGGAATGATGGGTTTTTTATTTATAGTGATGAATCAAAAAATGACTTGGTTGTGTCCTTATGTAGAATGATAGGGTTATTGTTTACGCATCACGACAGCTAAAAATTCATGAGAAAAACTATCCTACTCATGATCTTGAGTTATCATCTGTAATATTTTCTTTGAAGATATGGATACATTATCTCTATGGTAAAAAATGTGAGATATATACCGACCACAAGAGTTTGATGTATATTTTCTCACCAAAAGATCTCAACATGAGGCAAAGGAGATGGATTGAACTACTCAAGGATTATGATTTCATGATACACTACCACCCAGGGAAGGCAAATAAGGTGGAAGATTCTTGGAGTATAAAAGATCATGGAGTTTTGAACAAGATGAGAGTTGAAAGGGATCTTATTTTCATGGATCTAGTAAAGATGGATATGGTAATAACCAAGGAAGGTGAAACATAAATTCTTTTTCAAATGGTTGCCTAACCATATTTACTAGAAAGGATAAAGGGTTCTCAAACCGATGATGAAGAGTTTCAAAATAAGATTAAAGCTGTGAATAATGGGGGATTGAGTGACATTGTGTATGAAGATGGAATTTTGAAATTTGGGAAGAGACTTTGTGTTCCTGATATACCTGATCTAAAAAGAAAATTGTTGGATGATGCCCATAGTTCCAATTTCTTTAAACACCCTGGTATCACTAAGATGTATAGATATTTGAACACACATTTTTTGTGGTACAACATGAAGAGGGAGATTGCTGATTTTTTGTCAAGATGTATGGTTTTTCAACAAGTGAAAGCTGAAAGGAAACAGCCTGGAGGAGTCATGCAACCTATTCCCGTACTTGGGTTGTAATGGGATGATATCATGATGGACTTTGTCATGGGGATACCAAAGACTCCTAGAAATAATGATGCAATATGGGTCATTTTTGATCGTCTTACCAATTTACCTCATTTTCTTAGTATAAGAAAAGATTTACCACTTGAACATTTAGAAAGACTATATATTAATGAAGTTGTAAGACTTCATTGAGTACCACTATCAATTGTTTTTTATCGTGATCCCCATTTTAAATCAATATTCTGTTATAGTCTTCAGAATTCCCTAGATACTGAACTTCGTTTAAGCACTGCGTACCACCCACAAACTGGTGGACAATCCAAATGGACTTTTCAGACATTAGAAGACATGTTGAGATCATCCTCACTTGACTTTCAAGGTATGTGGGATCAATATTTACCTCTGGTAGAATTTTCCTATAAAAATAGCTTACATTCAAGTATTTAGATGGAACCATATGAAGTGTTATGCAGAAATAGATGTTGCACACCAACCTGTTGGGATGATGTTGGTGGAAGAAAACTCCTAGGCCCATAACGTGTAGAGGAAACGATGGAAATGGTGAAGGTAATCCAAACCCACATCAAAGCAGCTCAAAGTAGGCAGAAGAGCTATGTTGATAACTGAAGGAATGTTTTGGAATTTCTGGTAGGAGATCATGTTTTCTTGAAGGTATCTCCATGGAAGGGTGTTATACATTTCGATAAGAAGGGAAAATTGAGTCCCAGGTACATCCGACCTTTCAAAATTCTAGAACAAATTTGGGCTGTAGCTTACCATTTGACAATGTCTCCATGTCTCTCCAATGTTCACGGTGTATTCCACGTATCAATGTTGAGTAAATACATGCTTGGACCAATGTATGTACTCACCTATGAGGAATTAGAACTGGAACCTGATCTTTCTTATTGCAAAGAGCCCATCGAGATTCTTGATACAAGAGAGCAAGTACTGGGAAACCGGACGACTCGTCTGGTAAAAGTTCTATGAAGAAACCATAATATAGAAGAGGACACGTGGGAACCCAAGGAACTTATGATGAAGAACCCCCCCCCCCCCCCCGAACCCTTTTATGAAGTAATATTCTATAAATTTTGAAGATGAAATTATTTGAAGGAGGGTAGATTGTAACTCCCCAAGCTTCTACGATACGCTTCTCTTTGAATAGTACAATAGTGTGTGTTGTACGAAACATCAAGTTCTAACACACCACAACCAATCAAACTATCCATTATAAATAGTAATACCCACTTTTTATAATTTTATAAATTTTATCTTTCAAAATGGACTTCTTTTTTGGATTTGGAATATCGAAATTAGTTTAGGGTGAATTTTTGGTATTTTTCTGAAAACATTCATTTTTTATGAATAGTGAAAAACACTAAGTTAAAGATTAAAACCAAATTTTTATTTAAATAATTATATATTTTATTTAAATTTATTTTAGGTCAAAATTGATTCATAATACCTATATAAGTTCAATATAATTCATTGGAGTCAGTTTACAATAATTTTAGATATATAAAAAGTTTATTGAACTTTTTACCGTCTTTTACCCACCTCCTTGGAGCATTTGAAAATTTTCATTAAACTTTATTTTACCGTTTTTGTGAGTTTAATTTCAAAAATCCAAGAGACACGGCTGATATCAATAAGTAAAATGTGGTTCAATAAGATGAAAATAATTTTTGGTGAATAGTAACTTTTTACTTTTATTTACCAAGGTTAAAATTAAATAGGGTAATTAAGGATAAAAATGATATAATTATTATCCTAACACATGTCCTAATTATATTGGATAGGTGTAATTCGACCAAAAATAACCTTAGGAATAAAATATGATCCTTTAGGTCCACTTGCATTAGATTAGGACATTTATTATTATTTAATTCAAAGAAAAGTTAAAAGTGTTAAATTCAATGTTTAATAACTAATCCATTTTGAATATATTGATACACTTAAGATAAATTAGACTATAAATATTAATTAGAAAGCTGAAAATATTTCCAACATAATGGTATTTTATTTTTATTTTTCAGACATTAAATAATTTAATTTATTTATGACACAATGATGATGAAATAATAACCTAATTAATGAAATATTAAAATAATGGATATTATAAATGTCCAAATAAATGTAATTTGAGATTTTTTATACATTGAACTAATTTTATAGGTTAATATGACATTTTAGGGTTGGGTAGATGAATTATTTTTGAAATAATAATGATGTTATGAATTTATCAAAATCAAAATACCAAATAGTGTCAAAATTGACATAAAAGAGTTTTTAAAAAACATATTATATTATTAATTGATATTCTATTACTAAAAATCTAAGGATCAGAAAAAAGATGTATATAATGGTAGCTTTATCATTAATGAACCATTTGGGTTTCTCTTGGATGTATATATATGTTTATCAACCATATAATATAAAAATACAAAGGGACATGGTAAATGTCAAACTATTTAACTAAGAGTTAAATATAAAAGATAAGGTTAATATAGTGACCCAAACATATCTAAAACCTATTGGATGAGTGTTTTTTGACCTATCCATGCCATATCCTTTTAATATTTCATTTTTGTAGCCATTAGAAACCGAAAATTATTTTATTCTAAAATAATATTTCTAGCTTTTCCTAAGGTGCCCCTCACCCCTCTTATAAAAGGGCACTTCCCCTTCTCTCTAATTCACACCCTCAAAGCCATTTGGCTCGACAAACCCCTGCCCAAATACCCTCTCAACTATCCTCCCTTCATCCTAGAGAAATTACTATAGTCATAAAGGCATCCTAAGAAGATATTTTGATCAAATCATAAAGAAGAACCTGAAGAAGAGGTAAATATTTCATCACCTCTTTAATGTTCACTTCTTCTTCCACTTCCTCTTTATTTGTTGTTTCCATTCTAAAATAATAACTCCAGTATCTTCTATATACTATGATTTTATTATAAATATGGTACTACCATATTCATTATTCTATCCATCCTTTGAATGACATGTCACCATACGTGTGTACGTACGGTTTACCGTCTCTAAGTCATGGTGTAATTGTTATTAAATACATTATTATTTGGATGGGTATAACAACTATGTGTAATTGATGTAAATAATAAATATAACATGATAATGATTCTGTATATATTATATACCATCCAATTATATATTAATTTAATATCAAAAGAATGATATTTTTGCTCATGCGTACGTACGGATTACAGTCTCCACGAACGCGATGAGATTCATTCTCCATCGTATTCGTTCAAAATTAATTTTCATTAGATGATTAAAAATAATTTTTAAATACTTAATATAATTCTGAATATGAATAAGAAAAATCCTATCCATAACAAACATTACTTATGTAACATATCATATAATGGAAAATGAATCATTTAACTCCTAAAACGACGATAATTATAAGATATTATTAACAAAGCAAAGTTAAAAGATCATATATGATATCATATTAATGTATATGATTCACGTATAATTTAATAAAAATTATTTCACCATTATACCGGAGGTTAACCTACCATTGTCAAAGAAAATATACATGGTAAGGGTTAATTTCATAATAACTTTATTATCCGATATTGTTTATATGTAATTATCTACATAGACCTCTTTATCTTCCACATCCATGTTTCTTAAAAATGTATTTCAAAACATTTTTACTATTTACTAGAAAATGGGGTAAAGTCATTTATACCCTTATTTTACCGTATATTTTTTTAAATGAATCTTTCTGTCGTTTTCCAAACAAGGTACTTTATGAACTTTTTGAAAAAATTAAGGTAAGAATGTATTTTTTATAACTTATACGGCGGGTGTGGTTATTTTCCGCCGTTATAACATAATCAAAGCTTCCCTTACAAGCTTATAAGAATATTTCCAAAATAATTTTTTTTTTAAATTATTTCAAAATAGAAAGATATATTTCTCTAAAAAAGGTTTTTATTTCATCTATTTCAACATCCTTTGATATATTTTAAGTTTATTTGAAATTTATTTATTATGATACAAAACTTCCATATTATATTGAAGGTTTTGTGATATGTTTAACTGTGGATGTGTTATTTTTACACCATTCATGGTTTATAGATAAAGTATTCACATTTCATATGCAAGTTTTAATTAGAATTTTTATGTTATGTTTAAACCTTTTCATATGAGGAATGCATTGGAATTAATAAGTGACGGGTGGAGCCCGCTCTAACTCATCGATGCATCGGTAGGTCTCATGATACAAACTAGTGTCTTGGCACAAGTCCTTAACAAAATCTTATTTGTAGTCTTGGCACAAGGCCTTGACTATGTGGTTATGCAAGTCTATAATTATGCATTCCATCATTATGAAAGTGGATATTGATATTGCATGTGATTATTAGACTAGTATAATATCCATGTGAATAATTAAATGGAATTATTTGATTTTATCTTTTCCATATTATGCTGAATTTCATGTTTAAAAGGATTTTGTTTTATTCTTATACATTTACTTAAATGTTTGTTCTTGTTTATGAAAGTTTCTGTTATATTGTTATCCATACTGAGCATCTGAGCTCACCCATTTCTATGTTTTATTTTTCCTAGGATGCGAAGGAGTATATTATTACTGACCAGCAGGGATAGTCTATGGGATCTTTGTGTCGTCAATGGAAACAATGTTGTTGTAGTTTTCCACTTTATGATGTAATGTAAACCATATGAATGTATCTATTAATTACAAGGATACTAAACTAATCGGTCTTTCGAGACTTGATCTTTTGTGATCATTCCAATGATATGTAATAATTCACCTATTCTGGGCTTCTAGGGTCGGGGCGTTACAACTGGAGATATTTTGAAAGGATCAGAACTAGGCCATGACCTAAATTCACCAACTGATATGAAAACTAAACCATACCAAGTAATAAATGTCATATTTGATATTGGATTGCTTTTATAATATTCAAAATCATTTATCAATGTATACAGTTTATCTTTAGAGGAGTTTATGGGAATATAACCTTTTTTAAGGTTGATATTTTTACCCCTTATTATCTAGAATGATAAATAGAATTTTTTTTTAATGTGATAAAATATTATTTAAATTAACCAGATACCATTTAATATTTGGGTGGGATATGGGATCATATATTAACTATATATAATTTTAATTGTTTGAATTGATGCAGTTCTAAAAGTTCTTGCATAAATTTCACTTCAATAATAGCTTAAACTCGCATCAAATGATGAACAAACTATTGTGATAGTAGTTTAAATACCAAATAGTGAAGTTAAATATAAACATTGATCATTCCTAATTTCAATTTATAATAGTTTAAATGATATCTTGATTTTTTTTGTAGTTTCACCATTGAAAAAAATAGAATCCTTCAACGGCATTAATATTTTTTCTAAATAACAAAAATTCATAGAGGATAAGACTTTATAGATACCATCTTACACAATAAACACTTAAACTAGTCACTCACAAAGAAATCTTATTCTATAATTCATTTTATTTCCCAAGGATGGACACTAAATCATACATGATGTAGACCATATTTCAAGAAATGTTACAAAAATGGGCGGTCATGTCTATTTGGAGCATGATTAATGAGACCCAAATTGATGAAGTTTACAATCAACTACATAACCCCTAACACATGTTCACCACCATTGCATATTGATGATTTAATTTCCAAGATATCCATACTAGTGTGAGGAACATACTTTCTTACTTGAGTGAAGGAACATATTCTCTAGTTTAATCCCACTATTTTTAAATCATTATCATACATTGAAATGATTAAGGATAGAGTGATTTTGGAAACATCTCAGCATGATACGGAGGTGGTGTAAGAAAAATATCATATAGATAACGAAATTTACTTAGAAAGATTTATTTTTGTAACTAAAAAAATGATGGAATAGTTGAAGAGCATTCAGTATTTATTAATTAATTGAGAACAGTAGATGAAGATGGTTCATATAGAGTCCAATAAGTTATCCATTTAGAAGGAGGATGAAGTGGAAGAGTTGACAAAACTATTAAAAGACATTGGTAAATATAAGAAATCATTCAATCAACAATGGTAATCAATAAATAATGAGAAATAATTCATGATATCTTTATTACCCTCTAATATGTTTATTATTAGATAGAGATTATAAATTTTTGATTATCCTCCCACTGTTTCTATAATTTAATCACAAACATTTTTCCAATGGTTGTTTCTTATTCAAGGATATATACAACTTTTAATAATGTCTAAAACCTTTGAAAATATTCAAAGAGTAATATTTCATATTTTTAATATAGATAAATATTAGTTAGAAATGAACTTATAGAAATCATAATATAAAATACTTGAGTTGATGTTGAAAATATTTAATCACTGGATTATCTATAAAGGTATATTCCCTCAAATTTATAATGGATAGTTTTATGAAAAACATGTTTTATGTCACTATATGAAAATGTTTACCTATTAGAGAAAAGTAATTTGTGGGTTTTTGGGACTTGGTTGACCCAATACTCTTTAATAAGTGGGGGTGAGTCTAGGTGAACACCGATTAAAACATTTCAATTTGTTATTCCACATTACAATACATATCTTGATCACATATTACCAAGAACCCATTCAATATATTATTCTCAATTGTTCATTTCAACCCAAATGATAAAATAAATTCATAAATTAATACATGCACACATATGGATTTTAATTAGTTCTCTACTAGGGGTACTCCAAGGAGTACGCACGTGAAATTGTGTTGTTATACTACAAGTTAACACTACTCACTGGATGTGTTACAACAGTTTTCTGAAGTAACACTATTGATTTTGAGTAACACCTACTTATAATTTACTAGTTCACATTTCTAAAACAAGGACTAGAAATTATATAGATGATTCTCGTCTCATAAATAATTTATGAACTTGATGGTCTATCTATGTTCAGCATAGGTCACTAAGAAACCTAACATCTTCTTCTTGTTTTGACTGATGTTCTATTATGGTTCACTTTTTTCTATCCTTTTTCAACTCTAGATATTATCAATTACATTATGAGATGATTTAATCACTGTGTTCCTTGATATAATAGTAACATCACCTTTTTCTTTATAAATAATATAATTCCAAAACTATATTATATTGCGGCTTTCTGTCCATTAATTAGATAGGTATAGATCTGATCTACTAATATTTCCTCTTTCCACTATCGTAACTGAATATAGAAATTGAATTCTTTAGATCTCCTTTATTATTCTTAAAATTTAGATATAGAATATGAACTATATTTTTCCTTTTAACTTCTTTGATTAGTTATATAGATCATTATAGACCTAACTCCTTTAATACAAGTGTTATGATTGATTCTCCTTCTTTTAATTTTTTATAATAATTTCTTGTTTTTCCACATGGTATTAACGAATCCATTAAGTTCAATTTAATGTTAATTAATTCTTGAAATCCTAATCCTTTCACACTCTTATAATTTCCAATTAAATCTATCAGGTAATATAAAAACTTCTTGACTACATTGTGATATCATTTTTTTGTGGCATGGTGTTCTCAACTTCAATAATTCCAAAATACATTCTTCTTCATTATGGTGTGGAATTCTTGATTCCATAAATTTATAAAATGCATTAATATTTTCCTTCATGTATTTGGTTAATATATATATTTATAATTCCCAAATGGAATTTAAATTTTTTAATTTTCTAAAATATAAAATAGTGTCCTACTGTGGGAATCAATCTACTTCTTTACCTTCACTTATTGTGGTGTGGAATATCCTACATTACATGTAGGTCCTCATTTATCCAAATCCACTAAAATATCAATCAATCAATCCCAAGGTAACATATATCTCACAACATGGCCTTCTCTACAAGTCACTGTCAATGTTATACCAAAGTTTTGTGACATTTTACTCTTTCATATTCAACCAGATTAGATTATATAATTCTTCTATATCATGGAGGTTTCAAACCTTCCAGAACCACCATATATTGACTGATTATTATCATGAAATGGTCTATACCCCTGTATTATGATTTTATTCTATATATTTAATAACAATTAACATCATATTAAATAATGTACAATATAAATATATTTAATGAAATTATTTTGAAAATAATAGGTAACATTTCCCTTTTTAACACTAGAACATCCACATTTTTCAAACCAATGCACAGAATTTCTATGATCATTATAGAGATATCAAGGTTCCTATTTTCTTATATACTCAAGTGAATCCATGTTCTTCTATGTGCTTAAATACTCAAAATATTTTATGAAAATTATCTTATCAAATACACTTTAATTCCTACTCATTTTACCCAATCCCAATTTCTTCATATATCATTGTAATGAACCTCTTAAAATATTATCAAAAAATTCAAGACACTACCTCTTTGGTCACAAAATTTTCACCCTTTGTATTTTATTTAAATACTACCATAAATCCTTCATCATCAAGAATTGTAGATAATTCATATTACTCCTCATTGTTTAATAAAATGATAAATGGACTTTTCTCTTCCAGATTTGGATTTGATTCATCTCACCTTTTGGGTTTATTTTGTAAACCCCTTATGATATAAATAATGGAATAGTCCATTATCATAATAATTACGCACCCTTTTTCATTAAGAAAGTATGGGGACTTCAAATAATGATATATCTTTTCATAATCATTCCTATGATTTTTTCATATTTAATTTCTTGTTTCATCCCTTTAAATATATAAAATAAATAGGGGTTACTATATCTATAATTTCACCTAGATAATAATATCATTACCCAATATTTCCCAAAGATCACTAATAGAGTTATTTTGGGGAAATATGACCGTCTTAAAATATTGAACATTAAGCTTTTCCCATAATTTTTTTCATAGAATAAATCCAAATGCAAAACTTTTCAACCATAAAACCATTTTATCATAGACTCAACAAGAATTTTCTCAAGGATTTTATAAATTGAAATTACCACTTGGAATTTGATTGATAGACATATAATCTAAGCCTAGTGATATAGAGGTCAGTGTAGGAAACAAGTGTTTATGTTAATAATATCAAATCTATCCAAGTCAGTAAATTAGTTTTCAATAAATTCATATCATCGTAGGATTATTCTTCCTAAAAATCATCGTTTGAAAAAATTAAATTAATTATCTAAAAAATACAAATATAAAACCATCATTGAAAAAAATGTTATGTAAAAATATGAGATACATTCCATATATTAACCTAATAGACCCCAATTTTTTATTTTAAACATAATATACTAATTTATGTCCCAAGTTATCCTTTTTAGGGAAATTTATTTTCCATATAAGGCTAATAAGACTTTGATTTGCCTACACCAACTCCAACTAATGAATTTATCATTGGTACAATACCAATTATTATAAAAAATTTCCATCTTGGGGAGATGGTTATTGTTATTTTTTTATTTCAACAGATTCTGGGTAGCATGAAAAAATAATTAGATAATACTACATATTTTTATATTTAAAAATTAACTGATATTCCAAATAAAATAAATACTTCTTCACAATAATGCATTCTCCTTATAGTGATTTCTTCTCTACCATGTAGGACTTTTACTGAATTCAATATGACATGATATCACTTTTTGAACACTCAAAGTGGCTTGAAACCATTAGAACTTCCTGTATAAAAGATCATCATTGTTTTATTTCTTTATATTATGAAATATCATATATATCTTTAAAAATTCAGCATGGTATTTTAAACCAATTATTGTGTTAGTTTGAGGACTTGATACAATTTCAGTTTTTATAAGGTCATAATACCAATTATGATTATACGTATATCTAACAACTTTTTTTACATGTATCACTTTCATCTTATCCACATTATATTCTGACTTCATTCATATATGACTTTTCAGCACAATATCACAATGCATATATCACCTTTGAATACATAAACCCCATAGATTATATCTCTATAACAATATTGCATTACTTCTCAAATAGTCATTATCATTTAAACATATGGGAATAGGGGTACCTCTAACATTCTCAAGATAAGGAATGTTGTTGGTCTTGGTGGACTCGCCCATTTATTACACACTTCTTTGAATCCTTTCAAATGAAATGTTTTATAATATCACTTGTATAACATTAACTCTAGATGCTCACTTGTTTTAATCACCTTTTTTGAATGGGATCCATCCCTATTGTGAGAAAAATACAACGTATACATGCTCCATATAATGATTAATTATTGTAAACCCCTTATATATGATTCTTCATCCAATGGCAGGGTTTTCCAACAATACACACCTCTTTACTTATGGTGTGAATCGTGAAACCAAAAAAGAAATATTTATGTTTATATTCTTCAATATCCATAGTAATGACATCATATATATTTTTTATTGTTTATTATTTCATGACATTATCCTTGAACATTCCCATATTTTCAGAATCTCCAATATTTTACATCCATATTTTCATTCTTTATTTCCATTGGTGGTTTTGTGAGTTTAACATCTTTGGTTCTTAGAAAACATTTTGTTTAAATATTTTTCATTCCTCTAAAATAATAATTTTGTTTTCCAATAGAATAATTTGTATTATAGGGTAAATCCAATTCTGATATTTCATTGAATTAAAGGGATTTCTGAGGAATTCAATATTTTTCCTTCATATATAATTAGTTAACATATTTTATGTGTTATCATAGAGAAAAAAAATCAATTTTTTATGTGTTGGTTTATATTTTAATAAAATATTTATTCTTCCATCATTGAGCCCTTGGGATTCTAGATACACATTCATATTGTTCTCGGGTCTTTTAAAAAAGTATCACTTTTTGGATACTTTCGATTAAGGTGATTCTATTTCATATTTATCATGAAACATCCCTTAATTTAAAATTCTAATATTTTTATCTTTATAAACCCCAATTTTTTATTTTTCTAAAAGATATATATTAATTTTCTCATTTTTTGTTTTTAATATCTCAGGATTCCCCTGGATCCATTTATCATTCTCATTTATTTTGGTGTATATTCCTTTAATATTTTAGTTAGCTCCATTTATATATCATATCCAATAATATAGTTGAACCTTAAGAAGGATTATAGTTTCCTTTAACCCCTTCTCCATGCCCATATTCATTCCCATATGTTTTTAAATAATTTTGAATAAGTAACTTTTATCCTTCATTTTTGAAACTATTTGAACTATATCATAATTTATGGACACCACTACTTTTCTCTATATTTTATATTCCCTAGGAAGGTTATTAAGAAATGAAATGTCCACTTGATAATATATTATTTATTTATCCACCTCCTCATGTATGTAATGAATCTAATATTGATTACAGTAAGAACATTCAATAGACATATAACTTGATGTAATTTCTATTTCATAACAAGAATCCACACTTCTATCTATCTATGGGGGAATGTTTATATTTATATATTCATAAACACCTTCTAAAACATTACTAGAATCATACATAATAATAGAGTTATAATTTATTAGTGGGACTTGAGTGTGGGTTTTCTCCCCGGTCTTATTGTTATTATTGTTCATATATTTTCCTTCTATTATACAGAATATTTCATTACCTAGGTTCACTAGTTTCTCACATAAATTAGTTGTTTAAACATATATTAAGGGGAGTTATTTATTCTTTCTAACATCCCCTAATTTAACATAAATTATTTCCAAATGATTATAAATATTTAATAATGTACCACAACGAGTGAGTTTCCTATAAATTTCATAGATTGCGATCTTACAAATATCTTTTCATTATTTCCATATCCACTCCACTAATATAACTTTATTAAATATTAATCTTGATATATGTATTACATTTCATGATTTACATAAGACTACTAGAACATATACATTCTTTCTAATAACAATCATACTTATTTCCATTAAAAACAGAGCATTCATGATTAATTAAATGTTCTTTAATTCTAATAGAAATTGATTTAACTAAAATTTGGAAAAGTAGGCTCTAATACCATGACTTGGGTCCTGGTGGACACAAATAAACCTAAGGGGGGTGGGCATGAATCTGTGTGTAACCTAATTTTTTTATAATTTCTTCTTCTCCAATTAGATATATTATTCCAAGTATAGCAGGAATAAGTTTAATCTCTCATTAAATCATTTTCATATTCCAAAAATAGAAACAAAAAATTAATAAATTAAATAATGAACACATTGGGATTTTACCTTTTTAATACTAAGGGATTCTCGAAGGAGTTTACACATGAAATTTTTCCAGTGCACTTAATGGTAACACTACTAACTATATATGTTACAATATTTTTGGAAAGTTTAATTGCTGATTTAAGTGAACACCCACTTCATATTTTCTAACACACATCTCTAAGTAAATTAATGGAATGTTTATAGATGATTGAAATCTCTTCAATAGATTATATAAATTATTTTCAATCTATATTATTTATATTCCTCTAATAATCCATGAATATTAAACTTATGGTATATCCTATATTATGATTCAATTTTTGTATAATCTCTTTATTTAATTACTAATGGGATTAATAATTCAATGTGAGGTTTGATTAATTGATTTACTTGATATAAGTGTTTCAACCACTTCTTCTTCAATATATAAATAATATCAAAATGGATTACCTTAATTATTTTTATTTTTAATATTCCATGTATGATAGTGATATTACCCTATATACATTTATTTTAATATTAATTACTTATAGGAATTGAAATATTATGCACTATTTTCCACTTCTTCTAATTCATATATAAAATATGACCTTTTATTTTTTTAATATCATTGGGTAGTTATTTTGATCTTGATATAATCAAATATTGTAGTCAAACTATTATGATGGATTCTCCATATCCATATCTTCCACAATTTTTACAGTTCTTATGATCTTAAAGTGGTCATTTAGTACCATTTAAATTTAATTAATCACTAAAAATCAGTGTGATTTCCCCTATTAAAATTTTTAATAGAATATTTTAGATAATAAATAAAATTACTAATCACATTTTAATTTCTTACCTAAAGGTGTGGAGTTTTAAACATTAACCATTCAAAGACGTGGTACTTTTCATTAGAGTGTGTAATTCTGTATTCTATCCTTTTTGTGGCATGGTACTATTCTATAAGGTGAAATTGTTGGGGAAGATGTATATTCATAATTATTTGTTTAATTAAAAACTAGTTATTTGTTTTCATTATGGTATGGTCAAAATCTTTATATTTCAATCAAATTATTTACCTTGTAATTCTATTGTGTTACAAAACCTCCATGTTGTGGAGGTCTTTAAATCTTTAGAGCCACTAAAATAAAAATATCTATATTGTGGTGTGAATTATATCTCATGACAAGGAATTATGTAAAACAAATTATATTATGGTGTGTTTTAATAATATATTAATTGGATTCCATTAGACTAAATAAACTCACTTCTTCTAATTATATAAAAATTGAATCTTCTTGAGTGAAACCAATGTGTCGCATTTAGGTCATCCTTCATCTTGAACTATATTTTGGTATAACATTCTTCTAGGGTGTGGAGTCTTGAAAAATTTAAGAACTACAATATTCTAATTGATCACAATCATGGTGTGTTTTATTCCTTTGGATTTTATTCCCTTACACTACATGAAAAATACTTATCACTATATAAATCATTGTATCCTTCAACCATTTTCACCAAAAAATTATAGGAAAAAATTTGGAAATTTTTTCATTTTTCACATTAAAACATACACATTATTCAAAAAAAATCACACCATTTTCATATCATTTATAATGATATAAATGTTTTTATTTATACGTTTCATTAAGTTCATCCATGTGGTTCCATATTCACTAACTCTTTAAATCTATTGGGAACATTATATTATAATGAATAATTTATTTCCTACAAATTCTCCCACACATAACATCATTATCTATCAGTATAGACCAACCCTATAACAATTTTAAAAAAATTCAATGAATATCTTGTTTCTTTGAAACAACTTTTGAATTCATCTTAAGATTATTCTCATAGATGAATATAATAAAACTTGAGATACATTGAATGTTCTCTCATTATGGTTTGTCTTTGGTCCATTTGGATATGAGAGAGTGAAGGACTCAGTATAATCAAAATCATGATGTGGATTTTTTAAGAGTGGTATAATGATCAAAAAGGTTTTAAAAGTCCGAAAATTAAATTATTGTGCATTTCAAGAAAAATGTTTTATTTAATACTTGTGAGGAACAAAAATTATCCCCAAATTTTGCCTAGATTCATCAACCCAGTGATCATAACATGTATTTTAAAAAGAAAAAATTTAATTACCCATAAGTGTTTTCTATTTTGGTCAATTCATAACATTTTCCAAATGAATTATAGGGAAGGAATAAAAATAGATGAAAACTATTTTTCAAAATTACATCTTCATGTGTTTTAAACCTGATAATTTTTTTGTATTTTCATTTTATGGTTCTCTAACATTTAGTTAATCCATGAGAGGGAAGGAATATATTTTAGAGACTCAATATTAACCATGATTACATTTATTGGGTTTTAACCTGATGAGTAAAATATTTCTTTCATTTGTAATCCTTTAATATGTCTCTAAATTCTGAGAGCATATAAATTTGAAAAAAGTGAGGCTAAATTTTATGTTCTTACAAATTTAGATAAAAGTGGGGATGGAGTTTAAGGCCAAAAATGTTTCTCCAATGTAAGGTTGAATTATAAACTCATTCAATATTGACTAAATTGAGGATTCATTTTAAGGTCATAAAACACTTACAGAAATTTTTCTGAATTTTATGTTCATACAACATTTTTAGAAATATTGAATAAAGATTCAGTTTATATATTTTTGACCAAAAAATTAGGTCATATATAATAAAGGAAAATGTTGACCTCACATGAAGGTTGGGTCCCATAACTATATAAGAAACCTTTAAGGGGAAATAAATCAAACCAATTAGTGGTTTGAGATTGAAATTTATATTAATATATTTTAATAAGAGGTGATGGGTAATGTAAAATGTTAATTCTGGTATTTTAATAAAGATATGATGAGGCAATAACAAATAGAATATGATAATCATTGGGTGTATTAAAATGAAAATATCATTATTGAACTACTAAATTTGTTTACAGATGATGGCCACTAGACGTGATTAAATTATGTGTTCTAGTGTAATACTTTTACTAGCACATGGGTTTAAATGATATTTTCCTTAGTAAAAATACATTCCCATAAATAGTTATAGGTCAGAAGGATATGTCGCACACATACCATCACCATTTCAACGGGATCCCTTGAAATTAGATTTACTGAACAACAGTAACCATTGACGGTTTGATGCAATTAATTTTCTTAATATATAATTTATGATAAATTGGAAGGGATTATTCAAAGATAGCTGAAATTTACTATATCAAAACCAATAAAATTGGGTTGTCATGAAGTATTGATGAGGGGTGGAAGTAAATGAGAATTTATTGTTTTTCCTATGATATGTGATCTAGATATCCTTATGAATCCTAGGAGAAATTATTTCAAACCTGATGTAGTTCTATGTTATAGAGTTTATACATAGATCTGGATCATGTGTATATGAAAAAAATGGTCTATCCTATTTCATGGTAAATGAAGGGATGCTTGATGTAAATTGGAAACATTAAGAATGATATGATGGTTGGGGAATGGGGTTGAAATTAAAGTGTAATTTTATAGATTAGTACACAAAAAGATATCCTCACATTAATTTTAATTCTATATGAATTAAAATCAATTCGTATAAATTTACAAATTTATCATCCCTGGGTAAGGTTATGGTAATAAATACTGACATGAATTGGTTAGACTACACACTAAGATGAAAATAATTGTTAAAATGTAAGATTTTATTTGAGATAGGTTATCCATATTTCCTAACATATCTTATGAGAATAGGGTTCAAGAATATGTAGTTCTAGGATATGAAGGTATCTATATTGATTTCTTATATGCATAGGGGAAAATAGAATGAAATGAAAGAATATCCTTGTGAGAGAATAGAAGGTTTGATACCCAATCTGAAATTGGAAGAGTCCAATCAATGGTAACAATAAAGAATGTATTGAATGTGAATGATTGTGTTTGGGTCAAATATAGGTGATCTAAACATCACTATATATTCCATTAGAATAATAATTAAGCAACATGTAGTTTTATAAAAATGGAATTATGTGATTTCTAATTATAGGACCAAATATGGAGATATAATATGAATTGGGGGACTATATATTTTGTTACCAAACATAGATTAGTTTTTTTGTAAGGGTATTAGAGTATATGGACCAGACCATTCCAAGGTATTTAGAGTCTTATAAAATGGGATATATACCATATAGTCATGAGATATTATGGTAATGATCATTATTCCCTCTGGTTTTATATATTTTTATGATGATTATTTTCATGTATTTTATAGTATTATGATGAGGAAATTTCACAATGAAATTTATTTTTATACAGAAAGGAATTTTTATACCCATGTAAATTTATGCAATGTATTTCTTATGAAATTTTAATTTAGTGGGAGGAATGATACACTCACCATCTTGTGTAATTTGGTAGTATAGTCCATTGGAGTATAAATTATATATGATTTAGGGAACTTCTCAATTAGGCTCTATCTTTGGGTGATTATTTCTAAGTATGAGCGGTGTTATTATGTCCAATACTAATTCTCCTTAGAGAAATGAGTGAATGAAAACATATTGTTAAACAATTATGATACCCATTTTTATTGAACTTCATGGGTATGAAGTGATTGTAATATTATCTTCTCATGACATTAAAATTAATATAAATAAATCAAAGATCCCTCATTTTTATAAATAAATTATAGATATCTATCAAGAATGATGGAACTTGATCTTCAATGGGAAAAAACTGCATTTTTCTATATACTTGGGAATAATGGTTTGCATGTGTGGAATTATAAGTAGATGTCTAATAATCCCACAAAGTATGAAGTAGTTTTCATTGAAATAATTTTTTATATTTATCTACAATTTTTTAAGTTTATATGATATAGTCTTTTCTTATGTTTATATATGTCTATTTGTTTGCTACATGATAGAGAGACAAGTGAATGGGAAAGATCGTGTACCCAAGATAAAACAACATTAGCTTAGTTTCTTATAAGTTGGTTAATTTGTTATAAGGGTTTTATGTGGCACTACAATTCTGGTAATGATTTTGTAATTTAAAATTTTAATCACTAGCTTTTTCTCAAACTCTATTATATGTAAAACTATGACACATTCAGGGAAGAAACCAGTAGAAGTAAGGGAAAAAATAATCTACCAGACAATGGTTGTGAGGTATGAGATCATGAATAATATCCCCAATATGGATAATGGACAAGATTAATTAGAAAATTTTACTAAATATTAGGGTTAATATATAATTTTAGCATACATCTCACATGTGTGACACTTTTTTTTAATTCCATGTAATCAGGTATCATGGATGGCCATAAATACCCAACTCTCTATATTTGGTGAATGATATTGGTTATTATTTGATTTTTATCACATATTATAGAATAGACATCCTATATAATAGTATAGGCCTCATAACCATCAATGAATCTATGAAAGACCCTATAAAGGGATAACTTTTAGGGGAATTTCTATGAGTTCAGACCATTATACTTGATGATAATCACTCGACTTTAATGGATCTTTTCCTTCCTAGCCCACTCTTATTGATGTGTACTATTATATATGTAATATATTATGGGGTATATCTTTTTGGTTATGAATTTATTTGATAAATATGTGTACCTAGTTTGAGATAATGTGGCTTCAACCTAATTTAAGTATTATATATGTTTTCTAAATAATTTGGAAACCACTCTTTGGTGGGTAATATTTATGATTGTACAATCCTTATCTAGATCCATGTGATTTAAGGAAATATTAGCCAAGGAACCTTGTTGTGTGTTGTAGGAATGTGGCATGTGAGTAAACATTTAATTATGGGGATATTTTTACACCAAATCCAATATAAAATAATGTATGGGAATCAACTCCACCTTTCCAATGGTGTACTCTGTTAATTTTTTTGATAACTAGCTTTGTGTTTCCCTTCATGTCGGGCATGGAAAGTAGTATTTGTAAGGATAGATCTGAGGTTTTAGTACTCATCCATATTATTGGGGAATCTTTATATAATAGGTTTTACCAATATATATATATATATATATATATATATATATTATAAATTATTATTAAATCATTTTTATGATAAAAAATAAAATAAAAATACAATCCAAATATGAAAGGGTTAGTGTATTGGGTAAATTAGGTTCATAAAAAAGAATACATATAAAATTTTAAATATTTTTTAATCCTCCAAAAAAGTTAATCCTAATATATTTATCAATAATCATAGTAAACGTAATAAGAAAAGGTCATACATCAAAGAAAAGGAGATTCGAAATCCCATTAAGGGAGTAATAAAAGAAAAGCAACATGGTACATGAATAAATATTGTACATTGGTATTTATAATCATCATATTAATATCATATGAAAATTTTTCATCATTATAAAAATGATGGAATCATTAGAAATATTCTTGGAATATGGAATATTTATAATAATGAAACATCATAACATTGTCTTCAAAAAAATGACAAAAATGTTAAAAAATCTAGCATCATGTTCAAACATATCATATGTTTACAAATAATCACTTCATAAATTGTGAAAAAATCCATCATAATGTTCACACATAATGCATACAATCACATAATATATAACTCATTGGAAAAAGAATTTTAGGATATATAATTTCAATAGAAACTATCACATAAATAAATTCTCATAATTGTGAATGAAACTAGGAAGGGAAGATATACATCAATCAAAAACATGATATGAAACCCTGGGAAAAGAACTGGTTCCATAGTGATGTCATAAATCATTATTAAATAAATACATTTTATGTTTCCCAAAAGATAAAGGGAAAAATTATTTTTACCATAAAATTAATGTATTAGAAAATAATAGATCATAGTTTATTGATAGGAGAAGACTAAAAATTAGAAAAGTTAAAGACTGTTTTTTGAGAAATTTCATTGATAAAAAATCACAATGGTGTCTTATAATTCATTGAAATGATTTGTAAAATTTATATCCCCATATGATAGAAATTAAAAAAATAAGAAATTAAATTAAATGGATTTAGAATAATAGATTTAAAAATAGATAGAAATGGGTGATTAAGAAAAATGAAAGGAGTTAGGTTTTAGATTCCCCTTAACTTATGTAATCTTCTATTTCTTAATGTTTATGATTTCTAAATTTTTATCATTTTTTATTATAATAATAATCCAAAAGTATATTATACTCATTTATATTATTTTTGTTCAATTAATAAAAATTAAAATCTAATTATTGAACTATCATTAGGTAAATTTGAAATTAGTTTATTGACATGTTTTCTCAAATTATCTCATTTTCATTTCAATTTTTTTATTTTGATTAACTTTAGTTTATATTTATTTAAAAATATATTCAAAAAATTTAATAAATTAATTAAATTTATAAATATAATATATAATATAATATAAACATTCGTAGAGGTGGTGATAAGTAAATTGTTGACAATGTCCTACAAGGTGGATAAAACTGACTGTTAACAGGGCGTTCCAAAAGTTGGTGAAAGGAGAGTATACATATATAAAATGAATTAAAATGTTACTTATAATAATAATAATAATATTTTATACAATTAATAATCAATATA
The DNA here is from genome assembly GCA_963277665.1 of Viscum album. NCBI lineage: Eukaryota > Viridiplantae > Streptophyta > Magnoliopsida > Santalales > Viscaceae > Viscum > Viscum album. The sequence continues at coordinate 620,727,234 of OY728150.1, read as the reverse complement.
TTTAGGAAATTAAAAATAGAAAATATATTTGGAGGTTAGAACAAAGAATAGAAAAAAAAATAAAAGGATCATGAGTTACCTATTTATAGATGATTTGATACTTTTCTATATAACTCAAACCTTGAGGGATTTTTGTTAGATGATACAAAAACATCCATAATGTTATAAAGATACATAAAATAATGAAAAAGGATATTTATTTTTCATTGAGAAGTGAATGAGAAAAAAAATTCCATAGGAAGGAAGATGTGGTATCAATACTTGAAGGGATTAGTATTTTCAGGTTAAAATATTTAATAAATTATTGTTCACATGATAAAACGAGAAATAGTATTATTTTTTTATTATAAATTCTATTTTAGTAAAAATATATATTTTTATGTCTTTAAATACATTTACACAAATAATGTATTTATTTTTAAAAAGGAAATTCAAAAAATTAAAAATTATTTTCTAATGTGATACTTTAAATTTTTAGATTTTGAAAGTAACGTTTATGGTTTGTAAATTATATTTATTATTTTTAAATAACACATTTATCTAATTAAATTAATTTATGGTTGAAATAAAAGTTTTACATTTATCATGTCACTATCACATCATTATAATTTCATAAAACATTGGATATTTGAACAACTAAAATTTAAAAATTCACATAAAAATTCAATTTTCTCAAAAACAATTACCATAAATGAACCCTTAGTTAATTATGATATTTTGATTAAAAAAATGAAATTATTTTTATAAAAAATAATTTTTACAATTTGTTTAATTTTAATTAATAATATGATATTTTTTATTTCAAAAAATATGTTAAAATGCACTTTATTAAAAATGCACTTATACTTTTTTTTGAGTTTCTAAATTGAAAACTTATTTTTGTGGAATTATAATATTTATATTTACATAATTCATTCATATTAAATATTATTTATGTAAATTATCAACCTTTTCTATTTAATACTTTAGTATATTATATGGATTATTTTCAGAGCCAGGCATTGAGACGACATAGGGTTTCGAGGCCCGGTGTGGCCAGAATTAATATTTGGAAATATTGAAAATATTTATATAATTAAAATATGGGTTTCCTGAAAATGTTGAATAAATTTAAAATAGAGTCTTATATTTGAAATCGGAGGGATTTATTGAGTTCAAAGTGTAAGATTTACTAAAGGTGTGGAATAATTTTTGACGGTGTGAGACGTTTGGTTTAAAGTCGTCACAAGCATTAACAAATAATTAAATAAATTTATTTATTTATTTTGTTTTATTGATGCATTAAACTATTTTCATCTATAAATATATGGTTGTGATGAGATCTTATGGTTGGTCACTTAAACCTAGAGATCTAGAGGACTATTGGAGAATATAATTCTTTGGTAATGACATCAGATCAGATCTGATTGAGATCAAGGATCGTAGCCCCATCAAAGATTGTAGATCTCACAACAATGGAAACACATGACCATTCATCATCATAAATTGATCCAAACTCTAGGTAGGAAGTTCTTTTTGTGTGATTTATATCTAATATAATGTGTATAAATTCCAGAAACAAGAATTCATTGGAGCATTAATAATGGATTTTTATATGCTTGATTTATTTATTCATTGACTATTTCTCACTTTGTTCGTCAGATTTTTCAAAGGATGACCAATTCAAAAAATGAAAAAATGATGAGTTTGGTACATAAAATTTTAGTTTATGGGTATTTATCTCCCTTTTCTTCCTACATCCATCATAATAAATTCCTTTGGACCATGGTACAATGAAATACCATGTATTTGATTGTTGCCTGACTGTAATTTGGCCCAACAGATTGATATCTATTTTACAACTTGAAATCAAGGGTGTGGTCTAGGTTAAATGAAAATGAAGTATGATTATAGGTAGATCATGATGGTTTTATGGTTCATGTTTATCCCAATTTTATGAAATGAAAATTGACAGTGCATTTGTGCAGTTCCCAAATCATTTTGAAGGTCGGATCCCTACAAATAGAAATGGAAAGTGTTGGTTGAACTCAAATCCATGATTATTGGATGGAATCAAGGTAGAAGTTGTGTGTATGGTGATTTATAGAGTAAAATTACATTTCTAGAAAATATTTTGTTACATGATGTGTAATTCGTAGATACATACTGTGTGGAAATCATTGTGTAACACTAGGGTTTCCGCAAAGAGAAAAATATCACAGACATGTGATATTTGTAACATGAAATGTGAACCATGATAGTGGATTAGTGTGTTCCTCCTAGGGTACTTGGGAATGTTAAGGCTAATATATATAGACACAACTAGATTAAATTGGAAGATACGTTTACTTGGACAAGGTTTGGTGTACACGGGCATAACCATATGTACATGGGTTGGTACACATAGAGAACAAGAAGTACTTAGAGACACATAAATATAATGGTAAGGTTGTTGGGAAACAATTACATTCCAGGTATAATTACACACAAGCCACTTATTTTTATTCTTGAATTACATGAGACGTAGCAACACATAGGTAGGGAAAGGGATGGCTAGACACACTGCTTACTCCATTTTACACACCGTGTATACCCAATAATGTTTTTGGAGAACTTTGTTTCATCAATATGGTTCATTAATTATTTAGTGTGTTACCCTAGTCATTAATTCAATCGTGTAGAGTGAAATTACATCCAAAACACTAAATTGTGATCCCATTCTAAGGATGGGTATCATATATAGAATGTGGTTCCCCTACACGAGACCAGAGTGTAATCTTATGTCATTAAAACTTATACCACAGGAGGGTCTCATGAAATCAATACGACCTACTCGATTAGGGAGTTGATCCCCCACATTTAGAATGTAGTTTTTCGGGTTCAGGGTATCATTATCATGTGATCCCCTATATAGAGGGTTGATCCAGATTGGGTTTCTTGTGTCCCCTAGTGGTCCTAGGTGTGATCCCCAATCTAATAATGAAAGTCTTATGAGACCAGTGAGTTTTATTAGGATTGAACATATGATAACAAGCTATTGGAAAGTTATCTTTGATGGTATCATGTATCATGGAGTGGGTTATCCTAGAACAAGAATTGAATATATTCTTTGAGAAGAAACGTATGTTTGGTAGTTTGGTTGAGACCACACTACTACAAAACAAGCCTCAATAAAAATGGCCTTTATCAGCCCTAACTATGGTAGAGAGGTTAAAATCCCTTTTATTTTATGAGATATATATCAAGAAGTGATAAATTACCATTTAGAAATGCTTATATAAGAACTGATAAAGGGGTATACTGCAGTTTTCTGTTACAACACACTACCCCACTAGTGCAGTGTGCTATAATGACACATCATAGCCCCAAAAACAAAAAAAAATAAACAAAATATTGTATCAATACCAAATTTAAATGATGATAAAACAATCTAGGATACTTTGCTCGGTTTTGGTGATATGGTGCACATTTTAAACTAAAATGATACTTATATATTGAAAATACATACTAGGAGTCATACTAGTTACATCGTGTGTCAGTTTGCGATATAGTTGATTTGTATACGTCTCAAATTAATTATGGATCATTTAAATAAAGTATTAAAACAATTCGAATGTGTTTACTTGGTTTTGAGTACATCACTTGTCTTTTTTACTAAAATTTCATATTAAACTGGAGACTTGAACTCTGACTCATAATGGTCATATCGTATGCGAGTTTGATATGATAATGATTCCAACACATCAAAAATTACATATGAACGGTTTCTATAAATTATAAAGACAATCCATGTTATTTTTATGAGTTTTCATTGAGTGACACTTTTAGAACTAAAATGTTAATTTCAAACTAATAACAGTCACATTGGTTCATACTAGACACATCATGTATCAGATTGAGGTAAAGATGATTTATAAAAATAAAAAAATTATTATGGATCATGTTCGTAAAGTATAAAAATAATCGTAACGCCTTTGGTTAGTTTTTAGAAGGCGGGTTTTCCTTTTTTCTAAAATTGATTTCAACTTTATATAAAAAGACGCACATCGAGACATATCAATCACACCATACATCGGATTGCGGTGCGGATAACATTAAACATACCAAATGTAATATATATCACTTTTATAAAGTATCAAAACAAATTGAGTGTGTTTTATCATTTTTGAGTGCATCACATGTCTTTTTTACTAAAATATCATTTTAAACTGAAAAAATATACTTTGACTCATACAGATCACATTGTGTATCCGTTCAATGTGAGATCAATTCATACACTTTAAAAATGTCAAACGAATCAATTTCATTAACTATCATGAAAATACGGGCATGTTTTCTCAGTTTTCAGTGACAAAAATATTTTTAACTAAACTATCGATTTTAAACTGATAACAGATACATTGAGACATTTTGGGAACACCATGATTTGTATTGGGAAGAATATAATTCCTACACATCAACAATGACTTATGGATCTTTTAACTAAAGTATTAAAAAATGTATTATCTCAGTTTTTAGTTGGTTAGTTGTTTTTTTATTATAATTTATGCCATTTTTATATAAAAAGACGCACTTGGAGTCATACTGGTCACACTGTGTGTCCGATTGAGGTATGTATAATACCAAACTTCCAAAAATTGCTTATGGATAATTTTACTAAAGATTCAAAATTGTCCAAACATTTTTTATGGGTTTTGAGTAGGTGATTTTTCCTTTTTACTAAAATTGATGTTAATTTTAAATAAAAAAGACGAACTTTGAGTCATATAGGTCACAACATGCATTAGATTGAGGTGTAGCTAATTCTTACACATCCCAAATGGCTGATGGATTTTTTTTATAATTTTACAAAACAATATTAATGTGTTTACTTGATTTTGAGTATGTTACATGCCTTTTTTACTAAAATGTAATTTTAAACTGGAAACACGCACTTCGAATCACAATGATCACATAGTGTATCAGTTTGACATTAGACCAATTCCTACACATCAAAAATGATGTATGAATATATTTTATAAATTAAAAATAATATTTCAGTGCATTTTACTAGTTTTTAGTGAGTGAAATATTTTGAACAAAACTATCAATATTAAACTGATAATTGGCACATTTAGTCATACCTGACGTAATGTGCATCACATTGCGGTGCAGTTTCTTCCTACATGTCAAAAATGTGTTATGGAACAATTCCCTGATGTATCTAAACAATATGAATTCATTTTCTTTATTTTGAGTAGGTTAGTTGTCCTTTTTGTTAAAATTTATGTCATTTTTAATAAAAAGATGTAATTGGATTAATACCAGTTTCATTGTGCATCGGATTGTGGTATGGTTGATTCCAAAATATCTAAAATGACTTATGGATTGATTTCCTGAGTTATCAAAACAATAGGAATGCATTTCCCAGTTTTGATTAGGTGAGTTGTCCGTTTTACTAAAATTGATGTCAATTTTTTAAAAAAAAAGACGCACTTTGAGTCATGTCGGTCACACCATGTGTCAGATTCCATTGTGGATAATTATTACATGCACCAAAAGGATTTTGGATATTTTCCTAATGTATCAAAAAAATATGAATGAGTTTACTTGGTTTTGAGTATGTTGCAAGTATTTTTTACTAAAAGGACATATTAAACAAGAAACACACAATTTGACTCATACAGATCACATCGTGAATCATTATAATACGAGGATAATTCTCACTGTCACAAATGACTTATAAATCAATGTTATAAATTATAAAGAATATCATAGTGTGTTTTCCTAGTTTTCAGTGAGAGACATTTTTGAATTAAACTATCAATTTTAAAATTATAATAGAAACATTGAGTCATACTGGGCATACAGTGTGTCGTATAGAGGTGAAACTGATTCATACATGTGAAAAAAAAGTTATGGATTGATTCTATAATGTTTCAAAATAACTGGAATGAATTTTCTCAGTTTTGAATAGGTCAGTTTCCCTTTTTATTAAAATTGATTTCATTTTAAATAAAAAGGTGCACTTTGAGTCATACCAGTCACACTGTGCGTCATATTGAGGTGAAGTTGATTCCAACACATCTCAAATGACTTGTGTAAAGTTTTCCAAAAGTATCAAATTAGTATAAATTAATTTACCTTCTTTTGAGTAGGTGGTTTTTCCATTTTACTAAAATTATTGTCAATTTTAAATAAAAAAATTCACTTAGAGTCAAATCAGTCACACTGTGAGCCGGATTGAGGTCTAGCTAATTATTACACATCCCAAATGACATAATGATAATTTTCAAAAATTATCAAAAATAATTGAGTTTGATTACACAATTTTGTGTATGTCACTTGTCTTTTTCACTAAAATTTCATTTTAAACTAGAAACATACACTTTTGACTCAAACTGATCACATAATGTATCTGTTTGACCTGAGACCAATTCCTACACATAAAAAATGAATTATTAATCAGTGTCCTAAATTATCAAGAAAATCAGAGTGTGTTTGCTCATTTTTCAATGAGTGTCATTTTTTGAACTAAAATGTCTTTTTTAAACTAATAACAGACACATTGAGTCATACCGAGCACACCATTCATCAAATTGAGGTGCAAATAATTCATACACATAAAAAATGACTTATGGATCAATTCAATAATGTATCAAAATAATATGAATGTGTTTTTTAGTAGGTTGGTTTTCTTTTTCCTTAAAATTGATGTCATGTTTAACTAAAAAGAAACATTCAGAGTCATACCGTTCACACTGTGCATCATATTGAGGTATGAATGCTTCCTACACATCTCAAATGACTTATGGATCCTTTTCCTAAGTTATCAAAAAAAATTGAATGTGTTCTTTTAGTTCTTGAGTACGTCAAATTTTTTTTTTACTAAAATGTCATTTTAAACTGGAAACATGAACATTGACCTATACCGAACACATCGTGTATCAGTTTGACTTGAGACCAATTCTTACACATCACAAAGTACATGTGAATCAATTTCATAGATTTTCAATAAAATCAAAGCATGTTTTATTAGTTTTCAATGAGTGAACTTTTTGAACTATAATTTAAATTTTATACTCATAACGGACACAACTACCCAAGATAATTATTATTTATAATTAATATAATTTAAAAATAGTTAATAATAGTATTTTTTTATTTTCATTAGAAAAAATAGTATTATATATATAAATTGAATCATATATTGTATATTTAAATAAATTTAATTATGATAAATAATATACATATAAATATAAATATATTTAAGTAATGTTAATAATATAATTCATATATATAACCTATATATAGAATTTTTAGGTAGATTAACCTTATTTATCAATTTATCATATTATGAGTGACCTCCATTTTATAGTTTTTGAGAGTGGGAGGCGTGATCCCTGCTTAGGATTATTTTTTATTGATGTAAGTGTAAATGGGGTACATGCATCCATTAACCCCTTTTTTCAAATCATGTAAAACCCTATCATTTTTCAATAAAATAAGACCTATCAAAATGACAAGTTTTATTGAAAATACATTAAATAAATCCTTAACTAATTATTTTATTATTGTTGTATTTGGATCCTATTGGATAATTTCTAGGATAAAAATGAAAGTAATTCATCATTAAATGTGCCTCCAAGTAAAATGAAACAAATTAATTTCAATAACATACAATCGTTAGATGAAATTACACTATAGCTACCTGAGACACCTAGGCTGCGTAGCACTACAGTTGTGTATTCTAATTATCTAGTCTGGTCCCTCTCCATTTCATTCCCACCCTTCACTCAATCGTTTCACTGGTAGTGTGGATCATTAATCTGGACTGATTTGGTGTAAATGGATGTGTCTACATAATAACTTGTCTCTATGGTGTAATTATCACAAATTAGAGGCGTTTCCTCTTTTAGGGAACTCAATGAAGTTCAATTTTAATCTTCATTATCTCATCTCTTGAATAGTTATCATGGAATTTTTTTGTTTGACACTTATTATTCATCTCTTTGGGACATGGACATATGTTTCTTGAAATAAATTAAGTAGTAGACATCCATGGGATGAATAATGCTCAGATTAGTACATGAAACATTGGTGCAAGTCCACATGAGATGTGGGCTGTGTTTCGAGGAAACAAAATTCAATGAAAAATGTACGGGAGATAAAACTGATGAGGATGAAAATTATACATCATTTTTTTCTATTAAAGGGGAAAAGCCTCCCATTTGTGATAATTTAACAAATGACACTAGTTATTTACATGACACCTCCATTTATATAAAATATTTCCAAATAAAATCTATACACAACTAGAAAAACTATAAAGTGAAGGGTGTGAAAGAATTGGGGAGGGTAGAGACTAGAGAATCATAATATGAAACTATAGTGATGCGTAGCATTGGGGTCTTGTATTTCTATAGTGTAATTTCAACTGAAAAGTGTATGTTACAATTATTAAATCATTTTATTTTACATGGAGGAAAAGTTAATTATTAACTACTTTAATTTTATCCTCGAAATTATCCACAAGGATATGAATATAACTTTAATAAAATAATTTGGTTGCGGATTTTATTAATGTTTTTTCAATAAAACATATAATTTTTTATATGTTTTATTTTTTTAAAAAAATATAGGGTTTTATATGATTGGAAAAAAGATGTTGATGGAGGTGTGTACTACGTTCACACTTATCTTGATAGGCAATTAACTTGAATGAGGTTCAAGCCTTCCATCATAAAAAACAATTAAAAGTTTTCCACTCCTCATTTGATACATTGATAAATAAGGTGAATCTACATAAATATTATATATATATATATATTTATTATATTAGTATCTTTATTTGAATATAATTATACATATATTTATTATTTATCATATTTAAAGTTATTTAAATATTAAATATATTATTTGATATATATATATAATACTATTTTTTCTAACGAAACAAAATAATAATAATAATAATAATTTTCAAATTATATTAACTATAAATAATTACTATTCTCAGTAATTGTGTATAAAATATAATTATTTATATTCTAGAAAGTTTTATTATTTCAAAAAAAATTATATATAGTTACATAGTTTTATTATTTTGAAAGAAACAAGCATTTACAATATCTTATTTATTTTAGAAATAAATTATATTAATATTAATTAAATTTATATATAGACCTAAAAATGTATATATAGTCATAAAATGATGAATACCTAAAAATAATTTCTAATATAGAAAATTTGATAACATCTATTCACTAAGGAGATGCACCCCCCTGAGACTCGCATTGAACTACCTTTGCATTTCATGGGTTAATTGAAATGTTCAAATTACTATTCCCAATAATACCTTCACTAATAGAAGGATTTATTTCATATCCATTATCTCTAGAAACCATAACTCGTTTTTGTTCCCGATTCATGGTGCCTTGCCTATAGCCAGATGTAGAAGGACCCATTTTCTTATAAAAACCACAAAAAATCAATCCATGATTGAATCCACAAACTTCTTTCATCAAAATTATTACCCCATTGTAATACAAATATAAGGAATAAGCACTATTGAGACATCAATTACATGAAAATGGGAGGGTAAATAGGGTGAGAAACTGACTGAGTTCTACTATTAGAAAATAAATATCTACAAATGAGAATCCCTTGCATGATTATAATCGTTGGATTTTAAAAAGGTAAAGGATATTGGGGAAACTAACCCAAATAAATGTTGTTGGAATGTCACGCTTCATATGGAAGTCATATGACACCCTAATGATATAGAACCAGATGATAATGCAGCTACAAGGGGACCTTTACCAAGCCCTGACCAGGTCTTCCCCTGAAGAAAACCGAATCATGATGTCCCATATAACGAGCACACCAACCGTTGATCAATCTTACAAACCCTAAGACTCTAATATTAACCTGTCCAAGGTGTCCACAGAAGGGTGATACTGCTTAAAATGAAAAATCCGAGTGGGATTATGAAGAGTTGATGTCACGTTGTGCACCGATGTTAAGATCAAAAGATTCAGAACACTATTTAACATATCTAATACCTTAGGGTGTAGCAATTGAGGAAAGTTGGATGTAAATCGGGGTTGGAGAAAGGGGAAAATGAATGAGAATCGCCATTAATGGGTTCACAATAGGTTAGATTTGTTAATTGGTTTGGGACACTTTTATAAGTGATTTTGAAAAAGTGATGATAAAGAGTCCTTTTATCTATGATTATTATTTAAGCGTTGATAAAAGGCATATTTATGAGCACTTTTTGTAGGGATTATAATGCCTTTATCTTTATCAACGCTAATAAAAACGCTGAAAAAGATTTATTTTATCATCTCTTATTAGTTTAGCACAGGTAAAAGATTTTTAATTAAAACTATAAATAAAATATTTGTAAATATATATGTATACATAATCAATACATATAAATACAAATATAGTAAACATATTCTTTATTTAAATATATTTATTATAATTTTATAATTATTTAAATATATAATTATTTATTTAAAATTATATAAATATTTTTAAAAAGATTATTTGTTTAAATATATATTTATATAATCATATATATATATATTTAATAAATATATATAAATATAAATATAGTAAATATATTCATTATTTAAGTAAATTTGTTATAAATTTAAAAAATGTTTAAATATATATTATTATTTATTTATAATTATTTAATTTTTTATAATTATTTTTTTATAATTATATAAATACTTTTCAAAAATATTTATTTATTTATAATTAAAAATATATACTTTCATAAATATAGTGTGGACATTCTTAAATATATTTATTTATAAATAGTTTTTATAAATAATTTTTCCACACGTTTTTCATCATTATTAATGAATATCTAATTTTAAGCTCATCTCTGTTAAAAATGAGTGAAATTGAATAAATTAAAAAATTTGTACACTTTAATAATATTGAAAAAATGGATAAGTTTTGTGTTTGTGCATTGCATATAAAAATGCATTAATTACGTACTTGCGAAATCAATATAACAGACATTTGGTCTATGTTAAATTGAAAAATCCAATGAAATTCCATTATAAGTCGATTACTATATGAAATTAGTGAGTATTATTTATTCATATTAATTTTTAATTATAAACTATTATTCACTAAATATAGTGCATAAATATTTTTTAAAATATAAATCCTATTTATATAAATTAATATATATATATCTATATATTTAATATATATTATTTATTAATATTATCAATAATCATCTAATTAATAAAATGGTTAATATTTTCCTCAAATTACTTAATTTTAATTTTTATTTGTTTAATTTTTATTTTTCATATCTATATAGTTAGTACAAACTATTTATTACTGTTTATAATATATATATAGTATAACCAATTTATTCATTTTTATCAAAAAATTTATAATTAATAATATTTGTAATATTTTTTTAATAAACTCATTTATTTATTTATATTTATTTAATTATTTCCTTTTATTTATTCGGTCCTTAAATAGTGACAAAAAATGCTGATAAAGGACTACTTAATGAGTGATAAAAATATAGTGCAGATAAAGTGTACCATTTATCAACACTATAAATAAAGCACTGATAAAGGGGACCTTTATAAGCGCTAAAAAAATAGAGTTGATTAATGGTTAAATTTAGCAGTGATTTCTTTAGTGATGATAAAGATTCCATTTAACAACATTGTTTTCTAGCACTGATAAATACCCGTGCTATTAAACATAGTTTTTTAGTAGTACCTCATTGAGTCATGGTATCCTTCCTTAGTATATCTACATTTTTCTTTTGAATAATATATAATTTTTATGAGATGACTATTCTTGATTCTTCTTGTTTAGTGTTTTTTGTGTGTCTTTCTAGGTATTGTTACACTCCCCCATGCATGGTCTCTTCCTACACATGTCATGTCATGTGTATATGGTTACCCTTTTGATGATGTCCTAGGAGGACATGGAGCTGGTGGAAAATATATTTATCTAGATGGATCGAGTTTTTTTCAGGTTCTTTCATATGATAGTATTCATCATATCTGGATCAAGTTAGACACTCTGAATTTTTTTAGTTGGGAATATATTTTTCACCATTATCACTTTTTGTACATTATTTCCATCCTCTATTTGTGGTATTATAGATATATAATTGTGTATGTTTCAGTTGTTTTATATTTTATCATATTATGTTCATAAAGATTTGTGAGTGAGTACATATACATTGGCTAATTCTTACCATGTGTGTGATATGCCTAGTCGGTGCTAGTTTCTTTCCCTAAGACCATTGGAGGTGGGTAAAAGGTAGTCTCTATTCATGCCCCATCAATATGGGTCTTGATAGAGTGGTATCAAAGGAGTCAATTCAACCTCAGTATCAAATTATTTGAGATTGGATGGGGTTTTATGGTATCAATGTCATGTGATCTGAATTTGGAATTTTGGAAATGGTCTATAGTGTTGGTGCAGTGACCGAGGTATCCATACAACATGAATTTGATCACCTACCATTAGACTCAGTGCCATTAGTTAGTGAATTAATGAAACAAACTTTGGTACATTCATCATATAGGAATGGGTTGTGGATTCCATGTCATTTGTGAGTTAGTTACCTATATATATTATTTGACTATGGAACAACATGTCATTTACAAGATGCCTCCATAAATATAGATAGATAATATTCCACAATGTGATCAAAATTATGATTTATCATGTAGAGAGTCTTTAGTACAAGATCTTTTATTGGAAATATTACGCATGGGTGGTTTACCAACTATAACACCACCGAATGAGCAATAGTTAGGGCCGAAATGACCAAATGGGGATGCATGTCGGCTAAGTGATCTATATAGGTTCAAGAGGTAGTGACCTCCTCGATTTTACGGTGATCCATACTCTTTGGTTGTTGAGGACTATCTAGAGGCATTCAATCAAGTTTTTTCTTTTTGAGGATACCTATAGATCATATGGAAGTACTCACAATGAGTCTTCTTCTAGGCTCCACTAAGATATGGTGGAGGCTGGTGACTCAACCACTTACTGAGACAACTCTTTCATGGTCATACATTAAGAATAGAATTTGGGAGGGGTATTATTGATCCACGTTGTGATCATTGTTCTTCCTAGATCTCTTGTATCTACAATATGGAATAATTACTATAGAAGTGCATTCAATGAGGTTTAATGTAGTCTCATGATACTCCATGGATATGTTGTGAGATCTTTTCTTAAGAAATTATTCTTTTGAGATTTAATTAAAAATATATATCAATGATTCAGTGATATATAACTGCATTACCACACATAATAGAGTTCATGAGAGTGAATTAATAGTTGATAATATCCAAGAAGAGCATACTCCAACAGTGGGTGCTGGTAGTGGGAACCCTTGGACTATGACCTCAGAAAGAAGGTAGATAACAATAGTATCTGGGGTCCTTGTGTGTCAAATTTTTTATGATATGATCCCAAGATAGAGGATCATTAGTGTAGGGAACTCATGATGAATCGAAACATCTGAGGGATAAGAGGAATTTCTCCTGCAATTGTTAGGGGAATCTTTCATGGGATTGGCTGACCCATCATACAGATGATCGGGAGATGGTCTAGGGACCACCATGGAATAGATAGTAGTAGTAATAAGGAGGTCTAATGTGTCACATATGTGTAAGAGGGGTAGGTAGTGAGTCATGAGGAGGTTGGAGTTTTGACATATTACCACTACAACCCTAGGTGGCCCATTATTGGAATAAAGAGTTAATGGTAATGGATGCTGATATCTACAAGATATAAATGCCTATGAACCTAAGGAACTAGGGTTGATATGAGGTATGATATATGATTTTTCTATTTTAGCTTCAGTACTTATAGAAATATGTGAGGGTCATTCATATTGTTCCACTTATTTGGTTCATGACATAGATATTTTGGTGGATCAATTGGATCAACCAATGTGTTTGGATACATCGATATAAGGTTACTTAGTGATTTCACACTTCTTCTGATAATGTAATATGACGGTTGGAGGAGAGAGCTTCTTATGAAATATATATGTATTAGTGGTGAGGTGTTATGATTTCTTATTTTATGTAGACTACATATCAATAGTTCATTACTAGATTCACTATATTCTTTGTAGGATATTGTTTTTCCATAGTGATGGGATGGGGTTATCCTTTATGAGTGAAAAAGAATCCCTAACAGATCATGACATGCATGTGAATAGAAGAGTGCATTAAATTACTCACTAGTTATCTATCATGACTCTTGGATCTATGAATTCTATGTTCTACCTATTTTCTATGGTGGAGGAAGATTTCGAGGATGTGTTCCCTAAGGACATGCATGGGTTACGTCATCACAAATAGCTATAAATCACCTTTGATTTCCACCCTGATATGGCCCCAATATCTACAATATCATATTGGATGGGTCCCATAGAAATTTGTGAGATGAGGCTAAAATTGGAGGACTTATAGATGAAGGGCTATGTGAGACCCATTATTTCACCGTGGGTATATATAGTATTGTTCACAAAGAAAGAGAATGTGATATGAAGGTAATATGTGGATTATCAGTGCTTGAACAAGGTGATTGTGAAGAATAAGTAATTAATAATTAGTATCAATGAAATTTTTGATCAGTTGATGTGGGTGTCATGGTTCATTAAAATTGACATCATATCAGACTATCAACATCTATGAGTATGAGATGAAGATATACCAAAGGAGACATTCAGATGTCTCTATGAAAACTATGAGTATATACTTACATACATAGACATGATGAACACCCTAGAAGTTTCCATGGGACTCATGAAATGGATCATTCATCCATCTTAGATTAGTTTTGGCCCTCTTCTTTGATGATATCCTTATGTAAATTGATTCTGAGGAAAGTAACACTATACACTTGAGGATGGTCATGGACACACTATGAGAGAACCTTATTTATGGGAAGCTCTTAAACAGTTAGTTTTGGATTTGATAGGTCCAATTCTTATGTAACATAATCTTTGGGGCAAGAGTAGATGTGGGCTCGGGGATAGTTGAGGCAGTTCTAGCTTCAGAGCCACCATAGAGTGTCCCCAAGGTGTGGAGTTTCTATGGGTTAGTTGGGTAATATCATATTATTATACCAAATTTATAGATATTTAATGAACCCTTGACATCTTTTACCCAAAATGGGAATCCTTTCATATGTATAGAAAGGTTCCATCAGTTTTCTCACGAGTTGAGGATGATTTTAATGAGAAACCCAATCATGAGATTTCTAGAGGAGGGTTTTGAGTATGTAGTGTTGAATGATTCCTCTGAGATTGGACAAGGTTTTTACCTGATGTAGTTGAAGGTAGTGATTAGGTTTGATTCTTGGGAGTTGAGACTGCACGATAAGATCTACAAAACCCCCAATCTTGAGCTAAATGTGGTAGTCTTTACCTTGAAGATGTGGTGAAACCAACTGATGGGTGAGTGTTTTATCATTTACTCTAAAAAAGAGCCTCAAGTATATCTTATATATGATGGATCTTAACATGATATAGAGGAAACTTATGGAGTTCATCTTGGACTATAAAATTCATATTTTATATAATCCTGTGTATGGTAATGTGTTGGAAGATTCTCTAAGTAAATGATCTTGTTCTCACTTGTTTTCTATGGAATCAGAGTGGTTTACCTTGTAGTAGTTTTCCATTATGGAAAAGGATGATTCTTCATATCTCAATTAAATGGTTTTTAAAACGCCAATTTGATAGTGTGTTATGGAATCTAATCATGGAGATACCGATTGTGATACCATATGTACTCATATATCCACTAAACATTATCTTTATGGATTTTATGATGGTTGGGAGAACATTATCGTTTTCAGAGGATTGATGATGGTACATGTGGAATTGAAGGATCATGTGATGAGGGAGTTTTATAAATCCCCATTAGTGGTATATACATGGGTGGAAAATATATATTATGTCCTTAAATATTAGTTTTGGTGGGCAGAGATGATGTGATTTTTCCCAGTGTGTCCCTTGATGCCTCACATATAGAAAGTGAAGGCTGAGCACCAGTCTCTACCTGATTTTTCTCAACGCCTTATGATTCTAAAGTGAAAGTGGGATGGGATATCTAGGGACATATATATGGGGTTACCCCATGTGTCTATGGGACACAATTCCATAAGGGATATTTTAGACTAACTCACCATGTCATCCCACTTCCTAGCTAGTCAGGAGATGTGTTTTGTTGAGATGTTGAGATACTTGTACATGTAGTAGAGAGTCTGAATCCATGGAGATACCTTAAAGTTAATTTATAACAATGATTCTTACTCCACATCATGATTATGGAGAGTATTATTGGAGGTATTTGGGAATTATTTTCCTTTGAGAATGGTGTTTCACTCCCAGACTGATTGACAGACTGAACAGACAATTCAGTTCATGGGGACATGATTCATGCTTTCTTGTTGGAATTTGGTTGTATTTGGTAGGATAAAAACCCTTGTTTGAGTTTTTATACAAGAAAAAATACCATTCCACCATCGGTATGGAACCATTAAAGGTCTTGTATGAGAAAATGTATAGGTAACAACTTTGTTTCAATGATCATGGTGAGTCGGTACTTATGGGCCTAGAGTTTGTGAAAACTATGATAAAGAAGGTGTAGATAATCTATCGGTGGATAAGGACTACACTGATCCATCATAACTCCTATGATGATTGAGAACAATGTCCTTCGGAGTTTATATAAGGAAAACATGGGTTACTAAGAGTCTCACCATAGAATGGATTATAGAGATCTTTCTAGTGTGTAATGTTATCTCTGAGATTCATCATCTCTTTCCAAGTATTGTGTAGAGTTTGGAAGGTGGTGCAACACATATCACTATCGCAGTTGTTGGACTAAGAACATGGCGTCTTACACATGTCACATATGATAAGGTACATGCATGACCTATTGCATGTTTTTTGCTAGGGGAAGAAGTAAATCAAGGATGGGGACACCTTTATTGAGTACTCAGTGGAGATCTAAGATGGCTAAGAGAATTTCCTTCATTGTAAATTGTTTCCCCTAGCGCCTGTCTAGTGGAAACAAGGTAATCATCAAGAGGTAACATAGGAGCGGAAGATCTAGATACAAGTATTGTAACCTCGCCATTTTGTTTGGTTTATTTTCATATCAAGATGAAAATACATAATGTGTGAAGAATTTAATGAATCTTATTTTGACATGTTTTACTTAATAATATTATATGGATTGTTTTCAGATCCAGGCATTGAGTCATCTTGAGATTCTAAGACCCAATGATCCATGAATTGATATTGGAAAAATTCTAAAAATATTAATATCACACACATGAAATTTACTAAATAAATTTTAATAACACTCAAATGGGGTCTCATATTAGACATTTGAGGCCACCATTGTGTTCCGAGAATTATATTTACTCATAGTGCAGCATAATCATTTCAGCATCATGCATTTGGTTAAAAACCTTCTTGGGGTAGATAAAAAAATACATAAATTTATTTATTTATTTAATTATGATGATGCAGAGACCATTTTCCATCTATAAATATATGGTTATGATGATATCTTAGGGTTTTAAACTTTACTCAAGAGATCTATAGGACACTTAGAGGATATAATTCTTGGAGAATGATATCGAATTGAATTGAACTGAGATCAAGGATTTTTGTTCCATCAGAGTTCATGGATCTTTCGAAAAATTGAAATGAAAAATCATTATTCATAAGTGATCAATAACAAATAAATTTAGGAAATTTAATTTGTGAGATTTTATACAATTCCTTTATCCCGATCGAATGTGGATCAATTATAAAATCAATAATTGAATCCCACATTAATGGTTGATTTCATTTGTGGTTGATTTATTTATTCATATGTTATTTCCCTCTTCATTAATCAAATTATTAGACAATGAATTGAGGAATATTAAAAAACAATGTCGAGGTTAATTCCCCACATTTTATGGTTTATGGATATATCTACCATTTATTTTTACATTTATCGTGGGTAATTACTTTTTCTCATGGTTAGATGAAATACATGATATTTTATCATGGCACAATCGTTCTTTGACACAATGAATCAGTACCATGGGTATGACTTAAGATCAAGGATGAAATCGATGTTTGATGAAGATGGAGTATGATCAGAGATAGATTATTACATGTCAATGGTTCTCATTCATCATAGTTTGATAGAGTGAATATGAACGGTTAATGTGGGTGTTTCCATAGAAATTTCAAAGCCTGAATCCTGGAGATCATTGATGGAAAGGGTTTAATGACCTAAGATTAATGATTTCTGTATAGAATTATATCCACATAATAATGGATAGAGATGTAGTGAAGAGCCCAATAGTTCAGGAAAATCATGAGGCATGAAATCTTTAGATACACTCTATGTGTGACCCTATTTATGACACTAGGGTTTCCTAGAGAGAAAGATATCACACACCTTGTGATATCTATCACATGCCATGTGAATCATAGGATGGAAGATATGAATGATCGTGGGATTTTACAAGGGAATGGGTAGGCCTGGAGACATGGACATGACTAGAGTAAAAAAGGTTGATCTGTGTACCAAGAGGTGACCATGTGTATACATGTACGACCATGTGTACATGAGATGGTACATAGTAACAACCATGATTACACTTTAATAAATATAATACATGATCATAATATTGGCCGACCTAAATACATTGTGTATACATACTTATAGAGTATTTATTTTGAATTTTACATTCCATGAGAAGTAGTGACACAACGAAAAACTAGGGGTTTAGTAGAAACGTTGTGTACTCCTTAATATACAATGTGTGTAACCTTTGAGAGTTCCTTGAGCCCTTTTTTCCTTCCTTTTAGACTAATATCTGTTGAGTTTGTTACCTTGTTCTATCTCCTCAATGATACATAGAATCATGATGTCCAAATCACAGGATTGTGATCCCCCATGGAGGATGATTTTCAAATAGAGTTGGTGGAATCCCTCAATGAGACCAGAATATGGTCCTCCATCATTTTATCATATAATGTTGGTGGCACTCATGGAATTTTCTTTACATACTAGAGTAGGGAACTGATCCACCATATAGAAGGTCTTTTTAGTATGGTTTGTGGTATTTTTGGAAAATGTCCCATACATAATAGGTTGAGATGATTGGGTTTTTGGTGTCCCTCGACGGTTCTATGTGTAATCCCCTATCTGAGTATCAGAGACTTTTGAGACCCATGAGTTTTATTGGAAATTTACCAATGATCATGACCTCTTTAATGATAATATATTATGATAGAATAGATCATTTATTGGGTTCATATATAATGATAATTGTCTAGAAGCTTCGAGCATTATCTAGTGGCTAGCAGTTTGGTTGAGATCACCTAAAAGTGCGGTATCCTTGCTTAGAATATTTGGGTTGTTCAATTGATTTATATTTTCTTATTATAACTTTAATATACTTGATGAATTCTGTTTACTATTTTTAGGATGTCCAACTATGTATTTTTATAGTCCCCATGTATGGGAAATTCCTGCACATGTTGTGTCATAAGAAGAGAAAGACCCTTTTGATGGTGTCATGGGATGAAATGGAACTGGTGGGGCATATATTGTGGTAGACAGACTGAAATTTTTTCTTGGAGGTTTCATTTGATAGTTGTACTCATCTATTAATTAGGTTAGACTGTTTTCAATTTTTGGTTTGTATTGTAGTTTCACCCTTTATCGCTTTCATTACATTATTGTTGTACTATAATTTTGGGATTATAGTTGTATACATGCATTGGAATATTTTTTTACATTTTATCATTCAATGGGCTCATAGATATGTTCTTGTGTATAGTTAAATTATGATAATTCCCCCCATGTCAAGATATGCATACTCAATATTACTTTCCATCCCTGGGCCTATTGGAGGCAAGCATGGGGTAGCCATGGTTCGAGCCCAGTTTGACTTAGTAGTGTCAATTTATATTTTTTTTTATTATATCAGTTAGGTAACTATTATAATTGTAAAATTACCATTCGAATGGTTAATTTATTATTCACAATATTCATATTACCATTTTTGACATTCATATCAATATTACAATAGTCATATTGGTTTCATAATTCTTTTAAATATAAGATATTTCTTTTATTCATCATTCACATAAGTTATTCTAAAGTTTCAATATTCTTCACTTTCAAAATATGAATTTCATTACTAATGTTTTATTTAATCGTTATTATATTTTTCATAAGTGCAAAATTTCTAGAAGATCAAAATCATACAAACTTTTCTATTTTAGTCAGTTTTTTTTGAATTTTTCTAAAATATTACATTCAATTTTATGGGGTAAATTTATAGTCTAAACATAATATTTTAAATTATTATAGTATATTATGGTTAGATTTTTTATGTGGTTGATGTGTTTTATAATGCATTATATTCATAAATTTTAGATTGATGATTTTTAAGAAGAAAAATTATAGAGATTTATATAGTACAATAATATATTGAATATTCCCCTCTTTTATAAATTTCATTCTCTAAATACATATTCAAATTTTGTTTAAAAAAAATAGTGTACTTAAATTTCATTGCACCCTTTGGTTCCAATTATTCCTTTTCCAAATAGATGGTTTTTTAATGTTCTTTGACAATAAATAAGTTCACTTTTTATTATCATAATAAAGTTTAGGCTTTAGTTATACTACATTAAGATTTAGAATGTAACCACCCAAAAATTTATGAAAAAAAAAATTCATATTATAATTATGTTATAATGTATAAATCACATAAAATAACATATATAACACAATACAAACATTATATGAAGAATGAATGAAATAAAAAGTATTATAGAAATTAAAGAACCTAAACCAATGGAATTGAAACATAACCTATAGATTAGTGATGTGAAACTTAATAACAAAAACCTATCCAATAAAATAGTGACCTCACATATTAATGTATAAATAAAATTTATACATATTATAAATGAATATATTATAAAAATTTATAAGTAAACAAATGTTTTGAAAATGATATATTATGTTTTGGTATTTTTATAAAACCTAAATGTTTATTTATAATATTCGAATTAATATAAATATTTAAAAGAAAATTTATTTTCAAATATTATATTAATAAATATATATTTTGTTGTCTCATGATTATGACATTATTTTATGAGACCTTAATTAATTTTTTAATGTGTTATAAAACCTTTTATAATTTTAAATTTGGTATTTTTTGAGTAAATGTTGATTTTAAATAAAAATAAAAATTCTAATTTTTAGAAAATTATTTTCATAAAATGGATTACATTTTGGAATTATAGACAAAAAAATGGTCATGTTGACTTTTTGGGATTTTTCTAAAATAATTGAATTTTTGTGGAATAGTGAAATACGTCTATTTATGGTATAAGGTAAATAAATACATTTTTTAGCCAGGCATGAGTCATGGAAGAGGTAATTGGAAATTTTTTTGAACCCATGTGAATTAGTTATTGTATTGTATAATAATAATCCATACTTTTCATTCACATGAGACAAAATTATAAACTAATTAAAAAAATAATAAAAAAAAACCCCTCTCATCAACTATAAATACCATCCCTCAACACCTATTTTCCTCCCAGCATTCAAGATTTTATCCTTGTAAAAATTAATTTAATAATATTCCCAATACACTCCTCTAAATCCAGGATCTATTGGTGTAAATAAAATTCCAAACTCAAGTTCCTCAAGGAGTTTCTTGAGGAGAATAATTCATGAGGTAAACCCTTATTTCCTCTTTTAATTTTTTTTTTGTCTTTTTATTATATTTGAAACTCCCCTTATACAAGTTGAATGGTAAATCTAGTATCTATCATATACAATAATTTAATTTTGTTAATGTAATAATCCATCTTAACTTCTTTCCCCCTCCATTTTTTTCTAAAAATTAAAACATTGTCTGTAAAGTGTTAATGTATCGCATTCATTGATGACGAGTTTTAAATTTCTTTTACTACCATCAAGGCTTGTAATAAAACCATTTTTATTGTTTAAATAGATTATAATATATTTTTTAAAGACTATATAATTTTCTATAATCATTATATATACATGATATAAATTAATAAAATAAAACTAGTTTGTGATGATTGATAAAACACCATATTAATCTAAATGATTATAATTAATGATTTGTATATGTATTAATCCTAAAAACATATAACCAAATTATATTTAATATAAAATAAACTACTATAAGTTCATTAACAACTTAAAATTTTAATTTTGGACAACTATTCCCATTCTTCAGGATCTTTCAATCACATATACAAATGAAACGATCATGAAATCTATGGAAACAAAAACTCTTAAATGATGGAATTAAGTCTAATAACTGATAAGAAATTCCAAAAAGGAACATAAAAAAATTATAATAAATGAAATAGTTTTATAAAAGGTTTTAAATTAATTAATTAATGGATTTAATTTTATTATCTAGGACATTAAGATCAATATCCGAACACTTTTAGACATATGGCAAGGGATTCTTTCTGAACCTCCATTTTCACATTGGGTCACATTTTATCTCTCTTTACCCTAATTTAATTCTTCATTTTGTTTATATACTTTTTATAAATTCTTTTTATATGATCCAAAATCACGTATCCATATTATTTCTTCCTTGTTTTTTAGGGATATACATGTTTTAAAAGGGTTACCTTCTAAATTCATTCCGATAATCATGCCTGATTAAAATTAACTTCCCAATTTATTACTCATTTTCATGTACCATCAATAATATGTTTTAATCCACAATTATTTTTCTAAAATCACTCATTTTAGTATAAAGAATATTCTCTTTCATTTCGGTTTTAGAGAATAATATATATTTCTTTATTTCATTAAATGATCTTAAATATTTTCCTTAAACAACGCTAAAATGTTTTATTTATAAAGTTTAATAAACACTATTTTTACACATTTCCATTCAATTGGACAAAATTTATCAGAACCTATTACTATTTTACCTTATAAAGGTCCATTTATGTTTTAAATATATTCTTTCATGGACACATTAATTATATGACCATTTGTGATGCTATATTTCTTGGTTATGAAACCAATCTATTTCCATGGGTAACTCTTGTGATTATGTTTCATTATTCATGTGGAACACATATTCATGAAACATTAATGATTGTTTCACCCATATAGTCCTTAAATACATTGGTTAATATTTAATCTCATGATATGTCATGTGCAACAGACTGGGTGGGCATCCTTAACTCATGATCCTTGTGCAATGGTCTTGGCAGTTAGGTATGACTTGTGCTTCTCCATGTGAAACGAGACTTGAATAATGCTTAATTCATGTTTTATGTTGCTTCATCATTACTATGATTCTATTATTATATAATCCCATTTTCTATATGTTATGATTCTATATGATTATTCATGTTCCATGCATTTTTATGTCATCTTGTTATTCCTTATAACCCATGTGTTATGATTTATTATTATGTCTATTCCCTTACTGGGTTTTAACTCATCCTTTTTTCATGTATTCCCCAGGTTATCCTATACATATTTAAGGGATCAAAGGGTGTTTGGATATCACTTTGAAAAGCATATAAAATGTGTTTCTATTTTTTTCATACTTTATAATTATGTATCTAATATTCCAAATACACTAATCTGTATAATCCTCATATTGTATTTGAAGGATAATTATTCTTAAAATCGTATAATAATATGTGTAAAAGGATAGGTTCATTATAGCTAGTATCAGATCATGGTCTAGTAATTTTTTGGATATTATGACTAAAGAAATTTATTAGGAACCTTTGGGATAATTTTATCACATTGGAAAACATAAATTTAATATTAAGGAATAAAAATTAAGGATTCACATTTTGCATTATAATTTTATCCTTCTACAATATAATTTTTCTTTTTATATTCTTATTAGACAAGTATTCATGCCCTTATAATTGTACATTATTTTCTTAGTTAATGGAAGGAAATTAGATAACCCATTCAAACAATAAATGTGATATGAAATGTGATTATTTCTCTAATTTAATGAAAAATTTTATGGGAATGGGAAAACCAAACTTCATGATAATAATTGGTAAACATTCTCATGTTATGAATAAAAACATGAATTGTATGGAACACCCTCCATCTCCTAATAAGGTGAATGTTGTGGTCGAATCATTCACACGTAAAAGGCCCTCATGTTTAGTGGACCTTATGTTCCCCTTCGTGAGAAATAGTGGATTAACTCCATTGAAAATATATAGCATGTCCTCTAGTGATCAGAAGAGGTAAACATTGTGCTAACAGTGTATCATTTTGTTGGGGATGATGATTAATGGTGGAAACTGATAAAGAAAAGGAATTACGAGGAGGAAATTGATTCCAATGAATGAGAATATTTCAAGAAAATATTTTTCAACAAATATTTTCCCAATACGTTTTGTCTGAATACTGAGAGAGTGTTCCTTATTCTGAAGAAAAAGGAGGATGATTCTATCGGGGAGTAAGAACTAAAATTCAAAATAAATGCATTAAATGCATCAATCTTTTTCATCAATAATGGTTGCAGGGTAGAACACTTATTTAGTGAAATAAAGCTATGTATACAAAAATAAATGGTTATTCGAGACTTTAGAATCTATGAAGAGATTGTTCGTTGTGCCCTCATGGTTGAAATGGGGATTAGATAATCTTAGTTGTATCAAGGGCCCAGAGATAAAAAAAGAAAAATAAAGTTTAATATGATATGATCAATTGAAAAATCCCATGTTTTCTTGGGATCCCAATATCCCATGTGTTCAATGTGTGGAAGAATCATCTTGGGAACTATCTAATGGGAACCACGAAATGAACCAAATACTGAATAATGTGGAATTAGGATAATAAATGATAATGTGATATGAATAATCCTTCTAATATGGAAGAATAAGGGAATGATCAGATCCAAACTCATCCTATAATGTAATGTATCAAAAAAGGTATTATGGGAGTTATGTGAACCATTTCCCTGAGCCATGGGTTGCTAGACGCAATCAACAACAAAAAACCCCAAGGCCACAAGGAAGGGAATATGTTATCACTACTATTGATGTGGATCCCAATAATGATGTAGTTACAGTTATGATATTTATTCGTTCAATAATAGTGAATGTACTATTTGATTCTAGTTCTATGTATTCTCTCATATCTAGCATGTTTAGTACAACTATTCAATAACCTCCTCAAAATATGGAGTTTGAGCTGTTTGTGAGAAAAAAATAGGGAAATTATTGCATCCCAAGTATATAACTCATCATCAGTAAATTTTCCTCCCCAAAAATATTCTTTTTCTTTTTTTGGTTGAGTTTGATGTTATATTGGGTATGGATTGAATATCTTTATACAAATCCAACATTGACTGTTAGGAAATAGAGATCACTCTTCCCATCTCGAGTAATCCTCCAATTGTGTACTACTGTAAATAGAGGGATGAATCTATATCACAATCCATGTCTCAATTATGTTTATTATTCCCTTATGAGAAATTATATCTAGATCAAATTATTGATACAAAGGAGAGAATTATGCTCGAATATATTCCCATTGTGAGGTATTGCACTAATGTTTTACTAGAAGAGTTGTTTGGTATTCCTCTAGATCGATAGGTTGAGTACTCAACTAAACATATTACAAGATCATATCCTATATCAAAGAAACTTTATTGAATTCATATCATTGAGCTAGAATATCTGAATAAATAGTTACATGTAAATCTAGACAAGGGTTATATATGTCTGAGTGCTTCACCATTGAGCACACCAGTCCTCTTGATCATGAAAAAGGATGGATCAATGAACCTCTATATTTATTCTCATGAGAAAAATAAAATCATGATTAAGAGAAAGTATCACCCACCACTAAAATATGACATATTCAATCAACTATGTGGGGCCAAGCATTTCTCTATGGCAGACCTTCGGTTGGGACATCACCAACTAAAGGTGAAGACGGAAAATATTCCAAATATTTCCTTTGAAAAGAGGTATGGATACTATGAGTTCATAGTGATTCCTTTCAGGCTCACTAATGCTCCAATAATTTTCATGGATTTAATTTACAGAGTCACCGGATATTACCTCTAAAAATTTATGGTAGTCTTTATTGATGATATTATGATATACTCTAATAGTAAGGGGAAACATGATGATAATTAGAATAGTATTCTAAATACATTGATAAGTGAGAAACTCTATGAAAAGTACAGTAAATTTGTGTTCTTGATGGAGGAAGTATTATTCTTGGGGCATGTAATCACCCGCAAAGGGATATCTATGGACCCTTCCAAGACAATGACAATCAAAGAGTGGTCTAGGTCAACATATGTAATAGAGATCCATAGTTTCATTATTTTATATGGGTATTATAGACGATTTGTGAAAACCTTATCACAAATTTCAAACCCACTAACCAAGCGGACTCATAGGGGAGAAAATTTTCTATAGACCAGTGAATGAGAAGGATTCTTTAAAGAGAAAAAAAATAGGATTATCACTGCACCAATTATCACACTACCAACAAGTGGGAAAGTATTTGTGGTGTGAAATGATTCTTCAAAGAAGGATTTAGGATTTTTATTGATTAAAAATGATAATGTGATTTCTTGAACCTTAAGGTAGTTTAAAATACATTAGTAAAACAATAAAACACATTATCTAGAGTTGGTGGCAATGATAATTTCATTGAAAATATGGTTGTATTATCTCTATGAGAAGAAGTGTGGGGCATATACCAATCAAAAGAGGATAAAATATATATTCACATAAATAGAGATTAAAATTTTCCAGAATTTTTTTTCGAGATCATCGAGGATAACAACTGCTCAATCGACTCCCATCCTAGTAAAGGAAATAAGGTGCTAGATGATCTATGTAGAAAGGATCTTACATCCTTGTAAACAATGAGAATTTAGAGGGATCCAGTATTCATGGACCTTCAATGTATGGACATGAGAATCATTTAAGAAATAAAAGCACCAATACCTTCTTAAATGATTTCTCTATCATCTCTTGTTGTAAAAATAAACCATGATCAAAGAAATTATTTTCAAATTCTGAATATGGTGGAAGCTATTATAAATGGAAAAAATATTAGAGTTTGAAATGGTTGTGGAAGGAGTCATGATATTTGGGACACAACCATGCCTACCATCAAATCTAGATATAAAGAAAGATATTCTAAATGAGGAACAACGATCAACCTTCTTAATTCACCCAGGCATCCCAATGATGTATCATGATCTTTGAGAAAACTATTGGTTGTTCAATATGAAGAAAGAGATCGCTGAATAATAATCAAAGTGATTGGTATTTTAGAAAGTGAAGGATGAAATTAAAAATTATAAAGGGATGGTCTAACCATTAACCATACCAACATGGATGTGGTAAAACATCACCATGTAATTTTTTCACTGGACTTCCAAATGAATCGAAAGGAAATAATGATATATGGTTCATTATGGATGGCATTAAAAATACAACTCACTTTATCGAAATCAAGAGGACTTCCCCATCAATAAATATGCATGTATATACATCAAATAATTGGTAAGGTTGCTTGGCGTACCACTATCAATGGTATCCGATTGAGATCTAAGAGTCACCTCCATGTTTTGTAGAAGTCTCCAACATTATCTAAACAATGAGATAAAATTTAGTACAAATTAGAATCCTAAAACTGAGTTCCAATCAGAGTGAATTATATAGAAACTGGAAGATATATTGAGAGATTGTTTTATGGATTTGGAAGGAGGATGGGACTAACATCTTCCCCTGACCGAGTTCTCTTACAACAAATGTTTCCACTCGAGCATCCCAATGGATCCATACGAATCCTTTTATAGGAGAAGATGTAAAACATTGGCATGTTGGGATGAAGTCAGTGAACAATAACTGATAGAACATTGTCAAACAAATATTAGAAAGGGTGAAAACCATTTAGAAGAAAATCCAGGAATCCCAAATTCAACAGAAGAGTTTTTTTGAAAATCCTTACAAGGCCTAGAGTTTATGGTTGGATACTTTTATTCCTCTACATATCACCATGGTATTAGATCATGATATTTCGGAAGAAGGGAAAGCTAAGTCTTACGTACATCAGCACCTTTTAAATTCATGATCACAATGAAGTTATGGCTTGTCGATTAGCACTTCCACCAATCATGTCTCAAGTACCCAATGTATTCCATGTGTCTCTATTGTAGAATTACATTCTAGATCTCTTGAATGTACTGAATTTATAGGTTTTACAATTGGAAAATGATCAATCTTATAAGGAGCATCATGTGATGTTCTTGGATCAAAGATATAATGTTATACACTAGAAGACCACTCACCTGGTCAATGTACTATGGATAAACCATATGTATGAAGAGGAAACATGGGAATAAGAGGAAGAAATGAAGGAGAATTATCCTCACCTATTCTACCTGTAGTTTGTAAAATGAAATTTCGAGGGTGGAATTTCAAATGGGGGAAAATGTAACGGAACAAAATTTTATCAGTGAAATTTCCTTTCTTATAATTGTGTTATGTATTATAAATTACCTAAAATCAAATATGTTAACCTTAAAAATTTTATTAATTATTAATGAATGAAATTAGAAGTATTTATAGAAATTAAGAAACCTAAAGAAAAAAAAATTAAATGACCAATTGAATAGTAATGTGACCCTTAAGAATAATAACCAATCCAATAGATTAGTAACACCACATATGAATTTATAAATAAAATTTATTTGTCTTATAAATGAAGATATGATATAATAGTATATGTAAAAAATGTTTTGAAAATGATTAATTATGTGTTGGGATTTTTATAAAACATAAATGTTTATTTATAATTTTATAATTAATATATTGATTTAAAAAAATTATTTTCTTAAAATAGATTCAATTTTTTTTTCTTATTATAATAATATTATTTTATGATAACTTAATTTAATTTTTGTGGTGTTAAAAAATCAGTTATAATTTTAAAATCTATATTTTTTGAGTAAATGATGTATTTAATTAAAAATATAATTTAAAATATTTAGAATTTTTTTTGTAAAATGGAGTCCATAGTTAAATTATACATTTTGAAAAATGGTTAGGGTATTTTTTAGATTTTTCAAAATAGTTAACTTTTTAGTGATTAGTGAAATACATTAATTTATGGTATAAGGTAAATAAATGATTTTTTGAGTCATTCTTTCACCATGGATGTTATAAGTGGCCATCGGTTCAAACTCACATTAATTATTAATTATATTTAGTCACAATAATACACAGTATTCATAGTTATGATCTAAAATTATAAAATAAGGAATTAAATAAACGAAACACCCCTCTCCACCACTACAAATACCACCTCTTTTTCTCACACCTTTCAAGCTTTGAAACTTGTCAAAATTATACCGAATACACTTACCAATACTCTCCCAATTGTACATGAGCCTTTGGATATTATAATATTACAAACTCAAGTGCCTCAAAAAGATTCTCAAGGGGAAGAATTCATAAGGTAAATCCCTCTTTCTTCTTTTAGTTTCATTCCAATTTATTTTCTTTTCTTATTATATCCTCACATTACCTTATTCAAGTGGAATAGTAAATATAGTATCTCAAATATGATATAATTTTAATTTTTTTAATGGAATGATCTATCATGATTTCTCTCCATTGACCTTGTAATTCTAAAAAAAATTGTCTATGATGTGTTAATTTATCGCATTCAAGGATAATTAGTTTTCAATCTACTTTACCACCTTCAAGACTGGTCATAAATCCATTTTTATGGTTAAAAAAGATTATTATATATGTATTACATCCTATTTAATGTTCAGAAACTATAATATATACCTGATGATAATTTAAAAACAAAACAAGTTATTGATGATCGAGAAACTTCCAATTTAATCAAAACGATTATCATTTATGATTTATCCAATGATTCATCCTCATACCATAAAAAATGATATATAAGATAATATAAAATGAATTAATTTCATTAATAACATATAATATCAATTCTGGGCAACTATTCATATTCTACACGATCTTTTATACATGTATACAAATGAGTAAATCATGAAATCCAAGGAATCAGACACTCCTTAATGATAAAATTGTATCTTATAACTCATAAAAATGGAAATAAATCAACTTAATAAAATTATATTTTAAAAAATAAATATAGAAAAGGTTATGAATTAATTAATTAATGTATTTAATTTGATTATCCAGGACACAAACATCATGTACCTAACACTTTCAGAAATAAGGTAAGAGATTCCTTCCAGACAACTATTTTCCCTTCAGGTCACATTTTATCCCACTTTATCCCAATGTAGTTATTTCCTATTTTAATATAATTATTATGAATTCAATTTATATTATCCAAACTCATGTATCCAAATAATTTCATCCTTTTTGGGGATAAACATGCTTAAAAATGTTACCTTTTCAATTCTTCCCTATAAGCAAGCCTGATTAAAGGGAATTTCATGATTTCTTATCCATTTTAAAGTACCATCCACAATCAGTTATAAGAAATAATTATTTTTATAAAATCAATGATTTTATCATAAATAACTAACTTCATTAATTTCTGGTTTTATGATAAATAAATTATTCTTTTTTACATTAAATAATCTTTAATAATCTCCTTAAACTGCACTAAAATTTTTTATTTCAAAAGTTTCTTTTTTTTTAAAGTTTCCTCTTAAATTGGACATGATTTATCATGATTTATGCCTATATTACCTTATGAATTTCCATGTATGATTTAAATCCACTATTTATGTCACAACCCCCTCCCCACAATGAGTAACCCTTCTGGTCTGGAAATGTATGAAGGGAGATAATGACCCCTGAGTCCCACATTCAGTAGGCCCCGGGAAGGTAACTTGCACCGAGGGTATCGTAAACACACAGATGGGAGGCATTACCCTCTAAGAGAACACATGTGAAAGAGAGAGATAAGAAATACACCAACCAACTCTCACTCAAACAACAATATAAAAGAAATCCCAAGTACACATATGTAATGTCATGAAAAAAATACTATAACTAAAAGGAAAAAAACTGAAAATATCCAAATGAATGTAAAAACAGCAGCAACTGCGAATCCTAAATAGCTCTTATAACCCAAAGATATTATAACATGCCTGATCTCCAACCTACTCCAACTATCCTGAATATAGTTTATATAGACATAGGGTGAGTATAATATTATTCACAGTAGGATCCTCCTCGTAGCCTCTCGTGCAAAAGTAAAAGAAGCATTCTAAATCACAGTGAACAACAAGTGAAAGGTACTCAACACCTAAACAGGTATACTATGTTCCCATCCTTACCATGGATACTCTCACAAAGTATCACATAAAAGAGAATATATTATAATAAAGAATATCAAGGGTACCCCATTACTACATCCCCACTGGTTTGCTGCTTCTCCTCAATGTCGCACTTCCTAAGAATCTCTCTCCAAAAAGTCATGCCCACAGACACCTAGGTGAAGCACCACAACATGCACCTCATGCAACAAAACCTCCAAATCCATGTAAGAAAAGTAACCTGGTAGTTTTTGGGAGCCACCACAGCTCATATAACATGTATCAGACGTTAGGTATTATACCTCAAACCATTACAGCCCATACACTGAGTAAGGGTCCTCAAGACATCACACCCTATGAACCATACAACTATAATAGTCCATATAAAACTATATCCAGAATATATGTGTGTGAATAACCACAATACATTACATCCCTCTACACACATGTCACTACCCGTCCCCTGGGTTCCGTTCCATGACTACCCCAAGCCCGCCTTTCATAGGCTAGGGGCTGGTGACTAGCACCGAAGGTGTATTCCCTAAAAAAGAGAAGGCATTGCCTTTATAACCTGTAAACTCATGCAACCAGGCACATCGAAAAATAAAAATACGAGTAAACTAAATAGTAAAAAGGGTGTTGAAAGTAAGAGGGGATAGAATACAAAACCAATAGTAAAGGTACAAGTACAACTGGAAATACAGTAAAAATGAAGAAATAGAATGAAATCTATTGGGTCATACTTCAGTGTTCCTACTGAAAGGGTAGGTACAGCATGCCTCCTCAACACTCCATGTATTCCCATCTCCACTGCGTATCGACACGCCGTATGGTCTACCTCCGGGCACCGTCCAGTCCTGGTACCCTCACCCTCGATCGGTGTTGTCCGTCGTCTGCACCAAACAAAACAAGGTGCGGGTGAAGCCCATACAAGGTTGAGTATAACGATACTCAGTTAGGACCACGAGACCCTTAAGGTCTCACAAAATCCACGAAGGATAAACCACAGAGCATGTAAACTAGTGACAACCCTACTTAGGTGAATTCCCATACATATACCTAAGTTATCAAATATTACCCATCTCATTCATGAGGAAACACAAGGCCCAACTCTTTAGCCAAAGTACAACTGTTCTAGAGGAAAGATTACCACGATGGTAAGTACCACATAGGTACGCCAGACAGAAGAATACCACAACGGTTTCCCCACGATGGTAAGTACCACACAGGTACGCCACACAGAAGAATACCACAAGGGTATCACCACTAAGGTATGTACCACACAGGTACGCCACACAGAAGAATACCACAAAGGAAAATACTCATCTCACATAGGTATAACTTAAGTACAAAAGTATAGATGATTAGATGTAACTACTGAATCATATTACTCTGTTTAGAGGTAGACCCATGTAGGATCCTAGTAAATTTTCAAACCCACACAAGATCCTAGTACAGGAGACCCACACAGGATCCTAGTACATCATCAGACCCACACAAGATCCTAGTACAGCAGACCCACACAAGATCTTATTACATCATCAGACCCACACAGGATCCTAGTAAAATAGACCCACACTGGATCCAAGAGTATTTCCATAAGGATTACTAGAGAGGATCAAAGTGGGATCCTAAAATACAGACCCACGAAGGATCCCTTTCTCATGTTGCAGCCAGCTACAGGGTTCCCACACTAAGCTCTCTTGATTCAGAAAGGTTCCTCTCATCAAGACACATGTCAATACACCAACTTCCACTAATTCCTAAGAAGAAGTATCTCAAAGGACCTCCATGTAATAGGGGTCTCAATGCAATAGACTATGCATCAATCGGACGCCCAGCCTGTTAGTTATTAGCCTTTTAGTCCCGAGGGCCCGGTTGGATTCGAGCTCAATCCTACCCGATCGTACCCCAACATTATCCAAATATCATTTGGGGTATACCAAAAGGACCGTCTCGCTCTAATAATTCTGGTGTCGTAGACGGTTCGTCAAATGGATGCCCAGTGCCAATGTTATGGCCAAAAGAGCGGAAATGGGTCGAAGTTGGTCCGAGTCTGGTCTGACCCGGTCGGACCGATCCGGACCGACCCAGCCTAGTCCGAACCAACCCGGTTTGGGTCGACCCAGCCTACTTTGTCTGGGCCGGAAAACCGGGTCTGGCTCCGCCTGCATTGGGCGGCCCTGCCCACGCTGGGGGCCTGGCCTGCGCTGGGCAGCTCGGTCTACGCTGGGCAGCCTGGCTTGCGCTTGGTGATCCGGCCCACGCTGGGCAGCCTGACATGGCCGCATGCTGGGGGGTGGGGAGGGGGGAGGGAGTCGCGCACGCCCCCTCTCTCGAACACCGAACGACTGAAGTCGTTCGGTCTCTAGGAGTACTCGAGACCTGTCATGGGTCCCGCTTGGTCAAGATCGGTCGGTCATAATGGTCGGCCCCTTCGCCTTCTGGCAGCGCATCGTGCGCCGCCCCTCAGTGGCCGGACGAACGCCGACCACCCTCCCTTCGCCGATGCGGCACAAGAAGAGGCCCTTGCTCGTTGGGGGGCACATACGTGTGTCGCCACCCTGTCATGCGGTCAGACTCCACTGGCCGCCACCCTTGCTCCGCTGCGGCTGACGGGTCACGGCCCTTCTCTGGCGGCACGGTTGCACCGCCGGCATCTTTTCGGCCAGCCATAGTGTCGACTGCCATTCCCAATCCCCACTGCTGTCGGATACTTTCCTCCTTTATTGAAAAGAACATATAAAGAACCACAAATATTCTTCCAAAGGTTCGGGATATGTTCGTTTGTCCCGTATCCTCTGCGTTAGGGCGGTAGCAAGCGGTTCAAATGTTTCTTGAATCACGAAGAATTGTGAAGAATGCGAAATGGGGAAATTTAAATCAACAATCCCTACCTTGATTGCTCATGGACGTTGGTGAGGTGAGGAAAGGGTGAAGTCGATGACGTCAGCATTTCCTCGATCTTCATTTCTTTCATCGTTAGAGAACCTTCAACGAAGTTCTTAATTGGAGAAATATTTGTCGAGGGAGAAGAGTTCTTCATTATAGAATGTTTCTCTAATTTTCTCCCCAATCTCCCCTTTGCCAACAATTTCCCCCCAACAATAAAATGACGAGCCAATATAAATTAAATTAGGTTTATACAATTAATTTACGTTGGCACAAATTTAAATGGCTCAAATAATTAATTGGAGAGTTTGCATAATTAATTATTTGATGTTTGGAGGTTTTCACTACATTAATAGAGGTTCGGGTGGTCCCCACCACTAGAAAATAATTTGGGTGTTTTCTAGTTCGGGTGGGCCCCACCTCAATAACCCTTGTTGAGAGGACCCGCTATTGTCGATCTTCAATCTCTTTTAGAACCTCTGTAAATGTCGCCCCATCTTCGATGCCCATATCGCAGTGGTTGATGACATGGGAAGGGCCACATATGTATCCCCTCAGCTGGGATATGTAGAAGAAGTCGTGCACCTAGTTCAACTGAGGTGGAAGAGCTAAGTGGTAAGCCACCTCGCCAACTCTGTTGAGGACCTGAAAGGGTCCAATGAACCTCGAAAATTACTTGCCACCCTAGAAAAATTTCCGCAAACCTCATCGAGGTGAGACCCGTAGAAAGATGTGGTCACCATCCACGAACTCTAGAGGACTCCATCTCCTGTCGGCATAAGACTTATGCCTGCTCTGTGCAGTCTTCATTTGTACCTGGATGATCCACACCTTCTCTGTGGTAGCCTATAACATCTAAGGTCCCACTAGTGTAGACTCCCCTGGGTCAGTCCAGTATAAAGGCGATCCGCATGGTCGACCTTACAGAGCCTGGAAAGGTTTCATCCCAATGGTGGAGTGATAGATGTTGTTGTATGCAACTTCTACTAAGGGAAAGTGTTCCTCCCAGCTACGACCAAAGTCAATGAAGCATGCACAAAACATGTCCTCGATGGTCTGAATGGTCTGCTCAATCTGGCCATCCTTCTGAGGATAGATGGAGGTGTTCAAATGAAGCTATGTCCCGAAAGCCTCATGCAACCCCTTCCATAGCCGGGATGTGAAACGTTTATCATGATCGGAGACAATTTTCGAGGGTACTCCATGTAGCCGCACAATCGCTTTCAGATTGAGGTGTCCCATGAACTCTACTGAACACTGATCTCTGATTGGTAGGATGTGGGCTGACTTGGTGAGTCGGTCGCCGATCACCCAGATAGAATCATGACCCCTGGTTGTATATAGAATTCATGTCATGAATACAATGGATATCCCATTCCACTTCCACTCTGATACCTCTAAAGGCTAAACTAAGCCTCTTAGTAACTGATGTTTTGCCTTCACTTACTAAAAAGTGAGGCACCGAGAGACAAACTCTGCTACTTCTCTCTTCATTCCCATCCACTAGTGATGTCATTGGAATTCCTTGAACATCATCGCCACTCCTGGATGTACCGCTAGAGGGGATGTGTGGAACTCTCTCAACACTACCTCCCGAAGTGACACTGGTACCGTGGTATGTCCTCTGAAAAGGATGATGTGCTCCCGTCTATCTGAAAATCCATCAGGTGCTTGTCCTGTGGATATTTGAACATGTCGAACCTCATAGTTAGTGTCCCAGCGTTGGGCCTCCATGACTCACTAAAAAAGTGGGGGAGTGACTGTTAGAGACTGAAGAAAAGATGCACCATCCTGATCCACAAATGATATCTACAAAGAGGCCAGCAACTCCATCACCTCACCTAGAAGTTGTATACCAGATCTCCGGCTGAGTGCATCTGCTACAACATTTCTCTTACAATGAGTATAGTCTATCTCTAATTCATAGTCCTGGAGGAACTCAAGTCAATGCCACTATCTCACGTTCAGGTCCTTCTACGACAAGATATACCTGAGACTCTTGTGATCCGAGTAGTCTGTAAAACTCTCACCCATCAAGTAATGTCACCACATCTTCAAGGTGAATACCACTACTGCTAACACCAGGTCATGGGTAGTGTAGTTCTGCTCATGTTGTCTCAGCTGTCGAGAACTATATGTGATCACTACTCGCTCCTGCATCAGGACACATCTGAGTCTGGTCACTGATGTGTTGCAGTAGAATACATACCCAACGCCCTCATCCGGAAGTCTCGTGATGGGGGTGCTAGTAAGCCTCTGCCTGAGTTCCTAAAAAATCCGCTGGCATCTCTCCGACCACATGATGGGTTTCCCCTTCTTCGTCAATGTGGATAATAGTTCTGCAACTCTGGAGAAATCTGACAGAAATCTCTAGTAGTATCCGGCCAATCCCCGGAACCATTGTACCTCTGTCACACCCCTGGGTGGCTCCCAAGCATGTATTGCCTCAATCTTCACTGGATCGACTACAATTCCAGCCTCCAAAATGACATGTCCCAGAATGTGAACCTCTCAAATCCAAAACTGGCACTTCAAGAGCATACCATAAAGATGGTGCTCTCGGAGTGTGTCTGGAACTACCTTCAAGTGATAGTCATGCTTCTCCTTAGTAGCTGAGTAGATCAGAATGTTATCAATGAAGACCACTAAACAGTACGGAGGTCGTCACGACCCTCAAAATTACATTTATTACTCTTACACTAGCACAGTGGTGCAGGGTCGATCTACAGAGAAAGCAGGTGAGTGTATTCTAAGGTTTTATTCAAAAATAAACTCCATTGTGGTCAATAGTGGAGGAAGTGAACATTCTTTTTTAATTTTTATTTTTTAAAAGATGAAGTGGGAACAGGATGATGAAACAATAATTTTTACATAGAAACTAAATTTTACACTATGTATGATAAACTAGAGTAATACAGTATACTAATATTAAGTAGCAAGACAAAGAAGCGAGATCAACAATGTACTCAGGAATTCTAAACTACAGGTTAGAATGGATGTTCCCTCCACAGCTTACAATCGAATCACAATTCAAGAAAGACTGAAGAATTTCCCTCGCCAGGAAACTCAACAGGCCGATGATTATGTCTTGGAGCTCACCACACCAAAACTTAACTGAACTGGAAGAAGTTTTAAGATAACATTTGGAAAAGAACTCACCATAAATCTCCAAATTTTATTTTGTAAACGATTTGAATAATGCATTAAAGATCAACCTCTCCAGTCGACATTGAAGTTTGAAATTGTAAACATAGAAGTGTAAATGATCAAATGATTAGAAACAGAATCAGTCTTTCCAACTGATTCTAATTTCATAAAAAGATAAGAAAATGAAGATTTAAAGATCATAACCAAAAGGTTTTAAAATTCCCGAGCAGAGAAAGTTCAACCATTTATCATATTGATTAATGCAGTGAAAACATTCCCCGAATAAAGAACAAAAATTAAGGACAAAGTGAAGAAGAACTCCCCAAATACTGCTCTGTTCTTGGGCTCCTTAGCCTCCAGCTCGTCTCCAGTATTGCTCATGGGTATCCCCTCTCAATATAATGTGATCTTGGAATTAATGAGTGTCCTCTCTCCCTTTGTCTGCTGCTTGCTCTGCTTTAAGTAGCTAATGTCAAAAGCTGCTTGTCACTGATTGTCACAGGAGGGATAGAATTATGTTCTTCTTCTTCTGCAACTCCGCAGCAGCAGCTCCAGTCCTTCGGTCCAGCGCGGCGCAGCTGTCCCCTCCGCACAGCGGCGCAACAGGGCATCAGCCTCCTCCCTCCTTCCACGGCGGCTTCAGGGAGAAGCGCGACATGGACCTCGGTACTGCTCCGGCTAAAACGACTTCTTCAAGCCGGTGGTGGCGCGACACTCCAGCAGCGGCGGTCCGGCAGTTCCGAGCGACTCCTGCAGGAGACAGCATAGCTCCGGGCGGTACTTCCCTCCTCCAGCGCATCCAGCAGTGGTGCGGCTCCCTCCGACGTGGTCCACCTCCTCTTCGGCACTTCGGCGGCATCCAGCAGCGGCAGACCTCCTCTGGTTTGAAAACGGCGCAGCATGGGTGCAGCGGTTTCCCTCGAAGCAGCCGGTCCGGCGGCTCAGCTATAAATGCTGCGCAAAGCTCCTTCTCGCGTGGCTCGGCTCCACCTCATGCTTTAGCCGTGCGTTGAACTGTTACCGTTGTGATGTGAAGAAGCAAGGAGAGAAGGTTTTGGAGAAGAGAGAAATCGGAGTGTATGGTCGGTGGGTGCGTGATTTACGGAGGAAGCAGGTACCGTGGTATAATAGTGAGGTGGGGAAATTCAACGGTGAGGTGATAAGAGGATGTCTATTGGTGAGGGAGCTTACCGATAGTTATAAAAAATGTGAAGGTCCCCGATAGGTTAAGTAGAAGGGTTACCGTTAGTAACAAATAGTTCACCGATAGACTGAAAATAAAAGCTCACTATCAGCAATATATATTAAGGATACTGGTACTTAATAATCACTGATATAATTAAAATAAAAAGAAGCATCCACACAAGGCCATCGTTAAAATTAAAAATAATAATAAAAGAAACATTAGAGAGCAAGGTAATTGATAGACCAAAACTAAACGCTCACCGTTAGTATAATATAAAGAAATGAAAGAACCAGTGCAAGGGTTACTTATACACAAAATAAATAGTGACATGCGGGGGTAACGGTAGCTGTGAGGGTCTCAAAGTCACCGGTAAAATAAAATAAACGGAGGAACATCGGCAGGGAGGTCACTGTTAGAATAGAATTAACAGTGGGGAGGTTACCGTTGGAATTAAAATGAACAAATAACGATGACCTTCAAGAATTAAAAACACATAAATTAAAAAAAAACAAAAACTTAAGTAAACTGAATATAAAGACTAAAAATAATTAATTAAAATAATGCTAAACACCATTAACTAAGACAAAATTCTTATTAACCTTTAAAACATTAAAATTACTAATTGGAAACACTTAAATTATAAACTGAATAATTTTTAAACTAAATTAATAAAAGACTAAAATTAAAATAACTAAAAAATTAATTACAATGTAGTAGCAAATAGCAATGAAGAGCATCTGTGACCTAATAGTTCACCACTAGTTCTTGTCTACCTCATCGGTAGAATAAAATCAATATTTAGTAACATAATAATTTATCTGCATATATAAGATTAAATAATTA
Source organism: Viscum album (assembly GCA_963277665.1). Classification (NCBI taxonomy): domain Eukaryota; kingdom Viridiplantae; phylum Streptophyta; class Magnoliopsida; order Santalales; family Viscaceae; genus Viscum; species Viscum album. The sequence goes on along the minus strand of OY728150.1, from coordinate 620,687,780 downwards.
ATGTTTTAAAACACTAAATTAATTAATTAAACAATTAATTAATCACATTAAATTAGAAAGCGAACTACTTAATTAAATATAAAACACAAATTATTTACTTAAATGATTAGCAGGATGACTAAACACATTAATAAACATTGTTAACCTATTCTAATGTAAATAAAATAATAGATAAAATATTAAAATAAAGACTAAGTTAATTAAATAGAATTATGATGATAAAATAATTGTTTAAAAAAGATATTAACTTATTAAAAAGTCAAGCACATATAAATTAACCAAACTAAATAACACATAATTAATATTGATAAGTTTAATAAGATTAAAATTATTAATTTAAAGACTAAAAATACAAAATTATTTAGAAAAAATGATTAATTAACAATGTTAACTATAAAAATACAAAAGTACAATTATTTAGTATATAGTGATTAGATAATTAACTAAACCATTAAAAATAAAGTAAAAAAGATGTGGCAAAACTATGTAAAAAATATATCCAAATAAAATTCCCCCACACTTAAGCATTGTTTGTCCTCAAAAAATTCCATGATTTATTTTCATTAAAAAACAGTAAAATGTATTTATGATTAAGATCACACTGTAACATGTCCAGCACTAAAAAAAGAGAGGACATAACATAACGCCGGGCTTTGAGAGCATGAATTACTCGTAAGAATCTTGCCTATAACAAATTCTCAAGGGTAATTAAGAAAGATATGAGTCATCAAGAAATGAATATGTCATGCATCATAAGTGATACAACTTAGTGACTCATTTCAATCCAAACTCAGGTTCTAATTGCAAGAGTGAAATGAGATAAAATATCAATGGAATTAAGATCTTAACCAAGGAACCATGTACTTTGACTCAATCTTAAGGCCCAGAAATAAATATATTTTTTAAATATCCTCAATAAAACAACCTGAAAGATTCCCATATAATCCAATTGACCCCTTCTTCATTTGGCATTCATCATTCCCCTCACCTTAATGGGCTCATTTTTTACCCTAAACACTTTATTTTATTTTTCCCAAGCCATGTATCATTGTGCTAAGCACTGTGCAATGCACATATTCAAAGTGAACAGAGGACATAAAGTTAATAGAAATGCACCCAGCATCTAGGGTCTTAGAGACTCATCATGGGATCCCAGATTCCAAAATTACTCCAATTTCAAAAGTTTTATATCAAAAATAAATTACATTGGATAATTAAAGCAATTACTTTTAATCATTAAAAGATGAATGATGCCCCTAAAATTAGAATCAAACTTCCAGTTCCAAGGGTTATGACCATAGCTCCACAAACATGTAACCCATATCACTTTCAGAAGTAGGTCCTAAACCGAATTTCCATAAAATAACTAAGTAGGATCACTCGACAATCATCCATTATCTTTAATTTCAGACTCTAAGCAGTTCCTAACTACCAGCAAGGAACTTTTACTAAGGCCTGACCCAATTGAGTTTAGTGTAAAGCCTAAAATTATGTAAGAATTTTGAAAAAATTTATCAATTTTTTTACAAAAAATATTGAGTTTCAATGGGAATTGATGGGCTCCTATTAAAGCATAGTATAGCATAGTCATGAATTGACCCCCTCCCCCACACTTAAAACCCAACTTTGTCCCCAAAGATGACTTCTAAATATGGAGAAGAACAATTTAACAAATAAGGTTCAAAACAGATTCTCAATTCAGGAGATTTATGACATGTATAAAGGTCACATTAAAGTTAAAAAATATTGTTTGCCATAATGAATAAATAATCAGTAGGTTCATTAGTAAGTATATGCATTAACTTTTAAGTCCAGTGCCAAAGATTTTCCATTAAAGTTCAAACAAGTCTTGTAACTTGTGGGTGCACAGTTAATTGGGGTGAAATAAATTTAAGTAGAATTTATTCAATTAGATATTCAACATAGTAGACAAAGATCAAGATAAAAACCACAACATTAATCAGATTTGAAAGACCAGCAGCATGTACTCCCCCACACTTTGTTTTAAGCAGTGAAATGATTTTAATAACAATGCAATTCAGTTTCCCACAGTGAAGTACATGAAGCTTTTTTAATTCAACACAGTGACATACAGAAAAGTTTTTTTATATGCAATTTATGTAGCATATTTTCAGCAAATATATAGTAGAATTTCTTAAACAATCATAACTTTTAGTTTAGTAGCAACAGAAGCAGTATAATTTTATTAGCAAAAACAGGAGCAGAAATAGATGGAAAGAGATGAATTACTTCCTTGACAAGGTTCTTATCCAAAAATGATCATGGGAATTCCACTCCATTATTGACACAACAGCAACATCCTAAAAAACACAGAGCATGAAAACCCCAGACAAATAAAAAGCATAGACAGTACATACAGAAAGTTGCACAACATAACTTTATTCAAAGTAAAACAAGAACAAAAATAAAATTAGACACAAAAGAAAGAACATGGGTTGACTCCCATGAAGCACTGAATATAATTTCTTCAATTAGAATTTATTTAATCACAATTTTTTATTGAAAACAAAAGAAGAACCATGGGTTGCCTCCCATGCAGTGCTAGATTTAAAGTCTCCAGCCGGACTCACCTAGAAACTAACCGTAGTCACTAGGTAGATGTGGTTTCCCTAATAGGAACCACCACATGTGTTTGGACCAAATATTTTTAACATAAAGATGATATTTGGGGACAACAAGACTAGTGTAGACTAAAACCAAACTATCATAACCTAAAATAACCCCTATGTAGCACCCTTTAATAGTAGTGAGTATAGTGTTGTCCATTTCCAGAATAAGTTCAGATATTTCAAGATTTGAGTACACGTAAAGGGACAACATAGGTCGAGGTGCATCAAAGGGTTTAACATTGACCTCAGAGTTATCTCTCCTAACCTCAACACTAAGAGGTTCAAATTCAAGGATGCAAATGGGTAAATCTTGATTAGTTGGTTCAAAAGGGGATTAATTAAAGTGATAGACAAAATCATGAACATTGGAACTCATGTGTGATTCCCCCTCTAGACCGTTATCAGTAACACAAGAAGGCTCAACACCCTTCACAGTTGATGATGAAAGTGACAGACAAGGAAGAGAATTTATTTGACCAGCAGCAGATTCGGGTTTAACAATGTTGTAAATCTCTACCAAAATTTCCTCATTAGTGAATGAATGTTCAACATCTACTGCTTCAAACAAATTAGTTCTGCCTAACTCAAGTGTGTGCTCAACCACTTTTTCATGTTCAAATTCAAAAAGCTCACTTTCCAAAACCATGTAATTAGACTGTTGAAATTCAATTTCAGGAGAAGAATTGTTCAATTCTGTTTCAATAAATTCAGTTTCCAGAATGTTCAAATTAACACAATTCTCCTCAAGCTGGTTAACATTATTTTCCCTTTCATTGCACAATGTTTCAGAAAAGTCATTACTATGAGAATAGGGAAATGAGAACTCGTCGATTAGTCTTTCTTCAAATATCATCCCCTCATTCTCATCATCTAACAACAATTCAGAATTTATTGAGTTTACAGGTTCAAAACATGGAAGAGTGTTTATCAATTTAAGGTCAAAAATTTGAGATTCTATGATTTCAAGCTTAAGGTTCACTTCCAATGTGTTAACAATATTTTGTTCAGGCTCCATATTCAGAATTTCAGAAATTTTGGTTGAAGAATTGTTTACTTTCAAGTTTTCACTTTCAAGGTTGACTTCAACCCAAGTGACATCATTCTCAGAACATCTAAAACAATGATTTTTCTCCAAAGGAGGAATGATGAAGAGAACTCAGCATTCCTTTTCAATCTGTTTCAATTCATCTTCAAATTTTTCCAACTCAACAGCATTAAAGTTCATTTTGGGGTCTTCATCAATGAGTTCTTTGTTTAATGAGTTGGTTATTTCTAGATTTGGTTCAACAGATTCAGATTCTTCAAATTAAATGGTTTCTTTTCTAGATTCATAGTCACTCTCTTCTTCAATTTGATTTTTGAATATTTTGTAAACATTTTCGTTTTCATTTTCTTCAAATTCTTCTTGTTCTTTAATCCTTTTTTGTAATTCAAAAAGCATGTTTTCTAATTTTTTTCATTCTTTGATCTTACTCTTGAAAATCTCTAATTTGAATTTCATGGGTTTTATTTAACCAATTGTTAATTAATTCCACCCTAGCATCCAATTTAGAGTCAATTAGATCAATTTTAGCTAAGGCGTCAGGACTAAACTCATGTTTTTCATTTTCTTGAATGTAAAAACCCTGTTGTGGCTAGTTATAGACACACTACCCAATTGTGTGCCCATAATAGCCACAACACACACATTGTGGCCCCTATTGATCCCAGGTTTCATTAAAATCCATTTTAAAACTAAAACCAAGTGAGATTAAACACACAATAGTTCACAGTGAAGCAAATATTTCAAAAATAACACAAACAGTAGGTTCCAGTTCAAAGCAGTTTTTTAATCAGATTTTTTTTATTTGTGATTTTTTAATGTTTTTTTTAATTTTTTTTAAGATTTGTTAAAACATAGAACACTCAATGCATGCCTTCCCCGGTAACGGTGCCAAATTTTTGAACAAGCCGGAGGTCGTCACGGCCATCAAAATTACATTTATTACTCCTACACTAGCACAATGGTGCAGGGTCGATCCACAGAGAAGGTAGGTGAGTGAATTCTAAGGTTTTATTCAAAAATAAACTCCAATGTTGTCAATAGTGGAGGAAGTGAACATTCTTTTTTTACTTTTTATTTTTTAAATGTTGTAGTGGAAACAAGATGGTGAAACAATAATTTTTACATAGAAACTAAAATTTACACTAAGTATGATAAACTAGAGTAATACAATATACAAGTATTAAGAAGAAAGACAATAAAGTGAGATCAACAGAGTACTCATGAATTCTAATCTGCTTGTTTTAATGGATGTTCTCTCCATAGCTTACAATCGAATCACACTTCAAGAAAGACTGAATAATTTCCCTCGTCAGGAAACTCAACAGGCAGATGATTAAGCCTTAGAGGTCGCCACACCAAAACATAACTGAACTGCAAGAAGTTTTAAGATAACATTTGGAAAATAACTCTTTATAAATTTCCAAATATTAATTTGTTAACGATTTGAAAAATCCATTCAAGATCAACCTCGCCAGTCGACTTTGAAGTTTGAAATTGTAAACATAGATGTGTGAATGATCAAAAGATTAGATAATGAATCAGTCTCGACAACTGATTCTAGTTTCGTAAAAAGATAAGAAAATGAAGATTTAAAGATCATAACCAGAAGGTTTTACAATTCCTGAGCTGAGAAAGTTCAACCTATGATCACATTGATTAATGCAGTGAAAGCATTCCAAGAACAGAGTAAAAAAATTATCGACATGGGGAAGAAGAACTCCCCAAATACTGCTCTATTCTTGTGCTCCTTAGCCTCCAGCTCGTCTCTAGTATTGCTCATGGGAATCCTCTCTCGAAATGATGTGATCGTGGAATGAATGAGTGTCCTCTCTCCCTTTTTCTACTGTTTGCTCTGCTATAAGTAGCTACTATTAAATGCTTCTTGTCACCGCTTGTTTTCCACTGGGTTCAAATGCCCTTCACATGTGCACTGCACACGTGCGTGTTTTCGCGATTGGCACATCGCACTAGTTTTTCCCTTGTAACTAACTTTTATTAAGTTAGTTATATGTATTTAGACGTATACACATCCCATGAATGAACCTGCACTGATAGAATAGAAAAGTAAATAAACAAGAACAAAAAATAGTTATTTTTTAATTTAAGAGTTAAATTACTCATTAATAGTTAACTAATGTTAATCAATAAATATCTTAATTGATAATTATTACAAACTTTTATATTATTTATAAAATTATTCACATAATATTACTATGGTAAAAGATAAATTTATTAAAAAGTTATTAAGTTAATTAAGTTAATAAATATAAATAGTAATTTTTTTAGTTTATCATTTTTTAACTAAATTATTGACATTTAACATCATAATTAAAAATTTAATAATTTAGATTGAATTAATTATTTTTATTTAATAATTTCATTATTACTATTTAATAAATTTTTCGATTAATTTATTAATTAGTATATTTTAATTTAATAATTAGAATTAAAACTTTAGATTTAAATATTTTTAAATTAAATAGTATATTTTATAGTTTATTTATAATTATTATTAATTATATATTTATACTATAATCAGTATATTAATTTATTATTAACACTTATTATTAATTTAGTTTTGTATTTTAATTTATAATTTCTATATTTTTTAATATCCTAATTGTCTTAATTCATAATTTTTTTTAAAATTCTATTATATTCATTTGATTATTAAAGTTAACTTTAACTTTAACGTTACTTTTTTTACATTTTGTTTTATATTACTTTTATTATTTGATTTTTTTAAATTTTCTTTTGTTATCTTCTTCCTTCCCCCCAAACCCGGCGCACAGGAGGGATGGAATTTCGGTCTTCTTCCTCTGCAGCTCCGCAGTAGAAGCTCCAGCCCTTCGGTCTAGTGTGGCGCAACCGTCTCCTCCACACAGCGGCGTAGCAGGGCATCGGCCTCCTCCATCCTTCCACGGTGGCTTCAGGGAGAAGTGCGACATGGACCTCCATACTGCTCCGGCTGAAATGACTTCTTCAAGCCGGTGGTGGCGCGACACTCCATCAGCGGCGGTCCGGCAGTTCTGAGCGACTCCTGCAGGAGACAGCGTGGCTCCAGGTGGTACTTCCCTCCTCCAGTGCATCCGGCAGTGGCATGGCTCCCTATGATGTGGTCCTCCTCCTCCTCCTCGGCACTTTGGCGGCATCCAATAGCGGCAAACCTCATCTGGTTCGAAAACGGCGCAGCATGGGTGCAGCGGTTTCCCTCGAAGCAGCTGGTCTGACGGCTCAGCTATAAATGATGTGCAAATATCCTTCTCGCGCAGCTCGGTTCCACCTCATGCTTCAGCAGTGCGTTGATTTTTGTGGTTGTTATGTGAAGAAGCAATGATAGAGAAGGTTTTGGAGAAGAGAGAAATCGACCTGTATGGTCGGTGGGTGCGTGATTTAGGGAGGAAGCAGGTACGGTGGTATAACGGTGAGGTGGGGAAATGCAACAGTGAGCTGATAAGAAGATGTCTATTAGTGAGGGAGGTTACCGATAGTTATAAAAAAAATTGAAGGTCACGGGTAGGTTAGGTAGAAGGGTTACCGTTAGTAGAAAAAAGTTCACTGATAGACTGAAAATAAAAGCTCACCGTTCCCAATATATATTAAAGTAACTAGTACTTAATAATCACCGATATAATTAAAATAAAAAGGATCAGCCACGCAGGGTCATCGTTAGAATTAAAAAAAAAAAAAATAACAAAAGAAACATTATTTTGCAAGGTCACTGATAGACCAAAACAAAATTCTCACCGTTAGTATAATATAAAGAAAGGAAAGAACCATCGCGAGGGTCACCGGTACACAAAAATAACAGTGAGGTGCGGAGGTAACGGTGGATGTGAGGGTCTCAAAGTCACCGGTAAAATAAAATAAAAGGAGGAACATCGGTAGGGAGGTCACTGTTAGAATAGAATTAACAGTGAGGAGGTTACCATTAGAATTAAAATGAACAACTAACGGTGACCATCAAAAATTAAAAACACATAAATTAAACAAAAATAAATACTTAAGTAAACTAAATATGAAGACTAAAAATAATTAATTAAAATAATGCTAAACACCATTAATTAAGACAGAATTTTTATTAACCTTTCAAAAATTAAATTTTTTAATTGAAAACACTTAAATTATAAACTGAATAATTGTTAAACTAAATTATTAAAAGACTAAAATTAAAATAACTAAATAATTAATTACAAGGTAGCACCAAATAGAAATGATGAGCATTCGTGACCTAATAGGCCACCTCCAGTTCTTGTCTACCTCACCGGTAGACTAAAATCAATATTTACTGACTTAATAATTTTTCTCAATATATAAGATTAAATACTTAATGTTTTAAAACACTAAATTAATCAATTAAACAATTAATTGATGACATTAAATTAAAATGAGAACCACTTAATTAAATTTCAAACACAAATTATTTACTTAAATGATTAGCAGGATGAATAAACACATTAATAAAAAAATTTAACCTATCCTTATGTAACTAAAATAATAGATAAAATATTAAAATAAAGACTAAGTTAACTAAATAGAATTAAGATGATTAAAAAATTGTTTAAAAAAAGATATTAAGTTATTAAAAAGTCAAGAAGATTTAAATTAACCAAACTAAATAAGACATAATTAAGATTGATTAGTTTAATAAGATTAAAATTATTAATTTAAAGACTAAAAATACAAAATTAATTATAAAAAAATGATTAATTAACAAAGCTAACTATAAAAATACAAAAGTACAATTATTTAGTATAAAGTGATTAAATAATTAATTAAATCATTAAAAATAATGTTAAAAGATGTAGAAAAACTATTTAAAAATAGAGCCACATCAACCACCACAAAACGATCAAGATATGGGTGGAAGATCCTGTTCTTGAGCCCCAAGAACACTACTGGAGCGTTGGTCACGCCAAACGACATGAAAAAAACTCATAATGTCTGTACCAACATCTGAAAGCCATCTTCTTCACATCCTCGCCTCGAACTCTAAGTTGGTGATAGCCTGATCTAAGGTCTATCTTCAAGAACCACAATGATCCCTTCAGTTGATCAAAGAGGTCGTCAATCCTCGGGAGTGGGTACTTGTTATTTACGGTCACCTGGTTCTGGAACCGATATTCAACAAAAAGTCTCAAGCTCCCATCCATCTTCTTGGAAAACAAAATTGGGGCTACCCAAGGAGAAACACAGGGCCGAATGAACCCTTTCCCCTGTAAGTCCTCCAGTTGTAAACGCAGCTCACGAAGCTCTGCGAGAGCTATCTAATACACTGGTATAGATATCAGTGTCATCCCGTGGTACAAATCAATGAAAAAGTCCACCTCTCTATGAGGAGGTATACCCAGAATATCATCAGGGAAGACTTCTGTGTACTGGTCCACCACTACAGGATAGCTCGGACTCTCCACATCAACCGCTTCGAAGGTAAGGCTTGCCATCTGATTAGAGATCGGCTGCACTCTCCTCCAGGTATGTCCATCATGTGATGCAAAGGCTCCCTTCTTGCCGGTGAAGGTATACCAGGTCCCATCCATGCAGACACACCAAACTTTTCCCCTAGTACAGTCAATGTGTGCATGTAAAATCGATAACTAGTCCATACCCAAGATGATGTCGTAAGGCCACAACGCTGCTACTATGAGATCCTAGATGAAGCTCTCGCCTCTTAGAGTAAGCTCACACTTCCGACAGTAGTGCGTAATCATCGAATCATCTCCCGTCGGAGTCTCTAGCCATTAGGATCGAGCCAACGGCTCCGTCAAAATCTCAGAGATCCGAACGAGGGCAGTGGAAATAAAATAATGACTTTCACATGTGTCTATAAGTACTGCAACTAAGGTGGAGTAGACACAGATCGTAACTCGTATCATCTCCGGAGCGCCATGGTCGTAGGCCTCAACTGCCTGGAGCTGAGTTTGCCCCTATCCACCTGCTCCCTGTGGTCAGGGTGGACCACCTGGTGGTGGTGGCGGTAACATCTCGAATCATCACCCACAGCCAAATGCACGACCAACTCCTCTACCACGTCCGCCTACTTCCTACAAACCTCCTTGGTCGAACCTCTTCTCTGCCTGGGCGGTCCTTCGACCATCTTCTGATCCTCCGTATGGCGGGTCGGGCAGTCTCGAGCCAAGTGACCCTGCCCGATACATGTGTAACACTTCCTATTCCTCGCATGACTGGATCTGTCTCTGGTGCCCCGAACAACTGACCCTAAATCCTGCAGTCATCCTCCGATAGGTCTGGTCCTCTTGGACCTCTGTGATATCTGTCTACTACCAGATATAGAAGACTCCACTACTTGATGCTTGGTAGTGGGTCTCATTGCTGGTGACTACTCAGCAAAAAAACTCTCCACAAAGCGGTCTCTCTCTAACAACCCCGCCTGCATCGGGATGCTGAGTGAGATCATCGAATCCCTAATCTCCCACCTGAGTCCCTGCTCTAAGGCATGGGCTCTAAAGAATGGGAATCGTACAATATTATTGGAGTAGTGTGACTGGTTGTTGAACCTCACTGAGTAGTGAGCCACATTCATGCTGCCCTACTACAGATGAAGGAGCTCTTGAATGTGCACTACACTAAGAGTTTCTGGAAAACAATCTGCCCGCAACATGCTCTCAAAGTCTGCCCAGAGAAGTGTCACCTCGTCGTGAACATGGAGCATAAAACTCCACCATTTGCCTGCTGCTACCTGTAGAATACTGGTAGCAAGGATCACCATGAGATCAGCTCATGTCCCTACCAGTCGAAACACTCTCACAATAACCTCCAACCAATCCTCAGCCACCTGTGGGTCCATCTCTCCCCTGATCTTGGGTAGTCAATGGCGCTGGAACTCGTGCAACGTGCTCAAGAGGCGTGCACTCTCTGCTGTTGTGACTGGTGGAATTAGTGGACCAATGGGTAATGGTACCACTGGTGTCTCCACTAGTTCCTCTACTAGAAGAGGGCCCTGCACTGAGGCCTCATCCCTCGGTGAGATATCATCACATACTATACCCAGAACCCTAGCTGGTTGTCTACATGGAGGAATCCTGAAAAGAAACAGGTGTGCCACGATCAATAATTTATACATAGAGAGCTGACTCAAAGATATCACAAATAAAACTCTTGAAACACACACACAATCAATGTTTTCGTCACTGAGTCGAAAAATCAAAATTCAGGGTCCTGGTGTATGGATACATCGGTCGCCGCACCAACACTGGATTCCCTAAACTGATAACCACACTCACTAGATTAAATACTATTGTCATTAAAAGATCAGAGTCCAATGTTATATGATAGAAAAAACTCTTCTGATACCAATTTTTCCGGACCCATCCCCCGAGGTCCATGCCTTGACTACTCGAAGTCGCATTCCATAATCTTGGGGCTAGAGACTAGCACCGAAGGCGTATTCCCTAAAATTGGGAAGGCATTGACTTTATAACCAGTAAACTCATGCAACCAGGAACACAAAAAGATAAAAACATGAGTAAAATGAATAGTAAAAAGAGTGCTGAAAGTAAAAGGGACTAGAATACAAGCCCAATAGTAAAGGTACACGTACAAATGGAAATACAATAAAACTAAAGAAAGAGAAAGACAACTACTAGGTCATCCTACAAGGTTTCTACCTGAAGGGTAGGTATTGTATGCCTCCTCATCACTCCACGTCTGCCCGTCTCCACTGCGTACTGACACACCATATGGTTCACCTCCGGGCACCGTCTAGTCCTAGTACCCTCGACCTCGATCAGCGATGTCCATCGTCTACACCAAACACAACAAGTTGTGCGAGAAGCCCGTGCAAGGGTGAGTTTTACGATACTTAGTAAGGACCCTGAGATCCTCAAAGGTCTCACAAAATCCACAAAGGATAAACCAAAAAAGCATGTAAACTAGTGACAACTCTACTTAGGTATATTCCCATACATATACTTATGTTATCTAATATTATCCATCTCATTCATGAGGAAACACAAGGACCAACACTTTAGCCAAAGTACAACTGTTCCACGAAGGAAAGATTACCACGAAGGTAAGTACGACAATTGTACGCCACAGAGATAAATACCACAAAGTTACGTACCACACATGTACTCCACACAAAAGAATACCATATAGGTAACACCATGAAGGTAAGTACCACACATGTACGCGACATAGAAGAATACCACAAGGGTATCACCACAAAGGTAAGTACCACACAGGTACGTCACACATAAGAATACCTCAATAGAAAAGTCTTAGCTCATATACGTTTAACTTAAGTACAAAAGTATAGATTATTAGATGTAACTACTGAATCATCTTACTCTGTTTAGAGGAAGACCCACGTAAGATCCTAGTACATCATCAGACCCACACCAGATCCTAGTATAACAGACCCACACAGGATCCTAGTACATCATCAGACACACACATGATCCTAGTACAGCAGACACACAAAGGATCCTAGTACATCATCATACCCACACAAGATCCTAGTACAAGAGACCCACACACGATCCAAGTGAAGTTCCACATGGATTGCTAGAGAGGATCCATGTGGGAGCCTAAAATACAGACCCACGAAGGATCCCTTTCTCATGTTACAGCCAGCTAATTGGTTCTCACACTAAGCTCGCTTGATTTAGGAAGGTTCCGCTCCTCAAGCCATATTTAGATACACCAACTGCCATGAAGTCCCACAAATAAGTATCCCAAAGTACCTCCATGTAATAGGGGTCTCAACGCAACAGACAGTGTGTCAATCAGACGCACAGTCTGAATGTTATTAGCCTTTTAGTCCCGAGGACCTGGTTGGATTCATTCTCGATCCTACCCAAACAAACCCCAACATTATCCAAATATCAATTGGGGTATACCAAAAGGACCGCATCACTCCAAGGTTTCCGAAACCACAGACATTTTGTCAAACGGACACCTAGTCTACGCTTACCATTGATTGAAGTTATATGCGTCCTTAAATTAATTACCCGTTCTTAGAAATTTATTATAGCATAAGTTCGGGGTCGATCCATAGGGAACCATGGCATGCATGAATTTAATTGAGTTAATACTTAATTAGGTGAAGTATGAAAAATTTATAAACGATTGGGTTGATTTTTGGGTTTTGATTAAAACTAAACTGATTTACTTTGAAGAATGGATACAGCTTGAAAGAAAACAACGGGTAAATTTAAAGAGTTCTTAGAAATGGAAAGAAAAGATGTGTCAGGGATGTGGTGAATAAGGAGTTCTTATGCAGATTGTTTAAATGGTTGTGTTGTTCATAATAATTCAATCATTCAGGATTTCATTTTGTTACAAGATTTCCTTGGTCCGGTTCCTCTTGTTTGGAATTAGAGCAGTTGACTCCTTGGTCCGGTAGTCAATGTCCTTAATTCTTTATTACATCCAGTCCATTACTTGAATCGGTGAAAACCTTCCAATGGTCATGGATTTTTTCACCGTCACTTTTCTTTTGTATCGCTGAGAATCCTTCCCTTGGTCTGGCTAAGAATTCTCAGTTATATTAGACAGTGGTTTAAGAAGAGTAAGATGAATTACAACGATTCAAATGCAACTATTTAAAACAATATACAAAGTATGATCCCATCATCCACAGCCCCAACACGAGGGGTTTAGTTACACATAGAATTTAGGAGAGAAATGACACACGTGATACCTGACGGATTCATCGTGTAGGCGTTGAGGTAGAGTATCGGAAGGTGGAATGATGGAATAGCGGAATGATGACACCTCGATGGTTTCAAGAATGGTGGTAGCAGAGATTCTCTCTCCTCCAATGGTTTTGAAATCCCAAATTCTTAGGCCGAGACCTAATTTTATATAAAAATAAAGTACATGACGTGTATATAAAGTTCACGCCGTGTACTTTTCTTCAACGCGTATTGGTGTTATTTTCTCCGCTGGCAGGTGGCCAAGCACGCCATTATTGACTTTTGCACATGGCACCGCCTGCAAGTTGAGTGAACACGGCGTGTAGCGCCTCCATATACAGCGTGTAGAACCGCCAGCCCCTTCTAGAATAGCAGACACGACATGTAAAAGTTCAAACATGCCGTGTCTTCATCAACGGCCACATGGTCGTGTGGACTTTTCTCTGTAACCACTGCTTCTAGAAAGTGGTACACGACGTGTAGCGCCAACCCACATGGTGTGCATCTCTTCCTGGAGACATGGGCATGTACTCCCTGCTTTGGTCTGTGTCCTTGTTTGGATGTACACAACATGTATAGAAATTACACGCTATGTAGTTTCAAAAATTTCACAAACTTCCCTTGATCCGTGTATTAAGCCAGAAAGCTCCTGCAAGTAAACAGATTCACCAAAATCAAAGAATATGTTCATGAAACCACATATATTTGCTGAAAACATGATTTTATCTTCAATTATATATATGGAAATGTATACACAAATTGGTTGCATCAAATCCCCCCACACTTAGTCGTTTGCTTTCCCTCAAGCAAAATCTCAACATCTAATTAAGAGAGCCTATACTTTGAAAAGGAAGGAATTTAGTTAATCAAATGTATAACTGATAAAGTTACTGAGGAAAAATTCTAAAAGGCACAAACAAATTCAATTCATAAGATATTAAAATCATGCCTCATATATAATGTAATTAACTACTCTCATCCTCTTTCAACACATTGTTCAACCTTTCAAAAATAAGCATTTCACTTGATGATTTACCTTACCAGTTAAAATCACACTCCACACTCAAGATGTTTTTAATCGAAGTTATGATCAATCCAAGGCATATACATTCTATACATAGGTTTTCAAGATATCTTGTTCTCCACTTCAGAAAAATTGAATTTACAAAAATCATGAGGGATTTGTCAATAAGGTTTAGATGTTTCTACGGCTAAGGGTTGGTAGGTTCAGATGTCAAAATAAATTCTGAGGCTTGAAAAAGGATGGCTAATTCCTTTAAACAACATTGCATGATATTCAAAGTAAAGCTCATTGAAAATACATCCTTCAAAAGCTCAGTCAAATTCTTTTGTAATTGTTTCCAACTCCCTTAGGTAAGTAGGGTTTATGGGCAAATAAGTATAAGGTCCCCTTGTTGTTTGTTTGTTGTTGTTGTTTTTTTTACAACAAAACACAAGGGCATCCCTTATGAATACAATGAGTACATGTTTGGAAACCATTCTACCCCAAATAATCAAGAGGCACTCCCCCACACTTTATTTCATGGATTTACACAAAAATATACCATGTATTTCCAACTCCCTATTTAAAGCTTAAATGAATAATCATGCAAAGTTTAAAAAGAAATAGGATAGGAAGGGAAATAGGCTTGTAATGTGGCTTCCTATAAAGGTTGTTCATGGATTCAATGGGCTTAACGAAGATTAAATGTAGGGTAGGTCTCAAGATAAAGGGGTTGAAACAATCTAATGCGTCAATCATGTTAAAGTAATTCAAAAATTTCTTCATGTTTCGAAAAGAAAAACTTGCAAATTCTGGTAGTGATGCATATCCTAAGAATCTATCAAGAAAGAGGGTATTAGAAAAGCAATACGAAAAAGGGTTTAGAATACCTCTCAGGAGTTGAAAATAATAAAGGGACAATCAGGTCATGACATGCATATAAATGATTAGCCTAATTAATGTAATTTAATCAAGGATGAAAGGTTTTAAATGAAACTATATCAGTAATCATTTTAAAATACTTAAAAAACGAAAAAGCATGTAACCTTTCCAAAAGTTCCTACTGATAACTCTAGAATTTATAAGATTGATTAACAAATTTCTTTACATTTACAAATATAGAGTCTAATAATGATGTATCCTAGGTTAGTTTAAGGGAAAAGACTAAGGTGAAAGATATAAATGCGCCCCCACACTTAACACTACACATGGTCCACCAAGTGCAACACCAAGGTAAAGGGTAGGCAGTGGGGAGAAATGGGGGAAAAATGAGGGAAAGTAGAGGAAAAAGTAAATCCAAAAAGAAATAAAATAGAAATGGAAAAATACTCCCCTCATGAAAAGTGATGACCAAAGCGCTCCATGCCCGTACCTGTGACTGTCGAGAAAAAAGAAGACTACAAACATGCATAACATTACAGCACAGAAAATGACAGAAGAGATATATAAGATAAAGGAAAATGTCACTATCATGGTGTCGCCTCAGGGGAAGCATCATCCTGTATAGAATCGGCCGGGAGAGATGGTGCAGGAGCCGTGGAAGGGTGAGTATAGCATCCCGCCTTTTTATCACATAAACTTTCATTACATTTTACAAAACCGAGGATCTTTAAGGTTTAGTGTCTTGGAAACCAGGAACATAAAACATGAAAACATAAAACATTCTTCTTAAACACTTGAAAGGTTTATCCTTAAGTTAATCCTAGGTTCATTACTGCATCTCATAACCTGGGGACATACATCAAAAGAAAGGGTGAGCAGAAGGCCCATTAAGGGAAATAAGAGAAACATTTAACATGTGAACTTGAGATACTTCAATAAGGTCATGAAAAAGAACTTTAAGGCATGAGAAAGAAATCATGTGTCATATCATAATAAAAATAACATTTTTCATAACTTTAAGATGTGTCTACATCATTTAACATAGACAATCATGAACATATCACCAAGGTCTATCCCCAAGGTGTCATTTGAATATTACCAAGGTTATTCACCAAGATATCGTGAAAATTGTAATCTCTAGTGGTTACATCATTACCCAATGCATTGGAGCGCTATCAGGGCGCAACCTTAAATTTGCCTTTATTATCATGTGATCCACATATATCATCATCAATCATTTCATAAATAACCCATATAGCTTAAAATAAATGGGTTTCATTTCATAATCATAACCTTTTAAAAACTACTTTTAAGACATGATCTTTATGTCACTTTAAACCCACGAAAAAAGGATAGCGGGTTTCATGTATGTAAATCCCAGAATTTAAAATAGAAAATTTTGATATATATGTGAATACACCTGTAGAATAAATAGCTTTGATTATTCACTTAATAACATAAAATAATTTTTAGAAAAAGAGAGAGGCATTTTGAGACGAAAATTCTGCAGCATAACGACTATGTTACAGGGTTTAAGAAAACATTGAAAAGAGAGGGGACATGGGTCACCCACTCATAAATGATCCATAAAAATGGTAGAGGGACAGAATATAAAGGATATGAATCATGGTAATGAAATTTGAAAGATGTACCATATGAAATGAAGAACATGAAATGAAGACAAAAATAAGATTTCTCTTATGAAAATTCGGCAGCCTAACGACGTCACTTAAACTTCAATAAAAATGATTTGATAAGATCAATTAGGGTCTCTCATAATATGATCATAAGAGATCAGTATGATAGATATAGATATCATACCACAACATCATAAAAAGGATCTTGAAAGACTTGACATGAAAATAGATCTTGAAAACGAGAAGGGTGAAAGAATCCCTTAAAAATTCGGCAGCCTAACGACGCCACTTAAAACTTCAAAATACTGAATTGAAGAGATAAAATGGGGTCTCTCATCATATGATCATAAAATATCAGTATAATAGATATAGAGATCATACCCCAACATAATAAAAAGGAACTTGAAAGACTTTACAAGAAAATAGAACTTGAAAATGAGAAGGGTGAAAGAATCCGTTACAAAAATTTCGGCAGCCTAACGGCGCCACTTAAACTTTCATAAAATGAAATGATGAGAGTAAGAGGGGGTATCTAATCATATGAACATAAGAAGGACATTATAATTAATATAAAAGAACATCCTCCAACATAAGAACATGGAGCATAAAAGGAATGACATAAAAGAGATTACTTGAAAAGAAAGAGAGAGGTCGGATCCCTTACCTTAAAACGTAACTCTTAAAACTCAATGGTTGGGACCTTGAGGGCTTGGAGGCACCTTGGGAGGACTCCTTGGGAGGTAATGAGACTAGAAATTCGTTGGGGAGAGTGGGGAGTCGAAATGGATGAGAGGATGGCTTGGTATTTATAGGGAAAGTGAGGGGACAAGGCATTAATGGCCAAGGAACACCTCAAAAGTGGTTTTCTCAAAACCATGTTCTCTCCCATGGTATTTCCCATAGAGTTAGGCCACATGGGGCCCCCATACAATAATTCATCACCTTTGGTCGACCATCCCTTAAAATATCTCATGGAATCATCATGACACAGTTATGATGTCATTAAACATACTGAAACCCTAAAACTGTATTTTTACTATTCACTAAAAATTCAACTTTCTCAGAAAGATCCCAAAATTTCACCTTAACCAAATATCAATGCTCTGATTTCAAAAATGAACTCCATTTTATAAAAATAATTTTCTAATTATTTTTAATTTAATTTTTAAATAAATACACTATTCACCGAAAATTCATTTTTTCAGAAAAATCCCCAAAAATTACCATAACATAATATCGACGCTCTGAGTTCAAAAATGAAATCCATTTTATAAAAAAAATTTCTAAATATTTTTAATTAAATTTTTAATTAAAAAACACTATTCACCCGAAAAAAACTAATACTTGAATAATAATATATGAAACCATTATTTAACCATTTTATTGAATCACATTACTTAATCAAGGTGCCTAGATTATATTAATACTTTATTTAAGTGAGATTACTAATACATTTAGTCACATTACTAATCCTAAGCATAAAATAACTATTCATAATTTATTATTCATCAAAAATTAAGTTGATCTTATTAGACTCTAAATTTCATACTGAACATAATTATAGAAGACCATTTTTTGAAAATCATTACACATTTTTAATTATTTAAGGTTTACATAAACATTTTTAAAATATCCTTTTTCTAAAATTCATCAAAAATATGCATACTATATTTATCCGGTCATTTGAAAATTCATAAACTTCATCATAAGAAGAAATCGAAATTTTTATTTAAAACAAAGGATTACACAAGTCCGTTACGGTCTCCTTACATAGCTCCTTATCACACCAGCATAGGACCTAAGTGTAAGGTGTGCTAAGGTGAGAGAATCCGAGGGAGGCTCGACCAACATCGCACGAGTAGTAATTTCTATCAGTTTGAACTTCTCGCGAAGGCGATTCCGTTCTAACTTCACACGATGAAGTTCAGCTTGGGTTTGGTCTAGAGTAAAGCCCAGTGGTGCTACCTCCTTCCCAAGTTCTGTTAGATGGGTTTCGATTGGTCCAAGACTACTAGGTGAGGCCATCAAATCTTCTTTCTATATTAATTAACCAAGATTACTTGTATTTAGAGACAATAATCAAAACGATTAGTTTCTAGCGGTCATATTGACCAATGGTCATATAACAGTCAAAAACCCAACGGTCTCATTTTAATTATACTCATGTTATCGAATGAAACATTTTTGTTGAGTATAAAAAAATAAAATAACACACAAAATTAGGAAAAAATATTTATTCAAAATTTCGGGTCGTTACAATCTTCCCCCCTTAAGAAACTGCGTCCTCACAATTTTTAAAATTGGGTTTTGAAATTTCATTGAAAGTCCCACATCGGAAAAGGATTCAGTAAAACTATTACTTTAAAAGAAAGAAAGGGAAGTACAAAGGTCACCCGAGTTAGCCCACACTAGGATTCCATGTAGGAAAACATGGACATAGAGGAGAAAAAAGGGTCAAGTTCTGAGGGAGAGTGATAGAAAACATGATTAGGAGAGAGTTAACCATAAGAAAATCCCAAACTTATGATGTGTGTAAATGGTCTTTGATTACCTAGTATGAAACGTAAACCTACAACGTTTTTGTTTTACGTTCCTTTTCATAATTTTGAGTAATTCATTTACTACATAGAAAAAAAACATAAGAAAATATACCTACCTTCATGTAGAGTTTCATCCTTTAATATGTTTCTACCAAAACTAATCTTTTCTCCAAACGATGAGCATTCAAAACTACTTGGTCTCATAAAAACACAAGAATCATCTTCTAGAGAATCACATAATCCACAAAATATTGACTATCTATTTCTTCTATCCTTAAACATTATCCCAAAAGAAGAAAGGGTAAGGTAAAACAACTCTTCAAAAAAGAAAGAATCCCATAGGAATGGAAACTACTTTTAAATCTTCAAAGTTCCATGGTACTACCCAAAGTTCATCATAGACCATTCCATAAATAATGGTCCTTAAGATTCCTCAAAATAAACCAAACTAAGATTGAAACCCAAATACAAGAAGGATTTGATAACATAGTCTTCTAAAATAAACTTCATTGTTCATATCCAAACAACATCAACCACTCCTAACATCTTATAACAAAAGTAGCTAACCTAAACATATTTTACCCAAGATAGGTTAATCATTCCCATAAGTAACCTATAATACCATAAGTTCACCTTAAATTCGTTGATTCTTCAAAATATAATTCAACCTTTACTCCTCAAAGAAAATACCGTAGTAATATATTTACCTCGATCAAATAGGGTTCCCAAAATAGTGAACATCTTCCAAAATAATAATCATCTTTTAATCCCCTAATCATCTCTATCATATTAATACGGAAATCGTCACATTTTCTATCACATTGGTTGTTGGGACATGTTCTTCCATTTCCCACCATTAACTAAGAAGAGAAAGTATAACTAGGGGCTTAAATACTTAACCAATAATCATGAAAAGGAACTTAAAGCATATTAGGATAACTTGTAGAAGAAAAGTATACCCTAACTTGTGATCCCCTAGGTTTCAAACTAGGTTATCCATGATCATATATTCTTATGCGAATCTTTATTTTTATTTTATCTTTGTTCCTTTAATAATGGTTCATATTAATCTTATGAATTTACCAAAGCATATCCCCCGGGAGTGTCGTAACCAAGAGTGCAGCAAGGCCCGTTGTCGTGTACCAGTTCCCGTTCGAGTCTAGCTCAAAGCGGTGTTTTCGGGTTTTACCCCTATGTACATCTGTGCCAGAGCCACCTCTACCTGCTCGTATCCAGGCAGGGATGTATTTGCTTAGAAACCCCTTACTCAATACTAACCAAAATACCAGGAAGATTTCCTATATATAAACATTTCTATAGGATTCTTCCTAAAGTTTTCATATCCTAATTTCCACAAATAACTAAACCATCCTTTGATACCAACTATAGCATCCCACATTTTTATCACATAAACTTTCATTACATTTTACAAAATTGAGGATCTTTAATGTTTAGTGTCTTGGAAACCAGGAACATAAAACATGAAAACATAAAACATTCTTCTTAAACACTTGAAAGGTTTCTCCTTAAGTTCATCCTAGGTTCATTACTGCATCTCATAACCTGGGGACATACATCAAAAGAAAGGGTGAGCAGAAGGCCCAGTAAGGGAAACAAGAGAAACATTTAACACGTGAACTTGAGATACTTCAATAAGGTCATGAAAAAGAACTTTAAGGCATGAGAAAGAAATCATGTGGCATATCATAATAAAAATAACATTTTTCATAACATTAAGATGTGGATACATCATTTAACATAGACAATCATGAACATATCACCAAGGTCCATCCCCAAGGTGTCATTTGAATATTACCAAGGTTATTCACCAAGATATCGTGAAAATTGTAATCTCTAGTGGTTACATCATTACCCAATGCATTGGAGCGCTATCAGGGCGCACCCTTAAATTTTCCTTTATTATCATGTGATCCACATATATAATCATCAATCATTTCATAAATAACCCATATAGCGTAAAATAAATGGGTTTCATTTCATAATCAAAAACCTTTTAAAAACTGCTTTTAAGACATGATCTTTATGTCACTTTAAACCCACAGAAAAAGGATAGCGGGTTTCATGTATGTAAATCCCAGAATTTAAAATAGAAAATTTTGATATATATGTGAATACACCTGTAGAATAAATAGATTTGAGTATTCACTTAATAACATAAAATAATTTTGAGAAAAAGAGAGAGGCATTTTGAGACGAAAATTCTGCAGCATAACGGCTATGTTACAGGGTTTAAGAAAACATTGAAAAGAGAGGGGACATGGGTCACCCACTCATAAATGATCCATAAAAATAGTAGAGGGAAAGAATATAAAGGATATGAATCATGGTAATGAAATTTTAAAGATGTACCATATGAAATAAAGAACATGAAAGGAAGACAAAAATAATATTTCTCTTATGAAAATTCGGCAGCCTAACGGCGTCACTTAAACTTTAATAAAAATGATTTGATAAGATCAATTACGGTATCTCATCATATGATCATAAGAGATCAGTATGATAGATATAGATATCATAACCCAACATTATAAAAAGGATCTTGAAAGACTTGACATGAAAATAGATCTTGAAAACGAGAAGGGTGAAAGAATCCCTTAAAAATTCGGCAGCCTAACGGCGCCACTTAAAACTTCAAAATACTGAATTGAAGAGATAAAATGGGGTCTCTCATCATATGATCATAAAATATCAGTATGATAGATATATAGATCATACCCCAACATAATAAAAAGGAACTTGAAAGAATTGACAAGAAAATAGAACATGAAAATGAGAAGGGTGAAAGAATCCGTTACAAAAATTTCGGCAGCCTAACGGCGCCACTTAAACTTTCATAAAATGAAATGATGAGAGTAAGAGGGGGTATCTCATCATATTAACATAATAAGGACATTATAATGAATATAAAATAACATCCTCCAACATAAGAACATGGAGCATAAAAGGAATGACATAAAAGAGATTACTTGAAAAGAAAGAGAGAGGTCGGATCCCTTACCTTAAAACGTAACTCTTAAAACTCAATGGTTGGGACCTTGAGGGATTGGGGCACCTTGGGAGAACTCCTTGGGAGGTAATGAGACCATAAATTTGTTGGAGAGAGTGGGGAGTCTAAATGGATGAGAGGATGGCTTGGTATTTATAAGGAAAGTGAGGGGATAAGGCATTAATGGCCAAGGGACACCTCAAAAGTGGTTTTCTCAAAACCATGTGCTCTCCCATGGTATTTCCCATGGAGTTAGGCCACATGGGGCCCCCATACAATAATTCATAACCTTTGGTCGACCATCCCTTAAAATATCTCATGGAATCATCATGACACAGTTATGATGTCATTAAACATACCGAAACCCTAAAACTGTATTTTTACTATTCACTGAAAATTCAACTTTATCAGAAAGATCCCAAAATTTCACCTTAACCAAATATCAATGCTCTGATTTAAAAAATGAACTCCATTTTATAAAAATAATTTTCTAATTATTTTTAATTTAATTTTTAAATAAATACACTATTCACCGAAAATTCATTTTTTTCAGAAAAATCCCTAAAAATTACCATAACATAATATCGACGCTCTGAGTTCAAAAATGAAATCCATTTTATAAAAAAAAAATTCTAAATATTTTTAATTAAATTTTTAATTAAAAAACACTATTCACCCGAAAAAACTAATACTTGAATAATAATATATGAAACCATTATTTAACCATCTTATTGAATCACATTACTTAATCAAGGTGCCTAGATTATATTAATACTTTCTTTAAGTGAGATTACTAATCCATTTGGTCACATTACTAATCCTAAGCATAAAATCACTATTCATAATTTACTATTCATCAAAAATTAAGTTGATCTTATTAGACTCTAAATTTCATACTGAACATAATTGTAGAAGACCATTTTTTTAAAATCATTACACATTTTTAATTATTTAAGGTTTACATAAACATTTTTAAAATATCCTTTTTCTAAAATTCATCAAAAATATGCATACTATATTTATCCAGTCATTTGAAAATTCATAAACTTGATCATAAGAAGAAATCGAAATTTTTATTTAAAACAAAGGATTACACAAGTCCGTTACGGTCTCCTTACATAGCCCCTTATCACACCAGCATAGGACCTAAGTGTAAGGTGTGCTAAGGTGAGAGAATCCGAGGGAGGCTCGGCCAACATCGCACGAGTAGTAATTTCTATCAGTTTGAACTTCTCGCGAAGGCGATTCCGTTCTAACTTCACACGATGAAGTTTGGCTTGGGTTTGGTCCAGAGCAAAGCCCAGTGGTGCTACCTCCTTCCCAAGTTCTATTAGATGGGCTTCGATTGGTCCAAGACTACTGGGTGAGGCCATCAAATCTTCTTTCTATATTAATTAACCAAGATTACTTGTATTTAGAGACAATAATCAAAACGATTAGTTTCCAGTGGTCATATTGACCAATGGTCATATAACAGTCAAAAACCCAACGGTCTCATTTTAATTATACTCATGTTATCAAATGAAACATTTTTGTTGAGTATAAAAAAAATAAAATAACACACAAAATTAGGAAAAAAGATTTATTCAAAATTCCGGGTCGTTACAGTGAGGCTCTGACTCGGCATCGGGAAGGGTAGCCGAAGAAGTAGGAGCCGGAGGTGCTAGACTTGGGATCGGAAGCTCAGCAGCAGGCCCTGGCCCGACAGAAGTGGCAGCAGCAGAGCTCACCGTAGTCATCGGAATGGAATCGGTGGCCGGTGCAGGAGGCGGCGATGGAGCAGCAGCAGAAGGGCCAGGAACGGAGGCAGGGGCTGGTGGCTGAGGCAGTGGAACACCAAGATGCTGAGCAATATGGACCAACAGATGCTCCATCCGGTCCTGGAGGCCGTCCAGATGAATCAAATGGCGTGCAATGGTGTCCTGGCGGCTAATGATACGGGATAACTGCTGCTCCATCGTGGCTAGGCGGAGGGAAATGTCCGGATCGACCGAGGGTGTGGGGGTAGGTGGGATGGGATATGGGACAGAAGAAGGAAGGTCAGAAGAAATGGGGTCAGTATGAGGTGGGTGAGGTGGAGAAGCTGGAGGGGGTGGGGAAGGAGGTGCAGGGTCAGTAGGTGGGGCAAGGTCAGTAGGTGGGGCAGGGTCAGCAGGTGGTGGGGCTCGAGCCTGAGCATGGATGTAGGCACCCCCTTGTATCCGTACCAATCCCATGAGAATGAGCATGAGGAAGTCCATCCGCTGGGGTGAACCTAACAAGTCATGAGGTAATGAGGGCTTGAATACCCCCAAGAGGTGGGCAAGACTGGTGGTGTAAAACCCGCCGTTCAGGTTGCCCTGATGGCCGGTAAACATGGAGTGAAAATAGGAGGCGGAAAGAAAGGGGAGGTCCGGGTAGGCGTGCCGGATGACACAGGTAAGAAGCTCCATGTCACGGCCGGTCATGACCCCCATATCCTCATGTTAGGGGAAGAGTATGGCGCTGAAGCACTGGTGGGTGAAGCAAAGGACGGGGTCGGCTATAAGAGTGCTCCTCTGAGAAGTGGGGGAGTAACGGTGGTCAAGCCCAGCGATCTCCCGCCACATGGAAATGAGGTCAGAGCGCTCGGGCCGGGTCAAGTCAAAAATGGGGGGTGGGGTGAAAGGATGGGGGTAGAAGCCGCCCCCTCGGCCGAACTCTATCATCATCATAGAAAAACGTTGGCCGCCTAGCTGGAACCGAACTACGGGTACAACATCTCCAGACGTCTCTCGGTACTCCGCTCCATCGAACTCAAAGGAGGCTGAAAACTCCAAAAAAAAATCTCGGAACACAGGAGTGCTGACCTGGAAAATCTCGAGGAGTGCGGTGTGCCCGAGAAGTACCTCCAACTCCTCCAACATACCAAGCCGCTGCAGAATGCTGCTGTCAAGGTACCAGCCGCTCAATGGTATCGGCCGACGAGAAAAGCTTCGGAGCCTGTCGTATGCGAGGTCGGTGACCAGGAATACCGTGAAGGGATATGGAGCACCTGCCGGTCCCAACCCAGGTGTCGGTGCAGCAGCAACATCTAGCTCTGGAGGTGGATCCGCCGAAGAAGAAGGTGGCTCGGTGGAAGGGGTGCTCGAAGAGGGACCAGCTGCTGAGGATGATGGTACAACGAAAGTGGCAGCTGGTGCAGCAGAAGAAGGCCCCACCTCATCTGAGGGAGCGAGTGGCGGCAGAATGGACAACAGAGGGAGCTCAAAGACCAGAGCGTCGGGGTCCGGCTGAGTAGGTTGTCGGAGTCGGATCCGACGATAACTGGACTCCTCGCCCTCAGTGGCGGAGGCTGGCCGCTTCCCATGCGAATGATCATGATCTGTCATATCCTGAAATAGAAAGAGAAAGAAAAATAAAACAAAACAAAATAAGAAAATAAAGCAAAGAAAATGTGAGAAAACTGGAAAATAAAAGTACACGGCGTGTACTCCAGAGTACACGACGTGTAGTCAGAAATGGAGAGTATCCCGTGTTCTCTGGAGTACACACCGAGGGTGGAAAGAGACAATGTAATAGGACATTGCGTGTACCGAACATACATGCCATGTTCACATCAAAGTGAAGGTGGTCGTGTAACAAATGACACGACCATGTTTTTATCAGTTCAGAGAGAACAATACACGTCGTGTAGTTTCGGGACCCGGCGTGGACTGCACACGAAGAACATGGCCGTGCAGAGGGGGAGACACGGGCCGACCATAGATATAAATGACACGGCGTGTACCGAACATACACGCCGTGTTCTGGAACATGGGGTGACAGGTCATGTTATGCGCCACACACGAAGGGGACAACACAAACGACGGACACGGAGTGTACCAAACACATGCCGTGTAAATGAAAATGGTGTGTGAGACCGTGTGCAAAGGTGTACTCGGGTACGATGAAACGGACACGGTGTGTACCGAACATACACACTGTGTATATTCAAATTTCTGAAAATTCATTCTGAGACCGTGTTCAGAAGTACATGGCGTGTGTTCTTCATTTCGTGGCCGTGTACTTCCGGAAGCCAAACGGTCGACCGATCCGAAAAAACACCCTAAACGAGTCTAAAAATTTGAAATAGAGGGTGTAGAATGGTGTACCTGGATCGAGGATCACAATGTTAGAGGAATCAGAATTTGAAATGCCCAAAATTGACGGATTTGGCAAAAGGGGGTTTGGATGGCGTTCGGGAGAAGAAAGGGAAAGAAGGGAGGAATGGGGCAGCCTTGCAACATGGCCTCAAGCCGGGTGGCCCGTGGCTTATATAGCCTAGGTACACGGCGTGTATGTAATGTACACGCCATGTATCCTGTTTTTTTTTGAATTATAAAATATAATTATTATAGTAAACGATATAATAATTATTATTAAAAATAGAAATATTGACAAATTCTATTATACATAAGCCTATATAGGATGTATATCAGGAAATACAAGCCGTGTATTTTAAAATAAGAAAAAGAGTAGTACAACCTTTGGTCCAGTGCTTGGGGCGGGATTCGAACCAGCGATCGACTGATTTGAACGGACGCCCTCACCCACCGGAGCAAAGGTTGTTCTGCTGTTTATATTTATTTTATATATATATTTATTCAATATGGCCTATACACACAGAAAAAAAGAAAAGCACGGCGTGTGGTGTTTATTTAGGAAAGGATGGGGGTGAAGTGGGGAGATTAGCGCGATTTGAAACCGGGTCTTGTGAACCTAGTGTCGAGACTTTTCCAATCCGCCAACTTCACTCGCATGTAATTTATTATTTTTAAAATGTTTTCATTTATATTTGAAGAATCATGGCGCACATGGCGTATATCGGAGTACACGTCGTGTGATTTTATTAAAAGAACAAATGATGGAAATGGGACGGTTGTCTGGATTCGAACCCGGGTCTTTTGAAACTGGATTACGATTTTAGCCAACCGGCCCATCCCCATCATGGGTTTTATTAAACACATTTATATATATATATATATAGAATAAAAATACCACACACGTCATGTAATTAAAAGGAGGAACCCCGTGCCGAAGGTATGTCAGGAGGATTCGAACCGAGGACGGCTCGAATAAATTCTAGTGACTTTGCCATCAGCACCGGCATCATCCCTGGTTAGTTATTTGTTATTATATAGATTTATACTATTAAGTTTACAAATTAAAAAGGTTTATTACACGCCGTGTTGATAAGTGGGACACGGCGTGTAACCTCTAGGTTGCCTCCTAGGAAGCGCCTTTGTTTTAGGTCGTTGGCTCGACCTACTTACCTTGCTTACCAGAGGAGTATGGTGGACAACGTTCCCACTATGTTATCTGTAGGATGGTAAGCTTTCAAGCGCTGCCCGTTTACCTTGAATGGTTGACCATCTTCTCCAGAAATTTCTACCGCTCCGTGATGGAATACGCAGATAACGTGGAATGGTCCCAACCAGCGTGACTTTAATTTCCCTAGAAATAAGCGAAGACGAGAATTGAAGAGAAGTACCTGATCACCGGGTTGGAAAGATTTTCGTGATATCATTCGGCCTTGAATGGCTCTTGTCTTCTCCTTGTACAACTTGGCGTTCTCGTATGCCTCTAATCGGATCTCATCTAGTTCCGACAGTTGGAACTTCCGTTTCTCATTAGCTGCCTTTAGATCAAAATTCAGGGATTTGACGGCCCAGTAGGCTTTGTGTTACAATTATACTGGAAAATTGTAGGGCTTTCCATATACGAGGAGTAACGGGGACATTCTCAGTGGTGTTTTGAAAGCAGTCTGATATGCCCACAAGGCATCATCTAACTTCTTGGAGCTGTCCTTCCGTGAAGTGTTCACTGTTTTTTCCAGGATCTGCTTGAGCTCTCGATTGGAGAGCTCTACCTATCCACTGGACTGAGGATGATATGGTGTCCCCATATGATGCTTTACTCCATACTTTGACAGTATTCCTCTCATCAGTGTGTTGTCTAAGTGGGTCCCTCTATCGCTGATCAGTACTCGTGGAACTCCAAATCTGCTAAAGATATTTTTCTTTAATAAATTTATGACTACCTTGGCTGTGTCGTGAGCTGTAGCAGTAGCTTCCACCCATTTGGAGACGTAGTTGATGCAGACCAGTATGTAAGTGTTCCCAAAAGATGGGGGGAAAGGACCCATGAAATCTATGCCCTAGACGTCGAAAATTTTGACCTCCAAGATGGGGTGCTGAGGCATCTTGGCTCTACGTCCCACATTACCTGTCCTCTGGCACCGATCGCAACAGGAAACAAAGGCCTGGGCATCTCTATGCATGGTGGGCCAAAAAAATCCAGACTGTAGGATCTTAGCTATGGTACGGTCCGGGCCATGATGTCCTCCTACTGGTGAGGCGTGACTGAACTCCAGGACACCATGAACTTCATTCTCCGGGATGCAACGGCGGATCACTCCATCTACACAGGATCAGAATAGCAGATGATCCTCCCAGAAGTACCTTTTCACATCAGAGAAAAATATTTTCCTTTGCTGGAAGGATAGGTCGGGATGAACGACACCTGTCACCAGAAAATTAGTGATATCAACATACCATGGTCGAGGTGTTTCACAGATCGAAAAGAGGTTCTCATCAGGAAAATCCTCCCTGATATCCCGATCTTATTCCTTCTCCAAGTGAGGCATCTCGAGGCGGGAGAGATGGTCTGCAATGACGTTCTCACTCCCTTTCTTATCCCGGATCTCAAGATCAAATTCTTGTAGGAGGAGTACCTAGCGGATCAATCGGGGCTTCGCGTCTTTCTTGTTGAGTAGGTACTTTAGTGCTGCATGGTCAGTATAAACAATAACTTTAGACAACACTAAGTAAGAATGAAACCTGTCAAATGAAAAAACCACTGCAAGCATCTCCTTTTCTGTGGTGGTGTAGTTAATCTGTGCCTCGTTGAGCGTCCTGCTGGCATAATAGATAGGTCTGAAAATCCGGTCAATTCGCTGGCCCAAGTCTGATCCCACTGCGTAGTCGCTCGCATCGCACATCACCTCAAATTGTTCCTCCCAGTTGAGAGAAATCATAACTGGAGATTCCACAAGGTGCTGCTTTAGATGCTCAAAAGATCTGACACAATGGTCATCGAACTCAAATATGGCATCCTTGGTTATAAGATTGGTGAGGGGTAGGGCTATTTTGGAGAAGTCGCGGACAAACCGCCTGTAAAATCCTGCATGCCCCAGGAAGCTGCGGATGGCGTGAACGGAAGTCGGTATTGGTAGTCGTGAAATGACCTCGATCTTCGCCGGGTCAACCTCTATCCCCTTCGATGAAATTCTGTGGCCAAGGACTATTCCACTTTGCACCATAAAATGACACTTTTCCCAGTTCAAGACTAGGTTAGTGTGCTCACATCTTTCCAAAACAAAATCTAGGTGTCGTAAACAAATGGTAAATGACAATCCATAAATGGAAAAATCATCCATGAATACCTCCAGGATTCATTCCTCCATGTCGTGGAATATGTCCAGCATATAGCACTGGAAGGTGGCAGGGGCATTGCACATGCCGAAAGACATCCTTCGATAAGCAAATGTGCCATAGGGGCAAGTAAAAGTGCTCTTTTTTTTATCCTCTAGAGCAATGGAGATTTGGTTGTAACTAGAAAAACCATCGAGGAAGCAATAGAAGTTGTGCCCTGCTAGCCTCTCTAGAATTTGATCCATTAATGGCAAGGGGAAGTGATCTTTTCTTGTTGCATCGTTCAACTTTCGGTAATCCACAAAGACTCGCCAGCCCGCAATAGTGCATATAGGGATGAGCTCGTTCTTTTCATTTGAAATCACAGTGATACCCCCCTTTTTGGGTACCACTTGGAGAGGACTCACCCACGGACTATCTGAGATGGGATATATGATGTCTGCATCCAATAATTTGATCACCTCCTTCTTTACAACTTCCTTCATGGGAGGATTCAAGCGTCGTTGTGGTTGCCGAGATTTCTTGGCACCCTCTTCAAGTAGCACCTTGTGAGTGAAAATGGTAGGGCTGATGCCCTTCAGATCAGCTACTGTCCACCCAATAGCATGCTTCCGCTGTTTGAGAACCTGAAGAAGTGCATCTTCCTGCTCCTATGATAGTTCTGCATTAAGTATGACTGGAAACGTTTGATTGGGTCCTAAATACCCATACTTGAGAGAAGATGGAAGAGGCTTTAGTTCGAGATCAGGTGCCTTTAAAATTGAAGGCACAAGTGGCTGAACCTTGTCCCGTTCCAAACTATCAAGAACAACTACATGCTGCCAATAGTGGCCGCCCTGGCCTTCTATAAATTGAAAGTCTTCTGGTGCTTCTTATAATAGAATATCTGGATCAGTTAAATTATTCGAAATAAAAGAACATACCAGTTCATCCCCTTTGTCACTAAAATGATTATCCATGGTGGACAATGCATAACAGTCCTCATGCTTTGACAAGGAAGCACATTTGACGGCTTTGAGGACGTTATAGGAAACTCTTTCATCACCTACCTGGAAAATCAACTCTCCTTGGTGCACATCGACCAGTACCTTCCCAGTTTCCAAGAAAGGCCTTACAATTATAATAGGTGCTTCCTGGTCATCCCCCATGTCGAGGATGATGAAATCAGCAGGGAGAATCAGCCTACCCACCTTGACCAGTACGTCCTCTAGTAGTTCCTTCGGGTGCTTGATGGATTGATCAGCAAGTTGAAGGGTGACGCAGGTAGGCTTGAGCTCATGGAGTCCCAGCTTCTTGAAAACTCCGAGGGGCATAAGGTTCATGCTGGCCCCTAAGTCGTAGAGGGCCTTCCCAAACTCACAGGATCCAATAGTACAAGGAATGGTGAAACTACCTGGATCTTGGAGTTTGGGAGGAATGGAATGTTGAACCACCATGGAGCACTCCTTCGTTAGTGAAATAATTCCCAAATCCTCCATCTTCCTCTTATTCGAGAGGATTTCCTTCATGAATTTGGTGTATGTTGGCATTTGTGTCAGGGCTTCTGCAAATGGTGTGTTGATATGTAGATTCTTGAAAACATCCATAAATTTGCTGAATTGGTGGTCCAGCTTCCTCTGCTTCAATCTTTCCGGAAAGGGTAAGGCAGGCTTGAATGGTTGGATTACTTCCTTTTCTTTATTTTGTAAAGCCTCCTTCTTGTGGGCTATTAGATGAGGAGGGGTCGGTATTGGTACCTTTTTCTTCAATAGTGGGTGTGGATTCACCTTGTTGTGCTGATTGGTTCTAGTGGAGCTCTTTTCCACTCCGGAGCATGATAGTATTGGCCTCCTCCCTTGGATTCTTTTCGGTGTTCCCCGGTAGTGTACCGGGCTGCCTCCCTGAGAGTTGATTTTCCAGCTGGCCAATCTGATTCTCCAAGCCTTGAATTAAAGCTTCCTGATTCTGGATCCGAGTCTCAGCAGAAGATATGAATTTATTCATCAGATCCTCTAACCTTGAGGTGTTCTCCTACTGAGGTGGTTGTTGAGCCGGTGGAGGAGGTGGCTATCATGGCTGCTGTGGAGGAGGGTTTTGATACCCTTATTGTTGATAGGGACCCTGATGGGGTTATTGCGGCCTTTGGAATTGGTTCTGATATGGAGGTTGGTTATAGTTGGGCGGTCGCTAGGGCGGAGGATTCTGCTGTAGTTGGCCCCGGCCTATGTTCTGTTGATCTCGTCATGCCGGGTTCTGGTAATGCTGGTACTGGTTGGGCCCTTGATTTTAGGCAACATAACTCACCTCGCTCGTCAAGGGGCCTCCATCCAATCCCGGGCATTCTCCCATGATGTGGTTTCACCACAGTCTCCACATGCTGGATGGTGCGCCACATGAACTTGAGATGCTCTTTTTAGGTTTAATGCGTCGATTTTCTTGGACACAGCGTCCAACTGAGTAGCAAACATAGTGGTAGCGTCAATGTTGTGCATACCTCACTTTTGAGTCCCCCGCTCGGAGTGCCACTGGAAGCTATTGGCTGACATGTCTTCCAATAGTTTGAATAGTTCTTTGGGGGACTTCCGCATCACCGTACCTCTAGCAGCAGCATCCACCATGGACTTGGTATTCGTGGTAAGTCCTCCATAGAAGGTCTGGACTTACATCCGGAGTGGAAGTCTATGATGGGGGAATTTTCGTAACATTTCCTTGAAGCGTTCCCAGGACTCGTACAATGACTCGAAGTCGTGCTGCTGGAAGTTATGAATCTCATTTCGGAGTGTCACCGTCTTGGATGGTGGGAAGTATTTGGATAGGAACCCCTGGGCTAGCTCCTCCCAGGTGAGGATAGATCGTTACGGAAACCCCTTGATCCAATCCTTTGCCTTATCTCATAGAGAAAAGGGGAATAGGCGAAGACGGATGGCGTCCTCGGAAACACCATGGTACCGAAAGGTGTCGCAGATCTCCAGAAAATTGGAGAGATGGGCGTTCAGGTCCTCACTAGCTAGGCCTCCAAATTGGACGGTGTTCTGGATCAGCTTCATGATAGCAGGCTTGATCTCGAAGTGCTGGGCCTGAACCAGAGGACGAACAATGCCCGTATTAGCTCTGTGAATCAATGGAAGTCCGTACTCTATAAGGGTACGTCTTGGAGGTTGTTGTTGATAGGGTGGAGCTTGCATAAACTGCTCCTGAGGGGTAAAGTATGGTCGTGGGAAGAGTTGATGCGGCGGCCGTTGGTAATCACTTGGGAGGAATTCCATGAAGGCTCCAGGAGGTTGCTCAGGTAGACCAGTAGCGGGAGGCTGCTGATCCTGGTACTGATGCTCAGTCGCAGCATCTACGGATGGTGCTCCCTCTTCCTTGTTCTCCATGGGTTATGGTTGATGGTTGTGAGTTTCTGTCCATGTATGCCGACGATGAAGCAAGGTCCGTTCGATTTCCGGGTCAAGCGAAAATAATTTCGAAGACTCGACACTTCTGGATAGTGTAAAGCGTCGAAACATATACTTGAAGCGCTGCACAACACAAAAACGAAAACCAGGCGTAAAAGGGAAAAATAAAAAAAAGAAAATTTGAAATGGGATTAGAAAAGATATTTTTGATAATTTTTTATTTTTATTTTCACTTAAATAAATTATTAACACAATTTAAATCTTATCACTAATACCAAACGGTGTTCCCTGGCAATGACGCCAAAATTTGGTCTACGCTTATCGTTGATTGAAGTTATATGGGTCCCAAATTAATTACCCGTTCTTAGAACTTTAGTATAGCATAAGTTCGGGGTCGATCCACAGTGAACGGTGGTGTGCATGAATTTAATTGAGTTAATAATTAATTAGGTGAAGTATGCAAAATTTAAAAACGATTGGGTTGATTTTTGGGTTTTGATTAAAACTAAACTGATTTACTTTGAAGAATGGATACAGCTTGAAAGAAAACAACGGGTAAATTTAAAGAGTTCTTAGAAATGGAAAGAAAAGACGTGTCGGGGCTGTGGTGAATAAGGAGTTCTTATGCAGATTGTTTAAATGGTTGCGTTGTTCATAATAATTCTATCATTCAGGATTTCATTTTGTTACAAGATTTCCTTGGTCGGGTTCCTCTTGTTTGGAATTAGAGCAGTTGACTCCTTGGTCTGGTAGTCAATGTCCTTAATTCTTTATTACGTCCAGTCCATTACTTGAATCGGTGAAACCTTCCAATGGTCATGGATGTTTTCACCGTTACTTTTCTTTTGTATCACTGAGAATCCTTCCCTTGGTCCGGCTAAGAATTCTCAGTTATATTAGACAGTGGTTTAAGAAGAGTAAGATGCATTACAACGATTCAAACGAAACTATTTAAAACAATATACAAAGTATGATCCCATCATCCACAGCCCCAACACGAGGGGTTTAGTTACACATAGAATTTAGGAGAGAAACAACACACGTGATACCTGACGGATTCATTGTGTAGGCATTGAGGTAGAGTATCGGAAGGTGGAATTATGGAATAGCGGAATGCCGGCACCTCGGTGGTTTCGGAAATGGTGGTAGCAGAGCTTCTCTCTCCTCCAATGGTTCTGAACTCCCAAATCCATAGGCCAAGGCCTCATTTTATAGAAAAATAAAGTACAAGGTGTGTATAGAAAGTACACGCCGTGTACTTTTCTTCAACGCGTATTGGTGCCATTATATCCACTGGCAGGTGGCCGAGCAGACCGTTCTTGACTTTTTCACATGGCGCCGCCTGCAAGTTGAGTGAACACGGTGTGTAGCGCCTCCATACACGGCATGTAGCACCGCCA
This sequence comes from Viscum album, assembly GCA_963277665.1. NCBI lineage: Eukaryota > Viridiplantae > Streptophyta > Magnoliopsida > Santalales > Viscaceae > Viscum > Viscum album. The sequence continues at coordinate 620,653,167 of OY728150.1, read as the reverse complement.
TCCCCTTCTAGAATAGCAGACACGGCGTGTCAAAGTTCAAACACTCCGTGTCTTCATCAACGGCCACATGGTCGTGTGGACTTTTCTCCGTAAACACTGCTTCTAGAAAGTGGTACACATCGTGTAGCACTGATCCACATGGCGTGCATCTCTTCCTGGAGACATGGGTGTGTACTCCCTGCTTTGGTCCATGTCCTTGTCTGGATGTACACGACGTGTATAGAAAGTACACGCCGTGTAGTTTCAAAAATTTCACAAACTTCCCTTGATCCGTGTATTAAGCCAGAAAGCTCCTGCAAGTAAACAGATTCACCAAAATCAAATAATATGTTCATAAAACCACAGATATTTGCTGAAAACATGCTTTTATCTTCAATTATATATATATGGAAATGTATACACAAATTGGGTGCATCAACACCCGATGCCAAAGTTATGACCAAAAGAGCAGAAATGGGTCGAAGCTGGTCCGGGTCTGGCCTGGCCCACTAGGTCCATCCTAGCCCGCCCTCGGGGGCCCAACCCGAGTTGGGAAGCCCAGTCGGTGCTAGGTGGCCCGATCCGCGCTGGGTGGCCCAGCTCGCGCTGGGCAGTCTGGCCCACACTAGGCGGCCCAGCTTGCCAACCTGGCCTGGCTGCATGCGGGGGGGGGGGGGGGGGGGGGGGGTGGAGTCGCATGCCCCCCACCCCGAGCATCAAATTCCTAAAGACATTTGGTCTCCAACAACACGCGATACTCGTTGCGGGTCCCCCTCGATCCAGCTCGGCCGACCATAACGGCCGGCCACATCGCCTCCCGGTGGCGCGTCGTGCGCTGCCCCTCCGCGGTTGGCTGAACGAAGGCCACCCTGTAAAGACTCGAAACATTAAATTAATATTTTTTTTAAATACTTTTGAATTTTATGAGTCTGTGGTTTCCGACGGCAACTGATTCCGAGTCCCGGTATTCCCGGAATCAATTTCTGAAGTTTTGTTTGGGTACGTTCAGTAAATGTACGTGTGGGTTTTTCTATCTTTTGAACCGGTGCTCGGAATTTAAATCCTAGGGCACTGATGAACTCGCAGCACCGGTATTCACTTAAGGGGTCCTTTAGTGCAGTTGCGTTTTCTCCAGAGGAGAAGTTAATTTTTGTGGATTTATATTAAATTAAATAAAGTTGTTCTACACAATTTTTTTTGTTTATGAGTTGGTTATTTCCTACAAGGGGGAGTAAAAGGTGGGGCCCACACCCACAAAACCTCCCATGAGAGGATTTATTGTGGTGGGGCCCACACAAACCCAAACCCTTTCACCTCCCCTCAACTCCCTCAAACTCTCAATTAACTCCTCTTCAATTAATTTGACAACTCCCCTCTCTTAATGTGAACTCTCCACCTCCTCTCTTTTGAATTTTAAACTCTTCACCTCCTCTTAATTAATGCCAACAACTAGGATTTATTAAATGCCACATTTTATTAATCTTTCATTTCATTTGAATCAATTTGAATTTCATGGAAATTCTTTTAAAATTAGGAAGCCTTGATATTAAATTTTCTTGGAAAATATTTGGTGGTGGAGCCTTTGGAGATTTGAAGGAGAGATTCATCCCTCACCAATGAAGAACATGAGGAACGATATCCTGCCGATGAACGAGGCAAGAACGTGAGGCGGCGCTCGTGAGGAACACCTTCATCCTTTCTTCTTCCTTCGCGTCAAGGGAGAAGACACCGCTCGCGAGGAACACCGTCTACGACAACGACTTCAAACGTTGACGGGACAACACCATTCTCCGTGACGCTCGTCTTCTGTGGCTCGATGATGTGCGACTTCAATTACGAGGTAGGGGGTTTGATATAATTTTATCTGAATGAAATTATATTTCATCCTCAGTGAATGCTTGTATTGTCTTCGACCAATTGATATCGCCTAACGCAGAGGTCATGGGACGAATGAACACGGGTCGACGACCCTCCAATGGTTCTTGAATATTTTGGCAGCGACAATCGAAGGCGATGGTGACTGGAGGAAGCGGTAGCCAAGTGCCGACCGCGTAAAGAAGAACTGCGGCCCACATCCGCGGGCCGCTCGGCCGGAGAAGAACTGGCCGGCTAAAGCCTGCTGAGCCGAAGGAACCACAATGCCACGAGGGTGCCGCGCTGTGGAAGAACTGCGGCCCGCAATCCACGGACAGCTCGGCAAAAGAAGGATTGGTCAGCCATAGCCCACCGCACATGAAGATCACGACGCCACAAGGGGCGCCGCGCTGCGGAGGATCGCGGCCCGCGCTGCAGGGCCCGCTTCGGTGGAGAACCGGTCGGTCGCCTTCCGGCCAGGTTGAAGGCCGCGACGCTGCCTGGCGCCGCATGCGGAGGACCATGGCCCGCCGCCGCGGGCCGCTCGGCGCCGCCGTTTCGGAAAACTGGGGGTCGCGCCCCCCTGACCACTCAGCCAACTGGCCGAGCCGCGGTCTGCCGCTGAGCCGGGCCGCGCCCCGCCAGGCTGGGCCGCCTGCCACTCGGCCAGGCTGCGCCCCGCCAGGCTGGGCCGCAGCCGCCAGGCCGGGCCACTCCCTACTAGGTCGGAACCGGATCTGGTTCTGGTCGACCCAGTTCGGGCAGACCCGAGGCGGGTTGGGCCGGGTCGGACCGGACCCTAACCCCCTCTTGGGACCCATTTTAGTATTTCACCCATAACATGAGCTACGGACTTCCGATCAACACATTGTCAGTTGAATAGGATTCCTTGGATCGAGACGGTCGTTTCAGTATATTAAAAATAAGGTTTTGGTGAATTTTGTGTATGGCCGGGCTGGTTCGAACTCGAAACCAACTGGGCCCTTGGAGCGGAAACACTTATAACTTAATGACCAGATGTCTGATTGACATGCCATCAACTAAGTTGGTTTACTTTTGATGAGATGGTCCTTTTGGAATACTCAAAACGAGATTAGAATGAGATTGGAGTATGGACGGTTTGGATTATAGCTGAAAACCAACCGGGCCCTAGGAACAGAAAAGCTAATAACTCTCAGACCGAGCATCTGATTGACGCACCGTCTATCACGTTGGGTTCCATATGACGAGACGGAACATCTGGATACATCAATTCAGGACTTCATGATAGTTTATGTATCGACCTTTTTATTGAGGAGAGGACCCTCCCGGAATCGAGCGTGCTGTGTGCGGGGACCCTAGAGCTGGCTGCGACTGCAGCATCTACTGTACTAGAATCCTCTGTGGGTTCGACAGCGATGTATTCTATACTGGAATCCTCCGTGGGTTCGACAAAGATGACTACTGTACTGGAATCCTCCATGGGTTCGTCAGTGATGACTACTATACTGGAATCCTCGGTGGGTTCGACAGCAAGGACTATTGTACTGGAATCCTCTGTGGGTTCGACAACGACGACTACTATACTCGAATCCTTCGTGGGTTTGACAACGACGTCTACTGTACTAGAATCCTTCATGGGTTCGACATCGATGACTACTGTACTGGAATCCTCTGTGGGTTAGACATCGATGACTACTGTTCTTGTATACTAAGTGGGTCCGATAGTTTTGACTTCTGTTCTTGTATCCTGAGTGGGTCCGATAGAGTAGCTGGTCTTGTATCCTATGTGGGTCTGAAAGCTTAGTTGGTCTAGTATCCTATGTGGGTCCGATAGCTTTGATGAATCAGTGACTACATATGATCATCTCTATCACTATACGAAAGATGTATACCTGTGTCAGCTGAGTCTTGACTTTCAATCATTTTCATCGATGTGATTGATTTACTATCCTGTGTGGACTGGGTTGTGATTGGGCTTGAAAGTTGGAGCCGAACTATGATTGATAACTTAGGTATATGTATGGGAATATACCTAAGTAGAGTTGGTTGATACTTCATGATTGTATCCTTATTTTGTGGTTTATCGGTCGTGGATTCTGGGAGACCTTCGGGGATCTCGGGGTCCCTACTGGGTATCGTATACTCACCCCTACACGGGCTACACCTGGACTACATTGTGTTGGATGAAGATGAAGGATAACACTGATCAAGGTGGAGACTTGGGGAGCTGGATGGTACCCAGAGGTGGACCATTTGGTGATACGTACACAGAGCGGATGGTCGGACCTGAGGTGCTGAGGAGGGAATTTGTACCCACCCTTCAGGTGGGATTCTCGGAGGACGACTCAGTGGTTGCTATTTTACATTACTGCAGTTGTACTAGTTTTCAGTTGTAGTATACTTACTATTGGGTTTGTATTTCCGGCCTGTTTCCTTTCATCACTTACTTTTTTATTCAGTATTACTTAGTGCTTACATTTGTTGCGTTCTCTACTGTGTTGTTTACTTTTATAAAGGAAATGTCTTCCCTTTTAATGGTATTTACACATTTGCTGCTATTATCCATCCCCTGGCCTATGGAAGGTGGGATTGAGGTAGTCACGGCACGGGCCCCAAGGATGGGTCGTGAAAAATTGGTATCAAAGGAGTGGGTTCTACCACAGAACTCAGGACTCTGATCATTCTTTTCTGTGAAGCAATAGTGTTAAGAGTATTGAGTGTGGTTTTCTGTTCAAGGAGTTCAGTGTTGGTGTGGCGGCCGATGTATCCATACACCAGGACCCTGACCTCTGATTTCTGACTCAGTGCATGAAAACACTGATTGTGTGTGTTTCCTTTGAAAAAGTTTTCTTCTTGATTACTTTGTGTAAACTCACCAGGTATATAGTTTAAATCGTGGCGCACTTGTTCCTTTTTAGGATGACCCCACGAAGGTAGCGATCTAAGGTTCTGAGTTACGTATGAGATGGTATCCCATCGAGCGATGAGACCTTGGGGAAGGGCCCCATCATAGCGGAGGGACCATCGGTACCACTACCCGCTGGGCCACCTATACCACCAGCCCCAACAACAGAGAGTGCACGTCGTCTAAGTGCGTTGCATGAGTTCTAGTGATAGAGGTCGGCCAGGTTCCATGGATAGATGGACCACCAGGAAGCTAAGGATTGGATGGAGGCAATAGTCAAAGTTTTCATATTTATAGGGACACCAGCCGACCTCATGGTGATCCTTGCCGCAAGTCTTCTGCATGAAGCGACAGACAGATGGTGGAGCCTAATGCTCCAGGTGCATGACGAGGCATCACAACTCTGGACAGACTTCGAGAGCCTGTTCTTGGCAGATTTTGTACCAGCCACCCTTCGTGCGGTGCAGATTTAGGAGTTACTTCATCTGCATCAGGGCAGCATGACAGTAGCTCAGTACTCAGTGAGGTTCACTTCCCTCTCACGCTACTCCACAAATATGGTACGGGACCCGTTCTTCAGGGCTCAGACCTTTGAGCAGGGACTCAGGCATGAGATCAGGGCCTCGATGATCTCCCTCAACATCCTGACATAGGCAGGGGTGCTGGAGAGAGCCCTTCTAGTGGAGAGTTTTCTCACTGATTAGTCACCAGCAGCGAGACCTTCCATAGAACGACATGTAGAAGAGTCTTCTGTAGCCGGCAGTAGACAGTTGACGCAGAGGTCCAAGAGGACCAGGAAATCAGGTGGATGATCTCATGATATAGGTTTGGTTGTGTGGGGCACACGAAATAGAGCTGGATATATGAGGAGCAGGAAGTACTATGCATGCGGCGGGCAGGGTCACATGGCTCAAGACTGCCCAACCTGCCCTACAGATGAGCAGCAGGCAGTAGAGGGACCTCCGAGGTAGAGGCAGAGGTTTGACCATAGTGCTCCGGAAGCAGGGGTATAGGAGCAGGACTAGCTCCAGGCATGGAGACTTTTTCTCATGATGCTTCTAGCTTTTTTGATGTCATTTTTTATGGTTGCTTTGTGTCTTTGTACTTTGAGATGATGTAGTAAAAGTCACTTTTCCATGTGATGTTTGTTTTTGTAACTTTTCGTATGGTTGATACTGAGAGGTTCCGGTTAAAACCATTGACTTGACCCTCACATTAGAGATTCCTACTAGAGGAGACCTAGTGAACACACATTGCTGCCGATAGTGTGAATAGACCCTTGGAGGTGAGAGTAACAGTTGGATCTCTTGGTAGTAGCGTCGAGACCTTACGACGTCATTCATGGCATGAAATAGTACTATTCATGTTAGGATTGACTGTATTAGGCAATGAATGTGGTTCATCCAGGGGATGAGACTGGATTTCAATTTTCAGAAAAGGAGAAATCATAGAAGCTCTTGTAGGACATAAGCAAAAAAGGGTGTAATCAAGTTCTTTACAAATGGATAGTCACACCTATAGTTCGTTGAGGGAACAGTTTATGGTTTACTCTAATCTCAAAAGTCTAAAGTATGTCTGAATTTAGCTTGAGTTCCTCTGAGACTACGACCTTGAGATAGTGTATACTCTTAGAAAGGGGAATGCTGTAGCAGAGTTCGTTTCACAATGCCTCACTTGTCAGCAAGTGAAGTCGGAGCACCAGGTACCAACATACTTGGTACAACCCATAGAGGCTCCAGAGTGGAAGTGGGACCGGATATCCTTGTAATTAATGACGGGAATTCCATGTACATCCATAGGGCACGACTCTATCTGGGTGATCATCGACCGACTCACCAAGTCGGCCTACTTACTGCCGATCAGAGATTAGGGCTCAGTAGATAGATTGGGATGCCTCTATGTTCAGAAGATCGTACGGCTTCATGGTGTGCCATCGTCTATCGTTTACGATCGAGATGCTTGATTCACTTCCCGGATATGGAAGGGGTTACATGAGGCATTTGAGACACAGCTATGTCTGAGCACTGCATTCCATCCTCAGATGGACAACCAGATAGAAAGCACCATTCAGGCTCTCAAGGACATGCTCTGTGCATGTGTCATTGAATTTGGTCGCAGTTGGGAGGATCACCTACCCTTGGTGGAGTTTGTGTACAACAACAGCTACCACTCCACCATCAGGATGGCCCCTTACGAGGCACTGTACGACCGAACTTACAGATCACCTCTCTACTGGACTGACCTAGGGGAGTCAGCACTTGTAGGACCAGAGATGGTTCAGGCTATGATGGAGAAGGTGCAGATCATCTAGGAGCGGATGAAGACTTCATAGAGCAAACAGAAGTCCTATGCTGATAGGAGATGGAGACCACTGGAGTTCGATGATGGACACCACGTTTTTCTATGGGTCTCACCTCGAAAAGGTCTACGAATATTTTGTGGGGCGGAAAGTTATCCCCGTGCTTCATCGGACCATTCCAGGTCCTCAACAGAGTAGGCGATGTGGCATACCGCCTATCCCTTCCACCTCAGTTGCATCGTGTGCACGACGTCTTCCACGTATCTCAGCTAAGGAGATACGTGTATGACCTGTCCCACATCATCGATCACGGGGAGTTGGATGTCGATGATGGGGTGACATTCACAGAGTTCATGGTAGAGATCGAGGATTGATAGGAGCGGGTCCTGCGTGGATGGTCGATTCCTCTGGTGAGCATTCCCTGGCAGCACGAGAATCTCCAGGAGAGCACTTGGGAGCAGGAGGCCCAGATGCGTGTTCAGTACCCCCATTTGTTTTCCTAGTGTGTGTTGTAACTTTATGGGGACGTAAATCCCTAAGGTGGGAGTAATGTAAAACCAAAAAAATTCAAGGGAATTTTTTCTTAAATAATTTAGAATTTTACGAGTCTGCGGTTTCTGACGGCACCTAATTCCGAATCTCGGTCTGCCCAGAATCAATTTATGAAGTTTTGTTCGAGTAAGTTCATTAAATGTACATGCGGGTTTTTCTATCTTTTGAACCGGTGCTCGAAATTGAAATATGAGGGCACCGATGAACTCGCAACACCGATATACACTTAATGGAACATTTAAGGCATTTTCGTTTTCTCAGGAGGAGAACTTAATTTTTGGGGATTTATATTAAATTAATTAAAATTGTTGTACACAATTTTATTGTTTAAGAGTTGGTTATTTCCTATAAGGGGGTGTTAGAGGTGGGTCCCACACCCACATAACCTCCCATGAGAGGAATTAGTGTTTTGGGGCCCACATGAACCCAAACCCTTTCACCTCCCCTCAACTCCCTTAAACTCCCCATTAACTCCACTTCAATTAATTTGACAACTCCCCTCTTTTAATGTGAACTCACCACCTCCTCTCTTTTGAATTTTAAACACATCACCTCCTCTTAATTAATGCCCACAACTTTGATTAATTAAATGGCACATTTAATTAATCTTTGATTTCATTTGAATCAATTCGAATTGCATGGAAATTCTTTCAAAATTAAGGAGCCTTGATATTATATTTTCTTGGAAAATATTTGGTGGTGGAGCCCTTGGATATTTGGAGGAGAGATTCATGCCTCACCAACAATTAACACAAGGAACGATATCATCTTGACGAAAGAGGAAAGAACATGAGGCGACACTCATGAGGAACGCCTTCAGCCTTTCTTCTACCTCCGCGTCATGGGAGAAGACACCGCTCGCGAGGAACATCGTCTACGACAACGACTTCCAACGTTGACGGGACGACACCGTTCTCCGCAATACTCGTCTTCCGTAGCTCGACAACATGCGAAGTCAATTACGAGGTAGGGGTTTTGATATAATTTTATGTTAATAAAATTATATGCTGTACTTGGTGAATTCTGGCATTGTCTTCGACCAATTGATATCGCCTAACGCGGAGGGCGTGGGCTGAACGAACACGGCTCGACAACCCTCTGACGGTTCTTGACTATTTTGGTGGTATCAATCGAAGGCGATGGTGACCAGAGGAAGCGGCGGCCGAGTGCCAGCTATGTAGAGAAGAACCGCGGCCCGCATCTGTAGGCTGCTCAGCCGAAGAAGAACTGGCCGGCTAAAGCCGACCGGGCCGAAGGAACTGCGGCGCCACGAGGGCGCCTCACTGCGGAAGAACTGAAACCTGAAATCCACGGGCCGCTTGGCCCAAGAAGGACCGGACAGCCGTATCTAGCTAGACATGGAGACCGTGCTTCCACAAGGGGCGCCACGCAGCAGAGGACCGCTGCCCGTGCTCCACGGGCCGCTTCAGCGGCCAACCGACCAGCTGCCTGATGGCCGGGTTGAAGGTCGCAGCGCCTCCTGGCGCCGCGTGCGAAGGACGGTGGCCCGCAACCGTGGTCTTATGGCTTTGGGAAGACTGGACGGATTCATCCAGCCAGACAAGAGGGGTGGCGCCGCTCGGCGCAGCCATTTCGGAAAACCAGAGGCTGCGCCCCCCGGACCACTCGACCAACTAGCCGAGCCGAGGCTTGCCACTGGGTCGGGCCACGCCCCGCCGGGATGGGCCGACTCCCGCTAGCCCGAGATGTGCCCCGTTGGACCGGGCCGCATCCTCCGGGCCGGCCCGCACCCTACTGGGCCGGATCCGGTCCTGGATCGGGTCGGGTTGGGCCGGGTCGGACTGGACCCAAAACCCCCTCTTCAGACCGATTTTAGAAATTCGCTCATAACATGATCTACGTACCTACGATTGATGCACCGTCAGTTGCGTAGGATTCCTTGGATGGAGATGGTCATTTAGGTATATTAAACTCAAGGTTTTGGTGAAGTTTGGGTATGGTCATGTTGGTTCGGACTCAAAACCAACCAGGCCCTCGGAGCGAAAACACTTATAACTTATGGACCAGACGTCTGATTGACGTGTCGTCAACTATGTTGGTTTAATTTTGATGAGACGGTCCTTTTGGAATACTCCATATGGGATTCAGATGAGATTGGAGTATGGCTGGGTTGGATTGTACCCGAAATCCAACCGGGCCCCTGGAACGGAAAAACTAATAACTCTCAGATCGAGTGTCTGATTGACGCGTCGTCTATCACGTTGGGTTCCTTATGAAGAGATAGAACTTATGGATACATCAACTTCGAACTTCGTGAGATTTGATGTATCAACCTTTAACTCGAGGAGCAGACCCTCCCGGAATCGAGAGTGCTGTGTGCGGGGACCCTAGAGCTGGCAGCGACTGTGATGTCTACTGTATTGGAATCCTCCATGGGTTCGACAGTGAAGACTACTGTACTGGAATCCTCCGTGGGTTCGAAACCAACGACTACTGTACTAGAATCCTCCGTGGGTTCGAAAGGGATGACTACTGTACTAGAATCCTCAGTGGGTTCGACAGTGACGACTACTGTACTGGAATCCTCCGTGGGTTCGACAAAGACGTCTACTGTACATGAATCCTCCTTGGGTTTGACAGCGATAACTACTATACTGGAATACTCTGTGGGTTCAACAGAGATGTCTACTGTTTATGTATCCTAAGTGGGTCCGACAGTTTTGACTTCTGTTCTTGTATCTAGAGTGGGTCCGACAGAGTAGCTGGTCTTGTATCCTATGTGGGTCCGACATCTTAGCTGGTCTAGTATCCTATGTGGGTCCGACAGCTTAGATGAATCAATGACTAAATCTGATCATCTCTATCTCTATATGAATGATGTATACCTGTGTGAGCTGAGTCTTGACTTTCAATCATTATCATCGTTGTGATTGACACACTATCCTGTGTGGAATGGGTTGTGATTGGGCTCGAGAGTTGGAGTCGAACTATGATTGATAACTTAGGTATATTTATGGGAATATACCTAAGTAGAGTTGGTTGATAATTCGTGATTGTATCCTTCTTTTTTGGTTTATCCTTAATGGATTCTAGGAGACCTTCAGGGGTCTCAGAGTCCCTACTATGTATCGTATACTCACCCCTGCATGTTCTACGCCCGCACTACATTGTGTTGGATGCAGACAACGAACTTCACTGATCGAGGTGGAGACTTGTGGATCTGGACGGTACTTCGAGGTGGACCACTTGGCGAGATGTACACAGAGCGGACGGTCGGACCTGAGGTGCTGAGGTGGCCATCTGTACCCACCCTTCAGGTGGGATTCCTGGAGGACAACTCAGTGGTTTCTGTTTTACTTTATTGCAGTTGAACTAGCTTTTCAGTTGTACTGTACTTACTATTGGGCTTGTATTTCCTTCCCTTTTCCATCCCATTTGGAAATTCTTCAAAATTCCTCTCTATGGGTTGTTGGTCATGGGGATATCAACCTATGGCAGGATAATTGGACTGGGGGGAAGCTCTTCTTCCCTCATTTTCCAGTTCTGGACTTCACTGTCAAAGAAGCTAGCCACCATCCCAGACTTCTTAAGGCTTTCTTAGCTCGGAGCATATGAAAATCTGTAATGAGGTAATGTTATCAGATGATGCCGACAGACTCTGTTTTACGGAATCTAGCTCCGGGGTATTCAACGTGTAGGACTACCGCCATCTGTTTAATCAGGGGGAATCCATGATGAGTGGAGAACACATCTATGGTGCAAATAAATCCCCTCTAAGATGTCCTTTATGGTTTTTAGGGAAAGGAAATAAGCTCTGGATACTGATGAAAACATCCATAAGAAAAGAATTAGTTTGGCTTCAAAATGTTTTTGCTGCTCTCACCTGCAGTCGGAGTCGGTGCTGCATTTATTTCTTAAGAGCGACTGGGCCATTTTTCTATGGACCAGTTTGGATGTTAGGGGAAGGTTCAATATGACGTGCTCCACCATGCAGGAGTTCCTTGATAGCTGTTTCTTTGGTCTAGGTCAGGAGGAAATGGAGTCTAAAATCAGCAGCATTATGCTTACAACTATCTTCGGGATGATCTGGGAGGCACGCAATAAGGCGCGCGTTGAGAGCCGGTGGTCCCCATCATTAATGATAGTTAAGATGAAAGGAATGGTGCATTAATTAGCCAATATGCTGAAATAAGGTCCACACTCTCAATCGTTTTTTGATTTTCTGAATAGGCCAATGCTTTGCTCTATGTTGCAGGTCTGTTGGGTAAGGTGGGTTCCTCCCATAGCGGGATTAAAACTCAATATTGATGGATCTTTTGCGGACGGGCTGATACGAGGATTTTTATTGGTGCGTGATGCTAAAAATTTGGTTATTATGGCATTCAACAGATTCCACGGCCCAGGAGATTCATTAGGGGCAGAAGCCCATGCACTGCTCACAGACGTAGATCTTTGTACCAGCTTATCCCTGGTATGTTCAGAAGTGGAATCAGATTTCGAGATCTTGATCCGGGAATTGCATGGGAAAGTGAAGGTGAAGTGGGACATTACTTACATCATTCGTATAAGTGATTCTATGATCCCGTATGATTGTACTACTCGTCATATTCAAAGAGAATCTAACTTTACGGTGGATTCTATATCTAGAGAGAGCGACCCAGAGGAATCTCAAAGGGTGTTCTTGAATGTGGGTTCTTTACCCCAGGTGTGTAAGAACTTTTTCCATGGCGAAGCCCTTGGACTTCATCATTTTAGGCCTCCCTGAACTCTTCGAAGAGGGGTATTGTTCCCTGTGTGATCATAATAAAATAAAAAAGCAATTTTCAGCATTCCCTTTTTACAAGATTTACGCCGTTGGTGCTAGTTTCTAGGCCCAGGACAATGGAAGGCGGGCTTAGGGTAGTCATGGAATGTGCCCCGAGGACGGGTCATGACACGCCCTCCCTTCGCCTCTATGGCACAAGCTGCGACCATTGCTCACCGGGCAGCACAGACATGCGCCGCCGCCCCGTCGTGTAGTCGGCCTCCGTTGGCCGCAACCCTTGCTCCTCTGTGGCCGACGGGCCTCAACCCTTCTCCTGCATCATGGTTGCGCCGTTTCCGTCTTCATGGCTGGTTGTGGTGCCGACCACCATTACAGAGCCCCAACGGTGTTGGATACCATCCTCCTCCTTCATGAATAACATACCAAGAACCAAAATGATTTTTCAGAGGGGTCGGGCCATGTTCGTTTCACCCGTATCATCCGCATTAGGGCGGTAGCAAGATGTTCAAATATTTCTTGAATCATGAAGAAATGTCATGAATGGGAAAGAGGGAAATTCAAAACAAAAACCCCTAACATTATTGATCATTGACGTTGGTGAGGAGAGAAAAGGGTGAAGTCGATGACGTCAACGTTTCCTTGATCATCGGTTCATTCATCATTGGAGATCCTTCGATTGAGTTATTCATTGGAAAAATATTCATCGAAGGAGAAGAGTTCTTCATTGGAGAATGTTTCTACAAAGTTCTCCCCACTATCCTATTTTCCAACAATTTTTCCCCAATGAAAAAATGAGGATCCAACATAAATTAAATTAGGTTTATATTATTAATTTACGTTGGAACAAAATTAAATGGCTCAAATAATTAATTTGGGAGTTGTCGTAATTAATTATTTGAAGTTACAAGTTTTTCCTACATTAAGAGAGGTTTGGGTGGTCCCCACCACTAGAATTAAATTTGGGGGATTTCTAGTTCATCTTCTCTCCACCTCCATAACCCTTGTAGAGAGGTTTCAAAAATAAAATAAATTTTTTTTATTTTATTTTTATTCATCCTCCATGAAAATAAAAAAACTAACTTTCAACCTCTACCAACTACCGTCGAGGTGAATGTCTCCTTAAGGAAATACCGGCACTGCGAGTTCAACAGTGTCCTTGGATTTCAATTCTGAGCACTAGTTCAAAAGTTACAAAAACCCGCTCGCATATTTACTGATGTTCCAGAAGAAAAGTTCATAAATTCTTTCTAGGCACACCGGTCCTCAGAATCATGCACCGTTAAATTTCGCGGTCTCGTAAAATTCCCATATAATTAAAAAAATTACATGGAATTTCTGGGTCTTTACACCACATATATGAGGAAAACTAACCATTTTTTCAACCAGCACAATTAACTTCCATGAGAAGAGAACATGGCTAAAGGGTGAAGTCAGCCATCCATCCTCCCACCATAATGTTGGGGAAAAACACCCCCTAGAGCTTAGAATCCCTAGGGTGTTAGTATCCCGAACAGACAGGGTGGAGTAATGTTTAGAAACACAAAAAATATAGAATATACTATAGCTCAAAAACACACTATGGTCATAACCTAGTATTAAAATCAACTGTAGATAATGTCTCTCAGACTCCTGACTATCACTTCTAAGACTAGGAATCCGATAAGAACACATCATTTTTAATAGGTTTATTACATTACTTCATTGCGTTTTTATCAGTTTCACTTTACATTAATTAATTCTTTAAACATTAATTTACCATTATCTATTCCACATTACATTTCATTAGCATAACACTCAAATTCCACATTCCCTTTAAATTGTAACATCTGCATTGCATCCCAGCTAGCTCCAACCTCTTATGTTAACATTATTTATTCATTCATTTATTTACCACATTACTTTCCAATATTCCCAGGCATTCTAGAAAAACATTCTATGCTATTAAACACAAGGGGGATCCACACGGTGAGTAGATGAACTAACTGTCGATTATTTTCCACCTATAGAAACAGTGTAGACCCATCCTCCCTTGAGAAACTAAACTCAGAAAGCACCTGGAATACCCCACGTGTTATCGCCCCTTTCGGAAGAAGGGTAAGCAAGACTAGCATCCTGAGTAGTGGGGAAATTTAAAGCAGATAAACAACCAATATGAATCAGCATGCATCCAAACATTCACATCTAACCCATTTCATCATCCCTGGTGTCCTCCCCATCACCCACATATATAAATAGATCCATATCGCCACTCTATGCATCAACTGCTGCCACAAACAACAGGCCTTTTTACCCCCACATATCACAACAGCCATCCAGGTTCACATCACAACACAATCAGCAGGAAAACAAACATCATACCATCTGTGATCTTGGCCATTAAATAAGCAAGAGGGTAACCCAGAACCCTACAATGAATTATCTTTAATCAAACATCCACTTATTTAATTCATCTTGGATTAACCGATTTATTTTTCGCAGGATGCAACTTTGGGAAACTTTAATAGTAAGATATCAAAAATAATTAAACATGTTTACTGCCCCAATTTGGTTAACATCAATTTTCAACAATGAGAACTAGATTCATTTACATGCCTCTTTATCTTTAGCCAAAAAATTATCAATTAGTTATGGCTTTATGTTCTTTACCAATTTCCATCAAGAAGTAAAAGCTAAATAAAGAAAGCATGGATATCACACTATCTAGAAAAACAAGAAGCAATAACATACAATTAATATCAATTTATTTATATTATTCAAATATTTATTATATCAATTTCATTGAGATCTAGTGGGACAAAACCTGATAACTATACAATTTAACATAAAATAAAATAGAAGCAATGAATCCCCTACCTCAAACGGTTCTTGACGTTCTTTATACGAGAACGACCCACACAGTGGGTTACGATATCCTCCCCCTGTGACAACTGTATCCACCTGAGGATGTAGAGACACCGCCACGTCGGTCAACACCCAATAAAATCCCATTAGGATCATATAGATAACATTCCTTAAAAGGGAAAGGAGAAACATAAGGTGATGAACCCAAAGGAATGACGATAGATCATACCTTATATCGAAGATTGATTAATATAGCTTGGTTGCATCAGAAACAGAGGGGAAATAATCCAAGGAGGAATTCTTGATATCACAACTTAAATGAGAAGGAATGGAAGGATTGAGCATCTCAAAATTGAGAACAAGGAGGAAGGATCAGGGAGGAAGATATATCATCACTTTAGAAGATTTAACGGAGCAGTGGTTTAAGATACACTGGATTTTCGATTAAAAGAGGATCGCATTAAACCACATGGTTTGAAAAAGTAAAAACATCTAGAGCCTTATGAAAATTAATATAGGAGTTACGGACTTTGAATTAGTGTTAGAGTCCTTAAAAAAAGGCTTTAAATGCATTTTACGTCAAAGGATACTTCAATGGGACGAAACTATAGGAAGCTGGAAACACTGTTCATGAACTCAAAATTTGGCAAAGGAAAAACGTTGTTCACAAACCTTACCATTGAAATCTCGCCATTGGAACCTCACCATTCTGGAAACACTGTTCATGAACCTCACCATTCTAGAAACACTATTCATGAACTCAAAATTTGGCAAAGGAAAGAGCCTACCATGGGAACCTCGCAAATCTAGAAACACTGTTCATGAACATGAAATTTTAAAATGGAAAGAGGTTATAATTAGACCTTATGATTGGAACTGTTCACATAAGGTTACCGATGACACTGTTCCCATAAGGTTACTATTTTACTGTTCACAAAAGGCTACCAATGAAACAGTTTACATAAGGTTACCGTTGCATTGTTCACAGAAGTGGAAATTTGGAAAAGTGTTGGGGATAAGTCACCTTGACCTCCCAGACACCTCAGACACCAGATTTTTACAAAGGAAGGGACTATAGAGGTCCAGGTCATTACATCAAATACCTCTCAAAACATTCTATTCTTTGAGAATTAAAAACCAACCTAAAATAAAATAGAAAAGAATTCTGAACAACCACCCATCAAGATACCTCTCAAAAGGGATCAATCCATAACAAGCAACCAAAGAAATACATCTCATTAACACAAATGGTCTACAACCACAAACCGAACATTGATACATGAAAAGAGATAAACATCAAATTAGTCTGGGTACTGAGCACATATCTTTGACTCAAGTTCCAAGGTACACTCCTCCATGCCACCGTGTCACCACAAGATACGATCCATGGGGATAGAATGCCTGTTCAACACCTTTTATTGGCAGACTGGGATCTACACAGGTCGATCCTCAAAGGTCGCATCATCATCAACATCGATCTCTACCCAATCGATGATGTGAGAATCATCATGAAGATAACGATGGAGTTGTGACACATGAAAAACATTGTGTGTCTGGATCATCTACGAGGGGGGTGCTACTCGATATTCCACAACTCCAACATGAGCTAACACCTTTAAAGGCCCAAAAAATTGGGGAGAATGATTACTCCCACAACTAAACCTTTGCTGCCCACGATGTGGAGTCACCTTCAGAAACACGAGATCCACAACATCAAACTCTAAGTTTCTCCTCCATTGATCAGAATATGATTTCTAATGATCTTGTGTTGTCTTCATTCTCTCACAAATCACTTGAACTATATCTATTGTATTCTGCTGTAGTTCTGGTATGAGAATTGATGACTCTCCAACTCCAATCCAACACAATGGAGAACAAAAAGGTCAGCCATACAAGGAATCAAACAATGCCATCATGATGGTGGAGTTAAAACTATTGTTGTAAGAAAACTCCAATATGGTTATGTTCCTCATCCACGAAGCTCCAAAATCTAGGACACAAGAGAGTAACATGTCTTCAAGAGTCTGGATGGTCCGCTCTGTCAAACCGTCCGTTTGAGGATAAAAAATAGTGCTAAGGCATAGCTGAGAACTAAAAGCATGCTAAAGACCTCTCCAAACCCTAGAGGTTAAACGGGGATCTTGATAAGAAATGATCATCCTTGGAATTCCATGAAGTCTCACCACCTCCTCTAGATACTTCCTTGATAAAACATCCCCTGAGCTTGACTCCTTTATTGCTATGAAGTGGGATGATTTTGTTAAACGATCCACTACCACCCAAATAGCATAATGTAATCCCTATGATCGTTGTAAGTTTGTAAAAAAGTCCATTAAGATGTCCTCCCACTTCCACTGAGGAACATATAATGGATGGAAAAGACCACCAGGAACACGGTGTCCGACCTTCACCTTCTGGCAGACCAAACATCGAGACAGAAACTCTGAAACTGCACGCTTTAGCCCAGGCCACCAAACCTGACTCCTCAAGGCTCAATACATCTTTGGCATGCCATGATGCACCGCTAAAGGTGATCTATGAAACTCTCTAAGTACCATATTGTGTGTGACCAAAGGAACAAAAAGCCTTCCATGATACAAGACTCAGTGTTTTTCATCCTCAAACCAACCATCATGGGCCTCACCAAAAACAACTCGGTCTCTCCAGACCTCTAACTCAATATCCCCCAACTGGGAAACTTCCACCTACTTCACCAGAGATAATTTCCCCGTCATCTAAAAAAGTCATCATCTACCCCCGAATTCTCCCATATCAAGATGTAATGCTGATAGATATTTCATTACTCTCTAAGAGTCACCAGATTCATGCACTACATCCCTACATGAATTTCTGCTTAGCGCATTAGCTGCAACATTCCCCTTTCTAGGGGTATAAGATATTTTGAAGCCATATTCCTTTACAAACTCCATCCACCGACATTGTCGCATGTTTATGTCACACTGGGAGAAAACATACCTCAGGCTCTTATGATCAATGAAAACCAAAAAGCACTCGCTAATGAGGTAATGTCTCCACAAATTCAGTGAAAACACCACGACTGCCAACTCAAGATCATGGGTGGCATAATTACGTTCATGCGGATGTAACTACAGAGACCCATAAGAAACAACTAATCCTTATGGCAACAAAACACAACCTAACCCCATATGTGAAGCATAGTAGAAAACATAAAATTGAACTCCCTCTACTGGATGACAAAGAATTGGAGCACTTACTAACTACTCCAATAGATTCTGGAAATCTTTCTAAAACTAATAATTCCATATGAACACCTAATCCTTCCTGGTCAAAGATGTCATAGGAGTCACAACCCAAGAGAAATTGGCTACAAACCTCCTGTAGTAGCCTACGAGACCAAGGAAACATCGAACCTATGACATTGTCTAGGGGTTTTCCAAACCACAAATGATTCTATCTTCGATGGATCCACAACTACTCCCTACTGGGACACAACATACCCTAAGAAAAAGACTTCTATAGTGAAAAAATAACACATCGACAACTTACCAAATAGATGATATTGATGCAGAACTCCCAAAATGGCGTGTAGATGCTCTGCATGCTCCTTCACAGAAGTAGAGTACACAAGGATGTCGTCGATGAAAACCACCATGAACTTGTCCAGGAACTCACGGAACACACCGTTCATCAACCCCATGAACACAGCTAGAGAATTTTTCACGCCAAATGGAATTACAACAAACTCATAATGCCCATGATGACAACAGAAAGCAGTCTTCAGGATATCCTCATCCTTTACACGTATCTGATGATATCCTGACTGCAAGTCGATTTTTAAGAACCAACATTCACCCTTTAGTTGATCGAATATATCATAAATATTTGGAAGAGGATAGTGATTCATCAAAGTCGCTTTTTTTATGAGATGATAATCGATAGACAATCGCAATCTTCCGTCAACGCTCTTCACGAAAAAAAATGGTGCACCCCATGGTGACACACTCATCTGTACAAAACTACACTGTAATAGACCATCCAGCTATATTTGTAGATCTTGTAACTCATAGGGGTCCATACTATATGGATACATAGATATAGGAGATGCTCCTGGTTTTAGATCAATCACAAACTCAATCTCTCATCGAGGGGATAATGCTACAACCTCTTCTGGAAAGACATCAGGGTACTCTTCTATGACCCTAGGAAAATCCAATTGTTGAACCTCTAAAGAACTCAACATCAGCTCACCCATGATGGTTGATAAGGATAGAAGACACCTCTGACCCATCTAAGGGTCTCGCTCACCAATAAACACCATTGGATCTCCATCTGCATAAAAGAACACAACCCGCCACCTGAAACAAACCTTGATAGCCTGTAACAAATACGAAAAATCCATGCTAAGGATGAAATCATATGGTTGTATTTGTAAACATAATAAATCTACCCAAGATCGGTGCTTCTCCAACACTAGCTCACAGTCTCTACCTTCATCAAACAAGTCATCTCAGCCTCCAACTGACATAATCAATGCAACAGGAACTCGAAGCCTCTCTACCTCAAGTCCCAAAGCATGGAAAAGTGTAGGTTATATGAAGGAGTGTGTCGCTCCTAAATCATACATGGCATAAAACCATGCAGAAAACAAGGAAAGGGTACATCAAATGATGTCTGGCTCTCCTGGAGATGGAAATGCTAAAGAATTAAGCTTATAAGGACCTCCTCCACGACCTCTCCGACCCTGATGATGTCCACCACCATGACCTCACTCTACTCTCTAAGGACGGGGAGCGTCATGGGGTGGTCGTCTGTATTCTCCATCTTGCCTCTACAGATCCAAATATGGTGCAACCTGTTGCTACTTCCTTGATTGGGAATGCATCAATAGAGAACCTGGAGCGGAGCACCTGGTGCGCGATGACTTCTCTAAATGGTCAGACACTCTCACAGCTGATGACCTCGACCACCAAAAGTTAAACAAGCATTTGATCTCTTAGAATAGGCCTAAGAGCCATTGTCTCTAGAGAAAAGAGATGTAGAGGGTTGGAACATACCCCCTGGCTATATGAAAACTCTTCTTCCCTGAAAACCGGGAACCCCGGACAATAGATCTTCATGATAAATCATAATGAATCCCCTCTCGTGATGATCTGGTTATAGACAATGTTCTCTTGATGAACTCTTCCCTCTCCAGCACCCCTAGATATATCTTCAGTATAAATGGGGTGACTTGGATCAGGATCTCGGAACGTAAAACCTCCTCAAAATGACTCACCCTAGACTCCTCATCTAGAAATATGTCTGAAGCATATCTTAAAAGGATCTTGAAACAGTTTCCAAACTCTCGCACATTGGACCTCCCTTGTCGAAGGGTATGAAGATCCTAGAGACTGGACTCCTTCATGTTCGAGGAAAGAAACTCGACTATAAACTTGTCTCAGAACTCCTCCCATGTGATTACTGACCCCTCGCGATCCCTGAGGAACAAGAACCACCATTTCCTCGCAGCTCCACGTAGTATTGTCTGAACTAAGGACACACAGTTCTCCTTCCGAGAAAAAATTGAACTGAATCCTATCCCGACCTCCTCCGACCTTTCTTCCTTGACTACATCTAAAATGGACCCCACGTACTTATGCAGACTCTGGTACTGAAACTCTCGGAGTGTCATCCTCAAAGTGTCGTCGTCGTCAACCTCTACCCTGCAGCAATCTACCTGCATGACCTGCTAAACATCTTCAATGCGATCCTAATAAGGAAATTGACCTAGAGCCATGCCAGTAAAATAACAAATAGTTAGAGATTCTAAGCCTGTATTATGGAAGACTCAACATTAATTAATTAATTTTTTTCTTTTATTCATTTTATGTTGTCTTAACCAAAGGTCTACCTATTAAAAAACATGCACAAAAAATAATGATGCATGATCCTTTCCAAGGTCACTACCCTGCAACTGGTATCACCTCGTTTAGTAGCCATTATCAACTTAAAGGTATGGGAATCAGATCATATGGGGCTCTAAATGCCTTTTTCTCATCTGGTATCCTGTGTTTATATTGATTTCTAAAATTAACTGAATCATTTTCCCTAACAACCTATGAAACCTCATCTGTTCCTAACTCTAAACTCCATCCTATCCCTCATCTAGACCTCTGACACCACTCTGTCACAACCCCCTCTCCACAATGTGTACCCCTCCTGGGCTGGAAATGTGAGATGGGAGATACTGACCCCCGAGTCCCACAAACAGTAGGCCCTAGGATGGCGACTAGTAGTGAGGGAATAGTAAACACACTGATAGGGGGAATTACCCTCTAAGAGAACACATACGAAAGAGAGATATAAGACAGAATGCTAACCTAATTTAGTGTAGACAAAAATATAAAATATATCCCAAGTACACATATGTAATGTCATGCAAAACTACTACAAATGAAAGGAAAAAACTACAAATACCAAAATGAAAGTAAAAATAGCAGCACCAATGAAGCCCAAACAGCTCCTAAAACTGCTAGCTAGTAGAGACCTGCCTGATCTCCCACCAGCTCCAAGTGACCTGAAAATAGTTTATATAGAAATAGGGTGAGTATAATAGTATACTCATTAGGATCCTCCATGGAGCCTCTCTTGCAAAAGTAATGAAAGCGTGCTAAAGCCCCGTGAACAACAATTGAAACTAACTCATCACCTAAACATGTATACTATGTTCCCAACCTCACCATGACCACTCTCACCAAGTATCTCATACAAGATTATATGATATAATAAAAAATATCAAGGGTACCCCACTACTACTTCCTCACTGTTTTTCCGCTTTTCCCCAACGTCGCATGTCCAATGCATCTCTCTCCAAAAAGGTTTTTCCTCATACACCTAGGAGAAGCTCCACAACATGCACATCGTGCAACAAAACAACCAAGTCCACGTAGGAGAAGTAACCCGGTAGTTTTTGGGATCCACAACAGATCGTATAGCATGTACCATTCGTTAGGTTTTCTACCTCAACAGATTACTACCCACACACTGAGTAAGGATCCTCAAGCCATCACAACTTATACACGTTACACCTATAGTATTTCATAGGAAACTATGTCCAGAATATATTTGTGTGAATAACCACATGACATTACAACCCTATACACACATATATGGAGACAAATAACTATTTTTCCAACCAGAACAAGTAACTACCAAGAGAAGTGGGAGGGCCCAAAAGGGGTAGTCAGCCATCCTGCCTCCCACCGGAATGATGGAGAAAACACCCCCCAGGGCTCAGAATTGTTGACGTGCCAGTTTCCATAACTAACATGGTGGAGTATCATATAGAAACAAAAAAATTATAGAATATACTATTTCTCACAACCACACTATGTACATAACCTAGTATTAGACTTAACTATAGATAACGTCTCTCGAACACCCGGTTTCCACTTCTATGACTAGGTATCCTATAAGAACATTACCTTTTAAAGAGATTTATTATATTACTTCATTCCCTTTTTATCAGTTTCAAATTATGTTAATTAAATATTTAATCATTAATTAACCATTATCAATTCCACATTACATTTCATTAGTATCACACCCAAAGTCCACTATCCCTTTAAACTGTAACCTCAGCATTGCGTCCCAGCCAGCTCCAACCACTTGGGTTATCATTATTTATTGAATCATTTATTTACAAAATTACATTATCATATTCCCTGGAATTATAGAAAAACATTCTATGCTACTAAAAAAAAGGTGGCTCAACACGGTGAGTAGATGAACTACCCGTCAAGTCTTCGCAGCCTATACCAAGAGAGTAGACCCTTCCTACCTTGAGAAACTAACCACAGAAAGCATGTGGCATACCCCACATGTCTTCTCCGATTTCGGAAGAAGGTTAACCAAGACTAGCGACCATGACTAGTGGGGAAATGTAAATCAGATAAATAACCAATAAGAATCATCAAGAATCCAAACATTCACATCCAACCGATTTCATCATCCCTGGTGTCCTCCCCAACACACATATGCATAGACCGATGCATATCGCCACTCTAGGCATCAACTGCTGCCGCAACCAATAGTCCTCCCAGCCCCAACATATCAAAACATCCATTGAGGATCACATCAAAACACTTGTAGTAGCAAAACAAACATCATACCAATTTGTCTCTTAGACCTTAAACAAGAAAGGGGGTTAATTAGAACCCTACAACAATTATCTTTTTTCAAACAACTAGTTCTTAAATCCATAATGGATTAACCAATTTATTATTTATAGGTTCCAATTTTGGGAAACCTAAACAGTATGTTATCATAAATAATTAAACATGCTTATTGAACCAATTTGTTTAATATCAAATTAAAACAAGAAGAACTAGATTCATTTACAGGGCTCTTTATCTTTACCCAAACAATTATCAACTAATTCCGTCTTTAAATTCTTTACCAATTTCCATCAAGAACGAAAATCTAAACAAAGAAAGCATAGATATCACACTATCTAGCAAAACCAGAGGCAATTGCATATGATTGATATCAATTTCTTGATCTGGTTCAAATATTAATTATGTTAATTCCATTATGATCCAGTGGGATAAATCAAGATAACTATAAATTTTCACATAAATTAAAATACAAGCAATGAATCGTATACCTCAAACGGTTCTTGACATTCTTTATACAAGAACGAGCCACACAACGAGTTATGATATCCTCCCCCTGACAACTATATCGATAAGAGGATGTCGAGACACCAACACACCGGTAAAAACCCAAGAAAATCCCCTTAGGAACATGGAGATAGAATTCCATAATAGGAATAGGAGAAACAAAAGGAGATAAACCCAATAGAGTGACAATAGATCATACCTTGTATTAAAGATTGATCGATACTGCTGGGTTGCATCAGAAAGCGAGGGGAACTAATCCTAGGAGGAAATCTTGATTTCCCAACTCCTACAGGAAGGAATGGATAGTTATATAATCTCACACCCTAGAACTAGTTTGAAGGATTTGAGAGGAATATTTATCGTCCCTTTAGAAGATTTAATGGAGCAGCGGTTTAAGATAAACTATATTTTTCATTAAAAGTGGATGGCATTAAACCCCACGGTTGGACCAAGTAAAAACATCCCATGCATTAGGAAAATTAATAAAGTAGTTACAACATTTGAATATTCCTTAGAGTCTTTAAAATAAGGAATTAATTTCATTTTATGTCAAATGAAACGTCAAAGGGACAAAACTATAGGAAGTTGGAAACACTGTTTACAAACTCTTAATTTGGAAAAGGAAAAACACTGTTCATGAACCTCACCATTAAAACCTCACCATTGGAACCTCACCGTTCTGGAAACACTGTTCATGAACCTCACATTTGAAACCTCACCATTGGAACCTCACTTTTCAGGAAACATAATTCATTGCCCTCACTGTTGAAACATCACTGTTGGAACCTCATCGTTCTGGAAACATTATTCATGAACCTCACAGTTGAAACCTCACCGTTGGAACCTTACTGCTCTGGAAAAATTATTCATGAACCTCACAGTTGAAACCTCATCGTTAGAACCTCACCATTATGGAAACACTATTCATGAACTCAAAATTTGGAAAAGGAAAGAGGTTACCGTTGGAACCTCACCATTCTGGAAACACTATTCATGAACATGAAATTTGGCAAAGGAAAGAGGTTACCGTTGGACCTCACATTTGGCACTGTATACAAAAGGTTATCAATGACACTATTCTCATAAGGTTACCATTGCATTGTTCACATAAGGCTACCGATTAAACTGTTCACATAAGGCTACCATTGCACTATTCACAGAATTGGAAATTTGGAAATGTGTTGGGGATAAGTCACCTTGACCTCCCAGACACCTCAGACACCAGTTTTTTGCAATGGAATGAACCAGAGAGGTTCGGGCCATTAAACTTTCCAAGAAAAATTTATGATACACTCATTAGTCATGATCTAGGTCATGGTTATGATACCCATATCATTCCATTAGTAACCCATATGGTAGCGTTCGATTGTTCATGAGTCACTCATATACATGAACTAGTTAAGATAGGTGAACCTAGATTGAACTCCCATGCATTGAGTAATGTTTAGTCACATGATACGTCATGTGCAATGGTCTTGGTGGTTATCCTTGACTCATTCACCATCTACAACAGTCATGGTGGTTAGAATTGACTCTTTCTCCTCTATGTGAAATGATCCTTGAATTATGATTAGGTCATGTGTTATGTTTCTTCCACATTACTCTGATTCCATTATTACATTGTCACACCCCGAACACAGGTACCTTTATTTTTACTTCCTTCTTAGAACCAGTTTAATTTTTTTTCGAATTTTAATTGTGTTGGCGGTTTCACGCCGGTGCGCGGTCACTGCATCGTTAGTGGTGACCGTGCGTTCAGCCCGGTTGACCGTGTGTTCACCCGGCGTTTTAAATATTAAAAATTTTATGTTGACATTTTATTACTATCACTATTTAAATTGTGTTATTATTATTGTAGTTATTTTTAATTGTATATGTGTTTATATATGAGTATATGTTATGTCTATATAGGTATATATATATATGTTTGTTGTATTTATGTTTATATGTTTTTATAAAGGTATATATATACATATGTCTATATTTATATTTATATATATATATGTGTGTGTGTGTTATTTTTTTTAAATGGTTTTATTATTCTAAATACTTTGGTTATAATAATAATTATTAAAATTAGCTAATTTTTATTTTATTATTATTATTATTATTATTATTATAGTTACGATATTATTATTATTATTATAAAGTTTTACTATTTTTATAAAGTTTTATTATTACTATTAAGATTTGATTTGATTTATTTAAATAATTTACCATATTATTATTCTTATTATTATTATAATTTTCATTTTCATTTTTTTATTATCATATATATATATATATATTATAACCCTAAATCTAACCCCCTGCCTAACCCTATTCTGTGAGGCACCCCCTCTCCCCTCTTCCTTCTCCCGCACCCTCTGCGTGAGCCTCCTGCGCACTCCCCCTCCGGCGCTCCGCCTCACTGCACCCGCGCCCGACCGCCGCCCCGGCTTCCCTCGCCGTGCCGACCCCCCTCCCGCACCCCGTTTTCTGCCTCCAACC
Source organism: Viscum album (assembly GCA_963277665.1). Taxonomy (NCBI): domain Eukaryota; kingdom Viridiplantae; phylum Streptophyta; class Magnoliopsida; order Santalales; family Viscaceae; genus Viscum; species Viscum album. The sequence continues at coordinate 620,626,897 of OY728150.1, read as the reverse complement.
TAGCAGCCCGCACCCCTTCCCTCCTTCCTTCCCGCTGGCCTCCCGACCTCTGGAGCTCCTCCGCCCGTGCGGCCTCCGACGTCCGCAACTGGCCCTTCCGGCGACCTCCTACACCTGCCCCATCCAGCTCCCGCTCTGCCCGACGTCCTCCACCGGCCCCAGCTCCACACGACTCCCTTCAGCGTTCGCCCCCTGCTTTGCTCCACCGCGGCGACACCTCCTGTCCGACGGTGACACCTCCTATCCTGTCGGCGACCTACTGTTCCGGCGGCCGCCATCCTGCTTCGCTCCGCCGCATCCGACCTCCTGTCCGGCGACCCATCTGACGATCTTGCACCCCTGCCTCCGCTGTTTCCTAACCTGCCAGCTTCCCTTCGCCTCGCCGCACCCCCGTCCGGCTCCCGTTCCGGCTGCCGTACCTCCTCTCTACCGGCCAACAGCCCTCGGCCCCCTTCTGACGCCCCTCCCAGCCCTTCCGGTGTGCCCCGCTCGGGCCAGCGACCACCTCCGCCGTTCCGGCATCCCGGCCCACCCTCCAGCTCTCCTTCCGGAAACCCCGCCGGCGTTCCCCATCCCCGCCGGCACCCTTGCTTCGCTCCGGCACCGCCTGCCGGCGTTCCCCAGTCCTTTCCGGCACTCCGACCGGCTCCGCCACACCTTTGGGAGGTCGCGCACTACCTTTCTGTGGCCCGGCCAGCCGCCATCATCTTGCGACGGGCAGCGGTGCACCCGATAATCAACGCGCGACCTCTGACGGTCTCCCTGCCGGTGCGCGCCGCCCCTTTAACTGTTGCGCGACCCCGTGGGTCGAGCGCGTCTCTGCGCCGAGGTAAGTTTTGTGTCGTGTGAATATATATATCTATTTATATTTTGTGGTTGGTTGATTAATTGTTTGGTTTGTGCAGCGTGTTAGCGGATTAATTCCGCATCGCGGAGGTCTTCGGCTTGCAAGCGCGTATGCGCCTGCACGAGGTGTGTTGCATCATGGGGTTCAGTTGGGAATCAAGGTGAGGTTTTTTTTGTCTCTTACTTAAATTATTTTAAATCAACATTAATAAATAAATAAATAAATATATATATATATATATACATGTAGTCTTTTTATGTTCTCATGATTTTAGACTTTTATGAATCAGTGTTTACGTGTTTTAGTTATTTTTTTCTTTCGTCGCAGCGTGTCGCGAGGTAATTTCGCTTTATCGAAATTTCCCGCTTGTGTTTTCTAGTGTAAAAGTGTGTGACATGTCGCGTTGTCACAAACAAGCTGAAAATTCAAGGTAGGTCTCCCTTTGCACTCGCCTTTAAATTTAGAATTTATTTATTCCTTGTCTTTTTATTGAGTTTCAGTAAATTTAAAAGAATTATTAAGTAGTTATTTATAGTGTGGTGATCTGCTCTGTTTATTTCTAGCATTTCAGTGGAAGTATTTTTCTTGGTTTTAATTGTGTGATTTCCTGGTGATATTGCTAAATGAGTTCTTTATGAAATGTGAAAGTCATGTTGAATTGTGTTTTGAAACGGTTTTGGTGTGTGTAAAATGGTAGGAATATTGTTTATGGAAAATGGTGTTTTTTTCTTAGAACCTTGATTAGAGGAAATGTCGTATGACCTTTAAACTTGATTTTGGAAACTTTATGTGTGGTTCTTGGTTGTTGAAAAATGTTTTCTTTTGACGCGTGATTAAAAGTTTGGATTTCATTTGAGAAATATTATTCCTTCAAAAAGTGATTAAAGGCCCGTTTGGCTCTTGAAAAAAATGGGGTGCGTTTGGATATTGGAAAATGACTCTACTTGTGAAACCAATGTGTTCTAGGTTTAATATGCTGATTTGAGTTTCTTAAATAATGCTCTAAGTGTGTTTTTGGTTTTCAACGAAATTGCGTGTGTCATATCCCTTTAGAAATGATTTAGTATTAAATGGTCAAAATGTAAATGATATGACAGCCCGGTTGGAACTTTATTAAATGTGAAGTGATTATACATATAAATATATATACGTACTTATGAGGGAATCTCTACAGGGGGACTTCCCTTCGAGGGTTGTCGTGTAGCGATGTCCGTGTAAGGGGTTGGCAAGTGCAGTGAGATGAGTCACACGTGCGAGGGTCTCCCACTTACATAGTGTTATTAAAACCACCGTGGGTTCCTGGGCGTCCTTTAGAGAATCGAGTGACGGTTGCTGGCTAACCCCGATTAGACGGGTTAGTCCCCCCATGGTAGGTAAGGCCTTGTGGGGCATGCCACTGGTTGGCTGTTAGGGCGGCCAGTTGGTTATTGACTATGGAGTACCATGCCGGCAGGTAGTCTGAACCCGAGTACGTCCAGGGGTTTTCTAGGGATGTTTAGGATTTCCCATGGTTATTGCTTATAACTTCTGGTTTACTTTTACTTGCACTTGTTTTTCCCTGATTGTTTACTTACAATCATCTTTCATAGCTTATACTGTTAGATTTTAGGAAAAAGGTTTTCAAATGAAAATACTCTATTCTCTTTGTGTAAGATTTAAAAATGTAATACTTCTTTCCTTTTAAAGTGAGTTTAGAACTAATGAAAGGAATCCAATTTTTGGAAAAGAATAAGGAAATGTCTTGTGTTTTAGTTTTCAAGTGAAACATTATGAGAGCTTACTTTTATACATTGTAGTTCAAACCTGGAATATGTAGATTCTTTATTTACTGGCAGTGTTTTTGGGATTTGTTGTGGGGATCACCTAATGAGTACTTTTTGTGCTCACGCCTATCTTTTACCATTTCAGTTGTAGGTTCCTTGCGTTCAGGTTTTCCTGGCTTGAGTCGCTCAGTGGTGGATCGAGGTTGGTTTATAGTTGGGTGGTGACCCGTGAGGTCACGTGGAGGTATGTCGTGGTGTAGTTTTGTTTATGTTGTGAGTGTTTGTCTGTTTTATTTAGTTTATATTCTTTCTTTGATCCTGTTTTTCTGGTTTGGGCTGAAATCATTCCCAACAATTAAAATTTCAATGCCTGGCACTAGTTTCCATCCTGGGGGGATCGGGAACGCCCCTCGGGACTTACCGCAGACTGGCTCGGGTGACCGGTTCAGGGTCGACCCGGGCTGGTTCGTGACAAAATGGTATCAGAGGCGGTTCTTGTTATTTGGGTTGTCTGGTAGGTGGAGATTAGGACTGTCAGGACTCAAGAGGTAGGTACGGGAAGGACGTCATGAACCCTCGCCCGTTCCGCACCTCGAGTCGCCAGGGGTAGTCCGGGAATTGTGTCCTTGTCTCTTTCTGGTTTGTCTTGGATTAAGAGATGACAACGGAGGCAAGCCGACATTACATCGTGATTTCACATGGAGTAGTGACCCATGTGGGGTTTGAGTACACGGTTTGAATTCCTCCTAGTAGTCGACGCTGACTTGGGACATGTCCCACTACCATGTCGCCAGGTTGAGCGTGACTACTAGTCCCTCACTCTAGTGGTTGATGCAAATTTGGATGCTGCTTTTGTTTTGGTCTGTGTAAGTACGTTGTTGGAAATGGAGAAGGTTTTTGAAAAAAAAAATTGGACTGGTTTCTTTTAAAGGACTTTAAATATATGAAATGGGTTTTAAAACAGAAATCTCTTGATTTGGAAATCTGTTGTTTGCTTGGAGTTGGTTCAGAATGATTTGGGGTGAAACCTCGGTTCCTCTTTATGAACGTTTGCACATGTGTGAGAATGCATGGAAAATGCGTGTTGGTGCGAGTATGAATGGACAGTGGATAAAGACATGTGCAACGGGTCATAGGATTACCTGGGTGTGTATTTGAAATTAAAGCCTTGACCTTTTTTTCTAAATTGGTTTTAAAGGGGAAACAGTTTTGGAAAGTTTTTGGTTTGAAAGTGGATTGGTTTTGGAAAGTAGTCTTGAAAAAGGTTGGTTTTATAATCTAAAATAAAAAGGGGATTTTAAAAAGGAGATATTATTTTGGGTCGTGTTCGTATTTGTTTGGTCTTTGTGCTGACTCTTTTTGATGATGGCACTTTTATTGAGGTTGCTTCGGGTAGATATTGGTTTTGGCTTTGTGTTTTATATGTCGCTCAGGAAATGCCGCCCAGAAAGGTCTCTAAGGATTCTGATAGGTCCTGCCCAGTTTTTGTTCCTCCTCAGACTTTGCCTATTCTCCATGGTGATCAGGGTCCATTAGAGGCAGTGAAATGGCTCGAGGAAGTGGAGCGTGTCTTTAGAACGTTGGGAACTCCTGATAATGTTAAGTTTCGTGCAATTATGGAGTTGTTCGAGGGTCCAGCTCTGGACCAGTGGAAGATGGTTACCCCACCGTCAATGCAAGGTGAAATGACGTGGGATGTATTTAAAAAAGTTTTCATCCAATGGTTTGTACCTGAGGAAGTGAAGTTGGAGAAAAAGAGAGAACTTGTGCATATTCAACAAGGCCAACGGACGGTGAAGGCATATGTTGACCATTTTAAGGAACTGATTTCCTTTTCTCCAGAGGTGGCGTCGCATGAACTCATGAAGGCCTCTCTTTTCACTGGGGGTCTTCGTCCAGAGATCAAGGGGTGAGTCCTCCCTTCTAAAGACATTTGTTTCTAGAAGCTGGTAGAGGAAGCATTCTTGGCTGAGTTGGTTTCTGGTGTGCGGGTGGTTAATACTTCAGCATCCCCTGTTGTTCATAAGAGTTCCCCATCTGGTGAGGAAAAGGCGCCAGAGATACCTGTTCCTAAGGAGTTATCCCCTTTGGTCCTAGCTTCCAGTTCATTAGATCATTCGATGGTATGCTATCAGTGTGGTCATTTCGGGCATTTAAAGTCGTCTTGTCGCAACCCTCCGAAGACGTGTCATCGATGAGATTGTCTGGGTCATCTGGGAAAGTTTTGCAGGAAGCATCGCTTGAAGAGGACACTGTGATTGGAGAGTGTCAGTACCTGACTGTGAGGCAGGAGATGCTTCAGCCATCCGAGCCCCAACCACAGGTCTCGGGGTGAAGCTCGTGCACAGTCAGGAGTTCCCAGGTTTGTGAAGCCTTGGTCTAGGTTCTATCTTCCGTATTGATGGTGGAGAAATTAAAAACCTTTCATATTTATTTTCCTGCTATTAAAGTTCCAACAGCGTTGTAAATGCGTTGTTTTTCTATAAAGTGACGATGGACTTGTTCTGTGATAATTTAAGCGGACTTGTCGTGTGAATGTAATATTCTAAATCGGGTGTCCTTCTTAAAAGTGTGTTTGAACCTCGTGTGGGTTAACCTCGTTTTAGTTATGTTGTCGATGTGGTTATGTTTTGTGGACTTCAATGGATCATGTCTCTAATTTGATGTTGGTTAAATATTTTTTTGTGGGTTCTTCCTGGTGTTGAAGTTGTTGACTCTAGTTGTAGGTTCAATGTTTCGATGGAGGTATAAATCTGATCGTTTTATAGGAGTCGGTTTGGATCGGTTATGAGTTCCCATACTGGACTCGCCTCCGTGTGGTAGTATGTTTTGGGTGTTAAATTTTTGAACTAGTTGAGTTCTTGTGGTGGGGAGAACCCCTTCGTGTTCTCCCCTCAACCTCGGACTTCAGTTTTCTCTTGAATCAGTCGGGTGTGACCTGTGTAGAGTAAGATCATACCAAGATTCTTAGTTCTTTTCGGTTATTTTAGTTTTTTTTTGGGCATGGACCGGAATCTTGGACAGCTTTTAGCGTGGTGACTTTCTGGGGGCAGAAAGTGTCTGTGGTGGGGAGAATTGTCACACCCCAACCACAGGTACCTTTATTTTTACTTCCTTCTTGGAACCGGTTTAAATTTTTTTCAAAGTTTAATTGTGTTGGCGGTTTCGCGCCGGTGCGCGGTCACCGCATCGTTAGCGGTGACCGTGCGTTCAGCCCGGGTGATCGTGTGTTCACCCGACATTTTAAATATTAAAAATTTTATGTTGACATTTTATTACTATCACTATTTAAATTGTGTTATTATTATTGTAGTTATTTGTAAGTGTATATGTGTTTATATATGAGTATATGTTATGTCTATATAGGTATATATATATATATATATGTTTGTTGTATTTATGTTTATATGTTTTTATAAAGGTATATATATACATGTGTCTATATTTATATTTATATATATATATATATGCGTGTGTGTTATTTTTTTTAAATGGTTTTATTATTCTAAATACTTTGGTTATAATAATTATTATTATAATTAGCTAATTTTTATTTATTATTATTATTATTATTATTATAGTTACGATATTATTATTATTATTATAAAGTTTTAATATTTTTATAAAGTTTTATTATTACTATTAAGATTTGATTTTATTTATTTAATTAATTTATCATATTATTATTATTATTATAATTTTCATTTTCTTTTTTTATTATCATATATATATATATATATATTATAACCCTAAATCTAACCCCCTGCCTAACCCTATTCCGTGAGCCGCCCCTCTCCTCTCTTCCTTCTCCCGCACCCTCTGCGCGAGCCTCCTGCGCGCTCCCCCTCCGGCGCTTCGCCTCGCCGCACCCGCGCCCGACCGCCGCCCCGGCTTCCCTCGCCGCGCCGACCCCCCTCCCACACCCTGTTTTCTGCCTCCAACCTAGCAGCCCGCACCCCTTCCATCCTTCCTTCCTGCCGGCCTCCAGACCTCCGGAGCTCCTCCGCCCGTGCGGCCTCCAGCGTCCGCAACCGGCCCTTCCGGCGACCTCCTACACCCGCCCCATCCAGCTCCCGCTCTGCCCGACGTCCTCCACCGCCCCCAGCTCCGCGCGACTCCCTGCAGCGTCCGCCCCCCTGCTTTGCTCCGCCGCGGCGACACCTCCTGTCCGGCGGCGACACCTCCTGTCCCGGCGGCGACCTACTGTTCCGGCGGCCGCCCTCCTGCTTCGCTCTGCCGTATCCGAACTCCTGTCCGGCGACCCATCCAGAGATCTTGCACCCCTGCCTCCGCTGTTTCCTAACCTGCCGTCTTCCCTTCGCCTCGCCGCACCCCTGTCCGGCTCCCGTTCCGGCTGCCGCACCTCCTCCCTACCGGCCAGCAGCCCTCGACCCCCTTCCGACGCCCCTCCCAGCCCTTCCGACGAGCCCCACTCGGGCCAGCGACCTCCGCCGCCGTTCTGGAATCCCGGCCCACCCTCCGACCCTCCTTCTGGCAACCCCGCCGGCGTTCCCCATCCCCGCCGGCACCCTTGCTTCGCTCCGGCACCGCCTGCCGGCGTTCCCCAGTCCTTTCCGGCTCTCCGACCGGCTCCGCCACACCTTTGGGAGGTCGCGCACCACCTTTCTGTGGCCCAGCCAGCCGCCATCGTCTTGCGCCGGGCAGCGGCGCACCCGATAATCAGTGTGCGACCTCTGACGGTCTCCCTGCCGGTGCGCGCCGCCCCTTTAACTGTCGCGCGACCCCATGGGTCGAGCACATCTCTGCACCGAGGTAAGTTTTGTGTCGTGTGAATATATATATATATATTTATATTTTGTGGTTGGTTGATTAATTGTTTGGTTTGTGCAGCGCGTTAGCGGATTAATTCCGCAACGCGGAGGTCTTTGGCTTCCAAGCGCGTACGCGCCTGCACGAGGTGTGTTGCATCATGGGGTTTAGTTGCGAATGGAGGTGAGGTTTTTTTTGTCTCTTACTTAAATTATTTTAAATCAACGTTAATATATATATATATATATATATACACGTAGTCTTTTTATGTTCTCATGCTTTTAGACTTTTATGAATCAGTGTTTACGTGTTTTAGTTATTTTTTTCTTTCATCGCAGCGTGTCACGAGGTAATTTCACGTTATCGAAATTTCCCGCTTGCGTTTTCTAGTGCGCAAGTGTGTGACGTGTCGTGTTGTCTCAAACAAGCTGCAAATTCAAGGTAGGTCTCCCTTTGCTCTCACCTTTAAATTTAGAATTTATTTATTCCTTGTATTTTTATTGAGTTTCAGTAAATTTAAAAGTATTATTAAGTAGTTATTTATAGTGTGGTGATCTGCACTGTTTATTTCTAGCATTTCAGTGGAAGTATTTTTCTTGGTTTTAATTGTGTGCTTTCCTGGTGATATTGCTAAATGAGTTCTTTATGAAATGTGAAATTCATGTTGAATTGTGTTTTGAAACGGTTTTGGTGTGTGTAAAATGCCAGGCGTATTGTTTATGGAAAATGGTGTTTTTTCTTAGAACCTTGATTAGAGGAAATGTCGTATGACCTTTAAACTTGATTTTGGAAACTTTATGTGTGGTTCTTGGTTGTTGAAAAATGTTTTATTTTGACGCGTGATTAAAAGTTTGGATTTCATTTGAGAAATATTATTCCTTCAAAAAGTGATTAAAGGCCCGTTTGGCTCTTGAAAAAAAATGGGGTGCGTTTGGATATTGGAAAATGACTCTACTTGTGAAACCAATGTGTTCCTGGTTTAATATGCTAATTTGAGTTTCTTAAATAAAGTTCTAAGTGTGTTTCTGGTTTTCAACGAAATGGCGTGTGTCATATCCCTTTAGAAATGCTTTAGTATTAAATGGTCAAAATGTAAATGATATGACAGACCGGTTGGCACTTTATTAAATGTGAAGTGATTATACATATAAATATATATACGTACTTATGAGGGCATATCTACGGGGGGACTTCCCTTCGAGGGTTGTCGTGTAGCGATGTCCGTGTAAGGGGTTGGCAAGTGCGGTGAGATGAGTCACGCGTGCGAGGGTCTCCCACTTACACAATGTTATTAAAACCACCGTGAGTTCCTGGGTGTCCTTTAGAGGATTGAGTGACGGTTGCTGGCTAACCCAGATTAGACGGGTTAGTCCCCCCTTGGTAGGTAAGGCCTTGTGGGGCATGCCACTGGTTGGCTGTTAGGGCGGCTAGTTGGTTATTGACTATGGAGTACCATGCCGGCAGGTAGTCTGAACCCGAGTACGTCCAGGGGTTTTCTAGGGATGTTTAGGATCGCCCATGGTTATTGCTTATAACTTCTGGTTTACTTTTACTTGCACTTGTTTTTCCCTGCTTGTTTACTTACAATCATCTTTCACAGCTTATACTGTTAGATTTTAGGAAAAAGGTTTTCAAATGAAAATACTCTATTCTCTTTGTGTAAGATTTAAAAATGTAATACTTCTTTCCTTTTGAAGTGAGTTTAGAACTAATGAAAGGAATACAATTTTTGGAAAAGAATAAGGAAATGTCTTGTGTTTTAGTTTTCAAGTGAAACATTATGAGAGCTTACTTTTATACATTGTAGTTCAAACCTGGAATATGTAGATTCTTTATTTACTGTCAGTGTTTTTGGGATTTGTTGTGGGGCTCACCTACTGAGTACTTTTTGTGCTCACACCTATCTTTTACCATTTCAGTTGCAGTTTCGTTGCGTTCAGGTTTTCCTGGCTTGAGTCGCTCAGTGGTGGAGCGACGTTGGTTTGTAGTTGGGTGGTGACCCGTGAGGTCACGTAGAGGTATGTCGTGGTGTAGTTTTGTTTATGTCGTTAGTGTTTGTCTGTTTTATTTAGTTTATATTCTTTCTTTGATCCTGTTTTTCTGGTTTGGGCTGAAATTGTTCCCAACGATTAAAATTTCAATGCCCGACACTAGTTGCCATCCCGGGGGGATCGGGAACGCCCCTCGGGACTTGCCGCAGACCGGATTGGGTGACCGGTTCAGGGTCGACCCGGGCTGGTTCGTGACATACATGATCCCATTTTCAATATGTTATGCTTCTATATGTTTATTCATGTTCCATTCCATTTTATGTAATCATGTTATGAATTCTAACCCCTGTGTTCTTATTTATTCTAATGTTTATTACCTTACTCGTCTCTTTAGCACATCCATTTGATCATGTATTCACCAGGTTATCCTATGAATATGTATGTTCTGAAAGGATGTTTGGAGATCATTATGAACATTTAATAAAATAAGTTTTTATTTTAGTTTCAGGATATCTAATTATGTATCTAATCATCAAAAGACACTATACATTATCATCATTGATTTGTATTTGAAGGATAATTATGATTAGAATCGGGTAATAATATGTGTACAAGGAAATGGATTCTATACAATACATGTGATGGATCAATTATATAATTATTAATGATATATATGTGGCACAAATCATACACATGAGCTATGTTTATAGGTAGTGAATATTAATAGTTCACAACTCCTATTTAATCTATGACCGAAAAGGGGCCAAAGTACCTAGGTATGAACATTCACTTCATTACAAATCACATAAATCTATTCCTGGGTGATATTTAAAGGATAAATTTGTCTTAATCCTCAAGCTCCATGTCTTATTGACAATTGTTAGCACAACTCATTTGTCAACTCTATGAATCCTTGATGTATATTTGAATTTCTTAAACCTTATCTGTAATAAATTTTACATGTATAAGAAAACATTTATTTTATTCACTAACTCCATACCAACAAGGAGTATTTCTACATAACTTCCTATATAGAGCTTATTATTGGGATACCTGAATTTTCGAGTGAATACTATTGGTATATAAGAACTCAACCAATAGAAGATGTTAATCATCACCTCCTTTGATGTCCATTGATAAATGTATCAAAATTTATTCAATTTTTTAAATGGTCTATTCATATTATTTGTAAGTATGGTAGTGATAAGTCTTCTTGATATTAAACATAGTATTCATGGAATATTAAAGACACCTACTGTACATAGAGGTGACCCTTGGATCTCAATCAGATTTGAAAAAAAGTGGTTCCCCATGTCCCATGACTTTTTTCATTATGTATATCTTGGAAGATTAATTGAGGGAGAAATATTAATGAATAAATATGATGTGATATGTCTTGGTGAATTGATCCATAGATATCCCTATTTCATTGTTTCCTTGAAATTTCTTCAGATGCCGTGTGACTACGTTTATAAGGATGTTCCCCCATTTCATTGTTAGTATGGGTTATAGTTTTATCATCCCTTTCGACTTCTGATACTATATATTCATTAACACACATACCATTATCATTGATGGGGTACTCAATAATCTCTTTCTTGTTTCCCCACCAAAATAGAAATTGATGTTCTTGGTACTTTTTTGTATTTCTAGGGTGGATGGAAAAAGGCGAGTTATGAGAATAATTTAATAGATCTTTATTTAACTTAGTTTATTATAGTATACATATTGTAGTTCTATGCAAATTGGAATCATCTTTTTTGATGTTTTATTCATAATGAATAACAAAATTTTTTACTCTATCCTTATTTCAAATTTATAAATCATTCCATTATTGCTCATTGATATTCTCTTGGATATATGGTTGGTTAATCATATGGTAAAGGTAGGATGTATTCCATGACTCTTTTATTTTCAAATCCATCTTATTCATTTCCATGAATGTAAGGTATTTCTCAATCCCAATGATGGATATATTAGAATGTTCCTTTTTATTATGTGAATTAAATAACATATTGTCGTTTACGAGATGTTGGTTAATTGAGAAATCATATTCCTTTACTGACACTGACCATCATTATTAATAAATGTATAACTCTCTATATATGAATATATCATTTAAACACATGTAATCAATATATATGTCACAATTATATCCATAGAGGTAAATCCGTGAATGTTTTAATAAAATAATAATAACTACTAACTATAGATCGAGAATCAGTAGTTTGTGATCATTTAAATTAAATTTTATTCAGTCATTGGCTATCACATTTTCATTTTTCATGAGTATGTAACCGAAAAATTTCTTTACAGAATCAAATTATACCGCAAACCCTTCACCATTTGAGGGGTGTGTGATTACAGGTTCAATGATTAGCCTCTTCTTGAGATCCTTAAATAGTTCTTCACATTATGATATGTAGTCATACTTTATACCCTTCAATATTTAAAAAGTTAGTGGTCTAGGAAATAATGATACATTTTTTAAAAATATTTGGTATTACCCTACTAATTCAATAAAAATAGGGATCTAAATGATATTTTTTTATGGTATATTCCTTAACTTCTTTTGTGTTGGATGGAACCAAAAACATTCCTTCAATTGCGATCATATGTCCCAATAATGATAATTTTCATATCCAAAATTCAATCTCTTTGCAAACAATTTATCATCCCGTAAAGTATTCGACACCATCCTTAACTTCTATAAATATATCACCTTAATATTATAATATATTATTATATCATTAATCAAGATCATGAAAAATTTATCAATTACGTATCTAAATACTCCATTCATCTTGTCCATAAATATTTAATATGAACCTGTAAGTCTGAATGACATCACTATAGACTCATAGTGTCCATGTATTATTTGAGAATATATTTACTTTTTATATTAAATTGATGATATTAATAATGAAGATCCACTTTTATGATTTACTTATTTCCTTGAATTTTATTGAATAAGACATAAATACTTTTTGGTAGATATATATTATTTATGGTGATCTTATTAAGCTACTCATAATTGTCACATTGTTTCATTGAACAACTCTTCATGTAGAAAAAAGCAAACTGATGAACCCCTTGGTGATGCACTAGGTTCTATTAACCCTTTTTACAAATGGTCATAATGTTCTATATTTGACTTCCCTAGTTCAAATGGGTTCAACCTATAGGGGCTCATAGATATATGTGTGGCTATGTTTAGGAGTTATATTGAGAAATCTACCTCTTGATCTAATGGAAGGTCATACCATTCATTAGTATATGAATTTTATAATTCCAATTAATGAGAATTTTCCCAGGTTAGAATATTTTCATTAATTGAACCATTTTAGAAAAATATTCTTCATTATTGGGTATCAATACAGGCACTGAACTAGGATTATCTTAAGGGGGTTCAAAATATTCATCACTTCAGTATATGAGATTGGGATAGTTTGATATATGCCGAGATATTTCATTTTGACAACCATTGATATGGGATTTATATAATGATGTCCAATCCTTGCCCAATATAGTATCAAATTCTATAAAATTAGGGATTATGAGATTCACTAGAAGAATCTTCCCACATAAGATAACTGGGAAAAATTACAAAACATTGGTCACAATGATTGCACCATGAGGGGATTTCATGGATATCTCTACATTAAGGAATCATAGAGGTAATTCAATAGATATAGAAAAAATTTAGGATATAATGGAATAAATTAAATCACAAGAAAAGGAAACCATCACCAATATCGAGTGAATAGTAAGTGTATCTGGAATTATATATTTTTTTTACTCCACCTCAGTGGTGGCGGTGACATAATATTTCCATTACTCACTTGTATTAGGTGGTTTTTGATAATTAATACCCTTATAGAACCTTGGTTTGGTGAATATCGTTGTATAGTGACACTATTCATTATAGATGAATAAGAAGATTATAAGTGGTTCATTGAGTGGTGCCTTCCACTCAACAATAATATTTGTCATATTCTTCATGTTAAATTAAATTTCGTGATATTGATGCATGTTCTGAAAAAAAATAATTTAATTTTTTTTCATTGAAGAAATTCCAATTTTTATTCATTCCATATATTTGTAATGTTAGTGGTTGGATGAACATTCTTATTTTATAAATTTATCCTTGAATTTGAAGCTTCATCCTTCATTTAGCTTCTCCAAGTCCATGGTACCATTATTGAAACTCCATATATACTATAAGAGAACAATAGACCACTTATTTATAAATCAAAATGTCTCAAATAGATATATATTTTTGGAGATATGATTTTAAACCATTAATTAGTTTATGTATCTGTTCAATCAATTTTTATAATAAATTGCTGGGGAAGAACCCAAGAAATTGCAAGCCATGCTTCTGATAAAACAACCAGATTCTCATACATTATTCCACCCGATGTTCACCTTACCCCTCAACTATATGTATTAAAAGTATGAAAACATTTAACCATACCCACCATACACTGTTGACCTAACACACACCTATCTATAAAATAAATAACATGAAAATTATAAAGAATAATATCAATGGTACAACATAAAACAAAAGTATATAAAATAACAAATGGATGCAAGGGATAAACATTATTTGGATGAGTTTTCCTACATGCATGGTAGGAACCACCAAAACTTCTTATATTAAAAATGTATAAATATTACATTAAACTAAAATACTACAATAAGAACTCATTATAGAATTATCAACATATTGTAATCCTCTTATTCACTTTGTACCTTTCACATGAAATTTTCATGATCAGGATCCACTTATAAAATTTTAAAGTATTCCCCACTCTTTATATAAGAATACCCATCTAGTTATGTTAGAAGAACAATTATCCCACAATTTTTGTTAGCCTCCATATTGAATGGTCACTATTGATCAACAATAAAAATGTTGATCTTGATTTATAATTCCGATAAACATATTTAATCCTTATTAAAGATAATTAATTATTTGGACTTTATTTAACATTATAGACCACCCCTACTATAATCAAAATATTATAAATTAAAATTAACCTTCTCTCTGATATATATATCATGAAAACAACTATATTTATGTCAAATCTAGCATTATACTATTAGGTGAAATCCTAGTGAATGTATTTTTGGGGGTCTAATTTTTTGATACTCTAAATTTGGGATTCACGTCCCAAAAATATTCTACATGAAGAATTTTTATAAAGAAATTCCTATGGAACTATCCTCCAAAAAACATTCTCAATTTCCTTCTTTCATAGAATGTACTGTTCATCTTCCTCCTTCTGTTCTCCCAAGCCTCACTAAGGAAATATATTTCACTAAACATTTTTCTGTTAATGTCATAAGGAACATGTACACAAGAGTTTTTCTACCAATGATCTTTCACTGATATAACAATTTTTCCTCCAAAAATTCTCTAATGATGTGGTATTTTAGGTTTATTCATTTTTTTTATTTTACAAAAAAAAATTATTCATCAGTATTTCACTCTTTATGTTAAAGATTTAAATCCCTCTTTCGTGGATTTTTCCTACTTCAATAAATAATCGATTCAACTAAACCATCTCACTCCCATATTTTATTTTCTCTATATAATCTACTTATATTATGTTTAATGAAACAAAATTCTACAATCCTAAAATCCAATTTATTTTTGTTCTTTTGTATGTAAATATGAATCATGTTGTGACCTTAATTATCTTTGAGCATCCAGAAAATCTAGCATCAAAAAATAAAATTAGGGGATATTCCCCCTAAATCAAAGAGTCTGTTATTTTTTAATTTTAAATTCCAAAGGATCCACTTAACATCTTACTAATATTACCCTACATGGTTGGATATAAATATACTTTAAAAACAAATTGAAAAAGATATATTTGGTTGAGTGAAATTTATTATATACATTAAGAATCCAACAACTGAAGAATAATGAATCTTTATATTCACTCAAACTCATTTTTAGTTGAATGTGCTTGTTCCTTAAAAAATATAAAATATCTTACAAGAAGAATAAAATAATATTTTTTATTCATCAATTCCAAATATTTCAATGATTTACTAGATATACTACTTCTGAGACCAAACTAATGTTTTGGTCTTTATGTCTCTTTCAATATTCATCCATAATTCTTCTCTCAGTTCCCATTATTTTCTACCTCGAATCTTTTGAAAAACATCATTTTCAATTTTATATTATTTTAAAAATATATTTTGAATAATACTATATAATCGAAATATAAATGAGAAATTATGAAATTCACACCATTTCATTTCATTTAATAACAATAATGATCATAATTAACTTATTTTTGACTTATCTTACTATAAAAACATAAAATTTATGACTGCACTCTCAGTGTTTCCTTTATACTAAGTCTAGCCTCCCACCATTGATCTAAATTCGGGTGAATGTATTTTTGGTTATGTAAATTTTGAATGCTATGAATCTAGGATTTTAATCCCAATGAAAAACACGAGGCTTATATTGAAGACCTTGTGATATTAGTCTCATAAGTAATCACATATTAAATATCAATTTTCCTAACCTCAATAAATTATATCTCAATATTGGAAAAAGTATTTCAAAAGAAATACATCTAAAAAAATATTCTGAAAATATTCAACTCTTTTTCTTCCAATTAATACATATAATTAATATGATTAATCAATGTTATTTTGTTTAATATTATCCTTCTAAATGGTAAATGTCTATAGTAAATTTCTACCTCATAAAACAATGAATACCATAATATATCGTT
This sequence comes from Viscum album, assembly GCA_963277665.1. Classification (NCBI taxonomy): domain Eukaryota; kingdom Viridiplantae; phylum Streptophyta; class Magnoliopsida; order Santalales; family Viscaceae; genus Viscum; species Viscum album. Next base: position 620,610,759 of record OY728150.1, on the reverse strand, counting down.
TCAATAAAGTTGACCAATTATTCAACAATGATTGGATTGGAAGATCAAATAAATGTTGGTGGTTGTTTGAAAATAATGAGATGAATGTCTAATTACTCCTTTATAGGGGAATAATGACATTCAGAAAGGTTTAGGTAATTATTTATAACCTATAAAAATTGTTTAAGTACCTCTGTTAAGTTTTGAGCATCTGATACCAATACATTAATAAAATTGTTTGAGAAATCATTTTTGTGTTCATCACATGTTTTTTTGGAATGGTTTCTCAATTTCCCACAATTTTCTAAAATTTTAAATCATAGAACATGATATAAGTCTATAAAAAATTGATAAATAAATCATTCACATGTGTTTATAAAATTTTAATGTCTTCATTTATGGGATCCCAATGTTTAGAATAAGATATCTTTTACTTACCAAATTCCCAAATTTACTAATCCTTTCCCTGATACTAACTATAGTGAAAAAAATAATTAATACATTATTATTTCAATATTTTTAATATAAATATACAATAATCATATAATCAAGAATTTAAAGGTTTAGTGTCTTGGTAAAATTGGGTTCATACAACTTGATTGCATATGATACTTTTAATGTTGTTTTAATATTAGAATATGGTCATCATAAAATATTTAAAAATCCTTTTTACATATTTAGTCATCTAAGGACATACAATAATGAAGGGAGAGATTAAATTCCTCTATGTAGATGAATACAAGAAAAGGAATAGGAAACATGAATTAATACTATACATATTTGAGTATAATCATCATCATCAAATGAACATAATGATATATATAAAATATTAATATGAAAGAGACGTGGAATATTTCATATGAATAATAATGTAACATCACAATATTGTGGTGAAAACCCACTCAGAAATTGTGAACAAATCTGCTATCACGTTCATATATAACATATATGTAACACTAATAACTTCATAAATTGGAAAAAATATAGAATTATGTTTATACATAATACACATAATCTATTTAGATATATGAAAATACTCTAATCATAGAATGTATATATAATTCAAATCCCACACACCACCTTATAAAAAACTCTTAATCATGAATTCTATGTGGAATTAAATAAGTACATAAATCATACACATGATTTTTACACATGACAAGGGAACCAGTTCAATATTGATTTTATAAAACATATATAAAATAATACACTTGGTGGTTACATAATGATAAAGAGAAAACATTATTTAGGTAATGAAATAGAATCATTAACAAATTGTAAATCTAATATCATAGAGAGTTTAATAACAAATATAAAAAGATTAAAAGAAACTTTTTAGAGAAAAAACATTGATAAAAATCATAATTGTGATCGTAAATTCATATAAAAAATTTAAAACATGTATTTTCCTTTGACTAAAAAATTAAATAAATAGACTTATAATGTATAATTCATTTAGAAGAATAATTTTTAAAACAATGAAAAAGTGTTGATAAGCACATATGGAATAATTTGGGTTAGTGATTCCCTATCATCATTATATTGTTTTGTTTCATCACATTAAAAACACTTATATAATAAAATTAAATTTATTAGAACACTAATAAAAAATATATTAAAATAACTTATTTTATTCTTAATTAGTTATAAAAATTAAAATATATTTAATGAAATGTATTTATTTTGAGATAAAAAGGTTTTATTGACCATATTCTTTAAATAATCCCATATTTTGATTGTTTTAGCACTTTGATTATTTATAATTTTTTTAATTACTCAAAAAAATTTTAAAAATAAGAAATTTATAACTTTAAGATATAATCTACACTATATGGTCATAGAGGTGGTTATAAATAAAGAATTGACAATATCCTATTTGGCCGATAATAGGAACGGTAAATGTGATGAGTCATAAGAGGGAAAAGAGAGATAATTTATACATAAAATGAATTAAAATATACCATATATTATTAACATTAATATGTTACAATATAAATAAATAAATTATTTATAAAGGTGGGAAAATAAAAGAGATTGGAATTCTAAAAAGAATATGTGAAAAAATGAAAGGAATGGTCATGGGAAATCTTTTAATTAAAAATTTAGTACTTTTATATAAAACTTAATATATGAAAAAATTAGATTATATAAAACCAAAACATCTTTAATGTTCTGTTATAACCATAATGTCTTTTTTGCGTATTTCTTATATAATTCATTCATTTTTACTATTCTACTTCATTTTTGGGACATTCCCCTTTGAAAATAAATAATTTTGAATAAATAATATAATGCTTCATAGTTAGAACATGATTAGTGGTAACCATTTGGAAACCATGAAACTATTATGAAACTCCAAAGAATGTGAATTTTCTTGGCAGAAACATGGTTTACCAAACTGTGTAGTCTGTAAATGTATGTTCTTAGGTGAATCTATGGAGTCTAATAATGTATATTTTCATCTTTTCCCTGATTAATTTTAAAACATCTAAACTTATTATTCACCCCCACTCAAATCTAGATACCACCCATCCATGATACTCCCTTCAACCTCCTGGGATTTTTATTTTTTTTGGGTCTGAATCATTAATTTACCACTTGGTAAGTCATTAATTTTTTTTATTTGTGTGTTTTCTTACTTTTCCAATGATTATACTATCCCTCATTTCTAAGGTATCCAATTAACTACATTTTGTAGATTTAATGGTGCAGAGGTTGGTGTACATGGTTTGTTATTGTATCCTTACGATTCCTCTAGAAATCCAATGTGTATTTACATCATAGGAATTTTGTTTCCAACAATTATAATGGCTCATAAGTATTAATGGTAGGTGGATTCTTATAAAACTATTACATTACAAAAAATATTATTTCTATAATTTTAAATGGTATTATAAATTAATCTAATATATGTATGGTAGTTTATAATGGTGATTACATATTTTTTGAATGTTTAATATTTTTTTACCTTCATTTATGAATAAAAATGATTTTAAAGGAATCCTTGGATATGATAAATGAAATCGATTGTGAAGGGTTGATGGAAGGAAATTTTTAAATGAAATATATCACATTTGAAATGGGGAAAACACATGATAACATGTGTATCTATGGGGTTAAGAATAGTGATATGTATCTATTTTGGATTAGACCACACTAACTAAACCTATTAGTCTTCAGTTAAGGTTGTGGTTATATAGAGGAGGATAACCTAATCACTAGGAAAAGTAATGTACTCATTAGTGGTGGGTTAGATATGGTGGTATGTGATGGGTGAAAACATTCCCTTAATTTAAGGAATAACCTATTTAATTTATTTTGTGCACTTTGGGATTAATTATTAGTTCAGAGGTTGATACAAGGAACTATGATTCCCATAACATCAGACAACATAGGGCCCCCATGGTTCTTGATTATAGAAAACCATATTTCATAGAAGAAAATTTTATTAAAAAAAATATCAAATTACGATATTTTATTTTATTTTTTTACATGGTAAGATACATTTAATTAATTTTTTATAGATTATTATATCTATTTTGGGTTTGAAATAATAAATGAAAATATTCATACATTTCATTTTTAAAATAGCATGCTTTATTTTTTTTAAAAAATTATTACCAATGAAACACTTGGTGGTATCTTATCGTGGTTGTTTTGATTAATACATTTATACATTAAATGGGTGAATGTTGAACTGCTTTTTATAGGTTCAAGTAAAATCAAGGCGCCACATGTGGGTGATAGAAATTCTTATCAGTGGTGTTTAGGTTGGAGAATGTGAAATGGTGGGAACATTACCCTAGAGTCATACGAGTATGGGCATCCCTTTGATTATGTTTTATTTGGTATTTTTGTTTTATATAGTATCACCTACTCAACATCCATTGTGTCACTTATTTTTCAGTACTTGTATATTTATAACTATCCCATTTTAATCTTATTTTGGGTTGGTGAGTATATTATTTTTCTTGTTGTTTAAAGATTCATTTATATTATTTTACTTGATATACATAATCCGCAAGATCTAATTTTTTTTTCATATTGACATAAAACTTTATGGAAAGGTAAATCTATGTTCATGTCATGAAAACATTTAATTATATAATTCTGAAAAACATTCTCAAAGGAGTTTCATTATTCTTTAGAACCATTTACCATTACATAAGGATCAAGAACAGACATCAAGACTTTCCTCATTATTTATTGGGTTATCTATTAAGGGGTGGCCTAGTATGGTTCATGAAAAAATGGCACCAAATGAAAGGTTTGGTCTATGATATTTGGGAAATTAGGTAGAAAAGAAGTTGTATTGATCGATGTTAATTAATAGGCTTTATGGAGTTTTTAGTAAACTAATTATTATCCTCCCTTGATTTTATAGAGTCTTATGAGAACTTGGTTTTGGTTTTATATTTTATTCACACATCTTTTGTGGAAACATACATTGGATGATGACTAGGAACTCATAATATGTCTCATTTATTGTTGAGGTTTGATATGATTTTATATTGATCATATGTCTGATTGGTTCATAAATTCATATGGTTTAGATTTGTGATTGGATATTAGATTGATGGTTTTATTTTTTATTTTATTTTTTGTATTATTATATTGTAATGAAGATATAAAATGAACCCAATCATGGTGGTAGGGAAATGTTTTCATCAGGAATATCCCCCAGTGGACTAGAACTGCATTGAGACTATAATTCAATTATCTATGCTTTGGATCGAGGGGAATATCCTAGTTCCACTCATGATAAAGAATCTGTTCAAGGATAAGTGAAGGATCAATAAAAATTATTCCTTCATCATAAGAAACATTTTATGAGGAAGGAACGATCCTTATGAATATGAGGATTCGATAAAAAATATTGAGATTATTTCTATGTTCCTTAATTGTGGGATTCCATCAAAGAGAATTAGTAAACAATTATTATCAAAGGTTACAGTCAGAAATTGTGGGAGACTATTTTCATGAAAATTATAATAAACAACTATAGTGTAAGGATATTCTGTTGGTATTCACCTAAAAATATTATAAAAACATGATAGGTCTAGATAATAATAAATAATTAATTAATCTTCAGTATGGGGATGTGACCATTATTAAGTGCACTATAAGATTCAATAAGCCAGTTCATTTTTCACCCAAGTTAGTATCAATTGATAAATAAAAATCTCTTTGGATTGAAAGGGGTATTCATTTTGACATCTAATTTTTGGAATTTCTCTTGTAGTACTCAATATATTATGATGTTTTGATTCATGATTTTATGGTAGACATTGATTAGGAGCAGATTCCAAGGATTAATTTAGATCATCCTCTTTCTAGGGTGATTATATGCAGTCCTTAAGAGAATATATAGAAGTGTGATGTGTTTATAATGGAGAGTATCCAAAACTCTAGGTACCTATAAATGTTTTTAAAATAAGTGGATTTTGGTGGGGGCATTATATTTGTTATCAGTGTTCTAGATCATAGTATATAAGATCATTATTACATGATTTCCCTATGGTTTTATATTATTGGATGAGGTTTGGTAATTTTCAAAGGGTTTCCAAGATATTACATCTTACTAAAGTGGTGTGGGTTCCCCGTCAAATGAGATATATGCTAATCATTTATATGTATCTAAGGTAGTATGGAATTAATCTTAGGTATGTAGAGTTAGAAATGGTTCATCTTATGGACATATCTATCCAAGGGAATGACAGAAATTCATAGTATATCTTACATTCAGAATGTTACCTAGAAGTTTTACATAGTGGAGTCTGATCTAATTTTGTATGAGGTATGGTAGAATATAGAGAGACATATTGTTCGTATTGCAACATCTATGTGGGTTTCTTAACTTTATAATGGTTCTTATAAAACATTTATATATTATAGGGATGTGTAACTTCAAAAACATATGAAGAAGCTTATTTGTTACATCATAGAGTATTCTAACCCTATTAGAAGAAGGAAACATTAAGGTTTTAATTCCCACCTTCTGTTTTTCTCTCTCTCAAAATATGATCAAGCATGGTGGTTTCTCATCCTAGAGATGGATTATTTTGATCACATGATAAGTATATATTATATTTTATCCTTTAAGGATGATGTGGGTTATAACTAGTGGAGGGTGTCCAATACAACTCTTGATTGGAATCACCATGTGCCTTAGGGGTATTTTGTTCTATGATTAATCACAATAAATCAATATTTCTTAATGGGTGGTTTTTTGTGTTAGATAAAATCTATTTTTTAAAATTATTCTGAAGATAATTTTAGAGTAGAAAATTTCCCAAGGTTCAGTTAGTTTATATAGGTTTTTTCAGATGAAACATATGGTTTAACCTAGAGCGAGGAGTCTATTTTAATGTTAATTTTTTTACTTTAAAATAAACCAATTCATTTTCCTTCATTCTATATGGAACCTGAAAGTTTTAAAGAATAAATGATTTATCTAGAGGATTCGTAGGATAAATAATTCATTCAAAAAATAATCCCTAAATAGTATTATATTTTTTGAAAATTTATATTATTATAACATCAAGATCATAAAAGTTTTTTAATTGGGATTTATGGTGTCTAAACTAGATATTTCAATAATCTTTAAAAAGTTGAGGACTATTATGTATTAATAAGAATAACCCAATCCAAAAAATTTACATTGAAACGATTATACCAGATATGATGTTCATGTGGAATGATCATTTTGGGGATGGGTTTTGGCCTATTCTTATAAAAATATATTAGGTTGTATAAATTCTCATTAGAAACATATTCTCTTCGCAGGACGTTAGTTTATAAAGTATTGAGAGAGTCCAATGATCAAAGTAAATTAATGGGACTCTTGATCTTGTGAACATTGAGGTGATAGATGGTATAGAGTATTCCTACCTTCAAAATGATGATTTTCCAACATCCCTCAGGATTATCATTCATTAAGAGCATCCATATGATAAAATAGTTCTATGTATATAGAGAACATAATATATTGAGGACACCAGAAATGACTAGTTTCAATTTTTGAGGGTATTTTCAATTTTTAAAACCAGATTGTGGTCCCTAAATAACTGAGTAAATATGTGATGTTGAACTATCACCAGTATGTGTGGGCCATACACCCATACACTTCTAGTACTTGGTATGGTATAATGCTTTGATTCTGGAGTCCTTGTATTAACATGACATCGTGGGTAATGTTTTGTGGTTTTATAAGTTCCAGTAGGTTAAATATGGAAATTATATGAACTATATTCTTCTTCGACTTCTTTTTATCCCTATATGAATATGGGAAGAGATATCTATGTATTTTTTATTACCACAAACTAATCAAGGTAAGGATTGTGTTGTACTGTATTGATGGTTAGAAAAAGTGAGAGATCAAGAGGTTAAAGGATGTTCCCTAAGCATATATCTTAGATTTAGGTGGTTCCTGAGATATTCATCTTTGATTGGTCGAGTTTTCCTATTACAATGGTACCTTTTCATCTTTCAAGATGGCTCAATTTGATGCTCAATATAGTTAGACCAATTGGTTTCCCCTATGCTAGACTATAGTGGGTGGGTATTATTTATTTGGGATGAGCATGGTGAAATAGATGATGATGATAATTTAAAGTATTTATCAGTATTTAGTGATGCCTCATAGTCAAGAATATTTCAAATATTGATTAGCAGTGTATTTATCTGGATTTTTTAGTTGGTGATCGGGTTTTATTTAAGGTATCACCTTTACTAGGCCACAATTTTCCCTATAAGTAGGGTAATATTTATATGAGTTATATATGACCATTTTATATCACTAATAGAACTAGGATGGTTTCCCACAAATTGGAATTACCACCCATTTTCACAATGATCCATAACATATTCCACATGTCCCAGTTGAAAAAGTATGATCTAGAACCATCTTATGTTATGAATTTGAGATGATCTCTAGATAAAACCTGATGTCTCAATGAATGAGTAGCTTGTTCAAATTATTGAATCAAAATAGAATAATCATCATGGAAGATCAATCCCATTAACCTGATTGTTTTAATAAATTGGAGTGATTCTCACGAGACTTGGTATTAGGAATCATTTATAAAGGATTAGGGGCCCCACCTACTTACTTATCTTCCATCATTGATATGACTTTATGGGGTAAGAAAGTGATACGATGGGTATATTTTTTCACACACCATGTATTTTTAAAGTATTTATTCTATTATTTTTTTTTACAATTTTAATTTATTAGCAGAAAATTTGCATTTTAAATTTTTTAATTTCAAAAAAATGGTTATTTCAATGCTAGAGAACAATTAAGAGTAAAGATGTGGAAAATATTAAAAAGACATCTAACTATTGAAAAATAATATTTACATGGTTGGAAAATAGTTTACCTCACTGTATGTTCCAAATATACATGTTCATAGGTGAATTATTGTTACATACATTGTTGTTTCATTGTTTGAAAAAATGCATGGTCAAACCATGCAGTCTTCCAAACAACATAAAAATATGTAATATATTTTTTTATGTAATTTAATGATTTGGAACCATTATATTTTCCCCTCACTCAACTCCATCCACCACCCATGCATGAAATTACCTTTATTATTATTCACTGTCATGATTGATTATGAGGTTTTGGTTTAAATCATTAATGAATAACTTGGTATTCCATTATTTTCTTATTCCTTAAAAATTTTCACTCTCCATATTTTCATGGATTCACCTCTCCCCCAAATCTATGGAAGCAAAGTGTTTCTTATATATAAATTTATTATGTGATTTTTTTGATTATATGTTTTTATTTACCCTCTTGGATCATTGGAATCCTCATTCTATTTCAATCATTGGTGAGTGCTTTTGACCGATTCCTAAGCGTTTCAAGTGGTAAAGGTTAGTGGTTTCAACTAAAAATTTTGTTAGATGAATAAAATATTATTTTACTAAATTTAAAATTCAATTCTAAATTAATCTTGAATAATAATTTTATTTTTTATGTCTAATTATATATGATATGAATGATTAACATTTTTCCATTAGTTTGAGAAGAAAAATGGTTTAAACAACATTTTTGTTTATGATAAATGTAATGTATTGCCACAGTTTGATAAAGGAACCTTTTTAAATGAAATGTATCATTTTTAAAATGGGGAAAGAATATGGGAATCAGCGTATCTGTTTCAGGTAATATAGCATTTTGTATCCCATTTGGAATATCCCCACTATTTAAACATATTAGGCTTAAAAATAGGTCATGGTTCTAAGGATGAGTGCCACCACACCACGAGGCTAAAGTATTCACTCCATAGTGGTGGGTAGAATGAGGAATTTTGGAAATGGAGACACCATTACTCTAGTCCATTTTAATACCACATTAGTTTTATTTGTATACATTTTGATTGGCCATATGTTCAAAATTTGATACAAAGAGTTAGGGTTCCTGAAACGTTAGATGAAGGTGGACACTCCCATAGTGAATGATTACTGTAATAACTATTTTTTGGAACATACTACATTTTAGTTTTTACAAATATTAATCTTTGAATATATTTTTTACATGGTTTATTCCATTTAATTTAATATTTAAAAGAATATTATCTTGGTTTTAGGATAAAAATGATTAATGCATATTTTTATACATTTTGTTTCAAAAAAGAATTCCTTTATTTTTCCTATAAAGATTATTCATGAAAATCATATTGGTTCCCTCCAATGATAGTGTTTATAACACCCTATATACACCCAACTTGTGTTTGAGAACATTTTTTAGAAGTTTTAGGTTAAATTGAGGCACTATATGATGGAGTTGGACACTCTTGATTGTGTAGTTCGTGTTAGTGAGTGTGACATGGTGGGAATTGACCCTCATGACACATAGATATGGTTAAAATGTTGGTTACTTTTGGTTGGGGATCATTGATATATATAGTATCACATATATGGTATCCACCCCATATCATTTATTTTTATACATGTATATATGGGTCTCTTAATGTTTAATCTTATTTTCTATTGATATACATGTATATATATATTTATATATTTCTCTCATTTAATTTAGAGTTTTATTTTCATTTTTAGACCTGATTTATGCAATTACAAAAAATATTATAAATGAAAATTCTTTTTTTAATGAGTAAATGCCTTATATTTATTGAAAACAACTAAACTACACTGGTTATTTTAGACAATGAGATGTTATATCCTATTGGATTTGAAAGAATGTTAAGAATAATAACGTTTCCTAATATATATTTCCTATAATAGCTATTTATAATAGTATATATTAATTGTTATAATAAAGTCTAATTGGCATAGAAAGTATGATAAATGGCATTCGCTAGTAAGATCATACCCTATAAATCCTATTTATCGGTGTGTTAAAGGAAGAAAACAATAATAATAATTTACCTTGACCAATCAAAAGATTTTATTTAACAAAAAATATTGAAAAAAATTGGTCAATATCATCGAGATTATGGCCTAAACATGTTCTCTGAACCACCCCAAGAAATCCTCACCATCACAAACCTTACCCTTAGGGAATATGTAGTTGTAATAAGGGTTTATGTGACTAGATCCTATTCATATGAGTTTATAAGTACTATTTATATTAAAATATTGATTATATTTATCAGTTCTCATTATTAAAATATATTTACAATTATATATGAGTATATGAAAAATTGATTTTTATATGGAGACCCAACTTGTATTTTTAACAAATACATGGTTTCAATTAAAATAAAGTTTTTGATAAATTCAGGAATTTTGAAATAAATATTATTTTCATATAGTGTTTGTATTAAAACATGTTTACTTATATAAAAATAATAATATAATTTAGTGATATCCCATGACACCATTATTTGGGTTAGAAAATTGCTATTTTCTGAAAAAACCCCGCATTTTCAATAAATTTAGATTTGTATTTAAAAGTGTAAACTATGAAAATTGGATAATTGTTTTGATAAAATAAATATTAGATTTTAAAAATTAATTTATAAATATCCAATGGGTAATTTTCCATAATTTCATCAGATATTTGATTTTTTCGATAAAAATTAAATATGGTATAAATATAGGCTATGTATTGTGTCATCGTGATAGACCAAAAGTGATGTAATATATATAATAAATATTACCCAAGGCCAATGTAATTTTCCCCTTCAAAATAATTTATTTTTATGTTATTTTATTATGTTTACAAAAACATAAGGTATCATTTATAAATTAAATTTTATTTTATGTTTTTTAAAATAATTTATTTAAAAAACTTGACCATATTCCCTTTCACCAAGGGTATTATTTCAATGATTTTGATTCATATCATCAAAATATATTTCAAAAAACTTTTATCATGAATAAAATAGGGGAAAATAAAGTGGAATTAATTTTTTGGAACATTTTTTTCAAATAGTGTACAAAGCATAAGTTTAGAAATTCATAAAGAATCCCCTATCTTTTGATATAGAAACGTAAACAAATCCCCATTTATATTAACTAAGATCCTTTCATTATGAATTTTTTTCCCTTTCCTCTATAGATCCTTCCCAATATTTTCCCAAATTATTAATAAGATCCTCCCTTGCTTTTTGAAGTTATATTTCAAGGTAAATGATAGTATCTTCTTCCTTTTAATTTGTAGTGAATTCCTGGCACTAATACCATTTTTATTTCCAATTTTCCATGTTTTAAGGTGTTTTTACATATCTATTTACATTAATTATGATTTAAATGAAATGAGATATAGAATTTCAATATCATTTAACCCTCCCATAAGTCATCATGTACCCATGTTATAGTGCTAAAATGATCATTTGATTTTGCATGCCAAACATTTGTGTTATAAATACCCATCCCCATTTCCACTCAATGGTTTTAACCTACATTTTACTATTCATAATCGATGGGGGAATTCCATTAATTTTTCCAACACTACTTATTCTTGGGGATAAATGTGATGAAAGACACCCATATGTTGTATGATATATATGGAATACTTATACATGTACATGATATGAATGTGATGGGTTGGATAAAAATTATATATCCATTCAATACATTGGGTAATGTTTTTTATTTCATGTTATACCATGTATAGATAATGTGAGGTTATCCTAACCACATTATGATATGATATCTCTGCGAATAGCCTTGACTTTTTCTTATGATATCTGGTTTTATGTGGATTCCACATTCCATATGATTCCTTGATGTTATAATATTATTTCATGATTTTATAATAATTATTATGATTGTCACCCCCTTTTATGTAGCCTTTATATGCCTTTTAACTAAAAAATTTACTTTTATCTTTTTATACATCGATTATCTCTTATTGGGTTTGATAGCTCACCCCTTCATTATGTACGTCCCTAGATTATCCCATGATGTTTTAGAAGAGAAATTGAATTTTAAGGGATTGTTATAGAGTTCTTAAATAATGTTGATGCACCCATGTATCACATTAATGTGCTATGTACATAATTTTCCCATGTATCAAGGCCTATTGTTCTGTTAGGATTGTATTTTTTTGTGACTTTATGTAATAAATCATGAATTAAGGTTGATTAAGAAATGGATTTTCATAGTTGGTATCAGAGAAAAGATTAGTTATTTTTGGGATTATGATTTGAAAACTATAGTGAAACCCTTATATAATAAGACTAAAAATAGTAACACATCTCCAATTTTTTAATGGATAGAATAATTGGTTTCCATAAAACCAAATCCATGTTCGGATACTGTAAGTGGATGTAGCTCTTGCATAGTTTTACTAAGGGTAATAACCAAGAAAAGGGTGAAATGGGATTACCTCAATCATCACCTAATTCATGAAAAAGAGGCCTTATTGTAAACAAGGTTTTCCGATCCTATGGGACATGATATTGTAAATTTACAATCTATTAATGAATAATTATGAAGGAAACAAGGAATCCCCTAAAACATTGTGTTAGGAAATAGATCATGGATAAATTATATTGAATCCTATACAATTATTGGTAATGTATTAAATGTAATTTATGAGTTTTATTATTAATTTTCATTATTTTTTTTTAATTTTTTTAACTTTTTAAATATTATCATCTATTTTATTCCAATTATTATAGTTCATGTCTGGAAATATTAGAAATAGAGACAACAAACTATGTTTTGGGAAATGTGATGACATCCCAAATGAGATGACCAACCGAATGGGAGTAGAAAATTGAACGTCATGAAAATAATTTCATAGTGAAATCAGGTTTTAAATAGAAAGGTGAACCAAAAAGAAAAACACACCCCCTATGAAATTTCCAATTAAAATTGAGACCCTTATGTGATAAAGACATCTAACATTTAGTGGATCTTCTGATACCTTAATCAGGAAGAAATGGATGAACTCCATTGAATATATAATACTTATCCATCAGTTCTATAAGCATGATTTAGTTGTGAAGAATGTTTATCATACATAATGGGTAGCCGATAAATTGTGGGAATTGATTGGAAATATAAATCATGATAAATAAATTGATGAAATAGAGTGAAAATTATTATGAAATCTGTTTTTGGATTAATATATTCCTTGGACTCACTGACTTAAAATAGAGAGGGATTTCCTCGACCTCAAGCATAAGGTTGAAGAGTCCATCAAGGCATATGGGATAACATTACATGAATTTCATGGTATGCCTCAAGATTGTTCATTACACTCAAATGTAATGTAGTATAATTTTTATATGGTAATGATAACTGTATGAAATTCTTTTCACCTTAAGGACATTGAATCCAATGTGTAAATTTTATGAATTTCCATCAAAGTTGAAATAGAGATAAAAAATATTAGGGGTATGATTGTTCTTGAAAAAAAGAAGTGATTAATGGTGTTTACTTATAGAAAAAAACTACACGTGTAAAAAATATGGGAAGAAGCATAAAAAATGGCATAAGGGGGGAAAAGAAAAACATTAGGTGAGGAAAGAAGGGAACCTGGATAAAAAATATCATTAAGACAAACCAACCTATGTGATGGATGAGATGAATTATCATATCTATCCTCGTCCTATTATTCATTGTATTAAATACAATGAATAAGGATACTGCACAAACTAATTCACCATGATATGATTTATTTAACAACTACTTTTGTTAATAATCTCCCAGCCAAGAGAGAAAGGAAAGTCATAATAAATATCAATCGATGAGATGGATCCTGAAAACAACATGGTGACATTATCATAGTTATTCATTCAAGGATATTCAACGTACTATTTTATTATATTCCATTGAATTATATTTTATAAAAACAAGGTTAATAGAAGTATTCAAACACCACTTTAAATCATTGTATTCGAGTTGTCTCTTATGGTGGAAAATGGACCAATTATTGCATCCCACGTATATAACTCCTCTAATATTCATATTTATGAGATTAACATCTCAGAAAAATTTTTTTTAATACCTTTAGAATAATTAGATATATTTATAGGTATGGAATAACTTCTTTTGTATAGAGAAACAATATAGTGTTATGGGATGGAAATCACCCCCTATACTGAAAATAGATATCTTATTCTATATAAGTGAATTGTAGAGAATGAATATCCTTTGTTATCATCATCTCAAGCATTGATGTTATCTCCTTATAAGATATTTAATCTAGTTTAATTTATTGAGACTAATAAAAATATCATCCTTTGCAAAATGCCCATTTTTTGGGAATATCCTTATGGATTTCCAAAAGAATTATATAGTCTTAATTTAAGTCATGAGGTTGGTTTCTCAATGAATCATATAATTACAGCTTCAAAAAAAATACAAAAATCGATTTGGAATTTAAATTTTTAAGTATGATGAGTTGAATAAGAAGCTATATGAGAATCTAAATAAAGGGTTTATATGCCCAAGTTCTTATACATGGGGTGAAACTGTAACACCCCTAGATATTGTAAATTATTTTGTTTCGAATTAATTTATCCTTTTTGATATTTGTCAATTCAGGTAACACAAAAAATAGTTTATTTTATATTCAGGAACTATGTATGTCTTTCATTATACACAAAATCATGTTAATTTTTCACTACATATATCATATATTTTATCTTTCTCTAAACGGATAACTGATTTTACCTTACCTTACATGAAAGACTTACTTTCCTTGATGGATTATGTAACACAGAAGACTGAGCATAACCAAAAAATAATTATTTTTTTAAAATATTATTATTTAATAGAATATAACATGAACATTAAATTTTATATTTTATTATTAACTAACTTATGAAGGGATTGATTTTGTAAAAAAACTATTATTTATGAGAAAAATATGATTTACATTAAAAAGTTAAATTAATTACTAATATTGAACTATATTAATTGGATTTTTATTTGATATATGATTAAATTTATTAATAATTCTATAGATTTTGTGGATATAAGATAAGAGAAAACACAATTTTATTCTTAAAAACCTATATTTTTATAAAGGTAGTTTTACACCCTTTTAATGGAGAAACCATTTTAAATAAATTTATTTGAACTTTTATTAGTTTAATATGTCAAAATAAACATCATATTATAAATATAAACATAAAAATTAGGTTAGGACAATTTTTTGGTATTTTTATATAAGGTTTCATTTTTTAATTAATATTTGAAAATATTGAATTTTAAATGAAAACTAATTTTCATATAATTTATTTATATAGTTAAATTATATTTTTAATTAGTATAAATGTTTAATTAATTATTATATTTTTTTATTAATCCAATGAAGGAAATTTTAACCAATTTCACATTGAAATTATGTATAAAAACCTACCAAACGTTTGGAATGTTTTACTTCAAAACCCTGTAGTGTCGTCCAGTCAATAAGATTGACTTTCTATTAATTTCTGCCACTTCTATGAATAGTATTTAATAAAATGGATTCCATATTTAGAATCATAAGTATTTATACTATCTAATAATCTCAACTTATTTTTTTTATCAATAATATTTGTGAATGGGATTAAAATTAATTACATCAATTAAGGTTTAATTAATCTTAACAAGGGACTAAACCATAATCTTAAGGACAAAATTGACATATAAATTTATAATAAACCATTATCTTGGAATATTTTATATGTATCATACCAATTCTATATGTTTTATCAATAATGGCTCTACATTCAACATGAAAAATGTTGGTGGAATTCTCTCTTCAAATATTTACCAGAGTGCCACTCCTCTTTCTTCATAAATGACAGCCACCTATCATTCTTCTTCACACCTCACAAACCATATAGGTTCAGAATAGATTCTCTAAATAAATTTCCCAAAATCTCAAAATTCCTCATTTAATCTTCCCTTTGGGTATAAATTCTTCAAAGGAAGCCTTTTGGCACAAACCAAAAAGAGTTACCCGATTAAGAGGTAAATCCATCTCTTAAGCTCCTTTTTTTATACTCCATATCCAAACCTCCACTCTCTTCATTCCATGATTGTATAAAAAATAGTATCCTAAATATAATATAATGTTTTTTCGGATAATAATTTAACCTATACTTTCACACACCTCCATCTAATGGGAAACAAACATATTGTTTACATGTACGATGAACTACCGCTAAACGAAACAATGATTGTTCATTTTTCTTTTAATGCCTCTCATGGTAATAATTATGATGAAAAACATGTTGATATATTTTATATATTATATTTATTATTTATTTAATATTCTTTAATTATTTTAAAACACTTTTCTTTATACATTATAATTTGTGTCTACGCGATAATTTCGTTTGAGGAAGTGTGGACTACCGCCCCCTCAAAGTGATGTGATTCATTCATACACTAAATGGAATGTATTAAGGATGTATTCAGTGAATATATATTATATGTCTATGATATAATCAACATAATTTAATAATTATTTTTAAACATATATATATATATATATTTCAATTATTTGTTTCTTTTAACACAATAATTAAAAGTAAATAAATTTAAAGTGTACGTACGACTTAATGTCTCAATGAATAGTGTATTCCAGTTCATAATAATATTCTATCTAGATTACTATAATAAAAATATACTTAATTAAAATTATATTTATATCATTCTTTACATTCTATAAATTCTGATAATGTATAAGGACAAATGATATAACAAATTAAGACACTTGCAAAAAACAAATAGTATATTACTAGAAGTGAAACATTAACATAGAATTGTTAACTAGAGGGTAATATAAAGCCATAATAAAACCCTATATTGTTTTATAAGTAATAATATGGTTCTTTGATATATGTATATGTATATGTATATGTATATTTATTTTATAGGTGATTTGAACATGTACGATGAGAATCAAGACACAAAGTAAAGGGATTTCATCCCACTTTTTATTTTTTTGAGATATAAGATTTATTCACCACACATTCCTTTTGTGAGGTGTGTATACAACCCAGGGATATATCGAATTAATATTAAACTTAATGTTATATTTATTTACATATCACTATTTCATAGTGTTTATGTTTCAAAAGTAACCAAATCCGTAAAATATGTATGTCTCATTTTTCCTTCTTCAAGACTCATGTTTTTTATGAACCTAAATTCGTTTTGAGGTTTATGTAAATCCATTTTATATGATATATCATGATTATAAATATTTTAATGATACTAATAGCATCATTTAAATTCCTTTTCTTACATATAGAGTTTTATCCCACGTTTCTAAGTGATAAGGGTTTATTGAAACAATCACATAGCCATTCAAGATTGTTTATGTTTATGCCTCCTTTGATGAAATATTATAACCCATATCAAAATAACATTCCTTAATTTTCTTATCCTTAGGTTATTAATGATATTTTGTTTTTTATTGGTACCATGTTTATACACGTTGTTACTTAAGATAGTTAAGAATGTGTTTTTATGAAAGCTAGACGTTACCCTATATTCGATTAGAAATAAATGTTTTCTAAAAAGGGTTCAAAAAATATTTTACAATTGTCCTTTAATCATAAAAACAATGTTTTACCCTTTTTTATTTTAACTATATCATCAATGGAATCTTATTTCTTTTCTTTACAACTAATTTATTTCTCCATCATTTTAGTGTGAATAAGTAATGTTTTTTTTACCTTATATGATATGTACAAAATTAACCATCATTATTTCGTTGAAATGTACTTTGTATATTTAAAAGGTTAATATTTGGAAAATGTTTTTAAAATTAATTTTCATGTAATATTGTTTTTAAAAAAATCAAGTTTCTTTTAAATGTTTTCAAATAATTTTTTTCAAGATGTATTCAAGCCTTATTTATAAATATTCAAAGTATTTTCAAAGAAATATTTTTTAGAAGATTTTCAAGCATATTTTACATATTTTCTAGTAAAAAGGTTTTCCAAAAATTACCATGATTTATATATAATTTGTCAATGTGTTTTCAAAGATAATGGTTTTTAAAATATTTTCAAGAATGTTTTATAAGTTTTCAAGGGAAAAAGTTTTCAAAATAATATCAATTATTTTTTATATGTTTTCAAGGTATTTTTTTGGAATTTTTTTTCAAATGGTAATATGTATTAAAAATAAATTTTTGAAGAAGAAAGGTTATTTTACTCAAGATATGTTTTTTGAAGATATTTCAATATTATTTTCCATCTAAGATAACATCCATTGATGTTAATCATTCCATTATAAGAAATAATCTAAAGGTTCTGTTCATATTATTTCTATGAATGGTTTATGCTTATTATCATGGTATTTATAAAACCTGTTTCTCTTTTTAAGGTTATATGTTTATTAAAACCCTTTCACATTAAGGGGTTATTCTTGTAATTAAATGGTTATTAAACCTATATCTTTTTTCCATAGGTGATGATATGTTTTCAGTTTTATGATACTCATTTTAGGGAATGTGTTAAGATATGATTGTTTATGATTTTGAGGAACATTTATGTATGATTTCATTATGAGATGGGTGGAACCCATATCCCTCTCCAATGCATTGGGTAATGATTTATATCTCATGATATATACATGTAGTAAATGATAAATGAAATTGGTTCAGTATTACATGGATGGAATGAGGAATGAACTAAATTAAGTATTACAAGGATGGATTGAGAAATGAACTTGGTTTAGTAATACATGATTGGAATGATGATTGAACTCAGTTAAGTAATACGTGGATGCAACAAGGAGTAAACATGGATTATTAATAATGGGTTGGAATGAGGAGAGAACTCAGTTTAGTAATATAGGGATGGAACAGGGTTTGAACCCGGTTCAGTGAAGGACATTATCCACCAAGATGGCCTTGTAATCAATACCATGATTACTATTGAAATCATCATTATTTTCTTATGTGTTTGAATTAATTATCTGTTTTAGTCCAATGTTACATATTCATTGATTATGTTCTTTATTTCCTTATGATTCATATCTAATGAACAACCATGATTTAGTCCATGCTTCATGTACATGATCTTTGATAATCATGGTATGATATTAAATTTTAATTATCATGTTCTCATACCCATATGCTCATTATTATTCTTACATATCTTTATTTTTTACCCTAATTGAGTATTTAAGCTCACAATTTTTTATGTTTCCTTCCCAAGGGTATTAATATATGTATTTTTTATGTGTCCCATAAGAGTGAAGGTTAAGAAGAACCTATTGGGAGATAATGTCGATCATATATGTACTAGTGCTTTTATTTACCATTTTCCGAAGGAACTAGACTAGTAAGGTCTTTGGGCATCTGTTGTCATAATGTTTTAAGTATTCTACTAAAGATATATATTATCATTGTATGAATTAACAGGGTCACTATAGTTGGTATTAGAGTAATGGTTTAGTTAAACTTTTGAAGACTGGTTGAGAAATCCTTTGTGAGAACCCTATGGACATCTCTAAAGATAAGTCTGAGGATAAAAAAAACTATAGTAAAATGTACTAGAATATTGGTAAAGGATATAGTGAGTGGTTTACTAGAAATAAATCTTTTTCTAGATACAAGAAGTGGATGTGGATATGTAATAGATTACATTAGGGTAAGAACTCATACATGATGTTCCATGCATAACTCGAGGTAATATCATACACGACAATGAGCCTTGCTCCACTCTTGGTTTGACACTCCTAGGGGATACAATTTGGGAATTCACAAAACTCTTCATGAACCATCATGAAATATGTAAATATATGTTGGATATGAATAACCTAGGATGAATCTAGGTTTTCATAGAATATGTAAGGTGTCATAATTTAGACATCTTATAAGTAAGTGTTTTCATGAATATGTTTTTTATGATATAATAAGTAATGTTAACACTATGATTAGAGTTTAAGTTAGGGGTGGGAACCGGAAGGAACAAGATAAACGTTGAATGTGATGGGCATTAAAATTTTTGTTTGGATTGGTAGTACGATTGAAAGAAAACTTGTCACCATACCTTGGGTCACTTGTTGTAAACCCCTGGATAAGGGTGGTCTTGGTATTAAGAATCTTAAGCTTTTTAATGAATCTCTTCAAGATATAATGACTTGGAATCTGATTCATAGAAATTATGATTCCTTTGTCTTTCTTAAGAAAAGATTTTTGACCAAGCTTCGGAATGGTAACTTGGGTTACATCACTTATTCCATCTGGCCATCCATCATACATTCTATCTATAAAATCATGAGCAACTATAGATGGATGGTGAGTGCCGATTCCTTTTTGAATTTCTGGGTGGACAATTAGACTGGTGTCCCTTTAATATCTATTCTAACGTCTGACACTAGACCTGTGAACACCAACTACTCTATAAGTGATGTTGTTAACTCTCATGACATCACCCTTCCAAATCATATCAGTCACAACATTGACAATTATCATTTTTCTAACACTAATGATTTCCTCATTTGGGAACCTGCTTTTAATGGAGTCCTGGATTCTAAAAGTTTCTACAAAAACAACTTTAGTAATTCTGTTTCTAACTTTTTTTGGTTGAAAGCTTTTAACAAACCTTGGATCAAGCCCTCACGCTTTACTCTCATTTGGCATGTTTCTCATAATAGGGTCCCCACCAATGTGTGTCTTCAATCCTTTGGGATTTCTCTTGGTTCTAGATGTCACTTGTGCAACCAACACCGTGAGGATTCTAATCATTTGTTTTTGTCTTGTGCTATAGCTGTAGCTCTTTGGAATTACATTTCTGACATTTTTGGTTGCATATGGTCGCTTCTTGCTTCTATCATCTCTCATCTTCAACACTGTGTGATATGGGATTCTTCCAAGAAAATCAGGAATCTTTTTCTGGCTGCGGTGGCAGAGCTACTGCATGTGATCTGGTATGATAGAAATAATTTTATTCATAATAATTGCTCATTCAATATCAATTTAGGTAAAACGTGTATTATCATTTCCATAAAGGATACTTCATCTCTTTATAAGGATCATTGTGACAACTCTGTTGGTGATTTTGGGATCCTCCATCATTTTTGAATTGCAGGCTCTTATAGGTAACCCTAACGTACCTTTGAGGTATTCTGGCAAGCCCCACTTTCAGGATGGATCAAAGTGAATGTCGACGGTGCCTCTAGAGGGAACCCGGGTCCAGCAAGCTGTGGTGCCATCTTCAGTGAGTTTCTTGGTAGATGCCTTGGCTGCTTCTTGGTGGATGTGATACAGCTTCAGCTTTGGAAGTAGAAATGTTGGGAGTCATTCATGCGGTAGACTTTTCCATGAAAAAGGGTTGGAACAAATTATGGATTGAATGTGATTCAACCACTATTGTCAAAGCTATCTGGAAGGGGGTGGTGCACCTTGCTTGGCCATTTACCTCTCGATGGATGAATTATCTTACTTCGCTCAAGAATCTCAACTACATTGCCACACATGTGTTCCGTGAAGCGAACATTATTGCTGATAGTCTTGCCAACAAGGGGGTCAATATGGTTATTACCTAGTTGGATGATTTTCCTGACGATTCTCTCCCCTTTTTCAACAAATATTGTAACAAGATTCCGTCTGTCAGACTTTTGTAACTCTCCTTCTTTTTGAACAATAAATTATGCCTTGGTCTTTGACTGAGGCACCACCTCTTTAAAAAAAATTTGAATGTGATGGACATTTCTCTAATTAGAAGTCATTTAGAATGACCACGATAGTGAAAGATTTTGTGATCACATTGAATCAGTTTTGAGGGAACATGATTAAAAATTTGTACCTTATCAATCTATCAGACTCACAAAAGAACATAAAGGAGTTCGCTGAGAGTCTTAGTAATAGAGAACATAATGGAAAGAATAATCAGTTTAAATTTTGTCATGAATTTGGAAAGAATCACCAAAGTGAACATCATAGTGAAACATGAATATTTTTTTACTATAGAAAAGTAGGAAACAATGCACGTGACTTTAAGAAAAAAATGAAGAGTTTGGTTAATGAAATAGATAATCATATTTTCTCCCCTAAATCATCATTGAAGGTTAAGTGTTTTACGTGTGGAATTAATGGTCATTAAGAAACTAATGTTTGGAATGTGACAAACAAGTGATACTTTTTTATATATGTGGGATCAATGATAATATTATTATGTTACTTTATTTTTAAATGTTTTAGATTCTCATATTATAGAAGGGTTATAAGGTAAAACATTCATGAATAGTTTGTGGTAAATGTCATAGGAAGTATTTATGTATTGAGATTGTCTTGAAAACCGTGGATAAAAGGATATTTAGTGATTAACCTTATTTCAAGAATGTAGATTATATTTATTTTGGAAATTATATTCATGTGGTTTTAGTGAACGACATCATGTATGTCGGGTGACAACTAATCAAGTCTGGTAGGGCCACATGCATTGAAACTCCGACTCAAGGACGATAAGGGTTTTAAAACTACCACTGGACTACGTGATATCCTAGTTAATCTAT
This sequence comes from Viscum album, assembly GCA_963277665.1. Classification (NCBI taxonomy): domain Eukaryota; kingdom Viridiplantae; phylum Streptophyta; class Magnoliopsida; order Santalales; family Viscaceae; genus Viscum; species Viscum album. The sequence goes on along the minus strand of OY728150.1, from coordinate 620,587,878 downwards.
AATTATTTATTGATGTATAATTATTAATGATAAACCAGTAGGGTTAATTTTATGTTTACATATTAATGTATTATCCATATTTATTTTGAAGAATTGTTTGAGAAGTAGTGTTAAATTTTCATTCTTTTATGGACCTTAAGATCTGTAAAATGTGTATTTTATCAGTTCAGACATCAAAGTAAATTTATCAACATAAATTTCATAAATTGATTGATGAATTAGAAATAGATAAAACCCCAACTAAGGAATGGAAATTTCCCTTATAAACTTGGTTTAAAAAATAATTACGGAACAACAGGATAATGATCAAATGAAAATGTGTTGTCATAATACCTTTTTTTAGAACTGATGTAACATCCCAGGTAAATAAAGAATAATAAATTTTCATATTTATTAATATTTAAAAATTAAATATTAATTTTAATTTAAAGGGGTTTCTATGTTCGATAGTGTACCCGATACGCAACAAAGAGTTTCATTGAAATCTTACGTTGCATACTAGTAATAAAATAATATTATTTTAAATGGTAGTTAACACATAGCCATTGTATTGGCGGGAATGGATAGAAATAACTAAAATATGATTATATATGTTTTTTAAATGTTTTTACATTTATCCAATAAAAGATAAAGGCTTAAAATACGAAAATAATTCAATTTTAGGCATATATACCCTAATTTTCACTAAAGGTTCACTTATCGCCTTTTGATGGCGAACCGTTATTAAATATAGTTTTGGTCACACTTATACATTATATTGGACCAAATAAAACTCTTCTTTGGAATCGGGACATCAAAATTTACTTTGTGTAAATTTTTGGTATTTTTCCGATAAAGTTCATTTTTTTAATGAATAGTGTAAAATGTTGTATTTTAATTCAAAACCTCGTTTTAATCTAATTTATTTATATGATTAGATTATCTTTTGAATTGGTTTTAAAGTAAAATTAGAATATATTTTTACCATTAAACCCAATAGTGGTCGTTGGAATTAATTTCACTTTGAAATCAGACTTAAACTAGTGTCAATCTTTTGATACTTATTGTTTCATAAAAACACGCTATTTGCTCTGACAGCGGGAATTAATTATTAAATTAATTAATGCAAATAATATGTATTGAATTTTTTAAAATGGACTTCATTTTTTAATTTGGAATATCAAATATAGATTAGGGTGAAGTTTTGGTATTTTTCTGAAAAACTTCAATTTTTGATGAATAGTGAAACCACTAAGTGGTACTTATAAAAACTGATTTTTCGTTTAAATGAAATTTTACCACCTCTTTGTTTTGAATTTAAAAAATCCAAAATACATGGTAGTCATTAATAATTAAAATTTCGTTCAATGGGATTAAAATAATTTTTTGGTGAATAGTAACTTTTAAGTTTTTAATCGCGATTAGAGGTAATTAGTGTAGTTTAAGGTAAAAATAATGTTCTAATAATATGGAATGACATAGAAAAATGTCCTACCCTTATTGGATATGTCATGGACGACCAAGAAAATCCATGGGTCAACTTGGGGACCCCATGGAGCCACTTTGGAAGGAAAATAACATTAATATCTTTTTATTTAATGTTAAAGTAAAAATGTCACAAACATGAGTTATTTTACTAAAATTTTTTTTAAATGGGGTTATACAAGTAAGATTTTTGACTATAAATATTCATTAGAAATATAAAACTATTTCCCACATCATGATATTTTTTTTTATAATTTTTAGACATTAAATAAATTAAATTATTTATGGCACCATGATGATGCAGCGATTACATCATTATTTAACGATTTAAATAAAATGAAAAGATAATGTAAAATCTAAGACCTACACTTGTCAAAAACCTATTGGTTGGGTATATTTCGAACCATTATCACCTTATCCTAGAATTATATCAATGTGGGGCCTTTTAAATCCGAAACTCATTTTAAAATAAAGTAACATTTCTTTACTTTCCAAGAGTGCCCCTCCTCTCCTCTTATAAAAGGCCCCCACCTCTACCACCTTATCCACACTTCCAAAGCCTTTGTCTTGGCAAACCCCTACCCATTTTGTCTCTCCACATCCCTATCTAACTCTTAGAAGCCTCAATTTGGGCATAAGTCTTCCCAAGGAAGCCTTTGAGCTCAAATCTAAGAGAGGTACCCGATTTTAAGGACGTTAAAGAACGATCGAGTCAAGTCGGACCTGAGGTAAGGGACTTCGTCTCAATATCCTTTCATTGAGGCATATTTTTGTTTTATACACCACTTTCTTTAATAAGATGTATAAACCCCTTTTACTTTTACATTTATTCAAAAGGAATCTTTTTATACGAAGCGTTTTACTAAACGACAAAAGGGAATGTTTTTGTCGTACGTATGCGGTGACAACGACTTCTCCACCGTCGTGAGTATTATTTGGTCTTTGGATTACTCAACAAGCCATAATGTTTTTAAAATGAAATAAATACCATATACTCTTTTATGTATTTTGGTATTGAAAATGGTTTTTATAATGGATTTTTTATGTCAATATATTTATGTGATATATTGTGATCAAAGTGTGGAAATGTTTTCTTTCCATTATATTTGTTTTATGTTTTATTATTTTATATTGGTACTTGTACATTTGACGGGTGGTTACGTGATAAACCATATGATGGGTGGTGCCATGAATACCAGGACGGGTGGTTACGTTATAACCTCCAATGCATTGGGTATTGAAGTCAGTAGTATGGTTATTCCATTAAGTGATATGTGTGGAAGTCGACCGTATGGTTATTACATTTAAGTATGTTTATGCCCCAAGTAACCTTTATATGTTATGTGATCTTTATATGGGTTTTATGGTAATATTTTGGTTACAAAAGGGTAAGTAATGATCTTTTATTCAGTGAAGAGTTTTTTTCTACTTCATAAAGGTGAAAAGTATTACTTTGATAAAGTATACATGGTTTACTTGTTGTTTTGATAAACTAATAGTTTTCATTCTTTGTGTATCCCTTACTGAGCTTTTTATACTCACCCCAAGTTTTTTTTAAATGTTTTTCACAGGGATTAATGTGGAATAGGGTCAAGGATGGGATCAAGGGAAAGTCATGCTATATAAAACATGGAACTAGACATGTTTCCTTTTAAGAGTTTTTTTATTCTATGGAAATTTAGTAGAAGTATCTACTTTATAATCTTTTGAGATGTAATAGTTATGTCCTAATTCTCTAAAACTCTAAACCTAAAAATATCCTCAATGTTAATTATTCATTTAATTCAATATTAAGTAAGGTTTAAGGCCGGGGCCTTATAACTGATGGCCTTTTAAATCATCACATCTTTTGGACTTTGAGGCCCTCAACTTTATTTAATCATTCACTTTTTTTTTATTGAGGACCTTAATCACACCCTATAAATATTTATTCTTTTCCTCCATGAACAATATTCACCCCAACCAATGTTCTCCTATGTGGAAAATTAGTTATATGTTACTTTGGGTAACCAGTAGGGTCCCAACATTCTCTTTTTAAGTGAAGGTGTTGTATTTAATTTTGGGATGATGATTTATAGGAATAAAAAATTCAATTGTTAAACCATTGATAAACCAAAAAAATATATATAAAGAGAAATTGGTTTTATGGGTGGTATAATTTAACACCAAGAGATTTTTTGAATTATAATTTTTTTATATAATTTAACCTTTGAGATATTTTTGTTTCATGTAACAATGAAAATAGTTTATTTTATATTAAATAACTATGGATGGATTGTGTTATACACAATAGAATCTTAATCATGCACTACATGTAACATAAATTTTAGCTTTCTCGATACAGAAAACCGATGTTAGCTTATGTTACTCACAAGACTGACTTTCCTCGATGGATTACGCAACACACAAGACCATGTTTTACGGAACAATAATTGATTGTAAAAATATTATTATTTAATAGGATATAACATGGTCAATAAATTTAATATTATAGGATTAACTAACTTAGAAATATATATTTTAATTCATTGGTTACCTAACAATTAGAAAATAATATAGAAACCAGATGAATATAAAGGGATTGATTTTATAAAAGTATATTCTTATGTGAAAAATATGATTTATATTAATAAGTTAAATTATATAATAATATTGAATTATATTAATTTAATTTATATTTTATATAATAAAAAATAATTTTTGAAAATCATCCCATATATTTGATAGATATAATATAAGAAAAAACCCAAATTTATTCTTAAAAGTTATATTTTTATAAAGGTTGTTTTAAAGACATTAAATGGAGAAATCATTTCAAATAATTTTTTTGGAAGTTTACTGGATTTAATATGTCAATATAAACATCATCTTTGAAATTAAAACCTAAAAATTATGTTAGGATAATTTTTTGGTATTTTTCTCTATGGTTCCATTTTTTAATGAATAGTTTAAAATATTGAAATTCAATACAAAACTTCTTTTTCATCTAATTTATTTATATGGAAAAATTATATTTTAAATTATTTTCAAAGGTTCATTAAATATAAATTTTAAAAGTTAATCCAATGTAGTTCATTGTAAACTATTTTACATTGAAATAGGGAATAAAAATATCAAAAGTTTGTACATTTTTCGTTTAAAAACCCAAAATGTCGTCCCTTCACCAGGATTAATTTTAAATAAATTTATACCAATTTTATAATTAGAATTTGGAAAAAATTATTACATATTTTTAATCAGAATAATTTACAATTTTTATATGTTTAACTTAGTTTTTTTCTAAAAATATAATTTAAATGGATTAAAATTATTTACCTTGATTAAGGATAAACTAAGAATAATAATGGAGTAATCCCTAACCTTAAGCCCAAAAAAGACCTATAATGTTATCCAAAATCCTTTGTATGAACATATTTAGACCCTGAAATCCATTTTATTGACGTTTTATTATTATTGTATCTACATTTAACAAATAATGTGGGTGAAATTCTGTCTTCAAATATTTACAAGAGTGACACTCTTCCTTCCCTATAAAAGGACACCACCTATCCCTCTTCTACAAACCTATAAAACCACTTAGGTATAGAAACTCTCTAACCAATACACTTACCAACTTCCCTACCTTATTCTTTATAGCCTCCATTTGGGCAGGAATTCTTCCAAGGAAGTGTTTTGACACCAACCAAAAGGAGTTACTAGATTAAAAGGTAACGCCTTCTCTCAAGCTCCTTTCTTTATTTTCCATCTCCACCCCCTACAGTTCCTTTATTCCATTATTTTATAACAAAAATATTATCCTAAATATAATAATATTTTTTCATTAGTTTCAACCTAAACATACACACACCTCCATATAATGGGTAACAAAGATGCAGTTTATGTGTATGGAGAACTACCACCTCACAAAATGATGATTGTTCATTTATCCTTGACCGCATATCATGGTAGACATTATAATGTAAAATATTTGTATATATGTTATATATTAAATTTATTATTTATTTAATCTTAGTTTTTTTACAACACATTTCATTCTACTCTCCATTTTGTGTTAATATGATAATTTTGTTTGAGGATGTGTGGATAACTGCCCCCTCAAAGCAATGTGATTCGTTCATACAGTACATGGAATTTATTAAGGATGGGTTTAGTGAATATAAATGATATATATATATGATATAATAAATATACTATAATAATTATATATATACATATATCTATATAAATATATGACTATTATTTATTTTCCTTTCAACATGAAAATTAAATAGAAATAGTGTTTATGCATACATAAAACATATCATCTCCATGAACGGTGTATTGTGTTTCATTTTTTATATATTATATTTATTATTATAATAAAAATATAATGAATATAAATTATATTTAAATATTTTTTTTTCATTCTATAAATAATTATATTAATATAAGGACCAAAGATATAAAAAATTAAGACACATGTGAAAAACAAAGAGGATATTACCCGAAGTGAATCATTAACATAGAATTGTTAACAAACAAGTAATATAAGGCCACAATAAAACACTATATGGTGTTATAAGTAATAAAAATATTATTTTATATATTTATAATAAATTTATATTTATTATACATGAGTTTTTAATGAGCACGATGGTAATCGAAATACCTCATAACACGATTTCATATCACTTTTTTATTTTCGTGAGATACATGCTTTATTATCCACCCATTACATTTTTTGTAGTGTGAATACGAACCATCTATGTATTAAAATAAATTTTATAATTTTATTTATGGTAATTTTCATATCCATTAAAGATATTTATTTTATAGGGTATATTTTTCAGAAGTTACCAAATCGGTAAAACAGTTTTGTATCAATTTTCCTTCTTTCAGACTTGTGTTTTGTATTGTGTCAAAATTAATTTTTAGGTGTATATACATCCATTTTATATGATATTTAAGGAATCTACACATTTTAATGATATTATAAGCTTCATGTAATTTACATTTATTAGGTGGAGAGTATTATCCCAAGTTACCATGTGATATGTGTTTATTGAAACAATCTCATCGATTTTCAAAATTGTTTTTGTTTATAATTCCTCTAAATAAATATTATAATCCATATATATCTAAATAAAAATGATGAAATTACTCATAATATGGTTATTCAGGATATATTTATGAATTGGTACCATCTTTCATCTCTTTCAGACGTATGATAGATAATAATGTGTTTTTAAGAAAGCCTGACATTAACCTCTCTTGGGTTAGAAATCTATGTTTTTTAAAAATGGTTCCAATAATATTGAAACATTCTCCTCTAATAATTAAAATAAAATTTTACCCTTTTTTCATTTACCAATATATTCAAAAAAAATATTCTTGTTGCTTTCTAAATAAGGCATTTTTCTATCCTTTTTACCATATAAAAGGAACGTCTTTATTACCTCACATGACATATATGGATTTACATGCCTTCATTTCATTGAAGATTCCTTTGCATTTTTAAAAGGTTATTTTTTATTAAAATGTTATCAAAATAAATTTTTATGTAATTTTTTTTTTCAAAATGCCTTCAAGATTATTTTATAAGTTTTCAAGGCTAATTGTTTTCAAAAAAAAATTCAGGTGTTATTTATAATTTTTCTAATTATTCTCAAAGAAATGTTTTTCAAAACATTTTCATGATTATTATATATGTTTTATAGTAAAAAATATTTTTATATTTTTGAGACATCTTTATAAGTTTTCAAATGAATTTTTTTAAAATATTTTGATGTTTATTTTATAATTTTTCATTGAAAATGGTTTTTAAAATTATTTCATGTCTCATTTAGTAGTTTTCAAGGTATTTTATTAGAAAATTATTTTCAAATAGTTTTATGTATTAAAAATCCTTTTTTAAATACGAAAAGATATCTTCCCCAAGAAATTTTTTTGAATGATATTTCCAAATTATTTTCCATCTAAGATGATATCCATTAATGTTACTCATTCCATTCTAGGAAATGATCTAAAAGATCCATTCATATTATTTCTATGAATGTTTTATGATAAATTTCATCGTTTTTATGAAATTCATTTATCTTTAAAGGGTAATATGTTTATGAAATTTGTTTCTCTTTCACGAGTTAGGCTTTAGATGAAATGATTATAAAACATACGTTTTTCCATAGGTTAAGATATGTTTATATGTTTATGATAGTCATTTCATTTCATGGGTTATGATATGATTCTTTTATATTTTGTGGGACATGTATCTATGATTTAATTATGATATGGGTGATACATATATTTCTCTCTAATTCATTGGGTAAATATTTATGTCTCATGAGATAGACATGGATAGAATGAGGAATAAACTTGGTTTTTTGTTATAGGGATGGAATGATAAATAAACTCGGTTCAGTATTGTTAGGATGGAATGAGAAATTAACTCAATTCTGTAAACAGATCTGGAATGAAGAGTGAACTAGGATAAGTAATATAGTTCTAGAACGAGGAGTGAACATAGTTCAATATTATATCACTAGAACAATGAGTGGACTCAATTCAGTAATACATGGCTAGAATGTGATGTAAACCTGATTCAGTAAAGGAATATCTCCACCAATATGGACTTGGAATCAATTCCTTGACTACTATTGAAATAATTATTGTATGATTATGTGTTTTCCACAATTCCATGTTTTCTTCCTATGTTACACTTTCACATATTATTTTATTTATTTACTTATAATTCATGTCTTATTATATGGCCATAACAATAAATATTAAATATTCTTGAGTTAAGTAAATAATTCACAATATGGATCTTTTCATGTTTATAGTTTTAGAGAAGTAGGCTGTAATTATTACATTACATCTCAAAAATTATAAAGCTGACACATGTAGGATATCCAATTTTTTTTCACAAAAATATAAATCCATAAATGAAACAATAGTTATTTTCTTGATTTAAATTTTCATTAATACTTCCTTTCTCTTACCCTTCCATATACCCTATGAAAAACATTTCAAAAACTTGGGATGAGCATAAAAATCTCAGTAATGGTTATAAAATAAAAAAAGAAAATATTAGTCCATCAATAAATATATATAAATTTAAAAATACTTTTCAATCATAAAACATAATCTCCATAAAAATCCTCACAAAATAATAAGATTTATTTATAAAACATAGAAATCATAAATCATAGAGGTAACTTGTGGCATCCATATCATACTAACATTATATCTTTCATAACAACATAGAGAGTTATATTTGGTACACCCATTACAGTATATTTCCTAGATATATTTGGAGAAACATTAATATTTACCTCTATATTGTTACCAAATGCATTTGAATGATATCTCGGGCTCAGCTTCCCTTGTTTGTCATAGAACCGCCTGTATAAGTAAAAAACACCCATGAACCATAACATAATCGTAACACATAACATAAACATAAAGGAAAGATAAGATTTCCACATTACAATCACAATATATCTTTTCTAGATATTGAAATAATCAAAAAATTCTCAAAACCATTTTCAATACCAAAATATATGAAAGGTGAGTTTGGTATTTATTTTCCTTTTAAAAATTCTCTGGCTTGTTAAGGAATCCAAATATCAAATAATGATTGTGGCGGTGGAAAGGTTGTTGTCACCCATACGTTAACAAAAATCATTATTTTTTTCATTTAGTAAAACAATTCATTGAAAAATGATTCCCTTTTAATGAAATAAGAAGTCCATGGGGTTTATACATCATATAAATTAAAGTCATTTATAAATCAAAATATTCCTCAATGAAAAGGGATTGAGACAAACTCCCATACCTTGTGTCAGACTTGTCTTGTTCATTCTTTATCTCCCTAAAAAAATAACTTAAGTTAATTTATACTTTATTCAGAACATTTATCTAGTTTATTAATCCTTTTTATATCACTTATTACCACGTTATAAACATTACATAATTATTTATGTAAATTTAAATCATTTTGTCGATATTTGGTACTTTAGTAAAAAATAAACTCTTTATAATTACAATTTTTCCATGTGGTAAAAACTCTATTATCTCCATAATATTATTCATATATATATCATATATATCTAGTATATGTGTATTTATAATATTCCATCAACTTTGGAGATAATAAATGAAATTCATTGTTCATGGAGATAGAAAGTCCTACAAACGCAAGAATGCCACTTTCATTTATTTTTCATATTTAATGGAATGAATAGATAATGATATATAGGTATATTATAATTCAATTATAATATAATATTATATATATGTTACATATGTTAATTATTTCCATTCTTTGTATGTTCCATTTATGGTGTGATTGAGTCATATCACTTTGAGGGGAGGTAGTCTGCACTTTCTCCCATGAAATTATCATATTTACCCATTATGAAAACCATAATGGTATGATATAAATAAAAAATACAGAAATATAGAGACAATATAAATATAATATCTATCACATATAAATACATTTCCATCATAATGGCCACCATGAGAGGTTGTAGGGAAAAATCGAATAATCATTGTTTCGTGAGGCAGTAGTTCGCCAAACATAGAAACTATATATTCATATTCATTATATGGAGGTGTGTGTATGTGTAGTTAGAATCCTTATCATAAAAAAATCCTAGTATATTGAGTATACTGGTGTTCTTATTTAATTAAATAATATTAATAGAATAGGGAGTGGAGAAGGAAAATAAAAGAAAAGAACTTGGGAGAAGATGTTACATCGAAATCGTGTAACTCCATTTGATTTGAGCCAAAAATATTTATGAAACTACATTCTTCCAAAGATAATGTTCTAGAAAGAAGATAGGGATGTTGGGAGATTATTTGGGAAGAGTTTTGAGGATCATAAGGGATTGGGAGGAGTGATTAAATGGGTTGGGGTGAAGCTATAAGGACCCGGCCTTAAACATTACATAATCATGAATTAAACGAATAATTCACATTGAGGATCTTTTTAGGTTTAGAGTTTTAGAGAATTAGAACATAACTATTACATATCAAAAGATTACAAAGTAGAAACTTCTGCACCGTTTCCTTTTTTTCATAAAATAACAACTTTTGAAAAAAAAGAGTCATGTCTAGTTCCAGGTTTTAGACAACATGACTTTTGCTTGATTCCACCCTTGACCCTATTCATCTCTAAGTCCTCTGAAAACATTTCAAAACATGGGATGTGCATAAAAATCTCAGTAAGGGTTATAAAACAAAGAATGAAAACATTTGTTCATAAATACATACAAAACATGAACTTTTTTACCTATGTCATGAAATCATAAGATTTATGAAAGACACATAGAAATAATATATCATAAAGGTAATTTGTGGCATCCATAACATACTTATATTATAGCTATCACATCTACATAGGTAGTTACTTTGGAATACCCATCACAACATATTATCTAAATCTCTTAGGAGAAACATCCATGTTTACCTCAGGTTACCCAATGCATTGGAGAGCTATCTCGGGCTCACTCGCCCTAGGTTTATCACGGAACCACCCGTATATGTAAATAATTCCCAAGAACCATATCATGACCATAACACATAACATAAGCATAAATGAATGATAAAGTTTCCTCATTTCAATAAAAAAATATCATTTTAAGGTATTGAAATAATAAATCCATTCTCAAAATCATTTTCAATACCAAAATACGTAAAAAAGAGTATATGGTACTTATTTTCCCTTTTAAAAACATTTTGTCTTGTTAAGGAAGCCAAAGATCAAATAATACTCACGGTGGCGGAGAGGTCGTTGTCACCGCTTACGTAAAAAAACATTCATTTTTTTATTTAGTTAAACCCTTTGTATAAAAATATTCCCTTTGAATGAAATGAAAATTCAAAGGGGTTTATACACCGTATAAAATAATGTTATGTATAAAACTAAATATGCCTCAATGAAAGAATATTTAGACGAAGTCCCTTACCTCGTGTCCGACTTGACTCGATCGTTATTTAATATCCTAAATAATAAACTAAAGTTAATTTATACTTACTGAAGAACCCTTATCAAGTTTATTATTACTTTTATATCGCTTATTACAATGTTATAACCATTATATAATCATTCAATTTAATAATGGTTGTTTTGTCGATATTTGGTACGTGAGTCAGAAATAAACACCTTATAATTACAAGTTGTCCATGTGGTTAATAGTCCATTATATCCAGAATGATATTCATGATTAAGATATCATATATATAATATATATCAAGTATATACATTTATTTATATTAGTACATAACATTTGGAGGTATGAAATGAAATGCTCTGTTCATGGAGACAGTAAGCCGTACGTGTGCATAAACACTACTTTCATTTCTATTTCTTATTTTAGTGGAATTAAAACATAATGATATAAAGGTATATTATAATTACATTATAATATCATATATAATATCATTAACTCAATCCTTTATGTGTCCCACATATGACATTAACGAGTCACATCACTTTGAGGGGGAAATAGTCCGCACTTTCTCTAATGAGATTATCACGTTTACCCATAATGGAAACCATAAATGCATGATATTAATGGAAATTACAGAAGCATAAAGAAAACATAAACATAATCTATATCATATATAAATACAGTTCCATCATAATGGCCATCATGGGAGATGGTAGGAGATAATCGAACAATCATCGTTTCGTGAGGCTTTAGTTTTCCATCCACAGAAACATTATGTTCTTCATCCATTAGATGGAGGTGTGTGTAAGCGTAGTTCGAATAATTCTCATAAAAATATCCAAGTATATTTAGGATATTGGTGTGGTTACATGTTAAAGGAATAAAAAGAGTTTAGGGGTTGGAGAAGTAAAATATAAGAAAACAATTTAAGAGAAACAATTACCTTTAATTTGGGTAACTCCCTTTGGTTTGATACGAAGGACTTATTGATGTGCCTTCTGACTAAAGTAAGGATTCTAGGAGGAGGATAGGTAAGTTGGGAGCTTAATTGGGTAGATTTTGGAAGATTCTAAAGTCTTGAGAGGTGTGTGGAATTGGTTAGAAGTTGTCTCCATTTATAAAACAGAGGAGAGGGTCTTTAGGAAAATGTAAATACATTATTTTATTATAAACATATCTTCAGTTTCAAAAGGTCCAAAAATCATTAAAGTCAAAGATAAGATGAATAATATTATAAATCAAATCATACAATCATAATTGGCCATGTTTTGGATAAAATTTTAATCATTATAATCTTATTTATTTAAATCATTTATTAATGAGGTAAATACTGCATCATTATTATATCCTAAATAATTTAATTTATTTGATGTCTAAAAATTATAAAAAAATACCATGATGTAGGAAATTAGTTTAGAGTTAAAATTAATATTTATAGGCAAAACTATTACTTATATAACACCATATAAAAATTAATTTACTAAAAGATTTTTGTTTATGTCATTTTTGCCTTTACATTGAATTAATTAATCTAAAGTGTCATTATCTTTCATAAGTGGCTCAATGGGGTCCTAAAATCATCCCAAATATTTCCATGGTCGGAAATGACTTCTCCAATAATGTTTGTACAAGTTTTAAGATAATTTTGAATTATTATAATATTCTTTTTACCTTGAATTAACTTAGTTACCTCAAACCGCAGTAAATAAAAGTCAAAAGTTACTATTCACCAAAAAATTATTTTCATCTTATTGACCACATTTTACAACCTAAAAACAACCATGTATGTCATATTTACTAAATTAAATTCACAAAAGTGGTAAATTTCCATTTAAATGAAAAATTTAGTTTTTTTAACTACTACTAAGTGGTTTCACTATTCATCAAAAATTGATGTTTTTCAGAAAATTACCAAAAATTCAGCCTAAGATATATTTGATATTACAAATTCAAAATGATGTTTATTTTTCCAAATTCAAAACAAAAAAGTGTCATTAATTAATTTTAAAATTAATTCCCATTGTTAAAAAAAATAGCGTGTTTTTAAGAAACAAGAACTATCAAAAGATTGACACTTGTTTATGTCCAATTTCAAAGTGAAATTAATTCCAATGACCAAAATTGGATTAAATGTTAAAAATATTTTCTAATTACACTTTAAAACCAATTAAAAAGATATTATAACCACATACAAAATTATATTAAAAGGCACTTTTGAATTAAAATACAATATTTTCACTATTCATTAAAAAATGAACATTATCGGAAAAATCCCAAAAATTTACACAAAGTAAATTTTGAACTCCCCATTCAAAATATGGATTTTATTTGGTCAATTAGAATGTATTAAAGTGAACAAAACTATATTTAATGATGGTTCTCCATTAAAAGGCGGTAAATCGACCTTTTAATGTAAATTTTGCTTAAAATTAGATTCATTCAAATTTTAAGTCTCTAACTTTTTATTGGATAAATGTAAATACTTTTAACAAACATGTATAATCATACTGTACTTAGTTTTGTTCATTCCCACCAATACAACAAATAGGAGTTAACTACCATTTAAAATAATAATATTATATTATTAGCGTGGAACGTAAGATTCCAATGAAACCCGTTGTTGCGTATCGGGTACGCTATCGAACATAGAAACCCATTTAAAGTAAAATTAATAATTAATTCACAAATATTAATAAATATAAGATATGTCTTATTCTTCATTTACTTGGGATGTTACATCCTTCCCCCCTTTTGTAAATTTTGTCCTTGCAATTTTATTCACATATCAAATAAATGGGGGTATTTATCCCTCATAGCATTTTCAGATTCCCATGTTGCCTCTTCAACCATATGGGTTTTCCACAAAACCTTTACCTAGTGAATTACCTTATTCCGCAACACTTTCTCTCTACAGTCATGAATCCAGAATGGTTGTTCTTAATAAGAGAGATTCTCTTCCAACTGAACTACCTCTGGGCTCAAAACATGATATTGATATGGCATATACTTTCTCAACATCGAAACATGAATAACATTGTGTACCTAGGATAAACTTGGAGGTAAATCCACTATTTACGCAACTGATCCAACTTTATCTAGAATTTCATTAGGTTCAATGAACCTCATACTCAACTTTCCCTTCTTAACAAAACGCATCACACTTTTCCATGGAGAAACTTTGAGAAATACATGATCACCTACCTCAAAAGAAATATCCTTCTTCCAGTTATCTGCATAACTTTTCTATCTACTCTGAGCTTTTCTCATGTTCTTCTGAATCAACTGAACTTTCTCTGTCATCTAATCTACCAATTCTGGTCCCATCAGCTTCCTTTCACTTACATCATCCCAAAAATCTGGAGTTCAACAACGCTTTCCATATAATGTCTCAAATGGATCCATATGTATACTGGAATGAAAACTATTACTATATGAAAATTGAACCAAAGAAAGATGTTGGTCCCAACATCCATGATAATGCAGTGAACATGCACGTAGAATATCCTCCAAGGTCTGAATTGTTCATTCTGACTACCCATCTGATTGACACTGAAAATCTGTACTAAAATTTAATTCAGTACCCAATGACTTCTAAAGTCCTTTCCAAAAGATAGGACTAATCCTTGGATCACAATCAGAGACAATGGAGAGGGGAACTCGATGCAACATTACTATCTCTTTAACATACAATCGAGAAAGTTTATCAAGAGATAATGTATCCCTAATAGGAAGGAAATGAGCAGATTTATTCAATCGATCAACAATAACCTAGATTGCATTATTACCATGAGATGTATTTGGTAATCCCACAATAAATTCCATTGATATATTTTCCCATTTTCACTTTGGCAACAGTAAATGCTGAGGCATCCCTTTTGGTAACTATCAAACTGCTTTAACCTGCTAACAATTCAAACACTTCACAGTAAAATCAACAATATCTCTTTTCATTCCATCCGACCAATAATACTCGTGAAGATCTCTGTATATCTTAGTACTACCAGGATGAACTGAAAACGGGGAACTATGAGATTCACATAACAACTCATTCTTCAACTATGAATCACCAGGCACACATAATCTCTTTCCAAATCTCAAAACAAAATCATTATCAGCATTAAAATCAGGAAACTTACCCTTCTGAACCAACACTAACTTTTTCTGCAACTCACTATCTTCTTTCTGCGCTTGCTTTATTCTGACTGATAGAGATGATTTCACTAACACCTAAAACAAAACAGAATAATTTCATACACCAACAACTTCTATGCCAAAGTTTATGAAATCAAAAACCAAAGGATCTTGTTCCAAACGTAACATGGTTAATGAAGCATTAATTTTTCATCTCAAAGAATCAACCAATTTATTTTCTTTTCACAGATGGTAATGGATCATGCAATCATAATCCTTGATTAATTCTATCCATCTCCTTTGTCTCATGTTCAATTATTTTTGAGTGAATATATACTTTAAACTTTTGTGGTTAGTATATATTTCACATTTTATTCCATACAAATTATGCCTCCAAAATTTTAAGGAAAACACAACATCAGCTAATTCTGAATCATGTTTAGGGTATTTTAAATCATGAGGTTTCAACTGACGTGAAACCTAAGCAATCACCTGATCATTCTTCATTAGGACACAACATAGTCCTTTCAACGAAGCATCACTGTAGATAATAAACTCACCATTTCTGGATGGTAGTGCCAAAACTGGAGAATTCACCAATCTCCTTCTCAATTCCAGAAAACAATCATCACACTCTTTTGTCTAGATGAACTAAAAAACTTTTTGAGTTAACTTTGTCATTGGACTAGATAAACGTGCAAAATTTTCAAAAAATGACCGGTAATAACCTACCAAATCAGGAAAACTACAAATCTCAGTTATCTTTGTGGGTCTTGGCCATTCTTTAACAACTTTTGTTTTAGCAAGATCAACAGTTATGCCTTTTTTTTAAACAATGTGACCAATGAAAGAAATTTTTTGTAACCAAAACTCCCACATGTTGAATTTCCCAAACAGTTTCTTTTCATTTAAGGTTTTCAAGACTACCCTTAAATGAATTTCATGTTCCTCCTTACTTTTGGAATAAACCAAAATATCATCAATAAACCCAACCACAAACTTATCCATGAACTCATGGAAAATTCTATTCATAAGATCCATGAATCTTGCAACTGCATTGGTTAAACCAAAAGGCATAAATAAAAATTCATAATGGTCATATTTAACATGAAACGCAGTCTTTGGAATGTCTGTTTCCTTTAATTTCAATAGATGGTAACCCGACCTCAAGTCAATATTTGAAAAATACTGACCTCCCTGGATTTGATCAAAAAAATCATCAATATGTGGAAAAGGATACTTATTCTTAATAGTGATGTTATTCAATGCTCTATAATCGATGAAAAGTCTCATTGAACCATATTTCTTTTTAACAAAAAATACTGGATCATCCCATGGTGATGTGCTAGGTCGAATGAAACCTTTATCTAATAACTTTTACAATTGCTTCTTTAACTCTAAGAGTTCAATTTGAGCCATTCGATAAGGGGGTTTTGAAATTGGATTAGCATCAGGAACTAAGTCAACAGTAAATTCAACTTCCCGATCATGTATAATACTAGGAAAATCATTAGAAAAAACATCAAGGTATTCATTTATGACTAGAAAATCATTAATATGAACAGTTCCTTTATTTTCAACAATATGTGCAAGGTAACATTCATTTACATCTTTTACTAGTTCCTCATATTCCTGATATGTTATCAAAAGAAAGGGTTCATTCTTGTACACAAACTGAAAATCATTCTGAAAAGAAACCTCTTTAGCTCTGCAGTCAATACTAGCATGATAAACAGAAAGTCAATCCATAGCCAAAATAACATCAAACTCTACTAGAAGAAAAACAACAAGGATTATAGGTAGATTCGTTCCACACACAAGGATAGGAATTTTCTTATGTTTTATTTTTGTCTCAACATTTCCTCCAGGTGTATTTACCGTATATTTTGTATTCATATATTGAGATGGAATTCCCAATTTACTAGAAAACTTCTCAGAAATGAAAGAGTGTGTAGAACCTGAATCAAACAACACATTGGCATAATCTAAACAAACAAACAGTGTACCTGATACTACTTCATTTTATGGCCCAACATCTGCTAAAGTAGTTGCAAAGGATTTCACCACCCCTTTCTGCTTGTATTCCGACTTCTTTCCCTTAGTTGAGTTCTTTTTTGGACACTCATTTTCATAATGACCCATTTCATTGCACTTAAAACATTTTACTGACCGTAAATAAGATTTTGTCTTACCATTACCCTGATATTTTTCAGTGCAATTACGAGCCTTATGTCCCATTTTACCACATCGGTAGAACTTTCCAAAATTCAAAAGACATTCCCCATCATGATTTTTCCACAATTTTCACAAATTGTAAACTTAAGTTTCTTACCATCAAACTTTTTTGAAGAGTTCTTCCATTTAGCCTGCCACCTTGACCTCTTATTATTTTGTTTGTCAAAGAATACATGATCATCGTCATAATCCATTTCCACCTTCTATGCACAACGAAAAAGTTTTTCATACCTTTTGAACTCATGAGAAGCTAAATCCCTTCGATACTTTGGCTTTAATCCTAATCAAAATAGTTGATTTTACAATCAAGATCTCGTATGAAATTTGGAGCATAACTTCCCAGTCGAGTGAATTTTTCTTCATAAGTAGCCACTGAGTCATCCTCCTATTTAAATTCTAGGAATTTTTTTCCATCCTAAGACGAACCACCTTAAGAAAATATTTCTCAAGAAACATACCATTGAATTCATCCCAATCAAGAGCATCAATCTGCTCACTATTCCTAATATTTTTCACCATCGACCACCACTGATCATCTTCACCTTCAAAACGGTAAACAAAAATACTAACCTTTTGATGTTCTCAACAACCCATGACATCGAAAATCTTTTCCAATGAATTAATCTTCCCTATAAAATCATTGGATCAGATGATCCTCAGAATGATGAGGGATATTGCCTCATGAAATGCTCCACTACTGACATGTTCCTCTGTGGTTGATCTGGATGATCCTGTACATGTATACCACCACCACTTATATCCTGAGTCAACTGTTCCATCACTGTAATAAACAGTTCAGTTCCGATTCCGACCATCTCATGTTGCTGATTTGGAAGGTTGTCTTCCTCTTGATGTTGTCCCAACATATCTACCCTGTTTCCTCTCCAGAAAACTATTCTGAACACAAAAATATCTTAGGAGAAGCAACATGGTAATCTATAAAAGCTATATCAGTTTAATATTAACATAAAATAATTTATGGATATTGATTTGACAACACCCTAACTCCTATGGTTATCTAAGCTAACCTCTAATACCAATTATAAGGACCCGACCTTAAAAAGCACATAATCTCGAATTAAACGAATAATTCACATTGTGGATCTTTTCAGGTTTAGAGTTTTAGATAATTAGGAAATAACTATTACATCTCAAAAGATTACAAAGTAGACACTTCAACACAATTTCCATTTTTTTATAAAATAAAAACTCTTGAAAAAAAGAGTCATGCCTAGTTCCAGGTTTTAGACAGAATGACTTTTCCTTGAAACCATCTTTGACCCATATCATATCTAAGTCCTATGGAAACATTTCAATACTTGGGATTATCATAACAATCTCAGTAAGGGTTATAAAAAAAAGAATGAAAACATTTTTTCATAAATAAATACAAAACATGAACTCTTTTACTTACCTCATGAAATCATAAGAATTATGAAAGACAGATAGA
This sequence comes from Viscum album, assembly GCA_963277665.1. Taxonomy (NCBI): domain Eukaryota; kingdom Viridiplantae; phylum Streptophyta; class Magnoliopsida; order Santalales; family Viscaceae; genus Viscum; species Viscum album. The sequence goes on along the minus strand of OY728150.1, from coordinate 620,568,660 downwards.
AATCATATATCATAAATGTAACTTGTGGCATTCATAACATACTTAACTTGTAGCTATCACAACTACACAGGCAGTTACTTAGGAATACCCATCACAGTATATTATTTAGATATCATAGGATAAACATCCATGTTTACCTATGTCATGTTACCCACTACATTGGAGAGAAATCTTTGGGTCACCTACCCTAGGTTTATCATAGAACCACTCGTATACGTAAATAATGCCCAAGAACCATAACAAGATCATAACACATAACATAAGCATAAAAGAAAGATAACAATTCTTCATTGAAATAACAAAATATTATTTCAAGGTATTGAAATAATAAATCCAATATCAAAAACATTTTTAATACCAAAATACGTAAAAAAGATTATATGGTATTTTTTTCCTTTTAAAAACATTTTGTCTTGTTAAGGAAGCCAAAGATCAAATAATACTCGCGGTGGCGGAAAGGTAGTTGTCACCGCTTACGAAAAAAACATTCCTTTTTATTGTTTAGTAAAGCACTTCATATAAATAGATTCCCTTTGAATGAAATAAAATTTCAAAGGGGTTGATACACCGTATAAAATAAAGTCGTGTTTAAAACTAAATATACCTCAATGAAAGGAGATTGAGACGAAGTCCCTCACCTCGTGTCCGACATGGATCGATCGTTATTTAATCTCCTAAATAATAAAATAAAGTTAATTTATACTTTCTTAAGAACCTTTTTCAAGTTTATTATTCCTTTTATATCACTTATTACCATTTTATTAACATTATGTAATCATTCAATTTAATAATGGTTATTTTCCCGATATTTGGTACTTGAGTAAAAATGAACACCTTATATTTAGAAGTTGTCCATGTGGTTAATATTACATTATATAAAAAATGATATTCATGATTTAGATATAATAGATATCATATATATATAGTATATACATATATTTATAATAGTACATAACATTTGGAAGTAAGAAATGAAATGCACCGTTCCTGGAGACGGTAAGCCGTACGTACGCATGAACGATACTTTCATTTCTATTTATTATTGTACTGGAATTAAAACATAATCATACATAGGTATATTATAATTCCATTAGAATTTAATATATAATATCATATATAATATCATTAACTCCATCATTTATTCATCCCACATATGGCATTAAAGAGTCTTATCACTTTGAGGGGGCGATAGTCCGCACTTCCTCTAATGAGATTATCGCCTTTACCTATAATGGAAACCATAAAGGAATGATATAAATAGAAATTACAGAATCATAAATAAAACATAAACATAATATATAACATAAATAAATAAAATTCCATCATAATGGCCACCATGAGAGGCGGTAGGAGATAATCGAACAATCATCGTTTCGTGAGGCGTTAGTTTTCCATCCACAGAAACATTATGTTCTTCATCTATTAGATAGAGGTGTGTTTATGTGTAGTTTGAATACTTCTCATAAAACATCCTAGTATATTGAGGATACTGTTGTTGTTACAAAATAATGTAATAAAAATATCTTAGGGGTTGGAGAAGTAAAATAATCGAAAACAATTTAAGAGAAACCATTACCTTTAATTTGGGTAACTCCCTTTGGTTTGAACCAAATGACTTCATGAAGTTCCTTCTACCTAAGGTAAGCCTTCTAGGAGAAGGAGAGGGATGTATGGATATTAATTGGGAAGATTTTGGACGAGCCAAAATGCTTGAGAGGTGTGTGGAATTTGTTAGAAGTGCTATCATTTTATAAGGGAGAGGAGGGGCTCTTTTGGAAAGTTTGAAAACATTATTTTATTATAAACTTATCTTCGGTTTAAAAGGGTCCAAAAAACATTAATGTTGAATATAAGATGACTCATATTCAAAATAAAATCATCAAATCAGAATTGGACATGTTTTTCATAATATTTTAATCATTATAATCTTTTTTATTTAAATCATTTATTAATGAGGTAAATACTGCATCATTATTGTGTCATTAATAATTTAATTTATATAATGTCTAAAAATTATAAATAAAGATACAATGATGTATGAAATATTTTTATCTTTCCAATGAACATTTATAGGCAAAAATATTACTTACATAACACCATATAAAAATTAATTTTCTAAAAGAGTTTTGTTTATGTCATTTTTTCCTTTACATTAAATTTAGTAATCTAATGTGTCATTGTGTTTCATAAGTGGCTCCATGGGGTCCCAAAATCGTCCCAAATATGTCAATGGTCGGCCATGACTCATTAAAAAATGATTGGACAAGTGTTAAGGTAATTTTTAATTATTATAATATTCTTTTTACATTGAATTACCTTATTTACCTTTAACCGCGATAAATAAAAGTCAAAGTTACTATTTACCAAAAAATTATTTTCAACTTATTGAACCAAATTTTACAACCTAATAAAAACCATGTATGTCGGATTTTCAAAATTCATTTCACAAAAGTGGTAAAAAATCATTTAAATGAAAAAGTCAGTTTTTAACTACTACTAAGTGGTTTCACTATTCATCAAAAATTGAAGTTTTTCAGAAAATTACCAAAAATTACAACTAAGATATATTTGATATTACGAATTCAAAAATGATGTTTATTTTGAGAAATAAAAAACATAAATGTTTCATTAATTAATTTTTATATTTATTCCCTTTGTTAAAACAAATAGAGTGTTTTTATGAAACAATAACTATCGAAAGATTAACACTTGTTTATGTCCAATTTCAAAGTGAAATTAATTCCAATGACCAAAATTGGATTAAATGGTAAAAATATATTCTAATTAAACTTTAAAACCAATTAAAAAGATAATATAACCATATAAATAAATTATATTAAAAGGATCTTTTGAATTAAAATACAATATTTTCATTATTCATTAAAAAATGAACTTTATCGGAAAAATCCCAAAAATTTACACAAAGTAAATTTTGACATCTCTATTCTAAAGAGGGATTTTATTTGGTAATTTTGAACATATTAAAGTGACCAAAACTATTTTTAAATATGTTTCTCCATTAAAAGGCGTTAAACCGAACTTTTAATTTAAATTATGCTTAAAATTAGATTCATTCACATTTTAAGCCTCTAACATTTTATTGGAAAAATGAAAATACATTTAAAAAACATATATAATCATATTGTAGTTAGTTTTGTTCATTTTTTACAATAAAATGGCTAGGAGTTAACTACCATTTAAAATAATTATATTATATTATTTGTGTGCAACGTAAGAATCCAAAGAAACCCGTTATTGCGTATCGGGTACGCTATCGAACATAGAAACCCCTTTAAAGTAAAATTAATATTTAATTCACAAATATTAATAAATATGAAATATGTATTATTCTTCATTTACTTGGGATGTTACATAAGACCTTTTATAAGAGAGTGGAGAAACAATTTAAAAAAGTATCGAAATATTATTTTATAATAATTTCATTTTCAATTTATAAAGGTTAAAAATTTAGTTAAGTATAATATAAGAGGATGATGGATCTAAATCCTTTCAACTAATAGGTTTTAGACAAGTTTAGGTCATAAATGTAACCTTATATATTAGCTTTAACCCTTAGTTAACAAACTTAACTTTTTCCATATCTTCTTGTATATTCATATTATATGGTTAATATACTTACTATAAAATGAAAAAAGAAGATAAAGTGGTTCATTAATTAAATTTTTGAAATTATGTAAGTAATTTGGTAGAATCAAATATTTTTATGATTATTGTATCATCTAATAAAATAATATTTGTTTTAAAAACTCATTTATGTAAATATTGACATATTTTAGTAATTATTTTTTCATAAAGTTATAACAAATTGATTTATTAGAATAAAATGCTTTAAATACAAAATAATAAGTCATTGGTATCAATAAAATTATTGTATGCCATAAAAAGTTTCAAAATAAATTTATTTTAAAATTTATAATATAATTTATTTAAATATTTCATTAACAATGTAATCACTACATCCCCATTGTGACATAAATAAATATATTTATTTAATGTCTACAAATTACAGATAAAATACCATGATGTAGGAAATAGTTTTAGATTTATAATTAATATTTATAGACAAATATATCAATAATATAACCCCACTTTTAAATTTGATTAGTAAAACGATTCATGTTTATGATATTTTTATTATTACATTAAATAAAATGTTATTAATGTCATTATCTTACCCTAGTAGTATTAAAATGCCAAAAGTCTATCCCATGAATTTCTTGTTCATCCACGAATCATACAATATGGTTAGGACATCTGTTAAGGAAATTTTATACTATTATACTATTATTTTTACCTTGAATTACCCCATTTATCTTTAACCACTATATAAAAAATCAATAGATACTATGGACCAAAAAATTATTTTGATCCTATTAAAAAAATCACTCTTATTAAAACCATGTATGTCATATTTTTTAAATTCAATTCACAGAACCAGTAACATAATGTTTAAATGAAAAATTCGCTTTTTAACTACTATGTAGTTTATAACTATTCATCTAAAATTGAATGTTTTCAGAAAAATACAAAAAATTAACACAAAAAATAATTTATATATTCTGAATTCAGGAATGATTTCTATTTTACCAAATTTAATAAATAAAAATTACATTAATTAATTTAAAATTAATTCCTTTTATCAAAACTAGAAGTCATGTTTTTAATAAGCAAAAACTTCCAAAAGATTGACATGTGTTTATGTCCAATTTCAAAGTGAAATTACTTCAAATGACAAAAATTGGATTACATGATAAAAATATAATTAAATTACACTTTAAAAAAAATTAAATGGTCATTCTAACTATAAAAATAATTTATATTAAAAGGCATTTTTGAATTAAAATGCAGTATTTTTCACTATTCATAAAAAATTAACTTTATTAGAAAAATACCAAATATTTACCCATAATAATTTTCATGTCCTGATTTTAAAGAATATGTTTATTTTTGTCAAATTAAACATATAAAATTGACCAAATGTAGATTTAGAAAGTGGTTTCCATTAAATGGATGTAAAACTACCTTTTAAAAAAATTAGAGTATTTATGGTTAAAATTGCATTCATTTTCATTTTAAGCCTCGAAATTTATTTGGATAAATGTAATAACATATAACAAACATTTTTAGTCAAATTTTCATTAGTTTTATTCATTACCACTAATACAATAGCTATGCATTATCCACTATTTAAAATAATAATACTATAGTATTATTTTTCAGTATGACATAGCCTTGTGTGCAACATGAGATTTCAGATAAACCCATTATTGTGTGTCGGGTACGCTATTAGACATAACATTACCTTTAAAGAAAAATTAATATTTAATTCATAAATATTAATAAATTTGAAAATATCATATTCTTTATTTACCTGGGATGTTACATCCTTCCCCTCTTTTGGAAATTATTTCCTCGCAATTCTATTCACTTATCAAATAAGTGGGGGTATTTATCCCTCATAGAATTTTCAGATTCCCATGTTTCCTATTCAACCATATGGGTTTTCCACAAAGCCTTTACCTGATGAATTAACCTTTTCTGCAACACATTATCTCTGTGGTCTAGAATCTCGATTGATTGTTCCTTATAAGAATGATTCTCTTCCAATTGAACTACATATGGACTCAAAACATGAGATGGATCTGGTATATAATTTCTCTATATTGAATCATAAAAAACATTGTGTACCTGGGATAAACATGGAGGTAAATCCACTTATTAAGGAACTGATCCAACTATCTCCCAAATTTCATAAGGTCCAATAAACTTTGGAATCAACTTTCCCTTTTTACCAAAACACATCACACTTTTCCATGGAAAAACATTGAGAAAGACATGATCACCTACCTGAAAAGAAAGATCCTTCCTCTGGTTATCTGTATAACTTTTCTACCAACTCTGAGCTATTCTCATGTGCTTTTGAATCAACTGAACTTTTTCTACCATCTCTTCTACCAATTATGGTTCCATCATTTTCCTTTAACATATTTCATCCCAAAAAGTTGTATTTTGAGACTGCTTCCCATATAATGCCTCAAATAGATCCATATGTATAATGGAATGAAAACTGTTATTATAAGAAAACTCAACCAAAGAAAGATGTTGTTCCCAAAATCCCTGGTAATCCTTTAGAAAGAACAAAGCATATCTTCCAATGTCTGAATTTTTTGTTCTAACTTCACATCTGATAGCAGATGAAATGATGTACTGTAATTTAATCCAGTACCGAAAGATTCCTAATGTCCCTTCCAAAATTTAGAAGTTAACCTAGGATAACGACCAGATAAAATAGAGAGGGGAACTCCATATAACCAGACTATCTATTTAATATACAATCGAGAAAGTTTATCTATATACAAATTATCTTGAATAGGAAGGAAATAAGAAGATTTTTTTAATCAATCAACAATAAGACATATTGCATTATTACCTCGAGATGTTTTTGGTAATCCCAGTATGAAATACATGGACACATTTTCCTATTTCCACTTTGGAATTGGTAAATTTTGAAGCATCTATTTCGGTAATTGTTGCTCTGCTTTAACATGTTAACATGTCAAACACTTCACAGTAAAATCAGCAATATATTTTTTCATTCCATCCCACTAGTAATACTCCAGAATATATTTGTATATTTTAGTGCTTCCAAGATGAACTTAATATGATGAAATTTGAGCTTCACATAACAAATCATTATTAAACATTGAATCAAAATGCACACATAATCTCTTCCCAAATATCAATATACAATCATTATCAATGTTAAATTCGGGAAACTTGCCCTTCTAAACAAACACTGCCTTTTTATGAAACTCACTATCTTCCTTTTGCGCTTGCTTAATTTTGTCAGATAGAGATGATTTACCTGACACCTGAAACAAAACAGTGGAATTTCCTGCCTCAGCAACTTCTATCCCAATGATCATTAAATCGTTAATCAAAGGATATTGCTCCAAACATAGCATGTTTAATGTATCATTACTAATTATTCTTAAATCATAATCCACTTTATTATCCTTTCTGGGATGGTAATGAATCATGGAATCATAATCCATGATTAATTATAACCATATCCTCTATCTCATGTTTAATTCCTATATAGTGAATATATACTCCAATCCTTTGTGATTAGTATATATTTAACACTTTACACAATACTAATGATGTCTCCATGTTTTTAATGAAACACATAGTAGCTAATTCCAAATCATATGTAGGGTAATTTAACTCATGAGGTTTCAATTGATGTGAAGCATAAGAAATTACATGATAATTATAATTAGGGAATAACAATGTCTTTTAAACAATGAATCACTGTAGGTAAAAAATTCACCTTCTTTGGAAGGCAGTGCCAAAACTAGAGCATTGAATAACATTCTTTTCAATTTTGGAAAACAGTCATCACATTATTTTTTCCAAATTAAATTAACACCTTTTCAGGTTAACATAGTCAGTGGGCTAGATAACTATGAAATTTTTTCAAAAAACCATCAGTAATAGCCTTCCAAAACAAGAAAACTATGGATCATAGTTATATTTGTGTGTATTGGCCATTCTTTAATAACTTCTGTTTTTACAGGATCAACAATTATGCCATTTTCTGAAACAATGTGACCAAGGAATGATATTTTTTTTAACCAAAACTCACACTTTCTGAATTTCTCATACAGTTTCATATCTTTTATCGATTACAAGACAAAGCTTAAATGACTTTCACGCTCCTATTTAATTTTAGAATAAACCAAAATATCATCAATAAACAGAACCACAAACATATCCAATAACTAATAGAAAATTATATTCATAAGATACATGAATACATGAGGTACATTGGTTAACCCAAAAGGCATAAAAAATTCATAATGGCCATATCTAGTATGAAACGCTGTCTTTGAAATGTCTTCTTCCATTACGTTCAACTAATGGAACCCCGACCTCAAGTCATTCTTCAAAAAATACTGATCTCCTTGGATCTGATCAACCAAATCATCAATATGAGGAAAATGATAATTTTTCTTAATAGTGATATTATTTAAGGCTCTAAAATCAATGAAATGCCTCATTGAACAATGTTTATTTTTAACACACATGACCGAAGCACCCCATGGTGATGTACTTGGTCGAATAAAACCTTTATCTAATAACTCCAATAATTGCTTCTTTAAATGTAAGAGTTCAAATTGAGCCATTCGATAAGGTGGTTTTGAATTTGGATTATCATTAAGAACTAAGTAAACTATAAATTCATCTTCCTTGTTAGGTATTATACTAGGAAACTTATCAAGTAAAAAATCAAGAAACTCATTTACCACCGTCACATCATTAATCTAAATAGTTCCTTTGTTTTCAACAATATGTGCAAGTTAAAATTAATTTCCATTATTTATTAGATTCTCAACATCATGATATGTTATCAAAATTAAATGATCATTCTTGTACACAAACTAAAATTATTTCTAAAAAGAAACCTCCTTAGATCTACAATCAATTTTATCATGGTAAACAGAAATCCAATCCATATCCAAAATAACATAAAACTATTCTAAAATAAAAATAATAACATTTACCGGTAGATTCTTTCCACACACAATGACAATAAGGTTCTTAGAATTTCTTTTTCATCCCAACATTTCCTCTCAGTGTTTTTACCATAAGTTTAGGATTCATATCTTGGGATGGAATTCCCAATTTACTAGAAAATTTACCTGAAATAATAGAATGTGTAGACCATGAATAGAACAACACATTGGAAAAATATGAATAAAAAATATTGTTCCTGATAATACTTCATTTGATGACCCAACATCTGCTAAAGTAGTTGCAAATGATTTCACCACCCCTTTCTTCTTATATTATGGATGCTTTCCCTCAATTGAGTTCTTCGTTTGAAACACATTTTCATAATGACCCATTTCATTTCACTTAAAAGATATTACTAACTTAGAATCAGATTTTTTTTCTTACCATTACTCTGATATTTTTTAGTGCAATTTCAAGCCATATGTCCCATTTTATCACATCAGAAGCACAAACCAGAATTTAAAAGGAATTCCCCAGTGTGCATTTTACCTAAATTTTCACAAACTGTAAACCAAATATTCTTACCATCAAACTGTTTTGAAGATTTATTCCCTGTCATCCACCCCCTTGACCTCTTATTTTATTCTTTTTAAAAGAACACATGATAATCAGAAAACTCCATTTCCACCATCTCTGCACATCGAACATGTTTTTCATAACATTTGAAGTCACGAGAAGCTAAATCCCTTATATACATTGGATTTTATCTAGATTAAGAATGATTGATTTTTCTATCAGTATCTCATATGAAATTTGGAGCATACCATTCCAGTCAAGTGATTTTTGTTCCATGAGCATTTACTTATTCATCCTCCTCCCTCAATTACAATAATTTTTTATCGATTTTAATTCAAACCACATTAAGGAAATATTTCTCAAGAATCATAACTTTCAATTCATCCCAATCAAGAGCATAAATCTCCCCACTACCCTTGATATTTTTAACCATCAACCTCCACTAATCAGATTCACCTTCAAAATGGTAAACAACAAGACTAACCTTTTGATGTTCTGAACAACCATTGAAATCAAAAATCTTTTCCAATGATTTAATATACACTCCAGATATTATAGGGTTAGATGATCCGTTGAATGATGGGGGATGTTGCCTCATGAAATGATCCACTACTGACATGTTCTTTTGTGGTTTATCTGGATGATATCATGCACCACCATTTATAGCCAGAGTCAATTGTGCCATCACTACAAAAAACTATTCATTTCTGATTCTGACAATCTTTGGTTTCTGATTTTTAATGTTGTTTTCCTCTTGATGTTGTCCTATCATAGCTGCCTGGTTTCCCATATGGAAAACCATTATGAACAATGAAATATCATAGGTGAAGCAAAATGGTAATCTTCAAATGCTAAATCATTTCAATCTTACCATAAATTAATTTATGGATATTAATTTAACAATATCAACCTCTTAAAGTTTTCTAAACCGACCTATGATACCATCTATAAGGCCCTAGGCTTCAACATTACATAATCATGAGTTAAGTCAAGAATTGAAATTGATGATCTTTCCAGTTTTATTGTTTTAGTGAATTATGCTGTAACTATAAAATTACATCTCAAAAATTAAAAAGTAGACACTTCTACTCTATCCATTTTTTCACAATAATAAATCTACTTAAATAAAAAAAGAGTTTTTTTCTTGATATAAATCTTATTGAATAACTAATTTCTCTTAACAATCCTTATACCCTATGAAAAACTTTTCAAAAACAATGGGATGAACATAAAAATATCAGTAAGGGTTATAAAATAATGAAATAAAACATTAGTCCATCAATACATATAAATCAACGAAATAAAAATTTTCATTCATAAAACATAATATCTTTAACATACCTAAAAAAATGTAATATTTATGGATAACACATAGAAATCATAAGTCCTATAGGTAACTTATGGTATCTATATCATACTTACATTATAGCTTTAACAGCTACATAGGGAGTTACGTTTGGAATACCCATCAAATTATATTACTTAATTCTCTTAGGAGAAACATTAAAATTTACTTCTACTATGTTACCCCATGCATTAGAGAGATATCTCAGTATCACCTACCATAGGTTTATCACGAAACCACCCGTATATGTAAACAATGCCCAAGAACTATAACATAATCACAACACATAACAGAAGCATAAAGGAAAGATAAAATATACATATTGCAATCACAATATGTAATTTCGAGATATTGACATAATCAATGCTGTCTCAAAACCATTTTCAATATCAAAAAACATGAAAAGGGTATATGGTATTTATTTTCCTTTTAAAAATGTAATTTCTTGTTAAGGAAGCCAAATATCAAATAATGTTCATGTTGGTGGAAAGGTCATTGTCACTACAGACGTTATATTGGATAATTCTTTTTTCAGTAAAAAATTATTAGAAAAAATATTCCCTTTTAATTCAATGAAAAGAAAATGGAGTTTACACATCGTAAATTGGTAAGTCTATTATAAATCAAAATATGCATCAATGAAAAGGGATTGAGGCGAAGTCCCTTACCTAGTGTCCAACTTGTCTTGTTTGTTCTTTATATCCTTCTATACTATACATAAGTTAATTTCTAACTTCCTCATAACCTCTTCATGTTTATAATCCCTTTTTATATCACTTATTACAAACTTATAAACAGTACATAATTAATTCAGTTAATATCGGTCGTTTTGTCGATATTTGGTACTATAGTAAAAATGATCTTTTTATAATTACAATTTGTCCATGTGGTCAAAAGATCATTATCTCCAAAATATTATTCATATATATAATATATATCCATTATATATTTATTTATAATATTCCATAACATTTGGAAATAAGAAATGAAATGCACAGTTCTTGGAGACGGTAAGGTGTACGTACGCATGAACACTAGTTTTATTTATATTTCATATTTAATGGAATGAAAACATAATGATACATAGTTATATTTTAATTAAAGTATAATATCATATTTTATATATGTAACATACGTTCATTAACTTCATCCTTTATACATTCTATGTATGGCATGAACAAGTGATCTCACCTTGAGGGGCGGTATTCCGCACTTCCACAAATGAAATTATCGTATTTACCAATTATAGAAACCATAAATGTATGCTATAAATTAAAAAATCCAGAATCATAGTGAAAATATAAATATAATATATATCATATATAAATATAGTTCTATCATAATGGACACTATAAGAGGTGGTAGGGAATAATCTAACAATCATCGTTTCGTGAGACACTAGTTCACCGTACACAGAAACTGTATGTTCTTATCCAATAGATGGAGGTGTGTGTAAGTGTAGTTAGAATCCTTATCATAGTAACATCCTAGTATATTTAGTATAATGGTTCAGTTATTTAATCAAATAATAATAATATAATAGGTATTGGATAATAAAAATAAAAGAAACGAACTTGAGAAAAGACGTTACCTCTACAATGGGTAACTCCCTTCGATTTGTGCCAAAAATATTTTTTGAATTGCCTTAGGACCAAGGTAAGGCTACCAAGAGGGAGCTTGTTTTGTTGGGATATTATTTGGGCAGAGGTTTTATGTGATAAGGGGCTTAAGAGGTGTGATTAAATTGGTTAGGTGAATCCCTTTTATAAGAGGGAGGAGGTACAATTTAGATGAGTCTAGAAATATTATTTTATAATATTTTTTTCCTGTTTCTAAAGGCTCAAAAGTTAGTTAATGAGAATCTAAGATGACGATGTATCCAAATACCCTCAAAAAAGGATTTATAAATAATTATGTCAAAAAATTATCATTATCGTTTAGCTTTAACCCCTAGATAACTAATTTAACTTTTACCATGTCTTCTTGTATATTCATATTATATGGTTAATAAACTTACTATAAAATGCCAAAAGAACCTCAAGAGGTTAATTAATGATATTTTTAACATTTTGTATTCCATTTGGTTGAATATTATATTTTTATGATTATTATATCATTTAATAAAATAATATTCATTTTAAAAACTCATTTATGTCAACTTTGAAATAATTTAGTAATTTATTTTTATTAAAGTGATAACAACTTGATTAATTCAAATAAAATGATTTAAATAAAATATAACATGTCATAGTAATCCATAAAATTTGTGTATGTCATAAAAAGATTCAATATAAATTTAATTTATCATTTATAATATAATTTATTTAAATATTTCTTTATCAAGGTAATCATTACATCACCGTTGTGTCATTAATAATTTTATTTATTTAATCTATAAAAATTAAAAATAAAATAACATGATTTATTAAATATTATTATATTTATAATGAATATTTATAGTCAAATATATCAATTATATAACCCAACTTCAAAATTAGTTAATTAAAAAATTCATGTTAATGATATTTTTATTTTAACTTTATATAAAATGTAATTATTGTCATTATCATACCCAAGTTGAATTAAAAGGCCAAAAGTCCCCCCCAAGTATTTTCTTGGTCAGACAAGACTCATCCAATAATTATAGGACAAGGGTTAAGGTAATTTTATAATTTTATAATATTATTTTTACCTTGAATTACCCTGTTTACCTTTAACCGTGGTAAAACAAATTTCAAAAGCTACCATCCACCAAAATATATTTTGATCCTATTAGATCACATTTTTCACCCTTATTACATCTGTGTATGTAGGATATTTAAAATTCAACTCACAGAAGATGTAAAATTATGTTTAAATGATAAAGTTAGTTTTTAACTACTATTCAGTATTTTTCAACATTAATAAAAAATTAAATGGTTTTAGAAAAATACCAAAATTTCACCCTAAGATAATTTTGATATTACAAATTTTAAAATGATAAATATTTTACTAAATAAAAAACATATAAATTTCATTAATTAATTAAAAATTAATTCCCACTGTCAAAACTAGAAGGTGTGTTTTTAGGAAGTAAAAACTACCAAAAGATTGACATGTTTTGATGTCCAATTTCAAATATAAACTACTTACAATGACCAAAAATGGATTAAATGATAAAAATATAATGAAATACTATTTAAAACCAATTAAAATTTCAATATAAATGTAAAAATAAATTATATTAAAAGGTATTTTTGAATTAAAATCTAGTATTTTTCACTATTCATAAAAAATTAAGTTCATTAGAAAAATATAAAACATTTACCCAAATTAAAATTTTATGTCCAGCATCTAAATAAGAAGTATATTTTATCAAATGGAATATATAAAAGTAAAAAAATGTAAAAAGGGATCTCCATCAGAAGGTGATAAAACTACTTATAAATATATTAGAGTATTTATACTCAAAATTGGATTCATTATAATGTCATGCCACCAAAATTTATCAGATAAATGTAAAAACATTAAACAAACATGCTTTCTCATAATTTAGTTATTTCTATTAATTCATTAAAATACAATAACTATGCGTTAACTACCATTTAAATTTACAATATTATATTATTAACTATTAGTATGACTCAGCCTAGTGTGTAACATGATATTTCAAAGAAACTCATTATTGTGTGTCGGGTATCCTATCATATATACTATTCCCTTTAAAGTAAAATTAATATTTAATTCAAAAATATTAATAAATATGAAATTTTCATATTATTTATTTACAAAGGATGTTACACTTATGAATTTCCAAGATTTATGCCATGTTTCTTGTATATGATCTTTGATATGCAAGGTTTGATAGACTATTTTCACGATCATGTTCTCAAACCCTTGGACTCATGATTACACCAACATATCTCCCATTTTACCCTTAATAAGAATTTGAGGCCACCCATTTTATGTTTACTTCCCATGGTTACGATGATATGTATTATGTTTCATGTGTCTAAGAAGGGTAATAGTAAAAAAGAACCCAATGGAAGATAATATAACTCATTTATGTACTAGTGTTTATGTTTTCTATGTTTCCCGATGAACTAGTCGAGTGCAGTATTTGGGAATCTTTTTTATAATGTTTTATTCATTATGAAAATGTAATTTAATTATTATTTATGAAATGCGAGGGTTGATATTGAAACATTCCTCATTGTGATTTAGAAGGATGTGTCAATGATCAATTGTATTGATGATCGTGATCTAAAGAAGATCACGATAATGAAAAATAATCCTCTAAAAAGAATGAAGTTTTATTCGATCAGTTGCATGGGTCCTATTATATCTCTAATATTGATAATTGGTCATGATATTGTCATGTAAAAGTGAATAAGGTGGATATCCCAAATACTTATTTTCATATAAGGTTCAAGAACATTGAGTCCATATTGATGCAATTTAGACTCACTAATAATCTATCTATTATCAATGACTTTAGGAATAATTTTTTTAGGAATCACCTCCACTAATGGGTGGTATTAAATATAGATGAAATTTTTGTCCACTCCAAATGAAAGGAGGAACATGAATATCATTTAAATTATATAACGAAGACTTTGTTAAAGGAAAATGTATTTTTAATGTACAGTAAATGTGAGTTTTGGTTGGAGAATGTAATATTATTGTGGAATCTTACCACAAATAATACGATATCTATATATCTATATATAATATAGGTAATTAAATGATGCCTCAAAATAATATATATGATGGATATCCATAGATTATATGGATTAGTTGGGTACTATCATGAATTTGTGATAAACATCTCATGACATTCAATCAATCTAACCAAGATAACTCAAAAGGGAGTCATGTTTTTTTGAATCATTAATGTAAGTAGATGTTGAAATATTTACTTAAGAGGATAATCTCCATACCTATTCTCACATTACACACTATTAGGGAATTATTTTTAACTTACAACGAAGAATCCAAAAACGGCTTGGGTAGTGCACTAATGAATGATAAAAATATTATAACCTACGGATCACACCAAATAAATATCCATGAGAGTAACTACTAACTCCATGATCTTGAATTGGATATAGTGATATTTAATTGAATATTATTAGAAATTATCTCTATAGTTAGATGTGTGACATATATATGTATCCTAAAAGGATCAAGTATATATTTTCACAATCCGATATCAATATACATCAATAAATGTGGATAGATATTATCAAAGATTATGATTTTTCAATCCTTTACCATATTAGTAAGGTGAAAAATATTACTATTTCTCTAATTAAAAAGGATCACACAACCCTTTCAATGATTATTCTAATGAACCAAGAATTATTTACATGGAAATTACATTAATTTGGCAGAAAAAATAATACATTAAAGAAAGACACCCAAATACTTAATTAGTTAATTGCTTAAAAAACATGGAACAAAAAAATATAATCTATTTGAAGATCTTTAATGTTTCCAACAATGATCTTACCCTTTTTGTACTCCTACCTAAATTATTTTATAACCTAGGGAAAGGAAGAAATGTGAGAGAGTGATATTAGATGTTCAGTAAGAGTAAACAAGGGTAATATGTAAACATTAAAATGAGCATAAAGGTTATGAGAATGTGATCATAAAATTACAAGGACACTCCCCATATACCATAGGTAATATTGAATCATAAGGAAATCAATGAAAATAATCCATAATATCATAAAATTGACACAAGCCATGAAATTGTGCCATACACATAAACTTTTAACTTTGCTAACATGTATAAATAGTAAAAGGATCACTCATTAAGGTCATGAAATTAGGCCCCTGCACAAACATATGGACATGGATACCTGGTCCACTAATAAAATTATGGACACGCAAACTAGGTCAATTAATATAATTGTGAACTTGAAATCAGGTTCACGCATAACATATATACATAATGTATTATACATACTTACCCAATGAATATTAGGGATACATAGGCTCCACACATTTCAAAATTAAATCATACATATGTGTTCCACAAAAAAATCATTTATCATATCATAATCCATGAAAGAAAATGGGTTTCTTCAACATTGTTCCATCATAAAATAATCCGTAGAAAATGAATGGATTTCATAAATATTTTTCCATCCTAAACATAATTAACCATATTAATAATATGGTTAATATACATAAAATCTATCCTTATTAAATATTTTCATCCTAGATGGAAAACAATTTTAATAATACACTTGAAATTTATTTTTGAGGAAAATAAATTTTCTTCTCTAAAATCATTTTCTTTTCCTAAAACACCACACAATATTGAAATAAAACTATTTCTTTGAAGATAAACATGAAAAAATGTAAGGTAAGTTTCCTGAAAATATGGTGTTCTGAAAGGGTAAAAATCTATTCATTCCATATAAGTTAACAATAATCTTCTCGTATATATGCTGGAAATGTAAAAAAGTACCTTGTTTGGAAAATAAAAGAAGGATTATTTTCAAACCATTTGTTAAAAAAAATAAAATTGGTAAAAATGACCTTGAAAATACATAAGAGAAAATTAAAAGATTTTATGAATTATTTTATATAAAACATGGACATTGATGATAAATAAACCCATTTAATACTTACATATAAACAATTTTGAATAAAAATAAGATTGGAAAATTATCACTTACCTTAGGCCTGATATCCATTGAATTTATCTAAAAATAATGTATAATGATTTAAATGATTTAATTTACTTATTACCAAATCATTGTCATTTGTATTATATCATATATTCCCATATTATCATCTGTTTGTTAATAACATTTCATTTTTAATCCTTATTTGGGTACTAACTACTTCATTTTCATATGCATGTTTTGTCGAATATGATTATGGTATTCTTATTAGGTCATATATTTATCATCAAAACAATTAAATTAAAATAATATATACTATATTTATTACTTCATTTCATTTATATAACAATACTTTAATGTATATTTGGTAGAATGAATCACATCTCATCGTGGTGATGAAAGGTTGATTGTACGCACAAGCGATGATATAATTTTCGTAATTGTGAAATGTTATGGAAGTGCATGGTATAAATTTTCTTCCAAAATCCATTTAATGTTATATTAATAATATATAGTTATTTTTCCCATCATTTCACCCATCCAAGTTAGGTGGTGGGGTAAAACATATTGCACCTCATTGTGGAGACGGTATGGCGTACATACACACAAGTAGTGATTTCATTTATCGTAGGATGGGTAGAAGGTAGAATATGGTAATTGAAAAACCATAATAACATATAATAATATACTTCATACTGGAGTTATTATATTATAATGGAAAAAAATAATAAGAAGTAAAAGTAGAAATGAGTTTTAAAGAGACTGTAAGAAAGTTATCTCTTCTTTGACGATCACCCTCTAGATCCCCTCTTAGAGACCCCATTGTTGCAATTTTGATAATAGAAACAACTCTATTATGTGTATAAGGATTTTTAGAATGTAAATTTGTAGATTTTTAGTGAGAATAAAGGATCAATGGGATGTGAATAAGTGATGGTGTAGGTTACTTTTTATAATTGATGTAAGAGGAACTTTTGAAAGTTCTCAAAAAATTAATTTATAAAAAATTCCTATTATACAAAAATTCCACCAGAAGTCATGGATTATAATGTGAGATGAAATAATATTTTAATTACATCAAACAATAAAATTTATTAATTTTTTGGTTTAATTTTATACCTTATCATTTTGATTAACCCATAGTAAATCTGTTTTAAATTTATTTGTGATAATAACTCTTTAATTATTAAATGGTTGTAATTATTTACATATATGGTCTGAATTATCCATAAATGGGGAATTTATTATATTTTCTAAAATATAAAAAATAAATTTCTAATTTTTAATGGTTTTGATGATTTTTAAATAATTTAATAATATATTATTTTTATATAATATTATTAATGTCTATATTGGAACTATTCATTAGTTTGAATTTTAATAAAATCCAAACAGCAATATAAATTTGAAAAAAATTATTTTATACACTCCAAAAATGTCATATTAACCTATAAAATTCATTAATCACATAAATTAATTAAAGTTATTAATATTTTGAAATTTTAAATATCAATTATTTGATATTTCTATAAATAATATAATTATGTTATTAGTATTTTGTCAGCAATTAAGGTAATTTTTTTGTCCCTAAAAATTATAAAAAAATTACCATGATATATATATATATATATATTTTATATTTACATAGACTCTTTATGTTCAATGATATCACTTGTTTATCCCAATATAGAAATTATTATACATATAAGAAATGTTATTGTAAAATTTTCTCATTTTATTTGGTTTTATTAATATCTTTGTCAATTTAGGGGAAAAGTGGCTATTAAATGACTCAATTTATAACCTCATCTGTTTCGTGACGAATTAAAATAATTCAATAATTTTTCCCATTTTTAGCTTCATTTTATATTCTCTATACTTTTATTTCTAACCTAAATTACCTGATTTACCATTTAATGTAGTAACAAAATTTTCCATAGTTACTATTCATAATGGCCAAAAAAACAAAATGGACCTGATTTATATATTTTAAACTTATGAATATAACCGTTACATCTATATTTCAAAATTACGAACACATATGTTTTAATAATTAATTTTAAATTTATCTCATTATTAGAATGAGAAAACTAGTTTCAAATGTTAAATCATTGTAAAAGATAGAAATGTAATTACATCCAAAATCAATTTAAAATTAATTCCATTGAACTAAATTATATTAAATGATAAAATATATTCAATTTAAACTTTTAAACTACTAAATTAAATAATTTATCCATAAAATTGATTCAATGAAAAAAGGTTTTTTTAAATTAATTTTTTTTACATTTTTACTATTCATAAAAACATGAATTTTATAAGAAAAAATCCAAAAATTCATCTAATGTAAATTTTTAAATATCAATGGCTTCTCCCAAAAAAGTAGAGATTCTATATTTATCATTATATAATGATTATATGGGTTATTTCTTTAACTCATTTTAATCCCTGGATGATCAAACTGATGATGTTGTTGGGAACAAAGAGCTATATTCTATCTATTTCCCACATAATAGATTTCAGCCTATGAAATATATTTTGGATAGAAAGGAGGAGTCTCAGTGTGCTCCACTATTTGACAGAGATAACGTCTGATAGGGTGTGGTTTTTAGTAGACTGTGGGATGGCGTTGATGGGTTTGAATCATGTTTCATTGGCTACAGGTCCCATCATCCTCAGACATTCAGTGGATGGCGTGGTAGTAGGGGGGGTCAGCTTGGTGGATCGGTTTCTCTAATTTTGGTTGGGTGGGCAATCTTTTTTGGCAATAGACCACTTCAGGAGGTGACAATAGGGGTGTTCAAGGACATTGATGATTGTGTATGGGGATGATGGTGGACTTACCATGCGGCGAAGATTCTCATGGTATGTGGGGGCATCATATTTCTTCGATGAATTTTTTGAAACAACATGATCAATGGGTCTCTTTGAAGCAGGGTGCAGATTGAATTTTGGATCCCAGTAGCGACCCAACGGTTGCACGTGCGGATGAAGATGGATCAACGACGTAGATCGGTGAAGATGTTTTTCCATGAACGATGGAGAACTAGAGTCGTCTCAGTATGTGTGGTGATTGACTAAGATCTTAATCAAACATGAGATCTACGAAATTCCCATAAGCAATCTAGGTCCTTGGGATACGAGTTTATTAACTGGGGGATGTGATATTGGCCAGTTTGTGGGTGTGATTGGCTATTTTGGTGACCCTTTTAAGGGAAAGATGACAATTTCTATCTATGAATTGGAGGTTGTGGATGTGTATACCTTTGTTGAATGTCCTCAGGATGAAAAACTTCATGTTTTTCTGGCAGTGTGTCATGTGTGCGGATGGTTCTCTTGTGTTGTGTGGGATGTAGGTGTGATTGTTGAAAATGTGTTGTTTGCGGCTAGTGTGGCAAGAATTTGGGAGTTTAATGTATTTTATTTTGTGTGAGTCTTTAAACCATGTTCTATTTTTTTGAAAATAAATTTTCATTTCTCTTTTTGGTGGTACTTTTGTACCACACGTCTGATTGTAGCTTATACATTTTTATTTTCAATAATATTTCTAGGATTGATTATGATCGATCCTGAAAATTCTTAGTAAATTTTTAAATCCTTCTTCAAAATAAAAAGTTTATTTTGTTAAATAAAATATATAAATGTTTCAAAAACTATATTTAAAATTAATGCACCAAAAAATGGCTGTAAAACTGTATTTTTTTTAAAAAAATACTTAATTTATTTTAAAAAATAAATTTATATTTATATCATGTCTAGAAAAAATATATAATACATTTTAAACATTATATTGGCAATATTACATATATATTTCATTAATAAAATCCATTAAGAGTGATTTTATTATTTCATAAACTCACTTATTTTCATCTAAATGGTTTCTCAGAAAAATATTTCCTTTTATTTCACTAGTGTTTCACATTCATTTATAATTAATTTATCACCCAAGAATTAATAATATTTTCATAATTCCATTAATAATGTTCTTACCCTGATTTATAATGATTAGTTAATATGGTAACTAAATGATATTTACTTGTTCTTATAAACTCAATCTTACATGAAATGAATTTTGTCAAAAGGAGTTGAAATTGTGTGTAACACAAGCCATAGATAGTGTTTTATATACCGCAATCTATAATATTGTTTCATATAGAAAAATCTTATCTTGGTGTAGTGTACCACACAATACATCAATAAAATTAAAAAAAAATATCTCACAAAAATCTCAGGGTGTTACATTCTACCCCCATTAAAATCAATTTCTCCCTCGAAATTTGACGAGGTTACAAAGGGATTTATATTTGAAAGTTCATTTTCTATAAACCAACATTGTAAAAAATGAATAAAAAATTCTTTTAAAAATGAATAGTTGGAAAAAAACTGTTACCCAAAGTATATTTTAACTAGGTCTCTACGTAGGATAACATAGGTGAAGATATGGGCATGAAGGAAAAGAATAAATAATCTAAGAGAATTATAAAGTTCACTAATCACAGAAAAGTGGGTGCTTCAGAGAAATTTAAAAATAAAAAACCATAAACTAAATAAGCACGAAATAAGTCCTTGATATCATAAGAAATGATGATAATAAGACACCCATTTACATCATGATCCCCTTTCCTAATGCTGAATAATTTTCATGAGAAGATATAATTACATTATTTCAGTAAAATATCATTATGGGTCATTCCTTGAACAATTTTCCACTTTATCTATTATTCAAAGAAATGAAGTTTAATTTTTCATTCTTGAAGCATTATATGATCATGCAATCCATAAATTGATTGATCAGTCATTCCATCTGTCTTTATCACAACCAAAAGTTATCACTTGTTATCAAATATTAATAAGTCCACCTATGGTGAGATATTTATTTATTCTAAAAAAAATCAACCAATGATTATCTTAAACATTACATAAATAGATATCCTTACAATAATTATAAAAATGGAAAATAAAAAACTATTGATAGAGGTGCACTAACTAAGCTTAACATTTATCCCCCATATATCAGAAGTTACCTCTTTCAATCACTTTATAAACATGTGAATACTTTCATCATGTATTCTCTTGCATCATAGTAATAACCTAAATTAACATATAACCATATTGAAAATATTAATTTTAACTTATATCAAAACTTATAGGATATATTTCTTAAGTCCCAAAAAGTTGTATATTATATCCATGATAACATAACCTTCATCCAATTTATTTATTCATATTCAGTATATATTTATCCCAACATCATTATCCTAACATAAATGAAATAATAAATGTTATCTCTTCCTTAATCATGTGTTCTTCAAATATATCATATTACCCTTAAATAAATTTTCTAGCCTTTAATAATTATTCAACATATCCCTTCAAATACTTAATGAGAAACTTATATTAATAACACTTATATATATAATGATTCATATAATCTTTGAATTCTGAAACTTATACACCTCAATCATCCAAATTTATTCTTAAACCATTAATTAGGATCTATCATCTTTGTATTTCCTAAAACATGAATCATGTCATAATGTTCCTTATACATAATCTAACAATGTTTCTTAGGTTTAATGTAAACAATAGTGGTACAACATACTATACCTTTTACATTCCATTAAAAATATCTTTATCCTAAACAGTATAACCAATACTCATACCCCCTTTATGATTCTCTTTATGATATTTCCACTCAAGAAATCTTTTTTCATAATTATCATACCTTCCACATTAGAAATATTCAAGGATTAATAAGTTATATATAATTTTGGATATTGACTAAGACCAAAAATTAAAGTGTCAAAAATACATATCAGAAATTAAAAACATATAATTCAGGTAAATTAGTTATAATATTTCAATCCATGATATCTTTGGATTAATTATATATTATTTATGATTATAATAAAAATTTTAGGATTGTAACCTATACATAGTCTTATCCTTGGAAATATACCTAGATATATCCTTAAAAATATCTACAGGGATCTCTCTAAAGTTTTCACAGCCCAATTTCTAAAGGTAAACTACACCTTCACTCTGATTCCAACTCTAATGACCCAATCTGGATGTACATGGTCATTACATTAATTTTTTCGGAATACTTAATACATTAAACAAATACATGACCAAATACCAGATTAGTTTAGTGCCTTTGGAAAATTTTAACACAAAATTCTAGTTCAATGAAATATATTTAATGTTTCCATCAATGATCTTCCAAATTTTACAATCTTACCTAAAACCAAAATCGGTAACCCGGAGAAATGAGAATATAATAGAGGTTGAGCTCATTTGCTCAGTAAGAGTAAAATAGGGTGATATATAAACATAAACATGAGAATAAAGTGTATTATAATGTGATAATAACATTACAAGGTTGTCTCGTAAATAACATTGGTTAACTCAAATCATATGGAAATCAACGAACATAATCCATATGATCATAAAATAGACATATGGAATGAAATTGTGGCATACACATAAACTTGTAACTTTGTTAACATGTATAAATAGTAAAATTTTCACTTATAAAGTAAATAAAATCAGGCCCTTACATAAACATATGGACATGATAACCAGGTCCACTCATTAAATTATGGACATGGAAACAAAGTCCACTCATAAGAATTGTTAAAATGAAAGCAGGTTCACACACAACATATATACCTCATGAGTTATCCATCCATACATAAGGATTTGGATAGAGATATAGGTCCCACCCATCTAAAAATTAAATCACATATATATGCTCCACAAAAACAAAATTAATTTGTCTTATCAAAATCCATGAATAAAACGGGTTTCTTAAACATCGTTCCATCATAAAATATTCAATAGAAAATGAAAGGAGTTCATAAATATATTTCTATAACAAAAATAATCAACCATAGTAAAAATAGTGTTAAAATAATTGAAACATATCCTTGTTAAATAATTTAATCTTATATGGAAAATAATTTTGATAAAAAACCTGAAATTTTTTCTTGAGGAAAATATCATGTATTCTTCAAAAACATTTTCATTTCAAAAAATGCCGCACAATTTTAAAAGAAAACAATTTCATTGAAGATAACCTTGAAAACATGTAAGGGAAGTTTCATGGAAATAAGGCATTATGAAATTGTAAAAAACCCTTCATTTTGTTTAATTTAAAATAAACATTATTATCATGTATGTTATGGAAATGTCAAAAGGTACGTTTTGGAAATAGAAAGAAAGATTGAAAAATTATCCTTTACCTTAGGTGTGATATCCTTTGTATGTATCCGAACATCCATTATAATGATACAAAGAATCTCTTTGACTAATTCTAGAATTATAGTAATTTTTATGATATCATATATTACCAAATTACTATCTATTTGTTAATAACATTTACTTTATTACATATTATTTGGGTATTAACTGCTTCATTTTCTTATGTGTGTTCTGTCAAATTAGTTTTGGTTATCCTTCTTAAGTCAAATTTATATTATTCCAAAACTATATTAACAAACAATTTTCCATATATTTTAATTCCATAAATTTATATAATCATACTTTAATTGATATCATGTAGAATTAATTGTATCACATCATGGAGATGATAGGTCGTTCGTATGCACGAGCGACGATATCATAACCATAATTGTGAAATAGTATTGAAGTGGATGGTATATGTTTTTTTCTAGAACCGATATCATGTTATAATAATCACATATTTTTATTATTTCCATAATTATACACATCAATGCAATGTGGCGGTGAAAAACAGATTACACCACAGGGTGGAGGCGGTAAGTCTTACGTACACATGCATTGTGATTTGGATTTTTGTAGGATGGGTAGAAGGTGGAATGTGGTTGTTCCACTACCATAATAACATCTCTGAATATTTGTAATACTAGTTTTATTATATTATAATATAAATATTATAATAATAGGAAATAGAAGAAGAAATTATTTTTAAAGAGTCGGTAAGGAAGTTACCTCTTCTTCAACAATCACCATGTACTTCTCCTCTTAAATACCCTATAGTTTGTCTTTTGACAAGAAAAAAACTCTAGAATGTTTAAAAGTATGTCTATAAGGGAAATTGGTAGTGTATTTTCGAGCTCCAAGGCTCAAACTTATTTGAAGATGTGATGGAAAATATTTTCTCTTATAATTGAAGTAAGTGGAACTTTTAGAAAATTTAAAATTATTAGTTTTTACGAAATTCCTATTATATTAAAAATACCACAAAAGTACATGGTCGGTATGGCCTAAAGTCCTTCATTATTTTATTATTTTGATAACTCAACTTTCAAGGGGTGAGGTGGAACCATTACAAGGCCTGAAGGCTTAGAAAAAATTACATAACTCATAGGTCTTTGAGGGAATCACCTAGACAAGAAAACATGGAACTACTACTCCCCAGCATATGTCATGATATGAAAACTCCACATTCATAGGGCTAGTCGGCTAGCCGTCATATGCAAAGCTGCACAGGCCCGGTACCGATGGCAAAGCCATACCCTATCATTTTCCAAATTCCGGTTAGCTCTGCTCTAGTGAATGTGCCTGCCCTAAATCCTCCCTTAAATCCTTGTCCCTTGTAGTCTAACTGATACATTTGCATTTCATGTGGCACGAAGGCCTTGGGTGCCCCGAAAGCCTTGTAGGACCTGAGGACCAAACCGGTGGCTCAAAGGCCCCGGTGGATGATAGTTCCTCCTATTACAGTACCGAAAAATACCTGATCTAGTATTTCTACAGTACTTCAAAAATACCCGGAAATACGCCTCCACCCAGATTTGATCTCGGGTCTCTTGGATGCCCTACCGATTCCTCACCAACAAGGTTGGGGCTCATGTGCACGACCAAAAGTACACATATTAGAATATTATATTATATAAGGTTGTTATATCATAAACCAATAAAATTTACACATGATTTGGTTTTATTTTAAAACATAAAATTTTGATTAACCCATAGTAAATCTATTAAAATTATAATTATAATTATAAATATTTAAATATTAAATGGTTATAATTATTTACTTATTTTGTGTAGAATTTTTGTAAATGGAAAATTTATTATAATTTATACCAATGAAAAATAAATTTCTATTTTTTAAATATTTTAATGATTTTTAAACAATTTAATAATATATTATTTTCCTTAAATATCATTTGTGTCAATTCTGACACAATTTTTTACATTGACATTTAATTAAATCCCAGAAGTAAGATAACATCAAACCAAATTATTTAATACACTCATAAAATGTAATATTCTCCTATAAATTTTTTTATAAACTATATTAATATAGATTATATTTATTTTAATATTTTTAGTATCATTTATTTGATATTTCTATTCTTAACAGAATTAATGCATCACTATTGTTTCCGCATTAAAGGAAATTATTTTGTCCGTAAATAATATAAATAAATTACGATGATATAAATAATTATTTTAAATTTCCAAATGAAACTTATGTTCTTATATATCTCCTAGTTATCAAAAAATAAAAATTGTTATACATATTAGAAATGTGAGTGTGACATTTTGTAACATTCATTGGTTTTATTAATATCTATGTAATTTTCATGGTCAAGTGGACATTAAATGAATAAAATTATAACCTTTTGTGATAAGGATATAGTTATAATAATTAAATAATATTTTCCATTTATTTGGGTAAATTTAATGCTTTTTAATTTTATTTGAACCCAAATTACTTTATTTATCCATTATTGTGGTATTAAAATTTTACCATGGTTACTATTCATATTGAAAAAAAACTAAAGGTTATACTTAATAAATTTGGACATTAGAAATAAAAATTTGGCACAGATCTTTCAAAATTAAAAATAGATAAGTTTATGTATATAAATTAAAATTAATATCGTTGTTGGAATTAGATAAAAAATTTAAAAGTTAAAACATTGGAAAAGATTAAATTGTTTTTATCTAAATTCTTTGTAAAATATATGCTAATTACCTACATTATATAAAATGATAAAAATATATTGTTTCTATACTTTTAAACCATTCAATAATATATTTTAACCTTATAATTTACTTCTACGTAAAAAAGATGTTTATAATTTAATTTTGGTATATTTTTACTATTACCCAAAACCTGAAAGTTATCGGAAAAATATAATAAATTCAACCAAATTATGTTTTTATATAATGATTCCAAATTATAAGTGTATTTTGTTAAATATAATATATAAACATTTCAAAAAATAGATTTAAAATTGATGTTCCATTAAAAGACGGTAAAATTGTATTTGTTTAAAAGATTTCTTTTATCCAAAAAATTGAATTTGTTCATATACCATGTCCAGAAAACATATGAAATGAATTTTAAAAATTATATTTGTTATATTACATATATATTTTATTAATGAAATCTATCAAGGGTGATTTCATCATTTCATAAACTCACTTATATTCATTTAAATTGTTTTTCTTAAAAACGATACCTTTTATTTAAAAATGGTTTTATTTAAATTTATATTAAATTGATCACCAGAGAATTTATTACATTTTCATAATTCATTTAATATTCTTCATACCCGCAATTATAATGAATACTTTATATGGAAAAAAAATAATATTTTGTTGATCTCTTACACTCAGTCCTATGTGAAATCAATTCTATCTAAGGAACTTGAAATTTTGTGTAAGATAATCCAAGCATAGTGATACATATACCATAGGATAATTCGGTGTTGCGTGTAGCACAAGATTATCTCGGGGTGTCATAGAACACAAGATATCAATAAAATTTAAAAAATCTATCTCATAAAAATATCGTGGTGTTACATTGAGTATTGAAAAGGATCCAATGTTATTAGAGACAAAAAGGATGAACATGGAAAAAATGAAAGGAAATTAAAAATAAATTTATCAAGTAACAACTCAACCATTAATTTATGAATGGGTATAAGAGACCTGTAAATATGATGATTTTATGTAACTAATGGTATCAAATATTATAATTTTCAACTTTTCTAATTTACATGTCTTAATGTTTGGAACCAAGATATGTGTCCCATCAACAATAGAGATAAAGAATGATCTTCTATATGATGTGCATATATCATCCTTATCTATTCATCGAGGAAGAACAAAGATGTATAGTTAATATAAGAAACACTTATTGTGGAATATCATGAAGTATGATATTGTAAAATTTATATCCCGATACTTGGAATTGTAGTAATTCCTGGATGAACAATTGATGTCTTAGGGAATGTTGCAACAATTTACCAAACCGGTATAAAAATGGGAAAAAATTACCATGGATTTCATTGTAGGACACCCATGTAAATATAAATTAAATAACACCATCTTGGTGGTAGTTTATCACTTCATAAAGATAGCACATTGCATTGATATCAAGGAAGACTTATCTCATTAATAACTCACTACGATATACACACGTGAAGTTTAAAGACTTCATGGAGTCTACTATCTGTTGTATCAGGTTGAGATGAATGGATTATCTTGTGGTTCTAGAGAATCATTCAACAAGTGTTGGATATGGAGTTGAGTTTAAATAATTCTTATCACCATCAAATAGATGGTTATTCTAATAGAACCATTAAAACTGTATAGGATATGATGAGATCATGTAAAATTTATTTTCATGTATTTTGGAATTGACACATTACCCTAGTAGAGTTACCATATAATAAAAACATCCATTCTAGGATTCAATGTAACATTATGTTGTTGTTTATATAAATAGGTGTAATAATAATATATTCTAGGATGAATTTTTAGAGTGTAAGATAATGGTAAATGACCTTGTCCAAAAGATTATATAGATGGTTCAAATCCTTCAACAACATATGATACTAATACAAAATAATTAGAAAATATATTCATTTAATTTTAAATTTTATTTAGAGTTTATAATTAAAGATAAAATATTCCTTCGTATATGAAAGTGGGAGAATATAATGTGGTTTGGGAATATAGGAAAGCTTACTCTATGATATGTAGTCCCCTTTGTGGTCCTTGATCACATAGGTGATGTGGTTTACTGAATATCACTCCATCCTAACATATTTCATGTACATGATCTATTATATGTATTTATATCAAGGAAGTAGATACCAAAACCCTCATATGTACGTAATCATGAGGTGGTAAAATTCTATAATGACCTGTCATATTTGGTGAAATAGGTGAAGATCATGGATAATTGGAACAAAGTTCTATGAAAAAAGATATCTCAACTATTCAATGTGTTATGGCAGAACACCATGTTTAAGGAAGAAACATGAGAATCAAACTTGTTGATGAAACAATTACCCAAATCAATTTTAGTTTTCCAAATGAAATTTTTAGAGGCTATTTTTTTAAGGGAGGATAATGTAATGACTCAAACTTTTATAAATGAAAATACTCTTTGGATTGAGTAAATGTATTATAGTTAGTGAAAAAACATGCACCAATTTGGTTATTATGGACCATTATAAGAAATATTTTTTTAGTCATAAAGGAAAATTATCAATCATAATTGTTGATAATATATCCATTGTTTGTTGAACTTTAATATTATTATATATTAAGGGTTATGATAAATTCTAAATGACATTGAAGGAAGGAGTGTTGGTATTGACTAGTTTGATCGTACCTTTAAAATAATGTTTATCCAATATTATAAACATGGTGTCCTCAATTGGATTTTCCATTGATCAAGACTATGTTGAGATTAAAAAATTAAGACTGAATGAAACCATTCAATATCATCAAGATCAAGACCCAAACCATGTTCACAGAACCCCCCCCCCCCATGAAGGGCCCACTTTCACACACCTTACACTTAGTATATACACTAGTGTAATAAGTGATAATGTTTCTAGACCCTAGTTATATGAGTTTTTATGTATTAATTTTAATAAATTTTTTATTATGGTTATACCTTTTCATTATGAATTCATATTTACAATTAAATATGATTTTTTGAAAATTATATTTTTATATGAAGAATAAAATTTCATTTTTCAAATATATATGGCATAAATTAATACTATAATTTCAATAAATTCATTAATTTTGAAATAATTATTATTTTAAAATAATATTATTATTAAAAAAATTTATAAAAATAATATTATAATTTAATGAATCCCAATGTAATCATTATATGGT
The DNA here is from genome assembly GCA_963277665.1 of Viscum album. Lineage (NCBI taxonomy): Eukaryota > Viridiplantae > Streptophyta > Magnoliopsida > Santalales > Viscaceae > Viscum > Viscum album. The sequence continues at coordinate 620,538,432 of OY728150.1, read as the reverse complement.
TCCAATAACTGTTATTGTAAAGAAAATATTATTTTTCAATAAGTGATGTTTATTATTTGAAAGTGTAAATTCAAAAATTTAGAGAATTGTTTCTATAAAACACATATTATTTTTTAAATCATCATTTATACACTATTCAAGGATGAATTTTTCATAATTTTATTAGATTGTCAAAATTTTGGGTAAAAATTAAATATTCTAAAAATATTTGTTATGTATTATGAAATCATAATATCAAAAAAGTAATGTACTAAATACTATAAAGTGTATACCTAACCAAAATATTATTTACTCATTAAAATACTGTGTTTTTATGTTATTTGACTAATTTTATGTACACTTAATGAATCTTACAATTCCTATATTATATTTTATAGTTTTAAAATCAATTCTTTATAAACATGGACAACTTTCACATCACCAACAATATTATTTTCATGATTTAGGTTTTATCCTTATAAAATATTTAAAACCACTCCTGTTGGGTATAAAACATTGTAAGAAACCATGAGAATATTTGTGTTTTTGATTATTTTATCATATCGAGTCCAATACTAGTGTTGGAAAATAATAGATAATTCACATCTCCTTTGATATAAACCCCACCAAACCTCTCATCCAACATCAAAAAAAATTATGTATGATTTTACTATACCCTTCCATATCTGGATCCTTCCATTGGTGTTCCCATTCTATTAAGAATCTCCTTCCAATATTTTATAAGTGCTTATTCAAGGTATATGACTTTTCTCTCTTCCTTTTTAATTAAAATACATTCATTGTAATAAGACCAAATTTATTTCCAATTTTCTACGTTGTAATGTATTTTTCATATTCATTTAATATTATTGTGATGTCCATGTAATGAGAGACCACCATTCACTCTCAATTATCCCTTCCAAAAAACATTATGTTCCCCCGTTATACTTCCAAAAGTATCCTACAATTTTCTATACTAAGTACAGGTGTTCAAAAAATGCATCCCCATTTCATCTCAATGGTATTTAACTGTATGTTACTATAATTATTTTTTTTAGGAACTTATTTATATTTAACACACACTCATTAATCATGGGATTAAATGTGGTAAAATACACCCTTAAATTGTATGATCTATGTGTCACACTTATGCCTAAATTTTATATGAATCTAATGGGTGGGGCTAAAATTATATATCCCTATAAGGCATTAGGTACTGTTTATTTATCTCATATGATACCATGTATGATTCAAAAAAGGTTACCCTAAGCACACTATGTTAGGATTTCACTACGATTATCTTTGACTTATGCTTATTATGTCATGTATTATATTGTTTCCACATTCATTATGTTTCAATAATGTAATCATGCTTTATCATGTTTCAATGATCATGTTTATGATTATAATTCCCTTTAATTCACCCTTGATATGCATATTTACTAACAACCATTAATTTTATCATGTAATGCTTTGATTATTGTATAACTAAGATTCATAGATCACCCCTTTATTATTTAAATCCCCCTGTAATCCCATGCAGTTTTAAAAGATCAATGTAATTTTAAGGGTATGTTATTGAGTTTCTAAATATTTTCCCCCTAATTCCTAATGTTAATATTATATTTTATTAATTTACTAAAAACACCAGGCCTCACAATATCATGAGATTTTAGTATGTCTGTCATTATGAAATAAAACATGAATTAGTGTGTATTAAGATATAGGTTTATAGAATTCAAATTATCCATGACTAGTTTTTGTTGGGAGAATAAAAATCAATGTTTTGTAAATCTCCTGAATGTTTTTTGTCATAGATTTCGTTGATGATACTATTGGTAAAACCATTCTAAAATAAGTTCAATTATTCCCATAAAATAGTTGTGACCTCATGGGGATTAGGGTTTTCTTTTTGGGAATTTCCATAATTCATATCAAGTACCTAGTTTATGGGGTGTATGTTAGTTAATTATTAGATTTAAGGAGAGTCATTAGGAGATAATTAGTAAGATCATGGATTTAACACCCTTTGATTTTAGAATATATCTTCCTTTAATAAATTTGATATGTTAGATAGCTTGTGATGTATAAAACACCAAACATTAATGAATAATTTCTTATAAAAATTATAAAATGAAATATATTAATAGAAAATTAATTAAAAATTATAGAATTAAAATAATAAAACCGAGTAATGAAATACATGAAATAGTTTATCAATGATAGGGAATGTAAGTCAAGTAATTCCTAGATGAACTGAAATGTTTTTCTATAAACACTGTTTATATTGCATATACATTATTTATATGTTAATTTATTTTATTTTTATTATTTTAATCATGTAAAATTATAGTTTATAAGTATAAAAAATGATTTATTATTCACACATTGATTATTAATTGGTTAGAAATTAAGATATAATCATTTATAGGAAAAAGAGATATTTTCAGAATACTATTTTTATGTGCACAATTTTTTTATGTTAATAAATTAATTTAATAATGATTGAGGAATAATTTTAATAATAACTATAGATAATATACTAAATGAAATAAATTAACAATCATATATTGGTTTTTACTAGTTAAGGAATGTGAATAAAATCCATTTAGGAAAAAATTATTTTTTTCTAGAATATAATTAATATGTTTTGTGCACGAATAATAGAATTACTTTATGCAATATTTTGAAATATAATCTAATTAAATTTATTCTAAATTATAAATCTTCATTTAATTTTTTAAATCATTAATTTTTTTAGTCATAATAAATTGATGTTGTATTAAAAATTTTATCTCCACTGCTAGAGTAAAAATGGTTAACGAGTGGGTTAAACTAATAAATAAAGCCTTACATATGAATAAATAATATCTTTATTATATTTTTTGATTTAATTTATAACTAAAATAACCATATATTCTAAATTATTATAATTTTTCCATTTTCTCATTAGAATTGAATTTATTATATTTAAATTTTCTTAGTAGTTACATGGGTGCCACTCTCCACACTTATAATTGGGAACCGTATATTGTCAATTATTAACAAACATTGATTACTTTAGAAAAACCAATACCTACCGAATAATCTCAAAAAAATTCATTCCAATTTCATTATGATATTTATCTCACCAAAATACCATCCTATGAAGGCTTAAGGATCAAGATAAACAAAGACACTCAAAGAAGATGTAATCATCTTAGCCAAGTACATTTAGGTTTATTTCTTCTTCCACATCCTACAAATATTATATATAAATATTTATATAATTACATAATTATCTATAATATACGCAATTTTTTTTTATTTTAATATTACAACCATTTTCTATCTTTGATCCAATGGAAAATGAAAGCTTTTCTCACGCATACATACAAACTATTGTCTCCATATTGAAGCATGTTTCATTTTTCATCACTACTTTACATGGAAGGTTATGTTAATGAAATTAAGGATTATATAAGATATTTATTATCTTATTATTATTTATAAAATGAACATTTTTATTTAACTTTATTTGTATTCCTTGAAAAAAGAAAATATTAGTAATTCATATGTTTGGACTTTCGTCTCCACAATGTGATGTAATTCATTTTTCATATCCACCTTGGATGAAATTTTATGAAAGTGTATAATATATAAATAATACATTTATGAAATGATTACTATTATAGATTTTATAATACTTGGACCAATGGGCATGCACCTAAATCACTAAAAATGAACATGTATGAAAAACTAAACAGTTATCACCAAAAATTATATTTTTAAAGGATAATTATTTATAAATTGGTGAATAAAAAATATAAATTAATCACATACTGTAATATATTTGTGAATATTGTTTTAAATATATTTATTATAATACTAAATATATTATACATGACGTTATATTATGTATAAATAAATTAAGGACAAGAGGTAAGGGTTTATGATAAAATGTCACTTTTTATTTGGATTATTCATAGATCAATTTATTTTATAAATAATTATATAGTATTTATCTCCTATACACTTTATATTAATATTAATTGGTAGTTTCTGGGTTTTTCATGTATTATTACCATTTTCCATCTCTTTGGAACTGAAAAAATTCTAAAGGAATGCTTTTATAAAAACATACATTGTTTGTCCATTAAGGTTGGGAATATTTTTCCTCAATTTCGATGTTCATGAAATAGTTTTATTGAAGTTTTTAACTAAACATAATTTATTGATAATGGTCTTTCATAATTCCCATTAAATCATATAAAAATTATTAAAATTAATAATTTCAAATTTTTTCTGTACGAGTAACTTTAAACTTTTTACAAATGTGTGACATGAAGGTATTGTTTTTAATTTATATGACATGAATTTGTTTTCTCATGATCATGAATTACCTCTTTATTGATGATTACATTAAAATTTTCCATATATTTTTAAAGATAATACAATTTACATTTATCATGGATTTTTTAGTTTTCAAATTTTACCATAATAAATGTATATTTTAATTTGTTTATAAAATCATATTTCAAATTTATTTTAAAAATATTTTTCATCAATGTTTAAATTATTTAAGGATTTTTTTTCTTCAATGGATATGTATAATGATAAAATCCACCTTATTTCTCTGATTTATTGTGATTATTCATTATGAATGTTCTCATGAATCATTTTTCTTTCAGTAGGTTAATTAAGTTATAATGGAACGAAGAATTGTATATTCTTATGGAACACTTATGTATGATTTATCATTTTGTTATTGGTGGATTTGTTATAACCCTCTAATATATAAGGTAATTGCGTTATATATCATGATATTAAGAATGTATGTTGATAATAATGTCTAATCCTATTTACTTAGGGATACTATAAATAATGTCTGATCAAATATACTACGGGGTGATGGTCAAAATTCCTAATCTATTATATTATGGGATTATGGTGATACTGAATGATCCAATATGAATTGGGATACTAGTGAAAATTCATAATCCATTGTTTTTTTGTTTTTTTTGTAGTTACTGATCCAAAATAGTATGATTTCATATGATTATGTTTATGAAACATTCTTATATTAGTTTAAATGGTTATATCTTATTTTTTGGGAGTATGAAAATAGTTTTCTTGCTAATCAAGGATCATGTTATGAATAATTTTATATTATGACGCTTAATATGTGAGATATGTTGTTTCTTAGTATAATTATCTTAATTAATCTACTTTATTATCTTCTCACACCCTTAATCGCTTATTATTCTCAATTTTTAAATTTTGGTGATATCTTTTATATTTAACCTTATTGAACATATGATCTTATCATTTATTATGTTTTTATTCCCCAGGTTATGAATAAAGGTTTTATATAGGATATTAATAAAATGGGTACTATATGAAAATATGTATAGGAGGTATATTGAGTATATTACATGAAATATTATTTTTTATGTATATATTCCCTAAAGACACTAAATAATTCTAGTTATCATGAACATATTATTGTAAAAGGTAATGAATAATCATCCAAAATGAGGTAATAAGTATTTATTTATTACTCGGGTAACCAAGGATTGTAACAGAAAAAGGTATAGTTATTTTCAGAGATTATGTTATGAAGATTATGAGTAATGAACCTAAGAAAACACATAATGGATTAACAATGATATATGATAAACCTAAAGTGTCATATACAGGTAATAAGGATTCATAATTAAAGACTTATTTCGATTCATTTTCATCATAATAGGATTTCTCACTATGATTGTTACTTTTTAATGACCACAAAAACCATTTTTCTTTCAATAATTGATAGAAAATACAATAATGAAGTTTGGGTGCTGTAAAGTATGATGAACATTGAAAATATATAATTTTGTATAAGTTTTATACATTCCTTCAAAAGTTGAATGGTCTTTAAGGATCTTAATTATAAACCTCAATGGTCGTAAGTAGATTTGTTAGTGAAAATTCATAATGGATTAATGAATTAATATCATGCCTATAGGTCCTCTATGATATAATTTTGTGGGAATATGCTTCCTTGAAATCTTATTATTACCCCTCTAGTTAAATTTGATGTAATTTTTTCCACTGATAAAACATCTTTAAATAGTTCCCATATCAAATTTTTAATAAGGATGTCATATTTTATATTATGAATAAATATACGATAATTTACTAATGTAATTATGAGAATGGACTTTTTATAAAAATTACTTGTATTATATGGGTATTACAACCTATATATGGGAGATATTTATCTCATTGGAGGGTGTGAAAAATATTATGGATGATATTTCTATTGTTTAGGAATATACAGAAGTATTTCATGATGATTTTCATAGACTGAATCCAAATGGGGTAGTTGTCTTTTCTAAAAAAACTCATACTATATGTTATGCATATTTAAATGAATCCTTATAGAATTTTCTAGATTGAGTAGTATAAATTAAGGGAAAAACTCCTAAAGAATATTTATGGGGGTTTTAAAAGACCTAATGCCCAACTATTTTGTGCATTATTTTATTTAGTTAAATATAAATAAAGAAAAATGAGACTCTATATTGATTATTGACATCTTAGTATGAATTAGATCATGAATAAGTGTAACCTAACTTGTATTAATTATTTTTTTGATCAATTACATAGATCTCAATAATTTAAAAAAAATTACAATTCAATATATATGTCATTAATTGGAGGTCCATTTTGAGGACATACCCAATAATACCTCATGTACAAGGTATTAAAACTATTATTTTATAGTTATTCAATTTGACTTACCAATATACCCTTTATCTTTATATATATAATGAATATTGTATTTAGATATTTCTCTATTCAATTTTTTGTACTCTTTATCATTTATATTCTTATATATTCAATGCCTAATAAAGAGAATAAAGGAATTTTTTTAACTATATTTGAGACAACGAGAAAGGATAAGTTTTATGATGAATTTAGAAAGTGTGAATTATGGCTATTAAAATTATCATTTCTTGGTAATTTAATTTAATTATTGGTTATATAAGTGGAACCATTAATGAAAGATGTTACTGATAAATGGACTAGAATATTCACTATGACTGAGGTCTATTTTTTTCGATAATGTAGATATTTTGGATGATTTTAGAGATATTTTTAATGGTTTTGGAATCCATTCAGAAAGTTGATTTAGAAATGATTCAAGTTCATTTGAGCTGATGAATGTGATGATGATTTCATGGAATTGAAGATAATGTTTTTAAATACACTATTACTCACACTAAACTATCAAGTAGAAGGAATTTTCATCTATAGTGATGCCTCAAATAAGGTACTATGATTTGTTCTCATGTATAATGACATGGTGGTAGCATATTCCTTACATGAATTGTTTAATCATAATAAAAAATATTTGACATAGCATTTCGTTAAAACAATGGTAATTTATTCATTTAAAACATAGTGTCATTATATACATGTTAAAATGTTATATATATTAATTATAAAAGGTTTAAGTTCATTGTGACATAAAAAGAGTTTTATATTCACCAAATGAGATGGTTGTGGTTAATTGAATGTTATTTATACCTAACACATTAGCATCCATAGAAGGAAAATAGGGTTGATAATGGTTTGAGTCGTATGGACTATTCTAGATTTTCCATGATGAGGATTGAAAGATATAAAATATTTATGAGTATACATAGTATATATCTTGAAATAATAATGAGAGGGTTCATATTCTGTCTTAGTCAGATGAATTATCAAACATCCATTTAAGTGTTGATTTAAGATGCATGGATGGAGGATGTGAAACTACATAAAATGATATATAATGTTGAGGTATTTAACTATGATACTGATGGAATAATATGATTTTAGAACCAGTTCTATTTCCCACAAATACTATATTTTAATAAAGATATATTGAATAAAGCACATAACTCGTCATTATCTATTCATATTAGAAACATGAAGATATATTAAGACATAAGAGAAAATATCTAATGGGGATACATGAGATGAGATATTGAATATTATGTGTCCTAAATTTTTGTATGTTACCAATTTATGGAATAACGACATATGTTTTCACGACCCGTCCCCGGGGCCCCATGCCGTGACTACCCCATGCCCGCCATCCATAGGCCAAGGGCTGATGACTTGCACCAGAAGGGCATATCTCTAAAACTGGGAAGGCATTTCTTTTTAACCTGAAAACTCACACAACCCATGCACACAACAAGATACAAGCATAAAGTAAAATATATAGTAAATTGGGTGAGTACAGTTTGTAAAGGGGCCGTAATACAAGACCAATTAGAATGTACAAGTAAAATTTAAAGCAACTCCTATGAGCACACACCAAAGACCCTACCTGAAGAGTAGGTACAACTTTCGAATGGTCTTCTCTGCAGTACGTCTTGTATAATGGTCCACCTCCAGGTAGCCTCCAATCCTGGCACCCTCATCCTCGATCAATGTTCTACGTTGTCTGCACCAGACAATGCAACGTGCGGGAGTAGCCCGTGCAGGGGCGAGTATAACAATACTCAGTAGGGACCCTGTGACCCCCTAAGGTCTCTCAAAATCCAAAAAGGATAAACCAAAAAGAAATATAATAATCACAAAACATGAAAACAACAGTCAACCCTATTTCAGTATATTCCAATACACATACCTAAGTTATCAAGTAACCCAACTCATTTAGGAGGAACACATAACCCAACTCATTAGCCAAAAGCACAACTGTTCCACAAAGGAATGACTACCTCATAGGTTTCATCACACAGAAGAATACCACAAAGGTAAAGACTTAACTCACACTAGGTATAAATTATGTATAGAAGTATAAATGTTTAGCGATATTTCTAGATCATCTTACTTCATCAAGATGCACTGCAGTTGAACCAAATAGGATTGAAGATGAACAACACAGGATAGGAAGATGAACCACACAGGATCCGTAGATTACCCACACAGGATCTGTAGATGACCCACACAGGATCAGTAGATGTTGACCCACATAGGATTCGACGATGACCCACACAGGATCTGAGGATTCTTCAAGTATAGCTATCCATAGGGTTCCTAAACTAGGCATGCTTGATCCTAGGAGGATCTTCTCTTCAAGCCCTAGGTCGATACCTCAACTACCATGAAGTCCCACAAATAAGTACCACGAAGGTCCGTCAGGTCATAAGGGACCCAACACAATAGAATACGTTTCAATCGAATGTCTGGTCTGTATGTTATTAATGTTTCCATTCTAAGGGCCTGGTTGGATTTAGGATTGACCCAACCTGGCCATAGTCCTTATTTATCCAAAAATCAAGTGTATTACACCAATAGGAACTTCTGAATCCAAGGCTTTCGGTATCGCATATGGTTCGTTAAACCAACGCCCGGTTCTCAAGATATGGCCTAAAAAGGTGTATCTGGGTTCAGATGGGACCGAGTCCGGCCCGACCCGACCTGGGACAACCCAACCCAATTTCGGTCACCCTGACCTAGTCTGGGTCTGGACCGAAAGGGTAGGACCGTGGCAGGCCCGACCCGCTAGGGAAACCCGTTGGGTGGCCCACGGTGTGGCTCGTTGTGTGCCCCGCAGTGCGACTCACGGCCAGTGTGGCCCGCCATGGCTGGGCCTTCCATAGTCACCACCTGGGGGAGGCACTCCCCAGAATTCTCAAACAGCCCATGGGCCATTCTGTTTTGGCCAACCCAGCGGTGCCACATGGCGCCGACTGCTGGCATGCAGGACCCACTGGAGCGGGTCCTGCTAGGCATGATGCGGCTGCCTAGGGTTCCATCCGGACGGTATGCTGGCCACCGCATTGTACCCTGTCGGCGCCAGTCGCTGGTCCCGTCATGCTGGTGGGCTTCTGCGGGTCCCCGGGTGAGATCTGGTGGCCCGTTCTTCATTTTGAATGCATCAATGTTTGTCTCGATACGTCTTCGTCGCATCAAGTCCATCAAGGTCGAGTTCCGCTCAACTAGAAGTTTCGCCCGTGAAGAATATGTCAAACAAAGATGTTGTGGAGGGATTGGGCCACGTTCATTCAGCTTGCACCCTCCGTGTTAGAACGATAACATGCAGCTCAAGTAGATTGAATCAACATAAATTAATTAAGTGAAATCATGAACAAACCCTACCCCGATCGTTCATTGTAGATGGTGTGGTGAATAAGATGAAGACGATGTAGGAGACACTGGCATTCATCGCTCCCACAATAAGCTTCTGATCCGTGCTCCAATGTTGGTTCAACACTCTTGATCTAGAGATTTGATATTCATTGGAGGAGGTTCTTTGTTGGAGGATGTTCTTCCACCAAGAGTTCATCAGCAAAAGCATATTCCAATAATTATAAATTCTAAGAGAAGTGAGGATCTAATCCCCCATATTAGGTTTAGGAGTTCATTAATTGTTCAATTAATGATGGATCATTAATTGGTGGAGGGTTTCCAAGAGTTACACCACATTAAATGTGGGGTGTCAATGTCTGGTGATCCCCACCACCAAATTCAATAAGTGGTGGAGAGATTTAAAAATAAAATAAAACTATTTTTTATTTTTGTTTTTCTGAGAAAACTGAGATTTCTATCTTCCACCCTCAACACACTATGGTTGAGGTGAAGGCCTCCTTAAGTTAAAATCGGCGCTTCAAGTTCAATGGTGTCCTCAAATTTCAATTGCGAGCACTGGTTCAAATGTTATGAATTCCCACTTGCATATTAATGGAATGTACATACATAATGTTCAGAAATTAATTCCGTCCACTACGGGCCTTCGAATCATGTGCCATAAAATTTTGAAGACTAGTAATATTTCCATATAATATAAATAAATTTACATAGAAAGTACATGTATTTACATTGTTCCCACCTCAGGGCTTTGCATCCCTTAAATCCACTACACAAACTCAGAAAACAAGTTGGGGTACTAAACATGAATCTGATCCTCCCACTCCCATGTTCTCTCCAAGAGGTTACTGTACTACCAACATAATCACACAAGAGGTATCAATATCCCATGAAGAACTCTCTCTTTTCAATCCACAATCACTACCAGAACCTCCAAAAACTTTGCCCCATCCTCAATGTCCATCTCTCTACAGTCACTGATGTGTGAAGGATCATGCATGTACCTCCTCAGATTGATACGTGGAAAACATCATGCAACTAGTGCAACTAAGGGGGAAGGGCTAGGTTTTATGCCACCTCGCCAAATATGTGGAGGACCTGAAAGGGTCCTATGAACATCAGAGATAACTTTCCACCCCGGCCAAATCTCTACTAACCTCGGCAAGGTGAGACTCGTAGAAAGACACAGTCACCATCATTGAACTCCATAGGTCTCCGTCTCCTATCATCATAAGACTTATGCCTGCTCTGTGCTGTCTTCATCCACTCCTGAATGATATGCACCTTCTTAGTGGTAGCCCATACCATCTATGGTCCCATGAGTGCTGACTCCACTGGGTCATTCCAGCACAAAGGTGATATGCAAGGTCAACCGTACAATTCCTCAAATGGTTCCATACTGATGGTGGAGTGATTTTTGTTGTTGTACGCGAACTCCTCTAAGGGAAAGTGATCATCCCTGCTACGGATTAAATCATGGATGAAAGAACGCAACATATCCTCAAGGGCCTAAATGGCCCACTCTGTCTGACTATCCATCTGAGGATGAAAGGCAGTGCCCAATCGAAGATGAGTCTCAAATGCCTCATGCAACCCCTACCATAATTGATAAGTAAAAAGTGCATCATGATCAGATACAATAATCGAGGACACTCCATGATTCCGTACAATCTCTTATACGTAAAGGCATCCCATGATCTCAACTGATCCCTACTCTCTTATAAGTAGGAAGTGGGCTGAATTAGTGAGTTGGTCAATGATCACACTGATGGAATCATGTCCCTTGTACATGCAAGGAAGTAATGTCATGAATTACATGGAAATTTCACCCCACATCCACTCTGGAACCTCAAATGGCTAAGCTAAACCCACTGGAACCTGATTCTCTACCTTCACTTGCGAACATGTTAGGCACTGTGAGACAAATTCTGCCACTTCTTTCTTCATTCCCGACCACCAGTACTGAGGTCAGAGGCCCTGGTACATCTTCAACACTCCTGGATGTACCAATAGAGGGGGAATATGGAACTCCCTCAACACTTCCTCCCTTAACACCATTGGTACCATAGTAGGTCCTCTGAAGAGGATGACATGCTCCCCACCTTTAGAAAATCCATCTGGTGCCTGTCTTGTGGATATATGAGCATGTCGAGCCTTGCAGTCAGTGTCCCCATGTTTCTCCTCCCTGAATCACTGAAGGAGTGGGGGAGTGACTATTAGAGTATGAATATACACTTATCCATCTAGATCCAAGTAAAATATCCACAAAGCGGCTAGCTACTCTATCGCCTCACTCAACAAATGTATACCAAATATCTTGTTGAGTGAATCTTCTACTACATTCCCCTTCCCATGAGTATAGACTATCTTGAAGTCATAGTCCTGGAGGAACTCAATCCAACCCCAATGTATCAGGTTTAGGTCCATCTGATAAAATATATACATGAGACTCATGTGATTAGAGTAAACTGTAAAACGTTCACCCATCAACTAATGTAACCACATCTTCAAGGAGAAAACCACTTCTGCTAACTCCAAGTCATGGGTAGCGTAGTTCTTCTCAAGCTGTCTTAGTTGTTGAGAACCATAAGTGATCATTGCTCACTCATGTATCAGGACACATCCAAGACCGATCCTAGATGCTTCGCAGTAGACTACGTACCCAACACCCTCCTACATTAGCCTCATGATGGGGGCACTCTTCAGTATCTACCTAAGCTCCTAGAAACTCCGCTGGCATCTCACCGACCACACGAAGGGTTGCCCCTTCCTCGTCAATTCTGATAAGAGTGCCACAACTCTGGAAACGTCAGGAACAAACCTATGGTATTAACCGGCTATACCCTGGAAGCTTCGCACCTCCGCCACACTCCTAGGTGGCTCCCAAGAAATCACAACCCCAATCTATGCTGAATCCACCGTAGCTACAGCCTCTGCAATAATGTGTCCTAGGAAGGGAACCTCTCGGATCTAGAACTGGCACTTCGAGAGCTAACCATAAAGATGGTGCTCTCAGTGTGTGTCTATAACTATCTATAGATGATAGGCATTCTCTTTATCTGTAGCTAAGTATACCAGGATGTTGTCGATAAAGACAACCACAAAGCGATCGTGGTATGGCTGGAATATACAGTTCATGAGTCCCATGAACATTGCTGAGGCGTTAGTCACACCGAATGGAATAACCAATAACTCATAATGTCCATACCAACACCTGAAGGTTGTCTTCTACACATCCTCATCTCTTACCCTGAGCTGGTGATAGCCTGATCTGATGTCTATCTTCAAAAACCACCATTCTCCCTTTAGCTGATAAAAAAGATCATCTATCCTTGGTATTGGTTACATGTTCTTCACAGTCACCTAGATCAGGCTCTGATAATCCACATAGAGTCAAAAACTCCCATCCAGCTTCCTGGAGAACAAAATTGTGGCTGCCCAAGGAGAAACACTAGGCCTAATGAACCCCTTCCTCTACAAGTCCTCAAGATGTACTCGCAGCTCTCGAAGGTCCAAAGGAGACATCTGATATGCTTGTGTAGATATCAGTGTCGTCTCATGGTAAAATTCGATATAAAAGTCCACCTCTCTGGGAGGAGATAGACCCGAAACATTTTCAGGGAAAACATCAGCGTACTGGTCCACAAATACAGGATTTCTCAGACACTCAACATCAAACGCTCTGAGGTTATGTTTAACCAACAAATATGTGATCAGTTGCACCCTCTCTCAGGTAATTTCATCCTATGATGCAAAGGTTCTCTTCTTGTTGGTGAAGGAAAACCTAGTCCCATCCTCAAGGACACACTGCACATTGTGCCTAATGCAGTCGATCTGATCATGGACTGTAGATAACCAATCAATAAACAAAATGACATCGTAAGGCCTCAATGTCGCTAATAGAAGATCCCAACTAAAGCTATCACATCATATAGTATGTTCACACTGCCATCACCAATGTGTAATCATCGAATCCTCTCACATAGTAGTCTCTAGCCATAAGGATCGAGCCAACATATCCACTAGAATCTGTGAGCTCTGAATGAGGGCCGAAACAATTAAAGAGTGATTGGAACCTATTCCATTAAGTACTACAGTTAATGTGTAGTAGACAAAGATCATACCTCATATCATCTCTGAAGTTCCGTGGTTGTGGGTCTCAACTGCTTGGAGCTGAGCTTGTCCCTATCCACCTTCTCCCTATGGTCTGGGTGGGACACCTCGAGTTGGTAGCAGTAGGACCTCGAATCGTCGCCCACCGCATGCTGCATGACCAACTCCTCTTCCACATATTCCTACTGCCCGCAAAACTCATCGATCAAATCTCCTTCTCCGCCTAACTGGTCCTTCGACTGTCTAAGGGTCATCCATATGGCGGGTCAGGAAGTCGTGATCCATGTGACCATGTCCACCGTACGAGTAACACTACATGTTCCCTCCTGTCCCGCTATGTCTTGAAGGCCACACATAGCCGACCCGGTATCCTGCAGTCTTCCACCTGTAGGTCTGGTCCTCTTGGACCTCTGCATCATTAGTTTGATGCTAGCTGTAGATGACTCTACTATGTGATGTCCGATGGTTTGTCTCGATTCCGGTGACTGCTCTGCAAGAAATCTCTCCACCAAGAGTGCCCACTCTAACTCCCCATCCAGCATTGGGATGCTGAGAGGTACCATCAATGTTATGATATCTAGTCTGATCCCCTGATCGATAGTCTGGGCCCTGAAAAAAGGGACTTTCACCATGTTGGTGGAGTAGTGTGAGAGGTCGGTGCACATCGCTGAATACTGAGCCACATTCATGCTGCCCTGCTGCAAGTGGAGAAGCTCATGTATACACACTGAGCATATGGTCGCTGGGAAGAACACTTCATTGAAAAGGCTCTCGATGTCCGCCGGGATGAGAGTCGCCTCGTCGTGAACCTGGATCATCAAGCTCCACAATATCCCTACTACTGCCTGAAGGAGACTGGCTGCAAGGATAACCATAAGATCAGCTGGTGTCCCTACCAGTCAGAAAACTATAACCACGACCTCTAGCTAGTCCATAGCCTCCTGAGGCTCCGTCTCGACCCAGAACATCAGTGGCCTCTAGAACTAGAACTCGTGCAACATGCTCAATCGGTGTGAACCCTTTGCTGCTGGGGCTGGTGGAATCAGCCGCCCAACGGGTAGTGGTGATACTTGTACACCACCCGATAGTACAACTGTCGAAAGGGGGGACTACACAGAAGCCTCATCGCTTGATGGGCTGTCATCACTTACTCAACCTGGAACCCTGACTAGCTAGTTGTGTCGAGGCATCCTGAAAAGAAACTGGTACACCATGGTCAATAAGTTATACCTGGTGAGCTGACTCAAGGAGACCGTAAAGAAAACATTTAAAAAACACACACCCAAACAATGTTTTTATGCACTATGTTGGAAATCAAAAGTCAGGGTCCTGGTGTTTCGATACTTTGCTCACCGCACCAATACTGGATTCCCGAAACTGAAAACCACACTCATTACATTTAACACTATTTCTGAAACAAAAGATCAATGTTTAATTTCTCCGGTAGAACTGACTTCTCGGATACAAATTTGTCACGTCCCGTCCCCCGGGGCCCGTTCCATTACTACCCCAAGCCCTCCTTCCATAGGCCAGGGGTTGGCGACTAGCATCGAAAAGACATATTCCTAAAACTGGGAAGGAATTCCCTTTTAACCTGCATACTCACAAAATCCAAGCACACCGAATGATACAAGAACAAATTAAATGATATAGTAAATAGGTTTAGTGAAATATTTAAAGGGGCTGAAATACAAGCCCAACTAGAAAGTACAAGTAAAACTGAAAAACAAAAAACTTGTGAACACCTGCCAAGGATCCTACCTGAATGGTAGTTATAGATCTCGTATGGTCATCTCTTCAGAACATGTTGTTTAATGGTCTGCCTCTAAGTAGCCTCCAGTCCTGGAACCCTCAGCCTCGATCAATGTTGTCCATCTTATGCACAATACATAGAATGGTGCGGGCATATCCCATGCAGGGGTGAGTGTAAAAATACTTAGTAGGGACCTCGATTCCCCCATAGCTATCTCAGAATGCACAAAGGATAAACCACAAAGAAAAACCATAATCACAAAACATGAAAACAATAGTCAACCCTACTTAGGTATATTCCCATACATATACTAATGTTATCAGGTAACCCAACTCATTCAATAGTAACATAGCCCAACTCTATAGCCAAAGGAACAACTGTTCCATGAAATAAATAATACCATGTAGGTTTCACCACATAGAAGAATAACTTAAAGGTAAAGACTCAGCTCACACTAGGTATAACTTAAGTATGGAAGTATAGATGTTTATCTGTATTGCTAGATCATCTTACTTCATTGAGAAGCTTTACTGTTGACCCACACAAGATCAAAGATGACACACAAATGATCTGAAGATGACCCACCTAGGATCCGTAGATGACCCACATAGGATCTGTAGATGACCCGAACTGGATCTGTAGATGACCCACACACGATCAGTAGATGCTAAACCTCACAAGATCTGATGATGACCCACACAGGATCTGAATATTTTTCCTGTATATCCAACCACAAGGTTCCAGCACTAAGCACGATTGATCCTAGGAGGATCCTCTATTCAAGAAATCAGTAGATACTTCAACTTATATGAAGTCCCACAAAGAAGTATCATGAAAGTCTATCATTTCATAAGGGACCCAACACAACAGAAAGCGTGTCAATCAGACGCTCAGTCTGTAAGTTATTAGTGTTTCCGTTCCTAGGGCCTGGTTTGATTTGGGATTGATCCAACCTTGTTATACTCCAAATTTATACAAAACTCAAGTGTAGTATAAAAAAGGACCATCTAAAACCATGGTTTCTAGCATAGAAAACGGTTTTTCAAAAGGATGTCCAACTCTCAAGATATGGACAAAAGGCGTATCTAGATCCAGGTGGGCCTGGGTCCGGACCGACCTGACCATGTCTAGGTCCGTCCCATATGGGTTAAACTGCAGTGGGCATGGCCCATTGGGGAGGAATGTTAGTGTCTCCCACCTTGTGACCTATGGCCGGGGTGGGCTACCATGGCGGGGGCCCACCTGAGCTGCCACTTAGGAGAGGCTCCCTCCCGGAATTCTCGAACGGACCGAGGCTCATTCTGTTCAGGACAACCTAGCAGTGCCACGTAGCACCACATGCTGGATCACAAGAACCGCTGGAGAGGGTCCTTCTCAGCGTGACACGGCCCACCGGGTGCAAGCCACCCTCCAGGCGCGTCGCCCCAGCTCAGAAGTTGCGGCCTCCAACACCAACGACGTGACGACAGACTACCCCAGCTTCCACGAGCCTGGCCGCCGCCCTCCTTCGCCATGGCCGATGGGCCGCAACCTCATTCGGTGATGTGGTTGCACTGCCGCCACCATCACAGTCGGCCTATGTGTCGGCCGTCCCCTTATACCATGCCGGAGCTAGTCGTCAGCGTAGGTCGTCGACGTCATCGCACCAACGGGCTTCCGCGGGTCACTGGGTGAGATCTAGTGACCCATTATTCATTATAAAGGCATCAATGTTCATCTCGGGATGCCGTTGTCGCATGAAGTCCATCAAGGTAGATTTCTGCTCAACCTGATGTTTCACCCGAGAAGAACACGTCAAACCACGAAGTAACAGAGGGATCATGCCACATTCATTTGGCTCGCACCCTATGCGTTAGACCGATAGAATGTGGATCAAGATATTGGATCAACCTAAATTAATGAAGAGAAATCACAAACAAACCCTACCACCATATTTTTTTGGTGGTGGCATGAGGAAGAAGATGAAGACGATGAATGAGATGCTGGCGTTCGTCACTCCCGCAATATGCCTCTGATCCGTGCTCCATCATTGGTTTAACGCTCTTTATCTAGAGAATAGTTCTTAATTGGAGGAGGTTCTTCGTTGGAGGATGTTCTTCTACCAAGAGTTCTTCAGAAAAATCATTTTCCAACAATTCTCAATTCTAGGAGAAGTGAGGACCCAATCCCCCCAAAATTAAGTTTAAGTGTTCATTAATTATTCAATTAATTATGGTTCAATAATTTGTGGAGTGTTTCCAAGAGTTACACCACATTAAAAGAGGGGTTTCAAGGTTGGGTGGTCCCCACAGCCTAATTTAAAAAGTGGTGGAGTGATTTCAAATAAAAATAAAACAATTATTTTATTTTTATTCCTCTGAAAAAACTGAGATTTCCATCTTCTACCATCGACCACCTACGATTGAGGCAAAGGCCTCATTAAGTGAAAATTGGCACTGTGAGTTCAACGGTGTCCTCAGAATTCAATTCTGAGCACTGGTTCAAAAGTTACTAATTCCCACTCGCATGTTAACTAAAAGTACTTAAATAAATATCTGAAATTCATTCCAGAAACTCCAGGCCTTAGAATCATGTGCTGTTAAATTTCACAGACTCGTAATATTTCCATATAATTAAAAAAATTACATAGAAAAATCTGGGTCTTTACATTTCCCCACCTCAGGGATTTGCGTCCCCGAAAGACACAACACAAACTAGGGAAACAAGTGGGGGTACTTAGCACAAAAATGAGCCTCCCACTCCCATGTGATCTCCTGGAGGTGCCTGTACTACCAACGTATGCACGCCAGAGGTATTGATCACCCACATAGGACTCTATCTTGTTGATCCTCAATCTTTACTGAAACCGCCAAAAATGTCACCTCATCCTAGATATCCAGATCGCCTCAGTCAATGATGTGCGAAGGATCATACATGTACCTTCTCAGCTAGGATACGTTGAAAATGTTGTGCACCCGCTGCAAATGATGGAGAAGTTCTAGGTTGTATTCCACCTCTCCAACTCTGCTGAGGACCTAAAAGGGTCCTATGAACCTCTGAGATAACTTGCCGCCCCGAACAAATATCTTCAAACCTCATCGAGGTGAGACTCGTAGAATGACATTTTCACCATCCTTGAACTCCAGAGGTCTTTGTCTTCTAGAAACATAAGACTTATGCCTGCTCTATGCAGTCTTCATTCGCTCCTGAATGATCTACACCTTCTCTTTAGAAGCCCGTACAATCTCTAGTTCCATGAGTGCTGACTCCCATTGGTTAGTCCAGCACATATGTGATATGCATGGTCAACTATACAATTCCTCAAATGGTTTCATACCGATGGTGGAGTGATAGATGTTGTTGTACGGGAAGTCCACCAATAGAAAGTGATCCTCTCAGCTATGGGAGAAATCAAAGATGCAAGAACGCAATATGTCCTTGAGGGCCTAAATGGTTTGCTCTGTCTGACCATCCATCTGAGGATGAAAGGCGGTGCTCAATCGAAGCTAAGTCCCGAAAGCCTCCTGCAACCCCTTCTATAGCCTGGAAGTAAAATGTGCATCATGATGAGATTCAATCATTGAGGGTACTCCATGACTCCGTACAATCTCCTATACGTAGAGGCGTCCCAAGCTCTATACTGATCCCTTTTATTTGATAGGTAGGAAGTGGGATGATTTGGTGAGTTGGTCAACGATCACCCAGATGGAATCATGTCCCTTGGACATGCATGGAGGTCATGTCACAATGTACATGGAAATTCCATCCCACTTCCACTCTGGCACCTCATGTGGCTAGGCTAAACCCGATGGAACCTAATTCTCGGTGTTCACATTCGGACCAGTGAGGCATCGTGAGACTAATTCTACCACTGTTTGCTTCATTCCCAACCACCAGTACTGAAATCAGAGCTCCTACTACATATTCTCAACTCCTGGATGATCTTCTAGAAGGGATTTATGGAACTCTTTCAACACTTCCTCACATAACGCTACCAGTTCCTTAGTACATTCTCTGAAGAGGATGATGTGCTCCTCACCTTCAGAAAAATCCATCAGGTGCATGTCCTGTGGATATCTGAGCACGTCAAGCCTTGCAGTCAGTGTCCGCAAGTTGCGCCTCCCTGACTCGATGAAGGAGTGGGGGAGTGAATATTAGAGACTGAAGATAAGTTGATCCATCTCGATCCACATAGGATATCCAAAAAGCGGCTAGCTGCTCCGTCACCTCACTCTGCAACTGTATATGATATCTCTTATTGGGTGCATCTGCTACTATGTTTCCCTTCCCAAGAGTATAGACTATCTCGAAGTTAAAGTACTGGATGAAATCAAGCCTATGCTGCTATATTAGGTGCAGGTCCTTCTAAGAGAAGATACACCAAAGACTCTTGTGATCATAGTAAACTGTAAAAGATTTTCCCATCAAGTAATATCGCCACATCTTCAAGGTGAAGACCACTGTATCTATCACAAGGTCATGGGTAGCGTAGTTCTACTCATGTTGTCTTAGCTGTTGAGAACCATAAATGATACATGTTCACTCCTACATTAGGACACATCTATGCCTAGTTCTAGATGCATCTCATTAGACTACCTACCCAACACCCTCATCCAGTAGCCTCTAGATGGGGGCTCTCTTCAGTCTCTGCCTCAGCTCTTGGAAATTCCGATGGCATCTAGCTGACCACATGAAGGGTTCCCCCTTCTCTGTCAACACTGATAAATGTGCCGAAACTCTGGAAAAGTCAGGAATAAATCTACGATAGTAACCGTCCAGACCAAGGAAAATCCACACCTATGTCACAATCCTAGGAGGATCACAGGAAAGCACAACCTCAATCATCATCGCATCCACCACAACTCCATCATCTAAGATGGCGTGTCCCATGAATCGAACCTCTTGAATCCAGAACTGGCGCTTCAAGAGCTTACCATAAATCTTGTACTCTCTAAGGGTGTCCAGAAATATCTACATATGATATGTATTCTCCTCCTTTATAGCTGAGTATATTAGGATGTAGTCGATGAAGACTACCACAAAGTGATCGAGGTATGGCTGGAAGATATTATTCATGAGTCCCATGAACACTACTGGGGCGTTGGTCACACCAAATAGCATAACCAAGAACTCATAATGTCCATACCAACATCTAAAGGCTGTATTCCTGAACATCCTCATCTCGTACCCTGAGCTGGTGATAGCCTCATCTGAATTCTGTCTTCAAAAACCACCGTGCGCCCTTCAGCTAATCAATAAGATCATCAATCCTCAGTAGTGGGTACTTATTCATCATGATCACCTGCTTCTGGCACCGATAGTCCACACAAAGTCTCAAATTCTTATCCACCTTCTGGGCGAACAAAATCGGGGCTTCCCAATGAGAAACACTGGTCCTAATGAACCCATTCCTCTACAAGTCCTCCAGCTGTACTCGCAGCTCTCAAATATCTGAAGGATCCATCTGATTTGCTAGAGTATATATCTGTGGAGTCCCATGTTACAAGTCGATCTAAAATTCCACCCCTCTACGAGGTGGTAGACCCAGAACATCATTAGGGAAAACAACAGTGTATTGGTCCACCACTACAGGATAACTTAGACTCTCAACATTAACCACTCTGAGGGTAAGTCTAGCCATATGATGTGTGATCAGCTGCACCCTCCTCCAGTTATGTCCATCATTTTCTTAAAATGTTCCCTTCTCATCAGTGAAGGAAAAACTAGTCCCATCCTCTCCGACACACCATACTTTTCTCCTAATTTAGTCGATATGAGCGTGGACTATAGATAACAAATCCATACCCAAGATGATGTTGTAAGGACTTGACACCTCTACTAGAAGATCCTAACCGAATATCTTTCCTCCTAGAGTATGCTCGCACTGTTAGAACCAGTGTGTAATTGTCTAATCCTCTCCCGTAAGAGTCTCTTGCCATAAGGATCAAGCCAAAAACTCCACCAGAATCTTTGAGCTCTGAACGAGGGCCATGGCAATAAAAGAGTGACTCGTACATGGGTCTATAAGTGTTGTGGATAAGATAGAGTAGACACATATTGTACCGCGTATCATCTCCAAAGTGTTGTGGACATAGGCCTCAGCAGCCTGGAACTGAGCTCTTCCCTATACACCTGTGCCTTGTGGTCGGGGTGGAACACCTAGAGGTGGTGGCGGTAGAACCTCGAATCGCTGCCCACTACCTTCTGCATGGCCAGATACTCTACTACATCTGCATGATGCCTACATACCTACTTTATAGAATATTCTCCTCTACCCAGGAGTTACTTCGACCATCTTCTAGTCATCCTTATGACGAGTCAGGAAGTCGCGAACCATGTGACCCTGTCCGCCGCACGAGTAACACTGCTTGTTCCTCGCCTGCCCTTCTCTATCTCGAGAACCCCACACAGCCAACCCTGTATCCTGTAGTCGTCCACCTGTAGTTCTGGTCCTCTTGTACCTCGGAGTCATCTGTCTGATTCTAATTTCAAATGAATCTGCTATGTGACATCCGGTGGTGGGTCTCACTGCTAGTGATTGGTCAACAAGGAAGCTCTCCACAAAGGGTGCTCTCTCTAACACCCCAGACTACATCGGGATGTTGAGAGATACCATCAAAGCTCCAATCTGTCGTTTGAGCCCCTGCTCGAAGGTCCGAACCATGAAGAAAGGGCCACAAACCATATTAGTGGAGTTGCGTGAGAGGTTGGTGAACCTCGCTAAATACTGAGCCATGATCATGCTGCCCTGCTGCAAGTGGAGAAGCTCATGTATACGTGTTGAGCGTAATGTCACAGGGATGAACTCTGCCTTGAAAAGGCTCTCTATGTCTTCCCTGATTAGAGTCACCTCTTCATGAACCTAGAGAACCAAGCTACACCATCTCCCCACTGCTTCCTGAAGAAGACATGATGCATGGATGACCATAAGATTAGTTGGGGTCCCTACCAGTCGGAAAAATCGAACCACGACCTCCAACCAGTCCTCAGCTGCTTGTGGATCTGTCTCGCCCCAGAACCTCAATGGCCTCTGGAACTGGATCTCATGCAACACTCTCAATTGTCATGCACCCTCTGCAGATGGGGATGGTGGCATTAGATACCCAAAGAGTTGTGGTGCTACAGGTACTCCACCCGAAGGTACAACGACCAAAAGGGGGGCCTGCACCGAAGACTCATCACTCGGTGGGATTTGATCGCATACTCTACCTACAACCCTCGTTGGAAGTCAATTTGGAGGTATCCTAAAAGGATACAGGTGTTCCATGTTCAGTAAGTTATACCATGGAAGTTTACTCAAAGAGACCACAATAAAAACTTATCCAAATCACACACGTAAATAGTCTTTTCGTGCACTGAGTCGGAAATCAGAAGTCAAGGTCCTGGTGTATGGATATGTCGGCCGCCTCACCAACATTGGATTCCCCAAACTGAAAACCACACTCATTACACTTAACACTATTGAAAAATTAAAAGATTAGAGTCCAAGTTCTCCAGTATAACCGACTCCTCTGATACTAACTTTTCATAACCCATCCCCTGGGGCCCATTCCGTGACTACCCCATGCCCTCCTTCCATAGGCCCGGGGTTGGTGACTAGCACCGGAAAGGTATATCCCTAAAGTCGGGTAGATATTTCTTTTTATCTTGCAAACTCACAAAATCCAAACACACTACAAGGCACAAGAACAATTTAATATATATAGAAAATAGGGTGAGTACTTTAAGTAAAGTGGCCAGAATACAAGCCCAACTGGAAAGTTCAAGTAAAACTGAAAACAGATCTTGTGAACACCCACCAAGGAATCTACCTGAAGGGTAGGTACAACTCTTGAATGGACATCTATGTGGTTCATCTCATATAATGGTCCACCTCCGAGAAACCTCCAGTCCTGACACCCTCAGCCTCGATCAATGTTTTCCGTCATCAGCACAAGACACAGAAAGGTGCAAGCATAGCTCCTACAGGGGTGAGTATAAAAATACTCAGTTGGGACCCCGAGACCCCCGATGGTCTCTCAGAATCTACAAAGGATAATCCACAATGATATACCATAATCACAAAGCAAAAAAATAGTAGTTAAGAATACTTAGGTATCTGCCCATACATATACCTAAGTTATCAAGTAACCTAACTCATTCAAGAGGAACATTTATCCCAACTCTTTAGCCAAAAGTACAACTATTCCACGATGGAAATAATTCCACGTAGGTAGCACCACATAGAAGAATGCAACAATGGTAAAGACTCATCTCACAACATGTATAACTTAAGTACGGATGTATAGATGTTTAGCTGTATTTCTTGATCATCATACTTCATCAAGAAGCTCTGCTGTTGACCCACACATGATCAAAGATGACCCACACAGGATATGAAGATGAACCACACATGATCTGTAGATGACCCACCCATGATCTATTGATGTCCAACACATGATCTGTAGATTACCCACACATGATCGGTAGATGCTGACCCACACAGGATCTGAAGATTCTTCATGTACAACCAACCACAGGGTTCCCGCACTAAGCACAGTTGATCCTAGGAGGATCCGATATTCAGGCCATCAGTTGATACTTCGACTACCACGTATTCCCACATATAAGTATCATGAAGGTCCGTCAAGTCATAAGGAACCCAACATGACAGACGACATGTCAATTGGATGCCCGGTCTGTATGTTATTAGCGTTTCATTCTGAGGTCCTGGTTGGATTTGGGATTGATCCAACCTAGTTGTACTCCAACATTATCCAAAACTCACCTTGAGTATACCCAAAGAACTGTCTCAATCCAAAGATTCTGGCGTAGTAGATGGTTCGTCAAATGGATGCCCGATTCTCATGATATGGACAAAAAAGAAAAACTTATTTCTAATGGGTCCAGGTCTGGTCCAACTTGATCAGGGTCAGGCCCAGATGGGTTGGACCACAACAGGCCTGGCCCGCTGAGTCACGATCCGGGCCGACCCACTCGGAGGCCTACGTTGTGGCTCACTAGGCCACCCGCAGTGCGATCCATGGCTGGGGTGGCCTGCCATGGTGGTCGCTGCCCTAGCTTCCACCCTGGGGAGGCAACCCCCGCAATTATTGAATAGCCCAAGGGTCATTCTGTTCTGCCCAAACCGGCAGTGCCATGCGGTGCCACCTACTGGCACACGAGACCCGCCGGAGAGGGTCCTGCTCGGCATGAAGTGACAGACCGAGGTTCCAGACGACTCCCTTTCCAGCGGTGCTGGCATGCGCCGCTGGTGCCTCTACGACCGACCAGGTGTCGACCATCCTCCAGGCGCGTCGTCGCTGCTCATAAGCCACAACTTCCAACACCGGCAGCATGGACGCACACCACCCCGACTTCCACATGACCGGATGATGTGCCGGCTCCCACCCTCTTCCACCGTGGCCAATGGGACGCATCTTCCATCACCGGTGCGGGTGCACCGCCTCCTTGTACGAAGGGTGAGATCTGGTGGCCCGTTCTTCATTTCAAAGGATTCAATGTTCATCTCGGGATGTTTTCATCACATCATGTCCATCATGTATGAGTTCTTCTCAACCCGATGTTTCTCCCACAAAGAACACGTCAAACAATGATGTAGTGGAGGGATCAGGCCGTGTTTGTTTGTCCCACACCCTCCGTGTTATACCAATAGCATGCAAATCAAGAAGATTGAATCAACGTAAATTAACGAAGAGAAATCAAGAAAAATGCTACCTCGATCATTCGTTAGAGATGGCATGAGGAAGAAGAATAATATGATGGAGGAGATGAGGAAATTCATCACTCCTTCAATACGCTTCTGATCCCTGCTCCAACGTTTGTTCAATGCTCTTGATCCGGAGATTCATTCTTTGTTGGAGGAGGTTCTTCATTGGAGGAAGTTTTCCACCAAGAGTTCTTCAGCAAAATAGTTTTCCAAAAATTCTCAATTCCAAGAGATGTGAGGAGCCAATACTGAAAATTAAGTTTAAGAGTTTATTAATTGTTCAATTAATGATGGCTCATTAATTTGGGGAGGGTTTCCAAGTGTTACACCTCATTAATAGAGGGGTTTCATGGTCGGGTGGTCCCCACCACCAAATTCAAAAAGTGGTGGAGATATTTCAAATAAAAATAAAACTTTTTTATTATCTTTATTATTCTACAAAAAAAAAAAGATTTCCATCTTCCACCATCGACCCACTGCGGTCGAGGTGAAGGCAATCTTAGGCGAAAATCGGTGCTGCGAGTTCAACACTGTCCTTTGATTTCAATTCCAAGCATCGGTTCAAAAGTTAAAAATTTTCGCTCGCATGTTAAATAAATGTACTTAAAGAAAGATTGCATATTTATTCCGGCCACTCTGGGCAATAGAATCATGTGCTGCAAAAATTTTGCATACTCGTAATATTTCAATATAATTTAAAAAAAATTACTTGGAAAAAACCGAGTCATTATATATGTTTAAAGGGATGAAAAAACCATTACCTATACTTGAATATAAATGGGAAAAATAATAATGGATTTCATTAATGAACCCTCCCCCAGGACCTGTATTGGCCATAACTCAATTTGGGTTATAGTCAATATCCTTATGAAGTGAGGTCACTTCATTTCTTTAAGATATGATTTGTCACTCAAGAAACATTCATGTATTTACATTTTTGAACTGGTAACACAACATGCAATATCACATTCAATTTTATCTGATTAGGATATGAAGATTACCATGATGTTATAAAGAGGTCTTCCATGGGCTTTGAGTATAGAGATAATATTTATTAATTAAAATAGTATTTAGATATATGGTTAGTATTATAGAACCAATAAAACCAAAGAGGATATAATTTCATGTCGTTCTATATATTTTAGTGGAGGATGGAATCAATATATTATTTATGTTATTTTTATATAGAATTTGCATTCACTCAAGAATTTATATGGTTATATATCTATAGAATGAAATTCTGAACTCTAAAATGATACTATTATGTCCAATAACATAATATTTTATGAGTTTAGAAATCCAAGAAAATTAGGGAAAATTTTAAATCTATTTTAAAAAACATCATGGGATCTCGGATTTAGTGTAAAATTAACACTGCAAATTTTTAGTGAGATCTAGAGTTTGAAGCGAGTCCAAAGGAATGCTTACACATATATACTAGGAATAAGGTTATGAATATTTCCTTAAAGGGGATGTTGATCCCTAGATATATCGGTCCCTTAGATATTCTTGATCACATTGAGATAATAGACTATTGCTTGGAACTTCCATCAAACCTCTCCAAATATCATGATGTATTCCCTGTATCGATTATAATTAAGTAAACACATAATCCATCACACATAATAAACTAGTTATCATGTTAACGAATGAACTTTCAAATGAAGACCTACATAAAGACATTTTAAATCAATGGGATAAAGTTCTATGAAAAATACAACTAACCTGGTTAATGTTATTTGGTGAAATCAATAATTTTAGAAAGCTTCATGGGAACCCAAGGAGGTAATAAGGAAGAAATATAATATGTTTTCATCAAATAAATAAAATTTTGTCCATGGAATTTTTATAATATGGTTCAATGTCACAATATTTATGTAAGAATATATTTATCTTTAATCAACTTTATGTGTTCAATATCTCATAATGCACATTACACCGAACATAAGGGAATAATTACATATAAAGATATAATATGAAGTACATTACCATATAGTTAAATGATATTGTTAAAATTCAAGTAAAAATTCAAGTAATGGTACTCATGATATAGTGAAGAAATAACAATAAATTATATTCCAGTAAATCTTGGCCAAATAGAAATATTTTTTTAACAAAATAGTTTTTATTACACATGTATTTTAAAATGACTATTTCACATATTTTTATAATTTATCACGATTAAATGTATTGTTTAAAAATATATTGAAATTATTGATCCTTCTGAAATAAATTATTAAATGGTTAGAAATTAATATAAATTCATTTAATGGTAAAATGAGATTCTTTTCTTCAAAAAACTATTTTATACACAAAATAACTTTTTATTTTAGTAAAGTATATTAATAACAATTGAATAATGATTTTATGTAAATGAAATTTTAATATATTTGATCAGGTAAATTAACATTAGTGAATTTTATTCTACGTGGAATGAAATGAGAATAAAATCATTTTTATAAAAAAATTACTTTTTATACTTTTTTTTGTTTTGTGAATGGATATTATAATTCAATTTTTTCAACAATATAATGTGAATTTGATAAAATGGATTCCATATTTTTATCCAAAATTTTCAAATTTATCTATATGTTCAATTTTATTATTCATAATAATTAATATTCAATGTAAAAATCTTTTCAGTATTGTAAGTGTTGAAACCTTTAACTAGAAGTTTAATGTAAGAAGTATGACTTAAAATTTTAAAAAAACTATATATTGAACTAATTTTATGGTTTTATTTTGACCTCACATTAGAAAATATTTTAAATTTGGAAATTTTTTTCCACTTTCCCTTGAGAAGGACATTTATTATCTAGAACGTTTCTTAATATTTACAAGGGTTCCACATACCTCACATATATAAGAGAAAATCATCTCATTGCCTATTCATATACTTTCATAACAAAATATTTTAATATAACTAAAAAATTTTAATTTAAAATTTTCTCAATATTTCTATCAACCATGGTCAAACCCATTTACCATTCTAATAGGGCTTATGGTGTAAGATAAAGGAAGATACTAATAAATGACGTAATCATCTCAACCGAGTTCATTCATATTTATTTATTATTCTAATTATTAAAAATATTATATACAATTATTTTTATATAGAAACTAATACCATTATTATAAAAAACATTTATGAAAATTTTACAATAATTTTATATTTCTATTAGATCCAGTTGAAAATGAATATGTTTCTACGGCATACTTATGGACTGCCGTTTCCATGGAGCATCATGTTTCATTTTTCATCACCTCTACACATGAAATGTTATATTAATATATTTAAAAAATATATACAATATTTCATATAAAATAATGATTAAATAAATATATATTAGTATTTTATTTAATTTCATTAAATTTATTAACAAATAGTCACCACAACATTTTATGTGTACTAACAATAACCTCTGTGAAGTACAATAATTCATTTTCCATCACCATATTACATGGAATTTTCATTAGGTGAATATTGTTAATTATTATTATATTTAATTTTTTTAAGATTATATATATTATTAATCTAAGAATAATGTTTAAAGAAATGAATCTCTATACTCAAACATGAATGAAATGTGAAATAATTAAGATGCAAAATATGCCTTTTAATGGAAAATAATTTACAAATTGGAAATTGGAAATTATGAATGAATCATTTTTGATATTATAAATACAAAGATATTTCTAATAATTATCTATAATAATGATTGATCTTTTAAATAATATATTAGAGTATGATTAATTCAATTTAGTAGTTAAGGAAACGATTTATGTTAAAATCTATCTTTTTATCTAGACTTTTTATGTTTCACTTTAAATTATGGGAAATTATATAATTTCCCCCCTACACCCCATATATTTTATTATTCTATATTTGTGCAGGTATTTCATGTATTAGTACCATTTTTCCACTCTTAGTTCTTAAAATAATGAAGGAATGTTTTTAATAAAAATTGTCCTCATTTCCAATTTTTTGTTGGGGATATTTTCACTTCATTTCCTTGTTCTTAAAATTGTTTTATAAAGGTTTTTATCATTAAATTAATGTTTGATAAATTATTTTTATAATATATTTTAATTTCATTAAAAATTTTCAAAATGAATTGTTTCAAATTTTTTTTATATGACCCACTTTTGGCTTTTTATGAACGTGTAAAAAAATTGTTTTGCTTTTAACATATATGAAGTGAATGGATTTTATTAAAATCGTGTATTTTTTCAATCATTAATATTTATTCACATTTTTTAAATTTTTTTCAAATATATTCATATTCCTAATGTTTTAGGTTTTTCATTGTTTTCATAACTTACCAAAATGGAAAAAGATATTTTAGCAGGCTTTTTGAAGCTTATTTTAAATGATTTTATAAAATTATTTGTTATAAATGTCTTAATATTTTATACATGATTTGGAATATGATCTAATTATTACATCTTACTTGTTGAAGAATATGGATTATTCCGTTTTATTTTGAAAGTTCTCATGAAACATATTTTTTCATGAGAGAATTAATTGACAATATTATCTTGAATGTCATCCTCTTGTAGAAAACATATATGTGGATTATTATTTCAAGATGGATTGTACTATTACATTACTCCAATGAATTATGAGAATTTGATAAATTTCATGATATTTCCAAGGTATTTTGGTAATAATTCCTTATCCAAATTACTATTGGATTATAGTAATAATGCCTGATCTAATATAAAAATGGATGCTAGTAATATTTTATGATATAGTTACCATGGGCTTAAAAAATGAAAATTACATATATTTTTATGTATATTCATTATATTTCACAAACACATTCCTAATGACTATAATATTTTCGTGCCTTTGGAATCTAGGAATATAATATTCAAATCTAGTGAATAGTGATCAATGTTTCCTATATAGATCATCTCATTTAGTAATCTTCATAGAAATACCTTAATTTAAACCTTTATCTGTATCCCTGAGATATAAAATATAATAAAGGCTTTGATAAAATTCTTATACACTTTTAAAATGAGAGATATATAAGGATAACATGAACATAAGTGTAACATCCTAGGTAAATAAAGAATATGACATTTTTCTTATTTTTTAATATTTTTAAATTAAATATTAATTTTACTTTAAATGGGATTTTATTTTCTATGGAATACATGATACACAACATTGGGTTTCTTTGAAAACATATGTTGCACACAACATTGATTTATACAAAAAAATAATATAATATTAATATTAATTTAAATGGCATACAACACCTAGCCGTTGTATTGGAGGGAATGAATATAACTAACTACAATAATATTATATATGTTTGTTAAATTTTTTTACATTTATCCAATAAATTTTAGAGGCTTAAAATGTGAATGAATCCAATTTTAAGCATAAATACTCTAATATTCATTAAAAGGTTAATTTACTGCCTTTTAATTGAAAACACTTTTTAATATAGCTTTTGTCACTTTTATATGTCCTATTTGACAAAATAAAATTATTTTTTATAATAATAACATAAAAATGTATTTTGGGTAAATTTATGGTATTTTTCCAACAAAGTTAAATTTTTAAAGAATTGTGAAAAATACTGTATTGTAATTCAAAACTGCCTTTTAATCTAATTTATTTATATGGTTATATTGTCTTATTAAATAGTTTTAAAGTGTAATTATATTATATTTTTACCATTTAATACAATTTTGGTCATTTTAAGTAATTTAACTTTGAAATTGGACATAAACAACTGTCAATCTTTTGATAGTTATAATTTCTTAAAAACCTGCTTTTTGTTTTGACAACGGGAATTAATTTTAAATTAATTTCTGCCAATTATGTGTTTTGAATTGGGAAAAATGTATTCAATATTTTGAATAATGAGGTACAAATTATTTAAATAGGAAAATTTTATTTTCTATACATTATAAATATTTATATCAGTAAATATTTTTATTTACCATGGTTAAAGGGTAAATCGGGAAAATAAGGGTAAAAAATAATATTATAATAATATTAAATTAACCTAACACATGTCCTAATCCTATTTTTTTATAAATTTCCGACCATGGAAATCCTTGGGTCTAATTTTCGACTTCATGGAGCTACTAGGGAGTGATAATGACCATTTATATTAATCGAGTTAAGGTAAAGACAAAAATGACATAAACATGTATCTTTTAGTAAATAATTTTTTACATGGAGTTATATAAGTTATCTATTTGACAATAAATTATATTATAAATCTAAAAATATTTCCTATATCATGGTTTTTTTATAATTTTATGAATTAAAATAAATAAAATTATTTATGATAAAATAATGATGTAGTGCTAACCTCATTAATAAATGATTTAAATAAATAAGACTATAAATTTTTTTAAAAAAATATCCAAATCATGTCCAATTATATTGGATCATTTTATTTCGAACAAGATACATAATATCTTCGACTTTAATGAGTTTTGGACCTTTAGAAACTGAAATACATTATGTAATAAAAAAATATTTTCAAAAATTCCTAAAGAGACCATCCCCCCCTATAAAAGGACACCATTTATAACCCATTACTCACACTACTCAAGCACCATGGATCATACTAACTCTACCCAATTAATCTCACTACATACCTCTCTTCCTCCTATAATCCTTCCCCTAGGTAGAAGGCAATTCAAGTAAGCCTTTTGGTTCAAACCAATGGGTGTTACCCGATTTAAAGGTAACATCTTCTCTTATGTTCTTTTCATTTAATTTACTTCTCCAAACCTCAAAACTCTTTTTATTAATTTATTTTTTTGAAAAAACAGTATCCTAAATATATTAGGTTGTTTTTTTCAAAATTATTTTAACTACACTTCCACACACCTCCATCTAATGGATACGAACATACTGTTTCTATAGACGGTGAACTACATCCTCACAGAACGATGATTGTTCAAATATCTCCAACCGCCATTCATGGTGGCCATTATGATGAAACTGTATTTATTTTTGAGATATATTATATTTATATTGTCTCCTTAATTATTTATTTTTCATTATAGTATACCTTTAGGGTTTCTATAATGGGTAAATACGATAATTTCATTTGAGAAAGTGTGGACTACCACCCCCTCAAAGTGATATGACCCTTTCAAGCCATACATGGGACTTATAAAGGATGGAGTTAATTAAATTATATATGATATTATACTTTAATTTTAATATAACTATGTATAATTAATTTTTCAATCCATTAAAATACAAAATAGAAATGAAAGTAGCATTCATGCTTACGTACGATTTACCGTCTCTAAGAACGGTGCAATTCATTTCTTATATCCAAATGTTATGTACTATTATAAATACATATATATAATGTATATATATGATATATATGATATTTAAATCATAAATAATTTTATCTAGATAATATACTTTTTACCACATGTACAATTTGTAATTATACCAATTTCATTTTTAACTCAAGTTCAAACATCGACAAAATGTTCGATATGAACTCAAATAATTAGAAAATTGTTATAGAAAGATAATAAGTGATATAAAAGGAATAATAAAACTTAAAAATGGTTCTTAATAAAAAATAAATTAACTTATTTTTATTATTTAATAAGAACAAGGAACATAAAATTCAAGTCAGACTTGAGGTAAGGGGTTTCTTTTCTCACTTTTAATTCATGAGATTTCTATTGTTCTCCACTTATTTCTTGTATATGGTGTATTTTTTACTTTAATTTGATATATATTATCATGTTTGTATTTATATTCATGGTATTATGTGATTAATTTTGGGGTTATTAACATTTGGTCATAAGACTCGATTGATTACAATGTGGTAAGGGGTTTTCATCTCACTTTTTATTCTGGTGATATTCATGCTATATTTTCCACTACATCCTTTTGTGTTGTGAATGTACTTTCCATGATTGTATTATTTGTGTAAAAAAAATTAATTTATGGGTATTTAAATATTCATTTTATGATCCTTCATTCATGTGGTGTATATTTCATAAGATTCCAAACTAGTGAGGGAACCTTTCACCCTCCTCTTTTTAAAAGACTTCATTTTTGTTATGTCTTCTAATTTCCACATTATTATGTGAGGATATGATATTCTATATCCTTATTGTTGTACACTTTTTATCCATTTGATGATTGATACTTTTCTATCTCATTAAAAGATTTTATTAATTTTTATGTGATGTCGTTAGGCTATCGAATTTCAGTAAGAAAACTTCTTAACCCGATGTCATTTCTTTGTGTTAAACTTCTACTTGTATATTAAGTTGTGCTATGAATATGTGTGAGTGATATCTGATTTTATTACACATAATATCCACTTACATTGGGTATATTGTTATTTTTTACCCATAATTATGTCATTTATTTATCCTTAATCTAAGGATACAGTCTTTGTAAGGGTCCTTGTCACAATTTACATTCCATTGAGAATTATTTGTTGTTATACACCAATTAACATTTATATTGTGTATATACTTCCCATTGACATATTATATCATTAATCTCTTTATTTTTGTGATATTATATGATTTGTTAAATGTTATTATGTAATTATTTTTATTCAAGTATTTTCTAAAGTGGTAAGGGACTTCGCCTCAATCTTCTTTCCTTGAGGCATGTTTTGATAATATAACCATCATTATTTTATATATAATATAATAAACCCATTTGAATTTTAATTTCATTCAAAGGAATATTATTTCTGTGATTCATTTTAATATACAAAAAAGGAATGTTTTTAACATTTTCAGCAATAATGACCTCTCTGCCACCGTAATCATCAGTTGGCTTCCTCTATAAGCCTCAATGTTTTAAAAGGAATTGAAATCCATCATTCTATTTTTGCATGTTTTGGAATTGAAAATGGTTTTTTAAATGGATTGATTATTTCAATATATAGAAATAATTTCTTGTAATTTAAAATGAAATGTTATTAGTGAAATTTTTATATTTTCAATATTTTAAGTGTTATTATTTTATAATGGTACGTGGACATTTGACATGTGGTGACGTGATAAACCAAATGATGGTGGTGATTTGATAAGCCAGGATGTGTGGTTACATTATAACCTACAATGCATTGGGTACGGATGTCGGCTGTATTGCTATTCCATTTGGTGATTTTTTTGTAAGTTGACCATACGGTTATTCCATCCAAGTATGTTTATATCCCAAGTTACCTTTATTTTTTATGTGTGATTTATATGGGTTTTATGGTAATATTTTGGTTACAAAAGTGTAATAAAGCTTATTTTATTTAGTTAAGAGTATTTATTACTTCATAAAGGTGAAAACTATTACTCATATTAAAGTATTCATGATTTATTAGTTAAAAAAAATAGTTTTGCTTCTTTTTGTATACCATACTGATCTTTTTTATCATCACAAGTTTTTTAAATGTTTTTCACATGACATAAAGTGGTATAGGGTCAAAGATGGGATCAAAAAAAATTCATGCTGTCTAAAATATGGAACTTGAAATGTTTCTATTTAAGAGTTTTTATTTTATGAAAAAGGACACTCAGTATTAGTGTTGACATGTAATATTTATGTTGATGTGTAATTGTAAGGGCCTAATTCTCTAAAACACATAAACTAAAAATATCATAAATGTGAATTCTTGATTTAACTCAATATTATATAAATTTTTAAGGATGGGTCCTTATAGTTGGAATCAAAGGTCGTTGTAGACAACTTTAGGGATTAGGAGTTTTCATTAAACACATGTTTAGTCCCTATGTCTATTATTTTAATTAAATTATATTTTTATAACCTTTTCATATCAAGGAAAGTCTATTACAAATGGAAGGGGGATGATCTCAAATTACATTCCTATCTCATCCTGGTGATATGCTTGCAATAATTATTGCAAGTCATGTTTAGATGATTGTGAATCATTTTCTATCATACAACTCCCTTGCAAGAAGTTTTTTGAGATATCAAACACCTCCACTATACCTCGATATCATCGTGGAACATGTGTTGTATTTAATAAAATTTTAATTTCTCAATATTCTCATATTTTAAAGAAAGGTAAACATTATCAAGGCATTTTTATATATTTTACCTTATCAAAATATTTTGAAGAAAATTATAAATTTAAAAAAGTTTCTAAAGAAAGAGACCCTTACGCAACCTATTTATAATTACTTTTACAAGATAGTCTATCAACATATACTTATAGTATTTTAAAATGACCATGATTGAAAGTTTCATCTCAAACTCAGTCCGACAGTTTTATAAAAATATTGCTTTATCAGATGTTTTGAAATTATATGTCATACATGATTATTTTCTGAAACTATTTTTCTGTGAACACCCATATGAACCAAGTTGTACAAGGCATATTTTGATGAAGGAAGGAATTGATTTTTAAGGATCTCAAAATTATTGTTTCAAAGCGTGGAACTTCTACCTATGGGAACAAGAATATGATGAAACTATAAGGACACCATGATCAAGGTATGTTGTTCTTTATTTTAGGAGTAGTTTTATTTTATCATATGGAGGTGAAAAAATGAAAATATATAGGATTTTGGGGTCTTAATGTGTTGGGATGAAAATTTAAAGTATAAGAAACCCTTTGAGGTTAAAATGTGTGAGGGTTATTTTTTAAGTTTTATAAAAAGGAAAACCCATAAGATGGGTGAAAACTCATCGCGTTCGGTAATGCCGCATGAATCAAACCCACAACTAAAGGTCGACAAGGGGGAACCGCCTACCACTAGCCTACGTGAGGTCCCCAGTTAGTACGACTTATTCTTTTTAGTTAAATGATTTTATGGGTCAAGAATAAGTTGATTATGGGAACTTATGTTTTGTAAAATATATATACTTTATATAAGAAAATTATTTGGTGATTAAGTGATAAAGGTTATTTTGGAAGATGTTTTATATTTTGGGGAAACACTATATGCCTATGGAAAATACAATACTTTGGGATTTTAATTTAGGAGTAATGATGTAATTTTTTTTAGAAGAATCTATGTTTTTATTGTAGACATATAATTTTCTTTGGTTATTTAAGGAAACGAGTAACCTATCATAGAGAATATGTGATTAGGTTAATTACTTTTTAATATGATACTTTAAGATTAGTCGATGTTATTTGGAGATAAATTTTAAGTTTTAATGTGGAAGACTGGTATTAAATCCATCTGATTTTGGGGTTTCAATTATAGTTTGGATTATATTGAAGGATTTTAAGGACAATTGTATATTTAATGGTCTTTGTTGAACATTGGGTATTGTTTTTTCAATTTTGGAGATTAAGTCAAGTATTTATTTTTATAAATTATTATCCTTTTTGGGTATTATCTGATCTTGTACAATCATTTTTGGTTTTAGATGATTTATAAATATGGGGAAAATATATAGTTCATATTTTTTAGATTATGTGATACTCTAGAAGTTGATTCTAGAGCTTCAGGTGTGACCAAGTCATTTGGAATACTCTTCATTTGGAGAATAGATGAGTTTGTGGTTGAAATTTAGTAAAGGATGAAAGTCTACATGACAGGTAAGTATGTTTCCATATATTTTTTATTAAGATCATAAATAAATTCCCCAAATTTATGAAAATTAACTTTAAACAAAGAAAATCGTTATCTTTTCCTACTGGGGAATCAAAGACCATTTAATCTATCACAATTTTGTTTTTTTTCTAGTGGTTAACTATCTCTTAATCATGTTTTCTATCACTCTCCATCAGAACATGACACTTCGTTTCTCCTCCATATCCAAGTTTTCATGGAATCCTAGAATAGGTTATCTATGTTGACCTTTGTACATATCTTTCATTTTTCTTTGTGATAGTTTTATTTACTCTTTTTCCAATTTCGGACATACAATGAAGTTTCCAATACCAATTTTAAAATTGCGAGGGCATAATTTTCAAAATGGGGGAAGGATGAAACATCCTAGGTAAATAAAGAATATAAAATTTTTCATATTTATTAATATTTTTAAATTAAATATTAATTTCATTTTTAATCAGATGCTATGTTCTATGGAATACCTGATACGCAATAATGGATTTCTTTGAAAACATATGTTGCACACAACATTTAGTTATACCGAGAAATAATATAATAATATTATTAATTTAAATGGTAGTTAACGCCTTGAAATTATATTGGAGAGAATGAATATAACTAATTAAAATAAGATTATATATGTTTGTTAAATGTTTTTACTTTTATTCATTAAATTTTAGAGGCTTAAAATGTGAATGAATACAATTTTTAGAATAAATACTCTAATATTTTTTAAAAGGCCGATTTACCGCCTTTTAATGGAGAGCCAATTTAAATATAGTTTTTGTCACTTTAATATATTATATTTAACTAAATAAAATTTTATTTATAATTGGAACATCAAAATTTAATTTGGGTAATTTTTTTTTTCTGATAAAGTTTATTTTTCAATGAATAGTTAAAATACTGTATTTTAATTCTAAACTACCTTTTAATATTATTTATAATTAGAGTAAGATTATATTTTTAAATGTTTATAAAGTTTAATTAGATTATATTTTTTCCATTTAATACAATTTTGGTCATTGGAAGTAATTTCACATTGAAATTGGACATAAACTAGTGTTAATCTTTTGATAGATATTATTTCATAAAAACACGCTTTTTGTTTTGACAAAAGAAATTAATTTTAAATTAATTTTTTCTACTACTGTGTTTTAAATTTAGAAAAATGGATTCCATATTTGAAATCATAATTTCCAAATTATGTAAATAGACAAAGTTTACTTTTTAGACATTATAAATATTTACTTCAGTTAATATTTTATTTACCAGGGTTAAAAGGTTAATCGGGTATATAAGGGTAAAAATAATATTATAATGATATTAAATTACCCTAAAATCTGTACTAATCCTATTGTATGATAAATTTCCAACCATGGGAATCCTTGGGTCGATTTGGGAAAACATGGAGCCACTTGGGAGTGATAATGACACATTATATTAATTGATTAAAAGTAAAGACAAAAATGACATAACCATATATCTTTTAGTAAATATATTTTTAAATGGGGATATATAAGTTATCACTTTTAATATAAATATTAATTAGAAATATTAAATTATTTCCTACATCATGGTATTTTTTTAATTATTTTTAGAAATCAAATAAAAAAATTATTTCTAACACAATAATGATGTAGTGTTAACCTCGTTAATAAATAATTTAAATAAATAAGATTATAAAAACTAAAATAATACCCAAAAACAATCCAATTATTGTTGGAGGATTTAATTTAGAACAAAATTAATCTTATCTTTGACGTTAATGAGTTTTGGACCTTTAGAAACCGACAATCATTATATAATAAAATAATATTTTTTAACATTCCTAAAGAGCCCCTCCCCCCTTATAAAAGAACTCCACTTCTTACCTATTCCTCACACTTATAAATCCCATTGGATCATCCAAAATCTCTTCGATTAACCTCCATACATACATTTATTCATTATAGAAGCCTTCCCGTAAATATAAAACAATTAAAATAAACCTTTTTGTTCAAACAAAAGTGAGTTACCTGATTTAATGGTAACGTCTTCTCTTATGTTATTTTCATTTATTTTACTTATCCGACCCCATAAAAAACATTTATTCATATATTTTATAGAAACATAAGTATCCTCAATATACAAGGTTGTTGGTATGAGATTTATTCGAACAAAACTTCCACACACCTCCATCTAATGGATACGAACATACTGTTTCTGTGGACGACGAACTACTGCCTCACGAAATAATGATTGTTCAAATATCTCCCACCGCATCTCATGGTGGCCATTATGTTTACACTTTATTTATATGTGATATATAATATATTTATATTGTCTCTTTAATTCTGTATTTTTCATTATAGAATACCTTTATGGTTTCTATAACGGGTAAATACGATAATTTCATTTGAGGAAGTGCGGACTACCGCCCCCTCATAGTGATATGACACGTTCATGCCATACGTGGGATGTATAAAGGATTTATTTAATGAAATTATATATGATAATATAGAGGAATTATAATATACATATGTATCATTAATTTTTCAATCCATTAAAATACGAAATAGAAATGAAAGTAGTGTTCATATGTATGTATGACTTACAGTCTCCATGAGCGGTGGATTTCATTTCTTATCTCTAAATGTTATGTAATATTATAAATTCATATATATACTGAATATATATTATTTTTAAATCAGGAATATTATTCTAGATCTAATTAATGTTTTACCACATGAACAATTTTTAATTATAACAAGTTCATTTATGTCTCAAGTTATGAACATTGACTAAATGTTTGATATGAAATAAAATAATTAACTAATTATTATCGTAAGATAATAAGTGATATAAAAGGAATATTAAAACTTGAAAAATGTTCTTATGCAAGAATAAATTTATTTATGTTTAGTTTTTAGGATGAAAAAGTGACGTACAAGGGAAGTCAGACTTGAGGTAAGGGGTTTCTTATCTCACTTTTAATTCCCTGATATTTCCATTGTTCACCACTTATTTCATGCATGTGGTGTATTATTTAATTCCATTTGATATATATTACCACTATTATAATTATATTAATTTTATTTTGTGATTAATTTGGTGGTTATTAACTTTTTTTCATATTACTGGATTGATTACAATGTGGTAAGGGTTTTTCACCTCACTTTTTATTCCCGTGAGATTCATGCTATAATTTCCACTACTTCATTTTTTGCAGTGTATGTACTACCCATGATTGTATCCTTGGTGTATTATAATTTAATTTATGGGTATTTACATATTCATATTATGATTCTTCTTTAATGGGTTGTATATTTCGTAAGTTACCAAACCTACGAGGGAACCATTCACCCTTCACTTTTTAAAAGACATAATTTTTGTTATGTATTTAAATTTCAACTTTATTATGTTAGGATATGTTATTATATATCCTTATTGTTGTACATTTTCTGTCCATGTGATGATATAACCTTTTCTCTATCATCAACTCATTTTCTTAATTTTTATGTGACACCGTCAGGAAATCGAATTTCGGTAAGAAAACTTCTTAACTCAATTTCAAATCTATGGGTTAAACATCTACTTATTAATTATTTTGTTCTATGAATATGTGTGAATGAAAACTGATTTTTTTACACTTAATATCTACATATATTGTGTGTATTATAATATTTTACACATAATTATGTCATTAATTTATCCTTAATCTAAGGATACGATCTTTTTATGGGACTTTGTCTCAATTTACACACCATTGATACTTATATGTTGTTATAAAACAATTCACTTTTATATGGAGTATATACTTCCCTTTGATATATTATATCATGAATATCCATATTCTCATGATATTATAAGATTTTTTTTAATGTTGTTATGTAATTATTCTTAATCTAGTATTTTTTTCAAGTGGTAAGGGACCTCGTCTCAATCTACAATCATTGAGGCATGTTTTGAAAATATACCCCTCCTTCTTTTATACATTATATAATAAATCACATTGACCTTTACTTTCTTTCAAAAAGAATATTTTTTTCTATGAAGCATTTTACTAAATGAAAAAAGCAATGTTTTTTACATTTGTGGCGACAATGACCTCTCCTCCACCGTAGTCGTTAGTTGGCTACCTCTATAAGCCTTAATGTTTTTAAAAGGGAATGATATCCATTATTCTATTTTGGATGTTTTGGTATTGAAAATTGTATTTGAAATGAATTGATTATTTAAATATCAGGAAATGATTTCTTGGGATTGCAAAGGAAATGTTATTAGTGAAATTTTTATATTTTCAATATTTTATGTGTTATGATTTTATAATAGTACATGGATAATTGATGGCTGGTTATGTGATATATCAAATGACGGGTGGTTCTGTGATAAACTGGAACAATTTTTTACATTATAACGTCCAATGAATTGGGTATGGAAGTCGGCCCTATGGATATACCATTTAGTGATTTGTGTGGAAGTCGACCATATTGTTATTCCATCTAAGTATGTTTATGTCCCAAGTTACCTTTATTTTTTATGTGTTCTTTTTATGGGTTTACAGTAATACTTTGGTTAAAAAAGGGTAAGAAAATATATTTTATTTAGTGAAGAGTATTTACTATGTCATAAAGGTGAAAATTATTACTTATGATATGGTATTCATAGTTTATTTGTTGTTTTTTAAAACTAACCATTTTCCTTCTTTGTGTATCCCTTATTGGGATTTTTTGCTCATCCCATGTTTTTGAAATGCTTTTTATAGAAAATAACGTCTAATTTGTTCAAGTATGGGATCAATGAAAAGTCATGCTGTCTAAAACAGGGAACATGACATGTTTCTTTTTAAGAGTTTTTATTTTTTGAAAAAATGACATTGAGTAGTAGTGTCTATATGTGATTTTTAAGTTGA
The DNA here is from genome assembly GCA_963277665.1 of Viscum album. Classification (NCBI taxonomy): domain Eukaryota; kingdom Viridiplantae; phylum Streptophyta; class Magnoliopsida; order Santalales; family Viscaceae; genus Viscum; species Viscum album. Next base: position 620,496,336 of record OY728150.1, on the reverse strand, counting down.
TATATAATAGTTATTGCCTAATTCTGTAAAACTCTAAACCAGAAAAGATCCTCAATGTAAATTATTTATATAACTCAAGATTATATAATGTTTTAAGGTAGGGTTCTTATAATAAGGGTATGAGAACATGATCATAACATTTTAAAAAAATTACATACATATTGAAGTTCATAATCTTGAGTCAAGGAAAAAATATTAGCAGTTCTTATGAAATATATCACTATGAAATAAAATAAAATGAGACACAAGAGAATTAAATTTTTATAAAACCAAGATTTATGGAATGCAAACTATCTTATAATATTTTGAAAATTTATAAATAGAAAAAATTTCCCTCATTATGTCATGGTTGTAAAGACCTGGAAATTTCAAGGAAAATTTTTTCTCAATTCTTTGGAATTTTACGAGTCTGTGACTTCTGATGGCACCTGATTCCGAGGCCCGGTGTGCCCAGAATCAATTTCCGAAGATTATCTCAGGTACGTTTAGGGAACGAACGAGCGAGTTTTTCTATCTTTTGAACCGGTGCTCGGAATTGAAATCTGAGGGCACCGATGAACTCACATCACTGATAATTATTTAAGGGAACCTATGCCATAGTTGTATTTCGATCGGGTTGAGGTTTAATAATAGGGGATTAAAATAAAATAAATAAAATTTGTTTTGCACAAATTTTATTCAAGGAAGGTGGTCATTTTTCTCCCAAGGTGAGTTAGGGGTGGGGTCCACACGGGACCCTAACTCCTCACCTCCCCCTCAACTCTCTAAACTCCCCATAACTCACCCCTTGTTTAATACATGACAACTCCACTCATTTAATGGAGTGGAGCCTCTCCACTTTCCATTTCTCTCTCATCTTTTAAAGTTTTCCAACACAAGATAATTAATGCTTTCAAACTCTTAAATTTTTTAATTAAGTGATTTAATTTTTGAAAGTTTGGCAACTGTAATTAAAAATAAAGAGTAGCCTTATTTTAATGTGGTTGACACTTGTTGTGTTGAGGGAATTGTTTTGAGAGAGAGCCCTTGTGAAAGAGGAAGAGAGTTCCTCCTTCGTTGAAGAACACCACCCTTCACGAAGAATGGTTCTCATTCTGGCGGATCTCCAACGAATGACGCTCGAGCCAGGGTCAAAGGACTTTGAGGAAATGAATAACGCCAACAACCGTCGTCACTTTAATATCTTACCATACGAAGACGTCAATGAGCTGACATCCGCCCTTTTGCGATACCGTCATCCAAGATTCTCGGCTACGATGGACCTTTCTCATGGTATTGGATTTTTGTTTATTTCTCTTTTGAGTGGTTTTATCTCATGAGCATTATCGTTTATTTAAATGATGTTAGTATAATTTATTCTTGAATAAATTATACCCTTTTCATTGTTGAAAGCTTGTGTTTATTTATTTCTATTTGATAATGCCTAACACGGAGGGCGAGGGCCAAATGAACACCGCCCGACAACCCTCCGTAGATTGTTTGTTGATGCGTGGATTGACGACGATGAAGAAAGGGGCCGCAATGGTGATTTGAAGCCTCCGTAGTGAAGTTTAGTTCCTGAGAAGACCGCCTGTGCAGACGAAAGCTAAAATGGACCACTGGACCAACTCCGGTGGCCCGCAGAAGTTCCTAGAAGCGCGGGTCACCGGCGATCGGAGGCGGTGGCGCCCTAGCGCGCTGCTGGAGAAATTCCGCTGAGGCAAAATCCACGACGACGGTGTGTCGGATCCCACGGTCACGTGGGATCCAGGGACAGCAGGGCGGTGCCAGCTGGCGCTGCCGGCATCCATTAACTGCGGGGGGTCGCGCCCCCCGCTCCGCACATCTCGCTCAGCCAAGCTGGCCGAGCCACGCCCAACCATGCCGGTCCCGGACCCGGGTCGGGTCGACTCGGTTCGAGCCGACCTAGGGGGTGTTGGGTCTGGTCAGACCGGGCCCAGACCCCCCCAAATTTTGGACCGTTTTCAGTTAAATAAATATATCATGCGTTGTGGACCTCTGATCGATGCACCGTTAGTTGCGTAGGATTCCTTGGATCGATACGGTCTTTTCGGTATATTACACGCAAGGTTTCGGTGAAGTATGTGTACAGCTGGGTTGGTTCGAACCTGAAACCAACTGAGCCCTTGGAGCGGAAACAGTTATAACATGAGCTCCGAACGTCCGATTGACATGTCGTCAACTTTTTTGGTTTTCTATTGATGAGACAATTCTTTTTCTATACTTCACATGAAGTTTGGATGCAGTTAGAGTATGGCCAAGTTGGATTGTACCCAAAATCCAACCGAGCCCCTGGAATGGAAATGCTAATAACTCTCAGACCAGATGTCTGTTTGAAGAACCGTCAACGGCGTTGGTAATCACGTTGAGAAATGGTTCCTTTGATTATACCCCCATTAGAGTTCGGGGTACAGTTGAGATACGTCCGGGTTAGTTGGTACACGAAACCAACCGGGCCCCCAGGACAATAAGCCTAATAACTCACAGAGCAGGAATCTGATTGACGCGCCGTCTATTGCGTTGATACCCCTTTGACGAGGCGGTCCTTTGTGATACTTCTATGTGAGACTTCGTGACACTTGAAAGAAATGACCAGTAGCTCGTGGAGAGGACCCTCCTGAAGATGAACGTACGTGTGCGGAGACCGAGTAGCTGTAGACCTGACGACTGCTTGACTTATTCGACTCGTAGTGATTCGATTATCCCAGTAGATGGAGCGCCCGATATTTGGAAACAGACCCACGACGGATGGAGCACCTGGTAACTAGCAGACCCGCGGTACTCGATAGGAGGATTACCTCTCTAGGCTATTAGGGAGAGCGCTCGGTATTTGGCGAGAGACCTTAAGCAGACGGAGCGCCCGGTAGTTGACAGCAGAACCACGGTACTCGACAGGAGGAGAACCTCAGTAGTCTAAGGTTAGTGAGTAGCGCCTCAGATTTGTGACAGGGCTACTGTACTCGACAGAGGAGGAGTTCTCCAGCAGTTGTGGTTTCGATAATGAAGATCCTGGTTTGAGCTGAGTCAATCACCTTTGTGTTTACCTCATGATTGAGATGGGTTACTTGATAACTTAGGTATATGTATGGACATATACCTAAGTAGTGGCTATCCGTTGATTTCATAACCTTTTTATTTCCTCATGATTGAGATGGGTTACTTGATAACTTAGGTATAAGTATGGGCTTATACCTATGTAAGGGTTATCTGTTGAGATCCTTCTATGTGGTTATCCTTGTTGGATTTAGTGAGACGTTGAGGGTCTCGGGGTCCCTACTGAGTATCGTTATACTCACCCCTGCAAGGGCTATGCTAGCACCTCATTGTGTTGGATGCAGACGATGGACAACATTGATAGAGACCGAGTGTACGAGGACTAGACGGTGCCCAGAGGTGGACCTCACGACGAGTCAGTACCCGTAGGTGGACTTCACGACGAGACGGTACTCGGAGGAGGTTGGCGGGTGAGAGCGTTGAGGAGGCTATCTATACCTACCCTTCAGGTAGGATCCTAGTTGGACGACCTAGCTGCTGCTTTTATCTTCCAACTGTTTGTCTTTTCTATTGTACTTTCGTTTAGTTTTAGCTGTACATTCCAGTTGGGTTTGTATTCTGTCCCATTAATTTTCAGCAATTTCTTTTTTACATAGTGTTTTACTTCCGCTTGTACTCTGGTTGGATGTGTTTATGTTTTATAAAGGCAATGCCTTCTGAGTTATCAGGATTTACACCTTTGGTGCTAGTCACCAGCCCCTGGCCTATGGAAGGCGGGCTTGGGGTAGTCACGGCATGGGCCCCGAGGACGGGTCGTGACAAATTGGTACCTGAGGGGTCGGTTCTATCGCAGAACTCAAGACTCTGATAATTCTATTCTATGAAGCAATAGTGTTAAGGGTACCGAGTGTGGTTTTCAGTTCAGGGAGTTCAGTGTTGGTGCGGTGGCCAACGTATCCATACACCAGGACCCTGACTACTGATTTCCGACTCTGTGCATGAAAACACTGATTGCGTGTGTGTTTCCAAAATTTTTCTTTAAGTCATCTCAAACTAGGTCAGCTCACCAAGTTCAAATTGTTTGACCATGTCGCATTTGTTCGGGATGTCTCCACACAGACAGTCTGTTGGAGTTCCGAGAGGTTACTCTATGACGGCCCACCGAGCGACGAGGCTCCGGTGCAGGGCCCCCTTTCTATGTTGGCACCTTCAGGTGGTGTACCAGCAGCAACACCACCCGTTAGGAAGCAGATGCCGCCAGCCGTTCTAGCGGACGGTGCACGCTGATAGAGTGCATTGCACAAGTTCCAGTAGCAGAGGCCTTCGAGGTTATGAGGCGAGACAGATTCCCAGGAATCAGAGGATTGGATGGAGGCGATTGCTAGAGTTTTCCACCTAGTTGAGACACTAGTAGAGCAGATGGTGATCTTATCTACTAGTATTTCCCAGTGAGTGACCGTGAGGTTGGTCTGTATAGTTATGAGGCTTCGGTACATGAACCGATGCCTGAGATAGTACCTTCGGATAGTGTGCCAGCTATATTACTACCTATTGTTCAGCAGTTACAACCAGTAGTACCGGTAGATGATACATGTAGGACTAGTACCTTACATGTGTTTCAGCATCAGATACCCCTCAGGTTCCGAGGTGATCCCGACTCACAGGAAGCTGAGGATTGTCTTGTGGAGGTGGTTGAGAGTTCTCTAGGGCTTATATAGCTTCGGAAAGACGACATGTCGGTAGCAGAGTAGTCATCGAGACGTACCGATCATTCTGGGTACTTGATGACTACGATACGATCAGTGCTTCAGGGCTCAGACTTCCGAGCGAGGTGTGCTTAAGGACATCTGAGCCAACACCTTTCCTCTATACATTACTACTTATGTTAGGGTGTTAGAAAGAACATTTGTGGTTGAGAATTCTTTGGATGAGTTGATACAACCAGTGAAGGTTAACAGTTGGAAAACAGGAAACTGGCACTAGTCTCGGAGACTTGGGCATGTAAAATGTTTCAAGAAGAGGAAGTGTTAAGGACAGATGAATCTGAAGAGCAGCAGACGTGAAAGAAGAGTTGGGAGAGCAGCATGTGGTGGTTTACATTTTGACATATTAAAACCACCCACCATTGTAGTCCCCTCCAGGCTCAGGGAGCCGGAGGGCTGGGGAAGAGAGTAGCTGCATGCGGTTAAGGAGTGTGACCCAATGTCTCTAGGAATGATTCAAGGTACGGTCTGTGTCTACTAATATCTACCGTAACAACATACATTGGTTCAAATCATCCCTTCCATCCACGAATCTTATCCTGGACCTAGAGTTTCCGGTTTGGCCATTGACTTTCCCTCATGTATGGAGATACCTTTGGGAGGAGACTCGATAATCACGCTTACATCGATGGTGTTATCTGACCCTTGAGGCGAGAGTTTCTATTGGAACCTCTTAGTGGCTGCATCGAGGCCTTACGATGTTAGTTTGGGTATGGACTGGGCAACCACAGTACAAACACAGATTGACTGTATTAGGCAGAATGGTTGGGGTTTACCTACAACATTGGGATGGGTTTTCTTGGTTGGAAAAAAGGAAACCACATGCAGCAAAAGATGGATTCATGCATAAGTGGGTGCAGTCAATCACTCATGAGTCGGCCATACTTAGATTTGTGTCAGACTTCTCTAAAGATGTTTCACAGCTTTTAGATTTGGAACAGAAGGGAAAACCCTTCTTGTGGTCTGGGATATGCCATCTGATCTTTTCAGGAGATGAGGTAGAGGTTGACCAATGCGCTCATTTTGAGGTTACTAGAGAAGGTGAAAATCATCTAGGAGTGGAAGAAGACTGCATAGAACAGGCATAAATCCTTTGTTGATAGGAGACGGAGACCAATAGAGTTTGAGGATGGTGACGACGTTTTCTTACGGGTCTAACCTCATCGAGGTCTATGGATATGTGGTTGAGGCGGAAAGTTATCTCTGAGGTTCAACGGACCTTTCTAGGTCCTCATCCGGGTAGGCGAGGTGGTTTACCACTTGACCTTTCCACCTCAGTTGCACCGGGTGCACGATGTCTTGCACACATCTCAACTGAGAAGATACGTGCACGACCATTCACACATCATCAACCATAGGGAGCTGGACATCGATGATGGGGCAACATTCACGAAGGTTGTAGTGGATATTGAGGATCGACAGGAGTCGATCCTACGTGGATGGTTGATTCCTCATGTGCGCTTTCACTGGCAGCACAAGAACCTCCAGGTGAGCACCTGGGAGCGGAAGGCTAAGATGTGTGCTCTGTACCACTTTAGTTTTTCCTAGTGTGTGTTGAAGCTTTAAGGGGACGTAAAGCCCTGAGGTGCGAGTAATGTAAAGACCCTGAAATTTCGAGATTTTTTTTCTTAATTCATTGGAATTTTACAAGTCTGTGGCTTCTGACATCACCTGATTCCGAGGCCCAGTGTGCTCGGAATCAATTTCTGAATTTTAGCTCAGGTACGTTCAGTAAACGAACTAGAGGGTTTTTCTAACTTTTGAACTGGTGCTCGGAATTCAAATTCAAGGGAACCGATGAACTCGCAGTGCCGATAATTTCTCAAGGGGACCTATTCTGTAGTTGCATTTCGAGCGGGTTGAGGTTTCATAATTAGGGATTAAAATAAAATAAATAAAATTCGTTGTGTAGAAATTTTATTTACGGAAGGTGGTTATTTTTCTCCAAAGGGGAGTTAGGGGTGGAGTCCACATGAGACCCTAACTCCTCACCGCCCCCTAAACTCCCCATAACTCACCCATTGTTTAATACATGACAACTCCACTCATTTAATGGAGTGGAGCCTCTCCAATTTCCATCTCTCTCTCAACTTTAAAAGTTTGCCAACACAAGATAATTAATTCTTTCAAACTCTTAAATTATTTAATTAAGGGATTTAAGTTTTGAAAGTTTGTAAAGTGTAATTAAAAATAAGGAGTAGCCTTATTTTAATTTTTTTGACACTTGTTTTGTTGGGGGAATTGTTTTGAGAGAGAGCCCTTTTGAAAGGGGAAGAGAGTTCCTCCTTCGTTGAAGAACACCACCCTTCACGAAGAACGGTTCTCCTTCCGGCGGATCTCCAATGAAAGACGCTCAAGCCATGATCAAAGGCCTTTGCGGAAACGACGAATGCCAATGACCGTCATCACCTTCATCTATTACCTTGAGACGATGTCAACGATCCGACCTCTGCCCTTTCGCAATACCGTCATCCATGATGCTCGGCTACCACGGACCTTTCTTGAGGTAGTGGATTTTTTTATTTCTCTTTTGAGTGGTTTTATCTCATGAGAATTAGCGTTTATTTAAATGTTGTTAGTATAATTTATTCTTGAATAAATTATACCCTTTTCATTGTTGAAATCTTGTGTTTATTAATTTCCATTTGATAATGCCTAACACGGAGGGCGCGGGCTGAACGAACACAACCAGACAACCCTCCGTAGATTGTTTATTGATGTGTGGATTGACAGCGACGAAGAAACGGGCTACAATGGCGACTTGAAGCCTCCGTAGTGAAGTTTGGGTCCCGAGAAGACCGCTGGCATAGACGGAAGCTAAAACGGACCACCAGAGCAACTCTGGTGGCCCACGGAAGTTCCTGGTGGCGCGGGGGCGGTGCGTCGAATCACACTGTCATGTGGGATCCTAGGACAATAGGGCGCCATCTGGCGCCGCTGGCATCAATTAACGGCGGCGGGGGGGGGGGGGGGGGGGGGGGGTCCGCCCATTCGCTCGGCCAAGCTGGCCGAGCTGTGGATGGCTATGCGGGACGGGCCGCGCCCAGCCGGTCCGGACCCGGACACGGGTTGGGTCGCCCCGGTTCGGGCCGACCCAGGGGGTGTTGGGCCGGGTCGGACAGGGCCCAGACCCCCTAATTTCGGACCGTTTTCGGTTAAACGGACATATATTGAGTTGTGGACCTCCGATCGACACACCGTCAGTAGAGTAGGATTCCTTGGATCGAGTCAGTCATTTCGGTATAGTACACTCAAGGTTTCGGCGAAGTATGGGTACGTCCGGGTTGGTACGAAACAGAAACCAACTGGGCCCTCGGAGCAGAAACGTTAATAACATGAGCTTCAGACGTCCGATTGACGTGCCGTAGACTTTGTTGGTTTCCTATTGGTGAGAAGGTTCTTTTGGTATACTTCACCTGAGGTTTGGATGCAGTTGGAGTATGGCCGGTTTGGATTGTACCTGAAATCCTACGGGGCCCCTAGAATGGAAATGCTAATAACTCTCAGATTAGACGTCCGTTTGACGAACCGTCATCAGCGTTCATAATAACATTGAGAAACTGTTCCATTGAGTATACCCCATGAGAGTTCGGGGTACAATTGAGATACAACCGGTTTGCTTCATACACGAAACCAACCGGGCCCCCGGGACAAAAAGATAATAACTCACAGACCGGGAGTCCGATTGACACGCCGTATGTTGCGTTGAGACCCATTTGACTAGGCGGTCCTTTGTGATACTTCTACATGATACTTTGTGACACTTGAAAGTAACGACCAATAGATCATAGAGCAGACCCTCCCGGAGACAAGCGTACGGAGTGCGGAGACCGAGTAGCTGTAGACCTGATGACTGCTTGACCGATTCAACTCGTAGTGATTCGGTTAGTCCAGTGGACGGAGCGCCCGGTATTTGGTGGTAGACCCACAAAAGATGGAGTGCCTGGTAGTTGGAAGCAGACCCGCGGTACTCGATAGGAGGAATACCACTGTAGGCTATTAGGGAGGGCGCCCGGTATTTAGTGGCAGATCCTCAGCAGACGGAGCACCCGGTAGTTGGCAGCCGACCCGCGGTACTCGACAGGAGGAGAAACTCAGCAGTCTAAGGTTATTGAGTAGCGCCTCAGAGTCGTGACAGGGCTACTGTACTCGACAGAGGAGGAGTTCTCCAGCAGTTGTGGTTTCGATAATGAAAATCTTGGTTTGAGCTGAGTCAATGACCTTTGTGTTTACCTCATGATTGAGACGGGTTACTTGATAACTTAGGTATATGTATGGGCATATACCTAATTAGTGGTTATCAGTTGATTTCATAACCTTTGTGTTTCCTCATGATTGAGATGGGTTACTTGATAACTTAGGTATAAGTATGGGCTTATACATAAGTAAGGGTTATCTATTGAGATCCATCTTTGTGGTTATCCTTGTTGGATTTAGTGAGACCTTGAGGGTCTCGGGGTCCCTACTGAGTATCGTTATACTCACCATTGCACTGGATATGCACGCTCCTCGTTGTGTTGGATGCAAACGACAGACAGCGCTGATAGAGACCGAGTGTACGAGGACTGGATGGTGCCCGGAGGTGGACCTCACGACGAGTTAGTACCCAGAGGTGGACTTCACAACGAGACGGTACTCAGAGTAGGTTGGAGGGTGAGAGCGTTAAGGAGGCTATCAGTACCTACCCTTCAGGTAGGATCCGAGGTGGACGACCCAGGAGCTGCTTCTATCTTCCAGCTGTTTGCCTTTTCTATTTTACTTTTGTTCAGTTGTAGCTATACATTCCAGTTGGGTTTTTATTCTGGCCCATTTACTTTTTAGCACTTTCTTTAATACTTAGTTTTTTACTTCCGCTTGTTCTCTGGTTAGATGTATTTATGTTTTATAAAGGAAATGCCTTCCCAGTTATTGGGATTTACACCTTTGGTGCTAGTCGCCAGCCCCTGGCCTATGAAAGGCAGGCTTGGGGTAGTCACAGCAGGATCCCCAAGGACAGGTCGTGACAATGGTAATTAAATCATAGGCTCACATAAACTTATGGACATACAAATAGGTCCAAAATAATGTTGTGAACATTTAATCAGGTTCACTTAATACACGGTGAATTTTTAATAAGGTTCTTTAATAACATTATGTAAAGACCCGGAAATTTCAAGGAAATTTTTTTCTTAATTTTCTTTGGAATTTTACAAGAACACAGTTTCTAACGGCACCTGATTCCGAGGCCCAGTGTGCCCGAAATCATTTTCCGAAGTTTGGCTCGGGTACGTTCAGTGAACGGACGAGCGGGTTTTTCTAACTTTTGAACCGGTGCCCGGAATCGAATTCCGAGGGCACCGATGGAATCGCAACGCCGGTTTTTGCTTAGAAACGCCTCTTCTGGAGTTGCGTTTTCTCGGTTGTGGTTTTTAATTTTCGGGCTTAAAGTTAAGAAATAAAATAATTGTACAACAAACTTTATTTTATTTCACTTAAGCCACTTGGAAGCCACTTAAAGTCACTTAAAAGCGGCTTAAGCTGAGTTGATCCGGATCAGATGCTATCCAGAAATATCCTACCCTCTTGGTAGGATATTTTTGAGGTGAGACCCGCACGAGCCCCACCGTTTCTTTTCCGCTAAGTAATGCACCCGCGAAAACCCGTCATTATGAAAGTCAACTGACGCGTTTTCTTAATTTCTTAACGCACCATTTAATTGGGCAGTTTTGTTCGTAAATTAAATGGGCAGTTTCTTTCGTTAATTTAATTCTAAGAATTAATGGGTCGTTACTTACCTCTTATTCATTTTTTGGTGTAATAATAAAATAAGACCAACACCGTCTTTTGGAGGATTATACGTTGAGAGGTTTTGACAGAAGTTCTTGTGCCTTCACCCTTCTTCGCGAAGAACGCGAAGAACGCGAAGAACGCGAAGAACGCGAAGAACTCGAAGAACGCCGACCTCCAATGAAGAACGCCGAACCCGCGGAAATCGACGACGCGACGCCGTGAGCCACGACGCCGACGTTTCCTCCTCCGCGACGTTCTGCTGCGATGTTCCTTCTCCCGCAACGAAATCTTCGAATCATCTGTTTGAGGTAAGAGTTTCAGGTTTCTTTTAAAACTTCTTTGTGGTTTATAACAACACACGGATTTAATTATTTATAATTAAATCTGTTGTTTCTTGGTCCTCAGAGTTCATCGACACGACGCCATATACCGCGACGATCTCCTCCTTCCGCGACGAACCCCTCCTTCCGTGACTATCAAATCCGCGAAGAACCCGCGGGCGACGACTTGACGAGGTAGGGATTTTATTTTGGAAATGCCCTTATTCCCGTGAATATTTCTTTAAAATTTAAGAACCAGATTTAAATGAACAATTTTAATTTATTAAAATTGTTGTTTCATGTGTTGAATTATTTCTCCCGTTGTTCTTATCTAACGCGGAGGGTGCGGGCCAAACGAACACGGACCGACAACCCTCCGCCGTTCTTCGTGGTTGTGCGGATTTGGCGGGCGATGACAAAACGTGACGCAAGGGAAATTTGTTGATCCCGCAGTGAAGAACGGAACCCAGGAGGAACATCGGCGCAGACGGGAAGAAAAACGGACCACCGGACAGAGCCGCCGCGGCTGAAGCCGCGACGGCGGCGGCCAGCGGACCCACGGCCGCGCGGGTCCATCTCGCCGCATGGGAAGCGGCGACATGCCGTGTCCGTTCAATCAGCGCGGCCCTTCGAGGGCCGCAGCACCTCCAGACCGCGGGGGCAGCGCCCCGCGGCGCTCGGCCACTCGGCCGCTCGGCCGAACCGAGCCAAGCTGGTCCGACCGACCGGGCCGCGCGCTGACTGGACCGGACCGGGTCGGGTTGACCCGGTTCGGCCGACCCGGGGGGGGGGGGGGTCGGGGGGGGGGGGGTCGGCCCGGGCCCGGACCGCCCGTTTTCGGACCATTTTCGGTCAAATACCCGTAACTTGAGCTACGAGCCTCTAAACGACTCGCCGTCAGCGGAAACGCTATCCTTGGATCGAGACAGTCGTTTCGGTATATCTCACTCAAGGTTTCGGAATACTTTGGGTTCGGCCGGGTTGGTTCGTACACGAAACCAACCGGGCCCTCGGAGCGGAAACGCTCATATCTTGATCTACGGACGTCCGATTGATGTGCCGTCAACTTCGTTGAATTCCTGTTTGTGAGACAGATCTTTTGGCATACTACACTCGAGGTTTGGACGCAGGTGGAGTACGGTCGGGTTGGTTTTGCCTTAAAAACCTACCGGCTCCCTGGGACGAAAAAGCTAATATCTCTCAGACCGGGCGTCCGAATGACGCGCCGTCTGTTGCGTTGAGTTCCTGTTGATGACATGGAACTTTTGGATACATCAACTTCGGGCTATGTGACAGTTGATGTATCAGCCTTTCGGCTCGTGGATCGGACCCTCCCGAATGAGCTTGCTGTGTGCGGGAACCCTAGAGCTGGCTGCGACTTCGACGACGACGACTATGCAAAGATCCTCAGTGGACTGCGACGATGAAGACAACTGGTCTTGTATCCTATGTGGGTCCCAGCCGTGCTGGTCTTGTATCCTATGTGGGTCCCAGCTTAGATGATTCAATACTGGTCTTGTATCGTATGTGGGTCCCAGTATAGATGAATCAATGAAGACAGCTGGTCTTGTATCCTATATGGGTCCTAGCTGTGCTGGTCTTGTATCCTATGTGGGTCCTAGCTTAGATGATTCAATACTGGTCTTGTATCCTATGTGGGTCCCAGTATAGATGAATCAATGAAGACAGCTGGTCTTGTATCCTATGTGGGTCCTAGCTGTGCTGGTCTTGTATCCTATGTGGGTCCCAGCTTAGATGATTCAATACTGGTCTTGTATCCTATGTGGGTCCCAGTATAGATGAATCAATGAAGACAGCTGGTCTTGTATCCTATGTGGGTCATAGCTGTGCTGGTCTTGTATCCTATGTGGGTCCCAGCTTTGATGATTCAGTGCTGGTCTTGTATCCTATGTGGGTCCCCGCATAAATGAAACAATGAAGACGACTGGTCTTGTATCCTATGTGGGTCCCAACTTAGATGATTCAGTATCTATGTCTGATCATCTCTTTCACCTTTTCGATGATGTATACCTGTGTGAGCTAAATCCTGTGTTACTCTCCTTTGTGGATTGTGCTGAACTATCCTGTGTGGATTTACTGTTTACTCTCCTTTGTGGATTGTGTTGTGTTATCCTGTGTGGATTCCGTTTTTCTCTCCTTTGTGGATTGTGTCATGCTATCCTGTGTGGATTTACGTTTTGCTCTCCTTTGTGGATTGTGTTGTGCTATCCTGTGTGGATTTACGTTTGCTTTCCTATGTGGACTGGGTTGTGCTTGAGATCGGATGTTGGAGCCGAACAGGGATTGATGACTTAGGTATATGTATGGGAATATACCTAAGCAGTGTCGGTTGTTACTTCGTGATTGTATCTTTCCATTGTGGTTTACTCTTTTTGGATTTCGGGAGACCTTTGGGGGTCTCGGGGTCCCTACTGAGTAGCTTATACTCACCGCTGCACGGGCTATGCCCGCACTACGTTGTGTTGGTTGCAGACGACGGACAACGTTGATTGTGGTTGAGGCTTGCAGAGCAGGACGATACGTGGAGGTGGACCACTGGGCGGGACGTAATCGGAGCGGACGACGGGACCCGAGGAGCAGTGGAGCTATCTGTACCCACCCTTCAGGTGGGATTTCCAGAGGACGGCCCGACGCTGCGGCTTTTCTTTTCAGTTACTGTTTTACCCTTTAAGTTGTACTTTACAGTTGGGCTTGTATTTCCGGCCCCCTTTACTTTCAGCACAGCTTGTTATAGTTTTTACTTAGTGGTTAGTTTTCCGCTTGCTACTCTGTGGTGCTTGTTTACTTTTCAAAGGCAATGTCTCCCCTTTTTTTTTGGATTTACGCCTTGGTGCTAGTCGCCAGCCCCTGGCCTATGGAAGGCGGGCTTGGGGTAGTCACGGCATGGGCCCCGAGGACGGGTCGTGACAATTGGTATCAGAGGAGTTCGGTTCTACCACAGACTCTGATCTTTCTTCTATGTGAAGCAATAGTGTTTAGCATATTGGGTGTGGTTATCAGTCTAAGGAGTCCAGTGTTGGTGCGATGGCCGACGTATCCGTACACCAGGACCCTGACTTCTGATTTCTGACTTAATGCACGAAAACATTGATTGCGTGTGTGTTTCAAGTTTTCTTTGTGATTACTTGTGTCAGCTCACCAGGTATACAGATCTGACCGTGGCACACCTGTTTCATTTCAGGATGGCCCCACGACAGCAGCCAGCTAGGGTTCCGAGAGTGGAGCGTGATGACATCCCACCGAGCGACGAGGCCTCGGTGCAGGGCTCCTTGTCAGTAGAGGCACCGGCGGTACCTTTACCCACCGAGCCACCGATGCTACCAGCCCCAGCCACTGACGATGCACGTCGCCTTAGCGCGCTGCACGAGTTTCAGCATCAGCGACCGCCCAGGTTCCGCAGGGAGACGGACCCCCAGGTAGCTGAGGACTGGCTGGAGGCAGTCGTACGAGTTTTCAGGCTAGTGAGGACACCAGCAGACCTCATGGTGATCCTCGCAGCGAGCCTACTGCACGCAGCAGCGGGCCGATGGTGGAGCTTGATGCTCCAGGTGCACGACGAGACATCTCTTCTCTGGACGGACTTTGAGAGCGTCTTCCGCTCTGAGTTCGTCCCAGCCACCCTCCGTACGGTGCGCATTCAGGAGCTTCTTCAGCTGCGGCAGGGCAGCTTGACAGTGGCCCAATACTCGGCGAGATTTACTGATCTCTCACGCTACTCCACAGATATGGTACGGGACCCGTTCTTCCGGTCCTGGACCTTCGAGCAGGGACTGAGGCATGAGATCAGGGCTTCGATGATCTCCCTCAATATTCCGACGCAGGAAGAGGTATTGGAGAGAGCCCTTCTACTAGAGAGTTTTCTCGTTGAGCAGGCTCCAGTGACAGGGCCCTCCGCAGGACGGCCCGTAGCAGGGTCTTATGCAGCTGGTAGTAGACAGGTGACGCAGAGGTTCAAACGGGCTAGACCATCAGATGGGCAGTCTTAGGATGAAGATTCGGTTGTGCGGGGCACCCAAAGGAGATCCAGCTACACGAGGGGCAAGCATTGCTACGCATGCAGCGGGCGAGGTCACATGGCTCGAGACTGCCCGACTCGTCTTACAGATGAGCAGCAGGTGGTAGAGGGACCTCCCAGACAAAGGTTCGGCCACGGTGGTCCGCAGGGTGCAGGCGGATGAGGCAGAAGAGCTGGCCGAGTAGCCGATGGTGGGAGACACTTCGAGGTGTTGCCACCACCACCACCAGGAGGTCCACCCCGACCGCTGGGAGTTGGTGGACATGGGAGAGCTCAGCTTCAGGCAGCTGAGGCCTTCGATCATGGATCTCTGGGAGAAAATGGACAGGAGCGGAACTAGTGGATATGTCCTTTTTACTTCTAGTTCCTTGTTGCTATTGTGTAGCGTCTTTGTATCATGAGCTGCAATAATAAAAGACGCATACCTTTGTGATGTTTTCATTCCTGTCCTCTTTTGTGTTGTTACTAATAGGTTCCAGTTTTGACTGTTGACTTGACCCTCACTTGTGAGACATCTACTGGAGGAGACCCAGTTACCAAACACTGATGCCGACAGTGTGACTCAACCCTTGGAGGCGATAGTAACGGTTGGATCTCTTGGTAGTAGCGTCGAGGCCTTACGACGTCATCCTTGGTATGGATTAGTATCATCCATGTCGGGATTTACTGTATTAGGAAAAGAAAGTGGTTCATCCAGGGGATGAGACCAGATTTCTCTTATCGAAAAAGAAGAAATCACAGCAGCTCTTGTAGGACTAGAGAAGGTCGAGGTCATCCAGGAGTGGATGAGGATAGCTCAGAGCCGGCAGAATTATTTTGCTGACAGGAGGCGGAGGCCACTTGAGTTCGAGGATGGCGATCACATCTTCTTGCGTGTCTCACCTCGACGTGGATTATGGAGATTTGGACGAGGCGGCAAGTTGTCTCCACGCTTCATCGGACCCTTCCAGGTCCTCAGCAGGATTGGCGAGGTGGCTTATCACCTGGCTCTACCACCTCAGTTGCTCCGGGTGCACGACGTCTTCCACGTATCTCAGCTGAGGAGATATGTGCACGACCCGACACAAATCTTTGACCATGGAGAGCTGGTCTTTGATGGTGGGACGACTTTTGCGGAGGTCCTAATGGAGATCGAGGATCGATAGGTGCAGGTCCTACGTGGATGATTGATTCCTCTAATGCGCTTCAGATAGCTGCACGGGAACCTCCAGGGGAGCACTTTGGAGCGGGAGTCTCAGTTGCGTGCTCAGTACCACCTTTGTATCCCTAAGTTTGTGGTGAAGCTTTACAGGGACGTAAAGCCCTATGGTGGGAGTAATGTAAAGACCCAGAAATTTCAAGGAAATTTTTTTTCTTAATTTTCTTTGGAATTTTACAAGAACCCAGTTTCTGACGGCACCTGATTCCGAGGCCCGGTGTGCCCGAAATCATTTTCCGAAGTTTGGCTCAGGTACGTTCAGTGAACGGACGAGCGGGTTTTTCTAACTTTTGAACCGGTGCCCGGAATTGAATTCTAAGGGCACCGATGGAATTGCAGCGCCGGTTTTTGCTTAGAAACTCCTCTTCTGGAGTTGCATTTGCTCGGTTGTTGTTTTTAATTTTCGGGCTTAAAGTTAAGAAATAAAATAATTGTACAACAAACTTTATTTTATTTCACTTAAGCCACTTGGAAGCCACTTAAAGTCACTTAAAAGCGGCTTAAGCTGAGTTGATCCGGATCGGATGCTATCCAGAAATATCCTACCCTCTTGGTAGGATATTTGTGAGGTAGGACCCACACGAGCCCCACCGTTTCTTTTCCGCTAAGTGACACACCCGTGAAAACTCGTCATTATGAAAGTCAACTGACGCATTTTCTTAATTTCTTAACGCACCATTTAATTGGGCAGTTTTGTTCGTAAATTAAATGGGAAGTTTCTTTCGTTAATTTAATTCTACGAATTAATGGGTCGTTACTTACCTCTTATTCGTTTGTTGGCGTAATAATAAAATAAGACCAACACCGTCTTTTGGAGGATTACACGTTGAGAGGTTTTGACAGAAGTTCTTGTGCCTTCACCCTTCTTCGCGAAGAACGCGAAGAACGCGAAGAACGCGAAGAACGCGAAGAACGCCGGCCTCCGACGAAGAACGCCGAACCCATGGAAATCGACGACGCGACGCCGTGTGCCGCGACGCTGACGTTTCCTCCTCCACGACGTTCTACTGCGACGTTCCTTCTTCCGCAACGAAATCTTCAAATCATCTGTTTGAGGTAAGAGTTTCAGGTTTCTTTTAAAACTTATTTGTGGTTTATAACAACACACGAATTTAATTATTTATAATTAAATCTGTTGTTTCTTGGTCCTCGGAGTTCGTCGACGCGGCGCCGGATACCGCAACGATCTCCTCCTTTCGCGACGAACCCCTCCTTCCGCGACGATCAAATCCGCGAAGAACCCGCGGGCGACGACTTGAAGAGGTAGGGATTTTATTTTGGAAATGCCCTTATTCCCGTGAACGTTTCTTTAAAATTTAAGAACTAGATTCAAATGAACAATTTTAATTTATTAAAATTGTTGTTTCATGTGTGGAATTATTTCTCCCGTTGTTTTTATCTAACGCAGAGGGTGTGGGCCAAACGAACACGGTCCGACAACCCTCTGTCGTTCTTCGTGGTTGTGCATATTTGGCGGGCGATGACAAAACGTGACGCAAGGGAAATTTGTTGATCCCGCAGTGAAGAACGAAACCCGGGAGGAACATCGGCGCAGACGGGAAGGAAAATGGACCACCAGAGCGACTCTGGTGGCCCGCAGAAGCGGCCGGCGGCGCCGCCGGACAGAGCCGCCGCGGCGACATGCCGCGTCTGTTCAATCAGCGCGGCCCTTTGAGGGCCGCAACACCTCCAGACCGTGGGGGCAGCGCCCCGCGGCGCTCGGCCACTCGGCCGCTCGGCCGAACCGAGCTAGGCCGGTCCGACCAGCCGGGCCGCGCCCTGGCCAGACCGGACTGGGTCGGGTCGATCCGGTTCGGCCGACCCAGGGGGGGTTGGGCCGGGTCGGCCCGGGCCCGGACCCCCCGTCTTCGGACCATTTTCGGTCAAATGCTTGTAACTTGAGCTACGAGCCTCCAAATGACTCGCCGTCAGCGGAAACGCGATCCTTGGATCGAGACGGTCGTTTCAGTATATCGCACTCAAGGTTTCAGAATACTTTGGGTTCGGCAGGGTTGGTTCGTACACGAAACCAACCGGGCCCTCGGAGCGGAAACACTCATATCTTGAGCTACGGACGTCCGATTGACGTGCTGTTAACTTCGTTGAATTCCTCTTTCTGATACGGATCTTTTGGAATACTCCGCCTAAGGTTTGGATTCAGGTGGAGTACGGTTGGGTTGGTTTTGCCTTAAAAACCAACCGGGCCCCTGGGACGAAAAAACCAATATCTCTCAGACCGGGCGTCCGAATGACGCGCCGTCTGTTGCGTTGAGTTCCTGTTGACGACATGAAACTTTTGGATACATCAACTTCGGGCTATGTGACAGTTGATGTATCAGCCTTTCGGCTCGTGGAGCGGACCCTCCCGAACGAGCTTGCTGTGTGCGGGAACCCTAGAGCTGGCTGCGACTTCGACGACGACGACTGTGCAAAGATCCTCCGTGGACTGCGACGATGAAGACAGCTGGTCTTGTATCCTATGTGGGTCCCTGCCGTGCTGGTCTTGTATCCTATGTGGGTCACAACTTAGATGATTCAATACTGGTCTTGTATCCTATGTGGGTTCCAGTATAGATGAATCAATGAAGACAGCTGGTCTTTTATCCTATGTGGGTCCTAGCTGTGCTGGTCTTGTATCCTATGTGGGTCCCAGCTTAGATGATTCAATACTGGTCTTGTATCCTATGTGGGTCCCAGTATAGATGAATCAATGAAGACAGCTGGTCTTGTATCCTATGTGGGTCCTAGCTGTGCTGGTCTTGTATCCTATGTGGGTCCTAGCTGTGCTGGTCTTGTATCCTATGTGGGTCCCAGGTTAGATGATTCAATACTGGTCTTATATCCTATGTGGGTCCCAGTATAGATGAATCAATGAAGACAACTGGTCTTGTATCCTATGTGGGTCCTAGCTGTGCTGGTCTTGTATCCTATGTGGGTCCCAGCATAAACGAAACAATGGAGACGGCTGGTCTTGTATCCTATGTGGGTCCAAGCTTAGATGATTCAGTATCTATGTCTGATCATCTCTTTCACCTTTTCGATGATGTATACCTGTGTGAGCTGAATCCTGTGTTACTCTCCTTTGTGGATTGTGCTGAACTATCCTGTGTGGATTTACTGTTTACTCTCCTTTGTGGATTGTGTTGTGATATCCTGTGTGGATTCCGTTTTGCTCTCCTTTGTGGATTGTGTCATGCTATCCTGTGTGGATTTACGTTTTGCTCTCCTTTGTGGATTGTGTTGTGCTATCCTGTGTGGATTTATGTTTGCTTTCCTGTGTGGACTGGGTTGTGCTTGGGCTCGGATGTTGGAGCCGAACAGGGATTGATGAGTTAGGTATATGTATGGGCATATACCTAAGCAGTGTCGGTTTTTACTTCTTGATTGTATCTTTCCGTTGTGGTTTATCCTTTGTGGATTTCGGGAGACCTTCGGGGGTCTCAGGGTCCCTACTGAGTAGCTTATACTCACCCCTGCATGGGCTATGCCCGCACTACGTTGTGTTGGTTGCAGACGACGGACAGAGTTGATTGTGGTTGAGGCTTGCAGAGAAGGACGGTACCTGGAGGTGGACCACTGGGCGGGACGTACTCGGAGCGGACGGCGGGACCCGAGGAGCAGTGGAGCTATCTGTACCCACCCTTCGGGTGGGATTTCCAGAGGACGGCCCGACGCTGCGGCTTTTCTTTTCAGTTACTGTTTTCCCCTTACAGTTGTACTTTACAGTTGGGCTTGTATTTTCGGCCCCCTTTACTTTCATCACATCTTGTTACAGTTTTTACTTAGTGGTTACTTTTCCGTTTGCTACTCTGTGGTGCTTGTTTACTTTTCAAAGGAAATGCATTCCCCTTTTTTTTTGGGATTTACGCCTTGGTGCTAGTCGCCAGCCCCTGGCCTATGGAAGGCGGACTTGGGGTAGTCATGACATGGGCCCCGAGGATGGGTCGTGACACATTATATACATGATAGATAGGTCTATTCATAACATCATAGTAGTGAAGGTTCACTCCCAAGACTATCATTGATGAAAAATTCCTTACAGAACCAGTTTCTCTCTCCATTCTTGTCCTGTCTATCCCTTGAGATATAAATATTTACCCAATGCATTGGAGGGAGATATTGGTCCCACCCATCACATTATGAAAATCACAAACATGTGTAGCACATGATTATAAAACATTCCTCATATCATAACCCATTAAATGAAACAGGTTTCATAAAACGTTTTATCCTATCATAGCCTATGGAAAAGAAACACCTTAAATAATAATTTCATAATCTCCTCAAATCATAACCCCATAATGAAATGTGTTTCATAATAATTCTATCATTTCCTGACCCAGGGAATACATATTATTTTTATAAAAAAACTTTATAATAAACGATTCAGGGAGAGAGTAATAATGGATCCTTAGTTTTTATCTCTAGTTAAGAATAGGTAATATCAACGAATATCATATTGTAGGGTAAATAATTTTGGTGCACTACATGGGATTTTTCTTTAGGAAAATATATTTTCTTTATAAATTAATTTTCTAAAAATTAATCATTTTAAAATTCATTTTTATTGAAAATAACTATGAAAACATACGAAGGATGATTTAAATATCATTTATAACATTTATTCAAGAAAACATTATTTCTTCATTAAGAAATAAATTTTAAAACTTAAAACTAATTGAAAACATATTACTAGTTAAATAAACATGAAAAAATATAAATTAATCTTTGGAACAATGATTTTTCAATGATGTCATAAATTGTGTTCTTTTCAGACACATTAAAATGAATATTCCTTTTAAATTTTTGGTAAAATACAAACAGGCATTGTTTGGAAAAGGACATGGAGATACCATTCTATTTTAAAAAAAATTAAACATGGGTAAAATTATAATTGAAATGTAATAATATAGTAATAAAACATTTTTTAAAACATTTTTAGAAAACATGGGTTCAGAATGAAATTTATTTTAGACATTAGATAAAAATAAAGTAATATTTTCTTAAAAACATTTTCTTAATTATCATAAGTACCAATTATTGAATAATCATACCATTAAATTAATATACCATGAATAATCATACTAGAATAAAATTCATGAGATTTTATTAGAGGTATATATAGATATTTGAACATTAGATACTTGATCAGATTTCATTTTGATAAATGATGAGACTGTAACATGAAATCTACACCACATTAGTAACATTGAATCACCAGTTCCATAAAGGAATAACATAAAATGAAACCTAAAATACCACTATGATGAATAAATTCAAGCTATAACTTATTAATGTGTATTTATATACACCTATTGAATTAATATAGGTGTATAACATAATACATGTCTCAAAGAAAAAAAATTGAGGAAACAATCACTTATTGATTTGGTAACATTTGAACCATAAAACCCATGAAAGCGATATACTAAAATGGAAATTTAAATCCTGATAATATTTAGGATAATCATAATTAAATAAATTCATAAGATGTATATAGGCCACATAAAAAATAGCCGCTGAATATTTCATGTGTCTCCGAGAAGTAAAAAGTGAGACGAAAATCCCTTACCTTAGTCATGACATCTGTTGTACTATTTAAAACCACATGTATCATAAAATTATGTTTATTATAAATATAATAATTAATAATTTTTTATTAACTTATGATATATTATTCACTTATGAAATTATTTACCCTTTTCTTTACAATTACATACTAAACTCACATTTTAGGTAATAATCACAGTATTTTTTTGTATATGTTTTCATTTATTATTTCCATTAATATTCATTTTATAATGGTTCCATAACATAATGAATAATAATAATTTAATAAATATAATATTTATACAAAAATATTCTTTTTATACAAATCCATAAACATGTTTTTTATTAAAGAAGTATGTTCTGATCATAGAGAGGCTAGGTCGTACATACGCATGAGAAACATTTCGATTTTTTAATGGTCATTATGGAAAAGAAGTAAGTAAAATAATATATTTTAAAACTGATAATAATATCATGAATAATGTATTAATTATTTAAAAATTATTTTACAAATCATGAATGTGGTGTGGTGATGAGAAGAGAGAGCCGCATCGCTTTGTGAATGTGGCAGCCCACACGTACACAAATGATGATACCAGTTTATGTGAGTGAAAAAGAAAATAATATTTTATCCATAGAGATTGATAATTATTTCAGGAATATTAAAATTATGTCATTTATATAACATATAATCATTAAATTGTTTCATATCACCTTCCATGTTACACATTTGTGAGAGTTGAATCACATCACCTAGCGAGGAAATTGTTTGACATACACACTAGCGACATTATCTTATTTCATATGGAAAGAGGGTAAAGATATATATAAGATATTATGATTAGAGGTATAAAATATTATAAATATAACATATATACATTATATACATATTCATACACAACCATGAAATTTGGTATTGGATGAACAAATGACATCAGTTCACAAGGCGATAGTTCGCTGGAGGGGGTAGTCCGCTGGAGGGGGTAGTCCTCTATACATAGGAATGGTGATTTTGTAAACCATTTTATGGAATTTGATATGGTTTTAGTTAAAAAAATTACAATAACATTGTCACATTATATATAAAATAATAATTTTATTATATCTTCATGGATTAATATGATTTTAGGGTGGTGGAGAAGGAAAAAATGAAGTTGCTCATTGAAGAACATTACCACTTTTTCGAGTATCCTCAATAGTATTTCACTAAAGCCTTCCTAGGATGGGTTTATTTCCAAAAAGGTCTTATATAAAGGAATTAAGGATTTTTGGAAGTTATTTTTGTAGGTTATTTCTTATAAAAACATGATTTATGTTGTGAAGAAGAGATGGGAGAGTGTGACCTATAATAAGTAGTAGAGTTGACACACTTGTTATTTTTTAAAATAAATAATCGATACCACATTTTAAAAAGAAAAAAATGTCTAAATTAGGCCATTATAGAACCACATAGGTTTAATTCTCTAAATATTTCATTACAAATGTTTTTGGAGAAGTGTATATTTGATTTTTCCCTTATCGTTTTAGTTTGACCCGTAGAAAACACATTTTTACCTTAATCGCGGTAATTAATTTTTACTAAATTTACTATTAATTTGGGTAAATAATTATGTGAATATATTATAAATTATAATGATTTATTATTTAAAATATTGAATAATATTTTTTGAATTTCATTCACATAAGTGGAAATTTTGATTTTTAATTAATCCCGAAGGCACGATGAGAAATCGTGTTTTTAAATAGAAAATGGTCAAATGTATAAAATGGTTTCATATCTGATCATAATATGAAATTTATTATAATGACATAAATTATATTAATGTAATTTTAATTAAAATAATTTAACTTCGAAATAAATTGAAAATATAATTTAACATTATAGATAAAAAAAATTAAAAGACAGATTTCATTTAAAATTTAGTATTTTTCAATATTCATAAAAAATGGAACTTTTTAGAAAAAAAATCCAATAATGGATCCTAAGATAATTTTATAATATAATTTCAAAAATATTTTTTATTTTAAGAAATTAAATTTATAAAATTTTCATAAATTGATTTTATTACTATTCAGAATAAGGCATAAAAATCTTTTTTGTGGGAAAATTGTATTATCATAATATATGACGACTTTTCTAAAAAATATGTAATTTATAATAAAAATAATTTTTTATGAAAAATATATATAATATATAAAATTGAGTTATTAATATTTATAATTATATTTTTAATAGCTAATTTATAATATTCCTATTAATAATATATTATTTTTTTATTATAGCTCAGTGTCATGTGTAAAACAAGCCATCCAAGTGTTGCGTGTAAAACAAGCAAAACTCACTGTTGCATGTCAAAAAATTAAAATTTAGTGTTTCATGTAATAAAATATAAAATTTATATTTAATATAAATAATAATATATAAAATAATTAATATATTTGAAATTAAATTCACAAATTCTTATAGTGTTATATTCTACCCCTAACAAAATGAATTTCACCCTAAAAAATTTCTCACATTAGTCTAAAAAATAAAAATAAGAATACTTATTTTTGTCCTTAGGTCTCCATGTAGCTTCCTCAAGATTGTGGTTTCCCCAAAAGACACTAACTATGTGAGTTTTCTTGTTTTCTTGAAAATTCTATGTTTGATCCGGAATCCATTCTGGTTGTTCCTCATAAAAAATATCATTCTGCAGTTGTATAACCATTGAGTTTAGTACATGTGATGGATTTGTTATGCACTTCATCAGGAGTGATACATGGAACACATAGTGAAACTAAGAGATGATTGGTTTATTTTCTAAAGGGTAATATAATATCTCGATACGATCATATATATTAATGGGACTGCTATACATAGAGCTTAGTTTTCCCTTCTTTCTTCCATAGAGAAAATTCATAGAAAGGCCTTCTCACCAACTTATAATTAATGATCGGGTCGATGAGTGTCAACATAATATTTATCTACTTTTTTTTAGTTTTTATATATTGATGAATGGATATAACCTTCCATATCATATCATCGTCTTACTAAGGTATCAATATATTTATTTATACAACTTCAATCGAGTATGTTGGAAATTTAAACTTCTTTCCATAAAAGGATTTCAGAAGATCTGTGTGAATTATCGATCATAAGATACAGTTTTAAGAAATATGAACTAGTGTATGTGTAGTCCCAACCACCTTTTAAATCCATCGAAAAAGATCTTATCCTATTTTATAGGGTTTGAGTTGTTCTAATAATGTTGAAGCCAATCTCTATATCAAGATGTTACAATAGTCTTCTACCAAAAATTGAGTTAAACATCGAATCCTGATCATATTGAACATAACCTTACTACTAATTTAATTCATATCCTAGAAAATTGATTGAAAGAAATATCATATCTAATAGTGATGATGGTTTCTGACTTTGTATGGTAACCGACTACAATATAAAATTATATCAACATAATAGATAAAATAAAACATAAAGTTTACCAATACCTTTAATGTTATATCTACAAACTATAGAGGAATTTCTACTCAAATAACATTTCAGTATATTCAAAACCATAGGGTTTCAATCCCATAAATTTATCTTAAAATATACTCAATATTAATAATCTCCCATTACATAAAACTTAAAAATAGGGTGTTAATGTACTTGAACTTAGGATCAACCATAAAATAGTATACCCATGATGGTATCCATAAATATTATGTTAATCATAACTGGAGATATATATGATTCCAATATATATTTCACCCTTATTTCTTAAATAATCTATTGTGTTATACAATAATATTTTCATTGGAAGATTGGTTTAATACTTGTACCAGTAGAATATAAAATCTGATTATATTATCCAATAATCCATGTTGAGGGATAAAATCAAATGAAATATCACTTAAGGATAAACAATAATATTTTATTAGGGCTCATTCATAAAAAATCAAACATGAAATTCCCAACAATTTAGGGGAGGATAAGTGTACTATAATTAAAATGATTCACATAATCCATTACGACTGAATAAGAATTCAATTTTTCCATTGTCTTCATAGGTATTTTTACTTTATCAACCATATTCTCCCTTTGATTAGGGAATTGAATCATATAATGCCTAAAATCCATGAACATGAGTAACTAAATTGTGGGTAGTGCATTCTGTTGAGATCTATTGCTATTAATTTCATTTAATGGCTTCTTCATGTCAGTGATATAATCTTTTTCACAATTTATATGATTCCCACACTTAAAACACATTATTTAATATTTAAAGAACTCACCTAAGTTCTCATTCCAACTGTTTTATAAAGTATGAGTTTAAACAAATTATTTCCTTCCAAGTGGCATACCATTGTATTTTCTATGGAATCCCATTTTCTTTTTTTACACTGGAATCAAGAGGGTTTCAAGCTTATATATCCTCTTTTGGTGGACATAAAATTATTTCTTCATACCATCCAATGTCCATTATTTCAAATTATTTTAGGAGTATTGGTTCAAATACACTAAAGAATCATCCAATTTTAATTTCAGGTTGAATTATAATACCCTACGAGTTCATCTCACATATTATAAAATTTACTATGTAGGAACTAAAATATTCTTCAACATTATTCTTAATCAATATAAATTTATTCACCATTTTTTATGATAAACATAATGAATTTACTATTGGAAAAATAGTCATTTTAGCGCATCCCACATTATGGAGTCTATTTCTTCTCATTTCCTCATATCCATAATAATATTCCCCCACTGATCTACTTTACCATACAAACGATAAACATGTGTCTTTTTCATGATCAGAACTCTTGGGAATGAAAAATATCACTTATGTGGTAATGATTCATTTCATATAAACTAAAAGATCAATTAATCCATTTAAAGAGGTTCGGTGTTTCCTTATGTAGGAAAAAATAGAACATTGTTCCATCCTTTTCTCATTTAGATGTTCACCATTATTCATAGCTTGTGAATGTTTTGTGAGCAGAGCAATGAAGTTTTTCATTTCACCTCCCTTAAGATTATATTTTATAGGATAAAAATCATTCCATTTTTAGTTTAATTCCACATTAAAACAATTCCTTTTGGTTCAATCTAGTGAAAAAAAACATAAACATAGTGTGATAAACACTAACCATAGTTGGGAACCACATAATCCCAAAAAGTCACTTATAAGATGTCTAAATCATGACACATACTATTCAATATATTACACCTTAGTCTTAATCTACTCCATTCATGTTCATATTATATTTAAATCCCTCATGATGGTTTTTTATGAGTTTGTAAATTTACAAATAATATCCCTTGAGAGTTTCCAACAAATTGTGCAGCAATGCCCATTGACGTACATCAGTTCCCGACTAAGTGATGATCAATACATTGTTTTTAGTATTGTTATCTCTATACACAACAATTCTAAATCCACATGCACTTATATTATCTATACAAAGATATATTTATAGGAAACCACTTTCTCTATCCTTTAAAAAAATTACAAGGTTATTTACTATACTTTGACTTATCCTTAAACTAATCTGTAGACATGTCCTTAATGATCTCACTAAGGTTCTATAATCCTAGTTTCCAAAGGTTAAGTTATCATTTCCTAAGATACCAAATATTATGACCTAGAATTATCATAATTGGATATTATATATTTTTAGATGAATATTCATTATATTTCATAAACACATTCTTAAGGAATAGAATTGTTCAGTACCTTTGGAAACATGGAACATAATCTTGTAATATGGGGAATGATCCTCAATGTTTCCCAAAAATATCATACCATTTAGTATTATTCATAATAATAATTTACAAAAAATATATCTTTAAAACATGGGGAAATGGAATATAGGATTGGGAGACATGAGATGCTTAGTAAGGATAAACATACGAGATATATAAGAATAATAAGAACATAAGGGTATGATGACACGATCATAACATTTGAAATCCATATCCTGTATATCAATGATCATAATAATGAGTAATTTAAAAATGATTAGAATATTTTATGACATGAATAAATAATAAACAAAATAAAATGATTCATGAGAGTATGAAATTTTTATAATACATGAATTTTTGGTATACACATTAGATTCTAACATTATGAACATTTTTAAACACCAAATCCTTTACTTATTAAGTTATGGAAATGAAATCATGACCTAAAATAAACATACGATAATGCAACAAGTTCCACACATAACATTGTGAACATGTAATCATATTCATACATAAAATTATGAAAATAAAATTATTTTCAAGCATAACATTATGGTCATGTAAGACAGGTCCATACATAATGTCATAGTAGTCAAGGTTCAGTACTAAGACCATCAAAATAGATAATGTCCCTTACTGAACTGGGATTAGTCTAAATTCTTTTCCTTTCTATATAATGAGTTATAAATCCATACCCAATTAATTAGAGGGAGATATAGGCCTCACCATTCACATAATTAAAACCATACACATGTTTTCTAAAAGATCATAATACATTCATCATATCATAACCCATGAAATATGGGCCTCATAAAACAATTCATCACATCATAATCTATAGAAAATATTTTGGTTTTATAATTATTTCATCATCTTATCAAAGAATAACTTGAATAAAATGAATTGGGTTTTGTATGAAATATATCATTATTACCCGTGTAAGTGAGATGGTTTTCATAAATAAATTTTTTATAATAAACCATTTTTAGAAATACTATGATTGATATCATTGGTTCATATTTCTAGAACAACATAGGTAACATCAAAAGATATCATCTTAGATAGAAAATAATTTTTAAATATTACTAGGATCATTTAAAGAGGAAAATACATTTTCTTTTGAAATAAACAAATTAAACAAAAATACTTTTTAAAATACTTTTAATTTGAATTAAGCATGAAAATTCATTAAATTTTATTAAAAATAATTTTAATTATTTAATGAGGAAAATAACATTTCCTCTTTGAAAATGTATTGCTAAGAATTTTTTTTTGTAATTTTAAAAAATTTAAATAATATTTAAATCATATAATGGAAGGTTCAAAGAAATGATTTGTCATGGTGTCAGAAAATTATATTCATTCTATACATTATAAAATGAATATATTTTTTTCACATTTCAGTAAAAAAATTAGGAATTTTTTGGAAAAAAACTAATGATTACATCAGTTGTTTAAAAAATTAAAATTAAGAAAATTAATGTCATTTAAGAAACATTAGATATTAATAACACATTATTGATAATATTTGTTGAAAATTTTAGGGAAGGAATGAGATTTACAACTGAAGAGAGAAATAAAGTTTGATTTTTTTTCTTAGTTATACTATGAAACAAAGAGTTTAAAAATGGTTCCATTACTTGATGATATCAGGAATAACCATAGGATAAGAAAATTCATGATAATTCTTGAGAGGGAGATCATTATATTTCTTCATTAGAGACATTATCATAAATATTCTAGATAAATGATGATATTGTAATATTAAATCATTACCAATTATATAGGGATCCTAATTTGTATGAAACACTTGTTTCCTCTTTGGAATGATCATATTACCAATGTTATTTGAAGGTTATAGACTTTGGTGTTCCATCTTGGTGACCTATATTGAATTTTGTATTTTATTGGGAAACTGGGTCTATTGTGCGGTTTATTATTTCATGGTTCGTGTTTGGGTTACCATTTAATGAATAAATTTTAATGATGAAAATAAAAAAATGGATTATAGATAATAAACATATTTTACAATATGTATAATTTTCATTTGAAAATAATGATTCAAATAATTCTAATAAATCATATTTTACATCATTTCAAGAATCGGTTCAATGCTTCTCGTAATATTATATTGTCCTCCAAATTTCAATATTGTTTTTTCTAATTTTTAAATAAAT
Source organism: Viscum album (assembly GCA_963277665.1). Lineage (NCBI taxonomy): Eukaryota > Viridiplantae > Streptophyta > Magnoliopsida > Santalales > Viscaceae > Viscum > Viscum album. The sequence continues at coordinate 620,466,795 of OY728150.1, read as the reverse complement.
TAATGTATTATTTTTTTTACCCAATTTAGTTATTTATTTAAAAAATCCATATCTTTTGATGAATATTAATCCTAAATATTTCTACATGTGAACATTAAATGTGTTTTATGGGGATACCATATTAAATCCAAAATATTAAAATCTATGGAATCATCCTAAAATTCCATTGATATTTTTCATTCATTAATATTAATTATCATTCAGACAGTATTTATGAAAATTCATTATACTATAATTAGTGATGATAGCATTCAATTTATTCTTATATGTGTATAATCCACTAGAATTAGTAATTTAACTACCCTTACCAAAACATATTTGTGTACTCGAGAAGGTTTTGTAGTGAACAATTTGAACGTAACCCTACCAACCTAGTTGTTGGAGTATTATAATCAATAACGAGGAATATATAAAATTATACTTATCATTTATTGATTTATGTAGATCACACAAAGAATCATTGAATTTATACTTACTCATTTTTAAGGAATATGGGATGTTCCTTGATCGTGGAATTTTGTGGAAATCTGTTGTGCAATTCGGGTTGATAAATTTATTCCCATAAAAACATAATAATCCACCAACATGATTATTTTATTTGTAGAATAATCCTTAAGAACATAGGATGAATATAATTTTGTTTTCATTAATTCCAAAATAAGAATGCTTATTTCAATATTTTTAATGGTGTTAAATACTGAAATCAAGATACGTTGTTCATTAATATTTCTTGATTGAACCAATTAAGAAGTATATAACAAATGAAATTTCCTTCAAATTTTTTGGTTGTTTTTTTATTATAGTACTATATTTTATTAATTAATTATTTATTACTATTTATATTAAATTTATTTTTTACTTTGGGTCATGTATAGTTGATTAAATTTCTGTTTACTTCTTAAATTAACTACATGTACATTTTTTTTGGAATTTATAATAAATTTAGTTGGAAACAAAGTAGATTATTTCTTCCAAAATTCTCACAATTTTGAAATAATATATCCAATATAAATATTGATTTAATTTATCTCATTTTCAAATTAATTAATACTATTATCTATTTTTTAATTTTTTTCTTTTTTAATGCTAGAGGATGAGTGATAATATGTTATCTTTTTCTCAAAATTTGTTTCCTTGTAATATTGTTATAATACATTAATATAACTTTTCTAAAAGGGTATTCTATATTGGTAATACTAATTTATAATACCAAATTATACTTGATTAATTTCCACCCAAAATATGTTATTTATTAGTTTTTGAAACGTTGTTTTCTATTTAGCTGCAATAAACTCTCATTTCCATGAATATGATGATGTAGATAAGTGAGTTGTTCTTGGGAAGTTCAAATTACATATATAAAAAATAAGTAATTCGATTATTTTATTAAGATCTATATATTTTACTTTATATGTTATAACTTTATGTCAACACTCAAGTAAAATAGATTCACAAGATTTTATCTATGTATTACTCTTTTTACAAACCTCTCGTACTAAAATAGTATGATCCATGAGTAATGTTCTTAATGAATTCATCTCATTCAACTGGTAACTTTTCATTATCTTATTATCTATATAATTCATCCAATATGTTCCTATCATATAAATTAATAATTTTTGTAAGAATAATATGAAGTGATTCCCTTTAATAATATGATGTGTCCTACTCAAAAAAGAATTTCTGAATTTTTTTTCCAAAACCATTAATGTTTTATCTAATTATTCGTATGAATAACTACATTATATTTCTTATTGAAGTTATCCCCAATGATATAAGTTTTTATGAATATTTTACATTGAATATTATCTACTATTGAGACTTCTCATTATTTTAAATTGTATATCCACCCCTTGGAGACCCATTGAATAGAGAAGGAAAATTCCCTACAGTTGAAATGTTCTTCAAAAAACATTCATGGATTTTATGTTTTATAGAAATTTGTGAATTATTTTATATGCCTATTGGGATCCGGAACTTCCAGGATAAGAAACATTAGAAAAAGTTTAATGAGTCCACTTTTATGTTTAAATTTTGGTTTCAAGGAAGGATAACTAATTTAGTTCTTTTGTTTAATAAAATTAGTTGTAAATATATCCCACATTATTTGATTTTTTTCTCTACCATATTTTACAAATTAGACACAAACGAAAAAATGTTGTTGGTTTTACTCAACTACATGATGGAAATTGTACATGAATTATTTTATATAATATTATTGAATGATAAATTTCATATATTGGCCCTATAAATCCACTAAATATCTAGATGCAGATCTAATAAGACATTATTTTAGGATCTAATTAAACAATCCAATAGAAAAATAATCTAAAATGTTAATATAAATTTATGAAATTAGTAATTCATCTCTATTAATGGTTCCAAATTTTTCATTCTCTAATTTTCATGGGAATTTCAAAATAATTTCATGAAATAAGGGTTAAAATATGGTATAGAAGAACCACTATTTGTATATTGAGATGTAAATCACATTAATTTCATATATTTTGGGACACTACTTATTTAAATTAGTTGTATTTGAACTTACGTGAGCATTTTTATTTTGTTTGTCTGATTTAATAGTATCTCGAAGGAATGATAAATGAATAAATATCCAGAGATGGTTTAGTGATTAATTAAGGGTAGAATTGCCAAATATTTACTATCGAAATTATATAAAATTTTTAGTTATAATTTTAACTCTTTATCAATGGTTCAATCCATAATCAGAGATCAATCAACTTATTTGAAACAAAATATGAATTCCAATACCACTATGATCATAGTGAGTTGGACCCATCCAATGTGTGTGGGGGAAGTTTCTAAACATATCTAATTCATTTAATAATAAGAATAATTTCACTTTGTATCCTAATAAACTCATAATAAATAGAGGATGGTTTCGAGAATGAATGAAAGAGAATACTATTTTCCCAATCATGTGGAAGTGATCACTAAACACTCATAATTAGTTCCACCTCATTCCATCTTATATTAGATCAATAAAATATGGGGGGAAAATATTAAACAAAACTAGTATAATATAACTCAAATAATTTATAAGAAGATAATAATCTTAATCAATCAATTGTTACATAGACTATAAATTTAGAAGACAAAAATAGATAGGGGATTATAATTAAACATGATGATTTATGTATAATTATGGTCCACCCAATACAAATTCAATCACAAAAAATGTTTTTAGCCTTTGTACTGTGATATCATTGAAATTGTTTGAATGAAATCCATATAAAAATTATCAAAATAGTACAATGAAAATCAAATAATTATTTATCGAAATGGTATGTCATTCTATTTTGAAACCACCCTTATATCATCCTGGAGCTCCTATATCAGCACATAATGAATCCAAATATACTAGATAGTCTTATAATCCCTAAATTTGGAATAGTAAAATATTATGATAGCTTATATTTTTCATTTATTTTGGATTCACTTCCCATGACCACTTGCTAGTTCTTATCTCCTTTTATTGGGTTCAATTTTTTCCTGATGTTATGGGCTATCAAGATTAATTTGGATATATTTATACCAAATAATCCCTAATATTAATTTTTTATTATTCTTATTTAACCCATAAATGACTTAATTACAAAATTTAAGTATTGTATAATCTATAATAATCATCAAACAATGTGAAGATATTTATTTAGATCATTTAAAAACATGTTTGATTGATTTAAAGAATGTATAAAAATATTTTTTTATATTCCATGCATACCATTATAAAATCCATGCCATAAAAGATGATATATTATGTATCCAAGTATTATTATATAACCTTTATCTACCTTGATCACCAAAATATAATTGACCCACGTAATAATTAGTGACAATTCATTTTATTATGTTGTATCACAACATTTTTATCAATCTTAGGTGATTATGTTGTTCTATTTTAGCATTAAAATCCAATTGGTATTTTAATATATTTTTGTTTTAGAGGACCAAAATATACTACTCAACTACTATATTGTATAAAACTATCATGCCATACCTTCAATATCACACTAGACAAATGTTACTCCAATTATATATTGTGATATCCCTTATCAATGATTCTAAGATCTAGTCAACATTTCACCATTTTTCTAATATTCTGATGTTATAAATATTGATAAGTACTTCTACATTCGACAGCCCCAAAATTTACTATTGTAGTAGATTTATGATATTCTATAATGGTAACACATGTTTTAGTCAACACGATTGGCATGGACATTCAAAAAGTGTGATATGGATGCTTCTTTATAGAAATGTGTATCATTCTTGTCATTACTGTAAAATTATAACTATTTATTCTTTGTATGGGAAGTGAAAACACCCTGATAGTACTGTCAAATTTATCTTCTAAGTTCATTCATCCCATACATCATTATGATGGGTATTTTTATATATTATGATATTCTTATATTTCAAGCAGGTACCCTATAATTATTAACGGTATAGAAAATTATAATTGGTGGATTTATTGTTTAAGTAATTTTAGTTGAAAAAATCTCCTTTGGTCATCTGTAATATAAATTCACTTCAATTAATCCCTTAATATGACGATTCCATGTATAAGTGATAAACACTGTATTATTATATGTTGTTTATAAATTAATGTTTAGTTTTACATAGATTAAACTAATTCGTACTTGAATATAAGGATTATCATGCTTCACTCATGGAACTCTAATGTTCCTTAAATTGTTAAGTGTGATTCTTGTATTTTGGTAATGGAAATTTATCAAAGTTGTTTATATCATTGATGATCTTCAAAGAATATTAATCCTATAGGACACCAATTAATTTAATCATATTATACAAACATAAAAAATAGTTCTTGAAACCCCAACAATAAATTTTAATCAAAAAATAACAATTAAAATTAATAACAAATTTTATGGTAATCAATAAAGTAATTTAAAAATTCAAAAAATACATCATTAATTAATAAATTTTATTAAATCACATAACTTTGGAAATGTTATTGGGGGATAAAATTAATTATAATATGAAAAATAAATATTATAATTTTCATTTATCACACACAATCATCAAAATTTAGGATATGTGTTCACAACTTTCAAAATATTTGTATTCAAAAGTGTGTTATTTTAACAACACATACCTATATTGTTGGTTAATTTAAACCATTAACATCATGAATAAATGTGTAATTGCCGAAATTTATGAAGAATCCATAATCTGAACCACATAAGATTACCAAATTCCATCATTGAATGATTCAATATTTTTCACAACCCTACTAATCTATAAATATAACTTGATACAATCTTCTAATCCCATTAACTAGAAAATACCCCATGTCAAAAACTCACAAGTATGAAATAATATAATAAATCATCTGGATTGTTTTTTTGAATAATGGTAATTCTTGCCTATTAAAATAACAAAGTGACTAGAAGTGTTCTCCTAGATCACCATTGGATAATTAGTAACAGTAAAGGACTATGTGTATTATTGGTGGATGATTTACACTCAAATAATTGATCTTATGAAAAATATAAAAAAATATATATATAAAATAAAATAAATATATTGTTATATAAGGTAGAAAACATCATAATATGATCCATAAAATTTCCAAATAATGCACAATGAAATCCTGAATCCAAATAGATTACATGTACAATTAAATTATATATATTAATATTCCCATTAATTGAAAGATATTTAAAATAAAATAAAAATCATCTTAACTACAAGTATTTATAATGGATATAAATATACCTATTATACTTTTTTTCTCCCATTATCCACCTATGTAAGAATCTCCGAAATTTCTTATATTAGAATTAGAAAAAAAATTATGCACATGAGGTATGTATACACATGGTTTAAAAAAATCTTAGTAGAAACCACTATAACCCCGAACACCACTAAGAGTTGAACATGTTCTTCTGTCGGTAGTTCTATATTATAAAATTATTTGATAAATAGTAATATTATATATAAAATAATATTAGTGTTTGTTGAAAATTTAAAGGTATCCCAGAGGTTTCTGAAATGGGACTAACCTCTATTTTTCCTGAATAATAGGTGTTGTGGCATGACCAGGAAGGATATGTCGTAGTGGTCAGTGTTATGATGTGGTCAGCGAGGTTGTGTAATGATTCCCATACCTCTACTCCATTATCGGGTGTAGGGGATATCAAGGTACCTATTTATATATATAAGATGGGATCTCTCCCCCATCAGAAATTCTATTAGGTGATCACCAGTGATCCATGATATAAGAAAAAAATTTCATCGGTGAGCTGAGTTTGAAAAATTCATGATTGTAGAGGTGTTGTAGGGCCATGAAACTGGTATTAAGGATGAGGCAAAACTCAATCAACTTTGGTTATTATATGGGGGATATCTTTGGTAGAAGAAGAATATTTATCCCCAAGGATCATGTAGGTGACTAACCCTCCGAATTCTAGATTATAGTTGGTTCTATAATGACCATTGAGTTTGACTCATAGAAATTACTGTTATATAATGGTTACTACGGTTTCTCCATGATTATTTCACCATTAATCCCACATAAGACAAGTGGGAGAGGAAAGTATTCATTTTCATAGATACAAAACTTTCCCTACCCAATAATCTGGCCTTTCTAGCTGATGGGTAGTGATCCCTGATGGATGAAAAATATGTCAGGTAGTGATCAATAATGCACAAAATCTTTATAAGCAGAGTGTGGTCATTCCATGAAATAAATATTTTTAAAAACCCCATTGGCATGACTGTTGGGTTATTTTTTTGATATTGATTTGAAAATAATCATCAATAAAACTTATCTACTATATTTTTAGTTCATTTCATGATGGATGGAATTAGATTAGAGGACATCCAGAAGAAATTAATAAAATATGGTTTAGAGATTTTTTTTTGAGATTTAGATATGTCTGTATGCATATCTGATATCAAGAATTTGTGTATGATTAAATCCTTAATATAAATATAATGTATAAAAATTAATGGAATATTTATATCTAAAACAAATTAAATGTAAAATTTATTTGGTCCTATAAACGTGTCATTTCTAGATATGCATATATGTCATTATACACGATGTATGTGTCACGCTGATTTAGTGTTTGTTTCATCATTGCGTTAGTGTTTGTCTTCATGTGTTTAGTGTGTTCATAAGATTCATGTGGTCTATATGTGATTATTTTAGATATACATGTGTTTTATTGACCTGTACATAAATTTCATCTCATAAATTAAAATTTTTAGGAGCAGGTCTGTTGTAGCGTCTTCAATGTATTTTCATGAATATTAAATATGATTGATTCATAATGAAAAATTCAATGAAGAAATAAATGTGTGATTTAATGGTATAATATAAAGTGATGTTTGTGTTATTATAATACATTTTTAAGAGTGTTCATGTGGGTATTGACATGGATACACACCTCGTAATAAAGAAGTTGTTAGAGCTAACATGGATTGTGTTTTAGGGATGATATGAGTGTATTTTAAATTAAACAAGTGGAATATTTTGTTCATTACATGTTTGAATTAATTCGCATAATGACATAATTTTTTTTAGGCATTGGGATACATATATGATGGTTATATATAGGTTTAGAATAAGATATCCAGTTTTAGATGATATTTTATTTGAAATAGGGTTCATATAGATTTAAAAAAGAGTAATAAAATAAGTATTAAGAAAATTGGGGATGTAAAAATACATAATTAAAAGTAGTGTGGATCACAAAAAAAATAGTGGAAGGTTTACAACATAGGATATAGTAGATAGAATATGGAATCCTTGTTTTGACAATGATAAATGTGTATAGGAATAAGTGGAAGAGTTGATCCATGTGTTCACTCGTTATAAGGGATTCAATGATGTCCATAAAATAGAAGGTAAAAAAGATTATTTGATACACTACCACTAGTGTGGTCTCAACATCGATCATAGAATAAATGGGAAACATTTGAAGATAAATTATTTTCAAATTGTAAGGAGAGTAATTATTTACGTGGTTGTATATTTCATTAAACAAGAGGGTCATTGAAACTACTCTATACATTTAATCAATAAAGTAATAATCATTAGTGACTCTTCTATATAGGGTAATTTATATAAATTCTCCCTAAAATATCATATTATTGTGAATTAAAAAACAAAATTTCTCTTTATTTTGACATCATTATAACTATGAGGAAGATAAAGCTAAAAGTTACTAAAAATGCAGAAGAATATTGTTAATAGAAAAAGTATTGATGGACACAACCTTATTCACTCCCCTCATAGAATGTAATCCATATAAGGGAACCCAAATTCTCATCAATGATGAAGGTTATTTATTTAGTTCTCTCTCTCTCTAGAGAATGATTTTGGAAATGATGACTGAAAAGGGAGCCCCTATTATTTATGGAAGTAACTCTCCAATATTGAATAATTATATGAAACATTTTTTTATTTACTAGGAAATGATTATTATATAAATAAAATGTATACAATATCAAAATGTATAGAAAATGGATCCATATAAAATATAGATAAAAATTTAATGGTTGCTGATTCTAAAATAATAAATGAAATAATGGGATATTTATATAACTCTATATATAACTATTTAATTTCATGAAAGGCGTATCATGTGACATGGGAGAAACATCTAAATATCAAAAATAGTGATTCAAATTTTTGGAATGAAAATTTTATATTCTTATGGAAGAAATATGATGAATTTGGAACAATCCAGAATAATACTATTGATTTAGTTTTTGATATGATGAAATTTTTTATAGAAGATATGCGAGGGCCTGGGGAAATAAAAGATGATGTGAAAATTGGTAAAATAATTATTGCATATATTTCCCAATGGTTCAATCAAAATAGTATGTTGTTAATGATATATAACCAAATCAAGTAAAATTATAAACTTATACATCACACTTTATGCATTTGATATAATGAATGATTATAATAAACCTATTACAAAATAAGTATATAATTATATATCTTCTAATATTGATAAGAACCTTCCAGTTAATTAATAAATCGAGGGTAAATTTGTTGATGAAATGGTTCTGTTTCATTCCAATAATATTAAAATGGTAGAATCTATGTTTAAGGTATATCAACCAACTTCTTTATTTCTGATGTGTAAATTTTGGGAATATTAGTTCTATCTATCCTAATAAACTTATGATGATTAAATGAAAGAATAATAATAAACATTTATTCCAAGGGATGTACTACCAATGGAAATACAAATGGAAACAAATCAAGAAAACTAAATTTCTATTTTATGAAGATGTTGAATAAGAGGAAATAGAAATGGAAGTGGAATGAAATTTTTGTAGCCTATGTGATGAAGTCACGATGGCAATTATACGAAAGAAATAATAGTGGGACAATAATGATAATGATTGTATAATCAAGGGAAGAGTTTATTTTTATGTGAAACATGAAGCCTACATTAAATAAATAGACATATGATGAGAAAATAATAATCTAATGTTGATTTACATGAATAGAATATTTATATTCACTAATAATATGTGGATATATTACAACTAATATGGTTAATTTATTTTTTTTGGGAAATTTTTGAATATCAAAAACAAACATTGAGTTGGGGATTAAGGATGCTGAACAATACATATTTATTAAAGGGAAGAAATATTATACTAATGATTACTTAAAAATAAATGAATAACATTATATATAAGTAATTGTGTGGTTTTAAATGTGTGAATTGAAGAATGACTCCCAACTCCAAATATGAAATCAAGGAGTACATGTTCATTTGTCACTATGGAAATTGATTGGGTGCCCAAAGAATAAATAATTATTACTACTTGTGTGTAGCGAATTGGTGAAAACGAATGATAAGGATGGTTCATGATCTGTAGTGGTAGTAAATTCAAAATATCATGCAATAATAGCCTAGAAATATATTGAGCTAAATGATACTCAGTGTATTATTGGGAAATTTGAAATAGGAGAATATGAGAAACAAAATGCTAGGATTTAATTTTTTTTTGAATTAGGTAAACAAACAATATGAAAGTTATATAATAATAATTTGTATTAGAGATTTTGAAAGATTAAAATAGATAAAAAAAATCAATTTTTTTCTTATTTAGATAGAAAATGTTATTTCTGTGAATTCTTTGGGTCTAATGAAGTGATATATTGAACTAAACGATCACAAAACAATCCCATTGAGACCCAATAAATATTAAAAAATATATTAAATTATTATCAAGAATGATAAAGATGTAAAAAATATATAAGGTTTTGAAAGAAAAATGAATAAATAATTATTGTTAATAAAACCTTAGTCTCTATTAATTAAATGAAACCAATAAACATAGATATTAGGGGGAATGTTTGAGAAGGAAAACATTGATGAAATAAACATAAAATTAATGGAAAGGTATAGAATGTGAATTCTGGATAGTGTGTATACTTTCTATATGATGGTAAATCATGATATCATTTCGATATAAAATACATTAAGGATAGATATTTAAAAATCATTAATGATGATGGGTTGAATATTATTGGCTATGGAAAATCCAAGGTCATTGTAAAAGACCAATGATAGACTAATTTTAACTTAGTTGAAGGATATAGTTAAAATAATTGAAGTCTAATCCAATTTTTTTATTGAGGAAATGAAATGTAATTCAACAATAATACATGCACTATTAAGGTAAGAGATGACTTATTTATTATTCAAGCTAAACCGACCAAAGGTTAATATTTATCTTATTAGTGGGGTGAATTTATTCATAATATCCATTGAAGTTAAAAATAGTATTTGGAAAAATTTCCTTAGATTTTATAGACATAAATAATTTAAAAACATGGATAAGAATGATGGTGTTTGTGAAATTACCAATCTCATAGGTGTTGACACCCATAAAAGTGATCATGTCAAAAGGGAGGGATGTTATAAAAAAGGTACAAGATAAATAATATAAAATAAAAATGTATGCTTGAGTGATTTCATGAAGATTTTCTTGGGCCAATTACATGAAAATAAGATAATTAAAAAGGTACATTATATTGTCTATTGATGACTTCAGTAGTATGGAATGAATTATGGTGATTATCCACCCAACTGATCTATTCAAACAAATTAATCAGTTTTGAATAAAATATAAAATGGTGATGGGTTTAAAATATAACGAATCTCTACACAGAAGATGTTATGGAATTAAAAAATGTCCTAGTATAATAATATTTACAAAATAATGAGATTCAACATCAACTGTCAGTGGTGAGGAATCCTCAATAAAACAACTTCATTGAGTATAGGAATTGGATTATAATTTTTTTTCAGACTATGTTTGAGGGAAGAAAATGATGAATACATTTTATAATGAAAAAGTTCTTATATCATTTTACATCTCCAGTAGGGACCTATTATATCCAAATTAAATAAATATTCCCTTGGATATTTGGTTTAAAAATAATCCAATACTCAATAATGTTTTACTCTTCAACAGTAAATGTTTTATTATCAATATAGAAAAACTTCAAAAGCATGAATATTGTTGGTATTAAGGCATTTTCATGGTATAATCATTAAAAATAAATGTTTATAAATTATATAAAAATAGATTGGAAAAATTGTGAAAATCCAAGAATTATCTATTTTTTAAAATGAGTAACCTTTATAAACTAGTGATAAAATTAAAAAATATAGAAATTTTAGAAGAAATTGATAGTTAAGTCAAGAAAATAGGGAGAGTTAAAGAAAATATAAAATAATAAGATTAGAGAAGTAATGTTCAATGAAATGTAAAATCGTCTGTTTCTCCAATCCAAAAATTTTGAAGGGAAAAATCTATGAAAAAAATATTTCTTCTGACCTGAAACCCCTAGTTCAAAACATAATAATGTCAGATCAAATAACCACTTCTCTTTCTCAATATTAAAAAATTAAAAATGTTTCTATAGATATTATTTTGGATAAATATTTTAATTGTTGGATGAATAAATTTATAAAAACCAATCATGAGATGTTTTTTATGGAAATGATACAAAAATGTCAATAGAACCAAATGGGTCTTCCAAAATAAAAAATGGGGATAAGATGGTTACACAAAATGTTTGTAATTAGTTTTATGTGATATTCTAGAATTTATGGAATTAATGGGGATGAAAAGTGCCATCGGTGGATGAGTTGGAACCAATAATATAATATTTTGATATATAAGTGCAAGGAGGAATTAATATCTATGAAATAGATGTAAAATATTAATTCTAGAATTGTTTCCTTGAATCAAGGTTTACATAGGGAATGAAACAGGAATTATAGTGGTTGAAGAGTAGAAATATGTGTATCAGTTGAAAATGGCCTTTTCTGGAATAAATATAGAAACAAATGATTAGAATTCATTGGATGATCTAAATTTAAGAATTGTTAGATTTTAGAGCGGTGTACTTGATCATAATCTATACACAATGATTTAAAATAACCAATAGATTTTGGGGTTTATTTATATATTTTATATATTTTTCTAAGTAATTAATAACATCCAATGAATATGATTTTTATATTGTAAGAGATGTGAGTTCATGAAGTATTCTATTTGTGAGGAAACATTATTTCCAATATTATTGGTGATTTAATAGATGAAGGGTGCATTCAAATCTAAAAAAATCTAAAATAGTTTCTCATACAGATTTCCACATTAGATTCAAGTATAATGATAGGTAGATCATTGAGAGTTTTCTATACTTAATAAATACCCGACTTGATATGTTTCATCCCATATAAGATGTTTCCAACTATCATAGATACCCCAAATAAAGACTCGTGTATTCTTTAATGATAATAATTCATTATACCCGACACATAGTGAACTTTGGGATTTTTAGATATAGTAGCACATAAAACATAGTATTGGGATACATGGATGTGGATTTGGTTGGTTTGGTGGATGAACAACACTCAAAATCTATATACATTTTCTATATTACTAGTTCTTTAATAAAGATACATGATTGTATCTCTTTAGGAAAATTTAAAGGTGAGTATGTATTTACCACCCAGCCTTGTGCCTAGTTGATAAGGATGATAATGTTTCTTGAATTAAATGTATTGGTAGTGGTCTATCTTCTTCCACTTATGAATGATAAATTGAGTGATTTAAATTGCAACAAAAATTATATTTATCATCCATTAAAAAACGCATTGAAAATAAATATATTTCTTTCAAGGAGATGGTTGAATTAGGAATTGTGTTGTTATAGAATTATTCCATTAAATATCAAATTGTGGATATTATGACCAAGGTATTACCATATGTATATTTTTAAAGGCGTTAATTGGATATTAAAGTCAACCCAAATCCTTACGACATGATGTATTAAATCCTATACCCCCGCTCTCCCATTGAAATTAATTTTACATAAAGGGATGGTTTCCCCCTTGTGTTTAATGTGTGAATGTATTATTTTTTCAAGTGAAAGTTTAGAGTAGAGGTTTTGGTATCATTAAAAAAGGTGTAAAAGTGTTCACTAACTCTACTTGAAAAGGGGATATGTGCATGTGTTAAGGAAGGTTAAGAGTTACATAATGCTTCATATAGGTGATCGATATTTATAATGTAAAAAAATGTTATTGGATTAAAAAGTCTTTTTATTAAAATATATTTTGATTGAACTATTATTTATCACATAGAAAATTGATTTATTGTTCAGATTTGGTGATTATTTAGCCATTATTACAAATATTTATGGAGGTTAGTTAATATTTTTTAGGTTAAATCTAGCATTTAAGAATTTCATTTATTGAAAAATTGATTTATTGGACATAAAGTGTAGTGTAAAACCACATCTGTTTTTGTATATATTTCGGGCTCATTTATTGGCACTTCATTTTCAAGTGTTGAGTATATCTCATTTGATTTTTACATTGGGGTTTTTTTGGGTGAAAATATGGAAAGAATGGTAGAAAGTGGATAGTTCATGGATGGAACATGATTTTCAATAATAGTGCTCCCTTGCCAAGAAAATCATGCAAATATGTAAATAGGGATATCTCAGGAATGGGGCATGATTTTAAAAACTATGTGCCCTCCTAGGGGAAACTGTGCACCCCTCCCTAGAAGTGGTTCTCAACTAAGGCGTAGGAGTTAAGAAAACCATGCACCCCAATAAACAAACAATGTATACATGATTTAGATCCCCCTAATTTTATTTCAAAATTCCCAAACCCCCATCTAATACCCCATAACTCCCTATCTCAACCCATAATCATTGTATCTCAATTCTATAGACATCCCATATGGATTGCATGCCATTATGACATCTGTTCTTCAGGATTCCATGCCCGAATTAATGATCCTCATCCCTCCCAATAAGGGAATCATATCCCATTTGGTTTCCCATTCCTCTTCCTTTCTTCTCCCACTATAAAAAGGGTTTATTCTTCCTATTTTTATTAGATCTAGATATGGTTTTTTGGATATAGATATAGTATTGGGGATCTAGATATATATTTGATTAATATTGATTTATTCTATCTTTGATTTGGGTTTTGGATCCAAATCTCGATATACATAATTACCCTATTGAAATTGGGGATTTTCATGGGATAATCGTTGATCAAGGAATTGAGGTATGTGGTCTATAATTCAAATCCCAAAGTCTTGATTTACATTACATTTATGAAATTAATGAATCATTATTGTTTCATTAGAAATTGAATTTTAAATATTACATTAATTATTGGATAGAATAATTAATTTTTTTATTCATGAGATTAGGGATATTGAATTGAGATAATTAATTGTGGAATTAATTATGGGATACTAAGATTATTTAATTGTTGAATCGATTTGGATTATTTTTATTATTGAATAGAGATCATTAATGGTTTAATTAGTTGTTAAAATATATTGATTATGAAAGAAAAAAATTCATTATGTAATTAATTAGGTTTATATGAATTTTTTATTAATTTGTTAATTATTTAATTAACTCAACAAAATGTCATTTTTTAAGGAAATAAAAAAATTTCTTAATTAATTGTTGAGTTGATTAATGGAATAGATGTGATTAACTATTTTGTGAATTAATAAATTTGATTGATATGATTAGTAAATTTTTGAATTATTTAATGGGATTGGCATGATTATGTAATTTTTGAATTAGTAATATAAATCACATGGTTATTTAATTTTTTAATTAATTATGATATTTTGAAAATGGTGATGTTAACAGGGTTATGCACTAATGAAAATATGACGGGTAAATGGCCATTCAATTTTAAAATGGTGAATGGTAAAATGGGCGTTAACTTATGAAAATATGAATGGCAACATGGTCATTCAATTGTGAAATGGTGAATGATAACATGGTCGTTCACATAAGATAATAAGAATGGGAACATGTTTATTGAATTTTTAAATGGTGAATGGTAACATGGCCATTAACTTATGAAAGTAATAATGGTAACATGGCCATTAAATTGTGAAATGGTGAATGGTAACATGGTTATTCACTTATGAAAATAATAATGGCAACTTAGTCATTAAATATTTAAATAGAAAATGGTAACATGGTCATTAAATCATGTGATTATGAATGGTAACATGGGCATTAATACATGTGATATCCCTTTAAGATAGTTCAAACTTCAGCACGAGATGCCGTAGGTATTGAGGTTTGGGTGTTATTGGTAACTCGAGTGTTTATGTGGTTAAATAATGAATAATTAATAATGTTACAAATATTTACTTATACATTGTAATTAATTATTTATATAACTTCATACAATAATATTGACTACATATTGTTTTATTCAATATTGGTGGTGGACTACTAATTTATATTGACACACTACTCGGGCTACCTGATTGGTACATGAATAGATTACATGATTGTAGGATAGGTTAAGGTAAATTTCCCTATGTTAGATACCTACATTGGGATGGAGATATATGAGTGAACCAGACATGGTTTGGGACCCATTTGGGAGTTTTTGGTGTCTTTATTTTAGAGATACACATTGACACTTTGTGTGTACATTGACATGACATATTTATTGGTCCATTTTGACTTTGTATTTTCATCTTTGGTAATCATGAGATATTGGTATTGATTTGATTAAATCATATAATTTGGTTATTTTTATTAATTCAATTGGAGTATTAATATGATAAAAAAGGGTTATAGTATCCCTATCGTCATTATGAGACCCTCGTTGCTTGTTGGAAGCCTCTAGCATATGGGGAGGCGTACATGAGGTTATAAAACTCTAGCCTTATCTGAAGATATTTCAGCATCATTTAAAGGAACTCCCATTCCTTCTGTTGAGTAAGTTGCATTTGGGGTTCACATTGGGTTGTGTTTTAATGAAAATTTGATAAAAATGGATGAAATTGGATAGTTCGCATTTAGTGCACAGTTTTACCTAACCATGCACCATGGCCTAGTGAACTATGAAAAATTTGACATATGTTTTTTTTACAACTGGGATACAATTTATCCAATTATGCTCCGTATTAAGAGAAACCATAAACCCCCCCTAAAAAAGGTGTATGTTTAAGGAACACAGTTATGGAAAAACATGTTCCCCAACTAGTAAACCATGCATATGGGATTTTAATCCCCTGAATTTTATAAAAAAAATCCTGAATCGCTATCTAATACCCACAAACACCCTATATTGACCCATAATAGTTTTTTATCAAATTAAGATCACAATAGAGGAATTATAAGCAATTAAAACATCCATTATTTGTGATTTGAATCCCAGACTGAAGAAATTCCCCCTCCCAGTATGTGAATCCAATCCCATTTGGTTTCCCGTTTCTCTTCCTTTCTTCCTCCATTATTTAAAGGGTTTGTTCATCCTATTGTGATTAAATTGTGATTTAGTTTTGTGGATATGTATACAGGATTGGGGATATAGATCTATATTTCATGTATCATGATTTATCCAACCATGGATTTAGGTTTTAGATCCAGATCACATTCTATGTTTCTACACCATAGAAATTGAGGATTTTTGTTGGGTGATCATTTATCAAAAAATTTTGGTAGATGTTATATAATTCAAGTCTTAAAGTCATTATTTTCATTATATATATATAATTTTATATCAATTTTTTTTAAATGAATCCAATTTTTATAGATTAAATTAGTTATTAGTAGAGTTATAAATTTAGGGATGAGTGAGATTTGGGATACTGAATTGAGATAATTAATTCTAGAATTAATTATGTGAAATTTTGATTATTGAATCTAGATAATTCATTTTTTAATTAATAATAGTTTATTATTATTATTAAATAGAGGTAGTCAATGGATGAAATATATTTATTATAAAACTGAAAAATTCATTATCGAATTAATTAGGGGATTTTGGGATTTTATTTTGAATATTTAATTATTGTATTAATTAATGAAAAATGTTTTGTTAAGTAAATTAAAAAATTAATTAATTAATTATTGAGTAAATTAATATAAGTGATGTGATTAAGTAATTATTGGATTAATTAATGAGATTATTATTATTAATTAATTTTCAAATTAATTGATGGTATTTGTATGATTAAATAATTATTGAATTATTAATGGAAATCATATGTTAAATCAATTGACGAATTAATTATAAAATTGTGAAAATGGTGAACGGTAACATGGTCAATCACTAATGAAAATAATAGTGGTAGCATGTTTATTTAATTTTGAAATGGTGAATGGTAACTTGGTCATTCACTTATGAAAATAAGAATTGTTACATGGGTATTCAATTATGAAATGGTGAATGGGGACATGGTCAATCAATTATGGAAATAAGAATGGTAACCTAGTAATTTAATTTTGAAATAGAGAATGGTAACATCATTATTCACTTGAAAATAAGAATGGAAACATGGTCATTGAATTTTGAAATTGTGAATGGTAACATGGACATTAAGTTATGAAAATGAGAATAGTAACATAGTCTATAAATTATGAAATTGTTAATGGTAACATGATCATTAACATATGATATTAATAATAAAAACATTGGAATGTATACATCTGATATCCCTTGGGTATTGTTTAGATTCCTGCATGGGCCGAAGTTGGAATATAGGTTTGGGTGTCCTCGGTAACCCAGGGGTTTTTGAGGTTAAATACAGAATTATTAAATATATGACAACTATTTACATATGTATTATATTTATTTTCTTATACGACTATGTTTCGTAGTTCCTTGAAATATGTGTTCTATTTTTAAGAATCACTATTTCCAAGAGGTTTACATTGGATTTATTCATGGAACCGAAAACTTCAAACAGTTCATTATCCAAAGGGGACCTACATTCCAAAGGCAGGTGTTAATTAGGTTTGAACTTTATGATACATAAGAACATGCATTGGTTGAGAGGATGGGAGATCAGACTCATCACACCCTTTTGGGGGGAATTATTTTCTACTCCGAGACTCTATTTGTAAATTTAATAGATTTTCAGGAATCCTTATTAATTCACCAAATATATCATAAGTATCCCATGGAATTTTTAATTACTTATTAACATGAGTAAAATTTATAATCATCAGAATGAGTTCAAAGTTCTTCATTAATGGAAAAATTCATGTATTTGAGGTTTTGCATCAATTGAATCCTCTAATATACTGTTTAGAGATTCTTTTAATCATCTTTGTGATGATACTAGTTTTTAAGCCACTCAGTGGGGAACTCTGGAATTTTTTGTCATCCAGGGAGACGATGGATTGTTTTGTTCTTGGGATCATGCCTCTCAAATGGGCTACCTACGTATCCTTGTGAAAGTAATCAGAACTCTCGTAGTTCAGTGTCACTTAATAGGACACATCATACATTTTAAGGTCATGTCATAAAGACGACTAAGAAAAATATTCCTGGTCAAAACATAATGTGGGAATTATACTAAAGCATCCCAAGGAACATGTAAAGGATATGAGTTTCCAAGTAGGATCAAACCCTATTTAGAATATGGCCTAAGGAGAACAAGGTCAATTTGATGTGTTGGGAATGAACCTCAACCAGGCTTCCTACATATCCTATATTAATCGAAATCAAATCCCACTTAGTTTGATAAATCTCATAGGAGAGTGTGGTCCTATGAGAAATATTAGTTTGGTCTTACATATAAAAAAGGATGCCTTCATGATTTAATGATTGAATTTGGGGCATATTTCCTTAGGAGAATGCACAGTGAGCTCGGGACTTCAAATGGATTCCAACATATCCTGGATTAAATAGGAATCAGAGATCTCGTAGTTACTTTAATGAGTGTTTGTGTGAATGTTGTAACCTTTAAATATCTCAAAGCATACGTGAGTCATGCTCTGTGTGATAAACAAGAGGATGTGAAAGATTCAACATTGACACTTCACACTTCTCCTCTTCTGCTGATGAAAGAGGGTGGCACGTCGACCATGGAAGAGGGAGAGGTGATGAGCTTTCTATCTTTTCTCTTAACATTGGATAAGGATCCAAATGGAAGGAATAAGGGGTGAAGGTTATGGGCTTATACTAGGATGGATTCCCTAAAATTGATCCGAGTAGTAAAGCAGAAAAGTAAGTGTGAATTTTACAATCCCTACTAAAATTTGAGGTTTCCAGCTCTTTAAGAAGGGCATGGATGAGGCCTAAACCCTTATTCTCAGAACTGGGAACATACCAACACTATTTTTGGGAGAAACTTCCATGGGAATGTGGATATACAATTCCACCAACCCTCGATGAATCCTAACTCCATTATGAAACAAATGTGGAAAACCCCTGTCTGTGGAAATAAAAACCCTAATTGGAGACAGGCTAAAGTGCCTTTCCCAATGGTTTGATAAGGCAAAAGTTTTTTGTTAAGGACTTAATAGAATCCCATTCAGACAAGGGATCTAGTGAAGAAGAAGCCTTGCCATGAATGGATGAGGAAGGCGTGATGGCTTGTAAACTAAAGAGAGTGAAGAGAATAAGTGAATCAAAGAGGGGCGCCCAAGTAGATAAGGGTGTGAAACTCAGGTAGCACAATTACACTTGCGTGACCTGATGTTCACTTAAGCGATGAACAACCATAATGGTAATACTTGGGTGAGACCTTGCTCAAGCTTTTAAGAGTATTCACTGGTGATCCAAGAAGTGGGGCGCTCAAGTTCCTATGAGAGGAATGAGAGGTGTGAAAGTATTTCTGAGTTAGAGAGGTTGGGAGCTTTAGACACGTGAGTGTTATGGTTTTCAAACACCAAAAGGACTTCAGTCAAATGATCCCCCCTTAAATCTTCAAGTCAATGTGTTGAAAAACTGCCAAGAATGTTTTGGAAGACTGGGGTGAAGTACTAGGGTGACCAGAGAAGCAATTGGGATTCCAAGAAAGTTGTACTTTCGAATAGGGGCCCCAAGGGTCTATTTATAGGAAAATAAGTGATATTGGGATAAATGATTTGGGCACGCAAGTACCTTGCGGACTGATGGTGTTTTGGATAGACAAGGGAGACACATTTAGGACTTAGCCAAAATCATCACTTCAATCAGCTTCAGCATGGTGGTGCGCAAGTGTTTGCGTGCATGCACCTTGGGCACCTCTTTAGGGACATAGCCAAATAATTTATCCATGCCATGGGGTCTGCACCCCCACACCCCTGCTTGGGATCAGTGTCGAGCTGCGGTCCCATCCCTTTGGGTCGGTGCCTTCACTACCGTCATAGATCCCCATAAAAAATGCAGTGTCCCACCATGAACTTTTTGACCCTGGTTATAAAAAATTTGTGGAGAAGTGCATGGAAAACATTTCATGGTTTATATAAAATCCCCCCCCCCCTCAAAGAATTTTATTCATTCAGAATGAAAAGAATCTTGTTCTAAGGTAAAAGTAGGGCACTTTGATGCATTCCAACATCATTTGGTTAGATTTGGACCTACATCATGTTTGGAAGGATTCTCTAATATTTTCATAAACCATGGGGCCTAGAGAACATAGTCTAATTATTGATAGGGTCATGTGGATAAATCCATAATTTTTTTTTTGTCTTTTGACATTTTATTTCTCAATAATTACATAAATCATACAAAATGTACATTTACTGAGTTATAATCAAATTTTGTTCAGAGTTCCCTTTGTGGGTTCTCAATCAGGTGAGTACCATGCCTCTTTTTCTTGGAAGTTTACAGTCATGAATGATGGACTATAAAGGGATAGTATTTACGGTCGAATAGATTTGACTGTAAATTTTGAAATTAGATCCCACATATGACTTTGTGGCTAACAATTGCTTTAATATTCAATAAATATTTCCATGGGGAATCATGAGTTATGATTTTTATGGTCACCAAATATAAAACCTGTATTAACATAAGAGGAGTCTCTTCCAAGAACGAAGTTACCATTATTTGAAAGAAACCCATTATGGGGGCTATCTTATATAGGGCCGACTGGGGAATATGCTGCATAGCCAAATAGTGGCATCTTTTGACTGACAGGCCTTTCATGTTGGAAACTTATGCAAGTCTGCCTAAGGGAACGTGTTGCATATTCAGGAAATATAGATCTTATAAATTTAACACTTTACTGTTGGTAGATAAGGGAAAATAATATTTGAGTGACTTAAGACCACATTGGGTGGTTTTTCCATGGAAATAAATTTTCAGAATGAAAAATGACTATTATAGACCAACATAAGTCATGAATAGGAAAACTATTTCTATTAAAATTTAGTGTATGAATAAGGGGTAAAATTTATTAGAAAGGGAAATTTATGATATTATATCGGGTAGTTTTAATTCATGCAGTGAGAACATTATACCATACAGTTTTAGGTCATGCAGTGAGGACATTGTACTATGCAGTTTTATGTCATGCAGTGAGGACATTGTACTATGCAGTTTTATGTCATTCAGTGAGGACATTGTATTGTGCAATTTTAAGTCAGGGAGTGAGGAAATTGGAGGGATTTAATTTATGGACTTTAGCAATGATCAAAGGTAAGAGAAAACTCTCCCAATTTCTTGAAAATATTTTTTAGAAACATACTATCATTTTCATGTATGGAAGGGAAAATGTAAACTGTTATTTGAGAATTCCTAAAACTGAGGAATGATATGGGAAAAGGGATAAAAGCATTAGAGTAATACTTTTCCAAGAACGATGTTACCATTATTTGAAAAACCCATTATGGGGGCTGTCTTATGAAGGGCCTACTAGGGAATATGCTGCATAACCAAATTGTGGGATCATTTGACTGACATGCCTGTTATGTAGGCAACATATGCAAGGCCACCTAAGGGCATGTTCTGCATAGTTAGGAAAAAGAGATCTTAGAAATTTAACGTTATATTTCCAAAAGTCGAAGTATGTTTATGGGGATTCAGATTTTCCGAAGCATAGAGTTTGGTTTATGGAGAAAGGAATCTGAATATGGAAGGGGTGTTTCCAACCAAGATGTCCAAATAATTGGATGCATAGTACTTTTACGAAGGTCAAACCCAAATGTATGAGATATGGTGTCTGTAGTTTTAGGATATTCAATTGGGACCAGAAATTTAAACAATTTATATTATGTGGCCAAGTTAGTTTAAGGTTATTTCATATTGTTTTGAACACATGGTGAGAGAAATGTGTATACCATGGTCTTGAAGACTTTTATATTGTGAGAAAGATAATGGGACAAGTATACGTGAATGAATGTTTTAAAATAGAAATTCTAGTATATTTTCATCAAAGATTAAAGGGGACAAAGATATTATAACCTAGAACGATGTTACCATTACCTGAAAAACCCGCAATGGGGGCTATATTATGAGGGGAAAACTAGGGAATATGTTACATAGCTAAATAGTGGCATCTTTTGACTAAAAGGCCTATTATGTAGGCAACTTATGCAAGGCCGCCTAAGGGCACGTGCTGCATAGTCAAGAAAAAAAGCTCTCAGATATTAGAAACCCTATTACCAGAAACCGTAAGAAATATTATAAAGATCTTAAAATATTCATGATTAAGAGTAAGAAATATGGAAAGGATTTATGTTCAATGCAAATGAGAAATATTTGAATCAGTATTGGCCATGAGTTTGAAATCATTTACATGGATCTAACTCATATGTAAAATGGGGACTTTCTTCATTTCTTCTAAATTAATATTATGACGTGCAGTTTAAAGTCATGAAATGAGGACATTTTCACCCCCATAAAAAATTAAAACACCTTACCTATATTAAGAAGCACCTTATCCAATTCCTAATCTCACTTGAGCCATGCTCGTTGTTAGAAACAAGGAGTAGTAAGGGTCTTTTCTATAATACAAGGGTGACACTGATAAAGAATAGGGGTATCAAATTTTCATATAGTTTAACGTCCTGCTATAAGGATGACAGTGAACCTATATGAAAGGAAAGACATATTAAAACAGGATTAAGGTATAAAACCCAAGTGTCACTATATGTCTTACTGGGGAAAGAATCAAGTCATAAAGTGTTATTAAAATATTATTTATGTAGTTTTGACTCCTAAACAAGAAATAAATGGGGTTTTTTATTGTGACTAGGCACATTATTGGAGATCTAGGCATCTTTATGTATCTCAAAATAGACGAGAATCATGCAATACATATTTCATTAAACAATCATTCCTTATGCTAATGGGGTTTGACATGAAGAAAGGGGGAATTTTTACATGGTCTGAGAGAACAGTATATCTTAAGAAATTAAATGGTATAAGGACCAAATCAAATTTCATAAGGAAACACTATGTAAAGATCATATTCATATACAGAAGGATAAAATAAAATAATAAGATTTTGTGATTGAGGATTGGCCCAAAATTGGAGATTCAGGCGTCTCTACGTATCTCATTGAAAATTAGAATCAATCCATACGTTGTTCTTGAAACATGGTCTCTATGCAGATGTGAGTCAGACATAGGAAAGGGAGGGACTCATGTATAATTACACATAGTATTTATTCAAAAATCTCTCATTGGTTGGAGTGGTAATGATCTCACCATCCATTGAGATTAAGGCATAGGCTCTGTTTGAATTGACCTTATGTATGGAATAAGGTCCTTCACATTTTGGTTCTTGTTTTTGTGGTTTCATTTGGGGTTTCATTGGAGTCTTAATGACCAATACCAATTCTACTTGAAGGAATGAACGAAGGTGAACTTTCTTATTAAAATCTTGTGATATTCTATTTTGATAGACTTATTAATGATGCAAAGTATGCAGTCTTTTCTCATCTAACTATTCCAACTCATAGAACTGTTTCTGAGATCTTTCATCTATAGACAATAGATCACAGATTTCAACTCTAAGTGAAGGCAATTGTATTTCAATTGGAAAAACTTCTTCAGTTCTATATACCAATGAATATGGAGTTTCTTGGGTAGCAGTACAAGTAGTTTTATGATAAGCCCATAAAGAATTCAAAAGATTATCATGCCATGATTTCTTATCTTTATCCACCATCTCTGGGAGTATATTTGAAAATGTCTTATTGAAGGCCTCTATATTTCCATTGGATGATGCATGATAGAGATATGAATGGTTGGAATTGATATTATTTTCTTGATACAAATTTCTTACTTCAACAGAAAAAAATTGGTTCCATTTTCCATTAATATAGTATGAGGGATGCCAAATCGAGTGATGATATTAGTTTTGACTAATCTAACAATTATTTTGGCTCTAACATCCTTGAGAGGTATTTCCTCAGCCCATTTAGAGAAGAAGTCAGTAGCAGTGAGAATATACTAGAACTGCTTAACCGTAGCTGGAGGATAAGGCCCTAAAATATTTATTTCTCATGTGGCCAATGGCCAATATTATTTATCTATATGTAGAAAATATAGTGGTTGATGAATTATATTTTCATGCACTTGACAAGGATGTAATTTTTTAGTGAAATCTGTGCAATCATGTGTCATTGATGTCTAAAAGTATCCAAGACTTCAGATCTGATCGGAGAGTCTGTGCTTAGAGTGGTGGGAACCACAAGCTTATGAATGTACATATTTCATGACATCTGCAGTCTCTTATCCATCAATACATCTAAAGATAATTCCATCAAATCCTCTTTTGTAAAGGATCTTTTGGTGGTCTGGACTATCATAAACAGTATAATTGGACACTCTTCCCCGTATTTTTCGCTTCTCATCCCTATTTGGTGGAAGTACCCATTTTGATGATATTCTATGATGGATATTCTCAATCCCATGGTATGACCATATGGTAAAAAATTGGGAAAATTTCATTAATTTCCTCCATTCTGGTTTGAAAAAAAGGTGGGACCACATGAAAATGGGTTCGGATGATAACTGCCTCATCCTGATTTGGATCTACCAAGGCTGTAGCAGTGTTAGCCAGTGCATCTACATGATCATTTTTTTATCGCGGGACATAAGACAATGTTGGCTCTGTGGGAAATTTATCTATTAACCCTCTAATGTAATCTCACAAAGGAATTTATTATTTTATTATGATATAATATTCCCCATTAATTTGTTTGATTACCAATTCTGAATCAATATTTACATTTAAATTATCCATTTTCACCTGATGGTTCAACTCCAAACCTGCGATGAGAGCTTGATATTTTGCTTCATTGTTGGTACCACCTTTTCATATTAGGAAATAATAATGAAATAATTCCTTTTTGGGGGAAATAAAGACAATTCCTAATCCAACCTTGTTTAGTTTAGGGTTTTACAGTCTCTTCCCTATTGGACTTCTTGAAGCCCCATAAAAATACATTTCCCATGTTTTGGAATTATCTTGAATAGAGAAGACCTCTTTATCAGGAATCTCAGTATTAAATGGTGTATCTTCCGCAGATGGATTTTCAGCATGAAATTCATCCAGATCTTGGACTTTTATTAACTTTGAGGTACAAACTAGATTTCAAATTGTGGCAAAATAACCGCCCACCGGGCCTAAGGTCTTGTAAGCATGGGATGACTGAGGATAAATTTGAGTGGATTATTACGAGATACCAATCAGAACTCATGATGTTTCTGGTAATGCCTCAGTTTCTGAACTGCAAATATTAATGCCAAGAAGCACTTCTCAATACTTGAATACCGAGTTTTCGAATCATTCATAGTTCAACTGAGATAATAAAGGTTGTTTTCATTCCCATCATCATTATTTTGGGTGAGGAAGGAACCTAGTGATCGCTCTAAAGATGTCACATTGAGAATTAGTGTTCTTCTTTCAACAGGTGGAATTAATACTGGTGTACTCAAGAGATATTTCTTGAGGGTACTAAATGCTTCTTGGAAATCTTCAGTCCATTGGTAAGTGACACCCTTCTTCATTAATCTGGTTAATGATAAACACTTTCCTGTAAAATTGGCAATAAAGCACCGAATATAGGTCAATTGTCAGCGGAGTCCTCTTAATTATTTTAAATTTCAAGGAGGTGACATACCTAGGATTGATTTGTTTTTCTCAAGATCAACTTCTATACCACGATGGCATACAAAAAATCCAAGGAATTTTCCTGAGGTTACCTCGAAAGAACATTTTAAGGGGTTCATCTTCAAAACTGTGTTGTTGAAGATTATTGAATATGGTATCCAAATAATCCTAGGGATTGGATATTTTTCTAGATTTGACCACCAAATCATCCATGTAACATTCAAAAAATTTCCTTAACAAGTGTTTAAATATATGGTGAATGGAACATTGGTATGTTACACCTACATTCTTTAAGCCAAAGGTCATTACCGAATAGAAAAATAAACCTTGAGGGTCTCTAAAGGTTATAGATTCTTCATCCTCTGGGGCCATATTGATTTGATTATACCCATAATATCTGTCCATGAATGAAATATATTAATACCCAACTGTTGTATCAATTAGAATTTCTGTAATCGGGACGAGAAAATCATCTTTAGGAGAATGTCGGTTAAGATCTCTGAAATCATTGAAGAATCTAATTTTCCCATTCTCTTTTTTCACTAAGACAATATTTTCCAACCATTTGGGATACTGAAAATACCTGACTAAGTTAGCCTTTATAAGCTTATCAACTTCAGCTTCAATATTAGAGGCATGAGTAGGGTGTTTTCTCCTTGATTCTTGCTTAAATCGACGATGTTCTTCTGGAAAACCCAAATAATGGGTGGCGACATCAGGATTAAGACCTAGAATTTATGTATAATTCCAGTTAAATATATATCGATGTTTTTTAAAATGATTAATACACCTCTTGTTCTTCTGAGGTCATTGTCGCACGAATTAGAGTGGGTGTGAATCTTCTTCTATACCCATATTTATTTCTATGAGTTCATCCACGGTGGTAGAGACACATTTTTTAAATTCTGGAGGAGCTTACCCGAGATCTTCCTCTTCTTCTTCATTATGTATCATCTATTCGGTTTCGATTTAAATAGGAGATGATGAGGAAAAACTCCCACAATTAGGGAGGAGTCAGTATTTGAACATCCCAAAGAAGAGGCCACCACATCTGACACTACTGATGATGAAGGGTCTTCCCATGGAAATAAAGAGGGATCATTGGATTGAGAATCAACATCTTTGTCTTCCCCTAGCATTGTTATAGTTTATTATACTCTGATTGATGAAGTATAGGCTTTTTGTAGTTCATAAAATGAAATGACAACATCTCCATTTTGGCTTCCATCATTTCTTGGTGTGTCAATAATTTATCCCATGTTATCAGGATCTGTTGCTGTAATTGACATTATGAAAGTTACTAGACAAGTTCTCAAATTTGGTTTTACCCTTTCAATTTTATTGATGGGTAACACATAATCTATACTCCAATGTATGAATGGATTTTTTGAGATTTTATCTAGTCCATTAGGAGCATCAACTCTAGTTATCTCCTTTGTCATGGGCTTCATTTCTTTTGTGTGATAATCTCCGCCTCAATGTATTGAGATTCACATGTTTTTAATGGAGCCTTATCACCATATAGTGTTCCAATTTGGAAATTGAAATAGTATTTTAGACATTTGTGGTATGACGAGGGTATGGCTGCATGTTGCTGTAGCCAAGGCCTTCTAAGTAGAATATATAAGGCTATGTCCTGACGAACAACCGTGAAATCCAAATGAGATAGAAGATATAAAAACTGAGTTCTGAGGGTAATTTCTCTATGAGTTTATTGTTCATTCTTGTCATAACCTTGCTACAATAAGGTTGAAGGAGATAATTTAGATTCAGTCAGGCCTAATCGATGAAGTGTACGAATGAGAATAAGGTTGCCCTCAGAGCCATTATTAATGAAGGCTCGTCGGATATCTATGTCATTAACCATGAAAAAAATACAATGGTCTGATATGCCCATGTAATATGTCATCTTTATCTTCATCCTTTATAGATATGACTGCATGAAATTCTGCATGATCATTCACTATACGGTAAGCCTCCGTAGCATCAACTTCGGTTTCAAATTCTTGAGGACATAACAAGGCCTCAATGAGTGCTTCTCAAATATCTTTTTATTGATTCAAAGCATCCAAAATTGATAAATTCTTTGGTACTTGGGCCAATAATTTTAAAACATCATACTTTTGATCCAAAGGTCTGTGTTTCCTAGCATGGAGATATGGTTTCTTAGGTGCTTTGGAAGTTAATGCTTCTGTCGTAGATGTACTTTGTGTTGGATTAGAAGCTAGAAATACTGCTGACATTGGTAAATTAGAATGACTAAGTCTATTCATTTTCTGAGAAGAAGATGGTGTGGCTTTTAATTGGTCTTCCAAAATAATTTTTTTAGAAATGAGCTTGTCTTTCATAGAAGAAACTCCTTGTTCTTGATGAGCCTGTTGAAGGGATATTCCACGAGTTTATTCTGCATATATGGTTCGAGAAGGGGTAGAATTAAAATGATGGTTTCCAAAATTTCCACATCTTCAAATGTATCATTATCCTTGGACTCTTCCTCTTGTTCCATAATTATGTACAAGGAACTCTGGCTCATTATAATCAGAATCACCATTGGCATAAGGATCCACTAAATGGATAACATTAACAGAACCAATGATTAATTATTTATCTGACAAAGATTATTCTTGATAGCTTAGTTCTCATTGTTCCATTTGGCTGGGTGGTGCATGTGCTTTGGAAACAGATGGCATAAAACATTCCGGGGTCAAGGACAAGTTTGGCCTTGACACGAGCTCTTCTTCTTCTAACTGCTCTTTGTCTTTATCATCACTTTGCTTCTTTAAGTAATGTCCTTTTGATGAAGATGGTTTTGTTGTGGAAGGAGTGGTAGAATACACAATAGGTTGTTTCATCTATTTTTGTAAAATATCATGAGTCTGTTTGAACATTTTCCTGATCATCCAATCATCATATTTTTTTACATTTTTACTTTTAACCTCTTTCCATTCTCCTTCTTCCTCTAGATTGGTAGAAGTAACACATAATACTTGAGATTATGAACATTTCTATTTCACTTTTCTATAGTTGACCATATTTTATAGAAGGCCTCTGAAAATAAAGCACTCCTAAATTTGGTGTCCCAACATCTGATGAAAGAGACAATAATTCGAACGATCTTCATCTTCATATTTATTTTGCTTCTTCGGCCTTGGAAACTGAACCAAATTGTTTTATAATGCTGAGATAAAGTAGCTAGGAACTTTCTCATTCCAGAAAGAATAAACTTTATTCATTAAATTCTCAAATTGTTTCTACCTTTGATCTCCTTGATCACATGGATGAGGTGGTCATTGTCATTGATGCTCAGGAAGTGGAGCCCTTGAGTATGATGAATGTTTTCAAGTAGAAGTAGGTAAAGGTGCCTGCTTGAGTGTGACTGTAGCATCTTCTGCCTTTCCTATCCTCCTTTATAGAGTTGATGGAATTACATGAGTTTTATCCATAGTTTCTATAATAGAATCTTCAATATACTGAATGATCAAAGTAAGGGCTCGAATCCCACTTGTGTATTTCACAAGGATCAAGGGTGTTCATAATTTTTCATGTATATTTGCCACACAAATTGGAAGAAACACTTCTTTAGGGAGAGCTAGACTTAAGGAATATGTTAATCCTTTCCATCGTACAATTAAATATGGAACACTTTCATTCTCCCTTTGTTTACAATTATTATGTTCAAATTTTTTTATCTTTGGTATCATTGAGCTAAATTGCAGAAGAAATTTTTGACGGAGATCATCCCATCTAGTAATTGATCAAGATTACAAAATTGTGTATCAGATAAAATCCAGTCCTCATAATTACTGCACAAAACACCTAAGCATAACTGCTTCTTGTTATTGAGAAGTTCCCATCATGGGATCACAATGAGAAAAAAATGTGTTAAGTGTTGTTCCGGATCACTTGAACCATTAAATATTTGGAATTTGGTATTCATAAAATTTGGTGGGGGAGGAATTGCATCCACCCATTCAGTGTAATCTCTCTTTTCTGGATGAACTGGTGCTCGTCATTCCTCTATAGCTTCCTTTAAAGCTGTTGATGCCTCTATTGTGTTCATAAGCATTTGGGGAACATCTAAATGACCTAGAACCTATACAGGTATAGCGATTGGAGCTTGAGCTGGTGCAATGACCGGTAAAACAACTGATGGTCATGTTGATACCTACCTTAGATAACCCACGGGAACAGGTCTATCAGGATGTATATGGTCTTTCCCTAATTGTGTACCCAATGTAGGGAATTTATTATCCTCATCTATAGTTACTACAAATCCCCATTGCTAAGGAGCTCCTATAGGATTTTCAAGTTGAGGACTAGTCTAGGGAGTACCTCTAGTAAAAATTCTATTTCAAATTAAATCTGTATTGAGTCTTTTTAACTCCTTCATTTCCTCTTCTTGCTGTGAAAATTTATCTTCAAGTGAATGAGATTGACCTTATCCATTGAAAAATGGAGATGAAATAAGAGTTTTTTCCTTTCCCCTTGTTAGATGCCTTTTGTAGAGGAGGGAGTTGGTTATTTGAAGATATACCTAGATTCTTTGTAATCCTCTGGTTTCAGGTATGCACACCTTCTTGATTTTCCTCGGAGTGTACCGTATTATGGATAAGAACATCATATTATGATTCCCCTAAACTGGACTTATTTTCTAGAGGATATTCTGAAATGGTGTTAATGACATTTACTGATGCACAATACAATGATGGAATTCGGTCAGTGTTTCTTCTGGATCATCTCCCTCTGTGTCCTGCACAAGTCTATTTTCTTCTATATGAAGAATTACCTAGAATTTTTTGTATGATAGAAACATGAAGGGGATCATTGGATAGTTCATTTGTATGCATTCCTTGTGGATTCACCCCTAATCGGGAGAAAAATGACTTCTGTTGAGGTGGGGATTGCAGATGTGAAAAATCCCCCAGCCCTGTAGGCTGGGGTTGATCCCATTCTTATTTTTCAAATCATTGAACATTGTTTAATGAATTTGAAGGTTGAATTAAATGATCCCCCAGCCTAGACAGATGGGGTGATTCTTGAACTACTATGGCTGAAATTCGTGCAACTACTCTTCTGATTTTTCATATTTTGGTTCAGACATTAGCTAGGTGCCTCATCTGAAAATCACTTAAATAACCTATTTTATAAGATCATTGTGTTATTTAAGACATTTGAATTCATTGACGCCTCACATCCCTTAAACAGGATGCCTGTTAAAAATTATCAGATGCTTGATGTAAAAGTAGCTCAACAACTTCTTTTCTTTGGGCCTGATTCTAACAAGAACTGGTTGAGGCCTGTTTTTGAGCATACATTTTATTACATACAAAACCTATTGATCTTGGTCGACCATGGGCAATAACATTACGTGAAACCAATTTTGGCAGACTTTTCTGATTTTGGAGTGTAGTGAAATGCAATTCGCCATATGCACCCCATCCGCTGATACAAACAAAAGATGGGGAATCAGATAATAACTGGCATAGAATCTTTGATCATTGAGACATGCACGCTTAAGGGTTATATACTATTTTTTAACCTTTGTATGTTAGGAAATTGAAATAGATTCCAAGTAAATTTGGTGATGTACCCCATCTATTAACATTACATGATTTTGATATTCATCTAATGGTAAGTCTTTAGTTTTCTAATGATGAGAAGTTTTCCATAAGTTGAGATGAATGTCATGAATACAATCTTCTATTATCAATTCTGGATTGTTATACTATGAATTTTCCAAAGTCCAGAACAAGACTGGGATTTCTCCTTTAGATAATTGTTTCCTCATGTTTAACACATCTTCATCATCTTTCACAAGAGGATTCTCTACTTGATCTGACCAGAGTGGATGCTCTGTATTAGATGATAAATGACCTAAAGAAGGTTTGGAGAATGACTGTTCCCTTAAGACATCTTCTGGTTGAGAAAGTATTTCACCTGACAATGAAAATCCATCAGACATGAGTGGCCTTGTGTTTTCAAGTGCCTCAAGACAGGAGGGCTTTCTCATCACTACATTATCAATTATGGAATAGTCTTGACAATGTGAAATAATACTACGGAGGGGACTTTCACATATGTTTCTTCTTGAAATGGGGATGAACTTGTTTATTTAATATTCAAACATTCCAATCGGTTTCTAACGGGTTTATTCATAGAACTAGAAAAATCCAATGATTCTGTATCCATTTATACCAACTTTCCAAAGGTAGGTTCTCATTAGTAGTTGACTGATGAGGCTTAAGAATTTTCATTGGTTGAGTGGATGGGAGGTCAGGCTCATTAAATATTTTTGGGGAGAATTATTTCCTACTCCGGGACTCTCTTATAGATTTAAGCTATGTTCATGAATCCTTATTAATTTACCAAGCATGAAAATGATTTTTCCTTTAGATTTGGAAATCAATGGTTGATATGTATTGGATTTAAAAAATATTTTATATGTATTTCAGGTTCTTCATGGATGGATAATCATCTTTATTTTTTGTATATTCTTAGTCAATGGTATCCTTCAATATATTATATAGAAATAACTTGGTCACTATGATGACCATACTGGTTTTAAAGCCACTCAGTGGGGCACTAGTAGTTTATTGTCATTCAGAAAGACATGGATTATTTTAGAATTGGGATTGTACCTGCAGATGGGCTACCTATGTATCCTTGTTAAAAAGAAATCATAACCCACACAGTTCGATAAGAAGGATATAGGTTAACATCATATGGGAAGGAAAAAAATTATTGAAATATGGGCTTGAACCATATAAAGGCTTCCTACGTACTCTACTTTTAAGGCATAGATCAAAGTACACATAGTTCAGATAATGAAATATGAAGTTTATGCATGGTTAATGTCCCAAAAAGATATGTCATGATTAATTTTACACTCTAAGCCCAAATGATTCATCCTCGGTTTGAGAAACAAGAGGTATCAGTAAACATGACTATGGTGCCATGAAAGATGAAGTCATGAAAAATGATGTGGGTATTACGTATGTATGACTACCCAAATATTTGTAGACCAGTAGTTACTTCAAGAAAGAATCCCAGAAGCAGGTTCCATAAAGCTATTTTTACTTTATAGAGATTTAGAGTATTAACTTGAGGCTTACTCTTGAGAATGAGACCCAAATCAAAAGAAATTAAGATTGGGGATTACTCCTGAGAAGTAGACCCAGGTTAAGGGGACTTGGAACTTGGGGCTTATTCCTGAGAAGGAGGCCCAATTAAATGGAACTTATGATCTGGGGATTACTGCTTAGAAGGAGGCCCGAGTTAAGGGGACTTGGAACTTGGGGCATACTATTGAGAAGGAGGCCCAAATCAAAAAGATCTTCTCATCTCAAAGGATGAGGTTATGTAAGAAAACCCATAAACTTGGTAACATAACGCTTGTATGTCATAAGGTTTTGGGAGAGGTTCACATAGAATTCCTTTCAGATAAGGAAGCCAACAAAGGAACCATGCCATAAACGGATTTGAAAGGGGTTTTGATGGCTATGTCTTGAAGAGGAGAGGTGTATTTTAGGAAAGGAGGTGACTAGGAAGGAGGATCACAAGTATTGTTCTGGTGTGAAAGTCCTGGTCGCGCAAGTGGACCTGAGTGACATGAGTCACCATGGGCGACGAAGAATTTATAGGTTAATACCTGGGCGACTTTGAACTCAAGCCCATCGTATCATCCCTAGAGGATTTCAGAAGGGTTCCATGTAATTTCCCATGAGAGGGTAAGGCGACGTGCAAGAGTCTTCAATCCCCTTAAGGGCTGGACACTTTTGGAATGCAAGTATTGATGAGTTCCAAAAAATAAGTCCTTATTCATCCACTTTAGGGCTTCCCTTCTAGGTAAAGAATTACCTTAGAAGTGTTCGGAAGATGTCACACAAAGAATTGGGTGACCAGAGTTCGAATCTGAGTTTTGGAAAATTCGTCCTGGAAATGGGGGGCCCACAGGGGCTATTTATAGGCCACTGGGCACCATGGGCGATAAAAAGAATAAGGCGCACAAGTGACTTGCGCGAACCATATGTGGCACGTAAGTGACTTGCGCAGAGAGCAAGAAACTTGCGCGACTCTATCTAAATGGGTTACTGGTCCATCCCTTTGTCAATTATTGATGTTCATCAAAGGGGGACCCTCATTGTGCTTAAGGTATTCCCCTTTGACATTCATTGGACTTAGTGATGGAAATGAGTGTCAACAAAATTCCCCCCACCCTCCCTTAGAGTTGGATCCAAAAAAGGAAATAGGATTTGACTCTAAGGAAAAGGAGAAACAAGGGTTCAGCGGTGCACAGGTTTTAGGCGCGTAGGTTTCGGCGCGCAGGTTCCAGCGCACAAGGTTTTGGGATCACCTATATATATATGGGAGTCACTTCGCATAAACCATCCCTCCTTCAATGCTTTTGATCTCTCGTCACACAAGTGTGTTGCTTTTCTCGGTTGATCGCTCTTTTTTTGTGTCGTGCTTCTCTAGTAAATATTTTGACTTGTGCGACAATACATGTGCACCAATACTTGTGCAGCAATACGTGGGCGACAATACTTGTGAACCTTAATGACTTACCATTTTTTTGTTTTCTTCACAAATATTTCATAAAAATAGATTTACTTAAAAGTTAATTGTTTGATCTTTATGAAGATTCAATGGATCCCAAAATAATTGGATCGGCTAATGAATTGGCCAACAAGAGAATTGATGATATGATGAACATCATCGACCATGACTATTATGATATCCGCGAAAACACTATCCTAGATTTGGTTACGTACTTGAATAAATATCATGCCAATTTCCCAAAGATAATCTACTTTCTTTTGTATGTCCATGTTCATCTGCAAGGAGTCAATGTTTTAGATGCAAAGAATTATATTTCTCATTCCTGGGTTCAGACTTACACCAATTTCTCTTCGGAAAATGTCTCAGTTGCAGGATCATTTTTCAATGCTGGAACAATGGAGAAGGCATTCATAATGCATCATAGCTAATGTGCTCCAGATCTGAATCATCACAAGCCAGAGCTACAGTTGCATTGTTATCCTTCTATTTAATGAAATTCTCAGATGGACCAATCTACGGGATGGAAAAAGAGTTGAGATTTCCATCCTGGAGGAGGTGTGAAGCCGACTTGGATGTGAGCATTTTGGGTGCGACAAAACTGTGCAGAGTTTGTCGAGGATCTGAAGGGAGCTGCAATATATGAAGCCGTATAGGTCAGGAAAACATATGTTTACAGGAATGAAAATTTTGTGCCAGAGATAATAAGCCATTGGAGCCCAGAAACCTATTATTTCAATCTAACTCATGGAGAAGTAGGAATCATCTTGTGGGATGTCTATAATATCTTAGGGGCTCTAATTCTGGGAGAAATGTATGACGATTTCATCCTTCCGAAGGTGAACTGGAATGATTCGGAGAAGACTCCGGATTTGGATTGAGAGTTATTAAAAAATTTCCACAAGCTTAAGAATACCAAAACCATGAAAACCCACTCCAGAAAAGATATCCATCCAGAGGAGTGGATGGACATGTTTCTGATCAAGAAAAAGGATAAGGTTCCCACTTGTACTCATACTACTAGCTACCCTAGAGCTGAGAAGAGGGGTGATATTGGCACATTCTGGCCAACTCTGGAAGCGGGAGAGTTTGAAATGTGGGGGTATGAAGTGGATCATAGAATACCAAAGAAGAACTGCCTGGCAGGCTTCTTATCCTTATGGATCACCATTTATCTTCTACTTGTTAGGGATTCGAAGGGAGGTGTTAGGCTAGGGACCTTTATTGTTGCAGCCAAGTTGGCAGAGAGAAAAATATTTGGGTTGGTCACCCCGGTTTTGGAGAAGATTCACCGGAGCTTACTCCATGTCTATATGGGTATGTCTTTTTTTAGAATATTGGGACCATTCCATGTTTTGTGGGGATGGATCGCCACTCACTTCAGGACATACACTGTACATAATGAAGTACAAGTTCCTGGAAGATCTTTTAGTCAATCAGTGCAAGAATTTTCCGTAATTTCTCCATTGTCCCTCAATTACAAAGATCTGAAGGTGATGATGAGCATGTTCAAGGAATTTTATTTATTTCCTTATGGAAAGCCACCAACCGGGAGGTTTGTTGATGATGGAACAGCTAGCCTGGAATTAAGGTCATATATGCTGGCTTGCAGAGATGGTGTATTGGCCAACAGAATTTACGGAGAGATTATATGTGAGGCCTATGATCGATATATATTTTCACACCAATTCAAGTGTCTGAAGTAGATTGTTTTATCCCCTCCCATTCACTTCATGTCAGTGCAGCATCTAATGGTTGCCCGACAACTATGGTTGCTGATAGCTATGGAGAAGACCAGGGAAGTGTTTGATCTACCAGTTGCTGGATCGGCGAGTCAATTGACTACATGGTAAGCCGAGAACTGGGTAGCATCATACCCGGTAGGGGTATTGAATCTTCCTGTCTCCTAGTTGGGGAGTAAAAATAGAAGTTTCAGGAAGGAAAACTTTCATCTGGAAGGTGATTCTTTTTCACCCGAAGCTGATTCACCGGGTTCTTCACTCGGGGATGATTCACCGGATTCCCAGAATGGGGATGATGAGGCACGACATGCATTAAAGCGTCCTCGTGCCAGATATAATCCTCCTTCCATAGTCAATATACCTACTCCATAAACTCATTTTGAGTTATATCATTGAGGAAAATTTAGTCGCCATTATTTTATAGAGCAACAAATTTCATTTTTTATCCTTTATCTGTGATTGCAGGAGCTGGGAAGAAGTTGAAGTCCCAGATTGTAGGACCCTCTATGCAGCCTTCTGGGGCACATTATGAATATTTACGACTAGAGGTTGTACAGACCTGGAGGAGTTTATATTGTGATTCTGAAACCACCGTGATGTAATTATGTGAAGGTCTACATATCCCTCGAGTGGGGTATCCTTGTGCTTCTACTGACATCCGTTTTGAGGATCACCCCAATGAAGTGTAGTATTACATCAGAGAGAGGGAAATTCTCATATATTCCACTGATGATTCCATTCCAATCACCAATAGGGTGAAGGAAATGATGGATCGTGGCACCATTGAGGGGATTGGTGCTTTAATAGATGTGGAGTGGCATGATTACGTGGCTCCTAAAGATGTAAGTTACTTTCCTTATTTTCTTTGCAACTTGATTTCATTCAAATCTTTGTTACTAAAGGAAATTACTTTCTTT
The DNA here is from genome assembly GCA_963277665.1 of Viscum album. Taxonomy (NCBI): domain Eukaryota; kingdom Viridiplantae; phylum Streptophyta; class Magnoliopsida; order Santalales; family Viscaceae; genus Viscum; species Viscum album. Next base: position 620,429,186 of record OY728150.1, on the reverse strand, counting down.
ATCCTACAGCTTGTAAATGAAGGAGCTACTGAGGTCCCTTCACTGTGGTATAGCCCTAGTGGCACCGCTCTTGGAGCCACTAGATCTCCACGTGAGCCGGGCGAGGTATCTCCAGGCCATTCAGCCATGGACGAAGAGTCGGAAAGGGAATTATTGTCTCTAATAACTGTTTTCAGAGATGATGACACTAGTCCACCCAAAAAGTCCAAGAAGCAAAAGAATCTAAGGAACAATTCCACAGCTAGACACTTCATTAATAGTGGTAAGTCCATCGGATAGTCATGAATCCTAACTCATGAAAAGGTTGCTCATACTTCTTGGCATTGCAGTGGATTCTTTGATTTCCCCTTTGAGGTATAGGACTGACCCTCCTCTGAGGACGATAGAGGGTGCTGGTGAACAGTGGAAAATTCATGCTAACCTGGCTGGTCCTGAAGAAACGATGAGAGAAGAAGAGCCAGTGTATTTTCCCAGTACTGCTCATGTTGCTGCTGTAAGGAGAGAAGAGCCAGCTTCTGGTAAATTAACAATACTTCATAGAAAGTTTAATGAAAACATCAACTAACTTCCATTCTGTGGTGCTTTAGGTTCAACACCTGCACTATAACATTTGGAGACCACTGCAACTGACTCCACAATTTTCTCTGAGGAAGCTATCTAGGGTCAGAGGTCGCAGGAGGAGGGTCTCCAAGAAGACATGTCAAATGATCCCACTGGTGAGACTAACCAGGAATCTGAGATATCACTAGATGAAATGATGAAACTTGGTGCGTCTTTTGAATAAATTTTAGATCATGTTAAATTACCATGTGATTTAGAAGATTTTGGACATGAGTGTTATCCTATGTCCTGTTAAAAAAAATTATTACATCTTTGACCATGATTGGTTGAAATGTGCAGTTCCATCTGAGAAAGATGCTAATCTGCTGATGCCTAAAGGGGGTATAGACAACCCTATCATTGTATAGATGTTATCTCAAGTGGAGCTTAACCCGACAGAGCTTCCTAAAACCCATCATGAAAAACTTGTTGATGCTAGGAGAGATGGGGAGGAGCCTTCTCATGCTGTTGATCTACTGTTGGGTAAAAGATGATAGTATTTTTGGATGTACTTAATTTTCAAGATATCTAATCAACTTTTGTTATCCTTTGAAACTAACCAAAGCCTTAAATTGACTATGCTGGGCCGTTAACTTTAGTGGCTAGATCCGGAGGTGAAGCCTCAGCCTCAGCCCCAATGGGAGTAGAAAGTGAAGTACCAAGGGTCAGGGGGGAGGAGTAGAACAGGGCACTTCCTTAAGTGTATTAATCTCAAACTATATCCCCCCCTGTGATAGAGATGCTAAATCATCACTAGAGGTGCGAAAGGCACTCCAACTCTCACATCGCAAGGCATGGTAGAATAAATGGAAGATCATATCTAAAGTTCCTCTTGAAGAGTTGTCTTCGAAGATCCTGAGAATTTCATCCTTGTTCATCATGCTGGGACTTGGCAGTTTTGGATATCAAGAGATCCATACCACGGAAAAACAAGTCATCTTAAAGAGGGAGTATGAGCAAAAGTATTGTCAAGATCTGATCAAAGTGAGGATGCTGACCAATATCAGCGAATTCAAGGATGCGGTGTCCCGAAATGAGGCCGATCATGCTGTAAAGCTAAAGGAGATGAAGCATAAAATCACGGAGAAAGTTGTCCAGCAGATGCACCTTCAGCAACATCTAGATGTCGTTACAGGGGAACTTGACCAGCTTAACAATTCATTAGAAAGAGACCAAAAGGATGGTATTAAAGCCATCTCAGATGCCATGAATGCACTCCATCAAGCTGAAAAGAGTGAATCTGGTTGAGTGAATGAACTTCAAGTGGCTGTTGATGAAGCTCAGGATGTTGTGAATCAATTGAAATGTTATGTTGAATGCCTCTTTTAATTCTTGAAAAAGATAAGATACTCCAATTTTTGGATGTTCTTCTAATCATGTGCATCAATTAAAAAGACATTTCATCTTCAATCATTTGTACCTACATTCTCTTGATAATTTTTTTTACTTAAGCTAATGGGCCTAGTAAGCATAGTTTGATTTTTTATAGGATTATACAAACAACCCCACAAACTTTGCATTGTATTTTTTCTCAATATTGCCTAAATCATAAAAAATGTATGTTTAGCGAGCTGGGATTCGACTTTTGTTTAGAGTTCCTTTTATAGGTTCTCAATTTAATGAGTACATTGCCTCTTTTTGGCAGTTTAAAGTCATGCATGTCTGACATAAAATGTATAATGTTTAAGGTCAAATAGCTTTGACAGAATGGATTAAAATGGACTCAATTCCTAGATAATTTGTTTGAAAACATATTACCACATTCAAGTATGGGGGGAAACATGTAAACTATTACTTATGAAATTTTGAATCTGAGGGATAATATGAAAAAATGCGCTAAAAGGAATTAGAGGAAGAATTTCCTAAGAGTGAAGTTACCACTATTTGACAAACCAATTAGGGGGTTGAATTATGCAGGGCTACTTAAGGGCATTGGTTGCATAGTCAAATAATAGCATCTTTTGGCTGACAGGTACATTATGTAAACTACTTATGTAATGCCACCTAAGGGCATGTGCTGCATTGTCAGGAAAAAGAACTCTGAGAAATTTTACTTTTCTATTGCTAAATGCCAGCGAAATTTTATGAAGATTAAAATTTTCCAAATCATAGAGTCTGTTGTATGGAGAGAAGTAATTGAATATGGAGAAGATATTCCCAATCAATATTGTAAAAAAATTGAATGAATGTCACTCCTGTGAAGGTATGACCCAAACATAAGGAAGTGAAATATAAACCATAGACATGAATACTTTCAGATCATGAAAAAGAGTATGGGAAAAATATTTTAAGGATGACTATTTTTGAGGATCCCTACATATCGTCATTAAACCAATTAAGACAAAATAGGTTTCCCCCCCAAGAATGAAGTTTCCAATATTTGAAAAACCCATTAGGGGGTTGAATTATGCAGGGCCACCTAAGGGAATTGGATGCATAGTCAAATAATATCATTTTTTGGCTGACAGGTCTGTTATGTAGACTATTTATGCAAGGCCGCCTAAGAGCATGTGTTTCATGGTCTAGAAAAATAATTTCCAGGTATCAGACATTTTTGTGACCATAAGTCAAGAAAAGGGTTATGGAGATATGGAAGTATTTAAGGTTAGGAGTATGACACATAAAAATGGGTATTGTCCAATGCATGAAGGAGATACATAGACCAATGCTGGCCATAATCATGTTGTGGTTTGGTCCTGATTTGAGATGTTGTACTTCACTACATATCTTATTTGGATGAGAATCAATTCATACGTAGTTCTAGAAATACAGTTTAACATCATGTGGGACGAGAGCATAGGAGATCTTAGTTTAGGGTTGTAGAGCTCGGACCATAATGAGGGAGACACATTGTGTGTTTGTTATAAACCTGATGTGAATAAAGACGAGGGTTTTCATACCACATTCATGTGCTCGCAGGGGGACTTTTCAACCAAAGGACTGAAAACAGAGTTTGGGGTTAGGCCCAAAGACTTGGGGCTGGATTCAAGGGATGCTCAAACTTTCCTACGTATCCTATGGGGATGGGAATCAAGCCATACATAGTTTTTGAAATTCCCTTAGTACAGATTTGGTTTAAACATGTGAAGGGTGAAAGGGGACTTTAGTGCAATGATGTTTGGACCCAAGATTAAAGGTTCGAACATTTCCATGTATGTACGTAGACTTTGGAATATAACATGATTGGATATAAATGTTAATAATTATTCCCTCTCATGTGAGGGTGTTAGAGACTGTTGTAGTTTATTGTCATATAGGAAAAAAGTGCGAATTGTTTTGGTCATATGCATGGACCGGTGCTGCACAGTTTAGTTTCATGTATAAGGGACGTATTGTAATGCAGTTTAATGTCTTGCAGTAAGGAAAATGGGAGAATTTATATTTTAACATCATGTAGGAAGATGGTGAACCAATGTAAAGATATTTTTTTCAGTGGGGCTTCACGGATCAACATCGAATGAGATGGAGGTGAACCGATGTAAAGATATTGGTTTTGGGCTTGAACCTTGGGAGGTTTCCTACGTACCCAGCCAAGAAGGAAAGGATCAAAGTCCGCGTATTTTGATTGAGAATGAATTGGTGATCGAGTTGTACTTGAGGACAACGACCCGAAGATGGTGTTGGGACTTATGTGTGGTTAGCATCCTAGAGAGGGTGTTATGGTTGGAGCTTACTCTAATCTCATGTGAGTCATGCTAGGTGTGAGAAACCAGAGGTATAAACAACCCTAAAGATGCACAGTTTAACATCATTTGGGACAAAGGGTGTTGTACATTTTAGCTTCATGTAGCTAGGACGTATTGTTCTGTAGTTTAACGTCTTGCAGGACAAGTGCATAGTTTAACGTCATGTAGGACGTATTAAGGGACATTTTCACAGTTTAAACCTCATGTAGGATAAGCATGTATAGTTTAACGTCATGTAGGATGTATAAGGGACTATTTATAGTTTAACTTCATGCAAGGATATATAGGGGCTATGCAGTTTAATTTCCTACATAAATGACAAAAGGTACCGTGCAGTTTAAAGTCTTGCAGTGAGGACTAATGGGTGTATTTGTGTTACAAAAAAATACTTCTTCTAGAATCATGCATTGGTTAGAGTTGTAATGAGTTCTCCATCCATTGAGATTAATGAATAATCTCCATTGGAGTACACCTTATGCATTGAATAAGTTCCTTCCCACTTTGGCTCAAGCATTGGAGGTTTCTTTCCTCGTATCATTTGAGTTCTGATGAAGAATACCAATTCTCCTTGAATGAATGAATGAAGACAAACTTTTTTATTGAAATTTCTTGCTATTCTATTCTGATAGACTTCCAAGTGGTGCAGGGTGCAAAATATTTTTTCATCTAATCGTTCCAATTCATTAAATTGCTTTTGAGATTGTTCATCTGTGGATGACTGATCAAAAATGGATACTATGAGTAAAGGTAATTGAAAATAAATTCACAAGACTTCTTCTGTTCCATATACCAATGAATATGGAGTTGAACGCATAACAGTGTGGGTGGTGGTCCGATAAGCCCATAGAGCATGAAAAAGTTAATCAGGCCATGATTTCTTATCTTAATCCACCATTGTTTGTAGTATGTTTGAAAGAGTCTTATTGAAGGCTTCTATTTTTCCATTGTCCACTACATGATATAGAGTTGAATGGTTGGATTTGATGTTGTATTCTTGATACAACTTTCTTAACTTGGATGAACAGAAGTTGGTGTCATTTTCTGTCATTATGGTATGAGGGACACTGAATCTGGTAATGATGTTAGACTTGACAAAGCTAACAATGCTTTTAGAACTAACTTCTTTGTGAGGTATTAACTCTGCCCATTTGGAAAAGAAGTTAGCAGTATTAAGAATATACTTAAACTGCTTGGATGTAGCCGGAGGATAAGGTTCTACTACATCCATTCCCATGTGGAAAATGGAAATGAGTATTTAGCTGTATGAAGTAACTATGGGGGTTGATGAATGAAGTTGGCACATACTTGGAAAGAATGAAACATATTAGTGAAATCAACAAAATCTTGAATCATTGAAGGCCAGAAGTGTCCAAGCCTTCAAATTTGACCAGAAAGACTATGTCCAGACTGGTGGGCACCACAAACTCCTGCATGAACTTCATTCATGATAGCCATTTTCTCTTCACCGTCAATACATCTGAAGATAATTCCACCAAAACCTCACTTGTAGATATTTTTTTGGTGATCTGGGCTATCCTAAAGAGTAAAATTGACCACACGTCACCGAACATGTTCTTTCCCAGCTCTATTAGGTGGGAGTGTTCCATTTTGAATGTATTCCCTGATAGGTGTCATTCATCCTGTAGTATGACCATATGGTTTAGAAATGGGGATTCATTCATTGATTTCCTTTTTTTTATTTAAAAAAAGGTGAAACTACACGACGGTGCGCAATACTGATGATTGTTTCATCCTGATTTGGATTTGCAAAGGATGTGGATACATTAGACAGTGCATCAGCTTGGTAATTTTATGATCACATGACATAAGAAAATGTCGGTTCTGAAGGAAATTCCACCATTTAATGTCTAACATAATCACACAAAGGGATTAACTCTTCCTTTATGATGGAATAATCCCCATTAATTTGTTTCATTACCAAATACGAATCACCTTTTACCTTCAAGTGATTCACCTATGCCTGAAGCGCCAATTCCAAGCATGTGATGAGAGCTTGATATTCTGCTTCATTATTTGTACCGCCTTCCAAGAATAAGAAGGAATAGGGTAGAACTACCTTTTCTATGGAAATAAGCACGATTCCTAACCCAACATCTTTGAATTTAGGATCTTCCATTTTCTTCTCTGTTAGACTTCTGAAGGCACCATCAAAGTACATTTCCCATGTTTGAGGATTATCTTGAATAGAGAATTCTTCCACATTAGGAAGTTCAATATTTAAATATGTATCTTATTCAGATTGGTGTTCAGTAAAAAAAATTGGATAGGGATTGTCCCTTTATTGCCTTTTGAGACACATACAGGATATCAAACTACTACAAAATAACTGCCCACCATGCCAGACGTCCTGAAAGCATTGTACGACTAAGGATAAATTTGAGAGGGTTATTGAGAGATACCAATTAGACCTCATGTTGTTGAAGATAGTGTCTCAATTTATAAACTGCAAAGATTAATGCTAGGCAGCACTTTTCAATACATTAATATAGAGTATCTGCCACAAGCATAGTCCAACTGAGATAGTAAAGGATGTTTTCATTCCCAACATCATTCTTTTGGGAAAGGAAGGCACCCAATGATCGCTCTAAATATGTCACATAGAGAAAAAGTGGATTTCCTTCAACAGGTGTCATTAATACTGGTGGACTCAAGAGATATTTCTTGAGGATATTGAATTCTTTATGACATTCTTCGCTCTACTGGTAGTTGACTCCCTTCTTCATTAATCTGGTGAAGGGTAAACACTTTCCTGCCAAATTGGAAATGAAACGCCGAATATAGGTCAAGTGTCCTTGAATTCATCTTAATTATTTCAAATTTATAGGAGCTCACATACATAGGATTGATTTTGTCTTCTCAGGATCAACTTTTATACCACGATGGCATACAAAAATGCAGAGAAATTTTCCTAAGTTTACCATCAAAGCACATCTCAAGGGGTTCATCTTCAAATTGGGTTGTCGATGTTTGTTGAATATGATATCCAGATCAGATAGGTGATCAAAACATTGTCTAAATTTAACCACCAAATCATCCACATAACATTCATTAAATTTCCCTAAAAGGGTTTGAAGATATAGTGCATGTCATGTTCATACATTGCACCAACATTCTTCAGGACAAAGGTCATTACCCAATAGCAAAACACACCTTGAGAATCTCTGAAGGCTATAGACTCTTCATATTCTGGGGCCATTCATATTTAATTGTACTTAGAGTAACCATCCATGAACGAAATAGCTTCATATCCATCTGTTCCATAAGTTAAGATTTATGTGATCGGAACTGGAAAATCATCCTTGGGATAATGCCGATTAAGATCTATGAAGTCAATGAAAACACTAATTCATCCATTCTTCTTTTTCATAGGGACTATATTAGCTAGCCATTTGGGATATTGGACATCTCTGATGAAGTTATCCTTGATAAGCTTATAAACTTCAGCTTCAATTTTGGAGTCATAAGTTGGGTGCGTTCTTCTTGTTGCTTGCTTGAATCCTCGATGTTCTTCTGGAAAACCCAAATGATGAGTGGAAACATCGGGATCAAGGACTGGAATTTCTATATAATTCCAAGCAAATACATCTCGATTTTTCTTTAGAAATTATGTATACATTTCTTTCTCTTCAAGAGTCATGGATGCACTAATTAAAGTGGGGCATGTATCTTCTTTTGTACCCATATTTATTTCTATGAGTTCATCCACAGTGGTGAAGATACCCTCTTCAAATTCTGGAGGAGAATCCCTGACATCATCCTCTTCTTCTTCAACATATGTTACTTCTTCTGTTTCTACATACATAGTAGATGATGAAGCATAATTTCCATGGTTAGGGGAGAAATTAAAATTTTATCATCTTGGAGAAGAGGCTTCCATTTACGACCCTATTGATGATGAAGGGTCTTCCTGGGGTGATAGAGTGGAGATGATGGATTGAGAATCAACATCATTGTTTTCCTCTGGTATTGCAATAAATTCTTCTAGCCTGGTTGATGAAGCATAGAATTTCTGGATTTCAGTGGATGAAATGTAGAAAACTCCATTTAAGCTTTCATCACTGTTTGGAGAATCAAAAATTTCTCCCATGATGTCCGGCTGAGTTTCCATAATTGACATTATGGAAGTTTCCATAAGAGTGTTTGTATTTAGGTCTATCCTATCAATTTGACTGATAGAAAACACATAATCTGTACTCACATGTATGAATGGGTTTATTGGAATCTTTTCCAAACCACTTGGAGCATCAATTTTGGTAACCTTCTTTACTGTGGATTTTTCTTGTCCCTCCATGTAATAAAATTCTGCCTCAATGTATTGAGATTCACATGATTTGAATGGGGCCTTGTCACCATACAATGTCCCTATTTGACCATTAAAACAATATTTGAGACATTGATGGTATGACGAAGGTACGACCACATGTTGATGTAGCCAAGGTCTTCCAAGAAAAATGTGGAAGGCTGTGTCCTGATGAAAAACCATGAAATCTGAATTGGATACAAGATCTCCAAACTAAATTCTGAGAGTAATTTCGCCCGGAGGTTCTTGTTCATTCTTATCGTATCCTTGCAACAACAGTGTAGAAGGAGATAATTTAGATTTGGTGAGGCCCAATCGACAAAGTGTACGAATAGGAATGAGATTGACTCCTGAGCCATTATCAATGAAAGATCGTCTGATGTCTGTATCATTGACTTTTCTAGATTGATACAAAGGTCTGATATGTCCATGTACAACATAATCTTCATCTTCATCTGTAAAATATATCACTACATGGAATTATGCAGGATCATTCTCTATATGGTAGACCTCAGCGGAAACAATTTCAGTTTCGAATTCTTGAGGACTTGACAAAGCCTCAATAAGCACCTCCCGAAGATATTTTGATAGATTCAAGGCATCCAGAATTGAAAACATGGCTATTACTTAGGCCTAATGTTTCAAGAAATCGTACTTTTGGTCCAAAGGTTTGTGCTTCCCATTAGGAAAATGTTGTTTTGTAGGTGCCTTTGAAGTTGATTCTTTGGTAGTAGATGCATCCCGTATCAGGGTAGGAGTTGTAAACACTCCTGGCTTCTATAGATTAGACCGACTATGTCTATCTATTTTATGAGTGGAATAATGGGTAACCTCTAACTAGTCATCCAAAATAACTATGTCAGGACCGAATCTACCATGTGTAGAAGAACTTTCTTGTTCCTATTGATCCCACTAAAGGGCTTTGCGATGAGTTTCTGCCGCATATACAGTTCTAGCCGAGGTAAGATAGAAATAGTGGCTTCTAGAATATCCACATCTTCCCCTGTATCCTAGATATCTATCTCTTCCTCTATTTCCTCTGTTAGATATAGGGAAATTAAGCTCATCATAATCAAAACTGTCATTGGAATAAGGATCTATTAAATTAATCATGTTAACAGAACCAAAGATCAATTATTTATCTGATAAAGATTATACCTGATTAACTAGTTCATGATGTGCCATTTTGTGGGGTGGTGCCCATGCTTTTGAAGTATATGGAATAAAATCTACCAGAGTCAAAGACAACATAGTCTTCGACACGAGATCATCTTATTTTGACTATTCTTCTTTCTTCAAATTACGCTCCTTCTTTGAGGATTTTCCTTCTGATTAAGGGGGATTTTCTATGACATTCATAGGAGAAGAAACAATTGGTTGATTTAATTGTGTTCATAAAATTGAATGAGTTCAGATGATCATTTTCCTAACTATCCAGTCATCATATTTATGCGTATTTTTTACTATTAACTTCATGCCACTCGCCTTCTTCCTCTGGATCAATAGCAGTAACACATGCTACCTGGTCTGATGAACCATCAGTTTTACCCATCTAGAGTCCACCATCTTTTGTAGGAGGTCTTTGAAGACAAAACAATCCTGAATGGGATTCCCCAACATCTGATGAAATGGGAAATAATTGGGGAGGTCTTCATATCCTTCTTTGTTCGACCTTTTAGGCCTTGGAAACTGAACCAGATTGTTTTCCAGAGCCGAGATGAAGTAGCCAGGAACTGATTCTTTTCGGAAAGAATAAAATTTGTTCCTCAAATCTTAAAATTGTTTCCACCTTTGATCATTTTGATCATCTTGTTAGGAGGCCATTTTTGTTGACAATCTGGAGGTGGAGCCCTTAGACATAATGAAGGTTTTGAATTGGGGGCAGGTATAGGTGCTTGTTTAAGTGTAAATGTACCAGTCTCTGCTTTACCCATTCTCCTTCCTAGAACTAATGGAATTACATGAGTTTTAGCCTTAGTCTTTATAAGAGAGTCTTTTATCTACTGACTGATTGAAGTAAGGTATTGAAACCCTCCTGCGTATTTCATAGGGATCAATGGAGTGCATAATTCATCACATAGATTTTCCACACATATTGGCAACAATTCTTCTTGAGGGAGTGCTAAACTTAATGAATATGTTAATTTCTTCTAGCAAGCAGTGAAATCTGAAACTCTTTCTTTTTTCCTTTCTTTACAATTGTTAATACCAAAAACTATCTTCTTTGGAAACGTTGAGATAAATTGAAGAAGAAATATTTGACGGAGATCTTCCCACCCAGTAATTTACTAAGATTGCAAACTTTTATACCAGACAAAAGCAAGTCATTGTAATGACTACACCAAAAATCTGAGCTTAACTGCTTCTTTTTGTTGAGGAGTTCCCATTATAGGATCACAATGAGAAACAAAATGTGTTAAGTGTTGTTCTGGATCTCCCGAACCACTACAAATTGGGAATGTGTTATTCGAAAAATTTGATGGGGGAGGGATTGCATCCACCCATTTAGGGTAAGCTCTCTTTTTTGGTTGAACATGTGCACTCTTTCCTTCCTTAGATTCCAACCTATACGTTAATGAATCAATAGATGTCATTAATTTATGAGAAACATCTGGTTGAGCTTGGTCCTAAGCAGGTTCAATAAATGGAGTTTGGACGGGTGTGGTGACCGGTACTGCCACTGATGGTAGTATTGCCGGTTGCTGTAGGGTATGATCCATAGGATTGGACCTGTGAGGGTGTAATTTTAAAGGGCAATATTCTTGATCTATCCTAGTAGATGCAATAAATTCCCTTGATTGATTAACTCCAGCATGCTTAGGAGGAAGACTACCTTGATTTAGTTCTTCATTTAACCTCCTTAATTCCTTAATTTCTTCTTCTTAATGTGCATACCTTTCCTCCAATGGGAGTGATTGGACTTCTCCAGAGGTAGGGTGGAATGTAACCTGACTATAACCCTTTTTATTGGCATGTGAATTTATGGAGTATGGAAGGGCATTAACCAAAGGAAGGTCTTGCCCCTTGGTAACCCTTTGTTTTCTGGTACACACACCTCCTTCATTCATTTCTGTGTGTACAACTTATTGAATAGGAACTTCTTCATCTGATCCCTCTGAGTGAGCTTCTTGTTTTCGGGGATTTTTACAAATGTCATTGATGACATTTATCGATGCATAACACATTGAAGCCCTTCTGTCAGTGCTTCTGTGATACAGTCTTCTTCCATGTCTTTTACGAGACATTGCCTTTTGTTTGGTTTATCCCTCAGGAACTTCTTGATAAACTGTAATTTGGAGGGAATCTCTTGATAATTCGGCCCTTCATTCCTCTTTTGGATTCTTCCCTTATTCCCTAATCGATAGAAGAATGACTTCCACTGAGGAAGAGATTGAGAATTTGAAAAAGTCCCCAGTCTGGTGGAATGGGGCTATTCTTTTATTTCCTGCTCAACTCCTCGAATCCTGTTTTTTGATCCCAAGGGTTGAATTAAAAGAGTCCCTAGTCTGGAAAGCTAAGGTGGATCTTGAGCAACTAGATATGAAACATTCTTAAATGCAGTCCTGTTTTTGAGGACTTTAGTCGGGAAATTAGCCGGATTCATCATCTGAAATCCACTCAAATCACCTGGCTCAGATGAATGTTGGATTATCTCTGAAACTTCTATCACCTTATGATGTGCATGATCTAAACGAGAATCCTATTCAATATTCTAATTTGTTTGATGCAAGAGTAATTCGAGAACTTGTTCTTAATATGAATGACTTTGGGAAGAACTAGTTGAGGCATGTTCTTGGGCAAGCCTTTGATTACGCAGAAAACCAGTTAGATGTGGATAGCCATGGGCAATGACATTGCATGAGACAAATTTTTTCAGGCTTTGTTGATTGGAGAGCACATGGAAATGCAATGCTCCATGAACTCCCCATCCCCTAAAATGACTACTAGATGGGGCATTGGTAATTAAATGGCGCAACCTTTTTAATGTGTCAAGGCATGAATGCTGAAGGTCTCTCTACGGCTTTTCAACCTATAGATATCGAGAAACTGAGAGATATTCCAAGTTAATTTGGCATTGCAACCCTTCTATTACCTTTACATGACATTGATATTCATTATAAGATAATATTTTCTCTATTAAGTTAACAAGATCTTTCCATATGTTGAGACAAATATCATGAATACAATCTTCTATAAACATTTCTGGAATATCATAATGAGAGTCATCCAAATCCCAAAACATGACTGATATTTCACCTTTTGCTAGTTGTTTTCTCATATTCATCACTTCCTCTTTGTCATTTGATAAAGATTCTTCTACCTGATTGGACCAAAGTTGGTGCTTCTTTGTAGCTTCATCATATTCAACAAGATTGGTAGAGAATTTATTTGTCAAATTAGAATAAGAAAGATCTAGGGGTTTTTTGGAGATTGACCTACACCCCGGGCTATCTTATGATTGGGGATGTATTTCACCTGCTAGCGGTAAGGCATCAGACATGGCTGGCTTCGTATTTGCAAGTGCCTCAAGATAAGAGGGCTTTCTCGTTACTACATTGTCCATTGAAGAATTTTATAGGTAGTGCGAATTACTACTGCGGAGAGGACTTTCGCAGCTAAATTCATATCCTGGGGAGGACCACCATGGTGGGATACAACAAAAGATGAATCATCTTTCTCTTTGGTTTCTTGTCCACACAGAGGGTTATCATGTCTCTCATATCAAGATAATACTTCGAGATTGACCGAATTGGCATGAATAAAGACTTCATGAGGAAGTGTCTGATGAAGGCCTTCAGAATTATTATTGTTACTTCCGGAATTTGGAAATGAGAGAGTAGAATCTTGAGTTGCAATAGACAATTGTTGGATGGCATCAAGAACTCCAGCATTGAGAAAGGCCTTATTACTGATTGTATCTTGATTTTTCACTTGTGATGGATGGGTCTTTTTCTTGGGTTCCTTCTTACTCACTTTTGAAACCACTTTTTGACTAAAGTGGTTATTATGGGCATGTGTATGTTCCTGATCAAGAGAAATGGTCAGGTAAGGCTAATTATAATCATTTAAATCGGGTGTATGTGCCCGATTTGATTGTCCGTATGACATGGGGGAGTATGCCCCACAGCCGTCTTGGACTGGAACAGAGGTGTGTATCTGCTCTGGAGTGACATGTTGATGAGTCACTACACTTAATGAGATAGATTTATGTTTCTTTCCCTGTGATGTCACTGAAGTTGTTATAATATTCTGACAGGTATCCAGAATATGGGCAAGAATTTGCTTTTGCTCTTTCACCATTTTCAGAATGTGTTTGGTGACTACAGCTTTCAGAACGGGAATAGATGTCCATTCCATGTTTGGAGTAGGTATGTGTTTTGGCTCTTGTCCTCTATTTCCTATCAGTGAATTCTGACAGTACTCATTTTTGGGTACAGAAAGTTGTGTCTGCCACCTGTTTGTCATGGGAGCTTTCCAATTAACATCACCGGGTGCTACCAAATGAGACTTTTGGTTATCTTGATGAATCACATGTGTATTTTCTTGCTATTTTTTCTCCACCAAATATGATTGATGAACTTCCTTCAATACTGGCAGATGAGACTATTGAAAGAATTGATGAGTGTAAGCAGGTGTATGTTCCTGTTTACAGGTGGTCACCACATTTGAATGACGAGCTTCTTTGGATGCAGTCAGACGAGCCTGCTGACTGGCTGATGAATTATAAACAGGTGTATGTTCCTACCTATAGTACTCCACCGAAATTGCCTGGCGGGATTGGTGTGCAACTACCAGATGAGTTTGTTGGGCTGTGAAATTATGACAGATGGGCGTATATACCCTCTCATTGATTACCGTCAAGTTACATTGATGGACTTCTCCAGAAGGGGAAGAGGTAAGAACCTGCTCCTTGTTGACCAAATTTCACCTTGGACTATTCTTCTTGCATTCTCTGGTCTGAGTAACCTGAGCTGAACACCCAGAGGCGATACCCTCATCAAGTTGAGGGTGGACTACCGCACGATTCTAGCGTCGATTGTTAGTGGGAGTCATCAAGAAGGGATCTTGTATTCTTGAACTGAGTCCTTGAGTGATATCTTAATTTACCTTCCCATAATATGGGAGGGACTAGTTGTTGCATTCTGGGGATAACGCCCTGAAATGGTTGGAGACGGTGGTTTGAACCACCTACTTCTTGACCATAGGTCGTCACTGTCCGGACAACCAGGGTGAGTTGTTAACTTTGGGGGCTTGTCGAGTGTCCTCCAGAGTTGGGATAGTACCATGTTTATGGTATTCACTCACCAATGCATTTAAGACCCAGCGTTGAAGACGCTGAGTAGGTAATGTCATCCTCAGAGCGGGTGAGGATCTAGCAGGAGTAGTGGCCGAGGCATTCATAGGTGTGAATTTTAAAGAAGCCATTCTGTGTTGTAGAGATATCTTGGAAAAGAGTGACTGTTTGATATAGTAGAAATAATCAAGATAGGTTTGGCCAGACTACATCTTTTGGATGGGAACATATGTTATTGATTGCTTTGTTGGCCCTTATATTGAGTTTAATAGGGGCCTAACAAATAAGTACAACATCATTTAACTTGGTTAAGGATTCATTTTGGGTTCACCATTTTTTGTTTCTTCTGAAAATGGGGATGACCTTGTTTGTTAAAGGTTCAAACTTTCTGATCGGTTTCTAATGGGTTTATTCGTAGAACCGGAAACATCTAATGATTCTATATCTATTTGAACCTACTTTCCAAAGGTAGGTGCTCATTAGTTGTGGACCGATGAGGCTTAATAATTTTTATTGGTTGAGAGGATGGGAGGTCAGGCTCATCACACCTTTTTGGGGGGAATTATTCCTTACCCTGGGACTCTCTTATAGATTTATGTTTTGTTCATGAATCCTTATTAATTCACCAACCATGAAAATGATTTTTCCATTATATTTGGCAATCAATGATTGATATGTATGGGATTTAAAGAATCTTTTATATGTATTTGAGGTTCTTCATCGATGGAGAATCATCTGTATGTATTGGAGATTATTATTCAATGATATCCTTCAATATATTATATAGATATCTCTTGGTAACTATGATGACCATACTGGTTTTAAAGCCACTCAGTGGGGAACTTGAAGTTTATTGTCATTCAGAAAGACATGGATTATTTTAGAGTTGGGATTGTACCCGCGGATGGGATACCTACGTATCCTTGTTAAAAAGGAATCAGAACCCACGTAGTTTGAAAATAAGGATATAGTTTAACGTCATATGGGACGGAAAATAATTACTAAAAGATGGGATTGAACCTTATGAAGGCTTCCTATTTACTCTACATTTAAGGCAGTGATCAAATTCCATGTAGTTTGGGTAAAGAAATATGGGGTTTATGCATGGTTAATGGCCCAAAAAGAGATTTCGTGACTACTTTTACACTCTAAGCCCATGTGAGTCATGCTTGGTGTGAGAAACAAGAGGTATCAGTAAAATTGACGATGGTTCCCTGAAATATCTAGTCATGAAAAATGATGTGGGACTTACGTATGTATGACTGCCCAAATAGATGAAGACCATGAAATGCATCAAGAAAGAAGCCTGGGAGCAGGGTCCATGATGGTATTTGTACTTAATGGAGATTCAAAGTTTTAACATGAGGCTTACTCCTGAGAAGGAGAACCAAATCAAAAGAAATTAAGATTGGGGCTTACTCCTGAGAAGGAGGCCCAGGTTAAGGGGACTTGGAACTTGGGGTTTAATCTGGAGAAGGGGGCCCAATTAAAGGGAACTTATGATCTGAGGCTTACTCCTGAGAAGGAGGCCCAGGTTAAGGGGACTTGGAACTTGGGGCTTACTTCTGAGAAGGAGGCCCAAATCAAAAAGATCTTTTCATCTCAAAGGATGATGTTATATAGGAAAACCCCTATCCGTGGTAACATAAATCTTGTAAGTCACAAAGGTTTGGTAGAGGTTCCCATATAATTCCTTTTAGATAAGGAATCCAACAATGGAACTATGCCATAAATGGATTTGAAGTGGGTTTTGAAGGCTATGTATGGAAGAGGAGAGGTGGATTTGAGTAAATGAGGTGACTAGGAAGGAGGCACGCAAGTATTGTTCTGGCGCACAAGTCCTGGTTGCACAAGTAGACTTCCGCGACATGAGTCACCTTGGGAGACGAAGAATATATAGGGTAATACTTGGGCAACTTTGAACTCAAGCCCTTCGTATCATCCCTAGTGGATTTCAGAAGGGTGGTGCGCAAGTTCCTTTGAAAGGGAAAGGTGGTGCGCAAGTGTCTTCATTTCTCTTAAGGGAATGGACACATTAGGTGTGCAAATATTTATGAGTTCTAACACCTAGGTCTTATTCTTCCTCTTTAGAGCTTCCCTTCTAGGTAAATAATTACCTTAGAAGTGTTAGGAAGATGTCAGACAAAGACTTGGGTGACCATAGCTTGAATCTGAGTTTTGGAAAATTCGTCCTAGAAATGTGGGGCCCACATGGGCTATTTATAGTCCACTGGGTACCTTGGGCGAAAAAAATAATAGGGCACGCGAGTGACTTGGGAGGCGAGCAAGAAACTTGCGCGACTCCAACTAAATGGGTTCCTGGTCCATCCCTTTGTAAATTTTTTATGTTCATCAGTGGGTGACCCTCATTATGCTTAAGGTATTCCCCTTTTCCATTCGTTGGACTCTGTGATGGAAAGGAGTGTCAAGAGATGTGAAGGTTGTCATGGGGAGGATCACCGCGATGAATTACAATAGGGGATAAATCTTATTACTCATTGGTCTTCTGGCCACACTGAGGGTTGGTGTGGCTCTCATCTAGAGATAGGCATTCTGGATTGACTGAATGTTCAGGAAGAAATCCTTCATTATTATGTGTCTGACAAGGAACTTGATAACTAGAGCTACCACTCCCATAATTTGGTAATGAGAGGAAAGGATCTTGAGAAGCAATAGATTAATGTATGAGGGCTTCAAGAACTCCATCATTAAGTGGAGCCACATCACGAATTAGCTCTGTATTTTCCAGAAATGGTTGGCGAGACTTATTATTGGATGTTATCATATACATAGTTGGGGCCACTTTCTAGGAAAAGTGGTTATCATTGGTATGTATATGTGACTGCCTCAGAGTGATTACCAGAATGAACTGATTACCTCCAATTGAATATGGTGTATATTCCCAATCATGTTGTGCATATGATATGGGGGAGTATTCCCCATGACCCTCTTGAACTGGAATAGAGGTATGTATCTTCTCTGAGATGGAATGCCGATTTTTCAACCCATGTGTGGGGACAGATTTAAGTGTTTTTTCCCCTGATATTGCTGATGTATTTGTTAAAATATCTTGGCATGATTCTATAATATGGGAATGGATATGCGTCTACCCTTTCAGCATTGATAAGATGTGTTTGGTGACTTCACTGGCCGGAACGGGAATATACGTCTATTTTGTATTGAGAGTAGTTGAATGTGCCTGCTTTTATCCTACATTTTCTATCAATGTATATTCATAGTACTCACTCATTGGGGTAGAGAGTTGAGTCTACCACAAATTTTTCATCGGATATTTCTGACCGACTTCTCTAGGTGCTACCAAACGATACTGTTGGCAGGCTTGATGCACATTGGCATGTGTATGTGTCTGCTGGCTGTTTTCCATCAAGTATGGTTGAAAGACTTCCTTCAATACTGGCAGAAGAGACTACTGACAGAATTGGAGATTGTAAACAGGTTTATGTTTCTGTTTACCTGTTTCCATCACATTATATTGGAAGGCCTCTTTAAATGTAGTCAGAAGAGCCTGCTAACTGGCGGATAACTTTTAAACAGGTGTATGTGAATGTTCACGGTACTCCACCGGGTTCATCTGGGGGGATTGGTGGGTTACTCTCAGACAAGTCTATTGAACAACAAAATTAGGACGGACGAGTGTATGTGCCCGCTCGTTGTTTGCTATCATGTTAAATTGAAGGACATATCCAGAGGAGGCATAGGTGAGAAACTTTTATCAATGGACCAAATGTTGTCCCTGACAATTCCTCTTGTGTTCCCTGGTCTGAGAGACTTATGCCAAACATCCAAAGGCAACACCCACATCATGTTGGGGGTACACTACCACATGATTCGGGTGGTGATTGCTAGTGGGATTCCTCGGTAAGGACTCTTACATTATTGAATTGAGGCCTTGAGTGACCTCTTGATTCACCTCCCTATAGTATGGGAGGGATTTATTATTGCGTTTTGGGGATAAAGACCCTAAATGGTTGGAGACTATGGTTGGAACTGTTTTTTACATGATCATTGGTCATCATTTTCCAGATGATCGGGGATTTTTGTTGACCTAGAGGGCCTATCGATCAGCCTCCAAAGTCGGGATTTTACCGTGCTGGTGATATTCCATCACCAACACCTTAGAGACTCGGTGTAGAAGACACTGGGATGGGGATGACATCCTTCTTATGGATGAAGATCCTTCTTGAGTAGCAGTCAATAATTTCACAGATGTGGTCATCAAGAAAACCGTTCATTGGATTGAAGGAAATTCTATGAAAACACCTGATACAAAAAAATAATTATTAAAGAAACATATTTTTTATATGGATAAATGCATGATTAATTCCTTTGTATATCCTTACATTATCAATCGATTGGGGAATAACAGTTGGGTAACATTATTAAATTGGTTAAGGAATCACGTCAGGTTCACCATATTTGTTTCGTAGTTCCATGAAATATGTGTTCAAGTTTTAAGAATCACTATTTCCAGGTGGTTTCCATTGGATTTATTCATGGAAATGGAAACATACAACTGTTCTTTATCCAAAGGGGATTTACTTTCTAAAGGAATGTGTTCATTAAGTTTGAACATTACGATACTTAATAACAAGTATTTGTGGAGAGGATGTTAGGTCAGACTCATCACACAATTTTGGGGGGAATTATTGTCTATTCCAGGACTCTATTTGTAAATTTATGATATTTTCAAGAATCCTTATTAATTCACCAGGTAAATCATAAGTATCCTTTGGAATTTAAAATCACTTATTTACATATGTAACATTTTTAATCATCAGCATGTATTTAGGGTTCTTCATTAATGGAATCATTCATGTATTTGAGGTTTTCCATTAGTGGGATCCTCTAATATACTGATTAGATATTATTTTAATCATCATTGTGATGATATTAGTTTTTAAGACAATCAGTGGGGAACTCTGGAATTTTTTGTCACCTAGGGAGATGAAGGTTTGTATTGATCTTGGGATCATGCCCATTAAATGGGCTACCTTCATGTCCTTGTGAAAGGAATCAGAAACCTCGTAGTTCGGTGTCACTTATTAGGACACATCATACCTTTTAAGGTCATGTGATAAGGACCTCCAAGCGAAAGATTCTTGGTCAAAACATTATGTGGGACTTATACTAAAATAGCCCGAGGAACATGGAATGTATATGAGTTTACAAGTGAGATCAGACCCTATTATTAATATGGACCAAGGAGAACATGGTTGATTTGAAGTGTTGGGTTTGAACCTCAAGGAGGATTTTCACATATCCCTTATTAATGGGAATCAAATCCCACGTAGTTTGATTAATCTCATAGAATATTATGTTCCTCTGAGTAAGATGAGTTTGGGATTACATCCTTAAAAGGATGCCTTGATGATTTGAAGATTGAATTTGGGGCTTATTTCCTATGGAGGATGCCCAGTGAGCTCAGGCCTTGAGACAACTTCTTATGTATCTCGGTTCGAATAGGAATTAGAGTTCTCGTAGTTCCTTTAATGAGTGTTTGTGCACATTTTGTAACCATCACATATCTCTAAGCCCACACAAGACATGATCTAGGTGAGAAACAAGAGGATGTGAATGATTCAACAATGACACTTCACACATTTCCTCCTCTACTGATGGAAGAGGGAACTGCATTGACCGTGGAAGAGGGTGAGGTGATAAGATTTTCCTCTATTCTATACACATTGGACAAGCAACCAAATGGAAGGAAGATGGGGTGAAGGTGATGGGATTATACTAGGATGGATACCCTGAAATTGATCCTGGTAGGAAAAGGGAAAAGTAAGCTTTAACAGTACCTTCCCTACCAGATTTTGAGGTTTCCAGCTCTTTAAGTAGGGTGAGGCCAAGGCCCAAACCCTTATTCATAGATCCAGAAACTTCCCAACATTGTTTCTGGGAGAAAGGTCAATGTGACTATTTATATACAAACCCACAGAAACTCCATGAATCTATAACCTATTATGAAAAAAATATGGGAATCCTCTGACTATGGAAATATAAACCCAAATTGGAGACACGCTGATGTTCCTTTTCCAAAGGATATATAAGTCAGGTTGCTTCGGTGGAGGTCTCAACAGAATCCATTTCAGAAAAGGGAGCCAGTGAAGAAGTATCCTTGCCATGAATGGTTGAGGAAGGCTTGATGGATTGTAAATAGAAGATAGTGAAGGGAATAATTGAATCAAATAGGGGATCCCACGTAGATAAGGGTGCGCAAGTATAGTCGCACAAGTACACTTGGTCGACCTGATGTTCACATAAGTGATGAACAACCTGTATGGTAATACTTGGGCGTGACCTTTCTCAATCCTGCAAGAGTATTCACAGCTGATCCAAGATGTGGGCGCTCATGTTCCAATGAGAGGAATGGTAGGCACACATGTATTTCTTACTTTTGGAGGTTGGTCACTTTAGGCGCACAAGTATTATGGTTTTCAAACACTAAAATTACTTAAGTAAAATGATCCTCCCTTAAATCCTCTCCTCAATGTGTTCAAAAACTACCTTGAATGTTTTGGAAGACTGGTAAAAGGTACTTGGGAAACCAGAGCATTAATTGGGCTTCAAGTAAATTCATTCATACAAATGGGTTCCCCAAAGGCCTATTTATAGGAAAATAAGAAACCTTAGGCAAAATGAGTTGGGTGCACAAGTGGCATGTGTGCCAAATTGGGGCATGCAAGGGCCTTGCGCGCCAAATTGGGGTGTGTAGGTAACTTCCACGCTGATGGTGTTTTGGCTAGACTAGGACGACACCTTTAGGACATAGCCAAAATCATCACTTCAATAATCTTCATCATGGCGGCACACAAGTGTTTGTGTGCAGGTACCTTGGATGCCTATTTAGGGACATAGCCAAATAATTGATCTATACTTTGGGGGTTGTGCCCCCACACCCCTGCATGGGATCAGTGTTGGGCTACAGTCCCAGCCCTTCGGGCCAGTGCCTTCACTATCATCATCGAACCCCATAAAAAATGCATAGTTTCACTTCGATCTTTTTGACCCTGGTTGAGGACATTTTGAGGAGAAATGCATGGAAAACATTTAATGGTGTCTATAGACTACAGAAAATGTGATTGACTGGATATTGTTTATATTCCACTGGTTTTGTCCTACTTAGTTGTACTCACACCATACTCAGGCTTCCTGATCGGTACCCAAATATATTACTTTATTACCGGGCATGTTAAGTGAAAAAGCCATGTTCTAGAAAGCTGATATGGGTTGGAGCATGAATGAGGGAACTATATGTGGTTTGGAACCTCCATGAGAGTGGTTGGTGAATTTAAATTTGAGTTTAATTTTGAATCGTGGCACGTACATAGGAATAACATATAAATTGTTCAATTTTGAATTTTTATTTCCTACTTGGTTATCATGAGATATTGGTATTGAAATGATTATTTCATATCATTTGTTATATTTATTATTTAGATTTGTTTAATACTCTAATTAAAAGAGGTTATAGTCTCATAATGATTTATATTATATCCTTTATAGTAGTTGGATACCAATGGAATATTGGGAGGTGCTATTGAGGTCACATAACAAACTAGCTTGGGACACTGCTGTGTGGAACAAATGTTTGGATGTTACAGAGTGATATCAAAGGTGATTTTATATTTTTTTATTTTGTATTAATATTTATGATAGGTTGAAAAGATACTAGGAATATTAAATCCTTTTATATGATATTTTTAATGAGAGAAGATGACTCATGTGTGGGAGAAAACCCCATAACCCATGGCAGTATTGTTTTTTTTTGTTGTAATTATTTTTATAGTTGATGTTATTTTACATTTTGTGATGCACTTGTGGTGTGATGTGATAATTATTTTGACATTTTTTTGACAATTGACTCATTTCCCAGTATGGTATGATGGTTGAGTTTGAATGAATAATTTTAACCACTTAGGATTATTATGTGACATGAAATATTTGAGCCACACATGGGAAAATGGGTTTTGGGTATGTTTTTTAACAGTAATAATTTTTCATTAACTGTGAAATTTAATTGGAAATGTGCATAACATGGAATGAAATGTAAAATAATGAATGTTAATAATAAATGTCTGTATAATTAGAAACATGATATTAGAATTAGAATGGACATTGATAACCAAGACCTTGATTTAGGTTGTTTAAGGATAGTG
Source organism: Viscum album (assembly GCA_963277665.1). Taxonomy (NCBI): domain Eukaryota; kingdom Viridiplantae; phylum Streptophyta; class Magnoliopsida; order Santalales; family Viscaceae; genus Viscum; species Viscum album. The sequence continues at coordinate 620,406,104 of OY728150.1, read as the reverse complement.
AAAACACCACAATTTTGAAAGTGTGGCTAGGATTGATGAAAAGAATCGTTGTGATTTTACTATTAAATAAATGTTATAAGGTTGTTTTATGGGTCTTAAATCATGTATTATTAATTGTAGTAATTATTAATCCATGATAATTCTTATTGAGAGGAAAAATATAGGACACGATTATAAACCATGGTGGGATGTGAAAAGTATGTATGACCTTACACAAGAGTTTATGTTGTAGCACCCAATAACATTTACTAGAGAGGGAGAGGAGTTATGGGTTGAGTATATCCAAAATATACAGGACCATTTGGAGACACCAACTGATAAAATGGTATAGTTGGGAACTAATTTTATATAAGGATCAGTGAATCACTGGTGGGACATTTAGGTGAAAACTAGAAAAGGCTTATGATATTTTATGGAATAATTTATTAGAGAATTTCCTAGAGAAATTCTATCGAGAGATGATGATGTAGTTTAGAGTAGTTGAGTCCATGTGGTGGACTTAGGGGAGTATGTATGGGATGTAATATGATTTAAAAATAACAAAATTATAGCTCTTTTTACTAGCATTGACATGTGATCAGACACCTATAGTGAGGTGCTTTCTGGATTGTCTTAAATCTGAGATTAATTCCCATGTTAACCAATTTCTATTATAAATGTTTTTTTATGTAGGTGGATCAGGCACTCATAGGTGATGGGAACATGAATAAGGATTACATTAAACAATAATTTTTTTTGGATAGTTAGTATATATTGGACCTTTATTTTTTATACATAATCATTACATCTCATTTATGGAATACATAAAACATCAAATAAATAACTGCCCAAAGACAATATTATTGCAGTGCCTTTGGATACATAGAAACAAAATCAAAGGTACATAAGTGAGATAAAATATCTCCCACCATGTTTTTAATTACATGAATCTTTTTTATACACATCATAAATAAAACATATATTTATAACATGAGGAAAGAAGCTTAAAAATGGGTGATCTTATATGCTCAACATTTTATAAGACAATAAACATGAATCATGACATAAATCATGGATGTTCACAATACATGAATCATAAGAAAATAAAGAAAAAAATCAATGAAATGATATCATAGGAAATATACATGGAATTTTGGAATATACATAATCATATATAATGATTTTTATAGTAGTAAATTCATAGATACCAAGGCCATATTAGTGGATAATGTCCTTTACTAAACCGAGTTCAAACCCCATTCCAGCCATATATTACTGAACTAATTTCACTCCTCATTCTAGACCTGTAATACTAAACCATTTTTATTTCTCATCATATATATTTAATATTGAATAGTGTTCAATCTTTATTCCATCCATGTTGGTCTCATGATATATAAATTTTTTCCCAATGCATTGGAGGGAGATATAGGTCCCACCCATCTCAAAATGAAATCATACATACATGTTCCAAAAGATCATAAATAATTATATCATAACCCATGAAATGAAATGGGTATTATAAAAATATAATCATATCATAAAATATTGGAAAATATCAGTTTTATATTCATTTCATCTTAAACATAACCCATGACAATAAGAGGGTTTCAAAATCATATAACCTGTGAAAGAGAAACATGTTTTATAAACAACATTCCCTTAAGAAATAATTAATTTATAGAAATATTATGAACGGAAACATTGAATAATTTTACCATAAAGTCATGATTTACACCAGTAGATGTAATCTTATATGTGAAATAGTTTTGAAATATCATTTTAAAAACATTTCTGGAAGGACTTTTTATTTCTGCATTGAATTTTGTTTTAAACATAATACATTTTCAAAAACCCTTTCCTTTGAAAATATATGTTAAAACATATATTAAAATATTTAAAAAACATAAGAAATATTAAATGCACTTTTTCCCATGAAAATTATCTTCATGTATCATTTGAAAACATTTTTGATAACATGGTTTTTGAATAAACAGATTTCTGGAAGAAGAGATAAATATAGTCATATTTTCTTAAAAACATTTTATTTTATATAATTATTAAAAAATAGTGTAAAAGGTACTAAAACATGAATATGTCAAGAATAAACACAGGAGAAAAAAATTAATTAGTTTTTTTTGAGATATGAATCATAATATTTCAATAAAAAAAACATAATCATAAAACATATTGATGAACAAGGAGATTGTTTCAATAAACTCTTATAATATGGTAACTTGGGATCGTATTATCCATGAAAGAAAATGAAATTAAATTAAAATTTAAATATAATAAAATGAATTATATTAAATATATAACATGTAAAATTGATGTATATACACCTTGAAAAGGAGTGTAGGTTCATAATAAAACATGTGTCTCAAAGAAAGAAAATTGAGACCAAAATGTCTTACCGATTTGGTAGCTTTTGAAACATTAACACCATGAAATAAATATAATAAAATGGAAATTTAAATAACCCTAAATGTACGTATAATAATAATTTAATAAATACATGGGATTTATTGACACCACAAAAAAAGGAATGTGTGGGGAAAAATCATGTGTCTCTCAGAAAGAAAAAGTGAGATGAAATCACCCTTACTTTGTGTCTTGAATCTGGTCGTACATGTAAAAACCTCATGTATAATAAATATTAGTTTATTATAAATATATAAAATATCCATATTATTATATATAATACCATATATGGGTTTATTATCACTTTATATTAACCACTTTCCTACAATTCTGTGTTAAGGTTTCACTTCGGGTAATATCTGATTTGTTGTTTGTATGGGTCTTAATTTGAAAAATCATTGGTCCTTATAATTATATAATAATATCAAGAATGTAAAACATGCTATAAATATTATTTATATTTAGTATATGTGTATTTTAATTTTCAATTGAATATATAATTGTTGTATCAAATACACCATTCTAGGAGACGGTAAGCAGTACGTATGCATGAAACGTTGTTTCCATTTTTATTATCGCATTGAAAGAATGAAATAAATAAAATGACATATATGTATGTATTTATGTTGAAATTAAATTATAATTATTATTTCATATATATAATATAATTTCAATAAATTTATCCATAATAAATTACATGTAGTTTGTGATAGAATCACATCGTTTTGTGGGGGAGGTAATCCACACTTCCCCAAACTAAATTAGCATATCTACCAAAAATGGAATGTAAAAATATATGTATATTAAAATTATTATAAAATCATAAATAAATAATAAATATGATATATTACATATATAAGTATAATATTAATCATAATTTCAATCATCATAGGAGGTAATGTAAAAATGAACAATCATCGTTTTGTGAGGCGGTAGTTCGCCGTAAGCGTAATCTGTATGTTCATTACACAATAGATGGAGGTGTGTCTAATTTCAGGTAGAAAATATAGCATTAAAAAATACTATTATATCTTAGATACTGGTTTTTTATAAAATAAATGAATAATTGGATTTTAGTGGGTGGAAAAAGAAAATAAAACAAAGCAGCCTTATAGAAGATGTTGCCTCTTAATCGGGTAACTTCTTTTGTTTTGTAACAAAAGCCTCCTTGGAATTATTTAATTCCATGTAGATGCTTCTAAGAGTAAGGGAGGGGTGTTGGTAAATTTATAGTGATGATCATGTCCTAACCTATGTAGTTTGAGAGGTTTGAGGAAGAGGGATATGTGGTCTCCTTTTAAATGGAAGGGAAAGGAGACAATTGGAATTTTTCAAAACAAGTTTGTTGTACCCATGGTTTGGACTAAAAAATGTCACAGAAAACAAAAAAAAAATAATATAAATTTTATCGAAGAAATATGTTCATCTAATGGGTTTTGGAAAATTTTCTTTGTCGTTTGGGCCTTTATGATTTAGGATTCATACACTATTAACCTAATTTTTCTCTTAGTCAATATAATTAATTTTAAACTCTTTCACTAATCTTTTTTGTCAAAAAAGTTGATATTAGTAGACATTATAATATATTCTGATTCAAAATATTGAATCAAATTTTCAAAATTCTATTCACTAAAATGGCCAAAATTTATTTAAAAAATAATCCCACCAATGATATGACACTGCGAGGTTTTAAAGTAATAAAATCCCAAAGATTTCAAAGTTATTATAACCAATTTCAATGTGAAATTTATTACATTGACCTGAATAGGATTGAATGATTGAAATATTATGTAATTAAAATTTTCATCCATTTTCAAATATAATTTAACCTTATAAATTATTGAATTGAAAAAGATGATTTGAAATAAAATTCAGTATTTTAACTATTCTTTAAAAAATGAAACCTTATATAAAAATACAAAAACAAATTCCTAGCCTTTTTTCAATTTCAAATTAAAATATTTTTTTACATAGAAATATTTAAAAGGTACCAAATTAGGATTTAAAATGGGTTCTCCATTAAATGGTTCTAGAACTACATTTATAAAATTATATGTATTTAATCCTAAAATTGGGTTTTTATTATATTTTTTCAATAAAATATATTGAATGAATTTAAAAAATATTTCATCGACTATATAACATATATATCACATTAATATCACCCACTGATTTTTTTTAACATTATTTATTATTCTAAAATAGCTGTGTGACCATAAAAATTTTAATATTTCATTTTTATATTTAATAGGTTTTCATATTAATTTATAATTAATTTGTAACATATGAATACATATTATATTTCTGTAAACCATATATTTTCATATATTAGTCTATACTATTCATAACCACTAATTTGACAGCTAGGTTATATCTTAATATATTAAATATATCATTTTAATAATGTATTATAGTTTGGTAAAACTCAGTCTTGTGTGTTACACAAGCCATTGAGGAATGTCATTATTGCATGCAATTCATGATAACCTCAGTTTTATGTATAGATAATGATAATATTTATTTTTCTTGTAGTGCATTATTATGATGGTGTTGTGTTTAATGCAAGAAAAAATAGTGTTTTAATATAAAATAAATTATTTTCAGTGTTGGTGAAATATAATATATCAAAAAGGATAAATTAATTTTTTAAAAAATAATTCACAAAATCTCATGGTGTTACATTATACCCCATTAAAATTAATTTCACCCTTGCAATTATTCATGGTTTTGAATGGATTAGTACTTGATAGTTTCTGTAACACCCACTTGTTTTTATGAAATATTTTATTTAAATAATTTATAATTTTCAGTAGCTTGCTTTGAATGAAATTATGAGTTTAAATGAACTACGAGATTCCCTTAATATAACTTTATTATTATAGCCTAGAAGTTAGGATAATTGGAATAACTATAAATAACTTATGAAAATTCATTATGAATTCATTTACTATTAATTAGTTATAAAAAATATAAATCAATTAGATATTTTTATTTTTGATTGAATTATATTTTGTAATGAAAATAATGAGATATATGTGTTATATACATAATAAAATATTTTTGATATTCATTCAATGAAATTTTTTGTCTTAGGGTATTAATAAAACCCTATTTTATGAATATAAACCTATTTTTTAAAAGGTTATTTTTACACCATTGTATGGATAACCCATTTTAAATTCAGATATTGACACGTTATTAATTCCTATATGAAAACATATACATTTTATTTTGAATTGGAATATGAAAATTTTCTTTAGATATTTTTTTCATATTTTTTGGTAACTTTCATGTTTTGATGAGTAGTAAAAATACGCTAAATTTAAATTAAAAACAACTTTTTTCATTGAGATAATATATATGGTTAAATTATAATATTTAATGGTTTAAAAGTATAAATATAATATATTTTTACCTTTTAATATATTTTGTGTCATTATGATTAATTTTAACTTGAATTCATGGGTAAAAACATTTCAATCTTTATCAATGTTTTGACTTTTAAGCCCCATTTTATTATTTAATCAACGGGAATAATTTTTAAATAAATTAAAACCACTTCTTTGTTATGAATTTGAAAAAATGGATTCAATATTTGGAACCATATGGTCAAAATTATGTGAATAGATACAATTTATTTTTGGACATTATGAATAATAACTTCAGTAATTATTTTATTTACCATGGTCAAAGGGTAAATCTGGTAAACAAGGATTAAAAAATAAAAAAATTATAGTATAAATCTACCATAAACGTGTCTTAATCCTATTGGATGAGATATTCTTGGCCATGTTAATTCTTTGGATTATTATGGGACCACATGGATTCACTTGGATGTGAAAATGATATTTTATAAGAATAATTTAAGGTAAATACAATTATAACCAAAACACATATATTTTACTAAATCAATTTTAATATAGGGTTATATAACTTATCTCCATGTATATAAATTGTCATTATAAATATAAAAAAAATTCTTACATCTTGGTATTTTATATATAATTTTTATACATTAGATAAATATATTTTTTGTGACACAATTGTGATTTATTGATTACCTGATTAATGAACGATTAAAATAAATGAATTTATAAATATTAAAAATAATATAATTTGGTTATTTATATGTTATAAACGAATTTTATTGATTATATTGACATATTATCTTTGAGTTAATTACTTATTTTTGAATTAATCACGTTTCTATGAATTTTAAATAAAAGTCAAGTGTGAATAGGGTCAAAATTATCATAATTCACAAATTAAAACATAAAACAGTTTATTAAATGATATTAAATTCAAAATAATATAATATTAGTCAAAATGGTTCATATATGTCCATATATGTCTTAAATTTTTTTTTTCAGGTCGTTTGACATTATATGTTAATTACATTAACCAGTAATGTGTACATAACCTGACATCACAGTAAAATTAAAAAGGGTAAAATAAGGGTAAAACAAAATCAATAAGGATACAAAAAATATTCAAAACATGTATAAAAATTAATGGATAATGGGTATTTGAACCAAAATCTTCTTATATTTAAATTAAATTAGTTTTGGACCATTTATAGTCGAAATTGGATTTTTAATAAATTAATATTTTGAGAGTTTCCTAATGATCCCCTCTCCTATCTTATAAAAGGGAACCTCCTCCCTCCATACATCACTCCATTTTGAGACTTCATTCTTGGAAAACACCTGACCATTTCTCTTTTCAACTTCCCTAGTCACATTCTAGTGGTTATGGTATTCCGAAAAGACCAACTCTAGTGCCCTAAGAGGAAATTTAAAAGAGGCGTGTCGAGGAAGAGGTAATCTCTTCTATCGATTCAATCAAATTTATTACTTTTTCTACTTACTCTTATATAGTTGTTTAATTATAAAGTAATAGCATCAGTATCACTAATGTACTTATATTTTATTATAAATATTATAGAACACTATTTCACATTTTATCCATCCAATGAAAAATTGAATCATCGCACGTGCGTACGCACAACTTACCATCTCCACGTCGTAGTGTAATATGTTTTTCATCACTAACTTACATGGATGGGTATAATGGTTGAAATAATAACGATATATTATTATTATAACATTATTATAATTATTATATATTATACACCATCTAATTCAATACCATTCAATAATTATGGGAACGATATCGTCGCTCGTGCGTACGTACAACTTACTGTCTCCATGGTGCAATGTTTTCTGTTCTACATAATCTTCATTAAAACCTGATTATATAAATTAATTGAAGGAATAAATATTCTATATATTATACTAATAACAATATTTAAACGATATAACTATTTCCTAAAATGAGTGATAAGAACTTATCTGACAAAATATACATAAGAACATAAAGCAGTTAATACCCCAATAATGAGTAACAATGAAATGTTACTACTAAAAGTATGAAAATATGATCATAAATGTTATCATAAAAATTAATATAATTCTAGAATAAATAATTAACAATATTTAAATCATTATACAATAGGTCCTGATATATATGAAGAATATCATACCTATGGTAAGGGATAACAATTCCTATCTCGTTATATCTTAGATTGTTTATTTTTATGTACTTACTAGAGATATATTTATCATCGATGTCCAAGATTTATAAAAAAAGTTCATAAAATGTATATTACTCTATTATCTATTTTTAAAATCATTTTTACCCATTTTGACATTTACTTTATGTTTTGGATGGAATCTTTCTCTTGTTTACCATATGAGGTACTTTTTGAAATTTCTAAAAAAAGTACGAGGGCGGATGTTTTTTTACTTATATAACATTAAAATGTTTTTTTCATCTTTATAATTCATTATTTCCATGAAGCTTAATTTAAAAGTTTAAAAATGTATTTTTAAATAAATTGTTTTCTTTTAAAATTGAATGACATTTTGAGAGAGAAAAATGTGTTTGAAGAAAAAAGTATATTCTTATTAGGAATGAATCTCAAGTGTATTATCAAAATTATTTTCCATCTAATATTACATAGGTTTATGTTTATATCATAGTTAAAACTATTATTTTATTGTGTTTATTATTGAATATTATTCAGAAAATATATTTTTTATATCAATTATGATGGAATGATGTTTAAGAAACCCCATTAATTTCATGAGCTATGTTATGATGAATGATTCTATGTTATTTTTCATTCGTAAGAATGGTTATATTATGAGATATGAGGGACTAATATCTCCCTCCATTTCATTGGGTAAAGATTTATATCTCATGAGAAATAAATGCCTGGAATGGAAAGTGAATTCGGTTCTATGATATAGGGATGGAATGAGGAGTGAACTGAGTTCATTAATGGGATTTTTCCGCTATGATGGTCTTGGCAATGAACCATGACTAATATGAAATGATATTCATTGCTTATTTGTGTATTCTAGAAAATATCATGTAGTATGTTTTTACTATTGGGATTACATTTCACTTGTATGATTTATCCAATGACATGATATTGTGATCTTTTATATGTAGGATAAGATTTCCAACTTTTATGTTCTTATGAATATGATATGATTGATATTTCATTTGTTTACCCTTACAGAGTATCTGAGATCACCCTTTTATATGTTTCTTTTCCCCAGGTTATGAAAAAGGTTATTAAGTATGATATTCCAAAAATGAGTCTAGTTATGATAAAATAAATACGATATAATGTTAATGATTTATGAACCAGATATTTGTGTTTCCCAGTTTCTAAAGTCACAATACATATATGGTCCTGTCCTGGTTTTTATATGTTGTAATAAATATAATTCTACTCTCAAGTGATATAAATGTATGTAAATAACAGTTCTCTATATTTGGTATCAGAGGAAAGGTATAGTTAACATTTGGAAACTAGGATGGGAAAGCCTTAAGGATATGTCTATGTATAGGTTATAGTCCTTGTGTTTTTGAAATGACCATGAATAACTTACGATAAAACCTAATTATTCCTAAATTGAAATTCTATTATTGATTATGTGGTTTTTGAATTATTATTAGTGTTTCTCAAATTATGCTTCTTGGTTTTAGTCAATAGATGGAACATGAAGGAACCACGTTAATGCTGAATGTAACGGGCAATGCAATGATTGTCCCCTTAAGAAACAAAATGTTATGGGATCTAGAATGAAAAATCTTATAGCAATTCTCACACAACATTCTCAATCTATGAATCATGCCAGGCTTCCAAACGAAAAAAAGGAGAGATCAACATTCTGTTGAATCCTTCACGAGGCAGCATCCACCTTCATTCAGTGGGTCTTCTGATCCACAAATGGATGAACAATGGATCAGTACCACTGGAAAGATATTTTCAGTTCTACAATGTTCTGAATATGATAAATTCATCTTAGCAGTATATCATTTGGAAGTCGAAGCTGATCAATGGTGGAATTTTATCAAGAATAAAAGGAAAAGATATGAAATTGAGTCAATGGATTGGGATGTCTTCAAGAACATATTTCTCTATAAGTAATTTCCTCTTATTCTTCAAACAAATATAGAGGAGGAGTTCTTTGAACTTAAGAAAAAGGATGTTGAATATATTGGTACATAAGAATTAAAAATTACAAGACATTCAAGGTACACTTTTGTAATTATTATCTAACCTTAGAGTAAGATAGATCAATTCTCTAGTGGCTTAAAACCATTTTTCTGAAGGGAATTATCCATAAGAGACTACAATAGTTACGAGGAAATTGTTCAATGTGCACTCAAGGTTGAAAGAGATATTATATTAACCCATCAGTCATATGGGTTTTATAAGAAGAGAGAAATGGAATTTAATGGAAAATATAAATACCACACTGAAAAGAAGATGGGTTTTCACTTATTCTCAAAGTGTGGAATGAAACATTGTGGGAATTGTCTTAAAGGGACAACTAAATGTTTTATGTTTAGAAGAGAAGGTCACCAAGCAATTTAATGCTGATTTGATGGAAACAATATGTTTAATGATGCAAACAATGTAAAGGCTACAAAGAATTCACATCCTACACTTCAATGTTACACGTGCAAGGAAATGGGGAATTATGCCAATCAATGCCCTAATAAAATGTTTTTTGATGATTATCAACATAAAAAACTCTTAATGCCAAAGAAAAAGTATAGTCACTTGCAATTACTATCGGCGACGTGGAGTATGATAGTGAAGTGGTGAAAGGTACACTTACCAACCCCTCTAAAGTAGAAAATGTTTTATTTTATTCTTGGTCCACCAACTCATTTATTTATAAATAATTTTCTAATGGTGTCAACGTTTTACCTTAATAATGAGCTATTAATAATGTTGTGACAAATCTAAATGGCCCAATGGTTGTATCAAATGTTTACAACTATTCTCTAATTGATGTTTGTGGAAAAGTGCTTTATGAAAATCTTGGATATTCCCTATAGTATAATTAGATGTGATTATTAGAATGGATTTTCTTTATTTATATAGATCTCATATCAATTTCCAATGAAGGTAAGTCACATTTCATATTTCAGATCAATTTGTGATCATATAATGATGCAAGGGTGAATATAACCTTCCAGTAAGAATTTCTTCCATCTTATGGGTCTTGATTCTGATAAATGAAGTTTATTTATCTCAAACGGATAGGGAGAAACTCACAATTAAGAATACACCCATTGTAGGTGAGTTGTATGATATCTTTATGGAGGAATTACCAGGTATTCCACCAAATTGTGATGTTGAGTTTTCAATATAACTCATATCGGGTGCTATGCCTATTTCAAAGACACCTTATAGAATATCCCTAATAGAGTTTCAGGAATTGAAGAACCATCATCAAGAGAATCATGATAGGGGATTAATGCACTATAGTTCATCACCTTGGGAAGCACCTTTGTTGTTTGTTTAGAAGAATGATGGATCAATGAGACTCAACATAGATTATTGAGAACATTACAAGATCACTATCAAGAAAAAATATCATCTCCAGTGCATTGATGACTTATTTGACCAAAAAAAGAGGAGAATAATACTTTTCCATGATTGATTTTCATTCAAGATATCAATAATTAAGGTCCATAAAAGAGGATATACTAAATACGACATTCTATACAATGTATGGACATTGTGAATTTATAGTGATAACTTTTTTTCTTACTAATTCCCCTGCTATATTCATGGATCTAATGAATAGAGTCTTTAGAGACTATCTTGATCAGTTTGTGGTGGTCTTTATAGGCGATATTCTTATATATTACAAGTTATAGGAAGAACATTAAGTTCACTTGAGAATTGTATTGAAGACCCTGAGAAAGGATAATATATATTCTAAATTTACCAATTGTGAATTTTGGATTCACAACGTTTCATTTTTTGGTCTCATAATCTCAAGAGAGGGGATATCTGTGGATCCAGCAAAAAAAGAGGTTATTGAAAGGTGGTTGATACCAACAACACTAATGGAGATCCGAAGTTTTCTTAGTATGGATGGATATTATCGACTTTTTTTGAATGTGTTTTAAAAATTAACTAATCCAATCAAAATGCTGACTGATAAAGGACTTATGTTCATTTGGACAGAGGAATGTGAAGAGAATTTCAAAGAGCTAAAAAGAAGGTTAGCCTGTGCATCTATGCTCAAACTACCTTATAGTGGAAAATTGTTTATGATCTATACTGATGCATCCAAGAAGGGGATAGGGTGTGTTCTCATGTAAAATCATATGGTGATTTATTATTCATCATTACACTTGAAAATCCATGAGAAAAGTTACCAAACTCATGACTTAGAGTAAGCTGCAGTAATATTAGAATTAAAAATATGAAGGCATTATCTTCATGGTGAATGATGTGGTATTTATACTCATCCTAAATGTTTAAATTATATTTTCACACAAAAATATCTGAATATGGATGAAGGAATATGGTTGACTATTAATAAATATATCGACTGCTGAATACATTACCACCCCAAGAAACTGAACAAGGGGGATGATGCTTTGAGTCGAAAACACCATGCTAGTGTATCCATGATGAGGGTCACAAAAGATCCAATATTTATGAATTTTCGAAGGATGCTTCGTGAAATTTTAATGGAAGGATAGAAATATTATCTTTCTCAAATGAATGTTCAACCATCAATACATGTGAATATTAAAGCGGCACAGAAGGAAGATGTAGAGTAATAAAAGAAGGTGAAAAATGTTCCTAAATTCAACCCCTATTTTGAGGAAATAATAAGGTTCCAGAACCAGGTTTGTGTTCATCCAATAAAATAATTAAAGAAGGATATATTGGAGATGGTTCATATTTCATCATTCTTAATTCACCCTAGAAGAAAAAAGATGTACATGGACTAGAAAGAGAACTTCTACTGGGATGCCATGAAAGGAGATGTCACTGAATATGTCTCTTGATGCATGGTTTGTCAGCAAGTTAAGGTTAAGAGACAAATGTGTATGGGGATATTACAACCATTACCCATACCAGAATAGAAATGTGAAAACATCACTATGGAATTTCTCATCATACATCCCAACACATCCAAAGGAAATAACGTTATCTGGGTTATAGTTGATCATCTTACGATTTCAACACACTTTATTTCTATTAAAGAGGATTTCTATTTTGATCAGCTTTCCAAGATATTTGTTTTGGAAGTGGTGTGATTTCATGGAGTACCACATTACATTATATCTGATTAGGATCTCAGTTTCACCCTGATGTTCTGGAGAAGCCTTCATCATGCTCTAGATAAAGAGTTAAGTTTCAGCACTGCTTAGTATCCTCAGACATATGGTCAGTCTAAGATGACAATTCAAACTCTGGAAGACATTTTGAGATCTTTATTTATGGATTTAAAAGGTGGTTGGGATCAACACATACCATTGGTTGAATTTTTTAACAATAATAGCTTTCAATCTAGTATTTAGATAGATCATTACTAAGACCTCAATGGAATGAAATTCAAAACTCTAACTTGTTGTGATCAAGTTGGGGGAAAGAATGATATTAAGACTGTATCTTGCAGATGAAATATAAGAAAAGGTCATATCTATTCAAAAACAGATAAGAGCTGCTAAGAGTTGAAAAAAACATTATGAAGAAAACTCAAGAAATGGAAAAGAGTTTGAAGTGGGTGATAATATGTTCTTACAAATATCTTTCGACAATAGAGTAATGAGATTTCGAAAGAATGGATAGTTGAGCCCTCGTTGTATCGGTCCTTTTGAAATACTGGATCGTGTTGGGAAGTCAGATTACCAATTGGTGATTCCACTCAATCTCTCTCAATTTAATAATTTGTTCCATGAATCTCCCCTGATAATGTAAATACCTAATACTTCACATGTACTAAGCTCATAAGTTGTATATCTGGATAAAGATCTTTCTTATGAAGAAAAACTGATAGATATTCTATATTGTATCCAAAAACATCTACGAAATAAGACCACTCACTTGTATAATGTATTATATAGGAACCACTAATTTGAATAATTTACATGTGAACTTGAGGATATAATTAGAGAGAGGTATACCCATGTATTTATTTTCATGTTTTGAATTTGGAGGGCGATATTCAGTTTACGGGGTGTAGAATGTAACAACCAGATGTTTTTATAAAATATTTTCTTTAAATAATTTATATTCTTCCATATCTTTCATTGCATGCAATTTTGAGTTTAAATGAACCTTGAGATGCCCTTTATATAAATGTATTGTTATATCCTATTCATTTCGTTAAGGGGAATAACTATAACTAACTTATGAAAATGCATTATGAATTCATTGGCTATTAATTATTTATAAAAAATATAAATCAACTTTATATTTTTATTTTTGAGTGAATTACATTAGGTTATGAAATTAATAAGATATATTTGTTATATTCTTAATAAAATATTTTTCATATTTATCTAATGAATATTTTAGTCATAGGGTACGAATATAACCCTATTTTATAAATATGAACCAATTTTTTAAAAGTTAATTTTACATCTTTGAATGATTAACCCATTTTAAATTAATTTTAGGACACATTAATAATTTATATATATAATATACACATTTAATTTTTATGTGGGATTTAAAAATTTACTTTTGATACATTTTTGATATTTTTCTCATAACTTTCATGTTTTGATGAATAGTAAAAATACGCTAAATTTTAATTACAAACAATTTTTTCCATCCAGATAATTCATATAGATAAATTATAAAATCTCATGGTTTTAAATTATAAATTAAATATATTTTTACCATTTTATATAATTTATGACATTATCATTAATTTTACCTTGAATTCATGGGTAGAAACATTTCAATCTAATTCATTGTTTTAACTTTAAAACCCTATTTTCTCATTTCAACGACAAGAATAATTTTTAAATTAATTACTGCAACTTATGTGTTTTGAATTTGAAAAAATGGATTCATTATTGTGAATCAGAAGGTCCTAATAGTGTGAATAGTTTTTTTTTAATTTTTAGACATTATGAATAGTAACTTCAGCAATTATTTTATTTACAATGGTTAAAGGGTAAATATGGTAAATAAGGGTTACAAAATAATCATTTAATAGTATAAAAATACACTAAAACTAGTCCTAATCATATCAGATGAGATATATACGACCAAGGGAATCCTTGGGATGATATTGGGACCTCGTGGATTCACATGATGTGAAAATTACATTTTATAAGAATTAATTTAATGTAAAGATAATTATAACATAAACACGTATATTTTAATAAATCAATTTAAAGATAAGGTTATATAACTGATATCCATGTATATAAATATTCATTATAAAGATAAAAATATTTCCTACATCATGGTATTTTATTTATAATTTTTAGATATTATATAAATATATTTATTTAAGACACAATTATAATGTGGTGATTACCTCATTAACGAAAGATTCAAATAAATGAATTTATAAATATTAAAACAAATATAATTTTGTTATTTTGATGTTATCAAAGAATTTTTATGATGATATTGTCATATTATATTTGATCTAATTCCTCAGTTTCAAAGGAATAATATTGTTATGAATTTTTAAAAAAGTCAAGTATGAATAGTTTTGAATATTGACAGAATTCATAACTTAAAATATAAAATAGTTTATTTAATGATATTAAATTCTAAAAAATATATTATTCCTAAAAATGGTTAATATAATACCAAATATGTCATAAATAACTTTTTCTATGTTTTTTTACATGATATAGTAATTACATTAACCCACCATGTGTAAATAACATGATATCATAGTTAGATTAAAAAGGTTAAAATAAGTGTTTAGCCAAAAAGATAAGGATAAAAAAATATTCAAAACATGAATAAAAATTATTGTACGATGGGTATTAGAACCAAAATAATATTATCTTAGAATTAAATATGTCTTGGACAATTTTTTGTCGAAATTGAATTTATAATAAATTAATATTTTGAGAGTTTCCTAAAGTTCCCATCTCCTCTCTTATAAAAGGGCATCTCCTCCCTATCTTCTTTACACCATTTTGATCTTTAAATCTCTTCTAAAACCTTCCCATTTTACTTCTAGGATGACATAGTAAAATTCTGAAGGTTTTGGTCTTCCCAAAAGACAAACTCTAGAAACCTATGAGTAAATTTAAAGGTGTCACGTCAAGGAAGAGGTAATCTCTTCTACCGATTATTTCAAATTTCTTTAATATTATAGTTTCTTCTTCTACATACTCTTCCTTAGTTTTTCAATAATTTTTATACATTTAACATATTAATTTAATATTTTATGATTACATATAAAATTTTAGTATGCTATTTTATATAAATTTGTTTGCTGTATTTCTGTAAAATTGTGAGAAAAGAAGTCTTCTTAAAAAATAGAAATTTAAATCTAGAAAAACACTTATATTTCATCATTAAAAAATTATATAAAGTTGTGGAATATAATATTAAATATAGAGTAAGAGGGAAATAATTTTTCACAAATAAAAAGAGTAGAGAAAGATGAAAAATAAGTGATTTAGGAGTTCACTCTTTGGAAGGTATTTAGTAAAATAATTAAAATAGAAGGAATTAGATCCAATTTAATACACAATCACTGGTGTAGTTTTATCACTGATCATGGATGAAGAATATTGAACACGAGGAGTATTTAGTTTCACATTGTGAGGATATATATGTGTTTATTAGTATGCTTGACTAAAAACTAGGAGGGTCATTGCAACCACTCCAAAATTTTAATCATCAAAGAAATGGTCATTATTTTCTTTGTTCTATTGGAAAATATTTGTGCATGTTAATTGGATTAATTTTTTTATAATACATATAAATTCTTATGGGTCCTTTATTTTTATTAAATTATGTATTTTAGGATTACAAATAATAAGAGTCCTTATAAATATAGAAATATATTTTGATAAGGGGATGTTTTTATTGGCACACATTGATCCACTAACCTCTCAATGTCTAAGACTTTTCAATGACCAATAATTAGGTTCTAACCATCCCAAACATAAATATATTTACCTTGTTCAACTAATTTTTATATATTTTTTTATGATTAATAAGATATGTTTTTCAAAACATGGATAATGTTTTGTCACTTCGAAATTGATGGAATATAATGTTTCCATACAAAACTCATGGAATATAATGTTTCCCTTCCAAATACAAGGCATATATAATATTTCATGGCTTCTATAAATTAATGACTCTAATCACTTCACATAACATCACAATATGATTGAAGGTTTCCCTATATGATTACCATGTATTTAAATTTTCTCATTCAATATATCTTAATATCATAGAAAAAATTTAAATTTAATCATAACATCCATTATTCAATTACTAATCAAAGAAATAATAGTCTTTAAACACCTCACTAGAAGATATACACACAATATTTAACATCAAAACATGATATTCATCATGAAAAGTAATTCATTTTCCATATCTATATTTATATCTTTTTATTCTTTCATTAACCACAAAATAAAATTTTCACTTTGCAAAATAACAAGAAAATAATCATTTCCATAATATTTATTTTTTTCTATACAATAGTTCAAAGAAAAAAATATCTCTTATATCTCATAAATAAATGTTTCCTTTCCTAAAATAAAGGTAAACCATAATATCATTATTCACTTATAACACACTTTTCAATATTAAATGAAAAAATATTTACTTATTTATATATCACATAATCCTTTCTCATAATTCATGTTATTTTTAAAAATATATATTTGAAAAAAATATTAAAAAAGAACTCAACTATATCTAATAAGAATTAATTATTTAATTTTAAGACAATTAAATGGATTTTAGTTTGAAAAACTATTCAAAATATCTTTTTAAATATTTTATTTTAGTTAAAAAATCAAAATGTTTGTTAAAACCTAAAAAATAATTTATCTAATTAAATCCCATGAAATTAAATCCAAAATTATTATTTTTTGTTGAAAATATATTTTTTATCACATGTTAATGATCTATAATATTCTTTCTCCAATGTTTCATTCCATTTAATTTATGAAAATATATACACGATGATTTTGAATTAAAATCATCTTAAACTACAATTTAAAAAATACATGAATTATAACACAATAATTTATAATTGTAAAAATCTTATATTATTTCAAATAATAGTGATTACAAATTCGCATTATTTTTTCTCACTAAAATATAAATGTATAAAAAATTATTCCAATGTGTGAATATATTTTCAATAAATATACATAAGGGAACACATTTTTACTTCTCATCAATTCAACTAATATTTTCCCCATTAGATTGAATTTGATCTCATATAGATTTACTAGATAAATTTCTAAATTTATGTATAGATATTCACAAATAATATAGAAATGTATTAGCGGACACAATGAAAATGAGATAGGTCACATAGATGTTTCATAATTGTTAATCCACATAAAAAATGATGTAAAATCCCATCCTAATTTTTATGAATTAATAATTCTACTAAACTCTAAGAATTAGGTTGAATTAAAATAGGGTAGAATTTAAAATCATCACCTTATAACAAAATGACATGTTAACCAATGATCTTACCTTTACTATTACTATGTAACTCATGGATTACAATTTGTTAATAATATAAGGAAATATCACCATGATATGTTCATGAAAAATGTGAGAGAGTTTATTGATTGATAATGTTATATTATTTATTTTTAAAAGAAGGGAGAAATTGTTTTAATAAAGTTTCTATAAAAAAATACCATCATAAAAAATGTGATGATGATATACACAAGTTACCAGGAAGATAAAAACCACCAACATAGTGATTATATACCACTTAATATTACCACGATAAGAAAGAATTGTCTGTTTAGGCCCCCTCCTTCATTTCAATCACATAATGGTTAGTTTTTACCCCACATCAGGTTCCCTGTGGTTCCACCAAAATATTTTCATTGTAACAAAACCAACAACCCCACTCCTACCTCATTTTCACAGAAAACATTAAAATCCAAATAAAAAAATCACATATAAAAACATATTTAATTTAAATGAAAACAAATATTACACAGTCTATGTAAAATGGTTTCTCATACCTCAAAATCATCCATGAGAGTTTCCAAGGAATAAACCATTCCACTGAGAGCTAATATCATCCCTTCATTTTCATATTACATAATTCATAAGAACAAGATACCATAATATACACATTATTGGAAACAATTTCACCATAAATACATATTACATTGATCGATTATTCACCATACATGATAAATAGAAAAATAATTTCTGTCCAATTCAACAACATCATAGTGAATTACATGAGATGGATTATGTTAATATTCTATAACTAATATTTTAAAATACAAAAGAAAATGAAATATATTTTTTAGGGAAATACAAATAGAAGAAAATATCTATGTCCTAATATTGGTGAGAGGATTTTTTTGGGATATTCCTAACACTCAGTGGGGTGGGGAGGGGTGGGGGTGAATCGATGCTTGAGAAATTTTAATCCAATTATTTATAACCCTTTAGCTATTTTAATGGTTAGAATATCAATTATATTATTCTATTCTCCATATCGCATGCAAGAATATTAAATTTGTAAAGAATATCACATGATGTTTTTACATGGTTCACTCCTCAATAGGAGTAGATAGTCCTTATCATGGTCGCAAATTATCCTGGCCACACAATCCATTAGAAAATAATACTTCTATGTGTATTAAAATGAGTAAGTTATGAACATACACTCATGTAGAACTATGTAAAAAAATTAATAGTGAATTATTTTTTGTATTGGATGGCGCTTTATATATCTTCCAATGATATTCCTTTTTACAACACATGGAAGGATCTTTATATTTCCTCCAAAGATAGTCTACTCTTTATTGATAAGGGTTTGTAACGACAAGAAATTATTCCACCTATGGAGTACTATATGTTGTCAGAATTTTTTATTATTATAGTACTCTTCAATTGGTACTTTCTTAATAGCACACAAGAAATTCATTTAACCTATGACCAACAAAAAAACTAAAATATATATAATCATCATCTTCTATCAGTTACAATAATATGAATTTGTTGTGGACTGTTGAATAATGAATATTTCTATATACCAAATTATAATCAATTGATATCAATTTAGACCCAAAATCAACTTCTATTCTTGTCACTTTCTTCTTCAATTCAAAAGAAACTTCACTGAGATCTGTAATTTTTTTCTTACTATAATCACAAAATTCATTTCTGATTATTGAAACAATGAAGATAGGCTCCTATTGACATCATTAACCTTTATATGTATTGAATAACATAATATCGATTGGAAATTATAATATTCTTCTTTGACACAAAATAATATGGAATATTGAATTAGTGTCTGATATTTTACCTTAAATACACAATTCCAAAAAATTAGTGTATCAATATTCTTTCTTTTTCCTTGGTAAAAATAAGAGTTTAGGTGTATTTCTGGTTCTTTTTCACACAAACAAACTATGTGTGTTTTCTCTTCTCTTTCCATCATGTTTCAAATGGCGACACACATGGTGTCACTTCTAGAAACACAGGTGAGGTATTATACTAAATCTATAGTTTTCCTAAATTCAAAACTACAATTCATGAAGCTCCCTCACAAAGCACACAACCTTTATAAAGAAAAATCCCTTCACTGAACAAACTTCTTTCAAGATGATCACTCAGTTAACCTGGAATATATTATCATTACGAATCAACCATTAAATAGAATAATTGGTATCAGTTAGGACATTAAAATTCTTTTCATGATGATCAATATCGCATAGAAATCCAGCTTTGTGGATCTCCTCGACCTCAATGAAATCAATGAAATTATGAATTTTCACTAATTATTTTTTCTAAAAAGTATTATAAGTCATGTTATATTTATAGGCTTTCCCATTCATGATTCTCCACCATCTCATGTTCATTTTTTATATCACTCAAAAGTATCATCGTGGAACTTCTCCATTCATGTTTCTCCATTTATATTTGTTATTTTCAAGAAGATAACCATAAAACCGTCAATTTCTCTTGATACTCCACTTCTTCTAATCATAGATATTTCTGTAACTATTCACGATGCTTGTCATAATCTTCAAGATCACAATCAGAACCTTCACTGCTTTGTGAACCACCCTTCTTAAAACCCAATTTTTGAGAAACTCATGAAATTTACATATTTTCATAAGGCCTTCAAGGAAATACAACTCCCATGATTCAATCACTCCTTTAAATTTTGACCCCCAAAATTTGGGAGACATAGTGAAACGAAACCACCTTAAAAATTTTCTTCATCAATATCTCCCCTAAATAATTAATGTCATCTAGATTTATCAATAAACACAAATTGATGCATAGTTGAAAGTTAAACCATCTACTTACCAATGTTCACTTCATTCCAAAATCACTAGATTTCGTTAATCATAAACCCCATGTATCACGATATTTAAAATTTTATTAGTCACCTTTAGCATCATCATATTTACAAAGGAACATACTGTAACTCCTATATCATCCAACAATATCTTTCTTTCCAACCAAACCTAGATATGATGGGAAACATATTTTTTTCCCCTTTCATTAATAAGGCTTGAATCACAATTTTTCTATGCAATAAATGATATTTGTGAAATATTAATAAGAAAATCATCGTCATATTTCAAAAGAATAATTATTCAGACATGTAATCCAATGTCCACAAGTGAATACATAACAATTTTCTAATAATCACCTTGAAACTAATAGTATTCAAACCATTAACATGTTTTTTGGAATATAATGACATGAGGACTTCATCCTTGATCCATTAAATTTGGAACTACTTCATCATATTCACCACATATATATTTTATAATCTCATTGATCATTATTAAAAAATGGAAACCATTTAACAACAAATACAATCCATAAAAAAGTGGGATCTTCAATAGGATCTCCAATTTAACTATAAAATTAGTATACGACATTCCTTAACCATGTAAATATTGATATCCCATCTAAGGAGAGACTTAAAAATATGATCCCAAAAAATCAAGAATCATGAATATTCTATTAGATAATGATTTCTATATATTATTGGTCATTACTAGACTATTTATAAAAAAATTATCCTAATAAAAAATTTGTTTCAATATTTGTTACCTAAAAAATGAATCATTACCAAGCAATGTATTATTGAAAGGTGTCTAACATTACCTCTTATATTTTACATCAAATAGATAATTATTTGTAGAATTCAATTAGATATTTTTATCTAAAAAATACACAAGAGTTGCATGATCTTCACAAATAAAACAAAAATCAAGAATAAATCTATTGAAAAAAACAATAGTACTCTTTATAGTATGCTCATGTTTCCAATAATTTTATGGATGGTTGGAAATATTTAATTTCTTGTGAGTACCCAAATCCTTTTACAAGCCCATTAATAACCATGATATCAGTATCACATCATTATACCATAAAATATTATGGGGTAACCCATTATGTTTGATAATCATTTAGACAACAATCTTTCCCCAATGATCATCTATTTGAGTTTCCTTGATTCATAAAAGATGGGAAACAGTTGTTAACTGATCAAATATTAACACATCCATACAATTGCATGATATTGGAAATTTGATAAAAGACTATGGTAACATCATGACATTTTAATTTTTTAATTGTAAGTGAATGAAGAATAAAATTTGGTCTTTATTATCTTTTAATTTTTACTAATTTGTATGAAAAAAATAAAAATATATATAATGATATCCCAATTTATTCATACCCACTAAAAATTTCACTAAACACTATAAAACATATTGATAAAACCAAAATTAAGTAAACAATAATAAAAATTATTATTTCACATATAATCTTCACAAAACCATAAATGGACCGTAATAAACCCATAACCATATATAATATAACCGTTTTTAAGAACATACAATTATTTCCTCCCTGACATGTTTGTTTTCCTAAAAAACTAGAATCAATAATAATTTTAATCCTAACCATTACTCACTCACAAAAAATTTCAATGAGATAGTTAGGGGTGCTAATAATATATTAAAATGGTCCTTAAAATATATCTAAATGTATATTATATAAACAAATTGGTATACCACTCATTTTTCAGTTTATATACAACATCAACCTATTTTTTTCATCTCAAATGATTTTTTGTGAAATTTAATTTCCTAGATTAATATATCCTCTCAAATTAAAATTTATGGAGAATTTAACACATAATCTCCTCTAAAGACTATAATTTTACAATGAAAAAATATTCATACATTGATACAATATAATTATTGATTTTTTTTCAATCATTGTAAAAAATATATAACAAACATTGAGAATTAAATTAAGTTCTTGGGAATTAGTTTTATATGATTAGTATAGAGAATATTTTTATTACCTATAAAGATATTTGATGAAGTCTAAATATCATACATAATATCAATGTGTTTCAAAAAAATGTACGAATACCTATGTATGATCTATCAGACATAAGTGTCTAGAGCATATGGGGAATTAATATATGATATGTAATATTAATTTCATGATATTTACCATCTAATTTGATGATGTGAATCATTATTTTATTAATATATAATATCATCTATATCATAGATAAGATCTTCTAGAGAAGACATAAGAGTACCTTAGAGTGTTAAAATGACACATAAATGTTACTTCAAGAATAAATAATAAAATTTTGACAATACATAAGAATACTACTTAGTTTCATCTATATATGGATGATTAGCTTTAAGATATATAATATTAACCCTAAATAAAGTTAAGAAAAACCTATGCAATTCAATTGATACAAAATATCTTCTAATGTTTATATAATTTTAAAAAAGCTTTCTTTGAGAATATATAAAATAAAATTTTATAATTATTTTCTATTATTTGATGAATATATATCCTGATTCTAAGTGATTGATCCATGATATAAGTTTAAACCTTTTTAGATTATATTAAGTATATATCATCATGAGAAGAATATTTAGACCACATTGACTTTTTTCCATGTCATCAAATATACATGGAATAATAATGTGGGATTTTATGGATGTTTGTATAAAATAAATATCTATGATTTACACGGGTTTTAAATGAGAATATTTGAAAATATTATTATTTTTTGATAATTCGGAATAATCAACTATTATTATTTTTAATTCATTTAATAATAATGATGTAAGATGAATTATCAAAATATTATTTCAGTATATTAAATGAAGATATAGATGATATATTTATCTTATTTTTTAATATTTATTTGTGTAATAATATCCTATTGATTTGGAATAATATTTTATAAAAATATGTTTATTTGTGGAAGTGTATTTAAGAGATAGTGGGAATATAATTCTTTAAAGTTTACGATGGATGATAAGTTTCTATGGATTTATTTTTAGATGTTGACGTTCATGTTGAAGATGGATCCTAAATACAATCTTATAGTTCAAATGAAATGAAGATAAATTCTTTCATTGGTGATGAATTATTCAGAGGTTTTAGGAGACAATTTCATGTTGTTGTAAACACCATCTTGAAAACAAGAGTGATACATTTTAATAAAATTTTGGAGTCTTTCTTATTGAGAAACAAAATTAGAAGATGAGACATCCTCTTATTATTATCACTTTATGATATTAGTGATATATATATATATATCATTGACATGAAAGTAACACAAAAAGGCATACTCACCAACACTAGTGGAAGGCCTTGGAAAAAATTTATTTTCATCATTGTTCTTAATTATTTCTATTTCATACAAGTATTTGTGAAATTTCTAATGATCATAATTTCAAAAGATCATAAAGGATTATTTATCAAGGAAAAATATAAAAAGGGAAACACAAATAAAACCCCTCATATTAGTGTTTTAGTATCTTTCATATACGTACATAATGTTGTATAAAATAAATCTTGGTTATATATAAAATACATTATCATTTATATTGAACTGATGGAGAATCCAACTTCTATAAAAAATATAATAATACCAAATTCTAATGGAATAATCTATCATGGATGAAATCATGTAATTCTATCACTTAAACTATATATTATTGATTTTTCTTGTTTTGTTTTACACTAGATAACAAATATACTTGCAGGGAACATAGTGATAAGAAGAATAACGAGCTTTATAGAAATAGAAGGAATTATATCTTAATGTACCTATTAAAAAAGTGTACAAAAATGTTATGTGACTAAATATTTTAATAAATTAGAAAATAAATTTGAAGGTAATGTTAATGTGAAGTAATACATGGTGTATAGACATTGAAAAAATATATGATTATGTTACAATGGATAATGAATAATACATTTATGGCCTCTTTATAAGAATGAAGGATATTGTAAGCAACATTAGAGGATTTGGGAATAGTAATGAAGAAAAATATTTAATAAATTAATGATATATTTTAACAAAATAATAGATTCAAAAACTTATTGTTTGAATGTTATAGACCAATTATTTCGTAATGAGTTACAGAATATTTTTAAATCTTAAAAAATAAGGAATTATCTTCATTTAAATAATAAGATCATTGAGGAGAAATAGATAGTATTAAAAACCATGAAAAATGATGAAATAAAGGATGTTAAAATAGATGAGTACCTTAAATGTTTTAAATTATGAAATAAATTATTTAAAAAATAAGAGAATAATGTTACTAATTTATTGTATTTCATAAATGTAAATGGTAAATTCAATCTAAAAACAATACTAAACTTTTTTACATGTTGTGGATGTAATATCCTCTTCAAGTAGCTAATTAGATATAGTATGTAATGAAAGGATGAGAATTTATTATCTCTAAATTTTAAAAACATTATGAAAAATTAGTATGTTATGCATAAGATGAAGAGACATAAACTAAGAATGTTTCGAATTCTATTATTGATACCTTCCATGAGAAAAACACCAAAATAAACAATGTAATATAAAAACATACATAGGAGGATGAGAAAAAAATATGAATACAAGTTAATTAAAAGGGAATATTATATTATTGATTAACTAAATATTATTAAAGAGATAATTATATAAAATGGCAATAATTTAAATTAATTTTAATAGAAATTTTATTTTATGGAAGGAAAGTTGAACAAGAAATAATAAATGTATCTTGATATTAATGAAAGATAATAATATGAAAGATATATATGTTAATACTATTAAAATAAAGGCCAGATAATATTATTCTATAGATAATATTGTTAAAAAAATACTAAATAATATAATCATATAAAAACCAAGGGGGTTAAATGTTTTTTACTAACTATTTAGGATTAAAATGAAAATATTAGTTTGTTTGGGACAACTAAAATTACATGGATACTAATATTTTTTATTTAAATAATTCATTAAATCCAAAAAATATCAATTTAAAGGATATTTTTGGTTCATTGGAATATTTATGTATAAATAATATGTTTAAATGTGTAAAAAATATTTTCCTTGGAGTTAGAGAAGGAATGAATTGAGGGGAATACATACATAGAAGATGAGAGGAAATTATATAGAAAAACCTCCAATGAAAATTGATTCACTAAAAATATAAACTCAAAACTTATTTTATTTTCTAGAATTTACTTATAGAAGAATGTATGACAAGGTAATTATAGAAAATAATGCATAACTAGTTTTCTATGATAAAAAGTATAATCTTTTATATTTTTGGGATTTTATAAAAAAATAAAATGTTCTGAAGAAAAATTTCATTGAGGTGGTGGTTAATCAAAAAATGTAGGAGACACAAATATATTATATAAAATAGATGGTAATGTTGGAGGTTAAATTAATTTTTGAGTAAAATCACCTAAAAATTAGATAATTTGTATAGCTATGGATGATGACATAATATTGAAATACAAAGATGTTGTATTTCTATATGGAATGAGAAAATATTCTTGGGTATTATCCATAGTTTTGATGACGAAAATATGTTCATTTTGAAATGGTTTTCATATATCATAATGATTCTAAAATATTTAATAATTATCAGTAAAGGATAAAAACAAGTTTTATCTTATTCTAATTTTTCAATTCAAATAATGTTTTTATTTATTATCAAAGTAGGAAAAGAAGATCTAGCATAGATGAATTGGCCATCTTGGTCAAAGGTGTATAAAAATATTTCAATTTTATAAGTGGGAAGTAACATTTAATAACATAAAATAAAATAAAAGGTATGATTTTTAAAAATGAAAAAATCGAAAATGTTGTAAAGAAGTCACACAATTGGGGAAATCTTGTGAACTAGGTCATTTTAAGTAAAAAAATCTAGTATATGTTGGACAATAAGGCATAAATACACTAATGGTGTAAATTTTTTCATTACATTTATTAATTTTTTCCCATAATGAATAAGGTGATATTAACAATTAACATTCCATAACCATTTGAGTTTTTCATGATTTTCAAAAAAGAAGTTTAGAATGAGTTGGGAGTCATTATCCAAAATCGCGAATTAATAATGGAATAGAGTTAACAAGAAACCATTTGTGATTCTTTCTTTAAATGAATGAGATTAAATATAAATACAGTTATCTATACAGAACAAAAAAAAGGTACTCATATATAAAAAATAGGGGTTTGTTTTAAAAGGGATATACTATGCTTGTTGGGTTTGTTGATAATAAAACATGTCTGCTTATTAAATTTGTTAAAATAATATTTATACTATGAAATAAATCAAATATTTTTGTATTATATTATTTATTATGATATTAATACCTAGTACTATTTGAAAATATAGTTTAATAAGATGTTTTCATAGGATATTTATTCAACTGTATAGGAAAAAATTGTTGAAATAAGAAAATAAAAATGTTAGTAAACAATAATGGCGATAAATTCATCGAGAAAAAACATAATTTATAAATGGTTACAGATATTTTTTTTAAAGACTAATTTAGAAAATAAGTATAATTTTAAAAAATTAAATTAAATGGGAATTATCTATGAATCATATCATGTTAATGGGTTCTCAAATCAGACTACTGATGACGATAATAGTTTTAAATGTGGAAAATAGAAATATCTATGGACATAAAAACAAAATTATGAAAACCATATCCTTATAAGTTAATTATAACCATTTTACAGTAGATGAAGATAAATAATTATGAATAAAATTAAGCTAGTATCATAAATTGTACAATAATAAAATACCGATGTTGTCCAACATATAGAATGAATAAATATAATTATTGAAGAGATGCATCAAATTGAATAAAAATCCACTTGATATCTTGTTAAAACTAAAGTGTTTAAAATTATTTTTTGCATGTGTATTTTTTTTAAACGGTCAATGATGATGATGAGATTATAATAAATAAGGATATATCTCTGTGCAGAGATAACTCATAGGTAGACGAAATTGATATTAAAGAAACATTTTCACCTATTTCAAGGATTCAACCAATAAGGATGTTAATATAAACTACATATGACATGATGTAAAATATTTTTCAAGGGGACATAAAGGTTAATTTCTTGAATTTATATCTCTAGTAAGATGTATTTATAATGTAACCAAAAGGATTTGTACTTAAAAATAATGGAACAATGGTGTACATGATAAAGAAGGCTCATTGTGGGTTGAAATAATCCCCCAAGTTATGGTATTCCATGTTGAAATAACATATATAAACGAATTAATATCTAAAAGGGGAAGGTGGAAAAAACATATATATAAAGGATAATAGTGAAATGTTTCATTGAAAGGATGTAGTAGTTATCAATTTATTCAAAATGACTATTAATCCTTATAGAAATGATCACCATTATTTTAAAATGAAAATCAATAAATAGTAGAAATTATACTTATTGCATCTTTCACAATAAAAAATATACTATTTATGTCAAAATTTTATTCATTATGAAAATCACCAAAGTAACTACCAAATGTTTCTTCACATTTATTTATATATATTTTATTAACCAAAACAGTACTACTCATTATGTGGGTTCATTCAAATATTTATGATATGTCATTATCAAAAAATGAAAAAATATTGAATAAAGTGCTTTGGGAGGGAGAGTTTCTGGTAAACAATTTCTCACTAAAACTATGAATACACATCCCAAGTTATATGGAATCAATATATAGTTTATGTGGATTATATTTGATCCATGAAACCACAATAATAATTTACTTCTATGATTCATAAACATAAGAATTATTGATTAAGATACATCCAATGTAACTATTGGTCTTAAATCTCATATACATTTAATCCAATGAAATAATGAATTAATGATAGATAATATTAAATAATTATAAAAACATTAACACATACCAATTGGCCACTAAAAATCATAATCCCATGATATGTTATGTAACGTAGTCTCATGATATTCATCATATTAATTTCATGTTATTTTATCATCAATATAAGTTTATGTATCTATTGAATGTTATGTTAGATGGAAATATAACCTTACGAATGAAGAAAATGGAACCTTATGGTAATAATATAACAATTCTATATGATTTTAATGAATAATAAAATGAAATAACAATAAATGAAATAAGATACACTCTTATCATTAAATACCATGGGACATATTTCATCAATTAAAAATAATATTTAGGGTATATATCTTTTAATCTCCCACTTTCACTAATGTATAAAGGGAATCAATGAAATTTCACCATATAGAATATATCATATGATATATTTTATAATCATATTGAAAAATCAATTAGATATCAAACAAAAAAAATTTGGATTGCAATTAAAAAATTAATTTTCATGACATGGTATACAATACCATATAACAATCCTATAAAAAAACTATTTGAAATAACTCTAAATCACATATAAATAATATAATATATTTTAGCTAAATCATCCTTTGGTAAAAAAATTAATCCATGATCATTTAAATTACTAAAAAAATATGAATACCAGATCCATTAAGGTTTGGAAATAATTTCCTTATGAAAAAAATATTTTTTACTTAAGATACAATGTAGTATAGTGTAATATAAATGAAACACATGAATATCTATACATATTTCTACCATATACATAACATGATATTATTCATATTTATAAATTTTCTCTATGAAAGGCATGGAGTGACCTCATGACATGGAATATGTCAATCATATATTGTATGCTTATGCATTATCATATCCTAGAGTACAAACTTAATAATTTGATGAATACAACACATTTCATTCATTTGGAATATGATTATATCACATGACCCACATATAATTATAAAATAACATCTCATGAATATTTTTTGTACATCCATACATTTATTACTTCTCTCTCAATATGGGGCCCAAATTTCATAGTTGTTCTAGAAAGGGAAAATTTATATCACGGATGAGATATAACTAGTGATAGGATTAATAACATAACCAACCATCCAATTATTATCTATACCTTAATGATTTCACAAGAAAGGTAACCAAGAACTAAGGTTCTCATTATAGGTATTATTCTCAACTTAGGTAGCGGGGTAGCTAAATGTTAAAAATCCACTGTTAATTTATCAATTACCTAGTGTATTAATTTTTATGGTATACATCATAGGAATCTTGTGAGAGAAAAATTTATGTTCTTTATGAGAATATTTTATCTCCTGAAGGAAAAATTTTAATCACAAAAACAGTAAAATTCTATGAAAGCATATAATACTATATTATGATCATTCGTTATAGATAAAAAAAATTCATACACATAGAGTTTTATTACTAGTACATAATATAAAATATATATCTATATTTAGATTAATGTTTCTGAGATGAATGAATATTAATATTGATATTTCCTTTTGTATGATAGAATTTATATATTTACTTTTTAAAAATACTTCTAATATACCTACATAATAACCCACCCAACATATTTCATATTATAGAAATTCATATCATCCATTTGTTTTCTTCAACTTCATAGGTTTTGTTATCACTTTACATCTATATGTAATTTCTATTACATCTCTCTGTGACAATTTTATACAACCCTCCTGCTAATAACTTTAGTGAGAAATGACTATAAAGAGGAAATGTTTGGATAATGGTGAGACTTTTGTATCATATTCCTATTTCTAAAATACTTGAATAGATTCATACTATTTAACTCTATAACATCAATGGTTTTTATTTTAAGAACTTTGAATA
Organism: Viscum album; assembly: GCA_963277665.1. Lineage (NCBI taxonomy): Eukaryota > Viridiplantae > Streptophyta > Magnoliopsida > Santalales > Viscaceae > Viscum > Viscum album. The sequence goes on along the minus strand of OY728150.1, from coordinate 620,375,045 downwards.
TCTATTTATAAAATTTATAATTATATCTTCATCATCCATGAAAATATTTTCTTTATATGTTTTCAATGAAATCATATAAAAACTAATGTAAAATTTATATTATATCATTAGGAACATATCCTAAAACTTTTAGTATTCAAATGAAACCCACTCTATTATAATAACTAGTGTAACTTTTACAGTATTTCTTTACCATTTCATAATACATTTATGGTATTAGGTGAAATTCACACTCTACTTTTACTAAAATAATATTTTACTTGTAATATTTTACCATTAACGTCCAAACATAAACCTAAAATTATCTAAGAAACTAAATATTTTTTAATGATATGAGGCAAAGATACAAAAAATAATTTTGGTTTTGTAACTAAATCTTATTTCTGTTTAGTAAGAATACTTAACAAATTAACAAATATTTTCATATCATATATGTTATTCTATGAATATTATGATTTTACTGATATTATATCCTTTATAAAATATACTATAATAATATTTTATCATTTTATTTGATAAAGTATGAACATAATATAAAAATATTTTTATAAAAGTCACTTTTTTATTATGTTATAGTGTTGGGTGGATTATAAACCATGTGTATCAAAAAATCATGTCATTTATTATATTTTTTTCAATCAATTCTCAAGAGAGAAAATAGAGGGAAATTGTAAACATATTTAATTCAATTTGATCGTATATTTAAGTACCTCATTCATATATGATCACAATGAAAAAAACTCATTTCATCTATTACAATAACAAAAAAAATCATGTCATCATATTAAAATATTTCTTTACATATGAAATATTATATATTTTTAACTGTCAAAAAACATACATTTTGTATCATATATTCTTCAGAATAAGGTAATTTTATTCTATAAAATCAATTCATAAAGTTGATTCTCCCACATGGATTCTTAAAATCGTTCATGTAATAATATTATTTTATCTCATGTAAATTATTTCCTAAATAAAAGCGTTGTCCGTCCTTTATTTTAACCATATTATATGATAGTGTGGACTCTCCATAGACTTTTTTCTTATCTTCCTCAACAAAAAAATTACCATTATCCTTCTATATCATCATCATGGTACTCATGATTAAACCACTCATTTACTATTTAGTTATCCTCAATATGTTATAGATACTAGATAAACATTTATTGCAATCATTCATATTATAATTTAGAATATACATTCAAAACCCTTAAAAATATATTTTAGATTGATGATATTGGCTAGATCGAGTATTAGAGGTTTTATCAATTCTTTCCATGTCATTGATTTACTCAATAATATTGAGTTCATGATTTGATACATAGGTTCCTTCAAACATTTGATATTGAAAATGACACTTGAACACTTCATACATTTCAAGATTATATTGATCTTGATAGAGCATTTCCTATTTACAAATAAGATTTTAGTCATCCGTAGTACCATACATCTTTTTCAACCTCAATTCCATGGTCATGATAATTAGTGTTGATACTTATAGTGAATCCATTAGAAGATTATCATTAAAATATATGCATGTTATTTTAATGGATTGACTAGTATTTTAGTAAGTGGGTCCTCAAACACAATGAAATTTCTTTCTTACCAGATAAATATTACCATGTTCTGACACCAATCAAGGATGTTCCTAGAATTGTATTTTTCCTTATATAGTATAGATCTCATCGTCAATCTTGATGATGATAAAGATTATATTTTTTACAAGATAATATTTTATTAAATGATTATGATTTTTTATATTGGTTTATTAATGAATTTTAATTAATGTAAAGCCAAAAAATATTATGGGCTCATACATCATATCTATTTAGTGATACTGGAACAATATTTCATTATAAAATGATTCCTCTATGGAATTCCAAGAACAAATAAGATATTTAGTCAGGGTATGAGGATAATGATATCATATTTGAATCTGATTTTATAGACAATTATTTTTACAATACTTCGTATAGAAAAAATAACAACCATTCTATAGCGATCCAACCTAGGTAAACTATAAAAGAAACCTAAAGCATCTAATCATTAAATATAGGAAAAACAAAATTATAGATACTAGTCTTGACAATATGAAAACAAAACATACAACCATAGTATAAAGTGGAAACAAATGAGATACCAAAAATACATACAATCCATTCCATAAAAGGCCAATCCAAAAAGTAATAGAAATCACTTTGTAACAAAAAGACACCACTAGAACAACCTAAAATGAAGGTTATATCAACAAGAGAGGCCATCATGTTATAATATTTTATTCCTTATACCTGAATTATATTAATATATCATCAGAAAATTCCCAAATCCTCATGTAGGGTGAGAGTCAACTACAATTAGGATACCAAAACATTTTATATATAAGGTATAATATTTAGGAAGCATCAATTCTACATTTAAAACAAAACTATTTTAAAAATAATTATGAGAAAAAAAATCATGTTATAAACCATTTTCAATTTTTATCCAATGGTTTTCAGAGTATCCTTTAATATTTGAAAACTAGAAATATGAAAAGTGTAAGTGATCAAACCAAAAATAATATTATTGCATCAATAGGTACACATATTTATGAAATAACCAATCTTTCCAAGCTCTGTGATACAAACTCGTAAAAAATCCTTTGAAAAAAAATCCATGACAAAAAAACAAGTGACAAATACCCATACTTTAAAAATGAAAATACCATAATATTGGGCTCTATTCTATGAAAAAAATTCTTAATATAAACTCACATTCATAAACATAGATAATTTTTATCCAAAAGATATTGTGTCCTTCTAGTTGATATCACCAATTTTTACCTCCTAGTGGTGCAACACACCTAATGTCTACATTTGTCTCTTTCTAGACACACCCAAGGATCAAAAATTGTAGTTTAAATTAATTTCAAAAACATTATCAAAATTTCATAAAACATTTACAATTCCATGATGACCAACTTTAGTGTTTGAAAACCATTTCAAAATGATGTAAATTTGTATTAAAACCCCTTTTAAAAAACATTTTCCTTTCCAATAAATCCATTAAAACCACATATCACTACAAATTAATAAAAAAACCATTGGAATTTATAAATAATGAAATTAATTCATGAAATTATCCCATTTTATAGAAAAACATTCTTCAACGTGGTAGAAACTTATCTACCATGAAAATGGTGACTAGAAATTAAGAGAACAACCCTTGAATGATAGGGGACACCAAGAAATAGAAAACGATCAATATAAAAACCATTCCGATCACAAGTCCACACAGAATTGTAGCCAATACCACATTCATAACCAAATATGTATAAGAACAAAAATTAATACATACCCAATGCGGAGAAACCAAACCAAAATGGTCATCAGTCACTAAAAAAGAGATTCAAAAGTAATGGAGTCAACCAAAATCATATTGAGTAATCTTTGGTTTGAGAGAGGATGGTTGATGGTAGAAAGAAATGAAAATTGAAAATGCACCATCCTAGAAACCACATCTCATAATATTTACATGGAGTGTAGTTCCAATACTTATCATGTAATCCAAAAATCACATATAGGCTGAAAAACTATCACTTTGTAGTAAAATTCTTATTTATCCAATTACATGATGTGAACCACATACACAACTTGTAATCATCTCACTGTATGTATCGAGTTCATGAATTCTTCTCAACGGTCAACACACGGTGTGTAATTTTTGAAAACATAGTATAAACTCTAGGTTTATTAAGAAAATTACTACACACCCATGACTTCACAATTATAGGTATCCTCCCATATTCATTCTCGACGCTATTCAAGAAGAAATGAAATAAAAAATAAAGGTAAAAAAATACCTGATAGAAAGTTAATGGGGATGTAAAATATCCCCACCATAAATGATTTTTCTCTGAGAATTATCTCAATATCCTTGGACAAAAAAAAAAGATAAGGTCGTTGCTACCTAATCCACGACTCCACCTACCATGTATCGTGGTTACCCTATCTACACATTCATAGCACATCAACTAGGGTGACCATTTTACCATGTAGTACCTTATCAGAAAAATCGATAATCTCAAATGGATAATCATCCAATGTATTATTAGGATCAAGATAACTATACTACTATCTAATCACTTGGGTAGAATCTATTATACACTTCAATAGGATTGAAACATAAAACATTTCATTGATAAAAACCATTAGTATGGAATGTCCAACCAATACACGACTCTCCCCAGTCATTCAATGACTTCAAAGGGGGCCATAAATCATGGTGCAAACATACCCTACATACCTAAGTGACGATGTTTCTATAAATAAGAAACGTTGATAAATAGTTTATCACCAACTAAAAACTCTAGAGGCTGAATACAATGATATGCATACAATTTATGACTACTTTATTCCATGATCAAATTCACTAGATCTACTTCCCCACCTCCATCCTCTCCTAAAAAAACTCGACCCAACTAAGGAATTCTGTCTCAACTCTTCCCAGCATATGGGATATCTAAAAGTCCACCCTTACAATGACTCAATGGGATATGTCATTATAAAACCCTGATAGGTATTTTTATCACAAAAATCAACCAAAGGAAAAATGTTTTTCCCAAGATACTAGGAAATGCTGCACCGAAACAAGGATCATATCATTATGAACATGGATAAATATTTCCATAATTCTTTCCATTTGAATATTATTAGTAGTTCTAAATCTAATCTAGGAACCCATCACATCTTACAATCCTTTAGAGAACCAATATGTGAACCTCATGTCCCTAGAAATATATAACTACTCAGGGTACCCAATGAAGTCTCATAATCTCTCATACATACAAGTACCTAAACTTTTATTCTTTCATCACTTAATGGAAAGGTATTAAATACAATAATTTCATGAGTCAATCAATGATCACCCAAATAAAATCCTTCCCTCTATGAGTCCATGGAAATCCAATAATGAAATCCATAGAAACATCATCCCACATTCATTCCAGAATGGGTATGGAATGTAAGAACCGCTATGGTCTCACTAATTATGCCTTAATTCTGTAACAAATATGGTAATGTGATAGAAAATTTGAAAGTAACCCTCTCATCCCATACCACCAATAATAAAATCTCAGATCCTGATACATATTGATAGTACCTGGGTCTAATGACAAACAAGAAAGCATCCCACAAAAAAATAACTCTTATCTCAGGGAAATTAGAACAACAAACTTATTAAAGAAGAACAAAGCTCCACTAGGAGAAAGAGACCAATCACTCAAGGTCTCCACACAATAAAGGCCATTACTAAAATTTTATCACATTGTGTCTATCACCTACTCAAGCTGAACTCATCAAGAAACAGATGAACAATATTTTTTTGAAGCCAAAAAATCCTTACACCAACTTATTCCATTACCAAGCTCATATCCACAAAAAGACACATCATATACCACTCCTCAACTGATTACGTCATTACTTGTGTTAGTAATTTTATTCTCAAGCGGTCGACAACACGATTCCCCTTCCCAATTATATAAGAAATATCAAAATCAAAAGTCTAGGTATTATCTAGAAAGATAATCTAGTAAAAATTCATATACCTATGAGTAAAAATATATTTCCGGATCTTATGATCATAATATAATATATACCACTCCCTAAAGAGATGGTGACACCACATTCCGAGTGCTTTATTAACCATTGACAACTCAAGATCATGGTTATGGTAGTTCTTATCATGAGAGAGTAACTTCTGATATCTATAAGCACCAATAAATTTCTCCTATATCAATACAAATCTCAATAACATACCATAATCATCATATAAAACATCAAATCCCTATCTTCGTTCAAGAAAAATCAAAACTGGTGTTGAATTCAACCTCACATTCAGATCCTCAAAATAACTATGAAACATATCATTATATTCAAACCCAATATTATGAATATCATGAACACATTTCTAGGATGATCATAAAACTTAAATTCCTATTAATGTTTAGGATATACTGAGAAAAACCTCTCTGGTATCATGTTCCCTATAAACAACTATTTCCAGATCAAAAAATTACATTTAGAAATCATAGAATACAGGTGATCGTCCTATATGGTTTTAAGAATAATATTCAAATAATACATATTATATATATATGTGACATGTATTACATGAATATTTTATCCATGAACACAACCACAAAATATTCCAAGAAAATATTAAATATCTGGTACATAATATCTGTAAACATTGCGGGAGAATTAGAGAGAGTAAATAGCATAACCATGAACTTGAAATGTCTATATTGACTCTTCAATGATGTCATTGGTATATCATCTTCTCCGACACTAAATTTTTTTATCCATTGTGTAATTAAATCTTAGGAAACCAAAAATCCCCACAGGGATTATTAAAGAGATCATTAATCCTTTTTAAAATCAATTTTTTTTAACAGTTACCTGATTAATCATTCGCTAATCAATACAAAGTCAAAGGTAGTCGACTATCTTCTCAACAACATGGTACGGTGAATCCCATTGATATAGACATAGATAAATAAATTATTTACCCTATAGGTCCTAAAGATAGAACATAAGTTCTACTAACTCGGCAGGTTGTATACAGTAAGGTGTCATACAGATGGGAATCGTACTACGGAGAATGTCTATAGTAATATTTACCTCTCTCAAGGGTGGTAATAAAAAAACATATTGTTAGATCTCATGTTTTTAAAAATTAACATAATTATGTTGAATACCCAAATAAGGTTCAATTTTATCATGAAAAATCTCTAACAACATACACCATATTACCCCATCATACATAACAACATGCCCCACCATCCAAATTCTGAAGTCTCACTCACCCAAGAAAACATGAGTGACCCAATCAATAGATAAGAACTAAACCCGAAGAAGATAATAGTCTATATAGGCCTTAAAAATTGTCATTCAATCCAGGTTGATAATATTGTAAAATATTTCAAGATCAGTGCACTAAAAAGTCCCACTCCACCTTAAAGTTGGCTATTATTAGCTGACAAGAGGGACATCTAAAACCTCGTTTGGAGCTTTTTACAAAATGTTTGGAATGATCCAACAACAAGGGAATAAATATTGATTTAAAACCCAAAATTTAAACAAACTTCTACAATATAAATTAATGAGAAAACATATATCAAACAAATCTAGTACCATAGATGATAAGATAAACACTTTACCACTAAAAGTAGATAGACATACATTATATTTTACTGGGGAATACTCTGCTACATAAAGACATATTGTCTTAGCCACATGAACATCTATCATATAAATAATGTTACACCAAAAACACTTGGAAACTTTTCCATGAACTGATGATCCCCTTAAAAAATTAGTGGTTTCCCTACTTCACTAGCATAACTTTTAACTAAAATTCAATAGATGTCTAAATCATCTACAAATATGGAAAGTACAATGAGAATCCATATAGATTGTCTTTGTATGATATCACATTTACAATGGTAGAAGACAATGTGTTGATACCCTATCAAATCCCCTAAAACTAGTCCTATAGAAAATTGACTACTATTATGCTTTTTTTCAAGGTAGTAGAAACACCATGTCTATCCATGGAACCGAATGAAGCTCCACCCAAACCTGTCTTCCAAGCAATGTTTGCCTATAAAAAGCATCCTTCTGAACCACCTTCATTGTGCTCAAAAGTAACATGAGTGTCAATATCAGTCGAATATCAAGTCTCATTCCTAAATTAAACCCCTGATCATTCAGGTTCTCAATAGTGATAAGATCCAGTTCCTTATGCATCAAATCATCAAAATATATATAATACTCTCGACTCGTATGCTCCCCCTGATATAATTTTTGACTCTATTGGGTATTCATTACATGAAATGTATTATGGTAAAGCTATTGGTTAACTATTTTCTTAAATGAATCATATTAATGATCATCATGAAACATACCATTCACAATATAATCTCATCATCTACTTCTTACTCAATTGATCATATACATGGAATAACCTACCATAGAGTCAGTAAGAGTATTTAAAAAGTTGGAGATCCTCTCCATCTAATCAATCCACCCCTTATATTATTTGGGTACACTCTAACCATGAAATACATGGTTATTATTTTTAGTAAACTCAAAGCCATGATCCACCACGCAACCCAAGTTACTGAAACCCACATGACCCATAGTCTAATCATGTGGTTAATAGCTTCTACTAATCTAAGATCTATTAGAGGGTTTTCCTATTGAAAATATCTTATATCATCCACTCTTGGATTTTTAAGGGTTCTTATTGGAGGAATTATCTAACAAATGAAAATTATAATCAGTTATGTGAAAATTAAAAAATCATATGTCCAGTATTAGGTATTAATAAAAAGATTTAAAATATTAAAAATTTAATGAAACAAATAAATAAAATACTTAAAAATTAATAATTCAATTTAAATAAATTTTCTATAATGTTCATTCAAATTAACTCAAACTGAAGGTCTCAAACCTGGTAAAATTCTGTGACCTCCCATGGTAACAAAATTTTAGTCACCAATGTGAGATGGCCAGAACACTTTTCTACACCTACTATCTGAAATCCAATGGTCATAACTCATGTATTCCCATGAAATATAACAAAACCAAGTTAGTGTTAACACAATTTAGGATATGAATTCATTTGATAATTAATTGCAGTAAACCATCCTTGGTCAACATGTAAATCCACCTGAACTAGGTCATCACATAATATAATTAAAACACTATATAAGAAACTAGTATTGAAAAAAAGAAAAAAAGGCATGCATCCTAAGAAAAAGAAGGAATGAAAAGAGATACCACCAATATATACAATCAAATCCAAAATTGGTTAAAGTGGAAAGTATGCCAAATCATTCCATGGCTAGTTTTAACCTCCAAAACAACGTGACATAAAGGCATCAATAATAATATAATCCAACATAATACAATATACCCTTCCCCTAAACTAAATTCAGAAATAAAATATCTAAAAAATAGTAAATGTCACATGTAGATTGTGAGAAAAATCCTAGTAGGATACTAACATAGTTTATATAAAAGTTATAATATCAATAATATAATAATTATATATTGAAAAAAAAAATTATAGGGAAGTTTTAGAAACTAAATCTAGTTGTAAATCATTTCCACTTTTTCCACATTGGTTTTCATAAAATTCATTCATATATCACCCCAAAAATATGACTAGTAGAAGTGAAAAAATAGAATATCACATCCATGCATCGGAATGTACACATATCCATGAATTAACCAATCATGTTGATCTATGTTATTCAACCTCATAAAAAAATATGTGAGACACAATTCATGATTAAACAAATCAGGTGATAAATATACATAAATGAAAACTCAAAAGAACCTCATATTTGGCTTTATCCTATGGAAAAATGTGTACTAAAAATTTAAATTTCTATACTAGCATACATCAGATCCAATATATATATGTCCAACTAGTCAATATCGCAAAAGGTTACCTCATAGTGCTGTAAGAAAAAGTAATTGTACATATCTCTCTTTCCAGATGATCCAATGGTTCCTAATGTTCAATTTTACTAATTAATTTCAAAATCACGCTCAAAATTTCAGATAACATTTTCAAAGTCATTATGGTATTCTTTGGAGTTTTAAAACCATGTTTAAATTAAGAAAAATTCAATTTTTATGAAAACCCAATTTTGAAAATATTGTATATTCCATAAAATACTTCAAAACCACATATCACTTCAAATCAATGAAAAAAAAAATGCAATTTTTCAAGTGCAATATTGAATTCATAAAATTAATCCAATGTATAGAAACACCTACCTCATCATGGTTAAAATTGAGCTTCCATAAAAATAATAGTGATAAAAAAAGATAATAGACATATAAAGATAAGACATGCTATGAAATTGAAAAGGATTAATATTGAACATTATAAAATATCATATATGCACAAAAACACTGCCAAAAATACAATTGTAACAAAAAAATAAGAAGAAACGGTTACATACTTGGAGAGGAGCAATGAAACCAAAATGGATATCAATCACTGAATGAAGCGATCTAAAGGGAAATGATTCACCCAAAATATGTTAAGGAATTCTCTAGTCCAATATAAGATTAAAATATGTATAATGATATGAAAATCATCCATACACCACTAAAAAAACAAAAAACCACAACATTTACACGGAATATATTACCATTACACATTATGTAATCCATAAAGCACATATATGATGAGAAATCAATATTAATTTTGTAAAAACCTGATTTTACCCTTATAAGATGTGGACCCCTTACATGGTGTATAAAAATAACATTATGTGTATCCAGTTCGTGGATTCTTCTTAGTAGTGATTACAAGATATTTACTCTCATTACATAGTGTTAAATAACCTATAGAATTGATGAAACACCATGTTTAAGTTGAAAATTCCAAAAAAATCATTGACATCACAATTTAAGATATCCTCCATAATTCATTTTCATCACCAATCAATCACTGGAAAATAAAAAAAGGTAAAAAATTATTAGAAATTAATTTAATTCAGAGTTACACATTTCATTGATATATATAATTTGGGTTCCCAATCTAAGTGTAACCCAATTCTCAACATAAGATTTGGTTACCTAACTCAGAGGGTTATACATTTCGACAATGTATTACACAAGATAACCCATCGTAAACATACAACCGTAGAACATACCTAGTAGATGATTTATATTTTGAAATGTTCTTGCATCAGATGGAATATAAAACTTAGTATATATCGGGATTTCCTTTCAAAGCCTCACCAATACTATTTAAATCATATGGAAATTAAATTCATAACAATTTCATCACATGTAATCATTATTATCTCATGTTTTATTTTCTTTATGAATAAATTTTTGTAATGATTTAGTTTTTGAAACCCTTATTCCTCCTAAAAAATTAATATGTTTATTCTATATTACTATGTAAATCTTTATACAACCCATAGTTTGTGTTATTCACCCAATAATAAAATCCAAACAATTTCATACATACCAAGATACATTATATTAATCAGTTACATATAATAATTATTTAAGGGTTTTTAAATATATGATATTGATATTTTCAACAATATAAATCCAAAATCTATAATAACCAAGTATTTTTATAGATATATATTACATCTTAATATATTAATATTGAATTCATTTCAAAAATAAATTCCTATGGATCTTAAAAGGTTAGTGTCTTTTGAGAAAGTATGCATAATCATTGTATTTCATGAAATATCTTCATCATATCCCATGAAAATCATCCCATAAACCACTCTTCATAAACACAACCAACATAATTCCATCTTCCTAAATTTGTAGAAAATAATCATAAGAAATGGTGAGTTTAGATGTTCATTAATGGTAACCATTGAAGACATCAGTCGACGACCATATGAACGTTTATGATATGCCTAAGGGTATGATATTATAAATATTTATTATAGATTTCATACCAAATATATCTTGGATTCTAAAAATTATACATGGAATAAAATTTTATTCTTTTAAAAGACATGATCTATAAGAGTTAGAAATCATCATAAATCAATCATGAACCACAAGTTTATTTCATATAATTATGGCACCATCATAAGTATATATATCATTTCATATGTCAATAATATCATCCGATACCCTCAAATCATAATGTACATGTAATCAAAGAAGGTTTCAAACTTAATAATGGATTAGGAATCATCACCCTTTTTATATAATTCGTCAAACTCATCGGCTTGTTTCCCATTGTCGATCATGTATATCATATAGTTTCCTATAATTATATCACGAGAGATAAATCATTTATCAATAAACTAGAGGAAGATATAGTCCCTTCTCATCACATAATGAAATTAATATATGTGTTTTCTATAAGTTCATAAAGAATTCAATATATCATTACCCAATGAAAACTAAATTGATTCGAATTCATTTCATTATAGAATATCTTATATAATGGAAATGGGTTCCTTAAGCATTTAATCATTTCATAACTCATAGAAATGGAACATGTACCATAAAAACTTGTAATAAAAAACACAAAACAAAAGAGAAAGAATATGAATTGTTTCTTTGTATTAAATCCCCATTAAATCTTAAGTAACATCAAAGGATTTCATCTTAGATAGAAAATTATTTTGAAAGGTCACCTAGATAGTTTTTTATGATATTAACCTGTCATTTTGAAAAATTCAAAAAATATTGTGTTAATAATTGTTCATGAATATATAATATGAAAATTATAAATTAATCATTAAAATATTATATTGTTCATGAAATTTTTAAATTAAATTCATGCTGTATAAGTTAAAATAAAACATTCCATTAAAACATTGGTAAAAAGTAAAAAAGTACCTTATTCAAATAACTATAAGAATATTATTTATTGATAAATTTTGAAGAAAAAGAAATCACGTTTAATAATTAATTTAAAATTTTATTAAAGAATAATAAAAACAATATTCAAATAATTTTTTGAAAACCTATTTATGGATGAAAAAGGGTATTCGACCGAAGAGAGAAATAATGTTAACTTTTCCAGAAAAAAAATTATTTTGGTATCCTGAGTTCATAAAGTGATGAAATTTTTTTAAAAAATTTATTCTCAATTAATAAATAGAGGGTAATAAATTTAATGAGTTTCATTTGAAATGGATCATAATTTTTCATCATCATAATCATAATCATAAACAATCCAAACAAACGATGCAATTGTAGCATAAAACATATACCACTTTAGTATATTTTAAATTGTATTACCCATTAAATAAACAGATTTATATGGATATGTATATAAAATAATATTATGATAATAATAATAAAATACATCCAGGGTAAAAATATACCCCACAAAAAAGGAACAATCATTGAATTTGGAATCTGTCCAACACAAGTAAATGAGATATGAAAATCCCATTCCTTAAGTATCGACATCCTTCATACTCATTAGAAACTAATTTATAATAAATATAGTTTTATTATAAATATATTTTATAACCAAAATAATATATATCATAGTATATATTATTTACATATGAACATTTATTACATGTTTATTTGCACTTATTTTTTAAAGACACATTTCGTGTAATAACATCTTCAGTTTACATGTGTGGTTTGGTTCGGTGATTTGAGTTCTTTAATTTTGATCTTGGTTCCAACATAAAAATTATTTTAAAAATGATATAAATATCATATATAATCATTATATATGTATTTAGATTAATATATTAATTTTAGTGATAGAAAAGGTATTACACCATTCATTAAGATGGTAGTCTGTATGTGTGCATGAATGATGATTCAATTTTAATGATGAAAGCAATGAAATGAACGTAAATAATATAAAAACTTTATAGATAAGTTATTATTACATATATATAATATATATACAATAAATTTATCATTATTTCCTTCCATTTAAATAATATATTAAAACTGATTCACATCACTTTGTGATGAAGTAGACTTTCGTACAGGCGAGAAACATTGTTGTTTTACCACAGAATAGAATTAAATAATTTATATTATATATTATAATTAAAAAAGTTCAATTATTTTATTATTATCATATATATAATTTAATTCCTTCATTATATTCATTTTTGAGGGGTGGTGATGGAAAATAAATTTCATCGGTCTTCAATGTAGTAGTCCACTGTACACACAATTGAAGGTTCCATCTCCCATTTGATGGAATAATAAATTGATGTATGTTATGAAACTAAATAAATATAAAGTAATTATATGTTATTTACTAATGATATTATATTATAAAAGTTAAATATGATTTTAATAAGGTGTAAAAGGATAAAAATATGATCAGTTAAGCATGTTTACTCTTCATCAGACAACCTTGTTAGGTTTACACAAAAAGCCTTCATTTGAGGGTTTACTACGATAAATAATTCAACTATGGTGGGTGGATGGAATAAATTAATTCATTTGAGTAGGTAATAGTTGAACTAAATGGTTTTGGAAATCGAATTATGAGAGGAGAGTGGGTGCACTCTTATAAGTGAGAGAGAGGACCTAATTAAAATACTTGAAATGAAAAAGGTGTAACCATGTTTTGAATATGATAAAGGAAAGAAAATAGATCATTAATAAAATTTATATTTTATAAGGTAAATATATATCCATAAAATAATAATTTTAAAAGATTTCAGGTCATTATAACCCTTATCTTTTTATTTTTACAGCAGTTAATCCTGTTTTAACCCATGGTAATTAATTTTTAATGTTTCAAAATTCATTTTGTCAAAAAATTAACTTGAAAATTTTATATAATATTAATTATTATTATTTTAAATATGGAATCCATTTTAAATAATTTAATTAACAATAATGTAAATTTTAGTTAAAATTAATCCTACAAATGCGACGAAGAGCTGTTTTCCAAAAAAATCATAAGAAAAAAATCCAAGATATAAAAAGTCAATATAAATTTGATTAAACTAAAATAAATTAGATTAATAATAAAATAATTTTACTAATTTTTCTTCCAATTAATTTTTACTCAATATGTAACATTGATAATTCATTAAATCAAATGTCATTTCTTAATGAAAATAAGTAGTTTTGACTATTAATATGAAATATAATCTTTTTTGAATATTTTAAAACATTACCTTGAAGAAAATTTTGATATGTTTGATCCAAAAATAAAATTATTTTTTAAAAATAAATATTATATAATAATAATAAAGTAATTTAATTTTTTTCACAAATATTAATAAAATTCATTTTTTCAGAGAAAAGTATTTTCGAAGAATATAAAAACATTACAAAATATTATATACTTATTTATTAATATATTAAATTTATTTAAAAAATATTTATATAATTTTAAAAATGTGTTTCCTCATATTCCTAATAAAAAATTTAACACCTAGGTTATAATATTCATGTTTTTGTACTAATATTAATAGTATATCACAATTCATTTATATATAGTATTTTGATTAACACAAGCTATCGCAGAAATTAAATTAATTAAAAAAATCATAAACTCATAGGGTATTATATTACATAACCCTTGAAATTATTTACCACCTCAAAATTCAACACTATAATATGAAAAAAGTTAGGATTATTCTACCTCATCATATCCTCATGTTTCAATGTAACTTCTTTATGTCTGTGGGTTTTCCACAAAAACTGACAAGGTAAGTTGTCTTGTTTTATAGAAATTTCTCTCTATGAAAAAAAAAATCTCCACTATTTGTTAATCTAAAGAAAGATATTTATCCACTGGTATGATATTTGAGATTAGTACATGTGATGAATCAGGTATGTACTTCTTCAAGAGAGATACTTCGAATACATTATGTACTTGAGAGAGGATTGATGGAAGGGCCAACTAACAAGCCACCACCCCAATATGATCAAGAATTTCCATGGGATGGATATACCAATGGCTTAGTTTCCCATTTTTTCAATTATCATTATATTATTCCATCGATAAATTTGTATAAATATTTCATTACCAACTTCAATCTATGGATCACACTAGTGATTGAAAACATAACATTTTTTCATAATTTGTAAAGCTCTTATGTTTTGTGGAATGAATTGAAATTTCTCTTCAATTTAATCAGCTAGATCAGGTCCCAATATATTTTTATCTCAAATTTTATACAAGTACCTTTTATTTCTGCACTTATTTCTATATAGGTATTCATAAGGATCCATATGAATACTTTAGGGAAAGTTATTGGTTTATAAAAACTCAACTAGAGGAAGGTGTTGATCGCAACCACCTTTGAATCCTTGAGAACAAGATTCAAATATTTCCTCTATGTTTTGATTTTTTCTATTAGTATGATCATCTATCTAAGGATGATACAGAATGATGAAACACAACTCTTAATAAATATCTTTTTGGATGCTTCACCTAAACATTGTAGTAAAGCTCAGATCCTGATTAGATATAATTGAATGTGGTACTCTATACATGTATAGAACTTCCATAATATATACTAAGGAATGGTTATCAAGATATTAGTCGTCACTTATATAAATAATGTTTGACTAATTTTAATGATAATTACTGCAACCCATATGTCATTATTCCCTTTAAATGTTTTGGGGTTGTCCAATGAAAAAATTCCTATTGATGTATTTTCATTTCTAGTATGTGTTATGGTTGTGACAACCCCTAAGGCTTTGGTCTCCCAGCCTTAACATGCTAAAATTCTATGAATTGAGATACTCAGCAATATCATTGTAAATTCTATACCACTAAAAATACCCTTTCAAAACTCTATACATCATTTTACTTCTAGGATGAGTAGATAATGAAAAATACGAGGCTCGTGTCACAACATTTTCTTCAAAGTGGGTATGGATAAAATAAAAACAGGTTTATTAATACTTATTATTCCATCAGAATCACGTTTGAACTCAGGAATATTTCCCACCTTTTTTTAGCTCTAATCCAACCTTCTTCCCTATTTTTTTCCTCACATGGATATATGGTTGAACAGTTATTTGAGAAATGTAGGATTTATACCATTCCTCCAATATTTTAAGATTAGACTTTTTAAAATTCATAAATAATATATATTTTCTGATCCAAATCATAAATTTTATGGAATGATCCTTTTTAATCAAAGAAGTGACCACCTGGTTTACTTTTAAAAGTAGTCATTTTTTGAGTAGAAATAGTCTATAATCAATTTCAACCACCTTTTATATAGCATAAACAACTCCTTATATGTGAATATATACTTTAAACTAGTTTTATCATTATATAAATCTCACATTACTCTATATATATAGTTTCAAAATTTATTTAATTAATAAACTATTATACCTAACTCCAAATCCTATGTTTGGTAGTTTTTCCCATGATACTTCAATTTTCATGAGGCATAAATAATTACTATGAAATTCATCATGATAATTAAACCAAATACCTTCTAGTATACATTACTATAGATTACTAAAAATTCCCTACTATATGGTAATATAATCATTTGAGCACTAACTAACATTATATCTTGTTTATTAAAAGATTCATCACATTTTTCTATCTATAAGATCTTGGCTCCCTTCCTAGTTAACATGGTGAGTGGACTAGATATTCCTAATAAACTCTCCACAAAACATTGTTAATATCTCAATAAACAATTAAAACTAAGGATCTATGTCATAGTGGTTAGTCTAGGACAACATTAAATAACATATACCTTTGATGGATAAAACAATACACCATATCTTGAGATTATATAATCCAAAAATTAATCATTTTGTAGACAAAATGTTCACATTCTAATTTTTTTCATAATTTTTATTTTTTCCATGAGTCATTTGTCAAATTCTAAAGTGATATTAATGATCTTAATCTATGTTGGAATATATAATAATTTCTTCTAAAAATACTATTATAAACTAATAATTTTAATCTCTAAATAATATATTCATTAAATCTATGAAGATAAAGGGAAAATAATTAAGACCGAATGGAATAATTTTATATTCATAGCGTTCATACCATGTATGTAATTATATATTAGGTATAACAACCATCTTGTGCCTCAATTGATGAAATCCCTAACAATGTAATGTCATGGAAAATTATGGAGCTCCCTGAAATTGATCAAACAAGTCATCAATATGGGGTAGAAGATACTAGTTCTTTATCATGATCGTATTCAACTCTCGATAATCAATATAGAGTTCCATAAAACAATATTTATTCTTAAAAAATTATGGTGAACCTTGTTATTACATACATGGATAAATTATTCCATTTAAATGATATCTTAGATTATCTTCTTCAATTCATTCAACTCAATCGGGTCCATTTAATAGGATATATTTAAAATAGGTGTGGCACCATGTATATGTTTAATTTAGAAATTAACAATACATTTCATTGGAATAATATAAAACCCTTCTAAAAATAGGTAATCAAACTCCTAAAAATACGCATATTATTCATGATGAGTATCTCCATGACACTATGAAATAAATACCCATTTTAAATTGGAATCAAGAACTGTAATATGGATGTGTTTTTTATAGGATGATTATATTTAATGTCATACTGATAGAAAAGAATAGTTTTTTAGAATATAAAATATGAATTACATTACTAATAAATTTATGAGGGGATCATATTGAAAATTTATATCTATTACAATTATAACATCAAATTGAAGCATAGTGAGAATAACCAGATTTGGAGGAAGTACATTCCCACAATTACAACTAGAGAAGAATCATATACATGAGATTTTATCATCAATCCATTAATGGTTTTTATGGGAAATTCAACATCGAATCATGAGTGTGATACTGTGATATCCTTACAAAATTATTCAAAAATAATAGAGTTACTAGATCTAGAGTGAAATAAGATATTAACATTTCTAGAGTAGATGGTATGTGTGAATTTAATTTTGATGTTATCATACCTCACATCCGAAATAGACATCACATGATATTTCATTTTTTTATACCATTATTAAAGTATGATAAAGTCAATAATTATCATTATCATTCATATTTGAGAACTTGTTATCATAAATCCCACTCAATATACATTTTAATCATTAGATAATGGGTAGTGAGTTAGTGGTTGTCCTTTTATTTTCCATTGTGTTCACTAGCCCATTCATTTCCATTTGAAATCAATGTTCTTTATGACCAAACCATACACATTTAATTAACCTCCTAGAAAAATTCAAGAAAATCACATGATATTTATTCCCACATTTATAGCCTATAGATGGCTTGAATTCCTTTTGAACATGTGATCTATTCAGGTTTTCATGAGATAAAGTATTATTTACCCAATCAAAACAATGAGAATTTTGGGAATCTCTAATTCCCATTTACCCATTGAGCTCATAGAAAATGATTTATTTATATATTCTAAATCTGCTTATATATAATTACTTTTAGATATATGGTTTTAGGCCACAAAATAATTGACAAACCTTTCATTTAGTTTAGATTACAATACTAGAGGTGTACATCACATGTCTTGTAAAACATACTTAATAGGTATCCATAGATTCACTATCTTTATTCTTCAACTCAAGGAATTAATTCTCCACATTTCAATGAATAATATAGTGAGTTTAATTATTGAAAAATAAACTTTATGACTCTTCCCAATACATAGAGTAAATTCCCTATATTTCCTAATGTTCTTGATAAGAGTTCATAAATGATCTGTTTCACCTTCCAAATTTTAAACAACCAAAATTTTTGTTTCATGTACAAAACAATGAATAATGGAAAATATATTTTCAGTAGTATTGATCCATTTCTCACCATATAGTGGATCTATGGAACAACTAAAATAATTCAGGCATTGTCTCATGAAGGGCTCAACCGAACGTTTTTATCTCCATTTCCAATTTTCATGTTTAGTATGATTCATAGATTGAGAAAGTTGTGTGTATATAGAAATGTTATTTTTTATTCCACGTCTTATAAAATTTGGATCATTTTTAGGATAATAATTACAATATTTTTCATATTCAATATTAATATGGTTCATTCACGTTCTTTCTAATTACTTAAACCAAAAATCATAGTGTTTGAACCAATAATCATATTGGGAAACCAAATAATCATGAAAAAAATAATTTATAGTATTTATTGAATCATGAAACCTTAATTTACATCAATGAAATCTTATGTTCAAACTAGGTAATTTATGGTTATCTATTCAAATACTTCATGTGGGTTTGTAATGAGTTTGTGAATTAATAAATAATATCCCACAAGAGTTACAAAATATTCATGTAATAAGGCATATTTCCGTACACTAGGTGATGAATTAGTCCATCACATGGAACACTTTTTTTTGGGATTATTACCCTAAGGTAAATCTTTTATAGACCCGCATATATATGTATTGTCCATAAATTGATGAAATTTCATGGAAACCTCTCCCTCTATCCCTCACCAAAATCCCAAGAATTTTTATAGTACTTTTAATTACACTTACACTTATACTTAGAAATAACCATTGAAATATCGGTACACATGTCCATAGACATATCACTAGGTATATCACTTAGTATTTCTCATCCTAGCTTAAAAATCATAACATAACCATTTCTATTATTCCAACTATAATGAACAAATAATATTATACTTATATATTACATAATAATACATTCAGATTCAATTAATTTAAGAAACACATACCATATGGCCATAAATGTTTTCTTCCATTAGAGAATAGAAAACAAATAATAAAATTTTATGAAATATATTTAACATATCCCATATTTATCTTCCAAATTCATATTATTCACTGAGATTACCTAAATCCATTCTTAGAAACATGGGGGAATGAAAACATAATAAAGGGTGACCTCATATTCTTGGTATGGGTAAACATAAAAGATATCAAAAAATTATAATATGAATGTATAAGACAAGAATTAGGGTATGATATTATGATTATAACATAAAATGTTTAAATCGACCCTATTAGGGAATATAAAAATGATCCTTGGAATAAAACATTATCATTTAAAAAAGGCATGATCCAAAAAAGTGAGAAATCATCATAAGTTAATAATGAATGGTAAATTCATGTCCTATTAGTGTGACACCATGATCAGTATAAAAAAATTTCATACGACAGGGTTAAAATCCATGACCCCCAAACAAAAACAATCTTGGAATCCAAAATTATTTCCCATTTTACAAAAAAATTTGAATCATCACCTATATCCCATATTGGATCAAGCACTTCATCCTATTTCCCATATAGGATCAATTATAGTGGATTGTTTTCCACCAATATTTCATGAGATATAAAAATTTAACCAATTAATTAGAGTTAGGCATAGGTACTTACCATAATATACTGAAAAATATATAATTTTATGTCACAAGATCATAAAATAGTCATCACAACATAAAATATTGAAATGAGTTCAGTTTCATAAACAATTAATTAAAGCATAATTTATATAATAGAAAAAGGGTTATATAAAAGTTTTATAATATCATAAATTTTGGAAAATAAAAAAACATAAACATATATTCATAATTATAAAAAATCATAGATATAAATAATAATGATGGTATCTCAGGGTTATATCCCAATTAAATCATATGTAACATCAATAGATGTCATCTTAGATGGAAAATTATTTTGAAATTTCAATTAAAATATTTCATGAGGAAAATAAAATTTCCATTTTAAAAATAAAAATTTCCAAACAAGAAATCAAAAAAAAAATTATAAATCCTTTTTTTTAAATATCTATGGAAAAATTCAAATTTCATCTTAAAAAAATAGTTTATAAAATGGAATTTTTTTTGTTAATGTCGTACAAGTTAAAATAAATCATTCATTTCACACTGTTGTAAATGGTAAAGAAGTAATTAATTTAAAATATGATATGAAGGTTTCTTTTAAATAATTTTATGTAAAATTCAATAATGGATAAAAATGAAATTAAAAATTCATGTAAAAATATTTAAAAAAAATTATGATTTTTTAGACAACATGGTTATAGAAATAAATGGGTTTTTGAATGAAGACATGAATAAAACCCGTTTTACCTAAAAAAATATTTTTCAATCATGAGTATATAAAGAGAAAAATGACAGGAAAAATTTATTCTAAATAAATAACCAGATGATAATTAAATTAATGAGTTTCTAGAGAGAGATATCATAGTATTTCCTCATCAAAATCATAATCATAAACAATCCCAACAGATAATGTGATTGTAACATAAAACTTTTACCACTTGGAATCATTTGAATAATAAGGCCCATGAAATAAATACAATTATAGGGATATTTATATGAATAAATTTATTTATAATAAATAAAAAAATACATTAATGGGTAGTATATACACCACAAAAATAATCAAGATGTGAATATGGCATGTGTCCTAAGGAAGTAAATGTGAGATGAAAATCCCTTACATTTGGTGTTAACATTCATCCTAAGGATTTTAAACAAATTTATAAAAAATATATTATAATTATGAATATATTCATGAACCATAATCATAAAAATAATACCATAAGTGATTTTGATGGCCTTTTATTATATTTTTATTATCAATTTTTGTAAAAATCACTTGTTGGGTTATAACTGTTGTGTTTTTCATATATGTTTTGGTTTATAATACATGATTAATTTATTTTGATTGTGGTTTGATAACATAATGGATTTTAACAATGATATAAATATCATAAATATTCAATATATATGTATTTATAGTTATACATTAATATTGGATATAGAAAATATAATACACAGTTCGTGGAGATAGTATGTCATACATAAACATGAATGTTATTTCCGATTGATTAAAAAAAGGAATGAAAGGTAGTTAAATAATATATTAACATTACATATTCTTTTATTATGTATTTGATAAGAAATATATACATTAAAATAATCCTTATAAATTTCAATGTCAAAATATAGGTGAAAAATGTATCAAATCGCTTTGTGATGTGGTTGTTCGTTGTACACATGAGGGACGTTATATTATTACCACAAAATGGACTGTAAAAAGGTATATGTGATATTATAGATTGAAAACTTATAATAATTTTATAAATTATATATATATATATATTATATACAAAATTATATCCTTTCATGAGAGGTAATGATGGAAAATGAATTTCATTGGTTCGTGAAGTGTTATGATCAACACTTTCATTTCCCATTTAATAGAAGAGGAGACATACATAGGTTATGAAAAAACCCTAATAAAATATATGTATATATTAAATATGTATTTTTTTAATAATAATATTCTAATAATTTTATAAGGATGTGGATAGAGAAATAAAATTAAAATGCTTGGTTGAGATCATTACCTCTTCTTCAGAAAACCACCTTAGGTTAGCACCATAAGCCATAATAGGTGGGTTTCATAATTTATATAATCAATATAGGATGTGTTAAGATATTTAAGGAATTAATTTTTTTCAGTAATTGGCCAACTAATACTGTTTTTTTCAGAATTACATCGGAGAGGGTGTTCCCTTTTATAAGTGATGGAGAGGACACACATCGAATATTTGAAAAATATATATATAAACACATTTTAAACATGATATAAGGGTCAGAAATGGTTCATTATCTAACATTAGATGATATATGGTTGTAATATGAAAATAAAATAGGATTCAGAAAAATGATCTAGGCATTATAACCCTTATCTTTATAGTTTAACCCACGGTAAACCTATTTTAACATTAATCGTGGTAATTAAATTTTATTGTTTTTAATATTAATTTTGAAAAAATAGTTTCCTTATTTAATAATAATTATGATGATTTAAAATTTGGAGTCCATTTTTCTAAATTCAATTCTCATAAATTGATATTTTTAATTTAAAATTGGACCCGTAGATGTGATGAGAAAACAGTTTTCCAAAGGCAAAATCTTTATATAATGTTTTAATCTAAAAAATAAGTTGGAATAGGAATCCAATGATCTAAATTTGATTAATAATAACATAATAAAAATAACTATAATTTTAGTACATTTGTAAAAAAGATCTATCTTTATTAATTATTTAAATTAAAAGTCAATTAATAATATTAATAAGTATTTTTCACTATTCCCTGGAAAATAGAACCTTTAATAATAATCTCAAATTTTCACCCTATGATAATTTTGTTATTTTGGTTCAAAAAATTATTTTTTTTAAAAAATATTACATAATTTTGGAAAAAATTATTTTTTGTTTTTTTTATAAAAAGAAATACAAATCATTTAATGAGAAGAAATTATTTTTGAATCACATAAATTATTAAACAAAATTATATATTTATAACTGTATTATCCTTATCTAAAAACATTATACAAAATTTTATAAAATATATTAGTTATATTCATAACTCTAATTGTATCATCTATGTCATAAATTTTATATTTAAATTGTAATATTAATTTTATATAACTATTTTTTAAAATATAGTGTTTCACAAAACTCAAGCTATATAAGAAATAAAATTTATTAAATAAACTAAAAAAATATTTGACACAATATGAATAGATATAAAACCCAAATAATTATATAATATGTCAATCACCTCCAAGAAAGTAGGATGTCTGAGCCAATGTCCTTATTTTTGAGGAGACATTACATACGAAAGAATCCAGTTAATCGTATATATAAAAACTAATATGTGTGAAATTTATTAAATTAAATTATTTATGTTAATAAAATAAATTATAAAATTAGGTTAATATTGATGAAGAAAAATTCTTTTTTTGTTATCCCTATAATTCAATTCCTGAAATGAAAATATATGAGAATCAATTTTTATATAAATCAATGAATTCACAATATTAACATATTATAGACAATATATAAATAAGAATATTAAAAATTAATTAATTAAATAAATAATAGTTTTATATAATTTCTAATAATGAGAAATTATTTTATGATGAATTAATAAATAAACATTTTTTTTTATTTTTATGTATATTCAATAAATTTGAATACAAATATTTTATATTAATTTTATAATACAATATCATTCAAATTATTTTTTATATGGAAGTCATTTTAATAAATTTTATATCATAAAATAAAATCGTTTTATATTTAAATTTATATTATGTAAGAATTTTATGTAATCAAAATATAAAATATTATTATTTTTTAATCCTTTGATCATTTCAATTATCAACACTATTCTGAAAAGTTTAAGAAAATTTTTAAATAAAACCCTTTTAATTAAAATATTAAAAAATTAATCATTATGAAAAATTTATAATCTTTAATTAAAAAATATATATATTTTACATTATTTCTTTAATTATAATCCATTTATATATTACATTTATAATTTTCTAAAAAAAATAAAAAAAATTTAAGTCCATCCATGTAATAATAAAGAAGGTATTTTAATATTAACTCTAAATAACATGGAATAATTATTTATAAATGTCTCATAAAAATTTTATAAGTAAATTATAAAATTATAATGATAAATTAATATGATAAAATTTTACAAATTAAAAAATATCCTCAAAATTACTTGTATTAGTGATTATAAAAAAATTTATAAAATAAAATTTTATTTTACAATTGAAATTAAATGAATATATTTTTTCTTAAGGAATCATATTTTACTATTTAGTATCAATTATATGTTTTGATGAATATTTGGTTACATATACAACTTTTTAAATTATCATGCATTATTTATGATAGACAATGAAATCATTAAATATGATACATTGTCATATTTTATGATTCAAGGACAAATTTTATTCATAGTATTAATAGTTATTTTTGAAACCCATAGTAATATATATTTTCAAATACCTTTACCAAGTTTCATATTCTATGACATATACTAAACTATAGTTTTTATACTAAATTTTATGTCTACGAAATGAAATATGATAAGCATTATGAAAACATAAAACATAGTTTCTCAAATGATTTTAGGAATAAAAATGCATGGAAAAGATTTGTTACTATTGAATGTGTGGTAAGAACACCTTCCCTCATATGAACACATCAACCATGATATTCATATGAACCTATCAAAGCACTGAATTACCCAAACACATGGTCGAAGAAAATATTTTCATCTATAAGGTTTCTTCTATGTACAGATCTTCACATAATCACCACTCTTACATGGTTGTTCCTTGGAATAAATAAACCCATTAGTTTTTTCTTTAATATGGTGGTAATGTTTAATATCATATGAAAATCAATTATCAATGATGTTTAAAAGATTAAGAAACCATGAAACCATGATCCTGATTTAATCCAAATGAAATTCATTGAATACTATATATTATATCATACATACCATTCCATATAAAAATACAACAATTGATTTCAATATTTTTTGAATGGTAATGATTATCAAAGGAACAACCAAATGGTTCTTCTCTTCTATGTGATTTATTATTCATACCTCCATGATATTCTAGTATCTCAAAAGTAAAGTACTATGCAGTGAGATGACTTTGGAAATGAGTATTTTTTAGTTGAGGATTTTCAAGTGGATAGTGCACACACAAATCCCAAGATCTTGGACTCTATTATATAGTCTTCAAGTATGAACCATAATCCAATAAACCATTCTAATAATTTACTTATACATTTTTTAAATGTACGAGTAATGTGTTGAGTTATATCACATATAACTATTGTCGTTAAATCTTCTATCCATTTCGTCACACATAATGATTAATTAATTATTTCTAATCATGAAAATTTAAACAATCCTTAAAACATAAAATTTGGATTCTAAAAATAATAGTACAATGATACGTTATAGGTAATTTAATCAAAAATATAAATTTTATACATATTATATTACATTAGTTTGATTTAATTCCTAATTCTCTACTCCATGTTATGTTTGTTGGAAATATAACCTCAGGACTGATGATAATGGTTCATTATAATATTCACCGAATTAAAAGTTAATATTAATGTGAGTATTAACATGAAATCCCATTTATTGGAATATTATATACCACCATCATTAAATAATATTATCCCCATTGAATCACATGAAAATAAGATTTTTGTCATATCTCCATCAATGAAAACATGTACTCTCATTGGAATTGTTTATGTTTTTGACATAATGATTAACTGTGAAAAGGATAATTTTTTGACAAATATACAAATAAAATGAATATAAATATTGAGATTTCAATTATATGAGATATGAGATTCATTTTGGGCAAACAAGTTATGTAAATAGTGATTTTTTTCTATACCGAGATAAATGTTCAATTGAATTATTGATGAAATATAGAATAGAAGATTAAAACATCGTATCTACACCCATGGTTGATAAATAAAATATAACAAATTATAATGATGGATGATAGGTCAATAAAAGTAAATTTAGAAGACAGATTGGATTAATATTGTATTTAACAAATTTAATACCAAAAAAGTTTAATTCAGTGAACTTTTGTGATGCATTTTAATGTGATCCCAAGTAATCACATTTTTAATATATCAAGTGAATACGGAGACACGTAAAAGGGATTTTGAATTATCGACTTATTTATAAAATATGTTAAGAGATAAATCTATTTGGATGCAACAGTTATGAATAATTTGTAGACAATCCTAAAATAAAATTAACATCATGAGGTAAATTTTTCTTGGGAATAAGTGGTTTGATTTTTAATTCAAAATGAAACATTTTGTAACCTTGATTACTAGAGAATCTTAGTTTCTAGTTTTTACCCATCCATGAAAAAAAAATTGGATTAGAGAACTTTAACACCCTAATATTTTATGAGAAAGATTAATTTTAATTTTATTGATATATTATGTTGTACGCTACACCAATATTAGCTTGAGATAAAAGAAACAAAATATTATCTTTCAGTATACACAACACAATTCTTAGATTTCATTACATTCAATAGAGAACATGTAAAGACCCATAATTTCTATGTAATTATTTTTAAATATATTGGAATTTTATGAGTCCGCGAAATCTGAGAGCACGCGATTCTGAGGAACGGAGTGCCCGGAATGATCCGTCGAAGTTTTTTTAAGCTTAAGTTAACGCGAGTAAGTAGTTTTCCTGAAAAAGTGTAATAAATATTAAATGGTTACATAGATTAGAAATCTGAGGGCACTGTTGCCCTCAAAATAGCGAGTTTACCCTAGGCGCGACTTAAGGATAGATGGCGTGGGCCTCCTGTGAGAAAACCCAAAAATTGCATAATTGTAAATAAAATAAATAAATAAATTATTTTATTTTTCAAATGCTTATAACTCACAAATGGTAACTCGGATTAAAAATATGAGACCACCACTGAACTCGTGAGGGTATTCTTTCTTTTACTAGATACTAACTTTGGCCGGCACTATCCACCCGAGAAATTTAGATTTTGGCCGCAAATAAAATAATTAAGAGACAATTATTATATTGTAAAATTTATAACTTCTAAACGGTAACTCGGATTAAAAATCCAAGAGTATCGTTGGGTTCGTTGGGGCGTGCTTCACCTTGGAAAAACCTATCCTTGACTGGCGCAGGTCAAGGGTTATTGATAATAATTTTTCGAACTTTTTTTCGTGTACATTCAGTAAACGCTCGAGTGGTGTTTTATAACATTTGAACCGGTGCTCGGAATTGAAATTGGAGGGCACCGTCGAACTTGCAACGCCAGTATTCGCTTAAGGATACTTTCACCTTGACGGTAGTTGGTCTAGGGTTAAAGTTAGTTTTTGGGTTTTTCATGGAATTAATAAAATAAAATAAACTTCATTTTATTTTATTTTGAGCTTTCATGTGGATATTTCTGGTGGGGTCCATCGGAGCTAAACCACTACATGGAAGTTGGAAGTGGGGACCAACACATCTTAAGCTCCCATGAGAGGTTATGGTGGTGGGTACCACCCAAACCATAATCTCTCATTAGAGTTTATGGTGGTGGGGACCACCCAGGTTTTTAAACCCCCTTGAATCCTCCCACTATTTGGGAGAAACCTCTAAAGTCCCTATTAAATGTGGGGGGGCCTCTTGGTATCCTCCCAATAATTATAGCCAACACACCTCTTAAATTGCAGCAACCTAATTTAATTAGCTTTCTCCTTTTAAATTTAAAAAACTGCATCATTGGAATTTACAATGGTTCCTAATAAATGAACCATCATAAATTCCAAGGATCGTTATCTACCTCCCTCCCTCTTCTATATATAGGAAGCATAGGAGGAGGTTTTGGGATGCCTTCACCAAGTAACGAAACGACAAGGCGATGAAGGAGACAGGAAACGACTGCGCTAGCCATGGACTCCGCAACCCGCGTCGCCATCACAACACCTCGGCTGAACCGGCTCACAGCTGTCGCCGGCCTCCCATGCACCCACTGGCATCCCGTCTCCCTGCTGGCCTCCCATGTTCCGGCCGGCACCGGCCACCCGCTGGCCTTCTGGGCCAAGCCGCCTGAGCCGTGCCCCTCGCGGGGTTAGCCGATCTAGCCTCATCCATCCAGGCTGAGCCGCCCGAGCCGTGCCCCTCGCGGCATTGGCCGAACCGGCCTCGGACATCCGGGCCAAGCCTCCAAGTCGCGCCCCAAGTGTGCCAGGCTGTGCCGGCCTTCCGTTCCCCTCACGGCGCCTCTGGGTCAAACTGCCCTTACAACGACGCACGGCCGGTCCACGCCCTCGTGGCCGGTCCGCACCATCGCACTACTCATGGCCTTTGCGGCCTGCTGGGCGGTGCCCCGTGGGTCGGGCTGAATCCAACGGATCAGGCCGGGTTGACCCAGACTGGGTTGGTCCAGA
Source organism: Viscum album (assembly GCA_963277665.1). Taxonomy (NCBI): domain Eukaryota; kingdom Viridiplantae; phylum Streptophyta; class Magnoliopsida; order Santalales; family Viscaceae; genus Viscum; species Viscum album. The sequence continues at coordinate 620,345,741 of OY728150.1, read as the reverse complement.
CCGGGTCGGTCCAGACCGGGTCGGTCCTGGTCAGTCCGACCGGGTCGGACCGGACCCAGGCCCACTTCGACCCATTAACGCTCCTTCAGCCATATCTTTGGCACCAGATGTCCATTTGAAGAACCATCAGTGGCACTGGAAATCATGGAGCGTGATGGTCCCTTAGAGTATACCCCACTGGATTTTGGGGTATAGTTGAGATACAGTAAGGTTGGATCGTGAAAAAATCCAACCGGGCCCCTGGGACTAAAAAGCTAATAACTCTCCGACCAGGTGTCCGATTGACACACCGTCTATTGTGTTGAGACCCCTATGACGAGGCGGACCTTCAGGATATTTCTTTGTGGGAATTTGTGGAAGTTTCTGTATCGAAACTTGGAGTGAGGAGTGGACCCTCCCGGAATCAATTGTGCTTGTGAGGAAACCCTGTGGCTGGCTGCTTTCTGACTACTATTCCTCGATCCTGTGTGAGTTCGACATCTCTGACTACTGTTACTGGCTCCTGTGTGGGTTCGAAAACTCCGACTAATGTTCCTAGATCCTGTGTGGGTTCAACAGTTCTGACTACTTTTCCTGGATCATGTGTGGGTTCAACAACTCTAACTATTGTTCCTGGATCCTGTTTGGGTACGACAGCTCTGATTACTGTTCCTGGATCATGTGTGGGTTTGACAACACTTATTACTATTCCTGAAACCTATGTGGGTTCAACAGCTCTGACTACTGTTCCTGGATCATACGTGGGTTCAATAGAATAGATGATTTAGTGGCTTCATCTCATCATCTCAAACTCTCTACATGAGTTGTATTTCTATGTGAGATGAGTTAGTAACTTTTGTGTTTTCCTCATGATTGAGATGGATTACTTGATAACTTAGGTATATGTAGGGGAATATACGTAAGTGGGGTTATCTGTTGATATCATACATTTTAGTTTATCCTGGTTGGATTTTTTGAGATATTGAGGGTATCAGGATTCCTACTGAGTAACGTTATACTCACCCCCACACGGGCTAAGCCCGCACCTCGTTGTGTTGGATATAGATGACAGACAACACTGATCGAGGCTGAGAGTACCAGGACTGGATGGTACCCAGAGGTGGACCATACGACTAGCCAGTACATGGAGGAGACTGACGCACGTGGAGTTCTATGGAGGTTATCTGTACCTACCCTTCTAGTAGGATTTTCTGGTGGATGATCTAAGAGCTGTTTTTCCCTTTTCCAGTACTTGTCCTTTCAATTTCTTGTACTTTACAATTGGTCTTGTATTTCCGACCCCTTTTACTTTATATCACTCTTTTGTTATACACTTTTACTTAGTGTTTTACATCCATCTTGTACTCTGTTTTGTGCGTTTTCAGGTTTTAAAGGCAATACCTTCCCAATTTTAGGGATTTATCCCTTTGGTTCTAATCGCCATCCCCTAGCCTATGGAAGGCAGGCTTGGGGTAGTTACGACACGGGCCCTGGGGGACGGGTCGTAACATACCTTCATCGAAATCTTACATTGTACCCAATACAGAGTTTCACTAAACAATGACATATTATTAAAATATTATTATTTAATGGGATATAAACTATCATTTATGAATAGTATTAAATAACATTTAAATTTTATATAACATTAACATTCATCTTTTGTATTTTCAAGAACATTATATAAAATCAAATTCAATTTTTCGTATAAAAGAAGTATTTTTTAAAAAAAGAAAATTTTTCCACCTTCTGATGGTGCACCAATTTTAAATCTAGTATTTATCAATTTTATAAATTCTATTTGAAAAAATAATCATCTTATTTGTAAATGCGACAAAAATATTTACTTTGGTTGAATTTTTGGTATTTTTCTGATAAAATTCATATTTTAATAAATAGTGATAAAATACTACATTTTAATTCAAAAATGTATTTTAATCTAATTTATTTATATAGTTAGATTATATTTATAATTTTACATAATGAATAATTGCACTATGTTTTTATCTTTTAATACAATTTTGTTCATTTGAAGTAATTTCACTTTTAAATTGGACATAAACACATGTCAATATTTTTATAGTTTTTACTTATTTAAAACATTCTTTTGGGTTTTGAAAAAGGGAATTAATTTTAAATTAATTTCTGCCAATCATGTGTTTTTAATTTAGAAAAATTGATTCCATATTTTGAATCACAAGATCCAAATTTTTTAAATAGTTCCTTTTTATTTTTTCATATTAGGAATAGTGACTATGTTTATTTTTATTTACCATAGTTAAAGGTAAATCAAGTAAATTAGTGTAACAAATAATATGATAAAGAGAATAAAATTACCCTAGAACTTTCCAAAATTCAATTGGATGAATAATATTATACCCTTAACATATCTAGTTCAAAACATAGTCATTTAAGGGTCACATGAAAATGTAAATGACATAGATATTAATAAAACCAATGAAAGTAAAAAAATGTCAAACTCACATTTCATATAATATAATAGTTTTATTATAGTGATAACAAGGTCATGTCTTCGAATATAAATAGTCCATGGATATATGAACTAATTAAATACCTCATGTTAATTTTTTTTAATTTTTAGGAAATAAATATTTATCGTTATGTTGTATACGTTGATGATGTAAAAATAAATTAATTGAGGAGAAATCAATAAAACAATTATTATTAAAGTCATAATATCACTAAAAAGTCTCAAACTAGAGACCAAATATTTTATGGATGCATATATCTCAAACATAATTATAAATGGGTCAATATAGATGACAATTTGGAACATTATTGAAAGGATTATGATATTTGTATTTTTTATTTAAAGTAATGTTAATGTTGTAACATTCATACATTAATAAGTATACTAGTTTTTATATTTAATTTTTTAGCAGATAAATTCTAAAAAATATATTCTCATGAAATATATTAATTTTATATTTATCATAATATTTTATTTTTAATTTTTACTCAACAAATAATTATATTAAATAATTACAGAAAATAATTAGAGTAATTATTGTTTTAATAAAGATATCCAATAAATGTTATTAACAATAATAAAATAAATATATTGGGGATAATTAATATTTATTATAACTATTATAGATATAATTTATGTCATAATTATATTATAAAATATTTGGTTCAATGTTAACTTATTATCTTAATAGTTGTAAAAATCAGTACATTAAATAGTGTCAAAATTGACACTTTTGATAATTTATCCAAAAAAAATTCATTAAATTATTTAAAAATCAATTTTTTTAAAATATAGAATAACTATTTTATGAAAAATGATGTTATAAATTAATTATTTATTATGTAATTGACATAAAATAATTAAATATTTTACCCTTTTAATATTGAAATATTTGTTACCCTAGCAAAAACGAAATAGAATAACTAAGTGTTAAATTGAAAAGATAAGGTTTGAATGGATGTATAAACTTACATAGAATTTATTGGTTTAATAGATTACAACTATATATCATCTCATATAATAAATTGGTATATTTTTTATGTTTTTGAGTGGGGTTTTATTTTATTTTAAATTAGTATGTTTGAGGCTTCCAACATTGCCCTTCATCTCAATTATACAAGGGAACCTCCTCCCCCATTTCTCTATAACTCATAATGACCTCATGTTCGTCCATAACCTACCCATTTCACTTCTAAACTTCCCTAGTGATATTATATATGTTATGGCCTTCTCAAAAGGACATCTCTTGTACCAATAAGAAGAGATCTAAAGAGAGCATGTCAAAGAAGATGTAACCTTCTCTAATGAATCTTTCATAAATCATTCTACTTCTACTTTTACATCATGAATTTTTTCATTATATAATAATAACTCCAGTATAAATTACATACATATATTTTATTATAATTATTAATCAACCATATTAAACTTTAAATTCATCCTAAGAAAGACGATCTCACCATGCGTGTGTACGTACAACTTACTGTCTCCACTACATGGTGTAATTTGTTATTAAATAATACTTAATTTGGATGCGTATATTAGTAAGTATAATGGATTTAAATAATTAATATAAAATTATATTATTAATTTACAATTAATATACCATCCAATTAAATAATATTTAACCATCAAGGGAATGATACCGTCGCTCGTGTGTACGTACGGCTTACCGTCTCCACAGTGTGATGAGATTCATTCTCCATGTTAACCATTCAAGAATGACTATATGGTATTTATAATAAGTCAACATGAAATATATGACATAATAAATCTATTGGATATATATATATATCATTTTTTTAATTCAATTCAATTTAATTCAATAAGGAAATTGAAGCAACGTTCATCCGTACGTACGACCTACCATCTTCATGAACAATGTATTTTATTTCATTTATCTAGATATAATATATATTTATATACTAAATATATATGATATATAAATCATGTTTTACTTTCTTAATGTATGTAAATCATGATCAATGTAAAAATATCAATAATAAAAAGTAAAATCACATATGATAAATAAAACGATTATTACAGAAAATGTTGCTTTAACATGGAATTGATAAATAAAAATTAAATATAATGTCCTAAATGAATAATATATGGTATAATAAATATTATTATGGTAAATTTAAAAGTTAATATTATGTTTAAATCCGTTATACAGGAGTTTTAGACACATACAGAAGAAATCAGACCTAAGGTAAGGGATAACTTTGTAAATTTCATTTTTAGCCAAGATTGTTTGTTCGTAATTATTAAATGGTGTATATTTATCTTCTACATCCATGTTTCCTAAATATTTGTGTCAAAATAATCTGTATATAACTATATAATATTAACCATTAGTAATGTTTTACTCAATAGTATTAATGTGATCTTATTTCATTTTCGGTATGAGGTACTTTTTTGATTTTACATCAAAAGTTTGAGAAGAATATTTTTTAACTTATACAACATGAAATTATTTATACCCTTTTATAATGTATAATTTCTTGGATTCTTCCATAATAAACATAAAAAGTTACTTTAAAATAAATTTTTTTATTCTAAAATTGTGTGATATTTTTAGAATAGAAAAAAAAATTCAAGAAGAAATGATATTTTCCTCAAATATTAATTTCAAGTGTTTTCTCAAAATTATTTTCCATATAAGATGATAATCCTTAAATAGGGTTATATTTCTAACCCTATTATTACTATGATTTTATTTTTATAATTATGTAATGTTATTCAGGAAATACATTTTTTATATCAATTATGATGGAATGATGTTTAAGAAACCCATTTTTTCATGGGTTATGCTACGATGAATGTTTTTTATGATTTTGTGGAACACATAAGAATGGTTTCAATATTATATGGGTGAAACCTATATCTCCATCCAATTCATTGGGTAAATAATTTTATCTCTTTAGATAAACATGACTGGATCGACAAGTAAATATAGTTCAGTAATACATGGCTGGTATAGTAAGTAAATCTGGCTTAGTAATACATGGTTGGAATGACATGTAAACCTGATTTAGTAAAGGAATTTTTCCACTATGATTTTCTTGGTAGCAATGACTTAGCTATTTTGGAAATCATATTGTGAGCTTATTTGTTTTCCTAAATTCCAATATTTATGCCAATGCTATTTTATGATGGTTAATGTTCTCCTATGATTTATTCCCTTGGTAAACCAAGATTTATTTCATGAATCATGATTTTGATATTCAAACATCATGTTCATGTTTTTACATTCTTATATTTGTAGTATGTTTTATATTCTCAATGTTTACCCCTACTGGGTATTTTATCTCACCCTTTTTATGTTTTCTTTTCCCCATTATATAAATACATGTTTTAGGTAGGAATAGAAACAAGGAAGATATTTATAGGAGATATTGAATATCTATCACCAAGTTAGAATATTTGGTCCCTTTTTTACAAAGACACTAAACAAATAAAGTTTTTGTAGTATGTTTTTATAATATATTATGTATTCATAAAAAAATGTAATGTTCATATATGTCAAGATTAGGTCATTATAATTGGTATTAGATTGAAGGTTTATTCAACCTTTGGAAACTACAATCTGAAAACATTAGTGAGTTCCCTAGATATATTTCTAAGGTATGTCTCGGGATGTTCATAAGGGTAATTCTAACTAAATGTTTCAATCCTAGAATTATGGTAATGATCATGAATAACCTAGGATTAAACCTAAGATGTTAGATATTAAAATTACTTTCCCTTGATTATGTTGTTTTCCATGTATGATTTTCTCCTCTCGTGCTATTATTTTTGGGTTTTAAAAAATGATTGGAAACAAGAGGATTCATGTTAATGAAGAATATGATGGACAATGGAAGGATATTCTTCATGAAAAACCCCCTAAAAGGGGATTTGGAAGGTAAAAAATCATTATTAATCCCAATCAACATTATTTTATTATGATAAATAATATAAACATTGGTGAGTTTCCTGATCCAGCTAATAAGAGAATGATGGAGTTTCATGGTTATCATTGAGGAAATAATTTCAATTTTACTCATTTAAATCATGTGGGTAGAAGAATCAAGGAGAATGATTCAATAGAACTAGAAGATTATTTGGGTGTGGAATGGAAGGACACAAATCCAATAATTATAAATTTAATGTTTCAATTAACACAATGGACAAGTATAATGGTATTTCTAATACATTCACAATGGTTAAATGTTTTAAATGTGTAATTTTCGGGCCTTAGGAAAATCTATTCCGTAAGGGAAAATATCCTGAACAGAATCAGCATGGTCATACGGGTAGTATTTTTGTTGAAAATAATGACGAGACTACAAAGGATATATGAGATGAAATATGTGTTGAAGAATAAAATGAGGCATCTCGGTCAATGTTTTATGAAGATAGTGGAATGATTACATGATTATCTAGAATAAAGTTGTATTAGAAATTTTATGGTATTACGAATTAATGATACATCTAAGGATTGTTACAATATTGTTTATCCATAAGTATTTGAAAGTATAAGTTTACTGATATCGATAACCAAGAAATGTGATTGAAATATTATTGGAAAGCACATGATATGCGCATAATGAAGGAATAATGAGATTATGATATTTTTTATAGTATTAATGACCTCATGACTAATATAAAGAAAAAAGTGATATCATGGTTTGAGAGTATATAATTTTTGGTATTGTTGGTGTGTGAAAAGAGTTAATAATGATAGAATGCATGTTTTCATTTAGGTTCTATTATAATTGATGTTATTATCATGTTTCAAAAGAATACTTGATTAAGGTATTCCAATGTTTGTAATGTGGCAACAAAGAACTACCCTATGAGATATGGGAGGTAATTGTTATATTAGTTTAGCTAACCTCTTTATAAGGTTTTATATTTTATATTTTTGGAAGGATTGTAATGTTATCCTTTTATGGATAGTATAAGTTATATTCTGATTGAAGATTGTTTGATTAATATATTTTCTCACTATAGGTGGACTTATGAATATTTGATTACATGTGCCAACCATTTTGTAGAGACAGATGGAATGACCTATCATTCTATCACATGATCTGCTAAAACATCCAGAATGAAATATATCAACTTCATTTCATTAAAAAAGAGATGATGTAGAAATTTTTCAAGGCATGAACAACAGTGATATTGTTCCAAAATCAAGTAAGTATTTATTCTCATGAAAAATTCAACTCCTTTATAAAAAGGATCTTCAAAACCAAAAATTTTATCCTAGTACCTTCTTATCCAATGAATCAGATATAGCAATAAATCTTCACATATTTATGACTTTTTTAGTTAACTTTCTCTAACCTTATTCTTCATAACAATCCAATAGAAATCAGTGGTTATATTTCTTTTCCATATCTATTCTTTCACTTCCCTTTTATGTTCACTTATGTGGAAACCCAGTGATGAGTTACATTGGGTAATCGTTATGTTTCTAACATTCTTTTTTAAAAGTAATTTTTAGTATTTTTTTCAATTTAGGCTTCTATGAATGAGACATTCAAGTTTCAAACCTTTTATAACCCCAACAAATTTTAAGGGAAAATTCATTTTAAGGGGGGTATAATGTAATGCCATGACATTTTATGAGATAAATTATTTTTATTTTTGTTGATGCCTTTTGTTGTACACTACACCAATATTATCTTGTGATATACGCTACACTATATTATATTCCATTATATGCAACAATATTATTGTCTTGTGTTATACGCAATATCAAACTTCCTCGATGGCTAGCGTTGTACTCAATTTTGAGTTTCACAAAATAATTTTATATTATTAAAATAATATTATTTAATGGGATATAAACCAGCCATTATTAATATTATTAACTACATATTTAATTTTATATAACATTTGCAATCATATTTTGTATTTTCTAGAACATGATATTAGAATAAATTCAATTTTTTAGATAAAAGAATTATTTTTCAAAAAATACAGTTTTCCACCTTTTAAATCTACTTTTTAACACTTATATATATTCAATTTGAAAAAATAAAAACACTCTTTTGAATCATGATATAAAAAATTACTTCAGTTTAATTTTTGGTATTTTTCAGATAAAATTCATATTTTAATGAATAGTAAAAAATACTGCATTTTAATTCAAAACTGCATTTTCATCTAATTTATTTGTATAGTTAGATTATATTTTTTATTTTATTTTAACTTGGAAATGAATATTATTTTATCATTTAATCCAATATTTTTCATTGGAAGTAATTTCACATTTAAATTGGACATAAACACATGTCAATCTTCGGATAGTTTTTACTTTTAAAAACTGGCTTTATGGTTTTGACAACAAGAATTAATTTTAAATTAATTTATAGAAATAATTTGTTTTAAATTTATAAAAATGGATTCCATTTTTTTAATCATATGGTAAAAATTATTTAAATAGTTACTTTTTATTTTTTCCATATTAGGAATAGTAACTACGGTTATTTTTACTTACCACAGTTAAAGGTAAATCGAGTAAATTAGCGTGAAAAATAATATTATATGGACCATAAAATTATCCTAAAACCTTAACAAATTCATATTTTATGAATTAAATTATACCCTTAACATATTTGGTCGAAAGTTAGTCATTTAATAGTCACTTTACATTGGAAATTACATAGATATTAATAAAACCAATGAAAGTGACAAAATGTCAAACTCACATTTCATATTAGAATAATAATTTTAATATATGGTCAACCAGGACCTATATTCAAACATAAATAGTACATGTAATGATAAAATAATTAACTACATCATGGTAATTTATTTTTAATTTTTTGGAAATAAATAATTTCCTTAATGTCTTATACATTGATAATGTAAAAATTAATTAATTGATGAGAAATGAGTAATACAATTTTTATCAAAATTCTAATAACCATTAAAAGTTTAAATAATATGAAAAAATATTATTGGTGGTGTATATCTTGACCACAATCATATGAGGGTCAATATAGTGACCATTTGGATCCTCATAGAATAGATTATGACATTTATATTATTTTATTTAAAGTAATGTTAAAGTTATCACATTCATACTTTAATAAGTATAACATTTTAAATATTTTATTTTATACTAAATTAATTCAAATAAATATATTATAATGAAATATATTAAATTTATCGACATCATTTTTTTTTTTAACAAAAAATAAGTATATAAAATAATTAAACAAAATTACTGTAGTAATTATTTTATTAATAGAGATATCAAATAAATGTTATTAACAAAATTACAGTAAATATATTTTTGGAGAATTAATATTTTTAATGACTTTTATAGATATTCTTGACCTCATATGAATTTAAAAAAATAGTTGTTTCGATGTTAACTTTTTATATTAATATTTTTAAAAATTAATAAATTGAATAGTGTAAAAATTGACACTATTGATTGTTTATCAAAATTGTGTTTTAGTAAATTATTTAAAAATCATAAAACATTTTTAAAAATATATAATAATTATGATTTGTTCAAAAATGTTCTAAATTATTTATCTGTGTTTTAATTTAAATCAGATTATTAAATAATTTCTCCATTTGATATTGACATATTTGTTTCCCTAGTTAAAATGAAATAGAATAACTGAGTTTTAAATTGCAAAGATAATGTTTTAATGGATTTATAATATTGTCTAAAATTAAATTTTTTATGATATTACAACCCTAACTCATATAATATTTATTTTTTGGATATTTTGGAAGTTTTTTAGTGGGGGTTTTTTATTATAAATTAGTATTTTTGTGGTTTCCAAAATTGACCTTCACCTCAATTTTGAAAGGGAACCTACTCCATCATTTCTCCACCACTCATTAAGCCTTAATTATCTTCTATACCCTAACCATTTCTTTTATAAAATTCCCTAGTTAAATTCTATAGGTTCTAGTTTTCTCAAAATACCCAGTCTAGTTCAATTAAGGGAAGATCTATATAGAGTAGGACAAAGAAGAGGTAATCTCCTGTACTGATTGTTTCAAATTTCATTCTACTTATACATATACTTCATGAGTTGTTTCAATATATAATATTAATCCAATATATCATCTATAATGATATTTTATTATAATTATGAGACAAACATAATCAACTTTCTATCCATCCTAAGAAAGATGAAATCACCATTCGTGTGTACGTTCGACTTACCATCTCCAAGCTGTGGTGTAATTTTTTATTCAATAATAGTTAATTTGGATGGATATACATATGAAAATAATGGATGTAAATAATGAATATAACATGATAGTATTTCTTTAAAATTCACATATCATCCAATTCCATACTATTTAACATTTTGGGGAATTCTATCGTCGCTCGTGTGTACGTACGACTTATCATCTCCAAGACGTGGTTAGATTTGTTTTCCACGTTAACCATTAAAGAATTATTGTAAGGAATATATAATAAATTTGAATTAAATATATTAAATAATAATTCTACTAGATATATATATTTGTCTTTTACATGCATTAATTCAATTCAATTAGTAAATAGAAACATCCTTCATGCGTACGAATGACCTTCTATCTCCATGAACAGTGTATTTAATTTCATCTATCTATCTATTATATATATTTATATACTGAATATATATGATATATAAATAATTTTTTACTTTCTAAAATTAATTAAATAATGATCTATGAAATATTATTAAGAAAAAATAGTCAAAACACGTATGATAAATAAAACGATTATCACCCAAAATGTTTCTTTAGCAAGGAATTAAAAAATAAATGGGTAATATATAGTCAATAGGGGTTCTTATATGGTATAATAAATATTATTAAGGTTATTTTACAAGTTAATAATATGTTTAAACCCACTATACTATAGTTTCAGACTCATATGAATGAAATCCAACCTAAGGTAAGGATGACTTTGAAAATCTTGTTTTTATCTGAGATTGTTTATTCATAAGTATTTACTAGGGTATATTTAACATCCAAGTCCATGTTTCCTCAATATGTATTTTAAAATAATCTTTATATCCTTATATAATTTTATACACTGGTGAATTTTTACTAAATTGTATGAATATAGTCCTTTTTCATGTTTCATACGTGTTATATTTTTGGATTTTCAGGAAAAAGTACTAGAAGAATGTTTTTTAACTAATATGGAAAGAAAGGATTTTTATGCTTTATAATTTCTTATTTCCTTGAATATTTCCCTACAATAAGAATAGGTTATTTTCACATAAAATTATTTCTTATAAAGTTTTATTTCATTTTGAGAATGGAAAATGTTTTTGAAAATGAAAGGATATATTCCTCCGGAATTAATTTCAAGTGTTTTCTCAAAATTATTTTCCATCTAACAATATTTAAATAGTGTTATATTTCTAACCATTTTATTACTATGATTTTATTTTTTTAAGATGAAATTTTATTTAGTAAATAAATTTTTTATATCAATTATGATGGAATGATGTTTATGAAACCCATTGTGACACCCGGACAGAGAGGCCACATAACAGGTGCCCCGAGACTAGTGGGCCACATGCCCTCAAGAACATCTTACCAAATTCCAGAGGCTGCTGACTAGTAGTGAGGGCCTAGGGTGAGTCCATGGGGGGAATATTCCCTCATTAGCAGAGTGTAGCAGAGAGTAAGGAATATAAAGAAATAGTAAACAATGAAGGCAATATAAATGATATAAATAAACAATGGAAGAAAACTGATGCCATAGATAAACAAGAATAACAATAAATGTATCTATTGGAGAAATGCTTATGTAATGTCATGTCACTAGAAAACTGGAAATCATGGATAAAATACAACATGAGAATCATATTCCACAAGGTAAAAGAAAAAAAGACAACTCCAAGAATCCTGAGGTTCTACTCGGTCATCTGCTATCAAGATCCTTCCAGTAAGCACACAATCAAGTGTTGGAAGTTGTATGCTTTCCTTTTTCCACCCCTTCAGTCATATAATCTACTCTGGGTACCAAAATACTCCCAAAGAGGGTGTGAGATAAATCTTAGTGGGCCACCACCAATGGTGTCTATAACATCTTGCTGGTGTAATGGAATATAGTAGTGTGCAGGCATGAATATATAAGGTAATGAAAACAATACATATAAAAAAATACCCATGTACCTTCTTCATCCCTTGGTTGGTGTCTGAACATGTAACTTGTTAATTAATTAAGTAATTACCATTTAATTTTAATAGGTCACGTGAGGTATAGACAATACTAACATCACCTCATGATAGTGTAAGTAGTGACGATCTAAAGACGTAATAGGGAAACCTGAAATGGATATCTAGTGAGGGTGTTCTAGTGTAATAACCAAGGTAACATATACTCACGGAAAGCTAACTCAATAGTATATGAGTCTAGATAAGTGATAATAGTGTAACCAAAGGATAATAATCCACGTAATTCCATAATAAGGTTCCTATTGAGTCCAAGGAGTGTATCAAAGGTAAAACAGGGATAAGAATGGATTAGGTCCAAGAAGTGTATCCAATGCACCTACTTGTCAATTCTACATCAAAGGAGTGTATCTACGGTAACTAAAAATAATTAATGGAGATCTTATGGTGGTATACAAGGAATACAAGGAATATACAAGAGTGTAATCTTGGAAGGTATTGACCCATGAAAACCGTATCCTTGAATCGGAATAGGGTTCCCAAGATCCAAGGTATTCTCCACTCAAATTCCAAGGTGAGCTCAAGTCAGTCCATTCATATTTGATATAGTAATCCTAAGATGATTCATTTTGTTAATTTCTTTCCTTAAATTGGTGCGGATTGGTCAAGTAGAGTTGAACCATTTATTTATTGGTCCTAGTGTAGTCTCTCATTAGTGTGGATAGGCCAAGTAGCATTGAAACCATTAAATTATGTCTTAGTTAACCATTAAGTCATATTCAATAATTGAGGTTCACTCCGCTACCTTCCATCAACATTGAAGGGGTGATATGGACATGTAACCAATATTTTTGGGAAAATATTCCTCACGGTGTCCTCTCGATATGTTTTGGGTGTGGTTGTGTTATTTTATAGAGCCAGATGACTGCGAGTGAGTATGGTTGTTGTTTTCCTAATAACGATTTTAAAGCTGGCGATGTTTCTTGGTGTTTTCCAGATTGTTTGGGTTTTAAAATTAGGATTTTAATGTCGGAAAAGGGTGTATTTCTTCATAAGAGGTAATTTTATGAAGAACATTGAAGAAAGTCGGCAAAGGATGGGAACCGCCTACCATAATTCATATGCAGCGTACCATGTTCTGAGAATGGTACGCAGAGATGCGTGAACGGTACACTATAGCAGTTTGTGAAATTGAAAATAGTTCATGGTGGAAGGCAGTGCAGTATGTGTATGGAATGATGCCATGGGAGTAGATCAACCACATAGTAGAAAAAGCAGTATGCTGACAGTGTATGAAAATGGTTTGTGGGTGGCTTGCGGTTCGCGGTGGAAGAAGGATAGGTATGCGGGGGTGGATGAATTGAAGATGGGGTAAATCATGGATTAACGAATTTTGTTGATATCTTTTCCTATATAATAATTTCTATTCCCGCCATTTACTGTAGAGATCAACTATTATTATAGAAGATCTTTTTGATTTGGGAATTCAACAAATTCTGAAAGTGTTTCGCGTAGAAGTAATTCTACCGAAGGTGTTTCCGTGGATTCTTAACAAGCTAAGGAAGTCCAATATGCGGATAGAGGAAGTATTTTATGCAGAAGGATTTGACTCGGTACATGGAGGGAGAATCTCTAGTACGTAAGAGGGAGATTTCCGCAAGTAGTATGCAGAGGGGGTGCTCCGGTACATGGAAGCGAAGGTAGTCCACAAACAGAGAACTGTTCGCGGATATAAGGTTGTTCACAGAGGCATAATTAAGGTAGTGGTATGTGAAGAAGGTAAAGGTTTGTGGGAAAGGCAGTGGTATGCAGAAGAGGTGATCCATGTACTAAACCCCATACTCAATATGCAGGAGGATCAAATGGTTTGTGATTTGCACATGGATGCTTGAAAAAGCTTCAAATGAGTTTGAAAAAGTATTTTCTGGAAACTATCAGTACCCAGGAAGGTGGAAATCATTTACTTTTCAAAAAGGAACATTAACAGAGCATCTACCTATAGTAGAGGATGCATGAATTCATGAAAATTAAGGGACCTACATTTCCATAAACTGTGTTTCACCCACAAGTCCATAAACTATGAGTGGAATCCTTTCAAAGAGCAGTAAGCGAAGGAAGAGGAATAAGGTGACCATTTACACCAAAAGTGAGCCAGAGAAAGAGGCATAGAGAGTCACCATTGGGAATTTAGTGAGAAAAAAATAATCTTTGTAAAGGAAGTGATCCTTGGAATATAAGATATATCCATAACATTGTACTCATTATTGTCCGAGAGCCTTAATGAATTTTTACATCGACATATTGTCATAGTATGCTCCTTAGATGTAGCCCAGTGAGGGTGAACCAAATAAAATTTGTTATGTCCTATAAATGATTTCAAATTAGGTTATATATATTTCTAAGTGAGGAATATGGAATTAATTTTTGTTTAAAAAAGAAACAAGATCTAAAAGGGAGAATGTTTTAACATGTCATACCTTGATTCACCCCCCCCCCCTTAGGGTATTCCACCTAGTGGACCTAACATTTATTCAATCTCATTTAATAAGGCTAATGAATTTACATATTATAGTTTATTTTCCCCATTAAAAATTTAGTAATCATTTGATGAACATAACTTAGGCGGGACATGTGGTGAGCCAACATGATACATGCCATTATGAAATTCTCATTTAATTAAAACCATTTATTATAGGAATGCTAACCTTTAGGAAGGTCAAGAAAGGGCAGACTCAAATGGTGTCTCAAATGTGTCGAAACACTAAAACCCAACTATGTTATAACCATTGACATGAGGTGGATTGAGTTTTAAGTTTAACCACTAACAACTAATCACATATTTTGAAAGTTCATAACCATATGATTATAACACGTATAAGAATGGTATAAGAATTTAAGATATGGTAACCGATGTGGTTTGTGTGCCCCACATGAACATTCCAAAGATAAACGAACATTAGGGATCAGTTATAGACTACCCACAATATGGTTGTATGATACTCCTCCTCCAGTATCGGCTATTGATTTTCCTCAGATCGGAGTAGATCTAGGAAAAGTTGAAAAAAGATCACATGGGGATAGTTAGGTCGAGGGTGAATGAGAAGAAGAATAACTAAATTGGACTCAAGTATATATCGTTGCACATCCATCATGATGAACATAAGCTTGATCAGATGTCTGATGAAGGAGAACTCTCGATCCCTAGTGTTAGCCGTCAAAAAGATCCAAATTGAGAGTAAAATATGTTAATCCCAAATAAACTCGAATTAGATAGGAATGGGTGACTTAATTATTTTATTAAGATAAAAATATGGAATTTACCCCTAAAGTAACCCACACACAGTTTTTACACACATTTTTTCAAACAGTGTGCAAACCAGGTAGAACGGTTCTTCCCGAAATCACATCCTATGCATGGTTAGATCAAACCATACGCCAGCCATGCATAGTTAACTAGTGAAAAGGCGTATTCACACAACTAGACCGCACGACAGTGCACCAACCGTACAAGGTGGTTCTGTCTGAAAAAACAACATCTACATTTTTTTCCAAACAGTGCATGAATCCTACACAGTTTACAATAAACCGTGCGTAGGGTCTGTTTTCCCCAAAAGATGGGTTCAAAGCTCCAAACAAACCCCGGACACCCATTGAACCTTTACTAACTCATTAGGCATTCATATTAGGTCCAATGTAAGTATATATACTTATAAAAAATAAATCATCCATATTTGATTGAAAAAAATGGATTCTTACAGTCTTCCCCACTTATAGAAAATCCCTCCCAATTTCTCCTTCGAAGGGTAAAGAAACACTTTCGGAGAACAAATCTATCCACTGAGTATGTACATCGGCTTCCCTCTCCCATATCTCATTCAGTACACTGATGTTCTTCTATAGAACACATAGGAGAGGGACATACGTGCCTTAGAGAACCTTTGTGGTTCAGTCAATGATGTGTATTCTATAGTCATCAAAAGTAGCATCAGAATCTAACGCAACATCCTCAGGATCAAAGCTATGCGACAATCATCATTATATTGGAGGATCTATGATACATGGAAGGAATATTTCATGGTGCATTACCACTGAGGTAGTAGCAACCGATAGGCTACCGACCAGACTCTCTCTATAATTTTATACGGCCTGACATAACATGGCGATAGCTTTTCTTGATTCCTTAACCATCTATGCCCTAGCCTGGGTGATACCTGAAGGAAACCTTGATCCACAACCTCAAACTCAAGAGGTCATCAACGGATATTGGTATAATTTTTTTCTAGATTAAGCAGTATTCATACACTTTCTGATCAGCTGAACATGTTCTGAAGTCTCCTAAACAAGACAAGGACACAATAGGGCTGCCTCACCTAGCACTATCCAGCCCATGGGTGAACGACATGGCCCAACATATAATGTCTCAAAAGGATCCATCTGGATTGCCTCTTGAAAATAGATATTATAAGAAAACTCTCCAAGTGTGATATACAACTCATAAGAACCACTGAAATAAAGAAGACATGCCTGGAGAATATCATCTAGAACCAATATCTTCTATTCAGATTTTCCATCAATATGAGGGTTAAAAGATGTGATTAAAAGAACCTGAGTCTCCATAGATTTATACAAACCCTTCCAGAACCATGATGTGAAATTTGAATCCCTATCTGAAAAGATAGTATGATGAACCTCGTGTATTTGTATGAGCATACAGATATATAGTCTTCCAAACTCATCAACTGATAAAGTCTCCCATATAGGAATGTAGTGGGACGATTTCATTAGTCAGTCAATGACTACCCAAATATCAACGTTACCCATCAATGACCTAGGTAAGATAACTAAAAAATCCATATAATCATATTATTATTTCCATTCTAGGAATAGAATTGGCTGTAACAATTCTGTATGCCTCTGGTGCTCCGCCTTCACCTACTGACAATGTTGAACACATAGTAATAAAGCCTGTAATATGACATTTCATCCAAGGCCACCAATACTGGCGTCACATGTCTTGATACATATTCGATATTCCTAGATGAACTACCCACTAAGAAGCATGGTAATCATTCATCAACTCATCTCTCATATCATTAGGAACCTAGATTATTCCACATAGATGCAAGATGCTGTCTATGTCCACCGAGGAATCTAGAGCTGGTTTATCTCCTCATATACTCTCACAGAGAACCAATCCTTCAGAATTTGAAAACTTCTTACTCTTCACCTATTCAAGGAGGGAAGAGGGAATTGTTAAATTTAAGAGTTAATACTGCTCATGATAGTCATGAATCTCCAGATGATGTTCAAAAAAGAGGGCCATTAACTTCCATTCATCACTGGCTTCCTACACGGTATGTGCCTGAGTTTTCTGAAAGATTGCATCAACGACCACATTTCCCTTTCCACAAATATAGGAAAACTCAAAATCAATGTATTATAGATATTCGACCCATATCTACTATTTGAGGTTCAATTCACACTGATAAAATGTATACTTGAGGCTTTTGTGATCTGTATACACTAAACAGTGCTAACCCAAAAGATAATGTCTCTAGCAACGTAAGGCATGGAAAACTACTGCTAGCTCGAGGTCTTGTGTCAGGTAGTTTATCTTCTGAGGTCTCAACTACTAAGATCCATATTAAACAACATTCTCTTCCAAAATAAACACTACTCTAATGCCAATTCTTGATTCATCACAAAAGATGATATAACCTTTACCAGGTTCTAGAAGAATTAGAATCAGTGTTGAGACAAGCCTCCCTTTCAGCTCCTGAAAGGATTTCTTGAATTCTTCTGAGCATATAAGCATAACTAACTTCATTTTAAGTCTAGTAAAAGGTGAATAAATATATAAGAAGTCCTATACAAAATGATGGTAATATCCAGCTAGCCCCAAGAAACTCCAGATATCAAACACATTCTTGGGATGCTCCTAGGAAACAACAGCACTAACATTTTTAGGGTCAAAAGATACTCATAATTATGAAATAATATGATCCAAGAAGTGGAATTTGTCGACCCATAGGTCACATTTAAAAATACTGGAATAAATCTAATGCTCTCTCAGTATACTCAGAACGATCTCAAGATGTTTTGAATGGTCGTTATAAGCGCGAGAATACCCCACGATTTCATCCACAAAGACCATGACAAAAGAGTCAAAATAGGGGTGGAAAACCGTATTCATAAAATCCTTGAAAATGGAAGGATCATTCGTAAGACCGAACAACATAACAAGGTACTCATACAGACCATACCTTCTACAGAATGTTGTATGAGGTATGTCTGAGGGTCTGACTCGCACATGATGATAACCCAATATCATGTCGATCTTAGAGAACGTCTTTGCTCCTCGGAGATGTCCAAAGAGATCATATATTCGAGGAAGTGGATACTAGTTCTTGACTATAAGATATTTCAACCTTCTATAATCCTTGCATAGGATAAATGTTCTATCCACCTTTTCAAAAAAAGCATGGGTGAACTCCAAGTGGCTGTACTAGGCCATATAAAGCATTTGGACTCTAGGTCCCCTATCTACCGCTTAATCTCATGAATCTCATTAGGTTATATCCTTTATGGAGGAATGGACACTGGAGCTGCTCCCAGATCAAGCCCTATTGTAAACTCTACCTCTGTCTTAAGAGGAAATCCAGAAAAGTCTTATGGAAAGACTTCCCTAAAACGATCAGCAACCGGAGGAAAATCGGTTGGAAGAAAACCCTGATCCTCCGTGAAAAGATTTTCAATATAAGATGTCACATCACATAGATCATGGTGCTTAGGTCCCATTCTCCCTACATGGATATCCCAATCACCTTTGAAAAGATAACTATTGCCTTCTGAAGATGTAAAAGAAACCTGGCAGTGATAACTGTTTAAAAAATCAAGATAGTGGACTATCCAGACCATCCTGAGAATGAAATTGAATCCTATAATCTAGAGAACAATGAGATTACACAAGAATGGGTGTCTACCTACCTCAAGGGGATAGACCATGTATTGGTGTATGCCCTCCATTGGTATTTTCAACAATGTATCAAGGGTCATTACACCATAGTGATACATTATCTCTAGTCCGATACATTCCATGATAGATACTGAATTAAAATAGTTTGAAGCACCTATATAAAAAAATAATAGACAATATTATAGGAAAATATAAAATTACCACATACTATAGATGATCTTGCATCATGCTCCTTAGGTATCGACTATAAGGAGTGATTTTAACCTGATCCATGACCCTGTACAATAGATGGATTACCACGATCATGATAGCTCTCCTGGCCCTGCTAGTGATCAATGATCAGAATACCATGACCACAAAATTCTCCTCAGCTAGACCTGACAATGCAATTCCAACTCCCCTACTGACGCAGCGTAAAAGAACTTGCTCCTGAAGTTGGTGCTTGACAAACCCTTTTACACTCGAAGCTGGTGTAAAGGTCCAACATAAACACTAAAGATGACCTATTCAGACGCAATATTTCCACTCTATTCTGTCTCTATCACATTGGGGATTATTATTACTTTGTTTTCCATACTGATGACTCACCACAAATCTATTAAACATGATACTATGGATGCCACTTCCCAGATGAAAACCCATTAGGGAATGTTTCCAGCCAATAGAATAACTATTGGCTTGACACGACAATGATCAATTAAATTCTACACTTATTCCATCCATTAGGTTACACTCAGTGATAAGGGCTTTCTCAACTGTTGAAAAACTATTTGGAAGGAGAAAGAAATTCACATGAGTTCGAATGGTGTACTAGAGCCCATCCTCAAAATGTATGGCACGCGAAAGCTCATTATCGGAAAGAACCATTGCACGGTGCTTAAAATAAGTGAAACGTGCTAAATACTCTATAACTGACATAGAACCCTACACAGGATGCATGGAATATCTACCTATGCTAGCTCTCAGTGCCTGAGGAATTAATTGATCATAGAAGGCAGTCAAGAAATCAACCCATAACATGCCATAATGATGGTCGGCCTGGGTAATCACATCCCACCAACACGTGGCCAAATCCTGAAGCATGTATGTAGAAATATCGAATCTCCACGATGGTGGTGTTTCTTGATTCTCAATGATATAAATCCAAACCTCTAAAGAAAACTCTGATGTATAAGTACTGCAATACCCTAAAAAAGTAGGAGGATGTTGCTGCTACAACTCGTGAGTCAGATTAGCCATCGTAGGTGTAACCCGTGGAGCACCTTACATGGACTACATCACATGTATGAATCTATCACCGACTTTGGAATCAATACCTATATCAGGTATAGTAGGTGATGCCTCAATTGTAACTCTTGTAAGTAAGACTGACAGCTTGGGGCCCACTTTTTCTACAGCATAGTCTTCACCACCGTCTTTATGAATGAAACGAGGATGATACAACGACGTTGGTCTACAAATGCAAAGCACATGACTTATAACAAGCATAGAAGCATATAATAACATCACTAGCAGAAATTTAACATAATTAAAACTCACAACCCATGTCATACTACACAAACTACCAACATATATGGCCAGGAATTGGTAATAGATCAAGAATAAGTTTCATGTCATTTTACAGTTAATTTCTATGTTCACTCCTTTACTTATCCTAATCATGATAAGGCGTGATAAGGATGTGCAAACAATTTTTTTATTTTCTGTATTCACATTATAATGGATAGACATTTCCAATGAATCAGTTCCCACACACCTATCACATTAAATGACTCCCATTTCATTATATTATAATGGCTCGACTTAGTAAATTACTCATCCCAACCCATGAGGGCCCATACACCTCATGAATTAAGACTAGAAACCACTAAATCAAAGCCAAATAAATAAAATTATAGTCAAACTATCATAACATCACTCAACAATCAAATGAATATCTAATAATGAAAAATAGCGAGATGCACCTATATGGCATGGAAATATGCCTGACATGTGAATTCTAGGTGCCTTTAATGATGCATGTAGCAATTCTCTTTTCCTTTATATCATTGTGTTAAGGATGAAATAAATTATCAATAGGTTAATAATCAATAACACCACACAACATTTTCATCACCCAATGGTGAAATAATGTCAATTGTAATAGAAAATATAGAACAATAATTATATTACGGGTAACATGGCTTTTAACCTTAATATGGGTTTGCGACGCCCAAGAATGGCTTATGACTAAGTCCAAAGAGTTATTATTCTCCAATATATTGTCTCCAAATAGTAAAGTAAGAAAAGAAACCACCTTTGATACCAATTTGTGACAACCGGATCCAGATTCCACTTAATGGGTTCCCCAAGCCTGGTGGGAATCTTGGCCTCAAGTGCATCTTCCCAAACACCAGAGGCTGACAACTAGCAGTGGGGGCCTAGGGTGTGTCTGTGGAAAGACTATTCCTTAATTATCATAGTGTAGCAGATAGGAAGGGATATAAATAAATAGAAAACAACTTAGAAAAAACAAATGATATAAATAAATAGTGGAAGAAAACGGATGCCATAGATAAAGGAGAATAACAATAACTGTATCAACTGGAACAATGATGATGTAATGTCATGTCAATAGAAAACTAGAAATAATGTATAAAAGATAGAGGTATAACATATTCCAAAAGGTAAAAGAAAACAAATACTACTCCAAGCATCCTGAGATCCTACTCGGTCATCTGTTATCAAGCTCCATCCTATCCTCACACAATCAAGTGTTGGAAGTTGTATGCTTCACTTTATCGACACATGTAAACATTTAATCTATTCTGGGTACCAAAAGGTACCCAGATATGGTGTGAGATAAATCTTAGTGGTCCACCACCAACGTCGTCTATAACATCCGGCCCATGTAATGGAATTTAGCAGT
This sequence comes from Viscum album, assembly GCA_963277665.1. Taxonomy (NCBI): domain Eukaryota; kingdom Viridiplantae; phylum Streptophyta; class Magnoliopsida; order Santalales; family Viscaceae; genus Viscum; species Viscum album. Next base: position 620,323,241 of record OY728150.1, on the reverse strand, counting down.
GTGCATGGAAAATCATATATAATGTAAATGAAATAATACATGTAACTAAATACCCAAGTACATACTTTGGCCCTCATTTGGTGTCTGAACATGTAACTAGTTCATTTATTAAGTAATTACCATTTAATGTTAATTGGTTACATGAGGCATATCAAACACTGACATTACCTCGTGATAGTATAAGTACTGAAGGTCTCAATATGTAATAAGTCAACCAGAAAATGATATCCAGTGAGGGAGTTCTAGTGTAATAACCAATGTAATGTAAACTCACATAGAGATAAATAAGTATTATCTGAGTCTATATATGGGGTAAGAGTATAATAAAAGGAGCATAATTCACGTAATATGACAACAATTCACCTACTGAGTCTAAGGTGTGCATCCAAGGTAAAATAGGGTTAAGCAAGAACTAGGTCCAAGAAGTGTATCCACGACACCTAATTGTCAATGTTGGATCCAAGGAGTGTATACGAGCTTTCCTGGAATAATGAAAGGGGATTCTATGGTAGTATACCGAGCATCTAAGGAATAGAAAAGAACCAGAATCTAGGTGGGTATAAACCAAAGAAAACTGCATCCTTGAATCGGAATGGGGTTCCCAAGACCCAAGGTATTGTCCTCTTAGAATCCAAGGGGTTCTCAAGTCATTACATTCTTATTTGATATTGTAATCATGAGATAATTCATTTGATTCATGTATTTCCTTCCATTAGTGTGGATAGGTCAATTATAGTTGTACCATTTATTTATTAGTCCAAGTGTTGTCTTCTGTTAGTGTGGATAGGACATGTAGTGTTACAACCATTTAATTAAGTCTTAGTTTACCATTAAGAAATATTAAATTATTTAGGTTCACTATGTTATATTTCATCAACATGGAAGGGATGCTATGGACATGTAACCTTTATTCAATCTCTTTTAATAAGGACAATATATATATTTACTATACATGAAATTCCATATTTCACATCTAGTAACCATTTGAAGGGATTACCTAATGCGGGTCAAGTGGTGAGCATACATGGTATATGCCATTATAAAATTCTCATTTAACAAAAAATCATTTATTATAGGAAGGCTCGCCTATTGGAGGTTCAAGAAGGGGAACACCAAAATGGTGAATCAAATGTGTCAAGACACTAAAAACTCAATTATTTCATAACCTTCGACATGATGTATATTGAGTTGTGGGTGTAACTACTAACAACTAATAACATATTTTGAAATAGCATAACCATATGATTATAACAAGTATAATCATGGTATGTGAATTTAAGAGACAGTCCTGGATGGGATATGTGGGACCCACACAAACATTCCAAAAATTAACAAACATTAGGGATGATTTATAGACCACCCACCTTTTGGTTGTATGATCCTACTCCCCCAGTATCAGACCTCGATTTTCTTCAGATGGGAGTAGATCTATGAAAATGTGAAAAATTCGTACATAGGGATAATTAATTCGAGAGTGAAAGAGAAGTAGAATGACTAAAGAGGACTTGATTACATTCCATTACGAATCAAATCTGATGAACAAAAGCTCGACCAGATTCCACACAAAGGATATCTCTTGATCCCTAATCTTTGCATTCAAAAAGATCTAAATTTAGAGAGAAATAGGTCAATCCCACACAAACTCAGATTAGAGAAGAAGGGGAGGCATAATTAGATCATTAAGGGTAAAACTGGAAATTTACCCCAAAAATAACTTGTGCATTGTTTGTCTGCATTGTATATCAAACTGTGCGCAAACCATGTTGAACAGTTTTTTCCAAAATCACTTCCTATGCACGGTTTGATCAAATCATGCACCAGCCATGCACAATTACATGGGAAAAAGGGGAACTCGCATGGTTGGACTGCATGGTCGTGTGTTAAGTGTGTGAGGTTTCTCTGTTTGAAAATACACCTTCTACATGGTTTGTAAAATTGTGCGGAAATATGGCATGCTTTACTATAAACCGTCTGTGTGGTCGGTTTTCTTGAAAAGGAAGGATTTTATGCTCTGAAAAAGTCCCTGGCACACATGGATCCTTCAATAACACAATAGGAATCCATATTAGGTCCAAAGTAAGTATTTATACAGAAAAAATAAAGTATCCACACCCAAGTTAAAAACCCAATTCTTACACCCATTTTATATCATGGGTTATGATATGGTAAATTTTTTTATGTTTTCTTGGAACACGTAAGAATGGTTTCATTATGAGATGGGTGAGACCTATATATCTCCCTAGTGCATTGGGTAATGTTTTATATCTCATGAGATAAACATTACTATGATGACAAGTAAATTCGGTTCAGTGATACAGGGCTAAAACGACAAGAAAAAATGGCTCAATAATACATTGATGGAATGACAAGTAAACCTGGTTCAGTAAAAGAATTTGTCCACTATGCTCGTTTTTGGATCCAATGCCTTTTATAATATGGAAATCATATTTTGAGATTATTTGTTTTCCCCAAATCCATGTTTTATTCCAACACTATTTTTTAATTATTAATATTCCTTTATGACATATGCCTTACGTACTACCATGATTTATTTCATGACTCGGGATTTTTCTATTTAAACTTTATATTCAAGTTTTTACATTCTTATGTTTATAGTTAATTTTATATTGTAAATGATTACCCTTTCTAAGAATTTTAGCTCCCCCTTTTATGTTTTATTTTCTCTTGGATATAAATAAATTTTTTGGTAGGAAAATAAAAGGGGAAGATCCTTATGGGAGATGTTAAAGATATTTCACAAAGTTAGAAGAATATGTTTAATGTTTCCAAAGACACTAAACTAATATGGTCACTGAGTGTCTTCTTGTTTCATGTATTAAGTATTTCCCAAAATTAATATAATATCCCTCTATGTATGTCTTGGTTCATTACAAAAACAATTATAATACATTGAAATTATGATTCAATAGACATTGATATTTTTATACAACAATTAGAGTTAACTTGATTTATTTATGAATCTAATCCATAAATATAGATGAAAACTTATTAATTTAAATTATAAAATTATCCAATTTATGGTTTTCCTAGATATGTGATTCCCCAATACATTTATAGAAAATATTAGAATAATAATGTTTTCACCAAGACTATTCAATGGATTACAATTAAAGAGTTACAGTTGGAAAATAATGTTAAACCATTCCTTCTTAATGATATAAATTTGGTGTTTCCCAAAAAAATTATACCCTATTATCAATGGTAGAGAATGTAAAAAAAATTTACTAAACATTCTCTATGAAATAAAAATTTAAATTTCTTTCTTAAATGTGGAGAAATTTTGTTGTTGAATAATGGAAATAGAATAATGTTTACTATCCAGATATTTCTTTTTAATGAGTGATGGAATTCTATCAAAAAAAATTAACAATCTAATAGTGGGATTTAAAGAATATTTCTTTGATTATGAAATGATTTGTTGATTTTTTGAGAACTGATTCATTATTAGAGTAAAAAACTATTCCAAATAGTGTTATTGAAGAACCCATACAATTGATAAATGATTTTTATATTTTTTTTTTCAATACAATATGATAAGTATTATATAATGTTCATAAATATTTTGAGTTGTTTATATATGTTTTGAGAATATTTTTTAGAGGATTCAAGTATATTTAATTAAGTCCATTGTTTAAACATAGTACCATTGAGCTTCTAGAAAAATAGAAATTTAATATTTAAGATATCTCAAGCTGAGGTTTATAAATGTATGGGGGAATTACAATGCACCATAAATGATTTATTTCTATATATTTAGGATATCACTCATTATATATAATATGTATTTACTAATATATAGTATCTACCACTGAATATGTAATACCTTCCATAGAATACAATTGAGTAATTGAGAGTGTTCAAGTGAAACATAAGAGTAACTCTGATCATAAAAAAATATTTCTTATTTATAAAAATAACTCTATGATTACTTTTTATGTGGAAGATTAACATGTGGATTAAAAAGATTAAATCACTATATTTTTAAGAGTACGTATAATGTTTAAACTGAAATATAATATAATCTATAGGGTTATGTATGATTAAACTATTTTTTAATTAATATGTTATATTTAATGTGATGATGATGTTATATTCTTAAATGAATATATAGCATTATATTAAGTGAATGATCCATTTATCATGTTGATATTATCAGTGAGGTATTATCAAGAGATTGATCCTTGAGAAAAATCTATACAATGTATTAATATCCCTATAGGTAAATATTTATACAATAATGGATGTTGTGGGTCATTGTATAAGTTTAAATAAAATAAGAACAATAAGTTTTTTTGAGAAATAAATGATAATGGTTTAGAAAAAAAAATTGAAAAATTATAGGAGATTTGGAATAAATTTCTAAATACCAAAGAAGGATTATTTCAGGGTACATTTTATATCAAGTTTAAATATTGATCTTAATGCCTCATTTTTCAGGGAAGTTTAAAATTTTATTTTGGGAAACATGATCCCAATGATTTATAGAATAATTTAAGAATAAGGAAGTTTAATTATAGAAGAATATTGAAGAGATAATGATAAGAGAATTATGATGGGAGAAATAGAGAAGAGATGCTACTTCTATTATATGTTCTTAACATTAATCTTATTTAAGAATAGGGAGAATAAATTGATTAGTACATTCTGAAGGTTTGAGGATAAGATCATTCATTGGGGTTTAAGTATCTATAGGATAAAAAAGTTATCTTTATTCTTGTTTGAACAACATCTTGTTATTAAATGGAATCCAATATAAAGAAAACTCAAGATATATTTCTATTGGTAGATGGGATTAAATAAAGTATGATACTTTCCGTTATAGTTATAAATTTAAGATATTATTGATATAGTTGTGTTTCAGACATGAACTAAATGTTCCAAATACATAGTCAACAATACTAGGGGTGATCATTACAAAGATACAATGTGATCTTATGTTTCTATTTAATTCGATTGAATACAAGTGGTGGACCAATTTAAAGAGAGGACTATAATTTTAGTAAAACATAGTTGTTGATTTCCTAGGAAATAAATAGTAAAAATAGAGAGAATTATTTCACTACACTTTTGTAGTGTTTCACCATAAATTAGTTGGTCAATTATATTTCAATATTTTATAATTAGTGTACATTATAATCATATCACATAATAAATAATAATTCCCACTGTTGAGACTGTGTATCATAGACAACAACCCAATATTAGAGGTGGGATAATTATTCTCATATATATTTAGATTCTAATAACCATATTCGATAAACCAACCCTATTAAATCATCATAAAACCCAAACTGATGGTATATGTTTCATAATAAAACTAAATTAGCTTCCACCTCCATGTAAATATACGGTCCAAGTTTGATCTCTTATTGAAATTCCAAAACATAGCCTCACGTATATAATAACAAAACATACACCAACTTCCAAGCCAAAATCATCATAAAAATATATATATGATATTTCACTTAAAAAATCGATAGTAATATCATGTAATCCCTATGAAACAAAAAACTATAAATAGTATTGATTTTATCTCAAAGAATACTTTTTTGAACTGTTTTAAGATCCATGGATATCCTAGAAACAAAAAAAGAATTACCTATGAAATTCATCTTTTCATATAAAAATGACATTTTTTCTAGCACATTAATGAGTGGAACAAACACATGCATGAGAAGCCTAAGTTGAATAATAATCTTAATATCACTTTCATAGGCACTAATAATACTCTATAGTGCCCTACCTTGAGAAGAGGGATATGATAGATTCTTTACCTGACCTCTTAATTGATCACCATCTCAATGATAAATATCGTCATTCCACTTCTTACTATTTAAAAACCCATTAGTACACACTAATTCGTCCCATTAATCATGAAAAACATACATAGTAATCATGGATTTTTCATAAACATTCATAAACGTAGGAAAAAAAGTGTATAACTTGTGAGTAAATCAAGGGATTTAAAAAACTAAAAATGATGATCCTTAGTAGGTTTATCACTTTCTACAATCAGATAAAATGTGACAAAATCCTTGAACTTATCTAAAAAATATAGAATAAAAAATCACCTTGATTTATATCTATAAATGTATGGAAATTATTTATCTTAAATACATATGGATAAAACTATTTTATTTAAAAAATAAAAAATAAAAAATAAATCCTATGTTATTACATCAGTCCTCATTCTATGAAAAAACATTCCACCCGCACCTATTATAAGGACCCAATGTAAACATTACATAATCTTGAGTTACGTCATGAATTCACATTGAATATCTTTTCAGGTTCATATTTTTAGAGAATTAGTACATAACATTTACATTACATCTCAAAAACATCAATGTAGACACTTCTTCTCTATCTAGTTTTCCACAAAAATAAATATCCTTAAATAAAACTAGAGTTCTTTTCTTGATATAAATCTTCTTGAATACTTCCTTTCTCATACACTTCTTTATAAATTGTGAAAAACATTTCAAAAATATGGGATAAGAATAAAAATCTTAGTAAGGGTTATAAAATAATGAAAGAAAGCATTATCCCATTGATAAATACAAATCAAAGAAACCAATTATTTTTAATTATAACATACCTCCTGAAATCATAATATTTATGAATAACACATAGAAATCATAAATCATAAAGGTAAAATATAAAATCCATATCAAAATTAAATTTTAGCTATCAAATCTATGTAGGTAGTTACACTTGGAATACCCTTTATAGTATATTCCCTAAATCTCTTAGGAGAAACATCACATTTACCTCTGTCATGTTACCCAATGCATTAGAGAGCTATCTCAAGATCACCAACCCTAGGTTTATCATGGAACCACCTGTATATGTAAACAATTCCGAATAACCATTACATATTCATAACATGTAAAATATTCATAATGGAAGACAACATTTCCACGTTGAAATCACAATATATAATTTCATGATATTTACATAATCAATGCTTTATCAAACCATTTAAAACATTTAAAAAGATATTTTTGAATCAAAGTGTCCCATACCAATTTGAATATTTTAAAGGAATAAACATTTTAAACCATTAATATCCTTATAAATAAATACTTAAAACCATTTTTTAATCATGGACATTAATGATAAATATTTAGAGGAATAAATCATTAAACAGTTAAAACAATATTTTAGTTAATGAATTTTTAATAAAATGACAAACGCTGGAATAAAAATAATTGTGGAATAACATTTAATCAAAACATTATAATATCATGATAAAAAAGGGATTCATGAAATAATATTCCATAGGATAGTATATAAACCATATAAGAGAGAATTGGCACATAACAACATTGAAGTAGCAATGAAATGTAAATTGAGACAAAATCCCTTATAAAGATGGTATCCTTAAATTAAGGATAAATAAATGACATAATTATGTGTGAAAAATAATAATACACCCAATATAAGTGGATATTAATTGTAAAACAATCATATGTTATTCACATATATTCATAGCATGACATAATGAATAAGTAGATGTTTTACCCAAAGAATTGAAATTGGGCAACGAAGTTCCCTTACAGAAATTCGACAGCCTAACAACGTCACAATAAATATCAGAAAATGAGTTGATGAGAGAGAAAAATGGTATCTCATCCATTTGACCTGAAATTTATTTCAATAAGTATATATAAGAACATATCCAAACATAGGAAGATTTAAATCAAAAGACATAACAAAAAAAAGAAGTCTTTTAAAAAGAATAGGGTGAAAGGTTCCCTCACCGATTTGGTAACTTATGAAACATACACCCCATGAAAGAAGGATCCTAAAATAAATATTTAAATACCAATAAATTAAAGTATATTACACAATGAATACAATACTAGAGAGTAAATATTCCAAATAAAAGGAAATAGTGAAAAATATAGCATGAATCTCACGGGAATAGAAAGTGAGATGAAAACCCCTTACCACGTTGTAATTCAATCGAGTCGAATGAAAAAAAGTTAATAACCACGAAATTAGTCACAGAATACAATGAATATAAAGATAATCAATATTTTATACATAAAATGGAAGTACACAATACACCAATGCAATAAATAAGTGGTGAACATTGTAAATCTTACGGAATTAAAAGTGAGAAAATAAATCCCTTACCTCGTTTCTGACTTTACTCGTATGTTCTGTGTTCTTCTTGAATAATGAACATAAGTTAATTTATAATTATTAAAGAACATTTTTAATTTTTATTATTCCTTTGTATCACTTATTTCCTTTCTATAACAATTATTTAATTATTTGAGTTAATATCGGACATTTGGTCGATGTTTAGATCTTTAGTCAAAAATAAACTTGTTATAGTTACAAATTGTCCATGTGGTCAAAATTAAATTATCTCCTGAATGATATTCATGATTTAGATACCATATATATCATATATATATTCAGTTTATATGTATTTATAATATTCAATATCATTTGGAGTTAATAAATTAAACGCACCGTTCTTGGAGATAGTAATCCGTACGTACGCATGAACCCTACTTTCATTTCTATTATATATTTAAAGGGATGAAAACATAATAATAAATAGGTATATTATAATTATATTATAATATCATATGATATATATGTTACATAATCTCATTAAATCCATCTTTTATACATTCCATTTATGTCATAAACGAATCATATCACCTTTAGGGGGCGGCAGTCCGCACTTACTCAAATAAAATTATCGTATTTACACATATTGGAAAACATAATGGTATGTTTGAAAATAAAAATTAATTAAGAATAGAGAAAACATAAACATAATATATATCATATATAAATATAGTGCCATCTTAATGGCCATCATGAGCGGCGGTAAGAGATAATTGAACAATCATCACTTCGTGAGGCGTTAGTTTTCCATCCATAGAAACAATATGTTCTTCACCCATTAGAGGGATGTGTGTATAAGTGTAGTTATAATACTTCTCATAAAAAATTCCTAGTATATTGAGGATACTTGTTTTGTTATAAAAAATGAATAAAATGAGTTTAGGTGTTGGAGAAGTAAAATAAAATAAAAGAAGTTAAGAGAAACGGTTTCCTTTAATTTGGGTGACCCACTTTGGTTTGAACCAAAAAGACATCTTGAAGTGCCTTGTGACTAAGGTAAGTCCTTTAGGAGGTGGATAGGGATCTTGAGAGATTATTTGTTCAGGTATTTTAAGAGCCAAGATGCTTGAGAGGTGTGAGGAATGGGTTAGAAGTTGTGACTTTTTATAAGGTATATGATGGTCTATTTAGGAATGTTTTAAAATTTTATTTTATTATAAACCTAACTTTTATTTCAAAAGTTTAAAAACTCATTAAATTCAAAGATAAGATTACTAATGTTAGAAATTAAATTATACAATATGAATTGGGTATCTTTTGTAAATTTTTTTAATATTAATAATCTTATTTATTTAAATCAATTTTTAATGAGGTAAATACTACATCATTATTGTGTCATAAATAATTTAATTTATTTGAAGTATAAAAATTATAAAAAATACCATAATTCAGGAATATTTATTAGATTTATAATGATTATTTATATTATAAATGATAACTTATATAACCCCATGTAAAAATTGATATACTAAAAGATATTTGTTAAAGCCATTTTTGTCTTTACTTTAAGTTAATTAAAATAAAGTGTCATTCTCACGCTTAAGTGGTTCCATGGGGTCCCAAAATCAACCCAAGTATTTCGATTCTCGGCCATGACTCATCCAATAAGGTTAGGACAAGTTTTAAGGTAACTGTATATTATTATAATATTCTTTTTACCTTGAATTACCCTATTTACCTTTAACCATGGTAAATAAAAGTCAAAAGTTTCTATTCATTAAAAAATATTGTACTTTTATTAAACCATATTTTACTTACAAATAACATTCATGTATGTGGTATTTTTGAAATTCAATTAACATAATTGGTAAAATTTCATTTAAATGAAAAATATAGTGTTTTAACTACTATTAAGTGGTTTCACTATTCATCAATAATTGAAGTTTTTTAGAAAAATACCCAAAATTCAGCCTAAGAAATATTTGATATTCTGAATTCAAAAATATTGTCTATTTTACCAAATTAAAAAAATAGATGTTGCATTAATTAAATTAAAATCAATTCCCTTTGTCCAAACAAATAGCGTGTTTTTAAGAAACAATAACTATCAAATGATTGACACTTGCTTATGTACAATTTCAAAGTGAAATTAATTCAATGACACACATTGGATAAAATGGTAAAATATAATCTAATTACACTTTAAAACCAATTATAATGATAATATAACCATATAAATAAATTATACTTAAAGGCAATTTTTAATTAAAATGCAGTATTTTTCACTATTCATGAAAAAATGAATTTTATCAGAAAAATACCAAAAATTTACCCAAAGTAAATTTTGATGTCCTGAATATAAAGAAGAATTTTAGTTTTTTAATTAGAACATACAAAAGTGACCAAAACGATATTTAAAGAGGGTTCTCCATTAAAAGACAGTAAATCAACCTTTAAAAGAATATTAGAGTATTTATGCTTAAAATTAGATTTTTTCTTATTTTAAGGCACTATAATTTATTGGATAAATGTAAAAACATTTAACAAACATGTATAATAATATTTTAGTTAGTTCTATTCATTCCTACAATTACAATGGCTAGGCGTTAACTGCTATTTAAAATAATAATATTATATTATTATTTTTCAGTATGACTCAGCATTGTGTGCAATATAAGATTTCAAAGAAACCCATTGTTTTGTATCAGGTATGCCATCAAATCATAGCATCCCCTTTAAAGTAAAATTAATATTTAATTCACAAATATTAATAAATTTGAAAATGTGTTACTCATTATTTAACTGGGATGTTACATCCTTCCCGCCTTTTGGGAATTGCATCCTCGCAATTTTAAAACTGGGCATGGAAACATAATTTAAAGCCCCAAATTTGAAAAAGAGTCAATAAATATATAACTTTAAAAGAAAGAAAGAGAAGAACAAAGGTCACCCTATATAATCCCATACTAGGATTCCAAGTAGGAAAACATGGATATGGAAGAGAAAATAAACCATCATGTTTTGATGGAGTAGGATAGAAAACATGGTTTGGAGAAAGTTAACCACCAGAAAATCACAAACTTGTGATAGGTTAAATGGTCTTTGATTACCCAGTATGAAAATTAAATGGACAATGTTTTTGTTTTAAGTTTATTTACATAATTATGTGGAATTCTTTTACTACTTAGAATAAGAACATAGGGAAATATTCTTACTTTTCAAGTAGAGTTTCATCCTTTAATAAGTTTCTACCAAAAACTCATATTTTCTCCAAATGATGAGTATTCAAGATGAATTGGTCACACCTAAAGCGCTAGAATCATATTCTAGGGAATAACATGATTCACAAAAGATGAAGCATATATTTACAATGTCTTTATACATTAACCGAAACCAAAAAGGTTGGTATAAGATCAGATAATCCCTAGAAAGGATAATATTTTATAAAAATAAGTATTATCCCTAATCTCTAAAATTCAACAAACAGTACCCTAAGTTCAACACAGACCTTTCAATAAACAATATTCATTAAATTCTTCAATATAATCCAATCTAATATTGAAAACCAATACTCGTAATACTTTAATCGCATAGTCTTATACTATAAATATTAATATTTATCAACAAATAACATCGACTACTTTTAAAGTCTCATATTGAACTATAATTAACCTAATAATATATTCTCTATGATAGGTTAATCATTTACATAAATAAACCAATTATCCATATTTCCAAAATAAATCCTACATTCCTCAAAAAATAATATTTCATCAATTACACAAAAAGTTAAATCACATAGTATTCTATTTTCCATAGGTATATACTATTCCCCAAAAGAGAGAACGTTTTCCAAAATAACCTTTATCACATAATCACCAAATCATTTCTATAATAAGGATATCCATTTGATAAAACATAATATCAAGTTATTCTTGATCCATAAAATAATTTAACTAGAAAATAATTAGTCATACTAACCAGGGACTTCACATTGTCCAGTGGTCGGCGACACACCCTTGTCGCCCATCGGTTGTGGGTTTGATTCCCACAGCCTTGACGGACGCGACGGGTTTTCACCCTTCTTACAGGTTGTCCTTTTTCTAAAACCATATAATTTTATAACATTCCCAAAAATGATATAAATTCATCTAAATAACCATAACATATTTTAACCACAACAGTTCTCATTGGAGCTCCCATTTCATTCAGTATCTAATTAAGGAAACCACTACTGTTTCTTTCACATCAATTGTTATGTTGGTTCCTTCTAGATACAACCATTTAGTAAAACCAAGAAAGTTCAATGTGAGTTTATCCGTAAAATGATAAATAATTATCTTATGAGGAGGGTAAACACTAAGATATATTTATTCATGTTATCTTAAACTCATTTGATTTATCTAAAATAACCATGACTCTTTCTAATATGATAAACATTATGGTTATGTCACTTATTCTTAAATAACACCCTAACCTATAATGTTATCTAAACCGACCTATAATACCAACTATATGGACCCAACCTTAAACATTATATAATCTTGAGTTAAGTCAAGAATTCACATTGAGGATCTTTTAAGGTTATGAGTTTTAGAGAATTAGGCCCTAACTTTTACATTACATCTCAAAAAATAAAATGTAGAAACTTATACTATATCATGTGTTCTACAAAAATAAAACTCCTTAAATAAAACAAGAGTTCATTTCTTGATATAAATATTCTTGAATACTTATGTTCTCTTACCATTCCTTATAACATGTGAAAAACATTTCAAAAACTTGGGATGAGAATAAAAATCTCAATATGGGTTATAAAATAAGGAAAGAAAACATTATCCCATTGATATATACAAATCAATGAAACCAATAATTTTCAATCATTACATACCTCATAAAATCACAAGATTTATGAATAACACACAGAAATCATAAATCATAAAGGTAACTTATGGAATCCATATCAAACTTACATTGTACCTATCACAGCTACATTGGGAGTTACACTTGGAATACCTATCACATTATATTTTTTAAATCTCTTAGGGGAAACATCACGTTTACCTCTGTCATGTTACCCAATGAATTAGAGAGCTATCTCGGGCTCACCTGCCCTAGGTTTATCAAGGAACCACCCATATACGTAAAAATGCCCAATAACCATTACATATTCAGGACATGTAAAACAATCATAAAGTAAGAAAAAATTTACACATTGAAATCACAATATATCATTTCAAGATATTGACATACTCAATGCTTTATCAAACCATTTTTAAAACCATTTAAAAATTTAATAAAGAAACTTTTGAATCAAAGTGTCTCATACCACATTGAAGGTTTTAAAAGAATTAACATTTTAAACCATTATTATCCAAATAAATAAATCCGTAAAATCGTATAAGAGCTAATTAGTGCATAACAACATTTATGCTTCAATAGAATGTAAATTGAGACGAAATCCATTATAAAGATGTTATCATTAGATTAACGATAAATCAATGGCATAATTATGTGTGAAAAATAATAATACACCCAATAGAAGTGAATATTATGTGTAAAATAATTAGAGGTTATTCACACATATTCATATCATGAACAATGAATAAGTATATGTTTAACCCAAAGAATTTAAATTGGGTAAAGAAGATCCCTTACATAAATTTGATAGCCTAACAACGTCACATTAAAATTCAGAAAATGGGTTGATGAGAGATAAAAAGGGTATCTCATCACTTGGACATAAAATTTCTAGCAATAAGGATATATATGAACATATCCCAACATAGGAAGATGTAAATTAAAAGACATTTCAGAAAATGAAGTCTTTTAGAAAGAATAGGGTGAAAGGTTCCCTTACCGATTTGGTAGCTTATGAAACATACACCCCATGAAAGAACGATCATAAAATGAAGATGTAAATTCCCATAAATTAAATTATATTCTACAATGAATACAATCATGTGTAGTACATACGCCAAAAAAGTAAATAGTGGAAAATATATCATGAATCTCACGGAAATAAAAAGTGAGATGAAAACCCCTTACCACCTTGTAATTCAATCGAGTCGTATGACCAAAAGTTAATAACCCAAAAATTAATCACAGAATACCATAAATATAAATAGAATCATGATAGTATATATCAAATTCCTGTAAATAATACACCACATGCAATAAATAAGTGGCGAATAATGGAAATCTAATGGAATTAAAAGTGAGATAAGAAATCCCTTAACTCATGTCTGACTTGACTCGTATGTTCCATGTTCTTCATGAATAATAATAATAAGTTAATTTCTACATCATTAATAACATTTTTAATGTTTATTATTCCTTTTATATCACTTATTACCCTACTATAACAATTAGTTAATTATTTGAGTTCATATCGGACATTTGGTCGATGTTCGGAACTTTAGTCAAAAATGAACTTGTTATAATTACCAATAGTCCATGTTGTTAAAATTCCATTATCTCACGAATGATATTCATGGTTTAGAAATCATATATATCATATATATCCAGTTTATATGTATGTATAATTTTCCATATCATTTGGAGTTATGAATTGAAACACACCATTTAGGGAGACGGTAAGTCGTACGTACGCATGAATGCTACTTTCATTTCTATTTTATATTTAAAGGGATGAAAACATAATAATAAATAGGTATATTATAATTATAGTATAATATAATATGATATATATGTTACATAATTTCACTAACTCCATCTTTTATATGTTCCATGTATTCATAAACGAATCATATCACCTTGAGGGGGCGGTAGTCTGCACTTCCTCAAAAGAAATTATCATGTTTACACATATTGGAATGCATAAAGGTATGTTTGTAAATAAAAATTACAGAATAATAGAGAAAAAATAAACATAATATATATCATATATAAATACCTTTCCATCTTAATGGCTTCCATGAGAGGTGGTAGGAGATAATTGAACAATCATCGCTTCGTGAGGCGTTTGATTTCCATCCACAGAAATAGTATGTTCTTCACCCATTAGATGGATGTGTGTGTATGTGTAGTTAGAATACCTATCATAAAAACATCCTATTATATTTAGGATACTAGTGTTGTTATAAAAGAAAGTAATAAAATGAGTTTAGGGGTTTGATAAGAAAAATAAAATAAAATAAGTTAAGAGAAATTGTTACCTTTAATTTGGATAACCCACATTGGTTTGAACCAAAAGGAATTCTTGAAGTGTCTTTTGCCTAAGGTAAGGCTTCTAGGAGGAGTAGAGGGATCATGATAGATTATTTTGGTAGGGGTTGGATAAGGCCAGGGGCTTGAGAGTTGTGAGGAATGGGTTAGAAGTTGTGTCCTTTTATAAGGGAGAGGAGGTGGCTCTTTAGGAAAGTTCAAAAATGTTATTTCATTATAAATTTATATTCAGATTAAAAATGTCAAAAAATCATTAAATTAAAAGAAAAGTTAACTCATGTTCTAAATAAAATCATCCAATAATAATTGGATAGGTTTGGGATATTTTTTTAATACTAATAATCTTATTTATTTAAATCATTTATTAATGAAATAAATACGGCATCGTTATTGTGTCCTAAATAATTTAATTTATTTGATGTCTAAAAATTATAAATAAATACCATAATGTAGGAAATTGTATTATCTTTCCATTGAATATTTATAGTCTAAACAATGACATATATAACCCCATGTAAAAAATTTATATACTAAAATATGTATGTTAATTTCTTTTTTGTCTTTACTTTATGTAAATTAAAATAAAGTGTCATTATCCATCTTAAGTGGCTCCATGGGGTACCAAAATCGACCCAAGGATTCCAATGGTCATCCATGACTCATCCAATAAATTTAGGACAAGGATTAAGGTAATTTTATATTATTATAATATTATTTTTACCTTGAATTATCCTATTTACCTTTAACCACGGTAAATAAATGTAAAAAGTTACTATTCACCAAAAATTATGTTAATTTTATTGAACCACATTTTACTTACTAATAACATTCATGTATTTCATATTTTCAAAATTCAATTCACAAAAGTTGTAAAATTTAATTTAAATGAAAATGTCAGTTTTTTAACTACTACTAAGTGGTTTCAATATTTATCAAAAATTGATGTTTTTCAGAAAAATACCAAATTTCAGCCTAAGCTATATTCGATATTATGAATTCAAAAATAATGTATATTTTATCATATTAAAAACATTTATGTTTCATTAATTAATTTAAAATCAATTAATTTTGTGAAACCGAATAGTGTGTTTTTAAGAAACAATAACTATCAAAAGATTGACACTTGTTTATGTACAATTTCAAGGTGCAATTAATTCCATTGACCAGAATTGGATAAAATGGTAAAAATATAATTTAATTACTCTTTAAAACCAAATATAATGATAATATAACCATATAAATAAATTATATTAAATGGAACTTTTGAATTAAAATACAGTGTTTTTCATTGTTCATTAAAAATGAATTTTATCAGAAAAATACCAAAAAATTACCCAAAGTAAATTTTGATGTCTCTAATATAAAGAAGAATTTTATTTTGTCAAATAGAACATATAAATGTGGCCAAAAATATATTTAAATATGGTTCGACATTAATGGGCTGTAAATCGACGTTTTAAAGAATATTAGAGTATTTATGCTCGAAATTAGATTCTTTCTTATTCTAAGGCTCTAGAATTTTTTGGATAAATGTAAAAACATTTAACAAACATGTATAATAATATTTTAGTTAGTTTTTTTCATCCTTACATTACAATGACTTGGCATTAACTACTATTTCAAATAATAATATTATATTATTATTTTTCAGTATGACTCGGCATTGTGTGCAACGTAACATTTCAAGGAAACCCATTGTTGCGTATCGGGTATGACATAGAATCATAGAGTCCCTTTTAAAGTAAACTTAATATTTAATTCACAAATATTAATAAATATAAAAATTTCATACTCATTATTTACCTGGGATGTTAGACCAATTTTCCACATGGGCATGGAAAAAAAAGATTTAACTTCCTACCATCACATGTATCAATCAATAAAAAATTACAGATAACTTCAAACCATTTTTTCTGACCTTATTGTCAAAATATCCCCAAAATATAGAGGTATTGTTTTCATATAATTCTGGAATAAAATCAATGATCAAAAAAACTATTGTGCAGGTCACCCCTCTAAAATTTCATGAATGTTTGAAAAACTTTCCCCAGAAATAATCTCAAATCAAGTTATAAGTACTCTTACTAGATGAGTATGGTCATCATCTTCTTCTAGATACCCATCACCTGATCATCTGTACTACACCTTTTCTCTCCCCTAAAAAAATTCTTCATTATTTTTAAGAATCTATAGAATTAAAACATAGTTTAATATTTATAAGTCAAAACATCACATCATATAAACATGAAATTAATTATTTTCTGCATATATTTTTGTTGTAATATATCAAATTTGTTCAATTTGATCTGATAATTACATTAATCGCACTGTTTTTAGTTAACTAATACACTATCAATAACATATTTAAGAAACCAAAGATTAGTTCATTAAAAATTAAATCATTAAACAAATTCATGTCTTCTCAAATCCATAAAAAAATTAGGATAATGTTAATGGATGAACACATATATCATGTCTATATATGACAAATAAATACATGATTACCCCACCATTTAACCTCAATCCACGTGAATTTAATACCCAATAATCTCACTTAAAATCAATTATTCTAATCTCATACTTCCATAATTTTTTTGACTTTAACTATTATTATACTGGCTTGGTACACATATATGTTTTGTATGCTATGTTCAACCATGTATTATCTATTCTATAATTTCCCCAAGAATTAAAATCTTGTAAATAACAACATCCATGACACCATTTTATCATATCTTATCCCTATATGACCACAATACTAATGAAATATTCTATATGGAAAAAAATATGATCCAAGATAACCAAATACTAGTAACAATCATATATGGTTGTTGGTTATATCATTGAGAAGGATTTATGTAAAGACATGGAAATTTCAAGGAAAATTTTTTCTTAATTTTCTTTGGAATTTTACAAGAATGCAGTTTCTGACGGCGCCTGATTCCGAGGCCCGGTGTGCCCGGAATTAATTTCCGAAGTTTGGCTCGGGTACGTTCAGTGAACGAGCGAGCGGGAATTTCTATCTTTTGAACCGGTGCCCGGAATCGAATTCTGAGGGCACCAATGGAACCGCAGCGCCAGTAATTGCTTAGGAACTCCTGTTCCGGAGTTGCGTTTACACGAGTGTTGATAATAAAAATTGTGGAAGTTTATTTTATAACTACACTACAATTTTTATTAACTTACTCTAAGTGTTAGCTCATGGTGGAAGTTGGGTAACCACCCAACCTCCCTTGGAAGGTTATGAGAGTGGTGGGGCCCACACGAACCCCACCTCTTCATATCCTCTAAAACCCCTCAACTCCCACTTAAATGATTTTAACTTAGTTATAACTTATGTCTTAAATGAGTTGATTTTTAATGTGGTGAGTTGTGTGAGTCTTTTGAATTTCAAACACTTGAATTTCAAAAGCCATGTGAGGTTAATTAAATAAGTGGAGAATTTTTTTTCATTTGGTTGGGTTGTGTTGTTTGAGAGCTTTTGGAAAGAAGGCTTAGAAGTCTTGAAGTTTCTTCATCCTCTTGACAAAGAACGCGAAGAACAATCGGACATCGACGAAGAACGCCACGTTCTCGGGAACCGTCTTCCGCGACGCCATACCCGCAATACCGACGACGCCTTCTTCCGCGACATCTCTTTTCGCGACGCCGAATCTCGTCACCTCCTAAATCAAGGTAGGGGTTTTAACTTTTTAAAGTTATGTGTATCTCTCCTTCAAACTTGAAGGTTTATATTTGTCGGGCCTTGATTCCAAATCTTTTTATTTAATTTAAAAGATTGTGAAAGTTTATCATTCATTAAAGGCCGATTGTTAGCAAATAACGCGAGGGGGCCGGACCGCACGAACACGGCCGACCCTCCTCCTTTTTAGGTTGATTTTGTTGTGGATTGAAACGGGTGTGGCGCGGTGTCGTCGCACTGCGCAAGATCATGCGGCAAGAAATGCGCGGCGCCGTCGCGCCGAGTCGTTAAATAATGCAAGGACGCGACGCCGTCGCGCCGCGTCAAATAAAGTTGAAGGCGCCGCGGCCGGAGCGGGGCCGCGGTGGAGGGGCGCGGTGTCGTCGCACCGCGCCGGACAACGAAGGTCGCAGCCGGTTCCGGGCCGCCGGTGTCGGAAGCCGGAAGGGGGACCGGCCTTGCCGGTCCCGTTGAGGAAGAACCGGCCGGCCAGGTCGGGCCGGCCGGAAGGGAGAAAACCGGGGGAAATAATTTCCCCCGGACAGCATTAATGGCCCCCCCATTATGAGGGGGGGGGGGGGGCGGTTTCACAAAGGGGGGGCAGGCGGCCCCCCGTTTTCTCGAAGGCAGGCCCCCACGTGAGGGGGGCCGTTTTTCTTTAGGCGCGGCAGGTTGCCGCGCCGCCAGCTGAGGAAAGGCGGGGGCTTTGGCCCCCGCGCGCGGCACACGAACGGCGCCCAGGTCGCGCTGCCGTGCCGGCCCGCGCCGGGCCGGGTTTTCCGACCCGGCCGGGTCGTTGGTCCGGGTCGGCCCGGGCCCAGACCCCCAGTTTCGGACCACTTTTGGTCAAATGCCCGTATCTTGGGCTACAGGCCTCCAAACGACTCGCTGTCAGCGGCAACGCGATCCTTGGATCGAGATGGTCGTTTCGGTATACTATACTCAAGTTGCGCCTTCCTTTTCGGGAGCCTACGTGGTTAAAACTCCATAGTTAAGCATTCTTGGCCTAGAGTAGTGATCAGGATGGGTGACCTCCTGGGAAGTTTCCCAGGGTGGGTGTGAGACGGAAAGGCCAATAACTAACAGACTGGGCGTCCGATTTACGCGCCGTCTGTTTCGTTGAATTCCTCTTGATGAGACAGATCTTTTGGAATACTCCTCCCAAGGTTTGGACGCAGGTGGAGTACGGTCGGGTTGGTTTTTCCTTAAAAACCAACCGGGCCCCTGGAACGAAAAAGCCAATAACTCTCAGACCGGGCGTCCGATTGACGCGTCGTCTGTTGCGTTGAGTTCCTGTTGACGATACGGAACTTTTGGCATTCTCCACCTGAGATTTGGATGCAGATGGATAGTGGCCGGGTTGGATCGCACCGAAATCCAACCGGGCCCTAGAACGGAAAGGCTGATACTTTTCTGACAGAACGTCCGTTTGACGAATCGTCAACGGCGTTGGTGATCTCGTTGAAAAACGGTCCCTATGAGTATACCCTACGAGAGTTCGGGGTACAGTTGAGATACGGCCGGGTTTGGTTCGCTCACGAAACCAACCGGGCCCCTGGGACGAAAAGGCTAATAACTCACAGACCGGGCATCCGATTGACGCGCCGTCTGTTGTGTTGAGACCCCTATGACGAGGCGGTCCTTTGAGATACTTCTTCGTGTTACTTTGAGATACTTCTTCATGTGACTTTGAGATACTTGGAGTATCGACTTGTAGCTCGTGGAGCGGACCCTCCCAGATACGAGCGTACGGAGTACGGAGACCGTGTAGCCGGCCGAAACCTGAAGACTGCTTGTCCGATTCGATTCGGAGTGACTTACGTAGCCCAGTGGGGAGCACTACTTTGTGAGGTGGCAGACCCATAGCGGAGGAGCACTACTATGTGAGGTGGCAGACCCGCGGTACTCGACATGAGGAGTACCTCTGTAGGCTATGAGGGGGGGAGCACTACTGTGTTGGGTGGCAGACCCCGGCGGGAAGCACTACTATGTGAGGTGGCAGGCCCGCGATACTCAACAGGAGGAGTATCTCAGCAGTCTTAGGTTAGTGAGAAGTACCTCGGAGTCGTGACAGGACCACTGTACACTCCAGAGACGGAGCTCTTCAGCAGTTACGGTTTCGATAATGAAAATCCTGGTTTGAGCTGAGACTTTTGACCTTGTGTTTACCTCATGATTGAGATGGGTCACTTGCTAACTTAGGTATATGTATGGGCATATACCCGGGTAGTGGTTATCCGTTGATTTCACAATCCTTGTGTTTCCTCATGATTGAGATGGGTTACTTGATAACTTAGGTATATGTATGGGCATATACCTAAGTAGAGGTTATCTGTTGAGATCTTGTTTGTGGTTATCCTTGTTGGTTTAGTGAGACCTTGAGGGTCTCGGGGTCCCTACTGAGTATCGTTATACTCACCCCTGCACGGGCTATGCCCGCACCTCGTTGTGTTGGTTGCAGACGACGGGCAGTGCTGACAGAGGCCGAGTGTTCGAGGACTGGACGATACCTGGAGGTGGACTATACGATGAGATGGTACCCGGAGGAGGACCTCACGACGAGATGGTACCCAGAGGTGGACGTGACGACGAGGCGGTACCCGGAGGTGGACCACTGGGCGGGACATACTCGGAGCGGACGGCGAGACCCGAGGAGCAGAGGAGCTATCTGTACCCACCCTTCAGGTGGGATTTCCAGTGGACAGCTCGGCGTAGCAGCTTTACTTTTCAGTTGTTGTTTTCCCTTTCGAGTTGTACTTTACAGTTGGGCTTGTATTTCCAGCCCCTTTTTACTTTCCGCACTTACTGTTGTACTCAATTTTTACTTAGTGTTTACTTCTTCCGCTTGTACTCTGTGTGATTGTTTACTTTACAAAGGCAATGTCTTCCCTTTTTACTGGGATTTATGCCTTGGTGCTAGTCGCCAGCCCCTGGCCTATGGAAGGCGGGCTTGGGGTAGTCACGGCATGGGCCCCGAGGATGGGTCGTGACAAATTGGTATCAAAGGAATTCGGTTCTACCGCAGAACTTATAACTCTGATGTTTCTTTCTGTGAAGCAATAGTGTTAAGAGTACCGAGTGTGGTTTTCAGTTCTGGGAGTCCAGTGTTGGTGCGGGCGGCCGACGTATCCATACACCAGGACCCTGACAACTGATTTCCGACTTTGTGCACGAAAACACTGATTGCGTGTGTGTTTTCCAGAAGTTTTATTTAAATGTCAGCTCAAACCAGGTCAGCTCACCAGGTATAATCTTTTGACCGTGTCACGATGTTTCTTTTAGGATGCCTTTTCACCGACGACCAGCTAGAGCCCAGAGGGATGTGTGTGCTGATAGCCTGTCGAGCGACGAGGCTTCGGTACAGGGCCCTCTTACAGTGGAGGCACCAGCGGTACTACTATCCGTTGGGCCACCGATGCCACCAGCCCTAGCAGTAGAAGATGCACGACGCTTGAGCGCGCTGCACGAGTTCCAGCACCAGAGGCCACCCAGGTTCTGGGGAGAGACGGACCCGCAGGCGGCTGAGGTTTGGCTGGAGGCTGTGGTGAGAGTCTTCAGGCTAGTGGGGACGCCGGCAGACTTCATGGTGATCTTTGCTACCAGCCTCCTTCAGGAAGCAGCAGGCAGGTGGTGGAGCCACTTGTTCCAGTTTTGCGATGAGATGAACTTCGCATGGGAAGACTTCGAGACCTTCTTCAGGGTGGAGTTTGTGCCAGTAGCTCTACATCCCGAGCGTGTACAGGAGCTTCTGCCTTTGCTGCGTGCTTTTCGATCAGTAGCCGAGTCATTTGTGGGCAGTAGACAGATGATGCAGAGGTCCAGGAGGACCATACTAACAGTTAAACGATCTCGGGTTTTAGGACCGGTGGTGTGGGGCACCCGAGGTGGGGTCAGAGCCAGGCATGCCAGAAACAGACAATGTTACTCCTGCGGCGGGAAGGGTCACCTGGCACGTGACTGTCCGAATCCTCGTACGGTTGAACAGCGGGTGTTGGAGGAGCCACTGAGACAGAAGCAGTGGTTTGTGCTTGAGCAACAGCCGAGCAGTGGACAAGGCAGTAGAGCTCCGAGAGCAGGTGGCCAGAAGAGGAACTAGTGGATACGTCCTTTGTACTTCTAGTTCCATGTTTCTTTTGTATTCGTGTCTTTGTACTATGAGCTGCAATAATAAAAAGACACTTATCTTTGTTTTCTTTCCTGTCCTTTTGTTTGGTTGATACTGAGTGGTCCCGGTTAAACTGTTGACTTGACCCTCACTTTCGAGATTTCTACTGGAGGGGACCCAGTGACCTCACACTGATGCCGATAGTGTGACTCGACCCTTGGAGGCGAGAGTGACAGTTGGATCTCTTAGTAGATACGTCGAGGCCTTACGATGTCATCCATGGCATGAATGCATCATTCGTGTCAGGATTGACTGTATTAGGCAACGAATGTGGTTCATCCAGGGGATGAGACCGGGTTTCTCTTATCGGCAAAGAATAAATCATAGCATCTCTTGTGAGACTAAAGGAGGTCCAGGACATCCAAGAGAGGATGAAGACTGCACAGTGCAGTAAGAAACAGGAAACCGGTGCCAGTCTTAGAGACTCGGGCGTGTTAAAGAAGAGGAAGCTTAAAGGAGAGATGAGTCTATGAAGCAGCAGACGTGGAGTCAGAGCTAGGAGAGAAGCATGAGGTGGTGTACATCCTAACATTGTACAACCACCCACCTTAGTTATTCCTGCCAGGATCAGGGAGCTGGAGGGCGGAGGAAGAGTGCGGCTGCATGCGGTCAAGGAGTGTGACCCAATGGCTCTAGAAATGATTCAAGGGACAATCTGTGTCCACTACTAGATGTTGTAGTAACGGACGTCGATGTGAATCATTTCTTGCTTTCACAAATCTTGTTCCAGACCTAGAGTTTCCGGTAAGCCGTGTACTTGACCCTCACGTCTGGAGATACCTTGGGAGGAGACTCGATAATCACACTTACGCCGACGGTGTGGTCAGACCCTCGAGGCGAGAGTTTCGGTTGGAATCTCTTGGTGACAGCGTCGAGGCCTTATGACGTTAGTTTGAGTATGGAATGGGCAATAACTGTTCATACTCAAATTGACGGTTTTAGGCAAACGTCAGGATGGGTTTTCCTTGGTCGGCGAAAAGGAAACCCCAGGCAGCACGGGATAAACTCTTTCACGGGAGGGTGCGACCGATCACTCTTGAATCGGCCAACCTTACCCTCGTGGCAGCAGTCGTTTGAGTTCCAGTTCTAACAGGAATTGGAAACCTCTGGAGTTTGAGGATGGCGACCACGTTCTTATACGGGTCTCACCTCCACGAGGTTTACGGAGATGTGGCCAAGGCGGGAAGTTATCTCCAAGGTTCAGCAGACCTTCTTAGGTTCCCAACTGGGTAGGCGGGGTGGTTTACCGCTTGACCCATTCACCGCAGTTTCACCAGGTGCACGACGACTTCCACATATCTCAACTGAGGAGATACGTGCTCGACCCTTCGCATACCATCGACCATGAGGAGCTGGACGATGGCAATGGGGTGTCTTTCATGGAGGTTCTAGTGGGGATCGAGGATCAACAGGAGAAGATCCCACGAGGACGATCGATTCCTCGGGTGCACTTTCTTTGGCAGTACGGAACCTCCAGGTAAGCACATGGGAGCGGAAGGCTCAGATGCGTGCTCTGTACCGCTTTTGTGACCCTAGTTTGTGTTGAAGCTTTACGGGGACGTAAAGTCCTGAGGTGGGAGTAATGTAAAGACCCGGAAATTTCAAGGAAATTTTTTTCTTAATTTTCTTTGGAATTTTACAAGAATGCAGTTTCTGACGGCGCCTGATTCCGAGGCCCGGTGTGCCCGGAATTAATTTCCGAAGTTTGGCTCGGGTACGTTCAGTGAACGAGCGAGCGAGAATTTCTATCTTTTGAACCGGTTCCCGGAATCAAATTCTGAGGGCACCAATGGAACCGCAGCGCCGGTAATTTCTTAGGAACTCCTGTTCCGGAGTTGCGTTTACACGAGTGTTGATAATAAAAATTGTGGAAGTTTATTTTATAACTACACTATAATTTTTATTAACTTACTCTAAGTGTTAGCTCATGGTGGAAGTTGGGTAACCACCCAACCTCCCTTGGGAGGTTATGAGGGTGGTGGGGCCCACACGAACCCCACCTCTTCATATCCTCTAAAACCCCTCAACTCCCACTTAAATGATTTTAACTTAGTTATAACTTATGTCTTAAATGAGTTGATTTTTAATGTGGTGAGTTGTGTGAGTCTTTTGAATTTCAAACACTTGAATTTCAAAAGCCATGTGAGGTTAATTAAATAAGTGGAGAATTTTTTTTTCATTTGGTTGGGTTGTGTTGTTTGAGAGCTTTTGGAAAGAAGGCTTAGAAGTCTTGAAGTTTCTTCATCCTCTTGACAAAGAACGCGAAGAACAATCGGACATCGACGAAGAACGCCACGTTCTCGGGAACCGTCTTCCGCGACGCCATACCCACAATACCGACGACGTCTTCTTCCGCGACATCTCTTTTCACGACGCCGAATCTCGTCACCTCTTAAATCAAGGTAGGGGTTTTAACTTTTTAAAGTAATGTGGATCTCTCCTTCGAACTTGAAGGTTTATATTTGTCGGGCCTTGATTCCAAATCTTTTTATTTAATTTAAAAGATTGTGAAAGTTTATCATTCATTAAAGGCCGATTGTTAGCAAATAACGCAAGGGGGCCGGACCGCACGAACACGGCCGACCCTCCTCCTTTTCATGTTGATTTTGTTGTGTATTGAAACGGGTGTGGCGCGGTGCCGTCGCACTGCGCAGGATCATGCGGCAAGAAATGCGCGGCGCCGTCGCGCCGCGTCGTTAAATAATGCAAGGACGCGACGTCGTCGCGTCGCGTCGAAGAAAGTTGAAGGCGCCGCGGCCGGAACGGGGCCGCGGTGGAGGGGCGCGGTGTCGTCGCACCGCGCCGGACAACGAAGGCCGCGGCTGGTTCCGGCCCGTGGCCGGTTCCGGGCCGCGGCGGAACGAGAAGACCGGCGTCCAGCCGGGCCGCCGGTGTCGGAAGCCAGAAGGGGGACCGGCCTTGCAGGTCCCGTTGAGGAAGAATCGGCCGGCCAGGTCGGGCCGGCCGGAAGGGAGAAAACCGGGGGAAATAATTTCCCCCGGCCAGCCTTAATGGCCCCCCCATTATGAGGGGGGGGGGGGTTTCACAAAGGGGGGGCAGGCGGCCCCCCGTTTTCTCAATGGCAGGCCCCCACGTGAGGGGGGCCATTTTTCTTTAGGCGCGGCAGGTTGCCGCGCCGCCAGCTGAGGAAAAGCAGGGGCTTTGCCCCCCGCGCGCGGAACATGAACGGCGCCCAGGCCGCGCCGCCGTGCCGGCCCGCGCCGCCGCGCCGGACCGCGCCACCGCGCCGAACCGCGCCGCCACACCGGTCTGCGCCGCCGCACCGGGCCGGTTTTTCCGAGCCGGCCGGGTCGTTGGGCCGGGTCGGCCCGGGCCCAGACCCCCAATTTCGGACCACTTTTGGTCAAATGCCCGTATCATGGGCTACGGGCCTCCAAAGGACTCGTTGTCAGTGGCAACACGATCCTTGGATCGAGACGGTCGTTTCGATATACTATACTCAAGGTGCACCTTCCTTTTTGGGAGCCTACGTGGTTAAAACTCCATAGTTAAGCGTGCTTGGCCTAGAGTAGTGATCAGGATGGGTGACCTCCTGGGAAGTTTCCCAGGGTGGGTGTGAGACGGAAAGGCCAATAACTAACATACCGGGCGTCAGATTTATGCGCCGTCTATTTCGTTGAATTCCTCTTGATGAGACAGATCTTTTGGCATACTCCGCTCGAGGTTTGGACGCAGGTGGAGTACGGTCGGGTTGGTTTTGCCTTAAAAGCCAACCGGGCCCCTGGAACGAAAAAGCCAATAACTCTCAGACCGGGCGTCCGATTGACGCACCGTCTGTTGCATTGAGTTCCTGTTGACGATACTGAACTTTTGGCATTCTCCGCCCGAGATTTGGATGCAGATGGATAGTGGCCGGGTTGGATCGCACCGAAATCCAACCGGGCCCTGGAACGGAAAGGCTGATACTTTTCTGACAGAACGTCTGTTTGACGAATCGTCAACGGCGTTGGTGATCTCGTTGAAAAATGGTCCCTATGAGTATACCCTACGAGAGTTCGGGGTACAGTTGAGATACAGCCGGGTTTGGTTCGCTCACGAAACCAACCGGGCCCCTGGGACGAAAAGGCTAATAACTCACAGACCGGGCGTCCGATTGACGCGCCATCTATTGTGTTGAGACCCCTATGACGAGGTGGTCCTTTGAGATACTTCTTCATGTGACTTTGAGATACTTGGAGTATCGACTTGTAGCTCGTGGAGTGGACCCTCCCAGAGACGAGCGTACGGAGTACGGAGACCGTGTAGCCGGCCGAGACCTGAAGACTGCTTGTCCGATTCGATTCGGAGTGACTTACGTAGCCCAGTGGGGAGCACTACTTTGTGAGGTGGCAGACCCAGAGAGGAGGAGCACTACTATGTGAGGTGGCAGACCCGCGGTACTCGACAGGAGGAGTACCTCTGTAGGCTATGAGGGGGGGAGCACTACTGTGTTGGGTGGCAGACCCCGGCGGGAAGCACTACTGTGTGAGGTGGCAGGCCCGCGATACTCGATAGGAGGAGTATCTCAGCAGTCTTAGGTTAGTGAGCAGTACCTCGGAGTCGTGACAGGACCACTGTACACTCCAGAGATGGAGCTCTTCAGCAGTTACGGTTTTGATAATGAAAATCCTGGTTTGAGCTGAGAATTTTGACCCTGTGTTTACCTCATGATTGAGATGGGTCACTTGCTAACTTAGGTATATGTATGGGCATATACCCGGGTAGTGGTTATCCGTTGATTTCACAGTCCTTGTGTTTCCTCATGATTGAGATGGGTTACTTGATAACTTAGGTATATGTATGGGCATATACCTAAGTAGAGGTTATCTATTGAGATCTTGTTTGTGGTTATCCTTGTTGGTTTAGTGAGACCTTGAGGGTCTCGGGGTCCCTACTGAGTATCGTTATACTCACCCCTGCACGGGCTATGCCCGCACCTCGTTGTGTTGGTTGCAGACGATGGGCAGTACTGACAGAGGCCGAGTGTTCGAGGACTGGACGGTACCTGGAGGTGGACTATACGACGAGATGGTACCCGGAGGAGGACCTCACGACGAGACGGTACCCAGAGGTGGACGTGACGACGAGGCGGTACCCGGAGGTGGACCACTGGGCGGGACATACTCGGAGCGGACGGCGGGACCCGAGGAGCAGAGGAGCTATCTGTACCCACCCTTCAGGTGGGATTTCCAGTGGACAGCTCGGCGTAGCAGCTTTACTTTTCAGTTGATGTTTTCCCTTTCGAGTTGTACTTTACAGTTGAGCTTGTATTTCCAGCCCCTTTTTACTTTCCGCACTTACTGTTGTACTCAGTTTTTACTTAGTGTTTACTTCTTCCGCTTGTACTCTGTGTGATTGTTTACTTTACAAAGGCAATGCCTTCCCTTTTTACTGGGATTTACGCCTTGGTGCTAGTCGCCAGCCCCTGGCCTATGGAAGGCGGGCTTGGGGTAGTCACGGCACGGGCCCCGAGGACGGGTCGTGACAATTTATCCTAAAATGGTTTTTATAGAAAAAAAATATCCCATATAGTATTACATAGAGAAATATGGTAAGCACCATTATAATAAACTATAAAAAAAAGTTTCAATAGAGGCTAATGATAATAAGAATCTAAATTAAGTACAACAATAAATCATTTTTAAACATACAACTACATATCTTCTAAAGCATTACAAAAAAAATGAAAAAGTACTATCAATATACAGTATCCTCAATAAATGGTCAAAAATCCCGAAGAAAAATTTAATTCCCATTATATACCTATATAGTAATCTTTACCTTTCCAAAATCAACACATGTAAAATCATTTTTCACGTGAGATTTGTACATTAAAGGTGTAAGAAACAATCTCTGTTGAAATAATAATGACCCAAAACACCACCTAGATTGTAAATTGTTATTATGTCAGTAGTGAAATAAAACAAAATGGTAGAAGAAAATAATAATTTCAAATATCATTACATGTTTGGTGATAACCATTGCATTTTGATATACTTCCACCAACTCTATCCGACTCCAAATAATTTAATAATTTTTATTAAGATTTACTTTAAAAAATTCATGAATAACATAATGTTATATAAAAACACATTAAGTATAATGTATCCCAAATAAATCACAACAAATATAAATTATCCTTATTGTGCTCGGGACATATAAAGTATACATCTAAACATGAAATCTATAATATAACCTTTCCAGACATAGAGCCTATTGACAACCATAAATCACATCACATTACATAATATTATAGTATAATACAAATCAACCATTATGTTATCTAAAAAATTGAATTCTCGTTTCTTATTTGATATTACATAATAAAATAAACATATTTTAAATATCAGTATAGAAATAATTTTTGAATTACTCATCAAAACCTACATAACCCTCTGACACCCCGTTGGAAGATAAAACACAACATTTAACATCAACACATGATATTAGTTAGAAAAATTACATTATTTTGATCATTTAAATTTAATATCATTGTTCCCCATTAAAATACTAGAAAATAAATTTATTATTTACAAACACCAATGTAAAATAAAAATTCCAGAACATTTATCCTTTGTAACCCAATTTCAAAAAATATTCCTTGATATAGTATTATTCCATGATACCCGCTTTTAAATAATTAAATACTATTAAATATTTTATTTCGTGTCATTATTAATTTCTCTTTCACTTATCAAAATTTAGTTAATATCTTTTCACACATCTATATATAACATAAAACATTCCCAAAATGTTTCTTATTTTAAAAAATAGTCATTTTTAAAAACAAATATCCACATGAACATCAACTAAATATTAATAGAATTAAATAAATAATTCCAACTTACATAAATATATTTTGGAATAAACCCCTTTTTTAATTAACCCTTAAAATGTAATTCGTCACCTAAACAATAACAATTCTATTTTTCAAAATCCAAAAACTGATTTTTCAAATTTAATCCCTTGATTTTTAATTAAAAATTATCATTTTTGTATAAAATATATTTTCAAAAAAATTGAATGATCTATAGAAGGAAATTTCAATTTAATTAATTTTTTTTAATTCAATGAAATCTATAAAACATAAATTTCCATTTGAATAATCTAGAATAGATCTTTATAAGTCCAATAATGTATGAAACTACACGTTATAATTATGATATAATTTTTCAATTATTCTATATCACATTAATCCATAGTTATTTAACATGCTTCCAATATTGGAGTATAATTTTATTTTTTAAAAAACAAAAAATTAATAAATTACTATTAATTTATATAATATTATACTCATTGGATTGAATTTAATCTTTAATACATTTAGTATGAAGATATCTACAATAAAAACTCACAATAAAATACATAATTAAACACTATTCTAATGAAATAGGTCCCAGAAATGTTTCCTAAATTTATATCCACATTGAAAGAAATTTTCTAATTCATTATTACTATCTTGAAACTAATAATCCAACAAATATAGAAGAAATAATATGACATTGAAGTGATATGTCGTAAAACCGTGTTTTCATATTATATAAGGATAAAAAAATAATATTTTACCTTTAAGATCATAGTGTAACAACTGGATTACAAGTGAAACAGGAATTATAGGAAATATTTCCTAGTGAATCAAAAGATAAATATATGGATATTTTATTGATAGAATCCAATAACAATAATTTATAGAAGAAACTAAAATATGTTTTAATAAATTTTTGGGATATATTTTTTAAAAAATATCACATGTATAAAATGGGGTTGGGAAACACATAAGGTACCCAATAGAAAACCACCAACAACATGTGACCCATCACTGCCAAATTCTATCCCCAAATCCCCCTAAAGGATGGTCTAAAGAAACATTCTTCCTCTGTCCCACCCATTGCATACATGATATTCAATGTCCCAAAATTTTAATACATAAATAATAACTCTTATTAACAGAATATTTTTCACATTACAATACGATCCATGAAAGATCCAAAATGCTTTAATGTATTTAGAAATATTGGTACATAAACAACTGGTACATAAATGATCTAAATAACCCCATAATTAATTATTTAGAACTAGAACCATTATTAGACCAATTATACATAAAAAATCATCATACCCTAGGTTAAATGAAAAATAAGAAAGGGTATGATCAAATGGTAATTAATAATAAATAAGTGATATATTAACAAACGATCATATATAATAATGACACAAGCATAATGGTATGATAGAATGGGCTTAAAAATTCAATTTAATTGGGAACAACGCATATAATAATTATTCATTGAAAAATACATGCATGTTCATAATACATGAGTCATAATAGAATCAAAGACCATGATACATTGTGAACATAATGTTAGTATATGATATTTTTATAAAAGAGTGGAATAATGTTTTCCATAATAACAAACATATATATCATATATGAAACAGACCCACAAAGAAATTAATCACACATTAGGATTTGTTTGACTACCCATGTACCTTTTCGGGAATTGGAAAAACTCTCATGTACTAACTCTTGTGATTGGGATAACCTCATGTGTACCCTCTTTTGGGATACAGATAACCTCCCATGTACCCTTTTTTGGACATCAGATAACCACCCATATACCCTCTCCGAGGCATTGGATAACCTCCCATGTACCCTATTTTGGGCGTGGGATTACCCCTCATTTAGCCTCTCTTAGTCTTGGGATAACCTCTCATATAACCTTTGATCTCATAAATCCATAATAATTGACTAATTAATTATATTTAAATAACATACTGATACGCAACCTACCCATATTTCATTCACAGGTATTCAAAAAGATATTAAAACCATTAATCATGATATCAAAGGTTAATCCATGTAAATAAAATGGGGTTTATCAATATTTCATAAACATAATCGTAAACCATCCATATAATGAATATAAACCATAATAATTTATCATATCCTTATTAAATCATCAGAAACATCGAAGGGTGTCATTATAGATGAGAATACCTTTAAAACATCACTAAAATATTTCTTGAGGAAAATTCCCATTTCATTTTTGATATATCATATTTAAAATAAATAAATTAAGGAAATATGAAGGATAAAATAATAGTTGATAAAAATTTGGGAAATATTAATTGAAGTATCAGATAAAATAGGATTCATGATGGTGGGAACATTTTCTCATTTGGGGCATGTTATTTTTTTTTCATATTTTCCGTTACATGTAAAAAGTACATCATTTGGAAAACAATAAGGTGGATTCTTTTAAAAAAATTATAGGATATAAAAATGGGTAAATTGAATTTTATAAATCATTTGATAATATTATATATATCCCCAAATACATTTTTAGTGAAAATATGGATGTTAAATAAAATGTTCGTGAATGAATATAAAAACATGCCAATTCCGCTTATCAATAATCCATTAGTCAATTGAGTACATAAAAAGATGAAAATGAACTAAATTAAATTAATATATTTAAATAATTGTTGTATAATTAATGAAAAACAATATTGGAGAGATAGATTATAAAATTAATCATTATAATTTTAAGCATAAATAATCCTGGTATAAATTGTGTTATAATGTAAAACCCTTACAATGATCATAACTTTGGAATTATAACCCCCTTGAAATAAATAAAATTAAAATGAAATAATAAATACAATAAATATAAATATATTTATAATATAACATATCTAATGTAAATTAGAAGCACTTCATAACAGAATATAGTTGTATAACAAAACATATATCTCAAAGAATGTTATTTTAGATGGTAAACCCTTACTACTATAGTAACTATCAAAACAAATATAGGTATGAAATAATTTTAATTGTAACATTAAATTAAATTAACTAAAAAGGATCCATGATATAACAATTAAAATTATTATTTTATACACATCCATAACATACATAGATGAAAAATATCAATCATGTCTCGACAAAATAATTTTGAGATGAAGAATCCTTACCTCAAGTATGACATTATTTGTAACTGATCTAACATCCCATGTAATAAGATAGAATTTATTAAAATTAAATACAAAAACAATATTATTACCTATAATATCAGATGTTATACACTTCTAAAAATCCAACACCCGTTTATAAAAAATTATTTCATAAAATCCTCATTTCCAAGTGATAATTGTTTCATTTTTCATACATGTTTCAAATTGGCAGTTATGGTTCATTCCAATAGATCATGGATTCATAATATCCACTATGATAATAATGATTTAAATATAATATAATATATATTTATATTTATATTAAATACATTTTTTTAAATATTCATATAATGATGTGATGAAAAATGAATTACATCACTTCATGGTGTGTGTATTCAGTAGGTACACATGAGTGACATATCCACAATTTAATAATTAGAAAAAAATAATGTAATATAATCAATGAAATTTATAAAATACATATTCAATAATAAATTACATAAATATAAATTAAATCTTGAATAATAAACATCCATTAAAGAGGGTGGTGGAAAATGATTCATATCTCTATGTGGAGGTGATATTTTTCACGTATGCATCAACAATAATTTTATTTATTGTTTTATGTATAACCGTGGTTAAATGGTTATTAAATTATCATAATAAAACATATTTATATTTGTGATCATATTTTAGTCCTTTTTTTGTATAGAATTGTTTTATAGATGGAGGAAGAAGAAATAAAACAGAGAGAGTTTGGTTAAGATTTATACCTCTTCTTCGAGAGACCACCATTATCTTACACATGAAGCCTTGAAAGATTTTAATCATGATTATAACATCAGAAAAAGTTTTATGGGAATAAATATAGGAATTTTATTTAGTGATTATTCAGTTTATGATACTAATATTTTGTGAATTATGGAGAACTAGATGTTCCCTTTTATAATTGTGGCGAGGGACGAAGAAAGAATTAATTAAAAGATTTCATTAACAGAAGTTCACTATCATGTTAATGTTACATAAAATAAGAAACAATTTGAATTTTTTATAATTTAATATTGAAATATCTTAATAAAATAAAATTTTACAAGCATCTATAGAATTCCTATTATTATCTCTTGGTATATCCCCTAGAAAATCCGTTTTAACCCGAGCTATTCTAACAAAATTTTATAGTTTTAAAAACTCATTATGAAAAAAATAAGTTAAAACATATAAATTATATCAATTATTATGACTAAAAATACATAATCAATTTTATCATATTTATATTTTATAAGTTTTAGAATATATATTTTAAAAAGAACGCAAAACACAATAAAACCTCGTTTTTCGAAAAACAAATTATTTTAACATAAAAATGAATCTACGTGCATTATTTCCTTGTAAAAAATATAAATTTTATGTTAAAATATTTTATTAAATATATAATATTAAAATTTAACATAATACATTAATAATTATAGATTAATTTATTTTAGTAATACAAAAACACATTACACACATAAAAAGAAGTTTTATAAAATATGCATTTTTTAAGCCCCAAAATAAACATCAACTAAATTCAGGTATAATGTTTAGTCCAATTTTATTATTTATAATATTTATAATTAAATTATAATTAGATTATATTATGATTAAATTTAAAACATTTGATATTTTTACATGAAAATAAACTATAGTTGTAAAAAATCATAATTTTCACTATTCGTGTAAAAATATTTATTTTTAGAAAACTAAAACAAATAAACCCTAATATAACATTGAAATAATGATTTAAAAAATTATACTAATTGTTTAAAATAAAATTTCTAAAAATGGTATAAATTAATTATGATGTATGCGAAAAAAAATAATAATAATCATTTTTTATTAATTTGTTTTGAAGCATAAAGTTACGTGACTAAAAACAGAATCCTTATTTAATATAAAATAATAAATAAAATTTAATTATTTAAAACCGGTATGAAATTTTTTAATTATATATTTATTTATAATCCAAAATACCTATTTCATAGAAATGTTTTAAATGATTACAATATCATTATTCATTTAGACACGAGGTTTTGTAGATAGAAACATATATAATAATAGAAGATTTTTACAAAGAAAATAACTATTAATTCATAGGGCGTCACATTTTTTCACTATAAATATGGTCTTTTTATTCAATATTACATTAATCTAATATATTTTTCTTTTATTGGTCCTTCATCACAGCCTCATGATCCCAAATAGATTCC
Source organism: Viscum album (assembly GCA_963277665.1). Classification (NCBI taxonomy): domain Eukaryota; kingdom Viridiplantae; phylum Streptophyta; class Magnoliopsida; order Santalales; family Viscaceae; genus Viscum; species Viscum album. The sequence continues at coordinate 620,287,894 of OY728150.1, read as the reverse complement.
TCATTTTTTAATTGTCTTGTAGAATAATTACAACATTACTAGTCTTGTTCCATAGGACATTATATCTATGATCCATTATTTTTATTTGTTTTTATTCATAAAAAAGATCATACTCTAGTTGTATAACCTTTGAGTTCAGTACATGTAAATATTATGATAGTACATATTCAAAGGAGAAGCATGGTACACATCATAAACTTGAGAACAGTTTGGTTGAATCCATAATATATAATCCCTATAAAATCTAGAATGTCGAAGGAACCAATATAACTACATATTATCTTCCCAATTTTTCTAAATATCAAAAACATAATCAATGGGGAAATTAATAGAAATTCCTTCTCACCAACATTGAATTACAGATCTCACTAATTATTTTTTGGATGAGAATTTTTCTGAAGTTGATATGACGTGATGTGATTTTGAATAGACCTATGACTGTCTAACATTTCCCCATATAGAATAGATCAAAAATGTTATCTGTATCCAAATTTATCCTAAAATTTATGATTTATGTAATTATTTTAATATAGGTATTCATAATGATCTATATGAATGCTCATGTGAAATGTATTATTATATGAAATATTATCTAGAGGGATGTTTTTATCCTTATAACCTATGAAATCCGGACAAAAATATATAAACATGTCCTCTAGGGATTGAATTTTCCTCTCAAACTAACAACCTTTCTATGTATGATAATTAGTACTAAAAACAACTTTGTATATTAATCTTGTTAAATAATTATCTAGAATGTCATCATAAATTTTAGACCCTAACCAAATATAATAGAATGTGGTACTCCATAAAACCTAACCTATTAATTAATATATAATCGATAAATCTGAACAATAGTGAAATATTCTCTAATAATAATGAAGTAATCTGACATCATATGTTGATCAAATATATCCCAAATTACATTAAATACTTTAAATATTTTGGGGAATATGAGGGGAAAATCTAGGATTTTGACCACATATATTTTTGTACGGAGAATGGTTGTGACAACATATTATACTTTTGTATCCCAGTTTAATTTTCTTGACACACCAAGCACTCAGATATATAATATGTAATATCTATTTTGAGGTTTTCCGAACAAAAAAAATATTTTTGACCTCTATATACATCGAAACCTCATGGATGAATAGAGAGTGGTGATATATGAGATTATTCCAATAACCCATTCTTAGATTTTGATATTAATAATACAAAAACTCAGTTTTAGAACATTATCAATTAGGCCATGTCCTTAAATGTAACATAATCTTGAGGTTTAGTCCAGAATTTAGTTTCATTCGCATTGATGGTCTTTTCAAGCCTAGTGTTTTAAATAATAAGGTCATAACTAATAAATTAAAACTGAAATATTACAATCATGACACTTCTACTCACTATCCATTTTTTCACAATGTAAAATGTTCTAAAATAAAAGATGATTTTTTTTTATAAAAATCATCATAACATCCATCATGAAATCATATATTCTCATACCCATCATTATAACCAGTTAAATTATTTTGAAGAATTTGGATGAGAACAAAAATCTAAATAAGGGGTATAATAGTAGGAAAGAAAGAATTAGTCTACGAATATTTTAATCACATGAAAACATTTTTAGAAAATCATTATTCTCACCCAGAAAACATAAAACCATTAGATTACCTCAGGAAGTCGTATTATTACCGTAAAACTCCATATAAATCATAAATCATAAATGTAACTTATGGCATCCATATCATTATTTCATTGTATCCTTCATAGCTACATAAGGAGTAACTATCATGGATACGTTTGGATTATCAATCACATTATATTCCCTAAACATCTTAGGATAAACCAAAACAGTTAACTCCATTTCATTACCTAATTAATTGGATATCTATCCTTAGATCACCCACCCTCAAGTATTCATGTAACCACCCGTATACATAAACAATTCCCAAGAACCTAACATAATCATAACCGATAAAACACGAATAAAGGAAATATAATATTTCTGCTTCGAACTCACATTTTATTTTTACAAAGCCATGCAATCATAAATTAACATACATTAATTGAAAATAATAATGTAATCATATAAATAAAAACCAAAACATTAAATTGAATTAAAAAAATAAATTCAGTTCCTGTAGTATATGATGAAAAATCATTCCAAGTTATTGAAATAACCATTCCATCTTTAAAACACAATTAAAAACTTTTATAAGAAGTTTTTCAAATAAATGTGTCCCATAACACTATGAATATTTTGAAATGAGTTAAAATCTTTAAAAGTCCATTTATATATCAAAAAATACTTAAAAAATTACAAAACATGTACATTAATGAGAAATATTTAGAAGAATAAATCTTTAAAACATTAAAAATGATGTTTTAGATAATGATTCTTTTACAATTGTGAACATTTAAATTATTATAAACATGAATTTAAAACATTTTAAAACTAATATAATGACATTAGTATTTATAAAATATGTGTATGGAATGTAAAAGGAGCTGTATATTCAATTTACAAAAGAGTAAAGGTGCATATCCTCAAGAAATGTCTCAATGAAAGGAGATTGAGACGAAATCCTTTACCTTGAATTCGATTCGTGATGTATGTTCCTTGATATTCCTAAATAATAAATGTATGATATTTTCTACTTTCCTTATAACCATTTAATGATTATCCTTTCGTATCATTAATTACCATGTTATAATAATAAGTTAATTATTTGAGTTCATATTGGACGTTTTGTCGATATCTTATACTTGAGTCGAAAATGAACATGGTATGATGTCAATAGTCTATGTGTTCATAAGTACACCATATCTATAATAATTTTAATGACATAATAATCAATTTTATATATCAATTATTCTATTATGTACAACCATTAAATATTGTTATAAAAAAAGAACAACATTCAAATCATGGTAACGGTATGTCATACTTAAACATGAGTAACAATTTTATTTTTTCAATAGTAATTATGGAAGGAAGGTAAATATTAATTTATATTTATAGAATGATAATAATATAATTAATGTTATTTTAATCCTTTTAATGTAATTATATAAATTATCCATGTAATATGGCTATTAAAATTTAATCACATTGCTCCGGGAAGGTGACATTTCACAGGTACACAATAACAACATCATCATTTTTATATGCATAAAAGGTAAGAAAATAATTGATATATTATTCAATTATAATGATAAATATGTCATTAATATGATACATGATCATTAATTCTATTATTAAAACCATTTTTAAGAGATGATATTTGAAAACGAATTATATCAGTTCATGGAGGTGATAGTTGACACTTACACATAAATGATTAAATCATTTCACATTTGATGGATGTGGAGATGTATTTAAGTGATGATGTTAACATAATAAAATAAAAAGTATATTTAGTATAATGGAGTGATTATTTCATCATGGTTGAAGGATATTTGAAGGAAGATGAACAAGAATGAAAATAGAAACACATAAATAAAAACATTACCTTTCCTACTAATTATCACTTTTATTAACACCTTATCACCTCTTAAGAGAGTGTTATTCCTAAAATAAGGATTAAAAAATTTGGGTTGATATTAAAGGAAGGGTTTTGGGGATAGCTTGGCTTAATCAAAATTTCTTTGAATTGTGAGTAAAAGAGAGGAATGAGTCCCCTTTTATAAGAGAGTAGCGAGGAACTCTGGAAATTATAAAAAGTATTAAGTTAATATAAATTTATTTCCTATTTTAAATTATACCAAAAAAATTTATTTCTAATATATGATGATTTTTGGACTAAAAATATTCATCCAAAAAAATTAAAAAAAAAATTAATACCTTTTAATCTTTATCTTTTTTAACCACTCTTAACTCTTATCAATTTATCTAATAATTTACACATCGATAGTTGGAATAATTACCAAATAATGCCAAATGAAAAATTAATGTGTCAATAATGAAATTTTTATAGTTATCTATACTTTTTGAACAATATTAGTATTTTTTTAATTTTATATAATTTAATTAAATATATTATATTCTAAAATATGAAATATGTTAATTTTAACACTATTCATTATTGGTGTTTTTTTAAATCCTAACTACTTTATTCCTTAAAAAATACATTAACACATTTCTATAATTTCAAAGGCATCCAAAAATCTATTGATGAAATAAAAAAAATTAAATTATAATTATTTTAATTTTATTAGTATGATTTATTTGACTCTTCATTTAATAAATCTACTACTACATGAACATTGTTCAACAATTAAATTTTATTATTTGTTGAATAAAAATTATAAATAATATATCATGATTTATTTAATCCTTTTATATGTATATGGACTAATTATTGTCAAATATTTCTCTGAAATTACACCATATTCAATTTTTTACCACTTAAAAATATGAGTATAACATTTTTAACAAATCTATAAATAAAATATTGTAAAAGTAATTTTTTAATCATTGTGGCTGAAAATGGATTTAATTTTAGTATAAGGTTTATTTTGGTCGAAACCCACTCATCAATTGAAATTAGGACTAGTGTTAGGGTAATTTTATAATTTTATAATATTATTTTCCTTTAATTATCTTATTTACCCTTAATCATTCTAAATAAATTTCAAAAGTTACTATTCACCAAATTTTATTTTGATCCTATTAGATCACATTTATAATGATTATTAAAAATAATTATTTCTTTTTCTTTGAATATTCTATGCACATAAGAGGTTAAACATGGATTTACACTAATCTCGCAGATGTGGAGAAAAGGCGGGTAAAAGAGACGTTCAAATTTTTAACAAGTCTTTATATATAATTTCAATATGAATATCATTACAATAACCTAAATTGTATTAATACACTTATTATTGATCTATTATTATATAAAAAAATTATTAAAGTGTAATAATTATTTAAATGAAATAAATCAGTTTTTACCTACAATGCAGTATTTTTTACTACTCATTAAAAAATAAAATTTTAAAAAAAATACCCAAAACACAACAAAGGTAAATTTTTATGGCCTGATTCAAAATAAGAAATATATATTTTCAAATAAAACTTATAAAAGTGATATAAACTATATTTAAAATTGGTTCTCCATCAAAAGGGGTAAAAGTTCCTATTTTTAAAAATAATCTTATGCATAAAAATTAAATTTGTTATTATATAATATCTAGAAAACATATATGAAAATTTCTAAATATCATATTGAATTTATATTTCATTAATATAATCCAAAAATTGTTATTTGACTATTTTTTAAGCATAATTATTCACATTTAAATAGTTTTCCATAAAAACACATTCTTTATATTCAATTGATTTGTATTTTATTTTCTGAGAAATTTTCAAACAAAAGAATCCACATTATATAAACATTTGTAAAACCATTTTTAATTATTTAGTCGATAATATTCATTCCCTCCATTTTAATAACAATGTTATAATGGTAAAATTTAAATACTAGTAGTTAGTTGTCCGTTTATGCTCGATATGGCATATTATGTACACTATCGAACACTGAATTTATTTTTTAATAAATCAAGATGTTACATTCTCCCAAAATTTGGAAAATACATAATCGTAATCTTGAATTTAGTATTAGTAACTAAGGATTGACTTTTGAAAATTACTTCATTGAAATCACACATCAAAAATAGATTCAATAAAACCTCCACATTAAAAGAAAGAACGTGATATACAAAGGTCACCTGAGATAACACATAATTGGTTTCCATGAAAGAAAAAAATGGACATTAATGATAATAGTAACTCCTAAATAATGATACAGAGTTATTGAGAACATAATTGTTCTATAGTTATCAATTATAGAACCATAAATATGTGATGGGTCAAAAAAATTGAGAAAAGTAAATGGGTAATGTTTTTTAAAATTATATTAATAGAGTATAGGAATTTGTTGAGCCCTCTGGAAGATTGTTGATTTCATGTCTATGATTGATGTTTTAAAAATCACAAATCATCACATACCATTAATGCTTAATCTGGTTTGATTTCTCAGAAACTTCTGTTAATGAATCTGTTATCATGTTTTTGTCTATGCTTATTGAATTACAAAGTATTTTGGAAGTCTTCTGGATTAAACAGACATCGGAAGTACCGATCCAATATCAACAAACATCAGAAGCACCGATCCAATATCAACAGACATCGGAAGCACCGATCCAATATAAATAGACATCGGAAGCACCGATCCAATATCAACGGACATCGGAAGCACCGATCCAATATCAAAGGACAACGGTCGCACTGATCCGATATCAGAATACAAATGACTCACCGATGAAAATGATTCACCGATGCTGATCTATCTGAGTCACCGAACATTACTCACTAATGCTGATGACCTACCGATCACTTGATTCTTCAATAGTCATAAACAACTGTTTGAATTTCTTTATCTTTATCTTTATTTAATCTAACCAACGGTCATATTAGGTATATTTTAATGCTCTGACAATTAATTAATAAAGGTTGTCGGATGTCAGGAAACCGTACCTCGTACCTGCTGAAAAGAAACCTCTTCTGTCTTCCGAAGCACGTGATATAAAGATTAGAAGACTCTGCTGCAAAAAAAATAAACGAAGGATATTTTTCAGAGAACATACGAGGAATACAAGAAGCAAGTTGAGCAGAACTAAGTAGAAGAGAAGACACATATCAAGAGATTACACAGAATCTCATATACAATCAAGCCTACTCAAAGAGAGTTCTGTGCATACAAAATAACGATTGAAGAAATTCATCGACTACATCTCACTGCCTATAAACAAGAAGCATACGACACTTTTCTTCTCAAACAAAAACGAGAAGAGGACTCAGAATAAATTCTGACCAAATACAAAAGAGTCCAGAGCTACACTGAAATCACCAGAGCCATTTCTAAACTCTACATCTCTGCTCTGTGATACATTTGTTTTACATTTTGAGAAGTGTGTGTTATCTGCTATATTAAACACACACACTGACTCTTGTACTTTCACTGGAGGATCTGTAAATCCTCAGCAAACCTTTTTACACTTCATTTCCCACTGTGGATAGTGGTAGAGGTCGTGTGAGACCTGGACAGCTCTGAGCTGTTGTTTGTTTTCCCACGCAGAACTGTGGTAGAGGTCTTATGACCTGGACAGTGTGTTCACTGTTGTTAACCCCGATCCAGGGTGTGGATCATTTTTATATAAACTTTTGAGAGGACTAAGTCTCGACTTGAGACTGAACCTCTTGGTTAATTATTTGTGTTTGTAGCTACATACTATATCCATACTATACATATTTATTTCATATTCCGCTGCTACTACTTTGAAATATAATTTATTTTCAAAGCTACTTTGATAGTTAAATTCGCAAGTGTTTATATTTATTATAAACCAGTAAGTTAGTTTCAAAAGTTAATTTAATCATAAGATTAAGTTAACTGAGAACTAATCAATCTTTGAGAAACTAATTGAACCTTTATAATCTGTATAAATTCACTATAGTTTAATCCGTTTTTGAAATAGGGGGATTTTAATAAACATTGTTTTTAACAGAAAATTTTAATTGGAACTCAATTCACCCCCCTCTTGAGTATCCACTCCGACCAACATTTGGTATCAGAGGTTGGAAAATATTTTCTAAAGTACTCTGTTTTTCAACTGTGATTTTAGTTGTATTTTAAAGTTCTTAAAATTTCTTTTATTTCTAAATTTTTATCTCTTTAAAAATTCTTTTTGTGATATCATGGATAATAGACTTGAGGGTGCTTCTACTAACCGGCCACCTTTCTTTAATGGAAACAACTATGCTCAGTGGAAGCTAAAAATGAAAATTCACTTAGAAAGTATGAGCTTTGATATTTGGACTGCCATTGAAGCTGAATACAAAATTACCAGTACTGATAGATCTACTTGGGATGAACCTACAAAGACTGTTTACAATAATAATTGTAAAGCTATGAATGCCTTGTACTGTGCTCTAAGAGATGAGGAATTTAATAGAATTTCTGCATGTAAAACTGCATATGAAATTTGGGATACCTTAGCTATTTCTCATGAAGGAACAACTAATGTTAAGGAGATGAGATTGAATACCTATACTATTAAGTATGATAATTTTAAGATGAAGCCTGATGAACCCATTTTTGATATGTATCTTAGGTTCAATGAAATTTTCAACACAATGACTTCTCTGGGAAAGGATGTTCCAACAAAGGAACAAATCATGAGAATTTTGAGATGTCTACCTGAAAGATGGAGAGGAACCTCTGTCTCCATTAGAGAATCGTGTGACATTGGAGAACTGCCAGTCAAGGAACTAATTGGCAAGTTGATGATGTATAAAGAAGAACTCAAAGTAAACAAAGAAGAAGATGATGAACCTAAAAGGATGTCTATTGCCTTCAAGACTACAACCTCAAAGAATAAGGATAAGGAAAAGCCTCAAGCTATCAATTAAAGTTCAAGCAGTGAGGAAAGTGAGAATGATTCTGACAGTGATGTTGAGATGGCTCACATTTCTAGAAGATTTAAGAAATTCTATAGGAAGAAGAAGTTTTTCAGAAAGTCAAACTACAAAGGCAAGTATGATAACAAAGGACACTGGAAAAAGGATTGGAAGAAGTCTGATAAATCTGATGAAGTTGTCTGTTATGAATGCAAAAGAAAAGGACACATAAAAGAAGACTGTCCAAAGCTGAAATACAGAAAGAAGTATGAATACAAGGATAACAAGTACAAGAAATCCATGAAGGCTACTTGGAGTGCTTCAGAAGACAGCACAAGTGAAGCTGAATCTTCATACTCTGAAAGGAATCGATCCAACATGTGTTTCATGACAAACACTTCTGAGGTAACATCAGATTCTCCTACTTCAAATTCATATTATTCTGGAGATGATTTTGAATGTGATAACATGTCTAAATCTGAACTGTTTGAATATTGTGATATGCTTGAAGAAACCTGTAATGAGCTTAAAGATAAATATAAAGGTTTAAAGAAACAGTATGCTTTAAGTGTTAAGCATAAATCTGATCTGGATATAGAAGTAGAAAAGAATGCTCAGTTGCTTAAAGAGAATACTGAACTAAAATTGTCTAATGAGCAACTCAGAAAAGACTTAGAGAAGTTCACAAATGGCAAGAATACTCTAACACAAATGCTAGGAAAGCAAGTTGCACCTAGATATACTACTGGTATAGGATACCAACCTGGACAAAGAAAAGTTGCCAAAACTAGATTCATTCCTAAATCTGGACAAAAGATAGTTAATCCTAGAACTTCATATGCCTCAACCAGTTATATTCATAGTTATGGATCTAATAAAGTTTATCTTTCAAAGAATGTTAATTCTACAAATTATATGAGACCCATTAGACAAATATGGGTACCTAAAGTATCATTGGCTAACATTTCTGGACCCAAGAAGATCTGGGTACCAAAATCATCTTCCATCTAAATCTGTTTTGTAGGAGACCTGCTTGAAGAGCTGTCACAAGAAGATATGGTACTTAGACAGTGGATGTTCAAGACATATGTCAGGAGACTTTTCATGTTTCAAGAGCTTAGTAAAAGTTTATGGAGGCTTTGTCACTTTTGGTGATAATTCAAAAGGAAAAATCATCAGCTTAGGCCAGATTGGTAACACTGATTGAATATTGATTTCTAAAGTTTTATTTGTTGATGGACTTAAATATAACTTGTTAAGCATTTATCAGTTGTGTGATGATGGTTTTTATGTGAAATTTAAAAATGATTCTTGCAATGTTTTTAACTCTAAATTTTTTTTAGTATTTTCTGCTTTAAGAAATGAAAATGTTTATGCTGTTGATTTAGATTCTTTAGCTAAGAAGAATATTCCTTGTTTAAATGCTTTTCATAAAGAGTCTTGGCTTTGGCATAGAAGATTAGGACACTGCAATGTTCACTCACTTAGAAAACTTTCTAGGAAGAACTTAGTTAGAGACTTACCCAAACTTGAATTTCCAGCAGACAAAGTTTGTAATCCCTATCAAAAAGGAAAGCAACATAAAGTTTCTTTTAAATCAAAGAAAGAAATGTCAACTTCTCAACCTCTCGAGTTGGTTCACATGGATTTATTTGGACCTTCTAGAGTTTCTAGTTTGAATGGGAAGCACTATGTCTATGTTCTTGTAGATGACTTTTCTAGATATACTTGGGTATATTTTCTAGCTCACAAAAGTGAAGCTTGTTCTTACTTTGTTAAATACTCCAAGTCTGTAGAAAATCTTAGTGGACTCAAGATTAAGACCCTGAGAAGTGATCATGGTCGTGAGTTTGAAAATCATGAGTTTGATTCTTACTGCTCACACAATGGCTATAGTCACAATTTCTCTGCCCCTAGGACACCCCAAAAAAATGGTGTAGTAGAGAGAAGGAATAGTACCCTGCAAGAAATAGCTAGAACCATGCTCAATGAATATGAACTGCCTATTTACTTTAGGGCTGAAGCTGTAAATACAGCTTGTTATGTCATTAATAGAGTCTTGATCAGACCAGTTCTTAAGAGGACTCCTTATGAGTTGTGGAACCATAGGAAACCTAAGGTTATCTACTTCAATGTTTTTGGCTGCAAAGTCTTCATTCTCAATACTAAAGAAAATCTTGACAAATTTGCATCCAAGAGTGATGAAGGAATTTTCCTAGGTTACTCTATCTCTAGTAAAGCCTATAGAGTTTTCAATAAAAGAACCAAATGTGTGGAAGAATCTGTTCACATCAAATTTGATGAAATTGATCCACATGAACCTAAAATCTCTCTTGAAGATGATCTCTCTGGTTTGAATCTCAATGATAAAGACAATGGACCTATAGTTAAAATATCTAGTTTTGAAAATTTTCCAGAACCTGCTTCTGTTGAACCTCAATCTGTAGATGAATCTGAAATCTCTAGCCCTATCTTTTCAAGACCATCTAGGACTCTAAAAAACCATCCTTTAGATGATGTTGTAGGAAATCTAGATAGAGGAACACAGACTAGAGCTTCTCTAAGAAATCAGGTTGAACATCAAGCTTTTCTTTCACAGTTAGAACCTAAAAATATCAATGATGCTATCAATGATGAATTTTGGGTAATGGCTATGCAAGAAGAACTAAATCAATTTGAAAGAAACAAAGTTTGGAAATTAGTAGAAAGATCTAAGGACACTTTGACCATAGGCACAAAATGGGTGTTTAGAAACAAAGTTGATGAATCTGGAAACATCGTTAGAAATAAAGCTAGGCTAGTTGCACAAGGTTACAAGCAAGAAGAAGTAATTGACTATGAGGAAACCTTTGCACCTGTAGCTAGATTAGAGGCTATTAGGATCTTACTTGCCTATGCATCACATCTGAATTTCAAGCTATATCAAATGGATGTCAAAAGTGCTTTTCTAAATGGTTTTATTGTTGAAGATGTTTTTGTAGAACAACCACCTGGTTTTTTAAATCCTCATTTTCCAAATCATGTTTTTAAACTTTCTAAAGCTTTATATGGTTTAAAACAAGCTCCAAGAGCTTGGTATGAAAGGCTTTCAAACTTTCTTATCTCAAAAGGATTTATAAAATGAGTAGCTGATCCCACTATTTTTATAAAAAGGATTTCAAAAGATGTATTAATAGTAAAAATCTATGTTGATGATATTATTTTTGGATCTTCTAAAAATTCCTTATATACTGATTTTTCAAAGGTTATGCAAAATGAATTTGAAATGAGCTTAATGGGAGAGCTTAAGTATTTTCTTGGTTTTCAAATTTTTCAAACTAAAGATGGAATTATTTTAAATCAAAGTAAATATAAAAAGGATCTTTTAAAACGTTTTGGATTGGATATTATTAAGGAAAGTGATACACCTATAAGTACTACCTGTAAATTGGATACAGATGAAGCTGGGAAACCAGTGGATCAAACCAATTACAGAGGTATGATTGGGAGCTTACTTTATCTTACTGCTAGTCGACCAAACATTATGTTCAGTGTATGTATGTGTGTTAGATTTCAAGCTAATCCTAAAGAATCACACTTACTGGCTGTTAAAAGGATTTTTAAGTATCTTAAGTATACTATAAATTTAGGTTTGTTTTATCCAAAAGGACAATCATTTAACCTAACTAGCTATTCAGATGCTGACTTTGCTGGATGTAAGTTAGATAGGAAGAGCACATCTGGAACATGTCATTTTCTTGGAAAATCCCTAGTATCATGGTGTAGTAAGAAACAGAACTCAGTTGCATTGTCTACTGTCGAGGCAGAATACATAGCTGCTGGTAGTTGCTATGCACAAATTCTGTGGATGAAACACACTTTATTGGATTATGGATTTGATTTTAAACATGTTTCAATTAACTGTGACAACACTAGTGCAATCAATATATCCAAGAACCCTGTGTCTCACTCTAGAACTAAGCACATTGATGTCAGACATCACTTTCTAAGATATCATTATCAGAAAGGTGATATTTCTCTAGAATTTGTTAGTTCTGAACATCAATTAGCTGATATCTTCACAAAGCCTTTATGCTCTGAAAGAATGAAATTTATTAAACAAGAGTTGTGTATGATCGATCTGTGAAACCGATCTATGAAACCGATCTGTGAAACTGATCTATGAAACTGATCTGTGAAACTAATCTGTGAAACCGATCTGTGAAACCGATCTGTGAAACCGATCTGTGAAACCGATCTGTGAAACTGATCTGTGAAACTGATCTGTCAAACCGATCAGTGAAACCGATCTATCATACCGATCTATTTTCTATTACTTTTTTTTATTATATTGTAATTAATTAGTAAATTTCTTTTATACTTTTTATGGGAACCCTAAATGATAAAATAAATGATACGCGGCTATTTATCTTCCCTAAACCTTTGACCTTTCATTTCCCGCCGAACCTTTCAACCTCTCTTCCCCTCTACTTCGAACCTTCGAACTCCTGCCTTCCCAAAATCTTCGAATGGCTAAGCAAAAGCGACCGAGCAAAGGACCAGATAGCCCTGTACCTTCAAAGCGTGCTCGAGACGAGTCGAGTAGTGGCTGTCAACGATCAGTAAATCTGAACTTGGAAACTCGGATTGTTGCTGTAGAAAGAGAAGTCAGCTCTGCGTGGCTTTTGTCAAGTAAGTCACTGTTGCTGCAAGTTCTTGAATCGCAAGGATGGATAGACTGGTTTTCTGACAACTCTCGAATAGACTATCCAAAGCTGGTACATGAGTTCTACATGAATCTGAAAATCACTCTAGATGGTGTGGAGGCTGCCAGGATGTCGTCTGTGGTAAAAGGAAAGAAAATATCCTTCTCATCTAAGCAGTGGGCTGAGTGCTTGAATGTACCTCATGAAGGTCGATATGAGGACTATGCTGGGAATATACCTCCAATCACTGACTATTTTTCTTATGAGCTAGCTCTAGAGATTTTGACTGGAAATAGAGAATCTAGGAGAATCACATCCTCAGAGCTGGATGGTGAAAGAAGACTCCTATTCAAGTTTATTCAACACCAACTTTGCCATAGGAGAGGAGATTTTGCTGCTGTTAAGTTTCAAGATGTTTTTCTATTGTTTCTACTGAAAACCCATGAAAAGATAAATTTATGTAGATATGTGATGGTACACATAGCTGGTATGATGAAACCGTCCAAGAAAGACACTTCCTTGTTTTATTCAAAGATGATATCTACCATGCTCAAGAATCTAGAATGTGTTGATGAAGATGATGAAGTTGCTGAAACAGATCATACCTTCTGTCTCAACAAAGAGATCTGCAAGAGGATGAAAATCAATTGGAATCCATGGAAGAAGTGTTGGGTTGCAGATGAAGATAAATTGTATGAAGCCTACAATCCCATAGATCATGACAAGAGGCCAAAGGATTTGAGAGACCCTGGCTTGAAACCAGATGAGGAACCAGTTTATTCTGATGATGATGAGCAAGAAGAAGGAAAGGATGTGGCCACCAAAGCCCAAGAGCAAGAAGATGCTGAGACTGAGGAAGGAAGTATGTCATCTCCTGATGATAGGAGTGATCCTGACACTGCTAGTCCCAAAAGAAGAATAGAATTTGGACCTTCTAGTCCACCCTTAGCCCTACCAGAATTAGAACCTATTCTTGGTGATGAAGAAGATTCTGATACTGAAGAATATCACAGTGAAGCTTCTGAGAAGAGTGATGATGGACATACTGATGATGTTGAGGCTGATGTTGATGGTGATAACAGACCAGTGGATGGTCTTGCTGTAGATCAAATATAACCACCTCAGTCAGTACAAGAAATACATCTCAGTGGCAAGGTTGATTCACCAAAAATCAGTGGAACAGCAAGCTATGAGAAACCAAAATACACCCTGTGTGCTGCTGTTTGGGATGACTACCCTGGTTATGCTGTGTTGGGCTTAGAATATTCTGAAGAAGAAGAAGAAATGCCAGAATCTGCTGTAGTTGTGAAGAGGACCCTCCCAAGAGAAGCAAGGTCTGTTCCTGCTGTTGATCCTACAAATGTTAATTTACCTGGTTCTGGAATCTCTCAAGCTGATCTTGATAAGTTTAAGATTGAATTTCTAACCGCTGTGAGAGACACAGTTAGAGAAGAAATTTCCAATTCCCTTACTCAAGTGTCTCTACAAGTTTCTGAAAATTCATTAGAAGCCTTCTCACAAAGAGTATCTAATGCTGTGAAGCCAGACCTGGCCAATACTAGTGAACTTATTGGCAAGCACATAGCCTCTTTGAATCAGACTATGAAGGATCTTCACACTGACTTAGTATCTCTATCAAGCAAATTCAGATCAACCATCTCTGGTATGATGGAAGTTTTGAGAAATTTGATTGAACATCTCAACAAGTCTGACCTGAGAAAGTTGAAAGCTGAGATAACTCACATAGTTGGCCAAGCCAGTATAGCCAAGGTAACCAAGATCACTACCCGTGAGCTAGAAGCTCTAAGAGAAGTTGTGCATGATGAGTTAGCTGCTGTTAGACAAATTCTTGATTTAGAATCTTTGAGGAAAATGAAAGATCTCTGTGATAACAGTCATAAGATGGCATTGGTGTACTCAGCAGATGCTAAGAAAGCTCTGCAAGAGATCAAAGAGAAAGTTGATAATTACTTTTCCAAGATTTATACAAAGCATGAGATGGCTGCAAACTTCAAGGTGTTGGCAGAGAATCTGAAATTACCTCCAGTCACTCAGGCCTTCAAAACTCAAGTTTGCCAGTTGCAAGAGTTTACCCCAACCTTAGCACAGTTCATGGAGAACAAAGATGCTTTTGAGAAATCTATGAAGTATAGGGCAGAAGTCATTCAAGACTTCATTCATCTTTTGAAGCCCTATTTGAATGCACAGGCCACTGTAATAGTACTTCCTACTTCTGAACCTCTCAGTGACTCTGATGTAGCTCCAAATCAGATATCTGTTGCTCAAGATCTATCTCAGTTAAGACCCGTCCCTCAGCAAGCTTCTCAACCAGCTCCTGTTTCTCAACAACAACTCTCTGTGGCACCTGCTCCTACACCTGCCAGAGTTGTCCTACCACCACTTCAGATTCGCTAAGTACAACCTGCCTCCAAGCCTTCAAACTTACCCACTATTGATCCCAACGACAAAGGAAAATCCCCTTTGTATCCCAACAAATAGTTTTGTATTGTTTTTGATAGGGTGAACAATGTGATGCTTGTAATATTCTGTACTTTATAAAATATTTTTTTCTCTATACTCTATGCTGACTGCTTTTACTTTCACTTATATGTTTTCCCTCCTTTTTGATTATCCCAAAGGGGGAGAAGAAAGATATATGGGAGAGATATATGGGGGAGAAAAGATGTATATATCTAAGGGGGAGAAATCTGTATAATATATATGGGAAATTTAAATTAAGGGGGAGATTTATATATCTCTTTATATTTATTCTCTTTATGGTTTAATTATCATTATGTTTTTATTGATGATATATCATATTATTTTTATTTTATGATAAAGATTTGTGATTATCAAAAAGGGGGAGATTGTTGATCCCTCTGGAAGATTGTTGATTTCATGTCTATGATTGATGTTTTAATAATCACAAATCATCACATACCATTAATGCTTAATCTGGTTTGATTTCTCATAAACTTCTGTTAATGAATCTGTTATCATGTTTTTTTCTATGCTTATTGACTTACAAAGTATTTTGGAAGTCTTATGGATTAAACAGACATCGGAAGCACCGATCCCATATCAACAGACATCGGAAGCACCGATCCAATATCAACAGACATCGGAAGCACCGATCCAATATCAACAGACATCGGAAGCACCGATCCAATATAAACAGACATCGGAAGCACCGATCCAATATCAACGGACATCGAAAGCACCGATCCAATATCAAAGGACAACGGTCGCACTGATCCGATATCAGAATGCAAATGACTCACCGATGCAAATGACCCACCGATGCAAATGATTCACCGATGTTGATCTATCTGAGTCACCGATCATTACTCACTAATGCTGATGACCTACCGATCACTTGATTCTTCAATAGTCATAAACAACTGTTTAAATTTCTTTATCTTTATCTTTATTTAATCTAACCAACGGTCATATTAGGTATATTTTAATGCTCTGAAAATTAATTAATAAAGGTTGTCGGATGTCAGGAAACCGTACCTCGTACCTGCTGAAAAGAAACCTCTTCTTTCTTCCGGAGCACGTGATATAAAGATTAGAAGACTCTGTTACAAAAAAAAAGAAACGAAGGATATTTTTCAGAGAACATACGAGGAATACAAGAAGAAAGTTGAGCAGAACTAAGTAGAAGAGAAGACACATATCAAGAGATTACACAGAATCTCATATACAATCAAGCCTACTCAAAGAGAGTTTTGTGTATACAAAAGAACGATTGAAGAACTTCATCGACTACATATCACTGCCTATGAACAAGAAGCATACGACACTCTTCTTCTCAAACAAAAACGAGAAGAGGACTCAGAATAAATTCTGACCAAATACAAAAGAGTCCAGAGCTACACTAAAATCACCAGAGCCATTTCTAAACTCTACATCTCTACTCTGTGATACATTTGTTTTACATTTTGAGCAGTGTGTGTTATCTGCTGTATTAAACACACACACTGACTCCTGTACTTTCACTGGAGGATCTGTAAATCCTCAACAAACCTTTTTACACTTCATTTCCCACTGTGGATAGTGGTAGAGGTCATGTGAGACTTGGACAGCTCTGAGCTGTTGTTTGTTTTCCCACGCAGAACTGTGGTAGAGGTCTTATGACCTGGACAGTGTGTTCACTGTTGTTAACCCCGATCCAGGGTGTGGATCATTTTTATATAAACTTTTAAGAGGACTAAGTCTCGACTTGAGACTGAACCTCTTGGTTAATTTTCTGTGTTTGTAGCTACATACTATATCCATACTATACATATTTATTTCATATTCCGCTGCTACTACTTTGAAATATAATTTATTTTCAAAGCTACTTTGATAGTTAAATTCGCAAGTGTTTATATTTATTATAAACCAGTAAGTTAGTTTCAAAAGTTAATTTAATCATAAGATTAAGTTAATTGAGAACTAATCAATCTTTGAGAAACTAATTGAACCTTTATAATCTGTATAAATTCACTACAGTTTAATCTATTTTTGAAATAGGGGGATTTTAATAAACATTGTTTTTAACAGAAAATTTTAATTGGAACTCAATTCACCCCCCTCTTGAGTATCCACTCCGACCAACAGAATTCATTAACATCCTAGACTAAGAACATAAGGAAATTAACTTACTTGATGTTTAGAGTTCTATCCTTTAATTAAATTCCACCAAGAACTCGTCTTTTTCTCTAAACAATAAGTATTCATGATGAATAACTTTTAAATAATAAAATAATCCACAAAATATTAACTATCTATTTATTTTTTCTTGAAACATTAACCAAAACCAATATATATAAGATAAGATAATACAATTATCCTAAAATAATAAAACATTGGATGATGAAAAATAACTTCAAATATCCAAAATTCAACTATTATACAAAAATTTCAACATAGATATTTCAAAAAATAACTATCCTTAAATTTCCGCAAAATAATCCAAAATAATATTGAAATCCAAAAATCATAAAAATTGATCGCATAGTCTTCCAAGATAAATTGTATGAAATATATAAAAATAACATCAATCAATCTCAAGGGATCACACCATTAATTAGTTACATAATCACATATTCTACAGGATAGGTTTATCATTACTAAAAATAACCAGAATTACAATAATTCCACAACAAAATAATAGATTATTATGAAATATAATTAACCAATTACTCCTCAAATAAAATATAATAGTATTATATTTACCATGAGCATATAGGCTTCCAAAAATAGTGAATATATTCCAAAATAATATTTATCACTTAATCCACAATTCATTTTCAAATAATATATATGAGAATTTGATAGAACATTAGTTCCAAAATCAACTTATTCTTATTCCATCAACATGTTTAACTAAAAAAATAATATTAACCTGGGACTTCAAGTTGGCCAGTGGGAGGTGATGAACCATCCTCACATTTCAGTTACAGTTTTTATTCTCATGAACTTTATGGACATGATGGGTTATTACCCATCCTACGGGTTGGCCTTTTTTAAATATATATAATTCTTATGACATTAAAAAAATAAAATCCTAAAAAAACATTACATGGTTTAACCTCAAGGTTGTATTTCACCTCTAATTTTAATCCCAACTAATTTTTTACCTCAACATCTTCATTTATGAAATATTATTTATATTGCCATTTTTTATTTCACCTCTATATGATTTAATAAAAATATTCCCAAAAGAAATTAAATTGTACCTTGATCATGCTATCCACCTGGTTTATTGTCATTTTTTACAAATAGATATAATGTCAATGCATTGCAACAATAATTTAGAGATTCATCAAAATCACTTACTTTCTTTGTACAAATACATATTTTAAAAATTGGGTCATAAGGGTGTTCGCATAGAAATAGATTTCAAAAATAATCTTTTATGACATGTAATTTCAAAACATAATATAATAATTGATTTAAATAAAACATTCAGACCATGTTTATTTTGAATATTCCAATCAACGGTCCTTAAAAAATACCATAAGTACGTGCTAAATTACTAGATTTTAAAAGTAAATATAAACATGCAGCAATAGGGTATCCTTCTTCATCATCATTTTCAAAATAAAAATATTCTCCAAAATCATTTGATAAGGTAAAATATCTAAAAATGACTTGATAATATTTATCATTTTTGAAAATATGACAATATTGAGGAAATAGGATTTGATTAAAAAAACCAAGGATTTATTATGGTATCGAGTTATAGAGGAGGTGTTTGATATCTTATATAAATCTTTTTCATGTGATTTATATGTTAGAAAAAGTTTCAAAACCATCTGTACATGACACTGCAATAATTATTTCAAGGAAGTCGATAAGAAAAGATAGAAATGTTTTTTGAAATCCTCCTCCTTAAATTTGTATCAAACATTACTCAATCTAAAAAATCTGTAGAACATGTCTTTAACTAAAATTATATACATATAAACTTACCATATGATTAACCAAAACTTGTAATCCCTAAAGTTGCATAAACCTTTCTTTTTATACTAACTATAAGGCTCTGTCCTTAACCATTACATAATCTTGTGTTTTAGTCGAGAATTTAAATTCTTTCACACTAAGGATCCTTTCATGTTTATAGTTTTAGATAATTAGGAAATAATAATTAAATAAAAACTCAAATACTAAAAATAAGACACTTTTACTCACATTCCAATTTTTTATAGTGTAAATATTTCTCAAATAAAACATCAATTATTTTTCAGGATAAAAATCATAATAAAATTAATCATGACATCCTCTATTCTCTTACACATCCTTATACCATTCTAAAAATAGTTTAAAACGTGGGATGAGAACAAAAATATTATTAAGGGGAATAAAATAAGGAATGGAACCATTTGTCCATGATTATTTTAATCTCATGAATACATTTACACAAAATTATTGTTTTCACCCATAAAACATAAACCCTTTATGATCTCTTAGGAAGTCAAAATATTCCTATAAAACACCATATAAATAATTAATCATAAAAGTAACTTGTGTAATATATATTATTCTAACATTGTAGCGTTATTTCTTACATATAGAGTAACATTTATGGTTACGTTTGGAATACACATCACTGTATATTCTATAAATCTTTTAGGAGATATGGAACAAGTTAACTTCATCACATTACCCAATGAATTGGAGAGATATCACAGGCTCACCCACCCTAGGTTTATCACAAAACTAGTTGTATACATAAAAAATTCCCAAGATCCATAACATAATTATAACACATAAAACAAGAATAAAAGATAAATAAATGTTCTACTTTGAAATCACATTTCATTTTTACAAAGACTCACACTCATAAATGAAAACAATTTATTCAAAAATAAAATTTTAAAAATTTAATGTAAACATAAAAACATTAAAGAAACTTAAATGAAAGAAATTTTTTTAGTGATGTTTATGCTCAAAAAACATTCCATCTTACTGAAATAATCAATCAATCTTTAAAACACAATTAAAACATTTAATCAGATGGGTTTTTAATCAAATTGTCCGATACAACTTTGAATATTTTTTGAGAAGGTAAGATTTTAAAACATTGAGGTCCATATAAATAAATCTTTAAAACCATTTTGAGAACATGGACGTTATTGAGAATGATTTAGAATAATTAGTCATTAAAATATTTAAAACAATGTTTTAGATAAATAGTCCATTTCCATTTTGAACATTTAAATTATAATCGACATAATAGAATAAAATTAAACAAAAAATTTTATAAATTGTTTATAGATATAAAATGTATATGGGATTTTAAATGGGTGTATATAAAATTTATAAATGAAAAAAGGTGCCCACCATCAAGAAATGTATCAATGAAAAGAGATTGAGATGAAATCACCTAGCATGAGTTTTATTTTCCATGACTGTTCATTGTTCTTGGAGAATAATAAAAAAAGTTGATTTATACTTTTTTAGAACCTTTTAATGTTCATTCTTCCTTTAATAAAATTAATTAACATGTTATAATAATTAGTTAATTATTTGAGTTCATGCCAACTATTTTTCCAATAATCGATACATGAGTAAACAATTAATATGTTATAATGTAAAATATTAAATGCGATCATAAGTCCATAATCTCCATAATAAAATTAATGAAAAGATAATAACTTTTATATATCAATTTTTCTTTTAAATCCAACCATTAAATATGGATATGAAGAATTAATAACATTACTATCATGGAGAAGGTAAGATGTACATACACAGGATTTAAGGTTTCATTTTTTGATAATAATTATGGAAAGAAGGTAAATATTATTTTATATTTAAAAAATGATAATAAAATCATTAATATAATATTAATAATTTTAATAGGATTATATAAACAATCCAAGTGATGTGATGATTAAAAATGAATCCCATCGCTATATAGAGGAGATAGTTCACAAGTACACAAGAACAATGTTATCTTTTATATGTGTACGGAAAGTTAGAATTTTATTGAAAAAATATTATATTATAATGATAAATATGTCATGAATATCACATATGAACATTAATTCCATCATTATAACCATTCTTAAGAGATAATTATGGAAAATGAATTATATCGGGTTGTTGAGGTGGTAGTTCACACATACACATGAATGATTAATTCCATTCCCACTTGATGGAAGTGTAGATAAATTTAGGTAATTATATTAACATAATAACATCTCAATTCATTTATGTTAGGTCCACTAGGCTGGATACCCTGAGAGGGGGGGTGAATCAGGGTATGACCAATTAAAAATTAATGCCCGTTCAGATCTTGTTTCGCTGTTAAGCAAAACACTCTTCTCTCTTTTTCCTGCTGCACGATATATATAGAAAGTAAAGCAAGCACAGGACACAGCAATTTTACTTGGTTCACCGCTAAGGGCTACGTCCAAGGAGCATACGCCGACAGGTTGCCGGTCGTACCAAATTCCACTAATCTTCACTAGCTGTGGATTACAAGGTTCGGGCTAGATCACTTCTATGCCCAGGCTCACTGCCTTTACAAAATTTAGGGTCAGCTCACTGCTTTCCCAAGGGTCACTCCCTGTTTCTCTCTCTCTGGCTCACTACCGGTGGAGAGGATCACCTTCTTCCTCTTCCTAAGCTCACTGCTCTTGGAAGGGATTCACTCACAGTTTATAGACCTGTAGGTCTCTTCATTTCCATGAAGGAATGCATCTTCCTCTGTATGTAGATGCTCTGTTGAAGTCCAACTTTCACCCGCAGATGAATCTCACTTTGCACCGGATGTACCGGGCAACCTCAATTTTTACGCGCAACCCTTACGGTGCCTTGCGCGCAATTTCTATAATTTGCGCGAAATTCCTTTTTCGCGCAACCTCCAAATTTTACGCGCAGCCTGGAAACTGCCTTGCGCGCAATTCACTGCTTCTGCGCGATTTTCACTTTTCGCGCAACTGCTGACTTTACGCGCAAACTTTAAGTTTACGCGCAACACCCTTTCTGACTTCAATTTCGCGCACCAGAGCTCCGGTATTTTCTATGTCTTGAACTCTATAGAATGGAGTAGGGTCACTTCATATTTATAGGCAAAATCGACCCCGCGCGAAAAACCCTCCTTGAGCGCGTAATCCGCTTTGATCTTCCGCGCCCAAACATTTTCCGCGCACTGCTCCATAATTTCGCGCACCTCATGCCTTTACCATTTTACGAGCTTCGGACCTCGTAACACCTCTTGCGCGAAATACTTCATCCGCTATTTCGCGCGCCACTTCAATTTTCCGCGCACGCCTCCAAAATTTCGCGCGCCTCATGCCTTTACCGATTTTCAAGCTTTCGGCCTTGAAACATCTTTTGCGCGAAATACAATTTCGCGCAACCCGCTGTTTTGCGCGCCACACTTCAAGATTTCGCGCAACCCTCTAGTTTTGCGCGCCACGCTTGATTTTTCCGCACACCTTCTTCATTTCTCTCTCCGCAACCTTTGCCAACAACATATCACTCCATTTTCCATTGGCGATTTTCAGGCCCAAAAATTTGGCAAACACTGGAAAACGGCGCCACCTTGTACTGCTCTTTTGTACCGCCTCCAGATCGTCCTTTCCTTTGTCAAAGTTCTTCGTCAACATGGAATGTCAACAAATTCTCGGGAACTCGACAATTCTCCATGGAAACCTTCTTTGTCAACAAACACAATCAACCCAAAAATGCTGCAATGCTACCTTGAGGGATTTTTGCCCAACAATTTAGTATATTTTATTTATTGTATCACCATGGTTGATGTATATTTGAAGTAATATGAAGAATAAATAAAATAGAAACACTTAAATAAAAACATTTCATTTCCTTCTAATGATAACTTTTCGTAACACATTAACACCTAAATATAAGACATCAATAATGTGGGGAGGTATTATAGGAAGGGTTTTAGTTAGATAATGTCTAATCTAAATGATTTTTATGTGCGATTAATATAGGGGAATGGGTTCCATTTTATAGAAGAGGGAGGGACACTCTTTGAAGTATAAAAATTATTAAATTAATATAAATTAATTATCAATATAAAATGATCCCAAATAAATTTATTTTGAATATAAGAAGATTTTGGGTCAAAATATAACCAAAAAATGAAAATTAGACAAGTTTGGAATATTTTTTAATTCTTACCTTTATGTTTTAACCCCTTTTAACTCTTACCATTTTATTAAGTAATTTAAACTTTGAGACTTAAAATAATTACCAAATCATGCTTAATGACCAATGAATGAGTCATTAATTAAAATATAAGAGGTATTTAATTTTTTTGGATGAATAATATATTTTTATAAATTTTATATAAATCAATTAAATTTTTTATATTTTAAATTACGAAATATGAAAATTATGACACAATTCAATATTTGACCTCTAAAAAATAATAACAACAAGATTTGTAGCATCCTATTACTATTTCATTAGGTACTCATTTATCCTTATTGTGGTTTTAACCTCCCTTGAGATTAGGAGGATACCTATAATTTTTAAGTAAGATATTTGTTGGACATTCACTAAGAATTAGTTATTTCTACATGCTATAGAGCAGTTACACGCCCTGTAATTGGAGCCAAATGTATGTCGTGAAAGAAAATATCATGCAATAAACTGCTACATTCATTAAATGGTGATTAACTATCATGTAGTTTTTTAATAATAGTTTTTAAATATATGTTGATAATTTTTTCATCATATATGGGACATGGAAGTTACATGTCATGAACTTGGGTTACACATCGTGTAACGCTCTGTGTAATATTTTTAAAGACAATGTGCTGCTTTTTAACTTCAATTACTTAACCATTTCTTTATTCATCTCAACCTAAGTCAGTCCTATGGAATTTTTGGGAGACTCAACCCCTAATAGATTTTTTTATTCGACACGTAATCTCTATTGCAATCGTGATGCATCTCCCCAGGTAATTTATCTTCCCACTTATTCATTACCTTTGATCACGATATCTCTATTGGGTGTTGTTTTTATTCTGCTAGTTTGTGATGGTGTTTCTTATTAGTTTCATCCTAAATATGATGTGTGATCTTGTTTCTTAGGCCTTTCTGTCCATTGGTAGGGGAACGACGGGCATTCTTCTTTGAGGTATGTGGGTTTCCTCTATTCCACTAAACCTTAGTCTTCTAAATTTAAATAATCTTGATGTGGATTTGATTCTAGGGACATCATTGATTTTTTTTGATTCATTGATTTTGGATTTCGTTATGGGCATGTGCAACCCATGTTTTGAGGAAGGTGGTTCCATCTCTAGCCTATGTTGATGAACCTAGTTGTTTTCCATTATAAACTGTTTTGCATATTGAAATTGGCATGATTGTTTTGTGTTTGTTGAAAATGAATTTTTTATGAAAAATGGGTTTTCCCTAGTTATTGATAAATGAATATAAAATGGGTACTTTCAATGCATTTAATTGTTATATGTGAAATGAATTTTAAATGGTTTTCAAAGAATCAAAATGAATTGTGAAAAGAGTGCATGGGTTAACATGGGTACTTTGGTGGATGGTTTCTCTTAGGGCCGCCATCCATTGTTTCTTATTATCAAGGGGGATTGTCTTGGGGATTTTCTCTATTTACTAGACATGTTGTTCTTGGGGACTGATATTTACATTTTGGGGGGTTTTCTCATAGGGTATTCCTCTACTTCATAGGCCTATAATCTAGGATATGAAATTGCGCACTTGATTATTGTGGTACGAGTAGTATACAACTTAGACCTATAGTATCACTTGGTGTTGTGATACCTGTGATTCTATTTTATATTACATGTCATTCTGAGACAGCCTTGAAACACATGTTTATGCATATGGAAAATGATATGTAAAATGTTCTTTGAAATTGATATACCTGCTTTTGTTTAGAACTGTGGATAAAGGGAAATGTTTACTATGTTTTCTATAAAACTTCTTTACAAATTTTCATGAAATGTTTTATTTAAAATGTGCATACATGTATTTTTATGCAGAGACTTGTTATGGAACACCTGGGTGGGATTCTAATGAAACTATTTTCTCACACCCTTCACACCTCTTCGGTGGTGCGTAGACCTTTGTCTTTCATCCAGTGTAGGGAAAGGAAAGGCCCCGCAGTGAGGCGACATGGTTTGTGTCATCTATTTGGGTAGCTAGGGGTGTGATAGAAAGATTCTATCCCTACCATCATTTGTAGTATCAAATTGGTTTATAGTCCTTTAATGTTGGACTTTCCTTTGAGTTTTTAGAAACTTATACAGTTGTTTGTTTCCATTTTTTCTTACAATTTTGGAATATATGTCCTCTTTCTCTTCTGTTATTTATTCTTATTATATATATATATATATATATATATATATTCCATGTGTTTATTCTAGTAGGGATAAATCATTCCCTCTATTGTGCTATTCGATGCCTGGGTGCATTGTCTCTCTCCTATAGGGATCGAGAATGCCCTTTAAGATTGTAATGGAATGGGTCAGGTGCCAAGTTAGAGGGAAACCCAGGTTGCTTCATTACAATTTGGTGTCTGATGAGTTATATTCTAAAGAGTTTATCTTTTGGTAAATCAGTTATAATGAAGATAGTATTTTTCGGACATGATAGGTATGTTGCGATAATTTCCTAGCAAGACCAATTCGTAACAAGACTCAAGATCCCATGGGATGTTGGGAAGTATGCCTCTAGTATTGGATTTTTGTTTAAAAAATATCAGTTTTTTGTTATAGTTTTTTTAGTTTGAAATGATTATTTGTTTATTGTATGTTCATTATTATGTTTTTGTGTGAAATAGTATGCATCTGAGACGTCTCCCATGAGTTACTCAAGAAGGATCACCTGATGCTCCTCAAGGGAACCCACCTATAGATCAAAATCTCACCGAGACTATCATATGGGAACATCGTGATATTAATCAAGGTGTACTGCAAGTTCATAACATAGTGGTTGAGGTATAAACTGGAGCTGGAGGAGAGATAGTTCAATCACGAGAGTTCATGGATGAGAATTCCAAATCCATTAAAGGAACTACAAAACCTCATGTGGTGGAGGAATAGCTGGATAGGATTGATCAAATATTCGATATTCTATAGAAACCTGAGAACATTAGGGTGATGTGTGAAGAATTCAAACTACAAGGTTCTAGAAAGTGATAGTTGGATTTTATGTTCCATGCATATAGAACCATGGGCTCAGAATAGAACTATTTCAAAACCCTATTCTATCAGTAGTTTTGTCCAGAGGCACCGAAGTTGGAGTAGTAAATGTAATTCCTATCTTCACAATTGGGTGAGGGTTTAGTGTTAGAATACACCAATCGTTTTTCTAAGCATGTCCATTTTTTCCTAGATGTGGTGAAGAATGATTAGCTGATGGATTATAAGTTCCTATATGGTTTGTGAAAAGATATTATATCATAAGTGATTATAATGAATCTTTCTTCCTATGTGGAGATCGTAGACAGAGAGATGGTGGAAGAAATGAATATGGAAATAGAGATTGGATTTTTCTGCTATTCTCTTCCATCAGATGGTAGCTTTAGTGGAACACATGGGAATAAGGGTAAATGGAATAATCTTCATAGTACTATTGGAGGTGGGTCTCAACAGTGAGTCTCCTGTGCACTATCTATTATAGTGGATAATGTGTCTCTAACTTAATATTAGTGTGGAAATGTAGGATACATAAGATGTTCCAATCCAATTCCCAAGAAGGCCTGTAATATCTATGGACAAATTGTTCACTTATAGTGCTTTTCCAAGCTATGAATATGCCTCCTTATGGTCAGGGATTGTCGGTTCCAAGGGCTACTATGGTGTAGTCCGAAGGTTTAAAAACTATAGGGCTCTAGCCACATGCCCTATGAGTAAAGCATTTTCACGCAGTAGATGACTGTCTAGTGGAAGTTGATGTAGGTCTGACAATAATGATAGGTACTATCATTATAAAATTTCTAGTAGAAATTGATTTTATGATGTTGGTACCTCCAACTCATTTAAATATGCACGTTTTTTTGTTATTAAGCTTCCAATAGAACTTTTGTTCTTTACGGCAGAGTTATCCACACATCTGGTTATGAGGAAAGTGTAGGGGTTCTAGTGTCCTTCTTGTCTATTAAAAATATTCTATATAGAGTAGTTATATGATTTTTTGATGTTGATTTAGATATTTTAGATGTCATCATCATAATGGATTGTCTTGTTTCTCATCAAGAAGATGTTGATTTTTATCGTCAGAGCATTTTGTTTCCTTCTGTCGATGGTGACTCTACCGTGATTCCAGGGGAGTGGGACCTGAGTAAAAGTCGTGGAGGACCTTCCCACCCTGAGCATAGTATTTTTATGTCTACTCTTGTGTTTGAGCCTGATGACATATCTCGTTTCATTTATTTTCCCTTTGTTGTTGGAGACATTCCTGACATTTTCCCAGACGATTTCTCCAGTCTTTTTTCAATGAGAGGTAGAGTTTACGATTGATCTAGTTCCAGGTATATAGCCAATATCGATACCTACATATCATATGGAACCAAGAGAGCCTAAATAGCCCATGATTTAGTTGGAAAACCTATTAGAAATAAATTTTGTTTTCCCAATCATTTTTCCTTGGGCTGCCCTTGTGCTATTTTCCATGAAAGTAAATGGTTCACATCATTTATGAGTGGACTATCGAAAGATGAACCAGGTGATAGTTAAGAAAAAATATTATTTTCCTCATGTGGATGATCTATTTTATCAATTTAATTGTAAAAAATTGGTTTCCAAATATCGATCTTCGTGCTAGTTATCATCAATTTAGAGTTCGGGAGTCTCATATACTGAAGACTGCCTCTAGGAGCAGGTATGTACATTATGAATATCTTGCGATTCCTTTTGGTCTAATTAATGGTCTTAAATTTCTTATGGCATTGATGAATATGATATTCCATCTATATCGTGAAAATTTTATAGTAGTGTTCATGTATGACATTTGAGTTTATTCAAAATCCTGTAGTGAGCATGAACACCATCTGGGGTTGGTTCAAGAAATTTTGAGAAGCCACCATTTTTATAGAAAGAATTCAAAATTTAGTTTCTGGATCCAAGAAGTGATTTTCCTAGGTATTATAATTTATGATCATGGATTATCAGTTGATATAGAAACAGAAAAGGCTATTTTTTCATGGAAGGAACCATGAAATGTCTTCGAGATAGGAAGCATTCTGGGTCCTGCTGGATACTACCAACGCTTTTTCAAGGACTTATCTAAGATGGTCTCAACTTTAACTGATCATAAAAGGAAATCAATTAAATTAATATTAGATGAAAAGTGTATGACTTCATTTGATGAACTGAAAAGTCTTATGACATCGGCACCAATTCTGATCTTACTTGATCTCGGTAAGGGATACATGGTGTTTTGCGATGCTTTGGGTGCTAGTTTAGGATGCATGATTATGAAACATGTACATGTGGAAGCTTATTGCCCTCTTTATCTTTAACCACAGGAAAAGAATTACACCACTAATGAATTATAGGATGTTTCATTCATGCATGTCCTTAACTGTGGGTAACATTATCTTTTTGGGGAAAGGTTCATGGTCTACTCTGATCATAAGAGTCTATGTTATATATTTTCTCAGAAGGAATTGAATCTCATATAGAGATGATGGTTAGAATACCACTAGACATTTGATTTCAATATCATCTACACCTAAGGAAAGGGTAAGGTTGTCATATATGCTCTTATTTGGAAAGAACCATCATAGGCAATCTTGGAATCAAAGGAGTGGAACCTTAAGGGGATTTACACTTAGTTTTACCTAGATTATCAGGCGGATATTATAGTTATGGTTCGGTCTAGTGTTCAGTTATCATCATCTCTCATTGAGTCTATATTTTATAGTCAGCAATAGCATGATGTGTTTCAAAAGACACAAGAAATCCTTTATGGTGAGGAGATCATTTTGGTTTGGTCCCTTTCTTTAGATGGTATGATTAACTTTTGGAAAATGATTTTCATCCTAGCATCTGTGGGGAGTTTAGTAGTGTTTGACTATCACATCTCTTTGTGGGCCATACATCCCAGAACTATGAAGATGTATTATAACATGAGGTGGGGATTCTGGTGGTTGGGTATGAAGTGTGAAATCTCAGAGTATGTGTCTCACTATTACACTTGCCAGTGAATAAATGAAGAGCACTTGAAACCTTCTGGTTTGGTTCAGTCTCTTCTGGTACCGTTTTGGAAATGGGATGAGGTATCCATGGATTTTTTTATTGGATTTCCATGGAATCCATGAAGTAAGAATGTTATATTGGAGGTTGTTGATCAGTTAACAATGTTTTATCCTTCCGTTCCGATCAAGGATACCACTATGGTTGATGATCTGGGTAAGCTATATGTGTTTGTGATTTTGAGGTAACATGGGATTCCTTCTTCCCTTGTTTTGGATTGGGATTTGAGGTTTACTTCATGATTATGGAGGAGTCATCAAGAGGCGATGAGAACTCACGTCATGTTGAACACAACTTACTATCGATAGAAATATGGTCAAATTGAGCAAGTAATTCAGATCGTGGAAGATATTCTCTATGCCTGTGTCTTCGATTTTGGAAGAACATGGGATAGTCATCTAGGACAAGGTGAGTTAGTTTATAGGAATATTTATCAAGCTCCAATTAGAATGGATCCCTTTAAGAAGTTGTATGGTCACCCATGTAGATCACCTCTTAGTTGGGATGAGGTGGGTGAATTATATTTAGTGAAATCATGTTTGGTTCAGGAAAAATCTATGAAGATTCCGGATGTACATTGATTTTTGGTTATAGACTAGAATTGATAGAAATTGTATGCATGTCTGGAAGTCCATGTCTTTTAATGAGGTTGTTTGCGGGTGTTCTTTTGAAGGTGATGTGGGTCAGATTTTTATCCCACCGGTCCACCTAGAAAAATGGAGGCCAAATTATCTGGATGGTTCGCTGGTGGTGGTGATCTCTTAGAAGGAGACACATTGTGCTGCAGAAATTCACAGCCTCTTGTTGGTAGCCACGGTCCAAAGAAAAAATTGGTGGATATGTTCAAGGTGTTTGTGGACTCCTGGGGGCTCAAGCATCTGACGGCGGTCTCAGATTTCTCTCGGTTTGTTTTTTTTATAGATCTTTCCAATGAGATTATTTTGTGCGCGCATGGGCGAGGGAGGAGATACGTTGTGAATCCCTTTGGTTCCCCCTTTCTCGTTGGTCTTAGGAATGTCACTATGGAAAATAATCATGTATGAGTGAGGTGTGGATCAAGCTTCTAGGTCTGTCGTTTCATTTTCATAAACCTTCGTTCCTGGCGGCTATGGGCGACTCTCGGGGGTATTTCTTTAGTGCGGACGGGAACACAGAGCGGTTAATTGACACGGAGAACCAACATATATGCGTCGAAATAAACCTTGCAGTGATGTTTCCTCCTCGGATCATTATCAAATATCAGTAAGGGTTCTTGTGGTGGCAACAGTTGGTGTTTCATGCTCCCCTATGGTTCGGTGTTTCATGCGGGATCCAAGTCCATGTAGTGGAATTATGTAGGAAAGGGAAGGGAAGTCGTCGAGGATGGGGGGCTCCTAATATGCAATATTCTCTTCAATCGGACCTAGAGAATGAGTTAGAGGTAGGTTCCAGTGCCAATGTAGGGGTCCTCGGTGGAGATGGTGTGGTGGTGATGACAAGGGTCTAGCATTCTCTGTAGTCATCGAGGGGAGAGAAAATCACTGACCTGACAAGTTCGGTTGAGTTTTCAAAAGCTGTCAGGTCTGAGTCTGAAAAGAGGCCTACTTTGTCTGAAGGGTCTCGGGGTTCCAACCTCTTGTTAGATAATATATGTCCACCCAAAACAATATTTTTCTTGAATAGACCCATCAGATGTGACATAGGGTGGTTCGTGCGAGAGGGCTGCATCTTTGGTGGTTCAGTCATTTTTCAGCAGAAGGGGAAAAGTTGTTTCTTCTTCCTTATACATAATCCCGAAAGGATTGTCACTCCCAACTTCAGAGGTTCAATTCTCCTCCATCCAATCACTGTGGGCCATGAAGATATCTCTTTTGACATTGATAGGGTGTTTCAAGGATGTTCTTTCGAAGTCACATGGAGTTCAGCTCTTAGAGTGGGTGGCGAAAGAAATTACCGCCTCCCGTAACTCACCGTCTCCATTGATTCCTGTCTCTATGCTCCAAGAGGGTGAATTTCTGTTGGTTTCACCGGTCATGGTGGGGAACAGAATCTCTAATCTGGAGGAGTCGGATAGCCTGTTGAAGAAGAATTTTCTTGTATCGAAGAAGGGTTGCTCTTCGGATGGGTCTTCCAGACCGGTTACATGCTCCATGGCTAGAGAGGAATGTTGCAAGAATTTGATTGTGCTGAGACAAGGTATAAATGTCCAAAATTCCATGAAATTATTCTTGTGATGTCTTCATTGATCATATGGAATGCTCAGGGCCATAGAGGGATTGCTAAATGCACCTTTGTGGCTTCTAATGATAGAAGATGTATGTCGTCGATGGTGGTCATCTTGGAACCTATACAAGATCTAAGAAAAATCAATTTTTTCTCTAAGAAGATGGGATTTGGTATCCACCTTCATAACAACCAAGTTAATAAGCACATTTGGATTCTATGGAATAATTTTCTGCAGGTCCAGGTGGTGCAAGTTATGGAGCAAAGTATCACTGTGAAAATTGTATTCAAAGGAACAGAAGTCCTCTTCACCTATATTTATGCCAGCAATGATGGTATGGAATGAAGAATCCTATGGGAGTGCCTTTACTCATTTCATGTGGCTGGTCTACCGTGGGTTTTAGGTAGGGATTTCAATTCCATTGTGGTAATTTCTGAGAAGAAATGTGGAGCAGGGTCTTACAATAATGGGATGCTTGAGTTTAATTATTTCATTTCTGGTAAGGGGCTGCTGGACCTGGGATTCAGTGGGTGAAAATACACCTGGTGTAATAATCGTAAAGGTACCAGTCGTATGTGGAATGGGATGGATATATGTCTTACTAATTTACAAGGATTAGAGTCCTTTTCCAAGAACTCAGTCACTCACCTACAGCATGTTCTGTCGGGCCATGCTCTGCTTCTGGTTGATATTAGACAAGGGATTTGGGAGAATAATGATTTCATGTACTCGGTTAACTAGCAAAATGTAGATGGTTTCATGCAGATGATGAAAGAATCATGAGAATAGAAGATGGAGGGGAGAGCCTAGTTTGGGTTGTCTGGATGGTTGAAGCGACTCAAATATGATATAGGAAGATGAATCCTGAACAAAATCACACCGGATGATTCAGTGGAAGTACTACAGGAGGAGATCGAACGTTTGGAAGATAGGCTGCAGCAGAGTTGGGATGATCCTACCTTCATGTTGGTTTGCGACAAATGCAGCTTTCTGGCTCATATGTTTTGTAGATTGAATGGGATTTCACATAATGATCTAGGGTCAGATGGGTCAAATAGGGTGATTGGAACAATGGTTTTTTAAATTCATTTCTAAAGGAGCGTCAAAATAAAAAACTCACCATCAGGTTTGAGGATGGTTCATTCTCCTCGGATGTCAATATCGCTAGAAGGATGGCCCTGGATCCTTTTGAGTCACTTCTGGTAAGAGATCCTTCTGGAATAGTTAGGGAGGGAGGCTTGAAAAATGATCAAGAGGCCTTCATGAGATGTATTTCTAGGAGAATTGATGATAAGGACAATTTAATCTCGAGGTAGTTACCTTCAGACAAGGTGGTTTGGGAGACTGTTTGCAAACATGTCTCTGGACAGTGTGCCTAGCCTAGAAAGCTTTCCAGGAGCCTTCTATGTGTCATCATGGGGATTTTTGGGACCTCATGTGATTGAGGTGGTGTAGGATTACTTTCGGGGGGGGGGGGGGGGGGGGTCACTCAACAAGAGTATGTGATATTCCAAGGATGTTATCATTCCCAAAGTCCAAGATCCCTCTTCCATTAATCAATATAGGCCAATCTCCCTTTGAAGATTTTCCTATAAGATCATGGATACTGTTATTACTCATAGGTTGAACAAAGTGACCATGAAGATGAATTATCAAGAACAAGATGGCTTTATCAAAGGCATAAGTATCCAATGGGTGGTAGTAATCACACATGAATTGTGGGAGGATGTGAACAAAAGGGAGGTCAGGTCCAACATGATTATTCACGTGGATATGGAAAAGGTGTATGCCAAATTAGAATGGAGCTTCAAAATATGAGTGATGAGAAATATGGGCTTCCATGAGTGGATTTGTGAACTATTCTTTCAGTGCTTCTCCTCTCCTTGTCTGACCATTTCTTTTATGCGGGATAGAGGGTCCCCCTACCTCACAACCCTCACATTTTTCAGGAACACTAAGCCCAGTCTGCACACCAGTTTGATCGAATCCATTCTCATTCTCGAACAGATGAATATTTTTAATGAGATCTTTTTCTCTGAGGATGCTGATTGCCTCTGTTTTTCAGAATCGGGATCCGGTTTCTTCAACCGACAGGACTACAACAAGTTGATCTGACAGGGAGAGGTTCGTGACGACTGGGGATCATGATTATGGTGAAAGGTGTTCCCCACGATGATGAGTTTCCAAGTATGGAAAGTGTGGAACCCAGCCATTCCAACAAAAGATAATATTCCAAGGAGGGGCATCCACCTGACCTCTCATTACTGCTGCTCTCGTAACCCCCAAATGGAATCGGTGATCCATATTTTTATCTTGGGTGAATGGGCGGTTAACCTCTGGTCTATGATAGATAAATGGGGTACTTTTAATATAGCAGGATCTTTCATGAACTATTTCTTTGTGAGTTTGTTCTCAGGTATAGAGAAGAAAAACGATGGAGTCCAGGATCTGATACATCATTATTACAGCAATTTTCTGGACCCTTTGGGAGGCAAGGAACAAAGCAAGGACAAAGGCCCAACTATTGATGGATTCTCTGTAGGTGAGAATGAAGGCTATTATTTTTGAACTGTATTCATTGATTAAAGATGGGATCAAATCCCATAGCCTCTGCAGATTTCTCAACTGACCTGTGGCGTGCCCAAATCCCAGGGGTGTTGGATTAGATGGCATCCGTCAGAGCATAGTTTCAAACATAATGTCGATTGATCATTGATAAATTGACAGATGCGTGGAGGGGGCCTGGTGTGGGACAAGAAAGGCTCGATGGTTTTTTCTTTTAGTAGTTTCCATGGGCTAGGTTGATCATTTGGGGAAAAAACATAGGCTTTTCACACTAGTGTCAGGATCTGCAAATGTTTTTCAATGATTATTTCAGAATTGGAATCACACTTGGAGGTGTTGATCCAGACATTACATGGGGAAGTTAACCTGCCTTGGAAGCTGACTTATCTGGTTTGAAGTTGAGGCATGGAGATTCCTAACGGATGTGCGACGCGTCACATTCCAAGAGATGCTAACTTTTTAGTGGATTCCATTTACCAGGAGAGTATTCTGGATGAACCCTTGGTAATTTTCTCTAACATGGGATCCTTACCTCGGGAGTGTAGGGATTTTGTCCAAGGGGATTCCCTTGGGCTCTACCACTTTAGACCTCCTTGATTAACCTATGAATTGTAGGGAGTCCTCTCTTTTTTAATAATAAAAACCAAATTTCATCATCAAAATTCATGATGTTTTCCATATATCTCATCTCAGAAAATATCACCTTGATCCTCCACATGTTCTGAGTTGGGAAGTAATTGAGTTAGAGAAAGATGCTTCTATTCTAGAGAAACCGATTGAGATTGGTGACTCTCAAGTGAAACCCTAGTGTGGGAATTCCATTCTGTTTGTTATAGTTCTATGAAATAAAAGGATCAAATTATAATGAGACTTGTGAACATTAATTGTTGATGAGGGGGCATTAGAATCGTCTCTTTCCATGGATTGCATCTTCTACATGACTACCTTGGATAGAAAGCCTTTATGGTGGGGAGCTTGTAACATCATGTCACCATTTAATCAGGAATACCCTTAAAATCATCGTCGCTTTCCCCTCCCTTGATTTTGGGAGGATACCCATAATGGTGAAACTAGATATTTGTGGGACTTTCACTAATAAAATGTCATTTCATTAGGCAATAGAGCAATTTCACATAGTGTAATGGGTGCTAGATGTATGTCGTGATGGGAAAGATGACACTATGAACTGGTACATGTGTGGATTTGTGATAACACGTCATGTATTGTTTTAATAACATATTTTTAATTTGAGGAAATGTGGTTTTCTAGCGTATATAGGATGAGGATGTTACATGTCATGATCCTTAGTTACACATAAAGTAGTGACCCACATACTGTTTTCATAGACAACATGCAGCTGTTTTGTTTCAATTCATTCTTCATTTCTTCATGGATCATGACCTAAGGAAATTCAAGGGTATTTTTTGAGAGACTCAACCCCTACTAGATCAACCAGTTCAAAACTTGATATTTGTTGGAATCGTGGTGTGTCTCTTTTGGAAACTTGTCTTCCCACATCTCCATTGACTTTGATAAGGATATCACCATTGGGTGTGGGTTTTCATCCATTGGATAAATATTGTCTTTCTTCTTGGTTTCTTTTAATATCCACTATGTGATCTAATTCTGGAGGACATTTCATCCGATGGTTGTAGCACAGTGGGTGTTCATCTTTGAGGTATGTGGGTTTCCTCTCTTCTGTTGACCCCTAGTATTCTAAATTGAATCAATGTTTATATGGATTTATTTCTATGGAATTTTTTTGATGGTTTTGTGATTCATTATGTTGGATTCTATTATGGGCGTGTGCAACCTGAGTTTTCAGTTAGGGGGTTTCATATCTAGCCTATGTTGATGAACTTGATAGTTTTTATTTACAAACTATTTTGCATATTGAAATTGGAATGATTGTTTTGTGTGTGTAGAAAAGGATTTTTTTTATGAAAAATGGATTTTCCCGTCTTATTGGTAAATAAAAAGAAAAGGGCATTTTCAAATCATTGAAATGGAATTTATGAAATTTTTTTGAAATGGTTTTCAAAGCATCGGAATGAATTTTGAAAAAGACAACACAGGATAACTTAGGTACTTAGTTGGACGTTTTAGCTTGGGGACATCATCTATTATTTTGTGGTTATCAAGGTTGGTTCTCTAAGGGTCGTTCTCTATTTCCTAGTCTTGTTGATCTAGGGTAATTATATTTATATTTTAGGGGATTTACTCATGGGGTATTCCTCTGCTTCCAAGGAATGAGTTCTAGGATCTGAATTATTTCACTTGATTATTTTGGTACAAGTAGTCTACGGCCTAGACCTGTAGTATTCCATTGTGTATTGTTGCATATGTTTCTATTTTATATTTCATGGATTTCTGAGTTATCCTTGATATGCAAGTTTATGCTTGTGGAAAATTATATAGAAAATGTGCTTTGCAATAGATATACCTTCTTTTGTTTAGATCTTTGAAAAATGGAAGTTTTACTATGTTCTTTATAAAACTGCCAAACTTATCATGCCATGTTTTATTTGAAATGATAATACAAGTCTTTTTATACATATAAAAGTTATGTAACTCTTGGGTGGGATCATATTGAGCACATTTTCTCACATCAAGCACACCTCTTTTTTGGTGGGTAGACCATTGTTTGTCTTCCAATGCAGGGAAAGGTAAGGCATCGTACTAACGCAGTGAGGTTCGTGTCAACTGGTTGGGTAGCTAGTGGGGATATGGTGGGAGTCTATCCAAACCAACGTTTGGAGTAGAATATTTTTAGTCCTTTGTAGTTGGACTTGTCATGGAGTTTTTATCCACTTTTGAAGTTGTCTTTCTCCGTTGTTTTCTTGCAATTATGGCGTATATGTCTTCTTCATCTTCCTCTATTACTTTTTGTTATATATATATATATATATATATATATATATATATATTACCTGTGGTTGTTCTGCCAGGGAGAAATCATTTCTTCTATTGTGGTGTTTGATTCTAGTGTGCATTGTCTCCAACCCATGGAGATCGAGAATGCCCGTAAGGTATATAAAAGAATGTTTCGGGTACTGGGTTTAATAGAAACCTAGGTTGATTCATTATATGAATACTTCAAATAAAAACATTAACTCATTCCTAGAATGTAAAACTCAGCCATAAAATTTTTTAATGGAATAAAATATTTTAAATTATATTTATTTAAATATTATTAATATCATCCATTTGATTCTTCCATTAATAAATCAATTATTGATTCATCATTGTGTCACATTGAAATTTAATTATATATTTTTTGGAATTAATAAATAAAATATCCTAATTTATGAAATCATTCTATATTTATAATGATTATTTACAATTGAATATATTACTAATACAATTCCATATTACTTTTTTTCTTATTAAAAATACGAGTAGGACATTTTAAACATATCATTAAATAAAATATAATAAATATCATTTTCATACCCAAGTGGCTTCAAATGGTTATAATTTAGGATTAAGGTTGATTTTGGTAGAATCAAACTCATCAATTGAAATTAGGAAAATTTCAGGTTAATTTTATAATATTATAATATTTGTTTATCTTTAATTACCAGATTTACCATTAACCATGGTAAATAAAAGTAAAAAGATACTATTCACAAAAAAATTATTATGATCCTATTACATGAAAAATTTCATAATGATTACAACCATGTATGTCTATTTTTAAATATTTAATTCCCATAAGTGGTAAAAAAAATTCACATAAATCCCACAGATGCAACGAGAAGGCTTGTAAAAAAGACGTTCATAATTTCAGTAAGTCTTTATATCTAATTTCAAAATAGTGATTATTCCAATGAAATAAATTAGATTAATTCATTTATTATTGATATATTATGACATTAACAATTACATTAAGGTATAACAATTATTTATACGAAAAAAATTAGATTTTAACTATAATGTAGTATTTTTCATTAATCATTAAAAATGAAAATTATGAGAAAAAAAATCAAAAAACATAAACAAATTAAATTTTGATGTCCCATTTCCAAAGAATAAATTTATTTTATTAAATATAACATGAAAAATTCTCAAAAACAGGATTCAAAATGGGTTCTCCATCAAAATGAGGAAAAAATTCATTTTTTGAAAAATACTCCTTTGCATAAAATTAAATTTGATTTATATCATGACTAGAAAACATATAAGAAATATTGTTAAAATCATATTGAGTTTATATTTCATTAATATAATCCAAAAAGTGTTAGTTGATTATTTAAGCATAATTATTCCCATTTAAATCGTTTTCCATTAAGACACATCAATTATTTTCAATTAGTTTGTACTTGTATTTCGAATTAATATTATATACAATGAATAATCATTATATAAATTTGTGTATAACCTATTTGAACTATTTAGTTAATATTTTTCATTCACACCATTCTAATAGCTATGTTATAATGGTAACATTTAAATAATAATATATAGTTGACTATTTATGCTCGGTATGGAAAATCATGTACGTTATCGAACAAAGTATTTATTTTTTAAAATCATGGGATGTTATACTTTCATTCCATAATAATCAATTTTGAACCCAATAAATTATCTGACCTACTTTTTAATCTCAATATTATCCTTTTTCACATCTTTAATATTTATATGGATATATGGTTGAACACAGACTTGAGAAATATATTGTTCACCCCCTTCATTTATGATTTCAAGGTCT
This sequence comes from Viscum album, assembly GCA_963277665.1. Lineage (NCBI taxonomy): Eukaryota > Viridiplantae > Streptophyta > Magnoliopsida > Santalales > Viscaceae > Viscum > Viscum album. The sequence goes on along the minus strand of OY728150.1, from coordinate 620,248,560 downwards.
ATCCTATGTAAATAAATTAATAATGGAAATTTTTATCCTTATAATAGTTAATCATTTAGGATCAATTCTACTCAACTTGTTAGACACATTTTTCACTTTCCCATAGTGGTAATTTATTGTACATCACAAATTATTAATCCTCTCCAACAATATTCTCTAGTAAATATTCAACTATTTCTAGGTGAATATAAAACATATTGTTTTATGATCAGATTATATGTCACACCTTTTACCAAAATGGTAATGACTCTATATCATTATTTTTAAGAAAAAAACTATGAACCCCAAATTGTGAGTCAATTAATTTTTCACATGAAATATCAATTAGTGTGATGTGTAACCTATAACTATATCATTCTTCATATTATCACATCCTAAACCATTATTTGATACATCATTTTAAATAGAAAACCCTTTACTATTTCATGTTAGTGTTACTATATGGTCATTTAAATACCGTCTCCTTTGTTCATTGATATTTTATTAACATTCATTAATAGAAAGCACGATTACTCCCATCTGAGTTAACAAGGTGAGTTTATTTGATATCCATGGGAAATTTGTCATAAATAATCGATACTATCAATCTTATCCTAGAAATATAGATATCTCAATCATAGTTATTAACCTAGGTAAATGTGTAATAACTTCCATATTTGATTGATCCGGTGGTAAACCCTTGTATGAGTTCATAAGGCAAAAAATGTAAATTTTTGTTTCAAAATATACATTTGGTAATTTTTTTCAAACATCTTATACATTAATTGCATATTGAGTACAATCCTCATGTGATATTAATGTTATTATATTCTCATACAATATATAGGAATTTCACCTACATAGAATACAATAAACATATCAAGGTAATCTCTAAAGACTACATTAATTAAATCCATCAAAACTGTGGGATCACTGTAAATAAAAACTTGAATCACTAATTAATCATATTTTCCATTCTATAATTATAAGACCATCATGGAAATGTCTTAATATTTTTGTCTCCATAGATAGTATCCATATTGAAGACCAATCATGTAATAACATTTATCTCTCCATAATTGATTGAGTAATCATTAATATAAGGAAAAATATTCTTATTCTTAATTGTAATCTTATTAAGTTCAAGATAATATACAATAATTCTCTTTAATACCTCTTTATTAATAATATAATTAACTTGTGAACTTTATGGTGACAAAAAATTCCAAATAAATCTTTTAATGATTATTTTCCTAGTGTTTCATCATTAATTCCTGTTACTCAATCAAAGTAATTATATATAGTTTATTTGAAATAAGTGTGAAAAAGATATATATTTATTGAAAAATGTACCTCATGTTTTAGATTATTAATATAAAACTATTCAATATATACTTCAAAAAAATCCTGTAAAATAGGTATATCTTTTGATATGAGTTTCTCCCCAATGATATGAGAAAGATACCCCCTTTGAATAGTAATCAAAATGCATACAGTGGATGTAATTTGCATTGGATGTTCATTTTCCCCTATAAATATAAAATCTCATTGGATAGTTCATGATATGAAATGTGACATCTCTTAGAAGATAATAAATATGTAAATTATATAATGAAAACAAATCCATTCCCAATATTAATTAAAATTCAACATGAGGAAGAGTAACATTATTTTTATAAATAAAATTTTTCAAATATTTAATTAGACATGAATGATATAATTGAGATGAAATAATTGTTCCATTAAACATTTTTATATATAATTAGACATTTAATAATTTAGGTGGTAATGAAATATACCTAGAAAATTAATTAGATATAAAAGAGTGGGTAAAATCAAAATCATTAATGACACTTCCTATTCTAGAATGGATTGTAAATTTACATTTGACCACATAATTATCATAACTCACTACAACAATAATGATAACATTATTTTTAAAATTTTAACTTTCCCTAATAATTTAATAGAGTAGATCATCATCATTAAAACATGGATTTGATAACTCATTTCTATAATTCCCATAACCAATGAATTTAAAACACAGGTGTTGTAATGACTCGGAAATTTCAAGGAAATTTTTTTCTTAATTTCTTTGCGATTTTACAAGAACGCAGTTTCTGACGGCGCCTGATTCTGAGGCCCGGTGTGCCCGGAATCAATTTTCGAAGTTTAGCTTGGGTACGTTCTGTGAACGAACGAGCAGATTTTTCAAACAATTAATCCGGTGTTCGGAATCGAAATCCGAGGGCACAGATGAAACCGCAGCACCGGTAATTGCTTAAGAGGACCATTACCAAAGTTGTGTTTTCTCTGGAGGATTTGTTTAAAATTTGGAGATTAATAAATAATTGAATAAAAAAAATTGTGGAATAATTTTTTATTAATTCTTTATCCTAGGTGTTATATCCAACATGGGGTAGTTAGGGTGGGACCCACAAGCCCCTAACTACTCATGAGAGGATTAAAGGTGAGGTGGGGCCCATACAAGCCCCCACCTTTTCACTTTCCCCAAAACTCCTTAAAACCCCCCCTCTTTAATTTGGTAACTCATCTTAAATTGAGTAACCTTCCATTTTCTCTCTCTCTCCCTTAACTCTCACCAACACATAACTTAATTAATTAATTGAACCTATTAAATTAATTATCTAAGTGTTTTGAATTTTGAAAGAAAATACTTGTGTTAATAAAATAATAGCATGAAACTATTATTTTAATTTTATACATTTTGTGTGGAGAGAAAAGGGAAAGAGCTCTTGTGTAGAAGGAGGAAGTTCCTCTTGGGTGGAAGAACATCATCCTCTCCGTGAAGAACGGTTCTTCTCTGATGAAGAACATCGACCCCTCAACTTAGAACAACTCGGCGACCCGGATTCATCTGTCTTCTTCTTCCTCCATGACAAGGGAGAAGTCGCCGACCGTGGTGATCATCGCCAATGACAACGTACCTTCCTTCTTCATCACCACAACAAGTGAGGAGACGTCGTTTCCTCCTCAGACGCACCCCGACGTCCACGGAATCTACGTCCGACCCCCGCGACGCCGTTCTCCGCGACACCCGACGTGCGACGTCAAATATCCAGGTAGAGGTTGTGTCTTTACGTTTGGATTTTATTTGGACGTTCTTCGATAATATCGGCCACCTGTTATCAAAATAACGGAGGGGGTCGGACCGCAAAAACACGACCGAACCTCCTCCCTTATTTTTTATTTTGATGGTTATCTTCGTGGCTTGAAATGGAAGCTACGCGGTGCCGGCGCACCGCGCGGAAACAAGGAGAAATGCGGCGAAGAAGAGAGGCGCTGTCGCGCCGCGCCATTGAGGCCAAATGAAGCCGCGGCCTGAGTCGGGCCGCGGCGAAGGGGCGTGGTGCTGTCGCGCTGCGCTGAATAACCACGAGGAGGCCGCGGCCGGAGCGGGGCCGCGATAGAGTGGAGCGATGCCGGCGCGCCGCGCTGGACGAACCAATGCCGCGACCTGGGGCCGCGGTGGAGCTAGGGAGGGCGGACGGAGCCGCCGGCCGCCGGTTATGGAGAGCGGGACCAATAGGTCCCGCGTGGAGTGCGCTGGCCGGCCATTACGGCCGGCCAGATCTGGAAAGACCGGGGGTCAAACCCCCGGTCAGCGCTGCTGGGCGGACCCCCCGTGGGTCCGCCGTTTCGTCGAATGGGGTGGCGGTTCCCCCCTTTCCGCACTCACGCGGCGCGCGCGGCGCCCATGCCAGCCCGGACCGGCCGCGCCAGCAGGACTGGCCGCACCGGGCCGCGCCCTAGTGGGCCATACCCAGACCTGGGTCAGGTCGACCCGCTTCGGGCCAACCCAGGAGGTCTCGGGCCGGGTCGGTCCGGGCCCGAACCCCCCTAAAACTGGACATGTTTGCTTAAAAGCCCATAACATGGGCTACAGACCTCCGATCGATGCACCGTCTATTGCGATGCGATCCTTGACTCGAGACGGGCGTTTTAGTATATTACACTCAAGGTTTCGGAGAAATTTGTGTATGGACGGGTTGGTTCGAACCCAAAACCAATAGGGCCCTCGGAGGGGAAACACTTATAACTTGAGCTCTGGACGTCTGATTGATGTGCCGTCAAACTTGTTGGATTCCTATTAGTGAGACAGAGCTTTTGGAATAATCCTCTTGAGGTTCGGACACAGTTGGAGTGAGGTCGGGTTGGTTTTGACTTAAAAACAAACCGGGCCCCTGGAACGGAAATGCTGATAACTTTTAGACCGGACGTCCGTTTGAAGAACCGTCAGCGGCGTTGGTGATCACGTTGAGAAACGGTCCCTATGAGTATACCCTATGAGCGTTCAGGGTATAGTTGAGATGCGGCCAGGTTGGTTTGTACATGAAACCAATCGGGCCCTGATGACGAAAAAGCTAATAACTCACAGAGCAGATGTCTGATAGAAGCGCCTTCTGTTGCGTTGATACCCCTATGACGAGGCGGGACTTTGAGATACTTCTTCATGGTACTTTGTGATACTTGGAGTATCGACTTGTAGCTCGTGGAGCGGACCCTCCTGGAGACGAGCGTACAGAGTACGGAGACCGTGTAGCCGGCTGAGACCTGATGACTGCTTGACCGACTCGACTTGGAGTGAGTCGACTAGACCAGTGGACGGAGCACTACTATGTTTGGGTGTAGACCCACGGCGGACGGAGCGCCTTGTAGTAGGCAGCAGACCCACGATACTCGATAGGAGGAGTACCTCTGTAGGCTATGAGGGGGAGCACTACTGTGTGAGGTGGAAGACCCATGGTGGAGGAGAACTACTTTGTGAGGTGGTAGACCCATGGTACTCGACAGGAGGAGTATCTCAGCAGTCTAAGGTTAGTGAGCAGTACCTCAGAGTCGTGACAGGATCACTGTACTCATCAGAGACGGAGCTCTTCAGCAGTTACGGTTTCGATAATGAAAATCCTGGTTTGAGATGAGTCAATGACCTTTGTGTTTACCTCATGATTGAGATGGGTCACTTGATAACTTAGGTATATGTATGGGCATATACCTAGGAAGTGGTTATCCGTTGATTTCATAACCTTTGTGTTTCCTCACGATTGAGATGGGTTACTTGATAACTTTGGTATATGTATGGACATATACCTAATTAGAGGTTATCTGTTGAGATCTTTCTTTGTGGTTATCCTTGTTGGATTTACTGATACCTTGAGGGTCTTGGGGTTCCTACTGAGTATCGTTATACTCACCCCCGCACGGGCTATGCCCGCACCTCGTTGTGTTGGTTGCAGACGACGGGCAGCGCTGACAGAGTTTAAGTGTTCGAGGGCTAGATGGTACCCGGAGGTTGACCTCACGATGAGTCAGTATCCGAAGTTGGACTTCACGACGAGACGATACTCGGAGGAGGTTGATGGGCGAGAGCATTGTGGAGGCTATCTGTACCTACCCTTCAGGTGGGATCCGTGGTGGACGATCCAGGAGCTGCGCTATCTGTACCTACCCTTCAGGTAGGATCCGAGGTGGACGACCTAGGAGATGCTTCTATTATTCTAGCTGCTTGTCTTTTCTATTGTACCTTCGTTTAGTTGTAGCTGTACTTTCGGTTGGGTTTGTATTCTGGCCCATTTACTTATTAGCACTTCTTTTGTACTTAGTTTATTACTTCCGCTTGTACTCTGTGGTGTTTTTTTTACTCTTATAACGGCAATGTCTTCTCAGTTATCAGGATTTACGCCTTTGGTGCTAGTCTCCATCCCCTGGCCTATGGAAGGCGGGCTTGGGGTAGTCACGGCATAGGCCCTGAGGACGGGTCATGAAAAATTGGTATCAGAGGAGTTGGTTCTACCGCAGAACTTATAACCCAGATTTTTCTTTACTGTGAAGCAATAGTGTTAAGGGTACCGAGTGTGGTTTTCAGTTCAGGGAGTCCAGCGTTGGTGCGGGCGGCCAACGTATCCATACACCAGGACCCTGAATTCTGATTTCTGACTCAGTGCACAAAAACACTAATTGCTTGTGTGTTTTCAAAGGTTTTCCCTTAAAACCGCTCAAACCAGGAGGACATGGGAGAGCTCAGCTTCAGGAAGCAGAAGCATACGACTACGGAGCTCTGGAAGCTGGCGGACAAGAGCGGGACTAGTTCCAGGCTTGGGACCTTTGGTCACGGTGCTTCTAGTTTCCTTGTTGTCATTATTGTGTGTCTTTGTACTTCGAGCAGCAGTAATAAAAGACACTTGTCCTTGTGACATTTGCTTCCTTCCTTTTTGTATACTGAGAGGTCCCGGTTAAAACTGTGGACTTGACCCTCACTTTCGAGATTCCTACTGGAGGAGACCCAGTTATGTCACGCTGATGCCGACAGTGTGACTCGACCCTTAGAGGTGAGAGTGATGGTTGAATATATTGGTAGTAACGTCGAGGCCTTACGACGTCATCCATGGCATGAATGCATCATTCATGTCCGGATTGACTGTATTAGGAAAAGAACGTGGTTCATCCAGGGGATGAGACCGTATTTCTCTTATCAGCAAAGAAGAAATCATAGCAGCTCTTGTGGGACCAGAGATGGTCCAGGCCACAACAGAGAAGTTCTAGGTCATCCAGGAGCGGATGAAGACTGCACAGAGCAGACAGAAATCATATGTTGATAGGAGGCAGGACCACTAGAATTTGAGGATGGAGACCACGTTTTCTTACGGGTCTCACCTCGATGAGGTCTATGGAGATGTGGCTGAGGCAGCAAGTAATCTCCGAGGTTCAGCGGACCTTTTAAGGTCCTCAGTAGGGTAGGCGAGGTGGCTTACCGTTTGACCCATCCACTTAGTTGCACTAGGTGAATGACGACTTCCACGTATCTCAGATGAGGAGATACGAGCATGACCCTTCGCATATCATCGACCATGGGGAGCTGGACTTTGGTGATGGGGTGACTTTTGCGGGGTTCCAGTAGAGGTTGATGATAGATAGAAGCAGATCCAATGAGGACGGTTGATTCCTCTTGTGCGCTTTCGTTGGCAGCACGGGAACCTCCAGGAGTGCACATGGGAGCGGAAGGCTCAGATGCGTGCACTGTACCACTTTTGTATCCCTAGTTTGTGTTAAAGCTTTACGGGGACGTAAATCCCTGATGATGGAGTAATGTAAAGACCTGAAAATTTCAAGGAAATTTTTTTCTTAATTTCTTTGGGATTTTACAAGAACGCAGTTTCTGATGGCGCCTGATTCCGAGGCCCGGTGTGCCCGGAATCAATTTTCAAAGTTTAGCTCAGGTACGTTCAGTGAATGAACGAGCGGGTTTTTCTAACTTTTAATCCGTTGTTCGGTATCGAAATCTGAGGGCACCGATGAAACCGAAGCACCAGTAATTGCTTAAGAGGACCATTACCGAAGTTGGGTTTGCTCGGGAGGAGTTGTTAAAAATTTGTGGATTAATAAAGAATTGAATAAAAAAATTGTGGTACAATTTTTTATTAATTCTTTATCCTAGTGGTTATATCCAACATGGAGTAGTTATGGTGGGACCCACAAGCCCCTAACAACTGATGAGAGGATTAAAGGTGAGGGGGGGCCCACACGAGCCCCCACCTTTTCACTTTCCCTAAAACTCCTTAAAACACCCCTATTTAATTTTGTAACTCATCTTAAATTGAGTAACCTTCCATTTCCTCTCTCTCTCTCCCTTAACTCTCGCCAAAACATACCTTAATTAATTAATTGAACCTATTCAATTAATTAACTAAGTGTTTTGAATTTTGAAATAAAATACTTGTGTAAATAAAATAATAGCAAGAACCTATTATTTTACCTTGACACATTTTGTGTGGGGAGAAAAGGGAAAGAGATCTTGTGTAAAAGGAGGAAGTTCCTCTTGGGTGGAAGAACATCATCCTCTCCGTGAAGAACGGTTCTTCTCCGATGAAGAACATCGACCCCTCAACATAGAATGACTTGACGACCCAGATTCTTCCGTATTTTCCTTCCTCCACGACAAGGGAGAAGTCGCCGACCACGGTGATCATCGCCAACGACAACGTACCTTCCTTCTTCATCACTGTAACATGTGAGGAGACGTCGTTTCCTCCTCGGACGCACCCCGACATCCACAGAATCTACGTCCGACACCCGTGACGCCGTTCTCTGCGACACCCGATGTGCGTTGTCAAATATCCAGGTAGGGGTTTTTTCTTTACGTTCGGATTTTATTTGGTCATTCTTCGATAATATCGGCCACCTGTTATCAAAATAACGGAGGGGGTCGGACCGCACAAACACGGCCGAACCTCCTCCCTTATTTTTTATTTTGATGGTTATCTTCGTGGATTGAAATGGAAGCGACATGGTGTCATCGCACCACACAGAAACAAGGAGAAATGCGACGAAGAAGCACGGCGCCGTCGCGCCGCGCCGTTGAGGCCAAACGAAGTCGCGACCGGAGTCGGGCCGCGACGAAGGGGTGCGGCATCGTCGTTCCGTGCTAGACAAACCAAGGTTGTGGCCTTGGTCCACGGCGGAGCTAGGGAGGGCGGACAGAGCCGCCAGCCGCCGGTTCTAGAGGGCGGGACCAACCGGTCCCCTATGGAGTGCGTTGGCCTACCGTTACGGCCGGCCATATCTGGAAAGACCGGGGGTCAAACCCCCGGTCAGCGCTGCTGGGCGGACCCCCCACGGGTCCGCTGTTTCGTCGAAGGGGGTTTCTGTTCCCCCCCTTCCATGCTCACGCGGCGCGCGCGGTGCCCATGCCGGCCTGGCCCGGCCGCGCCGGCTGGACTGGCCGCATCGGGTTGGGCTGCCCGCGCCGCGCCGGGCCGCACCAGCCGGACCGGGCCATGCTAGCCGGACCGGGCCGCGCCCCAGTGGGCCGGACCCGGACCCGGGTTGGGTCGACCCGGTTCGGGCTGACCCAGGGGGTCTCGGGCCGGGTCGGTCCGGGCCCAAAACCCCTTAAAACTGGACTGGTTCTCTTAAAAGACCATAACATGGGCTACAGACCTCCGATCGGCGCACCGTTAGTTGCGATGCGATCCTTGGATCGATACAGTCATTTCGGTATATTACACTTAAGGTTTAGGAGAACGTTGGGTACGGCCGGGTTGGTTCGAACCCGAAACCAACCGGGCCCTCGGAGCGGAAACGCTTATAACTTGAGCTCCAGACATCCGATTGATGTTTCTTTGACCTTATTGGATTCCTCTTAGTGAGACGGACCTTTTGGCTTACTCCGCTCGAGGTTTGGACGTAGTTGGAGTGCGGTGGGGTTGGTTTTGACTTAAAAACCAACCGGGCCCTTGGAACGGAAAAGCTGATAACTTTTAGACCGGACGTCCGTTCGACGAACCGTCAGCGGTGTTGGTGATCATGTTGAGAAATGGTCCCTATGAGTATACCCTATGAGAGTTCGAGGTACAGTTGAGATGCAGCCGGGTTGGTTTGTACAAAAAACCAACTGGGCCCCTGGGAAGAAAAGGTTAATAACTCATAGATCGGGCGTCCGATAAACGCGTCGTCTGTTGCGTTGAGACCTCTATGACGAGGCGGTCCTTTGAGATACTTCTTCGTGGGACATTGTGATACTTGGAGTATCGACCTGTAGCTCGTGGAGCGGACCCTCCCAGAGACGAGCGTACGGAGTACGGAGACCATGTAGCCAGCTGAGACCTAACGACTGCTTGACCGACTCGACTTGGAGTGAGTCGACTAGCCCAGTGGATGGAGAACTACTGTGTTTGGGTGCAGACCCACGGTGGGCGGAGCCCCTGGTAGCAGGCAGCAGACCCACGGTACTTGATAGGAGGAGTACCTCTGTAGGCTATGAGGGGGACCACTAATGTGTGAGGTGGGAGACCCATGGTGGAGGAGGACTACTTTGTGAGGTGGAAGACCCGCAGTACTCCACAAGAGGAGTATCTCAGCAGTCTAAGGTTAGTGAGTAGTACCTCGGAGTCGTGACATGATCACTGTACTCGTCAGAGACTGAGCTCTTTAGCAGTTACGATTTCGATAATGAAAATCCTGGTTTGAGCTGAGTCAATGACCTTTGTGTTTACCTCATGATTGAGATGGGTCACTTGATAACTTAGGTATATGTATGGGCATATACCTAGGTAGTGGTTATCCGTTGATTTTATAACCATTGTGTTTCCTCATGATTGAGATGGGTTGCATGATAACTTAGGTATATGTATGGGCATATACCTAAGTAGAGGTTATCTGTTGAGATCTTTCTTTGTGGTTATCCTTGTTGGATTTAGTGAGACCTTGAGGCTCTCGGGGTTCTTACTGAGTATCGTTATACTCACCCCTGCACGGGTTATGCCTGCACCTTGATGTGTTGGTTGTACACGATGGGCAGCACTGACAGAGGCCGAGTGTTCGAGGGCTGGAGGTACTCGGAGGTGGACCTCATGACGAGTCAGTATTCGAAGGTGGACTTCACAACGAGATGATACTCGGAGGAGGTTGATGGGAGAGAGCGTTGTGGAGGCTATCTGTACCTACCCTTTAGGTAGGATCCATGGTGGACGATCCATGAGTTGCGCTATCTGTACCTACCCTTCAGGTAGGATCCGAGGTGGACGGCCTAGGAGTTGCTTCTATTCTTCCAGCTGCTTGTCTTTTCTGTTGTACTTTCGTTCAGTTGTAGCTGTACTTTCGGTTGGGTTTGTATTCTGGCCCATTTACTTTTCAGCACTTCTTTTGTATTTAGTGTATTACTTCTGCTTGTACTCTGTGGTGTTTTGTTTACTCTTATAAATGCAATGCCTTCCCAGTTATCGGGATTTACGCCTTTGGTGCTAGTCGCCAGCCCCTGGCCTATGGAAGCTGTGCTTGGGGTAGTCACGACACGGGCCCCGAGGACGGGTCGGGATAGGTGTGTGGGTGTTGAATTCTATGGAGAATTATCTTCTTTCACATAATTAGCTAACTCATTCCCATAAACATTAATATTCAATTGATTTATGAAACTTATTTTTAAGATTAATTCAACTCTAAGTCCCCTTAAGAAAATTTCTTCCTCATTCCATTCCATATATTGGTACAAAGGAAGAATTAATTTTTTCCCTCTATTGTACTATTATTACAACTTTTATATAATTTCATCATTCTTTAATTATCAATACCATGACATTATGGGGTTAAAAAATCACTATTTCCACCTTGATAGAACATAAAACTATTTCTTTATAGCTAATGAAGTATCTTTTGGATGACACCGTCTAGAGATTTGGTTTTATGTACATTAAAAATCGATTGATATTTATTTTCAATACAGGGATTGTACTAAAAGAATACCCTATATGTACTATAAAATTTTACTCATAATTACAAACAGATTCATTATCATTAAACATATCTCAAGTAATTACATACCAAAATTCACATGAAGAATATATAGAAATTACTTGTTGAGGTAAATTATTTTAATTTAATCCCACTCCATTGAGTAAATTTATTCATGTTTCCCCATATATTGATATGATCCCACCAATGATCTACTTTACATAAAAAAGGATTAAATTAAAAATAAAACAACATTGTTATTTTTTGAGAAGTAGAGAATATAACATATCTATTTATTGGTATCGATCTACATATATTAAAATGGTGGATTAGTGGAATCCCTAAAACAAGGTGGTTGTTTCCTCCTGAAGGACTCAACAGTATATTGTTCCCCCTTTTTCCATTTGTAAGCTTAGTGTGACATAAGGCATTATAATTCTTAGTAATAATAAAAATAATATTTTTAATTTAATCTCCCATAAAATTTGAATACTTGGGATGAAAATAATTTCATTTTAAATAACATGTAGGGTTAATATTGTTATTTTTGGTTCAATATGTTGACAGAAATCAAAAATTATATTTTGGGAAACAATAATCGCACTAAAAAATCACATGGTCGTGAAAAACCATTGTTAGGATATCTGAATAATTAAAAATTATTTTCAATATATGACACCTTAATTTTATCCTAGTCTATCCATGTTCATTTTCTACCAAAAGAGTTCATAATGGTTCTTAAAAAAATGTGAATTAACAAAAGAATTTCCACTGGGAATGTATATCTAGGTTTATAGTCTTAGGTCATGTCACCATGTACCAACTACAACGGAGTTAATAACCAGTCCAACCCTTTCAGAGTTATTACCATTAGGAAAATATATTGAACAATCATATGTATCCACTAGTATCCATAGATGGAATTATTTGACAGGAAAAATTATCTCATTAATTTATCATAACCTTGGCTGTTTTCTTACACGTAAGATTATCCTTTGGATTCACACTAAGTATTTCACCTCAATGTCTCCAAAAATAACTAATCATTTTTCTAATAACTATTATTACGAAAATAATTCCACGCATAAAAACAATATCATATTAGTGGAATATTGATTAGAGGATAACATGATATATGGTTGACCTATAATGTATTATTGTCTTTGGAAACATAAATAGAAAATCAATTGGTAAATTAAATTTCTATATTATCTCCCACTGTGATCTTAAAAAATTGAACCCTTATTAAACTTATCATACATAAAAATATTATTCATATCCTAGGGAAAAAGAGAAAATAAGAATCGAGGACCTCCGATTCTTAGTAAGGGTAAAGAAGAGATATATAATTCCAAGATCATATATAATATTATAATATGTATAATGGTATGAAAAAATGGGCATAAAATTTGAAACTCAAACCCAAAAATTCACACAATCCTTTTTCACAAAATAAATCATGGAAGCACAGAAGTCATGAATCATAATGGAATCCACAAACATGATCCAGGAAAGTATAAAATTGGTATATGATTAGGTCCTAATAGAGTTTCATATAGTTTGGAATAATCATAATCACAGAAATATTATGTATAATCTACAAACCCTAAATTTAAAAAAAAGTTTGGATTGGGTTGGACACTTGTTTAACTACTTAGTTTTTGGATAACCTTACCTGTATCTTCTCATGGGATTATAATATCCCCCCATGTACCATGAATTGAAATTGGGATAACTTCTCATGTATCCTATTTTTCTCCACCGATAACCTCTAGTGTACCATCTCTCGAGCTTGGGAGAACCAACTATATAGCCAATTTTGGGCTAGGGATAACCTCTCATGTAACCACTTTTGATATTCAGATAACCTCCCATGTATCCTTCAAGCTCATAATACCTTAATATTTTCCCAATTAATTGGAGGGATATAATGTAACCTCCCATCACATACTAAATCCCTCTTTATATGAATTCCATATGATCATGAAAATTGTTATCATTATATAAATGTTTTTCCAAGTAAAATAAGACAAGTTTTATCCATATTTAATTAAGATAATCATAAAATATATAGAGTAATAATGAAGGTTGTGAAATTTTATCATATAAATGGAAAAGTATAAAAAATATCAATTTATATCTTTAGAGATGAAAATTACTTTAAAATATCATAGAATCATTTCTTGTACAAAATACCGTTTTCCTTTTAAAAGTGTTTATTTTTAAAATATAACAATTTCAAAAATATTATGGATTTTTTTAATAAAACTATGGAAAATATTAAAGGAACCATCAATGGAAAGGTAATTCATGATTTTTGGCAATTTCATTTTTTTTGTTTATGTTTATACAAAAATTCTTTTAACATTTTCTATAAAATGGAGAAAGTACCTCATTCAAAATGTCACTAAGAAAATAATTTTGAATTTTTTTTATAAACCTAAAAAATAGATAATAAATATATTAAAAAATAATTTTATTTTATAAATAAATTACGTGAAAACATGTTTAGTGATAATAACTAAAGGTATGAAATTGATTCACCGAAAAATTGAAAAATAAGACAATTTTCCATAAAAATAGTCTTTTAGTCTATTGAGTACATAAAAAGAGGATAACGCAAGGGAAAAATGTAATATAAAGAAATAACAAGAGGATAAGAATATAAATAATATTTGACATAGGTAGATCTTATGATATTATCATTGTAAATGTAAGCATAAATAATCCAGGTAAGAATGGGGTTGTAATGTGAAACCCTTACAGCGTTGGAAATTTTTTAATCATAAACCAATGAAATAAATTACATCAAATATAAATATAAACAAAATAAATATAGAGGGATTAATTATATAAAATTTCAATGGAAAAATAAATAAAAATATGAAATAATATAGGTGTATAATAGAATGTATTTCCCATAAAAGGAATTTTAACGTGATAAACCCTTACTAATTTTTATCATTTATATAAAAAACATTGGATAAAATAATTATACCTTTATGAATAAATAAATTGAATTAATAATTATCTATGATATAACATATCAATTTTATAGTATACCCACCTTCTAAACATAAGTAGGTCCACAAAATCAGACATTTATCAATGAAGCAATATTGAGACGATGAACCCTTATGTCAAGTCTATATTTATTTATAAAATATCTAAAATATTATATAATAAATTATTATTTATTATAATTATATAACATAAGAATATTTATAGATATAAAAATATATTTTTTCTACATTTAAAAATTCTACACTTGTTTATTAAAACAACTTTCTTAGAATCCTCATCTCTGGGTGATAATTATTTTGTTTTTCATACATGTTTTGGTATGGAAGTTATGGTATGTGGACCTTGATCATGGATTATTAATATAGATAATATAAATAATTATATAAATATAATTTATTTTCATTGAATAATTTTTTTAACCATTCCCATAAATCAGGGATGAAAAATGAATTACATCACTTCGTTGAGACGAAAATTCATGTTTACACATGAGTGATGTATCCATGTTTCAATGGATTGAATGAAAGAAATGTAAATAATTACTCACCTCAAGAGAAAATTTATTATACCTTAAATATAATATCTATACATAAAATACAACATTTTAACTAACATTGAAATATGGAGTGAGAGAATGAATTTTATCTCTATGTAGAGGTGGTAGTCCACACATACACACAAGTAAAACATTCATCTCCTATTTGTTGGAAAAGAGGTTGGATTTTTTTTCATCATCATAATAACATCATAATATTTTTATTATATGGGATTCATGAATTTTTTATTTATATAATATGTTAAAATCAGGTTTATGAAGAAATAAAATTGAAATATCTTGGTTAAGATTTATACTTCTTTGTGGAATGGTATCCTTTGGATTACACCTTAATTAAAAAAAATTTATTAATAAGAGAAGAAAAAATGATAAAAGTGGAATTTAAGGAATATATTATGGGTTTTTAGATGTCTTGTATCAATTATAATGCTATGAAACATCTCAATAAGGTATGATAATCTGTTCACTTTTTTAATTTAAAGGATGGACATATATAGAATATAATAATAGATTTTAAAAAAAATAAGGTCCCTTTTAGGTGAATGTTGATAGAAATGCACAAGTATTATAAATTTGGATAAAAATAGGTTGATATATCTACAATATATTATAAAATAGACAATTATTGGTGGAATTCGTACCCATATCACTTTTTTATCCCCTTAGTAAACACCTTTCATCCCTAATAGCAATAAATTCTTTTACAGCTTTTACTATTAATTATGAAAAAAATATTGTTATCAATTTTAAATTATATTTATTATTATAATTTAAATATGAAAAACATTTTAAAATTTTAAATTTCCTATTTGTTAGAATTTAATTTCATATAATTGTGATAATTGTAGTGAAAACCCGATATAAGAAAACACATTTTAAATATAAAAATAAATTTTCATTAATAACACTGCTTGTAATCAATAGAACATGAATAATAAAATATGTTATTGTAAATATAATAGATAAATTTATTTGAAAAAAATTATTAAATTGTGATTAATTTAATTCATTGTGATAAAAACATAGTTCATGCATAAATAACCTTTTTTAGATTAATTTGTTTTTTCAGCCAAAACATGAACTTATACCAAATTCAAGTATAATATAGACTAACATATAATTAAAAAAGAGTATGTATAATTAATGGAGTATTATTTTATTTTATGATAAATCTCAAAATGGAATGTGAATTTTAAAATTAAATTTAATGATTTTTTATGAAAAAACGATATTTCAACTATTTGTTTATAAATAAATGTTTCTTATAAAATACCCCAAATTAACTTTGAGATAAAATTTCATGTTGATATAAAAAAATTATATTCATTAATTATATATATTTGATATAAAATTATATATTATTTATAATATTTTAATGTAAAAATAAGTGAACATAATTTTTGAAGAAAACCTGTTTTGGAAGCATAAAATTTCATTAAAGAATATTTTGTTTATTCAAAATTAATCAATAAAATATAATTATTTCCAAAATTTATAATTATTTTTCATAATGTGTTTATTAATATTCATACCTACTAATATGATAACTATTTTATAGAATATTAGTATATCATGGTTCATTTAGACTTAGGGTTGTGTGTTAAGATAACTATAGAATAGAACAAGATTACTTCAAAGGAAAAACATGTAAAATGTTGCGGTGTAATATGATAACCCCTCAACAGATATGTGGTGGTTCCACCATATTATGTTTTAACAGCACCACATATACCCCATATCCTTAATATTTTAATCTGAAAACTCAAAATAAAATATAAAATCCTACATACAAGTAAATACATTTAAAATAAATACACATACACACCCAAAACCCAATCATTGTTACATCATACTTCTATTTGAGTACACATAACACTATTTTAATTTCCATAATATCTCAATAATGTTTCAAATCCAAATAAAATTATCTTTGAAGTGTGAAATAGATCCCTTATCTACAACCGTAGTTCCCACATAAGTTTTATGTTTTATGAAAAAATAAATTTGATATTATAGAGTTCTACATCATATTAATAGTTATGAAAGGTCATATAATACCTCAATTAGATACAATGATAATTAATAAAATAATAATTGTGTCACATTGACTATTACATCAATATGTATTCACTGCCATATAATGAAATTATCATTCTATCGCTTATCTATGAAACCAATAGTAAATATCGTCTCAACATTCACTCACCTGAATAAATTATTTGCTAAAAACTAATTATAAATTCATATAGAACCTGGGTTTTCATAAATGTTGAAAATAATATCTTAATATGATGATTACTATTGTTTAGTAAATAATTGATATCACGTCCTATAAGATAATTCTCTTATAGATCCTTTTAATAGATCATATTAAATAGTAATGGAAATGTTATCTACATAACTAAAATATAAAATAAATAATATCATCGTCTTTATTATTGTAGAAAAAAAGTATCACTCTAACACTGATGAATTATGATTTCACCTATATTACATCTAATATAATAATTTTTTTAAAAATAATTACTTTTAATTTTTTACGTTCAATATTTTTATCACATATAAGAGATGTTTTAATTTAATAATTGCCAATCTACTATGGTACCTAATACCATTGTATCCATGAAAAATACCCATACATTCATATATTAGTATAAATAATGGATAATAGTATTTTGGGGACCCATAAATCCACATGTAAAATGTATATTCCAAAATATTTATAGCTTACCATGATTGGTTATGTCCATACCCCAGAATATCACTAAATAAATCTTTTTAAAATTTAACATTACCAAAAGAATATCATATCCAAAAAACATTCAATTAACCACCTCTACAACCTAGTATAATGAATAGTGAAATAAAATTGTAATGAATCCATCACTCCAACAAATAGTTATTATAGTTATATAATATTGACTCATGTCACCCATGTGAGAGTTTTATTTAACACTGATGCTTCAGATTTGATATTCTAATCCAGTGAACATAATGACTACTCCACTATCAATAAAAATTTCAATTGATATTACCTTGTTTAAATCTATCATTATTTAAATTGAGATCAAAATCAGGATATGAAATCATTATATGATTACATTTTAGTAAACTTGTATCCATATATGTTTTTCATAAAATATATCATCACTCAGATTCGCACATAAATAACACTGTTCTTTATAATACAATCTTACTAGCTTCATAATTTTAAATTAGAATATAGTTAAGGATAAATGAGGTAAATTATACCTCAACTTATATGGTATCACCTAATTTTGAAGTCATTGAAATAACGAACTAAATAACATCTTCAAAATAATATTTCATTTATTTTTTACCCACAAAGAAAAATAAATATAAAAAGAATTCTTTTAAATAAATATTTATCTATTAGAAAATAATTCAACTGAAATATAGGATCATTCATTGAACTAATTTTATTACCCTAATATCATGAAATACTTAAACTCATACAATATCCAACCAGTAAAATAATACTGCCCTTTGTGATGAAATAAAATGTTCGAATCATCTTAGGTGAAGGACATTCACACTTAATTCCCAATATACTAAGGATTTCATTATTAATAAAAAATGACATTACTTAGTGAAAACATTGTATTAAAAAATATAATCATAAAATATAAGTATATAAAATTAAAAATATCAAATATTTGTAATAATTCATATTTTAATAATTCGATTATAGTTTTTAGAGTGAAATTCAAATTATATTGTATAATATGTCATTTTTATAATAAAATAGTAACTACCAAGGGGAGATTCAACTATATAAGCTTACTTGTGTATTCTAAAAATAAACTTATGAAATTATATTTGATAAAAATGATAACATTGAATATTTTATCTCTACCATATCTCATTCATTTATAACCATCAATAGATGATGTAAGATCCAAAACACCGTGAAACTAACCTTCTATTTCCATTAAAACTCATTTATCTCTTTAAAATTCTAAATTTCTCAAAAAAACTAATTTAAATATCATATTATATTATGTGGATAGTAATATAAATTTTATTAGTTTTCCTTGTCCCTATTATCATGTAATTCCATCAAATAATGTACAACCATAAAATATTAACCTAAATCTACATGATACATGCTTCTCTCATCCAAAATTGATGTTTCATATAATAGGTTTTTTCAATAATTAGTCATTAATGAGATTATAACTTATTAATAATTCAATATTCTACATCCTATTCAATCACCATTATTTTTTGAAAATGAACTAGAGTTCCTCAATATTTTTTGAAATTAACTCAACCAATCCAATCCTCTTTAATCCCTATCAATAAACTCCAACGTAAGACTATGACATGAATATGTTTTATTGTTTTATACCAGTAATTTAATTCTCCATGCTCAAATACATTTGGATAGAATATATATATAAGTTCATAGGTACTAACACAAAATTATTGTAGATATTACCAATAAATATAATCTTTCACTGACTAGAAAGTGATAACATCCACCATAGTACATATGAATGACTAATATTGAAATGTAAATAATTCATATATAATAAAATTCTCCATAGAACAATCTAGAGTAATAATAAAAATATAAAAAAACACATATGACATCCTAAATAGATATAATGATCAATTAGCCTAGTTATTGATAAAATTAATGAAGCTGTGGTAGTGAAGTCTCAAGAAAATCGACTATCATATCTCCAATTAATAACCCTATTCAAATATAAAATACCAACCACACAAGCATTAATACAAGAATATGAATGAAATAATTACAAAATCAAGCATTCATTAGGGAGTAATAATACATAGAATAGTCATCCAAAGTATTTATCCAACAATAAAAATCACTAGATCCTACATAAGTAATAAAAGTATAAAAGTTTGAAAAAAAGAAGATATCAAAAAAACTGAATGTCAGTTATCATAATAAAACCATAAAATAAAAAATGATAATGTGTTAATGTATATATATTTAAATACTAGATATTAATATCCCAAATCAACTTTCCTCTGCACATAACAATTCATTTATATACATAAAAGAATATATTGAAATTTAAAAACATAAAAATTAGAATGGACCCCAAGAACAATGTCCAATTAGAGTCCACCAAAAATAACATACCTTAGACTCATGTCACTATTTTTTATTATGAAATGGATAGGGATAATAATCATAATAGTAATTCAAAACAATGAATAACATCACACCACCCGAAATGGATATTAGAACTCATCCACTCCACATGTGATTGGTTATTTGTGTAATAGAAACAGTATAAATTGAATTAATAAGGTTTTATATAATATACAATTATAAATTACCCATATAGTGAATCACCTAGGATTCACCACTCTCTCAGGATGTAGGTTCACCATTATGTTTAGTCTACCTTAAACCTTGAGTTTTGGGAGATAGAATTATAAATACTCAATGCGTCATCATCCACCTAGATCCTAGTTTTTTAAGAGAGGAAGAGTGTACACACTTGGGTGAATTATCATCTACTTTAAAACATAGATAATGTTCTAGAATAGTATTCAGAAAAACACATATGTAATCATTGAATTTTAATTCAATTTTGGGTGAGTGTTAAAGTATAATATATAGTGTGTTGTCTCTCTCAACATCAACTACTCACTAAAATATATATCACATATATAATTTCAGGAGAGTATGTAACACAATCACACTACCTGATCCAGGATTAATCAATTAGAAAAAAAAAACTCATATGTAACATTAATCTATTATACCATTCTTATGTATTCCCATATCGTTATTATATTTTAATATTATTATCCTATGTATTCACTTAAAAATTATTTAAATTAATTGATTTACATTAATAATAATAATAATAATAATATAAATCATTGAATATAGTTTATGAATCATCATATGATTCTCACTTCATTATTTAATTTTTATCTATATCATCACCTCAAGGAATATATCACATAAATTCATTAGTTTCAATCAATATTTTTTCATTATCATTATATGAATAAGACATTATTCATTATAATTCTCAAGAACATATGTCATCATAATTTAATCCACATCGTAGAACAACATTTCACACAATTCACATTTTTTATTGGAAATTTATGTCATCTATAATGATTATATATAATCATTATACTATAATAACATATCTTATTTTATTCATTTCCTCTATAATAAATATATTTAAAGGAATTCAGGTGATGTATATTTAAATTTTCTTGAGTTTCAATTTAATTCCATAAATTATTGTTAAATTTAAAGATATAATCACCATAAATATTAGTTCACATATATCATAGGTAATTATTATCATCTTATGAATGTGAAACCCTTTAATAGTAATTCATAACATCTCAAAGTAACTCAATTCATAAAAAATATCCACAAATTAGATTACAAATAATTTAACTGTAATTCTCTTTATATTTTCTTTACTATTTAATACCCATTATAAATTCACTATGTTCATAGTTTGTGAAGTCAATGATGACACCATGGAATGTTTACAACAAAAATGGAATAATTTCCTCAATATTGAGTTAGGTTGAAATTCAACACAATCTCATGAGTCCTCTTTATTTAAAAATTACCAAATTTTACTCATAAAATTAATGAAAATATTCAAAATAGGATTCTATTAGGTTTAAGAGTTCAATATGAGTCCAATATGGTTTATGTACACATTTATAAGCTAACTCATGAGTCCATACACCCTAGGGAGAAACTGACCAATTATGGGGTTCCATGTGGAATCTTCACATTCCATGAAAACCAAATGTTGCATGATACATGATTAATGTTAGTCGATTAGTCACTATACTATGATTTAGATCTTTTATAGATTTAATGGTAATGATATTATATTTTAATACATTCCATATAGTTATTGTGATCAGAATATTCTTAATCATGCATTAATTAGACAGAAATTTTATAAAAACAAGGGTTTCCCCTAGGCCATTTTTATTGTGAAAATCTAGTGTTGAGGTGTTCGAGGGGCTCTCAGTGGATCCTTTATAAAGTTTTCCGAAATTATAGTTTTTTCATCGGTACATCAGTGCATCGACATGTTAGTGCATCTGCATGTTAGTGCGTCATCATATTAGTGTTTCGGCATGAAAATGCATTAGTGAGTCAAGGGGCATCAACATCTGTGAGTCGAGGGAATCAAAATTGGTGGATTGAGTATTCAGTAGGTCACCTCGGGAGCTCACCCATCAGTAGGTCGCATTGGTATAATTCACCATGGAAGGTTGCATCGGTAGCTCGCCTATCAGTAGGTCTCATCGGTAGCTCACCTGTCAATAGCTTAGTGTCTCTAGCTCAGTGTCAGTGGCTCAGCATCGGTGGCTCAGTGTAGTTGGCTCTGCGTCGGTAGGCCAGGGAATCAGTAGGTCGAGGTGTCAGTATGTTGTTGGGTCGGTAGGTTGTGGTATTGGTAGCTCAGTTTCGGTGACTCACCCATCGGTGAATCATTTCCATCTTTTCCTAGTTTTTACAGTATCACCCATGTTACATGTTTTTATCTATTTAATGTTAATCTATCAACTCATAGCCAGATCTGGTATATCTCCACCATATTTTGAGAGGAATTATTACATATCAATTAATTACAATGTGTGAAACTACCAAGCCATGTTCTTGATCCTTGATTCGACATTTATGTACTTCGAAATGGTGTCCCTGATTTTAGGACCTAGCCTCTTCATAAGCTGAGACCCTCTCTTCCTTCTTCTATTTAATTTCTCTTTGCGCGCTTAGATACTTCCTCCCTAAATGATACTTTCACTCATGATGGATCCCTTTCCACTCATCCTAGGATTTCTTCCTCCATTTCACGTCATCCCCTATTCTTGGCGCAAGAAGGAAGTTTTAAAGTTGATCATCCAAGTATGGATTTTTTTCTTCTAATTAATTTTGCATCATGTGGGGTGGGTATATTAATCAATTCTTATACGGAATGACCATATACTCTTCTTGAATCTAGAATTATATAAATATTTAATTTGATCAAAATATAACATGAGTAAATAAAATAATTGGAAGGGTGTGGTTTTATGTGGTCCCCTATTTTATTTTGTTATCATAGATTATTTTGTGGCTGTTTTTGCTATATGACTTCTAAAAATCACGGTTGTTAGTGGTCTTTTGTTGTGCCCTAATAATGATATATTTCATTGTGATGTTTCGATGCATAGATGTAACATAAAATCGAATTAATCACATAAACACAGTTAAATAAAAATATTCCATAGGATCAAACCTATTTTGTGTTCACCCTAGTGTTATTCAAGAGGAAATTAAAGAACCCCTATCGGTTAAATTTAAAAAAACATGGTTTGATATTTGTGGTTATATGATTTGTGTTATGGGATGTGATTGGTGGGATTGGTATGTGGGGTGGTATTGGGTAGGTGTTTCGGTGTCTCAGTTTGAGATATTGATTAACTGTGGAATGGATCAGCTTTTAGGCATCTAAAGTACCTTTTATGTTGTGTTTTGGTCATGAAGCAACATCATGCAATGGGAATACTGTGTTGTTATGGATTTATTGTGTAGTGGGACTACATTTGGGTTTTTTTGGGAAGAGGGGATGTAGGGCTAGGTTATGGGAAGAGGAATGGGTGGTATAACTTTGAATATATATAATTGATAGTGGATGAATGGGGATGTGTAGTGGGACTGCACATCTAGTGTTCTGATGTTGTGCAGTGGGACTACAAGTTTCGTTTTGTGTTGTTGTGCAGTGGGACATCAGTTTGGTTTTGTTAGTTGCTTGGAATGGCTACAGTTTTTAGTTTACCAGTAGTTTTGGAATAATTTTAGTAAACCCCCTTGAATAAATAAATGGATATTGAATGAAATGGAGGATGGGTTATTCTTTGGCTGTGGTTGTTGTGTGGTTGTTCTTGTAGGAGTACCAAAAAAGCGGTGGTGAAGTGGGATTTTTATCTATTTGTGAGAAACATTTAGGTTGGGGATGAGTGTTTGTTTACCTATAAAAATATATATTTTAGTTCCTTGGGTTTTCTATACTCACCCCACCCTGGTTGATAAATATGTTCTTAACACCGCCACCTATATGAGGGGGTGTCTCTCCCAACTTCCTAGTAGAAGGATGGAGGGATGGTTACTATTTTTCTTCCATGAACCCTCTTCATGATCATGGTTCTCATGCATATATGTGAAGGCTATAATGGTTTGAGGCTTACCAAAGTCCAAGAGCATTCACACAATGGTTTTTTTGGATGAGGGGATCTGGTGTTTTTAGGCTAGGTATATCTTCCAAAGTACCTCCGGGATAAGGACCATGTGTCTTCGGGCATGGTGCGTGGTTGTTGAGGACCAAGTGCTTTCGAGAGTGGTGGTTTTTGTTGTGTACTAGGATTATTCAGGTTTTGTTGTGTGTGTTTTGAATCCCCAGTGTGTCCAGGTGGGTTGTGGCAGTGGGAATATGTATGGGAAGAGTGGCAGCGTCAAGATGTCAGATCGTTAGTAATGGTTAACTAGTGGGAAAGTGGTGTGCGGGGTACCCAGATGTCGATGTGCTTATACTATTACTTTAACTTACTTTCATTACATAGGTTATTGTTCCTTAGTGAGGATGGGATGGTTAGTATTCCTTGGAAGGTTCTTGAGGTTCTATTGTTTTTCTAATAGGGTAATTATTATGTTCCCTCACATATTCATGAGTAGATTTAGTTTCCTTACTGAGTATACTTGTATGCTCACCCTACGTATGTAAAACTGTTTTTAGGTTTCCAGGATGAATTTGAGGATTGGGATGGACATTACTAGCTAGGGAATCAGGATAGTTGATCTTGTGGTTTTGTTTTCTTATTTTGGTACTTTTATTTTGGAGTATTGTGAAACCTTATATCAGTTTTACTTTTGAACATGCATGTTGGAATGGATGCTTGGAATTATATTTTACATTATTCTTTGGTGTTGCTAAGATTTACCATCTCATCTCCAAATCTAATTTTATAAAAGAGTAATTCCATACATTTATGTGAGATTCTATACCCTTGGTTCTAGTCACCACTCTGAGGCCTACTGAAGGAAAGAATCAAGGATCATTATCTCTCCTTCACCTTGAGGAAGGAATGGTAGTGCACTTTACCATACCTTCCCTCATATTGGAGAAGGTGGGTCATGATATAATTGTATCAGATCCCGATGGTTGATAGATATGATTGATTTAGGGGTTAGAAACAATGGATATTTCATGGGATGGTAGGGAAGCAGTGTTAGGAAATCTTGGTGCGTGAAGTCGGCCAGGGAATACTGACTATGGCATGATATTTTAGGGCCCCCGTTAACCGATGCAAGGACTATGGACCTACTGAATGACTAGGTGAGTCTATAATGATTTTAGGTTTAATTCCATAATAAAGGTAAATTCATCATAATTTATTGTATTCTTTTGTTTCTTGGATGTTTTGGGAATTTAAAATAAACAAAGAGTTAAAAAATGAAAATGGAATTTTCCACACTATACAGGTTTAGGAGTTCTTGTTTTATTTTTATATTAGCTAGGGAACCCGGATGTCTTCCATGAGTGGTATGAGACATCGAGGTCCAACATGTTGATTTAGTTGATCAGTGGAGGGACAATCGAGAGGAGGAGGATGACCAATGGGAGAAGATGCTTCATGAATTCCATCAGCAGACTTTGGGAAAGTACGAGGGAAATGTCTTGGACAAACGGATGGAGAGCTGGCTCGAAGAGCTGGTGATCACTTTAATCACAATCCATCCTTGATATGGTATTTGGTCCCTCTATTAGTGAGTCAGATTCATGGAGTGGAATTCTAATGGTGGGCACTATACCTCGGGGTGAATAAGGAAACTATGTTTTCTTGGACTAACTTTGAGAAGGAGTTCAGGGAAGAATTCCTTTCATCCATGATAAAGGCCTAGATGATGTAGGATTTGATCTCCCTTCATCAAGAGAATATGTTAGTGAGGTAACTGGGGATCAAGTTCATGGATCTCCTTCATTTGTCACCATACCTCTTCCTAGATGAGGTGTTGTGGGGAAGATGCATAGAGGCGGCAGTTCGAAATTTTCTTCAGTATGTTATTACTCCCTTCACTCTACAAACATACATGTAGTTTCATAAGAAGATAAAGTAGTGGAGAGGATTCACACAATGGTAGGTGTTCCACGAGAGGGGATCCATCCATGTTTTTCAAAAGGAAAGGCTGTCAGTAGCAGGTCACCGACTTCTGGGTCTTACAGGTTTAGAACGGCGGGAAGTATTCCTCAACAGTTCTAGTTTCGACCCCCCAATCCTAACCCATTATCCATGGGCCTAGAACTGAGAAGATTTATTAATGGATGTCATGAACATCTTCGGAATCAGATCCCTTTCTATGTTCACTACAGTGTGGGTGCGTAGGTTCACCAACCACCCTAGTTGCAGTAGTTTCCATCCAGGCCTTCTAGCAGCAGGGGTAGTGAGCTCCCGCTCTACTAAGGGTGGATGATGTTGGGGGAATCCAACCTTAGGGAACACCTTAGGGACCTTTACCAGGGTGTGGTTGGGGAGGTGGCCGAAAGTCGATGAGAAGAGGGTTTGGGAGTGATAAATTGAACGCGGTTGAGATAGCAGTTCCTGTGGGGGCAGAATTTGTTTGTGGTACGATCAGCCAGTTTAGTACTCTTGCATATGATTTGTTTGATTCAGGATCTTCACACTCCTTTTTTGCACCCAGTATAGCCCATGCCCTGAGTCTTGACGTAGAGATATGTTCCATGCACAAAGTATTCAATGAACAAGTTATAGGTCATACCAGCCTATTTGATGTTTTTTGAGGATGTAGACTGATGTTTGGGACACATTAGTCCAGTGGAGATCTTCTTCTACAAAAGAAGCCATACGATGTCATCCTTGGGATCAAATAGCTATTTTCCACACATGATATTATCAACTTCTTTCGGATAAGGGCCATGTTCTTAAATATGGTCGGCCAACGTGTGGCTTTCATTGGAGAGCAGAGTTTGCAGTAGGGTAGCCGAAATGTGGAGCCCCTTCTTTCATTGTTAGCGGAGCTGTCAGTGGAATCACCAGGCATGGAGATGGTGGATGTTTAGAGGATTTTCAGTGAGTTCCTAGATGTCTTCTCCGACGAGGTTGTGGATCTACCCCATTGACATGATTTTGAGGTTGGGATAGTCTTATAACCTGGTTCTCCTATGATTTTGATGGCTCCCCATCGGATGGTGCCCTTTGAGTTGCGGGAGCGACAGATGTAGGTTCATGACCTAATGAAGAAAAGTTTTATCCGACCATGCGTGTTACCATGGGGTGCTTCAGTATTATTCTAAAAGAAGGCATATGGTGGTCTCAAGCTGTGCATATAGTACCAAAGACTAAATCAGGTAATAGTTAAGAACTGTTACTTCCTTCCAAGGATTGATGACCTTTTTGTCCATTTGAAGAGAGCAGGATGGATTTCTATGATCAAAATGCGGTTTGGATATCATCAGTGGAGGGTAAAGGAGGGTGACATCTCGAATATTTCTTTCAGGTGTATGTATGGGAACTTTGGGATCATTTTCAGGATGTTCGGCATTAAGAACATAGAAAATATGTTAATGGGACTCCTGAAATCTGTTTTCCATGTGTATTTGGACCAGTTGTGGTTTTGTTCATCAATGAAATCTTAATCTACTTAGGATATGAGGTTGATCATGTCGAGCATCTAAATACAATCTTGGAGGTCCTCTGACATCACCAACTATATGGGATGTTGTCCAAGTGCATGTTCATGAAATCAGAGGTGCACTTCCTTGGACACGTGGTGTCCCATCAGGAAATAGCAGCAGACCCGTCGAAGGTCGAAGTAGTTGTTTCAAGTGTATTAATGAAGAATATGGAAGAAATTTATTGTTTCTTGGGTCTAGAATCTTACTATTGGTGGGTTTTACATGACATCTATCGAGCTATAGTGCTTTTGATAGATTTTACGGGAAAAGATCAGGTATTCGTATGGAGTGATAAATGTCAACCAGCATACACTTATCTAAAATGGAATCTAGTCAGTGTCGTAGTGCTGAGGTTTCTAGATCAAGGGGGGATGTTTGATGTTTTCTTTGATTCTTTTGGTATAGGCTTGGGGTGTGTGATGATGCTTTAGTGGGAAGTGATCTCTTACGGTTCTAGGAAGTTATGTTCTCAAGAATGTAACTATGCAACCCACAACATAGAACTTGCAACAATCATGTTCTTGCTGATGTTGTGGCAGCAATACGTCATGAGGGAATTCTTCATGGTCTTCATAGATCAAAAGATATGGAGGTATATCTTCTCCCAGCGAGACCTGAACATGCGTCAACAGAGGTGGATATTTTTTATTTAGGAATATGACATCAAAATATCATACACCACAGGTAATGGGAATATTCTGTTTGATTCCTTAAGCATGATGTCTTAGAAAAATGTAGTTTGGGAGTCCGCATATTCATGGAGGACAATGGAGGAGTTGGATGTTTTTCATTTGGGCTTGAGAGTGGATGATGGTATAGGTATTCTGTTTCAGATGGAAATTTAGTCATCCTTGGTAGGGTAGGTGGAGGAGTCTCAGTTGGGATACTGATAGGAAAATGTGATTTGGGATTGCGTTAGTCAGGGTGAAGCTATAGAGGGATGGTCAAAGGATAGTACGAATAAAATGTTGTTCTGTGGGAAGCTATTTGTACATGTGGCGATGCACGAGGGAGTTCTTGGTGAGTTCCATAACTAAACCTTGGTAGTACATACATGAGTATCCAAGATGTACCAGGTATTTAGAGGTCAGTTTTGGTTTCCCAGAGTGAATTGGATAATGGCAGAGTTTGAGGGAAGGTTCCTAGTGTATGAGCAGGTTAAGGCTGGAAACTATATTCATGGTAGTCAGTTGCATCCCTTGGACATTTTTAAGTGGAAGTGGGATGAAATATCGATGGATTTCTTTATTGGACTACCCTAGGCTGAGGGTGTCTATGATTGAATTTGGCTAGTGGTGGATCAATTAGAGAAGTTTGCTCACTTCTTACCAGGTACGGAAATGAGCGCAGTGGATTATATAGCCGAGAGGTATGCAGGGGACGTGGTATGGCTACATGGAGTTTCAATATCCATTTTTTTGGATCAGGATACACACGATAATTCACAAGTCTAAAAGGGACTACAACAGGCTTTTGGAACCTGAATATGCCTTAGAACTGCTTTCCCCCCTTAGACAGATGGGATAATAGGGAGGAACATCTATACATTGGAGGATATGGTGTGAGTGTGTTTTCTGGATTTCTTAGGATTATGGGTACGACAGTTTCCCCAGGTGTAGTTCTCATACAATAATAGCTATCACTTTACCATTGGCATGGAACCATTCGACGCCTTGTACGGAAGACCATGTCATTTACCCATGTGCTGGACAGAGGTTTGGGAGGCATGTTTTCTCGGCCCAGAGGTAGTGCAGAACACGATGGAGATGGTTCATCTTGTACGTGAAACGGTAAAGGTAGCTTTGGACTGGTAGAAGTCAAATTATGATTGTAGGATGAGATCTATGGAGTTCGAGGTTGGTACCATGTGTTCTTAAAGGTCTCCCCTCAGCGTAGACAACAGAGGTTTGGTAGGGGGTAAGCTTTATCCCAGGTTCATCAGACCCATCGAGGTGGTGGGATGAGTCCTCAAGGTGGCATATCAGTTAGTGTTGCAACCGTGGTTTGAGAGGATCCACAACGTCATTCTTATCTCTCAGCTCTGTTAGTTTCTACATTGTGAGTCCCACATCCAAGATTGGCGAGAGTTGGATATCGAGGATGATGCGCCATTTGTGGAGTGACCATTGAGAATTGAGAATCATAAAGAGAAGGTTCATTGTGGATTTAACATTCCCTTGGTTCATGTGTTATGGATTCATGGTGGTCTCTAAGAGATTACCCGGGAACAAGATGCACATATTCATGCCAAATTCCTAGATCTGTTCTGAGTTTTGATGTTGTGTTTTCTTTGTGCCTTTATAATGATGTAATTTTTAACCTCTCTTGTGGTACGATAAGTTGTTTCCCCGTTTTCTGATTTTTTGTGAACATTCATGACTATGGGGAGGGGAGAACATGATACATAGTCAAGAAGTATTAATTTTGATGTTATTAAACCCATTCAGGCGAGTCAGTGTCACCCAAAGCGGATATTATATTGACATAGAAGAAGGAGCTCACTAATCCATGTATCTGGACAGTGTGACCCTTGGTGTTTGTATGATTTCTTGAGGACAATGGATCCTTAGTTTCTCAATAGTTTTTGTGAAAATAGATGTCAGAGAGGAGTTCATTGATGTTGAGGTTTCCCCTCCAGTTTTCAACACAATGTTGTTTACTCCTAAGATGCATCTTAAGGGAAGGTTGTACAGACCTCTTTTCTTCTCGGTCGGTTATATATTCACGAGTACGATAATATTTTGACATGTGTCTAATGTAATAACCCAGATTTTCCCAAGGCCCTTACATTGTGAAAATCTAGTGTTAAGGTGTTCAAGGGGATCTTGGTGGCTCATTCCATGGCTTTTACAAAATTATAGATTTTCCACCAGCATGTTAGTTCATCGGTATATCAGTGCATCAACATATTAGGGTATTATCATGATAGTGCATGAGTGAGTCAAGGGGCGTCAACATCAGTGAGTCGAGGGCATCGACATTGGTGAGTCGAGGCATCAGTAGATCGTGTCAGTAACTCACTTGTCGGTAGGTCGAATCAGTATCCCACCTATAGGTAGGTCACGTCGGAAGCTCAACATCCGTAGATCAACATTGGTAGATCAACATCATTGGATGAGTATCGGTGGCTCAACATTGTTGGATTAGTGGTGGTAGGTCAGGACATCAGTAGGTCAAGGCATCAATAGGTATTTTGGTCAGTTGGATGTGGCATCAGTAGGTCAGTGCCGGTGACTCACCCATCAGAGACTCATTTATAGATTTTCGATGTTTTTCTAATTTCACCCTAGTTACATTTTTTTCTCCATTTAATGTTAATCTATTAACTCATAGATGTCCACTGGTCTATCTCCACTCTTTATAAGGGGAATTTTTAAATCTCAATTAATTCCAATGTGTGAAACTACCAAGCCATATGGTCGATCTACAATCCAACTTTTATGTACATCGAAATGGTCTCTGTGAATTTAGGATATGTCCTATTCATAAGGCAAGGAACTCACTTCCTTTATCATTTTCACTTCTCATGGTGCCCCGAGATAATTCCTTCCGAGATGATTCATTCACCCGTGTTAGAGCCCTTTCCGCTCAGACAAGGAGTTCTTCCAGCAAGTTGGGCCATCCCCTGTTCATGGCGCAAGAAAGAATATTGATAATTAATCATCCATATAGAAATTTTAATTTTAATTTTCTTCTTCTTTATTTTCCATCATGAGGGGTGGGTATATTAATGTTGTATTGTATGGAACAGCCGTATACTCTTCTTGAAACAAGAATTATACAACAATTTAATATGATCAAAAGATAAATCACACATGTAAAATAATGGGTAGGGTGTGGTTTGATGGTGTCACCTATTTTATTTTTTTATCATTGCTTATTTTATGGCTATTATGGTTGTATGACATCTAAAAATAATGGATGTTGGTGGTCTTTCCTTGTGCACTGGTAATGATCAGTTTTGTTGTGATGTTTTGAGGTACATATGTTACATAAAATCTGATTAATTGCGTACAATTGGTTAAATAGAGAGATTCATGAGGATCAAACAAGTTATGTGATATCCCATTTTATATTCAAGTGGAAATTAAAGAACCCCTGTCAATTAAATTTGAATACACTTAGTTTGATAATTATGTTTATGTGTTGTGTGTTCTAGTCTGGGTTTTGTGGGACTGTTATGTGGGGTGGTACAGGGGATTTTTGTAGGTGTCGTAGTCTGGGAGATTGATTGACTATGGAATGGATTCACTTTTAGGTAGATAAATTCTTTTTATGTTGTGTTTTGGTCACCTAGAAATGTTGAGCAGTGGGACTATTATGTGGTTACAAACTTATTATGCAGTGGGACTAGATTTGGGGTTTGTTTGGGCAGCGGGGATGTAGGGCTGGGTTGCGAGGGAATGAATTGATTGTATCCATTTTAAGAAAGATAATTGATAGTGGTTGAATGTGGATGAGAAGTGGGAATACAAGTCATGTTTTGTGATGTTGTTCAGTGGAACTGCATGTCTAGTTTTGTGTTATTGTGCAGTGGGACTGTAGTTTTGTTTTGTTGGTTACATGGAATGGTAATAATAGTCAGTTTCCCGGTAGTGTTATAATAATTTAAGTGATTCCCTTTAGATATATAAATTTTAATTGAACAAAAATGGGGATGGGTTATGCTTTTGTAGTGGTTGTTGTGTGAATGTGAATGTAGAAGTATTAGCAAAAGCAATGATTCTGTGGGATTGTTATCTGTTCGTGTGAATCCCATAGGTTGGGGCAGAGTTTTTGTTTACCTATAAATATATATCATAGTTCCTGGGGTTTTTATACACACACAACCCTTATTGATAACTATGTACCGAACATATCCATTTCACAGGGGATTGTATCTTTCCCAACATCCTAGTGGGAGGATGGATGGATGGTTACTATTTTTATTCCTCACACCCTCTTCAAGTTCTTTCTACTTGGGCATATCCAAGTAGGATGTAATATATTGAGTCTTATCAAAGACCAATATCCTTTAGGAAAAAGGTTTATTTTGGATGAGGGGTTCAGGTGTTTTTAGGCAAGGTGTGTTTTCCCAAGAACATTCAGGAAGAGGCCCTGGTGTCTTCATGGGCGGTGTGTGGTTGTTGAGGCCCAAGTGATTTCGAGCATGATTGTGGTTGTTGTGGCCCGGGTGTCTATAGGTGTGGTTGTGTGTGGTTTGAGGCCCATGTGTTTGTGGGTGGGATGTTGCAGTGGGACTGCGTATGGGAAGAGTGGAAGCGTCATGATGTTAGGTCATTAGGAATGAGTAGTTAACCAATGGGAATGTTGTGTGTGGGGTACCCAAATGTCATTGTGCTCATAGTATTACTTTACATGACTTACGTTACTTGGGTGAGTGTTCCTTGATGAGGATGGGATGGTTAATATTCATTGGTAGGTGCTTAAGGTTCTACTATTTTTCTCATAGGGTAATTAGTATTTTCCCACACTTGTGCATGAGTAGCTTTATATTCCCTATTGAGTATAATTGAATGCTCACCCGACGTATGTAAAAATGTTTTTTAGGTTTTGAGGATGACTTTGAGGAAGATATTGGACCTTACTATCTCAAGTTTCGGGATAGCTGATGTTGCTATATAGTTTTCTTCTTTTGGTAATTTTATTAGAGATTTTTGTCTTACCTTGTATCCATTTAACTTTTGAACATGCATGTGGGAATGTATTCTTGGATTTACTATTACCTTTATACTTTTCTGTTTTTGGTATTTACCATCTTATCTCCCAATTTTGTTCTATAAAAATGGTAATGTATTCCATTTTTGTGAAATCCTACCCCCTTGGTGTAATTCCCCACTCTGAGGCCTACAGAAGGCATGGCTCAATGGTCATTATCTCTCCTTCACCTTGATAGAAGGAATGGCATGTCACTTTCCCATCACTTCCCTCATCTTGGAGAATCCAGGGCATGACAAAAAATATCCTAGGAGTGATCCATCTTCTCCAACAACATTCCACCAGTTTTATGGGTCAGAGAAAATATTTGGGGATAATTTTACCTATCAATGGTTAATAAAATAAAAATAAAGAAGATATAATTGTAATGACCCCGACATGGGAGCCACTAAATTGGTTTTCGTGATCTAGAATGTCATAATAACTTAGCCACGCCTCCCCATATGGTAGTGGTTGCAGACTAGCAGTGAGGGTCTACAAGTCCCATGGGGATACTATAGCTTCAATACAAATGTAATTCATAGTAGAAAATAAATAGATTAGTGGAAACAATATAGAATAGCCCATGAACATGCACAAACAACCATCTCCCAAAACTGGGTCCAAATCACAACCAATAGTAAATGGGTCATGTCATACTACAGTTCCATGTGAACAGAACAAAAAATAAAGATAGATAGAGGAATCCCAAAAAATGTCCTAACTCCAAGTCCAGAACCACATCCATGTACTGCTCAAGCAAGACTCAACTCTCAAGAATAGGGCCCTAACCCTTTTACTATCCAACAAGCATGAAATCTGATCATGAACCTAATGAAGACTCAGCTAGGGTGTGAGTACAACTTAGTAGGCCTCAACTAATGATGTGTAAAAAATATCCAATCTAAATGGATAGTTCATGAAATAATTAATGAGAATGAAAAATAAATAAGAGACAATTCGGGGGCCACTAGTTAACAATCATTACTTAACTACTACTAAACAAAGTTCCAAATTCATTATTCATCTTCTTTATTTCTTAGTTTATCATCTTTAGGTAATACATGGGTTAGTAATTTACATCATTCACATAAGGGTTCATGGAATTTATCATTCTACATAAAGAAAAGGTCAAATATCTATCTCACTAAGGATAATACATCAAAATGTCACAGTGTCCTCCAATCAATGCCTCGGTCTTGGTGGAATGAAACTATTATGGGAATATAGATCTATCTGCTTCCCTAACCTATGCATTGTTGGTGGAGTTAGAGAATTAGTCCAACTCAACCCATGGGAGGAGCTTTAGTATCTAATCCCACACCTCACCTCAATCCATGTGCACATTATTATTCATCCATTCACCACATATAAACCATATTTCTACAAAACACAACCAATACATTTAATAATAGTAATTCATAACAATAAAAATGCAAATTAATATTATTCCATAACCCATTAAATCATTTTCCATTTACATTACTTAGATTATTTAGTCTAATTCCCATTATCATGCCTAGCTCACTCAGAATATTCAATAATTCCTTTATATCAACCCATTTATAATATTCATAAATTACATTTTGAAATCCCATTTAAAAAGTTTTTCATTTCACATATCATTACCAATTTAACAAATTCATCATTTAATATGCACTAACACTCTTATGAATTTTAATGTAATTCATAATTCATAATCCACAAGACACAATCTCAATTAACCCAATTAACCCATTTCGGTCCAATAACAAACAACCCCTTAAGCCATTAACTAATCTAGAAAAACCACAAGAATTCCATCTTCACTTCCACTAAACATATCAACAAACTCAATGAGGGACATACATGATCAAAATGTGTATTTTCAATCACTTAAATAATTTCTAAGCCTGTGAATATCAACTCACCCATGGGTGACCCTAAATTGGTAAAATAATCCTTGATGCATCCCATGGGGACCATGAGGGTTTCAATTCATAAGATAGAAACCTATTTTACCAAAACATTACAAAGCAATAAAAGGAACAAACAGATATAACCAGGAACATAACAGAACATGAAAAAGTCGACAGCAGAACTATGGGATATAACTTGTAGACCACGTACCACAAATATGTTAAGGAACACACTCTTAAATGTAGTATTAAGTCCAGATTCAAACACATATTTATGATTCAACACTTATTAAAACCTAAAATAAGGTTTTTATAGATTCATAATAAGATCACCAAAGGTGAAAACCCTAATATGGAAAACAGAAGGAAGGAAGAGATTAGACATACTCAGGGATTCATTCAGCAACCAATGACACTCTAAATGACCTATATATAAAGTATAATCACCCTTGTAATTTTTTTGGGTTTTTTCATCAATAGTATTAAATGGAAGAAATTGGGGGAGAAAATTGGGTGATGACATAAAATCCTATAATATATATCTTGTCATTTTTAAACTTTTATAGGGGAATACAGTTTACCAGGATTGTTTTCCAAACTGGGTGCAAATCGTGTGTATAAAACTGCCAGAGGGAAGATAAGTCACACGATTACCTATTTTGGACACATGTTTTAACCAAACAGGCACTCACCTTGTGATACGTCACTGTCTAATGTCACATATTTTGCCTTGTCAGGGAACATGGTTTACATAACCATGTGAAAACCGTGCAACTTGTATAGGTTGTGATAGTTTTCCTTCCTCTCAGATCCTGAATCCCATAGAACACCCATGTGGCCTCTCATACTCCCCAGAAACATTTCATTGACCAAACAAATGGATTCAAACCAAAATATTATTGAGGAAATATCTGTACAATGTCTGGGATCCCATAACCTCCCCACCTTATAATATCTCATCCTGAGAATCACTGGGTTTCGAAATAAAATAGGTCGAACCATTGGACCTACATATTTGATTCTAATTCCCATGTTTATTATAGACAATTTCCATTTTTCTATTAAACACATGCTAAAGGAATAGTCATTCCCCACAAGATCTTGTCGCTATGATGAAAAATACAGATCAAATGATTTTCAATAGAAGCATCAGCCTCAAGCTATACATACTCAACATTTATCACATGATATTTATTAAAGAGATATTTCCGGAGTTGTGTGACATGAAAAAAAAATTTCATGACAATATATGGTTGTGTAAGATAAAATCATTTAGCTACAAGTCCAATCCTATCCATGATCTCAAACAGCCCCACATACATGGGCCCCAACTTACCCTATTTCCAAATTCGATAGTGACCCTACCTTGGATACACCCGAACAAATACACTGTCAGTCACCATAATCCCAACAGGTATAATACACCTTTCATCATATGACATATGCCTATTCTGAGCTGTTATAATTTACTTCTGAATTGATAATCCCTTTTATGACATCTCATTTTTGAGATGTGGTCCAAACAAATCAGATTCACCATCTTATAACCAACACAACATAGATCTAGAAGGTCTCCCATTGTGTTTCTGAAAAGGTTCCATCTAAATCATATCCTAGAAAGTATTGTTTTTGAAAAAATAAACAAGTGAAAAATGTTTTTTCCCATGAACCACCAAAATTCCAGACACAGGTTCTCAAAATTTCTTCCCAAACTTGAATTGTATGCTCTGAATGATCATCTATCTATGGGTGATAAGATGTACTCAAAAACACCTGGGTACTAAGGGACATATGTAATCCCTAACATAAGGATGATGTAAAATTTAGATCATGATCTGAAACTATGGTACTCAACACATCATGAAACCACACTATCTCTTCATCATATAACTCACCCAACTGATCGACTGTGTATGTTTCCTAGATCAACAAGAAATAGGCCACCTTAGTCAACCGATCCAAAACCACCCATCTGCATCATTATTTCAAGGTGTACTTTGAATACCCACTATGAAGTCTATCACTATGTCATTACAATTCCTCTCCAGAATAAGCAATGATTGTAACAAACCACCTGAGTGCTGATGTTTTGCCATCACCTATTTATAGGTTAGGCATCATGTAACTAAACCTGTAACCAATGTTTTCATTCGCAGTCACTAATACTGCCTATGAAGATCCCCATACATCTTAGTCATACTAGGATGCACTACCCACATTGACGTGTGAAACTTGTGTGTCAAATCTTCCGACACACACATTGGCACACATACACTTCCAAAAACATTGATAGTCCTGTAATCACCAACAACCCAACTAGGTGGTGAATCCCCACTTGTAAGAATTTATTTCATATAAAAACTCTTCATGTTCTCCACACGACTGTCCTTGACCTGGCTCAAAAGCACGTAATCGACTGCTATAGATACAAGTGTCATCTTCTTGTTCCCATCTTGTAACTCCAGGTGCTTCATAGTAAACAAGGCCGTCAATCTACACTCAGATATGGATTCTTAAAACTTTTAATTTCGAGTCTTCCAGATCATATCATCTACAACACTATTCCATTTTCTATTTGTCTAAACCAACTAGAAATCAATGTTTTTTAGGTAATATACCCACCTTTTCAAACATAGATTCTCATAATGATGAGATAAGATGTATTTTAAGAGTTTTATGATCTATAAACACTGTGAATCTCTCTTCCATCAATTAATTCATCCAATATTTTAAGGAAAAAACTACATCAGCTAGATCAAGATCATGAGTAGGGTAATTTCTTTCATGAGGCCTCAATTGTATTGACCCATACACTACTTCCCGATCATATTACCTTAACAAAATGAAAAGTCCAACTCATAAATCTTCACAAAGCAAGGTGCATTGCTTACCTTTGTCGGGGTAAGATCAGGATTAGTGTGGTAGTCAATCGATTCCGGAACACTAGAAATGAATTATCACAAGCCTCAGACCGCTAATATATAACTACATTTTTGGATGAACAATATAGTGGAAATACCAAATGTGTGAAATAAATATTGATCCTTTGATAATGACCAACCAATCCCAGAAAACACCAAACATTAGAAACATTACTGGGCTGCTCATAAGACACCGCATCATGAACATTATTTGGATATATTGACACACCTGAATCAGAAATTATATGATCAACGAAATGAATTTTATCAATCCAGAATTAAAATTTTGATATCTTTTATTAATTCCTATTCCCTCGTAGTGTACATTGAATTATGTCATGATGTTGGGAATGATAATTAAGAGTTATTGATTACACCATGATGTCATCATAAAATAAAATCACAAACTAATCCATGTATGTGTAAAATATTATGTTCATTAAAGCCCTGAACACAACATGTGCATTCGTAAACATGAACGACATAACCATAAACTCATAAAACCCATTAATACTCGAGTAATCTGTATTTGGTATGTTATATGGTATGACCCTAAACTAATTGTATCATGATATGAAATTGATCATGGAGTGCATCGAGGCACCCCCAGTTGGTCTAACAAATCATCAATTCTGGGAAGTGGGTATCAGACGTTAATTGTAATTTGATTTGAGTTTATATTTTCACCACATAACCTTAAATATACATCCCAATTCATAGAAAATAGTATATTAGACCCCCAAGTGATGTATTGGGATTGATAATCCTCTTTCGATCCAACTCTTTCAACTAAACCTCATATTCCTAGAGTTCCCCTCGCACCATTTGACATAGAAGAATGGAAAGAGGTTCTTTCCCAAGTAGAAACTGAACCATAATCGCAATATCTCTCTTAGGTGGTTACATTGAGATATCCTAGTGAAACAAATCCTTAAATTTATTGACATCAACTGGTAAGACTAGTTTCTCCCTTCCGCCATCATCTAGCACAAGAAAACACACTAGGGCTGTGTGTACTCCCAATTTCTAGAAACTTTACCCTGGAAGGCCTTTTAAAGCATCCCACTCACCATAGAGGACTTATGTGACTACATCGAGAGACATTTCCATTACCCAAAATTAGAAAAAAACTGACAAAGGATTGTTACAACACCAGAAAGTACATACTCAAAATCTGGTCAAAACAGGACATCTCAAAGGAGATAACGTTCACTGAAAATGATATCCACCATCCTCTAACGAAAAACCATTTCATTGTATGATATACTAAACTCATCCCCCAACAGAGTATCAGTTGACCTAACCCGACACACACTTTCCATGGTTAGCCCCAACACAACAAAAAACAATGTAGAAATAAAAAAAATGAGTACCACAAATGTCAGATAAAGAAATAGTGAGAATGGAAGGTAAAAATCATATCTCTATTGGTAGACGACATAGCCTCACAACCTCCAGGTGTAGACTTAACTATGGGAAGATGTCCATACCCTCTAACCTGGGTACCTACCTGAGTAACTTACACTGCATTGCCCTACTGGTATGGATGATCTTGCGCCAGAGTTATATGAAAACCACACATACTGGTGAAACCCATAGAGCTCTAACTTCCTTCCAGATTAAGGATGGATAACCCCTAACCACACACAACATCTACCTATGATCTCCATCTGTTTCTAGCTACTAAGGGTTCTTACCGAACCTCTGTATATATACCATACTTCCACCTGACTGACACTCTACTAGTGGTCAAAGACACTGACCCCTCATGTTCCACGGGCTACCACACTAGTAACAAAACCCTTGTTAAGAACCCTAAGATACTTTTCATCTATTATAACTACTATACAAATTTTATCCTTATTGTAAATTCCCAAAATGACCCTTCGTGCCCTTGGAAGCTGCAAATCATGTTTGGTCAGATGGAACCAGCAGTCCACTACCTGAGTCCCCCTTTAGGTTCTTTTATAAGATATGGTCCTCATATACTAATTCTTAAACCTCTTTATATTTTTAATATTCACCTAGGACTTGGTCTCTTGTCTAATACCATCATAGAAAAAATTCTCTATATTCGCCTCATCTCCTACCAATGCTGGAGAAAAGCGGCATAAGTCAGTGAAACAACTAGCAAAATCCATCCCTGATGCAACCCCCTTGGGAAAAATCATAAAAAATATGTCCTTTGTAAAGATCCGGAAATTACAAGGAAATTTTTTTCATAATTTCTTTGGAATTTTTGAGTGCGCGGTTTCAGACAGCACCTGATTCTGAGGCCCGGTGTGCCCGGAATAATTTTCCGAAGTTTTGTTAAGCTTAAATTAATGCGCGTAAGTAGTTTTCCTGAAAAAGTGGAGTAACTCTTGAACGGTTTCTCAGATCAGAAATATGAGGGAACCATTGCACTCAGGATAGCGGGATTACCCTAGGCGTGACTTAAGTTTAGTCAGCACGACCCTCCTATGAGAAATCCCAAAAATGGATTAACCATAAATAAAATAATTAAATAAATTATTTTATTTTTTAAATGCTTATAACTCACAAACGGTAGCTCAGATTAAAAATAAGAGACCACTGCTGAACTCGTGATGACATAATTTATTTAAGAAGATACTAACTTTTTCCGGCACGGGCCACCAGAAAAAGTTAGTTTTTGGCCGCAAATAAAATAATTAAGTGACAATTATTTTTCTGTAAAATTCATAACTTCTAAATGATAACTCGGATTGAAAATCTGAGAGTATCGATGGGTTTGTTGGGGCATGTTTTACTTAGGCAGAGCCTAACCTCGACCGGCACGGGTCGAGGGTGACTGATAATAATTTTCCGAACTTTTTTTTCGGGTACGTTCAGTAAACGTACGTGTGTGTTTTTATATCTTTTGAACCGGTGCTCAGAATTGAAATCTGGGGGCACCGATGAACTCACATCGCCAGTAATTGCTTAAGGGGACCTTTACCACAGTTTCATTTTAAACAGGTTGAGTTTTATTAATTTTGGAGTTTAGTTAAGAAAAGTTAAATAAATTTGTTAAAAAAAATTTATATCTAAGGAAGTTAAATCCTCCCATGTGTGGATATATGAGAGGTGGGGCCCACACGATCCCCAACCTCTTATCTTCCCATAACTCTCTCCAACCCCCCTTTAACACCCCTTCAATTTAATGTGCCAACCCTCTTCATTAATGAACTAAACATCTTTTAATTATTTGGTACGTTTTCGAAATTCTCTTGAAATATTTATGCCAACTCTTTAATAAATGGTTATACTTTATTATTATGGGTGTTGGCATAATCTCTAATTGGGAGAGTCTTGAGAGAGGGGATTTGGGAGGATTGAGAGGACTTCTTTCCCTCATCGAAGAACGCAAAGAACGCTGGCGCCAACCTCGACTTCTTCCTTCTCGACATTGACGAAGCAACGCCGTCATCCCGCAGCAACGTCAGCGAAACAAAGATAGCATCTCCTACCTTCGTCAAGCGATCAACCTTCTTGAATTGAGGTAGGGGTTTAATTTTGAAGTATGATAAATATCTCTGTGTTAATTCCTCTTGTTCTTGAATCTCAATGACGGTGTCCGAACAAATATGGTCATCGATCCGCACATAGACTGTGAACCTTTCTGTTTCATTTCTCGTGCATTATTCGTCGCCAAATAATTAAGCGTGCTAAAAACTCAATGTTACGTTGAGCATACAGATGCAAAGATCTCGACCCGAGGATCACGAATCTGCGATTATCACAATTTTTGGGTTTTGAACGAAGATACAGCGACCCATGGAAGGGGCGATGCGACGGTGTCATTTTGGCGTGTGTTCAAGGCATGACTTCGGGCGGAAGAGGACACCACGTGAAGGGCTGGCTGATAGGGTTTGGAGGTTTGGTTTGGAGGCGCTAAAACGTGAAGGAATTGATAGATTGGAGAGAGAAAGTTTAAGTTGATGATATAATAATAAAAAGAAAGGAATTAATTGATGGTGTATGTTTCCAGCACCCAAGAAGGGCTCCAAAAAAAACATGGATTGATTTGGAGTTAGTAATAGTAAATAAATAAGTAATTAATAATAATAATAAAATATTGTTGTTATTACTTTTGATGATAAAACACATTTTTGTCTGCAACTTCCCCGTACGACCTCGGTTTTACGAACCATCTACGGCGATGCGACCCTGATTTCGAGACAGACATTCCGAGTCCAATATTGAATGCCTTTTTTAGGATTTTGGATCGGGTACCCGAAGCGCTCGGAAAATAATAAATTTAATATTATTATTAAATCTTTGACCCGCCATAACTCATGCGTGCGACATCTGATTGGCTTGCCGTCAGTGGCGATGTAATCCTGACATCAATACGGTCGATTCAAGTCTAATGTTGAATACTAAATTCTGGTTGATGGCTCGGG
This sequence comes from Viscum album, assembly GCA_963277665.1. Classification (NCBI taxonomy): domain Eukaryota; kingdom Viridiplantae; phylum Streptophyta; class Magnoliopsida; order Santalales; family Viscaceae; genus Viscum; species Viscum album. The sequence goes on along the minus strand of OY728150.1, from coordinate 620,206,095 downwards.
CCCACGAAACACCGAATAATAATAATAATATTATTATTACGGGATCTTGTTTCGGACATATCTCTCTCATACGGTGTCGGAATGTCGAACCATCTGCGAGGTTGTGACCCTGGAATTAAGAAGGATGTTTCAAGACAAATTTTGGATATTTAAGTCGAGGTCGATGCGCGGGCCCCACGAGGCCCGGTTTGTGCGTGTTGTGGTGAAATGCAACTTTTTCATCGGATATCCGTTTTGGACCAATGGGTAGTCCATATCGTGTGTTTTTCCATATGGATCGCAATGGTGTGACCGGTTTAATTAACCAGTGTCATTTGAAGTACGACCGGGTTGGTTCGAACCCGAAACCAACTGGGCCCTAGGAGCGGAAACGCTTATATCTTGAGTTTCGGATGTCCGATTGATGTACCGTCAACTTTGTTGGATTCTTCTTGATGAGATGAAACTTTTGGCATACTTCTCCTAAGTTTTGGTTGCAGTTGGATAGTGGCTGGGTTGGATTGTACCCGAAATCCAACCGGGCCCCTAGAATGGAAAAGCTGATAACTTTCAGACTGGACGTCCGTTTGACGAACCGTCAGCGGCGTTGGTGATCACATTGAGAAACGGTCCCTATGAGTGTACCCTATGAGAGTTCGGGGTACAGTTGAGATACGGCCGGGTTGGTTCACACACGAAACCAACCGGGCCCCTAGGACGAAAAGGCTAATAACTCACAGACCGGGCGTCCTATTGACGCGCCGTCTATTGCGTTGAGACCCTTATGACGAGGCGGTCCTTTGAGATACTTTTTGTGGGACTTTGAGATACTTGGAGTATCGACCTGTAACTCATGGAGCGGACCCTCCCGGAGACGAGCGTACGGAGTACGGAGACCGTGTAGCTGGATGAGACCTGACGACTGCTTGACCGACTCGACTTGGAGTGAGTCGACTAGCCCAGTGGATGGAGCACTACTTTGTTTGGGTGTAGACCCATGGAGGATGGAGCACTACTGTGTGACAGTGCAGACCCGTGGTACTCGTCCGGAGAGTACCTCTGCAGGCTATTAGGGGGTGTGCACTACTATGTTTGGGTGGCATACCCCGGTGGGAAGAACTACTGTGTTTGGGTGGCTGACCCGCGGTACTCGACAGGAGGAGTACCTCAGCAGTCTTAGGTTAATGAGAAGTACCTCAGAGTCATGATAGGACCACTTTACACTCCAGAGACGGGGCTCTTCAGCAGTTACAGTTTTGATATTGAAAATCCTGGTTTGAGTTGTGTCTATAACCTTTGTGTTTACCTCATGATTGAGATGGGTCACTTGATAACTTAGGTATATGTATGGGAATATACCTGGGTAGTGGTTATCCGTTGAGTCTATGACCTTTGTGTTTACCTCATGATTGATATGGGTCACTTGATAACTTAGGTATATGTATGGGCATATACCTGGGTAGTGGTTATCCGTTGATTTCATGACCTTTGTGTTTACCTCATGATTGAGATTGGTTACTTGATAACTTAGGTATAAGTATGGTCTTATACCTAAGAAGGGTTATCTGTTGTGATTCTGCTTTTTGGTTATCCTTGTTGGATTTAGAGAGACCTTGAGGGTCTCGGGGTCCCTACTGAGTATTATTATACTCACCCCTACAAGGGCTATGCCCGCACCTCATTGTGTTGGTTGCAGACGACGGGAAGTGCTGACAGAGGACGAGTGTTTGAGGACTGGACGGAACCCGGAGGTGGATCTCACGACGAGTCAGTATCCAGAGGTGGACTTCACGACGAGACGACACTTGGAAGAGGTTGACGGTCGAGAGCATTGTGGAGGCTATCTGTACCTACCCTTCAGGTAGGATCCGTGGTGGACGATCCAGGAGTTGTGCTATCTGTACCTACCCTTCAGGTGGGATCTGAGGTGGACGACCCAGGAGATGTTTCTATTCTTCCAGGTATTTGTCTTTTCTGTTGTACTTCTGTTCAGTTGTAGCTGTACTTTTCAGTTGGGTTTGTATTCTAGCCCTTTTCCTTTTTAACACTTCTTTTGTACTTAGTGTCTACTTCCGCTTGTACTGTGTGGTGTTTTGTTTACTTTTATAAAGGAAATGCCTTCCTAGTTATCGAGATTTACGCCTTTGGTGCTAGTCGCCAGCCCCTGGCCTATGGAAGGTGGGCTTGGGGTCATCACAGCACGAGCCCCAAGGACGGGTCCTGACAAATTGGTATCAGAGGAGTCGGTTCTACTGTAGAAATCAGAACGCTGATCATTCCTTTATGTGAAGAAATAATGTTAAGGGTACTGAGTGTGGTCTTCAGTTCAGGGAGTCCAGTTTTGGTGCGGTGGCCGACGTATCCATACACCAGGACCCTGACTACTGATTTCTGACTTAGTGCACGAAAACAATGATTGCGTGTGTGTTTCCAAAAGTTTTAAAGTCAGCTCAAACCAAGTCAGCTCACCAGGTATAAATCGTTGACCATGTCACATCTGTTCAGGATGTCTCCATGCAGACAGTCAGTTGGAGTTCCGAGAGAGTACTCGATGACGGCCCACCGAGCGGAGAGGCTCTGGTGTGGGGCCCTTTTTACTATGTTGGAACCCTCGGGTGGTGTACTAGCACAACCACCACCTGTTGGGCAGCAGATCCCACCAGCCTTACTAGAAAACTATGCACGCTGGCAGAGCGCGTTGCACGAGTTCCAATAGCAGCGGCCTCTTAGGTTACAAGGCGAGGAAGATTTCTAGACAGCAGAGCACTGGTTGGAGGCGATTACTAGAGTTTTATGCCTAGCTGAGACATCAGTAGAGTGGATGGTGGTCTTGTATACTAGTGTTTTCCAGTGAATGACCATGAGGATGGTCCGCATAGTGATGAGGCTTTGGTACGTGGACCGATGCCTGAGATAGTGCCTTTGGGTAGTGTGTCAGCTATACATCACTACCTGTTTGTCAAAAAACAACAACCGGCGGTACCGGTAGATATCACATGTAGGCTTACTGACTTACACATGTTCCAACATCAGATACCCTCAAGTTCCGAGGCAAACCTGACTCACAGGCGGCTGAGGACTGGCTTGAGGAGGTGGCTGAGAGTTTTCTAGATCTTATACAACTTCGGCAGGATGACGTTTCGGTAGCTGAGTATTCATCGAGGAGTACCGAGCATTCCAGGTACTCTATGAATACGATTCGATCAGTTCTATAGAGCTCGGACCTCTGAGCGTGGTGTGTTTAAGGATATCCGAGCTAACACCTTTCCTCTATGCATTTCTCCTTAGGATAGGGTGCTAGAAAGAACCTTTGTGGTTGAGAATTATTTGCTGAATGGATGCAGTCAGTGAAGGTTAGTAGTGGGAAAGCTGGAAACTGGCGCCAGTCTCGGAGAATTGGGCATGTTAAATGTTTCAAGAAGAGGAAGTGTTAAGGACAAATGAATTTGCAGAGTAGCAGACATGGAAGTAGATCTAAGAGTGCAACATGAGGTGGTGTACATTTCAACATGTTACAACCACCCGTATTTGTAATCCCCGCCAGGATCAGGGAGCTGGAGGGTAGGGGAAGAGAATAGATGCATGCGGTCACGGAGTGTGACCCAAGGGCTCTAAGAATGATTTGAGGTACGGTCTGTGTCTACTACAAGCTGCCATATCAATAGACATAGGTACCAATCATTCCTTCCTTCCACAAATCTTGTTTTAGACCTAGAGTTTCCGGTTAAAACCGTTGACTTGACCCTCACGTCTGGAGATACCATTGATAGGAGACTCGATAAACACACTTATGCCGACAGGTGTGATATGACCCTTGAGGCGAAAGTTTTGGTTGGAACCTCTTGGTGACAGCGTCGAGGCCTTACAACGTTAGTTTGGGTATGGACTAGGCAATCACAGTTCATACACGGATTGACGGTATTAGGCAAAAAGGTTGTGGTTTACTTACAATGACGGGATGTGTTTTCCTTGGTTGGCGAAAAGGAAACCCCAGGTAGCACAGGAACCTCCAGGAGATCACATGGGAGCGGAAGGCTCAGATGCGTGCTCAGTACCACTTTTTGTTTCCCCTAGTGTGTGTTGAAGCTTTACGGGGACGTAAAGCCTTGAGGTGGGAGTAATGTAATGATCTGGAAATTACAAGGAATTTTTTTTCTTTATTTCTTTGTAATTTTTTGTGTGCGCGGTTTCAGACGACACCTGATTCTGAGGCTCGGTGTGCCCAGAATAATTTTCCGAAGTTTTGTTAAGCTTAAATTAACACGCCTAAGCAGTTTTCCTGAAAAAGTGGAGTAACTCTTGAACGGTTGTTCGGATCAGAAATCCGAGGGCACCGTGTGCTCAGGATAGCGGTATTACCCTAGGCGCGACTTAAGTTTAGTCGGCACGGGCCTCCTATGAGAAATCCCAAAAATGGCTTAACCGTAAATAAAATAATTAAATAAATTATTTTATTTTTCAAATGTTTATAACCCACAAACGGTAGCTCGGATTAAAAATCTGAGACCACTGCTAAACTCGTGATGGCATGTTTTATTTAAGAAGATACTAACTTTTGCCTGTACGAGCCACCATAAAAAGTTAGTTTTTGGCCGCAAATAAAATAATTAAGTGACAATTATTTTTTTGTAAAATTCATTACTTCTAAACGATAACTCGGATTGAAAATCCGAGAGTATCGATGGGTTCATTGGGGCGTGTTTTACTTAGGAAGAGCCTAACCTCGACCGGCGCGGGTCGAGGGTGACTGATAATAATTTTCCGAACTTTTTTTTCGGGTACGTTCAGTAAATGTACGTGCGAGTTTTTCTATCTTTTGAACCGGTGCTCGGAATTGAAATCTGGGGGCACCGATGAAGTCGCAACGCCAGTAATTGCTTAAGGGGACCTTTACCGCAGTTTCGTTTTAAATAGGCTGAGTTTTATTAATTTTGGTGTTTAGTTAAGAAAAGTTAAATAAATTTGTATACACAAATTTATATCTAAGGAAGTTAAATCCTCCCATTTGTGGATATATGAGAGGTGGGGCCCACACGATCCCCAACCTCTCATCTTCCCATAACTCTCTCCAACCCCCTTTAACACCCCTTCAATTTAATGTGCTAACCCTCTTCATTAATGAACTAAACATCTTTTAATTATTTGGCACGTTTTCGAAATTCTCTTGAAATATTAATGCCAACTCTTTAATAAATGGTTATACTTTATTATTATGGGTGTTGGCATAATGTCTAGTGGGGAGAGTCTTGAGAGAGGGGATTTGGGAGGATTGAGAAGACTTCTTTCCCTCATCGAAGAACACAAAGAACGCTGGCACCAACCTCGACTTCTTCCTTCTCGACATTGATGAAGCAACGTCGTCATCCCGCGACAATGTCAACGGAACAATGATAGCATCTACTACCTTCATCAAGCGATCAACCTTCTTGAATTGAGGTAGGGGTTTAATTTTGAAGTATGATAAATATCTATGTGTTAATTCCTCTTGTTCTTGAATCTCAACGATGGTGGCCAAACAAATATGGTCATCGATCCGCACATAGACCGTGAACCTTTCTGTTTCAATTCTCGTGCATTATTCGTCGCCAAATAATTAAGCGTGCTAAAAACTCAATGTTACGTTGAGAAAACGGATGCGGAGATCTCGACCCGAGGATCACGAATCTACTATTGTCACAATTTTCGGGTTTTGAACGAAGATACAGCGACCCACAGAAGGGGCGACGCGGCGGTGTCATTTCGGCATGTGTTCAAGGCATGACTTCGGGCGGAAGAGGACACCACATGAAGGGCTGGCTGATAGGGTTTGGAGGTTTGGGTTGGAGGCGCTAAAACGTGAAGGAATTGATAGATTGGAGAGAGAAAGTTTAAGTTGATGATATAATAATAAAAAGAAAGGAATTAATTGATGGTGTATGTTTCCAGCGCCCAAGAAGGGCTCCAAAAAAACATGGATTGATTTGGAGTTAGGAATAGTAAATAAATAAGTAATTAATAATAATAATAAAATATTGTTGTTATTACTTTTGATGATAAAACACATTTTTGTCTGCAACTTCCCCGTACGACCTCGGTTTTACGAACCGTCTGCGGCGGTGTGTCCCTGATTTCAAGACGGACATTTTGAGTCCAATATTGAATGTATTTTTCGGGTTCTTGGATCGGGTACTCGAAGCGCTCAGAAAATAATAAATTTAATATTATTATTAAATCTTTGACCTGCCATAACTCATGCGTGTGACGTATGATTGGCTTACCGTCAGTGGCGATGTAGTCCTGACATCAATACAGTCGATTCAAGTCTAATGTTGAATACTAAATTCTGGTTCATGGCTTGGGCCCATGAAACACCGAATAATAATAATATTATTATTACGGGATTTTGTTTCGGACATATCTCTCTCATACGGTGTCGGAATGTCGAACCGTCTGTGAGGTTGCGACCCAGGAATTAAGACAGATGTTTCAAGACCAATTTTGGATATTTAAGTTTAGGTCGAGGCACGAGCCCCACGAGGCCCGGTTCACGTGTGTTGCGGTGAAATACCACTTTTTCACCGGCTATTCGTTTTGGACCAATGGGTAGTCCATATCGTGTGTTTTTCCATATGGATCGCAATGGTGTGACCGGTTTAATTAACCAGTGTCACTTGAAGTACGGCCGGGTTGGTTCGAACCCAAAACCAACCGGGCCCTCGGAGCGGAAACACTTATATCTTGAGCTCCGGACGTCTGATTGACGTACCATAGACTTTGTTGGATTCCTCTTGATGAGATGGAACTTTTGGCATACTTCTCCTGAGTTTTGGTTGCAGTTGGATAGTGGCCGAGTTGGATTGTACCTGAAATCCAACCGGATCCCTGGAACGGAAAAGCTGATAACTTTCAGACTGGACGTCCGTTTGACGAACCGTCAGCGGCGTTGGTGATCACGTTGAAAAACGATCCCTATGAGTATACCCTATGAGAGTTCGGGGTACAGTTGAGATACAGCCGGGTTGGTTCGCACACGAAACCAACCGGGCCCCTGGGACGAAAAGGCTAATAACTCACAAACCGAGCGTCCGATTGACGCGCCGTCTGTTGCGTTGAGACACCTATGATGAGGCGGTCCTTTGAGATAATTTTCATGGGACTTTGAGATACTTGGTGTATCGACCTGTAGCTCGTGGAGAGGACCCTCCCGGAGACGAGCGTAAGGAGTACGGAGACCCGTGTAGCCGGATGAGACCTGACGACTGCTTGACCAACTCGACTTGGAGTGAGTCGACTAGCCCGGTGGACGGATCACTACTTTGTTTGGGTGCAGACCCATGGCGGACGGAGCACTACTATGTGATAGTGCAGACCCGCGGTACTCGTCTGGAGAGTACCTCTGCAGGCTATTAGGGGGTGTGCACTACTGTGTTTGGGTGGCATACCCTGGCGGGAAGCACTACTGTGTTTGGGTGGCTGACCCGCGATACTCGACAGGAGGAGTACCTCAGTAGTCTTAGGTTAGTGAGCAGTACCTCAGAGTCATGACAGGACCACTGTACACTCCAGAGATGGGGCTCTTCAGCAGTTAAGTATTCAATATTGAAAATCCTGGTTTGAGCTGAGTCTATGACCTTTTTGTTTACCTCATGATTGAGATGGGTCACTTGATAACTTAGGTATATGTATGACCATATACCTGGGTAGTGGTTATCCGTTGAGTCTATGACCTTTGTGTTTACCTCATGATTGAGATGGGTCACTTGATGACTTAGGTATATGTATGGGCATATACCTGGGTAGTGGTTATCCGTTGATTTCATGACCGTTGTGTTTACCTCATAATTGAGATGGGTTACTTGATAACTTAGGTATAAGTATGGGATTATACCTAAGAAGGGTTATCTGTTGTGATTCTGATTTGTGGTTATCCTTGTTGGATTTAGAGCGACCTTGAGGGTCTTGGGGTGCCTACTGAGTATTGTTATACTCACCCCTGCACGGGCTATGCCCGCACCTCGTTGTGTTGGTTGCAGACGACGGGCAGCGCTGACAGAGGATGAGTGTTTGAGGACTGGACGGTAACTGGAGGTGGATCTCACGACGAGTCAGTATCCGGAGGTGGACTTCACGACGAGACGACACTCAGAGGAGGTTGACGAGCGAGGGCGTTGTGGAGGCTATCTGTACCTACCCTTTAGGTAGGATCCGTGGTGGACGATCCAGGAGCTGTGCTATCTACACCTACCCTTTAGGTAGGATCCTAGGTGGATGACCCAGGAGCTGTTTCTATTCTTCCAGCTGTTTGTCTTTTCTGTTGTACTTCCGTTCAGTTGTAGCTGTACTTTTCAGTTGGGTTTGTATTCTGGCCCTTTTCCTTTTCAACACTTCTTTTGTACTTAGTGTTTACTTCCGCTTGTACTCTGTGGTGTTTTGTTTACTTTTATAAAGGCAATGCCTTCCCAGTAATCGGGATTTACACCTTTGGTGCTAGTCGCCAGCCCCTGGCCTATGGAAGGCGGGCTTGGGGTAGTCATGACACGAGCCCCAAGGACAGGTCGTGACATCCTTCTCCTGCCTCATGGTCATTGGGTTGTATTTTTTCCAGAACATTTTCTAGAAAATCCTTTTAAACTATTCCATCATCTTGTTTTGTATGAACCATATTGTCCCAATATCTCCATTCATGTCCCCCATCATATATGACTCTTTCTTGACATGATTTTCTAATGAAGTATCCAAATTTCCATGAATTTTCTCGATAGACTATATCCAGAACTAGGATGCCTCTCTCAAACCCTCTCTGTTAAATTTTAGAGGGTTCTGTAGATGAAAATCATTTATCATCTCAAACATACTCAGAGAAACCTATCCTGGGCCTCGTTCCCTCATCTGCATAAAACGAGAAAAGTTCTCAAAATATGTATCTTTACTATTATCTTCAAGAACTGTGTCTCCTTCCTTTACAACTATGAGATCATTCTCTTCAACACCCTCTTTTCTCCCATTATAAAAAAAACATCATGGTGTAATTTATCTATAATTCCAAACAAGATCTTTATAACCCAAGCCATTAATCTCAAACAAAATATAATGGTAGAATCACCACTATCCATAATCAAACCATTTCAAATACAATATTCAAATGAGCCCAATCATACAAGGAACACTACCCTTGATGATCCCTATAGAGGGAAACAGATAACACGAGGTAACTGAGTCACACGATTACAAGATGTACCTTCTTGAAAATTTCAAAACTATTCCAATATCACAACATAAATAAAAAAATTAATTCACTTTGGAATAATTATTAAGCATGATTACTAAGTCAATATTTAAAATTTTACTTCCCTTTAAACTCATTTTCATCATTTCATTAGACACCATTTTAAAAAAAAATTAGAAAATAAAATGTATCCCACCCTTCATGTCCCACACACCCATACCATGTGTGGTCCTACCATGATTAGTGCCACTTATATACTTAGGTTCCTAGTATTGTTCATGAATGCACAACCATATTACATACTGGTAACAAGAAAATTATCGTAAAACCGTGACATCACCCAAAAATTGCATCAAGAAATTATGAAATATCATAAAATACTACAACACACAATAAGAACTATAATTCCCACCATTGGTGACTTGGGTTTTCCTCACACATGGGTTAGCTACTCCTAATATTCAGCTCATTAACAAGGATAGATGGCTTCTTAACCTCATTTATACCATCCCCAATTAGTTTTTCACCAAAAATAAGTCCTCTAATACCACTTTGTAATGTCCCCAACCTAGGATCCACTAAATAGGTGCCCCAAGCCCAGTCGTCACAAGACCTCAGGCGTGCCTCCCGGTACGCCATAGGTTACCGACAAGCAGTGAGGGTCTAAAAGTCATATCGAGAGACTATAAACTCTATAATATAGTAAGAAATATCAAAAAAAATAAATAAAATAGAGAAAAAATATAGAATGAAAAACGGAAATTTATAAATAACCCTCTCCCAATGCGATTTACAAACCACAACCAATAGTAATTGTGTCATGACATACTACAGTGGAATGTGAACAATGACAAAAATAAATAAAAACAATGAATTCAACAAAATGTTCCTAACTCCATGTCTGTAACCTCATCCATGCGCCACTCGAGCATGACTCAACTCCCAAGAATAAGGACCTTTTCCCTTTTCCTAACTCGCAAGCATGAAATTTGCTAGGGTACCCGATGATTGTCTGAGCACAGATTGATTACCAATCAATAGGATAATTATAATGGTGTCCAAAAAATTTCAAGCTAAAAGATATAATGCATCAATGGATTAAATTAATGAAATTTAATAGAAAATTTGGGGGGATAATAGATATGTGTTTTTACTAAAATATTATTAAAAATGATGCCAAATTCATTATGATTCTTCTTCATTACATAGCTCACTAGAAGCATGTAATCTATTGATTATGAATTTACATGTTTCACATAAAGGATCATGAAATTTATCATTATGAATAAGATAATAGGTCAAGTTTCTATCTCACTAGGGAGAATACATCACAACATCACAATGTCCTCACCTCAAAGCCTCAGTCCAGGTGGAATGAAACTATTAGGGGAAGAGAGTAATGTCCCCTTACCTAACCAACCCATTGTGGCTGGAGAAAGGCATAGTTAAATGGAAATTGGGGATGAAGTATTTTCCCATATGAGATAATTGTGGGAAGAAACACCTTGGTACATGACTGAATATAATGAGCATATATTACAATTGTGATGAGAAAGGTCAGCATGCTCGTAATTGAAAGGGAAAGAAAGAAGCTGTAAATGTTCAATGTTATAATTATAAATTGATGGGAAATTAGGAAAATTATTTTCTAAATCAACAAGAAAATATATCTTTGAAGAAGATAAGGGATCAAGGTTAAGCTTATACTATTACTACAGTCAAAGTGGAATAATTAATGTTTTTGTTTTTTTGGATTCACAAATCGTGTTAGTATATTCTAGTAATAAGAATAATATAATAGGATTACACTAAAGTACTTATTCATTAAGTATTTTTAGAAATGAATGTTTTAATTATTTTGTTTATGGTTATTAAATATCTGGTATGTTTCAAAAAGAGCTACATTATGTTTTTTGGGGAATCTGATGTTACGATTAATTAAGGAAATTTACAGACCTTTTTTGATAGTTCATTTGGAAAGAAGTATTTTGGATAAGTCTAAAGAGTGTACTAGATTAATTTTATCATTGTATATTATTATATTAGGTGAAAAAATGATTTATTGGATACATTGGGATAAAATTTTTGGTTTTAGTAATCATTTAGAGGATGAAGGACATGCTTGTGGGATTTATGTTTTTATCAAAAGTGATTCATGTGTTAAAAATTACTTGTGAAATTTCATTTCCAGGTTTAAGGGATAAAGTGAAAATATATTTAAGCACAACCAAAGTATAACATTTATGGAATCAATTATGTTTTCTAAAGTTCTTATCTGGGGAGTAAAATAATCCCTCAACTCTAGGAAAAAGTATCTAAATAGATGTGTTATCCTAGTACCTTATGTATTGTTGACCAGATGATATTTTAAATCAATATAGATTTATGGATTTAAGGACATCAATTTTCCATTAATGGTTAACTTGTTTGTGATTGATGACATCAATAACTCCCTATAAATATTTATATTTTCCCTCAAAGTAAATTTTCTTATTTCCCACTAAAGTTCACATATTTGAAAGACTAATTTGGTGGTGACCATCACATTTCTGTTTACCTATTATTAAGATTATACTTTATTTACTTGATTTTCAATGTGGGTTTTCCAAAAAAGTATTTTCTAGTATCATCCATTAATTTTCTATGTTCAAATTTAAATTGGGAGGATGTAATTTATTGAAGGAGGGGATAATGTAACACCCGATACATTAAATTTTGTCATTTATGAATAAATTTATTTTTTTTGATTGTTTTATTTTTACACAACACCATGTTAAGCTTACCATACACAAAAAAATGATTTTTCTTGTGATAAACAAATGTCCCAGTTTTATCGAATAACGATATATAAAGAATATTATTATTTAATATAATATATTACCTAGCCATTAAATTTGGGGAAATGAATATTATTAAAAACATTTTGAATTTTATATATTCCTTATAATTTTAATATACATTTTATGTATTTTATAGACATGATATAAGAAAAAAATCAATTTTTTAATAAAAGAAGTATTTTTAAAAACATACTATTTCTTCACCTCTTATTGGTGAACCCATTTTAAATCAAATATTTTAAAATTTTATAGATTTAATTTTACAAAATAAATATTTTATTTGAAATATTAATGTCAAAATTTACATTGGATCATTTTTTTTCTGATAAGAATTTTGTTGTGATGAATAGTAAAAAATACAAAATTTTAATTGAAAACAACTTATATCATAAAAATAATTTATAATGTTAAATTATAAATTTTATTGGATTTAACGTATAGTTAGATTATATTTTTATCATTTATTATAATTATGTTCATTGGAATTATTTTCACAATAAAATTGGATATAAAAGCATGTCAATATTAAGAAGGTTTTTACTTAAATAAAACTTGTTTTCTAATTTTGTCAAAGGGGATTAATTTTAAATTAATTATTGTAACTTATGATATTTAAATTTTGAAACTTTTCTCCATATTTGGAATCTGTGGATCCATTTTATATTAATAGGTTACTTTTATTTTTTTATATTTTGAATAGTAACATTAGTAATATTTCTTTTAACGTAGTTAAAGGTAAACCGAGTAATTAAAGGTAACAAACATATTATAAAATTACACTATCACCTGTAAAAATCATATTGTATAGATAAATTAGACTCTTATAATCTAATTTTAAAAATTTAATCATTTAATGGAAACTTTTTCATTAATATGAGAAGAATATTAATAAAATTATTGGATGTGTCAAAATGTCACACTCTCATTTCTTATAAGTGTAATTATTTTAATATAGATATTAAAAGTATATAACATTGAAAATAAGAATTATCTAGATATATATAATAATTATAAACACCATTATAATTTATGTAAAAAATTTATAGATTAAATTATTACCACTAATTATGACACAATAGTAAAGTATAATTTATTTTATTAATAAAAATATCAAATCAATGACATTAAAAGTATTAAAATAATGATAATTTCACTTAATCAATGATATCCATGAATTTTATAGATAAAATATACATGTTAGTGACTTATTTGAATTATTGATTCAATTTTATCATGTTGGTTTGATATTATTAAAAATGAAAATATTTAATAGTATCAAAATTGACATAAAATATACTTTAAAATATATAATAATCTTCTAAATTTTATTAAATTTTGAAAAAATTTTAGTTTATAATATAATTATTATAATTTTATAGATATCATAAGTGATCCAATTGGGGATATTTTAAAATTTTATTGTTGCTAAATTAGCATAATAATATAGAAAGAAAAGTTAACTTGATAAGAGTTAAACTGTTTAACAAAGTGTTAAATCAAAATGATAGGGTTCATTTTATGACATAAAATTGACTAAAAATAATTGTATGAGATTATTTAGACCCATATTCATATTATCCCAGAAATAACTCTCTTTGGATCAATTTTAAACTAAATATAAACTTATAATATATTAATAGATTGGGTGTTTCCAAAAGTGGACATCCTCTCTCTTATAAAAGGATACATATCCTTATCTTTTAATTACACTTACAAAGAAATTTATATTAGAAAAAACCTTCCCAATTATCTTTAAAAATTCCCTAAATTCAACATAGATTTCGTTAATTTGGGAATAAATCCAACCCATGGAGTCCTTTTGTTCAAATCAAAAGGAGAAACTTGAAGAAGAGGAAATTGTTTTACTAATTCCATCCAATTTATTTTTTTTCTTATACATCATATTATAATGATGTTTCCATAATAAAATAATAAATATAGTATAATATATATTTTTATATGTTATTATGTTTTTGGGAAACCATATTTCTCCTTTTGTTCATCTTACGAATGACAATATCACCATGTGAGCATGATTATGGTTAAATACCTCCTCACCGTGGTGAAATTTGTTATTCAACACTACCTTATTAGAATCGATGTAATTATTAGTATATTGGATATAAATAATTAATATTAAAAGATTAATTTTTTTTATAATTAATATACTATCCAATTCTATACCATTTTACCATCCAAGGAATGATACCATCGGTTGTGCGTTTGTACGACATACCGTCTCCATGATGTGACAAGAATCATTCTACATGGTCAACATTAAATAATGATTATAAAATTAATAATATGAGTAAATATAATATTTATGATATTAATATAATTATGGATATGAATTAAATATATCCTGTGCATAATAAACCTGACTTACCCAACAGAACATGCATAGGAAAATGAAACATTTAATAACCAAAACAATGGTAATACTGAAGTATTATTAACAAAATGATATAAGAAGATCATATATGATATCATAAATATGTATAAGATCCTAGTATAATTTAATAACAATATATAACCATTATACTTTTGTTTAGGACACATATGGAATAAGTCGGGCCTATGTAAAGTGTTAATTTTTGCAATCTCATTACTATTCGAGATTGTTTAAATATTATTATTTACTGGAACCTATTTTAAATCCATTTCCATGATTCAAAAAATAATTTAATAAGGAAAATTTTAAGGTTTTATGTAAGGGGATATTTAACTAAAACATTGTTTAAAATGTGTTAAATATTTTTTCATCAAAATCATTATCATTAATGGCCATGTTTTTCAAATGGTTTTAACGATTTATTTTTATGGGCATGAATGTTTTAAAATTTTAATTACATTAAAAAGTTTCAAATTAGAATAGGAAACTTTGACTCCAAAATATAATTTTAAATGTCTTTTATAAGTGTGTGGAATTTAAATAAATCATTACAAAGAAAAATGGATTTTTTCAGAAGATATTTTAATTGATTTTATTAAATTATTTTTATCTATGTCAAAATCCATTATTGGATTTTATCATTAATTGAGTTTGTTTTATTATGATACAATCTACCACATTTTATTGAATGGTTTAAGACATATTTGACTGTGGATGTGCAATTTTGATACCATTCATCATTTATGGTTTAAGTATTAACATTTTGTATGCTAGTTTAAATAAGGATGTTTAAGATAGTTATATTATACCCCTTTATAATAGGAATGAATTGGAATTATTATGTGATGGGTGGGCCTCTATATATCCTTTATATGTGTCGGTAAGTCTCATGAGGCTAACTATTTTATTGGCATGAGTATTTAACGGTATGGTTATGTATAGTCTTGGCACGAGGCCTTGATGGTGTGGTTATGATGTCTCTCATTATGAATTCCCTCATTATTTGATTAGTTATTGATATTACATGTGATTATTCAACATGTTTCATATCTATGTGAATTATTAAATGGAATTATTTGAGTAATTATTTCCGTATTATACTGATTATTATCTTCAACAGTCTTGTGTTTCTATTTTATACCTTTCATTAAATGTTTGTGCTTATTTATTATTGTTTCCGCTTTATTTTTACCTTTACTAAGCATCTGAGCTCACCACATTCTTATGTTTTCTATTTCCAGGATTCTAAGATGTGTATTATGATTAATTTCTAGGGTTAAGCAAGTAGAATAATGTATTTCTCAATGTATTATCTTTTTTTGATTTATTTTTTTAATTTTAATGTAAGTTTTATGCATGAAATAAATTTTCCAAGACTACTAAACTGATCATTCCTTTGGCATTTAATTCCTTGTAATCCAGAAAATGTATTAAAACAATTCTTTGGATCTTGGATTATATGATCAGGGACTTACATTTAGTTGATTGAGATATAGGGTATTTATTTGTACCATAGATTGGGATGACTCATGGATATTGTAGTAGGGAAAACAAGTATTTTTCATGTGTTTTTTATTTGGTACAGACATAAAAAGTGATCATTGTATGTATATTTTATATGAAAAAATAATGTATATTTTTATCCATTTTAAGTTATTCTACATACATTAATGTGTTATTTTTTTGGTTATTTACTATTTTTGATCATCGTGATAACGATGTAATAGTTTGGCCAATGCATGTTTAGATCCCTCATTGGTAGTCACTATCATTTGACATACAAAGAGGCATTATTGAGGTCTTGTAGTGTCTGTATCTAAGTAAACATTGGGGGACACTAGGGATGGGGAATCACAATTATTCTCATTTTAGAATAAAAAAAAAATCTATTTTAGGCGTACTAAGTACTTATTATTGTACCATCAGGTACCCAGTGGCACCCACTGGTGATTAGGGTATCTTCCATTCACATAATATACATGGTGTGTGACCATCAGTTACCTGATTCCACATATATTATTAAGACTGTAGGATACAACACAACAAAAAAATCAAAAAATTTAGCTTAAAAGTGAATTTTGATAAATGAATCATAATACAAAATCAACGTCAAAAGAACTAAAAAATGAAACAAATTTTCATATCCTAACTAATATTTCTAAAAAAATATTTATTAGATTATGTGTCATTAAATGCTCCCTAAAGTATCATTTTTATCCCTAAAAATTTGAAACCATCATTATCTATTAATCAAATTCATTTCCAAACCATTGAGTTTAACAGAATCATCCTAGTCTACAATTTCAATTGATCCTTACATATTCCTAGATAAAATAAAAAAAAGTTATTATATACATGAGTTAAAAATATAATAAAATTATAATTTCAAATCCCATACAACATATAAACCATTTTTCATCAAAATTCATGGATTCCCATCACTATGAACAACCTATATAGTCTATAAATCCCCTAGAAAATAAAATTTTAATCAATCATAAAAGATAACCATAAACTAAAATACAATTAATATCAAAACATTATTTAATCTATAAATTATTTATATTAAAAATACTAATTATTTAATGGTTATCCCCACCACATGACTCATCCTAGATTAGATTATTTTTAATTCTACCCTTATCGGTTCATTTTAATTTTTTTCTAAAAGAAATCACATTCAGGTTCCATTTCACATTAAATGAAAATGAAATTTTTAGTCTCATATTTTTAGATGGGAATAAATATCAATTTTACAAAAATATATACATCCAATCCTTATGTAAAATATTTTATTATGAATGAAATTTTCTATACAAATTTTGAAAATAATATTAACAATTTCACATAATCAATCTAATGAAAACAATATCTTTGTTAGTTTTTAGTACATATTTTAATATTGAAATTGTATATTTAAATATTAATAAAAACATAACTCTAATATATATCATTATAAAATAAAAAATATCACTTTGTATATAAATAATTAATAGTACTAAAAATTGGGGTCATTCAATCAATAATTAATAACATTCAAGAAAGTGTTATATAGAGGAAAGAGTTCTAGCCTATTTTAACAAAAAATATCTAGTAACATAGACCTAATATTCAATGAATGTAATAAATTTGTGATGAATCATATTATAATTATGGAATTGGGGAAATAATAATAGGTTGAAAATGTCCCTCATGTTTAGAGAAAATCCCTTTAGTGGGGGGGGGGGGGAATTTGTGAATTCACATAGTTGTTATGTTAATTCATAAAAAACCATTGAAATGTATTAAAGAGAATGAATGGATTACTATAAAATATACAAAAACACAATTAATAATAATATAATATTCTCCCCTTATTTTATTATTTTTAATATTATTTTCCTCATTTATATTTATTCTCTTCCTCTACTAAATTCACAACAAAAAGTGATCCTCTATAAAATTAAATATTATATATATATTATTATTTTTACTACAAGAATAATATTTTCATAGTAAAACAAATATTTCCTCAATTAGTAATAACAATATTCCTAATTCAAATTCATATTTATAATTTAGAATTCATACATGAAACTACCGAAAACATCTCCTAATGTACTCTTATATCCTATTTAGTTTATTGATATATTTAGGTCCACATTCTCTAAATCATTTCATGTATACATCCATTGTGGTGTGATAAACAATTCTGTTTATCTAATTATAAATGTAATCTCTCTTTGATGTATGATAAAATTATACATTGATTAGTTCAACTATACATCTCAAAACAACACAAATAAAAACATTCATATATATACATAATGATATGACTTCATATTATATATCAAGAATCATTACTAACTATGTAATATCTTTATCATTAGGGTTGGACTGTAAATCAAAACAGAGTTATAGTTTAAACAATTTATTCATACATGACTTGAATTGTGATTTCATTGTCATATTTATAGTGAAAAACTTATTATCCAAATATATAAATCAATATATCTCATTGTGATATTTAATCAACAAATAATATCATGAATAATATCATATTATATTATCATAAATGTAAATAAACATTATGTATCACTATATATTGTATAGTGACCAATACCTATCACAATAATACTTCAAATAACCATTAAATATTATATAAGTGACCCTTAAATATTTCTTGTGCCTTAGATCAACCCTCACATTTGAGAATGGTTATCTTTATATAAAACCCATCCACAAAGAGACTCTGAATTATTATTAAATTTAAATTAACATATCACACTGAACCAATGTGCCTCTTAAATATCTACAACGATACCATTATGTATCGTAAATGTTTTTTTCATATATCAATAATGTTACTTTTATGTATACGAATTCTTACATTTACAAATAATTAATTTTATATTTACCTATCAGTATTGTTACACATTTTTATAGATTACATTTCATATTTTAAAAAAAGAATAATCTAGACACCATATATCCCTTAACATAATCATAACACCATCAACCTTCATTCAAAAACATATTTATTTCCATATATCATTTACCTTAATAATGAAAAAAATAATGTGGCTTTGAACATTATTTATGTAATTATTTCAAAATACATCACATAAAACTATGCACTCTATTACCCCTACATATCTTCTTCCCTATCAGTAACAAAATTGATTGATATGATTCTTTAAATCTTTCTTATAGAGAACTCTATATGGGTCAAAAAATTCTCCTAGACAGTATGATGTTTTTAAAGGTTATGATTATGTTTATTTAAAAAACATATGTGATTTTATTTGAAGAAAAGATGGTTTATTTTTCTGGGAAGAACACATGATCAAATCCATCTAATATTTCATTTTCAATATTATTAATGAAGGGTTCAAATGAATTTATGTATATTTATTAATGAAATTATTTAGTTTAAACATTGATCATTGCCATTTAATTTTTAAGATTAGGGTATCATATGATGTTTTATACATTTTGGGAATTAACTTTACATGTTTGGACCATTTTGGTTTTGGTTAATGTCTGAATACTTATGGAATAACTTCTTTATCCCTTTTATGGTTATGTTGTCTTTCAAAGTTGATTTCTATGCATTAGTAAGTAAAAAATAATATTAAATACTCATAATTTGTTGATAATGATGAGATTTTGGTGGGAATTGATCAATGGATGAAATTCTATTCATCAAATATATATATTTCGTTTTTATTTATTCTCTTGGATTAGATGGTAAGTGAATTATTTAACTATGGGAAAAGGAAATTGAAATAAAAGTATTTTTTTTCATTCAACTTTTTTTAACTGTTTGTATTTTTGATCATCAGATATTCAAGTTTTTGAGAGCCTTAAATTTTCATTGAGAATTCAATTTCTTCTGATAAATAACCTCAATTGATCTCCATAATTATTGATGCTTTTCTTCCATTACCACCTATGTTCACCATATATTGAATCCAAGTTATTTTTAATTTCTAGTGAAATTAATGTTAACACTTTCCCAATAAAGAGTTTCATTTATCAACCCTTTTTATGATGTGGGTTTCAATAAAGTAATTTTAAAAATTTTAATCCTTTGATAACCAATATGAATTTTGAGGGTGAAAATAATTTTAAGGGGGTAGGATGTTACATCAAAAGTTTTTAAGAAATATCTCATGTAAAATGAATTTAGATTCTTTAATATCTTATGTTACACACAATTCATAGTTTAGATTTAATTTCACCAAACACCGTGTTTATATTTCATTTCATGTAACATTTAGTTTCATTGATAACTTTTGTTACACTGAAGTCTGAGTCTTATGAGACAAGATTATACTCTTCCTATTATTTATTTAACATAATAGTTATCACCTAGAAATTGGAAAAGAAGGAATGATTACTATTATTTCTATTACGTATATATGTTTTAAAATTGTTTATATAAGGAATTGTTTTGTGACCAATTAATTATAACTTAAAATAAAATCCAATTGAATACAAAGGAAGTGTTTCAATGAAAAACTATTTTTATGCCCACAATAGCGTTTTATCATAATAAATTAAATTAATAACTATTATGGAATGATATTAATGAAATTTATATTTTATATATTTAGAAATATATTTCTAAATTTATTTTATAAGTTTTATAGGCTTAATGTAAGAACAAATACAATTTTTAAGTATTATAATGCTGTATTTTTTCTAAAATGTAGGTTTACTAATATTTGATGGTAGATGTTATTTAATAATAAATTTTGAGACTTTTATAAAATATAACTTGAAAAAATAAATTCATTTTTTCAAATTCAAATATTAAAAATTAATTTAGGATATCTGTTTTTATTTTTCTGAGAGTTTTAATATTATGATGAATAGTAAATGACCCATAATTTTAAATGAAAATTGTTTTTTCATATTAATAATTTATAGTATTAAATTATATTGTTAATTTGTTTTAAATTATAAATAGATAAATTATATATAATTTTAACCAATTTATGTCAACAGAATCAATTCCAAATTTAAATTAGATTTAAAAACATTTCAATATTTTGAACTTTTCTCTTGAATGCACCATTGTCACATCATGTATGCTGGATTATTTATAAAGTAATATATGGGAATTATGTTATTGGAATTTTTAAAAATATATTCTATATTTTTAATCAATATTATTTATAATGTCATGTAAGGTCAAAATATTTTTTTACAAAAAAATATTATTGAAAGCGATTAAAAGTCCTTATAGTGATTAACCTAAAAAATTTGTTTACTTAGTTGTTACAATTTATTCGTAAGTAGAAAATATTTTCAACACTTATGAGTAAACAATTTTCTTACCATGATTCAACCACATACACACTTTTATCTAATTTGGTACATTATTGGGATCACATTACGTAAGGGATACCTCCCAATACTGTTTACCGTTATATATTTACAATAATGCCACTCTTCCTCCACTATAAAAACACATTCAACACCCCATTCAAACCTCTAAACCCATTTTATCATATAAAACCCCTTCCAAAATAATCTCCTTAAATCCATCAAATCAGACAAGATGACTCCCTTTGGACAGAATCGAATACATAGATGTCATTTGGTGTAATCCAAAAGGAGTTACTTGAAAAAGTTGTAAGCTTCTTCTAGAACACTTTTGATTTATTTCATTATACACACATTAAATTATTCCTACTACATTACTATTAAAAATAATTAGTATCCTAATCATACTATTATATTTTAATGTTAAGTTATTGTCTTAATCCTAAACACACTTTTATCAAATGGGTAATAAAATCACTATACATGTTACGATGAACTACGTCTCTGAAAAAAGGATGTTGTTAGTTTTTTCCATTAAAAACTCTTATGGCTGATAATTATTATGTAAATACTCTTTTATATGATATATTTTATATTTATATATTTTTAATAAATATTTAATTATTATATAAAGCAAACCTTCATGATTTCTATTTTTTGAAATATGATAACATCGTGGACGTGTGGACTACCCCTCTTCAAATCAATGTGATACGTTCACCATTTATATGGAGTATATTATGTATGTTTCAATAAAAATTTGGGATTTAAATGAATTTTTCATGATATTCGTGAAATAATTTTCAATTTTTACATATAACATATCATATTCTTCTTTCCATTTCACACATTTAAAAAGTGATAACGTTGTTTGTTGGTGGGTGGACTACCTCATCCTAAAAGCGATGCGATTCATACATTTTAAAGACAACATTAAAATAATTATATATATAAGTATATATATTTAAATAATATTTTATTTTGGATATAGTTATCATTATTTAAGTATAAACGCAACTTTACATATTTCTATAATGGTCGTTGAAAAATGGGAATGTCGCTCATGCGTATGTATGACCTATGATCTCCATGATCGTAAAATCGGTTCATATTTCCTAACCACCATTCATGTATGTTATTTAAATAATAATTTATTTAAAAATGTAATAATTATTTAATTTTTATTAATTTTGAGATATTTAAATAATGATCTCACTTTTAATATTCAACAAATTAAAGTCAATTTTGACACAAATGCCGAATATGGTCAAAAACATCTGACTTGGTCATCATTGATTAATTTATTTTATATAACATGATTATATGTGAAATTAAATTAATTATAAAATTTAACAAGGTTATTAAGAAATTAAAAAATTAACTTAAGTTTATTATTCGGGAATATATAGAAAAACCATGAAAAATTAGACTCAATGTAAGGGATTCTCGTATCATTATTACATTTGTGATGCATATGCCATAATCACCTCTTTTTTGTAGTTTATATATAGGTATTTTTTATATTATAATGAATAAATTAATCTTCACGGTATTTTGCATTTCATTTGATGTTATATCTTTCAGGGGGCTCAGGATTAAAAAGTTACCGTATAGGAAGTTATTTCTTAACTAAATTTCTATTCATTGGGTTAAACTTCTTGGTCATTGGTTATGTAATGACAAGAATAACTATAAAATGACCTATAATTATCTTAATATATATTTAAAATTTTATTGTATGGATTTATATTTTTCACACACAATTATTTTATTGATTTATTCTGACTCTAATAATACTACCATTGTATGAATTTTTCTCATATCACATTTATTTTTATGAGATATTTTACATATTCACCACTTCTTTTTGTTTTGTGGTGTATATAAAAACCATGAATTTATTATATTATTCGTATCCTTAAATCTTTTTGGGTTTACATATCATTTTTAGGATCTCTCTTTCAATGGGTTTATGATTTCAATATTACCAAACTAGTTGGATTTCAATCACAATTTTCCTTCATGGAGACATTTATTATTCTATGAATATATAATATTTTATAAGGTGTATGTACTTCTTATTTTACATGATATATAATTAATATCTATATTCTCATGATAATATACGTTTCATTTAATTTAATTTTAGTCATGGTGTTAATGATTGTAATGTTTCAAAGTGGTATGAGATAATTTGGAATGTTTAATGATTATTTAACTCAAGAATGTTTCTACTGATATTTTTATCATATTTACATCCATAAACATAAAAACCATCATTGTTACCTATCCTAAACTAGAGATATATTTTAATTGTACTATACTTGTTCTTTTATTTATAGATTATTTTGGTTTCAATTAGATTGTTATGATGTCCATTTCTTTTCCATGGGTTTAGTATGTTATAATGTGATTTTGATGAAACAAATTTATTTTTCACGGGTCAAACATGTTTCAAACCCATTTATTTTCTAGGTTTTAGTCATTTTAAAAATAGATTATTATGGATCCCATTTATTTTCTATGGGTGAATCATGTTTTATAGATATTGTTATGGAATCCATATCTTTTCCATTGGTTATTCATGTTCTTTAGAGATTATCATGGAACCCATTTCTATTCCATTGTTTCATATTATTTCAATTATATTATTATTGATCCCATTTCATTTACATGATTTAATAATGTTCTAAATATACTTTTATACTACCCATTTCTTTTTCACAGTTTAATCATGTTCCAAATAGATTTTTAAAGAACCCATTTATTTTCCACATGTTAATAAGGATATAAAAGGTGTTATTTGTTACTTTAATGATTTTATGAAAGAATTTATGTGTTATTATTTTTCAATGGTAATTGGAAATTTGATAGGTGGTTATGAAATAATCCAATTATGGGTGAATCATTGATAGAACAAGGTTGTGTGGGTATGTGATATCCCTCCAATGCATTGGGTATGGAAGTTGGTTGTATGGATATTTCATTTATAGGTGTAAAATGAATGGAAGGCGAACACATATTTATTACATTTGTAATAATGAAAAGTATAATATTTTCACATTTCCATAAATGTTTTATTTATGTATTCCGGTTCTAGGTTTTTAATGATTCTAGTGATCGATATTGATATCACATGTATGATGTTTATTAATTCTGATGACTCATTGATTTTTCGTGTTTTCTTATATGATTTTCCTAGTATTGATGGTTTTGAGTTTAATGACGATTAACTAATAAAAGTTTATTATTTATTTATACCTGTAATCACACATATGATCATTGATGAAATTTATTTGAAAATGCTCATGTTTACCCTTACTGAGCTTCTATGATCTCCCTTATTATGGTTTCTTTCCCCTAGGTTTTATAGAATGTTGTGGAAAGAATTTTTTCCTTAATGTTTTTCACAAGGATGATGTATATGAACTAATGTAAAATATTAAATGGTATTTATAATGGGAGATGATATTAAACTTTATGAACCCATTTTTTATTAGTCCAAAGTCTATGTGTATTTTATTATATAAGAGTTTTTCCTAAATATCTAAAACTGTAAATCTAAAAATTACTTCCTCCAGTATGTATGTGATTCATGTATTGATTTTTATTTTGTATAGGTTTGATGGAAAAAATTGGGTCACAATTATTATATTTATATCCAAAAAATTTAAATATATTGATTTTAGAACAGGATTTAGGAATATGGGTCCTCGACTATTATACGAACAACCACAAGTTTAGGTGGTTGATCTTATCCATTCTCCAAATACATTGATCCAAGTGTTATGAAGCCCATTCTCATAATATACACCAAATATTTCTCATAAGAACACTATTTTTATATATTCCATACACATTCCATCGATGATGGACCCCTTAAAATCCTTAACATATCATGAAGACAAATTTCCACCAAGTTAGGATCAAAACCCTAATCGACTAATATCTTTCAGGGATGACTATATTAGCCAATGGTATCATTTGTAAACATCATAGGGGCCCTCCAAATTATGAAAAAGTCACCCATAGTGGTCCACTAAATGATTTCATCAACTAAAATATTCTCCATATCAATGCTAAAGTATACCAACGCCCTATAATCCCTCCCCATGGATGAGGGGTGACAAGTTGTCAGGGATATAGTTCATCTGACACCAAAAAATGAACATGGAAGATATTTCTATGTCTATTAGAAAAATATATGTTAGAGAATTATATTTTAGAAACATAGGTATGATAGGGGGAACCAATTTAATGTTAACCATGAAATTTATGAATGGGGAATATAAAAAAAATTAGCATAGACACTTCTTACCCCGCTACCACAACTGAGGGGACACACCTACTAGTTTTGGATGTCCATTATCGATATTAAGTCTAAAAAGGCCCCGAATCCTTCCATAAATATATAAATTTGGGGAATGTTATGGAATACTTTTAGGGACTCATAATTCACCCATACCCATCCCCACCACCTTCCCTTCACTCCAAATCTATGGTGGAAGTAAGAGATACATTTAGATCAAGGTTGGTAGCCTCTGAAAATAAAGAACATTTAATTTAGTTGTGGAAGTTCAATGATCTCCCTCACCAATGAGAGTTTGTGAAAACACTATCTTAAATGGATATGGTGATGATACTGGAACCACCTCTAGTGGATTCTTCTTCTATCCATAGATGAATTTCTAATGTGAGGACTCTTCTATATGAAGATCAATAAAATGGTAGTTCATTATAACGTCCTCCTCAAGCCTCCCATTCTTTTATCATATCAAATAATAGGGTGATTAAAAAACTATCATCCTTGAAAATATTTGTTGATTATAGATTGTGGGAAATTCAAGACACTGACCAAATGATATATGTGTTTTATCCAACCAAAAAAATCACTTCTTCATTTCAGATAATATGGAAGAAAACTAGGACACATTTCTCAGATATTACTTATAGGAGATTTTCCACCAATGTTAGGGTCATTATCTTACCTACCAATGTAGCAATTAGTGTCATGAATCAAATAGAAAGCAGTTTTGAAATTTCAATATCAGTTCACATCCTATATCTCAACAACTAAAATCCTTTGAGTATTGAAAAATCATTAAACTAACCAAAATTGAGAGTATCACTATTTTAAATTAGGTATCGGATATGGAATAGGCCAATGTGTAGATTTTTTTAGGGCTACTATTTCTCCCTTATGGTTAGTACTATATTGAAATGATAAAAGGTATCCCAAGCTAGCCATCTAGAAGATGCAGTTAACTCTCTATCACTAGACACTACTATTATTAAAATCATCACAATCAACCCTCCAACTAAATAGGTGCATAATTCCAATGATGTACAACATGAGAATGATGATATTATTTAAAGAGATCAATGAAATATGGAAAATCATTTTCAAGATGTCCATACCTAAAACATTAGGTGGCATATAGGTATCAAAATTCCAAGTGAACCACTCTTATCCCCATGTAGAAACCCAAACAAAGTAAAAGAATTACTGAAAACATCAATCCCTCTATGATCATATTTAAAAAAAATAGATGTAATAATCATCATTTTATTCCCTAAGTATGAATGATTTATGTATCTCAGTGAAGTTATTATTCAAGAGTACTTCCCAAAACATAATGATGATTAAAGTTATCCACTCACAATCTCTCTTGAACCCCAACAACCAATATCCCTTGGTCTACCCAATAGGTTCGTAGTATAATCAATTACAATTTTTTAGGAATGACATTAGTGATTCAGTCTACATAGATGTTTCCATATGTTTCTAATAGTCCATTATTATTTAGATTATCATGAAATCCCACCTCGGGATAATAGAGTTTATAATTCTTGTTCCATATAACCAATATGGGGGTCGATTCATTCCACCCCCATCAAATATTACGCAATCGGTGCTCTTACCTCATTCCTTGACGAAATTGATGCCCAATGAGACTTGGTTTATTCAGAAAAAAATATATATCATGAATAGGAGGATCACACTCCTCTACCACCAGATTGTTTCAACTTGAGCCTCCCATCCTTCATTGAAATTGGTTACCTGGTGTTTCACCATGCCCATATTGCCTCACAATGTGGTCCAATTTTGTGAACTCAATAGGAGATGGAGGAAACTAGAATCTTTTGCATTGTCTAGAACGTATAGTGATCTTACATTTACTTATATAATTTTCATTCACTAAGACCTATTATATGTAGTAAGGATCTTCACCAAATGATTCTATAGTAGTTATACTCTACCTAGTGGAGGACAAGAATAAAGAATATCTTATAATTAAAATAATATTATAATGAAGGTGTCACTAAATTTTTTCTTAGTGGAAAGGTGTAATGTAATCACTCGATATTTATCTTACATAAGAATAGTTTTTGGGGATCTACATCAACTACTTTTGGGATGGTATAGATCCTACCATCTTCTCTATGAAATATACATTCATATTTAATGTATATTCTGATAGAGCTCAATGACACAATGAATTTATACAATATAATTTTAAAATTTCTCGACCATTACATACCACTCAAACTCATGTATGATACCTTTTTAGATAGGAGATAGAAATGGTAACATAGACCTCATCTCCAAAAGAAATTGGCATATATTTCCTCTTAAAAATATTCCACAACAACTATATCCTCATTCATAGAATCTTTAATTGGGTCCTCGATAGGGGAAATCACCAAAAATTACTTTATTAGAAAGAAATAATAAGAAATAATCCTCCATGGATGACCAAATACCATTCTTATTCGTTGTTTCCTTAGAGATGAACCCTCCAAAACATTAGGAGATCCAGAAAACCTAAGATATTGAGTTAATGAACAATCCCAACTATTTCCCCTACAATATGCTTTATTGTCAGAAGTCCAACAAGTATTTCATATTTAAGAATTTGATTAAGGAATAGGTAGACCATTTCATAGTTAAATTGGGAGATCATCTAACACATCAGACATATTTCTTATCCATAACCTCTTATGATTAAGAGTCTATTTAATTTCTTATGGTCGTAGATCGAGGTGTATATAATTTGGGTGATTGGTTGACCACTATAGAAGTCTATTAAGGCACTAAAATCATTCATTTCCAACCAAATTAATTTGATTTCTATATTTTCATCCTCATACCATAATATCTAAAATCACATTCATATCCCTATAAGGATGAATGTTTTTCATCATAATGAAAATAAAAATCATGGGCCATTTCCAACACCAATATTGGTTTGTGTTCTCATGGGATTCATTCCACCTATACTGAGTGGAGGATCCTAATCCCATATAATCCTACAGGACATCACCTACGAAGTGTGGGAGTATTCCTATTTCAAAATTATTCAATTAGTGGACTATTTTTTAGTTCTAATTTATAATTAATTAAAACATTGAGCCTCGATCACTCATCGATAATCTCTATGAAATGGAATACAAGACTTTGAAAAGAACAGTTCCCATGGTTCTATAAGTAAATTTGATATCTAAAATATTAATACCCAAAGAAATGAACTACTCAGGCCTTAGAAACTCAATTAACCATAATTAGGGTCCATTAGTGTTGATCTATAACCAAAAAAATTCATTTATCTTTTCAATTAACTACAATAATAAAGGAAGAAATCACAATAATCTAATCAAAGACATACTGAAGCAGGGAATAATCATCTATCATCATCTCAATCAATAATGAAAAAATTATTTTTATAGAGCAATGAACCCTATGGATAATAAATATACTCATATAACACATATATTATGTTACCTAGAAACTCATGAAGATGACATCTCAAATCAAGACCCTTAATGGACCTAACATATCAAAAGAGTTGTGTGAGGACCTTACCAAGGCCTAGAATATTCCTATATAGTTTAAAAATGAGGTAGTTACTACTGAATCCTACTTTGTGAAGGTCTATCACTACAACAGAACCGCATTTTAGGGGTGTTTTTTTGGCATTTTGTGGTGGTTTAAACCGTCGCGACATGGTTTGGAGGTGGTTTATAGAAACTTACGCCTAATACAGCATCGACAACCTATTCGCGGTTGTTTTTTCCATTTGGAGGTGGTTTCAGGAAAACATCATAGCTGCCTCATTTAGCGGCGGTTTTTACGATCCTGGGATATCAATTTATTTGTGGCGGTTATAACCGCCGTGAATAAACTCAAAATCAGCGGCCTTAAAACCACAGTCGATGTAAAGACCCGAAGCTTAACGTACATTGACATTACATTACATTTGCGGAATACTTAGTACATAACAAAAACACACACATAAGGATCGTAATAGTTTAGTGTCTTTGGAAACTCGGAATATAATCTTTTAATCCTGGTGAAAGATCTTCAACAACTCCCATAAAGATCTTCCTTTTTTTTTACCTAAAACCTTTCTTTATATCCTGGGGAAAAGAAAACATAAAAGGGTGAGCTCAAATGCTCAGTAAGGGTAAACAAAAGAAATATCAATCACATCATATACATAAGCACATAACTTTTGGAAGTCTTATCCTGCAAAAGAGATCATAAATTTCATAACATGGGATAAATCATGGCAGTGAAATGTAATCACAATAATCATAACTTAAAACATGAAACTTTGTGGCATTCACACATAATCATAGAGAATCATTTCTTGTTAGTCAAGACTCATTGCCAAGACTATCTTAGTGGACAAAGTCCCTTTCTGAATCGAGTAACCCTCGTTTCAGTCCTGTTTCACTGAATCGGTAAAACCTACCATTCCAGCCATGTCTATCTCATGAGATATAAAATCTTTACCCAATGCATTGGAGGGAGATATAGGTCACACCCATCTCATAATGATACCATTCTTATGTGTGCCACAAAATCTTAAATCATACATCATTGCATAACCCATGTTATAAAAATGGGAATCTTAAACATCATGACATCATAAAACAATTCATATACGATAAAGTAATTCATAAAAATAATTCCATCACAACATAATCAAATCAATGTAATAATAGGGATGAAAACAGAACCCTTTATTATCTTAGATGGAAAATAATTTTGATAAAACACTTGAACTTCATTCTTGAGGAAAATATTCTTTCTACTTCAAAAACACTTTTCCTTTCTTAACATGTCATACAATTTTAAACTAAAAGAAGTTGATTAAAAATAAACTTGAAAACTTGTAAAGGATGTTTCTTGGAAATAATTTTTTAAAAATCCATTCATTCCGTATAAGTTAAAAAAAACATGCTTCGTACTTTTGTCGGAAAAGTCAAATAGTACCTCGTACGAAAAACGACAAAATATTCCTTTCATACATATTACTAAAAACTCACCGAAGGGTAAAAATGGATTTAAAAAATTGTAGGTGGATGGAAATAATATTACATATTGATGAAACATGGATGTGGATGATAAAATACACCCCAGTAAATACTTACGAATAAACAATCTCGGATAAAAATGAGATTGTGATATTTCCCTTACCGTAGGTCTGACTTGCTTTGTAAGTGTCCGAACCTCCAGTATAATGATTTAAATCATGTTATAGACTTATTCCAGAATCATATTCATTGTTATTATATCATATATGGTCCACTTATGACTTTATATTACCCGTTCTTTTGTAAATTCTTGTTAAAGTAGCATTTTGGGTAAAATCGTCTCATTTGTCGTTCGTGTTTTTAACTTGTAATTATTCATATGATTACTTAGATCATGATTACTTAATTCCAGAATATAAAACATGATATATATATATATATATATTTATAATATACATATATAATAAATTAGTAAATGGAAAGAAATACACCGTTCATGGAGACGGTAGTCCGTACGTACGCATGAACGCTGTTTTCGTTTCCTTATTGAATTGAATGGAATTAAGTAGATGACATACATATAAATATAAATAATTCCAGTATCATTATTAGGTCATATATTTCATTAGTACTTATTATATATACTTTATAATCATTCATGAATGGTTAATCATTGAGAATGAATCTCATCGTGTCGTGGAGACGGTAGTCCGTACGTACGCACGAGCGATGATATCGTTCCCATGGTCGTGGAATTGTGTTGAAGTGTATGTATACTATTTTAGTATCAATATCAGTTTATAATAATCGTATATAGTTACTCATTACACCTTTATACCCATCCAATTATGGTGGTGGCGGAAAATAGATTACACCACGGCGTGGAGACGGTATTCCGTACGTACGCACGCGCGGTGATTTCATTTTTCCATAGGATGGATAGAAGGTGAATTAGGGTTGTTTCATATTTATAATAACATATCAGTATGTAAGTAATACTTATGTTATTACTTTATCATGAAACAACTAAAGAAGAAGAAGTTGAATAAGAAAGAAATTGAAAAGATCGGTAATGGATATTACCTCTTCTTTGAAACGCCTCTTTGAATCCTCCACTTAGGGAACTAAGATTGGTCTTTGAAGAAGACCAGGACCTCTAGGATTATTCTAGGGAAGTGGATAAGGGATTTTGGCAGGGGTTGTCCGAGATTTAGTGCTCAAATTGGTGTGAGGAGGAGGGGAAGGAGGTGCCCTTTTATAAGGGAGGAGACGGGCACCTTAGGAATATCTCAAAATATTATTTTATATTAAAGTAAAAATAGGTTTATAATGGTTCCAAAGGGTCTTATTTAGAAGATAAAGTGGGGATGGGTCGAAATCCTATCAACCAATAGGATTTAGACAAGTTTAGGTTATTATTTTAACCTTATCAATTAGATTTAACTCTAAGTTAAATAATTTAACTTTTACCGTGTCTTTTTTTTTCTTACACTATATGGTTAATACACTTACTATAACATGCCAAACGAACCCCAAATTATTTATTATTAATATATATATCCTTATCTAAGTCATTTGGCCGAACCTTAGATTTTTAGGAATAAAATAACAATTAATAATATAATATTTGATTTAAAAACTATTTTGTGTCAATTTTGACACTATTTGATATATGATTTTTGTGAAAGTCATAACAGAATTATATGTTCGAAAAAAGTTGATTAAATCAACACTAATATATCATATTAACCTAGAAAATTAGTGGAATTCATAAAAAGTCTCAAATTACATTTATTTTGGTGTTTATAACATCAATTATGTCAATATTTCATTAATAAAATAATTACTGCATCATCATTGTGTCATAAATAAATGAAATTATTTAATGTCTAAAAATTACAAATAAAATACCATTATGTAGGAAATCTGTTTATATTTCTAATGAATATTTATAGTCGAATTTATCTTATGTATAAATCCATATTAAAAATGTTTTAGTAAATAAACTTTGATTTTAACTCTTTTAACCCTTCTTTAAATAAATTAATAATAAATGTCCTAATCTAATCCAAGTGGGCCTAAATGGTCATATTTTATTCCTAAGTTTGTTTTTGGTCGAATTTCACTTATCCAATAGAATTAGGACATGTGTTAGGGTAATAATAATATCATCTTTACCCTTAATTACCCTATTTACTTTTAACCATGGTAAAAAAAAGTAAAAAGTTACTATTCACCAAAAATTATTTTCATCTCATTGAACCACATTTCAGTCCTTGATATTTACCGTGTCTCTCGGATTTTCAAAATTCCACACACAAAAGCGGTAAAATTAAGTTTTATGAAAAATTCAGTTTTTTTAACTACCACTTAGTGGTTTCACTATTCATCGAAAATTGAAAGTTTTCAGAAAAATACCAAAAATTAGGCCTAAGCTATATTTGATATTATGAACTCAAAAATGATGTCTATTTTACCAAATTCAAAACATATAAGTTGCATTAACTAATTTAAAAATTAATTCTCGTCGTCAAAACAAATAACGTGTTTTTAAGAGATAATAACTATCAAAAGATTGACACTAGTTTATAACTGGTTTAAATGTGAAATTACATCCAATGACCAACATTGTATTAAATTGTAAAAATATATTCTAAATATACTTTAAAACCACTCAAATTAATAATTTATCACTATTAATTATTTCTATTAAAAAAGTTGTTTTTAATTAAAATTTAGTAATTTTCACTATTCATCAGAATATGGAAGTTATCCGAAAAGTACCAAAATTTCACCCTAAGCTAATTTCGATATTCCGAATCCAAAAATGAAGTCCATTTTGAAAAATAGAATTTACAAAATTTCAAAAAGTGGTTATTACTATTCATAATGGCTAGTTTTAATAATATTTTAATAGCATATCGTTGTTTAGTAAAACTCGGTATTGCGTACTACACACGTTATCAAGGAAGGTTGTGATTGCGTGTAATGAAAGGCAAGTCAAGGATGCGTGTTGTGCAAGATCCTTTTGGTGTAGCATACAACACAAGACATTAATGAAATTAAAAAGAATATAAAATTTCGGGGTGTTACATTCTACCCCCCTTAAAATGAATTTCGCCCTCGAAATTCGTCGGGGTTATAAATGGTTTACTATTTGAAAGTTTCTTTAATCGAAACCAACATCATAAAAAGGAATACCAAAACCAATCTTTAAAAACAAAAGTATGAAACGTAATGGTTTCCCAAATAAACTAATCACTGGGTTTCCACATAGGTTAAAATATGGATATGGAAGAGAAATCTAACCATCATGTTCTGATGGAGAGTGGTGGAGAACATGGCTATGGAAAAGCCAGCAATCACAAATCCATAAATTTGTGATGATCTAAGGTACCATCTGATTAATCAGATATAAGAGCACTAGGACAACATTTTTGGTTTTCAAGATCGTTTCCCTAAAGT
Source organism: Viscum album (assembly GCA_963277665.1). Taxonomy (NCBI): domain Eukaryota; kingdom Viridiplantae; phylum Streptophyta; class Magnoliopsida; order Santalales; family Viscaceae; genus Viscum; species Viscum album. Next base: position 620,172,080 of record OY728150.1, on the reverse strand, counting down.
TGAAGAATTTGAATTAGAATAAATACTTACTTTATTTTGGTATAATCTCACTATTGTTCGTGCCTTGAACAATTTCTACTTCATCTCTTAAATAAATGAAGTTGAATTTGTTATTCGTGAAGTGTTAGCAGATCATGTGATAGAATGACGGGTCATTCCATCTGTCTCAAACAAAATGTTATCAAAAGTTATTAAATATACATAAGTCATTCTATAGTGAGATTAATCATATATGGTTCTTAAAATGGACTTATACTTCATATATCATACTGCTTAATATAATAAAACTAGTTTTTACTAAACAGGGACTTCCTGTAGGCCAGTGGTAGGCGATAAAGGCCAGTCGCACTTCGGTTGTGGGTTCGATTCCCACATCCTTGTCCGACGCGATGGGTTGTCGCCCGTCCTGCAGGTTGTCCTTTTTCTAAAACTATATTACGATAACATCCCATCAATAATATCGAAAAAAAACTTCTATCCATAAACAATACTAACTTATGGTTAACATAATCCATTCCAATATTTAGGCTTATCTAAAATACTTCGGTCCAAGCTCATAGTATAAAGAAAACGATAACTTGAAATGTCATCAACCAAGCATGTGAATACCATCATTTATCCCCCATATATCTTGTCGGTCACATTCCAATCATGTGAATACCTTAATCATGTATTCTCTTGAATAATGAATACCCATTGAACCTTAGTGAAAACATTAATGCAGTTAAAAGTTAACACTTTCCATATACTAAAATCCTCCAAATTCTATATACTCAAACCGTGATATCACTTAGTCCTTATATCAATCATGAGCTCATGAATACTGTTAAACATTTCATTTTCTCATTTTCCCTTCATTATGTGCATATCATCTTATTTCCAAAAATATCTCAATCACTTTTAATACCACATTAGACCAATACATAGATATTCCAATACTTCATGATACAACATTATTTTGGAATCCCATTACATAAACACTTAATCATTCCACCACATCGTTGTCATATTCAACATCGCCAATTGTGATCGCATGTGACTTCCCTTTGTCCTTTGCCTTAAGTTGTTGCTCATGTCGATCATCACTAACCCTTGGATTAGGGAATTTATTGGCATAATGTCCCATCTCCTTGCACTTGAAGCATTGAAGTGTTGGTGGTGTGTTCTCTGCAGTGTTTGCTTTATTCACATCATTAGAAACCCTTTTTCCATTACTTCGACACTCAGCTGCTCGATGACCTTATTTTCCACACTTAAAACATTTTCTAGTCCCTTTAAGACAATATCCACCATGCTTCTTTCCACACTTTGTGCATAAGGAAACATTCATCTTCTTTTCACCATTATTCTGAGATTTCTCCTTGAACTCCATCTTTCGTTTCTTGTCAAAACCATGAGATGGATATGTAACACCAACTTCCATTTCTACCTTGATAGCACAACGCACAATTTCTTCATAGCTACTAAAGTCTCTTATAGCTAATGCCCTTCAAAGACTTGGTTTTAAGCCACTGAGAAATCAATCAACTTTACTTTCAGGTTGGATGATAATGCCAGATGCATACCTTGCAAGTCTTGTAAAATTCTCTTCGTATATACCAACAGATTCATCATCCTTCTGCTTCAGCTCAAGAAACTCCTTTTCCATCTTTGTTCGAAGAATACGAGGAAAGTACTTACTGAAAAACAAGTTCTTGAACTCATCCCATTCCATGGACTCAATTTCATCTCTTGGCCTCGTATTCTTGATAAGATTCCACCATTGATCAGCTTCACCTTCCAAACGATATACTGCTAAGATGACTTTATCATGTTCAGAACATTGAAGAACTGAAAATATATTTTCAGTGGTACTGATCCATTGTTCAGCAACAAGTGGATCGGAAGACCCATTGAAAGATGGTGGACGTTGCCTCATGAAGGACTCAATAGAATATTGTTCCCTTCTCTGTTCATTTGGAAGTCCAGAATGATTCATAGCTTGTGTAAGTATAGAAATAAGATTTTGCACTCCATCTCCCATAACATTTGTTTGTTCAGGAGGGAAATCATTGCATTGTCCATTGCATTGACCAACACGGTTCCTTCGGGTTCCAGCCATCGTCTAAAACCCAAAAAGAATAGTGTGAGAGGCAAAAATCATGCTAGGGAAAACAACATAATAAAGGGAGAGTACCTTCAATATCTAACATCTTAGGTTTAATTCTATGATCGTTAGCATAATTATAGTACTATAACCTATACGTATACTTAACCTTAGAGACATCCCTAGACACACCTTAGAAATATCTCTAGGGATCTCACTAAAGTTCTCGCATCCTAGTTTCCAAAGGTTGACTAAACCTTTCCTCTGATACCAACTGTAGAGACCCGAAGCCTGACGTACATTGACATTACATTACTTTTGCGGAATACTTAGTACATAACAAAAACACACACATAAGGATCGTAATAGTTTAGTGTCTTTGGAAACTCGGAATATAATCTTTTAATCCTGGTGAAATATCTTCAACAACTCCCATAAAGATCTTAATTTTTTTACCTAAAACCTTTCTTTATATCCTGGGGAAAAGAAAACATAGAAGGGTGAGCTCAAATGCTCAGTAAGGGTAAACAAAATAAATATCAATCACATCATATACATAAGCACATAACTTTTGGAAATCTTATCCTGCAAAAGAGATCATAAATTTCATAACATGGGATGAATCATGGCAGTGAAATGTAATCACAATAATCATAACTTAAAACATGAAACTTTTTGGCATTCACACATAATCATAGAGAATCATTTCTTGTTAGTCAATACTCATTGCCAAGACTATCTTAGTGGACAAAGTCCCTTTCTGAATCGAGTAACCCTCATTTCAGTCATGTTTCACTGAACCGGTATAACCTACCATTCCAGCCATGTCTATCTCATGAGATATAAAATCTTTACCCAATGCATTGGAGGGAGATATAGGTCCCACCCATCTCATAATGATACCATTCTTATGTGTTCCACAAAATCTTAAATCATACATCATTGCATAACCCATGTTATAAAAATGGGAATCTTAAACATCATGACATCATAAAACAATTCATATACGATAAAGGAATTCATAAAAATAATTCCATCAAAACATAATCAAATCAATGTAATAATAGGGATGAAAACAGAACCCTTTATTATCTTATATGGAAAATAATTTTGATAAAACACTTGAACTTCATTCTTGAGGAAAATATTCTTTCTACTTCAAAAACACTTTTCCTTTCTTAACATGTCATACAATTTTAAACTAAAAGAAGTTGATTAAAAATAAACTTGAAAACTTGTAAAGGAAGTTTCTTGGAAATAATGTTTTAAAAATCCATTCATGCCGTATAAGTTAAAAAAACATTCTTTGTACTTTTGTCGGAAAAGTCAAATAGTACCTCGTACGAAAAACGACAAAAGATTCCTTTCATACATATTACTAAAAACTCACCGAAGGGTAAAAATGGATTTAAAAAATTGTAGGTGGATGGAAATAATATTACATATTGATGAAACATGGATGTGGATGATAAAATACACCCCAGTAAATACTTACGAATAAACAATCTCGGATAAAAATGAGATTGTGATATTTCCCTTACCGTAGGTCCGACTTGCTTTGTAAGTGTCCGAACCTCCTGTATAATGATTTAAATCATGTTATTGACTTATTCCAGAATCATATTCATTGTTATTATATCATATATGGTCCACTTATGACTTTATATTACCCGTTCTTTGTAAATTCATGTTAAAGTAGCGTTTTGGGTAAAATAGTCTCATTTGTCGTTCGTGTTTTTAACTTGTAATTATTCATATGATTACTTAGATAATGATTAATTAATTCCAAAATATAAAACATGATATATATATATATATATATTTAGAATATAAATATATAATAAATCAGTAAATGGAAAGAAATACACCGTTCATGGAGACGGTAGTCCGTACGTACGCATGAACGCTGTTTTCGTTTCCTTATTGAATTGAATGGAATTAAGTAGATGACATACATATAAATATAAATAATTCCAGTATCATTATTAGGTCATATATTTCATTAGTACTTATTATATATACTTTATAATCATTCATGAATGGTTAATCATTGAGAATGAATCTCATCGCATCGTGGAGACGGTAGTCCGTACGTACGCATGAACGATGATATCATTCCCATGGTCGTGGAATTGTGTTGAAGTGTATGTATACTATTTCAGTATCAATATCAGTTTATAATAATAATATATAGTTACTCATTACACCTTTATACCCATCCAATTAAGGTGGTGGCGGAAAATAGATTACACCATGGCGTGGAGACGGTATTCCGTACGTACGCACGCGCGGTGATTTCATTTTTCCGTAGGATGGATAGAAGGTGAATTAGGGTTGTTTCATATTTATAATAACATATCAGTATGTAAGTAATACTGATGTTATTACTTTATCATGAAACAACTAAAGAAGAAGAAGTTGAATAAGAAAGAAATTGAAAAGATCGGTAATGGATATTACCTCTTCTTTGAAACGCCTCTTTGAATCCTCCACTTAGGGAACTAAGATTGGTCTTTGAAGAAGACCAGGACCTCTAGGATTATTCTAGGGAAGTGGAGAAGGGATTTTGGCAGGGGTTGGCCGAGATTGAGTGCTCAAATTGGTGTGAGGAGGAGGGGAAGGAGGTGCCCTTTTATAAGGGAGGAGAGGGGCACCTTAGGAATATCTCAAAATATTATTTTATATTAAAGTCAAAATCGGTTTATAATGGTTCCAAAGGGTCTTATTTCGAAGCTAAAGTGGGGATGGGTCGAAATCCTATCAACCAATAGGATTTAGACAAGTTTAGGTTATTATTTTAACCTTATCAACTAGATTTAACTCTAAGTTAAATAATTTAACTTTTACCGTGTCTTTTTTTTCTTACACTATATGGTTAATACACTTACTATAACATGCCAAACGAACCCAAAATTATTTATTATTAATATATATATCCTTATCTAAGTCATTTGGCCGAACCTTAGATTTTTAGGAATAAAATAACAATTAATAATATAATATTTGATTTAAAAACTATTTTGTGTCAATTTTGACACTATTTGATATATGATTTTTGTGAAAGTCATAACAGAATTATATGTTCAAACAAAGTTGATTAAATCAACACTAATATATCATAATAATCTAGAAAATTAGTGGAATTCATAAAAAGTCTCAAATTACATTTATTTTGGTGTTTATAACATGAATTATGTCAATATTTCATTAATAAGATAATTACTGCATCATCATTGTGTCATAGATAAATGAAATTATTTAATGTCTAAAAATTATAAATAAAATACCATTATGTAGGAAATCTTTTTATATTTCTAATGAATATTTATAGTCGAATTTATCTTATGTATAACTCCATATTAAAAATGTTTTAGTAAATAAACTTTGATTTTAACTCTTTTAACCCTTCTTTAAATAAATTAATAATAAATGTCCTAATCTAATCCAAGTGAGCCTAAATGGTCATATTTTATTCCTAAGTTTGTTTTTGGTCGAATTTCACTTATCCAATAGAATTAGGACATGTGTTAGGGTAATAATAATATCATCTTTACCCTTAATTACCCTATTTACTTTTAACCATGGTAAAAAAAAGTAAAAAGTTACTATTCACCAAAAATTATTTTCATCTCATTGAACCACATTTTAGTCTTTGATATTAACCGTGTCTCTCGGATTTTCAAAATTCCACACACAGAAGCGGTAAAATTAAGTTTTATGAAAAATTCAGTTTTTTTAACTACCACTTAGTGGTTTCACTATTCATCGAAAATTGAAAGTTTTCAGAAAAATACCAAAAATTAGGCCTAATCTATATTTGATATTATGAACTCAAAAATGATGTCTATTTTACCAAATTCGAAACATATCAGTTGCATTAACTAATTTAAAAATTAATTCTCGTCGTCAAAACAAATAGCGTGTTTTTAAGAGATAATAACTATAAAAAGATTGACACTAGTTTATAACTGGTTTAAATGTGAAATTACATCCAATGACCAACATTGTATTAAATTGTAAAAATATATTCTAAATATACTTTAAAACCACTCAAATTAATAATTTATCACTATTAATTATTTCTATTAAAAAAGTTGTTTTTAATTAAAATTTAGTAATTTTCACTATTCATCAGAATATGAAAGTTATCCGAAAAGTACCAAAATTTCACCCTAAGCTAATTTCGATATTCCGAATCCAAAAATGAAGTCCATTTTGAAAAATAGAATTTACAAAATTTCAAAAAGTGGTTATTACTATTCATAACGGCTAGTTTTAATAATATTTTAATAGCATATCGTTGTTTAGTAAAACTCGGTATTGCGTACTACACACGCTATCAAGGAAGGTCGTGATTGCGTGTAATGAAAGGCAAGTCAAGGATGCGTGTTGTGCAAGATCCTTTTGGTGTAGCGTACAACACAAGACATTAATGAAATTAAAAAGAATATAAAATTTCGGGGTGTTACAGCCGAAGTCACTATAACCACCGCAGAATGAGGCAGCAACGAATCCTCTATTTTGTGGCGGTTAAAACCACCGCTAAAACGTAACAAAAAATTTAAGTTTAGTGGAAGTTTTCCAAGTTTAGTGGTGGTTTAAACCGCCGCCCCTATAAATGTCGCGGCGGTTTAAATCGCCGCTAAAAGCTGTCCAGAAAAAAAAATTCTACTTCCGTTGCACCACTTCCCTGAAAAAGAAATCAAACCAGAAATATAAACCAACTGAGATACATTATAGCCCTCCTACCATGCATAACCCACATCATGTATCATCATCACTAGCCCTCCTCCTTCACTACATCACATTCCCACAATCACTTCCTCAATATCAAAAATAAAAACATGACAATCACACACCAAAAGCTGGGTCAAGGTCAAGTTCCTTGGTTGTAATACCTTGGATCATGATTTTGAAGAATCCATGGACATTACTCCCATGGAACATGTTTGTGGTAGTCGATGCCTTGATCTTGTTTTCTCCTTTGGTCTTGATTTTATAGGATGATTTGGGCCTTGATACCCATTGTTTATAGATTTATTGGGCTTGAACTGGACATGGCCCATTGACATGCTCCTTGGACCCCACCCATGTTACTATGTTTCCATCAAGATGCTCTTATGACTCGACATGGATTCCTTGTACTTATATACCTTAGATCCAAACCTTTATGTTCTAACACTTATGATTACACAAAATGACCATTATGGATGTGATACACACTTGATTATCTAGTGTGGCTGTGATGGGTATTATTCACTAGATAACATTGTGTGGCTATGATAGTTCTTTACACTAGATTATATGGTGTGGCTGTGACAGATGTTTTCTTGTACAATACAGATAGCCTCGCTGTGGTTATTTTCCTATAGTGGGTAGACATGATAGTGTTATTATGGTTTATTTCTATTTATATATTCACATATATATAGTATCATGACTATTTATTATAGGGATCCTTGTCTGTATGGATAGTATCACTTATGACTTGTGAAATTTTCGTTCAGTACATTAATGTGTGTGATATATTGAACATAAATTTTGTTTATATCACAAAAATTGGAATTTTTATAGATTCCATTTGTTAGGTTCAACTGAGTGTTATGTCACACCAATTTTGGGTCATTGGGTACCTATATATACTTCTTGGATGCATGTAGGGACATGGTAAAGTTTCAACAATACAATTCATGACATTCTTATTTTGTAGGAGCAGGAAAGAACGTGATCATGCAGGGTCGTGATGCTAGGTGGGATAATACATTTTGGTATTTTGGGTATTTTAAAACATGTACTATACTAGAATTTTGTATACCTATTATCTTACATTATAGAGTCATGAAATGACATATCATTTTTTATGATATTTCCTTTGATACTGTTTATTTATTACTATCTGTTATGTTTTACCTCTATTTGGATGATCAAATGCTTCCACTATTGACGACATTGTTTGTTAATAATATTGTACACTCTAACATGATGGAATAGTCTCTGCACAAAGTCACCATAGGTCATCAATGCTAGTCGGTAGCCTCTGGGATATGGGGAGGTGTGCTTAAGGCCATGCGACCCAGCAGATCGGGGCACCACATAATGGAATCCAAGTTTTGATGTTATAACATTGAATCATAGAATTCATTTTACAATTTTATTACTATTATGAGACAAATATTTAGGTATTTTTAAGGTAATTAAATAACGTAATAGTTGGTACCTAGGATTATTAATCCTACAAACCAGACAAATCAAAATTTCATGGAATAAAACAGGTTCCCCTAGATTTTTCCTATTACAATTGATTTGATTCCACTGTTTTCTGATTTAGTTACAACTTGATGTTCCTTTATATTATGGATTTCATGGATTCACAATGGAATAAGGAGTCATGGACCATTGGACGCATGAAATAGAACATGTTATGGTATGGATTAAGTGGATTCCATATTTTAGTCCATGAGGTGAATGGGTCCATATGGGTAAGAATTTATGACCCATTTGGTTCAACCATTCAAATATAATTATGATATACATATGCAACTAAATTGAAATTTAAATTGGGTATCAGAGAACTTGACCTTGACCCAGCTTTTGAGTGGGCAGTAGGCAGTGTCTCTTTTTATGTTTATGACTATTTATATTTACTGTGTTCTAGATTTTGGAGTAGGTAGAGGGGTGATTGAAGACCATGAGAAAACTAAACTATGTGCTAGGGAACAAATAGAAGATTGTTTACTGGCCTAATTCCTTGGTCTCTAAAGGATGAGGCATTGAACTTAGAGATCTCAAGTGACTTCCAGACCCCTTCATTTGGGGGGACCTTTTGAGATGTCTTTTCCCTAGAGGATGATCCTTGTATACCTTTTTATGGAGGTGTTTTGTGACATAAGATGACCATCCAATGTGGGCTAGCTAAGACCCTTGAGACACCTCCAACAATTAAGTAATGTTTGACTTAGAAACCATGGCCTATCTAGTCTGGAATGTGTCTTGGGTATACCATCAAGTTATGCAATCACAGTAATTATTTGTATTCACCAAACCCTTTTCCTGGAAAACCCATTATTTGGTTTCCGCATTGAGGCCGAGATGTTATTTTATATATTGACACGACTATAAATTGTGATTTTGTCGAACGAAAAGTACTATATTGAGATAGTGGTCCATGAACAAGGATCTCAATAGAGATTCCTCTACATACATACAGACCTAGAGGACCCATGTGGGTTTCCTGTAGATAGACCAACCCTAAACAGGTGCATGTGTTTCTTTAGAGATGGTTACATGTGTCACTATAGAACCTGAACCAATGTAGATGCTTGATGGAGCTAAGATGATAATGATGGGAATGGGTGTTTGGTTGACCATGGTTTTATTTATATTTATATTTAGTATTTATTCATGATATTTTACAAGATTCATTAGAATCTCTAATTGGGCATGACACAATTTTCATTACTTAGGACACTTGTGAATCACTTGTTGTGATGGATGAGGCCCTTTGATTATTATTGTGTTTCTAATATATTATCATGACATATTTGGGGTGGAAACTTAGTACAACTAGAATGAATCATATATTATAGATGTATGGGTGAATAACTAATACAAGTACCTTTTTTGAAAAAAAAAATCCATCGGGTCCCGTGTGCTAGATATATTCTAGTAATTTATATATCTTTTAACTAAAGTGTTAGTTTGGGACATACGAGTAGTCCATTCTAATAATTTTACTATATAGAACATGATGCTACACATGCATTCATAATCCGGGGTTTATATTAATAATATACAAGTAGATGATGCTTTATAGATTTTTAGGGATTATGAAAGGTGTGGGTGGACAATTGGAGCATCCATCGGGTCGATAACCCTCCTGGTAGCATAATGGATCCAAGGAATGAGTCCTCTATTTATTTTTTAGATTACGTAACCCTATCATAGTGATAGGACATGGGTCCTCCATTCATAGAGTTGGTAACCCTCTCAGTTGATGCACACAATGTACATTGAGGCACATATCATTCATTACAGCCAGTAACCCTCTTGAATAACACAATATTTAGTGTTTAATGAGTCCATTATTACTTATACTATTGAGGGAGGATGTATAAGTGATTTATGTGTGATAGTATGGGTGAAAGTTAGGACATGAAATCGACCCATTTTCATTTGAATAAAACAACCGAAAATATCCTTGGTAGTTTAATTCAATAATATCATGAAGATTTCCATAGCATTCCACTTCAACAAATGTAAATACACCTCTATTCTGTGTTTTCAAACCCACTTGTCGATCGAAAGTACGAAATCTAAAGCCATTCACATTATAAGTGTTGAACTTTATAACTTGTTTTAGAGGACCTCTAGCAAGAAACTTCAGATCTTCTGACACCTCTGCTCGAGTATCAGTATTCATGATCTGAAAAAAGAAATATACTTTATTAGATTTAAAAAATGCATGTGTCAAACTAATATTCATATTTATTGCAATATTTATGAACTTACACGTTGTGAAAACCATTCTACAAGCTCTTTATTAACAACTTTCGTTATATCTTTCTCATTTTATATTCAGCCTCTAATTCGTCTATTTGTTTGTATCCTCAACTCTTCAATAAATGGATCTGCAATTTCACTATTCAGCAGCACATATCTATGTGCCTGAAATAATTCCAATTCAGTCAATGTTACATTTGAGGTCCTCCCAACTGATTGGCCAATAGCAGGTAATATTTTGGATTTCTGATGTTTTTGAGATTTAGTCGATGTGTCGTCAACACGCCCAACTCGATTAAATATTATCTCAATATCATCCAAGTATCAAGAACAAAAGGTCAGACACTCCTCATCCAAATAGCCTTCAACAATAGAGCCTTCTGGTTGAGCTTTATTTCTCACATATGATTTCAAATGCCCAAGATATCTGTGAAATAAAATAAACATAATTATACATTTAATTAAGTACCAAAAATTTCTTACTTAAATGGAAAACATATAAATAAAGTACCTATCAATTGGATACATCAATCGATAATGAATGGGGCCTACTAATTTAGCTTCCTCGACCAAATGCACAGTTAAATGCATCATTATTGTAAAAAATGATGGAGGAAAGATCATCTCTATTGCACAAAGGGTCAATACAAACCTCTCCTGGAGGTTGTCAAGATGAAATGGATGTAGAGATTTCTCACATAGTCGTCTGAAAAATGTGCAGAACTGGAGTACAACAGTAGTAATTTTTTTAGGTAATAATGTACACAATGCCAATGGTAGTAACTGATGTAAAAAAATATGTGAATCCTGACTTTTCAATCCATGTAACTTACGATTATTCAAGTCAACACATCTCAAGATATTACTTGAATACCCATCAGATACCTTAACATTATTTAACATTCGAATGAATGTATCTTTATCCCTATTTTTAATTGAAAATTTTTTCGGAGGATACTTTTTATTCTCATCTTGCCAGAGATCATGTTTTATGTTCATTTCTTGTAAGTCTTTGCGAGCATTGAGACGATCCTTCGACTTTCCATGCTCATTAAGCAATGTGAATATCAAATTGTCATAGACATTCTTCTCAATATGCATCACATCAATATTTTTCTGCAACAAATTAAATTCCCAATACATAAGTTTGAAGAATATACTTTTTTTCTTCCATTGTTGCGTTCCGGTTTTGCTTGACGATGCACTTCGGACCCGCTTTCCTCTCTCCTTCAAATGATGAACCTTCCCAAATTTTGTTTCAACATTTTCAAGCTGTGTCAATATTTCAGAACCAGTTAACAACTTTGGAGGTGGTTACGATCAATGGAAGCATTAAATTTTGATTTGTTCAGCCGAAATCTATGAGATGCATTGAGAAATCTTCAATGACACAAGAAGCACCATTTTCTACTGTGAGGTAGCCGTTTGGGATCAAAATCAATGTTACAAATGGGACAAGCCAAACCCGTGTAAGTGTTCCAACCAGATAAATTCCCAAGCACATGGAAGTCACTAATGGTCCACATTAAAGCAGCATGCATTTTGAACATTGTTTTAGAAGAAGCATCAAATGTCTCAACACCGTTGCTCCATAACTCCTACAATTCGTCAATAAAAGGTTGCAAGTATACATCAATATCATTTACAGGAATATGTTTTCCAGGAATAATCCTTGAAAGGATAAAAGATGTTTGTTGCATACACATCCAAGGAGGCAGATAATAAGGGATCAAAACAACTGGCCAAATGCTATAACTGGTACTCAAAGTCCCAAATTGGTTGAAACCATCAGCAGCCAATCCCAATCGAATATTCCTAGGATCAGCTGAGAAATTGATATGTAATGAATCAAATGTCTTCCACGATTGAGAATCTCGTGGATGTCTCATTAAACCATCATTGTTATTATCTACAGAATGCCACTTCATGTATTCAGCGGTTTTTAATGACATGAATAATCTTTGCAATCGAGGCATCAAAGGAAGGTAACGCAAAACCTTTGCAGGTGTGTTCCTTTTATTCTTCTCCATGAAATTATGTTCATTCAGACTACCAACATCACCCTTTTCCTGCCATCTAGAAGAATAACATTTCTTGAAATTTTGTCTACTTGAATCCTCTCCCCAATAAAGCATACAATCATTGGGACACGCATGTATTTTTGTATAATTCAGACCAAGCTTGTAAACAACTATTTTCATATCATAAAAAGATTCTGGGATTTTTGCTTCAGGAAATTCATCATGAATCAATTCCAATATCATGTACATTGCCTTATTTGTAATTCCACATAGACATTTGATATGGTACAACTTCAGCAGAAATGAAAGCTTTGAATATTTCAAACACCCACTATAAAACTCTTGATTTCCATCGTCAACTAAATCATGAAACATATTTTCCTCAGTGAAGTTTTCTCTTACATTTGGCTCAACAGAATCAAGAGGAGGATCCAATGATATGTTACAATCTTGATCTTCCTGTGTTGCAGTCTCAAAAACATCACTTGTCACGTTGCAATTTGTATCACCCTCTTCTGGTTGTTCTGATATGTTTTGATACTGATAGAGGTGTCTTGAAGTACCAAATGCATCATTTATGAGGTTTTGCATTTCATTTTCCTTTGTCGAAGAACTTGGGACCTCATTCTATGGATTAACATCTGTGCTCAATCTTTCGATAACATTCAATTCTCCATGCCAAATCCAACACAAATATTGATCAGGGAATTTCTTCAGTATTAAATGTTCATAAACCTCATCTCTCTTCAACCATATTCTAAATTTACATTTCGGACATGGTCATTTTATTCTCCCTTCAATGGATCGATTAGAAATTGGAAAATATAAAAACTCATTCAAACCCTTAAAATACTGAGGTGTGTTCCTCAGCAATGTGATCCAACTTTTATCCATGCATATCAAAATGTGCCTACACAATAATAAAAATAATCATAACACATAGTTACTACTACATAGAGAAAGAGATTCATATATACAATAGTGTAACATTACAGAAACATAATATAATAAAGATGATCCCCTGAGTTAGATATGAACCCTCTAGTGTTTGGGATATGGGAAGTTTCTATGGTAAAGAGAAACAGTGTGCTAATAACATGGTAGCTACTTTACCATGAAAACAAAAGCATATTGTTAATTTGGAATAACCCCAACCTAATTTCTCTATAGAGTCTTCATATAAAACTCTAATATCAAATAAATCTATTATAAATAATGTTTAGGGAAAACCTTATGATGGATAAAAATGTGTGAGGAAGAGTAGAGGAAGTGATCCAATGGAGGTAGTTAATTATAAATAAATTAATTTTAAATACGGTTCACCTTGAATGGAGTGACCGTGGATGAACATTTATAATATAAAAAATTTATTAAAGAATAGTAGAATCTGTTATGACTAACACATCATCAATGAATGACATATGGACTATCACTTAGTGTTGAACCAATTAAAATTTTTGGGTTCCATTTTACATCTACATTCTTATGTTTGTTAAATGTGTGTTCCTTTAGATAAGTTTAATGTGTTTCTAGCAATTTGGTGATAAGATATTTTAACTAAAAAAATTATTTGATGCCCTGATTAACCCCACCCCTCCCAAGGAATCCTATGGTATAGAGAAAAGTGTTTTTGAATAATCATCCTTCCCATAAACAATTAAATTAAACTCATAATAATGGGGGTTTCTTATTATAATTATTCTCCTTAAATATTATGTTTTCACTATTGATGGAACAATCAGACACTTCTATTCGAGCCATAAATATTTCTATCACACCCTACTATTGAATTCCAATATATTTTGGTGAATTTATTTCATTCACAATCTCACTAGAACATGTTTGTCTACTCGGAGAAGTATGATATTTCCTTTATTTAATATATTTCAATTCATTTTCCTTCCATTTCCTTGGTTATCACACACTTCCCAAAAGATCTTATTCAATTACCATTTAGTGGAAGGATGTGATGATTACATTAGCGGCGATCAATGTTCTTTGATCACATATTTTTTTAAGTGTATATAGTGAGGTGATCATTGAATATGTTTGTTTGAATCAAACGTGATAAGTGAGGGTAATAAGTTGTGGTCGTAGAAAATTATTGAGACAACATGAGTGTTATAATCGAGTGAATTATGATTCAGAATGTTAGGTCGGGGAATATCCAATGTGAGGGAATTGTTCTATCATCATATATTCAACTCTAATTTACATACACTAACACACTTGGTTCTCTATTTTAACCTACCACACAACCCCCCCCTCACACACACACAAAATCACATAGAATTATCTTTGTGATAAATAGTGATTCACCCTACAAATTAAATTTCTCTCATGTTTATATTTGTATATCTTGAAACATTAATGGAAGCTGCATAAAGAATTTTTCAATATTGGGGGTAGTCATTCCATATTCATTATTATATTTTTATTTTATTTATTTTAAATGTTTGCATTGAATGACTATATCTAGTTCTAGTAACCCTTTTGGTTTTGATCCAATGGTTCATAAAACTATCTTGGAATGTTCTAGACTGCTAAGGATCATCGATAATTTTGGATATATATCATATTACTATTAATTTAATAGCCTTAATAACTATATAATTATTCTATAGATTCATTAAATATTTATAATATAGAGGAGAATCATGTACAATTAATTAGAATACATAGAGATTTTTCTGCACTAAATTTTAACTATCAGAATAATAGACCATTGTTTCTAAATAATCAACTATAATTTTAGTTAGAGCATAGAACAATTCAACATCTTCAAATATTTCATGGTTTGTATGGTGATTAACCCAATAATAATTTTATAAATTTTTGTATTATATGTATTAACTTTAATACTAGAGGTGTTTCATGAGCTCAAATCATGTGGAAAGAATCAACATTGTGTCTAGAGGGATCATAAAAGGAATATATATATATATACAACCTATAACTTAGTGGGGTCACAAACATGGATGATCTCTAAAGATACATTCTTCATAACTTTATCCCCACTTCAAAGAAAACATGTCTAAAAAATATGATTCATAGAATAAATAAATATATTATAGAAACTATTTATGAGTACTAGAAAAGGTTAAAGAAGTTGATTGTTATTTTCCATAGCAACCCATTAAAGATCATTATTTATTTATTTTTTAGTAAGGCCTTATGGATAGTGAATGGAACATTCTAGATACTTATTAACATGTGTCAATCATCACTGTCACATCATCATATTAGCTATAAAATATGTAATCCCAACTCTCAACATACGTCAATCATCTGATCATCATCACATCAACATAACAAGAAAGTCCAACTCTCAACCAGTGTTAACCATCCCAAAATCCACTAAATTTCCACATCATTACTTGAAACATGTTATAACCTCGAGCCATCACAACCAAAAACATGACATAGCCTTAAAGCCATCAGAACCTAGGGAAATGTGTACATGTTATACCTTAATCCGTTATAACCCATAATATAAGTATGTATTGAAACCATGAGCCATCACAACCCCGGAGTATAGTATCAAACAACCACAAAAAATAAAGAAAATATAAAAACAATCACTTAATAATAAAAACTAACAAACACATATAAAAAATCACATGAAATAAGTAGAAAAACAAATAATCATAAACGAAAACATCTGCAAACAATACAATAAATACAAAATTACAATTTATTATAAGAAACAATAATAATAAATAAATAACTAATATCAAAACAACAAAAAAAATAGAAATCAAACCCTAGGATTCATATAGGTCATCGGGGAAGTAGGGTCACCGGGGTCGCGGGGTCGCCGTGGTCATAGGGGGCCGGGGTCACCGAGGTCGTGGGGTCGCCGGGGTGGCGGGAGGCCAGGGTCGCGGGGGAAGCGGGGGGGGGGGGGGGGGGAAATCGGGGGCCCTGGGTGGGAAGGGTCGGGGTGGGGGGAAGGGTTGGGGCTGTGAAAAAAAAGGTTTCACAGCGGTTCATTATAAAACGTCGGGAAACCTTTTTTAAAAAAGATTTAGCGGCGGTTCTAGGAACTGCTGCTACAAAACTACCACTAAACAGCGGTTTTGTTGTACTGTATAACCATGAAGAAATCTAGGAAATCATATAATTCTCTCGGAAAGATGATGATGACATCATTCAGTGGAACATACACCTTATCCATGTCATAGGCCATTCTATTGGAGTTGAGATAAATATATTTCTAGTAAAAACCATTTAAAAAATAAAAGTCATCAACAATAAATCACTCCACTTTCTAGGTCTTATCAAGTTATGTTTTACCCAATATAATCAGAAATTAATGAATTTGACAAGAGAAAACAAAAACTGTTTGGAAGGTTTTATCTAAAGACCATGTCTTGAGATTTTGTATTGAATAATAAATCCATGGTCATCCATTATGATACTCAATACAACACATAACTTTGAAGGATTTGGCTCCACCTACATATAGTCGTACCAACATTATATACTAATTTCAATGAATACCCTCTCAATAATGGACTTATATTACACAACAATGATGCTATCCTAACTGACTCATGTAATTCCCAAAAACATTATGCTGAGTATTGAAAATTGGATGGGAAGAAATACTAGGATGATGAATCTAAGTGTAATAATGATACAAAAGACTTTATAGAAACTTAAAAATAAGCATGGGAGGATCTAAAGGTGAATTTCTTCCTTACAATTTCAGACCTGGAAGAAATTTTGTAATGCCCCATGATTTTAGTTTCATTTAAATGAATACAAAATTTGATAGTATACACCACATGAATCTCCAATAATAAATGAAATGTGAAATTATCTTTATTGAATATGAGTATTCTTGGATGGGAGTTAGTTTTGTGGGTATGAATAATAAAATGAAAATAAAATCTATGTATAAAATATTTATTTAATACCAATAATGAATGGAATCAATGTTTTTTATATTTATATAATTATTGTGACCTTGACAAGTGTAATCATATATTAATTTTAAACCATAAGAATACATTCTAGATAAAAATTATTTTTTAGAGTTATATTTGAGAAATATTAGAATTAATATATACCATTTTGATATAGAATATCTAATAAAAAAATTATTTTTGAATTTTGAGTAACAAATTTTGAATAAGGTGAATTTTCAATATTTTTAGAAATAAGATATTTTTTGGTTGAATAGTGAAAAACAAAAGATGATTAAAATACCAATTTTATAAAAAATAATGATATTTGAATAAATTTAATGTTTCAAAAAATATAATTATAATTCATATATAAATTCCATTTTAAACATAGATATATATTCTTATAATTTTCGAGTGGTATATAATATTTTTTTCAAATAAAAACAATTTTTATTTCATATCTCTTGATAATGTATATTCAAAAATAATTTTAGATTTTATTTTATTTCAAATATAAATTAGACTCATTTTAATTAATATAATCAAATTAATTCCATCGAAATCAACATCGAAATTTATTTTCTGTAAAATATTTCTTATACATAAAATAATCATTTTTCTAATAATTATTTTTATTGTATTTTTTTAAAAGAAATTAAAATTAACATACACCATGAATACAAATTAAATAATTTAAAATGGATTAATTATTTATATTAATCATAATTAAAATTATATAAGAAGTTATACAATAATTACGGTAATAATGATTAGTAAAATTAGTAAAAACATGAAACATTGGTTAGGGTTAAAAATGTTTTTCCTGTGGGGGGGGGGTGGTAAACAAAACTACATGGATAAAATTAAATAAAATGAATTGTAAATATTATTTGTTGAATAAATATTTCATCTATATTTTCTTACATTCAATTTCGTAACCATTTCCTTCCACTGTCACTATAAAATAACTTCATATTATTTCAATATTGTAAGTAATTCCCTCTGTGCCTCTCACAAAACATATGAAATTGAACCACTTATCCACCCTTATTCACAAACATTGAAAACTATAACTTGTAAAATCCCTACACTTAATACTTATCATCTTTATTGACTTAATTATTAACCTTATGGACTTCCACAAGACCATCTTATCAAGGCTTATAATGCAATTCAAATGAGTCATCACGAATAATATATCATCATCTTTACCAAATAATTCAAAGATTATTTATTCTTATACTTACACTAAATAATTTATATCAATTATGTTATCCAAATATTTACTATAAAATATCCAATTTAATTAGATAAATATGCAATACATTTAATTATGATATTATCAAGAATCCAAAATGTTTATTGTCTTTGGAAACATTGATAATTAAATGACTAGTACATAACATATATATAACATCTCCCACTGTGTTCTCCACAACAAGAACCCTTCTTAGATATATAATAACCATATTCAGGGGAAGGGAAAACATAATAAAGGATAATATTAGACACCTAGTAAGGTTATAAAATTGGGATATCAATGATCATATAAGAATAAGCTAACAATAAGAGTATTATAATATGATAATAACATTTGAAAAACACATGTAAAAATTTATAGAACATAATTATGAATAATTAAATTAAATTATTTATAATGAAATGATATTTTAAAAGAAGAAAATAATGATCAATTATATATAAGATACACAACACAGAGGGAAAATGAAAAATGACATATTATATAAGACCATTATAATCTTGACATTGATGTTTAGGGTATGATCAAGAATAACCCCATTATGATATATAAATATATATATATCTCCTACTCAATATAAATATATTTATTTATTTTAAAGAAATAATCATTCAATTTTATACAATTTTATAGTTTACTTAAATTTAGATTTACTTCAAAAATTATTTTTATGTATTTTTTAAGATAACATTCTATCTAATTTATGAAACTTTTAAAAATTTCATTACATAAAAATAACTACATTTTTAAAATATTCATATCAATATTACATTATAGTGAATTTCCTGGTTTTTTACATGATTTATTTTCATTTTAATAGCGATTAGTAATAATTTTTAAAAAATATAATTTTATTTCAAACATGTAAAATGATCCATATAAATTAAATTTTTTAAAAGTAAATTTTTTCAATTATATTCTAATTAATTTAATTAGGTTCAATGGAATATGTTTTATGATTTAATTATATATGAAAATATTTTTATATACAGAAGGCATTTTTCTGAAAAGAAACCTTTTTATGCATGAAATGTAATTATTTCCTAATAAATTAAATTAATCACAAATAGAGAATTATTTTAATAAAATTTAGTATTTTATGTATTGAATACTTTTTTTGCTTTCTTTTAAAAGTTTGGTACATAAATAAATATTGTTTTAGGCTAATAATGTATTTTCTTTCTAAAAAGAAATTTTCATCACCTTTTCTGCACATTATTATAATAGAATTTCTACCACTTGTAGAATTTGAATCATGAAAAATGGATTCTATGTTTTGAAATTTTTGTTTAAATTGGTTAAATAGGCCATTTTATTTTTTGGCATAACGAATAGTAACCGTGATAAAATTTATAGCATCGTTGAAGGGTATGTCAGGTAAATTGTGGTTAACACTAAGTGATATGGGCCTAGTTTTTCAATAAGATTCTTATTGGATAAAAATAATTGGATTATTATCAAATAGGAAAGAATTTTATTTCTCTATTGGGAACCTTTCCATAAAATTAATCCTATAAATTTGAAAGAAAAGAAAGTTACCAAGTGGCACTCTATAAGATATAAAAATATATTATGTTTTAATATAGGAATAAAAGAGACTTATGAATGAATATACTTGTCCATTTTGAATAAAATTAAATGATATTTATTATGAAAATTTATTTTTATTCCTTGAGGGTAAATAACTATATTAAATTCCTAGGAAACAATTATATAATATATAATAATTTATTTTAAACATTTAATAAATAATATTAAAAATATTTAAAGTAAGGTTATTTTAGTGATATATAGTGTTACATGATTATTATAGATAAATTTGGAATATTAATGTTTTGTAAATAAATTATATGTTTACAATTACATTGTATTTATGTTTTTTGTCAAATTAAATGAGTAGTGTCAAAATTGACATGAATGATATTATATAAAAATATTATTTTAATTAATTATTTAAAAATAAATTTTGATAGATTAAAATAACCCAAAATATTTATAAAAAACGTCAACCTTTTAATTTATGATTTAATAGTAACCCTATAAGGAAAATTATGTCCCTCTTTGAGTGAAAACATTGTTACCATTGTTTATGATAAAAAATGTTAACAATGTGGTGACACTGAATGGTAAAGTTTAAAACAACACTAAATAATGTACAAATTATATTTTAAACTAAATTCAATCATAATCATATCTTATCTTATAATATATACCAATTTGGTTGAATTTTTATTTAAAATTAGTTTATTATAAGTTTATATTTTATGAAATTTGAAAAGTTCCCCTCATGAAAATTATTAAGGTCCACCCTCTTTTCTCTTCCTCACACTATTTTTAGGCCTTTATCTCGACAATAACCTATAAAATTACCTTCTCATAGAATCATTATAGAGAATACTATCGTCTAAAAACTATTAATGATCATTAAGTGGAGATCTAATGTTTTTCATTCAGATAAGAGGTAATCTTCTTAACATGTCACTTTTTTATAACTTCATTATGTCATCTAAATCTATGTTATTTATCGTATAATAATAAATTAACCATTATAAATATATTGAAATTATATTATGATTTTTAAATAACCATTATTGACACTCCTCCCCATGAAATGGGATGTGAAACTATCATTTGTGAGTAAGTAATGATTACCTTCTCCACATAGCAATAAAATTAATTTTCAGAACTATATTTCATGGATGGTTATTATGATGGGTTAAAAGATTATATGCGATAATTATGAATTAATTATACTAATATAATAATGATATTAAATATTTTCTCTAAAATTATTATCTATTGGAATGAAATAATGACGCTCATGCATATGGGTGGACTACCACATCTATTAAGCGATGCGATTCATTTTTTGATTCAAATTTACCTTGATTGTAATAAGGATAATTTTAATGAATATATAAGATATATGTGGTATAATAATTATCCGGTAAAGGTGGATTAGAATTTTTCTTTACTCCCATCCATCATTGGGTATGTTATAATAGTGTTCATGCTTACATACAGCCTATGCCTTTATGAATAGTGTAATTTATTTTTCTACCTCTACTTATATGGATGGATCAAAATATGTATATAATGAATATATAATATATTTTGGTTAAGGTTAAAATTCCATATATTATGGAACCATGATCAATATACATGGTCCAAAACTACCAAATGAGAATATATATGAATCAATATGCCGATATCACCTGGAAAAGTGGTTTCAATGCAGAATCGTTAATAAAATGGTGATAAAAAGTTTAAGTAAATCATATATAATATGATATATATGAGAAGGGTTTTTGGAATGAATTTATAATAAATATATATTTGTTATATTGGAGGTTCGAATATAATTGATTAAAGGTGAGTCTTTAGATAAGGTATTTTTTTTCTATCTTATATTTCATTGAGACATATACCATATTCACCACTGAAATCATTTATTTGGTATATATAATACACATGAATGTATTTTAAGATTATTGATATGGAATTTATGTGTATTTATATACTTATAATGTTATTTATGTCATGGGGATTATGATTCAAATATTACCAATGGGGTAAATGTTTTATATCAAAATCTCATTGTTTATCTAGATATTTATGTTGACGTTTCTAATGATGAAATATTATGATATAACTCTCAAGAAAAAATGTATCTAATTTTAGTCAAGTAATATCTTGAAAATAATGGTTTTTATTTCATTTACATAAAAAACATTATAAAAAAACCAATAATACATTTCTTGGGAAATTTTACATTATTTATCTCTCTGACCGAAAAAACATTATATTCTATAAAAATGTTTTTAAAAAGGTATCAATGAAATTTTTTTATATTATTTTGTGATTTTTGAAATTAAATTTAACCAATGTTTTTTTTTGAAAGGATTCATCTTTTCATATTCTAAACAATGTAAATTTTTTTATTATTTAGAAAAATATGTGAATGAAATTTTCTATTTTAATGTATATAGTATGAATGAAATTCCCTACCATCATGACTACTCATTTATCTAAATATTATTTTATTAATTTCAAAGGATATTTTCATAAAAAAATATTTTTAAAAAATATTTTGATTTTTTAGTTTTTCTAATAGCTATTTTCAATGTAAAAATGATATTTTATTAAATAATTATTTAATGAACTTGAAATGGTATTTATATTCATCAAAGAAAACAACAATAGATTTCACTTATTCATAAATGGATGTTACATGGATACCATCCTTATACTTTATATTGATCGTTTATGCTTATGAATATAATATATTTGTGGAACCTACACTATGTTGAAATCATCACAATTAAATGAAACCCATTTGTTTCTATGGGTTATGCTACGATGAACTTTTTATGAACCCAATTATTATCATGGGTTATGATATGTTGAATAATTTATGTCCTTATGGAATAAATTTGTATAAAATATATTATGTGATTTAGGGGCCATAAATTATTTATTCCTCCAATGAATTGTGTGTGGATTTATATGTCATCCTATATATAGGACACGAATAGGGAGTGAACGGAGTTAAATTGTATTGTTTATCCATTGATATTGTATTGGGAGTAAAACATGATGACTAAAATGTTTTGGGGAGTGTACCCAATCCATTATGATTATCTTGGTAGTGATCCTTGACTACTATGATAAATTTAAGAGTGAATCCAATCCACTATAATAGCCTTATAAGTGATCCATTACTACTAAAGAATATATTTTATATTCCTATGTGTATTCCACAAACTAATATCATATACCAATGTTATTCACTCATGAATAATGTTATTTTATTTTTATCTGATTCATGTCTTATGGAATTCCAAGATTTAATCAATAACTCCTAATTATGATATATGACATCCATGGTATTATTTTCAAATATTTTTTTTAATGTTATCATATCGTTATACTAATGTTATGTTTTAGTGATCATTGATATATAAAGTTTTTACTATTTATGAGAATTTGAGGTCAAACCTTTCTTATGTTTAACTTCCCTATGTTTTGATGATATATTTTATGTGTGATGTGACATAAAAATTATCTATTTATGATGAACTAAGTGGCATATTTTGTAGATATTTTAAAAATAGGTTGTCTTTCTATCCCTATTTCTAAAGACACTATAAATTTATGGTCTTAAATTTTTTTTATAAATATATTGAAATTAAAATATTATCATTTAATCTCTAAATATGTTGAGTCCTGATCAATATAGATGGTATCATAGGAGGGTATAGTTTACATATAGAAACTTGTATGAAAAAACTCTAGTGAAAACCTTGGGGATAAGACTGAGTATCGAATAACATCATAATGTTTTGTTAATTATCAGGAATCAATAGGTTAAACATGAGGTTACAAATATTGAAGACGTGGTTTCTTAATTTGGAAGGACTATAATATATTTTTCTTGATTCCTCAATACAATTATTTTTACTAACAATATGATATTTGGTTTTAGTTAATCGATGGGACCAGGAGAATTAATATTAACATTAAAAAAATTATAATGATTGTCCTCATGAAAAATAAATTTAAATGGGAAATGGAATGAATGTCCTTGTGAATATTTATAATAATTAATCCCATTATATAATTAACAACATCAATAGAAGTGATTTTCATTAAATATCTAATAAGAGGAAGAACATGTTCAATGAAAACTATTGAGGAATGAATATTTATCTACCTACAAGTTTATAATGTGGTAAAAATAACTAAAATGAATATATAAATGGATTTGGAAGTTGATTCCGATATATAATATATGGGAATAAAATAAATAATATCCAAAAAGAAATGAATAATTCAATAAAATAACATGATTTTCATCCTATGATACAATTTATAGTTAAAATTTAAATGTGTGTGTAATATGGAAATTATTCCAGGTAATTCCCTATTTTAATGGTTTAATCTATGAACTAGGGAGGAACTTTGTTATACCAATCATTGACTTAAATGGGATGTAGTATTTATGTATTGGGATTCAAGAATTATGTTCTAAAAGTATTTTTATGGTGTTTGGGTTATAAGAAATATCAAATATCTATAGATTTTGAAGGTTTTGTAAAAATATATATCTTTATGTGAGATTAACTTATGAGTAATGGATACCATAATGGGTTTTTGAGTTTAATGGTTTATCATAATTTTAACATCCTTGAAAAAACAATTGGGGATTTATGTGATGTGATTTTAATGTATGTAATGAAATTATTGGGGAAATTATATTTGGATAAGGTATATGAAACCCTTACATTCAATATGGCGTATTATTCGAAGAAAAATGATATTATATTTTGATTAGTGGTATTGATATCCTTCGGTGTTTATATAATATTTGCCGATTATGGTTATTTTTAAGTAGTTTTGGCATAATTGTTTGGATTATTTGATAATTATAATAATATATACAAAGTAAAATGTATAACCTAACACATTTGGAAATTCTATAGGTATTTATCCCACAACTGAGGTGCGACATGGGTGCAATGAATACCATAAGGGTACTTTTTGTCTTGTTTAGTATAAAATTTAATTTTTTTAATGGATTGAAAGATAAGGATTATTTAGATTTTGGGAACACATTTTTTGTCACAGAGATAACCAAGGGATTGAAAAGTGGATTGTTGATTAATGTTATTGCATAATAATTTCACTAATTTGAGAACCTTATATGGTTTTTGTAAAATAAAATTATGGGATTTTATTTTGGTTATAATGTATGAATTACTTTTTGGAATCATATTTGACATTATCATGGATTTATTGTGATTTAGGTTATTTAAGTAAATGATTTGAATAAATTTGATATTATATGATTAAGACATATAAATTGTTGGTACAAGACTATAAATGCTATTGATGTGATTTAGACATAAATGATAAATTTATATTTAAATTTTATGTGATAAAATTATTCTAATCCATTGGTTTTAATCTTAGTAAGAAATATTTTTTATGAATTATTGAATGGTCTAAGAGGAACATTTTGTTTTATTATTCATACTTTGTGGTTAATGTTGTATTTCATCATATTATGGTTTGTTAGTTTTGAGAATTATCAGGTAATAATAATTTTGGATTTGGTTAATTGATAATGTATGGAGGAATATCATGTAATAATTTAATGGATTATGTGATACATTATAAGTAGAATTTTTTTCTTCAAGCATAAACAATCAATCTCGAATAATCATTATTGGGAGAGAAAGATAGGGTTTTGGAAGAAATTGGTTAAAGGATGAAATTTTACTTTTTTATGTATATTTAATAATTTATAGTTATATGGGGAATGAATTCCTAAAATATATTTATAAGTGTATTTTTTTACAATTATTGTTATTTATGATGAATTTAAAGTCTTTTCACATATCAAGGATTTATGGTTTAGTGGTGGTTAAATTTATCACGGAACTATTCTATATTAGCCTATATTTTCCCTTGGGAATTGTTTCCCTCTATAAAGTCCATATTTTCACCTCCCACTACTTTTCCCCTATCTCCGACCACTGATATGTGTTTTTTCTAATAACATTCATATTTACATATCTCTTTTATCAATAGGAATAATTATTAACCCTTATTTAGGATTTTGGTTTTAAACCAATGAAATTTCAATATTAAATCCTTGAATACTATGAAAAAGATCAAATAATGAAGAAAAAATTTATTAAAGGGGTGGGGGATAATGTAACACCGTACGATTGTAAATGAATAAAATTTTGATCAACAATGTATACCACATATAACACCTCACTTAAAAATAATATTATATAAGACTATTATACCTATGCCCTTGAATATGAAGCTATGAATAAAAAAAACCTCATTATGAAATATATATATATATATATATATCCAAATCAATATAAATTTATTGACTAATTCTTATGAAATAAGAGTTCTATTTTTATAAAAGTAAACTTTTTCTTAAAAAATATGATTTAAAAAAAATAATTATATCGATTTTTTTTGAGAGAATATTATTTTCAATTTTTTTAATATGTTAAAAATTATTTCATAAAATTAAATAATATATTTAAATTATCTTATTAAAATAATCATAGATTGAATTTCATTATTTTCACTGAACTGAATGACTTTCCAATGAATAGTGAAAATTATTGATTTGGATTAAAACAAAAAAATTCAAGAATATGTTTAGGAAAATTTTGTTTTAACATGGTTTCAATGTAAAATAATTTTTATTATATTTTAATAAAGAAAATTTATTTTACTAGAAACAATTATATGTTTAATTTGGTCTAAATTTGTTTTATTTGTACAGGGAAATTTTTTGAAAAAAAAAACAAACTATTTTTATGCGTGGAATGTGTTTTAATATTAACGAGTTAAATTAATCACAATAGAGGAATAATTTTAACTGAAAATTTCTATACTATATATTAAATAATTATTTTATCGTTCAGTTAATATTTTATGATAATATTAAACCATGTTTTATGTTTAAAAATGAATATTTCTAAATTATTGTGTTTATTTATTTTTCTATAACTATTTTAAATTTTATTTCTATCACTTATAGAATTTGAATTGTGAAAAATTGAATCTTTATTTGGAATAATGAGGTTAAAATTTGGTAATTAGGCCCCTTTTATTTGTAATCATTATGAATAGTAACTATGGTAAAATTTATCACCATAGGGAAGGGCAAGTCTTGTTAATATTGGTTATGACAATGTGATAAGGCCATAAATTTTCATTGTAAATATTAATGGATGAGTTATGATATATCCTTATCAGTATATGCTCTGAATATATTTTTTTAATGGACACTTTTATTTAAAAATTAACTTCATAATAATAAAGAAGAGAATATTACAAGGTTTCTCTTTATTGATTTTAAATATCTTTAATGTTTTCACATGGGAAAAAAATAAATTTATGATCCAATATAAATTTATATTGTGAGAATAATAAAATTATTTTAATTTTGGGAAAATATATTTATTTTTTATATTATATAATTTTTATAAGGGCTTTCAAAACACTCATATAATATTTATTCAATTGGTAGAAAATTAAAATAAATTATTTAAAAAATATTGGAAGTAAAATAATATGATTGAGTTATAGTGTTCAATGAATTTTATTCATGAATATGAAAAATAATTTTTTTGTTATGGAATTATTTCTTAATTAAAAATCTTATTTAGGACTTTTATTTCATACTAATTAAGTAGTTTCAAAATTGACATTAATGAAATTTTGGAAACAGAATATGTTATAAAATATTTAAAAATTATAGAAATCTTTCAATAGAATAATTATGGTAATATATGAATGAAAATTTCATGCATTTTTAATTTATGATTAAATATATACCTAATAATTAAAATCATAGCTGTCTATGTGTGAAAATGGTGTTACTGTGGTTAATGTCAAAATTAGAATAACGAAGGGGTTAAAAAAATATAAGATTAAAAAAAAACTATTTTTTTTAATATTGTATGGTTTTAAGGTATTACAAATATATTATAGAATATATTCAAATAAATGGAAATTTAGTGGAATTTTTATTGATAATGACTTTACTATAATTTAATATTCTAACAATTTCTAAATGTTCCACTCACTTCAATTATATTTCACCCCTCCATTCTCCATTTCCAAACATTTTTATCCCCCTATTCTGATGATAACATTCCAAAATTACTCCTAAATTATTAATCCTAATTTTATATGTGTTTATATTTAAAAAATAAAGAACCTAGGATCCATAAAAGGATATCTAAAACTGTTCTTTCAAAGAAGAGGTAATCTCCCTAACTAATCTGTTTATGTTTTTAAATCATAATTATATTCTATAAATAAATTTTATTTATCATAAATTAATAAATTATATATCCTAAATATTATTAATTTTTTTATAATTATGAAATCATCATTTTAACCCCTCATTCTCATCTAATGGGAAGTGGATATATAACTTCTGCGTACATATGGCTTACTGTCTCCATGTTGTGATACACTTCTTTTTTCAACCATGATCTTTCATTCATAGTTATTAAATAGAATTAAAATTTATATATGATACATTTGAACTAATTTATCTTTTAGAATTATAATATTACATCTACATATTACCTTCCATTCCATTGGAAAAAGATAATGCCACTTTTGTATAAATGTGGACTACCACCTCTATGAAACTATGTCATTCATTTTTCAGTTCAGTTTTTTCTTGAAGTGTAATAAGAATACATTTAATGAATATAAAATATATATTTATGATATATTAATGATTATATATTTGTGAATTCTTTTTTAACTTTTATTTAATCTAGTCATTGAAAACTGAAGACAATTTCCATGCGTATGTACGATATACCATCTCCATACATGGTGTGATTAATTTCTATTTCTTAAAGTTTATGGAAGAAACTAAATATTTTTATAATTAAAATATATTAAATTTTAATCATGATAAAAATTTTATATGTTACGCAATAATTATCAATGTAAATTGGCCAAAACTACCAAACCAAAATATACATAAAAAATGAAGCTAATATAATAAGTAATAGTTATTTTAATGAAGAAACATTATTAAATGGGAGATAAAAATTTTATAAGTAAATAAAATATGATATTATATATTTGATTATTCTTATTTAATAATATTACAAAAAATAAATATTCATTATAATTATGTCTAAATCAATAATGAGGAATATAACTGCTTGAGGTAAAGGATTTTCATCTCAATTTTATTTATATGAGGCACATTACATATTAATCACTTCTTTCTTTTATATGTGGTATATAGTTTCCATGAATCTATCTTATTATTTTTATTATTTAATTTATTTGGATTTAAAATTACATCTAATTTACTTATTTTGAAGGGTTTAATTTTGTAAATGTTACAAGAGGGCTAATGGTTTTATGTCATAATATAATTGTTTATCATGATTGATTATGATTAAATTTTAGATGATGATATATTGTAATCAAAATCTCACGAAACACATGAATTTTTAGATCCTATGAAAATTTATTGAATATATATTTTTTCTATTTATATTCCACATCTAATGTACTCAATATAATGAAAATACTTTTTTTTTTAAATTTAATTTAATTCTTTATTCTTTGAAATATACCTTTTGTTACATATATATGTTTTATAAAAATCTTTTAAATAATGATATTTATATTCTACATTTATTTAACTGTTACTTTATTACCCAGGTATCAGTTATTAAAAATATTTAAATGAATCCTATTTTAAATTTATGTAAGAGGTAATTTTTTTGAAATTTTATTAAAAATTTCAATGAAATGTTTATGAATAGAATTTTCCACCATTATGAAAACAAATTACAATAATAATTATTTTATAGGTTTCAAAATATATTTCCATAGAAAATTATTTTCAAACTATTTTTTGAATATTTAGTTTTTTTGAAATCATTTTTAATGGTGAATGTATATTTTACTTGATAATGATTTTATAATCTTAGAATATAATTTATATTCATAAAAAACATGTATTTATCCTATTCTTTACTGATAATATGATCCATGGATATAATCCTCATTATTTATCTAGATTTTTTATGCTTGTGATAATAATATACATATGAATTATATTCCATTTCCAGGGGTTATTCTATGATGAAAATATGAAATTTTTATGAAATCTATTTCTTTTTAACAAGTAATGCTATACTAAAATGCTTATAAAACCAACTTAATTTCAAAGGTTCTAATATGATGAATGTTTTATGATCTCAAGTAGCACATATGTTTAATTTTCATTATGTGATAGGTGTTCCTCGAATTATATATATCTCCAATACATTGAGTAATTATTGATATCCAATTAGATAAGGAATACTAGAATGAGGAGTGAACCCAATATAGTAAATGAATCTATCCCATAAGAGAATATTGAGAGTGATCCTCAATAACTATAAATCGTTATGGAGTCGAAACTATCCACATTTATAGTCTTAAGATTAAACAATAACTACTATGATTGTTTTGGGACTACAACCAATACACAATGATAGACCGAGAAGCGATCCTTGGCTTCTAAGGATGTGATTTTATATTTTATTAGAATCCCAAAAACTCAGGCCAAATGCTAATGTTACTCTTTCAGGACTCATGATCATTAATTCCGATATTATTAAGGTATTATGGACATCCAATCCTTTTTCCTTGAATCAAAAATATTATATAGGATATTTAGGGCATTATTTTAAAATATTATCCACATGTTCTCAAACACATATACTCATGTAATGTTTAATTGGTAATTGATATGTCCCTTGTTTACCGATTCTAGAATCATATCTCCCCACATTCTTATGTTTCCTTTCCCTTAGTTATGATGAATTTTTTTTAGTACAATATATCTAAAAAGGGTTATAGATATGATTAACTATGTGGCACAACATGTAGATATTTTATAAACCAGTTTTCTAGGTGAAAAAGTTTCACTGAAACTAGACAATTGTTAGAAAAATACACGTTTTTATAAAAAATTTAATATTAATATTTTATGATTAAATATCTAGGTATTTAAATTCTTGGTTTCTAAATATTTACATTTACAATGATATGAAACATAATGGAATTAATGAAAATAAGACACAAGGGAATATAATTTTTATAAGATCATGTCATAAAAAAGTAGAATAATGTGTGGAAAAATCATAATCATAGAAAAGTTATTCCATGGATACCGACCAAGGGATTCATCACATGTTATTCTTTTCCAAACCACCGTTGAAACTACATCAGGGTTGATATAAACTTGTATGTATCCTATTTTGGCTTGGGATAACCTCATGAGTACCCTCTTTTGGTCTTGGAATGACCTCCAATATACCCTATTTTGGTATTTTGAAAAATTGCCATTTACCCTTTGAACCTAAAAAACATTAAAATTTACCCATTTCATTGGATGGATATAAACAACCCACCTATCAAATTATAATGACAACCAATTCATAAATGTTACTCAAGATCATGAAAACATTTATCCTTTCATTATAGCTTTGCTTATGAGGAATGAAAAACATGTTTCATCAATATTCATCACAATAATCATGCACCATCTTGAGAATAAATATGAATGTAATCACATGATCATATACCCAGTGTATCATAAGTAACATCATATTATTTTTTATGGATAAAAAAGATTTCAAAATAAATCATGAATATTTCTCGATGAAATTACCATTTTCATTTTAAAATAACTTATTTAAAAAAATAAAAATTTCCAAAATATTAAGTGAAAATGTTTCCTTTCAAATAAATATAAAATAAAATAATGGATAATTTAAGACAACCAGTATTGATAATGTCAAGGAAAATACTTTATGCATTATATGTCAAACGAAAAAACATCCTTTACACCTTTATAAGAAAGCTCCATATTTGGTTAATGACATGATGATTCCATATAAATAATTATATAGTAATTTAAACATAGGTATAATGGAAATTTATAGATTACATTAAAATTAAAAAAAATCATAATTTTTTTAATTAAAACATGCATATGCAAGGGAAATATTAACGGCCGAATAGAGAAATAAATTCAGTTTTTATTAGAAACATTCTTTCAGTCTATTGAGTAATTAAATTGATAAAAATTAAATTAAAACCTTTAATATCTAAAAATTACCATATTATATCAAAATCCATGTTATTTTTTTGGATGTTATCACATTATTTAATTGTTATAAATTTAAACATAAACAATCCTACTAAAAATGAGACTATATCACAAATCCTAAACCTCTTGCCTGAATTGTAATTTAAGTATTCTAAATATCTATATAATAAATATTAATTTATTATACATATATAATATAAATATATTATTAATTATAATTCAATACATTGTTAACTTTTGACATCATAACACTGGTTCATTAAAAAATATTTTTAAATCAATATTTTGGGAAATAGTTATTTGATTTTTCATGTACGTTTTGGTCTGGTAGTTTGAGTCCTCGTACTTTGATCATGGTTTAAAAATAATTTAGTCATTATATAAATATATCATAAATTAATTATATATACATACCCATTCATAAAGGGTTGATATAGATAATTGAATTACACAATTCATGGAGATGGTAGTTTTTACGTATACATGAATACATTTTTCATTTTATATCATAAATAAAGAATGAAAAATAATATTTCATCATATAATAATAATAATATAATAATAAATATCATATTTATGTTTTTAATCAATCATTATAAACCATCATTTGAGACATTAATGAAAATTTTATTATATCTCTACATGAAAGAGGTAGTCCACCATACATAGAAATGATACTTTCATTTACCATTTGATGGAATTGATCTACAAAATGGGTTTTACAATATCCTAATAATATCTAAGTGCATTTGAATGGATACAGTAGTTTTAGAGAAGGTCTAAGGAATAATAAAATTGAAATATCTCGATTAATTTTTATACATATTCTTTGAAAGACAAAATTTTGCTCAGTCCTTATGATTTGAATGAATGATCGTAGGAGAATAGTGAGAGATCATTCATTAATGGATATAATATAGGATTTTTTGGGCTGCAATTATGAAATATATAATGATCACATTTTATCAATAAGGGTGGATAGGAGGTTCCCTTTTATAGGAGGGGGAGAGGAGACACATAGAATTACTTAAAATATATATTAATAAATAATGCCTCTCTCAAATATAATGCTTTTGAATGACCAATTATTCTTGTTTAAGATATTATAGTCTCTAAATATCTTCAATGAATAATATTTAGAATTTTTTTTATGTTTAATCTGACCCAATTATATTACATTAACCATAGGTAAACCCCTTGTAACCACGACCATGGTAAAAAATATCAATTGAATGTTAATTTTTTTTATTTTACTATATAATCCATTCATTTTATCTGAATCCTTAATGAATAGATATTTATTTAATTTATTATGATAACAATACATTGTGTAAAAAATGTTTTATGTAAAATAACCCCTTTTAAATTTATATGATTTTATAATAATTACATTTAGATCACTAATGTTTGGATAAAGAATAATTTTTTCATATATTTTATAAATAAATTTTATTGAAATATTCTTTCAGTAGTAATAAATATAATTTTTAGATAAAAATAAAAATCATGTTGAATAATTAATTTCTTTGAAAAAACATGTCTTTAATTATTAAATGATTTTTATTAAAATTGAGCTCTTATAAAAATGTTTTTATTATTGTAAAGATATTTAAAAATGTGTTTTATATTATTTATACATTATGATACAATTCTTGGGTTAAAATGATGTACTATATCAGTATGCCATTTAGATGATGGGTTGTGTGTAATGAAATCTATCAAGCACCACAGATTTATTTCATAGGAAATTAATATAAAATATTACAGTTTTATTTTCTACGCCCCCTAAAATGAATTAAGACCTATATATTACATCACAATGAAACTAATAAATGAGGATAATTTTCCCTCATCGCATCTACAGGTTCCCGGGTAGCTTCCTCAAATTTTTGAATCCCATGGAGAACTTTTACCTGGTGAGTAGTCTTTCTCTATAGAGTATTATCACTATAGTACAAGATTTATATAGGATATTCATGATAGGAAATATCATCCTGTAAGGATTTGAACATTGACTTATGTACATGTTACGTATCATATATATATTTCATCTAGATAGATACATGGTAGACAATATAAACCTGAGAGGGGTTGGGTGGAAGCTCCAGGTGATAATATATCATCCTGATTCGATCTAGAATCTCAAAAGAGGCGATATATCTAAAGAAAATTATTACAATGTTATTGAATCTCCTAAATATTATCCATAAATAAATTCAAAAAAAAAATACATTCTCATAATCTTCATATTCCATATCTCAGTAATCATTACCAGCACTACTCTTCAATTATATACTAATTAATTCAATTATGTTCAATGAAATATGATTTATGAATGAATTTTATATGAAAATATTTTAATATGCATACGTAAATTTCCTAAAAAGAAATTTTTTTATGAAAGAAACATATTTTTTCCTTAATAATTTAAGTTAATCACAATTGGTGAATTCTTTTAAGAAAATTTGGTATTTTATATATGGAATAATTTTTTTTAACTTTCTTTTAATATTTTGGTACACAAATAAATATTGTCTTAGGCTAATAAATGAATTTTCTTTCCAAAAAGTAGTTTTCACCACCATTAGTGAAAATTATTATAAATGTATTTCTACCACTTATAGAGTATGAATCATGAAAAATGGATTCTATATTTTGAATAAACATTTTCAAATTGGGTAAATAGGCAAATGTTTTTTCTAGCACAACGAATAGAAACCGCGGTAAAATTTATGGCATCGGTAAAGGGTTTGTTGGGTAAATTGAGGTTAACACTAAGTGATATGGGTGTATTTTTTCATCGAAACACTTATTGGATAAAAGGAATTAGATTATTTTCAAATAGGGTCTAATTTTATTTTCTTATTGGGAACCCTTCCATGAAAATTAATCATATAAATTTGAAAGAAAAGAGAGTTACAAAGTGGCACTCTATAAGATTTAATTATCTCTTATGTTTTTTTATTGGAACAAAAGAGAATTATGAATGATTATACTTTTCCATTTTGAAGAAAATTAAATTATATTCATTATGGAAATTTATTTGTATTTCATGTTGGTTAATTACTATCTTATATTCCTAGGAAATAATAATATAATATATAATAATTTATTATAAAAATTTAATAAATGATATTAAAAATATTAAAAGTAATGTAATTTTAGTGAGATATAGTGTTACATGATTATTATAGATAAATTTTTAATATTAGTGTTTTTTATATAAAATATATGTTATTTCAAAAATCGTATTTATGTTTTTTTGTCAAATTAAATAAGTTGTGTCAAAATTTACATGAATGAAATTTTACAAAAATATTATTTTACTAAATTACTTAAAAAAAATTTAGATAGAGTTACATAAGCAATAAATATGTATCAAAAAAGTCATTCAATTAATTTATGATTAAATTGTTAACTTTTAAGGAAAATTATATCCCTCTACGAGTGAAAACATAGTTACCATTTTTTATGATAAAAAAGGTTAACGATGTGGTGAAACTAAATGGTAAAGTTTAAAACAACACTAAATAATGTGAAAATTATATTTTTAATAAAAATAAATCATAATCCTATCTTATATTCAAATATATACCAACTTGGTATAATTTTTATTTATAATTAATTTATTATAAGTTAATCTTTTATGAAATTTGAGATGTTCCCCTCAACACAATTATTAAGGTCCACCATCTTTTCTCTTCATCAAACTATTTTTATCCCTCTAGCTCGACCATAACCTATAAAAATACCTTCAAATAGCCTCATTATAGAGACTATTATCATTTATAAAACCATACAAATGATATTTAAGAGGAAATCTAATGTTTTTCATTCAAAGAATAGGTAATCTCCATCACTGGTAACTTTTTTATATCTTCATTATGTCCTCTAAATCTATTGTATTTATCATATAATAATAAATCAATACTTTTAAATATATTTAAATTATATTATGATTTTTAAATAATCATTATCGATACTCCTTCCCACAAAATGGGATTTGAAAGTATCGTTCGTGCATACATAATGATTACCTTCTCCACATAGAAAGAAAATTCATTTTCGACAACCATATCTCAAGGATGGTTATTATGATGGTTTAAAAAATTATATGTGATAATTATGAAATACTTATACTTTTATAATCATAATATTAAATATAATCACAAAAATTATTAACTGTTGGAATGAAATAATGATGCTCACGCATATGTGTGGACAACGACATCCATTAAGCGATTTGATTATTTTTTTATTCAGTTTTACCTTGATTGTAATAACGATAATTTTAATGAATATATAAAATATATGTGGTATAATAATGATCCGGTAAAGGTGTATAAGAATTTACCTTTACTTTCATCCATCCTTTATAATGTTATGATAGTGTTCATGCTTACATACGACCTACACCTTTATGGATAATATAATTTATTTTTCAACCTCTATAGATATGGATGGATCTAAATATGTATATAATGAACATATAATATATTTTGGTTAAGATAAAATTATTATATATTATGGAACCAATATTAATGTACATGGTCTAAAACAACAAAATGATATTATAGATGAAAAATTATGTTGATATCACCTGAAAAAGCGGTTTCAATACAGAATCATTAATAAAATTGGTATAAAAAGTTAAATTAAATCATTTATTGTATGATATATATGAGTAGGGTTTTGTAATAAATTTATAATAAATATATATTTGTTATATTAGAGGCTCAAATATTATTGAATAATGGTGAGACTTGAGATAATGAATTTTTGTCTAACATATATTTTTATGAGATGCATGCCATATTCACCACTTGAATCATTTATTTGGTATATATAATACTCTTGAATTAATTTTAAGATTGTTAATATGGAATTTATGTGTATTTATATACATATAATGTTATTTATTTCATGGGGATTATGATTCAAATGTTACTAATGGGGTAAATGTTTTATGGCAAAATCTCATTGTTTAACTGGATATTTATAAAGGAGTTTCTCATGATGAAATATTATGATATAACTCTCAAGTATCTAATGTGTATGATTTTCCTCGAGTAATGTCATTAAAATAAATGTTTTTTTCATTTCCATAAACTTATGGTTTAAAAATACCAATAATACATTTCTATGTAAATTTAACATTATTTATCTCTACGACCGAAAAAAACATTATATTCCATAATAATGTTTTTAAAAAAGTATTCAAAGACAATTTTTGATGTTAAATAGTGATTTTTGAACCTAATTATTAAGTATGATTTAATTTTTAATTTCATTTTGAAAGGATTCATCTTTTTATATTTTAAACAAGGTACTTTTTTGATTTTTAACAATAAAATGTGAATGAAATGTTTTATTATAACGTACACTGCATGAAATAAATTCCCAACCATCATGACTGCTAAATTATATCAATATTATTTTATTCATTTGAAGGGATATTTTCATAAAAAATTATTTTGAAAATATATTGTTAATTTTACTAGTATACTTAATAGCTATTATTACAGTGAAAATGATATTTTCCTAAATAATTATTTAACGATCTTAAGATGGTATTTCAATTCATCAAAGAAAAAAATACCTAGATTTCACCTATTCATTAATGGATGTTCCATGGATACCATACTTATACATTATATGGATCGTTTATTCTTATGACTATAATATATTTATGTAACCTATTTTTTCTGTGGGTTACACTATGTTGAAATGATGAAAATTACATGAAACGCTTTTGTTTCTACGGGTTATGCTATAATGAACTATTTATGAACCCACTTATTATCATGGGTTTTGATATGATGAATATATTTTGACCTTATAGAATACATATGTATACAATATATTAGGTGATGGATGGGCCATGAATTATTTAACCCCCAAATGAATTGGATATGGATTTATATGTCATGAGATATATAGGACACAAATAGGGAGTGAATTGAGTTCAATTGGATTGTTTATCCACTGCGATTGTATTGGGAATAAATCTTGATGACTAAAATGTTTTGGGGAGTGACCCCATTCTATTATAATAGTCTTGGTAGTGATCCTTGATTACTTTGATGATTTCATGAGTGAACCCAATCCAATATGATATCCTTATAAGTAATCAATTTATACTAAGGACAATATTTTTTGTTTCTATGTGTATTCCACAAACTCGTATTATATACCATTGTTATTTTCCCATGAATCATGTAATTTTATTTCTATGTGATTCTTGTCTTATGAATGCCAATATTTAATCTATTACTAATAATTATGATATATGATATACATGGTATTCTTTTAAAATGGTTTTTTAATGTTATCATATCCTTATCCTCATGTTATGCTTTAATGATCTTTAATATATAACTTTTCTAACATTTCTGAGAATTTCTGATCAACCCGTTCTTATGTTTAATTTCTCCGTGCTTTGATGAAATATTTTATGTTTGATGAGACTAAAATGGTGCTAGTTTTGAAGAACTGAGTGGCATATTTTGTTGATATTTTATAAATCGTTTGTCTTTTTATCCCTGTTTCTAAAGACACTATAATTTTACAGTCCTAAATTGTTTTTTATAACTAAATTAAAATTAAAATATTATCAATTAATCTCTACGTATGTAGAGTCTTGATTAACATAGATGGTTTCATAGGAGGGTATAGTTAACCTTTAGAAACTAGTATGGGAAAACTATAGTGAAAACATTGGGGATAATTCTATGTATCGAACAATATCCTAAAGTTTTGTTGATGATCATTAATGAACAGATTAAGATTGAGGTTACAAAATTTAAAACATGGTGTTTTAATTTGGACATCCTATAAGATATTTTTCTTGATTCCTCAATACGATTATTTTTACTAACATTATGATATTTGGTTTTAGTTAATAGATGGGACCAAGAGAATTAATATTAACATTAACAAACAATATAATGATTGTCCTCATGAAAAAAAAAATTTAACTGGGAAATGGAATGAAAATCCTTGTGAAAATTTATAATCATGCATCCTATTATATAATTAAAAACATCAATAGAAGTGAGTTTCTTGAAATATCTTATAAGAGGAAGATCAAGTTAAATGAAAAATATAGAGGAATGAGGATTTATCTACCTACAAGTTTATAATGTGGTAAGAATCACTAAATTGAATGTCTCAAAGGAATTTGAAGATGTTTCATATATATAAATTAAGGGAATAAAATAAATAATATCCAAAAAATGAATAATTCTATAAAATAACATGATGTGAATCCTATGATACCATTTATACTTTAATTATTAATGTGTGTGGAATATAGAAATTATTTCAGGTAATTACGTCTTTTAATAGTTTACTCTATGAACTAGGAAGAACCTTTTTTATACCAATAATTGAGTTAAATAGGATGATGTATTTAAGTATTTTGATTCAAGAATTATGTTCAAAATGTATTTTTATAGATGATGTTTTGGTTATAAGAAACATGAAATATTAATAGATTATGTTAGTTTTTTAAACATATATGTCTTTATGTAATATTAACTAAAGAGTAATAGATACCATCATGGTTTTATGAGTTTAATAGATTGTCATAATTTTAACATACTGGGAAATTTTTTTTGGGGTTTATGTGATGAGATTTTAATATATGTAATGAAATTTTGGGGGAAATTATATTTGGATGAAGTATATGAAACCCTTACATTCAACATGATGTATTATTCAATGAATAATGATATTATAATTTGGTTAATATTGTTGATATTATTTGGTGTTTATATAATATTTTATGATTATGTTTATTTTTATGTAGTTTTGGCATAATTATTTTGATGTTATGATAATTATAATAATATATATTTTATAGAATGGATAACCTGACACATTTCGAAATTCCATAGGGATTTAACCCACAATTGATGTGTGACATGGGTGAAATTCCTACAGTTAGCACACATGGTGTCTTGTTTAGTATGAAATTTAATTTTTTTAATTGATTGATCGATAAGGATTATTCTGATTTTGGGAACACGTTTTTTTGCACAGAGATACCCTTGTGATTGAAATGTTATTTGTTGATTAATGTTATTTCATAATAATTCCACTACGTTGAGAAACTTATTTTGTTTTCGTGTAATAACATTATGGGATTTTATTTTGGTTATAATGTTTTAATTTACTTTTGGAATAATATTTTACATTATCATGGATTTATTGTGATTCAGGTTATTTAAGGAAATGAATGGAATATATTTGATATTATAGAATTAGGGCATATATATTCTTGGCACAGGACATTAAGAGTTGTTGATGTGATTTGGACATAAATGTTAAATTTATATTCAAATTTTATGTGATAAATATATTCTAATACATTGGTTTTAATCTTAGTCAGAAATGTTTTTTATGAATTATTGAATGGTATAAGATGAACATTGGGTTTTATTATTCAAAATTTGTGGTTAATGTTGTATTTCTTTATATTATGGTTTGATAGTTTTGAGAATTATCCGGTAATAACCATTTTGGATTTGGTTAATTTATATTATTTGAAGGAATATCGTGTTATCATTTTATGAATTATGTGATACATTTGAAGTAGATTTTATTTCTTCAATCATAAAAAATATATCTCAAATACTCATTATTCGGAGAAAAATATAGGTTTTTGGAGGAAATTGGTTAAAGGATGAAATTCTAATTCATATGTACGTATATTTCCAAATTTATATCTTATTAGGAGAATTAATTCATAAAAAATATCTAAATGTCACTTTTTTTACAACTACTATTAGTTCTGATGAATTGATAGTCTTTTCACACATCATGGATTTATGGTTTAGTGGTGGTTAACTTTATCATGGACCTATTATATGTCAGTCTATATTTTCCCTTGGGAATTTTTTTCCTCTATAATGTCCATATTTTCACCTCCACATAATGTTACCCTATCTCTGACCATTGATATGTGTTTTTCATAATAACCTTCATATTTTTCGTTCTCTTTTATCAATATGATGATTTATTGACCCTTTTTTATGATTTTGGTTTTCAACCAAAGAAATTTCAATATCAAAATATGTTAATACTAAGAAAAGATCAAATTATGAAAAAAAAATTATTAATGGTGTGGGGGAGAATATAAAACCCTACTATTGAAAATTAATAACATTTTTATTGGAAATGTATACAACATGTAACACATAGATTAAAAAATATATATTCGACCATTATACCTTTGCCATTGAATATGAAGGTATGAATAGAAACAACCTCATTATGATATATATATATATATATTGACTATTTCTTATGAAATAAGAGTTCTATTTTTAAAAAAGTTATTTTGTTCTTAAAAAATATTATTTTCCAAAAAAATTAATATTTATGATTTTTCTGAGAAACTATTATTTTTAATTATTTTAATATTCTAAAAATTATTTCCTAAAATTAAATAAAATGCTTAAGTCATCTTACTTAAATCATCATAGAATAAATTTGATTATATTTTTTGAAATATATTACATTCCAATGAATAATGAAAATTAAGGATTTTGATTAAAACCAAAAAATCAAGAATATATTGAGGAACATTTTTTTAACAAGGTTTCAATGTAAAATATATTTTATTATATTTTAAAAAACCAGATTTATTTCACTAGAAACAATTTTATGTTTAATTTGGTCTAAGAACAATTTTATTTATGAAAGACAATTTTTTGAAAAAAACAAACTTTTTTTATGCGCAGAATGTGTTTTAAAATTAATTAGTTAATCTAATCACTATAGGTGAATTATTTTAACTGAAAAATATTATATTATATATTAAATAAATATTTTTTCTTTTATTTAATATTTTATGATAATATTAAACAATTTTTTATGTTTAAAAATGAATATTTCTAAATTGTTGTGTTCATTTATTTTTTTATAAATATTTTAAATTTAATTTATGTCACATATAGAATTTAAATCAAGAAAAATGTATTCTTTATTTAAAATAATGAGGTTAAAATTTGGTAGATATACCCCCCTTATATGTAATCATTATGAACTGTAACTATCGTAAAATTTATCACCATAGTAAAGGGTAAATCTTGTTAAAGTTAGTTAGATAAGGCCATAACATTTCATCAAAAATATTAATGGATTAATTAACATATAACCTTTTCAGTATATGCTCTAAATATATTTTTTTAATGGACACTTTTCTGTAAAAAATAACTCTATAATTTTTAAATCAGAGAATGTTACAAAGTTTCTCTTTATTAGGTTTAAATATCTCTTCTTTTTCACATAGGTGAAAAATAAATTTATGAACCAATATAAATTTATATTACGTGAATAATAAAATTATTTTAATTTTTACAATTTTTTTTTATTTTTTCAATTTTATAATTTCCATATGTTCTTTCACAACACTCATACAATATTTATTAAAATTATTTGAAAATTAAAATAAATTATTTAAATAATATTGGAAGTAAAATAATATGATTGAGTTATAGTGTTCAATAAATTTTATTGACGAATATGAATTATAATTTATTTTTTGTGGAATTATATTTTAATTAAAAAATCTTAGGTTGTACTTTTTAAGCCAAACTAATTTAGTAGTATCAAAATTGACATTAATTAAAATTTTGAAAAAATTTGTTATTAAATATTTAAAAATTATAAAAATAATCAAATAGAATAATTATGATAATTTATGAATACAAATTTCATCCATTTTTAATTTATGAATAAATATAAACCCAATAATTAAAATGATTTTGTCTATGTGTGATAATAATATTACTGTGGTTAATGTCAAAAATAGGATAGCTAAGGGGTTAAAATTTTTTGCTTTTAAACAAAACTAAAAGATTTTAATATTCTATAGTTTTAAGGTATTAAAAATATATTATATAATATATTCTAATATAAGGAAATTTAGTGGAATTTTTATTGATAATGATTTTTCTATAATTTAATCTTCTAATACATTATAAAAGTTCCACTCACTTCAATTATCAAATTCCACCCCTCTATTCTCCATTTAAATTTTTTTTATCCCCCTAGACTGATCATAAAATTCTAAAATTATGCCCAAATTATTTATCGACATTCTATATGTGTTCATATTTAAAAAAGAAAAACCTAGGATCCATAAAAGGATATCTAAAACTGTTCTTTCAAAGAAGAGGTAATCGCCCTAACTGATCAGTTTATGTTTTTAGATCATCATTATATTCTATAAATAAATTTTATTTCTCATAAAAAATAAATTATATATCCTAAATATTATTAATTTTTTTTATAATTATGAAATAATCATTTTAACCCATCATTATCATTTAATGGGAAGTGGATATATCACTTGTGCATACATATGGCTTACTATCTATATGTCTTGATTCACATTTTTTTCCAACATTAATATGTCATTAATGGTTATTATAATGGAATTAAAATTTATATATGATAAATTTGACATAATTATGATTTTGGAATTATAATAATACTTTTATATCTTACCTTCAAGTTCATTGGAATACAATATTGTCACTTTTGTATACATGTGGACTACCACCTCCATGAAACTATGTGATCTATTTTTCTGTTCTGTTTTACTTGAACTGTAATAAGTATATATTAAATGAATATAAAGTTTCTATTTATGATATATTAATAATTATATATTTGTGAATTGTTTTTTAACTTTTCTTCATTACATGCATTGAAAAGTGAAGGCAATGTCCATGCGTATGTACGATATACTATCTCTATACATGTTGTGATTAATTTCTCTTTCATAATGATTATGGAAGAAAAAAATATTTATATAATTAAAATATATTAAATTTTAATCATGATAAAAAAATTTATATGTTATGGAATAATTATAAATGTAAATGGACCAAAACTACCAAACCAAAATGTATAAGAAAAATGAAGCTAGTATCACAAGTTACTGTGATTTTAATGAAGAATCGTTAATAAATATGAGATAAAAATTTATAAGTAAATAAAATATGATATTATATATTTTATTATTATTACTTAATAAGCTTACAAAAAGTCAATATTCATTATAATTATGTTTCAAACAATAATAAGGAATAGAGATGCATGAGGTAAAGGGTTTTCATCTCACTTTTATTTTTATGAGACACATTCCATATTCACCACTAATTTCATTTATGTGGGGTATATAATTCCTTTGAATGTATCTTATTATTTT
This sequence comes from Viscum album, assembly GCA_963277665.1. Taxonomy (NCBI): domain Eukaryota; kingdom Viridiplantae; phylum Streptophyta; class Magnoliopsida; order Santalales; family Viscaceae; genus Viscum; species Viscum album. The sequence continues at coordinate 620,127,390 of OY728150.1, read as the reverse complement.
AATTATTTAATTTATTTGGATTTAAAAATATATCAAATTTACTTTCTTTCAGAGGTATAGTGTTGCAAAAGTTACATGAGGGATAATGGTTTTATGTCATAATATAATTGTTTATCGTGATTGTTTAAGATTAGATTTTAGATAAAGATATATTATTATCAACGTCATAATAACGACAAGAATTTTCAGATCCTATCATAATTTATTGAAAATAAAATTTTCCCTTTATATTCCACAACTAATGTAATCAATATAATGAAAATTAATTTGTATGGAAAATTGAATTTACTTCTCTCTTCTTTCCAAAATAAAATTTCTTACTTATATATGTTTTATAATTTTTTTAAAGAATTATCTTTCTATTGTACATTGATTTGATAGTTACATTATTACCCATGTATAAATTATTAAAAATATTTAAATTAATCATATTTTAAATTTCTGTATGAGGTTCTTTTTTTGAAATTTTATTAAAAATATAATGAAATGTTTATGAATGGAATTTCATGCCATCATGAAAACTAAATACAATAATGATTATTATAAATGTTTAAAAATATATTTCCATAGAATTTTTTTTTCAATCTATTTTTTGAATATTTATTTTTTTAAATCATTTTTTACGTGGAAATTATATTTTCCTTGAGGATGATTTAATTAACTTGTAATGGAATTTATATTCATAATAAAATCATGGGTTTAACATATTCTTTACTAGGAATATGATTAATGGATATAATCCTTATTTTTTATCAAGATAGTTAATGATCATGGTAATAATATACATATGAATTATCTTAATTTTCTGTGGGTTATTCTATGAAGAAATGATTAAATGTTAATGAAATCTATTTCTTTTTAACGAGTAATGATATAATGAAATGTTGATGAAACCAAAATATTTTCATAGGTTCTAATAGGATGAATATTTTATGATCTCAAGGAACACATATGATTGATTTTAATTTTGTGATAGGTGTTCCAAGAATCATATATCTCTCCAATGCATTGAGTAATGATTGATATTAGTAAATGAATATATCTTATAAGAGAATATTGGGAGTGATCCATGATAACTATAAAGTATTATGGTGTCAAAACTATCCACGTTTATATTCATAGGAGTGAAACATAACTATTATGATTTTTTAGGGATTACAACCAATCCACTATGATAGACCTATAAGTGATCCTTGGCTTATAAGGACATGAATTTATATTTTATTAGAATCCCAAACACTCATGCCTTATTGTAATGTTATTCTCTCATGACTCTTGTTCATTAATTCCAATATTATTAAGGTATTATGAAAATCCAAACCTTTTTCCATTAATCAAAATTATTATATATGATATGTAGGGAATTGTTTTCAAATGTTATGAAAAAGTTCTCAAACACATAAACTCATGTAATGTTTAAGTGATAATTTATATGTCCCTTGTCTTCCGATTCTAGAATCATAACTCCCCACTTTCTTATGTTTCCATTCTCTAGGTTATGATTTTTTTTATTATAGTGTATCTGAAAAGGGTGATAGTTATGATGAAATATGTGGAACAACATGAAGATATTTTCTAATCTAGTTTTGTAGGAGTAAAATGTTTCACAGAAACTAGACCATTATAGTACAAATACATGTTTTTTATAATCAATTTCAGATTAATATTATATGATGAAATATCTATGTATTTAATGTCTTAGTTTATATATATTTTTATTTACAATTATACGAAACATAAAATAATTAATGATAATAAGTCACAAGGTAATATAATTTATATATGATCATGTCATAAAATAGAAGAATAATGTGTGGAAAATCATAATCATGGATAATGTATTCCAAGGATACCAACCAAGGGATTAATCCCATGTTAATATTGTCCAAACCCCCATTGTACCTACATCGAGATTGTGATAACCTTATATGTATCATATTTTGGATTGGGATAACCTCACGAGTACACTCTTTTGGTCTTGGAATGACCTCTAATATACCCTATTTTGGTATTTGGAAAAATTCCCAAGTACACTTTGAACCCAAAAACATTAAAATTTATCCATTTCATTGGATGGATATAAATGACCCGCCTATCACATAATAATATCCAATTCATATATGTTACAAAAGATCATTTAAACAATTATCCTTTAATTGTACCTTTGCTTATGAGGATTTAAAAACAAGTTTCATCAATATTCATCAGAAAAATCATGCACCATCTAGAAAATAAATACGACTGGTATCATATCATATACCCAGAGTATCATAAGTAATGTCAAATTATTTTTTTATAGATACATAATGATTTCAAAATTAAACATGAATATTTCTTGAGGAAATTACCATTTTAAATTTGAAATATCTTATTTAAAAACAAAAAATTTACAAATTATTAATGGAAAAATTATCCTTTCAAATAAATATGAAATACAATAATTGATAATTTAACCCAAATAGTATTCATGAGGTCAAGAAAAATCCTTTCTGTGTTATATGTCAAAAAAAAATCATTTACACCTTTGCAAAAAATCTCCACCTTTGGATAATGAAATGACGATTCTATATAAAACATTCTATAGTAATTTAAACATGGGTAGAATTTAAATTAATAAATTACTATAAAATTCTAAAAAAAAGAAATTTTTTTATTGATAATCTGCACATAGAAGAGAAATATTATCGGCTGAATAGAGAAATAAAGTCAGTTTTTATTAAAAACATATTTCAGTCTATTGAGTAATTAAAGTGATAAAAATTAAATTAAAACATTTAATATCTATAAATAACCATATTAGATGAGAATTCATGATAATTTTTAGGATTTTATCACATAATTTAATTATTATAAATTTTTACATAAGCAATCCTAGTAAAAATGAGACTATAACATAAATCTTATTACTCTTGCCTGAATTGTAATGTAAGTATTTTAAATGTATATATAATAAATTTTAATTTATTATATATATATAATATAACTATATTATTAATTATACTTCAATAAGTTGTTTACTTTTAACTTATATCACCTGTTCATTAATTTTTTTTAAATCATTATTTTAGGAAATAACTATTTGAATTTTCAGGTACGTTTTGGTTCTGTAGTTCGAGTCCTTGTACTTTGTTCATGGTTTCGTAATCATTTTTTCATTATGTAAATATATCATATATTAATTATATACATATATATAATCGTAAATAAGGGTATATATAGATAAATGAATCACACAATTCATGAAGATGGTAGTTCGTACATATACATGAATGAATTATTCATTTTCTATCATAAATAAAGAATGAGAAATAATATTTCATCATTATAGAATAATGATAATATAATAAATATCCTATGTATGTTTTTAATCCATCATTATAAACTATCATGTGAGACCTTGATGAAAATTGTATTATATCGCTACATGAAGGAGGTTGTCCACACATACTCACAAAGGATACTTTCGTTTACCAATTGATGGAATTGAGCTAGAAAATGGGTTTAAAATTATCATAATAATATCTATGTGCTTTTTAATGGATACAATAGTTTTAGATAAGGTTGATGATGAAATAAAATTGAAATATATTGATCAATTTTTATACCTCTTCTTTGACAGAAAACATTTGGTTTAGTCCTTTTGATTTGTATGATTGGTCGTAGGAGAATACCAAGAGATCATTGATTAAGGGATAGAATATTGGATTTTTTAGTCTGGTATTATGAAATATATAATGATCCCATTTTATCAATAAGGGTGGATTGGAGGTTCCCTTTTATAAGAGGGTGAGAGGACCCACATAGAATTACATAAAATATATAACAATAAATAATGTGTCTCCAAAATATAATGCTTTTGAATGACCGATTATTTTAGTTTAAGATATTATAGTCTCTAAATATCTTTAATTCATAATATTTAGAATTTATTTATGTTTTATCAAACCCATTTATATTACATTAACCTTAGGTAAACCCCTTGTAACTCTAACCACGATGACAATTGGTTTTACTATTTTACTATTCATTATGACAAAAAAGTGGGCTCATTAAAATATGTTTAAATGATAATTAAATTTATTTAATTATTTCTATAATTTTATTAATTTTATATAAACTATTTTTTATAAATAGGTCTGTAAAACATAATAAAGCACAATTTTTAGAAAAATGAATTTTTAACCATAAAATAGAATTTACCTTCATTCCATGCATAGTAAAAACTATCAATTGAATGTTAATTTTTTATTTTACTAAATATTCCATTAATTTTATTTAAATCCTTAATGAAGAGATATTTATTTAATTTATTATGATAACAAAATGTTGTTTAAAAAATTGTTCATGAAAAATAACCCCTTTTAAATTTAAATGATTTTATAATAATTACATTTAGATAAATAATGTATGGATGAAGAATAATATATTCATATAGTTTATAAATAAATTTAATTGAAATATTCTATCAATAAGAATAAATATACTTTTTAGATAAAAATACCAAACATGATGAAGAATCAATTTCTATGAAAAATATGTCCTTAATCATTAAATCATTTTTATTAAAATTTAGCTCTTATAAAACGGTTTTTATTATTATAGTAATATTTAAAATTGTGTTTTATCTTTTTTATACCCTCTAATACAATTTATGGGTTATAACTATGTACTATATCAGTACTTCATTTTGATGAGGGGTTGTTTGTAAAGAAATCTATCAAGCCCCACAGATTTATTTCAAAGGAAAGTAATATAAAATATTACGGTGTTTCATTATACCCCCCTAAAAAAGAATTCTTACCTATATATTACCTCAAAATGATACTAATAAATGGGGATACTTTTTCTTCATCACATGTATGGGTTCCCGGGTAGCTTCCTCAATTTTTTGAATCCCATGGAGAACTTTTACATGGTGAGTAGTCTTTCTCTGCAGAAGTTTATCGCTATAGTTCAATATTTCTATAGGATATTAATTATAAGAAATATCATCCAATATTAGTATGAACATTGATTTATGTACATATTATGTATCATGCATCTATGTCATCTAGAGAGATACATGGCACCCATCATAAACATGAGAGAGGTTTGGTGGACACACAAGGTGATAATATATAATCTTAATCTGATCAATAATCTCAAATGAGATGATATATCTAAAGCTAACTATTACCAGGTTATTGAATCTCATAATTATTATCCATGGAGACATTTACAAAAATACATTCTCAAAATCTTCATATTCTATATCTCACTAATGATTACCAACACAACTCTTCTTTTGACATTGTGATGACTTGATGTGATAATAAATGGATGTCACCTTCTATATCATTTCCTTCATTAGACGAGGTACCAAAATTTTTAGTTCTCGGACATCATCCCTACATGTTTGAGTTCAATATGTATTTCCATATAGGGATTCATAAAGACCAATTTTACTACTCCTGTGAATGATTTTTTATAATAGATTCTGACAAGATGAACAGGTTAATCTCAAACATCTTTAAAATATAAATAATATGATCTTAGAATATCCTATAGGATTTTAATGGTTCTATAGAAATGAAAATGTCTCTAAATATGATATTTAGTACAAAAACACAACACAATATCTTGACCTTACCAAAAAAAATCCTTAGAACGTCGAGGTAAACTGTGTATCTCAATCAAATACAATAAATTGTTATATCCTATAAAACATTACCAATTATTTGATATATATTATATCAATAAAAGAAAGAAAAAAAGATTCTTTGACAGTAATTATATGTGTTGAATTTGTAAGTATATCAACTATTACCCAAATAACATGATGACATTCATATGTTTTAGGGAGTCTAATAATGAAATCCATGAGATTTTTTTTCATTTTCATCATAGTATGGGTATTGGTTATTATATCAATATTGAAATCTATCTATTAGCCTTATCCTTTGATCATATGAAGCCCCGAAATTCAAATTCTACAATATATATCTTCATGTTTTCCCACCATAAATATTTTTTCATATATTTATTCATATTTATAAATCTAAGATTAATTGAGAATTATGTACACCTACCTTATTATGATATACTATCATTAAAGTCTATATATAAAGGACACATACTTAGTTGATGGACTATATCATGCCATGATAATAAAGGAATAAATTTGAAACATTTATCACCTTCTTTTTCTACTATAAAACATCCTTCTGAACCTATGTAATGTTCACATGGATATATTGGGGAACATTTATTCTTGAATGATTTGTCTTTTCCCTTTATTTTAGATTTAATTTAACATCCTTTACTTATGTATAAATATTGGTTATTTTTTATATCTAAATCGTAGATAAGATTTGATGATCATTTCGACTCAATGTATGTCCCACCTTGTATTCTTTTCATGTGTTGTAATTAATTGAGTTTTTATAATATTTAATCAAATATAATTGTATTACCTTTAGTGTATTTAAATCTTTCTTTGGGAATATATACATTAAAATTTTATAATCAGTATATATGTTAGACGTTTCCACATAATGATAAATCCTAAAAATCATTAATGCATAAATAACTACATGTTTTTTCAAATCTAGTGTTGGGTAATTTTTATAAGGAACATGAAATATATGATATGCATAATAAATGAATATTTAATTCTTCCTAAGAATAAAACACTGCACCATATTTGATACATCACTTTAAATCATAATCACCTCTCTATTATAGTATAGTGTGAGCATAGTGACATATACCAACCTTCTCTTCAGTTTATTGAAATTTTAGTCATATTCATCTATATAATGTAACTTTACTAACTTATAATTCATATTGATTAGTATATTTAATATTCTTGATAAATTCAGAAAAAATAAATTGATAATATAATTTTAATACCATAAAAAATGGATATCATTCAATGTGCTTAATCAATGAGAATTTTGGAAAACTTCTATCATTGATGGATCCACCAATATACCCTCACCTTAAATTATAATACCCTAAAATGAAATATAATATAGTCAAAATTCTCATTCCATATGGTCTTTAGTATAATCCTTATGTTATCTGAAGGCTTTTACTTTGTCTTAAAATATATATGATTTTTTTATAAATTCAACCATGAAATGATTAAGGTAATATATATGGACTATGTTTATTAAATCCTTGAAGATTATGGGCCAAACAATAGATTACCAATGTAATAAAAATTAATTCATAGCGAACATACCTTGTACACACTATTTTCTTAGGTATTCCTTCACATTTGACCCTCAATTGACCTTATCTAGATTAAAGATCAGTCACGGAAAAATATTGAGCTACTCATAATGGATTAATCAAATCATAAAAAATGGTAGATGATTTGTTATACTATTATGATCTAGAAAACAAATATAGTCACATTGATGCATATTTTTACCTTAAAAAAGAATATGGTCACCTCATGTTGATAAACTAAGACAAATGAATCCCTTATCAATATTCAACTCGGGTTTGAACTTCAATTCCAACAACACAATTAAGAGAATTCTATATAGAATCATTGAAATATGTGTACCACCATGTATATAAGATCTGAGATCTTTATTAAAGTATAATTTTGTTTATATTTTAGTTTAATTCCTTTATTTTTTTCAAATAATTATTTTACAATGTTCATGAGAATGCTTCGGAGGTGTTCTAAAGGTTTATGGAATGAACATGGAGGAAAAAGAAGTTTGTGGTCACGTTTCATGGTTTCCACATGGTTAGTGAAATCCTTTCAGATCATCCCTGGTAACAATTAACCCTTAGATAGAACCTTTCACATATTTAATATAGGGTTAATCTAACCATTTAGAACAACTAAGAAACTATGAAAAAGGGGTATTTTAGGATAATAGTACACAAACGACTTTCACACGGGTTGGAAAACCGTGCTGGTAAACCATGCATCCCAGTAAAGTTGATAAATTTAAAAAAATTCAAATTATTGGATTTCAGACCCCACTTGGGATTTACTCCGTTATTCACCCTTTTAACAATATTGATGAACCAAACCACCCCTGAGATTCCACGGGTGATTCTCCCTCATCTCTTGGTCGATTGTTGTGTCTTTAGTCGTTAATCGAAGATCCAGGTAAGGCTAATCTCCTTCTTGCTTCTTTTTTTGGTTTATGGTTCAAATTTATTCTTTATATCCTTATGATGCTCTAAAATTCTTATTTTATAATGACATCTATGTTGATACTTCCATGGGTTGTTGAATTGGGATCCAATTCCTTGATTAGGTGTGTGTTTTCCAATTATTCCAAGGTATGTGGTCTACAAGTTATATCCCATCATTTTTTTTGAGATTTGTGCATTATTTTTTTTACGTTGTTTCCCCTTATTGTGTTTCGATCATTTAATGAGTTTTGGTGTAATAGAAGTATAGATGATTAATGGAAACCATCATGGTCTCAATGGGACACATGGAAGCTGACTTTAACTTTGTAGGAACACCCATGGGGTGCGCTGATACTTTCCAAACATATATGTTATCAAATGATGAGAAAGGATTCCTTGTGACAATGTATATTACTTGATAATCATGTTGAAATGTTGAATGTGAGTGAAAATTAATTATTGACATGTGGATATGCTTAGTAATTGATTAATGGATTTTTTGGCATGGTAATATAAATGGGATAAATTAATTAATGGGGATTGTGCCTGGTGTCTAATGAATTATGTTGAAAACCATATGATGGTGGTTCTATGAGAAATGTTGACACAAGGGATATATAATGGATTGTGAATTGTTGAATATGGTTAATTGGTTTAGACTTGGGAAAGAGAATTGGGCCACTGGGTTATGTAGTGTCAAATTGAATTGGGAATGGGCTATGGCATGAAATTGAATCTCGTGTTGACTGTAGTGAATCATGATATTTATTTTTATTATTTGTAATTTTTGTGATATGGTTTGTGTATAGTGAATGGATAAATAAACATGTGGACATAGATTAGTGGTGGGATAAAGAATTGATTCTCCTCCCAAAGGTAGGGTTGGACTGATGATCTAACCTAACCGGGAATGCACAGGTTGGGGAGTCGGGCTGATGAACTATACTAAAAATTCTTGTATTATATGAAAATACCTGGAAATATGCTCTAAGGTAGGTGCGAGGATTACATGATATGCCCATCCCTAATGAGATTGGGACTTAACGTGTTATCTTATGCAAAATGATAAATTCCATGAATGTAGTGTAAATTATATAAATGTATAACTCATGGATTACTTGTTATAGGTGAACTAAATCACAAGATTATGTACGGAATGAACATTGATCAATAATCATAATAGTAATAGAAATGTAGAGAATGGTTAATGAGTGTCCCTTAAACTTTATTTCCTTTACTTCCGGATTATTTATACTTTCATGCACTATCTTTCATACTGGATATTTTGTAGACACCGTTGGTGGTTACCTAATGAGTTGTACTCACACCCTTCTTGGGCATCTATTGGGAACCCGAGTAGATTTCATGCTTTTAGGTCATGAAAATGGAAAGGGCCCTATGCATGGGAGTTGAGTTGGACATGGGTCATGCCTAGATGATGTTCCCAACATGGAGTCTAAACCATTTTGGGGTTTCTACGGTTGTTTTATTTTGGGTTTTAATAACTTGGCATTGTAGCATGACATGACATATTTACTTTAGATTGTGGTTCTACCCAGTTTGGGATATGTTTCAATATTCATGTAATAGGTTGTTTCATGTTTTTTCCACTAAATATATTGTGATCTACACTGGGTTAATGGGATAATGATGATATATTCTCCTCACTTATCTAATCTATAATCTCCGTTCTAGTTAAAAACTCTAATTCATGGGGAGGTGTTCTTGTGGTCATGTGATAACCCAGATTAGAGAATTAGTTTAGTAATACCTGGGTAAGGGGTGTTAAAATGTTGTATTAGAGGAGTTATAGTCCCTTTCTCACTATTTTTGTATGTTATACATGATATTAGGGTAGTTTTGGGCCTTCGTAATGAGTTTGTGCCTAGGAGTAGCTAACTAATGTGTGGGGGAAAACCCAAGTTGCTTTGAGAGGGAATTGTTTCTCTTATTGTGTGTTGTTAAGTTTGATGATATTTCACCATTGGGTGATTCACATGTGGTGTGGTGTGAGAGATTTATGATATTTTTCTGATCACCAAAATGACACGAGTTTGTTTATTCATGCATCATTAAAGGAACTTACATATATAAGCGACATGCATCATATCATCAACACACACACACAGGATGAGTGTGCGATACATAATGGGCAGAGTGCATTTTATTTCTTTGAAAATAGTAAAATGTTGTATAATGGGATGATATAAATGGGTAAAAATTGAAATGAGAATGCTATGAAATATTTAAATTGTGATTCTCAATAAAGTAATGTATGTATATTTAAATGTAGTGGAAGTAAATTGGGATATGGTAATCGTTTGAAAAAGGTGGAAATGGTAAGTCTTGTAACTGTGTGAGTTAGTTACCTCATGTTCACGATGACCATGGGAAGGATGATTGAAGGTAGTGTTCAAGATATAATAATTCCCCATAGGAAGTGTCTGCTAAATGGATTGTTCATGGATAGAGATGATCTTTTCCTTACGCCTTATGAAATATTCATTTTTGTGTTTTAAAAAGTTCATGTTTAGAAATATAGGGAAATTCCACCTTTAAGGTGTGTTCCAGTTGGGAGACCAGAGGATTTTACCAAGAATACTCCACTAGTAGTAGGGATAGAAGACCATTTGGTTGAGGATGATAGGGAAAAGTAGTCATATTAGAACATTGCTCGTTTTATGCCGATGATGGAATGGGACCCAGGGCGTGTCGCACCGAGTATGTTTAAATTGACTAGGGAGTTTCAGCTATAATACCCTTCGACCATTACCGAAGAGGGTGGGCTAGTGGAAGCTGAGTTCTGGATAGAGTTTATCCATACAATTATTGATCATCTGGAGACTACTTCCATGAAATTATTTATGTTGGAAACCTATATGTTGTGGGGCTAGGAAAAACGTTGGTGGGATATCTTATCACATAACAAACAATTAGTGGAAATGGTGGGGAAGTGTTTTCAGAAAAATATTCTACAGAATTACTGCACTGAAAGCATAAGGTAGGATAAGGCTATGGTGTTTTTGAGGTTGATACAAGGGACAATGTCAATGAAAGAGTATGAAGGATGGTTCACAGACTTACAATGTTTTGTTCCTTCATTAATGGGAGATGATGTAGCTATGGGAATGCACATTCAGGATGTAATTATAAATGAGATCATATCCTAGGTAAATATCTTTTGGAAGAAGAGGATTGTTGAGGCGATGGATCGGGCCCTCATCTCATAAGGAACCCTCAGAGAGGCATCATGAAGCCAACATATGGTTCTAAGGGGTGTAGTAGTGGGTTATCTTCAGATGGTAGAAAGCATCATTTTTAGAGTTTCCATGAGGGAAATAGTGGAAGAAATTTCTAGAAAAAGTAACCTGTCTTTGTTGGTAGTGATTGAGTTTTCTTCTACTAGTGTGGTAGGTCGGGGCTTGTGTGAAGTTAGTGTTCCAAACCACCTATTGTGTGAAAATCATGTGTCAATATAGGGCATGCGAAGAGGTTTTTTATGATCCCATGTCATAAGAAAATTATTGGAGGGCATAGACCACTGTAGAGTGCTTTTAGGTGATCAATTACCTTATATCAGGCTCTAAGTTGGATCTCCATAGGCCATACACGTAGGGGTGGGGAATGTGAAACTCCCGGGAGAGCCCATTCGTACAATAAGGGTAGTGCAACATAGGGTACTCAGGCCGGATCCCAGGGTAGAGGGACATGCCCTCTATATGCAGTTCAGTCTACTCTTGTAGGAGGTGAGGATGGGCCTTCTTCTATTCTAGGTTGGATTATTGGAGCTTCCATACTTAGAAATTTTCTATTTGACACATGTGTCACATATTATATTCAATCCACATAGTTAACAGTAGTGATGGGCATGAATGTGGAAAGCGCATGTGAAGTTATGTCACTTGATACTTAATTTGGGGTGAGAGTTGAGAATATAAGGTTGTGTGATGGTTGTGCCTTAGAAGTTTCTGGGTAATGTTTCCTATGAGATCTGTTTTTTTGAAAGATTTTTGGTTTTGACCAGATCCTAGGAATAGATTTTTTTAGTGGAATATCAATCTCATATCAATTTTTTATCGACGTCAGGTAATATTTAAATCTCCTGAAGAATACACTTATGTCCTTATTGGTGAGTGGGATGATCGAGCATGACATTGAGGGCCATTTTGTCAATAGTTGGGTGAGATCATGACCCAAGTGGCATGACATGTTATTGATGATGGAGAAGTGGAGAAACATGTATTTCATCCTGTGGTGGACCTGTTATAGGATGTGTTTCATGATGATTATCAGGTCTACCACCTAAGAGGTATCTTGAGTTTACAATCAAGTTGCTAGAAGGTGAAAAACCCATTTTCATTCTACCATATCAAAATGCACCTAGAGAACTCAAAGAGAATAAATCCCTACAAAAAGAGTTGGATATGAAGGGAATCATTCAACCTATTATGTTTCCATGGGGATCACCTATGCTATTTTCTAATATGGTTGATGACTTTTTGAAGTTATGTGTCAACTACATGAAGTGAAACCAAAATGCGATTAAGAGATGATGCCCTGTTGCTAGGATTGATGATTTGTTTGACCAACTGAGGGGGGGAAATTTTCTCCAATATCTATTTGAGATCATGATACCATCAGTTCAGAGTGAGAACTTATAATTTACATCAAAAAACATTTCGGAGTGGGTATGTGTTGTATGAATTTTTGGTGATGCTGTTCGGGATGACCAATGCACCGACTATGTTTATGGTGTAATAAGCTACATATTTCACCCCTATCTGGATCTTTTTGTGGTTTTACTTATTGATGACATCTTGGTGTACTCACAAACTCTTGACGATAATTCCCAACCTCTAGACATCATCTTGATTAAACTAATAGAGAATAGGCTTTAAACTAAGCTATAAATGTTCCAGTTCTAGATTAAGAAAGTTCATTTCTTGAGAAACATCATTTCTAAGTCAGGTGTGACAGTGGATCCATAGAATGTTCAGGTTCTTGTGTCTTAGGGGTATCTTAATAATTTTTATGATAGTCGGAGATTTATGGGATTAGACGGTTATTACAGAAGGTTAATTAGAGATTCATCTATTTGGTAGCAACACTCTCATGGTTAATGAATAAGGGAGTTGTATTTGAATGGTCGGAGTTGTGTGAAATTACATTTCAGGAATTGAATAATCAGATGACTACTGCACCAATTCTAATCATACCTTAACCTGGTATGAAGTAGGCCGTTTCATTTGATGCATCCAGTGTTGTATTTGGGGTAGTGTTGATGCAGTATGATCGATTTATATCTTACAAGTCCATTTAGTTGAGAAAACATGAAAAAACTATCATACTCATGATCTTGATCTAGATATTGTACTTTATTCCTTAAATTATTACAGGAACTGCTTTTATGGAGAATAATTCATGGTTTTTTCTGATCATTAAAATTTAATGTATATATTCTCTCAGAGGGATTTAAATCATTAGTAGTGAAGGTGGGCCGAGTACCTACAGTCCTTTAATAGTGAGTTGGTTTACACATCAGGAAAAGGGAATAGTGTCGTGGATGCTTTGAGCTAGAAGGCTCAGAATCAGGTGGTTTAATAATCCAACTTTGAATGAAAAATCATGTCTTTGTTTGTGGAGATACACCTGGTGGTGCATGATGGGAACATAAAAATGGCCCTTGCATCTTTAGCGATTGAGTATGTTCATTTAGGCCAAGTCAAATAGAGATAGCTTGGGGATCCAGAGTGTTTGGAAATTAAGGAACATCTTAAAGGTGTGGAGTCACCTTCTAGTTGGGCATTGGGTGGTGATGCAATCGTCTCAATTAGTAGATGTTTCATGGTACCAGTGTGTTTTAATGAATTGTTTATACATGAGTTCTATACATTGAGGTCCGTAGTGCATCCAGGCATGACCTATATTTATCATCATCTTTGTAGGAAGTATTTGTGGCATGTGATTAAGATGGAAGTTATGGGTTTCATAGTGTGATGCTTTAAATGTCAATAGGTGAAGGCTGATCATCAGTGTCTATGTGGTTTGTTTTATTTATTACCTATTCTGAAATGGATGTATAATGATGTAACAATGGAATTTGTTGTGGGACTACTGAGGATGCCTCAAAAACATGATGTGATCTGGGTCATTATAGATCGTTTGACCAATGTGGCTCATTTCTTTCTAATCTAGGAATCTTATCTCGTTGATCAGTTGGGTGAGATATATGTTTGAGAGATAGTGTGATTGCATGGTGTTCTGAGAACCATATATTTAGATCATGATCGATGTTTCACATCATGCTTCTGACAGGGATTCAAAAGGTTCTTGGTACCTAGGTTTTGTTGAGTATAGTTTATCACCCACAAAGGGATGTGTAGTCTGAGCATACAGTAGAAGTATTAGAGGATATTCTAAGTTCTTGTGTCATGAATTTTGGTGGTTCATGGGAAAATCACTTATCTCTCATTTATTTTTCTTACAATAACAGTTTCTATGAAATGATTCAGATGTCGCCTTTTGAGGTACTTTATAGAGGACCATTAAGATCTCTACAATGTTGGTTAGAGGCAATAGAATATGAGATTTTAAGAACGAGTCTCGTGAAGGAGATGTCAGAGAAATCTCATTTGATTCAGAAGCGTAAGATGGAAGATCAGAGCAGGAAGAATTCATATGAGGATCGACGTCATAGACCACTTGAGTATGTGGTGGGGGATACTATTTTCTTTTAGTGCCTCCATGATTGGGTCACCATTGTATTCCTAGATTGGGTGTCTTGGATCCTAGGTATGGGGGGCCATTCAAGATTGTGGAGTGGATCAGAACAATGTCTTACCAATTTGATTTTCCCCAACGCTATATTGGAATACATGTTTCTTTTCATGTATAAAAACATCAAAAGAATCTTCCTAATCAATCTCAAGTGATAAACATTGATGATGTTGATCTTGATCTAGATGTATCCTTTGAGAAGCATCCAATTCATATTGTGGATCGCAGTGAGAAGTTTTTATGAGGAAATGTTTTACTTTTTTGTGTGATGTGGTAGCATGGAAACTTCTAGGAAGAAACATTAGAGTGAGAGTCAGATATACGGGCCTAGTGTCCCAATATATTTACTTTGGAAAATAATCGATTCTCAGGAAGAGCGGCTCGAGGATGAGCCCTCCTAAGCTGGGGATGTTATAAGAACCATGATATTTCTTAAGATATGTTTTTATTTATATTTAATTTTAAGTCCTTTATTTACATCAAATAATTTTTTTACAAAGGTCATGAGAATTATTAGGGGTTTTATAGGGTTCAGGACATGAAGATGTTGGAAAAATAATTTTATAGGGATGTTACATGGTTTGTACACAATTAGAGAAACCTGTGTGGATCATCCTAGCTATCCATGCATCCTTGCATAGAGGATTTCACATGCTTTTCTCACGGTTAAGCTAACCATGAGAAATTCCTTGGAATTTGTGAAAATATTGGGATTTGGTACAATATAACTTGCACAATTTGTGTACAGTTTGTAGAATCGTGCAGGTAAACTGCGCACCCTAGTAGAGTTGAGAAATTCTAAAAAATTCTATTATAGGGTTTTAAAATCCAACTCAGTATTTCCTCCTATATTCCCTCTTAAAACCATAGCTATGATCTAAAGAACCAAAGATCTTCCAAGGATTATTCTTCCTCATCTCTATGTAGTTTGGAGTGTCATCAGTTGCGAATCAAAGATCCAGGTAAGGCCAATCTCCCTCTTTCATCTAGTTTTGGTTTAGGGTTAACATCTATTCATTATCTCATTTTGATGCTCTAAAAACCTTCTTTTATGATTAGATCTTGGTTGATACTTTAATGGGGAGGTTAATTATGATCCAGGACCTCAATTCGGTGTGTGTTTGCTAACAGATCCAATGTTAGTGGCCTAGAAGTTATATCCCATTTTTTCGTTTGAGATTTTTTCATTATTGAGTTTATTTTCCGGTTTCCCCTTGTTTTTCTTTGTGACAGTTTTATGATTTTTGGTGTAATTTTTTTCTAGATGATTAATGGAAACCCTCATGGTCCTGATAGGAAACAATGAGAATGACTTTACCTTTGTATGGAAACCCATGGTGTGTGTCAATACATTCCGAAACTAGATGTATTATAAGTAAGAGAAATGTTTCTTTGTGACAATGTAGATCCCTTGATAATCATGTTGAAAAGTTTAATGGGAGTGAAAATGAAATATTGGAATGTTTCTATTCTTAGTAATGGTTTAAGTGATTATTTGGAAAGGTAACAGAAATGGGGTAAATTAGTTAATGGGGATTTTGACTTGTTGCTAATGAATTGTGTTGAAAACCCCAAGAGGTAGGGTGTATATGAAATGATAAAAAATGGGATTGGTAATGGATTTTTATTTGGTGAATATGGTTAATAGGATGATACACGAAGAGGTGAATTCAGATAATGGGTTGTGTAGTGTGAAATGGCATTATAAACAGGCTATGGAATAACATTGAATCTCAGTAGATTGTTTTGAATAAAGACTGTTATTTTTATTGTTTATATTGGTTGTAATATAGTTTGTGTAAGTTGAATGGATAAACAAGCATGTGAAAATGTCTGATTTTTTGGATAATGGTCTGATTCTCCTCCCACAGGTATGATTAGACTGATTTTCTAACCTACCCTAGATTTCACGAGTTGGGGAGTTGGATTGTTTCTCTTTTCCCCCTATGGTTGTATTCAATGAAAATACTTGGATAATGGATACAAGGTAATAGTGGTGATTACTTGATATTATCAACCCTAGTGAGATATGTACTTAACTTGTTTTCTTATTTATATGAAGTGTGACATGATTATATTCATAGAGATTTTATGACAAGGATATCAGCGAAAAATAGTTTTCATATTTAGGATTCGGCTAAAACCCCATGCACCTTTTTCAGGATATGGATAAGCTCATGTGTACCCATTTTAGTATTTATATAACCCCCCATGTACACACTTATGGGAAAGGGATAACATATAATGGACCCTATTTTAGTATTTGGATAACCTCTTCTATACACCTTGATCTCATTAAACATTAATCTTTATAAAATGAATTATAGGGATATAATGAACATACCCCTCACATAATCATAATACATATATATACGATTACTATAAATCATGAAAAAAATTATCATTTCATCATAACTTAATATATTGAAAATTGAAATTAAGTTTCATCAATATTTAATCATTATAATAGTAAAACAACTTGAGAAAGAATAAAGTTAATATCATCAGATCATATACCCTATGAACGATAATTAATATCAATGGTTCTTATCTTAGTAGATAAATGTATTTAAATGATCATTGAAACATTTTATGTGGAAAATACTCTTTTAATTTTGAAATCAATTTTTTAAAATTTGAAACATTCTATTATTAAAAGGAATATTTTTCATCAAACATAACCTTGGAAACATATAATTTAATCTTCAATATTTATAGTATTTATGATTTGGTAAAAAAATTTGTGGGGAATATATGTTAAAAGAGATTGCGTTCAAACCATTTTAAAAATTATCTCATTTGGAAAATATAAAGGGTATTCAATTGAAACCGTTCCATCAAATATATTTTCTTAATATGGATTTAATTTATAATTTTATAATAGTAAAAAAATCAAGTATTTTTTTAAATAAATTTTAGATATGGATGAAAAACATTCCTTACTGAAGAGAGAAATAATGTGTGTTTTTCTTAGAAACATTGTTTCATTTTCTTTAGTGTTTTAATAGAGGTAAATAAAATAAAAACATTTTATACATATATGTAAATATATGATAATAAAATTTACGATATTTTTGAGAGATATATATTATATAACTTCATCATCATAAATGTAATCATAAATAGTCCTTGTAAACATGATATTGTAACCTAAAACTCTTACCAAAAGTCCAAATTGATATGTATGGGCTCTAAACTTCTGTATAATTTTTTTAAAATTTATCAATATCATATACTACAAAACTTTTCATACATATAATATCATACATGTTTTACATATAACGTCATACCACATGTTTATTATCAATTACTTATTAAAATCCATGTTTTTGGTGAAAACTATTTAATTATTCATTTAAGATTCAGTTTAGCAGTTCTGATACATGTAATTGTCTCATGGTTCTGACCTAAAAATAATTTTAAACATTATATAATTATCATAGATTTTAATTATAAAATTATTTGGGAAATTATATAAATGGACGATATAGAGAAATTAATTTCACCATTCATAGAGATGGTAGTTCATAGATATCCATGAAAAATATTTTCATTTTCTCATTAAATGAAGGAACGAAATATAAATAACACCTAATAAATAATAAATAAAAATATTTAAAATATATGATATAAATGTTTTATAAAAATCAATATAAAAATTTTATTGATGCAGTGGTTGAAAATGAATCTTATCCAAATATGCATGTAGTAGTCCACATGTACAAATGAGTGGTACATTAATTTCCCATTTGACAGGAGAGAGGTGAAAATGGTTCTTCCATAATCATAATAAAATATATTTATATTTATGATACTATATTAATAAAATTATTATTGATAAAATAGTTTTTTTTGAAGTTTCAAAAAAATAAAAGAGCTTGGTTATTATTTATACATCTCTTTTGAGAGTCCTCATTTGGCTTACAACTTAATCCACAAATGATCGATCTCAATGGAGTAAAAGGTGGTCTATATAGAGGTAAATTATGGTAATAAGTATTTTGGGATGGTATTAATAAAATTATAAGGATCAAAATTATTGATAGTTTTTTATATGAGGTGACCTTTTATAAGTGATGGAAATGATTCACCTAGAATTACATAAAACAGTGAAATATAATTATTCTATTTATCAAATATAATGCTTAAAAATTTATAATTATTCAATGTTATGATAACATAAGTTCAAAATATCTTCAACAAATTATATTTGGACATGTTTATATTCCATTTTTAAAATTATCTCTTTATCTTACCGTCCAGTAAAATCATTCTAACATTCAATGTAGAAACATTTTTTTTAATGTTTTACTAGCAATTTGGACCAAGATTTAATGTTTTTTAATTAATTTTGTTTATTTACAATTAAAAATCTTGAATCTATTTTATCAAATTCTATTTATTTAAGTATTATAAATTAATAGGAAAAAAACGCCCGAAAAAAAATGAAAACACATTTTTAGAAAAAAAAATTAACATAAAATGGAATATTATTTTATTCCATTACAAGTTAAAAACTTACAATAAATTTTAAAATAATTTACTGAATATAATATCTATTAACTTGATAAAAAAATATATTAATAAAATATTATTTATTTAAATTATAATGCTGATAACTCAATGCACAGACACAAAATGTTTCAAAACAATTAGTCCTTTTAACATTAAATAATTCTATCTTCATTACATTTAGATAACTAATAAACTGAGGAAATTAATTTTTTAATATAAAATATCATAATATTTTTTTAAATCATATTTCAATAGTAATCATATATAATTTTATTAGATAAAATATTCTTTAAATATATAAACATACATTTCTTTGAAAAACTGTTCTTTCGGTCATTAAATGTTTTTATTAAAATTGAGATCTTATACAAACATTTATACCATTATAAATATATTTCATAATGTAGTTGATGAATTTTATATCCTCCAATTTAATGGATAGGTTTTAAAGGTACACTATATCACGATTTCATTTAGACTCGGGGTTATGGGCAACACAAGATATCAAATACCTCATGTTTATGTTAGTTGAATCACATATAATATCATGGGGTGTTAATCCTATAATAACCAAATGAATATACTATCATAAATAAATTATATGTTATTATTGTTATGCGGAAAGAATTTCCCACCAACATTGATCCTATGGAAAATGAAAACATTGCTCACACATACGTATGACCTCATAGTAGTGTCACTCATCTTTCATCGCCACATTACATGGTTGATTATAAAGATGTAACAAATAAATATATAATATATTTATGAAATAATTATGATTATGTAAATATATTATATCGTCTAACTTATTATTATTCTCCTCATAAAAAATTACAACATTACTCGTGATTAGGTGTGGACTACCACATTCATAAAAGAATGTGATTTATTTTTCAATATCTACATTTTATGGAAATTTATATATATATATATAAATAATTAATATTATTTACATAATGGTAAATTTTTTTGTGATGATGTGATCATGATAAATATGTAGGGACTTTAACTCCCGAAAAGAAACATATATGAAAAATTAAGTATATAATACCCTAAATGATAGTGATAATGATAAATAAATATTGTTAATGAATTTGTGACAATATTTTTTTTGTAAACCATGTATGGTATTATTATTAAGAATATTATTTTATAAAATAATTATAATAAATTCAATTGTATAAGATAGAATTTTAATATATCTTATGAATATTGTTGGACCTTAGTTAAGTTTTCAACAACTCACTTTTATTTCTATGAGATATATTCCATAGGAACCATTTTTTTCTTTTATGTGGTGTATAAACTATACATATATATTTAATATTATGAATGTATTTGTATTCATGGTATTTTGGTCTAAAATTTTATTTTATTTATTTCTTGTGGGTTATGATTCTGAAGATACCAGAGAGGTAATGGTTTTATGTTACAATGTCATTGTTTATCGTAATTGTTTATGGTTAAATTTCTGATGATGAAATTATACGATATTTCATTCCAAAATGTTTTTCATTTTTTCCAATATAGTTATTTTTTGAAATTAAAATTCATCCATTCATTTTACACACTCTACATACTAAAATTCCCTAATGATTGTTTATAAAGAATACATAATTTGTTTTTATATTTAGTCATGAATATTTTTATTCCATATCAATAATTCCTAAAAAAAGGTTTTTAGTAATGTTTTTAATATTTTAAAATGATTTATTAATGTACTTTTACCTATGTTTGAATTTATAAAAAAATCAATTGTAATGTTATTGTTATTTTTTTGAAAATAGAGATTTTTACTAAATGTGTGGATAAAATCCTAGTTTTAAAATTCTAATTTAAAAGGAATTTTACTACAATCATTACATTACTTTTCAAAGAAGATAGTATTAAATTTTTACATGGTTATTATATAAAAATATATGTTTCCCAAAATATTTTTAGAATTTTCAAATTTTAAATAAGTGATTTCAAAATAAAAAGGATATTTTACTCAAGAAATATTTGAGTGAAATTTAAATTTTATTCATATATTCAAACATAATTTGATTGATATTATTCTTTTTTGGGGTATAATATAATTATCTAATCTAAATTATTTTTAGGGATGTATAATGATTAATCTTTTTACTGACTGTGGGAAATAATAATAGTTCGTATGTTGGGTTTTATTTGTTAGTGTTTTTGTTGGTTATGAATTAAAATGTTGTTAATTTGATTCATATGAAGAATTCATTATACTTTTTATATGATGGTTTGAAACCACTATATCCCCTTGATGAATTAGTAGGTATTATTAGAGAAATAGTTTGCATATTTGTTGTATGCCTATCCTATTTATGTTTGATTTATTGGAACAATGTGTTGATAATAATTTTATTATGTCTACTGTTACACATTCTATCATTATAAAACTTGTAATAATAATCAATGTGATTATTTATCATAACAAATCATCTAAATATATATTCCAATTTTATAATATTAGTTATATAAAATATTTCACTGTTGTTTTTCATTTGCGTATTATTCATGACCAGTATATTTTATTGTAGCTTTTGATGTATAGTTTTCCTTATTATGCATCTAAGCTCACCCACTATCATGTTTTCCTTTAAAAAATAAAACATAAAGATATTTATAAGATATTTAATAGATTTATTAGATGAAATATTACTTTTCTCATAGGTACATTATGTTATATTTTGATGTTTCAAAATGTAATTGGAGAATCATGTAAATATATAATATCCAAACCCTACCAAACTATTCAATCCATTGGGATATAATTCCATATATATTATTCTAATATATTAATATAACCACTAGATTTAGGTTAATGGAGTTGGGTTTCATATTTAGTATCATAATAATTTTAATATAATAATTGGTAACTAGATTTAGAAATAGATATATTTTTTAAGGTAACCCAATGTTAGAATCTGAGGATATGTGTATGTTTATAATAATATCATAATATTTTTATAAAGAAAATAATATATTTTATCATATAAATTATATATCTATTTTGATAATGTAATGTGGTTTCATCTACAGAATAGATGCAACTAGTTGTATACACATAGATAATGGATGATTGAGTATCAACTCAATCTTCACTCGGTGCACCATGCATGAGCCCGGTACCATACACGTACATTTATAGACCTAGAGGATATGTTTTAGTTAATTCACATGCTCCTTATGAACTATTATAATATATTTGATTTTTTATGATTTTAAGATACTCACATTGATACAAATATTATAATTTTGAGAATATATAAACATAAATTTTCAATTTATCGTAATAATTACACATGATTTGTAATTATACATGATAATTAATAATGTTATAAAGATAGATTTTTTATTAAATGGTTTTTAAATGGAAACAAAGGGATTTAATGGAAAACAATTTAAACAACTATATTCATGTTATAGATTTACCTCATGAGAAATTCAACATGGATAGTGACAAAAATGAGAATATTATAAATATATTATGTTATTTAAGTCAGGTTATGACCAATAACCATACCCATATGGAACAACCTATTGATTCACAACATGATTCATTGATTTCGGACCACCTTAGTTAATATAATCGTTAATAATTTAATATAAGTAAAAATCCATTGATACATAAATAGTCAATTAAGTCCCTTGAAAATTTATTTCCAAAATTTATAAGTAATGAAGGAGAGAATGTTATTATAGAAGTATATTATTTACAGTAATATTTTTATGAATATAGGAAATTGATTCAAAATAAAAAAGAAGGATTATGGGATAAGGATAGCGGAATGAAAACCTTTTAATGATATATTCCTAAAAAAATTAATTCCTTTTGAGAAATGGGAAGATTTTGAATGTAAATTCCTCAGTATAAGAAAAATTGGATGATAAATTTATTCTCTTCATAAATAAATATTTACATTATTATCAAGGAATGCTATGGAATGCACAAAGAATATATAATGTTAGATTGATTCTTTATTTTATAGGCTTCATACCACCCACTAAAGGTATCTAGTCCATCAAAAAAATTAATCATAAAATGATATTGAATATATTTCTATACCTAAGGAGAAAATATTATCTAATAAATACATTTTCAATGGAACAAAAGAGAAGAATAGGATGTCTGTGGATGAAAAACAAAATAAGTAGTGTGAAAGAAAAGAAGAGAATGAAGGATAATTTTTTAATTAAACTCCTTTTTTTCTTCAAGGTAATTGGAATATTATTCATGTATAGAAATAAACACTATCATCCATATGTTTTCAAGGTAAATATATTAACTTCCAAAACCCTATGATTCAATAATAATAATAATTTTCACTTTGGCATTGAATGGCCCAAGAGTCAAGGGATTTTACCTCATAAATTGCTAATGGAGAAAATAAAAAAATTTAAAATTACTATAACTAATGTTTAAATCCATTATGTTTTCATAGAATGTTCTTTGATCATAAACACATGTTTTATTTGATTCATGATCTATACACTCTATTACATTTTTCATAGATATTTAATCCTCCAATGAAACTCTTTGTAAAATATTTTCAGAAATGATGCTATCTTGGATAATTATTTTAATGAGAATATATAAATAGGTTTATATTATGTTGAATATATATTCTTTAGTTTTCAACAAGGTTCTTATACCAATTTTTGTATTTAGCATAATTTTATAATTTTGGATTTATCTAGTTTTGGTAATATAGAAATTTGTATATAGAAAAATATTATTTATTTTCAACTAGTGGTATTATAATTTAAAGGTATCAGTATTGTATAATTTACCTGGGTATTATTATTTATGTTTTTGTAATAAAATTATTACTTATTTAAAAAAAGTTTTATTCATATTTCATATTATCATAACTTATTCTTATAATTTTTATGACTTTTGAAATAACATGTTCTTAATTAATGGGTATTATGATACATTAAAAGATGGTTTCTGTGCATTGGTAATGAAAAATTCATCTTTTTGATTATTCATTATAATCAGAAGTGAATAATTATTAAAATTCTTAATCAATAAAGAATATAATTTTCCCCTAGAAAGAATAAATAAATCAAGAATATATTATATATTTCTTGAAATACTAAAATTAAAGATAAATATATCGATTTTTATATGGAAATAATAATTTATTTATTAAGTTAATATTATAGAAAAAAATCACAAGTTGATTTTTGAAAATTTTATACATATTGTTTATTTAAAAAATAATATGGTCCTTATTCTAACCCAATAAATTTAAAGTAGTGATAATGTCTATTGGAGTTTTGTGAGAAGTTTAAAATTAATTAAAATTTTTCAAATGAATTTTCAATTAGAATTGGAGAATGTAACACCCCATTATTTTTGATTCATAAAAATGAAAACATTGTTTGATACCAATCACCAGATGTATCCCTGTTTTTTAAAAAAATGCGAAATAATATTATTTAAATATGAATGTTATAACCAAAATATTATGTTGGATTGTATGGATATTAATAATATAATTATGAAATATATGAAGTATAAATTTTATAAATACAAGTAATATATTCATTGAACAAAATTAGATTCATTTATTTATTCATATAAGACTTGGTATACTAATAAATTCATTTATGTCATAAGAATACATAATTCATAAAAATGCATTTTAAGTGTTTTATGTGTCAAATATGACAATATATTTCTGAAATTTTAAGAAATTATATTTGAAAAAAAGAATATTATTTTTCAAATTATAATGTCAAAATTATCATATGGTGAATTTTTGAAATTTTTTAGAAATAGTTGATTTTTGAGTGAATATCAGAAAAACTGTTTTTACAAAAAAAATCATTATTGTGATAATATAATGATATTAGAATAAAATGAATGTATAATAAAATTTTTTCGTAGAAAAAATATATATTTAATAAGTAATATAATTCACATTAAAAAAAATATGAATATAGAAATATATGTTTAAGATTTTGGAAATATAAGTAATGTTTTTGTTCAAATAAAAAAATGTTTTTAGTTCTTCTCTCTTAATCATGTATGTAAATGGATCCATTCCGTTATGTTCTAGTTTGAAATATAAATAAATCTTCTTTGAATTAGAATAATCCAATATATTTTATTGGAATCAACATTATAATTCATTTTTATGTGAAATCATTTTTATAATTTGAAATAACAATGTTTAAAATAAGCTTTTCAGTAGATTTTTTGAAATTATATTAAAATAAATTTTTTCCATTGATTAAAATTGAATATTGTAAAAATAATTCCAAATTTTGTATCATAATAACTAATAAAATTTAATATGTTCAAATAAGTTTTTGTTCATAAAAAATATTAATTGTAGTAAAACATTGTTAACAAGGTTTGGGTTAAAATGGTTTTACTGAGGGTTAAACTAATATATAAGGGAACACATTAAGCATAAAAAAATATAATATTATTTTATGAATAAATATAGACCTAAAATTATCATTAAATATATTTTGTAGATGTTTTTTTCTATATTTTAAAAAAAATAAAAAATTTATATTAGATAAATTTATATGTAATTATTTGTGTGTCCCACTCCTCACATATATACGCGAACTCTTCTCCTCAATTATTCACAAAAATTGAGCACTCTATCATGACTAATAAACTACCAATATCATCATATATTCAATATATTAAATATTTATTTGACCGTATTATCCTTTGAATATCCTAATAAGATTTAATGAATAAACCAAATAAAGCCTATGAAAGAAGAGGTAAAAATATTACCGACTATTTCCAAGGATTTTTTTGCCCACTATATTTTACAAAAAATATTATAATTATAAAATAATAAAAAAATATACTATAATGATAACTATATTATGGGAAAATCATTCTTCATATCATTTCCGTCCTATGGAAAATTAAATCATCACTAATGTGTACGTATTACCTAATATATCCACATAGCGGTTTAACTCGTTGTTCATGAGAAATATAATTTTATTCTTTTAAGTATTTAACTAATATATATATATATATTTAATTTATGAAATAAATATGATTCTATAAAGATATTATATTATATACCATCTTACCCTTTAAACTGTTAAAAATTATAATGTCGCTCGTGTGTACATGTATACAACAACATCCAACGAGAGATGCGATTTATTTTTGAATATATTCATTTAATGGAAGGTAATAAATATATATTATATTTATTTAAACATAAATATAATATAGATTATGGAACTGTAATGATGATTAAAGTTACATAACTTTTGGGTCAAACTATTCAAGATAAATAAAGTTATCAACACTTAAAATGATATTGATAATGAATGATTATTAATGAACATGTGATAAAATGTTTTATGTAAAAAATTAATGGTATTAAAGGATATAATATTATTATTTTATAAAATTATGATAAATATAAATTTATTTTGCTGGAGGTCAAAATCACGTATGGTGCAAGTTGAAATTTGGGTAATGGTTTCTCGTCTCACTTTTGTTTCTACAAGACAAATATCATATGTAACACTTTTTTATTTCATGTGATTTATATTATAGCTCATTGATATTTCATTCAAAAAAAGATTTATATTCATTTTATTTAATTTTTTATTTATTGTCATATAATTCAAGTGGGTTATAACTCAGTAGTTCCAAAAGTGGTAAGGGTTTGGTGTTACAATCTCGTGTATTAGTAGAGTTTTTTTCCAAAACATTCTAATGAAAACATTATATGATCTATAGTTTAAAAATAAATTTTTATATTATTTTCCTTTTTTCTATAAATTATATTTTTTCCTTCAGATTTATTCTCTTTAAGTAATAGTATTGATAATATATTGTTTTTAATGAAAAAAACAATTATTTTCCATTCGTCTGAGAATATATTTTTCCATGTCAATATTTTAATTAAAATATTTTCTAATTTTTTTTAACTATTATCCAATGAATTATTTAATTCATTTTCCCATGTTTCACATTCTATTAAATTATTCAAAAGGAATATTATTTTAATCTTATAAATGGATTACTTTTTAAAAATGCTCTGAATGTAATATTTTATTAAATTTTTCAACTAAAATAAATTTTACCCCCAAAATGAATATTATTTTCATGTAATATTACATAAAATAAACCATTTTTATTTTCAAATATTTTTTTCTTAATATTATGGGAAATTTTAATTTTTAATTGAGTGATTTGAAAATGAAATTGTATTTTCCTCAAGAAATATTCATGTGATTTTTAAAATATATCATTTTTGTGAATAACCATTTTTGAGTCATTATGATTTAATGGGGATATAATACAATGATACTATAAATATTGTTTCTCTCATTGAATTATAATAACAATTTTATAATTATTTATGGCAGAAAATATTATCATTCTTCAACTATTTTTTCACTAATTTCTTTTATATTGATTATGTATCAAATATTTATTCATTTTTTCATATAATGAATTTATGAGACTTTTTACATTATGGTGGGGGATTTTATAACCCATATATGCATAAATACCTATTTTTCTAAAGATTTTGAAACCAAACAAAAATATCATTTTTCTTTTTCGAGTGCTTGTGATGGGTAATGTGCTCTTCTCCCCTAGAAGATAAATTCAAATATTTGTTCTGACCACTTGATTGGTCCCAAAATAGGTTTCTTATCCAATGATATTACACTGGGTTAATTTTTAGATGATCATATTTTGGATAAATATATTAAATTGTGCTCATTAAATATTAAAGTATTCATATGTGTTCTAATGGATATATTTTATAAATGGATCATCGAGTTGTAATTATGACCCATATATTGAGTTTAATATAGAGAGATATACACGAGTGAGGTATAATCCTAATTTGGGTTTGGGGACTCAGGATGAGAGTTATGAATGTGATAGATATATATATATATTAATTTAAATTAATTTTATCTCCCCCATTACTTACTATGAATTATAGAAGGGGGATGGATCCTCCATTTCATGTGACTGATAGACCACGTTTTGATAAAGATGGTGGTGCTGCCGAACTTCATCAAAGGGAGAGATCGAGACTGGATCGATGTAAAATGACCTCTAGGTGCAGTTTTGGACCCGAAGATTCATAATTTTCACGACTTGTTGGTTTGTTTTTTAGATTTAATACCCCATCACCCTATATAAATATTTTATATCTTAAACACATTTTCTGACTGTTTAGGACCCCCTATTGGGTTGATATATTCTAATCATGGAAAAAGGGATATCAAGCATCTCACAAGGGTTCCCTTTTCCTAAATACTAATCAAATGAAGCATGATTTTGAGATCGCACATATTTTTTTTATTATTTGAGCAAGATCTAGTTTTTTGATCTACATGTTGTGTACATGGAGTACATGTCTGTTTAGTGTTAAATTCCTATGTATATGAGAAGTTGTGAACATGTATTTTTTTGTAACTATACACCATATACTCGAAGTACATGACATGTAGTTGGACATGGCCAGGTGGAAAAGTACTTGGGAAGATGCCCCATGTAAGTTTGTCATGGGTGTGTAGTAGGATAAGACCATAACCCATGTGTTATAAGCCATGTAGATGTACATAGAGAGGTATGATGTTTTTTAAAACACGTATTGTATTTGAGGAAATCAATATGTAATTCCACTTGGTCACCCATTTAACGGTTTTTGGTGGCCTTTCATCCTATTATAATAATTGGTCACAATAGGAGTCAATTTTGAGTGTTATTCTATATAGTACACGTTGGTGGATCCCTTGGGAAGTGTTTTAAAATTCCATGAGGATTTTTGGGATGAGGGACTTATTAACAGGAGGTGTTCCTTAAATAATTGATTCCAAATAACTCCATAGTGTGATACATGGGATGATACCTTGGATAGGGTAATGAAACTTATTATATGATATAGTAGGGGTTCACTAGAGTTTCCACCTGGTGTTAGAATGGGAATATCACTGGTTTTTTATATTTTGTTAGTATTCAAGGTTGTTTGAATGGGGGATGTGATTGAGAAAATATTTCTTTCATATTTTATCCCTTTTTTTCCTATGTGGATATGATATAATAGATACAAGGTTGATGACGTTTGAAACCAATGATATTGGAACTATATTGAGAGATTAGTTATGGAAACAGATTCAATGATGAATCCATCAAATTATTTTCTACCTTACAGTATCCGAATAGGGATGAAATCTTTTGTTTTTTAGTTCAAAGGTTCCAAAATGGTATTCCTATACCAGTTTGTTGATCAAGAGTTCCACATGGGTTACCGATTTATATATTGACTATGAGAGGGTATGCGTGATTATGTATTAATGGTTACTGGTGTCAGCGTATGACCTGAATTGAGGTTTGATGCAATATGGATGACATAAGGATGAAGTGTTTGAAATTTTTTCAAATTAATGATATATTATCTATTTATTTATCTATATTGAGACTTTGTTTACAACATTAGGGTTATTTTGATATAGTTAGCTATCCATGTTATGGGTCTTGTTTCACTGATATGTGATGCTATGGTTTAGAGTGATAGATATGGTGCTCCTAATGTATGGTTACGAATATTAGTCATGTTACTCCATATATGTGATTGTGAAGGTTAAACATGATGTTCCTCATCTATGATTGAGAAGGATGGAAATTTCACTCACTGACTATGTGATCAGATGTTGGACATGACACTCTATATCAATATGAACAGTTCTGGTCATTTTTTGGCCTTGGACTGAGGCTCCTTGGATGTTTGCTTTTTTATATGGTTGAGAATAGTGGACATTATGTTAAACATGTGTGTATAAAATTTAAAATTGATGATCCATGCATGGGTAGTATAGTATAAGGATTATGTGTCTAAATGTGGGTTAGGAAAGGGACAATACACATATATTATTGTGCTACAGACTGAATCTTAATGGAATTATTATATACCATGTGTAATACGATAGAGGAGTGATGATATGAATCCATGGTATAGTTCTTCGACTGATTATCTAGGAATTATTTTTCTGATATTTGATTTAGTTGTTGGACCGATTCTCTAGAAACATTAGTTAAGATACAGTGGTTAGATGTTGGAATACCACTCTAGTTACCTTAAGTGCTTTATCATGGTATGAATACCTAGGACTAATGTGTCCGAGTAAAAAAGGAGATAATGAATGTATTTGTGATGGAATGATTGGGGATGAAATATATTATAAAATCAGATTATAGGAATACTATGTGATGGGTCCCCATGTTTTAGAATATTTGTTTCAATATCCATTGATGTATATTCCACTTGTTACATGGGATGCATGGTCAATGCAACACCCTATTAATTCTAGAAGAGTGACTTTTTATTCCATAATGTGTATGAAACACAACACCAAATCTATAATGGAATATAACCACTTGATATTTTGAAAATTATTTAATATTTATATGAAATTTAATCTATTCTATAACTTTCAATGCACCCAATAGTGAGTTATCTTACCTTAAATTCAAGATCAAGTTTTTTCGATAGCAATCATTACACACAAGACCAATTGTTACCAATAAAAAATATATTAATAAAATATTATTAGTTAATATAATTTGATATAAAGTCGCCATTAAATTATAATTTATTAATATTATTATCTAATATATGGTTATATAAAATTACATCCATTGGATACCAATTAATTTTAAATTAATATAATAACCAATTTAATTTAACATGGATGATTCAATAAAAATTGTTATTATGCGTCAACGGTATTTTTTTCATAAAAATTTAAATAAATTAATATTAGTGAATGATATTAATGAAATATATATACTAAATAATCAATCAATTATTTTTTATATTCATACAATGTATTTTATAACCATAATATAAGAATAAATCTAGTTTTACACTTAAAATTTGTATTTTTCTAAATGTTATTTCATCGCCATTTAATTAAGAACCTTTTTTAAATCCAATTTTTGGGAAATTTTATAAATTTAATATATAAATAAAAACATATTTTTTTAAATAGGAACATAATAATTTGGTTCATTTTATTTTTTTGTTATTTTTTTATGAAGGATTATTTTTCCATGAATAATAAAAATAAAGAATTTTAATTGAAAACTACATTTTCATCTAATTTATTTATATTGTTATATATATATTTTAATTTTTTTAAAGAAAAATTAGATTCATTATTAATAAATGAATAAAATTATCTTATTTTGAATAAATTTCCAAGTTGATGTATATTTACAAACATTTCAAACATTTGAACATTTTTTCTTTGAAACACTACTTGGGACAAACTTACATTTTACTGTAGCAGTACTGTAGCAGGGAATTATAGAAGTAATATAGTAGTGGAGGGACTGTAGAAATGGTGACACTATAGTGGAGGGGACACTATAGAAGGAACTGTTATGGCAACGGTACAATAGTAGGTAATGCACCAGCCCTGGTACTATAGAAGTAGTAATCACCGAAGGGCCCATTTGGGAAAAAATGGAATTCCTGACTTATATTTAAGAAACAAGGCCTTAAGTATTTGTGATATGTAATGGGTAATCCTATATCCATAAAAATTAGGATTTTTCATTAATAATAAAAATGAGGTTTCAGCCACAACCTTTTAAAAAAACATTAAAACCCTGCTTTTTCGTCACATCTACGGTATTAAATTTAAATTAAGTTATATCACTTTTATTATTGTAATTTTGAGAAACGGATTCAATTTATGGAATCATCAATATTTATAATATCTAATAGTTCCATATTAGGTTTTGAAAAAAAACAAATATTAATGAATATGATTAAATTTAGTTACAACGGTTAATAGAGTAATTAGATTTTCGGGGGATTAAACGCTAAATGTAAGAGAAAAAATGAAATAGAAACTTGTCTATAATACATTTGATTGAAATATTTAGACAAAATAAAAAATTTGTCTATTTTTTGTTTTTAGTTTATCCACTTTTCATGGATAAAAATGTTGATGGATTCCCTCTTTTATAAATATACAATAATACAACTTCTCCTCCACTATAAAATGAATCTCACCCCTTCCACATATTCACACATATCTGGCCATTTGGATCATCCAAAATCTTCTTATAAAATCTCAAAAATCCCTAAAATCATCATATAATACACACTTTATGAATAAATATAACCAAGGAATTATATTGTTATAATTCAAAATGAGTTGCCCGAATAATATGTAACATTCTTCAATAGTCACTATTGTTTAATTTACTTATCCACTCCACCAATTATTTTTATATAATGATAATATAATGAAATAAATATTTAATATATAAAGGGTTGTCTTTATGCAAATATGGTTACCTAAAATATCTCACACATCCATAAAAATGGGATAAACAATTATCGTTCGTGTGTACAGCGGACTACCGCCTTGCAAACTAATTTTGTTAGTTCTTGCATTTTGCTACATTTTGTGGTAGGAATAATGATGGATTTATAGTTTATATATGACATATATATTTATATATATTAATTAAAAATTATTTATTCTTATGAAATTTCATATAGAAAATACATTTATTGTTTATAATTTGTTTGAATACGATAACATCATTTTTAGACTTGTGGACTATCGCCTCCTCAAAGCTATGTGATTCGTTCATGCTAAAGGATGGCTATAATTACCATATGTGACATAAATTACATAAATATATTATTGTAATTATATTATAAATATATATTTATATCATTTATTTTTATACTTTTAATAATACAAAGAAAAAGAAGTAGTGTTCATGCATAAGTACTACCTACCATCTCCATGAATGCTGCATTTCATTTCTTATCTCAAAATATTATGGATTATTATAAATAAATATATAATTAATAAATAATAAAACTAAATGATGGTTTAAATTAGATAGATTATGAAATCATGATCAATGTAAGAATAAAAAAATAACTAGTCAAAACATACTCCAAAATACCAAGTTGTTATTACTTGAAATGATAAAAATAAGGAATTTCATTAATAGTTGGGTAATAAGATATTATTAAATTATAATATATGATATTATAAAAATTTTAATGGTTTTGGTTCAATTTTTTGACATTCTTAAAAACATTATACATGAGGTTAAAGGACGTTCATCCAAATAGAAACCCAAGGTAAAGGATTTCATGATAATTTCATTTCATTGAGCCATATTTTAATGTTAATCACCTAATTTATTTTATATGATTTATATAATTCCATTTGATATGTAATATCATTAATAAATAATTATTCATGGTATTTTATGTTTCACTTTTAATTGTTTCATCTAAGAGGATTTGAACTTATAATTATTATGTAGTAATTAAAATTCATAACTCAATTCATTTTCATTATGTTATATTACTTATTCAATATCATTAGTATTATATGATTTTTTTATAATGAAATTTAACATCTTTTTATTTATTTAAACTATTTATATTTGTATTTAAATTTGATAAACATAACCAATTCATTGATAAATTCCCACTTCAACATTTTGATCATTTGAAGGTTTTATTTCACAATATGATTCTATTTGAAATTGTTTATTACTGAATTTCAATTACGGAAATTATTTGAAAAAATATCATTTAAACCCTAAATTTTATTCTAATATGGTTATTCATTCAATTTTTTATTTAATAGTTCCATTTTCACAATATTTGGTACTCCAAATGTATTATAAAATGTTCTTTAGACAACCCAACATAATTTATTTTTGACCCGAGATCTATATTCCCTCAAATCTATGTTTTATAAAAATGTTGTCTAAAAAGGTTTTAAAATTTTAATATTTATTTATCAATTTAATTTTTAGCCTTAAAATAAAATTATTTTTTTTAAATTTTTTCTTCAAAGAAAAAATTTTTCAATTTTTTTTGTAAATAAAATGGAATTTTTCACAGTAAATTTTTTAATGATCTTATTTAATTTCATCAATGAAAAAATACTTAATATTAAAAAATTGAATATATGTCAAATCTATACAGTCCTTATTATTTATATTGATTTTTTATTATTTAGTTGTCCATGAATAGTATTGAGATTTCACATCTAGTCTCATTTTTATGGACCCCTTAAAGTATTCACTTTTAAGCGATCATTAGACATTGAATTTCCCATAAATATGAATATCAATTATCATTAATAAAATTATTTACTAAAACATATATCATTATTAATATATATTTCATTTTATAGTTTTTTATTATTTAGGTAGTTATTGATAAATTTGTATCCTTTATCTAATACAGATATATGATATGTCATAATATCATTTAATTAAATTGATTATGCAGTATATGAGGAATTATTTTGAAATATTGTATACGGGTTGGGGAATATTTAATGAAATTCCCTCGATTCATCTGTAGTCTTATGATACGAAATCCATTTTAAAAAAATCATTTTATTTTGTATCAAACAGAATAGATGGGTTTCGAGCCATAGATTTAATGTTTCTTATTAAAGGTCGGGATAATTGTATAAAAAACTATCTTGTGAAAGGTCTTGATGTTAATGGACTCATGCGAATGGGAAATAAAATGTAAAATAATAAATAAATTCCTTAATTTATTATTTAGCTATTATTATCCATGATATTTTTACGTTTCCAATATCTGTGGACACATTTCATTCTCAGTTCATTTTTTAAATGCTATGTGTTTTAAATAATTG
This sequence comes from Viscum album, assembly GCA_963277665.1. Taxonomy (NCBI): domain Eukaryota; kingdom Viridiplantae; phylum Streptophyta; class Magnoliopsida; order Santalales; family Viscaceae; genus Viscum; species Viscum album. Next base: position 620,092,242 of record OY728150.1, on the reverse strand, counting down.
TCGTTTTATATTTATTATTACATATCTAGTTATTTTAATTCCATGTGTTTCTACACATTACCTTTTCATTTTTTATGCACTTACCTATAAGTTTATAGAATATATGTCTTGTTTTTTCTGTTATTACCTTTCAATATTTATTATTCTCATTTATTCATTATTTATTCTATTTTATATAACCCTTACTTAATGTTTTATCTCACCCATATTTTTTTCCTTTCCATTGGAATACAATAATAGTTCTAAGTATGATATAATAGGATATTCTATGTACGAATAAATTAATCCTCAAAAGAAAATATTGTGGTAATTAGTGTATTTGTTTTTAATAAAAGACTCAAGTATGTGATTAGTTTAAAAAGACTTATAAACTCTTAGATCCATTGGGATTTAATTCCGCATAATTATTCTAATGTAATTTGAGTAGACATCGACTCTAGGATTACTGGGTTTGGGTTTCAATAGTTGGTATTAGAGTAAATTTAGTATAAAAATTGGGAACTATATTTAAGAATACATAGATTATAAAACATAAACATAATATATAATTTTAGTATATGATTAGAATAACACATGGTTATATTGAGATTATTTGGTTTTTCTACCCATATATCCCCATCTAATAACTAAAAGTGGATATGGTTCTAGCATATGGGTACTTAGGGGTATCCACTATGAAAAGTTTTGTCGTTCAAGACTTGAGTATAACCTAGTACAAGGAAACATGCCTTACTATACACATGGTTTGAATCTCTCAGGGGATATTCTTAGGATATATCAAAATTTCATTACAGACTATTATGAAGGATTTGAATAGATAATGAAAATGAATGACCTACATTAAACCTAAGGTTTCTGGGATTTAATATAACATTTCCTGATTTAGATATCCACAAAATTATTATCTGAATTTTCAACTATGGTAATTGTTTCAAATAGTATGATTTTTAGAAATTATAATAATATAGTTTTAGAAAATGAGAAAAATATATTCTGGGTGACAAACCATTAAATATGGCAGGGCATTTGGGATTAAACCACTGACCGAAGGATAATATGGGATTTAACTTTACCACAGGCCAACATAATGTCCTGGTTGATATGTAATTGTTTTTAGTCAAAAAATTTATAAATAAAAATTAATGATAAACCAATAGTATTATTTTAGGGTTTTTTGATTATATATTTAACTATATTAGTATTGGAAAATAGTTTGAGAAAAGGTGATGTCATTTTTTATGGATCATAGGATCTGTAAGAAGTCAATATTTTTGCTTCAGGCGTAAAAGATAATTTTTGGATATTTATTTTTAAAGTGATGGATAAATTGGAATTTTTTGAACTCACAAAAATGGATTAATTTTTTTATGAAATAGAAATATTCCAAGTATCTATATTTCCTTATATTCATAGGAAATGAAATAATTTCGTAACCTTATGAATATGATCAAAATAATGTTATCCTACTACCTTTATTTTTGTTCAATTGGTGGTATTTTAAATCATCAAATATTTATGTATTTGAGGCCCTCAAGTATCTATTGATCATTAACTTGTTTTTTATGGATGACCCAAATCTCTCCCCATTAATATTTACGATTTTTCAACATGTCCATATATTCTCTAGCAATTAATGTTCTCCTACGTAGAAACCATGTTATATGTTATTCCATGTAACCTATGTACATTACATTCTATCTTATTAAAAAATATTTTAAAAATATTTTTTGATGTGGGGTTCTAAAAAAGGTAATTTTAAAATATAAAACCCTATATTACCATGATGAAATTAAACTATGAGGACACAATTTATTAAAGGTTGGGATAATGTAACACTCCAAAAATCTAAAAGAGTAACTTTTTTATTTGGTAGCTTGTATGACCCACAAAAATAAATGTAGAACAGAATATAACCTCTCAATAATTTAAAAAATAATTATTATTTTTAATAAATTTAAACTATTATATATCTTTTAATGTACACAACATTGATTAAGCTTTCCCTACACGCACGAACAACTTTGTCTAATAGCCTGCCCTACACACAAGAGGGTGTTTTCCAAAGAAAAAAATGTTATTAAAATATTATTCTTTAATAAAATAAGATAAAAAAACTGTTAAATTAGTTTTTATAAATAGGATTAACTATTATATTTATATATATGATTTAATTAATTCGTTACCAGTTAATTAGCAATGAATATAAAAAACAAATGAATATAAAGAGGTCATTTTTATAAATACATTTATTATGTTCCAATGGGGTTTTATCATAATAAATTAAATTAAGTACTATTAGAGACTGATATTAATGAAATATATTTATATATAATATAATAAATAAATATTTTTATATTAATCTAATATATTTTATAGGAATAAGATATGTATAAATCCACTTTAATGCTTAAAATAATTTTTTTTTCTAGAAAGGAAATTTTACAACCATTTAATAGAGAACATATTTTATATCAAATTTTGGGAATTCTATAAATTTAATATATCAAAACAAACATAATTTTTTTAATTCATAATATAATTATAATCCTTGGGTTAATTTTTGTTTTTTTTCTCAGAAGATTCAATTTTCCATGAACAGTTAAAAATAATGCATTTTAATTTAAACCCGCATTTTTAAATAGTATATTATTTAGTTAAATTATATTTTAGATATGTTTTAAAGTGTAATTATATAAATAAAATATTAATGAATTCAATTTAGGTCATTGTAATCAATTTTTCATTGATATTTGATATAAAAACATTTCAATCTTTGGAATTTCTTTACTTTGAAAACCATCTTTTTCATCCTTTATATGGGATAAAATTTAAATTAATGTCTTCCAATTATGCTATTTTAATTTTTAAAAATTTATTAAATATTTTTATTAATAAAATTTTATAATTTATATTAAATTAAAATTTTTTTTGACCGAAAATATTAGTGAATGTGATTAAAATCCATTACAATGATTAAGAGAAAAATTATTTTGACAAGAGACTAAACCTTAAACATATGGGTCACAATGGACTTGAAACTTATCCAAAATTAATTTTATGGACATATGTAGAATATATACCCCATTTTATCTCATTTTGTTCATTATTGGATCTACTTTACAAGTACAAGACATGTTTGGATTTCTATCTTTCATAAATTTAGAAGAACACCGCTCCCCCTTCTCTATAAAAAGACATTATCCCCACCCAGTAATTAAAACATATCAAGAAATTTGTCTTGAACAAAATCTTCCCACATAATCTCCCTAAATACCAACTATCATCTTATAAGACTCAATTTGGTAATACAGAAATCCAACGATGTCTTTCGGTATAACTCAAAAGGAGTTACCGAATAATAGGTAATGTTATTCAATGATCACTTTTATTTCATCTACTTCTCTACCCCATAAATTATTTTTATATCATGATTATATAATAAAAGATGTATTTAAATATAATAATATTTTTTATTAAAATATTTTGACTAAAACTTTCACACACATCCATCAAAATGGGATACAGAATCATCATTCATGTGTGCGTCGAACTACCGCCTCGTGAACCGATGTCATTCATTCATCCATTTATCACCTTTAAAGATCAGAATAATGATATATTTATACTTTATATATTATATATATATTATTTATAATTTATTTATTCTTATATACATTTAATATTTTATATACATTTTTCATTCCATTTTTGGGAATATGATAAAATCATTTGTGGACGTATGGACTACCGCCTCCTCAAAGAGATGTGATTCGTTGATGTTGTACATATAATTTATAATTTATGTTTATAAACATAATATATGAAATAAATTACAAAAATATGTTACTATAATTATAATATAAAAATATATGTAAACCATTTACTTTTAATTCTTTCAATAGGAAAAAGAAAATTGATGTGGAATTAATGCGTAAGTACGACCTACCGTCTCCAAGAAAGATGACTTTCATTTACTATCTCCAAATATTATGGATTATTATATATAAATATATCCTAAATATATATTATAGTTAAATCATGTTTTAAATGGTAGAGATATAGAAATCATGATTGATGTAAGAAGAACAAAAAATAACAATCCAAAACATACTCGAGAAAAAGATATTATAACTCAAAATGATTAAAATAAGGAATGATCATTATTAGTAGAGAAATATGATGTTATAAAAGATTAATACATGATATTATAAATATAAATATTGTTCTTTTACTTTATTTTTAAATGCTTAAAATTAATATACAGGAATTTAAATGACGTTCACCACAAAGAAAACACATGGTAATGGATTTTTCTTAATTTCATTTAATTGAGTCATATTGTAATGTTATTAACAAGGTTTCTTTTTTTATATTGTCTATATATCCATTTAGAATTTAATATATAAAATATTTAATTCCTTATAGTATTTGGAGTTTCAATTTGAATTATTTCTCCTAAATGGATTTTATCATAATGTTACCTAGGGGTAAAGAAATTTCATAACCCAATTCCTCCTCATTTTAATTATATTATTTATTCATTTTCCATAATATTCTATTATTATGTGTACAATGAATATAAATATGTATTTATGTATTTAAAATTGTTATATTTTTATTTAATGTTAATACACATAATCAATTCATTAATCAATTCTCATTTTAAAATTATGATAATTTTAGGAGTTTATTTCACAATGTCATTCTATTAGGGATTTTTATTCTTTAATTTAATTTAAGAATATTATAGAAATTCTTTTTTGTAAAACCTTTAAAATTTTCTCCAATGGTATTTCATGACCTTTTTAATTTAATATTTCCCTTTTTTACTCATTGGAACAAAAAATGTTTTATACTGTTTTTAATAATACCCGACTTCATTTGTCTCTTCAATCAGAGATTTTTTTTCTATCAAAACCATATTTAATAAAAATTGTATAAAAATGTATTTTATTTTAAGAAATGATTTATCAAACTAATTATAATCCCCTAAATTTATTTATTTATTAAAAAGTGATTTCAAAATTTAAGGGCATTCAAAAATAATCAAATCAAAAGGATATTTTCCTCAAGAATATTTGTTAAAATATTCATTTATTTCATAATTGATAACAAGATTTATTCTTACTCCAATAGGTATAATTAAAATTTATACCATCATTATGCTTTCTCTTGATTTCATATGATTTATTTGTCCGAGGTTAGTATTGAGATTCACTTCTTTGATTTATTTTGGTAGCCCCTTGAAATAACAAATTTCCTATGATAATTTGACAGTGAATTTTACCCTAAGTATCCATATCATTTTTCATGGAGAATACAATTTCCTAAACCATATATCATTAATAATTGATATCTTTAATTTGATATTTATTTTATTATTTGTGGAAATAATGATAAATATATATTTTCTATTCAATACTATTACTTGATAAGGAATAATGTTTATAGATCAAATAAATTATTTGATATTTAAGAATTTCATTAGTAATGAACTATAAAGGTCGGGTACCAGTTAATGTAATCCCCTTGAAACATTAGCAGCCTCAGGAAAAAAAAATACGTTGGAAACAAACCCTTCGAGTTTGTTTCCAAGAAAAATTTGTGGGTTTTACCCATATATTTATACTATCTTGTAAAGGGTCTTGACAGTAATCTGCTAAACTATATTGTGAAAGGTATTGAAGGTAAAGGTATCATGTTCCTATGAATCAAGGAATCTATTATTAATAATTCCCATCATTTAGTATTCATTTATTATTATCAGTGATATTTTTCCATTGTCCTTATCTATGGATGAATTTTAGTCTCAGTTAGTTAATTAATAGGAACGTGCATCAGTTATTTTCCTTTCCATATTTTTTATCTCATATCCTGCTATTTTATTGGAATGTGTTTCTAGTTATTACCTTTCCATATTTTTTTTATGAAAATCCTTCTTAATGTATTGAATATATAGAATGGGTGTTTTGTTATTACCCTACCATATTTATTATTATCATTGATTCGTTATTTTTTTTGTTTTATATGAAACTTTATAATAATTTGCTCTCAACTATATATTTTCCATTCCCATAAATAAACTATGTGTAATGAGAAATAACTGGAAGGATATCCTATGTGATAATAAATTTATCCTAAAAAAATTATATTGTAATTAATGTATTCAACTGTAATACCGGAATCATGTTTGTATCTAGTTTACCAAGACCACTAATCTCTTCCTTCATAAGTGATTTTATTCCTTATAATCATTCCAATTTAATGGTATTAGACACCAGCTCTAGGATTAATGGGTTACGATTTATATATTAATCACGTTCTCAATGATACCCAATACCAGTGGATGTTGGTATGGTCGATTGAAGTCAAATACATAAGGGTCCATGTTAGTTTTATTTTCATTATTTTAAGTTGTGTTTTGTCCAAGAGGAAAATATTTAAATAGAATGAGGTTTTAGAAAGAGGTTATAGGTGTCCCGTAAAGGGTGTCATACTGAGTTTTATTTCTTACCCATTGTATGTTGACATCAGTTTATGAACAGATCATATGTCATATCATTTTTTATGTGTGGATTTACGATGGATTGGGTAGATTCCCATTGATTCAAGATTGAGAAGAGAAATTCATTTTTAGTATGATGATAAATATAGAGTAGTTATATAGTACACTAGAGACATGGAACTTAGCATGGATTCAAGTTATAAGTATATCTTCATATAATTAATTTTTGGTTCCTTATTTTTTACATATGACAGAATCCTAGTAAGTAATAACTGTTTTATCAATGCGTTAGAAGTGCATGAATTTATTTTTCCTCATTTTATCAAAAAATTATTCTGTTTTAGTTTATTTTTTCTTTATAAATACTATAATGTTTTTGATTATTAGTTATTTATATATATTCTCATCTCTAATATTGGGGTGTAGTCTCCTCGAAGTTCATCCTTAGACCTCTACTGCTAGTTGGAAGTCTGGAATATGAGGAAGAATGCTTGAGTTTTTGTGATTAATTGATCATTCTACTATTTATGGAATGATACATGGTATGACATTAAAATGTGGTATTAGTGGAGATTCATCCCTATTGTTTTACAATATGGGATTTTCTATATCATAGATTTAAGATTGTGTCGGAGCCTAATATGGATATGTGACTATTGTGTTAAAATAAATCTATTTAGAAGTATTGGTAAAAAATATTGGTATTTCTATTTTAGATTTTTATGTAAAAGTGTAATTTAATCATCAAATTTTATGATTTACATGTGGTTTAAATTTTATGACTTGTGATGGATTTATTGATCATTTCTTTATAAAATGTTTCCAGTGATCTTATTTTGAATATTGAACTATGGAGGCAAGGTGAATCTCATGATTCATGATAGGAATTTAATATCCAAATTTTATTGTCATTCTAGTGTGTTATTTAAATGATGATTTGGGTGACATATTCCTCTAAGAAGTGTTATGATATGCTGATTCTTATAGACGACCAATGACCTAGTTGTGGGAGATCAATTTTGATGATAAATTCCTTTGCATGTGATACCATATATATTAGTGTTTAGAATAATTATTTCATGTGACATTGGGATGATGGCATGGTTTATGAACCATAAGTAGTGGCCTTCTTTGGATAGACAAGACATAGGTGTTTGGGACTATTCACCAATGGTTAGACCTAATGAATGGGCTGTTTGGATAATCCTAGTTACCCTCTTTGACATGACTCTATTTTGGTGATCTTATTCCTTATGCCTTTCTAGGATGACATGTGAGAGGGGTCATAAAAGACCTACGTTACATTAGTTTTGAATGGTATGGGAGGATTTTTTGGGATTATATAATATTTAAATGAATGGTGCTCTCTAGTATGGGGTTTAGGCATGTTTTATTCCTTCTTCTTATAAGAAGTATAACATTTGTGATAGAGTATTAAACTTTCGGTTGGTTTCAATAGTAGTTTGTTTTGTCCGGTTCCTAACCTAGGTAACGGTTTTGAAGGTTGTTATGCCTAGTGGTTATTTGCAAGATCAGGATAACATTAGGTGATCAAGGGTATGTAGTTAGGGATTCTGAGACTAGTTTTAATGGGATCTGACTTTGAGGATTTGAAAATTGTATTCAATTTAGGTTACATAAGAGAATGTGTTTGTTTTGTTTTAATGAGATCATTGGTCCAAAAAGGCTGGGAAATACTCTATGTTTATTACTTTTTGAACTAGGTACTATGAATGTGAATGTACATTATGATTTAATTGGTTCGGTATCCCCGAGTAGGCATAGAAATGATGTGGTGTGACGCGAGGCATGTGGGAATAGTGGTCCAAGACCCTCAGGATAAAATACTATGGTCCTATGAAGGGATGGGTTTGTGGTGGTATATGTTAATGAAATATTAGTATACTCTCAGTCTAGAGAAAATCATACCCAATATCATGAAATCCTTCTGATTATGATGAGAGCATATCTACTATGGACAATGATATCTAAATGTAACGACTTGTTTGTTGAAGGTCCCCCTAGGGGGTTTCAGTCATGAAGCAGTGATTTTGATGTTGTATGGTTGGATGTGAACCATCAGATGTCTATGAGTGAGTTCATCATGATTGATCAGTTGTTGGTTACTATTGTGAATTTCATTATTGAATGTTTGGAATGTGTGGTTGTTGATGTTTTGTTATTTTACTCTAATGATAGTGAGATGAATGATCCAGTTATATGGTTCTATATTGACTAAAGAATCGGTTGTGGAGTTTTTGTTCGGTTTGGAGGAAATAATATTTATACTATTATGGTGGGGAGTATCAAATCAATTATTGAGATGTGACCCATTTTTGGGTAGGTTCATTGATGCAGTGGGAACCACATCATTTGGGTTGATGGATTACTAATCATGTTTTATGATAAGTTAAAATTATAGTGGGATGTTTCATGGATTGGGATAATCCACTATAAGGTGAGTCCTACTATTGGGAAACCATCATATTGGTGATGGTTTTTGGATGATGTTGTGATGTCTTGGTAGTTTCTTGAATGGGAAATATGGTAGATAATACTTTTATGGGATGTATTACATATCATTTTATTAATGTAGAGTAATTCTATTTTCATCCAAATTTATATTCTTGTATTGATCATGTATTCATTACCAAGGTGGGTTGGGATATGTGGTTTATAGAATATTGTGGCTTCCTGATGATATGATGTATTATATTTAAGAGGTCTTAAATACTTATGATTTGATGAATTTTTAAATTGAGTAGAAATATGAATTTATATAAATTATTATATGAGATATAAGCGAAATTCTTCCTCTACAGATAATCTCAGATCATTTTTTACCACTCTATTTGTACTAAAAAAGATTCATAACAAAGAACAATAGTTTTGTGGAATTATTATACATTAAAATTTAAGATAAATAAAAAATATTTAATTATCTAATTATTTCATTATTTATCTCGGTCCAAGTGGTGAAATATTTTGAATAGTGTGTCTAATTCAGAATCTAATACGTCAGTTGATTCTAGAATGGGATTGGGGGGGGGGGGGGTCATAAGTTAACTATAAACCCACATCGACTTATTGTAATTTTTATGATTATTTTTAATTGGAATTTAATTTTATTAATTAAAAACCAATTCCTTCATAGAAGTAGGAGGGAACCCCTCTAGAATGTTAAATCCTGACCAAGAGGATAACGAGAAGTTATTTCCCCTAGACATCATCCAATATAAGGATTTAGAACATATAGGGGTGAAACTTTTTCTAGGAGTGGTATTGAACATGATGCTTCATTATTTTTTCTATGAGGTAGATTGGTTTGTGATTTTTCATCCCTAATCCAAATAGATGTATTTTTTTATGTTTCAAATCCATTTTATGACTTTAAATAACATTGTGGGGGTCAATCTATTCTTAATTGGGGAAAATTGGTTTTGCAGGACCGAGGGGGTTTCTCATTTTGAAATCCCAACCATACAATGTATAGTTTTAATGACACATTATATGCATTCTTACAAAAATAAGAAGTTTATGTTTTTGGAACTATACACCATTTAATTATAGTATGCACCATGTCATGACACATGCCATTGTGGATGACTATATGGGATGATGGAGTATACGGAGCTACATATCATATATTTGGAGTACATGTTGTGTTGTGAGACATAAGTATGTGGCTGAGTACTTGGAGATACACACCATGTAATAGGGTCATGGACATGTAGTCGTACGTGGATTACCCTAATGTGTGACTCTCTATGTATATTAACATTGATTGTTACGAGATTCTGGTGTACAAACCATGTATTGTGGGTACATGTCATGTACTACACCTATGATAACCATTATAGGTATTTAGGTTATTTTTCTCTTTGATGTTATAATTGGACATAAGACGAGTCCATTATGGGTATTTTGTTCATATAGAATGTGACAGTTTATTTCTTAGGGAATTTTGAGGGATTATAAGTGGTGTTTTGAGGTGAGATAAATATAACAAGGAGGTTTTCATCCAGTAATAGAATCTAGTATTTTCTTGATAGTGATTCATGGTATGATAACCAAATGAGGTTCATGTGAAAGATTATATGATGTAGTATAGGTTCTCTAGAGTCACCCACTTCTTTTATAATGGGATTATACTGGGTTAGTGGGATTTGGTGGCAAATCTAGGTGTCTTCAAAAGGTGTTGTGATTGTGGTCATCTCTATTTTCATGTTTTCTAATTTTATTCTATGCATCCATGAGATTATAGAGACTAGGCTAACGGATGTGGCGCCCCTGAGATATGGGAATTGTAATGAGAATAAAGTTGTTACCAAGGATTATAAGACGAATTCATCTACTTATGTTGTAACCTATAATATCCTAAGAGGGTTTCAATGACTTTCATACCAGTTATGAGGATATCAAGGGGGATTCATCTACATATTTGTTGACGTAGAGGTATATTTAGGCATCCTATTGATAGAAAAACTTATAGTAGGGATGTGTGTTTGTGCTGTAATGGTTATAAGTTTTCCCTTGGGACCTAAAATGATGTGTGACCCTATAGGGATGAGATTTTGATGATGGGATTGGGAATTTGAATAGAAATTTATATGTTTTATCTTTTTTTGATTATATTTAGTCTGGGTTTACAACCACATGGATGTTGTGATATGGTTGGGTTTCCATGTTTTGTATCCAGGTTTTCTAATATGGGATACTATGGTGGGGTGTGTTTGACATCATTTCCTATATGTATAGTTCCATAATTCAGATAATATGCTCCATATCCATAATTGAAAATTTTGGACTTGAGTTTACACATTTACGATTGAGAAGGTTTGACACGACACTTTACTCCCCTAGGATATGATGTTGTACATGTTGCTCGATATTAGCACAGACAGTTTTATTATTTGATTAGGTGTTGGATAGGGATCCATGGATGTTTTATTTTTCATATAGTTAAGAATAGTGGAAATAGAATTAAACATATGTGTTTGAGATTATAGAATAATTATATAAATTTTTGGTAGTATATTATATGGATTACTTGTAAAAATAAGGCTCTAGACAATGATTGAATAATTATTTGTTTATTTAATAGAAATAATATATAGGAAATGATGGTATAACTTGGGGAATTGGATGGTGGAATGATTCTCCACATCCATGAATATGGTCACACATTCATTCTTCTATGACTATTGTTCTGATTAATGGTAATGGTTTTGCATTGTTTCTTCGGGCACTTTTGTTTTTCATACGTGGGTTAGATGCCGTACTAATTATCTAGATATTAGTAGTGTGTCAACATGGAATGAATACATAATATTTAAGTGTTTAGATATGAATAATGTGATAATTAACCCATCCATGAAGACTTGAAAGGGGATACCGTTTATTTGGAACTGAATTGAAAGACTACATTGAGATGGGTCACCGGGGTTGAGAGGATTGAAAGGATAGGTTTAGGATTCCATAGATATAGACCAAACATGTTACTTAGGATGAACAGTCATGAAGACATGCTATGAGAAACATGAATTTGGTTAAGTGAAGAAATATTGGTTAGAGTAACAATCCTATAGAAGATGATGGTTTTATTCATCTTTATTTCATTTGTTTTTTAGATAGGCTGATCATAATGCATGAGTTATCACTTATGGATATATTTTATAGGTTTAAAATTGTGTGTGGCCTTGAATGTTATATGTACCAACCACTGTACATGATCCTCAATATGTGTTCAAACCTTATGTACTATTTCACATTGATCCAAAATACCCGAATGATATTGCAGAGGCCTCAAAATGAATGATTGATTGGAGCAGACCCAACAGTGTATGATGATCAGCCTGATGTATATTAATAGTGTACTAGAGACTAGGTATGTGGCATGTCATGGAGTTGTATATAGATATATATGTGTTTATTTTGATTTTCTTATTTTGATTATGTGATCCATCCGATTGGAGATTAATGTTCTTTGTTTGGAATGGTTGTTTGTTCCATTAATGTAGTTGTTTATTTTATGATTAATTCATTTAAAATTACTTATTATTTGCACAAACTAGGATCTGTGTGATGATTGGATTTTTATTTACAATTGTGTGGTGTGATATGGGTGTATCATCACCCCAATAGTACCACATTAGACCACTGTTACTAGTAAACGACAACTATTATACGAGGAGGAGTGCCAAAGTTATTGTGGAGAACTGATCCATATACTATTAATGGAGTGAGATGAGGTGGGATGATACACTAGGAATTGTTATGTCTCTTGAGAAAATCATGTTTGGGTATGTTTCATATGCCTTACCTATTTATATATTATTTTTTGGAATGAGGACTTAAAGGTTATATTATGATGTATGACATTATAGCTTCTATCATTACAAAACAAGTTATTGTTTACAATGTGAATATTTATAACGTTATTTCATCCACTAATATATTCATCTTTTATGCAAATAGTCATCAATAATATTTGATTTATGTTTACCTATACCATAATATTAATTCTATTTTTATTCTGTAATGTCTTCTATTATCTGTATTCTGTACTAATCAAATATGTATTCCATTTATTATGATTTCTTTTCACTATGATACCGATATTGGATTTATAAATGATTTTAGGGATTTACTTGAATAAATAATAATATTATCATATGAATGTTATTTTTTATTTTCATTTTTACAAATGTTTGAGAGAATCATGTACATAAATTGTCACCCATGATTACTAAACTATTTGATCATTTAGGATGATATTTATTATTTCTTATAAAAATATAATAAGGTAAAAATATTTTCTATGTCCCTAAAGTTGAGGTGTTACAAATAACCCCAAATCATGGTAACTATTTCCTTATAAAAATAAAGTGTATTCATATTGGATTGCCTCATACTTTTAAAAAAACTTGTTCCTCTACAGCTCAAAATCCCATGAATGTTATATATCAGAACATCTTGTCATTATTACCTAACTAATGTCTTAAAATCATGTATTAGAGTGATGGAGTAAATAATTGGAATTTTACATGGAAACATTTATATTTAATATTGTATGAACATATAATTGAAGGCCTCATGGAAACAGATCCACAATATCCACTATCACGGTATCTGTAGAGCCAGAATGAAAATAAAATTATTTCATGAATTATTCCTCTATACTGGAAGATGAATCAATGTCACAATATCTTGAATCCAAGGATATATCTCTTCACTCTAATAATTATTCATCTGGTAATTAATTGGACTTTGATAAAGCACGAACTTATATTTACGGATTATTTCCCACCACTCCTGATGAGATAATATCAGAAAAACTCGACTTCGAGGAAGATATGAGGTCAGTATTGATAAATTAATTCATGTATAGTTAATTATAACAATAATAAACTTTTAATTAAAGAAACATTTACACATATTTAAAATAAACTACAATAAGATGTTTGGATGTGATCCCCATGTAATCATCCATCTCCTTGTTCTTCCAATAATCCACAATCGATTCATCCATGCACCTAGAAAAATGAATCCATCCTATAGTGTTGTGGTATAGGATTATTTTTATAATATCATTAAATATGACATCATTAAATTTTTTAATACAACATGTCGATAGAAAACATCATCCCAGCCAGGATGAATAGTTGTCTAATAAGAATCTACTTCAAATTTTTTGTCCTCATCAAACATTATTTGATGGTTGACAACCCTATAAAAGAAACATACCTTTCTAATAAAGTGAATACTATATTTTAAGATCCCTTCTTTATATATGGATACTGGTTATATAATTTCGTCCATATGGATCATGAAGATGAATAAGAAACATCCTTTAGGTCACTTCATGGGAATTTTTTCAACCCAGTGATTCCCTTCATATTGAATAATTCTATTTGAAAATATCATCATTCCATGAACCACATCATCCATAAACTCATAAAAATAATAATGGAGTGTTAAAAGGATGATTTGAATGAAATTTAATTCCATTTTCTGGGCCTTCTCAAATATCTCAAGAAATTATTTTTCATGCTTCACTCCCACTTCCTGAAATTGCGTGCATCCTTGGAATCACCTTTAGGATATATCCAGTATTCAGTTTTAGATACATCAGAATTATAATTAAATAAGATAAGATCAATTAAATTTATATAATTTCTTATCGATTATTTCTATTATTGTTTTGGTGATTTCAAAGAAATCTAACCTATATAAGAAATTTTATCTCCAATCTATTGGGGAAATATAATATCATTCAATGATATTGAAGAAACGTGTCACATAAAAGTGGGGTGAATAGATTTATTCCAAAATAAATTACATTGATAAACATCTACTTCATCCCCCATTTCCGATTCCCCCAGTTCAAGGGAATCCTTTGGTCCTCTATGTGAAAAACCTATTAATGATCAATTTCCATGATTCTAGATATGAGAAATAATGATGAAAAAGTGAAAATAAATACTATCTGAGACTCATTTTTTAAAATAGATACTATATAATCTATTATCTAGAAGAACTAAATTTCCATGGATATTATAGTCCTACTTCTTTGACATTTTATACAACATCATGATATCCATCCTCTAATGTATATCCTGAACTTTTTCATATTTTATGGGATATTAGCATGATAAGATGCGATACTCCAGTATTTAGATATCAGTATTATCCCTTTGAAGGCTATCATGTAATATTAAAGGATATATTTCCTCACCACACACATAGAATATGATGAATTTCTCCTCAAAGAAATTTTTTTGGTTAATGTTATCCTCTTGATTGAAATAGATACACTGTATTAGAAGATGCATAATGACAATTACTTTCCAGTCCGGACTAAGTGAAGACCGAGTAACCCTTATATTAATAGGGTTATCCATTGAGTATTCTTCAACACTATATCTATATACCTTGTATTTTATCTATTTATCCTATTAAATTTCTGAACTATTAATTATGTAAGCTACCAAGCCATCTGAATTGGTCTCGAGAAATCCTTCTATATGAAGGCTGCATGGTTTTTGTTAAAATTTGATTAAAATAATGTGATCAATATTATCGATGATAACTACACTTATAGAACATTGGAGGTCATCCATTTATGTTATTATACATGTCCAAGTTCCCCTTAGAGCCGATGAAATATCATATCTCATGATCTGATAATAATCAATTTGATTCAATATAAATCATTTCCAAATGTCCCTCATATCTACAACAAAATGAATTGACCATTTACCAGTAACATCCTACTATTATTTCTTATTTCATTCCTGATGAGTAGTACTACTATTTGAATAAACCCAATAATGGCGCCCACAAAAAAGTTCCTCCAAATTACTAATTTTTTTTTGAAGAAGTATATTAAATGACTCTTATTATTGAGTAACTCAATCATGGTACTCTACCAACCAACAATTTGTGTATGAATATATCCTCCAGTATGTTGATAATTCTATCCTATGTGATGACCCCAATAAATTTCACCCTGAAAGACTCCTTACACATTTCATTAATGTAAAAAAATCCTATAGTTATTACAAGTCGTCTATGTTTGCTGGTGTGGTGCTCATCGTTTAGGATAAATGTTCTCCCACCATATTCGAAGGATGTGTTACTTCTACCACCCCATGGTTTCTCAATTCATGTAATTCACATAGATGTTTCATGAATTAAATATTCATTCCAACTTCAAGAATTATCCTGCAGAGATACTTCATACCACTATATATTATTGACCCTTTTTATGTGGAATAGATGTAAGTGGTCACCACCTACCAAAGAAATCTTGATGGTGTAGGTTTATCCTTACCACCACTAAATTATTTTTAATGTTGGATGAGTTCATAACTCTTAAGGTGGTCAAGACTAATTCTGTGATTGAAATCATGAAAAGTCATATCATCTATTTTTTGGGACCCCTCAAGCTATTCACATTAAAAACATGACGAAAATTCAAGGCACCAAGATAAATAATATGGATGAAAAATATTAAATTATGTCTAACCATACTTCCCACTTCCATACGTAGGAAAATAGGTATATCCAAATAGAACATTATAAAAAACCCTATCAGAATATTTCTTATATAAGAAAGGGAGTTGACATAATAATCTCTCTAATTCCCAATGGGAATACTAGAAAATTATGTAGACATCCACATAGGTGAACTGTTGCTCCGCAGTAAAAAAACTGAGGAAGTGTTCCATATTGAGGTTAACCTACCATCATTTTCAAAAATAATCTATGATCATTTGATGCTAGAAAAATGTCTTAATTTTCAATGGAAGAACTAGAATTCCTCGACGAGAATATGATTCATTCACTTCAGAACATGATGTTCTATAAGAATCATGGATCCTTATATTTCAATGAGAATGAATACCTCTTATCCTTCCTATATGTTAATTTGGGTCTATATTTGAGAATCCCAATGATACCCTGAGTGATACTAAAAAAGATATACCCCATTTGGAATGTATTTTCCTCCATCCATAAGGCATATTATAATGGTTAATATCCATTGATCACCATGTATGACGAGGGAATCAAATGTCCCACCAATAAAAGGTTCTCTAAAAAATTCTTTGTGAAAACTTCACATAGATTCTCATATCTTGGTCACAATATGTTAAACATTAAATCATTTTTTTTAAAATATAAGATAGAAAATTTATAAGAGAATCACATTACTTATGAGTATAAACTACATGGAATTGTTTGAAGTAGTATTACCTTAAACTACAATGCATTTAGTTATGAGATATATGACCTTAAATCTTATAACACCATCGACCATGATATATAAATTTAAACTATATAGAAATACATAATTATATTATATCCTTAATATATGTTATCAACATCCTATTTGTATGATTTTCAAAAAAAAAAATTATTTGTTTTCTAATATATTTTACCATAAAAACATAGAAAACCTCATTCTGTAGTACTCTATGACTATGTAACTAATTCATCATCTATTATCTAGAGGAAAACCCCCATATTCATGTTGGTGTCCTACTACACCATTTCCCAGAACTATTACTTTCTTGATTTCCATTCCATTTAATATGTAGTGAAACACATTTCCTTCATTATATACCTAGCAACCCATTCCCTTTTGGGGTTTGGATCATCCTCATTGGAGTTTAAAACACCCACCTTTGGTGCCAGTGGCCTAACACACCATTCTATAAAACAAATTCTTTCATTATTCCCATTCATGATATATATAGGGATTCTTATATCAAAAATCATTGGCAGAACTACCATCGGACCATTGAAATTGTCACCATCCTCACTCTAGTGGAAAACCCCTATATTGGTGATAATTTCTTACTAAATCATTCCCTATAAGTATGTATGGATTTATTCTAATTACATGGAATATGTAGGGATTTCTATATCATTAATAAAGGGTATATCATCCCTCTCACCCTAGAATTTTTCATCCTTCAACCTCTAGAGTACAACCCCATCAATTGATGACAGTATCCTACTACACAATCCCTTATAAATACATCTGACTTGATTCCTACTTTATGGGATACAAATGGGTTCCTAGATCAATATTCTTAGCCCCAACCAGTTGTATCCCTTTATCTTTTTCATAATCATCACATTTTCTTGTAGATAAGCATATTTATTTTGTTCCTCGATCACACATAACATTAATATAACTCCCCTATGAAGACATTGGTTTGGCCCTCATGTGTGTTGATGACCACATGTGTGACAAACGAATTATAGAGAATCATTTAGAGCATTAAACTCCACAAAAAAATCCTCTACAATTATTCCTCATAATTTGGGGTATCCTTAATTGGGATCCCCATCATCATTCACATCAAAACAGGGCTCACCTATGGTGATGGAATAATTACAAACAGTATCACCTCCAATAATGGATACAAACCTTGAATGTCTTTTAAAATTAAAATCAAAGTCCCTATGTATCAAAAAACTTCAATGTTCAAGACGAATATTACGTAACCCCATCATTTATAGTGCAACAGTGAACCTTATGTTTTGATTTTGTTGTCAATATTCATCTACAGCCTATATGTTTCTCCTATTTTTTGATTCAGATACTAGATGTAATGGATTATGTGATCCATTTCCCTTATTATAGTGGAATCCAAAACCTTCAACATTATCCTACTTTGAAGTCTACTCATGTTTCTAAAGATAGTGGGTAGAGTATGTTATTTACCCAAATAATCTCCCCAACTATTAAACGGCATCCAATGGTCAATTTTTCATCCCCACCCTAACACGTCTATCCTAATTATGTTCTTTAGTGAGAAATACATAATATTCTCCCACGATTTTATTCCAAACCCGATCATAAATCACAGAGTATTTTGTGATTTAATGGATTTATTACCCACAATATTTAATTACTTTTAGTTTATTATAATGGATCCCAACAAATATAGGGATCATAGCATTAAATATCACAAATAAAATCAACTGGGGTCCACATATCATGATCCTAAACTATGTGTGCCTCTTTCTATGGGATGAAATATTATATAATCAATCCCACTGGGCCCCTTGGACCTCTTTTCAAGTTATGTGTTCTCTCTAGTATGAAAGACAATCTCCCCACCACTGATCCAAGAATCATGATCATAAACTATGTTCATTGATCTACACATCAATTCCTTATACAATGTACCTACCCCTGTGAGGATGCTTTTGTGGAAATGGGCTCTTTGACCATCCATTAAATTCATATTTATATAAATATGTTCATTAACATGATTACCACACAATGTCAAAATATATGACCATATTCATGGTATCCTAAATTTAAATAGATCAAACATTTCTTCACTTTCTAATACCATCCATGTTGCATCAGTCATTTAAATTTACATAGTGTTCTAATATACCATATATATTAACTGGGATACATAGGAACATTGTCAATGTTGAAAAAACCTTATGATTTAACATACCCCCTTTACATCCTCAACATACAACATAAAGCTATGTTGTTTTATTCCAACAATAATGACATTAATTTTTTTTTACCTCGGGTACCCACCATACAATTTTAAAATATTTTATAAATGTTCATGATGAATCATGTTAATCAACATAGTATAATTCCCTTTATATAGGAAATTAAAATACAAAACATATTTTTCTTTATCATATGAAAAAATGGTATAGTTACTCATTCATTAGGTGTGTGTCTCAATTCATTCAACTATATGTAATAAGACTATTCTTCATGAATTTTATCATCTTACATTAGGTCCGCATCAGTTGAACCTGAACTACATATCATATCATCTTTAACATGTGAAGATAAAATGTATGATCAACACCCTGGTCCTATGATGTTAAACTACAACAACACATTCCCTAACTGTATAAACCAAAAATAAATTTCTAATGTATTTAGATAAGATTTTTAAAATACATAATTGGATCATCATCCATGATTACTAGGTTATCCATACATTGTGGTTATGTTCTCCTACCACAACAGTTCATAAACTACATATGGCTTATTTCCCATTACATGAAAAAATAGAGATGTACAAATCACCTATCATGTGACCGACCCACATAGTTATATTTTACTACCTCCATAACATGGGGGTTAGTACCACCAATTAGGTTGTATGTTTCCAACAAACAAGGAGTTAATCCCCAACTCCGGAGATAGGTTTGGATCTCACTCATTGATACACCCATTCAATGTGAAAAAATGTTTGATGGTATGATTCTTAATTAAATCAACTCCCCAAAAACATCCATTCAGTTCACATTTGTGTCTCATCTCTTCCATGGTGTAGACTCTCATAATCCCCCTATCCAAATGTGCTCCTCTATGGGGATAAAACAATGTAAGATAGGCCTTCCTCCCTGCCACAGTCATTTTTCTAAGGATCTATTGTCAGTAACATGATAGGATTATTATATCAAACATGTTTAGTGGTCCAAAACAATTAGTATCTCTATTATTGATTATTTGGGGTTGGAAATTTCATTTTAAATTATTGGATACTAGTAATTGTCCCCCCATTTGGGACAACATTTATTCGTGGATCAGATCTCAGAAGTCTTAATTTACCTCCCACACTCTTACCATTTTTTATAATGGTACTTCATTGTCTTTAGTTTTATTACCTCTTAAGTCACACATATTAGAAGTTTAATTTAGCCCATTTGGATTTCCCGGGCTGACCCCTCTATAATTCATATCCTTTAAGGGAGGACATTGTATTCCAACATTAATGAATTTACCTTATCATGTACGCTCATGTTACATAATTGATCTTCTTTTACCCCGTGTTTCCCACATAATGAATTTCTATCATGTGATTAGTGGTATTTATGGAATATTCCAAGACATGCTCATGAAACACCATATTCGAATCAATTATAATACCGTAGTCATTGTTTCTTGATTAGAAACTACACAACCATAATTTTATTCTATTGGTTACATGTACCAGCATTGGTTCTACTAATCCACATCTAGTTTTTTATTTTCCCAATGTTGTAAAAATATTTTCATTTTTGGTATATTATCCACAAAAATAAATTTGTATCACTCTATTGTCCACATTACACAAAAATAAACCACTATAAATATATGTTATACACACTATGTCATCATACTAAAATCTCCATTTCGACCACGAATTAAAACATTAAAACATTGTGCAATGGTCTACACAACATGACCTTAAATTGTGTGCATTATATTTATGGATGTTTATGTGGAATGGGGTATATTTAAACCTATATCATGTTAGTTTTATATTAAATTCCATGAATCCAAAATACTCTCACATCACTTTTTGTCCATGCTTCGTGATATAAAATCATGTGAAAACCTTCCTAAGGTAATCCGAAAAGATATGATATATCAATTTCAAGAGGCTATAAATTTTTCTATATAATAAATGGACCATCCCTACCCCATTACATCAATGAAATATATCCTAAAACTATTATTATCTTTTCTATATCTATACCAAAAGACGTTATATTTCATGGTACCTTCCTCACCATATGAAATTAAAATATATATCTAATGTCTTCACCTTATAATTTTAATCTTCATGGTTTAGTCCCCATTCCTTTTTAAAACTACATGAACCCCTAAATACTTCCTTAAGAGAAGTAAAATGTGGTTGGACACTTACCATACACCATCTCACCTCACCTTCATGAATTATAAATGGCATAATTCTAATTTTTTTGGGTCGCATTGTGATACCCGAGTCTACAATCTCATGACAAAACACAGGTTCTCCAAAACATCCGTATCAAATATTTATATAATTATACACTATAATGTGTATGCCTTCTACATCATAACCTAATTTTTTTTCAGCTCCTCTTTGTGTGATTTATTCTAGAACATATCTTCCTAGGCCACTAACCCTGTATTAGTGTTGTTTTTGTCATTTATTGGTGTTACATTTTTTGTCTAACTATGGTCCATGATACATGACATTAATTAGAATGCCCCTCACTAAAGACATTTGTATCGACATTTGGTCCACCAATATGTTTCAGGTTTTTTCTTCATTCGAGGTTATATATATCAACTCAACCATGGCGCAACCATCATGAACATAATTAATGTGCATTCCCCTAAGGAGGATATTAATTTATTACTAAATCCCTTAGTTATTTTCTCATTCTAGGATTTTCTTTCTGCACAAAAAAACTCGATCCTCCATCTCATTCAATGACATGTGACCTGAAATACCATTAATACTCTCATTTTTTCCATCCTGTGTATTTTTAAACATCATGGTGTAGTTAATATCACATGAAATTATACTATGTGATAATTTAAATAATATCCTAAGAGTATTCTCCCTTTTTGTGTTTAACTCTTAGTATACTACCATCTTGAAATATTTGTGTCTTAATTCCCATTTTCCTTGGACAAGTAGAAACACCAAGATATTCACTATTATTCCCATCCTCAATTCATCCATAAAATGCACTATTCCCTTACATTTGAATATTTTTCTATCGATCTCATTACCCTCATGTCGGTCAAATTGGATTTCGACCCAGATTGATGTGGCATATGTTTTAAAATACTTAACACCATATCCACTTTATTTGATGATCCATGAATTTATATTTGTGTCACCCAGTGGTCTAAGATATATGATCGTACTCACTATTACATCATAGTCTTATCACTTTGAGTATTTTTCCATCTAGTTCACACATTTTATTCTCAAGGAACTAATTTACTCCTAAATCTCCCACATCATGATAGGTTCTCCAACATTGATATTATAATAATAAATTGGTCTACCTCTTATATAGGGTACATTCCATGGAGGATTTATAAGTAGAAACTTTTTAGGTTCCCTGACATGAATATGGTATATGACCAACCTAATTTTTCACCTCTAATTTTTAAAAGTATTTTTTTGGGAACTATTTTCCAAAAAAGATTCAAAAGTCATCCTCAATATATAGGCTAACTCGATGAAATTCCAAATCTATACTTAGTGATTTTCTTCCTTATATCTTAGTCAACTAAAACTAAGCCTTTCAACCCTAGGTAATACTCTATCGTAAATTATGGTATGATTTAAAGGTGAACTAACCCTATTGAATCCATCACAATATGTCCCCCCATTTTCATATCCCCCGAGAGGTTATTGTTTCATTTTTACCCCAACATACTATTCTTGTTTTTCAATGTAATGTGGAATATGAAAATACATATTTCCCATCATTTTCCACAGTAATCAGGACTCATGTGGTTTTATGAGTTTTGTGTCGATGTTCCTCCTTATCATGATTTAGATGAGCCCTCATGTATTTACCTTACAATGATAAACTGTATGCTCTCCATCCTTACTGCATGATGTTAAACTATTTGTTCAATATCCTCTCTACATGACATTAATCTATATATTATTCCCTAATCACATGACATTAATATGTGTAGTATCTCAATCCTTATTCTACGGGAGCCCCTAAATGGTTTTTGAATCCAATGACATCATCTACTTTACATTCATGTGGATTAATTTTAATTTTAATGGGATTCCTAGTGACACACATATTCCTTTTCTTGTGTGTAGATGCAATATGTCGCTTACTAATGAGATTATCAATACTGAAATTGGACTCCTAGTTTATTCCCATTCACATATTT
Source organism: Viscum album (assembly GCA_963277665.1). NCBI lineage: Eukaryota > Viridiplantae > Streptophyta > Magnoliopsida > Santalales > Viscaceae > Viscum > Viscum album. The sequence goes on along the minus strand of OY728150.1, from coordinate 620,068,546 downwards.
TTTCTTCTCCTCATAAATAAACTAACTCACCTTACATGGTCCTAGTTATATGACCTTAAGTAGAAACATTTAGTGCAACTACCTATATGAAAATTAATGGAAACAACTCAAAGTACTATATACATGAACATAAAAGTCACAACCACAAAGGCTAGTTTGTGTGAACATTAAAATTTTACCCTTTTGTGTAAAATCAATGTGACCATAATGTTAGAAAGATTGGGATCACCCATGATGTAAAATATAGTTCATGGAAAAATTATTTTCCATTGTTTGTCATCTAGGTATTACATTTGTATTTTCCCCAATATCCTAATGAATTCAAAAAAATTCATTGAATCCCATTAATTAACTTAAAACATAACGTTACGACAAGAAAAGTTCCCAAACTCTTTACGGGAATCACAGTCATCTATAAAAAAACATTGTTTCCTATTAAATGGGACATATATCAATAAAAAAAATACAAAAATGCTCACCAATATTCATGAAAATTCCAAAAACGCCCTCCTCTCATCTAATGAACACACCCAAAATAAAATAACCTTATGTGTGTCGTATTTGAACTTGTGTCCCAATAGTGTTTAGTAGTATTTTTAAATAAATATCACAAAAATGCCTAATGGTTGAGAACATAATGTTTCAATTTATATCAATCTATATTTCATGTGATCCAGTATTGTTATAATAGCTTTTGGATTATTCACTTATGTATATATCAACTCAATCAAATAACAAAAACTATAATTTCCCCAAATTAATTCAACAAATCCATGTGTTTCAAATGGTGATTACTAAAAATTATAATCCTAACCCATCCACCAATAATTATCACTATAAAATGATTTAATAGTCTAACATGTACCATTTATTTATGAAAATCATATTGAATCATGTGGGATTAGAGGCTTTTATTTGGTTATTAAATTTATGTGACCAAGATGTAAAATTAAAAAAAGGTAGATCAAAAAAGAATGGAAATTTATTAATTGATAAAGGAGAATGCAGTTCATATGTATATATATCATTGACTCTACCATAGTATAAAAACATAGAAAACCCCTTATGTGTTCCAACTTTGTGATAGATTTTCCATAATTGGCTTGGCTTTGTTGGGTTGATTCCACAACTTCTCATTGGTTGTATAGATCTTCAAACACTTCTTCATCTACATGATGAATTTAATATAACCTCACTTGTGTCCAAGATTTATTTCATTGTTTTCTGGCACATTATATGATTTCCAAGCCACATTAGCCATGGACACCACTATTTTTTCCTCTATTTTGTGGATGACCTCCACTAGGGAAGACGGGAATAACCGCAACAGACATGCCCCTCCATTCAAGAAATCACCATTTCGGTATGTAAAATATATTTTATGCCCTCAAAGATTTCATTTTGTTAGGAAGAATGGAAATACCACCGCTCCATATGGACCCTCTTGAATAAGAAGTAATGATCCAGTGTATGGATGGAATGTTATTGAACCATACTATTCCCATGATCACCATGTATAGTAAAAAAAGATCCCATATAACCTTCAATGTTATCCCATGGTGTGTGGGTGATGATGATTCAGACTCTCCTCTGATCCCTACACATGAATTCTTCATTTTTATAATCAAATTCTAACTTTGATCTTTCTATCCCATTATGTGTGGGATCATACTCAGGGAAGAAAATAAATATCTTAAAATAAGGGTATTCCTCTAGAATCCTCTTAGAATGGAAGAGTTCTACATTAATTAGAGTGATCAGACCACCCAACCCTTCCTCCATAGCTACCTCCATCACCAGCTACTCATCCATAGTTTATGACTTTTCTGAAACCACTACAGTCTCATTCAGTGCAACATGATGCTTTTATGGGGTCAGAATTAAGTTATCTTCATCTGCTAACACCTTAGAGACCATACATTCCATCGATACCAAATAAGGCATTCTTTTAGAATGATACGGTGATACAAGTTCAAAGTCAACCATACTCACCACTATATTGATAATCAGATACTAAAGACCCTCTATTGTGTCTTTCCCATGATCCTCTAGAGGGTAAACATCGTCATATACAATCACTATGAGAAAACTGTTAATATGATCTATTGAAGTGTCAATGTTCAACATTTGTTACAGAAGTAGTCATGTACATGATAAAAATGACTCAGTAATATTAATATCCATTGAATTTAAAAAAACTATTAATACTTACCATCATGTTTATACTTACCCAAATAGAAATGATACTATCCTAGAATTAAATCTCAAATCCCCCATTGGGGTTCCCAATGTATGCATGGGAACTCAAAAAACATAAATGAGATTCCTAAAGGATAAAGGTAAACATACAATGTAGAATAAAAAATGATGTTGGGATATAATTAGAGAAAGAAATTTAGTAATAACATTGGAAAATTAGAGAATAGAAAGATGAAATTTACCTCTATAAATTTTTGGAATTTGGATTATAATTCACCATGTGAGCCATATTCCCCTATGAGATGACATCTCATCCAGGATTCTAGGGTTTTGGCACAATATTTTGTCCTATATTTCTCTATTGAATCTCTCAATGAATGTTTCTAAGGGAATTTTTTGGTATCAGTTACATCTTAATAAAGGGAGTTTTACTCATGTATTGATATCAATGACTTCTCATTTGATGATTAGGGAATAAATTATTGAACATAATTTAGTCCAGCTAATAGTTAGGATATGATACTGTATATACAAATTAAATATTTACCACATGTGGTGGAAAATATCTTTATAGATTATCCTAAATGAATTCCTATCATTTAACTAGTTAAATTCCATTTACCGAACATTAATGGCATTCACTATTGATAAAATATCTCAGCTTTTCATTACATGAATTTTACTCAAAAAGGGGAACATCCTGAGCTAGGGAATCTTATGATTATGTCTTATTAGGCCTCCTACCAAGCCTAGAAGAAATATATATAGTGTTGGAATATCCCAAACTACAGAATTGAGACAAAAATACTGTCCCCAAGAGATAATTGAATATATAATTCAAGTTGAACCTATTGTCATTTATGGAAATTAAAATGTTTATATAATCTAATCCATCTCTAAAGATCTTATACCAAATCCATTCAATTTTGGATGACACTTTCAACTATTTTTATTCCTCCAATGTCCTATGGAAAATTTCATTATTTGGAATATCTAAGAGTTATGATAGAATATTTCTCAGATCCCAAAAAGATCTTCTTCACATAACCTTGGGTCACTCATCATGATCCCCCAATAACATCTCTATGAGCCCCTCATCTTTATTAAGAGGATCATTAGTTTCCCTTCTTGGATGAGGAACAAGAAACATCAAGGATCCTATAACTTCCACCTCGTCCCTCTTGAATAATCATCCCCTCAGTCGATGAAATCCCATGTTGTTGGATCATTATCTACTCTACTCCCTATATGCCTCTTCTAACGGTGACACATAGTTCACCAATCTTCACAATAGTGTGATAGGGTATGATGGTGTAACACCACAAGATTTGATAATACAATTATCCTTAAAGAATAAAATTTTCTACATCTTGTGAAGAAATAAAACCTTAACCTATTTGAATAATTCTCAAAAATTATTAAGTAAATCACATTATATGGTATTTAAATTAAATATAATTATTGAAAAATATTACGAATTCACTTTACCAATAATATAAATAAAAAAGAAATGTTTGAAAATATATTTTTATGATAACTATTTATGTCATATATGTCCACTATAAAATTTATTAGAGTATTAAAAAAATGAACATTTTTTAGTCATGTGAAAGATGAATTCATTACTAATAAATTTGTAATAAATGGAAATAAAAGCAGTGTAATCATTTTTTAAGGAAAACTGTTTCTTTACAGGCAGTGTGTTTTCTTCATATGTAATTATTTATATCCTTATTAATGAATTAATTAAAATAAATGTGTTATTAATATTTTCTATTTGATATTATAACCTCCATCTAAGGGAGTTAAAAGGGCCATTATGGAAGCCAGAAGATCTCCTTCCAAGGAGCTCTTACTTTCCATGCTTCCTTTTCCTGCTCCAGTTCCCCGCGGAGCTCCCAACAGGGCCCTAGTGATTGAAGAGATCTCGGGGGAATCAGATTTGGCCCCTTATTCAGTTTTTAGCCCTTCCTCCTCCTCCCCCCATTGGCGGGACATGGTTTGACTGGGTCGTTGATGCGTTCTAGGGCTCGAGAGGCATCAATTTCCATGGTTTTTTGTGTTTCCTTTCATTCTGGTCGAGAGACTGGATCTCTGTTTTAGCTATGTTTTCAGCTATCATCTGGAATGCGAGAGGGCTGGGTGCACATGCCAAAACTGTGTTTATTTCCTCGAAAGCCAAGAAACACCTGGTGTCTATGGCTGTCATCCTCAAGACCAAGTAGGATGTGTCATGTATGGATATGTTTGGAAGAAGAATGGGATTCCCCTACCACCTGCATGCTTTGCTGTAAAACTCTCACATATGGGTCTTCTGAAAGCACGAGTTAGAAGTGGATATTGTTGATGGGTTGTCCAAATATATCACCACTAGGGCATCTTCGGATAGTATGGATATTTTTTTCACCTTTGTGTATGCAATATCTGACACTGGGGAAAGGCTCCTCCTTTGGAAGCACCTCGTTAATTTCCATCCAGACTATAAACCTTGGTTTATCGGGGGAGAATTCAACACTGTGGCAGAGGTTTCTGAAAAGAAGGGAGGTTTGAGAGGTTTTAATAACGCGTTGCGGGATTTCCATCTCTGCATGGAAACCAAAGGGCTCATGGACATGGGATTCAGTGCTAATAAATTCACTTGGTGTAACTACCGAAGAGGTATTCAATGAATGTGGAGACACCTGGACATATGTTTATCCAATTTATAAGGTGTTGACTCATTTGGGAAAGCTACGGTCTTTCACCTTCCTAGGATCCTCTCCGACCATGCCCCAATATTAGTTTCTTTGAAGAGGAGCATGGCAGCAGTGAAGCATTTCTTCTACACTGCTGAATGGCATTGAAGCTAAGGGTTCCTTCCCATGCTGAGAAAGTTGTGGGAAGCGGGGGCACACGAGGACGCTTGGTCGAATCTCTTCTTCCTCTTGAGGCGACTCAAGATCTAAATTCAGGAATGGATAGAATTTAACCCCAAAGAAGATGTCAACATTGAGGACCTCAAGAAAGATGTTGAGAAGCTGCAGGAGGACCTCCAGGACATATGGGATGACGATATCTTTTCTCGTCTCAACTCCACTCGCTCCCTTTTGACTAAGAAGTTTCTATAAGTGGAAAGGCTTTACCATGCGAGGTTCTGAGCTTTCTGGCATAGGGAGGGGGATAAAAACACGTCCTTTTACCATGCCTTCCTAAAATAGAAAAATAAGAGTGGACATATCAACATTAAGATGGAGAATGGTTCCTTTACATCAGATATTGAGGTGGTCGAAAACCTTGCTTTGAGACACTTTAAAGCCGTACTGGCTGACCCAAGAAATAGAAGTAACGGTGGCATGCCTGTAAGAAGTTGGGAGGATGTGATCTTGAGTGCCATGTAGGTGCAGATTAGCGATGAGGATAATGATGCCCTTGTTGAGATTCCAAAGGAGGAGGAGATCAAGGCGATCACCTTCAGCTTAAGCCAGGAGAGTGAACCAAGGCCCGAAGGCTTCCCGGGGGATTCCTATGTTGCTACCTGGGACTTTGTGAAACCGTAGGTCATTCAGGCTGTCCAGAATTTCTTCAAGGGGGTTCTCTTCCTTGGGGTGTGTGTGCTTCATGCATTATTCTCATCATCAAATGCATGGACCCAAAAACTTTCTCCCAATACCGTCTGATTTGTCTTTGTAAATTTTCCTACAAAATCCTCTTGAGCCTGTTATCTAAAAGGCTAAGCGACATGATTCCAAGGGTGGTGTCGTCAGAACAACATGGCTTTGTGAAGGGGATGAGAATTAATGGGGTAATTGGCATTTCCAAGGAACTGGTGGGGGATATTAACAAGATGACAATGGGTTCAAATATGGTTATTTAGGTGGATATGGATAAAGTCTATGATAGGATAAAGTGGGGTTTCATCATTTGAGTGATGAGGAAACTGGGCTTTAGAGAATGGGTCTCTGATTTTTGATTCAGATGCTTCTCATCGCCTTGACTTTCTATTTCCTTCATGGGGAAGGCTTTCAGGTTCTTCAAAAGTACTAGAGGTGTGCCCCAAGTAGATCCTATCTCCCCTTATCTTTTCCTTCTAGCCCGAGAGGCCCTCTCAAAGAATCTCCACCGTAGTGTGGAGGAGGGTAGGGTTACTCCTTATACCACCAAGTATGGGAGCCTCACTATTTCCCAACTCAAGTTTGCAGATGACGTGTTAATCTTCACAAATGGAAAACGTAGATCTCTGCAAGCCCTCATGAATACCTTGGCATCCTATGGGGAGGAAAGTGGGAAGATTATTAATGCCCGGAAGAGCAATGTTTTCATCTCAAATAAGTTCCCGGTGAGGAGAAGTCATACCATCCAGAAGATTTTAGGTATGTACAGGAGCTTTAATCCGATGTCATACCTGGGTGTCCCCATTTAAAATAAAAGAATCAAAAAATGTAACTTTGAAGATATTATCAACCGCATCACTGGTAAAATCTACAATTAGAAGAATAAATTCCTTTCCTTTGAGGGAAGGTTCACTCTCATCAATAGTGTCCTTGATTCGATTCCTATGCATTTTATGTCAATAATAAAACCACCAAAGGGAACCATTACAAGAATTGAGAATATGATTTCAGCCTTCTTGTGGGATTCCAACCAGGTGGGGCGGTGCCATTGGGCCTCTTGGAAGCGCATGGAAAAACCGATGGAGGAGGGTGGAGTGGGAATCCAAAATATCTCGAAGATCATGCGTGTAATGCAATCTCGGATTGCTTGGGAGATTATCGAAGGGTCATCCCTCTAGGTGAGGTTCATCAAAGAAAGGTATGTGGAGATATGGGAAGAATGGTCAGGAAGCAGGAGGATCCTTTCAAGCCTAGAAAAATGCATACTTTCTCACTTGAGCGATCTTTAAGGGAATACCTGCTGGCTTGTCGGGCGAGGTGATTTTACGTTTTGGAAGGAGGATTGGACCGGTGTGAAGCTCTTCTTCCCGGGGTGTCCAACTCCATCTATATCATTCAAAGAGGCCAGTAGGCATCCTATCCTGATTAATGCTGTCCTAAATGATGAGCAGATGAACATTTTCTCCAACATCATCCTCACCAACGAGCCAGACCGTTGCTGCTTCACTGGTGTGCCCTCCGGAAGGCTTTCCTGCAACAGCTATAGAGATACTTTTATTGTCCATGACATGAGGGATGAGATGGCTGTGAATCTTTGGTGAAAGGAGATCCTTAGGAAACTCTTCTTCCTCATTTGGTGTATCTGCCATCACGCTCTCCCGATAGATGAAAATATCCAGAGAGGAGGGGTTGGTACAGTGTCCCGCTGCCGGTGCTATCTTTTCTCTCAGGTTGAGACTACTGAGCATGTCTTTGTGCGTGGAGACTGGGCAGAAAACCTATGGGGGTCAATGGGGGTGCTCTTGTACATCCAATTTAGAGGGGATTCGTTCCAGGAGGTGCTCGAGATATGGTTTTTCGACGTTGGATCTGCCGATGTGGAAAGGAAGGGATGAGCTATCACAATGACAACTATTTTTTGGATTCTCTGGGAGGCACGGAACAAAGCAAGAGATGGTGTGACACCCTCTTCCATCCTCCTGTATGCTCGCACTAGAGCATTGGTGGTGGATCTTAGTCATCTCATTCACGGTAGTGAAGGTTCGATCACGTTTTGCTTGCTGGCGCCTAAGGCTCCCCCTCTGCATGGTTCGCACCCCAGAAATCAGGGCATGTTGGTGAGGTGGTTTCCACCTCTAAGGAGACTGAAACATAATGTTGACGGATCCCTTATTGATGGAGAGATGAGAGGTGGTGGATTAGTTTGCAACCCCTTTGGGTCGGTCATTCTTGGCTTTAGTGCCTACATTGGCAGGGGCACATCCTTGGGTGCAGAGATTCATGCCATGTACACCAGACTTGCTTTGTACGAGCGTTATAATCTTAAGGTGGAGGATCTTGAATAGGATGTAGCGGTTTCGGCCCAGTTTCTTCAAGGAAGGGTTGATCCCCCATGGGACCTTTGCTATCTGGTTCGTCGTTTTAGAAGTAAAATCAAGCAAGGCACGTCTCTCAAGCATATATGGCGTGAAGGGAATCATGCAGATGGCCACTGAGCTCGAGAGGGAAGAGCTGAGAATGAGCTTATTGCTTATAGTTGTGTGGGATCCATACCCAATAGTTGAACCAGATTATTCTGGGCGATGCGCTTGGTCTGCATCACTTTAGACCTCCGTAGTCCCTTGTAGACTTCCCCCGTCTGTGGGATTTTGTTTTTTTCCCCTTTTCTAATAAAACAAATTAACTTTCAGTTAGTTAAGGGTTTTTACTAGGAAATTATATGGATTAAATTTGGTTTTATGCTTAAATGCATTTTAGATCAAAACTATTATCATTATATTTTAACAACTTATTTGGAAATATATTTTTACTAATTATTAAAATTTAATTTTATAAAATTATTTCTATATTTTTAATAATCATGTATAACATTTGTAATCTGGACACATTATTTATTTCAAAATGAATGATTACTATGAAACAAAATTCTCATTATGATAATGGAAAATATGGTTAACGAGGGGTTAAAATAAAAATATAATGGTTTAAATGACCTAAAATTGTATAAAATCTATTGATTGAATTAATTTATACCCTTAATTATCTTATCATTTAATTTAGGTTATTTGGGTGCCACTTTAACATAAATAAGACTTTCTATTATTTTTTTATTTCAAATATATATCAAAGTGAAAAACACATCACTAATAAAGGGGAATCTTTGACATTCACACATTAACCCATATTGATCTATCTAATTTGTCCAATCCAAAAGTAACTATTTTCCCAACATTCTTCTCTACATGTTAGAGATTATGCTATTTACAAAATTCCTCAATTATATCATTAATGCATAATCCAAAGGAGGTGTCCCATAGAAGAGGTAATTGTATTTATCTAAATATTTTAAGTACCATTCTTCCATGAACTCCTTTAAATATTTTATTACAATATTAACTTGTTGAAATCATCATAATCACTATAATAAAATATTTAAGGTTATTTGTATAACCATTTACAATAACTTATCAATCATATATTAAATAATAATGTCGTTCATGTGGACTACCACCTCCGCGAAGTGATGAGATTCATTATTCTTTTATGATAGAGATTTATGGTAATATATATAAATTTAATGAATATATATGATATTTATGGCATTATAATGATTTTTAAATTTATTTTATTTTTTTACTTTCTTTATTTCCATTCATTTGAAAATGATAACATTACTCATACCATAAAGTGTATTAATTAAATTTTCATCACTTCATTATATTAATGGATATAAAAGTGTATAAAATGAATAGAATTGTTATATATAAAATGATTAAATTTTTTGATATGATGATACCATGAACGTGGTTCAAGGATCTAAACTATTAAACCAAAACATAAATATAAAACATATCGGTTTTCACACAAATGATTATATTAATTATAAATGTTAAAAAAATTCATTATTTGAAATTATAAGGGAATATTTTTTAAAAAAATAATTATAAATATTAAACATTTATATATGTATTAGAATATAGATTGTTTATATATGAACTAAAATAATGTATATGAAATTTCAGGACATGAGTTATGAGTTTTATGAAATCTCATTTATAATTAAAAGTGAATTTCATTGAATCCCCTTTTGAAGAGTTATATTATTATTTTCTCTTAAAAACATTAAAAATTCACCTCATATGTGAATTATTTGTTTTAAATATTTTCTTTTATCTCTATTATCCATTTTACAATCAATGATTTTTTTTATAAAATGTAATCCTTATTTCTTGTTATGGTTAAATATTTTCCTACCATGTCAATGTTTTTGAAATGTTTTTAGGAATGATAGAATTTATGACCTAATTATTATTTAATTTAAATTTCAACCATATTTTACAATATTTTTAAATTATTTAAAATGACTAATTGTTTTAAAAAAATAAACTAGTTATTTAATAAAATTTATAACTTTTTTGAAATGATACATTATCTAAATTTTTTCCACATGAATAGATTTTCCCATCATCATGATAGAACCTTTATTTAAAGACTCCATAACAAGTTTCCCCGAATATTTTGAAATAGTTTTTTCTCACATTATTCTCTGATTTTTTTTCATTTTATCACATGAAAATGATACTTTTTTTACATTTTCAATGTAAGGGGATAATTTAGTTTTATAGATAATTTCATTATATAAACATTTTTTTATTTTTATTTTTCTTAATTGGGGAAATGATATAGTGATACAATTCATGCCCTTTTTTAGGTTAAAAAATGATTTGTTGATGATCAAATATTAATGAACCCATTTGTTCTACATGGTTTATGTTATGAGGGGATCAAGAATGATTCTATGATGAGTTAGCACACATATATTTAGTTATCATTATATTATATATATAAATAGAATTACATATCCCTAAAATAATATAGGTAAAGTTTTTTACCTCGTTAGATAATATTAAAGTGCAGGGGGCGTGAGACCATTCTACGAATAAAAATAGGTTGGGAGTGCACCCAATCCCTTATAACACTTTTTCCTCAATGTGATTATGGACTTGGTTATAATCATTGACTAATTAAATGTATTTCTATGAATAATATTATTCCAAAATTCCTATGACATGTTCATATGATAATGATATTCACTCATAAATCATGATTGGTTAATTATGATTCACCACTCCTATGACTGATGTCTTTGGAATTAAAAAAACATGACACCCTGAATCATGATTTATAACCATTGAATGATTGCTTCAAAACATCAAATACAATAATTATGATATCAATATGATATTACTATATTATTATAATATAATATGGTCAAGTGATATCCCCCGTGTTTACCCTTAATGAGAATCTCATCTAACCCTTTAATATGATTTTGTTTCCCTTACTTTTCTAAGAATGATTTCACAAATAAATTCTATACGATTGGTGATATGAGGGAATAAAAGTGTGGGAGAAATTAAAGATCATTCATTTAATATGATGATTACGTGTCTAATATTTGAATACAATAATATTTTTCAATTTATTGTTTTTTACAATTTTTTAATATGGTGAATATTCATAAAAACACTTTAATATTTATGTATGAAACACTCGGGTCACCTTAGATGGTATTAGAGTTGGGTTTTGTTATTTTAGAGATTATGTTATGAATAGATTAGGATAATACTTATGGTAACCTATGATGAAATAAAAGGGATATAGGGTGAACATAAAATTATAATAGGTGGATAAAAATGATTTATAATTACAAACATCTAAGGAATTATTTTAATAATTATATATCCTATCACTATGATTAGTATAAAAAGATTCTTAAATAATTATTTTTAGTATTATTCAATGTCTAGAACCAATAATAATTACTCTAACAATGAAAGTTCCATAAAATTCAATGATTATCTTCCTGAGAAACTGAAAAACATGGGATTAAAAGGGTAAAATATTATTTGTATACACATGAAACTTTTTCAAGACAAGAATCATGTTGACATTCTAAATTTGAAAAAGAGTTACACATTCATTATTGAGTCCTTTATATGGAAACATCCACCATATTTATGTGTGTTATGTGATCTGGTAGTGGCTGGGAAAGGGATCGGTACAACTGAAAAGTTATATTCATTTCTCTAGTACACAAATCATGAAAATTATTCCATAGTGGCGAGGCATCTGGAATTTGAAGAAGATAATTGGTGTAATCTTATTAAGAATATAATAAAAAATAATAAATTAACTCGATGGAATTGGATGAGTTTGATAGTTTATTTTTCAATAAGTTCATCAATGAAACACATCGCATAAAAATTGAATGATAAATCTTATGGATTAAGGAGGAAGATGATGACTATATTGGTACCTATGAGAGAAAAAATGAAAGGCTTGTGATGTTTGATTTTAGTCTTATCAATAACAATGAATATAAAATTTTATGATTCTGTATTGTCTTTATACAAAATAACTATAATGGAATTGGAAATAAGTTACATTAGTATTTATGATGATATCATTATATGTTCTATAATTTTTTAAATATGGAGTATATATTCCCATAACTATAATTATTTTTATAATAAGAGATAGATATATTTTCATGAAAAAATATTACAATATTACCCTGAGAAATTTAAAAATAATCTTGCATAATATTAAAATTATGTAATATAGTGTGGGTGTAATTTTATGAATATCACTATTGAATTTTTTATGTTATTAAAAGAATTGAAATAAAAAAAATGGATTCGAAAAAGAATAAAAGAAGAAATAAAATTATATAAATGTGCAGCGAGTTCTATTTAATAAACTAGCCACCCACTAATTCTAAAAAAATAAGAATAAGATAATTATGAAAAAAACAAAGGAATATAATGGTTAATGATGAAAATCATCATCAAAAAAATATAAACCCAAGAGATAGAGGGAATTATCATGAGATAACAGCAACCAATTCCAGTCATGGGAATTAAGATAAAAAGGAACATTTATCAAATATTCTACAACTGAAAATTTATTATGAAACTCTAATTATAAAATCTCTTTTATATGAGAATAATTTTTAAGGGGATTATATCCAAACTCCGATGATTATATACTGAATTATAATTTAAAAATATTAATGGTATGATGATTTCCTATCAAGTCAATAGCTCTAATTTGATAAAAACATTTGGGAATCTTCTCCCAAGAAAATATCTTATTCTCAACCTTGTTCGATTTGATATGATTTTTTTTCATTGATCAGATATACTTATATAGAGTATGTGCAATTTCTTGTGAAGTTAAGTCACATTTCATAAACTAAATGAACAAATTATTATCTATTACTGTGAGGATGAGTAAGAACATAAATGGAAACATCAACAATTTTTTGGTTCTCATTACCCTTTCATGATGGAAATATTTCTCAAATATTTTAGAAGAAACTAAAATTTGAAGAAATGCCTATTGTGTGGGAATATTATAATTTCGTTACGAATTGTTTCATGGATTACCTAAAATAGTTAATTTTAATTTTCAACAGAACTCATACTTGGTGTTTATATGTATATAATATTCTTAGGGATTCATTTCCCATTCACGGGTGTTAGGTAGTGAAATAGTGTATTCCAGGTTTTTATATGTTGCTTTAATTTTTTTTAAATATTTTATTTTAATTAAAATTTTAAAATTAGTATTTTTATATTAATTTCTAGGTGTTTAAGAATTTTAAAAGTAATATCAATCTCATTTATTCATAATTTTTATGTAGTTTTGATATAATTTAATTATTTTTATTAAATTAATACACTTATATTGACCCCCTTCTTGTTTGAAAGAAGTATGGTTAATAATTAGGTTGTTTAAGGGTAATCATGTGATTTAAAATGATGTATAAAGGTATATTAAACCTTGTGTAAGTTTACGTATTGTTTTTCTTGTGATATGTAAGGGTATGGTTATATTTCTCAGGTATGTGTAATCGTAGTAAACAATTGCATAAGGGTCTTTGTGAGTGTCCCAAAATCATTTTAGTGTCATTTTATTCATCATGAAAAGGAAAATGTATATTTTTAAATTTTTTTATGTGTATGTCCACGTTTCTAATAGCATGTAAGGATAACATGACTATTTATTAAAGGAACCCTCATAATTGATGGACTAATGTAATGGTCAAATAGTGTTTTAAGGCTATGCAAGTGTCAGACAACATTTTCCCTTATTATATAAGGGTAATAGAATGTTCCTTTAAGCATTTTAAGGGTCCTTATAGTTTTCAAACATCCTCACAAGGGTAATCATCCACATAAGGAAAAACTAATGTAACCCTTATACAACACATAATATATACATAAGGGTAACATTTCCAATGAAGAAAATCAATATTTTCAATTAATTACATATCTCTATTTCCTTGTAATGATTTTAAATATTTTAGACAATGTAAATCAATGATCTAAATTCATGTGTACTATTTGAATATATCATTTTTAAGATTTTTATTTGGTAACAAACATGGTTTTAGAAAAATTAGGATTAAATGACGAATAAAGATAATATTTTCTAGAATTTATAAATCTTCTAAGGAGTAAATTCTAAAAATATTGAAATCTTGTTTCATTCAATCATTTTAGTCTCTATTTCTTTTTCTTGACTCGAGCAAATTAAAATATTCTCCCTCATAGACTGAAATCACTCTTGTTGTTAGTTTTAATTTATCCAATCCAATTCTAACTTGTGTTTCTGTTCCTATTCTTATTGATAAATAATATAAAGATGTTTTCCAACATGGAAGGGGTTATATATCATATCCTTAATTTATGTTCAAGTGTTTTTAGACAATGAATTTATTTCATTTAACTAAATGAAGGTGACTATCATTAATCAAATAATAATCAATAAATTATGTGGGTAATGGTTATAAAAATAATGAATATTTTATGAGCATAAAATGAAGATTTAATTGGATTAAATGAAAGTATTAAATATTATGATTCAATAACAAATTATTATCACGTGATGTTAAAATTATAGTTATATTTTCATAATCACTAGATTATTAGAAATATTTTCACATATAACATTCACATGTAATAGATATTATTCTTCCTCGAAAATATACATAAGAAATTTGATTATTTTAGAAATTCAATTGTGTAAATATCAAGTAATGGAATAATGAATTAAACATATATTATTCTAGAAATTTTCTTTGGGAGAAAAAATAATAACTACCTATATATGAAAATATTATTCAATAATTCTTTTTATTTCATATACCACCAAGCCCACATGGATAGAGAAACTAACAAAAAAATGTTGTGTGGGGTTGTTGTTTTATCAAACATCCATACTTTTATGGGACATATGTCTATCTTATCCCTCTCCACTACTCTTCCTCTGGAGTTAGATGGGAAGGAATATCTGAGTCTATAATATCTTTGGTATATGGTGTGTTCTTATGAGTTTTGTGATGGATAATAATTTTAGTATACATTTATGTAAATGGTGTGGTGTCTTGAGGTATACAATATACTTGTATATGGCCATTTGTTTTATTATTACCATTGGTGTACATATAAGACCTATGATGGAATGAGTAATTATTCATGAATAAATATTTTAGTGGATTTCATGCATATACCTGGTTGTTAATTTTATATTATGATGATGTGATATTAGTTTCACATGATGCCGAAATTGATATGATACTATTATGTTGGTTTCATAATGAATTATAGGACGGGTGATCACAAGATTTAGCCATTAGGGAATTATAATGAAAAGATATTGGAAATGTTGGATTAGGTAACATTAATTATATGCATTATTTTATTACATAATGGTTTATTTCAATGATTTATTTATTGTGTGACCCATGTTGACTGTGGAAAAAATAATAGTAAGATGGTTTCTGTGAGGGTAATTTTTTTATTTTTTAACTAAGTTATAGTATGCATCTTTAAATTTTTATAAAAGAGGTTTTAGAGAGTATCCTAATATATATTCATATTATTCTCACACTACATATATACAAAAACATTTTTTATGTTTGTGGGATTTGGTTGGGGTTTTATTTAGACATTACTAGTTCAACAATTTTTTTTATGTGTTATTGGATTTTAATGGTGGCTTCTGAGGAATAATTCTATAATTTTCAATTATATTATTTTATATTTAAATACATTAATTTGTTGTAATTTTATTTTTATTTATTATGAGTAGGAGTTTTTTGGATATTATTATCATATAAAATATTGTTTCTCAAATATTTCTTAGGGTAATTCCCCCAAGGAGTTTTATAATATAGGATTGGTTCAAATCATAAACTTCTTGCCTACTAGTGGAAGGCTTCAGGAATCATTATCTCTCTTTATTAATTTTTGGATTGAGAGGAGAACCTATGGATTTGAAGGGTCATAAAAAAGTGGAATCAAATATTATAGCTGAGAGATATGATTTTTTATAAAGAATGTAACAGGTGAGGATGCATGGATTTTTAGGTAAACAATAACATCTCCAATTATTAAATGCTATAAAAATGGGATATTAGTATAGATGGGATATAGTGTTCACCATTTTTCTCAAATTTATAGAACATAATTTTAATAAACTTGGTAAATGAAGTGATAATTTTTTTTGGGTAGGTACATAGGAAATTATAATGATTAATGATTATCTATTCCTATGTTTTTACTAAATAAACATTGGTATGAAGTGATAATTCTTTCTAGGTAGAGACCGAGAAACTGATCATGACTAATGATTATCCATAAGAATGTTTTTACAAAATATAAAATGTTAAATAAGTTTAAAATTTATAATTAATTAATCTTATGAATAATATATGTATTAGGATTTTATTACATGACATTTTTTCTTTTTCAGGGGTGACTACATTTTGAAATCCTTATTTGTAATGTTTGAATAAAATCACCATAGGGTGGACGAAACCATGAGCCTGATTAAATAAGGATAATATAGGTGTTAAATCACCTTGTATTATAGAAGTCTGATGTATAAATTTCAAATATTCAGAGAAATATTTGGTTAGAGGAAGTGAGGATAGAATTCTATTTTCATCATACATAGAATAATCAATAGTTTTTCATGAATAAGATGATCCTATATTGGATTAATCTATATTGATTGTTATTATACATCATAATTCATTGGTAGTTGGACGTTTTTTAGGGGGGGTATTCCAAGATTATATTTTAACACAATTTTATTCTATCAATAGTAATGTATCTTATTAGATGGTGATGTTTTAATTTCGCTTGGGAATTTATTTGTTAACTCTTGATGTATCTAAAGAAAATTTATTTTAATTATTGATATTATAACACTTGGATTTATTTCCTCAAAAAGATAATGAGCATGAATTTAATCACACGTGAATTTTTAACACTTCAGAATGAATGAAGGTATAACATTATTATTCTGTCAATATTAAGTTGTTTATTAAATACTTAAGCCATCATTATTTTAACCACTTCATTATTTGGTCTTTAACTCACTCTTAATTTCCTTCCGTGATGGAAACCATAACTCATTATTTATGTAATTTGATGGGATGAGGATATATTCTATGGAAAGTGTCTAAGAAGCAATTTTTCCTATTATGTATGGATCTATTATTTTAAAGTCTATTTATTTTGTTTTACTTAATATGAATTCCTTTTGAGGATATGAGGGAAATAATTTTTTCAAGGGGGCCTGTTCAAATCCCGGATCCCAATTTTGGGAAGGGTGAATTGGGCCTCATGGTCTGTAGAAAACATGACACCAATCTCGCATCATTTCTCATAAAAATGTGTGGAATTTCATAGGCCAAATAAGGGAACATGATATTAACTCACCATGCTCCCATATCCATACACCAATGAAAATTTTTAGGTTTATTAGAATATCCAAGTGGAATGTTTAGTTCAAGGTTTCTCAAACCATTCTGTTAAACAATGTTGTGTACAACTATAGAACGTGAGCCAAGAATAGCTAGAAAACGTTTCAGACCACAGTGAGGCCCAACCATGGGACAAAACATTTTGTGTAAAATTTCGATAACTCCTTTAGATTTATTATAAAATAACCTTTTATTATTTTTTTTTCTTATAGTGATAGGAGGTCTCTTTCCTCACCTATAATAATCTCTCAAGCTTTCATCACATAGTCTTGTCTCTTGAGTATTCATATACCCTGGGATTCGAGATTTGATAGCCCCGTTGGATTCCTCTATGTTTTATAGTCAATAATTTGGACTAGTTTTTAATTTTTAATCACTATGATAATTATATTATGATATATGACCATATTCCCTATTTTCATGGAATTCAAAAATTCTCATTTTTCTTCTGATCTAGAAAAAACTAAAGGAAGATACTGGATGATGAGAGTACCTTCTGATTTTGGTGGTAAATGATTTTCCCCAAAAAGTATCATTATTTATATACCATCATCATTGCGCACATTCTAATTTCAATGGTTGTTTCCTCTAGAATTAATATTCATTTATGGTAATCCGTGCACTCCTATTCTATAACAATATTTATACATTTTCTTCATGTAGTTGGAGTTTGTAACCTCTATACCATCCAACCCTAGTAGTGTTAATTACTTGGTATGCCTTTATGACCCCTATTATAATTAATCGAGACACCATTCTATGTGTGGGATTAACCCTAATAATCGAAAATAAAATTTTAATTAATATGAATTATGAATTTAAACTATATATAAAATTTATAGATACCACTTTACCCTTTATGTCATGTGTTTCAACATAACTAATGAATTATTAATTGTAATTTATATTTATAGATATCATTTTTCCAAGATAAATTGTAATTTGAATTTAATTTATTTCATGTCTGATCTATCCTTGACACCTTAAAATAATGTTAACGAAATGAACGTAATGAATTAACAAATTTAATGTTTTTATTTATATTTTTCACTTGGACCTTTTTTATAAATAATGGAACTTGGTTGCATGTACCTATTTGATATTATCACATCTGTTGAATAGAAATGGAATAAACCTATATGATTATTTATTGGAATTAGTATTACATTTCTAAGATTGAATAATGAATTATGTATAAGTTCCCTATTTCATATGGAACTTTTTATCATTATAGGGATGGCCGGACTTGATCTAGCATTGGATTTCCGAGGGAATTTCTTGATAACATTAAGGACGCAATTCATATTCTGGGAGCTAGTTTCCAAGATAGATACCCACCTCATAACATGTTCCTTTAAAAATATAGGATTTCCAACATGATGTCATAGGATCCTATTACCATCTATCTAGTTATTAGGATTCCTTATATGCACTCCATGGATTGAGCTTGATGTCTTTAGACATGGGACACCATGGATCATCCCCATTTGGGAATGTCTTGATTTACTTATGATTACCTTAGAAATGAACCATGGACATTGTTAGAATATTTTACAGTGCAATACCTTGGGAATTTCCCCATGGATTACATTGAGACACCATTATATCCAGACTACAAGATATACTACAAAGATTTTTCCTACCCCTGAGATCAAGGATGCCTTGGTTAAAAATTGGATTCCCCTTTATTATTATTATGATTTATTTATATGATGATAACTCCTTTATAGGGTTTATCTTTATTAACTAAACTTAAATGAATTAATTAAATGACATAATGTTCATATATATTTCCAGCTAATGTTGAAGAAGGTATGAGTTAATATTTTTGAATTTGTTTACATTTATATATACCTTCACACTACCCTGTTTATATTCACATACTATATTGTATATACACTATTAGTGGTGGCCTACCAAGATTTATCTCATTTCCTATCTTGGATGGTTTTGTTAGAGGAGAATATTATATGATCACGGGTATGGACATGGGGAAGTGTCCCAACTTAGACCCATATCTTGATTGCATTATTAGGATGGAACTTGGTATGAGAAGGCAAAGCCATTTCATGGGATGCTTGAATAGTTTTTTCCCTTTTAGATTCTATTTTATAACATGTGTTGTACTAATTTACTATATTCATGTATAACTGTTTTCCAGGTTTTTAGAGACATTCTATTATCATCATTTTATATAAGATACAATTCATATTTTTAGTTGGTTATTATTTAGGGAGTTACACACATACGTATGAGTCCATATTTATTTTACTTGTTCTGTAATTTAGTAATATATTATTATATATCAATTTTTATCCACTCTTACATAAGGGAATAGTCCCCCTAAAAACAGAGCCTACGCCCTTGCTGCTAGTTGATAGACTTAAGAATACAAGGAGGAAAGCTTGAGGTCATGTTTCCCAATAGGTACAAGGAAGATTAGTGTGGAACCTAGATTGGGATGTCACTAAGTCATATCATATCCACTTTAATTTTATTCTTATTATTCCATAACATATAAAGGAGATTATGAAAATGTTTGAGCACAGTCCAGAACCATACTGAGGAGTAGTGAACCCATGTTTGGAATAAAAACCATGTTGTGTGATAATGGTAAATTCTTGTTCTATATTGTTTGTATTACAATTGATCTTTTTACATTGTTGGGTGATTCCCATGCATTGTGGTTCTACACATGCTTTACGGATATTTAAATTATCCTAGTATGATTAGGATAATTGTTACATGAAACATTATAAGTACATGTAATTCACATTCGATGTATATTCCATGATATATAGGATCATTTTACTTCATTTATTGCATGTTTTTCATGTGATTGTTGATTTATGAAGGGTTATTAATTATACGTGTGATGATAAAAACAAATGAATTGTTTGGAAAATTTTATCTATATTATCAATATTAATAGAAATTTTTTTTTTCTATTATTGGTTGATGGTGGCATCTTAAATAGCTAGTTTCAACCCATGTCATCTGTGTACCCCTAGTTATATTACCTTGGATTTGTCTGTCATCACATGATTAAAAATTGTAATAATAAGGTGTATGTGCCCTTATTAATTATGATGGGTAATTATATGTGTTGGCCCATAATTATTATTACCCATAACATTATGATATTGATATTATGAAGAATAATTTGAATTAAATAAATGTTAATTTTAGTTCTAAAATCCATGGTCCCTTTCTACCAGAGAATGAAGATTCATTTAATTAAACCATGTTATATATCTATAGGTACATACAAATTTAAAATGTTGATTATCACTTATAAATATTTTTTCCAAGAAATGGTGTTTCCAACAATAATTTAAAGTGTGTTTTCCCCCTTGGGTTGTATTTGAACCTCTAATAAATAGGGACACTGGTAAATTAACCTGAACAATTATCAATCTACTGACCATCAAAGTGGGTAGTTAGGGTAGTGTGATATGTAGTGATAAATTTTCATATTTTATTCTTCCTACACTATTTATATTATCTATAAAATCTTTTTAGGAGGTGTGTTCTTGGTATTTCTAGAGATATTCTACTATGAGGTCCTCAAGTCATGCACCTAGAGGGTGGAGATGACCATCCTTGGGAGGTGGTGGGCCCTGAGAAACTAGTGACACCTTTTACAATGCAACCCGATGTACCCCATTTTATGACCTAACATGGAACTGATTATCAGTTTCAAGAGGGGTTTCTACAACTAATACATTCCATGTAGGTTTATCCACAATCTGCATCTATTTGGGATGATCCGACTCATGATTACAAGTAGCAGTATCCTCCCATCATCATCAGAGATCACAGTCCATAGGATCCTAAGTATGGACTAGAGTCCATTATTTCTGTCATCAGGAATATGGATACTCATCCATATTGGAGGTTAAATCAAGAAATAAATATTTTGTGTGATACCACCATGCACTTTTGGGATGTGATTAATCAGACTGGGCGTCATCAGGGAATGGGCTGCATGAACTTCTAGACCGCATTATATAATTATTTATTTCCTCTATCACAAAGAGAAAACTGGTCCATGGATTCCATGAACCCTGAGAAATGTACTATGTCCATCAAAGAATATTCAATAAATTTTACTATGATGCAATTATTTCACTAATTTTATTTTTCGACAAGTTATCACGAGTGAGGCTATTTATTTATGGGATTAAACACACCATCTTCTCATAAGTGAATGTATTTGTCCTATCTACCTATTCTAAGATCATTAGTCAAGATCTTATCACTATGAAAATGCTAAGAGAATCTGATAATACCAAGAACAGAGGATCAGTGATGAGAAAGGGATGTAGTTCTTCTACTATAAGGAAGCGTAACATTGGCGTTTCTCATCAGTGTAGTAAAGGATAGAATACCTGCACCGTTAGCTTCATTATTTTCCTTTAGCGTGAGAAGTAGGGGAATATAAAGATGTAGTGTGGTAGAGACCCTCTTCAGAGTTCTATTTTTTTCCTGTATGAGTCATATTTATAGATTTTGTTAGATCATTCTACTTTCTTTTTTTGGATGAGGATCCAAACCATTCCCACATCTAGGGGATGGTTCAGTTGCATCATTTTAGGTTGGGAGTTGGAGAATCACTATAAGAAATAGATGAGGAGGAGTTATGGACATGGTATCCAAACCATTAATTATGAGTGACAGAATATTGGGCATGCTATGTGTAGTCCAACTATATTATTGGGTAGTGGATTAAGTAATTTTCATTCTTTACAGGAAATACATAAGGATCAGTATGTAAGACCATCTACAGTATGAGTTATTATTATAGTAGTCTCTACTATTTTCACTTAATTATTAGATATATTTTATTCCCAAACCTCTAACTCTTTATCCGTAATGGTCATTATTGGTATAGTAATTTAGTACTTCTATGGTGTTATGACCATAAATACTGTATTGGGAGTGTGTTTAGAGGGTATTTGTTAATACAAGGGATACCCCTTAGGCTATGATGTTATCCATTCTTATGGTACCTCTTCATACTAAAAATGAAATGTTTTAATTTAATTCTTATATTTGAATTTTTGGTTTCATATCACTCACATGTGGAATTCTATCAACTTATGGTGGCATTTACATTATAAGAGGGAGGTATCTAACTTCAGAATAGTGAGTGGGATGTTACTGATAGTAAATCTAGATCATAAAATTGTGTACTATGTAAAGTGGCCTCCAATATTTATAGTTTCTTCAGGGATGATTAGGGAATAAATATGAAATATCTTCCTTCTATTGTAGATCATTTATTTGATGTCTTTCTCAATGATTTTTATGGATTAACTTATGAGATAGTGGTAGAGTTTATGATTGATCTTATTCCTAGAGATTCTGAAGTCTATATTCCTCGGTAGAGGATATAACCTAATGATATCTAGGAGATCAAGATATATATTGGGGATTTAGAATCTAAGGGGTTTATCTAAACCAAAACTTCTTCTTGGGGTTCAACCAATCATTTCTTTATGATGATGGATTTGACCCTTATCCTATATGTGGATTACTGGCATTTGAACTAGCTAGTTATTAAGAACCTATATCAATTTCATTGACTAGATGATCTGTTTTACTACCTCAATGATGATAGAGTATTCTTGATGATCATCATCAGATCAGGCTATCACTAGGTGAGGGTCAGGTAATCATATATAACATGTATGACCTTCTGAAATCTGTATGGTTTATATGAGTATATTTTTATGTTGTTTGGTCTTATAAATTCACACACTATTTTCATTGATATGATGAATATGGATTTCCACTCCTATAAGAAATCCTTTGTCGATGACTATTTGGTTGATATCTGAGTGTATTCTCATACATCGAGTTACTATGATAAAAATATTGAGATCATTTATAATACACATTTAGAGCATCATATATAGGACAATTTTTCTATGTTCTTATTTAGGATTGAAAAAAAGACCACTTCTTGGGACATATCATCTTTAAATTAATAGTACCAGTTGACATACATATGGTTATTGTTATGATTTCTTAGGAGAAACCTGAGAAAATGTTTTATATATTATGTTTTTTGAGGATGGGTGGATATTATAGGAATTTAACAATGAACTTCTCAATCCTTGAGGACCCTCTTAATAGTCCAACTATGAAGGGTGGGAATATTTTATGTTCTAATATGTGTGACAAAGTATTTCAATCGATTAAAGGAAGGCTTACATCGACATCAATTCTGATTCTGCATGATCCTGGTAGAGGGTATATAGTTTTTTTGGGTTTATATCACATCAGGTTGGGTGTAGTACTGTTGGAGAAGGATAATGTCATTTTTACAAGTCTCACCAGTTGTGACCTCGTTAGTTTAATTACACAATAAACAACCTTGATCAAGGAACTAATTTCCATTACTTACACTATTGGAGATTCTATTTGATTAGTGAGTTATATTTATTATATAAGTAACATAAGAGCATTAAATAAATATTTCTGAAGCATGAAATGAATCACATATAGTGAAGACTTGTAGAATACCATTAGTATTTTTGACTTTGATCTTGGATATATGATTATAAAGGTCAATTTGGTAGCTAATGGGATCAGCCAAAAAACTCATGAATATGATATTCAAGAAGACAGAGAAGAATGAAAATTGATGACCATATTTTTTGATCTATATATAGAGGTTCATGAGAGAGAAAATAATCTTTTCCTTATAGCCTCAGAAATTACCTCTTCACTCCTTGATAGGGTGAAGAGAAGGTGGTTTTCATATCTGGATGGGTTGTTTCTCTGGGAGTGTATATCAAGTAAGGACAGACCTCTAGATGGGTATGTTAATGGATAAAATATTATAAATATTAATAGGATAATCTTATTTCTTATAGATATAATATTGTAACTGATGCAATATTACCACACTTCTCAGTGGGAAATTCATCCAGGAATACCCATGATTTATTCTGATATGCGTCACTAATATCGGTGGCCTATGATGAAATGTAAGATTGTAGGTGTAATCACTAGGTTTTCTACCTATTAGTAGTTTAATGTGGAGTAATAGGGACCTTATAGCTTGTTAAAACTACTACCAACCCTATAATAAAAATTGGGGGATTTTTTGATGGATTTTGTAGTTGGATTACCGAGTACGTATTGTAGTACTGACATTGTTAGGTTGTAGTTGATTGACTGAAACATTTGTCACACTTCCTTCCTATTTTTTAGACATTATATGTAGAATAGATATAAGTAATGTATTTCTATGAGATCATACGTCTATATAAGGTCTCATGTAAAATCATTTTAGATAAGTAATCTCATTAGAAAATAAGGTTACCAATGGGGATATTGATAGTTTTTTGTATATAGGTTCTTCTGAGCACAACTTTTTACCCTCATAACGATGGACAATTGGATTGGAAAATACAGGTGTTAGAGGACATGCTCCAAGAATGCATCTTTGATATTGGTGGTTCTCAGGGGAAGAATATCCCTATCATACAATTCTCATATATTAATATCATTTAGAAGAAGATTCATATTTTTCCATATGAGGCATTATATGGTAGGTCGTTAAATTCACCCATGTTCTGGATTGAGTTAGGAGAGTCAAAACTATTGTATCCTCATCTCAGGAAAGATTCATTGGAGCATGTTTAGCTAATAATAAATCATATGTATACAACATAGTCTAGAAAACAATCTTCTGCAGATCATCATATAAGGCCTCTAGAGTTCAAAGATGAGGATTGTGTTTTCTTATAAGTATCAACATTTCTTGGTCGTATACGGATATAATGGGTAGGGAAGATATCACATCACTTTTTCAAGATATTTGGAATCTTGGAAAGAGTCAGTCTAGTATCCTATAAGATTATATTACCTATGATGTACCATTCCAAGCTTGTCATCTTATATGTTTCACTAGTTCAAGATTATCAGGTTGGCCTATCTGGTATTTTTTATCCTGAGGAGGTTGAGTTGGATGTTTATTCTTCATTTAAAAATTATCCCATAAACATCATTAATTGGAAAACAAAGGCTCACTTAGTCTATTCAATCCATTTAGTAAAAATTATATAGTACTGTAACCTTCTACTAGATGAGGACTATGAGGGAAGGCTGACATTCATGCTATGTGTACAGAGTTGTTCTCAGATAGTGTTTCTCCACCCATGGAAGAGTAACTTGGTGATGAGTTACTTTTAGGGGAAGAATGTAAGAACCCAATTTTTTTATGTGGTAAAAATCCATTAATTTTCAGTTTATTTATATGGTTTTAACATAATAGGATTTACTAGAGTGGAAATATAGGAAAATAGGGTGTATGGATTGTTTGGATCCCAGAGACCAATTTTTGGTTGGGAGAACGAAGCCACACTATAAGTAGAAACACTACCTCTGAGGCTAAATGATTTCTCCTAACTGATGAAGGAATTATAGTGGGACGGGAAAAGTGCACAGTTTACCCTAACCACATTCCTAAGTCAACATTCCAATTAAAACATTCTAATGTTTTTTGCAGAACCAAGTGGTATGGTTGGGGAATGGTTTCTCAAACCTTGTGGAAAAACCTTATGGTGTCCATTATTAGATAGTGAGGCAAGAATGTTTGGAGATCATTTTGGATAAATGTTCATCATAAAATCATGAATCTATTTTTTTGGGTAAAATGGCCTAAATGTTAAATTCATATTAACTCACTATACCTAATTTTCATCCTCTAGTGACAAGAGGCCTTTTTCTTATCCCATAAGAAGCACTCAATCCTCCATATCTTATGCTTATCTCCCTAATCATTTTTCTATTTTTTATTAAATATCATACCATCTCATTTGATTCCACTAGGTATCTCCTAAATCCTTCGAAATAGATCATCATTTTTATTCCACCGGACGATGCTATTTTGATGTAGGAAAATATTCTCAATTTTCAAGGTGTTAAACCATTCTTTATTTTTTCTCATACAGACCAAAATAGGGGACAATAATGAAATAGGACAGTATTATAGGAATAATGTAGGTGTCCAATGACTTTTTACTAAAATTATAGACATTTATAAACCGACTTCATTGTGCAGACTTTGGTTTCATCGGTAGTTGCCTCAAGAATTCATATCACATTACTACAATCATTTTACTCATATTATAGAGAAAAAAATACATGTTCTTCATGTCATTAGAGTTTGTGATCACATTGTACCCTACCCCATGTAGGGAGTTTTTTGTTATAAATTTATGACCCCTATTATAATAATTTCATACACTATTTGGGTGTGTTGTCTTGACCCTACTAATGGTATGTAATTTTTAAATTAAAATGAATTATTAATTGGAAAAGTATAGAACATGTTTAAATATTACATGATATTTTAAGGTAAGTGTTTCACCTTATGTAATGAATTATTATTCAGAAATTAAATTTATTGATATCACATGAGATAGTTAAATTGTAATTCAAATTGAATTGGTATAATGTTTTATCAAAAATTGTAATCTTATATGAAATGTAATGGAATGAACATAAATAATTAAAAAATTGAAATTATATATGTATAGATATCATTTTCCCCATTTCTTATAATTAATGGAACCTGGTTTCAACTCCATAATTGACCACAACATTTGGATTTAAAGGCAATGGAATCATCCTAATTGATTATTTATTTGTATGAGAATAAAATGGACTAAATTAAATAATGAATTATTTATAAGGTTCATATTTAATATGTAACTTTTTATCTTTATAAGGATGGTCAAACTTGAACTGACCGTTTATTCTTAAGGGAAAGCCTTGATCAATTAGAGGACTCAAATTTGATTCACGAATACCATTTCAAATGGATATACCCACATTGGAACACATTTCTTGTATATTTGAAGATGTATAACAAGATTCAATTAGATCACTTCATTATCTCTCTTATATTTGGATTCCATGGATACACTCTTTGGATCCATCTTGATGTCTTCAGACACACTATGCCATGGATGCAACCTATATGGCCCAGTCAGGCTTAGCACATGGTTACCTTGGACGAGATTCTTAGACATGACTAAAATATTATATAAAGTAATTCATTTGGTTTTTCCCCTTATATTACCCTATGAACCCTTTATTTCAAGATTTCATGAGATACCAATATGAGTTGGTTGAGTCCTGAGGTCATGGTTGCCTTAGGTTCACCTTGTATCATCCTTTATTATTATTATGATATATTTCAGTATAAATTATACCAACACATGATTTATCTAGTTAAATTGAACATTAGTGAATTAATTAAATATTCTCATGATTAGATGTAATGCCCCGACCTCAGAATCCAAGAGTCGGTGCATTATTACATATCACTGGAATGATTAGGAAAGATCAAGTCTCAAAAGACCGGTTATTTTAGTAGCCTTGGAAGTAATAGATACATTCATAAGGTTTACATTACATCATAAACTAGAAAACTACAACAACATTGTTTCCATAGACAACATTGAGATCCCATATAATATCCCTGCAGGTCTATCATAATATACTTCTTCGCATCCTGGAAAAAATAATACATAGAAAGGGGTGACCTTAGATGCTCAATAAGGATAACAATATAGCGGAAACTTTCATAAATAACACAAACATTTAAGGCAATGTATAAAACAAAAACAAAAGCCTTTTCAACATAAACATAATCATAATATGGAAAATATAAATCAAAATAATGCAATCTACTTACTCCCATGGATATTCTACTAGTGGATTAATAACATGCAATATCAATATCCACTTTCATAATGACGGAATGCATAATGTCAAACATCATAACCACATAGTCAAGGCCTTTTACAAGAATACAAATATGATTTTGTCAAGGCCTTGTTCTAAGACACTATTTTGTCTCATGAGACCTATAGATTCCTCGAGGAGCTATAGCGGGCTCCACCCGTCACATACTAAGTCCAATGAATTCCTCATATGATAAGGTTTAAACATAACATAACCATTCATATTAAAACTAGCATAAAAAATGTCAATACATTATCCATAAACCATAAATGGTGAAAAAATAATACCTCCATAGTCATACATATCAAAAAACGTTCAATACAATATGAATGTTTTGTATCATAATAAATCAACTTCAAATAATCTTAAAATCCATCAAAGTATGTTTTCATAGATGAAATCAAATTCCTATTTAGAGAAATATGTCTTTCTATTTTGAAATCATTTAAGAAAACATTTATTGTGAAGTTTTTCTTAAAATCTTGTAAGGGAAGTTTCGACGTTGTTATAACGGTGGAAAATAGCCTCACACGATGTATATGTTAAAAAAAATTCTTACATTAATTTGGTCGAAACGTTCATAAACCAACTTGTTTGGAAAACGACGGAAAAAATACTTTCAAAACATATAAGGTCAAATAAGGGTATAAATTACTTTACCCCATTGTCTAGTAAATAGTAAAAATGTTTTAAAATGAATTTTTAAGATACATGGATGTGTATGATAAATATTTCCCAGTAGATACTTATGTAATACAACCACGGATAATAAAGAGATTGTGAAATTAAGCCTTACCTTGTACTTCTCCTTGGTTGAGGGTAGGTTAATGTAACACCCCGCCCCTACCT
Source organism: Viscum album (assembly GCA_963277665.1). NCBI lineage: Eukaryota > Viridiplantae > Streptophyta > Magnoliopsida > Santalales > Viscaceae > Viscum > Viscum album. The sequence goes on along the minus strand of OY728150.1, from coordinate 620,039,296 downwards.
CATTGGATTGGGGAGGTGGTGAGGGTTACTTGGCCTTGAGCAACACTCCCAAGGTGCCAAAGGCTGGCAATAAATGTCGAGGGCTCCAAGAACAAATTGGGAAAAAAATTTCACTTAAGACAAAACCAACCAAACAATCCACAACTATCTGATGCATGTCAACAAAACAACCAACCTCATACATTACCAAAGACAACCAGATAATCCATAACGATCTCACATGTCAACAAAACCCAAAAGAAAAATCAGAGTACTATGCTGAAGACCAAACAAGAAAACACCACGAGCCATGACACCACCATAGCTCCACACCAATCTCCAAGCTCAAAGCTCCACCAAGACATCACAATGCACCACTAAAAGAGGTTGATGCCTTACCATTTCCCATGTCACGGTACACAACAACTGCAAAGACACCACAGTGCCAAAGCAGGGGGTGAGTACTAAAACTCAGCAGGTTTTCACCAAATGACTTCCCTACACAGGCCACTAGGATAAAACTGTTAGCACATTTATATAAAACAGTTTATATAAAATAATAAAAAGTGCAACAATTATCATAAGCCAACCATGCTCTTACCAAGACATCACACCCAACCCAAGAAACCAATGGAAAGCCAAAAAACATACCATAAGACAATTCACCATTTCACATTATCACAACAGCTTCCATTGCAAAGAAACACACAACAGACAACCAATACGGTGAGACTTCAGCCCAACCCGTTCACCCATTCACTACTAGCGGTACTTCCCTCCCACTACCCATATGGTGGTTCTTCTGACCACTATCCATCACCTTTTATAGTGATACTTCCCTCCCACTTCCACACAACATTTCAATCAATCCAACCCAAGCATAAACCCACCAATATCACCACAACATGGAATCAACCAATTCCATTGAATATCAATCCACTTCAATAAATCACTCATTTATTGAAAACCATTTTCCATGCGAAACAACATTGCAATAAAACAACCCATTTATTGAAAACCCTTTCCATCAATAATTTTCACAAATCAACCATATCATCCCATTTTAAAATCATCATTTTAAAATCCAAAAGAATAGCATTTCACCATAAACAACCTTTTCCCAAAAATCCCCAAAACATCACCTATGGAATTTCCAACCGATTTTGAATAACAATTCACAATTAATTTTCAGCACAACAATTAATTGTAATAAGGAACCTCTAGTTCTAACCATGTAGAGTCGACAGAGAAGCCACCTACCATTAGGGTTCCCGAGAAATCGACCCACGAACAACCACGCCTCAAAACCGGTGAACACACCATAGAAACGTCTCTAGATTACCCTTTCTAACATCCACAAGCCTTAATATTAACATCCAAGGCAACCCCAACCCTATATCTACACAGAAAAAGTGTAGATCTAGAAAACCACCAAAAAGAGAGGGATGTAGATATAGAGGAATAGACAAGAGGAACAAGAGGAGAGACTTACCCAGAAGAAATCACCTTAAAACCACCTTGAAACCCCTTGGAAACGCTTCCAAATCAAGTTGGAGAGCACCCGTAACCCCTGAGAACCCAAAATCCCAAGTGAGTCTCGAGTGGTAGGAAGAGAGGCCTGAAATAGGTCAATCCCGAGGGAGCCCAGAACATATAACCCTAACTTTAAGTGGCCGCACGGTTAGCCTGCACGGTTTGTCAAACCATGCGCTAACCGTGAGCATGCCACTGCCTCGAGATCCAGGGTCCGCACGGTTGCCTCGCACGGTTTGGAAAACCGTGCACATTCCATGCAAAGCCTACTCTCTCCCCCAGCATGGTTTCCTGGAGCATCTTCACGGTTTCCACTAACTGTGCTCAAACCATGCACCCCCCTTAAAAGCCTCCAAACTCATCCAAAACCATTCCAAACTCTCCAAACCTCTTCCCAACTCATCCCATGCACTTAAAATGCATAAAAATTCATAATAAAGGGCCACATACCTCAAACCGGGGGTGCTACATTCTCCACACCATAGGACTTTCCATCCCCAGAAAGTAGTGAACCTGCCCTTTGCCAAAAGTGCTCGGGCCACTGCTCAACCATCTCTTTCTCCCGCTCCCAAGTCTCCTCTTGAATCTGACCATGTTGCCACAAAACACGAAATAAACTGATGCATTTACCAAACATGACCTTATCTTTCCAATCCACAACCCACACTGGCACATGCACTAACGAAGTATCTGGTTTTAGCTCAACATGATACCATCGAATCACATGGTCATGATCTGGCTGATACTTTTTCAACTGCGACACATGAAACACATTGTGCACCGCACTGAACCTAGGTGGAAAAGCCAAACGATAATCCACCTCACCAACTCGCTCAAGAATCTCAAAAGGTTCAATATACCTCAGAGATAACTTTCCCTACTTCCCAAACTGACGATGTCCCAAACTAAGAGAGATCCTAAAAAACACATGATCACTCACCTCGAACGACAACAATCGTCGACGATGATCCGCATACGATTTCTGACGACTCTGAGCCATCTTCATTGTCTTCCTGATCAACTTGATCTTCTACATAGTATCCTAGAAAAGACTCGGTCCAACCATCGAGGACTCACCCGTTTCCACCCAACATAGTGGAGAATGACATGGCCATGCATACAATGCTTCAAAAAGATCCATCTGTATGGATTCTTGGTAACTGTTATTGTACGAGAACTCAACCAACGACAAGTGATCCTCCCAGGAGCCACCAAAATCCATGAAACAAGCCCACAACGTATCCTCAAGTGTTTTTATCATACTCTCGGATTAACATTCCATCTGAGGGTGATACGATTTTCTCATAGTCAACTGCGTTCCAAGGTCTTGCTGTAAGGATTTCTAAAGATGAGATGTAAACCTCAAATCTCTATCTGATAAAATCGAAACTGGAACAACATGCCTCTTTACCACCTCCCAGATATAGATTTTGGACAGATCCTCCACTGTATGAGATTCACGAATTGGGATGGAATGGGCTGACTTCGTTAGCCGATCCACTATCACCCAGATGGCATCGTGCTTTTTGACCGTCCTTGGGAGACCTGTGACAAAATCCATCGGCATCTACTCCCACTTCCAAACAGGGATTGGTAAAGACTGCAACATTCCTGCTGGCCTCTGATGTTATGCCTTGACCTACTGACTAGTTAAGCATCTCGAAACAAACACAACCACTCTTCTTTTCATACCAACCCACCCAAACTATGCCTTCAGCACTGTATACATTTTCTGAATTCCAGGGTGAACATCCCACCTAGAATGATGATACACTCTAAGAATATACTCTTGACAAGAAACTGGTACAACCATCCGATTCCGAAAACACAAAACTGAATCTCCATTCAGTTTCCAACCCTAAATGGTCTCCCCACCATTTAGTCTCGACCCAGTGGTCACACACTCAGAATCATATATATGCACCTTTTTGATAAGACCAACTAAGTCATGAATTAACAAAACCAGAAATAAGACCGCTCTATTTCCCTGATCCTCACATTCCATTCGCATATTAGCTATAACTGACGTCAACTGCCACTAGTCTGATGCCTGCTTCACCACATGAGCATATTATTTTCTACTTAATGCATCCGCCACTGAATTTTCCTTACCCGGTGTGCACATCAAGTCAAAATCAAACATCTAGAGATATTTTACCCATCTCCTTTTCCTCAAGTTCAAATCCCTTTGTGAGAAAATATTCTTCAAGATCTTATGATCTATATATACTGTAAATTTCTCACCGAAGAGATAATGGTGACACACCTTCAACGCATGGACCACTGCTGCCAACTCCGAATCATGATTTGGGTAGTTCTTATCATGCACTCTCAACTGTCGTTATCCATACACAACCACATGATTCCTTGGCATGAGAACACACCCCAACCCTGATCCCGATGCATCACAATACACCACGTACCCTTTCCTAATTTTGGAAAAACCAAGATTGGTGGTGATGTAACACGACCGTTTAGCTCTTCAAAACTCTGTAAAAACTGTTAATTCCACAGGAATGGAACATTCTTTCTTGAAAAAGCTGTCATCGGTGAAACCAAACATGAAAAATCATAAACAAAAAGCAGATAATACCCAGCTAGACCAAGGAAACTCTGTATCTCAAACACATTATTTGGAGGTTTCCACGAGACAACGACCTCTATATTTTCCAGATCCACTGAAACACCTCTTTCATAATTCACATGGGCAAGGAAACGAACTTCCTATATCCAAATTTCACACTTTGACAATTTCGCATACAACCGATGATCCCTCAAGATCCCCAACACTATCACCAAGTTCTGCTCATGCTCCACCCTTGTCTTAGAATACACTAGAATATTATCCACAAACACCACCACAAATGAATCCAGATATCTCTGAAATATCTGATTCATCAATTCTATAAACACTACTGGCACATTCGTTAGACCAAAGGGCATAACCACGTATTCATAATGGCCATATCTACTTCAGAAAGCTGTTTTAGGAATATACTCCTTCCTCACCCTCAATTGATGATATCCAAACCTCAGTTCGATCTTGGAGAACCACTGGGCTCCCCTTAACTGGTCTATCAAATCATCAATACATGGAAGTGGATATCTATTCTTTATCGTATCATGGTTAAGTCTATGATAATCAATACATATCCTAAAAGTTCCATACGCATTTTTCACAAACAACACCGGTGCCAACCACAGAGATGTGCTAGGCTGGATAAACCCTTTTTTTCCAACTCTTCCAACTGGACATTCAATTCCCGCAATTCAGTTGGTGCCATCCGGTAAGACAAAAGTGAGATAGGACTGGTCCCTGGAAGCAGATCAATCGTAAAATCTACTTCCATTACGGGTGGTAACTCAGAGAATTCTTTAGGAAAAAAATCCATGAACTGATCTACCACTGCTGGAAGAACACTCTTCTCAACACCGTCTACCAATTCCAACAACAATGCCTCCAACTGATACGATAACACACCCACTGGTGGTGCCAACAAACCTATTTCACCCTGCCTTTCATTCTTTTCTCCTCTAAAGATATGTCTAATGTCGTCGTGTGTTGTAAAAGCTACTGTTCATGCATCACAATCGATTTGGGCCTTAAAAGTCACCAGCCAATCCATTCCCCAGATTATATCATACCCATACATCTCAACCATTGAGAAATTCCACACTATCTCAACCTCGCCCACAACGATACTACTTTCTCCTCACAATAAGGCCTGCCACTCTCTTCGACCTAGATGATTTTTATGTTTCAAAACTGAGGGAATCATTTCTACCCTTAAACCCAACAAATCAACCACTCATGAAACAATAAAAGAGTGTGAAGAACCTGTATCAAACAACACTTCCATCATGGTTGAATTTAAAATAATAGTACCTCGCACCGTGGATGGTCCCGACTGATCATCCACCACAACCTGCCCAACTTCGAACACATGCTTTCTTGCCACACTATGCTCTTTATTTCTCTGTTGAGGCATCGTGGTATTATGAGAATCAACATGACCCACTTTACTCTGCTGACAAGGGGTATGTTGTTGTCCCTGTCCCATTGAATCATACGACGTCTCCGATCCCTTAGGAGTGTCACGCACACCTGACCTTGGAGCATTCCAACAATAACACTGCAGATGCCCCATCTTCTTAAAATTATGACATGCTCGAGGTTGTGTCATACAATCCCGCGTGATGTGGCTCATAGAAGCACACTGAAAACATCCATGCTTGATCTGGGGCTTCGGAGGAAGATTTACCGATCCTGCCGTCGAATTATATGTCATATTCCCACCCTGGGAATAAGTGTCCCTCTTTAGCTTGAACCTAGTTTTAGAGTTCCCACTATTCCCCATAGGTACCACCATGCTTCTTCCACCTGGAAAGCCCAACAAATCCTGCTCAGCCACCGAGGTTCTATTCACCATCTCCGTGTAATCATCTATACACGGCACCGCTATCTTTGAACGGATCTATTGCCTTAACCCTGCATCAAAGATAATTTCCTTCAATGACTTGCTACCCGCCACCTTGGGTGAAAACCATACTATGTTCATAAACATAGCTTCATACTTCGTCACAGACATAAACTCTAGCTTCAAACTGAAGAAATCAGTCGTACGCTGAATTCTAAACATATGTGGGTATAATTATTTTTTAAACAATTCCTCCAAGACTTCCCACATCATACCTTGGTCCTTCCCCGCTTGGACTACCAACTCCCACCACTGAAGGGAAATATCTTCCAACATATATGTTCCCAACTTCAATTTCAGCTCTTCCGGCATTCCCAAGAACTCGAAGATCTTGTTCATTCTATTCAACCATGCTTCTACCCTCTCCGTCTCTAAATCACCCCTAAAGATGGGTGGATTCTTCTTTTGAAATTGAACCGCATTATCCACATGCCTTCGTTCATCCACTTTATTTCCACTTCTCACAGTTTGGAAAGCTTTCACTATACTTTGCACTAGCTGCTGGTTCACCTGAGGCTCAGGTACTACCACATTCCCAGCAGCCTCCTCCGGTTAGTCTCTATGACGCCTACCCGGTGCCATTTATATAAACATAAAACAAACAACCATGAGTATCAATTCTGTAGACATCATGAAATCCCATTTCAAATCACATTACACAACACTTTCACAACAAGGATTTCCAGCAGTTCACATTTCTCGTGGTTCACCATTTTGAAAATCATACCATTTTCAAAATACCAAATTTATTCACATTACAGTTTCACACAAAAACCATTTCTTAATTCAGCCCAAATATCCTTATACCCCAATGAAATATGAATCCTAGTGGGAAGTCATTTCTAATATGCATTCCATGCTCATATCATTGGCTACACCCACGAAAATGAGATATCTGATGCCTATAAGTGTCTCCAAAACACTTATGTACCCAACTCATTGGTAACTTTAATTTCAGCATAAAAGGGTTAGCTACGTCCTTTTATGCTATACATTACATGTTCCAACAATCTTACGCCTTGCTACCATCCCAACTCAAGGAATGTACCACAACGAATGTCAACACCAACTCTGAGAATCAACACTAAAGGACCGAAGGCTCTGATACCACTTGTAACACCCCACCCCTACATAATTTTCTTGAGGAGTTGGTGAGGGTTACTTGGCCATAAGAGACATTCCCAAGGATCCAAATGCTGGCAATAAATGTTGAGGGCTTCGAGAACAAATTGGGGAAAGATTTTACCTTAAGACAAAACCAACCAAACAATCCATAACTATATGATGTCTATCAACAAAACAACCAACCTCATACATTACCAAAGACAAACAGTTAATCCATAATGACCTCACATGTCAAGAAAACCCAAAAACAACATTAGAGTACTATGCGGAAGACCAAACAAGAAAACACCACGAGCCATGACACCACCATAGCTCCACACCGAACTCCAAGCTCCAAGCTCCACCAAGACATCACAATGCACCACTAAAGGAGGTTGATTCCTTACCTTTTCCCACGTCACGATACACAAATATGCAAAGACACCACATTGCCAAAGCAGGGGGTGAGTACTAAAAATCAGTAGGTTTTCCCCAAATGACTTCCCTACACACGCCACTAGGATAAAATCTTTTACACATTTATATAGAACAATTTATATAAAATAATCACAAGTGAAACCATTACCATAATCCAACCATGCTCTTACCAAGCCATCACACACAACCCAAGCAACCATGGGAAATCCAACAAAAATACCATAATCCAATTCACCATTTCACATTAGCACGACAAATTCCATTACAAAGCAACACACAACAAACAACCAAAATGGTGGGACTTCCTCCCAACCTGTTCACCAATTCAGTACTAGCGGTACTTTTGGACCACTACCCATATGGTGGTTCTTCCAACCACCATCCATCACCTTTTATAGTGAGACTTCAGTCCCACTTCCACACAACATTTCAATCAAGCCAACCTAAGCGTAAACCCACCAAGGTCACCACAACATGCAATCAAACAATTCCATTGCATATCAATCCATTTCAATAAATCACTCATTTATTGAAAACCATTTTCCATGCCAAACAACATTTCGATAAAACAACTCATTTATTGAAAAAACTTTCCATCAATCATTTTTAAAAATCAGCCATATCATCCCATTTTAAAATATTCATTTTAAATTCCACTAGAATAGCATTTCACTATAAAACACCATTTTTCCCAGAAATCCCTAAAACATCACCCAAGGGATTTCCAACCAATTTCGCATAACAATTCACAATTAATATTTTGCACAACAATTAATTGTAATAAGGAACCACTAGTTCTAACCAAGTGGAGTCAAGAGAGAATCTACATTCCTTTAGGGTTCACGAGAAATCGACCCATGAACAACAACGCCTCAAGACCGGCGAACGCACCATCGAAACCTCTCTAGATCACCTTCCCTAACATCCACAAGCCTTAATATTAACATCCAAGGCAACCCCAACCCTATATCTAAACAAAAAAAAGTGTAGATCTAGAAAACCACAAAAGATAGGGATGTAGATCTAGAGGAAAACACAAGACTAATAAGAGGAGTGACATACCCAGAAGAAATCACCTTCAAACCACCTTGAAACCCCTTTGAAACGCTTCCAAATCAAGTGGGAGAGCACCCGTAACCCCTGAGAACCCAAAATCCCAATTGAGACTCGAGTGGGAGGAAGAGAGGAGTGAAATAGGTCAATCCCGAAGGGATCCCTGAACTTATAACCCTAACTTTAAGTGGCCACACGGTTAGCCCGCACGGTTTGCCAAACCGTACACTAACTGTGCACATGAAACTGCCTCGAGAGCTAGGGTCCGCACGGTTTCCTCACACGGTTTGGAAAACTGTGCGCAGGCCATGCGAAGCCTACTCTCTCTCCTTGCACGATTTCCTGTAGCATCCGCACGGTTTCCACTAACCGTTCTCAAACCGTGCACCCCTTTAAAAGCCTCCAAACTCATCCAAAACCATTCCAAACTCTCTCAACCTCTTCCCAACTCATCCCATGAACTTAAAACACATAAAAAATCATAATAAAGGGCCACATACCTCAAACCGGGGGTGATACAATTATCCTCTTGTATAATGGTGAAATAATTTTTATTAAAATATAAAATAATCATATACATTAATATGATATCATATATGATCTTTTAACATTTCTTTGTAAATAATATCATAGTATTATCGTCGTTTTGGGTGTTAACAGATTCGTTTTCCTTTATATGCTTTGTTATGTAAGTAATGTTTGTTATGGATAGGATGTATCATAATCATTTTAATAATTATACTATGTCTTTAAACATTATTTTTAAACATCTAATAAAAATTAGTCTTGAATGGATACGATGGGGAATGAATCTCATCGCGTTCGTGGAGACGGTAATCCGTACGTACGCACAAGTGACAATATCATTCTTATGATATTAAAATAATATATAATTTCATGGTATATCATATATACAAAATAATTATCATGTTATTTTTATTATTTACATCAATTAGACATCATTATTATTCCCATCCAAATAATAATTTATTGAATAATAATTACACCATGACGTGGAGACAGTAAGTTGTACATACGCACGTATGGTGACATGTCATTAAAAGGATGGATATAATAATTAATATTGTTATACCATATAAATAATAACATCACATTTTATAGATGATACTAAATTTGTTATTTTAGAATTGAAACAAGAAAGAAAGAGAATGTGGAACCAGAACGGTATTTGAAATAGGTGTTGAAATATTTACCTCTTCTTCGGGTTCTTCATTTTGATTTAATCAAAAGGGCTCTATAGGATGGATTTCAGACTAAAGGGAGGCCTCTATGATGAAGTTAGGATAGTTGATAGGGTATTTAGGTAGCGGTGGACCGATCCAAATGGCTTTGAAGGTGTGAATTAGAGATAAGGGGAATTTCCATTTTATAAGAAGGGTGAGGGACACCTTAGGAAAAGCTAGAAATATTATTTTATAATAAAATCCTTTTTAGTTTATAATGGCACAAAAATGAATTATTTAAAGGATAAGTTTGGGAGAGGTCTAAAAACACTCAAACAATAGGTTTTAGACAGGTTTGGGTCACTATATTAACTTTATCTTTTAGATTTAACTCTTTGTTAAATAGTTTGACATTTACCATGTCTCTTTGTATTTTTTATATTATATGGTTAATTAACATACTATAAACATCCAAGAGATCCTAAAGGTGTTAATTAATGACATATATAATATTCTTTAAGAACTTTGGCCGAACGATAGATTTTTAGGAAATGAATATTAATTATTAATATAATATTTGTTTTAAAAACTCTTTTATGTCAATTTTGACACTATTTGGTATTTTGTTTTTTGTAAATTCATAAAATCATTATTACTTCTAACAAACTACATTAAACCAACCCTAACCTGTCATATTAACCTAGAAAATTAGTGGAATTCATAAAAAGTCTCAAATTACATTTATTTGGATATTTATAATATCAAATATTTTAATATTTCTTTAATTAGGTAATTACTGCATGATCATTATATCATAAATAAATTAAATTATTTAATGTCTCAAAAATATAAATAAAATACCATTATATAGGAAATCATTTTATATTTCTAATTAATATTTATAGTTGAATTTATCTTATGTGTAACCCTATATTAAAAATAGTTTAGTTTTTAAACATTGGACATAACACTTTTAACTCTTCTTTGAATTAAATAATAATAAATATCCTAATCTAATACATGTTGATCTAAAAAATCAAAATTTATTCCTAAGGTTGTTTTTGGTCGAATTACACTTATCCAATTGAATTAAGACATTTTTTGTGGTAATAATAATATCATTTTTACCTTTAACTACCCAATTTACTTTTAACTGTGGTAAATAAAAGTAAAAAGTTACTATTAACCAAAAATTATGTTCATATTATTGAAAAAAAATTTACATACTGATATCAACTGTGTCTCTCAAATTTTTGAAATTAATTTCACAGAAGCGGTAAAATTATGTTTTATGTAAATTTGCAAATGCTCTTAGGGGGTGGGTAAAAGACGGTAAAAAGTTCAATAAAATTTTTATATATCTAAAATTATTATAAACTGAATCCAATGAATTACATTGAACATATATAGGTATTATGTATCTATTTTTACATAAATCAAATTTAAATAAAATAAAAAATTATTTAAATGAAAATTCAGTTTTAAACTATAACTCAGTGTTTGTCACTATTCATCTAAAATTGAAATTTTTCAGAAAAATACCTAATATTCACCCTAAGCTAATATCAATATTCCGAATCCAAAAATGAAGTCTATTTTGAATGATAAAATTTATAAAATTTTAAAAAGTGGGTATTACTATTCATAACGGCTAGTTTGATTGTTTATGGTGTGTTCGAACTCGAAGTTGCATACAACAAACGCTATTGTATTATTCATAGAGAAGCGTATTGTGGAAACTTGGGGTGTTTCATTTTCCCCTCCTTAAAATATTTTCATCCTAAAATTTTTTAGAATATTACTGCATAAAAAGATTAAGGTGATTCTTCATCATAAGTTCATCGGGTTCCCACATTTCCTCTTTAATCTTATGGTTTCTCCATAGAACATTAACCAGACGATTCATCCAGTTTCTCAGAACTTGTTATCTTGTACCAAGAATCTTGATAGGCTCTTCACAATAAGACCAATCGGGTTCCTATTCTAATTCCTCATAGGTGAGTATATGCATTGGGTTAGGCATGTATTTTCTCAACAGTGATATCTGGAATACATTGTGAATTTTGGAGAGACTTGGAGGTATTTCCAAATGGTAATCTATATCCCCAATTCAACCTAGAATTTAGAAATTTCCAATGTTCCTGGGACATAATTTTTCCTTTTTACTGAAACGTATAACACCCTTCCAGGGAGATTCTTTTAAGAAAACATGATCTCCTACCAGAAATTCCAAATCCTTCCTTCGGTTATAGACATAGCTCTTTTTCCTACTTTGAGATTCTTTGATGTGGGTTTGGATTACCTTCACCTTTTCCGTTGTTTCCTCCACAAGTTCTGGTCCTACGAGTTTTCTTTCACCAACATCATCCCAACAGGTTGGTGTGCGACATCTCTTTCTATATAACGCTTCATATGGTGCCATCTGAATACTTGAATGGAAGCTATTGTTATAGGAAAATTCTACCAGAGGTAAATATTGATCCTGCATACCTTGAAAGTCAAGTGATAATGATCTCAACATGTCTTCAATGGTTTGGATAGTCCATTCTAATTGTCCATCAGTTTGACTGTGGTAGGCAGTGCTCAAATGATGTTAAGTATCCAGGGCTTTCTGAACTCTTTTCCAAAATCTTGATGTAAAATGGGGATTATGACTAGAAACAATAAATAGTGGTACTCCATGAAGTCTTAAAACAACATTAATATATAGTATTTCTAAATGTTCAAGTGGTAAATCTTTTCATATAGCAAGAAAATGTGCTGACATGGTAAGACTATAAAAAATGACCCAAAATTTCACCGTTCCTTCTAGGAGTATTTGGTAGCCCCATGACAAAGTCCTTCATGATATCATCCCATTTCCACTCAGGTATGGGAAGAGGTTGAAATACTCCTCCAGGCCGTTGTATTCAAGCATTTTGTTGTTGAAAAATGATACATCATGACACAAAATCAGCAATCTCCCACTTCATGTTGTCTCACTAAAAATGTTCCTTCAAATATTTATACATTTTGGTTCTCCCAGGGTGTATAGAGAAATTGAAGCTATGAGAATCATCTAAAAATTCCCTTTTTAGATCCTGTATATCGAGAACACAATGTCTCTTCCCGAATTTCAAAATTACATCTTTATATATGAAGTCACTCAATCATCCATCATTGACATCATTAATCATCTTTTGAAACTCCTCATCATCATCATGATAACATATTATCCTTTCTAGTAAATATTTTTTAGAAACCATTTGAAAAACAATTGATGTTTCACCTTCCATGGTTATTCCCATATCTATCTTTACTAGATCCATGAAAATTGGATCCCTTCAAAATATCATCTTGTTAAAAACTCCATGATCCTTTCTTCTCAAAGCATCTGCAACCTTATTTTACTTTTTCGAGTGGTAGTGTATAGTGCAATCATAATCCTCGAGTAGTTCATGCCATCTCCTTTGCCTCATGTTGAGTTCTTTTTGTCATAAAATATACTTCAAACTCTTGTGATCAGTATAAATCTCGCATTTTTCTCCATAGAGATAATGTCTCCATATCTTCAAATAAAATATTACAACTACTAACTCAAGATCATGAGTAGGATAGTTTTGTTAATGAATTTTTAGCTGTCCTGACACATAGGTAATAACCCTATCATTAAAAATAAGGACAAAACCAAGTCCTTTCTTTGAAGAATCAATATAAATAAAAAATCCATCATTCCCCAATGATATAGTCAATATAGAAGCATTGACTAATATTATCATTAGTTCTTCAAAAAATTATTCACACTCTTTTGTCCAAACAAATTTAAGCCCTTTTGTGTGAGCTTTGTTAATGGGTTAGCCAACTGGGAAAAATTCTGGACGAAATGTTGATAATAACCTTCTAAACCAATAAAACTGAATACCTCAGTTATACTCATCGTTGCTGGCCATGTTGGATTGCCTTGGTCTTAGAAGGATCAACAAGGATTCCATTATTACAGACAATATGGCCAAGAAAAGTAACCTCCTGAAGCCAGAATTCACACTTGCTAAGCTTCCCATATAATTTGTGCCTTCTAAGAGTCTATAGGATAATTCTCAAGTGATTTTCATGATCTTCATAGCTTTTGGAGTATACCAAGATATCATCAATAAATACCACTACAAATTCTTCAAGATATTCCTTAAAAATTCTATTCATTAGATCCATGATGATAGATGGTGCATTAGTCAATCCAAAAGGAAATATTGTAAAATCCTAATGCCTGTACCGGGTTCGAAATGCTGTTTTCGGAATGTCTTCCTTCTTCACACACAACGGATGATATCCAGATCGAAGTTCAATCTTTGAAAAGTATTAGGATCCTTGATTTTGGTCAAATAAATTATCAATGCGAGGTATGAGATACTTGTTCTTTATTTTTATAGCATTGATCTCCCTGTAGTCAATGCACAACCTCATAGATCCATCATTCTTCTTAACAAAAAGGATAGGGGCTCCCCAGGAAGAAACACCAGGGAAAAAAAATCCCTTATTACTCAATTCCTCTAGTATTTTCATTAGTTACATTAATTCCACAGTGTCCATTCTATAAGGTGTCTTTGATATGTGCCTTGAACTAGGAATTAAATCTATGGAAAACTCAACTCCTCGTTCTGGAGGATGTCCATGTAAATATTCTAGAAACACATCAACATATTCTTTCACAATAGGTACATCCTCTATTTGAACATTCCATTCCTCACCCATAGTTATTTTATTCTCTACCTCCCCATCAATTGAATTTAGTTGAGCTACTGGGGGTGGATCTAGATAAGAATTAGGTGGTGATGATTCTACTCTAAAGATAAGGTGTTCTTTATCATCTTCATCAAAAATAGTAACCTTATTCTTATAATAAATTTTTTCATCGTGGTCCGAAAGCCTATCCATACGGATGATTATATCAAATTAAATAATAGTTATGATGATGAGATCATCAGATAAAAAACATTTATATTCCCTAATGGGGAATGATTCACAAAAAATTATTGTAATGATACATCCCTTAAGAGTTTTTACTAACAACCCCTTGTTAAATCAAATTGGAAATATATAATTTTTCTTAGAAAACTAGGAAGATATTGAAACAATGCGATGATCCATAATCAAATAAATAATTTTATAAACTTTAGGAAACCATTACATTACTTTCCACTACGTATTTCAGAGTATCAACCTTAGCATTAGTGATAGAATAAGCTTTTCCTTGATCCCTTGTCCTTTTTTGAGGTAAATTTCCCTAACGCTTAGTAAATTAATTCGTATAATTCCCCCTTTCTCTAAAATTGTAGCATTCAACATCGATAGAATATTTCCTCCCCTTCCAATCACAAGCACGATGGCCTTTTTCACCACACTTGTCACAGAATCCCATTTCCTACAGGCAAGTACCAGGGTGTATCTTCCCACATTTACTGCAGGATGGATATTAAAATTTTCCCTTCTTCCCCTTATTTCCATTTTCGGAGTGTTCAGAAAAACTCTTCTTCTCTTTATTAGATTTAAAGTCGTAAGACTTATAGAATTATTTTTCTGTCTTGATAGCACATTAGATAATATCTTCGTACGAAGAGAAGGATTGTGAGACTAATGATCGACGAAAAATGGTTTTAACCCATCAAATAAATGATCAATCTTACTTCTTGGGTTATGTATATAATCTACAACGTGCCTCTCAAACCTTGTAAAGTTAGCTTCTTACTTTTCGACATTCTCATCATCCTTTTTCCTCAGACTCAGAAATTGACTTTCCATATCCGCTCGATGGTCATGAGGAAAGTATTTTTCTATGAAAATCTCTTTAAACTCCCTCCTTCATTATTTTATACTTTATCATCTTCCTTTGTGTTTTGAACCAATGACCACCATTAATCAGCATCTCCAGTGAGGCAGTAAAATCCCATGACAACCTTTTCTCTTTCACTACTCCCCAAGGAATCTGATATTTTCTCTAAAGAATTTATCCATTGCTCAGCCACTAATGGATTTGTTCTCCCATTTAATTTTGGTGGTTGTTTACTCATGAAGAAATCTATCATTGATCCTCCACATTGTAGATCAGGGTACTTCATATGGGTAAGATTATTATTAATAACCTGAGTGAGTTGTCCCAGTAAGGTGATTTGCTGATCAACACCAATTGCAACACCATATCCACTATAATTATCTTGAGTAGGAGGGAAATCCTTACATGGAGTGCATTAATTGATAAGGTTTCCATTAAATACACTAGGAGCCATTTATAAATAATTTAATAAACTATATTAGTTTATGAATCATAATACATAAATCCAAACTTGTAAAAAAATTAAAATAAATTGAACAGTTTAAGGATATAATCCATAATCATAAAAAAATGTTTTCTTTGAGGCTATATATACTCATAAACCCTTCATAATGGTTTGTAAAGAAAATGAGAATTATCCTAAGCATATCCCCCAGGAGTGTCGTAACCAAGAGTGAAACAAGGCCCGTTGTCTTGCACCAGTTCCCATTCGAGTCTAGCTCAAAGCAGTGTTTTCGGGTTTTACCCCAGGTAAAACTGTGCCATAGCTGCCTCTACCATCTCGTATCTAGATAGAGATGTATTACTTGGAAAACACACAAAATATCTACAATACCAAAATTCTAGGAAGTTATTCTATATTGATCATAAAATTCTATCTTAGGGCTATGTGATCTAATCAGAGTTTATCTAAATCTAGTTTCCAAGGTTTGTACTAAACTTTTTCTGATACCAATTGTAATTCCACGACCCTAGAAGACTAGTGTCGATGAATTATTATTTATCATTGGCATGATAAAAAAATATCATGTCTCGAAAGACCGACTAGTATTGTAGCCTTGGAAGTACTAGATACATTTATAAGGTTTAAATTACATCATAAAATGGAAAACTACAAAAACATTTTTTTCATAGAAAACACTAAGATCCCATAGACTATCCCTATAGGTCAGTTATAATATACCTTTTCACATCCTAGGAAAAATAAAACATAGAAAGGGGTGAGCTTAGATGCTCAGTAAGGATAACAATATAAAGGAAACTTTCATAATTAAGAATAAACATTCAAGTCAATGTATAAAACTAAACAAATTCCTTTTCAACATAAACATCATCATAATATAGAAAATATAAATCATAATGATTCCATTTACTTACTTACATAGATATTCTACTAGTCAAATAATCAAATGCAATATCAATAGCCACTTTCATAATGATGGATTGCATAATTCCTGACTTCATAAACACATAGTCAAGGCCTTGTGCCAAGACTACAAATAAGATTTTGTCAAGGCCTTGTGGCAAGACACTAGTTTGTCTCACGAGACCTACCGATGCATCGAGGAGCTATATCGGGCTCCACCCGTCACATACTAAGTCCAATGCATTCTTCATATGAAAAGGATTAAACATAACATATACATTCGTATTAAAACTAGCATACAAAATGTCAATACTTTATCCATAAAACATGAATGGTATAAAAATAACACATCCAAAGTCAAACATATCACAAAACCATCAATATAATATCTATGTTCTGTATTATAATAAATTAACTTCAAATAGTCTTATAATCCATCAAAAGATGTTGACATTGATAAAATCAAAGCCTTTTTTAGAGAAATATCTCTTTCTATTTTGAAATCATTTAAGAAAACATTTATTTTGAAAATATTATTAAAATATTGTAAGTTAAGCTTCGATTATGTTATAACAGTGGAAAATAGCCGCACCCGCTGTAAAAGTTAAAAAATATTATTACCATAATTTTTTCAAAAAGGTCATAAAGTAACTTGTATGGAAAACGATGGAAAGATTACTTTCCAAAAAAATAAGTTCAAATAAGGCTATAAATAAATTTACCCCATTGTCTATTAAATATTAAAAATGTTTTGAAATACATTTTTAAGAAACATGGAGGTGGATGATAAATATTTCCCAGTAGATACTTACATAAAAACAACCTCCGATAATAAAGAGATTGTGAAATTAATCCTTACCTTGTACTTTTCCTTGGTAGAGGGTAGGTTAACCTCCGGTATAATGGTGAAATAATTGTTATCAAATTATACAAGAATAATATTCATTAATATGATATCATATATGATCTTTTAATATTGCTTTGTTAATAATATCTTAGTATTATTGTTGTTTCGGGTGTTAACTAATTTTTTTTCCTTTATATGATTTGTTATGTAAGTAATGTTTGTTAGTGATAGGATGTCTCTTATTCACATTCATAATGATATTAAGTCTTTAATTTTTTTTAATCATCTAATGAAAATTATTCTTGAATGGATAATATTGGGAATGAATCTCATTGCATTCGTGGAGACGGTAATCCGTAAGTACGCACGAGCGAGAATATAATTCTTTTGATATTATGATAATATATAATTGGATGATATATAAAATATAAAGAATAATTATATTGTTATTTTTATTATTTACATCAATTATACGTCATTATTATACTCATCCAAATAATAATGTATTGAATAACAATTACACCACGATGTGGAGATGGTAAGCCATACGCACGCACGTATGGTGAAATGTCATTCAAAGGATGGATAGAATAATGAATATGGTTGTACCATATTTATAATAACATAAAAATATATAGGATATATTGGATTTATTATTTTAGAATTGAAACAACAAAGAAATATGAAGTGAATGAAGAAAGGAACTTGAAAGAGGTGATAAAATATTTACTTCTTCTTCGGGATTTTCCTTTTCATTTGATCAAAAGGGCTCCATGGATGGCTTTATGATGGAAGGGAGGCCTCTAGTATTAAGTTAGGATATTTGATAGGGTATTTGGGTAGGGGTTGGAGGAGAAAAATTGCTTTTATGGGGTGAATTAGATAGAAGGGGAAGTGCCATTTTATAAGAGGGGTAAGGGGCACCTTAAGAAAAGGTAGAAATATTATTTTATAATAAAATACTTTTCGGTTTCTAATGGCTCCAAAATGAATTATTTAAAGGATAATGTGGGTATGGGTCAAAAACCACTCATCAAATAGGTTTTATATAGGATTTGATAACTATATTAACTTTATGTTTCAGATTTAACTCTATGTTAAATAGTTTGACATTTACCATGTATCTTTGTATTCTTATATTATATGGTTAATAAACATACTATAAACATCCATGATAACCTAAAGTGGTTCATTAATGACATATATAATATTATTTTATACTTTTTTCTGAACCATATATTTTCAGTAATTGAATATTAATTAATAATATAATATTTGTTTTAAAAACACTTTTATGTCAATTTTGACAATATTTGGTATTTTGTTTTTTATAAATTAAAAAAATCATTATTAATTATAAAAAAATTAATCTAACATACCCTATCATGTAATATTAACCTATTAAATAAGTTTAATTCATAAAAAGTCTAAAATTACAATTATTTGGATATTTATAATATCAATTATTTTAATATTTCATTAATTAGGTAATTAATGCATCATCATTGTGTCATAAATAAATTAAATTATTTAATGTATAACCAATATAACTAAAATACCATTATGTATGAAATCATTTTATCTTTCTAATGAATATTTATTTTCAAATTTATATTATGTGCAAACCTATATTAAAAATGGTTTAGTTATTAAACTTTGAATTTACCACTTTTAACTCTACTTTGAATTAAATAATAATAAATGTACTAATCTAATACAATTGGACCTAAAGGATCATATATTATTCCTAAGGTTGTTTTTGGTTGAATTAAACTTATCCAATAGAATTATTATATGTTTTGGAGTAATAATAATATCATGTTTACCCTTAATTACCCTATTTACTTTGAACCGTGGTAAATAAAAGTAAAAAAGTTAATATTCGCCAAAAATTATTTACATCCTATTGAACCAAATTTTACTATTGATACCAACCGTGTCTCTCTGAATTTTGAAATTCAATTCATAGAAGTGGTAAAATTAAGGTTTATAGAAATTTGAAAATGCTCTTAGGAGGTGGGTAAAAGATTGTAAAAAGTTCAATAAAATTTTTATACATCTCAAATTACTATAAACATAATCCAATAAATTACATTGAACATATATAAGTATTATGCATCTATTTTAACCTAAAAATAATTTAAATAAAATAAATAATATTTAAAAAAAATCGGCTTTAAAGTATAACTCAGTGTTTTTCACTATTCATTTAAAATTGAAAGTTTTCAGAAAAATACCAAAAATTCACCCAAAGCTAATTTTGATATTCCGAATCCAAAAATTAAGTTCATTATGAAAGATAAAATTTATAAAATATCAAAAAGTGGGTATTACTATTCATAATGGCTAGTTTGATTGGTTGTGGTGTGTGAGAACTCGAAGTTTCATACAACACATGTCATTGTATTATTCAAGGAGAAGCATACCGTAGAATCTTGGGGTGTTACATTAGATTAATTTTTAGATGAGGCAGAAGAAGGAATGAGTTATTATTTTGGAAATGGTTTAAATTTATATATACCTACACACTTCATATATTATATTCATAGACGAGATTGTATAAACATTGATAGTTGTATCCTAAAGAGATTTATCTCACTCCCTATCCATACTTTTGTTTGCTTCAAGGAAAATTATATGATAGTTGGTATGCAGAAGGGGAAGTTTCATTCCTTAGACACATTGATTGATTTTTTTATTTGGATGGATCTTGATAATATATGGTAGGTCCGGTGCTCTGGTTGCGTGGATAGTTTTTAAAATTTTTATTATGGTCTATAGAATTTGTTGTAATGATTGAATAATACTATGTATACCTATTTTCCATCTTTTTAGTGACATTCCACCATCATCACATGGTATTAAAAAAGTTCATATTTTTAGTTTTTTTATTATTGAAGGATTTTTATGCTTTCTTCCACTACGATATTTTTTATATTGATTCAACTATTTATTCATATGTTATAATATATCCATTATGATACACTGTGACATGGGTCAGATATTCCCCACAAAAAAAAACCCTATACCATCTTTAGTATTCAGTAGCCTCTGGGATAGGGGAGCTGCGCATGAGGCCATGTGGCCAGCTATGTCTTGGGACCCTTTGAGTGGCACCCAGGTCTGGACGTCACATAGGGTTTCTCAAACATTTTTAAAGTCATTATATATCTCACATCTCACGCTTAGTAATTAGAATATGTGGTCTTAGGTGAGTAGTTACTATCATTACATAAATCATATACTGTTTTCTCAAGCCTAATGTGGTGGGTATTTTTTTCCTAGGGATAGGGTTCCCATATGTTTTCCTTTATTGTAATTAATACACTCTTCCCTCGGATGATGTGACATAGTGCCTAGTTTTAGGAAAGTAGAGTATTGTATTCTTGTATTTAATTTATTTTCATCCTATTATTAAATTAATATTTCTATAAATCTTGAATTAAATTTTTGTATGTTTTTTGTTTATCATGAGAAATTGTTAAATATGTGGTTGTGCCCTTGTGTTATTATATTGCTAGAAGAGATTTCTCTTACTATTGTAAAATATGAAATGGAATCGGGTGTATGAAGAGGGGAAAAAATTAAACCTTCATGATGTGTTACATTTAATGATGTATTCTCAACCCATATATGTGTGTCTATACCACCCTATGAAGATAATATCATGGTGCAGTGGATGGGTTCATATAAATTATATGCCTACAGAAGTTCTGTTTATGTCAATGGAAGTTCTTGTGTTTGTTGAGAAACTTTATGTGGTATTAATTAAAAAACCCTAGAATGTATTGACATGAACTTGAAGAAAATGTTTAATGGGGTAATTTATCCTTTATAGACTATTTATGTTCATGTTCATGGTGCATAATATTTTGTTTCCCAAAATGAAAGATAATTACAATAAGAAAAAGTGTATTATTCCAAACTCATTTTTTATTTACAATTGGGTCCATTTGTAAAATTTAGTTCTATTATTTTTATGCATAGTATTGATATTAAATTGGCAAGGAGAACAATATTAATGTACTTGTCCAATAAAAATAATTTTACGAAAGAATAAAAATTTTCATATATATGAGTTATCACAGAATAAAATCTAATTATGAATGTTTATAAATCAAGATTTTAATTTATTATATTTCTTATATAAATATATATATATATATATAAAATTTTTATATGAAATATTCTTGTGTTTTGATGGACAATAGTGCGGGGATTACTCAAAACATTAAATAATTATAAATTAAATTGATTAATTTATTTTCTAGTTTAATTTTTTTAATTAGAAATTAAATAATAATCAAAAATAAAAATTTACATTGAGTATGTCATCATTGGATGATTTACTCTTGCTATATACTAATATTTAGTTAAACCTTTTTAAAAAAATTGATATTTTGGAAACATAAAGAGTAAAAGTTATTTTATGAAAGATTCATAACATTTGAAATACATTTTTAAAAATGCGTTCCATGTGTTTTTGAGAATAATATTCAATGAATTCCATGTTATCAAGAAGGATTGACATGTTTTCATTTAAAGGATTTCTAACATAAAAAATTCTAAATAGAAAAGACAAGGTGATATTGTTTAAAATTATTATTTTGAAATATATCATTTTTAATATGGAACGTTATGATACATTTATATAATTTAAAGATTCATTAGTAAATAATTATTATTCTTTCAACTCCTTAACCAACAAGTCTTAATGAATAGTCATATATATCAAATTAATTGTTGTTAATAAATTCATTTCAAATCATGAAAATATACATTATTTATGACATGTTATGAATGATATGTTCATAATGATTTGAATTGAATTTTAAAACATTATAAAATAATATAAAGAATATATATAAATTCCATTTATGGAATAATGAATTAATGGTTTTGATGTGTGGGATATTTTTTCCCATATATGATTTACAAAGAATATTATAAAAATCATTATGGAGCGATTTAATCTAAAATTTTCTTCTTTATGTAATTTTATTTTATTAGAATTTTTTTTATCAAATAATTATTTCCCAATTGGTTTTTTGTGTGTGTTGTATTTGATGTTCTTATGTGATCTTACTTTGGAATCAAAGTAACTACTGCATGCATAATATTCAAATATTCTTAATGATAATTATGGATAATTTATATAGTAGTGTATGGATATATAGTATTGATTATTGTACATGATAGAATGGTTTGTTATTGTAATTTTTTCTATTTTATAGGTATATTCATAAGGAGGTTATTTTGAGAGTGTTTTTATGTGTTTCATATATTTACACATTGTTCCTCTAGAGATCTTTCTATGATATAAATATAAATATAACCTTAACAGTTATCTCATGGGTGGTTTATTTATCTCATTTCACTTACCTCCCCTTATTAGGTTTTTAATTCTCCTTGAACAGAATTGTTGGAAAGGTATCAAATGTATGGGTTTAAGATATTCTTAAGACATCATTTTATCATTCTACATTTTCAGGAAGTTCTAAATTATTTTTTCTATTTTAAAAAGTGGGTTTCAAATGATTTTCCAAATTATAAAAGTAATTTTAATATTTTAAAGTGTTATATTGAAATAAAATTAAAATTGGTCTTATAAATTTATATGTAGTAATAAAAATTTTTCATAATTATTAATGACTTTATTTTTTTAATTGAAATATCTAAATTAATATATCTATATTTAATATACCGTGTTATTTTTCGGTGGCAATATATTTTTCCTATAATCATTGTACGGGTAATCCATGGATTTCAATGACTGATTAATGGTAGATTCAAACATGGAAAATTATTGGTCTGGTTTTTCTTACGCTCTATAATGGTGTGGGTTTTATTCTATGGAACACAGAAGGGTATTTTAAAACATTGTAATGGTATGTAGGAGATTCGTACACTCATGTAAGGGTCATATACTTGATCATATAAAGGTAGTTAATATTTTCTAAACCTATATAAGGGTATATTTGAGTTTTTATTTTCAATGTATGGGTATCTTCTTCATTTAATTAAGTTAATATTTCATGTTAATGAAATACGTAAAGGTCATAGAGTGTCTCTAATGACTACATAAGGGCCGATTTTTATTCCTTATTTAAGAAGTGTAATAATTAGTCTCCTTAATCCTATGTAAGGGTAAATCTAGTATTCCAATACTCACATAAGGGAAAGCGGCTGTAGAATGGTAAAAACATGTAAAATTTACCAAATGTGTTCTCAATAAGTAAGGGTAATGTTTTAAATCTAGAAAATAAAAAATTCCCCTCTACTGAAAATATGTAAAAACTATTCATGATGTTAATGGTTTTAAATAAATAAATTAAATTATTTAAATTCCTATTGGCCATTTTAATATATATATATATAATTTTTAATATTCCTAATTGTATCAAAATCAATTTTTGAGTTCAATGCTTTCTAAATGGGGAATAAATGGAATGTTTAATGGAGACTCAAAAGTATATATGGAGAAATATCTAAAATCATAAAATCTTGTTTCATTCTCCACTTTATAACTATATTATAATTTATTTTATTTTAAAATATTAAAGGTACACAAATGAACAATAATGAAGAAGAAAAAAAAGAAACACCTAAAATTTCAGGCATCTAAAATAGTGAATCTCAATAGTATACCCTCTAACAGGGTTCAATCTCTTAGAGATAATGTATCATGTTCTAGAGTAGAAGGTAATCTAAATTCCTTTGGAAGCTGGGGAATAAAAGAAAATTTTCCACTTTTTCCATTCTCGCTAAGTATGATGGACATCTATATGGTTTTTGATAAGGGTATTCAACCTTTAAATAATAAAATGTATAGTCTATGGGATTTGACACAGGATAACAAGAGAGTTGTGAACAATAATGGAATCTATTTCGACCATCACAATACTGATATATTTTTAACTACACTCGAGGATGACTATTAGTATTATATAGGCATCATCTGGGAGAGAGTTCCCAATTCTACAAAAGGCTAACAATTCAATGACAACTAAACCCTTTAGATTGAGAATATTACACCCAAACAACGTGAAACATATGTTGCATGAACCATCCATTTTGACATTGGGACTAGAATAGTAAGGATCCCTAAATTTCCATCATCCCTGAGTGGTGCTTGGAATCGAGTGTTGAAGGGATCTAGCATCCAAAAGTGGCCTTCGTGTATAAGGTATAGAGGGACATGGCCTCTCTGGTGGAAGCCTTCTCCAATATAGGTGAATAATTTCAGCTCAATTTCTATTAGACTTAGGTTGGTTTATATATTTGGTCACATAGTTTTAAATTTAATTACATGGTAAATAAAAAAATATTCAAATATTTTAAATATATAAATATAAATATTCCTTTGTATAGGATAAAAAATATTTTTAGGGTGTTTCTATCACATAGAATGTGACAGGTTCCATGAAAATTGATTACATAATTTTACACCTAAAATTTTGGTTCATTCGTTTATTTTAAATTAGGATTCTTAATTTTGAATAGAGTGGTGAAAAATATTTTGTAGTTTTAATTGGTCATTACAAATAAGGACCTATCCTTATACATTTCATAATATTTATTTATAAATTAATAATTCATTCTATTACATTTGATTAACTTTTTAGGTTGATCATTTTAGATAATTAGGCCAAATATCATACATAACTAGACCATATAATTAAATTAGTAAAATTCTGATTAGTATCCAGTTTTATATAATATGAATCATTTTAGATAATAATTTATTTTTTTCATAAAATAATTAAATTAAATTCAGCTTAAAATCTTACTTTTTCTAACCCTTCCTTAAACCTTATAAAAATCATTTTTAAAATTTTGGGTTGGAAAAGAAATCCATTTATGGGATATAAATATCAAGAAAACCGCTAGACCAGTGAAGACATAAAAACCCATGAATTGTTTAAATTTATATAAATGTTCTTTGAAGGAAATAAATAAATAATTTTTACATGAAAAAAAAACATTATACTCATATAAAGTAACTAAATCGCTTAATATTTATAGTTATATCATATTGATATCTTGGGGAATAATTATTTATAAAACTCATACAAATAGAATAAATATATAGAAGTATTTCATACCCAATGAATTATATATGATTGGTTCAAATCATCAAATTATTGCCTATTAATTAAAGGATTTAGGAATCATTGTCTCTCTTTATTATTTTTTGGATTGAGAGGAGAACCTATGGATTTGGAGGGTCATAAAAGAGTGGAATAAAATGTTATAGTTGAGAGATATGATTTTTTATAAAGAAAGGAATAGGTAAGGATGCAAGGATTTTTAGGTAAACAATAACATCTCTGATTATTAAATGTTATAAAAATGGGAGATTGGTATGGATGGGATATAGTTTTCACCACTTTTCTCAAATTTAATGAACATAATTTTAATAAACTTGGTAAATGAAGTGATAATTATTTTTGGGTAGGTACAAAGGAAATGATAACGATTAATGATTATCTATTCCCGTGTTTTTACTAGATAAACATTGGTATGAAGTGATAATTCTTTCTAGGTAGAGACCTAGAAACTGATCATGACTAATGATTATCCAAAAGAATTTTTTTACAAGATATAAAATGATAAATAAGTTAATAATTGATAATTAATTAATCTTAAGAATAATATAAGTATTAGGATTGGATTACATAACATTTTTTCTTTTGCATTAGTGACTACATGTTGAAATACTTATTTGTACAATTTGAATAAGATCACCATATGGGGGATGAAACCATTATCATGATTAGAAAAGTATAATATAGGTGTTAAAGCACTGTGTTGTATAGAAGTCTGATGGATAAATTACAAATATTCAGAGAAATATTTGGTTGGAGGAAGTGAGGATAAAATTCTATTCTAATCATACATAGAATAATCAACAGTTTTTCTTGAATAATATGATCCTATATTGGATAAATCTGTATTGTTTGTTATTAGACATCATAATTCATTAGTAGTTGGATGTTTTTTAAAGATTATATTTTAACAAATTTTTCTTCAATCAATATTAATGTATAATATTAGATGGTGATGTTTTCATTTCACTTGGGAACTTATTTTTTAACTCTTGATGTTCCTTAAGAACATTTATTTTAATTATTGATATTATAACACTTGGATTTATTTCCCCTAAAAGATAATGAGCATAAATTTCGTCACACATGTATTTTTAACACTTCAGAATGAATAAAGGTAAAACCTTATTATTCCATCAATCATAAGTCATTTATTAAATACTTATGCCATTATTAATTTTACCACTTCATTATTTGTTCTTTAACTCACTCTTAATTTCGTTCCGTGATGCTAACCATAACTCATTCTTTATGCCAGGTGATTTGATGAAGATATATTTTGTGGAAAGTGTGTAAGAAGCAATTTTTCCTATTATGTATGGATCAATTATTCTAAAGTCTATTTTTTAATTTTTACGTAATATGAATTCCTTGTGAGGATATGGGGGAAATGATGTATTCAGGTGCATGTTCAAATCCCGGAGCCCAGTTTTGGGAAGGTTGAATTGGGCCTCATGGTTTGTAGAAACCATGCCACCAATATCACATCATTTCTCATAACAATATGTGGAATTTCATAGGCCAAATAAGGGAACATGATATTAACTCACCATGCTCCCATATCCATACACCAATAAAAAATGTCAGTTTTTTTAGCATATCCAAGTGTAATGGTTAGTTCAAGGTTTCTCAAACCATTTTGTCAAACAATGTGGGGTACAACCCTATAATGTGGACCAATAATAGCTAGAATATGTTTCAGAAAATAGTGAGGCCCAACCATGGGACAAAAACATTTTGTGTAAAATTTCCATAACTCTTTTAGATTTATTATTAAATAACCTTTTCTTATTATTTTCTTCCTATAGTGGTAGGAGGTCTATTTCCTCACCTATAATAATCTCTCAAGCTTTCATCACATAGTCTTGTCTCTGGAGTATTCATATAACCTGCGATTCAAGATTTGATTTCCCTGTTGGATTCCACCATGTTTTATATTCAATCATTTAGATCAGTTTTTAATTTCTATTCACTATGATAATTATATTTTGATATATGATCATATTCCATATTTTTAAGGAGTTCATCAATTCTCAATTTTCTTCTAATCCTGAAAAAACCAAAGGGAAGATACTAGATGAGGAGAGTACAACATGCTGAGGTAGGTGGTAAATGAATTTCCCCTAAAAGTATCATTATTTATATACCATCATCATTTCCCACATTCTAATTTCAATGGTTGTTTCCTCTATAATTAATATTACTTTATGACAATCCTTTCACTCCTATTCTATAACAATATTTATACATTTTCATCATGTAGTTGGATTTTGTAACCTCTATACCATCCAACCCTAGTTGTGTTAATTACTTGGTATTCCTTTATGACCCTTGTTATAATTAATCGAGACACCATTCCGTGTGTGGGATTAACCCTAATAATGGAAAGTCAATTTTTAGTTAAAATTAATTATCAATTTAAACTATCTATAAAATTTATAGATATCACTTTACCCTTTATGTCATGTGTTTCAACATAACTAATTAATTATTAATCTGAATTTATATTTATAGATATCACATTTCATAGATAAATTGTAATTTTAATTTAATTGGTTTCATGTTTGATCTATTCTTGACACCATAATGAATGTTAATGGAATTAATGTAATTAATTAACAAATTTAAAGTTTTTATTTATAGTTGTTACTTTGACCATTATTATAAATAATGGAACTTGGTTGCAAGTACTTATTTGATATTATCACATCTGTTGAATGGAAATGGAATAAACCTATATGTTTATTTATTGGAATTAGTATTACATTTTCAAGATTGAATAATGAATTATGTATAAGTTCCCTATTTCATATGGAACTTTTTATCATTATAGGGATGGTCAGACATGATCTTGCATTAGATTCCAGAGGGAATTCCTTGATAACATTGAGGATGCAATTCAAATTCAGGGAGCCAGTTTCCAAGATAGATACCCACCTCATAACATGTTCCTTTTCTAATATAGGATTCCCAACATGATGTCATAGGATCCCATTACCATTTCTCTAATTATTAGGATTCCTTATATTCACTCCATGGATTGATCTTGATGTCTTCAGACATGGGACGCCATGGATCCTACCCATTGGTCCCACTCATGATTTACTCGTGATTACCATATAAATGACCCATGGATATTGTTAGAATCTTTACAGTGCCATACCATGGACATTGCCCCATGGATTACATTGAGACACCATAATATCCAGACTACAAGATATATTACAATGAGTTGTCCAACCCCTGAGATCAAGGATGCATTGGTTATACATTGGATGCCCCTTTATTATTATTACGATTTATTTCCATGAGGATAATGCCTTTATAGGGTTTATCTTTATTATCTAAACTTAAATGAATTAATTAAATGACATAATGTTTAGATATATTTCCAGCCAATGTTGAAGAATGTATGAGTTTATATTTTGGAATTTCTTTACATTTATATATACCTTCACACTACCCTGTTTATATTCACATACTATATTGTATAGACACCATTTAGTGGTGGCCTACCAAGATTTATCTCATTAACTATCTTGGATGTTTTTGTTAGACGGGAATATTATATGATCATAGGTATGGACATGGGAAAGTGTCCCAACTTAGACCCCTATCATGATTGCATTATTAGGATGGAACTTGGTACGGGATGACAAACCCAATTATTGTGATGCTTGAATAGTTTTTTCCCTTTTAGATTCTATTTTATAACATGTGTTGTAATGATTGACTACATCCATATATAACTGTTTTCTAGGTTTTTAGAGACATTCTATTATCATCATTTTATATAAGATACAGTTTATATTTATAGTTGGTTATTATTTAGGGAGTTTTACACATACGTATGAGTCCATATTTATTTTACTTGTTCTGTAATTTAGTTATATATTATTCTATATCCATTTTGATCCACTCTAACATAAGGGAATAGTCCCCCTAAAAACACAGCATATTCCCTTGCTTCTAGTTGATAGACATTAGAATACAAGGGGGAAAGCTTGTGGTCATGTTTCCCAACAGGTACAAGGAAGCTTAGCGTTGAACCTAGGTTGGGAGGTCACTAAGTCATATCATATCCACTTTAATTTTTTTCTTATTATTCGAGAACATATAAAGAAGATTATGAAAATGTTGGAACATAGTCCAGATCCATACTGAGGAGTAGTGAACCCATTTTTGGAATAAAAACCATGTTGTGTGATAATGGAAAATTCATGTTCTGTATTGTTTCTATTACAATTGAGCTTTTTACATTGATGGGTGATTCCCATACATTGTGGTTCTAAACATTCTTTATGGATATTTACATTATCCTAGCATGATAAGGATAATTGTTACATGCAACATTATAAGTACCTATAATTCACTTTCCATGCTTATTACATGATATATAATATCATTTTACTTCATTTATTGCATGTTTTCATGTGATTGTTTGATTTATCTAGGGTTATTAATTATACGTGTGATGATAACAACAAATGCATTGTAAGGAAATTGTTTATCTATATTATCAATATTAATAGAAATAATGTTTTCCATTATTGGTTGATGGTGGAATCTTAAATAGCTAGTTTCAACCCATGTCATTTGTGTACCTCTAGTTATATGACCTTGGATTTGGCTGTGATCACATGATTAAAAATTGTAATAATAAGGTGTATGTGCCCTTATAAATTATGATGGGTAATTATATGTGTTGACCATAATTCTTATTACCCATCACATTATGATATTGATTTTATGGAGACTAATTTGAATAAAATAGTTGTTAACTTTAGTTATAAAATCCATGGTCCATTTCTATAAGAGAATAAAGATCCATTTAATTAAACCATGTTATATATCTATAGGTACATACAAATTTAAAATGTTGATTATCACTTATAACTATTTTATCCAATAAATGGTGTTTCCAACAATAATTTAAAGTGTGTTTTCCCACTTGTATTGTATTTGAACCTCCAATAAATAGGGAAAATAGTAAATTAAACCCGAACAACTACCAATACATTGAACATCAAAGTGGGTAGTTAGAGTAGTGTGATATGTAGTGAGAAATCTTCATATTTTCTTCTTCCTACACTATTTATATTATCTATACAATCTTTTTATGAGTTGTGTTCTTGGTATTTGTAGAGATATTCCACTATGAGGTACTCAAGTCATGCACCAAGAGGGTGGAGAAGACCATCCTTGGGAGGTGGTGGGGCCTGAGCAACCAGTGATACCTCCTGCAATGCAACCAGGTGTACCCTATTTTATGACCGAACATGGCACTGACTATCAGTTTCAAGAGGGGTTTCTACAACTGATACATTCGATGTAGGTTTCTCCACAATCTATGTCTATTTGGGTTGATCTTACTCCTAATTCCAAGTAGCAGTATCCTCCCATCACCATCAGGGATCACAGTCCATAGGCTCCTAAGTCTTGAATATTGTCCATTATTTATATCATCAAGAATTTGGATACTCATACATATTGGAGGTTAAATCAAGAAATAAATATTTTTTGTGATTCTACCATTCACTTTTGGGATGCGATTAATCAGACTGGGCGTCATCAGGGAATGGGCTGCATGAACTTCTAGACCGCATTATATGATTATTTATTTCCTCTATCACAAAGAGAACACTGGTCCATAGATTCCATGAACCCTGAGAAATGTACTATGTCCTTCATAGAATTTTCAATTGATTTTACTATGATGCAATTATTTCACTAATTTTATTTGTCGACAAGTTATCACGAGCGAGGTTCTTTAGTTATGGGATTAATTATGTCATCTTCTCATAAGTGAATGTATTTGTCCTATCTACATATTCTAGGATCATTAGTCAAAATCTTATCACTATGAAAATGCTAAGAGAATCTAATAATACCAAGAATAGAGGATCAGTGATGAGAAAGGGATGTAGTTCTTCTGCTATAAGGAAGTGTAACATTGGAGT
Source organism: Viscum album (assembly GCA_963277665.1). Taxonomy (NCBI): domain Eukaryota; kingdom Viridiplantae; phylum Streptophyta; class Magnoliopsida; order Santalales; family Viscaceae; genus Viscum; species Viscum album. The sequence continues at coordinate 620,007,440 of OY728150.1, read as the reverse complement.
TTCTCATCATTGTAGTGAAGGATAGAATATCTGCACTGGTAGCTTCATTATATTCCATCTTTGTGGGAAGTAGGGGAATATAAATATTTATTTTCATAGAGACCCTATTCAGAGTTCTATTTTTGTCTCTATGAGTCATATTTATAGATTCTGTTAGATCATTCTACTTTCTTTTATTGGATGAGGATCCAACCATTCCCACATCCAGGGGATGGTTCAGTTGCATCATTTTTGGTCGGGAGTTGGAGAATCACTATATAAAAAGGACGAGGAGGAGGTTATGGACATGGTATCCAAACCATTAATTATGAGTGACAGTATATTGGTCCTGCTATGTCTAGTCCATCTATATTATTTAGTTTTGGATCAGGTCATTTTCATGCTTTAGAGGAAATACATAAGGATCAATATGTAAGACCATTTACAGAATGAGTCATTATTATAGTAGTCTCTACTATTTTCACCTAATTATTAGATATATTTTATTCCCAAACCTCTAACTCTTTATCTATAATGGAAATTATTGGTATAGTAATTTAGTACTTCTATGGTGTGATGACCATAAATAATCTATTGGGAGTGTGTTTAGAGGGTATCTATTAATACAGGGGCTACCCCTTAGGCTATGACGTTATCCATTCTTATGGGACCAATTCATACTCAAAATTAAATTTTACAATTTAATTATTATAATTGTTTTTTTGGATTAATATCACTAATATGTGGAATTCTATCAACCTAGGGTGGAATTTACATTATCAGAGGGAGGTATCTATCTTCATAATAGTTAGTGGGATGTTACTGATAGTAAATCTAGATCATAAAATTGCGTACTATGTAATGTGGCCTCCAATATTTATAGTTTCTTCAGGGATGAGTAGGGAATAAATATGAAATATCTTCCTTCTATTATAGATCATTTCATCGATGTCTTTCGCAATTATTTTTATGGATTCACTTATGAGATATTGGTAGAGTTTATGATTGATCTTATACCTAGAGATTCTCAATTCTATATTCCTCGGTAGAGGATAGAACCTCATGATCTCTAGGAGATCATGATATTTTTTGGGGATTTAGAATCTAAGGGGTTTATCTAAACCAACACTTCTTCTTCGGGTTCAACCATTCATTTCGTTATGATTATGGATTTGACCCTTATTCTATATGTGGATTAATGGAATTTTAACTAGATAATGGTTAAGAACCTATATCCATTTCGTTGAGTAGATGATCAATTTTACTACATCATTGAAGATAGAGTATTCTTGATGATCATCATGAGATCAGGCTATCCCCAGGTTAGTGTCAGGTAATCATATATAACTTGTATGACCTTCCAAAATATGTATGGTTTATATGAGTATATTTTTGTATTGTTTTTTCTTATAAATTCACCAACTGTTTGAATTGATATGATTAATATGGATTTATACCCCTATAAGAAATCCTTTTTCGATGTCTATTTGGTTGATATCTGAGTGTATTCTCATACATGGAGTTACTATGATAAAAATATTGAGATCATTTAGAATACACATTTAGTGCATCATATATTGAACAATTTTTCTACGTTACTCTTTAGGATTGAGTAAAAGATCACTTATTTGGACATATCATCTTCAAATTAATAGTATCAGTTGACGTGGTGACTGTTATGATTTCTTGGGAGAAACCTGAGAAAATGTTTGATATATTGTGTTTCTTGGGGATGGGTGGATATTATAGGAATTTCACAATGAACTTCTCATTCCTTGAGGAGCCTCTTACTAGTCTGACTAAGATGGGTGTGAATATCCTATGTTCTAATATATGTGACAAATCCTTTCAAGAGATGAAAGGAAGGCATACATCGACATCAATTATGATTCTTCATGATCCTGGTAGAGGGTACATAGTTTTTTTGATGTATATCACATCAGGTTGGGTGTAGTACTGTTGAAGGAGGATAATTTCATTGTTTATAGGTCTCTCCAGTTGTGACTTCATTAGTTTAATTACACAATAAACAACCTTGATCAAGGAACTATTTTCCATTACATACACTACAAGAGATTCTATTTGATTAGTGAGTTATATTTATTATATAAGGACCATAAGAGCATAAAATAAATATTTCTGAAGCATAAAATGAATCACATATAGTGAATATTGGTATAATACCTTCAGTATTTTTGACTTTGATCATGGATATATGATTGTAAAGGTAAAATTGGTATCTAATGGGCTCTTTCAAAAAACTCATGAATAGGATATTAAAGAAGATAGTGAAGAATGAAAAATGATGACCATATTTATATATATATATATGTAGGTTCATGAGAGAGAAAATAATCTTTTCCTTAGAGCCTTAGAAATTACCTCTTCACTCTTTGATAGGGTGAAGAGAAGGTGGTTTTCTGATATGGATGGGTTGTTTCTCCAGGAGTGTTTATCATGTGAGGAAAAACCTCTCGATTGGTATGTTAATAGAGACTATATTATAAATATTAATAGGATAATCTGAGTTATTATAGATATTATATTGTAACTGATGGAAGATTCCCACACTTCTTAGTGGGAAATTAATCCTAGAATACCCATGATGTATTCTGATATGTGTCACTAGTATCGGTGGCCTAGGATGAAATGTAATATTGTAGGTGTAATCACTAGGTTTTCGACCTATTAGTAGTTGAATTTGGAGTAATAGGGACATTAAATATTGTTAAAACTATTACGAACTCTATAATGATGATTGGAAGATTTTTTTGAAGGATTTTGTAGTTGGATTAACGAGTATTTATTGTGGTATTGACATTGTTAGGTTGTAGTTGATCGACTGAATCATTTATCACACTTCCTTCCTATTTGATAGAATTTATATGTTGAATAGATAAATGTAATGTATTTATGTGAGATCATATGGCTACATGGGGTCTCATGTACAATCATTTTAGATAAGTAATGTCATTATAAAACAAGGTTATCATTGGGGATATTGATAGCTTTTTGTATATAGGTTCTTCTGAGCACAACTTTTCACCCTCGTAAAGATGGACAATTGGATTGGAAAATACTGGTGTTAGAGGACATGCTCCAAGAATGCATCCTTGATTTTGGTGGTTCTCAAGAGAAGAATATCCCTATCATACAATTCGTATATATTAATATCATTTAGAAGAAGATTCATATTTTCCTATATGAGGCTTTATATGGTAGGTCATTCTATTCACCCATGTTCTAGATAGAGTTAGGAGAGGCAACACTATTGTATTCTCATCTCATGAAAGAGACATTGGACCATGTTTAGCTAATCATAAATCATATGTATACAACATAGTCTAGAAAACAATCTTATTCAGATCACCATAGAAGGCCTCTAGAGTGCGAAGATGAGGATTGTGTTTTCTTATAGGTATCTACATTGCTTGGTCGTATACATATATAAAGGGATGGGAAGATGTCAGATCACATTTTCGAGATATTTGGAATCTTGGAAAGAGTCAGTCTAGTAGCCTATAAGATTATATTACCTATGATGTACCATTCCCAGCTTGTTATCTTTTATGTTTCACTACTTCAAGATTATCAGGTTGGCCTATCTGATATTTTTTATCCTGAGGAGGTTGAGTTAGATGTTGATGCTTCATTTGAAAATTATCCCTTAAACATCATTAAATAGAAAACGAAGTCTCACTTAGGCTATTCAATCCCTTTAGTAAAAATTATATAGTACTATAACCTTATACTAGATGAGGACTAGGAGTGGAAGGCCTACATGCATGCTATGTGTATAGAGTTGTTTTCAGATAGTGTTTCTCCACCCATGGAAGGGTAACTTCGTGACGAGTTCCTTTGAGGGGATGAATGTAAGAACCCAGTTTTTCTATGTGGTTCAAATCCATTAATTTTCAGTTTATTTATATGGTTTAAACATAAGAGTATTTCCTTGAGAGGATATATAGGAAAAAAGGGTGTATGGATTGTTCAGATCCCAGAGACCAACTTTTTGGTAGGGAGAACTAAGCCAAACTTTTAGTAGAAAGACTGCCTCTAAGGCTACATGATTTCTCCTAACTGAACAAGGAATTAAAGTGGGAGGGGAAAATTGCACAGTTTACCCTAACCGTATTCCTAGGACCACATTACAATGAAAATTTCTATAGTTTTTAGGAGAACCAAGTGGTATGGTTGGGGAATGGTTTCTCAATCCTTGTAGCAAAACCATACGGGGTCGCTCATTAGATAGTGAGGCAAGAATGTTTGGAGCTCATTTTGGATAAATTTTCATCATAAAAGCGTCACTCTGTATCTTTTTGGGTAAAATGACCAAAATGACCTTAAATTCATATTAACTCAATGCACCTAATTATCATCCTCTAGTGACAAGAGGCCTTTTTCTTCTCCCATAAGAATCACTCAATCCTCCATCTCTTACGATTCTCTCCCTAATCATTTTTCTATTTTTTATTAAATATCTTACCATCTCATTGGATTATACTAGGTATCTCATGAATCCTTCAAAATAGATCAACATTTCTATTCCACATGATGATGCTATTTTGACGTACGCCCATATTCTGAATTTTTAGGCGTTGAACCATTCTTTATTTTTTCTCATACATACCAAACTAGGGGAAAATAAAAGAATAGGAAAGTATTATATGTATAATGTATGTGGTCAATGAATTTTTACTAAAATTATAGACATTTATAAACTGACATCATTGTGCAGACTTTGGTTTCACCAGTAGTTGCCTCAAGAATTCAAATGACATCACTATAACCATTTTACTCATATTATAGAGCAAAAAAAAATTCATTTTCTTCACGTCATTTGAGTTTGTGATCACATAGTACCCCACCCCATGTAGGGAGTTTTGTTGTTATAACTTTATGACCCCTCTTATAATAATTTCATACACTATTTGGGTGTGTTGTCTTGACCCTGCTAATGGTATTCACTTTTTAAATTAAATTGAATTATTAATTGGAAATGTAAAGAACATGTTTAAATATTAGATTATATTTTAAGTTAAGTGTTTCACCTAAAGTAATGATTTATTATTCAGCAAGTAAATTTATTGATATCACATGAGATAGTTAAATTGTTATTCAAATTGAATTGTTATAATGCCTTATATAACATTATAACCTTATATGAAAGGTAATGGAATGAACATAAATAACTAAAACATTGAAATTATATATGTATAGATATCATTTACCCCATTTCTTATAATTAATGGGACTTTTTTTCAAGTACTTAATTGACCACAACATTTGGATTTAAAGGCAATGTAATCATCCTAATTGATTATTTATTTATATGAGATTAAAATGGACTAAATTGAATAATGAATTATTTATAAGGTTCATATTTAATGTGGAACTTTTTATCTTTATAAGGATGCTCAAACTTGAACTGACCGTTTATTCTTAAGGGAATGCCTTGATCAATTAGAGAACTCAATTTTAATTCACGAATACCATTTCAAATGGAGATACCCACCTTGGAACACATTTCTGGTATATTATAAGATGTATATAAAGATTCAATTGGATCACTTAGTTATCTCTCTTATATTTTGATTCCTTGGATACACTCTTTGGATCCATCTTCATGTCTTCGGACACACTATGCCATGGATGCAACCTATATGGCTCAGTCAAGCTTAGCACATGGTTACCTTGGACGAGATTCTTGGACATGAATATAATGTTATATAATGTAATTAATTTGGTGTTTCCCATTATATTAAACTCTAAACCCTTTATTTCTAGATTTCATGTGATACCAATCTGAGTTGGCTGAATTCTGTGGTCATGGTTGCCTTAGGTTCACCATGTATCATCCTTTATTATTATTATGATCTATTTCAGTATAGATTATACCATCACATGATTTATCTAGATAAATTGAACTTTAGTGAATTAATTAAATATTCTTGAGATTAGATGTAATGCTCCGACACCAGAATCCTGGAGGCGGTGAATTATTACATATCATTGGAATGATCACAAAAGAGAAATTCTCGAAAGACTGATTATTTTAGTATCCTTGGAAGTACTAGATACATTCATAAGGTTTAAATTACATCATAAAATGGAAAACTACAACCATAATGTTTCCATAGAAAACATTGAGATCCCATTGACTATCCCTGTAGGTCTGTCATAATATACTTCTTCTCATCCTGGAAAAAATAATACATAGAAAGGGGTGAGCTCAGATGCTCAGTAAGGATAACAATATAGCAGAAAATTTCATAAATAACACAAACATTTAAGGCAATGTATAAAACTAAAACAAAAGCCTTTTCAACATTAACATCATCATAATATGGAAAATATAAATCAAAATAATTCCATCTACTTACTCACATGGATATTATACTATTCGAATAATCACATGCAATATCAGTAGCCACTTTTATAATGATGGAATGCATAATGTCATACATGATAACCCTATAGTCAAGGTCGTTTCCAAGAATACTAATATGATTTTCTCAAGGCCTTGTTTCAAGACACTAGTCTGTCTCATGAGACTTACTGATTCATCGAGTAGCTATAGTGGGCGCCACCAGTCACATACTAAGTCCAATGCATTCCTCATATGAAAAGGTTTAAACATAACATAACCATTCGTATTAAAACTAGCATAAAAATGTCAATACATTATCCATAAACCATGAATGGTGTAAAACTAACACCTCTATGGTCATACATATCAAAAAACCTTCAATACAATATGGAAGTTTTGTATAATAATAAATCAACTTCAAATAATCTTAAAATCCATCAAAGTATGTTGATATTGATGAAATCAAATTCTTTTTTAGAGAAATATATATTTTTATTTAGAAATCATTTAAGAAAACATTTATTGTGAAATTATTCTTAAAATCTTATAAGGGAAGCTTCGACGTTTTTATAATGGCGGAAAATAACCGCACACGCTGTATAAGGTAAAAAACATTCTTACCTTAATTTTTTCGAAACGTTCATAAAGTACCTTGTTTGGAAAATGACGGAAACAATCCATTCAAAATAGATAAGGTCAAATAAGGGTATAAATGACTTCACCCAATTGTCTAGTAAATTGTAAAAATGTTTTGAAATAAATTTTTAAAAAACAAGGATGTGGATGATAAATTTTTCCCAGTAGATACTTAGGTAAAAACAACCTCGAGTAATAATGAGAGTGTGAAATTAAGCCTTACCTTGTAATTTTCCTAGATCAAGGGTAGTTTAACCTCCTATATAATGGTGAAATAATTTTTATTAAACTAAAAAATAATCATATACATTAATATGATATCATATATGATCTTTTAACATTGCTTTGTAAATAATATCTTAGTATTATCGTCGTTTTGGTTGTTAATTGATTCATTTTCATTTATATGCTTTTTTACATAAGTAATGTTTATTATGGATAGTATGTATCTTATTCTTATTAAGAATTATATTATGTCTTTAAACATTATTTTTAATCATCTAATAATAATTAGTCTTGAATAGATACGATGGGAAATGAATCTCATCGCGTTCATGGAGACGGTAATCCATATGTACGCATGAGTGACAATATCATTCTTTTGATATTAAAATAATATATAATTGTATGGTATATCCTATATACAGAATCCTTATCATGTTATTTTTATTATTTACATCTATTAGACATCGTTATTTTCCCATCCAAATAATAATTTGTTGAATTACAATTACACCATGATGTGGAGACGGTATGTTGTACGTACGCACATATGGTGACATGTCATTCAAAGGATGGATATAATAATTAATATGGTTATACCATATTAATAATAAAATCACATTAAATATAATATACTGTAGTTATTATTTTATAATGGAAACAATAAAGAAAGAGGAAGTGGAACAAGAACAGTATTTGAATGATGTGTTGAAATATTTACCTCTTCTTCGGGTTCTTTGTTTTGATTTCATAAAAAGGGCTCCACTGGATGGCTATCAGACTAAAGGGAGGCCTCTAGGATTACGGTAGGACAGTTGATGGGGTATTTACGAATGGTTTGGCTGAGCCAAATGGATTTGATGGTGTGAATTATAGAGAAGGGGAAGTGTTGTTTTATAATAAGGGTGAGGGGCACCTTAGGAAAAGCTAGAAATATTTTTTTATAATAAAATCCTTTTCGGTTTATAATGGACCCAAAATGAATTATTTAAAGGATAAGGTTGGTAGAGGTCAAAAAACACTCAACCAATAGGTTTTAGACAGCTATGGGTCACTATATTAACTTAATCTTGTAGATTTAACTCTTAGTTAAATAGTTTGACATTTACCATGTCTCTTTGTATTTTTTATATTATATGGTTAATAAACATACTATAAACATCCAAGAGAACCTAAAGTGGTTCATTAATGACATATATAATATTATTTAAGACCTTTGTCTGAACCATTGATTTTTAGGAAAAGAATATTAATTATTAATATAATATTTGTTTTAAAAACTTTTTTATGTCAATTTTGACACTATTTGGTATTTTGTTTTTTCTAAATTCATAAAAGCATTATTACTTCAAACAAAATTCATCAAACCAACCCTGACATGTCATATTATCCTAGAAAATTAGTGTAAATCATATACAGTCTCAAATTACATTTATTTGGATATTTCTAATATCAAATTTTTTAATATTTCATTAATTAGGTAATTACTGCATCATCATTATGTCATAAATAAATTAAATTATTTAATTTCTAAAAAATGAAAATAAAATACCATTATGTAGGAAATAATTTTATATTTCTAATGAATATTTATAGTCAAATGTATCTTATGTGTAACGCAATATTAATAATGGTTTAGTTATTAAACTTTGAACTTAACACTTTTAACTCTTCTTTGAATTAAATAATAATAAATATCATAATCTAAAAAAAGTGGACCTAAAAGATCAAATTTTATTCCTAAGGTTGTTTTTGGTCGAATTACACTTATCAAATAGAATTAAGACATTTTTTGGGGTAATAATAATATCATTTTTACCTTTAATTATCCTATTTACTTTTAACTGTGGTAAATAAAAGTAAAAAGTTACTATTCACCAAAAATTATATTGATCTTAATGAACAAAATTTTACATACTGATATCAACCGTGTCTCTCGGATTTTTTAAATTCATTTCACAGAAGTGGTAAAATTATTTTTTATGTAAATTTTCAAATTCTTTTAGGAGGTTGGTAAAAGACGGTAAAAAGTTCTATAAAATTTTTATATATCTTAAATTATTATAAACTGAATCCAATGAATTACATTGAACATATATAGGTATTATGTATCTATTTTGACCTAAAAAAATTTAAATAAAATAAATAATTATTTAAATGAAAATTCGGTTTTAAACTGTAACTCAGTGTTTTTCACTATTCATCTAAAGTTGAAAGTTTTCCGAAAAATACCAAAATTTCAGCCTAAGATAATCTCAATATTCCGAATCCAAAAATGAAGTCCATTTTGGAAGATAAAATTTATAAAATTTTAAAAAGTTGGTATTACTATTCATTACGACTAGTTTGATTGGTTGTGGTGTGTTAGAACTCGAAGTTGCATACAACACAAGCTATTGTATTATTCATAGAGAAGCAGAGAGTGGAAGCTTGGGTTGTTTTATTTTCCCCTCCTTCAAATAATTTCGTCCTCGAAATTTTTAGAATATTACTGCATAAAAAGATTAAGGGGGTTCTTCATCCTAAGTTCATCGGGTTCCCACATTGCCTCTTCCAACTAATGGTTTCACCATAGAACTTTAAGGAGATGATTCGTCTGGTTTCTCAGAACTTGTTCTCCTGTACCAAGAATCTTCACATGCTCTTCACAATAAGAGAGGTCAGGTTACAGTTCTAATTCCACATAGGTGAGTACATGTATGGGGTCAGGCATGTATTTTCTCAATAGTTATATGTGGAATACATTGTGAACTTTAGAGAAACTTGGCGGTATTGCAAAATGGTAATCTATATCCCCAATACGTTCTAGAATTTCAAAAGGTCCAATGTTCCTGGGACTTAATTTTCCGTTCTTACCGAAACATATAACACCCTTCCATGGATATGCCTTCAAGAAAACATGATCTCCTACCTGAAATTCCAATCCCTTCCTTCAGTTATCGGGATATCTCTTCTGCCAACTTTGAGATTCTTTGTTGTGGGTTTGGATTACCTTCACCTTTTCCATTGTTTCCTCCACAAGTTCTAGGCCTACGAGTTTTCTTTCATAAACATCATCCCAATAGGTTGGTGTGCGACATCTCATTCCATATAACGCTTTATATGGTACCATCTGAATACTTGAATGGAAGCTATTATTATAGGAAAATTATACCAGAGGTAAATATTGATCCCACATACCTTGAAATTCATGTTATCATGATATCAACATGTCTTCTAGGGTTTGAATAGTCCATTTTGATTTTCCATCAGTTTGAGTGTGGCAGGCAGTGCTCAAATGATGTTCAGTATCCAGGGATTTCTGAAGACTTTTCCAAAATCTTGATGTAAAATGCGGATCACAATCAGAAACAATCAATAGTGGTACTCCATGAATTCTTACAACTTCATTAATATATATTATTTCTAAACGTTCAAGTGGTAAATCTTCTCATATAGAAAGTAAATGTGCTGACTTGGTAAGACAATAAAAAATAACCCATAATGCATCATTCCTTCTAGGAGCCTTTGGTATCCCCATAACAAAGTCCGTCATGATATCATTCCATTTCCACTCAGGTATGGGAAGAGGTTGCAAGACTCCTCCAGGCTACTGCCTTCCAGCATTTTGTTGTTGAAAAACCATACATCTTGACACAATATCAGTAATCTCCCACTTCATGTTGTCTCAATAAAAATGTTCCTTCTAATATCTATACATTTTGGTTCTCCCAGAGTGTATAGACAAATTGGAGCTATGAGAATCATCAAACAATTCCCTTTTTAGATCCGGTATATCAAGAACACAAAGTCTCTTCCCAAATTTCAAAATTCCATATTTATATATGAAGTCACTCAATCATCCACCATTCATAGCTTTAATAATCTTTTGAAACTCCTAATCATCATCATGAGAACATCTTATCATTTCTAGTAAATATTGTTTGGTATACATTTGAAAAAGAATTGATGTTTCATCTTATATGTTTATTCCCATATCTATCTTTAATAGATCCATGAAAATAGGATCACTTTCAACTCTCATCTTGTTCAAAACTCCATGATCCTATCTTCTCAAAGCATCTATAACCTTATTTTCCTTCCCTGAGTGGTAGTGTATAGTGAAATCATAATCCATGAGTAGTTCAAGCCTTCTCTGTTGCCTCATGTTGAGTTATTTTTGTCAGAAAATATACTTCAAACTCTTGTGATCAGTATAAATCTCATAATTTTCTCTATACAGATAATGTCTCAATATCTTCCAACAAACGATTATAGCTGCTAACTCTAGATGATGGGTAGGATAGTTTTTCTCATGAATTTTTAGTTGTCGTGATGCATAAGTAATAACCCTATCATTCTACATTAGGACACAACCAAGTCCTTTATTTGAAGCATAACTATAAATAACAATCCCATCATTCCCTGATGATAGAGTCAATATAGGAGCATTGACTAATATTCTCATTAGTTCTTCAAAACATTCTTCACACTCTTTAGTCCAAACAAATTTAACCCCTTTCGTGTGAGCTTTGTTAATGGGTTAGCCAGCCGGGAAACATTCTAGACGAAATGTCGATAATAACCTACTAAACCAATAAAACTGCATACCTCAGTTGTACTCATCGGTACTGTCCATTCATGGATCTCCTTGGTCTTAGAAGGATCAACAGATATTCCATCATTACAGACAATATGGCCATGAAAAGAAACCTCCTGAAGCTAGAATTCACACTTGCTAAACTTCCCATATAATTAGTTTCTTCTAAGAGTCTCCAGGATAATGCGCAAGTGATTTTCACGATCTTCTTATCTTTTGAAGTTTACCAATATATCATCAATAAATACCACTAAAAATTCATCATTATATTCATTGATAATTCTATTCATTATATCCATGAATATAGATGGTGCATTAGTCAATCCAAAAGGAAATACTATAAACTCGTAATGCCCGTACTGAGTTCGAATTGCTGTTTTCGGAATGTCTTCCTTCTTCACACACAACTGATGATATCCAGATCAATGTTAAATCTTTGAAAAGTATTGGGATCCATGATTTTGGTCAAATAAATCATCAACACAAGTTAGGGGATACTTGTTATTTATTGTTAAAGAATTGATCACACTGTAGTCAATGCACAACCTCATAGATCCATCTTTATTCTTAACAAAAAGGACAGGGGCTCCTCATGGAGAAACATCAGGGGGAAATCCCTTATTACTCAATTCCTCTAGTTTTTTCTTTAGTTCCACTAATTCCATAGTGTCCATTCTATAAGGGTTCTTTGATATGGTCCTTGAACCAGGAATTAACTCAATGGAAATCTCAACTTCTCGTTCTAGAGGATGTCCAAGTAAATCATCTAAAAACACATCAACATATTCTTTCACAACAATTACATACTCTATTTGAACATTCCTTTCCTCACCCATAGTTATTTCATTCTCTTCCTCCCCAAAAATTGAATTCATTTGAGCAACTGGGGGTGGATCTATATAAGAATTAGTTGGTGACGATTCTTCTCTAAAGATAAGGTGTTCTTTATCATCTTCATAAAAAATAGTAACATTGTTCTTACAATAAATTTTTGCATCATGGTCCGAAATCCAATCCATACCAAAGATTAAATCAAAGTAAATCATAGGAATGACAATGAGATCAGCAGATAAAGAAAATTTATATTCCCTAATGGGGACCGATTGACAAAACATTGTTGTAATGATACTTCCCTTAAGAGTTTTGACTGACAATACCTTGTTAAATCAAATTGGAAATATCTAATTTTCTTATAAAACTAGGTAGATATGGAATAATTTGAGGATCCATAATCAAATAAATAATTTTCTAAACTTTAGGAAACCATTACATTACTTGCCACTATGTATTTCAGAGCTTCAACCATAACAGTAGTTATAGTATTATCATGGCCTTGATCCCTTGGACTTTTCTAAGGTAAATTCCTATAAATATTAGGACATTCTCTCTCATAATTACCCCTTTCTCTAGAATTGTATCATTCAACATCGATAGCCTCTTTCTTCCCATTTCAATCACAAGCATGGTGGCCTTTTTCTCCACACTTGTCACATACTCCCATTTCCTTCAGGCAAGTACAAGGGTGTTTCTTCCCACATTTACTGTAGGATAGATATTAAAATTTTCCCTTATTTCCCTTATTTTTATTTCCAGCGTGTTCAGTAGATCTCTTCTTCTCTTTATTATCTTTAAAGACGTAAGACTTATATAATTCTTTTTCTGTCTTGATAGCACATAAGAGAATATCTTCGTACGACGAGAAGGATTGTGAGACTAATGATCGACAGAGAAATGGTTTTAACTCATCAAATAAACGATCAATCTTAATTATTTGGTTATGTATATAATCTATAGCATGCCTCGCTAACCTTGTAATGTTAGCTTCATACTTTTCGACATTCTAATCATACTTTTTCCTCAGACTCAGAAATTGTCTTTCCATATCCGCTCGATGGTCATGAGGAAAGTATTTTTCTATGAAAATCTCTTTAAAGTCCCTCCTTCCATATTTTATACTTCCTAATAATATTTTGTGTTTTGAATCAATGACCACCATTAATCATCATCTCCAGTGAGGCGGTAAACTGCCATGACAACCTTTTCCCTTTTGCTACTCCCTAGGGTGTGGAATATTTTCTCTAAGGAATTTATCCATTACTCATCCACTAATGGATTTGTTCTCCCATTTAAATTTTGTGGTTGTTTCCTCTTGAATCAATCTAACATTGATCCTTCGCACTATGGATCATGGTGCTCCATATGGGTAATGTTATTTTTAATAACCTGAGTGAGTTGTCCCAGTATGGTGATTAGCTGATCAACACAAGTTGTATCACCTGATCCACTATAATTATCTTGTGTAGGAGGTAAATACCTACATGGAGTGCGTCCATTCATATGGTTTCCATTACATCAAATTGGAGCCATTTCTAAATAATGGCATAAACTAGACTAGTTTATGAATCACAATACATAAATCCAAACTTGTAAAACACTTAACATAAATTGAACAGTTTATGGATATAATCCATAATCATAAAAGAAAATTTCTTTGAGGATGTATGTACTAATAAACCCTTCATAATGGTTTTTAAAGAAAATGAAAATTATCCTAAGCATATCCCCTAAGAGTGTCGTAAGCAAGAGTGCAGTAAGGCCCGTTGTCGTCCACCAGTTCCCGTTTGAGTCTAGCTCAAAGTAGTGTTTTCGGGTTTTACCCCTAGGTACAACTATTCCAGAGCTGCCTCTAACTTATCGTATCTAGACAGGGATGTATTACTTGGAAAACTCACAAAATCTCTACAAAACCAACATTCTAGGAAGTTTTTCTTTACTAATCCTCAAATTCTATCTTAGGGATATGTGATCTAATCAGAGTTTATCTAAATCTAGTTTCTAAGGTTTGTACTAAACTTCCTCTGATACCAACTGTAATGCCCCGACCCCAGAAGCCTAGAGTCGGTGCATTATTATGTATCATTGGCATGGTAAACAAATATCAAGTCTCAAAATAATGATTAGTTTAGTAGCTTTGGATGTACTAGATACATTTATAAGGTTTAAATTACATCATAAAATGGAAAACTAACTCAACATTGTTTCCATAGACAACATTAAGATCCCATATACTATCCCTGCAGGTCAGTTATAATATACCATTTCACATCCTAGTAAAAATAAAACATATAAAGGGGTGAGATTTATTTCCTCAGTAAGGACAAAAATATAGAGGAAACATTCAAAAAAAAGCATAAACACTTAAGGCAATGTATAAAAATAAAAAAAGGATTTTCAAAATAAACTTCATAATGATATGGAAAATATAAATCATAATAATTCCATTTATTTACTCACATATATATTCTACTAGTCGAATAATCACATGTAATATCAATAGCCACTTTCATAATGATAGATTGCATAATGCCAAACTCTATAACCACATAGTCAAGGACTTATGCCAAGAATAAAAATAATATTTTGTGAAGGCCTTGTGCCAAGACACTAGTTTGTCTCACGAGACCTACCGATGCATCGAGGTGCTATAGCAGGCTCCACCCATCACATACTAAGTCCAATGCATTCCTCATATGAAAAGTTTAAACATAACATAAACATTTGTATTAACACTATCATATGAAATGACAATACTTTATCCATTCACCATGAATGGTGTAAAAATAACACATCCATAGTCAAACATATCACAAAACCATCTAGATAATATGGAAGTTTTGTATCATAATAAATCAACATCAAATAAGCTTAAAATCCATCAAGTAATGTTGAAATAGATGAAATCATAACCTTTTTAGAGAAATATCTCTTTCTATTTGGAAATCATTTAAGAAAAAATTTATTTTGAAAATATTCTTATAAGATTGTAAGGTAAGATTCGATGATTTTATTACAGCGAAAAATAGTCGCACCCACTATATAAGTTAAAAAAACATTCTTACCTTAATTTTGTCGAAAATGTCATAAAGTACCTTGTTTGGAAAATGACAGAAAGATTCATTTCCAAACATATAAGTTCAAATAATGGTATAAATTAATTTACCCCATTGTCTAGTAAATAGTTAAAATGTTTTGAATTTTTTTTTTATGAAACATGGAGGTGGATGATAAATATTTCCCGGTAGATACTTACGTAAAAACAACCTCAGATAATAAAGAGATTTTGAAATTAACCCTTACCTTGTACTTTTCCTTGGTCGAAGTTAGGTTGACCTCTTGTATAATGATGAAATAATTTTTATTAAATTATACAAGGATCATATACATCAATATGATATCATATATGATCTTTTAACATTGCTTTGTTAATAATATCTTAGCATTATCGTTATTTCGTGTGTTAACTGATTTGTTTTCCTTTATATGATTTGTTATGTAAGTAATGTTTGTTATTGATATGATGTATCTTATTCATATTCAAAATTATATTATTTCTTTAAAAATTATGTTTAATCATCTAATGAAAATGATTCTTTAATGGATACGATGGGGAATGAATCTCATCACGTTAGGGGGACAATAATCCGTAAGTATGCACGAGCGACAATATCATTTTTTTGATATTAAAATAATATATAATTTAATGTTATATCACATATAAATAATAATTATCTTGTTATGATTATTATTTACATAAATTATACATCATTATTATACCCATCCAAATTATAATGTATTGAATAACAATTACACCACGACGTGGAGATGGTAAGCCGTATGCACGCACGTATGGTGACATGTCATTCAAAGTATGGATAGAATAATGAATATTATTATAAAATATTTATAATAAAATAAAAATATATATGATATATTGGATTTATTATTTTAGAATTGAAACAGAATAGAATTATGAAGTGGATGAAGAAAGGAACTTGAAAGAGGTGATGAAATATATACCTCTTCTTCGGGGTTTTTCTTTTTATTTGATCAAAAGGGCTCCATAGGTGGATTTCTGACTAAATGGGGGACTATAGGATTAATTTAGGAAAGTTGAGAGTGTATTTGGGTAGGGTTTGGTTGAGATAAATGGCTTTGATGGTGTGAATTAGAGAGAATGGGAAGTTGCATTTTATAAGAGGTGTAAGGGGAACCTTATAAAAAACTAGAAATATTATTTTATAATAAAATACTATTTGGTTTCTAATGGCTAAAAAATAAATTCTTTAAAGTATAAGGTGGTTATGGGTCATAAACCACTCATAAAATAGGTTTTAGACAAGTTTTTATAACTATATTAACTTTATCTTTCAGATTTAACTCTAAGTTAAATAGTTTGACATTTACCATGTATCTTTGTATTGTTATATTATATGGTTAATAAACATAATATAAACATCCATGAGAATCTCAAGTGGTTCATTAATGACATATATAATATTATTTAATATATTTTTGGACACCATCTATTTATAGGAATTGAATATTAATTAATAATATAATATTTGTTTTTAAAACTCTTTTGTGTCAATTTTGACACTATTTGGTATTTTGTTTTTTATAAATTCGTAAAAGGATAATTAATTTGAAAAAAATTCATTTAACCAACCCTAACATGTCATATTAACCTATAACATAAGTTTAATTCATAAAAAATCTCAAATTACATTTATTTTGATATTTATAATATCAATTATGTTAATATTTCACTAATTAGGTAATCAATGGATCATCATTGTGTCATAAATAAATTAAATTATTTAATGTCTAAAAAATATAACTAAAATATCTTTATTTATAAAATATCTTTAGATTTATAATGATTATTTATTGTCGAATTTATCTTATGTGTAACCCTATATTAAAAATGTATTAGTTATTAAACTTTGAATTTACCACTTTTAACTATACTTTGAATTAAATAATAATAAATGTCCTAATCTAATCCAAGTGGACCTGAAGGATCATATATTATTCCTAAGGTTGTTTTTGGTTGAATTACACTTATCTAATAGAATTATTACATGTTTTGGGGTAATAATAATATCATGGTTACCGTTCATTACCCTATTTAATTTTAACCATGGTAGATAAAAGTAAAAAAGTTACTATTCAGCAAAAATTATTTTCGTCCTATTGCACCAAATTTTTCTACTGATATCAACTATGTCTCTCTGATTTTTCAAATTCAATTCACAAAAGTGGTAAAATTAAGGTTTATGTAAATTTAAAAATGCTCCAAGTAGGTGGGTAAAAGACTGTAAAAAGTTCAATAAATTTTTTCTGTATCTCAAATTATAATAAACTTAATCCAATGAATTAAATTAAATATATATAGGTATTATGTATCTATTTTGGCCTAAAACTAATTTAAATAATATAAATAAATATATAAATAAAAATTCGGTTTTAAAGTATAACTCAGTGTTTTTCACTATTCATATAAAATTGAAAGTTTTCAGAAAAATACCAAAAATTCACCCTAAGGTAATTTCAATATTCCGAATCCAAAAATGAAGATCATTATGAAAGATAAAATTTATAAAATATCAAAAGGTGGGTATTACTATTCATAATGGATAGTTTGATTGGTTTTGGTGTGTGAGAATTCGAAGTTGCATACAACGCACATTATTATATTATTCAAAGAGAAGAATACCGCAGAAGATTAGGGTGTTACATTAGATGCATTGTAGATGAGGCAGAAGAAGGTATGAGTTATTATTTTTGAATTGTTTTATATTTTTATATACCTACACACTTCATACATTATATTCATAGATTGGATTGTATAAACATTGATAGTTGTGGCCTAAAGAGATTTATCTCACTCCATATCCATACTTTTGTTGGTTTTATGGAAGATTATATGATAGTTGGTATGCAAAAGTGGATGTTTCTTTCCTTGGAAACATGAATTTATTTTTTTATTTAGATGGATCTTGATAGAATATGGTTAGGCCGGTGCTCTGGTTGCGTGGATAGTTTTTAAAATGTTTATTCTCTTATATAGAATGTGTTTTAATGATTAAATAATACTATGTATACCTATTTTCTAGCCTTTTAGAGGCGTTCCACCATCATCACATGGTATAATTTTTTTTCTTCATATTTTTAGTTTATTATTATTGATGGATTTTTATGCTTTCTTTCACTACCATATTTATTATATTGATTCAACTATTTATTCATCTGTTATAATATATCCATTGTGATACACTGTGACATGGGTCAGAGATTCCCCATAGAAAAAACCCTATACCATATTTAGTAGTCAGTAGCCTCTGGCATTTGGGGAGCTGCGCATGAGGCCATGTGGCCAACTATGTCTGGGGTACCATTGAGTGGCACCCAGGTCGGGACGTCACATAGGTTTTCACAAACATTTTTAATGTCATTATATAACTCACATCTCATGCTTAGTAATTCAAATATGTGGTCTTAGGTGAGTAGTTACTATCATTACATACTTCATATACTATTTTCTCAAGCCTAGTGTGGTGGGGATTTTTTTCCTAGGGATATAGTTCCCATATGTATTCCTTTATTTTAATTAATACACTCTTCCCTCGAATGATGGGACATGGTACCTAGTTTCAGAAAAGTAGAATATTGTATGCTTGTCTTTAATTTATTTTCATCCTATAATTAAATTAATATTTCTATAAAATTTGAATTAAATTTTTTTATGTTTTTTGAACTTCAGGAGACATTGTTAAATTTGTGGTTGTTCCCTTTTGTTACTATATTCCTAGAAGAGATTTATCTTACTATGTTAAAATATGAAAGGGAATCGATTGTACGAAGAGGGGAGATAATTAAACCTTCATGATGTGTTACATTTAATTATGTATTCTCAACCCATATATGTATGTATATACCACCCTTTGAAGATAATATCATGGTGCATTGGGTGGGTTCATATAACTTAAAAGCTTACAGAATCTCTGTTTATGTTAATGGAAGTTTTTCTTTTGGTAGAGAAACGTTATGTGGTGTTAATTAAAAAACCCTTGAATTTATTAAAATGAACTTGAAGAATTTTTTTGGGATAAGTTATCCTTTATAGACTATTTATGTTCATGTTCATAGTGCATAATGCTTTTTTCCAAAAATTAAAGATAATTACAATAAGATAAAGTGGATTATTCCAAACTCATTTTTATTCACAATTGGTTCCATATGTAAAATTTAGTTCTGTTTTTTATGCATAGTATTGATATTAAATTGGTAAGGAGAACAATATTAATGTACTTGTCCAATAAAAATAATATTACGAAAGAATAAAAAATGTTCTTAAATGTGAGTTATCACGGATTAAAATCTAATTATTAATTTTTATAAATCAAGATTTTATTTTATTATATTTCATATATAAATATACATATATATAAAAAAATTTATATGAAATATTCTTGTGTTTTGAAAGACAATAGTGGAGGGATTACTCAAAACATTAAATAATTATAATTTAAATTTATTAATTTATTTACTAGTTTGATTATTTTAATTATAAATGAAATAATAATCAAAAATAAAAATAAAAATTTAGTATGTCCTCCTTGGATGCTTTAATCTTTCTAAATACTAATATTTAGTTAAACCTATTTAAAAAAATTTATATTTTGGAAACATAAATACTAAAATTTATTTTATTAAAGATTCATTACATTTGAAATAATTTTTTTAAAATGTGTTCCATGTGTTTTTGTGAATAATATTAAATTAATTCCATGTTATCAAGAAGGATTGACATGTTTTCATTTAAAGGATTTTTAACTTAAAAAATTCCAAATAGAAAAGACAAGGTGATATTTTTTAACTCTATTATTTTGAAATATATCATTTTTAATATGGAACGTTATGATAAATTTCTATAATTTAAATAGTCATTAGTAAATAATGATTATGATTTCAACTCCTTAACCAATAAGTCATAATGCATTGTAATATGTATCAAATTAATGGTTGTTAATAAATTCATTTAAAATAATGAAAATATACTTTATTGATGACATGTTATGAATGATCTGTTATTAATGATTTGAATTGAATTTTAATTCATTATAAAATAATATAATGAATATATATAAATTCTTTTGACGGAATAATGAATTAATGGTTTTTATGTGTGGGATATTTTTTCCCATATATGATTTTCAAAGAATTATATAAAAATCCTTATGAAGTGATTTAATCTAAAATTGTTTTATTTATGTAATTTTATTTTATTACGATTATTATTTTATCAAATAATCATTTACCAATGGTTTTTTTATTTTTTATGTTGTATTTGATGTTATTATGTGATCTTACTTTGGAATCAAAGTAACTACTGCATGCATAATATTCAAATATTCTTAATGATATTTCTGGAAAATTTATATAATCTTGTATGGATATATGGTATTGATTATTGTACATGATATAATGTTTGGTTATTTAATTATTTCTATTTTATATATATATCCATTAGGAGATTATTTTGAAAGTGTTTTTATGTGTTTATTATATTTACACATTGTTCCTATAGAGTTATTTCTATGATATAAATATAAAGAGAACCTTAACTGTTATCTCATGGGTGGTTTATTTATATCCTTTCAATTACCTCTGCTTCTTAGGTTTTTAATTCTCCTTGAAGAAAACTGCAGTAAAGGTAACAAATGTATGGGTTTAAAATATTTCTAAGACATCATTTTTTCATTCTACAATTTTAGGATGTTCTGAAGTATTTTTTTCTGTTTTAAAAAGTGGGATTCAAATGATTTTCTAAATTATAGAAGTCATTTTAATATTTTAATGAGTTATATTGCAATAAAATTAAAATGTTTTTTTTAAATTTTTATGTTATAACAAACAATTTTCATAATTATTAATGACTTAATTTTTTAATTGAAATATCTAAATTAATATATCTATATTTAATATAAACTTTTATTTTGTGACGGTAATGTATTTTTCTTATAATCTTTGTATGGATAATCCATGGATTTCAGTGAATGAGTAATGGTAGATTCAAACATGGAAAATTATTGGACTGGTTTTTCTTACGCTTTATAATGGTGTGGGTTTTATTCTATAGAACACATAAGGGAATTTCAAAAGATAGTAATGGTATATAATAGATTCTTAAACTCATGTAAGGGTCAAATCCTTCATTATATAAAGGTATTTCATATTTTCTAAAGCCTATATAAGGGTATGTTTGAGTTTTTATTTTCAATATATGGGTCTCTTCTTCATTTAATAAAGTTATGATTTCAAGCTAATGAAATATGTAAAGGTCACATAGTGTCTCTAATGACTACATAAGAGCTTATTTTTATTCCTTATTTAAGAAGTGTAATAATTATTCTCTTTAATCCTATGTAAGGGTACATATAGTATTCCAATACTCACATAAGGGAAAGCGGCTGTAGAAAGGTAAAAACATGTAACATTTACCAAATGTGTTCTCCATAAGTAAGGGTAATGGTTTAAATTTTTAAAATGAAAAATTTCCCTCTACTGAAAATATGTAATACCTATTCATGATGTTAATTGTTTTAAATAAATAAATTAAATTATTTAAATTCCTATTGAACATTTTAATATATATATATATGTATATATATAATTTTTAATATTCCAAATTGTATCACAATCATTTTGTGAGGTAAATACAGTCTAAATGGGGGATAAATGGAATATTTAAAGGATACTCAAAAGTAAATATGGAGACATATCTAAAAATTCGAAAATCTTGTTTCATTCTCCATTTTATAAATATATTATAATTTATTTTATTTTAAAATATGAAAGTTACAAAACAGAACAATAATGAAGAAGTAGAAGATGAAACACATAAAATATCGGGCATTTAATGTAGTGAATCTCAATAGTATACCCTCTAATAGGGTTTAATCCCTTAGAGGTAATGTATCATATTCTATATTAGAAGTTAATCTAAATTCTTTTTGAAGTTGGGGAATAAAAGAATGTTATCCACTTTTTTCCATTCTCGCTAAGTATGATGGACATCTATATGGTTGTTGATAAGGGTATTCAACCATTAAATAATAAAATGTATAGTCTAGGGGATTGGAAAAATGATAATAACAGAGTTGTGATTAATAATGTAATCTACTTAGACCATCCCAATATGGATATATTTTTAACTACACTCAAGGATGACTATTAACATTGTATAGGCATCATCCGGGAGAGAGTTCCCAATTCTACAAAAGGCTAATAATTCAATGACAACTAAACCCCTGAGATTGAGAATATTACACCCAAAAAATGTGAAACACATGTTTCATGAACCATCCATTTTGAGATTGGGACTAGAATAGTGAGGATACCTAAATATCCATCATCCTAGAGTTGTGCTAGGAATCGAGTGTTGAAGGGATCTAGCATCCAAAAATGGCCTTCATGTATAAGGTATAGAGGGACATGGCCTCTCTTGTAGAAGCCTTCTCCAATATAGGCGAATAATTTCAGCTCAATTTTTATTGGACATAGGTAGGTGTATATATTTAGTCACATAATTTTAAATTTCATTACACGATAAATAAAATAAAATTCAAATATTTTAAATATATAAATATAAATATACCTTTGTATTGGATAAATAAGTTTTTACAGGGTGTTTCTATCACATAGAATGTGATAGGTTCCATGAAAATTGATTACATAATTTTACACCTAAACTTTTGGTTCATTCATTTTTTTTAAATTAGGATTCCTAATTTTGAATAGAGTGGTGAAAAATATTTTGTAGTTTTAATTGGTCATTACCAATAAGGACCTAACCTTAAACATTTCATAATATTCATTTATATGTTAATAATTCATTCTATTACATTTGAGTATCTTTTTAGGTTCATCGTTTTAGAGAATTAGGCCAATGATCATACATAACAAGATCATGTAATTAAATTAGTAAAATTGTGATTAGTATCCATTTTTACACAATATGAATCATTTTAGATAATAATTTATTTTTTTATAAAATAAATACATTAAATTCCCCTTGAAATATTACTTTTCCTAACCCTTCCTTAAACCTCAAAAAAATCATTTTTAAAAGTTTGGGTTGGAAAAGAAATCTATTTAAGGGATATAAATATCAAGAAAACTACTAGACCAGTGAAGGCATAAAAACCCATGAACTGTTTAAATTTATATAAATGTTCATTGAAGGAAATAAATAAATAATTTTCACATGAAAAACAAAAACAATATGCTCATATAAAGTAACTAAATCCCATAATATTTATAGTTATATCATATTGATATCATGGGGAATAATTATTTATAAAACTCATACAAATAGAATTAATATATAGAAGTCTTTCATACCCAATGAATTAGTGGGATATCATGGACTCAACCGTCCATGGATTATTATGTAGCCACCCCTTATTGGTTTTCAACGTTACCACAAATCCTTGGTTTATAATCTAATAACCCATACATGGTATATAATATATCCAGTTATCACCACAATTAATTTTCAAGAAACATAATATAATCATAATACATAAAATCCTAAAATTTTCAACATCACACTCATAATATATTCTCCTCAACCTTATGAAAATATTTTCAAATATTAATATATCGATCCCTTGAAAAAATTCAATAAAATAATACCAAATAATGTTAATGATAGTTTATATTTTAATAAAATAGGAAATATTTCACCTTAATAAAAATGTAAAGTAATGTTTATGGAGGAAGAAAATACATTGTCATAGTATAGGTTAAAATAGGATGTTCTGATTATTGTCTATAAAGAAAGTCAGATATTTGGTAAAAAGATTCCTTTTCATTCATGAAAATTAAATAACTAAAAAAATACCATTTATAAAACACTCATTCCATAAAATAGTTATTTTAAAAACATGGAAATTGATAAAAAAATATAGTTAAAAGGAAAACATTAAAAGAGAATTATTTTATTTAAATGTATCTTATCACATTTGAAAAATTTCAAGATAAGTCACACGAAAAATAATATTAAAAATTCTTACATACCATGATAATATATGAATTCATTATATATCATTCCAATGGGTCTTTATATACACTAAATAATAGGATATAGGTTCATAACATCAAAATAGGCCTCTATAAAAGAAGATTTATATAATTTCCCTCACCTTGAGTTTGATTGATCTCATACGTTCTTTTTATTCCTGAGTAATTAATGAATGTCAATTATTTTATTGTTTAAGATCCCTTTTTTCATTAATTATTTATTTTATTTAAAAACTTAAAATGTTATATATGATTTATTTATCAATTTGTCTTATGTAGCTGTTTTTACTATATTCTATATATGTGTCAAAAATGACATTGGAAGGATATGTATGGCTAGAGAAATCATTATTTTGTCATATATAGAAAAATAATAAGTATATAAATATTTTGTATATGCATCAATTATAATTTTAAAAAAAATTAATAATGATGTTATTGAGAAATGAATAATGTTTTGATCATGGAGACGGTAGGTCAAACGTAAGCATGAGTAACATTTATATTTATCAATAATCATTATGGAAAGGAGGTTAATAATATTTTATTATTATTCAATGATAATAAAATCATAGATACCATATTATTTCATTAAAAATTATTATATATAACATCCATGTGGTGTGGCGATGAAAAGAGAGTCACATCATTTTGTGAAGGTCGTATTCCACACTTAAACGAATGATGTTATCATTTTTTAGTGAATGAAAATGTAAGAAGGAAGATGATATATTAAATTTTCATAATGATAAATATATCATTAATGTAAAAATATATTTCATGTATATCATATATATTAAATATCATTATCTTTATTACCCACAATGTAAAGAGTTAGTGGAAAACAAATCACATCCCTTTGCAAGGACGTGGTCCGCCATAAAAATTACTGATGTCAGATCTTGTATTTTTACAAGTTTTTGTATCCCTGAGTTTTACTTATCCATGGGGGCCATGAATTATTTAAATATGGATATCTTTTTTAGATAAAATGAATTATTCTTTGGGTATGTATTCTATTTTGAGTTAATTGGTTCTGGGTATGAATGAGTTATGTGTTTCATGGGTTATTGGTATGTTGAGAAGATTTAAAAGAGGTTTGAATTTTTAGATGAAAAAAAGACGAAAAATAAACAATAGAGCATTTAAAATTCTTGTGGAGTGATTAAATTTTGTGAAATTTTTCTACGGTTTAAATAAAATAAATTTGAGGTGGTTGGTTTTTGGATGTATTCCATTAAAAACAATTACCCATAATGTATTCTTCTTACACAAAGTGTAAATGTGTAACCCTATATTTGAAAAATGTTGTGTGGATTATTTTCATTCCAACCCACTTAAGATCCTATCCACTCGACCCTAGGAAATTTTTCAAGTGATTTTGGGGTTCCCACATACCTTTTGGATGTCCATTTTTTTGAGAAATTTCTGGTAAGTTCTATTTTTTTCAAGTTTCTTCCTTCTGTTCCTTATTCTCCAACCATTGCCACAAAATTATTTGACCAATTTAATTTTTGGTTTTGATCTCGATCCATGTTGATATAGTAACCTCTTGAAATCATCTACACCATCTTCCTCATCGGAATTTAACATTGGAATCATTATTGGATTGTCGGTTAATTGTAGGGGTCTTAACCATGAACCTATGGTTTCATAATTTCCATTTCTATGAAATATTTTGAATTATCCACTGTTTCATTCACTAAAATTAATTAAATAAAAATATGGAAATATTCCTTGATATCCTTAGTTTTCAATTTGGCATTATAAATGGATTATGGATACCCGTGGTTTGAATGAACCATGAACATAATTGAATTTAAAAATTGTTTAAGGTATGTTTATCCTGACATGTTACCTGGAGGGATTTCTTGTTATAAAATCCCTAAATTTAGGATTATTCATTATTGATGTAATTTTTAATCAATTGTGAATGAAATTTCTTATGGAATAATAATGAAAATGGTAATTAAAATAATTAACCATTGATAATTGTAATGTGATCTTGTGATATCGATTTTGTATGACATGGACTGGGTTACATGATATAATGCTTATATATTGGGTTTTGTATTGGAAAATTCAAACTTATGTGTTGTAATGGTCATATTGAGCAGGCTCGGATCATTCTAATGCTATAATTCTAATAGAGACCAATCTATGCCATGTCCTATGCTGAAATTATTCTTGTGTTTAGAATTGTGAATTCTTAATGCTTATAGAGATCATACCCAATTTTTATGTTTGGTTAAAGCATAGTCACATGGTGGTGTTTGGCGTGGTCATAATACATGCTCAGATATATTTCAGCATAACGCCAAAGTAGGTTATTATACCTTTTTTACATAGTGGTGGTTAGAGTATTCATAATACATGCCAAATGATATTATATCATGGTGATGAAGTAAGTTATTTTAACATGGTTATATGGTTCTTGTTGGCAAGGTTACAATACATGATCATAGATATTCGGGAATGGAGGCGAAGTAGGTTGTTTTATTTTATTAATTTTTGATTATTTAATGCACCTTTTTATCACTTTATTACATACACCTCTAATCATACTAGTTTGTTTAGAAATTATGGTTTTGACCTACTCAATCATACTCACACACTATTCATGCCTTTGTTTGGTACCCAAGATGATTCTATGGATACAGGTTTGGAAAAAGGAAAAAAGACCTTAATGTTGATATCATGTATACTTTTGGGGTGGTGTTTGGAGATGGGACAGATGTGGGGTTATAGACCCATTATGTAAGTATTTTATATGAGTATTTTAGTGTATTTATTGTATTTTTATTGCATGGAATTTATTAATATTCCATCGTGTCATTAAATTATTCCTTATTTATTTATCAAACCATTCAGTTGCATTTTATAGTTGTCTTCCACAATGTCATTACTCTAATCATTTCTTATTAATTATGAATTATTTCTAGTTCTGTGACACTTCATACTAGGGGGTATAGTCTACCCACAATAATACTCACACCCACGCTTCTAGTAGGCAACCTCATGTATACATGGAGGTGTGCTTGAGGTCTCATAACTAACCCTTTTTGGCCACATGAGGGAGTACCAAATTAGGGGTTGTTACAAAGTAGTATTAAATGGGTTGGTTTTCTTTTAATTCACTTTACTAATTGGTTAATAGTATAAAGGATACTAGAATATTTTGGGACATGGTAATGAGCTTGTTGAAGGGAGTAGAAAATCCATATATGGGGGAAAATCTAAGTACCCAAAATGTGATTATTTTTTCTATTGTATTCCTATTATAGTTCATGTTATTTCACCTTGGGTGATTCCCTGTATATGTGATGTTATCGTACTATGATGTAATTGTTTCTTGAGATTGGTAGTCATGGTCTAGTATGGCATGATATTAAAATACATGCATCATAATAGGCACATAGTGATATAGTCACCGACATTTTACATAATAGGGGCATATCTAATTTCTATGTGATATATAATTTACTATTAAACTGTGATATGAGATAAATATTTCACTAGATAAATGATATGAGTTGTCATGTCCAGATAATATACCGATAAGATGTCTCTAAAGAGACCAAGAGCTAGTGGTTCTTTATTATAATCACCTTTTTGGTTGACCTTTTTTTATCTAGTTCTATAAGTTGTGTGTTTATCTTGTAAAGAAAATGATTCCTCATAGTCTTTGGCATGATCATTAATAGAGTGGGAATAATCACACTTCAAACATAGTTGAACTATAGCATCCTATAGTTACTAAGGAGCAGATGGATGTTCACCTTTGTAACAGATTCATGAGGGTCATGTGATCCATGGAAAGGGAGAATATTCATACCTTTGCTTCAATGTTTGAGTTGACTAGAGAGTTTCAGATTCAACATCTACCTGTGTTTACTGGGGAAGGGGGACCCCAGACAGCTGAAATCTGAATTGTGTTAGTCCATAAAATCATCAAGAATCTCGAGAAACCAAGGGATATGAGGGTGAATCTTGATGTGTATATGCTTAATTAACCTTCCAAGAATTATTATGATATTATGGAGAAATATAGAAAATATGACGAGTTATCTTGTAAGGTCTTTGAGATAATGATCCTGATTCGTTTCTATCCTCCGACCATAAAGGATGGAAAATATCATGAGTTTATTCATTTGACACAGGACGGCTTGTCTGTGCTACAATACGTTGGATGTTTTAATATCCTACATTGAATTGTACCATATTTCATAGGTTATGAGACCAACATGGATAGATGTTTCCATGACTGTCTTCATAATGAGAAAAATTAGAAGATTGAAACTTTCCATTTAAACGCCATTAAAGATATTATGAATTAGACACTCATCACATAAGCGAATCTAATAGAGTCATCAGAAAGATACCATGATGTTTTGGGAGGGTGATCTAGGTGTTATTATTTTTGTGGTTAGAAGAACTATTATGATAGTTTCATCCAAATAAGTAATTTTTTGAGCATTCAAGGTGGTGGAAACCCATATCAAGATCAAATTCCTATCATGTTCTATCAGTGTGAACATTTTTACTAAAAACACCCATAGTTTTCTAACACTATAGTTGAGTGTCATAGCTGTGGTAGACTATGTCATCTTAAAAGTTTATGTGGAAAAATGTTATGGAAAAATAGTGGAATAAGTTTAGAACATGCACTAGATTCAAGAAGGTGCTCATCTATACCTCATTAGGTTGATAGATGGAGTTCCATAGTCTATTCAGGATGAGGTAGGGGATGTGATACCCTAGTTCATGAGAAACAGTCCCGATAAATAGAAATAGCTTAGGGTAGTCATAACATATCCCAATGAATATGGATTTTGTTACATGTTATGTATACTTCTCTAGCTAATGTGAATGCTGGACTATCTACTGCCAGAGGTATGATTCTTGTATCATATGTTTTGTTTGATATATGGGTGGCATATTATTTTTTGTCATATATTTTTTCAAATAGTTTATTCTTGGATATAGAAATATTATAAGTTGTTTTAATGATTGACACAACTTTGGGACAACGGTATGAGAATATCAAACATTGCAAGATGTTTTATATAGAGATTGGTGGTTACCATTTCATTTAGGAATTGTTCATACTAAAAATGAAAATCTTCAACTTAATTATTGATATGGATTGTTTTTTATATACTAGGATCATAAAGACTATTAAATAAGGACATTTAACTTCCTATATCATGAATGAAGTAGCTATTCTCACTAGGGTGAGTGGGATCCTTAGGCTAGTCATGCAGGAACAATTTAGTGTAGATTGGATTGTATCAAAACTCAAATCCCGGTCATTCTCTAGATAATGGTGGAATAAAATTGGAATAATTATCCTATATTGGTATACAATTTTCAGGATGTCTTCCCTGATTACTTATATTTCTTACCGATCGATCGAGAGATCGATTTCACGAATTAGTTGGTTCTGGGAGAAGATCTGGTTTCTATGATACCTTGCTGAATGGCCCCAAAGGATATTGGTGAGATAAATGTTCCATTAAAATATCTAGAATCAAAACGGTTATTATAGAAAAGAAAATATCTTAGGGGTTACCCATTTTTCTTCCCTAAAAAGGCTTATGAATCTTTGGGAATATATATTAATTGTCGAAGGCTAAAATATATGAATGTCCAGATCTGGTACCCTCTTCCACACATTAACAATCTTTTCAAATAGTTAAGAGGTGATAAGTCTACTCCAACATTTAATTGAGATTAGGATATCATAAGTTAAGTGTGACACTATAAAACATACAAAAAATTACATTTTAGATAAGGTGTGGCTTTTATGAATTCATATTAATGTTATTTGGGTTGACTAATGAACCTACGATATTCAAGAACATAAAAAAATGACCTTTCATCATTTTTTGAATTATTTTATGGATTTTTCATCGATGATATATTTATGTACACCAATTAAACAAAAAATAATTCTAGTCCCCTTAACATCATCTTGAATACATTGATAGAGATTCATCTTTACTCCAATCAATGAAAATGTTGTTTTGGATAAATAAAGTTGACTTCATGGGACATGTCATCTTGGATGAAAGAGTGTTACTGGACCCCTAAAATGTTTCATCCATTATATCATGGAAATATTCCCTAAAAATCTTCTATATTTGGATATTTATAGGTTTAGCAGGTTATTACTAGCATTTTTTCCATGATTCTACCATTTGGTAGAACAAATGTTTGGGTTGACCAACATAGTTGTGATGTTTGTTTTGTTTGATTCTTTTGAGAGATTTTTTAAGAGATTTATGTTATGCTATCCTTAAAACTTATCCTCAATTTACCTATGATGACTGAAGAATATTCCTTGTAATGTGATGCATTCAGAGTTGAACTCAGAGTAGTTTAAATGTAGGAGGATTTGGTGGTTGCTTATGGCTCAAGGAAACTGATACCACATGAGAAGATTTAACCTACACACGATATGGATATAGAGGTTTTAGTATATGCTATGAGATGTTAGAGGCACTATCTCATGGGTGAGAGGTTTTTGGTATATACAGAACACAAAATCCTCAGTTACATATTTTCTTAGTGAGACCTGAACCATTAGTAGATGAGGTTGGGGGATTATTTGAAATCTTTCAATAATGAATTGGATTATACAATAAAAATGTGAAATGTCATTGTCGACGCATTAATACAATATAAATAGATAGATGTAGTATGAGTGTCTCATGGTGGCTGTAGGATAATTAACCTATTTTTATACATTCATATAGATTTCCAAGAATCTAAGGTGTGAGTAGTTGTGACTTCGACATCGATTATACCCATGCTTTTTGTCCAAATTAAGAAAGTGAATATTTCTGATCTAGAGAGCTCAGTTTTGAGAGAGGATTTATATAGTAGAGAGACACCATTAGGATTATCTCTCATCCATTTCATTTAACATTCTGTTTGCAGCCAAATATGGGTTTTTACGGGCTTACGTGAGGAGATTATCTGGGGGTTTCATGCTTCTATATGGGGAAGTGCATCCTGGTTTAGAAAATATGTATCAAAATATCTAAATATAGTTTTTCTAGTTAGGAATAAATAATGAGGTGGAAATAATTGTGTCTACAACCGTGAATTTTTAGTTAGTGAATGATTTGCATCAGTGTCCAGTATGGTTTTTGAATCTTTTACCCATTCTTGAGTGGAAATGTGATGATGTCACAATGGAGTTTTTGATTTGATGACCGAGGATGACCTATAATAAGGATGGTGTATGGTTTTTTTATCAACTAAATAATGTATCCACCTTCTTAGATATTAGGGAAACCTCCATAGTTATTGATATGAGATATCATTATGTGCACGATGTGGTTCAGTTTCATGTTGGTCTAAGGAGTATCATTTCATATTGATATCCATATTTCACATCGCACTTCTACAAAGGGTTTTTAGAAATCATAGGAATCACGTATTCTATTAATCATAACTTATCATCTATGAACTGGTGGTCAACATGATAAGACTATTTCAATTAAGGAGGATATATTTTGAGCCTGTTGTTTGGATTTTGGTGGTTCAAGGGAGAAACAAATGACATGCTTGGAGTTTTCAAATTATAATATCTTCCTTGCCCCAACAGAAATGAAAATATTTCATAATATTCATGTTGGACGTGTTGTCCGCCTCTTTATTGGATGGAGGCAGGTGGGTCCACAATTATTAGTCCTAGTCTTATACATTAGACATATGAAAATGTTTAGGTTATCAGACAATGATTGGTGACTGCACATATTCAGAATATATCATATTCAAAATATTGGAAAAGATATCAATAATTCATGGTTGTTTATCATGTTTTCTTTCTGGTGACACCTAGGTTGGGGTAGCACTATATAACGAAATATGGGATGCTAGCACCATTCATTGTAATCACTTTTGAAAAAGTAACATGGTCAGTTCAATAGATTATTGTTTTACCCTTCCACAATGGTATATATCCATGAACAATATGTTCCAAATTTTGTGACTACAAAGATACCATATGGACCCTTCCCATGTGATATATGTTGCATATGTCGAGCATTGTGATGATGTGTACTTAGAGGAGAATACGACATGGGTTGTGGATCATATTTTGAAATGTATTCTGGGATAGGACCATACTGTTGGTTTAGGTGTAGTGACATAATGGATGATTTCAAAAGGATACCTATGAGAAGGAGTTTGATATGAGAGCATTGTGTCCATACATGTTAATTGAGACCTCATTGTGAATCTTAGAGCAGCTTGGGGATACGATGATATATGTTGGGGAGGTTTAATGATCCTTTATTTATCCAGGTATGTATCTCTCAATGTTTTTTTTTTCATTTTATACATGGTGGTAATCTCTTGATTATAGAAGGAGATCCTTTGTTAGTGAAATGACCTAATGTTTATAGATGTATGAGTGTTTCACTTAGTGGATTCTAGTTATGACTGGGTTAAGTGTTTCATGGGTTCATGGTATGTTGAGAAGAATTAATAGATATTTAGATTGTTTAACATAAAAATAGGCTAAAAATAAACTACAGAACAATTAAACAACATGTAATGGTATTCCATGTCATCTAATTGTTAGGGGATTTTAATAAAATAAATCTAAAGCGATAGGGTTTTCAGCGTATTTTATTAAAAAAATTTACACGAGGTGAAATCATGTTACACAACATATAAATGACCAACATACTATTTTAAACATACTATGTGTTTGATTTTCCATCCAATATACTTCATCTCTTCTCCATTCAAACCTAGGGCATTCTCCATGTGATTTTAGAGGGACAAATTCTCATTTAGACATCCCATTTGTGTGAGAAATCACTGTTAAGTCCTTTTTTGTCAGGATTATTCCTTCTCTCCCTTCTTCCCCAACCATTTTTTGAAATCCTTTGACCAATTGCATTGTTGGTTATGATATTGATCATTTTGTATCAAGAACCCATTTTCATTCATTTGATCCTTCTTCCTCATAGAAATTTGTCGTTGGAAGCATTGTTGGATCATCAATTAAACGTAGGTGTTTAAATCGTAACCCTATGGTATGATAATTTCCATTTTTATAAAATTTCGTGATTTCTCCAACATTTTGGGTGCCCAATTTAATTAGATAATCAAATGTAATTATTCCATGAATTCCTTAGAATGAAATTAGGCTTTTGACATGGATTATTTAGATCCATGGGGGAGATAAATAGGAACATTATCAAATTATCAAAAAAATTACAGTCTGTCTAGAATGACATGTGACCTAGGGTGATTTATTGTTATAGAATTCATAAAAAATGGCTAATTTTATATTGATATAATTGTAAATCAGTTTTGACTTAAATTTCAAGTGGCATATGAATGAATATAGGTAATTCAGACGATCAACCACGTGTAACTTTTATGTGATAGTGTGATATCCATGTTTTATTACACAGATTGTGTTCCATGCTTTAGTGATTATATATCAGGCATGAACCTATAAATTTAAAAATTATATGTTGTTATGTTGATATGGAACATCATCGGCATAGAATCATGGCTTAATTATTCTAGATTGTTGGATATTACTAGTCCAATGTTATAATGCCTATAGCGATTTGACCCAGAATATAGTAATGCATATAGGGATTTGAACTAGATTGTATGTATTGAATATACCATGGTTATAAGGTGGTGGTTGGCAGGGCCATATGACATGCTTAGAGATAATTTGTCCTGATGATGAAGCATGTTATTTTACATTGGTTATATGATGGAGATAGACATGGTTGTAAGACATGCTCAGAGTGTTTCTGACCTTACATCAATGTAGGTTATTTTACTCTGGTCATTAGTTTTTTTTGGTATGGTCATAGGACATGCTCAGAGATATTTTTTCAAGGAGACAAAGTAGATCATTGTTGTATTTTATTAGTTGTTTAATTAATTAATACACATTTTTATCACTATATTGCATAAATATATGATCATGATAGTATTCTTTAGAAACAGCGGTGTTGACCAACTGATTTATACTCACATCCTAATCAAGCCACCATTTGGTACCTAAAATAGTTTTTTCAATAGAGATTTGGACAAGGGAAAAGGAACATGTTGTTTATTTCTTATTTGTTGCTTGGATGGAGTTTAGGGGTGGGTAAAACATGGGGTTTGTGACCCAGTACTTGAGCCTTTA
Source organism: Viscum album (assembly GCA_963277665.1). Lineage (NCBI taxonomy): Eukaryota > Viridiplantae > Streptophyta > Magnoliopsida > Santalales > Viscaceae > Viscum > Viscum album. Next base: position 619,972,547 of record OY728150.1, on the reverse strand, counting down.
TTTAGATTCTCCTAAAATTTTTCCTTTATTGTTCCCTAATTATATTTATTTACATTCGAGAACATCATCATGTTATTCATTATTTATTAATTTGATCATTCAGTTGTATTTATTGTTGTCTTCTCCAATCTCATTACTCTTATTATTTCCCTTTTATTATGAATTGTTTATAATTATATGAAACCTCATAACAGGGTGTATAGTCTTTGTACTAAAATATTAATTTCCATAATACTAGTCGGCTACCTCAAGTGTATTGGGAGGTGTGTTTAGGGTATCTTAACCAATCATTTCCATCCACATGAGAGAGTTCCATGTTGGGATTTTTTGAAGAGACATTATCATATTGCCTATGAAATTGATCTTTAAAAAGGTATCTATTATATAATGACTGTAAAAGGAATAATTGTGATATTCATATCATTTATATACTTTATATACATCATTTTTCACAATAGTGATAGTTGATGATGGAAAAAGTGTCACATCAGTTCATGTAGCAATATTCCCCCACCCACATGAGTGACGTTATCATTTTCCATTATTGGGAACATGAGATAGATATTGTTCTTGAAAATAAAATAATAAAATTTATATATATGGTTGATACAAGTGTGATTATATAATAATAAATGCCAAATATTTTAAGGTTGTGGAAGAAGTAATATATGAAAAATGCATAGTTAGAAATTGTATCTCTTCCCAGACCACCTATTTTGGGTTATATTTACCTTAATCAAAGAATGGATTTCGAAAAAAACCAAAATTCTTTGATTGATGGATGGATGTTTGGAAGTGATTTGGAAGGGATTGGACAAAAAAAAGGGTTGATTTCTTAAAAAAGAGAGTAGAGTGGGTGGTCTTTTAAAAGTGAGTTGAGTGGAACACATGTAATATTTGTAAATAAAAAGGTGTAAAAATATGTTCACATGACGAAAGGGGTCCATTATAGATTATTATAGATACATAGACTAGATAATTCCAATATATTTAGTGAAAATAGCATTTAGACATGCTTTTATGTTATTTAACCCATTATCATTTTAGTTAAACCCTTCCCCCTTGTAAACCCATTTTTAACTTTACTTTTGTAAATAATTTATTATGTTTTCAATATTAATTATAGCCAAAACAATGTTAAACATTTTAAAAAATAAAAAATTTTATTAGTAAAAATATCGAATCCACTTTACCAAATTCAATTAACATATTTCAAAAAATAAAATTGAAAACTAAACACACAGACATGACAAGAAAGAAGGTTTTAAAGAATAGTATTTTTTGAGGAAGTGATGATTTTATATAAACTCTATAAATAATTTAATATTGTTTGAAATAAAAAATACCTCATTCACGAAAATATAATATCATGCATAGGGTAATACTTACATCCTATAACTAACTGTGGTCTCCAATTTTTCATCAATTACATAGTTTATAAGATACATAATTATTTTATAAAAAAATAATTAAAATATTAAATGAATTACCCAATGTACCATGTAAAAAAACTCCTAACATAAATAAATTTTACCTAATTACTGGAATAAACCCAACATACCTAATCTAATTGGTGTCCCATATTTCTGTTATATTATGAATTTATAAAGAAAAATTGATTTTCTGTAAAAAATATTATAATAAAAAAATTAAATGGAATTACCATCATGTTTGATGTTACTAAAAATTGAACGTAAACAAATGTAATGTCTCATATAGGGTAAAACCCAAATACCATACCTAAAGGTGGTCTCATATTTATCAAATGAAAAACCTTTCTGAATATATTCTATTATTTTGATAAAATAGAATCTAACTGATATAATATATTTCATATATTTATTCTATCAATGTTGAGCCACTACAGTCCCCACACTCTAATTCTAAACCAATAACTCAATCTAGTAATATTAAATTGATTAATGTAAGTTGTAAAAATATAATAATAATTTTCAATTAATCAAAATTATTAGTAATAAATATCAATAAATATTTGTGTTTCCTAGATATCTATGGACTATGGAAGTAGACACCACTTTTCATTATGAGATTGTTGTCAGATAAAACCTCCCAAAAAACCCATCTGATAAATTATAAATCATTTCTACATTAAGGGTATTCAGAATTTATATCATTTTCATCATCAAATTATTATTTTATTTTTGAAGTAAATAAACTAAATGTCTATGTTAAAAATGTGATATTATGAGATTCAAAACATTTGAAGATGATTGACATAATCTATTGGGTTTTGGATTTTAGAATATTATATTTTCTGGGATCAATATAGGGAACATAATTTAGTGTAAAATAAAAATAAAATTGGGTTTGGATCAATCATTTTAGGATTTAGTAGTTGAGACTTTTGATCATTCTATTTAAGAAATAAAAACTCTGAATTTAATTCCAAATCTTGAATCAGAACCATCTCTGTGTTACAATTTCATGAAATATATTGAGGATGCCTTACATCTAGGATTCCAAATGATAAAATATGATTTTTTCCAAAAATATATGGCTATTAATTAATATTTTGTAATTTCAAAAAGTTTTTTTTTCGATCAGATATTATTATGAATTAATTCATTTTTTCCTGAAGTAAATTCATTGCCTCTAATTTTTTATGAATTTAAGAGGATGGCCCATAATTTGGGTCTAAGTTATCAGAAAATTCATGTGTTCTCAAATGACTGATTGTTAATTCAGTTTTTTTATTATTCATTGGATAAAGGTACAACATCTGTATAATCAAGATATAATGTGAAAAAATAATGAAAGTTTATATTTCATATGAACTAGTTGAGTTATTTTACAATTAAACCTAATTTACAGTGTTTATGTGTGTCTCACAACACAAATGCATTGCTGACATGGAATAAATAAAATATTATTGTTTGTAATAACATAAATAATCAATGTGATAGTGACTCATTTATACACTTTTATCCGATGCAACCTTATTTTTCTTCATAATATCATAAAATGTGGTTGGGTATTTCTATTGATGGTTTTTTCCATTTTTCACTTATGATAGAAAATATTATTGTTGGAATATTTTCATTAATCCAAACAAATTACCTTTATATATGATAAGGTTAAACCTTATGTATTTTTGGCACTCTTAATTCCAATAAATCAAAACAACAACATTGATTTTTATTTGAATCCACTAATCGATGAGTTAAATTCATTATGGAACAACATTGTGAATACATTTGATACACTTAACGATCAAAATTTTACACTAAAGGCTACATTAATATAGATGATCACTGATTTTACTACGCATGTCATGTTATCTAGAAGGAGAATACACCATCTAAAATCATGTATGTACTTTTTCATTGACAAAAAAAGATTTATTCATGGTAATGGAAGACCTAATAGTAATTTTAAAATCCATTAGAGATATATTTTTATGGTTTAACCTTTTCAACAGAAAAAAACTTTTTAATAAAATATTGAATTGAAAGAGATGAACCTCCAAGAGTTCCGTAAGATAATCAGGTAAAATATATCATCTTTGTATTATCTCCTATGACATTTAAATAGTCCATAAACTAACAAAAAATATATGGTTTTCAAAAATATTACAATTGGATAAAGAAAATTATTTTTCGGGACCTTCCATAATGATAAATTTTTTTCATTCATCCCATGTATGATGTAATGAATATTCTGAATATTTTTTTTGATAACATATTTTATACCATATTGGACACACCTAGTAAAATAAAATATAATTTAATGGAATGGATAGATCATTCCTAGAATTACAGACTTCTTACACATGAATTATTTGATGAAAAAATATCACACAATTAATGAATCCAAAACTATCTTAAACACTTGATAAAGAATGCTGTTTATTTTTTTTAAAGGTTGGGGTCGAAGCCTCATTTTTATTATTAAATCAAAGCAAAGACCTCTTTTAACTAGGTAGATGTAAAACCCATTACATTGCCCGAAGTCCTAGTGGTCTTGTAGCCCATTACATAGCATGTATTCCAAACTATATGGCCCAATTCACATTCTGTAAATAGTAACCCGCCAGCTACAGTACCCGCACAGTACCGCCGCTACTACAATGTCCTGCCACCGCTACAGTACCTGCTAATGAATAGTGTTGTAGCTGCTACAATACTGCTACAGTACCTACGCCCAATGTGTTTTGAACCCCCATTTTTCATGTAGGATTATGGGCTGCTTACCACTAAGCCAAACCCCAACTACTAAAGAATGCAGTTTATTGTTTTTTAAAAGGATTTGATAATTGATATCACCAGATGGGTATGCTTTTAATTTGACTTATTGTGTCCTAAATGGACATATTAATAGTTTAAAAATTAATTACTTTCTTGTCATATTAGATAAACTACTTCTAATTAGCATTATAGTGATGTTAAATTATTTAATCTAGAACTTGTTAACATAAATACCATATTTATTCAAATATTTTGTTGTGGAAAAATAAGAATATGATGCATTGAGTACGTTACAAAAGTATTTCCTTTTAATTTTAGATAAAATAGAGAAACTATTCCCATAAATATTTTTTTACTTAGTTAAACATTTAATATTTAATTTTTCATTTGAAGAAATGTGTGGAGGACTGATACAATTACGATGGATATTCATATTTGAGATATGTATGCAAAAGTAAAAGAAGAAAGTATGTAGAAAATCATCAATTGAAAGGTCAATTGTATAATAATACACGAAGGGATAAATTTCAAATTTATACTCTTATTATTTCCAATCATAATATCCTTCAAAACATTGCCAGATTAATCATAATGTGAAAATGTTGATGATGTCACGAACTGGGAATTGTCCTTTTTTAATCATCATGGGAATGGATTTGTGGTTGTCATTAATGGTGGATTTCAATTGAATAAATCCATAGAGATCATACATATGTTTTTTTAATTTTCAATAAATGACTTGATTTGTGAAGTAATTGATAATTTTTTAATATTTTTTAAAATATTTATAAAATATATCTTTTTATTAATTTATTTATGACTATTTGATTACTATATCAAAAGAAAATTATACAATTTACATCTGCTACTCTTGAAGAATACCATCAATAAAATTATCCAAATTGGTTTCAAAGAAAGGTAAGATATGTTTCATTCTATGTAACAGTAAATAAATTATGTATTGATATATATTATTAATAATTTTTATCATTTTCAGACAACACAACACACAGATAAAATTTATTTTTTATTATGTGTGCTCAAAAACCCTCCATCAAAATTGGTAAAATCGTATAATTAGTAGGTGGTTAGTGGATTTTTATTCCATACATTCATATATGGTGACTCAAATAAATTAATGAATAAAGGTGTTTTTTAAAGGATATCAACAAAATAAATGTGTAGTTTTCTTTTATTGTATGTTGGATGAAATTATTGAAATATGTTATCTAGTAGAAAATTATCTAACAATTTTGAAATGTTATTGGTTTGATATAGATTATGGGGTGTGGGTTCATACATGAATTGGAGTCTTTGAAAATGAATATAATAATATTCAGGCACAAAATGAACCATTTTTTGTCAAATCTAGAAAATAATGTTTATTATGAAAATTAATGTGATTTTTTGTGTGATTTGAATGGCTGATAGAGTGTGAGAAAATGGAAATAATGTGTAAATTCATTTGTCGAAAATGAAAATGTTTATATAGAAGTGAATCATATTGAAAATTTTCATGAAACATCCCAAAATATGTCTCTTACTCGATGAGAAATAGTTATCAATTTTGAACCCCCTAGTCATGGGACAATGATTTAGATAATTTTGATCTTGTAATATGGTATGATGAAATCAAAAGTTATATGGAATTTGATGAGAATGAAGATGAGAATGAAGACATTGTTCTCAATGAAAATGATGCTGAAAATGATCATTGATATATTATATTCAGGTACTAATTAGTTTTCTTATATTTTTTATTTTTATTAAAAACTATTTATTGGTATGATTCATTAATTTAGATTTCTCTACATGATGGTATTTTGTTACTTTACTGATTCATGTAATTATTTGATTTTTATATTTTATATTCATTTTAATATTCATTTACGTGTATAAATTTTATATTCTGGTGTATATATTTTTTATATATTATATATATATATTAACAAATATTTATGGGATAAATTATTATCTTCAAGTATTTATTTAATTATTTTTATAATAATCTCATATTTATTATTTTTTATATTTGATATTTTTACAAGAAATTTATTAGATTTAATATTATAATATTATGGAATTTATTATTTTTTTATTATTTATTTTTATTAAAATTTTCATACAGGTTAGATGATTAGTTTTAGATGGCTATAAATTCTCATGATGATCTATTTCATTCTCTCACTAAAGCTGGACTTCCTGTCAATGAACCTGATTCATCTGATTTTCCTGTTCCTACACCTATTAGGAGGGGAGCGATCTAGCTCAATTGATGATTATGGATCCTGTTCCAAAGAGACTACCATATGTTTGTTTTGACCCTCATTTATTTATGTATGATTATCTGTTTAAGATATTTTTTTATATTAACATTGGGCATTATTTTTTGTAATAATTTTTTGATTATTAATTTATTTTCACATATTTTCACATTTATCTGTAGCGAAGGGTGGTGTGACTCTAAGATATTATTTTTTAGAGCTCTGGGTATCATGGGACCAGGTTCCAATCACAATATGTCTCCAGATGTTCGATCACTATTTTATACATTATTTAATAACACATAATTTTTTAAATTTAATTAATTTCTAACATATTGTTTTTAATTGTAATGCAAGAGTTATTTTCTTTGACTCTTGATAGACAGTGAGATCTTATCTGAGTGGAATAAGATATTTTTGTACAAGAATTCTTTAGTTAGTTTATACACATCCTCAAAAATAAAGCTATGTATAAATCTTTAGCTACTATTTTGGACCAGTCTTGCATCTCCCATAAACATTACTATATACCATCTACGATATGTGATAGATTGTGATCCAACTCGCTATTAGACAATTTTACGAGGAGTTCATCATCTGGATTTCAGATATGAGAGAGTTAAGTAATCACACATAGGGAATGGAGGAATACATTAGGCATACATCAATGATATATGATAAGTGATATTATTTATTAATGTATATATAAATTAACTGTAAAATGTATGTTATATTATATAGGCCACTACTAAGCAATTTGTTATAGATTTTTATGTTTATAATAATATTTATACTGATCCTCATATAGGAGAAGTTGTAGGTGACCAATACACTTATATATTATGTAGTAATTTATTCAAAAAAAATTATTAATATTAATTTTATTTTAATTATAATTTGTAATTATATTTGATGGAAATGTGCGGGGATGTGAATTATCATTCATTGGAGCATCAAGATGAAAGAGAATGTGATCCCATGGGTGATTCAGGTCTAAATGAGGGGATAGATACTAGATCATTTTCATGGTGTCAAGAAAGGTTGTGTAATTGGAATTGGTTCCCAACAAATACCTAAAAGTTATTATGGTACGTCTACGATGACATTGTTGAACTTGAAGGGATATCATAGAAATAATTCATTGATGTTGTTGTTTTTTGTATAGTATGAGGTGTCATTGAGAACATAGGATGTGATTATTCAGTTGATATAGAAAGAGAGGGATAGGGAACATGAGCGTGATTAGTAACATCAGATAGATGAACAGATATTGGATTATATACGACAGATTGCGCGTAGTGTTGGTATGTAGTTTTCCCCCACTGATCCTTCATTTGATCCTCCACCCACTGATACTAGTTGATGATTTGTGATGTTTTATTACTCTTTTTTAAATTAAGATTAAAAACATATTATGTTTGAAATTATATATTACTTTTATATTGGTTTTAATTTTTTTACAAATATATATATTTTTTAGTTATTTTTTATTTATTCATTTATTATAAATATTTTAATTATTTGTAACTTTTTAAATATTTATTAGTATATTTGATTTGAGATTTCTCATTTTTTAATTATTTATAATTTTTTAATTGTTTTATCTTTTTTAATATTTTAAAAAATAACTAATTATACATAATTTCATTAATTTTCTTAAATATTTTTAATTTTACTAATTTTTTTCAAAAACATTGGTTTTTATATTTACTTTTTTAAACTATAATTTCATTTTTGAATAATTTATTTTTCTATATTTTTAATTTTTTTATAAAATTAGTATTTTGGACAGAGGAACTATCCATCACTACCACTATTAATTGAGCGAGTCCATTTTCATTATATTTTTTAAAAACTAAATGGGCACTATTTTTCATGGGTACCTTACCCTTCACAATTAGGTTTTATCTATGACGGGATGTCACAAATACATTCATTTTCAACTTTTTTTTATTGTGACAATGCATTAGAGATGGACTCCCATCACAAATGACCTTTTACAAAAGGAGTTTGTCACTAATGCACCGATTCAAATTACACAACAACCAGTTGTGTCCATATAATGCCTCAAATCATGTCTTCTGTATACTAGAATGTAAAATTTTATTATAATAATAATTAACCAGAAAAATATATTGATCCAAAATTCCAAAATAAACCATTGAACAGTAACAAAGAATATATTCCATGGTCCTAATTTTCCGCTCAGATTGACTATCTATTTGATGATAAATAGTTGTTCTGCAATTAATTCCCTCTTCAATGATATATGATTTCATTTCCAATAGTTAAATCTATACCTTGAATTATGGTCAAATACAATAGAGATAGAAACTCTCTGTTACCTAAATATCAACTTTATTTAAAATCAAGAAGTCTTATCTAAAGACATTATATATAAAATTTGATTAAAATGGGTAGATTTAGTTATTTGATAAAAAATAATCCTAATCACAATGAAACCTTGTGGATTGTTTAATAATCCCACCACAAAATTGATTGATATATTTTCCCATTTCCACTACAAAACTGGACAAAGTTGATGTATTCCCTTTGTTAAGTGTCTTTCCTATTTAATCTATTAAAAATTAAAGTACTTCATGGTAAATTTTGTAATATATATGTTCATACCATCACATCAGTAGTACTCCATAATATATCTATACATTATAGTGCTACCTAGATTAATGGAAAATGGGGAACTATGAGCTTCACCCAACAACTCTTTCTTCAACATGGAATCATAGGACACAAATAATATTTTTCCAAATCATAAAACAACTTATTCATCGATATTAAAATCAAGAAACATACCCTTATTAATATATTATACCTTTACCTATAAATAATAATCGTTCTTTTTAGATTACATAATTATTTATGATAAATTTGACTGCACTAGATCTTGAAAGAAAAGAGTTGATGTCCTTTCATCCCCAACTTATTGGCCAAAATATATAAAATAACTATGAAAAGGGTAACATTTAAAATGTAACATGGTTAATTTAGTATAATTTTATTGACTAAAAGTATCAGCCACATTTTTCTCTTCTATAGGATGGTAATGAATTAGGAAATTATATTTCTTGATCTGTTTTATCCATCTTCTATATCACATATTTAATTTATTTTTTGAATGTTTATATACATAACACATTTTTCATTGGTATATATTTTACTCTTTACTCGATAAATTTTCGGCCTCCATGTTTTAAAATAAAAAACTCTAGGATCTAATTTCTCTTCAATTGTTGGAAAATTTAACATGTGAGGTTTCAACTTACATGAAGAACAACCAATTACATAATTAGTCTTTTTTAGGACACAATCAAGTCCTTTTAATGAAGAATAATTGTAGATGACAAGTGTTCCATTTTTGGAAGGGAGTTCTAAAATTGGAGCATTAACAATTCATTATTATAGTTCATGAATACCATCATAAAATTATTTATTTCAAAGGATTTTAACTCATTTCCATGTTAACATAGTTAGTGTCCTAGAAAACTAAGAAATGATTTCAAAAAACTACTGGTATTAACCAAAAAATCCATTAAAACAACATTTTGTAATGATATATCTATGTATTTTCCATTCATCAATTACATAGTTTCTAGTTTAATAAATAGTTATGCGATCATTAGAAAAATATGTGCAATTAACGAAATTTGTGGTAATGAAAACTAAATATTACTACAATTCCATATATATTATTTTCTATTAAGAATTTTAAAACAATCCATAGGTATATTTCATCTCCAAAAGAACTCATAAAATACCCAAAAATATAATCAATTAACATAGCCACAAAATGTTCAATAACTCATGAAATACTCTATTTACAAGGTTTATAAATATAGTTGTTGCATTGGACCACCTAATGGGAATAAATAAAAACTCAATGTTCTCATATCTTGTCTAATATGAAGTGCTTGGAATTTGAGACTCATTCAACATTAGCTAATGGTACCCCAAACTCATGTCAAATGTTGAAAAATAATGTGCGCCCAGGAGCTGATAAAAAAATAATCTATATGAGGCAAAAGATACTTCTTCTTAATAGTGATATAATTCCAGGCTCTACAACCCATGAAAATTCTTAGAGAACTCTAATTTTTTTTAAAAAAAATATGATTAAAAAATATTTTTTGTGATATTTTGTGTGAAATAATTATATAGAGACTCACACAATTACACTTTCAATTATAAAATATCGACATCATATATTCGACAAGAAGGTTTAGAAAAAGGTTTCACATCAGGTATACAATCAACAATAATATAAAACTCTTTTTCCGGAATGACACTAGGAAGATCATCAAGAATTATATCTAATTATTCATTTACCACTAGCTCATAAAAAATTTGTATAGTTTCATTATTTTCAAAAATTTGATTTCGGAAATATTCATTTCCACCTCTAATAATTTTATCTACTTCTTGGTATGTTTTCAAACGCTCTTGCTAATTGAAAATAACAATCATAGCTATACCATATTTTATATAATGATAAACTAAAATTCATTACATACCAAGAATGATGTTAGAATACTATTTATATTTCAATAAAATTTCTAGTAATTAACAACCCACTGATAGAAATATGATGATTCCTATAAATCATGGTTTTTTATTTCCACCCTATGTTTTCACCAAAAGTACTTTCTTATTTCCCTGTGGAGATATTAAAATTTTACTTGAATATTTATTAGGAATGAAGGGATTAAAAATTCAAGATTTTAATAGGGTATTGTAATAATTTGATTAAACTAGTATTACACTTGTAACAAAATCATTTTATGGACCAACATCAATTTTGGAAGTAGAAAAATATTTTTAAACACCATTTTTCGTTCAATATTATAAATTTCCACATTGAATAACCATTTTTAGACACATTTTGGCATAAATAACCAACCCATTGTAACTACATCATCCTATAAATAGTTTTTCATTTCTTTTCGTACACTTTTCCATAAAATCACAAGCCTTATAACCAAACATACAACATCAAAAGGACTTATTAGAATATATAAGACATTCTCCATGATACATTCTACTAAAATTATCATAGGACGAGAACATGGTTTTTTTACCCCAAGATTTATTTTATGAATTCTTCCCCTTTACCTATTAAGTAAACCTATTTTTTACCTTGTTCTCATGGAATACCTAAGAAACGGAAAGCTCTATTTCAATCTTATCATCAAATAGAACAATTTTATAATAGAATTAAAACTCATGGGAAGATGATTCTACAAAATATATTTTCTTTAATCTTGATTAAAAATTATTAATATGAATATTAATATCCCAGATAAAATTTGGCACATACCATACCAATATAGAGATGTTTTACTCCTTTTCAACCACTAAATATTCATCCTTTTGTCTCAATTTGAAGAAATTATTTCCTAGACTATCTTAAAGAGCCTTAGGAATATAATTCTGGAAAGAAAATATTCATAAAATCACCCCATTCCAGGGAACCAATATATTTCCATTCTCTAATATTCCTAATCATGGACCTATAATTGTTAGCTTCTCATTCAAAATAGAAAATACAAATAAATAAATATTGATGATCTAAACATCCTTTGAAATTGAAAATTTATCTTGGGATTTAATTCTTCCGTATGCTATCATTGGGTTAGATGATACACTAAATGAGGGATTTTGTTATCACAGAAAATGACCCACTATTGATATATTCTGATGTGGTAGATATGGTTTCTCCTTATCATCGATTACAAAACAATTTTACTATTTTAAATGATACATCACTACAAAAAACTATTCGTTTTAAACTACAACTAGCATTAGATGTTGATATGGATTGATATTTTCCTCTTGAGGCCTTCTAACATAGCTAATCTTTTACATCTTGGAAAACACTATGGGAAATAGTGTTTTTAATGTCAGAGAAATGACATCGGTTGTTTAAAAAATGAAAAAAGTTTTTGTTGAAGTGTTTAGAAGTTTTTTTTATAATAAACATTGTCGAGACTTTGTTATGCCATTTTTTGCGTCAGTTTTAAGTAAAAATGATGCAAACAACTGTGGAAACATTTATTTTTGGCGTCAATTTTTTACTAAATCAATGAAAAAATTATTTTCTCTGGATTTCCAGGTTAGTTTTGTAATAACAAAAGCAAAAAATCATTAAGAAATACCTTATTATAAAGAACTCAATTTATTGGATCTACTAAACCCTCCTGCTCATGAAAAATCCCTCCCAAATCCTGATGACATCAAAGGCCAACTTTTGGTCTAGAACCCCATTGTTTTTGTTTTTATTCGAATTTCATGAACTGTGGTCTCTATTGTACATAATCATCAATTACATTTTTATATCCACATTATTTTATTCTCAAAATCCTATTTCCAACCAAAACCGTGGTTTGATTTTAGTTTTTTTTCATCTTTAATGTTCTTTTTAAAAATAAAATACATTTATATCTTAAATATGTTTTTTTTCTTGCGACACATTCAAGGGATGAAGTTTGGATTTAAAATCGATGTTAATTTCATCTTTCAATTTTGAAAGTTGTTTTTTTTAATTTGGTAAAATGTGTCATTATGAGTTTTACTAGATCATTCCATGGTTTTTTATTCTAATTTTAAGTAGTAAACCACATAAAACTCTATTGTTTATAATATATTTGTTCCCTGATGATTTTTTGTTTTATTTATATCAAATATTTTCCATCACTTTAATATGTGTAATTTTATATGGTAAACTGTAAAAGGAATTTAATTTCGTGATTCAGATCCTAAAAAGTATCACTATTTTTGTGGATAAGTATCTCATATATAATTCTATATAAATTTATGAAACTAAATAAATTCACTATATAATTCTATGTGATATATTCATATAACATTAATGACATGATTATTTTTTTATTACACCATGTTTAAGAATGTTACAATTTGCAATACGATAAAACACTATTTTCAATAAATCTCTTAATTGGTTCTCCATCAGTCATGATATATTTTATCCATTGATATATCTATATTTTAAGGAAAAATATAATATTTTATAGTGAAATATATTTTTTCACCCTTGGTTATATCTTTGTTATGTATATACAATTTTTTCTAAATATAATAATACTATGAATCATTATTGTAGTAGATTTGATTATATTTATGGGTTTTTTAGAAATAAAATATGACTAAATAAAGTTATCCCTAATATAATTCAAAATAATATATAGTAAAATATATTTTAAATAGAAATTTAGAACATAACTTATAGTAGATACATAATTTCATAGTGAGTTTGACATGGTTACATTAAAAATAGTTAAATATTATTGTGTCCTCTAGTAATACACGACCTATAAAATCAGAATTCATAATTATTAGAAGTTTTTATATTTATGAAGAATTTTATAACAACTTTTAAATAATAGAATAAGAGATAATTAGAGATAAATTTATATATTATCACACAAATATGTTTTTAGGAGTATTGGATCACTTTATATAGAACAATATTTAATTAATAAGTTTAAAAGAATTCATTCATTTTTTAAACACATGGTTTATACCAACATAAGTAATCAATAAGTTATAATATATAAAAAATAATACAATACATCATAAATTATTTTAATTCTACAATAATTAATGAAACATGTCCTAAATTCATATAATAGTGGAAAGATATAAAATTTTAAAATATACTATGAGGTATATTCAGATTAGATATATTTATTATTTATATGTCTACATTTTTATTGTAATACAATTATACTATAATGACCATCATTTGAACTCCCAAATGCTATGAATGAGTATGTGACATCATATGTTTATATAGATTTTATTTTTATAGTACTTCACCATCATGATCAACAACTATGTGAGAGTATTAATGATGTTTTTCAATATAATGGAGGTGTAGTGCTGGATGTGAGATTTCCATATCAGTTATGACCAGTGAGTTTCACTTTAAACATACCCCACTTTTAGTTTCAACTATGTTAAATGAACTAACAAATTAATGAAATCATAAATACTTTTCACACACGCAACACCGAACTAATGTAACTACTATTTAAAATGAACTATTAAATGTTAAATGATTTAAAATAAATAAATTTTAATATAAATAAAACAGATGTATATAAAATTAAAATTAAAAGATTTCACCTTTTAATTTTGTGTCATATCTGATATTTTCTATCTAATTATCAATAATTTTTATTAAATTTGTTCCCATTTACAGTTCATCAGTTTATATATAAATTTAATTTAATGTTTGTATGATTTAATATATTCACCAATTATATTGTGATATCAACTATTTAATGGATCGTAATTGGATAAATTTATGAAGAACCATAAATGAATATGGAAAAGGAGTTGTTGAATTTTTGGTATTTTCTAAATTAAATCTTCAAAAAATTGATTTGATTTTCTACCCATGTGTGATGTTTTTTTAATGTGAGAATGTTAAACTCTATAGAAATAAATTATCATCTAATTTTTAATGGTTTTAGACATAATTATACTTGTTGGATCGAGCATGGTGAATGAACTGTAAAATCAACAGATAATGTTGATGAAAATATTTATAATTTGATAGCGGATCATATTGAATATTTAATTTAGGATTTAGGTGCTGATATCATTGAAAAGACTGAATTAGTTGAACGATTGTATGGAGATTATGAGAAACCATTAATTCCTAAATTTAGTAGATAAATACTATTTTTAGTTGTTTTTACATTGGTTAACTTGAAATCAAGTAATGGTTGGAGTTATTAATGTTTCTCTAAGATACTTTTTCTTTTAAAAGAGCTACATCCCGAAGGTAGTGAGCTTCTAGACTCCAATTATGATGCAAAAAAATATTATACCCAATGTGATTGGGGTATAAAAAGATACATTATTTCTCCAATGATTGTGTGTTGTATAGAAAATAATATAAATTTTTATCAAACAGTACTACATGTCTAATATCACGCTATAAGAGAGATGAAAAAGTCCATTCAAATTCATTCTTATGTACTAACATATAACCTCATGTTAAATAAAATAATTTCTTCCAATAATCCCTTAATATTATTTTGATAAATGATGTCTAGTTTATTTTCAGGTACCTAAATCAAAACTACTACTTAAGAAATTTGGTATCATCTAATACTTCCTCATTTGATGTGTCTATTTTAAAATTAAATTGATTAAAAAGGTTAAGATGGAATTCATATGAACGTATCTCTGATGGTAAATTGTGTCACCCTAGTGACTCATCACAATGGAATATATTTGACAATCAATTTCCTAATTTTGGATGTGAAGTTAGAAATCTCATATTGGGAGTGTGTATAGATGGAATGAATCCATATCAACGCTTAAGTAGCAAATACAGTTCGTGGCATGTTTTGTTATTAGTATACAACTTACCCCAATAGATATGTATAATAAAAATATATGTTATGATGATATTTATGATTTATAGACCAAAACATCCAGTAAATGATATTGATGTGCATCTTTAACCATATATCGATGATTTGAAACTTTTATGGGAGGTAGGTGTAAGTGTTTTTATGCATACAATAAAGAGTATTTTCATTTATGTGTTATGATAACGTTCAGTATAAATGACTTTCTTGTATATGGAAATGTAACTGGATACAGTTTTAATGGACATAAATTTTGTCCAATTTGTGAAGAGGATTCATTATATTATCACTTGAATAATGGAATAAAGATAATTTATATGGGACATCGACGATTTTTTTGAATTGATCTTAATTATTATAGATTGAAAAAGGCATTTGAAAGTTTGCAAGAATAAAATATTCCCCCACAAACTTTTTTTGTTGAATAATATTACAACATGGTGAAAAATATTGATTTGACGTTTGGAATGAAATGTAGTTCTGGGATTCTAAAAAAATTATGGAAGAAACATTTTTTTGAACTACTTTATTAGATATTTTTTGATATAAAACATAACATTAATGTTATGCATGTTGAGAAAAAGATATGTGACAGTTTAATTGGAAAATTATTAGATATAAAAGTAAAAAAATATCGATTGAATACTATATTAGACTTGATAATAATGGGAATAAGTTTGGAGTTAGCTCCCACTATTAAAGGAAATGAAATATATTTACCTCAGGCTTCTCTCACATTAAGCAATTGTGAGAAGTTGAGTTTTTATTAGTGTATACATGGTATAAAAGTACCCAGGGGATATTCTTCAAATATAAAAAATCTAGTTTCAGTGAAGGATTTAAAATTAATAGGTATGAAATATCATGACTGTCACGTATTGATGAAAAAAATACTACTGGTTTCACTACATGGTATATTTTCATCAACAGTTATAAATATTATCATCAGGTTATGCAATTTTTACAAATATATTTTTATCAATGTTGTTTATCCAAATTTATTAGATGTGTTGTTTAATGAATCTTTTCTAATACTTATTCATCTAGAGATGTATTTACATATACATTTTTTGATATAATGGTTCTTATAGTGATTATATGGTGCATGATTTAGGATTATGTGGGACTGTTTATTTATATTGGATCAATCCTTAAGGTATATGAAAATCTTAAAGGAACAAGTTAAAAAAATTATCAGATATTGGCATCAATTATTCAAACATATGTTTCATAATAGGTGATTGAGTTATGTATTGAATATTTGTATGAAGTTGAGCATATTGGTCTCCCACTATGTTAGCATTCGATTGTTGATAGTGAAGGTAGAATGATTTTAGGATTAAAGGTAAATTTTATTCCACGTGATTAAGTGATGCAGGCACATTTGTATAATTTAAACAACATAATTTTTGTTAAATAATATATATCATCCCATATGACCAAATTAAAGAGAAGATATCCAAAAAGAAATGAAAATTGTTTGATGATTGAGAATAGAAAAGACATTTGTTTCATGGTTTAAAGAGAAAGTGAGAACTTATATATCTGCATTAGAAATGTTGAAATGGTTGGTAGGGGGACCATCTCATAATTTTATTACATGGCTTGGTTTTGATATTATTGGGTACACATTTTACAAAAAAAATATAGATGACAAGAGTACCATTCACAATAATGGTGTGATGGTTATAGATGAAGCATTTCATTTATAAAGTGAAGAAGATAAAAACACAATGTTGTCTTCATTGGAATATTTTGGAGTTCTTGAGGATATATGGGAAATTGATTATACAATATTTTGATTTACTTTGTTTAGGTGTAATTTTGTTGATACCAATAGTGGTGTGAAATATGATGAATTTTTATTTACACTGGCTGATTTTAAAATATTTAATTACAATGATGATTCGTTTATCCTGTAGACACATGCCAAGTAGATATTTTATGTCATCTATCCATATAATGATCAATGGTCCGACGTTTTTCACATAAAAAGATACCATGTTGTTGATGATAATGATGATGATGATGTTATTGATTTACAACAGCTTTATTCATCTATTAAGAGATTTTCAGACCATTACAGTGACTATAAGAAAGACATAGTTCATGTAGTACATAAAATTCATGATAAAGGCATATAGAAAAACACTAAATTAGGCTATGAATTTATCTCCTAATTATTAATATTTGTCTTATTTATTTGAAACATTTAAATACATGCCTCTTTTTTTAAATATTACTTTTTCATAATTGTTTTTAAAAAATATATTTTCCAAAAAATAAGCAGGTAAAACAAATTCATTACACTTTCTTCTGTAATTGTGTGATATTTGGAGGGAGAAGCAGTTATTAAGGTATATCTATTTTTTATATTGTAAAATATTTATTAATAAACATATTTTAATATCTAAATCTTTTAATTTATAATTTTTTTTCAGGACTTCTGATGCATCCTCAGTAGAGGAGACTTCTCCTGTTTCTACAGATAAATCAAGTTCTCAAGTTAGTAAATGTGGTGTTACACGTTTACCGAAACTATCAATTTCTCATAGTAAAAAATGATTACATATTGTATTAAATGATAATAGTAATGGAAATACCCCAAATTTAGTTCCATTTATTAGTAATATATCAATGAATTGCTATATTAGGATTATTATTTCATATAATGACTGGAAGTTAGTGGAAATGATTGCGAAACAACTCCATTGGGAGGTAGTGATGGTAAAATATCTCAGTTGATTTTATTTATCACATATTTTAATATTAAAATTTTTAAATGAAATATTTCATTTATTCAATTAAAAATAACATTCAATTTTGAGGAAATAAAAGAAATTAAGAAAATACATCTCTCTTCAGTGGGGTTTTGATTGCGATATTTTAAAAAAAAACTGACAAAAAATTATGTTTTGTGATTTTTTTTAAAAACCATTCCTTAAGTATCAGTACATAGATATTGGTAAATGGAATAAATATGTAGACACCCATAAAGATAATAAATTTCATGTATGATAATTATTTTATATTGTAAAATTTATTATATATTTTTCTAATTACTTATTAGTTTATTTTTGTGTAATATGCCTCCATGAGATATAATCAAGAGATCTAGTTACAAAATGTATACCCTCAAACTTTATGACATGGAAGGTATTAATATTTGGAGTTCAAAATGATTGAAGAAAATTTTTAAGAATTAAGAGCTCGATCTAATAGTGCTACATAAGAGGTCCAGTTTGGTCATCCATCTGCACCCACTCACCATGAAAAAATGAAATGAGCGAGAAGAAAGAAAAATGAAAAGAAGAATACAGGAGAATCTGAGCAAGTAGAATTTTCTAAGGGAATATTATTTATTTTCCTTGAATTTTTATATTTTAAATATCTTAAACAATGATATAACTTTTTCATTTTTTTTCATTTCAGGATGAACTTAATGAGAAAGAGACACACAACTCTTTTATCACTGAGGGTAGGATATACATTCTAGCAATTACTTTAGGAAAGGAAGAACACCCTGATCGTGTTAGAGGATATCAAGTGGGTGGTAGTATTCATATTTCTTTTGGTCAAAGTAAGCAATCAAAATACCCAGAATTAGAATCCTTAAAAGTCAAGATGAAATAGATGAAACATTCTATGGGTGGTCAAATTCAAATAGTCATGTAACAGGCTTTGTTAGAACATTTGTTAAGAGATTCACAATCCACACAGCCGTCCCAGCCTGCCCAACCTTATTACTTTGACCCTACAACTCTATCCCAGCTGGACTACCCTCCATAACAAGCTTATTTTCAACCCCCACCACCATCCCATCAATACTAACCTGCCCAACATGCCTACATTGATCCTCCACCTCCCTGGTCGGACCAAAACGTATATTGTGATTTGATTTCCAGAAGTCCTTATATACATATTATTTCATTAGGACTCATGTATTTTTTGTGGGATTCAGAACATCAACAATATATGAAGATGGGTCAGGTTAGAGTATTATTACATGATATTATTAATCCTAATGCTCTACTACAAGTACCTACTATAGAGATTACCAAAGTTAGAGATTTTATGGGTCATTTTTTAGTTTTTCCAACAGAACATCATCATAATATGTCATATGAGGTATGTGTTTCTTTGATTTTAATTAAATATGATTGAAAATTACTTATAGTGTTTTTTAGAATTTAACTTATATAGGATTATGTAAAAAAATAATAATTGAAACAACACGTTCCGGAACCATCGACTTTAGATACATAATATATTTTTTTATAAGATACAAATATTATCTCAAGATTATTTTTCCTTGAATAATTTCATTGAGTTTTGAATGAAATATTATATATGCGGAATAGATTATCCATTGAGGATACTCAACGAACATATCTTGAATCTAGTTTAATTTGAAGAGCTCGACCAGAATGTGTTGTAGTTGTGTTATTTGTAAGTAAATAGATGTTTGAATTTTTATTTTATTAATAAAATGATAGTTTAAATTGATTAACTCTATTTATTTTTTAAATTAGGATTCTAAACAATATTGTAGATCAAAATGGAAACACAACATTTTTCAGTTTTATAGATCCAGAATAAATTTCCATAGAAGTGAAACACGTGAAGAATCCTAGTTTAGTTACATATATATATATGTATGTGTGAGATATTATCACATAGAGATATTGGATGTTGGTTTTTTTCAATTTCATGATAAGTAATAACAAAAAAATAATTATGAACTAATGATCATTATAATGTCATTAACTATGAAAAAAATTCATATTTTATAAGAAATTGGATGTTAGGTGTATTCTTTCCTTGTAAATGCACCATATAATGGTTTTTCTATTTTTAAGGGATTGTTTGTAATTTTTTTTCCCTTTTTTAGATTGATGGGTATTTTATTTTCATATTCTCATTATGTTTTATTCTCATTTTTTAGTTCATATATATGAAAATGTAGTTTATTGAAAAAATTTAACAAAGAACACAAGTCAATAAAGAAACCAAATTCAATAAATTTTGTGAAAGTAAAGGTAATTATTCTTTATAGTAGATATTGATCTATTTATATATATATAAATATTGGTTTTTATTATCGATTTAATGTTTTATAACCAAAGTTTCATTGTCAACAAGGAAATGTTGAATGTGGGTATTATATTCTATGATTCATTTACGAGATAACCACAACTCTGGAAACTACTGAATTTCAAAAGGTTAGTAATATTAATTTTTTTATATTTTCTGTCATATTATTATGTTTTTAATCTAATATAATTCAATATCATTGTATACATTCAATGATACCGATTATTATACCAAAAATGAACTCACCCATCTTCAATATTTTTTTGTGAACTATTTGTTGAGTCTAAATATGATTTGAGGTATGTGTATTCTAATTTTTATGAAAAATATATTACATTTTCCTAATAACATTCTTCAAAATAATAATAATTTTTTATAATAGGTGTTTTAATATAATGATATCAAATGAATGCTTCAGCAATAAGGAACAATAAGTATGCTCAAAACTTCTAGTATGTATATTTGAACTCTACTTTATAATAAATTGTGTAGATAATTTTTTGGGTAACTAAATTAAAAATTATATATTTTCATATATTTTTATCTAATTAGTATTTCTATTTGATTATTGTATATTGTGTTTTTTATTAGGAAGATTATGATTATTTGAGAACTGTAATATTTAATATTTTCTTAAAAAATTGACATTCCACATCGGTTTTCATAAACACTAATTCTGAAACATTAAATAAATAATATTTGGGGTTTGACATCTATTTTTATGAAAAATGAAAAAAAAACTGACCCCCATGTGGGTTTTGGCGTTGTTTTTCATGAAAACCAATGTTGAAAATTGAGCGCTGGCAGGTTTTCAGCATTGGTCGTTATGAAAACTGACCCAAAAAATCAAGAATCGGCTCGTTTTCAGGTTCGATTTTTAAAAATATGACATCAAAAATAATTTTTTACATCACCATTAAGGACTTCATTTACAAAATGATGTCTACAATTAAAAAACCCAACGTTAAATATTGTTTTTTCACTTCTGAAAAACCATTCAAAATCAACAATGTTTTGATGAATAAACATTGAAATCATTAGATTATATATCAGTTCAACATAAATATAATGGAAAATATTTCAATTTTTTTGCGACTATCATTTCCCAAACTCCATAGTTATCTATAATGACCTATGATACCAATAATACGCACTTGTACTTTTTTTTAAAGGTTGAGGAAGAATCCTAAATTTATTATTTTTAAAGCGTAGACCTTCTTAGTGTGGGTAGAGGGAGACCCATTACACAGCCCGAAGGCCCAAGGCCATGTGTCCTGAATAAAAGTCTTGAAAACACATGTTTTGGCCCAAAGGACCCCTCGGTGAATAGTAATTCTACAGTACCTACTACAGTACCCACCGCCGCTACAGTACCCTGCAATAGTGCCTCTACCGCTACATTTCTACAGCTGCTATAGTTCTGCCACTGCTAAATTACTGGTACAGTAACCTGCTACAATACTACTACAGTACCCAGAAATTCAACCCCACCCGGATTTGATCCCGGGTCTTTTGGATGCCAAACAGGAGCTTGTACCACTTGGGTACAAGATCGTTGTCTACAAACTTGTACTTAAACATTACTAAGTCTTGAGTCTTACTTCATGAATGCATTCTCTTATATTGGAAAATATTTTCATATTTATATATTTAAATAATAAGGACATCACTTATACATAAAATGTCTATATAATACATAGTTGATAGTTTTGATAAGTATCCATTTTTAATCAATATGAATCTTTTAAAATAAAACATGATTTCCTTTCATGAAAAATATTCATTCCATTTAACATGACTCTTATTTTACCTTTACCATACCTAAATCACATGAATACCATTTTAAAAACATTGGATGAGTAGAAAAAGGTTAATAAAACATTTAAAAATAATGAAAACTGTTCGTCATGCGTAAACATTAAACCCCATGAAATGTTTACCTTTAAATCAATGTTCATTGAGTGAAATAAACAATAAATTCACATGAAACATACATTTTTTAAGGAAATAGTTAAATAAAATTATATGAATACATAAAACATAGAGGTATATTGGGACATCATTATCCATAATACTTACAATAATGGAATAACCATACGGTCAAATGCCATACCCAATGCATCAAGGGCTATCATAGACCCCCTTTAATGGTTTATAAGTTAACCACCCATCCTTGGTTTATAACATAACCACCATCCATGGTTTATAATTTATCCACATGAAATTTGTTTATAATTTAACCACCCATTAGTAAAAATAATGACCACAAACTATAACATAATCATAACACATAAAAGATTGAAATTTTCAACATCACAGTCATTAAATATTCTCATCCCTAGAAAACATTTTCATATATTCAAAAATCAATACCAATTAAAAACTATTTTAAATATAAAAATAAGAAAAAATTGAATGGTTTTTTATTTTTAATAAAACAACAATTCTTTTAATAGAAACCAAAATTCAAATAATTAGAATTTCTTTGGTAATTTTATTTCCATTTTATACATTAAAATTTAATGTTCCTTTTGTTGTTTATAATGAAAGTAACACATTTCTTACAAATATTACCTTATTTTTAAAGAGAGTTAAAGAAATAAAAAATTTACATCTTTAAACAATCATTCAAATAAAAAAATAATTTAAAAACATTGACATTGAAGGAAAATCGTGTTATAAGGAAAACAATGAAAGCGAATCTTTTCAAAGAAAAGTCCCTTATCACCTTGGAAATTTTTGGATAACAATAATTATTAAAGAATAAAATTAAAAAAAATAAATTAAATTATTAAAGAAAAATTAATGATATAAAATGTCCCTGGGGACTTATATACTCCTCATAAATGAATATGGAATCATAACATCAAAATATCCCTTAATGAAAGGAGTTTGAGACGAAGTCCCATAACTTGTGTTTGAATTGTCACAAAATATCATTATCTTACATAATATAAACATATGTTACTTATCTAAATGATTAGGAAAAAATGTCAATATTTGTATTCCCTTTATTATACTTTTTACCATTTTATATATAAATACTTAATCAATTTGGTTAATGTTGGATGTTTTTACGATGTTCAGTTTATATGTCAAAAATGACATTAGTAATTTGACAGTGGTCAAATTGGTTATTATTTAAACATCTATATAACAATAATTATTAAATTATTTTCATATTTATACTTCAATATCTATATTTATACCAATCATGAATGGTCATTTTGAGAAATTAAGTATGTTACGTTCAAGTATAAGGTATGTTGAACAAACCTAGGAGTAATATTTCCATAGTTCCATGATCATTATAGAAGAGAGGTAAGTAAAGTTTTATTATTAAAAAATGATAATAATGTAACATATAAATATTATTTCATTAAATACACTTATATATATCATCTACTTGGTTTTGTGATGAAAAGAGGGTCACATAACGTTCTGACGATGGTAGTCCCCACGTATAGTAACAACACTATCATTTTTTAGTGAGTGAAATGGTAATGAGGAAAATGAAATTTTATCTTTTTATAATAATTAATATGTCATTGATATTATAATAATGAGATTTATATGACATATATCCATTAAAATAATCGTTATTTACTTCTATGTAATGTGTTTCAGAAAAACGATTCACGTTGTGTCGTGAGGTTGTGGTCTTCTGCACAAATTAGTGATGCTATCATATCACCAATGAAATGGAAATTGGAAAGGTATATATGTTATTATTACTGTATATGTATAATTTTTATATTATTATCATATATAAATTATTGATCCATAATCATACATAACCCAGACATGTGTTGACAAAAAACATGTCACAACAGTTTGTGAGGCGCTAGTCCGCCTTATAGAGGAGTGACATAATGGTTTCCAATTTGTGGGAATATGATATAAATATAGATCATTACATTAATATAATTAAATATAAATATATGTAGATTAATTTTTTATTATAAAATAATAAATTAGTAATATTTTAATGAGGTTGTAGAAGAAATAAAACTGACATTATTAGGAATTTTATATCTTTTGGGACCACCTCTTTTGAATTATACATAATATATTCCCAGTATGTGATTATAACCAAAAAGTAGCTTCTATAATTAGGGTATTAATTTATTAATGAGATTTGGGATGGTTATAGTTGATCCAAATGTGTTTGATGGTCTGAAAAAGAGATGATATTTGGTGGGCTTTTATAAGTGAGGTCAAAGGCACACTTGCAATTTTTGAAAAAAAGGTGTACTCGGGTTTTTAAAATTAAAAAACAAAAAATGGTTTACACTCAATAATAATAAACTATATGGTCATACATTCACCAGAAAATATCATTTTGAAATATTTTTAAATCATTTTAGCCTCTACATTTTTTATTACCCCTAGTAAACCCATTTTTACCAAAACCATAATAATTAATTTTTAATGATTTCCCTAAACGTTATGGTCAAAATATAAGCTTACCTTATTTGAAAATTATGTATTATTATTATTCAAAACATCAAATTAATTTTACCCAAATCAAACCAAATAAATGAAAAAATTAAAATTAAAATAATAATCGCAAACCCCATGAGATAGAATGTTTTTAATAAGTGTATTTTTCAAGATGAAATTGATTTTCTATTAACTATATGAATAATAATGATAAATATAATATATAAATTAATGATTATATATATATATATTATGTAAATAATCATTAATAAATCCCTCATTAGGTATTCTTTTAAATAATTAAAATGGATAATCATTATGAATTTTAAAATGGTTTTTTGGAAAACACATTTCTAAACCGAAGAACTAACCTTACAAAAATCAAATGTAAATACTATTATAAATTAATTAATTTGATTGAATATAAATAAAAAATAATTATGTTAAATAAAATAATAAACAACATATTGGTAATTATAAATTACTTAATTTAATCGAAATAAATGAATTTGTCTTCAAAAATAATTATTTTTACAATTCAGTGAAAACCCAATATCTTCTAAAAATTATGAAACTCTTACCCTATATTATTTTTGATATCATGAGTCCAAAAATTATTTAATTTTATTAAAATTAAAATTCTAAAAAAAAAAATATTTTAATAAATAAATCATTATGAGAAAATATTTTAGTTGAAACCACTTTAGTTTTGATTTAAAAATTAAAAACAAATTATAATGAATAATACCATTGATTTAATTTATTATATAATTACATTGGTTTTAACATTATGAATCTAAAATATTTTAATTGAAATGTTTTCATGTTTCAATTGGGTTATTCAATTTAAAATGGGTTTTCTATCCCGTGGGAATGATATGTTGAAAATTCATTGGGATATTTAGAAACATTAAATGTATTTTAATATCAATTATTGATTCCTAAATGGAATTCACAAAATTATTCAAAATTTTGTTTCACGTTTCCTTCAAATGGATTAATTGTTTTCATTCGTAGATTTATATTGTGGGGGTATTAATTTTTTAGGATATTTTATAACATTAAAGGTGTTTATGCATTTATTTGTTTAATATGCCCATTTTTAAATTAATTTTCATTCAATTAGTTTGTTAATGGGACATTACAGATAAAATCATAAGTGATTGTAGAGTGAGGAAATGTTTGGAAACATTTGAAAATTTTATTTCATTGATTATTGGTTATTACTTATTTTCTCCCCATTGATCTGTGTTATTGATCATTATTATTAACGGATAATTGAACTGTGATTGATGATGTATTATGGATAGGGTCTCACTATTAGGGATCATTGGATATAGGATGGAATTTATATTGGATGATTGTTTCCTAGGGATAAGTGGTTTTCAAATATATTGGTATTATCTCTAAAGTGTCCCACCTCAATTATGTATTCTATCATAAACAACATGCCACTAAGTGGGATGTTTTTTAATGTTGGATATTCCAGTTGTGATTACACATTAGGAAGTATCACATAGTTGAATGTTACAACCTAGATAAGGGAGATTTCATTAATGTGATAGGGTGGTGTGATTCCATAGATGGGTATGTTCCCATCAACATTATAGTTTTCAATTTAACTTTTTCACATAAAGTGCATGTTCAATTAGTCCCTAGGTGGTTTCCTTATGACATTATTGGAATTGGTTATTAAATTATTTTATATTGGTCATGTGAGTATCTTTACAATATTAATATGGTTGTGTCGACATATTGGATCTTTTATGATTCATATTTGGAATTATGTTGATTTACCATGTGATATTGTTTTCCTACAATAATAATTTTATGCAATTCCATAGTTTTTGTCATTCATTGTTCTTTAAGTTCAATTATTGGGTGTGTAATGATTTTTCATGAAAATGGTATTGTTTAACATTGTTTTCATTCAGTTATATAATAGTGTTTCTAACAGTGAATAAGTGGGTTCAAAATGGGAGAGTTTGGAAAAAGGTATTTTGGAAACTATTTCAATATAAATTCATTGATAAAATTTTAAATGTATTAAAAATTATATTTTTTTATTTTTAAATGTATTTTATGTCAAGGACATGGTTTATATGTGACTAATTTTAATTTATATAACTATATAGAATTTGATATAGATTTTAAGAGTTTCAGATTCACTTATCAAAATTTTTATTAAAAAAATATATTTATATGTATTCTCATACTAATTTTAAAATAATGTAAATTGAACTTTTCATAGAATCACCAGTGGGATCCTATATAGAACATTTTACAAACACCTAGAAAATTTCATGCAACATATGCTATCTGCATGTTCTTTTTAGGTGACTTAGCTGTGTTCCCTCCAGATTTGGACTCACATTTTTTTAATAGAAAATTTTAATATGTTTTCTTATAAAATATTTTTTATTCATCTCTATTTATAGTTTATAAAACCTATGACTAGTAGTGCGCTATATACTAGAGGATGAGATGGTATAGATGGTTGGTTTTTATTTTTCATTAATGGTATGGTAGTCAATGAATGTGAATGGATTCTTTTATTTTAGATTCATTTCAATATATATTAATTTTTTCTTTTATTTTTTGGACCAACCTTATTTATTATCATGTTTTTTTAATTTTGGGTTATGAATATTGGATTTTACCAATTTCACATTTATTCTTATATTTTAATATGATGGTGAAATTTTTCATACTGATTCATTATGGATAAAAATGAACATTTTACATTCCCATGGGGTTTGTGAATTTTCTTCGGACCTTAGAGTTGACCTGGTAGAGCTCTAGGATGGAATTTATCTTAAACTACTTCATTTCAAAATGGTATCAGAGGCATGTTTGTTTTTTAATGTCCTATTTTCTCAAATCACTCAATTATTTTGGAATGTGATATCTAGGAGATAAAACTTCCAGGATGTGGGTGGTAGGTGTAGTGGGAGCATCATAAACTACTTCATTCCTTGATTCTCTAGTTGTTTTTAGGTGTTGGGATTCTTTGATTTTGTTTTTATGATTTTTGTGTTTTTAACTGAATTTTTTTAAGGAGATTTTCCATGATTGTGAATTTATTTATGGAATCAAAACTAAGTAAACATCCATATAGTGATTTTGATGTGAAATTCCTAATAAACTATAACATGACCAACAACATTTTTGAGACACATTGTAGGATATGATACTCAGTTGGAACATGGTCTATCAAGCGATGTGGCCTTGTTAATCATGGATTCAAATATAGTATAGTTTTTTAATTTATACCCCTTAAATAATTTATTGAATATAGTGGTTCAGTCATATGAAAATGGTCATAGTGGCTCATGTAATGTGTTGAAATAGTTTTTTTGGGTTTTGGATGATGCATATTATATACCATGGGATTTATTAATTTTTTGTGACGTGTTTTGAATAATGGTGTGTTTTTATTTTAATGTTTTTGGGGAATTTAATATGTTTTTTTATTTATGGTGTTTTTCTATTGGAACAATTCCTTATGGATTATTTATAAAATTGTAATTGGATTATCAAAAGATGTTTTAGGAATGGGTAATTTCACTATGGGTTTTGGAATGAATTTGAGTTTAAAACAAAATTTTTAGAGTTATTTGCAATGGAAAATGATTTTTAGACTGAAATATTTTTATTGTGAGATGTTTTGAAATATTTTGATATTTTTATGAGTGATATTTTAAATCTGAAAATAAATATTGGATTTAAAAATGATGTTTCATGGTTGTATGATTATGTACATAAAGGGTTTTTATTAATTTGGCTGATATGATACATTTTAAAACCTAATTTTATTTTCATAGTCTTGGAGATCATTCAAAACTCTCTTTTGGTATTTTTTTAGAAAATGGGTTTTCAATCTACTTACTTATCCAATTTTTTAATGTTTTTTGTTTTAGTTGAGTTTTTTCTTTTTTGTTTATCAAATATAGTGTTGGGGTTAATTGAAATGATTTTGATGATATTGATTAGATAAATTTTGGAAATGTGTTTTTCATATTTCATTTATAATGGTCACATTTAAATTTAGGGTAGTTTGGACTCTATCATTTTAATTAGTTTTTGTTTATTACAATACACATACAATAAATGGGTTCCTAGGTGTTACTTTTTATTCTAGGGGTATTTGTAAGAATATCTCTAGGTAGTATTCACAATTTGGTCCACACCTACCATATTTGGGAGAAATGTTGGATGGGTAATGATTATATCTCAGGGGGGGGATCTAAAATGTTAATTCACATTTTGTTGATTGTTTCATTTTTTGGTATTCTAGTCAGGATAAGCCTTTAAATGTTAGGATTATTGTGGTGGACATTATTTAACAAATATTTTGGGTTATTTTATTTAATTATGTGGCTACACTTGGATTATTAGTTGTCATTTATATTTTTCATGACTTAATTTATTTGATATTCAATATTTGTTTTGATTTATGTAGAAAATATACATTAGTTTAAAATGTTATTATCATCATTATGAAGTCCATGGAAGTATAAATAGGTAACTAATGGTGTCGATCATACTGGTTTTTATATGGTTGTATCCCATAAATTGTTTCCTATCTCGATCAACATGGGTTTTCATTTCATGATTCTTGACATAAGGTTCCATTATGATGATTTTTCTTGATGTTCGAGACTGTGTTTCTATTTTTGAGAAATGTTTCTAACAGCTATGATATTATCTTTTTTTATTTTTTAGTTTTTATGATCATGTTTGGGATCTATTTTTACTTCTTATAGTTGTTCTTTTTCTAGGAATATTGATGTTTTTAATATGAAATAATTATATTATGAGAGGTTATTATTATTTCCACAATATATTAATTCAAAATAGCGGGGATACATACATTATGTCTCTTAATTTTTGGATGTTCCAGTTAGATACTAATTGGTTTACCCTGTTTGAGGTTTCTTATGGATATTCATTTGGTTTTTAGGAGTTTATCATGGCTTATTTTTTCTCCATTTAATGGGAATATTTGTTGATTTTTTTACTTTACATTGGAATGAGACTTTATGGTGGAAGTAAGATGATTGGTGGAGTGAAATGTGACACCTCCAAGTCAATAAAAAATTTATTTATTATTATTATAGAATAGTTTTTATAGAATTTCTAGGATCAATATTTCAAAATTTTAGACATTCATGGTGCCACACAATTATCCCACATTGATACATAACCATGAATGAACTGTGAGAATAGGGTATGTGTTGTAGAAGTTCTTGTTTGCATGATCTATGCATTTTTTATTTAACAAAGACATCTATCTCAAATAACTCTGTGGGTGAATTGTTGAGGAAGGTTGCACCCACACAGTTGGAACTCACATATAAAATCCATGCATACTAACAAAATAGGTATACCAATTAGGAAAAACTTTTATCATTTTGTTTTTATTTTTTTCAATGGAAATCCCCTCCATCCAAACTATATTGTACCCATTGTGAAACACATCTATGATACCATCATCCTCATGTTATTCCACCATCCAACTAGAAACATTTCTCCTCTGATTATTGATACCGAACCTTATGATTTCATTGGGAATATTCAACTGATAAGAGTTCATTTCTTCCTCAAATAATCTTCATATTATTTTTTACCTTTTATTTTCCCCCTTCCATAAACCCTAATTGTTATTTCATCATATACAGGGTTATGTATGGGTCTAAAATTCCATGTTTCAGTGTTTATGGTTCAAAACAACATGTTTTAGAATGTGGGAGCAAACTACATATAAGGAAACAACTTCAGGTTTGATTTCCATAGGTCCAAGTTAGGTGGTGATGTGACATCACATATTTTTATAGGTAATTAAATGATTCAAAATTTAAAATACCAATATTTCCAATTTATAGGTATAAATATTTTTTTTTGTATGGAATTAAAAATAATCACTACTGGAAATATAATATTTCCCAACGGTTCACAACCGTTGGGAAAGCCCCTCTAACCGTTGGTATATGATATACCAACGGTTCTGATAACCGTGGGGAAGTAAGCCATTGGGAAAAGGTTTTCCCAACGGTTTACTGGAAACCGTGGGTATAGGCTCACAAAAGCCACCCTATCCCAACGGTTCTGTCAAACCGTTGGGATAGTTTTTCCCAACGGTTTGGGAGAACCGTTGGGAAATATCAGTTTTGGGATAGTTTTCCCAACGGTTCTCCCCAAACCGTTGGGATATCCCCATGGATGAACTCTTTCCCAACGGTTTAGAACCGTTGGGAAAAGAGATATTTACCAACGGTTCAATGAACCGTTGGAAAAAAATTCTTTAGAATTATATGCCAACGGTTTTAAACCATTGGCATATCCTATGCTGCAAATTGCAGCAGCCTGCAATTTGCACAGCCCCTGTCCATCAGGCCCCTGTCCATCAGGCCTCATTTTGACCTCATTTTCAATCCAATTATTGTACCTGCAATAAAATAAAACATACATATACAATTACGAACAAATTCATACACATTTAACATATAATGGATCTGGAAACAATACACATCCATAATTAAATTAGAATTCATAACGTAATTATAAACGTACATAATTCATATAGAATTCAATTTAAAATTTAGATGACAGTTATATGTGGAATCCGAAATTCAATTCATAATTTGATCGGTTTTTTCTATACCATATATTTTTACCTTAAATGATGTCCATTTTAAACAAAATACATACACCTGAAGTGATACCGGCCACACCGCACCTCAGATTGAGGCGTGGTTGACTCGTACACATCACATTTGACCCATGGATCGTTGTGCTAAAGTATCGACACAATCTGAATGCGTTTGGTCGGTTTTCCGTATGCCAGTTGATGTTTTTCACTTAAAATGACGTCCTTTTGAAACAAAAGACGGACACTATGAGTGGTGCCGACCACACCGCGTCTACAATTGAGGCGGGAGTGATTCGTACACGTCACATATGACCCATGGATAGTTCTCCTAAATTTTAAATGGAAACCGAATTCATTTGGTCGGTTTTCCGTATGAACTTAAAATGTTGTCCATTTTAAACAAAAAAGTGACACTTAGACTAATCCTGACTACACCGCGACTCAGATTCATCCCAGGTTGGCTCGTACATGTCAAATATGACCCATGGATCGTTGTGATAAATTATCTAAAGATTCCGAATGCGTTTGGTCGGTTTTGCGTATGCCAGCTGTTCTTTTCATTTATAATCATGTCCATTTTAAACAAAAGAGAAAGAGTTAGAGCGGTGTTGGCCACACTGCGTCTTGGATTAAGACGGGGTTGACTTGTACA
This sequence comes from Viscum album, assembly GCA_963277665.1. Lineage (NCBI taxonomy): Eukaryota > Viridiplantae > Streptophyta > Magnoliopsida > Santalales > Viscaceae > Viscum > Viscum album. Next base: position 619,939,818 of record OY728150.1, on the reverse strand, counting down.
CATCACATATGACTCATGGATCGTTGTGCTAAAGTATCGATAGAATCCGAATACGTTTGGTCGTTCTTCCGTATGTCAGTTGATGCCTTTCACTTAAAATGACGTCCTTTTGAAACAAAAGACGGACACTTTGAGTGGTGTCAGCCGCACCGCATATCGGATTGAGTCGGGGATGATTCGTACACGTCACATATGACCCATGGATCGTTCTCCTAAAGTTTCAACAGAAACTGAATCCGTTTGGTCGTTTTTCCGTATGTACTTAAAATGGTGTCCATTTTAAACAAAAGCGAGCCACTTAGACTTATCCTGGCCACACCGCGACTCGAATTCAACCCGGGTTGGCTCGTACACGTCACATATGACCCATGTATTGTTGGGATAAATTATCAACAGATTCAGAATGCGTTTGGTCGGTTTTCCGTATGTCAGTTGATGCTTTTCACTTAAAATGACGTCCTTTTGAAACAAAATATGGACACTTTGAGTGGTGCCGACCACACCACGTCTCCAGATTGATCTGAAACCACCGTGCAACATTCTAATTATTATTTGTGATGTGTACGCGCAGACGGAACGTCAATCGGACGTGCGGTTTGTGCAATACGACTCAATATTCGTGTTTTAAGTGATGCGCGCGCTTCGTAAACGCGCGTGAGGGGGGTGAAAATGGGCTGAACGAAGTCAGAATGGACTGAAATCAGACGAAAAATACGGGAGAGTGATTTATGAAGTGGTCGAGTAGACGGAACGTCAATCGGACGTGTCGTGTGCCCACGGTGACCGACAACGCAGTTCTGGTGTCATAAACGGCCAAAACGGGCGTCCAACGGTCAAATTCATAGAGGACGACTTCATATTGAGATGCAACCACCGTGAAACATTCTAATTATTATTCGTGACGTGTACGCGCAGACGGCACATCAATCGGACGTGCGGTTTGCGCGGTACGACTCAATATTCGTATTTTAAGTGATGCGCGTGCTTCGTAAACGCGCGTGAGGGGGGTCCAAACGGGCCGAACGAAGACCGAATGGCCTGAAATCAGACGAAAAATACGGGTGAGTGATTTATGAAGTGGTCGAGCAGACATCACGTCAATTGGACGTGCCATGTGCCCGCGGTGACTGACAACACAGTTCTGGTGTCAAAAACGGCCAAAACGGGCGTCAAACGGTCAAATTCATCGCAGACGACCTCGGATTGAGCTGAAACCACCATGAAACATTATAATTATTATTCGTGACATGTACGCGTAGACAGAACGTCAATCGTACGTGCGGTTTGCGTGGTACGGCTCAATATTCGTGTTTTAAGTGATGCGCGTGCTTCGTAAACGCGCGTGAGGGGGGTCCAACCGGGCTGAACGATTTCAGAATGGCCTTAAATCAGACAAAAAATACGGGTGAGTGATTTATGAAGTGTTCGAGTAGACGGCACGTCAATCGGACATGCCGTGTGCCCGCAGTGACCGACAACGCAGTTCTGGTGTCATAAACGGCCAAAACGGGCGTCAAACAGTCAAATTCATAGAGGACTACCTCGGATTGACCTGAAACCACCGTGAAACATTCTAATTATTATTCGTGACGTGTACGCGCAGACGGCGCATCAATCGGACGTGCGGTTTGCGCGGTACGGCTCGATATTCGTGTTTTAAGTGATGCGCGCGCTTCGTAAATGCGCGTGAGGGGGGTCCAAACGGGCCGAACGAAGTCGGAATGGCCTGAAATCAGACGACAAATACGGGTGAGTGATTTCTGAAGTGGTCGAGAAGACGGCACGTCAATTGGACGTGCCGTGTGCCCGCGGTGACTGACAACGCAGTTCTGGTGTCATAAACAGCCAAAACGGGCGTCGAACGGTCACATTCATAGCGGACGAACTCGGATTGAGCTAAAACCACCGTGAAACATTCTAATTATTATTCGTGACGTGTACGCTTAGACGGCACGTCAATAGGACATGCGGTTTGTGTGGTACGGCTCAATATTCGTGTTTTAAGTGATGCGCGCGCTTCGTAAACGCACGTGAGGGTGGTCCAAACGGGCCGAACGATTTCGGAATGGCCTGAAATCAGAAGACAAATACGGGTGAGTGATTTATGAAGTGGTCGAGCAGACGGCACGTCAATCGGACGTGCCGTGTGCCCGCGGTGACCGACAACGCAGTTCTGGTGTCACAAACGGCCAAAACGGGCATCAAACGGTCAAATTCATAGAGGACGACCTCGGATTGACTTGAAACCACCGTGCAACATTCTAATTATTATTCGTGATGTGTACGCGCAGACGACACGTCAATCGGACGTGCGATTTTCACGGTACGGCTCAATATTCGTGTTTTAAGTGATGCGCGCGCTTCGTAAACGCGCGTGAGGGGGGTCCAAACGGGCCGAACAAAGTCAGAATGGCCTAAAATCAGACGACAAATACGGGTGAGTGATTTATGATGTGGTCGAGCAGACGACACGTCAATTGGACGTGCCGTGTGCCCGCGGTGACCGACAACGCAGTTCTGGTGTCATAAACGGCCAAAACGGGCGTCAAACGGTCAAATTCATAGGGAACGACCTCAGATTGAGCTAAAACCACCGTGAAACATTCTAATTATTATTCTTGATATGTACGCGTAGACGGCACGTCAATCGGACGTGCGGTTTGCGCGGTACAGCTCAATATTCTTGTTTTAAGTGATGCGCGCGCTTCGTAAACGCGCGTGAGGGTGGTCCAAACGGGCCGAACGATTTTGGAATGGCCTGAAATCAGACGACAAATACGGGTGAGTGATTTATGAAGTGGTCGAGCAGACGGCACGTCAATCAGTCGTGCCGTGTGCCCGCGGTGACCGACAACGCAGTTCTGGTGTCATAAACGGCCAAAACGGGCGTCAAACGGTCAAATTCATAGAGGACGATCTCGGATTGACCTGAAACCACCGTGCAACATTCTAATTATTATTCGTGATGTGTACGCGGAGACGGCACGTCAATCGGACGTGCGGTTTGCGCGGTACGGCTCAATATTCGTGTTTTAAGTGATGCGCGCGCTTCGTAAACGCGCATGAGGGTGGTCCAAACGGGCTGAACGATTTCAGAATGGCCTGAAATCAGACGAAAAATACGGGTGAGTGATTTATGAAGTGTTCGAGCAGACGGCACATCAATCGGACGTGCCGTGTGCCCGCGGTGACCGACAACACAGTTCTGGTGTTATAAACGGCCAAAACGGGAGTCAAACGGTCAAATTCATAGAGGACGACCTCGGATTGACATGAAACCACCGTGGAACATTCTAATTATTATTCGTGACGTGTACGCATAGACGGCACGTCAATCGGACGTGCGGTTTGCGCGGTACGACTCAATATTCGTGTTTTAAGTGATGCGCGCGCTTCGTAAACGCGCGTGAGGGGGGTCCAAACGGGCCGAACGAAGTCGGAATGTCCTGAAATCAGAAGACAAATACGGGTGAGTGATTTATGAAGTGGTCGAGTAGACGAAACGTCAATCGGACATGCCGTGTGCCCGCGGTGACCGACAACGCAGTTCTGGTGTCATAAACGACCAAAACGGGCATCAAACGGTCAAATTCATAGCGGACGACCTCATATTGAGCTGAAACCACCGTGAAACATTCTAATTATTATTCGTGACGTGTACGCGCAGACGGAACGTCAATCGGACGTGCGGTTTGCACGGTACGGCTCAATATTCGTGTTTTAAGTGATGCGCGCGCTTCGTAAACGCGCGTGAGGGTGGTCCAAACGGGCCGAACGAAGTCGGAATGGCATGAAATCAGACGAAAAATACGGGAGAGTGATTTATGAAGTAGTCGAGTAGACGAAACATCAATCGGACATGCCGTGTGCCCGAAGTGACCGACAACGCAGTTCTGGTGTCATAAACGGCCCAAACGGGCGTCAAACGGTCAAATTCAGAGCGGACAACCTCGGATTGACCTGAAACCACCGTGCAACATTCTAATTATTATTCGTGACGTGTACGCGCAGACGGCACGTCAATAGGACGTGCGGTTTGCGCGGTACGGCTCAATATTCGTGTTTTAAGTGATGCGCGCGCTTCGTAAACGCGCGTGAGGGGGGTCCAAACGGGCCGAACGATTTCGGAATGGCCTGAAATCAGACGACAAATACGGGTGAGTGATTTCTGAAGAGGTCGAGCAGACGGCACGTCAATCGGACGTGCCGTGTGCCCGCGGTGACCGACAACGCAGTTCTGGTGTCAATGTCGGGATCAGAAGGACCAGATATGAGTATACTCATGAAAGTGAAAGATTTTTTCATACACAACCATGGGGGAAGATTATAAATGTGTATAAAAACTGGCCATGTGCTGTGCGAAGTAAGCATCTGCCCAAATGGATCAAAACCGTCGCATGAAAGACCCAGCCTCACATTACGCACGTCAGCTGCAAAATCAGGATGTCGAGCATCAAATCTCTGCCATTCAAATCCATCTGCAGGATGAACCAACTCATCATTAGTCTTCTTTCTCTCGGTATCATGCCATCTCATTTTTATTGATATGTCATCAGACATAAAAAGATTCTGGAGTCTGGGGATCAATGGAAAGTGCCACATTACTTTCTGTGGAACGCGGGATGGTGTTCCATCAGATTTTGACTTCCAGCGGGATGTGCCACATTTTATACATTCATTTCGTTCAGCGGTTTCTTCCCAGAATAAACTACAATCTTTCGGGCAAGCATGAATTTTGTTCTAGAAAATCAATGTTCTTCAACTAACTTCCATGCCATATAGTGGTTTGAGGGAATATCTGAATCATCTGAAAGTAAATCCTTCAAGAGGGTAAGAATGTAATCGATTGCTGTATTAGAAATCCCATACATAGTTTTTCCATGAAAAAATCGGATTAAAAATTCCAGCTTTTTCATTTTATCGCATTGTCGATATACTGGAGTCGTGGCAGCATCATTCAATTTTTTCACCCTATCAATATCATCATTTTCACTAGATGCATCAGTTGTCCTCATATCGACGTCTTCTTGAGTCGAAATCCTTTCTTTTTCATGATGACGAATAAACGGAAACCGATCATCTAACAAATTCTCCATTCCAGTCCTTTCATTTTGATCATCACCAATTTGAGATTTCATTTTCTCCCCATTGTGATACCACACAAAGTAGTTTGCTTGAAAACCATTTTTGGTTATGTGGTAGCTGACTTCTTCACGACTCAACCAAGGTCTACCAACACAATTGGAACATGGGAAGTGTATGCGACCACTATTTGAAGCATTGTGAAATGCAAAATCTATAAATCTCTCCAAATTGTTTTGATAATCGCTTGAGATACGATCGGTTTCATACATCCAACTTCTGTCCATTCTGTAAAAAGAATTCATATAAGTCATTTTTTCATAAAAAATTCAATAGGATTGAACTTTAATAGAAAATACTTTTAAGTAAACGATAAAGGAAGAAAATAATCATGGTATCAACTACACATGTGAAAAAAACATACTAATGTGTTATTGAAAAAATGTAAAACCAACAAGAACTTAATGTGTTATCACATCAGAGCATGCCTCATCCCATAACCATATTAGTAGGGTACCCTCGTGGACAGCCCCGCCCACCCCCGTGGACAACCCACCCACCCCCGTGGACACCCCCTACCCCCTAGACAGCCCAACCACCCCCGTGGACAGCCCACCCACCCCCCTCGACACCCATTCTCCCTATGGACAGCCCCCCACCCCCTTGGATAGCCCGCCCACCCCCTGGACACCCCTACCCTCTGTGGCCAGCCAACCCACGCCCCCTGGACAGCCCGCCCACCCCTCCTTGACAGCCCGACCACCCCCGTGGACAGCCCGTCCACCCTTGTGGACAGCCCGCCCACCCCCGTACCCCCCTGGACACCCCGTACCCCCTGGGATAGCCCCGCCCACCCTCCCAAATAGCCCACACCCCCCTCCCATGCAACCCCACCACCACCACCTAGACATACCAACCCCCCTGGACACCCCACACACCCCTCCCCCACCAGGACACCCCACCCAGACCCCCAGGACAACCCACACCCCCTGGACAGCCCCGCCCACCCCCGTGGACAGCCTTTCCCACCCCCGTGGACAGCCCCGTCCACCCCCGTGGACAACCCACCCACCCCCGTGGACGCCCCCTACCCCCTAGATAGCTCAACCACCCCCGTGGATAGCCCACCCACCCCCCTCGACACCCCTTCTCCCTATGGACAGCCCCCACCCCCTTGGATAGCCCGCCCCCCTGGACACCCCTACCCCCTGTGGCCAGCCCACCCACCCCCACTGGACAGCCCGCCCACCCCTCCTTGACAGCCCGACCACCCCTGTGGACAGCCCGTCCACCCTTGTGGACAGCCCGCCCACCCCCATACCCCCTGGACACCCCGTACCCCCCTGGGTAGCCCCGCCCACCCTCCCAAACAGCCCACACCCCCCTTCCCTGCAACCCCACCACCACCACCTAGACATACCACCCCACCTGGACACCCCACACACCCCTCCCCCACCAGGACACCCCACCCAGACCCCCAGGACATCCCACACCCCCTGGACAGCCCCGCCCACCCCCGTGGACACCCCCTACCCCCTAGACAGCCCAACCACCCCCGTGGACAGCCCACCCACCCCCCTCGACACCCCTTCTCCGTATGGACATCCCCCACCCCCTTGGATAGCCCGCCCACCCCCCTGGACACCCCTACCCCCCGTGGCCAGCCCACCCACCCCCCTGGACAGCCCGCCCACCCCTCCTTGACAGCCCGACCACCCCCGCGGACAGCCCGTCCACCCTTGTGGACAACCCACCCACCCCCGTACCCCCCTAGAAACCCCATACCCCCCTGGATAGCCCCGCCCACCCTCCCAAACAGCCCACACCCCCTCCCCTGCAACCCCACCACCACCACCTAGACATACCACCCCCCTGGACACCCCACACACCCTTCCCCCACCAGGACACCCCACCCAGACCCCTAGGACAGCCCACACCCCCTAGACAGCCCCGCCCACCCCCGTGGACAACCCACCCACCCCCGTGGACACCCCCTACCCCCACAATCCATTATCCAAAACATATCAAATTGGTTTGAACACAATCCATAATTCCCACAATCCATTATCCAAAACATGTAAACGTTCACGATAGCCTCCCCCAACTCTGATTTACATGTTTTGAACACTCTCCTTCCAAACATATAATACAAAAACATTAAATAAGTCTTCACAAACACAAACAATATCCTATTTAGATATTAATTTCAATAATCAATTAAACCACCAACACTTGGAAAAAATCGATTCATTAAAACAACTACAACAATATGGTTGATCAAATTTTACCTATTCGTATGGGGGTGTACCTGTTGGGATGGGGGGTGCTGGTGTTCGGATTCGCGAGAGCAGTGGAGTCGGATGGGGTTCGCTAGAGCAGCAGAGCGAATATATTAGGGCTCTGTCAGAATGGGGAGAGGAGATCGCGATCTGCAATTTGGGGGAAACCTTTGCCAACGGTTTATAAAAACCGTTGGCAAAGGCACACATTTCCCAACGGTTTCAGTGAACCGTTGGGAAATGTGTGAGTTTAACACCCCTTTCCCAACGGTTCCAGTGAACCGTTGGGAAAGGGTCCACATTTCCCAATGGTTCACTGGAACCGTTGGGAAATGTGTTAGTTTAGCACCCCTTTCCCAACGGTTCCAGTGAACCGTTGGGAAAGGGTCCACCGAGATTCCCTTTGCCAATGGTTTTGTTAAACCATTGGCAAAGTCTCACTATACCAATGGTTTAAGTAAACCGTTAGTATACTACCGTTGGGAAAAGGCCAAATTCCAGTAGTGAATTTTCATGTTTTTTCCATCACATTGCATGGGATGAGTTCTGTGCCACATGACTGTATAAATGGCCACTAGAACTTTTTCTGAATATGTGGATTTTGAAGGAGGATTTTTTATTTTGAAAGGGTTTCTAAACTACATTTTGTGGTTTTAAATTAATTTTTCCTCAGAAAATTATTTTAAAGAAATGTGTTTCTTGTTTCAAGTGGGTTATAGTATTGAAAATGGGTGTTCTACCCCATGGGAAGTTTGTTTAAAAAATCCATTAAGATCATTTGATTTTATAAATTTTGATTATAATGAATGGTTTATTCTCAAATGGATTTCATGTTTTGATCAAAAATATGGTTTCATGGGTGAATCCAATGAATTAATTGTTATCATAGATTTTGGAGAATTTTGATCATTTACATTATTTTTTGTTGATTTCTTTCTACCTTGACAGTTATTAGTCAATTGGGTGTTTTATCATTCTCTTGGGAAATTACATTTCCTTCAAATTGTTTGGGAACTAGAATTTCCAAAACACAGTATAATGGATTGTATTTCCAAGGACCATCTAAAACCTATTAAATATTTTATTTGATGTGTAATGGATATATCTTATTTAAGGCCCCTTCGTATGTGTTATTTATCATTATTCCTCTCTAGTGATTGAATTTTGATTCATGATTTGTATTGTATAAGGTATCTTTATTAGAGATTGTTTTAGGAGGGAAGGTGTTGATATTTAATGATTATTTCCTTGGGAAACGTGGTTGTTATAAACATTGAAAATTTATCTAATGTGGCCCACCTCCTTTAGTGATTTGATGAGGGACCATAGGTAATTAAGTGGGATGTCAAGGGATTATGTCAATTCAAGATGATATTATGAACTAGTTAGTATCTCCAATGTTAATGATATGGCCTGGATAGTGGGTTTTCCCCGATGATACTAATTAGACTGATTCATGGGATATGTACATATCCTTTAATCTATAGGCATGTGGTTACACATTTTCATTTCTATTAATTGACCCATTAGTCTATAAGGGGTTTCCCTATGATATGTTTGTCCTGTTGTGACTTCTTAACTACAAATTACACATGTGAGTTTCCTGCTATTTGTATTATGAATTTGTGGATATGTTGGTTCTGTTATTCTTGATATTTGACAGTACATGGCATTTCAATGTGAAATTATTTCCACTCATTATTTATTTTATATAATTTTTTTACATATATATTTCCATGATCATTATCTGAAATTATTTTGTTTGTATTAGTTAACAAATAAAAAGGGATTTCTTAGAAGTGTTTTTTAAAGAGACTATATAATAGTGTCTTAAAAAATATTATTGTATTAGATTATGAATCTGTGGTTTTCAAAAATAGATGTTTTGAATTTTTTTAATGTATTTGATTTAATGGATTTTAAAATGGATTAGAAATAAGTGATTGAGTTTCAAAAGTAAGGTTAGTCCATTGAAGTGGTTTCCCTGGGATAATTTTTGTTTAATAAAAAATAAAGAGTGTTGGAATCAAATTTGATGAGTTTCTTATTCCCTTAAGGAAAGTCCAATGGAAAAAGATATTACTGTATTTATATTAAAATTAGTAGTAATAGAATATAAATTAAAATTTTCAACATTGACTCCCTTTTGGGATCCTACTGGTCCTTTTCCACCCACACCCTACATATGTCCTTGGTTATAGTTAATTTCCACTTTCCTCTCATGTGAATAAGAGTTTACCTATCCCAATTTAGGCTCGGGATGATTGGTTGATGAATGGTATGGGTTTCCCTCTACCACCCCTTTTACATATGTCTAGTTATGGTTTATAGAACCTAGGATTCATATTTCATTACAAAAAAGAGTGTAAGAGGGAACTTTAGGCAATGATTTGGTTTTTTATAGGGGAGGTAGTTATGGAGATAGAGGGATTTATTTCATTTTAATTTTGTTTTAATATTTCTTCCTACTTAGATTGAACTAAATTTATTTGTGGTCTTATTTATTTTTTCCTCTTATTTTTAGTTGATTTCACCTATTTAATATTTATTTTAATATTTTTAAACAATGTTGAAGTCATTCTCAAGTATTTGTTTTCAATACCTAAAGTCTAGTTTTTAGACCTTGGGGATGAGGAATTCTATTCACATATTATCGCGGGCTGAGCTAGACTGTATCTTAAATTGATTTATTGTATAATGGAAGAATAACATATTCCCCTCCCATATCCCCACCTATAAATATATTTGTAGTATTATGATGGGATGTAATGTTTTATAGTATTTAGGGTATTTTTATAAACAAATGTAATGGTATACATTTTTACAATACATTTATTTGTGAGCTACTGTGCTTGAGGTATAAGGAATATATATATCCAGATGTAGTGGTTTTATCTTCCCATAGGTGTATTTCTACGGTATGTGAATTCTTTATATTAATTAATGTAAACATAGGGGATTAAAAGAATACAATTTTTTATTACTATGATGTGACGATGATTATATTTTGGGTTTAAAAAGTTATAGAAATGGTTGTGATACAATTTCATGGGGTTCATGAGGACCTTTAATAGGGATAATTGCAATATATAAATTAGGTTTTGATTGAGAAAAGCCACATGAGTATTGGAAATATATTACATCACTATATATGTTAGTTTTATATAGAATTTATTACTTATTTTAGTTATTTTGTTAGCACTTTATAGTGATGATTGTATAATAGTAGCACACTTTTTTAGGTGAAGTGTTATTTTAATTTATTTACTCAATGGGATTTTATATGCTTCTTTCATATTTTTCAAAATAGGTTTTATGGATGAAAAAATTGACTATAAATTTTATGATCACCCTTTATATATATCTATATATATATATATTATTTTTAAGTAAGTATGAAGTATTTGTTGATTATTCAGGATATTACTAGTCAAGGGTATTTTTTTGTAGCTATTGGATCTTCGTAGTGGCTACAGAGGATCAATTTTTTATTTTTATTTATATTTATTTGTATTAAATTACATTCATATATTATTATTTCTTATTTATTTATTATGTGAAAGAGTTTTTTGGTTGGTTTTATAATATCGTCACTTATGTTTCCATTTTTTTATTGTAATGCCTCCTATTTGGGTGATTATATGCAGATGGTTCCAGTCACTAGCCTCTGTCTTATTATAGGCAAGCTTCAGGTTTCATTATTATAATTTCTATATTGAGATATGAATTTTTTTTATGTCTTTGAAATTTTTCTATATTTATTTCTAGAACGATGCACGGATAAGACAATCGATTCTAAGGCCAGGTGCATCCTGAATGAATTTTATAAAAATATTAAATATATTTACATTTTTTCATGAGAATCATCTTAAGAAAAATAGGATAAAATATTAAATGAAATATTGAATCAGAAATGATATACCACAATTGAGTCTGGAATGCGGCATTACCCTGGGAGTGACTTAAAATGGGTCAGTGTGGGGTGTTCTAAATCCTCTCTCATCAGTAGTACATTCAGTGAAATAAATAAATAAATAAATAATTAATTAATTACCTCATTTTAACACAATGTTATTTTTTTTGAATACTAATAGGGCTGAATTTTTAAGGATATGTCTCATAATATTTGATTGTCCAATTAAGCTCTATTTCCTATTTCCATTGGGGGATCACATCGGCAGTTGAAGAAATGTCAGGTCAAAACATATCAGGAAGAAGTTAACGCAATGACTTCTCTTGATCATTGGTGGGAAATTTCCTCATCAACAAATGATCGAAAAACCATATCATAATACAACAATTTTGATTTATTCCATTTTATAATATTGATCGATTAGATCATTCCTTTTTCAGGGATATTTTCAAATTTTGGCCAATTGTGTGTTCTTGAATATTGAAATCATAATTTATTTCATTAGTTTTTAAACACATAACTCCATTATTGATCATTATCTAAGAAAAATTTGACAATAATGATATAAAATTTTTATGGCGCTTTTATTACAAGTCTTCTACGAGTTCATCACTGATGGGACACCGTGATCCTGGTGCGACATCGTCTGGCGGTATAATGCCCAATCGTACCCTAAAAAATGTGAAAATAAAGAAACAAAGAATAGATCAATGAATTATGAAGAAATAAAGGATATTGATGGGTAATGTGAGCTGGTTTTTATGACCATATTATGAATCCATGAAGGTATCATGTTTTGTGGTATATATAATGTAGACTGAGACCACTGATTAGAAAACGGAGCTGATTTCTTATGTCATATTGCCATAATTTATGATCCATGGATAAATCTACAAGTAACAGGTTGATATGGGGCTATATCTAAAGGTGAAAAAGTAGATTTAATGAATGGGAATAGAATATGGAAAATCTAGTGAAAACCAAATTGCAGGATGTGTATAGGGATAAACACACGACATGTACACCCTCAGTGAAGATTGTTTCGATTTTTGGGAAAGTTAAGGATGACACAAATTTTTCCATCCTACATGTCATGAACACCTTCCCCAGATGTAAGTCCCATGTAATGGATCACACAACAGGGAACTTGTTACATGTCCAAGTACATGGTCGTATACCTGATTACACGGATATAGGGTCTTGTATATGGAAATAACATACATGACATAGCCTGATCCCTGTTATTCTAGACACACCATGTAGTACACCTATAGGGAATGTACAACAACATGGGATGATAACAATGGTTCAGCTAAAGAAATGGTTAGGTGGTGGAGTGGGACCACAGGAATTGGGGTCCCCTCACACGTTGTGTACCCCTTGATACCTATTGAAGAAACTTCATGGTTCCATATATCATTATTTTAAACATTGATTTTGGCCAATGAGTAGCCTATCCTAAGTGTTTTCACCAAAAAAGTGATGGTTCCCTAGGTTTTATATTTAGATATATGAAGTAAAATCTTCTTAGAATAGTTATTATTTAAAAGATTCTTTATGATGATAGTGATCTGGAAGAATCATTAGAGACTATTGAGTTGTACAATCTTGTAGAGTAGGGGAGTGGAGTCCTCAAACATTTGATTGGAACCCACCTTCAGCATGGGTACATGTCATCTGTAACTAACATACATGTGGAACCCCTGACTTGGTAGATTGTAGGTCCTCATTGACCAGAGTAGAACCCCATGTTTTACTAGGACACAAGTCATCTACATCCGAGGGAACCCCCTGCCACCATGTAGGGCGTGGGTACTCAATGGCTAGTATAAAACCCCCTATTGTACCATGGTGTGGGTTTTCAACTTCTTGAGTGGAACTATGTATCATATAAGGTCTGAATTTTCGATGACCAATGTTGTACACCCTATTATATTAGGGAATGGGTCCACGAATTCTGAGTTGAACCCGTTATTTTATAGGGAATGGGTCCTCAATGACCAGAGTGGAACCCCCTATTATATCAAGGAATGGGTCCTTGACCTATAGAGTAGAACCCCCTACCCCCATTAGTATTGGTGCAGGTCCTCTACCTTCCGAGTAGAACCCCCTATTAGATAGTATCTAGGTCCTAATCAACACTATAGAGGAACCCCCCATCAAAGAGGGTGTGTGCCCTTTATAGATACTATTAGAGTGTAACCCCAATATGTACTAGGGTGTTAGTCCTCGACGTCATGTTTATGGCCCCTCGACTATTTGACATTATTATGATGCACTGTATGACTTAGAACGTTACATATGGGAAGACATGTAAGATGTTGGGCATCATTGAAGGACTTTTGTAACTTTTGGATACTCTTTTTTAGGCTGAGTTGTGAGATATAGATCCCCATAATCTCTAATTAGGGCTTCTTTTGATAGGGAATATATATATCCTTCTATATTTTCACCATGTATTTTATTACACTCTTCAAATATAGGGGATGGTGAAAATGTTATGCAACAAGATTTCTGTATTTATCTTCTCATGGTTTTATGTTCCTACTCTCTTAATATAGATGGTGATGACTGAAAATTTATTTCATCTACTCACCTTGTGGGTCCCGTTGTGCTTAGGAAATAGTACATTCACTATTTGTTTGGGCTAAGATTTTCTCTTTGACTAAACCTTGCATCAAAATTCATTATCTTTTTATTGTATCTCTTAAAAATACCCCTTCATCTTTTGGGGTGTCCTACTTGGTATGTATATACTCACCCTTCCATTGTCTTTTCCCTCATATTTCATACTTATTAAAACCACAAATAGGTCAGCGGTGACATTAAAGGATCTTAGGGATACCTAATACATTCGACCACATATGAAGGTTTTAGCTTGGACATATTGAGTAGGGATCTCTCAATAGATTAATTTTATAGTTTTTTCAGGTTTGGAAATATTTTGGGTTGTGCATGTTTTTTTATCCATTACTTATTAGTTTTCTCGATTTTACTTTTTTACACCAAAGTAGTTATGGATGTTTATATTACCTTATAGCTATATTGAATCTTTTACTTTTTCCTTATTCACTTTTTCATTGAGATAACTAAGTGTTTTTATATAGGTATTGAGGCAATGGACTACGCAATTTTAGATATGCATTCATCAATAGTCACCACCTTTGGCCTATAGAGGTTGGATTGAGGGTTTTTGTTGCTCTAGCCCCATCTTGGGTTAGGTCAAGATATATTAGTATCAAAGAATGTTCAATACTTGGGATGTTTTTTTGGAATTGTACCCATAAGATGATTTGGTTAGTTTTATGGAAATTTTATCAAAGTGCCTCAAGTGAGGCTATAAGGATAGGGAGTATAGTGATGGTGTGGGTGGCCAAAGTAACTATTCACTAGGACCACGAATACCTATTGGTCGACATGGAACACTGAGACATTTTTTCCAGGGATTATTGGTAAATGCATCATATTGGATTGATTCTATGGTTATCCTTCTTGAGTAATCTCCCCATTAGTGTTATATATTTTTATATGATCATCTAACTATGGTACATAATGATAAATATTAAGATGCCTCTATGATTCTAGATTGCCACAATACTAGTTCTGGATCGTGATGATAATATGACAAGCAATGAGGCATCGGTTCATGGTACATCAAGCAAGACCATTCTTCAAGGTGGGAATGAAACAATACCTCCACATGTTCAGTAGAAGATCATTCAAGTATAGTATATTTGATATTTTCATAAGCTTAGTGCACTCTAAGAGTCCCAGTGATGAAGGAAGTTAAGGTTCCACATTGATCTAGATCTTCTAGAACCTGTGTATTTTCTCTATTTGGTGGTTCATGTCATCGGGCCCATCCATAAACTGATAGATCAATTAGTGTGACTTGTAGCTACTCTTTTCCTTATAGTAGTTGGGAATTGGTGGAGTCTTGTTATAAAGATTCAGATGAGTTGACACTGTGATGGACCAACATCCAATAGATATATTATGAGGAGTAATACTCCTACAAATTTCAATCATCATGGACCCATGAGGTTATGGTTTTCTATTTGGGGGTGATAAAAAGGGCTGACTAAACTGCGAGGTTCACTGACCATATGTAGTACTCTCTTGACATGATTTGGGCTGACTAATTCTGAGCATAGATGACTTATAAAGGAATTTGTGGAGATATTCGTTCTAGTGTAGTTCCCTTGTCAATCCGCACATATTTTGGGGGGGTTTTAATGGGCACTGGTGGAAGAGATATTTATCCAGAGGGATGATTGACATCTAGAGTAGGTTGTGGGTACCTCAGAGCTGAGTCGTATGTAGTATCCAGTAGATTCTAGGTGCCAGGATCTCAGCATTGGAGACCTACCCATGACCAGACATAGGCATGTGGTCATAAGTAGCATAGAGAACCATAGCCGCATGGAGAGGGTCAATTCTTTACTTGTGACGGGTGAGGTCACATAGTGAAAGGCTACCCAGCCAGATGTACTGACCAACATAGGTAGGTAATTGATTGACCACCATGGAAATTGTAGTGTCGTGATCATGGTTTTCCCAAGCGCGGAAATGGTGGTCCCTTGGGATCCATATATGGAAGATGGGAATGAGGAGATCTGGGTGGGGAACAATTATATGATATCCTTCCACTAAAACCACTATACGGCCCATGTTAGGCTTATGGAGCTGGTGGTCAGGGCCACCGATAGTTTCATGCCTTGGAGTTTTAGGATCCCACAGTGCATAATATGATAAGATGTATAATTTGTGTGTTTTCTACTCTTTCTTCTATATTAGTATACATTATTTCCATTCATTCCATTAACTTTATGTATCTAGTGAAAGATATGAAGCTCCCTATTGGGGCGCCATCCCAATAGCTTCATCTTGAGGTTCTTATTGGGAATTTATCTTCTATATTGTTTATCTTATGGAAGTGTGAGCTTCCACATGGTGAATAGAGGTACACATGGAGACTATTTGTCATCAGGAAGGAACCATATGACATTATATTTGGTATGAATCATCTATCCATGATTTGATCCATGATTGATTATCATCGCAGTCAAGTCATTTTTCTACACACAGGGGTGGAAGCATTCTCTTTTTCTGGTGAGAGAGATATCATGAAAATGAAGAAAACAATTGTGTGTAGGAGGTTGCATCCCATCAACCATAATTTAGTATGTATTTATTCATGGCGAAGAATCCTGTTTAGGCATTTGGGTTCCTTTATTATGGGAGTATTACATGGAAATCTTCCATGAGGATGTTATGGGACTACCTTCAAGGTGTGAGATGGTTTTCTTCATTGAAATGCATCCCCAAAAGTTCTAATATCTTATGTGGAATATTGTATTAACCCTATTGAGAACTAAGAGATGTGGTTGTAGTTGGAGGTCCTTCAAGAGAAGGGTTTAATTAGACCAATTGTATCCCCTAGGCATCCCTAGTGTTGTTCATGAAAAATGAGAATGAGATTTATTGGCTTTTAGTGGATTATCTTCACATGATATAGGCCATGATAAAGAACATATACCCCATTCTATGGATCGAATAACTCTATTACCAGTTTCAAGAAATGTTATGGTTCTCTAAGATTGATCTTTGGTCTGGATACCACCATCTTAGAGTTTGTGGCACTGATATTCAAAATTTATAATTCCAATTTTCCTATTAACACTATGAGTTCATATAGATGAAATTTGGTGTGACAAATTCTCCCAACATGTTTATGGATTTGATGAACTTTTTTCCCATCCAGATGTGGACCATTTTGATGTTTTATTCATTTAATACATACTCATCTACTCTGAATCATAGAAGGTGCATGTAGATCACTTGAGGATGGGTCGAGATTTTTTTTGAGAGAGCCATATTTATGAAAAGATCTCAATGTTCTAGTTATATATTCCTAAGGTTATCTTTCAACGGAATGTAATTTCTATTCATGGTTTATCAATGGACCAAGAAGATACTGATGAATTGATTTCTTCAAATCCACCCAAGAGCATGTCATAGGTTCTTATATTTCATTATCATGTGGGGTACTATAAGAGGTTTGTGGCATACTTCTCTTGAATAAAAGCCCCTTTGACCACCCTGATGTGGAATCAGAATCAGTTTACTTGGACTATGTATTTCCAAAGGTTCTTTAAAGTGTTTTGGTTGAGGTTGACGTGTGCTCCTATGTTGAGTCTTCCAGTGGAGGGTGAGGACTACATAGCATAATGTAATTATTTGGGAGATGGGATCGACTATGTATTGACGTAGAGGAAATTATTTCTCACATTTGTTACAATATAGTTGAGACCACAAAATAATAACTACATGACTCATGAACTAGAGATGTTTGTGGTAGTATTCTCCCCAATGATGTGGAGAATCTACCTTCTAAGGGAGGATGTTCCGGATTATTCGGAACACTAGTGTCTCAGGTACATATTCACATAGATAGACTTGAACATGAGATAATAGCGCTAGTTGGAGTTCCTATAGGATTATATCTCTAAGATAGTATGTATTCCATGGAATGGAAATGTAAGATAATATTCCCTTTATTGGAAGTCCCATGCTCACTTGATGTTGGAGGATTTAGAAAAGTTGTCCTACTTGTAGATGAGCCCGGTGGAGTAGGAAGGTATAACTTTTCTATAATCGGTAGTGTTGAACCCTCTTATTCTCTTGCATGTGAGAGAGTCTCAGATGGTATACATCGACTTTGAGGTCTTATGAGGCCATATATCCACGGGGGACTCACTATATGGATATTATGGATGAGGGAATCACACCATCCTTTTATAGGGACGGACATGAAGGTCACTGTCACATGGATTCCATGGATAGAAAATATGCATGATGAAATATGAGAAATAGTTGACAAACTCATGAAGTCGTAACACTTACTTTCTATTAGGGATTAGAGTTTAGTGGATGGTTTGGGAAACTCTAAATATATAATATCATTCAAATTCATGGGGTTCTTTGGATGATTGACAATGACCATGATGACAACTTTACATCACATTGTGGAGAGGCCTGAAAGAGGTATTCCGTAACCTAATGAGGATGAGTAATCCTTTCACCCAAAAATATGGATAGACCAAGGGAACTGTCTATTTGTTGGAGGATATGTTGAGAGCTTTTGAGTTGGTCTTAGTTTGGAGTTGGGAGGATCTCCAATCCTTGGAAGAGTTTGTGTACATCAAACATTACCAATCAACCATCATCTTAAAACATTTTATGTCCTTGTACGATAGACTCTGTAGGTCAGCCTTATACTGGATAGAGATCAGTGAGACATCACTTCTAGTTCCAGAGATATAGAATGCGATGATGGGTAAATTAGAGGTCATCTTTGAGCGGATGAGGATGTACATTATCGGGGAATAATCTTACATAGATCTTCTTCATAGACCCATGGAGTTAAATTGAGAATGCCATATTTTTGTAATAGTATCTCAATTATGAGTATTTAATAGGTTCATCTTGGTAGGAAAGATATCTAAGAGGCCCATTGGTCCATTTGAGATCATTCATAGGGTTGGAGATGTTTCATACTACCTCTCTCTACCCCCATAACTTGAGTAGGTGCACAATATCTTACACATTTTAGAACTAAGGAGATACTTAAAAGGCCCCCCAAAAATTATTGACTTGGGCAAGTTGGACATCCAAGATGGATCCACGTTTGAGAAGAACATTTTAGATATTGAGGATCTAAGGGAGAGTACACTACATAGATAGACCATCCACATGGTTAAATGTTATGTAAACATAAGAACATGTTGGAGAAGACCTGGGAGCAGGAGAGGCAATTGTGGGCTCAGTATACTTAGTTAATTTCTTAGTTTTTTTTCAGGGTCAAAAATATTGATGAAGGAAATGATATAGAGACCTTTTTCCTTATAATATGTTGATATATATATATATATCCATATCAAGATATTATGACGTCCTCTGATTCTGAGGCAGAATGATTCAAAAATAATTTTATAAAAATAAAAAATTTGATTTATATTACATGTGCATGATTCTTAAATAAAATATAATAACTCTTAAATAAAATCTTGGATTGTAAATCTGATACGATGGTTGAGTTTTGAACATAATGTTTACCCTACGTGAGACCTAAATTGGTTGGCACGAGGCGTTTGGACTCCTTGCTAATTGGTGGTACATTTAGTGAAATAAATAAATAAATAATTTGTTAATTTATTCATTTTAACAATTTCAAATATTAAATTTGAATACTTATATTTATAATTGTGTAGGGTTAATCTCATAATCCCTGAATTGCCGATGGCACTCTCCTTCCACCTCCCATTGACATGTCACATCGGATGATGATGAAACATCAAATCAAATCTGATCAGGACATAGTGAAAAAAATAAATTCTCTTGATTATTGGAAAACACATTCATCATCAACAACTGATCCAAAAACTAGATAGTAATTTTCAATTGGTTTCTTATTCCCTTTTATTAAATTTATTGAAAGATTCATCCTTGTTCTTGAAACAGTTCCAATTGTGGCCAATTGGATAAACCAGAGTACTAAAATATTAATTTATTTAATTATATTCTAACCCTTGAGAATTGTTCTAGATTGTTGGTGAAGAACAATTGGACAACGATAGTATAAATCTTTTTATGGTCCTTTTCCCACATTTATTTTTTGCATTCAAAATTTTTATGACTTGTGGTCCAAGATTGACATTATTGGGATTTACAGAGTCTGATTTGACCCCCAACACCATGAAAGATCATTATCATGATCATTGAGATATGATTTAATGCCATATATGGGATGTTGGAGTGACATGAGAGATGTTTTTGAAAATAACAGTACAAATCCATGATGGTGGAAAGCACAGTGGCATGTGAAACATATGATTAATCCTTGGACAAACAATCATAGATGATTTCTAGAAAGAGAAATACAAAATATGAAATCCCTAGATAGATTTTTAAATTTTGGGTGGAGATAGGGGTAGACATAATGCATGGAAAAAGTATTGTAGGCCTTGTAATTGGATCAAGAAAATCTAGAGAGAACCCCACTACATGTCATTAAAATGGATGAACACACAGTGTGTATCCCCTTAGTGGTGGTAGTTTGGGTTTTGGGAAAAGATAAGGATGACACGGTGTGAGGCCCTCCTATACACCGTGTACCCCTTCCCTAGATAGATATCCCATTGAATGGATCACATGGGTGGGAACCCCACGTGGAATCAGATAGCCAGGTTCATGGTTGTGTACCAGAGTACACGGACAAGGGGCCCAGTTCAAGGAAATTAGGTCATGTATATTGAAACAACCAAAATGATATTGGATAGTCCAAATTATCATGTACATGACACTTAGTCTACCAATACAACATGTATTATTACATGTGATATGATTTGTGTGTTGGCCCAGGACACAACCAATCAGGGGAGTGGTACCACTCATCATCTAGGTCCCCTCGCACATAGTGTACCCATTGATGTCTTTTGAAGAAACATTAGGGTCTCATATCCTCTTTTAGGAATGTATATTTTATCCCCAGGGTAGCCTACACTAGGGCTTTTACAATAGAATTTGATGTTTCCATTGGTTTGTGATTTAGAGATACAATGTGAAATTTTTGGGGCATGTCACTTATTTAGGTGATGCTTAATGATGAAAATGATCAGGTAGAATCCATAGATACTACCAAGTTATTCAATCTAGTATATCTGAGTAGTGGAGTCCTCTACCATAAGAGTGGAACACCTCATCTGCATGGGTGCGGGTCCCCTATAGATTCATTCCTAGTGTAACCACACAACTTGGTAGGGCACGGGTCATTGAAAACCAGAGTGGTATCCCATGTTGTACCAAGGCATGGTTCATAGACTTCTCAATGGAACCCCCTACCAGGCATAGTGCTTTGTCCTCAATAACAAGAGTGGAATAACCTGTTATATAGAGGAAAATGTCCATAACTTTTGAGTGAAACCTACTATCAGATAGGGTGAAAATCATAGATGATAAGACTGGACCCCATGGTATACCATGGAAAGTGTCATCAACTTCTGAGTGGAACCCCTTCTTAGATAGGGTGTGATTCTTTAATGACCAGAGTTGAACCCCCCTATTTTACCATGGATCTAGTCCTCGACATAAAGAGTCAAACCCCCTATCATATATAAAACGAGTCCTCTGCCTTCTAATTAGAACCACCTATCATATATGGCACATTTCCTCATGATCAATAGAGTGGAATACCCCTTTGGAATGGGTGTAGGTCATCTACATATACTATCAGAGTAAAATCCCCATTTATAATTGGGTTTGGGTCCACTACTTCATGTTTGTTTCCACTTGACGATGAGGAATACTGACGAGGCATGGTAAGACATATTCAGTTACTTCTAAGCAGACACATGAGATTTTGGTCGTCATTTATTGAATTTTGGAGCTATTTGATACTCTTATTCTTGGGATGATCTTTGAGATAGACATACCCTTACTCACTTGTTTGGGATTATTTTTAATGAGAATATATATATACATATATATATATATATATATTTCTATATCGATGCAAAATATTTGGTTACTCTCCTTCCACAAGAGACGGAGAACATATCTAGAAGGTTACAATCACTCTTGGTTTGGGTTGAGCTATTATCATTGATTGTATCTTGCATTTGATGTCTTTTTTCTTGTTTTATCTCTTACTAACCCCCCATTCATCTATTGGGTTGTTCTACTGGGTATGATTGTACTCACCCCTATATGAGTTTTTCAGACACCTGACATGTCTAGTGTAGATTATGTAAATGTCGACGATGATATCATAAGAGATTAGGGATACCTGGTACGTTGGAAGGTGTATAGTGGTCATTGCTCACATATTTTGATTAGGGATATCTTAGAAGATTACCTTTTCAAATTTGTCTAGATGGTACATATTTCTTGTTGGGAATGTATTTTCACTTTTTAGTTTTCATTTTGTATTGTCATACTCTTGTAAACCTTATAGGTTATGCATACTTGGATTACCTTATTTCTATATTTCATCTTTTACACATTACAACTTCACATTTTCATTATTATGGATATTTGTGTGTGTTTAGGTAATTATGAAAAGGCCTCCATGAGTTTAGACATCCCTTTGGCACTGGTCACCACCCATGGCCTATGGAGGTGGGCTTGAGATTGTTGCGGCTCGAGACCCGACTTGGTTCAGGTCATGAAATTCTATATTTTCATCCAATTAGGGGTACCTTTGGAGATACGGGGTAATGAAACTGTGATAATACAATTAAAATGAATTAATATATAATTTAATTTATTGAGTTATAGGAATTAGTGAACAAATACTAGGAGAATTGTGATAAGTGATTAAATTTTCCCAATACATCACTATGGGATGCCCATATTCATCTTGTGAAGAAGAAACATAGGAAAATGAGTCTTTTCATAAATTATCAGGAACTTATCAAGATCAAAATCATGAAAATGAATCTTATACCTCATATTTTTGATTTGGTTGAAAAATTCCGAGGAGCTAATGGATTTTTAATGATTGACCCTTGATCTTAATATCATTTATAAAGAATCAAAAAGGAGAACATATCTAGAAAAAAAATATAAAATATGTATAAACATTATGACATTATAGTTATTCCATTTGGACATACCTATTCGCCTTCAATATTACTGGGTCTCAAAAAATATATTCTTTTGATATTACCTTGATTAGTTTCTGTAAGATGTTATTGAATATTTTCTTATTTATACTATGGAAAAGGAAGTGCATGAATATTTTTTTTATGATTTTACTAACGACCGTGAGGAAGGATATATGTATGCAAAATTTATTAAGTATGAATCCATGATACATAAATTATCATTCATGTGTCTTGTGATCATGAAGGAGGGGATATTTTCTAACCTTAAGATATTGAATTAAGTGAACAATTTCCTTGGCCAACAATGATGACAAGAATCTATATTTATCATTAGGTAGATGGATACTATATATGATTTGTGTGATATTTATCAGGTATAATAAATCCAGATACTAAGTTGACACAGAAACGATCCATATTCCTTTGGATGGACAAATATGAATAATATTTTATGGAAGTGAATAGAATATTGTACAGTGCACATATGCTAACGCTAAACTATTGTGTAAAAGGGTTAGTGATTTATTCTGATGAGTAAATTATTGTACTGGGATGTGTTCTCGTGTATAGTGAAATTGAATTTTATTTTGTGTGATTTTAATTGAAGGTTTGGGATCAAAGTTACCCATCACATGATGTGTAGTTACCAGTGAAAATTCTTTATTTGAAGTTAAATAGTAATTATCATTATGTTGAAAGGTGTGACATATATACTGATTAAAAAATATTTTATTATATATTCATATAGATATAGAGATTAATATGTTAAAAATACAATGTTTAGAAATGGTTAGAGATTATCTCATACCAATACATTATCTTCCATGGACTGTGAACAAGGGGGATTATGCCTTGAGTCAAAAGGAAAATTTTAGGTTTTCTACGTTAAGGGTCAAAAATGACAAATAGTAAGGTAATTTTAGATAAAGGATCTTGAAATCATGATAACAGTCAAAAAATAATATCTTTCTCACATGAATATATAGCACGATATTTATTTGAATGTTAAATAACCATTGAAAGATGATGTGGATCTACAAAAGATGGTAAAGAATTTTCCTTCATTTAGTCATGATAGTGATGAAATGACAAGGTTCATTAATAGAGTATGTATCATGTCAATACCAAAATTTATGAATGATCAATTATATAATTCTAATAGTTCATTATTGTTTATTAATCCTCTAATAATGATGATTTTTCAATATCGTAGAGTTTTTTTCAATTTGTGATAACATGAAGATGGATATTGTGGAGTATGTATCTTAGTGATTGGTATGTAATAGTCTTGAGGCTAAGGGACTAAATTCTTAAGGGATGTTAAAACAAATAGCCTTAATTGAGTGGATATTGAAAACATCATGATGTATTTCATCATTCTACCCCCTAAGATATAGGAATGTTATGATGTTATTTGGGTATTAGATGATTTACTTAAAAATTTAGAACATTTAATTAATATTAGAGAATATTTCCACTTGATTAGAACACCCGGTAATATGTCAATGAAGTGGTGAGGTTTCATGGAGTACTTCTCGAATTTGTTTCTAATTTCGATATAAGGATTTCATTGATGTTTTGGAGAAAATTTCAGAAACATGGGAAAATAGATTTGACCTTTAGCGCTACATTTTATCCATAAATAGATAGTTAGTCTGAGTGGATCATTCATGACCTTGAATATATATTAAGAGTTTTCTATGTGGATTATGAAGTAGGTTTCGATCAAAAACTTCATCTGGTAAAATTTACTTATGAGAATAGCATTCTCCCAAGAATTTGTATGTATCCTTATGAGGATATTTATATGAATAAGTTAAGAACGTCAACATTCAAATATTAAGTGGGAAAAAATATATTTGAACCTGATATAACTAAATAGATGATAGATAATGTTAGATCCATTCAAAAAACATTAAACTATCTTAGAGTCGATAGAGACATTATTCCAATAATCATCAGTGAGATCTATACATCAATAAATATGATAAGTTGTTCCTTAAAATATATCCTTAGAAGAAGGTTATAAGATATAGAAATAATGGAATGATTATCCAATGTTATATCAGTCCCTGTAATAATTTTTTTCACATCGATGTGGTATCTTACAGCTTGGTGCTTCCTCTAAACCTATCTCTTGTTCATGATACATTCCATGTATCTATTTTGAGAAAGTATATGCATGATCCTTCACATGTACTGAAATCAGAGGGCAGACTATTTGAGGATGATATTTTTTATGATGTGTAAATAGTAAAAATATGGGATTGTATGGATAATTTACAATAGAATTTGATTAATTACCTCATTAAGGTTATATACTAGATTCATAAATTTTAATAAGTCATATGGGAGCCATAGAATTTCATGAGGCACAATTATCAATAGTTTTTTATATTAGAGTTAGAAACTGTTAAGGGATGTATTCTTATAATAGTGAAGAATGTGATACCCATAGATTTACGAATATATTTATCTTTTATAAATACATGATTTTGTTATTTATGAAGTCACAAAACTTGATAATAATGTGATTAATGGTAATAAATTATATAATGAAGAATATTTTACAATATTAAAATGAAATATAAATTTCAAAAATAATTTTTAATACACTTCAAAAATACTACTTATCCTAATGAAATGTTTTGAAATATTTTTTTATGGATTATAAGACTTACATTGATATTAATTCAAAATATTAAACATATTGAAAAGTGTTTTTTACACTAGTATAAATTGAATTTATTGGTCATCAATTAGAAAATAATAAAAATAAATGAACTTGAAGATGTTTTCCGAAATAAAAAATTTATGCATCTATGTTATTTGTATAAATAAATAAATTTATTTTTTATTGATTAATTATTTTAATGGTTTTTTATATAATAATAGAATCTTATTTGTTTATAATCATCCAATGGTTTTATATCAGCAAGGAATTTTATTAAATTATTTTTTATGAATATATTTTTCTTAAAATATATTTTGTTTTGTTTTTCATGTTAATTTCAAAATGAACTTCTAAAAAATTTAAAAATTAAATTTTATAAAATTATTTCCACATTAAAAACTATAATGTCAAAATTTGGTAATTAGGTCACTTTAATTTTTTATCTAAATGAATTGTAACCATGATAAATCATTATTGTTACAGTAAAAGGTAAATGGGTTAATGAAGGGTAAACTAAAAGATTAGGGTTCAAATAAATTAAATAGTGGACTAATCCAATTGGTTGAATGGATTTATAACATACCATATATAATATTATAATTTTGGTATTCTTGGTACCACTTTTTCTTCAATATGATATTATTTGATTTTAATGTTTTAACTATTTACAAGAGTTCCACTGACCTCACATATAAAAGGGAACCATCGATCATTACATACTCATATATTTTGATCCATATTGTTCAAAATTTAGTTTTCCAAACATCTTATTATCTTCCCACCCTATGTCTTAGTGCTTCATCACTTCCCAAAAAACAAAACATTTAAGTAATAAGTTTAATCCAAAGGTTGTTTCAAAATGAAGAGGTAATTATATTTACTAAACTATTTTGATTTTATTTATTCCTTAATATCAAATAAATTGTCACGACAGGTTCACTAGGGCCCATTCCATGACTACCCCAAGCATTCCTCCCACAGGTCAGGGGTTGGAGACTATTGTCTATTAGGTAAATCCTAGAAAGGGGAGGCATTTTACTTAGTACCTATACACACGCACATGACTCCAAGAAAATGTTTTGAAACTGAAAACATTGGGTAAATAGGTATGAATCCCACTAATAAAACCACTTAATGGAACAACACAAAATAGAAAAGTAAAGGGTCAGAATACAAGCCAAAACTAAAATAGAAAAGTAAATTCTCTAGGATCTTGTCATGAGAAAACCTTATCAGAAGGGTAGGTACAGTAAGCTGTCTAAATGTCATTGAAGCATACCACATCTGACAGGTCACCCAAAATAATCACCAATCTCAGGATCATCAAGGACTCCTTTAAATATATTGATCCTCTTCACAAGACATGACACGTTCAAGCGAAGTTTGTTCCGGGGTGAGTAATACAATACTCATTAGAACCTCAAACCACAATGTTAAACCACAATGCAAGATACAAGGAAGACTACCAAAGAGGTACCTGAAGTGTAGAATCTAAGAATTACTATCAAGAGAGTGACTAGAGTCATCTCACATAGTTATATGTCAACAAAACATTTAACAAGAACACCTAACCATACTCTTAAATGATTCCAAGGCACATGGTCTCATCCACAGCCAGTCATATGGTTCCACATGTAGCTTGATCGATTTTATGAGATATCGCTCCTCGATCTATCTGAAATTAAGCATATAGAATAGTGATACTAAATGTTTATAAGATAACATCTGGTCTCAATACATGGAAAAGTTACCTGAGACATCTGGTCTTGATAAGTCGATGAGTCTCGATATAACAACAACTACTTAGCCACGTGATTCTGCTCAACACATATTCAAATCCAATGAAAAATATTATCTCTACATGAGACTCACTCCACATATTCACTAAATACCTACTCTACATCTTTTTAGTAGACATTATCCACTCTCTCTCAAAGGAATAACTCTACAACCTCATAGGGGACCAACTCCACACAATCGTAGGGGACCAACTCTACACCCACATAGGAGACCCACACTACGTCCTCATTGGAGACCAACTCCATGTCATCATAGGAGACCAAATCCACATCATCACTAGAGACCTAACCTATGCTCTAATTGAATATATACTCCTTGCACTCGTAGAAGAAAAAATTTTCACCCTTACAGGAGACTAACTCTGTGTCTTCGTTGGAGACCAACTCCACATCATTGGAAAATCCAGTCATATGATTCCATACATAGCGCACTCATAACGACATCACGAAATCCATGATTGAAAATATCATACAAAAAATCCACAAAATGGTCACGTATAGTATAAAAAAATGATCACCTCCTCACGAGGCTTCCAAATCCACAAACTGATCATCAAACATACTTACAGTTTTAAAGTTATTGCCATTTAAGTAAAAATGGGTCAGTTGCATTCGGGTCCTATCTGACTCGGTTGGACCAAACCACACCGACTCGGGTCCCGCCTAACCCAACCCATCACATCTAACCCAACCCCCTATGTTGGATCCTCCTTGGATGGGCCCCAAAAAATGCAGGCATAGGCCACCGAATCCTGCGCAACCTGATCGAGCGGGCCGGTTCGGTCCACCTGAACACTGCTGCTACTGCGTCACCACCTTGTAAACGCAGTCTTCCACCATGTTCAATGCATTCAGATACCCCTTGACCCACCCAGTGATAGTTTTTATGAGGTCCGGTTGTGGTCACACTGGACAGCGGTTTCCAGCTGTGTGATGTGGCCTCCCGTCATGAGACATGCCCTCACTCTCTATCTTGGTCTTCTCCGCTATCGGTCGTCCTAGTCGCCACCCATGATTGGCCACTAAGAAATCCTCTACTGACACAGTCATGGATGGTACCCCATCACCACCAGCCTGACATTTTGCTACACCATCATGTTCCACCGGTGTAATCTTTTCTGCAGACCACAACATTTCCCCCAGTTCCTGTTTTTTCGATCTGAAAGATGCCCTGCGATCCTTAGGTCACCGCCTTCACTTTCATGGGATCAGATCCATGCCACGATCCATGCCAATGAAAGGTCATTCATATGGTGATATCTTCCAAACTACTTCGATCTATCAGACAACATCATTGTTACACCTCCATCATGTCATGTCAATCCCATTCTAATATATCGGGCCATTGCAACCAGAATTGTGTACACAAAGATAGATCCATCACAAATTTTTGAGTCACCAGAAAAATGATGAAATACCATGACAAATGAATAATGTAGGGAGAGAATCATGAACCAAAATGGAGGAATGATCCTTGATCTTTATTGGTGTTTATCTTGATTTGTTTGAGTTAGAATAGTAAACGTCAACCAACAACAAAGGTAACATTAATCTCACATAACCCTACAAATAGGAAAAACCCATACCACAACAATGACTGATCCATGGGCCAATATGTTTATGGATTGGTCCAAATTCATCGTCGAATATCAATAATGGGGGTGGGAAGGAATACTTGAATAAATAAACCCCCTTCCAGGAGTTTCGGTCATTTGACATTGAGATTCAATCTGGATTGACAATATGTCGAGAGTCATCATGACCCATCCTCTCATCATCTTCCTTCATTCTCCAATGAGAGGAAATCACCAAGGCTCTTCTACATTTCTCATAGGGAAGGATGATAAATCTAATATCATATCCCTACCAATGATTAAAGAAGAATGATGGGTTTCAGTGTTGTAGCATCACCACACTATTTCATTCAAAAAAGAGAATAGGCAACCCCATCTCGGCATCGTAAGTTTTCCACACAACAAAACATTATAAAATATAATATTCTCTCTGTTTGATTTATAATTTTTTTAAATTTTGACAAATTATCTTTCTTAGTCGACCTGTGTCGGCCAATGTTTGTCCCTGCCTAATTTAAACACCACATTACATACTCTTAAGTGGTATCAGATTTCTAATCTGCATCACCATTCCTGGGTTATTAATATTTTTAAAAAAAATAATTTTATTTAATAATTTTATTTACAATAATGTTCTTTTATGGTTTTCTCACTGGAAACCTATGCCGACTAATGATATGTTGTGCCTATGGAAAACTGACAATCTTGAATGTAATAAGGCTCTCACATTTATATGATGGGAACCTGTTTAAGAGTTACTCCACATTTTCATGAAATCCACTCATGCATGATATTAAAAACATAAGAAATTTTTTCAAACCGTTCTGGGAACATCGGGCCTCAGAATTGCACGATGTCTCAGTGGATGGTCTCATAATTTCCCCAAAAACATATTATGAATAATACTGGTAAACTTTGTGCCATTATATTCACCCAACCATAAGACTATACGACTCAAAAATCTAAACTAAGGAATAACCAAATAGTTGAGGGTATGTGTATGAAATTGATCTTCTTACTCCCATGTGCTCTTCGAGAGATTATCGTGCTGTCTTCAGGCACTCACTAAAGGAATAGATAGCCCATGGAGGGTCCTCTCATACTGATCCTAAATTTTCCACAACTAGGATTCAAGATGCATATCCTGATTAGAAACTATTATCTATGTTATTCCATGGAATCGAGCTATATCTTGTACGTTGAGGCATCCCAAACTCTCTACTGAAATCTGCTCCCAAAAATCTATTAAGTGGCCAATTTGGTGTGTCATTCAATAATAACCTAGATGGTATCATGTCCCCACATCATACTTGGTAAACCGATCTGGATGTTATTCGATATTATTTGTCGCTCTTATATAAGAACCCCAAGGATGAAAAGGGAAACCCTTACAAGCATAGGGGGTCGACACGGGGAGCTAAGAAACTAGGAAACTGATTCAAACAAGCTTTTATCTTTTATATCAAAAGGTAATCCGAACTTTAACCTATTTATTCATCCTTGATGTCATAAATTACACCAAAATTCATATCCAGATGCATCTCTCCACTATAGTTCTACACCAATACTACTATGCATCCTATGAATGGAAGAACATGCTTTAGACCTTTCGAATATCCATCATGGGAATTCCCCTTGGACAAATAAGAATATAATGTCTCACAGTCAGTGTCACTATAATGTGCCTCCCCAAATAATTATAAGAGTGGAGGGGAAACAACCACTAATTAGATGTAAACTAAATCATCTCTATCATAAAAGGATAACTGCAATGAGTCCAAATCCTCTATGGCCTCATTCAGAAACTACGAACTAGTTCTCCAACTAAGAGCATTTCCTACCACGTGTCCCTTACCAAGAGTATAGACTCTCTCTAATTCATAGTCTTGGAGGATATTTATCCAATTCCTATGATTCAAGTTCAGAATATTTTTAGATAAGATATAATTAATACTATTTTGGTCATAGTAGATGATAAAATTCCCACCCATCAAGTAGTGTCACAACATCTTAAATGAAAATACTACCATTTCAAACTCAAGATAGTGGGTCGTGTAGTTCTTATGATGTGGTCTCAACAGATGTGAACCGTAGTAAATCACTATATTCCTCTACATTAGGACACAACCATGTCTTTTCCATGATTTAGCACATCAGAATACATAATCGACTCTCTTCTCTGGAAAACTCATGATCAGTGCGCTCTTGAAACTCGGTCATAACTACTAAAAATCTAGCTAGAACCTTTCTATCAACATGAAAGGATACCACATTCAAATGATCCAAGATTTCATCAAACCTTTGGTAGTGGATACTCATTCTCCAGGGTAACTTGGTTAATGTACTGGTAATCCACACATATCCTCAAACACTGGGTTTAACTAAACCCTTCCTCTTAAGTCATCCACCTACACCCTTAGGTCGTGATTCTCTACATAAAACATAGGACATACTGATGTTGATATTAGTGCCATATAATTGTGTAGAACAATGAATAATTCAATCTCTATATGGGGAGTTAAACCTAGAATCATATCTAGGAAATATGTCCTCGTACTCTACCACTACAGCTGGAAACATAAAAACTCATAACATCTACTACTCTTAGGGTAAGGTTATCCAACTCATGTGTGATTGGATGAACACTCAAATGCATGAGTCTATCTCGTGCTACCTAGGATTTCTTTTCACCAACCAAAAAAACCCATTCTATCACTACTGATAAACCCCAACATTTTTCGTAAAATAGTAAATCTGAGCATGAACTGTGAATAACCAATCCATACCCAGGCAGACGTCGTAATTCCTCAAAGATGCCACCAAGAGGCTCTGACTAGAACTATCACCTCAAAGGTAATGTCACACTATTGGAACTAGTGTGATTATCGAGTATCCTACCATATGTATCTTTTGACGTAAGGGTCATGTCAATGGATTAATCAAAAACACTAGGTCTCGAACAATATTAGTTAAAAGGAATAATGATTAGCACTTGTGTCCATTAATAAGGTATCTAATAATAGACATAGACCATACCTAAAATCATTCTTGGAGCCCTAGGTTCATATTCATTGACCACATGAAACTGACCCTTTCTCTTTCCTCCATCTCTATGATCTGGGTGTAGACCACATGGGGTTAGAAATGGTAACATGTAAAAATGTATACTACCTCCAGCTGCACTCCCATAAACTTTTCCACATTTCCCGCCAAACAGATCCTTATGTTCCAATCACTATCTCTGCCTTGGTGTCTCATCCACCATTTCCCTGTCATTAGTACGACGGTCTTGACAATCTCTAGTGATATTTCACTTGCCATATTAAGAAAAGAATTGTCGTTCACATGGACGTATGAACTCACCCTATGAACCTTAAGCTTTAGATCCCATGTCCTTGGGCATATTCTTAGAAAATCTTACATGTACATGTCTCTGATACTGAAAATGGCTTCTTTCTCTTGAGGTCTCTACTCCTGATTTCCTGCAGCTGACATCCATTGGTTGTACCTGATCATCCAAAGAACATTCAAATAAAAAGTTTCTCTTGAGAAACCTAGCATAAGTAGGATTTCACAAAGGAATAGAGATGTATCAGATGTCTCTAAACACACCTCACTTAGAGGTATGAGCCATAAATCACTATTAATATCATTTTCATCAATTACATAGAATGGTTGGTATGATTCGATGAATACTCAGCCACTAATATATCATCCTACTGAAGCTTTAAATGCTCTTCAAAACACATTGCCCTTAGCTTTTCTAGTGAGAGAGCCTTATCAGAGAATGGTTCCAAAACTCTATCCATGGAAGAGTCACCACATCGTTTGGTTAGGTAATATAAACCCCAACACATCCCGATATGGCCACTTATAAGGCTCACTACTAGGACCACCATCTAATCTAATGGTGTCCTAAATCAATGGAAAAATCAGTCAACATCTTAATCCATTCCTCATCCACCATAAAGTCATTCTTTCATTGGAATATGATGGGATTATGTCACCGAATCTCATGAAGTGTGATCAACATGCACATCTCATCAAATAGTACTACGAGTACCCTGTGCTACTGTACATGTGGTAGCACAGCTGGTACACCACACAGAGGTGATGTATCTAGTACAAATCCACATTCCCATATCTCATCATCTTATGGAACATCATCATGATAAAGTGGTGGAATCATGTATGGCTATCTATGTAGAAGAATCTTGATGAAAAAAAGATTCACCCTGATCAATATAGTATACATGTCGAGATGACTCAAGAAGGATATGTAAAACACAACCCATTCCTATATGATGCTTGTACAATCATTTTTCCATGAAATTAGTGTTTTAATGTAGTGAGTCGAAAAGTTTAATTTAGGATCCTGGTTTATGGATACACAAGCCACTGAACCATCATTGGATTAACTAGCCAAAAAACGAACTCAAAACCCTTAACAGTGTTTACCCAGAACAATACTCATAGACTCGGGGTTCTTAAGGAAGAACCAACCTCATTTGATACCAATCTGTCATGACCCATCCCCTGTGGCCCATGTCGTGACTACCCGAATCCCGCCTCCCATTGACCAAGGACTGGAAATTAGAGTCGAGTAGGAATATCCCAAAAAGGGGAGGCATTTTCACAAGTACCTATAAACACACACATGAATCCCAGAAAAAGTATTGAAATTAAAAACACTTAGTAATGAGGTATACATCCTACTAGGAAAACCATTTAAACTAACAAAACAAAATAGAAATGTAAAAGGGAATAAATACAAGCCCAATAGAAATAGTATAGTAATTTATCTGGATATCATTCTTAGAAAAACCTAACTGAAGTGTAGGTACAATATGTTTTTTTAAGGTCACTGAAGTGTACCACATCCATCAGGTCACCCTCATGATCCACATGTCTTCAACACACTATGGATTCTTTCATGGATTTAAATCATTTTCATAAGACACGACACGTACGGGAGAAGCCCAAGCAGGGGTGAGTAAAACAATATTCAGTGGTGATCCCAAACAACAAAGGTAAACCACCATGTGAGAGACATGGAATACTAACAAAGAGGTACAAGAGGTTTAGCATCTAATAAGTACAGTCAATAGAGTAACTAGAGTCATCTCACACAAGTATATGTTAACTATACATAAAACAAGAACACCCATGTATAGTCATAAATGATTCCAAGGCTCAATGTCTAATCCACTTCCAGCAATATGGTTCCGCTCATAGCATGCTCGATATTGAGAGATCTCACTCCTCAATCTATCCAAAAGTAATAATGTAGAATAAATCTACAAAAAGTATCCGAGATAAAACCCTATGTTGATACGTTGCGTTATTCCGTGAGATATCCAGTCTCACTAAGACAAGGAGTATCGATATAACATCCAATCCGTAGATAAAATATTAGGCTCAAGTCATATTCCAATCTGATGAGACAAACATTTTCTACAAGAGACTCACTCTCCATCTTCTCTTGAGACATACTCCAAATCTTTAGAGGTGACCTACTCTGCACCCTCGTAGGAGACCAACTCCATGCCCTCACAAGATACTAACTCCACACCCTCACTGGAGACCTACTACATGTATAGAAGGAGACCAACTCCACATACTCATAGGAAACCTAATACTCACCCTAGAATGAGAACACCTTTATTCCCTTGTAGGAGACCAACTCAACATCTTCATAGGAAACCAACTCCACATCTCTGGCACATTAAGCCGTATGATTATGTCCTTAGCACAATCCTTCCAGGATCACCTACTCCTCCATCCAAAAGGAAATATGTAGACCACCAGGAAAGGACATGTAGATTATCCCGAAATGATAGCCTCATCATGAGGGTCTTAATGCCTCAAATGGATCTTGAAATGGACAAACGGTTTGGAATTTATGGCCATTTAAGAAGAAAAGGGACGATTTGTTTAGAGTCCGGTCTCACCCTGTTCGACCGACCCGATCCAACCCGGAGGGTCCCAGCCAACCCAGAGGGTCCGACCCGACAATGGTGGCCTTGGACCAACCTAATCGAGAGGTCCAGTTTGGTCTACCCAAACACAGGCACTACCACGTCCCCGCCTGGTTAACGTGGTTTACCGCAACCTTTAATGTGGCTGGCTATCACATTCAATGTGGTTGGATTCCATGTGGCCCACCTTGCGGTGGTTGCTGCAACATACAATTGTGGTTTCTGTCGGGTCCCACCATATTCCCTCTTGACTAGGTCTTCCGCCGCATCATGTGGCATCCCCACGTGTCACAATCGTGGTCATCATCTGTCATCCTACCGGCAGCCGTGGTCGCTGCCCACAATTGGTTGTCCTAGAATCCTCCACCAATAGGGTTCCAGACCACACCTAGTTTCCACCACCCTGTTGGCATGCCATGCATCTGGGAACCACCATGTGCCACCACTAGAGGAATGTGCTCTGTAGACCTCCACGTTTCATCTGATGCCCAGTTTTTCGATCTGAAAGATATGATATGATCATAAGGTCCCCACCATCACTTATAAGGTCTCAGATCCATCACACGATCCATATTGATGCAAGGTCATTCGAATGGTGATATGTTCCACATAGCTTCGATCAATATGACATGGTATTTGTCACAGTAATGTTGTGTCGTTTCAAACCCATTCCGCGATATCAGCCAGTTTTTCAAATAATTGGGTCTAAAATGATCGATCAGTCATAAATTTTCATGTCACAGGAGAAATTAATAACACCCACAATGAACGAAGAATATATGGTGAAAATCCTGAACCAGCATGGAGGAATGGACCTCGATCATTGTTAGTGGTGATTGTGGTAAATTACCATTATAATAGTAAACACAAACCAACAAAAAATACAATATTAATCTCCAATGACCCCTCAAATAGTTAAAACCCATCCCGTAACAATGACGGATCTGTTGGCCAATCTGTTTGTGGATTGGTCAACGTGTGTCATGGAATATCATGAATAAGAGGGAAGAAACCCCATTAATAAATAAACCACAATCTTGGAGTTTGGATTGGTCGACGTCGGAGTTCGATCATTGTTGGTGATCTATCAAGAGTCGTCGTAATCCATTTTCTTGTCGTTGTCCATCATTTTCTAATGATATGAAATCACCACGACACTTATCAAGCGCTCATAGGGAAGAATTATTAATCTAATATTGTATCTCTTCCAACAGTTAATGAAGAAAGATGTGTTTCAGCATTACGATCAATGTATTGCAGCGTCGCCACAATGTTTCATTCATAAATAAGAATGGGCTTCCCTATCAATGCGCCACAATGTACCCACACAGTGAGACATAAAAAATAAATAAACAAACTTCTTTAATTTATTTTATTATTCTTTAAAACATCCAAAAAATTACATTCACAATAAACCTATGCCGGTCCATGTTGGGCACTACCTAATTAAAATGCCACATTATGAATTAAAATAGTGGTTTCCAATTTCAAATCTGATTCACTGTTCATGAGTGATGAAAATTTTAAAATAAAATAATTTTATTTACAGTTACATCCTTGTCATGTTTTCTCAAATAAAACAAGCCCTAATTATATTTAATTCGCGCCAAGGGTAAACCTGCCATCTTGAACACAATAATGCACTCAAATATCAGATTCGAGAACCCATTTAATTGTTATTATATTTTTTTAGGATAACTACACATGTGTTCACTTTAAAAACATAACAATTTTCATCAAACCATTCCGGGCACATTGGGCCGTTGAATTTCACTTCGTCTCATCACTTGGTCTTATAATTTTCCATGAAATTTTCAAAAAATAAAACCAAGAGAATATAATCCATTAAATAAATATTAAATAACCATATTTACCTAATGAAACCAATAACTGTTAAATATTATTATTTTATTATATTAATTGTAAAATAAATTTCTACCTCCTTTCCAAACATTGAGAAAGGTTAAGATCATTCATTTCTATGTATGGACTACCACCTCCATGAAGAAATGTGATAAGAATTTCTTTTCATCCATTTATAGATGGTTATATGGATGGATTTAAGGAATATTTATTAAATATATGATACTGTTATGATTTTTTAATTACATATTGAATATTTTTTTTCTTCTATAGAAAAGGAAAACATTGCTCGTGCGTATGTGTGGACTACCATCACCATAAAGAGATGTAATTTTGTTTAAAAAAACATATATGAATGGTTATAACATTGTATATAATTTATAAATATCCTATATATGAAAATATTAAGATTCTAGAGATGATGAAAGCATGAAATAGTTTCAGGACAATAACCATAAAATGAGAACATTCAGGGATAACTGACTAGTTTTCACCCCAAATATTGATATTAATGAATAATTTTAAAAAACTATGTAACTATAAATTATGTGGGAATGTTATATTATAATTTAAGTAGGTCTAAGGTCATATTATATTTTTATAAAATAATAAATTATATTTACATAAGCACATCGAGGGTGTATGGAGATTTTACGAACATAAGGAATCTATTAATGCTTCATTCTCATTTTTAAATAAGATTCCTTATTCATGAATCTTAACTAGGAGAATTATATTCTATTTTAATTCTAAAAATATATATTCTTATCCAATAGATATTTTTTTGGGTTTTTCCTTATTTTAAATTTTTGACTATTTGGTTCAAAATTAATTATAAATTTTTTTTTGAAAAACCAACCTTATTTCATCGTTGGTAAATGAACCATTACTTCCATGCTCGTATTCCTTAAATCATTTTGAAAAATTTTCATTTATATGTTCTAATTCATATTTAATTTCAATTTCTACATTATTTTAATATCCATTAAACGGATTAAAAAGGATTTGTTACTATTTTTTAAGAAGGATATTTATGAATTTTTACAAAATTATGTTTAAAGAATCTATGTTTAAACATTTACTAGATGAAAAACTTTTCATGCCATTATATATTTTTCTATGATGGAATTATGAATTTTGTTATGATCAATTGGATCACATATATATTGTTTCCACTATATATCATGTGTCCTAAGAATTATATACCCCTCCACTTCATTAGGTAATGATTGACATCACATTTGATTATATGAATTTTGATTTAGAGTGAACCCATTCAATTAACAAAATATGGCTAGAGAGTAAACCCGATAAATTATGTTACTTTGAATTCTATGTAATGATAGAGTTTATGGTAATACACGACTAATGTAATGATTATAAATGACTATTATTATGATAAAATTCCCATGATGTATTTTTATGATAATTATTTTCTATCATGAATCATGATTGATTAGTAACGATTATTCACTCTTATGAATTATGCATTTTGAAATGTTATAGATTTATGTCATAGATCAGGATTTATGATCTATTATTCATTTGGTAAGACATTACAATGTTATTATCATTCTCTAAAATAATTATTCTTTTATTATATCTATATATGATCATAGATTTATATCTCCATTGATTACCCTTACTAGTTATTTGGCCCACATTTTATTATGTTTCCATTGTCTATTGGTTATGAAGAAAAAAGTTTCATGTAAGTACTTTATAAGAAGGGAACCAAGGTATAATAACATTTTGTGAGATTATGATGATGATATTTTTTGAAATAAGTTGATTATGTATCTAGTTGTTAATTGCACTAAACCATAATGGTTTTGTGGTGTGTTTAATTGAGAAATTTATTAAATATACATCTAAAATGATTTTAGATTTACTTTTGTAACTATCACATTGCCTCATCTTCCACTATACTATTTTCATAATCCATATTGAGACTGATCACATTAGTGAGTTATGGATACATGAGCACCTCCCCAAATTCCTAAAAATGGATTTATCCCTATATTTTACAGATAACGATTAGATTTATCTAGAATTAGAACCCCTCTTATACACTTGTGGCATCAGGATTTGGATGCATACAAATATGAGTGTTTACTTGGTTGGGGTGTATGGTTTTAAATACATGTATCATAAAAATCCTTCTATCTAACAGCCCACCAATCAAATGATGAAATTCGTACCACTTATCTATTGTTCCTTGGGAGTTTTCTATCATTTACCCAATGAGAATATAGAATGGATGAAAAATTAATTTTATGTTCCTAATGATATAGTCCACAACCACATTCTCATTGATCACATCATTTCACTCCGTGATGATATTGAACAGTGATAGTTTGAAGGTTTTCCCTGAATTATTGATGGGTTATTAAAACACTTACACATCTAAATTCACCAATGGACCAACCTTGAAAAAATTATAAGGAATCATATAAACACATTGACATTTCCACAAATTTATATACAAAAAGTGATCACACATATTTTTCTACATGTGAACATCCAGTTTTATTGGGTTTCAAGCTGTGAACACAACTTCTATCCCTATAGGTGTTGACTACACCACTATTTGTGTTCCTCAAATTAGAATCATCCATTAATAATAGAATATGATCAGAATTTCCAAAAACATAATTTCCTAAATCTATCCCATGTTCATTCTGAATAATAACTTCTCATATTGACCATATTTAAAAAATGAGTAAGTATGATCCAAAAAAATTTCTACACCAAACACTTAGGACCTTCTTTTGACCCACAAACATCCAACCCTTATATGTGTTCAGAAAAAAGTTTATATATGAGTTAAATATGATTTCTCATTGAAGATATTTTTAGTTTCAAAACATATACATCAGGTAGTCTTGATAAATCCTTATGAGAATTGACGTCCACTGAACATCTATGTAGTGTTTTCTGCTAGAAGGAACTCATTATATATGAAGACAATGATGGTGATACCACCTATACAATATAGAGACGATAAATTGATCACCAACTCTATATGATGATGATGAATGGTGTCCATGTATGGTGGCTATAAGTTCAACATATATGAAAAAATATCTTGTTAATGGTAAATGTGTAATTGAGACATCCATATGACTTCATTTAGCCCCAAAAAATTCATATGTTACCTGAACTCTATGTATGTATAGTTTTTTTAATATGCACATGCCCACTCATCTATAATATTTAATCCTGGTTAAATATCATAATAATTGTACTAGTCCTCATGGTTTTTTGAGATATTCACTAGGATGATAAATGAGTAGTGAGACTAAAAGAATTAATTTTTTTTTTCAAATTCCCTGGTAACTATCCTAGTTTGGTTTTAAAGGGTGTCAATGGTTGTGATAATATGATACCTCATGGAATAGTTAGTGAGAGTTATGCTTAATTTGATAAGGTAACTCTGACATGAAATCCAATGTGTTCAGGTGTCCATTATAGGGTTTCATAAGACTGTATAATCATATAATTCAATGATATTTATTGGAAACTATCCAATAAAAATATATTCCTCTAATCCCTTATTGACCATACTCGGTAGTAAATGGTTTCCCAAATCAACTCTCACAAAATAATAAATGAAGTTATTTTCTAAAAATGATAATCCTCCTTGTATATCATGTGATGAAAAAATTATATGTAGTTTCTTCGGTTTTCTATTCAACCATTTCAGTTGTTTATTAAAATATTTCAAGGATTGTTCACTCAACTAATAGTTTCATAATGAATCATCAATATTCTTCACAATAGTTTTTAATTGTAGAGGGGAACATCTCATTAACACAAATATTTTAGATAAATATAGTTCTCATAATTAAATATTTTAATAACATCAAGGAATTAATGCTCATGATTTTCAATCCAAATTATCCTTCATGAAATGAGTGTTCCAAAATATCTCTTGAAATATCATAGGTTGTACTAGGACTTATATGATTATTTATTGGAGAAGAATGATTG
This sequence comes from Viscum album, assembly GCA_963277665.1. Taxonomy (NCBI): domain Eukaryota; kingdom Viridiplantae; phylum Streptophyta; class Magnoliopsida; order Santalales; family Viscaceae; genus Viscum; species Viscum album. The sequence continues at coordinate 619,898,997 of OY728150.1, read as the reverse complement.
GGTTATGTGATTCACACATCCCATTTGTGGGAAGTCAAAAAAAGCTTCATTTCTTCAATAGAAAAAGTATATACTATAACATTCCCCTAAAAATATGATTATCATCATCCCCATAAATTTCCATTATAAGGATTTTTTGTGGGAAAAACATTTGATTGTCTAATTAAAAATCATTACAATAAACAACTTATGGAGGAAGTGTTCACTTGATAAATTTTTTTATCAATGTATGAAACATCATAAAACATTTTTGTAGTTCACACAACATAACTAATTTCATGAAAATGAACTACTGTGATTCCATAAAAATATATGCTCTTTAAAACAACAATGTTTTCCAAGAGAACCCATCCAAAGAAAATTCCACAAGTTCATGCTACTTAAATTGTAGTTGTACCCTCTATGATGAATATTTGATTCCCTGGGTGATGTGATTTGGATTCCTTGTGGTATGAGTGCAAGATACATAAGGTGATGAACATGATATGATTCCTCTTATATTTCAAGAATCCTCAATGAAAAATACCAACTATATCGCTTATTTTACCTTTTGTGACACTGAAATCCTTACTTCATAAAGTTATAAAACATGGTTAAACATAATTAAATGAAATATTTACACTTCAAATAAATTGGTTTTTGTTCTATTAAAAAAAATATATCTAGGATTTATCTCCTAGGTTCAATATCAACTTCTGAATAACATTGTTTACCATACATCATGGGATTCCTCATCTGAAAATCCAAAGATGACCTATCTATATCTATAATAATAATCCCATTAATATTCCTTCCTTTTGAGGAAGTTTTAGCTATGAAGGATGATCAATGTTCTGGAGAATTCCAAATGTCCCACCTTATCATCTCAAATTACCACTATAATTTGGCATTTTCGTTGAATGACAATATGTTCCTGACCAATTTTATGATGAGAATATATGGGAAACATCCTTATTAGATTATAAACCATGACCATCCCTATTGGATTGCAAACTGTGAGTGTCCTGATATAGTTTTAACTCTAATTGAACTAGTGAATTATATATTATATGGGAGTAATCCTCAATAGTCTTTAAAATTATAACTTACCCTTTCATTAAAATAGTATATGGTATTATCCTCACTTGAATTGAATTGTCCTATCAACCAAAACATGATGAGAATATATAGGACCCTCCACATAGGTATCTATGTATGTGATCAACCCATACATGATGAGATTATATGGGACCTTCTATATTTTACTCTATAATTTTGATTCTTATTAAAGAATAAAAAACCCATCCCTATGTGATTTACAAAGTAAATGTTTGGTGTTGAGTCTAGGGAGCCTATATGATGAGCATAATATCTCCTCTCCCACTACATAGGTGACGAGTCCATGATTGTTCTTCATATGATATTCTTTATAGTATTTATGTGAATAACATAAACATTTATGTATTGATCATAGGATATATTTTTTTTTCTCCCCATTGGTTTTAAAAATAAGATATTACCTAGTGTGATGGGCATAAAATGCCTCTAGTGATGATATAAAGAAGGGTTATGTGATTACATTGTCTTTCCTATGTGAGTAACACATGATTAATCACATAACAAGAAAAAATATCTTCTAGTGATAATATAGGTTCTCCCTAAGAAATGATTATAAGTCACATTATCTGATAAACACAAGATTCCTCGGGTTCTATACCTTAGATTACTATATGAATAATATTGGATTCCCTTGCAACCCATCATAGAGACGATATCGATATCTTCTGAAAAGTATTTAATTTTTTTGATCAAGTGAGATGGTAACTCGTCATCTCCAATAGATTGTGTCTTCATAACTATCATATACATTGATGTAAGTAACTGATATCTACATGAATATAGAATTTAGAACAATATTAATGATCATTTCATAATTTTATGAAGGAGGTGTAAATTAGGGAAAAAAATATAATGGGAATCCCTATATGGAATGGATAATATTCCATTATCCCACTCAGATCAAAAATCTTACACCATAAACCATTATGGTGGATGGACACCTAATTTTGGGAAGAGGTAATGTGTGGCCAAGAGGTTTAAACTAGTTCAATGATGCTGATATGATAAGAAAGTGGGCCCCAACTGAAGTTCCAAAAAATATGTAGTAGACTACAATTATTCCATACACCCATACAATTTTTATGAGATATATAGTTCAATTAGTTCATGACTTATATATTTTATATGAAGACATGTTTGATATTTTTAGTTAAAATATTCATCACTACATACCTTTGAATCTTGTTCAAGGTAAAAACACAATACTTATTAACACCTGTTATCAAATTCTAAATCATTTTCATAGTTGTTGATGATATGTTTTGGAATTTAATGAATTTTATATTATTTAATTGATATATATATGAATTAATATACAAACCAAAAGTTATTGATTATTTACTAATAATCCATAAAATATTTGAATGAATGACCTATAATGAGTATTATGTTTGATAATCTAATTTATTTTTGTGAAGAACTAAAAATATTACAATTTGAAAAAGTACGGAACATTCAAAATATTTCTCTATTACTTGATATGAACATAAAAAAATCATTCCTTTTGTATTCTTTGTTATATTATTTTTACCAAGATGACCAAATGTTCAATGACACAACTCATTTCATTCATTATTCTTATGTACCATCAATTTTTTACCTCAAAACCCTATAATAAGATACATAGGGTTTATGATTATTTTATCAATATAGTTTTATATTTTTATCTCTTCCAAAAGAACCAAATTTTCCTAAACATCAATTTATTTCTATCATCATTGTGTTGTGAGACACATAATAATAATTATTTCAACCCATAAACTTATAACATGTTATTCAATATAAAATTATCTTTTATAATCACCACTAATATAAATTCTTTGATTTCGAGTGGCCCTTGACTACAAATAGTTACTAATCATTCATTTAATATATCAACAACTTTTAACATAATTAAATAATAAATCATGTGTACTAAAAACCCTTTATCCATAATCGAGGGGCATTCATTTTTTTATGATTTAAGTGAAACATCATTGACTTGTTTATTATCTTTTTAATGACTTTATTAATTTTAATCTATGGAAAATTACAATATAAATACAATTATCTTGCATAGAGTGGTTACACATTATTCAAAAACAAAATCTGCTAGCCTCATATTCTGAAAACCTATAGAAATGGTTATAAAATATTATATATCTTTAGTTCATATTTTTCATCTCATTTGTAAAAAAGCTTTATTTTAGTGGGATGAATACCATTAAAAAATTGTATTATAATTATTCTACGAAAATATATTTTTATTTAAACAAAAAACTCATTTATAAGTACCTGAAGCCTCTATAATACCAATTTTGTACCTAAAATTTATAATTTCCTCTATGACATACTTGTTGTACATATGTTGATGCCTACTATCCTACATTTTAGCAATCATATTTTAAGAATTTATAATAATAAAATATTAATAAACTCCAAAAACTCTACAATTCTCTCCAGATATTTTATTTCAGTTATCAACATCACTATTATTTTGTATGTATCACTCAATATTTTATCCCATGAATTTTCATTTTTTTAGAATAAAATTTTATTAAATAAATTTTATTTTTTTACTCTCTAAATTGAGATATACTTATAAAAAACAAGTCACTGAAATTTTTCAAACATTGAATTATGTATATTTTTGGCCAATATGAAAATCCTTACACTTTGACCACAAATTTATTTTTTCGGGTTTATATAAATTATTAATTTTTCTATATGAATTAAGATTAATCTTTATAAATCATGTATCATTATTATTTAATTCACTCCATATCCTATCATCATAAACTTTTCAATACCCGTATCCTTTTATCAAAATACAATTTTCTACAAAATTTCAAATAAATCCAAACTTGAAATCATCAATGGTATATTTTGGTGAAATATATCATTTCCTCTTCTCACACAACCTTAAATGAATGACATGATATTGTAAAATTTTATGTATGTATATTCTAATTCATCTGAATACACTTGTCATAAAAAGTTATAATTCATACTCATCTATAGTTTTTAATTCGTAATAGTAATTTTCCAATAAACCTTGGACATATTCTTAACATCACATCCCTTAATGAATTAACATGTAACTTGAAGAAGTTCAGATAATACAATTAATGTATAACGAGTTAATTTTTCTAATGTGATTAGACCATTTAATTAAATATTTATAAAAATCACATATTATCTTTTCAATAATCATAAAATCTTTTGAAATACTCCCAAAACCTTTTATTTTGTTTAAAATATTATTAAATCGATTGATGAATGCATCTAATAAATTATCTAATTTATCATGATATATTCTTAATTTAACATTTAAATTTATATCATTTCAATATTTACATTCATAATTAATTTCATAGATGTTTTCATATTTATCCCACATTTCATTTTTTGTATTCATCATATTAACTTTTAGAAGCCCAATTTTTGAAAGATATGAAATTTTTTATTTTGGGATTGATAATCATTCTAAAAATTCATTGTTTCAAAGGTATTCATAACAACACCTTTATTAAAATGTTTAAACCAATTTTTTATTTCCATTAATATATCTAAACAGATTGATAACATATTGAAATATCTGATCATTCCATATATATTAAATTTCTCCATAAAGTTTTTTATACCCCATACTATTATCTATATTAATGTTGGTCATGTTCATAACATAAATTGAATGACTGAATATTCATTCACATAGAATAACATTTATCTTCAAAATCCATATAATTAATCATCATCACATGAATATTTATATCTTTGATACAACTGTAAAACACCCTTTAAGATCAATGAAGATTAACTTTGATGGTGGGGGAGGTGAATTAGGGAATTTAATTCCTCATTATGATAATGTTGAAGCATCCATAAAAACCTGTAATTGTTAATGACTTCATTTTAATCATATGAACATGGAATAAATATTATATGAATATTATATATTTTCATTGTTCCCCACTAATAATGGGTAGGTATATCCATGACATGTTCTATTAAAATATAGAATCACATGATCCACTAGAATAAACATCTTGGATACCCTATGTATGGTTTATCCATGAAAACATGATATAAAAATGTTTACCAACTGGGATATATTTTATCAAAATATATAATTATCTAGAATATATATTAAAATAATAGATAATAATCAAATGGTTTATACATTAATATAGTTTTTATAGTACTTATTCTTCTCATTATTCCTCTTATTTTTCTTCCTCCTATATTTGAATAACAATAAGTTATCTTCTTTACCTATCCTTATTTACTATATCATTATCTTTATTTAACCAAAATGATACTTTCCTAATTCTAGAAATTATATTCTTAAGAAATAAAATTTAAAAACTCCTCAAAATCCAAATTTGAAATGCAAAATTTTGATAAGGATATACATTCAACTACTCTTAAATTTCTCATGTTTTGTAATCAATATTTAGATCAGTCCAAGTGTTCCATGGGATAAATCATGGAGTGAAAATATACAATGGTGAATGAAAACCAAATTATTTGTAGTGATTCGAAAAATTATTCTCTTTGAAATATGAAAATTTTCATAGTGATAAAATTCAAATTTCCAAATCAAAATATGATAGATTTTAATTTTAATGGATTTTTTTTCATGGCATGACCCTATCATACATTGAAAAATTCATTCATTAATTCAAAATTTACTTCTCAACATTGAGTGAGTTTTTGTCAATTCTCAAAGGTATGTGAAAGCCTTTACTTTTTTAACATTCTCCATAGTATAATTAGTATCATCTTGGTGAATACATTATTCTAAAAGTACTTGTATCATGATTTATCTTCATGATACATAATTTTTTTAAAAATATCTTTGGAATTTTCATATTGATTTTTTTAAAATATTGGAACATTTACCTATCACTATATATTAAAGAGTGACCCATAAATATCTATTAGAATCTTTGGGTATCCTTTATATACAATAGGAGTGAAATTTAAATAATTTATTTTTTCTAAAATCAATCCTTATGTATGAGAGAATTTTTCATTATATATCACTCCACACAAAATAGACTCTATAGTGTCATTAATATTCTTTTTACATATCACTCAACACCAAAGTGACATTTATGTATCAATATAGTTACCATTATATATCCTTACTGTTACATTTATGTATTATAGAATTAAATTTTACATATAATAACAATTCTACATATAATAAAATTTATAATTATATATAAAGAAGATAATATTAAATATTGAAAAATTTATAATTTTGTAGACTGATTCTTCTTAATACCCAATGTTTATAGAAATCATCCAAACCCCTCTAGAAGTCTTTAAAACAACTCAATAACTTTAAATATCCTTCACCTCACATAATAAATTTTATATTTTTATTTTTAAAATAAATTTTGTATTGACAATAATATCAAACGCATAAAAAAATCCACTCTATTCTCTTCTTAACTCTTCTTAACTTTTATAGACAACTATGAAATTAAATATTCATTAGTTCATTTTTTTATGAAACTCTTCATGTGTAACAATAATCTCCAATATGTCCCAAAATCTACCTGTTTCATCATCTTCTAAATATGTCTTGGTCTCCAAATATTTATTTCATATAATTATTTTAATAAGGGAAAAAAGTAATATTTTATTTATATTTAATGAAATTCTAATAGTCACACATGTGATTAACCTAAATAATCTTTTCCCCCAAAATAAGTTTTTATAGGAAATTTTATTCCATATTGGATGTTAATAATTAATTATTGTGTACTAGGGATTCAAATATATCAAAGGTGTATATATGTTCTAGGTCATCATTAGACAATATAATGCATGAAAATTAAGAAAATGGCCCCATATTGATCCCAATAAACCTCATATTTTATTAAATTACAATAATAAAGGTACTAAAAAATAATGCATTTATGCAAGTGGTGCCTAAAAAACTTCGTAGACATCCATGATAAGCCAAAAATAACCAGGAAAGTCATTCAAAGGAAAAACCTCTTACCATTTATTAAAGAGAAATAAAAAGTTTAGTAAAGAAGCAAATGGATGAGGCAAAACATCTTTCCCTAACCCAACAAGTAGTCCCAAACAAAATCAGACAATTACTTATCATAGGAATCAAACTACCATCAGGCAGAGACCAACCAGTCCCTTCTTCAACAGTGCCTCTTCAACTGTGCCTTCAGCAACACTACTCAATAGAAAAATTCATCTTCAACCACTGGATCAGAAAAACCCAGTACAGACGTCTCTTAAATTACACCATTTCTCCTATTTCCCCTTAAAGAATGCACTTCAGAGCCAGTCCTCCTTCAAAACCATACAATCATCCTTCACACTCCACCATTGTTGGAACACGCCACCACCACAATGCCGAAACAGTCCAAACACAAACCAAAAATCCATATCCAAATCCAAACAAAAAAACTAGCATCACATCCAAAAGCAATCAAGCATTAACCCTACATAAAACACACATCAGAAAGATTAAAAAACCTCCCCCCTATGGAAGTGAAGAATGATGCAATGCCCCATAGAAACCTGCTGAAACCACTTGGTGCGACACCTGGATGCGGCGGAAGAACCGAGACAGAACGCATTCAGTGCCGGAGGAACCGATCTGACATATCTGAAGAGACATGGCTGACAGAGAACACCGGAGCTTCATTGAACAGATGTCATCGTCAGAAGGGACGATCCCACCAAGCCGCATGCCAGAACACCACCAATCTGACGCCACCGAGAGAGGAATGCAGAGAAGCGAAACTTAGAACCCAAACGTGTCATGCATGAAGACTCCACGCTGAGCCGAGGCCCTAAGGAGCCGAGAAGATCCAAGATGGAGGGGGAAGGGGAATAAGAGAGGAGGTGGAACCCTAGCTACCACGAGAGATTGGGAAGACATCTCTCAGAGGATCCGTTCTTCTTCATATGCCAAAAATATATAATTAAAGGTATTTCCATGCATTTTACGGGTTATATCTCAATTTTAACTTATTTTAGATTTATAACACCCTTAATTTGAACCATTTTGATATATCTATGTTAGAAATGATACCATCTAAATACTATGATAGTATGTTTTAGTGACCATGACCTAAATTACCTATAAACTACCTCACTGAGACTTCTACATGACCCCGAAAGGCATCCCTATTCTTTCAAGGCTTTTGACCATAGCCTAGGGTTTGAAAAATTGTTTGTAGTGTATTTTGTTCCACTAAGGATTCAATGAATAAAAAATAATAATGATCTATATGTATGTGAAGTATACCATCCAATGACATCAAACATCTATGTAAATATAAAAATTATAAACAGGCTTCATGAAATGAATTTCTAAGTGAAGAAATTTTCTCTATAACCTATCAATAATACTGAGTGAATATAGAATCATAATTGAAATGACCATGCACAATAAGAGAAAAAAATTTGAAAATAAAGTAATTCTGAGAGGACCTGATAGTACAATTTGATTTTATATATCCACCAGACTAAATATATAGGTTGTGATCATATAATACTATGTAAATTAAAATCATGTTCCCAACCAATATAGAATAAAATTAGGTGTATTTAATATAAAAATAGACTTATTTAATTAAATATAAAAAATCATTTTATCAAATAAATTTATAGAATATTTGTGACATAATAAAATATAAATTGTATATAAGTATTCCCAATACCAATATCCTTATATTATAAGGGTCTATACCAACAATACCTGGTCCAATACTAGCACTCGTATACAATATTTAATAATCTTGTAAACCTAAAGAACATATCCCATTAATAGGAAAGTGAATTTTGTATAATATAATCCAGAAAGTTTAGCCGACCATTCCATTTGGGGCACAAATAAAGGGATCAAATAGGGTCATGGAATTTCAAGACTATTTCTTGAACCCAAAAATATTTTTGTAATATTTTTTGAAAATACATAATGTTATAATAATAATTGAATAATTTTCATAATATTTTATTCTTAGAGAATATTTAGTTGAATAATTGGATGTCATTATTGAAGGATCATGGATAAATACAACTAATTATTACTTATGATGTATTTATTGAAAAATTTAATACTTTGAGTATATAAATGGAATAAAGACATGATTTTTATATTTAATGGTATATATAGTTGAAATAACATGTAATATTTCATTGAATGATCCTTGATGGCATATAAATATTTATAGTTGTTTGATGTTTATTTGGTGAATTTTTGGACCAGTTTAAGTTGGATAAATTCTTTGTGTATGGTTAACAAAAAAATAATGTGACCTATGTAATTTCCATATCCATCCTATGTATATGTAAGTCAAATTTATAGAACCTACATTAAGGTAATCCATGTAATTAAGGTTCAATGGGAAAATAAATACTGCATAAAAATGTACACTGAAAATCTAGATTTGTGTGTTAGTAATGTTAAAGTGCATAATAATGATGTAAAAGATAACTGTCAAGGTCTTTTTTTCAAAAATAATATGTATATAATAGTTACTCTAGGGATATTCTTCATGGAAATAGTTAACCCAGAAATACTAGAGGCTACATAAGGGTATTTATGTAGGAAAATATTTGATATGTAAGGGTTAATATTCCCAATGTGTAAAAGTAAATGATGTGAAATGGGTAGAGGGAAGATAAAATTACTCATGTGAGGGTAAATTGGGGGACGATACATATTTTTCGTTTACATTAAAATATTTTAAGTAATATTAACTATAAGATATACATAAGTGTAATAGAAAATTATTTTCCGATATCAAACAGAAATGCCTTAATAAGAATAAAAGATAATTTCTTTTCAAATATTACATCCCCACCACTAGAAATGTTGTGGTTAGTGTTGGGAATTAAATTTAAAGCCAACAAAATGAAATATTAGGGGACTTACCATAAACCAAATGAATTTTTATTTTAGTGACACCAATTGAAAAAATAAATCCCAAAAATAGGATTACTGGATAGCGTAGAAAATATAACTAAAATAAATCAATATTTATCCAAATGACCAATAAAATAACCCTACACCACATTGGTGACTATTTTATGTTTAGGGGTTTGATGAAATGGATAATCATGACTAGATAGAATTTTATAATAAAATTTTATTGTTTTTCTAATATATATGTGTTTTATTCCACAACGGATGATAAAACATGTCATTTTCTCTTAAATTTGAACCCCCCAACACACGTCATAAATAGAGACAATAAAATTTTGTTTGAAAATATTAATTTTGGAGAATTTTCTCATGTATTGGTCCATTAATAATTATTTAAAATATTTACTTCATGTTTTTAAAAAATAATATAATTTTATTAGTGAATATCAACATGATTTTGAATCAATAGATTGAATAGATGGAGATAAAGTTAAATATTATATTAAAATTTGAATTTCATATCAGAATAAAAAATAAAATTCAGAATATAAAGATATTTTCTATGAATAATTTAAAATAGAATATAACAAAGAGAATATATACAGTTTATTTTTTAGATGAGCATATTTATTGAATAAGATCAACAATTAAAATATTAAAATATTGGCACTCATTGATCATTCTACCAATATAGAGGATTAGAGTATGTATATAAAATAATGAAGGTAATTAAATGACTTCTCATGTAATGATAATATTTATGGGGTGTTTTAAAACATTATTGTGAAGGATTATACCATATATAAATGAACACTCAAATAATATTAGTTTTACCAAAAAAAGGGGATATTTTTCTTAGACTATGAACAAAAGTTTAATCCGTTATTTAGTGGTGAGAGTCTATGTAAGATAATGGGGGATATGATACTTATGAGATATTATATGAACCTTAATACTTTTTTATGTTCTTTTAGACCATAAATGAGTAAAAATTCTTAAACATTTAGTGATTTTCATACATAGGAAGATTTTCATGCTTGCACCTGGGATTATCTTATAATTGGTAACCAAGAAAAAAAATTGGACTTATGTTCGTTTAATTATATCATGAAATACAAAATTCGGTTAGTGGGATGAATCAACCTTACAAATTATTTGGTAAAATGAAATTTAGTAGAAGTTTTTTTTAGTTAAATATGAAATGAGAAGATAAATTTTTCAATATTTTCATGTAAGATGTCAATATTTATTGCGTTTAAGAGTATTTGGAACAAATTTGATAATATTGGACAATATTTCATACAATGATTCACTCCCATACCTAGGTATCTATAAAAAAATCTACTATGATCCAAATAATTTGTTTTAGATCATACTTTCATTTTATATTGGATTTTTCTTACTAAATTATGATCTAATATTTTTAAATGCAACAGAATCGATATTGAAACATCCTTTATTTGGAAAAAATATTTTAAAATTTCGAAATAAGGAGTTCCTATAATACATGGAATAAAAAGTTTTAATTCCCCACAATGTGTTATTTAATAGACATTTTTTTTGGATAAGATGAAATTGGATTATTTTTTAAATAGATTAATGGACATTGGAAATTAATTCCCATGTAAAATATAAATTAAATGATATATTAATATAACACACATTCAAGATTGTTTACTACAAAAATATTTCAATAATACAAGGATGGTGTAAGAAGATTAATTAAGAAATTTTTATATATCAAATGGATCCCATAAATTTGGATATAATGATAACCTTTTAGATAATAATGTTGAATATTTATTTACATATATAGGAAAAATGTGGAATGGAAATTGGATCCACCACAATTAGATGATCCCTCCAAAAAAGGTTATAAATTATAAATTAATTGATATATATATAATTCTAATATTACTATAAAAGTGATGTGAATGTAAGGTTATAAGTATTTTTTAGGAAATATTTCCTTAACTAAAAATTATGAAGAAGAAAATACAACATTGACACATTTTAGATATGTATCTTGTTTATCCATCCAATAAAAAGTGGATCATCCCTCAAAAGTGAAAGGAGACAAAAAGGGAATCATGAATCCATTATATTATAAAATTATTTAAGAAACTTACATAAAAAATAAAACCATAAATAGTGATGAAGTGTCCTTTAAATTAATAATAAGTCACATGGGAACAAAAATGAAAGAAAATAGAGCTAGCTTGAGGAATTATCATAAGAAATCAGAATACAATTATCCACATAAAAAAATTCTAGATGTATCATATCTATAAAAACTCTTCTTGGAGATTGATTATAATATAAAATAGAATCCCCCTCAAATATAAAAGAGTTATCAAGAATGTTAATGAATAAAAATGAGACAATCGAGTAACATGAATAAAATCACGGTTCCTCAAAGGGAAAAAATAATGAATAATTATTTCCTACTATCATCCCAAGATATAAAAATATAATATATAGAATAAGATATACGTTTATGGAAAAAAATGTAATAAATAATTCAAAAAAGAAGTTATATCTAAGATATAATGACTGTGGATGGTTTGTGAAGATAATGATCATTTTTTAAGATCAAAGGAAAAATGTAGTAGAAAAACTATATTTTTGGTAGTGTGTCACTCCATAAGATACAACATTCGGTATGATTAATATAGTAGGTGTTTTATTTATTCAAACCATCAATATATGGAATTTTATTGATATTTGAAGGATGTATATAAGCAATGAGGTTCCATAATAAGTTTTTATACTCTTAAAACCTATAACGGATATATACACACAAAGATAAAACATTTTAATCTAGAAAAAATATTACCATTTTAGTGAAAAAATAGGAATAAAAAAATGGATCCTAAAAAAAGATCTACCTAATCACAATTTCCCTATTTATATAATGAATTAAACCTGGAAATATATGTAATGAGTTGTCTCATATATAGTGAAGGTAAAAAAATATGGGAAGAAGAATCAACTAAGGATTTACACATCCAAATTGAATCATAAGACTATCAAGGAACATTCATATGTTTACAAACATAAAAAAACTAAATGGGAAAAGTTCCAGAACAATATATGTGTCCTAAAAAATAGGAAGAAGATAAATGGAAGAATGTGTGGAAAGGTATAAAAGGAATAATAACAAAAAATGGGATGTTTCTTAGAATATAAGAGAATTGAAATCTATAAAAGGTGATTCCAAAAGAATAAACACTATTTTAGGTGTGTGTAAGTGGGATAACATAAATAGGATCCAACTAAATGGAATTAAAAAATAATAACATTAAGGATGATCAAAAATAAGAAGATTTTTATATCGTTATGTTAGTCTTTACTTATACCTAAAAATAGGAAATGCAGTGATATAAAACAAAGGGTTTCTTCAAATATTTTATCCCCACTTCTCTCAATTATGAAAACTAAGGTACCCCTCACCCCATATAAGTAAAATTTCTCTAACTTACTGAAAATGGTGAAAAATCAGGGGAGATAATAAAATTTAGGGTGATGTACTGACCAAGAATTTATTTTTTGGGGAAAAATAATATCTATAATAATGCAAGAAATTAATATTTCATGACTAGTTTGAAATTAGAACATAAATAATATCAAATGGTTATTAATATATCTACATATTTTAGGATCATGTTATATTTTACATAGGAATGGGAGACATTTAATTTTTAATATAGGTTGATAGGAAAAGATATCAGAATGAAAGGATTATAGGAATTGTTTTTCTATGTTTTATAATAATTATTTTCAGAATTTGTTTTTAGGATAAAACATGATTCTAGTCAAAGAGTATTTATTTAAAAAAATACGTTTTTATAAAAAAATTATACTTTAAAAACATATTTATAAATTTCTGTGGGATTCAGAACAAAATATTAAATCTTTTTTTAACCTTATAATTTTTTGGAGGAAGCTTTGAGATTTTTTATGACAAGGGAAAAGTGTCATTATGTTAATGGTGATAAAATATGAAATAACAGATTTCAAAAGTGGAAAGATATTAACCATTTATCCTATAATTTTATGTACTAATTGTTTTGTGTATTTTGGGTTGAGATTTAATTAATAGTGGATAAAATTGATATATGAAGCTATTATGGATTATTTAGAATAAAGTGGTGAAAAGAATATTCTGAAAAATGTGTTCCAATCTGAAGGAACTAATGGAATGATTCATATGGAGTACATATGTCATGAAGAAGTATAAGCCTCATGGAAAATACCTCTTACACTCAAATGAAAATGGGGTGACTAGGAGGGAAGTCAACCCTCTTAATGGTTTGTTACAAAGGTGTTTAATAAATAGAGAGAAATCATCATGAAATTTTATCCAAAATTCAGTGAAAAGATTGATAATTTATATCTTGGGGACTTAATTGGATTAAATGTGAACCATTATATTTGTATGTAAAAAAGGTTAGATAAAATCAATAAATCCATAATAGAATTTATTTTATTTGTAGAGTTTGATTTAAGTGGATTTTCAAAACTATTCAAAGGGGGAGAAAAATGAAACCCTATATGTTTGAATTGGATTTTTTATCAATGAATTATATTTAAATTATAATGGTTTAATTTTTAAAAAATTTATTAAATATATGATATGGTGAAAAATCATTGTCTATGATTCTTGGAGGATTGTTGATATATACAAACTCTTATTGTTATATTGGTTTTCTAAAAAGGGAAGGCATTGAGAATAGACCATGGAATAGAGGCATGGTTATTATATTCAGTTTAATATTCAAATGATATTAATTGGAAGTGTTCATGGAATTATCCATGAAATTTGAAGTGTCTATATATAGTTGATTGATATTAATATTGGATTTTTTGACAAATAATGTCTTTGATAACGGAATGTGGAATGATGAAAAGTTCCCAATGTTTAATGAAATATTTAACCAACAGTACATGTAAGAGATCATAAAATGATAAATGAAGAATTTGGGGGATTTATTGTTGTTTTTTAATTGTAATTATTCTTGGTCAACATTAAGTATATTATTTTAGGTGTATAAGGGTAATTAAGAAATCCAGAAACACATGCAGCGGTGACCTCCATCCTAATTATATGTAACTCTAATGGACATGATATGTTTCAAGGTTACATGATTTATGTAATGGTAAATATGGAAATATAGACTTTGTTTAAAGGTACTATAAATATTAGGTGATTTGTATTGGTAGTGATAAAGTCCATTAGAAGCATCAATATCATATAGAAACATTACTATGAAAGTGAAAGGAACTCCAGTGATATGAATCATGTTTCAAATTAACCTAAAAATATAATAAGATGTGTAATGATATATACATAGAGAAATATAGGATATATAGGGGTTAATGTCCCAATTATTAAATTTTAATGGAGAAAACATGGTATAGAAAAAAAAATATTAACAGTCACATGGGTAACTGTGAGAGGATATGTAAGGGTCATAACTAAATAATTTTTTAGGCTTAATTCTATGCATTAAATATTAATACGAGAAACATTCATTTTCATTGATATATATAAAATCAATACCAAAATTCATGTAAAGGAAAATATAGTTGAAAATGTGAGTTTCTAGATGCTTTAAAGGCCATGAAACATGTTGTTCATTATAGTTCATTTAAAAATGATCATCCAATTTAGGCCATATTGTAGAGTTGGGTAATTTTCATTGGAATTTTATCAATGAAAAATGGTTTGGCTGAAAATGGTCATAGTATAAGGAAAAATAGATTTGATTTATGTCTCTCGAGATTTATCAATATGGCTAGTGGAATATCCATTTGCCCTAGAGGAGAACATATTTGGTTTTAGGATTTGGGAAAATTATTTAATAAATTTAGTGATAATTTGACAAGATATTTTAATGTATTTTGTATCATAAAATAATATTTATTCCAAGATTGTTGTTGAATCATATCAATGTATCTCAAATGTGAGATTGAAAACATGGGTGGTTAATAGTGACTATATTTTGGTGTTTAATAATTAATAGTTATTAGCAGTTTTCAAAGGATTTACAAATGAATAAGAATTTAGTGGTTATAGATGGAGGAGAAACAGTATGATTGTAATTCCACAATGAAGATAATGATTAAGAAAAATTAATTAATAGATTTATAGAGAATTAGATAGATGACACATCATGGGTTTTAATTTAAAATATAAATTAAAATAAAACTCAATTTATATAGAGATATACTATAAAAAATTGAAAATATAAATATAACATAGAGTTTAAAAATAGATAAACTTTTTAGAGGAATTCCATTTCCAAATCTCAGGTTGTAAATAAAATATGAATGATATTAAAACTCATTTAATATTATTATATATAAAAGTATTTCAATAGGAATATAAAATGAAGAAGAAAATTCCATGAATACTAATGAAATGATGTTATAAAAATAAATCTTAAGAACATTCATATAAAGGATAACCCTAGTGATTAAATAGAATCATCTTGAAATCCGTGAAAATAAAAAAATACAATATTTTTGTTTTCCAATTTAATAACATGTATTATTTTTTGGATTAGGGATCATTAGAGAATAATATAATGGAGGTTATCCTAGATAGATAGGTCATCCACTATTATCCTTTATAAGGGTATTTTTCAGAAACATGATTGACTAAGCCTAAACTACTAGTGATTCTAGTTTATAGGTACATTACAATGCATAAGCCATGGATTAGCCTGTAATATTCATACAAGTAGAAATTATTCAGTTCCTTTGTTCCTTAAAAATAATTTTATTATATCATTCATGAAACAAATTCAGTTGTTGGATAACGAAACCTTAAACAATATCTTGTAAAGAGATACTCAACTGAATTAATTATGAGATCAACATCAAGAAAAGAGAAAATGTACATTACCATTCTATATAATTGGTCATGAACTATAGGGGTGTGGGTGTTTTTGGAACTTGTGTGAGAATATTGGAAGAGAATTCACCCCATGATTCACCCCCTTATTGATGTATATATATAATCTGCCCCATTGGGAATACAACAATACTATACTTTAAACCTATTCCCTAATATGAGGTTTAACATTTACTATTTTTATACATTCACATGATACACTTAATAAAAACTAACTGAAAATTACATACATTAATCATAATAATTACATCATAAATAATGTGAGATTTTACAAGGGCAACACTTTTTTTCAACTAATCGATACAATCTATGAATTCTTAACATCATTAAACACAATAGTAACTATAAAAAAATAATTTTTTGTAAAATTTAAATACCCAACATGATATATGATTTATCCAATGATGATGTATTTAATCATTTTTATATCATTTTATGTCAATATTTGATGTATAATTATAGTTCCAACCACAACATAAAGTATAAAAACTAAAAAATTGATCTAATATGAATCCAAGTAATAAATAATAGAGTGTTAGAAATTAAGCTTAGAAATAATTTTTACGACCATGATTATAGTAATTCATAACCCATGTTACAGAAGATAATATAGTTTTAATAATAATTTACTAACCATTATAAATTAAAAACTCTTATAGTAAACATATTCACTCTCCATAGCAGTATGAGGCCATTGAATAACTTTTAATGGACTCTCTTAACATAAGGATAAGACTCTCTACATGATTAAAATTACATACTGTCAAAGTGGAATAATTTTTTTTAGAAATCATTTCATTAAGGAAAGCGTGATAATATTATGATTTATTATTTTCAAGGATGATCTAATTATTCGTTAATGATGGGGGAGTAATGTATATGTGACTAAGGATTCGAACGCAACACATGCCTTTAATGATCATCCTTTTTATTGTGAACCACTAATAAAACATATAACTAAATTTTAAATTTCATTCCTAATTAAAGAAAAAACCCTATATAATTTAATTTCATTACATTTTATTTGATTGATTAAATAAATTTCTTCTGTACATAATATTCTACTAAATGTTACAGTTTTGTTAAAGCTAGTAATGTTATATGAACACATTGGAATAGTGATTTTTTTTAAAAAAACTACTCTAATATCTTATCTTAATAATCTAAAAAACATTCATATTTGGTATGGGTGATATAAAATATATTATGGTGTATTTATAGTAAGAAGATGGTTTAATTCACCACATAGAGTTTAATATGTATTTTAAATGAATCAAAATATGTACAATTTTAAAAATATATTTTCTTCTTCCCAATCCAATTAAAATTTATTTAATTGTAAACGCAAAAAAATATTCAATGAAGATTCTTTTCTTATAATTATTTCATATATTATAAATCACATAAAATCACATATAGGACATAATATAAACCATATAAATTATGAATGAATAAAATAAGAAGTATTTATAAAAATTATGAAACCTAAACCAATGAAATACTAACATGACCTATGGAATAGTAATGTGTCCTTTAAGAATAATAACATGTTCAATATAATATTAAACTCAACAATGAAATTATTAATAAAATTTATCCGTCTTATTAATGAAAACACGATATAAATATATAATATTATAAGTAATTAAATTTTTGAAATTGAAAAATTAATTGTTGGTATTTTCATAAAATAGAAATGCTTAGTTACAAATTTATTAGTAATATTAATATTTAAAATAAATTATTTTCCTAAAAATTATTCACAATTTGAAATTTTATTGTATTATTTTTATAATATATTTTTATGATATGTTAAATAATTTTTTAATGTTTAATAAAATTAGGTTTAGTTTTAAATTTATTATTTTTTGAGTAAATGATACTTTTAAATATAAAATTAAATTAATCAGATTTATAAAATTATTTTGACATAATAGAGTCCATTTTTGAATTCAAGAAATTTAAAAATTGTTTGGGTGAATTTTTAGTTTTTTTTATAAATTAGTTGAATTTTTTTAGTAATGAAATACGATAATTTATAGTATATGGTAAATGAATGAATTTTTTGTTCATGCTTGAGTAATGGATGATATAAGTGTCTGTTGGTTAGAAATCACGTCGTTTTTTACAGTATTTAGTCACTAAAATCCCCACTATTCATAGACTTGATCCAAAATTATAAACTAATAAATAAAATAATCTAAAAACACCCATATCATCCAATATAGAAAATAACCCTCACCACCTACTTTACTCACACATTTTAATCTTTGAGACATTCCGAAATACTACCCAATCATATTCCCAATATAAGGTCCCCAAAAATAAATAAATTGATATTACATAAATTTTGTACAATATTCATTAGAACATATAACAAATCCATTACAAGATCATATATATATAGAGTCTTTATAAATAGGGAAACATAAAAAACTCATTCATTGTACATACTCATTGCCTCCCGCTTATTTCATCATAACAAGACCCCTTTTTGACATATTTTACTTAATAACCTTCTTTATGACATGGGGAAAAGAAATATCTTAATGGGTGTGCTAAGATTCCCACCAATGGTAAACAGGGGATATATCAATCATATCATAACTATAAGACATATGAATATAACATTATAATATCTTACACTACATATGAAAGATCGTGATATCAATCCATGCAATAAATCATGAATGTTTATAAGAATAAATGAACATAATCAAAAAAGTCATAACATAAGTCGTGATGTTTTGGGTAATACACATAAGTATAGAAAATCATTTCATATTAGTCACGTATCATTTCAAAGACCATCATTGTAGACAAAGTCCATTACTGAACCGAGTTCACTCCATGTTCCATCCCTGTATTACTGAACAAGGATTATTTCCTATTCTAACCTTGTTTATATCATTAGATATATGTGTCTACCCAATAAATTGGAGGTTGATATAGGAACCACTGATCTCATAATGAATTTTTTCTTTTAGGTGTCCCAATAACATAAATCATTCATCATAACCCAAGGAATAAAATTGGTTTCTTTAAAAATCTTTCAACCATAACATATTCCATGTAAAAAAATTGATTTCATAAAAATACTTCAATCATTAACAAAATCAAAAAATAATTGAAATAAGGATAGTATACTTGAAACATATCCCTATTAAATAATTCCATCTTATATGGAAAATAGTTTTGATATAACACTTGAAATTAATTCTTGAGAAGAATATCCTTTTTTTCTTCGAAAAAAATTCTTTTTTCAAAATGATACATAGATTTAAAAGAAAATAATTTATATGAATATAAACATGAAATCGTGTAAAGGATGCTTCATGGAAATAAGTCATAATGAAAATTTAACTATAATTCCGTGCCGTATGGGTTCAAAAAACAACCACATTGTACATTTTTCTAAAAAATCAAAAAGTAGCTCATATCAAAAAATACAAAAAGATTCTTTTCATACAGTTTAATTAAAAATCACGAATTTTTTAAAATAACATTAAATAATTATAATGGAATAGAACTAATATTACATATTTTGAAAAAATTGACTTGGAAAATACATATACCCCAGTAAATACATACGTATAAGTAATCTCGAATAATAATGAGATTGTGAAATTATCCCTTATCATTTAGGTTCGATTTCCTCTATATGTATCCAAAACTTTGTATAATGATTTAAATAATTACACTTACATATTTCAGAATCATATTCATTATTATTATATCATATGTGATCAAATTTCATCCTTTTGTTAATAACATTTCATTACCTCTTGTTATTTGGTTATTAACAACTTCATTTTCTTATGCATGTTTTGTCAAATGAGTTCATTTTCTCCATCATTAGTAATAGATATATCATTAAAAAATTATGTTGACATTATACGGATCATATTTATTCATTATATAAATTTATATAATCATTCTTTAATAAATAGCATGTAGAATGAATCGAATTACATCGCGGAGATGGTAGGTCATACGTTCTCACGAACGATGATATCATTCCCATAATTGTTTATTTTCATTTAAGTGAATGGTTCGTAATATTTCATAATGAATATAATGTTTTAATATTAAAATATACTTATTATTTCCATAATTATTACCATCCATGAAAGGTGGTGGTCAAAAATAGATTACACTGCAGTGTGGAGGTGGAAAGCAATACATACACATGTGTGGTGATTTCGTTTTTCATAGGATTGGTAGAAATTGGAATATTTTTGCTTCAAAATAATAATAACATATAATTACATTAGTGATATAGGTGTTATTAATTTATAAGGAAACATATCATGAATAGGAAGTAGAATATTGAAGCAATATTGAATGAATCAGTAGAGGAGATAACCAATTCTTTAATGTGCTTCCTCTAAATATCCTCTTAGAACACTAGAGTTGATCTTCGAAGATAACCATAACAACTATAATGTAACTAGGGATGTTGATAAGGGAAAATTTCATGGTATAGCGAATCATGAAGTGTCAACTTGAAGTGAAGAGGTGGGGGAGGAGGTATCCCTTAATAATTGAGGTGTGGGGCATTTTTTGGATCTCGAAAAATATTAATTTATTATAAAATCAAAACCCATCGAAAAACCTCCAAAATGACCTAATTTCAAAGAATATATGAGATAGTATTTTAATATCATCATAAAATAGATTTTAGAAAAGTTTATATGTCAGTTTAATACTTATCATTTTAATTACCAATTACTTATTCTATTTAATTTTTAACTATGGAAACAAATATTTCTGTATTAAAATAGTGAATTATTTACTTATTTCATATCAATTGACAAATAGATAAATACATTAAAACATTTAAGACCATAAAATAATAATTATAAAGTTTTAAAAAATGTTTTATTTATTTTAAATTATTTAATTAAACATTATTTTAATAAACAATCAATAGTATCAATTTAGACAGTATTCAATTAATTTAATTTTAAAAATATTAAGAAAACAAGTCAACATTGAACCAACTAATATTTTATATTTATAAAAGGTCAAGGTTATCTAAAAAATTACTTATAAATATTAATTATCCAAAATAATATTTATTTTAATATTTTTAATAACATTTTTTCATTATATCTATTAGTAAAATGATCACTACATCAGTATTTTATAATTATTTAATATAAATATTTATTAAATAAATATTAAAAATAAAATACCGTTATGAAGATAAATATATTATATTTCATAATAATATTTTTATATGATTTTATATTCAGTAAAATTAATTATTTAAAATGATATACTTATTAAATTATGAATAGTACATCTTTAACATCAATTTAAATAAAATATCATAAGTGTCACAATCTATTATATAAGGATCAAAATGCTCACTAAATGGACCCATGGGTGGTTATAGTCGATATATAGTACTCCAATAATATTTTTCAAGTGTTTGTATCTTTTTATTGATATTATAATTTTAAAGAAATTTAATTTTCTTAGTTATCATCATTTACTTGTTTTTTACATCATCAAAGTACAAGTCTATAAGGCAATTATTTATTTCCAAAAAATTAAAATTAAATTTACATTATAAATAATAAAATTTTATATTTAAAATTACTATTTATAATCAAATTTATCTTATGTATATCCGTATATAAAAAATGATTATTTATTAAAAATTGAATGAGACATATTTAATAGGTCGTCAAATAAAAATAAATTAAATGTCCAAATCTTATCCATGTGGCTTATAAATGACATAAATTTTACCCAAGGATGACATTGGTATACAAATATCATTCAATGATATTAAGAAAAGTTTTAGGGAAATTTTATAATAACATTCTTCCCTTAATTACCTGATTTATTGTTTTATTGTATTAATAAAAAAATTACCAAAGTTACTATTTATAATGAACCAAAATTAAATAAATCAATTTATATATTTTGGAACTAATGATTCAAAATATGGAATAATTTTTTAAAAATTAAAAACCAATAATATGTAGTAATTAATTTAATGGTAATCCATTTTTCGAAAAGAGAGGAGTTTTAAAAGATAAAACATTGCAAAAATGGACATATTTTTAAAACTTAATTCAATATAAAATTAATGTTAATGAAATAAATTATATTAAATGATAAAAATTTATTCTATATATGATTTAAACAATATTAAATGTTATAATTTAACCTTTTTAATTATTTCATTGTAAAATGTTTTTTTAATTGAAATTTAGTGTATTTTTACTATTCATCAAAATATGGAAGTTATCAGATAATTATTAAAATTTAATCCAAGGTAAATTTTTATTTTGTGATTCCAAAGAAAATATTTATGTTATCATATAAAAATTATTTATGTTTCATAATATTAATTGAAAAGGGGTTCTCCAATAAAATGCTGAAAATTTCCCTTTTGAAAAATATAGGTTTTTCTACAACAAATAGTGTTTATTCATACCCAATGAAAAAAATATCTATTGGGTGAATATTAAAAATATTTTTTTATGTATATAAATACATATTTAATTAATTTAATTTACTAGTACTAATACACTAAATTTATTAATAGAATATTACAAATATATAATTGATTTATATTTTTCTGATATAATTGGTATTAAATGTCTTCACCCTAAATTTACATATTATAGTTATATTTATATAATTGATTTATATGTCTTCATGCTAACCCGACAGGTATGTAAAAATGGTAATTTTACACAAATGGTGTCATATGGTTTATTTACGCTCATGATTGTGTTTAATTTAAGCTATTGAAAAATTAAAATTATTTAAAGAAAATATTTCATCAAAACATCCGGGTGTTACATTCAACACCCTTAAAATGAATTTAACACTCTAAATTAATAATTTTGATAAAATCAGAAGAGGATATCTCTTCCCCCTTATATCCCCAAGATCCCATATAGCTTTCTCAAATTGGTGGTTCCACCGTAAAACATAAACCATGAGAGTGGTCTTATTTCATTGAACCACGGCGCATATGATCCACAATATCTCTCAGTTGTTCATTATAAGAAAGATCATTTTATGGTAGTATGAATTATGAGTTTAGTAAATGTGATGGATTTGGTATGTACATTATCAGGAGAGATACATTAAACACATCCTGAACATTAGAGAGATTCAGTGGAAGTGCCAATCAGTAAGCAACATTCCCAACACGATCCAGAATTTCAAAAAAACCGATATAACTTGGGCTCAACATTCCCTTCTTCCAAAATCTCACTACTCTCATCCTAGGATATATTTATAGAACCACCTTGTCACCCACTTCAAACTCTATGTATTTTCTTTAGTTTTCTACCTAACTTTTTTGTTAACTCGAAGATGTTATTATGTATTATTGAATAGATCTGACATTTTATTCCATTTTATCAATAAGATTAGGTCATAATAGCCTTATTTCACTAACATCTTACCAACATGTGGGAGTTTTTCACTTCATTCTATAGAGGGATTCATAATAACCCATCATAATACTAGAATGAAAATTATTATTTTATGTAAATTCCACTAAAGGTAGGTGTTGATCCCAGAATCCTTTGAAATATCTAGAGAAAGATATCAACATGTATTATATAGATTGAATTGTCTTCTAAAATTGAACATCAATCTGTGGATAACAAGAAGTGATGAAACATAAATCTATTTCTAAATCCTACTGAATACATTGCTATAACATTGAGTTGAACCTCATATCCCGATCAGATAATATGGAAAGTTTTACTCCATGAAATATTAAAACATCCATTCCAAATATCTAGGAAATCCGATCGAGGGAAAAACAATCTCTTCTGTAGTAACGAAGTTTTCTAACATCATTAGGCAATCAACAATAACCCATATGGCATTATGGCCATTAGATGTTTTGGTATGTTCAATGAAAAAATTACATAGTGATGTTTTCCCATTTCAATTATGGTATGTTTAATAGTTATAAAATCCCATTATATTTCTATATATCAGCCATAACTTGCTGATAAACCAACCATCAAGAGTCTTATTCGACAACATCTATTTTCATGCCATCCAACCAGAAATACACTTGAATGTCCTTTTTCATCTTTGTGCTTCCAAGATGAATAGATAATGAAGAACTATGAGCCTAATTGAATAGATCCTTCTCTAATACTGGTATGGGAGGAATAAAAGCCAATTTCATGAACCTTATTATTCCATCAAAATCACGGTTGAATTCAGGAAAATTTCTCGCCTTCTATTATAGCTTTACATCTTTATTTTTTTCCTATTTAATCTTCACATTTATTGTTTTTTGAACATTCAATTGATATAGATATTATTTCTCCCTATACCTTAAAATTTCATGATCAATCCTTTGAAAATCCATAATTATTGGATCTTTTTTGATCCTCATCATGGATAGGCTATCATGGTCCTTTCAACTCAAAGCATCCTCCACCATGTTATCTTTCCAAGGGTGGTAATGTATAAATCTCTCGTAATTAATAATCCACTCAAACCGACTTATTTGATTCATATTATGATCCTTTTGTGTGAAAATATACTTTAAACATTAATGATCAGTATAAATATCACACCTTTAACCATAGAGATAATACCTTCATATCATTAAAGAAAATATTACTGTAGAAAACTCCAATTCATGAGTTGGGTAATTTTTCTCATAGATTTTCAATTTACTTGAGGCATAGGATCTTAACTTATCATTTTTCATGAGAACACATCCCATCCCATTTTTGTATGAATCGCTATTGATCACAAACCATTCTCCACTACAAGGCAGTGTGAGTATAGGTGAGCTGGCTAACCTTATTTTGAGATCTTTGAAATTCTATTCACATTCCTGCATCTACATGAACATAACTCATTTATGAGTGAACTTAGTGAGTGGATTAGATAATCACGAAAAATATTTCACAAAAAAAATTAAAATATCCAGCCAAGATAATAAAAATTCATATCTGAGTTAAGGTTGTTGGCTTTAGCCAAAATTTATTATCTTCTGTTTTTTCTAGATCCACAGATATCCCTTCTCTTGAGATTATGTGACCCAAAAAAGAACCTTTCTATATACAAAATTCACATTTATAAATTTTTTACTAATGCTTCTCCTTTCTCAGGGACTTCTATACAATTCTGAAGTGATATTCATGCTCTTCCATACTATTAGAATATACATGAATATATTCCCTAAAGACTACCACAAACTGATCATGATTGTCTCTAAATTCTCTTCACATTAGGTCCATGAAGATAATGAGGGAATTATTAATACGAAAAGGAATCTCTATAGATTTATAGAGTTTATACAATGTACTAAATTTCGTATTTGGTATATACTCTTTCTTGACCCTTAATTGATGATATCCTGAATGAAGATCAGTCTTCGGAAAGTATTGAGATTTTCATAGTTGGATGAATAATTCCTTACGTACGGAAGTGGATATTAGTTTTTAATAGCTATCTTTTTATGTTCTTGATAATCAATTTACAGTATAATTGATCCATATCTCTTCATAAAAAATAAAATATGTGCACCCTAAGGTGACACACTAGGGCATGTGAATCCCTTATCAAGATTCTCATGGAGTTTCTTCTTCAATTATTTTAACTCAATTGTGTTCATTAGAAAATGATTCTTTGAAATATTAATAGAACCTTATATGAGTTATATGGAAAACTAAACTTCATAATTTTGAGAAATAACTGGAATATTTTCATGAAATACATCATCAAACTCCAGTAAAATGGGTGTAATCTTACTTCTGAGTTTCTCCCAAACCATTTGAGATAGATAACCATCATTTATAGGTATAAATACTCTTAATATGAATGAAATTTCTAATGGAATGTTATATTCATCCTTTCAAATATAGATGATTGTAGATTGATCTGGAATATGAAAAGTGACTTCCCTTCCATGGAAATTAATATGAGAATTGTATAGAGAAGGCCAATACATGCCAAGAATCACTTCAAATTACACTATAGGAAGGATCACAAGATTTTTCGGAAGCACATTACCAAAAACTTCAGCTAGAGAATAATTATAATTTTATTATTATTGTACCATTAGGAGTGGTCAATGCTGACTCAACATCTAATGGATGAGGTAATACAACAATACCCTTATAATATTCATTAGAAATAAAATATTGAGTGGATCCAAAACCAAATAAAACATTTTATAATTTAGAGTGGGTGGTAAGTATAACTTCCACCACGTTATTATCGTACTCTACATCACTAATAGTGATCACCTATGACTTTCCATTGTCTATGGCTTTAAGAGTTGGTTAAAATTGATCATAATCAGTAACCCTTGGATTCTTTAATTGACTAGAACAATTCCACATGTCCTTAGACATGTAACATTGATGTGTATGAGGTGAATTCTATGTAACATTTTCTTTTTTCACATAATGAGACATATATTTCTTATCACTAAATCATTTAATTTCAAAATAAACTAATTTTTAAAACATAATACATTTAATAGTCCCTTAAAGAAAATTTCATCCATACATCCTTTCAGACATTATGAAAAGGGAATTCCCATCTTCTTTTTTAGTGTGGTCTTTATATTTTACCTTCAATTCCATTTTTCTCTTCTTATCAAATCCCTAAAATTGATGGTTTACTCTATTATCCATCTCAGCATTGAGAGCTCATCGAATGATTTATTCTTTTCTATTGAAGTCCCTTATGGATAATTCCCTTCATAAACATGGTTTTAAGCCACTAAAAAAATGATAAAGTTTACACCAATTTGGATAATATTTCCTGAATCATTCCTTTAAAGTCGTTTAAATTTTTCTTCATAGGTACCAACAGATTCATATTCCATTTTTTATGTTCAAGGAATTCTTTATCCATCATTTTTTGGATTAATACAGGCAAGGTACTTATTGTATAATATGTTATTGAACTCATCAAATTCTATGGATTTAATCTGATGTCTTTGCCTCATATTCTTGATAACATTACACCATTGATCAACTTCATCTTCCAAATGATAGAATGCTAAAATTTAATTATCATATTCTAAACGTTGGATAACTATAAAAATATTTTACTTGGTACTTATCTATTTTTCAGTCACTAATTGATCTGAAGACGTGCTAAAATACATTGGACGCTTCCTCATGAAGGACTCAACATAATGTTGTTCCCTCATATTTTTGTTTGGAAGTCTTTCATTATTAATGGCTTTAAAATGTTTTGTGAGAATATATGCATGATTTTTCATTCCATCTCCATAACTTTTGGTTTTTCAGAAATAAAATCATAGCATTTCTCATCACATTTAGCATTAACATGGTTCTTTTGGGTTATATCCATTGACTAAAACCAATAATCATAGTGTGAGTAACACTAATCCCTATAGGAAAACAACATAACCAAGATTAAAATTTCAATTTAGCACACTTTTGGAATTTTCCATGGTTATTCATGATCATTTCTAAAACACATGGATTGTGTCCTATACTTTTACATATCTTTTGCATTTTTACTCAGGATTTCTCATCCAAATTTCCAAAGTTTAACTGTACCTTTCCTCGTATACCATCTATAACGACCAATAATTTACATACAATGATATTATATAAATTATGGAGAACATTAATTAAAAAATATAACAAAACCATGATAGCACAATATAGATATAGTTTCCTTAGAAACTATAAAATATAAATTACTTGTTCATTAAGACATCTTAATTATCTTTAACTTAATTGATCGTAACCTGACCAATTTTTTCATATCATACTTAATACCCTTCTTCAGGAATTGGGAAAAAGAAACATATAAAAGGATGAGCTCAGATGCTTAGTATGGGTAAACAACAAAGACATCAATCAAATAATTATTATAAGACATAAGAACCTAACATTTTAAAATCTTAACCTGCATATAAATATCATGACATAATGCCATTGGATAAATCATGAATGTTTATAAGAATAAAAGAATATAATTCCAATAGTCATAACAAAAGACATGTTGTTTTTATTACACACCTATGCATTTAAAATCTTTTTATATTATTCAAGGAACATTTCCTAGACTATCATAGTAGACAAATCCCATTACTAAACTGAGATCACTCCTCATTCCAACTATGTATTACAGAACTAAGATTATTTCCCGTTTCATCCATGTATATATTAAGAGATATAAATATTTAACCAATTAATTCGAGGGAGATATAGGTCCCACACATCTCATTAGGACATCATTATTATGTTTTCCACAATAACACAAACAATTCATCATAACCCAGGGAATTAAATCGATTTCTTTTAGCATCATTCTACCAAAACATAATCCATGTAAAAAGTGGATTTTGTAAATAGGATTCCATCATAAATACAATCAACCTATAGGAACAGTAGTGATATTATACTTGAAACATATCCCAAATAATGAATTATATGTTATATGGAATGTTTTTTGATATAACACATGAGATTAATTCTTGAAGAAAATATATATTCTTCTTCAAAAACAAGTTCTTTTCTCAATATACTGCTCAATATAAAAAAATAATTTATTTGAAAATAATCTAGAAAATGTTTAAATTAAACTCCATTAAAATAAGTTGTTATGAAAATGTAACAATCATTTCATGCCATATAAGTTAAAAAAATATTCACCTTGAACTTTTCCAAGAAAAACCAAGAAGTACCTCATATTGAAAATGCCAAAATATTCCTTTTATACCATTTAATAAAAAATCAACAATGGTTAAAAATGACAATAAAAAAATTATATGAATTGAAATAACATTTAATATTTAAGAAATAATTGAATGGATGATAAATATACCCCAGTAAAAACCTTTGTATAAACAATCTCGAATAATTATTAGATTGCAAAATTATCCCAGAACATTTATTTCTAATTTATTTTTTATGTATGTTACCCTCCTTTATAATGATTTAAAAAAATTTGATGACATATTTCATAATCATATTCATTTTTATTATATCATATATTATCATGTTATTAATAGTTTTATAATAACATTTCATTATAACTTGTTATTCAGGTGTTAAATTCTTCATTTTTATATGCATGTTTTGTCAAATAAGTGCCGGTTCCCCCTAATAGGTAATAGTTATATCATTGAAAAATTATAATAAAATTATATATATTATATATATATTCATTCTATATATTTATATAATCATTCATTAATGAATATCTTGTATAATGAATCACATATGATAATGTAGATGGTATGCCTTAAGTACGCGTGACGGATGATATCATTCCCATAATTGTTGAACAATATTAATGTGAATATTGTACAATATATAAAAATTAATATAATGTTATTGTAATAATATATATTTATTATTTCCGTCATTATACCCATCCATGAAATGTGCTTTTGAAAAACATATTACACCACCACGTGGAGACAGTAAGTCGTATGTACGCACACATGGGGATTTTGTTTTTCGTAGGTTGGATAGAAAGTGGAATATTTTTGTTCCATAATAATAACAACATATTAGTATATATTTGATACTGGAGTTATTAATTTATAATGAAATAACTCATGATGAGTAAGTAGAAGAAGAAATAATTTTTAAAGAATCGGTAGAGGAAATTACCTTTTCTTTGATATTTTACCTCTTAATCTCCCCATAGATCACTAAAGTTGGTCCTTGAAGAATACTAGAACCTTTATAAAGTGACCATGGAAGTTAATAAGGAATTATTTTAGAATATGGCCGATCATGAAGGCTCAAATTTATGTTAATAGGTTTGGGATGAGGTTCTCTTTTATAATTGAGGCGAGGGGCATTTTTTGGATCTCCGTAAATATTAATTTATATCAAAATCAAACCCCAAGTAAAATCCTACAAAATGTACCTATTAAGAATATGATATGAGATAGTGTTGTAACATCACAAAACAATATATTTTAGACAAGTTTTTATGTCAATATTAACATTATCATTTTTATTAAAACTTCGTTATTATATTTAATTTTTAAATAGGGTAACAAATATTTCAACATTAAAACATGAAATATATAATTATTTGATGTCAAATAGAACATAAATAAATAAATTAGAGAATTATAGACCATATTATAATTATTTTATATTTTTATAAAATATTTTATGATTTTAAATTATTTTAATAAAACAATATTTTTTATAAGCAATCAATTGTATCAATTTTGACACTATTAAATTGAATTGTTTTTAGAAATAATAATATGAAAAGTATAGTTATAAAATATTTTATTATATTAATATGTGGTCAATTTCATCAATAAAAATCATTATAACTATTAATTATCAAAAATTATACCTATTTTAAATTTTTTAATAAAATTTATATGTTAATTCTATTAATAAAATAATTACTACATCGAAATTTTGTAATTATTTAATATAAATATTTATTGAAATAAACATAAGAATAAAATAATATGAAAAGTAAAAATCTATTAGATTTAATAACAATATTTTTATATTAATTTTTTATATATAAAATGTTATACTTATTAAATTATGAATATGAAAACCTTAACATCACTTTAAATAAAATAATATAAATGTCACAATATCTTCTATAAGGCTCCAAATAGACACTAAATCGACACATGGATTGTTATCGTAATGTTATACTCGACCAATAAGATTTGGTAAAGTGTTTTTTATTTTGATGCTTATTAGAATCTTAATAAAAATTTGTTTTATTGATTTCTCATCAATTAAGTAATTTTTATATGATTGAAGTATAAGTCTTTTAGGTAACTATTTATTTCCTAAAAAATAAAAATAAATTACCAAAATAAAGGAAAACAATTATCTATCACTAGCGTACATGTAATTTACTTTATCTGCTTTATAACCTTATATAAAAAATTATTTAATTATTAATATTTGATTGAGATATATTTAACTTTTCTTTAAATAAAAATAAATTAAAAGCCCATGTTTCATCCAAGTGGCTATCAAATGAAACCATTTACACCCAAGGATACTTTTGTTCAAAAACCACTCATCTAATGATATTATGAAAAAAAATTATAATTTTATAATGGTAATATTACCCTTAATTACTCAGTTTATACTTTCACCTTATTAATAAAAACAATTACCAAAGATACTATTCATAATGCCCAAAAATAAAATAAATATATTTAAATTATATGGAAATACCGATTACAAATATTGAATAAATTTTTAACAAATTCAAATAAAATATTTCAAGTAATTAATTTAAAGATAATCCCATTTTCAGAATGAGAGAATGAGTTTTAAAAGTTAAAACATTACAAAATATTGAAATGTTTTTATATCTGAATTTAATGTAAAATTAATGACAATGAAAAAAATTATATTTAATTATAAAAATATATAATATTTATATTTTAAATCAATTTAATATTATAATTTAACAATATAACAAATTTTGATGAAAAAATCTATTTTAAATTAAAATTTAGTGTATTTTTACTATTCATCAAAATATGAATGTTATTAGAAGATTATTAAAATTTTATACAAATTAAAGTTTTATATATCTCTACCAAATAACATCTTTATTTTGTCATATAAAAATTATTAAAGTTTAAAAATATTAATTTTAAAGGGGTTATCCATTAAAAGATTGAAATTCACCCTTTTGAAAAATATAGGGTTTTATTCACTGAATTGAGTTTATTCATACATTATGAAAAAAATATCTATAGGATAAATATAAAAAATATTTTATTAATTATATAACATATATATTTCATTAATTTCGTTTACTAATAGTAATTCACTCAATTTATTAATACAAAAATATAAAAATATTATTGATCTATACTTTTCTATAAATAATTGGAAGTGAATGTCTTCACAATAAATTTTCCAAAGTTAGTTATTTTTATTCCCACTGACCTAAATGAAAGGTTAAAATGTTCATTTTCTACTATGTGTGTCCCGTGTTTCACTGAAACTAACGATTGTGTGCTAGTAAATCTATATAATAATTAATATTATTTAAGTAAAATATTTCATAAAAACATTTGGGTGTTACACCACAGAATATCTCCAAAATATAAGATTATTTTCAATCAATAAAATAAAATAACCAAGTTCTTCAAGGAGGTTCTCACAGTGATTAATTCGAGAGTAAAAAACCTATTTCCTTTCTTTAAACTTCTTCTCAATTTTTCCCTTTCTTAATCTCTCCTCACCTCCCCTTGTACAAGTGGAATGATAACTAAAATATCTCACATAAACTGGAATATTATTATGTTAATTTAATATTCTATCATAATTTCATTCCCATCTATTTTTTGATCTAAAAATGAATACATCATCAATGATGTGTTAATTTATCACATTCAAGGATGAATACTTTTCAATTTTCTTTTACGCCATCAATGAAAGTAATAAAACAATTTTTATGATTAATTTTTTTTATAATATATGTATTACAGACTATCCAATTTTCATTAACCGATATATATATAAATATTATAAATAAATAAAACCATACTATTTCATGATTATTTAGAAACTTCAAAATTAATCAAAATGGTTATTTTTTATTTTATATAATGATTCATCCTAATAACATACTACCAAAAGATATATAATGAATAATAAACTGATGTAATTTCATTAATAACATATAATTTCAATTCATGGAAACTATTATCATTCTACATGTTCTTTCATGAACTTATACCAATAAACAAATGGTGAAATCCAAGGATACAAACAGTCAAGAATGATGAAATTGTGTCTTATAACTCATATAAATGGACATAAATTAAATTAATAAAATTATAATTAATAAAATACATGTAGAATAATTAATTAATTAATTAATTAATGGATTCAATTTTATTATCCAATACATGAATATCTTGTGCATGACACTTTCAAATATAAGGAAAGTGAATCTTTCCAAACCTCTATTTTCCCTTCAATACGTGTTTTATCGTTCTTTACCCCAATGAAATTAGTTGTTTTCTTATATAATTATTCTATATTCAATGTATATGATCCAATAATCTTGTATCCATACAATTTCATCCTTTTATTGGGGGAATATAGATGTTTTAAAATGGGGCCCCTATCAATTCTTCCCAATAAGAAATCCTAGTTAAAGGTAACTTCACAATTTATTACCTATTATCAAGTTCAATCTATAATATATTTTAAGAAACTATTTTTTTTATAAAATCCAAAATTTTACATGAAAAACTATATTGGTTATTCTCATGTTCTATTTAGAAAATTATTCATTTTTCATTTAAAATAATAATGAGAATATTCCCTTAAACAACAATAAAATGTTTTATTTATAAAGTTTCTTAAACACTATTTTTACATGTCTTCACGTCATTTTGACATCACATATAATAACATATGAGAATTTTACCTTATTAATTTATATTTTTGATTTAAGTTCATTATTTTATGGACACCATTATGATATTCAAATTTGATATGCCTTTTGACATTATTATGATATCTAATTATTTCCATTGAAACCCTTATGTTCATGTTTGATTCCTCATTTATGATTCCTTATGTCTCACACATATTCATGAACTTATTATGATTGTTAGACCTAGATAATTATCTCATTTATTGGGAAATTTTTTGTCTCCTAAGACATCATTTGCAACAGTTTTGGTTGTTAGACTTGGCTCGTGTTCCATGTGAAAAGATCTTGGAGGTAAGCCTTGAACCATGATCATATATGTTTAATGATCCATGTATCATGATTATGTCATTTTTTTGTTTCTTACACATTACTATTATTCCATTGTTTTATTATTCCATATTCAATATGTTATGATTCCATATGTTTATTCATGTTCCATTCCTCCTTTTTGTCATCATGTTATTCCTTCTATCCCATGTGATATGGTGTATTATTGTGTTTATTGTCTTATTTTGTATTTTAGCTCATACCTTGGTTCATGTATTCCCTAGGATATCCTATATTTATGTATGTGCTCAAAAGTTGTTAGGAGATCATTATTAAGATAACATAAAATATGTTTCTTATTATATAAACATACATAATAGTAAAGTATCAAATCATCAAATGAAAATAGACATTGAAATCCTTGGACCGTATTTAAAGAATAATTATTATTAAAATCAATTTATAATATGTGTGTAAGGATAAGTCCAATATAGTTTGTATTAGAGTAAGGTCCAGTTATTTTTTGTTAAATTATATCCAGATCACTTTAGTAAAAACCCTAGGAAGAATTTTATCACCATATGTGAGCTAAATTGAATATTACGCTATCAAATGATTGGATATACTTTTCATTTACATGTTTATCCTTCCATTTTAAATGTTTCCATTTTATATGATTATTATACAAGTATTTAATACCCCACCCCTAATTGTATTTTTTAA
This sequence comes from Viscum album, assembly GCA_963277665.1. Taxonomy (NCBI): domain Eukaryota; kingdom Viridiplantae; phylum Streptophyta; class Magnoliopsida; order Santalales; family Viscaceae; genus Viscum; species Viscum album. The sequence continues at coordinate 619,863,676 of OY728150.1, read as the reverse complement.
TGTTTTTTAATGGATGGAAATAGGAGAACCCATGAAAACAATCAATGTGATAGGCAATGTGATGATTTACCTAATGAAATTACAAATATAATGTGAATAGTTATTCAAAACAACTTGATTGTACTTCATAAAATAGATCATGTAATGAATAATAATCTGAATCGTTCAGAACACCCTTCTTCTTCCAAGAATGAGCATGTAACAATAGATTCGTTTATTCAACAATGGCTTTCCATGTTTAGGAGATCTTATGATCACATACTCACAGAGCAGTGGATTAACTCTATTACGAACATATTGTCTATCCTCCAGTTCTCAAAAGAAGATAAAATTATTCTAGATGTTTTTCATTTTGATAAGGAATATGATTAGTGGTGGACCCCGATTAACCACATGAAGTAGAATGAGGAAATCAATTCCAAGAAATGGGAAGATTTTAAGAAATAATTAATATTTTTTCAGAAGACTAAATCTTTTGATTGAGAGGGAGTCCCTCAGTCTGAAGAAAAAGTAAGATGACTCTATTAGGGATTATTAAGAGAACATCACAAGGCATGTAGGATATGCCTCTAAATTTGTGATGAACACAAAAGGTAGGGTTGATCACTTCAGTAGTATACTAAAGCTGATTCTACAAAAATCATTGGTGACTGAAGACTTTGACAACTATGAATAGATTGTATGTTGTTCCCTAAATATTGAAATGAATACCAAAGACTGCTATGGGTCTCATGTTCTTGGAGATAAAAAGATTAAAATGGATTTTAATATTGGAGGATTAATAGATAAGTCCAATTATAGAATAAAAATACCATATCCCACATATCAAAATTGTGGGAATAATCATCCTGAGAGCTCTCAAAAGGATCTTGGAAACACTTCAAATGATGAAGAATGGGAAATCCTGATAATAAATTCCCAAGGTATATGAATTATCCCACTAATGTATAAATATAAAATAAGTCTCGGATCAACACTCAACCTATAGTGCATTGTTTAAAACAAAAGGAAATTGAGTATTTTGTAAACCATTACCCTACGATAAAGGTTGTTAGAGGAAATCCACCATAATAACCTCCAAGGTATCAAGGAAGGGAACATGTTATCACTACTACCGAGGTAGAGCATGACAATGATGTGGTGATAAGTATGCTAGTTATTCTTTCAAGACTAAAGAACATACTATCTGATTATGGTTATATGCATTCTTTCATATATTTCATGTTTATTATTACTATTTAAACAACACATAAAAATATGTAGGATGTGTTATATATGGGGAAAAACGTGTAAATAAATTCATCTAAATCGTATAACTCCTCCCCAATGATGTTTTGTGGACTAAACCTTCTAGAAAATGGTATTTTACTTCCTTTTGTGGATTTTCATGCTATATTGGGCATAGATTTCCTATCTTTATACCAATCCAACATCGAATTTTAGGAAATGGATATCACTGTTTACATTTTGAGGCATCCTACAAATATGTACATTTTTAATGAGGAGGATTAATATCCATCAAAATCATCATATCAATGTTGGATATTATTGGTTTTTGAGAAAGCTTGTATATCTGAAATGATTGATATAATGTTTGACAACCTTGACCCGAATTCCACTAAATGGGTGCCCCGAGCCAAATGGGCCACATGGACACAAGCACATCTTCTCGAATGCTAGAGGATACTAACTAGAAACGAGGTACTAGGGTGTGCTCGTGGGATGACTATTCCCACATTACCAGACTGTAGAACAATGGAAGGATTGTAATGTAATATTTAATAGCAGAAGCAACATAAATTTTATAAATCAACAGTGTAAGAAAACTAATGCCATAGATAAATGAGAATAAAAATAACTATATCAACTGGAATAATGGTGATGTTACGTCATGTCACTAGATAACTGGAAATCATGGATACAAGATAGAAGACATAACATGATTAACAAGGTAAGAGAAAAGAAATATTTCCCCAATCATCCTGACATCCTACTCAGTCATCTACTATCAAGATCCATCCTATCAAGACACAATCAAGAATTGGATGTTTTATGGATTCCATTTGACAATACCTTCATCCATGAAATCTACTCTAAGTACCAACTGGCACCTGGAGAGGGTATGCGATAAATCGCAGTGGGACACCACGAAGAGGGTCTATAACATCCGGCCTGTATAATGGAATATAGCAGTGTGCGGTCATGCATATATATAATGTAAAGAAAAAAGTACAATGTAACTAAATATCGAAGTACCGGCTTTATCCCTTAGCTGGTTTCTGAACATATGACCAGTTCATTAATTATGTAATTACCATTTAATGTTAATAGTTCACTTGAGGAATAGACAATAATGACATCACATCATGATAGTATATGTAGTGAAGGTCTCAAGAGGTAACAAAGAAACCTGAAAATAATACCAGTGAGGGCATTCAGGGAAATAACTAAGGTAACATAAACTCATAAAAATCTAACTCAATAGTATGTGAGTCTAGCTAAGGGGTAAGAGTGTAATCCAAAAAGTGTAATCCCAGTCATTCAACAATACAGTGCCTATTAATTCATGGAGTGCATCCAAGCTAAAAGTGGGATAAGAAAGGACTTGGTCCGAGGAGTGTATCCAAGGCACCAAATTTTTAATGCTAGATAAAAGGAGTGTATCTGAGGTATCCTGGAATAATGTAGGGGGACCCTACTTTAGTATACCAGGTATCCAAGGAATAGACATGAACTAGAATCTAGGTGGGTATCAACCTTAGAAAATTGCATCTTTGAATCCGAATGTGGTTCCTAAGACCAAAGGTATTCTCCTCTAAGAATCCAATATGAGGTCAAGTCAGTCCATTTTTGTTTGATATAGTAATCATGATATAATTATTTTGGTTCATTTCGTGCCTTCCATTAGTGTGGATAGGTCAAGTATAGTTGAAACAATTTATTTATTCGACCATGCCTTGTCTTCCATTAGGTCGGATAGGCCAAGTAGCTTTGCAACCATTTAATTAAGTCTTTGTTAACCATTAATGCATATTAAAATATTGAGGACCACTTAGCAGCCTTCCATCATCATGGAATGGGTTCTACAGACATGTAACCTTTATTATATCTCTTTTAATAAGGCCAAGATATATACATAGTATACATTCTATTCCACATTCACATTTAATAATCATTGGAAGAACTTTCCTTATCTAGGTCAAGTGGTGAGAATACATGGTACATGCCATTATGAAATTCACATTTAAAAACAAACCATTAATTATTTATTGGCTCATTTTTAAGAATTTCATGTAAGGGAACACCCAAATGGCGGAGCAATGGTGTCAAAACACTAAAAAATCAACTATGGAGTAACCTTCTTCATGAGGCGGATTGAGTTTTGTATGTAAAAACTAACAACTAATTGCATATTTGGAATGAAAATAACTATATGATTATAAAAAATATAATCATGATATGTAAATTCAAGAGATGGTCCCTGATTGTTATAAAGGGCCTGTCATGAACATTACAAAATGAACGAACATAAGGGATGAGTTATAGACCACACACCTTATTGTTTTACAATCCTCCTCCTTTGGTATCATCCCTTTGTTTTCTTTAGTGTTGAGTAGATCTAAGAAAAGGTGAAAAAACTCACATGGAGATACCTAGGTCAAGAGTGGAAGAGAAGAAGAACCACTAATTTGGACTTTATTACTTATCGTTGTGCATCCAATGTGATCTACGAAATCTCGATTAGATGCCAAACGAAAGAGATATCTTGATCCTTAGCCTTGAACATAAAAAAACAAAATGGGTGAAAAAGGAGTAAAATCCCACTAGTTCTTTAATTAGGAAGAAGGATAAAGATTAAAATAATCATTAAGGGAAAATCTAAGAATTTACACATAATATAACCCGTGCGCGGTTTGTCCGCACGTTTTTTCAAACTGTGTGCAAACCGTGTGGAATGGTTCTGCCCAAAATCACATCCTTCGAATGGTTTGATCAAACTACTTGCAAGCCATGCACAGGTACCAGGGAAAAGGGGGATCACACAGTTAAGCCGCATGGAAATTTTTCAACTGTGCGTGGTGGCTCTGTCTGAAAAAATACAGCATCTGCACAGTTTAGAAAATTGTGCTGAAATCCATCATAATTTACACTAAATCGTGAAAATTGTCTACTTTCTCCAAAAATATTGGTTTCGAGCTCTGAAAAAACCTCGTACACACATGAAACATAAAATAACTCATCAGGAATCTATATTAGTTCCAAAGTAAGTATTTAGACTGAAAAATAAAGGATTCATACCTTATTGAAAAACTAGGTTCTTATAGTATTCCCCCCTCAAAATAACCCCCCCCCCCCCAGCATTCTCATTCTAAGGGTAAATAAACACTGTTTGAGAACAAATCTGGACACTGAGAACATACATTAGATTATCTCTTTTATGTAACATTCTATACTAGGTCATGCTTCCATATCACCCATATAGGAGGGACATACACTCCATGAAGAACCTTAGTGCTTCGGTCAACAATGTGTATTGGATACTCCTCATAGGTAGCATCGACATCTAACTAAACTTCCTAGGGATCAATGGTATGAGACGGGTCAACATGATTATGGTGAAGCACTTAGACAAGAAAGACATCGTCCATGGCACGGTACCACTGAGGTAGTAGCAACTGATAGGTTGTAAGCCTGAATCTCTATAGAATCTCAAAAGACCCGACATAATGAGAGAGCAGCTATCACTGCTTCCTTAACCGTCTATTTACTAGCCTATGTGATACCCGAAAGAAAACATGATCCCCAACCTCGAACTCAAGAGGTCATCTATGATGATCAGCATAATATTTATGTCTATATTGAGAGGTAAACATATTCTTCCTAATCTAATGGACTTAATCTGAAGTCTCCTAAATAAGATGAGGACCTAGTAGGGCTACATCACTTGCCTCTATCTAGAACAATGGTTAATGAAATGGCCTACCATATAAGGCCTCAAAAGTTTCCATCAGTATCTTCACCAAAAAACTATTATTATAGGAAAACATGTCATGAGGGATATATTTCTCTCATGAACCACTGAAATCAAGGACCCGTGCTCGAAGAATATCCTCTAGAACCATTATCGTCTTTTCCAATTGTCCATCAATTTGATGGTCAAAAGATATGCTTAAAAGTACATGAGCCCCCATAGCATTCTATAAACCCTACCATAACCATGATATGAAACAAGTGTCCCTATCTAAAATTATATCATTTGGAACCCTTTGTAGTCTTATGATCTAACAAAATAAACAGTCTTCCCAAATCAGAAAGTCTCCCGAATAGGAATGAATTGGGACGATTTCATTAGTCATAAAATGACTACCAATATAACATCGCTAACCCTTAGTGAACAAGCTTTAAAAACTACAAAATCCATAGAAATATCATCCCATTTACATTTAGGGACTTGGAGCAGCTGTAAGAAGCATGTACGTCATTTGTGCTCCGCCTACACATACTGATAGGTTGAACATCTAGAAATAAAGCCCCCCAATCCGACATTTCATTCTCGACCACCAATAATGGTGTCTCATATCTTGATACATCTTTGAGATGCCTTGATGAAAATTACATTAAGAAGAAAGAGACTCTTTCGTCAACTCCTCTCTCATATCTATAAGAACCCAGATACATCCACGTAGAGGCAGAACATCCTCTTTGTCCATAAAAAAATCTGGAGGTGGGTTATCTCCTGATATTCTCTCATTGAGAACCAAACCTTCAGGATTTGAAAACTACATACTTTTCACCTTTTCATGGAGGGAATAGGTACTTTTTAAGATGGGATGTATGAATACTCGTGAATTTCATGATACTCTAGATGATGTTTCGAAATGAGGGCCATTAACTTCCATCCGTCGATAGATTCCAGCATGGATTGTGTTTTAGTTTTCCGACTCAGTTCATCATCATCCACATTTCCCTTTCTAGGAGTGTAGGCAAGATCAAAATCATAAGATTGTAGATATTTGACCCACATCCATTGTCTATGGTTTATGCCACACTGATAAAATATAGACTTGAGGTTTTTTTTATCTGTATACACCACAAAGTGCTCAATCAAAAGATAATGTCTCGAGAAACATAAGGCATGGTCAACTGCATCTAGATCGAGGTCATCTGTCGGGTAATTTCTCTCATGATGCCTCAACTATTGAGATCCTTATGCAACAACATTGTCTTCAGGTTCCAAAACAATTCCTAGTCCAATGTCGGATGCATCGTATACCACGATATAACCATTACGAGGTAATGGAAGAATCATAATCGGTGTCGAGAGAAGCCTCCCTTTTATCTCCTAAAAGGATTTATTGCAGGCTTCTGAACATAGGAACCTAAATCCCTTCATAGTTAGTCTAGTAAAAGGTAAAGAAAGACGTGAGAAGTCCAATATCTAATTCTTGTAATATATATCAATCCCCACGAAACTCTAGATATCAAACTCTTTCTTGGGATGGTCAAAGGAATCTAGAGCACTATCCTTTCCAGCTTCAATGGATACTCCTGATTCTGAAATAATATGACCCAATAAGCGGACATTTTTTATCTAGAATTCACATTTAGAAATATTGGCATAAAGATGATGCTCTATTAGGGTACTCAAAATGATATCATGTTTTTTGGTTTGGTCATTAAGAGTGCGATAATACTCCATGATGTCGTCGACAAAAGAAACGAAAAAAGAGTCCAAATATGGGTTGAAAACCCCATTCATCAAAGCCATGAAAATGGAAGGAGTTTTTGGAAGACCAAGCAACCTCACAAGGTACTCATACAAACTATACCTACTAGGATATTTTGTACAAGGTATGTATGAGTGGATGAATTACACCTATTGATAACCCGATCCCAGGTCGATCTTAGAGAAAAACATTTCTACTCATAGGTGGTCGAAGAGATCATCTATTAGAGGAAGTTGGTACTAGTTCATGACCATAAGATGCTTCAACCGTCTTTAATCCATGCATAGATGAAGAGTTATGTCCGCCTTTTTAGAAAAACGCACGGGTGAACCATAAGAGGATGTGCTAGTCTATATAAATCCTTTCGCCTCTATGTCCCCTATCTACCACTTGAGCTCCTAAATCTCAGTAGGTTCCACCCTGTACTGAGGAATGGACACTAGAGGTACTCATTGAACAACCTTAATGGTAAACTCTACCTCTCTCTTAGAAGGTAAGCCAAAAAATGTCATTAGGAAAGACTTCCCTGAAATGATCTAATATTTGAGGTAAATCAATTTGATGAAAACATTGATCCTATAGGAAACGATTTCCAATCATGGCGGTCAATTCATCCAACCCATGATGCTTCGGTCCAACTCCCCAAACCTGAACATGCTACTCACTAAATTAAAGATGACAACTGCCTTTTAGTGATGTCAAAGAGACACTATGGCGATAGCTGTCTACCAAGGCATGATAGTTAACTAACCAGTCCGTCTTGAGAATTACATTGAAGCCCTCCATCTCGAGCACAATGAGATTCCACATGGAAGGGTAGCTACCTACCGCATGGGGACAGTCCCTGCATAGGCATATGCCCTCTTTCTATATTCCCAAAGGTGTATCGAGGGTCATTACACTATAGTGATATTGTATCTAAAGTCCGATACATTCCATGATAGATATAAAAATGAAAGAGTTTGAAGCACGTGTATAAAACAACATAGATAAAATAGTAGAGGCTAATACAATATTACCTCATATAGTAGATAGTCCTGGAGAAAGCTCTGTGAGTGTTGGATATAAGGCATTCCACTGACTTGATCCACGGCCATGTGCAATAGATAGATTACCAAGATCATGACTACTCTTCTCACACTACTAGTGATCAAGGATTAGACTACCATGACCACGACCTCATCCTTACCTAGGACAACTGGTTATGTTCCAACTGCCCGCCTGATACAGTATACAAGAACAAGCTTCTAAAGGTGGATATGAAACAAACCCTTTTCTCTTCAAAGCTAGTGGAATGGACCTAGAAAATATCTAAAGATGACTAATACATATGCAACCTCAGCACTCTATAGTATCTCTATCACATTGGGAGTTATTATACACTAGTTTTCCACACTAATGACACACCACAGAGCTATCAAACTGGATACACTGGATACCACTTCCCTGACAAAAAACCTTGAGGGAATGTTTCCTTTCATCGAAAGAACTACTAGCCTGACGTGACACTGATCATTTAAATTCGGTACTTACGCCATCCCTCAGGTTACGCTCAGTGATATGGGCCTAATATACTATTGGAGAAAAGATAGGAAGGTGAAATACATTCACCGAAGTTCGGATGGCATACTGGATCCCATCATCAAAATGTCAAGCACACAAAATCTCATCACCTGCTAGAAGCAATGTAATGTTCTATAAATCAGTAAAACATGCTGAATATTCTATAACTGACATAGAACCCTTCCTTAAATGTATGAACTCTCTAGCTCTACCATCTCTTAGTGCCTGAGGAATTAACTTATCATAGACGGCATTCTGGAAATCAACCTATAACATGCCATGATGACGACCGGCCTGGGGTACCAAATCCCACCAACACATGGCCAAATCCCAAAGCATATATATAGAATTCTTGAATATATACTCTGGAGGTGTTTCCATATGCTAAAAGATAGAAATCATGGCCTCTGGAAAATACTCAGTAGCCTATGATCTACCATCCCCTGAAAAGGCAGGAGGATGCTGCTGCTGGAAATCATGAGTCAAATCAGCCATCGTAAGTGCAATATGTGGAGGACAATGAATGGAATGAATTAGATGTAGGAAACTATCATGGATATGGGCATTAGTTCCCGTATCTGGTTCTATAGGCAGTTCCTCAAGTGGAACTACTGGAAGTTATACTAGTGGCTCAAGGCCCACCATATATGGAGTATGGTCATCACCACCCTCCAAGAGAACAACATTAGGACGATGCAGCATCATTGATATACAAATTCCAAGAACACATATTAGAACAATCTAAAGATCATAATATAGCATCACTAGTTGAAACTGAACGTAATAAAAACTCACTACCCAAGGAATACTACCCAAAATACCCACATAGAAGGCCAAACATCAGTAAGTTCTCAAGTATAAGTTTCATGTCATTTAACAAATAATTTCCAGGTTCTCTCGTTTATGTTTTATAATCACGACAAGGCAGGATAAGGATGTGCAACCATTTTATTTTTGATTTCAGGATTCAATTTATGATTGATATCCATTTCCAAGGAATCAGTTCCCATACACCTATCACCTGAAATGACACCCATTTCCTTATAGAATAATGGCTCAACTCAGTAAATTACTCATCAAAACCGAGAAGGGCCTATACACCTACTGAATTAAGACTTGTAATCACTCAATCATAGTAAAATTAATAAAATTACAACCAAAATATCACAACAACACTCAAAAATCTAATGTATACAATACAAAATATTTTAAGTTTTCCAACAGAAATTTAGTAACATATAATATATCTACTTGTAAAAATGAGTAATTCCAACAGATGTTATGTTTTACTGGTATTAATTTTGACTACCAACACTTATTTTTTCCAATAGATATATATGCTGATATTGATGGTTCAATACCAATGAATCTTTTATCAACAATTATATCTGTTGAATTATCATACTAATACCAAAAAAAATTTAAAAACACATGAATCTTTTATTAATAATAAAAATTTCCAACAAATCAATTTCCATCAATAAAAATTGTTACAACTACCCATAAAATGACAAATATATTATTAATAACCAATTAAGGAAAACCTATATTATATTCAAATTATTGTTTTTATATCTAATTTCAACATCAATTAAGTGGGGTAATATTAAAAATGATATTGATTTCAAATTTCAATGTAATCAAAATGTTAATATTGTTTATATTTTTCAGTTTTATCCACTGACACACATCACCACCATTTTTGTTTCATCAAGTCATTACCTCCCATGACAGAATCCCTTTCCCTCCATTGAAATTTCCTGCAACCCGCATCACCGATCCTCCCATTATCAAATTGCCAACGACAAATACCATAACCATTAGAAGTCACCTACACATGATTTTCTGTCTTGGTCCACTGCTATCATGAATCGCCTTCATCAAACATGCATCACCACTTATTTCATTCTATCGTCAACGCCTACACCAGACAACCAATCACCACTAGTGGCATCCATTCCCACCATAAAAAATCATTCGGAAATATTTCATTATATGAAGATAGCCTGCCCCTAAACGCATGCCGAACACAATCATTTTTGTTCCCTACAAGGTACATTTGAAACCCTATATCAATTTATCAAATACCACATTATTCAATATCATTTTTTAATCAATTGAGAGCACTACTGTTTTTTTTATTTCAAATAGATATCATTTAAATCTCATTCATAAGTCCAAGGTTGTATTTATTTATACTTTTTTACTTTCATCCTTCTTAAACGTTCTCTTAACACATTTACAAGAATTCACCTCCTCCCTAGCCTTGTACATCTGGTCCAAAGAAAAAAATGAACCTCAAGTAGTACAAATATTCAAATCATGGGCCATAATGCTCATCCCACTAGACTTCGTCTAGATCAGCCTATCGTACCTAATACTGACAGTGGAGGTCATCTCTGGCCCCTTGTGTTTAAATAAAATATTTTTTTTCATGTTTATTCATTTTTTGGGTTTTATTATGATTATTGTATCTTTTTTATGTTATTTATTTGTGGTGGAGTGCTGGTGATAATGAAATGTTATTCATTATAGAGGATTTTTGTTTGGTTAGTTTGAAATAGATAGGTGTGATAAGGCCACATGAGGTTGCGGCTTCTAGAGTATCGATGAAGCTGAAGATTGGCTGGGTGTTGTTGAGCATCACTAGAAATTCTAAAAACATCTCAAGAAGCAAAATATGTGTCACTTAGTAGGATATTGATATTATATATCAATATCAATTTAATAGTATGGCCATGACTTCCAGCATCCAATGACTTAAATAGTCATGTTTTTTATTTATTTATTTTTTCAGTTCGGTATTTCCATCATAGATTATTATACTTTTTGAAAATATTATTTTTAATATTATAGTATTTTGGTCTACTTTAATTATCATGATAAATGATACAAACATATGAAGCACTTCATGCATTAATTTTCTTCACATGAGAGTTTGGTGGACCTTTGTCACGTTATTGACAATAAGTTCACAGAGATATGTCCTTTGGAATTGAATGGTGTCGAACATGAATTGATTAGTTATCATTGTGGTTTTGAAATAATCCATCAGTTAGAGATAACTAATGTCTTAAATGAAAACCACCAAGATGTGATCCACTAGATGCAGAACATCATATGATTTTTATATATTACCTTTGGTAAATGGAACATGAATTCTTTAGACTCTACACACACAAAAACACGATTCAATTAATTTTTTAGTTGTTTTAGCTTCGATCATTGTAAATAATATTATTATGGTACAAACATCTATTCTATTTTAGATGTTGACTTGAAATAATTATTCATGTTCATTATGCATTGTAGACTGTTCTTTATTTTTAAAATCATAGTATATTGTTCTTTATTAATATCATATTAAGACTATTCTTCATTAATAGTCATGTATTTTTTGTGAAAATTATTAATGACTTATAATTTTATTTATGTGTTTTTTAGGTGGGGTAGGAATTAAAGATAAATTATTTTAGTATTAGACTATGGGCTCTACCTATCAAAATGTTCTAATTTTTCCATGGTTTCACCTCAAATAACCTAGATAGTAGTGTTCAGATTATTTACTGGTGGGGTATTCCTTTTTTTCTTTATCCCTACACATAATTTATTATTATAGTTTAATTTCATTAAGAATTACCTGTTACAAGCCTTTAAATGTTGTTTTTGTGTTTTATCATCAAATAATGTTTTTCCCATTGGATACAATTTATTTTTCCATTTTAATACCCAATCATATACCACTTAATCAAGTTAAAATGTGTATTGGATGAATCTATTTAGATAATTGGTTTCAATAATGTAATCCCCTTTCTGTTGTGATTGAACGTCTTTTCATGATTTAATCCACCATGAATTGGTGAGGCGGCTAGACAGAAGATGAAATGATTATGGGTGATATCATTATTAGTGCCAACATTTTTTTATGATCATTATTCATTCTAACCATGTAGAGGATCAACTTTTACACAATCATTTTTTGTTGAATTTATTTACAAATTTGAATGGTTTCACCTTTTCATGATGAGAAAATATACCAAATTAAGTTATTCCTTGGCACACTATAACTCTTAATTTCTAACAAAAAATTCCAATAAGAACCCCTAATTGGTGAAATGGTCCTCCCTAGAAGACAATATTGTGCAATGCATGTAGATATTGGGGGTGGAAGAATGGGATGTTGGTAAATTTCACAGGCATACATGCCCATTCTGAAACTGATATTTTTATCCCTACATGATTTTTAGAATGAATACTATTTAATTCCTGAACGAAGATATGAAACTGCTTAAAAAGGAAACATAATGATGGTGTATGAGTAGAATAAGTTCCCCAAGATGGTTATGTTTTCCAAATTTATTTGAATGAAAATATAGGTAAAAGATCAAGTTTAGGTTCATCCATATCTTACTCTAAGACTTGCAGACAATTTGGTATTATTGAAGAAAGCAATTTCTTAGGTTAGTCATACCCTTTTTACTTTGATTCTTCCCCTTTTTTTATTTTTAAATCATCGATGAACAAATTTTTATATGGTGAAAAGTGGAAGTACGGACTTCAAAGAGGCTTATATTTTTTGAAAAAAATTCTAGAAAATAAAAGTTTACATTGTAGGTGATAATAATTCCCATTATCTTTTAAAAAAAATGTATTTTACCTTGTACATGGATGTAAGGGGAGATTCTTCATGTTTGAAAAAGAAATTATATGTGGTTGGTTATTATTTATTAGAACAATTTGGGTTTGTCTGTTCATATTTTCATTCCTATGGGTTTTTTCACTGAATCAGTATCATTCATTTCATGGATAAAACATGGAAATATAGTTACAAGTTTTTTTTGAATTTGACTATCATTTTTAGAGATTTGGTACAATGATTTAGAAATTCTTATAAATTTTGTTATGTATCATTTAGGTTTTCCATGTTCTTCTTATTTAGATAAACTCACTAATAGTAATGGGGGGGGGTTTAAAATTTTATTTGGTGTTTTTTAAGGTTTTCATATTCAGTGATATTCCAAAATCTCGTACATATATAAACCCTTATTACAATGATGGATAGCCTCAACAATTTTCTGGTGCTCGGTTTTATAATATGGATCATTCAAAGTAGTTTATTGGGAAAGATCTTTATAGTGTCATTTGAATTACAGAATATAACAATTATAAAAAAATTATCACTTATATTTTATAGGAGAGCTATTGGGCCATGTTTTTACCTAGGAAATCAATTTTATGTCCATTTTGTTTTTTGGCCTTTAATATTTTTCATCATTCATGCACGCATTGAGAATCCAAGTAGTTAGTCTCGGTTGTATGTAATGTTTGAAGCCTACGGGCAATGAATTCCTCTATGGCCTACGTGCCAAGTAATACTTACACCTACGGGCCTTGTAAGGGTTCCACCTCACCCCTTGAAAGGTTGATTATCAAAAATAAATAAAAATGAAGGTCATCGGTCCATTGGAGGAGGAGACAGGCTTTGAGTAATCGAGGCATTTGTTTTGAGAGCATATTTTGGGTCTTTATCCCCTTCTAGAACAGAAGCATAGGTCCAAAGTTCAATATTTTTAATATTTTTATCATAAATTGCTAAATAATGTGATTGGTATTTTCATATGTGAGGATATCATTCTTCCTTGGGAAAATAAATTACAAACATTGACTAATCATGTTTCCAAAGAGCATGCAAACAACCTTGGGTGTATGTTTCCCCAAAAAAAATTTATATACATGCTTTTCATTAAAATTTCAAAGATTTAAAGTCTAAAATTTGGTAATTGGATTGTGTGGTAAATGATCCTTTATACATGAAGGAACGAGAACTTGTTCATATGCTTAAACTTATATCAAGGCCCATAAAGAATTTTGATTACTATATAAACAATGTTTGATTTTATAGACTCTTCACAAATTCCACAGGAAGCCTCTAAAATTTCCAGGTATTGATCAGTTGTAAGGATTATCAAAACTGATTTAGTTGGACTCTTTCACAGATTTCATAGATATCCACAACCATTTACAAGTATCAAATGCTCGTAATGAGTCTTAATAGGTAATATTTAACATATTACTAGAATTTGATTTCTAGATATACAATGATGGTGTTAATTGACCCTTACAAATAATGGATGGCGTACTCATTCATGTGACCATTATCATGTTAGAATATGGAATATTATTTATTTAATTATATTTGGATATGATTTTAGAGACAATGGTTGTTTTAGATTTTATTTTTAAAGAGTTTTATATTTATGAAACATTCATGTACTAATGATGAGATGCAACAGGGAACCTACATATATGATTTGGGATGACTCGTATCATACCACCATTGGGAGATATATATGATTGTTTCCATCATGTTCATGTTGTAATTGTTTGAATTAAATTCTTGGTCCAAACTATTGTGAACCATGACAGTGATGGTTTATGTGAGCGATACCATTACTTTTTTTTGGATTTTTTTCAAATGATTCTCAGAATAAAAATTCCTTGTCCATTTTTATTAAGTATTTTAAATATAGAATGATGCCTAGATTTGAGTCATTATGATGATATATTCTAGATATTTCAATTGGGTTGATGTAAAATTCCCACTATGAAAAACATTTTCTATAATTCCATTTATTTCTAATTGGGTTTCAATTCATACAGATGTGTTTTATTGATTTCTGGGAGTTCCCTTTGATTTTTTGATGTAGATATTGGAGATGATGGGTGTGGAGCTGGTGTTGGGGCAAGGACAAGCTTCTCATTAGGGCATGGGAGGGATTTTTGTAGGGGCATGAATGATCTAATCATTGGGGAAGGGAAGAATTTGTTCATTGGGGCATGGAGCTATTCAGTGGAGCTATTCGCTGGGGCATGGATGGAGCTGTTCACTCGGGCATGGAGTTGTTCACTAGATCGGTTCGCTGGGGAATGGATGGAGCTCTTCACTGGGGCATGAATAAGCTACTCGTTGGAGCTATTCATTCGTAAATATGAGATGGTCGCTGGTGATGGGACAAGGATGAGCTACTCACTCGAGATGGGGCATGGATGGGGTAGTCCCTAGATATTTTTCCTAATGCTGAGGCATGGATAAGCATTGATGGGTCGCAGGGTGGTTGTGGGGATCCTATAGATGCTGGGGGGTTTGGTTGTGATAGAATCTATCATCTTGGTCATGTGTTTTCTATTTATTCAATTTGTATTAAATTTCATTATCAATATAAATAAATTTTTTCTAACTTTCAATATGCGTGATTACATTATATGATAAATTAAATAATATAATATGAAATTTTAGTGTAATTTTTTTTATAATTTTTATTCAAATGTAATTTATAAATAGATTTTATATATTTGTAATAATACTACCAATGGAACGAAAAAATTCATAAGTATTTGTTTCTATACGCTTTAACCAACATATATATTATCTATTGGTATTATTATAATTGTAACAAAACCATTTTATTTGTCACAAAAACAATTAGTGACATAGTTTTTACAAACAGTTCAGTGATACAGACATATATGTTTGTAAAATGTTTTACCAACAGAAAATGTACTTTTTCAAATAGATATGTCCCTGTGAGAAAAAGATAAATATTTTTTAGTGATATCATGCAATGCAAAGCAGTGAGATACACCTATATAGCATGGAAATATGCACGACATGTGAATTTTAGGTGCCTATAATGACGCCTGTAGCAATGCTCTTTGACCTCATATCATTGGGCAAAGGATGAAATAAATTATCAGCAGAGTAATAATCAACAACAACAACATAGCATGTTCATCACCCAATGGTGAAATAATATCAAATGGAATTTGAAAAATAGAACAACAATTTTATTATGGGTAACTTGGCGTTTACCCCGAAAAAGAGTTTGCGACGCCCAAGCAAGGATTATGACCAAGTCTCAAGAATTCCCATTCTCTAATCGATTTTCTTCAAATAGTAATGTAAGAAAATAACTAACCTTTGACACCACTTTGTGACAACCCAGGCCGAAATTCCACTTAACGGGTGCCCTGATCCTGGTGGGAAACATGGCCTTAAACGCATCCACTCAAATGTCTAAGGCTTCTGACTACAAATGATGGTCTAGGGTGTGTAAGTGGGAAGACTATTCCCTCATTAGCAGAGTTTAGCACAATGGAATGAATGTAAAGTAATATTAAACAACAGAAGAAATATAAATGACATATATAAACACCGGAAGCAAATGGATTCCATAGATAAACGATAACAACAATAACTATATCAACTAGAATAATTATGATGAATTTCCATGTCAAAAAAAATGGAAAGCATGGATACAGAAAGTAGTCATAACTTGTTCACAATGTATAAGAAAACAATGTCTACTTCAATAATCTTGAGATCCTACTCAGTCATCTGTTATCAAGCCTCATCCTATCAGCACACAAACAATATAGGGAAGCTATATGCTTCCCCTATTCAACACCTGCAACCATGTAATATACTCAACGTACAGAATTATACCTGGAGAGGGTGTGAGATAAATCTCAGTGGTCCACTACCTATGGTTTCTATAACATATGGCATGTCTAATAAAATATAGTAGTGTAGAGGAAAGCGTATATAATGCAACGAAAATAGTACAATGTTACTAAATACCCAAGTACCAAATTCATCCCTTGGAGGGTGTCTAAACATGTAACCAGTTCCTAAATTGTGTAATTACCATTTAATATTAATAGGTTATGTTTTCCATAACCACCACCGGCATCACCTTGTGATTGTATAAGTAGTGAAGGTCTCAAGACATAACAAGACAAACAAAAATGATATCTAGTGAGGGAGTTCGAGGTTAATAACTAAGGTAATGTAAAATCATGGAAGGATAACTCAATAATATCTGAGTCTATATAAGGGGTAATAGTGTAATCCTAGGAGCCTAATCCATGGAATTCCACAATAAGACACCTACTGAGTCTATGTAGTGCATCCATGGTAAAACAAGGATAAACAAGGACTGGGTCCAAGAAGTGCATCCAAGGCAACTACTTATCTATTCTAGATACATGGAGTGTATCAAATGTATCTAGGAATAATGGAAGGGGAACATATGATAGTATACATGGCATCCAATGAAAATACAAGAACCCGAATCTAGGTGCGTATCATTCTAAGAAAACCAAATCTATGAATCGAAATGTGGTTCTCGAGACAAGAGGTATTATCCTCAAAGAATACAAGGAAAACATGAGTCAGTCCAATACTATTTGATATTATAATCATAAGATAATTCATTTGGTTCATTTCTTTCCTTCCATTAGTGTGGACAGGTCATGTATAGTTGAAAAAATTTATTTATTTGTCCAATGATTTTCTTCTATTAGTGTAGATATTCCATGTAGCATTGCAACCATTTAATTAATCCTTCGTTAAAAATTAACAAATATTCAATTATTGATGTTCACTCTACTACCTTCCATCAACATATAAGGGGTTCTATGGACATGTAACCTTTATTCAATCTCTATTAATAAGGCCATTTTATATACTTAGTATACATTCCATTCCACATTTCACATTCAATAATCATTTGAAGCCCTTACCATAGGTGGGTCAAGTGGTGATCATACATGGTAAAACCCATTATGAAATTATCATTTAACAAGAAACCATTTATTATAGGATGAATCACCATTTGTAAGGTCAAGCAAGGTCACACCCAAATGGTGGCTCAAACATGTCAAAACACTAAAACCCCAGTTATGGTATAACCTTCGACATGAGTCGGATTGAGTTTTGGGTGTAACAACTGACAAATAATCATAAATTTGGAAAGAACATAACCATAATATTATATCTTGTATAAGAATGGAATGCAAATTTTAGAGATGGACCTGGTGGGTTTGTAAGTCCCCACACAAACATTCCACGATCAAAAAAAAATTGGATGAGTTATTGACCACCCACCTTATGGTTGTACGATCCCCCACCTCCGGTATCAGCCCTTAGTTTTCCTTGGATCATAGTAGATATAAGAAAAGGTAGAAAACACTCACATAGAGATACCTATTTTGAGAGTTAAAGAGAAGAATAATGACTAAATAGGACTTGAGTACTTACTATTTCACAACGAACGTGACATACATAAGATTGATCGGATGTCAGATGAAGGATATCTCTTGATCCCTAGCCTTGGCCTTTACAACAATCCAAATGGGTAAAAAGGTGGAAAATATCACTGGTTCTCAAAATAATATGTAGGAACATTAAAACATCATTAAAGAAAAAACTAAGAATTTCCCCAAAAACAACCCATGCACGGTTTGTCTGCATAGTTTGTTAAACCGTTTCCAAACTGTGTGTAATGGTTCAGCCTGAAATCACTTCCTCCCCACGATTTGATCAAACTATTCAAAAAAAAATGCATAGGTACCTTGGAAAAAGTGGTACTCGGAAGGTTAGATCTCATGGCTATGAGCCAACGGTGCAAGGTGGCACTGTCTGAAAAAACACCATCTGCATGGTTTGGAAAACCTTGTGGAAATCCCAAACGGTTTACTCTAAACACTAAACAGGGACTATTTTCTCCAAAAATATGGGTTTTAAGCACCGAACATGCCACAAACACAAATAGAACCTTTAATTACTCTTTAGGCGTCCATAATTTTCCAAAGTAAGGATTTAGACTGAAAAATAATAGATCTATACCTGAGTGAAAAACCAGGTTCTTACAGAGTAGAGACAATCATGCTCAAAGTCATGCCAATTGTGAGGGACCAGAGTGATTTGTTCCCCAACGAGTTTCTTGGTCTTCCTTCTGATTGAGAGGTTGAGATATGAATTGAAATTATTCTTAGATCTCAGCCTATATGAAATACACCTTATATATTTTCCACCATAGATATGGAAGAGCTGAAGAAGTAGTTATAGGATAATTTGGAAAATGGTTTTATACACCCATGTGCTTTATCATGGGTGCATTAGTCATATTAATCAAGGAGAAATATAGATCAATGCTCCTCTATATTTATTATCATGTGCTCAATAAAATCATGATATAGAAAATATATCCCCTTCCAAATATAGAAAAATGGTTCGATCAACTGTGTGGGGACAAATATTTCACTATGGTTGACCTTCAGTTGGGATATGACCAACTAATGTTGAAGAAGGATAATATTTCAAAGACTTTCTCTTTGAACTAGATATTAAAACTATGATTTCATAGTGATTCCATTGAACATAGTAATTCTCCCTCTTTTTTATGGTTTTAATTAATATAGTCTTTAGATATTACCTCAAAGAAATTGTGGTAGTCTATATTCTTGATATTCTGATATACTTAAAGAGAAAGATCGAACATGATGAGCATTTTAATATTATACAAAAGACATTGGGAGTTAAAAAAATCTATGAAAACTGAAGTAAATATGTGATGTGGATAGAGGATGTATCATTCCTTGGGCATGTAATCACAAGGAAAATGATTTATAAGGACACTTCAAAGATAATGGCAATCGAAGAGATCCCAAGGCCAATATATATAATAGAGATCCATAGTTTCCTTAATTTATTTGGTTATAATTAGTGTTTTATGGAGAACTATTCATGATTTTCAAACCCACTAAGAAATTTGAGATATAAGGGAGAAAAGTTTTTTTGGACCAGTAAATGTGAAGAATGCTTTCAAGAGTATAAAATAGGATTATCACCGCACCAGGTCTCACAATACTATAATTGGGGAACTATTTTTATTTTACAACAACATTTAAAATAATGTATTATTCTCTATATATATTTTAAATGGTAAAGTGATACAATATTCCTCATTTCAGTTGTTAATTCTGGATAAAAACAATCCCATGCATGATCTGGAGTTAGCGGTTGAGATCTTTGTGTTGAAAACAGGTGGAATTATCTCTATGGGAAGATGTGTGAGATATATACTGATCATTTGATCCTAAAATATATATTAAAAAATGTGAATGTTATATAGAAGAAAATATTGTAATATCTCATCAATTATTATGACTACTCGGTCCACTAATATCCTGGTAATGAAAATAAGGTGGAAGATTATCTATGTATAAAGGATCCTTATTTAATATTAATAATCTGAATTGATAAGCATCTAGTCTTCTTTGGCATTCAAAGGGTGGGCATGGAAATATTTATTGAAAGAACACCATCGGTTAATTCTCAAATTATTGGTCAACAATCCCCCTTGAAGAAAATAATGTATTATGAAATAAATGATGTTGAAATTCAGAAAAGTGTGGAAGCTATCAAATGTAGGAAATCCTTAGAGTTTTAAATGGATGAGTATGGATTAGTGATATTTGGGTCAAAAATATGTCTACCAAAAATTCTAACGATAAGTAAATATATTATTAGTTACAAACATAGCTCAACACTATCTATTCATTGGTGGATCGTGAAGATGTATTGAGATATCCAAGAGTACTATTGGGGGGAAAATATGAAAAAAGATATTACTGAATATATATAAAATTTCCTAGTTTTTTAGAAAGTGGTGGATGAATGGAAAAATTCTGAAGGGATGATACAAAAACTACCCATACTAACAAAGATATTGGAAATCATCACTTTGTAATTTTTTTGGAATAATAGAGACATACAAAGGAAAAAATGCTCAATGGGTTGTTGTGGAATATCATAGAAAGAAATATCCCTTTATCAAAATTTCGGAGGCCTTATCACTAGATCAACATGCAGAGATATACATAAGAGAAGTGGTAAGACTAAATTGAGTACTACTATCGATTGAATCCGATCGAGAGCTGAGATTCACATCCATGTTCTGTAAAAGCCTCCAACATCCTCTAAAAACTGAATTAAATTGTTTTATGACTTGTCTTCCTTAAACTGATGTCCAATTTGAATGGACTATTCAAAAATTGGAATACATGTTGAGAAAATGATCTATATATATATAAAGGGAGGATGAAACCATTATATACCTTTGGCCTAGTTCTTTTTCAAAAACTGTTTCCACTCAGGGATCCAAATGTGTCCATATGAATCCATTTATAATAAAAAGATGCAGAAAATGTGCATGCTAGGATGAAGTCGGTGTACATAAGATTCTTGGAAATGAAATGGTCAATGAAATAGAAGAAAAAGTGAAAACCATTCCACAACATATTCAGGTATCTCATAGTCGAGGTAATAATTATGCATACAATAATCAATGAGACATTGAGTTTATGTTTGGAGACATTGTATACCACTATATATCTCTATGAATGAGGCCATGGGATTGGGGAAGAAGAGAAATCTATGTCCCAGGTACATCAACCCTGTTGAGATTCTTGATATTGTTAGTGTCGTGGCATATTAACTATAAAATCTACCAACCATTTCCTAAGTACATGATTTGTTCCACATATCCATTTTATAAAATTACATACTGAATCCCATACATATACTTAATTCATAGGTGGAATAGTTGGAGAATGATCTCTCTTATGAGGAGAATGAAGTAAATATATCGGATTATATAGATAATGAAATATCCAATATGACCACTCACATGGTAAAATTACTATGATGGAGCAATATGTACAAAAAGGAAAAATGGGAAACATATGAAGTGGCAAAGGATAAGTAACCTAACGTGGTTTCCCCTTAATTTTTAAAATTAAATTTCAAGTGAAAAACCTAAAAAGTGGGGAATAATGTAACGACCCAAAATTTTATCAATTAAAATTACCTTATTATAATTATATTATATAGTATAAATCACATATAATCACATATAGAGAACAATATAAATTTTATAAATATAGAATCATTTAAATAAGATGTATTTATAGAAATTAAGGAACCTAAACTAATTGAATAGTAAAATGACCAATTAAATTGTAATGTGACACCAAGAATAGTAACTTTTCCTATAGAATTTTAACCACACCTATTATTTTTTAAATAAAATTTATCAGTATTATTAATGAAAATATGATATAATTATATAAAATGTATAAGTAAATAGATTTTTTGAAGATGACAAATTTTATGTTGGTATTTTTAAAAAACGTAAATGTTTAATATAATTTTATTATTAATATAATGATTTAAAATAAAATTTATTTTCATGTAATAGATAAAAATATTGATATTTTTTCCTTGTGATTATAACATGATTTTATGACACATTAATTATTTTTCAACATGTTATAAAATCCATTATAATTTTAAAACCGATATTTTTCAAGTAAATTTTTATTTTAATTAAAAATAATATTTATCATATTTAAAAATTTATTTTCATAAAATGGTGTCCGTTTTTTATTTCTACATATTTAAAATGTTTAGTGATAGATTTTATGTTTTTTCTAAAATAGTAGAATTTTTGTGAATAGTGAAATACTATCATTTTAGGATTGAGGTAAATAAAAGCATTTATTATTGATGAATGACTCATAGATGTTTTAAGTAGATATTGGTTAAATACTAGATTCATTATTTACTATATGTATTCATAGTAATCTAAAATATTCACAATCTTGATCCAAAATCATAAACTAACGTATAAAACAATCAAAAAATACCCCTCTCCTACAATATAAATACCACCCCTACGACCTCTTTTACTCACACCATTCAAGCTTTTATCCTTGTCAAAATTCTTCCAAGTACTCTTCCTAAGCCTCTACCCCACCTCCAATACCCATTGATCTCAATAAAAAACCTAACTCAATTTCCTCAAGGAGGCTCTCAATGAGTAGAATTCATGAGGTCATAACCTATTTCTTTTATTTTAATTGGTTTTATATTTATTTTATTTTCTTATTCTATCCTCACAACCCATTTTCCAGGTGGAATGACTATAATATCTCACATATAATGGAATTTTATAATGTTAATATAAGAATCCATCATAATTTATTTCCCATCCCATTTTTGTCCTAAAAATTAAATCATTGTCTTTGATGTGTTAGTTTATCGCATTCAAGGATGATGACATTTTAGTTTCCTTTACCAACTTCATGTTTGGTAATAAAACCATTTTTTTGGTTAATTTTTTTATAATTTATGTATTTAGTCCTATGTAAAATTTTGGAACTAATATATATACTTGATAATAATTAATAAAAAAAAGTTCATGATGATCGAGAAATTGCCAAATTCATCGAAATTATTATCATTAACATTTTATATAATGATTCACCCTAATACCATATAACAAAATGATATATAAGACTAAAAAAATTCTTTTTGTTCATTAATAATATATAATATCAGTTATGGACAACTATTACCATTCTACATGATCTTTCATACACGTGTACAAATGAACCTATCCTAAAATCCAAAGAAATGAACACTCGAGAATTGTCAAATTGTATCTTATAAATTTCAAAAAAATTCAAAAATGAACTTAATAAAATTATAATAAATAAAATACATTTATAATATTTTAACAATTATATAATTAATATATTTAATTCCATTATCATGTACCATTTGATCAAGTGCATAACACTTTCAAACAAAAGGTAAAAGATTCTTTTTGAACTTCAATTTTCCCTTCAGGTGATATTTTTTCTCTATTAAACCCAATGTATATTTTTTTATTAATATATAATTATTAAAAATTCATCACATATGATACAAAAAAATTTATCTAGGTCATTTCAACCTTCTTTTCCAGGTATATACATGTTTTAAAAAGGCTCATTTCTCAATTCTTCCTAATAATCGTGCACGATTATAAGGAACTTCCAAATTTCTTACTCATTTTCTTTTGCACTCCATAATCTATTTTAATAAAAAATTATTTTTATAAAATCAAATAAGTTTACATTAAAAAATATCTTAGTTCATTTATGGTTTTATATATTAATTTATTCATTTATTATTATAATGAATCATGAAAAGTTTCCATTAAAACCCACTAAAATGTTTTATTTCCAAAATTTCTTACACACTATTTTTTCACATTTTTACTTCAGTTTCACACAAAATATCATGATATATTCCTATTTTTCATTATTAATGTCCTTGTATTATTTAAATACATTATTTCTTAGACACCATTATGATATTATTATTTGATATTCCTTTCAATATCATTATTATACCAAATTCTATCCACGAGTAACCCTTGTGTTTATGTTTGATTACATATGTATGATTATTTATGTGGAAAAAATATTCATGAACATGTTATTATGGGTGTTCCCAGATATAAATCTAATTAATTGGATAATGTTTTGTCACACGATACTTCATGGGGAACAATATTGGTGGTTAGCCTTGACTCATGCTCCATGTGAAACATTCATGGTGGTTAGCATTGACTCATGCTCCTCCAGGTGAAATGAGCCCTGAATGATGATTATTTCATGTTATATATTTCATACACAATACATTTATTCCATGATTAAATGGTCTCATGATATATGTGTTATTCTTCCAAAGGTTTTTTCATGTTCCATGTCTCTTTTAGGTCCACATGATATTCCTTCTAGCCCAAGTTCTATGATTTATTATTTATTTATTCCCTTCTTGGGATTTTTAGCTCATCCCTTTGTTAATGTATTTCTCAGGTTATCCTATGTATATTTAAAGAAAACAAGGGTGTTAGGAGCTCATTATTAAGATTAAGTAAAGGGTTTATTTATTTTAGTTTCATTTTTTCAAATTAATTATCTAATATTCCTAATACAGTAGAATTTATGAACTATATTTTTTAATTTGAGGATAATTTTTCTTAAAATCATGTCATAAAATGTGTAAAAGCATAGTTCCATTATATTAATGTTAATTATATCCTATAATATCCATTTATAGTTCATCAATAATTTGAATACATAACTTATGTGGTTATGTTATAATGAGACAATTGCTTACTCTTTCATAATTCATGGAAACTTCAAAAAAAATTAATCCATTAATTTAATATTAATGTATTTAAGTAATGGTTAAGAGTAAAATATTACGATACTTAAATCATAAATACAATGAAATATTTAACTATTTTAATTTGTTCAATCCAAATCCAATTTTATGGGAAAATTTATACATTCAAAAATAAATAAATTAACTAAGAACACAAAATATAAATTAATTATGTAATCAATTTAATATAACCATGAATAAAATAGTTCAAATAAAACATCACAATTTCAAACCCAAAATACATATGAAATATCACATTTTATACTTTTGAAAATTAAATGAAATCATATTTATTAAATTGATAAGGTAGAATAAATAAATCAAAATAAAACTCGGAAGGAGTTAATTATGGGCTGAAAACCCATATTACCCCTCATACTCAAATTAAATCATATCATCTCCAAAAAGTATTACCAATACCATTTATAGAAGAACAATCATGCTACCAAAATAATAATATATTGAACCCAAAAACATATAGCTAAAACGTTTTTATATGATCACTTTGATCATTTCAATCATCAATTGATAAAAGACCTCAAATAAAATAATGTAAATAAGATAAAAAACATATACCCAAACTTGGAACAACATGGATTTTTTATTCAATGGATCATTATAAATATAGCGAACAAAAAACAATGTTACCCAACTAACTCATACAGAACCCAAATAAGGGAAAATCGTGTCATTATTATATATTTCACTATGACATTGGTTGAATCCAAAATAATGAATATCACTCTAAATAATGGGAAATATAAAAAGTGACATAATGAGATGTGGGGATTGTTTTTATAAGAAGTTAACATGATTTTTTAGATAAATACCATTGGATTAAGGATTGAAAATTTGGGAGGAAGAGATATGAAAAGTGAGTTAGGGAGGGAATTAGATGTAATTGAATACTCTTAGAAGAATTCAATATCAACCCCTCCCCACAATTGGGTATTAGGATTTTAAAAATAAAAATACCATTAAACAAAACTGATGAAAAATTATTTAAAATTCTGTTATTGGCCTACTAAGTACCCAGTGTCACCCTAAAGTTCCTATTATATCCTCTATTCACACCAGATACCATGCCTACCCGCCTATGATACCTGGTTCCACTATTATTATGAAAAAAGGGTAGTACCACCCCCTCAAAATATTAAATTCTATGAAACAACTCTAAAACCTCAAAACACATAAAAACACCCCAAAAAAGTAGTCTTTAAATACCAATTTTGATAAAGGGATCTTAAAAAATCCTTCAACATGAATAAAAATTAAAAAATTGCCAACATTTTTATGACTAATATTCCTCAACAAATGTAATAAAAATGTCCTAGGTCATTCAATTCCCCACATAACATATTGGTTATATTATAACACATATTATAGGGTTAACAATATTTCTTACCAGAATTGTAGCCTAAAAACTAAATAGATACAATTCCAATGAACATCAAAATTTTGAAATAGATCCATATAATTAATGGAGATTAGAGAAATGAAATATTTAATAATTTAATCAAACATTGAAGTCACTATAAGTAAGATAAAATATATAAATGATGAAAAATGCATGATTTAATTTCTTATTACAGTATTTCACATTATTTTGTTGTTGGCCTTGTTAGATATTTTTATTTATAGTATATAAAATAGTAATTTAAATTTGATGTGATTCATTGTATTTCAATATTATCCATGTATATATAAAAAAATTACATTAGAATAATTTCAAGATAGAGAATCATGATATATAATCTATGATTTTTGAAATTTTTATTTGAACATTCAAATTTTATTGAGGTATTTTGAATTATAAAAAATTTCTATAAGAATAACACCATTCAGTAACATGTATTTATTTAATAGTAATATCATTATAACCAGTTACTATTTTATCTACATCATATGATATATAATTTTTTTAATTCATTTTTCAGTGGATAAATAAAAAGAATTGAATTTGAAGTCTGTTATTTATTGTTCAAAGGAAGTTAAATAAAAAATAAACCATGTTTTTCATCAATCTACAAAAATCAAGAGTGAATACATTAATTTATAGAATCCAATATATTAATCTAAATTATTCTAGGGGTTTCACATTCCATTACAATCCTGAAAATATTATTACATTGAAAATGATGAAAATTGATGTTATTAAATAAGAATAATTTTTTTATTATAGCGCTACCAAAATTCTCAAAAACTAACATGTGGTTGAGAAATATATCAAAATATTACTAAAAGAAAACAAAATTACCATTGTAGATTCAGTGATGAAAATCATTTAAAAATTTAATTGTCCAATGAGGTGTAAATTTATAATTTTAACATTTTCATTCAAAAACCCATTTTTTATTTCAAAAAAACATGAGACTCAAAAAACACTAAAAGAACTAATTTAATAAGTATGAGTTTCAATGAATCCATAAAAGGTAAAATTGGTTCGAAATTATATGTAGAAAATTATTTATTCTTATAGGGAAGTTGTAATTTTAAAAAAATGAGATGCTGATAAAAAATGAAACATTTACACAAATCATTATCTGAATAATGTGTTTTATTGTAGATCTCATCAAAATTTTGTCTTCATCCATGATTTTTTTTAAATTTAATAATTGTATATAATATAATTTGAATAATTCATTTCCATCTAAAAAGAATATTTCAAAATAAAAACCATTGTTATTACAAAAAAATTATTCCATTTCCACATAATGGATAATGAAATAAAACAATAATAATTAAAAAACATTATTGAACCGGTTAAGGTTGAAATAACATCCATTGAAATACATCAATATTATCTTATAAAACAACATATTTTAGTTCACTTCATGAATATATTGTAACATTAAAACTTTTATAGTTATATATTTTAACTGTATCATTTTTATTATGAATCCTTCAGAATATAAGGATTAATTTTTATTATATTAATATCTAATGTGAACTATTCAGGGTGTTTATTATACCCTCTTTTTATTTTGGAAAATTATTTATCTAATTTATAACCATTTCATAATTAATTTATTCTCATTCTAGAACTACACATTCCTTTATTTTTAATTGTGTTGGTGTGGAATCTTTATGGCCTTTTT
Source organism: Viscum album (assembly GCA_963277665.1). Taxonomy (NCBI): domain Eukaryota; kingdom Viridiplantae; phylum Streptophyta; class Magnoliopsida; order Santalales; family Viscaceae; genus Viscum; species Viscum album. The sequence goes on along the minus strand of OY728150.1, from coordinate 619,835,384 downwards.
GTATTCTTCCTCTAAAAACTCTTACCCATTCCTTTTTCACAATCACCATGACACCTGATCTTGGACCATATATTTAATTTTCTAATAATATCAATATATTTAATAGATCTATTATTTTTTATTCAATCATATTATAATTTCTGATTTCTATATTAATCCATCTAAAAAAATTTCAAAGATAAAATTTGTTTTGATATCTTACTTGAGTACTGACCCTTTTCTCCTCATGTAATTTACATACTCATGATTATTTAGTATAAGAGTGGATACCAATTTATCCTTGGTTATTACTCAAAAAATAATTACCCTATAATAATATATCTATCATGTGTATTGTGTTTGTGTTAACACATATCTAGTTTTTATATCATTCGAGAATAATCTATTTTGATATGATTTATATAAATATGTTGATCCATATAAAATAGAATCATTGTAGAAATTTTAAGATATTTATTTTGGATATTTCTATATGTAACCTTTAGGGATTGAAAATGTTATATGATAGGTTCCTTAGTAAGAGGTTTGTCTAAATCATATAACATATCTTATTAGTAAAAAATAATTATTAAACCATGAAATCACTTTGTGGTTATTACTAAAATTTAGCTTTTAAATAGGTAATATTTATTTTAAAGGATTGTTTTTTTATAAAAAAAAATATTTTTCATAATATAATTATTAAATAGATGAGTTTCCTTTCATATAAATATTTATTAAATAGTTTATTTAGACTTTACTCCAACTGAAATAATGAACCCAGTATACGTTATTTCAATTTATAATTCTAAATTTATATTACAATAATAAGTTTTTTATTGGAGGTTATCCCTTCATCACATATCTATTAAGAAAGATGGTTATATAAATTATTTAGGGAATTATATAGAGTGATAAAATTTTTATCAATGTTTTAGAGTAATGTAAAAAAAAGATATGGTCGTCTTGTATTTAAAAATAAAAATAATATATATTGTCAAAAATGAGTCTATGATTTACTATATTTTATTTTTAAAACATTTAAATATTTATATACTTAATGATAATCACTATGGAATAACAAAAATAATCTTCACTAAAATTTTTCTTCATTGTTTTCTCTAAATAACCGAAAAAAATTTAGACCTAACTTTTCAAACCACTATGATATGCTCGTACATTGTCATGTTTAAGAGGATTGAAGAAGAGGCCATTTAATGGGTGATAGTTATGGCCAAATGTTTTTTGAAGGATAATAAATACATTCTATATCTAACCTATGTCATATCATCTACTATATCTACTAAACCTAGGTGTTCCTCTGCTGATGTGTCACCACCACAATAAACCATGTTACTGAATTCCAGTGTCCAATTACCAATAACCCCTCCACTATACGCTCGCTACCTAGAATTACCCCTCACTTTTTGACTTTGACAAACACAAAACCGCGAGTCAACATCGCACTTAGGATTACCTTCTTCCTCCTTCTTCCTCCCATAACGAGCTCAATCTGCAGCCATTTTATCCCAATGTTTGATCGAAAATTTACTTAATCTCTCCCACGATTAGTTGTCGATAGAAGGTAACCATGATTATTCATCTTCCTTTTTCTTCCTCCTGTGAAGAGCTCAATCTGCATCCATTTCATCCCACAGTTTTCTCGAAAATCCACTTAATCTTTCCCCCGTTCAGTCATCATCATAAGGTAACCTCAATTATTCTACATTCGTTGCTTCTGTCCGTTCATCTTTCGCCCTCTTCGACCACTATCTTCTTCCCTACCAATCTCTAATCAACCTGCATCATCCACCGACAACCGCACACATTTACAGAAAATCTACAACTGCCTTTGCATCACAGATGTCGACGATCGGAATCACCTCCAAGAAACCCTAACTATTATTTCTCCTTCCACTGAAGCGAGAACCAAGTTAAATAAAATTATAGATCTGCTTCGAAGGGTGGAACCGACCCGACTCGGAAAAGTGAGAAAATCATGTTCATATTTTCATCAATATTTTATTAGCATGCACCATGTTTTAAATTTTTTCTTGCATCATTGATTTCCCTATGTTTATTCATTTATGAGAATGTATATTAACAACTATAATGGAAACAACTATGATAACTTTTCCAAAAACAATGCTTACAAATGTAATCTATGGATTGAAGGATTCAGTTGGAGGTATGTTTATAATCTTGAAAGTTATCATGTACAAGATATATTAGTATAAATTGAGATCATTAGTTTTTTCCTTCAGCGGCTCTATTCCTCCCCATTAAAAATTTTGATTGCTCCATCCTTAACACCAGACTCCACTGTATGTTCAAATTTATTGACAGGAGTATGTCTTCTTAGTTTATATTATTTTACATTTACATCTGATTTTATGGAATTATTTCCAAACTAGTGTTATATTTAACACTCACTGTCTCATATTAATTCTGGGAAAGTTTCTACTATATTTCCACATCTCTTACTCAACCATCGACAATGAAATACTTTCAGATATCTTATACATCTACTTTTAATACCATGATTAACATCTTTACACCGCATCATATGGTGTAATAGTGGTAACCTGACCTTATTTTCTTCCATACATATATTTCAGGTTGCTTTATCATCATTTCCAGTTTTTGAATGATGTGGTGACAATGATTCATGGTAATTTTTCATAGGCATAATTATTTAATTCCTAATTCTTCTTTCATAAAATGATGAGGTGAATTTTATCACAAATACTATTAAAATTTCACACCATGATTTTGACAGTGATAAACATTCATATATTTTGGCCACACATCCAATAGTGAGAAAGTCATTTTATCATTGTCATCAATTTTTTATAAGCATGCACCGTGTTTTAAATTTTTTCATACAATTTTCATTTCCCTATTTTTATTCATTTATGTGAATGTAGAAAAACAACTATAATGGTTTCTACTATGATAACTCTTCCAAAAACTATTCATACAACCGTAATCTATGGATTGAATTATTGAGTTGCAGGTATGTTAATAATCTTTCATGTTACTGAGCAGGCTCCACTGCAAATTTTGAGTGCTCTGACCTCTACACTAGGCTCCAGTGCACATTCAAATTTATTGACACCAGTATGTCTTCTTAGTTTATTTTATTTTACATTTATATATACTATTCTTGAATTATTTCCAAATTAATCATATATTTAACACTCACTATCTCATATGAATTCCGGGAAAGCTGCTACTATATTTTCACTGCTCCTACTCAACCAAAAATAGTGAAATATTGACAGTTATCTTATACATATTCTTTGAATACCAGGATTAACAACCTTACTCCGCATTATATGGTGTAACACTAGTAACCTAATGATATTTTATTGCATAAATATATTTCATTATTTCAATGTTCATGATTATATTCACTTTACATTCCAATGTGCATAATTTCATTTCATTTCACAACATGAAAATTAAATATAATGTTAAAAAATACAAACATGTATTTTTCGTCAAACTCTATAGATGCAAGGTTACATTGGAGGAAAGTTATGAAGGAACAACAAAAAAAGTAAAAACAATTCTTCTGGTTAATATTTATTTTATATTGTAGAAAAAAATTATATATATGATAATCCTTTAATGGTTATATATATATGAAACCTTTTACTTGGGATGGAAACATATGTATACTATTGATTTTCTTAAAACTTAATATGTCATTGGGATTATTTTTTTGTTTAAGTTCTGAACTAATGTCCAGGTTTTTTTCTGTGAATTTGGTCTCTGTTATTTCAATTGAACATTATCAATTAGATTTATTTTAAAAATTATCATTTTTAGTTTCTATATTACATTTCTTAATTTTAGGAATTTATTTCATATTTTATTATTTTTTTGAAAGTGGCATTGGAATTGGTTCTGGCGTCTTTGGATTAAGCTCTAATACTGACTCGTTCTCTAGAAAGCATAAAGGTCTCCCATCTTTATCAAACACTACTCCTATGAAATGGCATGGGATGAAAATTAGGAAATCCTAAAAGACCAGCCAATTTTTTGGGACGCTTAAAGTAGAGGGGGAGGTCAACATTGAGGATGTGTAGCCAACTTCCAGCCAAACTAGGATGGTCGTTGCTCTACCACAAATAGATAATGCCACATTTTCTATTGCTGAGAAGCTTAATGTTAAATTAAAATGTATTGGTGGAGTGAGTATTTTTTATGTTCATTGAACCTTTTCACTCCAGATCCTTAACGACGTGGATGCACATATCCAAGTTCAGGTGGAATCTGGAAAATTTCAACGTTCCAATTCAAGGAACACCCAAACATCAATAAGGAATTTTATACCAATGAATATATTACAGGACTGAATGATATTAGAATGTTGTTCCCTATTGGGAATGTCCGAAATGTGGTCAACCTTCTAAATTGGAAAATTCATACTATAAAATAGATGATTCTATGTCTTATAATCAACTATTGGCCCTTGCTATTTGGGAATGAAACATATATGAGCATCGAGTATGAGGAATAACAAACTTTTTAACGCATAATTTGGTGGTTTCTATACCACTTACAGCTCTTCAAGAGGCCCGATCCTGAATGATGTTAGTTATAGATGGGTTTCAGGTAACATATGAAATGGATCTTAATACCCATCCAACCTTTTTCATAAGGTGAATATTGAATTATTGAACATCGATTTCACTTTCTTTTTGGTATTTTTTGGTCATGTAACTCTGTGTTCATTTAAATGTTTTAAGATCATGTATGAATGGAGCTTTGAATGTGTTTGGTGTCAGGACTAAATGATGCTATTTGCAGCTGGGTTGCAGGTATGGGATTCTGGAGATCTTTTCCTTCATGAAAGTATGTTTCACTAACTCTGTAGTTGTTTTCCCACTTTCACATACATGTTTTGTATGGTGTTCTAAGTATTTCTTATGTGGATGTAGACTACATCTTATTTTCAAGATCTTTTTTGAAAATGAAATAATACATTCGTTTTTATCCTTTTTTCTATTTTTAGTGACTTGCATTATACATCGTTCTCTGGATAAAATGAATTTGATGGTGTTTTTCTATGTGAGGCCTAAAAGGTGAATGTATAACTCAAATCTTAATCTATATATTAAAATTTTCAATGTGGAACTTGAGGTTATTTATTTCCTAATTTCATACATGATTCATCTTAAATTATTTTCATATGGATTCAAAACGTTTTATCTAATATATATTTTGTGTATGTATAGGGACGACTTAGTGTTGCTGATATTATAGGCATCACATGTTTTGAAATGATATCGACAAAACCATATGATTACAACACCACAAAATCTTTCTTATAAGAAAAATTCATCCTTATCTCCTTTAATGGAATGTCTTATGTTTATCATGTGAGCATAAAATGCATGGAATTTTTCAGACATTTGAAGTATTGTGAAAATTTACTTGATCTTGTCAACACCTGGAAGCATGAGGATCTTAATGGAAAACTAATATTTAGAGGTAAAAAAGTATTGGAGGTAATTATTTTTAAACAACTTTGATTTTTTTTCATTTTGGGGTTTTTTGGCAATGAAACTCTCCGTCCATGGAAATTTTTTAAACTCATGTATGATTGGAGATTTGAATGTGTTTGGTGTCATGAATGAATAATTTTATTTATGGATGGGTTATAGTTACGAACTTCTAGGGTTATTTTCATTCCTAAAGGTACGTTTCACCAACTCTTTAGTTGTTTTCCCACTTTCACATACATGTTCTGTAGGGTGTTTTGGGTGTTTCTTTGGTGGATATATACTTCATCTTTTTTCCAAGATGCTATTTTGCCTTGAAATAATTCATGGAAATTTAGTAAATTTCATTGTACATGGTTCTTTATACGGATAGAAGTAATTTTAATGTGTTTGGTATTGGGACTGAATGAGGTTATTTACAGTTGGGTTGCAGGTATAAAATTCCAAGGATCTTTTCCACATACAAAGACTTAACCTAAGAAGCAACAGAGCAATGTGAATTTCTTGGATCATCCCATCTCATAGTATTAGAATTGTTTCCATGATTGAATAGTGGATTTGAGTATTTTTTTTCCTCGAATATTCATCACATGCATCATATTATTATTCAATAAAAGAAAAACCATGACTATAGGTCGATTTCTACAAATCCTTTAACACATGAACATCATTCACTCCTAGGACAACCTTTTTTATGGACTTCCTTTCATATTCTGCAGTCTTGTTTCTCAAAGCATTACCAATGAATAGTTTATTATTTGATTAATATTTTGAACATTTTATCTTTTTAACCTTAATTGAGTATCATTATACATTTTTATTGCCTTATAAGCTAAACTATTGGTTCTGAAATTTTTAAAAGAAAAACCCTTGCTCTTTATTGAATTTATTCGATGTATATTTCTAACTTTTGTTACTTTGTCTATAGTTCTAAAAAAAACCTTCAATCATCCTCAGTTGTATCAGAAGAAGAACCACCATTATTTCCCTCTGATTCATGGGGAGAGAGTACTAGATGTTCGGTATGATCGTTTTTCACTTCCAGTTTATTATTTTTCTTTTTATCATTTGAAAATCCTCCTAAAGAAATCATGGAACATGGAATAATTTCAAATTTTTCATTTTTTATGTACATATATTGTTTAATGTGTTAGAAGATCTTGAATTTAAAGATTTATTGAAAGGAAAAATGTGATTATCCTTTCGGTTTTCTATCATTTTAACTGCCTCCATATATTATCCACTTCTATTACAAAAATATATACCACTAATATATGATTTAAATATATTTAATATATTCAATATAATCAATATTAATGCAAGGTTTTGATCCTACATACATGGTGATAGGGTGGAGTAACACATGGCTTGGAAAAAATACACTATCACAGAAGACTAGAGCAAGGGAATATTTTCAAGAAGCATGTCATTTTATTATGTTTTAGTTAATAGTTTCTTTTACATGTATTAAATATGACTTATGATTCAATTTTTAGTGCACTAGATCATGTACTCTCTTGAAGAAAGTGCATGTTTTTTATTCCCTATTTTGGTTTTGGATATGATTTATATACCTATTTTGTTGTATACACAATGTACCAATTAATATCTATGATCCCATATCTTTTTTTCTTCATATCATTTTTTAAATTAAATTATTAAGGTGTTGTACATACGTACGTCTATGGAACATGCATGATTTTTTTGTCAAATAATTGTTAATTTTACATTTTCTTATTTCTACCTCTAATTTTTACATTCCCTACTTTTGTATAATATACAATCCCATATTTGTCCATTTTATTGAAACACTATGTTTGAATGGTAACTATTTGTTATAAAATGCAATTATGGAATAGGTCACAAGTTATTACAATGCTATGTTCGGTATACTTTACAATACCAGAATAGTTAGTTTTATTGGAAGACCATGTTTGAATGGTAATGGTTTGTTATATTGTGTAGTGATGAAATAGGACACAGGTTATTGCTATGATATGTTTGGTATACTGTGAAATTCCAGAAGAGTCAATTTAATGAGGACTATAATGTTTTGATTCATTGGTAGATTGGATTTTCAGATCTAAACATTCATTAATATTTATTAATATACATAATTTTTATTGCACCTGCATATTTCTTTTGCTGGAAAATTCTAAATATGAAGAATTATTGAAACAACACTTTGTTCCTAGTAGATTGTATAACTTCATTTAGCTGAAAAACTTCTACAAACTAAAACATCATAAATTTTGCTACAATTAATTATTGGCTTCTGTCATTTGGTATTTAAATTAATATTCTTCCTACTTCACGTTTTTTAATATTACAACCACTTTTATATTTTATTTCTCTTTCAATTAAAATTACACTACACACATTAATTTTTCTATGGACTATATTTTCATTGCTGGTTTCATGAATCCTGTGATGGCGTGTAGTGAAGCGGAGAGCGGTTGCTGATCTACTATGGCCAACACGCATTACTGGAATGCAGTTGAAATTGATTCGCAATCTCCATACCAAATTAAAAATTCATTTTTATATATCCTCTATTTTTTCAAGTATTATAATGTTGTGTCCATATTTTATCCACTCTTATTCCATTTTTATGCACCAACACATTGTTATTAAAAAATATTCAACATTACCATATCTATGTAACTTTTACAAATACCATTCTATTTTTAAATAAAAACCATTAATTCAATATGCCATGTGTACGCATGGGTGAGTACTAGTTCTTTATATAAGATGTATTGATACTCCTCATGCTCATTCATTTACTCATACATTTAATAAATACGTGAGTAATGAATTCGACTACATGTCTATTAATCAAAATCAATAAACCCTCACCCATCTATTACACATATTAATAATATCAACTGAGTAAAGGATATATTAATAATAAAATTTACTTTTTGGGAGGTGTAATGAGTTACGGAAGTTCCATAGGAATTGATCTATTTAATTTATTGAATGGGGACTTGGCCATCTCATCCAATATGACAACTACTTGAAGATTTCATGTGATATAAACATTTAGTAAAGTATCATAAGACTAAAATCATACATAAAACCCTTTTTCATGTGTATATTTTACTCTATTATATATAATATCAGAGCGTATAAAATCATCTTGTTTAGGGAATATTCCCTTCAATATCTCATTTTCAATAAATCGTATAAGTCATTAATTATATTCCACAATATATTGCATAATATAAAACAAATCATGATTCAATATCAAAAACTATTTTTGGATATATTTAATATCATCCAAATAACTTTTAAAAATATATCATCAATTTAACTGCATGTCACATCATATGTAATACCATGTAAATAACAGTCCGAAACTAAAATCAGATAACAATCTACAACAACTTTAGTGTATCTCTCGATGTTAACCTCAATACCAAATTGTTCTACCAAAATGTGTGACATTAAAAATTTTTCTTGGTTTCAAAATACATATGAATAAATAAATCCAAAATTAATTTAATAGTGTATCTTATATAAGAAGATCAATTATATTCAAGCTATAAAGTTAACCAACATGATCTCTATCAAATATATATATATATATCTTTCCTATAGATGTACCAAAAGAATGAAATCATTTTCAAATTCGTCATTATCATAAAACTTTAGCTGACCATGGGACATTTAGTATATCGATCCCATTTATCCACCAAAAACATTCTTGACTCTCAAAGTAATGAAATAAAAGGTCAATGAATACATCACATACCATTCATTTAGAAGGTGAGTATATTGAATTATATTTATCTTTATAGATAAGAACATAATACATACCAATTATGTTTATATATAATTTTACTTCATATATCACAACTGAGGGCCTAATTTTCATATTGATCATACAAGTGGATTGATGTAATCTTGGTTAATCTCCAACCATTGATAAGATAAATAATATATCCAACCACCAATTATTATCTTTTCCTCAATGCTTTTAATAAAAATATATCCAAATTTGATAGTACTCATTCTAGGTATTTCATAGTCCTCAGTTATTGTGGAATCAAAATATAAATGATGCACATCTTGAATAACAAATAAATTTTCAATGACAGTCCATGTGGTATACTTTATTTTCTATATAGTGTTGAAAAATAATTAGGCCCATAAACAAATTTTGGATCCTGATAAAGGAATTATACTCACACCAACCATAACATTTTTCTATAACCTATAATTATCCATGATATTAATTCGTTATGGATAACTCAATGTCACACATTGAGAGGTCAATTATTATAACACATCATGAAATATATACTATTATTTAAATATATGTATCCAATAAGATATAATGATAAAATAGATATTTTCATTTATAAGAAATGATAAATTTTATGTTATTTAACTACTTATGAATATTTTAACAAAATAATACATATTCACCTATCTAACATATCATATATGCAAGACTTCCAAATCAACATTATGATTGATACACATTCCTTTCAACTAAATGAAATTCCTTCCACATCACTCTGTCAACACATGATAAAACTCTCCCACAAGATTCCTTTGTGATAAATATCTCTTTAGTGAACTAGTTTTAGTATTTGTGATACTTATAAATAAAATTACTAATGTTCAATTCCTTGAACATGTTAAAACATACTAACTTCATAACATCAAATTTTATGATGTTAATTACATTTTTGTCTATATAAAAATCATTCTAAGTGCATCATCACTATTATTAAAACATACTTATCAAACATTCCAAGGAAATTGTTTAGTAAATAATTAAAAAATTTAATTATATCAATATCAATATATGATAATGTTATTTTTGATATTATTTCACATTCACTTTTTTAAGGAAACTAAATGTAAATCTTTAAATTATTTCTTTACCAGGAAATAAAAAAAATTTAGCACATCATGTGAAATTCAATTTAAACTTTTCTTGGAATAATCCATTATTTTTGGACATTGAACTTCTCTTATTATAAACACACCCACACTAACATCATATCATTTATATCCTTTTAGGAAAATCATAGAAAGATTAAAAAGACTCTATTATGGGGGAATATTTATATTATTTCTATTAGTGGAAATATATAGCAAATAAAAGTTTATCATCACTTTAAAAATGGTATTATATGTTGTTGAATCCTACCAAATAAGTATTGAAAAATTCAAAAACCCAAGGAATTCCATAATATTGGTATTATTATTCTCGTTAAAACAAAATAAGATGAAGACTACCAGGAACCACAAATCATGTGATCCTTAAAAGGAAACATAGTCTTGTAACCATTATAAGGTCATAAAAAGATTCTATATGTAATGAAAAGATTGAAGAATATCCCTTAAAGACCCTTTTGATAAATCCTATTACTCTAGCAAAGGCTCTCCAAACATCCAGTGCCCACATGGTGATTGAAAAATGAATTAATGCCTGGAATGAAGTCTAACATTGCAATGCATCTGACATACCATATTAAAATACTCAGAAAAGAAACGGGAAAAGTAAAAAAAGGGAAAATTTATTTGAGAATTCTTGTATCATGAAATGTTTCACCAATGGGAACGATAATTCTACTTGGAAACGCCTGAACAAACATGAAATGCCTCAGAATTGTTATCACATAAAACAAATGAAATAAAGGGGAGGAGGTGGAGACTCTCACGATCATTGTAAATCATGTGTCTCACCGCCAGTGATCCACAAGACACTGCGAGACCCTAGCGACATATCCACCTCATCTCACAGACTCCCTTTTAATTTTTATCTTCATCCCACGAAAGGCCTGGGGTAAATGAAGGCAACCTCGGGATCCCCATTTGTATTGCTGAAGAAAAATAGATGGATTAATGCAGGAAATGTTCATGTTCTCTCATGGGACCTCCTTGGTCACATGACTGATCATAAAAATTAGAGTAAATGTCCATGAATTTACTCATGAAATATAACATGACCCACAAACATTATAAAATAAAACAATGTAAATTAAAAGGAAGGATTATGAAGTATTCAATGTTGTAAAACCCAGGTGACATGCTAAGGATGTCCATGACATGATCTCATGAGACTCTCGTACAAGTCTCCCAAGATCACACAATGCCTTTTCAATTGGAAAAATGATCTCACTGAGGCCCTTGAATAGGTCAAAATGAAAATATATTTTTCCTCCAACAGACCCGCATGACTCAACAAGTCCTCATTAATTTGAGAATAATCCATTAAAGTAGGAATTTACGGAGGGAATTTTGATCACTAAAAATTAGGAGTGTCCCTTGGAATGATCCATAGAAGAAAACTCGAGAAGACACATGCAGCAGAACAATTCATCAAATCCATCCTAGATCTATTCTAGACATGTCGTAAAAATTAGAGAAAAACTGGGGTGGTGATGCCTATAAATTCCTCACCCCAACATGAAAAAAGGGTTTGAAACATGATATTTGGAATATTAGACACAAATAGAGATTATTTCATTGAGCGATGGGTCTCGGGACCAGCAAGCCTTCTTTTAGGTGATACAGTGTGAAATAGCTAGAGATATCATGTGTTGAGTATAAATCACTTCAGGTGATCATTCATAGATCATGCGAAGTAATTATGGAAGGGAATATTAAGGAAATAGTGTATACATTTATGATCATGTGGGCATTAAAATAATTTTACATTGAACAGATCTATGGAATTTGTAATATGATTGCTAGAACAAAGACTGAATATGGGAGACTTAAACTGATGATTATATATGAAAATCCTTTTGGGATTTGTGTGAACTATTCAAGACACACAACCACACTATGATACATTATCTAAATCATGAAACACTCCTATGTTATACTATTCATATCATGTTGGTTCTCCTAGATATGTAGAAAATAGTCGTATAGAATTTCACAAAAATTCCACCCAGATCTTGTGAAACCCTGTGGGTTTATCATAATACTCATGAAGTGTTCTTCATAAATATCACCTAACTCATATAATGGATCTTGTTCGGGTAATTGGAATCTCATGATAGCACTTGGGCATGTAAACTGGCAATCGTGGCACCCTCCAAGTAATCTATCCAGGTCTCACGACACCCACAAGACATGTTATCCAAGACATGTGATGCCCTCTAAGACAAGTCACAATGTCTCTCATGGAATCCACCATATATTTCAGTCGTTTCTCATGATGATACCAAGGAATTTCTACAAGATCATGCGGCACCATATAGACAAGTCATTCATGTCATGTGATCGTTTATAGGATAGGTCATCTCAGTCTTGTGATGTCCTTCAGACAAGTTATCCTCGATCATGAAATAACCCATAAACATTCCATCCAATATATGATAAGTTACATCGATATTTTACCAGATCATATGGTTTTCCTATGACATATCAAACCAAAAAAAACTAAAATATATGGTAGAAAATCAAGTAATGTCATGCATACAATCAACTCATATCATGCAGATAGTCAGACCAAGAATAGGGAAACCTCAATGTGTATACCTCAACCAATGGGGAAACCATAGAGTTAAATCCTTGAAAAATATGGAAACATTTAAGTGTGCACCCTGACCAATAGGAAAACTTCAAAGTGTAATCCCTGACCAATAGGGAAACATTAGAGTTTCTACCCCCAAAAAAGTTAATTATGGTGACTCTAATTCATGACAATTCTTAGATATGTATTACACCACTCCCTAAAGTTTTAGATCCACATTTTCCATCATGATAAATACCTGTATTTAATTTCCATATTCAAATAAATTACATTGATTACTTTCTATCCATTGTTTCAAACAATGATCATGGATCACTGAGGCTTAGGGAGTGTCATTTTTAATAAAATATTCACTACAGACCTATACAATGGGATGGGAAACCTTAGAGTGTAAGCCTAGAAAATTAAACTATGAGAACATTGATTCCATGAATAAAAATTATATGTAGGATGCCTTCCTAACGATTGAGCTCAAAATAGCACCCCTTTTAGTGTAAGTCCTTTTATGACTCTGATTTCCCATTCACCAGGGGTCCATTTATTCCCATAAGATAATAATTTACCTCATCAATCATCATACTAATAAATCAATATAACTATGATGAATATAATTCCTTCTATAACTAGAATAAATTAGATGGCACTCTAAGTCCCTTGTTCCATAAATATCATCTCCAGCATGTCCTAGTATATAAGACCCACATCATAAACAATGAAATGATCATTTCAAATCCCTTGTTTCTAACATAGATCATATCTCAAGTGAGCTCAGGGAATTGAAATAAATATTATATTTTCTCTATGAGTGTCTTAAATTAAATAGGTAACCTCAATAAATAAAACATGACCCAATTAAATATAATAGCATTGATTATCTCTATACTCAAGATACATAAGATATCCCTCCATAATTCAAGAATGATTACATGGTGTCCCAGAGAAACCATATAATTCCTTTTTGGGAGATTTTAAACTATATGGGTCCAATGAACTACGTAGAGTACAATTCGTGCAATAACCAAGAAAAATATGATTCCTGGTAATGGAATCTTAACTGCATCCCTACATGGAAGAAAATACCAAATGTCTTGATTATAAGGCTTCAACACATAATCAGCTACCCATTACTGAAAAACAATGGAGAACCTTAGATACACATATATGAATTCACTAAAGAGACCTTAGTCCTTTTCACATGAGAGAGTGTTAACCAATAGACATTTTCCTGGGGTAACAGATCACATATTGGGATTGGGAAGAGATTAACATATATATATTAAATCTATACATGAGTCTCAGAGTTGGAAACAATTTCCCTCTAAAAGGTGTAATGAGCACAACCTCCCACCCTCTCAACCAATGTGATTCTCCAAAAGTCATCGGGCTTTATAGAGTAATTGACTTGAGGCCTTTGGAATGAAATTTTGTACCCAACTATATATGAGGTAACCATTGGGAGTTTCTAGTAAGAATGACAATGATTACCCGATGTTCATTATTATACCCAAAAAAATACCCCCCACTATCAACCATCGACCAAACCAACCACATTTACATGAGGGTTCATGATATCACCTCGATCCCCTTATAAATAAAATAATACCACATGAAATAACTCAAATGATAAAATGATTTGGTTATAATCCAATGGGCCATTACAGTTACCTCTTAAACCGAAGAAACCAAATTGGTAAACCCAACGTGAATATATCTAACAACAAAAATCTAGGTTACTATCTATTAAACAATTTTTCCCACCATACACAAATGAGGATGCAAAATCATACACGAATCACTCAAACAAATGAATAAACATGTGTCAGGAAATGTTTTTTTACACCATATACAAAAAATGCAGTAAGAACAGCAAGATCTAATAATTGATCTTCGATAACCAAGGTTCCTTTAATTCCATCATCGCATTAAAAGTACATGTGCGCAGAATTGATTGATAGAGAAAATAAAATAACTATGTTAACCATGAATATCTTATTGGGAACATCATGGCTATGATATTTTAGTAATTAGAAACCTTGTTCCTTGTTATCTCCATGACTGCATATATTTATCTCATATATAGTGTCTTGTCCCTTGAAAATGTCTTCCTCATCCAACATTTGATATGGTAAATCTTCTGCAGCTAAGACCCCCATAGGACACAAAGAGATTTCACCTACTCAATACCTCCTATAACTAGTGGTAAACACAATGGTTCAAAAGTACCACCCACACAGTACAATCCCAACCATGAAGTCTATCCATTGAAGCTATCCAAGAATGAAAACTGGTATATCCACATCACCTGGGGAAGGCTATTGTTTAGATAGTATCCCTTGATGCTACAAAAAACCTCTTCGAGAGCTTATCCATAGAGCACAAAAACTGACACCTTTAGTCTCTCCAGAAGGTGTATCAGAATTCCAAATATAGATCTCTTTCAGTTCATGTTCTGGTGAGGAGGGGACCTTTCAACCACCGTAACCATTATCATTTAACTTATCCTCACCATTCTACTACTAGGGGTACCACCTGACACACTGCCACCGTTGATCCCCTGAATATGAAACAAGGAATGATCATCAGATGAGGAGGGAATTGGATATCATGGAGGGGGATCATATACCCAATCTAGCCGATGATTCCTACTATCATATTATAGTACGATCTAAGAAGAAGACAAATATCCCTACTAACTTAGAATAATTATTTGGGCTTATTCCTATAGCATGCATGGGGGAGGCGTCTACCCCTACCCCCATGTTCTTGATGCCTATAATTATATTCTGATTTATAATAGAGGGAAGATTTGAGGGTATATTCCCACTTAAAAAAAAGACATATTCATGTGTATAATGGTGACATAAAATCTGAAGTCTTATATCCATGCACAAAATTTTCTATAATTCTAATATATTTTACCAAGAACAGATGAACTCCACCGAAATATTCTGGGACCATGGAAGATAAAGGGACATAAACATTCACATATCCCTATAACATGGTAAACTCAACACATTTATCATCACGAAATGGTGGATGTAGTAGATAAATCATACACTCTTAGTCATGTTCATGAGGATTATCAGCATATTTCGATAAAGGAGGAGGCATCAGATTGGGATCATACTCCAATTCCAAGGGGGAATCATAAGGTTAGAGTAACAAATTCCTCAGGAAAAGGGAAAATTCCTATAGATAATGTCTAGAATAATATTCTATTATCCCAGGATTGGTATCATATCCCTATTGTTGTTCGGACTTATCATCATGATAGAAAAATATGCATGTTTAATATTTCTAGAAATATAATCCAAATTCCTAGTATCGAACATATAACTTCAATCTCTATGTGGATAACAAATTGAGAATGGAACAAGGCTTGATGTAGGCTCATATTCCTATCAGTGAATCTATCTGGCATATTTCATAAAATCATGAATGGAAGGTTCATATTCCTATTCTCATCGATGAGCGACGGAGCCATCATCGTTCCAACGAAATACAAGAGGAGGATCATATTTATCATCTCATTCTAGAGGTCTATCAATATATCTCTATAGGTAATTCCTATCCTTACCAGGATCATATTCCTTTTTTAATTGAGGCACACTAGGTGAGAGCGAATCATGACTCATGGAAGGATCATACTCCTACTGTGAATGACCAGCGGCATATATTGAAGGCTCAGGATCAGTGTCACACTCCCTTATTGACTAAGGATCACCTATTGGGAATGGAATATGAATTATTATAGTCCCATATTCCTATCAATAATTAGATATCATATGTCATATTCCAAAATCTTCTCAATAGAAGGCACATATTCTAGTAGCACCAGATGGTTATATAAATGTTCGGGAAACCGTCATACAACAGGCTTGTATCACTAAACCATACCAAAAGGCCGGTGAGCTTATTCTAACCATGATTTAGAACATGGATTATATTCCTAATATTTTCAATGCTAGTGTACTTGAGGATGTTATAGAAACATTTTCAATACCACAAGGGTCCATCGACTCTTCTATCAAAGATGAATTGGAAGATAATCAATACCATGATAGTCCTACTCGTGGTAGTGTGGGGATGGATCACAGAGACTCTACTCCATACATCTATCATAGTAAAACTCCCCCTAGAAATATCTCTCATAAACCCGTAAATCATCCCATTTCATAGACTCCTTCATATAGAGGGGTTCCTAGAACTCCTAAACCTTCTTTTAGAGAGGTGATCTAGGCAACAGAGTTAATGGAAAATAGTTCCCCTTCAAAATTCAATAACACTCAACCCTTATTCAAAGGACACCATTAGAATCATATTTTATGGTATGACTTAATGGAGTAATGTATGTTTAATGAATAGGATGATGACATTGACATATGAATTCAGTTATCCTAAAACAACCTCCCCATCATGATTTCCCCCTCACTACTTATATCAATGAGATCCTAGATGAGAAATAAAAGTAGTTAATTCCATATTTAAAAAATATATGTAGGATGTACATTAGTGGATTATGTTTTAATATCTCAATTATACATGATACAAGTGTACCCTTTAGATAGTCAAGAGACATTGGTGTCATCTACACCTAACTTCTATCTCCATGTCCTGGGATCCAAAACCAGAAATAAAAAATGCAAATAAGAAACATTATTTCTGTCATTCAATCATGAAAATTCCAAAACAAATATATGAAGTGATTTCATGAAACTGTATTAGATTATAGGGATAGTATTGAGTGTAAAACCTTTTTGTAACCCTAGAAAAAACACCCCCTTAGATTTGGTGTCTTGTAATGTTATAGCCTCTATAGAAATTAGGGGACTGGGTAAAAATCCGGCTGGTTGGTTACTAGAATAGAATGACCCCACATCATCGGTTCCCATACATCAAGAATAGAGGGAGATGATTGAAAAAAAACATGAAATTGTGGCCCATTATGCAATGAGAATACATATCGAACATGGAGAATAATGTTGCGATCATACATAAAACAAGCTATAATGAATGGTTCTCATCAACGGATTCCATTGATCCCAGATCCCTTGTGAGAATAGTTGTACCATATCAAATAGGCATCAATAACTATTGTCATATGTGTAATCTAAGAGTGAACCCAAATCACTTGTTCAGAAGTATATCTAACACTTCCTCCACTTCTCGGATTATCAATCCCCAAGAAGATTATAGACACATCAATAGAAGCTTCAATTGAACCCCAGATCACAAGACTAGGATGATTCATATATAAATCACCATCACTAGGTTTATCACCCCTTGAGATGACCCTAGAGACATCCCATATGATACCAGATCAACCTCATCCTACTAGGATGGGGGAATTTATATCTTCACATCCATCTCAGGAGTCATCAAATCCCAAATAGGAATCATTGGATCCTCGACAACAAGACCAATCAGTGACAGTCGTGTCCCCAAATTACCCCCAACACCATGGTATCGGGGAACATACATCTTCATTACCATCATAGAGAGAATGAATCTTCTCTAGGTTTGGAGGAAATAATCATCAGTCAAAATCCCACATGTTCCTCTCATCACAAGAAAACCTCTCCTGGTTGGGGCTTTCTTGACAATCATTATTGGAAACTCCCTCAAGGTCAATATTCCTACACCATGATGGGAGGAGTGCATTATAAATGTGATTAGACCCCATTGGGGTGCAATTATCAAATGGAACAATAAGGTAAAGGTTTCAAATAACGACTCTAATGAAAGAGGTGATAAATCACCCAATTTCATTGAATATAATGGAACAAACACCATTGTGTGATATGCCTCTGTAAATTTTGTCTCTGTCAACATGAAATACATTGATAATGAAACATATAAAGAGGGTCATTACATAGAAAATGTACCTTGGTGGGAGGGTGATTTGGATACACCAAATGAAGATACATGCACTCAGAACCAAAGAAGTATTGACAACTAGGAACCTTCAAATACCATGATGCCACCCATCTAGAAGAACAATTTAAAAGAAAAAGTGGAAGGACAGACTATATCTCAGTTTACATATCAACGATTTGAGATACCTTCCATGGAGGAAACGTATTCACAATATGAGAGAGACATATGAACTCTTCTACAAATCAACGAGGAGCTACTCTAGGGAAATATTCATGTTGTGTATTATATTTAGGAAGAAACAAATATTCTCCCCCCCAATAGTCGATCCTCCTTCTGTAGCATTATATGAGAACTAGATTGGATCCAGATCTATATTTATAGTCTACATAAATGTGGATTTTGATAATTATTTTCACTTACCTACAATGCAGTGACATCCACACTCTCATCAGGGAAATAATTCAATTTTAGGAAAAATCATGAATGAGCTTTATATGAAGGAAGGAAAACCAAATCGACCCTCTCCCACTCCCTATAGACCAGAGGAAACTCGGGATTTAGTTCCTCTAGACTTAAATTAACTTCATTGAGTCCCTTTATACTTGAATAGAGGTTATAGAAGGCAACACAGACCAATGAATCCTAATAAGAAGTAATAACTTGAATGGTTGGAGGATTCCCAACCACCACCAACATTTTTCAATCCTCCCTTATACACATTTGAAGGTTTAGGAAACCCGAAACAACATCTCACACACAATGTATCCTGATGTGGGCCAAAAATGGGCCCTCGTGATTAATAGGAGCCAACAAATATGATATGTTTTTTACATAGTCAATCTGATCCTATTTTTTATTCGTACAATAATCATCCATCATGATCTGATGCTTGATGGGAAGATCATAATCATTAGTTCCATTATCAGTTAATATCAACACTAAGAAAAGTGATGATCATCATCCTGACATACTGATGCAACACAACAATGGTAGGGTGTGTGATTTCATATTATGGTGGAAGGGTTTAACCTATTATCTCAGTGTGCCTCTCTGGTATGAGAAACTATTTGATCATTGTTCTAAAAATAGAAGGGATGAATTTCTTATAGCTCTAATTGCCATGAAGTATCCAGGTGGGTTCTTTGAGTTTGTTGAATGGACAAAAAGTCTTCTGTAATAGATTCAATGAACTCTATCGAAATATCCACTCATCACCATAGCACTAGTGAATTGTTCATGTAAAGAATGTGTTGTATCTGTCATTATCAATATCTCAATAGTTCACATCAAAGAACCCATGCACTTACAAAAATACCTAGCACTACTTGCCTAGTAGCAACAACCACAGAACCACCCTCGACTAGAAGAAAACCAAAATAAAGGTCACTATAGAATTTAGAAATAGATGAAAAAATAACAATCCTTCTGAAATCATCAGGTCCAAAGATTTTTCTTAGAAGCAATGGATAATAACTTTCTCAGGATACTGTATCTTAGGAATCATGACGTGGTCAACCTCACTAGTCATCTTGATTACTACCCTTTTCATTGAATTATGGGTCATAATATCCCAAAATTATTCATCTTCAAGTACTTCAAGGAATGATAAATTCTCGATAGGTAGTATTATATGACTCGTATTGTCGAGGGTCCAATATAACTGTAGTCTATTAAGATGAATAAGGTTATTGGAAAAAAGTTTTTTTCAGGCATGCACAAATATTTGAAAACTATATGGCTTGAAAAATATTTGATAGAGATCATTTCAACCTTAGAGAATAGCTGTGTAGACCCACAATAGATAGACCACCTATGAAAGAGGAATTAGATATACCTCTCAATGGAGGGAATGACTGCTAGATGTAGGAAGAAAGAAATGAGGTGGAGTCATATTCTACTTTAATTTGGGCCCTAACTCTTGAAGGATTCTTCTTAGATAATCCAAAACACAAAAATTACCCCACCAATTGGAATCCTAACTGGATGAAGAGATAATATTTGGATCTTTCAATGTGATACCATTTATTGAATTATTATACAATGATGGAAAATCCTATGAATATGGTTTTCCTGTGAATAACCAGGGGACTGGAGGCAACATGCTTTAGAACAATGGATATATGGGACATTGTGGATGTTTTCAGACCCAACACTCTATCCTTTTCACCTGGAGAAATTATTTACAATAGATAATCAAGGAAAAAATCCCCAATAAGATCAAAAGAGGATGGAAGGTATCCCAAGAGCCTCTAGCGGCCATCCACACCCAATTTTCTTGCATGGACGCTTAATGGGGGTTCAGTTATCTTATCAATCTAGACAAAGGTGAAGGCTAGAACAACCCAAAACACTGATAATAGATTCTATGATAACCTCTTCACAACAACCATGACTATAAACCTCAAATTCCTCATCTACGTAACTATATACCTAAGAGAAACTCTATATTGAGAACCCCTGGTATTTGAAAACAAGTATGATGTTATCAAATATTTATCCATTATCCCAGCAAAAAACATCATCCTGGATTCACTATATCTCTGAAAATAAATTATGGAGGAACTTTTTTAATTCCTCTGAAGTCTATAAATGTTCATTATAGAGGTTGCAACATCAAAACCTTATTGTATGGAGACCATTTCATCTGGATTCCATGTTTCTGTCTCATTCACTGACCTGGATCAGAAAGAGTTCCTTCAAGGAAACATATG
Organism: Viscum album; assembly: GCA_963277665.1. Lineage (NCBI taxonomy): Eukaryota > Viridiplantae > Streptophyta > Magnoliopsida > Santalales > Viscaceae > Viscum > Viscum album. The sequence continues at coordinate 619,813,797 of OY728150.1, read as the reverse complement.
GCCCCTTTATGGTTTAGGACTACTCAATAATGTTGATATCCAAAGGGACCCGATTGATAATTTAGTTGGAAGAAATTTAATCCAAGTTTTATCCTTATGACGTTAAGGATATGGAATATAGGATTTTTATAGTACAAAGCTGACCATTCTGGTGTATGATAAGTTTGAGAAACACATCATGAGAAGATAATTCTCAAATGATAGTTTGGGGATATTAGATTTAACATAGATTATATGTATACACATCAAGTAACGACATATAATTTCCTTATAGTAAGGCCCTAGCTCCATTCCCATTATGTTATACATTCATCATTTCATCAATATCTAAAGTACCCCATCAATGGTAAAGTCATCATATTGCAATATAATATTCCCCCATTCAATACATATGGAGCCACATATACTAAAGTTGACATCTATGATAAAGGAGGTAAAGGAGCCACTTCAGATTCCCCCCACCCATTCTATAGGGTTCTCCATGGTGGTGATTTGGAGGGGTAGGTTTTGGTTTACCTTCTCTGATGCCTCCCCCACCATATTTTCCTTTCATCTCTGTCTCTCCTTTCCCCCTTTTTTCGATCACCATTTTTTATTTCTAGATTATTCTCCATGATTAATTTGTCTCTTTTTAGATGGTTGTCTTATCATAGAGATATTTCATCTTAGAATTTTTACTGGTTCTAAAGAGGGTTTTACAGTTGAAACCTTGGGTTGTTCATGCCCTGCTCTGACACCATATTCCACTGTTACTCTCCTGGTCGGAGTGTGAGAGGATGAAACATAGAGGTTTTTGGTTATGGTGAAGTGGCCGAGGGATTAATAGAACTACTAATGTTGGCTTTGGTTCTTCTGTTTTTCTCTTGAGGTCGTTCTGTGATTCTAGTTTTTGTGATGTTTGTTTCAAAATTTGGTGTCGGTAGTTGGCATTGGGTGACCATGGAAATGTTCCCCTATCGAGTCCATTGTTTACTCCATACATTTTTCTTTCTACAAAAATACACCACTCATCTACTAGTTGGATTTTTTTGTGGTTTCCAATATCTTTTGGGATATGACTTCGAGTTGTTGATGGTGATATAGGGGGTTTCTGTTATGGTTTCATCTTCTACATCAGTTCCATTTGATTAATCATCATTTTGGGTGAGGTGCATCCTTGACTGTAGAACTAATAATAATATCTAGTAATTTTAAGACGACGACATTGACGGTCATGATGTCCTTGATGACGGTGGGTGGCTGTTCTTTCTTGGTTCAACTTCTCTAAAATACATCTATGAAATTCAGCTCAGGTGGTGTTAGGGTGATGATGGTGATAAGTCATAATCATCAAGGATAATATTTTTGGTACATTTGGTTTTTTTGGACCTCAAATCTGGCAGTTTTGGTGGTTTCAATGTCAATGACATTGGTGTTGAACCTTGGTGATGATTATTCATGGTAGCAACCGGACTCCGGATAATATATTGACACTTGGATTGAGGCTTCCTCGGGTTTGGTGTTGGTTTTGAATTTCAAATTTCATTTAATCATCATGTATCTTTGGATTAACACATGGTGCATGTGGTTACCTCTTATCCTTAATGTGGATATCTTAGAAATAGAAAATAATTTTCAGTAAAAAAGTTATGTAAACAACTAATGACAACTGATAATATACAATACACAAACCCTAATGTCCTGAGAACCACCCTAATGAATCCCTATATAATTCTTGACATTGACTATGTTCTCTCAATAAATATGTTTGAAGTCACAGATCCGGTACAAAAGGTCTAATCCCCTTATGTCCAAAATGATAGTGTTAAAGGCAATTATCTATGACATCTCTCTACAACGAACTTGGCACCAGGGGATGATGATATCTATATTCATGTATTTTCTCACACTAATTGTGATGTAGAAGACCGTAGATTTCCATATTTATCGAAAGATGTCTTCATAGACACAATAATGGAAGAATATGAGGATGTCCCCAGGAACTCCCCTCCACCATCCGACGAAGGTGTATCCTCCACCATCGACGAACATAGAATGATAAATCTTGGAATAGACTTAGATATCAAATGTACTCTAATTATTTTTAGCACACCCATCAATGAGAAATAAATGTACATTCCATTTATGAAGCAACACTGATATGTTTTCACATGTCAGTTCATATAAATTCCTGGAATGAATCCAAATGTGTCTATGAACAATCTTAGACAACCTGATGATCATATTGGATTCAATTAGGCATCCAAGAGGATCCACCCCTTTCATTCCACAATTGTAGAGGTTAATTTCAACAATTTTATCATATCCAAATTTACTGGAGAAGTAAAATACCCAGTATGTATTTACAACACCATACTTGTCAAAAATAAGAACAGTCATATTAGGTGATGCATCGATTTTAAAGATGGTAGTTGATATTACTCAAAGTAAGACATCCCATTTCCCATCACTGATCTCTTGATCAATGAATCTACTAGCTTCCCTGGCATTATCTTCATTGATGGGTACTCGGGAACAATCAGATCGAGATGGCCCTCAAAGATGAAGAATACACCACATCTAGAGTTCCTCAAGGGATATTTTTATAACATGTTATGGCCTTTTTATTAATGAAAACTAGAACCACATATCATTATTCTATGAATTATATCTTTAATACCTTTTTGGGAAGGATAGACAAGTGTTATTTCAACAACCAGGTTCTTAAATCTTGACAGTGATGTATTCACATCACGGATCTCTCGATAATCTTTCTGAAACTATGAAATCGCAGTCTAAAGTCAAATCTATGGAAATGTTCTTTTGTTATAAAATCATTAATGTTCCTTTTCATTGTGGTATTCCACCATTTAATTAAGGTTGATCCGAAGTAGACTTGTTCTATTTTAGAAAAGAAAACCCACAAAAATCTCACAGAATTGAGGGGACTCCAATAGTACCACACCTATATTTGGTTATTCATTGCTAATGGGGCATGAAAATATCTCCCATTCACCAAGATAATGAATTAGGGTTCACCAATAAATGGTAACATGAACCCCAAGAATCCTTCGTAATTATCAAGAAGTATCTCTTAAACCCACTAGTCCTGATGCCTCTAGTTGAAGGGAGTCCAATGGTCTTATATATGGCTACCATGGAACACCCACAAGCCACCGTCCATGCACAGAACAATGTTCTGAGGTATTAAAATAGTATCTACTACCTTATTTGTACCATTAAAGGTATTGATACCCCATCCTTTGATTTCAATAAGAACAACATTGTGCCCATCTTTGTAGTTCAAATGATGATGCATTGCATGTAGCCCCATGAATTCAATATGGTCTCTATATTGATGCACTTAATAATATAATTGGACTCCCTATATTTACTAGGTGCTTATCCTGATGGGAAATCATTATGAAGTAATAAGATATTCAGTTCATATAACATAATTCAGTGAAAGGGCATGCCATGACAGATTTCTTTGCATCACATCCTTCCAATAAAATGCAACAGTGGACACCGTGCTTCCAAAAGAGGATGTATTTTATGCCCATGACACCTCCCATACATGGGAGATGTATTTTTATTGAACCTCTCAGAGTCCCATTAACATAAAGATGTAAATCCCTAAGTGGAATTAGGTTAGCCTAGATATTGTGTTTTCCACTCTAGATACTTTTTTCCCTACTATTTTTCAAAATACTAAGGTTATACAAATAATGAGGTAGAATATCAAGACCTGACTACAATGATATAACTACTCCTAAAGCTGCAAAAAACCTAACTGAATGTCAATGGGGACATGGAGTTAGTGATAATGTAGATAAATGGTTAATATTACATTTAAAAATAATAATTGGCCCCCTCACTTGCTACATCAGGGGAATGACAGAAGAGTTCTCTTTTCAGGAAACATTGCATCATGTTCATCGAACACAAAATGATCAAGCCATCGCAATGGATAAAAAAACCACCCTCCTAGAAGACCTTCATAAGGATGAATCATTATTCAGTATTACACATCAGATTTTTGTCTTAATGATCTTCAATTGTGGAATGAAATAAATCAATCTGGTCCACACCCCCCCCCCCTAGAGCATGATGAACCAATGTTTTCCCCTAGATGGGTGGATGATATATTTTTTTATCTTCAAAATGGGACTCTTACAGTATACTGAGACAAAAGGGAATAGATTTGATGTCATGAATCAAACTAAACCCTAAATGATGGGCCAAAGAAAATAAAACCCTCTATTAGAATCTCTTTGATGGAGTCCTCCTCAGATGCATAGTATAAGGAGAGATTTACACAGGCCTGGAAGAATTCCATACATGCTTCTGTGGCACCAATCGATTGGGTTATAGGATCTTCCATCTAATTAGGAGGCTGGGATATTACTAGAAAACCATGACACATGACTACAGGGAATTCACCAATAAATGTCATGCATGCCAAAATCAGGAAAATTTCTCCCATCAAGCCCCATAATTACTGCATATAGGTAAATATTTCATGACATTTGAGGTTTGAGGAATGGAGGTCATATGCCAATATCCTCCATTAGTACATAATCAGTTCATGTATGTAATTAGTACTATCAAATTATTATATAAATGGGATGAAGAAATACCCATCAAGGAAGTCATAACCAAAAACATCATCAACTTCATAGAGTCTCATATCATCACTGGGTTCGTGGTCCCTCAAAAAATATTGAAAGAAAATAGAACCAAGTTCTATTATAAAAAACTATGAGATTGTCCAAGGAGTATAATATCAAGCCCAATCACTCATCTTGCTATCATGCATCGAAAAATGGGAATATGTAGTGATTTAGTAATACTATATTTAATATACTCCATAAGATGGTGTACAATAATAAGAAGTCTTGGTAGTAAAAACTCCTCCATGATTTATGGGCCTAATGTACCACAATGTGTACCTCCACTTAGGAAACATAATAGTAATTGTTTTATGGGACTGAGGCAGTGATACCCATAGAAGTCCAGATACCTTCGGTTCAAATACCCAATTATAAATAACTTTCAAACGATGAGTAATCACAAAAGAGGCTGATCAATTTGATCATATCATTGAGAACATGGTGTGAACACTACACAGCCTCAAGGTCCATCAAAATCTGATTTCACAAGACTTTAATAAAAAGGTTGTCCTTCACTCATTCCTCTATATAGAATTAATGTTGTTCCTCTGAACTATAGTGTTACTTGGAATGAATCTCTCAAAAATGGAACCAAAATGCGAGGGACCTTACAGCTTAAATACATTTTATCACAATGGGTATTTCTCACTAGACACAATGGATGGAGAGCATGTCAAACCATCCACCAAGGAAAGATTACCCAAGAAATACTTTGCATAGCTACCATCATGGGTGCCCATATCAGTGCATGTTCCACCATTAATCCTCATTATATGATGTTAAACTATACGTGTATGTCCTCGTTACTTCATGTTGAATTGTACAGTTCCATATTGGAAGAAATATGTTAAACAACATAGAATCTCTCATCCTTACCGCATGATGATAAACTGGATGGGACAATGAAAGCAATCATCAATCATACTGGGAAACCGACAACATTTCTGCATGATATTAAATAGAATGACATTATAATGTTCCCTTTATTTCATGATGGGTGATCGCCATCCTTACCACATGATTTTAAACTACATGTAATATGTCCTTCCCATACAAAATCAAACAGCACAGGTCTTCTTAAAACATCTTACGACTTGAATATCATTTACAATGCAATTTTTTGGGATGCCTATATCCAATATGTTGGTCCATTCACTACATGATATTGATTTCTGATATCCTTCACATAAATTCAAATACATCAGGATAGGAATCCTTATCATTCCATGTTTATAACATCAATCATAGCACACATGTTCTTAGGGATTTCCATCATGAGCTTCCCCACTAGAATAGGGTGTACCATATTTTTACATTCCCATATCAGTCCTACTTGAAAGACCTTAAAATGCATACCATGAGACCCCACTCCATGATGTTAAAATGCACTATTAGTGTCTTTCACACAACATGAAACTAAACAATCCTATGGACCTCACCGTACAGGACCACTACAGTTGGTTATAGACTTTTATCACACCCATGTTCTCAAGAACTATGTGTGTCTTGATTCTTATCCTCATGATATATTTAGAGACACCCCTAATTTCACCGATGGGCCCAACTGCAACATCACTACATGTTCAAGTCAGTCAATCTTAATCCTTGCTACATGACATTAAAATGTATGGTTCTTCAGGAAATACATGTGTCTTGATTCCTTATATAAAAGAATATGTATTGATTCATTCATATCTAATCCTAGAAATATCTACAACTGTAAAACCGTAATAATTACCACCTTTATGTATTGGTCAGACCTACATTGAGTGTTTCCGATTCAAGAATTACATGTGACATGACTCTTATCCTCAAAGGATACATAGTGATTCCCAGATCATTAACACTGATCTCAATCACAACAAAAAATTATAAAAATTCTTCCTCTATGCACATGAGTTTGACATCCACAGTTAATTTCCATAAAAACTACATGTGGATTGATTCAAATCACCATGGTGTATGTAGGGACACCCATCACTCTATTTATAGGCCAATCCACAATACCACCACTTCACATCAAGGGATCCACATTCTCATTATATGATGTTCAAATTCCTGGACCATCAAAACTAGTTATGGTTTGATTTTAATTTTTCATGAGATATTTAGTGATTCCAAAAATCTATCATTGGGTCCAATCCCATCATTTCCACTATTTCAATTTGGGTCACACATAGCCTCACTGGATGATAGTAAAATTCAAAAAACACATCCTCATCGCATAACGTTAAACTACCCAAAATATTTCCAAACCTCACAATGTTAAAATACATAGAACACATCCATTCCATATGATATTAAACTGCACGGAGGTCATCACCCATCATCATTCTACATCAATTGACCACATGAGCCTTATCCCATCCAGCTAGAGTAAGAGGTTCTTCTATCACCTTTTGAGGATCCCATTCATAGATCATACATCATTCTTCGAGTGGCTCATGTTTCTCTAAACCTTCCATGGATCCTGGAAGGTATAATCAAACTCAAGGTGACATTTTCAAGAATATGATTTTTTTCTATGGCTATTGTGTATGTGTATATGGTCATAAAAAATGTGTCACTCTAAAAAAGGATATTCTGGTCCTTATGATACATGGCATAAATATGGAAGCATTCAACACCTTATTGTGTCTAAACTACTCCTGGTATGACTGTCCAATATCATTATTCAGGATTTGAGAATCTTGGGCCTAGATTTACAACATTTTCACCTACATCTTGGAAGGATTATGGAAAAATATTGACCCTAAGTATCCTATTTAGGCTATTGTGTATCATCTCCCTTATAGGTCCACGTGCGTCATGACCATAAACTGAACGAATTTTTTTCAAATTTCTTCAACCATAAAATCTATCCTATAATGATCTTAACTGAAAGACCATAAACTTCTGGTGAAGGAGACATAAAACTTGTCAGGTTAAAACCCCATAAAGTTATACCTAAGAAACTCTCATGTGTTTTCTCACTAAAATATTCATCTCCATCGTTAATTCTAAAATCAGGGTGAAAATGAATGAGGAAAAAAGCTCATATGGTTTACACCGTAGCCATATTAAAGGCCAATATATTCTCATTGGACCCTTGGTCAAGGGAAAAATTAGAGTAATGACTTATCACATCTCATAACTAATAGAATATGTTCTTTAGGAACTGAAAAAACATTTTGGGTACAGGAATACATCATGTATATTACACACTTAAAAAATTAAACATCAAAATTTGGGGTTCCTAGCATAACTATAAACCTTAAATTGCGTTATGAAAAAGATATCCAGCTTCAAGGGAATGGTTTTTTAATATGAATTTATGAATTTTTCTCTTGTATATGTTCCTACAATCATAAAAAAATTTGTCACTTAGAAAAAGGAAATTCCAATCCTTCTGAGCCCTGGCATCCCTATGGTAGGACTCAACACACCATTGTTTCTAAACTAGTCATGGTTTTTTTATCTTATAACATCTTCCCAATCCAAGTATCTTGGATCATGACTTATAGCCTTCATACCAAACTACCCTTTCATATTCTTCACCCTAAACATTACATCAACATGTTTCATAACCATTATCAATTCTATAATGTGAAATTCCATTCTCGAACAATTGATGTCCCACACAATTTGATTTGAAACTATATGGCGTAGGGCTCGAGTATCATAATTCAAGATATAATTATGCTAGGGTTAGAAAACCCATCATGGATATACTTCTTATATAACCAATATCATCATATGGATGTTTTGGACATTATAAATCAGTCATGGAAGTCAAAAATAATTATAGATCATATTTCTCTAGACCATGTTACAGTTACATAAGGTCCATGACCCATCCCCAATAGCAATATATTCCTTTGATGAAAGAAGCTTCAATCTGTGTGATCCCTAGCAACACTATTGAGAAACCAACTATCTCATAATACCATGGGACATACCCAACATGTCTACCCCATTTCATATCAATGAATCAATAAAATAGGTTATTACTTACATCACCGATATTCAAATTATAAAAGAGGACCTAGGATCCCCAGTATTTCTCCCTAAAGTGATACTACCTTCATAACACATCCATAGCCCATGGAAAATATACCCATCTCCAGTAGAAAATTGTCATGAAATTTCATCTATACCTATGGATCATTAATATGATCATATGGTCATCATCCAAATGCATCACTTGAAAAAATGGACTTTCTTATCCATGTGATCCATAGAAACACCACGATAGAGATCAAAACCCCAATGTGTTTATGGTCACTCCTAGAATGTGTGAACTATATCCCATGGTCATCGATCTTGTTCGAGCTAAACAACCATAAATAAAGAAACATATGGTTCGAGATAAAAGACCCAAAACAAAAGAAATATCATTTATGGGATAAAATACCTTAAACTAAAGAAATATTAGGTTATAGATAGAAGACACTAAACTAAATCAATATCAATTTTGGGCTAAAGGACCTTAAAGTAATTCAACGTCATGTCTGAGCTAAAATACCTTGAACTGAAGCAACATTAGGTCCAAGCTAAAAGACCATAATATAAACCAACATCAGTCCAAGATAAAATACACTAAAACCAAAGCAATATCAGGTCCACGATAAATGACACTAAACCAAAGAAACATATTTTCCAAGATAAAAGACCCCAAACTAAATCTAAATCACGTACAAAATAAATTATCTTAAAAAAATTAATAACATGTTAAATGTAAAATACTCTAAAGTAATGTAATATATATTCTGATATAAAATTACATAAAAAAACCACATCAGGTCTGACCCAAAAATCCTTGAATGAAAGCAATATCAGGTCTGATATAGTAGATGATAAACTAAAGTCACATCAGGTCGAAGATAAACGAACTTAAACTAGAAAAGTTTACATCCAAGATAAAAGACCTCAAACTAAATAAATAACAGTTCTGATCTAAAAGACCCTAAACTGATGAAATATTATGTCCTAGCTAAACAACCCTAAACTAAAGTGGTATCATGTCTAAGCTCGAATACCCAAAACTAGAATCAATTCTAGTTCAAATCTATCTAGTCCCTAACCTAATAGTAAATCAGTGGTTTAGTCTGTAAAATCCTATAAGGGCCTATTTATGTCATTCGCATCCATTATGTTATACTCACCAAGCCTATTGAGTTCAGAAAAATAAAGAGAACTTCCCCATAGAGACATATATTCTACCAAAAAAATCCTTCTGCAGATTGAGTGATCTCATGACAGCTGTAACATATTACCAATACAAAACCTAATGTTGTAGGGAATTCGTGATCATCTCTTAAAGGGGGTTTGTTACAATATTATCATTCAATTCTAGGAATTTTTGATCATTATGTATAGTTTAAGGGATCCATATCCTTGGATGCTCCTATATGGTCGAAACATCAAAATATCAGGCACATGAAGAATAATAGAAGACTAAATAACACCTATATAGATCAGAAAATTAATTCATTTACAATATTAAAAGAATAGGTGGAATTGTTAGATTTTAGAGTCTCTCAAAAGTCTTGTAAAAAATTGAATGAATTACAATGGTCTAACTATGGTAAAAGTTGATCGGATGCAATAATAAGGTCCTCATGAGTTTGGTGAGAAGACTTTATTGAACATTGGAGTTCCATTCTACCCACTTCTTCACCTTGTTCCCTAGGGAAAAGTGTATTGATCCAAGTGGTCAACTCTTAAACACCCCCCCTTCGAGAGGTATCAAATGATTAAGATGATGTTGAAAGATTAGACCTCTGACAAGCAATAATCTCTTCACATCTCTATATCTACACCATCTAGATGTCTATCTTAGATTACTATTCAGTTATAAACTAACGACTGCGCTCCAATTTCTCTAAATTCTCCCTCATTTATTTGTGAAGGTATAATAATTTTAAAGATCACTCAATTATCTTTCCCTTACTTCCAGACATCGCTGATTGAAGACAATTTTCCTCATGATATCATGTAATGGTTTCCTATCAAATATACCTTCCCCTAATTCAAAAAACATCTGATTGAGAAAGTCCCCATATTCATGAATTTTTTCCCTGGGTGTCTCATTAATCGTGGCATGAATCTATTTCCATATCATCTTAGATTGCATCTAAGATTCTATGATTGATGAATCAGAAATGGTAGGGGGAAGAATAACCAATTGACTTTGTAGGAAAACAAGGAATAAGCCTCATGATATCTTATTTCAATGAGAGTTCCATATATAGCCTGTGATGGATGACTGACCACCTCAATAGATTCTGATACAACACTGAGGATGTCATCACCAAAACGAAGTCACTTCATTGATGTCTCTCCTTAGTCTTCAATTAGTTCCATCATTCCTATCCACAAAGGGATTGGAACGAAAAAAAGGCATTTCCACCTAATGAACGATCTAGCATAGCACACCATCTAGATAAGATACTACCCAGGACTATGAATATTCTTAGGTAAGGATGGTAGGATCACTAAAAGGAGGAAGTGTTATCTTAGAATCAGAATCATGTGAATTTCCGGATGACTCTAGGATAACGCTCCCCTCAAAAATTGACCAAAGGATGAGGTTAGGTCCCTTTAATTCATCCAAACAGATGATTAAATTGATAAGTTACGTTGTTTGTATAGATTATTAGATAATCCCCTATGTATGTGAGATTCCCTTCAAAAAGAGAGACCATTTAAGAACGTTCATCAGGGGAACTGTATTCATTATCAATAATTGACCCAATAATCACATGGATGAGAGTGAAATCGATGTTGTTAAATTGTGTTAGCACAAAATTAACCTTATAAGGCCTTATAGATAAGGTCATAAATCACGATATATTCCACATCCTGTGGGGGGATGAAGCATTAGGGATCCAGCAGGCATTCTAATATTCATTACAATAAAATTACTCTTCTATCCATCTAAAGAGTAATTGGAGATGATTGATATTACAGTATGTGGTGATACCTTGTTTGAATGGACCAAGAGCTAGTAATGTTGTGCGAATATTGGCACTAAAAATTTGATGGGATGTCCATCTTCCAGTTTCACATCCATAACAAGATGACTTACTCAGAATTCATGGCATCTAACACCGGTATGGAAGAGTCTCCCATTAAAAAATATATCAATAAAACCTTCCAGTATAAAAATTAGACAGAACTAAGATTTCATAAAATATCCCCAAGAGGTATTATCTATAGCCGTTATGATTTCCTAATATGATCTACCACTGCTGTAGACTTGTTGGGAAGGGCATCAATGGGAGAGAACAACAGTTGGTCTAACTCAGCAACTATAGTAGAAAAAATGATACAATCCTTGAATGTGATAGGAAAGTGCATATTACACTCATTTCCAAGATTCTCCTTATGAATGAAAAGAATTTCTATTTCCAATTTCGGGGTATGCGAAGGACCATCCCCGAAATATGCAGTCATGAGGAACTCTTTGTTCATTTATGCAAGGGGAAGAATCCCACCCAAATGATAGATGTCCCATATGATGATTCCCACTTTACCATGGGACATGTGAAAATGTGTTTATGCTAGGGAACTAATGGATGATAATATCTCAAAGGTTGTCCTAATTGAGATAAATAATGAATTTTTAGATCCACGCGACTTTGTAATGATGACTACTATACATATCATCAAAAAACATGAAGCATATTTGTCTAACCCTGATGGGACATCCCCACATATCCTAGAAATTACCAGAATAAATGTGATTCCATTTCAAGTATTATCCACTCTATGAAATATTAATGGAAGAAGAAATTATACTCAAATAACTCTTATCAATAGGTTTCTAATTGATGTCAACACCATCTGGACCCTAGGGAGTGTTTTCCAGCAGATAATAAAAACATAGAATTGAGTTGTAACGAGTTGAAAGTCCACATCAATTGACATTTGTAAATAGTCTAGGGAATATGATATCAAGTGATGTGGAAAATTGAAGATTTAAGGGGGGATTTTAATATCTTCATGCCGATGGAACTCGTACAGAGGCAGTTGGTGCGATAGGGGGTAATACCAAATGTCATATGATAGAAACTTCTTCAAAACTCTGTTTTCTTTATAAATACAATATTGGGGATCGGTATTTTGATTCCTAACGATCGTGGACCATTTATTGGTCATAGATGAATAACAATGATAAAAACCATAATCTATCAAAAAATAAGTAAGTGGAATATGTTAGATGGTACAATAAAATCTTATCAGAAATGAAGTCAAAAAACATTTATCACCATCATGCACATTGAATGAATCAATAATGGATTAAAAAATGACATAAGGTGTTCTAAAATTGCTTTATCTCTTGGTGTTGTGGGTTGAATAACCCCTATAGGACTTCACTCAAACACATAACCCCATTGGATACTCGTAATCACGTTACCTAGACATGGTCACATAAATCACACAATCAACAATAGATCATATGACCGAGCTAGTGGAATTCATTAATCCCTCATGACAATCTCAATTTTCATGGATGATGTTCAAATATCTATGGAGATGTGTTTTTTAGATGGTTCAATTGAGCTCCTAGGGAATGTGGTCTTGTGGATACAATATTGAAATGAAGGATCGAGAATAGTTTTCTCCATTATGAATCAAATAATGGTCTTGAAATAGAGGCACACAATGAAAAAAATAGAATGTGATCTATTGAATTAGTTGTTGGTGAAAATAATGGCTCCATTCTACTCTATATATGCGGTATTTAATCGAATTCCTACAGTCACTCGTTAGGTTAAACATCACCTAGGACACTAATTCGTTAAACTTTTAATGAATCAAGTGGGCATTTGGATTCCTTAGAACTGATTCCATGTCTGTATTGACATAGCTCCCGATGGGAGAATTTGTTTACTCCTGCCAAATGAGAATAAATAAATTGAAAAAGTAAGGAATACTGAATTATTTAAAATATTTTCCATGAAAAATAAATTTAAGAATAAGATGGACAATACCCATGGATCACATGAGCCTTCAAAGGATTCAGAATTTAGCGACGATTGTATGGTCTCGGAAAGACTCCACATGTAATGAAAAGACAACAATAGAACCCATGGAGTCCATTTAGAAAATCTATCCTTCTCCTTGTAAAGGTATGTAGACATAAAGTGGCCACACATTGGTAGCCAAAATAATTCCTATATTCATGTAGTTTTTCATTTTTATGTTCCTGAAATCCCATTTGAAAATCATTGTAAAGAAGTGAAAAAATGTACAAAAGGAAAAAGTCAGTTTTTAACCCAAGGATCTTCTGAAGCATCACCAATGGGAAGGATAATTATCCATGGAAACACCCAAACAAAATTGCATGACCCCCAGTCCATTTCCACATATAACAAATGATATAAATGGGAGGTGACAGAGCCTCTGGCGGTCGCTGATCAACATGTGATGTGCCCCCCGTGACATTTCCACAAAGTCTAATGAAATACCTTTGACTTTTCAGCTTTATTTCATGAAAATCTTCATATATTTATAGGTGAAATCTCAGTCTCCCATTATCTATAAAAATAAAATAGATATATTTTTTCTTGAAATGCTCACACACACTCATATGACCTCCTTGGTCATGCGACCCATCACAAAAAAAATAATGTAATTGAACATGACATTGATCATGAATTCTGGAATGAATCCCAATGGTAGTCACATAAAATAATGTAAATTTAAAGAAAAGGGGGTGGATTAATTGGCAGTCATAAAACCCATGCGATGTGCTAAGGATGTTTGCGATAAAATCTCATGATACACCTATACAAGTCACCTGAGATCACACAAAAACATTTCAATAGGCACCTTGATCACATGAGAACCCTTTGACATGTCAAAATGATAATATGGATGTCATCTGAGATACCTTCATGATAAAACAAGTCATTATTATTTGGTGAATAATCCAATAATGTATAATTTTATAGAGGGACTCACGATAGTTGGAAATCAGGCAGCACCATTTGTACGATGCATGAAAGAAATCCTCCAAAGATGCATGTGTCATAACCCTCCTCCGAGTCCATAATGGATCCACTGTATACACTCCATGAAAATCAGCCAAAAACTGGGTTGTAGATTCCTATAAATTCCCCACCCCAACATGGAAAAGTTTTCAAATCTTGACCTTTGGACTCTCAGACACATATTGAGTAGATTTCATAGAGTGGTGTGTCTGAAAACTGCCATGCCTTCTATCAGGTAATACATTAGTGAAAAGTGTGATTTATACTGTGTTAGGCATAAATCACATCACATGATCATTCATAGATCATGCAATGGACTTATGGTAGGAGATATTAAGGGCATCATTTATACATTATAGATCATGAAATACTTAAAATAAGCTAACACTAAATAGATCTAAGGAATTTTCAATATGAAGACTAGAATGAATATCGAATATTGGATTATTAAGATAAAGAACATATACTCAAATCCTTAATATCTTCATATGAAATACCCATGACAAGTGAAATATCCAGGATACATCATCTAGATCAGGTGATACTCTTTTGTTATGTTATTCAAATCATACAGTGTTTCCTGGACATGTCAATTCAAGTAATAAGGTGCCTCACAGGCATGCCATCTAGATATCATGAAACCCTATGGGTTTATCACACTAGTCTTGTAGGGCTATACATAGATGTCTCCTGAAACATATAATGGTTCTTGTTTAGGTTATTTGAATCTCATGGAAGCATTTTGGCATGTTAACTGGCTCTCACAGCACCCTCCGAGTAAGCCATCTAGGTCTCAAAACACCATCCAGACATGTCATCCATGACATGAGACGCCCTTCGATATATGTGTCAATAAATCTCAATAAATACCCTATATGTGTCACTCATATCTCATGATGATACAAATTCATCTTTATTGGATCATGAGACAACCAAAAGACATGTCATTCAGGTCATGCAATGGACTTCAGGACAGGTCATTAGAGTTTTTCCATGTACTGTGGACAAGATTATCCTATATCATGTGACAATACATATACATTCCTTCAAGGATATGTGAAGTCCTATGGAAAAGTATACTGGATCATATGATTACCCTCTAGATTTTTAGGAAAAAACTCTATGACATATCAGTTAGAAAATAAAGGCAGGTCATGTGGACAATCAATGCATATCATGAAGACATTGAGACAGAGAATAGGTAAACCTCAAAGTGTAATCCCCATCCAATAGTGAATCATCCGAGTGTAATCCCTGAATAATTGGAAAACCATAGAGTGTATGATTCGAAAAATGAACTACAGAGACTTTGATTATTTCCATATTTAGGATATGCAATCCACCTCTCATTGTGGTTTTCACTCCATATTAATCATCCTAGAATATTATATAATTTAAGTACCTTATTCAAATAAATAAAACTGATTACTTTTTTATCACTTGTTTCCAAAATTCTCATGGATCACGTCGGCTTAAGAAGTTTCAATGGTCATAACATTTTCACTACAAACCTGTATAATGGAAAGGGAAACCTTAGTGTGAAATCCCCAAAAACTAAACTATGAGAACATTGATTCCTTCAATTATTATGATATTTAGAATTCCTTTTTGATGCCCGATCTAATATAAGAACCACCTTCATAGTAATTCCTTTTATAACACTTACCACTCACCATCGAGATCCAATTATCCCCCTATGATGGTCTTTTTAACTTATGAATCGGTGGTCTGAGAAATTGAATAATCTATGATGACTCTGATTCCTATAATAACCAATATACAAGGGAAATAAAATTTAGTGCGGAGATCCATACTAATCCATCACTCTGAAGTCCCAGCATATAGGACCTATATCATAAACAATGAAAATGATCATTTTACATCCCTTGTTTCTCACACCGATCATAGATCAAGTGATCTTATGGAAGTAAAATACTATGGACATCTACACCATGAGTCTCTAAAGTTAAAGGGGTAACCTAAATATATAATCCATGAATACATTGATAATTGAAACTATAATTTTATCTATGCTTGGAATATGTTGGTCATAACTCCAGGACTCTAGTTTCAAAACTCAGTGTCCCAAATCACTCATATAATTACTTTCTGCATGAAATTAAATTTCATTGGTCCAATGAACTATGTGGCTTTTGTTTCATGTGATAACCAGGATATGTAGGATTCCTCATTATGTCTCAACCCCTGCTTGGAATGATAACCTCTTCCTTTTGTGGAATCCAATTTTGAAGCACTTGGTTATATAGATTCAGCACATATGCAGCCATCCATTACTTGAAATTGATGGATAACCACACATACATACATATGGAATCACTAAAAATACCACACTACTTTTCACATGAAATAGAATTATCATATATTTATTTTTTTGGTGTAATCTGTCTCATATAAGGATTAATAAGTGATTCGTGAACATATCCTAAATCTATAAGAGTGTCCCGAAGTAGGAATCGGTTTCCCCCCAAAAGGGTGTGATGTGCCGAACCTCACATTCGGTCAACCAATTCAACTCACCTATTTTCATTAGGCCTAAAACCCCAGATGATCACCATCCTTTGGAAAGTAGGTTTGTAATAAGCTACGAATGAGGGAAATGTTGGTAAATTTTAGAAATAGAAACAATGGAACACAATTTTCATTATAGTGAACCAAATAAATACCCACCCCACACACAAAACCAACCATTAGGCCAAACCAAACCCATTTCAATGAGGGTTCCTGATAGTTTCTCAAAACCCTCTCAAAATAAAATAATTGGAAATTGAATAACACTAGTAATAAAATTATTGTGTTACAATCCATTAGATGATTATAGTCAAATATTAATCCGACGATATATATATTCATTGAGAATGTTAAAAAAAATTATATTCTTCAAAATACTCCACTAATGGTGTAGGAATCACAATTCCAAAAATTTTAAAAATTATTTTGGAAAGCCCTTTTATCATGGATAATATATTCTTACCATTTACGTCTTCTCAAAAAGATTATATAATTCAAGGAACCAAAAACCAAGAGAATCATCTAACATTTTTATATAGACTATTTGTTTAAAAACAACTCATCTTCTATTATGAGAGAAATATGAAAAATATTATCATCTTTTTTTAGATTCATTTTATCATTATTCATTCCTTTATATTGAATGATTTTATGGGGAAAACATTTTCTTCATTATATGAATTAAAGCTATAGGATATTAATATTATCTAGGATTATAACCTCACTTATATTTTTTGAAAAATATAAATCATTCATTTGGTACCACATATACTTAAAAATTGATGATTTTATATCTATAACAATGATATATAACATGAATATTAAATGGATTTTCACAAACCCCTTTAGGTATCTCAAATAATTCTATCTAATGGAATCATTACCCTTTATTGATTTTACCTTTACGTTTAAACAACCATGACTTTCTACCCAGTGAAATACTTTGGTACATTCCAACATGCATTTTTTCTTCTTGTTTTAAATTTTCCAACTTGTAAAATTGATACAACTCCATAACCTGGAAATCAAATGAAAATTTCAACTATCCGCAAAATTTTTTGAATAATAGGTGAAAGATTTACTGAATTCATTCATAATTTTAGAACCCTTCAATGGATGAAAATAAAACGAAGTCATTGAATATAATTATAATTGTGTAAAATAGTTATCTAACCAAGTCATTAGTACACACAATAACATTGAGTGTACTTGAAGTTAATGTAGTTTCCTAATTTACTGTGCATATAGTGTTTTTAAAACTATTGGTGAATAATTTAATACTTCTCTAAATATTAAATATTCATCAATTTAATAAATTAAAAAAATTTCTTATTCTAGAAGGTGTTTCATTAACAAATAGTTTTTTATTCATTATGAATAACCATTCTACTGTTCAAGTATAAGACACGAAAATTACTACCATTTAGTGTTTATATGTAAAACACTAATCTGAATGTTAATCTCAAGGAAGATTCCATAATATATGAAATAACATTTTATTAGTAAATTATCATATTTTATGTTTATTTTATAAGTAATTTTATTATCAATACTCCTACTAAATTGACGAACCCATAAAATTTATCAATTTAGGGAGCCCAAATCTATATTTCACTAGGAAATGAGTTTATTATTGAATTTATCCCACCACATAGTTATTTTTTTTGTAAATCGTACCAAATAACATCATTTTGTAATTTTTTATATTTGAGTGGATAACTCTTTATCTAAACACATATTATAGATAAAATAATCAATATTCCTATAGTATCCTAACCATTATAGGTTTCTAGATATCTGTCGTTTAATTATAATTCTAATTAAAAGGATGTTATCCATCATGGTGAAGTTATTGAACACTTTAATTAAATAATAAAATCTATGTGCACCTAACCCTTAGGGTCACCTATACAAAATAATAATTTATACATTGGGAGAATAACACTATTTTTATTTGAGGTTTATTTTTCCATGTCCCACCTATTTAACATACATAAAATATATATTAAATTAATAATTATTTAACCCTTATAAATATTTATCAAATCATATTTCATTCATTTATATATATTAATTATTCTGTAAAATAATTTTTTTATTCCATATTCCATTTACTAAACTAATATGTTAACCCAATATTAATGTAAAACACCTTATCCAACCTAAAATGTTTTCTAATAACCTAAAACTAAGTGTTAAACATAGTAAAAAAATTCAAAATTCAAATTTAAAAAAAAAAAATTATGATCTTTTCATGAAATGGTTTGTAATTATATTTAATTTAGAATTTAAACATGAGTAATCCAAGATCCAAAGATAACCAACACCCACTTTTCTTGAATAATTTATTAGCCTCCATGATAGTAGAATTTATAACACAAGCTCCCTCTACATAGGGATACTTTACCCATGGGATATGCAAATTCAATATAATTACAAAATATAATATGTATAAAAAATATTCACCAAAAAATTATAGAATATAACTTTATTTAAAATATTATGTTGATAGAGATAAAAAAAAAATCTTAGGTTTTCATTCAAAAAATGAAAATCATTGAATAATAATTTTTAATAATGAATTTACCAAATAAATAAATAAACATTAAAATTTCATAAAAATTTTATAAACAAGAATATTCAATTAGAATAAACAAATAAATATAAAAATTTTTAAATAAATTTTCTAAAAAGGTGACATATATATTTAGGAACAATTCATAAATTAAGAGTTATAAACCTCTCTAATCCATTATAGAAATTACATATTTAAATAGATATATATATATATATATATATATATATTTTATATTTATTTTAAATATGAACAATATGATTTTCATATATGATATTTAATTGAATATATTACATTTCATGAAATATAAAAAATTTATATTTCATTTTTTATTATGTAATAATTGAACACAATTTTAATATCTTATATTCATGTTGATTAATCCTAGGATAAAATTCAATATAAAAGTTATTTTTAATATTGTTTAAATATTTACCAAAACTGTTCTTTTAATTTGAATGAATCAAAATAACACCCATACATAATTCATTATATTAAATATAAACACTTTTTTTCTTGAATTTTTTATTTTATATAACTTCTAAAAATTTAAATTACAATTTTAATATAAATTATCTATATCAAAATTACAATCCATTCAACATAATTTTTAAGAATATATATTTTTAATATTAACTCGTGATACTATTAAATATTTTTTAATTTATATTTTATATTTAGTAAATTATTTAATTATAATAATACTATAATTTATTAATTTGTAAACACTTTGAAAAAATGATTTTTCTAAAAGAAAATTTATTTCAATTTATTAAAATATTATAATTTACATAATTCAGTTAATAATTTTATTTAATGAAAACTATTATTATTCATAAATTATAAATAAAAATTTATCTGTAATCAAAGAATATAAATGATTGGGTCATAGTGCTTGAACTTTTTAGGGTTATAAGTCATACATTATTCGTCATTGTTCTATCTATGCTTAATAAAATGAATAATCATTATGTGTCAATCATATTTTATGTTGTAAATTAGTATATCTAAGGTGATACAAAGATCTTTTTCCTATTTTTGAATGTTTTATACGTTATCTTATATCATTGTTTGCATCACCACAAAAATTACATTATCACATAACATAAATTTTGAGACCTGAAAGTATGTTATGTTATCATAGAACCTATTTCTAGGGACACTTAATGTATGATAATTTATTTTATAATGAATTCTAGAGTTTCTATTTAAATTATTTTATACCATAACATAATTTATTGGACCCCATAAAAAACTATGTAATCAGAAAATGCAATATAAAGGTCTATGAGAATATAATATTTTCATATAATGTAATGTCAGAATCTCAATACAGATTATGTTATCATAGGATTTAATGTTAGTCAATTTCCTTCCTTTAAAAAATATTATTTCCAAAAATATAAAATTAACGCATGATTTGTTAGAAACATTAGTATTCTAAGAAGTGAATAAAATTTACTTAATGAAGTAGAAGAATTTTAAAACCCTAAAATCCAGGATCACTGAGCATTTTAATGATAAAATCAAGAAAACTATAAAAAAAAATTAATCTGTACATCACACCATAGTATGATACCTCCAATTATTTTACCTCCAGATCGATGAATACCATCAAGGAATAACTAAAAGGATCTTTTATCTTTAAGGTATCACCCTATCATACTGAATGACCAATTGTTTTTGTAGGACCTTTCAAACCTACATAATATGAAAGTACCACATGAGACATAGGATTTTGGAAGAATGTAGAGGTGAGATAGGGAGATGTTATTCTATAGGTTTGTAGAATGATTGTGCACACATGTCTATCTCAGACCCGTGTGTTTCACTCCATTATATAATCCATTGTGATGCTTCTCAAGCCTCAATATTAACTTTTATTTTTTAAAAACATATGATTAATTACCTTAGTTACATATCATATAAACCTTATAAATCAACACTCCCTATAAATTATTTTTAATTATTTATTTTAGGTGATTAAAAGATATCCATATGTAAAAAATTGATTTTACTATACTAAATGAGTTCTGGAAGGTCCAAATGTATCAAACTATTCAATTCAATTAATTATTGATAAAAAATTTCATATAATATGACTTTTCAATGAAGGAATATTGTGATATCATTATACGGTATAATATGACATAGCCAAAATCGTAGTTATTAAACTACACATTCATCCTTAAAGAAAGAATTGATAATGGGGTCTTATATCAATCCTTCCTTTATCATGACTATTATAACATGAATAAATGCCCCAATTACCAACACTAGAAAAACCTAAAATAGAGTGTGTTTATTAGTTCTAAAAAATCACTAATAATAATAGAAAAATATTTTCTCAAAAAATATGATGATTTTCACACTCAACCACTTTATCAGTTCTTTACAAGACCCCAAACCACTTTATCAGTAATTTTTACACCATGTTGTACTCTCACTACTTTTTCAGTGATTTTCATCCCCCATCACATTTTTATAAATTTTCATGCCTTGTTTAGTCTTTCCCAAACGTTGATTCAATCCTCATATCTCATCCTTCAGATCCAAAGGCCATTACCATAACACCACCTAGATTTCGTCAATGTTTTAAAAAATAAATAAATATTTATTTATTTATTTTGTGATTATATTTTTATGAAAATAATTATATGTATTTATGAAAGTATTTTTAAATATATTTTGAAAATATTTTTATATATTTACATATTTTTTATATATTTACCTATAATTTATTGTAATATATTTATAAAATGAAATATTAATTATAAATATTTTAGTATTTAATATTTTTATAGTATGTCCAATATATTTATCTAATGGTATAATATATATTTATATATATTTATATTATATATTGAATAATTTATTTAAATTAAAACATTATTAGATAAGTTTGACCCATATATATGCACACATATACGTATATACTTACCCAAATACACACACAAATATATATATATATATATTTAATAATTTATGTATTCATATATTTTTACATTTATCTATATAGTTCATTTAACTATATTTTAAAAAATATATATGCAATTATATATATATATATATAATTATTATAAATAAACAAAATTATAAATGACTAATGAAATATAAAATATATTTGTATAAACATATCATTATTGTTTTTATATGATTTATATATTTCTGAAGATAATATATATTTAAATATATTTAAATATTTATTTATACATTTAAATATATATAAATATATAAATATATGAATATATTAAATTATGAATAACACTACAATATGAAAAGGAGTAAAATCACATCACGTTATTATTCATATGTGTGTAATCACTATAAATAAATTTAGATTCAACCGAAAGCATAATAGAAGACACTATTAAACAAAGATGAATTCTCATTAAATATTGAAAAATTAGGGTTCTATAACATTAAAATATTTATTATAAACCTACCGTACATTTTTATACCAATAAAAATTGGTCAAGGCCCCAAGGTATATATCTCTTCACATTAATCAATTTTATATCTAATAGATCCTAAACAGATTGTTAGATCAAATGATGTGTTTTTTTGAAGTTGAAGTTTAACACTCAACTAATATAAAGATATTAATTAAATTTTCAAATTTTCAAATCTCAAAATTGTGAATAAATATCCATTACTAAATATTAAATAGAAAATTATTAATCAATATTAATTTTTAAATATTTTTTAAATCATTTTCAAGAAATATATTATATAGTAATATTAAATACATATTTAATATTATATAAATAATATTTATCAAAATATATTATATATGTTTATATATATATATCAATATATATATATATATATCAATATATGTATCATTATTAATATATATATATATATATATATATTCATTATTAAGGAACATTTTATCAATGCTAAAAATATGAAATATATAATAGATAAAGGGAACAACATTATCAATGTGAAAATACTAATACAGGCTACCCTTTATATATGCTCAATGGTTTATGATAACATGTACCCTTTATCAACACTAAAAATTATTGATAAAGGTCATCTATTATGAGTAATTTTATCTAATGCTCTTAATTGAACCCCGATTATTATTGTTTTTTAGCACTAATAATGATTGTCACTAGGTATGTACGATTATGTTGTTTTGATATTATATTGTTCCACATGTATGTCATATAATAAAACATAACATATTTTACCACATCATGTCACATGGAATTATAAAGTATTTCCTTAAACTATAACATAAATAAATGTTTAAAAGTTATGTGGACTATAATTTTTAAAGATTATCATAAGATTATTCTATTGGGAGCCAATACATTAGATTCAAACACTCATGTGGATTCCACATACCAGAATGGGTATAAACACCTCACCATTAAAAGTTCTCATATTCTTCATTACGAACAATAGATAATACAAACAGGAATAACTTTAGCATGACCCACCCATATTGAATGATGAAGGTTTTTTAAAGAGTTTATGTTGGAAAGGGATAACAATTTGTCTTTTTTGGAGTTTTTGTTTATCTCATCATTTTATTTCAATAAAAATTTTATTTATATTAAATATCATTGATTCAACATTTATATCCACTTTTTTATATTATATAATGTATACATATTGTGTTTATCAAGCAAATTAATAAATTCCTATCATAATATTATAAAAAACATTTTATAAATAATATTTTTCAATCCATACATATTAACATTTCAATTATAATAATTTTATTATATCTATATGCATGACATAAAATGGTACAATATAATCTTTGAAATACAATATTAAAATCATACAATACTAAAATCATACTGAAGAAAATATATAGCGTGATTATTCTAACCATTCTAAATAGAACCTGATCCCCCCAATAGGTGGATGGTTGATTAAAATATCCATTATCTATATACAAATAGTAAATAGTTATTATATATTTCTACATGATTTTAATTCAAAACATATATGATAAATATAATATAATATTATATATTAATTATAACCATAAAATCACAAACCATGGTTGGAATATATTAAAACTTATTTTATACCTTGTAATTAACTCCTTAAAACAATGATATGATATTTTATAAATCAAATTGAATGATTTATACATAACATACATATAATCATTCATATAAAAAACAATTTTTAATCATCAATATGGATAAAAAATAAGTAAATGAATAATTGATATATTGAATCATGATATATATTACAAATAGATTAAATATGATTATAAGAAATTGATAGTTAATAATGAATAATTGTAGCTTCATATAATTTAAATTTGAACACTCTATAATTGTATCATAATTATAAACTCATTGTATTTCCCATTTATATGATAGTAATATGAACTCCTCCATGACTTGATATATGATTCAAAACATAAATAGAACATTTTTAATCTATATGAACATTTTGTATTTATAATATAATAAATGTAAATAATTTAAATAACATGCATTTTATATTCATTTAAACCCTTATTCATATCGATCGAAGATAATTTAGAAATGCTTTAAAAAATTTCTTGATTTAAGAAAACTAAAGATAATTTTTCAAATTATTATTTTTTAATAACATAAAAAATCAATACAAATCATATTATATTTTTATTTATTTTATAATTTATAAAAACAATATGAATTATATAAAAAAATTTACATAAATAAAAAAACAGTAAAAATTTGAACGTAATTCCATGTAACAAAATGAAATTCCACATTAAAATTTAATATTTATTTATTTATTTGAATAACTATTTTAAATTTTTTAAAAATATATTAAAAGTTCAAAATTTAAATATATAAACCATTTATAGATTAAATAATTTTTTGACACAATTTTACTATAATTTATATATAATAAAACCATTTCATAAATGATAGATATAATAAATTTTTAAAAAGTAATTTTATATTAATTTTAGAGAATGTGAGGGTGATACACTATGAGAGGGGAGGCTAGCTAGTGTGTATGGGTATTTAAATTTCTAGATAAATATCTTTCTTATTCAACACCACTCAATCCCTTTTCAAGACAATGATGATGCAAAATGGAAATGAGAAAAAAACAAAATTCTTAATGAGATATTCATCCATTAATTATGGATGCATCCCTGATGCATTTTGGTTTTTATCCCATGAACACTACTCCCTTATAATTGTTAAATTTTACTATAACATGGGTGTAACATTGAACTCGTATAACCACTAGAACCAACCCTGTATAATATCACATTAATGTAAAAAATAAACCTCTACTAAAGAATAAGTGTTTATGAATTTATTATCCACTACACAGACTCCTAAGATGTTGATCTACATAATATTATTTTAAAAATAATCTCTTGTTGATGTTCTCGATTATTCTTGTACAAATAAACATATAAAAATAGTTATTTAAAAATTATTAACATCTCTTATTCATCATTTTGATATATTTATATTTAATGAATATTTTTTCCATAGATTTTATGGGAATATTTATGAATATAAATGACAAATATTAACATATTCAAACTCATTTAACTTGAAATCGAGGTCCTCCTTTTAATCCTCCAGAGGAATCAAAAATATATTCGCCAAATATTTTTCAAATAACATGATATTTTTTAGAATTACAATTTTCCACAAAAAAAATTTATTATTTATTTTGAATCTTCATTAAAGGGTCAATGGAATTATGTAATTTTAAATGAAACTCCTTCTTGGAATGCATAACATATCTCAGCTTCCAAGGAACAAATTTGGATTTCCATCATTTCATATCAAATTTACTGATGATCTAAGTGTCATTATGATATTTGAATTACGAGTTATCAATAATTAGCATTAATAGATTTTATTCTCACTATATAATCCTTGGAAATATATAAATATTAATTTCATTTAATTGATATAAAATTCAATATAATGTTAATAAATTTCCGAACTAAAATTTCAAACAATACTTCCAAATTATATAATTTATCTAAAATGTCTTACAAGAATATATGATTTTTTATAAGCTTCTAAAATGTCATTTTAGATTCAAATAATATATTACAGGGCTTTATAATATCAAAAAATAGATTAAATGACTTTATTCTATGATATCTCACTTTTCCAAATCATATCTCCTTATAAATATCCTTCACCCATAATTAAATGTCTTATAATAACTAAATAGCATATAAAAACTCAATTGACTTATACCCTGAGGAAATTTCATAGATGATCTGAAATGTATTATATGAATCATGCCATATCCATTTTCTCCATGTCAAATACACTATTGATAAAAAATAATATCATAAGATGTCGAATTTATTATGTGTATGGTATTTTAATTTTTGAATTACTTTATACTTAAAACATTCTTCAAAAAAATATTCTAATACAGGGTATAAATGTCCTACATGTATCATAATTTTATTTTCCAAATATCATATTCCAATAAAAAATATAATATTCACACATATCAAACAAGAAACTCATCAATATAATACTATGGAATCATAGTAATATATATTACCTTAAAATATTTTAGAGACAATGACTTCAAGATCAACACTTGTATCATTTCATAAATATTGTCAGGAATAATTCTTATAATATAAAAATATTATAAAAAATATAAAACTTTCCTTAGTGTCAAAAATTCTTCCTCTTTAATTTTTTTTTCTAAACTTCTTAAATTTTATCCCACTTATTGAAAAAAATCATGTGTACAGAACCAAAGGGATCACTCAAACCAAATCAAGGTAAAACTTCATGAAACATTCATTTCTTAGTCTACATCAGTCATATCACTATAGAAAAATATTTTGATTTAATCACTAATACTTTATATCTGTTAAATAACACATCAATCCCCTCCAATATTTTACTACATATTGAAAAAAACAAGTATCAAAATATTTCACAAATTCCTCCCATTTAGTAACTAATGTGATTTGATCACTGATATAGGGAAAATCTAATCAATTATCCTCTTGTATTTTATGAATTTCTCAACTAAAAACACATCATATTGATCAACTGAAGGTTCTGAATACATTAATTATAAATATTAAACCTTTCCTCATATGAAACAATAGAAACTATAACACGACATAAAAAATTTACAATATTGTATACCAATAACTACCTCATTCCATATTGGTTAGTCCCCCAATTTGGATTCATCCACTACTTTGAATATTTCATTCCCACACCAAGACCATAGTGTTCAAAATCCACTAATTGAATCTAATAGAAGATACATGTAATTATTCATTATGAATTTCAAAAAAAAAATTGATGCTCACACTTTTAGTCTCAAATCATCTATAAGAATTTAATAGATCAATTCTTCCCCAATTGATATAGATGAACTTCCTTGCAAGTTATTCCTCATCAATTCTATTCTTAAAAAACTAATCTTATTTACAAATATGCAATGTATATTCTTGGAGTCTATAACACATTCCATTTTATAGGTGAATATTCTCAAACATAAGGTAGAGATATGATGGTCCTAGCCAAAGGGAACCAATCATCACTATTATGGGTCTAACAAACCACCCACATCTCTTATATAAAACATGAAAAAAAATTTCACTATAACTTCAAAAATATAACTAGAATGTGTGACTTATATCTCCTCATTAAATCCTAGAATAATTAGACATTTATTTTAAAAAATTTAATGATATAATATCGTCTGATTAATGCTGTAATTAGGGCCTATTACTAAAGATAATGATTATATAATCATTAGAGATCCATTCTTGTACAAATAAACTTTTATCTCAAATGATTTATGTGTAATATCCTACCATTACCTATACAACTACATGGTGCATAATTAATTATTCATTACCATTAAAACACTCTAAACCGTGGCCTTGGTCTCCTCCTATTGAACATTAAGACATTTTGAAAGATTTTTCAACCATGGATTCTGTATTAGTCATGAATCCTGTACATTTGAATCTAATACTAAAAACAGAAACATTACATTTCTAACATTGATACTCGTAAATGTGACCCAAAATTTTCAATTAAAATATCACAATGTTAAAAGGAAATTTTAGACCACTTTCATACCCACAAACCTTTTAGTTTTAGAGATTTATATAATTAGGATCAAATCTTACATATTGAGGGGAATTAAAAAACTAGTTCATAAATTCCTATATTATTAATCAAAACTAATTCATGTCTAGTACCAATAATAATACATCCTACTAAATAAATTATTCATATCCTTGGGAAATGAAACATAATAAAATGGGGATCTTTGAGTCTTAGTAAGGCTGGAAAAGAATGATATTAGTGATTAAATAATCATAATATGAGCATAAGAGAATAAGAACATGAACATAAAATTTGAAAATTTTACCTTGAATATCAAATAACATAATCTAGAGTCATTAAATAAATATTGGATATTTATATGACTTGAATCATAAAAAATCAATGAACATCATAAATGAGAGCATAACAAGAAATTTTGGCATTCACATAAGGGTAACGAATAATTTCCTCAATATTCTAGGAACATATCCAATACTATCATATTGATATGGCTTCACTCCCCAACCATAATAGTTGTCAATGTTCACTCCCAATACCAACATTCCAAAAAAAATCCCCCAACAGTAAGGATTTGACTCACCATTATAGTCCTCTCTATCTGATGAGATATAAATCATTTCCCTATGGATTTGAGAGATATATAGGCCCCACACCTCACATAATAATGACCCTAAAAATGTGTGGAAAATGAAAATAAGTAATTTACCATACCAGAACCCATGAAATGGAACATGTTTTATAAACATTTCAATATAGTATAACCCATATAAAATGAATAGGTTTCATAAATATCATTCCATTATAATCATAAAACAATAAGGGAAATGGTAATCATGGTATATATGGATCACATCCAGTTAAATAAAAAAATATCAAAAAAAATTTATATTATAAGAAAAATTAATTTAAAATATCAATTGAAATAACTCTCGAGGAAAATAACCCTTAAAGTTTGATATGATTTTTTTGAAAAAACATCACAATTATAAAGTAATAATTTTATTTAAAAAAATTGGTATGTATGTAATGCAAGGTTCAATATATTAATTAATCATGATGATGGGAAAATATTTTCATTCCATATATGTTAAAAACATTAGTTTTTTATTTTTGTTGAAAAAGACACAATGAAACTCATTTTGAAAATAAAATAGTGATACCGTTAAAAAAATTAAAAATTAATACATAGGTAAAAATGACTTTAAAAATTGTATGAGAATAGGAGAAAACATTTTGAATATTTTTTTGAAATCTTGTATTTGTAATATAAATATTACCATGTGGACGAAAAAAAATAAACAATATAAAATAATGAATAGATTGTGAATTAAACCCTTACAACTCTGGTAAATTTAAATAATAACCACAATATAATTTAAAAATTAAAAGTTATATTTAAATACATGTAAAATTCCTAATAATATTCAAAAAATATAATTCATATTTGGTTTATACAAAAAAATATACAAGTGGAAAATATGGCATGTGACCCACAAAAATAAATGTTGGATGAGATTCTCTTAGTTCAAGTTTCTTTTTTCCTAGTTCTTATTAAAAAATCATATATAATACATATTTATTTATTATAAATTTATTCCATGACCATATATCCATTATACTATTTTATGGGTTTTTTATGAAATCTCATCACCCAATTATCAATATTTTTAATTAAAATACTATTTTGGGTGTCAAATACTTTGTTTTCCAAGCATTTCAGTTCTTTAATACTGTTAATTATAAATTGATCAGGGTCATATAATTTACTGAATACTAATAATGGTATAATGATCATATATATCAGTTATATACATATTTATAATCATTAATAAATTTTTGGTTATAAAAATGTATTACATTATTTAGGGAGATGGTAGGCCATATGTACACATAAAAGTGGTTTTCATTTGTCGAATGATGGAACAGAAGAATATTATATAATAATAAATATTTCTGGAATCATTATTATATCATACATTTCATATATATATATATATATTCCTAAAATTAATGATTATTACCATACAAGATAAATACAAATGAAAAACATATCACATCACATCATGGAGATGGTAGTCCATACATACACATGAGCGACATTATCATTTCCCAAAAAATTGGATAATAAAAGGTAAAAATTATGTTATCATTAAAAATTTATAATTATGGAATAATTATCATCTTTAAAATTTAATCCCACCATAATTTTGATGTATAAAATATTGAAATGAAAAATAAATTGTATCACTATGTGGAGATAGTAAGCCATACGCATGCACGAGCAATACATACACATAATATTTGATGGGAAAATGGGTTATAAATATTTTTTCATAATAATATTTACATTTAACCATATTGAAGATGTTGAATTTATTATTTTATTATATATTTCATTTATTTAAAGGATTTAAAGAATAATAGAATGTGAAAGTGATCGGTTAGAGGGATTACAACTCTTTCAAAATGACTCCTTTAGATCTCCTCAAAAAAGATATACTGTTGGTATTTTTGGAAAAACATTACCTCCAAAATAGCTTAAGGTAAGTTTAGAATAGAATATTTGGGTGTATGATCGAGCTCTAAGGATTAACCTTTTGTAATTAATTGTGGCAGGGGTGTCCTTTTATAATTTATGTGATTTACACTTTTAGGGATTTCTTAAAAATGAATTTATAAAATTTATATATCTATATAAATACATCCAAATGGATAGTGATTAAAATATATGGTTTTATTTTCTTTCAAAACCATTAACCAAAATATTATAGACTTGATTTGGGGTAATTTTATAAATTATCATTTCGATTAACCCTTAGTTAACTGATATAAATTATACCAAGGATAACAAGTTCTTCAATATTAAAAGATTTTAATTTTTTCTTATAATGTTTTAATTTTAACATAAATATTCAATTTATGATATTCTATACCAAAATTATCCCCTTTTTTGATATTTAGAAATATTTTTATTTTAAAATAATTTAATAAAATATTAATTTCATACCATAAAATTATTTCTCTTTTGATATTTTTCAACACTCTAAATTTATAAAAATTAAGACAAACTATATAATGTAATCCAAATATGTAATTGTATAATAAAAATGTAATAGTAATTTAAGGAATACATGGATCTCCATAAATATATCTATTTAATGTACTTTTATTATTTTTCATATCATTTATTTAATGTTTTCCTTTAATTGAATAATTACAACATCAACATTGTATAAGTGTTTAAGGTAATTTATTAATTACTAAAATTTATACAAAAATAACAAAAAAAATTATTAGGAACAAAAGTATTACTATGATTCCACCATAACTAATTTGTTTCTATCTACTAACACATCAAATATTTTTAAATATAATAATGTGACATTTTGTCAATTCCATTATATTAAACAATATATAAGTCATTTTCAAGGAAAAGTTTCAAAAAAAAAACAATTTAGAGCCTTAGGTGTTGAGTGTCGAATTTAATTTATTAAATAATAATTTTGATAAATAATTATAGGCTTATCACTTTGTTCTAACTTATATTTATCAGATTTACCCTTTACTAAGGTGTTGTAAATTACAAACATTTCTATTCATACTGACCAAAATTATAAGGGTCCTGTTTAATAAATTAGGGAATCCTAATTCCAAATATGAAATCCATTTTTCAAAATTTAGATAATAGAATATGTATAATTTACATTAAAATAAAACTTGGGAAATGAAATGAGAAATAGTTTTTCTGGAAAATTGCAATTTTTAATTATATAATTGTTTTTATAATAAAATAAAATATTAATTTTATTCAAATTATCTTAATTTTGTAATTAATAATATAATAAAATTAATTTTAATTTGAATCATTTTTAAAATAAAATGAAACATTTCAAATAGTTGAAACAAAAATAACATTTTAAATTAAAATTATTATTTTTCACTATTTACTGGAAAATAAATGTTTTTATAAAAATCATAATATTTTATCCCATGATAGTTTTGATATATTGATTAAAAAATAAATTATTTTTATAAAATAACATTTATATACATTCTTGGATTTAATTATAATATTTTTTAAATAAAAGAAATTTTTAATGAAAAACTAGTTCTAAAACATAAAATAACGTTACTAAAAATAAAGAACTTATTCTACAGGAATTAATAAATAAATTTATACTTAGTTGGTTCTATATATATATATTTATCATAATATTATTATTAATATTTCCACCCTACAATTTAATGGCTATGTTATACCTGTTAAAAAAATATTATTAATGTTATGTTGTTTGTTTAAACCAGCTATTGTGTGTAGTAAAATATTTCAAAGATATCATATTATTTAATGATAATTTTTTTAGAAAAATTATCTGGGTTTTAAATTCTCCCACACCCATATTTAATAGATTTATTCCTCATAATTTGTGCTTGGCAATTAATTGGTTTTTTCATTTGCAAATTCCTTCGTGGAAAGCCACATTACAATAGGAAACTGCCTCTAGAATAAAGTGAAATGGAAGTAGTAATTTCTTTTTGGATTACATATAATAGGTTTCAAAATAGGAAAAATTATGTGGAATGGATTTATGGTCCATGGATCATTGATCATTTCAAATTTAATGATATTGGGAATGTTAACAATCACATAATCACAAACCAAAAATGTGAAAAGACTATCAATTCAGTAGAATTAAAGGTTATATGATCACACATCTATCTTATGATACTTTTTATATAGTTTAGGAATTAATTTACTTAATAGTCTTTGAAAATGTGGAAATAGACTTACATGATTGGTAGTGTTTCATACTTTAATCAATTTCCCCCACAATTTCATCTTGTTCTCCAAATTATCAGTATTGAAGATGTGTTTTTTCATTTCTAAAAAACTAATGTCATTCTCTAATAGGGATCATAATATGAAAAGAATAAAAATATATTCACTATGTCTTAATAATTACGAAACACAAATGTTTATCACATGATAAGATTAATCAAGAAATTTAATAAGGATTCATATGTGGAAAACTACATTAATCTCCAAAATTAATTATTAACACTCAATGTTCAATATACACCAATAAATAAATAAATATAAAGAAAATAACTCAACATATTCTAGACTAATATTGAATCCAAAAAATTATAAGTATTCGATCACATATTCTTCCATGATAAATTTGGTATTTATCCCCAAAATATACATGCAATAAACATATAATATGCAAGATATTTTAACCATTTCCATAAATAACAGAAATCACCGAAAATCCGTAATAAAATAATATATATCTCTAAAATAGTATTCAAATATTATTTTCTAAAATAAAATTAAATCATATTCTATTTTTCTTAATCATATAGGGTTCCATAAATAGTGAATTTATTCCCAAATAGCATTAATCACCAAATCCATTTCTAGTCCCATAGTTATCAATATGTTAAAACATATGTTCCCAAAATGAACATAACTTTTATCCATCATAGAAATTATGTAAAGGAAAAAAAATATCACACTTACTAGGATATGACATTAGAAATTGGTAGGTGATGCACCCTTATCACCCTTCATTTGGGGATTTAACCCTCACGACCTTTCTAGAAGCGATGAGTTTTCACCCGACCTAAATGTTGTTCTTTTTATAATTTTTTTTAATCTAATACTTTTTTATTCCAAATTATATGATAAAAACA
This sequence comes from Viscum album, assembly GCA_963277665.1. NCBI lineage: Eukaryota > Viridiplantae > Streptophyta > Magnoliopsida > Santalales > Viscaceae > Viscum > Viscum album. The sequence goes on along the minus strand of OY728150.1, from coordinate 619,779,290 downwards.
CTAAAAATAACCTTCATGTGTTCATTTTTTTAATTTTTTTGACAATAATGGTTTTCTCACAGAGTATATTTTTTATCCCAAAAAATGAAATAACCCTTAATTGCCTCAAAATCAATGATCCAATAAACCATAAATGATATCCATACCATTCAACAAATGTCTAAAAATTATAATATATTTCTTCCTCAAATAAAATTTTCACATGACATCTTATGGTTACATATTATACAATATCAATAGAAACATATTCCAAAAATTTCATTAGACAACATTAATTTGTCAACCATTAAACCATAAATGCGGTGATTAATAATATTATGTTATGATAAACAACAAACATATACTCCCATGATGATATTTATGACTTTTAAAATAACCTCATATGAAAACATCATAATCACCAATGTTATCTAAACCATGAATTGATACCACCAATCAAGGATTTAGTCACACACTTTTGAATTAGGTGATAAAAACATAATATTTACATTTATAATTTTGTTACCAGTAAATGTGACCCAACATTTTCTATCAAAATAATAAACTATCAAAAAGAAATATTGTTCCAATTATATACCCATATACTATTTTGTTTTATTGTATTAAAGAATTGGGAAAAAGTATTACTTATCTTGTAAAATTAAACAACTGGTCCATAAAAATATATATAATCACTCAATATTTCATTAGGTATAGAATACTTCATATAAATTTCCTACCAAAAACCTTTATTAATATCTCATAGAAGTCTAACATTAGTAAATTGTGAGATTAGATGCTTTCAAAGGGTAAACATGGGAGATATCAGTGATTATATAATCATAACATCAGAGTAAGGGTATAAAAATAGGACCATAACATTTTCAAATTAAACCCTGTATATCAATGATCATATTCATGATCCATGGAATAAATCATGTTTGTTAAAAAGATATGTATCGTAAATTAATCAATGAATATAATCCCTGAGAGAATAAAAAGGAATTATTGAATAAACATAATCATAGAAATTCATTACCTTAGTGGTCATGGAAAATTAAAATGAATATAATAGTTGTATTGGTTCACTCGCCATCCATCATAGTAATTTAGGTTAGATCCCATGACTATAATTGTAGAAGACCCCTTATTAAACTAGGTTCACACCCTTTTCCAGTTCTATCTATCTCATGAGATAAAAATAACTCCCTAATGCATTAGAGAATTATATAGGTCCCACCATTCATAAAATTAAAACCAAATTTTTGTGTCCCGCAATAACAAAATTCATTTATCCAATCATAAACCACGAAAATAAATGGGTTTAATAATAATTTCATCATATTATAACCTGTTAAAAAGGAACAAGTTACATAAAAATCTTACAATCATAAATAAACCTTTTAGAGAAAGAGTAACAATTTTCTCCTTGGATCATTTTACAATTATATTATATCTAAAATCAAATAATGGTATATAATATGGAATCTGATTTTGAAATATCAATTTAAATTATTATTGACACAAATATCATTTTTATTCAGAAATCATTATTTGAAAACATCTCAACTTTATAGTTTAATATTTTCTTTTAAAATAACCTTTTAATATTATAAAAGATGATTCAAGACATTATGGTTTCATGGTGGTGGGAAAATAAAATCATGGTGTATAATTGAAAAAATAGTTCCTTCGGTGTTTTTGGATGAAAATATAAAAAATATTCTTGTTTAAAAAATAAAAAAATGATTCATTTAAAACCATTTTATAAAAAGTCAAACATTGGTAAAAATTATTTTAAAAAATATGTAGTGAATTGAAATATTATTTTTCAAAATTTTCCTATTGAACATGCAAATTTGAGAGAAATATTCCCCTCTGGATTATTAAACATAAACAACCCCGAAAAATGAAGAGATTGTGAAATAAACCATTACACATTAGTGAAATCGCAATAATAAGACCCATGAAATAAAAAAATATATGGATATAAAAATCCCTCTATCACTAATATGAATAGTCATTAAATAATATAAATGGGTAGTATATACACCACATAAAAACAAGTGGTGAATTTGGCATGCGTCCCATGAAAAAAGTGACACCAAATCCCTTCTCTCATATATCTCCTTTCCTTATTCACGTTAGAACCTAAAATATAATAAATATTTATTCGTTATAAATTTCTTCCATGACCAAATATCTATAACACCATGTATTATTCATTTATAACATCTTATCACTCAATTATTAATATTTGACTATTAAACTCACTATTCTTGGTGATAACTACATCATTTTACAAGCATGTTTCAGTTTGGTAGTCATGGTCATTAAAAATTCATCATTATATCATAATTTCAAAAATACTTTTCAAAAAATAAAACTCATATACACCCATAATATATTTATTCCAAATCTTTTATAAAAGCATGGATTGAAAAATGAATTACACCGTTCATGGAGACAATAGGTCATATGCATGCATGAACATTATTTTCATTTTTTTGATTGATTGAATGATAAAAAGGAAAATAAAAATTCATATTTCTGAAATCATGATAATATATTATATTTCAAAAAAAAATCTTCAAATACATCCTTATTTCTATCCATGTTAAATATAAATGAAAAAAAGAATCTCATCGCATCGTGGAGATGGTAGACCATACATATGCATGAGCGACATTATCATTACCAAAAAGGATTATGTAATAATAATTTGAACAAAATATTACAAATAAAAATGTTTAATTATATCATAAATATCATATATAAACATCCAACCCATTATAATACTCTTCAAAAAAATAAATTGATGAAAAATGAATTGTTTCACTACATGGAACCGTAAGCCATACATATGCATGAGTGGTACATTTACTTATTATTTTTTTGAGAATGAGGGTGTATAATGGGTTGGAGGATAATGAAGTTATTATTTTGTGACATATATCATATATTTAGAGGTGGTATAGAAGATTAGAAAAGGAATGAGATCGTTTGGAGTGATTACCTATTTTTCAAAATGAATCCTTTAGATATCCTCAAATGGTCTATAGGGTTGGTATTTTTGGAAAATCATAACCTCTAAAAAGCTTCTAGGGATTTGTATAATATTATTTTCTATTATATAGTTGATATATTAGGATCAATGTTGTGTAATTATCTGATAAAGTGGGTATCCTTTAAATTTTTTGGTGAAGAATAGATTTTTAATTTCCTCAATGATTAGTTAATAAAAATTTCAATATAAATACATATTAATCCAAATGGTATATTATTGATAGATAAGTATTGAATTTACTATAATCCCATCATCCAATATATTCGAGACATGCTTTGGTGTAATCTAAAACCATATCATTTTGATTAACCCTCAGTTAACCTAAATTAATTATATACTATAGTTACAAGTTTATAAATATTATAAGGTTGTATTTTATAATTGTAAGATTTCAATTGGACCATAAATTGAAAATTTAAGATATTATATTCCATTAATAAACAAAATTCTTCATTATTTAATATTTTCATAATTTTAATACAATTTAAAGATACATTATATATATATAATATTTATCTTCAAATTTGATACAACTCATTACTTTGACATTAAAAACGCCAATAAAACATGTCCAATTTGAACAATTTTTCTATATTCTAAAAATTCCATGGCAATCTATATAATTTATATATCATCTTAAATATCTTTGATTATGTCACTTTTAAATTTTTTAAAATAATTTATTTAATTTTTCTATCAATTGAATAATTACAATATTAGTGTGGTATGAGTATTAATGGTAATTTCAATTAATAAAAAAATAAATTAATTAACAAAAACAATTTAATTCCACTTCAAACAAAATTACTATTTATATCAATTATTACAAATTTTATTCTCTATATTAACAAATAATCGGTATTTAAAACTCGGAGAGTGACATTTTGTCAGTTCCTATAATTTAAATAATATATAAATAATTTTCATGGACAAAAGTCAATTAAGTGACTCAATTTAGGACCTTATAAACTAAGGGTCTAATTTCAGTCAACCCATAATAATAATAATAATTAATAATTATGGTCTTTTCACTTAGTTTTGACCGACATTTACCTAATTTACCCTTTACTGGGGTGATAAACGTTACTAACATTATTATTCATATTAAACAAAAATATAAGTTGAATAATTACTAAATATTGTAATTCTAAATAAAAATATGAAATCAATTTTTTCAAAATTTGTAACAAATAATTGATATAATTTTATTTAAAATTAAACTGTAAAAAACACTAAAAATAGTTTTTCTAAAAATGTAATTTTTAAGTATAAAAATGTTTTTATTCCAAATGAAATTAGTAAATTAATTATAATAAAATAATTGTCATTTTAATGATTTTATATTACGTATTTTACTATTATGTAATTTTAAAATAAAAGGATAACTTTTCAAATAGTTGAAATGATAATAATGTTTTCAATAAAAATCGTTATTTTAAGAATCTAATGGATAAGAAAACATTTCAAAAAAACTAAAAAATTACCATAAGATAATACTAATATTATAATTTAAAAATATTATTTTATTTTTATAATAAAAAATTTATAATCTTTCTTTAATTTAATTATATTATTATCACAATTCAAATTAATTTTAAATAAATTGTATTTATAAAGCACAAAATAACATTAATGGAAACTAAGTTATTTTTTAATATGGTTTAATCAAAAAAAATTATTTAGTTGATTACATTTATATATTTATATTTCATAATTTTTCTGACACTATTCATATCCACCAATTTAATTACTATTTTATAATGATCATATAATACGTTAACAACATAACACAGTTTGTTTAAACTCTCTCTTGCATTAACCAAAAGATATAAAATATATCAAATTATTTAAAGGGAATTTTTTTATAAAAATTTTATAGTGTTACATAATCCTTCATCATGAGCTCGAGGTTAGAATATTATCCATCATGAATACAGTTCATCAACATTCAACTAAAAATTCCTCCATCACTTAACACTCATTTTATGTGTCCCATTTTTTTTAGAGAGACATCAAAAGCACCAAAACTTACTCCATTTTCATGTTCAATAAGATTTCAATCTTATAAAACTCTATGGAGTTCAATTTCTAGACCACATCTTACATTGTGTCCATAGTGGGCTCATCTGTGTTTCACTAGTGAACCGAAATTTCACCATGGGGACCACTAAGGAAGGGTTCATGTCTAGATACATTTTTTAGGAATATTCACATATGTATTATCTATTTTATTAATGAGATATGGTTTATATGGAACATCCATGTTTTCAACTTTTTCATGTTAGGAAATCATTAACACATCATTCCTTATACTAAGTAATACTCCATACTTTTCAAAGATGACTTCTAATGATATTATCAATAAATAATACACATCCTTCAAAATCCTTTTGGAAACCTAAAAATCTCCCCTTTTAAATTTTGATAATATACTTATATTTATCTTTTTCATATTCACAAATTCAAACTTCTTTTTTGACAATTGATTTCCAAGGTCAATGAATAAGTATTATTCAACTTTTTACCTCAATAATATTATCACTAATGTTTTCATTTTTAAAAGAGGGGTAAAATCACATAGATACATGGAAACGGTCCTTTGATCAATCAATACTATGTCTACATGGATATTCCCAATATATAAAATAAGATATATTTAAATAAGATGTTGTAATTTATCCCAAAGAAAACACCATCTAATAACATGCTCATAAAAACATCATATTTATCATTATAGAGATGCATGTTTAACATAAATATCCAACACAAATCTCTACAAACCATCAATCTTATTAGAGTACATTAAATATATATCACTTTTTTCTGACCCCAAAAAAATATAGTCCACCATTAAAAATATGTTGACTATATTCATAATAATTAAGTGAAAGTCTCATTTATATACATCATCTTCCAATTTCTTTATGTTATCCATAAATTAAAAATTTATAAACTTTCTCTTTAAATAAGAACCTTTTCATGGGATGCACTCCTATTATATTATAAATATTATAGTAATAAATTTTAATATAATTTTATTTTTTGTCAATAAAGGATATCCTCAAACATCTCCTTCAATTCCCTATATGTTAGAAAATGATATATAAAATATTAGTCGAATTAATAGGGATCAATTTACATCAGATGTGAAGCACTTTGGATAGATATTTCTCACAACCCAGAGCATCCCCTCCTTCTAATATAAACATAATTCTTTTGTGAATAAATATTCTTGTCCTAGGGAATTATGAAATCATAAGTTCCCAATTATTATGGTGTCTTTACAATATTTCCATTTTCCTACATATTTCCCGAATCATTAATATTTAACTTGTGCATTTATTCTCAATGTACTTCTATATTTATTTCAAAAAACCATTCTTTATTTGATTTTATATCACCATGTTCTCAAAAAAAACACCCTTAAACTTTTTCGTCTTCAAAGGTAAAGAAATATTGAACTAATATTAACAGGATTTGTGTCAATAAAATCTTCAACACCAAAAATAAAACATAAATTTTTATTTCCATCCCTAATTTTATATTTTTATTGTAACGATAATTATTTTTCCATCTATGATAATTATTTTACATAGGATTTGATCTTTTTTTGGATCATTACAGTCTTTATCTAGTGTTACGGGATTCCTATTATTTTTCTTAGATTCACATTGAGTATATGTTCAATTATAACAAAATAAATATTTTTCTGATATATTGGTGTAGGAATGAAATGTTCATTCAATATTATCTTATCAATATCATGATAATATTATTTTATAATTATCGATCCCTACCAAATTAGCATTGGAAAATTTAAAAATAAATACCTCATGATGGGAATTATTTTCCACTTAAAGAAAATCTAAATAATGGTGCCCAATTATCATAGATCATGAGAGATCTTATGAGACACACGATCTAATGACCAGTAGGATCTCATGTGCAGGGTGATAGACAATAAATAACCTATAGAATATCCTATGAAGCCCCTTTTGAAAATTAATTTTTTCTCATGAAGGATCTTGAACAATCAGTGATTGCATGATGACTACCGAGAGGGTTCCCCCGGGGCACGAGCATTGTCAATCGGTGAATGCATAAAAAAACCTCAAAAAATAAATTGTAAATAGGAAAAACATTAACCAAAAGGAGGGAGACTTTGGTTATTGTATAACATAAGCAACGGATCACTAATGGGGAGAATGGTTTTCCTTGAAAACATTAATGATAAATCATGATATCCCTCTACTTTGTAAAATAAAAAAATGGATGATATAGGGAGAAGGTGCGGTCCTATTACGGTTGTAAATTTCATGTAGAGCACCCCAAGTGATCAACAAGACACCACAAGAACCCAGATATATGTCTTACCTATCTCATGAACGACTAGAAACATGTCATCCTCATCATGTGATATGTCCTGAACATGCCAAGGAGACCGTGAACCCCCCCCCCCCACCTCCCTCATGGTTTCATAAGAAAAACCTAATGGGTTGTTTCCATAAAATTCTCAACAATAACTTTTTTGGTCACATGAATCAAGACCAATATATTGAGTTATTGTCTTTAACAACACATGTGAAAACGCGAGACCCCACAAAACTTTGTAAAATAGAAAAGGTAATGATAGTGGTAAATAAGGGATCCTCTTGTGGTTATAAAACATATGTGATGTTCTAGAATTATTCTCTATATGGTCACACAATACACTTTGAAATGTCTGCCTGATTTCACATAGGCTACTTGAAAAGCCATTATTTTCTTACAAATGGTACCAAGAAAAATTCCTACTATCATGAGATATCATTTTAGTATGAATTTAGATCATATGATGGCCCCTGGACATGTTAGAATGAAAAAATAGATGTCCTTAATCATGTATTAATGATTCAAAAAATCTCTATTAATTGGTGATAATTCAATAAAGGAAGCATTGAATGTATGGTCTTGCGGTGGATAAAAAACCTCCTCCGACCTAGTAGTAACCTCATAAGGACCTTGTGATGATGCAATATGATGATTCTCTCCACCATATCTAGCTTGTATTCACGTGATACACTCCGCACAACGAGGATAACAATTGGGGTGGTGAGGCCAATAAATCCTCCCACCCATCTTCAAATAAGGATTTGGAATTTTTTTCATCCAAACGCATCGATGCCTTCCAGAACCAAAGAAGATTTTTGGGAGTAACTGATCTCGTGACCAAAAGTGCTTCCCATTAGATGAGATTTAGGGAACAACAGGGGAGATCATGTAGCATGATTAAGCTCTATATGTGATCCTAATAGATGACATGAATGAATTATTAGAGGAGAAAAAAAGAACATCACACAAATAAACTTGATCATGCAATAAATAAAACAAGATGACACTAAACAATTCGAAAACATTAATAATAAAATATAGGATAAAGAATATGTAATTAGAGACTTATGCAATGACCATATATAGCGATCCTCATGTGATTTGAGAAAACCACACCATACAAACGACAACACCATGACATGTACCCCATATCTTAAAAGGCTTCTTTCGTATACTCTTTGGATCATGTGTTGTCCTATATAGGTTTCAAAACATGTGACATGGTGACCCACAGGAATTTGACCCCACTCTCATGAAGCCCCAAGGGCTCTCCATCCATGCCTTGTGATGTCCATCATACATTTCAACCAACTCATTTAGTGGAATAAATATATGTTAGATGAGTTTCATGGTAGCACTCAGGCATGTCAACTAACTCTTGCAGTTCTCTACAGGAATGCCAGACTGATCTCGGGATTTCCACCATACATGTGATCTTAGATCATGTATCACCCTCTAGACATGTTAGATTGAGTCTCACAATGTCCTTTAAGTGTTCCAATTAGTTTGTGTGATGACATCCTTGAATGTCATCTGGATCATGTGAAACCCTTAAAGTATATAATTTAGAGTGATATGATGGATTCCAGGCTCAACTAGCTAGTTCTTGTGACGTCCTATGATAAAAATAGCCTTTAGCATGAGAAGACCCTAAAACATGACATCCATGATATATGAAATCCCTCAGATAGGCCATCTGGATCATGCAATTGACTTGGGAAATGTCAGGAAGACATCTGTTGACATGTTAAGAATAAAATCTAGGAATTCTAGGAAGACAATCAAGCATGTCAGGTAGAAAAGAAGTCCAGATCGAAAGGGAATCTCTGGTATAGATATCTTTATCAACCCTTGTTGTGTAAGCCCCGAACATAAGGTAAAATTCATTATGTTTCCCTCTATCAATAAAACTATGATGTATCTGATTCCATCCATTACTAGGATACGTAGGATGCCTGCCTGAGCCCCATGATCATTATTAAGAATCCAAAGGGAAGTCCCACTACATAAGTCCTACAACCAAAAGCATTGAAATTGATTATTTTAAATCCGTTATCTTCCACACTAAGAATAGATCTTGTGAGATTAGGTATATTTAATGATCATATCCTTAAAGTGAAATGTCATTATCAGGATAAGGGAAACATCAGTGTCTAATAATTGATTATATGAACTATGATAACTCTAATTCTTTTCATAACAAATGTATCTTGAACCCATTCATATAGCCTGAGACCATACTATAATGGGAATGCACATCAATATAGGTCTCTATGTGACTTTAAATTTTCATCCATTGGGACGCAATAACTAACATGGGATGATCACTATGCTTCATTCTTCTATGGAATCAAAAATAAATGAACTATGTTGAACGTGATTTCGGCAATAACCCGGATATATAAGATTCCATACAAAGGCATGAACATAATGTTAACCAACCCAAGGGTAGTCATAGTACAATGTACCTACATATATATAAAATGTGGTAGATCATAGGCTATCCCTTGTTTCTCACACATTGCATTGCTCTTGTGAACATAGAGAGCCACAATAAACATCATTATAATCATAAATACCCACAATCTAGGATGACTTTAGTATGTAAGACTCAATGAGTGTAATAATATAAATAACCCTCATATAAGGGAATCTACATTGGGTTAAATGTTATGGGTGTTACCAAACTATGATATCAATGATTCCTACAATAACTAGGATATGTAGGACGTCTACTCAAGACTCAAGCTCAAATATATGGTGCCTATGTCGCTGTACATATTTCCTTTATTTATGATGCTAAACTACACAGGTTTAAAAAAATAAAAGTGTTTTGAATAATGCAATAACAAGGGCACGTATGATACCTCATAATGTCTCCATATCCAAGTCAGAATATTATCCACCTCCATAGGTGGTAGTAAATTTTGGGGAGACTAATTATACGACTTCAACATATAAGATGCTATCCATTACTGGGAAATGGATGAATAACACCATATATATACATATGAATTCAATAAACAAATCCACCTTTATTTTTTATAGAAAATTGACTTAACATATAATTGTTTTGTTAGGGTAACGTTTCTTATATCTGGATGAGGAATTGATTCTCAAACTTGTCTGAAATCTATAAAGAGTCCTAGAGTAAGATACAATTCCCCACAAAAGGGAGAAATGAGCTCGAACTCCTATCCTCTCAACCAATGAAAGTCTATAAGTGTCATTGGGTTTGAAACCCTAACTGAACATATAAGGAAACTGCATTAGACATTGCATACAAGAAGACCTTATACTAGTCTAGGTTCTGGATAAATAATACATGCTTAAAAAAACATCATAGTTATAGAAGAAATTGAAACAAAAATAAAGGCCCACTCTGCTTCCGCACACACTACAACTAAGATGACCAACTATGGATATCAATATGACCTGTGAAAAAAATTTCAAAAACATAGGGTGATCACAAAATATGCCTAGTAAGGGGTTTAAAAATAACATAATATACCCAAAATAACTTTTGAAAACATTCTTTAAAATGTTCTATAAAACATTTCTCTAAAAGAAAAGTTGTAACACAAGTACACATCATAAAATAATTTAATTAATAACATGCTAATGGATTTATAAATATACATAATTCAATTATAGGAATGCTCATTCAGGATAATAAGTAAAAGAAATTTCATGTTAAAATGAATGTACAAATTTAATAGCTAATTGTAAGGCTTGATCAGAGTTGCGATTAAAATAATAACATCAATTTCATCATTTACTATTGTGAAATATACACTGACCATAAAATATCTGAATAGAGAAAAAAATAATATTTCATACTTATACTTCTTCTGATTCTCATATTCTTAATCTCTTTAACCTGTAATATTCTACTAGTCGAATATTCCTCTGGTTAATTAATTTACATAGTCATAATGAGGAAAGTGCATCTACCGAACCGTGTCAAAGCCTTGTTCCAAGACCTAGAGGCTAACTGTAACCGCACCCCAACCTGGAGAGCCTCTGTAACCAGACTCCAACCCGTAGTTCCTCTAATAACCGGACACCTACCTGGAGTGCCTATGTAACCAGCCACCATCCCGGAGGGTCTGCTGTAACCGGACCCCAACCCGGAGGGCTTACTTTTACCGGTACCTAAACTGAAACATTCTAGGTCCAATGCATTCCTCATATATCTAAATCAAAGTGCACGTACCACATTGATTTATTAAATCCCATATCATTTCAAGTACACATATTACTTGGTTTCTAATTTCACATTATTCAATGTGTCCCATAGTAATCGGACAGAGGAAAATGATCCCGTAAGGGGCTCTGCTCACCGCTAGGGTTCTCTCACGCCGCCTCCTCCGGCACGAATCGATTCTTCTTCCTCCCTGTTTCAGAGGTTGAGGTGGTGCTCTCCTCCCTGTCGATACCATGTTTGGACTCATCCTGCGCGTATCGGGGTCTTCGCGACTCGATGTTGTTTCGGCGCCTGAGTCCCTGGTCTGGCCGGGTAAGATTGTCACTTTGTTCTTTGATTTAGGGTTTAAAGGTTGAGAGTTTCATCTGTGTACGTTCTGGATGGCGGCGCGGGGGGTTTAATCTTTCTTTGTGCAGTTGTGGTCGGCAGCGTGAGCCTCACCGGTCCCTCGTTCAGGGAGGTGATGGTTGATGGTTGTGCTGTTTTTTCTGAATGGTTGTTTATCGTTTATGGATCTCTTTCCGGTGTATCTGGCCGGGGGTTGAATGGTTCCGTTGGCCTTGAATCTCTACTTCGGTGGATTCTTGATGCGTTCTTGGATGGATCATTGAGTGTAAGACCGGTTTTCTCAACGACACACTCTTCGGAGCGCTCTAGATCCTTCTCAATGCGTGTTGGCATTTTCCGCAGCGGATGATTCTTGGCCTCGGCGTAGTGGAATTGTCGGATGCTGGTGAAGCCCACCTTCCTCCTGGTGGATGTGTTCCTTCTTCTTCTCCGGTGGACGGGCTGATGGTGGCGCCTGGTCGGCGACTCTTCTGTTGTTGGCGGTGAATCGGTAGCCGGACCGGCGCGTCTCGCCGGCGACTTGGATGCGCGTCTCGAGGCGACAGTTCGTCCGTGGTGTCAGGGCGTGGTGGCGCAGCCCGAGGTGACAGAGCGGCGTGTGGTTGCGTGATGGACTCGTGGATCGAGGGGGGACACGTGGTCACCATGGCGTTTGATTTTGTTTTTGGTTTTCCCGCTTTAATCTCGCGATTTTTGTTGAAACGATGATGTGGTTTTCCGGTTCTCCTCAAACCGGCTTGTAGGGGAACCAGCTACCCTCAAACCGGCTTTTTGAAAATTAAAAAAAATGATTGTCAGCAATGTGTCCCATAACAATTTGAATAATAAATGCTTATTTAAAAAATTATCATGAATATTACATTGTCTCATTATCACATAAAAAAATAACTTTACAACTCTTCCATTGTAATAAACTTTTAATGCATTAAAATACATGCTCATTATTCATGCTCAATTCATGTGATGATAAACAGAAATGATGTTGGACTAAATTATAATGTATTAGTTATCATTTAGGTAATAAATATCTCAGTGACATGCATAATATAGTAAATGTTATTTGAACATGTGATATTGATTTAAAACACGCAAGTAATGAATGGATGGGGTTACCACATAAAATGATTGTTCCTTAATTTTCATAATCCTTAATTTATGGAAATAAATATTTACTGTTTTAAATGACTGATTTTGAAATAAGACAGATGACATTTTTACACAAAGCATGAGATGATAAATTGTCATGTCTTATTAAAAGGCCATACCTTATGTTGAATAGCATATAATGCCAATTGTTTTAAAGCGCATAATTTGTTTTACGTAAGTAATATATTAAATTAAACTTATCAATAACATACTTTAACCAACAATGTTTATTTAGGCCACGTTAATTAGGATTATGATTAAAACTTATAGGTGCGTACACATAACAATATATATACATAAAATATGTACATGTCGCGCCATTTAGAAATTCTGAAAACTAAAATTACAAATACACACACACATATATATATATATGTGTGTGTGTGTGTGTGTAAGTATATTAACATAATACCAGATTTTTAATTTTATTAATAATTTAAACCTTAACATCATAAAAGTAATTCATATTTTAATCAAATGAACTCCCTTGTGAGAACTAGAAAACTAGATAATATAAATAAGTAAATAAATTTTCCTTACATCATTTCCAAATTAACAAGGTGCATTAAAACTCTATGGGTGTTTGTCTATTGAATATTCCATTCCATTTGAACCCAAAACTTCATTCACATCCAAGTCTCTATTTAAAGATTGTAATTAATCTTTTATAACATCCAATAAAGATAAATTGATTTATGTGTGTATGTATGAATATACACTAAGTGTATAATATAAAATAATTATAAATTAAAATAACCCCTACCTTATATACACATAAAATAATAAGTTATATAAGTGTATACATATATACACAAATAAAAACCATAATTTGATCAAATTACACCCCTACAAACCATAAGATTTTTAGATAAATACTTATAATTTTAAACCATTATATTTTAAAAGAAAATTTCAGGTTATATAGATAGATATGTTTCCTTATATATATATATAGACACATATATCATTTTATAAAAACATGGTTTAAAAAAACAATTAAAACCCCTTTCAACACCTAGATTTTAATGTGGGAGTATGGAGTTTGTGCAGGTCTTAGGGTTGTGTATATTATACTTATATATTTATATACATATATGAATATATAAAACAGATTATGTATTCAAGGTATAAAATAAATTTGCACGAGGTATCCACACTTTGGGTCTACTAATACCCTATAACTCAAAATTACGAAATTCTGAATAGGGTAAATAAAGATTTAACTCAAACAAAAGAGGTAATGAATAAGTTCACCGATGAAAGTAAATATGTTCAACCATGAAAATAAATAATTTCAGCCATGAAAATTTATATTAATCCCCTTAAAAGTCACAGGATAATAAAATAAATATTCGAGACAAATTATTACGAACTCTTACTTAAATCATAGTTTTCGTAAATTAAATATAATTTTTAAAAATGAAAAATCATACTAAATTATTAATGGAATTGCAATGAAATTATAAGAAAGTCCCATACATCTTTGATATTATTCGAACCCAAAACCCAAAGGCCCAGAATCAACACAGATGAATTTTTAAACTAAACTGCAAGGTTATAATTTCATGAGTATATATATATATATACATGTATATACTCTTAAAGAAACAAAACAAGGGAATTATAAATCCCTTACATGATAGTGGAAACTGAAGGGAAAAGGTAATATGTTGCTTGCCTAAGAACATGAACTAAAAGAAATGGTCTTACTCGTGTGTTCTAACAACATGAAGGGGGGATTCTCTTTGAGTCTATAATTATAAAAACACAGCATTGTAGGCTTCTCAGGGAAGCAAAGTTATATTGTTTAAAATATATATATAAACTAAATTAAAGAATCACCCACTTCACGGGTCATCTTTAGTTATTATTATATATAACTAATCATTATATATATATATATTGATATATTATTTTTATCGTTTTTTTGTAACGTTTCATGGGTCTTCCCCCAATGTCAAATCAACTTTTTTTCTTCCTACATTAGTCATGTATCAAGATTCTATTATCAATTTTTCTTATAACATTTTAGCCTCACTTTGACCCATTGCACCCCATTTATCTTTTCATTCATTCAATCACAAACACTTGTGTGTGCCCCATGTTCCTTTAATTGATTGTAATCATTTACCATTTTTGATTTTTATATTTGTTTTGAACATAATAGAATCATAATTTTTTTAATTGATAATGTTTCATATATATATATATATATATTCATTATATGTTAATCAAAGTTTACAAATTATATATATATATATATATTCATTTTTTATTATTATTATAACTTTTTTTTTGTTTTTTTAAAATATTATCATTAAAATAAATTAATAATTACTAATAATAAATTAATCAAAATCCTAAAAGTTAAAGTATATGTCTTCTTTTATTATTATTATTTACGAATCATTAAAAAATATAATGTAACAAAAATTCCTTTTTATGTAAATACGTAAATAATTTTTTTACAACATAATATATTTTTTTTTCTATAAAAAAACTAATTAATACTTTGTAATAAAGTATTATTCAACCAAAATAAAATCACATATAACTAAAAAAATCATTATTTATAATTCTGGTATATTAATTAGAATTTAAATGTTATAATAATTTATTTAACAAGATTTGAAATCTAAATATATATAGTACGTTTTTAATACTAAAATAGTTATATATATTTATAATTTATATATTTTAGAAAATATTTTCACATGTTTTTAAAATATATTATCTTAAAAAAAATAATATTAATTTTCCTAAAAAATGTTTTAACCTTAATTATTATTACTATTATTATTATTATCAAATTATATTTATTTACAATATTTTTAAGATTATAATTAATTTTTTTAAAAAATTATTAATTTATATATACACATTTTATATATGTTTAAAATGTAATAATTTTAAATTTCAAAAAAATTTAATTATTCGAAACTTATATTTATTATACAAAAATAACCAAGTAATTATATTCATATTAAAAAACTCTTTCAACACCATATTTAAAATATATATATATATATGCATAAAAATATATTTCTTAAAAATTATATATTCAAAACATTAAATATTAAAACATGATTTAAAATATTAAAACCGTTATTTATTAGTTTTCAATTATAAAAAAAATTATTAAATAAACACTTATTTAAAATTGAAATTTCTTGGGGTATTACATTATTCCCTCCTCAAAAGAATTGCGTCCTTGAAATCCATTTCGTTGGATTAAAAATAATTATGAATTTTTATCTTCAGAATTAAGAGACACTATGACTGCTAAACTTCTAGACTCGAAAACATCTAATCTCTTGAGTTAACTAGACCGTTCCTCTGATACCAAGTGTAAGGACCTAGCCTTAGACATTTCATACAAGAGGACCTTAATCTGGTCTAGGTTAGGGATGAAAGATACATGATTACAAAAAAATCAGAGTTAGAGAAGAAATTGAAACAAAAATAAAGGTCAAATTTGCTTCCGCACGTGCTAAAACTAAGATGATCAACTTTGGATATCAAGACGACCTGTGAAAAATATTTCAAAAATGTAGTGTGAGCACTAAAGATGCCCAGTAAGAGGTTTAAAAATAACAAACTATACCCACAATAACTTTTGAAAACATTATTTAAAATGTTCTCTAAAAAAATTCTCTTAAAGAGAATTTGTAACACTAGTACCCATCATAAAAGAGATTAATTAAAAACATAATAATGGAATTATAAAGATACATAATTCATTTCTAGGAAGTCTCATTCAGGATAATATGTAAAAGGCATTTTATTTTAAAATGAAATTACAAAATTAGGAGCTAAGTTTAATGTATGATCAGAGTTGTGCTTAAAATAATAAGTTCAATTTCATCCTTTACTATTGTAAAACATACACTAACCATAAATTCTCTAAATATAGCATAAATAATATGCCATACTTATACTTTTTCTGATTCTCATTATCATAATCTCTTTAACTCGGAATATTCTACTAGTTGAATATTCCTCTGGTTAATTAATTTATATAGTCATAATGAGGTAAGTGCATCTTCTGTACCGTGTCAAGGCCTCGTTCCAAGACCTAGGGGCTAACTGTGATGGGACCCCAACCCAGAGAGCCTATATAACTAGACTCCAACCCAGAGTTACTCTAATAACCGGACACCAACCCAAAGTGCCTCTGTAACTGGACACCAACCTAGAGGGTCTTCTGTAACCGGACCCCAACCCGAAGGGCTTACTTTTACTGGTCCCCAACATAGAACAAACAAGGTCCAATGCATTCCTCATATCTCTAAATCAAAGGGCACATACCACATTGATTTTTTAAATAAATTATCATTTCATGTTCACATATTACTTGGTTTCTCATTTATCATTATTCAAAGTGTCCCATACAACGTTGAATAATTAAATACTTATTTCATAAATTATCATGAATATTACATTGTTTCATTCTCACATAAAATAATAACTTTACAACTCTTCCATTGTACTAAACCATTAATGCATTAAAATGAATTCTCATTATTCATGCTCAATTAAAGTGTCGATTAATAGAAATGACGTTGGACTACATTATAATGTGTCAGTTATCATTTAGGTAATAAATTTCAAAGCGACATGAATAATATAGTAAACATTATTTTCACTTGTGATATTTATTTAAAACACACATGTAATGAATGGATGGGGTTACCACATAAAATGATAGTTCCTTAATTTAGAAAATCCTTGATTTATGAAAATAAATATTTATAGTTTTAAATGACTAATTTAGAAATAAGACAGATTCCATTTGTACACAAATTATGCACTGATAAATAGTCATGTATTATTAAATGGACAGGCCTTATGTTTCATAGCATATATGGCCAATTGTTTTTCATCACACCATTTGTTTAACATAATGAATATATTAAATTAAACATCTCAGACCCACACTTTAACCACAAAAGTTTATTTAGGCCATGTTAATTCTGATTATGATTAAAAATTATAGGTGTATACACATAACAATATATATATATATAAACATAAAATATGTACATGTCGCACCATTTATAAATTCTGAAATCTAAAATTGCATATACACACACACACACACACAGATATATATATATATATATGTATATATCTGTGTATGTATATTAACATCTTCCATGTTTTTTAATTTGTTTAATAATTACAACCTTAAGATCATAAAATAAATTCATATTTTAATCAAATGAACTCCCTTGCGAGAACTAGAAAACTAGATTGTTTAAATTAGTAAATAAATTTTCCTTGCATCATTTTCAAATTAACCGGGTGGATTATAACTCTATGGGTGTATGTGCATTAAATATGACATTCCATTTGAACCCAAAACTTTATTCACTTCCAAGTATCTATTTAAAGATTTTAATTCATCTTTTATAACTTCAAATAAATATAAATTGAATTATGTGTGTACATCCAAATATACACTAAGTGTATAACAGAAAATAATTATAAATTAAAATAACCCTTAACTTATGTACACATAAAATAATATGTTATATAAGTGTATATATATACACACATATAAAACCATAATTTGATCAAATTACACCCCCACAAACCATATGATTTTGCGATAAATACTTAAAATTTTAATCCATTATTTTTTTTAAAGAAAATCGTAGGTTACATAGATAGATATGGTTCCTTATATATATATATACCCATATAACATTTTTTAACAACATTTTTAAAAAAACAATTAAAACCCCTTTTAACACCTAGATTTTAATATGGGCGTATGGAGTTTGTGTAGGTCTGAGGGCTGTGTATATTATACTTATATATTTATATACACATATGAATATATAAAACAAATTATCTATTGAAGGTATAAAATAACAATGCATGAGGTATCCACACTTCGGGTCTACTAATAACCTATAACTCAAAATTCCGAAATTCTAAATTGTGTAAAGAATGATTTAACTCAAACTATCAAGTTAATGAATAAGTTCACCCATTAAAATAAATAGGTTCAACCATGAAAATAAATAACTTCAACTATAAAAATTTATATTAATCCCCTTTAATTCATAGGATCGTAAAATAAAGATTCGAGACAAATTATAATGAACGCTTATATAAAACATAGTTTTAAGAAATTAAACATAATTTGTGATGTCGGTGCCCCATTTTCTCACCATTGTTCGTGTGGCTTGCAGCGTAGGATCCATCAGGAATGAAGACCTGTGGCGACCCAGAGGTGATTCATCTACAGTGAGTTTTCCGATGTCTGGTTCTGGCACTGTTCGAGGCGTTGTAGTCTTCTCTATTTCCATAAGTGATGGTGCACTGAGTCCCGGAGGTTGCGTGCCCTTGGTGGATGGATCATCGCAGGTCCACGTTGTCCGCGGTCGGCTAGTTAAAGGTGGATTGCGGGATCGTAATGTCACTCAGGAGGTTGCTGGTGTTAATT
Organism: Viscum album; assembly: GCA_963277665.1. Taxonomy (NCBI): domain Eukaryota; kingdom Viridiplantae; phylum Streptophyta; class Magnoliopsida; order Santalales; family Viscaceae; genus Viscum; species Viscum album. The sequence continues at coordinate 619,759,718 of OY728150.1, read as the reverse complement.
TCAAACCTCGGACCATTGATACTGGTCATGGTATTTTGGGAGATGCAAGCACGAGGGGTCAGGATGATGAGTTAAATTCAAGTCCTTCGCTGCAGAAAGGTTCGAGTGTAGATTTTCCTGATGGATCTGGAAAAATGGCTGCTGCAATGTTGCCTTCGGATTGTTTTTTCCTACTTCGCAGAGGATTAATCCAAATGCTGTTTTGAAGCCTGTGTTTTCTTCCACTGACTTGTGCTCAGAAATAATTCTTCAGAAGGAGTCTTCAGCACATGTTGAGGTCAATCCTACTGTCTTTGCTGAAAGTATTTCCATTGGGAAAACCTCCCTGATTGCACGTCTTGTTTTACCTAAGGGTCAAAAATCTTGGAGGTTCAATGATTTGCTATGACAGATTTCATGATTATGGGGTTTCCCTGAGATGTGGCTTCTTTTATTGCATTTTACCTTCAGATTCTTTGAAAATTCATGTGTGGAGCACTGGATCTCTTTCTTTGAAGCATTGATGGCTTCACCTTCATGAATGGTCTTTGTACTTCAATGTTCCGCGTGCAAGAAATGTTTTTTCCCAGGTATGGGTTCATCTTCAAGGTCTAAATTAGGTCCTTTGGCACCCACATATTCTACATGAATTGGCATGGCAATGGGAACTCACATACGTCTTGACAAGGAGACTAAGAATGTTCGGTATGGACATTACGCAAGGATGTTAGTTGAGGTTGATCTTAGATCCATCCTGATTTACAAGGTAACTCTTTCCAATCCAACAGATAATATTCAAATTGATGTTGAGTATGAAAGAAAGCCACTTTTTTTAATGAATGATTGTCTATTGGGAATTCGGTGGAATTATGTCGGAGGTAAATTTCCTATGAGAACTTTGGGATGATGGGTCATCCATCTAACCTCTGTAGAAGGACCTCAAAGAGGAATGATGTGGAGTTGTCAGAACCCCTTTATCGTAACATCAATCTGTCTTCCAATTAGTCTGATGTGTTGTTTTATGAGGAAGAACGTCAGATACCTTTGAAAGGGAAGGGGATGATGTTGGATTCATCACCGTTGAAATCCTACAGTGGCCCTTCTAATATTCGGGATGTCTATACATCCCCGATGGGTGGTCTCTCCACTGCCCAAGTTGAATTTTCTGAAGAGTATACACAAAATTATAGTTGTGAAGTTAATCCTAAGGGCTTAGTTGGGATTGACAAAAAAATATCTTCTCTCTGTTACAGGATATCATATTTGCACTAACCCATAAAATATATGCATGAATGATAGTCTTTGTGCAGGATTTCATTGTGATGAGACAACTAAGACTTTCAACATTGAGGCTCCTTCACAGGTTGATTTCCATTAGGAGATCCAGGGGCTCTCGAGCTCTTCCAGGATATCTGGGAAGTGTGGTGACATCTCGGAGGTAGAAGGGACTATCCCTACTTCGTTTAAAGATGAGCTCATTTCGGGAAAATGGGAAGTTGACTGCACTCCTACCCCATTGAAGCAAAGGCTGAGGAAGAACTACTCTAATACACCTCACACTGTGTCTAATCGCTCTTCTAATCTATCAGGTATGTTTAATTCTGATTTTATTAACATTCTCCAGCATGGTACGTCCCACTCTGAATTGGGAACTACCGATGATTCTGATTATGGGAATGATATGTCTTATTATGATCTTTAACATTGTGTTTTGACAGATAAGGGAAAGTCCCTTTGGTTTGACGCCACCCATCTTCTCTATACTCTTTTCCTTTAATTAATAAATGTTCGAAATCATTTCTTATAGTTGGACTTGCTGGTTATATTATTCGAACTCAAAAGCCAAAGGCCTAGAATCAACATAGAGGAATTTTTAATCTAAACTAAAAGGTTATATTTTCCTGATTATATATATATATATATATGTATATACTCTTAAATAAACAAAACAAGGTTATTAAAAATCCCTTAATTGATAGTGGATGTCGAAGGGAAAAGGTAATATGCTTATTTCATAAGAACATGAACTCAAAGAAGTGGTTTGACTCGTGTGTTCTAACCACATAAAGGGGGGATTCTCTCTGAGTCTTTATTTATAAAAACAGAGGAATGCAGGCTTCTCAGGGAAGCTATGTTATATTGTTTTAAAAAATATATATATATACTAAATTAAAGAATCACCCACTTCGTGGGTCATCTTTAGTTATTATTATATATATCTAATCATTATATATATATATATATATTGATATATTATTTTTATCTTTTTTTGTAATGTCAAATGGGTCTTCCCATAAGTGAAATCACCTTTTTTCTTCCTATATTAGTCATGCCTTAAGATTTTATTATCATTTTTTGTTATAAAATTTTAGCCTCACTTTGACCCATTGCACCCCATTTTGTCTTTTCTTTCATTCAATCATGATCCTTTGTGTGTGCCTCACGTTCCATTAATCTAATGTAATCATTTACCCTTTTTATTTTAATATATAATTTGAACATAATGGAATCATCATTTTTTAAGGGATCATGTTTCATATATATATATATATATATTCATTATATCGTAATCAAAGCGTACAAATTATATATATATATCTATAGATTCATATTTTATTATTATTATAACTTTTTTTGTTTTTTTAAAATATTATCATTAAAATAAATTTATAATCACTACAAATAAATTAATCAAAATCCCAAAATTAAAAGTATAAGACATATTTTATGTTTATTATTTATCAATCATTAAAAAAATATAATAGAACAAAAATTGATTTTAATGTAAAAACATAATTTTTTTACAATTTAATATATTTTCTTGTATAAAAAAAATAATTAATACTTTGTAATAAAGTATTATTTAATCAAAATAATATGACATATTACAAAAAAAAATCTTTATTTAATATTTTGGAATATTAATTATAATTTAAATAATATTATATTTTATTTAACAAAATTTGAAATATAAATATATATTGTGCATTTTTAATACAAAAATAGTTATATATATTTATAATTTATATATTTTATAAAATATTGTCACATGTTTATAAAATATATTTTCTTAAATATAATAATAATAATTTTCTTAAAAAATGTTTTATACTTAATTATTATTACTATTATTATTATTATCAAATTATATTTATTTAAAATATTAGTAAGATTATAATTAGTTTTTAAGAAAAATATTAATTTATATATTCACATTTTTTATATCTTTAAAATGTAATAATTTTAAATTTCAAACAAATTTAATTATTCAAAACTTATTTTTATTTTTCAAAAATAACAAAGTAATTATGTTCATATTAAAATACTCTTTTAACACCATATTTAATATATATATATATATATATATCAAAATATATTTCTTCAAAAAAAAATTTATTCAAAAAATTAAATATTAAAAAATGATTTAAAATAATAAAACCATTATTTTATTAGTTTGAAATTATAAACAAATTATTAAATAAACACTTAATTAATATTTAAATTTCTTGTGGGGTTAGAGAAAAACTAACGTTGGAATGAAGTTCTATACCCAGTTATGGATGAGGTAACTTTTGGGATTTTTCATTAAGAATGAAAGTGGAGACCTAAAGATAATGATTTTCAAAGGAAAAAACCCCTCACAATCAACCATCGAGCAAATCCTAGTGCACCTGTCGACAATATCTTTAACATTGAAATAGAAATTTCTAACCATATGTCAATCTCTAAAATAAAAAAATGGATGGGTTATTATATATTTAGACATTTTTTTGCACAATACATGAAAAAAATGTCGAACCGAATGTTAATCTCTCAAATTAAAAAATGATCTGTTAATCATGAGTCAGACCTTTTTTTCGTATATCAAACAAATATAATAATTCTGACCTAAATCTTTTAGCTGATCATATTTGACTAGTGTTCTCATGAAATATTTCAACACTCACATTTTCATGTTTGTAAGAGTAGAATGATTGGATCAAGAATAAAAGGATAAGTTAATAAACCATGAATATCCAATTGAGAACATATCAAGCCTATGATATAATTATAATTGGTGAACTTATTCCATATTTCCAGCATGAATACAGACACTTATCTTATTAACAGATTCCTAATCTGAGATAAATTTTTTATCCAGTGACTATTGTGGTAAATTGACTATGGAAGAAACCCCCATGGTTTTCAAAAGGATCTCACCTACACAAAATTATCAACATCATGTTGAGAAGATAATGGTTCTGGAGTACCATCAATATAGTATTCTATAAACCATCATAGATTCCCATGATGATATCTGATAACTGAACCCAAAAAGGTTGCATCGACCAAGGAAAGCTATAACTAATACAGTGGCCCTTGTTTCCATAACCAAATATTTTATGGTCTTATCTATAGTGTGTGACAATAACCAACTTCAGTATTTGATGAAGGAGCACCAGGGTGTCAAATTCATATCTTTTCAAGTTCAAGTGCCACCGAGGAGGGACCCCATAAAATAATATTTCCATCACTATCCCACCAGTATCAACCAGTCACCATATCAGAGTTCCACCTAAAACATTTCCACCTCTGACACCCATAAATAGACAATAAGGAAGAAATAATTTGTGAGGTAGAAAATAGATATCCCTGCGAGGGCTCATATCTGTACTCCTACTAACAATTTTTACTGGAATATTTCATAAGTTAGAAGTGAGCATGATCATATCCCGATTCCCATAGAAAATTATTGTTGGAATTATCCTATAGCAGACATAGGGTAGGCACATATTCCTATCTACATGCATGAATCCCATCAACATATTCTAGTATAATAAAGAGGGAAAAGTGTGTTCATATTACCAATTCAGTCAAATATATCTCCTAATACATAGTGGAGATGAAAAATGTGTAGTCTTATATTCCTAAAAAAACTGTTTAAAAATTCCAATAAATTTGAGAATGACCTGAAAAACTCTGCCTAAATATACCGGCACTAGTACATATATAGAGAAAGGCATGTGTTCCTATCCCTACTACTAGGGATTCTCAACACTCTAATCATTATATAAAAGTGGTTACTATGGAGAAATAAAAAAAAATTATCCCATATAGTAGGATTATATGAATTATCTGGTAATGGTCGATGTTTCATATCGGGCTCACATTCCAGTTCTAACTGCGGATCACCGGGAGAGAGAAGCACATTCATCGGGATAGGGGAACATACCTGTTGAAAAATTATGGAGGCATATTCTAATGGCCCAATATTAAGACCATAACCTTGTTTTGGATGTCTCTCACAATGTGATATGGGAACATGCCTTTGGAAGGGCTCATATTCCTATCGATGAAGTCCAGTAGCAAACTCCAAAGGCCTCAGATCGACCATATATCCTCATTCTAGCCAGTGATAACAATATGATAATGGAACATGCTTGGGGATTGGAACATATTCCTACTTGTGAATATTCCGGGAATATTATATAAAATCACAAGATCCATGATCATATTCCTACTTCCACCAACGAACAACAACTCTATCACCATTCATAGGAAATTCATAAGGAGTCTTACACCCCTTCTCCAATTCTAGTGTTCTATCAGCATATTCTAGTGTGGATGTATATTCAGACCATTCCAATATTCCAACGACAATTGATTCTCTCCAATTAAAAGCTGAATATTCCTTTGGGAAGGATAATACTCCTACCATGAATGACCAGTGGAATATCCAAATGGTTCATAATTAGGCTCCTATTCTCAACTTGACCAAGGCTCCCCAACACAGAATGCAACATTACTTAGGAAATTATAACATTACATTCAATAATGAAGAAGATCATTGGAATATTTCAATAGCTTCTTAGAAATGGGATCATACTCCCACAACATGATATGGTTTTAAAAAATATCGATAAATTTTCATACATTTCACTCATATCCTTTCACAATGTCAAAATGTAGGTTATCATATTCCAACCACAATGTAGGATGAGACCCATATACTTAATTTTCTAAATTTCAGTGTCCTTGATATCGTTCAATACACATTATCAACACTACAAGGGTTCGTAAACACATCAATAGAATCATAATATGATCATTACCAAGAAATTACTCATCCTAGTTTTGTTGATATGGATCATAAGGACTCCACACTTGAAATGCAATTTGGTCAACCTCCCCATGGAGATATCTCCCACAAATAAGTAAATAATCCCTTTTTCCAAAAAACTTCATATATAGAGGTGTTCAAAACTAAGACATCACTGTTTATTGATTTTCATGAATCACCACAGTCAGTCACATATAGATCCCCATAAACATCTAGTAGTAATCCACTATATCCAGCAGGATACCCTTGGAATCATCTTCTATTGTCTGACTGGATGGAGGCAGGTAAGTCTGAAGAAGTGGATGATGAAACAGACATATAAATAGAGTTAGTTGAAAAACCTCCCCATCAATTTCTATGTCCTTTCCAAATATTACTATGCGATCCTAAAAAATATTGAAATGGATTGGATGCCTTATCTTCACCAATATATGTTGGCTACTCATCAATGACTAAATGCTAGACACTTAATTTATCTTAGATATGAGGATCATCCATATACCATCAAGATACTTTGTTGTCAGTTGGACCTAACAACTATCTTCATTTCATCAGGTCCAAAATCCGAAATGCACAACCCAAATCTACATTACAAGTACCGTCATTTCATCATTACCCCTAGGTAATTGTTATCTGAAGCCAAACCATGTATCAATATTCAAGGATAGGGAATGTTTAGAGAATTAAATCTTATCACAACTGATGAACTCAATAACCCCTCATATATTGATTCCTATAATTTCTTATCCTCTAGAGAAATCAGGGGACGAGGTAATGATCGGTATAGTATGTCACTATAATAATTTCCCATACATTGATGATGCCAAGACATCATGAAAATAGGGAGAGGATTTCCAACATATCTTTAAATTGGGCCCTTCAATGTGAATGAAATACCTTTCTGAAAAAGAAGATCAAGTTTTGATCAGTCAAACAACATCCCATAATGAATGATTCCCATCATGGGATACCATCGTCCCCAGATCCTATGCGAGAACCACACCATCGTATCAATCCAGTTGTTGTAGCATCAATGATAAAATCCATCTAGGAGAGGACCCATCTCTTTAAGTTGGTGTAATATCTAGTACCATATCTACCTATAGGATCTTTAATTCCCGATAGGATTCAAAATATTCTAAAGTATCTAAAAACAAAACAAAATCAACTGTGATAGGGTAATTTATATCTAAATCACCATAACCAAGTTCATCATCCACTATGAGGATCACGGAGAAATCAATGGTGATTCTATATCAACCATATACCATTGGGATAGGGGTATTTATATCTCAATTTCTATCCTAACGGTCATAAAATCCCAAAACAGAGACACCAAATCCTCAACAAGAGGCTTAATCAATGCCAATTATGGCCCCGAATGGCCACTAACCCATAGGGATAGGAGAATTTTCATCCTCATCGTCACCATAGATAAAATCTGTCCTCTACAGGCTGTGAGGTAAAATTCAATGGTTGAAATCCCATCCATTCCTCTAACCACAAGGCCAACCTCTGTAATTATGGTCTTGATTGGAATACACAACAAGAGACTCCCTCACCATCACTATTCATATACAAATACAAGAGGAGAATAAGATAAGGAAAATCAAACTCCACTAGTGTAACCATCCAAAACATCCCAATATGGTTATGGATTCAAATTACAACCCTAATAAAGGTAGTTAAGAATCATATTGTTGCATAAAATGTAATGGAAAAATCAACAATTCCAGATATGCCTTTGTGATGGTTATCACTTTCAACATGAAAAATGTTGTCAATCAAGACCCAAACTCGGTCAGCAACAGCATGTAAAATATTCACTGATAGGAGGGTTATTTGGATGCAGAAAATGTGGTCTCATATAGCTAGTACCGAAGGAGGATCCAAAATTTGAGTCCCATAAATATTGAGTTTCCACCACTTTAGTGGAACAATGGAAAATAAAAAAGGGAATTGTGAGGATACATCCCAATCATCACCCAGATATGTTGAGGTTCCATGCATGGAATAATAATATTCATAGTATGAGAGTTAGATAGAAGGTCTCTAAAACTCATATATCATATAGTCATGGTCAATATTTCAACCAAGTATCATCTATAGATAGATACATATATTTTACCTCCCAAAGATGATCCTCTAGAAAGAGAGGTATATGAGAATTAGACTGGCTCCATATCTACTTATCCAGTCTACATAGATGACGATGTCAAAAATGATCACGACTTCCCTCTATTTCATCGACAGCCTCTCCCTTGCATGGGAAATCATTCTATATTAGGAAGAACCAATAACCGGTATGAGATAAAGGTGGGGCCACCTCTTCAGCCGTACCAACTCCCAGTAGATATGATGCATCTCAGATAATTTTTCCCCATTGTTTCATATCATCATTGAGTCCCTAGATACTCAAATAAAAGCCTTAGTGGGATAACATGCACCTACTCATCCTGAGAGGAATTCATATCCCAAATGGGTGGATGGAAATTTTCTTCCCCAAAAATTTGGAAATCATAGCTTCTCCACCTTTGGTGGTGTAGGAAACCCCGAACGACATTTCACACACCTTTTATAATTATGTGGGTTGATGATTATCCCAATAGATCAATATATGCAAATTAATTTGAGGAGTTCTATACATACACTAATAGGGCCAACCATTATCATGTACGTCATTTTTCTAGATGGTTTTATTACATGATATGAATAACTACATCATCAATTCCATTACCAAATCATCTTCATACTAAGGAAAATGAAAATCATCAACCTAAAAAACTAAAAGAAACATGAAAACGGTAGGTTTTCTATCTTCATAGCTAGATGGAAAGGCTTAATCTATTCACTCATCATCCCTCTCTTATAGGATCAACTCCTAGAACTCTGTGTTGAAAATATCTTTTAGGATTTATAGAAGACTCTTTTCCTAATGTAGTACCCAATTCGGTTTTGTGAGTTCACATAAATGGAACAACATCTTGAAGACAACATCCATTAATAACAATCCCAATCTTGACTCATTCCCCCGTCACATGGGAAAAAGGCTAAGTTCATAATAAGTAATAAATTTACCTCTCAATCTAGAAGCAATTCCCATCCATTATCCTAGGTAGGTCCCAAAAAACCCAAAACCTCTTTTCTAGTGGAAATGACCCCCAAATTTCTCATTTCCTAAAACCAAGATAAATTAGGGTCACCTTAGATTTGAGGAATGGATGAATAATTAATACTCATTCGAAAATAAAAAATTCTTGATTATTTCTCAAAATCCATGGAAAATAACATACTCCAGATGTCGTAGCCCAAGATGCCGGATGAGGTCAACCTCACTGACTTTCTTGACTATTTATCTTTTGATAGAAGGATGGTTCATAATATCGAATACTATTTCATATTCAAATACATCCTTCAAGGCATGGTCGATTCTGGATAGGTGTGTTAGATAACACCTCAAAGTTGGTGTCCCCCATCACAATTGCACATTAAGTAAAATAAGTCAACTGAATAAAGTTTTCATCTAGGTGTGAATGGATGTTCAACAAGTAGATGACTCAAAATAATGTTGATAAATATCCTTCAACCAAGAGATCATAGTTTCATAGAACCATAATAATTGCACCACCCAAGAAGGGTACATGTGGTATATATCCAAAAAGTTGATGTGACCACTTGAAGTAGGAATAAACTGAGTAGGAGGATTTATATTACTCTTTATCTCAAGATATAACTCTTAAAATTTTTTCATTTGCAACATCCACATAACGGGAACAACCCCAAATAATGGAACCCTCATCTAGAAAAGATATCATCTTTTGTTACATAAATGTTATAAACTTGGGATAATCCTTCTTTCATGAATAATATGCCTCATAATATGAGTTCCCCCGCATATAAATAATGAATGGGAGGCCATATGCATAGGAATAAATGATACATGTGACATGGTAGGTGTGATCAGACCCATTATTCTGATCATTTCTCTCACAAAACATATATACAGCTGATAATCAAGGGTAAGTTCTCTATAAGGCTCAAAAGAGGCAGGAATGTATCCTAAAACCCTCCAAGAAGTCCCCCATTCCCAGTTTTCATTCATAAACTCATATAGTTGGTTTGATTATCCGATATTCCTAGGAAATGGGGAAGGTTGGCATGATCTCATCCACTAGTAGTAGATGCTCCCTCAAACTATGCATAAAAACTAGTTAAATCTACCTCAAAATTCTCAATTATTGATCCATATGTTCAGAAGAAATCCCAAATTAGGATGCACCAACCTCTGGTGGAAATGTACGACATTCTTGAAGTAGCAAATGGTTATCCCAACAAATCTCGAAATATTTGACTCACTCCATATTTCAAAAGATCATAGATCGGCATACATTAAATCCATCAAATCCCACATTAATTTGAGATAGATGACTCTACATGAAATGTCCATAAAATTTAGACCATATCAATAGAATATAGTGTCTCAATCTCATTCATATAGCATAACTAAGTGGATGTCCTCCAAGGGAACATTAGGACCCTATATGTTAATGTAAAATTTGATAATATTGAAATCAGAATTGATATGATTGCAAATGGTTTTGGGATAAATTTCATCTTGATCCATACACTCTATTGATTGAGATGTAGATAAGGGGACCTATCTCCCATATTACTGACATTTAAAGGGTATGATAAGTGTGAGAAAAGAAAAATGGGGAATATCAAGATCAATACTTTGTTTGGGGATCTCACATCTAAAGCTGAGTTTATGGTTATCTAGTAGGAAATCGCATATAATTTCCTCCATAGACGGTCCTAGATCTATACCCACATAGAGGTAAGTTCAACATTACATCTCTATATAAAAAACCCCCATTGATTGAAATGGAAGTATACTATATGGTCGCAGTTTCCCCTTTGAGACCTGTGAAACCACATATACTGAGGAGAGTTTCTATAAAAGGGGAGGAAAAAAACCAATGTTGAATGATCATATATAGGTTTCAGCTCCCAACGGCATGGGGACTACCCATTAAAATCCATGAAGTATGATCGGGAGAGATTATGTGCTCCCTAATAATCTAGTCAATCTTATAGATGTGACCCTAGAGGTCTAAGACCCTTCTTTCCCAAGTGATAGTGTAAAATAAAATCATCTCTATCATCTCTCTACAATGAATCAATAAATAGGGGATGATGATGTCTTTTCTCATTGCCTCTCTCACCCTGATAGTTATAGTGAAGCCCCATGATTTCCAAATTTATCTATAAATGTCTCTATAAACTCATAGGTGTAAAAATATGAGGAAGAATTTAGAAACTCCACTCCCGCATTCATGGAGGGAATATCTACAACAATTAATAATATTAGACATATAAATATCAAAAAAAGGCATGCAGCCTATACAGATTTGTTCCACCATTCTTATTTGAGAAATACATGTACATTGGATTTATGAAGTAGCATTGATATGTGTTATCTTGTAATTATAAAAAAATTCCTGGATTGAATCTAGATATGGCTATGCACCATCTCATATTATCCTATGAGAATAGAGGATTCATGTAGGTAGTCAGAAGGATTCACCCCTCTCATTCCACCAATATAGATAGAGAAGTTGACAAACTAATCTAATCCAAGTATTCACAAGAAAAGAAATAACAAATAAGGATTTATAACATCATCTTTATAATGAAAAAGTGTGGTTAAATTAGGGTCTACATCCATTTCACTGACCATAATCGACACAACACAAATGATTACTTCTAATTTCCAATCAAAGAACTCTTGATTGAGGTAAAATCTATATTCCCAGAACTTTCCTTCATGAATGGGTGTTTAGGGTACAATGAAATAAATATGTCCCTCGATGATAAAGAAGAACTACCTTCAGAGGACCCAAAGGGATATTTATAAATAATTTAATTCTTATTATATTAAAGAACACCGGTCCCACATATTAACATTGTAACGACCCAATGTTTATCAATGGAAATTACCTTTTTTTAAATATATCGTAAAATCATATGAAAAAACAACATAATAAACTACTAAGTGCTTAGTGACCTTTAAACATATGTTTTTCACTTCTGTTTTTGGAATTTCAAAAATCTGACATACACAGTTGCAATCAATAATTTTTTTGGAGTTTGATAAGAAACAAATAATTTTTGGTGAATAGTAACCTACCTGTATGAATAGTAACACAACCTTATGAATAGTGATATACCCTAATAAATAGTAACCTTACCTATGATAATATATAAATAATATTCAAGTTTAATGTACTATATATCTATATTTTAGAATAAGTTAATGAATTTTTTAAAAATGTTTTTTGATAATAAATTATGATTTTAATTAAATATTAAAATTACAATATTTAGAAAATTAATTTTGAAAACTAGATTTCATTTTTATATTCTACACGTCGAAAAATGGTTGGGGTGAATTTTTTATATTTTTTTGAAAAACTTGATTTTTGCGATGAATAGTAAAATACGATAATTTATGATAAATGCTAATTAATTTATTTACTGAGTCATTGATGATGATCTGCTGATGTAAGACCAATTGGTTCTAATTCAGATTAATTTATTACAATTTTAGGTCATATAATCAAAACTATTTCTTGTATTAAGGGAAAATAATAAACCGATGATTTTAATATCATGAAAACCCTCATCTCCTCCACTATAAAAACCCACACTCACTCCATCTTCTCTTCACTACTCTCAAGCTTTGTGACTTTCCAATATTCTGACCAAATCTCTCCCCAAGCTCCTCCCAACATCCAAAATCCCAAGCCTCTTTAAAATACATAAACCTCTTCCCTTAATAGGTTCTCAAAGGAGGACGTCTTAAGAGGTAAATTCCTCTTTCCAACTCCTTCATTTCCTTTAATTTCTTTTCTTTTTGTTTCTTTCCTCCCCACCTTCACCCAAATATTATGATAACACCAGTAACATAAATTTATTGTAATGTTTTTTTTTTCTAATTTGATATTTCATTATCATTTTTGCTTTCCACACATTTTATTTGAAATATATGAAAGCACTGTTTGGAATGTACTAATTTGGCGCATTCAAGGGCAATAATTTATCAATTTATCTGATTAGATTTTATTCTGGTCATGAACCCATTTGTGTTATGGATTAACCAGATTACTATATATGTAATATATCCTATTTATGGTTCTTTAATCCTTTTTTACTAATTTTATTATTTTATAAATAAAAACATGTTTGTTTTAATCAAACCCATCTATTAACCAAAACAGTTATCACTAAGGTTTTATAACATAATTCAACCTCACTCTAAGAAACCAAATTAAAATTTAGACATTGTAATCTACTATATTTTCAGTAATAGCATATAACTTCAATTATGGACAAACACTTTCATTTTACATGTTTATCGAAACATTAATATAACTGAATCGGTCTTTAAAACCATGTGAACAAACGATCCCGAACAATGAAATTGAATATACTAACCAATAAAAATGGTTATAAATGAACATAAAATGATTATACTAAACCAATTACATATAGAAGTGTTTCGGTAATTATTAATAAAAAATTGATTTTTTTTATTCGGGTATTTAATAACATGTGGAGAACACCAATAGATTTAAGGTAAGGGATCCTCTTCATTTCACTCTTTACCAAGATGTCCTCTATGCTATGGAATTTTATGTGCCACCCTAAATGATGGGGTATAATTATGCACCAACCACATACTTACATCATGATGTTTAATTTGTGAAAACCCCCTTTTAACTCTCATAAATCCCACTTAGGTACACCTGACACCATGCCGATAAAACATATCGAATTCTACCTAAACCTTCATTGTTCTTTCAAGTTTCCTTATCTTTCATTATATCAAAATGGAGTTCTCTTATCTGTTTATTTTTATATTTTAAATTCTGTTTAGTTTTTAATAAAATCATTTTTGAATACCCTTTCATCACTTTCTTTTGGGTATATACATGTTTTTAAATGATTCCCTCTTTAGAACATTTCAATAAGAAATCCATTTTTAATGGGAACATCCCATGTTATTACCAAATTTCAAGTCAAATCTCTCTTATGTTTTATGCAAAAAAATCATTATAAAATCATCCTTTTTATTATGAAAACATTCTTCATTCAATTCTTGTTTTATTTAAAATATTTTCCTCTTTTCAATTTTAAAATATCTATAGTATTTTCCTTAAAACTGCATAAAAATGTTTTAATGCTAATGTTTCTCAAATACATTTCTTATAGGTTGTCACTTCGGTTTGACACCACCTACAATGTTATATGCCTATTTTACCTTATGAACGTCCATGTATGTTATAATACTTTTCTTTCATTGACACTTTCATGGTATTCTCATTGGTTATGATTTACGTCATGATTGTTGTACCCAATTCTTTCCATGGGTATCCTTATGTTCTTGTAGGGTTGATTATGTATGCCTATTTATGTGGAAATAATATTCATGAAAATGTTGAGATGGGTTATCCTAGATAAAGATCTAATTAATTGGGTAATTTTATGTCTCATGATATGGGATGTGAAACAGGATTAGTGGTTAGCCTTAATATATACTAAAATGGGAAATAGGATTGGTGGTTAGCCTTGACTCGCACTAAAATGGGAAATGAGATTGGAGTTGAGTCATGACCCATACTAAATACATGTTTTATGATTCTACCACATTATATGATTCCATTCTTATATGATACTATTTTATATGTTCCATGCTTTGGATATCATTATTTCATGCCTCCTAACTCATGTGGTTAAGATGTATCCTTATGTTCATTCCCTTACTGGGATTTTCACCTCATCTATTTGATCATGTTTTCCCCAGGTTACCGTATTCAGATGTAAGGTATCAAAAAAAACATAGGGTATCTTTATGGAGATTAAATAAAGAAATGTTATTTAGCCTTATGTTTTATGTTTGATGTACCTAGTCTTCCAAAACACCAGATAACGATCATTGGATTCTAATCTGATGTATAATTATGCTTAAAATCATGTAATGTTATATGTAAAAGGATTGGGTCACTATATTCAGTATTAAAGTATGGTCTAATTATTTTTTAGAGATTAGGAATAGATCCCTTTAGTGAGAACCATAAGGATGAGACTAAGTATAAGAAAATATTCCTCAATTTTTTTGAGTATTGATTAAGTGGTTTATCAATAAAATACATCCATGTCTGGATACGTGCAGGTAAAGGAACCTCTGGCACATATGTACCTAGGAGTGAAAACTCCGACTAGGAGTTTCGGGCTTGACCTAGGGTATCCTGGTGCAGGAAAACGGGTCTTGCTGCACTCTTGGTTACGACACTCTTGGGAGATATTCTTTGGTAGATTCATGAGCTTAGCAAAATCCATTATTAAGGGACAAAATAAAGAATCCCATTAGAATATAAGCTAAGAAATATATGGAGCATAACATAGATATAATCCTAATGAATCACAAGATAAGATATACTTCTTCTTTATAAGTTGATATTTTTATGTTCAATTATTATTTTTTATGCTTAATAGATAAGTATTAAAGACCTCTAATAATACATTCTTTTTCTTAGGTAATGGTAGTAAATAGAAGAACACAATCCAAAAACCTATGTGTTATACAATGTGAATATTTCGCCAATGATATTCCTTATATGATGGGAGTGGGTGCTCAAAACTTCATGACAATACTTACTCAACTAGCTTGAGTTATGAATAATAACTTGAATCATGAGGAACACCCTCCTCCACTTTGAAAAGAGGAAGTTTCTGTAGAATCCATCATATGGAAGAGGTCTCCCATGATTATAAGATCTTCTGATACCCTCTTCATGGAACAATGGATTAACCCCATTGAAAATGTATTCTCTATCCTCCAGTGCGCGGAAGAAGATAAGGTTGTACTAGCGGTCTATTGTTTTGATGGGGAATCTAATTAGTGGTGGAAATTTATTAAGAATAGAATGTCTCAAGGGGTAATTGATTCCATGGATTGGGAGGAATTCAAGAGGATGTCTTTCAACAAATATTTTCCTCGAACCCTCAGTCTGAGGATGGAAAGAGAGTTCCTCAGACTCAAGAAGAAGGAAGATGAGTCCATCAGAGCGTATTAAGCAAACATTACAAGTATTGCAAGGTACACCACTAGCTTTGTCATGAACACTGAAATTGAGGTTGATCGCTTCTTTAGAATACTAAGGCCGAGTATACGAATAGCGTTGGAGATTCGAGATAATTATAGTTATGAGGATATTGTTTATTGTGTCCTCATGGTTGAAATGAAGATCGGAGACATGTAGTGGTCTTGTGTTCCCAGTGAAAAGAAGAGGAAAATGGAGAACATCATGGGTGATTCATCCAAAGAATCCCATGATGGAAAAAAGCCTGACTTTTCCCCTTATAAAAGTTGTGGGAAGAAGCATCCTAATTAATTAAACTTGTGTTGGAAAATTAATTAGGAGTTTAATTGTCATGCATTAATGTGGAAGAGTTACAAATTAAAAGCAAGAGGGAGTTCAATGGGGAGTTAGGGAATGTGAGGGGTTGGGCTCGTGTGGGCCCCACCCCAGCTTTATTCTCTCAAGGGTAGTTACAACAAGTGGGTCCCACCCAACTTCCACAAATAGGTTATAACAACTTAGAAAAAGAAATAAAATTATAACACAATTTTATTTACTTCACATTTAAATCCTCTTTTTAAAACAACTCCTCCTGAGAAAACGCACCTTCGGGAAAGGTCCTCCTATGCAGAAACTGGCGCTGCGGTTTCATCGGTGCCCTCAGATTTCAATTCCGAGCACCGGTTTAAAAGTTAGAAAAACCCACTTGTTCGTTCACTGAACGTACCCGAGCTAAACTTCAAAAAATTGATTCCGGGCACACCGGGCCTTGGAATCAGGTGCCGTCAGAAACTGCAGACTCGTAAAATTCCAAAGAAATTAAGAAAAAAATTTCCTTGAAATTTTCGGTTTTTTACAGTATAACCCAATCAAATTTGTAATATGTATTTCCATCCCAAAAAGGATGTGTATATATGATAAAATTGAATAAAATAGAAGAAATAGGAGAGGAAATAATAAGTTTATTAATCCATCTAAAAAATTACATCATGTGAAGGAGAAGAAGGATTTGATACAAGGATACTTGCTTCAAGAGATTTATTATGAGTATAGAGAGTTCAAGAACCTCCAATGTGAAGATAAGAATCCTATCAAACTCCAAATTGGCATCACTTCAACCATTTTTCAAACTTCTAAATGAGGTTCCCATAGTTCCCTTTTATAGTATAAAATTGAATGTTGTATCGGGAACCCATATTTCTAGAATAAAATTCTGTTTCAATTTTGTGTTGGGAAATGAAATTATATCGACATAGGCCAAAAAAAAGTTGTTGGTCGACATCTTGAATATCAACATGTCATATTTGGTATAAATTTGTTTTCTAGAGTGGGATTTATAGTAAAAATATCAAACCTAAAAATTGACTTCATGTAGATTTGGTTCTCTGAAAAAATTAGTTAGGTTGCACAACTAAATGAAAAAATTGGGATTGGGTGTATTTATATGAATTTTATCCAACTAATTTCTAGATAAGATCAAAAAAATTCATCCAATTTTGGTGAATGTATTTCATGGTACATGAAAAAAGTGAACATGTGTCCTTGGGCTTCCATGAGTTTGTCGAATTTTCCTTCTGCATCACCTCTAACCCTTAAAATCACCTTCTTCTTTAATGAAATCACCAAAACATGTACAATTTACATTTTTAATATTTATAATCATTGAATAATGAAGTAAAATGCTAAGATCAAATTTTTATTATATATGTAATTTGAATAAGAAAAAAATTTAAATCATTGATGTAAGGGTGAAACAAATCAGTGAATCATGGTGTGATCAAACAAGACACCTAAATATTTTCACTCCTAGGAAGAACCTCATATCATTTCATCCAAAAACTATTGTGATAAGATATGAATCATCATATTCATCTATCCATAGTGAACATTTATTCAATCTAATAATCCCATCAATATCCAATCTTAATAAATTTTAAAATCATTTTGTCATAAATTATATCAAAACAAAATCCAATGATATTAACAACACTAATCATAGAGAAACAAGTTATGGGAAAATAATGCCATTAAGTACATATGTGTGTGTTCCAAGCATTTTATGTACATATCTAAAACATTGAAAAATTATATTTATCTGTTGTAAAATAACTTTTCGTACATAGTTTCCATTCACTAAATTTGTAGTACATTCCATTACAAACAAATTTCATGACCCTCTCACTTAATAATTCATGAAATTCAAATATTAATGTCCTAAAATAGATATCCTGAAAAGTTTTACATTTCATAACTTCCCCCTTTATTAATTTTTTTAATTTTTGAATTTTTTATGGTGTAAAACTATTGGATATTAAATACACACATATATGTTGATTTGGTATAGTAATGAAATTGAGCGGAACAAAAATGAATTTCTAGAACAACCATTGGTATAAAAATATTTTTTTTCTACATAACATGGCTATACCTTCAATTAATTAGTTAAAAATGAAGTCATGGTTTTATGAAATGTTATGTGGAGAACTCAATGACATAAATTTTCATGAACAAGTATCACAATGAATGGTGTCAAAATCGAAAAGGTTTTATAATGAAACAACCAATCATGTCATTAGTAAATTTAATTTTTATAAAAAAACCCTTGATTATGAAATCTTTCTCCTGATTATCATGTTAAAAATTAATTTTGAAAACATGAATATATAATATTTCCACATTTAAATGAGTGTGTTACATTATTAGTTTGAACATTTTTTGGGTGTTTTATAAAACATAAAATATATCCTAATAGAAAATACACAGAAAACACACAAATGAATATTCTACACATCTACCACAATAGGTTATTCCCTCCACCACAAATAAAATATTTTCTTGTTCACAATATGAACCTATGAGATGATATGTTCACATGAAATATAGAATTTTATATTAGAAAAATAATATAAAAGTGAAAGGGTTAAGAAAAACCTGATATTGGAAAATGATGATGGGATCATGCAGTGTGATGAAATCAACAACATGGGTGGGAATTCCCTCAATTTATTTTTTGAAATGTTTCCCATTGACTATAAATCTCCATATTATGTATTCATACATGATCTCCACTGAGTGTGAATAAATATTATCATTAGGAAAAGTGTCTCAAAGTGGTACCTATTTCTATGTGTCAGCCACTAGTGTGTGAGTAATCCAACTCTTGTGGTCTACCACCATGTTTTCCAACCCCTTCACCCATTTATATCAATAATAAATTCTTAAATAAGGGGCATCCATTGGATTATCATGGGTATCGCATTTGGCTTATTAAAGAGGAACCTCATATCTATATAGTCATAAAAACAACTTATTTAGAGCCAAATAAATATTAATCCAATTTATCTAATGATAATATGATGGAAATAAACATATATTCCAATGTTTTATGATTTTATTTTTACAAATCCAAAATCGTTGATGCATATAGAATCACATGGTAAAACCCTTCAACCCTATGTGATTAGACAATATGAACCACAATGTTAGATGTATTACATGTATGCTCTAATGAAATCACCCACAATGGGGGTTTTAAGATTAGTTGATTAGCCAGATGAATATTTAGCTCATCAAATTACTCCTTGTCTGAATCATCAAAAAATAATTCAAAATGATCTTGAATAAATCGATATAAAGGTAGAGAGATCTTAATAAAAACACTGAGGAAGCCTCAATAAAAGCCATCATTACCAAATATTTTTCTAAAATCTCTTACAACTTTTGGATATGAAATGAATGATATAAAATTGAACATATATATATCAAGTTGTATTCCATTTTTTGACACATAATTCCCAAAGACAATGTCATGCTCTACCATGAATTGACCTTTTCAATGTTTAAAACCATATTCCTCTAAATTAAATGGTTCATCACCTTTCCCATAATAAATAATAATTCATAAAATAAATATACATACACTATAAAATCATCCCTAACTACCTCCATCCAGGTCTCAATGAAATATGAAAAACAAATCTCACCATGCATCTATGGAAGGTACCTAAGAAATTTCCATGTCTGAATCACATCATTCGATAGAATAATGTAAAAAATGGACAAGTGAATATTGTCATATCTTGATCCTATAGATCTATTGTAACCTTAAAATACCCTGAAAATCCATCAATGAAATAATAGTGAGTCTCCCGATCAAGTCTCTCAAGTATTTGACCAATCAATGGGAGGGGTAAATAGTCATTTTGAGTTGATTTATTTAGTTTCCCATAATCGATACACACACATATACTAAATATTTTGACCCTAATTGGAACTAAATATTCTATATCATTTCTAACAATGGTAACACCACTTTTCATTGGCACAACCTGAATAGAAATCACCCATTGTGAATATGAAATGGGTTAAATGATACCTTACTCGAGAAATTTTTCAACTTATTCTAAAAAAACCTAGAATATTTGGATTAGGTCTCCTTGGTGGATGCTTAACCTTTTTATCCCTATCCACCAAAATAATCCTATGAATGAACATGGAGGGTAGAATACATGATATGTTGGCCACGGTCCACCTGATTTCCCTAATTTTTTTCCTTTAAAACAATCTAATGTTTTTCTTCATGATTAAAATGGATATTGTTATAAATTATATCAAGTAATCTATCACCACTAATAAAATATGAGTATTTAAGTTTTATTATATATCAATTGAGTCCAAATAAAGGGGGTGTAGTATAGTAATATACATTGAAGGAATAGAAATAGGTGCACAATGAACATCAGTATTAGAATTGAAATAATCAAAATCAGAGAATAAATAATCAAATACATCGACATACTCATTATTTTTGTCATAATAATAGTGAACAGGATGAAAATCAGAATATAAATCAAAATAAAAATCAAATCCAATATATTTTTTGTGCATTAGAAATTGCTATGGATGTTCTCTTCTAAATTAAACTAGAGCCAATATTCAAAATCTCTCTATGAATAAAATAATCAAAATATCATTGGATATGTAGTAGCTCTATACACCAACTACATTACTAGAATCATTTTAATCAACTAACTAACCTATAAATAAGAGAATACTAAGTGAGGCATCATATTTATGGAATCTCCCAAATCACATACTGTATCATAATAGTGTAACTCCCCTATGGTCAATTGGATGGGGAATTTCTCCGGATCTTTTCACATTGTTGGAATTTCTTGAGTTGGTGAAATGAGTTCTGACATATTCAATCCAAGATTTATCCCATCATTTCCCTTAATTCAAATTCTATTGGTACTCTGTTCTTTTAATATTTCATCATACCTTGGTATTTTTTAACTACATCAAGTAGATGGATGATAATATCAACATGCTTGAATGTTTAAAAAACCTAATTCTAAATTTCCCTTTCTCCATCAACTTGGGTTAAACAGCTCTATTTTTAAATTGAATGTGGGTATGAGGAACATCATTAATAATTTTCTTAACATTTTCTATCTTCTATGTATTCTCATCAACTGGTCGTGATATGTGGCATCTCCAAAGTTTATGTGAATCCTAGTGGAATAATAGGTGTAGATGTATCAATATATTTTATCCTAATTCTTAATGTGATGGAACTAACATTCCCCTTAGGATTTAGATTCGGATGGGAAGGTAGATTATTAGAGTTCTTACATACCAATTCATGGAGTTTGGTGTAAATCTGGAACATCAATGTCATCAACTCCCTCAACATTGATAATAGAATCATCTGTTTATTCAGTTGATTAAGATCAATTTTCATCAAAACATCACCAATATTATAATTTAACTTTTTTTGAGGATTCATTTCTTGTTTAATTTTCTTGTTATGCCTCAAATACCCTTTGGTGTTTTTGGAAACCCTATTGGAAAATCAGAGGATGCTAAAAAAAGTATTGAAAAGGGGTCATTTGATGTTTTCCAAATCTATACCTCATGTATAATTGATCCTTACACCATCGGTTGTATGTTGGAGAAAAGGAAACATACTTATTATGTGGATGTGTTTGTTGTGGTTTTTGATATGACCTCTAAGGAAATATAATTTCATAATCTTCTGTCTATGGTAATTGGGAGAAATAGTCCGCTGGGTGGTATGCTTTAGTGGAAATTCCACAAGACCTTTTCAAAGGGGGTTGAGATTTATTTTTTGACAATGAAATATATCTCACCATAGTGTCCAATTATTCCAAATAAGTATCAGTTAAAATATATTTAATAGAATATATACATACATGATGTACTTATCTAATATGTGTTTTACCTCGATTGCCTAATTGTTGAAATTTTTCTGCCATATTTTCATTCAATGCATGTGTTGGTAATGGTGTTTTGTCGAAAAATTCCCCTCCATCTAAGACATTCACTATGATCATCTCAATAGGTTTGATGCCTTCAAAAAAGTACTGGATGAGGAGTTTCTCACTAATTTGGTGGTTAGTAAGGTTGCACACAACTTATTTAATCTCTTATTTTACACATACATTGAATATTCTTGTGATTTCATGATTCCTAGGATATAAATTTGAGTGTAAATGTTCTATTAGGTCAAAAAAATATCTATAAGAAAATATTTTATATATTCATTCAAACCTGTTACATATTCAGTTTATAAATAATGCATCCAATCTTATGTTTTTCTATCAAATGATAATGGTAATTCTATTAGCTTTATTTGATCATCAGATAAATTTATAGTTTTTTTGGGTTGATAAAATGAAATTAAAATCTTTACAGTTTTTTTTTGTCATCACAATATTCTCCATAAAAATTTGGAACATGTTGAATTAACACATATTTCATTTTAATGTATAATTTGAGGATTGGGTATGAAATACAATTTGGATGATAGTTAATGTATCTAGAATCCAATTATTGAATTTTTATATTATGATAATTATTATTCTTTTCATCCATTTGTTTTTGTTTTATATTTTATTTAGAAGTGTTTCTTATTTCAGTGTTCCTAGAAGTGATTAATTCTCTAACTGGTTGAATGTTAAAACATCACATAAACTGAGAATGTCTAAATCGATCACTAAGGTTTTTTCAATATTAGGATTGAGATTTAGGAATTCATAAAGAATATTTCATGTCCTAAATAAAATAAAAAATAAATGATGAAATGTGGACAATAATAAAAAGATAATAATTTTTAGCTAATAATCCACACAAAAAAGAAGGGAAAAATTGAGAAAGGGGAAAGAAGGAAAAAACAAGATAAAAAAGGATAGAAAAAGTAAATAAACAACATTAATTAGTTAAATAATATACTTCCCTCCCATCATATGGTTCCAATTTTAATTGATTGTCCTATGCACTCTAAAATTATGAGTGGTTTTTGGTTTTTTGGGTGCAGTATAGTGGCTAACCATGGTCGTCTCCTAAATAAAGGAGTAATTAAAACAAAATATTAAATGATTTTTTATAAAATATAATAAAATAACATAAACACGCTATTTAAAAGTATGGGGTGTTTTTTATATTAATAAAAGAATAAGAAAATATATCCTTTAAGAAGATTTCATTTTCATCTTTTTTTTAAAAAAATGTGATTGATAAAATTCAATGAGAGGATGTTTTTTAGAAAACTATTTTTAGAAAGAATAATAAATATAACCCTAAATATGCACATAATTATTAATATTTATCAATTATATTAATATCCACTTAATTATTATTCCCTAATTTTTTAACCCTTGAACCCTACGAGAGTTAACTTAACCACAATGATGAAATGGATTGAACCACAGGATATCCTCAGAACATTCAATTATATCACCATGTGTTGATTTCCATTCCCAAGATATCTTATAGTTAGGGGAATATTATGGCACTTTTCCATTCTGGAAAAGAGACTGAAATGAGTTTATTCATTATATTTGAACTCTACTAATTGATCTTATGTGGGATTTTTTTACCTATTAAGATCACGCTCTTATAATTCACACATTACTCAAACTCATGAGTTTTTTGTAAATTTTTCAATTGATTTTTTAGTTTATTTAAATTAAAAAATAAATTCATGTGATGTATTATGTGAATTAAATAATCTCATTGTCTCTAAAAAAATAAGTGAAAAGGTGATAATTTGATCAAATTCAATTGAAAAAATACAATTTCATTGGCGTTGTTGTCATTGTTGAAACATTTTTCATTTGATTAGTTCAGGGAATGGTTATAACCAAATACTGATTCTAATCATGATTTCCATCCCAAATAGGATGATTATAGAAAACGACATTTTAATAAAATAGATAAAATAGCAGAGAAACTAGAAATTTTTTTATAAAAAAATAAATATTACAAAATGAAAATGAGAAGAAGGATTCGATGAAAGAATCATATCTTCAAGAAATCTCTCTATGAATGTGGGGAGTTTCAGAACATCCCTGTTATTGATAAAAATCCTCAATAATTCCAAAACAAAATCACTTAATTAATTGGTTGAACTCCCAAATGAGGTGCACATTGTTCCATTTTTTTTGTAAAAATGGTAAGTGGTTTTGGGATCCTAGATTTCGTGAAAAAGAATTTGTCTTAGGTTTTTGTTGCAAAAAGGAATTTTCAAAACATTTATATAATATAAAATCCATTTTCTTGAATCTTGAGTATTTCCATGAAAATATTTAAAGAAATCTAAAATATGGAACGTGAGATATAGTCAAAATTCTTAATATAACATCTAACTTTGTGTAGATTTAGTAATCTAGGAAGATATGTTCTTATAGGCCCCCATATTAATTAATTGGGATTGTGTTTCTTGATATGAGTTGTATCCCATTGAGTTATAGATTATATCACAAAAGTTTTTTCATTTTCATGCACATATATTTTTGGGACATTTAAAACAGTGTATATATCTCATTGGGATTCTACGTAGTTTGACCCATTCTTATTATACATCATATACGACCCTCCAAATCACCTCCTCATACAATGAAATCACCAAAAAAGAATAATTTAAATTATTAATAGTGAAAAATATTTAATAATTAATTAAATGGGAAGTAATATTTGTTATTATAATTGTAATTTTCAATATAAAACCAGTTTAAATGAGTGGTGTAAAAGTGAAATAAAGTAGTGAATCACGTTGAAATTAGCTACCCATAGATTTATAGATTCCTTCACTACAAATATCCAATTTCAGATAGCTCTTAGATGATGCAAAATCATAAAATTGGACGTATTAATTGGAGTGGTTTGATGAAATAAAAGTTTTTTACATTACACAACCTTGAAGTCCATTAGATCCAGTTCACATGAGACTTCAATAAAAAGGTTTTCGTCAATTAATTCCATAAAATATAATTGGTATTGCCTCCCAAAACCCAAATATTATAAGGGAATAAGCCTCTAAATATGGATCCAAAATGTGAAAGACCTTACATCATACATGAGGTCTATCATAATAGAGCCCACTCATTAGACATAAGGAATGGGGACCATGAAAAACCCCCACGAATGAAATATTTCTCAAGAAATACGTTTCATAACATTCATCATGTATATAAAATCCTTATTACATGATGTTAAACTATATTGGCTCATACATGATGCACGATATTAAACAACACAACTAATGAGGTCCTTGTAGTAAGTCATTAAAATGCATGGTACCCCATCTCCTAAACACATGAAGATAATCTAAATGGAGATGTCCTGGAATCAAGACGTTAAACTGCATAGAATCTCTTTTACTTACTTCATGACATTAAAATTCACATAAAATTACCTTATCGCATGATTTAAAACTACAAAGATACACAATATTACATTTCCTTCAGATTGGGTGATCCTTATCATTTCTGCATGACAATAAACTATATGGAAAATTTCCATAACAGAAAACATTTATTTGCAAGGATCTCAAGAACTACATATGTATTTTTTCTCATTTTTAATGAGATAAGTAGGGATTCATCAATACCTTATCTTGGTCTATCCCACACATAATAAAAAAATCTAAATTCATATCCTTTTTCTCCAATACATGGTGTGTTGAACCCTTTTCATTCCTTATTTTTCACACTGAGCACATATCACATGAGCTTAATAATTTCATTGTGTTCTTCCCCACAAAAATAAGGCACAATAACTTTTTATTTGTTCATCATGGCACAAATTAAAATAATATGAGAGTAATACCTTGAATCCTTCTTGTATGACGTTATACTACATGTTTGATATCCTATGCATGATGTAAAACTGTACACCCTTTTTGAACTCGCCTCAATGGTCCACTATTGTTGGTTTTGGTCTCCTACCACATTATTCGCCACTAAATGATGCCAATATTCATTGTTAATATATATAATATTCATGTTATTTATTATTCATAAACACCATTGTGTATCATTTTACACTTTGAACATTAATTCACATTATGATATGTATTCCATATTAAAATTCACTATTACATGGTACATTTCTGAACACCTCCTAAAATAAAAAATGTTTTTGATTATATTTTCATATCATATTTTCAGGTATCCTATTCTATAAAGTACAATTAATTATTTTGGATCACATGAATATTCACATTGGAAGACCACCATAATTGGCTTTCATGACAACTCATTCATGGAAATGTAAATTGGACATCAGCCCAATAAAGAGACTGGGTAGCCAAGACACTAGCCCATTGATTCTCAATAATCAACTAATGATAGAGGAAATCATTGTGATCATTTCATAAAACAGTTACAAGAGATAATTCGTATGTTTTAATGGATTTCTAGGTTGCCCAAGTGGAAGATGAAATTCTAGGAAAGATTCATCGACCCAAAACAAAATCCCACTGATATAA
This sequence comes from Viscum album, assembly GCA_963277665.1. Lineage (NCBI taxonomy): Eukaryota > Viridiplantae > Streptophyta > Magnoliopsida > Santalales > Viscaceae > Viscum > Viscum album. Next base: position 619,732,702 of record OY728150.1, on the reverse strand, counting down.
TCATATCTAGGAATTGAAAGACTATTTTGGGCTGAACATTTACAGAGAGTTATAAGACATTGGGATCTTCATTTTTCCCTTCTATGTCTCACTCCAATTTTTCCATCTATATGGTCATGTTGGCACCTCTTTTTGGTGGATGCAAGATGGCGGCAACATCGGGTCAAGGGTGGAAAAGTCTCTCCTCCCTTACTTTACACCAACCTAGGACTACAAACATTAATTGATAAGACTTGGAAAGATGGGGACTCGATCGAAGGCTCCCAAAATTTTTATTTAAGGTAGTGGTGTTGGAGGATTTAATCATCTTGGAGATTTTTTTCCATTGTAATGTTATTATGTCTATTTTCATTGTAACGTTCTTCTTTCTCATGTAAGTTGGTCGAATCAACATAGTTCTTAATAAAATTTCATCATTTCCTCTTATTCTATTTTTCTTATTATCACATTGATACCGTTACCTTAAGGTGTGAATTTATTCACACCATTCCTTATGATATTCTTCACACAACGGTGGATTGATTGCTTTCTTTTTATTGTATTTTTACTTCTCCAATTCCTCCCTCATGAGTCTATTTTACGCTTACATTGAAACCATAGAATCAATATAGGGATAAAGATTTTATGTTTCGATCCAATGGAGTATCAAGGGGCTGGATTGGATGTTATTTCTCAATCTCTAAATGTAATATATTTCTTTTACTTGAGTTTCTTTTATTCAAAGTTTTTCTCTCTTCCACTTCCTTATTGAATTTTATCACCCCATTTTTATGAGAAAATAAGATAATATACCTTGGAGTGCTCATGAAATTGAGTATATAAGTGTATAGGTGATTAGCATATGTTTTTTAAGGTGTTTAACTAGTAAGTGATGAGGTTAGTTAGAATTCTTTAAATGAATCTTCCTCGAGTTAATGAAATTGAAATTGTTAAAAAAACGTAATTCATCCAATCCACCCAAAGTGATAACCTAGGATCAACACATTATTTAATTTGAAATAACTTATGTCTCTTAGAGTTTACTTAATCCTATCTAAAATCAACCCAAGTTGGCCACTTCATAGCCCAAAACAATCTTTAGAATGTAAGTCTCTATATTATTCTTCTTAGGTCTCTGAGGATTCGACAACCTAAGATTAACTACAAGTGACCTCTTAAACCTAAATACATGGGTAAATTTGGGTGAGACAAAATTCTTCTGTTATCACTGGGGACCTAAGAAAGTTATCATAGACACTATCATCCTTTTCTCACCTATTATTCTCTATTATCAGCACCACTTCTATGCTATCACCCCAATTTCACTCTTATGGACTCCCATTTTGATCAAATCCAAACATGGAAACCCTCTCCCTTATTTGAGTACCCCACACAAAGTGTGATGTACAATTTCTATACTAGTTTGTACTTGTGGGAAAATAAAAATCAAAAACAATTTTTAAACTCCTATGATCAACAAAACATCCCAACTTATGATGACTTTCAATCCCAACAAAGTCAATCTAAACATCCTCCAATGCAATTCCAACAATATTATCCTCCTCCTAGAGACGACCATTTGGATCATCCGCTATCCCATACTAATCCAAAACCATGACATGAGAAGTTGTGTTAACAAATGTAGATAATTACTTCTGATGTTTTATACTATAGATTAGAACTACAAAGAATTAAAACAGTTATGGATCACATTCCTAGTCAGGTTGTCCATTCATCATCATTAATAACAGATTATTTTCTCCCAAAAAACACACATGAAATTATTAAAGAAACAGACCTACGAATTAGGATAGATGAATAATATCAAGGAATTGTTGAAGGGTCTTCAATCAGGAGGAAATTTAATTTTTGGAGTTAAAAGAGTATAATTTGACATCATGGATAGAGTGTCAAGATTATAGCCCCATTGATGATATTTTAGAAACTGCAATCACTGAACCATTGGGAGAAATCACAGGCATTGAATCCATACTCATCCCTAAAACTAATATTTCTAATTTTTTGGTTGAATCATCTATCAAAGGGCACCAATTCTATTGAGGAATTTAGAAAACGAAACTGAGTTGGATTCAAAATCTCAACCTGTGACTGAATTCCCTATCCAAACTGAGCTAAAAAATATTATCCTTCCTTCCCCACTCAAGTATCCCTTTATAGGGTATAAACATGACCTTTTATTTTTAATTAATGATTCTACTTAAACCAAAGAAAGTTGGAATGATCATTGATGTCTTAGGAAAGACTACAGAGGAAACTAGATCCACCATTTCTGATATTCCTTGGATTTACCATCTCATTTTAGAAAATAGGATTCTGAATGAAACAAATTCTATACATAGAATAAATCTCAACCTAGTAGAATTGTTGAAACGTGAGGTCTTTAAAATGTTGAAAGTTGGTATTGGGTATGTATAGGGGTTTCAAGTCGAGCTAATGATGTTAAACAAAAGCGTTTCACGGGAAGCAACCCGTGGTTTTCATGGTTCCAATCATTATGAATCATCTTTATTTATAAAGTACAATAAATAAATAAATTGGATATTTAAAAAAATAATTAATTAATTAACTCTGAATATGATAGTACCTTATACAGGTGATCTATTCTTCTATTATGAGTACGGATGGGTATGAAAGGGGGTCGCGATATTCATTTGTGTCACGTGGTGTGATCCATGAGTAATACCTTACCAAGAAATTTAAAAAGAAGACAATGTATCATCAGTTCATTTTATTTTTATGTGTTTGTAGGTTAAAATAAAAATACAAAATAATAATAATAGTAATTTTAAAAAAATAATTAAAATTAAATGTCATAGGTCATGTGGAAAAAACCGTCACAAACGATGAAGCTACAGGGACTCGAACTCAGGACCGAAGGGATACAAAGGGATGTGCTTACCATTGACCCACAACTTATTGTGCTTCCTTATTCAATAATTTTTTTATATATACATATATATTTTTTATATTATATGAATAAATATATATATATCTATATACATTTTTTTGTTTGTTTTTTTTCTTTCCTTTTTTCACTAGGGAACTCTACATGTGACATGGATATCAAAGGACTAAATTGGAGCAGCAAGAACTTCAACTTCAACCACCAGGTGACTTCATTCCATGGTCCCCTTTTTTCAAATTCATTTTATAATTCCACTAATCTACCTCCACCCCCTTCATAATTATATTTTCTTTAAACACTTGAGACAGTGTTATTATATGTTGGGGGGTGAAAATAATGAAAAAAATCATTAATTTTGCGTGTATAAAAAATGTGTAGATGGAAAAACTACGTTAATAATGAACATGATAATACACATTTAACACTTGGAAATTGAATATCAAATAATTTAGCATGCCCTGATTCTAATTTTAATTCATGTATAATTTCATGATCATATATTTTGGAAAGTGTGGCTGTCTAATGTGAAATTTCATCATTTATTTTTCATCTAAATAAAAAAAGATCACAACGCACGTACTTTGGATAGTGGGGTATTAGTTTTAGTTCATGGGGTCCCCCAAATAAATTTCATAGGTTTTGTGATCATTTTAATTTTAATATGACTATTCAATAATAAAAAAATAAAAAATCAATTTGCACGTAGATCAATGAAATGACCTAATGTGTAGCTTTCGGCACATGGGGACAATACTCCATAGTTTTCTAGCACAAAGTGTGTAAATTTATATCTACTTGTGGTAATTTGACTTTTTTTTACTAATTTAACTCGAGAAGATGCCCAAATATGTGGGCTTCACTTGGTGCCCTGAGGTCTTTGAGCTTGGGAGTTATTGTCAATGTCTTACTACATTGGTTGACTCTATTGATTGCAATTTCAATTACCATGGAAAAATTGAAAAAAAGAAACAATACAAAAATATATAATTTTTTTAATACTTATCATAATATTGAAATGTGATTCCACTTAGATCTTTAATCATTTTCCCCATGACTGGAAATGAACCCCCATGCCTTTTGTGACACACAACACATAATCATACTTTATTGAAATTGGATGAAATGTGGCGATGAATTTGATCAAAAGAACGGGCCAGGGAAAGGAATATTCAAATGAAAAAATCTTGTATTTAAATATTTTAATGGGTTTCATGATTATTTGGTATAAGGGTTCTTGGAGATCAATGTGTATTAAAATGTTTTTGGAAAAGGGAATATGAATTTCATATTGTTGAGATACATTTTTCTCGAGACTAGAAAAACTCAAGATGGGGGGTGTGATAAGCAACTAAATGAGGATAATATTAATTTTTAATATATATAATAACCATGTGAGTTATTATTCATAAACACCATTTTAGTTCATTTTACACTTTGAACATTAATTCACATTATGATTATAATTCCCTCTTAAAATGCACTTTTATATGGTACATTATTTAACACCTCCTAAAATACAAAATGGTCTTTCTTTATTTTCATATTATAATTTGAGGTATCCCATTATATATGGAACAATTAATTATTTTGGTGCACTTGATGATTCACATTGGAAGACCAACAAAATGGGATTTCATGCCAACACATTTAGGGCAAAGTAAACTGGACATCAGCCCAATAAAGAGACTGTAGTGGCCAGGATACAAGCCCAATGATTCTAAAAAATTAACTGAATATATAATAAATCATGGGGATCATTTAATAAAATAGTTACAAGAGATAATTCGAATGTTTTAATGGAGTTCTAGGAGGCCCATTTGGATGATGGAATTCTGGGCCAGATTATGTGGCCCAGAAAAACATCCCACCAATGTAATCATATCATAGAAACCACAACTTATTTTGGTCTAAAAGTTTATAGAGACATAAAATACATCTAGGGATTCATTTCTCTCTTCTATTTCCCACTTCAATTTATCCATCTATATGAATATACTGGCTCTAGTGTTCCGTGGATGCATGCAAGATGCAACTTCGTGTCAAGGGTGGAAAAGTCTCATCTCTCTTACTTTCCACCACCATAGGCCTACCACCATTAATTGAAGAGACTTGGACAGATGGGGGATCGACCCAAGGATCCAAATACTCCTATTTAAGGTAGTGGTGTTGGAGTATTTAATCATCTTGGATCTTTGTTATCATTGTAATGTTATTATGCTGATTTGTCATTTTAACGTTCTTCTTTCTCATGTAAGTTGTTCAAATCACATTAGTTCTTAATAAAATTTATCTGTTAACACTTATTCTGTTTTTCTTATTATCACTATGATATTGTTACCATATGGTGTGAATTTATTCACACCATACCTTGTGATATTCTTCACACGACGGTGGAGTGATTGCTTTTTTTATTGTTATTTTTACTTCTCCAATTCCTCCCTCACGAGTCTACTTTCTGCTTCCATTAAAACCATGGAATCAATGGAGGGATAACTCTTTTATGGGTTGATCCAAGGAAGTATCAAGGGTATGGATTGGATGGTGTTTATCAATATCTAAATGTTATTGATTTATTTTACTTTATTTTCTTTTATTCAAGGATTTTCTCTCTTCCTCTTCCTTATCGAATTTTATTTCCCCACTTTTATGTGGTAATAAAATCATTTACCTAGGAGTACTCATGAAAATGAACCTGAATGTTTATAGGTGATTATCATGAATTTGTGAAGGTGTTTAATCATTAATTAATGTGGTTAGTTTGAATTCATTAAATGAATCCTACATGAGTTAATAAAATTTAAATTGTTTAAAAAATGGAATTCACCAAATCCACCCCAAGTAAAAACCTCTGACAACTAATTATTTTAATTTTAATTCACTTTAGTCTCATAAAGTTCACTTAAAACCATCTAAAATCAACCCATTTTGGCCACATCATAGCCAAAAACAGTCTAGAGAATCTACATGTCTATAGGTTTCTTCCTAGGTCTCTGATGATTCGACAACCCAAGCTAAACTACAAGCGACCGTTTAAACCTAAAATATTTGTTAAATTTTGGAGAGACCACCAAAACTATAATCAAGGACTCCGTGTGGATTGATTCCTGACATCAAAAGATAATTTGTGACGCCTAAACATTTAATCATGGTTCCAAAAACAGAAAACAAAAAAATTCATATCAATATGCATATAAACTGGTCATGTGTAGAATGGTCATTCATTGAGAACTATGTGTGGAATGATTCATAAAATTATAGGATACACAGTTACACTATAATTATGATCCTCTATTCAATCCTCCATACCCATTTTCACATCCAGAGGCCAACATCCTTGTCATGTTACATTAAAATATACAGCTCCTCTAGTACCATGTGTGGCTTGATTCCTATCATCACATGATACATACTGACTCTATGATCTCTAATATTGGGACCAAATACAACAATAAACAAAAACAATGATTGAATTTATGTAGAGACCCGACATACGTAGAGTGTTTCATTCTTCATAACTATGGGTTTCATGATTCATGTCATCATGGAATATATAAGAATCCCAAATCTCCAATCATGGGCCTAGATAAAACATCCAATGGAAGAAATTCCCATCATTAAATATATTTTAGGCCATCATACATTTTTTCCTATTCTAGAACTGCATGTGGCTTGATTCATGTCATCAAGGGATACACAGTGACACTCAGATCTCCAATCAAGGTCCCATCTACAAAAATAAATGGAAACAATTCCCATCTTTACATATGTTATAGAAATGGATAGACTGTTTCCCATTCTAAAACTATGTCAGGACTGATTCATGTCAACATGGGATACAATGAGACGGTCAGATTTCCAAACCTTAACTGAAATACAACAATCAATCAAACCAACGACCAATTTTATATATGGGACAAAACTGTGTAGATTTTTTCCCATTCTTAAACTACAATGGTCTTGATTCCTTTCATTGTGGGATACATAGTCATTCTAGAATCAACAATTTTGGGCCCAAATATAAAAAACAATGAAAATAATTATCCCCAAAAAGCAAAGAGGCTGAGTTATAAAAGATTTTTTTTGAAATGTACAATACATATCTGCACAAGACATTCATGTGTATTCAATATATCTTGTACCATTTTTCACATTTGTTCCCATGTCCTTACCACACTATGTTAAACTAAAATTCAATTATCCTAGTTGCATGACATGAAAACTACACAAAAAACATCCTTAACCCATGATGATAAACTATATAGAAAACATCCCCACAACGTGACAATAAACTGTGCAAAAAAAGTCCTTACTGTATGATGATAATATGAACGGAAGAAAAATCATCCCTACTACCTAATTTCAAACTATACAGATCATCATTCATTAATATTCCTTAATAAAATGAACAAGAGATCATTTCCTCAATAAGCTAGAGTACAAGGTGGATACATCATCAATTAATCACCCGAATCCAAAAATCATACTTCATGAATCGACTACCTCAAGGTGCTAATAACCTTCTATGTTACTCGGAAAGGATACCCAACATCAAGTGACCATCTGTTTAGCTATAGAAGTATGTCTGTGTATCTTGTATATGGGCCTATGGTTTTCAACCAAATGGGACAGTCTGAAAAAAGTGATTTCTAATACTTGTGAGCCCTAGAATAATAGTTACTGAACTCAACAACTTAGTGTGATATTAACTACTCCCAGTATTATTTTCCCATATCAGAACTGATGAAATAAAAACCTTGATCCATGATTTACATAATTTTCATCTCCTTCTGAGAAGGATGTTGTGGTACTCTTGACCATGGGTATCCTAATTATTCTATTTTCTATCATCCCAAATTTTAGGTCCAAGAGTAACATGACCATAAATTGACTATACATTTCTCAATGATGTATAAACATAAAATCTATCCTATAATGGTCCAAATTAAAAGACCCTGAAATGATAGAGAAAGAGTCACAACACTTTTCTGGGTGAAACCCCGCAAATAGAGGCCTAATAAAAAGTGATGTCTTTTCTAGATAAACACTTCATCTCTAGTGTTTATGAAAAATTAGGGCACAAATGAATAGGGAATATAGCTCTATGGGGAAACTATATATCCCTACTAAAAGACATGTTATTCTTTCTAAAACACATGTTTATAGAAAATGTGAATGTACTGATATTTCACATCTCTTCAAAATGAGAATATTATTACTAGGTGGTGACACAACTTTTATGGTGCCTAAGACCATCTTCGATATTACACATTCTAGAAATAACACTTCATGATTTCACTGCCTTAGATCACCATAAATCATTAATGGTTCTTTTCAAAGGATACTGATCATCATGGGACCCCTTTCATTATAATGCATGTAAGCCTAGGGCTCCTCCATATGTGCTTATGGTCATCAACCAAATGCATCATTTTGGAAAAAGGGATTTATATTCTTTATGACCCATGAAACCACTGTGTAAGAATAGAAAACCTCATTATTTTTGGTTTATTCCCAATATAATTTTCATGTATCATCCTCATAACCTATGCTCTTTGAACCATGATGTAAAATTTTCATACCAAACTATTGAAGTTGATTCGACATACACGATGTTCTGTCACCGTGTTTTGTACCCTTTACCATTTCTAAAATTTAACACTCAATTCCCATCCTTTTATGGACCTCACCAAAATTTTCAAAACCATAGGACTTAGGGATTGAGCATCACAATTATGATTTGAACTATAATAGGGTTCTAGAAACTGTTCAGGATAGCATTCCTCCCATACCCAAATTTTTTGTCTAGATGTTTAATTATTTTCTTGACCATGATATCAACACATAAGGAATTTACATTAGAACTGTAGTAATTTCCTCCCTTCGAGAAACAATTTTCAATCATTGGGAGCCTTGGAAACACCCTCAGAAAACCTAGAATCTCTGGGTGTTTCAATTCATCCCCGATAGGTCTGCCCCAATCCCATTCTAATGAACTCAATATTTTGGGTCATGACTTCCATCACCCATATTAAAACTATCTAAGAGGGCCTAGAATCCCTAGTATTTCTCCCTCAGCCAATAGTATCCCTATAAACATTCCAAAACCATTGTAAAAGAGTGGATATAGCTATGTATGGAAATTATACAGATACATAAGGGCTTTGAACTACAGACCAGATGCATCTCATCCTTGTAAGAAGGGTTCTCTGATCCTTGTGTGCCTCATTAACACAATGATAGAACACAACTCTCCTGGGTGTTTTGGGTTATTCTGAGAAATTATTTTCCAAATTCCATGATCATAAATCATGTCTGATATAAAAGACCCCAAACTATTGTGATATAACATCTGAGCTAAAATACAAAAAACTATTGGAGTAAAATGTTCTATCTAAAAGAACCGAAAGTAAAATCATAGAATGTATGACCTAAAAGACCAAAAACTACAACAATAAGAGGCCTGAAGTAAAAGAACCAAAAATACAGTGAAATAAGGACTGAGATAAAGTACCATAAACTACATAAATCTAAGGTATGAGATAAGGAACCAAAACAACAACAATATAAGGTCTGATCTAAAATACCCAAAACTAGAACAATAGAAGGATCAAGATAAAATACCTTAAACTAATGTTATATAAGGCCTAATATAAAAAACATATACTAAATTAATAGAAGGATATAATTTAGAGGCCCTAAACTACAGTAATAGAAGGTATGAGATAAGGGTCCCTTAACTACAATAATAGAAGGTCCGAGATGAAAGACCCTAAACTATAGAACTACATTGATTTAGTCTGCAAGATTTAAAAGGCTTGAAAGGTCTCCATACTTCATTATTCATGTTATTCACTACAGAACTTTTGGATTCGGAAAAATAAATATTACAATACCTATGGGATATATATTCAATCCACATGTCTCTTTGTAAAATAAGTGATCTAAATATAGCTGGAGAAGATATATCAATAATGAATCGCATGTAGGAGGGAATTCATGAGAACTTATCAAGAATAATATATTAGAATTTAAAAAATCAAGTAAATGTATTTATATTTACTTGATATTAGGAAAATTATTGGTATTATTTTTGATTCATAAAATTTCATATCAATAAAAATTAATCCATATCACAAATAAAGAAAAACTGGAAAATATAATGTAATATTCAGAGAATAAATTCATTCATATAGAGTGTGAGAGGAGGAATCACCTTTCAATGTGTCTCTAAGAATCCCAGATAAATAGAGTGTATATAAATGGTTGAATGATAATCAGATTTGATCATTTGAGCTGGAAATGTTAGCTAGAGTCTAGTTTGAAGCGTCAATTAAATGCTATAGTGATACATACATTGCCTCTTCTACTACTTCCCATGGATGGAAAGTATCAACTAAAGTAGTCATCTCATCATGTATCTTTTGTGCTTCTTCCATTAGGGATAATGAAATTTAAAGGTCATACCTTAGGAGGGATATTATTTTATCATATCTTCAAATAATAATTGTTCATACATCCATATGGGCTTCCAATTTGGATTTTACCTGGAGACCCAGCTCTATTGCCACTGAAGCCTCCTTCATCTACTCAACATGGAGGTCCTTGTTAGTAAAATCGTGTATTCCCCACTCATTGGGGCCAAATACTGCAAATATAGGAAAATTGTCTTCATGGTTTTGTTCAGTGGATGTCGATCAAAACCACCCACCACAATCATTAAATAACTGATGACGTATTCTTCTTGGTTATGAATTTTTTCCAAATGGGTTTTAGTAATCATGGATTAAATCTTATTAGAAATAACCCTATGTTGTTTCTAGTACATGGTGACTCATGGGATGAGCATAAAATAAGGATGAATATAAAAATCATCTAGAAAATAAATAGATAATTATGCCTCATATACTCTACTGTCAATCAAGTCATCAATCATCGTTTATACTGAAAGGATGATTTCCATGAAAGATTTGGTCACACTATCTGGATGGTCATCATAAGAATGTGGATACATCCTTGAAGTCTAACCCAAGTCATGTATGAACTCATGGATTTCCACATAACTTGGGGTTTGTATAAAAAACAATTATCTACATGTCGAACCAATCGGCTCAGCACACCATTCAGATAGGATGCTATCCATTTCTGGGCATAATACAGATTAAGGAATGTGGGAACATTGGTATATGGATGAATGATCACAACATCAGTGTATTCACAAGACAAAATCATCCAAAACTAGAGGTTTATTCTAGGATATCATACTCCCAGTACTCCATACAGATGAAGATGGGGGGCCCTATTTGTGCATCCAAACTAATGATCAAAGTGATAAGGTGTTTATAGATGATAGATGATCAAATCACCTATCCTAGATAAAATAAATCCATCCCAAAAAATGATCTTGGTTGACATTTCATATAGGGTGTTGTAGCTATTGTCAAAAATAATCTCAGTCGATGCTTGATAAGGGGGTAGAAAAAGATTTAATATTGGCCCATCATATTTACAAACTCATTAGATCCTGATGAAATAGCTCCAAACCTTGATATTTTCATCAATATTGGATAAGAAAAGGCATCAGGTATCCTGATGGTGTTTTTGTATTCCAATAAATTGAAATGAACCCATTTATCAAAAAAAATATATATTGAAAGGACCACATATCCTATAGGGGTGTTTCCTAGTTGGATGAGTCCTATTAGTTGTTGTAGGAAACAATTGTTTGTCACTACCAGATTAAGGTTTCATCCCTCTTTTAGAAATACTTCCATTACCATTGTGCTGAAATGGACCCATGTACATGCATCCCCAACTAGGAAAATCCATCCGACCAAAACATAGACACAAATTCCTCTGACCTAAGGGTCAGAATTACCTTTGACTTCACTCGAAATCTGAAAGAAATATGATCGTCATCCTCCAAAATTTCCAAATATGATCCGAAACTATCACAAATTTGATTGGAAGGCAACTGATTGGGGGGGATAGAGGATGTCCTAACACTACTATGACAAAATAAAATGTAGATCTAGTCTTTTAAAGAGATATAATAACACATGGAAATCTCCTTTCTTATCTTCTCATTAACAATGGTGAGCATGTCACATGCTAATATTGGTGTCTAAAAATAGTTTCGGACTCCCCAGTTTTAAAAATCTAAATCATGTTTAGATATCTTTTGATAATCCCAAATAATTTCTATCCATATATTAATTATAATTTCAAAATTATGACATCATGCTATTGAGTTGATATGAATATCAAAATGATCATATCATATCATTGGAATCACTTACTCGATGTTTATTTATGTTTATAAATGTTTAACAATGATTAATCTTGATACTAAATCAATCTAGAAATGATATGCATAGAAAAAATACTTTATAAGCAATTGAGTTTTTGAGTCACTGATATAGACAAAGCTACTGATAAATAAAGTTCACTGATATACCAAGCCTTCTGTTATACAAAAGGTCACTGAAATATAGTCTAACGATATAGACAGATAGCTAACGATACAAAGTCACCAGTACATGTAGCTACTGATTGAAAGAGCTACTAAAAAAAACAGCTACCGATATAAGGAGTGGTACCAATAAAAGAAGTTACTAGTATGTGGGGCTACCGATAGGAGGAGCTACTGATACAAGCGATCTACTACTACATAGAGTCAATGAAACATAAAGCTACCATTACAGAGAGTGACAACTACTGATACATGACCTACCGATACAATTCCACTATAATAAGTTCACTGATACAAAGAGCTACCGATGGAAACCAGTCATTGTTTCTCTAAACTATATTTCTGATTGATTATTAGCAACAATCATATTTGGTGATTTTAATGAAACTGTTATCAATTAATGATGTGTGTTGGAAGTCAGGGAACTGTACCCCGTACCTACATAAGTAATCATGCCTTATGTAGGATATTAATTAATGATGTTTTTTGGATTTTATGGAACCGTACCTCATACCTGTAGAAGTAATCATTATTTATGTCAGACCGCATGAGATATAAATAGAAGATCAAATATGTGCATAAAAATAGATGCACGAAGAGTCGTATGTCATAGATAAAGGAATAGATACATGAGAGCCTCAAAGAAGAACATTACTGGGAGTTGAAGGGAATTTCTATGCTACAAAGATTACTTCAATTTCAAGAAAAACACTCATACCTGGAAGTCAAGAAACAGAACCACGATACTCTATTTTCTAGAAAAATTCTAGAGAAGGGCTCAAAAAACATCTTGTCAATCCAAAAAGGAGTCTAGATCAGCATTGTCATCACATAAAGCTTTCCAAACACATCTCAACCTTATTAGCTCTATTGTGATTTGTTTATTTACATTTCTAGCAGTGTGTGTTCTTCTATTTATCTTAAACACACATTGTCTCCTAAGAATAACTAGAGTATATCTAAAATACTCACTCAAACTTTCTAAACCTTCTTGTGTCCCACTGTGAATTGTGGTAGAGGTCAAGTGTGGCCTTGATAGAAATTTTTCTATTGTTATAGTTTTTCCCACGTAGAACTGTGGTACGGGTCTTAGTACTAGGATAGTCTCAGTACTATTGTTTACCCCGATCCAGGGTGTGGATAAATGTTTTATATAAACTGTTTGAGAGGAATAAGTCTAGGTTGAGACTGAACATCATGGTTAAAACCGTTGTGCTTCTTATTTCACCTTAAACTATTTTCACTATTCTGCTACTAATTACTTTGAAATAAAAATATGTTTTAAAGTAACTCTAATACTTGAACTAGAAAGTGTTTGTAATTATTGTTAGCCAGTATGTCAGTTTCAAATGCTAACTTAATATATAGATTAAATTAACTAATAAATAATCAATCTTTGTGAAACTAATTGAACACTTATAATCTTTATAAATTCACTACAGTTTAACAAGTTTGTTAAATTGGGGGTTTTTATTAAAAATATTTTTATTTATAAATTTTTAATAGGAAATCAATTCACCCCCCCCCCCCCCCCTCTTTAGTATCATCTCAGACAACATTTGGTTTCAGAGCTTTGTTGATAATGGTTTCCAAAACACTCTGTTTTTTAACTGTGATTCAAGTTATATTTTAATGATCATAAATATTTGTTAATTCTAAATTTTTATCTCTTTAAATATATTTTCTAAAATCTAATTATGGATAATAGATTAGAAGGTGCAGCTACCAACATTCCATCATTCTTTAATTGTGTTCATTATGCCCAATGGACAATCTAAATGAAAAATCATTTAGAAAGTATGGGATTTGACATTTGGACTGCTATAGAGTATGAGTATGATATTCCAAAGTCTGCTAGAACTACATGGGATGATCATACAAAATCTGATTACAATAATAATTTTAATGCAATGAATGTTCTTTACTACTCTATAAGAGATGAATAGTTTTCCATAATTTATGGTTGTAAAACAGGACATGAAATCTGGGATACTTCGGTTATTTCTCATGAAGGAACAACCAATGTGAAAGAGAAGTGATTAATCACTTAAACTATTAAATATGATAATTTTAAAATGAGTCCTAATGAACCTATTTCTGACATGTATCTCAGGTTCAATGAAATTGTTAACACTATGAACTCATTGGGTAAAGTTGTTCTAGAAAAGGAGCAAATCATGAAAATACTCAGATGTCTGTCAGAAAGATGGAGAGGCACATCGAATTAAATAAGAGAATTGTGTGATATAAGTTCACTACCTATTAAAGAACTTATTGGTAAGTTGATGATGTATGAAGAAGAGATGAAGGTAAAAAAAGAGGAATATGATGAACCTAAGAAGAAGTCAGTGTCATTTTACACTACTGCCTCAAACAGCAAGGACAAGGAGAAAGTTCACATACCTATCGAAAGCTCAACAAGTGAATGTTCAGATTCTGATAGTGATGAAGTGATGGCTCAAATAGCCAGGAGATTCAAGAAATTCTTTAGGAAGAAGAAATTTTTCATAGAATTAAATTATAAGGGTAATTATGACAAACAAGGTAATTGGAAGAATGGATGAAAGCTGATTAAGATGATGAGATAGTCTGTTATGAATGTAATAGGAAAGGACATGTTAAGGTTGACTGTCCAATATTGATGATTGAGAAGAAATATGATTATAATGACAAAAAATATAAGAAGGCTATGAAGGAAACATGGGTTTCTTCGGAAGAAAACACAAGTGAGTATGAGGCTTCTGATTCTGAAAAGAATCATGCGAACATGTGTTTCATGACTAAAACATCTTGGGTAAATGTCTCCCCTATGCGGAATGATAACTATTCTGGGAATGAAATTGATTCAAATAATGATGATAATATGTCTAAATCTATATTATTTTAATACTAAAATATGTTAGAAGATACTTGTAATGATATGAAAGATAAGTACAAATCATTAAAGAAACAATATGCCTTGACTAGTAATATTAAATCTGATCTTAGTATATAAAAGGAAAATAATGCTCAACTGTTAAAGGATAATTTAAATTGTCCAATGAGAAACTTAGAAAAGACATATAGAAGTTCACAAATGGAAATAATACACTAACTCAAATGTGTGGAATAAAAATTGCACCAAATTATACTACTGGTTTTGGATACCATCCTGGATAGAGACAGTTTGTTAAGAATAAATTTATTCCAAAAACTGAATAGTTTTCTGCTAGTTCCAGTTTAGGAAATTCAGAAGCTTCATATAGATATTCATATTCTACTACTCCAAAAAGAATACATTATTAAAAATATTTTAAATATGTTAATTATAGGAAACATGTTTGAAAAATATGGGTTCCTAAGGTTTTACTTTCTAACCTGTCTGGACCAAAGAAAATCTGGGTACGAAAATCATTTTCTGTTTAATCCTGTTTTATAGGAGACCTACTTGAATAGTTCTTGTAGGAAGATATGGTACTTGGACAGTGGATTCTCATGGCATATGACGGGAGACTGCTCATGTTTTAAGAGTTTAATCATGTTTGATAGAGGGAATGTCACCTTTGGTGATAATTCAAAATGAAAAATCATTGGCTTAGGCCAGGTTGGTAAAAATGATTCAATTTTAATTTCTAAAGTATTATTTTTTGACGGACTAAAATACAAACTGTTAAGAATTTCTCAATTGTATGATGATGATTTTAGTGTTAAATTTGAAAATGATGCTTTCCAGGTATTTGATTCTAAAAATATTTTGGTATTTAATGCTTTAAGAAATGAAAATATATATTCTGTAGATTTAAATTCTTTATCCAAACAAAAGGTTAATTATTTAAATTCCTTTCATAAAGAATCTTGGCAATGACATATAGGATTAGGAATCTGCAATTTTTATTCACTTAGGAAACTGAATAAGAAAAATTTAGTTTGAGACCTTCCCATAAAAAAATTCCCAAAAAAAAGATTATAATCCCTGTCAAAAGGGAAACCAACATAAAGTTTCGTTCAAATTAATGAAATAAGTTTCAACTTCTCAACCTCTCGAGTTGGTTCACATGGATTTGTATGGACCATCTAGAATTTCTAGTTTGAATGCGAATCACTATGTTAATGTTCTTGTAGATAACTTTTCTAGATATACTTGGGTATAATTTCTTGTTCACAAAAGTGAAGTTTTTTTCCTATTTCATTAATTACTCCAAGTCTATAGAGAAACTTAGATGACTTAAGATTAAGACATTGAGAAGTGATCATCGTCGGGAGTTTGAAAATCATGATTTTGAAACCAATTGCTCAAATAATGGCTATTTTCACAATTTCTCTACCACGGACACCTCAACAAAATGGTGTAGTAGAAAGAAGGAATAGAACCCTTCAAGAAATTGAAAGTACTATGTTTAATGAGTATGACTTGCTTATTTACTTTTGGGAAGAATCTGTAAATACATCTTGTTATATTATAAATAGAGTCTTTATTAGACCTGTTCATAAAAAGACCCCTTATGAACTGTGGAATAATAGGAAGGAAAAAGTTAGTTACTTTAGAGTTTTTGGTTGCAAAGTATTTATTCTCAGTACTAAATATAATATTAAAACATTTTATTGTAAAAGTGATGAGGGAATCTTTCTTTGTTACTCTATAGCCAGTAAGTCTTATAGAGTCTTTAACAAAAGAACCAAATGTGTGGAAGAATCAGTATATGTCAAATTTGATGAAACTAATCTGCATGAACCTATGTCTTCTCCTGAAAATCTTGAAGAAGATCTGTTTATTCTAGACCTTAATGATTGAAGTACTGAACCTACTGCAAAAACAAGTAATTCTAGAAATTTTCCAGAACCTGATTCTGTTGGAATCAAACCTACAGAAGAACCTGAATTCACTAGTCCTACCTTGACAAGACCAACTAGGATTCTAAAGAACCATCATGTAGATGTTGTTGTTGGAGATTCTGATAGAGGAACACAAACTAGATGTAACACCCCAAGATTTCAGAGTGTGTTATTTCTTTAAAATAATACAATAACTTGCACTACACGCAACACTGAGTTCAAGCACACCATGAATTACCAAAAAATCCGTTCAAAAGAGTTTATGAATAGTATTAACTAAATTTTAAACTTTATATAATCCTTATAATTTTAGAATCCATATTATGAGTTTCTTAGACATAATACAAGAACAGATTCATTTTCAGTATTGCACTTTTATCAACTTTTAATAGTGAAACCTTTTTAAATACAATATTTTAAACTTTTTGACTAAATGGGGACATCAAAAAAATTTAAAATGAAACATCCCAAGCTTCCACGGTACGCTTTCCTTTGAATAATACAGTAGCGTGTGTTGTACGCAACTTCGAGTTCTAACACACAACAACCAATCAAACTAGCCGTTATGAGTAGTAATACCTAATTTTTGAAATTATATATATTTTATATTTTAGAATGTACTTCATTTTTGGATTCGGAATATCGAATTTAGCCTAAGGTGAAATTTTGGTACATTTCGGATAACTTTCATATTTTGATGAATAGTGAAAATTACTAAATTTTTATTAAAAACAACTTTTTTAATCAAAATAATTAATAGTGATAAATTATGAATTTAAGTGGTTTTAAAGTATATTTAGAATATATTTTTACCATTTAATATAATTTTGGTCATTGGACATAATTTTACAATTAAACCGAACATAAACAGGTGTCAATCTTTTGATAGTTATTATCTCTTAAAAACACGCTTTTTGTTTTGACAGCGGGAATTAATTTTAAATTAATTTTTGCCAATTATGTGTTTTGAATTTAGAAAAATGGATTCCATATTTGGAATCAGGATTTTCAAATTGTGTAAATAGGTAACTTTTATTTTTAGACATTTTGAATAATTACTGCGGTAAAAATTTTATTTACCATGGTTAAGGGTAAAGCCGGTAAATAAGGGTTAAAAAATAATATTATAATAATACTAAATTACCCTAAAACGTGTTCTAACCTTATTGGTTGATACATGTTCGACCATAGGCATCTTTGGGTCGATTTTGGGACCCCATGGATCCACTTGTAAGTGATAATGACACTTTATTTTAATTAAGTTAAAATGAATACAAAAATGACACAAGCATATATCTTTTAGAAAAACAATTGTTACATAGGGTTATATATGTTGGATTTTAGATTATAAATATTCATTAGAAATATAAAAGGATTTCCTACATAATGATATTTTATTTATAATTTTTAGACATTAAATAATTTATTTTATTTATGACACAATGATGATGGAGTAATTACTATAATAGTGAAAAATTAAAATAATTGATATTATAAATACCCAAATAAATATAATATGAAACTTTTAATGAATTAAACTGATTTTCTAGGATAATATGATATATTAGGATTGATTTAATTTACTTTGTTCAAAGTAATCAATCTGTTATGAGTTTCACAAAAATCAACTATTGAACAGTGTCAAAATTGATATAAAAGAGTTCTAAAAACAAATATTATATTATTAATTGATATTAAATTCCTAAAAATATAAGGTTCGTCCAAGAGACTTATATCATGATATTTTAATCATTAATGGACCACTTGGGGGTCGGTTGGATGTATGTAGTAATTTTATTAACCATATTATATAAAAATACAGAGAGACATTGTAAAAGTGAAACTAATTAACTTAGAGTTAAAACTTAAAGATAAGGTTAATATAAGTACCCAAACCTGTCTAAATTCTATTGGTTGAGTTTTTTTCGACCCATACCCACCTTAACCGTTGAATAATCAACTTTGGATCCATTAGAAACCGAATATGAATTTATTATAAATTAATATTTCTAGCTTTTCCAAAGGTGCCCCTCACCCCTCTTATAAAAGGGCACTCCTCCTTCTCATTTCTTCACACCTTAAAAGCCTTTTGGTTCGGCCAAACTCTGACCAAATACTCCCCCAACTTCCCTCACTACAACGTAGGGGCCTTAGTTTGATCAGAAATCCAACCTAAGGAGCCCTTTTGATCAAATCAAAAGGAAGAACCCGAAGAAGAGGTAATGATTTCCCCACCCTTTTCTAAGTTCATTTCTTCTTCCACTTCTTCTTCCTTTGTTGTTACCATTCTAAAATAATAAATCCAGTATAATATATATACTGTGATGTTATTATAAATATGGTACAACCATATTCAGTATTCTACCCACCCTTTGAATAACATGTCACCATACGTGCGTACGTACGGCTTACCGTCTCCACGTCGTGGTGTAATTGTTATTCAATATAATATTATTTGGATGGGTATAATAATGATGTGTAACTCATGTAAATAATAAATATAACATGTTAATGATTCTGTATATATGATATACCATCCATTTATATATTATTTTAATATCAAAAGAATGATATTGTCGCTCGTGCGTACGTACGGACTACCGTCTCCACGAACGCGATGAGATTCGTTCTCCATCGTATCCATTCAAGTATAATTATCATTTGATGATTTAAAAAATGTTGTTTAAGGACTTGATATCATTCTGGATATGAATAATATAAAACCTATCCTTTACAAACATGTCTTACGTAACAAAACATATAAAAGAAAACAAGTAAGTTAACACCCGAAACAACGATAATACTAAGATATTATTATCAAATCAATATTAAAAGATCATATATGATATCATATTAATATATATGATTATTTTATAATTTAATAACAATTATTTCACCATTATACAGGATGTTAACCTACCCCAACCAAGGAAAAGTACAAGGTAAGGGATTTTCTTATCTCACATTCAATTCCGTGAGATTTCCATTATTCGCCACTAAATTATTGAAAGTGGTGTATTGTGTACTGGAATTTGATATATATTATCATGATTATCTTTATATTCATGTTATTCTGTAAATAATTTTGTGGTTATTAACTTTTGGCCATACGACTCAGTTGATTAACATGGTAAGGGGTTTTCATCTCACTCTTTATTTCCATGAGATTCATGCCATATTTCCACTATTATCTTTTGTGTGGTGTGTGTACTGCCCATAATTGTATTCTTTGTGTAATACACTTTACCTTATGTGTATTTACATTTTCATTGTATGATACCTCTTTCATGGGTTGTATGTTTCATAAGTTACTAAATTGATAAGGGTTTACTTCACAATCTCTTTAATATCCGAGGTTGTCTTTACGTAAGTATCTACAGGGACATATTTACTATCCATGTCCATATTTAATAAAAGAGTTTTCAAAGGGATTATTTCTAAGGGAACTTTTACTAAAAAATCATTTTAAATGTTTTAAATATTTATTCTTCTAAATCATCCTCATTTATGTCCACGTTTTCAAAATGGTTTGTAAGGATTTATTTATATGAAAATGAATGTTTTAAAAGTGTTAATTCCATTCAAAAGTTTCAAAGTGGTATGGGACACTTTGATCCAAAAATGTATTTAAATTCCTTACTTTCTAAATTGTGTAACATTAAAATGTTTTCATGAAAAAGGGATATTTCTCTCAATAATTTTTAAAAAAACATTTTCATCTATGTCAACATCCTTTGACGAATTTTAAGATTATTTGAAGTTGATTTATTATGATATAAAACATCCATATTGTAATGAATTTTTGTGATATGTTTGACTGTAGATGTGTCATTCATGGTTTATGAGTAAAGTATTGACATTTCGTATGCTAGTTCCAATAAGAATGTTTATGTTATATTTCAACCTTTACTTCATATGAATGTGTTGGACAAGTATGTTCCAGGTTGGGGACTAGTTGAAGTAAGCCCTCCAGGTTGGGGACTGGTAAAAGTAAGCCCTCCAGGTTAGGGACTGGTAAAAGTAAGCCCCCCGGTTTGGTCTCCGGTTATTAGAGGCACTCCGGGTTGGTGTCCGGTTATTTGAGGCACTCCGGGTTGGTGTCCAGTTATTAGAGGCACTCCGGGTTGGGTTCCGGTTACAGTTAGCCCCAAGGTCTTGGGAAGAGGCCTTGAAAAGAAATTAAAGTTTAGCATTATGTATTCCATCATTATGAAAGTGGTTATTGATTTTGCATGTGATTATTCGATTAGTAGAATATCCATGTGAATAAGTAAATGGCATTATTTCATTTTACTTTTGCCATGCTATGCTGATGTTCAAGTTTAAAAGGATTTTGTTTTAGTAATGCATTGCCTTAAATGTTTATGCTTATTTTGAATGTTCCGCTATATTGTTATCCTTACTAGGCATTTGAGCTCACCCCTTTTCTATGTTTATTTTCCCCAGGATGTGAAGAAGTAAGTTATGAATGACCTGCAGGGATATTATGAGGGGATAATAGTGTGGACTGTGGAGATATTATGTTGTTGTAGTATTTTTTCATTTTATGATGTAATTTAAAACTTATGAATATATCTAGTGTTTCCAAGGCTACTAAACCAATCGGTCTTTCGAGATTTGATCTTTCTTGTGATCATGCCAATGTTATGTAATAATGCACCGACTCTAGGTAACTGGGGTCGGGGCGTTACAGTTGGTATCATAGGAAGTTTAGTACAAACCTTGGAAGCTAGATTTAGATAAACTCTGATTAGAGCACGTAGACCTAAGATGAACTTTGAGGATTAGTATAGAAGAACTTCCTAGAATTTTGGTATTGTAGAGATTTTGTGAGTTTTCTGAGCAACACATCCCTGTCTGGATACGAGCAGGTAGAGGCGGCTCTGGCACAGATGTACCTTGGGGTAAAACCCGAAAACACCGCTTTGATCTAGACTCGAACGGGAACTGGTGCACGACAACGGGCCTTGCTGCACTCTTGGTTACGACACTCTCGGGGGATATGCTTAGGATAACTCTCATTTTCTTTACAAATAATTATGAAGGGTTTATGAGTATATACTTCATCAAAGGAGACATTTTTATGATTATGGATTATATCCATAAACTATTTAATTTATGTTATGTGTTTTAAAAGTTTGGGATTAGGTATTGTTATTCATAAACTAATATAGTGTATGCCAATGTTTAGAAATGGCGCCTAGTAGAAGGAATGAGAACTCCAGCAATGCACATGATACAAAGAGAAAGAAGGATCATATATTTTATGGTCTTAAGGCAGAATTTACAAGAGAAATAGTCTCGCATGTATTATCATCATATGAAGAAATAATATCATGTGTTGATAAGATAAGTAAAGAGTTTACTGAGTCCTATGGCTTTGAAGGGAAGCAAGAGAAGAAAAGGGTGGAAGAGAGAAAGATGGATAAAGGGAAGAGGAAAAAGAAGAATTTTCCCATATGTGGTAACTGTGGAAAGAAACACCCTGGAACTTGCCTGAAAGGAATGGGAGTTTGTTATAAGTGTAGAGGAAAAGGGCACAAAGTACGTGACTGCAAGGGTAAGAAAATGGTTTCAAATGTACAATGCTTCATTTGCAAGGAGTTTGGACACTATGTGAACCTATGTCCCAGTCATCAGAATATGCCTCAAATTATGTTATTGGATTATAATCAAGTTATGATACTACCACAGATGAAGAGGAATGATTAGAGTTCTTATGTTGATTATGTCAATTAAGTTTTGTATCAACAATGTACATGTTATAATAATTATGGAGTATATAAGGATTGTACTGCAGTACTATTTCATTAAAGACTTGAGATTGTGTGGAACAAAGAAAGGGGACTCAACAGCAGGATAATTTTTTGGAAAATATATGGTTGAGAGAATGATAAACCATAATATAGTTCTGATACCGAGTTAGTGATTTTGGAATAATACATGATTGTTTTGGATAAATTATATTGGATATTCTTGACTACCTTGGAACTGATTAATGATCTGTATATTCCATTATTGTTGGGTTTTAAAACATTTTTGGATTGATGAGGTATATCCAGCATTCTATATGGAATAAGGGAGCATGAATGTAATCAATAAGGAATATGGTAATTCAGGATGTTTCAGTGTATTAAAAGAATACATGATGAAGGTATTGATATGCTATTACATGGTAAAAAGGATCTAAATTATGTTTAACTTCCTTATAAATGTTGGACTGTGAGTTTGGTCAGAAATATTTTGGATAAATTCTAGTTTGAGATTAATTTTGGATTGCTATAAAAGGACAACCCGGAGGTCGGGCGGCAACCCGTCGCGTCCGGCAAGGCCGCGAGACTTGAACCCGCAACCGAAGGGCGACAAGGGTGTATCACCTACCACTGGCCCAAGAAATGTCCTGGATTAAATAATGTAGTTTTTTTTAAAAGATCTGGTAGATGAATTATAAATTTGTTTATTTTGGAACCCTGTACGAATAGTATAAATATAATTTGTTTTACGAGTGAAAGATGAGTTTGTGGTAGAAATTTATTAATGGACAAAACTCTAATTATAAAGTAAGTATATCTCCTTATGATCTTATCCAATCTCATAAATAAATTCCTCAACATTAAGAAAAGGAACTTAAAACAAAAATGTTGTCCTAGATGGTACCTTAAATCATCACTAATTTATGGCTTTGGGATTGCTGGCCTTTTCATAGCCATGTTCTCTACCACTCTCCATCAGATAATTGATGGTTAGATTTCTCTTCCATATCCATATTTTCCTACATAGAAACCTAGTATGTGTTATTTTCGGTAATCTTCATACTTTCCACTCTTTATTTTAAATATAGTCCTCATTAATTCATTTTTCGATGTGGGATTTCAACTAAGATATTTTGAAACGTCAAAAATTTGTTATCCTAATACCCTATATTTTGTTGAACCGATGGTATTTCAAATCATCATAGATTGATGAGTTTAAGAACCTCAATTTTGTACTTGTTTGTGATTGATGACCTCAATCACTACCTATAAATATTTACGTTTTTCCTCCAATTATATGTCTCTAATTGCCACCAATGTTCTCCTAATCGAGATCATAATTTGGTGGTGACCCTTTCATTTCTCATTTCCTCATATTAAGACTAAATTTTAGTAACCCAATTTCCGATGAGGGTTTTCCCACAAATATATTTTTTATTTTCAACATTTTATTTTCGAAGAACAATTTCAAATTGCGAGGACGCAATTTATTGAAGGAGGGGAGAATGTAACACCCCAAGATTTCATAGTGTGTTATTTTTTTAAAATAATACAATAACTTGCACTACACGCAACACCGAGTTCAAGCACACCATGAATTACCAAAAAATCCGTTCAAAAGTGTTTATGAATAGTATTAACTAAATTTTAAACTTTATATAATCCTTATAATTTTAGAATCCATATTATGAGTTTCTTAGACACAATACAAGAACAGATTCATTTTCAGTAGTGCACTTTTATCAACTTTTAATAGTGAAACCTTTTTAAATACAATATTTTAAACTTTTTGACTAAATGGGGACATCAAAAAAATTTAAAATGAAACATCCCAAGCTTCCACGGTACGCTTTCCTTTGAATAATACAATAGCGTGTGTTGTACGCAACTTCGAGTTCTAACACACCACAACCAATCAAACTAGCCGTTATGAATAGTAATACCTACTTTTTGAAATTATATATATTTTATATTTTAGAATGGACTTCATTTTTGGATTCGGAATATCGAATTTAGCCTAAGGTGAAATTTTGGTACATTTCGGATAACTTTCATATTTTGATGAATAGTGAAAATTACTAAATTTTAATTAAAAACAACTTTTTTAATCAAAATAATTAATAGTGATAAATTATGAATTTAAGTAGTTTTAAATTATATTTAGAATATATTTTCCCTTTAATATAATTTTGGTCATTGTACATAATTTTACAATTAAACCGAACATATACAGGTGTCAATCTTTTGATAGTTATTATCTCTTAAAAACACGCTTTTTGTTTTGACAGCGGGAATTAATTTTAAATTAATTTTTGCCACTTCTGTGTTTTGAATTTAGAAAAATGGATTCCATATTTGGAATTAGGATGTTCCAATTGTGTAAATAGGTAACTTTTATTTTTAGACATTTTGAATAATTACTGCGGTAAAAATTTTATTTACCATGGTTAAGGGTAAATCCGGTAAATAAGGGTTAAAAAATAATATTATAATAATACTAAATTACCCTAAAACGTGTCCGAACCTTATTGGTTGATACATGTTCGACCATAGGCATCTTTGGGTCGATTTTTGGACCCCATGGATCCACTTGTAAGTGATAATGACACTTTATTTTAATTAAGTTAAAATGAATACAAAAATGACAGAAGCATATATCTTTTAGAAAAACAATTGTTACATAGGGTTATATATGTTGGATTTTAGATTATAAATATTAATTAGAAAGATAAAAACATTTCCTACATAATTATAGTTTATTTATAATTTTTAGACATTAAATAATTTATTTTATTTATGACACAATAATGATGCAGTAATTACTATAATAGTGAAACATTAAAATAATTGATATTATAAATACCCAAATAAATATAATATGAAACTTTTAATGAATTAAAATAATTTTCTAGGATAATATGATATATTAGGATTGATTTAATTGACTTTTTTCGAAGTAATCAATCTGTTATGAGTTTCACAAAAAACAACTATTGAATAGTGTCAAAATTGACATAAAAGAGTTCTTAAAACAAATATTATATTATTAATTGATATTAAATTCCTAAAAATCTAAGGTTCGGCCAAGAGACTTATATCATGATAGGTTAATCATTAATGGACTACTTGGGGGTCTCTTGGATGTATGTAGTAAGTTTATTAACCATATTATCTAAAAATAAAAAGAGACATTGTAAAAGTGAAACTAATTAACTTAGAGTTAAAACTTAAAGATAAGGTTAATATAAGTACCCAAACCTGTCTAAATTCTATTGGATGAGTTGTTTTCGACCCATCCCCACCTTAACCTTTTAATAATAAACTTTGGATCCATTATAAACCGAATATTAATTTTATATAAATTAATATTTCTAGCTTTTCCAAAGGTACCCCTCACCCCTCTTATAAAAGGGCACTCCTCCTTCTCATTTCTTCACACCTTCAAAGCCTTTTGGTTCGGCCAAACTCTGCCCAAATACTCTCCCAACTTCCCTCACTACAACCTAGGGGCCTTAGTTTGATCATAAAGCCAACCTAAGGAGCCCTTTTGATCAAATCAAAAGGAAGAACCCGAAGAAGAGGTAATGATTTCACCACCCTTTTCTAAGTTCATTTCTTCTTCCGCTTCTTCTTCCTTTGTTGTTACCATTCTAAAATAATAAATCCAGTATAATATATATACTGTGATGTTATTATAAATATGGTACAACCATATTCAGTATTCTATCCACCCTTTGAATAACATGTCACCATACGTGCGTACGTACGGCTTACCGTCTCCACGTCGTGGTGTAATTGTTATTCAATATAATATTATTTGGATGGGTATAATAATGATGTGTAACTCATTTAAATAATAAATATAACATGTTAATTATTCTGTATATATGATATACCATCCATTTATATATTATTTTAATATCAAAAGAATGATATTGTCGCTCGTGCGTACGTACGGACTACCGTCTCCACGAACGTGATGAGATTCATTCTCCATCGTATCCATTCAAGTACAATTATCATTTGATGATTTAAAAAATGATGTTTAAGGACTTTATATCATTATGGATATGAATAATATAAAACCTATCCTTTACAAACGTTTCTTACGTAACAAAACATATAAAAGAAAACAAGTAAGTTAACACCCGAAACAACGATAATACTAAGATATTATTATCAAATCAATATTAAAAGATCATATATGATATCATATTAATATATATTATTATTGTATAATTTAATAACAATTATTTCACCATTATACAGGAGGTTAACCTACCCCAACCAAGAAAAATTACAAGGTAAGGGATTTTCTTATCTCACATTCAATTCCGTGAGATTTCCATTATTCGCCACTAAATTATTGAAAGTGGTGTATTGTGTACTGGAATTTGATATATATTATCATGATTATCTTTATATTCATGTTATTCTGTAAATAATTTGGTGGTTATTAAATTTTGTCCATACGACTCAGTTGATTAACATGGTAAGGGGTTTTCATCTCACTCTTTATTTCTGTGATATTCATGCCATATTTCCACTATTATCTTTTGTGTGGTGTATGTACTGCCCATAATTGTATTCTTTGTGTAACACACTTTACCTTATGTGTATTTACATTTTCATTGTATGATACCTCTTTCATGGGTTGTATGTTTCATAAGTTACCAAATTGATAAGGGTTTACTTCACAATCTCTTTAATATCCGAGGTTGTCTTTACGTAAGTATCTACAAGGATATATTTACTATCCATGTCCATATTTCATAAAAGAGTTTTCAAAGGGATTATTTCTAAGGGAACTTTTACTAAAACATCATTTTAAATGTTTTAAATATTTATTCTTCTAAATCATCCTCATTTATGTCCACGTTTTCAAAATGGTTTGTAAGGATTTATTTATATGAAAATGAATGTTTTAAAAGTGTTAATTCCATTCAAAAGTTTCAAAGTGGTATGGGACACTTTGATCCAAAAATGTATTTAAATCCCTTACTTTCTAAATTGTGTAACATTAAAAATTTTTCATGAAAAAGGGATATTTCTCTCAATAATTTTTAAAAAAACATTTTCATCTATGTCAACATCCTTTGATGGATTTTAAGATTATTTGAAGTTGATTTATTATGATATAAAACTTCCATATTGTAATGAATTTTTGTGATATGTTTGACTGTAGATGTGTCATTCATGGTTTATGAGTAAAGTATTGACATTTCGTATGCTAGTTCCAATAAGAATTCTTATGTTATATTTCGACCTTTACTTCATATGAATGTGTTGGACAAGTATGTTCCAGGTTGGGGACTAGTTAAAGTAAGCCCTCCAGGTTGGGGACTGGTAAAAGTAAGCCCTCCAGGTTAGGGACTGGTAAAAGTAAGCCCTCCAGTTTGGTCTCCAGTTATTAGAGGCACTCCGGGTTGGTGTCCGGTTATTAGAGGGACTCCGGGTTGGTGTCCGGTTATTAGAGGCACTCCGGGTTGGGTTCCGGTTACAGTTAGCCCCAATGTCTTGTGACGAGGCCTTGAAATGAAATTAAAGTTTAGCATTATGCATTCCATCATTATGAAAGTGGTTATTGATTTTTCATGTGATTACTCGATTTGTAGAATATCCATGTCAATAAGTAAATGGCATTATTTCATTTTACTTTTTCCATGCTATGTTGATGTTCAAGTTTAAAAGGGTTTTGTTTTAGTAATGCATTTCCTTAAATGTTTATGCTTATTTTGAATGTTCCGCTATATTGTTATCCTTACTGAGCATTTGAGATCACCCCTTTTCTATGTTTATTTTCCCCAGGATGTGAAGAAGTAAGTTATGAATGACCTGTAGGGATATTATGAGGGGATAATAGTGTGGACTGTGGAGATGTTATGTTGTTGTAGTAGTTTTTCATTTTATGATGTAATGTAAAACTTATGAATATATCTAGTGTTTCCAAGGCTACTAAACCAATCGGTCTTTCGAGATTTGACCTTTCTTGTGATCATGCCAATGTTATGTAATAATGCACCGACTCTAGGTAATTGGGGTCAGGGCGTTACACTAGAGCTTCTCTAAGAAATCAGGTTGAACTTCATGCTTTTCATTCACAATTAGAAACTAAAAATATCAATGATTTTAACGATGATGAATTTTTGGTAATGGATATGCACGAAAAATTAAATCAATTTGAAAGAAAAAAAGTCTGAGAATTAGTTGAAAGACCTAAGGACACATTGACTATTGGCCCTAAATGGGTTTTTAGAAATAAAGTTGATGAATCTGGAAATATCATTAAAAACAATGAAAGACTAGTGGCACAAAGATGTAGTCAAGAAGAAGGAATATACTATGAGGAAACATTTTCACCTATAGCTAGGTTAGAATCTATTAGGATTATATTTTCATATGCTGCTCATCTGAATTTCATGTTATTTCAAATGGATGTTAAAAGTGATTTTCTAAATGGATTTATAATTGAAGATTTTTTTGTTGAACAACCACCCAGATTTACTAATCCTCATTTTCCAAATGATGTTTTTAATATTTCTAAAGCTTTATATGGTTTAAAACAAGCTTCATGAGCTTGGTATGATAGACTTAGTAATTTTATTATTTCAAAATGTTTTTTTTAAAGGGATTGTTGATACAACTCTTTTTATCAAAAAGATTTCCAAATATTTTTTGATAGTACAAATCTATGTTGATGATATTATTTTCGTATCTTCTAAAAATGATTTGTGTATTGATTTTTCAATGATAATGCAAAATGAATTTGAAATAAAATTAATGGGAGAATTAAAATATTTTTTGGATTTCATGTTTTTAAAAATGAAAATGGTATTATTTTAAATCAATGTAAATATAAAATTTATCTTCTAAAACATTTTGGTTTGGATAGAAATAAAGAACATGATACACCTATGAGTAGCACTTGTAAATTGGATGCAGATGAAACTGGGAAACCGGAGGATCAAACCAATTATAGAGGTATGATTGGGAGTTTACTTTATCTTACTGCTAGTTGACCAGATATTATGTTTAGTGTGTGTATGTGTGCAAGATTCCAAGACAATCCAAAAGAGTCACACTTGCTTGTTGTAAAAAGGATTTTCAAATATCTTAAACATACTGTTAATTTTGGATGATTTTATCCAAAAGGACAATCATTCAATTTAATATGTTATTCGGATGCTGACTTTTCTGGTTGTAAGTAAGATAGGAACAACACTTCTGGAACATGTCATATTCTAGGTAAGTCCTCAGTATCTTTGTGTAGTAAAAAGAAGAATTTTGTTGCGTTGACTACTGTTGAAGAAGAATATATTACTGCTGATATTTGTTGTGCACAAATTCTATGAATGAAACATAATTTATTGTACTATGGATATCAATTTAGGAATGTATCTATAAACTGTGAAAACACTAGTGCGATCAATATCTCTAAGAATTCAATATCTCACTCTAGGACTAAACACATTGATGTAAGGCATAACTTTATGAGGGATCATTATAAAAAGAGTGACATTACTCTTGAATTCATAGGTACTAGACATAAATTGTCAGACATATTCACCATGCATTTATGTTTATAATGGTTTACTTACATTAGACATGAGTTAGGAATGATAAACTTTCTAGAAACCTCAGCTTTGGTGAAACCTCACTGTTAGTGAAACCTCACCATTAGTGAAACCTCACCGTTAGTGAAACCTCACCGTTAGTGAATCCTCACCATTAGTGAAACCTCACTGTTAGTGAAACATCACCTTTAGTGAAACCTCACCTTTAGTGAAACCTCACCATTAGTGAATCCTCACCATTAGAGAAACCTCATCATTAGGATTCTCAACGGTAGTTGTCACTGATATGTTTTGTGTTGTCTGGATTTCGTGTTTTTAGCCGAAGCCTTTATTGTTTTTACTGTATTTCTTTTTATTACATCTCGATTCCTAAATGATAAAAATTATGTCTATTTCATGTTAAAATCCACCGCGAACTCTCTTCACTTAAAACCTTACTTCTCAAACCTCTGCATTTCTTGCGAACCCTTGGTTATTTGACTCGGAAATGGAAAGAGTAAAAAGGCTGGTAGTCAGAGTTGAAGGTGAAACGCTGAGTGAAAAGAGACAAAAATTAGGATTTGGAGGCAGTGGTAGTGTAACAAGTCATGAGAAGATTTCAGTGAACCCGCACTTATTGAAAATAGATATCGTAATCGAGAAGTAACTCTGTGCAGAATGGATCCTGCATAGAAAATCCATGATTATAAGGATATTGGAGTAAGAATGGTGGCTCGAATGTTTTGAAAATAAAAATGGTCTTTATTATCTGAAACTGGTGAATGAATTCTATGAGTTTGTTTATTTTGAGATATCTCAAGGTGAGTACATAATGGTACCAGTAGTGAATGGAAAAATAATATCTTTTTCTTCTATTGAATGGGATGAGTTCTTGAATGTTCCGCATGAGGGTGAGTTTGTACATTCCTCAATGTTAGTACCTCCTACTAGTAACATTTTTTATTATGAAACTGCATTGAAAGAGCTCATTGGAAATGAAACATCATGAAAATAGGCTACTTCATAAATGGATGGAGAAAACTGGTTGTTGTTCCAATTTATCCAGCATGTGTTAAGACCAAGAAGAGGGGATTTTTCAATCTTTAGATTCCAAGATATATTCTTGTTGTATCTATTAAGGCATAATGTCAAAGTGAGCCTGTGTAGGCTTCTGATGATTCAAATCGAATATATGACCAGGCCAATGCCAAAATCAATTGCTCTATTCTTTGAAAAAAAGATTTCATTAATGATCAAGGTAAAATGTGTGGCTGAGTCTTAGGATGAGACAGTAGTTTTGAGATACAACTTTTTTATTAAAAAAATAGTTTGTATGTACATGAAGATTGGGTGGAACCCATGGAAAAGGGAGTGGGTAAATGATTATGGGAATGTTTATGATAAATTTAACCATGTTGAGCATCCAAATCGACCAAGAGATATGAGAGATCCAGGTCTAGGACCTATTGAGGAGGAACCTCAATACAATAATGATGATGCTAAGGATGATACCTTTATAGAAGATGGAGGGAATATTGATTTTCCTCTATGCCCAGTTGCTGAAAATGTATCATATGGGAAGGTAAGTCCACCTGTGACCCTGCCTATAAGGGAAGAAGTTCATGGAGAGAGTAATGAAGAGACCTCTGTGGATGAGGGAGACATACCTAGATTAGATCATGAGTTGACTGCTCTAGATTCCAGTAGTAGTAATGATTATGATGAAAAAGTGTCTGAAAATGGAGAACATGTTTCTGTTAACTCTGATGGATGTACCTGTTTGAGTCTTAGTCCTCTGATTGAGAGCTCTATTATGCCTATTGAAGAGGTTTTTTAAGTGGACAGACCGGTACCTATTAATAACATACCCCAGTCTGTACCACCTAGTTTTGATATAAATATCATTGTAGATGACTCCTATGAAGAGGAGATGGATGCTGTTGGTGCTGAAGAGAAAGAAGCTCCACTAGAGAGGGAGAGATTTTATAAATATGGTTTTGTCTATGTTTTTCATGAGGTAGAGGACTGGTTAGAGGATCCAGGATTTGTGGTGTGTGGAATTTATTATTTAGGATCTGATGAACACCAACCCAAAGGAAAATTTGTAGCTTCATTTGATGTTTTGTCTTAGAGTTCCTCATTAGTTTTTCCTTAAAATCTTGTAACTAAGGATTATCTTGATTCTTTAAAGTCTAAGTTAAAAGAGTCTTTGACTACATCCGTTTCAGATTTAAAATGTTTCTTTGTTTAAGAGCTAAGAAAAATGGAAAAATCTTTCGAATCCTCTCTTGAAATTGTTGTGTCAAGTGTTGTGATAGATGTGATGAATGAAGTGAAAGTGTATCAAAATCATATTAATAGTTTTAAAGAGGCTGTTGATTCTCTGAAGAAATCTATTGCTTCATTTGATATCTTTTTTAGTTCCAAAGCTCATGTTTATGATGAAATCAATTAAATAAAATGTGTAGTGACGTAGTTTGTGGATGTTTTTGAGAGTTTTAAATGGACCATAAAGAGCATGTCAGTACTCAAGATTTGGTTATGAAGAAACTGATAAGTAATTTTACCCAATATTTCAAAGAAATATTAGATTTTACTGTAAAACCTCTTTGTACCTCCATAGTTTTAGTTGATGTTGAACAGTTTACATTTGTGCTGAAAGAAGAACTTGGTCAAGTTAGTGCTAGTAGCTCATCTGATTCTCTGGTGACATCTATCACAAGGGATATCAGATTGATCGTTCAGGATTATATGTTATATGCTACTACTACCCAGAAAGAAATCAAAGACAAGATTGATTTTTATTTTTAGATGGTTTATATCAAGCATCAGCTAAACAATCATTTCAAGCTTCTGTTATAAAACCTGAAACTGACCCCAGTCATTCAAGCTTTCAGATATCAATTCAGTAAGCTCAGGGAGTTGACTACTTCTTTGGACAAGTTTCTAGAGAACAAGGATGATTTTATCTCTTCTATGGAGAGTGGAGGAGGTATCATCATGGATTTCAAGAACATGTTACTTCCCATTCTGCATGGGGACAGTACCCCTATTATTGTACATCCAGCCCTGCCTGCCTCTAGTCAGTCTACTTCCACACCTCAGTTGACTCCAGTTCATGCTATCAAAATTCTTACTCCTATGACCACACAAAGGAGTGCCCATGAAATGGCCGTCAATATTTCAGTAGCTCAACCACCTTTGATCATCACTAGTGTTCCCAAGACTTCACCTATGCCTACCAAGCCTGAATCAAATTTTGATCCCAAAGGCAAATCCAAATTACATATTATGGAGTTGGATTGTTTAGTGCCTAGGACATCTGATAGGGATAACTTGTATTCTTTCTTGTATCATTTCTATATTTCTATGTCTTTTTGCATGATGTAATATCTAAAGTATTTCATTATCTTTTACTTTCTATTGTTTCTCTGATCCATTTTTTTACTCCATCTATTTTCTAATCACAAAGGGGGAGAAATAATGATATGGGGAAGAATGGGGAAGAATAATATTGCTAGGGATAAGGATAATGAGTCTCAGATAAATAATGAGTCTATTAATTTTTTTTAATTCTACCTCTGATACATTGGCATTTAATATGATATTCTCTAATTCATTTTAAATATTTCATTTATTGTTACAAGGTATGATATTTTTACATCATTTGAGAATGTCATTGAACACATTAAGAAGTGTGAACAAATGTATTTTATACTGACACATTAATGATTATTATGGATTATAATGCCATAATTTGTGATTATCAAAAAGGGGGAGATTGTTGGACTCACCTGTTTTGATAATCTTAATTATTGAGTTGATATGAATATACAAATGATCATATCATATCATTGGAATATATTACTCAATGTTTACTTATGTTTATAAATGTTTAACAATGATTAATCTTGATACTAACTCAATCTTGAATTGATATGCATAGACCAAATACATTATAAGCATTCGAGTATTTGAGTCACTGATACTGACAGAGCTACCAATAAACAAAAGTCACTAGTTTACCAAGCCTTCTATTAAACAAAAGGTCACCGATACATAGTATACCGATACAGACAGACAACTAATGATACAAAGTCACCCGTACAAGAAGCTACCGATAGAAGGAGCTACCACTACACAAGTAGCTATCGATAGAAGGAGCGGTACCAATAGAAGAAGTTACCAGTACGTGGAGCTACCGATAAGAGGAGCTATGGATACAAGAAAGATACCGCTACACATAGTCACTAATACATAAAGCTACAGTTACAGAGAGTGTCATCTACCGATACAAGACCTACCAATACAAGTCCATCGTTACAAGTTCATTGATACAAAGAGCTACCAATAGAAACCAATCACTGTTTCTATAAACTCTATTTTCGGTTGATTATTATCAATGGTCATATTTGTTGATTTTAATGAAAATATTATTAATTAATGATGTGTGTTGGATGTCAGGTAACCGTACCTCGTACCTACAGAAGTAATCATTCCATAGGTCAGATATTAATTAATGATTTTTTTTGAATGTCAGGGAACCGTACCTCATACCTGAAAAAGTAATCATGATTTATGTCAGACCGCATGAGCTATAAAAGGAAGATCAAATTTGCACATAAAAATATGCACAAAGAGATGTATGTGGTAGATAAAAGAAATGATACACGAGAGCCCCATAGAATAACATTACTGGGATTTGAAGGACATTACTGTGCTACAAATACTACTGAAATTTCATGCAAAACGCTCATACCTAAAAGTCAATAAAAAGAACCATGATACTCTGTTTTCCAGACAAATTCTAGAGAAGGACTCAAAACAACATCTGCTCGATCCAAAAAGGAGTCCAAAGCCGAATTTTCCTCACATAGAGCTTTCTAAACACATCTCAATATTATTAGCTCTATTGTGATTTGTTTATTTACATTTCAAGAAGTGTGTGTGCTTCTGTTTATCTTAAACACACACTACCTCCTAATAATAACTGGAGGGTATCTAAAAATTTCACTCGAACTTTATAAACCTTCTTGTATCCCATTGTGAATTGTGGTAGAGGTCATGTGTGAACTGGAAATCCTGTGGTCTATTGTTATAGTATTTCCCATGTAGAACTATTGTAGGGGTCTTAGTATCTGGATAGTCACAGTACTATTTTTTACCCTAATCTAGGGTGTGGATCAATGTTTTATATAAACTATTTCAGTGGACTGAGTCTCAGCTTGATACAAAACCTCTTGGTAAAAACCGATGTGCTTCTTATTTCAGTTTAAACTATTTACACTACCCTAATGATAATTACTTTGAAATTCAAATATGTTTAAAAGTAAGAATGATAGTTGAACTAGAAAGTGTTTTTAATTATTGTTAGCCAGTAAGTTAGTTTAAAAATCTAACTTAATCATCAGATTAATTTAATTGAGAAATAATAAATCTTTGAGAAACTTATTGAACACTTATAATCTTTATAAATTCTCTACAGTTTATCTTGTGTAATAAATTGGGGGGTTTTAATAGAAATATTTTTTATCATAAATTTTTAATAGGAACTCAATTCCCCCCCCCCTCTTGAGTATCCTATGGGATATCAAACTGTCATCCTAGAAATCCTTTCTAGGGAGGAACTCGTCAGACATCTCTCCTAGAGGGTTAATCAAAACTAATTGATAGATGTCCCATAGGTTGATTCCTAATTCGCCATAATAAAAATGGAATTAGTTTGTGGAAGGACACTACCAACTACATAGCTCTCGATGAATATTGGGATGATGATAGAAAATAAGTTGGTAAATACACACTACATCATACATGAAGCTCCTATATAACAGGTCAGTAAAATATAAGAAGATTTGACTAACCCAGAATGGCTAGTCCCATTCATCAATGAAATTACCACTAGGATGAAGGTCCCATTTTGGGTTCCATCCACCACATGAACTGTTCAGATAATAGATGAATATAATCAAGTACCTCTATGAAATAGACTAATGAACAAAATCAAAACCATTTGGACCCATGGGGGATTTTTATGATATATAAGATTACCCATGTGATTGACCAGTGATAATAATTCCATCCCAAATACTTGTAATATGTATATATTCATAAGAAATCGACACCTACATGGATATAAAATTGATTTCAGAAGGGGGAATGAAAAAATTTCATGGAAAACAAAAAACATATATAATATGCTGTTGTGATGTAGGGTAATCCTAGACCTCATACAAGAGGAAACTCATGAAAGCCTCGTTATCAGAATACGAACGATTTCAGGGGGTATGATTTAAGGGTTTTAATGATCATTTGCCTTTTATATATTTATAATAACTTCTTTTATGTGAGAAATAATCCATATGAATAAAACTATGCTTCACATTTCATACAGATAAAATAATAACTTCTGAAAATAAATGCATAAACTAACATCATCATGTACATCACCTGAATCAGTAAAGGAATTCTCAAATTCCCTAAAGGACATGTTAATATCCCACTTCCTAAATATCTCACCAGTCATGTAACCTAAGTGGAATTGTGCAATCACATAAACCCCCATAGGACACATAATCACTTGACCTAGACATGTTAACATGAAATGAATGATAACCAAATGATCATGAAATAAAGATAAAAAATCTCACTGCACCCTCAAGAAATTCTCATCCCCATGGTTAAATTTAATAAAATTACCAATGTTTAGTTCATGGTTGGTTCATGTGGGTTCTTGGGTGAAGAAGTAATTTTAATGGAACTCTTGGCAGAAATAGTCTCATGAGAGGGTGTCATATTTGGGTATTGCAGGAAACTATTTCCACTAGGTTACATGTCAAACAATGGGTGAGAGAAATTTAGATAAGTTTGTGGCTGATGAATAGAACCCCATATAATCTTTTATTTATAGTTAATCCCAAGGAATACCAAATGTCGCATGGTAGATTGAGTGTCTCCCAATACACTAATTGTTGACACCACCAAGGGCAAATGCATGCATTTACTTTTCTCAAAACTAAGTCGCCATCCCAATGGACTGTTCTCATGAGGTAGGTCATTTGTTGATCCCAAAAAAATAAGCATCATAAAATTTTGAAAGGACGTAATAATTGAATATGGTAATTATTTTCTTAATAATAAAAAGAAGTTGAAGGTGGAAAAAGACCCACGGATCACATGAAATATCAAGAGAAACATGATCACTCGACTAGAAGGAGGTCATGTGGATGGACATGCATAGTGTATAACCTATATAAGAGCCTATGAAGACCTTTTTAAAAACTCATTCAGCTCCTGTAACGGCACCGGATCACACCATGATCCACTAATCATTTCCACCCTTTCACCGATATTTTAAACTCGTTTTCAATTGAAATTTGAAATTAAAATAACAAATTTCAATTCATGATTGATTAAATAATTGTATTATTTTCACACATTAAAAGGTAAATTTCACATTTTTGATGATTTCATTGATGGTGGAGTGATTTAGAGAGTCCATTATGATATGGAAGGAAAATGTTCCAAACTTCATGGAATCCTATGAACACATATCCAGTTTTTTGCATGTTCTCTGAAATCTATTTGTCCAAACGGTGATATTTTGTGATAGGATCCATAGATCCATGGGATAAAACATTCATGAAGGAAAAAAATCCTAATTATTCCATTAAGAGGCCCATAATAATTTATCTATCATATAAAACGAATCTAAATGAAGTCAAAAGTTAGCCTCTGTATTTTGAAAATAGCACTTATTATATATATATATATATTACTTGTCCTAAAAATTTGATATGGGGATATAAAAGAGGTATTAAAATAGATTTTTAGTTTTTTAGAAAGAGAGATAATACTGTTTATTGGTCCAAACCCATGGGCGAAGTGGTTTCTCAAAATCCGGGTGCCCAAAACCACCTCCCATTTTGACTAGAAAAGAACACATTGGGAACCACATTTGGGATTTTGACCAGGGGAAGGTGATATTAATTTTGAGACTAAAATGAGCCCAA
Source organism: Viscum album (assembly GCA_963277665.1). Lineage (NCBI taxonomy): Eukaryota > Viridiplantae > Streptophyta > Magnoliopsida > Santalales > Viscaceae > Viscum > Viscum album. The sequence goes on along the minus strand of OY728150.1, from coordinate 619,694,201 downwards.
ACATCATAATAAGATGTTCTAGAGGCTATGGGATGTGCAACTTCAACATCCATTTCTCCCTCCCCTCGCATGAAGTTCTAAACGCTTTGTGATCATCTGGCGAGAAACGTGTTGTAAATTCAAGCTTTGTTTTTGTAATAATTTAATGAACCTTTTAATTATAGGTTTCCATGTTATTTTTCTTCACCATATATTCTTCCATTGTTGAACTATGTATTGGTATGTCATACTCGACTCATATGATCATATTTAGGGGTACTCATTCATTTGATGTTTCACACATCGTTCTCCACTTTTTTATTCCCCTTTAAATTGTGATGTTTTTTTGTTCATATTTGTCTATTAATCTAACATAAAAACTACCATGGACATTTAATTACATTTCATGATAACAAATTTAAATAAAATACAATCTTTGATAGCATATTTAGTTCTTTTTCTATCTCCTTGGTGAGTTTCGGTTATGTAGTCCATCAAAAATCACCCAATCATCGTCAGTATCCAGTGAGTCATTATGTGTTTCCAACTAAACCATTGGATGTCTCTTATTATAAAATCAGAAACATTCTAGATCTTGGTCTTAAAAAAAGGTATTAACAATCATAACCCTCTCTCTTGATGCGATGAAGGATGACCATCATGAGTTTTCCTTAGGTTGATCATGCTTAATTAATTTTGTTAATTTCTACTTCATTTTATCACATTCCATTTTATTTTAGATTCTTCTATCTCCAAACCCAAAGTTCTAAAAAACCCCATTCCATTTTTACAAGCACATACACTCATTTTAAATTAATTATTAATGGTTCCATCGATATATGATATAGGGTTCCTAATATACTGTAGAAATTCTAGTAAAAACTAAAAAATGTATTTGATGCGCTCGACAACATGATCAAATTTTGGTTCCATTGACAGGGAGAAAAATTCTTTTTTTCGAAATTAAATAAATTTATTTATTTATTTTAATTAATAATAATTACTTTTTTATATATCACCCAATTCATTTTGATTATTTTTGATTTTTTGTTTTTTTATATGATTCTTATTCTCTATATCTTTCTCTATATAATTATATAGTATAAAATTATGTCATTTATTTTCATCATTAAAAAAAATTCTTATATTTTATCCATATTCAACCATTAAAAGAACAAAAATATATAAAATCAAATTTCAAAACATATTTTCATGACCAGAATAGAAAAAGAAAAATATCCTGAATTAGAATTAGAAATTAAAAAGACACATCACTCAAAAATTTTGTCATATAGAGTAGGGAAATATAGTTAGATTGAGGAATCAATTTTGGAAGCTCAATTCTTCCCAAACCAATTAAAAATTGATCCAAATAAAACCCCATAAAATGTAGTTTGAAATAACTGAACATTAAAAGGGCTGACAACCCCGTATGTGGAGTACCAACCTGCATTCATCAAATATGATGAGTAATCATCCAACATTGAGGTGAGGTTAGTCATCAACATCCATCATCCAAAATTACATGGCCATCCTGACGAGGACCCCCATAAGAATATTAAGGTGTTTCACATAGTGTGATCCACTATACAACCCCAAAATGTGTTTGAGGACCTCATTAATTTTAGACCCATCCCATTCTCTATTTATAGTGTATCCAAAGACTATCTATAATACCTACCTACCATAAATGGGGGAGATATTGACCTAAATTCACACTTTCTAGAGAAGCACCTCCATACCTCCAGAACTACGTCAATTAGAAAATAATTTTTTTGGAATTAGGAAATCACATGGAGATTCCCTTAATTAATACTAGGAGAGATTAAAAAGATGTCATTAGAGATTCTCAAAACACTAGGTTAGTGAAAATTTACTAATTCAATACATTTTTGAGATACTTGTCCCTATAGACCTTTGAATGATAGATAATATAGCTGGGGGTTCCCTTGTTGATAAAACTCCTTCTACCGCTCGTGATATACAAGCCAACATGGCTCAAAATGCACCACAATTTCGTAAATAAGATATTTCACCAACCCGAGGAGTTTATGAGGTATGTAATTCAACCCCATAACAAAAGGTATACAATAAACATGATGAAAATCATATAATTTTAAGTAAATTAGCTCAAGAACAAGGTAACTCACACTCTTCTTCTGTTCCATTACATTGTGGTGTTTTTATGATAAGACACATTTCTCTTAGCAGTTACCATAACTTCAGGATTCATCCAAGTCTTGTGAAGTACTATTCCCTAGGAGTCCATTCTAATAAGCACCTCAATTCAAGAAAGAACCATTCATAACCAATCTAATCCCTGGGTGGAAAGAACAACCACAGTATGCCTATGGAGGAAACCCAAGATACCCCAAGAAGATTTTGTATCAACAAGGCTAAGGTATAAAACCTTCTTATCTATAAAATTCTGGGAGTAATCCTCCCCTCCTACCAAATTTGAATCAATCCTCAAGGACATAGTTATGAAAATTGAAACCCATAACCTACAGTTCTCATAGACCACATAATCAAATATTAGAAACCTAAAAACTCAAGTAGGGAAATTAGAAAACACCATCAGTGAAATGAAGATAAATGGTTCTATCAAACTACAATCCTAGACTGTTTCTAATCCAAAATAAAAAGGAAATGTTTTTTTAATCACATTTAATAGTGTTATTGAAGATTATTCATCCAAATATTCTAACTAATTTGTATTTACCCACTGAAAACCCTCTTTCCCAACACATAAATGTTTCACATAAATAATAAAAGACAAAAACTATAATCGAATTACCATTGAGGATTCCCATAAACAATACATATCTCTTCCTTTTCCCCAAAGACTCTCTAAATATATTATTTTGTTGATAATAATATTGATTAATAAATAATGGTTACATTTACAAAGGTGAAAGATAACATTCATTAATTGGATGCAATTAAAAAAATACAATGTTATGCAAAATTTCTTAATGAACATTCCAACAATAGATGACGACTGAAGGAAAATGAAAGCAGAAACCATAGAAGGAATGAATAATCCTTGATTTATCCAATAGTTCAATCCAAATGGAAGGATTTGGTATCAATAATAATATCTGGAACTATAGGGGATACATTCTTTTCAGATGCTATGATAGATTTTGGTGCTTCCATTAATGAAATTCCTAACTCTATGTAAAATTCTCTTTTGGATAGAACGCTAAACCTGAAAAGAATTATAGTGAAAATTTTCAAACTGAGATAAACGAACCCATCAGTAGTGGCCTAAGATGTCCTTATAAAAGTGAATAATTTCATATTCCCCACTGACTTCATCTTTATTGAGACAGGGGATCCTCGAAGCCAAGGACATGCCCCTCTTATACATAGATGGCCATTATTGAAAAACGAATATGGTCATCAATGTCCATAATGGTACACATTCCAGGGATTTAAATAGAGGAAAAGTATGTTTTGACATTCTCGATTCCCTGAAACAACCCATTGAAGACCACTACACCCTCCCGGACTATTTGATGGAATTTTTCTCTAAAGACACACAAACACAATATTCTCTCTTCAATACATAGTCTGATTCATTTTCCTCTTTTATCCCTTGGATGAATTGAGTTTTGAATCGTGTTTTGAGTGTTTGGTGGGTTAAATAATGTAAAAAATTTGTGATTAAGTGATGATTATGTTAATTTATAGGCACCCATGACCGTCAATGACTATAAAAATCTTATTTCAATAGATTATCTATCCATAGAGAATAAACATGAGTAGATAGATATTTTCAAGGACCACACTCCCTTTAAATCGCCTACTTCAATCCAGAAACCACTGGTGTAGGAATTAAAACAACATCCATCTAATTTAAAATACGTCTATCTTGAGGGTAGTGACCAATTTATCATCATTATTTCCAATAACCTCTCTCCATAGTAGGAATCAAATTTTCCTGACCTTTTGAGAGAGTGTAAAAAGAAAATTGGATGGACATTGGATAATATTACCTGGATTATCCCATCTATTTTTATGCACTATATACATTTTGATGACGAAGATAATCTTGTAAGGAAAGATCAACATCGGTTGAATCCCACTCTATTTGAAGTCGTAACATTGAAAGTTAGTAAATTAATTATTATTGGGATAATTCATCCAATATATGATAGTAAATGGGATAGCCTAGTGAAAATAATTCCTAAAAATGAGAATAATAGTATTGTCAAATAAATGTAATGAATTGGTCCCAACACATGTACAAAATATTTGATAAGTCTGTATTAACTACCATCAACTGAATCGAGCCACACGAAATAACCACTTTCCTCAACCATTCATTGACCATATTCTAGAAATATTGGATGATAATTATCATTATTATTTATTTTATTTATATTAATGTTAATTTGAAACCCATATAGCTCTATAAGATCATGAAAATTCAACATTTACCTATCCATTTGACACATTTTTATACAGAAGCATTCCTCTTGGTCAATTTATTGCTCCGGGTAATTTTTAGTGATGTATGATGAGTATTTTTTGTGACTGCCATGAGAATTGTATGGAAGTATTTATTAATGACTTCACAATTTATGTTACATTCATGGATTAATTTTTATCACACCTATGTTTTTACTCTGTTGTTTCATTGAAAAATATCTCATAATAAATTATTAGAAATTTTATTTCATGGTTGAAGGGGTGATAGTTCTTTGTCATTTTATTTCAAATGATGGAATTATTGTGGATAAATCCAAAAATGTATTAATTTAAACCCTCCACACACAAAAATGTGTTCATGAAGCGTGATATTTCTTGGTTCATGCTGGTTTTTCCACTAATTCATTAAAGACATTAGCAAGAACACACATCCCATGTCTCGATTATTTCATAAGGATATTGAATTTGTTTTAGATAAAAAATATGAGGATTCTTTCAATTCACTAAAAAGTAGTCTCACCTCACCAATCATCATCCAACCACCAAGGTGGGATCTCACTTTCTAACTTATGTGTGGTGCCTCTAACTTTTAGTTGGGGTAGTTCTATGAAAAAGGGATGATAAGTCTCCTCATGTAATTTTGTACACCTCTTGTACCCTTGACCCTCCTGAAGAAAACTACACCACCACTGAAAAAGAACTCCATTCTATTTTTTTCGTATAGAAATTTTGTTCTTATCTTATCAGGTCAAAAATAATTTTGTTTTTGGATCATAATTCCCTTTGATTTCTCCTAAAGAACCCTGAAGCTATGCCTTGGCTAATTTAGTGGATGCTCCTCCACCAGGAGTTTGGCCTTGAGACATGTGATAAGAGAAGAGTATAAAATGTTCTATCTTACAACATTATTTGGATTTTTCCACCAGTTTACCATCATGTTTTCTCATCCCTCCCCATTGAATAATTTTCCCTAATGAGAACCGTTGATATGTTGTTTTCCTTACCCCATGAAATGCAGACATTGTGAATTTTAAAGAAACATCTAGGGTACCCACATATTTCAGCACTTCAAATTCTAACAGACTTTATCATGATTGACAATGGTAAATTTGGGATGACCCTTACATGTGGATAATTTTTAGTGACCATGATTTTCTTCGGTGTGTCCCCGACCATGACTTCACCTCTCTTTTAACCATCTTCCACACTTTTCCATGTGGGGGAATCTTTGGATCTCAACATACATCACAAAAGGTACATGACTAGGGAAATTGTTGGACAACATTATATAGATATTCCCATCGGTTTTGTAATTCATCTACTCAATTTTGGTTCACAAGGAATATCTCTAAGGGGAGTGAAATGCCCTAATAGCCCATGTTATTTTGTGAGATCATTGACTCATGGGGCATTGAATTCATGGGGACTTTTCTAAATTCATTTGGATTTGTGTACATCATATATGCTGTTTATTATATCTCGAAATTGGTGGAAGAAAAGTCTACCTGGACCAACTACTCTCAAGTGCTTGTTGACTTTGTGATGTACCATATTTTCAGCATGTTTGGTTTCCTGGGATTCATCATTAATGATCAAGGATCAACTTTTTTCAATAAAAACATGGAAAATTTTCTTATTAAGTTTTTGGTTTTCATCAATACTATACATCATATCACCCCCAAACTAACAGAGAAGATGAAATTTAAAATCTAGCAGTTAATATAATATTTTAAAAGAAATGGTACAACCTGATAAGAATGATTAGAGTTTGTGTTTGGATCATGCACATTAGGATTACTGCATAGCTTTTAAAACCCCAATCAGAATTCCACAATATTGGATTATGTTTGGATTGGATTTTCACCTCCTGGTGTAGGTATAACATCCTGTATATTGGGTTACTAAATAATATAATATGAATCATCTAGATTCAGGTGAGCATATGAAGTTTCATAATCAAGAGTTGGAAGAAAATTGATATGACGCATATGAGAACTGACAAATATACAAAGAGAAGAAAAAGGATATACATGATTGAATGATTCATTAGTGAAATTTCTATATTGGTGAGAAGGTCCTCATGTACCATTCTAGGGTAAATCTCTACCCAAAAAAATATCGTTCTCGATGGCTCGGTCCTTATACTATTACTAATTTTTACCCTTTTGGTTCCATAAAATTTTTGCATGAGAAAAGGGGATGAAGTGTTAAATTCAATGAGAATATACTTAAAAACTTTTATGAGGTTTTTTATGAATCTAGTATAATAAATATGACATCATGAAGCAACGTACCGGTGAAGCCCATCATGTTTTATCCTTCCTTCCCACATTATCCTTTATTGTTGTAAGGACACAACACACTCTAGTTGGGGGCAGGGGGCTGAGCAAATTTATGTGTTCATTTTGATTTTCATTACTTTTCCTCTATATTCTATTTTTAACTCACTGAATAGTATTTGTATATTCAGGCACCTTGTCGAGTTTTTTTGGGATTTTCACTGTCTTTATTACCTTTTTCTTCTTATTTTCACTTGCTTAATTTTATTGTCACTCCCCCTGTCCCCCCTCACTTTTGTGAATGAATATGAAATTTTTATTCCCACATTATCAATTAAAATTATGACTTCTTAATCATGGATGTTATAGAAAATTCATGAGGGACTTCCATATTACAAGTTGTTTCAACATTTAAAATGTTTTTTCTCAATGATGAAATGTGTTTTTTAGCAAGAATTTAACATTAGAATATGATTTTTATTAAGTTGGTTGTTTTTTGATCATATAAATGGTTTTATTTATATGAAACATTGGAGATGAATGATACACCTTGTGTGAGTTGTTTTTGGGAAAACTACTCCACTTAATGTTTTCACACACTTTTTCATAAAACAATGAAGTGTAAATATTTATTACGTAATAAGAGATAAATATAATTTAATTTAATATTTATTTACATTTTGAAATGATATTTCAAGGCATTTATTCCTTATCTAATATGTTTCATTACTGTATCGGATTTACATATGCATGTGTACTTGTTATACGACTGTTCTATGCCCTAAAAAATGATAAAAAAATAAAAAATAAAAAAACTTATTTAAAAAACCACACCAAAAAATAAGGGTTGTGTCTTGGGTAGGTAAAAAACCACTATTCATCATCCTTTTATCTTGTTATAACTATTAAAAAGAGTTTCATTTGGAGATCAAACAAGGGTTGAGTGATGAGTGTGATATTTTTTCCAAGATCAAATTTTGAAAAAATAATACTAACAAATGAGGGGAGGGATTAAATGTGCGATATATGAGGATATCTAGGTCTGAAGTTTAAGGTTTTACTTTTATGAGTTCTTAAGTGAGTGTGTTTTGATATTTGATTTCAATAGATCCAGGGATGGTTTAGTGGATAGAATAATTTAAGAAAAAGAATTTTAAAATAACCTATATTTACTAGATAGAAAGTGGAACGATTATCATGAAGGGTTTTCACACACACATGGGGGTTAGTGCAATGATATACTTTTTAATTCCTTGCTCATATTAAAATCATTAATATTTTTGAATTTCATCTTGATATAATTTATGAGACACCTTTTTCCATGATCATAGAGAATAACTCTTTGGTGTGATTTTTTCTTTTATCATATTTATTACATGAATCAAAATTTTATTTAATGAAAAATCGTCATAATGTTGGTAATATATACATGAATCAGTTTGATAATGTTACCTTACACATGAGTGAAAATTTTTAGGTGTGGGGATGTGATCGTACCACGATTTACTATTCTTTTCCACAGTTACACCACTATTTTAAAGTGGATTTTTATTGAAAAGTAATTTTATAATATCAAATTTTACTTCATTATTGATTAAATAATTTTGTTCTTTTCGCTATTAAGTAGATAAATTTCACTAGTTTTGATAATTTCATTGATAGTGGTAGTGATTCGGGGAACCCACAGTGATACAGAATGTGAATTGGCCAAGCGGCATAGAATCCAATGAACATGTGTCCAATATTTTCCATATTCAACAACATTAATGAATCCAAATGGTCTAAATTGTTTTGATCTAATCTATAAATTCTTGGGGTACATATTTAATTAAACAACCAAATCCCAATTAGAGAATTAAGAGGCCCAAATGAACTGATATCTCTAATAAAATGAGTCAACATGGAGTCAAAAGTTTGCTTCTATGTTTTTGAAATATCTAGTATTATATACATTATCTTTCTTCCACATTTTACATGGAGATATATATTAGTTATTTTATCAATATTATTGTTTTTTACTAAGAGATATAATATTTTATATTTTCCCAAAACCATGGACCAAGTGGTTTCTCAAAATCATGGTTCCCAAAACAACCTCCCATTTTGACAATGAAAGAACACCTTGGGAACCACATTTGGGAGTTTGACTAGGAGGTAAGGTTCTGCCATTTTGGAGAATCAATGGATTTTTATCATCATCCGTAGATGTTTGGAAGTGTATGGGCAGTTATACATGAAAATCATTTTCATCCTATGCTCCCATGGAGTTCTAAACTCTTCGTGATCACCTAGGGAGGAACATGTTGTAAATCTGAGCATTGTTTTTGTAATAATTAAATAATACTTTTAATTACCGATTTGAATGTTTTTTTATTCATCTTATATTATTCATTTATTTAGTTATGTAATATTATGTTGTACTCAACTCATATGATCTTATTTGGGGGTACTCATTCATGTGATGTTTCACCCATCATTCACCACTTCTTATCCCCATTAAATTATAGTGTGTTTGTGGTTCATATTGGTCAATTGAGCTCACATTAACACTACCATAGCCTTGTAATTTCATTTCATGGTAACACATTGAAATAAAATTCAAACCTGGATAGTGTATCTATTTTTTCATGTGTTTCCTTAGTGTGTTTCGGTTATGAATTCTAACACAAATCACCCAATAATTAATGGTTTTCAGTGAATCATTGTATGTTTCCAATTGAACCCTTTGAGGTATCCTATTATAAACTCAGTAAAATTTTATTTTAAGTTATTACAAACCATTAATTAAAATATCATAACCCTCTATCTTGAAGTGATGATGGGCGATCATCATGAGAATGCCCCGAGTTAATCATGCTTAATTAATTCTATTAATTTCTACTTTGTTTTATCACGTTCCATTTTATTTTGGATTCTTAAATCCAAAAACCGAACATTTTCCAAAACCCCATTCCATTTTCCTATTAAAATATTTAGTTTCTAAATTAATTATCTATGTCTCCATCGGGGAATTAATTAGTGTTCCTTATATACTCACGAAATTAAATTAAAAACTAAACAACATATTTGAGGTGATCGAAAATACGATTGGCACCCCAAACAATCAATGATCACGTGGTAAATACCAAAAATTTACCCAAATGACACTATAATTTTCAACCATAAGACTCCTCACAAACCCTAAAAAATATTTTTAGTATATCAATAAAGCTTCAAAACTGTGGGTTCATCTTGTAGGAAAAAAAGTTATATGATGCCTAACTAACGTGGAGAATGGTTGTCCTTGACAACATTCATGAAAACCCATCATATCTGTATGATGTGTAAAATAAAAAAATTGAATAAAATGGTAGGAGGAGGGAGCCTCTTGTGTTTGTAAGTATCGCACAATGTGCCCTAGGTGATTCATGAGACACCTTAAGAACCCATCGACATTTCCGCCTCACCTCATGAAAGACCGACAACATGTCCACCTCATCTAGTGAAGGGCCCCAAGCATGTCCACAGAGCCATTTTCTCCCCCATTTTTCTATAAGAATGATAAAATGTATTTTTTATGAAATGATCATAGATTAATTTGTTTTTCATGTGACACATCACAATTAAATAGTGTTATTAACTTCGACAACACTCGCGCAACCTCAAGATATCCAACACCTTTGTCAAATAAACAATGAAAATAAAAGACGGAAAGGCAGGAGCCTCTCATAGTCATAAAAGTCATGAGATGTGATAAGGTTATCTACATAATGTCTTGAAAATACCCATTGGAAAGTCAACATGATTTCATGATGGTTCTGTAAAAGTCCATTCTTGTCTTTTGAAATGTTTGAGAAAAAACTAAAAAGATCATTCAAATTATTTTCAATAAGAATCCTAATCTCACGATGTCCCCTGGATATGTAAGATTGAAAATATGGAAGTCCCTACGCATGTATGCATGATTAAAACAATCCCACTTAATTGTAGATAATCTAGTAAATGAATCATTGATAGGATGGTCTTGTGGTCACTGAAAATTAGGGGCTGACACTAAAGTAACCAACATCAAGACCTCACGAAGGTATGTGACATTGAATCCCTCCACAAACACTAGTTTTTATTAATATGATATGCTCCATGAATAGTGGAGAACAATTGAGTTTAAAATACCTCTAAATCCCCCACCCGATCATCAATGATTAGGTTTTATTTTTTTCATCTAGATGGATAGGCTCAAAAAAGTACCATATTAGATTTCTTAGAGATGATCATATCACAAGCAGATGATTCTCAATCTGGTAAGATATGAGGAACAACCATAGTGATCATGTAGAATGAGTAAGAACTTTTTGTGATCACTATAGACAACAAGAATGACTACTGGAAAGACACAAAAAGATCATCCCTCACATATTCTAGATCATGTGAGACTTAAAACATGATAGCATAGATCAAACCATAGATACTCAAAATAAAAGGCTAAATGAATGAATAAGGGAATAGACACTTACAAAAAAACATATACATTGATCCTCATGGTCTTCACATAAACTACCAAGGACACATGAAAACACTTGTACATGTTTCCTAGACCTCACAAGAAACATTTTTTATACTATTTATTTTATAAAACATCATCTGGGCATGTTAAATAAAAGAAAAAAAGTGCACCACAGGCATGCCACCCTAGTCTCATGAAGCCCTCCATGCTCACCATCTTGGCCTTGTGGTGTCCATCAAAAGTATCACCCAACTCATATGGATTCACTAGTACATGCGAACTGAGTCTCACGATATCACATGTACATGTCAACTAATTTGTCTGACACCCTATAGGCATGCTTTCTAGATCAAAAAAATCCAGACATATCATATTGTATCATGTGTAACTATCTTGATATTTTTCATTGACTCTTAATATCCTCAAAGAGTATTTTCCAATTCATAAGATGAATCTAGGTAATGACAGTAGGATCATGTGACACCCACTAAGAATGTCCTCTAGGGTCATGTTATGTATTATAGTATAAATCAGTGAGTTCTATAGATTTCCTCTAAACAAGTCATCCTTTATCATGAAATAATGCTCAAAAATGACATCCCATATATGCGACAAACCATGGACAATCCAACTAGTTCATTCGATTTTCATAAAACATGTCATGAAATCAATCAAGGCGTGTGAAGGAGATAGTCAATCATGTCAGAGAAGAAAGAAGTAATGATCTAAAGGGGATCCCAAGTGTATATAACTTTGACCATGCTGTGTGTGTAAGCCCTGAAGAGAAGAGAAACATCATTTTGTATGCACTGGTCAACTGAACTATGAAGACTCTAATTCCATCCATTACCAAGATATGTTGGACACCACTCTACGGTCATATCCTTATATTAGGCTTCCAAATAGTAGTCATAGTACATAATTCCAACAACCACAATCGATGACTTTGATTATTTACCTTCCCTTATTACCAAAATGGAGAATTCCTCACATGGGATTATGGAGCTATAATGATCATATCAATCGCATGACTTGTCTCTATCTAGATACAGGAAACATTAGTATGCCATCCCCGATCAAGTAATTATGAGGACTCTAATTCCATCCATAACTAGGGTACATTGGATTCCTTCCTGAGTCCAGGTCCTGTCATTAAATGAGAATCTACATTAATATAATCCTCGTCATGACTATGATGTTTCAACCATAAGCACCCATTCATTCTGGTGGGTGGAACACTATACTTTATCCCTCAATTTAATGAGAAATAAATGAACTATGGTGACTCTAATTCATCAAATAACCATGATATATAGGATGCCTCCCTGATGGCAATTTTTTTTAAACATTTCAAGGGAATTCCAAATTCATAAGCCCCGCATCTTTATACAATGGGGCTGACCACTTGTTATCACTTTTATCTCAAATTGAGCATAGCTCACATAGGCTTAGGAATCTGTAATGAACATACCATTGGCATAATTAATCTCCAATATCTCGGAAAACCATTATATGTAATCCCCAATTAGTGGCATGAAATAAATGTCCCTCAAATAAGGTAATATACCATTGGGAAATCCCAATGGTGTGATCAATATTTGATAACTCTAATTCATGGAATAACCAGGATACATTGGACATCTCCTCAAAACTAGATCTCAAGTATATAGTTCCTAAGTTCCAAACATATATCATTTAATCATGATGCTAATCTTCATAGGATTAATGAATTCCATGGGTTTTGATTGTCATAATAAATAGGATATATGGGAGGCCATATAATTTCTCAATCCACTCCTTGGAATATTTTCCACCTCCCTATGTGGTAGAAAATTTCGGAGTTCCTACTAATATAGATTCAACACCGAAGAAGATATTCTTTATTCAGAAATAGATAATGAACCTCATTTACATACTGATGGATTCAATAAAAAGACCCCAATTATTTTTATATAAAATAGACTTAAAATATATACATTTTTCTATGGTTACAGTTACTTTTTCAGGATTGGGAAGATATTCTCTAGGATATCTTAAATATATGACAGAGCCTTAAGGTAAGAAACAATTCCCCCTAAAAGGGTGTGAAGAGCTCGACCTCCCTTCCTCTAGACCTAGGAAATTCCCTAATAGTAATTGGTTTTGAAACCACAAATCGACTACCTTTTATTGGAAAGTAGTTCTATACCTAGTTGTGGATGAGGGAACCATTGGAGTTCCTATTAATAATGACTTTAGTGACATGATGTTAATGATCGAAAAATGAAAAAACCCCTCACAATAAACCATTGAGCCAAACCAAGTTCACCAAGTGGTCATCTCTTCTCCTTATAAAAAATAATCTAAAAATATTACCTAAAATCCTATATACCCATTTTCATATTAGATTTGGAGACAACAGAAATAGCTTGTTTCCGGAATAGTTCATCTTCTGTAGTAATTAATTTCTCCTTAATGTCACATATATTTCTGTCTTTATCAACCCACTTCAACTTTTGGATTATGATTTCTTCTGAATAGGATGACTAACTTTTTACCAACACCTCTATTTCATAATTCAGAATCCCTTTTCACATTATACCAAACTCACTCACTTGATATGAAATTTCACCTTTATCATTCTCCTACTTTCACTCATATTTTTTATATTAGGAAATCTTCTGAGGAAACTATTCCAACCAAACATAAAGTTCCCAAATAATCTCAATTATATCTTCTTCATCAGTATAAACCTGTAAAATTTAAGTGAATTCATTTTTTGAATATCTTGATGAACAATCAACCTTTCTTAAAATGATTCTTTTTTATGGGGTATTCCTCTTATTGGTTAACCATTTCCATCCTTTGATTTCACTATTAATCACTATATTATTTTTATTTTTAACCCTTCTTTATTGAGGAAAACCTTACAATATGACAAATATCATTGAAATTATAACTTATAAGAAACATTTTACCTTCTCTAAAACATCTTCCCTTTGGGAACCTCATTGATAAGACATAGATAATATTATTTCTAAATTAATCATCTTTAAATCACTAATGTATTCAAATTAATTATTATTAATTTTTCTCATGTATTTAAGGAAAACATCTACTTTATTTTGTTTATTGAAATATGGTTCCTTTCTCGTTAATATATAATAAAAATATTGTGTAGCTCATCCAATGAGATAAATTCACAATCTTACAAAGCTAATAACAAAGGATAAAAGAAATCCCGATTTCTCAAAATATTTTTCATGAACAAATTAGGGTAACCAAGTATCTAACATTATCTACAATGATTTTTAAAGACTTAATTTTCCAATGTAAATAATATTTTAACACCTTTATATCTTTCCATATTAATTCCCCCAAATATAATCCTCTAAATTTATATCTTGGCATCCTCCACATTGATATTTCTTTTGTAGATTCTAGTTTATTCATCTCATGTATCTTTTGCATATGAAAGACCCATCAAATTGGTTTTGAAATTATTTAAAAATGATTTAAAAATATAACATTTTATTTATCATAAATCTCAATATTTATTTTTCTGGATTAAGAAATATTAGAATTATTAGAAATGACATTAATACCAACATAAGAAAAATCACTTCCCCATGGATGAGAAAAAAGTGGTAATAATGAGACATATTCCTCCAAATGATATAGTTGGTTCCATAAATGATAGGAACCCTAAGCTATTCTATTAATATTTATTCTACGTTTCTCAATAACATATCTTGGAGCATGATAGGTATGTTCCCTAGGATTCAACTTGATAGGACCATACATGATTAAATCGCTGTGTCGTGGATATGTGAATCTATAATTCAATTTTATTTTATGAGTTTTTCTTTTTCAAACCCAACATCATGATCTTGTGAAGGTTTATCATCCACATATTATTAAATATCAACCATTAATAATGTATATAAATATAATATAATCAACAACTCAATATATATAAAATGTTATAACTAATGCCTACTCCTTCAAATATCAGTTAGTCCCCCTAACATATATTAAACCACTATATTTGAAATGTATTTACAACACAAAATCGATTATGTATAGAGACCACTAATAATATCTACAAGGAGAAACAAAGTCTGTAGAAAGTAATATCCAACAAGGTTAAACAACACAAAGTTACCAATTCACATATTAATACTCATTCCATTTATGGATGGATCGAAATATCTTTTTTTGTGATTATTCATCAAGAAATTATAAAAAAAATGTTGATTCTATACCCATTTGTCCAAAAAATACAAAATAATCAGAGCTAAATAGTCTCTATCAATTAGTGAATATATAATTCCATAGAATATCTGATTCATCTGTAATCCTAATCACAAACTCTTGTTCTCTATAAATATATAATGTCCCTTCTTATTTTCAGTCTTTGATTCCATATTGTAGGTTATAATCCACCTTCCTAAAAAAGATAGTCCATTAACTGAGCCCAAGGACTTCAGTAAATGACTTAATGGGTTCCATAAACAACCAATAACTCCTCCTTTATACTCCCACACAATTTTCACCATAAATAATGTATTGTAACTACAATGTGGTCCTAATCTCGTCTCTTAATAGAAAGGAATAATTCCAAATTTCTTCAACCAAATGTAATACTACAACCTCCTAAGATTTATCAATGAATCATATCACATAAATGAAGTTATAAATTGTGGAACCATTAATGATGTATTCATGAATCACAATAACTAACTATCTCAAGATTCACATTTCAAAAATTCAAATTCCCTATACCATGGCCTGGTGTAGAATTATTTACCATTTTTTCATCAACACACCAACCGCTGTGTGCGTGGTCTCAAAATTATGGCCCTTTAGTCTTGAAAAAACAGTATTAGACCATGGATTGATTTCCCACAAGTGAGGGGACATTCGTTTTGGTAGTCGTAAACTAAATTCTATAACCTATCAATAATAGCTTCTTTTACTGCGTAATTCCCATTTTTGGATTTCCTATTTGTCTCTAAGTGACATCAAAAGCACCATGATATACATCATTTTCATGGTAAATATTATTTTCACCATATCATACTCCAGGAAGTGTAACATCTAGACCATTAATTCCATTTTCCCCATAGTGGGCTCAGTCATGCTGTATAGGTGAGCCTAATTTTCACCATAGAGACAACTTCAACATGGACCCTAACTAGATTTTAATTCTAAGAATCATTATGGAAACATGCCCATTGCTAGGGTAAGGACATCATTTGGCCATCAGTCTCTATCTTCTCCATGAATTATTCTAGGGAGTGGAATTAGAAATTTTTTAAATCATTAACACCTCATGACCTATTCTGAAGCTCTATCTTGACTTTTTCAGAAGACTTCAAAAATTATATTCTTCAAATCCGACACATCCAAATCTATCATTCAGAAATGTTAATAATCCTACAAAATTTACTAGAAAATTGAAAATGGTAACATAAAATGGAAAATAACAATCTCCCCTACAAAAAAAACCACATAAAATGAATAATGATAAATATGTTCGGAAACACAAAACATTTCATATCTCAATGAGAGATATTTTGTTAAACAATCATTTTTATCTGTATATTAAAGAAAATAATTTTTAGTGGGATGGTATGAATATTAGTAGAATGTTCATGGGAGAAAATTAATCCTTGCATCCGAATAACCACTTCAACATTCTCATTCAAAAAATGGTACATATCTCATTGACTTCTAACCTAGAGTGATGTACTATATTTTGAGATATATTTATTTAACTCTGATTATCAAATATTATTGTCAATGTATAAATGGAATCAATTTTCCATGAATACTTTTTTATCTATATCATATGTGTAGGTTCTTATGATGCAACCACATATTTATACTAAATTGAGTTACATTTCATTTATATATATTTCATTGAATTCATAGAAACAAATTACTTATAAAAAAATGGTCCCCCATATGTGTATTTATTATCACCAATATTATCCACCTAATTATAATCAGAAGGACCTCTTAGACACATCTCAATTATCACATTATACCCCAGCCTATAATTGAATGTATTTGAGATGTAACAATATTTCATCTTTCCAACTTAAATTTTGTGTTTCCTTTAGACAATTTTGATACAGTGAAAAATGTTTGAAATTATACAAAATTAATAGACTTGATGTTTCCATTCTCCTATGACTTCCAATTATACTCCTAATCTTCTTCTCAATTATATTCTCTCCTTCACTATCTATGATCATATTTGTGCCCCCAAGAATTTTTTTTGACACCCATATTTCATAAGGCGTGTAAAAATTCCTCATGAGAACCTTTGAATATATTTTTAATGACCGAAAATATATTATAACTCCCCGATATTGTGTGATATATTATTTTCAAAAAAATTAAATTTCTTTGATAGATTGCAGTATACACAACCCCATTTGATAATGAACAATAATATACTAAAAAATTATTAACTAGCTGTTAAAATAGAATAGTGAATTGGAATAACTTCATTTATGAAAAAAATGAATAATTATTTTATATAAAAAAAATATATTGATAAATAAGTAATTATTTTTTAGTAATGTCATTTTAGTATTAAAATATAATTTTTCCCTCAAAATGAGTTTTATTACTTTTTGTGAGTAAATAATTAAATTAATTATTTAAAAGATAAAAAAATTTATTTTAAAAAAATAATTTTATAATTAAAATCATCATATCAAAATTATATTATGGTGAACTTTTTATAATTTTCTGAAAAAAGAAAAAAAAATTGAGGAATAGTGAAAATACCGATTTTAAAGATAATTTATATTTTCTTCTAGTATATTAGAAGATTAATTTATATTTGGAATTGATTTAAATTTACATTATCTTACTTTTTTTATTGTAAATTAATTTATATCAATTGAATCAATGATGTACTTGATATTTTTATAAAAATACTTTTACACTTAAAAATAATTCTCTAAAGAAACATTTTTTCAAACATTAAAGGATTATTATAAAATAAATTTTTACAGCATATATTGATTGAATTTTCTAAAATGGATTCAATATTTATAATCAGTATATTTATTATTAGTTAATATGGTCTAATTAATTTTTTGTTCAAAGGAATATCAATAATAATAAAAAATTATCACTAAAGTAAAAGGGTAAATCGGGGTACATTGGTTAAAACTATGTGATAAGGCTACCATTTTTCATATTAAATATTATTTGGTGAAATTATCTCATTATTTATCACCTTATTGTCCAGATTTAATTTTTTATGGGATACTTTTCCATGAAAATGACTTATATAATATTTTTATTAAATAAAACTAAAACATTTCACTCTATTGAATTTATAAATATCAGGAATGTTCATATAAGGATAGTAATATGTTAGAAATGAAAATAAAATATTATTTTTAGAAAGAAATTTTTATTTTTGTCAGTGTAAATTTTATTAATTTTTAGTAATTTTATATTCATCTTATATGGTTACACAGACCTAATGATTGTGTACATAGCAGAAAGATCATGGTAATTTTAGAAACAATAAAACTATTGTTTATGTGATAAGATATTATTACAAAAAATTATAGTAAATAATATTATACTATTTATGGTTCAAAGGATTATATTCCATTTCCATTTTTTTGTTGTTGTATTTGAAGTCAAATTAAACAATTTGTGTTAAAAATGAAAATAATGATATTTTATGAATAATAATATGTTAATAAATTATTTGAAAATTATAATTTGATTGAATTATTTTAAGTGGGATCAAAAATTTTCTAAAATATTATACATTTTCCATATATAATAAAAATCATACCTTATATGTAAAATAATAACCTATTACGATTGGAAATTCCATTATTGTGTTTAAGTTTAAAATTGATTGGTGAAGGAGTTAAGTCGAATGATATTATTAAAAATACAACATAATCTTATCCAAATTGTATTGGATGATGGTATTTCTACCATATCCTATTTCATGTTTTTAAATTATTACTACATGGTTTCACATGCACGTGAAAATGAATTTCATATATTCAATTATTTTAATAATTCCATGTGTGTCATTTGGTCCACTATTAAAAGGAACCATATATAATCTATTAGATACAATAGTTAGAGAAAATTAAATCACCCAAACACACCAAAACCCCTTAATAATATCTTTATACTATTTCTAGATTTTTTTTATTTCAATAATTCCAACATTAGGTCCCTTAAGAGGAGATATAATGGAGGTTTTTCAAAGAAGAGGTAATCATCTTAATAGACCACATTCTTTTTTGATCTTCTTTTACCTCATTTAATTATATAAAAAACATTATAATATAATAACACAATTATATTATATATAAATAAATTTTATTATATTTTTTCAATAAAAATTTCCATCTCCATCCCCATCGGATTGAAAACAAAATCATCAATCATTTGTACTACTGACTATCACTTCACTAACCAATGTAATTAGTTCGATTGACACCTCTAATGGGCTATCATAATGATAAAAATAATGAATATTTATTATTAATATTACATAATTATAATTATTTAAGCATAATATATCATCTACTTTTTAACTATTCCACTAGTTATAAAATTATAATGTCGTTTATGTGTGTGTACGACCTATCATCTCTATCAAGATATGTGCATAATATTTCATATTTTTTTATCATGGTTGAATTTGAATATGTATATAAGGAATATATGTGATGTTTATATAATTATTAAGATACTATATATAATTTAACCATGATCAATATACATGGAAAATATCCTCTGAATGAATACATACAATATAAATGATGTAGATGGCAAATACATTAGTGACAATAAAAAATGATTGTTAATTGGAAGGTGTTTGATGTTATAATTGGATTATATATGAAATTATAGATATTTATATTATATTTTCATGTTACTATTTTAAATCTAAATTTATTATACATGTGTTTAAAATACCTTATGCATCATGTTGAGCAATGGGAATAGGATTTCATCTCAATATTCTATCAATTTAATCATATTTACTATCATAACCATATTTACTTCTAGGTGATTTATGTACTACTAATAATATTTATTAAATTTAAATTTATAATCATTCATTATTATTAGTGTTTCCATTATTGTATACTCTTTCATGTGGATGATATTTAAAACGTAAACAATGCGGTAACAATTTATTTTGAAATCTTATTTTTGGGATTGCCTTTATTTTCACTGAGGGGATAATATAATCCATCCTTCATAGAGACAACATATTTTGTTTTTTCCCAAATATTTAATGTGTTCCGATGGTTTATTGCAACTTTTAATCCACTTGTAAATTGAATGATGGGTTGGAAGGTTTAAAATATTATTGGATATTATTTTTCATTATGAATGTGTAAATTTTTATTTAATGACCTTATTTTTCAAAAAATGGTTTTAAAAAGATTATTTTATTTAATAAGATGAATAATTAGGGACATTTAATGTAATAATTTACCTTTTAAATGGATTAAAATTAATATTTTGAATGTTTTCTTAAATTTTCACCTATGAAAATATTTACAAAAACAAAAATAGAATGTTTCATCTTTAAATATATGGAGTTAATGAATTTTCACCCCACAAAAACCATTTTTGGAAATTTAGATTATTGCACAAGTTTTCAATGGTTTTATTGAAAATATATTTAATCAAATCTTATTTTTATATTTTCCCCCAATTAAATTGTATTCTCTAAATAAAAATTGTTTGATACAAAACATAAATTTCAGGTGAATTGATGGTAATCATTTATATTTTAATTATTTTATGGTTATTAAAAATCTCTTGAAAGATTAAAATTATTGGAATTATTTAATATTAGAAATTATATTTGTCATAAAATTAGAAATTGGGTTTTCTAGAAAAAAGGATGGTTCGTGATAACACTCATAATGTTCCCAACACACCACCCCTGACATTATCATATTTTCAAAATTTATTTATATTAGTCATTCCCCTCATCCTCTTTCATCCATTTTGACAATATACCTTCTTATTGGATCCACCTCCTTCTTATAATCTATGGATTATCTTCCCATTGATCCTATATCACTGCCATATCATAGTGGGCTCTCTACCACATCCTCTCAGGTGACACCTCTCAGCGAGTAGCTCTCCCTTCTTAATTAGTGTTGGTATTTCATGGATGTTGTGGTTGATGGTCTTATATATATATATATATATATGTGTATGTATGTATGTATATATATATATCCTTCCTCTCTACCATTGATCCCGCCTCTTCCCATGAAACCCAATCAGTCAAAAAAATTTGACAGTTCCCCATTATTATCATTATATAAGGTATAGTTCATTAATATTGTGACCTTTCATTCTTGATTATTGGTTTCCATGTTTATCCATTTATGGCCTTATATTTCTTTGTTTTTAAGCATTATTGGGTCATGGAACAAATCCCTTCTAGTGGATGGGTCAATCCTCAACTCATGTTCAATCATTATTAATCTTTTCTCACTCTAGGATCAACTCTCAACCTAGTATAGGGATTGAATGACTAAAAAACAATTGGTTTCTCCTATTTTTCGCATATTTAGATGCACATATTGGTTGGGTCTCCTACATTTTTGTTTTATGGCTTTATATATGAGCACTTACTATCTCATTTCACAACACTTCGTCTCCCAAATGTATGTGGGTTTTCTTTAGTACCATACATTGTGAAAAAGATGATACCATGTGGATGTTCATTACCATAGAATCCATGATCTGTGTGGTGTTGGACTATGAAAATTCTCTCACTCAATGCATCATAGTTTATGGAGATGATGATTTCTATTTTTTTCAATGAAAATTCTCTA
Organism: Viscum album; assembly: GCA_963277665.1. NCBI lineage: Eukaryota > Viridiplantae > Streptophyta > Magnoliopsida > Santalales > Viscaceae > Viscum > Viscum album. The sequence goes on along the minus strand of OY728150.1, from coordinate 619,672,167 downwards.
CTTCTATGGGTTGTTTTTTAAGGTGTTTTATCATCCAAGGAAACTTCTCATATTATATAAAAATGTGTCTTTTGAAGGACTCTGTTCCCCCTCCGAGCATAGCCTCCTACTCCATTATTGTTCCTCTATATATTTTATCTCCCCCTCATGTTGAAATTTCAAATGATGTTGGTCATCCATTAGTTTGGTTTGGGTTTATACAGGACCCTTGGATATTAATGGAAACTTGTGGTGGTAATGTTGGGTTTGTCAATCCCACAGATCTAAGATCCTCTCATGGATTTGGATCTACTCCATAGGGACTCCTAGCTCTCCCTAACAAGGATAGTTTTCTCCTATAATATCTCTTATGAAATTTTTCCATGGTATCCTAAAATTGATGTTTTTGTTCCATATACTTAGTAGCAAGGATTGGTTAACCATTATCCCCTTCCCTAAATCTGAACATTGTGGGGACTCACAAGTCAACCCATATAGAAATATCTTTATATATTATGCATACCATCCATAATTTCTATTCCTCGCATCCCACAACTACTATGTATGAACACATTCATCCATCAATTTGAATTATTTAACCCTTTTTGAGGGACTATCCAATGATCTACAGGATCCATCAACATCATCGGACAATAGATATAATAATTTTTTGGGATCCATTACAGTAACCATGATGAATCATCTACGATAAAGAATCAATCACTACAATCATACATGCATTCTTATCCCTATTGTATTTCTAAAGGGTTCCCAAGAACCACTCTTCACAATATTTATGACCTCCCTTTTAATATCGAACATGCGGGGTACTGGATATCCAATTTAATATGATTACATGATGAAAGATACATTGTATATCTTTATTCTGGTTACAACCCTTCTTGAACACACGAAAAAACAAATATAATTCATTCCATTTCTTTATGGGTGAATATTAGAAACTGATAGCTTAAAAGTATCACTAATGATCATATCTGGATATTCATGTGACATGATATTTATATAGAGCTCATCAACTCATCTTCACAAATTTTAACGGTAATGTTTTCCACTATTTTCCTTAACTATTTCATTGAAATTTTTTATTCTATTTTAAAATATGGGGATCAAGAAGAGTTATGGGTGTACTTGAGAGATTTCAATTTGGTGAAACATCAATGGTATTATGGGGGGAAATCAACTCAAATCATCACAATTTAGAGGTAAATTGAAGTTGTTTCTCATGTTGTTCCTAACAGATAGAAAATTCTTATTCGATTCATGTAATCTTTTAGGTTTGGGTTTTATTAGATTCAACTTCAAGTGGTGAAATAATAAATAATTTTCATACAGAATCTAGAGTTATAATAATAGATTATTGTCCAACAATTAATGGTATACCATCATTCCCAAAACCCATGATAACCCATTTAGCTCAATCACACTCAATCCACCACTCTCAATGTTTCTCTTAAATATGGGGGAGATAGTATTAGAAACTAGTTTTCTCAGAGAGTAAGATTCAGAATAAATTAATCACATCTCTAGGTAATTTACCATGGTATGGTCCTTCTGATGCATACCCATGGGATGTGATAAAAAGTAAAATAGTGTATCATAAATTGGACCTTCGATAGTTGTCATCTATCTTCTTGTTTTATGCATTACGTTTCGAGTAGTTGAATATTTATATTACATTACTAGATAAAATCATAAAAAACATATGGAGTATTTATATTTTTATTTATACAATGTAGAATGGAAGGTTCCCTATAATAAGCACTTATAAGTAAGAAATATAACATGTAAGAGATCACAAGTTTGATTTCCCATATAAGGTGATAATAAATCATCATATTTCCATGAATACACAAGTGAAATAAGGTTCCTAGGAAATATAAACCAGGAGATTGAGTATATTCCATAAACCATTAATATCAGAATCATTATCCCAAAGGTTGTTATATTTTTTTAAAAATTTCCTAATGTGAGAGACTTTCCTAAGGAAAGAGAATATATAAGAGAAGTCATCAATAACCCATTTTCCCAAATTTTCTCTCCTTGGTTATTGATGGGATAAATACTCCCTTGAATGCTATCAATTACCTTAATCCTTCAATTTTATCCACCCTTGAAGGATCCCCATGCTATTATTATGTATCATCATGGGAGATCATTAAGTAATAAATTATTATATCCATAAATGGTTATTTCATAAGAGGTTATTTATACATAGATGCGTGTTCCACTTCCGTAATACTTATTTCAAAAGTGAGATAACCCTTAAATTTTGATAAGTTATGTCTAATTAGCCTCTTCAATAAATCCTATAAAATCCTTTCTAAAATCTTGAATTATAGAGTGGAATTGTTTTACCCCTATTGGTTTCAAAATATAAAATGACCGCATAAAAATAGGATTATACAAGGTCAAATTTCCCTATCCCATAAAATAATTTAGGATATCTATGGGACGATGGTGGGAATGAATATTATTTCTAAGTGACAAATTAAAAAATAATATGATTAAATCCATTGGGCTTCGTAGTTAATGTTTTGTGAAGGAAAGTGTTATAATAATTCTCTTATGATCAATGTTTCCAGTGATACTCCACTCCATAGATATTTGTATCTCTATCAAGAAGAGTTATGGGATTCATGAAATCAGCTGGAAGAATATGGTTGTGAAATAAATTACTCCTACCCTTATTTCTCTATAATATTAAAGTCTCAAATGAATCATTTTATGTGCTATTTTTTAGGGTTATTTATTCCTTCCAAAGGTAGAAATTTCTCCATCTGCATCTATCATTTTTTTCCTCTAATGATATATACCTTTTTTTTAATTGTAGATATACATTTCTTAGGAATTTTGAGGATTATATAGTTGAATATGAAAATTGTACAGGGATACATATTGTATATTCCATGAAGAACTATTTCATATCCATCTCAAGTTTATCCTCCCTCACATTTCTCATTAAAGAGTGGATAAAGTTCACTCTAGGATTTTTCTCATTCTCTTATAAAGGATCTCCCCTTTCTTCTTGGAGGAACATGATTATAAAATTTGATAATTGTTTGAAATGAATTCTTGAAATAATTATCAACATGAAAATACTACACCACTCATTGGGTGGTAGGATCACTCTGATCAAGTCTATCATATCTTCTATCCCTCTTCATGTTCTTTGTTTCATTAAATTCTTCTAAATAGTCATTCCATGCATTGAAAATTATATTAAAAATTTTCTATGATATAATCACAAGGAAGGGAATTTCCATTATGAATTTTATAGTCATATAGAAACTCATATCATGTAATAAGATACTATGACTTGAATCTTGGTATAAACCATGAAAGGAATGCAAGATAAGATTGAATGAGAGATTGTTCCTGGGGAAACAATATAAGAATCATTCATGAATAGAAATATTGGAATAGAGTTTTATGATTTACATAATATATTCTCCCTCGCCTCGATAAAGTGGTATAACATTGAAGAACCTCTCTAAATTATTTTGGATAACACATAATGGGTTATATGCTGAGGTTATCTTATTTTATGTAAAGATTATTATTCTTTTAATCCATTATTTTTACTTAATTTCCATTTCCTGACATCACATTAAATTTAGAAATGTAATTCTAGGCCTCTCCTCATACTTCCTCTCTGATGAGAATTTGAATTTCTTTGATAGTAATCACATGATTGATGAGGACAACCATTTTTTCTTCTCTCTAACTAGCTAAGGGTTTTTAACTATAGAAAATTATCTATTATTATCCACATTCCAGTGGGTTTTGATACTTAAGTGACCAAGTGTTGGTATCCATTGATCCATTCCCCAGTTTGTTTTCTTATTCTTCTTGTGCTCCACCTTACAGTCCCAAAAGATGTTATCTTACAAATAAGGTGTCCTTCTAGGATCTATATGCTATTACTACTCACTACAACAACAAGAGGCTACAGAAAAAATATATCAATGAGAGTGTCTAAGTGGACTTCACATGGGATTTTCTAGGTGACCATATAGGAATCCCTATAGTTCATAGGTTTTTCAACCAACTTCGAGTTTTATGTTTTTATAGAGGCTCAGAATATGGTGACCCCTACATTGGTAGGAAAGTGGAACTATTGATTATAATATGATCAATTTGTAGTATCCTAAATTAAATCATTTATAATGTAAATCCATTAAACACTTATCATCATGAAAAATATCCTTTCTATCATTGGTGACATCTCTATGTTTATCATGGTCGAAAAGGGATAGAATATTATATCTTGTTGTTGTAATGGACATTCTTCACCCCTGAACTCCACAGACCACTAGATCAATTGGATTATTTCCTCCTCATTCATCAAATTAAATATGTATTCCTCTTATATTAATGTAACAATTAAAGGAGGTGGTTTGATAAATTATCAACTCGGATTTGTGATCATCTAACTTAATTCATTTTATAGGGAAGGTAACACTCTGATCATTGGGGCTAGAGACATATTTTATAGGCTATCAATTTTTTATAACAAGATATTATCAATCATTTAAATTTATTTATTATTTTTTTCCCTAATTAATGGAAGGAGGATGTCATACTAACTGCTTAATGTCTAACATCAATAGATAATCAAGAATAGCCTACCAAATAATTTCATGATTCATCACACTTGTTGTGAAGGATACAAATCAACTAGTTATTTGGATATGTTGGGATGTGTTTCATTCAAGATTTATATTTTTTATTATTTAAGATTTGTTCCTAATAATGGTAACATTGTTGTTCTTGAGGATGCACAAGGCATTCACATCATTAAACCTCTCTAAACACTATTTTTTCCCTTATTAGTGTTAATAATAAAAATCCATTCTGTATTAAATATCAATATAATTTTAATAATGGATATTATTATTTCCTTAACCTTATACCATTTCTACATATGGTGTTTTACTATGAATGTGATTTAATTTTCTATGGAAATATGAAGATTATATATCCTTCACTCAATAAATATGTTTATGCATAAATAATATCATTTATAAAATAAATTTATTATTAAATATATAAGTAATTCACTATACATATAGATATGGGTGAGAATGGTTATAGATATCCCCTCAATCCATCTAATGATACCATGATTCAAATCAATAAGTCAAAATTATTAATCTAATTTTGTGATTATACTGACAAATAGATTAAATTATCATTGAATAAAGACATGATGATAATGTTTTCATGATTTCTGAGATCTTGAAATCCAACATAACTAATTCCCATCAATAAGAATTTAGTTATTAATATCCATGATATTATTGCACTCATAATATTTGTAGTCACATTGCTTGCTCGTGTTATTATTTAGATGGAATGTATTTTTAATTATTTATAGTTCTGCATTGTTTATTCATTAGGTACTATTGATGAAATCTAATCTTATTTTCCATTACATAGTATATGAGATTACCCATTATTTATTTTTTACCCAGGAGATGATGAATGATATTATAGATAATATCAAGGATGTACTTTTTTTGAATTATGTGTTTTTCATTGATATTTATAATGTAATATGCGAATAATGTATATATCTAGTTCTCTATGAATACTAAATTGATTGATCCATATCAATAAAATTTGTTGTGTCATATACCAATATAATAAACAATACATGATCCTTGGGTTGATGGAGTTTAGTTTTTTACCATTGGTATCATAGAATGATTACTAGAGACCTTGGGGACTAGATTTTAAATAAACAGAGATATAGGGACATGGTGTTTTCATTATAACACATTGAAATATTTATATATATATTTATAGAGTTAGGTACTATGACGGAATGTGATTTCGAGGCCCTATGTACCCAAAATTAATTTTATAAAAATATTAAATATATTTTATAATGCGTCCATGGGGTTAATTAAGGAATTTAGGATAAATCGCAAACGGTTAATCAAAATAGAACTATTATACCACAAATAGTTCAGTGTCACAGTGTTTATTCTAGGAAAGATATAAAATGAATGGGTGTGGGATTTTCAGACCCCTCACTCAGTTGCAGTATGCTCAGTTGATTATTTTGAATTTATAAATTAATTATTTTATAACCTAAATGAAAGCCTATAAAAACACTACCATGGAAAATCCTGCAGGGATATATGTATAAACCCAGGGATTATTCTAAAACACAAATTCATCCTCCATCATAGAACCATCAACATATAGAAACGAGGTTGAAAATTAGTTCAGATCATAGCGTGACAATCACAAAAATCCTTGGTGGGAATATTCATCAACAATGAACAGATCAAAATCCAAGTAGGACTTTTCTTTTTTTACTCCTAATACCCAATTTAAAATTTTGTAATATGAAATATATTCATTTTTCAATATTGTTTTTTCTTTAACCTCAATGTATATGGCCTAAATAACATGAAAATCCATCGATCTATGCTTGGATTCCATATATTCTACTATTTTGTTTTTTTCTCATAATAATCATGAATTATTTTTTGGATATGTTGAAATTTCAATGAATCATCGAAAGGGGCATGGATCTGGGTAGATAAGGGTCCGAGGATTACAGATATGTGATATGTTCTTGTTTCGGGCATGGAATGGAGGTGCAGAAGTGAGTGTAAGTGCCGGTGATTCTCTGTGGTGTGTGTGATGTCGTCCAGTAGGTGGCTGATCCAGTTAACGGTAGCATGTGGCTGTGAGGTGAGAAAGTAGCTCTGAGGGAGGAAGGTGGTCCAAAGGGATATAGATGGGTGGTGCTAGAAGAGTTAGGGTGTGGCTGGGGGTCTAGTGTAGCTCCTAGATAGGTCGCTATAGAGCATGGTGGCATGGTAGGATGGAGGTGGTGACTCCTGAGAAAGGTGGTGGCAGACTCGACAGACGTGATGACTATGGATGTGGTGGGCCCGGATGGACCTGGTTTATAGGTTTCATATGAAGGAGGGGTTAAGAGAAAGGTAAAATATAAAAATAAATAATATACATGAAAATAAAAATCATGATAATAATAAATTTTTTTGTTATTATTATATTTTAAACCCTCATAACTCTAACTTGGGAAGTTTGATTCATGCAACGTCAATAGTGGCATAACCCCATTTATTATATGGTCATTTAATGACCCATTTGATTAATTTCCGTGGACCATTCAAATGAACCCACAAAATGCATCTGAAATAATATATTAAACGATATTATTAAATCATTGACCCATCATAACGCCCACATGAGATGTCCAAACGACGCACCGTCAACAACCGTGGGACCCTAAATTCGAGGTGGTCAGTTTAAGACCAAATATTTTTCTTTCATCTTGGACCCTTGGTTCGAGACCACATAGAATCCCCATTATATTATTATTATTATTAAAAAACTTGTACTTGATATACATTCTACGTATGACATCCAAATGATGTATCGTTTTTGGAATCATGTCCTTAATGATGTGGAAAAACCTCAAGAATAGTATCATTATTTTTTCCATATTCATAGGTGGGGAACACACAACACCCAATTTTACATATTATGGATAAATAAAACTTTCACACCGATAGACCAATTTGGGATTTTAAGTATCCTATCCAATGTGTTTTTAGTTGTATGACGCGATGGTTCCCTATTATGTGACATTAGAGATACGTTATGAGGTGTTCAAGGTATTATTCTTATCTAGGAGGTGTTTGGAAACACTAGAATGGGAACCCCATGACACAACATGGGGCGTGTTCTCAATGACATCAGAGGGAAACCCCCCTGATGTGCCATGGCGCGGGTCCTCAATGACATCAGATTGGTACCCCCCTGACTCCCCACAAAATGGTTCCTCGATGATATAAGTGTGGACCCCCCCCCCCCAACTCACTATTGAGTAGTTCATTGTTGACATCAGAGTGGAACCCACCTAACGAATGAGGGTGCGGGTCCTCTACTTTGAGTTTGTTCCCACCCGGCAATGTGGATCAATGGAGAGACATGGCTTGATGTAGCTTTGGACTCATAAGAAAGTGGGAACTGTTGGGAAATATGGGAAAACGACGAACGCGCAAACAAAAGAAAAAGCGAACATGTAGTGAAAATTGAATCTTTCGCCCCAAATAGAAGCAGATGCACAGAGAAAAAACTAAATGTGCAGAAAATAAATTTCACACCGGAAATGTTTACGTGGAAAACCCGAAAGGGAAAAACCACGAAACCTAGTCCAAAAAGAGGGATCCACTAAAATCAAGAAGTACATGGTAGAGACTCCCCAAAATGGAAGGGATATCAAAATTAATACTCAAGAATAAAAGTGTGGATCAAAAGGTGGAGAGCAAGAAAGATGATCGTCGAAGAAAGGCGATCACCAAATGGGATTTTCTCTTCGTGTTGCTGCTGCCGGTGATGTTGAAATATCTTGCATCTGCCTCCTTATATAAGAAAACTAATCAGCATCAAATAATGTCACCACGTCAAAAGAGTTTCACCGCCTGAATTAATTCACGCGGTCTTGACCCGAATTAAAACACCACAATAAAACAGATACCGCGTGTGCACTGTTTGAGGAGGTATTACCCAGTGCGCCAACCAGGAAGGCGCCCAACAATATCCCCCTACGACTCAAGTGGGGATCACCGCCAACCCTCCAATCTATCAGAAAGTCTCAAATTTTCCTCTGGTTAAACTCTTGGTCAACATTTCTGACCTGTTTTCATCAGTGTGGATCTTATGAAGCTCTAACTATCTCGAATCAAGGACGTTGTGGATCCAATGATATCGAACATCGATATGTTTTGACCTTCCATGAAATGTGGAATTATTTCCCAAACAAATATCACTCTGAATATTACAAAATAAAACATACCTGTTTTGATTTAAATTTATCTCTCAAATAAACGTTTTCATCCACAAAAATTCTTTTCACACCTCAGTAGCTGCAATAAACACTGACTCTTTGGTAGATAAAGCAACACATCTCTGTAATCTAGACTGCCAAGATACAGCTCCCCCTACAAAAGTGATCAAATAGCCTGAAGTAGACTTCCTAGAATCGATATCTCCTGCCATATCTAAATCTGTAAAGCCAAAAATCATAGGTTCCCCTTTGTCAAAACACAATCTCAGATCAGAAGTAACACGAAGATAACAAAAAATGTACATCACTGCTCTCTAATGATCTCTACATGGATTTGATAGAAAACGACTGACCACACCAACTGCATGAGCTATATCAGGTCTAATACATACAATTTCATACATCAAACAACCAACGGCAGATGAATAAGGTATGTGCTGCATCTCCTCTCTCCCTTCATCAGTAGAAGGTGACTGAATGGTACTGAGATTAAAATTTAAAGCAAGAGGAGTACTAACCACTTTCGCTCTATCCATAAAAAATCTCTGAAGAACCTTCTCAATGTATCTCTCCTGAGATAACCACAACTTCTTGGCCTTTCTGTCACAAGAGATCGTCATGCCAAGAATCTGTCATGCTGGGCCCAAGTCTTTCATCATAAAAGACTAACAACGATCCTTCTTCAATCTATCAATTCTAGAAGTATCATGGCCAACAATGATCATATCATCAACATAAAGTAACAGTATAATAAAATCATCATTAGTAAATCTTTGAACAAAAAAAAATGATCAGAAGATGTCTTCCTGAAACCCTGATGAGAAATGACAGATTCAAACTTCTTATACCACTGCCTTGGAGCTTGCTTCAAACCATACAAACTCTTCTTCAAACTGCACACATGATTTTCTTTGCCTGTTTCAACAAAACCCTCTGGTTTCTCCATATAAATCTCCTCCTATAAATCTCCATGGAGGAAAGCTATCTTCACATCCATCTGCTCAATCTGCAGATCTAAACTGGCAGCCAACCCAAGAACAACCTGAATGGAAGACATTTTGACAACAGGTGAGAAAATCTCATCAAAATCAATACCTTTCTTCTAACGGAATCCGTTGACAACTAACCTTTACTTGTATCACGGAACAAGGCTAGATTATTCATTTTTAATCTGATAAATCCATCGATTTTGCAAAGCTCTCTTCCCTATCGGTAACTTCACCAGCTCAAAAGTGTGGTTGTCATGCAATGATGTCATCTCGTCATCCATTGTCGCAACCCATCTATCTTTCTGTTCTCTCTCCATTGCCTCGTCAAATTATTATGGTTCTCCCCCTTCAGCGAGGAGCACATACTCATCAGGTGAATATCGAGTAGAAGCGGTGCGATGCCGATATGACCTCTGGAGTGGAACTGCGGGTTCATTAATAACCCCTGGAACCGGATCATCAAAAACAAAAGGTACATCAGAAAAATAAACTCTAACCTGTTCACATTGAGCATCATTCTGTACATCAACATGATCATTAGAATCAACAATATGAGGTAAATGTGAATCAAAACCTGGCTCAAGACTGACAAAACCATTAGATGTTGGAGAATCATCTTTTTCTCCCTTATCAATGTCTGCAATAGTCTGATCTTCTTTAAACACTACATCGCGGCTTCTAACAAGTTTCTTCAAAACAAGATCATAGAACCTATACCCAAACTCATCGTGTCCATAGCCAATAAAAATACATGGGCGTGCCTTATCATCCAGCTTGGATCTCTCATCTCTAGGCACATGAACAAAAGCCTTGCAACCAAAAACCCGCAAGTGATCGTACCTGATCTCTTTTCCATACCAAAATTTTTCAGGAGTGTCTTTCTGCAAAGCAACTGCATGTGATAAATTGATAATATAAGAAAAAGTAAGTAAATCCTCACCCCATAAATGTCCTGGCAACTTTGATTCTGAAATCAAACAATGAAATATTTCCAGCAAAGTTTTGTTCATCCGCTCAGCAACACCATTCAGCTGAGGTGTCTTGGGCGGCGTCTTCGGATGCCGAATACCTTCCTGCCTGCAATACTGATCAAATGGACCACAATACTCTCCCCCATTGTCAGTGCGAATACATTCCAATTTATTTTCTAATTACCTCTCAGCAGAAACATGAAATTGCTTAAAAATATTAAGCACCTGACTTTTGGCTTTCAAGACATAAACACAGAGATTTCATGGGTAGTCATCAATAAATGTAACAAAATAAAGACCGCCACTAAAGGTATTCGATTTCAAAGGACCACAAACATCATAATGTACCAATTCAAGTACCTGTGACTTCCTTTATGGAGGATAACTTTTGAAACTCACTTCGCTCTGTTTCCTAGCCATGCAATGATCACATGTGTCCAATTTGACACTCTTCAAATCTGGAAGAAGATTTCTCTTGGACAAAAAACCAAGACCTTTATCACTGATGTGACTAATCCTCTTATGCCACAACTTGGACAAAACACTACACTCAATAAAGAAAAGTAGTATCACAAGAAATAGAAGCTCTAATCTAGTACAAACCTGATTGCTTCTTCCCTCGAGCCACAATCAAAGAGCCCTTGGAAAGCTTCCATTGAAAATCACCAAAAGTGCTAATAAACCCTTCATCATCAAGAACACTGGTAGAGATAAAATTCAAACAAACCTCGGGTGCATGTCGTAAATTCTTCAAAATTATCTTACTTCATGTACTGGTCTTTAAACAAACAGCCATGATGCGTACAATGTCAGCATGAACATCATTTCCCATCTTCAAAATACCATAATTACTTGGGTTATAAGATACAAAGAACTCCTTCTATGTCACAAGAAAACAGGCACCACTGTCAACAACCCATCAATAATCATCAAAAGCAATGTTAATGGAGTCATAACCAATAACAAGATCACCCCTGTAGCGGCGGTGACATGATCATCTCCATTTCCATTTTTATTCTGTGGATTTTCCTTCATTCTATTCACTCTTTTCATCTGATAACAAAACTTCTTAACATTCCCCTTCTTACCACAATGATGACATTAAAAATCTCTCTACTTCGGTCTGGATTTGCTTCTGCCTCTACTCTTATCTCGACTGCTCTACCCCCAGTCCTGGCTTCTCCCCCTGTTCTTTGTGACCAAAAGCTCGGAAGAAGATTTATCCTGAGTGCGTCTCCTGACCGATTCATTTAAAATAGTAGACTTGACAAAACTAAATGTCACAACACCATTAGGAGCAGAACTGGTTAGAGTAACAGGTAAATTTTCCCATGAATCGAGTAAAGTGTTAAGCAGCAAAAGAGCTAAAACCCCATCTTCAAAATTGATACACATGCCAGACAACTGATCAAAACATAATTGATATTCACTTAAATAATAAAAAATAGACGTACCTTCTCTGTACCCCAGGTTCATCATTTTCTTGAGAAGAAACATTTTATTGTTTCCTGTCTTCGAAGCGTAGGTCGTCTCAAGCTTCTCCCACAAAGTTCTGGCATGAGAGATGTTGACAATGTGGTTCATCACGTTTTCTTCAACCCATTGGCAAATGAAGCCTCAAAACATCTCATGCTTGAATTCCCATTCTTCGTCTAACATCCTCTCTGGATTTTGGGTACTAAACACTGGAATATGCATTCTCTTGACAAAAAGCAGATCCTTCATTTTAAGTCACCACATATGGTAGTCGGTACCATTTAACAAAATCATCTGACTGTAGTTGGCCTCCATAATAAATATGAAAAGAAAATAACCAGACCCGCTGATACCAGATGTTGGGAAAGACGGGAAAGCGACGAACGTGCAAACAAAAGAAAAAGTGAACGCACAGCAGAAATTAAATCTTTCCCCCAAAATAGAAGCGGATGCAAAACGACAAAATTAAATGTGCAGAAAATAAATTTGACACCGGAAATTTTTACGTGGAAAACCCAAAAGGGAAAAACCACGGGACCTAGTTCAGAAAGAGGGATCCACTAAAATCAAGAAGTACACGGTAGTGACTCCCCAAAATGTAAGGGATCACAAAAGTAATACTCAAGAATAAAAGTGTGGATCAAAAGGTGGAGAGAAAGAAAGATGATCGTTGAAGAAAGGTGATCACCAAATGGGATTTTCTCTCGGTGTTGTTGCTTCCGGTGATGTTGAAATGCCTTGCCTCTTAATCCTTATATAAGAAAAATAATCAGCATCAAATAATTTCACCGCGTCAAAAGAGTGTCACCGCGTGAATTAATTCATGCGGTCTTGGCCCGCATTAAAACACCACATTAAAATAGATACCACGTGGGCACCATTTGAGGAGGCGTTACCTAGTGCGCCAACCAAGAAGGTGCCCAACAGGAAGATATCCCAACTAAGATGAGTTCTTATGTAGTGAATTAAAATCATGCATGTGAGTCAGTGCCACCCAAAGTGGAAAGTATAAAGGTGTGGTGATTTATTCCCATTGACTTGTGTGTTCAGGGCAGATGTGTGGGATGCTCGACATTGTTGATGGGTTATCTTGGAAGTGTTGGATACACTTCATCATGGAATGAGCTTTGAGATGGAGTTCCCCTTACTCCCTCATTTGTGATTCCATGACCGAACATATAGATATATTGTGCTTCAATACCCACTATATGGGTTTTGGTTACACACATTCCAGAAGAGGGGAAGATGTGTGGTGTATGCCTCATGCTTTCTGTGTATATCTTCTCATGGGTGGATGAGTCTAATATTATTTTATTGGAAGTAAAGACTCAATGAGATATCCATATTATCACTTTTTCGATCTTCTTATATTTTGAAGATATTACATTCACTATCTTGTTGGGTTGAGATGTACTTATTTTACTGTACATTTTTCTATGTAGTGATTTCTTTTTCAGTTGTATCTCATACTTCCCCCATTCACATTGTTAGGGAGTTATAATGGGTATTTATATACTCACCCCTACATGGTAGTTTCCCAACATGTGTTGTGCCTTTTTTAGAGGGTGGATAGTTTGATCGTGACATCAGATGAGCTTAGGTATACATACTTCTTGGACCACGTACGGTGGTCATAAATTAGAACACACGAGATGGTCTGTCAGCTGTATACTCTTTTCTAGTTTATTTAGGTTGGGACTATTTTTGGATGGGTACATATTTTTTCAATTTCATTTCTATTTACCCTACCATAGTTCATTCTGTTTAGTGTTCCATGCAAATTTTAATTTATTTATAGCTATGTTGTATCTTTTATTTCTTTACCTCAACAATTTTTCATTGATTTGGATGTTTTCATGTGCACAGGTACATTGGAAAAGGCCTCCATGAGGTCATTTTTTCCTTCAATGCTTGTCAATTCCCCCTAGATATGGAGTCGAGCATGGTAAATTTTTGGCCCATGCCTCGACAAGGGTCGGGTCATGGAGGACTGGTATCAGAGGTGGTTTGTTCGGTGGGATGTTGTTCGGGCATTCCCTAGAAAGGTATTGGTTGATATTTAGGGAAAAAGTTTAAAAGTGCCTTGAGTTCCACTCTCAGGACCAGGATTCTAGTGGTTGAATGGGTGGACAACGTATTCATTCACCAGGACACTGCCTAACATCATGTCGTATCAGCACCCTAAGACAATTTTTTTATGAAACAATGGTACATGCATTATACATGATTAAGTATTTGAGTTTTCTTCTTGATTAAGATACCCATTTTTATCAATATACAGATTTTCCCCTAATCATTGTACACCTTGATAAATTTCAGGATGCCTTCACGATGAAAACTAGCTGGGATACCGGCTCCGAATCATGTCAATGACCTTATGACCTATGAGGACTCTGTTCAGGGGAATTCATAAAATTCCATTCCTCGGGGTGGGAAGGTAAAAACACCCCCACCTATTGAGAAGTATATCATCCCAAAATAGTTGGATGAGGACTTTCAATGGTTGAACACAATACATGAGTTCCATTATTCGAGGCCACTAAGGTTCCTTGGTGAGCAATATCCCAAGGAAGAAAATGATTGACTAGTGTTTATGGTACACATAATCAAGAATTTTGAATCCTGATAGATCAAATGGTGTCTTTGGCAGCCAATATTTTCGATGGAGTAGTTGGGTGTGGGTGGAGGTTGGTTACCTAGATGCCCGATGAGTCTACACTCTCATGGAAATACTTGAACAGGTTGTTCCATGAAGAGTACTACCCCTCCTATGTTCATTCAGTTCAAATATAGTAGATTATGGAGCTTAATTAGGTGTGTTGATAGTGGCTATGTCTATATCTAGGTTCTCATACCATATGTGATACTCTCTTGACTTGATATAGGATGGTTACTGCCAAGAATGGAAGTTTGAGAAGTGACTTCACAAAGAGATCGGTGCCAGCATAGTACCCATATGTATCCCCACGTATGCTGGGGAGATAGAGCGGGCACTTGAGATAGAAAGATTTCTATAGGAGGGACACTAAATAGCTGGAGCAGGTAGTGGGAGTAACAAATCTGGGTTATCTGTGGTAGCATGTAGACATCAGTCGATATGATTTCAACATATGAGGCCTCCCCATTATCAAACTGAGGAACATGGTCAGGGACAACACAGAAGATTAGGGAAACTAGGATAGGAACAGTTCTACACATATGATGTTTGAGGTCTCCTATAACATGATTTCCCTACCGGATGTGCTGGGGAACACCGATAGTTAGAAGATAGACCACCACAGTAGAGACAACACTATTATCAGGGATCTCCCCAGTGGGGAAAGGGTGGTCCCCATGGAGGTGGTGCTGGAAAAATGTAGTAGGATGAGCTGAAGTTGGAAGATGATGCTATTAGGTTCTTCCACCCCGACCACCAGGCTCCCCACATCAGGCACATGGAGCTTGTGGCTGGTGTAGCTGTTTGCTTAAAGCATTGTATGTCCACAATCCTGCAGTGCACGAAATGATTCTTGGTACAATTTTTTTATATTCTACTATTATCTCAATATTAATATTCATAGGTTTTAATAATTATTTTATATCAATACTCCTAGTACCTAAGTTGGGGATCTATGTAGAGGCACTAGCATAACAACATTGTCTTGAGGTCTCTATAGGGAACACTTCTTTTGTGTCTTTCATCTACCAGCAGTATGAGCTATCACATAGAGAAGATATGTTCACGTGGGACATACTGGTCAACACAATGGAACCCTACGATGTCATCATAGGAACATATTGTCTTTCCATGGTTTTATCCTAGATCGATTGTCACCAAATACATGTCAAATTCCATTTTCACTGATGGGAATATGATCCCCTATTTCGGGGAGAGATGCCTTGTTGTAGGATAAGTGGATACAATGAGTAAGAGGTTATATCCCATCACCAATCAGTTAGTAAACATAACCCTTGTAATGACCCGAACAATTAAATACTATTTGTTTCCTATTTTTTTGTTATTTTATTTTGCACTGAACAAAAATATAACCTTTTCTAAATGAAGTGATTATAATTAACATGAGTCCTTTGGGTTTCAAATATTATATGAATGTTAATCAATATGACTGTTGGAAACTGTACTCTTAATGTTATGATTATTGTTTATAAATACAAATGATCATGGTTAATTAATACAGAAAGAGGATTTGATGGCCTCATCAGGTAGAATCGTGACGTACAATGCCCATTTTTGGAGTATTGAAAGGAGGTGGCGTCACTGGGCTTCACTCTAGACCAAGACTAAGCCGAACATCAACATGTTATTCTTGAATGGAATCCCTTATGGTAGAAGTTCATGTTGATAGAAATCGCCACTTGGGAAAGGCTTTCCGAGGCACCCCAATATTCTATCACCATTACACACCTTGCTCATAGGTCCTCTACGGGCATTATAATGGGTTATATAACGAGGACTTAGAAACATTTTGTAATCTATTGGTATAAATAAAATTTTTATTTTATCATTCATATTTTAGGAATTTATTTTCATAATAAAGTAATTGTTCAATTACGACAAATTCAAGGAATTTATATTAGAAGAAAAAAATTATACTTTTCAGAGATTTTTCATATATAGAGAATTATTATGGTAAAATAAACTTTTTTTTGAATTTTATATATCAAAATTAACCTAGGATGAATTTTTAAATGTTTTCTAAGAAGTTTCAATTTGATGAATAGTATTTTATGAATAGTGTTTTTATGAATAGTTAAAAATATTTTCTTATCAAATTAATTTTTCTCTGAAATGATTTCCAAAAATCTGACAAACATGGTTGTAATCAGGGTGAAAAATGTTGTTCAATATGTTCAAAATAATTTTTTGGTGAATAATAACTTTACCCTTTGGAATATTAATTTTACCCTTATGAATGGTAATTTTACCAATTGAATAATAACATCACCTTCGAAGGTATAAATATGCTTTTGGTAATCTTAAGTAGTAATTTGATTTAATTATATCATAGTATAAGTAAATAAGTTTTTTTGAAATTATTTTCCAAGTGTTAGTAATTTTTATTTAATTTAATATAAAATGGAATTTATTTTCATAAAATCATTTCACTTTTGTATTATATATGTCAAAAACTGGTAAGGGTAAATTTTTGGGATTTCCCTAAAATAGTTGAATTTTCAAAAAATAGTAAAAATATAGTTTTGAGTTTCGGTGTGTTTAACGACTTCAGTAATGATGTAAGTAATAATTTTGGTCAAATTTTGTATAGTAAGATATGTATTGAGGTTCCCCTAGTGTCCAATACGATGGGAAAATATGGTGGTAAATCCCATGGTTTTTCAAATACAACTAATGAGGTGTCCCTTGAAAATTAATAAAATATTCCTTCAAATTTTCTATAAATACCAACATATTATTTCATTACATTCAATCATAATTTATCATAAATGAAGATATTGTGTTTTTACCTTCTAATGATTCCTCCCAATTTTCCCTCTAGCCCCACAAGGTCCCAACCAAAGAGTTTTTTAGGTTACTTTTCAAGGTAATAGAACTTTCACCTTCCTCTTTTAGTCATGAATTCCTTTATGTTATGTATTGTAGTTTACAATTTATTTTGTGGGGGTATGTTCTTCAGTATCCTTATAACTATAAATTTTATTTCCAAATGATTAGAGACAATTTACACTCTCATCAAATAGTTTTCTGAATTTTAAAGTGGCGTCAGCAGGCTGCCGAATTTTTGTAAAAGAAATCACATCTTCTCTTTTCTTCTAGTTTTATTTTTCAGGTGGTATGTCATTAAAAAATCCATACCATGATATTATTTACATTTTATTCTTTCTATGTACTTAATTATGAGATATTTATTTTAGGGTAACCATTTTCCCCTCTCTTTTCATTGTTATCAATAACCATGTTGTATAACTGTTGTGCTACAAAATATTCATCTCAAAATCTAACTCTTCCTCAAGAAATTATATCATTTTATTTCTATGAATACCCAAACCTATTTCATTTAAGTGGTATTCATCATGAAATAAAAATGATATATTTTATTTTGGAATTGACATTCATAAAACCCTTATACCATTTTCATGGGAGTAAATGACATACTGATCTTGTTTTTCAACCCTTTTTAAAACGTCACGATTTTGATATGGAAACCACTTATTTTATTCTATTTGGGTTATTTATTAAATGTATGATTATGATATATGTGGCTAAAATGAAAATAAATACAAAATAAGTGTGTTACCTAATATTTCTCTAATGCATTGTGTAAATAATTTAATCCCTAGAGATGACAAGTTTTATGATACCTTGGTGAATAACCTTAGTAATTTTTATGAAACCTTTGGGATAGTCCTCGGTGATATGTTCATGAATGTATAAATTAAATTTATTAGCCCCATTTTCAAGATACGTTTCAATTTATAATTATAAGTATTATTATTATATTCATATTTATCTACATTTTCTTGTTGATATCGTTCAAGTTCACATGTAAACTGTTTCACTTTTTTCCATACTGGGCCTTCTACTCTCCATTTCCTTTGATATATGTTTCAAGGTTATTATATGAATTATTTATACTTAAGATGAACCTATTATGAATCCTTTAAAGTGAATTATAATAATTTTTTTTTTCATATATTATGTCCCTGATTTCTAAGACAATAGACTTTACTGATCCTCTATTTTTAAAGTGTAATTAAAAGTTATGTAATAAAAAAGCAGGATTCCATAGTTGGTATCGAAGGATAGATTAGTTGTTTGTGAAAATTAGGCTAATATTTTTTTTGAAATAATCCTATAGAAAAATATAAATATAGGAAAACAACCATGTATTATGGTGAAATATTAAGTAAGTGGTTTTTGAACAAATAAATCACTGTCTAGATACGAACAAGTGGATGTGGCTCTGGCACAGATGTACTTAGGAGTGAAAACTCCAACAAGGAGTTTTGGGCTAGACTCAGGGTATCCTGGTAAATGACAAAGGGCCTTGCTTTACACTTAGTTTGACTCTCCCTGGGGATATGTTTGGTTAATCAAAAACATTTTATAAATCATAAAGAAGGACTTATAGAGAAATGTAATTGTTATTAAAGAATACTATGATTAAGCATAAAGTTTTGAGACATAAAAATCCTTTATAGTTAATGTATTCATAAATGAAATAAGATTATAACAAATGTGCTATTATTTTAGAAAATGGAGGTAAATATAAGGAACCATGCAAATGGTGACCGCAATGGACCATGAACTAGCGACCCTCAGATGGAAGCTCGAATAGAAACACTAATGAGAATGATGAACCAACTAACTCATGTTATGGGAAATAACTTGAATCAAGCTAGAGACCAATCTCACAGGGATGGGAACAATATTATGTTGAATCATTTATGCATTAATTAACACCAACCTTCAATGGATCTACCAAACAATTGATTGTTGAATAGTGGATCAGCTCTACTGAGAAGATCATTTCTTTGATCTGTTGTTGAGAACAATAGATGGTCACCAAGGCTTTTTACTTCTTAGAGGGAGAAGTTGATCAATGGTGGGAACTCATTATAAACACATGGCCCAGAGTGGAGGTTTAAGATATGGAGTGGGAAGATTTCAGAGGGATATTCATCAATATGTATTTCTCTTGTTCTATGAGAACATAAATGGAGAGGGAGTTTCTCAAGATGAAGCTGAAGGATAATGAATCTATTGGATGCTATGAGATGAACATCAAAAATCATTCTCATTACACATCATGATTTTTAATGGATCCTAATTTGAAGGTAGATAGATTCTTTGGTGGAATAAAACCTCATCTGTGGAAGAATTTAGCCAACTGAGAGTATGATAATTATGAGGAGATCGTGCGGAGAGAGATGAAATTCGAACTAGAGTTTACTAAGACATAGTGGTCTCATAACACCCACAAAAAGGATAAATCGATGGAGACAAGATTAGTTATGACCATTTATTAGGGAAGAGAAGTCAAGCTAGTGCAATGTCCCATGCGTAATAAATGTGGGAAGAAGAATTTGAGGAACTACTTACTATGGAGGGGGAAAATCTACATGTGTAGAAGAGATGAACATATTGTCCAGAATCATCATAGTGAGGATAACCTCAACTTCCCAACACTAACGAGAATGGGAAGATGGTGCAAGCCCTACCTGATGTCCAATGATATAAGCGTTGAAAACCTGGTCACTTTTCCAGTCACTGTCCAAATCTGAGGGCAGTGAAGGGGAACCACCATAAGCCTCAGCAAAGGCTAGGGGATGAAGGTTGTGATTTTGCTATCACAACAGCTAATGTGGAATCTATAAATGATGTGGTGGAAGGTACAATTTTTGTTCTATCAAATCTAGCAAGTAACTATTTTTATTATGGTTCTCACATTAATTTATTTCCTCCATGATTGCAAAGAATTTAGAATCAACCCCAAAACTAATAAAATTAAAGTTATCGGTCAAGACTCCTTGTGGGATTATATATGCATCATCAGTGTTTAGAAACTCTAGTATTTCCTTTAGTGAGTAAAATCTTATCACAAATATAGTAGTCATTCCCATGATGGAATTAGACATTATACTAGGGATGGACCGACTTCAATGTATAATTCTAAGATAGAATGCAGAAGAAAGAAAATATCATTAGTCTTGAATGGAAAAGATACAATTATCTTCCATGGAGAGATATCTCAACCTGATCTTTGTCTAGAAGAACCTCCTATATCCTTCTTCATGGAGTTTATAGGTGAAGAAAAAGAAGTAAAAGAGAGTATAAGGATATAAAATGTCCCCATCATCCAAGAATACAATGATGTATTTCCTATGGAGTTACCCATACCACCCCCAGAAAGAGAGGTAGTGTTATCCATTGAACTCGTACCAAGATCTCATCCTATATCAATGACCCTGAATAGGATATAAAATGTGGAGCTAGAGGAATTCAATATACAACTCCATGATCTCTTGGAGATGAGTTTTATCTGACTAATGTGTCCCATTGGGGAGCAAATGTTCTATTTTTAAAGAGGAAGTATGGATCAATGTGTCTATGCATTGATTATAGAGAATTTAATGGGATTATTGCGAAGAAAAAATACCCTCTTCCAAAAATTGATGACTTATTTGACAAACTTTGTGCGGATCAATTCTTCTTTAAGATTGATCTTCGATCTTGTTATCATCAATCAAGGGTGAAGATAGAAGATATCCTTAAAACTGCCTTCCGATTAATATATGGGAATTATCATTTTGTTTTATGCCCTTCGGACGGACTAATGCACCTTCTTTGTTTATGGATTTTGATGAGTAGAGTTTTTATGGACTACCTTGATAACATTGTTGTAGTTTTTATAGATGATATTATGATATTTTTCAAAAGTCATGAGGAGCATAAGGATCATATAAGGGTTATTTTGAAAACTCTATGGAAGGATAGGATTTTTGGAAAGTTCTAAAATTGTGAATTTTGGTTACAAATATTCTCTTTCTTGGGGAACATTGTAACCAATTAAAGAATCATAGTTGACCTAGAAAAGAAAATAGTTGTAGAGGAGTTTCCTCAACCTAAAACAATAACTGAGATTCATATATTCCTTAGATTATAAGGTTTTTAAAAAACGTTTCATGAATTTCAAATCCATTAACCATGTTTACTCGAAAACGGTTTATGTTAATCTGAAAAACTGAGTGTGATGAATGTTTCCAAGAGCTGAAGAGGATATTTGTTACTACACCCATGGTAACTCTTCCAAAAAGTGGATAATAATTCGTTATTTTTAGCGATGCATCTTTGGATGGTCTTGGGTGCGTCCTCATGAAAAATGACAAGGTCATTTCTTATGCATGTTGACAGTTGAAGACCCATGAGTAAAAGTATCCAACACATGATCTTGATCTTGGTGTGGTCATTTTGTCTTTGAAGATATTGATGAACTATATTTATGGGGGAGAAATGTGAGATATACACATACCATCAATGTTTGATGTATATTTTCACACAAAAGGAATTGAACATGAGACAAAAGAGATGGTTGGAACTTCTTAGATACTATGATTGTTCAATTCATTATCATCCCAAAAGAGAAAAAAAATAATTGATTCATTATTTTAGAAAGACAAAGTTCTTCTTCCCATGAAGTAGATTCAATGAGATCCTTTGATAAAGGAACTAGTAAAGATAGTCATTGGAATTATAAGGGAATAGACAATATCATCCCCATTCCAAATGATTTCACAAATATCATTAATAGAGAAAATCAAGATATCTTAGAAAGAGGATCCTTTATAACAAAACAAGTTTGAGGCTATGAAAGATGGGATGTTTTCTAAGTTCAATATTGATCAAGAAGGTGTATTGGATTTTCATACAAGACTATGTGTTACATCTATTCCAGAAATAAATAAGGCGTCGATGGATGAAGCTCATAGATCTACGTTCTCTATACATCATAGAAGTGAAAAAATGTATATAGACCTTCGTGATCATTATTGGTGGGATAATATAAAAAAGGACATTAATGACTACACATCAAGGTTCCTGGTAAGGCAGCATGTGAAGGTAGAGAAACAACTTCGTAAAGGGGTATTACAACCACTACCCATACAATAAAGGAAGTGGAAAAATATCACTGTGGACTTTGTCACTAGTCTACGGAGAACTCCCAAAGTAAAAAAATGTGATATGGGTTATTATGGAATGTCTCACCAAGACTACCCATTTTATCTCTTTTTGTGAAGATTTATCTCTTGATCAACGGTCCAGTATTTACGTGAAGGAAGTGGTAAGGCTGCATGGAGTTCCACTTTCTATCGTATCTGATCATGATCCAAGGTTCACATCAATATTTTTGGAGAAGTATTCAAAAAGATACAAGTACCTTAATGAATTTCAGTATGTCCTATCACCCCTAAACTGGTGAAAAATCTTAATGGACTATTCATACACTTGAGGACATGATGATAACATGATCAATGGAATTTAGAGGTGGATGGGATGAACATATCCCATTAGCTAAGTTCTCTTAAAAAAACAACATCCACTCGCGCATTCAAATGGAACCCTCTGAATCCCTTTATTGTAAGTGGTGTAGAACTCCTACTTTTTTGGATCAAGTTAGAGAGAGAAATATTCTTGGGGCTGATCTTGTAAAAGAGATAATAGAAAAATTCCATTCCATCCAGAAAAAAATTAAGGATGCTTAGAGTCCGAAAAAGAGCTATGACAACAAATCTCGATGAGACATAGAGTTTATATTGGCGACTAATTAATTCTTCTAATTTTACCTTGGAAGTGAGTAATGAGTTTTGGGATGAAAGGAAAGATCATCCCTTGGTACATTGGCCCCTATGAAATCCTTGACCTCATAGGACTAATGGATTATTGACTTGCACTTCCTCCAAATCTAGCACAAGTTCATGATATCTTCCACATATCCCTCTCGAGGATGTTCATAACTGACGCTTCACATGTACTAAATCCAAATTTGGTAGAACTGAAACATGACCTCCCTCATAAGTAGCTGCCGGTGGAGATCTAGGATCGTAGAGATAAGGTTCTAAAAAACAAGGCTACGTGCCTTGTTAAGGTGTTAAAGAGAAACCAAAAATTTGAAGAAGCCACGTGGAAACCAGGGTAGTTTATGTGGAAGAATTACCTAAACCTTTACTATTTTGACGGTAAGAGTTGAAATTTAGGGGATGAAATTTCTTATGGGGTGAATAATGTTACGACCATAAGTTTTGAATAATATTTTTTCCTAAATTTGTGTGTTATTTTATTTTGTGCATAACAAAACTATATCCTTTTATTAATGAAGTGAGTATAATGAATATGAGGCCATTCAGATTAAACTGTTATATGATCGTTGGTCAATATGAATGTTGGAAACTGTACTCTTAATGTTATAATTATTATTTATAAATACCAATGATCATGGTCAATTAATTTCGAAAGAGGAGTCAATGGACTCATCCGGTAGATTCATGTCATACGAGACCCATTTGTCATATATTGTGAAGGAGGTGGCGTTGTTGGGCTTCACTTTGGACCAAACCCAAACTGAACATCAACACTTTAATCTTGAATAGAATCACTTACAAGAGAAGTTAATCTTTATAAAAATCACTATTGATGCTCCTTTTCATCACATTTTCTAAAAGAATGGAATGGGAAATGACTTAGAAAAAATTGATTCAGCCTTTAAAGAAAACATAAAAAATCGACAAAGGCATGAACAAGGCTTCAAATGCACATGCGCTACACAAGTTCCCTTACTGTCGCGCAAGTATACTTGCGCGCTGCCTAATGGTCGCGCAAGTGACTTGCACGACCTAAGTGATAACCGCTCGGGGTCTTCTCCAGCCTATAAATAGACCCTGTGGGCCCCCCATTTCGGGGGGAATTTTTCCAGAATTCAGATATAGAGCTCTGAACGCCCAAGTCTCTTCTTCAGGTCTTCCGAACACTTCTAAGGTAATTATTCACCTAGAATGGAAGGTATAAACAAGAGGAGTTGGGTCTAAGTGTTAGAATTCACTAACACTTGCGCGCCTAAGGTGTTTTACCCTTAAGGGAAATAAACATACTTGCGCGCCGCCTTACTTCTTCACCATAACTTGCGTGCCATCTTCTGGAAATCCTCTAGGGATAATTCTAATGGCGTTGATCAAGGATCGCCCAAATTTTACTCTAAGGGATGAAAATCGCACAAGTACCCATGTGCCGCGCAGGTATACCTGCGCGCCCAGGACTTGTGCGCCCACGAAGTACCTGCACACCTTCCAGGACTTGCGCGCCCCTAACTTTTTGGGTGCCCTTTTTTCCCATTTAACCCTTCTTATACCATTCCACCTCTCCTATTCAAGATTTATTCTTCAAGACATTCTTCAAAGCCATTTATGGCATGTTTTATTGATTGAATTCCTTATCTAAAAGGAATTCTGTGGAATATCTCTCAAAACCTAGTGATTTACACATCTTTATGTCATTAAAGATTGAGATTTCATTCATTCAACCTCATCCTTTAAGATGAGAGATCCCCTTAATATGGGCCTCCGTTTTAGGAATAATCCCCATTTATAATTCTCATGTTTGGGCATCCTCCTTAGGAGTAAGACCCAGGTCCTCTTTAACATGGGATTTCTTTTCAAGAGTAAGCCCCAGTCTTAAAGTTCACAAGTATGGGCATCCTCCTTAGGAGTAAGCCCCAAGTCCCCAAATATGGGCATTCTCTTTAGGAGTAAGCCCCATTCTTAAAATTCCCAAATATGGGAATACTCATTAGGAGTAACCCCAACCATAATTTTCTTAACCTGGGCCTCCTTTTCAAGAGTAAGTCCCAAGACCTCATTAACCTGGGCCTCCTTTTTAAGAATAAGCCCCAGTTTCAAATATGGGCCTCCTCCTTAGGAGTAAGCCCCAAGTCCCTTAATTTTCACTTAACCAGTCCTAATTTACTTTTGATCTGGGCTTCCTTCTTAGAAGTAAAACCCAATCATAAGGCCCCTCCTAATTTGGGCCTCCTTTTCGAGAGTTATCCCTAAGTTAGAGTATCCAAATCTCCATAAAGTACATATACCATTATGGACCTTGTTCCAAGATTTCTTCTATGAAGTAAATCTTAATCTTCATCTATTTGGGCATTCATACATACATAAGCCCCACATCATTTCTTATGATTGCATCTTTCATGGCACAATTTTCTGGTTTTTACCAATACCTCTTGTTTCTCACACTGAGCATGCCTCACGTGAGCTTAGAGTGTAAAAGTAGTTATGACATCTTTCTTTGATCCATCAATCATAAACATCATACTCCCTTAGTCAAACTACGTGGGTTCTGATTCTTTCTCTAAACAAGGATACGTAGGTAGCCCATCTGCAAGTGTGATCCCAAATTTGAAATAATCCATGTCCTTTTGAACGACAATAAACTTCAAGTGCCCCACTGAGTGGCTTTAAAACTAATGTGGTCATCATAATGACCAAGATAATTTTATGTATCAAAGGATACCATTGAATAAAAATATATAACAAATACAGATGATTCTGCATCAATGAAGAACCTCAAATACATATAAAATATTCTCTAAATTTCCTACATATTAATAATTGATTGTCAGATCTAAATGAAAACTCATTTTATACTTGGTAATGTAATAAGGATTCATGAACATAACATAAATCTATAAAGAGAGTCACGGAGTAGGAAATAATTCCCCTCAAAAAGGTGTGATGAGTCCGACCTCCCATCCTATTGACCAATGAAAATTCCTAAGCCTCATTATTCCACAACTAATGAGCGCCTGCCTTTAGAAAGTAGGTTCAAATGGATATGGAATCATTGGATGTTTCTGGTTCTACGAAAAAACCCATTAGAAACCGCTTGGAATGTTTGAATCTTAAATCAATGAGATCATCCCCAATTCCAGAGGGAAACAAAAAATGGTGAACACGACATGAATCCTTAACCATGTTAAAATGATGTTTTACTTATTTGTTAGGCCCCTATTTAAAACTCAATGAGAGGGCCAAAAAAGAAACAATAATTGACATATGTTCTCATCCAAAATATGTAGTGGCTGAATTTATCTTGATTACGTCTGTTATATCAAACAGGAACTCTTTTCCATGATTTTCTGCATTCTAAGAAATAACTGCTCTCAAGTTCACACATGTGAATACTGCTGCTAAAAATTCCACTGCTGCTACTCATGTTGGATCATCATCTGCTCTGAGGACAATATCACCTACCCAGCGTCTTCAACGCTAGGTATCAAACGTGCTGGTTAAGGAGTACCATCAACACGGTACCATTCCAACTCTGGAGGCTGCCTGGCAATCCCTCTAAGTGAACAACTCACACCGGTCGTTCGGACAACGACGACCAGTGATCAAGAAGCAGGCGGTGCTAACCACCGTCTCCAACCGTTTCGAGTCATTATCCCCAGAACACAATCACCATTCGCTCCCTTATTCTGGGGAGGTGAATGAGAAGGTCCCTCAGGGCCTTAATTCAAGCAGAAATGATTTCTTTCCAAGGGCTCCTATCAACAATCGCTGCCAGACTCATGCAGCAGTGCGCCCTCAACATGATGAGGGTACCAACTCCAGGCGTTTGGCTCAGGTTCCTCGAACCCGAGCAGGTAAGATGAATCTCCAGAGGAGAAATCCGGTTAACAATGAGTAGGTTCTCATCTCTGCCATCTCTAGAGAAGTCCACCAACATAACTTGGTGGAAAGCAACGAGCAGGCACACACACCTACCCGTTTTAATTCCGCTGACTAGAAGACTCATCTGGAAGCATCACACCAATCCCGCCAGGAAATCCTGGTGGAGTATTATAGGCAGGAACATACACCTGTTTATACGTCATCAGCTAGTCAGCAGGCTCTTCTGACTACATCTGATGGATCTCGTCAACCACGTTTGGCGAAGTGCAATCAGCAGGCACATACACCTGCAAGTACTGATCAAGCCTACCAACAGTCTCGCTTGGTAGCATTCGGAGAAGTCAGTCGAAAACCTCCGGTGAAAAATAAGAGGCAGACTCAACTCTCTTCCCCTACACTTGAGTACTGTCAGGATTCACTAACAGGAAAAGGAAGATAGGAGTAGGCACATACACCTACTCCAAGAAAAGAATGGATGTATATCCCTGTTCCAACAACTGAAATCACCAAGCATATTCTATCATTGGTGAAAGGGAAGAAGAAAATCCATGCTCATATTCTGGATGCTTGACAGGATATTATAACAGCTTCAGAAACATCTCAGGGAAAGACACACAAATCTGTCCCTATCAGTGGAGTGACACATCAACAGTTCACTCCGGAGCAGATACAGACATCTGTTCCAGTCCAAGAGGGTTGTGGGGCATACTCCCCCATATCATATGGACAACCAAGTCAGGCACATACACCTGATTTGAGTAGAGATCGTCAGCCTAACCAGGCCATCTCTCCTTATCAGGCATATACAACTGCTCAGATCAGCCACTTTCATCAACAAGTGGTTTCCAAGGTGATTAAGAAGGCGTCTAAGAAGAAGACCCGCCCAGCACAGTCAAGAGATCAAGATCCAATCTGTAACAAGGCCTTTCTCAATTCTGGAGTTCTTGAAGCCCTCAGACAGTTATTTGTTGGAATTCAAGATTCTACTCCCTCATTTCCCAATAGTGGGAACATTAATTCCGAAGGTCTTCAATAGAAACTTCCTCATGAAGTCTTTCTTCATGAAAATTTGGTCGATCTCGATGTTTCATCTTTAGATGAGAGCCACATGAACCCTCTGTGTGGTCAGAATACCAAGGAGTAAGAGATCTCATCTTTTGTTGTAACCCACCGTGGTGGTCCTCCCCATGATGATGAATTACGCTGCGAAAGTCCTCTCCATAGTAGTGATACACATTGCCCGAAAAATGATCCAGTGGACAATTTAGTGCCGAGAAAGCCCTGTTATCTTGAGGTGCTTGCAAATGCGAAACCAGTCATGTCTGATGCTTCATCGCTAATAGGTGAAATACTTTCTCAGTCAAAAGATAGCTCAGGGTGTAGGTCATTCCCCGAACCACCCCTAAGTCATGAATCTTCTAGTTTGATCAGTGATTTCTCTACCAATCATGTTGAATCCAATGAAGCAACAAAGAAGCACCATCTCTAGTCAAAACAGGTATAAGAAGACAATATCACAGAAATGCTGAGGGATCAAACCAACAAAAGGCAATCTCTCATCAGGGGCATGGAAGAAGACAATATCACAGAAATGCTGATGGAAGGGATGCAATGCATTATGCATCAATCAATGTCATCAATTCCATTGTTGTTGATCCACCAGATGAGGCTCACTCAGAGGGATCAGATGAAGAGGTTCATGTTCAAGAAGTTGTACGCACAAACACAAATGAAAAAGGTGTGCGTACATGAAATCAAAGGTTTACCCAAAATCTGGGTGTTCCTTCAAATAAGCCACTTCCCCCTCTCCAAAAGGGATCAAAAAAGGGAAAGGGGAATAATCAGGATACATATCCTTCCTCTAGGGAAGGAAAATTGCTCTCACTAGAGAAAAGATTTGCGCAACATGAGAAAGAAATGAAGGAATTGAGGAGGATGAATGCAGAACTACTTTAGCGTAGTCTTCCTCCTAAGCGTGATGGAGTCATTCAGCCAAGGGAGTTTGTTGCAGCTATTGAGATGGATCAAGAATATCCTCCTTTATCAGTACACCCTCACAGGTCTAATCCTACGGGTCAAGTGCAACAAAAATTGGCAGTGCTGCCATCAGTTGCAGTACCAACTGCCATACCTGTCCAAGCTCCAGTCAATGCACCTGTTCAGGTCCAAGCTCAACCAGATGTTTCTCAAAAGTTAATAACTACTATTGAGTCATCAACAACTCGGTTGGAAGCTATGGAGGGAAAGAGTGCTCAGGTTCAACCAGAAAAGAGAGCTTAGCTGGAATGGGTAGATGAAATCCCTCCCCCATCAAATTTTGGGAACCCTGTATTCCGTATTTTCAATGGACCAGGCGATCCTGAACAACAGTTGATGCATTATGTGTCTTGTTGCGATCCTATGATGGGAACTCCAGAGCAGCAAGAAGCAGTGAAACTCAAATGCTTCGTGCGAACCTTGCAAGGAACAACCTTTGTCTGGTACACAAGCTTCAAATCCCGGTCAATTACCGAATGAGAAGATCTCCGACAACGATTTCTTCTTAAATTCAGCTCAACGTTTCCAAATACAAGAGTTTTTTATCTTAAAATCTATAAGCAAAGGGAGAATGAAATGGTCTCAGATTTCATTGCTCGCTGGATGGGATTAACATATTCCCTAATCTTAGCACTCCATTAGGAAGAATTTTTTCCAATCTGTTTGGCAAATTTGCGTGATGAGTTGCACACACCACTGATCCCTGTGAAATACACAGGAGGGTTTCCAGACCTTACTTCAATCGCTCAACAGATTTAAGATTCTCTTATACAGACTAAGGCTAAATCTCGTGTAATTCCATCAGTTCCAGGAAGGAGAATGGGTAAAGCAGAGACTGCTACAGTTATGCTTAAGCAAGCACCTGTACCTAATTCTACTTCAAAACCATCATCTTCTCGAAGGGATCCACCTCTTGAGCGTTAACATCAGAGGCCGTTTCATCAAGATAATCAATGAGATCAAAGGATAAAACAATTTGAGGATTTGAAAAGGTAAAGTTTACTATTTATGAAATAAAAAAGTTCTTGGTTATTTTATTTTGGCTCTGGAAAATAATTTGGTTCAATTTCCAAGGCCCAAGAGGCCAAACAAGGTAGGAGATGAATACCAACCCAATTATTGCCCATTTTATCAAATTTTGGGGCATCCCATCCAGGAGTGTTTTTTCTTCAAAGACCTCCTTCAAAAGATGGTCGACTCAGGACAAGTCAAACTAAAAGGTTCTTCAATGCAGGTAGCATGTGTTAATGCTACAGTTCCAGAGGAGGAAGGCGGGTGGCAAGAAGTCAAAAGCAATTATACACAAAAATATGATGATTGGATTGTCAGAAAGACGATAAACCGAACTCGTGCTATTTTATGAACACAATTGAAGAAACGAATTGTGCCTTCTTCCATGAATGCCGCAGAAAAACCCACTTCATCAGAGGAAAAATCATCAATGAAACGTCATAATTCCAAGAAAGAGGAACAATCAGGAGAAGATGAGTATGTGTCAAAGCCTAAACTATTTTTGACTCTGGCAGATTTCATGCCATCTACTTCGAAGTAACGGGAACCTCCCCACCAAACGGCACAGCCTAAACAGGCTATTTAGGCAGAGTCTTCATCAGATGAAGAGTTAATTTTCGGTTCTGTTAATATGATTCAATTAATAGATCCATATGCCAGTTGCAGTTTCGATTTTGATGAGCCCGAATTCCCTATATCAAATAGAGGAATCAGAGGAAGTTCCAGAGGCTCAGGATACAGGGGAAGACGTGGATCTTTCAGAAGCCACTATTCCAATTCTACCCCTGCTAGAACTGTGTATTCAGCAGAAACTCGTGGCAAATCCCTTCAGCGAGCTCAAAAAGAACAAACAAGTTCTTCTACCAATAGAAAATTCAGTCCTGGCACAGTTATTCTGGAAGACTGGTTAAAGGTTCCATCTTCTTCCTCTCAGTGAGTAAATGGATCTAATTAGTCTAATCTTCCAAAACCAGGAATATTGTCAACTCATATCCCAATACAAGATGCATCAACTTCCAAAGCATCTGCTTCCAAGGAACCTGCTAAATCACATGTTCCTATTGTGAAACACAGAACTCTGGATCAAAATTATGATGTATTGAAACACCTGGCCCAAGTACCGGCCATGTTATCAATTCTGGATTCTTTGAATTTATCAAAGGATATTCGGGAAGCACTCATTGAGGCTTTGTCAAGTCCTCAGGAGTTTTAAACTGAAATTGCTGCAGCTGAAGTCTATCACATAGAGAATAATCCGGTAGAATGCCATGTAGTAATATCATTTACTAATTAAGATAAAGATGATGTCGTGAATGGACATATTATACCTCTGTACTTATCTGGAATGTTCAATGGCGTAGACGTCCGAAGATGTTTCATTGATAATGGTTCAGGAGTCAACCTCATGCCCATTCGTACACTTCGTCGATTGGTCCTCACAGAATCTGATTTATCTCCTTCTACCATGATGTTACAAGGATATGATAAAAATGAACAAGAACCACTGGGCGAAGTTACACTCAGAACTCAGTTTGGAGATCTTGTATCCAATTCAGATTTCATGGTTGTTGATCAAGACTCAGCCTTCAACATCTTTCTTAGAAGACCTTGTCTACATCAACATGTGGCTATCCCTTCATCATACCATCAATGTCTCAAATATTGTTTTTATGGTCAAGTTGGGACATTATATGGTAATAAGGCCCCATTCAACACATGTGAGTCACAATACATTGAGGTGGAATTATATCACATGAAGGGAAAGGATAAATCCACAACCAGGGAGATTACCAAAGTTAATGCTTCACATGGTTTGGAAAAGATTCCAGTAAATCCATTTGCGCATATGAGTATAGATTATGTGTTTCCTATCAGTCAAATTGATAGGATATACCCAAATCAAAATAATCTTATGGAACGATCCATAATGTCAATTACGGCAATCGAGCTAGAAAACATAGGAGAAACTGGTAACCCACCAGGCAATGATGAAAGCTCAAATGGAGATGTCTTCGTTTCATCTGCTGAAATCCAGCAAGTCTATACTTCACCAACCAGGCCAAAAGAAGTGATAGAGACATTAGAAGTGAACAATGATGTCGATTCTCAATCCATCATCTCCTCTTTATTACCCAAGGAAGACCCTTCATCATCAATTGGGTCAAAAATGGATGCCTCTTCTTCAAGATGTTCAAATTTTAACATCTCTCTTAATCATGGAGATTCTACTTCATCATCTACTATAAAAGTAGAAACGGAAGAAGTAACACATTTTGAAGAGGAAGAGGAAGATCTCAGAGATGCTCCTCCAACATTTGAAGAGGGTATCTCTACCACTGTGGATGAACCAGAGAAATAAATCTGGGTACAAAAGAAGATCCACGCACCACTTTAATCAGTGCGGCCATGACTATTGAAGAGAAAGAGATGTATATTTCCTTTCTAAAGAAAAATAGAGATATATTCGCTTGGAACTATACAGATATTCTAGGGCTTGATCCTGATGTTGCCACTCATCGTTTGGGTTTACCAGAAGAACATAGAGGATTTAAGCAAGCCACGAGAAGAACACACCAAACTTATGCTTCCAAAATTGAAGCTGAAGTGGATAAGCTTATCAAAGATAACATCGTCAGAGAAGTTAAATATCCCAAGTGGTTGGCTAATATTGTCCCTGTAAAGAATAAGAATAGACAAATTAGAGTTTGAATCGATTTCAGAGATCTTAATCGGCATTTTCCTAAGGATGATTTCCCAGTTATGATTATAGAACTTTTAATTGATGAAACATCTAGTTATGATGCACTTTCATTCATGTATGGATATTCCAGATATAATCAAATTTGAATGGCCCCAGAAGACGAGGAATCCACAGCCTTCAGAGCCCCTCAGGGTGTGTTTTTCTACCGGGTAATGCCCTTTGGCCTAAAAAATGCAGGTGCGACATATCATCGTGTCATGTATCGTATTTTGAAACACTTTTTAGGGAAGTTTGTTTAATTCTATGTGGATGATTTGGTGGTCAAATCCAAACAACGTTCTAATCACTTGGCTGATTTGGAAGTCATATTCCGCAAGCTTCGACAACATAATTTGAAGATGAACCCCTTAAAATGTTCTTTTGGGGTAACCTTAAGAAAATTTCATGTCTTTGTTGTATGCCATCGTGGTATTGAAGTCGATCCTGAGAAGACCAAGTCAATCCTTGGTATGTCACCTCCTCGAAATTTGAATTAATTAAGAGGACTTCAAGGGCACTTAGCCTATATTCGGCATTTCATCACCAATTTGGCAGGCAAAAGTTTACCCTTCACCAAATTGATGAAGAAGGGAGTCACTTACCAGTGGACTGAAGAATTTCAAGAAGCATTCGATATTCTCATGAAATACCTCTTGAGACCACCAGTACTTATGCCACCTATTTTAGGAAGGTTTCTTGTCCTCTACGTGACATCTTTAGAGCGATCATTGGATGTCTTTCTTGCTCAGAAGAATGATGCTGAGAATGAAAACAGCCTCTACTACCTCAGTCAGACTATGCTTGAAGCAGAAACCCGGTATTAAAGTATTGAGAAGTGCTTCCTGGCATTAATATTTTCAGTTCAGAAGTTGAGACACTACCTGCAACATCACGAGGTCTAATTGGTATCTCTCAATAACCTGCTCAAATTCATCCTTAGTCGTCCAATGCTTACAGGACATCTGGAAAGGTGGGAAGTTATTTTGCAGCAATTCGACATTCAGTATGTGTCTCAAAAAGGAAAGAAAGGGCCAAGATCTGGCTTATTTCCATGCTGAACACCCTTCAGTGGAAGAATAATCTTC
The DNA here is from genome assembly GCA_963277665.1 of Viscum album. Taxonomy (NCBI): domain Eukaryota; kingdom Viridiplantae; phylum Streptophyta; class Magnoliopsida; order Santalales; family Viscaceae; genus Viscum; species Viscum album. The sequence continues at coordinate 619,637,830 of OY728150.1, read as the reverse complement.
AGATATTGAACTCCTTGATGAGGAAGTCTTCTCTATTCCAGAAAGTCCTCAGGCATGGGAAATGTATTTTGATGGTGCTTCCAGAAGTCCAACAGGGAGGAAAATGGAAAATCCTAAATTCAACAGAGTTGGCTTCGGAATTGTTCTCATTTATCCAGAAAAGGCAGTGTTACCTTATTCCTTCTTATTGTGGGAAGGTGGTACCAATAATGAAGCAGAATACCAATCTCTCATCGCAGGCTTGGAATTGGCGCTTTAAGCACAAGTGAATTACTTAAAGGTGAAAGGTGATTCAGACCTAGTAATCAAACAAGTCAATGGGGATTATGCCATCAGAAAAGAAGAGCTAATCCCTTTGTATGATTATGTCAGAGAGTTAATGGAAGAATTCCCTTTGGAACCGAAATTTTTTTATGTCTCGTGATCACAAAATTCTCAAGCTGATGCACTGGCTAATATAGCCATAGCTCTGGCAGATCCAAATCGGGACGAGACAACAATCAGTATTGCCCACCGTCGTGCAATTTCACCTTATGTTCGAATCAGAAGAGAGGAAATTAATGAAATTAGTCTCATTCCTTAATCGTATGGTCATACTACAAGATGGATGTCACCTATCAGGGAATACCTTCAAAATGGAACACTTCCACCTGATAGAGCCGAGAAAGAACAAATCTGGCGACGTGTGGTCAATTTTACTCTTTATGATAGCTCAGATCACCTAGAGAAAATTCTCTACAAACATGGTTTTAATGGAGTTCTCTTTAGATGCATTCATGGTGAAGAGACAATGGTTTTCCTGAAAGAAGTGCATGCAAAATTCTGTGGTGCCCACCAGTCTGGACATAGACTGTCTGATCAGATTCGAAGGCTTGGGTACTTTTGGCCTTCAATGATACAAGATTGCGTTGATTTCACAAAGAAGTGTAATTCATGCCAAGTACATGCCAATTTCATTCATCAACCTCCAGAGTTTTTTCATACAGCTAAATACACATGGCCAATTGCCACATGGGGAATGGATGAGGTGGGACCTTACCCTTCAACTACAGCCAAGCAGTTTAAGTATATTCTTACTGCTACTGACTTCTTTTCCAAATGGGCATAGGCAATACCTCTCCAAGAAGTCAGTTCTAAATGCATTTTTAGCTTCATCAAGTCTAACATCATTACCAGATTTGGTGTCCCTCATACCATATTGATGGACAATGGCACCAACTTCTGTTCATCCGAGGTGAATAAGTTGTATCAATAATACAACATCAAATCCAACCATTCATCCCGGTATCATGTAGCGACCAATGGCCAGATAGAAGCCTTCAACAATACTCTTTCAAACATACTGTAAAAGATGGTGGATAAATATAAAAAATCATGTCCTGATAAACTCTTTCATGCTTTATGGTCTTATCGGACTACCACCCGCACTGCAACGCGGTCAACTCCAAATTCATTGGTATATGGAATGAAAGTCATCTTGCCCATTGAAGTTCAACTACCCTCGCTCAGAGTAGCCATTTGTGGTCAGTCATCTACAGATGAACAATCTCAAAAGTGATTGAATGAATTATAATGGTTAGATGAGAAAAGATTGTGCACATTGCACCACTTGGAAGTCTATCAGAATCGAATAGCACGAGCTTTCAACAAAAAAGTTCATCTTCGTTCATTCACTCAGGGAGAATTGGTATTAGTTCTCAAAAATCCAATGATACCAGGAAAGAAACTTCCCAAGCTGGAGAAAAAATGGGAAGGACCTTACTCAATACATAAGGTCTACTCCAATGGAGCATATTCATTAATATCAATGGATAGAAAACTCATCACTACTCCAACCAATGCCAGATTTCTAAAGAAATAGTTTGTATAAACACAAAATAAATTATCTGTGGTCCATACATATGACCTTAAACTATTTTTAGTACTTTCTTCCCACACGACGTTAAACTGTGACATCCTAACTACATGACGCTAAACTATACAGAAGTCTCTTATGTCCAGCATGACGTTAAACTGCATAACCAACGACCAATGCATATGACCTTAAACTGTTGGAACTTACGTCCAACGTGACAGTAAACTGTATCATCCCTTTTTCATACAACATGATATTAAACTGTGAAAAAGACCCTAATACGTCCAACATGACATTGAATGGTGTACTATATTGTCCTCACTGCATGACATTAAACTGCACAGTCCCCCTTTTGTCCAACATGACATTAAACTGTATTGTCCCCATCGTCCTAACTACATGACGCTAAACTATACAGAAAGTAATTTAATATGTCATACATGACATTAAACTATACTTTGTCCTTGCTACATGACATTAAACTGTGCATCGTTAGGGTTGTTGCTACCTCTTGTTTCTCACATTGAGTATGACTCGCGTGAGCTTAGAGCAAACTTCAACCATAACACTCTCTCTGGGCTACTAACCATGTGTAAGTCCCAATAATATTTTTTAGGTCATTGTCCCCAAGAAAAAATTGATCACTAATTCATTATTTAATGGAACTACGTGGACTTTGATCCTTGCCTTCTAGGCTAGGTACGTAGGCAACCTCCCAAGGTTCAAGCCCAAAACCAATCTCTTCACATCGGTTCACCTCCATCTCATACAATGTTGATTCGTGAAACCACCTCTTGAATCAATATATTTACATTGGCTCACTTTCATCCTTGTTATACGACGTTAAAATATACAACACTTTTGTCCAGTATGAAAATAAACTACAATATTCTTTGATACCCTAACCTGAGAGGGAATCATTATTTACATTGGTTTTCAATCATGTTTCATTTCAAAGACTACGTGCATACATGGAAATACCTAAACCTTTTATCTTGGGTTAAACCATCATTGCTCTAAAGTGCCCTTTCACCCTTCACATGTACAAACCAAATTTGTACATAGGGTATTTCTAGAACTATGTGGGATTGATTCCCATCCTTATGGGATACGTAGGAATATTCAAGTGTCCCTCAAATCCAGCCCCAATCCTTTTGGGCCTAACCCCAAATTTCACTTTCAGTCCCCTGGTTGAAAAGTCCCCATGAAAACACACATTGTGTATTTATTACAATGGTCCAAGCTCTATGACCCTAAACTAAGATCTCCAATCATTTTGTCCCACATGACGTTAAACTGTAGTTCAAGAACTACGTATGGTTTGATTTGAATCATTATGCGATATGTAGTGAAGTCCAACATTTCTATTCAGGACCCAGCCACAACATGATTATGGTTATCATTGATCTGTGTATCTCTGCATACATTGGACAATACCCATCTTTATGTGTCATAATCCTAACCTTAAATATTTTCAGATCTTCATAACCCTTTTCTTAACTTCTAATCACAAAAGGCTTGAAATTCTGAGAGTTCCTTTGCCTAACCATGCAGCACATTCCCTTAGGGGGCCTTGCATAAACAGTCTACATAACAGACCTATCATCCAAAATATTCCATTATTTGACTATGCATCCAATGCCCTTAGGTGGCCATGCATAATTCAACCCCCTAATGGGTTTATTAAATACTGGTAACTTCATTCATGGGAAGAAAGCCTCTTTTGTCCTTATTTGTCTTAATGACAGTATGTAGGGATCCTCAAAAAATAGCCATCCTTAACATACTTGTCTCATATCCTTTTTTGTGATCTGAAAGTATTCAAGTCTATGGTTTATATTCTCCTTCCCTACGTTTGGGTCAGACCTTCGTAGGAGTGATATCCATCCAGTTCTTTGATAATCTTGTTTGGAAATATCTTCTTTATATTCAAGTACTTCTTTCCATATAGAAAACTCTATACTTTGGAAAATTTGAATCTCCATAAACTTTCACTGGCTTTTTAGCACTAGGAAAGTAAATTTCTGAGAGTTCTTTTGCCTGACTATGCAGCACATTCCCTTAGGTGGCCTTGCATAAGTAGTCTACATAACGGACCTGTCAGCCAAAAGATGTTATTTATTTGACTATTCAGCTAATTCCCTTAGGTGTCCCTACATAATTCAACCCCCTAACGGGTTTGTTAAATAATGGTAACTTCATTCTTGGGAACTACATATTCTAATTCCTTTTTAGCTCTTTTTTCATATCATTCCTCATATTTAAATTTTCTTAAGTCATAGTTTACATATTTTCCCTCATACTTGAGTATGGTAATATTTTTTCAGATGAATTTTCAAGGAATTAAGTCAATTCTAATTTATTCAGTCAAAGCTATTTCGACCTTAAACATTATCCTCTTTATGTCCGACGTGCATGACTTTAAACTGCCCACAAAAGACAAAGGAACTCTGAATAAAAGTCAAGTTCCTGCTCACTAAAAATACATTTTGTATGATTTAGGTAATATTGAGCAATTAAAATACTCAAATTTTGTAGGGTTATTTATAATAATCCTAGTAAAAATCATATTATGCTTACTAGGCCCATTGGATTAGGTAAAATTTAAAGCAGGTAGCAGGAAAATACATGCACAAGTGATTGAAGATGAAAGAATTCTTTCCATTTGATGCACAAGAATTAGAGGGACATCCACGGAATGGAGCCTCTTCTCTTTTTCAGGAAATTACAAAAGACTGTCAACATAAGTCTTCACATGATGTACAGCATCCCGAGCTTCATCAGAAGTTACATGAAGCTCGTGCACTCGACCAGCTTCACTTTTCTCATCTTGATGGAGTGCCTTCTTGGCATCTGCAATGGCTTTCATACCATTTGTTTTAGCTCCATCCAATGAATTATTGAGCTGGTCAAGTTCCCCAGTAACAGCATCTAACTGTTACTGGAGCCGCACTTGCGGGACAACTTTTTCTTTGATCTAATGCTTCATCTCCTTCATCTTGGAAGCATAATCAGCCTCAGCTCGAGATAATGCAGCCTCAAAATCACCAATGTTGACTGACAGTTTCACCCTGGTCAGTTCTTCGTGACACTTTTTCTCTAGCTCCCTCCTGAAAATGACATGTTTCACCGCGGCATGGATATTTTCATCTCCAAAACCGCCATGTCCTAGCATGAAGAACTGGGACGACAACCAGGAAATCTTTGATGACAGATCTTCTAAAGGAACCTCAGATATGATTTTCCATATTTTGTTCAATGCCTTGTGTCGTGAAAATATGAGCGCCTTAAGCACCTCTGGGTCTGATTCAACATCATCATCACAGGGGGGGCATGTAATCTGGGATTAATGCACTTAAGGAAGTACCATGTTCTACTCCTTCCCCCATGACCCTGGTTGCTTCACCTTCTACTACTGGTTGGGAAGAGGTTGAGACTTTACCTATAGTTCCAGCCATTAAAGTTTATAGCCCTGTTTGATCAATTAAAAGTATGGTTAGTTTCATGGAATAATGGAAGTTGGTTTTCTATCTTGAAAACTCAGTCCAATCATTACCTAACAGTAGATCAGCATCTTGAGAAGACTCATCCCGATCTTTCCCAGTTTCAACAGGATCTTCAAGATGGGTCTCATGAGGGTTTATTGAGTTTAACTCCACTTGAGCTAATGTTTATGCAATAGTAGGGTTGACATCAATGTCCACACCCACTTCAGGCATTGGCAGTTCAGAAGCTTCTTTGGATGGAACTGCATATTATTTTCAGTCATGATTAGAAGTGTAAATTATAAGAAAATTTACTGGAAGAAGGATAACACTCACGTCAAAGGTTAACTATATCACAAGATAATTTATAATGATCATAAAATTCTTTTAATGACATTCCATGATTCATCATTTCATCCAATGATATTTCAGAATCCCAGTTAGTCTCACCAGTGGGAGCATTTGATGTGTCCTTTTGGCGACCCTCATTTTGTGGCCCCTGACCCTGGGAAACTTCTTCATGAAGGATGACATATTCAGTTTCTACGGCCGCCAATGATTCTGGTGCAGGTTCTTCTCTATTCGTAACAGCAGAAGGAGAAGTACTGGGAATAGATGTTGGCTCTTTTTCAGAAGCAGCCAAGTTGGCCTGAATTTGCATTTTTTCCACAGCACCATCCGTGGTCCTTAAAGGAGGATCATTCCTTTCCCTCATAGGGAAAATTGTAGAAGCCCCTGTAATACCAAGGAAAATGAGAAATATTTTCATGGTTTAAGACTCATGATTATCCAAAAGACTTACCACCGCTAATGAAGCGTTTAGCTGTGGTCTTCTTCCTCCGATGCTTTTTCTTCCTTGTCTTTTTGGGAGTATCAGCAGTCTCCATTATAGGTACCTGCATGGGAGAGGGGAAAGCCATGTGAAACTCCTCATCCATTTCCTGTTGGCCTGGTGATATCTTGCCTGGTTCACGAGGAGATTTAGCAGTAGCCCCGATGGCAGTACCACCAGGGCTATACTGTGGCGAAAGAACCTCAGTTCCTTTCTTTTCAAGCTGAAAGATGAAGAAAATAACTTCATTAAGTAACAAATCATCGACTGAAATCAAGTTTCCAAGCTAATTAAGAAAGAAAACTTAAATCTTCAAGAGCCAAATAATCATGCCACTCCTCATCTCTAGAACCACCAGCCCCCTCAGTGGCACCATGATCAATCATTTCCTTCACACGCCTAGTGACAGGAATGGACTCATCAGTGGAATATATGAGAGTTTCCAACTCTCTAATGTAAGTCCTCACTTCATTGGGGTTATCCTCATATTGGATATTTGTAGAAGCCAAAAGATTTCCTATTCCGGGAAGTTGTAGGCCCTCACACAAATCCATCCAGGCGGTCTCAGTACCATAATATATAGCCTGCCATGTTTGGACAGCCTCTGGTCTTAGATATGAAGGCTGTGAGGAAGGTCCTACAATCTTTGATTTCAGTTTCTTCCCAGCTCCTGCAACTATAGAGAGAGAATAAGAAAATAAGACTTATTGCTTTATAAAGTAGTAGTGAAAAGTACCCCAATGAAGTAACTCACCAGGAGTTGATAGAGTGTGTCTTTTGATTCTGACCCAAGGATTATATCGGGCACGAGTCCACTTTTCCACTTATTGTGCCTCATCATCCCCATCATGGGAATCCGGTGAATCAGTCCTAGAGGAGGAATCTGGCGAATCAACTTCAGGTGGGGAAGCATCACCTTTATGAGGGAGGGTTTCTTTCTCTACAGCCCTCTTCCTTTTCCCCACCTGATAAACTGGGTGATTCAGCACCCCTTTAGAGTATGATGCTATCCAGTGCTCAGCATAATATGTAGTCAAGTTATGTTCCACTTTTTCAATTGGTAGATCAAATACCTTCCCAGTCTTCTCCCTTGACGTCAGCATCAACATTTGTCGAGCAACCATCGGATGTTGCTCTAACCTGAAATGTACTAGTGGAGATACAACAATCTATTTTTGACACTTTAATTGACGTGAAAATATATATAGAGCATAGGCCTCACATATAATTTCTCTTTCAATCCTGGCAACTAGCACACCATCTCTGCAAGATAGCATGTATGCCCTCAAATCCAAGTGGGTTGTTCCATCATCAAAAAACCGTCTGGTTGGCGGATTTCTATAGGGAAAGAAGTTGAATTCATTAAACATGCTCAGCCTCACTTTCATGTAATATCCATTAAGATCTAATGGAGAAACTCCATATAATTCATGCACTGACGGCCTGAAAGAACTTCCAGGAATTTGTAATCCATTCTATACATTGTAAGTCCTGAAGTGAGTGGCGATCCATCCCCATAAAACTTGGAATGGTCCCACTATTCATAAAGGAGATTTACCCATGAAGTCATGAAGTAAACTCATATGAATCTTTTCTAAAATGGGGGTAGCCAACCCAACCATTTTTCACTTAGCCAACATTGTCGCAATGATGAAGGTTCTTGGCCTAACGCCTCCCTTCGAATCCCTAACCGGCAAGAGATAAATGCTGAGCCACAAATCCAAGAAGTCCGTCAGACGAGTCTTCTTCGGGATCCTTTAATTCACCTCATATCCCCATTTCTCAAACTCTCCTACTTGTAGAGTTGGCCAGAATGTTCCAGGAGCACCCCTCTTCTCAGGTTTTTGGCAGGTGGTAGGACGGGTGTGCCTCTTATCCTTGGATTTATTTTTCTTGGATCCTTTCTCCTTCGGCTCCTTCTCCTTTGGATCCCTCTCTTTCTTCTCAATAAGAAATATATTCATCCACTCCTCCGGATGAATATCCTTTCTAGAATGAGTTAACGAGGTCTCTGAACTCTTGAGACTGTGGAAAATTTTAAATAATTCCCGAGCTAAAGCATGAGTCTTCTCTGAATCATTCCAAGTCACCTTGGGAGGAATTAATTCATCATACATGTCACCCAAAATTGGAGCCTCTGAGATCTTGTGGAAATCCCACAGACTGATGCCTACTTCTCCATGAGTCAGATGGAAAGAATTAGTTTCTAGGCTCCAGTGGCTGAGTATCTCCGGCACGAAGTTATCATGTCTGTAAACATATGTTTGCCCAACCCAAATAGCTTCGTATATCAAAACTCCTTTCAGATCCTCGACAAAATCTGCACAGGTTTGTCACACCCAGTATGCCCACATCCAAGTTGGCTTCACACCTCCCCCAGGATGGAAGTTCCAACTTTTTTTCCAGCCTCTGGATTGATCCATCTGAGCATTTCGGAAGATTGAAGGATGAAAATGTGGTTGCAGCTCAGGCTTATGAGGTTTCAGATATGGCGTACAAGGGATTTGATGCATCATGTGGGCATTCTCCACTGTTCCAGCACTTATAAATACTCCTCCATATGATATATTTGCTGAATAAAATTTGGTATAATTATGAAACCATGAAAATGGGAGATAGTTCTTTGCTTCTAGAATAGTAACTTCTCGCAGATGACCATAGCCATACAAAGGCAAATAAATGCTTTCGGGGAAGTCATGATGATATTTCTTCAGATACATAGCCAAATCCGGAAGAGTGCTACTTTTGATGGTATAATAATCGTGGCCAATGATATCCATCATATCATCAAGACGTTTGATTTCCAGTTCATTAGCTATTCCAGTTCTAAGATCCATTGATTCTGCACAAAAGTTGAATAAATTAACTCTTAAGTAAGTTGATTTTTCATAAAAATTTTAAAGGAATTTCATAAAAATGGCTAAGGCATTAAGGAATGCAAGTCTAAACATGGCGCGTAAGTATGTATGTGTCGCGCAAGTATTAATGTGCCGCGCAAGTTTTTGGTGCGCAAGTATCACCGCGCAAGTCCTATTACCTTGACAACAGCGCGACATCGAAGAAATAGCGGAAAAAGAGCAACATGCGCGACGAAGGTGACCTGCACGGTGAGAGCTCAAAAATCCAGAAATCAAGTGCTATTCACGATAAATGATCACATATTATAGGCCATATTTCCCACCTACGCGCCTATAGCCAGCGCGCTCCATCCAGCGCACTCCAGCCCTGCGCGACTCGCACCTGCGCGATGATGGTTGCGCGGTGAACACCTGTGTGCCTCTTTCCCTTTGGTTTTCTTATTTTCCTCAGAGTCACATATTTATTCTTCCAGATCCATCTCTGAGGGGGGACTTTTTTTGACTCTCCTTTTCGTCACATTGTCTAATAGAATGGAAAGGGAAATGACTTAGCACAAATTTATTCAGCCTTTGAAGAAAACATAAAAAATCGACAAAGGCATGAACAAGGCTTCAAATGCACATGCGCCGCGCAAGTTCCATTACTTTCATGCTAGTATACTTGTGCGTCGCCTAATGGTCGCGCAAGTGACTTGCGCGACCTAAGTGATAACTGGCCGGGGTCTTCTCCAGCCTATAAATAGACCATGTGGGCCCCCCATTTTGGGGGAATTTTTCCAGAATCCCGATATAGAGCTCTGAACGCCCAAGTCTCTACTTCAGGTCTTTTGAAACATTATAAGGTAATTCTTTACCTAGAATGGAATGTCTAAACAAGAGGAGTAAGGTATATGTGTTAGAATTCACTAACACTTGCGAGCCTAAGGTGTTTTACCCTTAAGGGAAATGAACATACTTGCGCGACACCTCACTTGTTAACCATAACTTTCACGCCATCTTCTGGAAAGCCTCTAGGGATAATTCTAAAGTCTTTGATCAAGGATCGCCCAAATATTTCTCTAAGGAATGAAAATCGTGCAAGTACCCATGTGCCACACATGTATACCTGTGCACCCAGGACTTGCGCTCCCATGCAGTACCTGTGCGCCTGCCAGGACTTGCGCGCCCCTGCCTCTTTGGGTGCCCTTTTTTCCCATTTAACCCTTCTTATACCATTCCACCTCTACTATTAAAGATTCAGTCTTCAAGACATTCTTAAAAGCCATTTATGGCATGTTTTCTTGATTGATTTCCTTATCTGAAAATAATTCTGTGGAATATCTCTCAAAACCTAGTGATTTACACATATTTATGTCACTAAAGATTGAGATTTAATTCATTCAATCTTATCCTTTAAGATGAGAGAACACCTTAATATGGGCCTCCTTTTCAGTAATAATCCCTAGTTATAATTCTTAAGTTTGGGCATCCTCCTTAGGAGTAATCCCCATGTCCTCTTTAACATGGGCTTCCTTTTCAGGAGTAATCCCCATTCTTAAAGTTCACAAGTATGGGCATCCTCCTTAGGAGTAAGCCCCAAGTCCCCAAATATGGGCATCCTCATTAGAAGTAAGCCCCAATCTTAAAATTACCAAATATGGACATCCTCCTTAGGAGTAAGCCCCAACCATAATTCTCTTAACCTGGGCCTCCTTTTCAGGAGTAAGTCTCAAGTCCTCATTAACCTGGGCCTCCTTTTTAGGAATAAGCCCCAGTTTCAAATATGGGCATCCTCATTAAGAGTAAGCCCCAAGTCCACTAATTTTCTCTTAACCAGTCCTAATTTACTTTTGATTTGGGCTTCCTTATTAGGAGTAAAACCCAATCATAAGTCCCCTCCTAATTTGGGCTTCCTTTTCAGGAGTAAGCCCCAAGTTAGAGTATCCAAATCTCCATAAAGTACATACACATTTATGGACCCTGTTCCTGAATTTCTTCCCTGAAGTAAATCTTAATATTTATCTATTTGGGTAGTCATACATACATAATCCCCACATCATTTCTTATGACTGCATATTTCATGGCACAATTGTCTAGTTTTTACCAATACCTCTTGTTTCTCACACCGAGCATGCCTCACGTGAGCTTAGAGTGTAAAAGTAATTATGAAATCTTTCTTTGAGCCATCAATCATAAACATCATACTCCCTTACTCGAACTACGTGGGTTCTGATTCCTTCTCTAAACAAGGATAAGTAGGTAGCCTATCTGCGGGTGCGATATCAACTTTGAAATAATCCATGTCCTTCTGAATGACAACAAACTTCAAGTGCCCCACTGAGTGGCTTTAAAACCAGCATGGTCATCATAATGACCAAGAGACTTTTATGTATGAAAGGATACCATTGACTAAGAATCTTTAACAAATACAGATGATTCTCCATCAATGAAGAACCTCGAATACATATAACAGATTCTCTAAATTTCCTACATATCAATCATTGATTGTCAGATCTAAAGGAAAACTCATTTTATACTTGGTAATGTAATAAGGATTCATGAGCATAACTTAAATCTATAAAGAGAGTCCCAGAGTAGACAATAATTCCCCTCAAAAAGGTTTGATGAGTCCGACCTCACATCCTCTCGACCAATGAAAATTCTAATGCCTCATCAGTCCACAAATAATGAGCGCCTACCTTTGGAAAGTAGGTTCAAATGGATATGGAATCATTGGATGTTTCTGGTTCTATGAACAAACTCGTTATAAACCGCTTGGAATGTCTGAATCTTAAATCAATGAGATCGTCCACAATTCCAGATGGAAACAATCACCTCTTGAGAAATGTTGTCTGAGCCACTGCAATATACTATCACCACTGTACAGCTTACTCTTAGGTCCTCTACGGGAGTTATAATGGGTTAAGTAACGAGGTCTTAGTTTCTTTTTGTAATATATTGGTATAAATAAAATTTTTATTTCATCATTTCTATTTTAGGAATAGATTTTCTAAATAAATTATATGTTTTATTAATAAAAATTAGATAAATTGATTTAGAAGTAAAAAAACTTCTTTTCTGAGATTTTTCATATATATAAATTTATTACGGTAAAATAAACATCAATTTTGAATATCAAATGTCAAAATTAACCTAGGATGATTTTTTAAAAGTTTTCTAAGAAGTTTACATTTAATGAATAGTATTTTATGAATAGTTTTTTGATGAATAGTATTTTATGAAATGTTTTTTTATGAATTGTAATAAAATATATAAATATTATGTAACATTTTCAGTGAAATGATTTTCGAAAATCTAACTTACATGGTTATAATCAGGGTGAAAAATTTTGTTCAATATGATCAAAATAATTTTTTTGTGAATATTATGTTTACACTTTGGAAATGTAATTTTACCCTTATGAATGGAAATTTTACCAATGGAATAGTAAAATCACCTAAGGAGGTATAAATATGTTATGGTCATCTTAAGTGGTAATGTGATTTAATTATATCATAGTATAAGTAAATAAATGTTTTAGAAATTACTATTCAAGTATTATTATTTTATTAATGTAATTTAATTAAAAATGAAATTAATTTTTATAAAATGTAGTTCACATTTGGATTCTTCCCATCAAAAAATGATTAGGGTGATTTTTTGGGATTTTTTAGAAATAGTTGGATTTTCAGTGAATAGTAAAAATACCATTTTGAGTTTTGGTGTTTTTAATGACATCATTAATGATGTAATCCTGATGTAATAACTCTGGTTGACTTTTTTATAGTAATATATGTAATTAGGTTTCCCATTTGGCCAATACCATGGTCAAATACCATGGTCAAGCCCATGGTTTTTCAAATACCTCTAACATGGTGTCCATTGTAAATTAATAAAATATTCCCTCACATTTTCTATAAATACCAACCTCTTTCCTAATTCCATCCATTCAAAATTAATCCTCAATGAATCTCTGGTCTTTTACATCCCAATTAGACCTCCCATGGTTCCCTAGATCCCTCAAATGTCCCAAACTTCAAGTTTTTGAAGTTACTCTTCATGGTAAGGGAACTTTTCACCCTCCTTTTTTAGTCATGACATCTTTTATGTTATGTTTTCATGTTTCCATTTTGTTATTTGGGGGTATGTTCTTCTATATCTTTATTACTTTCAATTTTATATAAAAATTATGAGATACCCTTTCTGCTCTCATCAACTTATTTTCTTAATTTTTAAGTGACATTGTTAGGCTACCGAATTTTCGTAAAAGAAATCGCATGTTCCCTTTTCTTTCAAGTTTCCTTTTCATGTGGTATTCCATACAAAAATACATACCATGGTCTTATTTACAATTTATATTGTCCCTATACTACATTATGAGTTATTTATTAGTGGGAAACCCTTGTCTCATCTCTTTCAAATGTTTTTTAAAACCATGTTGTTTAGCTGGTACGCTGCAGAATTTTCGTCTTAATATCTCTCTCTTTCTCAGGAAATTCTTTCACTTTATTTATGTGAATACCCAAAAATATTTAATTTATAGGGGTATTCATCAAGAAATAAAACAGAAAAATTTAATTCTATAATTTACATACATAAAACCCTTATTTCCTATCCATGTGTTATAAATGACATAATGGCCTTGTTTTTATGAACTTTTTAAGATGTCGCAATTTGGATATGCAACGCATTTATTTTATCCTCTATTGGTTATTTATGAAATGTTTGATTATGATATATGTGGATCACATGAAAATAAATATATATTATGGGTGCACCCTGATAGCGCTCTAGTGCATTGGCTAAAGAATTTAATCTCTATAGATGACAAGAATTACGATAACTTGGTGAATAAACTTGGTAATTTTTACGACACCTTAGGGATGGACCTTGGTGATATGGTAATGAATTTATAAATTAAATTTTGTAGCCACATTTACATGTTATAATTCATGTTATTATTATTATTATTATATTCCTCTTTATCTGCATTTTCTTATTGATATCTCTCAAGTTCACATGTAAAATGATTCACTTGCTTTCCTTACTCGGACTTTGGCTCACTCTTTACTTTGTAGTATGTCTCTTGGTTATGAGATACTGTAATTGTACTTATGATGAACATATGATGAAGGATTACAATTTTATTAGAATAATTTTTTATGTTTTCATGTATTATCTCCTTGATTTCCAAGACACTAGACTGTAAAGATCCTCTTTTTGTTAGATGTAATGAAAAGTTATGTAATAAAAAGGCAGAATGCCATAGCCCTTGGTGTATTAGACTCCCTAAGTGTCCAGATTCCTTCTATTTTGGAGAATTATATGTATGTATTCCCAAAAGATGTTTTGGGACTACACCTAAGGCGAGAGTTGGAGTTTTTTATATACTTGAAAAAAGGGACTTCCCTGATATCTATAGATTCATATCGAATGGCACCCATTGAGCTCTAGAAGCAACAGTTACATTTGGTAGACCTTCACGAGAAAGTTTTCATCAAACCTAGTGTGTCACCTAGGAAAACTCTAGTTCTATTTTTGAATAATGATGATAGGATATTGTGTTTTTTCATATATTATCACCACCTAAACCAGGACATGATAAAGAAAAAGTAACCCTGGCCAAGAATTGATGACCAATTTGATCAGTTTTGAGGTGAAATATGGTTCTCCATGATCGGTCTTAGGTTAGGCTAGCACTATTAGTATCTTTTTGAAGTTGGTATTCCAAAGATAGATTTCTGATGTCACTATACAGACTACAACTTCATAGTGACGCCTTTAGGCGTGACAAAAGTTTCCCCTATCTTTTCGGTTTTGATGAACTAGGTTCTCTAGACATAATTAGACAACTTTATTACAGTCTCCATCAATGACATAATAATTTACTCTTTAATAATGGAGGATCACGTAGAAAAGTGGATGAGTTTCTTAATTTACATTGAGATCACCATCTTTACGAAAAATAGTCGATGTTCCAGTTATGTATACATGAGGTTCACTTTTTGAGGCATTTCATTTCAGAACAAGGTTAATGTATGGATCTAGGAATGATTGAAGTATTGCTTTATTAGATGTCACATAGGAATGTGTCATAGGTGTGAATATTTAATGGTTTGTCATGGTACTACTGGAGATTTTTGGAAGAATTATCCAAAATCACAACCCCTTTGACTACTATGATGGGGAAGGGACATCTGTTTACCTAGTTTGAGTAGTGCTAGAAGGCCGTCTAGGATTAAAGGTAGAGGTTGAGGATCTCTCTAGTTTTGACACAACCAGACGAAATCGTTGAGTTCATAGTGTATCGTAATTCCTCAAGAGATGGGATCAGTTTCATGTTGATGCAATGATAGGTAGTCATGTTATACGGTTTGGGGGAGTTGAGACCCCATGGTCAGAATAATAAGACTCATGACCTTGAGGTATCAGAAGCAGTCTTTTTCTTGAGGGTGTAAAGACACTACCTTCGTGGAGAGCAATTTGTGTTTTAATCCAACAACAAGAGTCTCAGGTACATCTTCACTCATAGAGACTAGAACATGAGGTAGTGATTCTTTTCTTAGTTCATGTAGGACTACGACTTCAAAATAGTTTATACTCCTAGAAGGAGAAATTTTGTAGCACATTCCCTTAGCAGGATGTCTCGTGTTCAACTAGTTCATGAATATTCGGAGAAGTTAGCTTCCATGTAGCTATCCATGGTGGAACATGAGGGTAATGTTTTTATTCAGTCAATGGTATTGACTCCATCGCTCCGTGAGCATGTTAAAGAGTCCCAACCTGAAGGAATTGACTGTGAGGTTCTTCATGATCGTGTATCCATAGGTGACGCACCAGTTGGATATTGTGATGGAGGGAATCATGTGAATTGTTCTTGGGGAAAACGGTGGTTCCAATTGTGATTCAGGAGGAGGTATTACAGGTGTTCCACACTTCTCCAATATCTATAAGTTATGGTGTGGGTAATATATATAGAGATATTCGATGGTAGTTTTGGAGGTCTGAAATGTGATGTAGGATAGCCGATTTCATCTATTGGTGACATACATATCAACAGGTGAATGTTGAGCACCAGGTTCCAGTGGATTTGTTGCAGCCTCATGATATCCTCGAGTGGAAATGGGACGACATATCAATTGAATTTATTATAGCACTTCCAGACACAGAGAAGGGACATGATGCCATTTAGGTGATAGTAGACTGACTCAAAATGTCAGAACACTTTACTGAAATCAGGTAGAGGAGTTTAGTTGATATTATGGGGTAGTTGTACATACTGGGCATCATCTGCCATCATAGTATACCCTCGATGATTGTGTTTGATCGTGACACATGGTTTACATCATGATTATGGAGAGGTATTTAGGAGGAATATCAAGACCCATATGTGGATGAGTATAGACTCTCACCCTCATACCAATGGGATGATCGAGTTCACTATCAAGGTGTTGGAGGATATGTTTAGGGCTTGGGTGTTGGATTTCATCTCGAGGTGAGAGTATCACCTACCTTTGGTAGAGTTTGCGTACAATAATAGATACCACTCTAACATCAACATGGAATATTTTTAGGACATATATGGGATACCACGAAGGTCAGCCTAAGGTTGGACAGAGGTTGAGATTCATCCTTTGTGGTCCCATAGTTGGTGCAGGAAATGAATGAAATAGTGTAGGTCATCTCTGAACGGATGAATATGGATCAGAGAAGACAAAAATCCTACACTAATCATCTTTCTAGTCCCTTATAGTTTGACCAAGGAGACCGCATCATGGTTAGAGTATTCACCTGACAAGGAATGTTGATGTTTGGACGAGGAAGCACGCTATCCGTGAAGTTCATCGGGCCATTCGAGATTATGTGAAGGGTTGGCGAGGTTGCCTAACACCTAATCTACCCCCATAGTTGGAACGGGTGCATGACATTTTCCATGTGTCATAGCTAAGGAGATACATGCATGATCCTACACACATCATCGATTGGGGTAAACTAGATATCGAAGATGGAGCCACCATTATAGAGAACCTGGTTGTGGTAGAGGATCGAAGGGAGTATACCATATATGGATGGGCCAACCCTTTTGTTTTAATTTTTTGTAGAATGGAAACTTGCAGGAGAGTTCTTGGGAGTGGGAGAGAAAACTGCGTGCTCAATATCCAATGTTGTTTTCATAGTTTTTATTTTCCTAGATGAACATATTAAAGTAGAGAATGATGTGGAGACCTGGTTTTGCCATATAAAATTTTTATATATTTCTACATATATTTACAGCGCTAGGAACCAAGACAGTGTGCTATAAGGCCCGGTGTACCCAATATTAATTTTATAAAAATATTAATAATATTTTATATTGTTCTCACACTCTTAATTATTTAAAATGGGATAAATCCCAAACCTTTAATCAGTTCAAAAATCAGATAACATTGTTTGGTCCAGAATGTAGTATTCAACCTAGGTGTGACATGAAATGAGTTGGCGGAGGGGTGTTCACACCCCACACTCTTTGGTTGTACGTTCAATAGATTAATTTATTTTTTAAAAATTAATAAATTATTTTTTTAAACCTAAATGGGCGCCTATAAGAACACTTCCATGGATAATCCCCCTGGATTAGCTGCTTAATCTTGTAGAGAATTCCAAAGCTCTAATACCTCCTTCGTTGACAAACCTTTGAAAGATCGTGACGATGTTGCAAATCTGTGAAGATTGAAGCATCGAAAACCTAATGATCATAGGTAGGAATGTTCATTGACAACGAATGGATCCGAATCCAAATAAGACTCCTCTCCTTGTATTCCTAATCCCCTATTTAAATTCATGGATTTTGAAATACAGACTTTTTTCAATTTTGAAATTATTGAACCTCAAAGTCGAGGGAAAATCTAACATGGCTGTTGATAAATCTATTCTTGGAATCCATATTTTTTCATTTTACTTTGTTCTTCATGTGATATTTGTCAATTATTTTTTTGAGCGTCGAAATGGCAACAAATCATCATGTGGGGCATTGATCTGGGTAGAACAGTTTCCAATGATCACATATCTGCGATTGGTTCTTATTTTTGTCTTAGAATAGATGTGCGGAAGCATGCATAAGGGGAGGAGGTTCGGTGTTGTGTTTACGAGGCTGTCCCATGGGAGGTTGTTCCAGTAGGTGACAGACAGTTTTGGTAAGGCGAGTAATCGGCTCCGGGAGAAGCAGGCATGTCTGGAGGGGCACAACCGTGCGGTGAAGGTGGAGGTTTCATGAGGAAGGTGGTCTGACACAGCTTCAGGTATGGCATTCTGGATTAGATCTAGGCGAGGTGACCAGTGGAGTGTGGCGGCACTGCAGTCTGAAGGCGGCGTCTCCCGAGCATTGCGGCGACAAACACAGTGATGACGAATGTGGTGGGAACAAGTCGACCTCGTGGGTAGGGTTTATACGGGGGATCGGTTAGGGGAAAGGGAAAAGAGAAAAAGAAAAAAACATAGGAAATGAATAATAATAATCATCATATTTTTATTTTTATTTTTATTAATATTATTATTAATCTTTAAACCCTCAAAACTCCCACTTTGGGAGTCCGATTTACGCACCGTGTTTGGTGGCATGACCCTATTTATGATACAATCATTTTAATATCCTTTTTAATAATTTTCCTCAAACTGTGATATGGTACCATGAAACGCTCATGAAATAAGTGATTTAATGATATTATTAAATCATTGACCCGTCATAACTCCCACATAGGATGTCCAAATGATGCACCATCCGCGGCTGAATGACCTTAAATTTGAGATGGTCCATTGAAGAAAAAATATCTTTGTGTTTCTCTTGGGGCTAACATTTGGGTCTATGGAGCGCCCCTTTTATAATAATATTAAAATTTTATTATTATTAATATTATAGAACTTGTAGCTGAAAAATCATTTACATACGATATCCAATCAACGTTTTGTCTCTGGCATCGTGTCCCTAATGATGTGAAGGAATTTTTGAGAATAGTATTATGTATTTTTTTAGATTCGGGGTTGGGGCCCATGAAGCACACCCATATCTGTTTTATGGTGAAATGTAACATTAAGAAAGATAGTTCGATTTGGGAATGTAAATAGTCTATCCTGTGTATTTTTTCATGTAGGATGTGATGGTTCCCTCTGATGTGACATTTGAGATACAATGTGAGTTTTCTAGACATGATTATTATTCAAACGGTTTTTGATGACATCATAGTGGAACCTGCTGATGCATAAAAGGATCGATTCCTTGACGACATCAGTGTGGACCCCCCCCCATCGATGCACCAGGGCATGGGTCCTTGAAAACATTATTGTGGAACCCCCCAAATTCACCAGGGTGTGGGTCCTCAATGAAATCAGATTTGAACCCTTCTGTCGCACAAGGGCGTGGGTCCTCTAATTTGAGTTTGATCCCACCCGGTTATATGAATTAGTGACGACACATGGGTGGACATAGATTTGGACTCAAAAGGAAGAGGTACACTTTCCTCACTAATATTTATTCTTGTGATGTGACATAAAACTGTGCAAGAGTCAGTGCCTCCAAATGTAGATGGTATCATAGTATGGTGATTGAGTCCCATTAAATTGATCGTTTAGAGAAGGCATGTGGGATGTTGGGAAACATTGATGGATTATCTTGGAACTAAGGCAACTCATCTTCTTGGAGTGAGTTTTGAGTTGGATATCCCAATATCTTTCATTTGGGTTCTTTAACTGGGCATATATATGTATATCATGTTTCAGTACCCACTCATTGAGTTTTGGTTACTCTCATTCTAGGAGATTCAAAGACACGTGTGGTATGACATTTGATTTCTATTTCTATCTTCTTGATGTTTGATGAGTATAATATCCTACTACAGGTACTAAAGACTCAATGTGAAGTCCACCTTCTCACTGTTTTGATATACTTGTGTTTGTATGAGTTTACTTTCATTATCTTTATTAGGTTGAGTTGTACTTATTTTACTGTACCTTATACAATCTACTGATTTTTTCTTCACTTGTATCTATTACAACTCGCCCTTCACCTTTTTGGGGTGTTCTACTATGTATTTATTTATACTCACCCCTACATGGGATTTTTCCAACCTGTGTCATGTCTTTTGAAGATAATGAAAAATTAGATCATGAATTCGTAGTAGATTAGGGATACAATCATCTAGGACCACGTACGGTGGTTATAGATTGGGATACAAGAGAATGTATCTTGGTTGTTTACTTATTGTTGTTTTGTTAGTTTGGGACATATTTCTAGTGGGAATGTATTTTTTCCTTTTCCTTTCATTTTACAGTAACTTACTTCATTCTGTTTTTTGGTCCATCCATCTTTTGATTTATTTATAGCAGTGTTGCATCTTTTATTTCTTTCCATCTACACTTTTTTGTTGAGAGGGATATGTGAATTTGTATAGGTACATAGGAAAAGGCCTCCCTGGGTTTATTTGTGAATTCAACAGTTGTTACCACCCCATGGACTATGGAGGTGGTTTTGGGGTAGTCGTCGCTCGAACCCCAACATGGGTTAGGTCATGACAATAACGAACAGTAGAATTAACATATTCCCTTATAGTATTTGAGAAATTTTACAATTATAGGTATTTTTTCATTATGGTACATTATTTGTGATGATTATGAGCTAACTAATTGTATGTCATTTCTTATTGACGGATCCTAGGAGAAGAAATTGAATCAACAACTATAGTCAATCAAGGGATTTCCTACAGATCAAGGCAATAAAACTCATTTTTCAATTGAGATGATCACATACACATTAGGGTAGTTTAATAAGGTAATAGTAAATAACCTTACCTTTATAGTTCTAATTATTATTCTCCTTTGTTATTCACCTATGTATGATCACATCATGTGGGTAACAACCCGGGATTTCATAGTACGTTATCTCTTTAATGTAATTTAATAGCTTATATTGCGCGCAATACTGACTTGGCCTGCGTTATATGCAATATAGAGTTTCTGTGAAACAACACATTAGTATTATAATTTTTTAAATGATATATTTAATTATCAATTAAATATTGTAATATGAATAGTAAAAAATAAATTTTAAATGTTATTTATAATGTTTTCACATAATGAAAAAAATATTTATAATGAAATGTATAAGTTGTTAACATATTAATATATATAAAAACTATTTTCTTTAAAGAACTAATTTTTTTCTCCTTTTGTGAACAATAATAAAATTAATTTTTGATAGTACTAAAAATTGAAGTTGGAAAAATAGAATTCATTTTTAAATTCTGAATATGAAAATAATATTAGGGGGAATTTTTGGTATTTTTCTGAAAACATTAAATTTTTGATGAATAGTGATAAATACTGCATAATACATAAAAACCAAATATTTCATTTAAATAAATATTGTTAATAACAATTTATCTTAAAGTCATAATAGACATATAATATGTATATTAGCCCAATTTAAGTAATTTCAGTCATTTTATAGCAGAATTCGATATAAAAATTCATTGATCCTTTTTTACATCTTTTACCAACATTCTAAGCACATTTACCCACCTTCTAGGAATATTTGAAAATTAGCATAAACCATAATTTTATCACTTCTATGAAATGAATTTTAGAAATTTGATATAAAAAAGTTTTCATCAGTAACTAAAATTTGGTTCAATAGGATCAATTTTTTTTATTAATAATATATTTGGAATTTTATTTACCAGGATTAATGGTAAATAGGGTAATTAAAGGTTAAAAAAATATTATAATAATATAAAATTAACCTAAAACACTTCATAATTCTATTGGATAAGTTTATTTAGACCAAAATCCACCTTAGGACAAAAATATGATCCTTTTTAATAGACTTGTGTTAGATTAGGACATTTATTATATTTTATTTAAAGAAGAGTTAAAAGTGTCAAATTCAAATTTAATAACTATGAATTTTTTTATATAGGGTTATACATAGGATAAATTTGACTATAAAAATTCATTATAAATATAATAATATTTACTACATCATGGTATTTTATTTATAAATTTTATAAATTAAATAATTAAATTTATCTATGACACATTAATGATGCAATATTTTCCATATTACTGAAAGAATCAAATAAAGGATATTATAACTATTAAAATAAATATAATTTGAACGTTTTTATGCCATCCACAGATTTTATTGGTGAAATTTACATATGAGGTATTAGTTAATGCCTTTTTTGATGCAATAAAGTTGTTATGACATTAACCATAATGAATTACTTAATATTTTCAAATTTGACATAAATGAGTTTTTAAACCAAATAATAATTTATTAAATAATATAAAAATCCTACAAATATATATATTGGCCAAATAACATTGGGAGTGATAAAAATTTCATAAATGATCCACTTTAGTTTTTCTTGAAATTTTATAACAATGATATTAACCATGTAGTATAAAAATACTAGAGGACATGGTAAGAGTTAACTTATTTTACAAAGGGTTAAATCTAAAAGATTAGGTTAATGTTAGGAACTAAACATGTATAAAACCTATTGGTTGAGAATATTTCAACAAATCCTCATCTAATATTCGAATCAAAACAATTTGGATCTATTAGAATATGAAAATAATTTTATAATAAATTAATATTTCACGCTTTTCCTAAAGTGTCCCTCATCTCTCTTATAAATAAGAACTTCCCTTTTCTTTAATTTAAACCTCCAATTCCCTTATTCCCACCCAAAACATACCAAAATATCCTCCAAAATCCCCTAAATTCAACTTAGAGGCAAAAAATTGGGCCGAAATCCAACTTTTAGAGTCGTTTTGTGGAAATCAACAAGAGACACCCAAAGGCGAGGTAATCGTTTTATCTATTCTTTCAATGTTCATTTCTTCTTCTACTTCCTATTACTAAGTATTTACCATACTAAATAAATAAATCCAGAATATTGTATATTATTAGATGTTGTTAAGATTATGGAACAACCATATTCTTTAATTTACCCATCATATGAAAAAATACCACTATGCAAGCGTGTGTGCGGCTTACCGTCTCCACGTCGTGGTGTAAATTGTTTTTCATGTACACTTTATTTTTATGGGTATAAATATGAATATATTTGATTTAAATAATATATATATAATTATATTGTTTCTTTAAAATTCATATTCTATCCAATTCCATACCATTTAGACATTATGTAAATGTTATTGTCGCTCGTGCGTACGTACGACCTACCGTCTCTAATACGCGATGAGACTCATCTTACATGTACACCATAAAATAATGATTATAAGAATATATATTATTAATAATAATGAAATATATGACAAAATAATTCTACTATAATAATATATATAAACATATATTTCATTCACTTACTTCCATGCAAAATGAAAGTGGAAACAACGTTCATGCGTATGTACGACCTACCATATCCTTGAAAGGTGTATTCCATTTCATATATATATTTATTATATATATTTATATTTATGATATTTAAATAATATTCTGCATTCATTAATTAATTAAATCATTATCTATGTAATTTTATCAAGAATAACAAGTCAAAACCTGTATGATAAACAAAGCAATTACTACTCGAAATGTTACATTAATTTAGAATTGCTAATAAACAGGTAATATTAATTCATAAAAGAATTATATATATATATTATTATTATGATATAAGTTAATAATATGTTTAAACACACTATACATAAGTATCAGACATGTACTAATAGTATCCGACCTAAGGGAAAGGTTAATTCATCAATCTCATTATTATTTAAAATTATTTATGTGTAAGTATTTATTGGTACATATTTATCATACATGTAGATGTTTAATTAAAAATATTCCAAAAGTAAACATTTAAATTTTTATTTAAGGGTATCATTAACTAGATCATCATTCAAAATGTGTTAAAATATTTATTTTTCTAAATTTATATAATTAATTTCTCTGTTTTCAAAATGATATGCATGATTTATTTATATATACATGATTGTTTTAAAATGTTAATTACTTTCAAAAGATTAAAAGTGTAATGGGAAACATTGATTCCAAAAAATATCTTTTAAATTACACCATTTATAAATTTTTTGACTTTTAAATGATTTCTTGAAAAATGGATATTTTTCTCATAGTGTTTTACTGATCATTTTCAACTACATCTACATTTTTTACTGGATATTATTCTTGATTGAGGTTGATTTATTATAATAAAATCATCCATATTTTATTGAATGAGTTATGTTATCTTTGACTATGGATGTGATATTTTTATACAATTCATGTTTTATGGTTAAATTATTGAAATTTCATATGCAAGTTTTTATACAAATGTTTTTTTTTCTTTCACCCTTTTCATATGAGAAATGCATTAGACTTTTTATGTGATGGTCGGGGCCCACTATATCCCCTCAATGCATTGGTAGGACTCATGAGACAAATTTGTGTCTTGGAACAAGGGCTTGATAAAATATTTGTGAATGGTCTTGGCACAAGGCCTTGACGTAGTAGTTATTATGCCCAGCATTATGAATTCCCTAATTAGGAAATTTTTTATTACATGTGATTATTTGACTATTAGAATATCCATGTGCATGTAGTATGGTAATATTGGACTTATTTGTACAATATCATGTTATAGTTTTATGTTTAAAAGTTTAATGTTTTATATTATACAAATTGTCTTAAAAGATTATAGCGTCCTCTGAATTATTTACCCTTACTAAGCATCAGATTTCACCCCTTTCTTATGTTTTATTTTCCAAGGATGCTAATAAGTGTTTTATCATTTATATGAATGGTTAATCTAGGGGAATAATGGAGTTCCCAATGGATTATCGATCATATATTTTATGTTAGAAATTGTAATGTGAAGTTCATGCATTTAATCTGTTTTCCAAGACTACTAAACAGATCGGTCATTCGGAACATGATTCCTTGTAATCAAGGCAATGTATTAAAATAATGCACCGGCTCCTTGATTCTGGGGTGAGAGAATTATAATTTTTATTAAACAAAGTTTAGCAATAACATTGAGAACTAGATTTAGAAAAACTTTAATTAGAGAACATTACCCTTAAATATGCATTGAAAATTAGTATAGAAAAACATCCATAAAATTTGGTAATGTGGGGATTTTGTTAGTTTTCCAATAAATACATCCCTATCTGGATAGTTCAAGTGGATGTGGATCTGGCCCAGATATACCTCGAGGAAAAATCTGACAATGTGTTTCGAGCCTGACTCAGGGAAACCTGGTAGAAGACAACATGCCTTACTAAGAACCTAGTTTGACACTCTTTGGGGATATGCTTAGGATAATTCATATTTTCTTAACAAACTATTAAAAACGATTTAGGAGTAAAAATGTCTTCAAAGGAACCATATTTATGATTATGGATTAGATATGCATAAAATTTTCAATTTATGTATAGTATTTTACTAGTTTGGAATTATGAATTTTGATTCATATCCTAATCTAATGTATTCCATTGTTTAGAAATAGAACATAGTGGAAGAAATGGAAATCATATCAACACATGTAATCCAAGTAGGGATTTCCCTCCTATGAAAGATAATGATAGTGGAGTTGGTGAGACAACTGGTACTGAAGATCTTATAACCATATAGGAATAGTTGACCCCAGTTATGAACAATAACCTTACCTGTATGGATCATCCAAATCCAAAATGAGGAGAATCAATCGTAGACCACTTCATGAGACAAAAACCTCCAACATTCAATAAGACTAAATATCATTTTGTATCTTAGCAGTGGATATGTTCTTTAGAGAAAATATTTGTTTCTTTGGGAGTAACGAGAGGGAAAAAGCTGTTATGGTAGTATATCTCCTATCAGAAGATGCAGATCAATAAAGTTCATTGATTCAAAACACAAAGGAGGATGAATATGTAGGAAATGGAATTGAGGGATTTTTTCAGAAATTTTCCTAGAGAAATACTTTCCTCCTGAACAACGAACTGATATTGGAATAAAATTTCTAAGTTCGAAAAAAATGAGATGATAAAATGTTGCAATGTATGAGGATAACGTTAATAAAAAAGAAAGGCCCACTGCAGACTACATACGTAACCCAATATATATGATTGATCAATTATTTGACAGGCTAAAACCATTCATCTGATGGGCATTGGTATCATAATCTATCTCATCGTATGAAGATATAGTCTCTTGTTAAATAAAGAGAGAAATGGAATTATCTATGTCTTATTATATTTTAGTAAAGAAAGAGAATAATTGAACAGTGGAGCAAGAGACTGATAGAGGAAAGGGAATGAAGGAATTTCCCTATGTGATAATTGTGGGATGAAACCCCATGGTACATTATTAAAAAGGAATGGGAGTATGTTACAAATGTGTAGAAAAAGGTCACTAGGCTCATGATTGTAAGGGAAATAAAGAAGCTGTGAAATGTTATAATATTAAGGATATTGTACCTTATGAAAAAGATTGTCCAATGAGTCAAGGAAATATAGCTCAGAAAAAAGAAAATTGATCAAGATCATTCTTATGTTATTATTATAGTCGAAGTGGAATAATTAATGTATTGTGTTCTTGGATTAAATAATTATATTATGGTTATAAGAAGAATGTGATATATTTAAGTATTTTACTATAGTTCATTTTGTTTTCATTAAGGTTTTTATATGATGAAGGTAATCAAATTTTAAGTATGTGACAATAAGAGAAACTTTACATTGTTTGTGAAATTTGATGATACAATTGATTTTGGAAATTTAGAGACCTTTTAGAGAGAGTTTGGACAGATGTATTTTGGATAATTCTAAAGGTTGGATTCAAGTTAGTTGAACTTGTCATATTTTTTTGAGGTTCAAGTATGATTTTTTGGATACATTTTCCTACCAATTTGGTTTTCTGTAAACATTTAGAGCATTAAGAGAATACTTGTGGACCTTATGATATATCAAATGTGCTTCAGTAAAAAAAATTTGAACATTCATTTCCCAGTGTAAGGGTTGATGTGTAAATAGATTGAAGCACAACCAAATGATGTGATTATGATTATGATAGGTAACGAAATCAAGTATGTTTTCTTGAAGTCTTATATTGATATTAAATTAATCCATCCTATTAAAAAAAGTATCTAAAAAATGTGATATCCTAATACCTTTTTTTGTTGAACCGATTAAATTTTAAATCATAATAGATTTATGGTTTTGAGGCACTCAATTTTCCATTTAATCTTCACTTGTTTGTGATTGAAGACCTCAATTACTCCCTTGACATGTTTGAATCTTCCTTCAATTATGTGTCTCTAATATCCACCAATGTCCTTCTATTTGAAATCCTAATTTGGTGGTGAATTTTTCATTCCTATTTCCCTCTTATTAAGAATAAATTTTATTAACCCTATTTCCGATGTTGGTTTTCCAAAATGGTATTTTCTATTTCAACATTTTATTTTTGGAGAACAATTTCAAATTACGGGGAAACTATTTATTGAAAGAGGGTAGAATGTAACACCTGATGATTTCATCGTACGTTATCTCTTTAATGTAATTTAATATCTTATATTTCATGTAACACTGGCTTGGCTTGCGTTATACGCAAGATTGAGATTATGCGAAACAATACAATAGTATTATAATTATTTAAACAATATATTTATTAATCAATTAAACATTGTAATATGAATAGTACAAAATAAATTTTAAATGTTATTTATAATGATTTCACATAAAGAAAACATATTTATAATGAAGTGTATATGTTTTGTTAAAATAGTTATATAAAAAATATTTATGCTCTTTTGTGAACAATAATAAAATTAATTTTAAACAGTCCAAAAAATTGAATTTGGAAAAATAGAATTAAATTTTAAATTCATAATTTCAAAATTAGAATAGGGATAAATTTTTATATTTTTCTCAAAGCATTCAATTTTTGATGAATAGTGTGAATAATACATAGTACATAAAAACAAACTTTTTCTTTTAAATAAATATTTTTAATTTAAATTTATCTTATAGTCAAAATAGATACATTATACAAATATTATCCATATTTATGTCATTTGATTTATTTTATAACATAATTATATATAAAAATCCATTGAACATTTTAAACATATTTTACCCACCTTCTATGCACATTTTCCCACATTCTAGGCACATTTTTAAATTAGAATAAAATGTTATTTTACCGCTTCTGTGTAATGAATTTCAAAAATCAGACATACATGGTTTCCATCATTAATTAAAATGTGTTTTAATTGGATGAAAATAATTTTTGGTGAATAGTAACTTTTGAATTTAATTATTACGACTAAAGGTAAATTAGGTAATTAAAGGTAAAAACAATATTATAATAATATAAAATTAACCTAACACATGTCCTAATTCTATTGGATAAGTGTATTTAAACCAAAATCAACCTTAGTACAAAAATTTGATCCTTTTTTATCCACTTGTGATAGATTATGACATTTATTATATTTGATTTAAAGTAGTTTTAAAAGTGTCAAATTCAAATTCAATAACTAAGAAATTTTTAATATATGGTTATAAATAAGACAAATTAGATTATAAATATTCATTATAAATTTAAAAATATTTTATAAATTATGGTATTTTATTTATAATTTTTATTCATAAAAAATCAAA
This sequence comes from Viscum album, assembly GCA_963277665.1. NCBI lineage: Eukaryota > Viridiplantae > Streptophyta > Magnoliopsida > Santalales > Viscaceae > Viscum > Viscum album. The sequence continues at coordinate 619,609,180 of OY728150.1, read as the reverse complement.
TTTATTTAAGACAAAATAATGATGCATCATTTTTCTTATTAATGAACGAATCAAATAGATGATTTTATAATTATTAAATTAAATATTATTTGAAAGTTTCTATACCATCCAAACCATTTTTGGATGACATTGACATATTAGGTATTAGTTAATGCCTTTGGATCGAATGAATCAAATTTATATGACTTTAACAAAAATCAATTACTAAATAGTGTCAAAATTGACATAAAGGAGTTTTTAAAACAAATAATATTTTATTAAATGATATAAAAATACTATGTATATATAGCTCAGCCAAATAACTTGGAGAGTGATAAAAATTTCATAAATGATCCACTTTTGTATCTCTTGTCATTTTATAGTAAATATATTAACCATGTAGTATAAAAATAGAAGTGGACATGGTAATAGTTAACTTATTTTACAAAGGGTTAAATCTAAATGATAAGGTTTATTTTATGACATAAAGATGTATAAAACATATTTTTTGAGTTTATTTAGATCCATCCTTATATTATACTTAAACTAAATCATTTTGGAGCTATTTGAAATTCTAAAATAAATTTAAAATAAATTAATATTTCAAGATTTTCCTAATGTGCCCCTCTCCTCTCTTATAAAAGGGAACCTCCATTTCTCTTTAATTCACACCTTCAAAGCCATTTGGATCTTCCATACCAGGCCCATATATCATCCCAACTTCTCTCACATCATCTCCGAGTGAAAACTTATACAGAAATCCATCTTTTGGAGTCCTTTTCTGCAAATCAAAAAGAGACACCCAAAGAAGATGTAATTGTTTTATCCCTTCCTTCAAAATTCATTTCTTATTCTACTTCCTATTACTAATTTGTTACCATAATAAAGTAATAAATTCAGAATATAGTATATTTTGAGATGTTTTTAAGATTATGGGACAACCATATTCCACTTGTTACCCATCCTTTGAAAAACAATACCACGATGTGTTTGTACGTATTGCTTACCGTATATATGTTGTCGTGTAAATTGTTTTTATGTTCACTTTTTTATATGGGTATATGATGAATATAATGGATGTAAATAATAAATATAACCTATTATTGTTTCTTTAAAATTCATATTCCATCCAATTACATACCATTTAACCATTAAAGAAATGATATCGTCGCTCATATATATGTAGGACTTACCATCTCCACGACGTGATGAGACTAATCTTCCATGTTCACCATCCAAGAATGATTATAAGAATAAATAATATTCATAATTATGAAATATATGATTTAATAAAGGTACTAGGATGATATATAAATATATATACATATATTTCATTCACATACTTCCATACAATACCAAAATGGAAACAACGTTCATGTGTATGTATGACCTACCGTCTCCATGAACAGTGTATTTCATTTCATATATCTATTTTTTATATTTATTTATATCTTGTGAGATATATATCATATTATACTTCCATTAACTATGTAAATCATGATCTATGTAATATGATCATGAATAACCAGCCAAAACAAGTTCAATAAACAAAGCGATTATTAACCGAAATGTTAAATTAACTTGGAATTGTTAATAAATGGGTAATATAAAGTCACAAAAGGATCATAAATATCATTATGAATCTGATATATGTTAATAATATTTTTAAACAAATTATACATGAGTTTCATAAACATATGGAGAGTATCAAACCTAAGGTAAGGGTTAGTTCTGCAATCTCATTATTATCTGACATTATTTATGTGTAAGTATTTATTGGGACATATTTATCATCCATGTCCATGTTTCATAAAAATGTTTTTAAAATGAATCTTTTAAGGTATTGTATAAGGGTATCTTTAAATATATCATCATTTTAAATGGTTTATTGATATATTTTTCTAAATCTATTTAATTAATGTCCATATTTTAAAAATGATTTCATGATTTATTTATATGGATCAGATTATTTAAAAATGATAATTCCTTTGAATATTTTCAAAGTGGTATGGGACACATTGATTAAAAAATATATTTTAAATGAATTACTTTATAAATTTTGGTACTTTTAAATGATTTCACGAAAAATGGATATTTCTCCTAGAGAGATTATCTAATAATTTTCAACTATGTCAACATCCATTACTGGATATTATTCCTGATTGAGGTTGATTTATTATAATACACTATTCCATTTTGTATTGAATGAGTTATGATATGTTTGACTGTGGATGAGATATTTTTAAACCATTAATGGATTTTGGTTAAATTATTGTAAAATTTTAAGCTAATTTTAATATTAATGTTTATGTTATGTTTATTTTTATATGAGGAATGCATTGGACTTAGTAAGTGATGGGTGAGGCCTGCTATATCCCCTAGATTATTTAGTCGGTCTTATGAGACAATCTGGTTTCTCATCACAAGTCTATGACATAATATTTGTGAATGGACTTGGCACAAGTTCTAGCCATAATAGTTTATTATGTCTAGAATTACATATTCCCTCGTTATGAAATTAGTTATTTCATGTAATTATTCAAGTAGTCAATTATCAATGTCAATGTTTATATAGTAATGTTTGACTTATTTTTACCATATTATTTTCTGTTTTTATGTTTAAAGGTTTTTTTTATTATACATCTCTCCTTAAAAGTGTATATCTTCCGCAAAATTATTTACCCTTACTGAGAATCTGAACTCTCCCCCTTCTTATGTTTTATTTTTCCCAGATGATAAGAAGTATATTATGATTTATATTTAGGGTTAATATAGGGGAATAAAGTCTTTATGAAAGGATTATCTATGATGTATTTTATGTCATGAATTGTAATGTAAGTTCATGTATGCAATAAATTTCTAAGACTGCTAAATTGATTGGTCCTTAGGGACTTGATTCCTTGTAATCATGCTAACGTATTAAAATAATGCACCCGGTCTAGGATTCTGGGGTCAGGGCATTACAATTGGTTTCATAGAAAGTTTTGCAATAACCTTCAGAACAAGATTTAGAAAAACTATAATTAGGGAACATTGCCCTAAGATTTACTTTGAGGATTAGTATAGAAGAACTCCCTAGAATTTTGGTAATGAAAAGATTTTGTGAGTTTTCCAAGAAGTGCATCAATTTCGGTAAACTATAAGGGGATGTTTTTCTGGAACAGATATAACAAGGGGTAATAACTCTTACAAGGTGTTCTCAGCTGGACTTAGGGTATCCTGGTACACGACAACGGGCCTTACTACACAACTAGTTTGAAACTACCTGGGGATATGTTTAGGATAATTCAAATATTATTTACAAACCATTATGAAGGATTTATGAGTAAATATGTACTCAAATGAACAATATTTATGATTATTGTTTAGATATGCATAAATTTTTCAATTTATGTTATTTATTTTACTAGTTTGTAATTATGAATTATGATTCATAACCTAATATAATGTAATCCATTGTTTATAAATATTTCTTAGTGGAATAATTGTAAATTGTATCAATGCACATAATCTGTGTATGGATATCCCTCCTATGAAAGATAATGATATTGGAGCTGGTGACACTACTGATACTGAACAACTTATAACCATAATGGGATAAATGAATCAGGTTATGAATAATAACCTTACCTGAATGAAGCATCATAATCCACAACACGAAGGATCAATGTTAGACCACTTTATGAGAAAAAAACCTACTACATTCAATGGGATTACCAGTACATTTGTACTTGAGTAGTGTATGAGTTCCTTAGATAAAATATTTCTTTGTATGGGGAGTAACGAGAGGGAAAAAGTTTTTATGTCAGTCTATCGCTTCTCTCGAGATGTAGATCAATGGAGGTCATTGATTCAAAATAAATAGGAGGTTGAAAAAGTATGAAATATTGAATGAAGGGTGTTTAAAGAAAATTTCCAAGAGAAATAATTTCCTCTTGACCAAATAGATGCTATGGAAAGGTAATTTATGAGTCTAAAAAAATAAGATGATAATGTTTCAATGTATGAGACTGACTTCACTAGGTTATCAAGGAATGCTAAAGACTACATACGTAACTGAAGATGTAAGATTGATTGGTTATTTGATAGGTAAAAACCATTCCTCTAATGGGAATTGGTCTCACAATGTTTATCACAGTACAATGATATAGTCTCGTATGCTATCATGATAGAAAAGTAATTATATAAGTCTTATGACATTAAAGTAAAGCAAGAAAAGATGATAATGGTGGAGCAAGAGACATATAAAGGGAAAAGGGGAAAGAAGGAATTTCCCTTCTGTGATAATTTTTGGAAGAAACACCCCAGTATATTCTTAAAAGGGATGGGAGATTGTTACATATGTGGAGAAAAGGCCACTAAACTCGTGATTGTAAGGGAAAGAAATAATCCATGCAATTTTATAATTGTAAATATATGGGGCATTATGCAAACAATTGTCCAAATCATAAAGAAAATTTGGCTCAGAAAAAGAACAGGGATCAAGGTAAAGCTGATGTTGTTACTATAGTCTAAGTGTAATAATTAATGTATTGAGTTTTTTGATTTAAAAATTATATTTTGGTTATAAGAAGAATATGATATATTTTCAGATTTTACTGCATTACCTTTTTTACATTAAGGATTTAATATGCTGAAGGTAATCATATTTTCAGTATGTGAAAATAAGAAAGACTTTACGTAGTTTGAGGAATCTTATGTTACAATTGATTTTGGAAATTTAGAGACATTTTAGAGAGTCTTTGGATAGAAGTAATTTGGATAAGACTAAATGTTGGAAGGGAGTAAGTTGATCACTTGATATTTTATTTGAGGGTAATTTATGATTTATTGGACACTTTGACCTAACCATTTGGTTTTCAGTAAACATTTAGAGGATTAAGGGAATACTTGTGGACCTTATGTTTTATCAAATGCACTTTAGGCAAAAAAAAAACATCTTTGAACATTAATTTCCTAGAATAAGGGATGAAGTGAAAATAGATTGAAGCACAAAAAAATGATGATATTATGATTATAAAAGTTAATCAAATCAAGTATGTTTTATTGAGTTCTTATCTTGATAGTAAATTTATACCTCCTATTCAAAAAAAGTATCCAAAAAATGTGTTATCTGAATACCTTATGTTTGGTTAAATCGATGATATTATAAATCATCATATATTTATGGATTTGAGGCCCTCAAGTTTCTATTTATTGTTCACATGTTTTTGATTGATGACCTCAATCACTTCCTATAAATATTTACGTTTTCCCTCCTATTATGTTTCTCTAATTTTCACAAATGTTTTCATATTTGAAATACAAATTTCGTGGTGACATTTTTATTTCACATTCCCTCTTATTAAGACTAAATTTTATTAACCATATTTTTGATGTGGGTTTTCCACAATGGTATTTTTTATATCCAAACTCTTAGTTTTGAAGAACAATTTCAAATTGTGATGACATAATTCATTAAAGGAGGAGATAATTTAACAACCCATGATTTCACAGTACGTTATCTGTTTAATGTAATTTAATATCTTATATTTCACACAATACTGACTTGGTATGCGTTATACGCAAGATTTAGTTTTTGCGATTGAACACATTAGTATTATAATTATTTAAACGACATATATATTTATCAATTAAATATTGTTATATGAGTAGTAACAAATAAATTTTAAATGTTATTTATAATTTTTTCACATAAATAAAACATATTTATAATTAAATGTAATTATTTTTAAAATAGTCATACGTTTAGAAAAACTATTTTTTTAAAAGAACTACTTTTTTATATCCTTTTTTGAAAAATAATAAAATTATTTTTAGAAACTGGTAAAAAATTTATTTGGTAAAATATAATTCATTTTTGAATTTAGAATATCAAAATTATCTTAGGTTGAATGTTTGGTACTTTTTAGAAAACATTCAATTTTCGATGAGTCGGGAAAAATACTGCATAGTACATAAAAACTAACTTTTTCAAATAAATAATTATTTTCAATTATAATTTATCTTAAAGTAAAAATATATACCTAATACTTTTATTATCCCATTTTAAGTCATTTTATTCATTTTATAATATAATTAGATATAAAAATTCAATGTTCTTTTTTAGCATCATTTACCATCCTTCTAGGCACATTTACCCACCATATTGGCATGCGATGAGACCCATCTTCCATGTTCACCATCCCATAATTATTATAAGAATAAATATTATTAATATTTATGAAATATATGAAATAATAATGATACTACATGATATATATACATACATATATTTCATTCACTTACTTTCATACAATATGAAATTGGAAACAACGTTTATGCATACGTACGACCTACCATCTCCATTAAATGGTGTATTTCATTTCATATATCTATTATATATATATATACATATATATTTATGAAATATAAATCATATTATAAATTCTATATGTAATTAAATAATTATCTATGTAATATGATCAAGAACAACCAGTCACAACACATACGATAAATTAAGTGATTTTTACCAAAAATGTTACATTAACTTTGAATTGTTACTAAACTGGTAATATAATGTCATAAAAGAATCATAAATATTATTATTATTCTTATATAAGTTGATAATATGTTTAACCACATTATATAGGAGTTTTAGAAACATATTGAGAGTATCAAGCCTATGGTAAGTGTTAATTTCTAAATCTCATTATTATACGATATTGTTTATGTGTACGTATTTATTAGGACATAATTATCATCCATATCCTTTTTAACAAAAAATTAAAAATTAATATTTTAAGGTTTTATGGAAAGTTATCTTTAACTATATCATCATTTTAAATGTTTTAATGATTTATTTTTCTAAATATGTTTAATTAAGACCCATGTTTTCTAAATGATTTTTAGGTTTTATTTATAAGGATGTGTTTGTTTTAAAATGTTAATTCCATTCAATCGTTTAAATGTCATATGGGACACTTTGTTTAAAAAATCTCATTTAAATAACTTCCTTTATAAATTACGTGACATTTAAACGATTTCATGAAAATTGGATATTTCCCTCAAAGAGTTTTACTGATCATTTTTGTCTATGTCATCATCCATTACTAGATATTATTCTTGATTGAGGTTGATTTATCATAATAAAATATTCCATATTTTATTGAATGAGTTATGATATGTTTGACTATGGATGTGCTATTTTTTTTATCATTCATTGATTGTGGTTAAAGTATTGGAATATCGTATGCTAGTTTTAATACGAATGTTTATGTTATGGTTCACCCTTTCTATATGAGAAATGCATTGGACTTAGTAAGTGATGGGTGGGGCCTGTTATAGCCTCTAGATGCATCTATAGGTCTCATGAGACAAACATTTTCTTTGGCATAGGGCCTTGACAGAATATTTGTGAATAGTGTTGGAACAAGGCCTTAACGTAGTAGTTATTATGTCTAGTATTATTCATTCCCACATTATGAAATTAGTTATTACATGTGATTATTCGACTAGTACAATATCCTGGTGCATGTTTATGTGGTAATGTTTGAATTATTTTTTCCATATTATGTCCATGTTTTATGTTTCAAAGGGAACTGTTTTTATTATACATCTTTTTTTAAATGTTTATAGCTTCCGCTGAATTATTTAGCCTTACTGAGCATCTATGCTCACCCCTTTATTATGTTTTATTTTCACAGGATAACTAGAAGTGTGTTATTATTTATATTCAGGGTTATGATAGGGGAATAATGGTGTTATAAAAGGATTATATATGTTGTATATTATGTTAGAAAATGTATTGTGGAGTTCATGAATGCAATCTATTTTCCAAGACTGTGAAACTCATCCATCCTTTAGGATATGATTTCTTATAATCATGCAAATGTATTAAAATAATGCACCGGCTCTGAGATTCTGGGGTTGTGCCTTTGCATTGTGGTAGGAGCCTCTATATTTTAATTGAACTACTAATCTATTAGTAGTTGAATAGTGTATTTTGTCCCTCAAAATGATATTCATGGAATTTTTTATTTTAAATTCAATATTAATAATAAACCTAAGATATTCTATTATTTTAATGATGAACCAAAAACCCCAATGTAAATTAAATCCATAATATAGGATTTACTAACTATTCATGAGGTATATAAATCTCATATTGTTGGGGTGAAACTCACCATTGATGATATTCCCACTATATTGGAGTTTTTATGTAATTTATGATTAGTGTAATAGTTTTACCCTAAATCTTAATGTTATATTTTCAATGTGATTCATAAATTGTTCTATACCCATTATAAATGATCGAAATATAATGACACCAACTGGGTTGTATGAATAGATTGTGTAGTTCTATTAGAATTGATATATGGGATTCATTCAACATAGTTCAAAACAACGTGGTGCACCTATTTTATTTGTAAAGAAGAATAACGGGACAATACATCACTGAAAGGATTATAGGGAGTATATCAAAATTTATACTCAGAAATTGTATCATCTACCATGTAACAATGATTGGTTTTATCAATTATGTGGAGATCGACATTTTTCAATGATTGATCTATAAAATGGATTTCAATGACTATGGGTTTATAAATAGGATATACCCAAAACAACATTTCATATGAGTTATGGTAATTATGAGCTTAATTTAATTAAATTAATATATACCAATTCTTCTAGCATAATAAATAATTTTATCAATTAATTCATTAGTGATTTGATTGTTTAATTTTTTGTATTCATTAAAGATGACATTAATATATATTAAAAAAATTAAAGAAAAGTGTGAAGATCAAATGAGAAATATACATATGGTCCTATGAAAAGATTATTCGAATTAAAAAAGAACTTAATATGAATTTTTCTATATATAGATTCATTTTTTAGTCATATAATATCATGAAATGTTACAGTAGTGGATCCATCAGTGATAGAAATTATTGAGAAATATCCTAGAAAAAATGTCATAACAGAGATCTATAGTTTTTTCAGGCTTGTAGGATAATAATGATTATTTATGAGATATTTTTCATTAAAATATAATTCACTTAACATGTTGATCTAGAATATAGACATGTTCTTGTGGATTGATGAATGTAGTAAAATTTAAATGAAATCATGATAATTTTGGTCAGTATGCTTATTCTTAAATTACCCAGTAGTGGAGAAGGGATTGTGATATATAATGATGAATAAAAGAAAGGAATATGAATCATCCTCATTTGGATTAATATAGTGATAGTTTATGTCTCTTTAAAATTGATAATTCATGGGAAAATTAAACAACTACTGATTTGGAGTTGGTAGTTGTAACCATTCATTAATGATATGGAGGCCTTATCTGTATGGTGAATGGTGTTATATATATATATATTGATCAAAGAATATTGAAGTATATGTTTAAAAATAAATAGTTTACTATAAAATAGATAAAATGCTTGGATTTGTTTAATGATTATGATTGCTTGATACACTACTACCCTGCGAAGGTGAACAAGGTGGATGATGCTCTCGATTAAAATGACCATTCTTGTTTTTTTAGTGATGAGGATTTAAATATATCTAATAATTTTGGATTTTACAATGTTGAATCACGGCTTATTTAAGAAATATAGGAGATGTTAACTTTATGATATGAACGTTCAACCATCCATCCTTGAGAGGATTAAGATGGAATGGAAAGAATGTGTGGAATTATAGATGAAGGTGTGGATTTTCCCTTAGAAGAACCATGATAATGATAGAATCATAATATTTAAAAATGGTGCATGTTTTCCATCAATAAGATTCACGAAGAATGTGTTGTTGGATTATGATCATATTTCATGATTCTTTATTCATCCTAGATGTATATAAATTTTTATGATGATTTCTAGATGGATAACATGAAAATTGATATTGTTTATGGTGTACCCTGATTCCCAGTGTGTCAATAAGTTAAGGACGAGAGATATAGGTATATGGGTGTGTTAAAAAAATTACCCATACTGGAATAGAAATTGGAAAACATTACCTTGGATTATATAGTTGGACTCCCCAAAACACCTTATGTGGATAATGTTATTTTGGTTGTAGTTGATATACTTTTTAAATATACACATTTTATCACTATAATAGAATATTTCCATGACTATTATCTTACAAGGTATACATTATGGAAGTTATGATATTTCACAGACTAGAACTCTTATTCATAATTAATCATGATTTTCAGTTTTCCTATTGGGTTGAAGTAGAAATTTTTTGGATCGTGATATATAGTTGTGTTTCAGTACTTCTTGCTAAACATAGAGTTATGGTAAATCAGATATGACCATTTAATTTCTATAATACATGTTTAAAGATCTCTCTTTGGATTATAATAATTGATGCTATCAAAAGAGTCCTATTGTATAATTTTATTACAACTATATATTTCACTAATGAATTCAAATGGATCCTTATAAATCCCTATATTGAAAATAAGTTAATATATCCAATGTATTGGGATGAAGTTTTAGAATGAAATCTATTGGTTCCAGATCTGATAGTGGAAATGGAAGAGAATTTTAGTTTGAATCAATATCACCTAATGGTATTTCAAAGCCAAAAACATTTATGTTGACAATCATTGGTGATAAATTAACATCAATTTTGGTCATAAGGTACTCCTAGGAATATATCCTTGGAATAAGGTTATGTGATTTGGAAATAAGGTCTAGTATATCCCTAGATATATTAGTCCATTTGAAATTATTTACCATATCAAGGTGTTGGTTTTATTGTTAGTGCTTCCACCAAACCTCTCTCATGCTTATGGTGTGTTCCATGTATCTCTCCTGAATAAGTACATACCTGATCATTTTCATATATTGAACTTAGAGGACATAAAACAACACAAACACTTGTATTATGAGGAAAAATATATGTATATTCTAGATCATAGTGAGAATGTACTATGAAACAACATCACTAATCATGCCAATTTTTTATAGTGAAACCATACATTTGAGGAAGCTACGTGGGAACCCAAGTATGTGATTAGTTAGAATTATACATAAATTTTGGAATCTATGTAACTAAAATATTGTGGTGAAATTATTATAAGGGGGTATATGGTAACACCTTATAATTTCTTGATATACTTTTCATCAAATAAATTTAATATATTCCATAGAGTTCAATACATTCAACCCCGAGTATAAATGAACCGTAATATAGTATACCATTATAGAATATCCATTAATATATTACAACGAATATGAATAACCACATTTTGGGAATAAAAAATTATTAATTTTTTAGATAAATTAAATGTATTAAACAATTAGTAGTCAATTTTTTGTAAAGTTATTATATGATTCAGAAACACATTTTTCCATTGGAAATATTTTTATTTATTTTTATGAGAAAATAATATAATTAGTCAATACTAAATTAATTACATTTATTTTAAGAAAATTAACTTCATTTCTGAAACTTTCATATTAAAATTACTTTAGGGTGTATTTTACAAAATTTTAAAAAATGTTAATTTTTATATGAATAGTCAAAATACTTATGTTTAAGGAAAAATATATATTCTTTTCTAGTATTTTTACAGTTAAACATTTATTGAGTTTTTATATGAAATTAATTTATTTTTTTAAAAAATAATTAATTTATGCATTTTTATTAACATTATACTTGATCTTGGTATAAATATTTTCTTACCCTTAAGATGATAATTTATTCATAAAATTGTTTTTTTGGATTTACAATATTGTTATAAAATAAATTTATACCACTTATAGTTATTTAATTTGTTAAAATGGATTACTTATTTTCAATTAAAATAAATAATATTGTTTTGTAATTTCAACCTAATTTTTGGTCATAATGAATATTAAAAATAAAAAAATCATGATGGTAAAATGGAATATCAGATTAACCTAGGATAAATATTAGAGATAAAGACAAAATTTCACATCTTAATTTTTATTAGTATAAATTATTTCTAACCTTATAAACTTAGAAATTAGATTTAAAATTTTATAGGTCACATGTCCATGAAAATAGACAGTATAATATTCTATATAATGAAAAATAAAAAATACCACTCTCTAGATTTTATATATTTCTGGTATGTAAACATGTAAAGAATATAATGTCATAAATGAATATAAATGTTCATTTTTAACACCATAAATTTATTTTTATCATAATAATTTTTTTTTATTTTTTATAAATCATATAATTACATAAAAATACATACAAAATGATGCCATAATGCTTGTACAGGTAGTAGAAATATCAAATAAAATAGTTATAAAAAACATTAAAACTAATGTTATTGTGATCAATTATAGTTCCAAAATAATTTTATATATAGTAATCATATATTTTTGATGATGACAAGTATTATATTTGAGTAAAATATTTTTCATGATGTATTTTAATTAAAATAAAATGAATATGGTCAAAAATGACATTCATCATGTTTTATGATAAATTGTCTTTTATTAAATTACATAGAAAAACATAAAAATATTGAAATTGGATAGTTATGATTATTTTTTTCTAAAATTTCATCTATTTGAAATTTTTTTGAAAATTGTGACCACATATGAAATTTTATAACACTTTAAAAATGTAAAACTTGTTACTATAGTTCACGTTACAATTTTGTATCGGAGGTGTTAAGCAAAAAGATAAGGATTAAATACAACTTATACATATACATAAATTATTGGATGGATTTATTTCAACCATATACTATATTTTATTTGAAATTGTGGCAACATGGTTCCACATTAACATGATAATGAATTTATTATATTTATATCCTTATATTTATTCTATTACTATCATTTCAATCCATTTGAAAAGGCACTACCTCTCACTACTTGTATGCATAACCTGTATCCCCCTATGTAGACCAAACTATGAAAAAAACTTATGAACATCTTTACCCATGGTATGGAGGTGTTTTTCTTCAAAAATAAAAATCCTGGGTCCTTTTACGGGATATCTATAAGAGATTTTTCCAATAAGTGAAAAACATATTAACCAAATAATTTCATTTTTCTTCTTCTTATCGCAAATTAAATTATGTTCTAAAAATTATAATATATTAGATAAGTATATAAAATAATATTATCTATCCTTATAATGACTAAATAAAATTTATCCATTTCATTCTCTGTCAAATTGGAAACAAAACCATCGCTCGTGCTTATGGTGGACTACTGCCTCACCAAACGATGTAATTTTTTCTATTACGACCTCACAAGTCTTTTAAAAATGTAGAAAATAGTGAATATAAATGATACATATGATATAATTTAAATTACTTATGTATAATATATAATCTTCTTTATTTCATTTTAATCCTCTAAAATGTTATAATGTTTCTTGTGAGTATGTACAACCTAGCATCTCCACAAAGCAATGTGATGATTTTTTTTCTATTCCTCTTCAATGATTATATTATTGTATATAGTGAATATTTTTTATTTTTTAATATTTTTTAAAAATATTTATATTCTATAACCATGATCAAGATACAAGGACCATAACATCGAAATCAAATCATACATGACAAATTAAGTAGTTAACACCCAAAATGATGATAATAGTAAAACATGGTTTACAAAAATGTTGTAAGATATTCAAAGTGAGTCATAAATGATATTATAGATATTTATATGGTTTTTTATAAACTATATTAATTCTAAATTTATTATAAATGATGTTAAACAAACTTATGGAGTCGGTAAAACTTGAGGTATGAGATTTATTCTCTATTTTTAATCCATTCAAAATATTTTGGTATTATGAACCTACATGGTTATATAAGGTTTATATAAATATCCTATGATATTTTGATGTGAGTATATATTTATTCAAAATTATTATAATTTTTAATAAGATTACTCTTTCCACGATGATACAATTTAAAACTTTCCAACATGATAAAAATTTATTTTACAATCTCATTTTTGAGATTGGATTTTTTTCATTAATGTAGTATTCTAATCAATCCTTCATATACTAAATATATTATAAAATCATATAGATATTTCTTATTTTCTACTTTTTTTAATTTATATTTTACTCCATTTTTTATTTAAATCATGAAATGAAATGTTTAAATGAAAATCACATCTTATTTTCTTTTTTGATTGTATATATTTTTTATCCTTGTCTATATTTTTTAAACATTGCTTTATAAAAATAATTTTTATTAAATAAAATGATTTATTAAGTACATTTAATTATATCCATTACTTTTTAGTAGGTTTTAATGGAATAATTATAATTTTTTCTAAAGTGGTATTTTTTTATTTTCAAAAAGATAAAATGGGAATGTTTCTTTTTAATGTACACATACGTAATTGATTCTCCCACCACCATAACTATCTTGGAATATTTAATTTCTTGTACAAGTTTTTAATGGTTTTACATTGAAAATATTTAATGAGATATAATTTTATTTTTATAATTACATTTTCTTTTATTCTCCACATGAAATGATTTTATTTCAAAACCTATATTTATGATGAATTTTAAGTTATATTTTATGTTTTCTTAAATTTTGGCCAATTAAAATTCTCTTGAAAAAATCTATTTCTTATGATCATTATTCACTAAACGTTACATTTCTCATAGATATCCATATTATTTGAATCATATATATTAATATTTTCTTAATCATATAGAATTTATAAAAATATTATTTTTCAATGATTGTTAATTTTTTGTCTAAGGAAATATAAATATTCAATATATATATCCCAATATTTTGTTCCTAAAAGGAATATTGTTTCATTATTTAATAAATCATTAAATATATGATGAATGAATTACACATTAAGTAATGAATGAGGAACTGTTATAGATATCCCATCGTTGTGTCAACTGGTCTCATCAGAAAAACCATTTGACTATACTTATGTAATGGATCTTTAGTGAATACCTACCCATCAATTAAACTAACTTTCCAAAAGGACATGTTTGTAAATATATTAGGACATATAATATTATAATTGCAACCATTTATAATTTCCATTATTTAGTATTAATTAATTTTCATAAATGATAATAAAACATTAATATTTTCCATTGAAACATTTCATACTCAGGTTATTGATTAAATGGAATATGTATTTAGTTGTTTACCATGATATATTGATTACTCATTATGTACCCAAGATAGCTTCCACTATACATAACCATTACCGAGAATCTAAACTCACCCTTTATTTGTTTTATATTCTCCAATATTTGTGGAAGGATATTATAAATAATATCATGGAAATAAGAATGATAATTATAGTAATTTTTCTTTTATATTATCAATTTAATTGGGAATCATGTATGTATCTGATTCCCCAATACTTCCAGTGTAATCAGACCTTCAGGGTGAAATCACTTATATTTTATGCTAATGTAATAAAGAATAAACTGACTAAAAGTTATTATAAATATGTTTTTTTACATATAACATCACGATTGAAAAATTTGAAGCCCCATGAAAATATCAACTCTATCATAATTTAAATTTCTAAAAATTCATCCCTTCTCCTTCAAAAATCATCACTCAAGATTTCTTCATTTCTAAAATACATTATACTCTAAATATACAAAATAAAAAAGAGTTATGTCATGTTAAAAAATTACACATAGTAATTTCTAACCACATACCATTTCTAAAATTATCTTCTTTTGAAATATTTATCTAAAATAAAATACCAAGATAAATGAGAATACCTTATCCCATAATTATTTTTCTTCAGCATGGATACCTTACAACTATCTGGATCTAGTATAGAGACTTTATGTTGTTCTATATACATTTCTACATCATGGTGACCATTCCAAAAATATTATTCAAATATTATTTTGAGTATTTCAAAACATATATATGTTATAATGATTTATAATATTTCATTATAATCAAATATACCAACTAGATAAAAGTACTAATTCAATTTAAGAATACCCAATACATACCAACGTATAATTATCTCAAGAAACACCCCCATTTTTAACCACTTTACATCTTTACGAAAATTTTCTCTGACAATATTATTTTTAGTGGATCTATGAATATTATCTTATATCTCATTAACTTCAGTAAAAATATGTACCCATTTAAGTATCATCTACACTATTAGTATGATAAACTATTTCCTCAAATTCCTAATATTAAACCATTGATATTAATCTAGCTAGACTAGTTTACATGTATTATAAAAGAAATATTTTGGTCTAAAAACAATTTTTATATATATTAGAATCAATTTAATCACTTTTTAAATGATCTATAATCCAAGTAATGAAAATAATGTAAAATGTAGAAATGAATAATACCATAAATCGAAATACCACACACTGATATTGTCTCCACATCTATTTTATATTCATATAATATTAATGATATTGAACATAATATTATTTATTGACTTCTTCCCCACCTACGATGGTGTCCGCAAGAATTTTTGAATTAATTTATTGTACGAAATGACATTGTCCTTCACCCATAATTTTCGATCACCTCAATGTGTTGTATGAAAGAGAATATAACTTAATGTATTTAGGTAATCGTGATTGGAAAATAAATCACATATCTACTGCCATCACATGGAATCTACATTATATATCGATGAGGATTGACATAAGCACTGATAAATTGACACTTTCATTTTAACTAAAGAGTAAATTCCAGGGAATGTTACTGTAACACATACATGAATTAAACTTTTCCACTACATTTAATCTCATGGAATTTACCATTACAATATATTTATCTGTATGGTTGAACTTCCCAAACTATATAATTTAGTGAGATTAATATTATATAGACTTGATATAGCCACAAATCATATATAGGCTATGAAATTATTTCATATAACATTCAATCCCACACTTGAAATGAATCCTTCAAGTATTGGTTATATTTCGACATATATTGTATTATATAAAATAACTCACGATATGTTATCCAAAACTAATTTTGGATATATTTTAATACTCTCTAGGAAATATATCCTTAACATTACTACATATTAGATAATATTATATATCATATGAGAACCCAACCAAAAGTAATTTTTATAATAACTCTAAAACAATTTTCTAGAACCTGTCAGAGCCAAAGTAAATCATAATTCTATAAACATAAAAGGTTACCCACATAAATATTTATAGAATTAATATCAAATATGATTCACCAAATCTATAAACCTTGGAAAAACAGATTCCACTAAAAAGGAATCAATTCTACTCATGTTAAAATGGGATCTAGCCTAGTCTATATTAAACAAAATTATCTCTATAAATTTTCCAACAGTTTCCTTCATAAAAAATATTCATTCTCAAATTATCTCTTTTTCCATGACATTAACTGAATATGGTTCAGATAGTTTTTCAATCCCATATAGATAACTCATAAATGCTCTATGTATCATGTATAGTTTGACTTGGATGATGAATACATCATGTTTTATTCATCTTCGTGGAAGATGAAATTTTATTTTACTCATCCAAATAGATAATAACATCATATATATTTCATGTGATTCTTTGTAATCAGAATTTTATCGAAAAAGAGGGTCCAGATGTCATACTCGTCATATGGGAGGACAAATAATATATCCAGTTTGGATCCAACAGATTACATGATCGAAAACACATCTAACAACCCCATAATTAGACATGTCAACATGTTCAGTTACATTAGTAGTGTATCAAAATTTGAATTTCCCTCAAATAGGTTTATCACTAACATCATGTAATAGTGACAGTACTATGAATCATGCACCGCTAGTATTCTAAAATACTAAGAATTACACATCGTGTTGAATTATTAATGGGCCTTCATGTGTTTACCTAAGGATAACACATAGAACTATTTCAACATTTAAAAAATTATTGATATTTTTTTTAATAATTAAATCCCCAGAAAAATAATGGTATAGTGCTCTTAAATACATGATGCATAATAATATTATTTAAAAAATGATCTTCATTATCTCCCACAAATGTATTACAACATAGTATAATTAAAAAAATATCCTTCTTAAACCATTCTTCATAACCAATGAAAATAAATACAAATGAATTTGTGAGATCGAATTATCACTAATAGTAAACATGAGAGATATTAATTGATGATAATTTTCAAGAAAAATATGATAATAAGGGTCTTAGATAATGGTCAAATATTATAAATTTTAAACCCAATTAGTCATAAATAATAAATAATGATTCATGGTAGATAGGTTTAGCATTTCAATATACATGAGTCAGAGGTGTATTGAATCAACATTAAATAACCATGATCTAAGAGTGACTATAATAACCATAAAAAAATTCTATAATAATTTTGGCACAATCATAAGCATAAAAATGTTTTCATTAATCATGGTTAACTAACTAGTCTATCATTGTGGACAATATCCCATAATGGATTGTGTTCAATAACCCTTTTGATCATTTCTATAGTGGAGGATTACTCTAAAGACTATAATGGTGGAAATAGTCCCTCAATTAACATGGTTTAATCCAGATTATAGTCAATTTTATCTAATGAGATATCCATCGTTACCCAATATATTAGATGACTTTAACAGTCCAATCCATTAGTTTATGTAAACTATATATATGGGTTCAAAATTATCATAAACCCATTAAAAAATTCATTGTAAAATAACCCATGGATAAAAAAAGATTCAATAAATATTTGAACATCCCTTAATAAAAATCCATCGAGATAAAGAAGATGGTTTATATCATTTTATCATAACACCAGTGAAACAATGGAAACATCAATGGTTTCGACATTTATTATATAAACAATAAAAAAAATATTCAACACATTCATTGAATACACAAGAAAAATATTTTTTCCTTTGGAAAATATTTTGGGTAAAAAATCCCAAAATATTGGTAAAATTATTTTAATTAAAAATAAAAATTGAATATGTAATGGAATATTCAAATAAATTAGCAGTTTTGACAATGAGAAATGTTTTTCCATCAATAAATGTTATAAAAATATTCCATTGACACTTTTGGTGAAAAATAAAATAGTACATTATTTGAAATAAAAAAAAGAACATTACATTTAATTTTTTTTAAAAGTCAAATATGGTTGTAAATATATTTAAATAATCATTTTAAAATATTCAAGAACATTCATGAAATTTATTTAAAAGATATGTACATAGAAGAAGAGGTTCATCAACAACATAAAACCAAATTGGATGATATGAAATTTTTGGTTCAAACCCCACTTCAACATATAGATTATCCAATTTTTTAGGTTATTTTAACTTTTATCACAGTAGTTTAACCCCTCGTTAAATATTTTTAACCTTTTCCATATTAATAAACTTTTATCTCATTTAATGTCCATTATAGCCTTAAAAATAAATTTGACCAATGTACATAATTTAAAAATTATAGTTCCAAATAGGGAAATGGTTTTATAAAATCAAATTCATTCTATGGTCATAAATTAATTTTAAAATAATCATTTTAAATGAAAAGAGATATTGTTTTTAGAAAAATGTATTTTTAGCATAAGAGTGAATTAATTCTAATTCAATTCATTTCAAAAACTCATTAAATGATTTTTACTTATTTTACTGGATATATAATGTAGAAATTTCATGACAATAATTAATATATAAACATTAATTACATTTAATAAAATATTAACCCATTTCACACATAAAAGAGGTTTTTTAGAAAAACTTATTTTTTACCTTCAAATGATTTTATTTTCAATTATAACCAATGGGTAATGAAAATATTTATCTTCTATATGTGTATAAAATATTAATTTATATGTTTAATATAAAAAATTAATTTTTTAATAATATATACATGATAAATATAATGCTCATAAATAATATGTTGAAATTGTTATTTGGGTTCAATAGTATTTCATAAATGAATTTAAAATTATTTTTCAGAAATTTTATACCATTATGATTTCTTTATTAAATCTTGTATCTACATAAATAAAAAAAATTAATTTTTATTAATTCAAAATACATGAAAATAATTTATTTATTTATGAGATTACTATTCAAAAATATCAAGGTTATAGCTTTTATGGGGTTTCAATGATATTCAAAAAATCATTTTTAGTGGAAGACAACCCAAAAACATGGGAAGAATTTTTCAAAAAATAAACCTGTAAATAATATAAAATAAATATTACTTGTAAACCATGTTTATAAGTATCCATATAATTCATTTATGAAATATAATTATTAAAGGAGATCGCAAAGTGTATTGGAGTAATGAAACCTTCCATCGAGGGGATAAACCAGCCAAAAAATCCATAATTTTATCATGAGGAAGCCAGATATTGGATGGTTTTCTAGAACCTTGTCACCATAAAGTTAATTTCTATATATATAAAATTATAAAATTAATACATCCATCTACTAATCATAATCAAAGTATTTATTATAATTTATATTCAATTGGAATGAGGCATATTATATCGTCATTTAATTTTCCATAAGGAAATGTCCATGTACCTTATTGTATGTATCATTATAGATCACCAAACCTTCTCAACTGTTATGTAGTGTAGGAGAAGATGAACTGATCCACCCTCTCATCAGCTTCTCAAATTCTTATCCATATTCATCTATCAACATTAACATAACCCTTTATTATTTGACTAGTTTAGTGAATTATATTATCATGATAAATATATCACAAAACACTAGTATAATCCAACAAACGAAAGAAATAAACAGATACCAATTACCATGGTTTTTCTTGGATATTTATCTTTATGTTCCATCCTTGAGGGGTCATCCTATATACCCTCACTGTAGATTTTATAATCTAAGAATGAAACATTCCCAATCCAAAATATCCCCTTGGTAAATTTAGTATACAAGTTAACCTCCTCCAGTTATATAGAATAATTCTCAAATGATCATTATGATCTTAATTTATCTACCAATATATAAGGTTATAATATATAAATATTTAAAAAAAGATCATGTTAATCCTTAAACACTGTATTAATTAAATTTATAAATAACGTATGGGTATTAGAAAGTCCATATTAAATAACCAAAAATCCAAAAAGTCTATACCATGTATCAAAGGATATCAATGGAATATACCATTTTCATAAACTGTATTTGATGATATTTATAACAAAGGTAAAGCTTGAAAATTTATTTGGATCCTTTTAATTTATAAATCAAATCATTTATATGGGGTAGATGGAATCTGTTCCTTATAGTCACCCTTTTATTTTCCCAATAAGAAATGTAATGATACAATGACACATCTTTCTTCTTAAAAAAATAATAGGTGCACCCCAAGGTTATGCACTAGGGTGTATGAATCCCTTATCAGTATTATTCTTGAAAAACTTCTTCAATTACTGAATCTCAATTGGGGAAATTCCATATGGATTATTTGAAATAAGAAAAACACCATGTATGAGTTCTATTGAAAAGTAAAATTCATAATTCATAGGTGGATTTAGAATATATTCTAGAAATACAACTTCTATTTCACTTGTAATAAGGATAATTACAATGTTGTGTTTTCCCCAACTATGTTACATATTTACCCCTCCTTGAATGGATTAAAAATCCATATGCAACGTTCAATTTTTATTTGATATTCAAATACATCATTTCACTAATAAAAAATAATAAATTAAATTATAATATGAAATGTTACATTACTTCCTTGGATATTTATATGGGATATATATAATGAAACCCAATCCAAGAATAATTACATCAAATTAAATGATATGGATCATCAAAAAAATTGTAGGAAAGAAATTTCCACAATATTCATTTAAAACTAAACAATTGATGTGAGATGCAATTATCATAACAATATGAGGTTTCCCCATGAAATCAATAAATAATCATTAAGGAGGTAATTTGATACCCATATAGAATAAGTTATATATAAAGGAGTTGTTGGATCCACAATCTGATAAGATATTGGCCATTCCACTATGGCTGATATGTGTATCATTTAGCAGGTTATTTATATAACCAACTTAGGTTGTCATGATCAAATGAGGTATCCTTTTATATATAGTGATAAGGGGTTTTTATAATGATAATCATTATACACATTCATATTTTCCCATAGGATGGAATAATTCTCATACTACATGAATTATAAATATTAGTTTCTATAGTGCATTATTTTAAATCTTCCCTTCCTTATTTGTATTAGATGACCTCTTTATCACCTTTTAACATTATTGGGATTTATGACCAACCCATCCACATTTTATTCACCTCCTAAATCATTTGAATCAATTAACTAAATATTTCATCTGACATTTAATATATTTTGGTGATTGTAATTTCATTCCACCATGTGACCTATTCATGTTATCATGAGAATAAAAATCCATTTTCTTATCAAATCAATGAGAATGATGGGAATCTCAAATTTTTTATTTACACTCTAATAAAAAATTCAATTATTTCTTCATATATAAAAATTAATCTTATATCTAAAACATTATAACGATTTGGTATTAATGAACAAAATATATATTAATTTTTCTTTTAGGTCTGATGATTAAACCAAAAAAATACAATGTAAGACTTGTAAAATTTTCCTTAGAGGTACCAATGGATTAATTATCACTCTAGTTAAACTAAAATAAATCATTCTAAATTTTCATAAGAATAATATGAGAAATTTACTCAATAAAACATTTATGCTTAAACTTAACCCCTTAT
Source organism: Viscum album (assembly GCA_963277665.1). Lineage (NCBI taxonomy): Eukaryota > Viridiplantae > Streptophyta > Magnoliopsida > Santalales > Viscaceae > Viscum > Viscum album. The sequence goes on along the minus strand of OY728150.1, from coordinate 619,586,483 downwards.
ATGGATTCAATTTTATCCTTTTCCCAAAAATTCTTCATAATATTTCCCCATTGTTCTACTTCACTATCCAAATGACATAGAATTAAGTATTTTGTTTTTTGAGGACTGGATAATAGAAAATATTTCTTTATTGGTAATGAACTATCACTCAAGAACCATCTCATCACCATAACATATAAAATATTGGGTTTGTTACTTCCTAAAAGTTTTATCATATAATTTTTACCTCCATAGATCATTTTAAGGACTCATGTGATTCATGGACATGGATATTTTTGTGATAATAACAACAAGATTCTATATTCCAATTACCATATAATTTAGTTGCATTGGAGTAAAATGATATCATTTTCAATCGCATATATTATCATAAATTTTTTTTTTGGTTTCACCCATTTATTGTAACAAAAAATTATTGTGTATGAAGAAACTTAATAATTTCATACATATTCATTACACCATTATAAATTAATGTTATATATATCATAAAATTTAACGCCCCATAACCATAAAATGATTAGTGTAATTTCTATATTGATATCTAAAGAACATATTTCAATAAGGATCTTCAATGTCTCTCATAAATTTCATCGCACATTATTCCATTAGTTGATATAATGTATTCAAAATCATTCTTCATAATCTGTGTAAATGAATAAAAATAAGGGGTGAGAATAGATTCTATGTAAGGGTAAAGATGAGAAATGTTAATAGATGGTTATATTTAAGAATAATAAAATAATAGGTGTATGATATCATGACTGAAACATAAAATTTTCATACCAAATATATTATGGATCATAAACATGATTAATGGCATAAAAATTATAATTTAAAAACCCAATTATCTTAAGGGCGAGGAATTATCATAATTCCATAATGAAAATTTAGTGAAAATAATAAAATTAAAATCATTTAATAACAGTACAACCCCATCATTGGTATAGAGACCATATCAAGTGTCATGGTTTACAGTCTAGGGAATCATATCATAGTGCATCTTGAATCAACACCTATTTCATATATCAAATTAGATCAGGCACCACCACATGTTTCCCATATCATAATGGATCTGGAATCACCACTAATTTTCTGTAGTGGATCTATCACATCAACTCATATCCATTACAAAAATATTTTTTTATATTTACATTCACAATGCATTGGATGGATATATAATTACAATACCACTGATCACACAATCATAAACCATTCATTTGTTTGTCACACGATCTCATGAAATAATCATTTAATTATAGATTAAACCATCTAAAATACAATTGTTTTGAAAAAATATTATCAGAAAAAAAATATTTAAAAAAAATATAAAATAAGTGTAGTATCATTATAACATACCCCCTGTATAATATAAGTGGCATTAAATGATGTTATCATGCATAAAAATGTATATAAAAGATCCCAACTCAAGAGGAAGATAAATTGTTAATACTGTAATAAAAATTTATAATTTCAAATATTTTAAAAATATTAAGGAAAAACTTTTCATTGAAAAGAACCATGGATGAATGTATTCAAATATTCATTTGAATAAGTATTCATGATGGTTGGAAAATATATTCGTGGCCTTAACATTAAAAGAAGAACATTCTTTCACACAACAGTAATAAGTAAAAAATGAAATATTTTAAATTATTTTACAAAGATTCAATTTTAAAATATTGTAAATAAATTAAAATATTTTTGAAATGATATTTTTAAATAAAATCAAGTGTCTTTATAAGCATTAATAAATCAATTTTGAAGATAATTGGGCATGATTGAAGAAGTTCATTAACAAAACTGGAAATAAGGTTACATTTTATTTAAAAATAATTAATTTATTATTTTATTTATGATTAGAGGAAAATGATATGAATTAATAAAAAAAATTATTTGTAACTATAGAAGAAAAAAAATTAAAGGGGATAATAAGATATTGATGACATAATTTCCCTCAATAGAAATTTATCACAGTCAATTCGAAAAATTAATAAGATTGTTAAATAAACACTTACCTAATGTTTCATGATACATCACACATGGTCAAGGAATTTTTTTAATAAATATATATTTTTTATAATTCCATTATTTCACTATTCACATATAACATGATTGTCAATAATTCTTTATTAAAATCGCTATTATGGGTGATAACTGCTTCATTTTTCATGCATGTTTTAATTAATCACACTCATTCCTTGTAAATTGATTATGGTTCCATCAATTCAATTGTTTTAAAAAACATAAGTGTAATATGTAATCATTATATATAATTTTATAAATATTCGTATAATTTTGTGAGGAAAAATTTAATAAATTAGTTCATGTAGGTGATAGTCTATACGTACATATTGTATGTTCCGTGCGTAGCAGAAGTGTATTGGTGGGAGTGCCCAACATTAATATTAGCGTTATACAACATTCAAATGGAGATCCGTCAGGATATAAAATGCCAGATCTTCGGAATAGAATGATGAATGAAAAACAAAAGAGGGAGTCCTAGAACCGTAGATAAGGGATCATCATATGTTGGTTACAATTAATTTAATTAATTCAAAAGAATCACCTTGATGGAATTATTTCTTCATTGATGTCTCCGGTCACGATTCGGTGTGATCCGTCGTTGTGTCGTAGAATCCATGTGTAGGATTTCTCTAGTGGTGATCGACATGTGGTCTATGTATCTATGGATGTCGCTGAAAGGATCTCTGTGTGCTAGCGTGTAATAACCTTCACTTACGATGTCCGCCTTCGATCACCTAGATCCGGTGGTGGTGGATCTCTCTCGATCTTGAGAGAGTTCTTGGAGGAAGGAGTTCTTTGGCCTTGAGGGAACTCTTCAGACTTGTTGTGCACAATGATTGGGGAAATGTTTTGTGGTTGTGAGGATATTTATAATCAGGTTTGAGGTTATAGAGTTATGACAATAAATAAACGTGTTACAGATTTTATTTATTTCATTAACTCTTATTGAAAACCCCCATTTCGAATGATTAATTATTTGACATTCTCCCATGCAGATTATAATAAATATCATAAAATGGTATTAATTCCTCAAAATCCCGACTAGAAAAACTACCCGCCATGTAATAATTAATACACAGCATGTACTTATTTTCTATAAAACTATACGGTGTATATATTTAATATACACATTGTGTACTTTTATTTTTCCTTTTTCCTTTATTTCCTCCACCAAATTTATTATTACTTGAGTAATGGCTATTTATTTGTTAAATAAATGTAACATCTTTACTCTCTAATAAATATATATTATTTCACCCACAATACATTCTCTCGAATAACTAGTGGAGAAATAAATGGAATCAGGCATCCTTAAATAATTATTAAACCATAGTCAGGAATAATATTTATTTAAATTGTTAAATTAATATTTAACTGAGATACATGGACACAATTAGTGTGTGACCCTCTTGGCCTCTTTCTCAGTGGCATTAAGCAGAGCCTACTTAAAGTCCAAGGTTAGCATCTTGCAACACGTAAAGGCACCCATAGAGAAAGTAGTTAACGCCGCAATGACGTGTCACCTCCTACAAACATTTACCTTGTAATATAACCCTTTTGTCACGATATCTCGAATCAAGTGGGTTGCATGCTAGTGCCATTACCCATGTGCTTGATTATTCTTTCTTTGATTTTCCGGAATTGGACTCGCCCATACCTTACTGTGGCCATGGATTTATTTAGGCTATGTCAATTCCATCAAAGGGTCTAAGATATCTACATCCGTTATGGAACAAAAGGGACAAATCCTTTCTCGCATTATTAATTAATGCAGTATTACTTGTGACACACCCAACGTATCCTACCTCACTGCGAACGGTGTGTCGTCATAGTTTTTGTCAATACATCTAAGTGCATGAGTTTTAATACCCATTAATTATAATATTAAATTCTAAGGACCTATAAAGACATCCGTAGATAGGAAAATCCAGTGACATTATGAAATTTGGATTTCCTACTGGCGGGTCTCGTTCTCATAATATCCTCTTGGATATTACCAAGGGCACACACCATGAGAAGGTGCCTCAATGTTTTATGAGTCCTTACCCCTAATTGCATGTATTATTTGTGTCCCTAAAATAACATCATCCGGCCATAGAACATATATTCAAGAACAGTGTTATGGCACTTCCAGGTTCTCATCATAGCAGGGATCCGCTATGACCCTTTAATGCAAAAAATGTCCTTAGGAAATTATCACATGAATTGTCACATAGAAGAACAATCAAGATGGGATAAGGTATTTATTAATGAATAAAGTACAAAGTAGTTGGTTCTAGGACACCAACTCCAACAGACTACCACTTGGACTAGAGCCAACTGCTAACAACCTTTAACCCACTAGCTCTCACATGATATTCAAGATTCTGCTAAGATATTCCTTTAGTCATGGGGTCCACCACGTTCTCTTCCATGGACACTATGATCACTATAACTTCACCCCTCTAATAGAAATATCTCAAGAGGTGATACTTATGGAGTATGTGCTTTGACTGTTGATGTGACCTTGGTTTTTTTGCAAGAGCCACTGCTACAGTATTATCACAATACAATGTTATAGGGTCTTTACTGCTAGGCACCACATGAAGCTCCTAGACAAAGTTCCGAATCCAGACAAATTCTTTGGATACTTCAGAAGCCGATATATATTCAGACTCCACTGTATAATCGACAACAATTGTCTGCTTTGAACTCTTCCCGCTCACAGCTCCTCCATTGAGACAGAAAACATATCTAGATTGCGACTTCAAATCGTTCTGATCTGTCAGAAAACTAGCATCAACATACCCTCTAATGAAAAGTTCCTCGTCTGCTCCATACACCAGGAACATATCCTTAGTTCTTCTCAGACACTTAAGGATATTCTTAACAGTAGTCCAATGTTGTTCTCCTGGATCTACTTGATATCTTCCTACCATGCTCAGTGCATAGGCAAAATCAACCTTGATACATAGTATGGCATACAAGATGGATCCTATAGCTGAAGCGTATGAGATCTTACTCATTCTATATTTCTTCTATTGTGTATGTGGACACATTTTCTTAGAAATATGTAGGCCATGTGACACTAGAACTAATCTCCTCATGGATTGTTCCATACTATATCTCTTTAGTATCTGGTCAATGTATGTACCCTGACTTAGTCCAAGCAGCCTCTTGGATCTATCACGAATGATCTTGATCCCTATAATGTAGGCTGCTTCACCCAAGTCCTTCATGGAGAAACACTTGTTCAACCAGTCCTTAAATTATTGTAAGACTGGTACATCGTTTCCAATAAGCAATATGTTGTCAACATATACTACAAGGATAACATTCACAATCCCATTAAACCACATATAAACACATGGCTCACATTTATTCTTAATGGAACCAAATTACTTTATGGCTTCATCAAATCGAACGCTTCATAACCTGGATGCTTTCTTTAATCCATAAATGAATTTCTGCAACTTACAAACCCATTTGGCTTCACCTGGTGTCACAAACCCTTCTGGTTGTGTCATATAGACATCTTCCTGAAGGTTCCCGTCAAGGAATGCTGTTTTGACATCCATTTTCCAAATGTTGTAGTCATGGTAAGTTGGTATGGAAAGTATAATTCTTATTGATTTAAACATGGAAACTGGGGAGAGGGTTTCATCATAGTCAATTCCTTGATGCTGTCTGAATCCTTTAGCCACTAGCCTTGCTTTAGAGGTGCTAACTTGAACTTCAATGTCTAGTTTTCTCTTGAATACTCATTTGGATACAACAGGCTTTACATCAACCGACTCATTGACCAGAACCCAAACTTGGTTATGATACATGGAATCCATCTCAGAATTTGTTTCTTTTATCAATCTTCCAACTCTTGAGCTTTCTACTACTTACTTGTACGATATAGGTTTATCATTTTCCAACAATAATGATTCACCGTACTCGAGGACTAAGAAACCAAATCTCTCTGGTTCCCTTACCTCTCTTGAGCTCCTACGCAGTACTTGTGTTTCTGGAATCTCTTACATGGGGACCTGTGAAACTTCTTCTTGTATCAACACTTTTGTATATTCAGCATAAACTTCGTCGAAGTCAATCTTTCTCACACTATCCTTTTTGAGGATGTTCTCCCTCTCAAGAAAGACAGCTTGTCTGGCAACAATCACTTTCTTTTCTTGAGGGTTATATAGGTAATATCATTTCATTTCCTTAGGATATCCTATAAAGTTACATCTCGTACCCTAGGGTGCTAGTTTGTTGCCTGAAAAGGCATTAACAAATGCCTCACATCCCCATAGACGTGTATGCGACCAAATGGGTTTCTTCCCATTCCGCTCGGAGGGAATTCCATTTTCCGCCTTAATTTCTACTCAATTTAATGTGTATGCGGTAGTTTGTAATGCATATCTCCAAAAGAATAATGGAAGATCTGCATGACTCATCATTTACCTCACCATGTCCAAAAAGGTGTGGTTCCTCCTTTCACTAACACCATTCCACTTTGGTGTGTAAGGTGGAGTGAGCTGAGATAGAATCCCAGACTCCCGTAGAAGATCGATGAACTCTTGGTTCAGATATTCTCCACCTTGATATGATTGAAGTTTCTTTATCTTCTTACCAAGCTGATTATCTACTTCATTCTTGAATTCCTTAAATTTCTCTAAGGCCTTTGACTTATACCTCATTAAGTAGACATAACCATATCTACTTAAATCATCAGTAAAAGTAATGAAGTAAGAATATCCACCTCTAAATTCTACTGGAAATGGTCCACACACATCAGTGTGTACCAATCCTAGAAGCTATGTGGCCCTTTAACCCTGTCCACTAAAAGGCGGCTTAGTCATTTTTCCTTGTATACAAGCATGACATCTTTCAAGTGGTTTTATCTCAATAGATTCTAAATATCCATCTTCAAAGAGCTTTGTCAAGCACTTCTCGTTTACATGACCGAGACGGTGATGCCACAACTGGGTGATGTATGAGTCATGTGAGTTTGTTTTGTTATCAATTGCCAACAATTGGTTTTCATAATTTAATACATAAAAACCATTATTTAAATTTGCCATACCATAACATATTTTGTTCTTAAAAAAGAGACAACCCTTATTTCCAAAATTGAAAATAAATCCATCCATATCAAAAAAAGATATAGCAATTATGTTCTTGGTAACACTAGGCACATAATAACAGTTTTATAAAACCAAAATCATGCTAGTTGGCAATGAGAGGTGGTAATCACCAATAGCCAACATAGCCAGCCTTGTGCTATTGGCAACTTGAAGATCCAAATCTACTCTGAAAATCTTTCTAAATCTACTTGGTTCATTCATTTCAATACAAACATGAGTCCCACAAGCTGTATCTAATACCCAATGTGTAGAAATAGAAAGATTACAATAGATAATGAACTCACCTTTAGCATCCCCACACTTCTGGGTGTAGTTCCACCTCCAGTGGCCTTACTTGCCACATGAAAAACACTTTGCCTCCCATTCCTTGCCCTGCCTTTGGATATTTCCCTTCTTGGAGGGACGACGCTCGGGGGCTCCAGACCGTTTATAAGTATTTGTCCCCATTTCCTTGTACTTCCGTTTTCTATTCACCATAAGGACTATGGGTTTGTCACGCCCCATAACCTAATATACCTGGAGAATCAATGTCAGAAGTTCCGATAGACTCTTCTCACTATTTTTGATGTTTTAGTTGAAAATAAATCTATAGAAGGTCTTGGTATGTGATGATAGGATTAGATCTTTATGCAAGTCATCTAGGAATTTAATCCCTAAGATGTACAGGCGTTCAATGTAGCCAATAAGATTGACTACATGTGGCCCAGCTGGCGCAGACTCTCTAAGCTTAGTTGTAATCAAAGCATTGGAGATCTCATACCTCTCCTGTCTCACCTTATCATGGTAGAGATCCTTAAGGTGAGACATCATGCTATACACATCCATGTTTTCATGTTTCTTCAAGAGGTCATTGGACATGGCTGATAGCATTAAACACTATAAATATGTGTCATCATCCATGTGTTTCTCATATATTGATATTTCCTCATCACTAGCCTCTTTTCCAGGTGCAACTGGAACATGCTCTTACATCACATACAATTTCCTTTTAGGGCGAAGGATGATGCGTAAATGCCTCTGCCACTCTTGGAAATTGGTGCTGGTGAGAAGGTTTTCCTTCTCGAGTATGGTTCACAATGATATGTTTGAAGTCATTTTCTTGTCATTTCTACAAATTAAGACGAGCAGAGGTTTATTACTTTATTAAAAAACTGAGACAAATTAATAAATTAATACTTATTAGTCTCCCACTATTTTATCAAAATCCAATATCCCTCACCATTGACCTCAGAATATTCCACTGCCTGAATATTTTAGTGGCAAGGATCCATATTTCCCTATACATTACCCCAACTAGGGTTGGTCAAGAAAATTGAATGGTTTTATGTAGGAATTCCAAATTCCAACTGCATTAAATCGCACCCCTTGATCCGCTGAGTGGACTCCCCAATCCCGAAATCCTTTTATTTTGGATTTCCTCAACCATTGCCTCTTGGTCACACCTAGTCCTGCTATGGCAGTCAACCCATGATGCGAACCAAGTCATGTAAACCAAAAACCTTGAATTAGAATTCCCAGATAATTGAAATCACCCCAACTAGGGTTTGTTAAGCACTTTGAACTATGGTTCGATTCTAACCAAAATTATGGAAGGCTGTACTGACTTAATATTTCATTTAGGGATTTTATCCTTATACGTAAATTACCATTTTATTATCTTTGATTACATGCTTGTTAATATTAAGTGGGATATACTTAAGTGATTAACCATTTCTACGATAATATTTATGAATAAGCCGGTCTTTATTTTAGTTCCATCTTTCATGCTTGTTTAATTCATTAATTGTGTGATCGTGACAACACACCAACAATAAATAAACCATGAAACTGACAGAAATAAAATAAATGGTATAATCATGAGCTTGTTCTATTGGATATTTTATCTAGCAGTTGATAAACTAACCCAAGACGTAGGGGAGAAACACCTTGAACCTTTTGGGTTCAGGTTTACAGCTTTCCACCTGTCCACCTTTGTATCTTCTTAGATTGGTTTCACCTTAGATCCAGACTTGAGCTGCCTCCACTAGCTTGGGAGCTCCATCCATTACATATGCATTTATCTCACACCCAGGTGAGGGGTAAAAAGGGGTTTTTACATAATAGAATCATTGGGCGTGCATGCCCAATATATTAATGAGGAGAAGGCTCGCAGACCAACAAATATAATTTTAAAAAATAAATTAAAGAAACTATTCACAGACGGAGGTCTTGGTCTAGCTCATGATCATCCATACATGAAAATATATTTATGCATAAATAAAACTAGCATTCAATTCTTTAATCGTTCTTTTTTAAGATAAATCAAGATCAAATCAATTATTTAACTTTAATTAATCAATCCTTTTATCTTAAACCCTTTTCTGAATTTCCTTGAGATTCTCATCCATCATAATTTTAAACAAATAATTATATTTAAAATTATCATTGTACTTAACGTGTACCATAGAGGAAACCTGGTGAATTCCCATTCATTACACAGATGTTAAATTTAACACACATATATAAAAAACCTATAACGTGTTGTGCCTCATCTTTATGCCTGCACCATGGTACACGTCTCAATGGTTTGTACAATATAATAATAAATTTTAATAAATCTGCGTAATTTGGGTGAGTACACAGCGTGTAGTTCTGACTACACGACATGTACATTTCATCACCGTACATCCGAAGTACATTCTTGGGGACATGGTGTGTTAATTTACTTTGGAAATTTTCAGAGTACATGGCATGTTCAGTGGGACACACGCCGTGTAGTTTCTGCGTTACACGGTTTCCAGTCGAGCAAGCCGTGTACTGGGTACACGGTCCAACCCCAACCCGAAGGGACTACACGCCATGTTCTATTGGACAACACGACGTGTAATCCAAAAATCATGTGCCACCTGTTCCTAGTCAACACACTGTGTCATAAATTACTTAGATAGGATCAATACACTCCCTGATTAGGCAGACCAGCCTGATGCATGAACCTAGACTACACGGTGTGTACTTCCGAATACACGCCATGTATTCCCATGCTGTATGGCCAGGAACTTTTGGCTCCTCCAGATGAGATCCTCATTTTTATTTTAATCAAAAAATAAAAGAAAATGACGTTTTTGTATGGTGAACGAGAAAGGATAGAGGAAGAACAGATTTCGAGATTCACATTTAAAGAACGATTAACTTGAATTGAAACAACTAAATTATTAAATACGTAAGTCACCAACTAAAAACTAAATAATTATAATCAACGATATGACCCCTCTGATACCACATGTAGGTTCCAGGCGCAGTGGAAGCGCGTTTGTGGGAGTTCCCAACTTTAATTTTAGCATTAAAAAACATTCAAACCGAGATCCATCCGGATATAAAATTCCGAATCTTCGGAATAGAATGAATAACAAAAAACAAAAGAGGGAGTCCCAGAACCATAGAGATAGGATCATAATATGTTGGTTATAATTATTTTAATTAATTCACAATAATTACCTTGATGTAATTATTTCTTCGTTGATGTCTCCGGTCACGATCCAGTGTGATCTGTCGTTGCGTCGTAGAATCCAAGTGTAGGATTACTCTAGCGGTGATCCAAACGTGATCCACGTATCTCTGGAAATCTCCGAAGGGATTTACAGGTGCTAGTGTGGAAGAATGTTCACTTGCAATGTCCACCTTCGATTAACTTGATCCGGTGTTGGTGGATCTATCTCGGTCTTGAGAGAGTTTTGGAGGAAGGAGTTCTTTCAGCATTGAGAGAACTCTCCAGAATTGTTGTGCACAATGATTGGGGAGAAGTGTTGGGGTTGTGAGGATATTTTGACCGGGTTTGAGTTTATAGAGTTATGAAAAAAAATAAATGCATTACGCATTTTATTTATTTCATTAACTCTTATTGAAAACCCCCATGTTGAATGATTAATTCCTTGACATGTTCCCACGATGATTATAATAAATATTATAAAACGATATTAATTCCTCAAAATCATGACTGGAAAAACTACATGCCATGTGATCATCAATACATGTCATGTACTCATTTTCCATAAAACTACATTGCGTGTATATTTAATATACACGATGTGTACATTTATTTTTTCATTTTCCTTTATTTCCACAACCAAATTTATTATTCCTTGAGTAATGGATATTTATTTGTTAAATAAATGTAACTGTATTAATCACTAATAAATATATATTATTTCACCCACAATATATTCTCTCAAATAACTAGTGTCAAAATAAATGCAATCATGATTCCTTAAATAATTATTAAACAACAGTCCGAAATAATTTTTATTTAACTTGTAAAATTAATATTTCACTAAGATACATGGACACACTTAGTGTGTGACCCTCTAGGCCTCTTTCTCAATGGCATTAGGTAGAGCCTGCCTAAAGTCCAAGGTTAGCATCTAGAAACACACCAAGGAACCCATAGAGAAAGAAGATAACACCGCAATGATGTCTCACCTCCTACGACCATTTACCGTGTAATATAATCCCTTTGTCACGATATCTCGAATCAAGCAGGTTTCATGTTAGTTCCATCAACCCATGTTCTCGATTATTCTTTCTTCGATTTTCCGGAATTGAACTTTCCCATACCTTAACATGTCCATGGATTTATTTAGGCTATATCAATTCCATCAAAGGTCCTGAGATATCTACTTCTGTTATGGAATAGAAGGGAAAAATCTTTTCTTGCATTATCTATTAATGCAGTATTACTCGTGATGCACCCAATGTATCCTACCTCACCGCGAACAGTGTGTCATCATAGTTATTGTCAATAAATCTAAGTGTTTTAGTTGTAATACCCATTAATTATAATCGTAATGTCTACTGACCAATACACACGTCCATAGATAGGAACATCCAATGACACTATGAAATGTGGTTTTCCTACTAGCAGGTCTCGTTCTCATAAAATCCTTCTGGATATTACCAATGTCACACACCATGAGAAGGTGCCTCAATGATTTATGATTCCTCACCCATAATGGCCTGTATTATTTGTGTCCCTCAAATAACATCATCCAGCCATAGAACATATATTCAAGAGCAGTGTTATGTCACTTCCGGGTTATCATCATAGTAGGGATCCTCTATGACCCTTTAATGCAACAATTGTCCTTTGGAAATTATCAAATGCATTGTCATTCAGAAGAACAATCAAGATGTGATAAGGTATTTATTAATGAATACAATACAAATTAGTTGTTTCTATGCCACCAACTCCAACATATATGAGTGATGTTTCCATATTTTGGATAGATTGAAGGTCATAAAATTAAAAAGTAAATATACTTTAAAAAATAATAATTACTATATTATATAAATATCATATATATTCAGAAAATCCTTCTTTATAACCAACAATGTGAAGTAGTTTTGAAAAATTAAATACATCACTTCATGTAGGTGGCAGTCCACACGTACGCATGAGCGATGCATTATTTTCCCATATGAGAGAGGGAATGTGGATAATAATTTTCACATTTTCATAATAAAAATGTAATTTAATGAAGATAATTAAGGCATTATTTTAGAATGTTTACCCTAGATTTAGTGGTTGTATATGAAGAAATAATATTGAAATTACATTTTTAAGAGTTATAAATCCTCATATAGGATTCACTTTTGTGTTACACCTTTATACATGAAAGTATGGTATTTTATAAGGTATATAAAATATTTTACATGTTTAATTAATTTAATATAGTATTAGTTCATTTATTGGAAAAATATATAAGGCTAAAAAATTAGTAATATGAGAGGATAGAAGGTGACATTTTATATGGGTTGGAAATGACACACTTGGATTTATTTTAAAGATTAAATAATATATATATATCATAATAAAATAAAGAAACTCCTAGGAATTGAAAATTAAAATATGAGATGTTATAGGGCCTAAATAAACTCAAAAAATAAAATTTATACATTTTTTTAATACAATAAATTCTTTATCTCTTATTTAAATAAACATAAATCCAACTTCACCCTTAACCATGATAAATAAACATTTGTACCATGATAACATATTTATATTATAAAAAATGAAAGAATAATTATGAAAAAAATTATAATTTATGATTCCAATGTTAGAATAAATTTTATTATATTAATTTTCTATTTTTTGAAAAAATTACATTAGATATAAGAACACAAAACACAAGAAAAACAGTTTTTAGAAAAATTCCTGTTTTCAGAGAAAAAGGTAATTTCAATTTAAAAATAATTTCACAAGATAGATTCCAAAATAAAATAGGTTAAATAATAATAAATTCATGCATTTGTAATTTTGGAGTAACAAACCACAAAATGGGGTATTCAATCCATTCCATGGAATGCAGAAATTGAATAAATAATTTAATTTGAATAAAATATATCTTATCAATAAAAAAGTGAATAATGTGTTCCCAATTTCAATATAATGTTTTAAAATACATTATATAGACCCATGAATAAAAATTATGTGTAATATAAGTCATAAATAGGATAATTTAGTATTTTGGAAAGATTTTAATGCTTTAACCTAGAGTTGTAACATAGTTTTACCACATTTTCCATGTTTTCAAATCATTACCATGGTTACAACACCTAGTTACCACAATGTAAGTAAACCTAATAAATTATTATTATTATTATTATTAAATTTATGGAATCAATTTTAAATTATTATATTCTATATGATTTAGAAATCCATTTTAATAAAAGCATAAAAAATGAAAGGAAAAACATTTTAAAAAAATGCATTTTTCATCATAAAACATGATTTATTCAAATTCCATGACAAATAAGGTCCATTATAAGAATTTTAAAACATTTAATTGAATATAAAATTAACTATAATCATTAATAAATATATCATATTTAATTTTATTATGATGAAAACACAGTACGTGAAATAGAATTGTTTTTCGAGAAATCTATTTACACTATCAAATAATTTTATTTTCATTTATAACCTATTGATAAAAGATGAATTATTTTTATAAACGTATAAATATTAATTTTTGATAATATCATTTATCATTTTCATTCCCAAAAATCAATAAACTATAAGATAACATTCATATGAAATAATATTATTATTATAGTGGTTTTTTCTAACTCACCATTCTGTGTAAAATAAAATATCGAAAAAACTATTTGAAGAGAATTATATCATAAATAATCACAGTGTTAAATTATACACACTAATAATAATTTCTCCTTAAAACTTCCATCACTATAATATAGAAAATAGAGGATACTTCTACCTCATAAAATCATTGGGTTCCCACATACCTTCCTTAAATATGTTGTTTGGCCACAAAAAAATTGACAAGGTGTGTGGTCTTTCATCATGACACATTATCTTTTAAATATAAAATATCCAATGGTTTTTACACATAAGTAATATTTATCTAGTGGTAAGTCTATGGAGTTTATTATACGTGAAATATTAGAGTTTTAATTCTTTATGATGGATAAATTGAACACATCATGATCATGAGAGAGATTCGGTGGAAGCACCAAATGATAAGAAATCGTCCGCGTATGATAAAATATTTTGTGGGGACTTATATAACTTAGACACAAATTTATATTGTTTAAAAATATCAAAACCTCCTTCCAAGGATATATTTTTAGGAATATGTTTTTCCAATTTAAAAAACTAGATTTCACGGATGATTGTCACCATAAATTCTTTTGTGATACTCATCTTTTCTGAGGTAGTGTTGAATTTTTATAGCCTCCTTTAATGTTTCCCCCAAAAATCATTATTCCCTATTGAATAATTTATAAAAATTCATCATAGAATGTTTTATTTCATAACTTCATTTCACATAAGGATTCATAATCATCTATCATTATACTCAAGTTAAATTTATTATTATATGAAAATTCCACTGAATGAAGGTGTTGATACCAGCTACCATTAAAATACAAAGAGAATGATTCCAACATGAATTCTAGTGTTTTAATTAGCTTCTCATAATATCTATTTTTATGAATATGATATGTAGTACTAAAACATACCCCCATATCAGGATCATGTTGAATACTTCTCATGAACATTGAGGTAACACTTTGATCTTGTCCAGATACAATAGAATGTGGTACTCCTTGAAAACACATAACTTCTTATATGTATATATAATAAAGTATATTTAGTGACAAATAATCTCTGATGGAAATTAAATGTGATAATTTTGTGTGGTGATTGACTACTACCCAAATAACATTATTCAATTTAATTGATTTTGAGAGTCTGATGATGAAATCTATGGTATTGTCTTCCCATTTTGATTATGTTCTGGTTAATTTTTGTAACATATCCTAATACTTATATCTCATAGGCTTAAATTTTTAATATACCATGATTCATGACACATACACTAAAATAACCCTTTTCATGTTTTATTTTGAAAAACATTTATTTATATTGATATGCATACTTGTACATCTTGGACGAATAAAGAATTATGAACTCTTTGAATTTTATATGTAACAACCAAATAATTTACAAATGAAATTACCTTTTAAAATGAATCAATTCCCTATGAAGAAACATAATTATTGAATATTCATGCACTATTTTGGTTATTTTCAATAGTTATATGGTCTTTCATATATAAAAGAACATTATGAAACATAAAGATTGATAATATATTATTTGTATAACAACCATTAATATATATATATTTTAAGGGTTTTGATATATTCCAATTGATATAGATGAAACAACTATGGCATTTACTAGTAGGATGACACCCTATGAAAACCATTTATCAGAGCTTTTGAGAAAACATCATCACCGGCTGTTTCACTTGATAAATATAAATTTGAGATTCAACAACTAAATAATGATAAATACAGTTTATAGGGGAAGTTCATGCTCATCAATAACATGACCCAAACCATGTTTTCCCAACCACTCAGTAATAATCTTATGATTTCCCACATTACCGTAAGAGAATTAAATGTTGTAATAAAGGGTTATATATATAGTAAAATATAGTATAATTTTTTATGTATTCAGAATTTATGAATATATTTATCTTTTGTTATTATTATTATTTTTTAATTATTATACAATGATTTTGATAAAAATTAGACTTTGATGCGTTGAAACACAAATTATTTTTTGGGAAATTTAGAGTTACAGTCAATATGATATTATTTTATGAATTATTTTTTTCCATGTAAAATATATTTTAATAAAATATTTTTGTTAATTAATTTTTATAAATATAAATTATATTACCATTTTATGAAATAAGAAAAAAAATTGGATTAGAAAACTATTATTGAAAAAGAACTTGTATTTTTCTAATGTTTGTGGATTTTTGTTTCATTAGGGTCAATTATTATAATTTAAAATTTTCTTGTATAAAATAAATCTTATTTTTTAAAAAATAATTTTGAAATTATCCAACTATGATTTTTTTCCATAATTTTCAGGGACAACCAAATTTGTGGCTACGAATTAAATATAGTATAAATATACTATCTGTAATATAAAATCATAATAATCCAAAAATTGATGTAATATATTATATAAAATGAATGGATGAAAATATATATTTAACAATTAATATAATTTGTTTTTTTCATTTGATTAGTTCTATAAAACCTTTAACAATGCTTAAAAGACAATATTATATTTGAATGTTTCAAAATTAATTTTTTGTAAAAATGATTCAATTACACATCACTAAGGGTGTTATTTTTATTTGAAAAGATCTCAAACATTTAAAATAATAAATAAAACTCTTGTTTAGTATACATCATGGGGAAAACCACGAAAATGTTTTTTATTTTGATTATTTTATAATATGTAGTCCAGAACTGGTGTTTAGAAAATAAAAATGTACTCCCCTGTATTTTCATATATAAACCCTCTATGGCTCCCATTTCCCTTAACATATAATCCTTTTATTATGAAAAAAAATCTTTAAATTCCACTAAATATCTCTATCATTGTTCCCCAAGCTCTCAATAAGCTCTTTTCAAGATTTTAGAAACATTCTCTGAAGGTAATGGATCCACTCCTTCTCCACATTATTCAAGAACCTTATTTGTATTATGTATTATAATTCTGAGTTTTTCATTTTGAATTATACTCTTTGTTATCCTTTTTGTGGAAGATATGTTTTCAATGTGATTTTATACCCTATTTACCCGCATTAATCTCTCCCCTAATTCTTTTTATACCCCATTTATGATTCTGAAGTTATCTGATTATTTTCTATAGAATTGTTTTTTAATAATCATCCCCATTTTCACTCAAGAATATTTACCTATATGTGTCTATCCTTTCTTCATTGGGGACATCCATTAATATATCCTACACTCATTCATAATGTTATAAAATATTATGAAATTTGATGTTATATTGGATGATATATGTGGAACACTTATTCATGTACATTGAAAATTTTTTCACCATGTTATGAAGTCATGGTAGTTATCATTTCCCTATGTTTTTTATTCTATGTTTCAGGTTGTCCCCATATTCCCATGATGATTTATGTTGTCATTCAATATCACGAATCATTGTTCAAAATTATGAATCTCACCCCCTATGTTTTACCATGATTTTACTCTTGGGTTGCATGTAATAATTTACCTAGTTATATTATTTTTAATTACATTGCATCTATTTATAGATCACCATTTCTTATGTATGTCCATAGGTTTCACCGAGCAGTTTTTGAAGATCCAAGGATTATAAATTAAATTTTTAATATTTCCCATAATTTTGTTCTATTTTTATTTCATTTAGTTATGTTTTATTACTAATTTACTAAAGAAACAAGGATTAACAATATTTTGGGATTATATTATGTGTACATTTTGTAATAAATCATTAATTAAGGTGTATTAAATATATGAGTTGTCATAGTTTGTATCATAGATGAGTCTACATATTTTTTTGATTAGAATAAAAATAATGAAGTGAACGCCTAGGGGAGAATACTAAACATCATAAAACCTCCCTAATATTTGGTAAAGTATTAATTATGTGTTTCAAAATTATATATATACCTTCCTAGATACTACAGGTGGATGAGTCACAATAATATAGTTACTTAGGGGTAATAACCCTAAAAAGGGTGCATTGAGCTAGACTCGATAGTCTCATGATTCATGAAAATTTCCCATATTTCCCCCTGTTTTTGACACTAATAAGAGATATTATTTGGTAATTTAAAAAACTACTTATGGACCATTTTTAAGGGGTAAAAATTTCAAATAATATTTTATATATGTAAATAGAATTTAGAAACCATATATTGAATACTACAAATTTATAGGTTATGTAAAATATTACACATATGAGTTATACCATAAATGTTAATAGTTACCCATTTATGTGTTTTAATAATTTAAAAATAGTTATCCCTAATTTTCTATTTATTTTTCGTAAATGACCTAAAATTGATCCCACAACATTTGTGATGGATAATGAAAAGATATCCCAAATGATATTATCATCCCAATAGGATAATTAATCACTAAAGTAATAAATTTAAATTCTCGATTTTCTAATCTTTTTAACAAAAATTTCAATTTGGAGGAACAGCCAAATCCCCATATGAAATAGAAAGATTAAATTATGATCTTTATGTAACAAAGGACTTCGATTTTTAATGGATATTATATTCCCCTAATCACATATAAATATATTAAGTTCCTTGATGATGTCTTCTCCATCATTGAATTATTTAATCAAGAGAATGTATGGATGATTTTTTAGAATCTAGAGGGAGAAGCTTATCAATGGTTGAAATTGTCCAATCATATAAAGCTTGAGGAGGAGATCGAATTTATCAAGTGGAATAATTCTATAAAATGATTCTTCAAAAATATTTTCCTTGATATCTTCAAATTATAATTGAGAAGGACTTTCTTAACATTAAGAAAAATGCTGATCAATCCATTTGGGAATACAATGGGAAATTTACATGAAATTCACAATATACCTATATAATTGTCATTAAAACTGAATATAATGTTGGAAACAACTTTGGTGGGATGAATATGAGTCTATGAAAAGCCTTTATCATTTGGGACATTGAAAGCAATGAATAATATGTCTAATGTTTCCTCATGTTTTAAATGGATATCATAGAATCACTAGTGTCTAAATGAGATTAGATGAAAAATGTCTACTTTAATTCTGATTGGGATATAGAAGATTATATTTGGGAATTTAAAATTAAATATCACACTTGACAAAATTATGGGAAGAAACAACCCAAAAATTTACTAGGTGGGATGATTAAATGATTTAGGTGAGGGAAGGAACAGAACCTAGGAAATAATTGCTGATGGGAATACCCCACCAAGGTAACAGATGAAATGAATTCTCCATCCAATCCTTATATTATATTCAAATTCTTCAATTTCATGGAACATATGAATTATTCTATTCCCAAAACCATGGTTTTTAAGAGGCACTAAATTCCATCAACATCAAAGTCCTAGAGAGAAAGGGAATGCTTATCGATTCTAACTGTGGAGGTGGATCCCAATAATATTGTGTTGATAGGTATTCTTGGTGTTCAGTCAAGAATTTATTACTTAATTTTTAATTCTTGTTCTATGCAGTTATTCATATCATTCATGTTCATTATAACTATTCAAACCCAGAAAAAATCATGGAAGTTGATCTATTTGTGAAATTGGAAATTGGGGAAATTATTGAATCCAAAGTATATAACTCCTACTATGTCAAGTTTTTTTGGGTGAACTCCTTGTAAAGATTTTTTCTATATCTTTTTTTTATAATTCTATTCTATTATAGTAAAATATTGGAATTCATTATATAGAACTATAATTAATTTTTGAAAATATATTACCCTTCATATTATGAATTTCCATCCAATTCTATTCAAGTACAAGGAGGCAGATAAATCTTATATGGTATCATCATCTAACGAATGTATATTATTACCCGACGAGTAATCGTATTATGATAAAAATAATTTGATTAAGGAAAATATTATCCTTGAATATGTGCACATTATATGGAAATAACTAATGTTTTTTAAGGAATGGACCAATATTACTCTTATCTGAGATTTTGATTTCTTAATAATGCATACAACCAGAAATTTTCTAATATCAAAGACTCTGTATGCAATAAATATTTAATAAATTTAGGACCTGATGAAGAATCTATAGTATAGTCAGGATAAATTATTCATATACGTGATCTCTTTACCAAGGGGTGGACCAGTTCTCTTCATCAAGAGGAATGATTGATCAATGCCCCCCCTGCATTGATTATCATGAGTTTAATTAGATCACGGTAAAGAGAAATTATCCCCTACAAATGATAGATGAATTTTTTATTGGTTATGTAGATCCAAGTATTTTTCTATGGTGGGTCTATGGTGAGGTCATTATTATTTATTGGTGAAGAATGAGGATATCCTCATGACCACTTTTCTAAAAGTTACTGGAATTATGATATCATCGTAATTCTATTTGGACTCACTAGAGCTCTAGAAATATTAATGGACTTCATGAATAAATTATTAATGGATTAACATGAAATTTTTTCACAGTTTTTTTACACTATATTTCCATAAACTCCAAAATAGTGGAGGAAGATGAGGATCCTTTAAATAATATACTACAAACCATTAGTAAAGAAAATATGTAGCTAAATTATAGTAAACATGAAGTCTTATTGGATAAAGTACCATTTATTTGTCAGGATATCACAAATGCAGTGTTTTATTCAGAAAATTCAAAAACTGAGGTAATTAAAGGATGTATAAGGCCACAACTATGATGGATATATGACGTTTCCATATAATAGTTAGTTACTATCATCAATTTGTGAGAAAAAATATCATGGTTTTAAATCACACTAAAAATGTTTACATAGTATAAATTCAAGTATGTTTGGACTAATGAATGTGAATAAATATTTATACAGCTTAAAAAAGATAATAACTGCACATTTTCTCAAATTACCCATTAGTGGAGAAGGATTTTTGACCTTAAATGATAAATCTAGAAAGATTTCATGTTTTCTAATCATTAAATATGATAGTGTTTTTCATATACCTCTTCCAATTATAGATAAATGAGTAGAACTACCCAAACCATGATCTAGATTTTTTATTTTTTATCTTTACCCTAATGATATTGAAGAATTATCGCAATTGGGAGAATCAAAAAATATATATGAACCAAAAAATCCCAAATTATATATTCACACATAAGGATATTAATTTTTACCAATTCATGTGGTTAGATATGATCAAGGATTATCAATGTTTAATACATTACCATCCCTTAATGGAAAACAATATGGAAGATTTTTCAAGAAGAAAGCTTCTCATGAATCTATCCATGTTGAGGATTACAAGGGATCTAATATTATTTGAAATGAAATAGATAGATATGGTAGTAAAAAAAGGATATTCATCTTAATTTTCCCAAATTACTGCTCAAACATCCATTCATAATAGGATGATGGATGTTTGGACAGAAGATGAGGCTCTAAAAAAGAAGGTAGCTATCATTCAAAAGATCAAAATTGGTGATGATTGAGTTGTTGGGTTTATAACCTAGATACATGTTACATAAAAACTATAACTAATGAGTTATATTATGAATTTTTTTTCCTAGATCATCCTTCTCTTTTCATCCTAAAAGAACTATGTTTTATAGTTATTTAAATCAAAACATCCAATGGGAAATCATAAATAGATATTTTGTAGAGTTTATATCTTCAGGATTTGAATTCAAGTACATTAAGGATGAATGATACAAGTTTATGGAAATGATATAAAATATTCAATACTAGGATTAAAATTAAAATAGGAACCATGAATTTCATTTATGGACTCTGTAAGATACACAAAGAAGATAATGAAGTCTAGTGGTTTTTGAACTCTTTACCAAGTCATCACATTTGAATACTATGGAGTAATATTTACCTATTGAACTAATTTAAATGATATAATTAATTGATGTGTTTAGATTTTATGAGGTTATTCTATCTATTATACCTCATCTTGATCTAAGAAACACGTCGAGGTTTTGGATAAGACATAAGGAAGAATTTGAAATAGGATTGAGCTTCTACATTACTTATTTTCCTCAGAAGTATGGTTTGTCCAAAAGAGCTCTTAAAACCCTAGTGGATAAGATGATATCATGTTCAATAGATTTTAATGGATTTTGGGATCAAAACATCCCCCTATTGGATTTCTCATTTTAGAACAATTTCCAACTTACATTCTAATGGAACCTTATGAGGCTCCATATGGGAAGAGGTGTCCGACTCTAATATTCTAGGATAATGTTTTAGAGTGTAAAAGTATGGGGGATAATATTTCCAAGACATCATTAAGAAGTTTCAAACCACCTAGTGACATTTAAAATCCACACAGTGTTGATATAAAATATATCCAAATAATTATTGATGTGATCTATATTTTTATTAAAAAGATAAAATATTCCTTTGTATATCACCAAGGATGAAATTCATGAGGTATCAAAATAAGGGAAATCATTATCCTAGATACATATAACCCTTTTCTATCCTTGATAATATCACAGTGTTAACCCATATACTTGAACTTCAACATAACATATATCACATACATGTTGTGTTTAATATATGATTAAGTTCATTCCAAAACCCTCACATGTACTAAATCCATAATCGGTACAATTGAAAAATGACATATCATACAAGGACCAGCCTATGATGATATTAAATCATAGATATATGGATCTGTTAAATAAGTAAACTCAATTGGTTAAATTATTTTGGTGGAACCACAAGTTTGAAGATGCGATGTGGGAGCCAAAAGAGGTCCTGAAAGAAAGTTCACTCATTAGATTTAGTGTTTGGAATAATAATTTATATGGGGAATTCTCTAAAGGGGGGAAGAATCTAATGATCTAGACTTTTATAAATTAAATTCACATTTCAAATTAAATAATTTCCTATTTAGAAATGGAATAATAGAAAACACATGTACTAGTTTGGATATTTTTAATAGTTATATGGTCATTCAAATCTAAACAACCCTTAGGTATCATAACAACTTATAGTATAGTAACCTTATAGTAACCATTAAGATCATTATATTAAGGGTTATGATAATGTCATACTGATAGATTATAGAAGAGATTGCCTCAACCAGAAGGATTAGAACCCATGAATCATATTTATCAGAGCATCTGATGGAGATAAAATCCATGAGAATTGACAATGGGAAATCCCATAATATGATTCAATATGTAATGCATGATAACAACCACATATGAGTGAATTTTAGTCTCATCAAGCTCCTGACACAAACCATGTTCACCAAACCACCCTATGAGAATGTAACGATAACAACCCATAACATTTGAGCATTTAATGGTATAATAAAGGTCTATGTATGAATAACCTAATAGAATGAACATTTATTTTCGTATAAATAAATTAATATATTTATCCATTATGATTATATTTACTTTCTAATAATGAAAAATTATTTTTATAAAAAATATATTTTGAAATAAGAAAACCCAAATTGTACTTTATTTGGTAAATTTATATTTTTAATCAAGATGGTCAATTTTAATAAATTAAATTTTAAAAAAATGGTTATTTTGATAAAATTTATTAATAAAATAATTTTTATTAAATATAAATGAAGATATATAATTTTATAAAATCAGAATAATTTTTATAAGGATCCAAATACTATTATTTTTCAACAAAACTATTAATTATTGTAAATGAAAATTTTAAATATCTAAGTGTATATTATTATATAAAAATATATTTTTTGGATTAAGATAATATTATTTTCAAAATAAAAAATTCCAAATTAACTTATCTATATTTTATTCCATAATTTTCAAAAGAAATTATTTTTTTGGTCAAAATTAGATATTATATAAATAAACTATGTGTAATATGACATCATTATGACTCAAAAGTTTGGAAATGTATTCTATAAAATGTGTCAATGACCAAATATATATTAAAAAATTAATATAATGTGTTTTTAGTTTATTTCATTGATTTTATAAACCCTTTATGAATGTTAAAAATCCAATATTATATTTTAATGTTTCAAAATAATTTCATTGAAATCATGACTGACAGCCAAATCACCAAGGTTATTATTTTAAGAATATTGATTATTAAACATAAGAAATATATAAATTTAATTCAATTTTGTAGAAACCACTAGAATAAACCATGTAATTTTTTTTGTGGTTTTGATTAATTTATCATATTGAGTCCATAATCAATGATTATAAAATAATAAAGACCTACCCTCTCATTTCCTGTATAAAAGATACCAAACTCCAATTATTCATTACTAAAAACCCTATAACATGGAATTTCAATTCAATTTTCTCTCTATATCTACAAACACTACCTACAATCTCTCAATAAGTGCCCTCCATTATTTTTTAATTGTCCTATCAAGGAAATGAACCCTCTCCTCTTATTTATTGAATCCAATTATTTAACATAGGCTTTTTAATTACCAATTTTTAATTTTTTTATTATGTTATTACATATACCTCTTATTTTTCTTATTATTTAAATTCAATGATAGAACCTTTTAACTTTTATTATGTCCTTCTATAAATCATTAAGTACCCCCATTATTTGATGAAATTTTCCTACTATTTTCCTTGAAAAACCATTTGTTTGTTAATAAATATAAGCATTTACACTCAATGTTATTCAAGTATATGTACACATTATTCATCATGGAACCCATCTATATATCCACAAATACATAATTTTTTAATTAATTGTAATGAAATATGATCTTATATCAAATTATCTATGTTGTAATATTATGAATGAACATTATATGAAAATGTTGGGTGTTCCCAGAGAGAGATCCAACACATCATGAAATTATTACTCTCATGGGAAATAACTTATGGGATTATAGACTAAAATGAATTCATTATGGGAATTTTCCAACATATTATGATGTATTTTTAGTTATCCTTTACCTATTTTAATGATGTATTCTTAAATTTTATCACCACATTCTAATGATTCTATCATGTTATTGTTCAATATCATACCTACTAATTCTAGAATATGATTATATCCAATATTTTGTTTCCATGATATTACTATTGTCTCACATGTAATAATTTACCTAATTCTATTTTTTATTCTCTTACTAGTATTTATAGATCACCCCTTTATTTATAAGACCTCAAGTCAACCCATGCATTTTTAGAAGATCCATGGAGTATAAAATATATTTTTGAAGATTTATAATATTTTTTCTCTGTTTTTATGGAAAACAGAAAACTGAGAACCCCTGTCGAGGTGGATTTAGTTTGGATTAATAGTTTATTCTGAGTGGTTCATTAGTTTCATAATCGTTATCATATGGTCACCACCATCATTATTAACAAAAACTCCCAACATTTTTTATTTACATAATTGGGTATATACTTGATTTACAAAGGTATGTTGGATGACGTGGGTTAATACCAAATGCCATTTTGGGAATCGTATTGGTCGAGAGGATGGAAGGTCGGTCTCACCGCACCCTTGGGGAGGGGGAATGTTTCCCACTCCATGACTCTCTTTTAGATTTATGATATGTACACAAATATCTTCCAAATCTCAATATACGACTTGTTACCCTAAGAAAATATCATAGCATTACACCTTTTATATTCAATACAATGTGATCTCATTAGTAAGTCCATTTATATGTATCTATGTTTTTTTATCATTTTCTATGTAATGAATTGATTCTTTTATGGTGAAGCCATAAAACATGGTGCATCCGAATAAATTACCATGTAGGGAGGTGGTTAATATTCCAAGGAGTGGATTTATCCATTATGTGGACTCCTAAATGTCATATTAGTTGTATAAATCAAATACCACATAGTTCATTAAACCCATTATGTTTAACTTCATGTAGAAAGGACATATGTGTTGTCACTAAGGCACCATATATTTGATCTCAATTCCATAGGATACATCATACATATCATTGTTTTAACAGGAATCAAAGTTACCATATTTATTTCAAGCCCTTTGGACTAGACCCAAGGTAGATTCCATTATATGGGGTAATTTTATAGATTTCCACTCATTAAGGATTATGTACTGATATTTCAATGTCTTGGGGGAGGTTCATGATGTGAATGATATGTCAATTTTAACTCCCTAGGCCCACATGAGATATACTCCGTATGAGAAACAAGGGATAAAAAGTAATAAGTCTCACTGCATATGGATATGGGACATATGTTCTAGGAAAACCCTTGGGATATTTATAAAGGGTCTTGAACCATAGGACGACTTCTTATGTATCTTAGTTTTGGAAGGATTCAGAGTCTTCAAAGTTCAATGGGATTCTTAGTCCACTAACTAATGAGGTAGAATGATCAGCCCAGGGAATGATTAGGTCCAAATGGATGAAATGTCAGTGACATGTGGGAATTACACCAAGGTTGTTTCCTATTTAATCTTGGTCCTTTGGATGGTTTCCAACATATCCTAGTTCTAAAAGTAATTATAATCATCTTAGTTTAATAAATTGTGGATTACACACTAACATTAATCATATAATGATAGAGACTTGTCTTTTGAATGATATGATCATTACAACACCCTATGCCCATGTGAGGTATGGTCGGTGTGATAAACAAGCGATGGATAATAATCAGCCTCATTACTTATGGATGCAAGACTTAAGTATTGGGATTTCCCTTTGAATGATTAATATAGAGATCAAGACATAGGAAGGCTTCTTATTTATCCACATTGTAGTAAGAATCAGAGACATCCGTGTCCCCTTGATTGGGTCATAAACACTATGGTTTCCCTTATAGTCATGGATTACACAATGAGAGTGGATAATGTTATCAATACATTGAATGATTTCATGATCTGGCCTACTTGCCTACCTGAAATGCATTGATTTCCTACTCGATAATAATTTTTTGTCTCCTTGACATGTCCAGGGATGTAAACCTAAAATTTCCAAAGACATTCCCATGATCAAGTTGGTTTTCCTGAGGGACGTCGCATAATGTGGATGGGATATCTGAAGGATGTTTCATGATCAAGGATAAATTGTTTGTAGGAAATCAAAAGACCCAACCGAGTTTTAGTAGAATCCATCTCATGATATTAACTGACATGTTTAGTGGGAATCTCAAAACCTAGTTTAATTTCTATAGTGTATTTTATAAATCTGATGGCCATTGTTGGAGGGAATTACAAGAGTCAATGCGACACATCTGGAGGGAGATGCCAGATCCAGGATGACATGTCTTAGGGACATTGTGAGATACGATTAGTGTTCCCATATGGAATCACAAGATTCAATTGACATCCTAGGGTTTTATCACAAGACATATCCATCATATGTGTATGCCACCAATGGTGTTATCAGACATGTTTAAAGGACACCAAAGTGTTTGGATAGCGATCCCATAGGAAGTCAAGGGGCTTGGGTGGCATTCATTGGGTGGGGGACTTCATGTGACTTCCCATGAAATGTAATGGGTAATCCACATGATCTAAATAGTATACCAAATAAATATCCAATGACCTGGGCAACATTTCCAGGAGTTTTTTCATGACCTGGATGGTTCCTTCAAAGAAAAAGGGGATCAACATATGTATTCATTTAATAATCCTTTCCCTATATTATTTTTTATTCCATCATTTTATTTAATATTCCTTCTATTTGACCAGTGTCATCTTATTTTATGTATTGTTTGTTTCATGGAATTTTTGGGATGTATTTCATATAACCATAAAAAAGTCCTCCGGGTGAGTTATGTAGGAGAAAAAGATGTTTTTATGGATGATACACGATCACTTTGGTTGTTCCTCAAATCGTAATTGATGGGAATATTTTATTTTTGTGAGATCCGAAGCACCTTGAAATCGTCTCTAGTGCATGTGCACACTAGTGAGAGGTTTCAAGAGTTTTTATATATGTGTTAGGAATTATTATTTCATGTTTCATGCTGGTGGTGGGGATTTATAGGCCTCACCACTCCAATTATTCTCGACTTTTCACATCTCATATTTCATCAATCAATGCTAGAGTCGGTGGAGGGCTTTGATTTTGACCTCTACTTGAGTTCCCATTGTAATTTACTTTGGGGGAATCAAATTATTTTTAGTAACCACAATACCATCTCATCAACACCCTCATTTATTAGATTATTTCCAATTAATGGGGTCTTGTTGAATAATGAATACATACCAAGGGACATTATTATTTTCATAAGGATATATCCAATGGCCTTCGCGTGATCAGGGAACCTTTCTTACGGCCTTCATATGATCTAAGGAAACTTTTATAAGACATTACACTAGACAGGGATGACCTATCATGGGTGATTCATGAAATTATACTATCTTTTCAAGGGTTCATGTGAGTTTGTCATGTGGATAACCTCATAATTTCATGTGAGTTTTTCAATGTTGAGTGGGACTTTTCATTTCCCTCGTTATTTTCCTTTTATTTTTTACATCATTTGTGGATCTCATGAGGTTGTATAAGTGTTGTTGAAGACAATAACTCTACCTATTGATCTTGTGTTTCACAACCAATAAAAGTTCCTATAGAGATGCATGAGCTCATAATGGATAATTACATATGATTTTTTCTTATGAAGTAATAGGTGGGAGTGAGGTTTCTTATAAATAATTGATTCCTTTCTCATGATGTAGATAACATGCCATAAGTCATTCAATATATGATCCATACATTTCATTGGGTGATTACTGTGTCTTCTAGATTTCTAGGGGCTCATCATATGAATTTTATAACCTCAAGAGGTGAACACCCTCTCCCATTTTTTCGACTTTGTTTATTTTATAATGTCTTAGGGGTTTTGTGTGTTTTTTTGAGTGTTGTTGAGAAAATTCATTATCCCCATAATTTTTATGTGGCATGAGATATATGCCTGAAAGTGGCTCTTGTATTTTGTATATTTTCTTCCTATTTTGGATGTAATTTTGGATGGTTCATTTGTGATCCACCAATTAAAAATCTTCTTTATTTGGGGGAGCTTATAAGGTCATCATTGCATGACCAATGTTTGTTTGAGGCACATTTTCATGAGTAGAATGACCTATCAAAGGGACTTCGTGGGACCTTATTTAAGCTATTCTCTATGAATGGTCATCCACATGAACATCCACAGGTCATGTGATCATGTGTCCCATGTAGGTACATGTACTCCTTGTTATTATTCCCTCCTTCATATTGCTTTTCATTGTGGGGAAAATAATAACCATGTTCTGGTTTTTCTTTCATTGTGGATTCATAGCTGCTCATTTGGTGGGATTCAAAAATTCACCATTCACGAGCGATGTTAGCAGGGAAAACAACTCGGTTCTGAGGAAGGTGAATGTCCGTATGAGGATTTTTTGTGGTCTCCAACAGTTTTATTTTGGGACGGTGGTGCTTCCCTATGATGTTTGGAATTCTGAAAAATTCCATATAAGTCAGTGAGTCATAGAGATGTTCATCCACCAACTACATTATTCTATAGATCTCTCACACCTTGATTTTGTATCGTGACCTCATCGCAATACCCTCACATAAAAAAACAATATTATGAGACCTCACCGTGAGACCATTCTATGATAACTTCTTCCTAAGACTTCCTTTTTCTAGGCTCCTACTCGAACAAATCCATGAAAATATATTTGGTAATTCTTTTAACTCTTTCCAGGGGGATCCATGATTATATTTACGATTGTAAGGAAACTTTTGGATTTATATCACGATACATTGACTATTTTATGAATCATGTGACCATGTCATTGTCACAAAATTGCAAGAATTCTGATGAGTTAGGCAGTTTCAGGATGATATTTAGGTTTAAACCATCCATGAGATATTCTAGAGTTAAGGGATTCATGAGATCATCATATGATTCATGAGTCCCTTTGATGAATCATGAGTTGTGCATGATGTTTTCAGTTTATGCCTCTTGACATGGTAATATTTAATATTTTTTACATATGACACATAATTATATTTTGATGGATTCCAAATATCATCAAACATCTTGATAGATAGCGAGGAATGAGACAAAGGCTGAGATAGCCCATTGTGATGATATTGTAGTATGTGTGGATGATACATATCTCCATGATCATGGTTCATTTTTTCTGATTTTTGTAATGTTGATCGGAGAGAAAAATTAGAGTTATCCTCTTTCAAATTTTTGACCCCCTTTACGGGTTTGTTTTAACAAATAACACTCCCATTCCATTACCGCAGTCAACATTTAAACACTCCTCTTGGGTTTGAATACCCAAAAAACCATTCGAATGAGAATCTCTCAGGGGGTAATGTTGTCAACAAAGGAGACTGTGAAGATAGAAATATAATGATGTACATTCCCACAGACATCACTGGGATCAAACATGAACATGATATAGATGTTTTTACGTACCACTTAATAATGTGAATGAATTCCACCAACCAGAAGTTTCAGAGGCTTCCTAACAAATACATCTGATCCAGTGGTAGCTACAGAGTTGAATGGAGATATCCATTTTGGGTAAAATAAATTACATCAGAATTCAATTAGGAGATATGGAAAATTGAGGTGTTTTAGGTTTTCAGGATATCGTAGATGTATGCATACTATAACAAGGTTTTGATAACAGAACATCTTAGTTGTTGGAAACCATACATGAACACTTTCCACCTCATGAATGGATAGGTGGTCCTCAGCTTCTAGGAGATGGAGTATATATTTAGTGTAATTATCTTATGTGGTATGTATGATGAGTTTCTCCCCAGAGACCTATTGAGATGATGCAATGAGGATTCCTCCACTCATATATTAACTAATTGGATGGCTAGAAAGACCCTCCCTAATGAGCCACTTCGTGGAGATGATATCCCTTTCAAGGTTTGGGGGGGTACTTATTTAAGAAGGAATGTTCGGAAAATAAATATAATAATCCAAAGGAATGTCTTATAAAGGAATCTCATAGTGTACCAGGTTATAATTTTCCTATGGATGAAGAAGTGAAATTTAAAAAATTGGGATGGGATGTTTTATCTAGTGTTAACCGAGCAGCCCAAATATCTGGTTTTCTTACCATGTACCTGAGTGGGTACATACTTCCAATGAAGGAAAAAAGGTAGAGTTAAAGTTTCCACTTAAATGAGTGAGACCTCAATAGGATGGGGAACGTATTTGGATAGTCATCCCTCTAGATAAAAAGATTTATCATCATCTGAACCATGTTTACTAGGGAAAATCACCTTAAGGAATCATGGGCGCTTCCATGTATTATGTGATAGGATATGAGCTCTTCTAGGAGGAGATGAATAACTGAAATTACAAGGTATCCACAATGTTTTCTTCCTATCATCTATAATGTATAAGTAGGGTAATAATTGTTACAATGAATGATCTATATTTTAGGTTTTCAATGAGATTCTATGACTCTTTCTCTTTTATACCCTATAAGACGGTGATGATGTGTGATATTTTTGATATTGGTGAGGAATGTGATTATATGATGTCACTTTTTGAGGGAATTCATTCCAACCATGTCAATAAAGATCTCCTTTGTGAATGGTATGCAATCAATTGGTTAAGAAACCAATTCTTATGTGTTTAATTGAGGTTTCCTCACTTGTTTTATGCCTTACGAGAGGAGAATATGATGGTTGTTCTCCAAATTTTGATGATGTATACAATCAAGGATACTCTTCGAAACATAAAGATCCCTCCTCCTTATATAGAATTTTTTTTATCTCATAACTATGTTGTGGTATAGATTCTATCATATCCCAACTAGAAATTATCCAAATTAGTAAGAAATTCCTCCCATGTTGTTGAGAGTAACCCTAGGACAAAAAAGAAACTGTATTCTAGAGGGAAAAAACCCCAAAATCACATCATAAGGAAATAACTACTTTTCTATCCCTGGTTGGAATGCCAACCAATGTGGCCTCTATGAGTGTAGTACTAGAGGGTGAATCTACATCAGAGTTATCATTTTACATCACATCTAGATAGTGGGTGTCTTGGAGGACACATAACATGGAGGCTAAGCTCCAGGGTGTATTGCGTGAATTAGAGTAACCTTTTGATGGATTAACCCATATAACTATCCCTATAGGTATTATATATAAACAAAAAATTGATGTGTTAATGGCCTTATTTTATGACCATGATGGAAATTTGGATAGTGTTATGGTTCATATATTTTATTTCTCATTGGTCCATGAAATATTTTTTGAGGTACATTGAAACTTACCATGGATGAAAAGGGTTATCCTATTGTGGAAGAAGTTGTAAAGATGAACAAATCGCTTTGTTAAAAGGGTTGTGGCACCATTGCAACCACACAGACTTAATTTTTTGTTGATGTAGTGGATGGATACATATTATTGGTTATTCCTATCATTTTCTTGAGTATTCTTCCCAGGGTATAGTTGTGGGAGAGGAATTTAGCAGTGACCTAAGGACCAATGATGAGGGTCCTCAGGTCAACATGCCAATATAAGGGTTCTGGGTTTCTCTATTGGAGCATTAAATTCGGCTTCAGCACCTTCTGAAGTGCCTTTCCTAGAAGTGATATGGAAAATGAACCACTATGTACTGTCATTTCCTTCTTGTCTAAAATCCTCAATGATGTGTGGTATTTCACTCTTCTCTCACTTTTTAGAACCTTGGGAAAAAATGATTTGTTAAAAATGTGCAAGTACTTAGTGATCACTCTCGGTAGATAAATAATCCATCAATGAGGATGTGGGTGAGTGTTTGATTGATTTAAAAGACACCTTTCTATTAGAACCATCCCATAAAAAATTGGAGATTTTTGTTGTGCCGAACTAATCATACTCATTTCCAATTTCCAACATCTCAGTGATCACACCACTTGATCTAATTTAGGTGGATACTCTTTTGGAGGAATCATAAAAAGGTATATATTATGATATAATGTTAAACATAATGGAAGATAATTTTGGATAAGTTGAATATGTCATCAATAATGGAATAATTTTTTATTTGTTTCATGCCACAAGATGTTATATTTTGTTATTACAGTCCCTAAGGGTGGTGACTTAACATCATCTTTGGGAAAAGCGCAGAAAGTTCCACGCAGATGATCATAACGAGAAGGCTTCAACTCTTCCCTTAAGGATGAGTTCAGGTTAGTGGATGTTTCCATTTAATCAACTATCAATGGAATGTTTCCAACAGAAGTCATATATTTCGATTAGTGGGTGGTACTATATAATTTATCCTATGATTAATGAATCCATATGCCCCAAGCTTCAGTGTCTTCACCAAAAATATCATATTATTCAGTCCCCACACACTTAGGGGTTCCTCTAAAATGATCTATTAGTGTAGAGGCCATCTCACTTCTATCATCCACAATGATTATGAGAACGACACTTTCTCTTGGTGGCATGGTCTCAGAATATACTCGTATCCCCTGGATGAACCTTGATTAAGAAACCAATATTGAATCACATTATAAGTTAATTAAAAGACACATTTTTAGGGATATCTGGACATTAGTGTCAGAAACCCCATTGAACAAGCTAAAGGGATCATTGGAAATTTTTTGATTTATGTATCCCACTGTTGGTTATGAGGGTTTTGGCTATTCCTCATTTCATGATAGGGTGATGGATGTTGTATCTATGATAGATTAGAAGAAGGACCTTGAATAAATGGTGGTAATTGATGATTTTTCCCCATTAGTGAATTAGAACAAGGACAAGGCCATAAATTTATCTTCACAACATACGATAGAGGCATCTACTCACTGAGACATAGGAAATTATGGGAAATTTGAAAATGAACATATTCTATCAGAAAACATTCATCTATAAAAATAACTATCCTAGTTTCAAAATAATCTTCAGATATTATGTAAGACTATATTGGAGTATCATAGACTTCTCATCATACTTTAGAAATCTAGGATTTATGTTGTTTCTATAGTGGAGGAGTTGCAGCAGGTTGCAGAGACAGAAACTGAATCTATTGAAAAACTATGATAATATGTTACATCTCTAACGTATAGGATTTCAGAACTCAAAGAATCCTATAAGAAAAATCTATGATATATTTGAATTTTTTTTATCTTTTCTATGCATGGTATATTCATGGTAGAGGCTTAAATATATTGAGATTACTCCACTTGTTTACAATCAAATAATAGGTCTGCTGAACTTTATATGTTTTTATCTAGTTTTCTTTAATTAATGATGAGAATAACATTTCTCTAACATCATGTTATATGAATCATCAGTGATAGACATCCTTTTCATAATATCAACTAAACCAAAATATATTGAACTTAATATTTAAATCATAAAAAAATTTATCGATAATATATCATGAATTCCCACAAAAAAGAGACTCCTTACTCATATATCTACTCTACCTATCTTGAGATTAAATAATTAATAGAAGTATAAATTGGTCGATTACATATCTCTAAAGGATAGTTCTTTATTTTTTTTAATCTGATAGAGTTTTTGAGAGAATCATGATTTTTTACAAGGTTACATGGTGGGGATTATAAGCTTTTTCATTCTTGTATACTAAGTTACTATTGTGTAGTAGTTTTTCGTATATTAACTCAGACCATCTATAGTCTTCGTTTAGGGTATTTTATCTCCAACCTTCAATCACTGTATTATAAGGTCTTTTTGTTCAGAGCTTCTATTATATTCTTTTGTGGCCTTTTATCTTGGACCTTGTTTTGCTACAATGGATAGTCTTTTAGATAATACCATAAGATTATATGCAGTTTAAATTCATTCTGAAATGATGTGGTCATTGATCATAAAATATGTTGCATACATGACAGGAATTTCCCAAAACACCCTTGGTTGTTGAGTTCTACCATAGTTTTCATGATGATCAAGAATATTATAGATATTTTCATGTATGTAGTATGTTCCATTGGTAGGTTGGTCAAATCCCATATGCGTTGGGAGAATTTTCAAACATAGGTGTCTCCACTCTTTTCCAAGGGTGATGGAGGATTTATGGGGAAAATATTAGATGCCGATGAAATACTAGGTAAGATAGGCCCACCTGGATAGTTGGAATGGGAGTGATATGAATGATATGAAGAAGATATTGAATTGATGGGTAATGGAATAGGCTATGCATACAAAAGATGAACCAAGATACAATATGATTTTGAGTTCTATCAATGTGTCACTAGGGCTCATGATGATTGGAGCTCTTTTCCAATATAAAGAGGATTCCTCTTGTTTGTAGGTATATTCCCTTTATGCATCGATCACATTTTAAAAAAAAGTTATTATAAATCATTCTCTAGGTCAATTGACGGTATGTGAAGAGTAATGTGTATGAGAAATGATGTTTTATATGGACCTAAAGCTATCCAAATATGTTTCTAGAATCCATGGACAATTTATTTCTTAAATTGGGAAGCTTGATACCGATGCCTTAGGGGTTCGGATCATGAGGTGCGGGCTACGTTAATGTTCAAGAATTCAGTGTTGTATTCCTTCTTTGAGAAAGGGTAGAGAAAATGTTATGTAACATTGAGGATATCAAATATTCTTGAATAGTCTTGTTATGAGAATTGTAAATCATGGAATAGGAATATCTATGATAATTGTGAGTGGGAACTAGTGGGTATATGTTGACCATTTGAGATGGAATGATAATCTACTATTCCATGCTATGAAAATGAAAACTCTCAGATTTAAGGGGGGCCTTTTGGGATATGATGGTCTATTTGGATGAGAATTCCCCAGTTACCAGTCTGCTATAGGGAGGTTGAACCAGCTTTAGACTTCGAAGGCATAAAGGTGGTATCAGAAATTTTTTAATATTCCAGAATGTTTTGATCAACCTAACGCTTCTATCACTACCGAATGAACATGTCATCATGGTGAGGATATGTGAAAAAACATTAATTTAACATATTTTTTGGACTGGGGGGAATCTAATGGGCATAACTACGCTTTATTAGGGATAAAAATTGGACCCTATAATCTTTATCTATTATTTACTTCCACCAAATTTTTCCTAAATTATAGAGGTGAATTGTATAGTGGGTGATTAATTGAATTTTTCTCAGGCCTCCCTTGTTGGGTTTTTAACCTCACATATTTTTTTAATCTCTTTCACTAGGAGTTTATGGTCTTTTTATTTGGACCTTTATAAGCTAGATTTTAATGTCATAAAACTTTGTCCAAAGTTCAGGTAGTTTAAGGTCATGACCCACATAGACACATCGTGTTTCATGTTACACAAGAGCCTAATTGGGAAACCCAGGCTCAGGATTCCCCCAACATCCATCTGATGGGATGATAAAAATATGGTAAATTATAGCTTGGGGTTCCAAAGTCATGAGAAATGATATGGAAGAATCATATTGGGGATGACTCAAAACACCCTCTGGAGATTAGTTTATCCACAAATTCATTAGACTCAGAACTATTATAAACCCAATATTACAAAGCCAAAATATATCTGAATGGTAGGATTTATCCCTTATGCATCACT
Source organism: Viscum album (assembly GCA_963277665.1). Classification (NCBI taxonomy): domain Eukaryota; kingdom Viridiplantae; phylum Streptophyta; class Magnoliopsida; order Santalales; family Viscaceae; genus Viscum; species Viscum album. Next base: position 619,549,818 of record OY728150.1, on the reverse strand, counting down.
AGCATAGTCATGTAGAGAGGTCTATTTTCCTTTACATGGGTCATGAATGGTTTTGGGAAACATCAGGTTATCAAGACATGAAGTGTGGTATATGGATTGTGGTGCATAAAAGATGGTGTACACTCCACATATTGTGGATGACATGGGTAATTCTCTTGTGGTCCTATGTTAAGGGATGATAATGGATGACGACCTTCATAGTTATATAATGCATTGTATGGATGTATATTCCTCTATGCATTATAGCATTATACAGTAAAAAAAATTCAATGTTGTTTAACTTCATGCGGTGATGAAATATTATTAGTGTAGTTTTAATGTCATGCGACAAGGACATTTTTATTTCTTTACAACATCATATGTTTTAGATGTGGGGGACGATTCGAATCATAGTGCAAGATATATTTCCTGCACAAGCATGAATCATATATATCTAACTCGTATGTAGCCAAAATGGTCATGTTTGTTTCAAACCATATGAAGTTGGAGGGTTTCTTTTAGTCGGGCCAGGGATTGAATATTCGACCATCAATATGTATCCATAGATGGCCGGAATCAAGCTAGGTATATTTCTTTAATGAGAAAATATACCTAAATGTCTAGACCATACATAGAGGTGGTAATTATTCAATTGATTGTTGTAGCATGTCCCAGTATTGGAGATTCATAGTATCACTATATATCATGTGATGACCAGATTCAAGATACATATAGTTCTGGTGGAATCGTGCAAATTAACAACATGAAGAAAGGAGATAATACTCCTAATGTTAAAATGGGTATACAGATGGACCAATGGATGTAAATATGGGATTAACTACATATCCAACAACAATAGAAATCATACCACACACAATTCTTGAAATAAGATACTCCTGCATAATACTAGAATGTTAACAAGGAAGGGGGAATTTATTTTGTTTCCATACTATGACTAGACACAGGGATGTAGATTCAGGTGTCACTACGTATCCTATGATATCAAGAATCAAGTCACATGTAGTTCTTGAATGGATGTGTGGTGGTAGACCAACTCAAACTATGGGGTCCCCTTGGTAGAGGACCAAATGATTTTGAAGTTTTATTTTTTAAAGATGACCTCAATCATATAATTTAACATCATGTGGAGCTTAAAAATTATATGAATTATATGTTCTTGTATTCGATACCATGATGAAAGTGCCATGAACTTTTATACCTTGTTTGTTTGGGGATTCTATTACTGAAATTCCTAAGCTAACATTATCTATTATTGGTGTGGGAAACAAAGAATGAAAAGATTTATTCTTACAATGTAATGTAAATTAAGTATAAGACATTGAAATTTTGTATCATGTGGTGGATGTACCGAGATATAATATCGAGGTATCCCTATGTATATCATTAAAAATGAGAATCAAGCCATGAGAAGTTATAAATACCTATTTAGTTCAATTTCCTACGATAAGGACATGTTCCATGCAGTTTAATGTCTTGCGGTAGTAAATTAGGTCAATCGACATGAATGAAGATGGACCATTTGGATATCCACGCAATTTTGCATCATGCAGTGAGGATGTGATCTATATAGTTTAACATCATGTGGTTACGACATGAGGTGTTGTGTAGTTTAACATATTCCTACCAAGACACAAGATTTTGTAAAATTTAATATAGTACTACTGGGATGAGAGGTGCTTGATGGAAACTATTAAACATATTTCTTGATAAACATCTCATTGGTAGGGGGTGTGACTTGTTCTCCATCCATTATGGCTAGTGAGTACGCTCTGTTATGGTAGACTATTTTTATGATGTATGGCCCATCCCATTTCAGTTTAATCTTTATAGGATTCCTTCCTGGTATTATTATGGTCCAAATATCCAACAATAGACCTCCTTTAAGGAATGAATGGAGGAACACCTTTTTATTAAAGAATCATGAGATCAAATTTTGATGGATTTCATGTTTGTGTCATGTACACAACCTCTTATAATCAAGACACTCTAATTCATCTAGCCACTTTGGCGATTTCTCATCATGTCATTGTTTTCCAAAAAAAGAAATTTTGGGAAGAGGAATCTAGGATTCTATGAGTAAATACTTTTGGAATTTTACACCAATGAGTATGAAATTTCTTGTGTAGTGGTACACATGGTGGTACAGTAGGCCCATTAAGAACAGAGGGGTTTTTCTGGCCAATAATTATTATCCTTGAACACTATATTCTGAAGTATATTTGATATATTCTTGTTTATGCCTTGTTTCTAACCATTTTACACTTCATGATAGCAAGATGATTGACCAGTATCGATATTGTATTCCTAGTATAGTTTCTTTAACTCCAGAGAGCATAAGTTGGTGTCGTTATCAATCAATATTGATTGAGGGAATCTAAACCTCGTGATGATATGGGGCATTATCATGTTTATAATGTTCATTGTTGGAATTTTTTATTGGTATTGCCTCATACTCATTGGAAAGGATTTCGGTAACAGTACGGACGTACATGAACTTATTAGGTGTTGGTGAGGGATGTTTCCCATCACTATCCATTCCCTAAATAGAAAAAATCTTAGAATATTTTACTATATATAGAAATTCAAGTGGATGTTTTACAGTTTTTTCATTGATTTGGAAGACATGAAATTTCCTAGAGAATTTCACGTAGTCTTGAATCATGGTATGAATGTAGTAACCCAACCTCCAGGTTTTTTGGGAGATAATTGTTCGATATTGGTGAGCACTACAGGAGTTGGCATTGACTTCTTACATGATGTAATGAATATATCCTTTTACTATACATCTATAGAGGATTCCATCAAATACACGCTGGTAGATAGACTTCTTATCATTTGGAAAACTCTACCTATTAATGCTCATTGCATAATGTCTAATCTATTCCCTTATAGCTCAAACTGTTGAGAGTGTCCCATTTTGGAGATAACTGATTGTGGTCTGCATCCATCTAGGGGTGGATATCTACTCATCATGCTCTAGGGGTCGTGTTGATCTGATTTATATCTTCTATATCACATATGATAAAGTATTTAGCTATTAATTTGTTCGTGATGTAGAAGATTGCTTCCTCATGATCCGGATCATTCATGACTATGGATGCATTATCCAACACATCAATGGGAGTATTATGTTGTAGAGTGAAATGATGAAATTTAGTCTCAAAATGGAATTCTTTCATCATTCCCCTAACATATCAAGTGATAGGGGATATTCTTTCCTTTTTGATGGAATATTCATCATTGATCTACTTTATCACATGTTCTGAATCCCCTTTGATATTCGTATTGGCTATTTGTAGCATTAGATCTAGTTCCAACCCAATGATGATGGCTTGGTATTATTCCTCATTATTTGTGTAGCCATATGATTGTGAGAACCAGTAGGTAAAAAATACTTTGTCTAGTGAGACAAACACAATCCCTAATCCAACCCGATTGAGTCTTAGGTTTTCCATCCTTTTTCCAATAATACTTCAAGAGGAAACCACACAATACATCTCCCATATATGTGTAGTTTCATTGGAATATCAAGCCTCCCCATCTAAAATCTTGGTGTCCAGTGGTGTATTATATGTGGTAAGATGTGATGTGAGGAAATAATCTAGTGATTTCCATGTCAATGATTTAAATGTTACAAAATGAATTTCATGTTACCAATGATTTGTAAGAGAAGTTTAATATGAGAGACTAGATAGAAATCATGGTGATGAATTTAATGCCTCATATTTTTCACCATAAAGATCAGTGCAAGGAATTTATTTTTGACATCAAAGTATCGAGTCTCAGTACCTAGCATTGTTCGGACGCAGTAGTAGATATTGTTCTCACTTCCACTATATATTTTCTATGTGAGGATAGTTCTTGGGGAGTATTCCATAGAGTCCACTAATACGATAAGCGGCCTCACTTACAAGGATGGAATAAAAACATGTGGGTCAAGAAAATATTGCTTGATACTTTCAAATTATTCTTTTTATTCATCATCCCATTGATAAAAGATTCCCATCTTTATTACCTCAGTAAAGGGGTGTGATTTCCAGCCAGGTTGGCTATAAAACATTGAATGGAATCATGGTTTTGTTGGATCCCACTCAACTCATTGAGATTGTTGGGGGTGACATTGATAAAATAGCATTGATATTTTCTGATTCATCCTTAATGTTGTGGTGGTGTACCGGAAAGCCACAGAAATTAGAGATGTTACCCTAAAAGATAATTTTAGCGGCTTCATCATAAGACTGTGTTGTCACCGATTGGAAAAGAATTTAGGGATATCCATTTATTGATCACATTTATGTCAGGATTTTACCACTAGTTCATTAACTTAACATTCAATTATTATTCCCAGGAATGGATTAAATATATGATCCATGGTGCATTGATAAGTTATTCTAGTATTATTTATGAAAAAGAGAATGGCCAGATAGAAAAAGATCCCCCAATTCCCTTTGAAGGTGATTGATTCTTCACCTTCAGGGGTCATATTTTTCTAATTGTACCCTGAATACTCGCCTATAAAAAAGGCCTTGGAATCCAATAGTTTCATCGAAAAAAATATTTGTGATGGTTAATGGGAAATTGCCTTTTGGTCCATGCTTATTAAGATATATGAAATCAAGGTAGACCACAATCTTCTCATTATTTTTGTTGATAGGAACTATGTTGGAGATCCATATTGGATATTTAATTTCTTATAAATTTTTTTCTTTGGTCATTTTTTCGACTTCCTCCTCTACAATGGTGGAATGAGAGGGGCACATTATTCTATCTTCCAGCTTAAATCCTCATCGATAACTAGTAAACCTGAGATGGTGCATAGCCACATCTTTGTTTAGTACCCTAATTTATATAGAGTTAATAATGAAAAAATATGAGTGATGCTTCATAAATTTAGTATACATCTATTTCTATTTGAGGTTCACATAGGAACTAATCAGTGCAGTCCGTGGGTCATCTTCTACTCCCAGATTAACCTGGTTGATCTCATTAATGGCAGTGGGGACTTATTCCTAGAATGTGGGAGGGGAGTTACTAAGTTCATCCACTTCTTCTTATATATATATATATATATGATTTAATGATTGGATTATAATAAATATATGTAAATTTGGGGTCATATCTATCACTGTCGAGGAGAGAGAGTCCATGAGAAGAGAAATTATCATCTCCCACTGCTTGTTTCATTGCATAGAAATTCCATAACTAATTTCCTTTTACACAGTTTCATGGGAATGTGATGGATTGGAACTCTATGACCAGTTTTATCACCTCAAATTTATTTGTGGGGAGAAGATAGTCACTATCAAACATACTCTAGGGAAATGTCAGGGTGGTCCCCAAGAAATTGGCGGCAATGACCTGGATGTCATCATCCACCATTGGCTATTTTACATCCCTTTTATTGAAACATGCTTCATAGTATTTGGATCCACAAGTCTCCACGGGAAACTATTGTCTTGTAGTTTGTTGGCCTTTCCATTGAAGGGCCATTTCAAACAATGATAGAATTTTTATGATGCTTCTATGTTACAATGGATCCAAGACCACTTTATAAGGACATTGTATATGGTGTCTTTCTAGATGACCATAAACTCAACATCAGAACAGATATCCCCAAACATATCTTCAATCATGATCTTCTGGAGAGGTCTTTTATAGTTCTTACCATACCCATGAATAGTCATCATTTTTAGAAAAATGTCCCCTTCACTATATCAAAAATTAAACAGGGTTTGAACTAGTTTGAGGTTGATCCCGTAAACAGTATCAATTAGAGCCCTTCAGACATTAACATTATTGAGTACTCCGAAAAAATATAGGGGACTGATATTACCTTGTATGACTTCTTTCTAATCCTGGTCAATTAATGAGATGGAAACACAATATTCTATAGGCATGGTCTACACTCGATAAACCTCTACCACAACGAATTATGAATCAAAGTTCAATGAGATCCTAAGGGCTTTGAAAAGTTCCTCACCTAGTTCTATTAAAATATGTATCATATAAAGTATTGAGAGCATGGCTAGGAAAAACACAATCTCTTTGAAAATGACAAACATTTCTGCCAAGGGACGTTGATTTCAGAAGTGGATCTGATCATTGAAATATAGCCAAGGAGAATAGGCATTTGATATGTATAGGATTTGTGCTTGTTCAATGATCATGGTATCATCTAATTCTCGTGGAGGATTTTGGGTTGTCCTACCATGTTATCTGGGTTGATGAGACAATAACACTCATACTAGGAAGTCATGTAAGAAAACTAGGAATGTGTGATTGCTAAAGGGTTCAGGGACACATACCTGCTACTATTGGTCCTAATAGAGTACTTACCAATGGGTCTCAATTACATATAGGACCTATGTGGGGACATGACAAAAATATTGGGTCTGAAAATGCATGTGTTTTCCCTGTATCCTTGGTTTTTGAACATGTGGCATCCAATTCGCCAATTTGGTGTGGGGAAATCATACTTGGAAGCATATTCATCACTACAGAATGTGTCTTCCAAGTGTATCATTTATATAGAACAAATTATGATATATTCATATAATGGGGATTCTATTTGGTGGGATATTTCCCATCCTACACATGTTTCAGGGAAGAAATATGCATGAGTTAGTGATTTTGTTGAAGAATAATATGAATCCTCCAATTCTATTTCTCCCTCTTTATTATGGTTAATTCCAACATTGGGAGGAATATATTATGTGACATTTTAGGGGGGGGGGAGAGCTATTTTGGGTATCTACTGTTGTTCTCCCAGGGTATCTTGAGCATGGTCACCCATTCTTTGAGTCATCTAGTGCCAAACATCTGTCCATGCCTAGCCGAAAATTTATCACAATCACCCTCTTCTTATGACTAGGAAAGTTTTATGATGTCCACCTATTTTGAGGATTTATCTAACACCAATTATAGATCACTAAGTATGTATTAAAAGTACTTTTTATGGTTTAGAAAACCTAGATTTTCACAAATCAACATGACAGGGATCTAGACACAACTACCCCATGATCACCTCTAATAGGTTGGGGTTAGGGACCAGTTCCAAGAACGAATTACAAAAACATTGGATGTATTTTACTTAAGACCCTTCATTCACACACAAAACTCAAAACCTATATAATGTTGAAATTTAAAAAATGAAATCATTTCATGAATACATCTATAATCATACAACCTGAGTATGAAAAAGAGTACTGAATAACATAAAAAGGGTTCAAATACAAGCCCAAAAAACTGAAAAGTAAACTCCCACCGGATCAAATGGAGGGAACTTATTTCTAATAAAACACTAGTATACAACTCTGTCTGTGTAGACCATGCTAGCTCTACTAACTCACAGTCCGCCGATTAATCCACCAAAAGATTTATTGTCTTCATAATACAAGATAAGTGTTGGTAGATCCCATGGATGGGTGAGTATAAAAATACCTAGTATTAAACCCCAAAATCACAAAGCACAATTCATCATGAGTAATTGTGATCTATACACAGTTATATGTATACAACACATTTAATATGAATATAAATATATACTCAACAAATACACAGAGACTCAGAGTAAATATTTCCACGGTAAATCCATATACAGATTGATACTTGAATGTTACATACAACACTCATCCATGATACTGAACTCCAATATCTATAATCCCACTAAATAAACTCATCATATAGGTCACACTAGTTAGGTTGAGTCAAAAATTAAATTGAGAGGGTTCATCTAATATATACACTTGATTGGACTACTCCTCAATGGAAATATCATATCTCGATACACATATATCATTCAATGACCAAGGATCACTGGAAGGACAAAATAACATATTTTAAAAACCTCTTAAATAGTGGATTCATGGACATGTATTTGTGGTCACATCAATTCCAACAAATTCCATATAATTTATCATTAAGAGAAATGAAGATCTCTTCAAGCCTCTTGAAGGGATACATTATCCAATCTATTAAGTTAGTAGTCAAATCGGTCAGAGACAAATCACTATAGAATGAGGGTACATTCCCACACTACACATGTAAAACCTGGAAATTTCAAGGAATTGTTTTTAAATACTTTGTAATTTTACGAGACTATAGCTTCTGACAACACTTGATTCTGAGGCCCGGTGTGCCCAGAATCAATTTTTGAAGCATAGCTCGGGTATGTTCAGTGAACGCATGAGTGGGTTTTTCTATATTTTGAAACATTGCTTGGAATTGAAATCCGAGGGAACCGATGAACTCGCAATGCCAGTAATTGCTTAAGGGGACCTTTACCATAGTTGTGTTTTCACGGGAAAAGAGGTAAAAAATTGTGGATTAAATGAGAAGTGAATAAAATTGTGGAACAATTTTTTTTTTATATCTAAGGTGGTTTTATCCTACATGGGGGAGTTAGGGTGGGACGCACTAGCACCTAACTACCCATGTGAGGATAAATGTGAGGTGGGGCCCATACGAGCCCCAACCCTTCACATTCCCTAAAACTCTTTAAACCCCCTCTTAATTTTTGTAAACTCCTCATTACTTGTGAAACCTTTCCACCTCCTCTCTCTCTCCCCCTTAACTCTTGCCAACATACATTAATCAATAAATTGAACCACTTCAATTAATTAATTAATTGTTTTGAAATATAAAATTTTGAATCCATGGCATGATTAAATAAAATAAGGAGAAGCCTTATTTTATTTTTGGTTGGCTGGTTGTGTTGAGATTTTGGGGAGAGAGATCTTGAGTTTCGAAGAACGCTTAATCTCTTTTGTTTAAGAACACCATCTCTCCGATGAAGAACATCGACTTGGTGACCCCGGATTCTCCATCCACTTATTCCTCTATGACAAGGGAGTAGACACCGACGTGGGATCTTAGAAACAACGTCTCGCCTTATAATCTTCTCTCCGTGATAAAAGGGGAGACACTGCTTCCTCCTCGGGCACCTTCTGTCTTCGATTATGGAACCTCAACCAGCGACACCGTCTTCTACGATGCCCGACGTTCGATATCTTTTGTTGAGGTAGGGGTTATTTTTTGTTCAAGTCTTTATCATCATTCTTCATTGCTTAAGGTTTGGCCGCATGATATCGTCATAACGGGAGGAGATTGGACCACACAAACATGGTCGATTCTCCTCCCCTCTATATTGTTAATCTTCGTTAATGTTGGAGGCAGAGGCGCGCGGTGCCGTTGCACCGTGCGGTGATCGGCAGGGAACCGCGACCATGCAAGGCGGCGACGAAGGCGGCACGGTGCCATTGCACTGCTCAGAGACGTCGAGGGCTACGGACGGAGCGGGCCAGAGCGGTGGTGTGCGGCGTCGTCGCGCCGTGCCGAGCAGACCGAGGAAGGCCATGGCCGGAGCAGGCCATGGTGGAGGGGCATGACACCGTCACGCCGCGGCCTAAGGCCATGGCGGACCAGCAGGGGCGGCCAGCCAAGCCGTCCATCGGCGTCTCCCGGAGGCGGGACCCCTTCTGGGTCCTGCGATAGCTCACAAACCGGCCGGCCTTTATGACCGACCATTACCCGAAAACCGGGGGGTGTAACCCCCCCGACCTGTTTCTAGGTTGGACCCCACTGGGTCTGACGTTTCCAAAAATAGGGGGTCGCGCCCCCTTTGCATCCCGCTTGGCCAACGACCGAGTCGCGACCAGCTTTCGAGCCAGGCCGCAGGCCGCACGGGCCGGGCCACCCGTAGGCCACGCGGGCCGAGCCGGACGGGCCGCGCCAGTAGTGCCGGCCATGCCCAAACGAGATGGACCCGGACCTGAGTCAGTTCGACCCAGTTCGGGCCGACCCAGGGGGTGTTGGGCCAGGTCGGACCGGGCCCAGACCCCCTATTTTTTGGAACGTTTCGATTAAACGGATATATCTTGAACTACAGACCTATGATTAATGCACCGTCTGTTGTGTAGGATTCCTTAGAACTAGATGGTCATTTTGGTATATTACAATTGAGGTTTCGGAATAGTTTGGTTTTGGACGGGTTGGTTCAAACCTGAAACCAACCGGGCCCCTGGGACGGAAAAGCCAATAACTCTCAGACCGGGCGTCCGATTGACGTGCCATCTTTCGCATTGAGTTTCTATTGACGAGACAAAACTTTTGGATACATAAAATATGGACCTTGTGACATTTGATGAATCTAACCCTTGACTTGTGGAGCGGATCCTCCCGAAATCGAGCGTGTTGTGTGCGGGAACCCTAGAGCTGGCTACGACTGCGACGACGATGGCGACTATACTTGGATCCTATGTGGGTTCGGCAGTGAGGAGAACTGTACTTGGATCCTCCGTGGGTTCGACAGCGATGAAGACTATACTTGGATCTTACGTGGGTTCAACAGCGATGATTACTGTACTTGGATCCTACATGGGTTCGGCAGCGATGACTTCTGTACTTGGATCCTATGTGGGTTTGGCAGGGAAGATGATTCAGAGCCTACATCTATCATCTACACCCCTCTTTGTGAGTATTATACCTATATGAGATGAGTCTTGAATTTCAGTCATTATCATCGATATGATTGACTTGCTTTCCTGTGTGGACTGGGTTGTGCTTTTCTGTGTGGATTGGTTTGTTCTTGGGCTCGTGAGTTGGAGACGAACTGGAATTGATGACTTAGGTATATGTATGGTCATATACCTAAGTATAGTTGGTTGATACTTTTTGTTTGTATATTTCCTTGTGGTTTTTCCTTTATGGATTTTGGGAGACCTTGGGGGGTCTCGGGGTCCCTACTGAGTATCGTATACACACCCCTACACGGGCTATGCCTGCACTACATTGTGTTGGATGTAGACGACAGATAGCACTGATCGAGGTGGAGTCTTGTGGATTGGGATGGTACCTGGAGGTAGACCACTTTGCGGGATGTACACGGAGCGGACGGTTGGACCCGAGGAGCTAAAGAGACCATTTGTACCCACCCTTCAGGTGGGATATCTGTAGGATGACTCAGTGGTTGTTGGTTTACTTTACTGCAGCTGTTTTTTCTTTCCTGTTGTATTGTACTTTCAGTTGGGTTTGTATTCTGGCCCATTTACTTTCCATCACTTACTTTTGTACTCAGTTAACTTAGGGTTTACTTCAGCTTTCATACTCTGTTGTGTTTTTTTATTTATATAAATGCAATGCCTTCCATTTTATCGGGATTTTCACCTTTGGTGCTAGTCGCCAGCCCCTGGCCTATGGAAGGCAGGCTTGGGGTAGTCACGGCACGGGCCCCAAGGATGGGTCGTGAAAAATTGGAATCATAGGAGTCGGTTCTACTGTAGAACTTAGGACTCCGATAATTTCTTCCTGTGAAGCAATAGTGTTAAGGGTATTGAGTGTGGTTATCAGTCCAGGGAGTCCAGTGTTGGTGCGGCGACCGACGTATCCATACACCAGGACCATGACTTCTGATTTCTGACTTAGTGCATGAAAACATTGATTGCATGTGTGTTTCAAAGGTTTTCCTTGTGATTAATTTGTGTCAGCTCACCAGGTATATTGTACTAACCGTGGTGCACCTATTACTTTTCATGATGGCCCCATGAAGGCAGCCAGTTAGGGTTTCAAGCCACGTGTGAGATGGCAGCCCACCGAGCGACGAGGCCTCGGTGCAGGGCCCCATTACAGCAGAGGCACCAGCGGTACCTCTACCTGCTGGGCCACCGATACCACCAGCCCCAGCAGGGGAGAGTGCACGGAGCCTGAGTGCGTTGCACGAGTTTCAGTGACAGAGGCCACCCAGGTTCCACGGATATACAGACGCTCAGACAGTCGGGGATTGGCTGGAGGCTATCGTTCGAGTCTTCAGATTGGTAGGGACACCAGCAGATCTTTTGGTGATCCTTGCGACAAGTCTCCTGCATGCAGAAGTAGGTACATGGTTGAGCCTGATTCTCCAACTGCACGGAAAGGCATATCTACTTTGGAAGGACTTCGAGAGCCTCTTCCGCTCGGAGTTCGTTCCAGCCACCCTCTGTGTGTTGCGTATCTAGGAGTTACTACAGCTGCGGCAGGGCAGCATGACAGTAGCCCAGTACTCGGCGAGGTTTACCGACCTCTCGCCCTACTCCACAGACATGGAACGAGACCCATTCTTTCGGGCACGAACCTTCGAGCAGGGACTGAGGCATGATATTAGGGCTTTGATGATCTCCCTCCGCATTCCAACGCAGGAAGGAGTACTGGAGCGAGCGCTTCTTGTGTAGAGCTTCCTTACTGAGCCTACGCCAGCAGCGAGGCCTACCGCAGGGCGACACATAGCGGAGTCTTCTACAGCCCGCAGTAGACAGATGTTGTAGAGGTCCAAGAAGACCAGTCCATCAAGTGGGCAACCTCAGGATAATGGTTCAGAGGTGTGGGGAACATGCAGCAGAGCGATTCATACAAGAGGCATGCATTTATATGCATGCGGCGGGCAGGGCCACATGGATCATGACTGCCTGACCCGCCATGCATAGGAGCAGTAGACAGTTGAGGGACCACCCAGGAATAGGAAGAGGTTCAATCGTGGAGGTCTGCAGGGAGCAGGAGGACGAGGCAGAGGAGCTGGCCGAGTAGCAGGTGGTGGACGACACTTAGAGGCTCTACCACCACCACCACCAGGAGGTCCACCCCAACCATAGGGAGCTGGCGGACAGAGGCAGGCTCAGCTTTAGGCAGTGGAGGCTTACGACCATGGAACACTTGAGATGATTCGAGGTACTATCTGTGTCTACTCCACACTTGCTGCAGTTCTTATAGACAGAGGAGCGAGTCATTATTTCATTGCCGCTGCCCTTATTCGGAGCTTGGAGATTCCGACAGAGCTGTTGTCTTAATCTTTACTGCTAGAGACTCTTACGGTAGCAGACTCGACAATTACACACTGGTTCCGGCAGTGTGAGCTTACTCTAAGAGGCGAGAGCTTCGGATAGGATCTTCTTGTAGCACCGTCGAGGCCTTACAACTTCATCTTGGGTATGTACTGGTTATCTACAGTCCATGCCCAGATTGACTGTATTAGGCGCAAAGAGTGGTGTGTCCGCATAGATGGGAGTAGGTTCACCTTCACCGGCGATAAGGGAGCCTTTGCAGCACAGGATGGGCTTACGTAGAGAAGAGGGTAGCCAATCACACATCAGTTGTCTAGTATCATCCTCAGAGCGGTTGATGTGTGGAGTCCGAGTTTTCCTGTTGTGGTGGATCAGCATGCAGACGTTTTCCCTAAAGACGTTCCAGGACTACCTCCTCGCAAAGAGGTAGACTTCTATATTGACATGTACCCTGGGACAACCCCTATATCTACTCCAGCATATCAGATGGCTCCCACCGAGCTTCGTGAGCTATGGGTATAGTTGGAGGATTTGCAGGGAAAGGGATTCATCTGACCCAGTGTTTCACCATGGGATTCTCCGATTTTATTCGCCAAGAAGGCGGATGGTAGTTTACGACTATGTGTCGACTACCATTTCCTGAATTAGGTGACTGTAAAGAACAAGTATCCACTCCCTAGGATAGACAAACTCTTTGATCTGCTCAAGGGAGCACGATGGTTCTCGAAGATAGACCTCAGGTCAGGCTATCATCAACTCAGAGTTCGAGACGAGGATGTGCAGAAGACGACCTTCAGGTGTCGGTATGGCCATAATGAGTTCTTGGTTATGCCTTTCCATGTAACCAATGCTCCAACAGTGTTCATGAGTCTCATGAACAGGATCTTCCAGCCTTACCTTGATCGATTTTTCATAGTCTTCATCGACGACATTTTGATTTACTCGACTACTGACGAGGAGCATGCCTACCACTTGCGGGTTGTACTGGACACAATCTGAGAGCACCAGCTTTATGGTAAGCTATCGAAGTGTCAGTTCTGGATTTGAGAGGTCAAATTCTTAGGCCATGTCATCTCTGAGGCAGTATTTGTGGTGGATCCTGCGAAGATTAAGGTAGTACTTTATTGGGAGCCACCCATGAGTGTGACGGAGGTGCGGAGTTTCCTAGGCCTGGCTGGGTACTTTCAGAGATTTGTGCCTGACTTCTCCAGAGTTGCAGCACCACATTCATCTTTGACATAGAAATGGAAACCCTTCATGCGGTCATATAGATGTCAGCAGAGCTTCTAGGAGCTGAGACAGATATTGACCAGTGCACCCATCTTGAGGCTACCGGAGGTGGGCGTAGGGTACGTAGTTTACTGCGATGCATTAGGGATCGAACTCGGGTGTGTCCTGATGCAGGATCAGGCAGTGATCACTTATGGTTCACAATAGTTGAGTCATCATGAGCAGAACTACGCTACCCATGACCTGGAGTTAGCAGCAGTGGTCTTCTCCTTGAAGATGTGGTGGCACTATCTGATGGGTGAGCGCTTTACAGTCTACTCTGACAACCAGAGTCTCAGGTACATCTTCTCACAGAAGGACCTGAACCTGTGACAGTGGTGATGGCTTGAGTTACTCCAGGACTATGAATTTGAGATAGTCTATACTCCTGGGAAGGGGAATGTAGTAGTTGATGCTCTCTACAAGAGATCGGGAATTCAACTACTTGGAGAGGCGACAGAGCAACTAGCCACGTTGCATATATCCTTCATGGATAAGGATGGAGTAGCCTTTCTACAGGCACTCACAGTCACTCCTCCACTACTTCAGTGGGTCATAGATGCACAACGTGGGGATGTTGACTGTGAGACGCGACATGCATAGATATCCATAGGACATGCACCTGATGGACTTTCTGTAGGAGGAGAGCATGTCATCCTCTTCAGGGGATGTACCATGGTACCAGTTGAATTACCGGAGGAGGTGCTGAGGGAGTTTCACACTTCCCCTTCGGCGGTACATCTAGGAGTAGCGAATATGTACCGGGATCTCAGACGACAACACTGGTGGATGGGTATGAAGAAGGTTGTGGAAGAGTTTGTTTCATGATGCCTCACCTGTCAGCAGGTGAAGGTGGAGATCCAGGTACCGACATGTTTGGTACAACCCGTAGAGGTTCCAGAGTGGAAGTGGGATGATATATCTATGGATTTCGTGACGGGGCTTCCACATACTTCCAGAGGACATGACTCCATTTGGGTGATCGTCGAACGACTCATGAAGTTGGCCCACTTCCTACCTATCAGAGAGCAGGGATCAGTGGAGAGCTTGGGACGCCTCTACGATCAAGTGATTGTGCGGTTTCATGGTGTTCCATCTTCCATCATCTCCAATCGAGATGATTGTTTTACTTCCTGGCTTTGGAAGGGGATGTAGGAGGAATTTGGGACGCAGCTACGCCTGAGCACCGCCTTTAACCCTCAGACGGATGGCCAGACAGAGAAGACCATTCAGACTCTTGAGGACATGATTCGTGCATGTGTCCTCAACTTTGGTCACAGCTAGGAGGATCACCTACCCTTGGTGGAGTTTGTATACAACAACAGCTACCACTCCACCAATGGGATGACACCATACGGGGAACTGTATGACCAACCATGCAGATCACCTCTGTGCTGGACTGACCCTGGGGAGTTATCACTCATAGGACCAGAGATGGTTCAGGCTATGACAAAGAAGGTGCAGACCATCCAAGAGCGGATGGAGACTGCACAAAGCAGACAAAAGTACTATGTTGATAGGAGGCAGATACCACTGGAGTTTGAGGATGGCAACCACGTTTTCTTATGGGTCTCAACTTGACATGGATTACGGAGATTTGTCCGGGGCGACATGTTATCTCCGCACTTGATCGGATCATTCCAGGTCCTTAGCAGGGTAGACGAGGTGGATTACTGCCTGGACCTTCCACCTCAGTTGCACCGGGTGCATGACGTCTTCCACGCATCTCAGCTGAGGAGATACGTGAACGACCCGACACATATCATCGATCACGAGGAGCTGGAAATCGATGACTGGGATACATTCACGGAGGTTCTGGTGGAGATCGAGGATCGAAAGGAGCATGTCCTATATGGAATGTCGATTCCTCTGGTGCGCATTCGTTGGAAGCACGAGAACCTCTAGGAGAGCACGTGGGAGTGGGAGGCTTAGATGCGTGCACAATACCCTCATTTGTTTCCCTAGTTTATGATGTATCTTTATGGGGACGTAAATACCTGAGGTGAGAGTAATGTAAAGACCCGGAAATTTCAAGGAATGTTTTTTAAATACTTTGGAATTTTACGAGACTGTGGCTTCTAAAAGCACTTGATTCTGAGGCCCGGTTTTCCTGGAATCAATTTCTGAAGCTTAGCTCGGGTATGTTTAGTGAACGAACGAGCGTGTTTTTTTATCTTTTGAACCGATGCTTGGAATTGAAATCTGAGGGCACCGATGAACTCACAACACCGGTAATTTCTTAAGGGGACCTTTACTATAGTTGTGTTTGCACGGGAAGAGAGGTTAAATTTTTTGGATTAAATGATAAGTGAATAAAATTATGGAACAATATTTTTTAATATCTAAGGTGGATTTATCCTACATGGGGGAGTCAGGGTGGGACCCACTAGCACCTAACTACCCATATGAGGATAAATGTGAGGTGGGTCCCATACGATCCCCAAACCTTCACATTCCCTAAAACTCCTTAAACCCCCTCTTAATTTTTGTAAACTCCTCATTACTTGTGAAATCTTTCCACCTCCTCTCTCTCTCCCTCTTAACTCCTTCCAACACACATTAATCAAATAATTGAACCACTTAAATAAATTAATAAAGTGTTTTGAAATTTAAATTTTTGAATGCATGGCATGATTAAATAAAAAAAAGTGAATCCTTATTTTATTTTT
Source organism: Viscum album (assembly GCA_963277665.1). Classification (NCBI taxonomy): domain Eukaryota; kingdom Viridiplantae; phylum Streptophyta; class Magnoliopsida; order Santalales; family Viscaceae; genus Viscum; species Viscum album. The sequence continues at coordinate 619,533,071 of OY728150.1, read as the reverse complement.
GGTTGGCTTGTTGTGTTGAGATTTTGGGGAGAGAGATCATGAGTTTCGAAGAATGCTTCGTCTCATTTGTTGAAGAATGCCAACTCTCCGACGAAGAACATCGACTCGGTGACCCAGGATTCTCCATCCCCTTCTTCCTCCACGAAAAGGGAGGAGACAATGACGTGGGATCTCTCAAACGATGTATCACCTTATAATCTTCTCTCCGTGACAAAAGGGGAGATACCGCTTCCTCCTCGGGTGCACTCCGTCATCGCTTACGTAACCTCACCCCGCGACACCGTCTTCCGCGACGCCCGACGTTCGATATCTTTTATTGAGGTAGGGGTTATTTTTTGTTCAACTCTTTATCATCATTCTTCTTTGCCTATGGTTTGGCCGCATGATATCATCGTAATGGGAGGAGATCGGACCGCACAAACATGGCCGATTCTTCTCCCCTCTACTTTTTTAATCTTCGTTAATGTTGGAGGTGGAGGCGCGTGGTGTCGTTGCACCGTGCGGTGATTGGCAGGGAACCGTGACCATGCAAGGCTGCAGCGAAGGCGGAGTGGTTCTGTTGCACCATGCAGAGATGTAGAGGGCCACGACTGGAGCGGGCCACGATGGTGGTGTGCGGCGCCATCACGCCGCGCCGGAGAGACCGAGGAATGCCGCGACCGGAGTGCACCGTGACGGAGGGGCGCAACACCATTGCGCCGTGCCGGGGAGATGAGCTGTGGACTAAGGCTATGGCGTACCAGTAGGGGCGGCCCGCCGAGCCGGCCTCCGGCGTCTCCAGGAGGCGGGACCCCTTTTGGGTCCCCCTAAAGCTCACAAATTGGATGACCTTAATGGCCGACCGTTACCTAAAAACCGGGGGGGTGTATCCCCCCCCAACTAGCTACTAGGGAGGACCCCACTGGGTTTGCCAATTCCAAAAACTAGGGGTCGCGCCCCCTTTGTGTCTCGCTTGGCCAGCAGCCGAGCCGCAGGCCTCACGGGTCGGGCCAGCCGCAGGCCACGCGGGCTGGCCCGGCCGCACCCGGCCGAGCTGCGCCTTGCCAGGCCAGGCCGAACCCGGACCCGAGTCGGGTCGACCCAGTTCGGGCTGACCTAGGGAGTGTTGGGCCAAGTCAAACCAGGCCTAGACCCCCTATTTTTTGGAATTTTTCGATTAAACAAATATATCTTTAGATATGGACCTCTGGTCGAAAAACTGTCAGTTTCATAGGATTCCTTGGAACGAGACGGTTGTTTCGGTATATTACACTTGAGGGCTCGACGAAGTTTGGGTTCGGCCGGGTTGGTTCGAACCCGAAACCAACCGGGCCCCTGGGATTGAAAAGCCAATATCTCTCAGACCGGGCGTCCGATTGACGCATCATCTGTCACATTGAGTTCTTATTGACGAGGCAGAACTTTGGGATACATCAAATCTGGACCTTGTGACAGTTGATTAATTGAACCCTTGGCTCGTGGAGCGGACTCTCCCCAAATCGAGCGTGCTGTGTGCGGGAACCCTAGAGATGGCTGCGAGTGCGACAACGATGACGACTGTGCATGGATCCTACGTGGGTTCGACAGCGAGGATGACTGTACTTGGATCCTCCATGGGTTCGGCAGCGATGACGACTGTACTTGGATCCTACGTGGGTTTGGCAATGATGGTTACTGTACTTGGATCCTACGTGGGTTCGGCAGCGACGAATTATGTACTTGGATCCTACGTGGGTTCGGCAGGGAAGATGATTCATAGGAAACATCTATCATCTCCTCACCTCTTCTTTAGTAGTATACCTGTGTGAGTTGAGTCTTGACTTTCAGTCATTATCATCGATAAGATTGACTTTCTTTCCTGTGTGGACTGGGTTGTGCTTTCCTGTGTGGACTAGGTTATTCCTGGGCTCGTGAGTTGGAGCCAAACTGGAATTGATGACTTAGGTATATGTATGGTCATATACCTAAGTAGAGTTGGTTGATACTTTGCGTTTGTATCTTTCCTTGTTGTATTTCCTTAGTGGATACTGGGAGACCTTCGGGGGTCTCAAGGTCCCTACTGAGTATCGTATACTCACCCCTGCACGGGCTATGCCCGCACTACGTTGTGTTGGATGAAGATGAAAGACCTAACTGATCGAGGTGGAGTCTTGTAGAGTGGGACGGTATCTAGAGGTGGACCACTTTGCGGGATGTACACGGAGCGGACGACCGGAACCGAGGAGTTGAGGAGACCATAGGTACCCACCCTTTAGGTGGGATATCCGGAGGATGACTCAGTGGTTGCTGGTTTACTTTACAGCAGCGGTTCTTTCTTTACTGTTGTGCTGTACTTTCAGTTGGGTTTGTATTATTTCCCATTTACATTCCAGCACTTACTTTTGTACTCAGTTTACTTAGTGTTTAGTTCATCTTGTGTACTCTTTTGTGTTTGTTTACTTATATAATGTCAATGCCTTCCATTTTATCGGGATTTTCACCTTTGGTTCTAGTCGCCAGCCCATGGCCTATGGAAGGCGAGCTTGGGGTTGTCACGACATGGGCCCCGAGGACGGGTCGTGACAACACATATCATCAGAAAATTGTAGAGGTGTCACCCTTTTTGAAAGGAAAGAGATACTATTCTAAACCCTCATAGGAAATAGGCCAATAGAACACACTCAAATAATAAAAGTCAAAGGGATAAAAAACAAGATCTCAAGGAAGATGAGATAATGATAAATATCAATCCAACCTATCCTAAATGAATTACATAGAGTTTCTGTGTGGGTAGATGGTGTGTCTCACTACGTCTAGAACTACTTGTGTCTCGGTCTAGAAAAATCCCAACAGACACACAAGGATCATCATTATTCTGAAAGGCTAATACATAATTCCACATATATTACTCTTTAAATGACCTCATATTTTTGAATGGATTGGACCATTGTGATCCTCATGAAGAAATGCTGATGATTGGCTATTCACTTTCCCACCAAAAAAATACGGATGAAAACTTCACTTTTCACCATATAATGAATGAATGATGCTTGATGGGCTTGAAACACATATCCAAAGTAGGTACCCAAAATTTGTCTTGAAACATCATCCTCAATTTCACAGTCATGATATCACATACAGTTTATAGATTCAACATCTTATGATGAATAAAAGTATGATACAATATTCTACAACAAAAACAACAACAATAATAATAATAGGCACTTTCTAGACCCGTGCAATGAGCCTAGATTAAATATCCTTCATTGGTCTTCAAATGACCATCTAAATGTCTAAATCATGATTTCTAGGAAATCACTTCAATCCAACACCACAAAAAAAAACATAAGTCTGAAATAATATTTTATTAAAAATACAAAATAATAATTTAATGTATTGTTAATATATATATTTATATATTAAACCTTTTTGGGAAGAGATATACACTCCTCTCCCAAACATAAGGTTTCACTCCCCTCATGAGGTTCCACCCCACTATTATTAGCATGTGGTATTATTATTATTATTATATAATAAATAATAATATCAAATTATTGATGAGGGAAAATGAAAAATGATTTCAATAATTTCATCTTCATCAATCATGTCACACTTGAGGGTGAAACAAACTCTCCTTTACCTCTCATTACCTTCTTGCAATGACCCATAATTAATTATATTGAAAAAAATATTATCATTTTTATTTTATATAACTACAATAATATAAAATGAATGATCTCCTTATTTTAAGGCCCAGATTGCACCCCTCTATTTTTTTTTTTAAATTTTTTCTTTTTTTATTTACACCATTTTTATATTGTTATTATTATTAGTAATAATAAAAACACACCCACACATCCTAGGTCTTGGGAACTCACCCATCCTCCCTGAAACTAGGAATGATCATTTCCAGGCCTTTTACGAATCTCTGAAACTCAATCCCATGCTCCTGACCATGATCTATTGTATCGAAGATGGAACACACAGTGATTTATACTTCCAGGTATCATTGAATCACTTGTCAAGAGATTACCAATAATGAACACAAAGAACAAAGAGAGAAACCCATGTAATGAAAATTGAGTCCCAATCAATGATTGTGTTCATTTAGACATCACTAATAGAATCCAATGAATAGGTTTTCTAAAAAAACAATAATAAATGATAATAAATATATTTCAAATTCATAGATATAAGAGGAGAAATGAATTATTAGAAAACCCAAAAGAGATCGATCAATGAGTTAATTTTTTAAATCATTAATTCACATTATTCTCATATTTTAAATGAAGATTAAACCATAAAGAAAGAAACTTCACTAGATTTGGATCAATAAATGGCACAAAGAGATCTCACGTAATGGTCATTTATGAGTTCCAAAATCAGTGTTGTAATTAGAATTCCTTACGATACTGCAATTATTGATCCATAATCCCGATGTCTTCCTATGTTCCCCCACTCTCTCCACTCAATTCTTTGGGTTATCAGGCTAACCCTAGAAATTAGTTATAAAAACATATTTATAGGGGGAAATTGTTCATTGCGCCAATAGAATACAATTAAAAATTATTTTTATATAGTTTTATTAATTGCACTCATGATAACATTATCACAAATGGCTTGAGCCGACAAAGGATATAAAGTACCTAGGTTAAAACAAGTGTTTTGAACTCAATGGTGTCTTTATATTTCAGATTTAGGGATCTATTTAAGAATGATTCCAATTTTTTTGGTAAAATACATGCATGTGATACTTATAATATTTAATATATTTAAAATTTTAATACTAGACATTCTCGGCCTTGGAATCCCAGGCCATCATATCACATAAATCCAGAAATATTCAAAGAAATATTCCAATTTCTTACTCAGAAAAAACTAGGTCATTCAATTATTCCATCCTTACATGATTTTCACCCTTTAAAATCACAACTAATACAAAGTTAAGTATATTGAGCTCTCAATTGGCTGTCCTAGTTCTTATGAGCTCTTCCAATGACTTCGTGTGCTATCACAAACACACACCCAAGTAAAACACTCTCCCACAAGGGTCTTTTTCCTATCAGTTCTCAATTTTGTCATCTCCTTATAAAAGGAAACTCCACTCCCAGTGCCCATCTCACCCAGTTAGATTTCACACAAAATGTTGGGAACATAATTCATCAGTTTTGGAATTTAGAGAACACTAAGAAAATCTAAAAATATTGTAGCCTTAAGGGTAAGTGTCATACCACCTCGCTATCCCAACACGAGAATAAGAAAAGAAATGACCTAATATTATAGAAGATAACAAACTACAATAGTTAAAACTTTGTAACTCTCCAATGGAAAAGGTCAACATCATCAATCCATGAGGACTCCTAAAGTTTAATGGGTAGTCTTCATCCTCCCTTGGATGGAATTTACCCTTTTACAACAAACACTTACACTAATACTAGGACCCACACATTATTACACATTGGGTCTGTAATGTTTAACATTTTTTTATAAGGTCACTTGTACATGGCCTAAAAAGGAATCTAAAACTCCATTCCAAACTACAACTAAGTCCCCAAATTATTCTCACATCCTCTCCCTAATCATTTCATGAAGAAAGCATATTCGTAAATGATGATCATTAAAGTAATTATACCAAATCTAAGGATCGTAAGAACACACAAGTGTCCTAACCACTCCATAAATCCTTGTAGTTTATCACTCATAGACATCTTATACAACAAGTCATTAATTTAGTAACCTGTTGAAACTATCTTGGATACACCACTGATGCCATGTTATCCTGGAAAATCCTCAGCATCACTAGATGTAATTATAAGGGAAAACAACCTCTCTATAAACTATTCTCACGTTGTGACCAGAACCACCATTCATCCTTAGGAAAATTATGATGTGATTCCCAACTTCAAGGAACTACATCAAGAATGTATCCAGTGGAGACCCAATCATGCAAGATCCACCTATCTGTTTTCTAAAGTCATTCCTCCCTAAATAGATATAGAATTGACGTGGTCACAATCATCAAATAGAGTTATATTGCACCATCCTTAACCCAAAAGGGACAATGTCAAAGAGAAAAACTATTCCTTCACCTCACACAACAACATGATATGGAAAACCTCATTGTGAGAATATTATACAATGCCCACACCCTGGGTAGATATTAATATCACACCATCCTAATATTTCCAGGGTCTACTATCACCCCCATTTTTTATAAAACATATCACAATAATTGGACCCTTTAATCTATAATTCGGTCCAAGAGAGCTATCGTAAAGACCCTGACCCAAGTAGCCCAGAGATGATGCCTTAATTTATTAAGTTGGGATATAAACATTGAATACATATCCCAAAGGACCAAATAGGTTAGAAATTATCTACAAACATATTAAATATATGAACATTAACTAACAACATTAAATGAAATGAAACATATCATATTCTTTTTAATAACACATAAACTCCTAGATTATTCCTTCAGGTCATTCACAATACACATCTTCACATCAGGGTGAAAAATAACACATAAAAAAGGGTTGATATCAGATGTTTAGTAAGGGTATGGAATACAATGGAAGCATAAATAAAAAATAATTCATGGTGAATTACTTACTACACATTCCGTTAAAATTAATCTCGAGCATAATATGAATGAAATATAAACCGATTAAATAATTGAATAAAAATACATAATTGTGGATATTATACTAGTCAAATAATCTCATGGAACATAAATTACTAGTTTCATAATGAGGGAATGAATAATTTAGGACATCATAACAATACCGTCAAGGCCTTGTGACAAGACCATGCATAAATGGGTAATAATCCAAACAAGTTTGTCTCAAGAGACCTATCGATGCACAGAGGGCTTGTAGTGGGACCCACCTGACACTTACTAAGTCCAATGAATTCCTCATATGAAAGGGGTCAAACATAATAAATATATACATTAATATCAAACCTAACATATTAAATGTAAATAACATTCCCCAATCATAAGACATAATCACTTACCTTTCATATTAATATGGTGAATGGTATCAAGATATAATACCAACAATCAAAATAATAATAAAACATTCATTAAAATACGCTAGATGATATCATTAAATATTAAACCTAATTAAACATAATAATAAAATAATATTTTCAAATAGATGAAAGTTCCCTTGTGAAATCATCAAGGAATTCTTGAGAGAAATACTCCCTTACTTTGAAAAGAAGCGTTCTTTTGGGAAAATAATTATATAAAACCAAAAGTGAAACAATATAGTCATTCCATAATAAAATGATAGATTTTATAAAAATAATTGTGGTTTAAAAAAGATTATATAGTTCACTTAAAAATAGGTAATAATTTTTACTTTAAACCGGGCTTGCTTATCAGGAGGAATTGAAAAAGATCATTATAAAACATGTAAATCCTCATAATGGAAAGAAGGATTAGGATTGGTAAACTTATATAAAACATTCAAATTTAATTTAGGAGTATAAAATAATATTATGTAACAATTGTAGTGGGGTAAATAAAGAGAAAGAAAAATCCTAAATGAAAAATAGAGATTCTGGGAGAAACTATTACTTAATGTCCGAAAGTGTTCTACACTTGAACTTAATGCGCTGGATAGTAAAATTAAATCAATTAATTAGTTAATTAAAAACATTATATACATGTATTGGATTCATTATTATTATATTAGGTTCATTTTGGGCCTTTTTTATGAGTGATAGTGTCTAATTTCATCGTTCACGAGCATTCATTTTCTTGGTTTCCTCGACTAGTTTTCCTGTTTAGGAGTAATGAAGTTCATGTAAAATGGGTATAATTCTCCAAAATTGGAACAATAAGTTATTAATGAAAAAAAAGATTTTTAATTGGTATTATGTTTTATTTTTTCCTTGTATGTGGATGAATTATTAGATAAAATGTTAAGGATAACAGTTTTGCAAAATTTTAGAGGTTTTTCGACCAATAAGTACTAGTTTTTTTCTATTATTTAATGTCATATATATTAGACTATTATAGAAAATTATATAAGTTATAATGAATATTTTATAATATAGTTAATAAATAAATTTTTTTCCTGACCAGCCTTGAAAGATAAATTTAAAAACTAAAGTTCTTCATCTACAAAGATTGTAAATCATCACCTCTCAGACGATGATTTCATTTTTAAAATAAAATATACAAAGAGTAAGAATATTGATAATGTATATTCCATTAAAATGATATAATTCATGTATATATTTTATACCATAGTTACTTATATCATTTGGAGAGTGTTGACGAGGATTAAATAATAAAATAATTGAAATTGAAATGAATTTAAAGGGAAAAGGAAGAGGATTTTACCTCTTGAATCTCCTACATGAGAACCCCCTTAATAGGATTGGTTTTGGTATTTTTATGAGACCATGATATTATGGATGGGTGGGTGAGGCTTGGAAATAATTTTGGGTATAAATTTTACAAGTCTCAATTCTTGGAAGGTGTGAGGAGAATGGGTGGTGAAGGGTGGTATTTAGAGTGGGCGAGAAGGTTGGTTTTTAAATATATTTTTTATTTTGATCAAGATATGAAATAATGATAATTATTGTTACCAAATAATGTAATATGTGCTTGTTAATTCAAACCTAGTTTTCTTAAATTATTCAAACATCTCTTATGACTCAATAAATCATATATTTATCATTTATAATAAATTATCATATTATATTATTCAACAAAAAATTCACGTATTATAGAAAAATTCCCAAAATTCACCCAAACCATTTTTCAATATGTAGAATAAAAGATGATATTTATTTTGTTAAAATAATTTTCAATATATGAGAAATATAATTATTAATTAAAACTATAATTTACTCTATATATATAAATTTTATATTTATAACTTGTTTTATATCACTTTCATAAATTAACAAAGGTCTAATAAAATTATCCTAAAATCATTTGACAAAAAATTATTGATTTATTAATACATTTTTTATAAAATAAATTTTATTTTAAATCATTTTATTAATTTTAAAATTTCATTTAAACATATATGACTCACAAAAATACCAACACTTAATTAATAATTTTTAAAATATTCATTTCTCTATACTATGATATAATTATATCAAAAATTCATATATAAGATGCCCAAATTTTATTTATACAAACATGGGTGATGTTACAATTCATTCAGCCAATTTACTATTCCTAAGGGTAATATTAATATTCATATGTTCAAGTTATTATTTAATTGGTATAGGTTCCTTAACATTTAGTAAGACCTCGTATTTCATTCATTATTCATTTATTAAATTTTTATTATGTTCTCTAAGTGATTTTATCTGATCAATACTATTTGAGATAATCATAAGAAGGGATATTTCATTGATAGTGTTCTGGGTTTTTATATTCTCCCCTCCTATAAAAATTTCATCCTTGAAATTTTCATATTTTTACCCCACTAAAATATTTTTGTAGTTATTCATTATATTTTACTTAGGATCCCATGTCGCCTCTTCAATTTTATGGTTTTTTCAAAGTACATTTACTATCTAAGTCATCCAGATACTCAAAACTTATTCTTTTGTATCAATAATATACATAGTCTCTTCATTTTAAGACAAGTTAGGTTCCAATTAGTTTCCTTTGTATGTGAGTACATGTGTTGGGTTTGGAATGTAGTTCCTTAATAATGAGATGTGGAACACTATGTGTACCCTAGAAAGACTTGACGGCATTTCCCAACATTAAGCCATAACTCCAATTCTCCCCATATTTTCAAAAAGGACCAATTGATGAGGGCCTATTTTTCCCTTTCTTCCCAAATATTATAACACCCTCCAGTGGAGATACTTTAAAGAGAACATTGTATCCCACTTGAAATTCCAAATGATTACATTGATTATCATCATAACTATTCTATCTACTTTGATCTACTTTGATATGGTTTTCAATCGAATTAACCTTTTATTTTGTTTCCTCCACAAGCTTTGGTCTCACAAGCTTCCTTTCACCATATTTATCCCAACAAGTTTGTGTGAAACTTCTCTTTACATACAGTGCTTCACATAGTGCTAGCTTAATACAAGACTAGAAACTATTATTGTACGCAAACTCCACAAAAGATAAATATTTATCACACGTACCATGAATGTTAAGTGATCAGGATCTCAACATGCATTCTAAATTTTGGTTCTTCTTTTCAGATTTCCCTTTAGTTTGATGGGGATATGAAGTACTCAAAGGATGCTTAGTATCCAAATATATCTAGAGACTTTTCCAGAATTTTAATTTAAATTTTGGATCATGATCGGACAAAGTTGAAAGATATCCTCCAATAAGTCTTAAATTTTCATTAATATAGTGTCTTTCTAGGATCTCTAGTGTAAAATCCTCCATTATAGCTACAAAATGTCTAGATTTGGTAATATGATCAACAATCACATAAATTTCATCATTCTTTCTTGCATTTTTTGGTAATCCAGTGAAAAAATTCATAGTGATGTCATCCCATTTTCATGTAGAAATAGGCGGGGGGTTCATAACACCTCTAGGGTGTTGTAGTTCATCCTTTACCTATTTATAGACTACACATCATGATACAAACCATTATTTTCATACTTCATATTATCCAACCTGAAACTTTCTTTTAGATAATTATACCTCTTAGTGATACCAGGGTATATAGAGAAATTTGAGCTTTGGGTATCATCCAGTAACTACCTTTTTAGCCGGGTTATTGAGGTAATACATATCCTCCTCCCAAATTTTAGAATTCTATCATCACATTTAAAGTCTGGAAACTTCATATAAGTCAAAACATTAATTTTATTTTGACGATTCTTATCATGACACTATGAAATTTTAGTTATTTACAATAATGATGGATAGGAATATAGTTGAAAAAGTAATGATGTTATCCTTCAATGATAGTTACCATATCCATCTTTCCTAGATCCATGTACACAAGATAATTATCTATCCTAATTTTTTAGAACTCCGTGATCCTTCCAACTAAGAGCATCTACTACCTTATTTAGCTTCCTAGTGTGGTAGTGTATTGAACAATCAAAATCCATGAGCAGGTCATACCATCCCCTTTGACTAATGTTGAGTTCTTTTAGTGATAAGATATACTTAAAACTCAAGTGATATATATATATTTCTCACAAATTTTACCATAGCGATAGTGTCTCAATGTCTTTAGAGAAACTTTTACAACAAGTAACTCAATATTATGAGTTGGATAGTTCTATTCCTGAGGTTTCAACAACCTTTATGCATAGTCAGTAACTCATTCATTCTGTATAAGGAAACAAATTCATCCTTTCATTGATGCGTCACAATAAATCACAAACACACAATTTTCTTAAGGTTGAGTCAAGATCTAAGTGTTCACAAATCTCCTCTTTAATTCTTCAAAACATTCCACACATTGTTTTTTCCACAATAACATAACCCCATTATGAGTAATCATGGTTAATGTTTTAGTTAATATAGAAACGTTATGAATAAAATTACTATAATAACATGCTAATCCCAAAAAAACTACATTAATCGGTTATGTTTGTCTTTATAGAAAATTCATATACCTCCTTTTTCTTCTCATGATCAACTATAATTCCATCCTTATAGACAATATGGACAATAAAATAAACTATTTGAAGACAAAATTCAAGCATTCTAAACAACCCATATAACTCATTCCTTATAAGAGTCTTAAGAGTATTTAATAATTTATTCTCCTAATCTTCATAACTTTTTGAGTATATCAATATATCATCAATAAATACCACAAAAATTTAATTATGATATTACTTGAAGAAACTATTTGATAAATCCATGAAAAAAGTGGGTGCATTAGTCATTCCAAAAGTCATTAAAGTAATGTCATAATACGCATATAGAGTCCCTAACTCGCTCTTTGGAATATCATACATCATCAAGCACAACTTATGATATCCTGATCGAAGGTCAATTTTCAAAAAATATTGGGCTATGAGAAGTTGATCAGATAAATAAGCAATTCGAGGTAGATGATACTTGTTATTTGGAATAGTAGCATTGATCTCCCTATTGTCAATGCACATCCTCATCGGTCCATATTTCTTTTTAAGAAAAAAGAATATGATATCCCCATAAAGAAACAATAAGGAAAATAAACCCATTACTATGAAACTCCTCTAGTGGTATCTACATCACCAATAATTCCACTATGACCATTATATAAAGAGACATTGATATAGGCCTTGCACGGGGAATTAAATCAATAGAGAACTCAATTTACCTCTATGGAAGACGTCCCAGTAAATCCTTTGGAAATATATTAACATATTCATCCAAAATAGGTACATCCTAAATTTGAAGATTTCTTTCCTCACCTAGAGAAATTTTTTTATCTACCTCCCCAAAAATTGTATTCAAAATAACTAATGGGATGGATTTAAATTAGAATAATATGGACACATTTATGCTGTAAAGATATGTTACTCTACATCATTCTCAAAAATTGTAACTTCATTCATCATTAAAAATATTTTCAAATCATAATTTTAATGATATATCATACCATTAATTATACACAATCAAATACTAGATAAAATGAAATGGTTTGAAACAAAATAATGATTATGTGACATAAATTGTATTGATTGACACATCTTTATTGCAGTGATACATATATTATGATTTTTGACTGGAAACTCATTAATTAAATAAAATTTTAAATGTCTAATTTTATTTGGAAAATGCGAAGATATAAAATAATGTGATAATCCAGAATAAAATAATTCATTTTCTATGTATAGGAAATGATTAATGTACATGCCATCGAATCATCAGGAACTTCATCGTCAACAGTTGTGATCACATAAGCTTGGCCTTGATCCATTGGCCTTATCTGAGGAATGGTTTTTTTACATCTAGGACATTATTGTGAATATTTTCCCATATCATTATTATTATAGAATTTAACATAAGAATTTTCTTTCCTTCCATTACAATCATGCGATTAGTGGAATTTTCTCCACACTTGTAATAGACTCCCATTCCCTTCAGTTAAGTGCCGGGGAGTTTCTGCCCATAATTACTACAATATATAAAGTCAACTCTTCCCTTCATCCCCATTTCCTTACATTATTTTCATGATTCTTAATGAAACCCTCTTCTTCAATTTATTTCCTTTAAACTCATTAGACATAGTCATTTCCTTTTCCATCATGATATCACATGAAATTATATCTTCATATGATGAGAAAGTTTGGAAGGACAGTTCATGTCGGAGGAATGGTTTTAAACCATCAATGAATTGATCATTATTACTAAATGGGTTACACATGTAGTCTGAATCATAACTTATTTTACTTTTAAAGATAGATTCACAGTTTTCAATATCCTCATCATCCATTTTCATCTTACTCAGAAAATATATTTCCATATCCTCACTTTGTTCTTGAGGAATGTATATTTCTAAAAAAAATCTGAAAATTATCTTCATTCCAGGTCTTCTGTTTTCTCCTCCTCCTTAGTGTTTTAAATCAATGACCACCATTGATCTTTATCTCTTGAAAGATGGAAAATTTTCATGACAACCTTTAAACATTAGTTACATCCCAAAGCGAGAAATATCTTCTCTAAAGAACATATCCACTACTCTACTACAAATGGGTTTGTAGTCCCATTGAATGATGAAGGTTGTTTTCATGTAACAAGGTTTAACACTACTCATCCTCATTGTTGAAATGGATGCTCCATATGTGTAAGGTTATTATACATAACCTAATTTAGTTGTTCTAGTATAGGTATAAGTTTCTCAGCACCAATCATAGCTTTAGAACCATTATCATTATCATTCATGTGAGCGAATTCCGTACATGGGATACACGTGACTAAGTAGTTTACCTTCCATCTACTAGATTCCATTTCTAAATAATTTCATACACTAAATTATTTTTTTGTAATAATTTATATTGTCGAACTATAAAAACAATTAACATAAATTGAAAATTTTACCATGTTTAATATCATTACCATTCTTTAGGGGAATAGTTATATTTAAATCCATTATAATGGTTTGAAAATAAAACTTGAAATTTCCTAAGAATATCTCACAGGATTGTTAAATGAGGTGCATGGTAAGACCCATTGTCATATATTAGGCTACCCTCAGTCAGACCTGAGACCCCTTGAAAGATTTGTTACTACTAGGAACATTTGTTCCAGAAACACATCCAATTGTAGTATCTTAATAGGGATGTATTGATAGGAAGAACCAAATAATCCCTACCATACCAAAATTATAGGATATTATTGTATTCTTATAGTAAATGTCTATCTTAAGGTTTTATTTCCTAATCAATGTTTTCTAAATCTAGTTTCTTAGGGTTCTACTAATCTTTCTCTCATACTAACTATAAAAACTCTGACCACAGTAGCATGTAGATGGTGGTGAAATCTATTACATTGGCATTTAAAAAGGAATATTCATCCTGAAGAATTGAAGAGATTAGTTGTTTTGGAAAAACAAAATATATATATGAACATTACATTACAATAAGAAATTAAATACAACATATCAACTTATTTTATATCACACATAAACTCCTAGATTATCCTTTCAGGTCATTCATAATAAAAATATTCACATCCTATGGAAGGATAAATCATAAAGGATGAGTTCAGATGCTCGGTAAGGGTAAACAATATATATGAAGCATAAATAAATAATAAGGCATAGTGAATGGATGAATACATATTCCATTAAATGTAAGAATAAGAATTATATGGTGAAATATAATCTAATCAAATAATTCCATAAAAATATATAACCATGGATATTATACTAGTCGAATAATCACTGTGAATATCAATTTCATGTCTCATAATGAGATAATGAATAATTTGAGACATCATAACCATATTATCAAGGGATCATGCCAAGACCAAACATAAACGGGTAAAAACCCAAACTAGTTTGTCTCACGGGACCTACAGATGCACCGAGGGCCACTAGTGGGCCCCAAAAGACACTTACTAAGTCCAATGCGATCATCATATAAACAGTTTCAAACAGAATCAACATCTTCATTCATATATTAATTAACATATGAAATGTCAATAACTTCCCTAATCAATAAATATAATCCCTATCCATTGAGAGTAATATTGTGAATGGTATCAGGATTGAACATCCACAGTCAAAAAACTCAAAAATAATTAAATAAAATATGGTAGATGATATCATAAATTAGTAATCCCAATTAAACATTAGACTCATAATTTTATTTGAAATTGATGAAAGTACTCTTACAAAATCATTGAGGAATTCATGAGATAAATACCCCTTTACTTTATATGGAAGAGTTATCTTCGGAAAATTATTTTGAAAAATCAAGAAGTGAACTAATATTGTATTTAAATAATAAAATTAGTTATTTTATAAAAATAATTTTGGATTGACATATATTATATAGTTCACTTGATAATATTTTGTAATTTCAATTGTTCCCTTAAATCTGGCTTGGGTATCGGGCAGAATTGAAAAAGATTATTATGAAACATTTAACACCCCAAAAAATAAAGAAGGATTATGATTTGCACAAATATATAAAAAAATCACCCATTAGTTATGATTACATAATATAAATTACGAATTTCAATGGGGTAAATATATTTAATGGATAATCATGAAGGAAAGATGGTATTTCAGGAAGAAACACATACATTATGTCCAAATGTGTTCTACACTTTACATTAATGTGATAGATAATAAAATTAAATAAATCAATTAGGTAATTAATAACAATATTTAAATTTATTTGATTCATTATTATCTTAATATTTTAATTTATGGAATTATTGTTGAGTTATATAGTTTAATTTCATCATTTGAAAGCATTAGTTTTTTTGGTTTTCTTGATCGGTTCTCTTGTTTATGAGTAATGAAGTTCACGTAAAAAAGGTGTAATTTTCCAGAACTAGAATTATATGTTATCAATGAAAAAACAGAAGTGTAATGGTTATTATTTAAAATTTTTCCCAGATATGAGGATGAATCATTTGATAACTTGTAAATGGTAATAGTTTAGCTTAATTTTAACAGTTTTTCGATCGCAATGAACTAGTTTTGTTGTATTATTTAATATCATTTATAAATGATGGTAACATAACATTAAATAAGATATATTACATATTTTATAATCTATTTATTCCATAAATTTTTTTTCATGACCATACTTGAAGGAGAAATTAAAAAACAATTGTTCATTTTCTACGAACATTGTAAATCATCACCTCCCAGACGATGATTTATTTTTAAAAATAAAATAGAGAGAGTTAGGAGATTGATAATGGATATTAAATTTAAATGACCTTATTATCATATATATATGTTAATGGTGTTATCCTGATCATTTTTTATGTAGGAGGTGAGGAGATAATAATGACATAAAAGAACGTGAAAAGAAATTAAAACGAAAAGGAAGAGGATTTCACATCTTGAATACTCCTCATTCAGAACCTAAATAAAGAGATTTGTTTTTATATTTTATTGAAAAAATATCTCCAAGACATGGTTTAGAGGATTTGAGAAAATATTTCTTAAAAATTTGACAAATCTCAAAGCTTTTAAGGGTTGAGGATACGTTGTGGTGAGTGGTGGAATTTACAGTGGAGGATCGGTGTGACATCTTATTATTTTTTATTTTTCTTATGAAATAAAAATTGTTTATTATTATGACTAAATATATTTATAAGTGAATGTGACTTTTAATCAAGGGTTCATGAATCATCTAAACATCACCAATGAATCAATAAATCATGTATTTATTATTTATCATAAATTATCGTATTTTTCTATTCACCAAAATTTCATGTATTTTAGAAAAAACTGAAAAATTCAATATAACTATTTCCAAATGTGCATAATCCAAAAATTAAATCCATCTTATGAAAATAATTTTTTAAATATGATAAATTTAATATTTAATTAAAACCATTATTTACTCGAAAAATACGGATTTCAAATCTATAACTAATCTTATATCAATTTAAAAAATAAAATATGTTCTCACAAAATTATCCTATATTCATAATTCATCAAAATTTTGAATTATGTACAAATTTTAGGAAAATTTAATTTTTTTTAGATAATTTTTTTAATTAAAAAATTTCAAATAAATATTTATGACTAATAAGAAAATACCAACACTTAAGTAATAATTTTTCAAATATTCCTTTACCTATAATATGTTATAAATATTTCATAATTTAATTTATAACTTTCTTAATTATAATTTATAATAACATGGGTGAGGTTACTATTCATTCCCCCAATGTACTATTCATAGGGGTCATATTACTATTCCTAAGGTCATGTTATTATTTAATTGTTATATGTTTTTTTACATATATAAATACATATTATTTCATCCATTCATCTTTTATAATTTTTTATTATTTTCCCTATGTGATTTAATGTGATCTATAGTACATGAAATAAACATAAGAATGAAAATTTCATTGATATAGTTCTTTGTCATTACAGATAGCATGGAATTGGAACTCCTAGAGAATGTCTAGAACCATCCTCTTTTGTGTCATGTGCTCCAACTCTAATGTTGAGGACTCATTGATGACATTGATGAAAAATACCACAATCTCATCCAATAAGCTCTAAGTAACCTATTCATATGTCTTTCCATTTTTATTTGGAATATATCATGCTAAAGGGAATCACCACTAACAATAAACAACCACAATATCTTTAGAAAGATAACCTTGGTATATCATGCTCGCCAAGAAAATCTAGTGATAACCCATATCAAGTTAAAATTTTAAACAAACCTTCCCTTAAACATAATGGTCAAACAAAAAGGGCTCCAATGGTATCAATTGGTCTCAAATAGGTGATTCACATAGGGAAAAGTGGCTCATATATTCATGTGAAATCTAGAACAAGGACTGTAAAGACACACACCACAACTCATACTCCACTCAATCCTTCATAAGCTAACACCACTTGGAAATCATTATTTCCCTATCTGACACGTTTACCTCAAACAAGGATTGATCTGAAACCAATACACAACCAACAACCTAAAATTCTCAAGTTATAGAAACTCACCCACTACACCTCTACATATATTATCTTTAGGTGGCACTGACTCTCCCACACGGTTTTGGATCAGGTCTCAAAAAACACCTCGGTTGGGGAATTGGTCCCCATCATTTTATGTCTATTGTTACATCACACATCACTAATATAAGGTTATATCAATGCCTTGAATCACCCTGGATATGTCTCAGCTGATAGACCACTATTTTGGAAGGGTCTCATTAATGTGGGACATTTATACATAGGCTCAATCCATTTCTTCACTTGCTAAAAAGGGGGGCTTACCACCCATGCATCCTAGGTGATCTATAAGACTAAAACTTTGGATGTGAACGTAGTATAAGTTATTCATTTTAATGTACCCCCATATCCAATAGTAGTTCCATGGAGAAAAACGGGTCACAAATTTAACCATCGAATCATTGAGGATATGAAAATTCTGTAATCCAAGACCTCTACCTTGAGTCAAACATCTACACCCTGAGTGTCTCTCTCAACATGGAACCATAGTGATATTGGTAAATGGAACAAGAATAACATCATCATCTAGTTTGTAACATTGTTATATCTTACCATATATTTTGAATACTCAACACACTATAAATCCTCTTCCCGATCCACAAAAAGGATCCATGTGCTTCTCAATAAGGGGTAGAACTTCTTGGTTCCCACCTAGAGAAAACACCTCAGGAGATGGTCTCCAAAATAAAACCTCACCACTCATCTGTTTATCAAAATGACACTATTTAGGAATCCTAGTTAGGTATCATTGTAGAGGCATATTGAATTTTACCATGATATATCATGGGCTAGGAGTATATTTAGAGAGATAAGTAAAGAAGGACATGGAAACCACAACCCAAGCTTATGTGATACATGTACCAATGTTTTCCCTACAACCAGTGTCTACATATAACGAGTCAAAAAGTTGGTTATCAAGGTATTGGAGAATGTATATGTTGGCTACCACACCAGCCATAGACACCTTGGCAAGAGAGTCATAATTAAAGAAAATTAACATATTTTCACTAGTTCCCACACCAAACCTCACATCTAGAAAAGAGAAAATCCATACTATATTTTCAAACCCATGCAGTGTCACAACACTTCAGGCCGGGTACAACTCTAGCACTATTTTCTCATGACCCGACCCACCGGGGCTCAAGCCACATCTACCCCATGCCCGCCTCCAATAGGCCAAGGGCTATTGAACAGAACCAAGAAGTCATTTAATACACACATGGGATGAATTTTCATTTGGTACACACACACACACACACACGTATTCAAGCCCATAGAATGCAGAAATGTAAAAAAACTGAAAACAATTCATGCATATATCCATAATACCACTACCATTGTATGGAAAAGTTTACTGGAAATAATTGAAGTAGTACAATTACAATCCATGTAAAACTGAAATGTAAAATCCATGTAGCTCAAATGGAGGGAATATAGTAAAATGGAACACTAGTATACACCTAGGTCTTTCTATCCCATGATATCACCACCGGATCCAAGTCCACCAAGGAATCTATAAAAATATTTTTCATCCCCATAAGACATGACACAAATAGAATGTAACACCCAGTTGTTTTCATGAAATATTTTTTAAAATTGTTTATTTTCTTCAGTATCTTTCTCTGCATGCAATCATGAGTTTAAAATAACCACAGGATTCCCTTAATATAAAATTACACATATATCCAATCCATTAGTTTTGTAGGAATAACTATAACTAACTTATGAATATTCATTATGAATTAAGTAGCTATTAATTATTTATGAAAAATATAAATCAATTAGATATTTGTATTTTTGAGTGAATAACATTTGTTAATGAAATTAATGAGATATATGTGTTATATAATTTTGAATATATTTTTTTATATTAATTCAATCGATATTTTATTCATATGATATGAATAAAAACCTATTATATGAATATGAACCTATTTTTTTAAAAGATAATTTAACACCTTTGAATGGAGGGAAACATTTAAATTAATATTTTGAAACATTAATATTTTCTATGTGAAAACATAAAAATTTTATTTTGATGTGGGATATAAAAATTTACTTTGGATAATTTGTTGATATTTTTCTGGTAACATTTATATTTTTATGAATAGTAAGAATACCTTAAATTTCAATAAAAAACAACATTTTTCATCAAGGTAATTTATTTGGATAAATTATAATATTTCATAGTTTTAAAGTATAAATAGAATATATTTTTACCATTTAATATAATTTATTTCATTAGATTTAATTTTACCATGATTTCATAGGTAACAACATTTTCATCTATTGCAATGTTTTAACTTTTAAAACTCATTTTCTCATTTCAACAACAAGAATATTATTTAAATTAATTACTGCAACTTCTGGGTTTTTAATTTGTAAAAATGGATACCGTATTTGGAATTTTATGGTCCAAATTGTGTGAATATGTACTTTCTATTTTTGGACATTATGATTAGTAACTTCAGTAATTATTTTATTAAAAATGGTTAATGGGTAAATATGATAAATATGGGTAAAAAATAATAGTTTAATAGTATACAACCACCCTAAAACATGTCCTAATCCTATTGGATTAAATATTTCCAACCATGGGAATACTTGGGAAGATTTTTTGTCCTCATGGATTCACATGGATGTGAAAATGACATTTTATAACAATTAATTTAAAGTAAAGATAATTATAACCTAGCACATATGTTTTACTAAATCAATTTTAATATAGGGTTATATAAATGATATACATGTATATAAATAATCATTATAAAGCTAGAAATATTTCAACATAATGATATATTATTTATAATTTTTAGACATTATATAAATATAATTATTTATGACACAATTAGGATGTAGTGACTACCACATTAATGAATGATTCAAATAAATGAATTTATATATGTTTAAAAAAATGTAATTTGGTTATTTTTTTATCATCCACAAATTTTATGGATGATATTGGAATATTAGATTTGAGTTAATGCTTTATTTTTGAAGGAATGAGGTTGTTATGATTTTTTTAAGAAAAAGTTATGTATTAATAGTGTGCAAAATTGACATAATTCATAACATAAAATATAAAAGATACTATTAAATGATATTATATTCATAAAAAACTAATACTTGTCCAAATGGTTAATATAATTCCAAATATGTCATAACTAACTTTTTATGTGTCTTTTTACAAGATATGTAAATTAAATTAACCCACAATGTGTAAATAACATGATATCACAGTAAGATTAAAAAGGTAAAACAAGGGTTAAACAAAAAAGATAAAGATACAAAAATATTCAAAACTGGTCTAAAAATTAATGGATGATGGTTATTCTATCCAAAGTCATATTATCTAAGAATTAAATATGTTTTGGGCAATTTTAAGTCAAAATTTATTTTATAATAAATTAATATTTCGAGAGTTTCCAAAAGTGCCCCTCTCCTCTTTTATAAAAGGGAACCTCCTCCTTCTCCTCTTAACACTATTTTGAGCCTTAAATCACGACCAAACCCTACCCATTTCTATTCCCAACTTCCCTAGTTACATTCTAGAGATGATGGTCTTCTCAAAAGACCAACTCTAGTTCCCTAAGAGGAACTTAAAAGGAGGCACGTCGAGGAAGAGGTAATCTCTTATACCGATTCTTTCAAATTTATATCATATTCTACTTACTCTTATTTAGGTGTTTCAATATAAAGGAATAACTGAAAATCAATATTTTACTGAAATTTTATTATAAATATGAGACAAATCTATTTCACCTTTTATCCATCCTATGAAAAATGAAATCACCGCACGTGCGTACGTACGACTTACCGTCTCCACTCCGCGGTCAAATCTTTTTTTCACCACCACCATACATGGATGGGTATAATGGTGGAAATAATAACTATATATGATTATGATAGAATGATAATAATTTTTAGTTACTATAAACTATCCACATTAATTCTATTCTACAATTATAGGAACCATATCGTGTCTCATGGGTAAGTACAGTTTACCGTCTCCACAGTGCAATGTGATTCTATCTATATAATATCAATTAAACCATGATTATATTAATGAATTGAATGAATAAATATGATATATATTATACTAATACCATGATTAAAATTATATCCCTATAACCTAAAAATAGGAGTAATAAATTATCCAACAAAACAAACCTAAGAACATAAATCAGTTAATACATGAATAACGTGTAACAATGAAATGTTACTAAAAACGGATGAAAATATGATCATAAATGTTATCAAAAAAAATTATTATGATTCTGGAATAAATATGTAATGCTATTTAAATCATCATACAGGAGGATCAGGTACATACGAATGATATCAGACCTAAGGTAAGGGATAACTGTTCCTATCTTGTTTTACTTGAGATTGTTTATTTTTAAGTATTTACTAGGGATATATTTAACATCCATGTAAAATATTTATAAAAATATTCTCATAAAATTTTAACTATTATACTATGTATTTTTAAATTAATTTTTACACATTTTGACTTTTATTATATGGTTTGGATGGAATCTTTCTTTTGTTTACCATAAGAGGTACTTTTTGACTTTTTTGGAAGAAGTACGAGGGGAAATTTTTATAACATATAGGACATGAACGAGTTTTTTCATCTTAATAATTATTTATTTCCATAAATATTCCTTTACATGTTTACAAGATTTTTTAGCTAAATTATTTTCTTTTAAAATTTAATGGAATTTTCGGAAAAGAAAATGTTTTTAAAGAAGAGAGGATATTTTCCTCAAGATTGATGATTAAGTGTTTTATCAAAATTAGATTCCACGAAAGATTACATAGGTTTATTTTTATATCCTTGTTATTTATTTGATTTTATAGTTTTTATAATTGAATTTTATTTAGGAAATACATTTGTTTTATATCAATTATTTTAGAATGATATTTAAGAAACCCATTTGATTTAATGGGTTACGCTATGGTGAATGTTTCTATGTTCTTTGTGGAACACGTAACAATGGTTTAATTGTGAGATGGGTGGGACCTATATCTCCCTCCAATTCATTGGGTAATGATTTATATCTCATGATATATGCATGGATGGAATTGTTGGGAGGAGAGTGATGGAAAGAGGGGGGGGGGGGGGGGTGAATTGCCTTTTAAAAAAGTTTAACAATTTAAGAAAAAGATAAAGCGCAACGGAAATAAAAGAGGCAAGACACAAAATTGATAACGGAGTTTGGCCTAAATACCAAGCCTATGTCTCCGCTCCCAACTCAACCATTGAGATATTTATACGACAGCTTGCTTTTTAATGGTTGTAGCAGGAAACCCACTAGACTTTAAGGCAGCCTAGAAACCTATTACAGCTTGCTTTTTATTGGTTGTAGCAGGAAACCCACTATCCTTCTTACAGGTGAAGGCTAGCTCACCTATGACTCAAGTCTTTTACAGGGAAGACTTGACTAACCTCTTCACACCTTGAAGGTGGTGTGAAAACCCAAACAAAGGAAGGATGAGAGAAAGAAGGGTTTGTATGCACAAACTCAAAATAAAGCTCAAAATGATAAAACAATAAAAACCGTAAAGAGGAGAAGTCTTGGGCGCCAATGGATTGATTGGTGATGATGAAGAGCGCTCCCAAGCTTCTATGGTGGTGCTCCTTGGTTGTGGACGTGAGTTGGAGCAAGTGGGGATCCTTGAAGGAATGCGCCGGAGGTTCGCCAAATGATCGGAAAATGTTCCCGTGGGCTACTATCTGTTTCCGGGGCTTCCTAGTCCTCTATTTATAGGAGAGGAACACTTAAATGGCCTTTGGGGGTCTTCGGAGCCGTTGGAGAGGTCTTCGGAGCCGTTGGGAGTCAAAAGTACAAGTCTGGTCAAAGCCCAACGACTAGTTTGACTGGGCTCACCGGCTGACCGGTGGTGTCTCACCAGCTGGCCGGTGGTCACCGGCTGGCCGGTCCTGAGCCACCGGCTGGCCGGTGCTCCAGACAGAGAGCAAGCTCTCTGCCCAGGTTCCACCGGCTGGCCGGTGGTCAGCCTCCGGCTGGCTGGTGACAGTACCGGCTGGCTGGGGAGCTCAAACCTGCGGACCGGTGGCTCTGGACAGAAGCCATTGCTACTGCCAGAGACCACCGGCTGGCCGGTGGGAATCCACCGGTTGGCCGGTAGACTCAGAGAGTCCACTTTCAGTCCTTCTTGGCCCAACTCCTTGGCAACCTTTTTCCTATAAAAAAAACACTTGAAACAAGTTAGAACAACATAAGAGTGATTGTGATCATTAAAATCCAAGAAAGAGGGGTACAACAATCTCCCCCTATTTTGATGATCACAATCACCAAAACAAGCAATGTAAAAGACTGAAATGAAAGGCATGCTTTAAAGGAATGAATTAAAAAGTAAAGCAAAGCATGAGAGAAAAATTTCTCCCCCAATCAACAAAAGAAATCTCCCCCTTTGTGATTATCAAAATAGCACGGGGCATAAAATTTGATTGAAGGAAAGGATTGAAAAAAAGATAGAGTTTTTAAACCAATTGAAATTTTTGAAATTTGAATTGAAAGTTTTGAATAGAAAGTTTTGAATTGAATTTTTTGAAAGAAAAACGCAAAAAGGCTTAAACGATCCTAACTCCCCCTAAATAAAAACAACAAATCACCGGGGAGTGGATTTTAGAACCGAGACAAATTTTGGTCTGGAGAGACTCGCTAAATGGGATTTTTCAATCCAAACTTGTCTTGTGGCGGGTCTTCTCCTATTAAATTCATCGTTAAAGGAAATGGTTTTGGGCCTTCCATACCGGGCATTTTTGCAGCCGCACTCGTAAATTAAGTGCCCGATCTTTTTGCAATAGTTGCAAAATTTATATTGGGAGATCCCCCTTACAAAAATAGTAGGAGCATGGGAAGAGGAAGCTTTCTTGGAATATCCAAGCCCTTGGGTGGTTCTAGATATGAATTGGGAACCAAGGAGCTTCGAAAGGTTATGTTCACCTTCGGTGAACTTAGCTAGGTATTCCCTTAAATCCTTGATTGTTGATTCCATAGAATCAACATCGGGAAGGTTTTGGATCTTGAGGGACAAGTCTTCCTTCTCTTTGAGAAGTTGATCCTTTTCGGAAGAAAGAATTTTGAATTTCTTTTTTAAAGAAATAAATTTGGAAGAAAGTTCATGAAAACCTTCCTCCAATTGATCTCTCGCATGTTGGAGATCCTCGTAAGATAAAGGATTGAATGAATTGGAAGAACAAGAGGAAGAGGAGTCAGAAGAGGTTACCTCATGAAATGCCATTAGAAACTTTTTACCGTTGTCTTTTGAGGAGGAGGAGGATGAGGAGCTATCACTCCAAGTGGCCTTGAATGCCTTTTTCTTTTCCTTTTGCTTGGCCCTTGTCTTGTGGAGTGGGCAATCGGGCTTATAATGGACTTTCTTGCCGCACCCATAGCATATTACCTCAGGCTCGGATTTATCCTCGAGTTCTTCCTTTCGAGCCTTGTGAGATTTCTTCTTTTTGTTCTTCTTCATGAATTTGTGCATCTTGCGGGCAAGGTTATCGATTTCTGAATCGCCGCTTGAAGAGGAAGAAGATGAGGAGGAGGAGCTTTCTTCTTTTAGAACTTTGAAGGCGATGTTCTTTGGAGTTTTGATGAGTTTGTCTTCCTTTTCAGCTTGCCTCCTCATGGTGATCTCGTAGGTCATGAGGGATCCGATGAGCTCTTCGACCGGCATTTATTTTAAATTCTTCTCTTCTTGAATTGTCGTGACTTTCGGTGCCCATGAACTTGGTAAGATCCAAAGGATCTTCTTAACCATCATCTCTGCAGAAACATCATCTCCAGGAGACTTTCTTCCATTGCAAATGTCAGTAAAACGAGTAAACATTTCAGTAATTGATTCGTGTGGGTGCATGGTGAAAGAATCAAAATCTTGACGGTACATATCCAATCGAGTATCCTTAACTTTTTTGGTCCCCTCATGGGTAACCTCCAAAAGTTTCCAGATTTCATGAGATGAAGTGCATGTGGAAACTCGATTGAATTCATTACGATCAAGGCCGCAATGAAGAGCGTTCATGGCTTTGCCATCAAGCTCGAAATTTTTAATATCGGCTTGAGTCCATTTGGATTCATCGGGAGGAGAGAGAGATTAACCATGCATGAAAATTCTATAAATAGGATAACCTATACTTTTAAGAAAAGTACACATGCGGGTTTTCCAATAGGTATAGTCGGTTCCATCAAAAAAAGGAGCACGACCCAATGAATAACCTTCGGGGGCGAAAGAAGATGAAGCCATCACAATGGATCTTGAATTTGAAACCGGTTAAGGTATTACACAAACACTTCCTCTGATACCAATTGTTGGGCAGAGAGTGATGGCAAGAGGGGGGGGGGGGGGGTGAATTGCCTTTTAAAAAAGTTTATCAATTTAAGAAAAAGTTAAAGCGCAGCAGAAATAAAAGAGGCAAGACACAAAATTGATAACGTAGTTCGGCCTAAATCCCAAGCCTACATCTCCGCTCCCAACTCAACCGTTGAGAGATTTATACGACAGATTGCTTTTTAATGGTTGTAGCAGGAAACCCACTAGACTTTAAGGCAGCCTAGAAACCTATTACAGCTTGCTTTTTATTGGTTGTAGCAAGAAACCCAATAGCCTTCTTACATGTGAAGGCTAGCTCACCTATGACTCAAGTCTTTTACAGGGAAGACTTGACTAACCTCTTCACACCTTGAAGGTGGTGTGAAAACCCAAACAAAAGAAGGATGAGAGAAAGAAGGGTTTGTATGCACAAACTCAAAATAAAGCTCAAAATGATAAAACAATAAAAACTGTAAAGAGGAGAAGTCTTGGGAGCCAATGGATTGATTGGTGATGATGAAGAGCGCTCCCAAGCTTCTATGGTGGTGATCCTTAGTTGTGGAACTGAGTTGGAGCAAGTGGGGATCCTTGAAGGAATGCACCGGAGGTTCACCAAATGATCGAAAAATGTTCTGATGGGCTACTATCTGTTTATGGGGCTTCCTAGTCCTCTATTTATAGGATAGGAACACTTAAATGGCCTTTGGGGGTCTTCGGAGCCGTTGGAGAGGTCTTCGGAGCCGTTGGGAGTCAAAAGTACAAGTCTGGTCAAAGCCCAACGGCTAGTTTGACTGGGCTCACCAGCTGACCGGTGGTGTCTCACCAGCTGGCCGGTGGTCACCGGCTGGCCAGTCCTGAGCCACCGGCTAGCTGGTGCTCCAGACAGAGAGAAATCTCTCTGCCCAGGTTCCACCGGCTGGCCGGTGGTCAGCCACCTGCTGGCTGGTGACAGTACCGGCTGGCCGGGGAGCTCACACCGGCCGACCGGTGGCTCTGGACAGAAGCCATTGCTACTGCCAGAGACCACTGGCTGGCCGGTGGGAATCCACCGGTTGGCCGGTAGACTCAGAGAGTCCACTTTCAGTCCTTCTTGTCCCAACTCCTTGGCAACCTTTTACCTATCAACAAAAACACTTGAAACAAGTTAGAACAACATAAGAGTGATTGTGATCATTAAAATCCAAGAAAGAGGGGTACAACAATCTCCCCCTATTTTGATAAATACAATCACCAAAACAAGCAATGTAAAATACTGAAATGAAAGGAATGCTTTAAAGGAATGAATTGAAAAGTAAAGCAAAGCATGAGAGAAAAATTTCTCCCCCAATCAACCAAAGAAATCTCCCCCTTTGTGATTATCAAAATAGCACGAGACATAAAATTTGATTGAAGGAAAGGATTGAAAAACAAGATAGAGTTTTTAAACCAATTGAAATTTTTGAAATTTGAATTGAAAGTTTTGAATTGAAAGTTATGAATTGAAAGTTTTTAAAGAAAAACACAAAAAGGCTTAAACGATCCTAACTCCCCCTAAATAAAAACAACAAATCACCGGGGAGAGGATTTTAGAACCGAGACAAATTTTGGTCCGGAGAGACTCGCTAAAAGGGACTTTTCAATCCAAACTTGTCTTGTGGAGGGTCTTCTCCTATGAAATTCATCGTTAAAGGAAATGGTTTTGGGCCTTCCATACCGGGCATTTTTGCAGTCGCACTCGTAAATTAAGTGCCCGATCTTTTTGCGATAGTTGCAAAATTTATATTGGGAGCTCCCCCTTACAAAAATAGTAGGAGCATGGGAAGAGGAAGCTTGCTTGGAATAGCCAAGACCTTGGGTGGTTCTAGATATGCATTGGGAACCAAGGAGCTTCAAAAGGTTATGTTCACCTTCGGTGAACTTAGCTAGGGATTCCCTTAAATCCTTGATTGTTGATTCCATAGAATAAATATCGGGAAGGTTTTGGATCTTGAGGGACATGTCTTCCTTCTCTTTGAGAAGTTGATCCTTTTCGGAAGAAAGAATTTTGAATTTCTTTTTTAAAGCAATAAATTTGGAAGAAAGTTCGTGAAAACCTTCCTCCAATTGATCTCTCGCATGTTGGAGATCCTCGTAAGATAAATGATTGAATGAATTGGAAGAAAAAGAGGAAGAGGAGTCGGAAGAGGTTACCTCATGAAATGCCATTAGAAACTTTTTACCATTGTCTTTTGAGGAGGAGGAGGATGAGGAGCTATCACTCCAAGTGGCCTTGAATGCCTTTTTCTTTTCCTTTTGCTTGGCCCTTGTCTTGTGGAGTGGGAAATAGGGCTTATAATGGCCTTTCTTGCCGCACCCATAGCATATTACCTCGGGCTCAGATTTTTCGTCGAGTTCTTCCTTTCGAGCCTTGCGAGATTTCTTCTTTTTTTTCTTCTTCATGAATTTGTGCATCTTGCGGGCAGGGTTCTCTATTTCTGAATCGCCGCTTGAAGAGGAAGAAGGTGAGGAGGAGGAGATTTCTTCTTTTTGAACTTTGAAGGCGTTGTTCTTTGGAGTTTTGATGAGTTTTTCTTCCTTTTCAGCTTTCCTCCTCATGGTGATCTCGTAGGTCATGAGGGATCTGATGAGCTCTTCGACCGACATTTCTTTTAAATTCTTCGCTTCTTGAATTTCCATGACTTTCGGTGCCCATGAACTTGGTAAGATCCAAAGGATCTTCTTGACCATCATCTATGCAGAAACATCATCTCCAAGAGACTTTCTTCCATTGCAAACGTCAGTAAAACGAGTAAACATTTCAGTAATTGATTCGTGTGGGTGCATGGTGAAAGACTCAAAATCTTGACGGTACATATCCAATCGAGTATCCTTAACTTTGTTGGTCCCCTCATGGGTAACCTCCAAAAGTTTCCAGATTTCATGAGATAAAGTGCATGTGGAAACTCGATTGAATTCATTACGATCAAGGCCGTAATGAAGAGCGTTCATGGCTTTGCCATCAAGCTCGAAATTTTTAATATCGGCTTGAGTCCATTTGGATTCATTGGGAGAAGAGTGAGAGTAACCATGCATGACAATTCTATAAATAGGATAACCTATACTTCTAAGAAAAGTAGACATACGGGTTTTCCAATAGGTATAGTCGGTTCCATCAAAAAAAGGAGCACGACCCAATGCATAATCTTCGGGGGCGAAAGAAGATGAAGCCATCACAATGGATCTTGAATTTGAAACCGGTTAAGGTATTACACAAACACTTCCTCTGATACCAATTTTTGGGCGGAGAGTGATGGCAAGAGGGGGGGGGGGGTGAATTGCCTTTTAAAGAAGTTTAACAATTTAAGAAAAAGTTAAAGCGCAGCGAAAATAAAAGAGGCAAGACACAAAATTGATAACGGAGTTCGGCCTAAATCCCAAGCCTAAGTCTCCGCTCCCAACTCAACCATTGAGAGATTTATACGACATCTTGATTTTTAATGGTTGTAGCAGGAAACCCACTAGACTTTAAGGCAGCCTAGAAACCTATTACAGCTTGCTTTTTATTGGTTGTAGCAAGAAACCCACTAGCCTTCTTACAGGTGAAGGCTAGCTCACCTATGACTCAAGTCTTTTACAGGGAAGACTTGACTAACCTCTTCACACCTTGAAGGTGGTGTGAAAACCCAAACAAAGGAAGGATGAGAGAAAGAAGGGTTTGTATGCACAAACTCAAAATAAAGCTCAAAATGATAAAACAATAAAAACAGTAAAGAGGATAAGTCTTGGGCGCCAATGGATTGATTGGTGATGATGAAGAGTGCTCCCAAGCTTCTATGGTGGTGCTCCTTGGTTGTGGAAGTGAGTTGGAGCAAGTGGGGATCCTTGAAGGAATGCGCCGGAGGTTCCCCAAATGATCGAAAAATGTTCCCATGGGCTACTATCTGTTTCCAGGGCTTCCTAGTCCTCTATTTATAGGAGAGGAACACTTAAATGGCCTTTGGGGGTCTTCGGAGCCGTTGGAGAGGTCTTCGGAGCCGTTGGGAGTCAATAGTACAAGTCTGGTCAAAGCCCAACGACTAGTTTGACTGGGCTCACCGGCTGACCGGTGGTGTCTCACCAGCTGGCCGGTGGTCACCGGCTGGCCGGTCCTGAGCCACCGGCTGGACGGTGCTCTAGACAGAGAGAAATCTCTCTGCCCAGGTTCCACCGGCTGGCCAGTGGTCAGCCACCGGCTGGCTGGTGACAGTACCGGCTGGCCGGGGAGCTCACACCGGCTGACCGGTGGCTCTGGACAGAAGCCATTGCTACTGCCAGAGACCACCGGCTGGCCAGTGGGAATCCACCGGTTGGCCAGTAGACTCAGAGAGTCCACTTTCAGTCCTTCTTGGACCAACTCCTTGGCAACCTTTTTCCTATCAACAAAAACACTTGAAACAAGTTAGAACAACATAAGAGTGAATGTGATCATTAAAATCCAAGAAAGAGGGGTACAACAGGAATGATAAGTAAATCTTGTTTAATGATATAGGGCTGGAATGAGGAGTGAACTTGGTTCAGTAATGGGATTTGTCTGCTATAATGGTCTTGGAAATGAGTCATGACTATTATGAAATTATTTTATATGCTTATGTGGGTATTCCACAAAACTTCATGTCGTATGTTAGGACTATTAATATTACATTGCAGTTTTATGATTTATCCCATGATGTGATTCTGTGATCTTTTTTATGCAGGATAAGATTTCCAAATGTTATGTTCTAATCAATATGATATGATTGATATTTCCTTTATTGACCCATACTAAGAATTTGAGATCATCATTTTATATGTTTATTTTCCCCAGTTTATGAAGAAGGGTATTAATTATAATATGCCAAAAAAGAGTCTAGTTATGATGAAATAAACATGAGACAATGTAGATGATTCTCGGACCAGTTGTTTATGTTTCCTAGTTTCGAATGACATTATACATATACCATAATGTCATTGTTTTTTTATATGTTGTAATAAATATACTTTAATTTTGATGTGATATCAATTTCTGTATAGAATGGAAATCTATAGTTGGTATTAGAGGAAAGGTATAATTAACCTTTGGAAACGTGGATGAGAAATCCTTAAGGATATGTCTAAGTATATGATACAATCATACTGTTTTATAAATGAACATTATTAACATATTATAAAACCTAATGTGTCCTAAATTGAAATTTTATTCTTGATTATGTGGTATTCCTGTTATGATTAGTGTTTTTGATAACATGCTTCTTGGTTTTGGTCAATGGCTAGAGCCCAAAGGAAATGCATTAATGCTAAATGCGATGGTAAATGAAATGATTTTCCCCTAAGAAACCAAATGTTATGGGATATGGAATGAAAAATCTTTTATCCATGGTCACACAACTTTCTCAAGAAATGAATCACACTGGACATCCAAATGAACAAAAGAGGGAGAAAAATTCTGTTGAATCCTTATGAAGAAGCATTCACCTTCCTTCAGAGGGTGTTCTAATCCATTAGTGGTGGAACAATAGATCTGTACCACTGGAAAGATATTTTCAGTTCTACAATGTTCTAAACATGATTAAGTCAACTTACCAATATATCGTTCTGATGGCGGGGCTGATCAATGGTGGAATCCTCTCAAGAGTACAAGGCAAAGAGATGAAATTGAGTCCATGGAATGGGACGAGTTTAAGAACTTAATTTCCAATAGGTAATTTCCTCATATTCTTATAACATGGATGAATAAGTAGTTCCTTGAACTTAATATGAAGGATAATGAATTCGTTGGCACATACAAAGCAAATTTTATAAGACTTACAAGGTACACTTCTGGAATTATTATTCAACCTGAGAGTAAGATTTACCGATTCTTTATTGTCTTAAAACCAAGAATCCAAAGTAAATTATCCATTAGGGACATCAATATCTACAAGTAAAGTTTTTGATATGCTCTCAATGTTGATAGGGATATTAGAGTAACACATCAGTCATTTGGGTTTTATAAGTAGAATAAATAGAATTCAATATTAAATATAAAGACCTCACTGAAAAGAAGATGAGTTTTCCTTATTCTCAATGTGTTGAAATAATCATGGAGGTAATTGTCTTAAAGGTATTAGAAATGTTTTATGTGTGAAAAATAAGGTCACCGGGAAATTTAATGCTGATCTGATGGGAAAACGATGTATAATATTGTGAACAATGAAAATGCTACACAGAATTTACCTCCAACACTTCAATGTTACAAGTGAAATGAAGTGGGGGAATTCTACCAATAAATTCCATAATCCAATGGTTATTGAAGATGATCGACCTCAACAAACTCTTTAGGAAAAAGGAAATGTAATGTCACATGAAATTACTATCGGTGATTGGGACTATGATAATGAAGTGGTGAAAGGCACACTTACCATACACTATAAAGTAGAAAATGTTTTATTTGATTTTTGTTCAACCCACACTTTTATTTATAAGTAATTTTCTAAGGGTATCGTCGTATTACCTCAACAATTAGATTTTGAGTTTGATGTGGTAACTCTTAAGGTCATAATTTTTGCATAAAGAGTTTACAATTGATCTCCAATTTATGTTTGTGGTAAAGTTATTTCTATAAATCTTTTGATCCTTCCTATAGTGTAATTTGATGTAATTCTTGGTAGGGATTGGCTTTCATTATATGGATCTCATATCAATTTTCAAATAAGGGAAGTCACATGTCATTTTCTAGATCAATATATGACCAAATATCAATGCATGGATGAATACAACCTTCTAGTAGAAACTTATTCCATCTAGTGGGTCTTTATTCCAATAAATGAATGTTATTTATCTAAAATGGCTGGGTACAAACTCACAATTATGAATACTCCCACTGTACTAGAGTTTGATGATGTCTTTCCGAAGGAATTACTAGGTTTTCCTCCAAATCATGAAGTTGAGTTTTCAATTGAACTCATACCAGGCGTTATACCGATTTCAAATACACCTTATATAATCACCCCAATTGAGTTGTAGGAATTGAAGAAGAAACTTCAAGAGAATCTTGAACAAGGATTCATACGCCCTTGTGTGTCACCATGGGGTAGACATGTATTGTTTGTTAAGAAGAAAAATGGATCAATAAGACTCTGCATTGATTATCGATAACTTAACAAGATCACTATCAAGAAAAAATATCTTCTCCCACACATTGGTGACTTTTTTGACCAATTATATGGATCTAAATACTTTTCAATGATTTATCTTTATTCTGGATATCATATATTAAGGGTCAAAAAAGATGATATACCCAAGATGGAATTACATACAAAGTATGGAAACTATGAATTTATAGTGATGGATTTATATCTTACTAAATCCTCTCTTATCTTCATAGATCTAATGAAAATAGTATTTAAAGACTTTCTTGATCAGTTTGTGGTAGTATATATAGATGATATTTTTTTCTATTTAATGAGACAAGAAGAACATAAATATCACAAGAGAATTGTATTTAAGATCCTAATAAAGGAAAATATTTATTCCAAATTTTCCATGTGTGAATTTTAGCTTCAAAAGTTTCATTTTTGTGTCACATAATCTCAAGAAATGGGATATCTGGGGATCCATAAAAAATAGAGGATATTGACAGATAGTTGAGAGAAACAATAGTAATTGAGAACCTTACTTTTCTTGATTTGGATGGATATTATCAATGTTTTGTGAATGATTTTTCACCATTATCTAATCCACTCAACGAGTTGAGTCAGAAAGGAGTTAATATTATTAGGACATAGGAATGTGATGATAATTTCAAAGAGCTAAAAATAAGGTTATCCAGTGAACCTGTGCTCACACTACCTTGTAGTGGAGAATGGGTTGTGATCTATTGTGATGCATCCAAGATGGGGTTGTGGTGTGTAATCTTGAAAAATGATACGGTGATTGCTTATGCCTTATGACATTTGGAAATCCATGAGAAAAGTTACCCAACTCATGAGTTAGAGTTAGCTGCAGTAATCTTTGCATTAAAAATATGGAGGCATTATCTTTATATTGAATGGTGTGATATTTATACTGATCATAAAAGTGTAAAGTATATTTTCACACAAATGGAACTGAATGGGTGCTAAAAGTGATGGTTGGAGGTGATTAATGATTAAGACCGCTCAATACATTACCACCCTGGGAAATCGAACAAGGTGGAATATTCTTTGAGGTGAGAATTCCATGCTAGCTTATCCATGATGAGGGTGAAGAAGGATCCAATATTTATGGATTTGAAAATAATGGATCCTGAAATTGTAATGGATGGGGACAAATCTTATCTTTCTCCAATGAATGTTCAACCATATCTACAAGTTAACAGTAAATAGGCATAGAAAGAAGATGTAGTCTTAAAAAAGATGGTGAGAAACGTTCCTACATTTTACCTCGATTGTTATAAAATAATAAGGTTCAAGAACCACGTTTGTGTTCCTCCCATAGCAGAATTAAAGAATGAGATTTTGGATGAGGCTCATAGTTCATAATTCACTATTCACCCTAGAAGCACAATGATGTTCAAGGACCTAAAAGAGAACTTCTGGTGTGATGTAATGAAAATAGATGTCACCGAATATGTCTCTCGATGCTTAGTTTGTTAGCAAGTTAAGGATGAGATATTGAAGTCTAAGGGGATGTTACAACCATTAACCATAGCAGAATGGAAATGGGAAAACATCACTATGGACTTTGTCATCGGAATTCCCAAAACATCTAAAGGCAATAATGCTATCTGGGTTATAGTGGATCGTCTTATGAAGTCGGCACACTTCATTACTATTAGAGAGGAGTCCTCTCTTGATCATATTTCTAGGATATATGTAAAAGATGTTGTAATATTTCATCGAGTTCCACTTTCCATTATATCTAATCAGGATCTGTGGTTCTCCTCAATGTTCTAGAAAAGCATTCAGCGTGATTTGGATAAAGAGTTAAGTTTCATAACATCTTATCATGCTCAGAAAGACGATCAGTCTAAGAGGACAATTCAAACGCTTGAAGACATGGTGAGATCTTGCTCAATAGATTTCAAAGGTTGTTGGGATCAACACCTACCATTGGTGGAAATTTATTACAATAATAGCTTTCACTCCATTATTTAGATGGCTCCTTATGAACCCTCTAGGGATAGATGTGCATAACTCTAGCCTTTTGGGATGAAGTTGGAGAAATAAATCTGTTAGGAAGGAATCTTGTCGATGAAATGAAAAAAATGGTCAGATATATTAAAAAACACATAATAGGATCTCAATGTCGACAAAAACATTATGCTGGTAACCGAAGAAAATACATAGAGTTTTAGTAGGGTGATAAGATGTTTTTTCGAATATTTCCATGGAAGAGAGTAATGGGATTTGGAATAAAGGGAAAGTTTATCCCTAGGTATATTGGTACTTTCGAAATACTGGATCATGTTGGGAAGATAACTTTTTTGACGGGAGATTCCAGCAAATCTCTCTCAAGTTCATGATTTTTCCATGTATATATCCTGATAAAGTACAAACCTGATCCTTAATATGTACTGAGCTAAGAAGTCATACCAATGGAGAAAGATCTTTCTTATGAAGAACAATAGATAGAGAATCTAGATCGTAGAGAAAAATTTCTTTGAAACAAGACCACTCCATTGATTAATGTTTTATAGAGGAACCACCAATTTTAAGAATCTACACTTGAACTTGATGATATTATGGTGGATAGGTATCCCCATTTATTTATTTCCATGTGATGAATCTCAAGGGTAAAATTAATATTAAGGGTTGTATAATGTAGCACCCTGATGTTTTTATGAAATGTTTTATTTAAAAAATTTATATTCATCAATATATTTCTTTGCACGCAATAATGAGTTTAAAAGAACCATGATATACCCTTAATATAAAACTATCATTATATCCTAGTCGTTATCTTAGAAAGAATAACTATAACTAACTTATGAAAATTCATTATGAATTAATTGGCTATTAATTATTTATGAAAAATATAAATCAAATAGATAATTTTATTTTTAGTGATTTATATTTTTTAATGAAATTAATGAGATATATGTGTTATATAATTAATAAAATATTTTTTATATTCCTCCAATGGATATTTTAGTCACATGGTATGAATAAATCACTATTTTTTTAATATGAACCTATGTTTTTTTAAAGGTTAATTTTACACCTTTGAATGGAGAAACCATTTTAAATTAATATATTGACCCATAAATAATTTATATATGACAACATAAACATGTTATTTTGAATAGGGACATAAAAAATTAATTTTGATAAATTTTTGAAATTTTTCTCGTAACTTTCATGTTTGGATGAATAGTAAAAATATGATAAATTTTAATTAAAAACAATTTTTTTCATCGAGATAATTTATATGGTTAAATTATAATATTGTACTGTTTTAAGGTATAAATAGAATAAATTTTTACCATTTAATATAATGTATTTAATTAGCATTAAATTTACCTTAAATTCATGGGTAAAACATTTCAATCTTTCGCAATGTCTAATCTTTTAAAACTGATTTTCTCATTTCAACAATGGGAATAATTGTTAAATTAATTACTACAACTTCTATGTTTTGAATTAAGAAAAATGGATTCCATATTTGGAATCAGAGGGACCAAAATTTTTGAATAGGCACTTTTTATTTTTGGACATTATGAATAGTAATTTCAGTAATTATTTTATTTATTATGGTTAAAAGGTAAATCTATTAAATAAGGGTAAATAATAATAATTTAATAGTATAAAACTACCATAAAACGTGTCTTAATCCTATTGGATGAGATATTTCTGACCATGGGCATCCTTGGTTATATTTTGGGACCCCTTGGATTCTCTTGAATGTGAAAATGAAATTTAAGAATAATTGATTTTATCTAAAGATTATTATAACCTAAACAAATATATTTTACAAAATAAATTTAAATATAGAGTTATATAACTGATATCCATGCCTATAAATAGTATTTATAAATTTAAAAATATTTCCTACATCATCGTATGTTATTTAAAAATTTTAGACATTAGATAAATAAATTTATTTCGGACACAATTATGATGTTGTGATTGCCTTATTAATGAAAGATTCAAGTAAATGAATTTATAAATATTAAAAATATTTTAATTTGGGTATTTTGATGTCATAAAAGAATTATATGGATTATATTGACATATTTCATTTGATTTAATGCATTATTTTTGAAGTAATCAGGTTTTTATGAGTTTTGAAAAAAAAAGTCATTTATGAATATTGTCCAAAATTGGCATAATTGCTAACTTAAAACATTAAATAGTTTATTAAATGTTATTAAATTCTAAAAAATATAATATTCAAAAAAATGATTAATATAAGTCCAAATTATTCATAAATAACTTTTTTTGGGTCTTTTGACATGATATGGTAATTACATTAACCCACAATGTGTAAATAACATGATACCACAATAATATAAAACAGTGTAAAATAAGGGTTAAAACAAAACAATAAGGATTAAAAAATATTCAAAACATGTCTAAAATTTTTTGGATGATGGGTATTCGAACCAAAATCATATCATCCTATAATTAAATAAGTTTTGAACCATTTTTAGTCAAAATGTAATTTGTAATAAAATAATATTTTGAGAGTTTCTTAAAGTGCCCCTCTCCTCTCTTATAAATGAGAACCTCCTCTTTATCATCATCTCACCATTTTGAGACTTCAATATTGTTCAAACCTTTCCCATTTCTCTTTGTAAACTCCCTAGTGACATTACAGAGGTTCTGATATTCTCAAAAGACCAAGTCTAGTTCCCAAAGAGAAAATGGAAAGGAGAAACGTCGAGGAAGAGGTAATCTCTTCTACCGATTCTTTCAAATTTCATTCTTCTTCTACTTGATATTATTTAGTTGTTTAATTTTAAATAAATAATATCAGTATCACTAATGTACTGATATGTTATTATAAATATGAAAAAACCCTATTTCACCTTCTATCCATCCTACAAAAAATGAAATCATCACGCGTGTGTACATACAACTTACTGTCTCCACGCCGTGGTGTAATATGTTTTTCACCACCACCTTACATGTATGGGTATAATGGTGTAAATAATAACTATATATGATTATTATAAAATTAATCTAATTTTTAGATACTATAAACCATCCACTTAAATACCATTCAACAATTATGGGAATGATATCGTGTTTCGTGTGTACGTACAGCTTACCGTCTCCACAGTGCGATGTGGTTCATTCTACATAATCATCATTAAATAATGATTATATAAAATAATTGGATGAATAAATATGATATATATTATACTGATACCATAATTTAAATGATATATATATAATCTACAAAGATTAATAATAACTTATCTAACAAAACATACATAAGAACATAAAGCAGTTAATACATGAATAACAAGTAACAATGAAATGTTACTAACAAATAGATTAAAATATGATCATAATTGATATCATAAAAATTATTATGATTCTAGAATAAATAATTAACATTATATAAATCATCATACATGAGGTTTGGATATACACGAAGGATATCATACCTAAGGTAAGGGATAACTTTTCCAATCTCGTTTTATACAAGATTTTTTATTTGTATGTATTTATAGGGATATATTTATCATCCATGTCCATGTTTTCTAAAAATATTGTCATAAAATTTGTACTATTATCCAATGCATGTTTAAATTCATATTTCCCATTTTTACTTTTACAACATGGTTGGCAAGAAATCTTTCTTTTGTTTACACTACGAGATACTTTTTGACTTTTCTAGCGAAAGTACGAGGGAAATGTTTTTTATCTTATATGGAATGAACGAGTTTTTACATCTTCATAACCCCTTATTTACATGAATCATTATTTACACGTTTACAATTGTATTTTTAAATAATTTTTTTGAAATTGCATGACATTTTGAGAAAAGAAATTTTTTTTAAAGAAGAATGGATATTTTTCCCAGGAATATAGATCAAGGGTTTTATTAAAATTATTTTCTAACTAAGAGTACATCATTTAATGTTTATATCCTAGTTATTTCCATGATTTTATTGTGTTTATGATTGAATTTTATTTAGGCAATCCATTTGTTTTATATCAATTATGATGGAATGATGTTTAAGAACCCCATTTGATTTCATTGGATATGCTATGAGGAATTTTTCTATATTTTCGTGTAAAACAAAGGAATGGTTTCACTGTGAGATGGGTGGGACCTATATCTCCCTCCAATGCATTGGGAAAAGATTTTTATCTCATGAGATAGACATGGATGGAATGACATGTAATTCTAGTTCAGTGTTATAAGGTAGGAATGATGAGTGAAATTGGTTCAATAACGAGCCTTGTCCGCTATGATGCTCTTGGAAATGAGACTTGACTAATATGAAATGATTTTCTATTCTTATGATTTTATTCCCCAAAATTTCATGTCTTATGTAATGACTAATGGTATTACATTTCAGTTTTATGATTTATCCCATGACATGATATTTTGATCTTTTGTATTCATGATAAGATTTTCCAATGTTATATTCTTATAAATATGATATGATTGATATTTTCATTGTTTAACCTTACTGAGAATTTTAGATCACCCTTTTATATGTTTCTTTTCCCTAGGTCAAGAAGAAGGGTATTAAGTATGATATGCCAAAAAGGTGTCTTGTTATGATGAAATAAATGGGAGACAATGTTGATGTTTTTTGAACCAGTAGTTTATGTTTCCCAGTTTCTGAAGACACATAACATATACGATCCTGTCATGGTTTTGTTATATGATAAAATAAATATATATCAATTCTGAAGTGATATGAATGTATGTAAAAAATGGGTCGATATAAAAAAATAGTCCATGAAGGGGTCAATATAACTATACCCATTAGGACTCCCCAAAATCATAAAGAATAATGAGTCAAGAGTAACATTGATCTCTACACAGGTATATGTCTACTACACATATAACAAGAATATCCTGTTGTACTCAACACAAACACATAGTCTCATGGTAAAGATCGTAACTATAAATCTGACCTAGGATTCTTACATGAAGGTTCCATATATCACATGAACGACATAACACACTCAATGAGTTATATGTGCACTAATGAAACTCATCTTAGAGGTCACGATCGTCGGGTCTAGTCACGATTTAATATAAGAGGCTTTATACGAGATATAAACTCGATCAGACTACAACGCATTAGAATGATCACATCTCAATACATAGATAGGGGTAAATTCCTAGGGCTCACTAGGGGACAATAGTCCCTACTAGAAACATCCTCCTAGATTTTGGATCGATTACAGTGTAGTTTTGGTTATGTTAATACCATAAAACCCCATCTAAGTTATCAAGAACAGAAAAAAGGGTCGATATGGGCCTCTCAGAGTGATACATGCTCAAAGAAGTTGAGTCAGTAGTTGAAGCGGTCAAGTAAAACTCACTCCAGAATAAATGAACAATCTCTCACTGCATAGATCATCATGCTATTATAAAGGGGTCACATTTTTTATGGTAATTAGATACAATACCAAACTCTCATAGGAAATATACCAAAGAAACACACTCAAATGATTTTGGTCCATGAAAGCTTAGAAAAGTTCTCAATAAAGATGAAATAAGGATAAATAGAAATGAAACTTATCCTAAAAGCAGTACATGGTGTTTCCCATTGGGTAAATTGTATTTATCATTATGACTATAACTTCTTGTGTTTGATTTTGGAAATATCCAGTTGAACAAACGAGGATCGTCATTAGACTAAATAGATAAAACATAACTCTACTTATATGCCTCTACAAATGGCCTCATATTTCTGAATGTATTCCAATTTTGTATTCCTCATAGAGTAAAATGTAGTCTAGACTATTCACATGCTCCAAAATAGATACCCAATGAATATTCTGATTTCACCATATAATGAACAAATGGTGCTTCATGGGCTCGATCAAAAAATCCTCAAAAGTTTCCGCACATTGACCTTGAAATGTATGCCTTAATGTGAGGGTCATGATTGTATAAAACATTCATCAATTAAACACTTTACGATGAAGATATGTCAGATACATGATTTTATAACAAAAAAAAAACAACAACAACAATAATATTCGGCTATTTTTGAATTTGAGCCATGATCCAAAATAAAATATCCAATGTTGGTCTTGAAATGATTGTCTAAATGTTGGTATCATGTTGTGGTAATGTCACATAAATATGACACCACATGATGAATTTAATGTCGAAATATGGTTTTATCAAAAATAATAATATTATTATTTTATAGTAATATATATATATATATATAAATGTTTTCTAAATGTTTTTATGAAGATAGATTCATCCCTCTCTCCCCCGTCATGTTTCATGCCCCAGATGAGGCACCACCCCTTATTTTTATTGTATGATATTATTATTATTATTATTATATCGAAAATAATAATATCACATTATAGATGAGGGATAAGTACAAGATCACTAGAATTTCATCTTCATCGAGACGATTGGGCATGAGGGTTACACTACCTCCCCTTTACATCTCCCTCTCTTCATACAAAAGACTATAACTAATTTTTTAAAAAACTAACATTTTTAATTTTATATTATGAAAATAATAATATAAAATAAATGATACATTATTTTTAAGTCCATAGACACATCCATCTTTATAGGTTTTTAATTGTCTTTTTTTCATCCTCCCCTTTTCATAATAGAATTATTTTTAGTAATAATAATAATACACCCACCTATCCTGGGTCCTGGGAACTCTTCCATTCATACCAAAACTAGATATCATTGCCTCCATGCCTCCATCGCATCTCCAAACCCAATATTGAGTTCATGACCATGATCTGTTGTGTCAAAGAATGAAAATAAAATTATTGTTCCTTTCTAGTATCATTGAATCACTAGTCAATCAATAAATAATATTGAATGATAAGAATGGAGGGGGAAAGCTACATAAAAAATGTGACTCTCAATCGATGACCATATCCATTTGGCTGTCATTGATGGAATAAAAAAATGAATTTATCAAATCAACAAGAATAAATGCGAATAAATAAATCTCAAATTAATAGATCTTGAAAGATAAATAAAATTTTAGACAACCCAATAAATATCAATACATGAATTAATTTGTAAAAGGATTAATTATCCATCATATCAAATTTTAACTAAGGATAAAACCAAAAATCAAAAAACCCCACCTTGATTTGAATCAATCAGTGATGAAAAATTAGCATACTCTATTTTCTTTGATCAGATAAAAAACATTTTCATTAGAGTTCCTTATAGTATTTTGATCAGGGATCCTCAATCTCAATGTCCGCCAATGTTCCTCCACACTCCGAACTCAATTCTTA
The DNA here is from genome assembly GCA_963277665.1 of Viscum album. Lineage (NCBI taxonomy): Eukaryota > Viridiplantae > Streptophyta > Magnoliopsida > Santalales > Viscaceae > Viscum > Viscum album. Next base: position 619,490,266 of record OY728150.1, on the reverse strand, counting down.
GTGTTATGAGGCTAACCTTGACAATTAGTTTAAAATTATATTCATAGTGTGAAATAGGTGTTTCGGACAATAGAATAAAATGAGTAAATTATGTTATTTTATATTATTAATTGGGTCAATGAGAACGTTTTCAAAAATGAATCATACAGAAAAATGTTATATCATGCCTAGGGTAAAACCTATGTTCTAAACACAATGATGTCCGTGTATTTCTGATCTGGACAATAGTTTAAGAGTTATTACACTTTTTTAGGATAAATTCATGCACGTGATAATAAATATATTTTTTATATTTCAAAAATTAATTTATAGATCTCCAGACCATGGAATATTATTTCCTCTAAGCATGTGGCTCTGAAAATATTTATAGAAATATTCCAATGTCTTACTCAGAAAAAGATGGTTCTTTTAATAGATAATATGACACATCCTTCTACAAAAGGGGTTGTAGTGGAGATGATTAGTGAGGATGGACTCATTTGGGTTCTTAGGCTATGGAATATTGATAATGTTGTTGCCCATGGCTAACAAGATATGATTGAGTGATTGCTAATTTTAGATGGAGTATAATTTATACATCTATTTGACAAATCTGGTCATCCCGGATTTCTTTATTCTCTTACCCAAGAGAGATTATGTGGTTTATTCTACTCAATAAGATGTGACGGGCAGTTCTGGACCATCATAAGTGATTGGATGTGAACTGTAATAACTTGGATCTTCGTTTCAGGTATGTCTTTCCTTTCTCTGGAGTTTTTATGAAAAATGGTGTTTTTGGAAATTTTTGAAGTACACACTATGTACTTTCTGAGTACACGCCATGTACTCTTTTCCCACTCAAAGCTGTGTGCTGGCCGTGTCCGTCCCACACACACAGTGTGTAGGGGTGATGTGGAGGCCGGTTAAAGCGGAGTACATAAAAACCTAGTACACTCCGTGTACTTTGTTTTTCATTAAACGGACCGGGGTCACGCCTAATCGACAGAAAGGTCTTCTTCTCCAGCTTCTTCATCTAAGAGCGCCGGGAATTCACAGATCTTCGACGATCCCACGTTCCTCCATCCATTCTCCGAATTGATCGTCGTCGATTGCGTTGGAATCTCAGCGGTGAGTTCTCCCTTCCCCTTGAGTCTTGTTTTCCAATTCCTCCTTTTTCTCAAGTTATCATGGGTTGAGCGTTTTAGGAGTTTTCTCAGATCATAGATGTTCTAAAGAGAATATGTCATCGTTTTTCACATATATCGTTCTCCTAGGATCTAGTTAGGTGGTTTGTTCCTTTATTTATGAATTCGTTGAATATTATTTGCAATTTCCACCAATACCCATGAACGGTGTATTGCGTGTTTCCTATTTTTTCCTTTTTGTTTTCTTGCCTTACTGATATTCCAGTTTAGTGGTAATTACATGTGAATAGGGTAAATTTTGTTGTGTTCTGGATGCATTTCCATGCTTGTTTTCCTATTAGGCATTTTCCAGTTTCCATGCCTAGTTGTAGGATAGTAGAACTGTTGCTTTCTTATGCTGTTGAGCCATAGAATGATAGCCAAGTAGTTCATGAGGATTAATTGGATGATACACGTGCGCTATGCATGTCTATTTTACACAGGGCTACAAGAACCTATTATAGTGGACCATATAGAGAATGGACATAAAGGCTTCTCTAGAGTGTCTTTAATTACAATGCGAGACCATATGGGGAATTGACGTTGAGTGCTTCCTCAGAGAGTCTGTATTTCCTCGACACGGGCCATAGGGGAAATAGACTTTGAGTTCTTCCCCATAGAGCCTTTAGTACGATACGAGAATATAAGGGGAATTAATGGTGAGTGCTTCCCCAGAGAGTCTATTTTTTAGCTTAACCAGAGGGGTGAGACTGTGTGTGCCTCCCAGAGGGTTGTTAGTACTTGTACGTTGAACCTTAGGGGTTAGACTGTGAGAACTACCCATACATTAACTTTTTGTTATACCTTCTTGAGTAGATGTTTCTTGTTTGTAGAATATATGCTAGAATCGGTAGATTTGTTACTGCTGTGTATTATCTTGTTTATTGCATACTATTCACTGCTTACTATACTTAACCTAACATATATTCACTGACTGTTAGGCACAGATCTTTGGGTGGTTTACTATTGGGACTTTGTCTCACACCCTGTTTGGGTCAGGATTTTGGGCCCAAACAGATTATATTGTTGCAGGTTTAGATAAGGGCAAGCACCCTTCTACTTCAGGTTCTTGATTGCACTGGAGCTGGAGAGCATGGGACCGAGCCGAGGATTGCAATGCTGAGGAGTTTCTCATCTGTTTTTTCTTTTGTACTTTGGTTTAGTACTTTATTCATCATTATGACTTGTTTGGTTGTTTTCTACACATATGTGTACTATGAATCATTTACATATATTTCTGCGCTAGTTGTTTATTTATCAGTCTTCTACTGTTTACCCTTGTATAGACTTCTACTGTTTCCACTATTGTTGTTATTTATTTTTCTCTTCTGTTGTGTACTCTTCCAATGAGGGCATAGTTTCCCCACTATCACACCCAAGGCCCTCGCTGCTAGTCGGCAGCCTCTGGCGTTTGAGGAAATGCGCTTGAGACCATGTGACCAACCGGGTACGGGGCACCTCTAGGTGTCTTCTGGAACTGGGACATTACAGAGAGGTATCAGAGGTATTTATTTTCTCTTGATTTATGGTTTGGAGCCTTTATCCTGGGATATGATGGATTTGGTACTTGGTATTAAGCTTTACTCGGGAGTAGCTAACATGTGTACAGGGAAAAGCCATACTACCTCGTTAATTACAGTTTACTAGTTTTTGAGATTTATGGTTGATATGATTTCACCAAGAGTGATTCACAAGCCTTGTGTCGTTTTTGTTGTTGATATTGTGGTTCTATTTCCGTCGCAACCTGATGAGATGAGGGTATTCCATCTCATGCATCATATAGGAACTTGTTAGAAATCACATTCCATGCATTCTTACCATGACATCTAGGGTGCATTAGTGATTTCATGTTGTTGTGATAGACTCTGTATAGATTAAGCATGCTATTGTGATAGATGCTTTGATAGAATCTCTGCAGTTTGATAGAAAGGTTGTTTTTTTACCTTGCCTAAAGGAACATCAATCTTTGGTTCTTGAGGTGTTATAGGCCCTTTTGAATCAGGAATTGGTGAATCATTGACCTGCTTTTCCATATATATGACTATATTGGATGCCATGCTTTGATTCGTGGGGAGTATGGGCCCTCACGGATTGGAATTTGGCACCTCCTTGTTAATTTTTCAGTGTTTTCTGGGCTTCGGTGCAGTTTTAGAGGTACTACCCGAAAAAACCCAGAATACACAGCGTGTAATTTATATATACACGCCATGTAGTTTTAAATCGTGTCACTGACTGTGTGAGCAGAAACACGGGTTGTGAAAATCGCCAGGAATACGCAGTGTATGGTAGGTACACGTCGTGTAGAAGTGAGAGTGTACCCAGCCATGTAACGAACATCACAGGTCGGGGAAGCTTGTGTCATACACGCCATTTTTTGTATGAACATGCCATGTATCCTTGTTCTCAGTACCCGGCCATGTCTCGAACAACACAAGATGGTGTTCTCTCCTCTTATACACGCCGTGTTTGTTCGGAACACGCCGTGTAAGGGTCATCTGTGTACTTGGCCATGTCTCCAACAACACGGGTCAGGAAAATTCCTCAAGTACACGCCGTGTTTGTTCAGAACACACTGTGTAGTCTTAGCTGTATAGATGGCCGTGTAACTAACAACACGGGTCGTTGAAACCATGTCTACTACACGCCGTTTCCTTAGGGAACACGCCGTGTAGTCTCAATTTAAGATGACCGTGTGGGTTAGCTGTGCAAGGAGACACAGGCAGGGTAATAGAGTTAAGTACACACAATGTAGAGTTTATACACGCTGTGTAGTCATGTTTTGTAAATCTTGAGTGTTTCCTTCTACTATTTCCATTTTTTACTCTATTCTTTGTCCTTGTTTTCCTAATCTAAGGTATGCATTTGATCTTTCAGAGCTATGCCTCCGAGACGTCCTTCAGTTGTACGTCAGTCGTCAAGAAGTGATCAGATGCCAGATATGTCTAATCAGGGACTTCTTGACGATCCTCCAATCGGGATAGCCTTTGCACCGGCTATAAGGACCTAGCCTTAGACCTTACATTATATTGAATTAAATGAATAATTCACATAGAGGATCTTTTCAGGTTTAGAGTTTTAGAGACTCAGGCCATAACTATTACATTTTAAAATATTACAAAATAGACACTTCTACTCAGTTTCCATTTTTTTACAAAACATGAACTCTTGAAAAAAAAGTCTTGTCTAGTTCCATGTTTTAGACAACGTGACTTTTCCTTGATCCCATCCTTGACCCTATTCCACTTTATGTCCTGTTAAAAACATTTAAAAACATGGGATGAGCATATAAAGCTCAGTAAGGGATACCCAAAGAAGGCAACAATTAGCTTTTCAAAACAACAAATAAACCATGAATACTTAATCATAAGTAATACTTTTCACTTTTTTTGAAGACGTAAATACACTTCACTGAATAAAAGTTCATTACATACCCTTTTGTAACCAAAATATTACCATAAAACCCAAATAAAGAACACATAACATATAAAGGTAACTTGGGACATAAACATACTTAAATGGAATAACCATACGGTCAACTTCCAAACATATCACTAAATGGAATAGCCATACGGACGACTTCCATAAACAATTAATTGGAGGTTATAATGTAACCACCCGTCATTTGCTTTATCATGTAACCACCCGTCAAATGTCCAAGTACCAACAAAAATCATAACACATAAAATAAATATAAAGGAATGAAAAAATTTCCACTTTTCAATCACAATATATCACTTAAATATATTGACATAAAAAATCTATTTTCAAAACCATTTTCAATACCAAAAATACTTAAAAGAGTATAAGGTAATTATTTTATTTTAAAAACATTACGGCTTATAGAGGAAGACAAAGATCAAATAATACTCGCGGTAGTGGAAAGATAGTTGTCACTATGCACGTTAACATAATTTTTTTTCATTTAGTAAAACGCTTCGTAGAAAAAATATTCCCTTTGAAAAGTCAAGGGGGTTTATACAACGTATAAAATAAAATATTCCTCAATGAAAGGAGATTGAGACGAAGTCCCTTACCTCGCGTCCGACTTGACTCGATCGTTCTTTAATCTCATTAATAATAAACTAAAGTTAATTTATACTTTCTTATGAACCCTTTTCAATTTTATTATTCCTTTTATATAACTTATTACCATGTTATAAACATTATGTAATCATTTAAGTTAATAACGTTCATTTTGTCGATATTTGGTACTTGAGTCAAAAATGAACACCCTATATTTACAAGTTGTCCATGTGTTCAATAGTCCATTATATCCAAATTGATATTCATGATTTAAATATCATAAATATCATATATATTCAGTATATACATGTATTTATAATAGTAGATAACATTTGGAGGTAAGAAATGAAATGCACCGTTCAGGGAGACGGTAAGCCGTACGTACGCATGAACACTACTTTCATTTCTATATCTTATTTTAATAGAATTAAAACATAATGATAAATAGGTATATTATAATTACAGTATAATATCATATATAATATCATTAACTCTATCCTTTATACAACCCACATAAGGCATTAACGAGTCACATCACTTTAAGGGGGCGGTAGTCCGCAATTCCTCAAATGAGATTATCGTATTTACCCACAATGGAAACCATAAGGGCTTGATATAATTGGGAATTATAGAAGATTAAGGAAATAATAAACATAATATATATCATATATAAATATAGTTCCATCATAATGGCCACCATGAGAGGCGATAAGATGTAATTGAACAATCATCATTTCTTGAGGCGTTAGTTTGCCATCCACAGAAATATTATGTTTTTTCATCCATTAGATGGAGTTGTGTGTAAGTTTAGTCCGAATATTTCTCATAAAAACATCCTAGTATATTTAGGATACTGGTGTTGTTACAAAATAAATGAAATAAAAAGGGTTTAGGGGTTGGAGAAGTAAAATAAAATAAAACAATTTAAGAGAAACCATTACCTTTAATTTGGGTCACTCCCTTTGGTTGGAACAAAAGGACTTTTTGAAATGCCATATGACTAAGGTAAGGCTTCTACGAGGAGGAGAGCTATCTTGGGAGCCTAATTGGGGAGATTTTGGACGAGCCAAATGGCTTGATAGGTGTGAGGAATTGGTTAGATGTGACCTCCTTTTATAAGGGAGATGAGGGGCTCTTTAGGAAAGTGTGAAACTATTATTTTATAATATAATGATATTCGGTTTATAATGGTCCAAAAATCATTAAGGTAGAATCTAAGATGACTAATATTCGAAATAAAATCATCCAATCAGAATTGGACATGTTTTGGATAATAATGTAATCATTATAATCTTCTTTATTTAAATCATTTATTAATGAGGTAAATACTGTATCATTATTGTGTGATAAATAATTTAACTTATATGATGTCTAAAAATTATAAAACAAATACCATGATGTATAAAATTTTTTTATCTTCCCAAATAATATTTATAGTTGGAAATAGGACTTATATAACACCATATAGAAATTAATCACTAAAAGATTTTTGTTAATGTCAATTTTGTGTTCACATTAAATTAATTAATCTAAATTGTCATTTTCACTCCCAAGTGGCTCAATGGGGTCCCAAAATCAACCCAAATATGCCCATGGTCATTAATGACTCAAACAATAAGGTTTTGACAAGTTTTAAGGTAATTTTGAATTATTATAATATTCTTTTTACCTTGAATTACCTTATTTACCATTAAATGCGGTAAATAAAAGTCAAAAGTTACTATTCAACAAAAATTATTTTCATCTTATTGAACCAAATTTTACTTATTTATAACAACCATGAATGTCAGATTTTCGAAATTAAATTCACAGAAGTGGTAAATTTCATTTAAATGAAAAAGTCAGTTTTTTAACAAACACTAAGTGGTTTCACTATTCATCAAAAATTGAAGTTTTTCAGAAAAATACCAAGAATTCATCCTAAGATATATTTTATATTCCAAATTCAAAATTTTTGTCTATTTTTCCAATTAAAAACATAGATGTGGAGTTCATTAATTTTGAAATTAATTCTCATTATCAAAACAAATAGCGTGTTTTTAAGAAACAATAACTATCAAAATATTGATACTTGTTTATATCCAATTTCAAAGTAAAATTAATTCCAATGACCAACACTGGATGAAATAGTAAAAATATATTTTAATTTCACATTAAAACCAATTAAAAAGAAAATATAACCACATAAATAAATTATGTTAAAAGGGACTTTTGATTTAAAATACAATATTTTTCACTATTCATTAAAAAAATGAACATTATCGGAAAAAATTCCAAAAATTTACACAAAGTAAATTTTTGATGTCCCCATTCTAAAGAAAGATTTTATTTGGTCATATAGAATGTATTAAAGTGAAAAAAACTAGATTTAAAAAGGGTTCTCCATTAAAAGGTGGTAAATTGGCCTTTAAATGTAAATTATGCTTAAAATTAAATTCATTCATATTTTAAGCCTCCAACCTTTTATGGGATAATGTAAATACATTTAACAAACATGTATTATCATATTTTAGTTAGTTTCGTCTATTCTCGCCAATAAAATGGCTAGGATTTAACTACCATTTTAAATAATAATATTATATTATTAGTGTGCAATGTAAGATTCCAAAGAAACTCGTTGTTGTGTATCAGGTACGCTATCAAACATAGAAACCCTTTTCAAGTAGAATTAATATTTAATTAAAAAATATTTATAAATATTAAAATATATTATTCTTCATTTACTTGGGATGTTACATCCCTCCCCCCTTTTAGAAATTGCGTCCTCGCAATTTTTATTCACTTATCAAAATAAGTGGGGGTATTTGTCCGTCATAGAATTTTCAGATTCCCATGTTTCCTCTTCAACCATATTGTTTTTCCACAAACCATTACCTAGTGAATTACCTTATTCTGCAACACTTTCTCTCTACGGTCATGAATCTGGACTGGTTGTTCTTCATAAGAGAGATTCTATTCCAACTGAACAACCTCTGGGCTCAAAACATGAGATGGATCTAGCATATAATTTATCAACATTGAAACATGAAAAACATTATGTACCTGGGATAAACTTGGAGGTACTGCTACTCTATATGCAACTGAACCAAATTTCACCAGGATTTTATAGGGTCCAATGAACCTCGGACTCAACTTTCCCTTCTTACCGAAATGCATCACACTTTTCCATGGAGAAACTTTGAGAAAGACATGATCACCTACCTCAAAATAAAGATCCTTCATCTGGTTATCTGCATAACTTTTCGGTCTGATCTGAGCTGTTCTCATATGCTTCTGAATCAACTGAAATTTCTCTGCTATCTCTTCTACCAATTCTGGTCCCATAAGCTTCCTTTCACCTACTTCATCACAAAAAGCTGGAGTTCGACAACGCTTTCCATATAATGCCTCAATTGGAGCCATCTGTATACTGGAATGAATATTGTTATTATAAGTAAATTCAACCAATGAAAGATATTGGTCCCAACTTCCCTGATAATCCATCGATCAAGAACGTAACATATCTTCCAATCTCTGAATTGTTCTTTCTGATTTCCAATCTGCTTGAGGGTGAAAAGATATACTAAAATTTAATTCAGTACCCAACAACTTCTGAAGGACTTTCCAAAAGTTAGAAGTAAACCTGGGATCATGATCAGATACAATGGAGAGGGGAACACCATGAAACCTGACTATCTCTTAAACATACAACCAAGCAAGTTGATTTAGAGACAAAGTATCTCTAATAGTAAAGAAATGACCCGATTTAGTCAATCGATCAACTATAAACCATTTTGCATTATTATCTCAAGATGTCTTTGGTAATCTCACAACGAAGTCCATGGATATATTTTCCCATTTTCATTCTGGAATCGGTAATGGCTGAAGAATTACTTTCAGTAACTGTCACTCTACTTTAACCTGCTGACAATTAAAAAACTTCACTGTAAAATCAGCAATATCTTTTTTCATTCCATCCCACTAGTAATACTCTCGAAGATCTCTGTACATCTTAGTACTGCCAGGATGAATTGAAAACGGAGAAATATGAGCTTCACATAACAACTCATTCTTCAACTGTGAATCACAAGGCACACACAATCTCTTTCCAAACCTCAGAACACAATCATTATCAATGTTAAATTTATGCAACTTACCCTTCTGAACCAACTCTACCTTTTTCTGCAACACACTGTCTTCCTTCTACGCTTTCATTATTCTCTCTGATAAAGATGATATCACTGAAACCTGAAACAAAATAGAAGAATTTATGGCCCCAACAACTTCTATTCCAAATTTCATCAAATCAAAAACCAAAGGATCTTGTTCCAAATGTAGCATGGCTAATGAGACATTACTTTTCTGACTCAAAGCATCGACCGCTTTATTTGCTTTTCCCAAATGGTAATGGATCGTGCAATCATAATCCTTGATTAATTATATCCATCTCCTCTATCTCATGTTCAATTCCTTTTTAGTGAATATATACTTTAAACTTTTGTGATCAGTATATATTTCACATTTTACTCCATACAAATGATGCCTCCAAAATTTTAAAACAAAAACAATAGCAACTAATTCCAAATCATGTGTAGGGTAATTTAAATCATGAGGTTTCAAATAACGTGAAGCATAAGAAATTAACTGATCATTATGCATTAAGACACAACCCAATCCTTTCAACGAAGTATCACTTTAGATAACAAACTCACCATTTCTGAAAGGCAGTGCCAAAACTGGAGCATTCACCAATCTTCTTTTCAATTCCTAAAAACAATCATCAAATTATTTTTTCCAGATGAACTTAATACCTTTTCAAGTTAACTTAGTCATTTTACTAGATAACCATAGAAAATTTTCAACAATCCTTCGGTAATAACCTTCCAAACCAAGAAAACTACGAATCTCGGTTATATTTGTCGATCTTGGCCATTATTCAACAACCTGTTTTTAGCAGGATCAACAGTTATTCCATTTTTTGAAACAATGTGACCAAAGAATGAAATTTGTTGTAACCAAAACTCACACTTGATGAATTTCCCATAAAGTTTCTTTCCGTTTAATGTTTTAAAGACAACCCTTAAATAACTTTCATGTTCCTCCTTAATTTTGGTATAAACCAAAATATCATCAACAAACACAACCAAAAACTTATCCAAGAACTCACGGAAAATTCTATTCATAAGAACCATGAATACAGAAGGTGCATTGGTTAACCTGCAAGGCATAACAACAATTCATAATGGCCATATCTAGTACGAAATGCGGTCTTCAGAATGTCCGATTCTTTTAATTTCAACTGATGGTACCCCAACCTCAAGTCAATTTCTAAAAAATACTGAGCTCCCTAGATCTGATCAAACAAATCATCGATCTGAGGAAAAAGATACTTATTCTTATCAGTGATGTTATTCAATTGTCAATAATTAATGAAAAGTCTCATTGAACCATCCTTCTTTTTAACAAACAATACAAGATCACCCCATGGTGATGTGCTTGGTCAAATAAAACCTTTATCTAATAACTCCTGTAATTGCTTCTTTAACTCTAAAAGTTCAATTTGAGCCATTTGACAAGGGGTTTTTGAAATTGGCTTAGCATCAGGAACTATGTCAATAGTAAATTCAACTTCTCGATTAGGTATAATTCCAGGAAACTCATCAGGAAAAACATCAAGGTACTCATTTACCACTGGTACATCATTAATCTGAACAGTTCCTTTATTTTCAACAATATGTGCAAGGTAACATTCATTTCCATTTTTTACTAGTTTCTCATCTTCCTGATATGTTATCAAAAAAAGGATCATTCTTATACACAAACTGAAAATCTTTTTGAAAAGAAACATCTTTAGCAATTCAGTCAATCCTAGCAAGATAAACAGAAAGGAAATCCATGCCCGAAATAACATCAAACTCTACTAGAGGGAAAAAAAATCAGGTCTGCATGTAGATTCTTTCCGCACACAAGAACATGAATGTTCTTATGTTTTATTTTTGTCTCAACATTTATTCCAGGTGTTTTTACCGTAAGTTATGTATTCATATCATGGGATGGAATTCCCAATTTACTAGAAAACTTCTCAAAAATGAAATAGTTTGTAGAACCTAAATCAAACAACACATTGGCATAATCTGAACAAACAAACAGTATACCTGATACTACTTCATTTGATGGACCAACACCTGTTGAAGTAGTTGCGAAGGATTTCACCACCCCTTTCTACTTTTTGTCCGACTGCTTTCCCTAAGTTGAGTTCTTCGCTGGACACTCATTTGCATAATGACCCATTTCGTTACACTTAAAACATCTTACCTATGGCTTTTCATTGCCTGCTTGTTCATCTTCCTTACAGTTACAAGCAATATGACCAGAATTACCACAACATTATAACTTTCCAGTCTTTGATAAACATTCTCTAGGATTCTTTTTACCACACTTCTCACAAGTTGGATATTTAGTTTTCTTACCTCCACGCTTCTTTGATAAATTCTGCCCCTTTTCCTGCCAACTTGACCTCTTATTCTGTTGTTTTTCAAAGAATACTTGATCATTGACAAACTTCATTTCCACCTTCTCCGCACATGGAATAGGTTTATCATAACTTTTGAACTCACGAGAGGCTAACACTCTTCGATATCGTGGCTTCAGTCCTGAGAAAAATCGATTTATCTTACTATCTAGATCTCGGATGAAATTTGGTGTATACCTTGCCAGTCGAGTGAACTTTACTTCATAAGAAGCCACTGAGTCATCCTCCTTCCTTAATTCTAGGAATTTTTTTCCATCCTAAGACGAAACACCTTATGAAAATATTTTTCAAGAAACATACCTTTGAATTCATCCCAATCAAGAGCATCAATCTCCTCCCTATCCCTAATATTTTTCACCATCAACCACCACTGATCAGCTTCACCTTCAAAACAGTAAACAATGAGACTAACCTTTTGATGTTATGAACAACCGATGACATCAAAAATCTTCTCTAGTGCTTTAATCCACCCTTCAGCTAGCACCAGATCAGATGATGCTCTGAATGATGGGGGATGTTGCCTCATGAAATGTTCCACTACAAACATGTTCCTCTGGGGTTGATCTGGCTGATCTCGTGCATGGATACCACCACCATTTATCCCCTGAGTCAACTGTTCCATCACTGCAACAAACTATTCAGTTCCAATTCTGACCATCTCAGGTTGCTGATTTGGAAGGTTGCCTTCCTCCTGATGTCGTCCCAACATAGCTGCCCTATTTCCTCTATAGAAAACCATTCTGAACACTTGAAATATCTTAGGCGAAGCAACATGGTAATCTGTAAATGCTATATGATATCAATATTAACATAAATTACATTATGGATATTAATTTATCAATACCCTAACTCCTAATGTTTTCTAAACCGACCTCTAATACCAACTATAAGGACCTGACCTTAAACCTTATATAATACTGAATTAAATGAATAATTCACGTAGAGGATCTTTTCAAGTTTAGAGTATTAGAGAGTTAGGCCATAACTATTACATTTTAAAATATTACAAAATAAACACTTCTACTCAGTATCCATTTATTTTACAAAACATGAACTCTTGAAAAAAAAGTCATGTCTAGTTCCCTGTTTTAGACGGCATGACTTTTCCTTGATCCCATCCTTGACTTGATTCCACTTTATTTCATGTGAAAAACATTTCAAAACATCAGATGAGCATATAAAGCTCAGTAAAGGATACACATAGAAGGAAAACTGTTAGATTTTGAAAACAAAAAATAAACCATGAATACTTATTCATAAGTAATATTTTTTACTTTTTTTGAATAAATAAATACTCTTCACTGAATAAAAGATCATTGCTTACCCTTTTGTAACCAAAAGATTACCATAAACCCATATAAAGAACACATAACATATAAAGGTAACTTGGGACATAAACATACTTAAATGGAATAACCATACGGTTGACTTCCACACATATCACTAAATGGAATAGCCATACGGCAGACTTCCATACCCAAAGGCATTGAAGGTTATAACGCAACCACCCGTCCTGGTATTCACGACACCACCCGTCATTTGGTTTATCACGTAACCACCCGCCAAATGTCCAAGTACCAACAAAAATCATAACACATAAAAAAAATAATGGAAATAAAACATTTCCACATTTCAATCACAATATATAACATAAATATATTGACATAACAAATCCGTTTTCAAAACCATTTTCAATACCAAAAATATGTAAAATAGTATAAGGTATTTATTTTCTTTTAAAAACATTAAGACTTCTTGAGGAAGCCAAAGATCAAATAATACTCGCGGCGGCGGAAAGATTGTTGTCACCACATATGTTAAAAAGAAACATACTTTTTTTTTCGTTTAGTAAAATGCTTCATAGAAAAATATTCCCTTTGAAAAGTCAAGGGTGTTTAAAAAGCGTATAAAAGAAAATATGCCTCAATGAAAGTAGATTGAGACGAAGTCCCATACCTCACGTCCGACTTGAATCAATAGTTTTTTAATCTCTTGAATAATAAACAAAAGTTAATTTCTACTTTATTAAGAAACTTTTTCAAGTTTATTATTCCTTTTATATAATATATTACCATGTTATAAACATTATGTAATCATTTAAGTTAATAACGTTCATTTTGTCGATATTTTGTACTTGAGTAAAAAATGAACACCCTATATTTACAAGTTGTCCATGTGTTAAATAGTCCATTATATCCAGATTGATATTCATGATTTAAATATCATATATATTTAGTATATACATGTATTTATAATAGTACATAACATTTTGCGGTAAGAAATGAAATGCCCCATTTATGGAGACGGTATGTCGTATGTACGCATGAATGCTGCTTTCATTTATATTTATTATTTTAATGGAATTAAAACATAATGATACATAATTATATAATAATTCCAGTATAATATGATATATAATATCATTAACTCTATCCTTTATACATCCCACATAAGGCATTAACGAGTCACATCACTTTAAGGGGGTGGTAGTCCGCACTTTCTCAAACGAGATTATCGTGTTTACCCACTATGGAAACCATAAAGTATTGATATAATTGGGAATTACACAATCATAAGTAAATCATAAACATAATATATATCATATATAAATACAGTTCCATCATAATGTCCACCATGGAAGGCAGTAAGATGTAATTGAACAATCATCGTTTCGTGAGGCGTTAGTTTTACGTCCACAGAAATATTATGTTCTTCATCCATTAGATGGAGTTGTGTGTAAGTTTAGTCTGAATATATATCATAAAAACATCCTAGTATATTTATTATACTGGTGTTTTTACAAAATAAAGGAAATAAAAAGGGTTTAGGGGTTGGATAAGTAAAATAAACGAAAACAATTTAAGAGAAACCGTTACCTTTAATTTGGGTAACTCCCTTTGGTTTGAACCAAAGGACTTCTTGAAATGCCTTCTACCTAAGGTAAAGGTTATAGAAGGAGGATAGGGATGTAGGGAGATTAATTGGGTAGAGTTTTGATGAGCCAAATGTCTTGAGAGGTGTGAGTAATTGGTTAGAAGTGGTCACCTTTTATAAGGGAGAGGAGGGGCTCTTTAGGAAAGTGTGAAAATATTATATTATAATGTAATTATATTCGGTTTATAATTGTCAAAAATTCATTAAGGTCGAAGATAAGATGACTCATATTCGAAATAAAATCATCAAATCAGAATTGGACATGTTTTGGATAATAATTTAATCATTATAATCTTATTTATTTAAATAATTTATTAATGAGGTAAATACTACATCATTATTGTGTCATAAATAATTTAATTTATTTGATGTCTAAAAATTATAAAACAAAAACCATGATTTAGGAAATAGTTTTATCTTTCCAAATAATATTTATAGTCTAAAATAGGACTAATATAACACCATAAAAAAATTAATTACTAAAAGAGTTTTGTTAATGTCAATTTTGTCTTCACATTAAATTAATTAATCTAAATTGTCATTTTCACTCCCAAGTGGCTCAATGGGGTCCCAAAATCGACCCAATGATGCCCATGGTCATTAATGACTCAACCAATAAGGTTTGGACAAGTGTTAAGGTAATTTTGAATTATTATAATATTCTTTTTACCTTGAATTACCCTATTTACCTTTAACCGCGGTAAATAAAAGTCAAAAGTTACTATTCACCAAAAATTATTTTCATCTTATTGAACTAGATTTTACTTCTTGATAACATCCATGTATTTTTGATTTTCAAAATTTAATTCACAGAAGTGGTAAAATTTCATTTAAATGAAAAAGTCATTTTTTTAACTACCAATAAGTGGTTTCACTATTCATCAAAAATTAATGTTTTTCAGAAAAATACCAAGAATTCAGTCTAAGCTATATTTTATATTCCAAATTCATAAATGATGTCTATTTTTCCAAATTAAAAACATAAAAGTGGCATTAATTAATTTTAAAATTAATTCCCGTTATCAAAACAAATAGCGTGTTTTTAAGATACGATAACTATCAAAAGATTGATACTTGTTTATATCCAATTTCAAAGTGAAATTAATTACAATGACCAACATTGGATTAAATGGTAAAAATACATTTTCATTTCACTTTAAAACAAATTATAAAGATAATCTAACCATGTAAATAAATAAGATTAAAAGGCACTTTTGAATTAAAATACAATATTTTTCACTATTTATAAAAAAATGAACTTTATCGAAAAAAATTCCTAAAATTTACACAAAGTAAATTTTTATGTCCCCATTCTAAATAAAGATTTTATTTGTTCATATATAATGTATTAAAGTGACCAAAACTATATTTAAAAAGGTTTTCCATTAAAAGGCGGTAAATCGGCCTTTAAATGTAAATTACGCTTAAAATTAGATTCATTCATATTTTAGGCCTCTAACTTTTTATTGGATAATGTAAATACATTTAAGAATCATGTATAAAAATATTTTAGTTATTTTCTTCTATTCCCGCCAATACAACGGCTAGGAGTTAACTACCATTTAAAATAATAATATAATATTATTAGTGTGCAACGTAAGATTCCAAAGAAACTCATTGTTGCGTATCGGGTACGCTATCGAAAATAGAAAACCTTTTCAAGTAAAATTAATATTTAATCAAAAAATGTTAATAAATATGAAAATATATTATTCTTCATTTACTTGGGATGTTACACCGACTGTCATACCAGTTGCAGGCGTAGATGCGCAGTTCAGGGAAGGCTTCATGAGGATGATGCAGAACTTTCAGAGAGCACTGCTTCCTGCCACATATATGGCAGACTTGACACGGGTTATCCAATAGCAGCATCATTCTGCTTTCTCGAAGGAAGGATGACCACAGGCTGTAGAGTCATGGCTGGAAGCCATGCTGACTATCTTCGAGCATCTGGATACCCCTCCAGAGAGGCGGGTCAAGCTCGCTACCTACATGCTCAGAGACTCTGCCAATAGGTGTTGGAACGTGATCTCAAAGGCGGGTCGTCAGTAGGTTATGGCTTGGGAGGAGTTCCAGTGCGTGTTCTACGACTACTTCTACCCGGAGACCCTAAGGGCCGATCGAGCCTGGGAGTTCATGAGTCTAGAGCAGGGTACTCTTTCTGTCATGGAGTATTCCTCTTATTTCACCGAGCTGCAGCATTTCACACCCCTCCAGGATAGAATTGGGGTGTTCATAGAAAGGAATTTTGAGGATGGTCTTAGGCGGGAGATCCGATCACAGGTGAATATCTTCCAGTTGACTTATATCACTTCCATCGTCAACTAGGCACTACTTGCAGAGCGCAATCTGAGAGACTCCAGAGCTGCGAGCCAGGGTGGTTCTACTTCCAGAGCTAGTGTTCCTCCAGTTGATAGTAGGAAGCACCATAGGGAGCCTACGCGTGGTGATCCGAGGAGGCGATATACATATTCAGGTATCCAAGTCGTATGCTACCAGTGTGGAAGGGCAGGGCACACGAGGCCACAGTGCCAGAGAGACCTAGTGGAGTGCCGATCTTGCAGCAAGATGGGTCACCATCAGCGTTTCTGCCAGGTTTTCTCACCAGTTATGGGTGACGGGGGTTCTTCCATGACTCCTCATTCAGGATCAGCACCACCAGTTTCACACCATTCGGGGAACTAGAGTTCTTCTGGCCGTTCGGGCCGCAGTGGAGGTCGAGGTCGTGGCAGTCAGTCACCAGTCCTTCAGCGCCAACAGGGAGGTTTAGCTCAGAGTGGTCAGGCAGGGTCACAGGGTCGCGGGGTAGGCCAGGCTTTTGCGTTCGAGCAGACCTATCAGGAGCAGGATCCCAGAACTTCTACAGTTCGAGGTATGATTTTAGTAGCCTCAGTTTTATCTTCATCTCTTTTCGATACTAGTGCTACCCAAAGCATTATCTCTGTTGTTGTTGTGGAGAGCCTTGGGCTCTGTATCTTTTCTTCTGTCGACTAGTTGACACTAGACACACCTTTGGGGACGAGGAAATCTAGTGTACTCCAGTGTAGAGGGTGCCCAATCGAGGTTGCAGGGTATCGTTTCTTATAGGACCTCTATGTCCTAGAGATGACAGGCTATGATGTCATCCTCGGGATGGACTAGTTGGTTCCCTTCCAGGAAGTCATCAATTTTTATCGCCGTAGAGTGAGTTTTGTTTCACCAGAGGGTGAATCTTTTCTTCCTAGAGGCGAATGGTATGTTCAAGCGAGTCGAGCAGGACTTGAGCATCATGGTCTAAGAAGGGTGACAACCCAGATTGCTAGTCTTTATCTGGATGATCAGGGGACTTCACAGTTGAACTTCCCCCCAATGGCGGATCGTTTCAGGGATGTCTTTCTAGAGGAATTTTTGTATTTCCTCCGGATCATGAGGTAAATATTTCTATTGATCTTGTGCCAGGAGCAGCACCGGAGTCCATTCCTCCTTATAGGATGGCTACACCTGAGTTGCAGGAGCTCATGAAGCAGTTGGAAGAGTTGCAGGAAAAGGGTTTTATCCAACCTAGTACTTCTCCTTGGGGTTCACCTGTATTGTTTGCGAAAAAGTCAGATGGTACCCTTCGTCTTTGGGTGGATTATCGGAAGCTGAACCAGTTGACGGTCAAGAACCGATATCCCTTGACGAGGATCTATGTCCTCTTTGACCAGCTTCGAGGAGCCCGAGTGTTCTCGAAGATCTACTTGAGGTCCAGTTATCATCATTTGCGCGTTAGAACATCAGATATACCTCTGACAGCCTTCAGGAGCAGGTATGGTCTATACAAGTATACATTCATGCCATTCGGTCTCATTAATGCTCCAGCAGTTTTCATGGAACTGATGAACCGAGTGTTCCATCCTTACTTTTACTCCTTCATCGTGGTCTTTGTGGATGATATCTTGGTGTACTCTCACACTCGACATGACCATGCGACACATCTTGAGATCATTCTGAGTACACTGAGAGAGTGTCGGATTTATGCTAAACTCACGAAGTTCCACTTTTGGATGGAACTGATTCACTTCTTGGGTCACATAATCTCAGAGGCATGAGTATCTGTGGATTGAGAGAAAGTGGGAGATATAGTCTCCTGGGAGAATCCGAAGAATGTTTTTGTGGTGCGGAGTTTCCTAGGGCTGGATGGATACGACATACGCTTCATTAAATACTTCTCATGCCTAGCAGCACCATTGACAGGTCTGACCAAGAAGGGGGCGAAGTTCTTATAGTCAGGTTCTTATGAGTCAGCCTTTTAAGAGATGAAGGTAAGGTTGACGTCGGCACCGATACTAGTCTTTCCAGAGACAAGAAAGATATATACAGTCTATTGTGATGTTTCATGTATCGGGCAATGAGTTGTGCTTATGCAGGGAGATGGAGTCGTTGCGTACGGGTCTCGGCAGTTGAGGCCACATGAGAGGAACTAACCGACGCACGATCTAGAGTTGGCAGCTGTTGTTCATGCCTTACACTGTTGGAGACACTATCTTCTAGTAGAGCACTTTGTGGTCTTCACTGACCACAAGAGTCTCAAGTAAATATTCACTCCGTGTGATCTGAATCTGAGGCAGAGACGGTGGGTCAAGTATCTTTAGTCTTTTGATTTCAAGCTTGCCTATACGCCGGGAATGGGTAATGTAGTGGAAAATGCATTGAGTAAGAGAACTCAGATTCATGTAGTTCAGGAGGCCAATAGTGAGTGGAATATTATGGCTCTGTTCTCTGAGATGCATCTGGAGGTGCACAACAGACAGGGACATAATTTTCTATCTTTTGTAGCTGTTACCTCTACACTACTTGATCGGGTACAGATGAGGAAGATATCAGACCCAGAAGGCTTACTCCTACAGGAGAGTGTGTCAGGATAGGACCCTCTTCCTGGATGGATAGTGGGAGAGGATGAGATCTTGCGTTTCCAGGGATGCGTATGGGTTCCAGTATACATTCGCGAGGTGCTGATGCATGATTTCAATTCCTCAGTTTGGGAAGTTCATCCTGGCGTCACCAAGATGTATCGGGATATTCATCTCCAGTACCGGTAGCCAGGTATGAAGAGGGATGTTACTGGTTTCATCTTGCGGTGTTCTACTTGTCAGCAGGTGAAGGTGGAGAATCAGCGACCTACAGGCCTTTTACAGTAGTTACCCATTCTGGAGCGGAAATGGAATGATGTCGTGATGGAATTCGTGACTGGATTGCTGAGTTCGCCTCGAGGGAACAATGTTGTTTGGGTTGTCGTCGACAAGCTTACGAAGGTTGGTCACTTCTTGCCGATCAAGGAGACCTTCAGTTTTGATGATCTGGGATGACTATATATCCGAGAGACCATACGTTTTCATGGAGTTCCACACTCCATTTTTTCATACAGGGATGTGCACTTTACATCTCGGTTTTGGCATGGGATTTAGAAGGCTTTGGGTACACAAGTACTTTTGAGTACAACATACCATCCCCATACAGATGGCTAGTCCGAGCGTATGATCCAGGTGCTTAAGGATATGCTCTGAGTATGCATTTTAGGCTTTGGAGATTCTTGGGAGAAGCATATTCCTCTGGTGGAGTTTGCCTATAAAAACTGTTTTCAGGCGACTATTCAGATGGCACCTTATGATGTTTTGTACGGTAGGCCATGTCGATCACCCTTATGCTGGCTAGAGGCAGGAGAGGCAGCTTTTCTAGGACCTCTTCTTGTTCAGGAGACCTTAGAGTAGATAGAGTTGATTCGGAAGAGGATGGATACAGAACAGTCTCGATAGAAGTCTTATGTTGAACAACGGAGATGACCTCTAGAGTTCAAGGTCGGGGATCAGGTTTTCTTGCATGTCACACTGACATTGGGACACATGAGGATTCAGAGATAGGGTAAGCTTTCACCGCATTACGTCAGGCTATTTGAGTTTGAGAGTTGGGCCGGTTTCCTATTGGTTGCAGTTACCTCAGAGGTACTGGGCCATGCACGACGTCTTCCACGTATCTCAACTCCGACGTTACATTTCAAACATGTCTCATGTCCTTCACCCCGTGGAAGTTGAGATTGAAGCAGATGCATCGTTCGAGGAGCATCCTATCTGGAGTTTCGATCGCAGTACGAAGGTTCTTAGTGGGTGGTTTGTTCCTCTTGTACGGGTTTTATGGCAGCACGGGCGAGTACAAGATGAGACCTGGGAAAGGGAGGCCGATGTACGATCACAGTGGCTGGAGCTGTTCGGGGTTTCTTCTTCTCCACCTAGTTAGGGAAATTCGGGGACGAATTTCTTTAAGGGGGGAAGTTTGTAAGAACCCAGATCTTCGTTTCAGATATGTCTTTCCTTTTTCTAGAGTTTTTAAGAAAAATGGAGTTTCTGGAAATTTTTTAAGTACACGCCGTGTACTCTTTTCCCACTCGAGGCCATGTGCTGGCCGTGTCTAGGCCACACACACACGGTGTGTAGGGGTGATGTGGAGGTCGATTAAAGGGTAGTATGGAAAAACCTAGTACACGACGTGTACTCTAAAATTACACATCGTGTAATTTATTTTTTTTCTTTAAATGGACTGGGGTCGTGCCTAATCGACAGAAAGGTATTCTTCTCCAACTTCTTCGTCTGAGAGCGCCGGGAATCCACATATTTACGACGATCCCCCGTTCCTCCGTCTGTTCTCCGAATCGATCGTCGTCAATTGCGTTGGAATCGAAGTGGTGGGTTCTCTCTTCTCGTTGAGCCTTTTTTTCCAATTCCTCCTTTTTCTCATGTTATTGTGGGTTGAGCGTTTTGGGTGTTTTATCAGATATTCAACATTTTAAGGATAATCTGTCATTGTGGTTTGCATATATCGATCTCCTAGGATCTAGGTAGGTGGTTTGTGACTTTTTGTAGGAAGTAGTTGAATATTATGTGCAATTTCCACCAATACCCTTGAATGGGGTATTGCGTGTTTCATGTTTTTCCCATGTTGTTTGCTTGCCTTGCTGATATGCCTGTGTAGTGGTCATTTCTTGTGAATAGGGTAAATTGTGATGTGTTCTGGATGTTTTTCCATGCTAGTTTTACTATTTGGAATTTTCCAGTTGCCATGCCTAGTTGTAGGATAGTGGAACTGTTTCTTTGTTATGCTCTTGAGCCTTAGAATGATAGCCAAGTAGTTCTCGAGGTTTACATGGATGATACACGTGCGCTATGCATGTTTATTTTATACAGGGATGCGAGAACCTAGTGTAGTGGACCATAGGGAGAATGGACGTAAGGGCTTCTCCAGTGTGTCTTTAATTACGATGTGAGACCACAGGGGGAAATGACGTTGAGTGCTTCCTCAGAGAGTCTGTAGTTCCTCTACGTGGGCCATAGGTGGAATAGATGTTGAGTTCTTCCCTAGAGAGCTTTTAGTACGATATGAGACTATAGGGGGAATTGACGGTGAGTGCTTCCCCAGAGATTCTATTCTTTAGCTTAACCAGAGCGGTGAGACTGTGTGTGCCTCCTAGAGGGTTGCTATTACTTGTAGGTTGAACCTTAGGGGTTAGACTGTGAGAACTACCCATAGGTTACCTTTTTGTCCTACATGATTGAGTAGATGTTTCTTGTTTGTAGAATATATGCTAGAATCTGTGGATTTGTTACTACTGTGTATTATCTTGTTTACTACTTACTGTTCACTTCTTACTGTACTTTACCTTCCATATATTCACTGACTGTTAGGCACAGATCTTTTGGTGGTTGCCTATTGGGACATTATCTCACACCCTTTTGGGTCATGCTTTTGGGCCCAAAATGATTATATTGTTGCAGGTATAGATAAGGTAAAGCGCCCTTCTACTTCAGGTTCTTGATTTCACTAGAGTTGGAGAGCATGGGACCGATCCGAGGTTTGTGATGCTGAGGAGTTGCTCATCTATTTTTCTTTTTTACTTTGGTTTAGTACTATATTCCGCATTGTGACTTGTTTGGGTGTTTTGTAGACATATGTGTACCATGCATAATTTACATATATTCCTGCTCCAGTTGTTTATTTATCAGTCTTCTGCTGTGTACCATGCCCATGAGGGCATAGTTTCCCCACTATCACACCCAAGGCCATCGCTGCTAGTCGGCAGCCTCTGGAGTTCTGGGAAATGCGCTTGAGGCCATGTGACCAACCGGGTACGGGGCGCCTCTGGGTGGCTTCCAGAACCAGGACGTTACATGAAGTGCTGTAAGCTAGAGAGTGATAGTTACATCCTCTACTTTTCCAATATTTTTCCATGGGCTAAGGGAATGAGTCATGATTTGGACTCAAATCACTAAATGGAATCCTCTAGATGTTTTTATATTTATATGAACTCATGAAACCAACTAGGATACATAATTTGGATCATTGGTGTCTACAACCCATTTACAAAATCATCATTGTAGACTTCTATAAACTTATACTACAAGAGAGGGATGTTGAGTGAATAGGATAAACGTTTCCATATGGCTATGAATTCTAGAACCCTATCATTTTATCATTGTTTTCAGTGCATTATGTTGAAAATATTTATTTTCCTTAGCATGGAACTGATAGAATATAAGGAATTAATGATGAAGTTCATCCCATCCTACAATGAATCCTATTAGAAGAATATTGTACCAAACAAAGGTTGGCCTTGTAATAGTCTATACAAAAAATATGCAATTAGGTTTCCTCCTCTTGATCTCATGGGCCCATCATCAGACCACATCAGGATATGAAATTTTTGATATGTTGATCATGGTCCCCTTCATCAAGGTAGAAAATGTATGTATTCTAAATTGGTTAGATGAATAGTATCATACACCCACTCGGGATATGACATCCTCTCAGGCTACATAGATTTGAGTTCCCCCACCATGGCTTCCATTTGAGTTTCCAAAGTCTCAATGAAGCTAATTAGATTTAGAGATACTATTATCTAAGTTCCCTCCCATCTTCATGGAGTGGGTGGGGGTTTATGAGGTGGGCCCACCTTCACTTACCACCGATTATTGATTTTTCATAAGACATAATGATCACCCAGGTGGGGGAGACGCTATCATTAAAATGGAGGGAAGACATGATAATTTTCAACTTTCTCATTTTTATAGAATGGATTTCAGGATCTGAATCTAGTATAATGCTCTGATACATCTATTACTAGTATATTGGATCTTTCCAGATATGTGGTAGGGGTAATATTTTCATTATACTGAAGACTATATTCAATGGTAATATTTCCCCTATGTATCTCCACATTATTTTTTATGAGATTTTTTATATAATTCTCATATTCTGAAAATTGTTCCTCTATGGACAGAACCACAACTATTCTGGGTGGTGATTGGGATGTATGAACACCTTTCAATTATTTTTGGCATTTTTCTGCCATCATTTTAGCAACTCGATATTTGGAGGGGCCAGATTTTGTAGACTTTATTGGTTTTGAGTGCGTGTAGACTCATTTAGTGAATCAAGATCACACTCCTCTCAGGGAATATTTTCCCTGTTGTAGCCCTATTTATTTCCTTATTTATCCCCCATGTTTATTATGTTAATAGTAAAGACATTCATAGAGGAATATCAGGGAATTGTTTTTGTTCCATTACTTTTGATTCAACATGTTGACTCGTCAGTTCCTTCTTTAGGTTTATTTCTCAAACCTCATGCCATATTGGCACATTTTGGATAGAAACCCTAGTGGGGTCTGATTTCTTTCTCCTTAAGCTCCTCCCAAATTTTTCTATGAATAATGAATTTGAGGGATTATCAAGTCATGTTTTCTAAATAGGCCCTGGATAACATAGTTTTTTCTTATGGAGGAATGAACTTATTGGATTCTAACCATTCATATTTACCTCCCCACATGGAGAATATTTAGTCTTCTATGGTGATGATAATGATGAAAATTCCTTCCGTCCTTGTAGGCTTGGGGTTATTCGGGTCAATAATTTTCATTACTTGTTCCTTTTGTTGAGGATTAAATGATTACAATCAAGTATTTGATGATTATAGGGATAATAATTGTATATAAATTCCCTATCATAGTGGGGTTGGGTTGTTCGGGAATCACCCATGATTATCCTTTGACCATATCAGGTCATGATGTACCTAGGTATGGTGATTATGATATAAATTCCACAGGCCATCGGGCTGGGGTTTGATTGATGCTTCTAAGGAAATGTTCTATATCTTTTTTGGAATAGAATATCTTAGGGGTCGAGGAAGTGGTAGTTATTCCCCCAATCCAATGGTTTGGGTTCACTTTTGAAAGGCTTCTATGATAGATGCTACTATGTCTCATTTTATATAATATAGTGGTGCATTTGTATGACCTGGGTGTAATGGATACCCTTTATGGGAATCATTCTTAATGGGAATTTGTATGATTGATGGAAACATCGACATTAATGACTAAAATTCATTGAATATTCCTTGTGGGGCCCAATTTAATGTCTTTTTTGGCTATCCATTCCCTTTCTTAATGATCTATGGGAATCGTTGAAGTAGTGGAATTATTTTTTAGGGAATACTATTCCATGAATTTCAAAGACCGCTTATTTCTTTGGAGGTTATGACATTATAGGATTCAGCATCCAAAGGTTTATTTTGTTCTGTGAATATATTGAAATTCAATTCCCTATATTTTTTTCATCCTTGGATATATATGTCTAGAAATGATAATTAAATGAGTCTTCAAAGGGCTTTCTAGACATGGTGGAAAACATAATATTGGATTTTTTTGTTCCCTTCTGCTCATGGGATATGGGCCTTGAAAAGGTGGAAATATCTAACTGAAAACAGAGTGTATTGATGAGATGATGGTGATACTTTTATCCTTGATTGGTGATATGTATTTCCTTCAATTTATGATGAGTATACCACATATTTTAATATAGAAAAGGTATGCATACCTTTTCAAGCTCAAATGGGAAATTATTGTCATAGATAGTAAGGATCTAGATCCTGATGGAGAGGTTGTTTCCTACTAACTCTCTAAAAATGTAAATGTCAGCCTACTTTTCATCAGAATTATACCCCTTGATCCAATAAAAACACACAAATATGTTTCATGGGGTCACATTCGGACCACAATGAAATGCTGTTGGAAGTTAGTGGGGATCTATCTATGGTCGAACCTGATGTTTTAAACACCTCTCTATATGACAGACTTTGAGTTTTTTACACCCCTCTATAAGGAAGTGTCTTGGTAGGAGCTAGATTTCCTGGTCTATGGGCGATATTATCATGGGGAAGTTGATCAAAGAGTGCTTTAGAATTAGAGTCACTATGATCCATCTCTACACTACCATGATGAGAAATATCTTGTTAATGACCATTTACTGTGTTAGTTGAAGAGTTTATAGACACATGGGGTGTTGAGAATGTCTCTCGAATGACCTCAAAGACACTATCATTTTTCATATTAGGAATATGGATATTGTTCCACATCAGGGCTATAATATATCAACAATGCTTTTGGAATTCTATAGGGATATGAACCTTTAGTATAATAGCTACCAAAACATATTTATAACCATATGGTTCCACTGCAGTATGATCCTACTACTGAGAAGATTCTAGAATATGATAATGCTCTTTCACATTATTGACAGTAATATAATCCTATCCAAAGAAGAATCCATTATCACTTAGTCACCATCATTCAAATAGATAGTATTATCTAGATTCTATTCCTTTGGAATATGTTGTAGGACTTTTGGGGAATGAATATGGGCCTACCCCGAGATATGGTCTAGTCTAACTTGGTGAACCCCTGTTGGAATAGAAATATAAGCCGGGTCTGAAAATTCATTCCCTTATATAATATTATAATAAACATCTAAAATGAGAGAATGGATATAATCCTCCTCTTATATTACCCTAGAATAATTCTCGTGCAGTCGCTTGTCTTAGAATTAAGAATAAGAACCCAACTTCAATGATCTACAGGTATATTTTAGGAAGATTTACTAAAATGAATATGATCCCATCCAAATGAAATTTCAATTATCACTTGGTCAGGTCTAGCTAGAATGGGGATATGATCACCATACTAGGCATTTAGTGTATGTCTCTAGAATTATTTTATAGGAATATGATATTGTCCCAATGCATGCACCCTCTCACTTGGTGAGCCTCGACCAGAAAAGGGATATGAGTATGATCATGGGACATTGGAATATGTCACCTGAATATTTTTATAGGCATGCTCCCCTATCCTTAGGCATGTTCCACTCTCACCTGGTGAGATTCTATTTGAAGGGTAATATGATCCTAGTATTATTCCTCTTCCTTTACGAGAATATATTAACAATCCTCTTAGAATGTAGAAAGAATGTGTGCTTGCTCTAGAGTAAACCCTTATTAATAATGATTATCTTTTTCAGCATTCAGGGGTGTGAGAATATAAATATGCACATATCCCAGTATATATACTTGTGAAAGAATATACCAATGGAGTTCTTTAGCAATTGGTAATATGTAATGTAATTTTAGAAATGTGTGTTTAGGAATATTATCCAACACATTATCCACCTCAACTTTATATTAATAGATATCGTTGATTAAATAGGGGATATTAGACCACATATTTTCACCTTATTCCACTAAAATATGCTGATAGACTTCAAGCATGGGGGAATGGATATTCACCTCCCCCATTCTTGACAAGGGACTATACCCAAAGACTTTTTCTGAGTGAGAAGAGTTAAGAGCCTACTCACTGGTTACTACCAGAATATGCCAGCAAACATCGTCAACAAGAGTGGGGATATGATCCCACTCATGGTTATGTTATGCCTTCCTCACTCGATGTTTCATCCTTTTTTCATGTTTAATGGTATGAGAAGTAGAATTGTGTTAGGTGGTACCCTTAGTTAGTGACTAATGCGTACCAGTGAGATAGTGCTAGAGATGGAGGTTGACGAGAGCCCTCCTTGGCTACTCCTAAATCGGAAGGGATCCTTACTTGACTCACAAGTCCACCTTTATCTAATTGAAAAGGTGGTGATTGACACCATATGGTGATAATATCCAAAAGTGGTTGGTTGTGGTAATGAGGGCCACTGATTTAACTACATCATTCCTTGTATGTTGTGGAATCATATACATCTGTACATGGAAGAGCACATGAGATTCATCGATGGTCAGGATTTTACCATGGCGATGGTACTATCGATCATTGATTTTTCCTCCTATTGTTAAAGATGATATGCAAGTCAGACCATTTTGTGGTGCGTGGGGTGTTTCAACAATAACTGACTTCCTAGAACAGTATTTATATAATGAAATTATCTGTAATTTTTATTTTTTGATGGGATAAGTATGTGTAGGCATGTAGGTTTAAATGAAAAGGTCACTGATTAGTGAAATATCTCTAGTATGATGCATGCTCAATCAGATATGCATGGTTAACATAATTTTCCTTTTATTCCTGATTTGGTCGTTCTGATCATGTGGAATTGTCAAAGTGAGGATGTAATTATTTCATGGGAACCATAGTTACATAGGATCAGATTTATGATTTCTTCTAGGCTTATCATCATTGTTTAATATTCCAAGAAAGTGGCCTGATATATGGTAAACTAACCATACTGATATGTTTAGGCAATATGTTGGGATCATCATTTTATTCTTCATAGAATATGAAAAGAAATATGGCTTGATGTAAGATTAAATGATAATTATGTTATTGGAGATATTCACATTAGGTTCACCATTTTTGATTCAATGAAAACGAGATAACCAAGAGTCCCTATTAAGGTGAATTTATTTTGGCCCAATGGTTGATTGTGAGGGGTTCATTTATTTTCCAATTACTATGTTTTGGCTATTGTTAAAATTCAAAAGATAAAATCCTAATGGTTCCCATATCCATAATTGGCTATATACCTACTTTCCAAATATAGGTGGCCAACTGGTGTTTTAGACCCTATGAAACATAGGGAATCACATTTTTCAAGAGGATGGGAGGTCGGGATCACTGCACCCTTTTTTATTAGGGAACCATTGGCTACTATTTCTTAGTTCCTTGAAACATGTGTTCTAGTTTTATGAATCACTGCATCTAGGCGGATTCCATTGGATTTATTTATGGAACTAGAAACATCCAACAGTTCTTCATCCAATGGAGACTGATTTCTAAAGGTATGCATTCATTATGATTGAAATTTATGATTATTAGGAATATTCATTGGTCGAGAGTATTTGAGGTTGGACTCATCACACCCATTTGGGGGGAATTGTTGTCTACTCATTGTCTCTATTTATAAATTTAATATATTTTCATGAATCCTTATTAATTCACCATATATAACTTAAGTTTACCTTGAAATTTTCAATCACATATTAACACGTGTAAATATTAGAGTCATCCATATGTATTTGAGGTTCTTAATTAATAGAGATATCTGTATGTATTAGAGATTCTCCATCAATGGTATCCTCACATATAATTTTTATAGATTCTTTTAATCATCAGTATGATGATATTGGTTTTTTAAGCCACTTTTCGGGGCACTCTGGAATTTATTATCATCCAGGAAGATGATGGTTTTTTATATTCGAATCATACCCATGAAATGGGTTACGAACGTATCATTGAAAAATGAATCAGAACCCTCGTAGTTTGGTGCCACTTTATGGGATGCATCATACCTTTCAAGGTCATGTGATAAGAACCTTGCCATATTGTTTAATGTCGTGTGGTATATACATCTATGAGAATGGTTCTTAGTCAGAGTTTGGTGTGGGGCTTACACTAAAAAAACCCAATGAACATTGAAAGGATATGGGTTTCCCTGATAGATTAAACCTTATTGGTAATATGGGCCAAGGGGAACATGGTTGATTTAATGTATCAGGTTTGAACCTAAAAGTGGATTCCTATATATCCCATGTGAATGGAAATCAAAGCCCATGTAGTTCAAGAAGTCTCGTAGGATCGTATAGTCCTTTGAGAGAGATGATGTTGGGCTTACATCCCAAAAAGGATGCATTAGTGACTTGGGGGTTTAATCAGGGGATTATTCCTAAGAGGATGCCCAAATTAAAGTAATTAGGGTTAGATTCTTGAAGAGGATATGCAGTGATCTCGGTCCCTGAGAGGGATTCTTACGTATACCAATTATGGTGGGAATTAGAGTTCTCATATGTTCATTCCCCGTGAGTGTTTGTGAAAATTTTGTAATCATCAAAAATCTCTACGACCACGTGATTCATCCACGGAATGAGAATCAAGAGGATGTGAATTCTTAAACAATGACACATACACTTTTACTCCTCTTTTAGTGGAGGATGGAGAGCCTACAATGGCCAGGATGGACGAGGGCATGGAAACAAGCCTTCCATCTCTTTACATTGGAAAAGTGTCCAATGAAAGGAAGAAGTGATAATGGTTAGGGGCTTACACTAGGATGGCTACCCTAAACTTGATCCTGGTAGGGGCGGGTGACTTCTCATTTGCTTGTATGGAAAAGAAAGTGTGAACTGTACATTCCCTACTAGAGATCTGAGGTTCCGGGACATAGAGATAAAAATGGGAGGACAGACCCCAAACCA
This sequence comes from Viscum album, assembly GCA_963277665.1. NCBI lineage: Eukaryota > Viridiplantae > Streptophyta > Magnoliopsida > Santalales > Viscaceae > Viscum > Viscum album. The sequence continues at coordinate 619,460,107 of OY728150.1, read as the reverse complement.
TAATCCTACGAATTGGGAAATTCGAAACACTATTCATGGGAGAAAGGTCCATGTGACTATGGATATACAAACCCATGGTCAATCCATGGATCCTTACCCCATTGTGAAACAAATGTGGGAAACCTTTTACTATAGAAATGCACACCCAAATAGGAAACATGCTTATGTGCCTCTCCCATGGTTTTGATTAGTCAAGTGGTTTTGGTGGAGAGTTCAACTTAGTACCTTTCAGATAAGGGAACCAAGGAAGAAGATAACCTGTCATGAATGGCTTCAAAGATGGTACATGAGTTGGTATGTTGCCTTTACACCAAGCTCTTCCACGTAGGTACTTCGTGCTTGTGCGCCGCGTAGGTGCCCCATGTTGGTTCTCGACGCAGCTTTATCGTGCAGGTGTGTCACGCAGGTTTGTATAATGACTAAATAATATGTTTCACATAGGGGAACCAAGACTAAGTAAAAAAAATTTAAAATACTTTCAAAACATTCTTATCTCATTTCATTATCTATTCTCTCACATTTTAGAGAGCTACCTGAGACAATTTGATCGATCTGGGTGAAGGAGCTACACAATGGGAGCTTCATGGAGTCTTTTATCTTTTTTCAATTGTTGAAATCGGGAGACCAAAGGTCTTATTTATTGTCAAGGATGGGGCCTGATCAAATGGAATTTGTCTACATAGGTCCTCCATGCAGGTCCTCCACACAGGTCTGCTACGTTGGAGTATAGAAATTATTCTGCCGCGTAGGTTTACCACGTAGCTCTGTCGCACAGTTCTTCCACACAGGTCTGTAAGGAAAACTTTTAGAGGGTTTGGAATTCCTTTTAATTCTTTGAACCATGACTTTTGATTTTGAAATATACAAGGCTATCTTCATAGTCTTTTTGTATTCTTAAGTAGTGTCAATAAAATACCCCCCTCGGGATTTTATCTGATTAAAAAGAGGGTCGAGTCCTAAGGAAAATTGTGTGAAAAAGACTATGGGTTTATTGATGGAAAGTGATGGTTTTCTGCAAATCTACTTCACATAGGTACCCCACGTAGTTCTTTCACATAGGTATATCGCATAGGTTCATGGATGGCTATAAATAGGTTCGATCTTTATTGATTTTTTTCATCTATGCCTCCATTTTTTCTAGCTCTCATTGCATATCTCTTTCGTCTAACATCAAGGCATTGTGCTCTCACATAGTATCCGTGAAATATTCTCAAGGTGAAACTACATTAGTTATGGAGCTATAAGGAAGGTCTATCTCAAAGGAGTTGCACTAGGATCCTTGTTAAAGGACCTACGTGACAGACCACATCGAAGGAGCTACGTGAATAGTTCATTTGGAGATTTCTTCCATTTCCATTAAGATGAAATTTAAGTCAAAATTACAATACATTAGGGGATGTTTTTTAATTCTTATAAAGTAAAATGGATCATTCGATATCCCCCCCTAAAGAAGCTAAGGCTCATCAAAATGATATGATGGAGATCACGGGACAAGACTATTAGGACATTGTTGAAAGTACTAAACCTAGATTATGAAAGGGTTTAATTCCCTATCAATGTGAATATATAAAAAGTTCTTATATACCCCTATATGTGCATGGGATTTTACAAGATTCCCATGTTCTATATTTTAAGAAGTACATCCCAATGAATTTGTTTCATCAATTCTCTTAACTGTAACTGCATGAATATTATTGAAAGGGGGTTCCAGTACATAGAGGAACAATCCATATTTGTTGCATCCTGTATCACAGTGGTTGTACTTTAGATACGAATGATCATGTTGTAGATCCAAGTCCACGTTTCTATGATTAATCATTTCAGGATTCCCAGATAGATTAGTTAAATGGTTGGAAGGAAGGATGTGTTCTTTGTTCCAGGGGAGGTGTGAAACTTAAATGGATGTAGGAATTTTTTGTGCACTGGACATGTGAAAAAATAAGGAAAGAGTTATCAGATGATTATATTTATGAAGCTATCTGGATGGGACAAACATATGTTAATAAAAAAGATTTCATTCCTGAATTTTTTAGTTGATGGAGTCCACAAATGAATTCTTTCCATTTGACACATGGTAATGTTGGAATTAGATTGTGGGATATCTACCAAATCGCCGGGGTTCCCATTCTCGGGGAAATGTATAAAGAGTTTATTCTGCCAGCTAAAATATGGGTTGATGTTACCAGAACACCTCCATTGTCTTATGATCAATTAAAAATAGAAAATAAATTACCCAAATTCTAGAATTATATTCATTCCTGGGTTTGGATGGATTCCTTTTTAGATCCATCAACATAGAAAGGTCCCACTTGTGGACGTCCTATTCATTCTCCTTCTATTGATAACAAGGGTAGATCAGTAACATATTGTATTACATTGGAGATAGGTGACTATAAGAATTTGGGATACAAATTCAAATATGATATTGATGCAAATATACGATTAGATGCCTTCCTTTCCATGTTGTTAATAATTTACTTTATTCTAGTTCGTGAGTCTGGATGCGATGTAATGTTGGGGACATTTGTTTTCGCAACTAAATTAGTACAGGGAAGTATATTGGCTTAGAAACTTCTATATAGGAAAAAATATACTATTCCCTGCTACATTTATACAATGGGAATGGTCCATTTGGGATTGCAAGGCTATTCTAAGTGTTGTGGGGATGGATTGCTGCACACTTTTCTTCATCCTCAGTGTTGAATTCGGTTAGAGTCCCCAATGGTCGATTCAACCTATTTTTATAGAAATTTTCAGGTATTCACTATCAAAATTTGAGACCTGATGTAGTACTAATGGAATTGAATGTCTCAGGAGAATTCAAATTCTTTCTATTTCGTAACCCACAAACTGGAACATTTATTTATGGTGGTAAAGAAAAGAATTATGAGCTGAGGTCTTATATGATGGCATTCTGGGATGATGTATTATCTTCTAGGATTGATGGTGAAGTTATTTGTGAGTCTTACCTCCCATATAGATTTTCTCGTCAGTTCAGATGTCTTCAATAATCAAACACTTTTCCACCGATGTATGTTAGACACGAGAAACTCCCAATGGTATCAAGACAATTATGGATTAGAACTGCTTTAGAGGCATCCAAATTGTCGATTAAGTTACCTCCACTAGATGCATCAATCAGATTAGAAGTTGGATATGCCAAATCTTGGGATGCTTCATATCCGCAAGGGGATTTGTCAAAAGTAATATATCAAGTGGAAGATACAATGACTGTTCTGAGTGGAATTCATGGTAACATGTCCAAGGCTAGAGATGATGTAGAAGTTTCAGCGGTTTCAGAGCCATCAAAACATCCTCACAGGTGGTATACCAGGAATACCACGTCTAGAGAAGCAATACCTTCAACACCAATGTTATGCAGTCACTACCATCAAAAAGAGTTTCCTATTCTATCTCTTGAACATTGTAAAGAAGAAGTGAGGCCTGAAGAGGATCACCAGTTAGAAGGTGTAGAATCACCTCCACAATCAATCGTAACAACATTGAATTATGTGAGACCTTCATCCATTCATTATTGGGAGAGTGTGACCTATGTTTTTAGGGATTCATGAGAATTCCACCAGCATGGCATTCGAAAACCAGTTGTGGGTGAAATTAAGTAACCTTCTTACTACAATACGAATAATAACATGGCTGAAGTACATGAGTATATTATGGAGCTAGAGGATTTTATATATGAAACCGATGAAAAAATCCCAACCTCTAAACAAGTATCTCATATGATGGACTTATGAGTACACGAAGGGGTAATTATCGACCCTGAGGATGAGTGGGATATTTATGTTAATACTGATATTTTTTTCCTTTCCTTTAGTCTCAACATTTATTTACCATTAATCATCAATAATATTGAATAAAATTGATTTGTTCATCTTGAATGTAGGGATGGAAACTATGAATAACTTATTGAATCACCAATGTATGGGCCTGCAATCTCTCCTATCAACACATAAAATGATCCTCCAAAGTCTCCAGAACATTCTCCAAGAGCTAGAATCATGACTGGGGTAATGGAGACAGATAATCCTTATCCATTACCTTTAGTTTTTCCTACCAATAGATGTGTTCAATTTCTCCCCAATATTATGAAAAGAAACACAAGAGAGTAATGATATTGTTCTGACATGTTCACTGAAGGATTATGTATTTGTATTATCTGAAGGGCATTATAATTTTCCCAATCCACTCTGGTAATCACATTAATCATCTTGTAGGATATGTTTCTCTCACTTATCTCAAGGGACTAAGAGTTGATTATTCATGACCAAGTAATGATACCCCAAGAGAGACCCATGTTCATGTTGATAAATCTGCTATCAGAGTAGATAAATAATTAAAGGATTCATATATACTCACTCTCAGCTCTAGTGAGAGAGAGAAAATCCATGGTAAAATATATTTCTCGTGAATATTAAAAATATTTTATAATATTGTTCTTTTCAGCATATCTCATATCAATTTCCTTGGCCAATGGATCCTGCAATAACAAATGTTGACATTCCTATTCCTCCAGAAGAAAGGAATGAAGACCCAGTGCAATCTAAAATAAATACTGATGTTGGTCCAAACCTAGAAAAATCTGATAATGTTGTACCAATTGAAGAATCAACAGAACATAATGTCAGCATAGCCAATTTGGGAATCAACCAACATATTTTGGATACCTTAGATGGGTAGGATGCTATAACATTCAAAGCCGCATGCACTAAAATGATGGAATCCCTTAATCCAAAAATTGATATTCTAGGTTACATCAAGGAGTTTGGGGATTTTAATGAGGAATTTCAAGGATATATGTCCTTATTCATGCATTTTCCATACAAAATTGTTCTTCTTTAATTGATTCATTAAATAAAAGTTTACTTTATGTAGCTTTTTCTGTAGAAAATGTTTCAAAATATCTTCAAGAATGGGGCATTCCACTCTATCCTCATTCCATTAAATATATAGGAATACCTACAGAGGACCCCTTATTGATAGATGTTCCAGAGCCTTCAATTATGATAACTGGTCAAACTCAAGAAAGAACCCCTTCTCAAGAAACATATACTCAAATTGCCTATGGTGAAAATACCAAGGATGAATCTAATCATATGGATAAATTTTTATAGGGTAAATTTCATCATCTATGTGGATCATACTCTGTTTCTACCATTTTTCTAAAAACAGAAAATGACCTTGATTTATTATTTAGGTTTATCAGTTCCCACAGTTAGATCAGATGGCGAAGCTTCTATGTTTTATCAGACATCAGCCGAAGGTGAATCTTATACTATTCTGAGAGAAGTATAATAATTAATCTATTCAATGGTCTATTTCTAATGTACATTTCACCTCATGGTTGTGACTCAGATTCAGGCTTGGAAATGCAATATTCTCTCAACATGGAACGTATGAAGACATAGCAACATATATGGATCATAATTACTGAGAAGCCTTTGGATGTGCTGATGACCCATTTTTCCAAACTCCTTGTATTATTCTATGTATTAGGATTTGTTGGATTTAATTATCGACTAGTTTACGATGTATTGAAATAGGCTGTTCACCAATGGTTGAAGGAGAATATGACACGACAATATTTTGAAAAAACTAAATGGCTTATCAATATTGAGCGCTTCCAAGCCGCATTATCTTATGAAGAGGCAGATAATAATAAGAGTACGATCCAAATCAATCAACAAATTAAAGAATCCAAAAAAGAGTCATTATATCTTCAACATAAACTGATTATTTTTCATAAAAAACTCGATCCATTGAACCATACATTAGGATAAACACAATTATAGGGGATAACTTCCATTTTAACTACTAAGGAAGCACATCGGTCGAGTCAGGAAGCTGGAGTTGCTCAGCTATCTCAACATTAGTTGGTGGTTGACTAGTCTCATGAGGTCATTCAACAAATGAGATGTCATATGGAGAGTTTATTTTAAAATATGATAGAGAGGCTCCATCTTGTGGATATCTGTCTAATTTCATATGAATGAACGAAATGTTGTCTTCAATAATATATGTTCTCATTATTTTTTTTCTATTATTACAATATTAAAGGCAATGATGGGGATTTTTTTAAACATTAAACCTTTATGTTAGATAATCATGATTATAATGACGATAATGGGGTTGCTCAGAATTTTCTTATTTAGCTGATGGGCCTAATGAGTATAGTTTTATTTTCACTAGAGATATAAAGAAAAACCCAAAAACATCATATCTTTTAACTTTGTCTTACTAAATATTTCCTAAATCATACAAATTGTATGTTTAGTGAGTTAGGACGCGACTTCTATTTAGATTCCCCTTTGCATGTTCTTAGAATGGTGAGTACCACATCATTTTTTGTTGAAAGTTTAGCGTAATGTATTTTTGACTATAAAGAGATAATGTTTAAAGTTGAATAGATTTGACCATAATTTTTTTTGAAATTAGATCCCAATCAAAAATCAGTGACTATGAATTTATCTAATATTATTTAAATATTTCCAAGGGGAATATTGAGTCATGATTTTTAAGGTCAGCAAATTTAAAACATGTATCACATTAAGAGGAGTCTCTTCCAAGAATAAAGTTACCATTATTTGAAAATCCCATTATCGGTGACGTATTATGCAGGGCCAGCTGGGTCATATGATTCCTAATGAAACGGTGTCAATATTTTAACTGATAGAACCATTATGTAGACAAATTGAACAAGGCCTCCTAAGGACACGTACTACATATTCGGGTAAAAGGGATCCTAAGAATTTAATAGTTAATTTTTGATGGACAGGGGAAAAATAAGATTTGGGTGACCCAATACCATAGTGGGTGGTTATTCTGAGGAAAATAATTTTAATAATAAAAGGTTAATTATTCCGACATATAACATGAATAGGAAAACCATTCTTATAAAAATTTGGAGTATGAGGAATGGTCAAAATTTATCAAAAATGGGAACTTATGATATCATATTGTGCAGTTTTAAGTCATGCAGTGAGGAAATTTTACTTTGCATTTTTATTTCATGTAGTGACGACTTTATACAAGGCAGTTTTATGTCATGCAGTGAAAACATTATGTGGCTTCAATTTAAGGTATTTAGCTCTGACCAATGTTATGAGACTCCAAATTTTTTAATAATTTTTTTAGAAACAGACTATCTTATTTAGGTATGGAAGAAAAAATTGTAAACCGTGATTTGTGAATTTCAGGATCTCAAGAATGATATGGGAAAATGGACAAAAGCATTAGAAGAGGTCTTTTCTAAGAACGAAGATTCAATTTTTTGAAAAACCCGTTATGGGTGTCGTATTATGCAGGTCTAACTGGGGCATATGCTGCATAGAAAAATAGTGGAATCTTTTTATTGACATGCCTGTTATATGGGCTATTTTTATGTAAGGCCACCAACGGGCACACACTACATAGTCAGGAAATAGAGATCTTATGAATTTAATATTTTATTGGTAAAATCTGAAAAAAGGTTATGGAGATTCATATTTTCTGGCAAACGGAATTTGGTTTATGGAGAAAGGTACCTAAATATAGAGAGGGTATTTTTCAACCAATATTTCTAATGAATCGGATGAATAAGACTTCTACTATGGTCTGACCCAAACGTAGGAGGTGTGGTATCTGTAGTTTTAAGTCAAACAACTAGGACCGGAAATAAAAACATTATATGATATGTGGCCAAGGGATTCCAAGGTCATCTCAATTTTACTTTGAACACATAGAGAGGGAAATTTGTAAACCATTGTCTTGACAATTTTCAGATTGAGAGAATGATAATAGGACAAATATACCTGAATGACTATTTTATAATACCGATTCTTCTATATTGTCAACAATTTTTGAAGGGGACAAAGAATATATTACCAATAATGGAATTACCATCATTTGACAAACCTATTATGGGGGATGTATTATGTAGGGCCAACTAGGGTATATGCTGCATTTCCAAACAGTGACTTCATTTGACTGATTAACCTCTTATGTAATAAATTAAAGTAAGGCCACGTAAGGGCATGTGCTGCATAGTCAGGCCAAAAGAGTTCACAGGTATTAGAGACTCTATCCCCAAAAACCATAAAAAATATTATGAAGATATGGAAATATTCAACATTAATAATGTGAAATATAGAATGGGGTTTTTCTCAATACACATAAAAAATAATTGAATCAATATTGGCTTTGAGTTTGGATTCTTTTACATAGATCAGACTCATATTAAAACTGGATACTTTATTTGTTTCCTTTGAATTAATATTGCGGTGTGTAGTTTAATGTCATGTAGTAAGGACACTGTTATCCCCACAATAAATTAATACACATTTTACCAAATTAATATGCCCACATTAGCTATGCTCTGTGTGAGAAACAAGGAGTTGTAATGGTTTCTACTATAACATAAAGGTGACATAAGTGAAGAATATGGGTATTAGATTTCCATGTAGTTTAACGTCATAGGGTAAGGAAAAAGATGAACTGATGTGAAAAGAAATACATATCATAGTTGTATTAAGGAATAAAACCTATGTATCATTATGTGTCTTGTTGGGAGAAAGAATCAAGCAATACATAGTTCTTTAAACATTCTATATTTAGGTTTGATTATTATGTAAGGAATAAATGGTTTTTGTTTTTTTATATTATCGTTGGGCCCAAGATTGAAGATTAAGGTATCTCTACGTATCTCATATAGATGATATTCAATCCATACATAGTTCTTTAAACAATTATTTCCCACTACAATCGAGATTGACATGGGAGATATGTGCTTTTACACATTCTAGAAGAATGATTAAATTTAAGAAATAAGATGGTATGAAAATAAAATCATGTATCTTAATAGAGAACTCAATATAGATCTAGTACATATACAGAAGAAGAAAAAGGGAAATTAGAATATTGTGGTTGTAGTTGGGCCCAAGATTGGAGATCCATAAATCACTATTTATCTCATATAGATGAGAATCAAGCCATACGTAGTTCATTAAACATGGTCCCCATGCTGATCTAACTCAGATATAGTGAAGATCACGACTCATGTGCCACTAATGAGTATTGATGATGTTCATGCTGATTGCTTATGGAAGCACCTAATATCAAGTAGGGAAGACGTTAACCATGCATCTCAATGTCATATAACGAGAATAAATGGTGTAATGCAGTTTAATGTCATGTGACAAGGACAAATATGCTATTTATTTTAACTTCATGTATCATGGACGGTTATGGTTGTTATGAAGTTTAATGTCTTGAAACGTGGACTTTGTACAGTTCAGTTTTAAGTCATGCAATAAGGACGTGGGGGATGTGCAGATTTAGTCTTGTAGCGAGGACAACTGTGCAACTGCAAAAAGTATTTCTTCAAGAATATCACATTGGTTGGAGTTTTAATAAGCTCTCCATCAATTGACATTAACGAATAAGTTCCTTTTGAGTTGAACTTATGTATGGAATAAGGTCCTTCCCACATTGGCTCAAGCTTTGGAGGTTTCTTTCCTGGTATCATTGGTGTCCTAATAACAAATACTAATTCTCCATGAGTAAATGAACGAATGTGAACTTTCGGGATAAAATCTCACGCTATTAAGTTTTGATAGAATTTTAAATGATGCAAATAATACAATCTTTTTCGTCTAATCATTCCATATCATTAAACTATTTATGAGACATCTCATCTGTAGACAATTGATCACAGATTGCAACTCTGAGTGAAGGAAATTTCATTTCAATTGGAAAAATTATTTTGTTCTGTATACCAATGAATTAGGGGTTTCCAGGGTGGTAGTAAGGGTAGTAGTCCGATAAGCACATAAATCATGCAAACGTTTATCAGGCCAAGATTCCATATATTTACCCACCATCTTTTGGAGTATATTTGATAGGGTCTTATTGAAATTCTTTATCTATCCATGATAGAGTCATGAATGGTTAGATTTGATATTGTGCTCCCGATATAACCTTTTACCTAAACAGAATATAAATTGGTGCCATTGTCCGTTAATATATCATGAGTGACACTGAATCTATTGATGATGTTTGTTTTGACAAAACTAACGATGCTTTTGGCTTCGACTACATTGAGAGGAATTTCCTTCGTACATTTGGAGAAGAAGTCATTAGAAGTAAGGATATAATTGAACTACTTAGCTATAGATGGAGGATAAGGTCTTAATACATCCATTCCCCATGTGACAAATGGCCAAGAGTATTTGGCTATGTGTAGTGACTCCAGAGGTTGATGAATGATTTGGCATGCACTTGTAAGGGATGACATTCCCTAGTGAAATCTATGTAATCCTGCATAATTGAAGGCAAAAAATATCCAAGCCTTCAAATTTTATTAGAAAGCCTATTCCCAGACTGGTGAGCACTACAAGAACTTGAATGTACTTCTGTCATGATAGCTGCAGTTTCTTCTTCGTCATTACATATAAAGAGGATTACATCAAATTCCCATTTTTAGAGGATGTTCTAGGGATCTATATTATCATAAAGAGTATAATTGGCTGCTTGTCATCATATTTATTCTTTTTCATCCCGATCTAGTGGAAGTAGTCCATTTTGAAGATATTTCATGATGGGTGTTCTCCATCCCATAGTATGACCATGTGGATCAAAAATAGGGATAATATAATTAATTTTCTCAATACTGGTTTGAAAAAAAGGTCGTACCACATGATGATGAGATTTGATGATGACTGTCTCATCCCGATTTGGATCTCCCATGGTTGTAACTGCATTAGCCAGTACACCAGGATGATCATTTTGTTATCGCATGACATAAGACAATGTCGGATCTGAGGGAAATTCATCCATTATCCTTCTGATGTAATTACACAATGGGATTAACTCTTCTTTTCCGAAAGAATATTCCCCATTGATCTATTTGATTACCAATTCTCAATCACCTTTCACTTTATCATCATTCACTTGTACCAAAAGTGCCAATTCTAAGCCTGTGATGAGAGCTTGATATTCTGCTTCATTGTTGGTACTGCCTTCTGATAACAAGAACTATTAAGGAAAAACTGCATTTTCTAGGGAAATAAAGACAATTCCTAACCCAAAATTAATTATATTAGGGTTTCCCATTCTCCTTGTTTGACTTTTGGAGGAACCATCAAAGTACATTTCCCATGTTTGGGTATTATCTTGAATATAGAGGACCACATCAAGCATAAGTTCAGTATTCAAGGATATTTCTTTCACTGATGGATGTTCATTAAGGAATTCAGCTAGAGCGAGGCCTTTTATTTCCTTTTTAGGAACAAACTGGATATCAAACTGTTGCAGAATAACTGCCTACCGTGCCAGACAATGTGTAAGCATATGATAACTGAGGATAAATTTGAGCGGGATATTATGAGATATCAATTGGACCTCAGGATGTTGCATTTAGTGCCTCAATTTATGAACATCAAAGATTAATTCTAGGAAACACTTTTAAATATATGAATACCATGTTTCTACATCAATCATAGTTCGACTCCAATAGTGAAGTTTGTTTTCATTCCCATCATCATTATTTTGGGCAAAGAAGGCATCCAGTGATCCCTCTAAAGAATTGACATAGAGAATTAGTGGTCTTCCTTCAATATCTAGAATTAAATCCAGTGGACCAAGGAGATACTTCTTGAGGGTTTCAAATGATTCTTGGCAGTTTTCAGTCCATTGATTTGTGACTCCCTTCTTTATTAATCAGTTGAAGTGAAAAAAATTTCCTACAAAACTGTTGATAACGCGTCGAATATAGGCCAAGTGTCCTTGGAGTCCTCTTATTCTTTCAAATTTAGAGGAGTTGAAATTCCAAGTGTTGATTTCTTGTTCTTAGGATCAACTTTGATACCACGATTGCATATAATGAAGCCAAGGAACAATCCTAAGTTTACCTCTAAAGCACATTTTAGGGGGTTCATCTTCAAACTGTGTTGCCGAAGTTTATTGAATGTGGTCTCTAGATCATCCATGTGATTGGAACTTTATCTTGATTAAACCAAAAAATTATCTGAATAACATTCAACACATTTCCCTAAGAAGGGTTTCAAGATATGGTGCATGGCATGTTGATATGTTGCACCAGTATTCTTTAGGGAAAGGGGAATTACCCAATAGAAAAACATGCCTTAAGAGGCTCTGAATACTGTAGATTCTTCATCCTATGGGGCCATACATATTTGATTATACCCGAAATATCCATCCATTAATGAAAGAGCTTCATAACCCGCTATTGCATCAATTAATAGCTTTGTGATCGAAACTGGGAAATCATCTTTAGGAAAATGATGGTTAACATCTATGAAATCAATGAAAACACAGATTTTCCCATTCTTATTTTTCATTGGGACAATGTTGGCCATCCATTTGGGATATTGACATTCCCTGAAAATGTTAGCCTTTATAATCATATCATCATTAGCTTCAATTTTAGAAGCATGAGTTGGGTGTGTTATTCTTGCTTCATGCATGAATCCTTGATGTTCTTCTGGAAAACGCAAATGATGAGAGGCTACATTGAGATTAAGAGCTGGAATGTCTATATAATTCCAAGAAAATATATCTTGATGTTTCCTTAATATGATTTATACAACTCTTTCTCTCTAGATTTCATGGCCGCACTAATTTGAGTGGGGCGTGGATCTTTTTTTATACCCAAATGTATTTTGTCTGAGCTTATCCATAGTGGTAGAGAAACCTTCCTCAAATACTGGAGGAGCATCACTAATATCTTTCTCTTCCTCTTCATTATGTGTTATTTATTCAATTTCTACTTGCATTGTATATGACGAATCAAACAATTTAGAGTTATGAGATGTGTCATTATTTGAACATCCTGAAGAGAAGGCCACCATTTTTGACCCTACTGATGATGAAGGGACTTTCTTGGGTAATAAAGAGGAGATGGTGGATTGGGAATCTACAACTTTTCCTTCTTCAAGAATTGCTAAAATATATTCTATTCTGTTTGATGAAGTAAAGACTTATTATAGTTCAATGGAAAAATGAAGACATCTCTTTTTAAGCTTCCATTGCTGCACGTTGAATCAACAATTTCTCCCATCCTGTCAGAATCGATTTCCGCGATTGACATTATGGAAGTTACTAGGAAAGTTCTTGGATTTAGGTTTACCTTTTAAATTTTATTAATAGGTAAGACATAATTTTTACTCAAATGTATGAATGGGTTTGCTAGGATTTTTTCCAGTCCATTCGAAGCATTAACTCTGGCTATCTCTTTTTCCAAGGAACTCGTTCCCTTTGTGTGATAAAACTCTTCCTAATTGTATTGAGATTCACATGTTTGAAAAGGATCTTTGTTACCATACAATTTCTCAATTTTACCACTGAATCATTACTTAATACATTGGTGGTATAACAAAGGTATGGTCACCTGTTGATGTAGAAAAGGCCTTCCAAGTAGAATGTTGAAGGCTGTGTCCAGACGAAAAACCATGATATTTGAATTAGATTCAAGACCACTAAACTTAGTTCTGAGTGTTTTCTCATCTAGTGGTTCTTTCTCATTATTTTAGTATCCTAGAAACATTAATTTAGAAGAAGATAAGTCAGATTTAGTAATGCCCGATCGACAAAGTGTATGAACGTGAATGAGGTTGACTCCAGAGCCATTGTCAATGAAGGATCATCGGATGTGTATGTCGTCCACCTTTCCAAATAGATAAAAAGGTCTAATATGTCAATGTAAAACATCATCTTCATCTTCATCCATAAAAGATATGACTGCATGACATTAGGCAAGATCATTCTCTATACGGTAAACTTCAGCACCAACAACTTTAGTTTCAAACTCTTGGGGACTTAACAAATCCTCAATAAGTGCTTCTCAAAAAACTTTTGATTGACTTAAGGAATCCAAAATTGAAAACATGGCTGGTAATTAGGCAAATTTTTCAATACATCATACTTTTGGTCCAATGGTTTTCATTTCCCATCATGGATAAACAGTTTTACAGGTGCTTTGTAAGTTGATGTTTCTGATTTAGATGTACCCTGTGTTAGAGAAAAACCAGGAAATAATCTTGGATTTGGTATATTAGACTAATTAGGTATATTTACATGTGTATAGTAAGATAGTGTGACCTCAAATGAATCCTCTAAAATAATCATGTCAGGACCAAACTTGTCTTACATGGAGGAATTTCTTTGATCTTGTTGAGCCTGATGAAGGGATCTTCCACTAGTTTTTACCACATAAACTGTTTGATCATGGGTAGAGTTAAAATAAGTGATTTTAGAATTCCCACATCCTCCCTTGTATCCTCAACCATGGCCTCTTCCTTTGGATCCCCAATTAGGTACAAGGAACTCTAGCTCATTATAATCAGAATCACCATTGGTATAAGGATGTGTTAAGTGGATGAGGTTGATGGAACCAAAGATTAATTCTTCAATTGATGAAGATTCTACCGGACTAGTTGGTTCTGGTTGAACCATTTGGTGGGGCGGTTCCGGTGCTTTTGAAGTATATGGAATTAAATCTTCCATGTTCATGTACAAATTTTTCCTTAAAAAAAATCTTTTCTTCTTTTGACTTCTCTGTGTCCTTCTAATCACTTCATTTCATTAAGTATTGACGTTTTGATGAAGGTGGTTTTACTGTTGAAGGAGTGTTTGATGACAGAATCGGTTGTTTCAATTTTGTTCATAGTAGGGCATGTGTTCAGTTGATAATTTTTCTAATAATCCAATCATCATATTTCTACACATTTTTACTTTTGACTTCATGTCATTCGTCTTCATCCACTGGATCAGTAGCAGTAACACATGCTACTTGAGCTGATGAATTTTTCAGTTTCAGTTAACCAGAGTCTACAATTTTTTGTAGGTGGTCCATAGAAACAAAACACTCTTGAATGGGATACTCCAAATTATTTTTAAAGGGACAATAATTTGGATGTTCTTTATCTCGTTCTTTTTTTCGTTTCTTTGTCCTTGGAAACTGAACAAATTTTTTCTCTAGAGGTGAGATGAATTAACTAGGAACTTGTTCATTCTATAAGGAATATACCTTTCTATTTAATTCTTGAAACTATATTCACCTTCGATAACTTCGATCATTAGGGAATGAACCATATTCTCTTTGTCGTTAGTGTCGGGAATTTGTGATTTCACCTCACTACGGCAATTCTGTGCAATGTGGTCATCTCTACCACTCTTGTAGAACTTCCATCTCCCGAGCAGGATGTTCCCTGAATGCTTCTTCAAACATTTATTACATGTGGGAAGGTGTAATTTCTTTCCTCCTATTCCCTGATAGAAGCTCCTCCCAAATCTTGGCTCCATCGATCTTTTCTTGTCATTGGATTTAGGAGTGAATTGGGTCTCACCAAACTTCAGTTCAACTTTCATCGAACTTCACATGATCTCTTCACAGCTATCACAATATCAGTTGGCTATATTCTTCCATAGATGAGGTCTCAGTCCACTGAAGAATATATCAACCTTACCATTTGGATCCATGACAAATCTAGGGGTGTAATGTGAAATCCTTGTGAAGTTTTTCTCATAGTGTCCCACACATTCCTTCTCCCTGTGCTTCATATAGAGATACTTCTTCTCCATTATTTTTCTCATCGGTCGAGGGAAATACTTGTTGAAGAATATCCATATTAACTCTTCCCACTCAATAGCTTCAACTTCAACTGTTGGTGATGTGTTTTTAATCAGTTCCCACCCCTGATCAGCTTCTCCCTCTAAGCGATAAATAGCCAAGGTAACCTTCTCTTATTCAGAACAGCGGAGCACAGAAAAGATCTTCTCGATAGAGCTGATGCACTGTTTAGAAATCAATGGGTCCATAGACCGACTAATGTTTGGATGTCATTGAATCATAATGTATTCATTAGAAAGTTGTTCCCATCATGGTGAAATCGGTCTCTCGTCTTGATTCATGTTATTTCCCATAACTTGAGTTGGTTGGTTCATCATTCGCATGAAAGTTTCCATTTGGGCTTCCATCGGAGGGCTGCTAGTGCATAGTCCATTGTGGTCACCATTTTCACGGTTCCTCCTATTTCCCTCCATTTTCTAAAAGAATAAAACCATAGTGATAAGATTATTTCATTTATGAATCTTTTAACTAAAAGGGATTGTATTTCTTAAAACATCATGATTTAAACAATTATCTTTCTCTATAAATCATTCATATTGATTCATAAAAATCATATGATTAACCAAGCATATCTTCCAGGAGTGTCGTAACCAAGAGTGAAGCAAGGCCCATTTTCATGTACTATGATTCCCCGAGTCAAACACAAAACCCCTTGTTGGAGTTTTCACTCCTAGGTACATCTATGCCAGAGCCACCTCTACCTTCTCGTATCCAAACATGGATGCATTTTCTGGATAAACCACTTAATCAATATTCACCAAAATAACAAGAAGTATTCCTATATTTAAACTTTTCTATTAGGTTCTTCCTAATGTTTTCATATCATAATTTGCATAAATAACTAAACATTCCATTGATACCAACTGTGGCATCCCACCATTTATTACATAACGTTTCATTACATTTTACAAATAAAGGATCTTTAAAGTCTTGTGTCTTGGAAATCAGTAACTTGAAACATGAAAACATAAAACATTCTTCTAATCCAATTGTAGGGATTCATCTTAAGTTCTCCCTATGTACAATTATTTCATCGCATAACCTGCAAACATACATCAAAGGAAAGGGTTATCAGAAGGACTAGTAAGGAAAGAGATGGAATCAGTTTACTTGTGAAATCAATAAGAACATGATAAAATCATAGAGACATGAACATTGGAAGTAGAGGCATTTAATAATGAAAATAACATGAAATATAACATGAATATGTGGCTAAAACATTTAATTTATACATTCATGAACATATCACCATGTTTCATCCCCAATGTTTCATAAAAATTACAGAGGTAATTCACCAAGGTATCATGAATCTGTCATCTCTATAGATAAAATTCTTTAACCAATGCATTGGAGAGCTATCAAGGAGTACCCTTAATATTTCTTTACATTCATATGATCCACATTTATCATAATCAATCATTTTATAAATAAACCATATATAATAAATGAAATGGGTTTCATTTCCAAATCGTGACGTTTTAAAAGTTCTTAAAAACATGATCGTTATGTCATTTATACCCTATGGAAAGGGAGTGAGGGTTATATGTATGTCAATTATAAAATCAAATAGATAGATTTTATTTATTTAGTAATACCCCATGTAATGAAAATAAATTTGGATATTCATATATTTTATACAAGATAATTTCATAGGAAAAATAGAGAGATTTTGAGACGAAAATTCTACAGCATAACGACTATATAACATGGTTTTAGAAAACATTGAAAAGAGAGGGGATACGAGTAACCCACTCATAAATAACTCATAATATAGTATAGGTATAGAATAAATATAAATAATATAATGGTAAGGATATTTGAAAGAAATACCATATGAAAATGAAACTCGAAGGAAAAGAGAAGATGCGATTTCTTTTACGAAAATTCGGCAGCCAAACAGTGTCACAAAAAAATTCAGAAAATCATTTGATGAGAGTGGAAAGGGTATCTCATTTATTGAACATTAAATGGACTATAATAATGACATAGAAGAACATACACCGAAAGAATGAAATAGATCCTAGAAGACATAACATAAAGGAGGTCATGACTTAAAAGAACTGGGTGAAAGGTTACCTTACCTTGAAGAGTGACATCGAAAGCTTGAAGGTAGAGACCATTAGGGCTTTAGGGCACCATGGGAGGTAAAAAGACCAGATGTTAGTTGTGGAGGATTTTGGAATGAAATTATTAATGGAATGGCTTGGTATTTATAGGGACACAGAGGGAATATTTAATTAATTTCCAAGGGACACCTCATCAGTGGTATTTGCAAAACCATGGGTTTTCCCTTGGTATTTATCCATGGTATTAGCCACTTGGGACACTTCATACCATATCTTACAATTCACAAGTTGAATATATTGATTAAATCATGATTATAGCATCAATGTTTTCATAAAACACCATAAACTCAAAACTATACTTTTACTATTCATTGAAAATACAAATGTTTCAGAAAAATCCCAAAAACATTACCCTAACCCAAAATCAATGCTCTGAATTCAAAAATAAACTCCATTTTAGGAAAATAATTTTCAAATTATTTGTAAATTTATTTTTATATAAAATCATTATGTATTCAAAAAAACAACTCTAAAATAGTTACTTAATTTGTAACACCATGAAAAAGTAATCAAGGTCCTATAAAATTATCATATAACCATAAGAAAATAAAATAACAATTTATTATTAAATTTTATGAAAAGATATTTTCATTTTAAATTATTATATTAATTATAAATTTGTAAATAAAGTATTTATGACATATAAAAATACCAAAACTTATACTATGATCGTTTTTTCACTTTTAAGATGTCCACATTATATTTATATGTTACTGGGTGAAGTTTATAATTTTTTTGGCCAATTTTCTTTTCATTACTATTCATTACCATTCAAAAGGGTATGTTACTATTCATACATTACTATTCACTAAAAATCATGTTGATCTTATTAGACTCTAAAAATTCTAACTGATCACAACTGTAGATGACCATTTTTTGAAAATCACTTCACATTATTAATTATTTAAAGTATACAAAAATATTTTAAAATACCATTTTTCCAAAAATCATCAATAATATGGAACTTCTATAAATTCATCATAAATTTATCTTGACATTGGAAATTCAAAAGTTTTACCACAAGATGAAATAGAAATTTTATTTATATCTAGAGATTACAAAAAACTATATAATGACTCGTTTTATACCCCATATTACATCTACATAAGACCAAAGTGTAAGGTGTGATATGTTGATAGAATCTTAGGGTGGCTTGAACAACATTTCCTGAGTGGTGATTTCTATCAGCTTGAACTTCTCCCTTAGGCGATTCTGTTCAAGCTTCACATATTGAAGCTGATCTTGGGCTTGGTCCAGAGCAAAGACCAGTGATGCTACCTCCTTCCCAAGCTCTGACATATGGGCTTCGTACAACCCAAGAATAATTAATGAGGCCATCAAATATTCTTTCTATATTAATTAACCAAGATCACATTTATTTATAAACAATAATTGTAACGATAAGAGTTTAGTTTCTAATGGTCTTATTGACCAACAATCATATGTATAAGGACCCGGCCTTACACTTTACATAACCATGAATTAAATTGATAATTCAAATTTAGGATCTTTTCAGGTTTAGAGAATTAGAGAATTAGGTCATAACATTTACTTAACAACATGAATATTAAATGTAGACAATTCTAATCAGTATCCATTTTTTTATTAAAAATAAAAACCCTTGAAAAAAAGAGTCATGTCTAGTTCCATGTTTTTTACAGCATGACTTTTCCTTGATCCCATCCTTGACCCTTATTCATATTTATGTCCTGTGGAAAACATTTCAAAAACATGGGATGAGAATAAAAAGCTTATTAAAGGATATAAAATAAGGAAGGAAAACATTAGCCCATCATTAAATACAGAACATTGAAACCATACTTTTCAATCATAACATACCTCATGAAATCATAAGATTTATGAACAACACATAGAAATCATTAATCATAAAGGTATCTTATAGCATAAATAACATACTTACATCGTAGCTATCATAGCTATAGATGGAGTCACATTTGTATTACCCATCAATGTATATTCTCTAAATATCTTAGGGGAAACATTAACGTTTACCTCTGTCACGTTACCCAATGCATTAGAGAGATATATTGGTCATACCCACCCTAGGTTTATCACGAAACCAACCATATACGTAAAAAATTCCCAATAGCCATAACATATTCATAACCCATAAAAAAACATAATTGAAATATAACATTTCCACATTGCAATCACAATATCTCGTTTCAAAATATTGACAAAATCAAAGATTTTATCAAACCATTTTTAAAACCATTTAATATATTAAATAAAGTGATTTTTGAATCAAAGTGTCCCATACTACTTTGAAGCATTTGAAAGAAATGTTAATTTCAAAACATTCATGTCCATATGAATAAATCCATAAAACCATTTTTAAAACATGGACATTAATGTAAAATATTTAGAAGAAAAACCCTTTAAAAAATTTAAAACGATATTTTAGTTAAAGATTTTTTTAAAAAATGAAAGATCCTAGAATACAAATAATTGAGGAATAAAAATTAATCAGAACTTAATAATATCATGAGAATAAAGGTATTCATTATATAATATTCCAAAGGACAGTATATACACCATATAATTGTGAATTGGTGCATATCAACAATGGAAATGTATATTGAGATGAAATACATTATAAGGAAGGTGTTGGGACCAAAAAACGCATCCCCAAAATTTTTAAGATGCTTCCATACATGCTCCAATATCGTATCGCATTTCGCAAGCTTCAATTTAGTAGATTGTAGAGCCCAAACGGGCTTACGGATTAAAATTTATGGTCATTTGAAGTTGGGCTGGAAAACTGGTTTGTGTAGCCCATTTGCGAAGCCCCCTCTGTGATCGTGGAGCACCGCTGCGAAGCAAGGAGGCGGGATTCTCCATGAACCCATTTGACGTTTGCGAACCCGCTGCCGAGCATGCTCTATCTTCATGCCGAGTGAACTCTACTTCGAGGTGCCTCTCCCCTATAAATACCCAGCTCACCCCCTTCTCCAGAGGATGACTCTGCCCCTTGGGCGGCCGATCTCCTGGTTCGTGGAGCTCCTCTTTCCTTCGTGAAGTGGCTCCGCAGGCCCCTGCTCTGCGAGTAGATTCCTTCGTGTTGCTGCTCTATGAGTCCATGCTCCGCGAGACCGTGCCCCGTAAGACTGTGCGCCGCGAGACTGTGCTTAACGAGCCCCTGATCTGTGGGTCCATGCTCTGCGAGACCCCATTTTCCACGAACCCTTCTACTCCACGAAGCTACTTTACGAAGACATATCCTTTGTGAGGATCCTACCTTCACGCCCACCAGTCCATACCGTCCTACCTTCTTGGGCTAATGCCCCGGAAGACATTGGGCAACACTTTGATTCAGGTCCTGTGTTTCGAACACGGTCAACAGTAGACCCTCATTTGTTTTTCCCCATTTCAGGCTAATGGGATATGGATT
The DNA here is from genome assembly GCA_963277665.1 of Viscum album. Classification (NCBI taxonomy): domain Eukaryota; kingdom Viridiplantae; phylum Streptophyta; class Magnoliopsida; order Santalales; family Viscaceae; genus Viscum; species Viscum album. Next base: position 619,438,926 of record OY728150.1, on the reverse strand, counting down.
CTACCTTTCCGCCACGGTCAACAGTTATCCTCCATCGATATTCCACCCTCACCACGTTCCAAATGACGGGCATGGGATTCACACTTTTCATCTCCCTTTGATCAGACTAACTCCAATGACCATGGAATTATCCCTCTTATGAACTAGCGCATAGGTGAAGGCCACAACCCACCAGTGGGTTGGGATGCCCTCATGGCCATACATGAGGAAGACACATGGGAAGCTTCCTTGCATAAGCCCCGTTCAGTATTGCCACACCTTAGCGGCACTTGGGCAGCATCCTTGCGTAAGCCCCGTTCACCATTTCCTCTCCATAGTGGCACCCGTAAGCTTCCTTTTATAAGACCCGTTCACCATTTCCTCTCTTTTGCAGCACCCGGACAGCTTCCTTGTGTAAGCCCTGTTCACCATTACCACTCCTTACCAGCACCTGGGTAGCTTCCTTACGTAAACCCCATTCACCATTTCCGCTCTGTAGCTGCACCCAGGCAGCTTCCTTGCGTAAGCCCCATTCACTATTGCCACTCCATAGTGGCACCCGGGCAGCTTTTTTGCGTAAGCCCCGTTCACCATTGCCGCTCCATAGCGACACCTGGGAAGCTTACTTGCGTAAGCCCCGTTCACCATTGTCGCTCCTTAGCGGCACCCGGGCAGCTTCCTTGCGTAAGCCTCGTTCACCATTTCCACTCCGTAGCGGCACCCGGGCATCTTCCTTGTGTAAGCCCCGTTCACCATTGTTGCTCGTTAGCGGCACCACGAAATCTTCCTTGCGTTAGCCCCATTCACCATTGTCGCTCCTTAGTGGCACCCAGGCAGCATCCTTGCATCTACCCCATTCACGATTGCTGCTCCATAGAGACACCCGTGCAGCTTCCTTGAGTAAGACCCGTTCACCATTGCGGCTTCGTAGCGACACCCGGGCAGCTTCCTTGTGTAAGCCCCTTTCACCATTGCCTCTCCGTAGCGTCACCCGGGCATCTTCCTTGCGTACACCCCCTTCAAGATTGCTGCTCCTTAGCGGAACCCGCGAAGCTACCTTGCGTTTGACCCGTTCACCATTTCCTCTTTATAGTGGCACCTGGGAAGCTTCCTTGCGTAAGCCCCATTCACCATTGTTGCTCCTTAGCGACACCGAGACAACTTCCTTTATTAAGCCTCATTCACTATTTCTGCTGTACAGCGGCACCCAGGAAGCTTCCTTACATATACCAGGTTCACCATTTCCGCTCCTTAGAGGCACCCAAGAAGCTTCCCTGTGTAAGCCCCGTCCACCATTTCTGCTCCGTTGCGGCACCCGGAAAACTTCGTTATATAAGCCCCATTCACCATTGGCCCACTCCGTAATGGCACCCAGGTAGCTTCCTTTAATAAGTCTCATTCACCATTGCTGCTCCGTAGCAGTACCCAGGTAGCTTCCTTGTTCAAACCCCATTCACCATTGCCACTCTGTAGTGGCACCCGAGAAGCTTCATTGTGTAAGCCCCGTTCACAATTTTCACTCCGTAGCGGCACACGGGCCTCCATCTAGGAGTAAGCCCCGACCCTCATGGGCCTCAATCTTTGAGTAAGTCCCAATCTCTCTCTCCCTAGGCTGTTCCATGTGTAAGCCCCACTTTATCTCCCACGTACGCACCTTTCGCGATGTGGTCGTCAGGTCTATGATTCCTCTTGTTTCACACACCGAGCATGAATCACGTGGGGTTAGAGTGAGTATCGACCTCGAAAAACACCATGGGCCACCTAAGAGTGTAAGCCCCACACCATCCTGAACTATGCGGTCTTTAATCCTCTCTAAGGCAGGGTACAATGGAAGCCTCCCTGATGTTCAAGCCCACCATCCACCTGGACCAAGGTCCTTATTCACGTCGGTTCTCCAACATACGTACCCAAACTACGGGGAATTTTATACATGTCAATGCATGGTATGTAGGAAGCCTCCAGGAGGTTCAATCCCACCACCCATCAGTCCATGGTTATTATTCATGTCGGTTCTCCGACACCCCATCCCGAACTACTGGGACTTTGATCCATGTCAAGGTATGGTACGTAGGAAGCCTCTACGAGGTTCAAGCCCCACCACCTTGGTTTTCCTTAGATCATAAGCACCAATCCATTTTGAACTATGTGGTCTTTGATCCATGTCAAGGCATGGTACATAGGAAGCCTCCCTGAGGTTCAATCCCAACATCCATCAGACCAAGGTCCTTATTCACGTCGGTTCTCCGACACCCCAACTCAAACAATGGGGACATTGATCCATGTCAAGGCATGGTACGTAGGATGGCTCCATGAGGTTCAATCCCACCACCACCTAGTAATTTTGACCCCCCATCATGTTGGTTCACCCCCATCCCACATGAAGTTAAATTGTATTCCTCTCCATCCCGAACTATGAGGACTTTGATCCATGTCAGGGCATGGTATGTAAGAATCCACCCTAAGGTTAAATCCCAACAACCATTGGCCCCAACCATCTCCGTGTCTGTGTGCCATATCACTTTCCCGAACTACAAGGATTTTGATCCATTTCATGGCATGGTACGTAGGAAGCCTCACGAGGTTCAATCCCATCATCCATCGGACCCCCGGTACATCTTCAACTCGGTTTGCCGACACTCCCCTTCCGGAACTACGTGGTCTTTGATCCTTGTCGAGGAAAGGTACATAGGAAGCCTCACGAGGTTGAAGACCATCACCCATTGGTCATTCCGACCATCTTCACATCTGTTCACCAACACCTTGGGCATCCTAGAGTGTAACCCCCCACAATCCAAACTACAAGGACTTTGATCCTTGCTAAGGAAGGGTACGTAGGAAGCCTCCCTGAGGTGAATGCCCACCACTACCCATAGTTCGTTTCAACCCCCTTCACTTCGGTTCTCACCATATGAACTACGTGGACATTTATTACCTGCCACATAGATACGAAAAAATCCTCCCTGAGGCTCAATCCCATCACTCATGGATCATCTTGACCTTTCCCTCGAGCCTATGTGTCTCAGGAAGGTCATGCTCTAACATGGAGGTTCCACTTCCTCTGGGTCCCATCAATGCGTCCATTCCCACTGGCCGCCTCCTTAGGTGTCCCATCATCCCACCGAACTATGCGGACTTTGATTCCCTGCCATAGGGATACGTAGGAGGACTCTTCGAGGCTCAATCCCATCACTACTGTCACCTTCACGATAGTACCATCTCCTTCAAACTACACATCATCCAAATTTCCATCACCCAACCTAATCATTACCTGGGCCGCCACATCCCGGTGAGACCATTCCATTCATCCAAGTGCCCCTCTTTGCGGCACCCGGGCTGCAATCTACGCGTAAACCACAACATGTAACTGGGTTTTTGTCATCTGAGTACACCCCAATTCATCACCCCTTCGAACTACATGGGTTTTGATATCTGTTGTCTACACAGGGTACGTAGGAAACCTCCATGAGGTTCAATCCCAGCCAATGGTAAACATTGGTGTCCCCCATTCTGGGGTGTACTCTCCCTGATCAACCCTCAGTGGTGTTCAGATAATCCATTACTGTGTGACATCTACCCTCTATGGGGCGCACCGCCTCAGATCCGTCCTCATTGGGCGTTCTGATCCATCCATCTTCTATGTGTTCCCTCCTTGGGATGTACAAATATGATCTGTATCTATGGTACATTCTGATCACCCTCTTTCCATCTCCACAAGACGTTAAACTCGTGGCTTACCTCGTGATAAACATGAGATTCTTAAGGAAAACCTCGGAAGACACGCCTTTGGAGTAACCGTCTCTACTAGACGTTAAACATGAGGAATACCCTATTTTAAACATTGGAAGCTGTGAAAAATCTCAGATACATGCCTATGGAATATGATTCCCCACATTTGACGTGGGATGTCTCTGGTTCTGCACCCTTGAGACACCCTCTTATGAGGAAGAATACAGGTTCCCCAATTCCCACACACCCATAGATGTCCCGACATGCCGGATGTTGTCATCTACTCCGACCGAAGGTTGCTACCATGTCATGACCCCATGGAATGTCCTGACAGAAGTAGTGTAATTAACCGGTGTCCACGAAGATATGGCAAAGAGAACCAGATTCATGAACAACTACTTAATCTATAAGGGAGACCCAGACTAGGTGACAAGTTCCGAGGAGGAATCCATGGAAGGAAGAAACGACATCCCATCATCCCATTTCGATCAAGGAAAAAACGTCCCTGAACAAGGAACAAATGTCACTCACCTTTGGAAATTAGGAATGCAGGGTAACAAAATTCGCACCTATCGCACTGAAGCAGACGGACGCGCGCACAATGGCATAAGCATCGGAAACAGAAGGTATCCTTAGATTAAGGATAAATCAATTAGATAATTATGTGTGACCAATATAAATACAACCAATATAATTTTATATTACGTGTAAAACAATCATAGGTTATTCACTCATATTCATATCATGACATAATCAATAAGTAGATGTTTAACCCAAAAATAGAAATTGGGTTAAGAAGTTTTCTTACAGAAATTTGACAGCCTAACAACATCACATTAAAATTTAGAAAATAAGTTGATGAGGGAGAAAAGGATATATCATCACAAATACATAAAATATAAATCAATAAGGATATATAAGAACATATCCCAACATAAAAAGAAGTAAATTAAAATACAAAACAAAAATATGTCTTTTAAAAAGAGGAGGGTGAATGGTTCCCTTACCGATTTGGTAACATACGAAACATACACCCCATGAATGAATGATTAGAAAATGAATATGTAAATTCCCATAAATTAAAGAATATTACACAAAGAATACAATCATGGGAAGTAAATCAACAACACAAAAGTAATAGTTGCTAATATATCCTGAATCTCATGGAAATAAAAAGTGAGATGAAAAAACCATACAACGTTGTAATCAATCGAGTCGTATGAGAAAAAGTTAATAACCACCAAATGAATCATAGAAATTCATGAATATAGATATAATAATGATAATATATATCAACTGGCAGTACACAGTACACCATATGAAATAAATAAGTGGTGAACAATGGAAGTCTCATAGAATTAAAAGTGAGATAAGAAATCACTTACCTCGTGTCCAACATGACTCGTATATTCCTTGTTCTTCCTGAATAATAAACATAAGTTAATTTATACTTGATTAATAACCTTTTTAATGTTTATTATTACTTTTATATCACTTATTACCTTGAAATAATAGTTTGTTAATTATTTCAGTTCATATCAGACATTTTGTCGATGTTTGGAATTTGATTTAAAAATGAACTTGTTATAATTATATTTTTCCCATGTTGTCAAAACTCCATTATCTACAGAATGATATTAATGATTTAGGTATCATATATATAATATATTTCTAGTGTATATATAAATAAATAAATATATATATGTATATAATAGTACATAACATTTTTATATAAGAAATGAAATGCACCGTTCATGGAGACGGTAAGTCGTACGTACGCATGAACGCTACTTTCATTTCTATTTAATATTTAATGGAATGAAAACTTAATTATAAATAGGTATATTATAATTCCAGTATAATATAATATGATATATATGTTACATAATTTAATTAACTCTATCTTTTATACATCCCACATAAGGAATTAACGAGTCATATCACATTGAGGGGGCGGTAGGCCACACTTCCTAAAATGAAATCATCACGTTTAACCATTATGGAAACCATAAAGGTATGTTATAAATGAAAAATACATAATTATAAAGAAAACATAAACATAATATATATCATATATAAATATAGTTCCATCATAATGGCCACCGTGAGAGGCGGTAGGAGTTAATTAAACAATCATCGTTTCGTGAGGTGTTAGTTTTCCATCCACAGAAGCATTATGTTATTTACCCATTATATTGAGGTGTGTGTAAGGGTAGTTCAAATACATCTCATAAAAACATCCCAGTATATTGAGGATACTGGTGTTGTTATAAAATAATGGAATAAAAAGAGTTTAGGGGTTGGAGAAGTAAAATAAAACAATATAACTTAAGAGAAGACGTTACCTTTAAACCAGGTAACTCCATTTGGTTTGAACAAAAAGGGTTTCTTGAAGTGATTTATGCCCAAAGTAAGGCTTCTAGGATGAAGACATGAATATTGGGGGATTATTTTAGTAGAGGTGGTATGATCCAAAGGCTTGAGAAGTGTGAAGAATGAGTTAGAAGTGAGGGATTTTTATAAGGGAGAGGAGGGGCTCTTTAAAAAGGATTTAAAAATTTATTTTATTATCAACTCATATTTGGTTTCATAAGGTCAAATAATAGTTACGATCAATGTTAAGATGACTCATGGTCGAAATAAAATAATCCAATCAGTATTGGACTGGTTTTGGATATTGTTCTAATATTTATAATCTTATTTATTTAAATCATTTATTAATGAGGTAAATATTGTATAATTATTTTGTCATAAATAATTTAATTTATTTGATTTCCAAAAATTATATAAAAACTGCCAAGATGTAGTAAATAATTTTAGCTTTCCAAAGAATATTTATAGTCAAAATTAGAAATCATATAACCCCATGTAAAAATTTATTTACTAAAATATATTTGTTTATGTCATTTTGTCTTTATTTTAAATTAATTAATATAAAGTGTCATTATTACTCCCATGCGGCTCCTTGGGGTCCCAAATTCGAACCAAGGATGACCATGCTCAGATATGTATTATCCAGTAGGATTAGGACACATGTTAGGGTAATTTAATATTATTATAATATTATATTTTACCATTATTTATTATATTTACCCTTTAATCATGGTAAATAAAATATTTACTGAAATAAATATTTAAAATGTCTAAAAATAAAAGTTACCTATTTACACAATTTGTACATATTGATTCCAAGTATTGAATAAATTTTTCCAAATTAAAAACATATAAGTGTTAGAAATTAATTTAAAATTAATTCCCATAGTTAAAACAAATAGCGTGTTTTTAAGAAATAATAACTATCAAAAGATTGATAGTTGTTTATGACCAATTTCAAAATGAAATTACTTCCAATAACCAACATTAGATTAAATGGTAAAAATATATTATAATTTCACTTTAAAACCAATTAAAAAGATAATATAACCATATAAATATATTAGATTAAAAATAACTTTTGAACTAAAATACCATATTTTCACTATTCATTAAAAAATGAACTTTATCAAAAAAATGGAAAAAATTTAACAAAAGTAAATTTTGATGTCCATAATCTAAAGAAGAATTTTATATTGTCTAATAGAACATATAAAAATGTCCCAAACTATTTTTAAAGAGGGTTCTCCATCAGAAGGCAGTAAATCGACCTTTTAAAAAACATTAGAGTATTTATACTTAGATTCATTCACATTTTAAGCCACTAACTTTTATTGAATAAGTGTAAAAATATTAAACACAACATTTATAATCATATTTTAGTTAGTTTTATTCATTACTAATAATATAATAGCTAGGCGTTAACTACCATTTATAATAATGATATTATATTATTAGTGTGCAACTTAAGATTTCAAAGAAACCCATTGTTGCGTATCTGGTACACCATCGAACATAGCGTCCCCTTTAATGTAGAATTAATAATTAATTCACAAATATTAATAAATATGAAATTTCTTTTGTTCTCTATTTACCTAGGATGTTACATTCTCCCCCCCCCATTTGGGAATTGTGTCCTCGCAATTTTAAAATTGGGCTTAGAAACATCATTGCTAGTCCCACATCGTAAAAAGAGTGAATAAAACTATCCCTTTAAAATAATGGTAGAGATGTACAAAGGATACCCGAGACAACAGATACTAGGATTCCATGAAAAAATGGATATGGAAGAGAAACTTACTCTCATAGATTAATATAGAGTGATAGAGAACTTGATCACAGAAAGTTAACCACCATAATACCATAAATTTGTGGTTGGGTAAAAGTCTGATGATAAAAGAGGGAATATAACATTTTTACTTCAAGATCCTTTTCATAGAGTTGATGAATTTTATTAATAACAAGACTGATATCGTAAGGAAATATACTTACTCATCATGTAGATTGTCATCCTCTAATAAAATTAAACCAAAAACTCATCTTTTCTCCAAACGGTAAGTACTCAAGAAGACTTGTTCAAATTGAAAACACTATAATCAACTTCTAGAGAATAACATGATTCAAAAAATATGAACCATATATTTTTCCTATATTTATACATTAACCAAAACAAAAATTGGTTAGTATGTGATCCGATAATCCCCAAAAAAATAATCTCTTATGAAAAGAAGTACTACTCTTAATCTCCAAAATTCAATCAAAAGTACCCCAAGTTCAAGAAAGATCATTCAATATAAAATTGTCCTTAAAATTATTCAAAATAATCCAAAATAAGATTGAAACCCACAAATCAGAATTATTTTATTACATAGTCTTCCTCATTAAATTTTAACATTTATCTCTAATAAAAATTGACTTCTCTTAATGTCCCATAATGAAGTGTAATTAACCAAATCACATACTCTCTATTATAGGGTAATCATTTCCATAAAAAACCCAAATCACCATATGTCTATAATAAAAACATTTATTCTCCCAAAATAAAATTCCACCATTACTCATCATAAGAAAAGATAATTATTCCTTGAATAAAATTTTCATATATCTAACTTCAGGGTTACAAATACTATAAAAATTATTCCTATGTAATCCCACAATCCAAATAGCCTTAATACTTTTAAGCATTTCACCATCCTAAAATCTACCATAACTCGTGAATCCCTTATATATTGACTTCTTAATCATTCAATGTTATTCCTGATCTATTAACCATTCTTTACCAACTTATTCTGAAAAACTTTTTTCCTATGAAAAAAATCATGAATCATATTCTAATATTCAATAATGTAAAAAGATATGTTAAGAAATAATTCATAACTTTCATTGGTCATTGTCAGTTTCTTCATCCTCAGTTGGAATGGCATTAGGTTTTGGTAATCATATATTTGTACGATCCTAGTGATCCCGTTACCAAAAATTCTTCATCAGACAACAGTTTTCATAATGACCATACACACCACATTTAAAACATTTAATTGATCCCTCAGAATGAAGTTCTTTCCCTTTCCTAGAGTCAAATGGATGCTTCCTTTTTCCATGGTAGGTTCTTGTATTATGTCCTTCACTTCCACATCTATAGCATTTTCCCATCCCTTTGAAACATTTTCGTATGTGTTTCTTTCCACATCCTTGACGCATAAGTTTTTAAATATACTTACCTTTATGATTATTATCTGAACATCTGTGGGGATTTGGTTCTTTCATATATGATGCCTTATAAAAATCACCAAGGTTCAGGTTGTCAATCATGACTCCATATAGTTGGTTGAGAATAACCACAAGAGTTCTCATTGCAGCTCCCATTTCACTCTGTCGCTCATTCAAAAAACCATCACAGCTTTCTTCACATCCATTGTTACGTTGGTTCCAGCTGGATCCATCCATTTACTAAAACCAAAAAGTTATGTGTGATTATATTAGTAAAATAATCATATAATATCTTATGAGGAGGGTAGATAAAAAGATATACTTATTCATGTTATCTTAAATGCATTCACCTAATCTAAAATAACTATGGCTATTTCTAAAATCCTAGCCATTATGGTAATATCACTTATCCTTAAAGAACACCCTAATCTCTAATGTTATCTAAACCTACCTCTGATACCAAATATAAGGACTCGGCCTTAAACATTACATAACCTTGAATTAAATGGATAATTCACATTGAGGGTCTTTTCAGGTTTAGAGTTTTAGAGAATTAGGTCATAACATTTGCATAATAACATGAATATTACATGTAGACAATTATACTTAGTATCCATTTTTTCATTAAATAAAAACTCTTTAAAAAAAGAGTCATGTCTAGTTCAATGTTTTAGACAGCATGACTTTTCCTTGATACCATCTATGACACTTATTCATCGTTATGTCTTGTGTAAAACCTTTAAAAAACATGGGATGAGCATAAAAAGCTCAATAAGGGATATAAAATAAGGAATGAATACATTATCACATCAATAAATACAGAACATTGAAACCACACTTTTCAATAATAACATACCTCATGAAATCATAATATTTACAAAAAAACACATAGAAATCATAAATAATAAAGGTAACTTATGGAATAAATAACATCCCTACATTATAGCTATCAAAACTATAGAGGGAGTTACATTTGGAATACCCATCATAGTATATTTCCTAAATCTCTTAATGGAAACATTACCGATTACCTATGTCACATTACCCAATGCATTGGAGAGCTATCTCGGGCTCACCTGCCCAAGGTTTATCACGGAACCACCCGTATACGTAAAAAATTCCAAGTATCCATAATATATTCATAACCCATAAAACAAACATAATGGAAAGATAAAATTTCCACATTGAAATCACAATATATCATTTCAAAATATTGACAAAATCAAAGGTTTTATGAAACCATTTTCAAAACCATTTAAAATAATAAATAAAGAGATTTTTGAATCAAAGTGTCCCATACTACTTTGAAGTTTTTGAAAGAAATTTTAATTTGAAAACATTCACGTCCATATGAATAAATACTTAAAACCATTTTTTAAACATGGACATTAATGTGACATATTTAGAAGAATAATCCTTTAAAAAATTTAAAATGATATTTTAGTTAAAGAGTTTTTATTAAAATGAGTGATCCTAGAATAAAAATAATTGAGGAATAACATTTAATAAGAACTTAATAATGTCATGAGAATAAAGGTATTCATGATATAATATTCCAAAGGACAGTATATACACTATATAAGAGTCAATTGGTGCATATCAACAATGAAGTCTCAATAGAAATGTAAATTGAGACGAAATCCCTTATAAAAAAGGTGTCTTTTGATTGAGGACAATTCAATTACATAATTATGTGCGAAAAATATAAATACACCAAATATAAGTGGTTATTAAGTGTAAAACAATCAGAGATTATTCACACATATTCATAGCATGACATAATCAAAAGTAGATGTTTAACCCAAAAAATGAAATTGGGTTAAGACGTTTTCATAGAGAAATTCGACAGCCTAACGACGTCACATTAAAATTCAGAAAATAAGTTGATGATGGAGAAAAGGATATCTCATCACATAGATATAAAATTTAAATCAATAATGATATATAATAACATATCCCAACATAATATTATGTAAATTAAAAGACATAACAAAAAGATGTCTTTTAAAAATATGAGGGTGAAAGGTCCCCGTGCCGATTTGGTAACTTACGAAACATACACCCCATGAAAGAAAGATCACAAAATGAATATGTAAATACCCATAAATTAAATTATATTACAAAAAAATAAAATCATGGTCAGTACATCCACCACAAAAAAGTAAATAGTGGCTAATATAGCATGAATCTCTAGGGAATAAAAAGTGAGATGAAAAAACCTTACAACGTTGTAATCAATCGAGTCGTATGAGAAAAATTTAATAACAACCAAATGAATCACATAATACCATGAATATAAATAGAATCATGATAGTATAAATCAAATTGAAGTACACAATACACCACATGCAATAAATAAGTGGTGAACAATGGAAATCTCACGGAATTAAAAGTGAGATAAGAAATCACTTACCCCGTGTCCAACTTGACTCGTATGATCCTTGTTCTTACTGAATAATAAACGTAAGTTAATTTATACTTGATTAATTACCATTTTAATTTTTAATTTTAATTTTCCATCACTTATTACCTTGCCATAACAGTTAGTTAATTATTTGAGTTCATATTTGACATTTTGTCAGTGTTCGGAATTTGAGTTTAAAATGAACTTGTTATAATTACAATTTGTCCATGTGGTCAAAACTCCATTATCTCCAAGATGATATTAATGATTTATATATCATATATATTATATATATCCAGTATATATATATAAAAATAATAGTACATAAAATTCTAAGATAAGAAATGAAATGCATCGTTCATGGAGACGGTAAGTCGTACGTAAGCATGAATGCTACTTTCATTTCTATTTAATATTTACTGGAATTAAAACATAATGATACATAGGTATATTATAATTCCAATATAATATCATATTATATATATTTTACATAATTTCGTTAAATCCATATTTTATACATCCCACATAAGGCATTAACGAGTCATATCACTTTGAGGGAGGCGGTAGTCCGCACTTTCTAAAATGAAATTATCGCGTTTACCCATTATATAAACCATAAAGGTATGCTATAAATAAAAAATTCCGAAGAATAGAGAAATCATAAACATAATATATATCATATATAAATACAGTTCCATCATAATGGCCACCATGAAAGGTGGTAGGAGTTAATTGAACAATCATCGTTTTGTGAGGCGTTAATTTTCCATCCACAGAAACATTATGTTTTTTACCCATTAAGTAGAGGTGTGTGTAAGTGTAGTTCTAATCATTCTTATAAAAACATACTAGTATATTTTGGATACTGTTGTTATTATAAAATAAAGGAATAAAAAGAGTTTATGGGGTTGGAGAAGTAAAATAAAACTGAATAACTTAAGATAATATGTTACCTTTAAACTGGGAAACTCTCTTTGGTTTGAACCAAAAGGGTTTCTTGATGTTCTTTCTGCCTAAGGTAAGGCTTATAAGATGAAGAGAGGGATCTTGGGAGATTATTTTAGTAGAGGTGGTATGATTCAATGTCTTGAGAAGTGTTACGAATGAGTTATAAGTGAGGGCTTTTTATAAGGGAGAGGAGGGGCTCTTTAGGAAGGATTGAAACAATTACTTTATTTTAAACTCATATTTGGTTTCAAAAGGTCAAATAATAGTTAAGAAAAATGTTAAGATGAATCCTGGTCGAAATAAAATAATCCAATAAGTATTGTACTGGTTTTGGATATTGTTTATTATTTATAATCTTATATATTGAAATCATTTATTAACGAGGTAAATATTTTATCATTATTGTGTCATAAATAATTTAATTTATTTGATTTCAAAAAATTATAAAAAAACTACCATGACGTAGTAAATCATTTTATCTTTCCAAATAATTTTTATAGTTGAAATTATAACTCATATAACCCCATGTAAAAATTTATTTTCTAAAAGATTCTTGTTTATGTCATTTTTGTCTTTATTTTAAATTAATTAATATAAAGTGTCATTATGACTCCCATGTGGCGCCATGGGGTCCCAAATTCGACCCATGGATGCCCATGGTCGTATATGTATTATCCAATAGTATTAGGACACATGTTAGGGTAATTTAATATTATTATAATATTATATTTTACCCTTATTTATTATATTTACCCTTTAATCATGGTAAATAAAATATTTACTGAAATAAATATTTAAAATGTCTAAAAATAAAAGTTACCTATTTAAAAAATTTGTAAATAATGATTCCAAATATGAAATCGATTCAAACAAATTCAAAACACATAATTGGTATATATTAATTTAAAATTAATTCTCGTTGTTAAAACAAATAGCGTGTTTTTAAGAAATAATAACTATAAAATGATTGACACTTGTTTTTGACCAATTTCAAAATTAAATTACTTACAATGACAAAAATTATATTAAATGGTAAAAATATATACTAATTTCACTTTAAAACCAATTAAAATTATAATATAACCATATAAATAAATTATATTAAAAGGCAATTTTGAATTAAAATTCAGTATTTTTCACTATTTATTAAAAAACATGAACTTTACCAGAAAAATACAAAAAATTTACCCAAAGTAAATTTTCATGTCCCGAATCTAAATAAGAATTTTATTTTGTCAAATAGAACTTATAAAAATGGCCAAAACTAGATTTAATGTGGGTTCTCTACCAAATGGCGGTAAATCGACATTTTAAAGAATATTAGATTATTTATGCTTAGATTCATTCACATTTTAAGCCTCTAAATTTTATTGGATAATTGTAAAAATATTAAAAAAACATGTATAATCATATTTTAGTTTTTTATATTCATTCCTATCAATAAAATGGCTAGGCGTTAACTACCACTTGAAATAATGATATTATATTATCAGTGTGCAACGTAATATTTCAAAGAAAACCATTGTTACGTATCTGCTATACCATTGAACATAGAATCCCCTTTAAAGTATAATTTGTATTCAATTCAAAAATATTAATAAATATGAAAAATTTCATGTTATTTATTTACCTAGGATGTTACATCCTTCCCCCTTTTGGGAATTGCGTCCTCGCAATTTTAAAATTGGGCTCAGAAACATCATTGAAAGTCCGACATCATAAAAAGAGTCAATAAAACTATACCTTTAAAATAAAGGTATATAAGTACAAAGGTTACCCGAGACAAAAAATAGTCGGATTCCATGAAAACATTGATATGGAAGAGAAAATAACTCTTATAGATTAATAGAGAGTGATAGTGAATTTGATCACAGAAATTTAACAACCATAATACAATAAATTTCTGGTTGGGTAAAAGTATGATGATAAAAGAAGGCTTATAAAATTTTTTCATCAAAATAATTTTCATAGAGTTGATGGATTTTAGTAATAACAAGTCCAATACTGTAAGGAAATATACTTACTTGTTATGTAGAGTGTCATCCTCTAATTAAATTCTACCACAAACTCATCTTTCCTCCAAACCGTAAGTATTCAAGATGACTTGTTCACATTGAAAGCACTATAATAAACTTCTAGATAATAACATGATCCAAAAATATGATACATATATTTTCCCTATCTTTATACATTAACCAAAACCAAAATTGGTTAGTAAGTGACTAGATAATCCCCAAAGGATAATCTTTTATAAAAAGATGTACTACTCTTAATCTCTAAAATTCAACCAAAAGCACCCAAAGTTCAAGAAAGACAATTAAATATATAATTGTCCTTAAAATTATTCAAAATAATCCAAAATAAGATTGAATCCCAAAACATAGAAGGATTTTATCGAAAAGTCATCCACAATAAATCTTAACATTTATCTCCAAATAAAATCAACTACTCTTAATGTCTTATACTGAAGTGTAATTAACCCTATCACATATTTTCCATGATAGGTTAATCATTTCCATAAAAAACCAAAATCACCATATGTCCATAATAAAAACATTGATTCTCCCAAAATAAAATTCCACCATTACTCATCAGAAGGAAAGATAATTATTCATTGAATAACATTTTCATATATCAAACATCAGGGTTACACATACTATAAAAATTATTCCAATGTAATCCCATCATCAAAAGAGCCTTAATAATTTTAGAAATTTCACCATCCTAAAATATACCATAACTCTTGAATCCCTTATATGTTGACTTCTTAATCATTCAAAGTTCTTCATGATCCATTAACCATTCTTTACTAACTTATTCTGAAAAACTTCTTTCCTACAAACAAAACCAAGAATCATATTCTATGATTCAATAATGTAAAAACACATTTTGAGAAATAATTTGTACCTTTCATTTGCCATTTTCATTTTCTTCATCCTCATGTTGAATGGAATTAGGTATTGGTAAACATATATTTGTACGATCCTGATGATCCCATTCCCAAAACATCTTCGTAGAAAAAATGTTTCCCAAATGACTATGCACACCAATATTAAAACATTCAATTGATCCCTCAGAAAGAACTTATTTACCTTTCCTAGAGTCAACTGGATGATTCCTTTTTTCATGGAAGGATCTTTCTTTATGACCTTCACTTCCTCATCTATAGTATCTTTTAATCCCTTTGAAAAAATTTACTATGTATTTCTTTCCATATCCTTGATGCATATGTTTTGAACATACTTACATTTATGATTATTATCTGAACATTTATGGGGATTTGGTTCTAGTATATACGATGCCTTATAAAAACCACTAAGGTCCAGGTGGTCAATCATGACTCCAAATAGTTCGTTGAGAATAACCACTAGAGTTTTCATTACAACTCTCATTTCATTCAGTTGCTCATTCAGAAAACCATCACAGTTTTCTACACATCCACTGTTACATTGGTGGCTACTAGATCCAGCCATTTACTAAAACCAAAAAAGTAAGTGTGATTATATCAGTAAAATAATCATATAATATCTTATGATGAGGGTAGATAAAAAGATATAATTATTCATGTTATCTTAAACTCATTCAACTTATCTAAAATAACCATGACTCTTTCTCAAATCCTAACCATTATGGTAATATCACTTATGCTTAAAGAACACCCTAACCTCTAAAGTTATCTAAAACGACCTCTGATACCAACTATACGGACCCGACCTTAAACATTACATAACATTGAATTAAATGGATAATTAACATTGAGGATCTTTTCAGGTTTAGAGTTTTTGAGAATTAGGTCATAACATTTACATAACGACATGAATATTACATGTAGACAATTCTACTCAGTATCCATTTTTTCATAAAATAAAAACTCTTGAAAAAAAAGTCATGTCTAGTTCCATGTTTTAGATATCAAGAGTTTTCCTTGATCCCATCCTTGACCCTTATTCATCTTTAAGTCTCATGGAAAACATTTCAAAAACATGGGATGAGCATAAAAAGCTCAATAAGGGATATAAAATAAGGAATAAAAACATTAGCCCATCAATAAATACAGAACAATAGAACAGTAATTTTCAATCATAACATACCTCATGAAATCATAAGATTTATGAAATTCACATAGAAATCATAAATCATAAAGTTAACTTATTCCATAAATAACATACTTACATTATAGCTATCACAACTATAGAGGGAGTCACATTTGGAATATCCATCATAGTGTATTCCCTAAATATCTTAGGAGAAACATTAATGTTTACCTCCATCACATTACCCAATGCATTGGAGAGCTATCTCCGGCTCACCTACCATAGGTTTATCCCGAAACCACCCATATACGTAAAAAATTCCCAATAGCCAAAACATATTCATAACCCATAAAACAAACATAATAGAAAGATAACATTTTCACATTGTAATAACAATATACTATTTCAAAATATTGAAAAAATAAAAGCTTTTATCAAACCATTTTCAAAACCATTTAAATTATTAAATAAAGATATTTTTGAATCAAAGTTTCCCATACTACATTGAAGATTTTGAATGAAATTTTACATTCAAAAAATTCATTTCCATATGAATAAATATATAAAAGTATTTTTGAAACATAGAAATTAATGTGAAATATTTAGAAGAATAATCCTTTAAAACATTTAAAACAATATTTTAGTTAAAGTGTTTTTAACAAAATGAGATATCCTAGAATACAAATAATTGAGGAATAACATATAATCATAACACAATAATATTATTAGAATAAAGGTATTCATGATATAATATTCCAAAGGATAGTATATGCACTATATAAGAGTGAATTAGTGCATATTAAAAATGAACTCTCAATGGAAATTTAAATTGAGACGAAATCCCTTATGAAGAAGGTATCCTTAGATTATGGATAAATAAATTACATAATTATGTGTGAAAAATATAAATACACCCAATATATGGGGATATTATGTGTAAACAAATCTGAGGTTATTCAGACATATTCATAGCACGACATCATCAAGAAGTAGATGTTTAACCCAAAAATTGAAATTGGGTTAAAAAGTTTTCTTACAGAAATTCGACAGCCTAACGACGTCACATTAAAATTCAGAAAATATATTGATGAGGGGAAAGGATATCTCATAACATAGACATAAAATTTACATCAATAAGGATATAGGAGAACATATCCCAATATAATAAGATGTAAATTAGAAGACATATAAAAAATAAGTCTTTTAAAAAGAGAAGGGTGAATGGTTCCCTTACCGATTTGGTAACTTATGAAACATACAACCCATGAAAGAAAGATCACACAATAAATATGTAAATACCCATAAATTAAATTATATTACACAAATAATACCATTAATATATGTTCATCCACTACACAAAAGTAAATAGTGGCTAATATAGCATGAATCTCACGGGAATAAAAAGAGAGATGAAAAAACCTTACAACGTTGTAATAAATCGAGTCATATGAGAAAAAGTTAATAACCACAAAATAAATCAGAGAATACCATGAATATAAATCTAATCATGATAATATATATCAAATGGAAGTACAGAATACTCCACATGAAATAAATAAGTGGTGAACAATTGAAATCTCATGGAATTAAAATTGGCATAAGAAATCACTTACCTTGTGTCCAACTTGACTCGTATGTTCCTTGTTCTTCCCGAATAATAAAAATAAGTCAATTTATACATGATTAATAACCTTTATAATGTTTATTATTAATTTTATATCACTTATTACCTTGAAAAAATAGTTATTTAATTATTTGAGTTCATATCATACATTTTGTTGATGTTTGGAATTTGAGTTAAAAAAGAACTTGTTATAATTACAATTTGTCCATGTGGTCAAACTTCCATTATCTCCAAAATTATATTAATGATTTAGATATCATATATATCATATATATCCATTATATATATATATATAATAGTTTATAACATTTGTAGATAAGAAATGAAATGCACCTTTCATGGAGATGGTAAGTCGTACGTACGCATGAATGATACTTTCATTTCTATTTAATATTTAATGGAATGAAAAAATAATGATACATAGGTATATTATAATCTTGTATAATACTATATGATATATATGTTACATAATTTCATTAACTACATCTTATATACATCCCACACAAGGCATTAACGAGTCATATCACTTTGAGAGGGCGGTATGCAGCACTTCCTAAAATGAAATCAACGCGTTTACCCATTATGGAAACCATAAAGGTATTCTATAAATGAAAAATACAGAAGAATAATGAAAACATGAACATAATATATATCATATATAAATACAGTGTCATCATAATGGCCACCATGAGAGGCGGTAGGAGTTAATTGAAAAGCCATCCTTTCATGAGGCGTTAGTTTTCCATCCAGAGAAACATTATGTTCTTTACCCATTAGATTGAGTTGTGTGTAAGTGTAGTTCAAATAAATATCATAACAACATACTAGTATATTGAGGATACTGTTGTTGTTATAAAATAAAGGAATAAAATGAGTTTAGGGGTTTTGAGAAGTAAAATAAAAAAAGAACTTAAGAGATGATGTTACCTTTAAATAGGGTAACACCCATTGGTTTGAACCAAAAGAGTATCATGAAGTGCTTTCTACCTAAGGTACAGCTTATAGGATTAAGACATGGATCTTGGGAGATTATTTGGGGTAGATTTTGTTCGATCCAAAGGCTTTAGAAGTGCGAGGAATGAGTAGAAGTGGGGGATTTTTATAAGGGAGAGGAGTGGCTCTTTAGGAAAGTTTGAAACAATTATTTTATTTTAAACTCATCTTCAGTTTCAGATGGTCAAATAATCATTAAGATCAATGTTAAGATGACTCCTGGTAGAAATAAAATAATTCAATAAGAATTTTACTTGTTTTGGATATTGTTTTATTATTTAAAATCTTATTTATTTAAATCGTTTATTAAAGAGGTAAATATTGTGTCATTATTGTGTCATAAATAATTTAATTTATTTGATTTAGAAAAATTATAAAAAAATACAATGATGTTGGAAATAATTTTATCTTTCCAAAGAATAATTATAGTTGTAATTATAACTCATATAAGCCCATGTAAAAATTTATTTACTAAACGATATTTGTTTAGGTTATTTTTGTTTATATTTTAAATTAATTAATACAAAGTGTCATTATTACTCCCATGTGGCTCCATGGGGTCTCAAAATCGACCCAGGGATACCCATGGTAGGATTTGTATCAGAAAATAAGATTAGGACACATTTTATGGTAATTTAATATCATTATAATATTAGATTTTACCCTTATTTATTATATTTACCATTTAATCATGGTAAATAAAATATTTATTGAAGTAAATATTTAAACTGTCTAAAAATAGAAGTTACCTATTTACACAATTTATACCTAATAATTCCAAATATGGTATCCATTTTTGAAAATTCAAAACATTGAAGTGGAAGAAATTAATTTAACATTAATTCCCGCTATTAAAACAAATAGCGTGCTTTTATGAAATAATAACTATCAAAAGATTGACCGTTGTTTATGTCCAATTTCCAAATGAAATTACTTCAAATGAACAAAATTTCATTAAATGGAAGAAAATATTTTCTAATTGCACTTTAAAACAAATTAAAACTATAATATAACAATATAAATTAAATAGATTAAGAGACACTTTTGAATTAAAATACTTTATTTTTCACTATTCATTAAAAAATGGACTTTATCAGAAAAATACCAAAAATTTACCCAAATTAAATTATGATGTCCCAAATATATTGAAGAATTTTATTTTGAAAAATTGAACATATAAAAGTTTCCAAAACTATATTTAAAGAGGCTTCGCCATCAAAAGGTGGTAAATCGACCATTTAAATAATATTAGATTATTTATGCTTAGATTCATTCACATTTTAAGACTCTAACTTTTATTGGATAAATTTAAAAACATTAAAAAAACATATGTAATCGTATTTTAGTTAATTCTATTTATTCTCGTCAATACAATGGCTAGGCATTAACTACCATTTAAAATAATGATATTATATTATTATTGTGAAATGTAAGATTTAAAAGAAACCCACTGTTTCATATCGGGTACGCCATCGAACATAACATCCACATTAAAGTAGAATTATTATTTAATTCACAAATATTAATAAATATGAAAATTTTCATGTTCATTATTTACCTAGGATTTTACAATATAACTGTTGAAACCCCATGATATCACACAATTAATTTAAGGATATATTTTTGTGGAGTATGAAATAAAAATACATAGAAAGTTTGGAAACAAATATTTTTCAAATTTTCAGGTCATTATAGAAAAGAAAGAAAGAATGTCACCTGAGATAACGCTTACTAGGTTTCCTTATAGGAAAGTTGGAAATATAAGAGAAAAAAAACTAACAAGTAGTTATAATGAGTGATATAGAACATGGTCATGATAAAGTTTGACATCACAAAAAAGAAAATATATTATTTTTAAAAGGACATTGATTTCTCGATTAAGAACTTAAAAAATTAAATTTTTTATTAATTTTTTTTCCTAGATTTGATTATTTCCTTTTTTATATATAGTAAAAAAAATAAGGAAACATTGTTAATTGAATAGTAATGTTTCATATTTTAATAATTATTTCTAAAAAATTGCATCTTTTTCTCCAAATGATGAGTATTCAAGAAGAAATTTTCCTACCTGAATCATTGAAATCATATTTAATGGAACAAAAAAATTAAATAAAGGATAATACTATATTCCTCCTATATGAGGATTTTTAAAAAAATATTAATATTTAGGATTTTATATGATAATCACAAAAAAAATAATAAATTTTCAATCAATGAAAAACGACCATAATCTCGATAATTCTATAGTAATACAAAAATATCAATATAGAACATTTGATAAGTAAATTACCGTAAAATTACTCAAATTTGTCATAAAAAACATAAAAATAAGAAATTTAGAGGGATTTGATTGCATAATATTCTAAGAGAAATGTAATCTTTATCTCTAAATCCTATCAATGACTCTTAATATATCCTAAAAAAATAATTTATTAAATAACATAATCTCCCTGATCTTCAAACCATTTCCATAAATAAAATCAATCCCCATTAATCCAAAATAAAACCAAATATTATTCAAAAATATAATTATACATTTATTCAAAAAATAAAATCCCATAGTATAATATTTTCCATAATCATATAGAGTTACCAAAATTGCGATCATATTCTAAAATAACATTAACAAATTCCTTTTCTAATGTCATGATTAAAAATTTGGTAAAACCTATATTCCCAAAATAAACTAAATCATTATCATGTAGAGAGAAAAAATAATTAGAAAAAACATGCTAACCAAGAAATCACATAGTCTAGTTGTAGGAAAAGAACCCTTGTCTCTCATTAGTATTTCATTCAAAATATACAGCCTTGCTAGAGGAAATAGATTGTCACCCATCATATGGGATGTTCTTTTTTCTAAATTTTAATTCTTATAAAATTACATGAAACGTGAGAAACATAATAAAAAATAACCATAATATACCAAGAAGAATAAAAGTCAGGAATGCATGCTCTTTGGAAAATAAAATAAAAAATTTTAAAGTACATGTCACGATATTATAGAGCTTCTCTACAAAGACAAGTGTAATCCTCACCACAATATTCCACATGAACCAGAAAAGCATAGTACACAGGTAATACAAAGGAGCAATTAAGGGTGACTTGAAGAATTTCCCTTTTTGAAAGAGAATCTTCCACTTGATTCAATTTGCGATAAACATGTGTAACTTCAAGGGAGAGTGAGTCAAGAAGCTGGTGAAATTCAGTCCAGGCTAGTATAATATTCCATGGAACATTTCTTAAATGATCATTCAGAATTTGAATTGCAACAGAAAAGTCTTTCTCTATCAATAAATCATGCCAACCAAAATGGAAAACATACCTAATATCTTTAATCATAACCCAAAGCTCCGCTTTAACAGAAAATCCATTTCCATTAAAATGGAGTGAGCAACCTTTCCCAAACCCCTGAGAGGTATGGAAGACACCACCACATCTAGAGGGGCCTAGAGCACCAGAGGAATCCCCATCTACATTAACCTTTATCCACCATGGAAGGTGCAGTGTCAATCAAATATATTTCACCATCAATGGCTTCTTCATCTTTCCATTAACACCAAGAGACCCCAACAGAACAAGTTCAGAAACATCTTTTCTCATAAAACTAGTTTGGTTGTTAGAATCCATTCGAATATCATGATACCTAGATAATACACCAGAATGAAATGAAGGCTTGATGTTATTGAAGATCAGATCGTTTCTCACTAGCCATATGAATTCCATAATAGTAGCTTATACTGCCAACATAAAAGCATGGACCGACCCACTGCAAGAATCCTTGTAGATAGACTGAAATAGTCCATCGATAGATTGGGAGGAGAAGCTTCATTGGAAAATACCCTATATATAATACCAAAACATCCATGAAAATTTACATGAAACAAAAATTTGAGATATGGTTTAATCAGTTTCCAAGAAGAAATTGTAGACTGCAGTAAGATATAATCTAGAACATTGCAGCATAGAATAAAGTGGGAGTTTGTTTTTCCATATTCTCTACATAATCATAGATTGAGAAGGATGAATAAATGGTTTATTGAAAACCATATCCCAATTTAGAGGATGCAATGAATCAAAACTAATAGAATTAATGCATTCCCTTGTATTGAAGATTCCATTCAGGTTAGGCATCCAAACAAGAACATAACAATCATTAAAACAGTATCTAGTGGATTCCATTCACACTTGACTATAAGAGATGGTGGAATGGTAATCTTATCATAGATGGGCCGGTACAACCCAGTGGTGGTCCAACAATTCAAATAGGGCTGCTTACACACCACCCATTTTGAGTAATTCATAAGATCAGAGTAGGACTGCTTAAACACAGTCTAGATATAAGTCTTTATGTAATTAACATACCCATTATACAATTTTCTAACCAATCTAGTTGTCAGAAAATCTATAGATGAACCAGAACTTGATACAAGTTTCCAAGTGAAAATTTTAATCAATGTGTCATTGAAGTGTCTGATATCTTTAATTTCCCAACCCACCTATTTGTACTGGTTTGATACAGTCTTCCCAAGAAACTGTGACCAGTTTCTTCTCATGAATTGAGCCATTCCATATGAATTTTATAACTCTTCCACTTATATCTTTAATCAGATATATGGGACACTTATATAGAGAAAAAGAGTAAACAAACATTTATGTAATGACTAAAATGACCAGACATATTATCTATTCTTGGTACATATTTTTTCCCTTCTATATTTAAAAGGGATTGGTAATTTTCAAGGAAATATTATATAAATGAAACATTTTGAATCCTCCACATAAAATTGGTACACCAATGTAAGTAAATGTGAGAGATCCTTATTTAACAACAACCTTCATATCTATTCTATTTTTCTTTGATATGACAATTCCTTCACAAAAAATCACAGATGATTTACCCAAAATTAATGATTTGACCTAATACCACTTTAGAGTGTGAGAAATTTATTTTTAATTCAAGATATGGTACTTTTATCCACTATTCCAATGATAAAGATTTCATAAACATAAATCAAGTGTGAAGAAGCACACAAATCCCCTCCAATTTTCATTCTCTAATACGGCAGATAATTAACAAGATATATGGGGCACCAACTTAAATAATCTTCTTGAAATGGAAAAAATCATACCAGAGAGAGGATCACACTACCTAAATTCTCTTGTGCATTGAAAAAATTCTCTATGAGACCCATTGATAAGAATTGACAGCCAATCACTAGAGAGTATGGATCCAATTAGATCAATGAACTACTGTGTTAAACCATGCATTTTCAGAATAGTGAAAAGAAACTTCCCTTGGATGGTATCAAAGGATTTATAAATATCAATATTCAAGACCATATTTCCATCA
Organism: Viscum album; assembly: GCA_963277665.1. Taxonomy (NCBI): domain Eukaryota; kingdom Viridiplantae; phylum Streptophyta; class Magnoliopsida; order Santalales; family Viscaceae; genus Viscum; species Viscum album. Next base: position 619,414,285 of record OY728150.1, on the reverse strand, counting down.
TTAACCTTTCTCTTCATAGAATTTACACACTCAGAGGCAGTTAAAAGACAAGTTTGTATATTTCATCCATGACCAAAACCAAATTTATTCCCAAAGATAAGCCCCTTAGAAATCCCACTCAACTATTGAGTCATAGTTTTACTAATGACTATTAGTACAATGTTTCCAATAGTAATAGTTATTAAATCCATAAAATTGATAGGATTATCTTTTTTATGGATTAGGGAAAAAAAGTTGGAATTACTCCCAAAAGGCATGTATGAAGATATAAAGAATTCTTACACAGTATTTGTTACATAAGTAAGAACAATGTCCTAGTAAAACCTGACGAATTTATTAGTAAATCCATACGGACTTGCTAAACTATTAATATTCATAGAAAAGAGGGAATTAAGTATCTATTTTTCACTAGGGGTATCAATAAGTCTCCTATTCTAATCAACATCAATGGAAGGGTCAAATCACAGAATAATTTTGTCATAATTTGCTTTCCCTATATCTAAATAAAAATTATCAAAATAATCTATAACAACATCAAAAATACCATTCTCTAAATTAAAAATATTCCCATCAATGATAATGGAATTAATACTCCTCTTCGCCATTTTTTCCTGTTTGTGAAATAGAAAAATCTTAAATTTTTATCCCCTTCCTTTAGCTACATAATGATGAATTGATTCTAAACCAGTTTTTAATTAAGGACCAATAAATTTTCCAAATTTTAAGCAGCTTTTAATTCTTATAGAAAAGTAAAATCATGAGATAGATCAGTATATTGAGATCTTGATAGAACTTTTTCAGACTCTCTAATATTACCATCATGGGAGGAGAAGGATTCCTTACTCAATTGCTTCAACTTTTCCTTAACAAATATTAGTTTACAACATTAGATGTTGGAGGGACTCCCCAAGTAAAACCTTTTCCAATCATCCAAAACAATCTATCTTCACCCAGAAATAACAATCCAATAATTATTAAACATGAATGGAAGGGGGGATAAACTTAATTTTTTGAAATAGACATCATGAAGTATGGTATTGTGATCAGAATGAAAACTTGGTAGAGTTCTCCCAAACACATTACTCTCCCCATTCCAATCATCCAATTATACAAAACACCTATCATGTTTACATTCAAATATTCCATTAATAGTATACCTACTCCACGTATAGTCAGCACCAGAAATAGGAACCTCACGAAGACCACATTTATTAATGCAATATAAGGTATCAAAGGATGAAGCACGACAATAGTTATCACCAATATTTTCATCAAGTCTCAGGACAATATTAAAATCACCCAGGAGAACCCAACTATTAGTCATACACTCAGATATATCAACTAAACGTCTCCACAATTTTATTCTTCTTGAATAATGATTAAAGGCATATAGAAAAGTTACCCGTAGAGAGACATTACAAATGAAACATGAAATAGTAACATATTGGAAATCGGTAAAATCAGAATTAACAATAACACTCTTATGTTAAGAACCCAAATAGAATCAGAATTTCTAGTAAATTGATTGTTTTCAACAAGAGAATAACCCAGAGAAGCCCATTTAAAGGAGATGGAGTTCTCAAATTTCAATCTTGGTTCTGCAATACAAACTAATAATGGATTATTGGTCATAATAAGACGTCTAAGGGATCTGACCATGGGAGTATTTCCAATCCCTTGATAGTTCCATAAGATAATATTCATTTTTTATACCGGAGCATAGTGCTAGGCCCATCATTAATATGTTTTGCATCTTTATAAGAAGAAAAAAACTAATAACAGTAGAAATATCTTTCATTTGATCATCAGAGGGAGGGACAGTATCCTCCCAAATAGAGTTTAGCAGGGAGAATCTATTGGTCGAATCAACTTGAGAAGATAACAGGTTAGCAGGTAGTTTCTTTTTTTTTTGCATCTTTACAATTTGGGACTTTGAGAATTCCCTCGAGTGAGCAGAGAAAGAACCTAGATCTGCACCATTAGAATGATCTATAATAGGGCCTGCATCATGACCTCTAGTTACAGTATGATCAAGATCTGTAGTAGGATCTATACCATGCACTTCACCAGCCTTTGTCAAAAATTGATCTACAACGTTATCAGGATCAGTAGGAGTCACAATAGGGCAACAACTAGGATAGGGTATACATACTGAATTTGTATCCCTTCAGTTGCCTTCAAAGCATCCCCATTGGAAAGGACCACAAAAGGAGTCAATGAAAAATCAGATAGATGAATGCCAACATGGCCCAAGACAATTTCCTGAGAATTGTTATCATTCTCAGAATAGATTTTATTACCATTAGCAGCATCTTCCTCAAAGGAACTCCTATCCAAAGTGCCACCATCACCCACCATATCACCTTTAATAGAGTCTCTAGGAGGTTCAATGGGAACATCCTTAGCTGTAGTTGGATCAAAACAAGTGGTGGAGGCCATTACCTTTCTCCTGATATTCCTACGGTTTTCATAATCATGTCCTCGAACCTTAAAAAGATTGAATATCTTATTTCTGTTGCACTCTGGGGAAATATGACCAAAGAAATGATAGTTCAGACAGAACTTAGGTTTTCTCTCATAGATTATACCAAGAGTGAGACTATCATTTTGAGTGGTTAACACCACATCCTCAAATAAGGTAGCAGACATATCAACCTCGATGAGTATTCTCACATAATTTCCAATGGAAGGATTATCAGTATATTTATCAAGCTTAATGGGATTACCAATAGATAAGGCAATGTCCTAGATAATTTTAGGATTCTACTAAATGCAATTTAGAATTCATAATCGAACCCAGATTTGTGAAAAGGTGTTTTTAACAGTGTTGGGATGAAAATTTGCTTCTCATTCATGAATTCAGAGGAAACCTGGATTTAGGGGGACCAAGCCGAGACTCCTAGTGCACTTCTTGAACTCATCCAAAGGAAATACAATATGATATAACCCATGTCCCATCACTTTCAGATTCAACTTAGAAAAATCTCAATTTTTTGCAATCCTCTCAGTGAGCTCGTTGAACTTCAATGGCTTCACCACTATCAGGATCACTACATGTGCAATAATTTTTAACCATAACGTAATTAACATTAAATAAATGTTTTAACCATAAATTTTATCTAATAAATTTCATTTTTCATCACAAAATTTAATAACCTACAACTATTTCAAAAATAAATGTCTCCAAAAATATCATTAGTAACCATATAATTTCATCACATAAGTATTCCAAAAAGGGGTTATATGCATTTTTCTTATGATCATCCTTATGAATATCAACAGGTGATCATATCCATAACTCTAACGAAAACCTCTCAAGAAAACATCCAAACCTAAAAAGTTGTCCAAACACTACTCTAATAGAAACATTGAGGACTTGACCTTAAACATTGCATATTATAGTGACTTTAGACTAAAATTAACATTCTTTCAATTTCAATGATCATTTAGGTTTATATTTTATTGAATTAGGGAAAATATTTTACATATTAAACCCATACATTGTAATTTCACACTTCTATACATTATCCATTTTTCACCAAGATTAACAATATTAAAATAATACACTATTTCTTTAAAGGATAAATCTTTAAAAAATTTTTCATGAACACATTCTGGTTCTTAATATCCCTTAATACTTTTGAAAAACATTTTACAACATGGGATGAGCCCAAAAATATCTATAAGGGACATAAAAATAATGAAATAAATAAATTTTTATTGCGTGAGAATTAAAAGAAATTATTTTTTAAAAAAAAACATTGGGGTAAAAATATTTCTAACTCAAAATCCAATCATTTTTACAAAAAAAATCCAAAAAAATTTCACAGGATATCATAATGGAAAAATAAACCCCGTAATTTTTTATTTTAAAACATGATAAACTCATGAAAAATTCTCATAGTGTTATAATTTAGAGTATCGTTTACATTCCCATGAACATAAACTCAATAACATACCTTGTGAAAACATGATATTTCTATAAAAACATAGAATGAATGGATAAATATTATGGGATACATGGGTTAAATATTTCCTATCATACATACTTATGTTGCATCCCACATTAATAACATATTAAGTAACCATGATTTCAACCATGAAACATTCATCATAGTTATACATAGACGTAATCAATGTAGATACAAATTGAATAACCATCATGGTAGACTTCCAACATAACCAATTCGTTGGAGGGATATCATAGGCCTGACATTATTTTTTTTATATGGGAACCAACCTTCTTCATAAACAGTACCAAATAACCATAACATAATCATAAAACATTAATACATGCATCATAACAACATTTATTAATGAAAATTACTTATTTTAAAATAATACTATGCAAATAAAAATGAAAATATTTTATTTGAAAATAACAATTGAATCTGATATAGGTAAAATCAAAACAATAAGTTGTCATGAAATTTGGAAAATCCACCAATGAAGTATAATTATTAACTCATTCCTTTGAATTTTGTTATAAGAAAATGTAAATGTGGACTTTTAAAAGTATCTTATATGAAATTATAAAATTATTAATTGTTGAAATTTTTTGAGAGAAATTCAGAATTAATCTTTTTAAAAAAATATTTTACATACAAATAAATTTATATAAATAATTTTAAAAACACGGACATTAAATATAAAGAATTATAAAATAAATCATTTGAACATTTAAAATGTGGATTTTTTAGTTGAATAGTTGTTTACGATGAGTTGGATTCGCCACTTAAGATCTTTATCATTCAGAAAAATAGTCTTAGGTTAATTATTTTCTTGAAAGAGTAACTTTTTAATTTTATTATTCCTTTTCCTTCCCATATTAAATTTTTATAAAAATTACATAATTATTTAAGATCACATCGGATTTTATGACGATATTCGGTTCATATATCCAAAGAGACATAAGTATGTGGATTATGGTAAAAGTGGTCAGCATTAAACCATACCCAAAATAATATTCATTATATAATTATCATATTTATACATAAATTGTTCTTTTAAATCCATACATTAAATATTGTGATGAAAAAGGAACAATGTTACAATCATGGAGACAAAAGGTCATACGTATGCATGAGTAATGTTTTCATTTTTCAATGATCATTACAGAAATAAGGTAAGTACTATTTTATATTTATATTTTTTTTATAATATCATAAATATCATATTAATTAGATTAATTCACTTATATATATCATTTATGTGACATGGTATGTAACACCCCGACCCTTGTTACACAAAGTTAGTGCATTATTAAATAACATTTGCATGATCACAAGAGATCAAGTCTCAAAAGTCCAATTTGTTTAGTAGCCTTGGAAGTGCTAGATACAAACATATGTTCTATATTAAAACATAAACTAAAAAATAAAAACAACATTGTATCCATTGAACACATTAGTATCGATTATACTATAACTATTGGTTAGTCATAATATAATTATTCACATCCTGGAAAAAATTAGACATAGAAAGGGGTGAGCTCAGGTTCTTAGTGAAGAAAAAAATATAGTGGAATCTTTCATAAATAAGCATAAAATTTTAAGGTAATGTATAAGACTAAAACACAAGTCTTTTAAACTTAAAATTCATCATAATATGAAAAAGATAAATCAAATAATTCCATTTACTTAGTCACATGGATATTATACTAGTCGAATAATCACATGAAATATCAATATCCAATTTCATAATGATGGAATGCGTAATTCCGAACATCATAACCACATAGTCAAGGCCTCATGCCAAGACTAAAAAAAATATTTTATCAAGGACTTATTCCAAGACACTAGTTTGTCTCATGAGACCTACCTATGCATCGAGGAGATATAGTGGGATCCACCCTTCACTTAATATGTCTAATTCATTTTATATGAAAATGTTGAAATATAACATAAAAATTCGTATTAAAACCAGCATATGAAATGTTAATACATTAACCATAAACCATGAATGGTATAAAAATAACACATCCATAGTCTAACATTTCACAAAACCTTTAATACAGTATGGATAACTGTATCATAATAAATCAACATCAAACAAGTGTAAAATCAATCAATTAATGTTGACATAGATGAAATCAAAACTCTTTGAGAGAAATATCTATTTCTATTTTGAAATCATTTAAAAGTCAAATAATTATATATGAAAAAATTTATTTTGAAAATATTCTTATAATATTTTAATGGATTCTTCTAATATGATTTAACGGTAGAAAATATATGCACTCTCCATATAAGATAAAAAGCATTCTTTCCTTAATTTTGTTGAAATGGTCGTAAAGGACCTTGTTTGGAAAGAGATGGAAATATTTAATTATAAAAATTCTATAAAAATAAAAATAGGGGTATAAATGACTTTAACCCATAGTCTATGAAATTGTAAAAATTATTTGAAATACATTTTTAAGAAACACGAATGTGGATGATAAAGGGGCTTAAGTAGATACTCACGTATAAACAACCTCAGACAATGAAGAGATTGTAGAATTAACCCTTACCTTGTACTTTTACTTGGTTGAAGGTATGTTAACCTCCTGTATAATAGTTGAATAATTTTTATTAAATAATTAAATAATCACATACATAAATATGATATCATATATGATCTTCTAATATTTTATTGTTAATAATATTTTAGTAGTATCATTGTTTCGGGTGTTAACTGATTCATTTTCCTTTATATGTTTTCGTAAGGAAGGTTTGTTATAGATAGGATGTATTTGATTCATATCCAGAATGATATTATTTTCTTAAACATTATTTTTAATCATAAAACAATCTTTATTCTTGAATAGTTATGATGGGGAACGAATTTCATCGCGTTCATGGAGACGGTAATCTGTACGTACGCACAAGCGACAATATCATTTTATTAATGCTTAAATTATATGTAACTAGATGGTATATCATATATAAAAAATACTTAACATGTTATATTTATTATTTAAATCAGTTATACTCATTATTATACCCATCCAAATAATGAAGTGTTTGAATAACAAACTACACCAAGATGTGGAGACGGTAAGCCGTAAGTAGGCACATATAGTGACTAGTCATTCATAGGACGGGAAGAAAAAGAATATGGTTATACCATATTTATAAAAACATAAAATTATGTATATGGTAATATAGTTATTATTTTGGTATGTAAACAACAACGAAAGAGGAACTGGAAGTAGAAAATAACATTGAAAGATGCGGTGAAATTAATGCCACTTCTTGGGGGGTTTCCTTCTAAGTTGATCAAAAGGGCACCATATATTGGATTTATGATCAATGTATGGCCTCTTGGTCAATTTGAGGGTATTTGGGAGTATATTTGTGCAGGTGTTGGGGGATCAAAATGGATGTTGAGGTGTGATATTGAGAGAAGGGGAAGTACCCTTTTATAAGAGAGGTGAGGGCCACTTTAGGAAAATATTGAATTATTATTTTATTATACAATAATATTTAATTTATAATAGCTCAAAAGTGATTTATTTCAAGGATAAGGTGGTGGTGGGTCAAAAAACTCTCAACCAATAGTTTTTAGATAGGTTTAGGTCACCATATTAACCATATCCTTTAGATTTAAATCTTAGTTAAATAGTTTAACTTTTACCAGGTATTCTTGTATTATTATAATAAATGGTTAATAAACATAGTATAAAAATATATGAGAAACTCAAGTGGTTAGTTATTTATATATATTACCTTATATGTGTCCTTTTTCCTATAATTATAATTTTAGTAATAATTTATCAATTAATAATATAGTATTTGTTTTATAAACTCATTTATGTGAATTTTGACACTATTTGGTATTTTGTTTTTGAGAAAGTCATAACAACATTATCACTTTGATAAAAATTATTTAATAAACCCTAAAATTTCATATTATCCTAAAAATTAGTAGAATTTATCATAATTTTTAATTTACATTTATTTTGATATTTAAAATATCAATTGTTTTAATCTTTCATTAATAAGTTAGTTAGTGCATCATCATTTTCTCATAATAAAATTAAATTATATAATTTATAAAAATTATAAAGAAAATACCATTATATAGGAAATAGTTTTATATTTCTAATTAATATTTATAGTAGAATTTATCTTATGTATAACCCTATATTAAAAATGGTTTAGTTATGAAACATTGAATTTGACACTTTTAACTCTTCTTCAAATAAAATAATAATAAATGTTATAATCTAATCCATGTGGACAATAAGGTTCATATTTTGTTAATAAGGTTGGTTTTGGTCGAAATACACTTATCTAATATATTTAGGAAATTTTTTAGGGTAATTATGATATCATTTGTTACTTTTAGTTATCATATATACGTTTAATCATTATAAATAAAAGTCACATGTTTTTATTTTCCAAAACTTATTTTCATCTTATTGAACCACATATTACTTACTGATGTAAACTATGTCTCTAGTATTTTTGAAATTTAATTCATAGAAGCTGTTAAATTACTTTTTATGCAAATTTTCAAGTGGGCATAGAAAGTGTGTAAAAGACGGTAAAAAGTTCAATAAAATTTTATATATCTAATATTATTATAAAATGACCCAAATAAATAAAATTGAACATATATTGGTCTTGTGTATCTATTTTAACCTAAAATAAATTTAAATAAATAACTAATTATTTAAATAAAAAGTCTGTTTTAAAAAATAACGTATTGTTTTCCACTATTAATTAAAAATTGAAGGGTTTCAGAAAAATACCGAAAATTCACCCTAAGCTAATTTCAATATTCCAAACCCAAAAATTAAGTCTATTTTTAAAAATAAAATTCATAAAATCTCAAAAAGTGGGTATTACTATTCATAATGGTTAGTTTTATTGGTCGTGGTGTGCTAGAACTCGATGTTACGTACAACACAAGCTATTACATTATTCAAAGCGAAACGTATCGTGGAATCTTGGGGTGTTATATTGTCCCATTATTTAAATATTTCCGTACTAAAAATTTATAGAATATTACAGCATAAAATGTTTTTTCATGGTTCATCATCATAAGTTCATTGGGTTCCCACATTGCCTATTCAATATTTTGTTTTCTCCATAGAGAATTCACCAGACGAGTCGTTCAGTTTCTCAGCACTTGTTCTCTGGTATCAAGAGTCTTGAAAAGATCTTCATATTAAGTAAGATCTAGTTCCAATTCTATTTATTCATTGGTGAGTACATGTGTTAGGTCAAGCATGTATTTTCTCAACAATGATATGTGGAAAACATCATGAACTTTGGAGAGACCTGGAATCATTTCCAAATAATAAGCTACAACTCCAATTCGTTCTAGACTTTCAAAAGGTCTAATGTACCAAGGAAATAATTTTTTCTTATTAACAAATTGTATAACACCCTTCCATGGAGATACCTTCATGAAAACATGGTCTCCAACTTGAAATTTAAAATTCCTTTTGGTTTTCGGTATAACTCTTTTGCCTACTTTGACCTACTTTCATGTGGGTTTGGATAACCTTCACCTTTTACATTGTTTTCTCAACATTTTATGGGCCTATGAGTTTTCTTTCACCAACATCTTCCGAACAAGTTGGTGTGAGACATCTATTTCCATATTATGCTTCATATGGAGTCATATGAATACTTGAATGGAAGATATTATTATAAGAAAATTCTACCATAGGTAAATATTGAACCCATATACATTGAATGTAATTGAGAAGGATATCAATAGGTTTTTAAGGTTTGAATAGTATGTTCTGATTGTCCATCAGTTTGAGGGTGGTAGGCAGTGCTCAAACGAAGTTCAGTATCTCTAGACATTAGATGAATTTTCCTGAATCATGATGTAAAATAGGGATCACGATCAGAAACAATTGATAGGGGTATACCACAAAGACATTAAAATTCATTAATATATAGTCTTTGTAAATGTTCAAGTGTTAAATCATCTCTTATAGAAAGAAAATGTGCCGAATTGGAAAGACAATCAACAATGATACATGTTTAATCATTCTTTCTGAGAGACTTTGGTAGCCCTTTGACAATGTCTAGCGTAATATCATCCCATTTCCACTCAGGAATGGGAAGATGTATCATGAATCCTTTGGGATATTGTCTTCCAGCCTTAACCTGATGACAAACCATACATCTTGACACATAATCCGCAATCTCCCGCATCATATTGTCTCACTAAAATTGTTCCTTCAAATATCAATACATCTTAGTGCTTCTAGGGTGTATACAGAAATAGGAGGTATGAAAATCAACTAACAATTCCATTTTTAGATCAGGTATATTAGGAACACAAAGTATCTTCCCAAATATCAAAATTACATCTTCATATATGAAGTCAATCAATTTCCCATCATTCAAAACATTAATTTTCTTTTGAAACTCCTCATCAACTATCTAACGACTTTTTATCCTTTCTAGTAAAGGTTTTTTGGAAACCATTTGGAAAATTATTGATGTTTTACCTTCCATTATTATTCCCATATCCATTTTAACTAGATCCATGAATATGGGATCCCTTTCAACTCTTATCTTGTTCAAAACCCCATGATTTTATCTACTCAAACCATATGCCACCTTATTTTCCCTCCATGGGTGGTAGTGTATAGTGAAAACATAATCCTTGAGTAGTTAGAGAAACCTCATTTGCCTCATGTTGAGTTATTTTTACGAGAAAATATACTTTAAGCTCTTTTGATCGGTATATATCTCACATTTTTCACGATAGAGATAGTGTCTCCATATCTTCAATGAAAATATTACTGCTACTAACTCAAGATCAGGAGTGGGATAATTTTGTTAGTGAATTTTTAACTATATTGATGCATATGAAATAACTCTATCATTCTGTATAAGGACACAACCATGTCTATTATTTAAAGCATCACTATAAATAAAAAACCCCTCATTCCTCGATGGTAGAGTCAAAATATGATCATTGCCTAATCTTCTCTTCAGTTCTTAAAAATAATCTTCACACTCTTTTTCCCAAACTAATTTAACCCCTTTACATGTGAGATTGTTTAAAATGATTTCCAATCAGGCAAAATTATGGAAGAAACGCCGATAATAACACGCTAAACAAATAAAAACTACATACCTCAGTTATACTCATTGGTGCTGAACATTATTGTATTCCTATTGTTTTATAAGGATCTACAAAGATACCATCATTAGAGACAATATGATCAAGAAAAGAATTTTCTTGAAGCCCAAATTCACACTTTCTAAACATCCCATATAATTCATTTCTTTTGCGGGTTTTTAGAACAGTGCGCAAGTGATTTTAATGATCTTCGTAGATTTTTTAGTGTATCGAGATATAATAAATAATTAATACTAAAAATTCAACAATATATTCCTTGAAAACTCTATTAATTATATCCATGAAAACATAGGGTGAATTAGTCAGTCCAAAAGGCATTACTGTAAACTCTTAATGGTCATACCTAGTTCAGAATAATGTTTTCAGAATGTCTTATTTCTCTACACACTACTGATGATATCCAGATCGAAGGTCAATCATTGAATAATATTGAGCTCCATGAAGTTGATCGCATAAATCATCAATGTGAGGTAGGGGTTACTTCTTCTTTGGTATTATAGCATTGATCTCCCTATAGTCAATCCACATCCTCATAGATCCATATTTCTCCTTAACAAAATGAACATGGGCTCTTCATGGAGAAGAACTAGGGAGAATAAATCCTTTATTACCCAATTCCTCTAGTTGTTTCCTTACTTCCACTAATTGCATAGTGTCCATTTGATAATGGGTCTTCGATATGGGCCTTGAACTAGGAATTAAATCCATGGGAAACTCAATTTCACATTCTAAAGAATTTCTAGGTAAATTCTCTGGAAACACGTCAACATATTCTTGAACAATGGGAACATCCTCTATTTTAACATTCTGTTCCTCACCCAATGTTATTTCATTCTCTTCATCCCTATCTATTGAATTAATTATTGCTACTAGGGGTGGATCTAGATAAAAATCATATGGTGATGTTTATGCTCTGAAGATAAGGTACACTTTATCATCATCGAAATCTGTAACCTCTTTATTCTAATAATAAATTTTCTCATCATGGTCTGAAATCCAATCCATACTGAGGATTATATCAAATTCAATCTTGGGTATGACGATGAGATCAGGAAATAAAAAACATTTATATTCCCTAATAGGGACTGATTCACAATACTTTGTGGCAATGATACTCTCCTGAAGAGTTTTGGCAGACAACTTCCTTGTTAAATAAAATTGGAAATATACAATTTTCTTAGAAAATAAGAAATATAAGAAACAATGTAATGATCCAAAATAAAATATAGAATTGAATAAACTTGAGGAAACCTATAAATTACCTTCCACCATCTCTTTCGGATCTTCAAACTCAGTATTATTATTCTCATAAGCTTGGCCTTCCTCCCTTGGCCTTTTCTTAGGTAATTTTCCATGTCACTTTGGACATTAATTTTCATAATTACCCATTTCGCAACAATTTTAGCATCCAACATCGATAGCCTCTTTCATTCCCTTGAAATCTTGAGCTTGGTGGCCTTTTTAATCACACTTGAAACAGACTCTCATTCCCTTCAGGCTTGTACCATGGTGTTTCTTCCCACATTTACCATAGGATGAAAATTCAACTTTTCCCTTCTTCCCCTCATTTTCATTTCCAGAGTGTTCAAAAGGTCTCTTCTTCTCTTTATTTCAATTAAATATGTATAACACATAGAATTTCTTTTTTTTTTCTTGATAGCACATTAGAAAATATCTTCATACGATTAGAAGGATTGTGTGAATATTTATCGACGGAGAAATGGTTTTAACACATCAAAGAATCAATCAATCTTACTCCTTGGGTTACATAAATAATTTGTTGCAAGCCTTGCTAACCTTGTAATGTTAGATTCATATTTTACAAAATTCTCATCCATATTTTTCCTTAGACTCAGAAACTGTCTTTCCATATCCGCTCGATGGTCATGAGGAAATTATTTTTCTGTGAAAATATATTTAAATTCACTCCATTCCATATTTGATACTTCTTCATCCTCCATTGTGTTCTGAATTAATGACACCCATTGATCTGCGTCTCTCGTGAGGTGATAACAGGCCATGAAAACTTTCTCCCTTTCGCTACTCCCCAAAGCATGAAACATTTTCTCTAAGGAACATATCCATTACTTAGCTACAAGTGGATTTTTAGTCTCATAGAATGTTGGTAGTTGTTTCCTCATGAATAGGTCAAACATTGATCCTCCACATTGTGGATCAGGGAGCTCCATATGGGTAAGGATATTATTCATAACTTGAGTGGGTTGTCTCAGTATGGTGAAAAGATGATCAACACCAGTTGCATCACCACCTCTACTCTAATTATCTTGATTTGGAGGGAAATCCATACATGGATTGCATGTGTTGATACAGTTTCCATTCACTCCACTAGGCAGAATTTATAAATAATGGAATACAGTAGATTAGTTAATGGATCACAAATGTTAATTCTAAAATTGTAAAACACTAAAACTAAATTAAACAGTTTATAGATATAATACATATTCATAAAAATGTTTTTTTGAGGAGGTATATACTCATAAATCCTTCATAATGGTTTGCGAAGAAAATGTGAATTATCCTAAGAATATCCCCCAGGAGTATCGTAACCATGAGTGCAGTTTGGCTCGTTTTCATGTACCATGATACACCAAGTCAAGCCCGAAACGATTGGTTAGAGTTTTCAGTCATATATACACCTGTGCCAGAGAAGCCTCAACCTGCTTGTTTCCATACATGGATGTATTGCTTGGAAAATACAAAATATCACTACATTACAAAAATTCTAGGAAGTACTTCTATACTAATCCTCAAAGTCTATCTTTGGGTAATGTTCCCTAATAAGAGTTTTCCTAACTCTAGCTTCCAAGGTTTATACTAAACATCCTATGATACAAATTGTAATGCCCCGAACCTAGTTACCCAAAGTTGGTGAATTGTTATATAACATTGGCATGATCATAAGAGATCACATCTCAAAAGACCGATTAGTGTAGCAGCCATGGATGTACTAAATACAAACATAAGTTTTAAATTTCATTATAAATTGAAAAACAACAAAAACATTGTCTCTTTTTAACACATTCATATCCCTTAGACTATCCATGTGGGTTGGTCATAATATACTTATTCGCATCCTGGGAAAAATAAAACATAGAAAGAGGTGATCTCAGGTTCTTAGTAAGGATACAAATATAGAGGGAACATTCATAAATAAGCATAAACATTTAAGGCAATGTATAAGACTAAACCACAAGCCATTTAAACTAAAACATCAGAATAATATGGAAAAGACAAATCAAATAATTCCATTTACTTATTCATATGGATATTATACTAGTCGAATAATCACTTGAAATATCAATAGCCAATTTCATAATGATGGAATGCAAAATGACGGACAACAAAACCACATAGTCAAGACCTCGTTCCAAGACTAAAAAAATATTTTGTCCATTACTTGTTCCAAGACACTAGTTTGTCTCATGAGACATACCGATGCATCGAAGAGCTATTGAGGGTACGACCCATCACTTACTAATTCCAAAGCATTTCTCATATGATAAGGTTAAAACATAACATAAACATCCATGTTAAAACAATCATATGAAATGTTAATACATTAACAATAAACCATAAATGGTATAAAAATAAAACTTCCATAGTCAAATATGTCACAAAACCTTTAATACAATATGGAATATTGTATCATAATAAATCAACATCAAATACATGTAAAATATATCAAAGGAGGTTGACATAGATGATATCAAAACTATTTTAGAGAAATGTATCTTTCATTTTTGAAATATTTTAAAAGATACATTATTATAACAGAAAAGATTTATTTTGAATATACTATTATAAGAATGTAAGGTAATATTTTAAGATTTTATAATGGCAGAAGATATCCACACTCTCCGTATAAGATAAATAATCATTCTTTCTTCAATTTTGTCGAAAAGGTCATAAAGGACCTTGTTTGGAAAACGACAGAAAGATTCCTTTATAAAAATTATATAAAAAGTAAAAAAAGTTATAAATGACTTTAACCCATTTTCTAGGAAATATTAAAATACTTTGAAATACATTTTTCAGAAACATGGAATTGGATGATAAAGATGTTCCAGTAGATACTCATGTATAAAAAACCTCGGATAATGAAGAGATTGTATAATTAACCATTAACTTGTAATTTTCTTCGATCGACCATACGTTAACCTCTTGTATAATAGTTAAATCATTCTTATTTAGTTATAAAAAAACCACATACATAAATATGATATCATATATGATCTTCTAATATTTCTTTGTTAATAATATTTTACTGGTATCATTTTTTGGGTGTTAAATGATTCACTTTCCTTTATATGTTTTCGTAAGTCATGTTTTTTATGGATTGTTTGTATTTTATTCATATCCAGAATGATATTAAGTTCTTAAAATTTATTTTTAATCACAAAATGAAAATTATACTTGTATGGTTATTATGGGGAATGAATTTTATTCCATTGGTGGAGACGGTAATCCGTATGTACACACGAGAACAATATCATTCTATGGATGGTTAAATAGAATGTAATTTTATGGTATATCATATATAAAAAATACTTGACATGATATATTTACTATTTAACTCAATTATAATAATAATTAAACCCATTCAAACAATGATGTTTTTGAATAACAAACTACACCACGACTTGGAGACGGTAAGTCGTATGTACGCACCTATGGTGACTTGTCCTTCATATGATGGATGTAATAATGAATATAGTTGTACCATATTTATAATGACATCATAGTATGTATAAGGTACACAAGTGTTTTTTTTGGTATGGAAAAAACAATGAAAGAGGAAGTGGAAAAAGAAAAGAACTTTGAAAGTGGTGGTGAAATTATTACCTCTTTTTCGTGTGTTTTCTTTTGAGTTGATCAAAAGAGCTTATTAGGTTGCCCTTCTGATCAAAGTATGGCCTCTAGGTCGATTTTACGGTTCTCGTGTGTATATTTTAGCATGGTGTTTCTTAGACAAATGGCTTTGGAGGTGTGATTTTGAGAGAAGGGGAAGTACTCTTTTATAATAGAGGTGAGGGTCACTTTTGTAAAATCTGGAAATATTATTTAATTATACGATCATATTCAGTTTATAATGGCACCAAAATAATTTATTTTGAGGATAAGGTAGGGATGGGTTGAAAACCTCTCAAACAATAGTTTTTAAATATGTTTAGGTCGCTATATTAACATTATCTATTAGATCTAACTCTTAGTTAAATAGTTTAACATTAAACATGTATTATTGTATTATTATAATAAATGGTTAATAAATATACTATAAAAATATAAGAGAACCGAATTTGGTTCATAATTGGTATATCTACCCTTATTTATGTCCGTTGTCCGATCCTTATAAATTTTGGATTATTATATCAATAAATAATATAATATTTGTTTTAATAACTCGTTTATGTCAATTTTGACACTATTAAGTATTTTGTTTTTGTGAAAGTCATAAAAACGTTATCACTTAGAAAAAAAATTATTTAATAAACCCTAAAATGTCATATTATCCTTGAAAACTAGTGGAATTAATCAAAAGTCAAAATTTACATTTATTTGGATATTTATAATATCAAATATTTTAATCTTTTATTACTAAGGTAAGTACTGGATCATCATTCTCTCATAAATAAATTTAATTATTTAATGTATAAAAATTATAAATAAAATACCATTATGTAGAAAATATTTTTAGATTTCTAATTAATATTTATAGTCGAATTTGTCTTTTCTATATCCATATATTAAAATTGGTTTAGTTATGAAAATTTGAATTTAACACTTTTAACTCTCCTTTAAATAAAATAATAATAAATGTCCTAATCTAATTGAAGTGGAAAAAAATAATCATATTTTATTATTAAGGTTGGTTTGGGTCAAAATAAACTTCTCCAATAGAATTAGGACATGTGTTAGGGTAATTATAATATCATTTTTTATCTTTAATTACCATATTTACTTTTAACCATGGTAAATAAAAGTCAAAAGTTAGTATTCAAAAAAAAAAATTTCCATATTATTGAACCAGATTTTACCTACTTATTTAAATCATGTCTCATGGATTTTTGAAATACAATTCACCAAAGAAGTAAAATTATGTTTTATGAAAATATGAAAATCCTCACAGAAGGTGGCTAAAAGACAGTAAAAAGTTCAATAAAATTTTATATATCTTATATTATAATAAAATTACACCAATGAATAACATTTAACATATATAGGTATTTTGTATCTATTTTTACCTAAAATAAATTTAACAAAAATAACTAATTATTTAAATAAAAATATAGTTTTAAACAATAACGCTGTGTTTTTCACTATTCAAAAAAAACTGTATGTTTTCAGAAAAATACCAAAAATTCACCCTAAGATAATTTTGATATTAACAACCCAAAAATGAAGTCCATTTTGGTAAATAAAATTTAATAAATTTCAAAAACTTGGTATTACTATTCATAATTGCTAGTTTGATTGACCATGGTGTGTTAGAACTCGAAGTTGGGTACAACACAATATATTGCATTATTCAATGGGAAACGTACTATGGAAGCATAGGGTGTTACATTATATCCTCCTTCAAATAATTTCATCATCAAAATTTCTATAATATTATAGAATAAAAACATTCATGTGGTTCTTCATCATATGTTCCTTGGGTTCCCACGTTTCCTCTTCCATATTATAGTTTCTCCATAGAACATTTACTAGACAAGTCGTACGGTTTCTCAGCACTTGTTCTCTGGTATCAAGAATCATGATAGGCTATTCATAATAAGACAGATCGGGTTCCTATTAGTTTTCTTCTTTGGTGAGTACATGTGTTAGGGCATGCATTTATTTTCATAACAGTGATACGTGGAACACATCATGAACATTGGAGATACTTGGAGGCATTGCCAAACGATAAGCTACAACTCCAATTATTTCTCGAATATTGAAAGGTATGATATACCTGGGACTTACTTTTTCCTTCTTACTGAATCGTATAACACCCTTCCATGGAGATACCATAAATAAAACATGATCTCCTACTTGAAATTACAAATCATTCGTTAAGTTAGAGGTAAATCCATTTTTCCTACTTTGAGATCCTTTCGTATTGGTTGGGGCAACCTTCACCTTTTCCCTTGTTTCCTCAACAAGTTCGGGGCCTACGAGATTTCTTTCAGCAACATCATCTGAACAAGTTGGTGTGAGACATCTCTTTCTATATAAGCATTATGTGGTGCCGTCTAAATACTTCAATGGAAGATATTGTTGTAGGAAAGTTATACCATAGGTAAATATTGATCCCACATACCTTGAAAGACATTTGAGAAAGATATCAACATGTATTATAAGGTTTGAATAGTCTGTTCTTAATGTCCATCAATTTTAGGGTGGTAGGCAGTGCTTAAACGAAGTTCAGTATCCAAGGCCTTCTGAAGGATTTTACATAATCTTGATGTAAAATGGGGATCCTGATCAGAAACAAGCGATAGGGATACTCCATGAAGTCTTACAACTTCATTAATATATAGTCTTTCTAAACATTCAAGTGGTAAATCTTCTCTTATAGAAAGAAACTTTTCTGACTTGGTAAGATGATCAACAATGACACATATTGCATCATTCCCTCTAGGAGTCTTTGGTAGCCCCATGAAAAATTCCATAGTAATATCATCCCATTTTCACTCAAGTATGCGAAGTTGTTGCATGAATCATCTAGGATGTTGTCTTCTAGTCTTAACATATTGATAAACCATACATCAAGACACATAATCAGAAATCTTCATCTTCATGTTATCCCACCAAAAATGTTTTTTCAAATATATATACATCTTAGTGGTAACATGGTGTATTGTGAAATTAGAGCTATGAACATCATCCAATAATTCCCTTTTTGGATCAGGTATATCAGGAACACAATGTCTCTTCCCAAATTTCAAAATTCCATCTTCATATATGAAGTCAATCAATCTACCATCAAAAAACATTAATTATCTTCTTAAAAATCCTCATCATTAGTCTGAGAAATTCTTAACCAGTCTAGTAAAGATTCTTTGGTAACCATTAGAAAATGTATTGATGTTTTACCTTCCATTATTATTACTATATCCATTTTTACTATATCCAAGAACATGGTATCCCTTTCCACTCTCATCTTGTTCAAAACCCCATGATCCTTTCCACTAAAAGCACCCCCACTAGTTGCCTTCCTCAGGTGGTAGTGTATTGTGAAATCATTATCCTTGAGTAGTTCGAGACATTTCATTTGCCTCACGTTGAGTTCTTTTAGTGGGAAAATATTTTTCAAGCTCTCGTGATCTGTATAGATCTCACATTTTTCACTATAGATATAGTGTCTCTATATCTTCAAATAAAAGATTATAGCTACTAACTCAAGATCATGAGTGGGATTGTTTTGTTCATGAATTTTTAGTTTTCGTGATGCATAGGCAATAACTCTATCATTCTGCATAATGAAACAACCAAGTCTTTTCTATGAATAATCACTATAAATAAAAAACACTTCATTCCCCGATGGTAGAGTCAATATAGGTGCATTGAATAATCTTCTCGTCAATTCTTCAAAAAATTCTTCACACTCGTTTTTACGAACAAATTTAACCCCTTTACTTGTGAGCTTGGTTAATGGGTTTAACAATCAGGAAAAATTCTGGATGAAACACCGATAATAACCTACAAAAACAATAAAATTGTGTACCTCAGTTAAACTCATCGGTGCTAGGAATTCTTGTATTCCTCTTGTCATAGAAGGATCAACAAAGATTCCATCCTTAGAGAAAATTGGGCGAATAAAAGAAATTTCATGATGCCATAATTCAAACTTTCTAAACTTCCCATATAATTCCTTTCTTCTGAAAGTTTTCAGAATAGTGTTCAAGTAATTTTCACAATCTTCGTAGCTTTTTGAGTATACCAAGATATCATCAATGAATACTACTATATATTTTTTTTCATATTTCTTGAAAACTCTATTCATTAGATCCATGAAAATAGAGGGTGCATTAGTCAGTCCAAAAGGTATTACTGAAAACTCATAATGCATGTACCTGGTTCGAAATGTGTATTTCAGAATATCTTCCTTATTTACGCACAACTGATGATATCCAGATCAAAGTTCAATCTTTAAAAAATATTTATCTCCATGATGTTGGTTGAATAAACCATCAATGTGAGTTTGGGGATACTTGTTCTTTATTATTATAGCATTGATCTCCCTCTAGTCAATGCACAACCTCATAAATCCTTCTTTCTTCCTAACAAGAAGAATAGGGTCTCCCCATAGAGAAAAAATAGGGAAATTAAATCCTTTATTACTCAATTATTCTTGTTGTTTCTTTAGTTCCACTAATTACATAGTGTCCATTCTATAATGGGTCTTTGATATGGGCCTTGAACCCAGAATAAAATCAATGGAAAACTCAATTTCTCGTTCTGGAGGATGTACAAGTAAATCCTCTGGAAACACATAAACATATTCTTACATAATAGTTATATCCTCCATTTGAACATTCCTTTATTCACCCACAGTTATTTCATTATCTTACTCCCTAATAATTGAATTTAGTAGAGCTACTATTGTGGATCTAGAGAAGAATCAGATGGTGACGTTTTTTCTCTAATGATAAGGTAATCCTTATCATCATCAAAAATTGTAACCTCCTTCTTCTTTCAAATAATTTTCATATCATGGTCTGAAGTTCAATCCATATTTAGGATTATATCAAATTCAATCATGGGTATGACGATGAGATCAGAAGATAAACACATTTATATGCCCTAATGGGGACTGATTCACAAAAACAATGTTGCAATAATAATCCCCTTAAACGTTTTGACTGAAAAATCTCTTGTTAAATCAAATTGAAAATATCTAATTTTCATAGAAATATTGGAAGATATGAAATAGTGCGATGATCCAGAATCGAACAAAGCATTGGAAAAACTTGAATAAACCATTAAATTACATGCCACAATGTTTTTCAGAGCTTCATCCTCAGCAGTACTAATCGCATAACCTTGGCCTTGCTCCCTTGGACTTTTATAAGGAACATTTCCTTGGTGCTTATGAAATTCATTTTCATAATGCCCCTCTTCTCTATAATTGTAGAATTCATCATTGATAACCTCTTTCTTTCCTGTGCAATCACGAGCATGGTGGCCTTTTCCCCCACACTTGTAACATTCCCCCCTTCCCTTTAGGAATGTACCTGGGTTTTTCTTCCCACATTTAAAGATGGATGGAAATTCAACTTTTCCCTTCTTCCCTTATTTCCTTTTCAATAGTGTTCAGTAGATCTCTTCTTCTCTTACTTTGCTTTAAAGACGTAAGACTTAGAGAATTTCTATTTTGTCTTGATAGCAAATGAGAAATTATCTTTGTACAATGAGAAGGATTGTGAGACTAATGCTCAAAAAAGAAATGGTTTTACCCCATCAAATAATCAATCAATCTAACTCCTAGGGTTACGTATATAATCCGGTGTGTGCCTTGCTATCCTTGTAAAGTTAGCCTCATACTTTGCGACATTCTCATTCTCCTTTTTCCTCAGACTTGAAAATTTTCTTTCCATGTCCACTCAATGGTCAAGAGGAAATTATTTTTCTATGAAAATCCCTTTAAACTCACTATATTCCATATTTGTTACTTCTTCTTCCTCCTATGTGTTTTGAATTAATGACCAGCATTTAACTACATCTCTCATGAGGTGATAAACTGCCATGACAACTTTTTCCCTTTCAATACCCCCAAAGCATGAAATATTTTCTCTAAAGAACTTATCCATTGATCAATTACTAATGGATTTTTATTCCCATTGAATTTTGTTGGTTGTTTCCTCATGAAGCGGTCTAAAATTGATCCTCCGCATTGTGGATCAGGGTGCTCTATATGGGTAATGTTATTAATAATAGCATGAGGGAATTGTCCTAGCATGGTGATAAGCTGATCAACACCAGTTGCATCACCATATCCACTATAATTATCTTGAGTAAGAGGGAAATACCTACATGGATTATGTGTGTTTATATGGTTTCCATTTCTTCCACTTGGCAGAATTTCTAAAAAATGGCATAAACTAGATTAGTTTATGAATTATAGTAAATAATTATAAACATGTAAAACACTAAACATAAATTGAAACGTTTATAGATATAATACATAATCATAAAAATGTTTTCAATGAGGAGGTATATAAAACTAAATCCTTCATAATGGTTTGAAAAGAAAATGTGAGTTATACTAATCATATCCCCCGGGAGTGTCATAACCAAGAGTGCAGCAAGACCCGTTGTTGTGTACTAGGATTCCCCGAGTCAAGCCCGAAACTCCATGTCAGAGTTTTCACTTCTATGTAATTCTATGCCAGAGCCGCCTCTACCTACTCTTATCCAGAAAGGGATTTATTTCTAGGAAAATACAAAAAATCTCTATGTTACAAAAATTCATGGAAGTTCTTCTATACTAATCCTTAAAGTCTATCTTAGGGTAATATTCTCTAGTCAGAGTTTTCCTAAATCTATCTTCCAAGGTTTTTACTAAACATCCTATAATATCAAATCTAACACCCTGACCCTAGTTACCCAAAGTCTATGCATTATTACATAACATTGGCATGATCACAATAGATCAACTCCCTAAAGGCTGATTAGTTTAGTATCCTTTGATGTACTAGATATAAATATAAGATTTACAATACATTATAAAATGAAAAACAAAAACAACATTGTCTCCCTTTAACAAATTCATATCCCTTAGACTATCCAAAAAATTCATTCATAATATACTTCTTCACATCCTGTGAAAAATAAAACATAGAAAGGGGTGAGCTCAGGTGCTCAGTAAGGATAACAATATCGCAGAAACTTTAATAAATAAGAATAAACATTTAAGGAAATGTATAAGACTAAAACACAAGCAATTAAACATAATCTTCAAAATTATATGGAAAAGAATAATAAAATAATTCCATTTACTTATTCACATAGATATTATACTAGTCGAATAATCACATTCAATATCAAAATCCAATTTCATAATGATGAAATGCATAATGTCGAGCATCATAACCACATAGTCAAGGACTCGTGCCAAGACTAAAAAAATGATTTTATAAAGGCCATGTTCCAAGACAGTAGTTTGTCTCACGAGACCTACCGATGAATCGAGGAGCTATAGCAGGCTCCACCCATAACTTACTAAGTCCAATGCATTCCTCATATGAAAAGTTTAAAACATAACATAAACAATCATTTTAAAACTGGAATACGAAATGTTAATATGTTTTCCATAAACCGTGAATGCTATAAAAATAATACATCAATAGTCTAACATATCACAAAACCTTTAATATAATACGGGAGATTGTATCATAATAAATAAACATAAAAAAAGTGTAAACTACCTCAAAGGATGTTGACATAGATGAAATCAAAACTATTTGAGGGAAATATATCTATCTATTTTGAAATAATTTAAAAGTCACATAATTATAAAAGAAACAATTATTTTGAAAATATTATTATAAGAAAGTATGGGAAGCTTCTTAGATTTTATTATGGTGGAAAATATTCTCACTCGCCGTATAAGTTAAAAAACATTCTTTTCTTAATTTTGTCGAAAACTTCATTAAGGATCTTGTTTGGAAAATGACAAAAATATTCCTTTATAAACATTTAATAAAAAGTAAAAAGGGTATAAATTACTTTAACAAATATTATTAAAAATCATAAAAGTGTTTTAAAATACATTTTTTAGAAACACGAATGTGGATGATAGTGGTCCTAGTATATACTCAGGCATAAACAATCTCGGATAACGAAGCGATTGTAAAATTAACCCTTAACTTGTACTTTTCCTTGGTGGAGGGTATGTTAACCTCCTTTATAATATTTAAATAATTGTTATTATATTATATAAAAACCTCATACATAAATATGATATCATATATGCTCTTCTAATATTGCATTGATAATAATATTTTAGTAGTATCATTATTTTGGGTGTTAACTGATTCATTTTCTTTTATATATTATCATAAGTTATTTTTTTATGGATAAGATGTATTTGATTCATATAAATAATGATATTAAGTTCTCAAAACTTATTTTTTTTCATGGAATAAAAATTATTCTTGAATGGTTACGATGGGGAAAGAATTTCATCGCATTCGTGGAGACGGTAATCCATACATACACACGACCGACAATATTAGTCTATTGATGGTGAAATAGTATGTAATTTTATAGTATATCATATATAAAGAATCCTTAACATGTTATATTTATTATTTACATAAGTTATTTTCATTATTATGCACTTAAAAATAATGAAGTGTTTGAATAACAAACTGCACCACGATGTGGAGACGGTAAGTCGTACGTACACACGTAAGGTGACTTTTCATTCATAAGAAAGATAGAATAATGAATATGGTTATACCATATTTATAATAACATAAAATTATGTATAATTTATTATCTTTATTATCTTTTTTGTAAAAAAATGATAGAGGAAGTGGAAGAAGATACGAATATTGAAAGAGGTGGTGAAATTATTACCTCTTCTTCTGGTGTTTCCTTTTGAGTTGATCAAAAGGGTGACATAGGTTGGATTTATGATCAATGTAAGGACTCTAGGTCTATGTGAGGGTATTTTGGAGGATATTGTAGCTGGTTTTTGCCGAGACAAATGGATTTGGTTGTGTAATTTTGAGAGAAGGGGATGTACCATTTTATAAGAGAGGTGAGGGTCACTTTAGGAAAAGATTGAAATATTATTTTATTATAAAATAATATTCATTTTATAATGATTAGAAAAGGATTTATGTCTATGATAAGGAGTTTATGGGTCAAAAACATCTAAACCAATAGGTTTTATATAGGTTTAGGTCACCATATTACCTTTATCTTTTTGATTTTACTCTTAGTTAAATAGTTTAACTTTTAACATATATTCTTATTTTATTATAATAAATGGTTAATAAACATTAAATAAAAATCCAAGAGAACCCCAAGTGGTTCATTATAGATTTATATAACCTTATCTAAGTCCTTTGGCTGATGATTATATTTTTAGGAATATTATATCAATTAATATTATAGTATTTTTTTAAACAATTATTTATGTCAATTTTCACACTATTTGGTATTTTTTGTGAAAGTCATAACTACTTTATCACTTAGAAAAAAACTATTCAATAAACCCTAACATGTTATATAAACCATGAAAATTTGTCTATTTCATCAAAAGTCTCAATTTAAATTTATTTGTTATTTTATAATATCAATTTATTTAATCTTTCATTAATAAGTTAATTACTGCATCATCATTGTGTAATAAATAAATTTAACTATATAATGTCTAAAAATAATAAATAATATTCCATTATGTAGGAAATATTATTATATTTATAATTAATATTAATAGTAGAATTTATCTTATGTATGACCTTATATAAAAAATGGTTTAGTTTTGAACCATTGAATTTCACACTTTTAACTCTTCTTTAAATAAAATAATAATAAATGTCCTAATCTAATACAAGTGGACCAAAAGGATCATATTTTATTCCTATGGTTGGTTTTGGTCAAAATACACTTATCTGATAGAATTAGGACATTTTTAGGTTAATTATAATATCATTTTTACCATTTTTTACCCTATTTACTTTTAACCGTGGTAAATAAAAGTCAAACGTTACTATTCACAAAAAATTATATTCATCTCATTGAAAAAAAATTTACTTTCTTTTTTCAACCTTTTCTCTATGATTTTTGAAATTCAATTCACAAAAGCGGTAATATTACATTTTATGCAAATTTGAAAATGCACCTAAAAGGTGTGTAAAAGATGGTAAAAAAATTCAATAAAATGTTATATATATAATATTATTATAAAATGACTCCAATGAATAAAATTGAACATATATATGTATTATGTATCTATTTTTACCTAAAATTATTTTAAATAAAATAAATAATTATTAAAATAATGAGTCAGTTTTAAACAATAACGCAGTGGTTTACACTATTCATAAAAAATTGAATGTTTATAAAAAATTCCACAAATTAACCCTAAGATAATTTTGATATTCCGTACCAAAAAATGAAGTCCATTTTGAAAATAAAATTTATAAAATTTCAAAAGGTGGTTATTACTATTCATAACGGCTAGTTTGATTGGTCGTGGTGTGCTAAAACTCGATGTTGCGTACAACACAAGCTATTGAGTTATTCAAAGGGAAACGTATCGTGGAAGCTTGGGGTGTTACATGGTCAAAGAAAAATTCACATTGATTTGTGTAGGTGGTATTCCATACATACTCACCAATGGTGTAATCATTTGCTTATTGAAAATTTATGATTTTATATAAAAATTATTTCCATCATTATCACTATTCTTTAGTGATGCTGATGGAAAATTAATTACATCGGTTTATGAGGCGCTATTCCTCTATAAACATGAATGGTGAATTACTTTTCTAATTGAATTGATTGGAGATTGATAAAGGTAATTACATTAAAATAATAAAATCTAAAAGTATTTACAATATTGGTATTATTATTTTATCATGTTTGAATAGTTTTTGACTTATGATGATGAAGAAACAAAACTAAAAATGAAAAAACATTATAACCCTTATTTAGAAATACCCCTTTTCTTAACCACTTAATTATATTTTCCAAGCCCTATAAAATATGGGGAGAGATTTTAGGATTGTATTTGGGTAGGTATTGGATGATTAAAATTATATCTTAAGTGTAATGAAATGGGAAGAAGGGGTTCCCTTTTATAAGAGATGGGTGGGGCACTCTTGGGATTTCATAAAATATTTATATATAATAAGTGTATTATAGGGTCAAAGATATAAAAAAGGTATATAAATGAATATGGGAGGATTGTTTTACCATATATCATCCCACCTAATATTATTTATTTATTTTATGATTTTTAAATTATTCAATATAATATTAATTAAATAAAATATCATTATTTTCGTATTTGATATTATTCAGTAGTTGGACTTCAAATACATCTAATCGATATGTAAAAACTGGAAAAAAAAATATTACATCATAAACATGTCATAGTAATATATAAAATTCTAGTATCACCTTATGTATCCAAAATATTTTTTTTATATTTAAAATATCATTTACTGGGGTTTTCTCTTAATTTAATAATTACTGTGTCATTATTGCGTATGAATGTATGGTAACATACTCTTCCCTAAAAATTAAAATTAAATTTCCATGATGTTGTTAAATATTTTATATTTCAAAATACTAATTATGGATGAAAATATCTTATTGATAACCACAAAATAAAAATTTTATACGTATTATAAACAATAGTGTGACACGTTTGAATTTTCATTAAATAAAATAAAATGTGGGTGTTAATGTTAACCAAGTAGATCAAAATGACCAAAAAATAAAACTATGAATGATTTTGATCTAAAAATACTCAACTAATATAATTGAGGTATTTTTTTGGGAATGTTTTTAATCCTTATCATATTATTTTTACCCTTAATTATGGATTTACCCATAACTGTGGTAAAAAAATTACTATGATTACAATTAATATTATTTAAAAATATCAAGAACCTATTTAATAAATTTGTACCTCTAGATTCAAAATATGGAAATATTTTTAAATATTCAAAATAGATGAGATTCCAAATTTAATTAAATAATAAACAGGTAAAATGAAACTAAAAAACTATTTTAGGATAACTCTATTTAAAAAAATATTAATACTGAATTCAAGTATAAAATCCATTTAAAACCCCATAATTAAATTATATTAAATAAAATAAAACTAATCGAAAGAAAAAATTTATATTTTAATATCATTTAAAATTTTCTATATATTTCAATAATACTATGCATTTTCACTATTCCATGAAAAATCAATATTTGAAAAAAAATCCCCAAATATTCATACTATGATATTTTATATATAAATAAACACAATTTTATTAAAAAATTTCAAATACATTTTATATAACTTTTATAAATTAAATTAAATATTAATTCATAAAAATAAAAAACTCATTTTTGAATAAATGTTTTTCTAAATAATAGAACTACATCATGTAATCTTTTTTTATTTTATAAACATTATATAATAAATTAATGTTGAGTAAGATATATATTTATTTCATAAATTAGTTATTCCTTTTCATATCCCCTAATTTAACGGCTATGTTATGAAAGCCATATTAAAATAATAATATTTAGTTTTTCGTTTAAGCTTGATGTGGTGTATCTGGTATACTATCAATAATAGTGTTCCTTTTTAAATTCATTGGGTGGTACACCCTGATTGGTAGTGATGGAAATTTAAATTCATT
Source organism: Viscum album (assembly GCA_963277665.1). Classification (NCBI taxonomy): domain Eukaryota; kingdom Viridiplantae; phylum Streptophyta; class Magnoliopsida; order Santalales; family Viscaceae; genus Viscum; species Viscum album. Next base: position 619,385,798 of record OY728150.1, on the reverse strand, counting down.
GCATCATCAAGGACGTAGTCTCCGTTTATTTGTGTGACACATTTCTATCTTCTTATAGATGGAATAGAGATAGATAATGGTTTTACCATAAAGATAATGAAAATTATCTATTTAAAATATAGTGGTTTAAAATTTTTTAATTCAACAATAAAAGATTTGGACGATTTTTAGAAGATAGAAACATGAAATAGATTTTTAAGAACATATAACTCTTCTATTGATAATCCCTTTTGAAAAACACCATAAGGATTATTGGATGGGACTTATTAGAAAACCTAAACCAATAAAAGATGACTAAAGGTGGATGGAAGGTATATAGTAAGATCTTGGTCATTATAATCTTATTTATGTGTTTTTACAAGTGTGTATAGGTGGTTCTCTTTTATAAGGGATATTATTTAAACTTTTCTAAATATTAAGAACTTTTAAATGGAAATAATATTTTCCCATGAAAAGATCCTTCAATTTAGATTAATTATAATGATAGGATACATTAATGATAAAATAATGTCACCCAATAAAATTTAAACATTATTTGGAGATATTTTATGTAATATATCAAGTTTTAACCCCTTCTACTCATGACAACCCTTAACTATATGAATAAACGTTTACCATGATAACTATTCATTATTAGCAAAAAATAAGTTGAAATTATTACATAATTTTGATTATTATACTTATATATAAGTAATATATATTAAAATATTAAATATATATAGGTGTCCAAAATTTATTTTATTATATGTATGAAATAAATGGAAATTATTTTTTTAAATCCATTATATGTATAAAATTTAAGTTACACTATAAGCATGTATAAAAATGATTATTGTGAAACAGTTTAAAATATTAGTAATTCATGGAGAGTTATGTGACATTAAAACCAATCCAAACCATAATTTAACAATTTTATCCATTAATTCTTGAATAGAAAAAGAAATAGTTCATTTATTGTAATAAAAGATCATATAGGTACTGAAATGTCAATCATAGATTGATGAACCCCATGTAATATTCTAAACATCATTGTTTTACTAATAAAATATATATTTTTAATATTAAAATGTTTTTACAAACTGTAGAGTCACTATTTTACCATAATGATGTCATAAAAGTTATAGTAATATTAAAAGCATTATTTTTAACTATTCACCAAAAACAACTTTTACAAAAAATCCTAAAAAAGTACCCTACGATAAATTCAACGATTTTAACTCAAAAATGATTTCCATTTTGTCAAATTTGTACTATAATATTTAGAAATTTTAATTTTAAATAAAAACATGAAATATTTATATTATATTTATATAAAATTTGATTATTCATTATTTATTAGTTTACAGATATAGTCTCTATCTACTATTTTATGATATTATATATTGCGCTCTCCCACTGTAAATAATTTTATCATTGAAATTGGGATATATTTTTCACTCTTAAATATATTTTCCAATGTAACCTCAATGATTCTTCATGCCCTCATTTTTTCTCCTCTAGTACTTTTATTTTGAAATGGACATTCACTGGCCTATTTGTTTGATTCCACTACACATTCTTTCTACTATCATAAATCAATAAAAACTCTTCCTTATAAGTCATGTTATAATATAAATATATTACCTCATAGGTGATTAAATTCATTTTATCTAACATGAATTTCAATAATGTAAAACATGAAAGATTTTATGTTCAATAGAGTTGTCGGTGGCGTAGCTAATCAGTAAGCCACAAACTCTAATTCTCACCAGAATTGCAGAAGGCCCAATGTATGTTTGGATTAACATTCCCTTTTTACCAAATATTATAACTGCATTCAATGAACAAATTTTAAGGTTAAATGAACCCCCTTTAGAAATTACATTACATTCCTTTAATTATTATAATAAATCATTTATCTCCTTTGAGCTTCTATGATATTTTTTTGAGTAATCTATACTTTCAAAATTGTCTACTAAAAATGTTTTGGGACCGATAACATCATTTATCCAATATCATTCAAGAATTTTGGAGTATGAAATCTATTCCCATATAGTTAAACAAATGTTTCAATATGGAATATTCAATGGAAGTTATTAGAGAATTAAGAATCCACTTGATATAGATAATGATCAAACGCACCTTCATCATTAAGATAATATAATCTTTTCAAATATTTAAATATCTAAAATTCATTTTCAAACATCCCATCTCTTTGGTGATGATAGGTGTTACTGAATAGTATCTCAATAATAATATCCTTCTCTAAGATTTCTACTTTAATTGAGGTTCATGATTATATACAATTGAAAGAGGAACACTATGATGTTAGTAACGTTATTTATTTAGAGCCTAAAATGGTGGTCAATGGGTAAATTTTTTCATTCTACTAATAAATATATATATATTGTAAGGAGATCAATAATTTCCCACATATCATAAGTATTCCTAGGATTCATCATATGACTAGTAAAAAATACATTATCAAATTGTCCAATTCCATATTGGTATTTTCATAGGTTTCATGACCCCATTATGGTGTTGCCTTTTAACCTTTTCCCGTGGGAATGCTAAAAATCTTGAAACATAGTATAAAAATCCTAATATATAATATCACAAAAATTATTTATCTTAAATACAATATATGGTTTTATACTAGGGAGTAAAGGTATATTTGACCTATTTACCTTAACTAACCAATATCAATTAAACTTTGGTGCTGATGGAATAAATTAAATATGTTGAAACATTATAACTCGATATTTATATATGGAGATGTCCAATTTCCCATAATTTTTTTCATTTATATTCCTTTTAAAATAATAATCATCTTGTTTGGACATCTATATCTATTCCCAAATATATATTTTAAAATTTTCGTGGAAAAGTAATGATGGTTCCCCTTTCCTAAAAAGTTCCATATCCGTCTTTACTAAATCACAAAAATGGAATCCTAGTGAATTCTTAACATGGATAGAACACCCTATTCCTCATAATGAATGATTCAATGAAATTAATATCCTTATAATAGTGATGTAGTATCAATAAATTATATACCTTGAGTATTTCTAATAATCTTCTTTTCCTTATAATAAGCTCTTTTTTGGATAATATGTATCTCATGATTTATTGGTTCATATATATATATATATATATATATAATTTTCACAATAGAGATAATAAATCCATATATTGAAGGAAATGATTTTATCTACAAACTCGTGATCAATATTTTAATTATTATGTTCACGAATCTTCAAGGTCCTTGAAGCATAAAAACCCAGTATATCATTTTTCATAAGGACAAAACTCATCCCTTTCATTGATGTGTTACTGTATATTAAAAATCCTACCATTAAGAATGGTAAATTTAAAATTTTTTCATTATATAATATTCTTATCAGAACCTTCAATCAATATTCACATTCTGTTGACTATGTGAATATAACCCCTTTATTTGACAACTTTGCTAATGGGTTTCTAATGAAGAACGTTTTGGATCAAATCATCAATAGTAACATGCTAAACCAAGGAAACTACATATCAGAGTTATATTTATCATTGTGACCCACCATTTGAATACATAGTTAATTTAATTTTCTATATATATTCCTTCCATGGAGACAATATGAACTAGAAAAAAAGTCTCTAATAGCCAAAATTCAGACATACTCAATTCCTTTTATAATTCCATTTCTTTTAATGTCTCAAAATTTATTCAATAACTATTCTCATGGTTTTCATAGATAAGATTATATATAATTATATCATCAATAAATACCACAATAACATTATTAAGACATTCATTGAATATTAAATTCCATAGATCCATTAAAATTTAAGGTTTATTATTCAATTTCAAAGGCATTAATATAAACTCAAAATTTCCATACCTCGTATGAAATGTCTTCTTCGGTATATCATCATTTTCAACCTTAGTTGAAGATATAAATTGTGATGACAAATCATTAAAAAATATCAATATACATGAACTTGATAAAATAAGTCATCAATGCATGGAAAGTGATTCCAATTATTTGTAAAATTGGAATTGATCTCTCGATAATCATTGAACTATCTCATAGACCCATCCTTATTTTGAAAAAATAAGATAAGGTAACCCAAAAGTAAAATAATTGGATGCATAAATACATTATAAAACAATTAATTAAATTATATATTTAACTCTTCCAATTACCATGGTTCTATTCAATGTGGAGGATTTGATAGAGGTATTCACCTGGGAAGCTTTTTAGAGGAAAAGTTGTTTTTCTATAGAGGATTTCATAGTATTTATTATAGAAATACATTAATTTATTCTTAAATATTAGTTAAATACTCTATAGTAGGATATCATTCCCAAAAATAGACAGTGGTTTGCCTTTTTTATTCTCCCATAATTTCATTATGGAGAGATACTAAAGTGGAGGCATATAAGAATTTTATAATGAAGTATCTCTGTAAAAACAAGGGATTCTCTACCCACATCCAAAATAGAAATCTCATTTTTCTGGAAATAAAGAAATTATTTATACTATGAAATCTAATCTATATAAATGATTTTTTCAATGTTGGTAATATATATGAAAATTGAGTATTCAACTAGGGAATATCTATGCATCTATTTAGAGATATGATGATATATGCAAGTTGAAATATGATTCCCACTAAGTGTCTTGGTCCGAGAATCACTCTATAGAGTGTTGGAGGTGATTTAATATCTATAAAGAGCATCGATCATATAAAAGAGTGTGTAGACAGGGAATTAATTAATTCATTATTTTTCATTGAGCTTCTAATCAATGAACTTATTATCACATCGCTTGGGACCTAAACCTCAACTATGGTAATTTCATAAACTTGGACATTCTCTCTTTGAATTTTCCAAGGTAAATTCCCATAATTATTGGGGATAACATTTGAATTGTTCACCATATCATTATAGGTGAATCATTGGACTTTGGAATATTTTTTATTTCCCATTATTTCATCATAAATATGGTATTTCCAACCACACTTAATGAAAATTCCAATTCCCTTCAAGAATATTACTCAATATTTTTAACACCATCAGATTTTAGAAAATGTTTCCCTTAAATTTAAAAATATAGTATACAGCCTATGAAGTACAGTACCATAATTTTGTTTTTATAATTCTCAGGAATTATAAAATGATTCACATTGTATAGTATTTAAATGAAATAAAAATGTCAATTTTTTTAATTCCCATAGTCATTAATAATTATCCTAAATAACAATATTAATATATTTTGGTTATGATAATTATTTTTTTCATATATATAGTACATAAAAATTAGATCATTGTAGAACATATATGAGAAAGTATTTCAGACATATGTAGAGAATAAAATTATTAGAAATGAATTTGTATGAAATTAAAATAAATGAATTTCATGATATTTTTTTCATAAAATGATTTTTATGTGTAAAATGTGATTTAATATGGATGAATTAAATTAATCAATATGGATTAATTATTTTATTTCAATGTTTAGATAGTAATGTAATTAGAAAAAATTCTATTTTATGCTCAAAAGTACATTTTTAAAACAGTTTTCAAAGCGTTTTGTGAGATTATTTTAAAATGATTTTCTACCACTTATATAAATTGAATTTAATAATATTATTTCAAAAAATTTAATCATATGTTGACATTTTTTAAATGAATTGAATTTAATTTTCTTCCATATTGAATTTTAGCCATTATAATACATTGTTACTAGAGTAATTTGTACAAGAGAAAATGAGGGATTTTACTAAAGTGACAATAGTAAAATTAACCTAAATGCTAGTATAAATAATATTAGTTGAACTTATTTAAACCCAATATTATTTAATCTATTAATTTGGGGTTCATTTCTTTTATTTTCACTTTATATGACTTCGTTATATTTTTTTTATTTCCAAGAGTCCCAACAAACTCAATTATAAATGGAGGCCTCCTCTATTTACTCATGCACAAACATTGAGATCTATGGGTATTCAAATACCAACCAAAATATCTTAATCACTTCCCTCATTAGGTTTCAGATCTTTGGTATTTCCAAAAGACTATTCTTTGATGCATTAAGTTGTACACCAAAGTGGGTTTTCCAAAGAAGTGGTAACAATATTTACCAATCTATTTAGATTTTATTATTCCTTAACCTCCATTAAATATTATAAAAAATATTAAAATTATTAAGTAAAATTTATATAATAATGTTTTTATGTTTTTATTACTATTTAATTCCTCCTTTTCATCATAGGAGGAATGATAACGTCGCCCATGTGAAAATGTGGACGAGCACCTCCAGAATCGATGTGATTCATTTTTAATGTCTTCCATGCATGAATGGTGATACTGATAAAATTAATGAATATATATGATACATTTTATTTTATTACTACTATATAAAGTAAATTATTATTTTCATTTCTCTCATTCCATTTTAGGGAAAATGAAAACATTACACATGCACACGGGTGGACTGCTATCATCATGAACGGTTGAAATTTATATTTCATCCCAACCTTATATAAATAGTTATAAAAGTATATATAATGAATATATATGTTTCTTAAATAATTATTATTATTCTATAGATGATGAAAAAATGAACCAGGTGAAAGGACTGGAAATGTCAAACCAAATAATGCTTTGATAATAATGTAGTTTTCACCGAAATATGGATTTAAATGAAAATTGTTGATAAATAGGTAATTGGAAGTTACATGGGAATGTTATATTCTAATATACATATGAATATTATATATATATATATATTTATCATTATTTTTAAAAAAAATTACAAGAATTAATGAGCATGTGCGAGGAATATAAGGAGATGAGGTAAGGGTATCTATTGTAATCTCATTTTTAATCAACCTTTTTTATGTATGAATCTATATTTGGTGAACTCTATTCTACATATCTCATAAAAACCATATATTTTCATCCCTTAAATGTATTTTTTGTCTATTCATATCTTCCATTAATTCCACTCACATTGGTACTAAAATTAATAAATAAATTAATTTTTAAGAATGTTTGACCATATTTCATCTTTGGTTGAGAAACTTTTTCCAACTTTTTTAGGTTCTTAAAAATATTTTAGTGATTATTATTTTCCATTATTCAATGATTTTTTAAAACATTTCAAAACTTATATGTAATCCATTTCAAATGATTAAAAATAATTTTTTAAACATATCTATCAGAATTGGTTAATTATGTCGTTTTACAAAAAGTGTCAATGAAATCATTGTTTTAACATTTACTTCATGAAATAATTTTCACACTGTTTTGATCTATATTTACATTAAACAATAATTTAAATGTTTCTAAAGATATTAACAAATAAAATTGATTTCAAAATATATGGGGATCTTTATTAAATGGTATTATATGAAATGTAAAAGTTTATAATGTTTTAAAAAATGGGATGGATGATATTTTTAAGGTCTTCCCCATTTATATTAATATCCTTAAATATTTATTTTTCATGAATATATAAAGGACCAATTTATACCACACATTCTATTTCTTTGGTTGTATTATGATTATTTCATGATGAAATCTTTATAAAATCATTTATATTCAATGGTTTATGCTATTATTGAACGATGCATGTATATATAATCTCTTAAAAACACATATTAATCGATTTAATTATGTGATGAGTGTCAAAATATTTATATAACCATCCAAATAATGGTATTTTTATTGTATTTTAATGAGATAATATGAAATAATATGAGGATTGAACCCATTCATGAAATAAAAACACATAAGAGAGTGAACCAATTCCATTATGGGACTTTTCCCACCATGTGGTGATGTTCTTGGAAATGATTCTTGAGAAATAAATGTTTTTCTATGATAATGGTTATTCCAAAATTTCAATTACATGTTATTATGATTATCATATTCTATCATTACTAATTATTGATTGGTGATTATTCCACACTTTTATAACTCATGTATTTTTAAATGATGATGTAATATACTATAATTTATGATTTATGATCTAATACTGATTGGGTATGAAATTTGTATGTTATGATCATTATATCATACCATTATAATGATATTATATATGAATATGATCATTTATTGATATCTCCCACGTGTACCCTTAATATTAACTTTAGATAACCATTTCTTATGTTTTCATTTCACGTAGGTTATAAACAAAGCTATTAAGTATGAAATGTATAAAAAGGCTTCTATATGATAGAAAATTCTAGGAGATACTAAAGATAAATCATGAAATAAGTTAATTATGTGTTTTCTTTTTAGATAAATTAATATTTAAGGATTATGGGATGTGAATTATCATGAAATATATAGAATATTCAGTAAAAATTATTCCATATTTATGGATTCAATACTCAAGTTTACTCTATTTGTATCATAGTAAAGAATAATTATTTTTATTTGCTAAATTTTAAATATTATGGGGATTGAACTAAAGACAACCTTTGATGAACTAGTGTGATTAAGGATAAACCTAAAAGTGTCATAGAAGGATAATATTGTGTCATAATTTTAGACATCTCAAGACTGATTTCCATGATTAGATGATTTCTCACACTGATTATTGTATCAAAATGCATAAACAATTATTTTTGGTTTACATAAATGTATAAAACTAATAGTAATTGTGATAAAATGTACTAATGGGAAGCATAATTATTTTCCTATAGAGAAACTAACTGATAATGGAGATGGATTAAAATTCCATGTTTCTCTCCTCACACAAATCTCACAGTACTTGAATAATACAAACCATCCAAATCAGAAAAAAGAGGGGCCAATGAAATATTTATTTTATAATTAGGAAATATCAACCATATGAAAGTGTGTCCAATTATTCATGGGTTTCTATGGAATGGATTATTATTGATGAAAACGTCTTTTTATTTCTCTGTTTCTAATAGTGTGAAATCATTTTCTAGAGAATGTATCATTTGAATGGGGTATTAGATTAATGGTGGAATTAGATTATTAATGGAAGCATGGGGAAAACTATATTAGTGGAACTGATAACTATTTTAAGTGTGGAATAATCTCCCATAATAATGGTAATCTGAAATACTTGTAATGATGCAATCTAGTGAAATTAATTTTGAGAGATCTCAATTGAATGTACTAACTACACTATGATGCAACAACTATAATGAGTATGTGAATTATGCTAACCAGTGGGTGAATTTGAGGGTTAAAAAATAAAATATGCATAAATAACTTCAAAAAATATATAAAGTGAAAGATTAATGGATAAAAATAGCTTAAGTGGTTCATGATAATAAATTGGTGAAAATTAAACATTCATAAATTAAAAAACATAAAATGAATTTCTTTTATTCTTGTTATGAGAACCATTTAATATTTGAAAAAAAAACTTAATGGTATAAAATAACCACCTTAATTATTAGTTGATGAATTATCAATGTAAAATCTTAATGATATGCTAATTTCATCTAATATCAATAGATCCAGTCTGATAGATGCATACGGGAACACACTTCCTATAAATATTATGATTACATTTAGTTGAATATTATTTTTATGGAAATTATGGTATTTACATATAAATTATCCATATCAACGACTATGGATTCAAACACATAGTTAATATTCTATATAAACTGATAGATATCTCTCAGAAAAAGTATTAATATAAATATCCAATGAGATCTACATCTATTTCATGGGATATATCACATATCCAATAGGGGTATATATCTAAATTTCAGGGGGAGTCATAGAACATTTATGATATTGCAATTATATGGGAATATTTTGATAAATTTCTAGAAAGGTTTCCCAACAATCCCACGAATCATGATGTTGAGTTTTTAATAAAACTCAATCATGGTCAATGCCAATTTTAATAACTCTTAGAGAATATCCTCGACCATGTTTTGGTAATTGAGGAAGAATAACATTGATAATCTTATTATGGTACTCATTCAGCAAGTTCATCACCATGGGGTGCACATGATTTTTCTTATGAAGAAATATTAGTCAATACCTTTTCAAATTTATTATCAAGAACATAATATGGTTAATTTCACGAACAAGAATATTATAATCTATATTGATGATATTTTTTTGAAATTGTGAAGAGATTGATAATTTAAGGTGATTGACCTCTGATATATATATCATCATCAGAGGGTTCCAAACATGAAATTATCAATGATACCATTCTATAATGTGTATAGAAAATATGAATTTGTAATGATTCTATTTAATACTTTCCAATTATCATTCTACCTTAATGGATGTAATGAATAGTGTCTTTATATTTTAAATTAATCAATTAATATTATTATTTTAAGATACAATTAGTGTATCTTCCATGAGAATGGAAGTACATGAAGATAACTTGGGTATTGTATTGAAGAAATTGAAAGAGAAGTTGAATTCCAGACTTACTAAATTTTAATTTTGTATAAAACATTAGTGTTAATTGGGAATGTAACCATAAGAGATGGTATATTGGTGGATCCTTTAAATATATATTTTATTGAGAAACGTCTCGTAACCATAACAAGGGATAAAATACATAGCTTTTAGATATTTTATTAACACTATAAAATATTTTCTATAAATTTCCCATTGGTATAAAATTTTCAAACTATGTTTACATTTAAGGGATCTATTTTCTTTTTGAAAGATAAATATGAATAAAAATTCCTAGAATTAAAGAGAAACTAGTACATACAATACCATATATTATTGATGGTATTGTGCTATTTAGTGATGCCTCAAAAAAAGTTATTATATGTGTTCTCATATATATTTATATCGAAGTAACTTATTCCTTAAAAAATTGAATTTTCATGATAAATTTTACTCAATTAATGTTATAGAATTGGATAAAATGATTTTTATGAGATGATATAGAGTTATGTTTATTCACGTGAAAGGTGTGATATATATTATGATCATAGAATCAATAATTATATATTAAAATATAATTATTGAGATATGCACACAATAATATTTATACAATTGATTAATTATTATGGATACTAAATACAATACCACCCTAGGGTGGATAATAAGATGGGAAATGTTTTATATCATAAGGATTATGTCTGATTTTACATGATGAGGATTGGAATATATAAAATCCTTAAATATATTTAAGGACTATATCATAGAATAATTATATATGGGTATAAATGATGTATTTATTAAATTAATTATCAAACATATATGGTTTTATTATTAAAGAGGTATATAAGGAATATGTTTAGCTTCAAAGGAAGGTAAGGAATGTTCGGATGATTAGAAATGATAACGATGAAATGAAAAGGTTCATAATTCTTTTGTGTCCTTTCAAATATTTTATTAAGGATGGAGATGTCAGATAAATCCCAGAGGTCATAAATCACTATTAATTCCTAAATTCAAAAAACAATTATTCATAAAAAATAATTTCTAGTGAGATAACATGTTGATAGATATATAAGAGTATGTTTCTCAGTGTTTCATATGATAAAATGTTAATGTTAAGAGAAATATGTCTATGAGAATATTACAAATATTAATAATACATATTTTAAAATTAAAAAAAACATATTATATTTTTTCATAAGATTCTATAATAAAATTGAATGGAATAATATTAATTTTGTCATAATCTATTTTCCTACAAACTCAATACATTTTATATCAACTATAGATGAAATATATCTTTATTTTGTAAAGGTGTTAATTATCAATGAAGTGTTAGGATTGAATTTAGTACCACCGTTAATCACATATGACCAAGATATGAGGTATACCTAATTGTTTTTGATAATTATTTTCTAAAATCGGAATAAATATTTGAGTTCTAGAACGTCATATTATCCTCAAATACAATGCCAGTAAAAGGAGGATATGATTAATAACATTTTATAGCCGAATTACCTATTAATAATATCATTCACTTGATCATCCAGATGAAAAATTAAAAATACAAATAATGAAATTTTTTAAAAACACGCACTTATTGTGATAATGTTAGGGAATGAATTCTTTATGGACCTGAGATACAAGATGAAATGAAAGAGAATGTTAGAACCATTAAACCACACATGATAGAATCTCATAGTTAAAAAATTTTATGTTTACAATCATTGGTGAGATATTTAGTGTAAATTTAGTGATATATTATTCCATCAAATATTTGTATTGAATACTATTATGATATTTTGAAATAATGGAATTCTAATCCCTAATTATATCGTCCACTATGTGATTATTGATCACATAGGGGTGATTTATTATTACTTGTACATTACATTGATCCTCTAAAAATATTACAATATATTCCATGTATTAATGTTTTATAAATTACACACCCAATTATTAACATTTACTGAAATTAGAGGTCATATAATTAGTTTATGAAAAAATATTTTGAGGAAAAATTAGTAAAAATCATGGATCATGGTGATAAATTTTTCTGAAACATGACTACTCACTTGTTCAAGGTTCACTGAATGAATAAAAAAGTTGAGCAAGGAACAAGGGAATAATACGATATGTTTTCGTAGAGATATACTACGTTTTTTATATTAGAGTTGTAGAATACTGCGTGAAAATTTTATAAAAGGGGGTGTATTGTAACACAGATAGATATTATAAGATATTTTCATTTAATTATTACATGAATTGAAATTATTATATTCCATATATACATGAAACTATGTTAATAATGATGATAAATTATAAAACAAATCACATAATATTATATTTAAATGAAATATTAATGTTGGATGTAATTTATAATTCACATGTGAAATGCTATTTTTAAAAAATAAATTGTTAGCTATATTATTTTTGAGAATTCATTATTTTATATTTGTTTTAAATTATAATTTATTAATATAATTAAATATAGATAAAATTATGTTTCTCGCATGAATAAATTGATTTCATTTTTAATCAATTGTAATGAAATATAAATAAAAGCATATGATGTTTTTTTTGAGAACCGGTTTTATGCATAAAATATGTTAATACATGAATAATTTAAATTAACCACTATTAATGATTTTTTAATTAAATTTTCAGTAAAAATATTCAATACAAGAAGTTTCAATTCATCTAATGTTTTTCACTAGTTACTCAATTTTACACAATTGTGTTGTCTGAATAAATTTAAATTTTTTGTAATCAAATTTTATTCGAGTTTTTGCGACTATTTTAAAGTGAAATTATTCCCCTTAATAAAATTGAAATTCGTAAAACAATTTAATTATTCTAAAATATGATTTCTATAAATTTCAATGAGGATTTTTTATTTGTTTATCATAAATAATAGCAACCATGGTAAAACATTGTAACTACGATAATGGATAACAAAAAAAATAATGGGTGATTATAAAGTGATAAGGGTTAGAATAACCTAAAAACTAGTTTAAATATTTTTGGTTCAATGGATTTCATCCCAAAAAGTAACTTATCATTGAATTTTTGTTTCCATGGTGCCAGATTTAGTCTAATATTACATATATAATTTTATTGTTTCAAGTATTTACAATAGTGCCACCAAATGAAAATATAAAACAGAACTGCCAATATAAGAATATTTAGACACATTCATCCCTCTAGTTTAGCCTAGCCCTAACAAAATTTATTCTTTAACTTCCCAATATATGTCTTATATCTTTTGTTATTTTTAATATAATATCCTTTGAAGGCATAAGTTGGCTGTGAATAGAGGGTTATTAAAGAAGTGGTCATTGGATTTACTAATATATTTCTTGTTTATTTTTTCATTCACCCCATCAAAATGTTCTATATCTATATTAACTTTATGAAATTAGTATGATTACTATAATGATATTTTTTTTTGTTATTGGTATAACCATTTTCCACCTCATTTCTATTCTATAATAAATGAAGACATTTTCTTGGTGTACAAGTGGACTACCATCTCCACGAAGCGATGGAATTATTTTTTCATTTCATACATACATAGTTGCTCACATTTTTAGATTTTAAGAGTATATATGATGTTTATTATTTTATTTTTATTATATAATGATATATTATTATATAACTTTCTCTATATCCAGTAAATTGAAAATGAAAACATTATTCATGATTAAATATATACTACCATCTCCAAGATGTTATCAAATTAATTTTCCATCATCACCCTATATGAATATAATGTATTAATTTGGGAATTTTGTATTTATTATAATTTTTAGATGATGAATCCATGACCAAGGTTCATGGACCAAAATTTCCAAACAAAATCATTCATGGAAAATAGTTGCGTTTTAAGTGCTTGAAAATTTCTTGATTTATCTCAGGTGAAAATTTCGGTAATTTTTATTTATTTAAGTACCTTAGTTTGGAGTTATGAAATTAGGTGCATTTTGGTGTAATTTTAATATTTTTTTAGAAATGGGGACTATTCACAGTTGGAACAAAAATAGAGTAAATTGTGCTCTTAGCCTAGCTAATCGTGCAGACTCATGCAGATAGTGTCACAGAGTTGACACAAAGTTTGTTAAATTGTGCGCCCATGACAGATAAACTATGTCTGTGGTTAAAATCCATATAACCTCTGAAAATCCCTAATTTAAACATTTTCTTGGGGCATAATTGTTTTGGCAGATTCCAGAGCTTTCTGGCGGGGTTCCATGGTCATCTGACCTCCGTTCTTCAATATTCAAATACCACATTGAATATCTTTTCTTCTCCTAATAAGGGGATCTCATCCAAATCCTTATTTTTTTTATTCATTTAATTCTCTTTATCATTTGGTGGATTTTATCATCTAGTTATTTATATCTAAACCATTTTGGTGAGATCTAAATGTTGTATTGTGGATCTAGATCTAAATTGATTATATATTGATATATTTAATCTTGGTTTAGGGATCTAGATCTAGAACAAAGATCTTTGTCAATTTCTACTTGGATTTTGGGTATTTCCTTTCATTGAATTTTCATCAATGAATTGAGTTACCCTGACCCAAATTAAAATCCCATAATCATTATTAAAATTATATATATGTAATTATATAATTTATAATAGTTGTTATGAAATTGTGGTCTAGATTAAATTAATTAACTTGGTGAATAAATTAATTAATGGTATTGAAAGTTGAGATTTTGTGATTTTAGATCATGTATAATTAATTATTAAATTAATTATGGAGTCATTGAGATTGTTGAACTTGATTTATTAATTGTATAATTAATTGATGGGAATTGGTAGGATTATGAAATAGTGATTTGAATAATTAATTTTCGAGTTAATTATTGATTATTTGAAATTTGGCGTGAGATAATAAATTATGGAATTAATTATGGTATTTTTATTTGTTGGATACTGATTAATTAATTGTTTAGTTAGTTAATGGGAATAACTTACTTAATTATGTTGGTAATTAATTAAGGGAATTTAAATAACAAAATAATTGTTTAATTAGTATTGATGTTTGTGAATTATTAATTGGTGAATTAATAATTAGATGACATGTTGTGAAGTGATTAATTAATTTTTTGAATTAATTAATAGACTTTATATGGTTAATTAATTTTTGAATTAAAGAACTGAAGGGTTGTGATTAATTAATTTTTTAATTATTTGTTAAATTAATTAATGTATTTGTTATGATTAATTAATTATACAAATTTATTAGTTAAAATTATATATTTAATTAATTTTTCTGCTAACAAATGGAAATCAGTATTGGTTAATTAAATTATAAATTATGGGAAATAGATGTAGTTCATAATCATTGAATTTATTAATGACTATTAAATTACCAGTTAATTATTGATTTAATTGAAAGGTTTTATATGATTAATTAATTTTGAATTATTTATTGTAATGTTTAGAGAAATGGATTTTGGTTTTGATTATTTTGGAATGGAGTATCACAACAGAAAAGTGGGGATTGATGAAGGGATTAACTGGTAAATCCTAGAGGGGTTCTATTTTTTTTTCTCTTAATGAGCGTATGGGCCTTCGATGAAGAAGAATGCATGAGCTTCATATTGTTTTCCAAAGGACCGTGTGATCCTTCGAAGAGGAAGACTATGTGAGCTTCTATTTTTTTCAAAGGACCAAGCAAGCCTTCTATGGAAAATATTGAATGATCTTTCTCATTCTACCCAAGAAACATTTAGTCTATGTTAGAATTACTCACTCTAGACCCTTATGTTTAGGACCCATAGTGCACATTACTCATGTCTATCTAATTTAAAAGTTTTATATATTTGATAATTTACATATGAATTATAATAATTAATGGTAACATGGACATTCATATTTGTGATATCCTTTTGGAATGGTTTATACTCTGGGGCAGGCCGAAGAAAGAATTGTGGATCGTGTGTCCATGGGATCCCGGGAGAAAATGTGGTTAAATAAAGAGTAATTGAATAAATGTATAATTTTAACATTATTGAATTACTTATTATTTATTCAACTAACTACACTGTTATAGACTTTTTTTAGTCACCATTGGTGGTAGCCTACTTTGTTGCACTAACTTGATACTTGAGCTGCCTGATCAGTACCCAAATCGACATTATTGTTGTAGGATATTATAAGGGAAGGGCCCTGGATTAGATTTATGATTGGGGATAGATAATGGATGAAGTAATCAGACATGGTTCATGAGCTTCTTGGGATTCATTAATGTCTTTACATTCAGTTTAATTTTAGACAATTTGGAACTTACATGGGAATAAGATTTTTCCCTTTCAGTTGTGTACTATATTTCCAGTTTTTCATTACTTGTGATATTAGTATGTTTTAGGATTATATATGATTTTTCTAACTATTAATACTTATCAAGGGTTCTACTCTGAAAAAATAGGGTATAGTCTCTCTATGAATGATTTTCCAGACCCTCGTTCTAGGTCGAAAACATTTGGTGTATGGGGAGGCACACATTAGGTCATGTGACGGTGTGGCTTGGGGAACAGGTGCACGAAACTCGGGACGAGATGTTACAAAGTTGAATGACATGTAAAATTGTATTTCTTTATTATTTGTATTAATTTTTGTGGAATGGTATACATGAGACTTGGAATATTCGAGTCTTGGTAATGAGTTCATACATGGTAGTTTCAAACCTGTGTACAGGGGGAAACCCGAGTACTCACGGTGGGAATTTTGTTATCACTATTTCTGTTACAGTTGAATATTATTCCACCTTAGGTGACACACTTGATTTGTGCTATGAAAATAGTTTTTTATTATATCTATGAATTGAATAATATACCAAAATGGCATGACATTTGGGTTTGAATGCATCCTTCAAGTCACTAGGGAATAATTTTTTACATTCATCATCTTAGGGAAGAATGAGAAAATGAGTTTTGGGAATGTTTTTAAACATAAACTATTATCCTATATTATGAAATTGAATAGAAATGGTACCTAATTTGAATTTTATTGTGGAAAAATGATGCAATAATATGAATAAAAATATTTTTAAAATAGAAACATAAAAAATGATAATGTAGTTACACATGTTTATCGGGCCTAGGTGTAGAATGTTTAATGTTCATAATAACACCTTGATTTTGAACATGTAAAGAGGATTGGTTAAAGTACTTATTGTGGATTTTTTATGGTTACCTCTAACCTAAATATGATAAATTTTGTATTTGATTCCTAGGACGTGTGTTTGGAAATATTGAAAAATGCCTCCAAGTTGATGCTTATTGAGAGGATGACAGGAGGACATGACTATGGAGGATTCTCTAATTGTGTAAACTGAGGTAATGATATTTTTAGGGGAGGAAGTATGAGATTAGTTGTTATAGAACATTACTCAATTCATTATTTTAATGAAAAGTGACCCGTGAAGGGTTGTGAAAAGAATGTATGATCTAACATGGGAGTTTCAGTTACAGCACCCTCCGAACATTACTGGAGCACGTGGACCTCAGTAGGATAAGTAGTTGATTTAATCTATCAAGAATATACTTAACCACTTGGTGTCTCTGATTTAGAATAGAGTCCTTATAGAATATTATATGTTTTATGGTAAAGAAATATGTTGGTGGGACATACAGACTCAGGATTCATAGATGGAATCTATTGAATGGAAGTACTATCAAGGGAAGTTATTTGAGAACTTATACCCGGAGACAATAAGGCAAGAGAGAGTATCTAACTTCATGTTGATGACTCAGGTAAATATTTTTATGTTAGACTATGTTGGATGTTTTACATGTTTGTAGTGTTTTTCTAAAACATTCACAATGGATGAGGATACAACAGAAAAAAAGATTTTCGGATGGACTTAAGTGTGAAGTTCTGTCCCATGTGAATATCTAGAGACTAAATAAGTTTATAGAATTGGTAAATCAGAGTGGAACATGAGGGACGCTTCAAGTGGAGGAAATTTTGATTCATCTAGGCAATCTCATGTAATTTCTTCTGAGAGCATGAAATGATGTTATAGAACATTCTCCTATAGTAGTGGTATGATGATTAGCCAGGTGAACCTAAGGAAGTCAATGATAGTATAGCTTGGTAGAATTGGGGTTCCGGAAGGTTATCTTCAAAACCATATTAGGTAGGTAGGTATAGGTCTACAAGTATAGTTGGTAGAGGTAGTTGACATGGTGCTTCTTAGAAATATATCCCACATTAGTAGAGTGTCACAACTCTAGGAATTCAAATAGTTCAACAAGGAAGAGGTGTAGGACTGTTGCTTGTATTGAATCCTAAACTTGTTGATAGATAGACTAGTATTTCAATAGTGATAGGTACTATTATTTTAGATTCTAAAATATCTAGTACCTTATTTGATTTTGGTGCCTCACATTCCTTTGGATCATTTGATCTTGCTAATGGTTTGGGCTTTGTGATGGAGTTTGTGAGTGGGTTAATTAAAATATATACACCCTTGGGAGAATGATCTTGAAACATCTGTTTTTGAAAGGGACATTCTCTTGAGGTCGGTGAGAACTATTTTATATGGGATATATATATCCTTGACATGATATGTTTTGAACTAATTATGGGTATGGACTGGCTAGTTTCATACGAATCCCACATAAACTATTATTTTTGGAGAGTTACGTTTACATATCCTATGGGTGACCGTTACACTCACTTTGGGGAGTGGGATATCAAGTCACCTCACGTAGGGACAATTAATTAGAAACTGGGAGAGATCATAGACCAGGTTTCTAGTCATTTACTAGATGATGAAGGTGTTAGCAATTATTTCATTTCACTAGTTTTAAAACTGTTTCAGGATGCCTTTCATGAATGCTTTTCAAAGCTTCCGCCTGAGAGAGTTGTGGAATTCACTATTGAGCTCATGCTTGGAGCAGAGCCAGTAACTATTCCACCATACAGAATGGAACTTAATTAGATTCAAGAGCTCAAAGATCAGATGGATGAATTGAAGTGTAAAGGATTTGTTCATCCATGTACGTTTCCTAGGGGATTTCCAATATTGTTTTCAACGTAGAATGATGAGTGTTCACATTTTATCATCAATTACTGGATGTTTAATAATGTGAATGAGAAGAAAAGATATTCCTTTCTATGTTTCGATGATAATTTTGTTCCATTGAAGGGGCCTAGCATGATCTCAAAGATCAACTTGAGATTGGGGTATCATCGTATGAGAGATCGGACTTCTCATATACTGATTATTACCTTTAGAAGTAGTCATGGATTATATGAGTTTATCGTAATTATTTTTGGCTTGAAAAATGTACCAGTAGTGTTTCTGGACATGATGAACATAATATTTCTTCCATACTTGGATCAATTTGTGGTAGTGTTTGTGGATGACATTTTGGTGTACTCAATGACTCATGATGACCATTCCCAAAATATTAACATCAACCTAAGTACACTAATATAAAATTGGCTATATTCCATTCTATGTAACTTTTTGTTTTGTATTGAATAGGTACACATCATAGGGAAAATCATATTGGTAGAAGGTGTGTCAGTAGCTCCAGAGAAGGTTCAGCGAGTGGATTCTTGAGAGAATCCCAAGAATGTTTTTGATATACAATGATTTCTGGGATTACAAAGGTATTAAAGGAGATTAATCCAAAATTTTTCCTCTTTGTAGTTCTGATTTAAATCTTTAACAAGAAGGAGATAATTTGTGAGTAGATTTAATAATGAGAGAATGATTTCTAAGAGCTGAAGATGCTTTTGAGGTCAACACCAATTTTTATCTTGCCAGAGTCAGGTGAAGATTACATGGTGTATTGGGACACTTCTATGGTTGGACATGGAGTTGTGATGATGCAGGGAGATCAAGTTGTGACATATGGGTCTTGGAAATTGTAGCCACATGAAAACAATTACCCTATGCATGATCTGGTGGTGGTAGTTGTTGTTTAAGCATTGAAGTTTTTGTGGAACTATCTATTGGGTGAGAAGTTTACAATGATTAATAATCCCATAAGATTAAATTGTATCTTTTCATAATAGGATTTGATTATTCTGTAGTGGATAAGGGTTCAATATTTGAATTCTATTGATTTTTAGCATTAATATTAAAATTGAATTTTAAATAGTTAATATGATGTCTTAAGAAGGAAAATTCAGACTCTAGTGGGTTAGGACTCTAGTGATGAGTGGAAGATGATGATGTTTCTAGCTGAAATGAACGTTATGGTTTTAGAGTGTTCGAAATAGATGATTCTAGATTATTTGAAGTGGATTTTACAATTTTTAGATAGATTATGGATATACGATATGAAGATATGGAGTGTTTAGAATGCATGGAAGGATTTTATGGAAGGGAGTCACCTTTTGACTGGTTTATAGTTGGGAAAGATATCATCTATGTGAATAATCGACCTATTGTGCGTATGAGAATATGATAAGAGATCATGCAGGAATTTCATTCCTTGATGTGGGAAGTACATCCATGCATGAAATAAAATGTATCATGACCTACAACGATCATTTCTGTTGCTGGGAACGAAAATGGATATCGTAGGTTTCGTGAAACGATGTTGCACGTGTCAGCAACTAAAGGTAGAGGATCAATGACCTGGAGGTCTGCTACAGCAGTTACCCATTCGTGAGTGGAAGTTGGATTATGTGACTATAGAATTTTTCTTACTTCATCTGAATTCTATTAAGTAGAATGATTCTAGTTTTGTTTTTGTGGATGTATTGGTCAAATTTGAACATTTCTCTCCAATTCAAGAAACCTTTACAGTTGAGAAGTTGGGATAACATTATGTTTGTGATATATTTAGTCTTCATGTGGTTCTATAGACTCTAGTTTCATATCATGATTCCCACTTTACTTCATGATTCTGGTGGGGCAGGCTGAAAGTGTTGGGTGTACAAGTATTATTGAGTATGGAATTTCACCCATATATGTAAGGGTAGTAAAAGTGTACTATACAGGTGCTTGAGGATATGATAAGGGCATGTGTTCTAGACTTTCATGGGTCATGGGAGAAATATTTGGATCAAGTGGAGTTCGACAATAATAATAGATATCATAAATCATTATAGATGGTTCCATAGGAGGACCTTTATAGTGGGCCATGTAGATCACCATTATTCTAGATGGAGGGTGGTGAGTTAGAGTTGTTGGGGACAATTCCCATGCAAGAGATGTCAGATTATGTGTATTTGATTAATAAATGCATGGATATCGATCAAAGTATATAGAAGTAATATTATGATAGATGAAGATGACACCTAGAGTTTACAGAGGGTGATCATGTATTCCTTTGTGTGTCTCCGTGGTTCGGTCACCATAGGATATAGAGATAGTGAATGTTAGCACATAGGTTTATTAAACCATTTGAGATTGTGGAGTGAATCAGTCAAGTGGAATATCAGTTGGATCTCCCTTAAAAATATATTTAAATGCATGATTTTTTCCATGTGTCACAACTATAGAGGTATCACCCAAGCCCTTCTCATGTGATCGATGTGGATAAGGGTGATCTTGAGATAAATATTTCCCTTTAGGATAATTAGCTTTATGTGTTGGATCGCAAATAGAAAGTGTTGTCGGGAAATACTATGTTGATAGTTCATGTGTTATGGAAGCATGTATGTTTATAAGAGGAATCATGGTAAGGGGAAGAAGATACAAGGACTCAGTGGACTAATTTTATTTCTCCGAATATTAGAAAAACATGGAAGTATGACTTGAGGATGAGCATTTATAATATGGGGAGATTGTATAATCCCAGTCCTTTCTAGATTTATCTTGGGTGAAAATTCCAAATCTTTTTGTTTTATTTACATACCTTTGGTTAGTGTTATGATTTGATGTTCGTTTTGGTGATGTTTTTAGAAATGTTTGAGTAAATAGAATTATGCATGGTTGGTGTACTGTTAGAGTAAACTGTGTGCCTAGTCTAGAGAACTGTAATGAACCAAGTAGTGAGGGATGAATATTTGATGCATATTTAGTTAAATTGTGTGCCTTTACACAAAAAACTGAGTGAGTGGTTTTTGTTCACCGGAAAAATTATTCTTAAATCCCATGAACCCCAAAAATACAGTAATTTCAACATAGTATTGGGATATAACATTTTTTGGTGATTCCATAGATTTTTGGTGGGGTTACAAGTTTGTCCGACCTTCGTTCTTCAAGATTAAAAGACCAAATAAAATATCCACTCTTCTCTTAGTAAGTGAATCTCATCCCGATCCTTATTCTATCTATTATTTTTCATCACCTAATTTTTTGGTGGAGTTTATCATCTCGTTGTTTAGATCTAAACCATTTCGGTGAGATCTAGATCTACAATTGTAGATCTAGATCTAGATTTAATAGATGATGATACCATTAATCTTTGTTTTGAGATCTAGATCTAGAACTCAGATCTATCTTATTGTTCTGCTTAGATTTTGGGGATTTTTTTTGAGAGAACATCCATTAACAAATTGAGGTAGGTTGTCTAAAATTCAAATCACATAGTCTTCATTAATATTTTGGGTACATAGTTGAATAATTTAAATTAGATTTTTAGAATTTGTGTCTTTTATTAAATTAATTAATTGTGTAAATAAATTAATTAGTGAAAATGTATAATTGGGATGTTTGTTTTTTAGATCATGAATAATTAATTGTTAAATTAATTATAGAGTTTTTGAGCTTTTTTAAAATGATTAATCAATCGAGGAATTAATTTATAGGAATGGTATATATTATGATATTAAGATTTGAATAATTAACTGTCGAACTAATTATTAATGTGTTGAAATTATGAGTGATATAATAAATTATGGAATTAATTATTAGATTTTGAGTAAGTGGATAATGATTAATTAATTTTTGAATATGTTAATAAGAATGATGTACTAAATTTATTAGTGAATTAATTAAGGGTTATTATATGACAAAATAATTATTGAATTAGTACTGATATTTTGGAATAATTAATTACTAAATAAATAATTCGATGTCAATTTGGGAAATGATTAATTAATTATTGAGTAATATAATATACCTTCTATAGTTAATTAATTGTTGAATTAATTAACTGAAGGGTAGTGTTTAATTAATTTGTGAATTAACTAATGGGATAAACATTGTTAATTAATTGTTGAATTAATTAACATATTTGTTATGATTAATTAATTGGGGGAATTAATTAATGAAATTAATGTATTTAATTAGCTATTAGGTTAATTAATGGAAATGGGTTATGGTTAATTAATCGGTGAATTAATGGAAATTGAGGTGGTTAATTAATTATTGAATAAATTCACAGAGTTGAAATAACTAATTAATTATTGAATTAATTGAAGTGTTTTATATGATTAATTAATCGTGAATTAATTAAGGGGTTGATTAGTGAAATGGATATTGGATATTATTATGTTCGAATAGAGTAGAGCCTGGGATAAGTGGTGTGTGAGGAAGGGATTATATGGGAACACTAAGAGAGCTTCTATTATTGTTTTCCAAAGGATCGTGTGAGACTTCGAAGAAGAAGAGTGTGTGTGATTCTTTTTTTTATGGACCATGCAAGTATTTGAAGAATAAGACTATAGGAACTTTTATTTTTTTATGTAAATTGTGATCCATCAAGGGAAAATATAGAGAGATATTTTATGTTCTACCTAGGAAACATTTATACTTCATTCTTATTACTCACTTGAGACCCTTGTGGGTAGGACCCAGAGTTCACATTACTCTAGACTATCTGATTAACATGTTTTATGTATTTTATAAACCATATGTGAATTATTATAATTAACGGTTATATAGAAATTCAGATATTTGATATCCTTTGGGAATTTTTTAGACTCTTATGAGGGTCGGAGAAATTATTGTGGATCTGGTGACCATGGGAACCCAATAAAAAATGTGGTTTAACAAAGGATAATTGAATAAATGTAAAATGCATATTTCTTTCATTATAAAACATAATACAGTATTATTTACTCGATTTTTTCAGACACCATTGGTGGTGGCCTACTATGTTGTACTCACACCCTACTCAGGCAACCATATCGGTATTCAAAGAGACATTATTTTTGTAGGGCAGGATATGGGAAAGGGCATTAGATTGTATTTTTGATTGGGGATGGAGCATGGATGAGGAAACTAGACATGGTTTGGGAACCTCATAAGAGTCATTAATATATTAAATTTTATATTAATTTTATCACTTTAGAACTTATATAGGAATATAATTTTTCCCGTTCAGTTGAGTACCATATTTTCGGTTTTGGTTGTCTTATGACATTGGCACTATTTATTATTATATATTCTTATGTTATTTATTATTACTTCTGCTGGTATTTTAATCTAATAAAATAGGTTATAGTCTCCCCTTAACTAACTTACCAAACCCTAACTGATAGTCTATATCCTCTAGCGTATGGGGAGGCACATCTTAGTTCAAGTGATGGTCTGTCACCGGGCACTGGTGCATGGCACCTGGGCCAGGACGTTACATATGTTTTCACCAGAATGTCAATTTGAATGTGGAATTCAAAACAAAAAGGTAATAATAAATTATAGAGGAGTGATTTATTTTAAGGAAATCATGAATATTCTCCTCTAATATGAGTATAATAAATATAAATTTATTATACATTACCTTCGGACCAAGAACGAAGAATATGGGGACATTAGGTAAGTGTTTATATGGGAATATAATTTTTCATAATGATTGTTTATGTTTGAATCTAATTTAGTTAATTATATTGTATTTATCTTTAAAACACTGTATATTATTTATAGATGGTTATTTTTGGGTCTTTTCTAGTTTTCCTTTCACTCTATTTTCTTTTTTAATACAAATAACTAGGAACTGGATTTTAATGGAAACATGACATTAATTTATTTTTTTTCAAGGAATTTATCTTCTATGACCATGTTCTTTAAAAAGAATTTTGGAATTTCATTTTCTATTTTATAAATATTAATTCCTGTAATTTTCAACCACATTATACATTATTTTAAAATTATTAAATAAATAATTTTTATAATAATTTCAAAAAATATTATTTTTAACCTTTTTCAAAAAGTGTTAAAGGAATAATTGTCATAAAATTTCAAAAATTAATCTATATAATTGTTTTTATAACATTTATTTTCCTTGATGATTTTATTGTAATGATATGTGGTTATTTTAAAAGAAAATAATATTCTAAATATTTAGGAAATTTTAATTTAGTTTGTTTTAATAATGATAAGATATTTTTCTCTTCATTTCAATGAAGGTTTCAAAATTTCTTATAATGTTATTTTAAATTTATTTAAATATCATTTTATGTTTCTTATGAGTTAATAGGTATATATTCTAATTATAACATCTAGGTTCATTCTCTAGAGGGAATATGACTATGTTATGGTGATATCTTCATGAAGTCCATTTCCTATCCATGGGTTATGATATAATGGAATGATGAATGCTACTATGATATTGTTGAAAAGATATATATTGATTTAATTATTTTATATATGGCCCAAGAATTATATAACACTCCAAGACAATATTTAATGGTTGATATCTCAATTTTTAAAATGAAAGAGAATGTGGATTGGAACCATTCCATTAATAGAATGAGGTTATGGAGTGAATCCAATATATTATATAACTTTATTGACAATGTGATTATGGTACATGTTGTAAAACATGACTAATGAAATGATTTTTTATGCTTATGAGGGTTCCACAAAATAAATGATATTTTCTTGAACTTCATAAAATCATTCGAGACTCCTTTTTTATTAATGATGACTTCTCAAATTTATAAATCATGTATTTTAAAATACTAAAGATTTTGATATTTACTCATTACTTATGATCTATGACTAATTGAGTATGAACTTCATAAGTTATTTTCAATTTATCTATACCTTATACTTATTTATTTATTTCATATGATCACTAATAGATATTTACATTAATTACCCTTATTAATAATCTATGCACTCCATTTATTATGTTTCCATTTTCCACAAGTTTTGAGGAAAGGTAATTCATTATAAAGTTATAATAAGGTAACTTTGAAAGAAGAATGTTGTTGAATATATTAAATATCATTCATGAAATATGTTTATATTAAATATATTCTTTATATAAACTAATCCATTATAGTTCTGGAGAATTTATAATTGTGACATGTATTGAATATTCATCTAACATGAAAAAAATTATATATGTAATAATTTTGTTGCCTCATTATTTCATTCCATAAATATTACAAATTTTAAATTTGACCCTTCCCTTAATCCCTTTTATATATACCAATTTTTTGATATTTCATAACCACTTTCTTATTTTCCTGTTTTATATAGAAAACATAAGACAAAAAGAATTATTTATCTATCTCAAGGGAACATGATACAAAATACTTATGTTATGAACATGTTACTTCTATGTCTAGGAATTATCCCAATAAATAAGCGATTAGTGTAATGCCCCGACCCAAAAAACACAGAGATGGTGCTTTATCTTATTATATTGGCATGATTACAAGGAATCAAATACGGAAGGACCAATCAATTTAGCATTCTCGGAAAGCCATATTATAAACATGATACCCATAAAAAAATTGAAATAGGAAATACAAATAGTGATATATAAAAATAAAATAAACAACTTCCTTGAAATATTATTCAAATATTTCATATTCATAACATGGGGATATGAAATGTAATAAGGGTGATCTCAAATGATGAGTGAGGGTAATTAAAGTGGATGAAATAAAGAATAAATAAGAATAAATTAACATGTAAAGGTAAATAATTGATAATAGATTTTAATCAAGTAAATAAACACGGTTAAATAAATATGGAATTGTAATAAACTGAAACACATGCTATTCAATCATTGAAGTGAAAATTAAATATATACATAGATATGTCAAGGAAAAATCTCATAGATGAATAATAACTGAAATATCTATGAATGAAATTATTAATTATTAGATTTATTTTCAATGAAAGAAGAAAATGTATACCATCCAGTCATTTCGAAAGATAGTTAAAACTATGTATAGAACCCCATTTAATTTTTCCAAATTATTCTCCTCATCAGAACCTATCGATGCATCCGGAGGGTATATATAGTCTGGGACCCACCCATAATTACCATTATAAATAATTCCTCAAATCAATGAATAAAAATAAAAAATATTCCTGATCAAATATCAATATTGAATATGGACTAATGAATACAGAATTATCATTAGTTCCCCCAATTAATCAAATAACTGTCACAGTGAACAAAGTATGTAAAAATGATATACAGTTTAGGAAATAATAAAATAAATTGTATGAATATAAGGATTTTCAAGTAAATTTCCAATGAAAAGTGACTATCGGGAAGTTATTTTTTCAAGATAGATTTAGCAATCAAATAATTATGTGAGATTAAAAAGATGATAATTTTGAACATTATTTGGTATAATAATCTTTAAAAATTCTAATGTGACCCACACAACATTGAAACATTTAAATCACAATCCCCCTTAAGAGACAATATTAAATGAAACATATAATATCATAAACATATCTATATTCATGATATAACTTGTCAAGAGATAGTATATATACCAAATAATTGTGAATATGTGCGTAATAATATATAAGTCTCGATGGAATGTAAATTAAGATGAAATTTTCTTACCATAACCTTCCATTTTGGTGTGTGGTATTTATTCTCATGTATAGTGGATTAAAATATTTTAATAACTTATAAATGATCCATAATGATGTTTTTAATATCATATATTAACTACATGTAATATTTTATTACACCATTTCTAACACACTTTTATTATTTTTAATATTTCAGTTGTTAATTGCCCTGTTTCTCAAGTAATATTTTAGTTTTTTTATGTTTTTACTATTAATTATATCATTGTTTCATCATATACAAAATTTAAACCATGAATTAATTACCACATATATTCATAACATATTTATTTATTATAATCAATAATTTTTCTAGATAACAAATGAAATGCACCATTCATGGAGACTATAGTTGTATGAGTGAATGAACACTGCACTCATTTATTTATCATATTAAAAAATAGAAATTAAATGATAAATATTTATTTTATAATTCATTTATCATATATATGTTATTTTTTTTACATAATTTTATTAATCCATCATTTATATGTTCCATGTATAGTGTTAATGAGTCATATCCCTTTAAGGGGGCGGTAGTCCACATTTCCACAAAAGATATTATTGTATTTTAAAAAATTGATATTATGAGGTTAAATGTTATAAAATAATTAAATAAGATTAAATAATTAATAAATATCCCAAATATAATATATAAATAGACATCCCATCATAATTCCCAACATGAGAGGAAATTAATGGAAAGTGAACAATCATCTTTTCGTGAGGTGGTAGTTTTCAGTTCACATAAACAATATATTAATTACACATTAGATAGATGTGTGTGTAAGTATAGTGTGATATATTAGTGCCAAAAAATCCTAGTATATTTTGGTATCTTTATTGACGTTATAATAATTTAATAATAAGTGTTTAGGTAGGGGGAATGGAAATAAAACTAAAAAGATTATGAATGTTTGTTACATCTTAATAGGGTAAATGATTTTGGTATGCACCAAAGGGCTTCACTTTATTTATTAATGTAAAAGGAGAAACTTATAGGATTAGGGACAGGATTTTATAAAACTATTAGGGAATATATTGGTCAATCTATTGTGTCTTTAGAGATGTGAGGAAGTGGGAGGAGAGGAGGCCTTCTAATAGTGGATGAGGAATGGCACTCTTGTGATTTTTTGGAAAGGTAACTCCATCCACGTTTTTGACATTTAAATAGGATCCAGTAACGTAAAAGGTTCTATAAAAGAGAGTATAGGGTTGATATATATCCATTTAATGGCTCTTGGACCAATTTCTAGGTCATTTGGGCCCTTAATATTACGGTTTAGTACCTTATTATACTTAATTTTACCTTAATCATTATAATTAATTTCAATTACATTCACCAGCCATTTTGGTCAAAAACAATGTTTACCTTATTATAAAGTGTAAATTCTTCTTATTCTAAATATTGAATTAATTTGTTACAAATTACAATCACAGAAGTGGCAGAAATAAAATTAAATTTAATCCCTCTAATGGGACGACAATGCGGGATTTTAATGAAATAACGTCTGAACGTTTTCTATATTTTTATAGTAAATTTCAACTTGAAATTGATTAAAATGGCCCAAATTGGATTAATTTATAAAAATTTGATCTATGTAAACTTTAATACAAAAATTAAAACTTATCCTAACCTTATATATATATTAGATGAAAAATAATTTTGAGTACAAATTCAGTATCTTCACTATTTATTAAAAAAATGAAAATTCATAGAAAAATAAAAAACCTTTCCCCTAGAAATGTTTATATTTTTATATTTAAATTATGAAGATTATTTTGACATATATAACCTATAAAATGTCAAAAAAATTTATTTAAAACAGGTTCTCTATTAAAAGGCTGTAAAAGTCCTTAATAAAACTATCATATTTTATGTAGAAAATTTGCTTGGTTTTTATCTTAAGCCAATAAAATATATTGGATGAATAAAAAAATACATAATATATATATATATATATCACATTTATATCACTCACTAATTGTAATTAATTTAATTTCTTAGGGTAAATAATCTTTGTTAGCATACAAATAAAAATACTTTCCTTTATATTCAATCGGTTTTGATATTCATTTCTAATTAATTTGCAACTAATGAATTCATTTTATATTTATTTAAACCATCAATTTCGATAATATAGTTAATAATATTATATAATATAATTAAATTTCTATTTTATGTATTATTAAATAATAATAATTTGATAATACATTATTGTTCGGTTAAAACTTTGTCTTGTGTGTAGTGAAAGCTATCGAAGGATGTCACTTTTGCGTGTAACATAGTATAAATTGGGGTTTCTTGCATTGAAATATATAACATATATTTAATATATTTGAAATATTTTGTAAATTATAATGTTTCGGGATATTATATTCCCTTATGTTTTTGGTGATGTGTGTCATACATGCTATCAAATATAATTTTTTACCTTAATATTATGGGGTGTTACTTTCTCCCTAACATAATTAAATTGAGTCCTCATAATTTAAACATCATATTGGTAAAATATTTTTTTATATTTTATATTTTTAAATCCCATAATATGGGAAGGTTTTTTAAAACATCCTGTAAAAAATAGATAATGAGAAGTGAAAAGTAAACATAGACTAAAATATAACTATGTCTATAAGTAGGATATCATTAATTGGATGTAAAGATACATACATAAGGAAAAGAGTAAATATTTATAGGTAGTGTTTGAGTCATTTATATTAAAAAAATTAATTATCAATGGAATGTTGAGGGCCTCAATACCATAAATTTGTGATGATATAGAAGACTATCAGTTCAAAAAATATTAAGGTCTCAGGACCACATTTTTGTTTCAAAATCATTTATCATTGAGTTGAGTAATTATTTCACTTTCTACCAATATAATTAAATATAATTAGATGGTATGTGTTGATAATATTTTTATCGTTCATTCCATTAACTATTTATACATCATCTCTTAGAACATGAATCATCATATAGGGATGTAATATATCAATCTCTAAAACCAGATTCAAAGATCACCATAAACCATTTCATATATGGTTAACCTTTCCAAATGATTATGATCCAAGAAATTAGAAATATGGTTAGTTAATTTCCAAAATGAACATATCATAATCATTTAATCAACATGAAGAATCTTTAAATTTTCACATTTTAAACATGTAAATAACTTTTATCATGTATTCTCAGGAAACATGGTAATAACATGAATTACCATTGAAACATACTAAAAACATGCATTATTCATTATTCCTTAAGCAAGACACATTTTATTGGATATATTCCTTAAATCCAAATGTTTGGTAAACTCTAACAATAAGAGCATAAAACACTTATTGACAAGTCATCAATTATTTCTACAGTTGTCATCACTTTGTCCAAATCAATTATTTTTTCATCATTATCTCAATATCAAGAAAATATTAAGCGATTTATTTCCCTCAATCATGTGTTCTTAAATTTTTTTATATGTCAACTAAATAAATTTTATAGGTACCATTCATATATAATTTCAATTCCATAATGATAATGTATTGTAGTACAATCTATATATATTTAATAAATCATATGATGAGAATATCATAAATATAATACTTTTACAACATATTTCTTCTATTCAAATACATAATCACCTTAATAATTCCACTTGAGTTGTGTCAATACTATATTTTTGACCTTGACCCATTGGCATCTTCTTAGGTATATTCTCTTGAGTCTTGGAGCATTCATTTTCATAGATTCCAATTTTCATGTTGTTGTATCATTGAATATTAGTATTTTTATTATTCTCATTACATTTTTTTTCTTTGTGACCATTTTCTCCAATAATTACAACAAAATCCCAATCTACTCAAGCATTTACTAGGAGGATTAATTCCATAGTTAGCACATGTTGGGAAATCTTTCTTTCCATTCATCTTTATTGAATGATTCCCTTTTTCATGGTGTTCAGAAGCCCTCAACTTCTCTTGGTTTCCCTTTAATCGTTAAGACATGGATAATTATTTCTCTATCTTGATATAATATAAAACTATCACTTTATATAAAGAAACATTTTGGGAGACCACATCCCTTCGGTGACATGGATTAATACCTTCAAATAAGGGGTCAAAATTTCATTCAGTGATGAGTATATAATTCATAGCATAAATGGATTACCATGTGATGGTTTATCATAATCCACAATACTATATTCTTTCTTTTTCTTTAAGATATGATATTTCTCTTCATATTAATTTACTGATCACTAGGGAAGTATTTATCGAATAATGTATCCTTAAATGATCTCTATTCCATGAGTTCTATTTCTTCTTCCATCCTTGTATTCTGGATCAAATACCACTACTGGTCAACAAAACATTGGATACAATAGACCGCAAGTGTAACATTTTCCATTTCACAACATTCCAATTCTATAAATATCTTATTAAGAGACTTCTTCCATTTCTCAACTGTAATTGGATCTGTATTCCCACTAAATTTTGGGGCCTCTATCACACAAAGCAATCCAAAATAATAGATCATCTCGAAAGAATATTTTTCTCCATTAAGGATAGGTTATTTGTTATAACCTGACTATACTAACATAATATATCAAATACGTTTTCATTTCTAATACCAACTACTTTAACTTTCTCAGTAGGAAATCCTTAACATTGGCCATGAGTATTGAAATAATTCTTCCTTCAAGGTACCTCTTATAAACATTGGAATATACTAGACTAGATAATAATAGTATGAACACTGTATAAATCTAAATTTGGTATAGAACATAACATATATTTATGCATCCTAAATCCTAGAATCATAAAATTTGGTAACTTTAGGGAAATATTTACTTTTAAATCCTTCAAAATTTTAGGTAATGAAGATGTGAACTATCCTAAGTCTATCCACTAATAGTGTCAGACAATGTTTGTAGTAGGGGAAATTGTCATGTACTAGGATGCACTAAGTTTGTACTGACACACTTGTCTATGTTATTACTCCTATGTACATCTATTCCAGAACTACATCCACATGTAGTACCTAGAATGGGATGTATTGCTTGAAATACCCACATAATATCTACCTTACTAAAATTATAGGATATTATTCTAAATATATCCTCAAAATATACCTATGGTTTTTGATACATAATCTATGTTTTCTAAATCTACTTCCCATGGTTGTTACTAAACATTCCCTAGTACCAACAGTAACACCCCGACCCTAAAATATAAGAGGTAGTACATTATCTTATTACATTGGCATGATTAAAATTAATCAAATAACGAAGGGAATATCAGTTTATAAGTCTTACAAATCACTCTTACATTAATTATGACCATAATTTATTTGTAATTATTAAATAAAAACATGATACATAAAAAAATAAACTACATACTCGAAATCTTATTCAACGATTTCTTCTTCAAAACGTTTGGAAATGAAACATAATGAGGGTGAGATCAAATGATTTTTAAGGGTACATAAAGTTGAAGAAACAAAGAAAAAATAGGAATAAAATATCCTGTCATGGTAATCAACTGATAACACATTCCATTCAAAAAAATAGAGAAGGTAAAATAAATATGGAAAATTAAGTAACTAAAATACATTCCACTTATTCAAATAACTGAAAATTAAATATACCCATAGATATATTGATGAAAAATTTCATTGATTATTAATAACTAAAATATCTATAAAGGATACGTTAAATTATTGGATGTCATTTTTATGGCACATGAAAACCCATACCATCAAGATATTTCAAAAGATAGTTAAAACTACAGATTGAAACCCGTTTATTTTTCCCAACTTATTCGTCTCATTAGAACTTATCAATGCATCGAGGGGATATATAATGACTAGGTCCAACCCATAATTAAAAATATAAATCATTCCATATATAAATTAATCAAAATAAATAATATACAATATCAAATATTTAGATTGAATAAATAATACATGTTGAATAAATAACACATATTTATCAGTAATTCCCCAATTAATCAAATATCATTCAAAGTGAACACCCTGTGGAAAAATAATATATGGTTTAAAAAATAGTAATATCCATTTTATGATAATATGTATATTCAGTTAAATTTTCAATGAAAAATTATTATAAAAAATGTTACTGTTTTATGATAGATTCAACATTCACACAAGGAAGATAGATTACAAAGACAATCATTATTAACATTCTTGAGAAGAATAATCTTTAGACATTCCAATGTTTACTATGCCATATAGAAACATTTAAATAATAATCCCCAATAATTAATAATAATAAATGAATCATAAAATATCATTATATTAAGGAGATTAATGATACAAAATATTTGAAGGTATTATATACACCAAATAAAAGTGAATTGGTTCTTAATAACAAATAAGTCTCAGTGGAATGTAAATTGAGATGAAATTCCATTACCTTAACATTATTTTTTGATTTATTGTATTTATCCTCATGTATAGTGGTTTAAAATATGTTATAACTTATACCAAAACCGTAATGATGTTAATAATATTATATGTTAACTCCTTATAATATTTTTTTAACTGTTTGTTAACATTGGTTCTTATTTTAACCATTTTTTTTGTAAATTTCATAGTTTCTTGAGTATGATTTATCTTGTTCATTTTTATTCATATTAATTTTAAAATTGTTTAAAAATATAAATAATTTAAAACATTAATTATTTATCACATATATTCAGTGCATATGTATTTATAATAATTTATAATGTTTGGAGATAAGAAATCAAATGCACTGTTCATGGAGACGGTAGGCCATCTATACAGATAAACACTACTATTATTTCATTATCGTATTAAAATAATGAAAAGTAAATGATACATGTTTATATTATAATTATATTATTATATATATGTTATTTATGTTACATAATTTTATTAACATTATCCTCTATATGTTCCACGTATAGTGTGAATGAGTCACATCGATTTGAGGTGGCGGTAGTCCACCCTTCCACAAATGATGTTATCCTATGTACAAAAAATAGAATGCATAAGGGTAAGTTTTATATAAAATTAATGAAAAATAATGACATAATAATTATCATATATATCATATATAAATTTATTTTCCATCATAATTACCACCAATAAATGTGTTAAAAGAAAAATGAACAATCATCGCTTCATGAGGTAGTAGTTTTTCGTAAACATAAATAGTTTGTTCATTACACATTAGATGAAAGTACATTTATGTTTATGTAGAAACCATATAATAAAAACTTCATTGTATATCTAGGATAATTTTTTTTATATAATCATGTAATAATATGTTTATACGGTGGTGTAGAATCGAAATAAAACTAAAGTCTTTAAAACCTATGTTACCACTTCATGAGGTAAATCCTTTTTCATTTAACCAAAAGGATTCATTGGATTTATTAATGAAAAAATGGAGGATTATAGAGTGAGGGGAAGAATGTTGAGGAGATATGTTTTAAGATCTAGGTAAACCCATATTTTCCTATGAGGATTAAGGAAGTGGGAGGATAGGGGGTATATTTATAGTGGAGGAGGAGTGAAACACTTTTCAATTTTGGGAAAGGGAATTTCACCAATTTTTTTCTCTTTTAAAGTAGATCCATTAATGGAAAAATGTTTATAAAAGAAATAATTGGTTATAAATATGGCCATAAAATGGCTGTTGGGGAAGTTTCAAGGTCATTTGGGCTCTAGATATTATGGTTTAGTCTCTTATTAAGGTTAATTTTACCATAATTGTTATAATTAATTTCAGATATATTCATTAATTGTTTTGGATAAAAAAATTGACCGTATTAGAAATTATAAAATATTTTGATTCCAAATATAGAATCCATTTTTCCAATTTCCAATCATAAAAGTTGAAAAAATTAATTTTAATTTAATATTGAACTAGGTACACCAATACGGGGTTATAAAGTAATAACTTAGGAATGTTTGCTATATTTTTATAGTCAAATTTTTGTGAAATTGATTCAAATTACCAAAATTGGATAAATTTATAATTTTTTTTATCTAATTTAAATTTAAAACCTATTTAAAATTTAATTTAACCGTATAAATAAATTATATGAAAAAGTAGTTTTGAGTTAAAATTCGGTATTTTTAACTATTCATTTAAAAATTATGCTTCATAGAAAAATACTAAAAATTTACCCTAAATTAATTTTTATGATTTTTATTAAATAATAAATTTTATTTTGACATATAAAATCCAAAAACAATCCAAATTTTTTATTTAAAATAGGTTCTCTAATAAAGGTTATAATAATGCCATAATAAAAGTATAGTATTTTATGCATAAAATTAGGTTTATTTTTTTCTTTAGCCTATCAAATATATTGGCTAAAAATTAAATTTTTATTATTCAAAAATTTTATGGAAAATGTGAGAAGCCCTGAGTTCAAGCATATACGGAAAAGGAAAAACCATTGAAAAACATTTGAAGCTGACCATAATTAACATCTCTAAATAATTTCCATGAAATTTCATTAATTTGGAAGTCTGGATCATCCATTATAAGGTATTCAAACATGAAATTCAGCTCGTCCCAAGACTAGATGTATTCTTCAAGACTAATATTACCACTATTTAACCCCCATCTAAAATTAGATCTTATTTTTCAAACTAGGTTTAATGCTCCTCATTGAGATTTATCTTTATAGACCGCCCCCTCATTCTAGATGCTTCATATTTTGTAGCATTAAGTATCAGAACCTACTCAACCACTTCTTCTTCTGAGCTCATAATCCATTCCAAGGACGGATCAAAAGTGACCTATGGATTCCTATACTAACAATTAGTCTTGGAGGAAGGGAGATTATCACTGTCCATTTACTTGTATTTTGATTTCTCCGCTGACCGTGTCTGCATAGGAAGTAGTAAGAATGAGTTTTCCTTTCCCAGTCTCTGGATTCCCTTCTAGTTGTGACTTCTCCTCAAAATTGAGAGTCTATTATATAGAACCTGAACCTAATCATCAACTTCACCTACAATCTGACTATAAGTATTCTCAGTGGGCCTGAGGTCCTTCTACCCTTCTATGGATTACCTAGTCGACTCCTCAAAATCAAGAATCAGGTCCTCATTAGGTAGTCCAAAAAAATGATTTCCTCATAAATTTTAATTAATTTAATTTATTATTGTAAAATATCTTTGTTATCATAAAAATAATAGAATTTTATGTTATATTCAATAAATTTTGAATTAATTTCTAAATAATTTTTAACTAATGAATTCATTTTATTTTTTTGTAAACCATAGATTTCCATAAGATAATTAATAACATTAAAAACATATAATTTAATATATTGGATAAATATTATTAAATAATAGTATTTAAGTAATAAATTATTTTTAGTTTAAAACATTTTCTTATGTGTAGTGCGAGCTATCGAAGGAATATGATCTTGCGGGTAGCAGACCCTAACTCCGTGTTGTGTGAATTTAAATATTTAAAATATATTTAACCTATTAAAAATAATATATATATTATAAATTCTTGGGATATTATATTCCCTTATGTGCATGGTGATTCATGTCATTCCAGCTATCAAATACAAAGTCTTATATTAAAATTTTGGACTATTATAATCAATCATACTTAATAGATTACAGACATAATCAATATCATGAGTCTATAAACTTATTAACATAGTTTGATATTCAGTCATGTGTTTCTCATCCATATGCATTTTTTGAGGTATTTTGATTGCATATCTAGTCAATATTCATAAGATTTTTATTTTTTAAAAGAATATAAATTTAAAATAATGTCATTCTATACAATTTATCTCTTTATTTTCCTTATTGTTCTATATTAATTACCATTTTTTATAATTGTATCCCATTACATGAAAACCCATGATAATAAATTTTTATCATTCACTACATAAAATTTGATAAATCACTTATAATGGTACTTCATCCATTGATCATCTACTAATGCATTATTAGTCTTATTGATTGATAGTGGTTGTTTTAAAATTAAGTGGTCCAAAATTGTTACACCATGATTGGGATCAGTAGGTTTCTCTATATAAGAAAGGTTATTTTTCATGACCAGAGTCAACAAAGCTAATATGTTTATAATATTTTAATAAATAGTAACAAACTCATTTACATCATTGGCTAGATCATAAAGGAGATTACTACACATATAATGGTTGTCTATATGGTTTATTTCCACTAGGTTCCGTTTATAAAAAAAATGTAACAGATTATCTCATAACCTCATGAATATTTAATCAAAGAAAAAAATTCATATTTAAGTAAAATATTCAATATAACTTTAATAAATTTCCTAAGTATAATCATAATCTTCCTAATATGTTTTAATAAATTTTTATAGATCTAATTTCTAATGTTACTATTAATCCTTCTCAGAAACCAACATTAACAACAAAAAATGTTGTATCTAAATTCTAGTATTTAATATATTACATTGGGATAAGATACTAGAGGTCACATCCCGCATAATAAAATAATTTAGTAATATTGAGAGACCTGATACATACATGATCCTACGATTAAATTCAAAAACATGAAAGACAATATTTATTCTAGTGACAACACATTTTTATAGAGTATCCCTTAATATCCCTAAAATTTCACATCTAAGTACCATATAGATAAGAAATAAATAAATGTGTAAGATAAGATGTTCTTTATGGAAA
This sequence comes from Viscum album, assembly GCA_963277665.1. NCBI lineage: Eukaryota > Viridiplantae > Streptophyta > Magnoliopsida > Santalales > Viscaceae > Viscum > Viscum album. The sequence continues at coordinate 619,347,021 of OY728150.1, read as the reverse complement.
TCATATTGAGGAAGTTTTCATATAATTAATAAATCATGAATAATATTCAATGGATTAAAAACTTTCAATTATATCATAAAACTAATTACATAGAAGGGAGTATATTCATGGATTACATATAAAAAATAATAACATGGACAAAAAAATTCATTCTATATGAAAATAATTCATAATTCCAGATATCATAATATTATCGTCAATGCCTTGTTCCAAGACATCATTATAAATTGGTATGGAATTAAGTAAATACAAAAGCTAGTTTTTCTCATGATAAATACCAATGTATCGTGGTTCTATATAATATTGAACTGCACCATTCAGTTACCATTTACAAATAATTCATAATATAAAATAAGTGAATGATTTTTACAATAAATTTTCAACATTTCTTATTAATAAACATATTTATTTGAAAAAAACACAATGAATGTTAATATTTTCCATAGTCAATAAATATAACAACATTATCATAACACATACCAATAAATTAGGTGGATAGTATCATTTTCTAATATCCCCAGTGAATAATAATATTATTTAAATGATGCTTAAGTAGTTGAAAAACCCCATTATAAGGACAATAGAAAGTATTTATAAAAATAAGAAAATAATATCCTTATCTTTTGAAAGAATATATTAAAACCTCATATTTATATTATAATTGGTACATAATTTTCTATTAAAATATCTATATATATATTTTTTGAATTTTGATTATTAATGATAACAATTATACAGAAAATGTTAAAAATTATAGTTATAACATTGAATATAAATTCAATGTTAACTTCAATTTACCATGAGAATTCCTTTATTTATATAAAATAACAAACTCAAAAATAAATAATTAATATGGATTTGTAAAATAAATATTTCTAATCAAAAAGGAGAAATAATGTTGTCTTATGATATAAATGTTATTTCAGTGGGTGTATGTACTAAAAAGAAGTAAAATTGAAAAAATATATTCCAAAATTGTAAATATTCATAGGAGGGTAAATTGTATTTGGTTAAGTGGTGAAATCGTATAACATGTCACCTAAATTGAAATCAAAATTGAAACAATCCTTATAAAAAAAGAGATTGTAACATAAACCCTTAACATAGATTCTTGCTTGGTCCTTCATGTTCAAATTATTGTATAAAAAAATATTGTTTATTCAAATATTTCATAAAATTATTTATATGTATATAATGATTATCATTTTTACGTGACCTGCCTGTACAAATTAACATATAATTCATTGCAAAACCCAATTATTTAGATGTTAACTATTTTGTTTCTCATGCATGTTTCGATTCGGTAGTTAATGTTCTTGAAAAGTGACCATCGTTTCATCACCTACAGAATATTAATATTGATATATATATATATATATGAAATTTTTTACATTAAGGACACTCATTTATTGTGTTAATGAAAAACAAATTACATCAATTCATAGAGGAGGTAATCCACACATATACACATATAATGATCCAATTTTCCAATAGATTGAAGGGAGGGAAATAATAAAATAAATAATAGTTATTGAAACATAATTTTTATATAAATATCACTCCCCCACACAGATATATATATATACTCAAATTATATCTTTGACACCAACCATGAGAGGGGGTTATTCGAAATAAAATACTGCAATTCATGGAGGTGGTTGTCCACATGAGTACGTGATCAAGGTTTTAATTTTTCATAAATGGAAAAAAGAAATAGAATGATTATTACATTGATGACTCAATATTTCATTCTAGTAAATATACAAATTTAATTATTTTATGATTTTTATAGATAACTTAGAGGAGGATGATGGAGACAAAAATGTAAAGTGATTAGATAAAAAATATATATCTCTCTTGGATAATAAGCTGGGAAAATTACTTAAAGGCTCCATGGAAGGGTGTTTTTGGATGAATAAAATCTATATGTCATAGAAAAGGGTGTGAGGAATTCATGTGAGTAGATTATTTTGAGTAAATCGGCATAATGTGTGTTGATATGGGAGTAGAGTATGTTCTCATTAATAAGTGATAGGAGTGATAAACTTGTAAATATTATGATCCTATGAAAACATTAACTGAATTCATCATGGATAATGCATCCAATTTAGTAAAATGTCAATTATATGATAATTTATGGTATCGGTACATGAAACCAATAATATTTCGTCTTGTTATAGACATATTAAATTCCATATATCTTTTTTTAATCCCCCTAACCCTTTTTTATATTTAATATTGGGGATACATATTTACCTTTGAAACGTTTTTAAAAGCTCAAATTTTTTGATTAAATTGTTACAAAATAATTATTAGTATATCTCAAAATATGGAATTGATTTAAAAAATTTAAACTTATATTGGTTTCTAAATTTTATCTCAAAATAATTACGCAAAATAAAATGACAAATATTTTTCTAAAATAAAAATAATAAGGATTTTTTAGAAAAATAAAGAATAAAATTGATTATTGTGAAACTTATTGGTTTAGGAATAAATAATACATAGTAAGGTTACATTAATTGAAATATTTAACCAAATTTTTTCTTTTAATTACATAATTCATAAAAATGATCTAAAAGAATTGTTTTAATAGAAAAGAATCATAACGTTTCTTTAAAAAAGACAAACATTGGATTATAAATAAATTATAATATTATCAATTTTATTATTTAATTTTATAAATATATCATCTATATATTAAATAATATTAAAAAAAATTGGTTCACTATTATACAATAATTATGTCATGAATGTGATGATATTGATAGATATATACCACTGGAAAAAGATCTATTCGAGGGTTCCCCTCAATGCTGTCGGATGCCCTAGGCAATGATGAAGAATTCTCCAGACCCTCCCCCCACTGAGGGGGAGGGTCCTCCGCCAAATCTTCAAGGTGACCGGACTATTCATTTTGTTCCCTTCTCAAATCGGGATTGCATTCCTCCTTTTACCCAGATTCATGTATTCCAGAAAGTCCCAGAATGTTTAGAAGGCCTCTTTCTTTGGCCGCTTTCAAATATGGAATTCAATGAGGCATCTTCCCTGTTGGATCTGACTCTAGTTGCAAATTTCATGTGGTTTCGACCATCGTTGGACTATGTCTACCGATTGATTTTTAACTCTTTGGGTTTACAGGAGAGACCAATAGATGGTCTTATTGACTCTAATAACTTCATGATATTACTTTCCTCTTAATCCAAGTTGAATATTGTGTGGTTGAGTGCGCCTCGCTCCAAGGATGGTGCTTGGTTCCTCCATTTCAAGTGGTCATATGATATGCATATGAATCACGATCCTAAAAAACTAGAAATATGGGTTACCTTCCCGGAACTCCCTCTCCCATTCCAAAATACCTATATTATTCAATTTCTTGGAAATCTGGTAGGTTGAATCCTCTATAATAATAGTAGATCCCATACGATGTGTATCCCAATATCTCAGGGGATATGTGTTTAAGTCGATGTATGAAAGGCACTTGTTGATTCTTTCTAGATATTTGTGGGAGAAGAATTTATATATAAGAAGTCTATTTTTTAAAATCATGGAGTGAATACTAGCCTAATTGTAAGCTGTTAGGGCACAACATGGCTATCTGTAGGTGTAGGGTGAGGCAACTAGACAATGATCTAGAAATCTGGGCGGAATAGGTCCTAGGCGGTGCATCGGGTGATGTTGGAAAGCTTCTGGATTCATTCGATGAAGTGCATGTGGGAGTCTATGGTGTTTCTAGTCAAGGGAAAGATAGGGCATATGACTCTCTTTGATTGGGTGGAAAAAGTACGCATAAACTAGTTAAGGCTCCTCCTTTCGGACCATTTGTAGTTGAGATTTTTAAAAGACTGCAGAGTGATTTGGGAATCCCTACTCGATACAGAGCTGGGGGTGTCCAGGATAATGCAGTGGTGGAAGAAAATAAAGATATTCTTAATGATACTACTTAGGCTCTGGGGGTCCCTGTTGGAGTTTTTAGTCTACCTTCTATGGTTGAGGCAAGTCAAAAACCCATGGTCCTATGCTATAGTTGTGCATGATGCAGGAAGCAACAATGCTGAAGGGGTGACCCAGTACTCTGGAAAGAGTAATGATAAGGAGGGATAAGAGTGAGAGTGGGATTAATATCAAGTAAGCAAGGTTCTGATCACCAACCAGGTAACTAACTTGAGGAGGTATTTTTTCATTATGAATTTTAACAATATGTTTGAAAGCTTGAGTAATAAGTAATAGTTTGAAGGCTATTTTAAGTGTCCCTCTGAGGATGCGTCTGATTTAGATAAACTATCCTCAGAAAATAATGGACTAGGTGGGGATAGAAAATACCTAAAAAGACAATGAATAATGAATGGTAATAAATAAAATAGGGACCCGAGGAGATTCATTTTATCTAGGAAGCTGAAATATAATAGACATAAAGACTACTCCTATATCCCTAGACTGATGGAGACTTGGTTGTCCAAACAGAGGGGAACCTCAAGGAACACATGATCCAGCCAGTGGAAAGAAATGAGAGTTAGAAATACGATGTAACCCATACTCAAAATCAAGAGAATGAAACCTCAAAGGTTGAGGATCAACCGGATGAGATACACATGCAATATGAGGAGGCGATGACGGTGGTGAAGGATGATTCTCCCACAGGACAGAGGTGTGAAGAAGGGTCTCCTGATGGTTTATATCAATATATGAATGTGTATTTGGAGTAATAGATGAAACTACTCATACATTCTGGTGAAAAAATAAAGGAGTCGGTCTTGGTGATCAAGGCTATGAGGGAAGAGGTTGACCAAATGATGGGTAGTTCAGTCCAAATGGACATTACCAAAGAGAAAGTTGAATCGATTTACAAGAAAACTCTCATAATGATTCAAGGATTTAACTTGAATAATATTACCAAAGATGAGTACCTGAAATATTGAGATTAACTAACAACGCACTATTAAGAAAGTATAGAGACCAATCCAGAATTAAAGGTTAGTACTATTCCCTAGAAACTATTTAGGGAAGGATATTCCAATCACCTTTGAATTGTGTTTAATATGTCAGTTGTATCCTTTAATGCTTGGGCTGTTTTAACATTGTTGGTTCTCAAATTCCCCTTCAAAGTGTTTAAAAATAAAAACGATACTTTGGATTCATGTTATTATGTTTATAAATGGAGTATTTTCACTATTCACTAAAAGTCAATTATTCCAAAAAAATCACAAACATGTACCCTATGATAAATTTGACCTTCTATACTCAACATATATATACATTTAATGAGTGATAAAATATAAAATTTATATATTTTAAATTAAAATATAACCATAAACTATGAATTTTATAATGAAAAAAATATTCAGATGTTTATTGGTATATAATTTTAGGATACAGTATCTACCTACTCGTGTAGGATCTTAGCTATTAAAGTTCAAGATTTAGAGGAAAACTCTTTAGAATCGTTATATTTATGAGATGAAATACCATATCTCTATTTATTAATGAGTCGTGGTAAACATTATTATTTCAGGCTCATGATACCCATTTCTAATGGACTTCAAGGTTTTGAAAAATGATTAACCTTATCTCTTCAAATAACTGTTTCCCAGAATGAAACTTTTGTGAATATTTATCGTAATAAAAATGGTTTTAAATGGATATGAGATTAAATAAATGGTATAAATAAATTTTTAAACTACATATATAATTTATAGAGTCGTTTATTTAATTTTTTGTGTATAAGTTCATATTGTGATGTGATAAGCCCACATGTTTTACTATAGTTTTAGGCCATGATAATTTTTCTTTTTTAACAATCATCTAGAGAATATTTTATATTTTTTTAAATCATATAATTATTCATTGATCATGTAATGGTATAAATATGAGTGGTTTCACTTGATATTTTGTGAATGATATAACATTTTTTCATTGGAGAATAGAATTTGGGGTCATTTTCATTCAATATAATGTTAGGGAAACCATATTGAATGATAATGTTTGACATAAAAATGTTTATATTGTCTCATGATACAAATTCCATGAGGGATATATCCATATCTCAATTATAGAAGAAGTTAATTTCAATATTAATATACATTAAATTTTAATATATAGGTGTAGGATATTTATACACAAAATCAATTCCCCAGACATTGGATCACCATGGGTATTTTAGCAGTATATAGAGGCTCGGGAGGCTGATGAATAAAGCTAGAATGTATTGATAAAGAATCACATTTATATGTGTAATCCATGAAAATTAGGTTATTCATGTCTATAAATTGAAAATTTCTATGAGTTTATGAGACAAATTGGTCCTTGAATGGTGCGAATTGTAAGATATAGAATTAACTTCTCCTATTATAAAAAATTTATCCTTCCCCTCAAGGTATTTCTCAAGAAATCTACAAAATACACATTTATAGATGGCCTTTTGGGACATGGAATCCAAATAGATGGTGATTTTCACCACTCGATATTGAATATTATCCATCACAGATTATTTCTATATAAGGATAAGATCATTGACTTTTCCAATAAATCGATGAATACATCCATTAGGGGCAACCGTTTATGAGGATGCTGGTATAACATCCCAAATCTCACACTCCGAGATCAAGAGTTGAAATCATACGCATCATATTTCTTTTTTTTACTGATCATGGTGACCCAATTTTTAAAATCCAAAAATTACAACATCAAAAGAAAATATTGGATCAATTACATTCTCAAAGAAATTTTAGGTTTGGAGTTTTAGTAAATTAGCACAAACATTTACATAAAAATAAAAATGTATTTAAATGGTCATTTTTCACACTTAAACATGATTTTATTATTTCCCATGATGTCACACTCATCATACTTGTGAAACTATGCTAGTTATAATTAATTAACCATCATTTATAATAGCATAGGGAAAAGGAAACATAAGAAGGGTGGGCTCAAATTTCTAATAGGGGTAAACATAAGTATTAAAAATTGAATTCCATCAGTGAGTATAATATAAGAATAAGGTTATGATGACATAATTTTAGTTCATGATCATAACATAGGAATATTCATACCCATAATTTCCATGATTATTAAACTAGAAAAAAATAAGGCCTTAAAAGGTAAATATTCACCAAAATAAATAATCAAGGTCTATGTGACATCAATCTTGATTGATGGAACCATTTACATCCATAATAAGAAAAATAAAAACATTTTGGTAATGAAGAACATAGTCTTCATAGAACACTAATAGAACCATTAAAAATTTAAAAACAAAATGTTTGACATCCAATATAATTCGCATAAGAAGATAATCATTTACAAATTAATTGGAAACCTATATGAGTGTAAACATCCTATAAGGTACATCGAGATCCACAAATGTTGTATGGGAACACCCATCATATAAGCCCTATCGGTGTCACATACCACTATATGGGTGCACCCATCATATAAGCTAAATTTATATCCTCTGGTGATATTTTGGAACACCCATCATATATTCTATATTGGTATCACCTGAAACCAAATCGATTCGCCCATCATATATAATATATAAGAACCAAAAAATGTATAATATACATATATATTAAATTTCATCATAAACTCAATGAAACAAACATTATTCTTTTAATAAAGTAATAAACTTATGGAATGGAAATAGATTTCATAATAGTCTCTTTAGAACCTGTTTAACCTTTGGAAAAGAAATGTGTTCCATAAAAAAAGAAATTTAAACATGATTAACCATAGGAAAATAAATGGTTTCTATAAAAATATCTTTTAGAAAATGATTAACCCGTTGAAAAAAATGTGGTTATATAATGACCTCTTTTAAAAAATCGTAATCCATCCATATACTTAATGAATATGGCATCATAAAAATATATCCCCTTTTATCAAAAGTAACAACAAGGGTTGTTGATATTGGAGAATGAAAATACCATTGAAATATCATTAAAATAATTTTTTAGGGAAATAAACTTTTCATTTTGAAAATCACTTTTAGAAGAAAAAAAAGGAAAAACTAATTTTAAAATTCTTTTTCTGAAAAAATTGGATATTTATTATGAAATATTAATGAAAAATAATCTATATGACTCTAGGAAAATCCATTGATATTATGAATTTTAGAAATGAATATAATTTTCAAAATATTTTGGAAAAAGGAGTTAAAAGTGTCCCACATATAAAGTGTTATGAAATTAAATTTTAATTTTTTAAATAAAAAATAAAATGGATTTAGGAAATAATTTATTTTTAAAATATTTCACAAAACATGGATATGGAATAGGAATATAGCAGATCTAAATGAAAATACAAGACCATTATCATATACAAATGACATTATTATTGTTTCTTTAATAAAAAATTGATGAAATCCCAATAAAACATGTGAAACACATTCACAACCATATAAGAAGAAAATATATGTTGTTTATTAAAAAAAGTGATTAAAATTTCCTCTAAATTAACCTTAAACAAAAAAAATCCCTAAAGAAAGAAGATTATAACATAATGCCATTTCCATTTTAGGGAACTTTTTAATCATAATCCCCATGAATGACTATATTCAAAGGAAACATTAAATATACTAAACATATGGAGTTTCATGATATAAAATTACATAATGGGAAGAATATATTCCTCATAAAATACTATAAATGTGAAACATTTCAATCTTCTTTAGGGAGGGGATATTGAGACGGAGTCCCTCAAAGATTTGGTAATATCTAGATCAAATCCCATTGAAAATTGAGAACCTCATATGGTTTTTTAAATCCTAATTTTTTTTAACATAATCATAATGAATATGGAATATTTATCACAAAAGTAATAGTAAGATTATAAAACCATTACCTCATTTACATAACTTTCATGATTATCCATTAACTCATATATAATAAACAATATGAATTGTTTTATTTTTTGAATATTATTTTCTAGGATTAAATTGTTAAAATTAAATCATATTTAATTTATTTATAAAAAAATATTTGAATAGTTAACTAGTTTTTTCCCTATCAGGTGTTTTGAGGATGTTCAGTTCATTGTTTAAAAATTAAAATAGTGTTTTAAATGGTTTAAGTGACTATTATCTCACTATATCCAAAAAATAATCATCGAATAATTATTATATTTATTCATCGTTTATAATTTAAAACACAATCATGTAATATTGTAGTGGTAAATGAACAACATTACTATCATAGAGACTAAAATGATACTTATGCAATATTTATCATTTTTTAAAGATAAAATAATACATACCTTCATTTATAATGAGTATTGAAAAATTAAGATGTTACTCATGCATATATATAACTGTTTCAGACGATTTTACGTCGGGGCGCGTGCGCGTGTCCATCACGCATGGGAGGACGCACGACTCGCAGCCCCGCATTCCCACTTTCCAAAGGCGGGCGGCATCCGTTCCTTATTCAGGGACATCTGCTCCTTGATCGAAACCGGGATGATGGGATGTTGGTTCTTCCTTCCGTGGAATCCTCCTCGGAGCACATCACATAATCTGGGTCTCCCACATAGATTTAAGACGGGTTTGTGAAGCTCGTTCCCGGCGCCATATCTGCATGGACGCCAGTTAATTACACTGCTACCGTCGAGACGCTCCAAGGGGTCTTGTCGGGGTAGCAACCTTTGGTGAGGGGAACAGTCACGTTGGGGTGTCGTTGGCATGTATTGACACTGGGGATCAGCATGTCTGTCTTCTGTCCCTTACCATAGGGCTTCTCGAGGGCGCGGAAGCCCGAGGCATCCCACATCGAATGCGGGGAATGTGTACCATCTGAGGTTTTCCTCAGCTTCCCATGTTTCACACGAGGTATGCCGCGAGTTTAACGTCTTACGGAGACGGATCAGACTGATCGAAACACTAAGAGTGGATCAGATTGAAGGACCCCCTAGGGGGAACACCGATGTTGGGGCCAGCATGTGGGCGGCTTCCCGGATACTGTGGAGTGGGATGGGGTGGCTTGATCTCGCCGGGATATGGCGACCCGGGTAAGGATCAGGATGGATGATGGAGTTATGGGCTTGAACCTCGTGGAGGCTTCCTACATATCCCCATGATAGGGAATCAATGTCCGCGTAGTTCGGTGATATAGTGGGACACCGGAAAAGGCGACTCGTGAGAATGGACGCCTGGATTGGAACCTGGAGAAAGTAAGATCTCCGGTCTAGGGCATGAGCTTCCCAAGGCACCTGGGCTTGAGGGGGAAAGTAGGATGAGACGTGGATGTGAGGCACGAGGCTTATGCTCTGAGATGGCCCAAGAGGGGGAATACAGTATAACGTCATGCAGGATGAGATACAGTTTAACGTCATGCGGGACAAGGGCATACAGTTTAACGTCATGCGGGACGAGGGAAATGGGGCTAACGCTCTGAGGAGGTGCAAAGTGGGTATGGGGCTTACGCTCTGAGGCGGCCCGTGGTGGATATGGGGCTTACGCTCTGAGGCGGCCCATGATGGTCTGAGAACCGACGTGGAGAGGTCGGAATGACCGGGTGGTGAACTTGAACCTCGTGGAGGCTTCCTACGTTCCATGCGTTAGCACGGATCAAATTCCACATAGTTCGTTGGTATGGGGCTTACGCTCTGAGGCGGCCCATAGGAGGATGTCATGGTCGATGCACGCTCTAATCCCACGTGAGTCATGCTCGGTGTGAGAAACAAGAGGCAGTAGGGACCAGACGATCACGTCGCGAAGGGTGCGTCCGTGAGAAGCAGAATGGGGCTTACGTGTGGTTAGCAGCCCAAAGAGGAAACGGGGGATTACGCATGGTTAGTACCCCGAAGAAAAAACAGGGGCTTACGCGTGGTTAGCGGCCCTGGGTGTCGGGTCTTACTCTAGGGTGGAGGGCTGTGGTGCGACAAAGCACAGTGGGAAAGGGACTCCACTAGCCTTGGTAGGGGGAAGTACAGAGATGCATGGGTGCAACCTTCCGTAAGAGAGACTAGGGGCTTATGCTCTAAGGCAGCCCTTCCCCCGTGGACAAACGCCACTCCGACAAGGAGGATCTCATTCAATGCGAGGAAGAGCCCATTCCTGTGGAGACGAGAGGTGTAAAAAATGTCTGAGCTGGGGGGACCCTGCGTGCGAAGCACGGGAAAATTTAATGTCATGTGTTAAGGAAGTGGTGCTTAGTAGTTAGACGTCCTGCAGCTTGGACGATGTGAGTTCTCTCCACACCCCTAGGGCTTACATGCCCAGTGCCCTCTACCCATTGTGGGAGGGAAGGCATCGGCAAGGCCGTGATGAAGGGGGTCGCAGGGCGAACCATTGGGGGGTCCACGTTAGCGTGGCTATGCGAAGAAGCAATAGTCGTTAGCGTGACTATGCGGAGAAGCATAAGGCAAAGAAACGCAATGGGATGCACCGCCCAAGGGGCCTTGAGGTTACTTCGTACGAGCCTGGAAGGCCGTATGGGAAAACAACGCATGGCGTGCATGCCCGACAGGGAAGATATCACGTGCCGGCACGGAAAGGCAGCCAAGGGGCGTCAAGGTAAAGGGGCCCTGGGTGTTGCATGAAAAAGGAAGGTTTGCGCGCAAAACACTGGGATGGCACGCAATAGGGCCATAGTATTGCACAGATATGGGATTGTGCGCAAGGTATTGCGCGCGTAGAAGGGGATTGCATGCAAGGGACAACGATTGCGCGCCAGGGATGTACCGGGAGGAGGAAGCAAATTCACTGAAGCCGGTGGAGTTGCGCGCAAAGGCGAACCCTGGGGAAAGGATGCGCAAAAAGGGGGATTACCTGGAAGTCATATTGCGTGCGGGGGGAGTCGAATTGCATGCCAGAGAGCCGATCCGAATTTCTCAACCCCCAAACTGTCGGGGGTCACCTTCTACTAATAGGCACGCATCGGCACGGAATCCAGGCGGCGCACGAAAGTTTCTGCACCGGGAACCGTCGGCGTGCAAAGGCTCACCGCACGGAACTGGGGCGTGCAAAATTGCGCGCACCCACAGCTCGATTCCGCGAATCCCGGACATGCTTTTCGTGAACATCTTTATTTCGCGCAAGCCTTCCTTTATTTCGTGCCCCACTTATCGGGCCTCCGGACCGAGCCTCTGATTCCGAATATGACTTCGCTTTGCCATTTCGAAACTTCCTCTAGGAGTTGTGGAATTTTTCCGGCGTCTAAAAATTCCCCCCATCGGAATTGGATCAGCGAGAGGCCGCAACGATCAGATTACGAGGGAAATGCCGAAGTAGGGCCAGTCGGAGGCACTTAGCGCGCAAACAACCCACGCGGCGTGAAAAACGACGTATCGGCGCGGAATGTACTTTCCACGTGGCGCGGAACCCTAGCCTCGCCTATAAAAAGGGGCCCTGGGTCCCAGATCCGTACCACAGCTTTTCCGCGCGATAGGCTTATAGCTCTCGTGCGTGAAATTGCTCATGCGGCTGCACGTAAAAATGATCTGGCAGCGCGGAATTCCTTCTGAGTTTTGGCCTTCCTTGCGCGCCTACTCGAGATATTCCGTGCTTAGCCCGCCGATTGCATGCTCAAATTTAGGATTTCACGCCGCCGCATCAGATTTCGCGTAGCACTCTCTGATTCTGCGCACTACATCCTGGTTTCGTGCTACTCCTGAAATATTCGAGATGGCCGCAAACCGAATAGATGAGGGGTAAGCTGCCGCTCATAGGACCGAAATGGTGGCGAACCAGGAGGTTTATGGTTCCAAGGTGATCGTTTCCAACAATCTGACCTTGTTCAATCTGCTGACCCCATCCCAGAAGACGTATCCACTGTTTGAAAACCTTCCGCTCTGGAACTTCGGCATCCTGGAGGAGGTGCCCCTGCCGGGCTTCAAGGTGGACACGACGCGGTCATGGGTGACCCGGGAGGACAAGCTTCCTCGCTACAACATCACCAACAACGGTCGTCCTTCTAGATAAACCATACATATGGACGTCTACGTTCTGAACCCGAGGACCAGGACCATTATCAGGGACGAGCCTGTCGCGTAGAATTCTCCGACCATGTACGCGAGCATGTTCCGCCAGAGCATCACAGATGACGCGAAGGGTTGGCTGAAGGATTGGGACCTACGGTCCGAGGGCAACTTCACCAGCGAATGGGCCTAGGCGTTCTGGGTTCGCCATACCTGTGACCAGTTCGGGGATGAACTACGGTATATCGGCCTAATCGAGGCAGTATGGACCTCGCAGTTCCACTTCCACCGTCAACCTGAGCTCGGGCCGGAGCTCTTCAACGCGATGGTCTTCTGACACCAATACATTCCACCTTCATCATGGGGAAGTCGGCATCAGCCTCTGGGATGTTCACTGCATCGGGGGTATCCCACTAGAGGGCTACCAATACTACTAGTTTGTTCCACCAAAGAACACCTGGGAAGACAGGCCACGGATGCCCATGCTGACGTGGAACCTGCTGGAGCTGGCCAAAGAGAGGCTGGGGGTAAAGGACTTCCTGAAGGACATCACCTACAAGGGCTGGTTCAGCCTGTTCCTTGAGAAGGATTCGGCTGTCAAGATGCCGGGATGGGGAAAATGGTGCCCAACCGCGGCTCAGAGGAGCAGGGACGGGTCATACTGGAGGACCCTGGAGGCGGGGAAATACCAATCATGGGGATATCACGTCATCGAGGCCCGGGACCCGAATTTCCGGTATGCCGGGTTCCTTGCCACCTTCTTGAGCGGGTGGCTCCTACGGGTGCGGGACGCGAGGATGGGCGTCCGTCCAGCAACACTGGTGATTGCGAGCACCATGGCCGCCAACAAACGGTTCCTCTTGGGTGTCCCCGTACTGGCTAAGTTGTATGCCATCCTAGGGCGCATCTCACGAGGGGGGTCGCCTCGGAGAGTATGTGGCCCCTTCCAGATCTTCCACGGCTGGGTGGCGGCTCACCTCGATGGGTACACTTTCCCAAATGCCTTCCGTCCTCCGGGCGATGGCCTGTGACCGTCATTTCTGAACATCGCAGAGGTGGCGTCGATGACGCTCAATGAGGAGGGCGTGAGAATCCGCATCGGAAACCAAAAAAAAATCCACTTTAGCCCGTTCCCCACCCCGGTCGGCTAGATGGTGGACAATGGGCAAGGCTCTTTGGAACAACAGGAATATTTCTAGAGCATTCAAGGTGGGGTGGTCGTGGCTCGGATCGAAGGGAAGGTGATCTGCGAGCCTTACGTGCCATCCCGATTCGCCAGGCAGTTCGGGTGCCTCCAACGAATGCCAAAGAAGGTATTCATGGCTGTCTGGCAGGATAAGAATCCCTGCGTCCTGTGCCAGATGTGGTTGATGTTCACCACCTTCGGCTATGGCGAAGTCATCACTCTTCCTCCCACCAGGGATGACGCCGGCCTGGCAACCGAGTATGCTGAACACTGGACTATCGCGTACCCTGAGGGGCTTTTATGCAAGAGAGTCCGGCAACTCGAGGTCACTCGCATGGAAACCGGGCGACAGGGGAAAAGGAAAGGGGCTTTCAGAAGAGGGGAACCAGGGGTGTGTTAGGCAGCGAGGCCTGCGAAATCCGGGACATCAGCTGCGGGAACATCACGCAGCGCCGTCGTGACCTCGTTGCCCGTGGGGGGGGGGGGGGGTCACATGAGGCGGCCAAGGAACTATCGGGGAAGCAGATAAGATACCTTCTCGAACCTTCCCATGATGCGATTTTTCCGGAACTGTGGTCGGCTTGGATGACCCTACGGCAATCGCTGAGAATTGAAGTCGTGTGGCCGAAGATCATGCAAAACTGGATCAAGCTGCCAGAGGTCGGGCTCGTTCGAATTACCGACCGGGTGAACTTCCATCGGCGGCATACTTATTTGACGGCCATGGACGCATACGCATTCCAAAGGGGTCGGCATGCGGAGCCACCTTTTTTAGTGAAAGTGATGATCGGCCAGGAGCATGATCCGGAAGCAATGCCATTGGGAGAAGGCGACAACGACGAGGAGTCGGAGGGGGAGGAGGAGACCGGAGAAGACAAAGGAGAAGGAGAAGACGAAGAAGAAGAAGAACCTGAAGATGAGGGGTCACAAGGGGATACCCACCAAGGGAGTCTCTGAGAGAGCAGCGAGATTGTCAGCTCTGAACTCGACATAGCCGAAATGCTCGAGGTCTGTCTCTATCTTCATTCATTTTCCTTATTCGTCCATTCTTCTTTTCAACTTCTAACCCATTTCCCTACCTCACTCAGGAGTAGCTGAGCGTTGGACGGTTGCCCCCACCAGAAATGGAGGGAGGAGAGGAACCGGTGGTATATGATGGGGATCCGACACCCATCATTGAATTAACAAGCGCAGAGAGGTCCCCTATCATGGCATCTCCTGCAGCGGCTGGAACATTGGAGACCAACGCTCTGGACTCCTGTAAGTCTCACGCTTTACTACTGGCTCTTGTTATCAAAAGATCCCAACTAATCGGTGTACGCCTTGCGCAGTGATCTCAACATTGGAGGCTCGCCAGGCTGCGGAGCCCGGGTTGTCCATGAGCGGACCAGTGGCGGGCATTCCACCTCATTCAGAACATGCTCCCTGCACCGACTCAACCCTAGAAACTGGTGAGCAGGGGGCAGCGAGCATTAGCGGCGCTGTTCTTGTGGCGAGGCCGGAGGCTGACGGGGGCACCGTTGCTACTGGGGAGAGAGATGAAGGTCGCCCCGACATCGAGGATCCTATTACTCACAAAGACATCCATGGGGCAGATCCTGCTGCCGATCTGCTGGATGCTTTCTCTACATACCGACCCGCTGACCCTGAGGAGGTAGATGACTCGGACTCAGAGGCAGCCGAGGAGAGTCAGATGACACGACACAAAGGGTGGAAGTGTATCTGATGCCTCCTCTAATAGGCCCAGTCGGATTGGCTGAGGTGGATAGGATCACTCCAGACCTGGCTACGCTTCCTGTGCACCGGAGGGGCTGACACCCAGCACCTTCATCTGTCGGTCCGTGATTACATGGACGATAAGATACGTGAGAGAAGCCGGTGCGCCGACATTGCCCAGTGTCGGGGAAGATCGGCGAGCGCCCGAGCGTTGCTGAGGGCGGAGCAGGAGGTCCGGCACCTTGAAGGTCAGGTGGAAAATAAGGAGGCCTTCATCACAACATGCTTTGAGATTGTGGAGCAACTGAAGGCCCAGCTAGCTGACGCGCAGGAACAACTGATGGTGGCGAGTCACCAGAGGATCATACTTCGAACCGAGTGGGTGCCGGAACAAGCTAGTATTGGCGAGCTTTGGTCTGCAGCGACCGATGAGGAGAGAGTCTTCGAGGAGTGAGAAGCGGTCCTGGGGGCCACCAGCCAAAGGGTAGCAACACTGGAAAGATCGATTCAGCACGCTGATCCCTGAGGGATTTGTTTTGTCCATCTCATGAACCTCTTGCTTGTACTTCTCATTATCTCAATCAAACACATGGCCAAATCAATAATTTGTACTCTTGGTTTAACATGCTCACCCATAATTCCGAAACGAATAACAACTCATCTCTAAGCTCCTACGGGTCGCTCCCAACGCGAGAAGCAAATAATCCTCGTGCTACCATTTCGTCCAACTGTGGGGCATTGACCAAGATTTAGGCATCCGAAATTGGGCCTGGATTTCTGAGGAGGAGACCTCAGACCGATTGATATATCACCTTCTCAATGTGCTCTGACACACGAGTGGGGAAATACCGGGGGTATTGAAATCCATTCGAACATAAAGAGATGGAAAGAAAATGTGAGTCACGCTACCTAAATTCGGATAAATACGAGGCGCAAAGATGGAGGATAAATTTTAACCGTGATGGAAACACAGCATCCATATCGTTTTGGCCTGGAGTGGGGACAATAAATGAGGGCTGACTACTGACCATGTTCGCAACACGGGGCCTAACTCAAATATCGCCGGTCAGTTTCTCAGAACGTTGGCCCATGACAGCAGGCAGACTATAGGTCTATCAGCCATTTTTCTATAATAGGCAGACAAAAGGGTTGTCATCCATATTCTGGCAGCAGGTGGACCAAAGTCTATCACCCATACTTTTAGGGGATCCCGTCAAACATGACTAGTCCTCCGGAACATTTTCCCAAGACAGTAGGCGGACCGTAGGTCTGTCATCCATACTGTTAGGGGGTCCCGTCAGACATGAAAGGAAATGAGGATCCGAATAAAGGGGAACGCAAAGAGTGAAAGGTGGAGTGGTGGTTTGTTCGAACATAGTCCAACACTCCTGAAATTGCGCCACCGTGGCAGAGGCGCATTAGGCGGACGTACCAACCTGGTCATGGGTCGTCCCCATTTTCAGGAAGGACCTCTCTGGCGAGAGAACTACCGCTTCCCATTACCACTATGGGGCATCCCGAACTTATTCGGGGTTAATGTCACGATTACACCACTTCCCGCAAAGTCAGGCTGAGGGGCCGACAATAAGGAGGGATGGGGTTTGGTAATCCCTGAGGCTGGACCCAAGATGAAATGTCTGGGCATTCCTACGTATCTCATTAGGATGAGAATCAAGCCACATGCAGTTCTTGAAAGGCAGCATGGCGCGATATGGCGCATGCGCAAAGGACGAAGGAGTCGTGTGGGTCTAGCCCTCGCACTAAAAGAAGTGGCATTTGATTTGTCTTGTTTGTTCTTGAATGTAAATGGTTTTTCTTTTGTGGGGCGACTGGCCTAGGATAGAAATTCCTGGCGTCTCCACAATAATCAAGCCATAGAAGGCATTGACAAGCGGCATGGTAATCGACCAATACCTGGCGTGATGTCCCCCATTGGGTGGTCATCACAATGCGGTTCCATTTTTCATCGTGTGTCCAGGATGATATCATCACAGTTTATGGTAGTATGGTTTGGACTAGCAACACATTTTAAGGTCATATGGTTTGGACCAACAGCACAGTTTAAGGTCGTACGGTTTGGACCAACAACACAGTTTAAGGTCATATGGTTTGGACCAACAACAAAGTTTAAGGTTGTAAGGTTTGGACCAATAGCACAGTTTAAGATCATATGGATTGGACCAACAACATTGTTTAAGGTCGTATGGTTTGGACCAACAACACAGTTTAAGGTCCTATGGTTTGGACCAACAACACAGTTTAAGGTCGTATGGTTTGGACCAACAACACAGTTTAAGGTCCTATGGTTTGGAACAACAACACAGTTTAAGGTCATATGGTTTGGACCAATAGGAACACGCACGATGCGATAAAGCATACCTGATGCGGGTGAGGGCGTAATCCCATACCACCACCGCGCACGGTTCTGAGAGGGGAGCCTCGGGCCAAAGGGGCCTATGAGGGTTCAACAATCAGGGGGTAGGAGGTGCTAGCTCCCAGCTATTCTGGGCCCGAAACACCATGTCTGGGTGACTCCTGGTTCCCCATGGGGATAAGGGTCAAGCTGCACACAACCTATTGAGAAGAAACCCAAGCACATACTCTGGTGCTCAGATCGCGGGAGCCCTGAGGGACACCGTTACACAGCTCGGTCTATCTGACGTGCGAGGGTGTACTGAGGGTTATTACAAGGAGTGTTGAGATTCCACCCTGACATGGTGGGGGCGGAACACAATGTGAATCATGAAACCAACATTCAAGGACCAAGGAAGCCAGCTTGACGACTGAGGATTACTGCTGACCATGTTCGCAACACAGCATTCGGTCGCGTTAGCCTAGAAATGGGGGAAAACAAATGAGCATCAACCGTTGACCATATTCACAACATGGGATTTGTATCAATTTTTCTCCCAAAACCCTTGGGGGCATTGGCCCGTGACGGTAGGATATCCCTTAGGCGTTGTATCAAGGCCGTTCTTGGGGGTCCCTCCAGGTGTGAAGGATGGTGGGGCCTGAATTAAGGGGAACACAGAGCTTGACAAGTGGATAAAAACTTGTCTAACTCGAATCTGACACACCAAGTCCTAGACCAGAGTACTCTGAACACATTAGCAGACCACTGGGAAGGGTCGAAGGGCTCAGTTTGAGAGCAGCCAAAAGATGGCGGATTCCCGAGGGAAGGCCAGGCCAAAAGACCGAGGCAACCGGGAGATCGTGGGATCTCCTAAGAGATGGGGTTGGACCTAAAATCTAAGTGTTCATGAGGTCCTACATGTCCCATGAAAATGGGAATCAAGCCACACGTAGTTCTAGAAAGCGCCTTTTAATATCATGGGGAGCACGACATAGGAGGGATAATCCTGAGAACAGGGCACGCGTGGTGCAGTTATTGCAAACCCGATGTGAATGAGGACATAATCTTGTACCATGCCACGTGATCCTGTGGTCATGGTCCCAAAGGCGAGTCAGGCATGATGCATTAGCAGACCTTGAGCTGGACCCAAAGACGAAAGGTCTGGGTGCTCCTGGGTGCTAGAAGCAGAGTTTAATGTCATGTTGGATGAAACAGAGATCTTAGTTTTAGGTCTTATAACTCGGACCAAGGTGCAGTTTAAGGTCATGTAGGACCATGTGGTTTAAGTTCATGCCGGACCAAGGATGCCTAGATGTAGGGCAAAATGCAGTTTGAGGTCATGCTGGACCGTATAGTTTAAGGTCATGTCAGACCAAGGATGCCTAGATGTAGGGAAAACTGCAGTTTAAGGTCACGCTGGACTGTTTAGTTTAAGGTCATGCCGGACCAAGGATGCCTAGATGTAGGGAAAAATGCAGTTTAAGGTCATGTTGGACCGTACAGTTTAAGGTCATGCCGGACCACCAGAGGATCTTAGTTTTAGGTCTTAGAATTCAGACCCTTAACGCTTAGGCAAAATACCATTTGAGGAACCTGGCGTTGGTTGAAGGATTTAGGCGCTCACCATCCATAGTCACCAGGGAATACGCGCCATTGGGGTAGAACTTAGGGACAATAAAAGGACCCTCCCATTTAGGCTCCAACTTGGGTGGTTTCCTTCCGGGAATCATTGGCACTCTGAGAGCCAGCACCAGGTCACCTTGTAGGAAGGAGCGGAGGCAAACCTTATTATTGAATGCTCGAGCCATCCTTCTCTGATTCCTTTTCAGGTTATGTAAAGTGTGATGCCAACCTTTGTCGAGCGCTTCCAATTCGGCTAGACAGATTTCAGAAATTCTATACGGCGCTTGCTGGTCGTAGACTACCGTGCATAATGAGGGAAACTGGATCTCGATGGGCAGAACGACCTCAGCTCCGTATACCAGAGAATATGGAGTCACCTGGGTGGAGTTACGAGTCGTTGTCCTATAAGCCCAGAGGGCATTAGGGAGCTTGTCTAGCCAACTTTTCTTGTTCTGACCAAACATCTTTTGCAGAATGTTAGAGAGGGTTTTGTTAAACGCCTAAATCTGTCCATTTGCCTACGCATGATAGCGGGAGGTGTGGTTAGAGTGAATGTTTTACTTGGCGTACAAATTCTTCAGCTCGGATGCTCGGAAGTTGGTTCCGTTATCCGTGAGGATAGCGTGAGGTACTCCAACCTGATAGATGATATTGGAGCTCACGAAGTCAGCAATAGAACAGGCCTTGACTTCCCTGAGTGGGATTGCCTCTGCCCACTTCGAGAAGAAATACGTAGCGGTTAAGATGAACTGACACTGGCGGGTCGTCGCCGGTGGGTAACACCCCACGACATCCAACCCCCAGACTGCATAGGGAAAAGAATACTCGGTAGTATGGAGAGGCTACGGTGGATGATGCACAAAGTTAGCATGAACATGGCACGCATGACACCTTTTGGCATACTCAATGTAGTCATGGATCATGGAGGTCCAGAAGTATCCCAACCTCTGAATCTGGTGGGACAACTTCGACCCGGCCTGGTGGGCGCCCCAGGAACCATCGTGCACTTCTTGCTTGACCTGTGGGATCTCGAATCCTTGAAGACAACAGAGTATAACACCATCAAATCCACTTTTGTAAAGGATCTGCTCAAGGATGGGACCACTCTGAAGGGTGAACTATAGCGTGCGACATTGGATTCGTTCTCGCTCGGCTTAGTCAGGCGGAAGATTGTCGTTCTGGAGTTATTCAACCATGGGCGTCCTCCAGTCAGGAACTGTTCCGATTACCACGCCTGAAGCCCCTGGGGACCCTGACGTAAGGGCACCAGTAGTGAGATGGTTCACTCGTGGGCCACGATCACCTTCCATAATAACAGGAGAAATGACTCTCCGGTGCGCCACATGGACGATTAGGTCGTCCTGCTCGGGCTCCGCAAGTGATGCGGCCAGGCTGGCCAAGGCATCTGCTCGACTGTTCTACGACCGAGGAATGTGAACGACCTCTGGCTGGGAGGGGAACTTAGCTATTAGACAGAGGGCGCACTCCAACAATGGGACGAGTTCCGTCTTTCTAACAGTATAGTCACCATTGACCTATTTGATGACCATCTCGGAGTCCCCCTTTACATACAGATGCGGTACGTCAATCTCGAGAGCCAACTCAAGGCCAGTAATGAGGGCATGATACTCTGCCTCATTGTTGGTGCATCCTTCTGACAACAGAAATGAATACAGAAAAACGGCTTGCTCCGGGGTGATGAAGACGATACCCAGGCCTACTCTGTTATGCCTAGGATCATTGAGCCTTCTACCGGTGGGGCTCCGGGAGGCACCGTCAAAGTGCATCTGCCAGCATGGGATGGCGTGATCAACTAAGAGGATTGCCTCATCAGGAAAGCCTAGATCCAGTGGCTGGTCCGTGGAGGTTGGGTGGGTAGCTAAGAAGTCTGCCGACGCCTGTCATTTGACGACCTTCTGAGATACGAACCTGATGTTGAACTGCTGAAGGATCACCACCCAGTGTGCCAATCGGCCGGTCAACATAGGTCGGTTCAGGATGTATTTCAACAGTTCTACCTGAGAGACTAGCTGTACCTCTCGGTGCTGCAAGTAGTGCCACAATTTCTGCATGGAAAATACGAGCACCAGGTAGCTCTTCTCAATGGGGGAATATTTAATTTCCGCGTCGAGGAGCATGCGACTGAGGTAGTAGAGGCTAGTCTCTGTTCCCTCGTTGTTCTTCTGGGCGAGAAGTGTGCCGAGGGATCGCTCCAGGGAGGTCACGTAAAGGACCATCGGCTTTCCGAAAATGGGTGGCATCAAGACCGGAGGTTGAATAGATACTGCTTGATTTCCTCAAAAGAGATCTAACACTCTTCTTCCCATTCGTAGGCGGCGTCCTTCTTCATGATCCGGGAAAAGGGATTACACTTGCCGGCCAGATTCGCAATGAATCGGCGTACATAGGCTAAGTGGCCTTGAAGACCTCTCAGCTCCTGAATATTACTTGGGGGAGGCATCTGACTGATGGCCTTGATCTTGTCTAGGTCTATCATGATGCCTCGATACCTAATAATGAAGCCAGGAAACTTTCCAGAGGTGACCCCGTAGGCACACTTCAATGGGTTCATCTTCAAGTGGCGAGAACGGAGGAAGCTGAACACTTTCTCAAGGTCTTTGAGATGGTCCTGGCGATGAAGAGACTTAACCACCAGATCATCCATGTAACACTCCACCAGCGTCCCGAGAATCGGCTTGAATATGCGGTGCATGGCCCGTTGATAGGTGCCACCTACATTCTTTAGGCTGAAGGGCATAACCTGGTAGCAGAAAGTACCCTGGGGGGCCCTGAAGGCAGTGAACTCTTCATCCTCTGGGGCCATTCAGATCTGATTGTACCCGGAGTACCCTTCCATGAAGGAAAGGGCTTGGAACCCGGCCGTGGAATCGATCAGCAACTCTGTCACGGGAAGGGGAAAATCATCCTTCAGACAGTGGTGATTGAGATCGCGGAAGTCGATACATACCATAATCTGCCCGTTATTCTTCCTGACTGGCACAATGTTGGATAGCCACCTGGGGTACTAGACTTCTTTGAAGAATTTGGCCTTGACGAGCTTATAAACTTCGGCCTCAACCATGGCATCGTGAGAGGGGTGCATCTTTCTGGGAGGCTACTTGAACCCGCAATGGTTTGCGGGAAGGCCAAGGCGGTGGACGACTACTTGGGGATCTAGTACTGACATCTTGTCATAACTTCAGGCGAACACATCACGGTGCTGTCTGAGGAAGTCTACGTACCGTTGCCGTTCCTCGGGGGGCATAGTGGCGTTGACCAATGTGGGTCTCGGGTCCGCCTCGCTACTGAGGTTCACCAGCACTACCTCGTAGACCGTGGTGGGGACGCCCTCCTCAAATGCTGGAGGAGCATCTTCCATGTCCTCCTCTCTGCTTGTGGAAGGGTCATCCACGGGGGGATCCGTCTAGGGGCTGCTAGACCCTGATGGGAAGGTGGTGCCAGCTTGGGCGGTAGAGGTCGCCACGCCAGGGGACCCATGCACTGCGGAGACCATGGTGACAAAGGCGGTTGATCCAATCCCATCTGGCCTTCGGCCCAAGGGGCCACGATTTATGACATCAAAGCAGTGGTGGAACATTGGCTTGAGCCAATTGATTCCGGCCCGGTGAAACATACACGTATGACGTACTGCCATTGCCATGAGCCCAACATCCCGATATCGTACAGGGGTAGGAGGCTCGGGGATCACCTGATCCTGGCTGGTGTAAGAGTACGAGGTGATTTCCCGCCATCGCTTGGACCCAGAAATATGCCTTCCTCTGGTACCCGAAACAACAAAGCACTGCCCCATGTCGGGGGTCATGGACTCCAACCGATGGATTGGGAAGACATATGCGTCGTCCAAACCCGCACAGGGACCACTCGCGACAGTGGCAGGCTCGACCTCACCTGCCAGGATCTGCTTGTCCTTGATCTTGTAGTATCCAACGTCCAGATAACGGGATTCACAAGAGGCAAAAGGAGACACATCTCCTTGGAGCATGCCCACTCGACCCTTAAGGGAGTATTTGAGGCACTGGTGATACGAGGAGGGGACCGCTATGTGAAGGTGGAGCCACGGCCTTCCCATCAATGCGTTGTAGGCAGTGTCATGAGAGACAACCATGAATTCGGTATTGGAAATCAGGCCGCCGAACTGGGTCTTCAGATGAACCTTGCCGAGTAGAGTTTTCTCGGTCCTGTCATACCCTTGGATCCTGAGGTCGGAGGGAGTTAATTCATCCTCAGACAGCCCCAGTTTCTACAGTGTCTGAGTTTGGATGAGGTTAATCCCAGAACCCGTGTCAACAAGACAGCGGTGAACTTCCACGCCATTGAACTGGCCGATGACGTACAATGGGAAAATGTGCCCTTGTATGAGAGGGTCTTAATCTTCACTGGAAAATGAGATAACCTCCTGACATTTGGTGCTCTCAATCACCTCAGTGTTGAAGGCTTCTGCAGCCTCCACCTCCGTCTTGAACTGGAGGGGGCTTCTTAGAGCCTCAGCGAGTGCCTCACGCATTTCCGACAACAGGCGAAGGGCCTCAAGGATAGAAAGACTTGCTAGAATGTGGGCCAGGTGCTTCAGAACATCATACTTTCGATCCAAATGCGATCTTCTGCTCACGGGAGGCCGCTCTGCGATTGGAGGCATGACGGGACCTGCCGGCGGGACTGGTGACTGACTGGTACTAGGCATGTCTCACTGTTCACTAGTCGAAGCCCGGGAGGTGGCTGCCATGTTAGGATCGGAAGGCTGTAGTCGGCCGGTGGCAGGGTAGGGCTGGCTACGACACGGACGAGGTGGTCCCGCCTGATCTAGCAACACAAACGGTGGTGGAGGCAGACCTGTCGACACCGGGTGAGGGGACCGCATGCACCGATCTCTATATCGGGCCTGCTGCCTGGTCTCAGTAGCGTGCACGGCCTGGCTGGAGGCGACGACTGCCGTGCCCCGGTGATTCACGTAGCCACGGCTCCACGGACGTTGGAGATGGCTGGGGACATTGGGGAAGTCCACCTAGCGTTCCACATCATCGGGAGCCAAAAAGGGATTTACTAACTCTACGGTGTTAACCGAAGCGTAACCCGGGCTTTCACTCAAGGAGTCATCCTCTACCGGACAGAGTCTCGGAGTGATCCCCATCTCTGGGGTCATAAAATCACCAAGCGTGCCGGAAGATGACGGCTCTGGCAGGGCGCATTATTTCTTCTTGCGCTGTCGCTTGCTCTTCTGGGAAGAGGTAGGCTAGGACGACGATGCCAAAGTGGCGCTCGCAGATTCTGTGGGCTCTGGGTGACTTAGGCGGGCATGAATGATGCGATGGGCACAATCAACCATCCTGCGTGCCATCCAGTCATTATACTTTCAGGACCCACGGTCGGAAACCTGCTGCCGCTCATCCTCGTTACCGATACTACCATCTGATCTCACAGAGACACATGCCACCTATGCTGGGGTTGGGCCCAACCTGACTATGTTGTTTTCAATCTGGTCTTGGAGCCAGTCCTTGAACACATAGCATCGCTGGATGGTGTGCCCTAGGATCCGATGATAAGGGCAGTAGTTAGGGTGAGCAGTGAGATGCGCCTCTTCTGGCTTCCGGCACTCAGGCAGCCGCACAATCCTCTTCTCCAAGGCGCTACGAAAATAACTGGGGACCTGGGCCTCATCAAACGAGTGAGTCTGATTCCTTCGGTCTGGAAAGGGGGCTCTTGGAGGTTGACCCTGACCAGGGGCCGGAGGAGCATGCCGAGGAGGCGGAACCTAATTATCTCGCCTAGGTGGTGGCGGTGTGTCACGCGGAGGCGCCTGCCTATTTTGAGTCGGTCGCTGCCAGGCCAGAGGATGTGCCCGTGGGGGTGGACCCCTAGGGGGATGCTGAGCTGGCCTTACTGGTAGAAACTCCAGCTTTCTGGGAGCCTTTATCTAGGCTACAACAGCGGGCTCGGCTCTGGTGGCTCTCCTTGCAGGGATTACAGGAGGCAGCGGGCGTGCCTAACTGGCCTGTTGCAGGGCTTCTTCAAGGCGCTGAGCCTTGTCCGAGAAATCCCGGAACCGTCCAGTGTAATTCTGAGTGATCAGAGAAGGAACCAGCTCTTCCTTGACGTTCCCTACACACATTGTCAGTAAATGCTCATGAGTTAGTGGCATGTCAAGGGAGTACATGAGCCCCTTCCACCGGGCGACGAAGTCCGCGACCCGCTCATCAGGCCTCTGTTTGCACCTGAAAAGGTCTGCGATGTTCGTCTTCCAGGTCATGGAACAGAACAGGTAAAGGAATTTCCAGTGAAGGTACTCCTAGATAGCCACAGACCCAACAGGGAGCTAGCTGTACCAGACGAAGGCTGGTCCTTCCAGCATCTGAACGAAGCAACAGAGCTTGGCAGCTTCCTGCTGTGCCGGAGTCCCCAACATTGGCCCTCACCTCGATTTGAAGTGGGCCAGGTGTTGTGGCAGATCTCATGGATCATTAATGGGGGCGAAAGTGGGGTTCCCAAATCCCAGCGGGGCCGACATATCGTCCACCCATGCTGGGTATGGCTTGCCGTCCGGTGGGATTTCTACCTGCCAAGTTTCCAGGGCTTCCAAGCAGGCGATGGGCACTTCCATCAGATCATCCAGACACAGATTCTTGTTATGAAGGGGATCTCTAACCACAAGTGCATTTCCGGGATCTCCAATCTTGTAGTCAAGCTCAGTAGTTCGCGGGGCGGCTGGCGGAATGACTCTCGGGGCAATGGGAGGAAACCGAGAATGATCCCCCAGGTGATTCCGCCGCTTGGGAGGGTTCGGCAAGACGTATCACGCCCTCTTTCCATGGGTGTCGACCTCTCCCCTGTCGGTGAACACGACATGGTTGCGGTTTCCCGAGGGAATCTCAGCAATGGGTAGGTGCTCCTGCCCCTGCTGTCCTGACCTGGGATTACCGTAGTCAGGCTGCCGCTCTGCAAGGCATTCGGCCAAGAGCTCATCAACTAGCCTCTTTTGATTAGTAAGCTAGTGGCGTAGCATGGCCTTCTCAGATTCTTCCTCTTCCTTCTGTACCGAGGCAGATGGATCAGCGAGCTTGAAAGCCCCGACATGTTCTTTACCCTTGCCGTTGTTTCGGCTTAGTGTCAGTGCCTCAGTAGGTGTGGGGATACCTAGGAGGCTCCTCTTGTGGTGAGTGATCCTCCCATATGGGTCCAGTGGCGGCTTTTACTCAGGGGGTGAGTCCCCATCGAGGATCTCCACACCGTTTCCCTCATCCTAAAGGTCATCCATGTTGACCGCCATTGCTTTTGGTGACATTCCCTCAGGGCCGCCCGACGAATCGGGCTGTCGGCGGATCGCGCAGAAAAGAAGGGCAGCGTACTGCCCCCATCTGCTGATGTGCGCGTGGGGGGTGGCTTCCTCGATAACCTTGTGGAGTACTTGAAAACTCTGAACGAATTGTTGCTGGAGGGCCTTGCGGTGGCCAGGAAACTCGGGGTGCCGGACCGTAGGGAGCGCTGCCAAGTCGACCCTACGTCACTACTCACCGATATCCTCGAGATGTGCTTGACTCCCGGGATAAGGTGCTAGCTGATGGAGAAGATGGGAGTGAGTCAACTGAAGAGTCTGGAGGAAACATTCAAACTCTCCCAGGGTGAGCGCCTCTGGCATATCATAATCTGGTCCTTCGACGGGCCAAAACTTCTCGGGGAAGTGGCTCGCTACGAGGATGGTCCAGAAGCTCCATGACTCTGGCTCGGGGTCCAGGCCTTGTTGCCCCTGCTCGTCAACTGAGAATGGCCGGGGAGCTGGCAATGGCGCCGACGCAGGTCGCCGGGCCGATGGGCTGGCCGGCGGGGAATACGGCGAACATGCCGATTGGTTGTTGATCCCTGAGTCCTCCTCCAAGGGCTTCTGTGCCCTGGATTCCATGTCGCGATAGGATGGGCTAGTGAATGGGCCTCCTGTCACAGCGTCGGTGCTCGCCGAGGGTGTGTCGCCTTGTGACTCCTCCGTTGGTCCCCAGAAAAGTTTCCCACACTGCCTGACTGAGGTGGAAGGCACTTCCGGGGAGGCCAGTGATAACTGCAGGTTTGACCCCTAGGGGTACGCCCAGTCCTCGTCCTCCGGGATATACCTTCGGAGGGAGGAAGAAATCATACATATATCGCATTCGGGGAGTACAAGACTGACGTGTCGCATCCCCATCCTTGCCCTCGACTCAGAGGGTCGGGGGGAAGGTTTCGTCGTCGAGTCGTACTCCGCCTCAGAGTCTGAGAAACGGACCGGTCTAATTTCCGTCCGGACACCCCTGACATTCCTCCCACACCGACGACGCCCCACCTTCCAACCGCTGGGTGGCTCCTCAGGGTAAGGATGATTCCCGTCAAGGAGTCCCCTGGCCGCAATAGTGCTGGGGCAGAGGGGACTGAAGGCCGGGGTGCGGGAAGCACCGGGACAGCTGTCGAAAGGGACATGGGGAGGACCTCCATGTGAGTGAGAGACTGGATACGCAACGGCTCCATACTCGTGGCCAGCGGTAGGGGTAGTGACCTCATACCCAGTGCAGTGGGTGCTGGAAGGATTCATACCCGGAGCGTAGCTATCGCGAAGGAGCCTTCATCTTTCCAGACCAGTGGCACGGAATGAGCCTTCATGATGGGTGGCACTACCACGGATTGGTCTGTGGTGGCCATTGCCTATGACCGCGACCGGGAGAGTTGCCCCAACATGCTTGTAGGGCGGTCGGGGCCTCGATCCCAGTTAGGCATGTGACGGAACTTTCTCAACATGTGCGAGGATCTGGTAGCAGGAGTCAGTAGTGGCTCGGGCCACAGTGGTTGCTGACGTTGGTGCCCCAGGACGGGCACTCTCTTCCGCTAGCGCCCGATGCTGGCGTCGGGTCAGATGGGTTGGAGCCGGTGGTGTGGGCACAAATATTTCCTGGTCCTCAGCCTAGGGAGTCGGGCGATGACATCGACGCAGCCTAGAGGGGGTTCCTGCCATTAACCCCTGGGACGGGTCTCCGATCGGGCGGACCCGGACATCCCCCACCTCAATGGCGTAGGGGACGAATGTGTCAATGCACTCCGGGGATAGGCACCCGAAGCGGATGAACGTCGGAGTGGGGAGCGGCAGCTCCCTACGCGGCCCTCGGGGGCAGCGACAATAGTGGGGCGCAACCGCCTCTAGATCCAAATGGGACAGGCCCCTGGTGGGGATGATCCCTTCGTCGTCGTACCTACGAACCAAGTCCTGGATCACCCTTCACTGGATGATTTCTGATGGGGAGAGGGGGCGTGAGCGCCCAACAGACGTGGCAATCAGAGCCGGAGTGACTGTGGAAAAGGCGGGACCGTGCAGGGTAGCAACGCCGGCGCTGCTCCTGCCCCTGCGCCGGTGGGCAGGTGATGATCGAGCTCTGGATGCAGTGATCTGATTCCTAGAAGCAAGGAGATGAACCCATTAGTAATAACGGGAAAAGAAATCGACAACCAATAGCCAAGCGCTGTTCCTTCTTCCATGGTCAGAGGTAGGGATCTACGCTGATGACGTCGTGGAACGGAGTGCACAACATCCTGACTGCCTCAACCCCTGGCGGGTTTCACGTCCCGGTGATAGGTACCCGAACCTGGTGACATGCTGATCTTCCAACATCCCGAACGCTACCTGTCCCCATATTGAGGAGAAGAGATTCATGCCGGGTTCACCATTTTCTGTTTCCGACGCTTTTACGTTGGGGCACGCGCGCGTGTCCGTCACGCATGGGAGGACGCGCGGCTCGCAGCCCCACATTCCCGCTTTCCAAAGGCGGGCGGAATCAATTCCTTATTTAAAGACGTCTGCTCCTTGATCGAAACTGGGATGATGGGATGTTGGTTCTTCCTTCCGTGGATTCCTCCTCGGAGCTCGTCACCTAATCCGGGTCTCCCTCATAGATTTAAGACAGGTCCGTGAAGCTCGTTCTTGGCGCCATATCTGCATGGACGTCAGTTAATTACACTGCATCCGTCAAGACGCTCCAAGGGGTCTTGTCGGGGCAGCAACCTTCAGTGAGGGGAACAGTCGTGTTGGGGTGTCGTTGGCATGTCGTGACGTTGGGGATCAACATTTCTATCTTCTGTCCCTTACCACAAGGCTTCTCGAGGGCGCGGAAGCCCGAGGCATCCCACATCGAACGCGGGGAATGTGTACGATTTAAGGTTTTCCTCAGCTTCCCATGTTTAACACGGGGTATGCCGCGAGTTTAACGTCTTGCGGAGACAGATTGGACTGATCGAAACACTGAGAGTGGATCAGATTGAAGGACCCCATAGGGGGAACACCGATGTTGGAGCCAACACGTGGGCGGCTTCCCGGATACTGTTGAGTGGGATGGGGTGGCATGATCTCACCGGGATGTGGCGGCCTGGGTAAGGATTAGGATGGATGATGGAATGATGGGCTTGAACCTCGTGGAGGCTTCCTACGTATCCCTATGGAAGGTAATCAAAGCCCGTGTAGTTCGGTGATAAGGTGGGACACCTGAAAAGGTGACCCATGAGAATGGACGCATGGATTGGAGCCTGGAGGAAGTAAGATCTCCAGGCTAGGGCATGAGCTTCCCAAGGCACGTGGGCTTAAGGGGGTAGGCATGATGAGACGTGGATGTGAGGCACGAGGCTTATGCTCTGAGATGACCCAAGAGGGGGAATACAGTTTAACGTCATGCGGGACGAGATACAGTTTAACGTCATGCAGGACAAGGGCATACAATTTAACGTCATGCGGGATGTGGGATATGGGGCTTATGCTCTGAGGCCGTCCAAAGTGGGTATGGGGCTTTCTCTCTGAGGCGGCCCGTGGTGGATATGGGGATTACGCTCTAAGGCGGCCCATGATGGTCAAGGAACCAACGTGGAGAGGTCAGAACGACCGGGTGGTGGGCTTGAACCTCGTGGAGGCTTCCTACGTACCATGCCTTAGCACGGATCAAAGTCCACGTAGTATGCTGGTATGGGTCTTACGCTCTGAGCCGGCCCATAGGAGGATTTCATGGTCGATGCACGCTCTAAGCCCACATGAGTCATGTTCGGTGTGAGAAACAAGAGGCATCAGGGACCAGACGACCACGTCACGAAGGGTGCATCTCTGAGAAGCGGAATGGGGCTTACGCGTGGTTAGCGGCCCGAAGAGGAAACGGGGGCTTACGCGTGGTTAGCGGGAGGAAACAGAGGCTTACGCATGGTTAGCGGCCCTGGGTGCTGGGGCTTACTCCAGGTTGGAGGCCCATGGTGCGACAAAGCAAAGTGGGAAAGGGACTCCACTGGCCTTGGCAGGGGGGAAGTATGGAGATGCATCAGTGCAACCTTCCGTAAGAGAGGCTAGGGGCTTACACTCTGAGGCAGCCCTTCCCCTGTGGACAAACTCCACTCCGACAAGGAGGATCTCATTCCATGCGTGGAAGAGACCATTCCCATGCATATGAGAGGTGTAAAAAATGTCTGAGCTGGGGGGACCCTGCGTGCGAAGCACGGGATCAGACCACAGTTTAACGTCATGTGTTAAGGACGAGGTGCATAGCAGTTTAATGTCCTGCAGCTTGGACGAAGTGGGTTCTCTCCACACCCCTAGGGATTACATGCCAAATTCCTTCTACCCCCTGTGGGAGGGAAGGCATCGGCAAGGCTGTGATGAAGGGGGGCCACAGGGCGAACCATTGGGGGGTCCATGTTAGCGTGGCTATGCGAAGAAGCAATAGCCGTTAGCGTGCCTATGCGGAGAAGCATAAGGAAAAGCAACGCAATGGGAAGCACTGTACAAGGGACCTTGAGGTTACTTCGTACGAGCCTGGAAGGCCGTATCGGAAAACAACGCATGGCGCGCATGCCCGGCAGGGAAGACATCACGTGTCGGCGCGGAAAGGCATCCAAGGGGCGTCAAGGTAAAGGGGCCCTGGGTGTTGCGCGCAAAAGGTAGGTTTGCGTGAAAAACACCGGGATGACGCACAATAGGGCCAAATTATTGCGCGGATATGGGATTGTGTGCAAGGTATTGAGCGCGTAGAAGGGGATTGCGTGGAAGGGACAATGATCGCGCGCCAGGGAAGTACCGGGAAGAGGAGGTAAATTCACTGAAGCCGGTGGAGTTGCATGCAAAGGAGAACCCCAGGGCAAGGTTGCGAGAAAAGGGGGATTACCTGGAAGTCATATTGCGTGCGGGGGGAGTCGAATTGCGCGCCCGAGAGCCGATCCGAATTCCTCAACCCCCAAACCATCGGGGGTCACCTTCTATTTATAGGCACCCGTCGGCACAGAATCCAGGCGGCGCATGAAAGTTTCCGCACCGGGAACCATCGGCGCGCAAAGCCTCACCGCGCGGAATCGGGGCGCGCAAAATTGCGCACACCCACGGCTCTATTCCGCGAATATCGGACATGCTTCGCGCACACATCTTTATTTCGCGCAAGACCTCCTTTATTTCGCGCCCCACTTCCCGAGCCTCTGGACCGGGCCTCTGATTCCGAATATGACTTCGCTTTTCCATTTCGAAACTTCCTCAAGGAGTTGCGGACTTTTTTCGGCGTCTACAATGACATAATATCTCTATAATAGTAATTTTGTTCATTTATAATTTAAAACCCAATCATGTTATATTATTGTGATAAATGAACAATATTGGTATGATAGAGATAGTATGTCGTATATATGCATGAGTAACGTTTCAATTTTTCAATACTCAATATAGAAAGAAGGTATGTATTACTTTATCTTTAAATAATGATTAATATTTCATAAGTATCATATTAGTTCCATGAATATACTTATATATATCAATCTTGTTATGTGGTGTTGAAAAAAATAATCTATTTACATTGTTGTGGTGGTAGTCCACACATACATAAATGTCATTATATTTTTTAGTGTATGAAATAAAATGATATATTATATTTTTATAATGATAAAGTTGTCATTATTATACTTATAATTTCATTTATATCAAATATATTCATTAAAATTATCATTATTACCTCTTATTTAAAACAATAGTGAAAAACGAATCACATCACTTTGCATGGAGTAGTCCACCATAAACACAGGCAACGTTATAGTATCCCCCACAGAATTGAATATAAAAAGTTACATGGGTTATAATAACAAAATAAGTACAAAAATTTTAAAAATATATTCTATACACATATAATGAATCATTTCAACAATCTGTGAGAGGTGATGATGGAAAAAATGACATTGGTTCGTGAGTTGGTAGTCCTCCTTACACATGAATGAAGATTTTGCATCCCATTTTATGGAATAAAATATGGCTTTTGGTAATTTAATTAATATAATAACATCTCAATATATATGAAATATTGGTTATATTATATAAACATAGTTGAACAATATTTTATGGAGCTGGATGAAGAAATAAAATAGCGTTGCTTAGTTATCTGTGATACATATTCTTTTGGAAACCTTCTTTGGAAAGTACCAAAAGGAATCATCGTACAATTTAATGATAAAAATATGATCTCATTGATTTGGGGATAAATTTATGTAAACATTTTGGGTAGGTAGTTAAATTGAAAATTTCATTTAAATATGTTAAGAGAATGGGATATGGGGTGGCCTTTTATAATTGAGGTGAGTGGAAAACATGTAATTCTAGAAACGAATAAGGTTTACCCAAATTTTTAACCTTACACAAGGACAAAAAAATGGATCATTATAGATACATATAAATTATATGTTCACAATATGACCATTAATTAAATTGTAGACATTTTTTCAAGAAATATTTACCTTTATCATTTTAGTTTGACTCCAACTAAATGAGTTTTGACTTTACCGCATTATTATTTTTAACTTTTTACACTATTTGATATATTCATAACCGTATTAGAGTATATTATATAATATATATTATTATGGTTAAAAATATGGAAACCATTTAACAAAATTAAATTCACATAAGTTGAAACATTAAATTTAATATTAAACCTGCATGTGCGACGAAAAAGATGGTCTTCAGGTAATTTATTTTTTGAAAAAATATGCGATTATATTAACTCTATGACTAATAATAATCATTTTATGAATATAAATTAATATTTATTTATATATATTCTATAAATTTAATTTAAAAATTTCCTCATTAGAGATTATTTTAATTAATTAAAATAGAGAAATATTATGCAAATAAAAATAGTTTTCTGAAAATAACCATTTTTGTACCCATAAAATATTGAACTAAATTCCCATTTAAATGAAAATAAAAAGTAATTAAGTGTATCAAATGAACCAAAATAATACATTTATTAAATAAAATCTTATTTAAAAAAGGGAAATTTAAAATATTTTATTTTATTTAGAAAATTATAGCATGAAAAAAAATATGTATTTTCACTATTCCATGAAAAATAAATATATTTTGAAAAATCCAAAAAATTTAAAATATATTAATTTTAGAAATGTTATTTCAAAAAGGATTTTATTTTTATAAAATATGTTTTCAAAACATTATGAAATTTAATTATTATATTCTCTAACAAAAATCAATTAAACATTTTTGAAGAATGAATATTTATAAAGAATATATTTATATTACTAATAAATGGATTAATAATTTAAAATGATTGTATAGATAATTTATATTTAGTATGATATATATATGTTATAATTTATTTAATTTTATTCATACCTCTTAATTTAATGGCAAGGAAATGTTTCAATTTTACCATCGGAATTCAAAAATGAAACCTTGCTGGTGAATATAACCTTAATTACATTATTAAAAAACCATATTCCAATGGAGGATTCCTTCAACTAGTGGATCTTTGAAGCATGAGGTCTAAAATAGAAAGCAATAGTTGGGATTCTTGATTGTAGGAACATCATGGTCGGAGTTGCATCTGAGGAGGATCTGATTCTCACCTCGTCGAGTGTGCCTCGAATCTATAGAGGATCTCATTTTATCCCATTCATGTGGACCTATGATTTTCATATAAAGAGATATTTTTGAAACATGGAATTATGGGTATGATTTTCTAAGCTCCCGCTACCTATTCAAAACCCATCGATTCTCCAAATGCTTAGTAATTATGTTGAACTATACCTATGTTCAGAAAGTAGGATGAAGGCAATATGCCATCAAATATCCCCACGTATTTATGTTTAAGTTTATGTTTTTAAACAACATGATTAGTTGTTTTTGATTTATATGGGTGAGGATTACAAGCATAGGAAAATGGTTGAGTTTTATTTCTGGTTTCAGTTCTGCTCGACATGCATAAAATTGGGTCATAGTGCGGAGGAATGAAGGTGCAGAAGTCGAATATTTTGGGTGTTGGTGACTTAGTGATTCAATCTTAGACTAAAACTCATCTTGGTAAGACAATGGATGTCGATGTGTCACACCTGGATTTTCAATTTCATCCTTTTTTTCAAAACCAATTTTTGATCTTAGTTTTCTCTTGGTCTCTGGGTGTTCCAGGAATGGATTTTGTGTCTCCTCTGTTCTTGATATATGATCATGGTCTTGGGGTATTGTATGGTAATTGGAATTCCCTTTTTTGAAAGGGATGGTATGATGTTCAGGTGGTTTGGATTTGGATTTGTGACACTCCTAGTGGCACCCCTAGTGGGTTAGGTTTTTAGGGTGGTTTGTACCCTTGAGTTTGATTTGTCATGGAGTGAAAAGGTGGTCTTCTTTTGGATATTATTTCCCCTATCCTTGGCCTAACATTCTCCCTAGTTTTCCCCCTTGAACCGCCCTAATGAATTTGAAGGAGGTTGGACACTTTTTGAGTGGACAGAAGGGGGCACACTGTTAGGGCACACAGTTTTCTAAACCGTGCATGAAAACATGGCGGCCCTGTCCAGGTCATTAAAATCATTTTGAAATTCCAAATTTTTCCTCTTTGGATTTATCCAAACACAGCCCTTTCTTCCCCCATTCGACCATATCATGCATGGCAGCCTCCCAAACTCCCCAAACCTCCATTAGAACTCATTTTTGAGTCAAATTTTGGTGGGGAAACTTAATGTTCTATTTAATTGTGTGATTAAATCTTTTATTTGACTCCTTTATTTAGGGTTTCTACTCCTATCCTGAAAGTTCCTTGTGTCCTACAGGTTGGGTTTCGAAACTAGGGTTTTATCCATGTTCTTTTGTCTAATCTTCGGGTTTAAGGCTTGTTCTACCTTCCTTGAGGTGCAGTGATTGTGCGGTTTGATTTTTTCACAAGGAATCAAGGGTTTTCGTTATTTGGGTAGGTGACTACATGGGTAATTAATTCTATTTGAGTTTTCATTGATGCATTTTTGTTTCAACTCACTTTTTATTTATTATCCATGCTACAAAATCTAGTTTTTGTGTCGTTTGTTAAGTAAATTATTTTTGGTACCAATTTTGTGCCAAATCAGTTTTTTTGCATGTTTATTTAATTTTTTTCTAATTAGGATTGATTTCTAACTTATGTAATTCATTTATACAAATGTTTTGGGTGCTGTAAATTCAGTTTTGGGGAACATGGGTACTCCATGGTGTTAAATGTTTGATTTTAAAAAGGATTTTGGGTAAATTGGTTACCAATTTTGTGTTAAAGTGGATGATTCACATGTCAATTTTATGTTATGACAATGGGGTTGTTTTATAAATCATGTTATGGGTTTATAGAAATTCTTTGGGTGCTGTAGATTTTGTTTTGATGAATATTGGTATGCACATGGTGTTCAATGTGGTGTTTTTAAGGGATATTGTGTGAAATGCGTTGTTAAAATTTGTGAAGTGGTTTTATTGAATCTATAATTGTTTTATTGTGTGGTTTGTGGTGAAAATAATCATAACTACGGTTTTGAATTGATTATGATATTTACTGATGTGTTTATGTGAAAATTTATTTTCGCATCATGAGATAATGGTTTGAGAACAATGGGGGATTCCAGGGTACCTAGGAGGGCAGATGAGTACTAGTATGGGTAGTGAACTGGATGGGTTTTTTCCCTGTTTCACTGAGAAAATGGATAATTACAACTCTACCTACACTATATTGATGATGATAAGGGACCATTAGGTTATGGGTATATTCTCAACTAGTGTCTCATGCATGAGAATGGATTTTTCTATGGTTACTTTACACCAACGTACGATGTACATGGGGCCCGAGACAACCTAGTGCTCATGGGTTTTCCCATGATTGTTCTTGTTGACTCTTGTGTAATTATATTTGGAATATGGTGGTTTTTTTGGAAAATACAGTAACCTACATAGTTTACTTAAATGTGTTCATTCATGGAAAAAATCCTTTTGAAAAACTGTTTACATTTAAATGTTTCATTCTTTAGAAATTATTTCCATCACTTCTGGGTTTTCAAAAAATGGATGGATTTTTATCAGAATCTATTGGTGTTATTATGTTGGTCCTAGGTTCACACCCTACATACACCGATTGGGTGTAAGTAGACTAGGTCTTGCTGGACACAAGTGATGGAAAATCTTTGGGTGATGGTGTTTTGGGGTGTTAGTTCCCTTCCTCAGTGTGGCGTTGTGAAGACATATTGTGAGTGATAACCCCTTGTCTTGTGGGGTCCTCAGAGATATTTTGATACTTTTTCTTTGTGTATTTGGACCACTTGTGCTGACTTTAAACCTATGTATTCATTTCTAGATTTTTATTAAGTCTTGTTTGGCATAGAAATTTTAGATTCTTATTATTGGTTGTTTTTATTATTTTATGCTTTCATACTCTGGTAAATCATTCTCAAACAAGATTTATTGATACCTGGGAACTTGTTCCAGCCCGTGGGGATGGGTAATTCCCTTCGGTTCTTGTTACAGGCCGGTATTGGTGCTAGTTTTGATGGGGTCCGGATTTGGTTCATGAAAAAATGGTATTAGAGGAGGTTCACTCTTTGGGTCATGATATTTGGGGAAGGGTCAAGATAGACCCGAGTTAAGATTTTTGATACTTGACATTTCGGTTATGGGTAGTGTTCTTATCTTGCACACCTCATGAAGGAATTCATTTCACAAGGGTATGTCATGATTTATCTGAGTCCTTTGGTTTTCATGGTTTGACGATGATTATGGGAAATGAAAAGAATGTTGGGTTAATGGTATTAGGGAGCTCTCAGGGCCTGGGAAGACAGGTGGAGCCAAAGATATTACCCTAGAAAACTCTCTATAATAGTGAAGTGATTGGAATATGTCCTCTAACCATATATTCAAGTTACCCACCGACACTAGTTTCCTCTCACATTGTCTTGTGTCTCTTTTTTTAGGAATATTGGAAACATTGTTTTTAAAGAAAAAAGACATGACATTAAGGAGTGTGAATTTTTGTGAAGGGATTTTAGAGTGAATGTAAAATGGTTTTAAATTCTGAAGGTATAGATATTAAATTTTAGAATTTTATTTTATGTGTAAATTATGTGTTTACACCTCTTTTGAATGTATAAATTATGTTAAAAGGGGTTTTGAAAATGTATTTCTAGTAGAATTATCTAAACCAGGGAAAAGTGATTTGAATTGAATTGAGTGTTCTATATTTTATATTTTGGGGTTGAAGATGGATTTTTATTTGGTACATACTGAGAATTTGAAAAGTTTTATGAAATTTAAGAACCTCTTTTGAAATAAGGTTAGTTGAGTACTTAATTAAATGGAGATTTATGAAATGGTGTTTTCATGAATATAAAAGTGTATTGAAATGGGTTGAAATGTTTTTAAATAGTTGTGCAAGGCATGAAAGTGGATTTTTATTTCATAATTGGTGTTTTACTAAATTGGTTCATGAGATGAAAATTGGGTTTTGATTTTACAGTTTTCATATTTGAGAATTGGAAAGTGTGGTTAAAATGGTTTTGATTCTAAAAAGAGGAAAAGTTTGGTTCTGTGATTTGGTGTTCTCAAGAGTGACAACATGCATGGGTTTATATGGAAATATGGATGGATATGATGTGGGTGCTAGTGTGGCATGTGAACATGAATGTGTGAGGCTGATGAGATACCATCGGTAAATGCGCAATCCACCAACACTGTTTTTTTAAGAATTATTTTGACGGAAAGTGTTGTGTTTTGATAATGTGTGGTTGGAAGTTGTGGATTATGTGTTTTTGAAATTTTTATTGCGGGATGTTTTGAATTTAATAACCCCTATTTTCTAAATGATATTTTTGGTTGGTGTTTCATCGATAAGTTGGAATGAAACTTTGGTCAGTGGTCTCTTTTGAGAAAAAGTTTGAGAGGCCAATGTGGTGGCTCCCATCATGTGTTCTGTTTAGGTTTGTGGTGTGTTTTGACCAAATGACTAGATTAGTTGGATCATTGAGTTTTCTTGTTCGATAGGGTACACCACCATAAAGAGTTAATGCATTATTCATTTTTGGCTCATGGTGATTCCCTGTTGGATGATACTCTAGTTGATCAACAGGAGGAAATTCTTATTGAGATTTGGAGATTGAGTTTATCCATATCCCTTTTTAGTTATGTGGATCCCCTTCTAGAGGGAGAGTGGTTGTGGGTGGTTTAAATAAACCATAGTTTCTTATGTTTTCTAAGTCATCAAAGGTGAATTTAGTTTAGGTTTGTCAGTATAGAATGATGTCATAGAGGTCCTCTAGGTCCTTCATAGTCTCTTCGAAGTTGGAGTCCACATTGAACCACCAGTGTGGGAAATCTAGCCTCGAGTGGCAGTTATGTCTGCCTGTTGGAATTGTGTGATGTTTGGGACTCTACATAAGGCCCCTCTCCTTGTGTTTTCTTTTAGACATGATGGTCATGTTCAGTAATATCTTGCGATTTCGTGTGTTCATTTAACTATAAGGGTCTTGTTTTTGCAACCTTATGAGAGTCTTTGTTTTTTCGGATGCAAGTCTCCCTTTAGGGAATTTTGAAACCGTATGTTCTAATGGAAGGTATTTTAATGTTTCCATTCATTCTAATGTTTTCCCATCTAATGAAACAATAGGTTACATGTGTTAATGCTCTATTCTATTGTATTATTTAAATCGTGGATTGGGGAAATGTTGGTTTGAATTGATTCATGTCTCATTAAGACCATATGATATTTCAATGTAATTATTTGTGGAACTAGGAGAAATGTTCTGTTCAGGGGTTTACAACCACTAACGGCGAGGCCAATGATTCTTCAATCCATTGAGCTCCAACCATAGGTCCCAGCGAGAAGCTGGAATGTATTCAAGATAAATATTGGAGTCTTTCAAACCATTGGTCAAAGTTCTATCCTCAGTTTGAATGTTGTGAATAGCTTAAACCTTCGGGGTCATCATATTTCTTCTGTTTTCCTCGTTCGGTGGAAAGAGGTGGAGGGAAACGTTCCCATGTTATCTAAAAATTTCATTCTATTCCCCTTTGGTTTCTATCAATTTTTTGGATTATAATTGGGAATTTGGGCTAAGAATATTGATTTTCACTATTTGTGCATGATTAGTAGTGACTGTGCACCAACCTAGGAAACCGTGCAATAAGAGATAGTAAAAACCACATCGTCTCTGCACTACTATTCACCTTGGCCCATGTAACTATGTGAAGCTTAACCTCTATGTATAATGATTTTCACGGTTAGCTCTTGGTTTCTTAAACTGTGTGGACTGACCATACAATCGTGCAAACTTTTTAAATTTTGGAGTCTTTTCGTATCGGCATGTGCTGAACAGTTAAGAGTGTTGGTTCTTATGGTTGGGAGACAAATCATGGGTATCACCTATGTTCTCTTGGAAAAAGTATAATTTTATATTATCCCTTATGCTGGGGAGACTGTTTCAGCCTCTCCCAATTAGTTTCATGTTTTTGTCACAGAAAATAAGTTTTCCTCAGTGGTGGAAAGTCCATATTGGGTCACCCCGTATTAGTAACTCCATTTTCACCTTGGTGTTTTCTTAGTTAGAGGTAGTCTCGTTCAAGGCCATATTTCCACCAATTATTTACGTGGGTAAATGTGGTATTGGAGTACACCCAATGGTTTTGTTTAAGTAAGGTTGTGGTAGAATTATTTGGGATTGTTGTTCATTTAAGGTTTTTTTTGAATCATCTGGTAGTGTTGAAGTGGTTTTTTTAGGTTTTAGTTTTAATATGCTTGATCATTTCAGGTAAGTGGGTATGTTTTGGTTGGGGAGATTATTATATTTATTTTTTTGATCAAATGGGGGTATTTTTCCTTTTGGAGGTGGGTGAAAATGTAGCAAGGGAGTCTGTCTCATGGTTTATCATTTGGGATTTGTTTTTAAATCTGGCGTTGTTGTGGATTTCTAGTGACAGACAGCTTTATGGTGGGGAGAATTTTCACAGCCTGATTTTTGATTTCCATCCTTTGTTTCAAAACCACTTTTGGTTCTTAGTTTTCTCTAGATATCTGGGTGTTCAAGGATTGGATTTTGGTGTCTCCTGTGTTCTTGATCATTGATCTTGGTCCTGGGGGTATACGATAGTATTGGGACACCACTTTTTTCAAATGGATGGTATGAGGTTGAGGTGGTTTGGAGTAGTATTTGTGAAACTCCTAGTGGCACACCTTGTGGGGTAAGTTGTTCGGTTGATTTGTACACTTTAGTATGATGAGTCATGGGGTGAAAAGGTGGTATTATTTTAGGGTTTTATTCCCTATATTGATGGCCTATTTTTTCCAACAGGTTTCCCCTTTGGAACCCCCTTAATATTTACGAGTTAGGAAACTTTTTGAGTGGACAGAAGGGGGCATGCGGTTTGGGCACACAGTTTGATAAACAATGGAAGCAAACTGTGCGGCCTTGTCCTGATAATTAAAATCATTTTGAAATTCCAAATTTACCATCCCGAGATTTATCCAAACTCTACCCTTTCTTCTCCCATTCGACCGTTGCAGCCATAGTATCCCCCAAGCCCCCCAAACCTCCCATAGAACTCATTTTTAGTGTCATTTGGATGTAGAAACTTCATATTATTATCAAGTAAGTGATTCTATCATTCATTTCTCTCTTTTTATTAGTGTTTCTTCCCTTATCCTTGAGGTTACTTGTGTCTAGCATGTAGGGTTTCTAACCTATAGTATTATTCTTATTTTTTTAGTCCAATATTCTGGTTTTAGTCTTGTTATACCTTCCTTAAGGAGTGACGGTGGTGCGGTTGGATTTTTTGCACAAAGATTCAAGGGTTTTCATTATTTTGGAAGGTGATTACATGGGTAATAAATTCTAAATGATTTATAATTGCTTAATTTCAGTTTTATCACTCTTCTTATTTATTATCCTTATTGTGAAATCTATTTTTGATGTCATTCGTTAAGCAAATGAATTTTGGTACCAATTTTGTGCTAAATCAGGTGTTTTTCATGTTTATTTAATGTTGTGCCAATTGGGTTTTTTATAACACAGGTAATAGGTTTATTAAAATGTTTGTGGTGCTGTAAATTATTTTTTGGTGAGCATGGGTAGGACATGGTGTTCAATGTGGTATTTTGAAAGGGATTTTTTGTAAATTGATTTCCAATTTTGTGGTAAAGTAGAAGTTTCACATGTCTATTTTATGTTATGCAAATGGGGTTGTTTATGAATCATGTGAGGGGTTTATATAAATTATTTGGGTTCGTAAAATTATATTTTTATGAGTATTGGTATGAACATGGTGTTCAATGTGGTGTTTTAAGGGATTTTGTGTGAAAGACATTGTTAAATTTTGTGAAGTTGTTTTATAAAAATTATGAAGGTTTTATTGCATGGTTTAAGTGGTGAAAATCATGCTAGATACTATTTTGAATTTATTATTACCATAACTGATATTTTTATGTAATAAGGGACTTTGTAATCATGTGATAATTGTTTGAGCATAATGAGGGAATCCCAGGTACCTAGGAGGGCAGATGTGTACTAGTACGACTAGTGAACTGGATGTGTTTTGTCCCTGATTCAATGAGAAAATGGATAATTAAAACTCTAACTAAACTATATTAATGATTATGGGGGACCACTAGGTTATGTTTAGGTCCCTACCAGTGGCTCATGCATGAGAACAAATTTTTCTACGGTTACTTTACACCGAGGTACGAGGTAAATGGGGCCTGAGACTACCTAGTGCCTTGGGGTGTTCCCGAGATTGGTTCTCATTGAATCTTGTTTAATTATATTTGGAATATGGTGGATTTTATGTAAAATAAAGTATCATACATATTTTACTTAAATTTTTTCAATCATGGATAAATTCTTTTTGAAAAACTATTTACATTTAAATGTTTCATTCTTTAGAAATTATTTCCAACCCTTCTTGGTTTTCAAAAAATGGAATGATTTTTAACATGTATTACTTAACCAATGGAATATATTGATGGTATCCTATTGTTATTAGGCTCACACCCTACCTACACCCATTGGATGTAAGTAGACTTAGTTTTCTTTGACACATGTGATGGTTGTTTGGGGTGTTAGTTCCCTTCCCTAGTGCAACATTGGGGAGACAACTCATGGGTGATGACCCCTTGTCATGTGGAGTGATTGGGGATATTTTTCAACTTCTTCCATGTGTATATAGATCTCTTTTATTGAATTTAAATCTATGTATTCTGTTCTGGTTTTTGAGTAAGTCTTGTTTGGAATGGAAATTTCAGATTTTTATTAATGGTTGTTTTTAATGTTTTATACTTTCATAAATTGGTAAATCATTCCCAAAAAATATTTATTGATACCTGGTCACTTGTACCATCTTATGGGGATATTGAACGTCCTTCTGGTCTTGTCATGGGCCGGGTGTGGCATTGGTTTTGATGTTTTCTAGATTTGTTTTTTGATAGGATGAAAGTATATCAGCAGAGACTAGCAGAGGTTCAATCCGCAAGAATGGTAGGGATGTGAGTATGAATAACTCGAATAGTGAAATGGACATGATATAGTCAGGGGTTCTAACTCATTATCTAATGGTATCTGGTATTTTTAAAAGACTAATGAAAGAATTTACTATGAATTCAGAGTGTAATACATTGAACAGGGAAGATTCTGGCCACGTTCGAAACAACTCTTCTTTGAGAGAGGTTTTGTTGGATGTGAGTAACATTCCTGTGACTATGGTGGAATACAAAGATGAGAATGTTAATAGAGAGGGAATGACTAAAATATTTGGACAATTTTTCCCAGCCAATGCAGCTTTATTTTTTGAGGTTTTACGGGTGGGTAGTGGTGTTGTTTCAAATGAATGTTTTCATGGGATTGTTAAGGATATGTTTCACCAAACCAAAACAAGAAATAAAAGCGGTACTAGCCTTGCGACCCAGACTCTAGTTATACTAAAAAATAGTTTTGAAATTCTATATGTAGATGGATGGAATATAGACCATCCATACATTCCCCCGGCCAATGATGAGGTTTGTGAAATGGAGACGAGTGAAGATGGAAACAATTTCTCTATTGGTGAGACTTCGAGTCTGAGGGGTAAATGGAAGTGGACCCACAAAGGAATGGATTACTCCTCGTTACCACCTCTAATGGTGACGTGATCAGACAAAAAGATAAGTTCCATGATATTGGATAGTGGGGCCGTTGACCAACAAAAGTTAGGTGGTGTTGGTAAACAAGCGTTGGACATGATTTTGAGTTCGTAAGAAGAGGCGGTCTAACATGTTCTTCTACTCAATACCAATGAAGAGGAAGTAACCAAAATGATGGGGAGGTCACTGTATGTGACTCTCAATGGGGAGGAAAACAAATTGATAGAAAAGTAGTATATGATCATTGTTGGGGGCATCAACAATGGGAAGATTGTCCTTGAGGAGTACATCCACTCATGGGATATGCTATCTTATGTGTTTGAAGATCTGATACTGGATGAACCAAACACTCAGGTAACATATTTATCATGGAAATTGTTTAGGGATATTGACACCGGTAGACTAAAAGTTTTACTTTAATGGGTCTTTCATCTCTTTTTGTGGTTTAACGTTTGATTTCTCACTTTTCCCTTAAAATTGTTTGAAATAATTAAAATTTAAATTTTATTCAGTCGGTCGGTTTCATGTCGAATATTCCCTCGAATATAGTTTCCTTTTCTAAAATCATAGGGTGTTACATCCTCCAACATAATAAATCAGATCCCAGAAATGCGAATGTTATCAAAGAAATCAAATGTTGGAAAATTTGAAATACCTTTTTTGTAATTCAATGTCGTAAAATATATTAACAAAACATCTTCTTGAATAAAGAGAATTGGATGTAAGAAGTT
Organism: Viscum album; assembly: GCA_963277665.1. Lineage (NCBI taxonomy): Eukaryota > Viridiplantae > Streptophyta > Magnoliopsida > Santalales > Viscaceae > Viscum > Viscum album. The sequence continues at coordinate 619,302,075 of OY728150.1, read as the reverse complement.
CATCTAAAATAATGCATAACTAGGGTTCCTAGTATGAAACATTTTTTAGAAAGTGAATATTTGGACATGACATAATTGTTTAAATAAATATATATACTGTTATATATCATTGATCTCAATAAAATTAATGTTTAAGGCAATGTTAAGGACCTCAAAACCATAAATTTGTGATGAGTTATGTGGCTATTAATTAAATCAGAAATGATTTTAATTGAATTTTCTATTATTCAATATTATTTTCATTGAGTTGAGGAACTAATTTACCATATAATTTATGTTCATAAAGAAATATACTTATTCAATGAGTATAATTTCATCATTTTATCAATTTCCCCTACAATCTCATCTTTTCATCTAAACAGTCACTATTAAAGAAGAATTTTTCCTGCCCAAAAAACTAAAATATTATTTTAAAGGACTACATAATCCTATATGGAATAAAAAAATATTACCCTATCTTCATACATTAAACAAAAAAATATTTAACGTATGGTAAGGTAATTCAAAAAATGAATAAGCATATATATTGTTCAATAATACATGAATCTCCAAAATTCAACCTTAACACACAGAATTCATATTAAATCATTTTATATATAAATGAAGATGTATCCCAAATAACCTAAATAATATCAATATTAATTATTATTTTAAACCACAATGGTTATATGATAGAAATCATCTTAAAATATTCTACAATATTTTGATCTTTTTCTGAAATAACATTAATCAATTATTTCCTAAATCAATTTTCATTCCCCTGATTATTTATATGATAAAACACATGTTCCCATAATTAAATTAATATCAAATATCATATAAACCAAAATGGTTCTCAATTACCTAAAAATTTAGTATATAAAAACTAAATTCATACATTATAATAAACCAAAGATTTACATATACATCCTAAGGATAAATATCTCTAAAAAATTCATTAATATATTTAACATCTCATATGTTTAAACATCAGTAATGGCATATAATAATTTGAACTTATGATCAGCCTTAATAATATAGTATTGTGATGGAATCCATCACTCTATATATAACTTCACATGAAAACATACTAATATAAAATGTTATCTAAACCCTCCTTTAATACCAACTATAATAGCCTCAAACCTGCACTCCCAGACCATTACCAAAATAATAAAAATCACATTTGTAGATTTGATAACAATGGAGGTGACCCAATTTTCACAATAAAAGATATAGAAAATAAAAAAGAAATATTGGATCACATTTAATCCCAAGACCATTTAGGATTATAATTTTATATAATTACAAAAAAAAATATAACTTAAATAATAAACATGTATTTAAATTTTCATTGCCACAACTTAACCCAACATTTTTTATTTCACATTATGTATTCATAATAATCCATAGGGAACACATCTATTAATAATTAAATGAAAAACAATACTAATTGAATATAGAATTGAAAAAATAAAAAATTTGATACCAATCATTCATTAAGGGTAAACATATTAACTGACTATTGAATGTCATCAATGATTATAAGATGATCATAAGGGTATAATGACATTATTGAAGTGCATGAGAAATAACAAAATATTAATAATAACCTTAAATTACTGGAGCCTCATAAATGATAACATTTTATAATTCATCCAAAAAGGAAACAATATTAAAAAATAATAATCATGATCCAAGTTATATAAATATTGGTCAATGGAAACATTTATACCCCGTAAAAGTATAATGAAAATTTATTGGTATATTGGAGAATAATCTTTATACAAAAGTTATAGATCTCTTACAACACCCTTAAAAATGTAATTACCATAATAACAACTTCAACATAATTCTATGTAGATCATAATCATTACCAAATTCATTAGAGAGCTATATGGGTGCACCCATCATATAAGCTATATAGCGCTCACCCAATACAATATGGGAACACACATCATATAAGCTATATCAGGACCACCCCAAACTATATACGAACACCCATCATATAAGTGATACTATGGTCACCTGACAGTATCATGGAACACCCATCATATATGAAATATTGGGATAAACATGAACTATCTGTCCTCAACCATTCTATATAATTTATAAGATCCATAACAGGAATAAAGTATACAGATTTCAAAATTCATCAAGAATGCATTGAAACAACCATTATACTTTTAATAACATGTTTAACCCATTGGAAATATATGTGTTTCAAAAAGGAATCATTTAAACTGGGTTATCCCATGGAAATAAAATTGGTTCCACAAAAATATAATTGAAATGGGATAATCATATTGGAAGAAAAAGGTTTATTAACAATCCCTTTTGAAACAAGACTTACCCATATAAAAGTAAATAGTTTAATAAAAATCTCCTTGAAGCAATATTAATCCATCCAGAGAATGAATGATAAAGGTAGTATTAAAAAAATTTCTTATTGGAGGATAAGTTACAATAAAAGTTTTTGATGACAATGAATTAAAAGAACAATTAATTATGATTAATGTTTTTTCGGAAATATAAACCTCTAATTTTGAAATGAATATTTCGTTCTAAAAATTCACAAAAAAAAATCAGAAAAAAAAAATTGTTCAAAGAAAAATCGGTTATATATAAGTGAAACATCAAGTAAAATAATAGAGATATAATCTGTAAAATACATTAATTTCATAAATTTTAAAAATAATCATACTTTTCCAAACATTTTGAAAAAGTGAGTAAACAATGACCCATTTTGAAAAGTTGAAATAATTGACTTTTCAATATTTTTTTTAAAAAATAACGTAAAATTGCCTTAGAAAATAGTTTATTTTTAAAAGGGAATATATTTTAAGAAAACTAATAAAATATGGATATTGAAGATAAAGATAGCCGATCTAATAGAAAACATAGGATCTATATCACTTATAATTTAAATTCTGACATTTTATTAATCAATAAAGGAGGAAATGGGAATAAAACATGTGAAAAAATTCTCAACTTCAGGATAATTAAACTGAATTTTTTAATAAATAAAATAGAATATAACTTCCTCTAATATAATCTTTATCTTAAACAAACCTGAATGAAAAGATATTGTTATATAAAGCCTTTTCCACTATATTAAAATATTAAAACGTAAGAACAATGAAAGAAAAATATCAAATGAAACATTAGATAGTAATAAAATAAGAAATTTCATGATATAAAATTTATAAACATGAATTATATAAACTGCATAGAATAATATAGTGTTTAACATTACAATATACCTCAATAAAGAGATATTTAGATGATGTCACTAACATATTTAGTACAATATGTATAAAACCCCATGAAAATAGAGTAACTCATATGGATTTTTAAATCATAATAATTTTCTTGAAAGGAATAATAAAAAACATAATTTTAATATATACACCACAAGATAAAAAAACATGTGGTGCATGTGGAATAAGTCTCACAAAAGTAAATGAGAGTTGATAAAACCTTTACTTTGAGTCTAGACATTCCATGCATATTCATTATCTCATATATGATAAGAATATATGAAATATTTAATTTTATAATAAACTTTTACAAGATTAAAAACATTTACATAAATCCTTTATTTTATTATATTTTATAATTACATATTTTAATAACTAATATGTTAAGTCCATGTCAGGTGTTTTTAGGACACTGAATTCATTATTTAAAAACAAATTTAGTGTGATGAATGTGGTAAAATAGATCATTATATTACCATATTAAGAATAATAATAATGATATAAGTATTATATTTATTATTCAATTTTACATTAAAACCAATCAAAAAATTGGTTTTGAAAATTGAACTATGTTACGGTCATGGGGACGGTAGGCCGTATGTATGCATGTGTAATTATTATATTATCAATCCTCATTATAGAGTGAAGGAATGTATAATTTTATCATTAAATAATTATAATAATTTCATTAATATATTATTATTTCATCACATATACATACATATTGTTGGTCGGAGTGGATACTCAAGAGGGGGGGGGGGTGGTGAATTGAGTTCCAATTAAAATTTTTGTTAAAATATTGTCTATTTAAAATCCCACAATTTATAAAACAAGTTAAACTGTAGTGAATCTATACAGAGTATAAATGTTCAATCAATTTCTCAAAGATTTATTAGGTCTCTGTTAACATAACTTGAAGATTAAATTAACTTTTGAAACTAACATACTGGTTTACAATATGTATAGAAACTTGCTAATTTAACTATCAAAGTAGCCTGAAAATAGTTTTGTATTTCAAAGTAATATCAGGGTAATATAAAAGATATATGTAGTATACTTTAAACTTAAACTAAAGATGCACAGTAGATATAACAAGAGGTTCAGTCTCAAGCCGAGACTTAGTCCTCTCAAATTTATATAAATTTGATCCGCACCCTGGATCGGGGTTAACAAAAGTTTACAAAACTATCCAGGCCACAAAGGGACCTCTACCACAGTTCTTCGTGGGAAACAAAAAAAAATACAAGGCCACACAAGGACCTCTTCCACAGTTGACGTGGGTAAAAAAGAGTTAAGAGTTTTGGAGTGAGGATTTTGATATCCTCCAGTTCAGTGCAGGAGACAGTGTGTGTGTAAGATATACATAGTACACCCCATTGCTCGAATGAAAATAAAAAAAATCACATTGAGAGAACAGATAAGAGTTTAGAAATCTCTAGTGATTAGCAATGCTGTTCTGGACTCGTTGGATTCAGCAGAAATGCTTCAGAGTCCTTCTCTGGTTTTTCTATTGAAAAACAGAGTGTCGTAGTTCAGCTTGTGTTCTACAGAAGTGAAAATTATCTATTGATTCTCTGTGTGTTCCTCAGTGGTGTTGGATTTCACTCATGAGAGTTCTTTGAAAGTCTTGCAATCTCTTTCTTTCTCGGGATTGTTCTTATGATTCAACACAGTGCTCTCAGGTGTATATAAGTTCTTCTTGTTGTATTGTCACGCTTTTGTTTTCATGTGTACTGTATCTCAATCTCCCTTATATTCCAAAAGTTCTGGTAGTATAAATGATTCCCTTATCATAGGTACGAGATACGGTTCCCTGAAATGCCAACAACTATCATTAAATAACATTAATTGCATTAAAAACATCAAATATGATTGTTATCATTATTTAAATAATATTGACAAAAGTTAAGAAAATGTGTCACGGTGATTATGTAAATAGTGTCTTCTTCACGGTATGGTCTTCACAGTATGTGGTTCACGGTATGTGCTTCACGATATGTGGTCATGGTATGTGCTTCATGGTGTCTGGGTCATAGTTTGTCCTTCACGGTGTCTAGGTCACGGTTTGTCCTTCACAGTGTCTGGGTCACGGTTTGTCCTTCATGGTGTCTGGGTCACGGTGTGTCCTTCACGGTGTCTGTCTGACTATGACTGTGTCTTGTACACAGTCTGTCTTACTATGTCAAACATCATGGTGTCCCTATACTTAGACAAATATCAGTATTTAGATTTAGACAGTAATATGCAGAATATAGATTAGTCTTAATCATTAGAGAGTAAGAGAAGTTTAATCATAAATTCTTGATAATATAAGTGAGATTTGTGATTATTCAGACGACTTGTAAATAATAAAGAGAGTAATTAACATCCATAAGATTTGTTATCATTAAAACGTGATGTGTAGTTATTATTGAGATTGAAGAGCATTATCAAGATGTGTAATTAATATTGAGATTAATTAACAGTAATAGAATTTGTGATCATTAAAACACGATTAATACATGAGGAGTCCAACACACACACACACACACACATATATATATATATCTCATTTTTTTTATGTGGTGATGAAAAAATAATCACATAACTTGGTGGAGGACGTAGTCAACCTGTACATGAACGACATTATAATTTTTCAGATTAAGAATAAAAATAATATATTATATATTTATAATTATAAACATGTCAAGGGTATACTTTTTATTAAAATTTATTAATATATATTCATTAAATTTAACATTATTACCATGTATGTAAAAGTTTAGTGAAAAAAAGAATCATGTCACCTCAAAAGGTGGTAGTCCTACGCACACACAAGCCACATTATATTATCCCCCATGGAATGGAATGTAAGAATATAAATTTGAAATAATAATTCCAAAATTATATATATGTTTTATATATAAGATATATAGTTTAAAATCAACCATTAAAGCAATTCTAGGGAGGTAATGGTGGAAAATGATTGACATCGGTTCGTGATGTGATAGTCCACCGTACAAAAGTATGATAATTTTGTATTCAATTTGATAGAATGGGACATGGATTTTGGTTATTAAATTTATATAATAACATCTAAGTATATTTTAGTTATGTTTGTTGTTATATTATTATAATTTAATGATATATGAATTTAGTGTAAGAAAAAGAAAAATAAAGTCAGTTGGTTAAGCAAAATATCATTTCCTCAGGAAACCTGCTTAGGTAAGCACAAAAAGAATCATAATATGGATTTATTTTTAAAATTTTGGTTCTAAAATATGGGAAGGGATTTAAGGAAGAGAGTGTTCATGGAATGTGAATTAAAAAGGACCTTCAATTTGTGATTGGGAGAGGATAGTCAGTGTCCTTTTATAAGTGGCGTGAGTGGAACAGTTGTAATTTTTGAAATGAATAAGATTTTGCCTTTTGTTCACATTTAAAAATATCTAAAAATGGATCATTCTTGAGACTCAGTCAATAAATGTTTTAAATATGTTGATATAATATATTTTTTTAATTTTTTGATGGTCAATTTCATAATAACCTTTTTCTTTATTACTGATTAATAAAATATTTAATTAAATAAATTTACACTAAATACAACCTGAAAGATTGATAATTCTATTGTCTTTGGGAATTAAGTACATTTATTTACAATATTAAACATTAATTAAAATATATTTATTGAATACATCTTTAACAATCTTGAGTTCAAAACTTCATTTGGTAACCTGGGGAAATACATAAGAATTGGGTGAGCCATAATATCTAATAAGGGAATAAAAATGTAATAACATGAATATAATAATATTTGTTACAAAATTAATTTCAATTAGGCATAAAAGAACATGAATAATAAGAAATGATTCATCTTCATATTCATAATATGGGAAATGTGTCAACAATGTAAAACATCCCATCATAAACAGAGGTCAATGCAAAATAACTGAGACTTCATTGTGGAAAAATTCCATAAATTAATTATGTACACCCCTTTCCCAAAATGATGTATCATGATACTAAACATTACTTAATGGATTGGGGAACTATATAATTCTTTGTCCACCCATTACATTAATTTCATTCTCATGCTTATGTGTTCCACATAGATAATAATGCATAGATTCATTCATCGTCATAATTCACTACATGATAAATTAGTGTGTAAAAAATACATGTAATTCCAAAATAATAATTTATATTTTCATACAAGTTAACACCCTTGATATGAAATGGGAATGGTATTAACTATATAATTAGTTTGGTATAGAAAATTGTGGTAAAAATTTCACTACAAAAAGATTGTCACGTAAAAATTCATAAAATGGGTTGATGAGAGGGAATTTGGTCTCTCATAATTTGAAAAAAAAATTGGATAGTAATAGGTACATTTATGGTAATGTCCATACATTTATAATATGAAAAATAAGGCATATGAAAATAAATAATCTTGAAAAGAATAGAAAAGAGTGGATGCTTACGATATTCTGGTGTAGTAAAGGGTGTACATGGGAGGTATTAATGAGATAGAATGGGGTATCACATCGTTTATAAATAAAAAGTGTGTTATGGGGGATGTTCAAAACCATACCCTAGAATTTTTAATTGAAAATAAAATGTCATAACAAGATAATAAAACAAGGATAATGATGAGAATGGAAAGAATCTTTACTTGAGTGTGTAGCTCTAAAATCATGAAAAGGGGCCTCTTTAAAACTTGGGGTTCCCTGGGAGGATTATAGAGAGGGGAGGGAAGTGTAAGGAAATTCTACAAGTATTTTTAATTAAGATAATTGGGATCATGGATGGTTTTATGTAGGAAATTAGAGGGTAATTCATTAATATTTCCCAAACATAGGTTTTGGACTCTATATAATAATGTATTCAAAACAAAAATCCTTCACATGGTTTTTTCCCATAGTTTTTTCCAAAGTGGAAATGTTTCAATTATTTTATTAAGAAAAGGTCTGAACATATTAAAATATAGACCATGCTTATGTGGAGGTGAGCCACTCATTAAAATAAATGAATTTAGAATCATACAATATATTATATATTTTGGAGGATCCGTAAAGGCATTATAAAATTAATCATATAAATTTAAAATCATATTATATTAATTTTAAAACATATATTTGTCTTAGGATATAAATTATATTATTTATTGCATCATTTTGGGTCATTCTGATGTCATAAAACACACTGTATATTTATATAGTATTATGATTTTACCCCAAAAATTCAATTGTATCAGAAAATTATGATGAATTAACCATTGTAAAATTTAAAAGTTATGATTCCAAAAATAATATTTATTTTATCTAATTAATTTTATAAATATTTTCATTTTCACTTTTAAAATAATAATTGATATGTATTGAAAAATGTTGGGTTTTTGACAATAATTATTTTTGAACCCTTATAAAAATTACACTTCAATTCATAAAAATTATATGACTATTTATAATTAATAAACCTTATTTAATAATAAAATTTTATTAAAATGATATTGATTTCAAATATCTATTAATTCATCAAAAATAAATACCTTAGTTATGTTTGAATATTACCTGAAAATACAATTTTTGTTTAATCAAATCAAAATCAAAATCAATTATAAAGAAACAATAAAAAATTAAAATGAATTAATTATTATATAAAATATAAATTTTAGTATTAGTTTTTTCTTGATACATATCCCTTTATTACACATGTGCATTCCATTACGGTAAGGTGTGTGATCGTCATACTTTTATGGTGTCGTTTGGAAAACATGGTTTGAGTTGTGATCTCAATGATATTGAACTTCTCTTGTAAATGGTTTAGTTCATGGTTAAGTTGTTGGATCTCAGTGTGGACATGGTCATGGGAAAATCCCATAAATTCTATCAACCATAGATGCTCTAATAAATTGTATTCATAGGTCATGATTCTACTAATTGAGGCCATAAATTCCTTTATCTGATTCAATTGGATTTTTTAAAATCCCTATATTTATTCTAATCTATATGATCACTAGTCATAAACAATATTAAAAATGAAAAATATAAATAGTGGTATTTTTAATCTAATTAGATATAATAGTACAAAATAAGTTCAAGTTTTTCCTATAACTATATTATATAATTAAACATAAATTCTTAAGGGGATTTTATTTATAACATTCTAGGACATTACAATCTTTCCCCCTTGAGAAATTTCACCCTAAAAATTTTCATTTCAACCCATTCAAACATATTACGGTATTTCTATCTCATCATATCCTCCAGTTCCCATGTTTCTTCATTATGCTTTTGGTTTCTCCACAACACTTTGACAAAGTGATTTGTCTAATTTCATAGAACATTTTCTATATGATCTAAGATCATCACCATATGCTCCTCATAAGAAAGATCGTTATCCAATGGTAGCACCTATTTACTAAGTAAATGTGAGGGGTATGGTATGTACTTCCAAAAGAGTGATATATGGAATACATCCTGAACTTGAGATAGGTTTTGTGGGAGTGCAAGTCGCTAGTCCACCACTCCTATACTTTCCAGGATCTCAAAGGTGTCGGTATATCTTGGACTTAGCTTTACCTTCTTCTCAAATCTCATAAATTTATTCCATTGATATATGCATCGGAAAATAATGTCTCTGGCATCATATTCTAGGTCTTGTCGGTGATTTTTAGAATATATCATTTTTTCAAATCTGAGCATCCATGATGTACTTTTGAATGGTTTTAAACCGTTCCACCATTTCCTAGACCATTTCAGGACCTAGTAGTTTTTATTCCACAAATTAATCCTCGCATGTAGTTTTCATGAACCTCTCCCTATAAAGGCCTTCATAGGTATAAATTTGGATTCTTCAATGTAAACTATTGTTGTAAGATAACTCGAAAAAAGGAAGTTGTTGATCCCATCCTCCATTGAAGTAAATTGATTATGTTCCCAACATTTCCTCAAGTGTGTGGATAGTACGCTATGATTATCCATCAGTTTGAGGAAGATATGTTGGGCTGAAGTTAGAATTAGTATTTAGATCACGTTGAAGAATTTTCTAGAACTAATGGGCGAATCTTTGATATCAATTATATATAATAGATAGGGTTAATCCATAAATCATGACCCCTTACTTGATGTATATTCATGCAATTTGATTCAATGAGAATTCTTATTGTATCATAATTATTTGTGCATTCATTGGATAATGATACACCATACCCCATATAACATTATTCCTTCTTGATTTCTTTCGAAGATCAGTGAAAATGTACATGGTTATTTATACCATTTCCATGTATTTATGGGTAATGGTTGCATCATCCATTTGGATATTTTACATTCTACTTTCACTTGAGAACATACAAGAAATCTTGATTTATATTCTGTTATATTCTACTTCATATATTCCCACCAATAGAGTTCTCAGAGATCTTGATTCAACTTTGTGCTTCCAAGGAGGATAGAGAAGGTTGAGCTATGTAAATCATCCAAAAACTCCTTCTATAACTCAAGATTTGAGGGTACAAATAGTCGAGACCCAAATCATGCAACACATTCATAATTAACATTGATCATCAAGTATTTCCATTTCAATATAGCTTTCACATTCATTTGAATTCCCACTCCAACATTAGATAACCCTTTAACATCTCCAAAAGAGACGGTTGGTCAATAATTTTTGAATGGATTGATGTTGTTTCTTACTTGATGATTCCCATTTCTATCCTCTTAAATTCAAAAAATATTGCATCATTGTCAATTCTCATCAATCAAAAAATTGTTGGATCCTTTATACTTTGAGAATCTACCAATTTATTGGTTTTCCTTGGATAGTAGTGAATAGAGAAGTCATTGTCTTTGATTATCTTTAACCATATTCCTTGGTAATTTTTCATCTATCTCTATCTTAATATTTACATGAGACTTTTGTGATCTGTATTTATTTCATACTTCCCCTAAAATATATATGCCACCAAATTATTAGAAGTAAAATCTATATAGACAACTCCAGATAATGTTTTCAGTAGTTCGGTTCACCAACATTCAACTGCACTAGAACAAAGGCAACAACATTTTCATTTCTCATCAACACACATATCATACCCTTCTTCGAAGAATCACTAAATACCATGAAAATTTATCCACTTGTTAGAAGTGTGAGCATAGACAAGGTGATAAGACTCCTTTTCAAATCCATTATGCTTTCTCCACATTCATCATTCTATGAAAGAATGAATCCCTTCTGAGTTAGTTTGTTAAGTGGGTTTGAAAATTGTGAGAATTTTTTTATGAATCAGTGATAAAACCCAGCTAACACAATGAAACTATAGATATTTTTCACAGATGATGGACTTTTCCATCCTTAAATAGATTTTATTTTATACAATTCTATATAAATACCCTTACTTGTGATGATATTCACTATTAAAGATACATCATTCTAAAAGAACTCACATTTTTTTATTTGGCCTAAAGTTTTTAATATTTCATTGTCTTTAACAGAGTACTTGAATGCTCATCACACTCTTCCTTACTTTTGATTTATATTAGAATATCATCTATAAATACCACCACCAATTTTTTAATGTAATCTCTAAATAATCTATTCATCAATTCCATGAATATTTATGGAGAATTAGTGACACTTAATGGAATCAATATTAATTCATAGTGCTTATACCTTGTATGAAAAGTAGTCTTGCAGATATTTTCCTTCTTCTCCCTAATTTGGTTACAACTCAGCAATAGATCCACCTTGAAAAAGTACGGTACTCCACATAAAGGATCAAACAAGTCATCAATCCATGTAAGATGATACATATTATTTATCTGGATCTTGTGGAGATCATGATAATCATTGAAAATAAACATTGACCCATCATTCTTCTTAATGAATAGGACTGGTGCACCCCATGGTGAAGCACATTGGCATATGAATCCTTTTCATGGATTCTCCTATAGTATTTTATTCATCTCCTCATGTTCCACAACATCCATTTTATATATATTCTTGGATAATGGTAACACCCCAGTTATAAGCTCTATTGAAAATTCAATATCTCGGTTGTGAGGAAGACCAAGTAATTACACATGAATCACATGAGCATATTCCGTCACAATTACCATGTATTAAAGGATTGTCTTTTCCTTAGACTCAATCATTTGACCGAGATATTGTTGCTCATAGAGAAATAATATCCATAATTTAAATGATGGTACTAAAGAATATTCATCCTTCTATGTGCATTTGTAAATAATATTAGAATGATTCGTAGTATAGAGTGATTTAATTCTTGTGGAAATTTATGTTGGATCAATATAGGGAAATCCATTCGATGCCCAGAATTGTCTCAAATTCAACAAGAGGGAGTATGAAATGTTTATCTTTGAAAATAATCCCATAATAATTGATAGGGGATGAGTTATATACATGGGATGAAATAATATCCCTATTTTCCTTTTTCACGGATAACACCACTTCAATTATTTGTGATGGTCTTTGAACATTTTTAATAAACTTTCATGTTATGAAGGAATGTGTAGAACCAGAATAAAAAAGTATGTTACCTATTTTTTTTGGCATATATATACATATATATTATACTTATTGATTATAAAATTATTAAAACAAACAGCAGCTCCGGACTCAGCCGGGTCAGAAATAATGACACTGCCACCCGCACAGACAACAGATTCAAGCGATAGTTCGTCCTCCATGCCAGAAAAAAATATAGTCAAGCGGGGGCGGATAATCTGACCGTCGACAGAATTGGTTGGCAGATAACACAAAACAGCCACCCTCCAGAGCAATGTGAGTCATGGATGCTTGCCAAGTATTCCTGGCATCAGCAATGGGCGCGCAGTATATTTCAACACCTTTAGCATACAAGGCAGTCCTGAGAAGAGGCATTCTATTTTCCCAGCAAATGGCAGCACCTATTTTGCCAACCGGTGTTTCAAAAACAGGAATGGTGGATCCATCTCCAAACCCCCAAATTATATGCTCCAGTGAAGTCGGCAGAACTTTCCGGTGTTTCCCAAGATACTGACCTTGAGAGTCGAAAAACACTACCGTGCAGTATAGGGTATATCCATCTCTTTCAATCACATCCATCACCAAATGTACCTTATATTTTCCAGCCATGGCAGCTAACCGGTCAACTTCAGGACCTAGAGTCCCCAGAGTATCGTGGAAGATGGTGGTGGCTTGTACAACGGTGGCCCAGACCGTCGGGGTGGAGGGATCGGTGGCCATGTCGACTTACGCGACCAATGGCTTCTCGTATGATTGAGCGCCATGCGTGTATCTTTAGCTGCCCGTTTCTTCTCCGTTGTTCCGCGGCCACGGCGCTAGTAGAGATAGCCAAAGGGCTGCAGGTGGAAGGAGAAGGCTCCGGAGTGCAGCAACAAGAGAACGCTGCCTGGTCTGAGTAAAATTGGACAATGAGATCATGCCACGAATAACTGTTTCCTTTGTGAGGCCTGTTTCCTTTGTTAGGTAGCAGCCTGATGGCGGCTGCAGTTGAATGTTATCTATTATTGAATGAATAACTAGTGTACTAATCACCACCTCGTTGTTAGGATCCATTTTGATAGTTGTGATGGAAACAGATCTCCCTCTCTTCCGTGGAGGTTTTTGGCTGTTAGTGATAATCCTTAGCTTACGACATTGGTTCGAAAAGTTCCATGGTTCCTTACAATTATAGCCATTAACCATATGTTGAGGGTTAACTGGAGAATTGATTTCCTCCATTGTAGTAGCATGTTTTTTCGGCCAAAAATCACTAGCTAGGTTTTCTTCCATCCCTCACCTAAATCATTTCCCCATCCACTTTAGGAAATTTATAGGGTAATTATTTCCGATCCATTGGAAAGTGAGATATTGAAATTTATTGGGACTGTTAATTCTCTCTATTAGACTTCCAAATTATTTTCCACTTTATATATCGTATCCCCATGATACCCCTAATATTCAAAAATAATTCATGGTGGACAATGTCTCATAAAGGAATTAGGTACACCCCTTTCCCAGCATGACGTATCATGATACAAAACATTTCCTATTGCATTGGAGTGCTCTATAATTTCTGGATCACCTGTCACTTTCATTTAATTCTTAGGCTAAGTGTGCTAACTGAAAATTAATATTTTTATTTTCCGAACAGTTTTGAGGAAAAAGTGAGAAACCAACAAAACACTTTTGAGGAAAAGTGGTAAGCTAAGTGTGCCACATAGATCATAAAACATGGGGTCATTAATCATAATAATTTATTCAATGATCAAGGAGTGTGAAATATATACATTTAATTCCCAAATTAAAATGTATATGTGTATAAAAGTGAACAACCTTGATAGGAAATGATTCTAGTATTCACTACACAATTTCTTAGGTATTTGAAATCACGGTGAAAATTCGACATTATAACAAAATCACATAAAAATTCAAAAAATTGGTTGATGAGAGTGAAATTGTTTATTCATCATTTGGACATGAAGTCGAATGTAATAGGCAAATGTAATCACATTTCCACATAAATATAATTATAGAAATATGAAAAATGATAATTATTATACTTTGAAGAAAAAAAAAGAAATAATGCTTATTAAATTTATGCTTGGTAATGGGTGTTCATGGGAGGAATTAATGAGAGATAAATGGGTATATAATCATTTATAAATAATAATTAACCTATGGTGGAGGTAAAAAAACCATACCCCATCATTATTAATTGAAAATAAAATAGAATAACAAGATAAATATACATAGAAAACGGTGAGAAAGAAAAGAACCCATACTTGATTGTGTGGCTCCAAAAACATGAAAATGGCCATTTTGTGATTTTGGGGAACATTGAGAGGATTTTAGAGAGGGGATTATAGATTAGGGATGTGATATTGTGATTTTGAGTGAATATATGTGGTATATTGGTTGGGATTATATTGGAAATGATAGGTTAAGTATTTAATATTTCACATGGTTTTGGACTCTATATAATACAATATTCAAAACAACAAACCTTCATGAGGTTTCTCCCCATGGTTTTTTACAAAGTGGGGAGGTTTTCAATATTTTTTAAGGGAAAGGGACGAACATATTAAAATATTACAATTTCGTATATGGAGGTGAGACACTCTTTTCAAGAAGTGAATTTAAAATCTATAAATATGTTATATATTTAGGAGGATTAATAATGGAATTATAAAATTAATTAAGTAATATTTAAACCATATTACTTTATGGGTAAAAATATATATGGCTGATTATTCCCATTATATTATTTATTATATCATTTTTGGGTCATTATGATTTAATAAAAATCATGGTAAATTTATACGGTGTTTAATTTTTACCTGAAAAATATTCCACCTCAAAAAATTATAAAAAATTAACCAATTAATAATTTAGAAGTTTTGAATCCAAAAATAATATTTATATTATAAATATAATTTTATAAATATATAAATTTTCACTTTTAAAATAACATTCTATACGCATGCAAAATGATGTGTTTTTTATAATAATTGTTTTTGAACCCTTAGAAAAACTACATTTCACTTCATAAAAATTATATGCGCATTTATAATTGACAAACCTTATTTAATGATAAAAGATTTATGAAATAATATTTATTTAAAATATCCATTAATTCATAAAAATAAATCCCTTAATTGAATTTTAATAATACCGTAAAATATAATTTCTCTTTAACTGAATCAAAATAAAAAATCATTTAAAAAGTAACACTAAAAAATAAAATAATTTCATTATTCTATATAATATACATATTCATATTATTATGGTCTTGATAAATATACCTTTATTACATTTTTTGTACTCCCTAATAGAAAGATGTGTGATGTTCAGACTTTCATAAGGCCATTCGGCGAACATGGTTTTGGTCGTGATCTCAATGAGCTTGATCTTATCCCATTAATGTTTTCACTCATGCATCAGTTGTTGGATCTTAGCCTAGGGTTTGTCAAGGGAAAATCCCAAAGATGTTATATCCCTTGGAATCTCTGATCAATGTTCTTAATAGGGCATAATTCCACTATTTTGGTACATTACTTCCTTTTCCTAGTTAAATAGATTTGTTAAAATCCCTATATTTATACTAATTATGTGATCACGGCTCAACAACTATGTAAACATTGGTAAATATTCTTAAATGTCTTTTGAATCCAATTGGATTTAATAAACCAAAATAAATTCATCTATTTTCCATAATAATATTACATTATAAAAGATTAAATCTTAATGAAATTTTATTTATAATAATTTGGGATGTTATATTTTTTACCAGTATCATTTTATTTCATACCCTAGTACACTCATTTCAACCTTACCCATTGTAATTAATTTTTATTGTTTTCACTGCCCATTTTGGTCAAAAAGTAAGATAACCTTATTAAATAATATAAATTACCCTGAATCAAAATATTTTAACCATTTTACCAAATTCCATTTACATATTAAAGAAAAAAAATAAATTTAAAATCAAACCTACAGATTTGGGGGAAAACGATTTTTCAGGAAGTGTATTTTTCATGAAAAGAGGCTTTTAAGTAAACTACATGACTAAAAAAAATTAATGTATGAATATATATTACTATTTATTGATATATAATATTTAAATTTCATTTCAAATACTCTTCTTTAGCTATTATGTTATATCATTTAAAAGGATAAACATTATGCAAAATAGAAACGTTTTCATAAAAAACCATTTTTAAACCCAAAATTAAAATTATATTGAAATAATATATAATTTCGAATCATTATTAGATATGTGGATTAGATATAACTATTGAATACTTATATTTATTTGATTCATATTCAAAAATTAATCTAACTTTTATGTTACCTAATTTATTGAATTGAAATGAAAATGTAAAAATATCCGTATTTATCATTATTCAATGAAAAAACAGCATTTTTTAAAAAATCCCAAATTTTCACCATAGGTTAATTTTTTTTATGATTTCCAAAATGAATATAATTTTACCAAATGAATTTTCATTAATTTGCCAAAAATTATTTCTAATATTTTGTCAATAAAATTAATAAAAAAATCGAATAAAATATATTTTGGTTGAATAAAATTAATTTTAAAAAAGATTTTGTATATTATTTAATAATATATTATAAATTATTTATATATATATTAATATTTATCATATATTATTTAAAATTACACATAAACACCAATTTAATGGCCACGTTATAACATTTATATATTTCACGAATCGTTCAAGGAATGGGTTGCTTGTTGAATGCGCTATCGACCATAGTTTTATTTTCTAAAATCATGGGGAATTACATAAAGATAATATTGATCATTAGTAGTGATATATCCATGGATATCCTCTTGGCTATTGTTTTTTAAAAGTGAGATTATCCTATTATTCAAAATATGTATGACCATCTCACCCTGGTCTAGCTCCTCCATGTTGATTACTGCATTAGCTAGAGAAAAAACACAAGAATTTTATGAATATAAGACAAGTTTAGGATTCATCATGAAGGGTAACTACACAATCAAATCTTGGACAAAGTTAGAAACATAAAATAACAGATCCTTTATAATGGTGCATTCACTAGTTATTTTTTAATCATCTATTTTGAATCTCCTTCAATTTTGAGTTGAGAAATAATTATCTATTGTGATATATCCAAATTAAGAATGAGGCATTAGTATTTTTACTAATTTTTGGTTCCAAACTCGAATGGGTGAAATGAATACCAAAATACATCCTTATATGGGGAAAAACATAATTCTTAAGCCATATTTGTTATATTATTTTTTTTCCTTTTTTGTTCCTGATGGGACTCAAGAAGAACCAACAAAGTATATGTCCCAGGCTTGAGATGTGTCATATATGAAGATGAATTACTCATTAGGGAGATATTTGGTTAACAAACCACTCACAAGAGTCGTGTGGAGGACCCTAGAACACCGAAAGAGGGGAGGGGTGAATCATTGTGACAACTTTTTCTTTTCAAGTGACAGATCTTGTTACAACATTGGTAGGAACACGTTAAACCTATATTATGGTAATTTATAGTAATTAAAACATTCACAAGAATCAATACTACATAGAAATTATACTTAGTTCACTATTAATGGCTAGTCCAAGGAGAATACACTGAAAGTGTGAGAGTTGTACCAAAATCCACTATTCTTCATTATTTCTGGAATACAAAATTTTAGACACAATCCATTTGTGATAGGTAAAATACATTTACTGTATTTTAGGGATGACACATTGCATTACCAAGAACAATTCCATCCACTCCCCCTAGATCACCGATTTGATAGAAGTCAAACTCAGTTTCTTGACATGAAGGTCGCTTCAATATATTGGAATTAAATTATGTGTCCCTGTCTTATCATGTGACTCTGCATTCATAGAATACATGAGTTAATGTTCATTGATATACCTATTCCCTAGAAAAACATCTATTCAAAATAGATTTTCATGAATCTCCGTCACGAAGCTCACTTCCATTGTAAAGCTCCTTGCCTTCACAGAACAAAATGCCTTCATGAAGCACCCCTTCCTTCATGAAATGAACTCATTTTTTATGCTGACTGAGTCAATAATGAATACATTATCACCAGGATGCATATTTTAATCAAAAATCATTATCATTATTCCAGAAAAATAGTCTACTCCTGATTCTTAATATAACATAAATATCTGGATTGACGATGATCCCATAGCTTCATGAAATCAGATCATTTGTGTATTTTCCTTCAAAAATGCTTGAGAATGAATTGGGGTAGCCTCATATTTATAATCATGGCCATTAATGACGAACCACCTCAACATAGAGGATTTTTCAGATCTTTCAAAAACATATTCGCAACATATTCGCAATGCTCCTCCTCTCACAAAGCTCCATGGAAATTTTCCATTTGTGATTCTCTTCATAACCACCGAGATTTCTATCAAACCACCATGAACTGTGATGCTCCAATTCTTATAATCACAAAGATCATCATCACTATTAAGGATGATCATATTCTTTGTTTCCCGCTACTCGTCGTTGACGCATATATCACCAAAACATTCTTGTATCCTTTAAGAAACACAATTCTCAAATAAAATCATCAAGAAACTCATTCCTTTTCTGTAACAACCCGGACTCGGCCAGCCACCCGAACAGTGCCGAATGGTTCGGGTGTCCATACCTTAGGCGCACCTCCACTGAACACCAAAGGCTGCCGACTAGTAGCGAGGGTCTGTTAGGTATAGTGGGGAGGATATACCCTCTCGGAGGATCATAATTAGGCTACTGGTCCAAGTATAATAGTAAAAACACAACGGAAAGAAAGACTCAACATACTCGAACCAGTCCCGCAGATCAGAAGAAAAATCAATATATATAAATAGCAGAAGCAGTAAATATAACAATAGCAGCGAAAATTAACACAACATCAGGCTGAAAACATGTAACTACTACTGAACAATAAAACATGAATCCAAAGCAGGTCAAACATAACTGAGTATAAAAAGGGCATGAATGGCTAACCAATAGTAGATACAACAAGTAAAACAAAGTAAACCCCAACTAGGAATGACCTCAAGGTCCATACCATCTCCATGCAACAACTAACGCAGCCCAGCTCCTGAAGCTGGCCTCTATCCTGCACGTAAATCCATAAAGTCTGCACGTGTCCCGATGGGCCCGTGTAGGGTTTGAGACAAATCTCAGTAGGATACCACCCAATGGTGCGTACCAAATATATGTGTTTAAGTAGACATGCATTTACAAGGAAACAAGTAAACAATACAGTGCACAATTAAACCCAAACTCCACTGGTGCTCAACAGCCACCATGGTGTGTCACCTGCTTCGGCCAATGCTAGAATCTCTGTCGTGTAACCCAACACCATGTGACACCTGACACCTCATGTCTCAAGTACCTACATCCCGAAGGCACACCCAAAATAGTAACCCGGCACCATGCGCCTCCTGACACCTCGTGTCTCAATTCCCGACGCCCCGAAGGCACGCCCAATCCCCTGAAGGCTCCTTTCCTCCCACATGGCTTTCTAGGGAAAGCACCCCCCAACCAGAATACCTAACCGCAACTACGGGGGCCTCTACCAACACAAGTGGTCAGAACCACCTCATCACAGAGTATCTATGTGTGCACACTACTCAAAGTTCTGGGTGAGCAGTAATCACCAAAATAGTCCTAAGCCACCAAAAATTCTGACACCTCGTGTCCCTACTACCATGTCACTCAAGTCTGATGGTATCACCATCCTATTAACCCGGGCCATGTCCAACCTGACTGTTGTACTGCCTCAAGACGACATCCATGACGGCCAATACCGTGGTCAAAACCACCCAAGTAACCTAGGAAAATCCCCAGCCTGTGATAAACATCACTCAAGCGTAACCAGGCCAAGCCCAACACAACCCAAAAAGGGTCCAGCAGATGCAATCCAGCAATTGCACATATAACATGTTTAAACAGAAAACATAAACTGGTAAAAAAACTAAATAATTGAATTACACTAAACCAGGTGTTGTCCCATACCAGCACTGAGGTCTTAAATGCCTCCTACAATTTATAACAGGCTTTAATAAATTAAACTCAATAGTTTAAACTAAGTAGTTCAATTTATACCCATTTCGGCACCTCGACCGAAATGCCCCAAATGAACAACGACCTCTAACCCAACCTCGCTCGATAACAACTTGGTCAGGGAATGCCTAGAGGCATCCCACATTGTAGATAAATAAATAAAAACAATTAAACAGGGTTTCTCTCAATACCCGACATTGCGCCCGGAGCCCGCAACCCCAAAACAACCATGAAAAAACAAAATGAGGTATGCACCACCTACCTGAGACTCGCACGATGCTACTCCTCTGGTAACACCCGCCAATTCAGTCTAAAATGCGGTAAATCTACAAAATATTCAAACCCGCTCAAACCCCTATAACTCTTTCTAGAACGAAAATCAAACAAAACATCCAAAGAGGAATAGAGGCCTTACTAAGGGGGGTTCCAATGAACTAATAGAGCTCGAAATGGGTCTCGGACGTCGATCCGGGGAAGGATTGAAGTCCCGGATGGCTTGGTTCACGAATTCAGGCGGAGGGTTTGAGGTTCTGCCTGAATACGAGGCTACTGCCCATTTTAAGTGAAAAAAATAAAGTACACGATGTGTACTTTTGGACTACATGTTGTGTATATGTCATTTGACTGTTCATAAGATGGCTGATTCTGCCGCCTTACTTTCCAGACCTGTCGACATGAGTGCACGACGTGTACCTATGGGTACACGGCATGTAATTGGTTTCTCTTCCTTTCCACGCCGACTTACCCCCATGCCATGTGTTTCCATTATACACGGCTAGACTACACGGCGTGTCCAAAGGGAACACGGTGTTCCCCTGGTTCTATCCGGCCCACAAGCCTACATGCCATGTATGGCCTCACACGGTCAGAGGTATACACAATGTATTTAAAACTACACGCCGTGTAGTAAGAAATTACTACATGGTCACTGCACGACATGTACTTGGCGAGTACACGGCTGACTAGTCAATTAACATATTCACGGCATGTACTTGAAAGTACATGGCGTGTAGTCTGGAAATTTCCATAAACTTCCCATTTTCTTCAGTTTCCTCAGAAACCAATCAAACATTAAAACAGGGTCGGTATTTTGACCCATTCCAAAAACCCAGGTTCTTACAAACTCTCCACCTTAACATAGCTCGTCCCCGAGCTATCAACCGAAACCCAAAGATGGCACCAAACATGCCAATCCGTTCAAGTAACCCGAACTCCCCTGGTCTCAAAGGTTCTGGTTAAATTCCTCAAGGGGGCTCCCCACCTTAGGAATCACCCTACCCGGTCTCAACCCAACAAAACTCAAACAAGCAGGGTTTACTAACCTTTTTTCTGGACGCGTAGTCCTCCCGTGACGCATCATCACCCACGCACCTCATTGGTGCTCCTGTGTTTCTTCCGACCCCCAACATAGCTCGCACCGCATCGGTGTCTGCCTCTATGAGGTCCTGGTGCATAGCACCTCAAGTAACCCGCATCCTCGATGCCCCGATGCCCAAGGCACCTCAAGTAACCCACATCCTCGATGCCCCGATGCCCAAGGCACCACAAGTAACCCGCATCCTGGATGACCCGATGCCACACATCTCATACATATATATAAATATATCTCGCACCCGATATGGTGCCAATCCCAATGACTAGAAACTAGTCAGTCCACATAGATCATGTGCACCACATGCACTCAAAACAGACATGCCTCTACAGGTCATGACAAAAAGGAAACATGGAGATCACGGTCACACCATGGTGTACCTCTAACCATCATAGGCTCACCATCTTGCTTAGCCTCTGGCGGCTCCACAGCGAGCACCTGGCCTGAAACACGGCTGCCTGACGCCTGTCCTCCCTGCGATGCTGCTCCAGTATTCGGCCACTGACCCCTCAGCTGGGTCCCACCATCTCTTTCATGACCTCCGCGTATAGCCGAACCTCGACTACCCTATATGGGTACTGAACCTGAACCAACTCCAGACGCTGCAGTCTTTCCTGGTCCCTGCCTGCCGGCTATCTGAGAAGGCTGTCTGCAAACCCTCTCCATATGACCGTCCTGTCCACAAGCTTGGCAATCCTTCGGAGGCCTATCACACTATGCCCGAACATGTCCCGGCTATCCACACTAGAAGCAAATCACCTAAGAACTACCACGAGGTGGTCCAGCTGAATCCCTGGCCTGACTGCCCTGCTGGATCCCTTCCTCGATTCCTACTTTCTGAGCCATCACCTGAAGCTGTCGTCATGCCCAAGCGGAATTTCTCTCTCTCGTTTCCCTTGTCTATGAGTGCAAGATTCACTACCTCAGAGAATGAACCCGACCTGAAGATGTTCACCTGGAACTGAATGGCGTGTCGTAAGCCATCCTCAATGCGCCTCACCCTAGCTGCGTCATCGCTCACCATACCAGGTGAAAAACGAGATAACTCTGTGAAGGTAGCTGTGTAGTCCATGACGGACATATCTCCCCACTGAAGACTCAAGAACTCCCGAGATCTCTCTTCCCTAAGTGTCTCCGGGTAGAAGTGCCCAAAGAACCTGTCCTCGAAGTCCTTCAATTCCAGTACCTCGTGCATATGATCCTGAACCTATACGTCCCACCAATGCTTCGCCAGTCCTCTCAGCAAGTACGTCACCAACTTGACCATCTGCCCTGGAGGCGTCTCCAGCTGCTCGAAGATCATCTGCATGCTCTCTATCCAGTTCTCTGCCACCTATGGACCACCCTCCCCCTGAAAAAGCGGCGGGTGCTGCGACTGGAACTCCCGTGTCAGGTACGCCATAGAAGGCTCTGTACCCTGCGTGCCTCTGTAAATCCCTTGCAAGATGCATGCCAGGCTCGCTCGGAGCTGGTAATCGAGCCATGGCCCAAACGATGCCAAACCCGGCTGCTGTCCTGCCTGCAATCGATCCTGAACCTAATCCTGTCCCTGGGCCTATACCAGTGGCTCGTGCTCTTCCTGTACTGAATTCTGACCCTGATCCTGTGGCACTGTAACATCTCCTGCCTAACGCTCCATCGAGTCGTGAAGGAGTAACCCGCTGAATACCATAAATGGTCAGACATCCCATACATATATACAACAATATATTCTACGCGGATAAGGAAAGCAGTAAAAGGTAGTGCATAACAACTACCCTTTCTCCCCCTCACCGCAACCCATGCCCCACGGCATCCTGGACTCATGGCCTCTTTACTAGCTCAACAGAGCCAAGTATCAAAAAGTACCTCGGGCCATACCCATCCTGACAACTCACATTGCCTCAAACCGACGACTGAGTCACCCAATCCTGACAGTTACACTACCTCAGTCATGATACCTGCCTTCTCTCATAAGAGCCAGACTCAACTATCCTGCAACATGAAATTCTACAGAATATGAAGCATGGAATACACATTTCACAACTAGAAATTCTATTATAAATTTCACCAATATACATTTCAAAGTAGATAAAGCATGACAATTGATTTTTATTCACATGGCATTATCACTTCACAAAGCATACATGCAATTATGAAATTGAAATACCCTAAAAATGTGCCTATCAAAGGCCAACAACAAGCCTTGCCATACCAGACCAAGGTCTAATTCTCCCTTACCATACCGAGTCAAGGGTCACATATCAAAATCAACAACATCACACATCAAGTGAGCCACCGAGGTGGAAATCACATAAACTGTAATCTGAGCAAAAGAAAATAACAATTCTGACCCATGCAAACTTGGTTCATCCCTCATACCTGGGGCTGTAGGCACCCAAGCACAAGCTAGAAACCCAGTTCCAGTAACAACAACTTATCTCTAGTCCACCATATCCCAAATACTAAAACCATTAGAAATAAAAAAAGAAATCTCAATCTCATTAGTATCCAGAAAACACTGCTACTAAATCCTTGTCATGAACTCCTCAGATACCACTTTGTAACGACCCGGACCCGGCCAACCACCCAAACAGTGCCGAACGGGTCGGGTGTCACTACCTCAGGCGCACCTCCCCTGAACACCAAAGGCTGCCGACTAGCAGCGAGGGTCTTTTAGGTATAGTGGGGAGGCTATACCCTCTCGGAGGGTCATAATAAGGGTACTGGTCCAAGTATAACAGTAAAGACGCAGTGGAAAGAAAGACTCAGAAGACTCGAACCAAACCCGCAGAGCGGAAGCACAATCAATATAGATAAACAGCAGAAGTAGTAAATATAACAACATCATTGGAAATAAACACAACAGTAGGCTGAAAACATGTAACTACTACTGAACAGTAAAACATGCATCCAAAGCAGGTCAAACATAACTGAGTATAAAAAGGGTGCCAATGGCTAAACAATAGTAGCTACAACAAGTAAAACAATGTAAACCCCAACTAGGCATGACTTCAAGGTCCATACCATCTCCATGCAATAACTAACACAGCCCAAATCCTGAAGCTGGCCCCTTTCCTGCACGTAAATCCATAAAGTCTACACGCGTCCCAAGGGGACCGTGCTGGGTGTGAGACAAATCTCAGTAGGATACCACCAAACGGTGCGTATCAAATATATGTGTTTAACAAATCATGCATTTACCAAGAAAGCAGTAAATAGTACAGTGCACAATTAAACCCAAACTCCACTGGTGATCCACAGCCACCATGGTGTGTCACCTGCTTCAGCCAATGCTAGAATCTCTGTCGTGTAACCCGACACCATGCGCCACCTGAAACCTCGTATCTCAAGTACCGACGTCCCGAAGGTACACCCAAAATAGTAACCCGGCACCATGTGCCTCCTGACACCGCATGTATCAAGTACAGACGTCCCGATGGCACGCCCAAAATAGTAACCCCACACCATGAGCCTCCTAACACCTCGTGTCTCAAGTACTGACGTCCTGAAGGCATTCCCAAAATAGTAACCCGACACCATGTGCCTCCTGACACCTCGTGTCTCAAGTCCCGACGTCCCAAAGGCATGCCCAATCCCCTGAAGGCTCCTCACCCCCACATGGATTTCTACGACAAGCACCCCCAACCAGAATACCTAACCGCAACTATGGGGGCCTCTACCCACACGAGTGGTCAGAACCACCTCATCACAGAGTATCTCTGTGTGCACACTACTCAACCTTCCGGGTGAGCGGTAATCACCAAAATAGTCCTAAGCTACCAACAAATCTGAAACCTCGTGTCCCTGAGACCGTGTCGCTCAAGTCCGATGGCATCGCCATCCTAGTAACCCGGGCCATGCCCAACCAGACAGTCGTCCTGCCTCAAACCGACGTCCATGATGCCCAATCCTGTGGTCAAAACCACCCAAGTAACCTGAGCAAAGCCCCAACCTATGATCAGCATCACTCAAGCGTAACTAGGCCAAGTCCAACACAACCCAAAAAGGGTCCCGAAGATGCAATCTAGCAATTGCATATATAACATGTTTAAACAGAAAACATAAACCGGAAAAACAAACTACATAGTTGAATTTCACTAAACCAGGTGTTGTCCCATACCAGCACTGAGTTCTTAAATGCCTCCTACAATTTATAACAGGATTTAATAAACTAAACTCCGCAGTTTAAACTAAGCAGGTCAATTTATACCCATTTCAGCACCCCGATCGAAATGCCCCAATCGAGCAATGACCTCTAACCCAACCTCACATGATCACAACTAGGTCAGGGAATTACTAGAGGCATCCTACATTGTAGATAAATAAATAAAAACAATTAAACAAGGTTTAACTCAATACCTGACGTCGCGCCCGGAGGCCGCAACCCCAAAACAACCAGCAAAACACAAAATGATGTATGCACCACCTACCTGAGACTCGCACGATGCTACTCCTCCGGTAACACCAGCCAAGTCGGTCTAAAACGCGGTAAATCTACAAAAGTTTCAATCCCGCTCAAACCCCTATAACTTTTTCTAGAACGCAAATCAAACAAAACGAACAAAGTGGAATCGAGGCCTTACCGAGGGGGATCCAATGCAATAATCAGAGCTCGAAACGGGTCTCGGATGGCGATACGGGGAAGGATTGTAGTCCTGGACGAATTGGTATGTGAATTCGGGTGGAGGGTATGAGGTTCTACCTCAATACACGGTTACTGACCGTTTTAAGAGAAAAAAAGTACACGGCGTGTACTTTTGGACTACACGCCGTGTATAGGTCATTTATCTATTCATAAGATGGCTAATTCTTCCACCTTACTTTCCAGACCCGCCAACATGAGTACACGACGTGTACCTATGGGTACACAGCGTGTACTTTGTTTCTCTTCCTTTCCTCACCAACTTACCCGCACGCCATGTGTTTCCCTTAAAAACGGCTAGACTACACGGCGTGTCCAAAGGGAACATGGCATGCCCATGGTTCTACCTGGACAACATGCCTACACACCATGTATGGCCTCACACGGTCGAGGGTATACACAGCGTGTTTAAAACTACATGCCGTGTAGTAAGAAATTTCTACATGGTCACCACATGACATGTACTTGGCGAGTACACGACCGACTACTCACTTAACATATACACGGCGTGTACTTGAAAGTACACGACATGCAGCTTGGAAATTTCCAGAAACTTACCATTTTCTCTAGTTTCCTCAGAAACCAGTCACAAATTCAAACAGGGTCAGGATTTTGACCCGTTCCAAAATCCCGGGTTCTTACATATTTCATATTTTCCCATGGTCTTTAACGAGATCCTATATTCATGATGAAATCCGTCCAAAAAATTTTGGACACCAAAAATTTGGCACCACTGGGAAACTATGCGACCTTCAATACTATTTTCAGCATGAACTCAAAGATCCCATTCCTTGAAAATTCTTAGATCTTTCATGTGGGGATTGACAACAAACACAAATCATACCCCATTTCCTGAAAATAATATCCTTGGTTCCAATATCATGTTTGGAATAAAATAATCTACCAATACCTTCCCCTCAGACATATTTTTAACAAATTAACCATATGTTAAATTTTTATAGGTTTACATCACTTTACACAAGATATCAGATAACCAATGTGACGTTAAGGGTTTTCTAGATTGTGTTAATATGATATACCTAAGATTTATCGACATAATAGAGAAAATTTTATAACTTTTACATCACAATGAACATTTCCAAATATTTCTTATTGACATTATAATACCATGTCATGATGTTCAGAATGATTGGTATTAGATGATATAGACATCATTATTTACCCTCATCGTTATTCTAATCTAGGAGAACAAAAAGTGAATGATCTAGAGTTATCACAAACATGATAAAATGAATTTATCCAAATAGTACAAGAGTTTATCAATGAATATATGGTGGTTTCCATCCCACTATTAATCTACCACTATTTCCCTTAATTTGGTAATGGGTATGCATTTACCATTGATATTTGTGATAAATATCCTTATATAGGTGTGATTCTCATGGGTTCCTCTTAATTCCTTGAGGTTTTGGGGTGGAGTAATACTAATAATTTCCATTTCCTCTTCATAGATGAAATAAACATCATGAAGGAATGCAATGATTCTAATTAATATTCCTAATGATACCCCAAAATGGACATATTTTATTCATAATTTTGTGGTGTTACTATAGCTTACATGAAATGACATCATGATTAGCAAGATAACAATATCACTGTCAAGATTTGACTAATTGTTCATAAGTATTACACTTTAAGGTTTCATCCCATGGAATTGAATTTTTAATGAAAAACACATTTATATTTATCACTAACATTTTTAAGTCCAAGGGAATTAAATTATAGAAATACAACACCTAGGATTCCCTGGAAGAAGTATCTTTCTCATAATAATGGGCCATCTGAATCTGATTGTATCTAGATTACACATATATGAATGAAAGGGATTTTGTGAAATCATTTTTATTGATTAGTAATTCCATATTCAGGGTGAGTATGGAAACATTTTGGAAATTCTTTTTGAGGATTACGAAGATGAGAAATACCCATTTATGATCATTTTTATTTATAAAAATGATAATATTCACAATACCCATTTATTACCAAAATCTTTAAATTATTTTTGAATTGATGATCTCGTAAAACTTAGTATCTACATTGTAATAAAAAGTTGGAATCATTTTTATTACTACTTTCATAAATCCATTGATGATTTGTATGAAACAAAGGTAATGGATGGAAACTTTGGGATTGAATCTAGGTATTTTAGTGTAATTATTAGAAAAAACATCCTGATAATGTTCTATGAGGGTAATATACACCTCAAACTTCTCTTGGTACATGGATACACTGATTAGTTTTGGTCACATATCATCTTCTGTACCTAGATTCCCCTATTTGATCACAACAATAATGGTAGATATAAATTCATCAATTACTAGAAGTGTGTATCTATATTCATCTTCCACCACTCACTTTTCCTAAATATTATTTGAGATTGATGATAATGGGGTGTTTTTATATCTATATGTTGATGTGATGAAATATTCACCACTAGTGAATAATGGAGGATTCCCCAAAGATTCAAGGGTTCCAGTGAAATTCTGTCACTATTAAGGGTGATGTGATATATATATATTCTATTTCCTCCTTGCAATCATTGTTGACAATAGATATGTCAACAATCTATGTTTTCGGAAGATGATGTGAGGGAAAATAATATTTTTCCAACATTATAGAGGTTACATATAATCCTTATAATGATATAAATGTCTCATTAGGTCTTATAGAAAATAATGGAGAACTATTTAAATAGTTATTGTCGCCTATAGTTTCATTTTAGATGTATGAACTGTGATCACTAACTATCGTTATTTCTTCAAACAACATGATTTTCACCCATTAAAAAATGGAATTGTGAAGTATTTAATAGTTTCTATAAATCATCAGATAGATTTACATTGTAAATAATTATTTGGTTCCCCTAGAGTATTTTCATATTCAATGAGTATATCAATCATTTCAATTTGAAGATAATATTTTAGACCCTCACATGTTAGGTTTTTTTCAATTGGAGAGGTTAAATACTGTTGTATTCCATTGTGTAGTGGATATAGGCCAAGATAGATACATCTCTACATGAAACAAAGAAACATTTACAAAAGATAATTTTTGTATTAAAACTCATGGGGATGTTATGTAAACATAATATAAAAGTTAACCCAATTCATGAAAGATCCAAGTGATTAGTTTACACTTTGATAAATATATGATCTTCTTGATGTGATGAACTATCACTACATGGGAGAAATTCATAGTTACTACTGAATATGATGGAAATTAGAGGACCTTCTTTCTATTTGGTTTGATTTTTTTTCCGAGTAATTTTACATCTACAATAATGGGAAGAATTATCATAAAAGAAATTTTCATTTACAGAGGGGGGAAGTTTGTGGTATGTGTACTAGGGATGACATCTAGAACATTTAATTAAAATATCACAGGGAGTACCTCCATAATTTAATAATCTATCACTTTTTAATAGTGAGATAGAAAACTCTTGGGATTCTATATAAAAGTGTTGTTGTACATTGAGCACATTGGTTCTAATCAATGAAATAATATGGACCTGGTCATTTTACATTTCCCTATTTTTGGGAGATCTTATTTTAGATGATATATTTGTGGATGATTTATGAAATTTATGTATTAGAGTAATGTTGTTTGATTATCATTCATTAATAGAGATATAAAACATGGTCCTTGATGTGGGACATGAATATAAACATATTTTTTATTTTACACACGATGATGTAGAAGGGTTCCTTCAGAGTAGGTAGGAATATGTTCTTGCATTTCAATTGCCACAATATTTTTTCATCTATCCCTCTTTGACAGAGGGGGTGGGGGTAATGTTATAGAAATGTTCCTTCTTATATTTATATTCTTGAATATGTTGATAATACTCATGGATGGATGTGGTTATATGATCCCACCATTTTTTCTATATATAAATTTGAAAATGGTCCTCTAAATGGGGAGTGGAGATATGAGCACTGAATTATATATCTATTGGTATATTATAAAGAACATCTTCCACATTAGTGAGATATTGAATATGGTCTTGGTTTTTAAGGACCATTGAATTATTCCAAAAAATCATCCTCTTTTCCTAGTGTAAGGATATATTAAAAACTTTATAGGATATGTGGGAGGATATATTTATTTATATCCATTTCAATAAAAATATGTTAATGGGATTCTCTATGTAGAATGATAATATGGGTCAGTTCAATAATCGGAGTTGAAATACACTCTAAACATTTTATATGTGTTTCCATTGGGATGCACAGATGGGATTCCTAATTTATATATGAAATATGGGCCTAACCCTTAATCATTTATAAGAAAACTCGACAAGATTATAATGCCTCTAGAGATCACTTTAGGGAATAACTAAAATGAGTGTTGATTTGGGCAAACTCCTAAGAAATGATTTTTTGATGGATCACTTCCACTAGAATAGTAATGTGAGCATATGCATGGTTTCATTTAATCTACAATCCATTGCATGAAACCCCTTAACGTTTTAGGCCTTTTTGGATGGGATTGAGATTTAATAGGAAACCTCGTTTTCACATATCTAATGAACTAGGGCCATATAATAAATATAGTGGTGAATGTGGGTGGAATGATACCCCCAGTATAAATCTTTTGGATTGGTGAGCTCTTGGAATACCTCAAAATTTTCCCCCTAATATAATGCATATACTAAGGGTTACACTCTGGGAGAGGCCCTCCATGAGGTTAGAGGTGGAACAAAGTTCCATTGGATTCATAGAAGCATTACATTAGTTGGATGGGATGTTACATTTTGGTGGTTGGACATTCACATTCATGGAAACTAGTTTTATAATTGAGAAATTATAATTATAATACCTTACTAAAAGTTTCGCCTTATTTAAGATGACTCACTTTATTAGTAATATCTTCATTCAAATTAGTGGGTTCTTAGTTTTTTATCTTAAAAATAATGAAAATATTTTTTTATGAAGACTCAATTACATTGGATTTAAAGGGGATAATGTACTGGTGTTATGAAAATAAAAGAACACAAAAATAATTTACATATATCAATTACATTTCACAATTAATAGCATTTTCAACCAGTCATATTCATATATAAAATATTGATATCTAGCCCACTATTTTTATATCCCATCCTTTTAACATGTAAAAAATAATTTCTTAATTCTCAATGAAATAAGATTATTTTGGGAAAATCTAATGTTAATCCACTTGATAAAATTGAGTCAGTTATCAATGGATTTCTAAATATTGGTGGTCATTGGGAAATTATTACAAATTCATTAGAAAAAACAAATCAATATGATATATGGGTGGGCCCATCTACACAATTTTAGTCGACATTGTTTCCTATCTCAGGACCCTCCTTTAAGGGAAATATTTATTTATAAATATTTCATAATTCATAGTGCGAAACTACCCCCCTTGTGTTATTGATTAATAGTCCTCATTAATTTTTCATAACACGCACACACACTTGACAATTTATGTTTATGCATATATATATAGAGAGAGTATCTTCATATATAGAACCATTTGAATGTATCAGGCCCTCTATATCCTTCTATCATTGACTAATTATACTAAATTATTTTAGCTTATTAGTGTTTAATACCATGAAACGTGAAAACATAGTTTTTATCAATAAAAAGTATGGTAGTTTAAAATTATGGTTTTGTGGTCACACCCATTATAAGATATTCTATTTTATCATTGTAATAGAAATAAGAACCCACATAGTTTGGTTCCTTTAAATGGGACACATTGTACCCATTAAGGACTTATTACAAAGACTTATTCATATAGTTTAATGTCATGTGGTATGGATGGAAGGGAAAAGAAACTCCTTGATGGTTTTGGTGGAAATTATATATGATAATACATTTCTAGTTGAAATTGAATGTAATAGATCCCAATGAGGACAAATTAGCTTCATGAGTAACATGTCGTTATGAATTTTGGTATTAGATTGATTAATAGAAGTATGGCCCACTCAGCAGGGTATTTCATCATAGGGAATATTTCCAAAAAACAAGATATATTATTCTATATATGTATTATTTATTTCATTGTGGAGTGTTTTTATTGGAAATATAGACCAATGGGATTACTTCCTCAGGAATATAGGCATTGTGAATTTGATATTCATGCTCAAGGGGGATATTTTCAGAAAATGAGGGATATAAATAAAATATTGGTTAATATAGACACATGTGGATGAAAATTGGGGGATAATATTATTTGGTTTCAACCACTAGAATTAATACTTCATATGAAACATCAAAATAATTAAATCACATGTAGATTGAGTTACACATTTTAAGCTCGTGTAGTGGGATACATATATGTAGTTTAATGTCTTGTAAAAAATTCGTTATATTATTATTTTACATTGTGTGACATGGATTTGGGTATATAGTTTAATGTAATCTAGAAGGGACATATATGTTGTGAAATTTTTGAAGACATTGGATTTAATGGGTCTCACACTTGTTGGGATTCCCATGGGAATTTCCATTTCATGTTTTCTGATATTTGGGAAATGGTGGAACTCTAAAATCATGGATAATATAGACTTCTGAGGAATATTTGTCGCGAATTATAAATGGTTATTTCCATATTTATAAATCTATTTCAATATGAACCATTGACAATGAATGTATCATGTAAAATAGAGATCAATTAAGAGCGTATTTACAATGGATAGTTCTCCATGAAGATGAGTTTGGGCTTACACGTTTGGGATACCCTTTTGAAGCCTATATCATTGAGTGGATCAACACCATTTCTCTTAATGATTGAATATTTAATAATTATACATTATACGAGTTCCATGTGCTTCTTGGGAACTATTTTAATTGTTTTGGGATTTTCCATGAACATATACTAATTAAAAGTGAGTGTTCCTTAAGCTTTTATTATTACAGATGATGAAATCAAAAAATAATTCCATTTTATTGTTAGTAACAAAAAAAAATATTTTATGTCCATATATCATTAGGTGGAAGAAGATTTTATCTAATATCTAATGTCATTACGGTTTAGACCTATGCATTCTAATTTGAAGTGTATAATTTAATAATGGATGTACTAATGTCCCTATAGTGGGGATCGTCATTAAAATGGGGATAGTGGAATAGAAAACCAATACAGGTACCATTAGTTATGGAGTAAAAGAGAAAGATCACATTAATAAACAGAATATATTATTAAAAGGGGTAAATGCTGGTTTCCATGCCTTGTCCCAACATTTCTTCTTTTTTATAAGGATACATTGATAACTAGAGGCTTGTGTATGAGAAATTGTTGAGGAGACTATATACCATTGAGCACAATGTTTTAATGGTATGCTGGTGTTGGAATAAAATATAATAGTTCACCCTATCACGGTCTTGGATGTGAATTCTCCCTTATTAGGGCTCAAAAAATATGTTTCTCCAAAATGAGTATGGAAAGGATGATTCACCCTAGAGATTTTAGGTAATGGTGTTTCACCTAAGTGAGGGAATACATTATAGTTTTCCTTAGTTATACCAAAAACTTTGATTCTCCCTAGTGATAATAGGGATAAGTCTTCCAATTGTTTTATTAAGTTTAAATGATTCTTCAACAAAAAATACATGGAAACAACTTTACAATAGTATTATGGGGTCTCCACATAAGTTTTTAGATGGACGATATTCATGGGTTACTCCTAGACATGTTATTTCTCCTGAGTGTTTATGAAAAATATAGGATGCATATTATCATATTTTTTTATTAATACTCTCCTTGTAAACCTAATAATCCAATATATTGGTTAATTTAAATTAATTTAAGTATAAATTATTTTGATGAAGGGATTTAATGAATATTTTATCATGAGACTTGGGTGAGTAGAGCATTAGACCATATAATTATCTTCTAAAAATATTTCAATGGAGGACACCAAGGGTAATTTTTAATGGAGAATACTAGACTCCGGATGAGGGGGGTTTCACTTTCTAGTATCCCACATAAGTGTCACTTTAATATGAAGATTTGGTGAACAATTAAATCCTAACAGTCGACATGGACACATGAATTTCCCAAAATCCAATAGTTTTTGGAGAAATTATAACTCCATTATTAATAACTTCTCTTTCATATTTACAAGGTTTATACAATTCATTAAGTAAATAATCCTTATACAAAAGAATAATTATAATTTTTTTTAAAAAATCATATACTATTAATCATCACATGTTATTTATTAATAACTCTCTATTAGTTAATAATATATTTTATCACATAAAAAAATGAGACAATGATACACATAATTTACATCGATCCATTTGATCTTTACACATTACTTTATATTGAAATAAATTACATAGTAACTGGTTTACATCATCACATGAATAAAACTATAATCATATTAAATAATTCTATTGACTTTGAACTACCATATATTAATAAAAATTGTAAAATATACATTCAGAATATGATCCAACTAAAAAATAATTAATTGAAAGCTGTAACCTAAATACCATACATGAACATTCATTGGAGTTTCATAGTGACCCATATAGTTAATACATAAATAATACATCTTATTATAAGAGTATTCCTTATATAAAATTATAGTCCATGCTAAAAACATATATGTTTAGTGTCTTTGGATACTACATACAAAATATTTTTATTTTATAAAAGATATTGAAAATTTCCCATAATTATTTTTCTATATAGTGATATTTAATTACATAGCATACTAAAAACATTTCAAGAACCAAATAAAGAGAACATAAGAAATGGTGGCCTCATTTTCTCAATATGTGAAAGGTATGGTGATATAAAATAACATTTAAACACAACACAAGAATATATGGTACGTGTACTTGAGATAAACCATTGAAATTCATACCAAAAAAATATTTTATCATAAACATGAGTCAGGTAATAATGAATTACAATTCATAATACATGAGTTATAACGAGATCAAATAACACATTCCCTGTGAATATAATCATGACATATGATCATGTCATAAAATAGTGGAATAAAGTGTGGCGTAATCAAAATCATAGAAATAATATTTCAATGTTTCCCACTATGAAATTCATAACAAGTTAGGAATGTACTAAACACATATATTAATTCTTTAGGTTTTGGGTAACCTCCCGTGTACTCTCTTTTTATGTGCTTCAAATAACCTCTCATGTACCCTCCAATTTTGGGTTTGGGTAAACCTCTCATGTACCCACTTGTTTTGGGATTAGAGTAAACTTCTGTGTACCCACTTTTACAGTCATGGGATAACATCATGTGAACCCTTTAACCTCATATAACATTAATATTTAACTAATTCATTTGAAATATATATACTTTATGGCCCACCCATCACATGTTATAAATCCATTCATTGTATTCTATATGATCAAAAAAATATTCTTCATAACTTATCACATGGATAATAAAATGGGATTCATAATTATTTTATCATCATAATAATAAACCATAAATTTAAAGAAGAAAGATGGTATCATTGGATAATATCCCAAGTAAAGCATATGTCAAACCAAAGATGTGATCTTTGATGAAACATACAATAAAGTATTGGAATATATCTTGAGAAAAATATCATTTTAATTTTGAAATAACTTGTTTAAAATATTTGAATTTTCAAAATATAGTGAAATTATATTAACATTAAAATAACAATGGAATATTATAATGAAGGTTTTAAATCATTGATTGGTCTTGAAGGCATAAAATTCCATTCATTCTAAGTATGTTAAAAAAATATTTCCATATAATTTTCTGAAACTTTCACAACTGCCACATTCAAAAAATGAAATGAAGATTTAGTTTAAACAATTTTCTAAAATTTAAATCATGAATAAAAATTAATTTGAGAAATCATATGTGAATAGTAAAACATTCGTTAATACATTTTTTTTTGAAATCAAAGACATTGATGAAAATGTATATTCATCTTAAGAGAGGAATATGGATGGGTTTCCTAAAATATTTTATTCTACTATTTTGAGTACATAAATGGATGGAAATGAATGGGAAAAAATTTAATCTTAACAAATAACCATAGGAAAAGAAAATCATGAGTTTATTGAGGGATATATCATGATATTTCTGCATCATAAACATAATCATAAATAGTCTGGATAAAATTGATATTGTGACAGAAATACCTTATAACCTTATTTACATTGAAATGATAAGACACCTCAAAGGATAGAATATAATGATATTTTAAATATAATTATCAATTATATAATCATTATATATTATTTCCAATGGTAATACTTACAACTCATAAAATAAGATAGGTGTGTAATATAACATCTGTGTAAAATAAGATAATTTGAGATAATAAAACCTTACCACACGTTTGACATACTTAAATGTTTATCAAACTACTTGTATAATAAATTTATATTCATTATAATTATATAAAATATACATGTACATAAAATTTTATCATATATTACCCACTTATAATATTATAACACCATTTGTAAATAATTCCTTATCAGAATCATCGTTTTGAAGTGTTAACTGTTTCATATTTCCTGAAAATATTAATTTGATAGTTCCACTCTAAGAAATTTGATCATGGTTTCCTTCATGACATATGCAGGGAATGATATCAATATATATTCATTATATATATATATATATATAGTTTCATTTATAATGGATAGATATGGAAAAATGAATTAGAATGTTTATGAAGATGGTAAGTTGTATATACTCATGAGCATTTTTTTTCACTTTTTGATGGATAGAAAAAAAGAAAGTGAAATAATAAATCACCATTATAGAATCTTTATTTATCATAAATATCATATATATATATATATATATATCTATTAATTAAATATATCATAATTCCATCAATTTAAACCATAAATGAAAAACGAATCACATCACTTTATTGTGGTGGTCATCCACATAAACACAAGAGTGTTGTTGTCATTTTCTAATGGATGGGAAGGTATAAAGTTTTATATAAATTAATAATTCAAGAAGTATACATTTTTCATAGATATAATGTTTAAAAAATAAACCAATTATAATAAGTATCCATTAAAGATGGTGATGTAAAATTAATTGTACATATTTGTGGAAATGATAGACCAGCATTCCACATGAGAGATACATTCACATCCCATTTGATAGAATAGAGAGTGGATACTAGATGTTCCTTAATCATCATTAAAATTCAGTATATTTCCTTTATTTATGATATTATTTCATGATTAATAACAATTATTATATAAGGTAGAAGAAAAAATAAATTGAAAGACGTTTGGTAAGATGATTACATCGTTTTTGGTATGCCACTTTTATATCCCCTCTTAAGTACCATGGAAATGGAATGTTAATATTTCCAACACCAATATTTTGTGTATAGGGATGTTGAGAAGATAATTTAGTAGGGTTTTTTCGATCTAAATGGATACTTTTGGTGTAATAAAAATAGATAAGGGGCATCATTTTTTAAGGGAGGGAAAGGAAACACTTGGAATTACACAATATATTACAATATAATTAATTCATTTTCAATCTAAATACTTTCAAATTTATTATTATTCAACAAAAAGTGGTCATAAATGTGAGAGGGATGATATTTTAGAAAATTTATCATCATACTTTTCATATTTCACATTTTTTATAATATTTAAATATTTTGAAAAAATATCATCATCAAAAAAATAATTAGTGTAATTTTATGAACTATTATCAGAAATTGACATTTAAAACAATATTATAGGAATGGAATTAGAATTTGGACCTTCGATAAATCCATAATTTTATATATTTAGATAAAAATCATGGACAAAAATTATTCATCCAAATTGTATTTCTTTTAATTATTTTATAATCATATATTTAATATTTCTAATAACCAAAAAAATATATTTTCTCCATTGGATAAGCAATGAAGATAATAATTAATGAGCCTCAAAAATTCTAAAAAGATATGAAAAACTTATGGTGAATTTGGATATGGATTTTTTTAATTGATAATGAATTCATGGAGTTTAAAATAAATAATGTTACTAAGAACTACAAAAAAGGCATATTGCTTTGGAATATCACTCTAATTATATAGGATTGAATCTCTCCATGGGACTCCGATAAAAAATACATTTATTATGGGGAGGTGTGTGGAAATAATGCGACCAAAAATGAAATTTTTGTTTGTTAGAGAAATAAGTGATATAAATCCCCCTTTAAATGACCTTTTCATTTATGGGAACAGGCAGTGACATAACACCCAACAAAAATGACCTTTTCATTTGTTGAAAAAGTATTCCTTTTACCATCCAAAAAACTATAAAATGTCATTATAATGATTAATTTATCACTGATCTAGATAGTGCTAATTATTATATGAATCCTTCTAGATATACCTAGAAAAGGATATTTACCGTGCCTCTAAATACATAGTCATCAAATAGAAAAAGAGAGTGGTGTGCATGGATATACAAGAAGATAAGGAATACAATGGTAACTAGTTTACTTAAAACATACCATGATGGAGACCAATAAAGTGATCCCTCATGATATGAATTATTTGGACACCTGTATAGGGTTTCTTTGAGCCTGCAAGATCTCACAATGAAGTAGACCCCTTCGCTAGACCCTTTGTGATCCCTACCGTACATATAGTTGACCACTTTGTGGGAAATGGTGTCTTTAGAAACTTTTCTATTATGGAATTATGTACCACTTTATTCATAATTTTTCCCCATATTGGCCCTTATAGAAACTATCAAAATGTATTTATGGATAACCTCCCCATACCTAGGAATGATTTCATTATGACATATTCCATGGCCACATGATGTATTCGGCCTAGAGACACAACAAACTATGTGTCTAGAGTCCAGTCATTCTTTTATGTGGAAATCATTTCACATTATTTAATATCCGAGATAAGTGGGATACACAAAATTTTAATGGACTTATATACATATGGTAGTAAGGATCCAGAACCTAGGGTTGGTGGATGATAACTTCTGGGGGTGGAAAACAGCATCAGTTTCCTGAATGTGGAACAAATCGTATGAAATGATCATATTTTATTATATCATCTTTCCCATGTCCTCTCATACTCATAACAAAAGGGGAATAGAGGCATATTTTCATCATAGAATCCCTCCTGGAGTAATCCCATATTATTTCTTATAGGACTAGAAATTACTCCCACCTTCCATATTTTCTCCCTTGTCCACTAGAGGATGAAGTTGATTGTGAGTATTTCTAAAACGTAAACTTTCTCTTGTTTATTGTACTATTGTTGAATTCCTTTCTATTACAGGTTAGTTATGATTTTGACATCGGCATGGTAAAATAATTGTCACATTTGAGTGTCCTTTTCTAGATCTTCTTCTCACATTTCCATGTTCCTCCATTTCAGTATAACAGCCAACCACATTAAAATCACCTCAAATAGACATATTCATAATAATGAAATCAATGTCTTGACCCACCCCCCAAGGCCCGTGCGATGATTACCCGAAGCCGACCTTCCATAAGCTAGGGTAAGATGACTATAATTAGAAATGTGAAACCCAAAAAGAGAAGGCATTGCCTTTAAACCTATACACACACAAATAGGGAAGACTTAATACATGTAAAACATGATGTAAAAGGTAATCTATAACCACTACTACAAAATACCACTGAGGCTAAAAGTAAGTACTAAATGTAAAGGGTCTAGAATACAAGACCAACAGAAAATAAAATACAACAAAAAGGGGAGAACATGCTTTGGAGGTCATTCACCATATATCCAACCTGAAGGGTTAGTACAACTCATCATATGTCTTCAATGTCGCTCACCCCATTTGTCAATCTCCTTGGAGCACCATCATGCCCTGGCTCCCTGAGTCTCAATCAAGCTGTCTGTCGTCTGCACAAGATTCAACAAGGGTCGGGTGAATCCTGTACAGGGGTGAGTATAACAAAAATCATTAGGGTCCCTGAGATCCCATAAGGTCTCTTAGAATTCTACAATGAAAAACCAAAAATCATGATCTCATTCAGAAAACATAGAGTAAAAGATATCTCACACCAGGTATATATCATAAAAAATATGAATAAAGATGATTGGTTGCAAAGCTAGATAATATTATTCTATCGAGAAGATTTTTTTGCAGGACTGTAGAGGGCCTCTAGGTGTTAACCTAGAGAGGATGGCTAGGTGTTGACCCAAGAGGATCACTATATGTTGACCAACAGAGGTTTGCTAGGAGCTGACCCAGTCAGAGGATCGCTTAGTGCTGACCCACTAAGAAGATCGCTAGGTGCATACCCATAGAGGATCAGTAGGTGCAGAACCATAGAGAATTTCTAGGTGCAGACCCCCAGATTATCGGTATGTGCAGACACACAGAGGATCTCTAATTGCTAACCCACTCATAGGATCTCTATTATTTCTTTATGTCACAACCAACCACATTAGTCCCTCAATTAGCACAATTGATTTCAAGAGGATATTCTCCTCAAGCTATCGGCCATACATCAACCTCCACGAATTCCCTTGAAGAAGTTACCTGAACCACCACAATTTCATAAGGGTCCCAATGTAATAAACGACGCATCAATTGGAATCCAAGTCAGTTAGTTATAAGCATTTTAGTACTGAGGGTATGGATGGATTTGAGATCGATCCAACCCAACCATACTTCAACATTCAAAAAAAACCCAAGTGGAGTATCTCAAAGGGACCACCTCATCGCAAGGGTCCTCACTCCACAGATGGCGTGTCAAACTAATGGCAGGTATGTGTGATTTTCCAGTTTTAGTGAAACGTGGCCAAGCGGGTCCGAGTTTGGAAGGGGTCCGGCCTGGCCGGCCTGTTTGGACTATGAGTCTGGCCCAGCAGGCAGGCTTGGCTTGGCTAGAATGCCTAGCCTGATTGGCAGACCCAGCCCACCTGGCGGGTCTAGCCTGGCCCGCTGGTCTGCCCTGGCTGGCTGGTCCGACCCGGAGCATGGGTCCGGCCCGCCTTGAAGAACCCAGCTTACATGTGGGCCAGTTGTTGGCGCACTGACAAGACATGGAGTGCCCAGTCTGGCTAGCTAGTGGCGCCAGCGGGTGCCACCCCTATTCTGAAATGGCCAGTTCAGCCTACCACTTTGTCTCACCGAGTGGGCCGCTCCTCCCTCTCTACGTGGTGCATTGTCTCCTCACGGTGTGTCAACCCCTTCCCTTCAACCACTGTGGTATGGCTGGCCGCGACGCCTGCGGGCACTACTCCTCCACATGGTGGTCTTGGTCAGCCACCGCCATGCCGGATTTTTCCTCTGCAGGCCACCAGAGATGCTTAGAAGGTCCTTTTTTTCCTTATGCATCTACGGGCCTCTCAGGTTGCAGCCATAACTACGAGGCCCTTGGAAACACCCTGCAGCCGTGTTTCCCGATTGTGCATAAGAAATTCACATAAACCAAGAAAAGAGGGTGTCCAAACCTTATTTGGATTGGCCTGCACACTCTGTGTTTTTATTTTAACATGGGGGTATACTAATAAACAAAAAAGGAAGAACAATCCCAATTTAAGACCCCGCAATAACCACCCGCATGATCAAATGACACATGGATCAACCCATTAGTCGGTTGTTCTGCATTCATTATATTTTCCAATATAAAAAGGAGAGGTAACATAAAAGTATTTAAACCCCTACCTAGAAATGGTGTTGTGATTGAAGTAGAAGATTCATGTTCACAGACGTTCTACATTCATTGGTTCTCATTGGCGCCCGTCGATGTATGGTTCGAATCCTCCAGTGGTCGTCAATCAAAACTCCATTCATCATAGGAGTTACTAATCCCCAGTGTTTCATCATAGGTTCCTCTTTTTGGTTCCCAAAACCTATGAAAAATATTTTTTAAAAAAATGAAAAGGAACCACCCACGTTGCGTTCATTAATGGGGTTAATTAATGAACCACAATAATTGTTCCATTAATCCTATGAGAATCAATATTACGCAACTGAAGGGTCATGTGATTAAATATATCTTATTAAATGCTAGATATTACAATAATGTCCCGCCGACTAGAACTCATTGGTTGGAGAAAGAATAAAATAACCCCTTTAGTTATTTTCTCATTTTATTCATAAAGTCCAAACGTAATCTTTTTCATACAACCCTTGCTGGTATAAGTTAAGATTCACCTAAGTGAATCTCGACGCTGCGAAATCAACGGTGCCTTCGGATTTTCAATCCGAGCACCGCTTCAAAAGATAGAAATCCCCACTCGCTTGTTTACTAAACATACCTTAAATAAGATCAAAAATAATTAAGAGTCACCCTCGACCCGCGTCGGTCGAGGATAGGCTCCTCCTAAAGGAAACATGATCTCAAGTGCTCAGTGGTACTCTAGTATTTCCAATCTGAGCTACCAATTAAGAGTTATAATTATTTGACAACACAATAATGGTTATAGAATTATTTTATTTATGGAAAAAAACTAAAATCCATAGTTGGACCACACTGGCTAATGTTAGGATCCACCCAAAGAAAGAATTCCCTCATGAGTTTTACAGTGGTCTCAGATTTTAAATTCGATTCACTGTTCGTGAGATATAAGCATTTGAAAAATAAAATTATTTTATTTAATTATTTTATTTACGGTTATTCCATTTTTATGTTTTCTCAGTAGAGGTCTTTCCCGACTAAAATAAATCGTGCCTAGGGTAAACCCACCATCCTAAATGAAATGGTTACCTCATATTTCTTATTAGTGCACCCATTTAAGAGTTATTCAACTTCATAGGAAAATAACTCATGTGTTCTATTTGAAGAAAAACATTTTTCGATGGATCATTCCAGGAAATCCTGTCCTGAAAATCACATGACATCAACTTTCACAGTCTCGAAATAATTCCACATAATAAAAAAATCACATAGAAATTATGTGACGTTACATTCTCCCCACCTTAAATATTTACATCCCCAAAATCCAAAACAATGGAAAATAAAACTATTGGGGGTAATTATCATGATTCTGAGCCCCCCGCGACCTTGTTCTCTCTCAGAGATTCTTGTGAACCACCAAATGTGCACCAGAGGGATCAATTTTCCATGAAGGACCCACTCTTGTTGATCCTCTATCTCTACTGGGAACTCTGCAAAGGTCACCCTATCGTCAATTTCATGCTCTCCCCAGTCGATGACGTGTGATAGGTCATGCACATACCTCCTCAACTCCGACACATGGAAAACATCGTGCACTCGGGGCATCTATGGGTGAAGATTTAGGTGATACGCCACCTCGCCAACAATTATTTAGCTCTATAAAGGTCCGATGAACCTAGGAGACAGCTTGTCGCCCCATAAAAATCTACATAATCTTCATCGGGGTGTGAACCGAAGGAAAAAATGATCTCCCTCCTCAAATTCCAATGGTATCTATCTCTTGTCGAAATAAGACTTATGTCTTCTCTATGCAGTCCTCATCTTCTCCTGGATGATCCACAGCTTCTTAGTGGTAGTGGTACAAACTTATCTCCCATGAGTGCTAACTCCCCTGGGTCTGTCCAGTATAGGGGTGGTCAACAAGGTTTCCCATACAAGGCCTAAAATGGTTTCATCCCAACAGTGGAGTGATAGCTATTTTTTTATACAAACTCCACAAGTGGTAGGTGGTCATCCAAAAAGTGTGACCAAAATCCAGGACACAAGCACAAAGCAT
The DNA here is from genome assembly GCA_963277665.1 of Viscum album. Classification (NCBI taxonomy): domain Eukaryota; kingdom Viridiplantae; phylum Streptophyta; class Magnoliopsida; order Santalales; family Viscaceae; genus Viscum; species Viscum album. Next base: position 619,257,585 of record OY728150.1, on the reverse strand, counting down.
GTCCTCTATGGTCTATATGGTCTACTCTGTCTGACCATCTTTCTAGGGGTAAAAAGATGTGCTCAAGCGTTCTGGAACATGATTATTATCTTTCACTTGTTGACAAGTGAGGAATCTTGAAATGAACTCATCCACCTCTTATTTCATCTCTGACAACCAGTACTAACACCGGAGGTCCGAGTATGTCTTTTCTATACTAATATGTACCATCAAAGGGTATGTATGGGATTCCCTTAACACCACCCCTCGTAATTTCACTGGGACCTTGTTGTGTCCTATGAAAAGGATGACGTGCTCTCCACCTATCAAAAATCCATCAGGTGTTCGTATGGAGGATATATAAGAACATAGAGAATTACAGTCTACATCCAAAAGTTGTGCCTCCCTAACTCACTGAAGGAGTGGGGGAGTGATATTCATTGATAGGAGGTAAGGTGCACCATCACTCTCTGTGAAGGATATCACCATCGCAGCTAGCTGCTCTATCGCCTCACTCAGCAGTTGTAATCTAGACCTCCTGCTGAGTGTGCCTTTTTCCACGTCCCACTTCCAAAATGTATATACTACCTCAAAGGTCGTAGTCCTGGAAGAACTTCAACAATTGCCACTAAATCGCTGCTATAAATCTTATGGTCACGTTTCCATCCACAGGAAATGATACCCACCTTTAACTGATTGACGTGCCCATCGGCCCTTTGGTAGTGGGTATTCGTTCACTATAACCACTTGGATAAAGTTCCTGTATTCCACACATAACCTCGATGACTGGGTATTTCTAATCCCTTCCTCTACAAGTCCACCAATTGTACTCTCCGCTCCCAATGCTCTGTGAGATCCATCTGATATGCATGTATAGATATCAATGCCATCCCTAGGTACATGTTAATGCAGAAGTACCTCTCCCTATGGGGAGGTAATCTTGAATTAATATTTTGAAAGGATGTTCCATCACACTACCACTATAGTTAGGAACTAAAAATCTATAACACATGCTTCCACGAGGGTAAGGTTAGCTGACTCAAGAGTGATCGGCTAAACCCTCCCATGCATGAGTTTATCCTATACTTACTAGGATTCCTTCTTCGTTGACCATGGAAAACCCCATTCCAATGTAGTAGATATACAACATCCTTTTTCCTAAAATAGTCAATCTGAGCATGAACTGTGGATGACCAGTCCATACCCAAACTAACTTCGTAAGGCCTCGATGCTGCCACCAAGAGGTTCCAACTGAAACTCTCACCTCAAGGGTCAAATCACACTGACGAAAAAAGTGTGATTATCAAGTATCCTCTCATAGGTATCTCAGACATAAGGGTAAAGTCAATGGGTAACCTGGAAACTCGAGGACTTAAACATGATTTGTGATGAGATGGAATGATTAGTACATATTTATATTAATACGGCTAATAATAGTAGACACGGATGATACCTCGAATCATTCCAGGAGCCCTTGGTCACACTCCTTGACCGCATGCTCCTTCCCCTATCTTCCAACTCCCTTATCTAGGTGGGTACCACATTGGGGTGGGGGTTGTAACATGTCAAAATATATACCACGTACTACTTCTCTCCACGATACTCCTCCTTATCTTCTACCCTGAAGATTCATCTGTCCATATCACTTCCACTTCCCATAACATTTTACACATCCATGTCTCTGAGTTGGATGTCATTTTCCTACTTTCCCACTACTGACATTCATTGGATGTATATACTAATCCAAAAAACGTTCAATTACAAAATTTTCTTCTTAGAATCCAAACATAAGTTATAATGCATAGTGGAATAGTTATATCATGGATTTCCCTAAACACATCTCTCTTAGAGGTCCAATCAATAAATATTGGTCATATCATATTCATCGAGTACCTGAAATAGTCATTACACCTCGATGAATACTCAACAACTGACATTTTATCTTTTCGAAGATGTTAAAGCCCTTGGGAACATATACCCCTTACCTTTTAATGGAAAGAGACCTGTTCCTTGAGATAGGTTCTCATGATCTGTCCACAAAAAAGTCACCACATCGTAATATTGGGGTAATCTAAACACTGTCATCACCCTACTGAGTAATGTAGAATGCTCACTACTAGAACCACCATCCAATCTAATGGTGACCTGGCTAGATGGAAACTTGGTCACCACTTAAAGCTCGTGCTTAGATGCCTATGATTTGGGCTCTATTAGAAACCTGAGGGGTATCTGTCACAGAATCTCATGTAAGGATCTGAGCCTAAATATGTACTCTACCTATAGCAATGGTAGTTGCTGCTGACCAGTGGGCAGTGGTATCGCTGGGACACCGTCCAAAGGAACCATCTTGGGCAAAAATCCTTATACTAAATCCTCATTAGTCCGTGGACCATCCTCATGGTCACGTATTGGAATCTTGGATGGAGATCTTCATAGAGGAATCATGAAATAGAATCAAGATGAACCACAATCAATAAGTTTTACCTGGTGATCTGAATCAAAATTGATCAAGGGGAAAAAATTCAAAACAAATGAAACTAGTGTTTTCATATACTAAGTAGGTAAATTGAATTAAGGGTCCCGGTGTATGGATATTTCGGTCACCTCACAAACACTGGACTCCCTGGACTAAAATCCTAACACAAGACACTTAAAATTATTACCCCCATTGAAAATACAGACTCTTAGTTCTTCTGGTAGAACCAACTTCCCTTTGATATCACTTTGTCATGACCGGTCCCCCGGGGCCTGTACTGTGACTACCCCAAGCATGCCTTCCATAGGCCAGGGGCTGCTGACTAGCACCGAAAAGGTGAAACCCATAAAGGGAGGGAATTGCCTTTAAAACTATACATACATAGATAGGGCACACTTCATACAAGTAAAACATGATGGAAAAGGTAAAGTATAAACAATACTAAAAACCACCAATAAGAGTAAAACTATGTATTGAAAGAAAACATGCCAATATACAATCCCAACTAGAAAATATAACAACAAAAAGGGAAAATGTGCTCCATAGGTCATTAAACAAGGATCCTACCTGATGGGTAGGTACAACTCATCATCTGTCATCACTACCACCCACCCCATCTGCCAATCACCTATGAGCACCATCTAGCCCCAGCTCCCCGAGTCTCAGTCAAGCTATCTGTCATCTGCACAAGTCAAAAAAAGGTATGGGCAAAGATCGTGTAGGGGTGAGTATAATGATACTTAGTAGGGACCTGAGACCCAATAATATCTCTCTTAATTCTAAATAAAACGTACAAATAATGATCTCGATCATAAAGAACAAAGTAAAAGACTACTCACAATAGGTATATAACTAAAAGAACACGAATAATGATAATTACTCACAAATATAGATCATTTTATTCTTTCAAGAGGCTTTTTATATAGGACCACAAAGGGCCGCTAGGTGTTTACCCACAGTGGATCTCAAGGTGCTGACCCATATAGGATTTCTATGTGTTGACCTATATACGATCACTATGTGTTGACCCATAGAGGATCACTATGTGATGACCCTCTCAGAGGATCACTAGGTGGGGTCCCACTCATAGGATCGCTAGATTCAGACCCAAAAGGGATTTCTAGGTGAAAACCCATAGAGGATCACTAGTTTTTGACCCATAGTGGACCGCTAAATGAAGAACCACAGAGGAACTCTAAGTGAGACCCACTCAGAGGATCCCTATTCTTTATTCATGGCATAGCCGACCACTAGATTCCCTCACATAACACGATTGATTCTGGGAGGATTAGATCCTCATGAAATTGGTATTACCTCATGATACAATAATTAACATGAATATGTAACTCAACTAACCACCATTTAATAAGGGTTCCAATTCAACAGACGAAGCATCCATCAGACATCCGGTCTGTAAGTTATAGACATTTTAGTACCGAGGGTCCAGTTGGATTCGGGCTTGTTCCAACCATCCCACACTCCAACATTCTACAAAATTCAAGTGGTGTATCTCAAAAGTATCACCTTGTTGTGAGGGTCCTCACACCACTGACGGCATGTTACAAAGATGCCCAGTATCTGAAACTCACCCGTTTTTGTGAAATAGGTTTGGTCGGTCCGGGTCCGGTTGGGGTCCGTCCTCGTCGGCACGTTGGGCCCGTGGGACCTACCTGAACTATGGGTATGGACTGTCTGGAAGACCTGTACTAGCTGGTGGGTCTGTCTAGGCCCGCAGGTCTCACCTGCATGGAAGAACCAGGCCCGCATGTGGGACGGTTAATGGGGCACTGATCGGATGCAGAGTGTCCGATGCGGCTAGCTGGAGGCCCTAGCTGCCGCCACCACCTCTTCCAAAATGGATGGATCAGATTGCCATTTTGTATAGACGAGTGGCCTAAGAAGGCCGCTAATACCTCTCTGCATGGAGTGTCGGCATTGCACCCTTCCACCTTCGCGACACCTGCAGGCACTGCTCCTCCACACGGTAGGCTTGGCCAGCCGCCGCCACCAGCTTCTGGTGCCGTCACCACCACTCCAGTAGTGCCACACTGGCGTTTTACTCCGTGGATACCATATATTCTACAATGGTCTGTTTTATCTTCATTTCCGTGTATACATGCCACTAGGGTTACTACCTTCATTGCGAAGCCCTCAGAAACGCACTACCGCCATGTTTCCTAGTCGCACGCAAGAAACTGTCATAACCCATGAACGATGGGGTGTCCGGACCTTGTTTGGATTTTCATGCACCCTCTGCGTTAGTGTTATATCATGGGGTGATACCAATAATCAAGAAGGAAGAACAATACCCAATTTAAGACACCGCAATAACCACTCACATGAATAGATGAGACGCGGATCAACCAGTTATTCGACTTGTCCGCGTTCATTGGATTTTCCAAGAACAAAAAGGGAGGGAACATCAATGCCTACAAACCATCTACCTGGAAATGATGTTGTGGTCGAAGGAGAGGATTCAAGTTCATAGACGTTCGACATTCCTTCATGCTCGCCATCACACGTCGATGTCCGGTTCAAAACCTCCAATGTTCGTTGATCAAAACATTGTTCTTCATTGCAGGAAGTCTTCAGCAGTGTTTCGTCATAGGTTCTTCTCATAGGTTCCCAAAACCGTTGTCAAAGGTTTGTTTAAATAAATGAAAATGAACCACCCATGTGGGGTTAATTAATGAGGTTCATTAATGAACCACAATTAATGATCCATTAATCTTATGAGCATCGCGGTTACACAACCACAGTGTCGTGCGATTAAATGTCTCTTATTCAATGCATGATGTTACACCGTAGTCCTTCCAACTACCGATCAATGGTTGGATAATGAAAAAATTAACTCATTTAGTTATTTTATTATTTTTTCGTAAATTCCAGAAATTAAATTTTTTGTCTATCCCATTCCAGTCAAAGTTAAGCTTCTCTAAAACAAATCCTACCAACGCAAATTCAATGGTTCCCTCATTTTTTCAATCTAAGAACTGGTTCAAAAGGTATAAATCTCCACTCACACGTTTATTGAACGTACATTAAAAAAGTTCCAAAATTATTAACAGTGACCATCGACCCGCTCCGGTCAGGGTTAGGATCCTCATAAGGGAAAAATGCCCTCACTAGATCAATCGTACTCTCGAATTTCCAATACAAGTTACTGTTTAAGAGTTATATGGATTTGACAATAAAAGAATTGTAACTAAATTTTTTTATTTACAACCAAAAAACAACTTCCACTATTATCCCACACCGACCAATGTTATTATCTTCCTAAGGAAAACATACCCTCACGAATTCAACAATGGTCTCTGATTTGTAATCCGAGTCATCGTTCGTAAGTTATATGCTTATGAAAAATAAAATAATTTTATTTAGTTATTTTATTTACGGTTATGACTTTTTGGGTTTTCCAACTAGCTAAAGTCGTGCCTATGGTAAGAATTCTATCCTAAACGCAATGGTGCATTCAGATTTCTGATCCAGGAAACCATTTTAGAGTAATTCCACATTTTTAAGAAAACCTCTCACACACTCTATTTAAATCTTAACATTTTTCGACGGATCATTATATGAACGCTTTGTCTCAGAATCAAATTCCATCAATTTTCCCATTCTCAAAATAATTCCATAAAATTACAAAAAGTTACCATGAAATTATTAGATGTTACAATCAATGGCCTCCTCAAATTTTTTATGAAACAAACTTCCAATCACTATGGGATTTGATTCTTATGTGATTATGATACATATGAAGCCACCATATGGATTACTGCGAATACATCATATTCACCCTTATCTTATATTGGCCATAAATCCTATATTGTCTCTGAATGGCCAGAAGGACTTCTTTATTTTATTATGGATAATCCCCCATTTAAGGGTTGAAGGGGAACCCAAAGGTGACCTATTGGACCATGAGACAAGGCCCGACATGACCTTCAATACATGACCTGAAGGCCCATAGGCATACAATGCCCAAACCATGACCCGTAGGCCCAACCCACTAGAACTTCCCCTCCCTAGCTTCTTCATCATTGATCGCCTAGCTCCCCACAATGCATTGCTGATCGAATAGAATTTCGCCAAAGAAATCTACATGGTACCTGGTCCCGATGGCGATTGTCATACCCTCCCATTCTTCCAATCTGATTTGCTCTACATCTGGTGACTACTACACTTGTTGCACTGATCCTCTTCTGGGGCCTGCTCTATGTGAACTGGGCTACACCATGGTCTTTTTGTGACACAAAGGACATGTGGCCCGAAGGCCTTTGATGGCCCAAAGGCCCTTGAGACCTGTAGGCCCAAACTGGTTGCCTGAAGGCCCAAATAAGGTTAATAGTTTAGGCTAATATTGTACCGAACATCACCTGCTATAGTACCAATACAAGACCCAATAATTTTCCACCACCAGGTTTTGAACCTGGGTCTCTAGGATGCCAATCCAGAGCCTTTACCACTCGGGTATGGGCTCGTTGGCACCACAATACTATTATATCCAACATGGCGGGACATTTTCATCCTCATCCCTTTCCATCTACATCCTTATTGGATGATATTACCAATAATAACATTCCCTTACTTTTGAGGCTGCATCCCATTCATGGCCCCTTGTACGCTTCAATGTATGTCCCACACCACACATTGACTAGAGACCTTTCGCCTAGGCATCCTTGTAGTATGATGTTAAAATGCATAGTTTGATCCTCATCAGATTAACTAAAAAGGTATAATGTTTCGCATTATTTGGAACCAAACATTATGTGTTCTGATTCCTTTCATAATTATACATATGTATGCCTTTTTGTTAGCCTCATCCTGGTTTTGAAAAAACACTCATCTTCCTAGATGATGATAAACTCCATATCCCCACAGTACACGGATTAAAAATAATATCATAATAATTAAATAATTATAAATATGTAATCCATTTTAAAAATGGATCCATTGATGACTAATCTCAGATAAATATGGATATCTCCATCGATGAAGAAACTCATATACATACATGTTATTTCAAATAAAATTCATGACAATAATTGATCGTTAATGAAGAGGGGACTCATTTCATGATTGTTACATAGTAAACTATTAATGAATATGATTTCAATCTCTAATAGTGTCATGAAATATGTAATAATTCCACCAAAAGGGTGAAAAGATCTTGAACCCCAACCTATTGACCAATGGGTTCCCTATGTGTTATTGGAACCATTATCTAATGACCACCTACATTTGGAATCCGGATTCATGAGACATCATGAATAAGGGAACAATTGGGTGTATCCCATTCCATGATATAACCCCATTAGATACCACTCATAAATACTTCAAAATTAAAAGGGTGTGTTTTATTTGAAGGGTCATGTGCCACCACCACAAAATTCTATTCAACGCACGCATGATTTTCCTAGTGAATCAAGTGAATTTTCCATGTAAAACATAAATGGTGAACCCAATGAGTGACCATAACCAAGATGACTATGTCTCCAAATTTTTAGGAACCTTTCATTCTAGAATTAAATTAATGATTTCCAAACTTATATATTAGAAAATTGATTACTATGAAGTTTTAATTTATTAAAATTATTATTTGAAGTGAATTTATTTTGTATGTATTTCATATAAAAATCACATTAAAAAAGCCCTATTTAATCCAATAATATCCTTTTAACTGACACAAACATATACGCAGGTTTATTCCCAAGATAAGACTTCACTGAACCAAAAGAAACCATTACAAACCCAACATCATTAACACTGGGTTTTAAAGGCACTGATTCAGGAATACCACATCAATGATTCTATACTAACTTTGGAGGACATTTGATAATCCCTAAAATATATGAATCCTCACCAACCATACAATCAGCAATAGATAGTATCCTAGAAAGAGGCAACTTCAGTTTTAGTTTCAATCAATTTTTGGAGACTTTCCCCAGGATGTTGTAATAGGTTCCTCCTTAATATTATAGAGTCCGATTAAGAGGTCACCAACTGCCTCATCATAATTACATTGGGGTCCATCCATGGGGATCCTTCTTGTACTAGAAAATGTCAATGACTCATTACACAAAGTCATCATCATGTATATAAAACCACAACAAGGGATCTAGAATAGTTCATCAAAACTAAGGCACCTAGGGAAGCCCATCGATAAAAACAATATAACTATTGGGATCAGGCTCACACTTCTATTATAGTTGGAGAAAATTACACAAAAAAAGTTGAAATAATCTATGAGCAGACAAAAATTCCTACACATCAAACTCAAACCCACCATCATAGTTTGGAAACAATAAAATTATACCACAAAAAATATGACAAGAACCAATGAGTAGAGTCAAATTAGTCCTTTTGTATATGAATCATGATGTATGATTTGGAAAAAGATCGAGAAACCTGCGATAAAATAATAGAGGAAAACTAAGGAGAATACCCTTATCTCTACCTCTGTACATGGAGACAATTGGCATATACTAACAGCTAATGGAAGAAAGAAGTAGGGATTCACCCATTCTTCATGAATGAAATTGGAATATATCCTAGTTCTATTAACTAATGTCACTAAAAATATATTTAAAATGATAATAGGATAGAAAAAAATTAATATTGATATTCTAAAAACCTACAAAGATATAATGACATATGCAGATGTGGTTTATGGGAGGACACAAAACACCATCCCTATAATTGGGGTGACTCATCACCATAATCTGAGGGTAACTCTAGAGTAGACTCATATTTGTACTCCTATCTAGGAGAGTCTTTGGAAAAAGTTCACGGTAAATGGTTAATTATATTAGGCCGATATTCCTACATCATCCAGATTTCATTTTTCCATCATTTATTCTACTCCAGGGAAGGCATATATCACTACCATATTTTCAGAAATATTTCAGAAAATTATCATAGACATTTCCGAGCTACTCAAATAATCACCCATATAAGAAACCCACTATCCATTGTAAGTGGACCTAGTCACCCATGATAGAGAATCAAAAAATAAGCCTCACCAAAGGAAAATGGATATTTAGGATATTGATTACAGACATTATTATCTCAATGATAGTGTTCTTGAATCCATTATACATTTATCAAGATAGCTTAGAAATATACATATCAATTAAAATTTATAAGGACTGTAGTTTCAATTGTGAATATCCTCCCCACAATTTTCCTTCCATCGGTTCTAGAGGTCCTCCTCAGAAATCATACCATGAAAGAATACATCATGATGATAATTCATTCGATCATGATAACCAATATCTTACTGGGAACCACAACAGACCACATTATATATGGATGATCAAACTATGCAGAGGACCTCCCCTTGTTGTTGTTCACCTGTGAGGTCCTTTATAGTGTTTTCACTATAGGAAATCCACTTACAGTCATACACCAATCCTTGATGGTAGTCCCGCCCATGATGGAATTTGGTATGAAGGTCCTACACATTGTGATAATAAATTGTGTCCTGAAGGATCCCCTTGCAAATAAACTACGACAAATACCTTTAATAATAACACACATAAAAAAATATTATTTTAATACTTGTTGAATCTTTATTGAAATGTTACATCTTTAATCAACAATAAAATATCCCAAGTTTATGGTCATTCTCAAATCTAGCCTTGGATCCCTTGCATTTTAATATGAAGGACGAGATCCCTACTAACCCAACCATCTAGAACATAGAATCTTGTAAATGCTAACTTTGTAATTATAATGTAGACTTATATTTAGTAGAAAAAGAGAATAATATATTGATTTTGAAAAGAAAACATGATATGGATAATATATTCATCAGGTTTTGGCTCTATCCACTTCTCAGTTTATTATTTTAGAGGAATAGTCATAAAAATAACTACATGACATCTGTGTGAATCTCTAAAAAAAATTTATCACCTAAAATTTAAGTTCTTACTTATGAAGGGTATACATACCTTGTTAACATACCAAAATAAATTCATCATAAAATCAACTTAGAGGCCCTTCAAGCTATATGATGCCCAATATCGAGAAAATAGAGGAGGTGTATCCACATTGTGTGCCTAAACACATTACATAAACTAAATTGGTTAATCTTAAATAGAAATTCTAGTGCCTATATCAGTGGACATGGTGAAAATGGATCTTTTTATTTAACCTTTCTCTATGATAATTAAAATGTAGTGGTTCTGATATCATGTAATGTCATTTCTTCAAGATGAGTCTTATTTTTGAGGAATTCTCATGAAATATGAAATAGTTAGTAATAATCCATCCTGAAAAAGTATTAGATGCATTGAGACTAACAAGAGTGACTTAATGAACAAATCATTCACCCAGTATATGAGAACACTAAACAAGATGCTCACTTAATTAAATCCAATCATTTCATACCACTAATTACTTTGGAATCAATTTGTTCAGCTAGAGACTATATATTACTCCCATATCATTGTTGAATGAGAATTAAAGAAAAAATAGTTTTCTCTTTATTATTAATGATGAAAATATAGGAGCATCCTTTCCCACAGGGTTGAGTGCATTTTTGAAACAATATACCCCTTCAAGGAAAAACAATTTGGATGGATGTATAAAAATAGTGTAAAAAGAGGAACACCAACATATAGGGGTTTGGAAATTTTAATATATACTCATCCACAATGAAAATTAGTCTTTTAACATTTAGGAGGAATAAGGGAAATGAATCCTCTCGGTTTTTCTTGTATCTTCACCTAGTCCTCTCATTATGATCACTTAAGATAAAGTTTCATAATTATTCTCTTTGAGTCACCCATAGTCGAGTAGCCCCCAATGGAACATGGAAAGGAAGGGAAAAGGATTTTTATAAATAAAAAAGTTATTTTTTAGGTATCAAATGGCTCCGAGATATCTCAATTCCTTTAGTACATATCCTAGGGTCAATCAGCTCCCCTATAATTCTTCCTACAATTCAACATATGAAACAGATTATGCGTGAGGGAATTCCATTTCAATTCAACCTTTGGGAACTTAAGAGTATTACACGAATTCGGAGGAGTGAGAATAAAATGTTTCCATTAATAACACAATCTAAACTCAAATAAATGATGAATTTGTGCATACCAAAAATAAAAATATCACAAAAAACATGGGGGTTTCAATGAATGTTAAACCAACACCCCCTAAAAAATATTCCATTAAAGAAAAGGATAAGGGAAATACCACATCCAATCATATTTTTTAATGACTAAAATCACTCAAAATAGATGATAGTATCTCACAATATGAGTCAGATGTATGAGATGAGGTTGTTCAACCTATAAATTTTCCAGGATGCTGTTTTTGATGGGTATTTCCTTCTATAGTAGATGCATGTAACACTACATGTTGATACACCTCAAAAAGATGGGATTTTCATGTTAATGATTGTGGATGTTGAGAAACCACTCAACCATGGGACAAAGAAACATTTTTATTTGAACCAAATTGCATTATGGTATCATAAATTCCTTTCATTATGAAATAATCATGAAATGGACTAGGAAACCCATCAATGACCAACCCATTTCAGTTGCCAACTATTGGGATTGGATATTCCAGAACATCTATCCCTAAATGTTTCTTCCCCTATACAATCTCATTTTCAACCAAATAACCCCCAGTGTCTTGTAAATACAATCAACTCATTGGCATCCTGAATTGAAGTTGTGTATGAATTGTACACACATGTACATATTGAAAGGAAACCTTACCTATAATTGGTCAATGTTACCCTTACCCAACCAAATATAGGGAGCACTATATTTCAAATATTTAATGGATCAAGTATAAAATAATGAATATGATGCATTTCGTATCTATTTCTGATCCCATAATGGTTTCCCATTAACAAAAAGATGTCGTGAAACTCATTTTCATCATACAAAAAATGAAAGGTATTGCATTTGTATGGTATTAACTATTCCTTTCTCCATAAATCATGGATTGGGAATATATTTTTCAATATATTATCTTTCAATTAATATCAATATTGTATAAGAAAACAAGCCTTGAACTCTATAACTACAAACAGTGAGAGAACAAGTGGTCCTTTGATTTCATTTCATAGTGGAAAAGACTCACTTATTCCCGAAATCTATAACTTCCCAAGGAAGATATTTTGTCCCCATATATGGATGAACATGATAGAGAGTTTCAAAAACCTATCACCCTTATGAAATAAAAATGATGGATTAGAGATGTTTTCATAATTACTTAGTGATTGGATGATTTCATCTAATAAACTAATGCCATATACTAATTAATTCTTCCCTCTCAATGAAAGAGAATAGGGAATGTAGAGGTTGTCTCTATCAGGATTAAGCTAAACCATATTAAAGATCCAACATTATTACCCACACAATATATTGAGTCAAACCTTCTATAGAATTAGTAGAAAAACCTACCATTTCAGAAAGACAATAAGGGATACAAATAAAATTTTACCCAGCAAAAAAAGAATAATGTTTATCTTTTCTTGGATGGGCTTATATCTAGCTACATTATATCTTATTTGGATAATAAGATACAAATACTTCCAAATACCAAGAGTCTTGATCCATTATGTATCTTTAAAATTCCTAACTATTTACCTTTCACCAAAATCTAGTTCAAGAAATTTAATGTTTATATATTTTCATGGAAATTCAATAAAAATAGTGGACTCTCAGAAAGTGATGTTGGGAAAAATTCCATCGCAATTGGATTATGTTTCTAAATCCACTCCATAAGAAGAAATAGAGTTAAACAATGATTTTATAAAAGGTGTTTGTATTTTAAATCATTAGATGAATTGGGAAAAAATTAATCGAACTCATGTTGTCCTTAGGGTGAAGTTTAATAAACCAACCATGCCCACAATTTTTTCATTATATAGAATTACCAAATTCATCAGAACTATAGTCCTCCAAGGAATGTTCCTCCAAGAAGTAGATATATCAATGATGAAATATTAATGTAAAATAAGATAATTCTATATGTATTCCAAATCCATTGTTAACTCTATTAGGCTTTATGCCTCTATCTTATAGGACATGGGAAACACCCCACCAATTGGCACCACAATAGTAGGTATGTGAGATGATAATCATCATCATTGAAATAATTAATCCTTATTTTAATGAATGTAATTAATTTTTTGGATCCCTTGTCAAATGATGAATATGGTTAGCAATCCATGTTATATTCACCGAATTGGGGAACCAAAGGAGAAGCCCCTAGAGCTGAGGGTACAACAGAAGACATAGCCAAGGCATAACTCAATACTCTAACCACACCACTACTATGACTATTTGAAAATCTAAAACTCATGGGAGAGTCCTCAAGTGGTTTAACCAGGAGAATGGAAATTCCCCAAAATATTTTAGGTGTATCTTAGATCTAATTGTCCTATAAGATGAATTACACCATGTGAAATCATCTTATCAACTTTGATGATTTGGAAGACCTGTTATGCATAACCTGATGAGGATATGATCAGCTTCAGATCCAATTTCGTGGGCTGATATGCCAACATCATGTACATTATCTCATAAATAAACTATTTAAGACAAGATTTCTACTAGGGAGAACATATACATATCCTATAAGTATGACATTCAAAATATATTAGAACTAGAACTATCTTGGTTTTCGAACCTGGATGCACTAGGTTTATCAAATGGCATCCAAAAATCGCTCATAGAGTCTTTTCTGAGGACTCAAGTGTTTGAATATGAGGTTTTCACTACTGAAATAAACCTTTTTGTAGATTTTTCAATATGTATACCACAAGATCATCTATTTTATGGTTCATGAAAACGAAAACATTATACATGGACACATCAAACACATGTATGTGTGTCATGGGATAAATGATATTGATATATGATGGCTTTTAATTTATAATGTCTTAGGAGTCATCTTAATTCCATTTTGAAGACATTTATGACTAGGATATAGAAAGGTCAACATATCCCCTTCTACTATAATGCTATAGGTTTAGGGAAGAATAGAAAAAAAATACCCTCATTTGAATCAGGTTTAGGGATTAGTTTGGAGATTTTATATCTAACTTAAAATTTTGGGTTGTTTTGACTGATATAGCCGGGACTGTTTTTCTTGGAAGGCCTTGGTTACATCCACATGAAACAGTTCCCACATCTTACTGTTATTTCCTTGAATAATGCGTTAATGAAAAATTTGTAATGTTTTAGGGTGATAATGATCTACTCAAATCCTATTAATTATAATAAATTAATTTAGGATTCTACCATAGGGAAGGTAAACAACCCATGACTGATGGTTTCACTCATGTCACTACTTTAAATGTTCAATAAATGAACCCGAACAATCCATTCAAATATAAAAAAATATAATGTTCCTCCCTTTAATCACATTTAACATTACATTCTAAATTACGATAAATATTCAACATCATTCATGATGAATGAGCCTGAATGTTCTGAAAAGGTCATCGAACTTTTTAAGAGTGGTAAAATAATTGGTGAAAATTCCCTCAATCTATCATTTAAGATTTAATAAATATCTATGTCATTAGTTAATTTATAAAAAAAGTCATGTAATTAGGAGAAAGTGGAGACACTTTTTTTCATCCCTTCTCTTTTCTTTATAGGTTTAATGAAATTCCACATCATCATTTGGGATGAAGTAAGCTTCTTTATCTTTTAGATGTAAAAAATCGACTCTTCTTTTTTATTTGAAACAATTGACCCAAAACATCCATACCCAAAGAGTGAAATGGAAAGTGAAGAGTAAAGGGAAGAGGAAGAGGAAGAGTAAGAGGAAGATGAGGATGAACTCATGGATTCTAATCTTTCATTTGAGGAAGGGGTCTATACCACTATTGAAAAACTCATTAAAAAAATGGTAAAGAGGGGCACCCAAAACCCAAATGGACTAGCGCAGATATTTTATCTACTTAAAACGATGTATATAAATATTTTATAAATTGATATTCATATGTGTTTTATAATAAATATATAGAAATTTTAGGTTCTGTTCCTAAGGTGGAAGCTCAACACATGGGCTTTCCAAAAAACAATCGTGGTTTCGAGTTGGTATCCACAAGGACACACCCAAATCATTCCACTAAAATTGAGGCTCAAAATGAAAAGATAATTGGGAAAAATTATATTTGAAGTACAATATCTAAAATTCATAGAAAATAATATCTCAGTAAAGACTAAAAATGGGAAAACAGAGTTTAAATTGATGTCATAGATCTCAATCCTCATTTTCTGAATGATGATTTCTCAATTACTATCCCGAAAATATTGAGTGATGTTACGGGTAGATATCATGCCCTTTCCATCATGGATGGCTATCCAGGGTTCAAAAATGTCTAGATGGACCCTCAATACGAGGAACCCACCACATTCATATTTTTATTAGGGGTATATTGTGATCAATTAATTAACTTTTGTTTGAACATTACTGGCATTATGTACTAACATTCCATGAGTCACATCTTAAACCCCATTTGGGAGGTTTTTTGAATTATTTTTCGATTATATGGTTGTTAAATATCATCAATGTTTTTACAAACTTTATGATCATGCTAAAATTTTCAATAAACTATGAAATCAAGACCCAAAAATAGACAAATTAAAATGTGATTTTGGAGTTACCTCAAGAATGTTTATTGCCTTCGTGGTACATCATCATTATGTTGAAGTTGATCTTAATAAGAAAAAGGTCGTCAATGGGATTCGACATCCTTGAAACCTCAATGAGTTGAGGGGATTACAAGGACATCTCGATTGTATTTTTTTATTTATAGAAAATCTCACAGTAATTTGATTTCCCATCACTCAAGGGATTAAAATAGGGGTCACATATTAGTGGATTTGTGTTTATTAGCAATATTTTGATAGTATTAAGAAATATAATCAAATTCACCATGGTTTATGTTTCCTATTGAGCATTAAAGCACATTTTTTATGAGAAACTAGGTTCTTTCCATGGATAAATGATTTACCCATGGTGTTAAATAATCCTCTGGTATTCTAGTGAACCCATGATTGATATAGAGACTCATTATTCAAATTTAGGGAATAAATTTTTGGAACAAATATTTTTGGTTCAAAATATGAGACACATCATGTAGAATATATGGTCTATTTGATCTGTCACAACAACTTGCTAAATTAAATCCTTAGTCTCCATATATTGACCATATGGTTGGCATGGTGGTAAGTTATCTTTTAGTAGTTTGATATTTAGTTCATGCATTGGAAATAAGTAAACGGCCATGCATTTGTGTACTTATATGAAGAATATATGGATATAGAGGCAATTCTATTGAGTACTGAATTTCTAAATGAGGAGGTATTCTCTATTCAAGAGGTACCAATTCATTTGAGATTTATTTTGACAGAACATTTATAAGAACAATAAGTAATATATAGAAGTCCCCAAGAATACTAAATTCATATTGAGAGTTTCGGTCATCTCATGGGTAATGAATGTCTTGCCTTACTATTACCTTTTTTTTAGAATCATTCACAAATAGTGAAGTTGAATATCATACCCTCAATGGAAGGCTATAACTAGAACATTTATTTTAAGTAGGCTACTCTAATGTACAAGTAGATATAGTTTTATAAATCATGTTGAATAATGGTTATTATTCCATCATAATGGATGAAATTTCCCACCTTTATAAATATTTATGCTGAAAATGGTACAATTCCCCTTGTAGAAAAAATTTACCCACATCCAACGATAATAGAATGCCCATGTAATGGCATTTTAAAATGTAGCTATGGATTTGGCGGATCGAGGCTGAGCTGAAATATTCATAAACATTGTGCACCACCAAATGGTATCTCCTTTTTTTACATGGATGAAATCCTTGAGTTTAATTAAATCCTAGAACCCAATGGTCTTGCAACAGGCTAGACCATGTCATTGTGGATAACCAATAAAATGTAGTGTACCCATCATAAAAATCTGGAAAAGAGAAAATATGAAGATGATAAATTTGATTTACTCTTTAGGAAATATATATTTATAATAAATTCCATTATTAAATGGGATTTTATGGAATCCATATTAGGTGAATTTATAGAGAATAAACTATTATCGAAAAGATATAAGTACATATTAGGGGATTGTGGTTCCCACTAGACATGTTTCATGTTTTCCCATAAAATATGGAGGCTTGGATAATTATGGACATCAATGAATTAGAATTTCAAAAAATTAACCAAAAATATAATTCCAACCACATGCATTCCAAATTCATCCATCAAACCTCATAGTTTCTACACAGAGGTTAATATTCAAGGCTATTTTCCATATGGGTAATGGATATTTTAATGTCACGTTATAGTGACCCGTGATTCTCATACATGGATATTAAATATTTTTATTTGTAAATTAATTACATTATATAAATAAAAGTACAATAACCATAATAGTTTAGTGAATTTGGAAACAGTTATCATAATCTTCTTATGTCATAAAATATCATCAATATTTACCATATTTATCTTCCCCCTTTAGTACTCCTATTTAAACACTTTTATTCATAACTAGGGAAAAGGAATCATAAGAACAGGTGGGCTCATATTCATAGTAAAGCTAAGTATGGGGTAAAAGTAAACATAACATTAGCGTAAGGGTATGTAAACATGATCATAACATTTAAAAATAATACCTTGAATATAAAATATCACAGTATTGAGTCATGGAATAATGATGGGCCATTCATAATACATGAATCATAAAGAAATAAAAGAACATTTTCCATGAGATCATAACATTAGTGAACAGAATTGAATTTTGACATTTATATAAGTAGGTAAAATCAATTCTATAGAAGTCAAGGATCATTTCCAAGGCTATCATAGTATCATGGGTTAACTCCAAAAACCATTATATCAGTCAATTTTTACTCCCAATACCATCATAGATGACAAAGTCCCTTACTGAACTAAGGTCACTCACCATTCTAGTCTTGTCTATCTCTTGATATATAAATCCTTACTCAATTCATTAGTAAAATATATAGGTCCCACTCATTTGATAGTAAAAACTGTATTTATGTATTTCATGAGATAATAAATCTGTCATCATATCATAACCCAAGAAATAAAATGGGTATCATAAAAATTTATTTATATCATAAAATGTGTAAAATCAAAATGTTTCATAATAATTTTAACATTACTTCATAGCATATCATATGGAAAAATAATTGGTTTTTATAATAATTTTATCAAGTTATAACACATTGATGAGAAATAGGCTTCATAAACATCATTTCAACGTAAACCATTATGGGAAGGAATACTAATGGTATCCTAGGTTTATACACTAAAAAAATTATATGTTACATCAAATGATGTCATCTTATATAAAGAATTATTTTGAAAGATAAATTAAATAGAAATTTTCTTGTCAAAAATAACTATTTTTTGAAAAAAATTATAAAAATAGAAACTCATGAAATTTTTTGGAAATAATATTTTTGAAATGAGACATTGAAATATTTAAAGGAAGCATTAATAAATAATAAAAACATTTTATTAGAAAAATTACCATTCCACATTGGAAAAATATTAAATTAATGTCAAAATCATTTTCTTACTTTTATATTATTTATTTAAATGTAAAATAATTACCATATATTAATGAAAAAATATTATTTGAAATTAAAATTGAATAAAATTATGGGAATATTGATATCATTGAGAGATAGGGATTGTGAGAAATAATATTCATACCAGGCATGATAAAAAAATTTCTAATCAAAATTTCAGTAAAATCCAAATGGGAATTATTTTGAAATATATATGAAGTTTTTTTAATAATGTTTATGTAATGTAAATTTTTTATAACAAAATTGAAATTATTTTAAGAAAAAAAGAGAGAAAATGGTAATATTTTATGAAAATTTCACCAATATGATGATTATATGAAATTTAATGATAATGTTTTTGAGATGGATAATAATATTTCATCATCATAAGAAAAGACATAAACAACCCTCATAAACGATAATGTTTTATCATAAATCCCGTACTACTTATGTAACTTTTAATCGTAATACCCAAGAAAGAATAAAATTAAAGGTAACTAATAATGTAATAAAATGAATTTAATTCGTGATATAACTTGTAAAAGTGGAATTATATAAAACTCATAATATCATATAGTTTCATGACATTACGTTTGTCTCCCTGAAAGAAATTTGAGACAAAAATACCTTACAACATTGATATCTTTTGAACTTAAGCCCCATGAAAGAGAGATCCTAAATGGATATGTAAATAAAAATGAATTTAATGTGAATAATAATAAAATATATTAATGGTCATTATATATACTACATAAAAAAATAAGACATCAATATGGAATGTGTCTCATATAAGTAAAAAGAAAGATGCAAATCACATAATTATTTTTTAATCATTTGAATCATAATCTTTAATAATTTATAAAATCAAATGAAACATTAAATACAATAAAAAAGAACTATATTATAAAAAAATCAATGGGGGTGTATATGAACCACTAGAAATAGACAAGTTGTGATTTTTCATATTCATCCCAAAAATAAGAGAGAGACTAGAAATCCCTTAATAGAAGCCTTGACTTCTTTCTATAATGATAATAATATAATAAATACCATATATTTATCTTTATATATAATATAATTTAGCATACATGTGTTTTGGTGATGAAAATACAAAGTCACATCGTTCTGTGATGGCATTAGTCCACACATATATGAATGATGTTGTAATCATTCAGTGAGTTAAAAGGTAAGAAAAAAATGATATATTATCTATTAAAAATGTTAAATATTGATTTAATATCATAATTATTTCATTTTTTCATATACATTTATTAAATTTATCCTTATTATCCCCAATGTAAATGTTTGGTTAAAAGGTATCACATCTCTTTAAGAGGTGATAATCCTCCATACAGAAATACGACTTTGTCATATACCCTATGAAATGGAAATTTTAAAAACAAATATATGATATAATGTGTTAATCAATATAGTATTGTTTTAAATATATTATATATATATATAATTTATTATCCATCATCATAACCAACAGTGAGAGGTGGTAATGGGAAAATGAATGACATCTATTAAAGAGGTGATATGCTGTCATACACACAAACAATGCTTTCATAACACATTAGAGAGAAGTGGAGAATTTTATAGGCCAATCCACTAAAATAATAACATATCAGTGTATTTAATATACTATGTATATTATATCATAATATCATAATAATAATTTAAGGATGTGGTGGATGAAATTAAATAATAACACACATTTAAGAACATTACGCCTTCTTTGGATATCCTTCATAGGTTTATATCAAAAGCATTACCATATTAGATGTTTGAATGAATAAGTATACTAGGATGATGTTAGAAAATTTGGGATGCTATTTGGTTTGCTCCTGGATGATAAAATTTTGTTTTAAATTGTGAATAAGAGATGATAGGGAGTGATCTTTTATAAGTGATATTAGTGCCACACATGTAATGTTTTGAGAAAGAAAATGATACACCCATGTTTTTATCTAGAAAAAAGGTTCCAAAATGAATTATTATCAGTAATTAGAAATTATAGACTCTAAATTATTCTATAAAATTTATTTTAGATAATTTTTATATAATTATAATCCTTATTATTTAGTTTAACCAATAATTATCCCATTTTTACCTTAATTGTGGTAATTAATTTTTATCGTTTCACTATTCATTTTTTTAAAAAATAAGATTAAATTAATATATAATATAAATTATTATGATTCAAAATAAGGAATAAATTTATCCAAATTACATTAAAATGGGTGGAAAAGTTTAATTTAAAATTAATCTTATATATGTGATGAGAATATAGGGGTTTAAAGGGAAATATGAGAACATTTACAAAGATTTTATACCAAATTTCAATATTAAAATGATTATAATTAATTTAATTGGATTAGTATATGTATAATTGAAGTAATTTTAATTTATAATCAATTTTAAATATTATTTATCATTATAAATAATTTATAATAAAAGGAATTTTAAATTAAAATTTGGAATTTGTCATTATTTTTATTTTTTTGTTTTCATAAGATAATAAAAACATCATTTTAAGATATTTTTGAAATTATGATTTCAAAAATTGTAATTATATTATCAAATATAGTTTTAAAAAATTTAAATGTTATTCTTAAAATAATTTTATGAAAATTATATAAAACATCTTTTAAGAAAAAATAAGTTTGAAGCGTAAAATTGGATTTACTCTAATATTTTATATATGAAACCGATATAATGAATTTTAAACAATGGATTGAACATATACTATTAAATATAATTAAAATAATTAAAAAACAAATTTTATAATTTATTTAGGTAAAGAATCTTTTTTCATGAAAATCGATTTTCAGAAAAAGATTCTCATTAATTTCATATATAGTTTATTTTCATTTGTCATTAATTGGTCACCATAGATTTCATTTTATATAACATTCAAACCCATATATTTTAATAATTTCATTAATCCAATTCATACCTACCATTCCAATCGCTATATGATAAGTATTATTTTAACTGATAATATTTTAATAGTATATTACGTTTCATTTTAACTCGGTGTAGAATAAATCGCTAGTTATACTCAGTGTTTCATTTAACTCAAGAAAAAATCAGTGTATTATATAAAAAATATCAATAAGATTAAATTGATTCTAAATTATCACAAAATCGTGTGGTTTTATTGGTGTCCACCAGCTATGGATACAAAATTTGGGGAAATCCTCAATGCTACCAACAACTTCTCAAACTGGAATGAAGAAATACCCCTAAAATAAGATGGGACTAAAATAATCTACATATTTTTGATATACAATATCATTATAAGTTTGTGTGTGCCTCGAAAGATATTGATGTAAATGGAAAATATTTCTATTCGGACTAGATGGAAGAGAAGTCTCATGAGTAAAATATGAAATCAACCAATTCGACTCGCTATCATGTATCAGATAATAAAAAAATAGAGGAAATAAACATTACCATATACAACATACATCAGTATATGGTTTATAAAGATAAAAATAATTATATCAAAAAATATATTTTATGCCTTGTTGGATTATAAGGCTACCACTCAGACAACCACACAAGAGATCACATATTCACTAGAATATTGGAAAAAAGTATTCCACTACATTTAGGTTAAATTTCTATTGATTATCATTTATATATACAATAAAATATCTAAAGATAATAAATCCAAAAAATGGATATATCAATTGGAGTGAATTTATATCAAAAAATGCATACCTAGAATCACTTGCAAGTCCAAAAAAATTGGATATAATGGGATTTTAATAAGAAATAATTCTTCCACTCATTCCTACAATATGATACAGTACCTAGACTCAATACCCTAATGATACTATGGGAGAAGACTCTAATACTAGAGCTAAATTGGAGAGATCAAATTACATAAACAAGGTCCACTCTTACATATATTAGTTGTTGTTCTCAAGGGATAGAGATATTGTTATGGTCCATACCAATTAGTTTTTTTTAAAAGAAATCATAAAATCATAACATGGTATTAATTAAATTACCATAAAGTCATGCATTATGGTCCTAGTCATATGACCAAAAACTAAAATACAACATAGTTTGAGTTGAAGGACATTAAACTGCTTGGCCTAACATCTTAGTCAAAATGATAAACTGTATGAAACATTAATTTCCACATGAAATATAACATCATGGTTCATTCACATTTTTCATGATGTAAAATTGAAAAACATTTAGGTTTATTCTTGATATTACCACAATCCTTGATGTTGGTATCCCAATACACCTTCATTCTATAACTATGTGTGCCTTGATTCTCATATCAATTGGATATGCAGTGATTCCAAGACCTTATATCATGGAGATGATCATGAATAAATGAAAATTTTCCCTCCATTTCATAAAAAATTATCAGTTTAGGGGACACCAACATGGTTTATTTAATTTCTGGACCCATTTAGGGACATAGAGAAACATGTGTCATTATTCTTGTCCACACAAGATATGTAGTGATTCTGGGGCCCCTTAATATAGGTAAAACTACATTTAAAAAGGATAATGTGTCCATTTCATAATACATATGAACTCAATCCATGTAGAATATATTTAGTTGTGTTACCTCATTCAGTATCTCATCACATAATCAAAAAACCCTTCACTAAATGTTAACTAGATCTATGTAGGGAAATTCACACTCTATATTCAATGCCAGTCCAAATGCTTCATTTTTTGGGAAACATACCTTCCATTAATCATAATTCATGTCAAATGATATATGGATATCTATAATATATAATTTTCCTTTTGAAATAGAATGTATGATACCATTGGACACCTTTTCTTATCTAGAAATTATATTCCTTGGTATAACTTAACATAAGTCAGCCAAAAAAATTCATATCAACCAGAGGCACAATCATCCTTAGGAGAAACCTCTTATATATCCATAAACATCAACACCTTCATGATGTAAACCACTTTTCATGAATTCAATACATTCATTCAATGAATTGTTTTCATATATCATTTCTCATAATCCAAGAACCCCTTGACCATATTTTATAATTTTATTCTTCATGTCTGATGTGCGTTCGAACATCCTTATAATTATAAGACCAATGTTTCTCATCATTTCCATATTTACGTCTTAGTCATATGGAATAAAAATGAATGACAAAATTATTCCTTACCAGATGATATTAAACTATGGTATTGGAGTCCCTCTAATTCTACATTAATATTCCCATAGAACTATATACAAATGTTTTATCACCATTGTAGTGATTCTGGGATCCTACCTTCTATTCCATCCACTACATAATAAAACATTTCCTCTATATTATTTTAATCACATCAATGTGGTGATAAAAACCTCTATAAATACTTGTTTCTCACATAGAACCTAGAAAATGTGGTATTATAAATTTTTATAAGGGATCCCTACCTGGTAAAGACTTATGATTTTGAATTATAGAAAATATTATCCTTTTTGAAAGGTTGTAAAAGGAACACCGACGGTTATTACCATAAGATGTTAGTATGCATAGTTTTCATATCTAACGTGACATAAAACTATACATTACTATATCCCTCTCCTGATATGACAACTAGATTAAGAAAATACCCCCTTTATTTATAAGGGTTATACCCTTGTAGGGAACATTCCGTATAATAAAAATGTGATGAATTATTCTAAAATTATTGAGTTATGTAGCGATGAATGGATCTTCTCTCCTCCACCAGTAGTGGATAACATAGAATTGAATGTGTTTCCCCTCCCTTCTAGTGGGTTAGAAAGTTATACAGAACATTTCCCCCAGTTTAGGTTGATTTTGGAATGAAATTATGTTGTCTTACTCTATCACCTTCCTTACACAAATGCAACTTTGATTTTAAGGAAATATGGATCTAAAAATTCTTTCCATGGATATTTTTAATTCAATTCATTATACTGGAGGAAATAACTACTTAAATATGTATGATATATTGAATTTTGTTTTTTCATATGTTTCCCTAAAAAAGGTTGGTCAACTAGAAGCACCTTTCTCCCCATGGGAAACCAATTCTATCCCAATAATCCCAAAAAATATTGTGCTAAGAAAAAAATTTCCATACATGAATCATAGTGATTCCCAATATACTTATCCAACATACATTTTGATATTGGAAGACCCTAGATTGTGGATGTAAAAAATACTCTTATCATTCTTAATAACTGATAAAGGAACAATCTTGGTCAGATCACTGTTAAATGGGAAATTGATAATAATTCTATCATAGAAAAATGACCTTAAATTATAGCCCTCAATGACCAACCCATATGATATTAATCCTTATAGTACATTTCCTTGTCATATGATAATAAACAATGTAATTCTTTAAACCTTGTTTAGGAGGAGCCTTCCCTTATTGTATTAGTTATCCAACACATCACTCTAAAGAGCTACGTATGATTTGATTCTAACTTAGTCATGGAATGTAGTGATGAATGAGATAATCTTTCATAGTCCACACACATATATATATATAAATAAAAATTCCCCTCTCCATATTCATGTTAGATAAATATAGGTACTTGGTCACCAAGAACCAAAAATGGAATGATTCTCATCTCAATGAGGTAAATTGGGATACCTAGAATCTATAAGCATTACTCATACACCAGAAATAGAATTTCTTATACCTAAGGACACTACTTCTTGAAAATAAATGATACCCCATGTCTTTGTTTTCATATGTCACTCCAAAAGTCTTTCTGACTAGAGGAATCATCTTTCTTATGAGAAAACACTATTATCTCCATATTCCCTAACTAAATCATACATGGAAACTCTTTCCAAAAATTATTTATGATCATTCCCTAAAAAATTGTCACATATAATTTCATCAAGTCCTTTAATAAAATGATCATGACATAAAATTTCCCTCATCATATTTGGGAATTATTTGAGCATTCATAGAAAACTATGTCTTCTTCACATAGGAGGTTTTAAAATTATATGGTAGTAAGGGGTGAGTGATAATTTTTTAGAGCTGATCATGAGTCCCTAAAAATTTTAACCTATACCGTCTAGATTCCTCTTCCAAGTTAAAAATTATATTAAAATAATCATTATTTAAAAAAAATCAATTCAGATATTCAAAATTTCAAATGCAAGATCATTCATTCATTCAATAAAGAAATCAATTGTGCTATAGTGATGGTATTCATTACTATACCAATCTGTGATTCATGCCAAATTAATGAGAAAAAGACTACATTAGATGAAATGTTCATCATTTGGGATTATTTTTTGACCTTAAAGTTAAACGATTTGGTCTATACTAATTTTAATTTTTTAAACACTATGTGTTTTTGTGAAAAGAAATTATAGAAATAAAAAAATATAATAAATTAAATTGAGAAAAAATATTCTATTCATTTGAAAACAATTGGAGGGGGAACATAAACATACTAGAGCCCCTCGTTAAATATATTGGGTAGTGACAATAAAATGAAAAGAATACTGTGAAATTTGGCCTTCTTTATTCAAAATGTAAACTAACGTATGTCTTGATGCTTCACGTGATTTATTGAGATTAGTTATATTTTTGATTCATATTTTGACAAAGGATTAATTTTCAAACTAAATATGTTTATATCTCATCTTTTGTATCTAATGGATTTTAGCATTGTATTTTTCGATTACATCTATGCCATTACTATATTCTTGAAAGCCCTGTATTTTCAATTATCTACAGTTTTTACAGGGATATAACCATTAAGTTTTAGTTTCCCATTATCTAAGTTATTCCTAATAGTAGAAGTATCCTTTAACATTTCACTATTATGGTTGAAAAGTTTAAACTACATAAGATCACTTTTATGAGTATCCAAATCCTCCCTGATAAATGAACATGATGAATAAGGACATGCGAATGTCAATAATAGATCCCACATGTAACACTCGAGAATTTTATGAGAAATATTTTGTTTTTATGTTATATAAATCATCAAAGGAATATTTCACTACACACAACACTAGCTTGGCTTGCTTTACACGCAATCACGACCTTCCTCGATAGCTTGCGTTGTACGCAATACCGAGTTTCACTAAACAACGACATGCTATTAAAATATTATTAAAACTAGACGTTATCAATAGTAATACCCACTTTTTGAAATTGTGTAAATTTTATTTTTCAAAATGGACTTCATTTTTGGATTCGGAATATCGAAATTAGCCTAGGGTGAAATTTTGGTATTTTTCTGAAAACATTCAATTTTTGATGAATAGTGAAAACACTGGGTTACAAATTAAAAACCGACTTTTTATTTAAATAGTTATTTATTTTATTTAAATTTATTTTAGGTCAGAATTTATACATAATACCTTTATAAGTAAAATGAAATTCATTGGAGTCATTTTATAATAATTTTAGATATATAAAAACTTTATTGAACTTTTCACCGTCTTTTACCCACCTACTAGGAGAATTTCCAAATTCACATAAAACATAATTTTAATGCTTCTGTGAGTGGAATTTCAAAAATCCGAGAGACACGGTTAATATAAACGACTAAAATGTGGTTCAATGAGATGAAAGTAATTTTTGGTGAATAGTAACTTTTTACTTTATTTTACCACAGTTAAAAGTAAATAGGTTAATTAAGGGTAAAAATGATATTATTATTACCCTAACACATGTCCAAATTCTATTGGATAAGTTTAATTCGACCAAAAAAAACCTTAGGAATAAAATAGGACCATTTAGGCCCACATGGACTAGATTAGGGCATTTATTATTAATTTATTTAAAAAATGGTTCAAATAGTTAAAATCAAAGTTTAATAACTATATCATTTTTAATATAGGGTTATAGAGAAGATAAATTCGACTATAAATATTAATTAGAAAAATAAAAATATTTCCTACATAATTATATTTCATTTGTAATTTTTAGACATTAAATAATTTAATTTATTTATGTCACAATGATGATGCAGTAATTATCTTATTAATGAAATATTGACATAATTAATGTTATAAATACCCAAATAAATGTAATTTGAGACTTTTTATGAATTCAAATAATTTAATAGGTTAATATGACTTGTTAGTATTGATTAAATTAACTTTTTTCGAAATAATCATTATGTTATGAGTTTCACAAAAATCAATTACCAAATAGTGTCAAAATTGACATAAAATAGTTTTTAAAACAAATATTATATTATTAATTTTTATTTTATTCCAAAAAATCTATGGTTTGTCCAAATGACTTAGATAAGGTTATATATATTAATAATAAACAACTTGGGGTTAGTTTGTCTTGTTATAGTATGTTTATTAACCATATAGTGTAAGAAAACAAGAAGACACGGTAAAAGTAAAATTATTTAACTTAATGTTAAATCTAAATGATATGGTTAAAATAGAAACCTAAGCTTCTAAAACTTCTATTGGATGAGATTATTACGACCCATCCCCTCCTTATCTTTTAAATAAATCAATTTGGAGCTATTAAAAACTTAATATGACTTTATAATAAAATAATATTTTTTGTTTTTCTAAAGGTGCCCCTATCCTCCCTTATAAAAGGGCACCTCCTCCCTCTTTTCCTCACACCACTTTGACCCTTAAAGCTCGTCCAACCCCTGCCAAATTCTCTTCTCCACTTCCCCAGAAACATCATAGAGGTTTTGGTCTTCTTCATAGTCCAATTTTAGTGCCCTAAGATGAGGTCTCAAAGAGGCGCTTCAAAGAAGAGGTAATGTCCGTTACCGATTCTTTCAACTTTATTTCTTCCTCCACTTCTTCTTCTTTAGGTGTTTCATTATGAAGTAATAACATAAGTATCACTCATATACTGATATGTTATTATAAGTATGAAACAAACCTATTTCACCATCTATCCATCCTATGGAAAATGAAATCACCGCGCCTGCGTACGTACAGAATACTATCTCCACGCCGTGGTGTAATCTATTTTCCACCATGACCTTACTTGGATGGGTATAATGGTGTAAATAATAACTATATATGATTATTTTAATGTGATATTTATTCTTAAATATTATACATACACTCCAATACAATTCCACGATCATGGGAATGATATCATCGCTCGTGCGTACGTACGGAATACGGTCTCCACGATGTGATGCGACTCGTTCTACATGATTTTCATTGCATAATGATTGAATAATTTAATTCAGTGAAAAAATATGATATATATTACACTAATAACATTTTGGAAATGATGTATCTATAACCTAAAAATAAGAATAAGAATTTATTCGACAAAACACGCATAAGAACAAAAAGTAATTAACACCCGAATAACAAGTAGCAATGAAATATTACTAATAAGAAGCAAATAATATGACCATATATGATATAATAACAATTATTATGATTTTGGAATAAGTCAATGACATTATTTAAATCATTATACAGGAGGTTCTGACACTTACAAAGCAAATCATACCTAAGGTAAGGGAAAAATCTCACAATCTCATTTTTATCCGAGATTGTTTATACTTCAGAATTTACTGCGGAATATTTATCATCCACATCCATGTTTCCTCAATATGAAATATTATTTCCATCCACCTACAATTTTTTAAATCCAATTTTACCCTTCGGTGAGTTTTTAGTAAACGATATGAAAGGAATCTTTTGTCATTTTTCATATGAGGTACTTTTTGACTTTTCCGGCCAAAGTACAAGAAGAATGTTTTTTTAACTTATACGGCATGAATGGATTTTTAAAACATTATTTCCAAGAAGCTTCCTTTACAATTTTTCAAGTTTATTTTTAATCAACTTCTTTTAGTTTAAAATCGTATGACATGTTAAGAAAGGAAAAAAGGTTTTTGAAGTAGAAAGGATATTTTCCTCAAGAATGGAGTTCAAGTATTTTATCAAAATTATTTTATATCTAAGATAATATAGGGTTATGTTTCTATCCCTATTATTAAATTGATTTGATTATGTTTTTATGGAATTATTTTTATGAATTCCTTTATCTTATATTAATTGTTTTATGATGTCACGTTGTTTAAGAATCCCATTTTTATTACATGGGTTATGAAATGATGTATGATTTTTGATTTTGTGGCAAACATAAGAATGGGATCATTATGAGATGGGTGGGACCTATATCTCCCTCCAATGCATTGGGTAAATATTTATATCTGATGAGATAGACATGGCTGGAATGGCAGGTGAAACCGGTTCAGTGAAATAGGACTGAAACGAGGAGTGAACTCGATTCAGAAATGGACTTTGTCCGCTATGATAGTCTTGACAATGAGTCTTGACTACTAAGAAATGATTCTCTATGATTATGTGTGTATGCCAAAAAGTTTCATCTTGTAAGTTATTATTATTGGGATTACATTTCACTACTATGATTTATCCCATGTTATGAAATTATTATTTCTTTTGCAGGTTAAGATTTCCAAAATGTTATGTTCTTATGAATATGATGTGATTTGTTTTTCTTTTGTTCACCCTAACTGAGAATTTGAGCTCACCCTTTGTACGTTTTCTTTCCCCAGGTCAGGAAGAAGGTTATTAATTAGGATATTCCAAAACGGACTCTAGATATGATGAAATAAATGGGAGACAATGTAGATGCTTTATGAACCAGTTGTTTATGTTTCCTAGTTTCTAAAGAAAGTATACCTATACGGTCCTTTCATAGTTTTGTTATATGTTGTAATAAGTGTACTTCAATTTTGAAGTATTAGAAATGTATGTAAAGTATGGGTCGTTATAGTTGGTATCAGAGGAAATGTATAGTCAACCTTTGGAAACTAGGATGTGAAAGCCTTATTAAGAACCCTAAGGAAAAGTCTAAGCATAGAACACAATCTTAGTGTTTTAGAAATGGCCATGAATAACCAATGATAAGACCTTAAGTGTAAAATTTTATTCTTGATTATGTGGTTTTCCTATTATTATTAGTGTTGCTCACACTATTCTTCTTGGTTTTAGTCAATGGATGGAACCCGAAGGAATTGTGTTAATGCGGAATGTGATGAGAAATGCAATGATTGTCCCCCTAAGCAACCAAACGTTATGAGAGCTAGAATGGAAAATCTTTTAGCCATGCTCACGCAACTTTCTCAAGCTATGAATCATGTAGGACTTCTAAATGAGCAAAGGAAGTAGAAAAATCCTGTTGAATCCTTCATGAGGCATCGTCCACCTTCATTCAGCGGGTCTTCTGATCCATTAGTGGCTGAACAATGGATCAGTACCACTGAAAAGATATTTTCAGTTCTTCAATGCTCTGAACATGACAATGTCATCTTAGCAGTGTATCATTTGGAAGGAGATGCTGATCAATGGTGGAATCTTATTAAGAATACGAGGCAAAGGGATGAAATTGAGTCCATGGAATGTGACGAGTTCAAGAACTTATTTTTCAAAAAGTACTTACCTCGTATTCTTCGAACAAAGATAGAGAAGAAGTTTCTTGAACTGAAGAAAAAGGATGATGAATCTATTGGTACCTATGAAGCAAATATTACAAGACTTGCAAGGTACTCTTCTGGTATTATTATCCAACCTGAGATTAAGATCGATCGATTCTTTAGTGGATTAAAACCAAGTCTTCCAAGGGTGTTATCCATAAGGGACTTCAATAGCTACGGGGAAATTGTTTGATGTGCTCTCAAGGTTGAGATGGAGATTGGAGTAACCCATCAGTCATATGGGTTTGATAAGAAGAGGAAAATGGAATTCAAAGGAAAATCTAAAGAGCACACTGAAAAGAAGATGAGATTTCCCTTATACTCAAAGTGTGGAAAGAAACATGGATAGAGTTGTCTAAAAGGGACATGTAAATGTTTCAAATGTGGAAAGGAAGGTCATCGTGTATTTGAATGCCACAATGATGGGAAGAAGATTTCTACTGATGTGAACAAAGAAACGGATACACAGAGTGCACCTCCTACCCTTCAATGTTACAAGTACAAGGAAATGGGGCATTATGCCAGTCAATGCCCTAATCCAAGGATTGTTGATGATGATCGATGTCAATAAGCTCTTAAGGCCAAAGACAAAGGAAAGTCACATGAAATTTCTATCAGCAATGTGGAGTACGATAACGAAGTGGTGAAAGGTACACATACCATCCACTCTAAAGTAGAAAATGTATTATTTCATTATGGATCCACCCACTCTTTTATTTCTAAAGAATTTTCTAATGGTATCACCATATTAACTCAACAATTAGATGTTGAGTTAGCTGTGACAACCCCTAATGGCACGACAATCAAATCAAAAGTTTATAATTATTCTCTGATTGATGTTTGTGGGAAAGTGCTTCCTGCAAATATTGTGATCCTTCCTATAGTGGAATTTGATGTGATTCTTAGCGTGGATTCTCTTTCTTTATATGAAGCTCATAACAATTTCCAAAGAAGGGAAGTCACATTTCATATTCTAGATCAATCTATGATCATCTATCGATGCAAGGATGAACATAACCATCAAGTGGAAATTTCTTCCATCTTATGGGTCTCGATTCCACTAAATGAAGGTTATTTATCTCAAATAGTCGGTGAGAAACTCATGATTAAGAATATTCCCACTTTATAGGAGTTTGACGATGTCTTTTTTGATAAATTTTTTGGTCTTCCACCAAATCGTGAAGTTGAGTTTTCAATAGAACTCGTACCGGGTTCTTTGCCTATTTCAAAGACACCTTATAGAATGACCCCAATTGAGTTATATGAATTGAAGAAGCAACTCCAAGAGAATCTTGATAAGGGATTCATACACCCTAGTGTGTCACCTTGGGGAGCACCTGTTCTGTTTGATAAGAAGAAAGATGGATCAATGAAACTCTGCATTGATTATCCAGAACCTAACAAGATCACGATCAAGAACAAATATCCTCTCCCGCGCATTGATGACTTATCTGACCAACTACGCAGAGCTCAATACTTTTCTAAGATTGATCTTCGTTAAGTGTATCATCAATTAAGGGTAAAAAGAGATAATATACCAAAGACGACTTTCCGTACAAGGTATGTACACTATGAATTTATAGTGATTCCATTTGGTCTTACTAATGCCCCTGCTATCTTCATGGATCTGATGAATAGAGTCATTAGAGACTATCTTGATCATTTTGTGGTAGTCTTTATAGGCGATATTCTTGTATATTCGAAGAGAAATGAAGAACATGAAGATCACTTGAGAATTATATTGAAGACCCTGAGAAAGGATAATCTTTATGCCAAATTTATCAAGTGTGAATTTTGGATTCAAAAAGTTTCATTTTCAGTCACATAATCTCAAAAGAGGGGATATCTTTGGATACAGCAAAAACAGAGGTTATTGAAAGATGGTTGAGACCAACAACAGTAACCGAGATCCAAAGTTTTCTCGGTTTGGATGGTTATTATCGACGTTTTGTGAAAGATTTTTCACGATTATCTAATCCACTCACTAGGTTGACTAGAAAATGAGTTAAGTTCTTATAGACAGAGGAATGTGAAGAGAATTTTGAGGAGTTGAAAATAAGGTTATCTAGTGCACCTATGCTCACACTACCTTGTAGTGGAGAAAGGTTTGTGATATACAGTGATGCATCCAAGAAGGGGCTGGGGTGTGTTCTTATGAAAAATGATATGGTGATAGCTTATGCCTCACGACAGTTGAAAATCCATGAGAAAAATTACCCAACTCATGATTTGGAGTTAGCTATGGTAATCTTTGCATTAAAGATTTGGAGGCATTATCTTTATGGAGAAAGGTGTGATATTTATACTGATCATAAAAGTTTAAAGTATATTTTCACACAAAAGGAGCTGAATATGCACCAAAGAATATGGTTGGAGCTGATTAAGGATTATGACTTCTCAATTCATTACCACCCTGGGAAAGCAAACAAGATGGCAGATGCATTAAGTTGACATGACCATGCTAGTATATCAATGATGAGGATCACAAAAGATCCAATACTTATGGATTTACAAAGGATGGATCTTGGAATTATAATGAAAGGGGAAAATCGTATTCTTCTCAAATGAATGTTCAACCATCTATACATGCGATGATTAAAGAGGCACATAAAGAAGATGTAGAGTTACAAAATAAGGTGAGAAATGTTCCTGAATTCAACCTTGATTGTGATGGGATAATAAAGTTCAGGAATCGGGTTTGTGTTCCTCGCATCCCAGAATTAAAGAAGGAGATACTGGATGAGGCTCATAGTTCTTCATTCGCTATTCATCATGGAAGCACGAAGATGTATAGGGACCTGAAAGAGTACTTATGGTGGGATGGCATGAAAAGAGATGTTGCTGAATATGTCTCTCGATGCTTGGTTTGTTAGCATGTTAAAGCGGAGAGATAGAAGTCTAAGGGGATGTTACAACCACTACCCATACCCGAATGGAAATGGGAAATCATCACTATGGACTTTGTCACCGGACTTCCTAAAACATCCAAAGGCAATAATGCTATCTGGGTCATAGTTGATCATCTTGAAAAGTCTGCACACTTCACTGCTATTAGATAGTATTTCTCTCTAGATCATCTTGCCAGGATATATGTAAAGGAAGTGGTAAGATTGCGTGGAGTACCACATTCCATTATATCTGATCGGGATCTGAGATTTACCTCGAAGTTCTGGCGAAGTCTTCAGCATACTCTTGATACAGAGTTGAGTTTCAGCACTGCTTATCATCCTTAGACAGACGGTCAGTCTGAAAGGACAATTCAAACTCTAGAAGATATATTGAGAGCTTGCTCTATGGATTTCAAAGGTGGTTAGGATCAACACCTACATTTGGTAGAATTTTCTTATAATAATAGCTTTCACTCCAGTATTCAAATGGATCCTTATGAAGCCCTATATGGAATGAAATGCAGAACTCCAACTTGCTGGGATGAAGTTGGGGAAAGAAAGCTATTGGGACCTGATCTTGTTGATGAGATGGCAGAAAAGGTCAGATCTATTCAACAAAACATAAGAGCAGCTCAAAGTCGACCCAAAAGTTATTCCGACAACAGAAGAAAAGACCTAGAGTTTGAAGTGAGTGATAAAGTGTTCTTACGAATATCTCCCTGGAAGAGGGTCATGAGATTTGGAATGAAGGGAAAGTTGAGCCCTAGATATATTAGTCTTTTTGAAATTCTCGATCGTGTTGGGAAGGTAGCTTACTGATTGGTGCTTCCACTGAATCTATCTCAAGTTCATGATGTGTTCCATGTATATCTACGGATAAAGTACATACCTAATCCTTCACATGTACTTAGCTCAGAAGTTGTACCGTTGGAGCAAGATCTTTCTTATGAAGAACAACCGATAGAGATTCTGGATCATAGAGAAAAAGTCCTATGGAACAAGACCACTCTCTTGGTGAATGTTTGATGGAGGAACCACCAATTAGAAGAAGCTACATGGTAGTTTGAGGATATGATGAGGGAGAGTTATCCTCATCTGTTTGTTACAAAGTGACGAATTTCAAGGGCGAAATTCATTTTAAGGGGGGTAGAATGTAACACCCAAAAACTTTTATGAGAAATATTTTGTTTTTATGTTATATAAATCATCAAAGAAATCTTTCAATACACACCACACTATCTTGGCTTGCTTTATACGCAATCGCGACCTTCCTCGTCAGCTTGCGTTGTACGCAATACCGAGTTTCACTAAACAATGATATGTTATTAAAATATTATTAAAACAAGCCGTTATGAATAGTAATACCCACTTTTTGAAATTTTGTAAATTTTATTTTTCAAAATGGACTTCATTTTTGGATTCAGAATATCAAAATTAGCCTAGGGTGAAATTTTGGTATGTTTCTGAAAACATTCAATTTTATGATGAATAGTGAAAACACTGGGTTACTATTTAAAAACGAACTTTTTATTTAAATAATTATTTATTTTATTTAAATTTATTTTAGTTCAAAATTTATACAAAATACCTTTATAAGTTCCATGAAATTAATTGGAGTCATTTTATAATAATTTTAGATATATAAAAATTTTATTGAACTTTTCACCGTCTTTTACCCACCTCCTAGGAGAATTTCCAAATTTACATAAAACATAATTTTACCGCTTCTGTGAGTGGAATTTCGAAAATCCGAGAGACACAGTTAATATCAAGGTTTAAAATGTGGTTCAATGAGATAAAAATAATTTTTGGTGAATAGTAACGTTTTTCTTTTTTTACCACGGTTAAAAGTAAATAGGGTAATTAAGGGTAAAAATGATATTATTATTACCCTAACACATGTCATAATTCTATTGAATAAGTGTAATTTGAAAAAACACAACCTTAGGAATAAAATATGACCATTTATGACTACATGGATTAGATTAGGATATTTATTATTAATTTATTTAAAGAAGGGTTAAAATAGTTAAAATCAAAGTTTAATAACTAAATCATTTTTAATATAGGTTTATACATAAGATAAAATAGAATATAAATATTCATTAGAAATATAAAAACATTTCATACATAATGGTATTTTATTCGTAATTTTTAGACATTATATAATTTAATTTATTTATGACACAAGGATGATGCAGTAATTATCTTACTAATGAAATATTGACATAATTGATGTTATAAATACCCAAATTAATGTAATTTGAGACTTTTTATGAATTACACTAATTTTATAGGTTAATATGACATGTTAGTATTGATTTAATTAACTTTTTTCGAACTAATAATTCTTTTATGAGTTTCGCAAAAATCAATTACCAAATAGTGTCAAAATTGACATAAAATTGTTTTTAAAACAAATATTATATTATTAATTGTTATTTTATTCCTAATAATCTATGTTTCGGCAAAATGACTTATATAAGGTTCTATATATTAATAATAAACAAATTTGGGTTCTTTTGTCTTGTTATAGTAAGTTTATTAACCTTATAGTGTAAGAAAACAAGAAGACACGGTAAAAGTAAAATTATTTAACTTAAAGTTAAATCTAAATGATAAGGTTAAAATAGAAACCTAAACTTGTCTAAAATCTATTTTATGAGAGTATTTCTACCCATCCCCACCTTATCTTATAAATAAATCAATTTTGAGCTATTAAAAACCGAATATGACTTTATAATAAAATAATATATTTAGTTTTTCAAAAGGTGCCCCTCTCCTCCCTTATAAAAGGGCACCTCCTCCCTCTTTTCCTCACACCACTTTGAGCCATCAAGCTCGGAAAAACCTTACCAAATTATCTTCTCCGCTTCCATAGAAATATCCTAGAGGTCCTGGTCTTCTTCAAAGACCAATTTTAGTGCCCTAAGATGAGGTCTCAAAGAGGTGCATCAAAGAAGAGGTAATGTCCAATACCGATTCTTTCAACTTTATTTCTTCTTCCACTTCTCCATCTTTAGTTTTTTCATTATTAAGTAATAAAATCAGTATAACTCATATACAGATATGTTATTATATGTGTGAAACAACCCTATTTCATCATCTATCCATCCTACGGAAAACGAAATCACCGTGCATGCATACGTATAGAATACCGTCTCCACGCTGTGGTGTAATCTATTTTCCACCACCACCTTACTTGGATGGGTATAATGGTGTAAATAATAACTATATATGATTATTGTAAATTTATATTGATTCTGAAATAGTATACATACACTCCAATAAAATTCCACGATCATGGGAATGGTATCATCGCTTGTGCGTTCGTACGGAATACCGTCTCCACGATGTGATGCGACTCGTTCTACATGATTTTAATTGAATAATGATTACATAAATGAATTGAGTGAATAAATATGATATATATTACACTAATACCATTCTGGAAATTAGGTGTCTATAACCTAAAAATAAGAATAAGAATTTATTCGACAAAACACACATAAGAAAAAAAGTAATAAACACCCGAATAACAAGTAGCAATGAAATATTACTAATAAGAAGCTAAGAATGTGACCATATATGATATCATAACAATGATTATGATTCTGGAATAAGTCAATGACATTATTTAAATAATTATATAGGAGGTTCAAACACTTAAGAAGCAAATCCGGCCAAAGGTAAGGGAAAAATATCACAATCTCATTTTTATCCGAGATTGTTTATACTTCAGAATTTAATGGGGAATATTTATCATCCAAATCCATGTTTACTCAATATGTAATATTATTTCCATCCACCTACAATTGTTTAAATCCAATTTTACCCTTCGGTGAGTTTTTAGTAAAAAATATGAAAGCAATCTTCTTTCGTTATTCGTACGAGGTACTTTTTGACTTTTCCGGCCAAAGTACGAGAAGAATGTTTTTTTAACTTATACGACATGAATGGATTTTTAAAAAATTATTTCCAAGAAGCTTCCTTTATAAGTTTTAAAGTTTATTTTTAATCAAATTCTTTTAGTTTAAAATTGTATGACATGTTAAGAAAGGAAAAATGTTTTTGCAGTAGAAAGACTATTTTCCTCAAGAATGGAGTACAAGTGTTTTATCAAAATTATTTTCCATCTAAGATAATATAGGGTTCTGTTTATATCCCTATTATTAAATTGATTTTATTATGTTGTGATGGAATTATTTTTATGAATTCCTTTATCTTATATAAATTGTTTTATGATGTCACGATGTTTAAGAATCCCATTTTTATTACATGGGTTATGCAATGATATATGATTTTTGATTTTGTGGAACACATAAGAATGGTATCATTATGAGATGGGTGGGACCTATATCTCCCTCCAATGCATTGGGTAAAGCTTTATATCTCATGAGATAGACATGGCTGGAACGACAGGTTAAACCGGTTCAGTGAAACTGGACTAAAACGAGGAGTGAACTCAGTTCAGAAATGGACTTTGTCCGCTAAGATAGTCTTGGCAATGAGTCTTGACTACTAAGAAATGATTCTCTATGATTATGTGTGTATGCCACAATGTTTCATGTTTTATGTTATGATTATTGGGATTACATTTCACTACTATGATTTATCCCATGTTATGAAATTTTGATTTCTTTTTCAGGTTAAGATTTCCAAAATGTTATGTTCTTATGAATATGATGTGATTGGTTTTTCTTTTGTTTACCCTTACTGAGCATTTGAGCTCACCCTTTGTATGTTTTCTTTCCCCAGGCCAGGAAGAAGGTTATTAAGTAGGATATTCCTAATGGGACTCTAGATATGATGAAATAAATGGGAGACAATTTAGATGCTTTATGAACAAGTTGTTTATGTTTCCCAGTTTCTAAAGACACTATACCTATACGATCCTTTCATGGTTTTGTTATATTTTTTAATAAGTGCACTTCAATTTTGAAGTATTAACAATGTATGTAAATTATGGGTCATTATACCACATATGCTAGAGCCCTTGATGGATTCAAAAAAGAAATCCACCTTATCAGAAATAATTTCTAATAGAGTATCCATGATAATAGTGTAAAATTGGATCCATTTTCACTTTCACATGGACATATGTTTAATGAAAACACTGGGATCCTGACCCAAATCACCCACCACCACTGCTATGTAATCCATAATCACATTATATATTGGAATAATTCTTCAAAATTGGGACCCAATTGTGGGAAATTCGTCTATTATTTCTTCTTGTTTAATTTTAAGGACTTAGTATATAATTCTGGAATCTATTAGTGAAGTGTTTGAAATTATTTCACTAGGACCAATTTCAATTAGGTGACCATGTGTGTCATCCAAAAATGTTTATTCCAAAACAGTCCTTTTACAAGGGGATATTCAATATTAAACTCCCACTAAAATATTAAGATGTTTGTGTGTAGCATTTTATTCTTTATTAATTGGTGATGGATGTATTATAGGAAAGAATATTATATATTCCCATGGTTTATTCACCCATCAGACCATTTTGCCCCATACCCCACCTAGATAGTATTACAATCACATTTTTCTATAACCCTACAATAGTTGGTAATATAAAATATTAAATGTAAAATAATATTCCTAAGGGAGTCATCATACATCAACATCAACCAAAATTGGAAATGGATTAGTTGTTGTGATCCTCCATTAATCATCATGAGGGGTAAGAATGAAACATGTCATAGACATCCAAATTTTCATCTGAATATATAGGGAGCATAATGCTAAAAAATATAAATCCCGCATATATGAAAAAACCCTAATCCATTCTTGAAACAAAACAATATAGGATAATTATAATGAATATCATATTCAATTATCTATCACCACTTTAAAGGTTCTAAATAAGGAATGAAATCCAAGCGACTAAGATTTTTAAAAAAAGTCAATTGCACTGTAAATTGAAAGGGATGACAGGTGAATATCTGAAATGTTGACCATCACAGTTCAAGTGTAATAATCAAGAAAGTTCCTGGTATATTGAACTTCATAACATAAAAAGTGTTCCTATACCCTAACATATAAAAATAGGAATGATCCACTAAATCAATTTAGTGATATTCACTCTTGTAAATGGACCATCAACTCATAAATACCTACAAGGTTTGGTAAAAATAGGTTGACAAGTTTTCCCTATGGCAACATGGATTCCATAATCAAGGTGAAGGTCCAGAAACTAGTATAATAGTCATGGGATTGAAAGACCAATCAAATAAAAAACATGGTTATAAATCATACCAACTCAATGTCAAGAGATATATCTCCCTATATAATGTATCCCAATGTCGTATATTGGCCTACCTCAAGAGTGTCCACATATGAACTCCTAGATATTGTTGAGTTGGATGAGTTTGGGTGTGTTGAAGTATCATCCTAAAAAACATATCTTGTAAAAATATATTTATATAGTCACATAATGGAATATGTGAACAACTGCGATGGGTTTGATCTGGTAAATTCTCTTCAACGATTATTAGTTGTCTTGCTAATGCCTAAAAACATTTGGTTGTTTACTATGTGTTGGAAATAGTAATGAAATCATCATAAATATTACCAAGAATAATAATTCTTCATAATTGGTAGATATCCAACAAATTGATCCCAACTTCACCATGT
Organism: Viscum album; assembly: GCA_963277665.1. Lineage (NCBI taxonomy): Eukaryota > Viridiplantae > Streptophyta > Magnoliopsida > Santalales > Viscaceae > Viscum > Viscum album. The sequence goes on along the minus strand of OY728150.1, from coordinate 619,216,552 downwards.
GGTAAGTAGATGATGTGGGTGTTCGAACACCAATGACTGGTTAATTTAGAATGGATAATGGTTGTTGAATAGAATGTAAACTAAGAAATCCATAACACATGGTATAAGATTATTTCCTCCAACCATTCATGAAATTCCATGTCATTCTATGACATCCATAATTCCCATTCCCATTCATCATAAAAACTCCCTAGAGACCAAAAATACGATTTAGAGCTCTATCCTCTAGTTCAATCACCTAATGAATGGTCATAAAAAAATGGGAAATCCTGAAGGAAAAAATGAAATGATATGTCTTGATTTTTGTTGGTTTCTAGGATTCTTTGTGTAAAAATTTATCATTAAAACTTTCCTTTGAAAGACTCATGTGTGATGTGTCTGGTAGCGTAAATGTTCACATATGCATGAGCCCAGGATAATTCAAATGAGGATGGGGGATGGTTTGGATTTTCAAATTGAATTGGATAATAATATTTACTCTCTATTTTTATAGAGGTAATTGGTGGGATAATAGATAATATAGAAGAACTGGAGAAATGAGACTCTTTAGAATACCTTCTTGAAGGATTAAATAAAGTTGGGTGTTAGTATTGTTGTTCCATGTGATTTAAATTAGTCTCGGAATCATGGTCATAAAATAATTCATCAAACTATTTTTTAAGGATCCATTTTATCCATAAGGAGTGAAAATACAAAAAAATACATGCATTTTATCAAAGTGAAAATTCTATAAGGGTGTGTTACGTGACCTGTATAGCAAGTTTTGAGAACCACGTAACAACTAAGACTGATTAAAAAGAATTTTAAAATTCTATATGGAGAATATTAATCTATAGAGAAAATTAATTAGTTCATGTGATTAAAATTTTAAGGATGGAGAGATATTGGTATTAAACAAAGGCCATTTGAAATGGGAAATATCTACGCATAGAGGATGTTACATTGAGATATCAGGGTTATTTTAAAATCACTGGTAGATCTCTTGGTGAAAAATGATTCATCATGAAATATATTTTAGCTGTGGTCCCTTATTCGAGTCTTTATACACCTTGAAAATCATTTCACAGGGTTCAATTATTCCTCATAATTGACTCATATTAATGCTAATTGGACACCATTCTGATGGGGGAAATGTTTGGGCCTGATAAAAGTATGAAAATATTCAGATAATTATCTCAAAATTTTGAATCGAAAAATTATTTAATGGATAATGAATTCTGGGATTTTAAAATATACTAGGTAAATTAGAACATGAATGTGTTCCATTACTCTTTCATAGTGCACAAGGTATGTGGGATCACCACTACGCTTGAATCTCCTGCAAAAGATGATAGTGTTTAAAGGAAATGGTAATGAAATAACGATCCGCACAATGACCTCTTAATTTGTAGGAGAATGAGATGACACAACTCCCCCTATAAATAAAATTTCATGGGAGAAGATTATGACATAATTCTCCCAACAAATGATGATTTAATTTTCCATGTGAGGTTTCCATTTACTGACCCTCAAACAAAAAAATATTATGTGTATGATGATTTCATCACTTAACTGTATAGATCTAGGTTTTCTATGTGGCCAACCGAATATCCCTGGAAAATATATTTTTACAAAGCAATTAAAAAAACAATTATTTATAGAAAATAATGAGATGTACAGACATATATCCAAGAATGGAGGAGGGTAATCATCCAATTAGGTTACCTAAAATATACCACAAAAGGATCCTTCATGAGAGGACCAATCTTTCCACCGGTAAATGGTTCCCTTGTGCGCACAAACTACTTTAACAATGTAGACCCCTTCACGAGAATGATTTATGATCAAGAAATCAATATAGGGATGAATGTTATGTAATATAAAGATCGTATCCTTTTACACATATTATAACAAAATTTTAAGGATAATTATCAAAAAAATACAAACCAAGGATCGTAAAGAATAGTTCCATTGGATGATTAGGTACATTAAAATGAATACATGGATGTAGAATACAAGATAATTATATTAATCATCCATAATGATCCCAGATCATTTTTTTCATATCCAACATCTTCATTATATAACTTGGGGAATACATAGACAAAATAGATAAGCTAAAAAGACCAGTACAAGTATAAACATAGAAATAAATCACAACACATGGGTTATAAGGCCTAACATGATGACATAATAAGGCATGAAACATGAATAAAAATATGGAAGAATAAAATATAGAAAATTATATCATGTAATTCTAGAAAATATTTATGTGAAAAAAACATATAAAAATATATAAACATTAGTCAAGGATAACTTCCTAGAATATATCAAATGGTGGATAAATTCCCACAAGGGAATAAGGTTTACACCATATCCCAACATGGCATCTCCAGAGACTAAAATTTATCCAATATTTTAGAGAAATATTTGTTAACACCCATCATAACATGTTTATTCATATGTGTTCCACAGGAAGAATCAATCAAAATAAATAAAAATAACGGTTACTCATGCAAAGTAATGGGTATCGTAATCATGTCAAAAGGCATAACAAATAGGTGTATCATAAATTTATCCATGAAAAATGGATTTAAATCATAAATGGAAAATAATAAGTGAATAAAGGATTATATAATGGTATATTATTTCCAAATGATGTTAAAACAATAAAAATATGAGTTTAAGATACAATATAAATCATAGGCTTTAGTGTAGTTTTGTATAAAATATTAAAGATACTTAAAGGGGTAAAGCTTAATTGTTTAAATAAACCATTAAATGAACTAATATAGTTTTTGATGATAAATGATAAATTTTAAAAAAATAATTTTGGATTCAAAAAAATTATGGAGTGTACTTGAAATGGGTATAAAAATGGGAAGTTCACTTTAATCGAGCTAGCATGTCATGGCGAACTGAAAAGGAAAGCATATAAAACTCCTATTTCCCAAATAATAAAATAAAAATTGAGGTACGTACAAATTTTTGGAATATAACCAGAGAAATAAGGATGATTAAATAATATGAATTTGGAATTATATTTTTGTAAATAGAGAGAAATCTTACCCGGAAGGACAGAATGGATGTTCGGAGAGAATCCCTTATGTTATATTTGAATGTGCTTTGTACTTGTACATAATTTCCTAGATAATTAAATAGATTCTATTAATTAATTAAATAAAAATCAATTATACTTGAATTTAATTTATTATAATTTTATTTGGTTCATTTATATCCATCCTTAGAGTTATAGATTATAATTTTACTATTCTGGGAGTGTTTGTTTCATGATTTTATGATCAGATACCAAGAGATTATTTATGGGATTTATTAAATAAGTAGTAATAAAAATATTATAATCATTTGTAACCATAAATATGGTGTTTAGACATCCTTGAAGTGAGTAATGAAAAATAAAAACTCATCATCCATAAAGGTGGTGAATCGACACCTTACGAATGGTGATTTCATTATCAGAAAAAAAAATTAGAGGATAAGATATTTTATTATCGATATTAAATTAACATAATAATATTATAGGATATATATGATACTGTATTTACAATTTTACTTTGCATAGGGGAGGTGATAGAAGGATAATAAAAAAGAAATTACTAGAGAAAGTGGGAGGGTATTACCTCTTGAGTGTCATCTCCTAGAGAACCTCCTAAGGCACTTGGAAATTGTATATTAATTGGAAAAGAAAGAATAAAACATTGGGAAGAGTTTTGGGAGTGTAATTAGTATAGATATATGAAATATCCCAGTCTTATATGGTTTGAGGAGAATATGTGGTGAGGGGTGGTATTAATAGTGGGAGAAGATGGATGTTTTTTTATTATTTTATTCATTTTTTTATAATTTTCTCTCAATAATATAAATATTGAGGTTTATTTTTACTATGTATAATAACTAGTGAATTTAAGTTATAAAAATGGGTGATTATCTCATCCATACATCATACCATACTCAATAACTCATGTATTTTTCAAATACCGTAAATAACTATATTTAATTATTCACTAAAAATTAAACAATTATATAAAATTAACAATAATTCATCATAACCATTTATTTATTTTTTGAAATCTAATAAATGGAATCAATTTTATGAAAATTGTTTTCTATATTTGAGAATTTTAATTTTCAATTAAAATAATCATTTATTGGAAAATACTTATTTTAATTGTGTAAATCCTTTTATAAGACATGGAAAAATGAATTAAGGTCTCATAAAATAATATTATATTTATATGAAACCAAAATATTAAATTACTCATCTATTCTATGAAAATATATTTTCTATTAAAGAATTATTTTAATTAAAATTTTATAAATATACATTTACGACATACCAAAATTCCAACCCATAATTTATCATTAAATTTTTTTTATTTAATTGTAGTATGATAGATATATATCAAATTTTCACTTATAATATGCCTCAATAATATTTATGCTTTCATAGATGATGTTACTATTCTATTGATTGGTTTACTATTCTTAATGGTCATATTAGTATTTCAGTGACCAGGTTACTATTTTATTCCTATAGGTTTTTAAATTTATATAAATACCATCTATTTAATTATTTATTTATGAGAATAATGTTTTTAGTAGGTTTTATATATTATGTATGTGTTTTATACTATAAATAATTATTATAAAAAAGGAAATTCCATTGATAGAATTTTGGGTCGTTACATTCTTCCACCATATTAAATTTCACCCTCAAATTTTCATTTTACATTCTTTTTTGAAAACATGTGCGGGTACTTATCCTTAATTACATCCTCTAGTTCCCATTTCACCTATTCATACATATGGTTCCATCAAAGAACTTTAACCAAGTGAGTAATCTTATTGTGCAGAACATTATCTCTATGGTATAGGATCTTCACTAGCAACACTTCATATGAGAGGTCATTCGCAAATTTTACCTCTTCCATATCTAGTATATGTCATGTATCTGGCATGTACTTCATCATGAGGGATACATGTAATACATTTTACAACTAAGTCATTATCAGGCCCCAACCTTAAACCTTACTTAATAATGAATTAAATGAATAATTCACATTGAGGATCTTTTCAGGTTTAGAGTTTTAGAGAATTAGGACATAACTATTACATCTCAGAAGAATACAAAGTAGTCTCTTCTACTAAAATTCCATAAAATAAAAACTCTTAAAAAGAAACATGTCTAGTTCCATGTTTTAGGTAGCATGGCTTTCCCTTGATCCCATCCTTGACCCTATTCCACGCTAAGTCCTGTGAAAAACATTTTGAAAAACTTGGGATGAGCTTAAAAAGCTCAGTAAGGGATACACAAAGAATGAAAACTGTTAGTTTTTCAAAACAACATGTAAACCATGTATACCTTATCAAAGTAATACTTTTCACCTTTTCGAAGTAGTAAAAACTCTTCGCTGAATAAAAGTTCATTACTTACCCTTCTGTAACCAAAAGATTACCATAAAACTCATATAAAGATCACAATACATATAAAGGTAACTTGGGACATAAACATACTTAAGTGGAATAACTATAAGGTCGACTTCCACACATATCACTTAATGGAATAGCCATTCGGCCAACTTCCATACATACTTAATGGAATATCCATACGGCCGACTTCCATACCCAATGCATTGGAGGTTATAACGTAACCACCCGTCCTGGTATTCACGGCACCACCCGTCATATGGTTTATCATGTAACCACCCATAAAATGTCCAAGTACCATTATAAAATTAGAACACATAAAACCAACATAAAGGAATGATAAAATTTCCACATTTCAATCACAATATATCATTTAAATAAATTGACATAATAGAATCCTTTATCAAAACCATTTTCAATTCCCAAATACAAGAAAAGTATATGGTATTTATTTTATTTTAAAAAACATTACGGCTTGTTGTGGAAGCCAAAGACCAAATAATAGTCACGGCGGCGGAGAAGTCATTGTCGCCGCATACGTATAACAAAAACATTCCCTTTTGTCGTTTAGTAAAAATCTTCGTATAAAAAGATTACTTTTGAATAAACGTAAAAGTCAAAGGGGGTTTATACACCATATAAAAGAAGGTTGTGTATAAAACAAAATATGCCTCAATGAATGGAGATTGAGACGAATACCCTTACAAAGACGGTATCCTTGGATTAAGGATAAATCAATTGCATAATTATGTGTGACAAATGAATACACCAAATATAAGTGGATATTAAGTGTAAAACAATCAGAGGTTATTCACACATATTCATATAATGACATATTCAAGGAGTACAAGTTTATCCCAAAGAATCAAATTTAGGTTAAAAAGTTCCCTTGCAAAAATTTGACAGCCTAACGACGTCACTTAAAAATTCAGAAAAAGAGTTTATGAGAGATAAAAAAGGGTATCTCATCACTTGGACATAAAATTTACATCAATAAGTATATATGATAACATATCCCAACATAACAATATGTGAATTAAAAGATCCAACAAAATAAGTCTTTTAAAAAGAGGAGGGTGAAAGGTTCCCTTACCGACTTGGGTATCTTTCGAATCATACACCCCATGAAAGAAGGACAATACAAAATTGATGTAAATACTCATAAATGAAAGTATATTACACAAAGAGTAGAATAATTGGAATTACATACACAACTCAAAGGAAATTTTTGGAAATGTAGCATAAATCTCACGGGAATAAAAGTGAGATGAAAAATCCCTTACGAAAACTCGGCAGCCTAACGACGCCACATAAAACTTCCAAAATGGATTGATGAGAGAAAATAGGGTCTCTCATAATATGAACAGTAAAATTTATAGTAATAGTAATATAAAATAACATCCCAATAACAAGAAAGATGAGCTTTAAAAGGAATGACATAAAGAGCGTACTTAAAAAGAAAGAGAGGAGTAGGATTCCTTACCTCGGGTCCGACTTGACTCGATCGTTCTTTAACATCCTGAATAATAAACTTGAGTTAATTTCTCTTAAAAACTTTATTCAAGTTCATTATTCCTTTTATATCACTTATTTACATTTTATAAACATTATGTAATCATATAAGTTAATAATGTTTGTCTTGTCGATATTTGGTTCTTAAGTCGAAAGTGGACTTCTTACAATTACATGTTGTTCGTGTGGTCTAAGGTTCTTTATATACAGAATGAAATTCCTGATTTGGATATCATATATATCATATATATCTATAATATACATGTATTTATAATATCACATAATCATTTAGAGGTAGGAAATGAAATGCACCGTCCATGGGGACAGTAAGCCGTACGTACGCATGAACGCTACTTTCATTTCTTTGTCATATTAATGGAATTAAAACTAAATGAGAGGTATGTATATTTTAATTCCAGAATTATATTCATCATTTATATGTATCATTCATCATATATATCCATTATATACATGTACTTATAATAGTACATTACATTTGGGGATAAGAAATGAAATGCACCGTTCATGGAGACAGTAAGCCGTACGTACGCATTTCGCTACTTTCATTTCTATCTCATACTTTAATGGAAATAAATAATAATGATATAGAGGTATATTATAATTCCAGTATAAAATCATATATAATAACATTAAATCCATCCTTTATACGTCCCACCTATGGCATTAACGAATCACATCACTTTGAGGGGGCGGTAGTCCGCACTTCCTTAAATGAAGATATCGCGTTTACCCATAATGGAAACCATAAAGGTATGCCCAAAATGAGAAATACAGAAGTTTAAGGAAAATATAAACATATTATATATCATATATAAATATAGTTTCATCTTAATGGCCACCTTTTAAGGTGTTAATAGAATGTTGAACAATCATCGTTTCGGGAGGCCGAAATTCACCATCCATGGAAACAGTATGTTCTTTAACCATTAGATGTAGGTGTGTGCAAGTGTAGCTCGAATAATTCTTATAAAAACATCCTATTATATTTATTATACTGGAGTTGTTACAAAATAAATGAATAAAAAGAGTTTAGAGGGTTGGAGAAGCAAAATAAAACATAAGGACTCAAGTGAAGACATTACCTTAAAATCGGGTAACTCCCTTTGGTTTGAGATCAAAGGCTTCCTTGGGAAGACTTCTGCCCAAAGTGAGTATTCAAGGAGTAAGAGAGGGAAGTGGAGAGACAAAATGGGTAGGGTTTGGCCGATCCAATGTCTTTGGGAGTGTGGGTAAGAAGGTAGAGGTGGGGGCCTTTTATAAGAGGAGAGGAGGGGCACTCTTGGAAAGTAAAGAAAAGTCACCTTATTTTAAAATGATATTCGGATTTCAGAGGTCCCACATTGATATAATTCAAGGATATGGTGATAAGGGTTTGAAATCCACTCATAAAATAGGTTTTGGACATGTTTAGGACTTAGATATTACATTATCTTTCCATTTTATTTAAATCGTTAAATAATGAGGTCATCGCTGCATCATCATGATGTCATAAATAATTTAATTTATATAATGTCTAAAAATTATAAAAAAAATACTATGATGTAGGAAATCTTTTTAGAATTACAATTAATATTTATAGTCAAAAACTGATTTGCATAACCGCATGTAAAAATTGTTTTAGTAAAACATTTCATGTTTGTCTCATTTTTACTTTAACTTTAAATAAAAAGATATTAATGTCATTTTCCAACCAAAGTGGCTTCATGGGGTCCCCAAGTTGACCCATGGGTTTTCTTGGTCGTCCATGACACATCCAATGAGGTTAGGACATGTGTCAATTTCGTTTCATATTATTAAAACATTATTTTTACCTTAAACTACACTAATTACCTCTAATGGCGATTAAGAACTTAAAAGTTACTATTAACCAAAAAATTATTTTAATCTCATTGAACCACATTTTACTTCTTAATGACAAACATGTTTGTCGGATTTTCGAAATTCAAAACACAGAAGTGGTAAATTTTCATTTAAACGAAAAATCAGTTTTTATAAGTACCACTTAGTGGTTTCACTATTCATCAAAAATTGAAGTTTTTCAGAAAAATCCCAAAAATTCCCCCTAAGCTATATTTGATATTCCGAATTCAAAAATGAAGTCTATTTTACAAAATTAAAAACATATAAGTCACATTAATTAATTTATTAATTAATTCCCGCTGTCAGAGCAAATAGCGTGTTTTTATGAAACAATATGTATCAAAAGATTGACACTAGTTTAAGTCTGATTTCAAAGTGAAATTAATTACAACAACCACTATTGGATTTAATGGTAAAAATATATTCTAATTTCACTTTAAAACCAATTCAAAAGATAATCTAATCATATAAATAAATTATATCAAAAAGAGGATTTGAATTAAAATACAACATTTTACACTATTTATTAAAAAATGAACTTTATCGGAAAGATACCAAAAATTTAAACAAAGTAAATTTTGATGTCCCGATTCTAAAGAAGAGTTTTATTTGACCCAATAGAATGTATAAGAGTGAAAAAAACTATATTGAATGACGGTTCGCCATCAAAAGGTGATAAGTGTACCTTTAGTGAAAACTAGTGCATATACGCCTAAAATTGAATTCTTTCCGTATTTTAAGCCTTTATCTTTTATTGGATAAATGTAAAAACATTTAAAAACATATACAATCATATTTTTGTTATTTATATCCATTCCTGCCAATACAACGGCTACATGTTAACTACCATTTAAAGTAATATTATTTTATTATTAGAGTGCAACGTAAGATTCCCAAGAAAATCATTGTTGCGTGTTGGGTACGCCATCGAGCATAGCGTCCCCTTTAAAGTCATATTAAAATTTTATTCACAAAAATGGATAAATATGAAAATGTCATATTCTTTATTTACCTGGGGTGTTACATCCTTCCCCCCTTTTGGGAATTGCGTCCTCGCAATTTTTAAAATTGAGCTCGGAAACATCCTTGAAAGTCCCACATCGGAACAAGAGTTGGTAAAACAATCACTTTAAAATAAAGAAAGATAAGTACAGAGGTCACCTGAGTTAACCCATAATAGGATTCCGTGTAGGAAAACATGGACATAGAAGAAAAAGCAAAGGGTCATGTTCTTGAGGGAGAGTGATAGTAAACATGTCTTGGAGAAAGTTAACCATAAGAAAATCACAAACTTGTGATGGGTTAAACGGTTTTCGATTCCCCAGTAAGAAAAGTTAATAGACAACATTTTTGTTTTAAGTTACTTTTTATTGAGGAATTTATTCATAAGGAAACATAATCACTTATCATGTTGACTTTCAACTTTTCCTAGACTCCTTAATCAAACTCATATTTTTTCCAAAAGACGAGTATTTAGGGAGACTTGTTTGCATTAAGAGTACTATAATCAACTTCTAGAGAATCACCTAATCCAACAAAGAGAACTATATACTTCCCATTTCTTTTGGCTTTAACCAAAACAAAAACCAAAAAGGTTAGTACAAGATCAGATAATCCAGAAAAGGATAACCCTTTAAAAAGAAAATCTATGCTTAATCTCCAAAATTTGTCCAACAAAACCCAATGTACAATGAGGACTATTTGATAAACAAATTGTCCATAAAATACTTCAATGTAAACCAAACTAATATTGAAACCCAAATACTTGAAGGATTTAGTCGCACAGTCTTCCAAGGTACAAATTAACACCTATCTCCAAATAACATCAGTTACTCTTAAAGTCTTGTATTGAAATGTAATTAACCTAATCACATACCCTCCATGATAGGTTAATCATTCTCATAAATAACCCAAAATCAACTTACTCTTAATTCATAAAATCATATAACTAAAAAGAATCAGTCAAACTAACCAGGGACTTCACGTAGTCTAGTGGTAGGCGATAAATACCAGTCGCACTTTGGTTGTGGGTTCGATTCCCGCAGCTTTTTCCGACGCGACGGGTTGTCACACAGTCTGCGTGTTGTCCTTTTTCCAAAACTATATAGTTTTAAAACATTCCCCAAAATGAGATAAAATCTTCAAAAATTATCATAACATATTTTAACCCCATGTTTATCTCAAGCCTTTCATTTTCCAGCATAACGTATAATAACCCATAATTACCTCAAAAGTAAGGATCATATAAACCCAAATAGTTATTTATAACTATGTCCACAAAAGAACAGATTACTATTCTTTGAATAAAAATTTTCATATATTCAAACATCAGTTTTACACATACTATAAAATTTCTTCTAATGTATCCCATCATCAAAAGACACTTAATACTCTTAAGAATTTCACCATAACTCTTGAAGCCGTTATATGTTGATTTCTTATTCATTCAACATTCTTCATGATCCATTAACCATTCCTTTCCAACTTATTCTGAAATACTTCTTTCCTACAAACAAAATCATGAATCATATCCTAAGATTCCAAAATAGAAAAAAAAAGTTAAGAAATAATCCATACCTTTGATTGGTCATTGTCAGTTTCTTCATCCTTAATCGGAATGGCATTAGGTATTGGTAAACAAGTATTTGTATGATCTTGGTGATCCCATTCACGAAACATCTTCATAGGACATGTGTTTTCATAATGACCATGCACACCACATTTAAAACATTAAATCGATCCCTCAGAAAGAACTTCTTTCCCTTTCCTCGAGTCAACTGGATGCTTCCTTTTTCCATGGCAGGTTCTTGCTTTATGACCTTCATTTCCACATCTATAGCATATTTCTGTCCCTTTGAAACATTTTCCTAGGTGTTTCTTTCCACATCTATGACACATAGGTTTTTGAACACACTTACCTTTATGATTATTACCTGTAGTTCCGTAGGGATTTGTTTCTCGCATATATGATGCCTTATAGAAATCACCAAGGTTTAGGTGGTCAATTATCACTCCAGATAGTTGGTTGAGGATAAACACAAGAGTTCTCATTGCAGCTCCCATATCATTCAGTTGCTCGCTCAGAAAACTGTCACCGTTTCCTTCACATCCACTGTTACCATGGTCCCTGCTAGATCCATCCATTTACTAAAACCAAGAAGGTCAGTGTGAGTATATCAACAAAACCATCATGTAATAATGAGGAAGATAAACACTAAGATATACTTACTCATTCACTTTATCTAAAAACTATGAATCTTTCTAAAATTCTAACCATTATGGTCATGTCACTTATGCTTAAAGAATACCCTAACCTCTAAAGTTATCTAAACCGACCTTTGATACCAACTATAAGGCCCCAGCCTTAAACATTACTTAATATTGAATTAAATGAATAATTCACATTGAGGATCTTTTCAGGTTTAGAGTTTTAGAGAATTAGGAAATAAATATTACATCTCAAAAGATTACAAAGTAGTCTCTTCTACTAAAATTCCATAAAATAAAAACTCTTAAAAAGAAACATGTCTAGTTCCATGTTTTAGGTTGCATGAATTTCCCTTGATCCCATCCTTGACCCTATTCCATGCTAAGCCCTGTGAAAAACATTTCAAAAACTTGGGATGAGCATAAAAAGCTCAGTAAGGGATACACAAAGAATGAAAACTGTTAGTTTTTCAAAACAACAAGTAAACCATGTATACTCTATCAAAGTAATAATTTTCACCTTTTCGAAGTAGTAAAAACTCTTCGCTGAATAAAAGTTCATTACTTACCATTCTGTAACCAAAATATTACCATAAAACTCATATAAAGATCACATAACATATGAAGGTAACTTGGGACATAAACATACTTAAGTGGAATAACCATAAGGTCGACTTCCAAACATATCACTTAATGGAATAGCCATTCGGCCAACTTCCATACATACTTAATGGAATATCCATACGGCCGACTTCCATACACAATGAATTGGAGGATAATGTAACCACCCGTCCTGGTATTCACGACACCACCCGTCATATGGTTTATCACGTAAACACCCGTAAAATGTCCAAGTACCATTATAAAATTAGAACACATAAAACCAACATAAAGGAATGATAAAATTTCCACATTTCAATCACAATATATCATTTAAATAAATTGACATAATAGAATCCTTTATCAAAACCATTTTCAATTCCAAAATACAAGAAAATTATATGGTATTTATTTTATTTTAAAAAATATTACGGCTTGTTGAGGAAGCCAAAGACCAAATAATACTCACGGCGGCGGAGAAGTCGTTGTCGCCGCATACGTACGACAAAAACATTCCCTTTTGTCGTTTAGTAAAACGCTTCATATAAAAAGATTCCTTTTGAATAAACGAAAAACTCAAAGGGGTTTATACACCGTATAATAGAAGGTTGTGTATAAAACAAAATATTCCTCAATGAATGGAGATTGAGACGAAGACCCTTACAAAGGCGATATCCTTGGATTAAGGATAAATCAATTACATAATTATGTGTTAAAAATGAATACACCAAATATAAGTGGATATTAAGTGTAAAATAATCAGTGTTTATTCACACATATTCATAGAATGACATATTCAAGGAGTACAAGTTTATCCCAAAGAATCAAATTTGCGTTAAGAAGTTTCCTTGCAAAATTTGACAGCTAAACGACGTCACTTCAAAATTCATAAAAAGAGTTGATGAGAGATAAAAAAGTGTATCTCATCACTTGGACATAAAATTTACATCAATAAGGATATATGAGAACATATCCCAACATAACAATATGTTAATTAAAAGATCCAACAAAAGAAGTCTTTTAAAAAGAGGAGGGTGAAAGGTTCCCTTACCGACTTTGGTATCTTTCGAAACATACACCCCATGAAAGAAGGACAATACAACATTGATGTAAATACTCATAAACGAAAGTATATTACACAAATAGTAGAATAATGGGATGTACATACACCACTCAAAGGAAATTGTGGGAAATGTAGCATAAATCTCACGGGAATAAAAGTGAGATGAAAAATCCCTTACGAAAACTCGGCAGCCTAACGACGCCACTTAAAACTTCCAAAATGGATTGATGAGAGAAAATAGGGTCTCTCATCATATGAACAATAAAATTTACAGTAATATTAATATAAAATAATATCCCAATAACATGAAATATGATCTTTAAGAGGAATGACATAAAGAGCGTACTTAAAAAGAAAGAGAGGAGTAGGATCCCTTACCTCGAGTCCGACTTGAATCGATCGTTCTTTAACATCCTGAATAATAAACATGAGTTAATTTATCTTAACAACCTCTTTCAAGTTCATTATTCAATTTATATCACTTATTTCCATGTTATAAACATTATTTAATCATTTATGTTAATAATTTTTGTTTTGTCGATATTTGGTTCTTAAGTCGAAAGTGGACTTCTTACAATTACATGTTGTTCGTGTGGTCAAAGGTTCTTTATATCCAGAATGACATTGCTGATTTTGATATCATATATATAATATATATCTAGAATATACATGTATTTATAATATCACATAATCATTTAGAGGTAGGAAATGAAATACACCGTTCATGGAGACGGTAAACCGTACGTACGCATGAACGCTACTTTCATTTCTTTGTCATATTAATGGAGTTAAAACTAAATGAGAGGTATGTATATTTTAATTCCAGAATTATATTCATCATTTAGATGTATCATTCATCATATATATCCATTATCTAAATGTACTTATAATAGTACACTACATTTGGGGTTAAGAAATGAAATGCACCGTTCATGGAGACGGTAAGCCATACGTACGCATGAACGCTACTTTCATTTCTATCTCATACTTTAATGGAAAGAAATAATAATGATATAGAGGTATATTATAATTCCAGTATAAAATCATATATAATAACATTAAATCCATCCTTTATACATCCCACGTATGACATTAACGAATCACATCATTTTGAGGGGGCGGTAGTCCACACTTCCTTAAATGAAGATATCGCGTTTACCCATAATGGAAACCATAAAGGTATGCCCAAAATGAAAAATACAGAAGCTTAAAGAAAACATAAACATATTATTTATCATATATAAATATAGTGTCATCTTAATGGCCACCGTTGAAGGTGTTAAATTAATGTTGAACAATCATCGTTTTGGGAGGCCGAAATTCGCCATCCATGGAAACAGTATGTTCTTTAACCATTAGATGTAGGTGTGTGCAAGTTTAGCTCTAATACTTCATATAACAACATCCTAGTATATTTATGATACTGTAGTTGTTACAAAATAAATGAATAAAAAGAGTTTAGGGGGTTGGAGAAGCAAAATAAAACAAAAGGACTCAAGTGAAGACATTACCTTAAAATCGGGTAACTCCCTTTGGTTTGAGATCAAAGGCTTCCTGGGGAAGAATTATGCCCAAAGTGAGGCTTCAAGGAGTAATAGAGGGAAGTGGAAAGACAAAATGGGCAGGGTTTGGCCGAGCCAAAGGCTTTGGGAGTGTGGGTAAGAAGGTAGAGGTGGGAGCCTTTTATAAGAGGAGAGGAGGCACACTCTTGGAAAGTAAAGAAAAGTCACCTTATATTAAAATGATATTCGGATTTAAGAGGTCTCACATTGATAAAATTAGAGGATAAGGTGATAAGGGTTCGAAATCAACTCATCCAATAGGTTTTGGACATGTTTAGGTCTTAGATATTACATTATCTTTCCATTTTATTTAAATCGTTAAATAATGAGGTCATCGCTGCATCATCATGATGTCATAAATAATTTAATTTATTTAATGTCTAAAAATTATAAAAAAAATACTCTGATGTAGGAAATTGTTTTATATTTCCAATGAATATTTATAGTCAAAAATATGATTTTTATAACCCCATGTAAAAATTGTTTTAGTAAAACATTTCATGTTTGTCTCATTTTTACTTTAACTTTAAATAAATAGATATTAATGTCATTTTCCAACCAAAGTGGCTTCATGGGGTCCCCAAGTTGACCCATAGGTGTTATTGGTCGTCCATGACACATCCAATGAGGTTAGGAAATGTTTCAAGTTCATCTAATATTATTAAAACATTATTTTTACCTTAAACTACACTAATTACCTCTAATCGCGATTATGAACATAAAAGTTACTATTCACCAAAAATTATTTTAATCTCATTGAACCACATTTTACTTCTTAATGAAAACCATGTATGTCGGATTTTTGAAATTCAAAACACAAAAGTTGAAAAATTTCTTTTAAAAGAAAAATCAGTTTTTATAAGTACCACTTAGTGGTTTCACTATTCATCAAAAATTGAAGCTTTTCAGAAAAATCCAAAAAATTCACCCTAAGCTATATTTGATATTCCGAATTCAAAAATGAATTCTATTTTACAAAATTCAAAACATATAAGTCACATTAATTAATTTAATAATTAATTCCTGCTGTCAGAGCAAATAGCGTGTTTTTATGAAACAATAAGTATCAAAAGATTGACACTAGTTTAAGTCTGATTTCAATGTGAAATTAATTCCAATGACCACTATTTGATTTAATGGTAAAAATATATTCTAATTTCACTTTAAAACCAATTAAAAATATAATCTAATCATATAAATAAATTAGATCAAAAATAGGTTTTGAATTAAAATACAACATTTTACAGTATTCATTAAAAAATGAACTTTATCGGAAAGATACCAAAAATTTACACAAAGTAAATTTTGATGTCCCGATTCTAAAGAAGAGTTTTATTTGGTCCAATAGAATGGATAAGTGTGAACAAAACTATATTTAATGATGGTTCGCCATCAAAAGGCGATAAGTGACCCTTTAGTGAAAACTAGGGCATATACCCCTAAAATTGAATTCTTTCCGTATTTTAAGCCTTTATCTTTTATTGGATAAATGAAAAAACATTTAAAAACATATATAATCATATTTTAGTTATTTCTATCCATTCCCGCCAATACAACGGCTACATGTTAACTACCATTTGAAGTAATATTATTTTATTATTAGAGTGCAACGTAAGATTCCCAAGAAACTCGTTGTTGTGTGTTGGGTACGCCATCGAGCATAGAGTCCCCTTTAAAGTAATATTAATATTTTATTCAAAAATATGGATAAATATGAAAATTTCATATTCTTTATTTACCTGGGGTGTTACATCCTTCCCCCCTTTTGGGAATTGCGTCCTCACAATTTTTAAAATTGAGCTTGGAAACATCCTTGAAAGTCCCACATCGGAACAAGAGTAGGTAAAACAATCACTTTAAAATAAAGAAAGAAAAGTACAGAGGTCACCCGAGTTAACCCATAATAGGATTCCGTGTAGGAAAACATGGACATGGAAGAAAAAGCAAAGGTTCATGTTCTTGAGGTAGAGTGATAGTAAACATGTCTAGGAGAAAGTTAACCATAAGAAAATCAAAAACTTGTGATGGGTTAAACAGTATTCGATTCCCCAGTAGGAAAAGTTAATAGACAACATTTTTTTTAAGTTACTTTTTTTTGAGGAATTTATTCATAAGGAAACATAATCACTTATCATGTTGACTTTCAACTTTTCTTAGACTCCTTAATCAAACTCATATTTTTTCCAAAAGACGAGTATTTAGGAAGACTTGTTTGCATTAAGAGTACTATAATCAACTTCTAGACAATCACCTAATCCACCAAAGAGAGCTATATACTTCCCATGTCTTTAGGATTTAACCAAAACCAAAACCAAAAAGGTTAGTACAAGATCAGATAATCCAGAAAAGGATAACCCTTTAAAAAGAAAATCTATGCTTAATCTCGAAAATTTGTCAAACAAAACCCAATGTCCAACGAGGACTATTCGATAAACAAATTGTCCATAAAATACTTCAAAGTAAACCAAACTAATATTTAAACCCAAATATTTGAAGGATTTAGTCGCACAGTCTTCCAAGGTACAAATTAACACCTATCTCCAAATAACATCAGTTACTCTTAAAGTCTTATATTGAAAAGTAATTAACCTAATCACATACCCTCCATGATAGGTTAATCATTTTCATAAATAACCCAAAATCAACTTACTCTTAATTCATAAAATCATATAACTAAAAAGAATCAGTCAAACTAACCAGGGACTTCACGTAGTCCAGTGGTAGGCGATAAATACCAGTCGCACATTGGTTGTGGGTTCGATTCCCGCAGCTTTGTCCGACGCGACGGGTTGTCACACGGTCTGCGTGTTGTCCTTTTTCCAAAACTATATAGTTTTAAAACATTCCCCAAAACTAGATAAAATCTTCAAAACTGATTATAACATATTTTAACCTCATGTTTATCTCAAGCCTTTCATTTTCCAGCATAACGTATAATAACCCATAATTACCTCAAAAGTAAGGATCATATAAACCCAAATGGTTCTTTATAACTATGTCCACAAAAGAATAGATTACTATTCTTTGAATAAAAAATTTCATATATCAAACATCAGTTTTACACATACTATAAAAAGTATTCTAATGTATCCCATCATCAAAATACACTTAATACTCTTATGAATTTCACCATAACTCTTTAAGCCCTTATATGTTTACTTCTTATTCATTCAACATTCTTCATGATCCATTAACAATTACTTTCCAACTTATTCTGAAATACTTCTTTCCTACAAAAAAATCATGAATCATATCCTAAGATTCCAAAATAGAAAACAAAAGTTATGAAATAATCCATAACTTTGATTGGTCATTGTCAGTTTCTTCATCCTCAATCGGAATGGCATTAGGTATTGGTAAACAAGTATTTGTATGATCTTGGTGACCCCATTCATGAATCTTCTTTATAGGACATGTGTTTGCATAATGACCATGCACACCACATTTAAAACATTCAATTGATCCCTCAGAAAGAACTTCTTTCCCTTTCCTCGAGTCAACTAGATGCTTCCTTTTTCCATGGCAGGTTCTTGCTTTATGACCTTAATTTCCACATCTATAGCATATTTATGTCCCTTTGAAACATTTTCCTAGGTGTTTCTTTCCACATCTATGACACATAGGTTTTTGAACACACTTACCTTTATGATTATTACCTGTAGTTCCGTAGGGATTTGTTTCTCGCATATATGATGCTTATAGAAATCACCAAGGTTTAGGTGGTCAATTATGACTCTAGATATTTGGTTGAGGATAAACACAAGAGTTCTCATTGCAGCTCCCATATCATTCAGTTGCTCGCTCAGAAAACTGTCACCGTTTCCTTCACATCCACCGTTACCTTGGTGCCCGCTAGATCCAGCCATTTACTAAAACCAAGAAGGTCAGTGTGAGTATATCAACAATACCATCATGTACTAAATAGGAAGATAAACACTAAGATATACTTGCTCATTCACTTTATCTAAAAACTATGACTCTTTCTGAAATCCTAACCATTATTGTCATGTCACTTATGCTTAAAGAATACCCTAACCTCTAAAGTTATGTAAACCGACCTCTGATTCCAACTATAAGGCCCCAGCCTTAAACCTTACTTAATATTGAATTAAATGAATAATTCACATTGAGGATATTTTCAGGTTTAGATTTTTAGAGAATTAGGAAATAAATATTACATCTCAGAAGATTACAAAGTATTCTCTTCTACTAAAATTCCATAAAATAAAAACTCTTAAAATGAAACATGTCTAGTTCCATGTTTTAGGTAGCATGACTATCCCTTGATCTCGTCCTTGACCATATTCCATGCTAAGTCCTGTGAAAAACATTTAAAAAACTTGGGATGAGCATAAAAAGCTCATTAAGGGATACACAAAGAATGAAAACAGTTAGTTTTTCAAAACAACAAGTAAACCATGTATACATTATCAAAGTAATACTTTTCACCTTTTTGAAGTAGTAAAAACTCTTCTCTGAATAAAAGTTCATTAATTACCATTCTATAACCAAAATATTACCATAAAACTCATATAAAGATCACATAACATATAAAGGTAACTTGGGACATAAACATACTTAAGTGGAATAACCATAAGGTCGACTTCCACACATATCACTTAATTGAATAGCCATTCAGCCAACTTCCATACATACTTAATGGAATAGCCATACGGCCGAATTCCATACCCAATGCATTGGAGGTTATAACGTAACCCCCCGTCCTGGTATTCACGACACCACCCGTCATATGGTTTATCACGTAACCACCTGTAAAATGTAGAAGTACCATTATAAAATTAGAACACATAAAACCAACATAAAGGAATGATAACATTTCCACATTTCAATCACAATATATCATTTAAATAAATTGACATAATAGAATCCTTTATCAAAACCATTTTCAATTCCAAAATACAAGAAAATTATATGGTATTTATTTTATTTTAAAAAACATTACAGCTTGTTGAGGAAGCCAATGACCAAATAATACTCGCGGCGGCGGAGAAGTCGTTGTTGCCGCATACGTACGACAAAAACATTCCCCTTTGTCATTTAGTAAAACGATTCTTATAAAATGATTCCTTTTGAATAAACGTAAAAGTAAAAAGGGGTTTATACAACGTATAAAAGAAGGTTGTGTATAAAACAAAATATGCCTCAATGAATGGAGATTGAGATGAAGACCCTTACAAAGACGATATCCTTGGATTAAGGATAAATCAATTGCATAATTTTGTGTGACAAATGAATACACCAAATATAAGTGGATATTAAGTGTAAAACAATCAGAGGTTATTCACACATATTCATAGAACGACATATTCAAGGTGTACAAGTTTATCCCAAAGAATCAAATTTGGGTTAAGAAGTTCCCTTTCAAAAATTTGACAGCCTAACGACGTCACTTCAAAATTCAGAAAAAGAGTTGATGAGAGATAAAAAAGGGTATCTCATCACCTGGAAATAAAATTTACATCAATAAGGATATATGAGAACATATCCCAACATAACAATATGTTAATTAAAAGATCCAACAAATGAAGTCTTTTAAAAAGAGGAGGGTGAAAGGTTCCTTTACCGACTTGGGTATCTTTCGAAACATACACCCCATGAAAGAAGGACAATAAAACATTGATGTAAATACTCATAAACGAAAGTATATTACACAAAAAGTAGAATAATGGGAAGTACATACACCACTCAATGTAAATTTTGGGAAATGTAGCATAAATCTCATGGGAATAAAAGTGAGATGAAAAATCCCTTACGAAAACTCGGCAGCCTAACGACGCCACTTAAAATGTCCAAAATGGATTGATGAGAGAAAATAGGGTCTCTCATAATATGAAAAATAAAATTTACCGTAATAGTAATATAAAATAATATCCCAATAACAAGAAATATGAGCTTTAAAAGGAACGACATAAAGAGCATACTTAAAAAGAAAGAGAGGAGTAGGATCCCTTACCTCAGGTCCGACTTGACTCGATCGTTCTTTAACGTCCTGAATAACAAACTTGAGTTAATTTCTCTTAACAACCTTTTTGAAGTTCATTATTCCTATTATATCACTTATTTCCTTGTTATAAACATTATGTAATAATTTAAGTTAATAATGTTTGTTTTGTCGATATTTGGTTCTTAAGTCGAAAGTGGACTTCTTACAATTACATGTTGTTCGTGTGGTCAAAGGTTCTTTATATCCAGAATGAAATACCTGATTTTGATATCATAAATATCATATATATCTATAATATACATGTATTTATAATATCACATAATCATTTAGAGGTAGGAAATGAAATTCACCGATCATGGAGACGGTAAGCCGTACGTACGCATGAACGCTACTTTCAATTCTTTGTCATATTAATGGAATTAAAACTAAATGAGAGTTATGTATATTTTAATTCCAGAATTATATTAATAACTTAGATGTATCATTCATAATATATATACATTATATACATGTACTTATAATAGTACACTACATTTGGGGATAAGAAATGAAATGCACCGTTCATGGAGACGGTAAGCCGTACGTACACATGAACGCTACTTTCATTTCTATCTCATACTTTAATGGAAATAAGTAATAATTATGTAGAGGTATATTATAATTCCAGTATAACATCATATATAATAACATTAAATCCATCCTTTATACGTCCCATGTATGGCATTAACGAATCACATCACTTTGAGGGGGTGGTAGTCCGCACTTCCTTAAATAAAGATATCGCGTTTACCCATAATTGAAACCATAAAGGTATGCCAAAAATGAAAAATACAGAAGCTTAAAGAAAACATAAACATATTATATATCATATATAAATATATTGTCATTTTAATGGCCACCTTTGAAGGTGTTAAATGAATGTTGAACAATCATCGTTTCGGGAGGCCGAAATTCGCCATCCATGGAAACAGTATGTTCTTTAACCATTAGATGTAGGTGTGTGCAAGTGTAGCTCTAATACTTCTTATAACAACATCCTAGTATATTGGTGATACTTTATTTGTTACAAAATAAATGAATAAAAAGAGTTTAGGGGGGTTAGAGAGGCAAAATAAAACAAAAGGACTCAAGTGAAGACATTACCTTAAAACCGGGTAACTCCCTTTGGGTTGAGATCAAAGGCTTCCTTGGGAAGACTTCTGCCAAAAGTGAGGCTTCAAGGAGTAAGAGAGGGATGTGGAGAGACAAAATGGGCAGGGGTTTTCCGAGACAAAGGCTTTGGGAGTGTGGGTAAGAAGGTAGAGGTGGGGGCCTTTTATAAGAGGAGAGGAGGGGCACTCTTGGAAAGTAAAGAAAAGTCACCTTATTTTAAAATGATATTCAGATTTAAGAGCTCCCAAATTGATATAATTCAAGGATAAGGTGATAAGGGTTAGAAATACACTCATCAAATAGGTTTTGGACATGTGTAGGTCTTAGATATTAAATTATCTTTCCATTTTATTTAAATCGTTAAATAATGAGGTCATTGATGCATCATCATGATGTCATAAATAATTTAATTTATTTAATGTATAAAAATTCAAAGAAAAAAATACAATGATGTAGGAATTCTTTTTATATTTCCAATGAATATTTAGAGTCAAAAATCTGATTTTTATAACCCCATGTAAAAATTGATTTAGTAAAACATTTCATGTTTGTCTCATTTTTACTTTAACTTTAAATAAAAAGATATTAATGTAATTTTCCAAAAAAAGTGGCTTCATGGGGTCCCCAAGTTGACCCATGGGTTTTATTGGTCGTCCATGACACATCCAATGAGGTTAGGACATGTTTCAAGTTCATTTCATATTATTAAAACATTATTTTTACCTTAAACTACACTAATTACCTCTAATCGCGATTAAGAACTTAAAAGTTACTATTCACCAAAAAATTATTTTAATCTCATTGAACCACATTTTACTTCTTAATGACAACCATGTATGTCTGATTTTTGATATTCAAAACACAGATGTGGTAAAATTTTATTTAAACAAAAAATCAGTTTTTATAAGGACCACTTAGTGGTTTCACTATTCATCAAAAATTAAAGTTTTTCAGAAAAATCCCAAAAATTCACCCTAAGCTATATTTGATACCCCGAATTCAAAAATGAATTCTATTTTAAAAAATTCAAAACATATAAGTCACATTAATTAATTTAATAATTAATTCCCGCTGTCAGAGCAAATAGCGTGTTTTTATGAAACAATAAGTATCAAAATATTGACACTAGTTTAAGTCTGATTTCAATGTGAAATTAATTCCAATGAACACTATTGGATTTAATGGTAAAAATATATTCTAATTTCACTTTAAAACCAATTCAAAATATAATCTAATCATATAAATAAATTAGATCAAAAAGAGGTTTTGAATTAAAATACAACATTTTACACTATTCATTAAAAAATGATCTTTATCGGAAAGATACCAAAAATTTACACAAAGTAAATTTTGATGTCCCGATTCTAAAGAAGAGTTTTATTTGGTCCAATAGAATGTATAAGAGTGAACAAAACTATATTTAATGACGGTTCTCCATCAAAAGGTGATAAGTGAACCTTTAGTGAAAACTAGGGCATATACGCCTAAAATTGAATTCTTTCCGTATTTTAAGCCTTTATCTTTTATTGGATAAATGTAAAAACATTTAAAAACATATATAATCATATTTTATTTATTTCTATCCATTCCCTCCAATAAAACTGCTACATGTTAACTACCATTTAACGTAATATTATTTTATTATTAGAGTGCAACGTAAGATTCCCAAGAAACTCGTTGTTGCGTGTTGGGTACGCCATCGAGCATAGCGTCCCCTTTAAAGTCATATTAATATTTTATTCAAAAATATGGATAAATATGAAAATTTCATATTCTTTATTTACCTGGGGTGTTACAGTCATGGTATTTTTATGTTCTATTCAACAGGATACAACTCTTACATGGTTAAGAATATTTAAGGCGGAAATATACTGGGGACATAGCTTTCCTTTCTCCCCAATTCTCATTATACTTATCCCTAAAGATATGTTAATTAATACCATGTCTGTAACAAAAAAATCCAGGTCCTATCAGCGATTTTCAAAAAAACACCTTTTCAACATCAGATAGCTCAAATATTCTACTGAATGGTTTTCACCCTTTATACTATTTCATTTACCATTTTAGGTCCCAATATCTCCTACTCACCAACATCATCCCAACATGTCATTATTCTAAAAAAATTTCCATAATGGTCTTAATATGGAGCAGTTTGGATGCTTGAGTGAAAATTAATGTTTTAAGGGAACTTGACCAAATGTTGATGTTAGTACCATCAACCCTTAAAGTCCATATAACATTATATCACCATGGTTTTAGTTTCTGAATATTTCACTCAGATTCATGATCATTATGAGGATGATATGAAATAATGAAGTTTATCTCAATATTCATATAATGTCATATACATCTCCAAAAGATGGAGGTAAATATCTAGTATTGAATGAATATAGTCGATTGATGCAATCCATGAGGTCTCACAACTTATCTAATGTATATCCAGGAATATTTATTGAGTGATAATTCCACTCAAATTATGATAAAGTTATTTTTTTTAAGGATATTGACAATGACCCATTTAGCATTATTTCATTTAGATGTATTTGTAATTATAGTGAAAAAAACATGGTGATATTTTTGTATTCCAATGTTGGAATTGGTAATGGCTCCATAATTACTTAATAATTTTTCTGTTCAATCATTTCCTACTGACATACCTAGAACTTTGATTTATATTCAGCGATCTTCCTCTTTATATTATACCACTAATAATGAAATTAGAGATCTTGATACATCTTTGTGCTTCCTGGGTGAATAGAGAAAGTCGATATGTGTTCATCATTACTAAGACCTTTATTTATCTTTTTATTGAATGGCACACATAGTTGTGATCCAAATCTCATGACTCCTTCCTCATTATTTTTGATCTCTGAGTATTTTTTGTTCTTGATAGATTCCACCATCTACTAAATTTTATCATCATTTCTTCGAGAATTGATTATTTTCTCTATACTGGATGGTTGGGAAATCATTTGATAATGGATTGATGATGTTAATTCCTTAATGATTCCCATGTCCATCCATTTCATGTCTATGAATATTGGATATTTCTTAATTTCCATCATTGAAAATGTTTCATGATCATTTCTATTTAGAGAATCTTCCACAATATTATCTTTACCAGGATGGTAGTGGATTGATTAGTTGTATTCCTTGATGTGATTTATCAATCTTCACTAGAGCCTGTTATGATCCTTCTATGGGAATATAAATTTTAGGATCTTATGATAGGTATATATCTCACACATCCCCCCATATAGATAATGTAGCAATATTTTTAATGCGAAAATCATAGCTTCCAATGCTATATCATCGATATGATAGATTTTATATTGAATTATAAAATATAATGAGTGTTATTATATACATTATCATTTTTTAAGTACACATAAAAATCCCTTCTTTGATGCATCGCCATATAGCACAATGAGTTCCCCACTTCCTAGAGGTGTTAGTCTTGTTGTAGTGAGAATCCTGTTTTTCAACTCATTGCAGTAGTCTTCACATTCAGTGGTCTATATAAACACTAACCCCTTCAATGGAATCTTGGGTAGTGGATTTTACAATCCTGATATGGTATTTAAAATCATCCTCAAGACCATACAAGATCGTGGAAATTACATATCTCCATTATAGATGTTGGTCTTGGCCACTATTTAATTTCTTTTCTCTTGGAAGGGTCCAGAGATATTCCTTTGCTGGTGATAAAATTCCCCAATAATGATACTTCTTCCAATAATAACTCATATTTACAATAATTTGCACATATATTTTCCCCTTCAAACAGTCTTTTTCATAGTATTAAAATTATCCTCATGTTCCTTATTTCTTTTTAAGTAAGTTATAATATCATCGATAAATAAAACCACGAAATTTTTGAGGTAATATATAAAGACTCTATTCATTATGTCCATTAAATATTTTAGAACATTAGTGAGTATCAATTGAATCACTATGAACTCATAGTTTCCATACCTCATTCTAAAGGAAAATGTGGGAATATATTTCTTCTTCACCATTAATTTGTGATAACCTAACTAAAGGTCCACCAAAGAGAAATACATGGCCCCATGTTGTTGATTAAAAAATTAATATATCTGTGGTAAGGGATACTTGTTCATTATCTTTGTTTTTTCACTCATGATAATCATTACATAGGTTCCTTGATCCATACTTTCTCTTGATGAAGAGGACTGGTACACCCCACGATGAAGCACTTGGCCATATAAAATCCTTTTCCAGACACTCTTGCTTCTGGATCCTCACTTCCTCCAACTCAATGGTGGATATTTTTTGAGTCATTGATATAGGTAGATATCTAAGAAAATGTTTAATGGATAACTCAACCACAAGTTCAAATGTAACACTAGGAAATTATTCATGGAATATATCAATGTAGTCCCTCACAATGGGCATGCCATTGAGCATGATTATTTCTTTTGTATCAATCATTTGTTATTTATATTTTTTCGCATAAGGAAATACAATCCATAATTGAGATGATGATTATGATGGATATTATTCCTACTTTTGAAACATGTAAATAATTGGGGGATGCCAGGGTTGTGATGATTTAAATCCTTTTCTTGATATTTGATGTTTTATTTCTCTAAATATAGTCAATCCATGCCAAAAATAGTCACAAAACACAAAAAATAAAGTAATATGAGATTTTAAGGGTGTTGGTTCCACGTAAATATTAATTGGTGATCAATAAAATACATTAGATTAAATAATTACCCCATTTTCTATTCTCAATAATAACTCAACCAATATATTTTTAGGTGGGGTTCAAAAACTTATACTAAACATAATAGATAATAAATAATGTGTAGAAAAATAAATAAATAAGTTTATTTATTATTGAATGAATATCTACTGTACCTTTTACCACATCATTTATAGGATTCACCTCACTAGTACCGATAGAATATACCCTTCCTTATTTTATTATTAGTCATTGTTGACCGCCTCTGAAAAACCTTGGCTACGGGAATTGGCTCACATAATTCCCATGTTCCTTGCATTTGGAATGCTACACTATAGGCTGAGTTTTGATCTGAACCTTATTTTCTTGTTCCATATTACTGGTATTATTCATATCCCTTTGGCATTTTGTAGCCATATGCCCCACCTTTCCACATTTGAAGCATCTTCTTGTTCCAATTAGGTCGTTACCAGGATGATCCATCCCATAATTTTGAATCATGGTGTACAAGGTTATCTTTCCTTCATGAGATTTATTTTTTGGTCCTAAAAAAACTATTTTTTTACAATTTTTATGTATGGGACAATGAGTACACTTATATTCTTTGATATTCATTTCAACCTTAAATGAACAACAGACAATCTACCCATAGTAGTCATAGTGTCAAATCACCAATTCGTTCCATAGACTCAGCTTAAGTCCACTAAATATGTGATCCACTTTGCTTACAGTGTTCATTTCTATGATAGATATTTATCATGTAATCCTTATAAAATATTCATCATACACCCAGATGGACTCCTATTATTTATGCTTCAAGCTATGAAACTCCCTTTCTATCTTGATATGGATACTTTAGGGAAAACATTTATTAGAAAATAGTTTAGTGAAATAATAACATTATGTGAAATAAATATCCCCATTATAATTTTTTTGATCATTGTACACCACTAATAATCTTCCTCATAAAAATGATATTCCAGCAGTGTGATTTTTCTTCTTCTAAGCATTGAAGTAGTAGAACATCAAATGATTGGAGTTAATCTATTTTCATATGATTAGGGGATCAGAAAATCCACTAAATATGAGAATCATTTATCCCATAATGTATTCAAAAATCACAAGATATTTTGTAATATAATGACGGGATTCTTTATTATTCATGTTATAATTCATTAATTTAATCAGTTGAGCAAGTTCTATTAGGACGATTAGAAATCTCACTTCCATTATATTGGGTATTTCCTTATGGAAATCATCACATTTACTATCACAATTGTGTTTTGGTACAAGTTATCTTACTGACATCAATTATCTACAAAATGTAATATTTAATTACGGGGGATTGAATACATATATAATAATCATATAAAAGAGGAAAAATCGAACATATAAGTATAAACATGTAAATTACATGTATATCATAACTTGTGATTCCCTAAGTTTCAATATAGGTTATCCATGGTCATAAAATAATCCCTAGGGTTATTACTAAAGTTTTGTAGTCCTGATCATTGTAAATAACTAGAAACTCATGTGATACCAACTGTAAATATTGTATCCTTTCACACATATTATTACATTATTTTATACATAATTAACTATCAAATACAGACAAATGATCATAAAGTCTATTTTCTTTGGATGATTATATATATATAATATAAAACATGGAAATACAATAAAACATAATTATATTAATCATACATAATTATATCTTAACTTTCTATGAGATCTTACATCTTCATAACATAACCTAGCGAATACATTGAGAAAATTGATGATCTAAAAATACGAGTAAGGGGATTAACATAAAAATAAATCATATCACATGGGATATAACGAATAACATGACAACATAATAATTCCAAGAATAAGAATAAACCTATGTAATAATAACATATAGAACATGGAATCATGAAATCATGGAAGCATATGAATGTGATAGAAATAGAAAATAGTACATGAACATGAGTTAGGGGTTACTTCCCTGACTATATCAAATTATGGAAAAAGTCCCTTAATGGGATCAAGTTTAATACTTGTCCCAACATGCCATCTCATGATACTAAAAATTACCCAATTCAATGGGACACTATCTATTCACACTCATCATAACATGTTCTGGTATATGTGTGTTAGATAAATAATCAAACATAAGAAATAAACATATAGGATACCCATGGAAAGAAATGAGTATTACAATCGTGTTTAACAAAATAAAAAATGTGTTGATAATAATTGTTTCCATGAAATAATGAATCTAAATAATACATGGAAATTAATTATAGAAAATATTCATAGATAATGGTAAATTATGTCAAACATATGTGAAAACATGTAAAAAGTGCTTAATAAACATTACAAATGAACCACTTTAGTGGGGTTTAAGGGATAATATTAAAGATACATAAAGGGGAAAATACATAATTCTTTAAATAAAACCAGAAATGAAATAAGATGTTTTTTCATGATACAATTAGGTATTTTATAATAATATAGTTTGATTAATATAGATTTTGGAGTTTACTTTAAAATTGGTATGAAATTGGGAAGTTCCTTTTAATGAGTCTTACTTATGGGGGGGGGGGGGATTGAAAAGGGATCATTAACAAAATTTATTTCTCCATTAAATAAATATTAATTGATGTCGGTATATATGTTTGAAACATTAAAAATAATTTATGGGGATCAAATAAGAATAATTAAAAATTACATTTGGGTAAAGAGATAGAAGGTGTTACCTGAAAGAAAAAATGGATGTTTAGATAGAATCCCTTACCTCATTTCTAAAAGTGTTTGGTACATGTACATAACAACATTTATAATTAAATTATATCCTTTAAATAATTAATTCATATCTTCTTATAAATTTTTTTAATTTATTAAAAATTTGTTAAGTTCATTTATATCCATTCGTTGAGTTATAGTGATTAATTCCTTTGTTTTAAGAGTGTTCATTTTATGATTTCATGATAGATTCCCTTGATTTTAATCAATTAATCTCTTTTCATTTGGAAGAAGAACTAAATAAGAGGAAATATATTATATTCATTTACCTACAAAATTTTAAGTGGTCGCATATATCATTTTTTTAGATATTATGATGAATAATTAGATAAAATGTTAATGATGAATGTTAGATTATTTTGGTGGTTTTATAACCATCAAGAATTAGTATCATTATTTTAATAATATGTTTATATAATATTTCTAAAATATTAAAAAAATATATATATAGACCCTCTCTTTTCATAATTACACATTACAAAATATTTTCAGAATGCTAAAAACATTATAGAAAAAGACTCCCAATGACCATACTAGTCTAGTACATTTGGAAACATGAAAAACATAATTTTTAGTACATAAATAAGCAATATTATATCCCACTAGTTTATTATTGACTATCACCCTTCTTAGACACATCAAACATAATACATATCTTCATCACCCTGGGAGGGAAACATATAAAGGGTGAGCTCAAATGCTCAATAAGGGTAAAATGGGTGATATGTAAGTAAAATCCAGAGAATATGGGTGTGAGAACATGATCATGAAAATATAATATCACACCCTACATATCAAAGATCATATACATGAATCCTGAACTAAAGCATGGTAGTTCATAAGACATGAATCATAAGGAAATAAAGAACATATTCCGTGAATGTATAACATAGGAACAAAACAAGGAATCATGGAAAATACATAAGCATATAAAAATTATTTTCTTATTGGTCAAGGAATTTATCCCATAGACATCTTGGTGGATAAAGTACATTACTAAACCGAGTTCACACCCTATTTCATCACTGTATTATAGAACAAAGTTCACTATTTTTATGTCCTTGTATTAGTGATCTAAGTTCACTCATCGTTCCTACCCAATATGACTGAACCGAGTTCACTCCTAATTCCAACATTGTATCACTAAATTGAGTTCATTTCTCATTCAATCCCTATAAAAGAGAATCAATTTAATTTTTCATTCTAACCATGTCTATATCTTGAGATATATATCATTACCAGTTGAATTGGGGGGAAATATAGGTCACACCCATCTCATAATGAAATAATACTTACATGTTACGAAAAATACTAAAGAATCATATCATAACCCATATAAGGAAATGAATATCAAAAATATATAATCATGTCATAACATGTGAAAAAATACTGGTTTAATAATCATTTCATCAAAATCATAACTCAAGAAAGAGAAATGTGTTTCCTAAACATATAACCTGTGATTGAGAAATGAGTTTCACAGAGACCATGAAATTGTACCTAACCCATTCATATAATGAATATTAATTGAACATTTATATCATTTATCATAGGGGAACGAGTAACCTCAATGGATGTCATCTTATATGGAATATAATTTTGAAATATCTTCCAAAACGTTTATTGAGTAAATTATCATTTCATATTTGAAAGAGGACATTAAATTCATAAAACCATTTTCAAATAAATTTCATATAAAATACATTTACAACTTATAAATAAGACTTGAAGTCATTTTAGAATCCCGTTTCCTTAAAACCCCATAAAATATTCTTCAAAATATTAAAAAAATATTTTCTTTGAAAACACATTCAAAAAAATAAATAAAATATTGAAAATGTTTTGAAAACATTTTTACATGAAAACATATGAAATAATCTTGCGGTTTTTTGAAAATAATTTCATTGAAAATATTTAGAAAATTTATAATTATGTATTGAAAACATTTTTCAAATAATTTTCGTTGAAAAAATATGAAATAATCTTGAAAAATATTGGAATATATTTTTCTGGATAATTACTTTTAAAAAAAATTCATAGAAATTAACCTCTTAGAAATGAAAATGAAGCTTCAAGGAAATGATGATGGGTAAATCTATACATTTTGTACGAGGTAAAAGAACATTCCTTTTGTACGGTAAAAAGGATAGAAAATTTACTTTTTCATATAGTGACACCATGATTCCCTTGAATAGATTGGTAAAATATTAAAAGGTTAAAAATTTATTTTAAGTATCAAAATATAATGGTACAATATCCTTGGAACCCTTTTTAAAAAAATTTCTAACTGAAGAGATGCTAAAGTCGAGATATCTTAAAAAAACCATTCTTAAATACTATACCTACAAAAGAGTAAAAATATCATACCAATACATTAATATATCATGAATATAAAGAGGAGAATAAAATTCATGAATGTTATTGGGAGATGTGTTTGAATATTTCATCAATTAATGCATAAACATAAAAAATCTTGAAAAGTAATGAGATTGTTTGAATAACATATTATAACATGGTAACATGGGATTATACTCTCCATGTAGTAAAAGTAAATTACATGAAAATTATAATATAATTAAAATATGGATATTAATGATATATCATATCAAATGGAAGTGTATACAAATCATAATGAATTTTGGTACATAACAAAACATGAGTCTCAAAGAAAGAAAATTGAGACTAAACTATTTAACCAAATTGGAAACATTTGAAACATAAAAACCTTGAAATAAATATCATAGAATTGATATTTAAATACCCACAACATTATGTATGAAAATTATTTAATATATCCATGGTCAGTATACACCCCAATAAAAAGGAATGGGGGTGAATAAATCATTTGTCTCGCAAAAATAAAAAAGTGAGATACAATCACCTTACCTAGTGTTTCAATTCTCGTCACACATTAAAAAAAACTCATATATAATAAATTTAAAATTATCATAAATCTATAAAAAAAACCATATTATATATTTTAATCCAATATAGGGTTTTATTATGGATATATTATTCCTACTTGATGATAATTATATATTAATGTTTCACTTTCGGTAATATCATTTTTATTTTTCTCATGTGTCTTAATTTGATATATCTTTTTTCCTCATAATTATACCAAAATTTAGGTAATTTTAAATATTACTTAAATATTATTTATATTCAGTATATTTTTATTATAATAATCAAATTAATATATTTGTATGAAGTAGAATACCCCGTTGATGGAGGCGGTAAGCCGAATGTGCACATAAATCCTATTTCTTCTTAATTGTCATGTTGAAAGAAAAAATGACATATATATATATATATTTATTAATTTACCTTCAATATATCATAGATATATCATCTATATTCACTAAACTCATCCTTAATACTTTCCATGTAGTGTATGAACGAATCAAATCGCTTCGAGGGGGTGGTAGTCCACACTTCCTGTAACGAAATTATCATATAAAAACAATAGAGAAAGTATATAGACATGCATTTTAAATGAATTAAATAACCATTAATATATAATAAATATAATATATATAACATATATAAATATTGAGTCTGTCATTATTTTCAGCATGAGAGGTGGTAAAGGAAAATGAACAATCATCATTTCGTGAGGTAATAGTTCATTGTAAACGTAAACAGTTTTTTCATTACCCATTAGTTAGAGGTGTGTGTAAGTGTAGGCATAAAATTTATAATAAAAACAACATATTATATTAATTATACTCGTTTTTATACAATCATGTAATAAAGATAGTGGAGGGGTGGAGAAGGAAAATAAAAGAAAAGATATTGAGAGAAGGTGTTTCCTCTTAATAAGCTAACTAGTTTGTGTTTCTTCCAAAAGGCTTCCTTAGAAAATGTTTTTCCAAATGAGAGCCATACATGATGAAGGGAGTTATTTTGTTATGTGTATTGGGATTATCTTGGTATAACCTAAGTTTTTTTAGAGGTGTGTAGAAGAGGTATAGTTTGTGTCATTTTATAGGGAAGTTGGAGTGAACTCAAGTAAATATTTAAAGACAAAATTCCACCAACATTTTTCATCATGAATGTGGATAAAAAATGATTTAAAGTAGATAATATGGAGTATAGGGTGTAAATATTTCCATCTAATGGATTTTTTTACACGTTTTTAGGTCATTTTGGGCCTTAATGTTATGGTTGAGTCCTTTATTATTCTTATTCAAAAATTAATGGAGGTAATTAATTTTGATATCATTATCAAATATTTTTGGTAAAAAAATATGATGTCTATATATGACTATAAATTCTTATTACAAATATGGAATCCATTTTTCCAAAATATTATCACATAAGTGGATGAAAATAATTTAAAAATAATCCAGTTGATGGGATGACAATGCAGGTTTTTCATGTAAAAACATCCAAATATTTTCTATGTTTTTATACCCAATTTCAATGTGAAATTGATCCCAATGAAATAACTTGTATTAATTGATAGAAATATTATTTAATTAAACTTTTAAACTAATTTATTTTATAATTTATCTTTATGAATTAATTATATGAAAAATCAATTTTGAATTAAATTTTAGTACATTTAACTATTCATTACAAAAAAATGAAACCTTACATAAAAGTTCCAAAAAAAGTATCCTAAAATAATTTTTATGTTTCAATTAAAAATAAGAAATTTAATTTTACCAATTAAATCTATAAATTTTCCAAAAAAAATATTTAAAATTGTGTCTACATTAAAAGGAGATAAAGTGATCCTTATAAAGATATAGGGCTTTTGCATAAAATTGGGGATGTTATTATCATATATATATATATCAAATTTGTGGGATGATTATCAAAAATATTTTTTTGAATATATAAAATTCAAAGTTTATTAATATCCTCCCTATTATAAATTAAAATAACTTATTAATATGAATCACTTTATTCACATAAAAATAGGCTTTTATAAAATCAGCCCCATTATATTCATTTATTTTCTATAATATTTTCTAAATATTAGCTAACAAATGAATTCAACTATATATATTCATAAGTTAGTTATTTCTGTAATCTTCAACTTAATGGTCATGATATACCCAATAAAATAATAATATTTTAATAATGAATTATTTTTTGGAAACACATGGTCTTGTATTTAACATAATCCATCAAGTAAAGTCAGTCATGCATTTTACGTAATCTAAACACATTGTTCCTTATAGATATGGATAAAATATTGGTTTTATGTAGTGTACGATTAACTTTGTGTTTCATATAAATCATGCTAGACAGAGTGAATTAATAACAAATAATTTTTTTAGAGATATATGAAATAAAAAATATCGAAAAGGATAAATTGATTTGAAAAAATATTAATTCACAAAATAGCAGTGTGTATAATTCTACCCCATTTAAAATGAATTTCACCCTCAAATGTTTTTTTTGTAAAAGGTTTAACACTTGAAAGATTCATTCATAGAAATCCTCATTACAAAAATGGATACTAAAACATCCCTTAAAATGAGAATGTCAGAACTCTAACTGTTACCCAAATTAACATATATCTAGGTTTCCCCATATGATAAAATATGTTGGGAGTGAATATGGTTCATGAAGGAAAACATAAATATTTATAGGTAATGATTTAGGATATCAATCACAAACAAGATGAATGGTAAAATAAATTTTTACATCCTTAAAGTCATAAATATGTAATGATTTAAAGGGTCATTAGTTCATCAAAATTAAGGTATTATGAAAAAAAAATTTCTTTTGATAAGTATCCTAACATTGATTATTTATTTTACTGACCAAGAATATAAACAAATAATTAATTCTTTAGTTTTTATTTTATCATTTTCAATTCATCCATTACATTATGAAATTGATGTCCAAAAAGTAACTTTGATTCCTAAACATATAAAATACACTTTTATAGAATCTGAACACCCATAAAAGAATGAAAAATATAATAACTTTTATCTTAATATTATTCCAAATAAATATGGTTAATACATTAATATGTAATAAAAATGTGACTATATCGATTCTGTTGAAAGTGGGTTCCCTAGAAACAACTCGTTTTGTACATTGATTACTGATACATGTATTCAATTTGTTATAAAACATGTGTTTATCTTGCCATAATAGTGTAGAATACTTTTGCATCCACTTTTTTATGGAAATTTCCTTAGGTTACTTGTCGCATCAAAGGGTTATAGTAGATCCCAGGATATAATGAGAACCCTAAGATGCAATGACAGTAATCTTAAAGTAACATCCTATTTTACAGTTACATCATTCTGAAAGGACATAGATGATGAGTGATCATCGGGTGTTGGGGGCTCATAAGCATTGAGAGTTATTCTCATGAAGTTTTCACTTGATGATCTCTAGTAGTTTAGATAATGAGGGCAGACCCACATAATAATAACACCACATGTTTTAGGTGTCATTGGTCGTTCCTATCTATGGACACGTGTAATGGACTTTTGACTTGAGATCACTATCAATGGATGTCATTTAATTACGTACAGTTGATGCAAGGTGAAAACCATAGCGGAAGAGTCGTGGCGAGGTAGTTTGTATTGGGTATGACATTAATGGCATGGCATTGATTAAATGATGGAGAATGGATTCATGTATTCCAAGTTCCGGAAGCGATATCTTGGGCCTGGTTGATTAGGATTGTTGCACCTTCATTAAATCTTTGTCCATGGTAGTGTAAGGTAAGACCGTCCGGAAAAATCAACAAATAAAATAAAGAAAAATAAATAATGATGACACTAGTGTTCATTCTACTTTATTGAGATACCGAGGACGGAAAGATTATATTACACAGACCAAGATTGTAGGAAGGCATTTGTTGCACATTGACTTTGCCTTATCTCTACAGGGGGTCTCGATTAGTTTCTAGACCCCTCTCTTGGTCGGTGGATATTATTCACTTCAATTGAGGTAAGGGCCTAGAGGGTCACACACAATAATGCCTTGAGAATCTGCCATATTCTGGGAATAGGAACATTGAACTTGGTGGGCCCCGCCAAAGGGTCTAAGCACTATCCATGTTCTATGGATTACCAAAGAATAAATAAATTCATTAATTATTCAAGTATAGAATAATTTTTCAAATTTATTTTTAACATGTATTTACAAGTTATATTATAAATACAAGTATTAATATTATTCGAATAGATTTTAATATCCAAGGTTCCTTTTATATTATCTAGAGGATTGAGTCGAGTTAAAGACTCAAATTTATCATGTAATATATTTATATATTATAAGTAAGTGATAAATTATAAATATTATTTATGGCATAATTTTATTTTTCATAAATAATTATTTATAACGCTTATATAGCAGATTTCTATTACACGGGGGCCGGGAATCCATACAGTGTGTTTGAACCACTCCCTATATAAGTGATAGAGAGGATCTCCCATGTTAACTATTCATGTGTTGAGATTGAGAGATTCTCCCTCCTCCTGGAATCTAGAGAGATAGTCTCTCATGTGAAGGAATATCTTCAAGTTCATCCATCTCGGATTGAAACTTCTTCCCTTAAGGTGATTGTCACTACGCTAAAGTGAGCATGGAAGATTTGCACTAGCACCCGGATCTCGAAGAACAGCACACGAGCAGATTCGATAGGCGTGTGTGGACGATCTAGAGGGCTTCGACGTCATATTCTTTGAGCAATGATCATCGGCATCCTGCAGCGGACTTGCACATGTCAATTCCAAACTAGGTATATGTTCAGTTTATTTTTGTGCTCTTTTTAAACCGTGAAAGATCCTTGAACATCTTAGGATAGGATCACTGGAGTTGATAGGGTTATGTCTCTCCGGTGATACAGAAAATATTATATTCTCAGCCCACGGGATTCCGCTATGCCATCCCGGTACCTCCCAGTCGTATCAGAGCGAATTGAAAGGTTTTTCTGAGTCAAAAAAATTAAGATGCATAAAATTTATGTGCGGGATGTTAAAACAGAGCATTCGGATCCAACTGCATGTTGTTTAGTTTTCAAATGATCAAGCTACAATCATTTAAGAAATTTAATCGGATCGATGTCGTGGTTTATTTTTTAGTTCATTTGATCTTAATCTCAATCATAAATGAGATAAAATAAAATGTAATATTTTATTATTATAAAATATAACATAATATTTTATTAAAAAATATTTTCACAAAGGAGGGGAGACCAAGACCCCATATTGGTGTCTTCATCTTTTTGTTTTAAATACAATAAATAAAAAAAGAGAGGAAAGACTAAGACCCAATTTTGGGGGTCTTCTACATTTTAATTTAATAAAAAAATAAAAGGGTTGCTTTTTTTATAAGGACAAAATTAAATTAAAATAGAAGACCCCTTTTGGGTTTTCTCTTTCACGCAACGCATAGGGGTGCGGCTCCCCCTTGTGGGGGAAACCCTAGCCGCACCCCAAACCTTGCTTCACACCGCCTGACTACCACCCCGAGCTCGTCGGACTACAGCGCTGCCTTAGACAGAGCTCACCGGACTGTCGTGCCGCTCCCACCCTACATGGTCGCTCCACCCCGAGCTCCGCCAGACCAGCCGCGCCGCACTGAGCCCCTGTCGGGCCGCCTGGTCGCGCCGCCCCGAGCTCCGCTGGAGAACCTGCGCCACCTGGTCGCGCCACCCTGAGTTCCGCAGGACCACCCGCGGTGCTCCCGAACCCCGGCTCCCGAACCTCCTGCTCGTGTAGGCCGATCCCCACACTGGTTGCCGTTAGTACCGACCATGTTAGACCGGGCAGCTGGCTCGCTGGCTAACCGAAGCAGTAGGCTTCCGGCCATGCGGTTCGACAGAATGCTCCCCAGCCTCCCCCCTGCTTCATTCAAACCTCCCCGGAAGCTACCACCGCCATGGGAGTGGCTGGACTGAGCGGTCACACCGTGATCACGCTGTGGTCACATCGCGGTCACGGCGCGGTCACACCGCGGTCACGCTACGGTCAAGCCATGGTAATGCCGTAATTTGACTTACTTCAGGATGACACCCCACAGTGGTTCACAGTCCTGTCAGACTCCCCGGCTAGAGGTAACCATGTTTAAAATTTATTTTAATTAATTTAGTTTTTTAAATTAAATTAATTAGAATTAATTTGGGGGTTTAAATTATTTTAATTCAAAATATTAATTTAATATAAAAAAATTAAATTAATGGTTTAATTTTATTTTTAGAAATAAAATTAAATTAATCAAATGGGACCGATAAATAAATTATTTGAATTTAATCAAATTCATTTAATTTATTAGAATATCCTCACACTATTTAAATTTATTGTAATTTTATTTTCTTGGGAATATTTCTCCCCTACAAGTCTTAAGAAAGCGGCCGAACTATGTGTGTTTTGTATTTATTTAATTAATTAATTATTTATTCAATGCGTGTGATGTTTTAATTATTAATTAGATAAATGATTGTCTGCAAATTGTCCTTTTAATTTCAAATATGTATAACGACATGTGTGTCCAACGCACAATATGTATTTGGTACCCCAAGACCCCGTCAACTACGTGCATATATATTTATAAGTAAATGATGATCTGAGACATAGGCCCCGCCTAGACGAGGCAGTAAACCGGACGGGAGCCAAGTGCATTACACTGGGCAAGCTACGACGTGAGTCAAGTCACGACTCAGGTATGGATGCCCCTAGGTCAAGATTGATCAATTGTGGACCTGTCTTTATAGAATTCTCAAGACCAGCTGGATCGCATGATTTACCTTATGCATAGTTTATTATTTTATGCGTCTGCATGATTATTGCGTGATCATATGGAATAGTAAACAAGATAAAATGCATAAATATGTGATGAATTATATTCTATTGCATGTTCAGTTGTGAGCGTGACAACCCAGTTTGAACATAATAAATAGAAAAGGATTATATTTGTCAATAAATAAATATAAAAATCCTTCAAAGATATATTAAGTCGAAAGGCCTTCCATTTATCCCATCTAGACAAGCATGGGTGTTTGGGGTTCTCATCAGCTATAGTTGAGAGTGCCTCTTACTACAGGGGCTCTTTCAATGGGTAAATAGGTCAACAAAACTAATGTGAGTAGACAAGGATTAGCCTTAGCTAGCTTTATATCACTTTAGAGTCAAGATGTTGAGGGAATCAAGTTCAGATTCCAAAATATGGGGCTTTACTCAACAACACAAGGAACCACATGAACAAGTGGTTGGATAGTCTAGTGCCTACCTTAATACCCTCTATGTAGTGGCATAGCCCTAGATTGTAGACTATGATGGAGGATTCGAGGATCCATGCCACTAGAATAGTCAAGCGATAGAGTATTCTAAATATAATATTGAGGGCTATTAAGGATCACTAAAATAGTGGGAGACATTAAAATGATATAATTTGTTAATCATATCTATAAAAATGTAATCAAGACAAAGTACTAACTGGTAATTATTTATCATATGTTGATTCAAAACGGCAATAACCGACACGACAAGTACTTTATCACTACAATTGATCTTGGATAAAGAAAATATCCTGACTGGATATAACTTCCAGGAGTGGTACAGGTGCTTTCGCATAGTACTACACCATGAAAGGAAGTTATATGTGCTGGAATCCCCATTTCCTGATGAGCCTCCTTAGGGAGCAAGTAAGGCGGAAAAAGATAAATAGAGAAAGTATGTAGATGATGCGCTTGGTGTAAAATTCATCATGTTGTCATCCATGTCTATCCAATTGACAAAAATGCATGAGGATGAGGATTCCTACAAGATTCCTTCACATCTCTAAGAACTATATGAGGAGAGGACTAGGTAAGAAAGATATGAGATCTCAAATGCGCTTTATATTTGAAGGCTAGTAGAAGGGAACCAAGCCGGTCCTCACATACTCAAGATGATTGGGTATATTGAGAGGCTTGAAGACCTTGGGTTCAAACTGAACCAAGAACTAGAAGTGGATCTCATTATTGCCTCTTTACCATCATGTTTCTCAACTTTTATTGTCAATTATAAAATGAATGATATGAAAAAGTCACTCCTGGACCATTTGGATTTAGTTTTCCAAGCTGATAAGGATATGAAAAATTCCAATTCATTTATCCTTATGGTGAACAAGAAAAACAAGTTCAAGGAAAATGGGTCTAAGTCCAAGTCAAGGCCTAAGACACTAATGCATCATCCTAAAAAGGATCCAAAGAATTAGAAGAAAAGTAATGAGAAGGAAACTATCTGCTTTGGATGTGGCAGGAAAGGCAATTGAAGGAAGAATTCCAGAGCTGGGAAGAAGAAGCAAACTGATGAATCTACTTTAGGTATTTTTTTCATTTAATTCAATCTACCTTTATCTACAAGTTGGGTATTGGATATGGCATGTCGATCACAAATTTGTATTCATATACAGGAACCAAGTATGTTGAAGAAGATTGAAAAAGATCAAGTGGATATCTAAGCTACAAATGGTGCAATTCTTTCAGCCTTGGCAGTGGGAGAATATCACATAACCATGCCAACATGTTTGGTTCTAGTTTTAAACAATTTATATTATGTACCTTCAGTTACTAGAAACATTATCTTTGTGTCGATTCTTGACACTATGGGTTTTTATTTCATGTTTGGAAATAAATGTTGTCACTTTTATAGGGATAACATATGTTATGGTATGGAACATCTTAATAATGGTTTATATATGGAGGAACTAGAAAACTCGGAAATGGAAATCAATGACAAAAATAGCTAACTTGACTCAAATAACACCCACCTATGGCACGTTAGGCTTGGTCATGTAAATGAGAAGAAATTATGAAAATTACATCAAGAAGGGTATCTAGAATCGGTTCAGTTAGAGCCAATAGATGTATGTCAAGATTTTTTACAAGGAAAGATGACCAAAGTACCTTTCTGAGGAAAGGGAGAAAGAGCCGATGCAGTGCTGGAATTAATACATACTGATCTGTGTGGTTAATTTCCAATAGATTCAAGGGGTGGTTTTCTATACTTCATTACTTTTACCGATGACTATAGTAGGTATGGTTATGTCTACTTAATGTAGTATAAGTCTGATTCCTATCTTTTCATTAAGGAATAGAAAAATGAAGTAGAAAACCAACATGGTAAGAAGATAAAATAACATTGCTCATACCGAGGTGGAGAATATTTTAACAAAGATTTCATTGATCACTTGAAGGAGTGTGGGATAATATCCCAACTCACTCCTCCTTATACACCACAATGGAATGGTGTTGGCGAAAGGAGGAATAGGACCTTGCATGACAAGGTTAGATAAATGTTTAGTCATGAAACCCTTCCGTTATCCTTTTGGGGATACACATTGAAGACAATATCATATACCCTTAACCAAGAACAAACTAATGCTACAAAAGGGATTACATATCAGTTATGATATAGAAAGAAACCCATCCTGACACACAAGAGTGTATGGGGGTGCGAGGCATTTATCAAGACATTACCAAGTGAAAAATTAGCACCCCGAAGCACTAACTACATATTTATAGTTTATCCTAAGGAAACTAGAGAATACTACCTATATAACCCTTTAAATAGAAAAGTCATTTCAAATTGATATGCGGAATTTCTAGAAAGGAACCTCATTTCTATTGGAAATAGTGGGAGAAAGATTTACTTTGATGAAGATAATGCTCCAGATGCACAAGAGTTGGTAGTGGAACAATCTCCACCAGAACTAGTGGAAGAAGAAGTTGTTCCTAAGACACATATATTGTATAGGTCTACACGAGAGTTTAGATAACTAGAGCGTTATGGTATTCCTATCACTGAGTCATGTGACACACTAGTCCATGAGGATGATGAACCTCTAACCCACAATGAAGCAGTTAAAGGCAAAGAAGCTACTAAATGGAAAGAAACCATGAATTCTGAGATGGATTCAATCTACCAAAATAAAGTTTGGATTTTGATAGACCCTCCAGCTGATGTAAAACCCATTGGATGCAAATGGGTATTCAAGAAGAATATGTAAATGGATGGTGAGGTTAATACCTTTAAAGAATGATTGTTTGCAAAGGGTTTCAGGAAACGTTAAGTCATTGACTATGATTGTGAATACCCGACCCTAGAAAACTAGGAGTCGATGACTTATGAACATGATGTGTCGTTTCAAAATAGAAACGTGCACTGATAAAAAAAAATCACGTCCCATATAGAGGATCGAGTTTGGTTCGGGTTCTGGGAAACTGGTAACTTCAGAAATGTTTCATATGATAAAAGCTGTTACCTGAAAATTTTAAATTCAAAACGTAGGGTGAGCATAATAATCCCAGTAAGGGGTTTAAAATAAACCAATGAAACTTTTGAAAAAATTCTTTAAATTCTTATCCTATGAAAATTATCTTAAAGAAAACTGTAATACATGTAACAAAACATAAAAGTGCTCAACTATGATTTTCCAGGAATACATGAATCAATTAGGGAAGTTTCAAAAGGGGTAATAAAGGATATCTTGAAAAAGTATGATGTATGAATGTTTAAGCACAAATTAAATAATTAAGAGTAATACTTAATCACAGTTGTGAGTGAAGGAAATTGCTTCAATTTCATATATTGGATACTATTTTACAAGAATCATGCCCGAAACATTTACTTGTGACATCTATATGAACGTGATAAAAACATAAGGACAAGATTAGTGAAAGAATAGACATATAATCTTAAAAAGAACATGTAACATGACATGAATATATGGCTTCAACATTTCATTTTGACATTTATAAACATATCACCAAGGTCCAACCCCTTGGTGTCATAAAAATTACCAAGGTTATTCACCAAGGTATCGAAAAACTTGTCATCTCTAGTGATTAATTCTTTACCCAATGCATTAGAGCACTATCAGGGTGCACCGTTATTATGTATTTACATTCATGTGAGCCACATAAATCAATACTTTACTTAAACAAGGTTTTATTTTCATGATGTCCCATTACACCTAGAATAATTCATTCATAGTTGGTCATAGTAGTTGAATTTACATATCTTATAAGTGAGACAAGCATATAGATGATTAAAAACCAAGATAACAATTATATGACTATTATTAAAAGGAAAGAATAATGGAATATTATAAAACATACATTGAAATCTAAGGTAATGAAAGAAAAGAACACTTGAATTTATCATATGCAAGTTTGTTCTTGAAATTCTTAAATTTTATCATCCAATTAATTACAAAGGTGAACATAAAATCTAAATTAGGGTTTTGGGCTTGGACATGATAAAACATTCAATATTGTGATGCCTTTTCATAATACTGAATAATTCCCATGATAGAAAGCACGAATCTTCACCATGAGCAACATCATTTAAAACATAGTAAAAACAAGTAATTTACTCATAAATGTGGATTTAAGTTTTGTTTAACACGCAATTTCTATGTTTTTTAAACCCCACCTAAAATCGAGACCTAATGTCTAAGGACCTTAAAAACTGAAATCAAGGTTCATGAAACATATAAAATATATGAATGTACCCAAACTCAAACTAAAATATTGGCACAACCATGCGTGTTAATCCCATATGAACATTAGTTCAACAAAGTTTTGAATAGGGCTGGTCATGCCTTTAGTCAAAAATATTTGTTTATGAAAACCTACTAAAAAAATAATTTTATAAAAAACCCAAACATAT
This sequence comes from Viscum album, assembly GCA_963277665.1. Taxonomy (NCBI): domain Eukaryota; kingdom Viridiplantae; phylum Streptophyta; class Magnoliopsida; order Santalales; family Viscaceae; genus Viscum; species Viscum album. The sequence continues at coordinate 619,172,049 of OY728150.1, read as the reverse complement.
ATATAACATCTTCCAAATTTATTTATTATTTAAATATGAAATTAATTGAATGTGAATATGTCTAGTGCATGAACCATTATACACAAACATCATACATATAACAGAAGTAGAAAGTTCACGCCCATTCCTACATATAACCGACGTATATACATATAACCAAAAGTATATATGTATTTTCAAAACACCAAAACGAGGCTAGGTATAATCCTTACATTCTTTAAGATATTTCAATGCAAGAGAACCCAAAGGCCTTGGTTTAACATTGAATAACGTTTGGAATAAACTGTAAGGTTTTAATATATATATATATATTTTACGAATATATATGTTTATATATTCTCAAATAAGAAAAACGAGGAAAAAATAAAAACCCTTACTTTAAAAACCAGGGAAAAGAGGACTTCAGGGAGGGTTGGTCGGGCCCGATGGAGACATGAATGGGACAGAAGAACGAAGAGTTCTCGGTTATTTATATAGAAAAGATCACACACCACATTCCAGACAAAAATGTACCCACTTACATTGCATTCAATGGGGTGTGTCGTGCTTGAAGAAAAGAGGAGACATGGGGGTCCCCAATGGTCAGAGGTGAAGAAAACGAGTGGTGTGCCATAGAGTAGGGTTACTGGGGTAACCCATGCACATAGGAAGATGAAGACGCGACTAGGGGAAATTCTAGGAAAAAATGGATGGTCCAGATCGATCCCAACGTCAATACAAGGGATGAGATGCATCAACTATTTTAAAATAATTGAGAGGCTTAGATTCGATCATAGTTTCATCAGAGGGTCTATGTATGACACGGAAATTTAAATCACACCAAAGACTACGATTAAATCCTTGGTAGATCGAACGGTGTAGAAAAACGTGATGGGAAATCGTTGTTGCTGAAGGTTGAAACGAGATTGTGATCAGTGGTCCAGATCACGCGCGACGGGATCCAATGGTCTAAATCGCATTTTGCCATAAAAAATGCTTCCCACATCAAAATAGAGTGTGGTTTTCGCCTCCCTTATTACCCTGGGCCTCCCAACGAGTGCTCAGAAAACAAAAAAAACCCACGAAGGGAGCACTATACACGGGCTCCCGCCTGCAGGCCTCATCCTACCAATACCCCACCATGACCTCGCGCCTGCACTTGTGTGCCTATGCGCTTCCGCTCGCTCCCGAGCACCCTTCAGGGGACCTCTGCCCAAGCTCGGTCCGACTTTGGCTTGCGGCTGAGGGTCTGGCTCAACCACTTTGTGTGAGCTTCCTCCCTTGGCCCTACCCAAAAAGGGATGGCCCTAGTGGGCCGATTTTTGTAAATGCTACACTAATAAAATAGTTTTAAAGAAGAGGAAACAATACATTTATTAAAACTGTATAGAATTTAGATTCTAAAAAGTAATGAATACAAACTAAACTATGTATTAGTTAAAATTATTCCTAAAATTACAAACATTAAACCTTTTTATAGGAAAAAGTTATAAATTTTTGTAATAAACCTATATGATACCTTTTGTGCTAGTATAATAGAAAACATAATTTAATCAAAACATAATTTAATTTCAAGAAATTTAAACATAGTTTATTACATTATTTATATAATGAAATTCATTACATTGTATTTGAAATATTCTCCAAGTGTTTTTAATTCCTTAATAATTTTCAAAATCACTTAGGCGTGAAACAAAGTTTTAAACCATATGATTTTAGAGTTCATAAATGATGGTTTAATTATAACCTTAATCATAACTCAATTATTTGGAAAATAATAATTATTTAAATATTTTCAATTATCCTAACAAGGTCCAATAGCTATAATTATAACTGTTAGCTTCCAACAGTCACTAGAGCAACGGTCGAAAAAGTGTTCTATAAAACCAAACCTTATGGTGTCCTAAAACTCAAAAGGAAGAAGATGGTGCTTCCCATTCCGCTGATGCTTAACATGGTTTTTTCGATCACTGTGGTGGGGATTTTTCTTTAGTTGACTCGAAGGATCTATTTTACTTATCGGACCTCACTGTGGTGATTGGGGGTCTCCCCGTAGTTCTGATAGAGTATTAATAGGTATATTTGGTTAGCATGATTACTCTTTTGATTTCGCGGTATTGTAGACACTACGGTGTTCTTATTTAAATAAAGAGCCTTATGTTTTTCCTAAAAAATTTTTTTTGGTTAAAAGGAATTTAACAAAACTAAATGCATAATATCCTCATCATATGATACCCAAACTTCGGGGTGTTACATTACTCCCCCCATTAATGAATTTTTTCCTCAAAATTTATTTCATTAAACCATAATGGTTCTCCGATGTTCTCACCATAACCCCCATCGTAGATGATCTTCAGGTGCATTTAGTGGAATGCCCAAATTGATGCTCAAATCCTCTAGTTTTCTGATCCAGATACACTTTGGCCAGAAGGGGTTGAACTCATTCACCAAACAGTCGGTCTTCCAGATGAAGGATCAAACGGTACAATGTTTGGAAATGTCCATATGGATAAACGTACGAAGAACTCGCCAAATTATGTCTCGATCGAGAACATCTAAGTTATAGACGTTGTCATATAGGCTAATGCTGAGGGGTTGGGACATGTAGGTCGCATAAAAGTTTCCCTCTAAAGAACCCTCTTGAAATTTTACTCTGGATGTGTAGTTCCAGCTTAGGGTAAATCTTAGGAAGAACCCTTCATGGTATTTTCCTCTCCGCATATGCTCGGCCAACTGTGTTGAGCCTATGCGGTAGTAGATGGAAGCATTCCCTTGACAGGTGTGAAGAATCTTTGGATAGTTTTTTACCTCAAACAATTTCATGCACGTTACTCACAAGTTTGCAGAGGGATGATACTCGTCTTTATAGGTTTTGATTTCAATAATCTCCAGTATCTCAGTAGAAAGAGATAACATGCGAGTTTTTCCTTCCATCTAAAAGTTTAAGATGAGAGTTCAATCACTTGAAATCCATCCCAAAGTACAAACAAATTAATGAAAGGAATGGGAATGACAATTTTTCAATAAAACATAAGTTTTTTACAAAAAAATAGTGCGTGAGTTCTCTTAATGACCTACTGCATGAACTCCACACAGAGAAGCAAAAATCAATAACTCCTCAAACCAAACACAGGCTGAGCATTCAGGGGTAAACACATAGGGGGCACTTGTGACATCTCATGAGTATATCATGAGGGGTATGAAGTTGGGAGACGTCAAATTACACTTGTTTTCTATAAGACAGTTGGGTGGACTGATCTTCTAACATTCTGATGTCCAACAACTGGCCCTAGAAACTGTAGTTCATGATTTGAGAAAGATAGGTCGCTTATAGGTCACCTGTAGCAGCAACATATTGACAAGTGTCTAGGGCCATATATCCAAAGTCCTAACCTCCTGTGAACACTCGGAAAAGTCCCTCATGGTACCTTTCCCAACGTACATAGGAGGGGAATTGGGTCATCATCATAAGGAGGTAATCCAATCCTATCCCCCGGTGTAGCCGAAGCACCCGTGGTGAGTTTGACACATCGTATAGTTGTTTTCACGTCATACAGATATGGGCATAGTTAACAAAATTATCTCAGCTAGCTAATGACACAATGGTCTCTAGGGCCTCAGTGGGGAGTGATAGTAGATTAATTGGCACATTTTCATCTTCCATCTGAAAAATAAAAAAAAATCACTTAGTAAGGTCAAGTCACAGCTATATATTTCTATTACTTGGTTTCCAGAATTGCATGAACCTATCCTCTAATACCAACTGGGAAGACCCAACCCCATAACACCAGGAGTCGGTGCCTTCTAAACATAATGTTTCATTTTAAAATAGAAACATGCACTAATAAACACACATCATTTCCCGTACAGAGGATCGAGTTCGGTTCGGGCTCTATGAAACTTGTAACATCAGGAATGTTTCATCTAATAAAAGCTGTTACATGAAAATTTTCAATTCAAAACATAGGGTGAGCATAATAATTCCCAGTAAGGTGTTTAAAATAAACCAATGAATCTTTTGAAAACATTCTTTAAAAACATATCTAAAGAAAATTTTCTTATAGAAAATAGTAACACATGTAACATAACATAAAAGTGCTCAACTAAGATTTTCCTGGAATACATGAATCAATTAGGACATTTTCAAAAGGTGTAATAAAGGAAATCTTGAACAAGTATGATGTATGAATGTTTAAGAACAAATAAAACATTTAAAATTAATACTTAATGACAGTTGCGTGTGAAGGAAATAGCTTCAATTTCCTATGTTGGTTACTATTTTACACGAATCATGCCCAAAAAGTTTACTTGCGACATCAATATTAACTTGATAAAAACATAAGGACAAGAGTAGTGAAAGAATAGACATATCATCATGAAAAGAACTTGTAACATGACTTGAATATGTGGCTCCAACATTTCATTTATACATTCATGAACATATCATCGAGGTCGATCCCCAAGGTGTCTTAAAAATTACTAAGGATATTCACCAAGGTATTATAAAAGTTTTCATCTCTAGAGATTAATTCTTTACCCAAAGAATAGGAGTGCTATCAGGGCACACCCTTAATATGTCTTCACTTTCATGTGAGCCACATAAATCAATAATTTACTTAAATGGGGTTATATATTCAAGATATACCATACCACCTTGAATAATTCATTCATAGATAGTCATAGTAGTTGAATTTATATACCTTATAAGTGAGACATGCATCTAGATGATGAAAAACCAAGCTAACAATTATAAGACTGTTATTAAAAGGAAAGAAGAAATGAATATTATGGCACACACATTGACATCTATGGTACTGAAAGAAAATAAAACTAGAATTTATCATATGCAAGTGTGTTCTTGAAATTCTAAAATTTTATCATCCAATTAATTACAAAGGTGAACCAAAAATCTAAAGTAGGGTTTTGAGCTTTCCCATGCTTAAACATTCAATATTGTTAATCCTTTGCATAATACTGAATAATGTCCATGACAGAAAGAATGAATCTTCACCATAAGAAAAATCATTTAAAACATTGGAAAAAAAAATAAGTTACTCTTAAATGTGGATATAATTTTTTTTAACACCCTATTTCTTATGTTTTTTTTAAACTCCACCCAAACTTGAGACCTAATGTGTAAGGACCTTAACAACTGAAATCAAGGTTCATGCAACATATAAAATATATGTATGTACCCGAGATCAAACTGAAATATTGGCACACCCATGTGTGTTAATACCCTATGAATATTAGTTCAACTGCATTTTGAATAGGGAAGGTCATGCTTTTAGTCATATAGATTTGTTTACGAAAACCTACTAAAAAATTATTTTACAAAAAACCCGAACATATATATAAAATCTTCCAAATTTATTTATTATTTAAATATGAAATTAAGTGTATGTGAATTTTTATTGTGCATGAACAATTATACACAAACATCATCCATATAACCTAAGTAGAAAGTTCATGCCCATTCATGCATATAACATACATATATACATATAACCAAATGTATATATGTATTTTTAAAACAACAAAATGAGGCCAGGCATAATCCATACATTCTTTAATCTATTTGAATGCAAGAGAACCAGAAGGCCTGGGTTCAACATTGAAGAACGTTTGGACTGAGCTGTAAGGTTATAAAATATATATTTCATTACGAATATATAAGTGTATATATTCTCCACGAAGAAAAACAAGGAAAAACTAAAAACCCTTACTTTAAAAACCAGGGAAAGGAGGACTTCAGGGAGGGTTGGCCGGGCTCGCTAGAGAATTGAACGGGAGAGAAGAACTTATAGGTCTTAGTTATTTATATACAAAATATCAGACACCGCCTTCCATGAAAAAATTTACCCACTTGCATTGAATGCAATGGGGGTGTTGTGCTTGAAGAAAAAAAGGATACATGGGGGTCGTTGGCGGTCAGAGTTGATGAAAACGAGGTGTGTTCCATAGGGTAGGGTTACTGGTGTAACCAATGCGTGGAGGAAGAAGATGAAAAAAGGACGGTCCATATTGATCACATCTTCGATCCAAGGGCTTAGATACATCAACTGTTTTAAATGAATTGAGAGGCTTAGATTAGATATAAGTATCATTGGACGGTCTAAGTTCGACACGACAATTAAAATCACACCGAAGACCGCAATTAAATCCTTGGTAGATCGAATGGAGTAGAAAAATGGGATGGGAAATCACAGTTGCTAATGGTTGAAACGAGATCATGATCGGCAATCCATATCATTTGCAAAGCGATCCAACGGTCTAGACCACGTTTCTCCTGAAAAAATGCATCACACATCGAAACGGAGAGCGGTTTTCACCTACCTTATAACCTCGGGCCTCCTATTGAGTGCTCAGAAAACACACAACACCCATGATGGGGAACCTATACATGGGCTCCCGCCCGCTGGCCTCGGCCTACCTAGACCCCGCCGAGGCCTCACGCCCGCACTAGTGCGCCTATGCGCCCTCACTCATTCCAGAGAGCCTTTTGGGGAACCTATGCTCAATCTCAGGCCGACCTTGGCTTGGGGCTGAGGGTCAGACTTAGCTACTTCATGCGAGCTGCCTCCCTCGGCCCTAGCCAAAAAGGTCTGGACCTAGTGGGCCAATTTTTTTAAAATCTACACTAAAAAATAATTTTAAATAAGAGTAAACAATCCATTTATTAAAACTATATAGAATTTATATTCTAAAACTTAATGAATACAAATTAAACTATGTCATAGTTAAAAGTATTTCTAAAATTAAAAACATTAATCATTTTTATAGGAAAAAGTTATAAAAATATTTTAATAAACCTATATGATAACTTTTGTGCTAGTATAATAGAAAACTTAATTTAATCAAAAATAATTTAATTTAATGAAATTTAAACAAAGTGTATAAAAATATTTAAGTAATGAAAATCATTACATTGTATTTGAAATACTCGCAAAGTGTTTTGAATTCCGTAATACTTTTCAAAATCACTTATGGGTGAAATGAAGTTTTAAACCATATCCTTTTAGAGTTCATAAATGATGGTTTAATTATAACCTTAATCATAACTCAATTATTTGGAAACTAAAACATATTTAAATATCTTCAATTATCCTAAAAAGGTCCAACAGATATAATTAAAACTGTTAGCTTCCAATGGTAACTAGAGCAATGGTCGAAAAAGTGTTCTATAAAACCAAACAGTACGGTGTCCGAAAACACAAAAGGAAGAAGATGGTGCTTCACATTCTGCTGATTCTCAGCATGGTTTTTGTGATCATAGAGGTGATGTTTTTTTTCTATAGTTGACTCTAAGGATCTCCATTACTTACCGGGCCTCATTGTGGTGATTGGGTGTCTTCCATTAGTTATGATAGAGTTTTAAATAAGTATATTTGGTTAGCATGATTACTATTTTGACCTCATTGTATTATAGAAACTATGATGTTCTTATTTAAATAAAGAGCCATATGTTTGTCCTTTAAATTTCTATTTGGATTAAAGGACTTTAAAAAAGTAAATGCATAATATCATCATTATATGATTCCCAAACATTGGGGTGTTACAATGATGAAACCTTCTCACCAGTATCAATGCTTAAATCCATCATAATGTTGTTTGCAATAAAAGCCTTTCATGATAATGAAATTTAGTAAATGGAAGTCAAAAATTCTTTTCTAAATGGGATGTTGGTTGAAGATGTCTATATGACTCAACCCGAAGGGTTTGTTATGTCAGAGAATTCCAATAAAGTATGAAAGATGTAGAGATCCATTTATGGATTGAAGCAGGCGTCAAGATCATGGACTATTCGTTTTGATGAGGCCATAAGAGATTTTGGTTTAATCAAAAATGAAATAGAGCCTTTTGTCTAAAAAAAGGATGAAGGGATTTCCATTATTTTACTAGTATTATATGTTGATGACATATTAATTATGGGAAATTAAGTGCAAGTGTTACAGTCAGTTAAGAAATGGTTAATGGAATATTTCTCCATGAAAGACATAGGTGAAGCAGCCTACATCCTAGGGATCAAGATCTATCGAGATAGATCTCAAAGGTTTCTTGGGCTATGTAAAAGTACATATATTGGCAAGGTACTCAAAAGGTACAGTGTGGAATAATCCATGAAAGGATTGTTACCTGTGTCACATGTTGTATATATCTCCAAGAAAATGCGTCTACAAACACTAGATGAGATTGACAGAATGAGTAGAGTCCCATATGCTTCGGTAGTGGTTTATATCATGTATGCCATGCTAGGTACTAGGTTTGATGCCACCTTTTCATTAACCATGATGGGTATATATCAAGCCAATCTAGGAGAGATGCGTTGGACAACTGTTAAAACTATCCTAAATTACTTGAGCCGTACTAAGGATATGTTCATGGTGGATAGAGGAGATGAGGAACTAGTTGTGAGGGGATACACTGATTCTAGTTTCTAGACAGATGATGATGATATGAAATCACAGTCAAGCTACATATTTTTCCAGAATGGTGGTGCAGTGAGATGGAGAATCTCAATAAAAGTTGTGGTTGTTGATTCTATAGTAGCGTTTGAATATATTGCAGCTTCCGATGCAGCAAAGGAAGCAGTCTGGATACACAGCTTTATCTCATACATTGGTGTTGTACATAGCAGTGAAGATCTTGTTTCAGTATATTGTGATAATACTACTGCAGTGGTGCTTTCCAAGGAGCCCAAGTCTCACCAAAGGACAAAGCATATTCTTTGGAAGTTTCATCACTTAAGGGATTTTACTCAAAGGGGTGAAGTGTTAGTTAGTAGAGTAGCCATAGATTACAATGTGGCAGACCCCCTGACTAAAGCCATTTCTCAATAGAAGCATGATTCTCATGTGAGAGCTAGCGGATTGAGAACTGTTAGCAGTTGGATCAAGTGCAAGTGGGAGTGATGAAAGTGGGTTCCCTATACCCAACTTGTTTTTATACTTTGATTACTACTCAATGTATTCAGTTTGTTATAGTACATGTGTTTATCTTGCCGTAATAGTGTAGAATACTTCTGCATCCACTTTGTTTATGGCAATGTCCTTAGGTTACTTGTCACATCAATGGGTTATAGTAGATCAAAGGCTATAATGAGAACCCTAAGATTCCATGATAGTAATCTTAATGTAACATCCTATGATCCGGTTACATGATTCTGAAAGGACACAGATGATGTGTGACCATAAAGTGCTGGGGTCTCATAAGCATTGAGACTTCTTCACATGAATTTTTCACTTGATGATCTCTAGTAGTTGAGATCATGAGGATAAACCCACATTATAGGAACACCACATGTTTTAGGTGTCATTGGTCGTTCCTATCTACAGACATGTGAAATGGTCTTTTGACATGAGATCATTGTCAATGGATGTCATTTAATTACGAACATTTAATGCAAGGTGAAGACAATAGAGACAAAGTCATGGAAAGCATGTTTGTATCAGGTACGTCATTAATGGCATGGCATTGATTGAATGATCCAGAAAGGATTTTTCACTTTAGAGTTCAGGAAGATATATATTGGTCTGGTTGATTAAGATGGTTGCACCTTCATTAAATCCACATCCATGGTAGTGGAAGGTAAGACCGTCTGGACAAATCAGCACATAAAATAAAGAAAAATTAAGAATTATGAAACTAGTGTGCATTATTCTTTATTGAGATACCGATGAAGAAGAGATTATATTACATGGACCGTGTTCGTAGGAAGTCAATCGTTGCTTTGACTTTGCCTTATCTCTATAAGGGGCCTCGATGGGTTGCTAGACCCCGCTCTAGGTCAGTGGATATTATTCACTACTATTGAGGTAAGGGCCTAGAGTGTCACACACAATAGCGCCTTGAGAATATGACCAATTCTTGGAATAGGAATATAGAACTTGCTGGGCCCCGCCAAAGGGTCCGATCACTATCCATGTTCTATGGATCACCAAAGAATAAATAAATTCATTAATTATTCAATTTTAGAATAATTTGTCGAATTTATTTATTACATGTATTTACAAGTTATATAATAAATACAAGTATTAATATTATTCGAATGGATTTTAATATCCTAGGTTTGTTGAATATTAGAAAGAGGTGTGAGTTGAGTTAAAGGATCAAATTCATCACGTAATATATTTATATAATACAAGTAAGTGATAAATTATAAATATTTTTTATGATATAATTTTAATTTTCAAAAATAATTATTTATAATAATTAAATAGTAGACGTCTATTAAACGGGGTCTGGGAATCCATACCGTGTGTTTTAAACACTCCATATATAAGTGAGAGAGAGGCTATCCCATGTTAACTATTCTTGTGTTGATATTGAGAGCTTCTCTCTCCTCCTCGAATCTAGAGAGAGTCTCTCAATCCAAGGAAGATCTTCAAGTTCATCCATCTCGGATTAAATCTTATTCTCTTACGTTGATGGTCACTGTGCAGAAGTGAGCATCAAAGTTCTGGGCTAGAACTTGGATCTTGATGAATGTTGTGAAAGCATATTTGAGAGGCTTGTGTGGACAATATAGAGGGCTTCGACGTCAGAGTCTTCAAGCAATGATCGCCGGTGTCCTGCAGTAGACATGCACACGTCAATTCCGAATTAGGTACATGTTTAGTTTATTTTTGTGCTCTGTTTGAACCTTGTGAAATCCTCTGTCCAAACCGGGAAAAGATCAACTGATTTGACAGGGTTATGTCACTCTAGTGACGCAGAAAATTTAAAATTCCCGGCCCACCGGCTTCCGCTGTGCCGTCTCAGTACCTCACAGTGGTATCAAAGCGAATCACAAGGTTTTTCTGAGTCAAAAAAATTAACACTCATTAAATTTAAGTGTGGGTTGTTAAAACAGTTCATTCAGATCTGACCACACATCGTTTCATTTTCAAATGATCAAGCTACGATTATTTATGAAATTTAATCGGATCGAAATTGTGGTTTATTTTGATGTTCATTTTAACTCAATCTAAATCATAATTGAGATAAAATTAAATTTAATATTTTATTATTATAAAATATAATATAATAATTTATTATAAAATATTTCCACAAAGGAGGGGAGACCAAGTTCCCATTTTGGTGTCTTCCACATTTTATTTTAAATAAAATAAATAAAAAAGGGAGGAATGACTAAGAACCCTTTTTTGGGGTCTTCTAACTTGTAATTTAATAAAAAATATAAAAAGGTGGCCTTTTGGCTAAGGACACAATTAAAAAAATAGAAGACCCCTTTGGGGTCTTCTCCTACATGCGACGCACAGGTGTGTGGATCCCCCATGTGGGTGAAACCCTGGCCACACCCACCCCTTGCTCCACGCCACCAGACCGCCGCCCCGAGCTCGTCGGACCATCATTCCACCTCAGACCGAGCTCGTCGGACCGCCGTGCCGCTCGCACCCCACCTGGTCGCGTAGCCCCAAGTTCCATTACAACAACCGCAGCCCTTAGCGGCGGTTTTTTTCCCATTTAGCGGCGGTTTAAACCACCGCTAAATGGGTTGGCGGCGGTTTACAAAAACCTCCACTAAACTTGGTGTCGGCAATCTTTTAGCGGCAGTTTTTTCTATTTCGCGGCGGTTTAAAAAATGTGTCGTAGATGCCTCATTTCCCGGCGATTTCTCTCCATTTAGCGGCGGTTTTATGGGTCTGCCACATTTTTTTATTCAGGGCGGTTTTAACCGCCGCAAAATTATGCCGTTCGATGCGCCTATTTTGCGGCGGTAAAAACCGCCACTAAATATAAACGTAATATATGTAGCAGCGGTTTTAACCGCCGCTAAATGCTGCCCAGCAAGGCATTTAGCGGCATTTTTAACCACCGCTAAATGCTAAACTGGAAAAAAAAATAATTTTGGTTCTACTGCACCACTACCCTGAAAAATAAATCAAACCAGAATATAGAGATCACCTAGGTTTCATGGGGATCTCGACCCCCTTCTTGGTAGTGTAGGATAGCGGTATAATAAATAGAGAAACAACATACAATAATTAAATCATCAATAAATGAAAGAAAAAGCATTGGATGAATAATATAAACTAAATATAAAAGGCCAATGACAATTTACAACCATGATTTCATGTCCAAATGAAGATAAAAAACTAAAAAATAGTATACATATAGAAGGTAGCATGATACACATATCACAACCTGAACCACAATTCCTTCCTCTATGAAATCCCGTGTTTACCACAAGCACATTCACATAAGCCCATACCTGACTTTCAATGAAATTTCTTAGCCATTCCATCACCTGACCATTTAATACATTGTTCCCCAGCATGAACAAGGGTGGAACCTAGATCCATCCCACTATAATCATTACCCTTTAAACATCACCTTTGAGTCCGACGATAAGTTTGGGATAAAATAAGATCATCAAGTTAGAGTCCAAGTAACTATCCCTAGGTAGTCCATACTCCAAGTTTACAAGTGAGATATTGGTAAAAGACCAAAACATCTACATAAGATCACTGACTGAGCCTAGAATGACATTCATCTAGTGATCAAGTCAAAGGAAACGGTTGGTGTCCAAAAGTCTGTCCAAGTTATTCCAACACAGGAACTTAGGTATCACACAAGAACTAACCATGCCTCAATAAAAACCATGCATCCCGCATGAAACATTGATAAAACCTATTTATTAAAAATGAATAACACTTGATAGCTTTAGCTCGGTATATAACCGATGCTCTCTTAGTGCATCGAGGATGACGTAAAGATAGGGGACATGCTCGTTGCTAAGCAAGAGTACACTAGGAGAGTATAAATATTATCAGAAGATTGGAGACACTTCCATCACCTCTAAGACACTTCCATCACTTCTACTACCTAGAAGGACATTTTTACTATATCTGACACGATGTTCCCCAAATTAAGAGTGTCCATGTCATGAAAAGAAGAGATAGACCAACTGCTCATAAGAGAACTAGGTTATATTCACCTTAATCGCACATGTGACACTTATCTGATTCACACTCACAAAATCCATAACATTTGTCATAAAAGATGAAACCAACCCGAGCAGCGTGTCCGAACACCCAATCCATTTATGAATCGAGCTTACACAATGGGGCTACCCGAATGCTGCTATATAGTAGAAATGGTATTAATATGGGTTACATATATGGAAATGTTTGGTGGAAACTATGTGCCATAAATTCTACATATAAAAACCAACTGTTATCATACTTGTTCAACACATCAACAATACTACTACTCATCATCTGATGCTGCATCGTCACCCTCTCCACCTTCATCTCCACCACCTTCTGCCACATGTAAGAACATTATATTGAAAATTAAATATTGTTGCATATTTATAATAAAACTTAAAACCAATAAAAGTTTGCAAACTAAATTATTTTGATTTTTTTGTTATTTACCTGCTCACCACTACCCGATGCACTACCACCGGGGGCATATCTGCTCATATACTGACGTATTTCAAGAAACTCTTTCTGCAAACCAGATATCTGATCCCCCTGCTGGTGAACTGTGTTTCGTAGAGAATACATCTCCCTATGAGCATCTTCAGGTATGAAATGACTATAAACAGGAGTAGATATAGCCGAAATCCCTGATGGCATGCGAAAGACCTCAGATGGTACAGGTCCCAAACCCATCCCCCACACTCTACCAGGATGCTCCTTCCCAAGTACTTTACCAACCGGGTCATCCTGGGAGACTGAGTAGGATTTCCCAGGATTGACATCCCATATTTCTTTAATTGTTACCTATAAATCAAATATCAATATATATTAACACAGTAAAAACTGATAATAAGTTATTATAATAAATAATTGACTTCATACCCCAACTTCTCTGGCAGGTTCATTAACAAAACTTCCATCTGTTTTTTTATGAACATCCAGCCACAGTTCTGTTCGGGTTGCGTCATGCCCTAAACTCTGTGACTGCATTAAACAAAGATAAATCAACAATTAAATATGTTAAATAGATAATATTATCTATATATATTTAAAATAATTAAAAGATTACCAATGACATTCGGCTTCTTGAAAATCTTTTTGAACCCGCAGTGTGTGGGATGACCTGCTTTGCCCGGTTTGAAGCATTTTGTCTTGAGAGATCCTGAAATAAATAAAATTCAATTTAACATTATTGTATTCAATGTCTATCTCCTCTTCATGTACATGTATAAATGTAAAATGAGGATAATATAATAATATATATTTCAATACCATCCGCTTATCATCATGATGTCTATTGACAAAAACCTTCCACTGTTCTTTCGGTACCCCACTGGGTAGCTTCTCATACATCTACTGCAAGGTCAACGAAGTATCGTTGACATCACACCACAACCTCCATTTGAAATCTTTCGATTTTTTTCCAAGATTTTTCAATGTCCACTTCCGTGCTATCACATCAGCAACGGTAAAGTGGAAGAACATCTGTATACAGAAATTCATTTTGAATATATTAGTAACATGAAATTCAATTAAACCATAAAGTAATAAAATTACCTTTATCTGAGAATCATAAACTTCATTTTTCCAGTTTGGAGGCATGTGCCTCCAATCATCATATGAAATAGGCATGGAAATGGGCTTCGCTGCCAGCTGACCTATAATCTGACCAAGTAAACCTGCGGCGTCATCCGTCGAGACCCCATAAGAATCAAATGGAACCACTATCTTCTCGCCATGTATTTTCCAAACATCAGAACTTTTTATGTGTTTTTCCACGGTTTCATTGTTTTCATCTGCAATGAGCAAACATTTACTATAAACAAAATGCAATAAATTTAATTAATTAAAATTTGTACCTATGACTGTGACCCTCCAGAATGTCCGTGATGAACTGGAAGGGGCGTGTCGCTACCCCACTGCTGAGGCTCCTGTAGGGGGAGGCGATGACTCATCCTCTAATGAGGCATCCACTGATGGTGTCAGAGATGGTGCAGGGGGAGATGATGCAGGGATGTAGGCAGCTGCTGCCTCATATGTCATGGGGACAGACGGATCGTCATCTGTCGCAGAAGTAGAAGGAATGGTGTACCGCTTCTTCCTTGGCATTCCTATCATTTAATCAAATAAAATTAAGTTCAGAATATATATTTCAAAAAATTTATGCAGAAAAAAAAAATTAAAAATGATAATAGATGCCCAGTACTAACAAACAAAATATATATATCAATGATAATGAATGACTACAGAAATGAAACAAGTGGTTGCTGAATGAATAAATAATTGCACATACAATCATTTTCCCCTTCAATCATGTTGGTTTCCTCCTCCATTGCTTCATCCACTTCATTCATACTTTCTAGACTAATATTTTCAATATCATGATGGACAAATAATTCTGCTTCCTATTGTTGATGAAATTCAATTGCAGAGGTCAAATCTTCCACTTCATCACCCATATCATACAAATCTCTTTGTATTACGTGAGTAACAAAACTCCACCCTTCATCCACAACATCATTCACATAATATACCATTTTTTCCTGTGATGCTAAGATATATGGATCATGCAGTTCACGATCACCAACATCCATCAAGCGAGAGAAGTTTACAGAAGTAAATTGCAAGGAATCTCTTTTAACACCTCTGGTAATATCGACCCATTTTCATTTGAATAAAATAATAGAAAAATGCCCATGGTAGATTAATTCAATAATATCATGCAGCTTTCCATAGTATTCCACTACAGCAAATGTAAATATACCACTATTCTGTGTTTTGAAACCCACTTCTCGATCGACTGTACGAAATCTAAAACCATTCACATTATAAGCGCCGAACTTTCTAACTTGTTTTATAGGACCTCTAGCAAGAAACTTCAAATCTTCTGACAAGTCTGCTCGAGTATCAGTATTCATGATCTGAAAAAAAAAATTAATAGATTTGCAAATTTTATGTGTCAAACTAATATTCATATTTATTGCAATATTTATAAACTTACACGTTGTGAAAACCATTCTACCAGATCTTTATTCATAGCTTTTGTTATATCTTTTTAATTTCGTGTTTGGACTCTCATTCGTCTCTTTGTTTGTATCCTCAACTCTTCAATAAATGGATCTGCAATTTCACTATTCAGCAGCACATATCTATGTGCCTGTAATAATTCCAATTCTGTTAGTGTCGCGTATGAGGTCCTCCCAACTGATCGACCGATAACAGGAAATATTTTTGATTTCTGATGCATTTGAGAATGAGTTGATGTGTCGTCAACATGTCAAACTCGATTAAATCTTGTCTCAATATCATCCAAATAACTGGAACAAAAGGTGAGACACTCCTCGGCCAAATAGCCTTCAGCAATAGAGCCTTCTGGTTGAGCTTTATTTCTCACGCATGCTTTCAAATTCCCAAGATATCTGTGAAAAAAAAAAAATATTATGTATTTATTTAAATGCCAAAAATTGTTTACTTAACTGGAAACATATAAATAAAATACCTCTCAATTGGATACATCCATCGATAATGAACGGGGCCTCCTAATTTAGCTTCGTCAACCAAATTCACAATTAAATGTATCATGACAGTAAAAAATGATGGAGGAAAGATCATCTCCATTGCACAAAGGGTCAATACAAACCTCTCCTGTAGGTTGTCAAGCTGAAATGGATGTTGTGCTTTCTCACATAATTGCCTGAAAAATGTGCAGAATTGGAGTACAACAGCAGTAACTTTTTCAGGTAATAATGTATGCAATGCCAATGGTAGTAACTGTTGTAACAAAATATGTGAATCGTGACTTTTCAATCCATATAACTTACGATTCTTCAAGTCAAAACACCTCGAGATGTTACTCGAATACCCATCAGATACCTTCACATTCTTTAAAATTTGAAGGAACGTATCTTTATCCCTATTTTTCATTAAAAAAATGGCCAGAGCATACTTTTCATTCTCATCTGGCCAGAGATCACGTTTTATGTTCATTACTTGTAAGTCTTTGCGAGCATTGAGATGATCCTTCGACTTTCCATACTTATTAGGTAATGTTAAAATCAAATTATCACATACATTCTTCTCAATATGAATCACATCAAGATTGTGGCGCAAAGAATTAAATTCCCAATATAGAAGTTTGAAGAATATACATTTTTTCTTCCATTGTTGCGTTCTGATTTCACTTGACGACGCACTTCGCACTCGTTTTCCGCTATCATTCAAATGATGAACCTTCCCAAATTCTGTTTTAACATTTCCAAGCTGTTCCAATATTTCAGAACTAGTTAAAAACTTTGGAGGTGGTCTACGATCAATGGAACCATTAAATTTTGATTTGTTCAGCCGAAATCTATGAGATGCATCAAGAAATCTTCGATGGCACAAGAAGCACCATTTTCTACTGTGAGGTAGCCGTTTGGGCTCGAAATCAATGATACAAACGGGACAAGCCAAACCCATATAAGTGTTCCAACTAGATAAATTCCCAAGCCCAGGGAATTCACTAATGGTCCACATTAAAGCAGCATGCATTTTGAACATTGTTTTAGAAGAAACATCAAATGTCTCAACACTATTTCTCCATAACTCCTGCAATTCTCCAATCAAAGGTTGCAGGTATACATCAATATCATTTCCAGGCATTTGTTTTCCAGGAATAATCATCGAAATGTTAAAATATGTTTGTTGCATACATATCCACAGAGGCAGATTATAAGGGATAAAAACAACTGGCCAAATGCTATAACTCGTACTCAAAGTCCCAAATGGGTTGAATCCATCAGAAGCCAATCCCAATCAAACATTCCTAGAATCAGCTGAGAAATCTGGATGTAATGAATCAAATGTCTTCCACGATTGGGAATCTCGTGGATGTCTCATTAACCCATCATTGTTGTTATCTACAGCATGCCACTTCATGTGTTCGGCAGTTTTTGATGACATGAATAATCTTTGCAATCGAGGCTTCAAAGGAAAGTAACACAAAACTTTTGTAGGTGTGTTCCATTTCTTCTTCTCTATGAAATTATGTTCATTCATACTTCCAACATTACCCTTTAACTTCCATATAGAAGAAGAACATTTCTTACAATTCTGTCTACTTGAATCCTCTCCCCAGTAAAGCATACAATCATTGGGACACGCATATATTTTTTTATAATTCAGACCAAGCTTGTTTACAACTTTTTTCATCTCATAAAATGATTCTGGGATTTTTGCTTCAGGAAATGCATCACGAATCAATTCCAATAACATAGACATTGCCTTATTTGTAATTCCACAAAGACATTTGATATTGTACTACTTCAGCAGAAATGAAAGCTTTGAATATTTCAAACACCCACTATACAACTCTTGATTTCCATCGTCAACTAAATCATGAAACGCATTTTCCTCACAAAATTTTTCCCTTACATTTTCCTCCACAGAATCAAGAGGAGGATCCAATGATATGTTACAATCTTGATCTGCTTGTGTTACAGTCTCAAAAACATCACTTGTCACGTTGAAATTTGTAGCATCATCTTCTGGTTGTTCTGATATGTTTTGATGCTCATAGTGGTGTCTTGCAGTTCCGAATGCATCATTTATGAGGTTTTGCATTTCATTTTCCATTGGCGACAAACTTGGGACCTCATTTTGTGGATTAACATCAGTCCTCAATATTTCTGTATTATTTGATTCCCCATGCCAAATCCAACACAAATATTGATCAGGGAATTGCTTCAGTATTAAATGTTCATAAACTTCATCCCTCTTCAACCATGTTCTAAATTTACATTTAGGACATGGACATCTTATTCTCCCTTCAACGGATCGATTAGAAATTGCAAAATCTAAAAACTCATTCAAACCCTTAACATATTGAGGTGTGTTCCTCGGTAATGTGATCTAGCTTTTATCCATGTATATCACAATGTGCCTACACAAAAATATACGATAGTATAAGATTACAGAAACATAATATAATAAAGATGAACCACTGATCATAAAGTATGCATAATATAATAAAGATGATTCATTGATCACATTTACCACTTCAGACCAACAGAACAAGTCTGGTCCATAGGAGACAGCGTCAACACCTCATTGAGGAGCAATAAGAATATCGGGCTACACACTTATCATAACACTATCGATCACACATTTATGTTGCCTCAAACAGCACCCCATTGATGTGTGATCGAAACTGATCATAATGCATTTTAAACCTGAGACATTATGTGATTGTTTAGGCATGACCTTAGATGTCCTCCAAGAGGAATGATGTTTCTCAATGGTTTCATACACAACCAACTATAAAGAGGGCCATTATGTTCACTTTATTCATCGAAGTGTCACCTCTCTAGGTTTGAGTATTACAAGTCATACATTTATAATCATGTCTTCAACCATCGACATATAAAGAAATAGTTTTTTATTCAAGGGTTGTCTTAGACATTGAAACATTATTAATCTCATTTATAAGAATTTTATTTTAATAAAAAAATTAAATTTTTTAAAAGGGTTTGATCACTATAGTGGTGAGAATGTAAAACACATACATACATCAAATTCATAAACACATGGGAAATACAGAAGGACTACTCACATCAATTCTATTTTTTTCACTTTTTAAGAACAACCCTATAACTCTTGTCTATGATTTTTAAATCTGAAATCATATATTTAGTACCTATCTCAAGGCACAACACCAAATACATAATTATATACAATTTATAGTTAATTATATAATTTTAATATAAAAATTATAATTTATTTCAATTAAAACCAACAAGGAATAATTACCTAAAAATCACCAGCCCACCTCATCACACCTATATAATAACCAACCACTTATGTATTGTTTGTGGTGAACTCTAACCTTTATCCCAAAAAAATTACCTATGAAGTTGAACCAAGTCAATCAACAAATTAACTTAACATAATCTAATTTTAATTAAAACTATTTAAAAATTATAAATGGTGATGTACCTCTAACCCAATGACATGTTACAGCATGAGATAATAATGTTGGGACATCTCATATCAGTTTTGAGAAAAATAATTATCAGATCAGATGATTTATACAATGATCCAGTGTAAATAATCTCCAAAATCTAACAAAAAAGTCCAAAAATAAATGAAGAACAATGTAAAGGTAACATCAAATGTAGTCATACAAAATGGAAATAATACTACATGTTTGACCCCAACCATGTCCATGAATGATGTTGTAGAGGAATTTATCCAAGGTTGATGCAAGTAGTTTATAATCAAATGATGTCCTATTTGACATTATCATCACCTTTTTGATGTGTTGGTTACATATACTTCTTCCTAACCATATAATTTATTCCCATTCCCCTTCTCTATCTATCTGCCTCTCCCAAAAACAATGTCTACATCATAGGAATATATGTTGGTATTTTGAAATATTTAAGTCATGTAGTTGTTGATAAGGTGGCATGTATATTTGTCATAATTGAAATAATTTTTTATATATTTCATTATTTTGATGACCCATGTGTTTTTATTTCCCATTATGGTTTTTTGAGACTCGACGCAGTAATGACCTCCTCACGGTGGAAGACTAGGCCACCAAAACCCAATTCTTTCCACCATAGGCCATTTTTTAAAGATAAGTGACGAGAATGAATAATTATAATTGTAGGCCTCTTCATAATGTACATGTAGGCATGCACCCAACCATATATATGAACATGTTCATAATAATAAAAATAAGAGAAAATAAACTAAATATTTACATTCTATCATGTTATTTACATTAGAGAATAAAAAATAGTACAATAGGTAATATGAAAACAAATGGAAAAAATATACACCTAATAGGGAAATATTAAATATCCTGACAATAATATGAAACGAATGAATTATAGAGAGATCGACTATTGATCTATAATCACCGACCACCATGTAAGGTCAAATTAAGCCAATTATCCCTTTTCCCAACATAATACACAACTAATTTGTACATTATCTATATATACATGACATGTGTGGGAATAACTCAATTAGGTTTGAGCACATATATACCCAACCTTCCGCTTCCAAACCCGGTATAGGAGGAATAGAATACATGTTAATATTAGACATCTGAGCCTAAATATTGACGAAAAACTAACCCAATAATAAAGAGATATGTTCTTCAATGAAAACCAAAAAGGAGAGAAAGGTTATATCTATCTCAAATACCAGTCCAAAATAATGGTTTCACAACTTCTCTAAAGAAATATCATCAATGCCCAGTATCATGCTAATTTGTTCAGGGAATTATTGAGGAGGACCAACACCTCATCAATTTTCTATAATCTACTATATTTTGGAAAGAGTAGATGTAGGCCATATTTTTCAATCTTGAGGCTCCCCTTGAGAGGTGGGTGAATATTTTTGCTTATAATATTTCATAAAAATGAAGGATTTTTGGATTTTTGGTCTTTGAAGACCAAAATATGGATATTTCCTTTACATAATTAAAAAAAACCATCATCAACCCCCGTGTGATTGCACGTGATATAATAACCACCCTAGTCGATGGAACTTCTTAAAAACTGAATAGAATTGAAAAAAATACTAGTAACCCAATTAGATGTCATGAAGTGCTACTAAAAATAACCCTTGATCACACTATAGGTCTTCATAAAGATGCCTCCTTCCTCAATACTATCATAAAATTAAACTATAGACGAACAAACAACCACTCAAGGATAGTAGAAATATTGATATCAAATCCCACCCGATTCACAACATCCACAAAAACATGCGATCATATAAAGTTATAAAAGTTATCAGGCCATTTTTTACAAGAAATTTTTAGACATTTATGAATGAAACCAATTCAATAAAACTACAAAACATTTACTGAAATGTAAAAATATGTATATAAAAGATCATTAATCATTGAATGATGTAAATCCAATAGAAATTAAAGTGCAATAAAAAGTTCTAGAGAATGAAGAGGAACCACAAGCCTAAGATGTTGTCTATATTGACTCCCTTGTATTTCTCTTTCCAATGCAGTTTTTTGTGAAAGTCATCCCCACTTAAGACTCCTCTTCCATATTTTCATCAACAACCATCATTAAATACCTTCATTTCCACAACATAAACAATGTATAATAAAAGTATAAAAATACACAAAAAAGTGTTCATAAAAATTTCATATAGATAAGAAAAATAAAATTGAGAATCATAATAGTAGGACCTAGATTTTCCAAGGGCGCGGGGGGCGCGAGGGTCGCCGGTGGTCGAGGGGGTCGCCGGTGGTCGAGGGGGGCGCCGGGGGGTGCGGTTTTCGCTGGAGAGCGCGAGGGTGAGGAGTCGCCGGCAGCACGGGGGGTGGGGAGTCGCCGGCAGCGTGGGGGGTGGGGAGTCGTCGGCAGCGCGGGGGTGCGGAGTCGCGAGGGTTAAGTCACGAAGGGGAAGGGGGAAAGGGTCGGCGTCTGTGTAAAATAATTCGGGTTTCGCGGTGGTTTATTAAAAACCACCGCAAAACCTTCACCGAAAAAGGTTTAGCGGCGGTTTTGTGAACCGCTGCTAAACCATGTTTTTTCGTAGTGTTCGGCCGAACCACCAGTGCCGCCCCGAGCCCCTACCGGGCCTCCCCAAGCTCCACCGGACCACCCACGCCTCTCCCGAACCCCAGCCACCAGACCCCCTCCTTGTGTAGGCTGAGCCCCGCACTGGACACTGTTAGTCCTGACCACGTCGGACTAGGCCCCTTCCAGTCCAGGCAGTGCCAGACTAGGCCGTTGCCTCACCGGCTCACCGGAGCAGTAGGCTGCCGGCCATGCGGTTGGCTGGAATTCCCATTGGTCAAGATTGATCCATTATGGATCGATCATTATAGAATCCTCAAGACCAGTAGGATCACCAGATTTAATTTATGCATAGTTTATTATTTTATGTGTCTCCATGATTATTGTGTGATCACATAGAATAGTAAACAAGATAAAATTCATAATAATGTGATGAATTATATTATATTGCATGTTCAGTTGTGAGCACAAAAACCCAGTTTGAACATAATAAACAAGAAAATGATTATATTCATCCATAAATAAATATTAAAATCCCTCAAAGATATATTATCTCTAAAGGCCTTCCATTTATCCCATATAAACAAAACCGGTTGTTTGGGGTGCTTGTCATCCATAGTTGAGAGTTCCTCTTACTATTGGGGCATTTTCATGAGAGAAATGGGTTGACTTAACTAAAGTGAGTAGTCAAGGATTAGCCTTAGCTTACTTTCTATCACTTTAGAGGCATGATGTTGAGGGAATCAAGTACAGATTCCAAAATATCGGAATTTACTCAACAACACAAGGAACCCCATGAACAAGTGGTTGGCCATTCTAATTCCAACCTTGAAACCCTCCAGGCATTGACGTAGCCCTAGCCTATAGACTATGAGGGAGGTTTCAAGAATCCTTGCCACTAGAATACTCAAGCGATAGAGTATTCCGAATCTAATATTGAGGGCTATTAAGGTTCACATAAACAGCGGGGTACATTAAAATGATATAATTTATTATTCCTAAATGTCAAAAGGTAATAAAAAAAAAGTACTAACTACTAAATGTTTATCTGATGTAGATTCAAAATGGAAATCGCCGACACATCAAGTACTTTATCACTACGATCGTTCTTGGATAATGAAAATATCCTGACCGGCAATAATTTCCAGGATTGGTATAGGTACTTGCACATAGTACTACACCAAGAAATGAAGGTATATGTGTCGGAATCCCCAATTTCTACTGAGCCTCCACAGGGAGCAGGTAAGGGGGAAAATTATAAATGGAGAAATCAAGTAGACTACGCGCTTGATGTACAATGCATCATGTTGTCATCCAGGTCTAGCCAATTGAAAAAAATACATGAGGATGAGTATTCCTACAAGATTCTTTCTCATCTCCAAGAACTATATGAGGAGAGGGCCATGCAAGAATGGTATGAGATCTCAAGTGCACTTTATAAGTGAAGTCTAGTAGAAGGGAACCAAGCCGGTCATCACGTACTGAAGATGATTGGGTATATTGAGAGGCTTGAAGCCCTTGGGTTCAAACTGAACCAATAACTTGCAGTGGATCTAATTCTTTCCTCTTTACTGTCAAGCCTCTCAAATTTTATTTTCATTTATAATATGAATGATATGGCAAAGTTTCTCCCGGACCTTTTGGATTTAGTTTTCCAAGATGATAAGGATGTGAAAAATACCAATTCATCTTTCCATATGGTGAACAAGAAAAATAAGTGCAAGGAAAAGGGGTCTAAGGCCAAGTCAAGGCCTAAGACACCAATGATTCATCCTGCAAAGAATCCAATGATTCAGATAAAAAGTAATGAGAAGGATGTTTTCTTCTTTGGATATTGCAAGAAAGGCCAACAGAAGAAGAATTGAAGAGCGGGGAAGAAGAATAAAACTGAGGTTCTACTTCAGGTATTTCTGTCATTGAATGCAATTTGTCTTTATCTACAAGAAGGGTATTGGATATGGCATGTGTCTCACACAATCTTATTCATATACAGGAACCAAGTAGGTTCAATAAGACTGCAAAAGCATAAGTGGTTCTCCGAGCTGCAAAATGTGCAAGTCTCATATCCTTGGCAGTGGGAGACAATCACATGACCTTGACAGTGGGTTTGGTTCTAGTTTTAAACAATTTCTATTATGTAACTTATGTTACCAGAAACATTATCTCTATATCAAGTCTAGAAACTATAGGTTTTTTATTTCATGTTTGGACATAAATTTTGTCTCTTTTATAGGGATAACTTATGTTATGGTATGGAACATCTTAACAATGGTATATATATGCTGGAACTAGGAAACTCAGTATTGTAAATCAATGAAAAAAACAGCCAACATGACTCAAATAACACCCGCCTATGGCACTTCAGGCTTGTTATGTAAATGAGAAGTGGTTATGAGGATTACATCAAGGAGGGTATCTAAAATCGGTATAGTTAAAACCCTTAGAAGTATGTAAAGCTTGTTTGAAAGGAAAGATGACCAAAGCACCTTTCTCCGGAAAGGGAGAAAGAGCCAATGTAGTGCTGGAATTAATACATATTGATGTGTGTGGTCCATTTCTTATAGAAGAAAGGGGTGGTTTTCTATACTTCATTACTTTTTCTGATGACTATAGTAGGTATATTTATATCTACTTAATGTGGTATAATTCATATTCCTTTTTTTTCTTTAAGGAATACCAAAATGAAGTAGAAAACCAACTTGGTAATAAGATAAAAGCACTTCGATCAGACTGAGGTAGAGAATATCTAAACCAACCTTTCGTTGATCACTTGAAGGAGTGTGGGATAATATCCCAACTCACTCCTCCTTAAAAACCACAATGGAAATGTGTTAGTGAAAGGAGGAATAAGACCTTACATGACATGGTCAGTTCAATGATGACTCATGAAACCCTTCCATTTTCCTTTTGGGGATACACCTTGAAGACATCAGCATATCGCCTTAACCGAGTACCAACTAAAGTTGCAGAAGGTATTCCATACCAGTTATGGTATGGAAAGAAACCCAACCTGACACACATGTGTGTATGGGGGTGCGAGGGATATTTCAAGACTTTACCAAGTGAAAAATTAGCATCCAGAAGTACTAAGTGCATCTTTATAGGTTATCATAAGGAAACTAGAGGATACTACCTAAAAATTTAGATAGAAAAGTCATTATGGAAAGATACACCACATTTCTAGAAAGGGAACACATTTATATTGGAAATAATTGGAGCTAGATTGAATTCGGTGAAGTTAATCCCTAGATGTAAAAGAGTTGGTAGAGGAATAATCTCTACAAGAACTAGTGGAAGAAGAAGTTGTTCTTGAGACACAAATAGTGCGTAGGTCTATGCAAGATGTTAGAGAACCAGAGGGTTTTAGTTTTCTTTTCATCGAGTTAGGTGACACATTAGTCCTTGAGGATGATGAAAATCTAACCCAAAAGAATTAGTAGAAAGAAATGAAGCTGCTAAATGGAAAGAAGCCTTGAATTCTGATATGGATCCCATGTACCAAAATTGAGTTCGGATTTTGGTAGACCCTATAGCTAATATAAAACCCATTGGATGCAAATGGTTATTCAAGATAAAGCTGGAAATGGATTGTGAGGTTAATACTTTTATAGCAATACTGGTTGCAAAGGGTTTCAAGAAACGTCAAGGGATTGACTATGATGAAACCTTCTCACTAGAAGCATTTCTTAAATCCATCATAATATTTCTTGCAGTAGCAGCCTTTCATGATTATAAAAATTGGAAAATAGAAGCCAAAACTGCTTCTCTAAATGGGAATTTGGTTGAAGATGTCTATATGACTCAACATGAAGGATTTTTTAAGTCAAATAATTCCAATAAAGTATTCAAGCTACAAAAATCCATTTATGTATTGAAGAAGGCATCAAGATCATGGGATAATCGTTTTTATGAGTCCATAAGAGATTTTAGTTTTATCAAAAATGAAAGAGAACCTTGTGACTATAAAAATTTTGAAGGGAATGCCATCGTTTTCCTAGTATTATATGTTGATGACATATTAATTATGGGAAACAAGGTGAAAGTCTTACAGTCAGTTAAGACTTGGTTAAATGAATACTTATCCATGAAAGACTTAGGTGAAGCATCCTACATCCTAGGGATCAAGATCTATCGAGATATATCTCAAAGGTTGCTTGGGAAAAGTCAAAGTAAATATATTGAAAAGGTAATCAAAATGTACAGTATGTAATAATACAATATAGGATTGTTACCTGTGTCACATGGTGTAAATCTCTCCAAGAAAATGTGTCTACAAACACAGGAGGAGATTGACTGAATGAGTAGAGTCCTCTATGCTTTGGCAGTGGGTTCTATCATGTATACCATGATATGTACAAGGTTTGATGTTCCCTTTTATTTAATAATGGTGGACAGATAACATGAAAATCCAGTAGATCTGCATTGGAATGTAGTTAAACCTATCCTAAAGTACTTGAAGCATACTAAGGATATGTTCCTGGTGTATAGAGGAGATGAGGAAATAGTTTTGAGGTGATAAAATGATGCTATTTTCTAGACAGATCATTATGATATGAAATCTCATTAAGGATACATATTTTTCCTAAATGGTGGTGGAGTGAGCTGGAGAAACTAGAAGCAAGTTGTGGTTGCTGATTCTACAGCAGAATCCGAATATATTACAGCTTCTGATGCAGAAAAGGAAGCAATCTGGATACGCAGCTTTATCAGACATTGGTATTGTACCTATTAGTGTAGACCTTGTTTCAGTATATTGTGCTAATACTGTTGTAGTGGTGATTGACAAGGAGCTTGAGTCTCACCAGAGGAAAACTCATTTTCTTCATAAGTTTCATATCTTTAGGTATTTTACTCAAAGAAGTGAAGTGACAATTACCAGAGTAGCCTCAGAGGACAACATGGAAGAACCCCTGACTAAATCCATTTCTCATTAGAATCATGATTTTCACGTGAGAGCTAGTGGATTGAAACCTATTAGCAGTTAAATATAGTGCATGTGGGAGTGTTGAAAATGGGTGCCATAGAACCAATTTGTTTTGTACATTGATTATTTCTATATGCATTCAATTTTTTATAATATATGTGTTTATTTTTCCATAATAGTGTAGAATACTTCTACATCCACTTTGTTTATGGAAATTCCCTTAGGATAACAATTGCATCAAAGGGTTATAGTAGATCCTATGCTAAAATGAGAGCCCTAAGATATAAGGACTCGACCTTAAACATTAAAATAATCCTGAATTAAATGAATAATTTTAATTGAGGATATTTTCTGGTTTATAGTTTTAGAGAATTAGGCCATAACTATTACATAACAACTTAAAGATTACAAGTAGACACTACTAATCAGTATCTATTTTTTCATAAAATAAAAACTCTTAAAAAAAACATGTCTAGTTCCATGTTTTAGACAGCTTGACTTTTCCTAGATCCCTTCCATGACACTATTCATCTTTATGTCCTGTGGAAAACATTTAAAAAAACTTGGGATGAGCATAAAAAGATCAGTATATGATAATCAAATAAGGAAACTGTTAGTTTTTTGAAAACAATATGTTAACCATGAATATCATGGGTAATACTTTTAACCTTTATGAAGTAGTAAATACTCTTATCTGAATAAAAGATCATTGATTACCCTTTTGTAACCAAAAGATTACCATAAAAACCATATAAAAACACATAACATATAAAGGTAACTTGGGACATAAACATACTTAAATGGAATAACTTTACGATCGACTTCCACACATATATCTAAATGGAATAGCCATACGGCCAACTTCCATACCCAATGCATTGGAGGTTATATCGTAACCACCCGTCCTGGTATTCACGACACCACCCGTCATATGGTTTTTCACGTAACCACCCGTCAAATGTCCAAGTACCTTCAGAACACATAAAATATTGCAAATATAAACATTTCACTAATAACATTTCATTTTCAATCATAAGAAGTAATTTCATGATATTGAAATAATCAATCCATTTTTAAAATCCATTTAAAAATGATTTTTGAATCAAAGTGTCCCATACCACATTGAAGATTTTAATGGATTTATAATTTTAAGACATTAATATCCATATAAATAAATACTCGAAACCATTTTTAAAACATGGACATTAAAGATAAATATTTTGGATAATAAATCTTTAAAACATTTAAAAAATGATATTTTTGTTAAAGAGTTTTTTACAAAAGGAGAGACTCTTGAATACAAATAATTGTGGAGTAACATTTAATCAGAACTTTATAATATCATTAAAATAAATGGATTCATGATATAATATGTCAAAGGAATGTATGTACACCATATAAGAGTGAATTGGTGCATAACAACAATGAAGTCTCAATGGAAATGTAAAATGAGATGAAATCCCTTATAAAGATGGTATCCTTAAATTAAAGATAAATCAATCTCTTAATTATGTGAAAAATATAAATAAACCCAATATAAGTGGATATTAATTGTAAAATAATCAGTGGTTATTCACACATATTCATAGGATTACATATACAATAACTACAAGTTAATCCCAAAGAAATCGAAATTGGGTTAAGAAGTTCCCTTGTAAAAATTCGACAGCCTAACGACCTCAGTTTAAAATTAAGAAAATGAGTTGATGAGATAAAAAGGGTATATAATCACTTTTAAATAAATTTTACATCAATAAGGATATATAAGAACATATCCCAACATAATAAGATGTAAATTAAACGATATAACAAAAAGAAGTCTTTTAAAAAGAGGAGGGTGAAAGGTTCCCTTACCGATTTGGTAACTTACAAAACATATTCCACATGAAAGAAGGATCATACAATGAAGATATGAATAGTCATAAATGAAATTATATTAAACAATTAGTACAATCATGGGCAGTACATACACCAAACAAAAGGAAATAGTGGTAAATATAGCATTAATCTCACGGGAATAAAAAGTGAAACGAAACCCTTTACCACGTTGTAATCAACTGAGTGGTATGACCAAAAGTTAATAACCACCAAATGAATCACATAATACCATGAATATAATGAGGATAATTATAATATATATCAAATGGATGTACACAATACATCACATGCAATGAATTAGTGGTGAACAATGGAAATCTCACGGAATTAAAAGTGAGATAAGAAAATCCCTTACCTCGTGTCCGACTTCACTCGATTGTTCTTTAATCTCTTAAATAATAAACTAAATTTAATTTATACTTTCTTAATAACCTTTTTCAAGTTTATTATTTCTTTTTATATCACTTATTACCATGTTATAAACATTATGTAATCATATAAGTTAATTATGTTTGTTTTGTCGATATTTGGTACTTGAGTCAAAAATGGACTTCATATAATTACATGTTGTTCATGTGGTCAAAGGTTCATTATATAAAGAATTATATACATGATTTATATATCATATATATCATATATATACATTATATACAAGTATTTATACTAGTACATAACATTTAGAGGTAATAAATGAAATGCACTGTTCATGGAGACGGTAAGCCGTACGTACGCATGAATGCTACTTTCATTTCTATTTTTTATTTTAATGGAATTAAAATATAATGATTCATAGGTATGTTATAATTCAAATATAATATCATATATAATATCATTAAATATATCCTTTATACATCCCACATAAGGCATTAACGAGTCATATCACTTTGAGGGGGCGGTAGTCCGCGCCTTCTCAAATGAGATTATCGTATTTACCCACTATGGAAACCATAAAGGCATGCTATAAATTGAAAATAAAGAAGCATACAGAAAACATAAACATAATATATATCATATATAAATATAGTTCCATCATAATGGCCACCATGAGAGGCAGTTAGATGTAATTGAACAATCATCGTTTCGTGAGGCGTTAGTTTTCCATCCACTGATACATTATGTTCTTTATCCATTAGATGGAGTTGTGTGTAAGTGTAGTTAGAATAATTATCATAAAAAAATCCTAGTATATTGATGATACTGGTGTTTTTACAAAAGAATGTAATAAAAAGTGTTTAGGGGTTGGATAAGTAAAATAAAGAAAACAAATTATGAGAAACGGTTACCTTTAATTTGGGTAACTTTCCTTGGTTTAAACCAAAGGTCTTCTTGAAGTGCCTTATGCCTAAGGTAAGGCTTTTAAGAGGAGTAGAGGGATGTAGGTAGATTAATTTTTCGGAGTTTTGATGATCAAAATGGCTTGAGAGGTGTGAGGAATTGGTTAAAAGTGGTCTCTTTTTATAAGGGAGAGGAGGGGCTCTTTAGGAAAGTGAGAAAACATTATTTTATTATATAATGATATTCAGATTATAATTGTCCAAAAAACATTATAGTCGAAGATAAGATGAATCATATTCGAAATAAAATCATCCAATCATAATTGGGCTTTTTTGGATAATAATTTAATCATTATAATCTTATTTATTATATCATTTTTAATGAGGTAAATACTTTATCATTATTGTGTCATAAATAATTTAATTTATTTCATGTCTAAAAATTATAAAAAAAGCACTATGATATAGGATATATTATTATATTTAAAAATAATATCTTTAGTCGAAAATAAGACTTATATAACACCATATAAAAATTAATTACTAAAAGATTTTTATTAATGTCAATTTTGACTTCACATTAAATTAATTAATCTAGATTTTCATTTTTACTCTCAAGTGGCTCAATGAGGTCCCAAAATCGACCCAAATATGCCCATGGTCATTAATGACTCAACTAATAAGGTTTTAACAAGTGTTAAGGTAATTGTGAATTATTATAATATTCTTTTTTACCTTGAATTACCCTATTTACCTTTAACCGCGGTAAATAAAATTCAAAAGTTACTATTCACCAAAAATTATTTTCATCTTAATGAACCAAATTTTACTTCTTGATATCAAACATGTATGTTGGATTTTTGAAATTAAATTCAAGGAAGTGGTAAAATATTATTTAAATGAAAAATTCATTTTTTTAACTACCACTAAGTGGTTTCACTATTCATCAAAAATTGAAGTTTTTCCGAAAAATACCGAAAATTCAGCATTAGCATTATTTGATATTCCGAATTCAAAATTGATGTCTATTTTTCCAAATTGAAAACATAGAAATGGTAATAATTAATTTTAAAATTAATTCCAGTTATCTAAACAAATAGTGTGTTTTTAAGAAACAATAACTATCAAAAGATTGATACTTGTTTATGACCAATTTCAAAGTGAAATTAATTCCAATGAACAACATTGGATTAAATAGTAAAAATATATTTTAATTTAACAATAAAACCAATTAAAAATATAATCTAAATATATAAATATTTTATATTAAAAGGCAATTCTGAATTAAAATACAATATTTTTCACTATTCATTAAAAAAATGAACTTTATCAGAAAAATACTAAGAAATTACCCAAAGTAAAATTTGATGTCCCCATTCTAAAGAAGGATTTTATTTTGTCAATTAAAATGTATTAAAGTGACCAAAACTATATTTAAATAGGGTTTTCCATTAAAAGGCGATAAATCGAGCTTTTAATGTAAAATATGCTTAAAATTAGATTCATTCATATTTTAAGACTCTAACTTTTTATTGGATAAATGTAAATACATTTAACAATCATGTATAATCATATTGTAGTTAGTTTTTTTTCATTCCCACCAATACAATGACTAGGAGTTAACTACCATTTAAAATAATAATATTATTTTATTAGTGTGCAACATAATATTTCAAAGAAACCCGTTGTTGCGTATCAGGTACGCTATCGAACATAGCAACCCCTTTAAAGAAAAATTAACATTTAATTCACAAATATTAATAATTATGAAAATTTCATATTCTTCATTTATCCAGGATGTTACATCCTTCACCCCATTTGGGAATTGCGTCCTCGCAATTTCAAAACTCGGCTTGGAAACATCATTTAAAGTCCCACATCAGAAAAGAGTCAGTAAAACTATCACTTTTAATGAAAGAATGATAAGTACAATGGTCACCCGAGATAACCCGTACTAGGACCCCATATTGGAATACATGGATATGGAAGCGAGAAAAAATGGTCAAGTTCTGATTGAGAGTGACAGAAAACATGATTAGGAGAAAGTTAACCACCAGAAAATCACAAACTTATGATGTGTTAAATGGTCTTTGATTACCCAGTAGGAAACATGAACCAAAAACATTTTTTTTAACATTTCTTTTCATAATTTGGAGTAATTAAATTACTACACAGAATTAGAACATTAGGAAATATTCTTACCTTCAAGTCGAGTTTCATCCTTTAATATGTTTCTACCAAAAACTTATCTTTTCTCCAAACAAAGAGCATTCAAAAAGACTTGGTCACATCAAAAACACAAGAATAATATTTTTGAGAACACTACTGGAAAACTAACATATACTAATGGTTTGGAACTGTTGGTATATTCCTCCAAACCGTTGGTATATCCTATACCAACGGTTTGGAGAACCGTGGCCAAGTAAGCCGTTGGGATAGGTCTATACCAACGGTTTTCCCAAAACCGTTGGTATAGACCTATCCCAACGGTTTTGGAATCCGTTGGTATAATTAATATGAAAATCTTTACCAACGGTTGTGGAACCGTTGGTATATGTATTTCAAAAAAAACATTCGCTGGGATTTGACCCCAGCACCTCTAGTTTATTTTTGAACGACTTAAGCACTAACGTAACATGACTTTTGTGTATATAATTACATAAATATATATATGTATTCTCATAATTATATTAAATTTTGATTTATATAATGTTCTGGGTAAGAAGAAATGATAAAAAAATCAAAGGATCTATTCCAACGGTTTTCAAAACCGTTGGTATAGACCTATACCAATGGTTTTGACAACCGTTGGAATAGATTTTGAGCCTGGATTTGATTGTGGGTGAAGGTTGATTCATTGGGGACCTTTCCCAACGGTTTTGGAAAAACGTTGGGAAAGGTCCCCACAATGTGGTCTTTCCCAACGGTTTGCCCAAACCGTTGGGAAAGGGAACCTATACCAACGGTTTTTATGAACCGTTGGTACAGAAGCGTTGGGAAAGGTCAGATTTCCAGTAGTGGAATCACATAGTCCACAAAAGAAGAACTATATATTTCCATTGTCTTTAGACATCAACTAAAACCATAATTGTTATTGTGAGATAAGATAATACCAAAAAAGGATAATCTTTTACAAAAATAAAAACTACTCTTAATCTCCAAAATTTTTCAGAAAAAACCCAAAGTCCAACTAAGTCCATAAAAAACCAAATTTCTACAATATTCTTTAAATGTGATCCAAAGTAAGATTGAAACCCATATCTCTAAGGATTTAATTACATAGTCTTCCAAGATAACATTTATCTCCAAATAAAAACAGTTACTCAGAAAGTCTCATATTGAAAAGTAATTAACCAAATCACATGTTCTCCATTATAGGTTAATAACTAAATCATTTTTCTATACTATGTATACCCATTTGATAAAACATAAGTTCCAAAAATAAACATATTCTTATTCCATAGAAACATTTTACTAAAATAATAAGTCATACTAACCAGGGACTTCAAGTAGGCTAGTGGTAGGAGATGCATCCTTGTCGCCCTTCGGTTATGGGTTCGATTCCTAAAGCCTTGCCAGATGCGATGGGTTGTCACCCATCCTACGGGTTGTCCTTTTTATAAAACTCAAAAATAACCCTAACATTTTTTAACCTCAAAGGTATCCACATACCACTCATTTTCATCAAAATTCATTATGATCTAAACATCTTAATACTTGAAGTCTTATTTCACCAATATATGATAAAATAAAATGATCTCCAAAATAAAGAACATCATACCTTGAGCATGGTGTCCATTTGGTTTCATCGTCATCTTGTGCACGTAGGTAGAAGGTCCATGCATTGCAACATTGATTTAGTGATTCTTCAAAATCATTTGCTTCGTCAATCCAAATACACCTTGTACAACATGGGTCGTATGGGTGTTCACAAAAAAACAATTTTGGAAAATAATCATGTATGACATATAATTTCAAAACATCTGATAAAACATGATTTCTATAAAACAGCCGAACCGAATTTGAGTTGAAACATTCAATTAAGGGTCCTTTTAAAATACCATAAGTATGTGCTGAGAGAATATATTTTAAAATTAAATATAAATAGGTTTCACAAGGGTCTATTTCTTCAGAAACTTATTTAAAATCATAATATGCTTCAAAATCTTATGATAAAGTAAAATATTTGAAAATGCGTTGATAATATTTACCTTTCTTAAAAATATGGGAATATTGTGACAATATGATTTTTCTAAATAAAACCCATGACCCATGATGATAACGAGGTATAGTGGAGGTGTTTGATATCTCAAACAACTACTTGCAAGTGATTTGTATGCTAGAAAAAGTTTCACAATCATCTGAACATGACTTTGCAATAATTATTGCAAGCATGTCATCGGGAAGAGATATGAATTTCATTTGAGATCCTCCTCCTTCCATTTGTAAATGACATTCCTTGACCTGGAAAAGTTATAAAATAATTATTTAATTGAAATATTAGATAAGGACTAACCATATGTCTAATGAAAATTCTTAATCCCTAAAGTTGTCTAAACAGACCTCTGTTACAAACTATAAGGACCCGACGTTAAAGCATAACATAATCTTGAATTAAATGAATAATTCACAATGAAGATATTTCCTGGTTTTTATTTTTAGATAATTAGGCCACAACTCTTACATAACAACTTAAATATTATAAGTAGACAGTACTACTCAGTATCTATTTTTTTCATAAAATAAAAACTCTTAAAAATAAACATGTCTTGTTTCTTGTTTTAGACAGCTTGACTTTTCCTTGATCACATCCATGACCCTATTCAACTTTAATTCATGTGGAAAACATTTCAAAAAAAAACTTGGGATGAGCATAAAAAGCTCAGTAAGGGATACACAAAGAAGGAAGCTGTTATTTTTTTTCAAAATAATAAGTAAACCGTGAATATCATGAGTAATACTTTTAACCTTTATTAAATAGTATATACTCTTAACAGAATAAAAGATAATTGATTACCCTTTTGTAACCAAAATATTACCATAAAACCAATATAAAGAACACATAACATTTAAAGGTAACTTGGGACATAAACATACTTAAATATAATAACCATATAGTTGACTTCCACACATATCACTAAATGGAATAGCAATACGACCGACTTCCATACCCAATGCATTGGAGGTTATAATGTAACCACCCGTCTTGGTATTCACAGCGCCACCCGTCATATGGTTTATCACATAACCACCCGTAAAATGTCCAAGTACCATCATAACACCTAAAATATTGCAAATATAAACATTTCACTAGTAACATTTCTTTTGCAATCACAAGAAGTAATTTCAAGATATTGAAATAATCAATCCATTTTCAAAATCCTTTTAAATTTTTTTTTTGAATCAAAGTGTCCCATACCACTTTGAAGCTTTTAATGGAATTATAATTTTAAAACATTAATTTCCATTTAAATAACTACTAAAAAACATTTTTAAAACATGGACATTAAAGATAAAGATTTAGGATAATAAATCTTTAAAACATTTTAAAAAATGATATTTTTGTTAAAGAGTTTTTAACAAAATGAGAGACTCTTGAATACAAATAATTGCGGAATAACATTTAATCCAAACTTTATAATATCATGAGAATAAAGGGATTAATGAAATAATATGTATATGGACACTATATACACCATATAAGAGTTAATTGGTGCATAACATCAATGAAGTATCAATGGAAATGTAAAATGAGATGAAATCCCTTATAAAGATGTTATCCTTAAATTAAGGATAAATCAATCTCATAATTATGTGTGAAAAATATAAATACAGCCAATATAAACCGATATTAAGATAAAAACAATCATAGGTCATTCATACATATTCATAGGATGACATATTCAATAACCACAAGTTGAACCCAAAGAAATCGAAATTGTGTTAAGAAGTTCCCTTGTAAAAATTCGACAGCCTAACAGCATCACTTTAAAATTCAGAAAATGAGTTGATGAGACAAAAAGGGTATCTCATCACTTGTAAATAAATTTAACATCAATAAGGATATAGAAGAACATATCCCAACATAATAATATGTAAATTAAAAGACATAACAAAACGAAGTCTTTTAAAAAGAGGAGGGTGAATGGTTCCCTTACCGATTTGGTAACTTACAGAACATATGACACATTAAATAAGGATCATATAATGAAGATGTGAATACTCATAAATAAAAGTATATTACATACTGAGTAGAATCATGGGAAGTACATACACTACACAAAAGTAAATAGTGGTAAATGTTTCATGAATCTCATGGGAATACAAAGTGAGACGAAACCCTTAACCACGTTGTAATCAACTAGGTCGTATGAACAAAAGTTAATAACCACCAAATGAATCACAAAATACCATGACTATAATGAGAATCATGATAATATATATCAAATGGAAGTACGTAATACACCACATGCAATGAATAAGTGGCGAACAATGGAAATCTCACGGAATTAAAAGTGAGATAAGAAAATCCCCTACCTCATGTCTGACTTGACTCGATCGTTCTTTATTCTACTGAATAATAAACTAAAGTTAATTTATAATTGCTTAAGAACCTTTTTTAAGTTTATTATTCTTTTTTATATCACTTATTACCATGTTATAAACATTATGTAATCATTTAAGTTAATAATGTTCGTTTTGTCGATATTTGGTACTTGAGTCAAAAATAGACTTCTTATAATTACATGCTGTTCATGTGGTCAATGGTTAATTATGTCCAGAATGATATACATGATTTATATATCATATATATCATATATATCCAGTATATACATGTATTTATAATCATACATAACATTTAGAGGTAAGAAATGAAATGCACCGTTCATGGAGACGGTAAGCCGTACGTACACATGAACGCTACTTTCATTTCTATTTATTATTTTAATGGAATTAAAACATAATTATATATAAGTATATTATAATTCCAGTATAATATCATGTACAATTCCATTAATTATATCCTTTATACATCCCACATAAGGCATTAACGAGTCACATCACTTTGAGTGGGTGGTAGTCCGCGCTTCCTCAATTGAGATTATCGTATTTACCCACTGTGGAAACAATAAAGGCATGATATAAATGGAAAATACAAAATCATAAAAAAATAAACATAATATATATCATATATAAATACAGTTCCATCATAATGGACACCATGATAGGTGGTAATATGTAATTGAACAGTCATTGTTTCGCGAGGCGTTAGTTTTCCATCCATAGGAACATTATGTTCATCATCCATTAGATGGAGTTGTGTGTAAGTGTAGTTAGAATACTTCTCATAACAACATCCTAGTATATTGGTGATACTAGTGTTGTTACAAAATAAAGTAATAAAAAGATTTTAGGGGTTTGAGAAGTAAAATAAAAGAAAAAAATATATGAGAAACTGTTACATTTAATTTGGGTAACTCCCTTCAGTTTGAACCAAAGGACTTCTTGAAGTTCCTTGTGCCTAAGGTAAGGCTTCTATGAGGAGGCGAGGGATGTAGGGAGCTTCATTGGGCAGAGTTTGGATGATCCAAATTGCTTGATAGGTTTGAGTAATTGGTTAGAAGTTCTCTCCTTTTATAAGGGAGAGGAGGTGCTCTTTAGGAAAGTGAGAAGACATTATTTTATTATAGAATGATATTCAGTTTCTAATGATCCAAAAATCATTATAGTAAAATATAAGATGACTCATATTCAAAATAAAATAATTCAATAGGAATTGTACATGTTTTGGATAATTATTTAATAATTATAATCTTATTTATTGAAATTATTTATTAATGAGGTAAATACTCCATCATTATTGTGCCCGAAATAATTTAATTTATTTGATGTCTAAAAATTATAAAAAAATTCAATTTTGTAGGATATTGTTTTAGCTTTCGAAAGATTATTTTTATTCGAAAATATGACATATATAACACCATATTAAAATTAATTACTAAAAGATATTTGTTAATGTCAATTTTGTATTCACATTAAATTAATTAATCTAGGTTGTCATTTTCACTCCCATGTGGCTCAATGGTGTCCCTAAATCGACCCAAATATGCCCAGGGTCGTTAATGACTCAACCAATAAGGTTTGGACAAGTTTTAGGGTAATTTTGAATTATTATAATATTCATTTTACCTTGAATTACCCTATTTACCTTTAACCATGGTAAATAAAATTCAAAAGATACTATTCACCGAAAATTATTTTCACCTTAATGAACTACATTTTACTTCTGGATAACAACCATGTATTTCGAATTTTTAAAATTCAATTCACAGAAGTGGTAAAATTTAATTTAAATGAAAAAGTCAGTTTTTTTAACTACCACTAAGTGGTTTCACTATTCATCAAAAATTGATGTTTTTCAGAAAAATACCAAATATTCAGCCTAAGAATTATTTGATATTACAAATTCAAATTTGATTTCTATTTTTCCAAATTCAAAACATAGAAGTGACATTAATTAATTTTAAATTTAATTCACATTATCAAAACAATTAGCGTGTTTTGAAGAAACAATAACTATCAAAAGAGTGATACTTTTTTATGTCCAATTTCAAAGTGAAATTGATTCCAATGACAAAAATTTGATTGAATAGTAAAAATATATTTTAATTTCACTTTAAAACCAATTAAAAAGATAATCTAACCATATAAATATTTTATATTAAAAGGAACTTTTGAATTAAAATACAATATTTT
Source organism: Viscum album (assembly GCA_963277665.1). Lineage (NCBI taxonomy): Eukaryota > Viridiplantae > Streptophyta > Magnoliopsida > Santalales > Viscaceae > Viscum > Viscum album. The sequence goes on along the minus strand of OY728150.1, from coordinate 619,132,772 downwards.
ACACTATTCATTAAAAAATGAACTTTATCAGAAAAATACCAAAAAATTACCCAAAGTAAAATTTGATGTCCCCATTCTCAAGATTGATTTTATTTGGTCAATTAGAATTTATTAAAGTGACCAAAACTATATTTAAGGTGGGTTCTCCATTAAAAGGCAATAAATCGACCTTTTAATGTAAATTATGCTTAAAATTAGATTCATTCATATTTTAAACCTCTAAATTTTTATTGGATAAATGTAAATACATTTTAAAATCATGTATAATCATATTGTAGTAATTTTTTTTAATTCCCACAAATACAACAGCTAGGAGTTAACTACCATTTAAAATAATAATATTATTTTATTAGTGTGCAATGTAAGATTTCAAAGAAACATGTTGTTGCGTATCGGGTACGCTATCGAACATAGCAACCCCTTTGAAGAAAAAATAATATTTAATTAAAAAATATTAATAAATATGGAAATGTCATATTCTTCATTTATCCGGGATGTTACATAAGATTCCATGATAGTAATATTAAAGTAACGTCCTATGGTCCAATTACGTCATTCGGAAAGGACACAAATGATGTGTGACCATTAGGTGTTGGGGGATCATAAGAATTGAGATTTATTCTCATGAATTATGCACTTTATGATCTATATTAGTTGAGATCATGAGGACAGAACCGCATAATAAAAACACCAATTGTTTTAGGTATCATTGGTCTCTCCTATCTACAGAAATGTGTAATGGTGTTTGGACATGAGATCATTTTCAATGGTTTTCCTTTAATTACATACATTTTATGGAAGTCAAAAACCATGGAGGCAAAGTCATGGTGAGGTAGTTTGTATTGGGTACGTCATAAATTGCATGGAATTGATTGAATGATCGAGAAAGGATTTGTCACTTCTATGTTCTGGAAGAGATATCTCAGGCCTGGATTATTAGGATGGTTGTACCTTCATTAAATCCATGGCCATGGTAGTGGAAGGTAAGACTGTCCGGACAAATCAAAAAATACAATAAACAAAATAAATAATTATGACACTATAGTGCATTCTATTTTATTGAGATATCGATGACGAAGAGATTGTATTACATAGACAGTTTTCATATGAAGAAGGTCGTTGCTTTGACTTTGCATTATCTCTATAGGGGGCCTAGATGGTTTCCTAGACCCCTCTCTAGGTCGGTTGATATTATTCAATGCTATTATGGTAAGGCCCTAGAGTGTCACACACAATAGCACCTTGAGAATCTACCCTATTTTGGGAATAGGAATATAGAACTTGGTTGGCCCCGCCAAAGGGTCCGAGCACTATCCATGTTCTAGGGATCACCAAAAATAAATAAATTAATAAATTATTCAAATTTAGAATAATTTTTCGAATTTATTTATAATATGTCTTTACAGGTTATATAGTAAATATTAGATATTCATTTTCATCCATCTCGGATCGAAGCTTTTTCCATTGCGGTGATCGTCGATGCACTGAAGTGCGCGTCGAAGATCCGCAGTAGCACCCAGATGTCAATGAATGGTGCATGAGCAGATTCAAAAGGTGTTTGTGGACGATATAGAGGGATTCGACGTCAGAGTCTTCGAGCAACGATCACTGACATCCTTTGGCAGACATGAACAGGTCAATTCTGAACGAAGTACATGTTTAGTTTATTTTTGTGCTATGTTTAAACCTGGAGAGATCGTCGGACCAAACCGGGACAAGATCTACAAAGCTGATAGGGTAATGTCACTCTGGTGGTATAGAAAATTTAAAATCCCCAGCCCACCAGATTCCATTGCGCCGTCCCGGTACCTCACAGATTCATTAGTAATAATTATTCATAAAAAATAATTATACATTAACTGAGCCATCAGGTAGGCTATCGGTAGGTGTGAAACCCTTATCGTCTATCAGTCACAGGTTCAAGACTTGTATCCCTGTCAAACATGATTACTTGACAACAAACATACATAATGTCATTTTCTATAACCAAAGTAATATAATTTCAAAAATAGATATGATGGAAATCCTTTAAATAAGTTTAATCACTAAATATCATTTTATCTATGTTTTTCAAATGATTTCTATACATAAAAACTTCCTTTGATATTAAACATAATCAATTCATGAATATATATCCTTATAAACCATGTAAAATATAAAAATCCAAAACATTTAGAAATAAAATCACAAAATTATCTTAGCATCGTTCCTATATATATATATCAAAAACTAGCTCTTCATTATCATATTAAAAAATGTGAATACCCTGAAAGTAATTTCTCTTGAAACATGATACCAACATGAATTTCCATAAATCATTTTATAAATCATTCACGCTTCCATATTCCATTGAATACTAGATATATTCCATAAATCCATGAAATATTAAACATCATCCATGATAACATGAACTACTTTTCAACAGGTCTTAATTATTTCCAAGGTAATAAGTACAGTTCAATTTACATATTCATATTCCAACTATATTTATCCAAAAAAATTATCCCAACATAAAGGATATATTATGATTTCTCTTTCAATTAATCATTCATTTTCCATGGACATTGCCTTTATATTATATCACATATATATTCCATCAGAAGAATTTAATGCGTTCTTGAAATTTTGTAGAAAAAACATAAACAGAACAATCCATATATATTTAAAATTTTATATAAAATAATTTTTGATTCCAAATACATAAAAGTTATAACTATTCCAGGTCATCCTTATTCCATTAGAAAGAATACCTCATCTAATTACACAACACCTCTTTATTTTTAAATTTCATCTGTAGTCTCATCATCATCAGGAATGTCACCATTACTTATACCACCTTTTTGATCCCCATTAGAAGATTTCCTCTTAGACAATTGAGTTACATAATGACTATTTATTCCACACTTAATATAATTAACATTTGATGATAATTTAGAGAAGCCAATATTATCATCAATTTCAATAACTGATCTCTTCATTTTTTTCATTGTAGTTATTTGCTTTCAGTAATTCTTTCCCATAGTCAAAACACCTTCTTATTTATCTAATATATTCACATAGTTGATTATTTCCACATTCACGACATAAAGGAAATCAAATCGTCATTCCTCTATGTTCATCATTACCCAAACTCTCATGGAACTCCTTATATCTCTTATTTGGTGGGTTTGAGACTTGGTTAAGAGACACATTATTAATCTTGTTCCTTGAGAAATGATTAGACCTGATCATAAAATCATTCACTCCAATGATTATTCCACTTGAATTCTCATCAGCAAATCGTCCATCATATTAGATGTTAATAAGGTTACTTCTAGTTCCCTCCACTAACTAAAATTAGAATCATAGTGTGAGCATTACTTATCATAACATAAACCTATAATGATATGAAAATAATTACATATAGGGTGTCTAAATAATGAAAACATCATTAATATATGGAAACATAGGTTCATCCTATGTTATAAATAGACAACATTTATTTAAATCCATCATGTTTATCTATAAATTGTTTTGTGAATTCCAAAATCATATCCCCGGTAGTGTCAAACTAGGAGTGTATCAAGGCCTGTTTTTATGTACCAGATTACCCAGATTTAAGCCCAGAACATCTAATTTGAGTTCTTATCCCTAGGTACATTTGGGCCAGATCAACATGCACATGTAGTATCCATAATTGGATGTATTACTAGAAAACAACTCACTCTATCATTTAGAAAAATTCTAGTACATTTTCCTATACTTTTCCTTATCCTTATACTTCTACATAGACATGTCCTTAGGGTTCTCACTAAGGTTTAATAATCATAGATTGCATATTTTATCTAAACCTTTGGACTGATACTAACTATAGTGACCCTCTCTTTTTATACATAGACAATACATAACATTTTTCTAATGCTTAAACACTATATAAATATATCTCATAGACAATACAAGTTTATTACCTTTAAAAACATAGAAAGCATAATCACTGGTATATAAATCAGGTACGTTATCTCCCACTAGGTTCTTCATGACTATCACCTATCACGGATACATCAAACACAATATATATCATTTTAACCTGGTGAAGGAAATATAAAAAGTGGTAAGATCAAATTATCTGTAAGGTTAAAAAAGGATATAAGTAAGAATAATCATGATCATAAGGTTATGATAACATGTTTACGAAAATAGAGGATCATACCCTATATATCAAAGATGAAATACATGAATCGTGTCATAATTCATGGGAGTTTATAAGACACGAGTACTAAGGAAATAATGAACATAATCTATAAAATTGTAACATAGTAATAAAACATGGTATATGGAAAAAAACATAACCATATAATAATGATTTCCAAAAAAGTCAAGGCATTTATACCAAGGCTGTCATGGTGGGAAAATTCTTTTACTAAACTAGGTTTTCACCCCATTCCAGCCCTGTATTAATGAATTGAGTTCACTTCTCATTCCAGCCTTATATTATGAAATTGAGTTCACTCATCATTCCATCCCTATATTACTGAATATATTTCACTCCATGTTCTAGCCTTGTATAACTAAATTGAGTTCATTTTCTATTCTAAAAATGTACTATTGAAAAGCTATAATTTCTAGTTCCATCCATGTTTATCTCATGATATATAAATCATTTCCCAATTCATTAGAGGGAGATATAGGGTCCATCTATCTTATAATAAAATCATACATACATGTTCCAAAGAATAATAACAAATCATATCATAACTCATGTAATGAAATGGGTTTCATAAAAATAAAAACATATCATAACCAATGGAAAACGATATAAGTTTCACAATCATTTCATCAGATGAAGAACCCGTGAAACATAAATGGATTTTAAAAAAATTACCCAAGAAACAAAAAAAGGTTTCATAAATTTCCTAAAATTAAGAATAACCCATTCATAGAAATAATATAAATGGACTTTTAGATCATTTCCTAGAAGTGAATGAATAACATCAACAAATGTCATGTTAGATGGAAAATAATTTTAAAATATCATTCAAAAAATTTTCTTGATGAAAATATATATTATTCATTGAAAATAAAGTTTCTAATATATACAATTAATATAAAATAATTATCTTATAAAATAACTTGGAAACAAATAAAGAAGACTTGGAATCATTTTGTAATGATTTTTCTTTAAAAAATTATAAATTAAATTTTAATTTTTTTTAAAAAAAATCTTTGAAAACACATTGAATAGTTATACAGAAATCTTTAAAATGTTTGAAAACATTTTTACTTGAAAACAAATGAATGATTCTTGAAAAAATTTTAAAATCCATTTCGTTGAAAATACATTGAAAACTCATAAATAAGTCTTGAAATAATATTGAAAAAAAATTCATTGAAAATTTATAAAAATAATCTTTAAAACATTCTAAAAACATTTTTCCAAGAAAATTACTTTTTAAAACATTTAAAAACAACTTCTAAAAATTCAAAGGAAGCATCAATGAAATTATTGTGGGTAAAACTATACATGACGTATAAGGTAAAAAAGAAAATTCATTTTTCATGGTGAAGATGTCAGAAAAATGGCTTGTAAGGAAATAAAAAAAATCAATTTAATATATTGTTAACAGAAAAAAAGTGTAAAAAATAATTTAAATATTAAAGTATAATTGTACAATATTCTTATAACCCTTTTTTTAAATCATATATTTGTGATCGAAGAGAGGGTAAAGAAGGGTTTTATTAAAAACATTTGTGAGTATGTTATGTACAAAGGAGTGGAAGGATGTTACCAATACATGAATATATCATGAATAACCAGATATGAATAAAAATTATGAATGTTATTGAGAGATGGGTCATATATTTCATAAAATGATGCATAAACATAAACATTTTGTAATGTGATGGCACTATTTTAATAAAATATCATGGCTTAGTAACTTGTGATCAAACTCTCCAAGTAAAACAAAATTACATGATGTGTATAATATCATAAAATTATGTATATTGATGATATTTTATATAAAATAGATGTATATACACCTCAAAATTAATGTAGTCACATAACAAAACATGAGTCTCAAAGTAGGAAAATTGAGACAAAACTATTTTACTAATTGGGTATCTTTTGATACATAGACCCCACAAGATAAAAATAATATAATGGATATGTAAATACCCATAAATTTATTATAATAATTATTGAATACATCCATGTTCAGTATAGACACCATACAAAATAACTGGGTGGTGAATGAAGCATGTATCTCATGAAAATAAACAGTGAGATGAAATTCCCATAAAAATTGTATTGATTTTCATCGTACTCATTCAAAACTCTTATATAAATAATATAAATTTATTTTAATAATTACACAGAACCATATTATTACATATTATAAAAAAGGGGTTGATTATGGATTTATATTACTAGTTTGTTAACAATTCTATGTTAATTCTTCACTTAGGTTAATATACTAATTGATTTTCAAATGTATCTTAATTTGTTACATCTTTGGTGACATGGATCCATTTTCTTCCAACATTCCCTCTCGATCATGTTTCTTCTCCAAATAGGGTTCCTTACCCTAGCTACGGAGCAGCTCATCTCTCCTCTCTTGTGTTTCATTCATTCTTCTATATAATCCCATTTTTGGTCCACTCTTTTTCGATGACATAGGTTTTCTGTCTCTTCACCACCTTGGTACTCATGATAATCCTCTCTATTGTGTGCTATCTTGGAAAACTTGTGTTTCTTTTGGAGTAAATTTTCCATGGTTACATTTCAGTCAATTTTATCCTATCATTTCTTGGCTGTCATTCACTCAACCTTTACTCTAATCATCTAAACATTTGGGTTAAACAACATTTGGTTTATCACAATGGAGCTCAGGTGTTTTGGTATTGCGTTGGTGTGAGGTTATGTGGCTTCCTCATAACATGATTTTCCATCCTCTTCTCATGCTACCCAACCCATTATGCTTTCAAAATTTTCGATTTAGTATGGGTGTTTTCGTGGTGGTTTTGGGATGGTGTTGGTGGGTACAAATCGTTGGCGAGGGATCATCTTGGCTGGTGATGAATTATTCTAGTGTTTATAGATTTCTTAAATGGTCCTTGATGCTTTTTTGGGTTGTTTTTTTCTATTGAAGATGATGTTTTCTTTTGTCCTTTGATGGAGATTTCCTTCAGCGTTGAGGATTATTTTTCGGTTATGCTAGTCAGATGTTGATATGCTATGTGGGATTGATTGTTCAGGATTTATTGTGGCTCGATGTGGAGGTCATGATTGATCTCACATTAATTTGGATTCTAGGTAAATTTTTCCTTTCCAGGTAGTTGGGCGATATGGAAACCATAGAGGTTTTGGGAAGTGTTTGTACAAGCAGCAGGAGGTTCTAGGAGGCACGATGGGTGACTATATTCCCTTTTTTGGGTCCCCTCGATGTTGACTCTCCGTATGTGTTGCTTTTGAGGCATGGTGATATTGGTTCTTCTTTGGTGTCGATTATAATGGTTCTGTTACCGTCCGACATTCACACTGGTTCTTCTTGTTTTTTCAGTGGTGATAAATTTTTCGGACAGACTTTTATCACCCATGATCTTATTTCGAGGAGATTCGTTTTGTTTCAGGGAGTTCATCACGAGGAAGTAGGGTCATGGTGGTCATGGTGACTCTTTTTTTTTATTTTTAATGAATGTCGGTTTATGGTGCGGTGATATGGTTTTTTGGATATTTTGAATTTTGTAATCTATTTTTTTATTTTTTTTGAAAGATCTCTGAAACTTATGTATGGTTTCCACATTTCCCCAAGTGTCTTTTCAATAATACAAAAAAATGGTTTGGCCTTCTAACATTTGTCCTTATAATTATATCATGATTTCAAAAATTTAAACTATGATTTAAATATAATTTAGATTTTTTATATATTTATTATAATAATCCATAGAATATATAAGATTGAAATGGAATATAACTTTCATAGAGATGGTATGAAGTACCTACACCAGAATGATTTTTCTTTTTAATTGTCAGGTAGAAAGAAAAATATAAAAGAAAAATAAATAAATAAATAAATAAATATATGTATATATATATCATTATTATAGTATATTTATTATATCACATATATATATTTATCATATATATTCACTATACCCATCCTTATTATATTCTATGTACTGTATGAACTAATCAAATCGCTTTTAGGGGGCCGTAGTCCACACTTCTTCAAACAAAATTATTATATTAACACAAAGCGGAAGGTATAACAAATTTGTTTTAAAAGAATTAATAAATCTTGAAGACATAATAAATATAAATTATGACATATGAAAACCTAGTTTTTGTCATTATATCCACCAATAGAGGTGTTAATGGACAAATTAATAATCATCGTTTTGTGAGGCGGTAGTTCATCTTACACGTAAACAGTATGTTTGTTACCCATTAGATGGATGTGTGTTTAAGTGTAGGTTGAATACATAGAAAAAAATTAGTATTTTTATGATAAATTTTTTCTATAATCATGTAATATATATAGTGTAGTGGAGGATAAGTAAAATTAAGGAAACGAGCTTTATTGAAGGTGTTACCTCTTAATCAGGTAACTCCTTTTTGATTGTGCCAAAGGCTTACATGGAAGACTTTATTCCCAAAGGGATTCTTTAAAGTGGAAGTTTGGGATATTGGGAGGTGGATTTTTCATATCTCTTTCGATCAAATGTGGTTTTGTAGGTGTGAAGAGGAGGGAGAGGTGGTGGCCTACTATAGTGAAAGAGGAGTGGCACTCTTGTAAATTTTTTAAGAGATAATTCCACCCACGTTTTTCTTATTGTATGTGGATACAATAATGATATAAAGTATATTAAAGGGATTATGGGGTCAAAATATTGACATATTATGGATTTTGAAAATTTTTATTGGTCTTTTTAGGCCATAATGTTATAGTGTAGTCCCTTATTAAGCTTAATCTATCCCTAATCGATGTAATTTGTTTTAATCCCTTTCACTAATATTTTTAGTCAGAAACAATTTTTACCTTATTATAAAATATAAATTATTCTCATTACAAATATGGAATCAGTTTTCCTAAATTATAATCATATTAGTGGCTCAAATTTATTTAAAATTAATCCCACTGATGGGACGACACAGCTGGTTTTTAATGTTCAAACATCCAAACTTGTGCAATGTTTTTATATTGAATTTCACTGTGAAATTTGTTCCAATGATGTACATTGGAATAATTAATAAAAATAATATTTATTTATAAATTGAAGCTAATTTAAAATATATTTTGTGTTTATAAATAAATTAAACGAAAAAGTGGTTTTGAATTAAAATTTAATATTTTTAACTATTCATTAAAAAATAAAACCTTACAAAAAAATACCAAAAAAGTATCTTAACTTAATTTTTATGTTTATATTTCAAATTTTGTGTTTATTTTGAAAATATTAAAATTATAAATGGGAAAAAATTATTTTAAATGGGTTATCTATTAAGAGGTTTTAATACTACATTATAAAAATATCAGTTTTTAATCATAAAATTGGTGTTGTTATTATATTATACCCATAAAATATATGGGATTATTATAAAAAATGTTTTTTAATATGTAAAATATAAATTAAATTAATATATTTCACTAATTTTAATTAAATTAACTTATTAATATAAATCCTCCTTTTTAGATAATAACATACTATTACAAAATCAGTCCCTTTATATTCATTTAGTTTAAAAATTATTTTATAACTATTAGTTTACCAATGAACTCAAATATATATATTCATAGGTTGGTTAATCCTATAATCCTAAATTTAATGTTCTTCTTATATCCAATTGAAGAAAAATATTTTATTAATGAATTATTTTTTAGTAACACTCGGTCTTTTGTGTTACGTAAGCCATCAAGGAAAGTCTTTCTTGCGTGTAATGTAAGCCAACCATGGTGTCATGTTTAGAGAAATATAAAATATATGTGATTCCTAGTTCATGATTAATTTTTTTTGGCATAAGAACAGTCAAAACTAAGTGCTTTAATAAAAAATAAATTGTTTTCAGTGTTATTTGAAATGAAATATATCAAAAAGTTAAATTAATTTTAAAAGCATAATTCATAAAATCTACAAGTTCTACACTGTAATAAACATATTATATTAAATTTTAACCATAAACCTAGTATTATTTCTATCCTTAATGGTTATAATAAAAAATGAAAATTTATCATCCATAATGGTGGGGAATCGACACATCACAGATGATATTTTACTATTTAGAAAAAAACATGAGAGAAGAGATTTTATGGTGGATATTTCATTAAAATAATAACATTAATATATATATATATATGATACAAGAATATCATGTTACATTGGATACGTGTGGTGAGGGAAGGATTATAAAAGGAATAATATTAAAAGAAAAAGAGGGATGGTTTTACCTCTTGAGTGTCATATCATTGAGAACCTCCCTAAGGAACATGGAAATGATATTTTAGTGATACCTAAACTTTCAGAACATCGGGATGAAGTTTTGTAGTTGAATTGGAAATAATATAAGATATCTATAAGGCTAAAAAGGTGAAAGTAGAAGAGGCGGCAAGGGCTGGTATTAATAGTGGGTGGAGATGGATGTTTTTGAAATTTTTATTCAACAGTTTATTATTTTGGAAGAAGACTATCAATAGTATTGATTATTATAGATAAGTATTGTAACAAGTTCATTTTAGTTACTTACCCCATCCACATAGCATATATTGATCAATAATTCTTGTATTACTTAAATACAATAAATAATCCTATTTTACTATTCACATAAAATTCAACTATTTTCAAAAATTCCAAAAATATCACCCTAACAATTATTCAATGTGTTGATTTAAAAAATGGACCCCATGTTATGAAAATAATTTTAATAATATGGTAATTTTAATCTTTAATTAAAATAATAATTTATTATAAAAATGCAGAATTTATTATCATAGCCAATTTTGTGGCTCATTGAAAAATTAATAAAGGAATACAAAATCATACAATTAAAAGAAAAAATATTATGAATATATTTTTTAAAAATATATTTATTTTAAAAAATTATATTAATTATAAATTTGTAAATAAACATTTACAAATTACCAAAAAAACTAACACTTAAATTATCACTTAAAACATTTATTTACATATTTCATGATATAAATATATCATAGTTTCCTTTATAAAATTCCAATATATTAGTTATACTTTCATAGCAGGTTTTATTATTCTATTGGATAGGTTAAAATTCTTAATATTCATATAACTATTCCAATGGTCTTGTTATTATTCCATCAATATAGGTTCCTTAATTTCTATAAATACCACATATTTCATTCATCGTTTATGAGAATAATAAGTTTATTAGGTTCTTTATTTGATATTTTTATTTTCTACTATATAACAAAATTATAAGAAGGTCAATTATATTGACAAAATTGTGGGTCATTAGATACAAGATGGGGTATCCTTGTGGTATTTTACCCTTACATCCTGGCCGACCTCTTTTCTCATAACATTCAGACTCATATTGGAATGTTTTTGAAATATACAAATCTTTTCCCACCTCTCTATCTAGAACCAAGAAATTATTTCATTAAGACCTTCTCCATGGATTCCAAATTCATTTGGCCTAGGGACAGGACACACTAGCGTGTCCACCATCAAGTCTTTCTTTCGTAAAAGTATAAAATACCTATATTTAACCTCTTTTATGAGATGAGTCCTAAAAATGTTCACGTCCTTTAATTCTCAGGGTATTGAGGATTCCAACACCAGGGATGGTGGATGAATGATTATATGTAACAATGATATCCTCAGTTTCCCGAAATGTGAAGTGGAACATTAGAAAACATCCTCTATTCATCCATATCCATTCTCACATCCTCCCTTCCACATGTCAAATGAGAAGGAGAAGAGTATTTTTGTTGAGATATATCTTTTAGTGAAATCCCCGATTCATTCTCGGGGATGTGGAATTCCACCCATATTCCATATTTCAAACCTTATCCACTAATAGATGAAGGTGATAAGGTATATTTCAATATTTTCTTCATACAATTTTTTCTCACACCAAGAATGAGTTATGTGGGATTATAGATTAGTGATGATCATGACATCATCTTGATCAATCAATTATCTCAGTAAATTTTTCTTTTCCATATCTTCCACTACCTTTATAGGGGCCTCTTATTCATTACAATACCCAACCACATAATTAATACCTCTAAGGGACATATTTATAATTTGGAAACCATGGGACTCCTTCATATGTGTATTCCCTATGATTTTAAGTTACATGGTTTGTAAATTTTATTCTAATGGGATATGTTCGAATCCTACTTGTGTTTCAAAAACCAAAACCCTAGACTCATTGTAATCTTCCCAAGGACATATCCCCAGTAGGGTCATATAATGTTACTAGTTTTTTATTAAATTCAAGAATTTTTTATCATAATCCTTATTTTATTAAATTCTCAATATTATAATCCCCACACCTAGTTGTACAAATCCCTTCTACCCCCCTTGTCATGTTCGGTGTATTCCCCAAACCAACCCTTTTATAGGAACATTTTTCCAAGAATTCCATGGAAATTGAAGTAAAAATGCACAGTTGGTCCTCATCACATGACCATAAATGGAATGATGTGTCCAATTATATAGTATCAAAGTATGTGGGTTTTAATTTCATTCACATGGATATGTAGGAATATATTTTCAAGAGCCCAATCCAAATATCAAAACTACTCTCATCTTCCTATATGACTATAATCTCCAGAGATCCACACTGAATGAGTTAATTTCAATATCATTAAAATAAAAAACATAATAATATCTCATCTATTTAATAATGGTTCTTTCGAAGGAGAAAATATGATACATAAATGTATCTCCATTGATGAAGAATTTCATATATATATATAAAGATGATTACAAAGAATGCATATGCTAATAAATTATTGTAAATAAAATGGAGACCCATTTCATGTTTGGGATATAATAAAGAACATTAATATAAGAATTAAATCTATAAGAGATTCCCAGTATAGGAAATAATTACAAAAAAAGTGTGATGAGACTGATCTCTCATCCTCTCAACCAATTTGAGTCTATAAGTGGTATAGGAAGCATTCTCTAAAGAAAAGCTACCATTGGATCGAAGGTTCATGAGACATCATGAATATGGGAATTGTTGGGTGATTCTATTTGCAGGAAAAACCTCTATAAATACTGCAAAACAAAATCATATATGAAATTGGTGTTAAGAATTTCATGGGTTTTTCCACCACCACCACAAAATTCCATTAAAACCCCACTTGATTTTGAGAATGAAACAAGAGGAATTTCCCTGTGAAAAAATCAGGTAATAAATAATAATTATAAATAAATTAAAAATCCCAAAATTAATTTCAGTATTCTCTTAATAAAAATTAATATTCATTTACAACTATGTTTTATCCATATATGAATGTAGAAAATATTTCCAAAACCAGAGAGTGGCATTTTGTATTTTTCATCACATAAAATTGTATATTGGATATTTTCATAGACACATGTCCCATACAAATTTAAATCGGGATTATATGGTGAAAATGATAAAAATTAATTCATCCTATAATAATTATGATAAAAAACATTATGGCCTTATCACTTTTATTTAATGTATGTTATCCCAATTTACAATTTGACCACAATAAAACAATTTACTTGTTTTAGTATTCATTATGAGAAAAAACTAAGATGAACTTATTAAATAATATTAATTACTATGTTTCAAAATTTAGAAACAATTTTATCAAATTTTACCAAAATTCTTGGTAGAAAGTTTTATATAATAATCCCTCAATTTTCAATGAAGAATAGTTTCTTGAAAAAAATGATTCCATTTTTTGTCTAAATGAAATTTTATGCATATATTAGTATAATAAGGATTCTTGAAAATTTATTTATATTGTTTATAACTAAATGAGACTAAAAAAATTATTTTTTATTTTACAATTAAAATAATTAATAGTTTTACAAAAAATGACAATTTCTCACTATTTACTAAAAAATAAAACACTTTAGAAAAATAAAAAAATCCCACAAGATAATTTCGATATAATGATTTCAAAAATGAAAAAAAAATTTATAAAAAAAATTTATAAATTTTACAAAAATAAATTATAATATTCTCTCCCCAAAATAAGTAAAAAATAATGTTGAAGAAGACATAATTTAATATAATAAAATAACATTTCGTAAAATAATGGGTTCTAATTTACTAATAATTAATAAATAAATTCGTATTAGGTAGGAAATATATATATATATTATAATATATTTAATCGTATTTATACCTGCTAAATCTAATGGTTAGATGATAACTGTCAAAATTAAAAATAACATTTCAAATGTAAATTGTTGTTTGTTTAAAATAAGTGTTGCATGTAAATCCATCGTTTAATGAAATGAAACTAATTTATAGAAAACTACACCATAGGATATTAGGGTGTTACATTCCAACCCCCTAAAAATTATTTTATCCATAATATTATTTCACTCTGATAAAAAATAAGGATATATATGAATAATTGAATCCATAAGTTTTCATTTATATTCTTATAAATTTATGTTTACTCCATGGAATAGAAATCATGAAAGTTGACGTATTTTATATCACTTTATCTCTATGATTCTTGATTTATTATAGATTTTATGAAAATTAATTATCAATCTCCTTCAATTTTAAATCTAAATTTTGAATATATTATGGATAAGGTATCTACATCCTTAGGGGAGATACATGGAATACATTATGAACTCGAGAGAGGATCTGTTGAAACACCAAGTAATAAGATATCATCTCTACATGATCAATAATCCAAATGAATTTAATATATATAGAGATTGGAAATAAATTTCCATAAATTATAACAAGCTTCTTGTGTGGAGTAATTAACTAGAATAACTTTTCAAAAAACAAGAAATCCATATTTTGCAGAATAATTTGACCATATCTTTTCTGTCGATATTAAGATGACTTGATGTGATGCTAAATGTTTGTTTCATTATTTTTCATTTCCTTATCTAGATCAGGTCCCAATAGATTTATTTATCTTAAATGAACCCCAAAAATTACTTCCACACTTATTTCCATAGATATATTTATAAAGATGAATTTGAATCATCAAGTGAATAATATTTTTGAAAGCAAACATGACCACACGAAGATGTTGATCCCAATGAACATTAACATCCCTATAACATGATCTCATAATGTTTGATAGGGTTTGAATGGTTTTATATGATTTAATATATGTTTAAGCATGATAATAATTGAGTGGATCATTTTTATTCTTATCTTGACATGGTTTTGATAGTTATTTTAACCCATCCTTCTTTGTTTACTAATAAAATTGTTTAAGTGTTTCAAAATTAGTATATCACAGTATTAATCATAATAGTTAAAAATAGTGATATTATTTAGATGGATTTATTTCTATTGTTTATATTAACTGATTATATTCATTTTATATTTTAATGTCAAAATCAAATCCAGTTTTATTAATGGCACTAAAATCCATGAAATCTATTACATTCTGTTTGAGTGACAGTGTAGTTTCCATCTTAAATCCTTATAAAAATAATGAAAATATCAAAATATAAATTAAACATATTCACATGAGAATTGTTCCTTTGGATATATATGATGTTTACCTTAACATCATTCATTTGTAAGGATGCTTTTAAAGGTGGTTTTGATACTTTAAAGAATCAATGAACTTATTGAAGTAGTTTTCAAACTCTACTGTCTATAGATTTAGAAATATATTATTTTAATTGACATAATGTTATATAGATATCTGAATTTATCAAAACAAAGTTCCATGGAAATAATATATGTTTATCTTGATTTTATCAGGTTAGGTATAATGATAAAAAGGTCATATGATTAGCCAATAAATTATTTAATGTTTTAAAATTATGTTTCCCAGTAGAAGTTTTTCTAGAATATCCTTGCTTATATTGTTCAAAGACATCCTGATCTATTTATATCAGGTTTATAATATTATTAATCCATTATAAATTCATAATTATATCTAAATATTATTCATCCAGGACAATGGATGAATCCTATGTTAAATGGATACAAAAAATTTAGTGATGCCTAATGTGATATTGGTTCGTTTTTTAATGTTTTAGTTAAACCCTACATTTAGAATATTGAAAATATTTGTTGGTTCAAAAGTACGGTTAAACTAATAATAAATTTTCCAAAACACTAATTTTGAATCAATATTATGTTTAATGTACTATACATTATTATTGAATTAACCCTACTCTAATGATCCCTACTTTTATTAAGCTTACATTCAGAAGCCTTACTTCTCGATGAGAATGTAAACTAATTTGCTACTACTATAATATGATATTATTCTTCAATTTAAAGCCTGAATAATTTGGAAATTATGGGAAACATAATTTTACCTTGTTCAGAATATTATACTTTGAAATAGTGATCTATATATTGCTACTATGACCACCCTGTATCATCTAGTATGTTGTTAAATTATTTATAGGTGAAATGCGTCATCCTCTTGAGAACACAACACCAACTCATGGATGGATGAGAACATGATTTTATGAATATATATAATGATGGAAATTAACGTAAAATTTTTACCATAGCAATTGTAAAATGAATTTGAAGCACACACATGCAATTGAGTTACTGAAAATATTTTCGTATGTGAAAATGAAACAATTCATGTTGAAATTAGATCTGCTACATCAAACATCATGAGAATATTTTCAATTGGGATGTTATAGTGAAACTAAAGTATAAAGGACATGAATATTATGTTATCTAGAATATGGAAAATGACGTATGCTGAATTATTATAAAATTATGCAACATTCATGATCTATTGTACACAAGATCTGGAAATTTGTGTGTTACTAATCTTCCTAAATGTGGGAAAACCCCAGACCATAAGTAAAAGGATTTTTAGTGCTTCTTATGAAGATTTTGTGTTAAAATAGAGAAGAAATATTCTACAAAATGCATGTTAAACATTCTAAAAATTGTGTGAACCTTATAGAGTGAAGAGATGTTTTAGAACACCCGTTATGGTGAGTGTGATATGGCTACCACATTCTCACAAAATATAATATTTTTCAATAGAGTTAATATATATATATATATATTTAAATGTTTACTAGAGGATTATAAATTTTTTTATATTATTGGAATTATAAAAAATTAAATATTCTTTATATTTCCAAATAATGTTACAATAATGTTGTTTATATGATTCTTGGTATTTCAATCGACAGCATTTTTATAAAGAATTCATTCCATGATTTATTAGGAGGAAAAAATTATAGTAAATGCTAGGTATTTTGGCGCAATATATTGAAATGATTTTGGTCCTATATTAATATAAAAAAATAAGTAATTTATTATAATTACATTTTTAGTGAAGTCGGAGTAGAAAAAGTTATTATAATTTAAATATTCGAATTTACATCCGGATTGTGCTGTTAGTTTTTATGATCTGTTTTGACATTGTTTAATGATTTTTTAATAAATTTTAAAAAATAAATTAATTTTTTTACCACCTCCACTATTATGAAAAATAAAAAAGAAAACAATTATTTGATACTATTAGAGAAATTTCTTATTTATCTTGACTCAAGTTATATTTAATATCTGATGGATGTTGATCTATTGTTACTCAAGGATATTTTTTGTTTAATTATATATCTATTTGGAATAAAAAATATGAGTAAGTGAGAATACGTGAAAACTATGATGAAAATAATGTTCAGAAATATTTACATTCTGTTGGTCTTATTTTTGAAGAAGAGTGAAATATTATTTTTTAAATCCATATTCTCTCATGGTGAAAATAATAATGAATCTTATGAGACATTGTCTAATATTTTTTCCCTTAAAATAAGAAGAATCCTCCCAACATTTAAGAAATTTTTCCATTACTGTGCATTATTGATGATAAAATATAACTATCCATTTGGGCTACAACTGTAAGAGAAATATGTTTTCACTATCAAATCTGTCTCTACTAATTTATTAGAGGATATAATTATCTGACTCCTTAATAATTTATTTTTATCTTCTCAGATTATGTTATCAAAATTTTGGTTTCCATTGAATGAAATATAAGGAATTTTATAATCATTATAAGGTTTTATTACCCTATACTCATATATATAGGTATCCAGATAAGACGACCTACTAGTGAAAATCACCAAGCATGGGGAGTAGAGTGTTTGTGTTGTGGAATATGGTATTTATTTGTGCTAAACCACTATACATCACCACAATATTTTCTTTATATATTTTCTCTACTCACTCTTATTTAATATAAAAGGGTATAATCTCTTAATTTTAAGAGAGAATTAAATTTTTTTCATGATTATTAAAATAACAGAATTAACCCCCCATGTCTTTGTCATTTCCATTCTAAGATGATAAGTGGTATCAAAGTATGGGAAATGTTGATATATTTAGGTTTTTTGAAACACTTGAAAATTACATCTTCCCATTAGATACTAACAAGTGGTATCAATGTTTGGAATCTTTTAGAACATTAAAATTTTATTTTTTCTTTATGAAGCCGAAGCTAAAGATTCTGATGAAGAAAAATATCAATGGGGGATATGAAAGAAGGTATTTTGTTGATCTATTCTATTTATTTGTATGGTGATAATTATAGATGCAGGAAAGCTCAAAAGATTATCTATTTTAATAATCATAGTTTAAAATTTTACATAAATACTATAAAAAAATAAGAAATACCTATATAACTAAAAATTTGTGACTCTTATAAGGATATAGAATATAATTTTTATTCAATTGTGATCAATACAATTATTGGTGGTATTTTTCAGGATATGTTTAATCTTGTGTCAAAATGTTTTACTTCCTATGAAATGTGATAGACAATCACGGTTTAATATAATGGAATTGAAAAATTGATAGATGTTTTCAATGATATTTCTCCCTTGGGAACTCTAATTTTATAAACAAAAAATGAATTAATAGAATTTATTAAGATGTGTTAAGTTGATATGATTGTAGATATATAAATTCATATATCAATCAAAGAATAAAATGATTCACTCAATGTTTTGAAGGATGAATTCTACGATTATAGTAATTTTTATTCATTTAATTAACAAGCATCAAACATGTAAGTTGATAAATAAAATAAAAAGTTAAATATATGTATTATGACTCACAGGGATGAGGTAAAATCATTTTACTCTAAAAGTAATAATTCCAAAAAAAAATTCATAATAAACATGAAACATATTTCATATGCTCTATGAAAAATTTGTTTCCTTAAATAAAGAGCATAGATAACTTTGAAAATACTAGGAATCTATTTTAATTAATAATCATTGTTTTTCAAAGAAAATTATAGATTAATGACATATTTTTTCCAAAATTTAGTCTATTCTTCATGAATCTAAAATTAATGACTATTTGGACAAAGATAAATCTTTACAGAAAACCTCTTGTATGATTATGAAGGGATAAAGTTATTCAAATAAAATTCATAGTAAAAACAAAATTCGCAAATAAAAAATTGGAATTGGTAGTAATAGAAAAATTCAAAAATTATAAACGAATTATTTTCTTACTGGTTCGAATAGAAAATCAATGTCCACTATTAAATGATTTTATTATTTTATTAATAGACATTATTCTAATGAATGATATTTTATAAAAACACAATTTTTTGGGGTCAATCATGTTCAATATACAAAAACAGAATCCCTCATTGAGTATGAAATGTTTGATCAAAATAAATATATTTGGTAACATAAATCATTAGTGGCTAACATGGACCGAACCAAAAGCATATGGATACACAATATAACCTTTAATTGATATTTTATAGGTTTGTTCCATTAACAATTATCATTATATCATCAATTGGTTTCTTGAAAATACATCAGGATTTATTTTAATTAGTATTAGGTACGAACATCTAGAAATTCATTCGTTATTTGAAAATTTTCATAGATTTGGAACTATCAAAGTCTAGGAAGTTTTTTTTCATTTTAATATTCTATTAAAATAAAAAAACTATTTAACACATGGGATAAAAAAAATTAATATTTTACCTCTTATTCCAATATATTTAATTATTCTTTTAATTAAATAGCTAATATGTTGTCCGTATATTATTTTATCAATTAATTTATTGCAATATATTATTTACCAATAACCATTAATATTAATCATATGAATTTATAAAAATAGTTATCTTTCATGTAATCATGTGTTTTATGTTAAACTATTTAAATTAGTTTTCTATACTAAATTAAACTATTCCTCTATCTGATTTTTTTAAATTATAATACTAAAAGGTTTTGGTCAATTATTAAATGTGTAAAAAGTTATTTTAAATTCTATGAAAATGTTTTAATTAATATAAATTAACACTATTTTACATAAACATCTGTTAGATTATTTTATCTAACTCCTTGAATACCTTTTATAATTATTATAATTATATCGAGGAGATATTTTAAATTATTAACATGTATTTATATGTTTTATTATTATGGGATGAATTTAATGGTTTAATATATTCATTGAAAACTATTATTATTCATTAAATAATATTTCATAAGTTTTCATGACACCTTGATTATAGTATATCATTTATTAGGGAAACATAGATCTAGAGTGCGTTTATATTGTTTCCTGTATTAAGAACATATTTTGTAACAACCCTTATATTTCATATTTTTAAAAATATAGGAATAAAAAATTGTATTTCATAATATTTTTGATACTGTTACAAACATTTTTAATTTCTATTTTTTATAATTGGTGTAAATATATGTTTTTTATTTGATATACTCAACAAATCATCCTTTTAATCCTTAAAAAAGGTGGAGAAAAATATTGTAGACAGTTAGGGTATTTGAATTTTTAAAAATCAGTGGAATATTGATTGGCTCTTATCTATGCTTATATTCGTTTAGTTTTGATAATTACTTCAATACATCATTATTTGTTTACTAACAAACTTTTTTATGTGTTTCAACTTTAGTATGTCATAGTATTTATTATATATCTAAATAAATAGTGATAATATTCCTATTTAGTTTATTCCATTGGAAATATAAGAATAATATCATTATTTCATATGTTTATGTTTAAAACCAATTCGGTTGTTGTGATGGTGAATAAATTCAACGAAGCTGTCACAAGTTTCTTGGAAAAATTATATTTTTTCTCTTAAATCCACCTATAAATTAGGATAACATATAATGATAAAATGATATTATTTACCTGATAATTAATCCATTAGATAGATAAGATATTTGCGTAAACATTATTAGTTTTTAAGGATTTCGTAAAATGATATTTGGTACTCTATAAATCACGCAAGATTTTTAAGTTGTTTAGCAACTACATTGTTTGTAGATTTTGAAAGATAATATTTTTATTCTAATAATTTTTCTAAAAATATAAAAAATTCTCGAAAAATAGTGATATGGATAACAAAGAAGATTATATTAATTTCATCAGTTCTCATAGAAGGGTAAAAATGTCCTTTGGGATGTCAATAAATTATATGATGTTCTGTAATAATGTTTTCCTCCTGCAGTTTTTCAAGAATGTAAATGCTTTTGTTTTTTAAAGATATCTGGAGCTTAAGAAGTCCTAAATATTCACTTCTTTATCTATTTAAAGGGAATAAATTATTTTAAATATAATTATTCATGGATAAATTATGAATCCAATGTTAAGGGGGTTAAAAAAATTTAGTGAATTCTAATGTTCATATGTTATGTTTTTCTAAATGTTTTGTTGAAACCTGTGTTCAGAATAGTGAAACAATACATTGGTTCAAAATTTTTCCTCAATGAACCATACACTAAATTTCTTTCAAAATTATGGTTATTTTATTATGTGTTTGAATTTCATGAACCCTTATTTCATTAACCCTACTTTAAGGGAAAATACCTTTAGGAACCCTATGTTTTGGTGAGAATTTAACAAAAGTTATGACTATAATTATGTATTATTCTTCTTAATTTTGAATCTTGATCAAATATAAAATGCTATGAAACATTTTTATCCATTTTGAATTAGATTATATTCCAAAATAGTTACCTGTATATTGAAGTAACAGACACCGAGTATCAACATGTATGTTGAATAATTATTCATAGTTGATACACAAAATATTATTGAAAGCACATAACATGATCTCTTTTAGATGAGAAATAAAATTTCTATATATTAAGAATAATAGAACATAATGAAAAATGATTAATATAGGATGTGACAAATGTGATTGTGACACTATCATGCTACTTGAGTTGCTGAAAATCATTTTTTGATTTTACAATGATGTGTTTAATGAAGAAATTAGATCTTATGCATGAAACATCTTGAGGAGTTTTTATGCTATGATGTTTTAAAAGAACTAAATCCTGAAGGAGTTAAATTATATATTAACTCAAAATTTTAATATTCACTATGAAGAATTATTATAAAACACTACAAAATTCATGAGTTATTATACATAGGAACATGAAATGAGTGTGTTACTGGACCTCTCTAAAGGTGAAAAAAACATCTCTATTTATAAAAGTAATTGTAAAGGTTCTTAAAGAGTTTGTTTTTCAAAATAGAGAATACATATTATGTGCATTGTATGTTAAACAAGAAGGAAATTATGGCTACTTGAAGGAATGTATAGATATCCAGGAACTCAAGTAAGGATGAAAATGATATGGATACCCCATTATCCTAATATATAATACACTTCAAGGGAGTTAACACTTTTTTAATTGGTCTTCTAGATAAGTATATTAAATTTTTAATTATCAAAAATATTAAAATATAAAATCATCTAGATATTTCCATTGCACATTATGATACTTTTTTTATATGTTTCTTAGTTTTTCAGTCTTTTATTTTTTTATACAGAATCTATTCAGTGATTTATGTGTTGATTAAATTATAATAAAACCAAATGATTATGGTTCAAGATATTATATATATTTTTTCTAGTATTTGTAGATAAAAATTACATGATTATTCCAAAATCATTTTTCCAGTGATGTTAGAGGGAAAAAAGTCATTCAATTAAAAAAATTAATTTACATTTCGATTGTGATGTATTTTTTTCATGAACTATTTAGACTTTATTTAAATATGTTTTAATTTATTTAAAATTTTGTTTTCAATTTTTGAGCGCTACTGTTTTTTAAGAGATATTATTAGAGGAGTTATTCAAATTATTTTTAATGCTTTTATTCATGATTTATTCTATAAAAATAAAAAGGTATAAGTACAATGATATTACTGGTGTAATTTTTGGAATCTACTGACTCCATCTATGTTGAATATCCATAGGTAGTTTATATGATTTTACTATAGGTTATTTATTCTTTATATATATCTATTTTTGGATGAAAAAAATATATGAAGAATAGTAGAGACGTGAATGCTCTGAAAAAGATAAATTCTAGAAATATTTTCATTCTACAACACATCATTTTGAAAAAGAGAGAAATATTATTTATACATCTTAATTCTCTCATGGTGTAAAGAAGAAGGAATATTTAGTAACATTGACTAATTTATATAAAAGTTTTTAACGAAGAAGAATATTGTATGACATTGAATAATATTTTTTGAATGTTATTCATTATTAAAGATTAAATAAAACTATATGTTGATACTAAAACAATACATGAAATCTATTTTCACAATAAAATAAACATCTATTTATTTATTGGTGTATAGGAATCTTGGACTCATTCATTTGTGTGTGTGTACTTCTCATATTATGATGTTGATATTTTAGTTTCCTATAAAATAACAGATGACCCCGTAAAAGCCTTGTAAGGTGTCGATTTCTTACACATAGTTTTAGAGGTCTCTAGAAAAGAGGAACTAAAAGTGATATTCAGCATGCTCATGTTGGAGAGTGTGGGTGGACTTCACTACAATATTTATATTCCCTGAACAACTATAAATCAATTTTTTATTCTCTTTATTAATTTCCTATACTCACTGAACTTTAATAGTGGAGGAAATGATCACTTCATTTCAAGAGGTTTGTTTTATTTTTTAAGGCTTTTTAAAAGGACACAATTCACCACACTCTTGTTTATACATAATTGAAATTCCAACACAAAAATAATCATTACTAAAAATAATTTATGTATTAACATCATAATGAAGACTTCTCCATAGCATTGAGGTATACCTTAGATCATAATATGATAAAATATAATGTGGTACACCATGAAACTATACAACTTATTTTATATTAATTCATAAAATCTATACAATAATTAAATATTTTCTTTTAGAAATGATGTTTAATGAATTTTTAAGGCCATTTAAAACAACCCAAATAACATTATAGCCTTTATAATATTTATGTAGTTTAATGATAAAATTCTTGGTGATGTTTTCCCATACCCATTCCTATATGGGTATAGGTTGTAACATCCCCTTATATTTCTACCTCTCCACCATAATTTTGTGAAATATTGTGAATAGAAATATATACTATATAATATGCATTTCATTTTATCTCATCAGAAATACTCTTTCAGATCTCTATACATAATCATACATCTATGACGAATAGAGAATGGTGAACTATGAGCATTACCTAATAGCTTTGTCATAAAATATGGTTTGGATGGAACACATTAAAAATGTATAAACCTTATAATTCTATAATTAAGAAGGATTAACTTATCAATATGTCTGACTTTATTCAATAATTCCACAAATTCCATTCATGCCACTTTAATCCAAACAAGTACATATGTTGGAACCCTCTTTAGAGATAGATAAGACTTATCCACTTCATTAAGGATTTCTTTATTTGTCCATTTGTTATAGAGAAGTATTAGATATTTTTAATCCATATCATATATAAGAAATAATTATCCTTTTGAATCAATGAAATATCCCCCTTGTTCATTATCTGAGGGTTCTAATGTATTGATATATCATCAGTATCAATAAATTGTAATCAACCTCTATGGGAAATGTTCAACACTTTTATATTGAGTACATAGTTTAAAAGTTTTTTATCTAAATTTTGGGAACATCTTTTTACATAGATATATTTCCTCAATAAAATTAGTTCATAAAATACCACGTCATACTCCAAATCCTGAGATTACAAATTTTTATCATGAACTGTCACAATGAATGAGGGCGAAATTATCACCACATCATTCTCCATGGGGTTTTATCACAATCCCTTATTTGATGCATCACTACAGATCAAAAAACCTACTCCTCTAAAGGTTAATATAAGATTAAGTGAATTGATTGTACTTTTATTTAGTTACATTAAATTTGATTCATATCAAAATATCCAATGGAACCTTCATTACATCTGGGTTAACATTTAAAGTTTATTAGGTAGTCATGAGATATATTACACAAATAATTGATAATATAAAACAAATCCATGAAAACTATGGATCCCAATCATTATTGATGGTTTGGGCCAATGGTTATTAACCTTCCTCTTTGATGGATCCATATATATTCTATCTCTTGAGATTGTTGAACCAAAAAATGAAACATATTTTTTCCAAAACTAAATATTTGTAAATTTTCCATATATATTTTTCCTTTATCTGGGTCCTCAATAAAATCCTCATTTGATCTTCATGATTTTACTTTTTCATTGAAAATTTAAGAATATCTTCTACAAAGACTACCAAAAACATTTTCAAGGATATATATAATAAATCTAATCATTAAATCATTGATGATAGATTGGAAGTTAGTATTCCGAACTGGAATCAACAAAAATTTGTAGCATCCATACCTTTTACAAAATTTTATTTTCAAATATCCCACTTATTAACCATGAATTGATGGTTTCTAGAATTAAGGAAAATCATGGAAGAGTACTAGGCTCCATGTATTTGATTAGATAAGTCATCAATTCGGTGTAAAAGATACATGTTCTTGATTAATATCTTGTTATGTACTTGATAATCAATGTTCAATCTCATTGATATATATATATCTTATTTACAAAATATAACAGATTAACTCCATGTTGACACAACTAGTTGAATGAGTCGATTTTGACGATTCTCCTAGAGGTGCTTCTTTAATTCCTATAAATTAATGTCAGAAATATTTTAGTGTGTTTTAAATATTTATATCACTAGGTAGGTCTTATATTTAAAATTAAACTTCATGATGAATTGAAATGTAGTAAAATCATTAAAAATGACATAAATAAACACCCAATACAAAATTTATATATTTGAGGTAGATTTTATCCAAAACCATCTGAGATGAACACCCATTTTGAATAATAATCATGAATAATATAATGGATTTTATTTCCATAATTATTTCATATTTATAACCACACTAATATAAGATCATATGTTTTCTCAGAATATAAAATGTGTCATCCCTTATTAAAAATTTGAAATGATATTTGCGTAATAAAATCCAATCCAAGCCTATGATACCCAAAAACTGGACTATAATGAGAATAATTTTATTTACAGAAAGAACATTTCCACAAAAATCATATAAATAAGAATCATAGACTTATTATGTGATTATCATACCATTTGGGACTGTCATTACTATTTCAATATATAATCATTGAGGATAAGAATTAAAAATCCTATCAAATTTTAATGATATAAGGAAATTTATATAACTAAGATCAAATATGGTAAAAAATATTTAAGTGTACCTATAACCACATACCATTTACATTTTATCTTCCAACCCTTTCTAAAAAACACTCTAGCAAGACCATTTAGTATCATTGATTAGAGTGACCGATCATGAGAAATTATTTTCAGGATGTTTATATTATCGATACTTCTTATCAAACTATTACACTTGATGTTTAACCATGACCATGCATGATCATAATTTTTTTAAATCCATTATATTGGTTTTCAAGTAAATGTTAATTAACCTAAGAATCTCCCATGGGAGATTCAATCAATTTTCATTATAATTTCATAATCACTATAGAAAATAATGATAGATGAGGTATACAAAAAAATATATTTTTAGGATTATTTGACATATATTAATTTCTTCTAAACCACATATGCTTTTCGAATCCATACCGAGATTTATTTTTAGTAAAAAAACACCTTATTATAATTTTAAAAATAGTATGATATTATCTTATAGTTAGACTCTACCGTAAGGTTTCCACAAAATATTTTTAAACATGATATCCAAAGATTCCATAAACCCTTCTATAATATCGACTACATAAAACCATACTTTTCAATGAGAAATATAATATCATATTATATTAATATTCAGTATATTTCATTTAGATTCATGAGAAAACGATAATGTTTTATCATCTTTTGAGACTAGATACAAAACCATCTTATTCTATGAATGATATTTAATATTTCCCATAAAGACCATCCCATATGGTTCTCTTATTATAGATACCCCACATAAAACCATTCTTTATAAATTATATAAAGGAGTAATATGAAAGACATTTCTTAGATACTAAATAAGGGAAATAAATGGATACATAAATATTCATTTAAACATAACCCAAGCATATATGGTTTGTGGAAAGATCATACATTTGATAATCATACCAGGAATTCATAGATCATAAAAAAATCACAGAATAATTCTTGGAAATTTTTCTAAACATAAATCATTAAAGGGATTACTTAGCATGATCCATTATAACATAACCTTGTCATAATACCATATCATAAAAGTGTGGAATAATGTAAATAATAATTATAATAATGGAAATATTAGGTCAAGGATACCCCCTAAAAAATCCATAGAAAATATTTTTGGGATGTCCACCAAACTAACTTCTTTGGAATTTGGATAAAATATCTGGTACCCTATTTTTTAAGTCTTGGGATAAACACCCTTAAAGACCCCTAATTTAGTCTATGAAAAACCTCCCATTTTCCCTCTAGTTTTGACCATATGATATCTTCACATGTAACCTCTTATATCAATATTAGGATAATATTACATTTTCTATTAATCTCAAAGGATATTAATAAATAACAAATGAATTTGATGAATATATAATTCCTTTCCCACACAACACATAATCTTAAATCAGTTCCAATGTATTCCATTAGAACAAAAAAATTATCTCAACATAACCCATTGAAAAGAAAACAGGTCTCAACAATATTTAATTATCATAGCCATAAACCATCAAAATAGATAATAAAGATGGTATCATTAGATTGTATTACTATTATATCATAATAATCATTAAGGGATATCAATTTTGAAGAAAATCATTTTATAACATCACATGGACTATTTCTTGAAGAAATTACCCATTTTATTATGATAAAACTTATTTAAAATATAATACTTTAAAATATATTATAGAAAACATTTAATTTTAAATGAACCACATAATATTGTAAATTATGAATTAAAAAAATTCAACTATCATAATGATAAGAAATTTTTATAATGTTGGATTTGTTAAAATATATATTCCATTATTTTTTTGGTAAAAGTAAAATGTACCTCATTCAGATATGGACAAGAATATTAATTTGAATACATTTTTGATAAATTATGTATCTTGTAAACAAATCATTAAGAAATCATAGTAGA
This sequence comes from Viscum album, assembly GCA_963277665.1. Classification (NCBI taxonomy): domain Eukaryota; kingdom Viridiplantae; phylum Streptophyta; class Magnoliopsida; order Santalales; family Viscaceae; genus Viscum; species Viscum album. Next base: position 619,104,112 of record OY728150.1, on the reverse strand, counting down.
ATAGTAACAACATTCAGGGAAACATTATTTGATAACATGGGCATCGATGAAATATGAAGTTCATTCAATGATAGATAAAAAGATTGTTTTTCATAAAATGGATCTTTCAATTTCTTAAGGAATTAAAGTGAGTAAAATAAATGGAAAAAATATTATATAGAAATAAATATTGGATAATAAAATAAATAATATTTTTTAGAGAGATATCATGAAATTTCTATATGGGAAACTTAATCATAAATAATCCTGATAAATAATGAGATTATAACATAAATCTCTTACTGCTAAGTTAATATTTAAATCATAAGACTGATGAAAATATAACATAAAATGAATATCTCAATACCATTATTTTAAATAAATTCATGAAATAAAATTTTAATGGGATTTACATACACCTCATTAAATAGGTTAGGTGAATAATATATCAAATTTATCAAATAAGATAACATGAGACAATAAAACCATTACTCGAGTTAAACTTGTTTCAACGGAACTCTAGAGTCCAATATAATAGATTTTAATTTTTTTATACATATATAAAAGTGTTAAATAAATACTTGTAATATCATATATGATCTATATATTACATTTTAATTCCCATTAACTAATAACCCCATATTAAAATCTTCGTTTTTGAGGGTTAACTATTTTGTTTTTAATGGAAACATCAATTTCATATTTCTAGTACATGTAATTTGATTATTGTACCATAATATCTATATTTCTTTCCTTAATATAGATATATGTACTTTATATATATATATATATATATATATTAATCCATAATGATTAAATAAATAATAATTAATTACCCCATTCATGAGGACAATAAGCCATCCGTACGCATGAAAGATGATTTCTCTTTTCAAATGATGGAATAATAGAAATTTATATGCTAATTCAAATTTAAGGAATCATTTTTATGTTATAAATATCATAAATATTTATCAAATATATCATTATTACCATAAATTCATATATAATGTGATAAAATGAATCAAATCGCTTTGTGGAAGTTGTAGTCCACGTGTACACATGAGTGACATTGTCGGTTTCCAAGTTGTGGGAATGTATGAAGGTAGATATGATGTTATAATTTAATAATAATAATTTTATCATAAATGTTATTTTAAAAATAAAATTCATTATAATATGAATCGACTAAATTTTGTGATGGGGAATGAATTATATCATTTCATGGAGTCAGTAGTTCACACATATAAATGAGTGATACAATCACTTCTCCTTTGATGGAATGGAGGGAGAATATTGGTGTTTTCAAAAATCTAAATAATTTTTTTTGTATATTTAGGTTATTCAAATTATTATTTCATGATTAAGATTATTGATTTATTTGTTGTAGAATGCAAAATACATTGAACGATGTTGGGTAAGATGATAACATTTTCTTGGGTGGTCCTCTTTTAGATCCCTCATTAATGACCCTTGGAATTTTCTATTGATAAGAACAATACCAATAATTCCGAGATATGGAGGGGGATAAGAGAAATGGTAATGGGTTTGTCAATAAGTATGGCTCAATCTGGTGTGATGAAAATAGAGATGATGTTTTCTTCTATAGGGAAGGGAAATTACACAAATAGAATTACCAAAAGTATTAAAATAATATTATGTCTATGTAAATAAAGGATTCCAAATTAATAAATATTATATTAAAATTAGTATATGGTCTATATATAATCGTAAAATCAATTTCTTTGTTTAACCCCTAGGTTATGAAATTTTAGTCTTTCCCATTATAATAACTTTTTAAATGTTACAGGGATTTTATTATATATATAAATTCTCAATTATCTAATAATTGGAGAAATGATAAAATTTTATAGAATTTTTAACTGTAATTTTTCTCTTTCATGTTTTTATAATTTTAAAATAATTAAATAAAAAAAACAATCACAACATATTATTAATTCAATTTTATGACTATTCAAATAATTTTCCTTAAAAAAAACATTTCATGATTCTAATTGAAATATATAAAAATCAAAAATCCCAAATATTCGATATTATTTTATAAAATAAATTTAATGAAATTGTTCTCAAATGTTGTATTACTTTAAATATTTTTAAATACATTTCGTTAATTTTCCTATTAATTGAATAAGTTCTTTGTCGGTTTAGAATAAGCATTTATGGTAAGTATATAATAACTAATAACTAAAAATAAATTACCATAAGTGAAATAATTTTTTTATTCTCAAAATAACCTCTAATATTTATTAATAATATAATTTATCCAAATGTTTACATAGAATATAAATTTAGAAACAAGACAATGTCATTTTTTGTTTTCATTACATTGAATATTGTATAGTCTATTTTCATGGACATGTGTCTCATACAAAATTTAATATTGATAATGTGGTAATAAGTGTCTAAATATCATAATTAGATAACAATTAAGATGAAAAATGATGTACTTATCATTTATTTTAATCCATTTTTAACCTGATTTACTATTTTTTCAATGTGAAAAAATATTTACTTTTGTTGCTCATAATTATGACTGAAAATTAATTTCCCCATTTTAAATAATATTAATTATTATTGATAAACATATGGACTCTATTTTACTAAATTCAATATCTATAATTTAAAAAATATATTTTATTATAATCCCACAATGCTTGATGAAATTTGATTTTTTGATGAATAAAGGCATTTTTAGGTCTGAAAGTATTTTTTTACAAAGTTTGGAATAATGTTCATTATAGTGTAATTAAATATGTAATTTATAAATAAGTATGAATTATACTTACTTGTAATCATATTCTAAAAATTATTGGTATATTTCAATTAAAAAAATGACCGTCTTACAAAAAATATTCAATTTCACTATTCATAGAAAAACATTTCATAAAAATCCGATAATATCTCCCTAAGATAATTCTCATATTCTTATTTTCAAAAAGATATTATGTTTCTAAAATAAAATTTATAAATTTTTTGTAAATCAATCATATTATTCTCTAAAAAAATTTAAATCCAATTTTGATGATATCATATATTTAATGAATAAAATCACTTTTCAGTAAACTAGTTCTTATTTCCTATTAATATTTAAATAATTTTTTATCGTGTAATAAAGTTGCATAAATATAACATAATGTGATTAATAATATTCATAATTTCTAAATTTAATGGAATGTTTATTACTTTCATTTTAAATAATAAACATTCAATAGTATATCGCGGATTTTTTAAACTCATTGTTTCTTGTAATGAGAGAAATAAAGGAAAAAATCAATTTATAAAAAAATATTAAAAAATATAACGGTGTAAAAATTTATTAATCTAATTGAATATTGATGGATAATAAAATGGAATTATTATTTCACCTTCTTAACAAAACTAGGATTCAATGACATTAAATATCTCCATAATGAAACTATGTTCAACATTAAACTTCAAAAAATGTCCTCAATTTTGTCCATATACCAATTTGTTCTATCTATAAAACACTTATAACCTAGAAAGAATAATATTATTCCATATGTTATTATAATTTTTATATCACGACTTTAATATTTCATTTATTCATTCACACTTTTGAATCATTTTAATAAATGAAAATAATTTAAATTTCCAAACTGGAAGAATCCATTTTGTTAGTCTCTATTATTTCATGTTATAGAATAAAACAAAACGTAATTAATTGTATCAAAAAATCCTATCTCATTTCATTAAAAAACTATTTTTTACATGATCTGTTCATGTTTAAAATGAGATAAATTCAAATCATATGATGAGTTTATCCTAACATAAAGTATCAATCTCATCAAAAAAACTGATGAATCTTATATATATATAAAACCTATTTATTTATATAAATTTAAATACAATTTACATTTAGTTATATAGTTTTAAATATTTTATGGAATAAAAATTTGATATATGTATTTTTTTTATGTTTAGGAAAAATAATGTATTTTAACTGAAAATACTATACTTTATTATCTAGAAGAGATGTTTGAAATTTATTGAAGTCCAATTAAGGATATATTTTGTAGGGGAAGTTTTATTTTATCATTAAAAAAAATTATGAGAAAGGATATAATTTTAAGTACTTCCCTAGCTAACACTCACATGCAATTACTAAACAACATAGGTTGCATGTACGCGGGAGAATTTTTCAACCGTGACATGAATGAGTAGAAAACAGGAGGTTTCATTTCCATGTGACATGTGTGAGTTTACAAATGAGGTTATGGTTGGGAATCTACACCCTTAAAAACAAAATTTAATGAAAATGGAAACATTCCAAGTTATTAAGAGGAGTACATATATTTCAACAGCTGATGTGGGCTAAAATTATCCTGGGGAACTATTTTTTTAATTGATACAATATTTCTTTATTTTAGAACTATCTACTCTCTACTTTGATGATACCCATTACCCCCTATTCCACACCCCCATCATTTGACACTTTAAATAACCACTGAGAACCCCCATAACCACTTCAATATATGTCATATATGCATTATAGAGAAGGCCTGAATCACTATACAATATATAATATAGCACAATTGTGTAACATATTAATAAACTCTCATGTGATTTAGATGATATTCCATTAGCATAGAAACAATTTATAGAGGATTACATGATAATTATTTGGAAATGGTTAATTAATTTAACCCATACGAATATGATGTCGATGAGTATGAAAATACAGTATGTTGATCTTATGAAATGTTGAGTTCAACTAATCCATATGAGAGTTCATTAGTGTTATTTTTGGGAAATAAAGGGGAATATTCTTTCATTATATTTATTAACTCATTAGATATCCAAATGTTCCTATGGAGAATAAAAAAATTATCCATTTCAAGAATAATTCTTGGTGATGGTGTAGTCTGAGGGTAGAATATAGAGGTATTAGTTTTGGTTCACATGATAGTTTTATGGATTGTGGAATGATGAAACATGAAGATTTGGTTCATTCCATAGTCTTAATAAAGGGAGAATAAAAGTTTGTGGTGGTGTAATATTATTGTTTCTACAAATTGGATACATCATACAGAAAATGTCATGATTTTATTGTCATAGAACCATCATAAGAAGGGATAGAAGCTATTATTTATCCTTATTCTGAGGGTGATATGAGTTAAAATTATAGTTGAGTTCTTTAGGAAGGAATATTGTTATTAACTGATATATGTGGGATTTAAATTATCATTCCAACGAATATTTTTTAGAAAACATTTGTACCAAAATGGTTTTATTATGTTGTAGCAACACCCACTTTGTGTTTTATTTAAATAAGGACACACTATAATTAATTTTTTCTATGCCATTGAATTTTCATGTAATTAATATTTTAATTTTGATCAATATTTAATTTTGGATTTTCGACTGTTATTTTTTAGGTGAGATATTATAGTTTTATAAATTGTTTAATATAATAAATTTCCCCAATAAATAAAGATATGAATAAGACAAGAAAAATTTAATTTTTTTAGAGATCCTCTAATTGGGTGGACAATGAATGAAAGTGAATATGTCAACCAAGGTATTTTTATTAGTTAGGTTGAGTTTTCCATTAAATTTTTGTTTGTGTAAATACATATCCATGTTTTAGATATTTCATGAAATTCATGTAACTTTAATTTAGGGTGAAAAAAATTTCATTTACATTAATTTTTTTCCTTATTCATTAATTTATCATTTCTTAATGCCTAATAATTTATTCATCATGTGTGGAATGTACTATAGAATAGGATTGAATGGGGAAAATGTTTTTGTGTCTCTTGTATATTAATTAACAATTCCTTAATTTTTTTAATAATTTTTTATAATCATAGTAAGATAAATTACTATCATATCCTATAATCACTCGCAAGGGAATTTCTGACTACTATAGGAATCCCAATATGATATTGGGGAGTGGGCGATTGAGAGATGACTCAAATCCCACTCTTTCTTTATTCATGGAACCCAATTCACTATGTTTTGTTATAGATTACATTGAGAGAGGGTTCAAGGTGGTTAAGAAGTTTTAGTCTATGATTTACCAATAGGAATACATAATTTAACAGGTCATATAATTTATAATATTATAATTCTAATGAATGACTTAAAACTCATTAAAATTAAGGGAAATCATACCTAGAAACAAATTAATTTTATTTATTATTTGTGACAATTTTAATCCTAGTTTACATTTAGTTTATTATATGTTAGGATTAACAAACATAGTTATTTTATTCTAATTAAATTTCTTCATATATGAGGTTTAATTATTATGACATAATATAAATTTTAAAAATAGTAATTAGGATTCCCTATTACTCATAGTGTTATCCCTAGATGTTCAATTTACTATACTTGTAGGGTTAATTATTTTAGGGAAATATTTAATTTTACAATATCAATAACATAATGAATTAACAATTCACATATATGTATTATGTTTTTAGTTCAATTTACAGGGTCTATGGAAACTAGTAACTGTCTCAAAATTGTTTAATTTGGTCCAAAATTTTGATACGTGCTTTTTGTTTTCTTATTTCTCTATATATTTTTTTATATTTAATTTGTTTTAATTTTACACAGATGGTGTCTATGGAGGTGTATATGGTGGATTACAAGATAAATCAATAATATACAATATCACCCTTAGAGTACCACCTATATAATGATGATTTTATTGAATAAAAATAAAGTCATGTTCAATGTTGTTATAGAATGGAATGATACGAAATGATTATAACCCATATTTTAATAATTATCCAAAAAAATTAGTGTGGCAGATACTCACACCGTTTGGAGACATTTGAGTCTATCAGAACCACAAAGACGATCATTGGGAGGAAAAACATTAAAAAGGATCACATGACATCAAAATTCATAAAAAGTATCATTCCCAGAATTATATTATTGGTACCGTATTACAATTAACTGAAAATATTTAAAGAAAAATTATGGCATTAGGTGAAGCTATACAACTATGAGAAATTTTCAATGAATAAGGACGAGATATTAGAAAAAATTTCATGAAATGGTATGATATGGGATTATCATTTGATAAATAATTTTTACCTTTTACTATAGTTAATACAAAAATAGTATTGATATTATAATTTTGAGTGGTTATAGTAGATTATGATAAAGATAATTAGATTAAATACATTGAATTCGTTGATATTATCTTATACGAAGAAGACTGAGTCTGCCTCCGGTAATTATAAAAAGAGGAGGAGAAGAACATGATGGATCTCGTCAATATGATGATGCATAATATAATATCATTGAGAAACACCAATGTAGAAACCATCATTAAATAATTTTTAAAATCACAAGTGGTGGAGGATATTGACTCTATTGAACGTGATAAGTGGATAAAAGGGGTAGAAGAACATTAAACACAAGGACCAAAGTTGTGTACAAATAAAAAAAAATCATCAAAATAAATTACATAATGTGGAACATAATGTCATGATGGAGAAGGAAAAACTATGATTCAATTTTTAATTTAAAATAAACTCCAAACAATGGTAAGTATTCTGTTGAATTTCAATTCCTTATCAGAGATGTTACTGAGAGAATGAAATAAGGGGTGGTGGATAACCATGAGTTTGGTGAACATGCTAAAAAATTCAACAAGGACACACCATTAACACTATGAAATAAGGAAAATGATATTGAAATTAATCTATACAAAGGGAATGAGAATGTTTATTTTGAATATGATTTGTTCACAAAGTCTACTGATTTTTTTTTGAAATAAAACCTTAAACACATGTAAAATAACAAGACTTCAGTGGAATGTACTTATTAAAAATGTTTTTTAGAAATGTATATGTAATAGTAAATGATCAATGATAAAAAAATATTATTATATTTTTATTTAAGTTTTAATTCCTTTAATTTTCTCATAATATGGAATTCATCACATGAATCTCTCAAGTTATTAGAATAGAAAAGAAGGAAGTCATCTACACTATATGACTAGAACGTCATGTCATTCATAAATATAGACTTGATAATTTGTTTTTATACTATAATTAAATGAAAATTGATGTTAATATATTATTAAATGAACCCAAATAAATCCCTTTCGGTAGTAAACTCAATGTTTTACTACTCTATTGGTCTTATTCTCAATTTTAATTTGATTTCTAGTTTTTTGGATTTTTAGGCTAGTTGAGGTAAAATATAATTTATTTTTAAATTTCTTTAATTGATTCTACATTTGAACTATATAACTAATTTTTACAAGTAAATATACTCTAATATATGAAAAAATAATTGAAGATATTAAAAATAAAGAGGAAGAACCAAAATGGTAGGATTTTAGTGCTAATAATCTCATCTAGGGATCCATGAAAAGATGATATTTTTAGGGGAATTTTTATTTCATGTTTTTTCCATTGGTATGCAATAAAAATTTCCGAATTTCCATCCACCATCCCCCTCACCATGGATAATATTTTTGGATAATGTTTATTTAATGTTCCGTGTAGGATTACATAGATACCATGAATTTTTTTCACTGATTGAAAAACCTAGGAGACATCTCCAATTAAGTGATATTTTTCCTCATGTTGATAGATTTTTAATTTGTAAGTCCCACAAATAGAAATTATATAGGTGAAAATTTATGAAAGTTAATTCTTTTTCAAAATTTTAGTTAATTAAAAATTATTGGTGAAATGATTTTAATTCACGAATTTTATTTTTGGAATATTTCATTTATTATAAATATTGGTAGTCATCATACCATGAATTGATGGTATGATATAATCTAATTATTGAGATAATTATAGAAAATTTTATAAATATTCATTATTTTACTATACTTATTGAGAGAATATATTTTTTTTACCAATACTAGATGTTATATGTTTTTATTTTTGAAACATGATTGTTTTTAATTGCATTAAAATGATTGAGGACAATGATTGTTAATATTTTATCCCATGTTATCTTGAGGCCTATCATAAAATTTAAACTTACATTTATATTTTATAGTAAATGAGTTATATTTTTATTGAATAAATACATTAGATAATGATTTTATCCTTGGTACCCTACACTAGTTGTTTACAAGATATTCATGATATTAAGTGTGGGGAGATGTTTTCCATGGTCTAAGGGATGTTTTAAAATGAGGTGATCATTAGTGGGAAGATTTCTAAGGATGTTGATATCTGATCAATGATTATATAATTCAATCTCTTCAATTTTTATCCATCTAAAACGAAAAAAACATTAAAAAAATGAAGGAAATTTGATTTTTTTTGAAAAATTGGTTATGGATTCAGCAGGATAAATACCACTATCAAATAACCAATGATTATGTTATAAATATTAATATTAGTATTTATAATTGATCATCTCTATGATCAGGGTATTGAAAAGAAAATCTTGGAAGAAATATAAAATTTAATTTTTTAATGGTATTAATATAAAAATATTATCACATAAATATTTACATTTTTAAGTATGCTTCTAACTATTTTTTAAATAATATTCCATTTACTAAATAAATATGTATTTTTTGTATTGATGAGTAAATATTTACCAACCCCCCATATTTGGGTTACACATGAAAATATATTCTAAACATATTCTTACATATCTAAATAAATTTTATGCATAAGTTATAAGAAAACATCATTTAAAGGACTAGAGTTAGATGATACTGATAATCTTCACATATGTAAGTTTGAAGAGGAAGATCAACATCAGTAATCACATTTTTATACATGGTATATGCTTTACAATAGTGATTTTTTAACAACTTGTCCCTCTACTAGAGGAGACATTACTCAAGTTAATATTCAATTCATGATATCTCTAACAGATAAGATGAATATACTATAGCAGAAAAATATTTTTATATTGTAACTACAATTTAAAACAAGGTCATGGTTGATCAGAAACATAATTTTATGGTGTAATACCTATCCTACCGAGTGTAGATCTACTCAATGATGTACATTAATAATTGAACATGACAATACACATTAATAGTATAAAAAATTAATAACAATGAAATATAAATGTAATATAATTTTAAATAAATGAATAATTAAAGTATTTTAAAATGGGATAACCAATTATGAAAAATTAAAAAATCAAATTTAACTATAAATATTTTTATTTTCTCTTATGATTATATAAATTCTATAAATTTTATAGTAATACTTTTTATATTCAATCGAATTTGAACTTAGTCATATTCATCGTTATATGTAAATATCTGTTTATATATTTTATATTTTATGAATTATAAATAATTTATAATAAAATTAATATTCTGTTATGAAACTACATAATATAAATGTAACATAAATAACATTCCAAATAAATCCACAATAAGTTGAGAAATTAAAAATAAATAATTATGTAAAATTGATAATTTTAAATCTATGTTTTTACATTAAATCCTTATTTATATAATAGATAAATACATTAAAAATTACATGTTATGATTATAAAATAAAATATTTTATTTATAATTCATAAATGATTATATATAAACTTCTTAATAAGGTATATTAACATTTAATTTTTAACTAATATTTAATAATAAAAATATAAAAATTAATAATAATTCATTTATTAATTGTTAATAAATAAATATTTTGTTAATTAACAAATATAATAATAATTTAATTTATAATTATTTAAAAACAATTTATAAATTGTAAATATCAATTCTAAATTGATAATTTTTTATATATTTTCCCCCTTACGTAATAGATGTGACCTTTGTATAGGTAAAATCAATTACTTATAATCATGATACTTGTATACATGTAAAATAAATTACTTCTCTTTAATTCAAATATATGATGTTATCATATGAGTTACCATTTTAAGGCTAGTTTTTATAGTTAACAGACCAGATCGTGGGGTCCTATACATTTTTTGAACCTTCAATGCTCGTTTTGGGGAACCATGAGAGGCACAACATAACAAATTTGTCTACAATGAATGGATGAAAAACATGACTCAAATATATAAATGGATAATACCTAAACATTAATTATCATTTTAATTGTATTATTTTATGTTCTTTAATACATAATGTAATGGTTTTTTCCAAAAATATGTAGTACAAACTTGGTGGGAAATTTGGCTCAAAATGCGATACTCCATTTTTCCATGATCTATATTTTATTTATGATTTCTTAAATATAAATAGATCGATTGATTTGATACCACATTATTATTTATTATGCTTTAATAGGAATTATTAATTACCATAAAGATGATTAAATCCCATGTACATGGATCACCATGAAAAAAATAAAAAATTGAACAAAAGGCAAAAATAAATAACACTATAAATTGTCACACTGTACACAAATGAATCCTCTATTAACAATTAATATTCATCTAATATGTGTGATAAATATCATGGGAGTAGAGGTCAAAGGACTTCCCACCGTCATTTTTATACACGGGTTTCACCTGGATTTGTCATCAAATGATCATGAATATGATTTAACAATGGTCCTCTGGCACCTCATTATGATAAAGATAAACTAAAAGAAAGCATAGGTATTATGGGATTATCAACTAAGAATAATTAATCATGTATCCACTTCCGGAAAAATAAAATTAATTTATATTGTAGTGATGAAGTTACGTTGTTAAATCATGTGTCCAATACATGAATGAATGTGAGAGAAAATGCATTGGGTCTTCACTATTTTAGACCGACATGATAAGGGTGAATTTTTTATAATATTCTTTTGATCATTATATACTATTTTCCAGGAAAATAAAATAAAAGTTTTTATGTAAAATACATGAAACAAACTCCACCCATGCATTTATTCTCATGAACCAACCCATTATGTGATAAAAATGTGGATGATTAGTCACAAATAACTTTAAAATGCATTAAAATGGTACGACCTAATAAGGGTTGCTACTTTTTATGGTTTCCCCCGTCGCCACTATCCTCTCCTATTTCTCAGTTTGGCCACAAATCCTCTTCTCGATGCTTCTTCCCAGAAAACTCATGGTGTATATTTCTTATTTCTATGGTGGCATCGAGGGTTTGAGATCCACTCATCTATGGTGTAGAGGGTTCAAGATCCAATGTGTTTTGTGATCTTGGCAATCTCCATGGAGGTGTAGTGATGATAGTGTGGTCGAGATCATATATTCAATAGTTTTAGGGTCTCCACCTCATTTTCTGTCTTTTGTGAGTGTTGTGGGTGGAAAGTAGGGGTTCCTCGAGCAAGATTAATGGCGGAATTGGGACTTGGGTATCTGGAGAAGTACAGTTTGTAGCAGGTCCTTCTTCTAGGATCAATTATATAATTTGGGAGGTCATCTTTATAGTGTTGGTTCTTGTTATTTGTTTCACAATATCAGGATTTGTAACGCCCCGACCCTAGTTGCCTAGAGTCGGTGCATTATTACATAACATTGGCATGATCACAAGAAAGATCAAATCTCGAAAGACCGATTGGTTTAGTAGCCTTTGAAACACTAGATATATTCATACATTTTACATTACATCATAAAATGAAAAACTACTACAACAACATAATGTTTCCACAGTCCACACTATAATCCCCTCATAATATCCCTGCAGGTCATTCATAATTTACTTTTTCACTTCCTGGGAAAAATAAAACATAGAAAAGGGGTGAGCTCAAATGCCCAGTAAGGATAACAATATAGCGGAAACTTTCATAAATAAGAATAAACATTTAAGGCAATGTATAACTAAAAAAAAAGCCTTTTAAACTTGAACTTTTAACATAGTATGGCATAAATAAAATTAGATAATGCCATTTACTTATTCACATGGATATTCTACTAATCGAATAATCACATGCAAAATCAATAACGACTTTCATAACGTTGGAATGCATAATGCTAAACTTTAATTACTTTTCAAGGCCTCGTCCCAAGACCTTGGTGCTAACTGTAACCGGAACCCAACCCGGAGTGCCTCTAATAACCGGACACCAACCCGGAGTGCCTCTAATAACCGGACACCAACCCGGAGTGCCTCTAATAACCGGACACCAACCCGCAGTGCCTCTAATAACCGGACACCAACCCGGAGGGCTTACTTTTACCAGTCCCTAACCTGGAGGGCTTACTTTAACTAGTCCCCAACCTGGAACATACTTGTCCAACACATTCATATGAAGTAAAGATTGAAATATAACATAAACATTCTTATTGGAACTAGCATACGAAATGTCAATACTTTCACCATAAACTATGAATGGTATAAAAATAGCACATCCACAGTCAAACATATCACAAAACCTTCAAAACAATATAGAAGTTTTGTATCATAATAAATCAACTTCAAATAATCTTAAAACCCATCAAAGGATGTTGACATAGATGAAATCAAAATTCTTTTTAAAGAAATATCTCATTTTATTTTGAAATCATTTAAGATCCATATAAAATCAAACATTTTCTTTGAAAATAATCTTATAAGCTTTTAAGGGAAGCTTTGACGATTTTATAACGGCGGAAAATAACCGCACCCGCCGTATAAGTTAAAAAAAACATTCTTATCTTAATTCTGTCGAAAAGGTTAAAAAGCACCTTGTTTGGAAAACGACGGAAAGATTCCCTTATAAACCTCTTATAAAAAGTCAAACAAGGGTATAAATGACTTTAACCCATATTCTTTTAAATATTAAAAATGTTTTGAAATACATTTTGAAGAAACATGGATGTGGATGATAACGAGATCCCAGTAGATTATTACGTATAAACAACCTCGGATAATGAAGAGATTGTGAAATAACCCTTACCAGTTTTGTAACTTATGAAACATACAACCCATGAAAGAGGTATCATACAATGAATATGTAAGTACACATAAATTAGAGTGTATTACACAAAGAATATAATTATGGGCAGTACATACACCACACAAAAGGTAATGGTGGCAATATGGCATGAATCTCACGGGAATAAGGAGTGAGATGAAAACCCCTTACCACGTTAATCAACTGAGTCGCATGGCCAAAAGTTAATAACCACCAAATTATTTACAGAATAACATGAATATAAAGTGAATCATGATAATATATATCAAATGGAAGTACACAATACACCACTTTCAATAATTTAGTAGCGAACAATGGAAATCTCACAGAATTGAATGTGAGATAAGAAAAATCCCTTACCTTGTACTTTTCCTTGGTTGGGGTAGGTTAACCTCCTGTATAATGGTGAAATAATTGTTATTAAATTATACAAGAATCATATACATTAATATGATATCATATATGTTCTTTTATCATTTCTTTATTAATAATATCTTAGTATTATCGTCGTTTCGGGTGATAATCGATTCGTTCTTCTTAAATGTTTGGTTATGTAAGACATGTTTGTAATGGATAGATTATATCTTATTCATAATCAGAATGATATTAACATTATTTTTAACCCTAAAATGAGAATAAGACTTGAATGGATACGATGGAGGATGTATCTCACCGCGTTCGTGGAGACGGTAGTCCGTACGTACGCACGAACGCTACTTCCATTTAATTTTTATTTTAAAAGAATTGAATCCAAATGATACGTAGGTATATTAATATTCCAGTATAATATACTATTTTATATATGTTACTTAAGTTCATTAACACCATCCTTTATACGTTCCATGTGTGGTATGAACGAGTCATATCATTTTAAGGGGGCGGTAGTCCGCACTTCCTCAAATGAAATTATCGTATGTATATACAACATGAAACGAATAATGGTATGAAATAAAATGGAATTACAGAAGATTATATATAAAATATATATCATTAATATCATATTTAATTATAGTGCCATCATAATGGCCACCATGAGAGGCGGTAAGATGTATTTGAACAATCATCGTTTCGTGAGGCGTTAGTTTGCCATCCACAGAAACATTATGTTCATCATCCATTAGATGGAGTTGTGTGTATGTGTAGTTTGAATCCTTCTTATAACAACATCCTAGTATATTGATGATACTGGTGTTGTTACAAAAGAAAGGAAATAAAAAGAGTTTGGGGGTTGGAGAAGCAAAATAAATGAAAATAATTTAAGAGAAATCTTTACCTTTAATTTAGGTAACTCACTTTGGTTGGAACCAAAGGACTTCTTGAAATGCTTTCTTCCTAAGGGGAAGCTTCAAGGAGGAGGAGAGGGATGTGGGGAGCTTAGTTGGGCAGAGTTTGGACGAGCCAAGTGGCTTGAGAGGTGTGAGGAATGAGTAGAAGTGGTCTCCTTTTATAAGGGAGAAGAGGGGCTCTTTAGGAAAGAGTGAAAGTATTACTTTATAATATAATTATATTCGGTTTATAATGGTCCAAAAATCATTTATGTAGAAGATAAGATGACTCATATTCTAAATAACATCAACCAATAAGAATTGGACAGGTTTTAGATAATATTTTAATCATTATAATCTTATTTATTTAAATGATTTATTAATGAGGTAAACATTGCATCATTATTGTGTCATTAATAATTTAAATTATTTGGTGTCTAAAAATTATAAATAAAATATCATTATGTAGGAAATCTTTTTATCTTTCTAATGAATATTTATAATCGAAAATCCAACGTGTATAACCCTATTTAAAAATTGTTCTTCTAAAAGATATAAGCTTATGCCATTTTTATTTTTATTTTAACTTTATTAATATAAAGTGTCCCTACCACATACTAGTGGATCCAAGGGGTCCCCAAATTGACCCAAGGATGCTCCTGGTCGGGTATGTGTCCACCAATAAGGTTAGGACACGTTATAGGTTAATTTTGTATTATTATAATATTATTTTTTAACCCTTATTTACCGGATTTACCCTTAACCATGGTAAATAAAATATTTACCACAGTAATTATTCAAAATGTCTAAAAATAAAAGTTACCTATTTAAACAATTTGGACATCCTGATTCCAAATATGGAATACATTTTTCTAAATTCAAAACACATAAGTGGCAGAAATTAATTTAAAATTAATTCCCGCTGTCAAAACAAAAAGCGTGTTTTTAAGAGGTAATAACTATCAAAAGATTGACACTTGTTTATGTTTGGTTTAATTGTAAAATTATGTACAATGACCAACATTATATTAAATGGTAAAAATATATTCTAAATATAATTTAAAACCACAAAAATTCATAATTTATTACTATTAATTATTTTGATTAAAAAAGTTGTTTTTAATTAAAATTTAGTAATTTTCACTATTCATCAAAATATGACAGTTATCCGAAAAGTACCAAAATTTCACCTTAGTCTAAATTTGATATTCCGAATCCAGAAATGAAGTCCATTTTAAAATATAAAATATATATAATTTCAAAAAGTAGGTATTACTATTCATAACGGCTAGTTTGATTGGTTGTGGTGTGTGTTAAAACTCAAGGCTGCGTACAACACACGCTACTGTATTATTCAAAGAAAGCGTACCGTGGAAGCTTGGGATATTTCATTTTAAATTTTTGATGTCCCCATTTAGTCAAAAAGTTTAAAATATTGTATTTAAAAAGGGTTCACTATAAAAAGTTGATAAAAGTGCAATATTGAAAATGAATTTGTTCTTGGATTATATCTAAGAAACTCATAATATGGATTCTAAAATTATAATGATTATATAAAGTTTAAAATTTAGATAATACTATCCATAACCTCTTTTGAATGGCTTTTTTTTTTGTAATTCATGGTGTGATTGAACTCTTTGTTGCGTGTAGTGCAAGTTATTGAATTATTTTGAAGAAATAACACACTATGAAATCTTGGGGTGTTACATTCTCCCCTCCTTCAATAAATTGCGTCCTCGCAATTTGAAATTGTTCTTCGAAAATAAAAGGTTGAAATTAGAAAATATCTTTGTGGGAAAACCCACATCGGAAATTAGGTTACTAAAATTTAGTCTTAATATGAGGAAAAGAGAAATGAAAGAGTCACCACCAAATTATGATCTCGATTAGGAGAACATTGGTGGCAATTAGAGACATATAATTGGAGGAAAAACGTAAATATTTATAGGTAGTGATTGAGATCATCAATCACAAACAAGTGTATAATTGAGGTCCTTAAATTCATCAATCTATGATGATTTGAAATACCATCGGTTCAACAAAACATAGGGTATTAGGATAACACATTTTTGACGTTTCAAAATATCTTAGTTGAAATCCCACATCGAAAAATGAATTAATGAGGCCTCTATTTAAAGTAAAGAGTCGAACGTATGAAGATTACCGAAAATAACACATACTAGGGTTCCATGTAGGAAAATATGGATATGGAAGAAAAATCTAACCTTCAATTATCTGATGGAGAGTGGTAGAGAACATGGCTATGAAAAGGCCAACAATCCCAAAGCCATTATTTAGTGATGATTTAAGGTATAATCTAGGAAAACATTTTTGTTATAAGTTTCTTTTCTTAATGTTGAGGAATTTATTTATGAGATTGGCTAAGATCATAAGGAGATATACTTACTTTATAATTAGTGTTTTATCCATTAATAAATTTCTACCACAAACTCATCTTTCACTCTAAAAGATAATAGAATGTAAAAAAAATTCTATTTACACTATTCGTATAGGGTTCCAAAATAAACGAATTTATAATTCATCTACATGATCTTTTAATAAAAACTACATTATTTAATCTAGGACATCTCATGGGCCAGTGGTAGGTGATACACCCTTGTCACCCTTCGGTTGCGGGTTCAAGTCTCGCAGCCTTGCCGGACGCGACGGGTTGCCGCCCGACCTCCGGGTTGTCCTTTTATGGCAATCCAAAATAATCCAAACTAGAACTATCCAAAATACTTCTATCCAAACTCACAGTCCAACATTTATAAGTAAGGTAAACATAATGTAGAACCTTTTTACCCCGTAATAGCATATTAATACCTTCATCATGTATTCTTTTAATACACCGAAACATCCTGAATTACCATATTCCTTATTGATTACATTCATGCTCCCTTATTCCATATAGAAAGCTGGATATACTTCATTAATCCAAAAATGTTTTAAACCCCAACAATGATGGAATATACAAATCATTAATCAGTTCCAGGGTAGTCAAGAATATCCAATATAATTTATCCAAAACAATCACATATTATTCCAAAATCACTACCTCAGTATCAGAACTATATTATGATTTATCATTCCCTCAACCATATATTTTCCAAAAATTTATCCTGCTATTGAGTCACTTTTCTTTGTTCCACACAATCTCAAGTCCTTAATGAAATAGTACTGCAGTACAATCCTTATATACTCCATAATTATTATAACAAGTACATTGTTGATACAACACTCAATTGACATAATCAACATATGAACTCTAATCATTCCTCTTCATCTGTGGTAGTATCATAACTTGATTATTATCCAATAGCATCATTTGCGGCATAGTCTGATGACTGGGGCATAGGTTCGCGTAGTGTCCAAACTCCTTGAAAATGAAGCATTGTACATTTAAAACCATTTTCTTACCCTTGCAGTCACGTACTTTGTGCCCTTTTCCTCCACACTTATAACAAACTCCCATTCCTTTCAGGCAAGTTCCAGGGTGTTTCTTTCCACAGTTACCACATATGGGAAAATTCTTCTTTTCCCTTTTCCCTTTATCCATCTTTCTCTCTTCTATCCTTTTCTTCTCTTGCTTCCCTTCAAATCAATAAGACTCAGTAAAATACATGATATTATTTCTTCATATGATGATAATACATGGGAGACTATTTCTCTTATAAATTCTAGCTTAAGACCATGAAAGATATGATCCTTCCTTCTCTTTGGATCATGTGAATTTCTGGAGTTCTCATTCCTTCTACTGGGCACCATTTCTATACAATGGCATAAACTAGATCAGTTTATGAATCAAAATACATAATCCCATACTTATAAAACACCTAACATAAATTGAACTATTTATGGATATAATCCATAATCATAAGAATGTTTTCTTTGAGGAAGTATATACTCATAATCCCTTCAAAATGATTTGTAAAGAAAATGAGAGTTATCCTAAGCATATCCCCCGGGAGTGTCGTAACCAAGAGTGCAGCAAGGCCCGTTGTCGTGCACCAGTTCCCGTTCGAGTCTAGCTCAAAGCGGTGTTTTCGGGTTTTACCCCTAGGTACATCTGTGCCAGAGCCGCCTCTACCTGCTCGTATCCAGACAGGGATGTATTGCTCGGAAAACTCACAAAATCTCTACAATACCAAAATTCTAGGAAGTTCTTCTATACTAATCCTCAAAGTTCATCTTAGGTCTACATGCTCTAATCAGAGTTTATCTAAATCTAGCTTCCAAGGTTTGTACTAAACTTCCTCTGATACCAACTGTAACGCCCCGACCCTAGTTGCCTAGAGTCGGTGCATTATTACATAACATTGGCATGATCACAAGAAAGATCAAATCTCGAAAGACCGATTGGTTTAGTAGCCTTGGAAACACTAGATATATTCATAAGTTTTACATTACATCATAAAATGAAAAACTACTACAACAACATAATGTTTCCACAGTCCACACTATAATCCCCTCATAATATCCCTGCAGGTCATTCATAATTTACTTTTTCACTTCCTGGGAAAAATAAAACATAGAAAAGGGGTGAGCTCAAATGCCCAGTAAGGATAACAATATAGCGGAAACTTTCATAAATAAGAATAAACATTTAAGGCAATGTATAACTAAAACAAAAGCCTTTTAAACTTGAACTTTTAACATAGTATGGAATAAATAAAATTAGATAATTCCATTTACTTATTCACATGGATATTCTACTAATCGAATAATCACATGCAAAATCAATAACCACTTTCATAACGTTGGAATGCATAATGCTAAACTTTAATTACTTTTCAAGGCCTTGTCCCAAGACCTTGGGGCTAACTGTAACCGGAACCCAACCCGGAGTGCCTCTAATAATCGGACACCAACCCGGAGTGCCTCTAATAACCGGACACCAA
Source organism: Viscum album (assembly GCA_963277665.1). Classification (NCBI taxonomy): domain Eukaryota; kingdom Viridiplantae; phylum Streptophyta; class Magnoliopsida; order Santalales; family Viscaceae; genus Viscum; species Viscum album. The sequence goes on along the minus strand of OY728150.1, from coordinate 619,084,150 downwards.
CCCGGAGTGCCTCTAATAACCGGACACCAACCCGGAGTGCCTCTAATAACCGGACACCAACCCAGAGGGCTTACTTTTACCAGTCCCTAACCTGGAGGGCTTACTTTAACCAGTCCCCAACCTGGAACATACTTGTCCAACACATTCATATGAAGTAAAGATTGAAATATAACATAAACATTCTTATTGGAACTAGCATACGAAATGTCAATACTTTCACCATAAACTATGAATGGTATAAAAATAGCACATCCACAGTCAAACATATCACAAAACCTTCAAAACAATATAGAAGTTTTGTATCATAATAAATCAACTTCAAATAATCTTAAAACCCATCAAAGGATGTTGACATAGATGAAATCAAAATTCTTTTTAAAGAAATATCTCATTTTATTTTGAAATCATTTAAGATCCATATAAAATCAAACATTTTCTTTGAAAATAATCTTATAAGCTTTTAAGGGAAGCTTTGACGATTTTATAACGGCGGAAAATAACCGCACCCGCCGTATAAGTTAAAAAAACATTCTTATCTTAATTCTGTCGAAAAGGTTAAAAAGCACCTTGTTTGGAAAACGACGGAAAGATTCCCTTATAAACCTCTTATAAAAAGTAAAACAAGGGTATAAATGACTTTAACCCATATTCTTTTAAATATTAAAAATGTTTTGAAATACATTTTGAAGAAACATGGATGTGGATGATAACGAGATCCCAGTAGATTATTACGTATAAACAACCTCGGATAATGAAGAGATTGTGAAATAACCCTTACCAGTTTTGTAACTTATGAAACATACAACCCATGAAAGAGGTATCATACAATGAATATGTAAGTACACATAAATTAGAGTTTATTACACAAAGAATATAATTATGGGCAGTACATACACCACACAAAAGGTAATGGTGGCAATATGGCATGAATCTCACGGGAATAAGGAGTGAGATGAAAACCCCTTACCACGTTAATCAACTGAGTCGCATGGCCAAAAGTTAATAACCACCAAATTATTTACAGAATAACATGAATATAAAGTGAATCATGATAATATATATCAAATGGAAGTACACAATACACCACTTTCAATAATTTAGTAGCGAACAATGGAAATCTCACAGAATTGAATGTGAGATAAGAAAAATCTCTTACCTTGTACTTTTCCTTGGTTGGGGTAGGTTAACCTCCTGTATAATGGTGAAATAATTGTTATTAAATTATAAAAGAATCATATACATTAATATGATATCATATATGTTCTTTTATCATTGCTTTATTAATAATATCTTAGTATTATCGTCGTTTCGGGTGATAATCGATTCGTTCTTCTTAAATGTTTGGTTACGTAAGACATGTTTTTAATGGATAGATTATATCTTATTCATAATCAGAATGATATTAACATTATTTTTAACCCTAAAATGAGAATAAGACTTGAATGGATACGATGGAGGATGGATCTCACCGCGTTCGTGGAGACGGTAGTCCGTACGTACGCACGAACGCTACTTCCATTTAATTTTTATTTTAAAAGAATTGAATCCAAATGATACATAGGTATATTAATATTCCAGTATAATATAATATTTTATATATGTTACTTAAGTTCATTAACACCATCCTTTATACGTTCCATGTGTGGTATGAACGAGTCATATCATTTTAAGGGGGCGGTAGTCCGCACTTCCTCAAATGAAATTATCGTATGTATATACAACATGAAACGAATGATGGTATGAAATAAAATTGAATTACAGAAGAATATATATAAAATATATATCATTAATATCATATTTAATTATAGTTCCATCATAATGGCCACCATGAGAGGCGGTAAGATGTATTTGAACAATCATCGTTTCGTGAGGCGTTAGTTTGCCATCCACAGAAACATTATGTTCATCATCCATTAGATGGAGTTTTGTGTTTGTGTAGTTTGAATCCTTCTTATAACAACATCCTAGTATATTGAGGATACTGTTTTTGTTACAAAAGAAAGGAAATAAAAAGAGTTTGGGGGTTGGAGAAGCAAAATAAATGAAAATAATTTAAGAGAAATCGTTACCTTTAATTTAGGTAACTCACTTTGGTTGGAACCAAAGGACTTCTTGAAATGCTTTCTGCCTAAGGGGAAGCTTCAAGTAGGAGGATAGGGATGTGGGGAGCTTATTTGGGCAGAGTTTGGACGAGCCAAGTGGCTTGAGAGGTGTGAGGAATGAGTAGAAGTGGTCTCCTTTTATAAGGAAGAAGAGGGGCTCTTTAGGAAAGAGTGAAAGTATTACGTTATAATATAATTATATTCGGTTTATAATGGTCCAAAAATCATTGAGGTAGAAGATAAGATGACTCATATTTTAAATAACATCAACCAATAAGAATTGGACAGGTTTTAGATAATATTTTAATCATTATAATCTTATTTATTTAAATGATTTATTAATGAGGTAAACATTGCATCATTATTGTGTCATTTATAATATAAATTATTTGATGTCTAAAAATTATAAATAAAATATCATTATGTAGGAAATATTTTTAGCTTTCTAATGAATATTTATAATCGAAAATCCAACATGTATAACCCTATTTAAAAATTGTTCTTCTAAAAGATATAAGCTTATGCCATTTTTATTTTTATTTTAACTTTATTAATATAAAGTGTCCCTACCACATAAAAGTGGATCCAAGGGGTCCCCAAATTGCCCCAAGGATGCTCCTGGTCGGGTATGTGTCCACCAATAAGGTTAGGACACGTTTTAGGTTAATTTTGTATTATTATAATATTATTTTTTAACCCTTATTTACCGGATTTACCCTTAACAATGGTAAATAAAATATTTACCACAGTAATTATTCAAAATGTATAAAAATAAAAGTTACCTATTTACACAATTTGGACATCCTGATTCCAAATATGGAATACATTTTTCTAAATTCAAAACACAGAAGTGGCAGAAATTAATTTAAAATTAATTCCCGCTGTCAAAACAAAAAGCGTGTTTTTAAGAGGTAATAACTATCAAAAGATTGACACTTGTTTATGTTTGGTTTAATTGTAAAATTATGTACAATGACCAACATTATATTAAATGGTAAAAATATATTCTAAATATACTTTAAAACCACTCAAATTCATAATTTATTACTATTAATTATTTTGATTAAAAAATTTGTTTTTAATTAAAATTTAGTAATTTTCACTATTCATCAAAATATGACAGTTATCCGAAAAGTACCAAAATTTCACCTTAGGCTAAATTTGATATTCCGAATCCAGAAATGAAGTCCATTTTAAAATATAAAATATATATAATTTCAAAAAGTAGGTATTACTATTCATAACGGCTAGTTTGATTGGTTGTGGTGTGTGTTAAAACTCAAGGCTGCGTACAACACACGCTACTGTATTATTCAAAGAAAGCGTACCGTGGAAGCTTGGGATGTTTCATTTTAAATTTTTGATGTCCCCATTTAGTCAAAAAGTTTAAAATATTGTATTTAAAAAGGGTTCACTATTAAAAGTTGATAAAAGTGCAATATTGAAAATGAATTTGTTCTTGCATTATATCTAAGAAACTCATAATATGGATTCTAAAATTATAATGATTATATAAAGTTTAAAATTTAGATAATACTATCCATAACCTCTTTTGAATGGCTTTTTTTTTGTAAGTCATGGTGTGATTGAACTCGTTGTTGCGTGTAGTGCAAGTTATTGAATTATTTTGAAGAAATAACACACTATGAAATCGTGGGGTGTTACAAGATTTGGTTTTTGGTGGTGAATATGTGGGGTTAGAGGTTTTGTAATTTCAATTTAATTCCATTGAACGTGAAAGACATTTCTAGTTTGACCCTCCCCGCCAGTTTTCCTCTCCCCAGATTCTGGTGGTTTTCATGTTGTGGATATCAGTGAGGGTGCATCCACGATTTAGGTTTGATCGAATCCATACCCAGATTGGCGTTTCTGGTTCAATGTCGACTGGAACCTCGTATCGGTGACATTACCATGATGTGGTGTGGGGTCATCCAGTATTAGGGGATAATGGATATGATTTGTGCTCCTTGGATCGTCTTCCAGTTTTTTATGTAGCTGCAGTTTCAGTGGGAGTCTTGTAGAGCACGGTGGTGTTCATCTGGGTTGGTGTTTTCGATGGAGGTGCTAATGTCTCATGAAGTCATCATGGTTATAGGGATTTTCTTATCTGTTAAGGGTTAATTTTGTGGTGTTGATGTTTTTCTTTAACTACATGGAATGAATTTTGTGGTGGTGATTTCATGGTGGCCAGACAGTTGGTTGTTTAAGGAACATAAAACAAGTTCACCAAAAAGCGGTTGCTTTAGATGAGGTTCAGAGGATAGAGTTATCACCTAGTCATTGCTACCCTGATTGGGAATTTTTAGGGGGTATATCATTTCCATCAGTACCAGACCTGTGAATTCATGTACGAGACAGCTAGCTGAGAATTTATGTGAATGTGAAAGATGATAATAATGTCATTGATGATGGGTGGGGCTTCTCATTGTGACTTGAATGAGTTGTTTTACTTTAAAGTCATAGAACATGGATGCCTGATTGTTGTTTTAAACATTGATAACATTTTGGGTTCCCCCGTTGCCCTTAAAAGGGGGTTAATGGTAATTATAAAATTAATTTTTAGTTAGTCATTAAAATAAATATTTTCTGGAGTCAATATATCCATTCATTATATCAAATTTATGGATTTAGTACATAAAAATGTTTTTTAAATTTCCTGATCACAACTTCCACAAACAAAATGTTGGCTTCCAAAACTATTTTTACATATTCATTTGGGTCATGAGTTTTAAACCTTCTCTATGTTCTCATATGTGGTTTTTGTCTCCCACATGAATCATGATAATTTATCAGTCTATAAAGTGGCACATTTTACTATAATTTGTGTACATTTTAGAAAAAATACCCAAAACACTAGCATTATCCACATATTATTATATTTTTATAACAATTATATACATGAATGTGTATATGTATTGATTAATTTTAATCCCTTAAATATGAAGACACTAAAAATAACTTTTGTGAAATTCATCCCTGAACATTTTAAATTGATAAAGAAACATCTCTTAATTTCAACACTTGTTTATTTGAGTATATTTTGTGTTTTTTAGAATAATTAGCTATTCAATAATGAATTCATCCATGAGTTTTTTTAAGACAAATAATCTCTCTTTTCTATTTATTTACTGTAGAATTTACATTTTTATATATTACCTATTTTTTTTGGAGTAACCACATTTTCATGGTTTTTTAAATAGTTCAACATTTTATTCTAAAACCAGATTCATATTATATGTAATTTCCCAACAATGATTATCTATTTCTGCTAACTTCAATTCTATTTTTTTAAAATCATTATCCCCTTGGATAATGGTGGATGCGAGGTCACCAATGATTTTTTGTTTTTTTAAATATGAAGCATCAAAATCTAAATTACATTGATATGACATAATCTTCAACATGTAGTTAACTTTTTTTATTAAACACCTTTTAAAAATGAATTATCTTATATTATCACTATTATTTATTTAAAAAAATGGTTTTAACTCCAATTATATATTTATTACCAACCTCTAATTCTTAATAAATATATTCATTATTCTTTTGTGACCTGTATTATGGTGGTTTCATCTATTCTTCTATTTAGATAAAAAAACTATTTAAGATACCCCATTATTTACTTCACCATTATCATGATCATCATCACCACTTTCTTCTGTGTCAATTACACCTTCCTAAAATAATATAAAGTTATTTATTGAGGAACATAGTGAAATATTATTCATTTAGTTTTACTAATATTGTGAATATATCTCATGGTGGTGGTTTTCCTAGTCTCATATTCATTTTCCATTACTCATCTAATTATTATAGGTGCATTTTCCAAGAAATTCCCAACCATCAACCAATTAAGAAACATGTAATATGGTTACTTGTGTACTGACCACTCCCTCCTATGGTGAATTTCTTGTCATCTGTAATATAGTTTCATCTTAATTATCACTAGTTTGTTCTTCATTTTAGAAATCATGGATATTTTATTTTTTAATTTTTTTTAAATCATTGAATGAAATTTCATTTCCCGACTTTAACTTCATTTAATATGCTATTCTCTTCTCATTTTTTATTTAATAAATACGTTATGAAGCTCATAAATAGTAAATACTTTATGATACATATCTTCTAGAGCTGATATCATAGTATTGAATTTATCTAGTATGATTTTAATTATTATATTTATAATTGTATAATCATAATGAGTTCCTAAAAACCCACTTCCTGCGCTGATAATATGATTTACCATGTTAATAAATACTAAATCCTTTTCATCATCTTTTATTCTAATGTCATGAAACTATTTTTAACTAATTTTTAGCTTTAATTATTTCTTATTTTATTTTTTGTCGATAAATAATTATAAGATTATTAAAAATAATTTAGATATTTTGGAGACCATGACCATTTCATATACCTTTTATGATTAAAAATATAATAAACTATTCCAATCCATCTTGTCATTTTCAATGTTTCATATTTTTATCAGATACCAAATCGAGCTTTGATATGGAATAATAAGTTTGTGTTGAATAGAATCCAAAAAATCACTAACGGTTTTATGTAATGTAACATACAATTGTATATAGAATAAAACCCTTTCTATCCATTTTTGGGTTGCCTTTTCTATTTACATAATTATGTTCATCCATTAGGGGATCTTAGGAGAAACAAGGATGTACACCTGACTCTGATACTAATTATTTGATTATATTATGGGAGATAAACATTGAGAAAAGGGGAGGTGAGTTTATTTGTATGGTTATTTAAATTCTCTTCAACTATAAATATTATTCAACAATTATCTCTCATGAAAAACAAGAATTCTAAATGAAAAATGGATAGAACATATTTTCCAGGGTGTTAGCGTACTTTAAGGATGAAGAAGTCCGCGACGTCTTGTTTTTATTATCTGGGAAAAAAAATACTCCCTTATTATTATAAAAAAGAGTATGAGCAATGGTGTATCCATGAACTAATAAAACTAATGGAACAACCTAGTAAATATCTCACTTCAATAGGTAAAATAACACCTCTTGAAGAAATATAATATATAAATGTTTTCTCTATTACATAAACCCCATTTATTTTTTTCTCATTCCACTTCCTTACCTAATGGTTTACTGTGGATGTTCTTAGTTATTATTATTCATTGACACATGAAAATATCATTACTAATAGATAAAATATATCAACACCTCACATTATCCATTTTAGGTTATTTATATTCACTGAATATTAAATGATTAATATTTACAATATAGTTATGGAGATCTCCTCAAATCATGGTGCCATAGATCAACTCATTCTTGCTCATTCATATTTGATTTGTGTTCCTATTGGGAATCTGATATTGGAATCAAGAATGTTTCCTTAAAACAATTTTTTAAACATCCTGGTCTTATTATACATATAAAATATCCAAAAAATATAGACATTCAATATTTTTTGAATCATTATCCACAAGCAGATGTATTCTTATACTATTATTTGTATCCTCTTCTTACTATATAGATATCATATCATCTGCCCAAAAAATCCCCTGACTAGTGCTCTTGTAATATCATCTCGAATCATAACCGTTGTGTGGTCATTATATTTTATTCATGGCAAATTGAGTGTTATGTTTTTTTTAATTTTACCTTACCATTACGATAATTTGAAATAAATATGTCCCAATTTATTTAGTTTGATTGAATAAAATTCAGACTAGAAGAATATCCAATGTGATTAGTGACTCTTAAAATATCAAATGAAGATCTAATATATTATATGAAAAAAAGGAATTGACATTAATTTTTGATGTTTCACTTTTCTAATCTACAGCTCTTTACAAATATCATATGCACTAGACCAAATGTCTTACAGGTTTGGAAAGTCTTGTACAGAATTAAATTCGCATATTGATTTATGAATTTCAAATGATATCTCAAAATTCTCATATAGTTTTTCCCTTTTCATATTCCACCAAATGAATCATACTATTTCTTAAAGAAAAATTAATTTGAGATCTCAAATTTTATATACAAATTATATTTGCCTTGTAAATTTATGCTAACTAAAAACAACATATTTTTAAAAAATATAATTGCATATCGAAGAAATAACTAACACATAAGATGATTTTTTCTACCAAAAATCACTTTCTAAATTGAAAATCCATAAATCAATCAACTCCGATCAATACTGATTTTATGAAACCCCAAGGAATTTATTCACATCAAATATGCTTGAAATATGTTCCATGCAAAAAATTATTGATCATTAAATATATGTGTATGTGTAAATAATCACAACAAATCATCATTATATTACACATACTAGAAACAAATAAAACATTATCCTTTAGGGTTCCTCAATATATATATAAAATTAAATATATAATGATGAATGTGATAAAAAAAATTCAAAATAGGAGATTGGGATACAGTTATCATATACCATTGTCTAATAAAACTTGGTTAAGATATCATATATCAATATACAGTGATATAAAAACACCTATTGTCATATAATCAACCCATTAAAAAGTTATTTCAATATATTGTATTGAGAATTATTATTTCTATAATATTTTTCAATGTAAAATAAAACCCTTGAAGTTTCAAAGTAATAAGTAAAATATTATATCATTAAAATTAACATGATTAATTTAACAATTTATTGTGAAAATTTCTTAACCTATATTGAAAATTATTTTATATCTTCTTATGATACCATAATCAATGCTATTTTTTTCTCTGTGTTAGAAAAATTATTTATGTGACCAATGATATCCACGTGAAAATGTTTAGGTATTTTTATTTTGCAATTTTTTATATTTATAAAGAAAATAATCATACCAAAAAATTAGTTATAAAGTATTTCAAACCATTTAACTGTATTAATGGGAACATATGTGTCAAAAATTTAGTAAAAAATATAAAAAATACTATAATAAAGGATCTACCCTGGATGGTATTGAAGATAAAATAATAAGATGAAAAAATTGGTTATATTTCAAATAGAACTATTATTATATAATATAATTATGTTATTTAATGATTAAAATATAATCCTCTTTTTATCCACATATTTTATTAAATATTAATAGTTATGTTTGAAATTTGAATTGTTATACAAGAATAAACCAAGGATATTTTCAATAACAAACTAGTACTAGATGACTTATTGTAGGATCATCCAAAAAATCAATGAATCATCTAAAAATGAAAAAATCATAAATATGAGTCTTATATAGGGACAAATATATCATTTTGAAGTTATTTATTGCAATATAATTCCATTATTATAATAGAAATGAATAATCATAGGGAATATTATAGATATATTTTACATTTTAATGTAGTGTTCCACTAAAACTATATAGATGAATGAAAATATACAATAACTATATAATTTCTATATTAATAGTATATCCAAATGGTCATATTTTATAGTTATAGGATGTTAAGTATGTAACTATACTTGATGACAATGGGAACAATTTAAAATAGTCAAAATAAATCTGTCTTAATTATAATATTCAAATGGATTATGATCATTATAAAATCCACAACAACTCCAATGAAATTTTCTGATTTGTATCCCTATATTAAAACCATGGAGTGAAAATTTGAAATGTGATTAAGAGATAAATAAAAATTATTTATTGAGATATTGTATATAGGGAAAAAAATTTCTTTTATATAGCTTGGGATTTATTTTACATATCAGTGCATAACTTTATTCACATTCTTAATCTATTTTTCAAAGAAAAATATCACTTTTAATGGGAGTTCTTTTAATTTTCTACAGTCCAATGTGCCTTATTTTTTTCATTGTTTAGTATTTATATTTGAATTAGTAAAATGAACATGTCACACACATAGTATAACATTCATGTTTTATTTTACCACTTTAGTTTTTGTAATTATGTTTCTCTTATTCATGGGTCTTGACAATTTATATTAAAATGTTATTATAAAATAGTTGGTACAACATGGTCAAAACAAGATTATGTGTAATAGAGAAAACCCTCTGATATCCCAATAATTTGAGATTTCTATTTCACATGATTGGAATATGGTTTACAAACCATTGAAGAACAATTATCTTGGTGACAAACTGAGGTAGTGTTGATCCATATGGTTGGAATATAATTTGAAAAAATATGTAACCAAACCACATGGCCTTCCAAGATGTTTGAAAATTTTAAATCTCTTATTTTCTCAAATTATTTTTAACTCCTTAAATTCTCTCATTTCTCCCTATTTTGACACTAACTCCTCCTTCCCTTACAAGATGTTTTCCCACAAGCCTCTTTTTATGATTTTCGATAGGGTTTAACCTAGTTTATTTATTTAATCACCATTAAACTTTCTCCCCTTCTTCCTTATGAAATTATTAATCCTTATTTGTTTTATATATCTCTCTGCTAAGGATAAGGTAATATAGGATTGAGTTTATAGGTCCCTATTAATAAGGGTTTATATGTATATCTATTTTTATATCATCTCAAGAATCACTCTTAGAATCATAGGTAGATATCCATCACAATAAATTGGTTTTACTCTATTACTAATGGTTTTTATTGGTTAAAGGTATTTGGTTTTAGGTGGAAATATTATTTTATGAAGCTATTATTCTTACATTGTATTAAAATATTTAATTATTTATTTTATTCTATGTTATAGTGGTTTAAATTGATGACTATATATGATTTGAATGATTTTAAATTTTTCCCATAAATTCATAAGAATAAATTGGATTTTAAATATATCATTTGGAAATATTAAATGGAATTAGTTTGTGATGTCTTGATGGATAACCATTGGAAATAAAATGTGGCATGTCTAAAATGATAAATTTTCGTGGTAAGCAATGTTTCTAAGGGGGTAAGACTAGTTTTTGTTATCCCATTAGTTTATAAAACACTAACTAAAAAAGTTAAACCTAGATGAAGGTCATACTACCATGAAAGATAATCACCACAAAAGTATGGGAAGATAAAATCACCAAATATGTTTGTCTAATATCATGCTATGGGATTGGTGACCCCATACAAATAGAATGAGAAATAACCTCCATAGTGGTTTGGTAAAACAATTGGGTCATACTTTAGATCATAATATGATATAATAATATAAAGTTGACAAAACATTAGGTTCCATATGTCTCTATAATGATGCATGTTTGTGGAAAAATAATTATTATTTCAAAATTACCATTAAGTAAATTTTTTAATATTCATGTTATTTTATTTCAATCATTCATGTTTATGTTTACCTAACATAGAGATGGGTTTCCATTTTGATTAATTTCTACTGGTCACGTTGATGGTGATTTTTCCTACAAATCCAGAATTATCCCATCTCTATATTTATGGTTCCTTGATTTATTTGAATCTACCATTGGAATCCCATCATTGGATGATGCATATGTTTATCTCATATGGTTTAGAGTTCTATATATTTTCCTATATTCTATTTATATTTTACCTGACTACTTATATTATGGAGCATGACATTCTGTTTTAGGGGAAGGTAATGTTAGGTTCAAGGAAAGAATGGATTTTATGGTTCTATTAGAGAACTCATACAAAAAAAGAGTAAAAGGGTTCCCATGAATTAGATTATTGACTATTTTGATCAGAAACATCCTTTGGGAATTATTGAAAACTAAATTTTGAACCCATGTGAGGGGAATCCTTGTATGGGTTGTTATAAAATGGTATAAGAATATGGAGTTATTTTTGGGATATTATATTTGGGTTTTTTTTGATATATATGATATATCAATGGTAGGGATTTAAAGAGGGGCATGATGAAGTGTTAGATCAATACATTTAGTAACCTCTATTGAGTTCCAAGGGGATACTGGATATGTGATTTAGATTTTGGATTTTCTATCCCCTTGATTAATAAGTAATGTTCATTGGTTTTTGACCATTATCCCAAAAAGTTTTTCATGGATGGGTGAGGTATGATATGTATATTTACATATTATAAACATAATTAATGTATTAAATTATATGATATTGATTCAAGATTTATTATTTATTATTTATTTTACTTGTTATTATATATTATGTTGTACTATTACTTCAACAAGAAAAACCAAAAACCCTCCATAGGGAGTAGTGGATAAAATTCAATATGAAAAATGTAAAGTAGATCAAAAAATGACTGAGACCTTGGTGAAAACGTTCTAGGATATAGACCAAGTATTGGATATCATATTACTTTAATTAAATGAGGAATGTTCTAAACCTAATAATGATTGAGCATCAGAATTCCTCCATCATAATAAACTATCTTTCTAAGGATGAAATGTGCCTTAGGAAACTAAGAATTGAATGGAAAAGATTGAAGTGATTTCCAATTTTCAGGAATATCAAAATTCAATAAATGATAATAGTATAACCATTGTTTGGGGTGGTCCCATAATAATATTTTGGGAGTTAATCATTCATAGAAACAAGAAAAACCTGGAATGGATGTATTTTAAGTTATTGGTCACCTATTTTTTCCCAATTATGATGACATTATATATATGGGTAAATTATTGATCTAAAATAGTGTGATAGAATAATTACGAAGCATGTGAACTATTTTTTCGTAAAATCATATAATCATCTATCTGAAGCATATGATGTCATAAACATAGCTAGATTTTTGGTTCCATTACTATCCTCCATTCTAAGCTCATCACAATTCCATATAAAATGAGGAATGTTCTAAACCTAATAATGATTGAGCATCATAATTCCTCCATCATAATAAACTATCTTTCTAAGGATGAAATGTGCCTTAGGAAACTAAGCATTGAATGGAAAATATTGAAGTGATTTCCAATTTTCAGGAATCTCAAAATTCAATAAATGATAATAGTATAACCATTGTTTGGGGTGGTCCCAGAATAATATTTTGGGAGTTAATCATTCATAGAAACAAGAAAAACCTGGAATGGATGTATTTTAAGTTATTGGTCACCTATTTTTTCCCAATTATGATGACATTATATATATGGGTAAATTATTGATCTAAAATAGTGTGATAGAATAATTACGAAGCATGTGAACTAATTTTTTTAGATTTTACATTTCCACTACAACTGGTATAAAATGACTTAATGAAGGTTTAGTGGTGTAAAATGTGTATTTTATCTAATATATGACTTTAGTTCCTTCAATTAAAACTCCTGACTTTATTCAATGTTATGGATCAAGAAGTATTTCTAGAGATTGATCTAGAATGGATTCCAGGGATGAATGAAGATCCTTTAATGTATTTTGGGAGTATTAGTTGATTTTTTTTAGAATATATGGAATTGTGATGAGCTTAGAATGGAGGATAGTAATGGAAACAATAATATAGCTATATTTATGACATCATATGCTTCAGATAGATGATTAGATGATTTTACTAAATGTGCATGGTCAGGGAAACTGTGTTCCCTAAATAATGTTTTGCTGTGGGGGGGGGGGGGGTTTACTATGGGAATCCGTGATATTTTTATTGGTTTCTTAAATCTCATACCTCTCCTTTATGAGGTGTATTCTCATGAGCACTAATAAAATATACTACTTATTTAGACTACTCTAACGAAATAGGCCCCTAATCACATTTTTATGGAGAAATAACATGTTCATCTTATGGTTATATTTGGCTATCACATAAACCATTTGCAGGAGATAGAACATATTCTCAATAAAATACCTTGAAATTACTTGAAGGAAGAAATGTGGTTCAACAAAATTGATCTTCGATATAGTAACCATCAACTCTATTTTGTGTAATATAATTTTACCAATATATTATTTAGTAATTTGTTTAGTCATTTCATGTACATTGTGTTTCCAATAATGTTTTTCAACTATATAACTATCATTATGGAACTAATGAAGCATACCTTTAACCAATACCTTGATTACATTATGGTTGTATTTGATGATCAAATCTTGGTTTATTCTATGTCTTAAGAGGATTTCAAGAACTATTTTAGGTTTGTCATTGGGATATTTTGTGATAAACTCTTCTATCATAAACTATAGAAGTGTTTTTAATGATCACAAAATATGCATTTTGGAGTCATGTGGTATTAGAATAATCCATATCAATTTATTTTTATATGGTATAAGAGGTGGTATGTCATAGGATGAACCAAGATATTTCTTTGAGATTAGTATATTATTGTCCAAGTATGATTATTATCATCAGTTCATGAAGTATATCTCTAAATTGGAAAATCATATGAATTCTATCCACTTAATGGGAGTGAATCGTTTAAGAATATCTTAATGTCAAATATTCTTTAAGGGGATAATGTGCTGGTTGATATCTAATCCTATCTTGACCTTTCCACAAGCTAGACAAGTATATGTGGTGTATTATAAATCCCCATGTGTCAGATTCTGTTGTTTTATTATATAAGAGGACCATATAGTGTAATATGTACTTTTTGACATAGAACACGTGAGAGGAACTTCCCAACCCATGATATAAAAATCTCTATGGCGACGTATTCTCTAAATCGTTGGAGACACTAACTTGTGGAAATGATTTAAGAAAAATTCATTAGAGATTTAATTATATCATTTCTCTGAAGGTCATGAATATCAACAAAGGAAGTGGGTTGTGTATTTTAAAACATTTTATCTCAATATCACCTACATTCCTGGATAAGGGAATTAATTAATTAAATATCTTGGTAGGAAAATGAATTCTCACAAGTTAATGCTTAAGTGAAGAATGGAATTTGATGAGTATCTTTTCTCCGAAGCACATAGTTGTGAAAGTGGATGGAAAAGGTATGTTCATTGATATTAGAGATCTAGAAACATGCATTATGGAACTCATTATATTAAAAAAATGAATATATAAAGAGTGTCATCACATCAGGAATTATATTTATGGTGGGAGGCAACCACAAACTGGTCTCTATCTCCCAAAGCAATTTTTTATTTGATTATTTTTTATTTCCTTCATTTATAAGGAATGTTTTAATGAAATATTTTCATCATTATAAAGGGACTGTTCACCTTGTAACCACTAATTTGTTTTATTATTTGATGTACTAATTCTGATGTCCGTGTATGATAATATATATTATGGATTTCTTTTCATTTTTCCATACATGTTAATAATATAATATTTTAAAATAGAATCTTCCTGGACAATACATTACCATATTATACACACATAGAAGAGGGAATAGATATACTTTTATAATATCATGTTTATACCTATAAAAACATAAGTTAATAATTCTATTTAGGTTATTATTGAATAATTAAATACGTTATCCCACTACTTCTAGATTAGATAAACTAGTAAATTAGAGGAGGATAGAATATTATATATTATAGAGGTCACGAGGTTTCATATAATTCCTTCTAATTTAATTTTGGATTAAGACCCATTATTGACAACTAATTTTTAGAATCTCTTCCAAGTGGCGATGAGATCTTACGATAGGTTGACCACAGCTAAACATTTATTTATAGATGTCTATACATAACAATAAATTTAGATTTTAGAAGTAATGGTCAATTATTGTATCAGATAATTTGAAGGTTATTTAGATATCAATATGGGAATGGTTTATTTTTAATAAAATAATATATTACATTCTATGATCTGGATGGCTATTTTAGAGGCTCAATGTGATCTTGCTAACTGATCTCCCCTATGTTATACTGTGGTGGATGAGACAACATTTGTGGGGTTGAGTAATTTACAATATATGAAAATGAATATTCAAAGAATTATGTAGTTTTTAGAAATATAACTAAATATTATATTCTTATAATTTTCATTTTTATTTGTTTTAGTGGGGGAGTATGTTTTCTAGATTGTGCTTCTTAGATAAGGTCATTGGAAACTATAAGAGCCAACACATCTTTTTTTGAAAGAATTTGGAGATTTAAAGATCATTAATAGGATCATGGGAGGTTTTTACTAATTTTATCTTCCTCATCTGTTAACCATGATTCATAATTTATTCCAGGTAATTGGGAAAAGATCATGATAGAACGAGATATTTATATTATCGAGAGGGTAGTCCTTATTATTAAATCCTTGGTGAATGTTTTTTTTGGAAATCAATTCCATTAGGTATATTTTTATGGTCAGATGACAAATATTCTCATGAAAATTGGCCGTGAGAGTCCCTTATAAGGGTGTAGTGGCCTTATATTTTTCTGCATAGAAACCACCTTCATGCTCACATTTTGAGGGAAGAAAGTGATGTGGTGGGGTGGTTTTTTATAGATGTAGTGTAACATTCTGGTGTTATTTTAACCAATTGAATAGTTTTATTACTCTTATATTTTTTTGGGTCTTCCATTTTAAACATTTTTTGATTTTTAAAAAGCAATTATCATCACATGGTAACTGTATGGTTACAAGTAACCATGTGAAGGTTGACATTATTTGAAAATTCAATTTTTCAGGTTTGTTGCATGGTTTACCAAAAAGTGTACACCAACCATGAAGGGTTCAAGGTGGGGATGTGGTTTTTTTAAGGGTTGGTTTATGGTTTGTAAAGCCATGATTCCCATCCATGTGGCATACCAATAATATTTAGAAATGTAAAATGTCTCATTTTTAATGGGTTATAAGTCCACTATCCCAGAAATTTCATCCTATTTAAACGGTGGGTCCAAATTCCCTTGAATTAATTCGCACCCCTACCTATTAGTGTTATTTTCTAGTGTGCTTAACATATTTTGTATCCTTAAATTACGAAATAATTGTCTCCCCATCCTTTAACTTGACAATTTTCTCTAGGTTTCATAGTCTTTTCTCTCCCCTAAGGTCAACATGGCCTAGGGTTCCTGTTTGATAGACTAATAGATTTTTTTATTCTATTAGACTTTTTCAACAATTGTAGTATCCCTCTTATAATCCTAGGTGGGTTTACTTAATTGGAGTTTGGTATCCATCAATTTTTAATCATTTGGACTTTTCAAGGTTATGTGTTTTTATGTGGAACTATAGTTTTATGAAAAAATAATATTTGAATTTTTTAAAAAGGTTTTTATTTAATATATTCTATTCTATGGTTATTTAATTATGAATATATGAAGTTGATTCTTTAAATGTTTTATCATTATTTAATAAGTAATTTTTTTAGTGAAATGATTTGGAATTGAAAATTGAAATTTCTTTATGATGTATATATGGAAAACAATTGAAAATTAATTATGATATGTTTAAGATAGGAATGGAATATGGGAACCCCAATATGTATGACGAAAGACTAGTATTATAAGGACGCCCACTTTTCTTTTTCATAAATCATTAATTACATAGTACAATAAATAATAATAAAAAGGATATTTTGGGGTTTGGTGTCTTGTAAATTAGGAATGTAATGCATAAAAACCATAAAAAGTGTTCTAATCCTCATTAATAAATTTTTAATAGTTTTATCCAACATAACATTGTAGTATATCATATCCTGAGGAAATACACTAAATTAATGGGTGAACATAAAGATGAGTAAGGTAAATAGTCTACAGAGATACAAAGCCTATGACATGAGGTATATCAATAAGTAATGATCATATGAACATGAGAAAAATAATAATTTATTAGACTTTAATCATATCATTGAAAATTTTATATAAAATTAGAATAATAAATTAAAAACATTTCATTGTATCTCATCACTAGAGTGTCTTATAACATATTACTAAAAATTTTACCAAGGTTAGTTTACCCAATGTATTGGTCTCTTAACAGTTACATAAATCAGTTAAATATATCACCTTAAACAATGAATTAGAGAGCTATTTGGTTTTACAATTTATATTTATTTAATCATGTATTCCAAATGAGGGGAACATAAATAAATCTATAAATAATCTTATCCTAAACCCATGGAAAATAATTGGGTGTCCAATGAATGTATGAATATGTGTAAATACCATTCGAATGAGGGAATGTATTATAGGGTATTTAGTTCATATATAATAATCATTATATTTTTTAGTTTATAATTTTATCCAATCAATCAATTCAAGTCTATCTAGATGGAATAAATTAAACGAGAGGAAACCTGAAAGTGTATTCACGTTGAATGGAATGAATACACATAATTGTTGATAAGGAAGGAAAAATCTTGTGATGGATCATTCTATACAGAGATCATACTTCCAAAATACCACATATACATTGTAACATGGAAATGTAGATGAATTATAAAATCCATTAGACATCTATAGAGTGATAGTGAAAATGAATTTTACTTACATATTAGAAGGTAAATAAAACATTTTTTGATTATTTTAGTTATATTGGTGTATATTAAATAATCATCATTGAATAAAATTTGTTTTTCAAAATGAAAAAGGATAGTAACCTAGTTAATGGAATGAAAAAATGTAGTGAATGGTACATTCATTTTATAGGTATATTGGTTTAATGTAAATATCAATCCTTATATTATGATAATTTATTATGGCTCACAAGGATAATGTGAATTATCAAAAGAATATCCTCCAAGACTGTCAAACCTAGTGTGAAGTAAGGGCTCATACCCTATATACAATAATAATGGATTAGATATTCTCAACCAAATCATTTTGGATTTTTAATCCATAAATTCATGTACTACAAAAGAATATCCATTTTTAGTATCCATTCACGAATTTCATCACAAGAAAAATGACCCACACTTTTCTTTTCCAAATATAGGATGGTATTATGGATATATTAAGTCTTGAGAAATGCCACAAATTATAAAGGGGGTATAATGAGAGGGAATATTAATGTAACATTGATAAAAATTAATTAAATAATATCAATGGGTTTTATCAACATTTTCCATGGAGATGATAAAGAACTAATAATAGTCAATAATGTAATAGGATGGGAGGGGTAAGGAACACTTATTTCGAAAGAGTAACAACTTAAAGAAAATATATAGTAAGAGGGAAATATATTATGTAATTCAGAAGAAAAAAATCACAATAATTTGGGTATTTAAAATCCATATACAACATAATATATCAAGAATCAATAGTTTATATAAAATATGATCAGGGATAGATTGAAGTCAAGGAAAAATATCCCTTACATTTGGAGGATAATTATTAAATATGGAGAGGGAGTTATTAAAAAATTGTAACAACCATGGAAAGACACCGAAGAGGGAAATTTAGAGTGAAATCATGCTCAATGGATTTGGTGTGGAAATTGAGGAGGAAAAGATGGTATTTATACTTAAGGAGTGGTTCATTTAAGTGTTAAAATATAGGTTATTTAATTATATAAGAAAACAACTTGTGGGTGAAATAAATTAAAAATATTATGTAAAAATAGTGAGTGGTAGAGGGTTGGTAGAAGTTCATGGAATACTTAATCTTTAAATTACCTTCCATATAACCCAATTAAGACACAAAAATCAAAAATATTTTTACTATAAAAAAATTCCAACTTTCTATTTTAAAATGTATGGGATAAATTGCGAAATTAAAATTAATATTTTTAAATTTATTTCTATACGTATTAAATTCTATTTTGATTAAATAAAATATTTAATTTTTTTTCCATGATATCATTATAATTATATTATAAAATCATAGTGATTAGTGAAGTGCCAATTTATTCTTTTCACCAAAAAATTATCTTTTCCACAAAATTCCTAAAAACTAAATATTATATAATTTGATGCGACGAGTCCAAAAATGTTTTTTATTTTATAAAAAATCATCTATGTATAATAATTTTCTAATTTAATTTAATAAACCTCTACGATAAAATTTATCAATTTCATAAAAAAATTATTATGGCCAATATAAAATTTTTTATGTCTCTATTAAAATATATTTTTAATTAAAAAGTGTTTTGTAATATTATTTCTTGAATAGATTTTTTTTAAACTTATAAATTCATCAAAAAAGTAATTGTTAACTGAATATGTTTGTAGTCTCAAAAAATAAACAAATTTTGATTATATCATTATCTCATATCATTAATGTTCCTAGTTTTAGGTGTCTATGATAAGTAATGTTATTGAAAAATGTAAATGTTCTTTTATGTCTCATAATAAAATATTCATTATAAAATATATTTTCATTAATAACATATGGGAGTTTCAGTGCATTATATTTCTCCCCCATTAAATAAATTTCATTCCCACATTTTTTCTCTTTAAAAAACACATATTAAACCTAATTGTTAATGTAAATATTATCTTTATAATATAAATATTTTGATTATGTATGAGTAATTAGCCATAAATGTTCGTACTAGTTACACATAATTTATTCCACTATAAGAAATTTTTATATATCTCAAAATCTATACAAATATATAATGAATCCTAATTTCAAAAAATAACAAATTCATCCTTTAATATAATATATAGATAATTTCTATTTAATTTTAACAGTAATTCATTACATTGATAATAATAATAATAATTCAGAGGCTCTTTTGAGGTATAGTTGTGTCAAAATAAAAAATATAACAAATAAAAAATGTAAACATTATTCTAATCCACAAAAAATATTACTATTAAATTCATCATAATGTAATTTTAATTCAATCAATTTCATTAGAAAAAAATCTATGATAGGGGTAAGAATAAAGCACAGTAATGAAAATAATGAATGGATATACACACTATGTGACATGAGGAAGATGAAAAAGGTGCAGTCACAAAAACAAAAGGAATATATTAACATAATGAAAATGAATTATAACATGTAAATATGGATTCAAATTATCATGTAAATAAATAAAAATATCAGCATATCTCATTCCTAAGGGGTCAAAAAACATCTAACCAAGGATTTTGGCCAAGGTATACTAACCCAATGTATTAGTCTCTTAGAGGTGAATAACATTAGCTTGATATGTAACATTACCCATTATATTATAGATCTATCAGGGTAATCCTTTTATATATCTTTTTTCATGCATGCCACATAAGTGAAAATTTCATAAATCCTTCAATAGTCATATCATGAACCAATGGAAAATAATCAGGTATCCAATGAATGTAAAAATAGTTTTTAATTCCATTAATTTAAGGTAATGCTTTATATGGTATTTAATCAATATTGGAAAATAGGTATACATTTTATTAAATAATTATCTCTAGTAATTCAATGTATTGGTATCTAGGGGAATAACATTCAATCAGAAAAAACATGCATGGGTGTTCACATTTAAAGAAACAATTTCAAATATATGATGGTGAGTAAATCCAAATGCTGTAATGGTTATTTCCTTATGAAAATCATATTTCCAATAAACCACATGTACAAAAAAGATATAAATGTAATATAAAGATAAAACCCCTTAGTATAATGGATATTGAAAGAGAAAATGTGAATTGGTAACACATTGGGTGGTAACATATTGGTGAAAATACCATTATTTTACATGGAGATGGGTAGCCATTTTTTATATTTGTTAGGTGTTTTTATATATATTGTATCACCTAATTTTGACACATAATGTCACTTTTAGATATAAGATATATTTGAATATCTCTTTTGACTCTCATATTAGTGTGATGTATATATTATATTCTTATGGTTTCGAGTTTTATTAATTTTATTCTATTGGATATATAGTTTCTACAAGTATTCATTGCATGGAGAATGGATTACTATGTTATGGGAAGGAAATTATATGTTCATAACACATTCCAATTTTCTTATATTATTTCAAAAACCATTCTAAAATGAGTTCCATGGTACCCATGTAGTAGTATCCAACCCATGGTGATTGGGAACACCTTTTAGGCCTCATTGTTGACTAAATCGAGGACCAATGTTTGGGGAATCCTATGTTAGTTCATGAAAAACACCATTATCATATCCCACAAAAAAATATCATATAAAAATTATGAATTATGTGTTCATAGTTATAAGAAACATTCCTATAAAATTATTCTAATAAAATAACCCAGAGTGATAAGGACTCGACCTCTAATGTGAATTTAATCAATGCAATATTCTAAAGAATGTCCAGTATGTTTATTATAATGTTGTATCTAATTACACTCATTTATCCTTGAAATCAATGTATAATATATTCCTATAACATTAGGTTTTTAGAGATGAATTTTTGAGAATAAATGACTATTTTATATATATAAAATTTTAAACCTAGATATTTCCTATCCCAAACCCCTTTCACATTTCTAATATCCTATCCTCTATAACATTTTTCTACCTTCTCAGTCTATTTTACATTGTTATGATAATTTATCTAACACCCCCAAAAGATAAAAGGTTAAATGATTAATGATATGAATCATGTAAACAAGGTGCACATTCTTTTTCGAGAGCCTTTCTGATTAGAACTCCACAGTTAAGCGTGCTTAGCATGGAGTAGTGAATAGCATGGGTGACCTTCTAGAAAGTTTCTCGGGGTGTGTGAGAGTGAGGAAAAAGAACACTGTAAAGGACATGTGTTGGCCTATGGGGTCAATAATTAGTCATATGACCTGTTCGTGCATGTTGGGTGACCCTAGGGTGGGCCCCACATGTCTTCGGGGCAACTGCTAGTACCCGGTAGGCCAGGACCCAACGACCATGTTAAGGGGGGGTGTCTGTGATGTCACCAAGATCCGGTTGTTACATTTGGTATCAGAGGTGGTACCCATCCTTATGTTTGGTGAACTAGAACCCAGTTGTTACATTTGGTATCAGAGGCGGTACCCATCCTTAAGTGTGGTGCACTGCCTGGGTTAAGATGTAGGGCCCACAACAAGGACATTGTGCTCTAGGGGGGGGGGGTGATAGTAACACCCCCAAAAGATAAAGGGTTAAATTACTAATGATATTATTCATTTCAACAAGGTGCACCTTCCTTTTTGGGATCCTTTCTGATTAGAAATCCATAGTTAAGCGTTCTTGGACTGGGGTAGTGATTAGGATGGGTGACCTTCTGAATGTTTCCCAGGGTGTATGTGAGTGAGGATAAATCATACTAGAAAGTACATGTGTTGGATTTTGGGGACAATCATTAGTCAAATGACCCATTTAGGCATCTGGGTGGACCCTAGGGTGGTCCCCACGGGTCTGCGGGGCAACTGGTGGTACTTAGTAGGCCAGGACCCGATGACCTTGTTAAGGTGTAGTGTCTGTGCTGTCACCGGGACCCGATTGTCGCAATTTATTTACATTAGTTTTAAATATTTTATAGTATGGCCAAATTTATAGATAGAACATGATTTATTATCATAGCATCCTCTATATTTTTTTCATATATGAATAATCATTATTTTATTCTTTATTAGATAATTTACATTACTTGAACTTAATTAATGTTAAGGTTGAAACATGTTTATTCATAAATCATTTAATATATACTAAATTTCCTATTGATTCGTAAATATAATTTTCATTATATATTTTTATTTTCATTATATATATTTTTTCACTACATATATTATTTTTTACAATATATTATTTATTTATAAATGAATTTTAAACAACATTTTTTTCTTTAAATCCTTTGTCATTCTTTCTCATGAAGGCTACCTATTAGAGTTAGTTTGGTGAAATTCTTGGGAACCTCTTGGAATAAAAACATACAATTAAATATATTATCATTTTATATTAAACTGAAATAGGAGAAAAGATCAAATTAGAAACTATTTTTCTTTATCTATTACCAAACACATTCTGCCAATTTTTTTAATCTCCATTCACATTAATATCCCTTCCATTATTTGGTGGAATTGTTTTTACTAACAAGAGTGGTCTAAAAGAATACTTTTTCCCATATAAGGAATTTAAGATAAAATATCATTTATAAATTTTATTGCATTATAAAAAGGATCTTAATCCTACACCTTTTAGTTATTTAATCAATTTAAATTATTAATAATGTTTATAAATTAATTGACCATTCCAATGATTGGAAATTAAATCATAGTAATACAAATTCCAATAATGAAAAAACTTTAATGATGTCTACTAAATGATTAATAAAATGAGAATCTATATGATGTTACTTTAGAATATTAATCAATAAATGAAAATGAATATTAGATGAGTTTGCCTAATAGTATATTTTCATATCATAAGATAATGGAAGATGTTAATTGAATGCTTGTATTAGTGTACCCAACCCATTCAGCCTGAAAGAATGAAAAAAAGTGGGAACTAAAAGACCTCATATGCAACTCCTTATACTCTAATGGGTTCTAACAACCATTGTGGGTCGATAAATTACTTTTAGGGAGACTATATCTTCTATAGGATAACCATAGGAAATAGTAGATGTAAATTTTAACCATTAATCACAATATAATTCATGAAAAGGATATTATATTCCCAGGATAAATATGGATAAATACAAATCAAACAACCACACAAAATGAATCATAATAACATGTCACATAACAATAACTAAAATGATAGGATCTACAAACCATTGATCATATAAATCATATCAAAAATAAAAAAAGGTTATGTGACACCCATGATTGAATTTGAGTTCCCATTCTATCATAAATATTACTATAACAACATATCCTACTCATCCATCCACATCTAGGACCTTTCCATTTCCAACATCTTCAATCATGAATTCATCATATACACACTTTGATTACCCTATCACTTGTGAGTATAAAATAGTAGGACATAGTTAATAGTGATCCTAAAAAATCAAGAATATATGATTAAATGATCAATTCTAATTATAATAAATCAAATTATAATTTTACTATTATATTATGGATTTCTAAAATACTAATCCCATAAAATATCATACCTATATTTACTATTACTGGGATGGAATTATGAATCCATATATTAAATACATATTGATAGAGAAAAATCTACCACCAATAAACACATAAATTATGGAAGATGAGTTTACTCTATTCTAAAAACCCCTTAGTGAACAACACCTAAATAATACCTAGTCCCTTGGTTAATGATACATAACCATTACATAACCATAGTGAGTGAAAAAAACATTAGAAAGCCCTTAGTGAATGATACATAACTATCACATAGACCTAGTAATGATTAAAAAACTACAAATAACCCCAAACGAATGATACATTACCATCACATATCCTATTAATGAATAATACATAACCATTATATAAAGACTAGGTGAAAGGCATATCACCATACCTAAAATAAGGGGGGAAACATACCTCCATTATAAGAATCATTGTAAATGTCCTACCAATAACATTAATAATTTATAAAGATAAGAAAAATTTCGATTATGATTATTGGTTAACCAGTGGTCAGATTCCTTCAAGTGTTAGTTTAAAAAGAACAGTAACTTGACAAGGGTTATTTAATAAAGATATTTAAACCCTATACTAAATCATTCTCAATCATTCCATAATTAAAAAATTATCTAGTACCCCCAACAATGGTTCCAATGATTTCATCCATAGAATAAAAAAATTGTGATTTCTCATTAATGTTTTCAAAACACATTAAATATATATCATGGTCCAAAACACCCATATTGTTGATGTACCCATCCTAAACGATCACTCGTGGTCCTAAATGACCTTACACAAATGGCCAGGAACAAAAAAAATTAAAAAAAATATAGGTAATCAAACGAAACTAGATTCATCCCACATTTCATACAATAGAAGAAACTCACTTAAATTGATATGAATATTTATTCATTACCCACCATGTCTTAGTAGGACCCAACACACTTAATATCCCAAGATGAATCAATCCCTTACTAATGGAATGAAAAAATTTGAAATAATATATATAAATTAGGGATATATAATGAAGAACCATGTGATAATGTGGAATATAAATTAGATAAATATGAATAAGTTTGAATAACTAGTGGTGATAACCAATGAATTATGATAATTAAATATGATCACAAATTAGAGAAATACAAAATTTTTTGGAGAAAAATATGAGGAATGAACGCGGTTTGTGTGGAACTACTTGGAGTGAATGAGGGGGAGTTCCTCATTTTATTGAAATTTTATCATTAAAAAAAATAAAAAAATATTTAATAATAGATAATGTGACTCCACTAGAAAAACAATAAACTCCCACAAGGAATCAAATGTGAAGGATCTCTAGAGAAATTGAACCATTAAATCCCATGACCAATATATGAGTTTCAACAATTTCTATATATTTATTATTAGGATTGGATAAATTCAAACCATGTAATTCTCAAATATTATGTCTAATACACATATATTGTAATTTATTTATTTTAAAAATAATTATCATTATCTGAAATTCTTTGTTTTTTTGAATCGTTTGAATGCTCTCATCATATCATCACCGAGTCAATGGATTTATGTTCAAATTCATTGAGTAGTACCAAAACATGATCCATGAACCAGAGAATATTGTTTTACAATATTATTTTTCTCACATGAACAATTATACCCCCTTTTTCATTCACCATTGATCACTATTATAATCACTTTTGGCCTTGAAGGATTTATATATTTTTATTAGGTACTCGAGATGGAAGAAGTTGATTTGTGCTCATTATTCTTTATAGAATTTTAGAAATTATCCATGTAGGATAAAGATAATTCACTAGAGGTAAATGTTAGGAAAAAAGAATCAAATAACACGAGAAATTAAATAATGGGTGATAAAATAAGTTGGTTAGAGATTTAGTTATCACACAATACTCATAACCATTCAATTAATTATAAGTGATCCCCAAAGTAAATAATAATAATAATAAAATATTATTAATAATATTATTATTTACTTAATTTTTGGAAAACTCATGTATCATTTAGATATAATATATTAAATAAATAAGTATTATTAATTTATAGGATATTAAATATATTATTCCCACTAGATCCTCCACTCGGTCCATTCAAACACCACAATATTTATGAAAAGTTGAATAATAACTAATTAATTTAATTATAAATAACCCAAAATGAAACAACCAAATGATAACTAGAATAAATATTCAATGGACCTCATGTGAAAATCATTGTAATTAAAATACTATTAACTAGAAATGGGGGTCTACAGTAGTAATGTGGGTGCAATATACCCCCATTTTACACTGTGAAATAACATATATAAATAAGTAAAACACCGTCTATAAATAATAATACATCATAGTATATGAAATAATTATAAAATAAACATTAATATCAAAATTTTATTTTTTGTTAGAATATCAAAAAACCTAGACTAATCACCCACCAGGAGGATTGCATATACAAGATAAATAAATAAAAAAATAAATTTTCATATGGATCTACTATTTTCTATGTTCCATTACTCAAAAATCATTTTCTAAAAAAACTATTTATTTTAAACTTCCTGATCAATAATTATTGCAACATTATTCCCCATCCTCATCCATTTTAGATCTCGTGGATAATATTCAATGTAGACATAAGGTCAACATGTACATCATGATTATCATGTTGGTGGTGATAAATAAATTATCATTTGTCCACCCCCAATATTTTACCTATCATTTAATGAAATAGAAAATTACCCACCCTTATTATATTCTCATACTAGAAAACATATAATTATTATAAAAATAAATAAATAACATCCATCGATCATTGAGTTCACCCTTGAACCAAAATCAACCTAAAATCCTCTTTAGCCTATTTTTGAGTGTCACTGAGCACGTCCTGTAATCATGACCACAAAACCTAGGGCCTAAAAACATATATTATTTGTAATTAATAATAGATCCTTTTAACCATACAATATTCACACTCTGTGTCTAGATGTAAGACAATCCATTGGAGGTGAAACTAGGTGATCAAAATTCAGCATGCATCATCACCAAAAACAATGAGGTAATCCTTTAAAATACATAGAAATTAGAAAAAATAAATGTACATTGGATAAAATTATAGGTATTCTAGGATAATAAATAATCATTAAGAAGACACAGGTTTTAATCATGACAAATTTACAGTCTCTATGAATCATCACTAATACCCAGGTGGTAATCTTGATTGTTCTATTGGAATTGGGCATCATCGATGAACCAAATGTTGTGATTTTTAGGGAGAAAATTTCATATAGAGTAATCACTAAACCTAAATAGGTATTCCTCATCATTACATAGTCATAAAGAATCATATCCATCCCTAATGAGGTAATCATATGCAATCTAAAGTCATTTTTCTTC
Organism: Viscum album; assembly: GCA_963277665.1. Taxonomy (NCBI): domain Eukaryota; kingdom Viridiplantae; phylum Streptophyta; class Magnoliopsida; order Santalales; family Viscaceae; genus Viscum; species Viscum album. The sequence goes on along the minus strand of OY728150.1, from coordinate 619,055,943 downwards.
GTTTTTTTATTCTTAAGGGTGGACCCTAGGAAATAAATCATATCAACCATAATATCTAATTCATATGGGAAACACCTTAGGTAACAATAAAAATTAATAATCGAATACTGATCCAAGAAATCACATTCATCAAATCATATCATAAATCTTGGAGGGGAAGAAATCCACTTGTATAACATCTCATATAACACATCAAAATTGGGATGGCCATCTACCCAATCCCATATCATAATATAGGTCGGCATCTGTAGATCAATTCCAAGATGAAGAATGAATAACAATAATTGGTGTAAATTAGTGATAAATATGAATTTATTATTTATTTTTAAATATCATTCACTCGTAGTTACAATGTATATGCAATTACTACAAAACACCCAAACCCAAATAACCATAAGAGAACACATCATATTTACAAGGTTTAGGTTATAATGATAGAAGGCTGGTACATGGTGTGTTATGTATTAATCTAATATAATAATACCAAATATAATCATCATGTGAGTATAAATGAAGGGTATAACTTTTGAACACACATTTTGACCTCTCCCAACTATTCTTTGGTGCATTCTGTAAATACATTTATACTTTTCATTACAATGATTAATATTTTGTTGATATCCAAAATTATTCAACCAAGTATAACTCCTCTTAGTGTTTTTCTATGATGAAATATTCCATTTACACTCTACTTGAACTATAATAATGAAACAAAAATTCTTCATCAAACATTCACAAGAGTATTCTTCTTCTTCACTTTATATGAACAATACATGCACACAATAACTACATTATTATTCTTATTCATCTTATTCATCCATTTTTTCTACATTATATTATCAATGAATTGTCATTGTGATCCAAATATTTCTAATATATTCTTCCGACTCCAATACACTTAGTTATTTATTCTCTCACAATCTTGACATTATAAATCTTTAGAGAAGAACCACTTCAATAGAAAAACATATTTGAATTTTAAATTGAAATAAAATTCCCATCAAGAATCATAACCCTAGTATTACCTCACATCTAATATTGACCAGTAAATTCTAATAGGTAGTTATAATATTTTATAATTACATCAAACATACCAATATGATTATGATTTAGTAATATTCTTTGAAACTACCAAGAAGTAACTTTTATAGTGTGTTCATATTCATTATATAGTAGAATAATGGTTCAATCCAATTAAATTTTTAACTTTATTAATATTATACAATGTCAATTGGATTATATGGATTATAGGTACTCAATTTATAATATACACCAAATGTAATAATAATATCTTTTGTGGAGGTGTCCACTTATTGTGGAATAGTCCTCCAGATTTTCTTCTGACTATCGTGTGGAAAACATGATGTGTTGTGGACGTCTCAAATTATCCAAAGACACTAATACAACATTCCATGAAATTGAGAATGAACATTAATGGAAACTTGGGGGGTCATAGATATTCTCAATAAACATAAATCAACCTCTCCGACATTAGTGTTTGGCCCTACTCCTATAAAACATATTACTGTATCTAAGTCTACTCTGTGGTGTAGACACTGACACTATGGTGGTAGGTGGTGTAAACTATTTATCAGTCCACTACCATTTTTTTCATCTCTGTAGAATGAGATTATCTATTATAGAATAATAGAACTTAGTGTCAGAAGAATACTACATAGACATTAGTTTCAATTCATCTTGTTTTAATTAAATCAGTTTTATAATACAAAACTTTTGTTATGGAATGGAAACCCTTCATTCTCATAATAAAATCGACTTTCATCATGATCTACTTCATTGATAAATATTCTTATTGGGATGGATTAATAATTGAATCAATTATATTCCATGTTTATTTACACTATAATAAATGATATTCTAACCATGATTTATGTATTGAAAACAAAATCCAATACATTTAATCACAACCACTATAATCTCATTCAATAAAATGTCATAAAATAATGTCAACACCTATTATCTCAATTGTCTTCCCCTCTTAATTTTTTATTCTAACATGAAATATAAATGAATATAAAAAATTAAATACCTTCCATTGGATCATCATTTTATAAATCTAAGAATAAGTGAGAAATCTTGGTGTAGGAACCCAAAAATTTGAAAAAACAAATTAAATTCAATATAAAAAATTAATAATGGGAATGAATAAACACACTCTAAACCTAACCATATAATTAGATCATGAAATGATACCACTATCATCTACATCATCATAAAACCCAATGTATATCAATAAACAATTAGAATAGTTCACACACATGGATAAATGTCGAGGTCAATGATTTACCATTTTATGTACTCTACCAAAAAATATACTTTCCTATAAAATAATAACATATGGATATGGAAAATCCCCCTATAATTATTCTTCCCCTTTTTAAAAAATTTAATGGGGTATATATAAATAAGATTTATGGTGTCATTTTTTCCCACCAAAGTAACAATATCCATATATGAGATAAGAGATGGGATAGTTCAACTATACCATAGACTTAAGAAGGATGACGTCGAATTAGATTTTAATAAGAATCCATTGGCATTGGAATAGTGAACACATCATCCATTTATTACTTTATAAGATATATAATTTCATTTGTAACTCATTTCTCCAAAAAGTTTCCTTGATTAAATGATATATGATATCAATTTGCTAGATTATAAAATATTTAAGAGGATTATTTGATAAATTAATTTCACATTAACTATCAAATCCAATTTGTAGTGGAGAATTCACCTCTATATTAAAATAATCCAATTTTTCATGATCTATACAAACTGCATTTTGGTATGAGTAATATCCATATATTCTGCTTCAACTTTGATCAAATTCATATTAAATTACATCTAAGAGTTCCAGTAAACACTTTTATCACCATTATGGAAAAAATCATCGAATGTTGACCACCTATTATCAACACAAAAATTATAGTCTATATATTTATAATAAAAAATATCAAGTATTCCTTCATTTTAATATTTCAAACCAGAATCTATTGAGACTTTGACATATTTTAGAATAAAATTAATAAAACTAAAATGGGTCTCATTTGGTGAGCATTTATAATGTGAAAACCATGTAAAAATATACCCAATATCTTTTCTTATAGAAATTTTGTATTATAGGCTACCAACAATCTTATAGAATCCATTGTATCCACATACTTTCCTTGTTCATTTTTTGGAAAAATAATTCCCTACCTAAATTATTTTAGATACTAGTTTCAATTCCTTCACAATAAAAAATTTAAAAATGGTTGTGGACTAATTTTCCTGAAATATAAAAATGCAATCTCTCTTCTGATGAAATAGTAAACCAATGATATACCTCATTTCCCCAAAAATATAAATCTAAAATAACACCATCATCTCCTTAAAATTATCTCACACATTTAATCATCATTTCTATTAAATATGATGTTATATAAATAAAAAACAATAATAGATACCGACCTTTCATCATAAAAATAAATATTATTTTCCACTATTAATTTATTTGAAATTCCAACATTTCAAGTAGTTTTCTATCATAAAATACCATGCTTGTTGGGTTTGTTTAAACTCATAAAAATAATTTTTCAACCTAATAACTCGATATGTATCTTCAATGTATTTTATTTTTATTGTAATATAATGAAATATTCTTTCAGGTTCAATTCATTCAATAAGTGTTAATGTATTGGTATAAAATCCACCGACGACACATTCAAGGGTTTATGGGTATATTGTGTTTTTTTAATATAGGTTTACATGTTTATTTATGGAGTTATAGAAGAAATGTTTAGAAGATATGATGGAAAAAATCAATAAAGGGGTACCGAATCTATATATGCATTTTAAAATTTTCACGTACATATTGGTTGAATTTTCTATTGTTTCCTAAATTTTTTGATGTCCAAAATTGGATGGGACTTGAAAAATTTTGTGAAGAATGAGTTTTTCGAATGAATAATGAAATTATGTAAATGTATCGAAATTGTAAAAATATTTTTAATTTCATGATAATATTTTTCATAAAGTATGTATATTTCATTATGATTGGAATATACACAATGATTCCATTATTTTTGAAATTTTATCAGAACATAATATTTTAATGAAGGTTTTAGGATGAAATGGAGTGTGATGAACTGATTGATGTGTTTAATGATACAGTAGTGGAATGAAGTAATGTTTTTAAAGTTTTTTAGAAATCAGTAAATAGGTGTCCACAACCATTTTTGTAAATTTTAATGAATTAATAAATATCCAAAGGTTCCAAATTCAAAAAAATGTAGTGATTTTAAAATGGTTGTGGCTTTCATGAATGGGAAAAATCTCATAAAAGAATTTCTTACATGAAAGATTCCTAAAAATATTAGTTTCATAATCAAACAATGTTTATTGAATTTTAATTAAGATTCCCAAAAGGATATTAGTTTTATAAAATAGAAACTTTGAGTAATTAATTTGAATTGTTCATGAATGTTTGGATAGGGTTCATAAAAGTGAATATTATGTGAACCATAATAAATTTCCAAAAAATTATTTAGTAAATAGGTATTAATCATGTGTATAAAAGTATATCTTCATTAAAAACATGTTTTTATATAAACAATAATTATTCCAATGATCAAAAGAATAATATTATAATGGATTTGTGTGTACACATAAATTTAGAGAGTAGAGTGATTTTAAATTGTCATTGAAAGGGATTTATGAGGGATAGTGAGTCTTCTAAAAACATTATAATGGAAGTAAATTTTATTATATTTGGTATATAGGTTCATTGACTATGGCATCTCCTTGTACATAGACCAATGCTATTTAACCATGTAAAATTATTATTTCTCATTCACGTTTTCATTTCATCTCATAAATTACCACTACGAAGGGATAGAGTAGTGTTTTTAAACCATGGAACAAGATAGAAAGGGGCACCTTTTTAAATAATTCAAACCATAATTAACACATATATGTGTATTTATCAAATTTGAAAAAAAAATCGTTATAAAAATACAGTCCTTCAACCTAGGAATAAGTATTAACTTTTCATTTGGAACATTCTTATTCATCAGAAATTTAATTCATGGACTGATCTGGTAGTTTAACATTATAATTAGAATATATTATTTTTACATACATTGATCAAAAAATGATATAATACTTTATTTGGATTATATAAATCAAATATCACATCAACGTCATGATTATCTAACATTACTTAATTCTCACCTTTTACGTTATAAATGGAATGATATGAAACACCCAAAGGGACTTCAAAGATGTATTTTTTGTAGTAAATCTCATATGGGTACAAATATATGTTTCTTTAGGAAAAATTTGTTTTAGATATGAACCAATTTCCCATTATATTGTTTCCTATACCAAAATGAATTATCATTCTCAACTACCATTGCTCAAGCCATCTCTACTGACAAATTATTATTCCGTTAATCTATAATATTTCTTTTGTGGCAAAATGGTATATTGAGTTCATATTGGATTTTTTATTCTTAAGATATCTTTAAATGTCTAATTTATATAGTTACTTCCATTATCTATGTACATATTATTAAGAGAAAAATAGACTCATTCATTGCAATTCCTTGAGAACATTGAAAATTTTTTAAGGACACTAATTCAACTTTCATAAGAATATAATAAGTAATAAAATAGTATCCATTAATAAAAATATATAAACAATTTTTTTCATCGGTATAATTAGTTTCATGGGTCCTCACAAATCACAATTATAACCACATAGTCGTGACCGACATGGATATTACTTAATTTTAGATGAATATTCAATATATATAAAAACACACATGTGAGGAACATTATAGTTTAGTGTCTTTGGAAGCATGGAAAAAATATTCTATCCACTTTAAGTATCTTTAACATCTCCCATAAATATATCCACCATTATTACTTCTACAAAAAACTTATATTCATGATATGGGGAATGGAAACATAAAAAGGGGTGATATCAAATGCTCAGTAATGGTAAAATGGGGAGACATGTAAGCATAAACATGCAAATAGGTGTATGGGAATAGGATTGTAACATTATGAGAGCATAAACTATATATTAAAGATCATAATCATGAGTTTTGGGTTAAATCTTGGTAGTTCATAAGACATGAATCATATGGAAATAAACATCATGTTCAATAAAATCCTAACTAAATAATAAGACATAGGATTTATGGAATACTTATAATAATATAATTTTTTTTCGAGGCCACCTCCCAAGTCCTTTATAACAAGGTACGATTATGTTACAACCCATGTACCTACGTCATGCTTGGAAAAGCAACCCATGTACCCTCTTTATTTTAGTCTTGGGGAATAACCTATGTACCATCTTGTTTTCGGACATGGGATAAAACATGTGTACCCTCTTTCTTATAGGATGTGGCTATATCCCATATGCCTATTTGTTTTCGGGCTTTAGTTACAACCTCTCTACCCGTATTCATTTAGGTTTGGGCTACAACCCATTTACTTTCTTGTTTTCGGGCTTGGGATACAATCTGTGTACCCTCTTTGAGATCACATACATATTATCATTACCCAATTCATTGGATGGAGATATAGGTCTTACCCATCTGAATATAAAAACTTTCATAATTGTTACTCAATATAATAAACCTATCATCATATCATGACCCATAAAAAGAGATATGTTTTTTAAACATGACTTCATAAACCATGAAGTGAAATTGGAACCATTAACCTTTCATCATATCATAACCTATGAAATGATATAGGTTTCTTAATCACTTTATAAAATCATAACCCATGAAAATAATCAGGTTTAAAAATCATAATACTCATGGAAGTGAAACAAGTGTCTGAAGCATTATTCACTCAAAATATAAACCAATAAAGAAAGAATATGAATGTAACCTTTTATCATTAAATATAAGGAAATTATTAACATTAACATATGTTGTCATAGAGTGATAATAATATATAAGGATATTTTGAAACCATTTCTTTAGGTAACAATACATTCATATTTAAAAAAGGCTCTTTAAACCATAAAAAATTATGAAAACCACTTTCCATAAAAACTTATAAAAGAATATTGAAATGATTTTTATAACAAATTCCTTGAATATCTATTTTAAAAAAATCATTAAAATTAACCTTTTATACATGAAAATAAATACTCAAATATTTGACTCAGGGTAAACCTAAACAAGTTTCACAAGGTAATAAGAATATTCTTTTTGCACGATAAAAAGGTTAGAAAAAACATCTTTGAAAAAATGATAAGAATATTCCTTTGAAATTTTTTCTAAATGACATAAAAGGGTAAAAAAAATTTTTATATTTTTTAGTATAATATTATAGTAACCCTTTTTAGAAAAAATAAATTTATGATGGAAGAGAAGGTCAAGTCTCCCTTTCATAAAAATACTTTCTTCAATGTATTAAGAAAAAAAAAGTCAAAATATAGTACCAATATAATAATATTTCATGAATCATCATAGGATAATAAATTTCCTGAATATTATTTAGATATGGATCATAATATTTCATCAAATGAAGCATAAACATAAACAATATTGAAAAGTGATGAGATTATCGCAAAAAAAATTATAACTTGGTAACATGTGATCATGATCACAATGTAAGAAAAAGAAATTATATTAAGATTAAAATAAAATTAAAAGAATTAATTTCATGATATAACATGTAAAATGGAAGTATATACAATTGTAAATATTATTTATGTGCATAATAAAACATGAGTCTCCATGATAGAAAATTGAGAAAAAACTATTTACCAATTTTGTAACTTTTGAAACACAATCCACATGAAATAAGGGTCATAAAATGGATATGTAAATACCAATAAAATTTAGTATAACAATAATTTAATTCATCCATGGTCAGTATACACACCACACAAAATAAATGTTTGGTGAATAAATCATGTATCTCTGGGAAATAAAAAAGTGTGACGAAATCTCATTACCTTGTGTCTTAACAATGAAATTACTCATTCAAACTATCTGTATAATAAATATAATTTTATTATACATATTTCACATAATCATAATATTACATCGAATATAATATATGGTTTTATTACTAACATATATTACCAGGTTGATAACCATCTTATGTCAAGGATTCACATTGGAGAATCTTCTCCTTGTTCTTCACATGTGTTCTAATTTGTTGCATCGTTGGTCCTTATACATATATAATGATACAAAAATGTAAAAAATTATATAAAAATCATTTATATTCAATATATGTTTTTTATAAGAATCCATATAATATAGAATTATGAAATTTAATACACTTTTCACAGTGACAGTAAGCCATGCGTTTGCATGAGCATCGTTTCCATTTTTATTATCTTATTGAAATAAAGAATAAAAATGATTTATATATATATGTATATAATGTAATTAATTATAATTATAATATAATATATATCATATAATTTCAATAACCCATACTCAATAAATTTCTTATAGTGTTTGAACGAATCCCATTGCTTTGTTGGGGTGTTAGTTCACTATTCCTCAAACAAAATTAAAATTTTAACAAAAAATGAAATGTAAAAAAATATATGTTTTTTGAATGGAAAATAGAAGAATAAATTAATAATAAATATAATATAATATATATATAAAAATATATTCCATCATAATTTCCACTATAATAGGCGGTAAGGAAAAAATAACAATCAATGTTTTATGTGGGAGAAGTATGATGTACACATGAAAAGTATATTTGTTACTCATTTGATGAAGTTGTGTGTATGTGTAGGTCAAAAAATTATCATTAAAACATCCTAGTATATTTATTATATTTTTTTTATAAATTAATTTAATAAAGAGGGTTTAGTTAGAGGACTAGGAAAATAAAAGAGAGGAGTTTAAGAGAAGGTGTTTCCTCTTAATTCATTAACTCCTTTTGGTTTTTGTCAAAATTCTTACATATAAGAAATTATACCCAATGAGAGTCTTAAAGGAATAATGGTGTGATTTTGGAAAATATATTGTTCACACATGGTCATATCATAAGTTGTTTTAGTGGAGCAATGAAGTGTGAGATGTGGTGGCCTCTTATAGGGAAGGAGGAGTGGCACTATTGTAAATATTTGAAGAGGGAATTCCACCCACGTTTTTCATGTTTCATTTGGATCCCATAAAGATCAAAAGTCAATAAAAGGGAGTATAGATTATAAATATTTCCATCCAATGGATTTTAGATAAGTCTATTGGTCATTTGGGCCCTTAAGATTAAGGGATAGTTCTAATTGAATCTTAATTTTACCTTAATCATTGTGATTAATTTTAATTAGATTAACTAATCATTATGGTCAGAAATTAACGTGACATATTTAGAATGTAATTATTTTAATTATTAAAATTGATTATTTAGGTTTTTCAAAATTAAATTTCATAGAAGTGTAAAAATTTAGAGTAATTCTAATCCCAAAGATGGGTTGAAATTAAGTGTCTTTAAAATTGAATGAAGATCAAAAGATTTTATGTTTTTATATTCAACATCAAATTTAAATTTATTATAATGACCTGAATTGTTTTAATATATTTATTATTTATATATTGTATCCATAAAAATAATTTAATATATAATTTATCAATAATTAAAATTTAAATGAAAAGGCATTTTTAACCTAAAAGAACCATTTTCGACTATCCATAAAAAAATAAAGCTTTTGAGAAAAATATCAAAAAATTACAGTAAGATAATTTAGAAAATCAAAATTAAAAAATAAATTTTATTTCATTAAATTAAAATTTTAAGTTTGTTAAAAATTTATTTTATTAATAATATCGTTTTTTTCAAGAAAATAGTATTTTTAAACATAAAAGTACTTTACCAACAATCATATATTTCTTTATTAATAATATTAATTTACATAAAATAATTATAAAAAATATTAGAATAAATATTTTTACTAATAATATTCCCATTAATAACTCCTAGTTTATAATTATATCATTTAAAAATATAAAAAATGATGTTTTGCAGATACTAGGTGTTTCATGTAATGTATGTCAAGTCGGTGTTGTGGGTAGCACAAGCTATGTTGGAATTGTGTGTAGTGAAAGACAAGTCGGTATTGTGTGTAGATAAATCCAAGTCAATTCCATGTAAAAGGATTTTTTTCAAAGTGTTTTAAAATAAATTTATATAATGAACTATTTCTAGTGTCATGTGAAATTCAAAATATCAAAACCATAAATTAATTTGAAAATAATAATTCACAAAATCTTGAGGTTTTACATTCTGCCACAGTTAAAATTAATTTCTTCCTTTAAATTCATCTAGTTTGTCAAATGTTTAATTCTTGAATGTTTTTCTCAAAGAATACCATGTCGTAATAATGGATACTAAAACATCCCATAAAAGGGAATGTTTGAACCATAATGGTTACCCAATGTATCATATAAATGGGTTTCCATCAATGTATCATATAAATGGGTTTCCATAGAAGATAATGTTGTTGGGAGTGAATATTGGATAATTTGAGGAAAAACATAAATATATATTGGTAATGATTGTGGTTATCAATTATAAACAAGTAAATTATCAAAGAAATGTTGAGGGCCTAAATTTCATAAATCTGTGATCAATTAAAAGGTCTCTGATTAAAAAATTAAGGTGTCTAAGAACTATATTTTATTTTGATAATTATCATAACATTGAGTAATAATTTTATTGTCCATGAATATAAGGAAATATAATTACATGATATGGTTCTATAAAAGAATTATTATTTAATTGTTATTTTATATATTTCTAATTTATCCATTACTTTATGTAATAAATTTCCATAAAATAACTTTGATTCCTGGAGTGATAAAATTCACTTTTAGTAGATAATATGGCCCATAAAAGAATGAAAAGTATAATTGTTTATAAATAATCTTTAGAAAATATTATTGTTAATGCATTAATCTCTAAACATAAAAGTACCTCTACTATTTCCTCATAAATATTTTTCCCCAAAAATAATTATAAATTAACCTAGACATCATGTAGGCTAGTTGTAGGCATGAAACCCTTATCATTATTCGGTCATGGGTTCAAGACCCCCGACATTGACAAGAATTATTGGTTTTCACCAAACACAAATGGTGTTTATTTCTAAAACCACACAAATGTAATTTCATAAATATGATAGACATCCTTGAAAAAAGTATAATCACTAAATAGCCATTAACCTGTGGGTTTTAATACAACTCTAGTATATAAATACTTCCTCTAAAATTAATTTGAACTTTTCAGCAATGTTAAAACCTATAACCGTACTCAAGGATGAGAATATAAATTATTAGATAAAGTTCTATGAAATCAGATCAACATTGATACCATATTTATCAAAAAGTAGTTATTGGATTTCCCATTGAAAACATGTGAGTACCCTCATGTTAAATTCTCTTGGAACATGTTGATAACTAGAATTACCATAAATACTTCTAAAAAACATTCATGCTTCCCCATTCCAATAATTATTGGATATATTATTTAAATCCAGGATGTTTTAAATGTCATCCTTTGTGACATATAACACTATTTCAATAATTATTTCCAGGGTAATCCATACTTCCCAACTTACATATTCGTATCAATAATATCTTTATCCAAACATCATTATCTTAAAATTAGGAATTAATTAGGGGTTCCCTTCCCCTAATATAAATATCACATTTCAATGAAATAATATTTCAATAACATCATCCCCATTAAAAATTTCCTTCAAAATAAATAATTATATTGGATAATACAAAACTTATATATAATGATTTATATAACATAATCTTCAAATTACAAAACAAAAATACTTTACTCATCCAACATTATTCTTAAACAATTACTCAGGATTCATCAGCATAAAACTTCATACATCTATCATAGAATATGAAATATGAATCTTGTCATGGGGTTACTCAACCTCAATCTAATCATGTTTCTGGTTATCAATATAAACAATAATAGCGAACATCACATACCTTTAACATGTCATTTGTGATCTCTTTATCGTCTAATGAATAACCAATACTTTTATCACATTCTTGATTCTCTTTATGATATTTCCACTTAGAAAATTAATTCAAAGAATGTCAATAATTTCCACATATTAAACATTGAATGTTATCCATGTTCCTTTTTGTTCTCTTCGTTGACTATAACTAAAAAGCATAGTTTGAGAAAAAATCATCATATTTGAATACCATATAACAATGAAAAAATACATATAGGGTTACTAAATCATGGATCATACTATTTTAATCGATAACACCATACATTAATCCCAAGTTATTCATATTCATCTTCTATTTAAAACTTTTATGATGGTTTGTAATGATTTTGTGAATTAACAAAGCATATCCCCTGGGATTCTCAAACTAGGTGTGTAGTAAGGCACATTGTAGTGTTATAGAATACCCCGAGTCAAGCATGAAACATATTATCAGAGTTTTTACCCTTAGGTACATATAAGGTAGATCCAAATCCACTTCATGTATCCATAAAGGTATTTATTTCCAAGAAACCTCTCACTCTATCAATTACCAAAATTCTAGGACGTTTTCCCTAATGTTAACTCATCCTCATACTTATCCTTAGAGACATCCATAGAAATATCATTACAAATATTCATAGGTATATCACTTTAGTTTTCATATCCAATATTAAAATGGTTGACTAAACCTTTACCTTAATAAAAAATATAATCACCTAGGCCTAAGATATATGGATATAAATTCATTATAGATGAATATTTAGTAAATTACAAAAATATATGCCTTTGGACCGTAATAGTTTAGTGTGTATAGAAAATTAGAAATCAAAATATTATATCCTGGTAATATAACTTCATAATATCCCATAAAGTACTACATATTTAGTAATTCTACCTAAAACCATTCTCTATAACCTAAGGAAATGTAACAAAAAATGGGTGAGATCTTACAAACAATAATGGTTAAAAAATGGGAGACATGTAAGCTTAAACATGGACATAGGGGTGTGAGAACTTGATCATAACATTAGGATATCATATCCTAAATATCAATGATTATATAAATGTATTCTGGGAAAAATAAAGTTAGTTCATAAAACATGAATCATAATGAAAAAAGCATCGTGATCCATGGCATCGTAACTGAAGAATAAGACATAGGATTTTTGGCATACATATATGAATATGAAATTTTATATCAAGTATACCTACTGAGACATTAATAACTTGTTAGCATTGGGATATGACCTGTGTAACCTTTTTCTTTTAGGCTTCGGCTAAAACCCATGTACTCTATTTTTTCGGTCTTAGGCTACAACCAATGTGCCCTCTTTCATTTATGCTTGAGATATAACCCATGTACCTTTTTTTAGTCATAGTATACAACCTATTTACCCTCTTTGACCTTATATACCACTTATCATTACCCAATTCATTGGAGGAGATATATTTCTCGTCTATCTCATAATAAAATCTTTCATACATGTTCCGCAAGATAATAAAACTTTCATCATATCATGAACAATAAAAATAGATATGTTTTATAAACATCAAACCATAACCCATTAAATAAAATGGGTGTAATTAACAAATAATCACATAATAACCTATTAAAATAGACAGGTTTTATAATGACTTCATGAAATTTTAACCCATGAAAATAAGTGGGGATGCCCTTGGTTTGCATTAATTTCACCTCCTAACGTATCTTTTGTCTTCCCTTACTTTTCATTGTACTTTCCTTCTCCCAATAAAAAAAATTCCTGATTATGAAATCATTTTGAAAACGATTTTCCATAAAAATGTGTAAAATATTCCTAAAATCCTTTTTAAAATCATTTTCATTGAAAAAATATTTTAATTGTTCTTACAAAATTAACCTTTTAAATATGGAAAGAAATATTCAAGGGATTTATGATGGGTAAACCCATATATATCGTACGAGGTAAAAAAAATTTCTTTTTCACTCTAAATAATCAATAAAAAATTCCTCCACCAGAAAAAGGTAAAAATATTCCTCAAAAATAATTTCCAAGAAAAATCGAAAATATTTATTTTTATGATTTTAGGAGAATAATAGAATATTCTTAGAACACTTTTTAGAGAAAATAAATTTCAAACCGAATAGTGGGTTAAGTCAAGAGTTTTTAAAAATACATTCTTAACTATCTTATGTACCAAAGTGTAGAAAGATAGTAAAAATTAAGGGATATGTCATGAGTAACTATTGGAGAATAAATTTAATGAATTCTCATGGGATATGTATCATAGTATTTTTTAAAAGGAACTATAAACATAATCAATCTTGAAAAGTGATAAGATTGTCTTAATAAACTCTTTTGGGATGGTATCTTGGGATCATAATCTCCATGTAATAAATTGTAATTAAATTAAATTAAAATATTATGAAATTATTAATTTCATGATATAACAAGTAAAATGGATGTATATACATCTTGAATGAGAATTTTGGGGCACAATAATACATGAGTCTCAAAAAAGGCAAATTGTGACAAACATATTTCATCAATTTGGTATCTTTTGAAAAATAAAACCCATAAGATAATAGCAATAAAATTTAAATGAAAATACCAATAAATTTAAATATATTAATAATTTAATATGTCAATGGTTTGTATACACATCATTGAAATGGAATGGGTTGTAAATAAATAATGTATCTCATGGAAATAAAAAGTGAGATGAAATCCCCTTACGATGTGTCTTGACTCTTTTCATAATCATTCAAAACACATTTATAATAACTATAAATTTATAATAAATATATAATATAACCATATTATTATAGATAATACCATATATTTTCTGATTACGTCCTTATATTACCCACTTTTTAACCAGCCTATGTTAAGGTTTCACTCTTGATAATATTCTCTTAGTTCTTTACATGTGTTTGGATTTGTTATATCGTTGGTCTATATAATTATATAATAAATAAAAAATTTAAAACATGATATAAATATCATTTATATCATGTATATTTGTATTAAAATAATCTATATAATAATAAATTATGAAATGTAATACACTGTTCATTGAGACGGTAAGTCGTACGTACACATGAACATCATTTCCATTTTTATTATCATATTGATAGAAAGAATATGACATATATGTATATATGTTTATAATATCATTAAATTGTTATTATTATTTTATATATATCATATAATTTTTCTAAACATATCCTTAAAACATTTCATGAAGTGTTTGAACGAATCTCGTCACTTTGTGGGGGCGATAGTCCACACTTCCTCATAGGAAATTATCATTTTAAAAAAATGGAAATTTAAAAAGATATGTGTTGTAAAATGAATAAATAATCATAAATACATAATAAATATAACATATAATATGTATAAACTAAGTTTCGATCATAATTTCTACCATGATATGTGGTTAGTAAAACTGAAAAATCATCTTTTTTGAGGCGAAAGTTCACCGTACAGAAGAACACTATGTTTGTTACCTAATAGATGAATTCACGCATTCACTATTTCTCACCTTATGCCAGAATCCATGCCGAACTACCAGATTCTCACAAATCTCAAACAAATCATGGTCTATAGCTTCATACATTTCCCGCTCAGATCCATGCGTTCCAACCCCCCACTGGTCTTCTCCTTGAACACACCGTCAACCCCCCCCCCCCCCCCCCCCCGAAACATCAGACTCCATCACAACATAATATCTCTGCATAAAAAACACTTCATCAGCATTATACACAGAAAAACGATCAAAAGCCTCTTCAAACACCTCCATATTTGGAGCTAACCCCTAACTTATCATCACATCAAGTCTTCCACGATCATTCACCAATGTCAACACCATAAACCCTAATTTTTCACTTTGTTAGAGAGTGAGGGAGATGCTTTTCTCATCCCCCATCCTCCTTCAACTAATCCACATATAAAATTATAGGAAACTTAATATTTTATTCCTCCAATGAACTTTCATTTATTTAATATCATAAAAAAATATATTCAATTTTAGAAAAAAAATAATTGTTTAGGAGAAAAATTAATGAAATCCAAAAACACCTAGAATAAGACATTGTGTCAATATTATTAATTATATTGGGACTAATCTATGATTAATTATGAAAGAATGATTTTGGATAGAAAATTTTGACACCATTACATTATAAATATGTGTCTCCACTTCCATTCAAGAGAGATAGAAGGGGAGGGGGCTATATTGGAATGTTCAACGGTTGTTGTTCAAATGATTTTTATTTACCACTATCTTAATTATATATTGTCATTTTCACCCACAATATTCTATATTACCCTTAGTATAAGGGGTTAATCTTTTAATTTATTGAGGAAGGTATGGTTTTATTTTTTTTAATGCTTTAGTTTTTTTTGATTTAATGAAAACAATATCTCTCACTTGTTAACTGGTTTGAATCCATATTACTTTTTGTCCTTATTGGATGTGATTTTTTTGGGGTTTTAACTATTTATATCATTTAATTATATGTATCTTGATCCATGATCTACCACTTCCTAGATATGGGTTATATATAATGTAATATTCCATGAATAAGTGCAAAAGTATTGAGATATTTTCTATATTTGTGGAATGGGTAGTGGAAAATAATGATTTTTTAAGAAGAGAATGACCTAATAAAGTATTTATTATGTTAATAAGTGTAGTTTCTATAACTCTAGGACAGATATTAAGGAGGTTACACCAATATGAAATTTTAATATTTATTGTTCTCACCTGAACCATTCAACTATGTGTGAGAGTTGAAGAAATTTTCGATTCACCCACATATTAATTACTTAAATTTGTAGTTGAATAAATTATCGTCTAGGATATCATTACATTTTAAATGCCAACCTAAATTGGATCACCCTTCCCAAATTACTATTTTCAATCACTTTAATAATTTCTTTTGTTTTTTGAATCAACTAATTTAAAAAACACCCCCTTTCTCTAACTCAATAGAAAAATGAAAATGGATTATATACAGTATGCTCTAGAGAAAAAATTGTGACACAACTATAACAACATTTATCCTAGGGGAAATAAATATTTTCACACTCCCAATGATATTATTTTTTTTTCAAAATAATGAATATTTCCTAACGAATCATTGACCATAATATTAATATAATATTTTATTACTAAAACCACTAATACTAAACCTCGCCCATTGCATTAAAAAATTAAATGAATCATACTAAATTGAAATATAAACATTAATTAGTACTCATGATTTTTAAAAATTACACTTTAAAAAAAGATTGAAACCTTAAATATTGAATCTGAGACTTTCAATATGGTAGGAAATCCTAACGAAACCCTTAGAAACCTATGTCCACTAAAATACCTCAATCAAAACAATCAACATTCTACACAGTAATTACATAGATGACATTGAGATCAAAACTAACATAATCCAATTACTTCCTGAATTTAATGACTTTGTGGGATTATATCAAAACCAGCATATTATAGAGTTTACATATGTATTCTCCTAGTTTATACCCTTAAGAGTGGATGAGGAGAAAGTAAAGTTGTGGGAATTCACTTTTTCCCCTAATAGAACTACTAATTAATTGTTGTACAACATATAACTAGGATAAGTGAATAACTATCATGATATATAAATATTCTTCATGTAATTATTTTTATCCACATTTAGAATAATTTCCATTGTAAAAGAGATATATCCCTTTAAACATGCATTTTGAGAGACCAATTGCATGTACTGTGAGAGGTTCCAGAAGAATTGTACCAACTGCACAAATTAAAAATGATAGAGATTCAAATCACCTGTTTCTTTTACCAGGCCTATTGGAAAATAGAAAAAATCCTAAAAGATGCATCATTTAGTTGATCATTAATTAACAAGTCCTCAGAAAATGATAATGGCTTGAATTAGACGATTTATTTAAAATTGAAATATTTTATTACAAGATATAATGGAATATGTTTAATTACAGAGTCAATAACCTATCATCATAAACCATTATTAGAATCTATTATTAATGATATAACTAGTTTAGTGATGAAACTTTCCCTGAATAAAGCCAGTGAAAAATAAGAACTAACTACGGTATACAGTTTATTCCTATCATACATTCATTTCACAAGCTAGTGTGATAATTTTTAGGTCATATAAAATTGTGTAAAATCATTTCTATTGAGGAAATTTTAAAAAAATATTTTAGAGGACCTAACTATATTTAAGATGTATTTGGTAATTATAAAAATGAGGAAATCCCCCACACTATAAATAAAAGACAAATCAATCCATATTTCGGGTAAATTCCAAATCCAAACATCATTTTAACAAAATAAATATATTAATCAACAATTTTACAAGAAACAACTACATCATTTTTGAAAAACAATATTCTCTGTGGACTATAATAAACCAGTTCAATACCTATTATGTAGCCACTAAAAAATTTTGTGGTTTAGGAGAAATGAATACATTAAATATATTTTCAAACAAATTATAAAGACTTACTAAAATTATATTAATAAAACTAGGAAAACATTTATCTTAAATAGAACCGAACACTCATTATAATTTCAGTATGATAATAAAAAATGTGTAAAATAACTCACAACACCATTCACCACTAAACATGAACCAACTCTACTTGAACTAGTGGAGAATAAAGCTTGGATTTCTAAGAATTCTATGTATATTCCCCATGAATAACAAATAAAAGACGAACAATATAAGGATTTGTCAAGGGGGGAAACTAAAAAAATCATTGTAAGGGAAAAAGAGAATATATATGCATACCCCCATGATTTTACTCCGGGATGATATAATATAAGAAGATAAAGGTGGAATAACATTTATAAGATATTTTAAATTGTCTATAGAAATTAGAAAATAATATGAAAATAATAGAATCACTAATAAATACCTACGTATATTAATTTTTTTATGAATATTTTTTACAAGAAGTGAATATTTTTTGGGCATGAGATGACCATCATGGTATGAGGTTTATAACCCATTATCAATCCATAATATTCCACAAAATTTCAAGATATACTGAAATTTTATATTCTATTCAGAATTGGCTCATCAAATTTCAATAAGAAAATATGTGGTCTAGTTGATTATATAAATTTATTTCATTAATTAGTGTTTATATATTTCTATATAGTAGATAATAATACCACAATATTTATGTTACAACCCAAGGATAAAAATACTATTTTTTCATGAGTTCTAGATGTTGACCATGTGATCTTTATTGATCTAGTAATCCCAAAACAAATGTGTATAAATTATGGAGAAGTATGGAGAACCAGAATAGTAAACATGTTTATAATAGAGATATTTCATGATAATTCCTATAAATATCATCAATTTCTAGGAAAGAACAATCACCATGGGGTATTAAAACCACACTATACACTTTATTATTTTTTGACACCATGAGGCATCCTTCAGATGACAATTCACTTTGAACACTTCACTTTCTTGAAGATGTTGAACATATTGACTAAAAAGGTATGTTTCAGGAATTTTTATCATTATATTTATAGTTTATTATTATAATTATAATAGAATATTATGTTCTTTATATTTAATGAAATTTTGGAAATTATAGAAACTATAATTTCTAATCGATAAAAGGGATAAATGTAGAGTTCTATTAAAAAATTGATTATTATTTTTTGGAATAATTATATTATATGTTTAATTTTTCTATAGAAAATAAATATTTATAGGATTATAAAATAAATTTGGTTTTATATCTTAAAAAATAAACAAACTTCAATTTAAATCCACATTCCACTAATTTTAAATAGATTTACCTCTTGTAAAGAGAGAAATATCTCGTGATAATCTCAAATAATAGTTTTACAGCTAATGTAAAAACATTTATTCAAATTTGGGATTGAATTTAAAAGAAATAGTGTTGGGATAAAGAGATATGAAATGAATAAACCAAAAAACACACTCACAAAATATTCAATAAGGGGAAAATTTCAAACATCTTAGGAAACCCAACATGAGGCTAAATATCATCTTTATTGATATAGAAAAGAAAGAAACATAGACATATAAGAATTAGGTATCATCTACCCCAATTTATATTCACAATAGTCCATCCCCATATATATAGTTTCCAAGAAAAATAATTGAACCTTTTTGAGAAATTAAAATAATGATTTATTATTAGTTTGAAATTTAAACACCTTGAGATTATGATAGACTATAGGAAATTAAATTCAGCAACTCATAAATATTATTTATATATCCCATTCATTGAAAAAATGTTAGAGATAATTTTGGTATAATCATTATTACTTTTGGGATGGATTCATCGGTTATATTCATGTACCCATTAGTCTAAAAGTCTAAGAAAATACTATCTCTAAATGTACCATTACCACATTTTTTTAAAAAAAATTATTCCAATTATATTATTAAAATTATCTAAGTGAATTTAATATATGCATGATATGTATATTTTGTAGTCATAATATGAATGTCCTAGATGTATTATTGGATGATTTTTTAGTTTTTGAAAATTATTTTAATCATAGTTTTACAAATATTGAATACATGTTGAAAATTTTCATTGAAAGGAATCATGATTTAATTTTTTTGTATTATATTTTCATGTTTGGGAGAGGAATATTACTTCATAATACAATTTCATTAAATTCATTAATGTGAAAAAATAACAATATGAAGTAATAAATTTCTTTCCTTAACTATATTTTGTGAAACATGTTAGATCATTTTTTGAAATAAAATATT
Organism: Viscum album; assembly: GCA_963277665.1. Classification (NCBI taxonomy): domain Eukaryota; kingdom Viridiplantae; phylum Streptophyta; class Magnoliopsida; order Santalales; family Viscaceae; genus Viscum; species Viscum album. The sequence continues at coordinate 619,035,145 of OY728150.1, read as the reverse complement.
ATCCATAGGTATATAAAATGTTTTAATTAGATTACTGTCCCACTATCTATATTTCATTTTAATGATGCTAATTTTGATATGAATGTTGAGTGTATGGAAGAATTTCCTTATTTAAAGAGGATATTTAGAAATCCATTAAGGATTTTCCACTCCATTAGAAATAACCCTTCAATCAATTGTGTGACGCTTTAAAAAAACACTTTGATAAAAACTTTCTCATAAAATTGAGGGTAGGATGAAAGTTATTACCAATACCTCAAAAACATTAGATGCGTCTCAATTAAAATAAAAAACCAAAAAAAATTAATTGTCTTCACGTAAGGTAGATTTATATCATATCTTCATATAATTGAATTCACTATGTTTTCTAACAATGAAACTTGTATATATTTTTTGAAGAAATAAGATTTCAAGAAATAATTTTCGTGTTGGATGATACTATAAAAATAATTCATCAGAGATGTCATAGATAATAATGTAGCTGATTACTAAGTTTATCATCATCCTAGTTGGTTTACCCATGCTATAGAAGATGAAATTGAAGACCAAGAACCACAGAATAACAACATTCTAGGAGAGAAGTTGTATAAGATTATAGGAGAAGTTGCATTAGAAATTCAAATGCTCATTTATCTTGTTTCTTGTAATTTCATTTCCAACATGTATCCCACTAAATTAAAAGACCAATATATAAATCCATATTTTACACGATGGAGGATTTGTTTGATTAAATAATTTATATTGACCAAGTGATTGGAAATCACTTATATAAAAGTGAAAAAAAATCTATTTTGGACTTGTGTCAGACATTATCTTTTGAAGGTCCTATTTGACCTAAAATGACACAGATTAGCGTATAATGACATAGAATTTGTTATCCAAACATGTATAAATACTCACATTAATTTTTAAAAAAATTGACTAAAATTTCAATTTTCAAAAAACAATTCTTATAAAAAATAATTACCTAATCTAATCATTGGATTTTGTGAACTTTTAGAGTATTTATGAATATATTTTATAGTAACTTTTCCTATGTCTTTTGAATGTTATTATAACATTCCTTGAGAAGATTATTTTTTAAAATGAGTGTAAGGAAAAGGAAAATAACTAAAAATTATTAGGTTTTCTATGAATTTGCTATGGAGAAAATATTATTTTGGTTTCATTTTCCCATTGAAATGATAATATATCAATGAAGTTAATTTTTCAATAGGATAATGTACATTCTTTTTTAGAGAATGGGGTGCATCATATAACATAAATAATATAACATAAATAATATAACACCATTAACCAATAACCATGATGATGTTTTCAATATTTAAATTATGTGAATTCTAAAAAACACTATTAAATGAAAAAATAATGATTAGATATGGTAATTTGATGAAAACTTATGGTATTATTAGAAACTGAACAATAACCCCTTAGGAATGATGCAATACACGTATATTTACTAACAAATCACATCCTTGTCTAATTATTGTGTATGGAATACTGGGGTGTGGATGACAAGAATTTCGACAAATATTGAGTAGAAAAAGAGAGGATATTTCTCTTATAATAGAATAATGAAATTATAAGAAAATATTATAGAAAATCCATGATTTAAGAATAAAAAAAAGTTTATAATGATAAGGTAATTCAATAAAAACCCATCATACTAGAGATCATGTGATACTATAGAACACATGAATCACATTCATTCAAGGTAAGCTTCATTCTACAAGGTAATGTACATTTATAGACACTCATGTTTAAATTTTTGGTATGACCGAGATTGTGAATGAAGTGTAAAAACCAATTCATTATAAACTTTTTTGGGATAAAGAAATATTAAATAGAATCAATATAAACAAAAATAAATAATAAAATGATTACATCATTTAATTATTACAACCAAAAATAGTCTCCCAAAAAAATTGCTTAAAGGTTTAGTATCTTGGTAAATATAAACAAAAAACAAATTTCTCTTGTACTAAAAACCTCTCTATAAACTAAATCATTTCTTATGAATTTGATGAGATATAATACTCTTTAAACCATGTGGAATTGAAAACATAATATGTTGTAAGCTCAAACTATATGTTAGGGATGTAATATTAATGAAAAAATAGTAATATCATAAATATATTGGAATCATTGAATAATAAAATATATATAATCTACAATAACATAAAAAGAGTTAATTATAAGAATAAAATTTAAAAATAACATCAAAAATGATAACACTATTACAATGGCATGAGAAAAATAAAACATGATGTGTTTAAAATGGTATAAGGAACATAAGAAAATATGTGGAAAATACTAAACTAGGTATTTCTTATATTTATAAACATGGATACCCACAAACCAATTTACTAATAAAACTATGATTATAGATAAACACCATCACAGTAACCTTTTTTGAATCTAGATAATATTTATTCCCTTAACAAAAAATTTCTAAACCATGATATATAATAAATTACCCAATAAATTAATGTTAAATATAGGTCTCACCCATCTCATAATCCATACATATGACTGTAAGTTGAAAAAAACACATCATTAAACAACAAATAGAATTAAAAATGGGTTTGATGGAACTTCCAAATTTTAATTTTTGTGACCTGATCATAATATGTTTTTGAGCCATAACTACCCCAAGCCTAACCAAATAGGTCTTGGGGTGGTAGAGATCACCAAAAGGTGTGTCCTAAATGGGGTCCTTTTCCTATGAACACTTATGAAAACACATGACCATCTCTATGCATAAGTGCAAATGAATAATAAATAATAAGATGAAATATCTAGAATATAAACCAACAGTGAAAAAACTCTATATTGTACAATACAAAGACAAGGAAAGATAAAGAGTAAAGGGTAAAATACATGGAAAACCCAAAAATATGTCTCAACCTAAAATACATAAAATAAAATTCATAGAGTGTTAATTTACTTATCTCCAAGATGTGACTACCATATATAGTCCAAAATACATTGTACCCCAAATATCTTATGTATTAATCTCCAATATCTCTGTCATATGTATATCACATTACACCTAAATTGAAATCCCATACAATGGTGAGTATAGACATACCTAGGAGGACACCCAAAAAGCTGAATGGGGAGTAACATTTGACAATTGGAAAGGAAGGTTAATAAATAGTAAATAGTGAAAATATCTTCCCAATGAAAGATAAAGTAAACTAATCCAAACAAAATTTGATAAACACATTGTGTATTTGGTCTACACGTTATGTCTTCAACACCCATAATTGGATTGTAACCTCATCCAACCATGCAGCTCTCAAAAAAACTAGTAGGTTGATTACCCCCTACGTCTCTTCATCCAATGGAAATAGAGTAGCTAAATCCAATGGTATGGATATATATATATATATATATATATTCTCATGAAAAATAAGATCAAATGAGAGAGAATGTTGATCACCGTCACAAACCCATTTTATGAAAAGAGTCACTAGTAGTTTCAACAGTCCAACATTGATGTCCATCATTTCACACATATTCCTAGTAGAAAATATATAAGTCTAGGTACACCTAATCACTATTCAATATAGTTTAAGGGAAATCGTATTTAGGTATACAACTCATGACCTAGTACAATAGGAGGGTTACACTTAGGAGATAGATATAGAACTCATACCATGTTCCAGAATGAGGATTCCACTCTAATTGTCGATAGAGGACCCCTGCCCATCCCAACATGAGGTTTTCACTCTGATACAAGAGGACCCATTCCCAGACGCTGATGGAGGGTTATACTCTAATAATTAAAAAAGGACCCATTCACTTCTTAGTAGTAGGGTTCCACTCCAATTTTCAATAGAGGACCCATGCCCTGCCTAGCAGGAGGGTACCACTTGGTTAGTTGATTGATAAAACATGGAATGTCAAGAAGGAGGGTTCCACTCTAATGTTAGAGGACCCATGACCGGCTAGAGGGTTACACTATAATGGCCAATAGAGAACCCATTTCTTGCTATGTTGGAGGGTTCCACTATAAAACATAGAAGCCTAAATCAATGTTCTGGAAGGATGGTTCCACTCAGAAATCTTCTGGTGATCTTGCGTGATCACTATTATCATTGAGTATCTCCAAAATAAATAAAATTCATAGAAAAACTCACATTATGTCTCAAAATACAAAAAGTAATGAACCATATCATTTTACATGAAAAAACATATAGTATAGCCTACCGTGGGACAAACTTTGAATCCAAAAAAGAGATAAGTGCGGTTAAATTTTCATCAAAAGGAACAAAGGGGTATATGGAGTTTTAGGGGAAACACACGGCGTGTGTTCCTACTCCATCACCAGACCATGTATCTAGAGGTAGATGGATTCAAAAAAATTGTCTTTATAATGTTTAGGGAGTCTACATGGTGTGTCCTAACACTCGGGGTCCCTGCCCATGCACCTTGGTCTTGTTTGTGTACACCAGTATACAAACATGTTCTTGGAGATTCCTTCCCACATGATTTCATTCCCATTTTCACTGACATATGGCTTGTCCACCTAGAAATTGGGTATATGGCATGTATGAGGGCTATATGTCATTCCGCCTTTATTATTGTCCAAAACCCTATTCGTCATAACATTGGGGCTACACAACATGTGTTTGTTGAACTACACATTGTTGTGTTGATTTTTTAATAGAAACATTGATCTGTTATTTGTGTGACAGATCTGATCACCCATCCCTTTATTCTAGCTTCATTTCTTCCAAAAAATGAAGGATCATTCTTTGGACGGTGATTTTTAGATGTCTAGTGGATAGAATATATATCCAGTTTGTTCCTGTGTGAACCTGTATATATTGTCACTCCTCTTCTCAATATCATTCCTTTATAAGTATCCGATCCTAAATAAATGAGAATAAACACTCGTTATTAAATAAATCACCCCCAAATGCTTCATTGATATCCAAACCACTCATCACTTGCAAAATCGTTAATGATCCAAGGGTTATATCAGGCTCAGTCCAACACTGCAATGTCGAATCATAACCTTGGTTCCCAACAAGGAAAAACATGAGGAAATTAATGTGGGTAAATGATCAATAAAAAAATATAAAATTTTCAAGTGTTTTATAACAAAAATCATGTATGTGGATCTCTAAGGTTATAAAAAAATTTATTTAATTATCAGAAAAATCAATAAACATGTGCATTAAATTTTCATAAATTGGCACAGATCATAAAATAGATGACCCTAGTAAATAAATTTAATCAAAAAGGAAAAAATACACAATTTTATGAGTTCTACCTAGATATAGGATCATTGGTTCTTGGAAAAAATGATTTAAAATGAATGTAATAGCTATTTTCAATCGCTTTGTGTTGATCTTCCTCAATCCAGAGATTCATCATTGGCATTTTTTATTCAAAAATAGGAGGAGGTATAACACTCTTGAATCCTCCCAGGGTTTATAAAGATTTCCCTCAGAAAATTTCAATAGTGGTGATTTTATTTAATAATATATTTAATAAAACTAATGAATTAATTCACTCAATAGTATAATTAATCCACTAAAAATTCCTCCAATAGAAAAATTATCCAAACTCCCCACACCGGAATATTTTATGGTACTCTTAGGGTAGACATTCCTTTCAAGAATAATCTGTAGTCAAGGATTAAAAATCATCGATTCATATTATAGATTATCTAGTTTTATTTTATACACTATATGGGTGTAATACAAAATATATTTAATATTTGTATAAAATTAATTCTGGAATGATCTGGCATCAGAATCACATGCCATCTTACTTTTTGTGTCTTAAATTATATGATGAAATATTTGAATGTTTTACATGAAAAAAATGTGTCTCTAAATTATTTCCTTGATCAATATTTTCATCCTCAAAGAGAAAAGTTGCACTAATAATGTATCATACTAAGCCTAAGTCTTCCTCTCCCACTTTTAGGATCTCTCCTATATATTCACATGATTCCACTACATGAAAAAAAGGGACGGTTCATGCAGAGATGGTCCTATCAGATCGTCCCTTGATCACCACTGGTTTTTCAATATAAGTGGCTCATTCCTTGATGTCCATTTTTCCAATATCGTTGAAATTAATGGCTTCATGCATTTATCTCTTCATCTATGAAAATTGGAAGACTTTATAAACCCCCCTTACCATGGGGGTAGTGGGAGAAAGTAAGAAACATATATACCCCTCTACACAATCTCTAAAATCCTAATGAACCTCAAGGATAACCTTTCTCCATGAATGATACTCCTTAATATGCATCATGTGGATAAAATTAAGAAAACATAGTCTACCTTCATGAACTATAAGAACATATGATGTGGATCTGTATAATATTTTCTCTTTCTATGGGGTTTTCTCATCTGCTCATAGATAACATTGACCTTCTCTGTTTTCACCTTCACCAACTTGTCACCCATAAGATATGCCTCAAAAATCTCTATCCAGCACATGGGTGACCTATACGATCTCCTGTAATGTTCTTTAAAAGGTTCCATTCCTATAATAGACTAGTAGAATAGAAAATTATGAAAACTCTACTAAGGGAATGTTATCCTCACAGCTATGGAAAATTCCTGACACACAAGCCCTCAACTTATCCTTTGAATCATTTATAGTGCTATTGATCGGACCATTTATATGGGGGGTGAATGGTTACCCAGATACTCATCTAGTTCTTGAATTCATTATGTATTCCTCTATAGAACCATGCACAAAACCTTGAATCATGATCAGAGAAAATTTTCAAGGTAACCCCTCTATGGTGAACAATCTCTCATATGCACATCTTCCCCAAATATGGCTCCAAACTATGTTCTCTAATATCAGAGAATTGTGTCATGTTCATCATTCAGTCAACTATCAATAAGATGTTCTCATGTACCATCACTGTCAATGGAATTCCTATAAAAATTCCCATGGATATGTCAACACATTTCTACTCCATGGTCTCAAGGGGCTAAAAATCCTTGAAGGAAAACGGTACTCAGCCTCACTAGTTGATAGGTGAGGAGTCTGGAGACTAACTAATCCACACTCCCTCTCATAATGGCCATGAAAAAATTGATAAAATTTATTTATATATCATCCTCACATTGGGATGTTTAGATTGGGGAGATGTTTGGAACTCCGACATCACCTCCTCCTACATCAGGAATGTGACTACCGTCCATCTGATAAAAATAATGATGTGATTACCTCCATTAAAAAAATACACCTATTGAATCTACAGTTGATATATGATCAATAAATACCCCACAATCGATGTCTAACAACTGAGACACTCTCACACACTCTGGAATCAGAAGATTCAATTCCATCAATTGAAGAAAATCCTCAGCCTGTTGCACCACTAGGGTCAATTTCAAGGAAGATATAATCTAAAAATAATCATGCACCAAATGCGCAAGGGACATCCCGATAAGGAAAATTTTTACAACATTTCACTTCCCAAGAGTATAGAATATCATGAATTCATAATACTATAGAATATTCATCTAGAGATTCTATATCAAGTTCAATCATTTCTATGAGAAGACATACATGATACTCTGATGGTCTAAGTAAACCACAATGCGCTCCCCCAGAAGATAGTGCCTCCACTTCCTCTAGGGGAAGTCTACCACTACCATCACTAAGTCATTAGTTGTTTAGTTCCATTTGTGGGGACTCAACAATGTTGAACCATATGTGATAACATCCTATCTCTACATCAATAAAAATTCGATACTATTTGTTGAAGAATCTTAATAAACTATATATTGCACACCGTCTTCTAGTAGTCGGAACAATGGATATCTCATCAGCATCATCCTAAACACATTCAAGGGATGTGGTCACCAGTCATTCCTTGTAAAATGATTCACTTTACATGTTAGGGTGTTCAAATATGTTGCAATCCTGGAGTAGTCTACACCCAAACCACATGTAGTACCCCTTAAAGTCAATTAATATCCATACCTATGAAAGGTTCTTGGGTGGATCCTAAGAATTCACTTAAATTATATTTTTTTGGTTCCACAACCAATGCATGATATGGAATGACATTCCCCATATAGGGAACCTTGTGAATCCATAACTAGTACATAGAGAGTATACCATGAATACTTTTTTCTCAAAAAAAATCTATAACCATCCTAAAGTGCTCTGCATAGTCCCCTAAAGTAGAGTATATATGTTTTTCATCAATGAGGAAAACCAAAAAACTATTCTAAGTTAAAATATAAAATCAGGTTCATCAAATTTATTAATATTGTGGGGGAATTCATCACACCAATGGGAATCACCATGAAATTATAATCCCTGTAGTGACATCAGAATTCATGCTTCAGAATACCAGCCTCATGAACCCTCAAAAAGTGGTAGACAGACATGGGTTATATCCTTGAGAACCATATGAGGCCTTGAAACTAGTACAATAAGTCATCAATCCTAAAAAAGGTGTTCTTATTATTTAAAGTGGCCTAGTTCAGGTAACGATAATCTATGAAATTCCAAAATCTCCTATCTTTCTTTTTCACGAAAACACCAGGGATACCTCGAGGGACACACTGGGTCTGATAAAAGTATTCTCTCAAAGTTCCTCCAACTACAACCGTAGCTCCCAGATCTTGGTAAGGGCCATCCAATATTACTTAGAAGCTATCTAACTAGTGTTGGGTTATTGGTTGTTATAAAACACTATCTCCCACATCAGATGTAGTTTTGAAGCATCCTTTGGGAATAATTACATATAATCCTCCATGACTGAAGGAATATAGATTCCTGATGATCCTACTATACCAACATATTTACATTATAACTAATATATTATGGCATGTATCCTCTTATTCATTTAACCCACTTATCTCTCTATGACATCTCTCCCAACCATACGGTTTAATCTCATCCCATCAGTGCGAAGACATATGAATCATCACCAATGATAGTCAATATGGGATGGAATAATGGATAACTAATCCATACCCATGATGAAATTAAATGTTTCCATATTGTTGAAAAAAAGGTACAAAGTAATCCTTTCTCCACCAAGGGAGAACTTTCTCTATCTGGAGATAATGGATACAGTAGAATTGTTCCATTTGGTATAAAAATGATGAAGTCTCTAAGGAAAATCCTTTATAAGGATCTCCAGGTCTCACACAAATAATATAGAAAGATGACTATAACATGGGTAAATTAATACTAATTAAAGAGTATAATAAACACATATGGCACATCTAATCATCTCATGTGTCATTGGGTCCTAACCATTGATATACTTCATTTGTCAGTAGACTAGGTTTCTATATCACTGAGCCTAATGTGGGTCTCCTAAGTGCGGTGGTGGAAGGATATAATTTCATTTTCCACAACCCATAGGTCTTAATTATCCTCTTCTAGATCCTCCTCTATATGGGCCTTCCATCCCTCTCTTGGGAGATCCGTGGTCAAATCGCAGCCTCTGTTGTGGTGGTCCATCAGCTACCATACAAAAATCCTCGACACACCTGGTAGGGTAGTCACATTATATGTGACATTTTAGGGAAAAAACATAGTTGTGGACATATCTAGGATTCCATAGTCCTTTGCACTATCCATTTTCTACATGACTGTGTATTTGAGTCTACTCATGATAGTAATTCATGGCCATAGATCCTACAAACTAGAACCTGCTATCTATTACAGACAACTAAGCTTTGTGATACCCAATTCCCACTCCTGATACCAGGCATCCATATGATAGAAATATATCTATCACTAGTTCCTTCTCTAACACCCTATCCTAGGTGTTAATGTAGAATGAAAACACAATGGAACATATCTATCTACAAAATCCCTACTCAAACATCTGTACTCGGAAGTATCCATTGTGAATCATGTATAAGGGGTATCATGTAAGTTGTAAGAACCTTTAATCATACAAAACCACTATCATCCCTCTCTTTTTTATCTCCCGAAGCTCCGAAATCTAAACTTAGAAAAAATAGTAGGGGTATTAATCCTCATGCAACTACAACTAAAGGTAGGGGTAGAAAAAATTCCAATCATCACGCATCTATGTAACAAGACTCCACTAGTGCCCATATCCAATGTGGAATAGTCTTGATTAAAGTAAATACACCAAATATTTTTGTGTCCATATGACTATGAAAACACATACCACCAAATATAGTAGATCCTCCGCTTCTTATGGATTAGGCTCGGCATGGAACCTCATAGGTATCTAGCACTGGAACTCATTGAGGGGAATTATCTGGAACACATCCTCATCCTACCCCACTGATATGATATTCTAATACATTAGCTTTGTTGTTTCTACTTATCGACTTGAAGGAAGGATAATTTGGGATGCACCCTAAACTGAGGCCTCATCGCTCTTCATATCATCATCTTGATCTGTAACTACTATACTAGTTAGATACCACAAAAAGGAATCCTAAAATTCTAATCAAGATATACCACACCAAATAAGAATTTTTATACATATCAATGGGATGATGTATCAATAAGGTTATTCAAATACTCAATCCTATATGATGCATGTTCCATTGATCCCTACAACCAATGTCTCAGTGTCCTGAGTCAAAAAATATGTAGTCAATTTCCTGGTGACTAGACATGTTGGCCTCCCATAACATCACTAGATTTCTTGGACTGAGATCCACACACAAGGAAATACAATAGATTTTCATTTAATTTAAACCAAATACACATTTAGGGATTACATGAAACAACAAATAAAATAATGAACTACTCTGATACCAATATTCCATAACCAGACCATATTTGGGGCTCGAGCTGCAACTACCCCACACCCACATCAATAGGCCAGGGGTGGCGAAAAGCACCGACAAAAATATCCTAAATGAGATGGCATTGAATATGTACACTTTTTCACACACCCAAACACCTCAATTAATATTTTTAAAGGAATATTAAATAAAATTATTCATCATATATAATAAAAACCAAGCTTGAAAACTCAAAAATTTTTACAAGATTATGATAGTGAAAACTAAAAAGTAAAGGGGGAAGATACACTCCTTAGAAAAAAGATATCCCAACCTGGAAAAATATGACGGTAAAATATTGGTATTTCCCACCCTCTAATCTCTAATATGTTAAAACTATAAGTGGTCCAAAATACCAAGTATTCCTAAGAACCTATTTAGTTACCGCCATCCTATCTATCATCTACATAATAAATAACTAGTTTGGGAAAAACCATGTTGTGGTGTGTATATGGATACCTAATAGGATTCCCCAAAATTGGATAGGGGAGTAGTGAGGGACCCAATTGGAATGGAAAGACTGTAAACATTAAATAGTGAATAAATCAACCTAAATAATGAGAAAGTAACCTCATTGAAACACTAGAGGCTCACCATGTTGCATATATGGACAACACGTCAAGTCTTCATCACCCGAAGTAAGAGAGTATCCACATCCATCCATGAGGTTCTCAACACAGAGATACGGGGGACTGCCCCAGTTGTCTTAATAATGCATGTAAGGAAAGTAACCAAATAAAAAGGTATGTATATATATATAGATATATATATATATATATATATATTTGATCAATAAAAATAATTCAAAACAAGAGAGAAATGGGATCTCTATATGACAGGCCAGTCCCAAAAAATGGACTCCAATAGTTCAAAAAATGAAACAATAATGTGCAATATCTCTAGAAACATACTAGAATAAAAGATCCAAGTCAATTTGTACCTCTTCACTATACCACACATTCTAAGGGAAATAATCTATAGTTAACGAAATCATTCCCTTATACAACAAGATGTCCACACACACTGGATAAACAGAGGACCCATACATTTTCAGTATAGGAAGGTTTCACTATATTAGTAGATTGAGGACCCTTACCTTCCCAGAAGGAGGGTTCCACTCTGATTCTAGAGTACCCATGCCTTGACTCCACTGGCGGTTTCTACTCTGATAGAAAAAAAATACACATTCCCTACACAGTTCGAAGGTTCTACTATGATATTAAATAGATCACCCTTCCCTTCCCAATACGAGGGTTCCACTATGATAGTCGATAGAGGAACCATGCCCTACCTAGAAGGGGGTTCCACTCAAATGATATATGTCCAATGCCATGACTCTGCAAGAGGGTTCCACATTGATAGAAAATAGAGGGCCAATTATCATCCTAGCTGTAGGGATCCAATATAAAATATGGGGGACTCATTATCTATCCTAGAAGGTGGGTTACACTCTAAAAATCAATTTTGATCCTATTTCATCACTTCCATCATCATACATCACCTAAATAAGCACCAATCTTGAATCATCTCTATCATATCTCAAAATCCATAACATAGGGAATCATTATGTTTTATATGGAAAAGCACTCTCGATAGGATACTCGTTTTACAAAATTTGAGTCCAAAAGAAATAGATAAGAGGGATTAATGTTTCCTCAAAATAAACCAAGGGTCACAAGATGTGTGAGGGGACAGACACATCATGTGGTACAACTACATTTCATGGTAGTGTCCTTATAGAAATATATCCCACCAACCCTCTAAAACTACATGGTGTTTAAGGATTCCACATGTTGTGTCCTAACATTGAGGGTCCCTACCCATGAACCACAGTTGTGTCCATGTATTGTCACGTAGGTTCATTTACATGTGCTATACAACACAAATAAACCACTCAGGGAAGGGTTAGATGGTGTGTTGGAGGGAGTATTTCCATTTCATCATTTTAATTCTCCAAAACCCTATACACCATAGCATAGCGGCTACATGCCATTTTCTCATCGAATTACAAGACATGTAGACAAGTTTTTTTCACAAACACATGTATCTAATCTCTATGTGCTATATCTGATCACCCAAACTTCCCTTCCAAATTCATTTCTTCCCAAATAAATGAATGATGTTTCACTAGATTATTATTTCGATCTCTCTAGTGGCCAAAATTAAAATCTTCCTCATTTCTGTGGAAACCTATATGCACCACCATACCTCTCCTCAATCAAGTCACATCCATCAGTCTTAAATATCACATTCATGAGAATAAGATCATATAATTATAAATTTCAATCCTAAATATACCCTTTATTTCCAAACCCCTCATTTCTTGTAAAATTGTGGTAGATAAAGGGGTTTGATCAGGCATGGTTCTGCCTGATAATGTCGAATCACAACCTCAAGGCCCTTCAATGAAAAAACTTGAAGTAGTTTAAAGAGAAATAAAAAATAACCATGTTTTTCTGTCATTCCAAGATTTCCTATTAAATTACATTGAATTAAGATCTCCAGGTCCAGAGAAAAATAATTTAATGAAAAAATTAATTCATTACGTGGGCACATTCAAGGTTTAAAAATTAAAACATATCATATAAGGATTTTCAAGACTCATAAATTTACTCTTCGAGAGAATAATACACAATTTGAGTATTCTTACATATATAATGGATCATTATCATCGAATAATGTGATTTCCAATAAATTTAAGGATTCCTTTCCTTTTTTATGCCATGATCTTGTAGGATCCATTGATTCGTCTTTGTCGAATGTGATTCACCAATGAAAGGAGGTGGAATGATCTACAGTCCTCAAAGGGATTAAAAATATAACCATATAAAATTAATATAATATTCATTTTATTTAGGTAATTAATTTAATTAATTTAATGACTTATTTCATTTAATAATTTAATTAATTCATTAATCATACTGCTAAGGGATGAAAAGTCTAAACGCCCTGCGTTAGCCTCTTTTATGTTGAACCAAGGGTAAAAAATGTGTTATAGACTAAAATGAGGTCTTATAATTTTGATATGACATTATATTAATGAGATATCAAATTTTCATTATGAAACATCATTCATGTAATATAAATTATTTTTATCGTTTTTATAAAACTAATTCTGGGCACAATGGGCCTAGGAATTGCATATCGTCTTAGTACCTGGATCTGAAAATATATTTAGAAATATTTTGGAGTATTACAACCAAAAAACTAGGTATCTATATTGATATAAAAAACCCATGTAAATAAATTTTTTATACAAAATATAAAAATATATATCATGGATATTTTTATTTTTTACCCTTGAAATAGAATAATTATCATTAAATATGGAAATAACTTCAGGAATTAAACTGATTGATAATGAAAAAAGGAATCACAATATAATTGAATAAACAAATAATAACATGGGTTGAAAAAATAATCATATCTCTATTATAAGAATATCTCTTTTAAAGCTAAAGAAAACAAAATCATGAAAAGTCAATTTTGAAATCATTTTTTATTCAACACTTTAAAATCTGAAGAAATGAGTCTATTTTGAAATGTATCATTTGTTTTAATGAAAATTTAAATAAAATGAGTCATGGAAATGGTATTGGTTCAAAAACTATTATTTCATGAACATAAAAAAATTAGAGGTATTATCCTAGAAACTCTATTTTTAAATAAGAAATTGTATAACTCAAATAAAGTAATTTTAGTTCCCAAGTCCCTTAACATTACCCTAGATTTCTACATAAGTGATTTGTACTCTGGTATCATAAATATAAACATCCTAATTACCCAGTGTATAACCTTACTCATTGGTATTTCTATTCATACTCTCCATAAATAAAAATTCTCTTCCTGAATTATATATTCATATAATATTGTCAACATCGGGTGTTAACAGTCATGACCATATTGAACTATGATTCATAAAGTAGTGTGAATAATATATTTTCTCCCAAACAAAATAATTTAAAACTCATTAATGGAACAATAATTGATGTTTATTGATGGATTATAATGTCATAAATCCATTACATTGTATTTTTACCATATTTCATGGAATCAATATAGAAAATGAACTAGTTTTGGGTTATTTATCGATATTGAAATATTAACTTATAATAATATTTAATTTTTATATTATATAAAATAACTATATAAATTTTATATATTACTTATATATATGATATATACTCAACAACTATAAATTAAATCCATATATGTTTGTAATTAAAGGAAACAGATCTAGGATTATTTATTGAGGTCATAGTCTACAACAAGCTTGGTCGGCATTTCGGTTACCAAAAAATGAGAGGGTTGATGGTTAATATAATGTGATAATTTTAGATTCATAAAATAATATATAAATAATATTTATTTAGGAATAAAATCATTAAGACTACCCAAGAGATTTGGTGATGAAAAAAAAGCATTACATTGTGGAGGTTGTAATTCTTGTACACATAAAAATGAATATTGTTATTTTTCTTAATTGATGGAAGGTAACAAATAATTATTTTAACATTATTATAATGTCTTATAAAAACACTAATGATTCTAATGTTATTATTATACTATTGTTACAATCAGTTTAGAAAATTTGGAATATGAATGAAACGTTAAGAAAGATGTGATGCCTATGTTGGGACCCTGAGCATCCTCTTGCTGAAGACCATAGAATTTTGGAACAAATGGGTAATTATTTATGGCCATTAAATTAAGGTCTTCTTAAGGAAATCATGTAGAGGATGGTTCATTTGGATTTCAATGGAATTTTAACATATTAAAAGAAGATTAAAATGGTGGAAGTAGCATCCTTTTATAATAACAGAAAAGGAAAATTTTGGAATGAAATGTGGAAAATGTTGTGTATTTGAGAATATAAAGTCACATATCTTCTCAAAAAATTATTTGATAACATCTTTTTAACTTGGTGTGACCATATCCCTATAGGAAAATATCTTTTTACGATTTTTACTTGTTTTCTGGGGATTGTTTTTGTACAAGGTAAATAATTTTGATAAAAAAATTAAAAGTGACTACATTACTTAATTTTATCCTTTCTATATTAAATTTTAAAATATTTTTATGATATGAAATTTCTACATGTTTTGAATTGTTTGTTTGAAATTAAACACACAAAATTTTGTAAAAATAGTTTTTAGTAAAATGATGTTTTCTAAATTTGACATTTTATATAAGATAAAATTATAATAATTAATAAATTTATTAAAAACATTTCTTTATAATAAATTTAATCAATGTTATGAGGATTTACTATTATTCCACTATACAATCTCTCCTTGAAAATAATTTATTCATGGAGAAGACAAAAAGAAATATTTATTAATCTAATGTTTTTATTTAGTTATATAAATAATGGAAATAATATTTATAAGCCCACTTAATATACTAATATTCATAATTTTATTCTACAAATACATATTTAATTATTTAATATATTTTTATAACATTTAGTATACTCTAAAATTGCGTGAAAGTAATAAAAATTGTTTTTTTTCATAAAACTGTATTTTCTGATAAGAAATCAATATATTTAAAAAATATATAAAATCCATTATAACTCAATATTCCTAAGGGTTGTTTAAAAATTAATTTTGATTTATAATATTCTCCTTTTAATCCTTTTTAAATCCATTTTCTCAAATAATGTACAATATAATGAAAGTAAATTTTATTTGATAAAACATTTTTCTATATTAACTCTTATTAATTATTTATCTGTTATAGATAGTAGATTTTATTTGTTCACTATCATATTTATTATTATAAAATTATTAATAATGTCCTTATAAAATGTTATATTTTTTTATGTTATGGGTAATGTGTAACAAAAGTTATTGAATATTGTATTCATTTAAAAAAGAAATACTCGGGTCCTTACATTCAAACCCATATAAAAGAATTTTATCCATAGACATTGACTACAAGGATGGAAACCAGTGAAGGTATTTTTTTTCTCATCATATCCTTAGGTTCGCACATTGACTCTTAAAACTTATTTATTCTCTATAGAACATTGACAATATTAATGGCCATTATTTGAAGAATTGGATTTGTTTGATCCTATAACTCCACATTTCATTCTTCATATTAGAAGTCATGTTCTACTTCCAAAATTTATATATTTATCACATCTGAGGGATCTGATATATATATATATACACATAATAATAATAAATGATACATGGATGAAATCATGCACATGGGATATGTGAGCATTGATTTGTTAAGTGATATTGTATAAATCTAACATTATCACAAATCTGAAAAGGACATATTTACCTAGGAATTGGTTTCCTTGTCCTCTTAAATTTCATGAACTATTTCAAAGAATACATTCTGAGAAATCTTAAATGGACCAATGTACATGGGAATCAGTTTCCCTGTCATCCTAAATGTCACGAAATATTTCAACTATGATATTCGGAGAAATGACATGTAACCAACATGAATCCCTATAAATTTTAGAAGATTAATTTCATAACTCTACTACCAACATTGTTAAGAATTCATTTTTCACTAAATATTTTTATCCTTCCCCATATTTTCATGGAAAATTTCTAGACCAATAATGTCCTGACCCATCCCCTGGGGCCCGTGATGTGGCTACCCTAATCCCGCCTCCTGAAGGCCAGTGACTGGAGACTAGAACCGAAGGCATAAAACTATGATTTGGAGGAATTATATTATATAATTATACTCACACACATTCCCAACCAAGTCCCAACTCACAAAAGGGAAACAACATACCACTGAATAAACTAATTGCATGTATAGCTGAAAGAAAGTTGGCAAGAATACAAACCCTATAAAAAGTACTGAAAACCGTAAGGTACAAAAAGTGATCTAATGGAAATATTCAGTAAACCCCACATGATCATGAGATTAGTGATTATAATGGAAGCCGAAGTATTACATCTTGTCTTCCTGGTCCTACTGGTCCCTGCTTGGTCCTAGGCCGCCAAGTCCACCACCGTAGCGTTCGTCTGTCCCATCTCTCTGAGCACCCCTATTGAAATGTCGGTCATCCGCACCATACACAACATGTGCGGGTGAAGCCTGTGTAGGGGTGAGTAACACAATACTCAGTTGGGTCCCAAAAAAATAACACACATAAATTCCTCAATGTAAATCGTGAAACACAAGACAACTCACAAGAGGTATTTTCAAGGACAGTAACAGTGGCATCATCAGTCACAAACACCGAACTCCTAGACCATTGGATAACTCTTCCACTACCGAGTAAAGTGGGCATGTTAGGTCACACAGAGCTTCTTTCCACTAACCTTGAACTAATGTGTTACTAATCCATGATTTGTATCTTGGGTATGTCGGGTCACACAGAGGTGCACCCCATTGTGGGCATGCCGGATCACACAGAGCAGCTTCCCATTTGGGCTGAACTGAGGTACTCATCATGTCAATTACCATAGGTATTTAGGGTCACATAGAGCCACTCCCCACTGTGGGGATGTTGGGTCATAGAGATCCGCTTCCCAAAGGGCCATCATCGAGCAGTCTTCAGGTCTCAGCCAACCGAAGCGTTTTGTATGTAGCGTGCTTGAGATAAGATATCATAAAGTCATTAGCCACTTCTTAGCATCCATTATGGTCACCAAAAAGTATTCTGAAAGATATGCTTCCTTGAGAAGGTACAAATTCCGCAAACGGCTTGTCAATCAGACATACAGTTTTCCAGATACAGGCATTTTAATAACCAGGGTGCCAGTTGAGATGGGGCCCAGTCTGAACCAGTCGGACTGACCCGACCAACCTAGCTCGGGGGTTCCACATACCTCTATTCATTCTGCTAGACCCTACAAGACCTAGTCTGGGTTGGGGTTGGTCGGGTTTGGCTTGGTCAGTGGGCCAGGCCTAATATTCCACACTAGACCCAGCCTAGTTGGCAGAGGGTCTAGCTTGTTGTGTCGCCGAGCGACCCAGTATAGTCCGGCCTGGCCCAATGTGGTATAGGTCAGGCCCACTAGTATGGATCTAGAACACTAGGATTGAGTTCAGTCTGCTGGGAAGACCAATGGGAGGGGGGGGGGGGGGGTCCGACCCACTGGTCTAAAAACAAGCCGCGTTAGTGGCCGATGGTGTGCGCCTAGGATGTGGCAGACCACCGCATCCCTCCCTGTCCGAGTGCGGCCCACAAGGAGTGGGCTTCACCTTTACGTTCCCACGGCCGGTGACAACCGACTTCCCTCCACATCACCAGCAGAATCAGTCTGCAGGTTAACCCCTATTAACACGGCATCGTGCTAGCGACGTGGGTCTCGATCACTATGGCCCGATCATCTGTGGCTTCATCCACACCAACACGCCACTCCACCTAGCCACCAGCATGACCGATATACTGCTCATACAATCCAGCATGTGGTTGGTGTGGATCACTGCTTCCGACATCCAATGTGCTGGTAGATCATTCGGCGGACCAACGGACGCACTTAGGTGGTATATTCATTTCGCTACCTACTATTTTGGCCTCTAGGGAGAATCATATTTACCATGAAGACCTTAAAGCCTCCTTGTCATTGATTCATAAAAACCTTCACCATGAGCAGAGAAATAGAGTGGTCCGGCCCTTTGTTCGGGTCGGCCTGCACCCTCCACGTTAGAATGTTTAAATATGGGGGAGGTTTGGGGAGTCTCTGTTCAACTGTTACATTCCATTATTTGAACCCCGAATATAAAACCATATGAATGAATCACCCACCTGCATAAATGCATGAATCACAGGTCAACCATTAGTGGTTTGACTCATGTTCTTCGTTTCTAGAAATGGATGGGGTAGAACAAAAAATCAAAAACCCTAACTCTTTGATGTTTGTTGTCGTGCGTTCTTCCTCTATGGGTTAAGATGTTGACGCCGTTTCTCGACTCTGATTGTCGAAAGGAATGACGAAGAAGATGATGTTCCACTAGAGTTATTTGTTCCCTACTGGGGTGGATGTCTGACAGACGTTCTCCAGAGAATCCTTCAGATTTTTAATCCTTATTTACCCAGCACGATGAACTATTAATATGTCCACACTGTAACATTCCCATTACGACTCAACTTTTCATCGTTACACTGTTTTATTTAAGAAACATCATCATTGTTACACATCATTAAAGCATCATTATGCAACATGTGTAACGAGACATTAATGATCCTCATTGGTGTACATCGTCTTCGTCCTTCAGTGTTGTCATCCGCAACTTAAAAGTGAGAAATAAAATAAATTAAATCTTTTAAATCGTTTTATTATTTTTCATAAAATGTCTGAAAAATAAATTTTCCACTATGCCCTTATTGTCCGATGTTTTATCATTTCTAGGAGAATTATAGCATTCTGAATTCAACAGTGCCCTAAGATTTTTTATCTAAGAAACTGTTCAAAATATATAAAATCTCACAAACACATTTGCTGAACATACCATAAAAAAGGTTCAAAATTTCGTTTTTTGCTATTTAGAAATCGGATTTATGTGCCGTCAAATTTCGCGGTCTGGAAATAATTATATATAAATAAAAAAATTACATGGAAATTCCCAGACTTTACTATCTCCTTACCTTAGGGATTGACGTCCCCAAAATCCAAAACAACAACTAAACAAAATTATTGGGGTACTGAGCATGAATATGAGAATTCCGCTCCCTTGTGCTCTCCTAGATATTCCTATTCTTCCATCAACCGAACACTAAAGGAATCGACCATTCGCATAGTAACCACTCTTTTCTATCCTCTTTCTCCACTAAAAACTCCACAAACGTCACCCCATCGTCAATGTCCAACTCACCCCTATCAATGACGTGTGATGGATCATGCACATACCTCTTCATCTATGACACATGGGAATCATCATGCACCCGATGCATCTATGGGGGGAGAGTTAGGCAGTATGCCACCTCGCCAACTCTACTCATGATCTGAAAAGGTTAATGAACCTTTGAGATAGCTTACAACCCCGGGAAAATATCCAAAATCCTCATTAGGGTGAGACCTAAATGAATACATGATCTCCCTCCTCGTACTCCAGGGGGCTCCATATTTTGGTGGAATAAGACTTTTTACTACTTTGTTCAGTCCTCATCCACTCTTGGATGCTCTACACCTTCTTGGTGGTAGCCGGTACTAACTCTGGAACCATGATTGTCGACTCCCCTGGGGCTGTCCAACATATGGGTGATCTGTAAGGCCGCCTATACAATGCCTCAAACGGTTCCATGCTAATGGTGGAGTTAAATTTGTTGTTTTATACAAACTCCACCAGTGGCAGGTGGTCCTTCCAACTATGACCAAAGTCAAGGATGTAAGCACGAAGAATGTCCTCCATGTTATGTATGGTCTTCTCCATCTGACCATTTGTCTGGTGATGAAAAGTTGTGCTCATGCATAGTTGTGTCCCGAACACCTCCTATAATCCCTTCCACTACCAATATTTAAAGCCTGCATCACAATATAAGATGATCGCTGAAGGCACCCTGTGAAGCCGCACGTTCAACTAGACGTAATGGCATCCCAAGACCTCTACCTTTCCGAGCTCCCTAATGGGTAAGAAGTGAGCCGACTTGGTGAGACATTCAACGATCACCCAAATAGATTCACAAAATCTAGAAGTATGTAGTAAACCCATCAAGAAGTCCATCGTGATACCATCTCATTTCCACTCCAGTACCCTGAGTGGCTGAGTCACATCTTCCAAAACCTGGTGCACGACCTACAATTGATGATAAGTGAGGCATCATGAAACGTACCCGGACACTACTTTCTTCAACCCCGACCACATGTACTGACATCGAAGGTCCTAGTACATCTCTTCCACTCTATGATGTACCCCTAGAGGGTATGTATGGAACTCCATCAACACCTACTCCCACAATGAAAATGGTACAAAGGTGCACCCTTTGAAAATAATGACATGCCCCCCACTTATTGAAAATCCATCATGATATTATCCTGAGGATATCTCAGCACGTCGGTCCTCATAGTAAACATCCCTGAGTTCTGCCTCCCTGACTCATTGTATGAGTGTGGGATTAACATCCATCGACTGGAGGTAAAAAGCTTCACCATCATCCACGAGGGAAACCTTCATCACAGCTAACCAATCTGTCTCCTCACTCAGCAGCTGCAACCTAGTCTTCATGCTGATAATGTCTGCCACCACATTCCATGTTCTATGAGTATACATTATCTCGAAATCATAGTCCTAGAGGAACTCTAGTAATCAAAATTATCTCAGGTTCAGGACCTTTTGGGAGAAGATATACCGGAGAATCTTGTGGTCGGAGTGTACTGTAAATCGTTCCCTGATCAATTAGTACCACCACATATTCATGTTAATGACCACCATTGCTAACTCCAGGTCATGGGTTGTGTAGTTTTTATCATGTTATCTCAAATTTCATGAGTCATAGGTCATCACCTCTTTATCCTACATCAGGACACAATCATGCCCGGTCTCTGATGTGTACCAGTAAAATACATACCCAATGCCCACCTCTGGTAGTCTCTAGATTGGGGCACTAGTCTGTCATCGACTCAGCTCCTGGAAAATATGCTGGCAGTTCTCCATCCACATGAATGGTTCTCCCATTTTTTCAATGAAGATAAGGGGTTTTCTACGCTAGAAAAGTGGGGCATGAACCTTAGATAGTAATGAACCAACCCCAAGAATGAATGTATCTCAGTCATGCTTCTCCTTGGCTCCCATGTAATCACTGCCTCTAACATTGAAAGATCTACTAAAACAAAAGCCTTTGAGATGAATTGTCATTATAAATAGACCTCCCGAATCCAAAAATAACACTTTGAGAGCATACCCTAATGTTGGTGCTCTCAGAGTGCATCCAGGACTATCTATAGGTGGACAACATGCTCCTCCTCTGAAGCTGAGTACACCAAGATGTCATCGATGAAGACCATTATGAAATAGTTGAGGTAGGTCTAGAAGATCCTATTTTTGTGGCCCATGAACACTGTTTGAGTGTTGGTCATGCTAAAGGGCATCACCAGGAACTCATAGTGGCTGCACCGGCACCGGTAGGCTGTCTTTGGTACATCCTCGTCTCGTACCCAATGTTGGTGATAGCCTGATTTGAGGTCTATATTTGAGAAAAAAATTTCTCCCTTATACTAGTCGAAGAGGTCATGAATCCTCTGTAGTGGGTACATGTTCATCAAGATAACCTAGTTCAGGTGCCGGAAGTCCAAGCACAACCTCAAACTCGCATCTGCCTTCTTGGTAAACAGCATCGACGCTACCCATGGTGAAACACTGGGCCTTAGGAACTTTTTCTCCTACTATTCCTCCAGCTATACCCTCAACTAGAGAATCTATCTAGGATCTATTCGATACGCTGGTGTGGATATCGGTGCCATCCCGGTGTATAGGTTGATAAAGAAGTCTACCTATGTACAAGGAGGTAGCCCTGAAACCTCATCAAGAAAAACATCCTCATACTCATCCACCACTGTAAGAAAAATTGGATTCCACTACGCCACTGCATCAAGGGTGAGGCTGGCCATGTGGTGAGTGCTCGGCTGCACCCTCCTTCGGGAGAGTCCGTCCTGCACTGCAAGGGTTTCCTTCTCGCTTGTTAAATAAAAACCTAGTCCCATCTATGTGGACATACACTACCATAGGCTTAAAATGGTTTCTCTAAGCACAAATTGTAGATAACCAATCAACAACCAATATGACATCATAATACCTCGACGCTGCTAATAGGAGATCCCAGTCAAAGCTCTAACCTCCTACAGTAAGCTCACACTTCTAAAAACAGTGTTCAATCATCAAGTCATCTTCTGTAGAAGTCTCTAACTATAATGATTGAGCCAATGACTCCACTAGATTCCTCGATCTTCGAACGAGTTCCATGGAATGGAAGGAGTGAATTGAAAATATGTCTATAATTACTGCATCTTGGGTCAAGAATACACAGATCGTACCTCAGATCATCTTTGGAGCATTGTGGTTGTAATGTTCTGCTTCTTGAAACTGAGCTCGCCCATATCTTCCTACTTCCTGTGGTCGGGAAAGGACCACTTGGTGGTGGTGGTAGTAAAAACATGAACCTTCACCCACCTCTTACCACTTGGAAAGCTCCCCTAGCATGTCCACCGCCCTTCAGACCTCTTTTCTCAAACCATTTCCACTACCTTGACGGTCCCTTGACTGTCTACAAGTCATCTGTAAGACGGGTCGGGCAGTCAGGTTCCATGTGTCCCTACCCATCGCATGAATAGAACTACCTAGATCCCTATTGAGTCCCTTTGGATTGGGAACCCCGCACCACAAACCCTAAATCCTAGTGTCGTCCTCTGAAAGGCATAGCCCGCTTGGGCCCATGTGTCTACTATCTGTTTCCTTTCGAAGACTCCACCGCCTAGGGTTTGCCAGTAGATCTAGTTACGGGCGCCTACTCCTCCTAGAGACTATCCATCAGAACGGCTCGCTTCAGCACCCCATCATAGGTTGGGATGCTGAGAGACACCATTGTTTCCCTGACATCCCCCCTGAGTCCCTGCTCAAAGACTCGATCCCAAAAGAAAGGGTCTCACACCATATTTGGGGAGTAGCAGGAAATCTTTTTGAACCTTTCCAAGAACTCGGCCACCGTCATGTTGTCCCACTGTTGGTGAATAAGCACCTGGATATGTATAGAGAACATGTTCATAGGAAACAAATCCTACTGAAACAGCCTCTCGAAGCCATCCCAAGTGAGGGTCACCACATCATGAGTCTGGATGGTCAAGATCCACTATCTCCCTATCAATCCCGGTTGAATGATCTCTTCCAGGATCTCTATTTGGTCAGGAGGTGTCCTCACTAAGAGGTAGACCCATATCAGACCCTCTAGCCAGTCCTTAGTGACCTGAGGATTTGTCTATCCCATGAACCTCGGAGGTCTCTCTCTCTAAAACTCATGTAGAGAACTGGACCTATGAATGCCCTCTACTAGAATATCTGGTAGTTGATGATGACAATCATGTGGTGGTATCATTGGTTCACTACCCGGTGGGGCCATCTCTAGAACAGGTCCCTGAATGGATGCCTCGTCGATAGGTGGGATATCCTCACAACCTTGTATTGGGATCCTGGATGGTCGTCCATGTGGATGCATCCTGAGATAGATCTACATGTACCATGGTTAGAAGGTTATACCAGGTGAGTAGACTCTTGTTCGAAAATAAGGATAAACTTATTCAACTAGTGTTTTCATGTATGTGAACGAAAACAGAATTCAAGGTCCTTATGTATGGATACGTTGGCCGCTGCACGAAAAATGGACTCCTGGAATTTGAAAGTCGAACTCGCAACACTTAACAATGTTTCCTAAAAAAAATTAGACTCCCAGTATTCTAGGGGAATTGACCTCCCTCTGCTACCACTTTTTTAAGACCCGTCCCTCGGTTCTCGTGTCGTGACTACCTTAATCCTGTCTTCTGAAGGCCAAGGGATGTCGACTAGTGCCGAAGGCGTCAACCTGAAAGTGGGAGCCATTATTTTGGACACCTATACACACACACATGCCCAACCAAGTCCCAAATCACAATAGTGAAACAACATACCATTGAATAAACTGAGTGCAATTACAGTTGAAAGAAAGTGGGCCAGAATACAAACCTATAAAAAGTAATGAAAATTGAAAGGTACAAAAAGTTCTATAATGGGAATATTTAGTAAACCCCACCTGATCGCGGGAGTAGTGAATCTACTAAAATACGAAGTAATACGTCATGTCTGCTCAGTCCTACTAGGCCCCGCCTGGTCCTAGGCCACCAAGTCCTCCGTCATAGAGTTCGTCTGTCCCATATCCCTGAGCACCCCTTTCAAAACGTCGGTCGCCTATATCAAGCAACACATGTGTGAGAAAAGCCCATGAAGGGATGAGTAACATAGTACATAGTTGGGAACCCGAAACAAAAAAGAATGATCACCCAAAATTCCTCAACGTAAAGCATGAAACACAAGACAAATCACACTAGGTATTTTCTAGGGTAGTAATAGTAGTATCGTCAGTCACAAACATTGAACTCCTCAACCACTGGAGAACTCTTCCCCTATTGATTACAGTGGGCCTTCCGGGTCACACAGGTCCTCTTCCCACTAAACCTGAACTACTATGGTAGTCATCACTGATAAGTACCATGTGTACTATGGGTTACATAGAGCCACTCCCCACCGTGGGCATACCCAGTCACACAGAGCCGCTTCCCACCTTGGACGAATTGAGGTTATCCTCCTATCGAGTACCATGGTTATACCAGGTCACATGAGCCTCTTCCCCCCATAGGCATGCAAATTGACACAGATATGCTTCCCACTAGGCCATCGTCGAGCAGTTTTCACATCTAGCCCGGCGTAGGGTTCCGTATGTAGCGAGCTTGGGAGAACCACTCATCAGGCCATTCATTAATTCTCGGAATCCATGAAAGAACAAAAAAACATCCCTAAAGATCTAACTCCTCGAGAAGGTCCCAACACCAAAAACATACCATCAGTCGGACACATGGTTTTCATGATACATGCATTTTAGAAACACAAGTATCGTTCGCGTGGGGGCTCGGTCTGAACCGGTCGGACCGACCTGGCCAACCAGGCTTGGGGGGTTCCACAAACCCTTGTTCATTCTGAAGGACCCAACTTGACCTAGTGTTGGTCGGGGTCATTATGTTTCATGCTAGCCAGTGGGATAGGCCCTTTAGGCCTCACTGGGCCTGGCCCGATTTGCAAAGGGTCCAGGCCACCAGGTCACCCGGTGAGTTGGTCTAGTCCGGGCTGACCCAAAGGGGTGTGGGTATGTCTCGCTAGCATAGTTCTGGAACGCCAGCTTGGGGTCCGACCTTTCGGTGATAGTCCAGCCCACTAGGCGTCTGTTCGGATAGCTGATCTTGGGTTTGTCCCACTGGGCAGCAGGACCGGCCCTGCCCAATGGGGGCACGACCCTCCGAGGGGGCGCGGCCCACTGGTCCGATGACCAGCCGCATTAGTAGTTGGTGGGGTGCACCTAGGACACGGAGGAATATCGTGTTCCTCCTTGTCTGAGCATGGAACATATGGATTGGGATGCTTAGTCATGAGCCCATGGTCTATGAAGAATGACCACCCTCCACGTCACCTGCGGACTTAGTCCATGGGTTGCCCCCAGGTCAACGCAATTCCATGCTCGCACCACAGGTCTCCTGCTCTGTGGCCCGATCGGCCACGACATTCACTACACCTATGTGCTGCCCAGGCGCACCCCTCAACCAGGACACCAACATGGCCAGTGGCCTGATCCTGCTATCCAACACGCAGTTGGCATGTGCTGCAACTACCACCGCATGTTTTTGTTACCCACATCGGTGCGCTGGTATATCCTTTGGGGGACCACCGAACACACTTCGGTGATTCGTTTCTCCCATCTCCTATAATTACGGAATCTGGGGAGCATCCTCTTTATCGTGAAGCCTTAGAATCTACCTTTCCACAGCTTCATTTTAAATGTTCACTATGAGTGCACAAACAGAGGGGTCTGGGCCTTTGTTAATGTCAGCTCTCACCCTCCACGTTAGAAGGATTAACGATGTGGGGGGTTTGGGGAGTCTCTATTCAATCGTAACATTCCAATATTTGAACCCCGAATATAAAACCCCAAAAATGATACACCCTCCCACATAAATGCACAAATCACAGGTTAACTTGTTCATATATCATTACGTGTTTTTCATTTCTAGAAATGGATATGGTAGAACAACCTATAAAAACCCCCAACCTCTTTGAAGTTCGTTGCCGCACATTCATCCCCGAGGTGTTAAGACATTGACATCACTTATTGGCTCCGATATTCGAAAGGCGTGACAATTTAGATGAAGTTCCTCCTGCATTCTTTGTTCTTTTTTGGGGTGGAAGTCCATCTGAGGTTTACCATAGAGTCCTCAAAATTTTTGATCCATATTTCCCCAGAGCATTAAACTATAAATAAGAGCATATCACCGTGTTTCCATTATAACCCAATGTCGTGTCATTAAGCTTTTTTATTTAAGAAAAATCATTGCTATTACGCATCATTAAATCATCGTTACGCTGTGAGTTTAACGAGCCATTAATGAGTGTCACTGATGTGCATATTTGCCGCCCTGCAGCATCGTCGTCCACATCTCAAAAGTGAGAAATAAAATAAAATAATTCTTTTAAATTAATTTATTATTTTTATTGAAAATTCCAAAAAACCACTCTTTTTCTCGGCCCCTACTGGCCAATGTTATGTCATTTCTAGGTGATTCGTGGCATTCTAAATTCAAAGGTGCCCTCTTATTTTTTATCCGAGCGACGATTAAAAATATAGAAAATACCAGTTGCATGTTTTATGAACATACTTTAAAAAAGTTCAAAATTCATTTTTGAGATCTTTGGGACATGGAAATACGTACTGTTGAATTTCACAGTCTCAAAATAATTTCATATATATAAAAAAAATTACACAAAAATTACAAGACGTTACATATAATCTTCCACTCTCCAACATTATCACATCATCTTGGAGTCTTATATCTATTCTCATATAGTGAATCTAATGGGGCCATCTAAATGTTTTATAGTAACTTTTATTATATGAGAACTCTACCAATAAGAGGTACTGATCCAAAGATACATGTTAATCCATATGACATGATATCAATATATCCATTACAGTTTTAGAATATTTCCCATACCAACCATTTTTTGGATGATATGAACTTTTAGAGATCAATAATTTCTCGAATGATTTCTAAAGAATTTTATATAACCGTGAGGTTAACCTCAAATCCTAATCATATATAATGTATAGTGGAACACCAAGTAGCATTACAACTTCCATTATATATAAATATAAGTGTGAGTTTTTCATTGGTGAAACCACATTCATGGAAATAAATTTCATTAACTATGTATGGTTATCAACTACAACCCATATACAATTGCATATTTTAGTTCTTTTGGGGTGTCCCACAATGAACCAATAATGAAGTTTTACTATTTACATATTGGTATGGTTCCCATTTATACATTACTTTATGATTATGAAATTATTCCATAACATGATAACATATCAAATATCGAGATATATATTCCATGATTTCCCACTTACAGTTGTTTCACCCTATGTTTTGCTTCAAATATTATTACATATTTGGGCCTCCAGAATACAATATGAATTGTGATCTATGGGAATCATACAAATTCCCTTTCTTTTGTTCTAGTGTAGATGTGATGCATATCAAGGTTCCAAACCATATAACCCCATGTTTATTGAAGTTGTCTATATAATATTTTCTACCTTCCATGTGGCTCAAAATCATTTTTTGGATTATTTAATCTTCACAAGAATGGATGGATTAGTAGTCACTTGGGTATGATAGGATTTATCTACACCCCTTCTGCCTTCAAGACTCATTATCTATGAATCCTTGATATTGGTTATTTTTCAATCCTCACCATGGATAGAGTAGCATGGTCTATTCTACATAGATCATTGGCCAACATGTTTATGTTTTCATGGTGTTAAATATTGAACCACAATAATCATTTAATAACTCTTTCAATATCCAATAGAACTTATTTAACCCATTTTATATGGAGACACATTTCTTGTCACTATGATCAATATATATATAAAATTTTTTTTCCCAAAAAGTGGTGGTGCTATATTTTCCATTAAAAGAACATCGTCGCTTAATCCAAATAAATAATGAGGAATTTTTAATCATGGGTTTTTAATTGGATGTAGGTATAATAGTTTTATTTTCATGTTTCATGAAGAATAATCCCATGGCTTTTGATTATACATGAAAATCATTTACTAAACATTCCCTACACTAAGGTAATATAAGAAAATATGAAGTGACCAACCTTTCTTAGGATCCATGAAACATTCCTCATATTCTTTATTCATAAGGAACTCAAATACTTTCCATGTTAATATTATTAATGTGTTTGTTATCCATGATAAATTCCACAAAAATCATTACTAATATATATATATCCTGAAATTACTATGGATAATAGACACAATTGTAGGACAATGTGATTTCTCAAAAACCCATGTCATTGACTGATCTACAGATAAAAAATTTCATGAATTGATATGGAACAAGAATTATACTTTTGTAGACATAACATACATTTTCATATTTTAGAATACAATATCCCCTTCCCTATGGTATTTAGAAAAATAATCAAGTGAAATAATCAAAATTCATTGATTTTAGAAAATATACGGATATCATCAAAATTGACTTTGAGAAATTGATACACGTAATCATTAAGGACTCTATTCATATGAGAAACGATGATATTAGGAAATTAGAAAGTCAATATGGTAATAATATAAAATCATAAGATACACACCTTTTCGGGAATGTTTTCAATAGAATAACCTTTCTATTTTGCTTCAATTGATAATATCTTGACCAGGGATGAATATTTGAGAATAATTGAGCTCTTATAAGTGTATGAAACATGTCCTAAATATGAGGTGTGTGCTAATTTTTTTTGAGATCACGATAATCAATACAGAGATGAAAGGAACTATATTTCTTCATTGCAATGAGGATTTGTACACCCCTTGGTGAATCACTAGGGTTTATAAAAACCATATCAACATTATCATTTAATTTATTCTTCATACAATATAAATAAATTATATACTTTTTATAAGGAGACTTTGAGATAAGAAAAACTCTAATAATTAATTTGATTTAGAACACAACATCACATTTATGTGGAAGACCAGACATTTCTTCACAAAATAAATCAATATAATCTCAAAAAATGGGAATGTTTTAATCATTTATTTTCTTTATAATAATATGAGTGGTTAACCCCTTTTGGGTATCAAGAACCATTTTATACAATTTTTTTCCAAAGAATGTGAACGATCATCCTTTCATTAATACTTGATTAAGAGATTATTGTGGATATGAAATGTGATTTTCTATTTCTCCTTAACTAGTATGATATTTATATATAGAAAACTAGTTTATACCCAAAACTATATCATACTCAGATAATTTGATATGAACATGATTTACTAGATGTACCCATCTACAGATATTTATTATAGTTGATTTTTAATACGTATATATGTATAATTTCCAAGTAGTTATTCTTAGAAAAAGAACTCCATTCAAAACTTCATTTGGAGAATTTTTGTTCTTGTTAAAAATATATAATATAAAATAATGATAAAATCCATATTTAAAAAATGAATTAATGTTTCTATAGTAGAAAATTATTTTACCATTCACCACTTCATTATTACGGTCTACCACTGTAGTAGTGATTGTATATACACTCCTCTACTCCTTTGGTTTGGGAGTCCTATAAAATTTATTATAATAATTAATAATATTAGTGTTAGGTTATTGGTTCACATAATGCATATAATACTATAGTTTTATGCAAAGAATGGACTGTAGAGAATCAGTTGGGTCCTTCTTCTCCCCTGTTGTGTTATTTTTCAGCATTCCATTACCTCAATAGTCATGAGATAAGTGACCTACTTTACTAAACATGTTACACATCAAATAATTAATAAGGAAATTAACTAGGTATTTCCACTATCAAATTTTCATGTAGTAAATTTACCTTTTTTATCACCATGAGAATCTTCATTTGGTTTTACGTGATACTCCATATTTCATTTTTATTCTCCAGAACCCAGTGTGGCTCTATTTCTATTTCAACCTAAATCACACACCGTACAAAATTCTCATAGATTCCAAAATCTCTTACTTTATTATAGTTTTAAATATGGGTTTTTATTCAACCATGTTTGTGATCAATCTTATTTACCATTTTAGAGATATAATCTAAGGAAAACCTTGTGATTATTGTTAATATTTCATTATAATATCCAATAGACTTGTCTACATTTATTTTTGATTCATGAAATTATCATTATATATTAGTTGTTAGAGTGGAAGGTAAATATTTATTATATAATATTACATATAAATATTCACACATTATAGAATATAATCCCACCTTTATATTATATTCCTAACAAGCTTCCCCAATTGGTCAGAATCACAATTTATATGATAGAAAATCAAACATAACTTCTCAATATACATGCATTGAAGGAAATGAAATATCATTTCCATAAAATTAATCCATTTATCAGAAATCAATGGGATTGAAGTCCAAATAATAGATTATGTAAATTTATTCATAAAATATTAAATAGTAGGATAAATAGTTGTTTGTACATATGGAAGATTCGTAATTTACATGTTATTTTTCGTATCATTATTGAGTTAATTGAGAATTTCTATGAGTTTTTGAACACCATTTACCTTATCATATGGATAATAAAACCATTTTAATCTAATTAAATAACTATCTCTATTCCTTATTATTCTAGAAAAATCATTGATAGAGAATGGTTTATGGTGAGGATTGAAAAATTCAAAAAAACATAATGTAGAAAATTGATTTCATAGAATATATAAAAAATAATGAGTATATTTTCCATATCAATGCCTTGTATTTAAATATAGGTTATACGTGATTATATCCAAACTATATTTTCCTTTAAAATTAAAATTAACATGAAAACCAAACTACTCATAATCATCTATAAAAGAAATGTGGATTAAAATTATGTCATTTCCAAGGACCATAAAACCTAGTGCGTAGTAAGGTCCCATTGAAGGTGAACCAGAATGATGGATGAGATATACTCAACCAACACTTTTCATAATTATCAACCATAGATGAATCATTTCTGAAACCACACCCGATTGAAGAATTTATCTAGGGATTTATTTCATTGAAAAGTACACTTCATTTTTTACTATTACATAAGATTTTCTCTTATATTTGTTCTTATATTAGTGGTTCCCACTAATGTTGTCTCATAATAGTCTCAAAAATAATTAAACCATGAATTTTATAGAAACTAATGTTCCTTAAACTAAACATATATAAATAATACATTTATTAAATGGATTTATTATTATATGTTGAAATAGTTTCATAATAGAAGGACCATAAGTCTTAGTGTCTTGGGGACTAGAGACATAAAAACACTCCTATAAAAAGATATGAACATCTATCAATAAAATAAATAAATTATTATAAATTCCATGTGTCACGACCCATCCTCGGGGCCCATGCCGTGACAACCCCAAGCCCTCCTTCCATAGGCCAGGGGCTGGCGACTAGCACCAAAGCGTAAATCCCGATAACTGGGAAGGCATTGCCTTTATAAAAGTAAACAAAACAACACAGAGTACAAGTGGAAGTAATACACTATGTAAAAAAGAAAGTGCAGAAAAGTAAATGGGCCAGAATAAAAACCGAACTGAAAGTATAGCTACAACTGAACGAAAGTACAGCAGAAAAGACAAGCAGCTGGAAGAATAGAAGCAGCTCCTAGGTCATCCACCTCGGATCCTACCTGAAGGGGAGGTACAGATAGCACAACTCTTGGATCATCCACCACGTATCCTACCTGAAGGGTTGGTACATATAGCCTCCACAATGCTCTCTCCCATCAACCTCTTCCGAGTATCGTCTCATCGTGAAGTCCACCTTAGGATACTGACTCTTCGTGAGGTCCACCTCCGGGTACCGTCCAGTCCTCGAACACTCGGCCTCTGTCAGCGCTGCCCGTCGTCTGGAACCAACACAACGTGGTGTGGGCATAAACCGTGCAGGGGTGAGTATATGATACTCAGTAGGGACCTTGAGACCCTCAAGGTCTCACTGAATCCAACAAAGATAACCCCAAAGAAGGATCTCAACAGATAACCCTTACTTAGGTATAAGCCCATACTTATACCTATGTTATCAAGTAACCCATCTCAATCATGAGGAAACAAAAAGGTTATGAAATGAAAGGATAACCACTACCTAGGTATATGCCCATACATATAACTAAGTTATCATGTGAACCATCTCAATCATGAGGTAAACACAAAGGTCATAGACTCAGCTCAAACCAGGATTTTCATTATCGAAACCGTATCTGCTGAAGAGCTCAGTCTTTGATGAGTACAGTGATCTTGTCACGTCTCCGAGGTACTGATCACTAACATAAAACTGCTGTGGTACTTCTCCTGTCGAGTACTGTGGGTCAGCCAACCAAATAATTAGTACTTCCCGCCGGGGTCTGCCACCCAAACATAGTAGTGCACCCCCCCCCCCGAATAGCCTGCAGAGGTACTCCTTCTGTTGAGTACCACAGTACTGCACCCAAACACAGCAGTTCTCCATCTGCCATGGGTCTGCACCCAAACACAGTAGTTCTCCGTCCACTGGGCTAGTCGACTCACTCCAAGTCGAGTCGGTCAAGCAATCGTCAGGTCTCATCCAGCTACACGGTCTCCGTACTCCATACGCTCATCTCCAGGAGGGTCCGCTCCATGAGATACAGGTCGATACTCCATGTATCACAAATCCCCATGAAGAAGTATCTCAAAGGACCGCCTCTTCATATGGGTCTCAACGCAACAGACGACGCGTCAATCGGACGCCCGGTTTGTGAGTTATTAGCCTTTTCGTCCTAGGGGCCCGGTTGGATTTTGAGTACAATCCTACCTGGCCTTACTCCAACTACGTCCAAACCTCATGTGAAGTATGCGAAAAGTTCCGTCTCATCATGAGGAATCAAAAAAAGTTGATGACACGTCAATCGGATTTCCAGAGCTGACGTTATAAGCGTTTCCGCTCCGCAGGCCCCGTTGGTTTGGGTTCGAACCAATCCCGCTGTACCCAAAGTTCTTCAAAACCTTGAGTTTAATATACCGAAACAACCGCCTTGATCCAAGGATCCCATCTCAACTGATGGTGTGTCGGTCAGAGTTCCTTCTCCCATATTATGGCCGTTTGAACGGAACTGTCCGAAAATAAGGGGTTCAGGCCCGGTCCGACCCGACCCGATACCCCCTGGGTTGGCCCGAACCGGGTCGACCTGACCCAGGTCCAGGTCCAGCCCATTGGGGCGTGGCCAGGCCCATCCGGTGTGGTCTGCCCCAGCCAGTGCGGCTCGGCCCCGCACGGGTGTCTGGCCTAGCGCGGGCGGCCCGACCCGGCACGGGTTGTCCGGCCCGGTGCGGCCGGTCCGGCTGGTGCGGCCGATTGGCCTGGCGCGGGCGTGTCCCACTTGGCCAGTGAAGAGCGGAGGGGGGTGGGTGGGGGTGCTGTCCACCCCGGTTGACTGAAATTTCGTTTCAATTAAGCCGCGCCTCCCCCTAAACCCGGAACGGCATAGCCGTTCCAGTTCACTGAGGTTGAGCCGTGGCGATCTCCTCCGGCGGCGCACCGCCGCCGCTTTTCGCGGACCACCGGACATGCTATGGTGGTCCATTTCTCCCAACGTCTTCTCCAGTGGTCATCTTGGGTCCCGTACTATACTGCGAAGACCTCAAATTGTCTTTGTGGCCCGTTCCGTCATCTCCCGTCGATTTGCGCACCAACAACAATCTGCGGAGGGTAGTCAGGCCGTGTTTGTTTGGCTCGCGCCCTCCGTGTTCGGTGTTATCAAATGGAAAACATTTAAACACATGATTTTAATCATTGACCAGGGTATAATTCACATAAACACAAAAATAAGAAAACCCCCTACCTCGTGTCATTCGTCATTTGTTGACGATATCGCAAGAGGGTGGACGTCAGCTCGTCATCGTCGTCCCAAGGGAGGAGATGAAGAAGACGATGGTCGCTGGTGTTCATCAGTTCCGTCGCCATCAGTGTGCACCCGAGGAAGTGTCCTCTCCTCTCTTGTTATGAAGGAAGAATATAAGGTGAGTCGTTGTTGGCGAGTTCCCCATGTCAGTGTCTCCTACCTTGCTGTGGTGGAAGAAGGGGATGAAGAACCGTGATCACCGAGTCGTTCTATGTTGAGGTGTCAATGTTCTTCGTCGGAGAAGTACTGTTCTTCACCGAGAGGATGATGTTCTTCCATCCAAGAGTAACTTCCTCCTTCTCTTACACAAGAGCTCTTTCCCTTTTCTCCCAACACAAAATGTGTCAAAGTAAAATAATAGGTTCATGCTATTATTTTATTAACACAAGTAATTTCCATTTTTCAAAATTCAAACACTTAGTTAATTAATTGAATAGGTTCAATTAATTAATTAAGGTATGTGTTGGCGAGAGTTAAGAGGGAGAGTGAGAGGAAGTGGAAGGTTACTCAATTTAAGATGATTTTACAAAATTAAATAGGGAGCTGAGGAGTTATGGAAAAAGTGATGGGGTGGGGCTCGTGTGGGCCCCACCACTCCTTTATTCTCCCAAGGGAAGTTAGCAACCCAACGGGTCCCACTCCATTTACCACACCTAGGAGTTAAACCACATAATAGAGGGAAAAAAAGTGTTGTGACACAACACTTAATCCACATAGTAAGAAATAAAAATAAAATTGTAAAACAATTATATTTTTATTCCTCACTTTTTTTAACAACTCCTCCCAAGCAAACGCAACTCCAGAAAGGGTCTTCTTAAGCAATTACCGGCACTGCGATTTCATTGGAGCCCTCATATTTCAATTCCGAGCACCGGTTCAAAAGTTAGAAAAACCCACTCATTCGTTCACTGAACGTATCTGAGCTAAACATTGGAAATTGATTCCGAGCACACCGG
Organism: Viscum album; assembly: GCA_963277665.1. NCBI lineage: Eukaryota > Viridiplantae > Streptophyta > Magnoliopsida > Santalales > Viscaceae > Viscum > Viscum album. The sequence goes on along the minus strand of OY728150.1, from coordinate 618,998,738 downwards.
ACCTCAGAATTAGGTGCTGTAAGAAACCGCATACTCATAAAATTCCAAAGAAATTACGAAAGAAAATTTCTTTGAAATTTCCAGGTCTTTACACCATGAAAAAAAATCCTTTTCATTTCCATGGGATGAGAAAACATAAAAAGTGATGATCTCAAAGATTTCGTAAGTAATATCATATAGAAGGCCATAATTTTTAAATATTAACCATTTGTAAAATCATAAATAAGGATGAATATATGATTTAAAAAAACATAAAATAATAAGTCCTAACCATAAGAAAGGAAGATAGATATATCATCTCAAAATATGGAACTTAACCATTACATGGGAAAAACCTGAAAAATATAACATGTTCCATAAAATGTAGGAATGAATGTAGAACAATTAGAAATATAGGATTCAATATCTTTGTGAACCTCACTACCAATAGACCAATTCATTGGTAATATTATTAATAGTGCTAAATGGAATCACAATAATTATTTGAAAACCTTGTATATTTCTACCCCATTCACATAAAATATCATTCTCTTGATATGTAAGACTTTCCCAATGCAATGGAGAGTGGTAAAGATTGGAACCATCTCATAATCCAAACAAATTTGTGACACATGAGAAACAAAACTGAAAAAATATAAAACTAACCATAGAAATAAAAAATTTAATATAATTTCCAATTGATCACATATAAAAATTGTAAAAACAAGTGTTTCAAATTATATCAAAAAAGAATCATTTGAATTTTTATAAGGATCCCGAATAATATACAAGTTTCATAAAAAAACAAAATTAAATTCTAAAGTAAATCACATATTATAAAAAACATGACACCCAAAATAATATCATAATAAAATAGTAGCATAGTTTGAAACATGAAACATAACTCCATTGGAAATAGATTTATTTTTATGATAAAAAAGTAAAAGAATGCAAAATAAAATTTTGAAAACATTTTTTATTCATCATTGTAAAATTCGTAGTTATGAGTCAATTTTCAAAAAGTATCCTTTGTATTTGAATGAAAAAAATCATTCATGAAAAATGAATTATTTAAAAAAAATCACTACTAAAAAAATAAATCAAAATCTAAAAATTGAATGTATTTGAATAATCTAGTTCAAACTATGAATGAATATAACTAAAATAACAGTAGTTGAGTTACCATGTTCCCTACATTTACCAATAATTTCGATGTAAGGGTTTAACATCTATTATCATAACGGTGAAAATGATAATTTCAAATTTTAAAACTATATTAAAAAAATTCCATCTGTAATTTTAATTAATAGAAATTTCCATTATATAGTATACTGTCATAATAACTTTTCCACATTGGGTGATAATAATATTGAGTTTTATTTGAATATGATTCCAAAATTACAGTTTATCTTCCATGTTCTACCACATATCATCATTTATAAACCATTTAAGGTACTATAAGTTATTTTTAATGTTGAATTGTGATGATATAATACCATCACATGGGAGTTTTAGTCAATTTTTTTAGAAAACTAGATGGGTAATGACCTAGTTTTGGGTAATTTTTTGATATTGATATATTATAAATATCATTAATTTTTGTAAATAAAAAAGAAACATATTAATGATATATATATATATATATGTTTATTATGTATTTAATATATAATCATAAACTATAATCTAAAACCATCCATGATTGGATGTGATGGAATATAAAATATTGTATTCATGGAAGTGGTCGTTCTCACTATGAATAAATAAAATTTCTATTACCAAGGATGAAGAGGGATGAATGTGGATTCTAAGTGATCACTTAAGAATAAAAAATACATTATATAAATCAAAATTAATCATCATTTTCATTATAAATACCAACAATGTAAGGTAGTAACACAAAACCAAAAGTGTCTCCTCATGGAGGTTGTAATCCACCTACACACACAAACAATGATAATCATTTTTTATAGAATGAGGAAGATAATAAAAAATTGTTGTATCACTATTATAATAATAGCTAAAAAAATAATGATGTATTTTCTTCTTATTCAAGGTTTGTGGTGGTTATATAAAATTATAATAATAATTAAATTTTTAGGGACATGAGAAACCTATGTTGACCCCATAAACTCACTCTTGATGAAGACATTTGATTTAATGGAATTTGTGTAACATTTGATGACTAAGTGAATTAGGGATTATAATTTAAATCATGTAGAGTAAATTTTGGTTGGGTTTAATTAAAATTTATAAATATGATTGGGTTAATGGAATTGTTTAAGTGGTCTCTATTTACAACAGAAGAAAAGTGATCTTTTGAAAACATTCTCCACTTTTCAATAATTCATTATAACTATTCATGGATCAATTTATAAATAGAGGAAAAACAGTGGAAATGTGATAGGAAAAATTCAAAAAAATCAAAAAAATCACATAATTGGATACATTTAATTACACATATTTTCCATTTTCTAACAGTAAAATACTTTTTACAATTTTTTACAAGGGAAATATTTATTAACCTAAATAATTAATTTTGTTAACTAAAATTAAAATATACCTCATTACATAATTTTTTATTTATAATTTAAAATTTTAAAATATTATTTTCATCTAATATCTCAAAATGTGTAAAATGATAATTTTAAATTAGAAACACTAAATCGCATAATAACAATTTCCAGAAAATTTATGTTTTTCAGCGTTAAATTTTTATATAATATAAAATATTCATTATTATTTATTATAATGATATCATTTGATTTCTTAAAAATCAAATTAATTGTATAAGGCTTTAAGGTTGATCCATAACATAAACTCATGTAAATGATACTACATTTAACGACAAGCTCAAAAATAGTTTTTATCACATCAATAATTATATTTAGTACTATATATGTGTTGTATATAATTTATAATCTCAAATAATATATTAAAATTCATAATTTTATTCCATATTTAAATATTTTAATACATAAATGGGTTTTTATAATTCTTTGATATGGTCACAAAATGATAAAATCATGAATGCTATAATCTGAAAAAAAACTATATTTTTTGAATAATATAATATATCTTTTAACAAAAATTTATAAAATAAATACTATGTAAATTTTAATTAAAGCACATTTAATAATAATTTTTTTTAAAAAATATTAATTTTATTATTTTTAAATTTGGGTTTTAAATGAAATTAAGTTATATACAAAATGATCTTTATTAAAAACAACCTTTTTAATGTTATCCCTTATCAATTATTTATTTTTTAAAGGTAATATATTTATATAGTTTTCTATATTTGGGTTCATTTGTGATTTATTAATAATTTCCTTCCAATGCATTGTGGTACTATTTTGGTGTAGAATGTAACAAATTTTAACGATCACCATGTTCAATTAATATGTAAAACACCGATTGTTAGAAGTACCATGGGAATATACCCCATGAACTAGTAGAGGAGATCACACTCCTCAAACATGTATATTAATAAAATCTAGTAGGTCACACCTCTCATTATGTAATGCCCCGACCCTAGTTGCCTAGAGTCGGTGCATTATTACATAACATTGGCATGATCACAAGAAAGATCAAATCTCGAAAGACCGATTGGTTTAGTAGCCTTGGAAACACTAGATATATTCATAAGTTTTACATTACATCATAAAATGAAAAACTACTACAACAACATAATGTTTCCACAGTCCACACTATAATCCCCTCATAATATCCATGCAGGTCATTCATAATTTACTTTTTCACTTCCTGGGAAAAATAAAACATAGAAAAGGGGTGAGCTCAAATGCCCAGTAAGGATAACAATATAGCGGAAACATTCATAAATAAGAATAAACATTTAAGGAAATGTATAACTAAAACAAAAGCCTTTTAAACTTGAACTTTTAACATAGTATGGCATAAATAAAATTAGATAATGCCATTTACTTATTCACATGGATATTCTACTAATCGAATAATCACATGCAAAATCAATAACCACTTTCATAATGTTGGAATGCATAATGCTAAACTTTAATTACTTTTCAAGGCCTCGTCCCAAGACCTTGGGGCTAACTGTAACGGGAACCCAACCCGGAGTGCCTCTAATAACCGGACACCAACCCGGAGTGCCTCTAATAACCGAACACCAACCCGGAGTGCCTCTAATAACTGGACACCAACCCGGAGTGCCTCTAATAACCGGACACCAACCCGGAGTGCCTCTAATAACCGGACACCAACCCGGAGTGCCTCTAATAACCGGACACCAACCCGGAGGGCTTACTTTTACAGTCCCTAACCTGGAGGGCTTACTTTAACTAGTCCCCAACCTGGAACATACTTTTCCAACACATTCATATGAAGTAAAGATTGAAATATAACATAAACATTCTTATTGGAACTAGCATACGAAATGTCAATACTTTCACCATAAACTATGAATGGTATAAAAATAGCACATCAACAGTCAAACATATCACAAAACCTTCAAAACAATATAGAAGTTTTGTATCATAATAAATCAACTTCAAATAATCTTAAAACCCATCAAAGGATGTTGACATAGATGAAATCAAAATTCTTTTTAAAGAAATATCTCCTTTTATTTTGAAATCATTTAAGATCCATATAAAATCAAACATTTTCTTTGAAAATAATCTTATAAGCTTTTAAGGGAAGCTTTGACGATTTTATAACGACGGAAAATAACCGCACCCGCCGTATAAGTTAAAAAAACATTCTTATCTTAATTCTGTCGAAAAGGTTAAAAAGCACCTTGTTTGGAAAACGACGGAAAGATTCCCTTATAAACCCCTTATAAAAAGTCAAACAAGGGTATAAATGAATTTAACCCATATTCTTTTAAATATTAAAAATGTTTTGAAATACATTTTGATTAAACATGGATGTGGATGATAACGAGATCCCAGTAGATTATTACGTATAAACAACCTCGGATAATGAAGAGATTGTGAAATAACCCTTACCAGTTTTGTAACTTATGAAACATACAACCCATGAAAGAGGTATCATACAATGAATATGTAAGTACACATAAATTATAGTGTATTACACAAAGAATATAATTATGGGCAGTACATACACCACACAAAAGGTAATGGTGGCAATATGGCATGAATCTCATGGGAATAAGGAGTGAGATGAAAACCCCTTACCACGTTAATCAACTGAGTCGCATGGCCAAAAGTTAATAACCACCAAATTATTTACAGAATAACATGAATATAAAGTGAATCATGATAATATATATCAAATGGAAGTACACAATACACCACTTTCAATAATTTAGTAGCGAACAATGGAAATCTCACAGAATTGAATGTGAGATAAGAAAAATCCCTTACCTTGTACTTTTCCTTGGTTGGGGTAGGTTAACCTCCTGTATAATGGTGAAATAATTGTTATTAAATTATACAAGAATCATATACATTAATATGATATCATATATGTTCTTTTAACATTGCTTTATTAATAATATCTTAGTATTATTGTCGTTTCGGGTGATAATCGATTCGTTCTTCTTAAATGTTTGGTTACGTAAGATATGTTTGTAATGGATAGATTATATCTTATTCATAATAAGAATGATATTAACATTATTTTTAACCCTAAAATGAGAATAATACTTGAATGGATACGATGGAGGATGGATCTCACCGCGTTCATGGAGACGGTAGTCCGTACGTACGCACGAACGCTACTTCCATTTAATTTTTATTTTAAAAGAATTGAATCCAAATGATACATAGGTATATTAATATTCCAGTATAATATAATATTTTATATATGTTACTTAAGTTCATTAACACCATCCTTTATACGTTCCATGTGTGGTATGAACGAGTCATATCATTTTAAGGGGGCGGTAGTCCGCACTTCCTCAAATGAAATTATCGTATGTATATACAACATGAAACGAATAATGGTATGAAATAAAATGGAATTACAGAAGATTATATATAAAATATATATCATTAATATCATATTTAATTATAGTTCCATCATAATGGCCACCATGAGAGGCGGTAAGATGTATTTGAACAATCATCGTTTCGTGAGGCGTTAGTTTTCCATCCACAGAAACATTATGTTCATCATCCATTAGATGGAGTTGTGTGTATGTGTAGTTTTAATCCTTATTATAACAACATCCTAGTATATTGAGGATACTGGTGTTGTTACAAAAGAAAGTAAATAAAAAGAGTTTGGGGGTTGGAGAAGCAAAATAAATGAAAATAATTTAAGAGAAATCGTTACCTTTAATTTAGGTAACTCACTTTGGTTGGAACCAAAGGACTTCTTGAAATGCTTTCTGCCAAAGGGGAAGCTTCAAGGAGGAGGAGAGGGATGTGGGGAGCTTATTTGGGCAGATTTTGGACGAGCCAAGTGGCTTGAGAGGTGTGAGGAATGAGTAGAAGTGGTCTCCTTTTATAAGGGAGAAGAGGGGCTCTTTAGGAAAGAGTGAAAGTATTACTTTATAATATAATTATATTCGGTTTATAATGGTCCAAAAATCATTGAGGTAGAAGTTACGATGACTCATATTCTAAATAACATCAACCAATAAGAATTGGACAGGTTTTAGATAATAGTTTAATCATTATAATCTTATTTATTTAAATGATTTATTAATGAGGTAAACATGGAATCATTATTGTGTCATTAATAATTTAAATTATTTGATGTCTAAAAATTATAAATAAAATATCATTATGTAGGAAATCTTTTTAGCTTTCTAATGAATATTTATAATCGAAAATACAACATGTATAACCCTATTTAAAAATTGTTCTTCTAAATGATATAAGCTTATGCCATTTTTATTTTTATTTTAACTTTATTAATATAAAGTGTCCCTACCACATACAAGTGGATCCAAGGGGTCCCCAAATTGACCCAAGGATGCTCCCGGTCGGGTATGTGTCCACCAATAAGGTTAGGACACGTTTTAGGTTAATTTTGTATTATTATAATATTATTTTTTAACCCTTATTTACCGGATTTACCCTTAACCATGGTAAATAAAATATTTACCACAGTAATTATTCAAAATGTCTGAAAATAAAAGTTACCTATTTACACAATTTGGACATACTGATTCCAAATATGGAATACATTTTTCTAAATTCAAAACACAGAAGTGGCAGAAATTAATTTAAAATTAATTCCCGCTGTCAAAACAAAAAGCGTGTTTTTAAGAGGTAATAACTATCAAAAGATTGACACTTGTTTATGTTTGGTTTAATTGTAAAATTATGTACAATGACCAACATTATATTAAATGGTAAAAATATATTCTAAATATACTTTAAAACCACTCAAATTCATAATTTATTACTATTAATTATTTTGATTAAAAAAGATGTTTTTAATTAAAATTTAGTAATTTTCACTATTCATCAAAATATGACAGTTATCCGAAAAGTACCAAAATTTCACCTTAGGCTAAATTTGATATTCCGAATCCAGAAATGAAGTCCATTTTAAAATATAAAATATATATAATTTCAAAAAGTAGGTATTACTATTCATAACGGCTAGTTTGATTGGTTGTGGTGTGTGTTAAAACTCAAGGCTGCATACAACACACGCTACTGTATTATTCAAAGAAAGCGTACCGTGGAAGCTTGGGATGTTTCATTTTAAATTTTTGATGTCCCCATTTAGTCAAAAAGTTTAAAATATTGTATTTAAAAAGGGTTCACTATTAAAAGTTGATAAAAGTGAAATATTGAAAATGAATTTGTTCTTGCATTATATCTAAGAAACTCATAATATGGATTCTAAAATTATAATGATTATATAAAGTTTAAAATTTAGATAATACTATCCATAACCTCTTTTGAATGGCTTTTTTTTTGTAAGTCATGGTGTGATTGAACTCGTTGTTGCGTGTAGTGCAAGTTATTGAATTATTTTGAAGAAATAACACACTATGAAATCTTGGGGTGTTACATTCTCCCCTCCTTCAATAAATTGCGTCCTCGCAATTTGAAATTGTTCTTCGAAAATAAAAGGTTGAAAATAGAAAATATCTTTGTGGGAAAACCCACATCGGAAATTAGGTTACTAAAATTTAGTCTTAATATGAGGAAAAGAGAAATGAAAGAGTCACCACCAAATTATGATCTCGATTAGGAGAACATTGGTGGCAATTAGAGACATATAATTGGAGGAAAAACGTAAATATTTATAGGTAGTGATTGAGATCATCAATCACAAACAAGTGTATAATTGAGGTCCTTAAATTCATCAATCTATGATGATTTGAAATACCATCGGTTCAACAAAACATAGGGTATTAGGATAACACATTTTTGACGTTTCAAAATATCTTAGTTGAAATCCCACATCGAAAAATGAATTAATGAGGCCTCTATTTAAAGTAAAGAGTTGAACGTATAAAGATTACCGAAAATAACACATACTAGGGTTCCATGTAGGAAAATATGGATATGGAAGAAAAATATAACCATCAATTATCTGATGGAGAGTGGTAGAGAACATGGCTATGAAAAGGCCAACAATCCCAAAGCCATTATTTAGTGATGATTTAAGGTATAATCTAGGAAAAAATTTTTGTTATAAGTTTCTTTTCTTAATGTTGAGGAATTTATTTATGAGATTGGCTAAGATCATAAGGAGATATACTTACTTTATAATTAGTGTTTTATCCATTAATAAATTTCTACCACAAACTCATCATTCATTCTAAAAGATAATAGAATGTAAAAAAAATTCTATTTACACTATTCGTATAGGGTTCCAAAATAAACGAATTTATAATTCATCTACATGATCTTTTAATAAAAACTACATTATTTAATCTAGGACATATCATGGGCCAGTGGTAGGTGATACACCCTTGTCGCCCTTCGGTTGCGGGTTCAAGTCTCGCAGCCTTACCGGACGCGACGGGTTGCCGCCCGACCTCCGGGTTGTCCTTTTATGGCAATCCAAAATAATCCAAACTAGAACTATCCAAAATACTTCTATCCAAACTCACAGTCCAACATTTATAAGTAAGGTAAACATAATGGAGAACCTTTTTACCTCGTAATAGCATATTAATACCTTCATCATGTATTCTTTTAATACACCGAAACATCCTGAATTACCATATTCCTTATTGATTACATTCATGCTCCCTTATTCCATATAGAAAGCTGGATATACTTCATTAATCCAAAAATGTTTTAAACCCCAACAACGATTGAATATACAAATCATTAATCAGTTCCAGGGTAGTCAAGAATATCCAATATAATTTATCCAAAACAATCACATATTATTCCAAAATCACTACCTCAGTATCAGAACTATATTATGATTTATCATTCCCTCAACCATATATTTTCGAAAAATTTATCCTGCTATTGAGTCACTTTTCTTTGTTCCACACAATCTCAAATCCTTAATGAAATAGTACTGCAGTACAATCCTTATATACTCCATAATTATTATAACAAGTACATTGTTGATACAACACTCAATTGACATAATCAACATATGAACTCTAATCATTCCTCTTCATCTGTGGTAGTATCATAACTTGATTATTATCCAATAGCATCATTTGCGGCATAGTCTGATGACTGGGGAATAGGTTCGCGTAGTGTCCAAACTCCTTGAAAATGAAGCATTGTACATTTAAAACCATTTTCTTACCCTTGCATTCACGTACTTTGTGCCCTTTTCCTCCACACTTATAACAAACTCCCATTCCTTTCAGGCAAGTTCCAGGGTGTTTCTTTCCACAGTTACCACATATGGGAAAATTCTTCTTTTCCCTTTTCCCTTTATCCATCTTTCTCTCTTCTATCCTTTTCTTCTCTTGCTTCCCTTCAAATCCATAGGACTCAGTAAAATACATGATATTATTTCTTCATATGATGATAATACATGGGAGACTATTTCTCTTATAAATTCTAGCTTAAGACCATGAAAGATATGATCCTTCCTTCTCTTTGGATCATGTGAATTTCTGGAGTTCTCATTCCTTCTACTGGGCACCATTTCTATACAATGGCATAAACTAGATCAGTTTATGAATCAAAATACATAATCCCATACTTATAAAACACCTAACATAAATTGAACTATTTATGGATATAATCCATAATCATAAGAATTTTTTCTTTGAGGAAGTATATACTCATAATCCCTTCAAAATGATTTGTAAAGAAAATGAGAGTTATCCTAAGCATATCCCCCGGGAGTGTCGTAACCAAGAGTGCAGCAAGGCCCGTTGTCGTGCACCAGTTCCCGTTCGAGTCTAGCTCAAAGCGGTGTTTTCGGGTTTTACCCCTAGGTACATCTGTGCCAGAGACGCCTCTACCTGCTCGTATCCAGACAGGGATGTATTGCTCGAAAAACTCACAAAATCTCTACAATACCAAAATTCTAGGAAGTTCTTCTATACTAATCCTCAAAGTTCATCTTAGGTCTACGTGCTCTAATCAGAGTTTATCTAAATCTAGCTTCCAAGGTTTGTACTAAACTTCCTCTGATACCAACTCTAACGCCCCGACCCTAGTTGCCTAGAGTCGGTGCATTATTACATAACATTGGCATGATCACAAGAAAGATCAAATCTCGAAAGACCGATTGGTTTAGTAGCCTTGGAAACACTAGATATATTCATAAGTTTTACATTACATCATAAAATGAAAAACTACTACAACAACATAATGTTTCCACAGTCCACACTATAATCCCCTCATAATATCCCTGCAGGTCATTCATAATTTACTTTTTCACTTCCTGGGAAAAATAAAACATAGAAAAGGGGTGAGCTCAAATGCACAGTAAGGATAACAATATAGCGGAAACTTTCATAAATAAGAATAAACATTTAAGGCAATGTATAACTAAAACAAAAGCCTTTTAAACTTGAACTTTTAACATAGTATGGCATAAATAAAATTAGATAATTCCATTTACTTATTCACATGGATATTCTACTAATCGAATAATCACATGAAAAATCAATAACCACTTTCATAACGTTGGATTGCATAATGCTAAACTTTAATTACTTTTCAAGGCCTCGTCCCAAGACCTTGGGGCTAACTGTAACCGGAACCCAACCCGGAGTCCCTCTAATAACCGGACACCAACCTGGAGTGCCTCTAATAACCGGACACCAACCCGGAGTGCCTCTAATAACCGGACACCAACCCGGAGTGCCTCTAATAACCGGACACCAACCCGGAGTGCCTCTAATAACCGGACACCAACCCGGAGTGCCTCTAATAACCGGACACCAACCCGGAGTGCCTCTAATAACCGGACACCAACCCGGAGTGCCTCTAATAACCGGACACCAACCCGGAGGGCTTAATTTTACCAGTCCCTAACCTGGAGGTCTTACTTTAACCAGTCCCCAACCTGGAACATACTTGTCCAACACATTCATATGAAGTAAAGATTGAAATATAACATAAACATTCTTATTGGAACTAGCATACGAAATGTAAATACTTTCACCATAAACTATGAATGGTATAAAAATAGCACATCCACAGTCAAACATATCACAAAACCTTCAAAAAAATATAGAAGTTTTGTATCATAATAAATCAACTTCAAATAATCTTAAAACCCATCAAAGGATGTTGACATAGATGAAATCAAAATTCATTTTAAAGAAATATCTCCTTTTATTTTGAAATCATTTAAGATCCATATAAAATCAAACATTTTCTTTGAAAATAATCTTATAAGATTTTAAGGGAAGCTTTGACGATTTTATAACGGCGGAAAATAACCGCACCCGCCGTATAAGTTAAAAAAAACATTCTTATCTTAATTCTGTCGAAAAGGTTAAAAAGCACCTTGTTTGGAAAACGACGGAAAGATTCCCTTATAAACCCCTTATAAAAAGTCAAACAAGGGTATAAATGACTTTAACCCATATTCTTTTAAATATTAAAAATGTTTTGAAATACATTTTGAAGAAACATGGATGTGGATGATAACGAGATCCCAGTAGATTATTACGTATAAACAACCTCGGATAATGAAGAGATTGTGAAATAACCCTTACCAGTTTTGTAACTTATGAAACATACAACCCATGAAAGAGGTATCATACAATGAATATGTAAGTACACATAAATTAGAGTGTATTACACAAAGAATATAATTATGGGCAGTACATACACCACACAAAAGGTAATGGTGGCAATATGGCATGAATCTCACGGGAATAAGGAGTGAGATGAAAACCCCTTACCACGTTAATCAACTGAGTCGCATGGCCAAAAGTTAATAACCACCAAATTATTTACCGAATAACATGAATATAAAGTGAATCATGATAATATATATCAAATGGAAGTACACAATACACCACTTTCAATAATTTAGTAGCGAACAATGGAAATCTCACAGAATTGAATGTGAGATAAGAAAAATCACTTACCTTGTACTTTTCCTTGGTTGGGGTAGGTTAACCTCCTGTATAATGGTGAAATAATTGTTATTAAATTATACAATAATCATATACATTAATATGATATCATATATGTTCTTTTAACATTGCTTTATTAATAATATCTTAGTATTATCGTCGTTTCGGGTGATAATCGATTCGTTCTTCTTAAATGTTTGGTTACGTAAGACATGTTTGTAATGGATAGATTATATCTTATTCATAATCAGAATGATATTAACATTATTTTTAACCCTAAAATGAGAATAAGACTTGAATGGATACGATGGAGGATGGATCTCACCGCGTTCGTGGAGACGGTAGTCCGTACGTACGCACGAACGCTACTTCCATTTAATTTTTATTTTAAAAGAATTGAATCCAAATGATACATAGGTATATTAATATTCCAGTATAATATAATATTTTATATATGTTACTTACGTTCATTAACACCATCCTTTATACGTTCCATGTGTGGTATGAACGAGTCATATCATTTTAAGGGGGCGGTAGTCCGCACTTCCTCAAATGAAATTATCGTATGTATATACAACATGAAACGAATAATGGTATGAAATAAAATGGAATTACAGAAGATTATATATAAAATATATATCATTAATATCATATTTAATTATAGTGCCATCATAATGGCCACCATGAGAGGCGGTAAGATGTATTTGAACAATCATCGTTTCGTGAGGCGTTAGTTTGCCATCCACAGAAACATTATGTTCATCATCCATTAGATGGAGTTGTGTGTATGTGTAGTTTGAATCCTTCTTATAACAACATCCTAGTATATTGAGGATACTGGTTTTGTTACAAAAGAAAGGAAATAAAAAGAGTTTGGGGGTTGGAGAAGCAAAATAAATGAAAATAATTTAAGAGAAATCGTTACCTTTAATTTAGGTAACTCACTTTGGTTGGAACCAAAGGACTTCTTGAAATGCTTTCTGCCTAAGGGGAAGCTTCAAGGAGGAGGAGAGGGATGTGGGGAGTTTAGTTGGGCAGAGTTTGGACGAGCCAAGTGGCTTGAGAGGTGTGAGGAATGAGTAGAAGTGGTCTCCTTTTATAAGGGAGAAGAGGGGCTCTTTAGGAAAGAGTGAAAGTATTACTTTATAATATAATTATATTCGATTTATAATGGTCCAAAAATCATTGAGGTAGAAGATAAGATGACTCATATTCTAAATAAAATCAACCAATAATAATTGGACAGGTTTTAGATAATATTTTAATCATTATAATCTTATTTATTTAAATGATTTATTAATGAGGTAAACATTGCATCATTATTGTGTCATTAATAATTTACATTATTTGATGTCTAAAAATTATAAATAAAATATCATTATGTAGGAAATCTATTTAGCTTTCTAATTAATATTTATAATCGAAAATCCAACATGTATAACCCTATTTAAAAATTGTTCTTCTAAAAGATATAAGCTTATGCCATTTTTATTTTTATTTTAACTTTATTAATATAATGTGTCCCTACCACATACAAGTGGATCCAAGGGGTCCCCAAATTGACCCAAGGATGCTCCTGGTCGGGTATGTGTCCACCAATAAGGTTAGGACACGTTTTAGGTTAATTTTGTATTATTATAATATTATTTTTTAACCCTTATTTACCGGATTTACCCTTAACCATGGTAAATAAAATATTTACCACAGTAATTATTCAAAATGTCTAAAAATAAAAGTTATCTATTTACACAATTTGGACATCCTGATTCCAAATATGGAATACATTTTTCTAAATTCAAAACACAGAAGTGGCAGAAATTAATTTAAAATTAATTCCCGCTGTCAAAACAAAAAGCGTGTTTTTAAGAGGTAATAACTATCAAAAGATTGACACTTGTTTATGTTTGGTTTAATTGTAAAATTATGTACAATGACCAACATTATATTAAATGGTAAAAATATATTCTAAATATACTTTAAAACCACTCAAATTCATAATTTATTACTATTAATTATTTTGATTAAAAAAGTTGTTTTTAATTAAAATTTAGTAATTTTCACTATTCATCAAAATATGACAGTTATCCGAAAAGTACCAAAATTTCACCTTAGGCTAAATTTGATATTCTGAATCCAGAAATGAAGTCCATTTTAAAATATAAAATATATATAATTTCAAAAAGTAGGTATTACTATTCATAACGGCTAGTTTGATTGGTTGTGGTGTGTGTTAAAACTCAAGGCTGCGTACAACACACGCTACTGTATTATTCAAAGAAAGCGTACCGTGGAAGCTTGGGATGTTTCATTTTAAATTTTTGATGTCCCCATTTAGTCAAAAAGTTTAAAATATTGTATTTAAAAAGGGTTCACTATTAAAAGTTGATAAAAGTGCAATATTGAAAATGAATTTGTTCTAGCATTATATCTAAGAAACTCATAATATGGATTCTAAAATTATAATTATTATATAAAGTTTAAAATTTAGATAATACTATCCATAACCTCTTTTGAATGGCTTTTTTTTAAGTCATGGTGTGATTGAACTCGTTGTTGCGTGTAGTGCAAGTTATTGAATTATTTTGAAGAAATAACACACTATGAAATCTTGGGGTGTTACACATTAAAACATACATTATTATTTTGAGTCAATTATTAATATGAATACATTTTAAATCTACTAGAATGAACTTAGAAAAAACTTCACATGATTCTGGGGTAGTTAACCTACAAATCACCTAATTTTAAAAATTATATCTATTGCATACAAGATATGAAACACCAGTCTTAAATGAACAATAAAATATGACTATTAAAATGTGACCATTACAACATAGTTGTTAAATTTTGTGGGAATAAATAGGAATAAATGATTTATGAAATAAAAATATACATATAACTCAATATAAATGTGTTGAAATATGATTATAAATTAATCATATAATTTTTAGTAAAGTCGTTTTATTCCTCAAAAAATCGATTTTCTTAAAAAATGAGTTTTATTACATTTTTTGAGTGAATATTGAAATTTATTTCAATATGGTATAGAAAAAATATTTTAAAAAATAAATTTCATTTTTTAATTCAAAATGTTAACATTATAGTAAAATAAGTTTTTGATAAAATCTAAAACATGGTTTTCTTAATGTGTAATAAAAAATACTGAATTTTATTGAAAAATATATTCATATTTTAATTTATTTACAAAGAAAAAATATATTTTTGATTTGAATTAAAATTTAACTAGTAAATTGTTTGAAAAATAATTTAATTAAGGGGATTGAAATTGATTTTATACCCAAATTTAGCATAAAAACAGTTTATATTTTAGAATGGAATTTTTCTCGAAATACTGTTTTTCATCACGTTTTTCAGTTTATTTTTAAATTAAATTATAGTAATTATGTGTTTTTAACTTAAAAAATATGCTTCCATATTTATTGTTACGAAAAATATATTTATTATGTAGGTATCTTTTAATTTTTTTAATATTTATATTAAAATTTGTAATTTTTTTATCAAGGAAAATGGTAAATCATTCAATTAAAGTTGAAAATAAAATGATAAGGATTAAAACATTTCCCAAAAAAATCATTAATTTTATTTTTGATAAAATTTCTTCTGTTTTCATCCATGATACAATTATAATAATTGTTTTGGAATTTTGAAGAGACTATGAACTTTATAGAGTTGTCTTTCTAGAGAAGTCAAACATGTCACACTATTGTTTGTAATAACTATAATATTTTTAACATGGTGTTTTACATATTATATGTTTGTCTATAAATATTATTTTGAAATATAAAAGATTTAAATTCATCATGGTATTTTATTTTGTATTTTTATAAAAAAACTATTACCTTAAATTATTGCACAATAATGACTTATAAAGTATTTAACTAATAAAAAAACTAAAAATTTGATATCAATTTTATTAAATGTATTATAATATGATATAATTTATGTAATGAATGAATAATATAGATGAATGTTAATTTTCAGGGATGAGTTAAAGTAATAGGCTCCAATTATAATTGTTATAATGTTATTTTAAAAGTGAATGTATTGAATAGTTCATAAAATTGATAGTACTGATATTTGTTAAATAATTAATAAATTATTAAATTATATAAAGATGATTAAAATTAGATAATATGAATATTAATTTTTATGAGGTTTATAAAATCCCAAATATTACATTCATGGGAATTTTTTACATTTACAAAAAACTATATTGACCAAAAAATAGTAAAAGATTTTGTTGTCATTGTAAGTTTTAAAAGGATCAATGAGAGGTTAAACCGAAATGATAAATGTAACAATGTTACCGTAACATGAATAAAAATTATTGTATTAGATTATTTGGACCTATGGTCATCTGAAAATTTAAATAAACAAGATTGGATCCAATTTTAATTTAAAAGTAATTAATATTAATTTAATATTTTGTGAAATTCGAAGTTTCCTCCTCCAATCTCATATAAATGGTGATATTTTATTCTCATTACTTCATTGTTGAAAACCTACATGGAACATCTAATTAATGAAAAAAATACCATTATATTAAATATCACTTACTTTCAGAGTCTTTTATTATGAATTACTCCATCCCTAGCGGTCATTATGTGATAAGCAAAGATAGTTATCCCAAAAAGATGTATCATTTTTCATCTAGCATTTCAATTTTTGTTCTTCTAAATCCTCCTTAAAAGCATCTAAAAAATTCAAATATAATAACACCTGTATCTTAAATATAATTAGATATTATTGTGTTCATATGAAAAGTTTTATTTATCTCAAACATCCATAAAATGGGAATGGAATCCAACATTCGTGATTAGGATTGACTACCTCCTCTCGAACGAAGGTAAATTCTTTCCATCACTGTATCCCATAAAATGTTATAATGATGGAATTACTATTTCCATATGGTATTAATGATGAATTTATCATTCTATCAAAATTAAATCCATAAAGGTATTACAATTTCATGAACTGATAACTGAAAATTTCATTTGTGTATATCGGTGGACTACTACCTCCTCCAAGCTATGTGATTCCTTTATCAATGAAGCATAAAATGGTTTATATAAATGTTAATATATTTAAATATAAATTATTGATATGATATATATTATATCATGATAATTATGTAAATAATAAATTAATTGTTACCTTATTTCAATAAAGATTATTGAAATTGGAAGTGTTAATCATGCATTTGTATGTCCTACCGTCACCATGATTGTAACACAATTCACTTTTCATAACTATATTTAAGGGTTAAATTTAACATTATAATTGATATATAAAAATTATAATTATAATATTATTATTATTCTATAGATTCTTAAATATTTACATATTATATCATACTCAGCACACTGTTGTCATTTTGGAGTTATTTACCAAATATCACTAAAACATATAATATGAAAATAAATAATAAATAAATTTTAATAATATAGTAATTAGTGATATAAAAGTAATCATAAACTCAAAATCTTTTCTTAATTAAAATAATAATTAACCTAGGTTTATTATTTATGATGATTAAGAACATACATATAAATTTGGGTGTAAGTTAAGGGTTTCACATCTCATTTTTACTTTTGTGAGGGAAATTTCATGTTCACCCCCTATTTGATTTTTCTTGTGTATATACTAAATTATTGATATATAATATCATGAATATTTTTCATTAACTTTATATAATGTGTCATTTGATTTTATTTTGTTTCATGGGGATTATGATTCAAAATATACCTAAGTGTTTAGAGTTTATTTCACAATCATATCCTTAATTAGGATTTTTCTAGTTATGAATCGATTGCAGAATATATTTCTTTTATTTCTATTTTTGTACTTATTTTATCAAAAGGGCTTTAATATTCTCTAATAATTGTTTTTGTAACACCCTAAAATTCTGAAAAATAGTATTTTATTCAATAGCATGTATGAAACACAAGACCAAGCATAGAAGGAAAATAGAATTTAGAGCCTTAAAAATATAATTTACATTTAAATAAATTAAATATCATATATAAATTTCAATTTATGCACCACTTATTTAGCTTTAATTATATGAAACAACTATATTCTTTGATAACATGTATCCAAATAAAGAACGAGTTTCACAGAACACCATTAATTATAATTTT
Source organism: Viscum album (assembly GCA_963277665.1). Taxonomy (NCBI): domain Eukaryota; kingdom Viridiplantae; phylum Streptophyta; class Magnoliopsida; order Santalales; family Viscaceae; genus Viscum; species Viscum album. The sequence goes on along the minus strand of OY728150.1, from coordinate 618,980,165 downwards.
TGTAATGAAAATTAAAAAATAGAAGTTAAATTTCTAGTTCTGATTTGGATTAATAATTTTATTAGAGTGTATGGTTGAATTAATTTGTTACCTATTAATTATAATTGAATATTAAAACCAATTTAATATAAAGGAGTTATTTTTATAAGAATACTATAATTATACACCTTAGGTGTTTTATAATAATAATTTAAATTAATTATAGTTATTGAATGATATTAATGAAATATAGGTAGTATATATTCAATAAAATTATCTTACATTAATTCATTATATTTAATTCACATAAGATAAAATCAAATCCAATATTACATATAAAAAAGAAATATTTTCCTAAATGCAGTTTGACCACCTTTTAATGATACAGTAGTTATTAATGAAATCTTTGAAATATACTAATTTTAATTTCACAAAATAGACTAAAATTTTTAAATAATTGGACCAAAATTATATTAGGGTGAATTATTTGTGCTTTTATGAGAAGATTCAGTTTATAATGAATAGTGAAAAATTCTGATGTTTTACTAAAATATAATTTTTCATCAAAATATATTATAATGATAAATTATATTTTAACTCAATTTTAAAGTCAATATAGTTCAATTATAAATTTATGAAATTAATTTTGGTCTTTTTAGTTAGTTTCATATTGATATTGGATATAAAAACAATTTATAATTTTCAATATTTTAACTTTAAAAAATCGCTACCTCACCCCTTATGTGGGATTAATATTAACATAGTTTTTTCACTTATGTGAATTGAGTTTGGAAAATGGATTCCATATTTGAATTAAATACACTTTATAATTCATAATTAGTTCCAATGTAATTTTTTACTAAAATGATTAGTGAAAAAAATTAAATTACTTATAGTGATTACTGAGAAAACCAATTTTATTAGCGATTAAACATTGAATATAATGTTTAAAGATGAACCAAAACTTTTAAAACATTCCATTTATGGAACTATTTAGACTATTATGAATTTAGGATTTAAATAATTTTGTTTTGGGGAACTTTTCCATCAAATCAACCAATATAATAAGTTATGTATAGAAAAAGAGAAAAAAGATCATGTTCTTACTTTATTTTCTCTAAGGATTTTGGAAAGCTAAAAAAACCACATATGTTATTTTATATAAATTATTTTGTAACAATATTTTTTTTATACATCATAATAATTTATATTTATTTTTTACAGATCAATTGGTTACCTAAAAGACTTATGAAACACCAATATAATAATTATTTATTTAACAATAAAATAAAATTAATGATACCAAAATACTAAAAGTGATGTAATATGAATGAATTGTTGTGTTCCATTATTATATAAATTAAATATAAAATTTTACACATATGTTAATATAATATATTATAATTAAATCATTTCCCTGATATTTTTATGTTAAAATTGAGTTAATAATGACAAAATTGACATTAATGCCATTATATAAAAAATGATATTTTTTAATTTATTAAAAATTACTAAAAACCATATATTATGTCAAATTATATTTAAATGTTAATATATATAAAATATAATTCATTCAAGGAAAAAAATTATATTATAAAAACTATATTGATCAGTAAATTGGAAGTGGATCATTTAGCGCGGTTATTGTGTAAGTAGTGTTTTTTCTTGTTACTTGCACTTATGTTAAAATAGACGTCCAACACACATAATATTTTTATCAAATAAATAATGAAATATATTTATAATCATTGAGTAAAAATTTTATAGTATGGATTATTTTATTTCATTGTTAATTGATAAAATAATTATGTTCAAAAACCAGCTACCATAATGAAAAACAAAAATGATAAAAGAAGGAAACTAAGGAGTTAAGGAAAAAATGATTATAACATATGTTATATTTTATTTTATATATTTGGTTCAAAAAAATCTATAGAACCCATTTATTATCATTATTTGAGAAACTTTAATTAAAATGTACCCTCGATAGTGAATATATTTGAGTAATTTCAAGAATGCAACTCCTCTCCAACTATAAAGAGGTACTCACTCCCCCCCAATTCTACACACCAACAATGCCATTTGGATCGACCAAGATCTAAAAAAATTACTACATAACGTACATGCCCTCATAATAGAATCCATATTTTTTCATTGTTAAAATCTATCATGCTTTTAGTGAAAACCAATGGAGCAATCCAGAAGATGAGGTAATGTTCTTTTAAAAGAATTTTTTTTAATTTATTTTCTTCTCCACCTCCTCCAATTTAAATTATTCCATCAACATATAGAAACCAAAATTTATTACATGTAATGAGACTTTTTTACGTTAAGGGTATTACCTAAAACTTCAGACATTTCCATCGAATAGTTTATGAAATCATTGTTCATGTGTACAGTTGACTACCGCCTTGTGAACCGATGTCGTTCATTTTTCCATTAACACCTTTCCAATTTCGGAATAATCATTTAAATACTTTTTATATATGATATATATGATATTTATGATGTGTTTATGATTCCTTAATTATTTTATAACATTTACCTCCATAATTTACAAATTTTCATGAATATGATAATGTCGTTCTTATATACAACATACTACCGCCTCGTGAAGTGATATGATTCATTACCACATTAAATGGAATGTATTAATAATGTTATTAAAAAACAAGTAAAATATATTACATAAATATGATACTATGATGATAATATATATTTGTATCATCTATTTTTCTTTCATTAATATGAATAGAAAATGGAATCAATGTTCATGCAAACATATGTCCAACCGACTCCATGAATGGTGCATTTGAATTCCTATCATTAAATATTATAGATAACTGTAAATATATATATATATTAAACATATATTATATGAAAATCATGATTTAAATTATCTAGATTATAAAACATGATCAAAATAAGTGGAACAGGAAATAACAAGTCAAAACAAACTAAGCAAACATGGAAATTAACATCTAAAATAATGAAAATAATGAATGATTAATAACAAACGAGTGATAAGATCTTATAAAAGAATAATATATGATATGATAAATATTAATATGTTTATATTATAAGTTATTAACATGTTTAAAACCACTATATATGAGATTAAAGAAATTATGACCAAAAGGAATGTGTGGGGTAATGTATTTCATATCAATTCACATTCCATTGAGAATTAATTGTTTTTATGAACCAATTAATATTTATGTAGTGTATATAATTCCCATCTAAAAATTAATATCATGATTGAATCATTTTTATGTTATATATTTTACGTTTCAAATTTAATTATTTTATCTGTAAAGACCCGTAAATTACAAGGAATTGTTTTTCTTAATTTTCTTTGGAATTTTACAAGAACACGGTTTCTGACGGCACCTGATTCCGAGGCCCGGTGTGCCCGAAATCATTTTCCGAAGCTTGGCTCGGGTACGTTAAGTGAACGGACAAGCGGGTTTTTATAACTTTTGAACCGGTGCTCGGAATCGAATTTTGAGGGCACCGATGGAATCACAGCGCCGGTACTTGGTTAGAAACGCCTCTTCTGGAGTTGCGTTTGCTCGGGTGTGGTTTTTAATTTTCGGGCTTAAAGTTAAAAAATAAAATAATTGTACGACAAACTTTATTTTATTTCACTTAAGCCACTTGGAAGCCACTTGAAGCCACTTAAAGCGGCTTAAGATGAGTTGATCCGGATAGGGTGCTATCCAAAATTATCCAACCCTCTTAGTAGGATATTTGTGGGGTGGGGCCCGCACGAGCCTCGCCGTTTCTTTTCTGTTAAGTAACGCACCTGTGAAAACCCGTCATTATGAAAGTCAACTGACGCATTTTCTTAATTTCTTAACGCAACAATTAATTAGGCGGTTTATTTCGTTGAATTAATTCTACGAATTAATGGGTCGTTACTTATCTCTTTTTCGTTTCTTAACCGGTTTGAAATCCGTTGGCGTAGTAATAAAATAAGACCAACGCCACATCTTGAGGATTACACGTGGGGAGGATTTTGACAGAATTCTTGTGCCTTCACCCTTCTTCACGAAGAACGCGAAGAACGCAAAGAACGTGAAGAACGCTGGCCTCCGACGAAGAATGCCGAAACCGCGGAAAACGCTGTGTGCTGCGACGCCGTGTGCCGCGATGCCGTCGTTTCCTCTTCCGCGATGTTCTTCTGCGACGTTCCTTCATCCGCAACGAAATCTTCGATCTTCTGTTTGAGGTAAGAGATTTTGGGTTTCTTTTAAAACTCCTTTGTGGTTTTTAACAACGCACAGATTTAATTATTAAAATTAAATCTTTTGTTCTTGAACCTCAGAGTTCGTCGACGTGCACCGTATTCCGTGACGACGCGACGCCCTACCGCGACGACGCTATACCTTCCGCGACACGACGATCGCCCCCTTCCGCGATGATCAAATCCACGAAGAACCCGCGTGCGACGAATTGACGAGGTAGGGGTTTGTTGCAAAACAATTTATATTCCCGTGACCGTTTCTTTTAAATGAAGAACCCGGTTTCATAAGAACAATTTTAATTTATTAAAAATTGTTGTTTCATGTGTTGAATAAATTCTCCCGACTGTTATTATCTAACGCGGAGGGTGCGGGCCAAACTAACACGGCCCGACAACCCTCCGCCGTTCTTCGTGGTTGTACGGATTTGGCGGGTGAGGGAAAAACATGACGCAAGGTCAATTTGATGATCCCGCAGTGAAGAATGGAACCCGGGAGGAACAACGGCGCAGACAGGAAGGAAAACAGACCACCAGAGCAACTCCGGTGGCCCGCGGAAGCTACCGGCGGCGCCCCGGTGCGCTGTGGCTGATGCCGCGGTGGCGGCGGCCAATGGACCCGTGGTCATGTGGGTCCGGCTCGCACGCACAGGACGCGGTGACGTGCCACGTCTGTTGATCCATCGCGGCCCCGCGCGGGGTCGCGGCACCTCCAACCCGCGGGGGCAGTTCCCCGCGGCTTCCGCCCTGCTCGGCCACTCGGTCGAGCCAAGCCGCGCCCTGGCCTGGCCGGACCGGGTCTGGCCGGGTTGGACTGGGTCGGGTCGACCTGGTTCGGCCGACCCAGGGGGGGGGGGTCGGGCCAGCTCGGCCCGGGCCCAGACCCCCCGTCTTCAGACTGTTTTCGGTCTTTTGGACGTAATTTGAGCTACGGGCCTCCGAACGATGCACTGTCAGAGGCGATGCGATCCTTGCATTGAGACGGTCGTATTGGTATATCGCACTCAAGGTTTTGGAAAACTTTGGATTCGGCCGGGTTGGTTCGTACACAAAACCAACCGGGCCCTTGGAGCGGAAACACTCATATCTTGAGCTCCGGACGTCCGATTGACATGCCGTCGACTTTGGTGGATTTCTCTAAGTGAGGAAGATCCTTTGGCTTACTCCGTCCGAGGTTTGGACGTAGTTGGAGTACGTTCGGGTTGGTTTTTACTTAAAAACCAATCGGGCCCCCGGGACGAAAAAGCCAATAACATCCAGACCGGGCGTCCGATTGACGCGCCGTCTGTTGCGTTGCGTTCCTGTTGATGATACGGAACTTTTGGCATCCTCCACCCGAGTTTTGGTTGTGGTTGGGTTATAGCCGGGTTGGATTGTACCTGAAATCCAACCAGGCCCCTGGAACGGAAAAAGATGATATCTTTCAGACCAGACGTCCGTTTGACGAACCGTCAGTGGTGTTGGTGATCACGTTGAGAAACGTTCCCTATGAGTATACCCTATGAGAGTTCGGGGTACAGTTGAGATACGACCGGGTTGGTTTGCTTCCAAAACCAACCGGGCCCCTGGGACGAAAAAGATAATAACTCACAGACCGGGTGTCCGTTTGACACGCCATCTGTTGCATTGGGACCCCTATGACGAGGCGGTCCCTTGAGATACTTCTTCGTGGGACTTTGAGATACTTGGAGTATCGATCTGTAGCTCGTGGAGCGGACCCTCCCAGAGACGAGCGAGCGGAGTACGGAGACTGTGTAGACGACTAAGACCTGACAACTACTTGACCGACTCGACTTGGAGTGAGTCGACTAGCCCAGTGGACGGAGCGCCCGGTATTTGGAGGCAGACCCACGACGGACGGAGCACCTGGTAGTTGGCCGCAGACCCGCGGTACTCGACCGGAGGAGTACCACTGTAGGCTATTAGGGAGAGCGCCCAGTATTTGGCGATAGACCCTCAGCAGACGGAGCACCCGGTAGTTGGTCGCAGACCCGCGGTACTCGACAGGAGGAGTACCTCAGCAGTCTTAGGTTACTGAGTAGTACCTCGGAGTCGTGACAGGTCCACTGTACACTCCAGAGACGGAGCTCTTCAGCAGTTACGGTTTCGATAATGAAAATCCTGGTTTGAGCTGAGACATTTGACCTTGTGTTTACCCCATGTTTGAGATGGGATACTTGATAACTTAGGTATATGTATGGGCAAATACCTGGGTAGTGGTTATCCGTTGTTTTCACAATCCTTGTGTTTCCTAAGGATTGAGATGGGCTATTTGATAACTATGGTATATATATGGGCATATACCTAAGTAGAGGTTATCTGTGAGATCTTCTTTGTGGTTATCCTTGTTGGTTTAGAGAAACCTTGAGGGTCTTGGGGTCCCTACTGAGTATCGTTATACTCAACCCTGCACGGGCTATGCCTGCACCTCATTGTGTTGGTTGCAGACGACGGGCAGTGCTGACGAAGGCCAAGTGTTCGAGGACTGGACGGTACCCGGAGGTGGACTACACGACGAATCAGTACCCGGAGGTGGACTACACGATGAGTAAGTACCCGAAGGTGGACTACACGATGAGATGACACACAGAGGAGGTTGACGGGAGAGAGAGTGGAGGAGGCTATCTGTACCTACCCATCAGGTAGGATCTGTGGTGGACGACAAGGAGCTGCGCCATCTGTACCTACCCTTCAGGTAGGATCCAAGGAGGACGACCCAGGAGCCGCTTTCGTCCTTCCAGCCGGTATCTTTTCTGTTGTACTTCTTCAGTTGTAGTTGTACTTTCTTTTGGGTTTGTATTCTGGCCCAATTACTTTTCAGCACTTCTCTTGTACTTAGTGTTTACTTTTTCCGCTTGCTTACTCTGTGGTGCTTGTTTTCTTTTATAAAGGCAATGCCTTCCCAGTTATTGGAATTTATGCCTTTGGTGCTAGTCGCCAGCCCCTGGCCTATGGAAGGCGGGCTTGGGGTAGTCACGACACGGGCCCTGAGGACGGGTCGTGACATTATCCAACTAGAATTGATTTGAAATTACAGAGTGAGAAAAGTTATTTTGAAATCTCACTGTATTTTTTGTTTGTTGACTACCTATTTAAGAAATTAATTTATGGTAATAATTTTTTATTGGTCATTACATTTTTCTTAAATATTTATATTCGTGTGTGATGGATATTATTACTTCATAAACCAAATTCCATTTTTATATATGGGGTTTACATGTAATGATATTTGGTTAACTGATAAATATTGGTAAATTTGTATCATTTACTCAATAAAGTTATTTGATAAGCCACATATTTATGAATTAAATTGATTATTAGATATTTAATGAATTACATGGATGTTAAATCCAAGGGTTTGGGACAATATAATGGATTACCTTTGATACATTGATATTCTAATAAGATGAATCATTTTCCAAAATCAGACAGGTTTCCATAGAAAGACATATACTATCTGGAGGATAAAACTTGATAGTTACTATCTTGATAATTCATCTCGGTAGTTTATAAATCTAGAATTATTCATTTCATAATTATTGTTATTCAATATTTTTATTTGATTAGTTATAATAATCATGGTCATTTTTCTAGGTCTTGTGATTATTTATATGGAATTACTTGATCATATTTTATTGACACTATATTTTCTTCAAGATATTGATTTTTTGGAATGTGTTTTAGTAATTTACATTTACATGATGATTATTATAAATTGATTTATTATTGATTCCATTAAAATAAATCATTACTAATAATTTTTTCTCACCCATTTTTTTCATTTCTCCATGTTATGAAGAATAGATATTTGAATGAGTAATCACTGATTTAGTTTATTAGATTTTGTTATCTATTATGATTTTTTTCTATTCCTAATGTAAAATTGGTATCATGTTTGTATATGGTTTCCAAAACTGCTATACCAATCATACAATTGGGATTAGAATCTTATATCTATGTCAATGGAATAAATTTTGACACCAACTCCATGATCCGGGGGTTTGAGTCATTATAGTTTGTATGAGAAGATGTTTAATAGAAAATTTATAAACTAGATTTATAAAAACAAAGATTAGGAAACATAAAACTAAGATATACTATAAGTATATGTATATAAGAACATCATAATTTTTTCTTAAGGTAATCAATATGTAGTCTTTCATTAAAATACATCCCTATCTGGATACTACTTTTGGAAATGGTTCTAGGATAGATTAACCTTGGGGTAATAACTCTGAAAAGGGAACAATAGGTTTTACTGGAGAATAACACGGTATAAGACAATTAGACTTACAAAAAACCAAGTTTTAACCTCTTAGGGGAAATTCATATGACAATTCCCAATTTATTTACAAACCATTATGAAGGATTGAGAATTAAGGATATCTAAAAGGAACAATATTTATTATTACGAGATTAGTTATACATAAATTTTGCAATTTATGAATAGGAATTTCACATGTTTTGGGATTAAAAATTATGATACATATTGTCATGATATAATCTAGTGTATGTCATTATTTTGAAATGGAACGTCATAGGAAGAAGGGTATCAATACTCATGAACATTTTAGAGGTTTGCATACCGAATAAGAAAATATAGCAGGTATTGCTAATTGGAATGTTATGGGTATATTAGGGAATCATAATCAAGTTATGATATATAAACATTCCCAAATGAATTAAATTATTCTATAGTGTGATTATAAAATGTAGGATCTCTTTTTTTGATAGAGGTGAACATCATTTAGTGGTACTACAGATCTAATGGAACCTAAACATTGGATTATGTCTTTGTAGAATATATTCATGGAAATTATATGTGGTGAAAATGAAAATTATACACATAAATTTTATTCTCTCATTAGTGATGCTGAACAATGGTGGTCATTGATCTATAAAAAAAAGTAGGAAGTTGAAATAGAATTCATGTAGTGGAAATATTTTAGGGATTCATTCTTGGAAAAAATATTTCCCTTGTGAGAAACAAATTCATATGAAGAGAAACTTTCTTAGTTTAATGTAAATGGATGAAGAATTTTTTTTAGAGTTTTAAGCTACATTTAAAAGGTTATAATGTTATTATTTATAGTTCATACACTACAATAAATGATATATTAACCATTACACTGATGGTATTAATCCATGTATACAAAGGGAACTAGTGTATAAAACATATTGTTCACACGATGAAATTTTTTTATGTGCTATTAATATGGGGAAATAATTGAACAATTCTTATGGATTAAAAGGAAAATAATATATAAAGTGTATGGAAAATTGAATCAAGTTTTAATAGAATAATTAAAAGATGTATTTTTCCACATTTAATGACTTTGGAAAGAATCACCCCCAAAAATGATTGAATCAGTCTCATGTTTGTTATAACTAGGGGGAAAAAGGTTAGCTAGGAAAACAAATGAAAATAGAAGGAAGAAAATGATTCAATTAATTGATTAAACAATATTTAATTTGGGAACTAAGAAAATAAATTCTATAATCATCAAGGAAATATACCTCAAATGATGTTAAGAGATCGAATTCAAGATTAAGCTTTTTACCCAACAGAAGTGGAATGATTAATTTTATTCTATATTTGGATTTAGGAAATATAATTTAAAAGTATTTTATTTATAATTTTCTCATCATATAAATTGTGACATATATGTGAATTTTTATCAAATAAAATACATTGTGTATTTTAAATCATGTGTTGAATGGTATCGATTAATAAAACATGATTCATTGGTCTGTTTAACTTCTTGGAAACCACATGATTGAAGAAATGATAACCCTTATAATGATCTGAATGTCAAGATAATGACTTTTTGATAATTATATGCATTATATTTATACCTTAAATTGGATACCACTAACTACATTGGGATTAATTATAATGTTTTATCATAATATTTTAGAAGATTCATACAAAACATTGGACGAGGTTTTTGAGATTGTTGTATTATTTCATAGTATGATTCAACATGTGATAAAAGATGAATTAGAAATATTTGACGAAATAACCAAAGGAAAATATTTTGGTTATGAAAAAAATGAATGTATCAAATAAATATATTTTCATATTTTCATACAGAGTGAAAGAATTCCTCAAATCTCAAAAAAGTCCCATGAAACAAAAATATTACCCTGTTATCATCATTTTTTATGATATCAATAACCCTTTTCAAACCTATATTATTTGATTTAGTGATTTTTATATTTATCCTAAACATGTATTCCATCATTCTCCTTTAGTAATTTATTAATATATTTCTATTCTATGTCAATGTTTTCATTTAGTATCTCTGTTCTCCTATATAGAATCCAAGTTATGTGAATATTCGAGATCATTATTATATTCCCTTAACTCTCTTATTAAGGGGATATTTTATTAATGAGTTTTAAATGTTGGTTTCTCAACAATGGAATTTGAAAATATTAATCACTGTAGAAACATGGTAAAGTTTAAATTTTAAGGAAGTAATTTATTTAATAATGTAACACCTTTAAATTCTTAAAGAATAACATTTTATTGAATTGCATGTATGACAAACAACACCAAGAGTTGAACATAATATAACATCCCAGGAAATTAAAATTTATTTACTATTTTAAATAATTTCAATATATATTATTACATTCAATTCACACAACAATAATTTATCTTGTGTTATATGAACCAATGACTTTTTTCGATAACTTTTATTACAGGAAAGACCACATTTTACCAAATACCATTAATATTATTATTTACAATGATAATTATCTGATAGAAATTAAATTAAATTTTATAAACAGGATTAAATAAATTATGATAATATATCATTGATTTTATTGGATACCAATTAATTCCCCTCCAATGGCCTGATGGGCATCATTTTTTATTGATTTTTGATAACTAACTTTCCAGGGGTGAGGTGGAACCCTTACAAGCCCCATAAGAGAAAGTATTACATGACTCGTAGGAATTAGAGAAATTCATTTCCCATAGGCTTCAAACATTTTATGAAACCCAGACTAACTACTTAGAACTGCTCCTCCCTAGCATCTTCTCATGAAATCAGCTCTCCACCTTCGCATGGCTGATTGGCTAGGCTTTCCCTTGCATGCAGAAGCTTATCCTTATGGAAGGTTCAATAAACTCTAATTCTTGCAATCCATTTAGCATGGCTATGGTGAAAGCTCTTTTCTACTCCTCCTTCTGAAGCTCGTTCCTTGTAGGTTATCTGGTTTGCATCTGCACTAAAGGAGGCCCAAAGTCCTTGAGGTGGCCTGAAGGACTTACTAACCCGAAGGCCTGGGTGGCCTGAATGCCTTGAAGGACTCGGGGACCAAATCGGTGGCCCGAAGGCCAAAACGGGGGAATATGTTGGGCGGAGAAAAAGGGAGTGATGGCAAGAGGGGGGGTGAATTGCCTTTTTAAAAAATGATTAACAAATTAATATCAAAGTTAAAGGTGTAGCGGAAATAAATGAGGCAAGACACAAAATTGATAACGGAGTTCGGCCAAAAACCCGGCCTACGTCTCCGCTCCCAACTAAACGGTTGAGAGATTACTACCGCTTGCTTTTCAATGGTTTTAGCAAGAATCCCACTAGGCTTTGAGGTAGCACTAGGACCTATTACAGCTTGCTTTTGATGGTTTAGCAAGAACCCACTTGCTTTTAATGGTTTAGCAAGAACCCACTATCCTTCTTACAGGTGAAGGATAGCTCACCTATGTATCAAGCTATTTAAAGGAAAGCTTGACAACCTTTTCACACCTTAATGGTGATGTGAAACCCAAAAGAAAGAGGGGATGAGAAATAGAGTGGTTTGTAGACACAAACCCAAATTAAGCTCAAAATAGATAAACAAGAAAAACAATATTTAAGGAAGTCTTGTGCGCCTTTGATTGATTGGAGATGTTTAAGGCCGCTTCCAAGCTTCTTTGAAGGAGCTCCTTGGATGTGGAAGTTGTTGGAGCAAGGTGGGTTCCTTGAAGGAAGTCCGCCGGAGGTTGGCCAATTGATACAAAATATGTCCGTTGGCTTGGTATATGATCCGGGTAGGTGTCCGGGGCTTGGTTTTTGTTCCGGTTAGTGTCCGGGGCTTCCTCAGCCTTTATTTATAGGAATGGAACCCATTGGGGGCCTTCGGAGCCGTTGGAGAAGTCTTCGGAGCCGTTGGAGGCCAAAAGAGGGTTGACTGGTCAAAGCCAACGGCTAGTTTTCTTGATTGATTGGGGGAGAATATTTTCTTTCATGCTTTGATTTATTTTCAAATTATCCTTTAAGAATGTCTTTAATTTCAGTATTTTACTTTGATTGTTTCAGTGATTGTGATCATCAAAATAGGGGGAGATTGTTGTACCTCTCGTATCCCCTTGTGGTTTAATTTTCATGATCACAATCACTTTCTTATTTATCTAACATTGTTTTAAGTTTTTTTTATAGGCAAAAGATTTCCAAGGAAATGGGCCATGAAGCACATCACGTGGACTGAATTTCAGTCCACCGGCCAACCGGTGTGATAGCACCGGCCAGCCGGTGGACCTGGCAGAGGCATTGCCCACTGCCAGGTTCACCGGTCAGCCGGTGGCTCTGTCACCGGCCAGCCGGTGGCACCCAGACCAATGGGACAACTACTGGGCTACCGGCTGGCCGGTACAGCTCCACCGGCTGGCCGGTGCCTTGGCAGAGGAGAAGAAATTTGGTCCAGGCTCCACCGGCTGACCGGTGGAGGAGCCACCGGCTGGCCGGTGGGGAGACAGGAGCTGGCCCATTGGTCTGGGTGCCACCGGCTGGCCGGTGACAGAGCCACTGGCTGACCGGTGAACCTGGCAGTGGGCAATGCCTCTGCCAGGTCCACCGGCTGGCCGGCGCTATCACACCGGTTGGCCGGTGGACTGAAATTCAGTCCACGTGATGTGCTTCATGGCCCATTTCCTTGGCAATATTTTACCTATAAAAAAAACTTAAAACAATGTTAGATAAATAAGAAAGTGATTGTGATCATGAAAATTAAACCACGAGGGGATACGAGAGGTACAAAAATCTCCCCCTATTTTGATGATCACAATCACCGAAACAATCAAAGTAAAATACTGAAATTAAATACATTCTTAAAGGATAATTTGAAAATAAATCAAAGCATGACAGAAAATATTCTCCCCCAATCAATCAAGAAATTTCTCTTCCTTTGTGATTATCAAAATAGCGTGGGGCATAAAACTTGATTGAGGGAAAGGGTTTGAAAAACTAGATATGAGAATTGAAATATCAATTGAGATTTTTGAAATTGAAATGAAAATTTGAATAACAGTTTGAGTTTAAAGTTTTGAATCAAAAGCCAATTGAAATTTGAAATTTGAAACCAAATGAAATTTTTGAAATTGAGAGTTTTGAATCAAAAATGAATTGAAAATTTAAATTGAAAAATGAATCGAAAGAGATTTTTGAATTTAAGAAAATTTCTCCCCCTAAATAAAACAAAAGATCATAGGGGAAACGAAACTATTTTTGGCCCAGAGAGACTCGCCAAAAGGGATTTTTCAATCCAAATTTGTTTCATGGCGGGTCTTCTCCTATAAAACTCGTCCGAATAAAAAATAGATTTGGGTTGACCATACCGGGCATTTTTGCAATCACATTCATAAATGAGGTGCCCGGGTTTCTTACAATAATTACAAAATTTAAAACTAGAGCTCCCCCTTACAAAAACAGTGGGTGCATTGGAGGAGGAAGCTACATTGGTATATCCTAGACCTTGGGTGGTTCTTGAAATTCGTTGGGAACCAAGCAATTTTGAAAGATTTTGTTCCCCTTGGGTGAATTTGGCTAGGGATTCTCTAAGGTCCTTGATGGTTGATTCCAAAGAATCAACATTTGGGAAGTTTTGGATTTTTAGGGAGAGTTCCTCCTTCTCTTTGAGAAGTTGTTCTTTTTCGGAGGAAAGTTTTTTGAAATTCTTTTTCAAAGAAACAAATTTAGAAGAATGTTCATGAAAACCATTTTCTAATTGGTCTCTAGCATGTTGGAGTTCTTCATATGATAAATGATTAAAAGAATTAGAAGAACTAGAGGATGATGAGGAGGAAGAGGATGATGATACCTCATGTTTTTCCATTAGGAATTTTTTACCTTGGTCGCTTGAGGAGAAGGAGGAGAAGGAGGAGCTATCACTCCAAGATGCCTTTGAAGCCTTCTTCTTTCCCTTCTTTTTCATGGCCCTTTTCTTGTGAAGTGGGCAAGCGGGTTTGAATTTTTCGTCGAGTTCTTGCTCTTGAGCGGGTTCTTGCTTTGGAGCCTTGCTAGTACCTTCATGGGTTAGCTCTAAATATTTCCAAATATCATAAGAGGTAGTGCAAGAAGAAATGCAATTAAAAACATTACGGTCAAGACCAAAATGAAGAGCGTTCATGGCTTTGCCATCAAGCTCAAAATAAGCAATGTCATTGGGGGTCCATTTAGACTCATCGGGAGAGGAGATGGAAAATCCTTGCATAACAATTTTATAAATTGGATAACCAATACTTTTTAAAAGAGTGGTCATGCGGGTTTTCCAAAAAGAATAGTCGGTTCCATCAAACAATGGAGCACGACCCAATGAATGACCTTCGAGGGTTTGAGAAGAAGAAGCGGTAGAAGCCATCAAAAAGGATCTTTAATTTGAAACCTGTTAAGGTATTACTCAAAATTTGCCTCTGATACCAATTGTTGGGCGGAGAAAAAGGGAGTGATGGCAAGAGGGGGGGTGAATTGCCTTTTTAAAAAATGATTAACAAATTAAAATCAAAGTTAAAGGTGCAGTGGAAATAAATGAGGCAAGACACAAAATTGATAACGGAGTTCGGCCAAAAACCCGGCCTACGTCTCCGCTCCCAACTAAACGGTTGAGAGATTCCTACCGCTTGATTTTCAATGGTTTTAGCAAGAAACCCACTAGGCTTTGAGGTAGCACTAGGACCTATTACAGCTTGCTTTTGATGGTTGAGCAAGAACCCACTTACTTTTAATGGTTTAACAAGAACCCACTATCCTTCTTACAGGTGAAGGATAGCTCACCTATGTCTCAAGCTATTTAAAGGAAAGCTTGACAACCTTTTCACACCTTAATGGTGATGTGAAACCCAAAAGAAAGAGGGGATGAGAAATAGAGTGGTTTGTAGACACAACCCCAAATTAAGCTCAAAATAGATAAACAAGAAAAACCGTATTTAAGGAAGTCTTGGGCGCCTTTGATTGATTGGAGATGTTGAAGGCCGCTTCCAAGCTTCTTTGAAGGAGCTCCTTGGATGTGGAAGTTGTTGGAGCAAGGTGGGTTCCTTGAAGGAAGTCCGCCGGAGGTTGGCCAATTGATACAAAATATGTCCGTTGGCTTGGTATATGATCCGGGTAGGTGTCTGGGGCTTGGTTTTTGTTCCGGTTAGTGTCCGGGGCTTCCTCAGCCTTTATTTATAGGCATGGAACCCATTGGGGGCCTTCGGAGCCGTTGGAGAAGTCTTCGGAGCCGTTGGAGGCCAAAAGAGGGTTGACTGGTCAAAGCCAACGGTTAGTTTGATTGGGCTACCGGCCGGCCGGTACGGCTCCAACGGCTGGACGGTGCCTTGGCAGAGGAGAAGAAATTTGGTCCAGGCTCCACCGGCTGACCGGTGGAGGAGCCACCGGCTGGCCGGTGGGGAGACAGTAGCTGGCCCATTGGTCTGGGTGCCACCGGCTGGCCGGTGACAGAGCCACCGGCTGACCGGTGAACCTGGCAGTGGGCAATGCCTCTGCCAGGTCCACCGGCTGGCCGGTGGACTGAAATTCAGTCCACGTGATGTGCTTCATGGCCCATTTCCTTGGAAATCTTTTGCCTATAAAAAAAACTTAAAACAATGTTAGATAAATAAGAAAGTGATTGTGATCATGAAAATTAAACCACGAGGGGATACGAGAGGTACAACAGAATATTCCCGGCTACTACAATGCTAAATAGTTCCCGCTACTGTACCTGTGACAGTTCTGCACAACACCTGCTACAGTACCTGCTACAGTACCCCTGGAAATTAGCCTCCACATGGATTTGATCCCGAGTCTCTTGGATGCATTTAAGGAGTCATCACCCACTGATGTGAGGTTTATGTGATAGATACCAATTAATTATAATTGAATATAAAAACCAATTGAATATAAATGAAATATATTTATAAAAACTATTATTATGCACTAAAGTCATCATATCATAACAAAATAAATTAATTTCTGTTAGTGAATGTTATAAATGAAATGTATATATTATAAAATAAAAAATAGTTTTGAAATTCATACAACATATTTTATAGGCATAAGACAAGAACATGTAGAATTTTACGCATAAAGAGAAATATTTTTTTATAGGCGGTTTATCATCATTTTAATGGAACCATGGTTTTAAAAATAAATATTGATAATTGAATAAATTTTATTAGAAAAAATTAACATATTTTATAAAATAGGTATTTTAAAATTATATTACATATTATTTTTGTATTTTTCTAAGAAATTATATTTTTTAATAAATAGTAAAACATACATAATTTTAACAGAAATCTACTTTTTCATCTATATAATTTATCATGAGAAATTATATTTTGAATTTTTAATAATGTAAAAAAATATCAATTATACATATATTAATGTAA
The DNA here is from genome assembly GCA_963277665.1 of Viscum album. Classification (NCBI taxonomy): domain Eukaryota; kingdom Viridiplantae; phylum Streptophyta; class Magnoliopsida; order Santalales; family Viscaceae; genus Viscum; species Viscum album. The sequence goes on along the minus strand of OY728150.1, from coordinate 618,963,300 downwards.
TTTTTTTAGAACTATTTTCATATTGAATTTTTTTATAAAAACATTGAAAACGTTGAAGCATTTTCTTATTAAAAACATGCTTCCTCATCCCCTTTGCGGGATTAATTTTAAATTAAGTTTTCACAATTATGTAAATTGAATTTATAAAAATGGATTAAATATTTGGAATAATATAATTTTATAATTCATAATTTGGAAGAAATAAATTTTATCCAAAATAATTAGTGGAAATAGTTGATAGATATTACATCGATTAAGGATAAAACGAGTCTACTTATAGATTAAATATAGAATATAAGGTGTAATAATTAACAAAAACCTATAAAAACCCTATTTTATGTAAATATATCATCTATGATGACTTTAAGATATATATTTATGATATTTGGGACACACATTCAATAAATTTAACCATATAACAAGTTATTTAAGGAAACAAAAAAATACACCTTACATACATTTAATTTTATAAGGAATTTTGAATGGAAGAAATAATACATATGTTGTGTTATAAAAATTATTTTTAAATATAAATATTTTCCCCATAATATTATTTTATATTTATTTTTTTAAGATGGACTATTTAATAAAAATACTTATTAGCCACCAACATAATAATTATTTAATTAACAATTTAATAAAATTAATGATACTTAAAATATTAAAACCCAAGTAAATTGATTGAATTATTATGTTCCATTAGTTTTTTATATTAATATATAATGTTTAAAATATGAGAGATTAATTAATTTTAAATCAATATTTTCCTACATATTTTTGATGTAATTCCCCGACCCTAAATTCCCAGAGTCAGTGCATTATTTTAATACATTGGCATGATTACAGGGAAATCAGGTCCCGAAAGACCGATCGGTTTAGCAGTCTTGGAAAATAGATTACATACATGAATGTTACATTACAATTTCTAACATACAACAAAAAAACTAATCATTTGAGAATTACATTGTTCCCATAGCTTAACCCTGCATCTCAAACATAAAACACTTCTTGGGATCTTGGGAAAATAAAACACAAGAATGGGGTGAGCTCAGATGCTCAGTAAGGGTAAATAATTTAGTGTAAGATAACATAAACAATATGCATGGTGAATAATTGATATCACATGCTTTTCCCAATAATCAACATTAACACTTTATTGCATAAATATGAGTTGAGTAAATAACTCCATAATAAAACATAGTCATTGGTTTATAATAGTCGAATGACCACATGAACCATCAATATTATTTTCATAATGAGCGAATGTATAATGCCAGACATTCCGAAACATTTTGTCAAGGCCTCGACCAAGACGTCTAAAAATGATTAAGGCCTCTGCCAAAACCATATAACAAATTGGGAATAGCCTTGACCAATTACACGTCTAATTGTCTCATGAGACCTACTGATTCATCGAGGAGCAATAATGGGCTCCACTCGTCACTTACTATGTCAAATACATTCCTCAAATGAAAAGGTTGAAATATTATATAAACATTCGTATTAAAACTATCATAAGAAATGTCAATACATTATCCATAACCATGAATGGTATAAAAATAACACATCCACAGTAAAAAATATCAAAAAACCTTTGATAAAATTTGGAATGTTTGTATCATAATAAATTAACTTCAAACAAGTTTAAAATCCATCAAAGAATGTTGACATTGATGAAAATGATTGGTAAAACTATTTGAGGGAAATACCCTTTTTCATGAAATCGTTTGTAAGTGTCACAATATATAATGGAAGTGATTCAAAAGAGATTTTTGAATCATAGTGTCCCATACCACTTTGAAACATTTTAAAATAGTTACCATTTCAAAACATTCATGTCCATATAAATAAATCCTTAAAATCTTTTTGAAATTATGGACATTAATTAAATGGGTTTAGAGAGATAAATCATTAAAACATTTAACATGATGATCTAGTTAAATAGACCCTCATATAAAACCTTAAAATATTCCTTTTGAATACAATTTTATGAAATATAGGTATCTAGGATAATTATGTCCTAGGAAATACTTACACATGAATAATCTCGGATAATAATGAGATTGAGGAAATAACCCTTACCTTTCACATTACTTTGGTCGAGGGTACATTTAACCACATGTATAATGACCATAGTGTGTTATTAAATTATAACATAACCATATTCATATTTATTTTATCATAAATTATTCATTTATTACTTTATACAACCCATTTAATAAGGATTTCCATGTTAAATTACCATTTCGGGTACTAATCGCTTTCTTCATCGTATGTGTTTTAACTTGTTACTCTTGATTGTATCACATAGATAATGATTTAAATAAATCCAGAATATAAAACATTATTTATATATCATATATATTTAGAATATAAATATGTATAATAGACATATATATGAAATGGAGAACACCGTTTAGGGGGATGGTAGTCCGTACGTACGCATAAACATTGTTTCCATTTTCATATCGTATTGAACAGAAGTAAGTGAATAAGATATATGTAAGTACATATATATATATATATCCAATATCATTATTGTGTCATATATTACATAATTATTTTTATTATATATTTTTATAATCGTTGATGAATGGTGAACGTGGAAATGAATCTAATCGCGTCGTGGTGATGGTAATCCGTACGTACGCAAGAGAGACAATATCATTCATTTGATTTAAAATAGTATGTAAATAGATGGTATATCATAGATAAAGAATCATTAAAATTTTATATTTAATATTTAAATCAATTATACATCATTATTATACCCATCCAAATAATAATGTATTGAATAACAACTACACCACAACGTGGAGACGGTAAGCCGTACGTATGCATGTTTGGTGACATGTCATTCATAAGATGGATAAAATGATGAATATGGTTATACCATATTTATAATAACATAACAGTATATAGAAAATATTGGAGTTATTGTTTTAGAATGGAAACAACTACGAAAGTGGAAGTGGAAGAAGAAAAGAAATTGAAAGAGGTGATGAAATATTTACCTCCTCTCCGGGTTCTTCATTTTGATTTGATCAAAAGGGCTCCATAGGTCAGCTTTCGGAAGAAACTATGGCCTCTAGGATCATGTGAGGGATGTTTGGAGGATATTTGGGAAGGGGTTGGCCGATACAAATGGGTATGGAGGTGTGATTTGGAGATAAGGGGAAGTGCCCTTTTTTAAGAGGGGTCAGGGTCACTTTAGGAAAAGATTAAAGTATTAATTTATTATACAATCATATTAAGTTTATAATTGTTAAAAATGAATTTATTTAAATCCTTAGGTGTTTATGGGTCTAAATCCTCTCAAACAATAGGTTTTAGACAAGTTTCGGTTACCATTTTAACCTTATCTTTTAGGTTTAAATCTTTGTTAAATAGTATAACTTTGACCGTGTCATCTTTTATTCTTACTCAATATGGTTAATAACAGTCTCTAAAATTCCGAGAGAACCTCAATTGGCTTATTAATGACATATATAATATTATTTATACCCTTTGGACGAACCTTACATTTTTAAGAATTTTATATCAACCAATAATACAGTATTTGATTTAAATTTTAATTTATGTTAATTTTGACACTATTTGGTATTTTGTTTTGGTGAAAGTAATAAAAACTTGATTAATTCAAAAAAGATACATTTAATCAGACATAACATGTCATATTCACCTATAAAATTCGTGGATGTCATAAAACCTTTTAAATTATATTTATTTTAATATTTATATTACCATTTACTAGATTCCTTCATTAATAAGGTAAGTATTGCATCATCATTGGGTCATTAATAAATTTAATTATTTAATCTATAAAAAATATAAATAAAATACAATTATTTATTAAATATTTTTAGATTTATAATGAATATTTATAGTAGAATTTAAATTTTCTATTACCCTATTTTAAAAATGGTTTTGTTATTAAACTTTGATTATAACACTGTTAACTCTTCTTTAAATAAAATAATTATAAATGTCTTAATCTAATCCAAGTGGAAATAAATGGTAATATTTTATTATTAAGGTTGTTTTTGGTCAAATTACACTTATCCAATAGAATTAGGACATGTGTGAGGGTAAAAATAATATCATTTGTATACTTAATTATCTTATTTACTATTAACTGTGGTAAATAAAATACAAAACTTACTGTTCACCAAAAATTATTTTTATCACTTTAAACAACATTTTATTCCTTTATATTAACCGTGTCTCTCAGATTTTTGAAATTCAACTCACAGAAGCGGTAAAATTAATTTTTATATAAATTTTCAAATGCTCCACAGAGGTGGGTAAAAGACGGCAAAAATTTCAATAAAACCATTATATATCTAAAATTATTATAAACCAACTCCAATGAATTACATGAAATTTATATATTTATTATGTATCTATTTTGACCTAAAATAAATTTAAATAAAATAAAAAATTATTTAAATAAAAATTCGGTTTTAAATAATTACTCAGTGATTTTCACTATTCATGAAAAATTGTAAGTTTTCAGAAAAATACCAAAACGTCACCCTAATATAATTTTGATATTACGAATTAAAAAATGAATTATATTTTACCAATTTCCAAACATAAAAGTTTCATTAATTATTTTAAAATTAATTTCCATTGTCAAAACCAAGAAGCGCATTTTTAAGAAATAATAACTATCAAAAGATTGACACTTGTTTATGTCCAATTTCAAAGTGAAAATACTTACAATGACAATCATTGGATTAAATTGTTAATATATCATCTAATTAAATATCCAAACCATTAAAATGTACAATTCAAAACATTATATTATTTTTATTAAAAAAGTTATTTTTAGTTAACATATAGTATTTTTCACTATTCACCCAAATATGAAAGTTATCAGAAAAATACAAAAAAATTGATCAAAACTAAATTATTATGTATTGATTTCAAAGAGGAAGTTTATTTTTTCGAATTGAATATATAAAAGTTTCACATATTGGATTTAAATAGGGTTCACCATTAAAATGGGTAAAATTGCATTTTTGGAAAAGTAATTCTTTTATCTGAAAAAATGTATTTGTTCATACATTATGTATAAGAAACTCATAATATGGATTCTAAAATTATAAGGATTATATAAAGTTCAAAATTCAGTTAATAATATTCATAATCGCTTTTCAACGTCTAGTTTGGTAAGTCGTGGTGTGCTTGATCCCAGTGTTGCGTGTAGTGCAAGTTATAGAATTACTTTGAAGAAATAACGTACTATGAAATCTTGGGGTGTTACATTTTATTTCAAATTTAATTAATGATGTTTGAATTGACATTAAAGCTATATTTGTAATAAATGACATTTTATTAAGTAAATAAAAATTAATAAAAAGCCTATATTTAGAAAAATAACTTTTAAATTCTACTAAATATATTATATTTTCTAATCATGAACTGATTTTTTATTTTTATAAATATATTAACTGTTAAATAGATTTTTTTTGATATTTCAATCACAGTATCAACATTGTTTTTTCAAGTTACTTACGCTTGTGTTAAAATTAGTTTCCAACACCCAAATTATTTTAATTTCATAAAATAGATATAATATTTAGAATCAATAAGTCCAAATTATAAAGTAATGAGCATTTTATATTATCAATAACAGATTAAAAAAATTTGTTAGATAAATAGTTAAAAAATGGAAACCAAAAATGATAAAATAAGGAAACATAGGAGTTAATGAACAAAATGCCTATAAAATGTTATATTTTTTGTTTGAAATTTTCACTAAAAATATACTCCCTAAATAACCTTAATTATAATGTTATGATCCACTTGAGTTAATATTGACCTCCCAATAGTGAATACTTTTGAGTATTAAAAAGAATGTCACTAATCCTCAACTATAAAACGCACTCACTCCCCCCACTTCTACTCAACTATAAATCCATTTTGATAGACTATTATGTATCCAAATAACTCCATAGAATACTTCCCCTCAACATATAATCCTTAGTTTGGGATTATTGAAACCTTTAATTATTTTACTCCAAACCTAAGGAGGTAACTAGAAGAAGTGGTAATGATACTCTAAAAGATTGTCTATTTTATTTCCTTATCTAAATCCCTATATTATTTTTAATAAATGATCATATAAAAAGATAATTATCTTCAATATAATTAGATATTTTTTATTTTATGATTTTGAAATAAATCTTATCACACTTCAATTATAGAGGTTATGAAATCATTGTCCGTGTGTACGACATATGATGATCATGGGAATTGGTGTCATTCATTTTTCTATTACCAACATTCATGGTTGAGAATAATGATGGAAATACAATTTATATAATATATTTTTGATACTTCTTATTTATTTATTTCTTCTGAAATTATTATATAACACATAACTTCATACTTTTCATTTTTTTCGAATATGATGATGTTGTTCTTATGTACGGTGGATTACCGCCTCGTGAAGAGGTATGATCCATTCACACTTTACAAGGAATGTATTAAGTATGTTTTTAATAAGAATATGTAATATATATGAAATTAATATGATATTATAATGATTATATACATATGTTTCATTTAATATTCCATCTTTAATATGACAGGGAAATGGAAGCACCATTCATGCCTACATACGACCTACCATCTCCATGAATGATGCATTTCATATCTAGTCAAACAAGTTTAGAAATCTCAAAATACATATATACTAAGTATATATTATATTTTCAGCATTATATACATTTTAAAGATAATTATATCATGATTTATGTAAATGGGAAAAAAATTTACACGTTTAAACATTCTGAAAAAACATCTAAATTAACACATGAAACAATGAAAATAATGAATGATTATCAAAAAACAGATTCTAAGATGTTATAAAAGAAGCATGTATGATATAATACATATTAATATGGTTCTCAAAAAACTTATTAACAGTTATAAAACAACTATACAGGATATTAAATCATGGATTACCAAAATTAATGTGTAAGGTATGGTATTTTATCTCAATTTAAATTCCATTAAGACATATTGGTTATTGTTAACCAATTCACAATAACGTGAAATATATACTACCCCATTAAAATTTAATATTACTAGCACATCATTTTTAATTACAGTTGGAAACTAAATAAATATTACTTCATCTCAAGGGATTCGAATTGAAATATCTATTTAATAAAATTTATTGTGAAATCTCACTTTCTTTTATTATTGTTAAATTCTTTTGAAATTATCACCATATTTTAATCATTTTTATTTTATAATTACATTTCGATTAAATATACAAATTATTTTTTATTTATATGGTAATTTCTTAACATATATACCATTATTACATATGGTTTTTACTTTGAATTATATTTGATTAAATGGGGAAATATTTAAAAATATGTATCATTTACTCAATACATATATCTGATAAGACACATTGTTTATAAATTAAATAGATTATTAAATATATGATGAATTATTTAGACATTTATGACCCAGTATGGGGATTTTTTAATGAAAACCCCTCAATTTATTGGTTGTCTAATGATATGAATCGACTAACCAAATCAGATGGGTGTCTACCCACAAGCATAAACAGTCGTGAGTATAGATCTTGATAGTAACTATCTTGAGGATAGATATTGATAGTTCAAAATTACTAAATTTTTAATTCTATATTTATTGTTATAACATGTGATTATTTTATTATATATAATATCCATTGTAATTTTTTAGGATCAATAGATTATTTATATCGAATTATATTATCATTATTTATTCTGACTATATTAAGCCCATGTTTTTGATAGATTTTCATGTGTTACAGTCATTTAAATTGACATGATGATGATTATTTATTTATTTAAGATACGTTCCACTATACGTAACCCTTACCGATCATTTTATATCACCTTTTTTTGTTTTATTTACCCATGTTTTGAAGAAGATATATTTTAATTAGTGTTAAGTGATGTTGTTAATTAAACTTTTTGTGTGTTATGTTTTGTTTTATATTACAAATTTATAATGGGTATCAGGTAAGTTTCTGGTTTCCAAAACTATTATACTCATCATTCGTTTGGAATTATAATCTTGTATTTGTCTCAATGTAAAATAATTAAGGAACTAGATCTTTGATACATGGTTCATGGTCTTTATTATTTCAATTTTTTTATATCATTTTAATTTTTCAAAATGTTTTAAATGAAATATTCATCTTATTTTTCAAACATGGTATATTATTAATTTTCATTAAAATATTTACAATTTTTTTAACATATATGTCATGGATATAATTTCCCACCCTCATGATACATCAATGTTTCAATGATTACATTACAATTTTAATATTTTATTTCCAAGGAAAATGGTTTCTTTTATTTGTGCATATCAATTTAAGAAGAGTTGTTATTTTAAAATGGAAAAGTTATTTTCATCATGAAATTTTCCAACTAATCATTCAAAATAATTTTCCATATAATATAGAATCCAATGATGTCACAGAAGATTTACTAAGCATATAATCCAAGGATTCTATAATTATTATTTTTCTATATGGTTTATGTAATATTGAAATAAATATATTGATGGCTTAACATGTAATATGAAATGTTTGGTATTGTGGGAGATGATATTGATCTTTATGTGCCAATTATTTATGACACAAGTGGTTCACTATTTATCCCGATTATTTAAAACCAAAAACCTATACAGAACATGTGTTCGTAAGAAATTAAATATTTTCTTTTAATTTCTTATGTGATAGATGACAAAAAATTGGGTCACATTTTTCGGTGTCAAATCTCAAAATGTAACATTTATGCTTTTCGCCCTAAATCTGAATGTATGGATCTCAAGATATTAAATTTTTTATTAGAATAGATATTAGAAAACATTTTATATTTTAATGTTTTTATTATATGTAATTTTAATATTCAAGGATATCATAATAGGTATATATGTTTGAGGTTGATCATAATTTCATAGTTTTATGAACCCCTTTAGGGTTTTAAGTTTTGGATGTTAAAGGATGCTAATTAAATTTAGGGACTTTTTTTTGTAAACCATAGTCATAAAATGAATTATTATTTGAGTAAGAATGAATTTAAAAATGTCGAAGATATTTTTTATGGTTATTTAAAAACATAGGGTTTATATGAACTTGACTTGTATATATTTATGTGATATTAGATTTTTGGGAATTGAAATATAATGTATGGGATAACATTTGAAGGGAAATGTTTTCATTATTTTTAAATATATATAAATTAATTTATCAAATTTCTATGAAATTATTTAGTTTTATATTAAAAAAATTTTATAATAAAAGGATAACCGGAGGTCATGAGACAATGCATCAAATTTGTAAAATCCACAAGGCTTGAACCCAGAACCGAAGGGAGAAATAGGTTCATAGCCGACTACTCAACTACATAATATCTTGGTTAGTATAAATGCGTTTAAAATTATTTAATATATTTCATATATGATATTTATTATAATTTTTGGAATATATGTTCTATCATATATATAACCATTAAATAGTGAATTGATTTGGTGTTAAGTGATTAATATTAATTTGGAAAATGTTCATTATTATGGGAACCATATATGATTAAGGTAAACAAAATATTATGGTATTTAATTTTGTGGAATAAATTATGAATTGTATTTTGGGTTCATATAAGATTTTATTGTGGATTTTTGTTGATTCAGGTTTTTTAAGGAAATGACTAGAATATCATGGACATTATATGATTGGGGAATATACTATTTGGAATGATACATTAAGTATGATTGGTGTTGTTTGGATAAAAATTTTATTATATCAAATCATTAGGGTTTTTAAAATTCACTCAAAATATGGAATAATTTTATGAATTTCCGAGATAGTTATATATTTAATTATCATTGTTGAACATTGGGTATTACAGTTAAATTTTGGAGATTAAAGAAGTTTTCCTTATATGAAGGTGTGTTAATTTCAGGATTTACCAAATCAAGTGATGCTCACATTAATTTTGGTTAATTCATAATGGTAGGAAGAATTTACATTTATCCTCTTATGGATTTTTTGATCCATATAAATTGATTCTAATACTTCAAGCATTAAAAATTATTCTCAAATACTTATTATTTTGATAAAAGGATTCCCTTTTAACACATCACATTTTTTCGATATTTTGATTGTTAAAGTTTTCATGCCCATGTTTTATATATCCCTCTAGTAGTCCTTGGGAATTAGATTTCATTTCCCTATCCTTTTTTCACATTCCACTAATGTTTTCCAACATGGAAACCTTGTATTTTATATACCGCATAACCTTTGTACTTTCCTTTCTATCTATTTTAGTGAAATATTTATTGATCCTCTCTATTATGTGGGATTTCAACTAACATATTTTGAAATGTAAAACCCTGATTACTAAGATGAAGTTAAAATTATTAAGAACTAATTTATTAAATTTGGTGATCGTCTAATATCCCCTGTTTTAAAATGAAATTCTATAGTGTACATCATACCCAACATAGAGGTTAAATGAACATTAAAAATTTATTATTTAAAAATGATCTTTATTATCTAGCCATTAAATTGGATGGTTTCAATATGATTTATTATTTTAGGAAATAAACATAAATATATAAATAAATATAAATGTATAGAAAAATTATTTGAAAACAATCACGTAATTTTTATTAGTGTATTTTTATTCATCATAATATAATTTTTCTTCAAAACTGAGTTTTTGTTTCATTTTTATGACTTAATATTATAATTAATCACTAAAATATACAGAAAAATTATTTAGAAATTTAATTTAAATATTGAAAACATCATGTACATATATATTAAAATAAAATCATAATAAGTTTTTGAAAATATTAATATTTCTATAAATAGTGAAAAATAAATATTTTTAATGACAACTATATTTTTTAAATAATGTAGTTAAAAAGAAAAATTAATATTAGATTGGTATTAGAATATAATTAGTAAATTTTTATTTCTAAATTTTTTCTTTTTGTTTTTGAAATGGCTTTTATACTTGATTTTAGTATAATAAATTATATATTTTTGAAATGCAATTTAAAAAAAAATTATTAATTATCTTAATTTAATTTAATTATATATTAAAATTTACCAATGCATTGTTTGGAATTATGAAAAATTGATTCCGTATTTGGAATTTGGAGATCCCAATTTATTTAATATCATCCCTTTATTTTTGGTTAATTTTAATAGTAACTCTAATAATTTGCTCTACCACGGTAATGGGTAAATTTGGTAATTAAAGTTAGAAATAAAATTATATGGATTATAAAATAGCCCAAAAACACTACTTAATTTTATTTTATTCATCAATTTTGACCATAGTAATCCATGATTCGGTTATATAGTATTGTTGGCCATTTTTATGATATTGTGATCCTTATTTTACTTTATTTCATGAAAATTCCATCTTGTTAGATATTAATTTTTAATAAATATTATATTTTTAAAATGGTATTATATGGAGGATATTTTTTAGTATAAATTTTCATTTAAAATAGAAAATATTTATATTTATCATGTAGAAATATTTTTATTTTTTAGTGAATAAATAATTACCTTGATTCTTTCTAAATGATGACATATGAATTATTTAATTATTGGGGAAATTAAAAAAATCATATTAAAAATATAAAGATTATTATAATTTGAGATATTTAATGTATTAATTTTTTTAATGAAATTGATATATATGGGATGTATTAAACTAATGGGTTAAAATTTTAATATTTTTTACGATATTATTGACGTCAAATATATGAATAGTTCTAAAATTTTACATTGGGGATATTTTAAAATTAATCATATTTAATTAAAATATATAAAATTGCAAACAAACTAGATTCAAAAAAAATATTATGATATGTTTTCTAGTATCAACTATGGTCTATTTATGGACCTTATCTAAATTTATATTGATGATATGATTCTCAAAAATAAAAAATTCATATTATCCTTGTATGTTTAAATGGATTAATGAGGATATAAAGACAAATGAAAAGGATAAAAATATGGCCTAAAAATGTAAAAAAATATTTTATGATGGTATCTTGATATAGAATCATATTATATTGAATATAAATATTTTTGGATCCATTTAAAATAGAATTTTAATTTATATTTATTTAATATTTGTAGAAATTACAATAGTGTCTCTCCCCTCTCTTATAAAAGGACATATATTCATCTCACCACATCATAATTAAATCCCCTTTTATTTTAGAAAATAATTTCCCAAATCCCTTCTCAGAATCATTCCCCTCATTATATAGGTCATAATTTATTCATTACACCAACCTTATTGGTCTTAAGGTGATATGAAAATAGGTTTTTCCAAAGAATATAAATCATTTTTAATCGAGTTTTTCTTTTTTATTTCATTATCCATCTCCTTAGAGTATTATAAAACCATGATTAAAAAATAAATATATTATCCTCTATATACGAAGATGTTATTAGTTTAATATTATATTCTATATTAATCTCCAACATCCATCAAATGAAAATGAAATTCATCATTCGTGTGTACGAAAGACTACCACCTTGTGAAATGATGTAATCTGTTTTCTATCATATTATATCATGTGTAGTTGTAGATATGAAATCATGGGATTTAAATTATATTTATGAAATTATTATCATTATAAATGTAAAATATGTCATTTAATTTATTACAATTCAATAAATTGAATAATGATTACATCATTCATGCGTGTATATGAACTACCACCTCCACGAGGTGACATGATTCATTTATACTCATCGTGTCACATATATGATATATATATAAGTATATTTAAATATGTAATATGTTATATTTTTTATGATTATCTCTCTATAAATATAAATTAAAACATACCCTATTTCCATAGTGATCATTGTAAACTGGAAACGTTACACACGCGTACATCATCATCATCATTTTAATTTTTATTCAAGAAGAGGCAAAGAAAAAAAAGACATGTCCCCTTCAGCAAAGGACCACTAGCCACATGACCACATGCTAGGGATGGCACCTAAGTTTGTATGAATTAGTGAAGGACGAGGACATCCCCTCGGATGAGGTTGACCCCTTCGGATTTCAAAGGATGATCATTGTGAAAGAAAACTAGATCAGGACCAATGACCTCAAGCGAAGCAAGGTAATCGGCAACATGTTTTCCTTCTCTCCAAGAGTGTTTTACAAAGTTATCCTTGTTGATCAAGTTCCTTGAAATCCTGATGATGTAGGATATAGCCCATGTAGTTGGACAGAGTTCAGGTGTATATAAAATATATTATCTCCATGATTGTAACATGGTTATTTTTCCATAAATATATTTAATTGTTGAATTTATAAGTATAATTAATGAATAATATTTATAATTATTTCATTATTATTATTACAAATACGATGGAATAATCAACTTAGTGTCCATAGTTATCCTAATAATCTCTTTTTGGATTTATGTAACAAATATCACTAGAACATATGATATGAATATAAAGGATTAAGAGATTTATAAAACATGGTAATAAGTGAGGTAAAAGGAATAATAAAATTGATAAATATTATGTATAATATATACAATTAACTAATGTTTATTATTCATGATGATAAAGATCATTCATTATGAGTCAGACTCAAGGAAAGTGTTTCTCATACCACATTTTAATTTTTTGATACTTATGTCATACTCATCATTTATTAGTTTTGTGTGGTTTACATACTTAACCATTGATACATTATATCATGAATATATAATTCATATTTATATTTAATTTTTCATTTGAATTTATTTATTTCATTGGGATTATGATTCTAAAGGTACCAAAATGGAAATGGTTTATTTCACAATCTCATCATTATTAGGGAATAATTATGTTTAAGACTTCAATGGGGAATATTTACCATCATTGAATTTTCTTATAAAAAATAATAATCTTTATTAATATAATCAAACATGTTTTTAATTTATTAACCCTTTCATGACCTTTTACAACTAAAAATTAAAATATATATTCGAGTAATTTTTCGAACAAAATAATTTTTTACATTTTCTCAAAAATTTGTGAAACGAATTTCTATTTATATTATACTATATTAATCAAACTTACTACAACCATGATGCCTCAATTTCATAAAATCATACTTTACATGTTTACAATTATATTTTCCAACAATATTTTTTCACTTATAAGTAATCAAATATTTAAAAGGAGAAGTGAATTTAAATTGGAAATGTAATTTTAATCCTTTTTTATTACAAATAATAATCCAAAATCATTTTACTTCTATAATGAAATCCATTGATTTCACCTCATATTTAATAGTTATATTATACATGAATACCATACTTATTATTTTTTGGGTTGGTTAATTTTTTTGTTGAAAATAAATGATGTTAATGAATGATGTATCTTTTCCTTGTGTTATAATATGATAAAATGTTTATGAAACTCATTTCATTCATGGGATTATATATTTTTAATATTTTATGATCTTCTAGTATTCGTATAATGTATTTATATTATTTTTAGGTGGGACCTATATCTCATTCCACTTCATTGGGAAAAATAATATATCCCATTTGATAGTGAAGGAAAACACGTCAATGTGTTTGATCCATCTAATACTAGAAATTTAGGCTATAGCCATGGACATGTACCTAGGGTTCTATAGGTCTGTGATAATATATTCTTTATAGCCACAATTTAGTTATATGTATGTGTCTTGAAAATTTCCCACTATTTTTTTGATACGTGTCGAGCTCCTCCTCCTCCCCCGATCTATGACCCTTGGAACCCTTGACCTCTCTCAGAATGGTTCCCTCCTTAGTGATACCCTTTGCGTGCAACCCCCCATCCATGATAGTTCCCATCGCATCCTCTCCTCTTCCCGATCCTCCTCCAACAATGGTGCCCCTTGAGACAGTGCCCGTCGTGATGGTGCGCCTTGCGACAATTCCCATTAGTGCCCCCGAATGAGGCAACCCCACCACAAGCCCCCACCTCTGACCCTCCTCCCCTAAAGCTGCCACCGAACGCAGGACACCTCACCTCCACCTACTGATGTTTCTACTAGGTGGCCTCTCCACCTCCTCCAATGTGCCTATGACGTATCCAACCCCCTCTCAGTGATCATCGTCCTTCTTTTTATGAACAATAATGTGATCATTATTTTTTTATCAGTTATTCAGAGCTTTGTTGTATCAAATATATGCGATTTTTTGACATTTCATGAACTTCCACCTTTAAAATGTCGTGTACGACCAGTTTCACCAACAATTGTCTTGTTTGACTAATTTAGGCTAGATCCTTTTGTTAAACCATTGGTTCAAACCATAGAACTAGGGTATCTATTACTCATTGGACCAATTTATATTTGAGAAGACTATCCCACAATGGTTGGTGAAGGAAAATAATATCTATTAGGTACTTCCATCTTTAACATTACCCAAAAATATATGGAAGTAGAGTCCCTCAAGATGTGGTGGTTTGGTGATGGGTGATATGGTACTCTCTTATATCTATCATTAACAATGATCCCATGAGTGTAACTACCATACTTATGACCTATTGTTGGAATTTATGATCCACATATTAAATTTTGGTGTAAATTTCTCAATGGGGAGATATTTTCCTATTTATAGATGAAAATAGTCTATGGTACATTATCTAAAAGTGTGACCAGAACCCTCACTAGTGGTTTGTGGAATTTTATTAGTATAAATTTGATTAAAATATAGAATATGATCTTATAAAATGAAAACTAGTAGTATACTTTCTGACTTGGAGATCCATGAGCTAGGAGAAGAAATATCAAATGAGGGATGTAAGCTCATTGTATTGTTGGGTAAATATTATATGGGTGTATTTAAAGACCAAGAACCAATGGTTGTTCGACTGTAAGAGATCACATACACATTGGTGGACTGAGATAAAGTTAGTTAATATTTTGATCTGATTGTGTGGTGAGACACACATGTTTAGAATCAATTGTTTTTATTTCATTTTATGATTTTAATATTCATGGTGTTATTATTATCAATGTTTAGATGATGGTTTCATCTTTCAAAATAGAAGATATGATGAGAGAGTCTCACGAATTGTATTGGTATGTTGACCATAGTTGACCATGATGTATCATGTTGTTGAAATGAAATACCCCATGTTATGTCTCTCATTGTCTAACCTGTAATAGATTCATGGATGAGAATTAGACACCTGAAGAGTAAATCAAAACACATTATGTATTTGTTTGGATGTGGGATATGGAGATGAAAAAATTCATTACATGGTATGATATGATCCTGAGAGTTCAATACACTATTTATTCTCCAATCGATTAGATTAACAATGTAGGTATCCTTATACCAATCTTGGACAAGAACTCTATAGATGAGAATAAAAGGAACTAAGTTCAAGATATCATGAAATGTCATTGATTTCACCTGAGTGTGGTATCAAAGAGAGATTCTTATATTACCACATAGTTTTGTAAAGGCTTATAAAATGTGATGGGAACCTAGTGAAATATTAGTATGAACTTTTATCATTAGATCACTAGGATATCAGAGATATTGATGGAGACATATAGGAAATTAAAAGATAATTACATTGCATTTTTACAGGATGTATGGATGATAACATTGTTATACTAGTGTTTTCCAGTGACAAAAACATTTATTCTTTGATTCAAATTAAATAGTTTGAGGATCTGTATATAGGTACATGTTCTTTTACCTTTATGATGGTATGATATTGGTGAGACATTATCTTATTGGTCGATCATTCTATATTAGATCTTATATTATATATTATTTAATAAAAAAAATAGTTGGTTACAAATGAATGTAAGGTGACTTAAAAATCATTACAATAGATATTTCCTTTGAATATCACTTCTTGTTACATGTTTTCCTAATAGTGATCCCTTCATTTTCTAGAAAGGTGTTTGATAAGGTATGTGATTTTGGAATCGAGGTTCATTTTGATGCCTAATATCCTCAAATGAATCAGAATTTTCCCCTATCAGTTATACCATCCCACACGGTACCATGGTATGCACAATGTGTTCAACGTTTCATATCTTCAGATTCATTATCCAAATCATCCACATATCATCGACAATGAGAAAGTTGATCTTGAGCTGGATGAATATTTTTTATACAATATTAAGTTGATAGTTTTACAAAGATAAAGTGGAATGATAAGGAAATATATTCCAAAAAATAAAGATATATGTGATAAAAATTCGAGTTGAGATGTTGGAGAGGGAATCATACATTTTGGAGAATTGTCCCATATTGTTCGATCATGCCTAAGGGGATACTTCTCAAAAACAATATGTCGAAAGAGGGGGAGTATTGTGAAACATAAATCATATGTTATGAAAATTTCTATAATTTTTATGGCCTTGGATCATGTTTATGTATTATGTTTGGTGTGTTATAGGTTCATAAGTATCTAGAAATGGATGGAGGGAAAGTAAATGGGTAGGAGTGCACGGGGGTGTGCAAGGGAGGGGGCTAGGGGTGTGTAGGGGGTGTGCAGGGGGAAGGGTGGTGTGCATGGGGTGGGGGAATGGGCTGTTTTGGGTATAGAGGTGAAAGTGTTAGTGGGAAGTGTGTAATGGGGTGTTAGGGGAAGGGGGTGAATAGGTGGGGAGCGCGGGGTGGGGGGGGGGGTGGTGCTGGGTGTGTGGGGGGGGGGGGAAGGAGGAAAGGGTTGTGTTCAGGGTGAGATGGGAGGGGTGTGATGTTGGGATGGGTATTGGGGGATCAAGGGGTAGGGGTAGGCATGAAAGGTATTGATTGGGTATTTTAGGGGAAGGTGGGGGTGAAAGGGAGTGGGGCATGGGGTGATGGTGTGGAGGTAGGTGGTGATGGTCCGGGGGGGGTATGGCAGAAGGGGTGTGTAATGGAGAGGGGGTTCTATAGTTATATCCTTAGTCCCCTTCGTGTCCCTTAATTTTCCCCATGTGTTGATATTCTAGAATTCTATTCTGGGGGTTTCGCCCTGGTCCCCCTTTTATCTCTATAAGGTATCTACTACGGGGGGTCCCCCTGATCCCCCATTAAGAAATATTCTATAGTATTTATCCTCATAGACCCCCCACCTCTTCCATTTGGTAGTATATCATCACATTCTATCCTTATCAATATAAAAGGGAATCATATTTATTATATATGGACGTAGAAACTATTGTCGAGTCAGGGATGATCTTCGTAGACATGACGGTTGTGTCTCAAGTATTCTAATAAACACGATCACAGAAACTACAATAATAGATAAAACAAGTCGAAGATATGTGGTAGGCTCTCCCTAGCTCAGGCTATAAGCTTACCGACGTCATGAGGAGAGCAGATGGTATTCGGGAAGCTAAGAGAACTTTATAACTAGATTACAATTCAGCTATAATTGGGGGATACAATACCCAGTATGGTAACCTGAGAAGGGGGGAGGGGCTGGGGGTGGGCATGGGGGTGGAGGGGAAGGGTAAAGTGGGGTTGTGTAAGGGAGGGGGCTGGGGGTGTGTAGGGGGGAGGGGATGGTGGTGTGTAGGGGGGAAGGTGGTGCAAGGGGCAAGTGGGATCATGTGGGGTGCATCTGGGGTATGGGTGAAAGGGGGTGTGCTGTGGTTGGGGCTAGTTTAAGGGAGTGGGTGTTGGTTCAAGGTTGTAAAGATCTTGGAAAAAATATATGTCTTCCACAACTCACATACTAGTTTTATTGGAAAGATAATAAAACTTCGGAACACCATAACATTACTTCCAAAATTAATAATCAAATTCACATAAAACAAATAACTCTTTACATCATCCCCTATTTGAAAGGTATGAGAACATCATCACCACATAACTAAACTTTAGTTTGTTGTTTGACAGTAATATCCTCAATTTGATAGGATGAATCCTATAATCATTAGAGGTATATGTGGGAGCTAACATAAAAATGGAAGGAATGATATTGAATTACCATTATGTGATACATGTGAACATATACCTGAACTCTCCAAATGATACCTTAGAGTTTCATTTGTATATTAAAATTTAATTTTTTTTATCATCCTTGTTTGATTTACTCCCTACTTCAAGATGTACAAAAAGTTATTTCAATGGTTTAGAGAAACAAGTTATCTGCTATATAGTTGCATCAGTGTGGTATTCCTCCATCAAGCGCTAAATAGAATTCTTCATTTGATTTTTTGTTTTATTCCTCTAAAAGTTTACCATTTTATGGATATTGTTTCTTATTATCATTAAATATTCTTTGGGAAATATTTATGTTTAGTTCATTTGAAGAGAAAAATTGACTAACACAAATTTGATTAGTGAATGTTAAGTATTTAATTTTTATTATAGGTTGTACTCATGACCATAAAGAAAAACTATTAATAAATTTATATTTGGGTATCTTTTCTAATAAAACCCATTTAATGTTGGATTTTATGTTTTCCTGATGAGCATTATGCAATATCAAGCTTGTTTTTCATTTGCTCAGCAGGTTTTCATGCTTTTATTTTCATATGCATATAACTGGTCCTCATGTATGATTTTCAAATGACATCCTATAAAAAACATAAATATTTGGAAATATTTAATATTATATGTTTTATTGTGGTTGAAAACAAACATAATCCATTTATAATTTAATTCAATGCTGAATTGTTATGATTTTTAGGTATTTTTTTATCTTATATTGTACTATATAATTTTATGTTTCCTAATGAACCCATTTTATTTATCATTTAAGAAATGGAAATTTCAAAATCTATGAGATATTACCAAAGGTTTTTGTATTTAGAAATAATTTTAAAATTATAAAGGATTATTTTTGGCATGATAGGGTGGTTTTATAATATTTTTGGTGAATTTGATTTTTTGTTTTTCTAAAACACAGTTGTGATTATTTATTTATTTTGATTTGTAAAATTTAAAAAAATAATATGCTTTATATGTTGTTGTTTTACAAGGTATTTTGAGGTAATTATGGAAGAATATACCAAATATTCTTTTGCGAACCATATAACTACATATTTTTGATATAAAAAATCGTTTTAATAAGTGTCAAAGAAATGATTTAAAAGAATTTAGTATGATTTCAATGGAAAAAATTTATAGTTTTATTAATCATTGTATTTTTTGAGTTATTTTTTTGTATTTTTAGTGCTGTAATTAAGCAATTATTAGTACTATTATATTTATTAATTTTTTCACATTTGGTTTTACATAGATTGGGAAATTTACAATGATTTTAATTGTATTTTTTAGTTCATATTATTTTATTGTATTCCCCCATCACGACCTTATGGAATATCTAGTGAGAGATATGAAGTGTTCTCCACATGTGAACCATCCATATTATCATAGTTTAAATGACATAGTATTCATACACAATCTAGTTATAGATCATATTGTTTTTCCTCTATGAGGTCAACAATGTGACTATGTTCAATAATTTGGGAATTTAATTCCACCTATATAATATGGTTTCCATGGTTCCAACAGATTTTCATAGTTTCCAAGGACTATTTTGATCATTATAAAACTTATTAAGCTTTTAGATCATCTCTATGTCATGTATAATTCCTTTATGATTAATTTTTTGTGTTATAAGTATTGGATTATCATTGTTCATACAAAAGCATAACTATATAGTACATCGGGAGGTATCATAAACTTGGTAGGATTTTGAAATGTATGACCTTGGAATAAAATTTCTTTTGTAGGTATAGTCTTAAGAGGCCTTTTTTTGAATTTTCCAGAATCATACCAATGTTTCATTTATCAAGAATATTTGTGGATGTCCTATAATGGAGTTTCATGTAAAATTGGTAAAGATAGATCAGCTTCTTTGAAAGATCCTCATAATGACCTTATTGAACCTTATGTAGATATAATTAAATTTTAATGTATTTCAGATTATATTTTTTATTTTCATATTTTTTCTTACTAGTTTCCATTGATTTAAGGTGGTAATATTTTATTGAATTAGATTTTATGGTTGTTTATTTTTAGTGAAATGTTTTATTCAATTTTTTAATGTATTTTTAGAGTATCACTAACATATAAAAGGAAAGTGTTTGAAATTTATTGGGATATCCCACTTTTTTTTATGTGTTATTAATGTCTTCTCACTCAAGATATGAATGAACCCAATTAGAGTTACATCTACCAAGTCACATTATTTTCTATTGAATCAAATAGATTAGTTAATTAATCTTGAGAGTTAATGTAGTATTGTAAAAATAAATATGGTTTGTGGATGAACATAGATGATATATTTCATGTAGTAAGGAAATATCATGTTTTTTATATTTACTTCCCTAATTAATGGATGATGTAAGACAATAAAATAATGATATTTACCTCTTTGAACTAACATTTCACAGTGAATATATTATGCATTCTTAAATCTAATTCATTTTAGATAAAATAATATAGAGTATTTTAGGTTAATCTATATATAAAAGAGTTAAGTATATGTTGTACAACTAACTATCATAACGATTATGAATAATCTAGTTTTGTGTGATGACCTCATTTGTTCATTTAGTATTATATTTGGCCATTTTTCATATAACATACCTTTATGGGTTTCGTAGAGTCCCTCTATTCAATTTATTTCAACATTGGTATAGATTTTCCCTATTATATTTTTCCGGACCATCCATGAGTATCCTCCATTTTTTCCCTTTATCTCTTGTATTCTCCATGTATATCCTACATCACTGACGATGGTTCTCCAATATAGGTCTCACAAGATCTTACCATAATCTGTTCTTCTTATGTTTCATATTTTTTCTTTCCTTAAGATTGTTTTAGTCGTGTATTTGCATATTTTTCCACTATTTTTTTGGTAAATTATAAATCATGGTTCCACTGATGTTATTTTTAATGTTATTTTTTTGTGTTCTAAAAAAGTCTGAAAAAATGGGGTGAGTGATTTTGAAAAGCAAGTTCCTACTATTCTTGGTGGAATTTATATTTGTTTCTCATATAGTGGTTCATACTGACGTGATTGAATTGAATGGAACCGACTTTTATCTTAAAAATCTACACTTATAAAGCTTGATAAATTGTGATCGTCCCCTAAACAACTGGAAGGCCCTGATGGGAATTAGATCAAATAGGCCACCTATGGAATCTGACTTTGGAAAACTATATGACCTACACTATATTTTTCACTACAACATCCACATGTGAAAAAATATACCCCAGCTGAACACCAAAGGATGCATACTGAATGTTGTTTGTACATTTATAATGTCATGGGATAGGATGGATGTGATATATCTCATTCTATAGATTGAGGTAATTTTAATTTTTGGGATTCATTTGATATCATTTGGGATTTCATATTGATTTTTTGTTTTTCTTATTTTAATTCATTTCATTACTATCACTAACAGCTTGTAGATTGGGTTGATAGTTAATATATTTATGAACCTAATGCTGTCAAACCATTGGTATAAAATTGGTGATCTATTTCTGGATGATATTGGTTTTTGTCATTGTCTGTATATATGGTCAGAATCAATAAATATTTATTGTTGATATATGTATATGATTTTATTCTAGAAAAAATTATAGACCGTACGGCTAAAGAGGATGACCTAGTGGACTTGACTATGGTTACTTTTTTCTATTCTTAATACAAAATTATCAAAGCCTTATGATTTTTTACTTTTCTAGTCCATGAGTGTTTAATCTATAACATCATTTCTAGTACTTTTATTCCATAAATGTCACCATCTAACAATTCTATTTTTGATTGGAACCTCTCTAGTAATATGACTAATGGATTTCCAACTACTTATGTTTCTTCTAAACATTTTAGGCTGAAGGGATTTTTTAGAAACCATTATCTGGTTACACTCAACATATATAGTTAAACTGTTCTAAACATACTTCTCTACATGTTGGGGGGTGATGGGGGTAGAAGTGTGAAGGGGTTATGGGGTAGGGGTGAAGGGGGGGGGGGGAGGGCGTGAAAGGGGGAGGGGGTGTGCACAGGGGTGTGCAGGGGGTGTAGGTGGGGTGAAAGGGGGAGGGTTCTGGTGGGTGAAGGGGGGGTGTCTAGGAGGGAGGGGGTGTCCAGGAGGGAGGGGGTTCCCATGGGGGTGTCTAGGAGGGAGGGGTGTCCGGGAGGGAGGGGAGGGTTGTCTCGGAGGAAAGGGGTGTCTTGGAGGGAGGGGGAAAAGGGTGAGGGGGTCTGTCCAAAGAGGTTGTGGGGGTGTGATGGGGGGTGTGGGTGTGTAGGGGGATGGGGTGTGTAGGGGGGTCTATCTAGGGATAATGGTGGGGTATGTCTAGGGGTGGGCTCTGTCAAGGGGTGGGGGTGTTCAGGGGGTTTGTCTAGGGAGGGGTGTGAGGTCTGTCCAGGGGGTAAAAGGGGTGTGCAGGGGTGGTGCAAGGGGGAAGGGGTGGGAGGGTGCTGGTGGGGTGCAAGGGGGGAGGGTGAAGGTGGGCTGAAATGTTGGAGGGGTGTCCAGGATGGAGGGTGTGTCCACGGGGGGTGTCCAGGAGGGAGGGGTGTCCAGGAGGGGCGGAAAGGGTGTCCAGAAGGGAGGGGGTGTCTAGGAGGGAGGGGTGAAGGGGGGTTTGTACAAAGAGGGGTGGGTGTGTATGGGGTCTATTTAAGGAGCGGGGAGGGCCTGTCTCGGGGGCTTTTTTCCGGGTGGTCTGCCCAAGAATGAGGGGGGGGGTCTAGGAAGAAGAAGGGGGGGCTGTTGAAGATGTAAGGGGAATTTTCTGGAAGGAGGGGGTATGTTCTGGAAGGGGTGGGGTGTGCATGGGGGGGTGTGGGGGGTCTTTCTACAGTGGGGGTGGGGTTTTTCCAGTGAGGGGGGAGGGGGTATGTCTATGGGGATTTTCAGAGATGGAGGGCGTCTGTCTAGCGAGGTTTGGGGGTGTGTAGGGGTGGGATTGTGTAGGGGTGGTCTATCAAGGGAGGGGTGGAGTATTTCTAGGGAGGGGGTCTTTCCAGGATAGAGGGGGTCTGTTTATGAAGGAGGGGGTCTGTCCTGAGAGGCTGATCTGTTGAGGGAGGGGGTTTCCAGGATAGAGGGGTGGGGGATTTCCAGGGAGTGGGTGTGGTTGTGCATGTGGTGGGGGTGTGAAGGGGGAATTTCTAGGGAGGGGTGGGGTCTATCCAAGGGGAGGGGGTCTATCCTAGAAGTAGTGGTATGGGGTCTGTCTAGGGAGGTGGGTTGTCCATGCGATAGTGGAGGGGGGGTGGGGGATGGGGGGATGCAGAAGGGGAGTAGTGGGTTGGGGGATTTTCAGGGGGCTACTGTAAGTGGAGGGGGGTGGCGTGCTGGGGGGAGGTAGTGGAGTTTTTTATGAAATGGGAAGGCCTATATCCACAGTTACAAACTATGGATATAGACTCTTAGACATGATTAGAACCATGGCTACGACCCTATATCCACGATTAGAAATCGTGGCTATAAACCATTTGTGGATTAAGATTTTTCCATGGATTGAAATAGTGGATATTTGGATATAGCCATGGTTTAAAACTTTTCTTATATTCCTTTCCCTATTTCTATTACAATACCTTCCAATGTTTAAAACCATGTCTATAGCCAAAATTACTAGTAGTGATTTTGTGAAACAACTCAATGTGCTTGATCAGTTACGGGGAATGTGTCAATGGGATTGATATGTTAGGGTAAACAAGTCAATGTGCTTGATTCAAATAGGGTAAGAGGTGTTTATGATCGATCTAATGTTATTAGTAGTTAATTGTAACATATGAATTTCAATCTATACTTATGATGATTACATATATACATATGGTGTGAGCAGATGGTTAGAGATTGGGTTATATTGATTTTTCATTCATATGATAGTTTTCTTTTGAAATGATAAATTTTTATTCCATTACCTTGTTTATAAACTTTTTCATATTTTGAATGGGCTTCATAAGTTATGTTCATGATTATATTCTCTTGGGTTTATATTATTCTTTCTTATGATTATTGATTGGTACCACCCATGGTAACCCTTGCTAATAATCTGAACTCACCGATTCTTAT
This sequence comes from Viscum album, assembly GCA_963277665.1. Classification (NCBI taxonomy): domain Eukaryota; kingdom Viridiplantae; phylum Streptophyta; class Magnoliopsida; order Santalales; family Viscaceae; genus Viscum; species Viscum album. The sequence continues at coordinate 618,938,227 of OY728150.1, read as the reverse complement.
GTTTCCTTTTTCTAGATTATGAAGAATTATTATTAATTATTTATGTTTATAAAGGATTATTATGTGAGGAATTTTATGGGAGATATTTAAATATTAATATGGAATATAAAATTCCAGTTATAGTGGTAGGTGATGTTGATCTTTATAAACTAGTTTTTTATTAGCCCATGTAGGTAAAAAATTATTATAATTATCTAAAACTCTAATCCTAAATGGCCATCAGAAATATATGTGATATATGATTCCATTTAATTTTTTAAGGGATGGAAGAAAATAATTTCATACAAATTTTGGGTACCAAATCCAGAAAATTATAGATTATGTTTTTATCACCAGATTTTAGATTACGGGTCATTGGATAATAAATAACCTTTATATTTTAGGATTATAATTTTTTAGTCTCTTTTTTAAATTTTTGGTTTCTTTTAAATTTTATAGTATTTTTTATATAAGTTATATCAAATGATAATTTCTTTAATTTTTTCAATACTAATAAAAATAGTGACCCATGTAATTGTGGTTAAATGAATACAAAGTCATTGTTTTTTGTTAATTATTTTAAATTTCACGATAATACATGATATTTGTTTATTCACATGCCACATATCACTATATTAATTTGAAAAGGACTTTACTATGATTTTTTTGAATAATTTTTATACAAATTCTTCACATTCATGTAACAAATTGGAAGATCCAAACCATGCATGATTAACAAATCATTTTCTTATTTCTCAAAATAATTAATGTATAAGGTAATTTTATTTTAAGTTATTTATGAAATTATTTGGTATAAATGAATTTTTTTTAATTAAATTATATCGCATGTTGTTCTTAATATACATTTAATTTTTTAATCTGAGAGCATCCATGAATTCAATTTTTTCCAAATGATATCCAATATTTTTAAAATCAACTTGTTCTGGTATTAAGAATTTCATGATCAAATTCAACATAAATGAGAGGAAGGTTTTATGGCGATGATATAAAATATTGATATATTAATTGGGAGCTAAATCGATTAATAGAGAGATTTTTATATTAGAATTAGGAAAAAAACTTTTGATTACCCTGTATTTTTGCATAGAATATAAAAAATCTGAAAAAATAATTTTTTTGAAGGAGCTTGAAAAATAAAATAAAAAGTATTGCAAGTATAGAAACATATATTATCATTAAAATTATGGGAAAGAAGTCACAACACTTTTTTGGAACTCAAAATTACCCTCACCACCTTCGAACATCAAATATCGAAATATTTTGAAATTATAAATGAAATTCCAACCTATGAATTTAGTGAGCGAAATCATATATGATGAATAAATATTTAACTGTGTTCACCTTACATGAAGTTGTTTAGATGAGTGGAGAAGATTTATTTTATAAGTGTAAAATAATAGAGACTCATTCTTATGGGTAAATTATAATCATACATTTTTTTTCTCGAAAAATAGGCAACAAACATTATTCAACATTAGATATTTTTGGCATTGGAATCCTGTCAAACCTAGGCCTTTGAACAACCATAATGTTTCCATATGAAAAATAGAATTCCATAAATCACATTGAGTAGATACTTATGAATATATTAATCTAATGTTAACCCTTCCTTATGCTTTGAAGATAATATCTTTGTTGAACATATATATTTTTATGATGTTGTGAACGTAATGCAAGGTATGTTTTTTGTGTTCACGGGAGAATAAATGACATAGGAATAAAATTAAATAAATAAATAGACCATATAAAATGAGTATAAATGAAAATATATTTTTCATGGTGTTAAATTGGGGGATCTCATGTATATACATTTTTAATTTAGTTTAGATTAGTGTTTATGTTTTCTTGTCATGGTGTCCAGCTATCATGTATGGTGGAATTGATAGAACTGATGTTTAATTTTTTTAATTATTTAGTTAAATTATTAAAACCCATCAACATTTCTTTTTTGAATAAAATTACATAATTATTGTTTTTTCATATTTTTTTCTAAATATTATAAATAGACTAATTTTGGATTTTTATCTACATTTTATTACATTGATCTTTTGTCCATAACATTTCCCATTAAAATATATATTACTAAATTATTTCATTAAGTAATTATTTCTGTATCAGTATTATGTTTATTCAATTATACAGATAGAACATTTAAATTATTTGTGGTCTAAATATTTCATAAAATTTTTATATAATTTTTGGAAAACAAAAATAATAAACACCAAAATAATTGATGAATAAAATAGGATATATAAATACTAATGAGATGATTCTACTTTGAAATTAATGATGTCTCACAGTCCCTAGTGGAAATTAATTTCTTGGGATGAAGTTTATCATTATGGTAGATGATGCGTGATTCAATATAGGGGAATCATATTGTTCTGTTTAGAAAACAAGTGAACCATAGTAATTTAAACATAATATTTTCTGATCATGTGAAATATATATGAAATATTGAAGGAATAAGTAATAGATATATCTATAAAACCTCAAATAAGAAACCGTATTATGATTCATAATTCTAGTGGGAGTTAAGGGTTCCAATTTTTTAAGGAATTATTATGGAGGGAGAATTTTTGAAACATTTTTTATATAAATATGTTTCTCTAACACTATATATGATCAAAATAAAATTAATGGAAAAGATCGCATTAAACTATGTAGTTATAAATTTCCCCGAGACTATTTAAGAGATAGAAGTAGAGGAAATTCTATGATGGAGATTTCAACTGTTAAGGTTCTTATAAATTTTATTTTCTTTTTCCACAGTTCAATAATGACATTTTATTCTCAAATTATTCTCTATTACCCTTATTATTGTGGGTTAAATAACAGAGTTATCATGAAAGTTGTGGTTTTCATTTAGTAATTCATGATTATTCTCACATTAATGAATAAGAATTCTCTCCCACATTATAGGTTTAACCACTCAACGAAATAATTTTAATCATATGTGATTGTGTTTGGTTTTAATTTTATTAATATTTTATTTTATTGATTAATTATCTATCATCCCACTTAACTATTCTCCAGTCTATATATGATGGAATAGACTAGGGATAATTAGTTATATTGTATAGTTGTTATTATTTAGGAAGAATGGGATCTGATTATGCATTGCGTATGTCAATTGGTGGTATTTATAATAACTCTCTCACATAATAATGAGGGAATAAAAAGATAATATTTTAATAATTAATACCCTCATCCATAAAATTAAACCATATGAGAGAGGGGGAGAGATCAAGTATCCTCTTTCATAGCATCTAATAAAAAACTGATAAGTAAATTGTAGACTTTGATATCATTTTAATTGGGACACAAACCCTGACCTGATCACCCTTCTCATCTCACTATTTTCAACCGCATCCTTTATTTAATTTATTTTCAAAATCAATCAATTTTAAACAAAACACCTTTCGTAGTATCAAATGAAATTTTAAATGGTTTGTTGAGCTTATCTCTAGAGAATTATTAGGTTCAACAATATACTTGCATTTAAAATACAAGAAATGGATACTCTTTCCACACCACAACACAGGATCATGGTATTACCCATATAGAAAACCACATTGTTGAAATGAAAATATCCCCTACATATGTTCATGATGTAATATAATGTATTTATCTTTATATATCGTCATCGAGGATACATTAATTTTTTAATAAACTAATATACATGAAATATCTTTCCTTGACATTTAAAAATTACTCATGTTAGTTATACCACTATTCCCACAAACATAATTATAATAATATATTTTAATGAAAAGGGTTGATATATATACTTTCATTAGCATTGAGTGGATAAATCCTTTTTCGTCATATTCATTAATGTCATGTAAATTTGGACATACCAAATATTTCTTACCTCACAATGAACATATGTCATAATTATTTTCCTCAATGAATATAATTTATTGATACATGATATATATTAATAATAATATAATTTTCAAAGACTCATACAAAAATACATAGATAGGAATATCCAATGATACGTATAACATATGGAATTTATATGGGTGTGTTTGTTCTCATAACCTATTCTAATTGAAACCTCATATTGGAAAAACTCAATTTATGAATTATCATTCTCTTATGAGAAAAAAACACTTCTGAACATACATTATTTATGCTATTTATAATAAATATCATCAATTTATAGAACTTTTATTTTATAAACACATTATAGAATGTTATTGGTCACATCATGGTGCAGAATGGATATGTCCTTTTGATCAAAAAGTTACTATATGAATATTACCACAATAATATTACATAAAATAACACAAAACTTGGGATATGATAATGATTAATATTCAAAACCATATTTATACATGAAATCCAAAGTAAAATATAGTTGGTTATAAGCAACTAAATTTAATGATCCATCACTTTCACTATATCTAACTACTAAAAACATCTAGTCTTTAATCTCTTACTATATATTTCTAATTCAACTAAGTTGTAGTGAATTATCATTCCAATACTCATTGTCTTGAATAAGTTTAAAATTAAAACATTCTAAACTCAAAATCACTAAAAATACTAAAAATCATAATAGAATATGTATTTAATTTGAAAACACGTTAAAGGAATAAGAATAATTGTTATTTGATACCAATTGTGTCATGTAATAGTTTCTAAAAAAGACAACAAAAATGGATTAAATTGATGGAATAATATCAAACAAAGGAAGAAAGATATGGAAACATTACACAATGATATTTTATAATTTTTTATGAACTATAAACTCTAGTCTTGATATTAAATTAGATCAATAGTCACTACACTTATTGGGGAACTCTAGTTTTAGATTTCTTCATAGAATAAAACATATGTTCCCTTAATTTAAGATAATGAAGGTAATCTGGCCAAATCATAGATACATTAAAATTAATCATATAAAAAATTGAACGTCTTATGACTTCTCTCACTCCCCACTTACCTATATCGCATTAGTTTTTAACACTTAATTCCATCAAAATCACTAGGAATCCTGGGATTGTTTCATGGACTCATATAAAATATCTATTAATTAATATAAATATATCACCAATATAGATTATTTAGATGAATTATATATTCAACCTCTTCATCAATTTCATTATCATATATAAGATAGATCTACTCATGATTGATTAATTTTCAACCATTAATAAACTATTCATTATAGTGAAGTGAATAGATCGGTTAGAAAAAAACAATTTTGTTGAGAAAGAATGTAATAATTACATAGATCATATATGATAACCAATTCTTGAATCCACACTTATAAAATAAAAAATATGGAACATATACCTCAACTATGAAGCCATTGGTGGATGGTTTATAACTCATCCTTTGGCACTCACATCTAGATATTGGACAAATACTTCCCCTAGTTTTTAGTCTTAATCAAACAGAAAATTATCTCATATTAATATATACATATTTTCATGATATCTAAAATTATATAAATATATCCTAACATAAAATCTTTATCTATGTTTTGTCTTAACTCCATCTCCTGGATACATCAACACTTCAATTAATACTTCTTGATATTCATTGGATCCAACATATAACCCGTCATTAAATACTCGTAAAATATTTCATCAACTGTCTATATGATATAAGAATGTGTCAATGTTTTATCTCCTTCTTATCTGTACATTTATCTAGGACCTTAAGTCTTGATTTTAAAATGTTATTGACCTAAATGGGTTTACTTTAAACCCATGTACATGAAACCACCAATATATCAATTATATATCACAACTATTATCTATGAGAGAGATATATAATTTTACTCATACATCTGAATAGATAGAGACATTACAGTGTAGACATTATAATTGTTAATTAGACTAACCCAATTTACATTATAATGAAACATGAGATGTTCAGTATGGAATAAGGATTATATATCTTAATATCAATCCACTTCCAAGTCACACACATGAAAAATGTAGTGAAATGTTTACATTTAAATCTCATGTACCCCGAAAAACCAATGTCACCCAAAAATTGAGGGCCTCTCCACAACATAGCATGAGTTCTATGCCACATCAACATCTTTATTTATGGTAACTTCTTTATTGGCTATAAAACACATGTACCCTCCATGTCCCATATTAATTTAATGGAATGAGATATACCTTGTATACCAAATATATAACCCCTATTTAGTATCTCAAGAACCCTTATGTGGGCTAATTTATCCTTTAGACAACTAAAATAAAACCCTTATATAAAATTCAATGTTGTTAGATTTATAATGAAATAATAGTATCCATAAACAACCAAAAACACCATTAAATATATGTATCCATCACATTTACACACCCTCTAGTAAGTACAATTATTCACCACCTACCATCATCTTCGTATATGTAATAGATAAAAGGCATGTTATTTAGTATAATCTCCCTAAATTGACCCACTTATATGATATAATTATCCATGAAACAATATGAATATCCATGATGAAAACATCATCCTCGAGGAATAATTTCTATGTAACTATGGTGAAATACATTTCCTCCAATATATTCATCATAGAATAATACATTCAACACCAATGTTTAATAAAAAATATTTTTTTTATTATATAGGACCAAATTTTTTGACACAATATGTCAGTAAGAGGAATAAAAGGTGGATATAATGTGTTGAAGTTTCATTTTTATATGTGTGGAATAAAACACTAATGTTGATAGTCTAATATTTATTGTTTAGTTATAATGTATTTAATTTTTCAATAAATAAGAGGAACATTCCACATAGAATAGTATCATTAATTCTTCCACATGTCAAACTCTCATTCCCAACTCCTCCATGTGACATGCACTCCTCTATTCAAACAAAAACTAAACTAGATCCGATATATTTTAGGATCACTCATAATATTGGACCATTAATATTAGATGTTCAACATAATGATTGGATGGAGTCACACCTGGTGAGGTCATCTATATCTCTAGGTCATCCCAACAAAGGAAACATGATCCATCCATGTAAATTCATTAAGGTTTTTCATGATCACCTTGGGCTTGTGACAAGATTTTGTGAATTAAAAATAATATGGATTTCTCCCAAAAATAAACATAAGTATTTCATAAAAGAACTAAATGGAAATCTAGAAAATAAGAACTAAAAAAATAAACAAACAAACATGAATTTAATATTACAAAAGTACAAGTAGAGGTGAACTAAACAATACCACTTCCCAACCTCCACGTGAAACATAATAACACCACTAACACCTCCATCAACCCTAACATAGAGTTACATGAACATCCACTATATCCATGCTGAAGAAAACATCTAATATTTTTAAATAAAATCAAGATTAATATAATTATCCAACAACTGTCCCATAGTATTATACATTAATTCAAAACCCATTTTATTCATGTTTAAAATTAATGACATCAAATATTTTTTATAGGTTTTCCATCATACAATAAGTATAAATCAATTTCCCTTGAAGAAAACCATTTCCCCAAAACCAATTTTCTTTTCATATAATACCACAATTTGAATTCCTTTATAAAAATTAATCACAAGATAGTGTTTAAACAATATTATGTTAAATATTGAATTAAATAACACTATTCAAAAAAAGTCAAATTCCATCCATTTGAAAATACACATATTTTCTTATCATAGAATCCATATTTTACGGGAAAAAAATCTATTATATAAATTAAACGATCATTAATGATGAAAAGTAGGTATACAATAAAATAACTACACATAGATTGAACTTTTACAAAAAAACATGTCTTATCCTTCTTGGACAAACTTGGGAAAAATATCCCATAGTATGGCTTATGTCCCAACTAGGGTAACGAGCGAGAGAATAATTCAGGACTAGTTCACGATTGTACCTACATATTCCACTGAGACAACCTGACCTTCACATTAAATTTTAGTATAGAGTTTATCATTTTAAACTAATAATTCATTCCATATCCTTATGTTAAATAACAACCATTTATTTCACTCACACCTCCGAACAACCAAAAAATAACAACCACTTTAACCTAACATAACAGTATAATTAATCTTCCCCTATTGGGTACATTTATTACAATAATTCAATAACATAATGTTTCTAATATACATATTGTGGAATATCCAATGGTTTTTTATTTTTCTAATAAAAAAATTTAATGCTCCAATCATTACATAAATTAATTTATACAGTATAAATTAATGAAAATAAATGTGGATAACCCAAAAAATAATCTATAATTTTATTCCTTCAATAAAAAAAACATTAAACGAATTTCATAAAAATTTCCAACTGAAACAATCTAATCAAAAAAAATTATTCCCATAATTTTAGTAATAAACAATGTAAAAAATTTCAAGGACAAATATCATGAGAAAACATGGAATTACAATTTCCCAAATGAAGGATAATTCCAATAAAGTAGTATCCATATCAATCAATTTGAAAACCCCTATATTCCTACTTGTATGAACATAACATCAAACCATAATTTCCTTATATATCTATTATAAATTATTGTAAAACATTATGAATATTTAAAATCCCATCATGAAAGTGTAACAAATAATATATTCAATTCTAGTGTGATATGAATGGGACACCAAACTCAAATATAATTTCATAAAAAACCAAGAAGCTAGATAACTATTATGTGAACTAATAAGCCTTTAAAAATTAAAGTGGATCTAAAAACCTTTTTGATATCTTGAAATCCAAAATTAGAAAAAACCCATGATCATAGATCCATCTGCAAGGTCTTTTAAAATTAGATATGATATATGTACAAGTGGGGAAACCCAAATAGAATAAAATATGAGATATTAAAATGATGTATCAATATCAAGACCCGAATAAACACAATGAGTCCCCAAAAATCACCCTAATATGGATGTTAAAGGTCAATCACCCAAGAATGACTCTCCATGTAATCGAGACTAACTAAAACATTGAAATTTATAGTGTTAAACCATCCTAAGGTAGAACAACCCTTATTATGATTGGGTATCTCCTCATTAATTTTAAAAACTACCACATTATGATAAAATATTAAATTGAACATCTTTAAATTTTGAAATTGCTGACACTATGACATGGAGGTGTTCACCACACCTGAGATAAATTTACCAAATTAAACTATTATCTAGACATGCTGACTAACCATTTTCTAATATATAATTATTTTTCATTTTAGACTAACCACGCCCTTTACAAAGTTTTGGTAGTTTCCAAACTCTACGTGGAGTATAAAAAGACACCACACACCCCACTATCTATAATAGAAGAAAAAATTGGAATTGTTCTTCTGCCCATGGAACTTAGGTGATCTCTTGGCTCAACATGGCTTGAACCAAAGCGAGGTCTAACACGTGTTTCACATAGAAATTACAAAAACAACATTTAAGACAATATAAACGAACCAACCCATACCTAACCCAAATATATATATATATATATAGTTTTGGTTTTAAAATCTCTCTACCATATCAAGTTCTATTTCACGAATTTATCATGGAAAATAGTTGACCAATAAGAATAAGAATTTTATTTCTCCATAAAAAAATATATCATAGATATGATTATAATCCCAAGTACTAATCCAAGACCCAATAAATGATAATATTCCAATATAAACAAAGTTAAATAAACTATATAACTATTTGAAATGATATTCACATGAATTGTGGTCTCCCAACCAACCGTTAGGTACTACTATTGATTTAAAAAATGAAAACCCTAGGAAATAGGGAAAATATAAAGAAAAAAACTGGTATTACTTTAAAAACCTGATGATAAATCATAACCTATTCAGTCTATTACAAATATAACTAACCCAATGAAACTAAAAACGAAAAATTGATGATAAAACCTATAAAATCACAGTATAGATGGGTACTGAAAAGAATAATAAATAAAAAAACAATGGATAACCATTAAAAATTCTTCTTAAGGGAACAATCCTTAGAAACAATTACTTAGTGAACCCCATGGTTATGTAAGGGAACTATATGTACTTTCTTTTGGAGAACGGATATAAAGACCCTCACTTTTAATAAATCAAAATTACATGACTTTTGTAAGAAAATTAACACATTATACAAACGAAATCCGAAATAATATACTAGTATAGTGCCTTTGGAAACATGGAAACATAAACACTGATATATATGCGAGCTATATTATCTCCAACTAGGTTCTTCTAGTCTAGAACCCTTATCTGAAACATCAAAAATAATAAAAATCATCATAAATTGGGCTAGGAAACATAAAAAGGGGTGAGGTAAATTTCCTTGAACGGGTAAACATGGGAGCTATGTTAGAATAATAATGAGAACAAGGGCATTGAAACATGATAATGAAAACATAATATCATACCATACGTATTAAATATCATATACATGAATCATGTCATAAATAATAGAAGTTCACAAGACATGAATCATAAGGAAATAATGAACATAAGCCATAAAAGAATAACAAGGAATAAGACATGGAATTGTAGCATAAAAAAAGCATATTTAATTATTTCCATGGTAGTAAAGGAATTGTTTTTGAGACTATCTTAGAGAAAAAATTGTCATTACTAAACTAGGTTAAACCCTTTCAATCCATGTATTACATAACCGAGTTCACCCCTCATTCTGTCCCTGTATAATAAAACTAATTTCATTTCATGTTCCAGCCCTATAATACTGAACCGAGTTCTTTTATCATTTTATATGTTTCTATATTATGACATATAAATCATTACCCAATGTATTGGAGTGGGAGATAGGTCCCACCCATCTCATAGAGAAATCAAACATACATTTTCCACAAGATCTTAAATAACCATATCATTACCCCTGAAAAGAACTGGGTATTGTAAAAATGAAATCATAAAATAAACATTATAAAGATGAAATTTTTATACTCATTTCATCTGGAACATTACATGTGAAATGAAGCTTCTTTAAAAAGAATATAACCATTTAAAGAGAATCAACTTTCATAAACATCATGACATCAAAACAAAACCTATTTGGAGAAATAATATTAATGGAAAAATGAATAATTTCCTCACAAAGGTGTGAGTAACACCAACATATGTAATCTTATATGGTAAATAATTATTAATGATCTTTAGATAAAATTTCTACTGGAAAATATCCTTTCTATGATGAAAACAATTTTTAAGACATATAACATTTTTGAAAATGTTTTTATTTGAAAATATCGTTGAGAACTCATTAAGGAAGAATTGAAAATAATAAAATGTTTTAAAATTCATTATTTTTAAAAAATGGGCTTCAATGATGTTTTTAAAACATTTTTTAAAACATTTAAAAATCATTTTTGGAAATAGTTCTGAAAACCTAGTTTTTTAATATAATAGATTTCTCACCTAAAAGAGAGATCATCATTTTTTACATAATAATTTTATCTTAATTAACAAAGAGTGGGAAATGGTACTAATACATAGAAGTATCTTGGGTAAATATAGTATTATAAAAATCAAGGGTTTTCTTGAGATATGGATCATAATATTTCATCAAAGCAAGCATAGACATAAAAAATCACGAAAAGCAATGGGATTGTCTCAATAAACTCTTATAACATGGTAACTTGGGATAATACACATCATGTAAGAAACTAAAATCACTTGAATCTTAAAACATTATGGAATAAAATAAATTCATGATATAACATGTAAAATGGAATTATATATACCTTGAAATATAATTTAAGTGCATAACAAAACATGAGTCCCAGTGAAGGAAAATCGAGACAATTTTTTTTAATGATTTTGAAATGTAATCCCCACGAAAGGAAGATCATAAAACGGATATGTGAATACCCATTTATTTATGTATTATATATTTAGAATAAAATCATAGATATTATATTCTCAACATTAAAGGAATGAGTGTCAAACATAGAATGTATCTCATAGAAATAAAAAGTGAGATGAAATTTCAATAGCCAGTGTCTTGACTCTCATTGTACTCATTCAAACCACATGTATAATAAATATAAATTGATTATACATATTTTATAGAAGCAATTTCATATATCTAATACCATATATGGTTTTATTAGGACCATATATTACCTGTTTGTTAACAATCCTATGTTAAGGTTTCACTTTGGTCAATATTCTATTTATTCTTCTCATGTGTCTTAATTTGTTATATCATTGGTATTTATAATTTATATCATGATTTCAAGAATTCAAAACATTATATAAATATCATGTATATGCAATAAATGTATATTTAATAACATATAGAGTATATAAGTCTGAAATGTAATACACCATTCATGGAGACAATAGGTCGTATGTATGCATGAATGCTATTTCCACTAGCCTTATTATATTCCATGTTTTATATAAATGAATCATATAATTTTTAGGTGGTGTAGTCCACACTTCCTCAAACAAAAATATGATATTGACACCAAATAGAAGGTAAAAATATAATTGTTTTAAAATGAATAAAGAAGATGAAATAAATAATTAATATGATATACAAAATATATAAATATATTTTGCATCGTAATTTCCAGCATGATAGGTGGTATGAAAAATTGAACAATCATCGTTTAATGAAGAGGTAGTTCACCGTACACAAAAAAAATATGTTCCTCATCCAATAGATGGAGGTGTGTGTAAGTGCAGGTAAAACCAATATATAACAACATCCTTGTTTATTGAGGATAATGTTTTTATAATGTAATGGAATAAATAACGTGGAGGGGTGTATAAGTAAAATAAAAGAAATATCTTGAGAAAATGAATTACCTTTTAATCAGGTAACTCCTTTTGGTTTGTTCCAAAAGGCATCATTGGGTTTACTTCTCTCCAATAGAATGATTTTAAGAGGAAGGGAGGATTTAATTGAAAAGTATTCGATGGAAAATTTTGGAAATTTAAAGGTTTGATTTGTGTGACGAAGTGTGAGAGGTTCTGGCCTTTTCTCGGGAAGGAAAATGAGTCACTTGTAATTTTTGAAAATATATTAGGTGTACATGTGTTCTTACCTAAAAAAATTCATACCAAACCAACCTATATTAAAACATGAACTTTTATGTCCTAAATATTTCTAAAAAATTGGTTTTGCCCAAGTATATAGGTCATTTAGCCCCTATGATTAAGTATTAATCCATAATTATGGTTACACTGACCTTAATCAGTGTGATTACTTTCAATCATTTTTACTATTCATTTTGGTCAAAAATAAATTTGATATAATTATACTATAATTATTATAATGACTAAAATGTTTTATATAGGTTTTTAGAAATTAAATTCACAGAATTGGAAAAAAATATTAATGTTAATTCTAAAGATGAGACGAAATTAGGGGTCTTTAAAATAGAAATAAGTCCAAATGTTTATTATGTTTTTATATTTAGTTTCAAAGTGATATTGATTATAATGAACTAAATTATATTAATATATGTATAATTCACCTAACGTAACCTTACAAATATTTAAAATATAATTTAAAATTAATTATAATTTAAACGAAACACAATTTTTAACCTAAAATCATTATTTTTCACTATACATAAAAAATAATGTTTTTCAGAAAAATCCCAAAGGTTTAACCTAATATAATTTGGACATTATAATTTCAAAAATGAAGTTTATTTTATCAAATTCAATTTATATATGTGTCTAAAATTGATTTTATTATTAAAAATCTGTTTATTCCTGAAAATGAAAATTTTAAATATAAATGGACTTTACAAAAAATCATATCTTTCATTATCAATGTGATTTATATATATGAAAAATTTAAAAATAATATTTGAAAATTAGTTATTAAAATTCATATAAATATTTTTAACATCTAGGTTATAATTTTATCATTTAATAAATTATAATAATAAAATTATTTTTTGTAGAATCATCGGTGTTGTGAGGAATGTACTCCAAGCATATATTTCATGTAATATACACAAAGTTGGTTCAATATGAGAGGAATGTTTTAAATAGTGCATACAAATACATAAATGATAATTTTATTTATTCGAAAAAAGGACAATATGAACTCGAGGTCTTTAAATTTACTCTAATTTGTTCCACCGAAATTACATTAAAGAACATTTAACATTATATCTAGGAAACCCCAAAACCTACCAAAGAATTTTTATATAAATTCATAAAAATATAATGGCCAATTATAGGATCCACATCACTCATATAAAAGGGAAGTATAAAAATCACTATGTCATGATAATTCCCAATATAACAAACATCCCTCATGGGATATTCATGGAAATCGAAGAAACAACCTAAACAAAAATCTGGTAACATATTTAAACTATACCAAATTAAATGAATAATCCCTTCCTTTATGATAAAACAAAAATAAAAAAACTATCCCAATTGAAGACTTATTAAAAAAAATGATGGGGAGTTCTCTATATCATATTAGGATTTCCCTTAACTTCAAACTCTTCCAACTAAGATTTTTAATTGCATGAAATTCAATAATTGATCAGTATAAAGTGAAACTATATGTACAATACATTCTTAATTCATATTGAAATAATTAAATAGTGACCCTAGAAAATTTTAAAAAAATAGAAATTTCAGACGAACCAATAAAAAACTATTGACATCATGAGGTATAAAATGTTAACAAATTTCATTGACTTAAAACTCATGTTGCCCTAAATCAAAAATAATAATCAATGAGATGACTAAAATGATCTTATGATTGGGTATATTTCACTCCACAACTCATAAGAGTAGATTATTCACTAATCATTTACAAATAACGCAATTAGCTAAAAGATTAAAAGGCATTATGATTCTTATGATAAGTATGTATATTATGTATCATCTTTCTGAATAGATTTCAAAGTATTCTTTTTCCAAGAAAACTCAAATATAAAAAATTAAAATAGAAATTTTATAAAAATATTCACAATGTTTTCTATAGAACACATTATTATCCCTTTGTAGGAGCATCATCCACCACACTTAGGATAATGAAAATCCTCCAAAACCCCTGATTATCCTAACATGTTTTCATAGAAATTTATTTCCTGAAATACCATCACACCTTAAGAGTTTAAGCTGAGTGAAGTTACTACTTGTGATAAGTCTAGTTTGATACCATAATCGTAACACTGATAAATTATAAGATAATACAAGACCAAAAGAGGAATATAAATCCTTAACATGAAGAACTGACATGCATACTTCATAATTGTTTTATCTATTTACTGAACTCCATGATATTTTTTATCCTAATATACATTTATTCATTAGTAAATAACTCATTAAAGAACCGCACTATGAAATATTCCAAATTATGTTACTTTTCTAGCTTATTTAGGAAGAACAACTTCCACCACTTCCATCTTGGTCTTTCTAGCATGAAGTTAACAAATATAATCTTATGAGATTCCAGATGTTAGAGATGGATGAAATTATCCACAATCCTGAGTATCCAAAAAAATAATTCTGAAAAATTTCCCTATAAAAATATTGAGGAGGATTCATGTTTTGGAACTCCTAAATTAAATCAATATAATATAAAAAAAAGAACCCTGTTATTATATATTAGAGCATATATAAAAACAATACCTTAGTGAAATTGATAAAATAATAGTCCATTTAAATATAAATGTGGATCTACACTACAAAACATAATTATAAAAACCATCCTGATAAAATCCAATAATCACAACTCATGAGATGATGAATAATTAAATAAGAAATCCAAAAAATCCTATTATGAAATTTTTTCATTCCATCAATTTTCAAATTCTCATTAGAGAAACAAATATATTATTTATTAAACAAAATAAATTCAACTCTTTTTCATAATAAGGTTTTATAGAAAATCACATCAAAAAGAACATTTACTCTGCAAACCATTATTTAAACCAATTTTGGAACTATTAATGAAATATTAATTAAAATTGAAATGTTTTAAAAGCAAGAATTTTAAATCCTTCCACAAAAACACTCATAAAATTTTTCCAATCATTATTTTTAACATCACATGAAAACATTTAAAATAATGAATACGATTATTTTTTCCAATGATACCGATAGATCTTACAAAAATCATTCATCATTTTAAATATAAAAAAAATTAACCAGATTTCCAAAATGAATTATTATTTTAGATCTAAACCACTTTATAAAAAATTTCAAATATTTTTTTAATGTATTGTCAAATTTTATATAGAAATTTTCAACCTTTTTCATATGAAATTTCCAAAACATCTCATTTGAAATTTATACTTTAATTTTTTTCTTATAAAACTTAATTAGTTAGATTAAACAATAGTTCTACACAAGTAATTGTCGATGAAAAAATGAGTTTATCAAATCCTCAAATAATGTAAAATTATAAAATCATGGTATCACATGACAATGTATGGATTAAAATATCACTCTAGAAAAATATACACCAACCATATAAATTCCAATAAATATTAGTATGTTTATTTGTTCATTAAAATGTTTTTGAAACACTATATATACACCGTATTATTCTAAGTATATCACTAGTTTCATTACACACACAAAAATTGACAAAAATTTCTAAAAACAACAAAGAACTAGGCCTGATAATGTGAGATGAATATCTATGAAAAACATGAAATCCCAAGTGTCATCACCAAAATTGGATGTAAAGAAATTAATAATGATTTAACTCCTAAATTATTAAAATCCTAGACCATATATATTGATCCTCCTCATGTATCAAGATACCACTTACATATTGATACCATTTTTTTGTGACCCATCAAAGGTCATCCTTGAAAAGGAACCCCAAGCCTATCCAGGAATGGCATGAAGGATGTAACCCATCCCCAAGTATATGTCCCCACCTTAAATATTACATAATAATGAGTTAAATAAATATTTCACATTGAAGATATTTTCAGGTTTAGAGTGTTAGGTAATTATTCTATAACTATTACATGACAACTCAAATATTACAAAGTAGACCTTCAACTCACTATCTATTTTTAACAAAATAAAACTCCATGAAATAAAACATGATTTGTTTTTCTTGATAAAAATATTATTATAATTCATATTGACATCCACAATTCTATTACCCATCCTTAAAACCTAAAAAAAATTCTAAAAACATGGGATGCAGACAAAAAATCTCAGTAAGGGAATATAAAATTATAAAAGAAAATGTTATTCTATGAATACATATAAACCCATGAAATCAAACTTTTCACCCATAAAATATAATCACTTTAACATATCTCATGAGATCATAAGATTATTCAAAAACTCATAGAAATCATTAATTATATAGGAAACATGTATAATCTATATCATAATTTCACAGTAGCTTTCACTACTATGTAGGGAGTAACCTTTATGGTTAAGTTTGGAGTACCCATCAAAATATATTTCCTAAATCTCTAGAAGAATCCTTAATGGTTAACTTCGTCTCAAATCCAATGCGTTGGAAAGATATCATCAAATCCCCCTCTAATGATTTATCATGGAACCACCTATATTAATAAGAAATTACCAAGATCCATAATATAATCATAACACATAAAACCACCATAAAAGAACAAAAACACTTCTATATTGAAATAAGAAGATATCACTTAAATATATTAACATAATCAATCACTTCTCAAATCCACTTTCAAAAATAAAATACATGAAAAAGGAATATGGTATTTATTTTTCATTAAATATAGTACGTCTTATAGAGAAATCCAAATACCAAAATAATGGTGACAGCGTTGGAATGTTTTTTGTCACCGCATTTGTTAAAAAATATTCCTTTTTTTGTTTAGTAAAAAACTTCATTGAAAAATATGCCTTTTGAAAATCTTTGACTGAAATTAAAATTCAAAGAGTTTAATTATACAGCATATATAAGAATGTGGTGTATAACACAAAATTTTTCCTAATGAATGGATATTGAGAGGAAGACCATTATCTTGAGTCTCACTCGTCACGTACAATCGTTGTATTCCTCATCATCATTTAATGACCTTTGAATAACACCTTAACACCACAAAGAATGGTATTATTCATAAACTATGGCCTAAATAATGTGGGGAGGGATTATAGGAAGGGTTTTGGAAGATATTTTCCTAACCAAATGGTTCTTTTAAGTGTGATTATCATAGAAGAGTGTGTACCTTTTTATAGGAGAGTGGAGGGGAACCATTGTAACCACTTAAAATATTAAATTGATATAAATTAATTTTTAATATAATTGGATCCAACATGAGATATATCTAATATAGGATGTATATAATTCTAAATCATCTCATCCAGTTTTTTTAGACATGTATTGATTTAATTTTAAAACATAACTTTTTAGTTCACTCTTAGTTATTATCTTTTAATTTTAATTGTGGTAACAATATTTTAAATATTAAAAGGATATATATTTTACTTATATGTGGTAAATTTTAAATAATTGGACACTTAATTAACTTTTATACATTAATATAGTCAATTTTGTATTTAAAAACCGTTTTAGTATTTTTAAATATTTTAATTAATTATTGTTTTTATAAAATATAAATTATATCAATTTTAACACAATTTATATCATTGAATTTAAATAAATTACAAAAAATGATATAAATTCGAAAAAACAAATTTAATAGACTTATAAAATTTCATATTCACCTATAAAATTCCTGGATGACATAAATTGTGTCAAATAAAAATAATTTTGTTGTTTTTACTATCATTTATTTGATTCATTAATTAGTAAATCTATTATTGTATCATCATTCTGTCATAATGAAATTTAATTATTTATTTCCTGAAAATTATAAATAAATTACCATGATGTAGGTAATGATTTTATATTTTTGGACAATATTTTTAGTTGAAGAGGTCCCCTATGTAACTCCATATTGAAAAACATTACTTTCTTAAAAACAAATGTGTAACAAAAATGATTATTCAGTGGATATAATATTATAATTGTATTAATGTCATCAATGTGGCTCCAAGTGGTCCTAAAATTGACCCACAGATGATTATGGTAGGGATAAAATTATTCAATTAAATTAGGACAAGTGTTAGGGTAGTTTTTTATTATTATAATATTATTTAACATTCAATTACTCGATTTACCCTTAACCATGGTAATTAAAATAATTACTAAATCTACTATTCAAAATGTCCAAAAAATGACCTATTTACATACTTTCGACAATCTGATTCTAAATATTGAATCAAATTTTCCAAATTCAAATAAATGAAGTTTCAGTAATTAACTTAAAATTAAACCCCATTGTCAAAACAAGAAAACATGTTTTTTAAAAGTAAAAACCATTAATAGATTGACATTCATTTATATCTAATTTCAATGTGAAATTACTTCCTATGACCAAAATTGGATTAAATTTTAAAAAAAATATTTAATTATACCTTATAACCAATGAATGTACAATATAACTATATATTTAAATCAGATTACAAGGATGTTTTGATTTAAATTTATGTCACTATTCATTAAAAAATGAATTTTATCATAAAAATAAAAAAAATTAAACCAATCTGAATTTTTATATACCTCTTCAAAATAATCAATTTATTTTTATATATAGAATATATAAATGTTTCAAAAAATAGATTTATAAAGTTTTCTCCCTCAAAAGGTAGTTAAACCACCTTTTATAAATATTACAGTATTTTATGATTAAAATTGGATTTATTCTCATTATATGGCTATAAAATTTATTAGAGGAAATTAAAAAAAATTAATAAACTTGTGTAAACATAATATAGGTAGTTATTTTTGTTCCTACTAATAAAATAGTTAGGCATTAACTATCATGTAAATTAATAGCATTAATAATGTATTATTTTTTGGTATATATAAGTCTTGTGTGACACATATGATCTCGTAGAAACCAATTATTTCATGTCAGGTATGCTATCTGACAAAGAATCTCTTTTAAAGTAAAATTAAAATAAAATTCATAAATATTAATTTATATTTATATATATATATGAATATTTCTTATTCTATAATTACTTGGAATGTTACATCATTCCCACCTTTTGAAAGTTTTATCCTTGAAATTTTATTCAGCTACTAAATAAGTTGGGGTTTTCATTCTCATAAAAATTTCAGATTCCCATGTTGCCTCTTCAACCATATCGTTTTTCCAAAAAACCATAACCTTATGAATCATCTTATTCCACAACAATTTCTCTCTGTAGTCTAGAATCTAGATTGTTTGTTCCTCTTAAGAATGATTCTCTTCTAACAAAACCACTTTTGGACTCAAAACATAATATTGTTCTAGTATATACTTTATTAACATTGAAACATGAAAAACATTATGCAAATTAGATAAAATTAGATTTAATTCTAGTAAGTATTAAAATGACCCAACATTACCCATAATATCATATGGTCTAATAAACAATTGACTCAGCTTCCCATTTTTACCAAAACACATAACACTTTTCCATAGTGAATCTTTGAGAAAGACATGATCACCTACCTCAAAAGAAAGATCATTCCTCTAATTATTTGTACAACTTTTCCAATTACTATGGGTTGTCTTCATGTGTTTCTAAATCTTCTAACCTTTTTCTACCATCTCTCATACCAATTATGGTCCCATTAATTTCCTTTCTCCTTTTTCATCCCAAAAATGTAGAGTTCGACACTGCTTTCCATATAATGCCTCAATGTTTGCTATCTATAGACTATAATGAAAATTTTTATTATAGGAAAATTTTACCAAAGAGTTATATTGGTCCCAATATCCTTGGTAATCCACTGATCAAGAACCAATCATATCCTCTAGTGTCTGAATCCTTCATTATGTCTATCCATTTTATTGAGGATGAATATTTTTACTAAAAGTTAATCCATTTCCCAATAACTTCTGAAGGCCTTTCCAAAATTATGAATTGATCTTTGCATCACAATCAGCTAAAATAGAGAAATGAAATCCTTATAACTTTTCTATCTCGTTATGATACAACAACAAAAGTTGATCTAGTGATAATATATCTCAAATAGGGATAAAATTATAGGATTTATTCAATAGATCAACAATAACGCAAATTGCATTCTTACCTAGAGATGTCTTTGGTAATCCCAATATAAAATCCATGAATATATTTTCCAATTTCCACTATATAATTGGAAAATTCTAAAACATACCTTTTGGAAACTGACATTTTTCTTTCAAATGATAACAAGTCAACCACTTCACATAAAATCCAACAATATCTTTTTTCATTCAATCCCTATAATAATACTCTCAATGGTCTCTGTACATCTTTGTACTATCAGGGTGGACTTAAAATAGAGAACTATGAGCTAGAAATAACAACTATTTCTTAAATTGTGAATCACAAGTCACACATAATATCTTCCCAAACAACAAAATACAATCTTTATCAATGTTAATGTTAGATAACTTACCCTTCTGAACCAATTTTTACTTTTTTATACGACTCACTACCTTATTTATATGTTGGGTTAATTCTGTATGATACAGATGATTTCACTAACACTTGTAACAAAATAGAGGAATTTCAGTCTCCAACAACTTCCATGCCAATGTTCATAAAATCATTAATCAAAGGATCACATTCTGAATGTAACAAGGTTAATATAGCATTACTTTTCTTGACTATAAGCATCAACCTTTTTTATATCTATTACAGGGTGGTACAGAATCGTGCAATCATAATCCTTTATTAATTATAGCCATCTCGTCTTTCTCAAGTACATTTTTTTTGACTGAATACATACTTAAATATTTTTATATCACTATATATTTCACAATTTAATCTATAAAAATGATACTTCCAAAATTTTAAATAAAAAACGACATTAATTAATTCCAAATCATGTGTAGGGTAATTTAACTCAGGTGTTTTCCACTAACGTGAGGCATATGATATTACCTGATCATTCTGTATTAAGACACAACCAAGAACATTCTTTAAAGGATAATAGTAGATAAAAAATTAACTGTTTCTGGAAGGTAATGCCAATACTGGACAACTCACCAATCTACTTTTGTATTCCAAAAAACAATCATCGCATTCTTTGGTCTAAATGAACTTAACACCTTTTCACGTTAACTTAATCAATGGGCTAGAAAACCATGAATTTTTTTAACAAACCTCCAGTAACAGTATGCTAAACCAAAAAAAATTCAAATATCTCTTATATTTTAAGGTATTTTCCATTCATTAACTTTTTTTTCTACAGGATCAAAAGTTATGCCATCTTTATGAATAATGTTACCATGGAATGAACTTTTTTCTAACCAAAACTCAAACTTTCTAAATTTCCTAGATAGTTTATTTTATTTAATAGTTTTCAAAACAATATATATATATATTTAATTATCCTATTTAAATTTATAATATACCAAAATGTCATCAATAAAGACAACAAAAAACATATACAAGAACTCACAGAGTATTTGATTCATAATATCCATGAATGTTATGGGTTAATTAGTTAACCTAAAAGGAATAAATAAAAAATCATAATGGCCATATAAAGTATGAAACGAAGTCTTCAAAATTTCTATTTCATTTAATTTCTACTTATGGATCCCCGACATCAGGTCAACCATCAAAAAATATTGTGCTCCCTAGAGCTGATGAAACAAATCATCGATATTAGGAAAAGATACTTGTTTTTAATAGTGATGTTATTCAGGGATCTATAATCAATGAAATTTCTTATTGAACCATCATTCATTTTAACAAATAAGATTGGATCACCCCATGGTGATGTACAAGATCGAATGAAACCTTTATTTAGTAACTCCTATAATTGATTCTTTAACATTAAAAATTCAATATGATCTATTCGATAAGCGGTTCTGAAATAGGATTAGTATTAGTAATTGGGACAACAATAAATTGAACTTCCGGACAAGGTATAATACTAAAAAAAATATTCGAAAAAACATCAAGGTACTCATTTACCACTGTACATAATTAATATGAACAATTCCTTTTTTCAAATATATGTGCAAGATAACATTCACATCCTTCTATCAAAATTTTCTCAACTTCATGATATGGTATCAAGGGTAAGTGTTCATTCTTGTAAAAAAATTGAAACTATTTCTAAAAATAACCCTCTTTATCTATACAAAAAATCTTAGCATGGTAATCAGAAATCCAATGCACACCCAAAATAACATCAAACTATACTAGAGGAAAAACAACTCGGTGTTCTGGTAAATTATTTCCACAAATATGGATAAGAAGATTATTTTAACATGGTAATCAGAAATCCAATGCACACCCAAAATAACATCAAACTATACTAGAGGAAAAACAACTCTGTGTTCTGGTAAATTATTTCCACAAATATGGATAAGAAGATTATTTTAACTTTTTTTCCTCAAAATTTCCCCGAGGTGTTTTTACCATATGTACTAGATTTATTTATTAAGGTGGAATTACTAATCTACCAGATGATTTCTCAGAAATAAATGAATGTGTAGACCCTAAAAAATAACACATTGGTATATTCTAACTAAATAGACTATATACCAAATACAACTTCATTTGATGTCCTGACATCTGTTGAAGTAGTTTCAAATGATTTCACTACACTCTTCAACTTATAGTCTTGCTTCTTCCAATTATTTATGTTTTTCTTCAAACACTTGCTTGTATAATGACCCATCTCATTGCATTTGAAAATTTTTACTCAATGTAAATATGATTTTTTCTTACCATTACCTTGATATTTTTTAGTGAAATTAGGAACCTTATGTACCATCATACCACATCGAAAGAACTTACCATAATTCAAAATGCATTCCCCAGCATTATTTTTACCACAATTTTCACAAAACCTAATATTAATTTTCATAGAATAAGACTTTTTAAAAGAATTAGTCCCCTTTTCTCGGCACCTTGACCTCTTATTGTACTATTTTTAATAGAACACCTGATCATTGGAAATCTCTATTTCCGCCTTATTAGTAAATCAAATTTGTTTTTAATAACTTTTTTACTCATAATAAGACAATTCCCTTAGATAATTTGGATTTAATCCTGTGTATAAAACATTGATATTACTATCACGGTCTCAAATAAAATTTGGAGTGAACCATACCTGTCGAGTAAATTATTCTTCCCATGGAGCCACTGATTCATCATCCTTCCTCAATTCCTAGAACTTTTTTTCAATCCTATGTTGAACTTACTTTGGAAAATATTTCTCAAGATTTATATTGTTAAATTCATACCATTCCATGGAATCATTCTCGTCACTATCTCTGATATTATTAACCATCTAACACCACTTATTGACTTCACCTTCAAAAAAGTAAATAACATGACCAACCTTTTGATTTTCTGAACACCCCATGATATCAGAAGTCTTTTCTTATGCTTTAATCCACCGTTCATCATGAATGGTTTCATAGGATCCTCTGAATGATGGGGGATGCTACCTCATGAAATTCTCCACTACCAACATGTTCCTCTATGGTTGATGTGGATGATATATTGGATAGACACCACCACAAATTTTATCTTGACACAACTATTTAATCAATATAATAAACTATTCCATTTTGATAACAACCATATTAGGTAGCTGATTTGGAGTGTTTTTTATCTCTTGAATTCATCAGATCATAGATTCCATTTTATCTCTGTGAAAAACCATTGTGAAATGAAATATATTAGATGAGGATACTTGGTAATCCTAAATTTCTATATCATTTCAATTTGACCATAATGTAAATATAATTTATGGATGTTCTTTTAACAACATATCAACCCCTATAGCTATCTAAACCAACCTCGGATACCAACTATAAGGCCCAAGACTTTAACATTAATAATCATTTGTTAAATCAAGAATTCAAATTGAGGATATTTTTAGGTTTGGGGTTTGAAATTATTAGCCCATAACAATTACATAACAACTCAAATATTACAAAGTAGACACTTCTACTCACTATCCATTATTTTACAAAATAAATCTCTATAAAATAATACATGATTTCATTTCATGATAAAAATCATATTATAATTCATATTGACATCCACATGTCTCTTTCCCATCCTTACACCTTATAAAAACATTTCAAAAACATGGTATGAGAAGAGAAGCATAGTAATGGATTATAAAATAAGGAAAGAAAACATTATTCTATGAATACATATAAACCCATAAAATAAAATTTTCACCCATAAAACATATTCTATTTAATAATCCTCATGAAATCATATGATTCCTAAAAAACAAATAGCAATCATAAATTGTAAAGGTAACTTATGGAATCTATATCATACATATATTATATATTTAATAGGTACATAGGGTGTAACCATTATGGTTATGTTTGAAATAAACATCACAAAATATTTAATAAATATCTTAGGACAAACCTTATTGGTTAACTTTGTCTTATTACCCAATGCATTGGAGAGCTATCATGAGCTCACCTGTCCTCAGTTTATCAATAACCAAAACATATACAGATCAAATTCCAAAGAACTAAAACATAATAAAAACACATAAAATAAGCATAAATGAAAAATATCATTTCTATATTGCAATCACAAGATATCACTTCAAGATATTGATATAATCAATCCCTTCTCATAACCATTTCAACACCAAATTACATGAAAAGGGAATATGGTACTTTGTGAAAAAATTACAGCTTATAGACGAATCCAAATACCAAAATAATGGTCAAAGTGGCAGAATGGTCTTTGTCATCACCTATGTTAAAAAAATATTCCTTTTTTCTTTTACTAAAAGACATCATAGAAAAAGAGTCCATTCAAAAACCATTGAATGAAAATAAAAGTAAAAGGGGTTAATTAAACACCATATAAAAGGCGGTGGTGTATAACCTAAAAATCTTCCTCAATTAATGGAGATAGAGATGAAGTCCCTTAACTTCAGTCTGGCTCATCAAGTACAATCATTATATTCCTCTTCCTCAATTTATCACCTTTTAAGAACACCTTAACACCTCTAAGAAGGGTGTTATTCCTAACCTATGGCCTCAAGAATATGGGGAGGTACTCTATGTAGTGGTTTGGAAGGAGATTTTCTAAGCCAAATTGTTCTTGAACTGTGAGTATTAGATAAGAGTGGGTACCTTTTATAGGATTGGGGAGGGTCAACCTTGGAAACTCTTAGATTATTAAATTAATATAAATTAACTTTTTAATCCAAATGACTCCAATATCAGATATGACGAAGATAGAATTAGGATAGTTAGAAATACTCTCATCCAATAATTTTTAGACATGTATTGATTTTATTTTAAACCATATCATTTTAGTTTACCCTTAATTATTCTCATTTCATTTAAATTTTGGTAACAAAATTTTAAATATTAAAAGGCTATAAAATTTATTTATATGTGGTAAATTTTTCATTATTGGATACTTAATGGACTTTTCAACCTTATAATAGTAAATTTATGATTTTAAAATTTTTCTATGATTTTGAAATAATTTCATAAATTATTACTTTTACAAAATATCAATTATGTCAATTTTTATACTATTCATTCCATTGAATTTAAATACAATTCAAACAGAGATATAACTTCAAAAAACAGCCATGTAATAGACTTATAAAATTTCATAGTCACTAATAAATTTTTAATGGAATAAATTATGCCAAATAATGATTATTTTAATGTTTATATTATCATTTATTTAATTATTTAATTAATAAATCTTTTATTGCATCATCGTTGTGTTATAATAACGTTAAATTATTTTTCTTCCTAAAAAAATTCCATGATATAGATAATATTTATTTATTTATATAGAAAATTTGTAGTACAAGAGATACCCTATAAAATTCCATATTAAAACACTTCACATTCTTAAAAACAAAAGTGTAACAAAAATGACTATTCATCGAATATGATATTATAAATGCATTAAAATCATATAAATAGTCCTAAAATTGACCTAGGGATGATCATGGTTGGGATAAAATCATCTAATTAAATTATGAAATGTGTTAGGATAGTTTTAGATTGTTATAATAGTATTTTTACATTTAATTACCTGATTTACCCTTATCCTCTTTAATTAAATAAATTACTAAAGTTACTATTCATAATGTCGAAAAAAATAAAATGTGTCAATCTACATAGTTTTAAAAATTATGATACCAAATATGGAAACAATTTTTACAAATTAAAAACATTGAAGTTATAGTAATTAATTAAAAAATTATTCCTAATGTCAAAATGAGAACACAATTTTTTAAATGTAAAACCTTTTAAAAGATTAACCTATGTTTATAAATAATTTCTATGTGAAATTACTTCCAATGACCAAAAATTGATGAGATTATAAAATATTATTTAATTATACATTAAAACAAATTAATATGATACTCTAACTATAAAATAAAATTAAGTGAAATGATATTTCCGAATTAACATGACGTATTTTTTTACAATTCATTAAAAATGAATTCTGTTAGAAAAATAAAAATAATTTAACCAAACTACATTTTGACATCCCGATTCAAAATAAAAATATTGTTTTTTCAAATATATCATTTAAAAGTGACAAAAACTATATTTAAAATGGATTCCCCATCGCAAGGCAGCAAAACTGCGTTTTAAAAATATTAGAGTGTTTTATTATTAAAATTTGATATATTCTAGTTTTATGACATTAAAAATTATTTTAATAATGTAATTTTTTTAATAAAGATGTTTATATATAATATTAGTAGTTATGTTCATTCAGGAAAATACAACGACTAGGCATTGACTACCCTTTAAAATAATAATATTATTAATTTATTATTTTTTGGTAAATCATAGTCTTGTTTGAAACATAAGATTTCATAGAAACCCATTGTTGTGTGTCGGGTACGCTCTAGGAAAAATTATCCCTTTTAATTTAAAATTAATATATAATATATTAATATATATATATATATATGAAAATTTCTTATTCTATAATTACATGAGATGTTACACAAAGGGATAGAAATAAAATCATTTAACCTATTAGAATTCAATAGTAGTTATTTCATCTATAAATAAAAGTAATATATAAGTAGAAATAAATGTCCAAAATTAAGAAAATTTGAACTCAAATATAAATAGTAAATTAGTATGAATAAAATATTCTTAAAGTGGAAGTATAAGTCAATAATAAAAAGAAACTACCAAATATCTGTGCGAAAGTGAATTACTCCACTTACACCATTATAAACCTATATCGAGAATTACATGAATAAATACTACATTTAAGAAGAAAATACCCAATAATATATAGTTGTTTTCTAAAAATCCTAGAAAGTCTCACTGATTGATCTATAAGATAACACTTTAAAAAACTTCATTTAACCAATGTGAGAAAATAAATATAAAAAAATGTTTTTCTATGTTTTCTCAAATAAAAAATTTATAGAACTATTTCCCTTAAAGGTATCCATTTTCCAAAAAACAAGGTTCTTTTTAAATAAAACCACAATTTTTATCACCTTATCAAAATAATAAATAAATTTTAGTTTATGCATTTTTAAGAAAAATCATGATGGTGGTTCAACACATTTCAAAAAAATAAAAAAATTTCATCTTTTGGAATACTATACATATTTCACTGTTATGGAATTCATGGTAAATGGTAGAAAATATAATGTAAAGATAGCATGACAATCAATACTGAAAATTTAACCTATCATAAAATTACTAAAAATAAATAAACCTTGTATAAACACTTTGTATTACATTTACTATCCTAATTGAGGGGAATTTTCCCATAGGGTAACTTCTTTCCCACCTAGATCCACTACCAAAATCTAAATTATAATCTAGTGCACATGTGTACCAAGACATTCCACCATTCCAACCCAGTTATCCTATGATATTTTTAAATGGATGTCATTATTTTAATGTAACAATCATTCCATTTGATCACATTAATAAAAATACTTTATTCCACTGAAAACATTGAACACACATTTAGGAACATCCCATTTATCTAAGTAAAACCATACAATTCAGCTTCCCCAAATGAAGACATTCATCACATGCATCCAGGAATACACAGTTTCCACCATATAAAAGGGCCATGTCCCATTGTTTTTTATTTTCAAATAAAACTTCTTAATTATTAAATCTGGCCAAAAAATATGTCTTAAAGGATAAAGCCAGGTTATTGACATAGAAAAACTAAATTCATAATTCATCATTTTATTCCATCAATTAATAAAACCATCTATTAATTCTTCAGAAATATATTACTCAGCAGATCATTAGAAAGAAATATTTTTCCAATCATTTTGAAAATACACATCATAATAAATCACAATAATTATTATTAATATCCAAATGAGTATTTATATATCAAAATTGAAGGCTTATTACATTAAAAAAGTTTTCATATCAAATCATACAAAATACCATATTTTCTTACATTTATCAAAATTTGAAGAAAAAATTATTCAGTTATATAGATGATAGGGACAATGATAAAACATTAGATGATTTTGAAATCCCATGATTAATGAACAATAAATCATTAATACAATATTAATAAGAGATGAATGGGAGACCAAAATTTAATCCAATCAATTTGAATGACCATAGAGGTGGTCCATGATGGCATAACTTATACATCATGTAGAAATCTAGATTAATCAAAATAAACCTTCAATATAATTAAATAATTTATTATGAACAACCATAGATCCTATATCATACCTCATTAGATTTTATGATTGTAAAATATAGATGATAAGTTGGAGAAACACATGGAGAAGATAAGGAGAGTTCTATCCATGATGAATCGACCTCATGTCTATAAGAAGAATGAAAGATCAACTAAAATTTAACTGACATAGAGAATAATGGTCACTAACATAAGGGATACGTTACAAGTAATTGAAAATAACCAAAATGAAGGAATTTAGAGTAATAAATAATGTAATTTTTATAGTAAATATCCATACCATAACGATCAAAAGAAAATATCCTTAATGGTTGTTGATTCCCACAAAATTATTACAATTGATTTTAGTGTAAGGAAAATACATAAATCATAGGTATTATTTTCCCAAAATTTGAGATAAGGTAGAAACAAAGACACTTGGAGACTGGGAACCCAGATCACATGAATCACACTAACCAAATAGAATTATACTAATGGTCTATACACTTTTCATTATCTATTCATGATCTTGTGAATCCACTTGGAAAAGTTCTAATTGTCATGTGAAGCCCCAAGGGATATCCCACATGATACTAAGAAGTCCCTTTAATGAGTCTCTTTATTCATTAGGCATGACATCGAAAAATAGTCTGACAATCTTCCATGTTTATTGTAAAATAAAAACTGAAAAAGTAAAAGCTTCATGAAAAGGGAATTACGGTAATTTTAATGTCGAGAGATGATGTGGTTTTCATGATCAGTTCAAGGGTCACACAAAACCCCTAGGGATATGTTATCCTAATCACACTATAGTTGTCAGAAATTTCACCTTCATCATATTAAGGATTTCAAACAAAAATATTTGATCATGTGAGGTCTTGATAAGGAACCAATAAGAGAACACTGTAGGCATTATAGTATAAAATATAGATAAACTATGACCCAAGTGATAAGGTAATTAACCTTATTTTTTTATGAATAGTTTATGATATGTTCCTAATCAATTCAATTATCACATAAAATCTTTTTTTCTTGTTTTCTTCATAATGTTTAGAACCTTAGATACATCTCTGTGTTTATGTGATGCCGTGATAGACAAAGAAATGGGATGATGTCATTTCTCTCACAAAATAATGTAAAAAAATTGCAACAATTAAGTGAAGGGTGTTATATTGTTTTTCACATGAAATTGTCATACTATTATTGTAATCTTTCAACAACCACAACAAACTATAAGGAATTTTTTACTCATCAATGAAAAAGTCTATTTTACCATCGGCCCGATCTTCTGAAGACTCCCAAAATTGTCAGCCTGGTCTTGTAATGGTCCTTTGATTTATCGATGTCATCAAATAAAATCACTTTGATAGTCCATGGTTTAAATAAATTTAGTAATTATGGATTAATCATGTGATAACTATTTTTAATTTATTCAAAGACAACATCATTGATGAAATGAAGAAGGATTGTGTAAAACATGTGATGTTACACTACATCCACATACTAAATTAAAAAATATGATATTTATTCCTGTGTAATGTAACATAGAATTAGGTTGGAGATTCTTATAAAATCCACACCTTATATAAAAACCACGCACATAGAATCATAGATGAATGTGTAGGGCATCCAAATAGTAGAACCACACAATACCAAGAGTCTTCCACCAGGTAATCCCATGGAACGATATAAGGGATTATATGTTATGTTTATAAACATTTCATGATAATCAAATATTTCACATGAAGAAATTCAAGAATGAAATATATATCATGAAAATGATTCTCTATATATAGATATGATCATGTGATGACTAAATTGGACAACGCTTGATGGGTATTGGTTCATTTGTGTAATAATGGATCAAAATGATAGAGACATCATGGGAGAATGGATACACAGATTTTATTGTGAATGGGTCACGTACATCCCATGATCTGTTAAATGATCATGAATCAATCACTAAATGTGTTAGTGTCAATTAGGTTAATACCCCTTGACATTTAATATATGTTAGGATAATACATCTAGACATATCATTCATATAATGCGACAACCACTGAGAATGAAATATTTGTCACAAGAATTTCCTCATACATTTCAGTTTTATCTCACAATAAACCCTAGACATGTACAAATTATCGGGAGATAGCCCTCTAACATTTCAAGAATATAATCTGTACATGTCAAGAAAATAGTCAAACCTATCAAGAAAACACTCAGTCATGTCAGGAAGACACTTCGAATATGTTAGGAAGGCACTCTGGACAAGTCAGGTAGACACACTGAATATTTTAAGAAGACATCTTGAAGAATTTAATCCTTTTCTAGTAGGAATACCTTGGAATATACCTTCAAACCATGTGAATCCACATCCATGTCCCCTAATTCGAGCATTCCCCCTTTATAAGGGAAGCTTTCATGATGGTATAGTTCTAAGAACTTCTTTAACATTATGGGTTTTATGAGATCCACATTCCATCCAAGTAAGATTGACTGTCAAATTAAGCATCCATAGTTTATTATTTAGAGGATAGATAATATATATGTTACATGGGAATCCATCCTCATATAAGTCAATGATTTTTCTAAACCTCAAAGTTAAATATAATATTCATGGATGTAATTACTTATCCAAACTCATCAGTGGGTAAGGGACCACCTAAAATATAAGTAATATGATATATATTATAAAACAATATGTAGGATTCCTTCCAATTTCCTAAGATCAGTTAAGAATTCACATTGGTGTATGTCTCTCCATATCACAAAAACATAACTCATGGGACCTAAATTATAATATGACTATAACATCATTCCTCATCCATCGGAATATGAGAAATGAGATCTAACATGGGAATATATTTAATTATAATACCCAATACTACCCCCAAATATCGTAAACCCTTAAATAGGTTAATATGGCACTAAACTATGATGACTATAATTCCAGTCTTATAGATGATACATATGACTTCTTCCTAATTCCCAAGGTCCATATTGAGGATTCCCTCAGGGCTCTATTATTTCAAAATTCCAACATCCATTTGTAGTTTAACCAATCACTTTCTATCCATGGTTTATCACACTATTCATGATTTTTGTGAGCTATGTGATTTCAAAATAGTTAAGTCAATATCATCATTAAAATCACCAACTCTATGGGAATGTTTTTATGTAATAACCATTCAACATAATGATATAAATTCCTAAACATATGGGAACACACCTTGGTGTATGTCCCAGATGAATTCAAATATTGATATAATCCAGGGAAATAACACTCATGGGCATTAATTATATAACCCCTCCCATAATGGGTTTAGGATGAGCCGGACTATGAAGACACTGATTCTTGTTATAAGTAGCATACATATGACACCATAATAAGGAGAATTCAAAATAAAACATTCCAATGTATCATCATATATGTCCTTACAACATGAAATTAAAACTAATACTGTAGTCCTGTCAAATGACCATTAACAATGTCAATCAAACTACATTGGTTTTGATTCATTATCTTATAAGATTTATTGGACGCCTCTAAAAGGCTCAATACCAACCCTAAAAACCTGATAATTTTTTTGATTAAAATTAACTCCATATTGTATAACTCTATGGATTTTATGAATAATTATTACCTCATTATTTATAAATAATTTAAATTGTATTTATAACCTATTATATATACAAACAATCATTAATAGAACTCACTTTTCCATGTAAATGGATTTAACAGAGATGTTGTTTTGTTAGGGTAAATGGTATCACATCAGGATTGGGGAAATAATCAAAAATATATCCTAATTCTATAAGCGAGTCCCCATCCAATATATAATTACCTACAAAAGGGTGTGATTATTCTAACCTCCAATCCTCTAAAATAATTCAAGTTCATAAGATTCATGGGGTTTAAAACCCAAAAATACTTCTTTTCTTCAGAAAGAAGGAATATGATTCTTCATGGATGAGGGCACCATTATTTGTTTCTATAGCTAAAAACAACTGAAATTGTTTATTATGAAGCAGAACTCAATCCCTCACAATAAAAAATCAGTAAAAAAGATCCGAAAAAAATTAAAATGGTTAACACTATATGAAACAGTAAATAACGAAACATAAGGGTAGACACATGATAGGCCATTTTGTTTTTCATATCACGTGAAAAAAATTTACTAAACCTATGGTGAATTATTTAAAAAATATGTAATCAATGATCCCCTAATACTGGATATTTATTCATGAACATTCCATTCATGAAAAATGGAAAAACGAATGAAAAGATAAATAATTTTGATAGAATTTTATAGATAATTTAGAATGCTTTATACTGGTGAAAATTCACTAATTGGGGATGTTGTTCCTAGATTCCTTTATGAAAGGATATACCATTATTAAAAACAGAACCCTGACCCTTGATCATGTCTTCATCAGGAAAATGTTTGGGAATATAAGATACAATAACTACCTTTGTGGGCCCAAAAATGACATCACCCACCCCATGCCTTATATTTCAGGTTGCAAACACAATTTTATAGGAATACCACAGATGTTGAATGATGCTGAACAATGATGAAAAATATAGAGGTCTCCGAATGAAAAATCTGAAATCCAACCACATTTTATGAAATTTGTAGAAAAAAAGTAACACTTGTAACCACTACCAACTACTTCGGAATCCTATCCTCATAGCTTCATAATCAGCACCTCCATTACCATTGGAATGTGGATCAAGGAGACAACTATAGATCTATCCCAGTTCAGGGGAATCCTTGGATGAAACCATTCAACCATTATCACTAGTTTAATCCTTTTAATACCCCTTACTCTCATACTGAGGGCACTACCTAAAAGGTCTCCATACTAGATGTCCATTCTTGTACACCAAGAAGATATCATGAGTCATAACAAGTTGTAGATAAATGTGAGTGGGCTCGTATCCTCTCTTCAATAGATGAATCATGCTTGTATATTATAGCATTTTCCAGTTAGGTGAATCATATCCCATTTCACCAGATCATTTTTTTGACACATATCCTAGTAGAAAGCATGGGGAAGAACATATCATAAAACCCGAATATAAATACCATCATCAGATTATAATGAAACAAGGAGGACATGAGTGGGATTATATCCCCAATTCAGTCAAATACTATTTCTAGTATATCATTGAGATCATGAATTTTTAAGCTTATATCATGTAACGTACTGTCCAAATGTGTCATTGTATCGAAGAAATAGTTGAAAAACTCACATAGATTTTTCCCGCACTACTGCAGACACCCGGACAAGTGCATATTCTTATCCCAACAACTAGAGAAGCATACCACCCATATCCATTTGAACTTGTGTCTTGTTTGGAGTAGGTGCATATTATAGATCCCATACTAGTGGACTATCAGCATATTCTAGTAAATGGTGAGGAATAAGATGATTCACATATCCCAATTTTTATTAGGACTCCCCAATATATGTTGGAAAACACCTTAGTATATGTGTACATTTCTGCTAAAGAAATCTAGAGGAATATTCCCAAGGTGCATGGTCAATCCAATACTCCCACTCAAACTTCGGATCGTCGTTAAAACATAGAAATCACCATAGGGTATGAATATATCATTAATAATGAATGACCTCAGCATATTATATTAGATTATTGGATAGGAATAAGATGATTCACATATCCCAATTTTTATTAGGACTCCCCAATATATGTTGGAAAACACCTTAGTATATGTGTACATTTCTGCTAAAGAAATCTAGAGGAATATTCCCAAGGTGCATGGTCAATCCAATACTCCCACTCAAACTTCGGATCGTCGTTAAAACATAGAAATCACCATAGGGTATGAATATATCATTAATAATGAATGACCTCAGCATATTATATTAGATTATTGGATCTAGGATCGAATACCTACTCATGATAATGATGGATTACACCAAAATTATTAAGAGGTTATATTGGAGGAGGATCATATCCCTTCATCCATTTCAAATTTATATCTGAATTTTATGATAGGTAAAACATATCCAAATATTGTTCATTCCCCCCACATTAATGAGGGTCTATCAGCATATTCTGCATACCCACAAAAAGAAGGGGTATATCCCTACTGATGATAAAGTAGCTCATCGATATACTATAGTATCATCTAAACTGAAATTTAATATCCCCATAAAAATTGATGGTATTAAAAAATTATAATGACCCTGATGCACTATTTTTATATCCCTTCTCAACCATAAAATATAGTTAGGTATATTCATACCATGATGTATAATGAAGCTCATATACCTATTCTGGGTAATTCTACTATCATTGAGGTTGTGCAACACATATTTGTAACACCTAAAGGGTCCTCTAACTCATCTTCCAAATAAGTTTATGGTAACAACCTCGATATTCTTTCTCATTGTATTATAGTGATGGATCACATGGTCTCTACTCCTAACATCCACCATGGATGACCTACACATCTTAATATCTCAAATGGACATGAAAATACACCCCATAACGAAAATAATTTATATAGAATTTTCTGAAAATTTGTTTGTCAACAATATATAGTGCCCCATCAACTATGACCACCAACTCACCATGGTCAATAGTCGACCCATTGAAACAACCAAATGGTCTGACTGCATGGATGACAATTTATTTAACAAAACATATGAATTCATGGATATATATCTGGATCTATCAATAAAACCCTTCACCTATTTTACTCCCAATCACTAATTCTATCTACAAAATTATATATGAACTAGATGAAGAGTGAAGGAATTACTAAAATAAAAATACAAGAGAAACTCATTAGTGGTTGAAGGATAGAAACCTCCCATATCATGGATATGAAGGTAGACTCATGATCACAAATACACTTTTTTTTTCAGAAAGACATGACCGTAGTCATCATGGACTAGTATCCATGATTGGAAGATAATGAAAAATTCCTTTACTGATTCTTCCTCCATATTATAAGAATCATACATTGATTATTTTCCAATTCCCTATCAGTTGTTTGAATTAGATGATTGGTAATGTATATGTCATTTCACACTACCAAATCCCTAGGACATATAAGCTCTTCAACATTCGAATCCTATAATGTTATAGCTTATTGAGAGATATGGGGACTAGGAAAAATGTGGTGTAGTTGTTCAATATAATTATCTTCATCCACTTTGATGATGCAATGATGTAATGAATAGAGAGAGGGTCTTTAGTATACTCCTAATCCATAACTCTCATAAAAAATGGAACTCACATCAAACATTGAAGTTGAATTCATGGACTACCCAATAGATCCCCATTAGATGTTCCTCACACCACATAAAATCATTTCATTCATCCCATATGTGAATCAAAATGTTCTAAATTAGAATGATTTCTATAACAACCACCATGAAATCCATTGAATAAAAATCCCAACCCATAGGGTGAGGGGTGTTTTTATCTCAATCATTATCACTAGGATCATCACAACACAAGGGGTTCATAAAAAAAATCCATGACAGTTCTATATCAACCATATCCCATAAGTCTAGGGGAATTATCATCTCAATTACTATCCCATGATATATCTAATCCTCAACTAGATTTATCTTATCCTCAACAACTGGATTAGAAAATGCCTATAATGGCCTAGAATCTTCCCCATACCACAGTGTATGATTAAGTTTTATCAACATCATCATCTATAATAGAATCAATATTCTCTATTGTTGGAGGTAAATAACAATGGTTAGTATACCAACTATTCCTCCCATTTTTAGATATATCAATTTCATTTGGGGCCAACATGACATGAATGACTTAAAACTATCTTAGAGTCATTGTTTATAGACTCAGAATGGGAGAATTACTAGAAACTAAAATCAAACCCCACAATTTTCAAAAACCATGATGGTCAAATAAGACTATGGGTTATAGAAATAATTGTGACACAATAGTAATATGAGGGGAAAGTGGTGCAGAACATCTCTATTACATGGAGAGTAATGGGGTATCTATTATCGCGCAATATGATTCATTTAATGTTATAACCATCAATTTGAAAAATTACATATAAGTATATAAAATATAGGGATTCAATGTGCATACCATATCAAGAGAAGTAGGTGATCTAGATGCTGAAAACCGAGATAATGCATACATGAAATCAGAGATGCATCCAACATTTGGAACCTCCAAAAAATGTCTTTCTACTTCCTCAGTGGATTTCTATGATGGAAAATACAAAAGGTGGGGCTACATAACACTTTCCACCTAAAAGATCCCAATTTATCTCCCTAAATTTAATACCGGAACAATATGATAATGATACCTAGAATCAAATTAATCCCAATAATGAAATACTGAAGGGAAATATTCCTATATTGTAGAATCTTCAAACAAAGAAACATATCCTTTATAACATACATGAAGGGAGATCCAATATCTTTATAATATATTTATTTGAGGGAATGATTAATTTGGGATATAAAAAATAGACTTATATAAATGATGAAGTTAAAGATGCTAATGAATTTTCTCTATTGTGATGACAAATTCATCCCTAGTGGGGCTATAATTCAGTCCTTGAATGGATTGAGAATCAGAAGGATAGAAACATGGGGCCACCAAATAAAAAATTTCCTAATACTTTCTTGTGGGAGGTTCTATAAATAATAATTTCACTGAAAATAAATAACCCTATAGAATAACTATCATCTAAAATGGGTTCCATAGAAGTGTGGCATGCCCTCATGTAGCATTAAAATAAGTAATATTCTTAATTTTTTGATGAAAAGTTTCCCCCATGAAATTTTATTAATATTATTCTCTCATCCGTAGATAGATATATGGGCCTAATATAGTGTACCACAGACTTTTTGTAGTAAAAAGGTTTCTAAATGGGCTATTGAAGCTAGAAGGATGCATCCAAAATATACTAATTTCTACAAACTATGGCATGGAACAATTTTATTACGATAAAAACCATCCAGGAGGATCCATCCTAGGTTGGAAAGAACCTCATTATCAATTTATTTCTCATTTTTTCTCTCATTATATTGGAAACAATAATCTTTGAAATCAAAATTGTGAGAAGTATAAAAATGAAAGACTCAATAAATATAGTAAAAGATTGGAAGTTATGACATATTCACAATGTAATATACTATAAAAATGATAATAGAACAGTGTATTGAAAATATATAGGATAATATACAAACATCTATGATCTTTGTTAAATATCTAGGTTAATTATATGAATTTTTAAAAATATAACAATTCTGATAAGATTCCATTCAATTAAATTGATCCAATTTTTGGTCCTTTCCCTCGAATAAGAAAGTCATAGTATGGTGTAGACTATATATGTTACCCTCAAACTAGTAATAGTTCCATCCATGAACCTAGTCGGTCTCCACATAAGATGGAGCCTCCCAGTGAATGGCAGTAGGAGAAAAACTGCACTAGATAGGATATAAGGAGGGAATAGAATTTCCCTCGATTCATGGAATGGATGAAAAATGTCTATTCATACTAAAATAAATATGTTCCTAGTTATTTTCATACAGGTTAGTAAAATAATGTCCTTGAGCTATTAGATCATTAGATAACCAATGAGGTTACCCTCTAGAACCATCCTGACTATTTTCCTTTCAATAGAATATTGGGACACACCTTTTTGGACTTATTTGTCATCAACTAAATAGACAAAATATTGGTTAATTATAGATAGGTTATACTGGGATAGTCCCTAACACAAGTAACCTATTTGGATGTCACCAGACAATAAGAATTGAGTGAATAAAAAATGGAAAGGAATAAGTATTAGGTTTATAATCAAATGACTCATAAAATATTTTAATGAGATCATAATGATCTAATAGAATAGATTCTAATTCTAAAAACAATACCATAAAATTTTAAGGTTTTATAGAATACACCATAATATGTGACCATAATTAGAAAAAACGAGAGAGAACACATAATGAATATTCATATCCAATTCAAAAAAAATCGAGCCTTATAAATTTATTTCCTTGGGAAACTAGAAAATGTGATAAATCACACCAAAAAAACACTCAATGTATGATGAAATATTTTTTTATGTAATCCTCCTAAGAGAAACATTCTTTGATGATGGATAAATTATGGAGATTTAGTTTCTCATACTTGACAAATGATCTGAAGGATGGGGATGTAGAAGTTGAGAGTACAATTGATTATGTGGGAATAGAAAAAAACCATATTTATAACACATATAAGAAGTGTCTATATTAATAGATGAGACTCATTGAAATTAACTTCAAAATTCCTAAAATAAGAAGGAAGATTCCTCAGATCCCTCCAGTAGTCATCCAAATATAATCATTTTAAATGACCGAATGGAGGGGTTCTATTTTTTATTAAATGAGAAAAATGGGTGGGCCATCATGACCTAATCCCCAAGATAAATATTCACTATCAATAGCTTCCCAATTACTTGTACCATCCATATGAAACTCATCATCCCATTTGATTTATGATAAGGAGAAACCCCACGTAAGAAGTATACACCTCTAGAAAAAATGATAACATTTCTAAATAGTTAACAATTTTCTTGGAAAAAAACTAATTCCAAGATTTTTTACATGTTTCAAGAGAGATATATAAGAACACGATATTTCCCTCTTGAGGTCATAAGATTTTGATATAGAAACTTATGAAGTCATGGTTTGTCGAGTAATGACTGCACTATCATAATGACATAACAATATCTCATTCACATGACAAATACTAGGAAGAAGTTATCTATGGGAATATTTGACACATATTTTTATCAATAATATTCAATAATATTTACTTCTAAAGGCATATTATTGAAAATGGTTTTTATTTAAAACAAATCATGATTTAGACCCGCCCCCCACAGTTGGGATATATCGAAGGGAATTTGTCTCTTATAAAGCTAACCATATAAGGGTGTTCCATGACTGAGAAAAAGAATCTCATAAATAACAAGACTAATAATTATTTTAGGGATCTCACATAAAATTTAGAGTTAATGTTTATCCAATAAGATATAACATGTAGTTTCTTTCTTGGAAGACCTTGTCTTCATATCCACATTATAGAGACCCCACATTTCGTATATGATTATATCATCATTTTAATGAAAAAACATCAACAGTGTAACACAACAAATATCCAATGGTTTATTATCTTGGAAAAATTAGAACCATACATAAATTTTAAAAAAATAAAACAAAAAAATTTATTTAATTCATTCTTCTCAATATTCAATGGCTCCTCATGATCACTTTAGTACAAGTATTAACTTGAGTATATAAATAAAAATAATGGGTGAGCTAAAAACCTTGTGAGATGATGAATAACAGACATGAAACATGAGTGAGAATAATAATAATAATCATAATATAAAAAATGTATCATCATCATTACCATTAAATGAAGCATTGGATAATGGTAAGATATGTGGGAATACGTTGAAATGAAACATCATGTCTCGGTGCTCAACCTCCATGATTATTAAACTTTATCTCATTAGATGAATAACATTGTCCTATTAATTTAAGTGGTATATATATTTTGGATCACCCATCACATCATAACATTTACAAGCTCTATATAATTCTCACCCCACCCATCACATAAAAACATTTAGATTATTATGCATGCCACATAGAAGGTATATCAGTATTGGACATAAAATAACTCATGAAAATGAGAGGGTTTTATTTGATAAAGCATAAATTTATGAATAATATTTTCATTTACCAATTGAGGAAGGGAGAAACATAATTTTGTTATAGGCATCATCATTATTGATTGATGAAGAAACAACACTTGAGGTATCAAAATGTGTTTTGGAAAGAGAAATTATTTTGGAAAAATGATTTCATTTGTCTTAAAACCACATTGAAAACATGTATATCCAAGAAAATAAGATAAAAGGAATGAATAAATGACGTTTATGGAAAATTAATGGGATATAAGTACTAAAAATTTAGAGAAATAAATAAAAACATGAATAGCGAAAGTTGGGTTGAATAATCACCTTACCTTAATTCCCGCTTAATTACGTCCATTTTTGACATCTTGAATTAAAGAAATATGTATATTAAAACAATAATATATATGTAAATTATAGTAATTTTATAAAACTATTTTTCATTTATAATGATTTTATTATTTTTCGTAATTTTGTTTTGATGGAATTGAAGATTTTTGATATCATATTTTACTAAAAAAATTTATATTTTTCGTTGATTTTGCTAATTTGATAAATGTAAAGTATACATTAGTTTAATTCAATACCTAAGAATAGAAAAAATGTAATTAAATATTTATATATTATATATTATCCATGTTTTCCATTCACGAAGGTAGTTATAATAATCATTTTTGTAATGTATTCATTGGTGGTTAACCAACCTTCAATATGATGATGCCAAAAGAGCAGGAAAAGGGAGTAAGATAATTATATATGTCATATATAAGATACATTTAGTAGTGTAACATAATTAATGTGATGTTAAATTACTACATAATTAATTTTAGTACCATTGGTTTGGAAAGTAATTGGTAATGATAAAACTAGAAGAGGAGGGAAATAATATCATAGACTTACTCTTTCCTTGGTGTGGATTCTATTAAATGATAAAATAACTCCTTTGTTGATTTGAGTAGATTTCTCAGAGAACATACATAATTATTCTAAGAGGCTTGATATGGAGGATTTGTTATGATATTAGTCTATGGAATGTGTGGGTGTTTTTTTAGAATGGGTGGGAGGGGGGTTATTTATACTTGAAGAGATGGGTATATTTAGAATAAAATATTAAATAAAATAATAAATCAAAGTATAGACTTATAGTAGTGATTTTTTGACCACATAAATCATATTTTAATAGAATATAATCTATTTTATACTTTAAAACTCTTTAATAATTCCAATTCATTATTTTTTTAAAAGGTATGTTGAAAGAAAGATAATATAATATTTTAAGGAATCACTTTTTCTACTTTAGGTTTTGGAGAGTTCTTTATATGTTTGAAAATTGAGTTTATTATATTTTAATGAATCATTTTAAAATTAAATATTCAATATCCTTACATTTTTTTCCAAAAAAACATTATGTCAGTATTACATTATGAATGCTATAATTTTAGCTAAATTGGTTATGCAAAAACTGTATTTTTTTACTTTTTATTAGAAAATTGAAGTATTTTAGAAATTCACCAAAAATTGAAATTTGAAAAATTTAGAAATTTTTAATTCTAAAGTGGTATCAAATTAATGAAAATAATTTTATAAATATGATAAATTTAAATTCAGATTAAATTCATCATTTATTAGAGAAATAATGATTTTAAAATTATAACGGAATTGATGACACATTAAAAAAGTAATTAATGTCTCCTCAATTTAGTTTATAATAATAATACAATGAAACATTAATTTATAAATCTATTTTTTTAAACTAAATTTTATTTAAAATTATTGTATCAATTATAAAATTTTAAATAAACATTTATGTTTTATAAAAATACCAACCCTTAAGTTATCTTTCTTAAACCATTTATTTACTTACAATATGATATAATTATATCAAAATTTAATTTATATGGTGAATAGATTTTATTTATATTTTCATATATGAGGGAACAATTCTTTTTTTTCATTACTATTCTTAATATTCAATTATCTATTCCAAGCCTCAATGAAATTATTCCATAGGATAGGTTGCTTAATTTTGGGAAATACCTTTTATTTCAATCATTATTCATTTAAAAATAATTATTGTGTTATGTATTTTATTATATGTTATTTCTAATATAAGAAATATTTATAAGATGAGAATTTTTTTTGATTAATTTTTTGGTCGTTACATTCTTCCCCTATTTTGAAATTTATCCCTTGAATTGTTTTTACAA
Organism: Viscum album; assembly: GCA_963277665.1. Taxonomy (NCBI): domain Eukaryota; kingdom Viridiplantae; phylum Streptophyta; class Magnoliopsida; order Santalales; family Viscaceae; genus Viscum; species Viscum album. The sequence continues at coordinate 618,894,649 of OY728150.1, read as the reverse complement.
AAACAAGTTTGGGTATTTCTCTTTTATCCCCTCCTCCAGTTCCTCAAATGATTCTTCATAGATATGGTTCCTCCGCAACAATTGGACAAGGTTAGATGTCATGTTATGTATAACCTTATTTATCGGGCCTAAAATCATTATTGGATGCTCCTCATAAGAGATATCATTTTCCAGTTGTACTACTTTTGAGTTTAGTACATGTGATGGATCTGATATATAGTTTTCCAAGAGAGATACATGGAATGATACATGAATATGAGCCATACATGGTGGATGTGAAAGTTGATGAACCACTACTATTCAGTGATCAAGGATCTCAAAGGGGACAATGTACCTTTGGATAAGCATCTCTTACCTTCCAAGCCTCATGACTATTTTCCATTGTGATACATAGAGTAAGACTTTATCTACAATTTTGAACTCCAAGTCACTTTTACAGTTGTCATCATAGCTCATTTTCTAACTCTGATTAGTTTTGATATGTTGTCAAATGGATTGAACCTTCTCTACCATCTCATGCATGAGATTAGGTCCAAGTAGATTTCATTCACCAACTATATCCCAACATGTTGGAATTCTACATCTCTTTCAATATAGAGCATCATACTAAGATATCTGAATACTCGAGTGGAAGCTAGTATTATATGGGAACACATAAAATGGGATATGTTAATCCAATCAATTGCGGAATTCTATTAGGAAGGATCTTAACATCTCTTCGAGCTTCAAAATAGTCCTTTTAGATTGGACACCAGTTTAAGGCTAATAGGTCTTGATAAAATTCAATCCAGTACTCTTGTTATGTTGAATAAAACTATAGAATTTAGATGTGAATAATAGATTATGATTAGAGAATATCGAATGTGGAACCCCATGCAGCCACAACACTTCCTTAACATATATCCTGGAAATGTTTTGGAGAGACAAATCATGCCTAATAGAGATAAATTTGGAAGTCTTGGTGATTCGATCCACCACAACTCATATCAAATTTATTCATTTTTATTGATTTGGGAGATGAGTGAAAATGTCTATACTAACATTCTTCCAAATCCATATGGGTATCAGAAATGTTTCCATCATCCGTTTAGAATTCTATCAATCATCTTTTACTTTCTGACATACCAAAAACCATGAGATATATTTTGAAACCTCCTTATTCATTTAATCCCACCAGATGTTTTCTCAAAGATCATGGAATATATTCGTTAATCTAGGATGGATACAAAATGTTGATCTATGTGCATTATCCAATGGATCTTTCCTTATCTGAGGTGATAAGGTACACACATCCTCATTCCAAACTGAGTCACAACATCATCATTGATATGAAAATCTTGAAGCTTACCTTATTTTAATCATTTAACCTTCTTTTGATGCTCTAGACCATCCCTTATCACCTCCTTAATCTTATATTTGATATATATTTTCAAAATACTTTAGAAAAGGTAGGATTTATTCCCTATTGTTATGATTTCCAAATCAATCATTTTTATATCCATGAATATTTGGTCTTTCTCAATCAGCATCATGGATGGAGTAGCTGGTTTTTTCCTATGAGCATTAGCTACATAGTTTACCTTCCTAGTATGATAGTGAATAAAGAAATTTTTGTCCTTTATTTTCTCTAACCATCTCCTTTAATTATTGTTGAGCTTTTTATATTTAAATATATAATTCAGATACCGGTGATCGATATATATTTCACACTTCTCACCATAGATATAGTGTCTTAATATTTTCAAGGAAAAAATACCAGCTCCAAACTCCTGATCATGTGTCAGGTAGTTCGGATCATGTATCTTCAAATATGGTGAGGTGTATGCTATCAATTTATCATTATGCATGAGTAAAAAACTCAATCCTTTCTTTCAAGAATCACAATATATCACAAACCATTCTCCATGTGTTCGTAATGTGAGTAAAGGTGTAGTAATTAAACTACTTTTTAGCTCCATGATTCTTTCCTAAAATTCTTCCTTATATATATACTTTAACCATTTCCTTGTCAACATAGTTATTGGGCTATACTAGTATGATAAATTTCTCACAAAACATTGGTAGTACCCTTCTAATGTAAGAAAAATTTTTATTTCTATGAAACTAGTGGGTCTAATCCATTCCTCAAATTATTTTATTTTTTAAGGGTCCACATAAATTCCCTCACATGTTATCACGGGACCCATGAATGTGGATTTTTTGCATCGAAATGTCACAATTTCTAAACGTGGAATAAAATTTCTCATTTCATCATGTCACTAGAACAATCATAATATATTATTCATGTTTATCCTTTTCATTGGAGTATATGAGAATATAATAAATATATACTACCAAAAATTTGCCCATATAGTTTATAAAGACTTTATTCATCAAATCACAAAGATGGAATGCAAAATTAGTAAGCCCGAAGGGCATCACTAGAAACTTGTAGTGACCATACCTTTTACACAAATTAGTCTTCTAAATATGTTTCTTCTTCAACATAATTTGATGATATCCTGAATGAAGATCATCCTTCAAGAATTATTTTCTCCTCCTAGCTAGTCAGAAAACTCATAAATCCTTATAAAATGATACCTATTATAAATAGAGATCTAGTTCAACTCGTGGTAATCGAAACACATATGCATTGATCCATCATTCATCTTGGAGTATAGCACTAATGCACCCCAAGGTGATGAACTATGTTCTAGGAAACCTTTATCCAAATTATCTTTCATTTTATTCTTTAACTATTCATGGATGATTGGGTCCATCAAATGGGGGAATTTTAAGAAAGGAGTTTCACTTGGTATGAGCAATATTGAGAACTATTAACTCATGATCTTGGAGAATTATAGGTAACACTCCCAAAAATACAAAACTATATTCTATCATAATGGGAATTTACCCTAGGTTTATACCTTCCTTGGAATCTCCCATTTAATCAAGGCATGCTTCTTCACAAGTAATTGACACCAAAATCATTGAAGGTTATTCCACTAAAGATTCATGATCTTCCTTTCATTTCTATAGGATCATGGGATGGTTCATAATATGAAAAGATATTTTCTTTTTTCTTGATAGGTAATGTGTACTCTATATAACTAGAACCAATCGGTCCCCCTTATAGTTTTGAATTCCACCAATTGAGGTATAATGATATTCCCTTGATGAATCTTCCCACATACACAAGTAGGAGAATTTTTTAACACTTAGGTTGAAATTATTTCACCAATAGATTTTTATGGATATCTCCACTTCATGGTTTAAGAGGATTGATTCAATAGTTCTAGAAAACATGCATGATATAAAGGAAATCGTAGAAACAGAATCAAATAATGTTTTTTCCATTCATAAGTGAATAGTAATTGTTCCTTGTATGACTTCATTTTCTTTCTCTACACCTGTATTAGTGATAGAATAATCAATACCTTTATCCTTTGGCATTGGTGGTTTATGATGATGATTACCCTTGAGGATTTTAGGATTACTGCAATGGATTGAATAGTGTCATTTATCCCTATAGTTTAAGCATTTAACCATGGGTGGTTATCTCCATTCCTCCATCATATTGGCCCACCACTTTATTTCTCTTAGACATTCATGAGATTGGTGGACTTCTATCCCACATGTCTAGCATTTACATTTCCCATTGAGGTAGTTCCGATGATGAATTTCCAATATTTTTGACATGTGAGTGGTTGAGATTTCTTTTTCATATTATTCATTATATTTTATAGCTTGAAAATACATATTTCTTTCCTTATCAACATAGCCATGGGACCATTTCTCAAAATCCATCTACACTTCAATAAAAAAATCAAATAACTTTTTCATAACTATAAATGTGTTAGATAGCTAATGCCTTTAGAATGTGTGAATTTAAACCACTAAAGAATATATCAATTTTTTTTACCATTATTGAGTACAAGGAAAATTACATAACTATAAGACTAGTGAAGTTTTCTTTATAATCTACGACCATTTCACCTTCCTTTTTATTTAACTTAATGAAGTATCTCTACATCATTATATGAATGACTTTGAGGGAAATAATTTCAATGAAATATTTTCTTAAAGAAAAACTACTCCAGCTATTCAATTTGGTCATTCAGAATGGTGTTCTTAATCAATTACCACCATTGATTGACCTCTATATCTAATCAATAGATGACTAGAGTTAGATTCTATAACTCATTATAGAAAATATTAAAATATATCTTGTCCATTATGTTGACCCATTATTTTGAAACTAGCATATCAGAAGATTCAATAAATATTGGTGGTTGTTGTAACATAAAATACTCGATAGCTAGTTTATCCCCCGTTGGTGAAGGAGGAAATTCCATATTGTTCAGGTTAATGTTCATAACCTTAGACATTCGGGTAAGAATCACTATTAAAATTTCACTCAAACTCCCAAGGCATTGGGGATGTCATTCGAGAAATTGATGTATTTTTCCTCACATGGTTTTTTGGCCTAGTTTCTCCTAGTTCCAAACATTTTCTAAAATAGAAATTATTTGAACAAATAATAAGCCCAAAATTGATGAATAAATAACTTATTTCCTTTTTTAAATTAATTCAAAAGGCATATCATTTTGGATCCATATGTTTATAATTTTTCTAAAACAGAGCTCCTCGGGTGATAATTTATACATAGTATCATACAAATGGTTTTCACTATGGTTATATAATAATAATACCAAAATTAACTAAATTTTGTTATCATACCAACTATAGTGACACTATATTTCTTACATGATTTTTACATCATTTAAATGATAAAAACCCTAAAATAATTAAAAAATTAGGATCCAAATGTTTTGTTAGTTGGAGAAATTTCGACCATAAATAAATTTTTCAAAATAAAACAAAAAAATTTATTTAATTACTTCATCTATAGATTTTTAGTGGCCCTCATGTCCTTATTAGTTTATGTATTCATCTGAATATATACATAACTAGAAGGGGTGATATAAAATTAGAGTCACAAGATGAATAATAGAAATGAAACACGAGTGATCATATTCATAATCATTATAATATAATAAAATTATCATAATTATAATCCTAAATGGATACCTTAGATAAAGGCATGCTAGATAGAAATTCAAAAAAATGAAACATTGTTTTTAGTGGTCAACAACAATTATTATTTAAATTTAACTCATGAGTTACACCAAATTACACAATGAATTAGTTCACTATATAATTTTGAGCAATCCCATCACATCGTAACATTTACATGTGCTATATAATTTTGGGAACACCTGTCACAGCATCACATTTACATTATCAATCAGGCCACACAGAACATATATCAATCATGGACATAAAATAACCCATGGAAAGGAATGATTTTAATTTCACAAGGAATAAATTAATGAATAATTTTGGGGGTTACCAAATGATAAAGGAAAAAACATATTTGTTACAGGATTCATCATTCATGAGCGAAGAAGATACAACTCAAGAGGTATCAAAATGTTTTTCTTGGAAAGAAGTGTTTTTATTTGATTTTATTTCATTTTACATTTAACCATATTTTGAACATGTATATCCAAAAAATTAAAATTGAAGTAAAACATAAATTTTATTTAGGGAACGTTAAAGAGACATCAATACTGAAAATGGTGTGAAATAGGGAAAACCCAAAGAAAGAGAGTTAGGTTCAAAAATCTCATTCACTTAATTACTACATAATTATGATAATTGTAGGCCTCATGAATATAAAACTAATATTTATTTAAAAAATGATCTTGAAGATAATTACATCCATTTTATTAGAATTTTTATCAATGAAAAATATTTGATTATATTTCTTAATTTTTTTGATGAAATTGAATCGTTTTGATATGATGTTTTACATAAAAACTTCCCATTTGGATCGATTTTGATCTTTTGTTAAATGTAAATTATACATTGGTATAATTAGTAATATAATCATAGAATATATTTCATTAAATATTTATATATTATATATTATCCATATTATCCATCCATGAAGGTGGTTATAATAATATTTTGGAAATTTCTCCGTATGTGTATAACAGACCTTCAATGGGACGTTGCAGAATGAGTGGGAAACAATACTAAGAAAATTATATAATTAAAATAAATGATACTTGTATTAGCTTTAAATTATTAATGTAATGATAACTTACTGATAATTAATTTTATAGTCTGGGGTTTTGAAATGAATTGGTAAATGAATAAGGAGATTAAAATAAGGGAAGAGTTATAAGAGAATTACTGATTCCCCTATGTGGATACTCTTTTACAATACTATAACACACTTAGTGATTGGAGTGGATTTCTCCAGCACATCCAGAAGTATTCTAATAGTATTAATATGTATTATTTGGGTATATTTTTGTCTTTTGAATGGGTGGTATGATTGGTTTTCCATGTGGAGGGAGAAGGGTTAATTATACAAAAATTTGAACTAGTTTCCATATAAATAATTGTTAAACTATTAATATCATGAATGATGTAATTTTACGTCCATCATTTACGCTAAAATTGTATTTTTTAATTCTCATTGGAACTTTTAAGTATTTTTGAAAATTAACACTAAATTCACCCTTATAAAATTTCAATGTGGTGATTTAAAAAATGGAGATCATTTTATGAAATTTATTTTCTAAATATGAGAAATTTAATTTTCAAATAAAATAAATATTTATTAAAAATTAATAATTTTAATATTATAAATGATTCTATGAAACATTGAAAAATTAATTAATGTGTCATAAAATTATATTATAATCATAAACAAAACTAATTTATGATTCTACTTTATTATAATAATTTTTCATTAAAATTATTCTATTAATTATGAAATTATAAATAACCATTTATGTTTTATAAATGTACCAACACTTAATTTATCATTCATAAAACATTTATTTCCTTATATTATGATATAATTTTGTCATATATTCATTTATGATATCAAAAAAAATTATTTATATTTTCATAAGTGAGGTTACTATTCTATTGGAAGGATTACTATTATTAATGGTCATATTGTTATTTCAAGGGTCATGTTACTCTTCCTTCGAGATAGGTTCCTTAATTTCTAGAAATACCTTTTTTTCTCCCTCATTCTTCAAATAAAAAGGTTTTATTGTGTTATCTATCTGAATTTTTTATTTATATTATATGTAATTGTTATAAGAAGGGGATTTTTGTTGATAAAAGATAGGTTCGTTACACGCATTATAGTAAAATTTACATTTAATCAAATATTGAAATACCCAGTCAATAGGAAGGTTGTAATAAAACATTTTGACAACACCCCCTTACATTATTGAGAATATATATACATTGAGGAATTATTTTAAGAAATTAATATAAAATAACCATTATAGGATGATTTTGTGATGGTGCCCTCTCCCAATGGATTGGGAACAGCCTTTATGAATCGTTATAGTATGATTGACTACGATTATTCAATTCCCATAAACCTAATCAAGGTGTTGGTCCAATCCTACTAAGTAGTTTCAAACACCAAACTTCACCATCACATTACCATGTGATAAAAATTACTTCTACAAATGTGTATTTAGAAATACGCTGTTAGAATAATATTACATCCTAACCCTAGAAACCCCTCAATCCATTCTAACCAATTTTTAATGGCACGTGTTTCCACGATAATAGTGTTTAGGAGTAGGGTTATAGAGATTCCACTGAATCACAGATCATGCATGATAAATCCCTAATGGGAAATGGAATTGAAGATGAATCAGATGATCTCAAGAACTCTCTTATCATATTAAGGGAAGGTGTATACTCCAACATCTATTATGTCTTCTTAGTGAATATATAAATAGAAGAAGACATGAAACCTATGTTGATTAGTGCCTATGTTCCTCTAATGGTGCAAGAAATATATATGTAGTTTCTAAAGAATAACCTATATTTTTTCACTTGAAATTACATAACGATGGTGGAAATGAGCCTCATGTTTGTTACTCATCAACTGGGATTTCCTAATTACCATCAAGGGTTCTAGTAGGCATTGTGTAGAATGACCCCCCTCATGCCAGTATCATCGATTTAAATTATTAAAAGGATAAAAATAAATATTTTTTAGATATGTTTAGTTCATATAATATCTTTCTTATATCATCCACATCAAGAAAAAGATTTGGGAGATTATAGATTGTATTGATTTTAGATACCTTAAACAACATTATCTAGTGGTTGATTTCCCATTAATGATCACATAAATTTTGATCGATGGAAATTCTAACATCTGAGACCATTCCTTTATTTATGGATATTTAGTCTATAATCAGATAATGATGTCCCAAGAAGATGACAAGGACACTAAATTCAGTTCCCCATAGGGCATGTTTTTCTACCAGGTCATTCCATTATGATTAAATAATATGTTCTCTACTTACCAGTATTACATAAATAATATACATAATAAATTATTTTGATGAATTGTTGAATGATATATTGATTACTTGGAGGTTATATTTTGACACTATCTCAAACACCTCACTAACACTAGGGAATATACATGGATTTGTGTTATGTCACCATGGTATCAAGGTTCAACTTGAAATGACTATTGTGATCATACAATTCTAATCCCCTCAAAATCATAAATAAATTAGGTGCTCCAATGGATAATCACTTAAATTAAATTCTTCATATAAAACCTAGATGAAAAATATCTTACTTTCTCTTTGTTAGTAAGGAAAATTGATAGGATCATGAATTACATACTATGTCATACAATTTTGATGGTATCAGTAGAAGTAAATAAATGTTCATCTATGTTGACTCCATGGAATGATAAGTTGGAGATCTACTCTGAATGAAAAATGACATAGGTAATGAAAACCCCCTCTATAGTATTATCATAACAATTCTAGGTAATAAGAATTAGAAATTTGATGTCGAGATGAATTTCCTCACACTCATTATTATAATGAATATGTTAAATAATTACATACAACATCATGAAGTCCACATTATCTACCATGTTGACCTACTCAAATACATTCATGGTATCCCTATGTTTACTATTAATTTGGCATAATTAGATGTAATACTACAATAATATAACATCCATTTTGTGTCATAGAATTTTGTTAAAGATAAATCCATGGGGGATTTTGTTATGGAAAAATATTCCAATAGCCACCAAACATCCAAGTGTAGAGTTTTTTACTAACATAAATCTTCTCGAATGTGGGGGAATTATTTTGTGGTTCCTTCTATAGTATTATTTTCAATAGATTGGAAAATTGGAAGCTCAGTCAGGTTTGTCTTTTGATTCTATTTCTTCCAAAAAAAAAACAAAATAATATTCATATTCATTATCAATGTATGAAGGTTGCACTAATAATGAGTTAGAATTTAATGACCTTCTCACCGACATGGAACTATACTTAAATTAATATATATCTTATCAAAATGTTAAAGGTAATTCTAATCTTCTAATAGAACATACCTATGATGAGTATGAGATCAAGAAGGAAAAATGGGATCCTTTCGTCGCTTATGTTAGAGGATTAATGGATGAATTACCTTTTGAACCAACATTGTATCATATCCCTTGATAAAAAATGCATTTGCTGACACACTGGACAATAAATCTGCATCACTGGACCATCATAATTAGAAATAAGTGGTTTTCTTCATCACTTAATGAATTTTGGTTTCACTGATCATCATTTGTGATATGGAGGAAATAATTCATTTCAACTCTTGCACCAATCATGATCATCAAATGTCTACTCCTAGGTTGATGGATCCCATAATAGATCAACTCAAAAATGTGTACCTCAAATCATATTGAGACTAACGGGATAAATTTTCACATTGAGTAGAAAGAATTAACATTCTGGATTATCTAAAGGGGTGAAAATACCTATATAAATGTGGTTTTATTGGATTCATCTTCATATGAATTATTGTTTAAGAGATTCCTTCCATCATAGAATATTCCCATACCGCCTCTTGTGATGTTCATCTATAAGGAATTAGACTATCATGACAAATAAAAAAGGCTGGGTTTCTACTAGATAAAATTTATGCACGTCTATGAAAAATTCAGTAGAATGTGTCACCCATGTTAGATTCATGAAAATATTAGCCATCAGCCCCTAGAGGTTTTATGTATAACTAAATATTTTTAGGAGTTTTATTTCTAGGTAATTAACATTGTAGGTCCATATCCCATTGCTATAGAGTATAATTTTAAATACATATTTAATGATATATACTAATTTTGAAAATTATAAGAGGCTATACCCATAAATGATATAGGGTTGAAGAATACCAAAAACTTCATTAAATCAAATATTATTACTATATTTAGTGTCACACACACAATATTGAAAAAAACGGATCAAACATATGTTATTCGAAGCTAATTAAACTGGATGAGGAGGAAAAAATGTTTAAGCATTCACCCAACTATCATGATGTAGAAAACAGATAGATAGTAGACCTTAACAAAACTCTTTGAAATATAGTTTAGAAAATAGTGGACAAAAAACATAATATTTGTATATTATCCTCTGTTCCTCCTAGAAAAATCATAATACTATGTGTGATACAACATAATAAACCACATATTCATTTATTTATGGGATAGAGTTCATGCTTCCCATTAATGTATAGTTTACCAAACATCAAATAGCTAACTGTGGAAAACTCACAGATGATGTACAATCACAAAAGTATCTGAATGAGTTAGAAAGAATTGATGATAAATGGTTGGACACATTTCACATTCTTATAGTTCTCCATAATCAGATCACTCGAACTTTTAACAAAATGGTTCTCTTTGGTTCATTTATCTAAAGAGAATTTTTGTTGGTTATTAGAACCCTAATGATAAAATGGATGAAACCAAACATATTGAAATGAAAATGGGATGGTATTTACATAATTAATAATTCTTTTTCCAATATGTTATACTCATTGGCTGTAATGGATGGGAAACATGTTATGTTCCCTTACAATGATTGTTATCTCAAGAATTACTTCACTTATATGAAATGTCCATAATCTAAGACCTAGTGGTAAAACATTAATCCAAATCACATCCTATGTACTTACCACATGATGTTAAAGTTCATGATATACATCATAGAAAAGGACAGAAAAATTTCACAGTGGATGTTACTATGTGGATGATTCATTACAGTTGACCATGATTTGTGTGAATGAAAATTGATATACTTTTGTCCTTATGTGTGTGTTAAGTCCCAGATGTTTCATTGTATTACTTTTAAATATTATATGGAATTAATTTGATACTAGGAGCTAAGAAGGTGTTCGATTACAGTGCCCAGTGTGCATGGAATAAAAATTTGAATAATATTATAATGTTAAATAGCATGTGTGCACATTTTTTCTAAAACAGTGGAATAACATCTAAATGATTTTTTTGGATCATAAATATGAGGGAATTTTTTGCATTCAGAGGAGCGACTATACCCTATGTGATACCAAACCTCGGTCGGTGTGGGTTATCAATGAAAATTTGTTTTCAGATGTTTCAATGAATAAAATAAATGAAGAATTTATTTTATTCCTTCTATTTTTTCGACGTAGTGACACAATAATTGTTTATTTGAAAATAAACCTAGAGGTAGGGATCTATGGTTAACACATAACCTTAAATTCCAGGTAGGCTTTGGAGAGAAACATAGAGGATTACCTTGGTGGGAAATAAGGACAAAACATGGGTCAGAGATCAATAAACGCCATTCTTGACGGATCGATCCAATAGTGACAATGTGGAAACCAATCTTCTTTAGCGTGTGATCCAAATAAATTGTAGGGTGGGTTCATTAAATATTTATTTTCGATTTCTAAATTCTACTATGAATGTGGACCAACCAAAAAATGGATTTATCCATTGGTTGAATAATTCTTTTGAGATGGTCTTGATTGTGGGATTTTTATTGGGGCTTGTGGATAGAGATTTGATTTTGATATCTTGATCATTCTTATGGGAATAGATCATGGATGGAATGAACAATGGTTGAGGTTTTTTCCTTGGGTTGTTCATTTTAATTTTTGTCCCATGATATTCTACATGTTCATCGTTCTCTGTGGGTTATAAACAATTGATCCTAAAACCTCTGTTCAATGGAGAAACGATACGAAATTAATGATTTGGAATCAAGATGACCTAGTGGAGGTACGTTGGAGATGGCGACAGATGAGTCGATAAGATTCAATAGATATCATTATTTTGAAAATTTACATGTGGCTGGTCAAAATTAGATTACAGAGTTGATTGAAGGACCACAACACACATATTCCTTCATTTGAGGATGTGGATACCCTATATTTGTGGTTTCAAGGAAAACAGATCACCAAAATGAGATCAGATCATTATCTAAGATGCACAGAGGATGAATGGTGGATTTTGGAAAATCCCGATTAACAATGCATGTAACCTGGGGTTACATGACATGTGTTCCCCACTTAGAGGCAGCTAGGTTTTCAGGAGTTAGTTCAACTCCATACGGTGTGTGACCCAATCACACAGCATGTAGTCTCTTCCCAAAGACTTGGTGTGTGTCTCAAGAGATACACAAACATGGGATAGAGTACAAAGGTTTCCTACACGGTGTGTACCCCAAAACATTTCATGGCCCAAAGTGGTTACATAGGTTACCCCATGTACTAGTAAACGGGTAGGGGACATAGGTTAAAACCATGTACTAGAACATGGAAAGGGTACAGATGTGGACCCTGGCGGAATGACGTGGCGTTTGGCCCTTATACATGATGTATACCCATCTTCTGCCTTAAAATTTCTAAATGACATGGTTCGTTGTACATGGGAAGTACCCATGGTCAAGGGACACAATGTGTTACCCTATTATATTCTATGTACCACTTTGTAAATGGAATGAATCACTTTTCTATAGTATCATGGAAAATTTTTGTTAGGGTTCATGCCCTTGATCATTTCCCTACAGGTTGATGTGTATCATTTCCTACTCTTAGGAGTATGATCCCTTAACTATGACTTTCTGGATAGAGTTGTTGGATTCCAGTCTAAGAGGCACAATGCATGATCCTCTATTCATTATTTGTTCCCTATATAGATTCCTTGTTTTTTGACAGGACCAACATCACTAGGTGTCAATCCACTACTTAGCTGGTTAATCTATATGGAATTGTTGGTATCACCACATGGCCATGGTTGTGATCCTCATTTTTTTATCATATCTCCCATTAGATCTATCAGTGTATATCTCTTTTTATCATTATGGTTCCCAACCAATAACACTTCTCTGGCGGACATCATCAGTTCTCTCAGACTCAAGAGTTTGTTCCCCAGGATGTGTGCTGTGTGGAAACATAAAACCATATCTCTAGTGCTGGAATACAGTGGTTGTGACTCTCCTCTGGATTGCATGTCTTGGTTTTAGTATATCTATATTTTCTTGTTATATGTACTATAAACATATACTATATAAGTATTATGGTACCTATTTCTTTTTTTGTTGATTTGTCATTTCGTGGTGTCCTATTGATTATTGTTATACTCACCCATAAAAAGGCTTTCCCCACATGTTTCCTTTCTTGTGCAGATGAGTGACCATGTGATAGTGTCTATGATGGACCAGGACTGGATAAAGATTTGTGAGTTTTTTCTGGTCGAGGTGTTTCTACGGCCATGAGCAGATGTCCCAAATACTTATTTCTTTATAGTTGGGACATTGTTGTTTTCATACACTTTCTTTTTGTGGGCATGTATTCCGTCCCAATTTTCATTACTGTATTTTACTTTCTTATCATACTCTGTTTTTTGGGATAGTGGTTTGTATGCATTTGTTTAATAGTGGTTTTAAAATTTCTGAATATATGGTCCTTAGATTTGTGTATGTTTATAAAGGTACGTAGGAAATTCTCTCCATATTAGTTATATGCCTACTCGGTGCTAGTCAATATCCCCATGACTATTGGAGTAAGGCTTGGGGAGTCACGGCACGAACCCCACTGGGATGGGTCATTACATAGTGGTATAAATGGTGGTCGTTTCAACCTTAGGATTGATAGTTTGTGAGATTTTATTGAGGAAACAAGTTTAAGTGTTGTGAGTTTAGATTTCAGGCTAGGGACTCCAGTGTTGGTGTGGGAAGCGGACGTATACATACAACAAGACTCTGATAACCTTCTTTTTGACTCGGTAAAAGAGAATAATGGTTGCAGGGAAAATAATGGTACATTCATCATATAGGAATGTGTTATGGTTCCATATCCTTCTTGAGTCATCTCTACAGATATAATAATTGACCATGGTACATTTTTATTTCATTCAGGATTCCCCTGAGATGCATACTAGCTAGGATTCAGTATCTTGATCAAGAGGACAATCCCATTAGTGATGAGGCATTGATACAGGGACCAGTTCTCTAGGTGCTACATCCAGGTGGTTCACCATCTATACCACAACCAGTGGAGCAACACGTGATATCTGCTGTTCGAAAATAAGAGGAATGCAGGATATGTATGTTCCACAAGATTCAGAGATAGAGACTCCTCATGTTTTGAGGTGAGCTCAACCCTCAAGAAGCCGAGGACTAGCATGAGGTGGTTTCAAGAGTTTTTAATCTAGCCAAGACACCAACAGAACAAATGGCGATCCTAGAGGCGAGCCTTCAGTAGGGTTCAATAGAGAGATGTTGGAATTTGGACAAGAAGACTCGATATGAGGTGACTCTTTCATGGATGGAGTTAAGGAATCTATTTAGAGATGAGTTCTCTCTAGTTACACTACGAGATTTTCATATATAGGACTTTCTATTGCTACAACATGGTAGAATGATCGTGGTTGATTATTCATTGAGTTTCACCAACCATTCTAGGTACATGATGGATATGGTAAGAGATCAATACATTTGAGCTCAAATCATCAACTGAGGTTTATGTAGAGACATACAATCCATTGTTATCCTCCAATACATTCTGGCATGTGATGGGGTTATTGAGAGATCTTTAGCAGTTTAATGTTTCTTGGGTGAGTTGGTAAAACTGGTGGATGTCAGTAGTGGATGAGCAGGTGGATAGTCCTCGGTAGCAGGGTGCCGACGTCAGTCTCCATGATCCAGATGTGGGAGATATTTTTTGAGGAGGTACCAGGAAAAAAAGATCTACAATTCATGGCTGACATTGTGAGTCCAGTCATCCTAGATAGCAGAGGTGTTATTTCTGTTATGGAATGGGACATCTAAATAAATATTGTCTGACCCATCCTGTTATTTAATTGGAAATAGGGGATGGACCACCGAGTCAGAGACAGTAATAAGATAAGGATGATGGTTCTCTACATGGAAGAGGATATGGGAGTGTAGTATGTGGTGGTTTAAGTTTTGAGTTTTTACCAGAACTACCCCAAGGAGGTCCATGCTAGGCTCATAGAGCTAGAGGACAGTTGTGGTAATAGCTACATGTGTTTGAGGCACATGACCTTGGGCCTCCATGAATGAATCATCGTACAATCTGTGTCTTTTATACATTAGTTGCAGTACTGATAAAAATAGGTGCTAGTCAATCCTTTCTCACCAAATAACTTTTTTGAACCCTATAGATTCTAGTTGAACCATTGAAACGACCCTTACACTTGGAGACACCTACTAGAGAAGACCCAATGATCACACATCTATGCCAATAATGTGACCTGATCCTTGGAGGATAGAGTTTGGTTTATATGCTCTTGGTTTCAGTGTTGAGGCCTTATGACATGATTCTTGGAAGGGATTGGTTATCCACACTCCATGTCCAGATTTAATGTTTTAGATGAAGGATACAGTGTGTCTATAGTGATGGAATAAGGTTTTCATTTTTTAGTCAAAAAGTAACTCGAGTAGTGTAGGATGAACAATTATGAAGAAGGGTGTAGATGATTACTCATTAGATGAATTGACTGACCCTCGGTGCAGTAGATGTTATGATTTTTAGTTCCTTGAAGTAGTTGCGGAGTAGAAGGACATATTTCGAGAAGATATTCTCGGTTTACCTACCCTCCAGAAGATAGACTTCTTCATTGACTTATAGCCCAGTATGACACTGATATCACCACCAATATATCAGATCTCTCTTACAGAGCTTCGCAAGATCAGGGTGTAGTTGGATGATTCACATAAGAAAGGATTCATGAGACCCAATGCTTCATCCTAGGCAGCCCCAGTTTTATTTCCCAAAAAGGTAGATATGAGCTTCAAGTTGTGTTTAGACTACCATTTCTTGAACCATGTTATCATGAAGAACATATATCCACTACCGATAATCGACGAACTCTTTGATCAGTTGATATGGGCAAGATGGTTCTAGAAGGTGGACCTTCGATTAGGCATTCACTAAATGCGAGTACGGAATGATGATATACCGAAGATGACATTCAGATGTTTTTATGGTCAATATGAGTACTTGGTGATTCCATTTCAAGTGATGAATTCCCCAACATTGTTCATGGGACTCATGAACTTGATGTTTCATCTTTAATTAGATCAGTTCATGGTTGTCTTCATCAATGATATCCTTGTGTACTTGGAATCCAAGGAGAAGCATTAGAGACACATAAAGATGGTTCTATATGTACTTATAGAGGACCATCTTTATGGTAAAATCATGAAGGTCTATTTATGGATTTTGCGGTCAATGTTTTAGGACATGCTATCTCAGAAGATAGATTGTAGCTATACTAGGCCATGGTGGAGGTAGTGTTAGAATGGGAGCCACCTAGGAACATGATGGAGGTGTGGTGATTCTTTGGGATAGTAGGCTATTACCGGAGATTCATACATGATTTCTATATGATGTCTGCACCGATGACAACTTTGACACGAAAGGGGAAACTTTTTGTGTGGATAGAAAAGTTCTAGTATGCATTTCAAAAAGTGGGGGAAGAGTTGGACAATGGCTCCAATAGTGAGATTGCTGAAATAGGGTGTTGAGTACATTGTGTTCTGTGATGCATCATGGAACAGACTTGGTTGTGTCCTAATGTATAGGCCAATAGTGATAGCCTAGGGTTTTCACTTGTTGAGACCACATGAGAAGAACAAAAAAACTAGTGATCTTGAGTTAGCAGTGTTAGTATTCACATTTATGATGTGGCAACACTACCTAATGGGTGAGGGGATTATCATTGAATTTGATCATAATAGTCCCAATTATATCTTCTCCCATATGGATCTAAACATGATATATAGTTTATGGATGTATTTACTATAATACTATAACATTGAGATTTTATATAATCCAAGGAAGGGGAACATAGAGGCAGATGATCTGAGCAGTAGATATAGTTCACAGTTGCTAATTGAGGCATTAGAGAGGTTGGAATCATTACAGTTATCCTTTGTATTTTTAGATAGATCACCATACCGCCAGTCAATGTTTTTCACCCCTCCACTCTTAGAGAAATCAATGGAGACACATCTTGGGGATATCGACCATAAGACACTATGTTCTTAGATGTCCACACAACATGCACCTGATGGTTATTCACAAGGTTGGGAGCATGTCATCCTTTTCAGAGGATCTGTAGTTGTACCAGTGGTGTTATGGGAGGAGGTTCTTCGTAAGTTTCATGCATCCCATTTGGTGGTACATCTAAGAGTGGTGAATTTGTACTAGGAACTACGAAATATGTTTATGTTGAAAGGGATGAAGAATGTGGTGTAAGACATCTCGATGCCTTACGTTCAAACAGGTGATGGATGATCACCAAGTTCTAGTGGGGTTTTCTCCCCCCTTGAGGTGTCGTAATGGATGTGGGATGTGATATCGAAAGAATTTCTGATTAGTTAAACATGTACATCTAGGAGACACAATGACATATGGGTGATCATTGATTTACTGTCCATGTCAAACTGCATCATAGATCATCAAGATCAGAGTTCAATAGAGAGATTAGGATGCCTCAACATGAAAAATATAGTTCAACTCCGTGGATTCCTATTGACATAGTTTCTAATAATGATTCTCATTTTACATCCTGGTTTGGGAAGGTATTTTAGTAGGTGTTTGGGAATCAGTGATACATGAGAATGGTGTTTCACCCCCATATAGACGACCAGACGGATCAGACCATCCATGTTCGAGAGGACATGTTGCAGGCTTACATGTCGGACTCTAGCCAAAGTTTAGAGGATCAAATACATATTGTATAGTTCACAAATAAAAATAGGTACCATTCCACTATTGGTGTGGTACCATTAGAGGGTTTGTATGGGTGACCCTATTGTTCAACCCTTTTTTCTCTTGACCTAGGAGATTCATCACTCATGGGCCTAGAATTCATCTGAGCTACTACAGATAATGTACATATCATCCAAGAAATGATGAGGGCTACACAAATCCATTATAAATCATATGATTACATGATGAAAAGGCCTTTTGAGATTGAGGAAAAAGACCATGTGCTCCTTTGAGTTATACCGTGGCGTGGATTGCATAGATTTGGTCGGGGTGGAAAGTTATCTTTGAGGTTTGTTATCCCTTTTAAGATACTATGTAGAGTTGGTGAGGTGGTGTACCACTTCGCTCTATACCTATAGTTTTACTGGGTACACAATGTCTTCAACATTTCATAGCTGATGAGGTATGAGCAAGATCCATCACACATCATGAAAATCGGAGCGCTGGACATTTATGATGGGTGAATTTTTCTAAGCACTGAGTGGTGATCGAGGATCTGCAATAGAGGATCCTTCATGGGAGAGAAATTACATTTCTGTTTGTCTGGTGGCAGCACTAAAATCTCTTGTAGAACACGTTGGAGTGGGAGGCTTAAATTCATGGATAGTACCCACATCTTTTAAGATAGCATGTTTTTGGATTTTCGGGACAGTTAGGCCCTAAGGGGGGTAGAATATAATTTCTCGATTTATTATGTATATTAATTTAAAATATTATATAGAATTAATTTGATAGAAGGTGCTGAGAAGGCGTGCGATTATGAGGCCTCGTTTACCTGTAATAAATGTTTGAATAATATTAACATATTTAATACCATGCACAAAATGTTTTCCTGAAAAAGTTTAATAACATCTAAATGGGTTCCATCATTAGAAATATAAGGGAAATGTTGCGTTCTAAGCATCAGATTCACCCTAGGAATGTGCTAATGTAGGTAGGTGTAGGTCGGCTATGAAAATTAGTTTTTAAACGTTTTAATGAATAAAATAAATTGAAAATTTATTTTATTCCTTTTGTTTTGTTGATGCATTGATGTAGTTATGGTTTATATTAAAATAAACCTTGATATATGATTAGAATCATAACCCATTAATTCCATGGATTATCTAGAGAGGAACCTGGAGGATTTCTATGATGGAAAACAATGATGTAACTTTGATTTGAGATCGATGAATGCCATTCCTGATGGATCTCACTAATAGAGATGACACGCCAATCGATCATCTTCAACAAGTGATCCAAATCAAAGGTAGGGAGTTTATTTTAAATATTTAATTCCTATTTTTTAAATACAATAGAAAACACAGACCAACCAATGAACAGGCTGATAAGAGGTTTGATTGTTCTTACAAGATGGTATTGATTGTGGGATTTTTATCAGGGTTTTTTTGATAGAGATTTGATTTTTATTTCTTAATCGTTCTTATGGGATTGGATTGAGGCCATAACAAAGAACATATAAGTATTGTTCCTTATAATTTTTTTTTGTTTTATATCCCCTGATATTATATGTGTCCATAATTCTTCATGGTTTATGAATGATATATTATTTTTCTTTTATTTAATGGTGTAATGCTTCAAAATTGATGATCTAGAATCAGAACAACCTAGTTGTGGTGTGACACTGACAGAGAAAGAAGAATCAAAGTGATTAAAGAGATATAACTATTATAGAAATTTACGTGTGTGTGATCAAAATTATATTTCAAAGTTGATTGAAGTACTGAAACTCACTAATTTGTTCTTATGATGATGTTTTGACCCTAGAGTTTTGGTTTCCATGCGAACTAATCACTAAAATGAGATCGGATAATCATCTAAGATATATTGAGGAAGAATGGCTGATTCTAGAAAATCATGATGAGCACGGCATGTAACACAATGTAACATGACACATACCCCCACTAAGCATTAGTAAGTGTTTTGGGAGTTAGTTAAATTCCACACAGAGTTTGACCCTGTCACGCGGCATGTTGGCTCTTCCCACATACACAGTGTGTAGATCAGGAGATTCACAGGCATGGGGTGGAGTACACAGCTTGCCTACATGGAATGTACCCCACCACACGATATGGAATATATCGGTTACCCCATGTATCTTTACATGGGTAGGAGGACACGGGTATACACCATGTACTAGAATATAGACAAGGTATACCAGTGGACCCCGGATGGAAGGACGTGCCATTTACCCATTATCTACATGTCATGTTCTAAATGACACAGGCCATTGTATACAGGTAGTACTCATGGTCATGGGACATGGTGTGTGGCCCTATTACATGTCATCTACCCCTTTCTACATGTCTTGATTCTATTTTCCACCATAGCTTGGACAAGAATCATTGGAGTTTGTGCCCTTTATATTTTCCCTAAAGGTGGATGTGTATCATTTCCTACTCATAGGAGTATGATCTATTCAGCGGGACTTCCGGGATAGATTTTTAGGAATCCCCTCCAAGGGACCTGAAGATGGATCCTCTATTCATTCATCATGTCCTGGGTAGATTCATTGGTGTTTATGTGACCAAATTCACTAGGTTATGATCCTCTACATAGTAGATTAATCCAGATGGTGTTGTTGGTATCACCCCATGGCCCTAGTGGTGATCCTTACTATGTATCATATCTCCGTTCATGTATATCAGTATATCTCTCTCTCATAACAGTTCCTAATGAATATTACATCCCAGGAGGATGTTATTAATGCCATCAGACTCAGGTGTGATTTCTCCACGATAATGAATTTTGGGAATATTTAGACTGAATCTATAATGTATGAATACAATGTTAGCGACATACCTCTAAACTAGGTGTCATAGTTTGAGTATATCGATATGTTCTTTTTTATATAATGTAGTCATATACTATGTATTGATTACTCGAATTATTTCATTGTTATTTTTTGTGGTTTTGAAGTGTCTTACTTAGTAATTTTATACTCACCTCTATATGGTCTTTTCCCACATGTGCCATGTCTTGTGTAGAAAACCAACAATTTTATAGAGTCCAGGGTGGACCAGGACCGGACAGAGCTTTGAGAGTTAAGTTAGGCTGAGGTGTTCCTATGGATTCAATCAGTTTTCTATGTACCTATTTGATTTACAGGCTTGACTTTGTGGATTACAGACTCCTTCTTTTAGTGGTGTTTTATTTTGGCGCAGTTTACATTACTTCACTTTACATTCATGTCATACTCTATTGGTTGGGATAGTGGTATGCATGCATTTTTTTCTTAGTGGATTTTACATTTTCCTAATTTTTTGGCTTTGAGAAGTGTGTGTTCATATAGGCCTATAGTCAGTGTCTCCCATGTTAGTGATATTCCTACTCAGTGCTAGACACTAGCCCCTGGCCTATTGGAGGCAGGCTTGGGTAGTCATGTCCTGGGCCCCACTAGGATAGGTTGTGATAGTGTGAGTCAGATCCAAATAGGAAGATATAAAATGAACTATGTGTGGCATGATCCTTTTGGCATGTTATATGTAGTAAAAAAATATCTCATATCCTATGTCAAAATGCAGTTAAAACATGTCCCCATCCCTCTCTACTTATTGGTCAGACCTAAAAACTGAATTTTCAATTCAACAATTTTGTGTGAATTGAATAAAATTGAAGCATGATATATATATATATATTCCCAATCCATAAAGACAAGGTTAAACCACAATATAAATGTAAAAATTTCCCCTCTCTATATATGAGTGATAAATTCATAGATACCATTCCATTTAATGAATTATATGTGGATTGATTTCTTTTAACATATGATATATTGTGACACATATACTCTAAGTACATGGTCGATCAAAAGAATATATAAAAATGAACCCCTACCTAATAGGGGCTCAACCCATCAAATGGAGTTTTTTAAGAACCACATGTGACCTTATTCCAGTTATTTTACGATACGTAGTGATGCCTAGATCTTAAATCCTTTGTCCAAAAAAATAATAGAAAAAATTTCCTTATATATGAGTCATACATGAAGAAAAAAATTTAAATTTAAGATCTATGTTTTTTTTATTCCAAAAATAGATGGTATATAGAGATTTCAAGATCCCAAATGTATCAAACAACCATAATATGATTAAAATGACCCCCAATAGTAACCCCATCAGTGCATGTAATTATCCTTGTGTGAACTACATGAGGATTGATTCTAATATCAATATGATATCGTGTGATTCTGAAATAAATAATATTAGGTCTACCTATAATGAAAAATGAATAGGGAAAAAGAAATCACCCCCTCTACAAATGGTTCAGTCTTGGGCATAGTTATTTCTATAGATCTATGTAAAAATTGATTATTATTACCAATGAATACATAGTGAATCATTTTTCTCCTATTTCAGGTCCATGCATTAGTTGTACCCACTCCCAATCAAATCTATCCATGATTATTGGATATATATAGATTCTCTAGTACACCATAAATTGTTAGAACCCTAATATATTTCATTTCGTGTACTCTCCAACATTATAATAGACTTCTTAACTATGCCTTGTTTCATACATCGATCACGACTCACATGAGCATAGGGAACATGAAAATACTATATGACTTGGATGATCGATGAGTTTTATAGATATCCAATTACATCCTATTTATATGAATTTAAACTACACAACAAAATCCTAGTTGAATAATATTAAACTACACTACAATATTCTAGTCATCAGAGTTTATGTTCCATGACAACATCCTAGTGACAAGATGTTAATCATTATGAAAACATATTAGTCACAAGATTTTAAATTTTTTGAATGCAAAATAGGTTATACCCCTCATGGTTGGGTAATATATAATTCCATGTGGTATCCATTCCCCCCACCCCCGAAAATATGTTCAATTCATATTGGCATAGCCTTTAGGATACTCAAAAATTTCTTGAATTGGAAGGCCCTGAGGAGCTAACATCATATCTTTAATATAGGAGTTAAAAATACCAATTACCCAAGTTTATACTATTCTATGAGAACCCCATTGGCATTAAGCTTCCCTACTTCTATCCCCCCCTATAGAAAACAAGTAATATGGAATTTTTAATCTAATTATACGCCACTAGGGTCCATAAGTAAATAACACAATGTCATAGAGCATACACCTAGAAGTAATTCTAGACCTCTAGGAGGGTCTCCAATTAAATCTAGAAGATATTTTCTTGAAAATGTTGACTATGGAAATACTCAATTCCTAAGGGTCAACATGTACCCACTAGTCCTCATCCTAATTTGACTCAAATATTATTGGGTTATGATTTTCATATCATATAACCAAACTATTCATGTGGATTTGGATACCCTTGATGTTAGTCATATGTTCATCATACATAATTTCAAATAAATATTATGAACTCGTATTCTTGTACCCTTTCATTTAAATGTATATAACCCCTATGAAGACCTACCTTCCTTAATCATCAAAATAAATTTGGAAAACCACTTTTTACATCATATTAACATCATTCCTCAATTTCGTGACTACTTATCCAGATACCATGAATTTATATTCTCTTGGTATTTAATAGACCTTGATCTCACATCCTCTTGGTTCTCCCTTACAACATATTGGTAATCAGGACTGACTAAACTAGAAGGGACCTTTTAGGATTTACATGTAATTAATATAATGAATAAGATATTATTCTTGGTTGATGTTTTGGTTCAATAAGGGATCCCATTAGTATTTTCAAGTGAATACTGCAAGGTTTGTGAGCTTTCACCTAGAGGATGTGTTGGTCCTAAAAGATATATTCCCCTTAATAACATGATATATTTATTGAATAGTGTGACACTAGTCCAAAGAGATATTAAATTTTCAACATTGATATATACATTTAAAGATATGATACATTTCATTGATTTTCCCTGCATCCAGGATAGATGAGTAATGACTCAATAATTTATGCTTTAATATTCCAATTTATGCTAGAAAGACTCTAAAAATTAAATAATTTATATTAGAATAATATGTGTCTAGATTTTTGTTACCACAATATATATAGTGAATCATAGATCTTGATTCATGGACGTAGCTATAATATAAAAAGAATATTCCCCTCCATTCATATTGGTTTGACATCCATTTGGAACTTTCCATTTAGGAAATACATGTGGATTGATTCTCATTCCCTTGAGATATAAAGTGATTCGTGGTTATAAAATTTGGGCTTAAACATGAATCTTATTCAATATGTGACCTAAATGAATATAGAATCACTTGGAACTTGAGCGGTTTGCTCCTAAAAGTGATATTTTCCATGCTTCCTTACACTTGGTCCTAGTCATATTAATGGTATTTATTTTGTAATAACTATGAGTTACATGATTCCAATAATCATAGGATACATAGCGACCCCAAAGTCCCTAATTCTTGTCCAAGCCATGTAAAAAGTAAAAATTTTTCCCTGCCCTTGTTTATGGGTCGGGCCTGTATAAGAGTTTCTCTACTATGAACTACGATAGGTCAGATTCCTATCACTATATATAAGACATGTAATGATTCATGGATCTTCCTTTTCAGGCCTAGATATGAATTCATTTCACTCCTAACTATTTCCCTTATTGAGAACATGAATAGTGTATTTATTTGATCTTGTATGAAAACATGAATACCCATGCATATTCTATATCATTAACTCTCATGTGGCTCAATCGATAGTCGAGTTGTCTCTTGTTTTTCACATGAATCATTATTCATGTGAGATTTTGGAACCAAACGTGATTATATGATTAGTGTGATTGGGGTACATTATATTATATGATTTGGAACAAAATACTAGTAACATGATGTTAAAAAAACCACAATTTCCGTATTACTTGACATTAATCTACATGGACAAATGTCTTCATGTTGAATATATCATCACCTTTTATTGTTGTGTGCTCACGAATCAAATGTTTTATCCCCTTGTGTTGAAATATGTTCAATAAAAATTTGTGTATCCTTTAATGTTCTTGAACCCTTCTCGATTATTATCTTCTCTATTAACCAACATCATATCACTAAAACCATAGTTCACATTAACCAATTCATTATGTTCATATCCTTATCTAGAAAAACTATCGACCTTGATTTCCACTTCTCTTGTTTACCACATTAGAATGATGGTAACATTGACTTGTTAATCCATAGTGTCTCCATTTCGAACAATTCCTCAGAGATTGTGCCTAGAGGATCTTGTCCTATAAAAGGGTACACCCTATAAATCCTATATTTATCATCCTTACTCTGTGGGATATTGGATCCCATCAATAAATTATGGTTGACCCATACATTCTAGGATCCATAACACCTTGACTCATATAATCTTGGGTTGTTATTTACAACTCCCATAACCCAAAAATTCAAGGGATTTTGATATCATTGATGTTAATCATAGATGCATTGTATACATTGTCGATGA
Organism: Viscum album; assembly: GCA_963277665.1. Taxonomy (NCBI): domain Eukaryota; kingdom Viridiplantae; phylum Streptophyta; class Magnoliopsida; order Santalales; family Viscaceae; genus Viscum; species Viscum album. Next base: position 618,869,045 of record OY728150.1, on the reverse strand, counting down.
AATATTGAAACATTATATTCATGCAAACTCTTATCCTAGTGTATGAACCTCCTATGAAAATCATATTTACTTTTTTTTGTTCATTTATCTTGGCACTAATCACTAGTCACATGATGTTATGTTTTATGATAATTTCCTATTATCCTAATATTAAAAATTAAAAAAATATTTTAGTTGTATAACCATAAATGACACAAAAATGTCATATTCACATGATGTTAAACAACATAACACATAAAACACCATGAAGGAATTAAAATATCCTAGAGATAATTATCTTATTCATGATTTTTTAATAGATTTGAATGTAAAATATCTATAATAGAAAAAATAATATGGAAGCACCCTCTCCCTACATATAAGACAGATCCACATTGATGGCCCCTCAGCCAACTATGATTTCAAGACTCACCAATGTATTCCCCCTAGAAAATGAGTCAAATTTATATAGGGAGTCTCTATAGAACTATGTGTTTATTCATTCCTATCCCTATTGGATATGTAGTTACTATCAAACAAATTTTAATTAATCCCATTGTTACACGCCTATCATGGGGTGAATTGTTTTTAATTACCTAAGTATTCTCTAGTGGTAAACCATATGTGGTCTCTCAAATACGAATGCCTGAAAAATAGTTTTCACTTTTTATATATTTTAATAAAATTGATTTTTAATTGGTTTGGACTAATAAGATTTTGATTTTCATAAAATAGATTAAAATATTGATTAATAAGAGATGATGATAGCGGTGATTGATGCGTTCTGTGATGATCGTAGAGAAATTTTTTCCCTATTCAATATTTATTCCCAATTTTCCCTCTTTAAAAATATTATGAGGGAGTGTCTTATTTTGATTCCTATATCTCCATCAGTGGATGGTGATTCTAAAGTTACCCAAATCAAGGTTTAATTATTCTACCCTCATTTCATGTATGTGGAGTATCCACTGTTCCTCATTTATATTTAAAGAAGTCACTAATTGGTTATTTTTATTCCATTATTAACAAAAAATTTCGTCAAAATTCCTCACATGTGACAAAAATATTTGAGAATACACCCCCTAAACCAAATTTATACGGAAGATAACTTATGGGAATTTACGTGGAGGTACATTTTTATCACTGAATAGGGAAAAAAAATAAAAATCTAAACCTATATCAGCTTTATTCTGTATAAAAACTGAATTAATAATTGATACCATTTAGAAAAGTGAACAATGGTTTTGATTCATTTAGGTGAAATAATGAAAAAATGATAAAAGTTACATACTACACCTTTCTCAACCACACAATGGAACCACCCCTCCATTTATGGGGATGTATAGTTGACTCGGGAGAGGGGAGACATCACAACCATGAAATAAATAAAGAGAAATATAAAAGAAAACCCAAAAAAATATACATCAGGCCGTCATTTTTAGATTCCCCTTCAGAGTGATCCCTTCTCCTTTAGCCTTGATCTATATTTTTAGGCATTCATCCCCACAAGGAATCAGTAATTGTTTCAAAAATATAATCTCGTATAGTCTTGAACCATTAATATGGTCTTGTTCATTTTTTATGTCCAACCATACCTTTTTTTGTCCATCATCCATTTTCACATCATATTAGTGTTAGACGATATGAAAAGTGTGGGGATAGAACACTTATTTTAGAAATAGTTCATGTTATGAATATTGGATTCATGATGTGTAATGTGTGGGGTGGATCATTTCATCTCATGTTTCACATCTTGTTTCATGGATTTTATTACATCAAATTACACATCATAGATTACATAAATGATGTGTTATGTTTCTTTTCCAATGAAATCACCTAGTTTCATCTAAGTACATCATTTTTAATCCTTGGTTTTGGTCTTTTAAATATTTAATAATCAAAAGACATGAAAGTCCCCAAAGTAGCATGGTGCTATGTTTTTCTACTTACTTTTTTATATCTTTTTTTTCATTTTTCATCAAACCTAATATCCTTACATTTGACAATATTAATCAATTAATTAATAAAAATGATCCATTTTATATCAAATAATAAATCAATAAAATGGTTCTTTCATCCAACCATGAATTTCTAAAAAATGTTTCCCCTCCTATATTAGTGTTTGAACCTTTTCAGCAATTCATAACTTCCCTCAGATACAAGCCCTATGGTTGGAATTAATTCTCTTTTCATTCATGGGATCCATATCCTTAAAGATTAAGCCTCACCAATACCTCCCCCCCATGTAATTTTGATCCCTATGAGGAGCTATATGAGATAAAAGATTGTGACAACATCCATTCCATAAAACCTTAATAGGTAACCCTAATAAAGCCCAACCATATAAATTTCATATGACCTTCTGTTCTAGTATACTTTACAATACCATAAATTTCATAAGGATGGATGATTCATACAAACATACATCACCTATGTATGAATCGTATCTATGTAATTGTTTCTTACATATGAGATAAATATTTGAAATAAGGGCACGAAAATATGATTACCCACCCATAATATTGTGCATGGATAAAAGATGCATCCCAAATACGAATTCCCCCAACTAGTGAAAATTATTCTTTAGGATATATGTCATAGTTTCACATCAGTTCCAATATCCTTACCACATGATGTAAAATTTATGGAATCCATCATAATTAACTGATAGTAAATGGATTGAAAAATGTGTCCTCACTTCTTGGTGTTAAACTATATTGATAATATTTTATCCTCATTTCTTATAAAAATACTAAAAAAATACTAAACAAGCCCATCCAAAAGTTGGAGTGCTTGAAAAATCATCAAAATCCCCTCAATCCAAAAACTACACATCATTTCATGAGTGCCTCAGATTAAAAATAACCTTCCATGGCCTTTTTAAAATTATAGTCTGTATCATGGGACCACTATTTTGATGATGCATATCTACCCATGTATCCTGCATATGAGCTTTTGTCATGTCAACAAAATGTGTCTTATCCATTAAAAATAGATTCTCACATTTTACTGATATAAATGATCACAGTATAACTCTTCACTGAAGAGTGATTCCTGATCATCCACAACATGACTATCCTATAAAATTATTTTTCATCCGAGAACCTTGATCCATGTTTACCACATGATCATCCTCAATTATAAAGCGTATTGGTGTACCCTTATCCTATAGGATCTTAATTAGGCTATTGCGTAACACTCATATAACACTCCGTCTAAATAAAAAGACCATAAACTTGTTTTTAAAGATACAAAAAACATGTTATGATTATAACAATAAAAGGGATTTATGAGAAAAATTTATGAATCCACTCACTAAACTATTATTTTATAAGATTTTGGAAAATTTTAGTGGGTAGATAAAAAATTTATAAATATTAAAGGGATAAATTTTTGGTCGAAGAAAATTCTAATCAATAAAGTCAGGACCCCTTGGTCTAGTAAAATTTATTAATGATGAATTATAACATGTACTCACTGTTATAACATGTAAATTATGTGGTGAAATAGACTTTAGGTCGCCTAATCCTTTCATCAATAATATGTTTTCCATTAATCACCTTAATTTCATTAATTTCAAGTATTCCACAAATAATTACATTAGTTGATCCACTTCTCATGGAACCCTATAGCTTCGATTCATTTTTATGGATTCTATCATTTATTTTATTTGAAAAAAGGATTGGTTACTCTGAATGTACCCCACTAGATTCAGTAGTGTAAAATGAATCACCTTGGATCTTTCACTTAGTGGGTGTTTTGATCCTAGAAGAAAGTAACCCTTATATCTATGATCTATTTACCATGCTATATGCGATAATAGTTCCCACCATTACTAATGGTCAACCTATATCAACTATCCCCCAATTTCATTTTTCTCAAATATTCCTAGTCTATGATTTATAATACTCATAACCAAACTATTCATGTTAACTTGGAATCCTTGAGGTTAAGTCACTATGTATTTTACCAATTCTAAAATAATTAATGAGATAATATATTTTTAGAATTTATGATGGCCTTTTCCACAATAACCAAAACCGCATGACATAGTAATAGATATTTTAAACCATTAAATAGAACAACCCCTAAGGTATTAATAGATATTCCAAGAATGTATACCCTAAACTATGGAGAAAGATTTTCTGAGTTATAACACACTAAAATACAGTAAATGATGGTATAATATAGAAGTACCCACAATACTAAAACATATGGTTTTATTTAGAAGGCCCAAAAATATAAAAACTCAAATATATTTCTTGAAATACATTAAACAGAAAAAATTTACGAGAAACAATGCTCTCCATAGTAAATATTAGAAAAGGGAACCCTATGAAAAAATATAGGTCTAAGATCACTGGACACTTGTTTTACGTGATTCATGTGAAATTTTGAACCCATGTAATAGAAATGTCCTAAAACCAATCATGATAAAAATCTGTAAATGGAATCCTGAGAGAAAATAATAGTCTAAAACTACTAATACATCACATTATGAATCATAGGAAAATTTAGGGAAATATTTTAAAAACAATATATTTAAATCTATTGGGGTCACCATTTAACCTTATAAAAAATAAATATATTCTCACCAAGTCCATTAACATGGGAAAAATTTTGAGCACATTATTTATATACCATATTTAACCTGGTTATCTTTTCGGAATTGGTGATCTTAAAATGACTAGAGAAGTTACATAAATGAGGATGATTATTCCGATATTCATTTATGGGATGATCTCATTGATTATAAAATGTCCATAAAAAGTTCCATAAACATGATTAGAAAATGATAGCCTCATAAAATCATATTAATCATGAATTATTTTCACATTGATCAAGTAAAATGTAAGGGAAGAATCTCTATAGTTTGGAGTCACTCTCTTGGATCCATAGAGAAATGAATGATTTTAAAAATCATGGGAACGTTACAATATCTTCTTAGATAACTCCTTAATCTCCACTAACTTCTTGTCCATTGGGGGTATATAAAGGTTTAATTGTTCAAATAATTTAGTTTCTCATCTAAACACCACTATAATTCTTCTACACTAGTTAAAACATTATGTATGGACTTTTTTCCTATACAAGGACATTTAGTTTCTCTAACAATGTTTTCTACAATGTATTCAATGTGTGCTATAACCTAGATAAATCCAACTGAATAATATCAATTTCCTACTATAGTACATCATTATTGCCTTCTTAATTTTGATCATGTTTTTTATCCATTAACATGATCACAGAATTGGTGGCCTCATTCAAGTCCTCTTCATGATGTCATCTAACCATAGACGAAGCCCCTTATATTTTCACCCTTATCATAAGGTATTTCCTCTATTCTCTTAGGGAACTAGTTTTAATCACCAGATCATAGAGAAACATATAGTAAAATCTGATAAAGATGAGGGTGGTAAACATATAACTTGGATGACTCAGTTAGTCCTCAAACTCCTATAAAGGTCCCTCGAAGATCATGGTTTAAATATACCCCACAATTATCACAGTAATATATGATGGAGTGTCACATACTACGAGCCTCTACTCTAACAAAATATATGAAATGGTAAATATTCAAGGACTAATTAATTTAGTGAGGGAATCATACTCACATCCTTTGATAAACACGATGTAGATTCTAATTTTACATTAGTCAAACTTGTTGGTAGGAATCTCAAAGAAGAAGGGACATGGACATAATGTTTATTGGATAAGGTACTATAACGAGATGTACAAAAGATTATAATTAAATATTTAAATTTTATAATGATATCATATTACCAGTGTTCATGGTAAATGATTGGATTTTACCTCTTTAATTTGTATCACAAGAACCATTTATCACTGAAATATCATCTACTGGGGAAGAAATGAATCCCTCCTATGACAAGCGACATGGTGGTTGCTTGATTGCTTTCACCATTATCATAGTATTCATGCCTCCCTTGAGAGAGGTAATATAAATGAAGTATTAATAAATATAATAAAAATTTCGAAATATATTTTTTCTCCAAGAAGATATTAACCTCATCCAGAGAAACTTCTATAAAAAAATAAATCAGTTTAAAAATAGATACTAGAATCAACCTCCTATAAAACCTAATTATCCTATGCTGTGTAAAATAGATCAATAGTTGAAAAATTAGTGGTAGTATCCACATATAAATATTCAGACACGTCGACTATTTCCAACCCTTTATGGACTAGAACCAATTTCGTAGTTACTTCTTAATCAACAGATGGTCCACTAATATTCTCAAGAATAGCAGACTATTACCCCACATCAGATGGGGAAGGGACACAACCTTTTGATATATTTTCATAAGCTACTAATATTGATTATAATTAAATTGAAATAAATATTTACTAGTAATCATATATTCTTGGTGAGAAAACTCTAATAAATTGGTGTGATTTAATTTTAATTTTCTCTATACTAAAATATCCATAGAAGATAAGGATTATAAAGGTGCTAAGGATGAATCTATTAGAGCTATAGATTTTGATGCCCATGTGATGAAAGCTATCTCCCTCATTAGGTTAATCTGAACTGGATATCCCTATTCAATAATCTCCTAGTCACTTCTTATGTCATGTCCAACAGCATTACCCATAGTGGAATATAAAAAAGATTATGATAGTGGCTAGTATCATTTTTCTCCATTCAATACCAAAAGGGATACAAAATATATTGACATTTATTTTATAGAAATGGTGTTTCTTTTGATGGATCCTGAATTAATACTTCTTTAGAGATAATCTTGTCTCCATCATCAATGATAACTATAATTGTGCTAGGAACCATCATATATCAAAACCAATGGTACTATTGGTCTTTTCCATTCACACTTTATAGCACTGCATAAAGTTACTTAAGTAAGGTCATGTGTTTGGTAGGTTGGTATTTAAAAATGATTCCCATTGGATAATTGTTGTGTGAAAATTCCTATATGTCTATTTTTACGTGATGTAAAAAATCATGGATTATAATAGATTATATTTTCTCCTCCCGTGTCTCACATTGAGGATATGTAGTAGGAAAATTATGTATGGTTGATACATCACATAAATGCGTCTCACTCAATAAGTCTCCATTAGATGACACCTTTCTTGTTAAAAAATGAATTCTAAATGCATCACTCCATCAAGAGTCATTTATGATGTTTTTGGTACCTATTATAATATTTCCCAATTTAGGTATGAAAGAATCCATGTCTCAGTATTGTTATAGGATACACTGATCTGAGTTCCCATCGAAGGGATGTATACTTTAGTCTTAGTCTCCCATTTTTTAAAAATTAACAAAATTTGGTGATCAGCAATTGAGTGCCTTTTTAATTGAACATTGATATAGGCAGGGAATTTCATTAGAATGCAGAAAATTTGGTATACAAACTAACATGGTGCATACTATTCATAGAAAATTATATCATCAATCTGAGTAGAGAAGGATCCACCTAGAATTTAAATTATTTTTGTCTAAACATTGTATTTTCCTTCATCATTTATGACAATATAATAATAAGGATCCTTATATGACTTGATAGAGAAGTGGTCATAGCAGTTTAGACAATCCTTGATCTCTTATATCTTCAAAGTGGTGGGCCTCCACCCACAAACATACTGAAAAATGTCTTCAAACAAAAACCATGGATATTTTGGCTACTTAGAGACACATACCAACCTAAGTGAGACCCCATTCAACCCCAAAACACTTAGATTGGGATAAAGACTACGTATGGGGATCTTACTCTATAAATATAATGTATATGGTGGGATAGTGTATAAAACATAGGAATGGTGAGACCAATGAGTCTTCTTCAAGCCATATATGCCTCCATCATAAAATTATAAACCATAAATCAACCATTTTCACTAGTCGAGAGTAGGTATTCACTTAGGTATATTTCAAGATAGTTGGACAATTGAAAATATGGGTCAATGTAATGAATTACAACCCACCCATTATTTTTTAATGAACCTTATTCATCATTAGGATAGTAGGTACCTTCGGTCCCATGATAATATTTTGATGGGTATGCCTTTGGGTTCTTGACTTTGGGATCAGAATGTGACCACATCAAAAAATATCATTCCCATTTCGTAAATGTATTGTTCACCCCATGTAGTGGGACCTTCCAAAAGGACTTCTCGACTACCTTGATCATTTACCTATCAAATGTAGAGGTCTTAACTACATCCACTAAGATTGATGATGGATGGTGAAACACATCAAACATAACTCCTAAAATTGGAACGCCATATATTTTCATGACATCCCAAGGACTAATTACCCCTTCATTATGTGTCAAATGAAATGTATTCATGTCTAGAGTACATTAGATGGATAATTTTATCATTATTATAGTGTTATAATAATAAATGGTTTGTGAAGTCCTAGTGGCCTCATACATCAAAATTCACCTCAACTCAATAGTAAAAGTTTTGGTTGGGTGCTTCCCCCAAAAGGCTAGCCCCGGTCTAACCAAAATCTTTGTCCCAACCAAATGTCATAAATTGGAAACAACCAAACATATAATATGTTGATTGTTTCCACATTATCTTTTTTTAAGAAAAAAATTTATGTTCATATTCATGATGGAAATCTTAAATGTTTGTTTGGAGAAACATCGAAAAATAATTGTCAATGCAGGTTTCCTAACTTATAAAGTATCCCAAATGAGATATATTTGATTAAATGAATTGGGAGTATTTGGGATCAAAGAAGTAGGAACGATCATTGAATGAGGATATGTAATCTTGGTTTATTTTTTAATACCAAACCCATATAGAGGTAATAAGTATAAATATGAATATTTGAGGGGGTTATTCCCCATTATCTTCAACAACTTCACTAAAGATGACTAGATAACCATATACCGACCACTATCGATGATTCCATCCATAGAAATTTGACAATCCAATGCTGCTTAATAATAATTTCCTAAAGAAATAAAAACTAAAATAAAATATTTATATGTTATATGTGTACTTAAACATTCCAAAATGATTCAATGAAGTATATATCTCATTAAGTATCACACGAATCACATGACTTATTTAAGGGATCATGATCATATGATCTCTTACAATTCATAAAAATTGTGTAACCCCCAAAGTATCTCAGGATAACATTATCTATTTATATACAAGCTATCATGTGACCAATTGATGTTCATGTGAATGGGACCAAGATTAAGTGATCATGTGACATCCCCCAAGAGATATGTGGATCATGTGAAGTGACCTTGTATCCATGACTGTGTTCAATAGTTTAAGAAAAATTCAATTGTTTAGTTCATGTACTTTTCTAAACTATTATTTAGGACGAGGTGATTATGAAGAAAGGTGAAGAAAAGTGATCGCACGATCATGTTTCATGAATGTTTTCTTGGCAAGGATACGTGAATAATTCTTCTGATGTAATCACATGAGAGAGGATGTCATGAGATCTCGGAAGGTTTGGGCCACAATTGGAATGACTAGTATCTTTCTCCTCTATTTATAGGTCACCTCATGAAATTAAAATAGTCTCCTGGAGCACCAAAATACATTTAGAATATTGACTACCAGAATCCCAAGAGACTCAGGAAGGTATTTTTTCCCTCAGAACTGAGTCTATGTTCCTTCAAAAATAACTTCTGAGGAGGGGAATTTTTTTAAGAACACCAAATCAGCACCATAGATTTTAGGATCAGGGAAATAAAAAATAAAAAGGTATTAATCCTTTATAAAGGGAATGAAGTGAGAAACATGGCCACCTGGAGATTATTAATTTAGATAATACTAATTAAAATACCCTAGAAGTATTACGTGAAGGGTTATTTACTTCTCACGGTCGGTTCATGATGACATAAAGCCTCTCCAAAAATTACTCCTATATGTGAGATTCCCCACCAAATAACAGGATAGATCATTCCAAATCCCATATATGAATTTCTTTGATCATAAGGTAAGATAACTATAAATAGTTTAACAATCAAACTATAATTTCATAAAATATGATCTAAAATGGTATGAAGCTTCATGTGACTGGAGTTACACTAAATTTCATGTGAAATACTATTATTGTTAATGTGATCAGTTCATGGATCACACAAAATCCCAAGGGACATGTTCACATCGTCACATGAAGGTGATTAGTCATCTCCCCTTCATCATGTGAATTTTTTCGTACATGTTTGTTTTATCATGTGGTGCCTTAATAGGAAACTAATGGGTGAACTCAATAGTATTTATAAAATAAAAGATAGATAAAGCGGAACCTTATAAAAAGGGAGATACACCAATTTTCATGTCAAGGAATTATATAATGTGCTAGACTGGTTCAATGATCATGTGAAATCCATTTTTTCATTATTCCTTAATTATGTGTAGTACCTCAGACACACCCATGTGGTTATATGATGCCCTGATGAAAAATTGATGGGTAAACATTGTAGCTCTTACAAAATAAAGGATAAAAAATATGGAACCATTTGTGCCAAAGGGAATTATCGAGAATATCATAAAATTGAAATAAATAGTTAACATAATCTTTCAGTGCTCACGTAAAAACCATAATCGAAACATTCCTCAATCATGAAATATCCTCTTTGAAAGGTGGAATATTGTCGCGATGAATCCTAGACATGATGTTCTCATCAGGAGAAGGTTTTTTCATGTTTCAATGTGATTATGGTAAATCCCATTGATAATCCATGATATCAATAAATATGGTAGTGGATGAGTGATCATGATATATTAGTTTTTCATGTGATACAATGATGATGTCCCAGACAACCGGTGGCTAGATCATGAAAAAAACATGATGTGACGATCCCTCCATTGACTGAACCCCAGATTATAGATTTGAGCATTGTGGAAATTGGTGTAGATTTGGGTTTGCGATTCCAATAAAATCCCCATCCCCTACCCACCTACTTTAAAAAACACACATTCATGGTTATAAAGGAAATAAAATAATTTCAATTGTGAAAAAACATGAATTCACAAGAGACTTCAACTAGGTAATCTCATGGAAAGACATAAGGGATTATGATGTATGTTTATATGCTAAACATGATAACCCCATATATCACATAATGAAAATTCAACATTTCAGTAAGAAATATTATGGATTATCTTCCTATCAACCTAATCATTTAATGCCTCAATGGTCCAATTAATGATGAGTATTGATGTATTTTTTGTAATAAAAGATAAAAATGATGTATATTTCCTGTGAAAACGTATAAACTAATTTTCATGAGAACTAGTTATGCACTGTGCATGAAGTGTTCATAGATCCTCAGAAAACCACTATGAATTTCATCTTCAATCATATGTCGATCCCTTGAAAGGTCATCCATATAATTCAATGTCCACCTAACATATCATCTATATCACACGATGACCTCTGGACAAGTCAACTAGTTCACATGGAAGTCCTTAGACATCTCATCTTTGATCACATGAAGCGTCACTGATAGTTTATCCTCGTCAGGCAACAACCCTCAAGAATGTCAAATAGAGACTCTAAACATGTAATAAAAACACTCATATATGTCTATAAAACACTCATAAATTGTAGTAATACACCTTGGACATGTCAGTAAGACACTCTCGACATGTTTTGGCCATACACGGGACATTCCAGGTTGACAAAATTAGTAATTTCATCCTTTTCCAATAGGAATACAATGGAATATGACCTCAAACTGTGTGGATACCTAACCATGAGCCCTCAGTTGATAATTCCCCCTTTATATGGGATGTTTCCATCATGTTCCAGAGATCAGTACTCTGGAAAACTTATTAGCATTATGAGATCCTCATGGTATAAAATCATCATAGATCGACCAATTATGGTCCCCTCTATTTATGAATCATAGTATACGTAATGAATATGTAATATAGGAATCCATATAGGTATAAAGAACTAACATTTCTAATCCTAGTTGATAACTAATATCTCCTCGAGTCTAATTCCCAATTATAAATCATCAGAAGTTTTTGGAAGACATGAACTATAATGAATATAATTCCTATTATAAAACAGATATGTTTGATGACTTTCTAAGGCCCGAGTACCAATGGGTATCCACCCTCATGTAAATGACTCCATATCCTAAAACACTCTATCATGGTACTGAAAATATCATATGAGTCTATCATACTTCCTCATCAATCAACTGAAGAGGAATGTGTTTTAACATGATAATACTATTAAATGTATGCCTTGATCATGACTTCAAACATATTAAACCCATCACTGAGTTATTAACACAATGAACTAAAAAGACTCAAAATCATATAAAAAATAGGATATGTAGGACACATTCCTATGGCCCGAGATCCATATTGAACAATCCATCAGTGTTTATTTAGTGAATTTGTGTTGAATCAATATAAAGTTCATCTGATCAGTTTATATCCCTTTCTTCTCACATTGATCATGAATCATGTGAGATTGTGTAGTCACAATGGTCATGTCACTAGAACCATGAAAAGCATCATAATGAGGGAAACCTTAGTGTGAAGGCCCCATTCAGTATCCTGATAAAAATACCTCGATACATAGTCACCCTCATTGGAATATGTCCCGATCACATTACTCTATTGATAATATATGGGGAAATAACCCTCACGAGTATTAATTTTATATCCCTATGCATTAGTGTGTTGCGGAAGAACCGATCTATAAAGAATCAAAATCTTATTATTAGAAAGATGCGTCTAACACATTCATAAGGCCCATTCTAAATACCCAACGTCTATTTTCCCTCATATATTTCCTTACCACATAAACTTAATCTACATTGTATTTTCTTTTCACATGAACTTAAACCATATAAAATAATCTACGTGGGGTTTTTATTGTTATTATTATATGATATGTATTATGGATCTCAATGTTTCAATGCCAACCCTTGACACCAAAAACCTTTTTAGATGTAATAAAACTATAGAGTTCTTGTTCATGTATCATTAAATAATAGTAAGTCCCTCACATTTTACAAATAATTGGAACAATATGCAGAACCACTAATACAAAAAAATATGGTGTTACTAGAACCCTATTTCTCATCCATATGGATTTGTCACACTACTTGTTTTTGGGTAACCAGTAACATAATTAGATCTAGTAAATATTAATACCATTTCTAAAATCTATAAGAGATTATCTTAGTATGTAATAATTCATGTGATGGTTCATAACACCTATCCACATAACAAATGTGAGTTCCTATGTTCCATTAGGTTTGAAACATAATTTTAAGACCCTCCTTTATAGAGTATGACCATAATTATTCATGGATGTAGGGACTGTTTGGTGGTTCTATTGGTGGACCATAATGGTATTATTGATTATGAAGCATTACTAAATCCCTCACAATTTTTGATTGGTCCAGAACATCCAGAATAAACAATCAGTGTGTGAATCCCTTTTTAAAAATAATTTATCATCAATTTCATAATTCTAAAATCATCATCAGCATGATGTGGATGTGTTCATCATTCCCAAGGTTTTATTTACAATGTGAAACTAAATTTCCCATAATGTAGACTTTACATGGTTTAATGAATAATACTTTTCCGTATTAGGCTGATCACACCTAGAACCATGACATGGTAGACCATAACTGGTAATAGGGCATATGGAGAATACCCGAACACTATCCCTAAAACCACATATAGTACAAGTAGTATTGTCTCATACCATGGTACATAGGTAAACCCTAGGCTCAACATATCTTGGACCACAATGTGGCCTTTCCCATGTTTCACCTAGAGATTCCAAAAAACCAACTTTATTCAATGAGAGACCTAACAACATGTCTCGTTCAGAAATAAAATTCTATTAAAAAGAAACTACATTCTCATGTTGTCAAAATTAGGTGGTTGGATATTTTTTTATAATGTGTTAATTCATTCTTTTTAAAAAAATTATTCTTTATAGGATTACCACTCTTATCCTAAAAAATATAATGGATTATTATATTTTCTAAATAATTTATATTTAATGTTTCTCTATATAAAATTTATGGAAAAAATATAATTTCGTAAAATATTATATTTTTTTTAAAAAATAATAATAAAATGAATTTTAAAATTGTATACATGAAGTAAACTAATAAAATCCCCCACACATTTAATATTGTATTGAAAAATCATGTAATCTTAATTTAAATAAAAAATAATGATCATCCAACCAAAATTTAATTCTCAAGGTCAAAACCACAAATAATTATTAATTAAGAACAAAAAATTCATGAATCATATTTTAATATCAATATAACTCCTCACATTATAATGAAACTGATCAACTTTGTATTTTACATTTCCCAATTAAAACTAATGTTATCCTTATAAATTTAATTCTTGCATGTTAATTCATATTAAGTATGCATTTTATTTTTTTAAATACCTCACATTATATTCTTTTCACCCGTCACTCAAGGTATATTATAGATAGATATATTCACATTTAATAAAGATCATAGAACATTAATAAATTGTTTTTATGGAAACTATATAGAACTACTTTTATTATGTGTAGTTTTTAACAACATAGATGGAATGCATGTGCAATACAAAAAAAAATAAAATAAATTAAACAACAAAAACTATAATAGGGTTTGGTAGATGAAAAGTACCGTGGGATAATTAATGGCGATGTGGTGGTGAAGGTGAAGTAATAGAGGGGTGAAGCAATAAAAATAGAGATAAGGGGTGAAAAGGGATTTATTTGGGGGGAAAATTGAAAAATTGAATGAAGAAAATATATTTTCTTGAAACAAGATTACACAATAGAGAAATGAATATCAAAAAAGGAATTGAAACACTTAGTTATCGTCAATGATCAAATAGACCCATGTAAACTCTACTAAGTATAGTATGCCTATCCATACTCCAAATAATGATGATTAATCATATATAAGGTATAAAATAAAAATTTTATATTTACAGTTCATTTTGTGAGACTCCATGCTCTAAAGATCCACCTGTGTAAACTTTTGTGTTTTTTAGGGAGTGTTCAGGAAATATATTATGAAGGAAAAAATAAAAAAAATGTTCAAAACACCACTATTAAATATAAATTAGAGTACATCAAATAATTTAATTCATTCCAAAAACAGTACAGCGAAAATGGGGTTAAGTATACATGTTAATAATAATTAAAAAAATACAATGAAAAAAATTAGATATAATTAGAAATAAAGGAAATGTGATAATGCTTAAAAGAATATTTTCTAATATTGTTATCCATTTATCCATCTCAAATTCTATATATCCTAGATGAATCAAGGATTCCCCCTTCCTTTGGTATAACTCTCCCACTTCAGGAAGAAGAATTATGAATAAATCTTCCATAATTCTTATGTGTTTCATTCCTTTAACATTTATTCATGTTTCAACCCCCAGTATAATATCATTAACTCCACCATCAACCTCAAATAAGTATAATCCACAAGGTTCAGGTCTATATTAATAATATTCTTTATTTTTACTCAAGATATTCTCCCCAAAATATTTCTTAGCACTATGTGATCATGATTTCCATTTTAATTCCTTATAACTATTCTTCATGTAAATATAAATCAGCATAAACCCCACATTTCTAATGATTTTATATTTTAAAAGTTTTGTCACCGGATAATTAATCTCATATAAATATTTGAGTGTTTTTGTATAAGTGATTAATGACATTCCTAATTGTCCTATAAAGTGATAAATAACCTTACGTGAAACATTTTGACCATGGTTATACCATGAGGAATATTTAAGACGCATTGGATTACCTTAACATAAGATCTTCATTCCTCTTGATAAAAATACATGTTTATGGGTACTATTACATAGCCTATAAATGGATGGGTTTATCCTTCAAAAGTTATTTTGGTGAACTTTATGTTGCTCACGAACTATATGGTTTCCTTTATATATCATGTAACATTGCACTTTAGCATTACACTATGACCCATATACCTTTATATCCCATGTGTGAACTATATCTTACCATTACAAAGTGAGATTTTTAATATACATTATATTACTTATATATTCTGTAAAACATTTCTAGGTTACCAAATAAATAATTCCCTATAATTCAACACTTAAGTGAAATATAAACATTTCTAGAAGAAATTAAAACAATAATAATAGAATAAATATTGACTTCCAAAATTCACATTTTTTCCAATAATTGTAAATAAAATTTAGGACACATTACTTTTAATAATTAATTCAATAACTAATATATTTAAATTATTTCAAAAATAATATTTAAATCTGAGTTCACCAAAAAAAATAATTTTTTTTCTAAAACATTATGAAAATTCAATTAAAATTCTTTCAATCAATTAAAAATCAAGACAACTACTTATAACAACATATTCTATATATAATAGATTTGACACCAAATAAACCATTATACAATAAATATCTATAATAGAAATATTTGGGAATTAATACTCCAATAAATTATAAATTTACACATAAAAGAATTGTATACAGATATAGGCACATCAGATCCCTCCAAACATAATATATTTCTTGTTCCCAAGTTACACATATTTAAAATTTAGTGAAATAAAATAAATCAAACTATTATAAATAATTGGTGCTATAAAAATGATTTTATTTTCAAATGTATTTTCCCTTATGGAAAAATTAAAATAGTAAAAGTTATTACCCATTCAGAAAAATAATCTTTGAAAAAAAGATTTTTCCATGTTTACAAGATTAATTGAAATTTAGAATTTTTAAAATAGTTAAAAATGACCATTTTTCATCGTTTTTTTTCCAAAATTATTTTTTTCTACGGTGAATAGACAGATATCATCATAAATTAATTAGATACATTGATAGATGATTGATATTAATAGTTAACTATACATCATATGTAACTAAAGAAATATTTTAAAATAATAAAGAATAAAATTTTTAGACAGGTTCTTTATTTTGATTCATAAACCTATTATATGAAATTATTACGAGACTAATTCTAATAAAAAATATCAAATATAATTAGAATTATAAAAAATACTGTAATTATTTACTAGAACTATGTTTTTTCATTTATAAAGATAAATATTTACCCAAAAAGATCTATTTAGAAATACTAAATATTAACAACTAAATATATCAATATATCCCTACAACATTAAAATAATTTTCATCTATTTACATAAATAAATTTTCCTCAAGGAAACTGAATATTGAAATTTTTTAATGGATTTTGATATATATTCATTGAAAAATAATAATTTATAGTAAAATAACAATAATATACACTTAAATAAAAATCAATTATTCAAATATCATTTTCATGGTGTATGAAATATGTAGAACTATTTTAATTGAAGATGATTTGGAAATCCATCATTTCAAAAACCAAGTTGAATTGTCAAAATGAGATTCAAGAAAAATTAAAATTATAATATATTAGAACAAATGAATTTAGACTTCAAAATTAACAATTTTTGTAGACTGTTAGTGAGGATTTAAAACATAATAATTTTATGCTAATGTATTACCATAATAAAAGAGTAACAAAATGTTGATGTAGTATATGTTTCTGAATACATGATTTAAATTTAATTTAAAATGAATTTTAATATCCTAGATCAACGAATGGAAAAAACCCCATGTATTATTTAATATTCCAATAAATCAAAGATTTAATATAATTTTGATAAATTTCCCCCACACATAGAACCCAAGAATAAATATATTTCAAAACATGTTTTATAAGTTGAACCTACTTTATGGGTCATTTGAAATTTTTTTGGAAATTTATAATTTAAAACTAAATAGTGTATAATGTAATGATAAATACTATACTAGTTGGTTTTCCTTTATGTATAATCAATTATCACAATGTTTTAATATAACTCATATTCAATTGGATTCCTTATTAATGTTCTGTAATGAATAAAATATAGCACAAATTAGATCCAAGCATTTACAAATTTGTAAAATGTGACTATAAAAATGATCAGGGATATGAAAATAAATATAAATTCCATTGATGGCAAAATTTAAATGTTTTTTTGGGTGAAAAAGAACTTAATAGTTGAAAAAATAGTAATTTTTTCTTTATTAAAAAATGAATACCATAATTTTTTTGAAAAACAATAAATTGCCTCTAATGAAACATCATGTTTATATTGTTTAGCAATAATTTCCTCATAAACATTATATAAATGATTACTTTGAAGTGGTATTATATTATTGAGTAATCTATAACACTTTTTAAAATATAATAAATAATATTTTAGAATTATTCGTCAACTCCAGTAGGTATGAAGAATTTCTTGACATCACCTAATATAGTTTTATGTACCATATTGTCCTTCTATAGAAGAAATATTAAAATATCATTATTATCTCTTTAAAAGGTTTAAAATTTCCCATAAATAGTGCATAATTCATGGTAAATATTCTGCGAGCTACCCAAACTCATATTTGGTGGAAAACACATAGAAACTATGGAACAATTAGCTACAAAATACTCAAAATTATCATAATATGAACCAAAATCATTCGAAGAATTTATCAATAAATAATACTCCCTCATGAAGAGATAAAACTTAGATTTCATAAAAACAATTCAATTTCCAAACATGACTCAAAATAATTTATTTATTAAAATCCCATTTACTTATCATTGTTTTTAGAATAAAAAATCATGGGTGATAAACTCTCAATAGAGAGTACATGTTCACAATGATAATTCATATGTTTTTTTGAATGTTACCAAAAACCTTACAAGGAATACGATATATTCATTAAATGACCCTTCGATGTGAAACTCTATAAAATTGGTTCACACAACTTATAATGAATGATGTGTTATTTAGAATCTATATTTTTAACTTTGGAATATATTTTCTATAAAATATATGACTATGATTTTTGACCAATCAACTAAGAGATACTAACAATGCATTCTATTTTTTCTTATTTTACCAATTAATTTTTCTTGTAAATAATTTTCTTATGTATACTCTAAAGCCTACCTAGACTGTCACATTATATAGTAGACTCTTATTAAACAATTTAAACTCTAAAGTGTTCAGCTACTAATCCTTAAATTATTTCATCATAATGACCATCTATGTCCTTCCTTTTTTGAGACCAAAAAACCATTTTGGATACATAAAATAGTTTATAAATAAACTTCTTTATGGAATTATATAAAAAGTGAAACTCTTCATGAACATATCCAGTTTTAGGGTTATTTTATGTTTTCAACATTAATAAAAATATAATATATATATATATATGAATGGATTTTCAATAATAATTGGATCCTTTTTATCACCATATATTTTATGATTTAGAAAATCAATGGGTAATATGATATTCATTTCATTAATTAGTAGGTCATCTGACCTTCCAATATGTTAATTGACGGACATATCATCTAACTATAGTGAAATAGATGTGGTCTTTAGCTCTATTATACAAAATTTCATAATCATTGAGAAAATAATAAGATCAATAATTTCTCCTATACCACACAAAAATATTAAACTCATCACTTCACCTGTTATTTTATTATATAAAAGGCATATAAGATCTTTTATTTTAGTAGTTACCGTTTTTAAAGATAACAATACATTTCATGGATAAATTGATAGTGTCAAATTCTTCAATTTTTCTTTTATTATTGAAAAAAACCTCTAAAAAAATATTACGGGTCTTTTTTGAATATTAAATAAATGGAATGATCATGTGCATGTTTGTAATCATTTAATGGAATTTTATGCAGTTTGGTTCATCATTATTTTGTCTAACACTTTGGGGAAAGGTAATGTGTGGAGAAAATTGATTCAAAATAGTTTGATTTTTATTCATCACCTAAATTCCATCATTAATATTATATTCATTTATTAATTTCTATATAATTTTATTTTTTTTATAATTATTTCCTATGAGAATTCATCATACTATTTAGTTTTAACCTTACTGCCTAATTATCTAGGTTTAGTGTCTTTCTGATTTTATAGTTATTAAATATTAAGGTCATCAATATAACCATCCCTATAATTGACCCTAATATTTTCTTCAATATATAGAATTGATCATGTGGTGAAAACCATGAAATTTATTTTTGCGTTCCTTTTAGTTATGTCTGGTGGATTTAGCGTTTCCATTATATAGAGGTATCATAAAAGATGGCCCATATTCATTTTGATATTTTTGTACACTACATTTATTTGAATCTACCTTAGTGATTAGAATCTTAATGAATCCCCAAAAATCTTGTTTAATTTTTTAGATAAAAGATTGTTTTGAAATTTATTTTAAGGGTAATTTGATTACTTATGTTCATAAATAGGGTTCTAAATAAATTTATCTACCCAATATAGGTTGGGGTTATTCAAATATAACTGATAGTTATTATATTAGAATGGTTCAAAACTAATATACATTTTCTAATAATACCATGCAATTTTTTCATTTTCAAGGGTCTCAGTGGGTATTTTGATGTTCCAGCAACATGACCTACGTCCAGAAATTCCATAACATTAGAATTTCACTAAAAGTGTATTTTCCATAAAAATATCCATAGACTAGTAATGATCCTCTAATTGATGGATGGTTTTTTTCTTATAATTTTTTTATGAATTTTTTTTTGTTTATAAAAAATGTCCTTCAACTTCTCATGCATCAATTTATATGAATTATTATCATTGGACTAAACTAATTTGTTCTTTTGAACAAGGTTGTTTTTATTATAAAATGAATCCATTAAAATATAGGGATTGATTTTGTGGATTGGAAACTTCTTTAAGAGTGGTCTAAACCTATCATAAGACTTGAAAATGTATCTTATTCATCTTGGGACTAACCTATGATATTATGATTCACATCATTGGTATTGTTTCTTGGAATAACATCCTAAAAAACCTTTAATACTTGTCCCCATGTGTTTTTAATTTCCTAATCCACTTATATAATTTATATTCTTGTATAATGGAAACAGTAAAGACCTTAGTTCCAACCCCCTAAACCCATGTAGATGTAACTACTGAACCACATTGTAAAATAATGAAAAAACACTTATTTTAATCCTCACTCGAATGACCAAACAAATTGATAATATTGATAGGTATGATTATTTCATATAATATTTCCAAAAACAATTGAATATATGTTTATAAGATAGGTTACTAAATGAAATGGTATTTTCGAATCCCTATTCATATGAAAATAACTATTCCAGTTTCTATATTCAGTTAGAACGACATATAGTATTACATCTATAATCCATGCTATATAACATTAATATTTTCCATTTTAGTTTTTTTATAAATTATAGGGGAATATTTTTTTTCAATTTTAAAAAATAATTAATTTATTTTATATTTGAAACATTATATATTGTTCATATAAGAACAATTTCAAATATTACAAAATAATGACACAACATTAAGAGAAAAAAGAATTTTAGAATAATATTTTAAGAAAACATTTTCTTTTTAAAGAGGTGGAATGTTTTGATTTTTAATTATTATTGTTCATATGTTCCTTCCTCAAAAATTGTTCCTAAATTGTCATCAAATACTATTTTACTTTCAAAAAAATTGTTTATAAAACCTAATTACAATAATAATATGGTATGTGGGGGAAAATCACAAAGATTTTAATTGTGTGAAAATTAAAAATAATATAAAATAATATAAAATAATCCAATAAAAACATCAACAATGAAAAGGATTTGATTTGGAAATGTTGAGGAATGAGTGGTGATGTTATGGTGAACATGATATAAAAGAAATGTGAATCATGAAAAAATGAGATTAAGGGTAATGAATATATTGCATTTTTGAAACTAGATAATATCTTTTGAGAGAATATTTTAATTTATTAAAGATAAAAATATGGTGTAAATGTTTTTAAAAGGTATTTGAAACACCTATATATCATAGATAATCTTCCCAACCAAAGTTAAATATCATAATATATATGTGTATTTCATGAATCTTGATAATGAATAATATTCATAGAGAATTCATATCCTAGAACAGTTCCATTTACATTACATCAATTCCAAATCCAAATTAGAAGGATCCACTATATTATATGAATTAGGTCATGGGGTATACATTTTAAAAAAGATAATCCGGAAGATTAGACCAGAAAACTAGGGAAAATTATACTCAAAAATAATAATAACTATATTTAATGTAATTTAACTCATTTCAAAATATTTATTTAAAAGGGTTATCAAATTACATGTTCAGGATCAAAGAAAAAATATAAAATTATCACATTATAGATATAATTAGAAATAATGGAAAATATGTAATGTGAAAATTAGGCTTCTCTGTCGACGGTATCCATCTCTCTATCTCTACATATCTCTATCCAAAATACGTTTGGTATTCCCCCACTCTATTTTCTAGAATCTACAAATTTATAATAATAATTTCTATTTAAATACTTCATAATCATTATTGGATTTGTTCATCTAAAATTTAGTCACATGATAGGTCTATGAATTATACCATAGAAACCAACATGGGCGTCGAATCATTATATTTCATATGTTACTGGTCCCTATTAACTATCATCATCCATATGGATCAATATGATCTCCCCCACTTTTTAATCATCTCCATGTGACATTGAATACTCTTATTCATTTATAACTTACTTCTTTGTGTTAATCTATATTGTCTCTAACTCTATTTTTCTTTTGAATTTCAATTTTAGATGTTATGGAATCTAGGAGTTAATTGCCATCTAAAATTTAATATGGTATAGGGAAGTATGGAATAATATTCATATATAAGTAACATAGCTTTTTATACCATTAAAATAAAATCTTAAACCAATGTGATACCCCAAATTATGTCTATGATGTAGTTCAATTATTTTACATAATCTCCCCCAACAATTGAACCCCTTTTAGAAAGTGAATTTTTACATTTCTATAGCCTCCATATACAGGGTTCAACCATTCCAAAATGTTATTTAACACCTATGACTAGCTTGAGAATATTATGGATACCCTTATCTAGCATCGACTATGAAACATTACCATTACATAGTGGCAGATCTACCATTACAAAGCCTGTGATAATTACAACTGACCATTATTTGGTGATTTATTTTCGAAAAGTTCTTTTATATTGGTATGTTATATCATTAACATGGATCACCTTAAAAAAGAACAAAAATTTAAAATAAATAAATGAATATTTATTATTAAAAAATTAAAATAAAATAAAAATAAAATTAATAAATATTTAATTCTAAATTAAAAATGTGTCCATATAAATGATGTTGAAATTAAAAACCAAGAAAATTTAACAATTAATCAAATAATAAATACATTTGATAATTTTTGAAAAATAATATTTCATATTTAACTCGCTAAAACCAATGATAATATTCATTCAAAAAGAATTATATAATTAAATCAAATTATTTTTAATTAATTAAGATCCATTACTATTATTGGGAACATGATATTCAATGAGACATAGTCTCACCTACATATTTAGCAATATTCATTAATTTTTATTATAAGAAAAATTTGGTATTTAAACTAAATTAAATTATTATTTTATATGTGGGAAAAAATTATAAACATATAAAACACCACTCATACATTAGTTATATCATTTTAACCATAGAAATGCAATGGATCTCAAAAATCCACCCCATAAAGTCAAATATCACAAATAATTATGAGTACTTTATCATTTAGGACTATATGAATTTGATGTTCTCGGGTAGGATAGAAAATTGTTTAGAAAACTATAAATATCAAAATTGAGATTAAAATATAATGAAAATTTCATGATATACAATTTTAAGCTCAATGATAAAAACCCTTCCAAATTATACCTCCCACACTTTCCAAAAAACAAAGTTAAGTCCCTATAGAAATGAATATAATAAACGATACATGATTTTTGTCATTATATTCATAATTTTTCATCTAAAATATACTATTGTGATATATCTCAAACTCCTCACCAACCCATATTTTATCCCCTCATGTAAATAATATCATCAGTTATAATAAGAGGATATGTTGGTCAAATGTTTTTTTTCCAATGTACCCAAGAATCAACCCATATTTTTACTATTTTTCCTGCTTTTTATTTTTATTGTAGATAGGTAACGATGAATAATAATAAAATATAATTGATTCATCCCCATATAAAATGAAATACACCTAAAACACTCTTCTTAATTCTGAAAATACTTTTCAACAATGGATAACTTATCCCCTTCTGTTATTACATTGAGTATCATAGAAAATAAAACACATAAGGGTATGAAAGAAATACTAGACTTATAATGTGTCTATTTCCTAAAAAGGTCCAATGCGGACTATACGGTATTAAGTAAATATAAAAAAAAAATATGCATCTCAAGGATAGTGTCAAAATAATAATTCTTTCATTATTTGAATTTTTTATACCTTATTTTAAATTTAAATGATAAAAATGAATGTACTAATAGGTTGAATACACCAAGTATGACACAAGAAATTTATATTAGGAAGAATATACTTTTTTTTATCAGAACTCTCTCAATAATGGGGAACTTATAATAAAGTAAAATCCTTCCTGATATACCCTGTAACAAAATTTTAATCAACATAAACCTTATAAATTCACAAAATTGATAATGTAAAGTAATTTAATCGATATATATTCTCTATCCTTTAAAAATCATGATTCTTAAACTAGACATTCCTATAATTGTCTCTGATTCACCATCAAAATATTTTACACTTTAATTCAATCTACAATGAAATATAAAACATGGAATCATGGGATTCCAATGTTTTTTATTTCATAGATTTATAATTTTTACCAATCTAAGGTGGGGAAAGATTTTTTAATTAAACCATGAAAAAATAAATTAGAATATCAGGTAGTAAAAATATAAATCATGATAAAATACTATACTTTCTTTATATATTTTAATTTTATTAATTTCTATTTCATCCATTTTGATTATGATTAACCTAAAAAAATAATACTCATTAATGGAAAATGTGCATACTAATATTATATGAAAACGATAGGGGGTTAAATTTAATTTATAGAAAAAACATTAATTGAAATCTAAATTAATATAAAAAGAAAATAAAATAATTTTTCTCACTACCAAAAGGATATATATTATATTATTTTATCTTAACCTTACCTCTTTAGTAACATGATTTTAGTATAAAAATCTTTAACCCAATTTGGATTTATCACTTTCAATAATTGAAATGAAATCTGTGTAGCACTTCTTTCAGTTGACTTGAAAATTATTTTTTTTAGTATCGAACAATAATGTGAAAAACCATAGGGGTTGGTAAAGGAGTTTATGGATGATCAATATTATAATGTAATCCTATCATTTTAATTATTATTTATTATTTTATAAATCATAAAAATGATTCTCAACATCAGTTTCCATTACTTCTTCTTATAATAATTTTTTTAACTCTATTGAAATTTTCATTATGAGGATTCCCCTAAATTTGCTTTAACATTTTTTCCAAATTAAAAAACCGTCACTAATTTATCCTCCTCCTTTTCATAATCTTAAATATAGATTTTTTTTCATAGTCCTCTCCTCAACTACTATAAAAGATTATTCTATAGATTTTTTTGGCTTCATCATTACTGGTAATATCATATTTAGGTTCAATTTCAACATTGAAATCAGATTTTTTGATTTTGGAATCCTCATTGGGATTCCAATTTGATTAATTAATCTTTGCACATTCTCTTCTTGTCCATACATGAAGAATTATTCCACGATTTTTATACACATATCATTCAATAATGGGTGTGGTTGTGGAACCCATATTTGAAGTTATTTCCCCCATGAATAACTTGGATATTCATTATATATCCATTTTTCAAATTTTATAGCTTTTATAGTGGAAATGACATGAGAATATTTGATTTCATCATGAATTTTTAATACAATCACAACCTCAAAAATTCATAACATGCAAAAACTAATAAACATTAACTCTAAAACAATAAAAGAGAAAAAAAAGTTGGGAGTAGTGTTTTACTAAATATTTCACTGACCCTTTTAACGTAATCTAAAATAATATTTCTATAAAAATAACTCAAATATTATTTTTTATTAAACCTTACGGTCTTGAATCACTTTATTATATTAAAATTCAAGATAAAAAATCATTAAAATAGCTATAAAATATCAATGTATATTCTTTTCATTGGGTCAAACATATGAGAAATTGGAAATAATATAATTCAATATCGTGGTTGAAACAAAATCATTACATAACATGAGAAGTTGTGCAGGTTTACTTCTTTAACAAGAAACAAATGAATGATGAAGTGAGAGAAATTGAATATAAGTATTGTTTTCTTTAATAGGGAAATTTCAATATCACTCACAAAATCTGTCTAAATCAACATTTATGAACATATTTGGGGTAACTATTTGAACATATTATAAAAACAACTCCCTAGGTTACTTTATAACTTATTAATAGTTATTTATAATTATACAATTTCAATTAAAATAAAACTCAAAAGTGATAGAAAGATATAGTAGACTCTCACTCTGCACTTATTCCATTACAAATCTTTATACCTTAATTTTTATCACTATATATTGTAAACTATGAAATATGATTTGGATTAATATAATAGTGATTACAATTAATATTATTATTTATTAATCATAGAATAATTATAAATATTATGTACACATACTCATCATTAATTCTATCCATAACTTTAACTCTTAGAGAATCATTATTTATAATTCATCAATCATTAATAAAAATATCATCATTGATATGATTCATCAGTGATGAAAGAATATTTTATAAAATACATAAATCAAATATTTCATTATAATATATTCCTAATACCTTTTTGGTTTTGATTTTTATAGAAATAGGAAAAACCATTAACTAAAAAAATAAAAACATTTTAGGATAATGGATATTTTCTCAAATATTTATTAAACATCATAATGCATAAAAACTCTTAAATATTTCCAAAAAATATAGAAAACAATATACTATTCAAGACAAAAACTATGTATTATATTTATTCTTAAGCTGTGGAAAATGAAACATAAGAGAGGGGTATTCTCAAATTCTCAATAAGTTTTAACATTGGACATAATAAAAAATGATCAGATGTGATCAAAATACAAAGATACTAGTATAATAAAATTATAATAGAAACCGATTCCAAAAAAATAAAATATCATAAAACATTAGAAATATAATATGTTATAGCATAACATAATAAATGAATCAAGATACTGTGGAAACATTATTTAATGAAAATTATCCAAGAGAGAATAATATAGTCATAATAATAAGATTAAAAAATTTCACCAACATAATTATATGAAAACATAATGAGAAAAACAAAGTAAATAATACCTTTTATGTTGTTAAAAAATCATAGTAAGTCCACCATTTTATGTTGTAAAAAATCCAAATGTATCCACACGTCATTATCTCATTAAATATAAATCCATTAATAATATACCAGAGTTTGATATAGTACCCCATATGTCATCATCCATATATATTTATGACCTATTAAATAAATTATCATCATATTATAAAGAACCCATGGGATTAAAATAAATTAGACATCACATCATAATGAACACATGGAAATAAATGGATTTTCATACCCATTTTAAACCGACTAACATAAGGAAATATTTTACAACTCCACTAATAATCATAACTTGATAAACCCTTTGAAAATATTTTGGTATCCATATATAGTTAGTAAAATAATAGTTATATAAACATAAAAGAATATGTTATTTACACTATATATATAAATTTTATACATATAAGTTAATAATCTCTCCAATTAATTATTTATTTGAATATAAGTTAATAATCAAAAATCATAGAATAAAAAATATTGTTTTCAATGTGGAAAAGAATTTTATGGAAATACATTCTTCGAAATTGAAGATAATTAATAAATACAATGGTAATGAAGAACTATCTCACTTATAGATATTTAATGTCACATATGTAAAGAATTTTCAATGAGGCAGTTAGACCAACCCAAACAAGAACACACCATAATTCGATGGGTGAGTATGGATTTGAAATTATTTCTTTTGAAAAAATTACATTAAAAAATAATATTATTAGTATTTATATTTTTTATGGTTTTCAATCATATTTGATGTTATTTTTATAATTAATGAAATTCAATATGAAAAAATGTTAGTTTATGGCGGCGATAGTTCACACAATGCACATTTAACATTTTCATTTCCCAATGAATGGGAAGTAATTATACTAGATTATCATTTTTTTACTTCATAACCACAATTATATTATCTATTTCAAATTTATTCCTTAATTTGATCAATATAAATAATGAAGAGTGGTAGTTTTTTAAAATGGAATATTTCACTACATGGATGTTGTAGTCTACATAAGCCATGATCAATATTCATTTTTTAACTTTATGGTAAGGAATAAATATGGTTTGTTTCATTAATAAAACTAAACTTAAATATAAAAATTATTAAGATATCCATATATTACTATGCTAAGGGTAGGGATGGAAGATAATGATTAAGAAAAAATGATTTGGATTATTTAATACTCACTTTGGATCCTTAGTCAATGTCAATAATTTCCTCTTAGAAAATAAGATATTAGGCTAACTCTAGTAGAATATGGATTTTTCATAGAGAAATGGACATCATGGGGTGTCAAATCATATATGGTTTTATGGAAATTTTAAAGGGTATTATTAACATTTATAGGGTGAAATTTGTCCTATTTTATAAGTAAAGAAAATGGTACATTTGTGGAAACCTATTAATTTTCAATATTAGATTGACAAAATTCTTGGTTCAATGGTTCAAGAATTTAAAAATAATGGATTTTGGGATTATATTGTATGGAAAAATAATTAAACAACAAAGTAATAAATGTTTATAAACATTTCTAAACTTATTTACTCTAATATTTTTATTTTCAATATTTTATTTATTGGGTAAACTAGATTTTACCAAAGTATCATATGTTTTAAGAAAGATATAAAATAACATATAGTTCAAAATTTGTTTCAAATAAACCATAATTTAATAAAAAATTTATCTAATTAAAATTCTAAAAGAGATAAAATAATACTTTAAATAATAATATATTTATATATAGAAAAACCATATTGTAGAAAAATGTTGTTTTAAACATTTTGGGTTATTAATATTATTTACCATTTATAACTAATTAAATGTGCCTTAATATATTTATATATTTCATTTAAAATTAAATAGTTTTAATTATTTAAAATTTATCAATTATGTTTTTCATAAATATCACATGATATTAATAAAATCTATTCATTGAAAATATTTCTTTCACCATTATCATGGTCATCAACATTATTCTTAGATGAGTGATTTTTATGCTAAAAATTGAAATAGAATTTAAAAACTAATGTGGAAATACTGTTATCAAATATTCAATCCATTTTTTATTTTTTATTTATAAAAGTGACAAAATCTAATTTTTAATATAAGTGAATAAATTAGTTTTTTTGTGTAAAATATTAGTTATGATTCAAAATTTAAAATCACGGGTTTTACAAATACAAAAAACAGATATTTTAATGTAGTTATATTATATGTAAATATATTTTCCTATAATAAGTTTCCAAAAAAAAATTTGTACAATCATTTTTTTATAATATCATAAATGTGATAGTTTTATGGAAAACTTTATTATTTCTCAATTCACCTTAAAACTATTAATTTTAGAACAATATTAAAAATTCATTCGAATATAATTTTGAAAATATAAATCCACAAAATTTTTTATCTATTTATTTTAGATTATTAAATTTATATATTTATTTTTAAAATATATTATATAAAGAAAAACTATTTTTATAAAAAAAAGAAAATATCATTATTTTATTACAAGTCAAAATAAACAAATTTCAAAATTAAATGTGATTACTATCTTGTTATATTAATAAATACCTGATTATATAATTCTAATTTCTAGTATCTTGTCCCCTTATGATCTCTATATATGATCCAAGAAGAAGGTATACTCTGGTGTGTGTTGAGGGTTGTGATTCTACTAGAATTGATCTTGTGGAAATTTCCATGAGCTTTAATTTATATCACATTAATTTTCACTCAAATAATTATTTTTCCAGTATGTATTTCTATTTGTCTAGAAAAAACCATAGATATGATACAATATTTCCAATGTTAGATAAAATTTCTCTATAATAGATATACGATCTACCAAATTTCATTTGATTCAATTTTTTTAGATATCTTAATATGAATACTTCCTTTTATACCATCTAATTTAATTTTTATATTATAAAGGTTAAATTTTATATTAACATATCACATTTCAATTATAGAATTTTTTCATGATCATTAATTTATTAAAATATTATTTACTAAAGGAAAAACATAGTGATGTTTTGGGTTGTTACATTCTCCCTCATTAAAAAATTAAATTCTATAAATTTTAGATATTCGTAACATTTAAATTGTTTAATGGTGTACCTAAGATTAACAAGATATATTATTTATTTTATAATAAAAATTCATTATATAAATAATTATTTAGACTAAAAAACTCTTATTTTCCTTAATAATGATAATTTATGTAACATTGAAAAATTCAATAACTATTTTTGTTAAATACTATATTTTTGGTATGTTTTAATAAGGAGTTTACAGTCAGCAGTATATTAATAGTTGTTAATGGATTGATTTTTCAATGGTTTTTCTGTCAATAAAATTATTTCATCCACTATGGGAAGAGAACAATTAAATCACTAATAAGGAATCTTATTAGACTAAAGTAAGGATAACATTATTTCAAAGGAATCACATTCTTATTAAAAAATTTGAAAGGGGACTTATATATTTGTGTTAAAAATTAATAAAGAAAATGTTTTTATAAATAGTATAACATCTAGTCATCAGGGTGTAAATTTTAGGTTATTAGAATAAATATTGAGTTTAGAGAAGTAGTTTAAATAATATATGAATATAATTCTCATAGTAATTTAAATATTGATCCGGGTTCATCACTCTAAATTATATTTGGAACTCACATCCATTGTTTTGGTTACCTAATAATTTCATATTAATGTATTTTGTTGGTTCTTATCATACTTTTTATCCCTTACATTTGGTGACTGACATATATGATTCCCAAGAACCCCAAATTTAATATTTTGAATTTTTAGTGGTAAGTTAGGATGAAATATATTTCTTTTTTACTATGAGTGTAAAAAATTTCACTTTTCCTCCGAAATAACTAGCACTATTACCTTCATTACTATATATAAAACATATTCAAGATCCATTGATACATTTTATTTAATGGTTCATAGAAATTGTTTTACACAAAATAAAATATAATATCTATTCTTTCATCATCTCCATCACTTGAACACCCAAGAGACACCATCCTTATCTTCTTTGGTGTGTTATGTATGGAACTACGATCAAATCCTTACTAAAAATTCTTGATTATTGGTTTGGAATAATAACAAGTTTTATAACTCTATATTATATCATATTTGGTTACTAATTGGGAAAACATCTACATATTCCATAACATTGACTACTAACTTGGATCCTTTAGGATTTAGATAGTAATAAACCAACTAGGGTTCAAATTTTTTGAAAAATAATAAACACTATAAAAGAATTATTATAATAAAATTACATGAAATATTTAACATCATTATTTTTTACTTTTATAAATCAGTTCTTATTATTTCATTTTAATGTAAATAAATCTAATTTTAGTCTAGGTTTCATTAAGTTGTGTTAATAATATTCCTTTAAAAAATTAATTAACC
Organism: Viscum album; assembly: GCA_963277665.1. Classification (NCBI taxonomy): domain Eukaryota; kingdom Viridiplantae; phylum Streptophyta; class Magnoliopsida; order Santalales; family Viscaceae; genus Viscum; species Viscum album. The sequence goes on along the minus strand of OY728150.1, from coordinate 618,837,213 downwards.
TAATAAAGATATCAAAATTAATATTAAAGAGATGTGATTAACCAAAGAAAACACCATGAGAGGTTCAGACTAGATGTGTATTTATGCATCTTTTTTTTGTAATAATAGGTTATTGATATGAGGCATAACAATCCATTTTTAAAATTATTTATCATAGTTACATGTTTAGAAAATCCATGGTATAATTTCAGAATAAAACAATGGATGATTTGTTTTCTAAAAAACCCATATAATCAACTATACCAAAACATAGGGATAATTTCATATATATAGGCTTGTCCAGAAAACTTTTCATTATGGTTTTCACTAATGTCCTCTAATCCCACCCCCTAAAATAATCATTACTACCTCTATTTTCGTAATGGTATATCAGTACCATTGAAATTATAATCAACCATAACTTATCAACTATTAAATTATCATCAAATAATATCCTAAACTCTAATGTTATCTAAACACTCATCTAATACAAACTATTATACCCCATAGATGATATTGTCTCAATTATATAACTTAAAGTAAATATATAATTATAATATATCTACATGTCCTTTTTTGTTTTAATTTTTTTAGAACTAATAAATAACATTAACTAAATAAACTCATTTCATTTTCAATTGTGGTATATTTAACCCACTAGTTAATATACTTATTACTTTATAATAATTCTTTATTATTTCCCAAAAATTCTCCAAATAGGATTCTTTTTTGAGACACATCACACATATTTCATTTCTTCATAACCTTGGTAAATGTAAATATAATAAATTGGGTGAGATTGGATGCATTGTATAGGTAAACATATGTGATAACAATCAAAGATCAAAAGTGACCATAAGATGATAATATTACTATAATCATGACATATTGTAAAATCATAAAAAATGTAAAAATAATAAAATATGAGTCAAGGAATATTTTTATGCACAATATAAATGAGTAAATATATTTTGGAAACATGAGTCAGTAAACATGACCCTGGAGAGAATAATATAGTCATAAGTATATATATAAAAATTTGGAACAAACAATAGAAATAAAAAACATTGCAAAAAAATCCATGTAATTCCACCCTTTTATTTTGTGAAAAATTCATTGTTTTCAGCCTTTTTTGTTGGAAAAAAATACATGTATGTCTACACATCATTATCAAATGAGATATAAATCTTTAACCAATTCATTATGAGGATATATAAGACCCCACACATCATAATTGATATATATTTGTGGAATATAAAATAAATCTTGATCATATCATGTGGAATCCACGGGAAAAAATTAGATTTATTTAACACATTATAGGGAATCGAAGAATAAAAACGGGTTAGATATCTATATCAAATGGATTGATATAATGAAATCATTTAAAACTCTATTTATAATCAAAACATTATAAACCCATGGAATATAAATGTGAATAAAATTATATTTTGTAACCTTCTTGGTAATTAATATTCAATCAAGATAATAAAATATATGTAGTTAAAATAATATAGAAAAAGGGTATATAGTAATGTGAACAATATCGTCATTTTTACTATGTATAGAATCTAGGTGGGAACCCTTCAAAAAATGAATAAAAATAGTTTATTAATAAAGGAAAATCATTGGAAAAAAGTGTGGAAATTTGTTGAATATGATTAGGAATGGAAAAGTTCGTTGGAGATAATTTATTTTATTGATATTCAACATTTCTCATTTTTAAACACCTAGTTAAATTTTCAACTGATATTTGAAGATTACATCAACATGAATAATAAAATATTATATTATAATTTATGATGAAAATGATCCTTTTTTTAAAAACCATTTTAAATAAAATTCACAAAATAGTGGTAAAATAATTTACATTACAATAACACGTAACATGGTAAATAATAATCACAATTTTTTAAAATAAATTCATGTGAAATGTTTTAAAAAAGATTTTATTTTAATTTTTTTAAAATAATTTTTAAGTGGTAGAGTCTCCTATTTATTTTGAAAATTTAACATCAAAAAGTATATAAATAAATTATTTGAGGCATATTAAAACATTAATTTTAATTATATTTATAATAATATACTCTTGAAAAATAAATATATAATTTATTGAAAAAACAGGGAAGATTCCAAATATATATATGATATGTAAGACCTTTAATACATTAAAACACTATTACTGAAAACCAACAATGTAAATAGGTAAATAAAATTAACATTATAAAATTGGGGATGATAAGTAAGAGGATCATAGAAAATAATATATATTTGAGTCCCCAAATTGGAGGAAATAATATTTTTAATGAAAACAATTGATAGGTATGAAATGATTCCAAATAAATAATGGGAGTAATTCCTACCAATGTTATGACTTTAGTTTAAAAATATATATTATCAAATGAGTGTTTATTGATGTTGAAAACAAATTTCACAATAATATAATATCAAATAAAATTTAAAATTTGTGAATATTAGTATTACATAAATATTTAATGTGATATTCATATAAGGAATACTATGACCAAATGAGAGGGAAATTTAGTCGGTGAAACCCTTATAAAATTAGTAACATTGTTATAAAATTCTTTGGAAAGATATAATTTAAAAATGAAACAATAAAAAATATATTAATAATGAGAGGATCATGAAAAAAATACTATATGGGTATTATATAAACCATAAATATGAAAAATATGTGTACAATAAAAATTATTTTTCTTGAAGTTAAATTTCATATAATAATCCCTTAACATAGACCGGATTTTTTCGGAATACACATCTAATATCTAAAAGAATAATATTAATATTATTACATACCTTTATAACTACCATATTTATATGTGTTTAATAGAATAAAAAAAATTATTATCTAATTTTATTTATTTATTCTTGAATAATTTCTTATGTTTTCATGAAAATTGAATTGGTGTCGACTAATTTTGGTAAAATTAGATATCCCAAATAATATTTAAATACTATGTTCAATAATAAATATATCCATTTTAAAACTAAAAAACTAATATTCCATATTAACTAATAATCATGTTAGAATATAAGTTCCCATGATATTCCATCATAGTGTTTTATAACATTGTTCAAGTAGGTGGTTAGACCTACCCAAACATGGACATACCATGATTTGATGGGTGATTATGGTTCAGAAACTACTTATTTTGAGGAAAATCATTTCAAAATAAATATAATGATATTATTTAAATATTTTTATGTTGTTAATAATATTTTAGGTTATTTGGATAGTGAATTAAAATAATCATTAAAATTAGAAAATGTTATTTGGTAGAGGTAGTAGTCCAAACAACACACAATTAATAGTCCCATTTCTCAAAGAATTAAAGGGAATAAATGTAAGTTATAATTTTCCCTTACTAATAATAATACTTTTTTTATATATTTCATATTTATTATTTAGTTACATTTTCATATCCAATTATGAGAGGTAGTGGTTAATAACAGAAGACGTCAGTTGGTTGAGGCAGAATTCTGTAAAGCACATGATCAACATTTTTTTATAAGACTATGTGAAGGTATAAATAATATTTTTGACATTAATATAACTAACCAAAATTACTATTCTGATTATGAAGTAATTTATTTACTATGTTTATGGTAGATTCGGAGGGTAATTATTATAATGAAAGGATAAGGGTTAAGTAATTTTCACTTTGGGACCTTGAACTCTCTCCTGAATGTCTCCTCAGAAATGAATGTATTATGATAAATTATGGTTACCATTATATTTTTCTATGTAAGAACCTGGATTATCTTTTCAGGTATGTTTTTCTTTTTCAGGTGTATTTTAGAAAAAGTGGAGTTTCTGGAAATTTCTTAAGTACAGGTCGTGTACTTTATAAGTACATGCCCTGTACTCAGTTAACATGGGTAGCCATGGGATGGCCATGTAACAGTCATGCACACGGCCATGTGTGGTGACCCGAAGACGACTACTGTGGGGGCCAGTTATGGAGAGTACACGCAGTGTACTTATAAAGTAAAAGTCATGTAATTTATTTTTATTTCATTAATCAGACTGGGGTCACATCTATTTGGAATAAAGCTTTTCTTCTTCGCCTTCTTCATCCAAGAGAGTCTGTATGTCCTGGATCTTCACTGATCCCTTAATCGAGCGTTCGTTCTCTAAATCGAACTCCATCGGTTGCACTGGAATTGACTCGATGACTTCTCTCTTATTCAAGGACATTGTTTCCAGATTCCTCCTCTTTCAAGAGTTGTCCTCAGTTGATTGTTTTTAGAATCTTTGTAGATCCGCGGTGTTCTTGGGCGATTCAAGGCTTTAGGTTCACATATAAAAATCCTAAAAAACTGATGTAGGTGGTTTGTGCCTTCTGGTAAATAGTGTTTGAGAGATATTTGCAAAAAGAGCCCAATTCCGTTGTACGTGTTATTGGTCGTTTATGGTGCTAACCCTTTTTGTTGTCTGTTATGCCTAGTTTGATTGGATATATGTTAATTGTTGATGTTTAGGTTATCTTTCCTAGGTTTTGGTTGTTTTGCCTATGTTTTCTTGTTTTGACCGTTTGGTGTTGCTTAGCCTGTTAAGATGCTTTGTTCTTTTCTCATGCCTTATATTGTAGGATGGAGTTATTATTGATATCTAACATGATATGAAGTGTTGTATATTGTTTAGACATGTAGTATTATATGTTTACTTTGGCTTCATATTATCATTTTTGTACAATTGTTTTACATGGGTGTGCGGGAACCTGGAGTAGTGAGACCATAGGGGAAACTGTCAATGAGTGATTTCCCAGAGTGTCTATTATAATTATCACATAGTGATACCATATGGGGGATTCACGTTGAGTTCTCCCTCAGAGTGTTTATAGTTATGTTATGAGACCACAGAAGGAATTGACATTGAGTGCTTCCTGAGAGTGTCTGTAGTTACCGTGAAAATACTATAGGGGGAATTGATGGTGAGTGCTTCCTCAGAGATACTTTATTCACAATTGACTGTTGGTGGAATTGACGGTGAGTGCTTCCTCCGAGAGTCTTTTATATATATTTACTTGTATTGTAAACCAGAGGGGTTAGGCTGTGATAAATACCCAGAGGGTTTCATCGATTTGTTTTTGATGATTAAGTACATAAAAGTAATGTTTGTAAATGGAACTATAGAACTGTTTACTTGTGAGGACATCCTTGTTTACTGCTTCCTTTTTCGTATTACCTACCATATATATTCACTGACTGCTTGTCACATATCTTTTGGTGGTTTCCTACTGAGATTAGTCTCACACCCTGTTTGGGTCATTCAATGGGGCCTAAATAGATTATATTGTTGTTGGTATATATAAGGGCAATCACCCTTCTACTTCAAGTAACAGATTGCTGAGGAGCTGGAGATAATGGGACCAAGATGAGGTTTGCAATGCTATTGGAGATTTTATGTTTTCTTTTGTACTTTGGTTTGTTACTATTTTCCAGCATTGCGACTTGTTCGGATGCTTTCTTTGACATATGTATCATGCATAATTTATAAATATGGGATTAAGTTGTATATTACTTATGATGTTCACTTATTTCATATTTTACTGCTTCTTTTATTTCTATCTATTTACATTCGACGTGTTACTCTGCCAATGAGGGCATAGTTCCCCCACTATCACATGCAAGGCCCTTGCTTCTAGTCAGCAACCTCTAGCGTTTGGGGAAATGCGCTTGAGGCCAAATGGCCAACTGGGGACGGGGCACCTCTGGGTGGCTTTTGGAACTGGGACGTTACAAAGTGGTATCAAAGGAGATTTCTTTCTTCTTGACTTACTATTTGGATCCTATAGCTAGGGATATGAATGAATATGTACTTGGTAATAAGTCATTCTCAGGGGTAGCTAACACCTGTATAGGGAAAATCCAATCTACCGTGGTTATTTTAATTTTTTTCTGGTTTTCCAATTTTACATTTGATTGGATTTCACCATTGGGTGACTCACATGTTTTGTGTGTTTATTATTGATGTTATTTAAGGTTCTACTTCTATTGAAACCTGATCTTATGAGGGTATTCCACATCATGCATCATATAGGAACTTGTTAGATATCACATGTCATGCATTCTTACCACACCATTTATGTTGAATTAGTGATTGCATGTTGTGGTGATAGGTGTGGTTCTAGATATGCATGCTGTTGTGAAAGATTATTTAATAATAATACGTTCTATTTTAATGGGTATTAAATTGTGAAAGGTTTTGTTTGAATTAATTCCAAACATTACTTCATGAGGTGTTATGGGCCCGCATGGATCCGAATTTGGTGGATCGTTACCTTATTTTCCTTGTATATAACATCTATAAGATTCTATGCTTTGATTTGCAAGGAGTATGGGCCCTCACGGATCAGAATTTGGCACTTATGTTTTCAATTTGTGTTTTCTGGGATCCAGAGTAGTTTCGGAGGCTTACTGTCTATAAATCCTCAGAATACATAGCGTGTAATGATGAATACATGCTATGTGTCCAATTCGGGGAGGAACTGTTTTTCTTAAGTACACACCCTGTACTGTATGTACATGTCGTGTAGTCTCTAACCGTGTTACTCACTATGTTAGAAGAAACACAGAGTTGGGAAATCGTGGTGGGAGACACCGTGTACCAGATGTATAGACTGAGTGGTGTAGACCATGTGTCCACCCGTGTAACTAATGACACAGATGGATAAATCATATTTATTCATGTTGTGTCATGTTTGAACATGACATGTGGTGTAACCCAAGTATCCGGCTGTGAATCGAACCACACAAGTCAGTGAAATTCTTAAAGTAATCGTCATTTCCATCTGGAACATGCCATGTAGAATGAACTGTGTAACGAGACATGTGACTAACAACATGGGCTGGTGAAGTTCATCTAGTGCATGTCATGTCTAGATTTAACAAGTCTTGTAGTCTTGTTCTAGTAGAACCGTGTGGCTTTTCCATGTAAGAGAACACTAGACAGGGAAGAGGATTCAAGTACATGACATGTGTTAGGATAAAAAACCATGTGTATGGGGTGTAACCCAACCAGTTTTTGCAGAAGTACATGCCCATGTGAAGTCTTAAGGGAACACGTCGTGTAGGCATTATACACGTCGTGTATACATGTTTTAAAAAATATGAATGATTTATTCCTCATGTTCCCTTCATACGCTTCTAGTTTTTAGTCCATGATAATCATAATCAATGTTGTGCACTTGACCATGTAGAGTCATTCCACTGAGACGTCCTCTATTTGTCCACCAGTTACTGGGCATTGATCCGATGCCGGACATGGCTGATCAGGGACTACCACCAGATCCTCCAATTGTGCCAATCTTGGATGCACCCATTATTTTAGATACAGGTGCACATGCATAGTTTAGAGAGGGATTTATGAGGATGATGCAGGCCTTTCAGGGAGCAACACCTCCTGCCCCGTAGATGGCATAATTGACGCATGTTTTCCAGCAGCAGCAGCCTCCCACTTTCTTAGGGGATGGAGGACCCCAGGCTGTAGAGTCATGCCTAGAATCCATGCTAACGATATTTGAGCATCTGGAGACACCTTCAGAGAGGTGGTTCGAGCTCCCTCCTTATAATATTAGAGACTCTTCCAAGAGATATTGGGATTCTATCACACTGGCGGGACACTTGCAGGTTATGGCATGTGATGAGTTTTAGCGTAAATTTTACAACTACTTCTATCTGGAGACATGGAGGGCCGGTCGAGCCTGAGAGTTCATGAGTCTATAGTAGGGTAATATTTTAGTCATGGAGTATTTTTCTCTCATCATAGAGCTACAATAATTGACACCCTTTCTAGGGGGAGATGAGTTATTCCTGGAATAGAAGTTTGAGTATGGTCTCTGGAAGGAGATTCGGGATCAGGTGAACATCTTCAGGTTGACTTTCTTCATATCAATAGTCAACCAGTCACTAATCACGGAACGTAATCTGAGAGATTATGGAGCTATGATCTAGAGAGGTTCCGCACGCAGAGTCTGTGCATCTATGGCTGATCGTAGGAATCACTGCTGGGAGACAACACATGGACATACAAGTAGGTGGGATGCACCTTCAGGTAGCCAGGTGGTAGGCTACCAGTGTGGAAAGGTTGGGCATATGAGGCCACATTTCCCGAGGGACCTAGTGGAGTGTCGATCTTACGGCATGATGGGTCATATCTAGAACTTCTACCATATATTATCACCAAGAGCTGGTGACAAGGGTTCTTTTATGACTCTTCTTTCAAGAGTAGCACCACAAGATACTCCTCAGTCAGGGAACTGGAGTTATTCTGGCCGTTTAGGCTAAGGTGGAGGTAATGGTCACGGTATCTAGTTTCCAGGAATTCAGCACCAATAGGTTGGATCTGCTCAGAGTGGTCAGGAAGGGTCACTGGGCCGCAGTACATGCTGGACTTTTACAGTGGAGCAAACCCTACAAGTGTAGGATCTCGGACCCTCTACGATTCAAGGTATGATTCTTGTTGCCTCCGTATTGGATTCTTCTCTTTTAGATAAAGGGGCTTCCCATAGATTTATATTTGTTGCTGTTTTGGAGAGCCTTGGGCTCTCTATCTTTTATTTTTCTTATATCTTAAAGCTAGACAATCTGTTGGGGTCTAGAATGACTAGTTTACATTAGTGTAAGTAGTTCCCTCTAGAGGTTCGTGGGTGTCACTTCTCATGGGTCCTATATTTATTGGAGATGACAGGTTATGATGTCATTCTCAGAATGGACTAGTTAGTACCCTTTCAGGCTTTTGTCAATTTCTATCATCGTAGGGTGAGTTTCACATCACCGAAGGGCAGATCATTTCTTCAGAAGGGAGAATGGGATGTCCAGGCAAGCAGATCAGGACCCGAGCATCCTGGGTTAGGAGGAGTTATAGCCCAGATTCCTAGTCTATATCTGGATGACTAGGGGACTTCACAGAATGACTTCCCTCTAATGGTGGATCATTTCAAGGACGTCATTCTAGAGGACTTTTCAGGTTTTCCTCTAGTGCGTGAGGTATAATTTTCTATTGATCTTGTTCTAGGAGCGACACTGGTGTCCATTCCTCCTTATATGATAGCTACACCAAAGTTACATGATCTCAAGAAGTAGTTAGAGGAGTTTCAAGAAAAGGGTTTTATCTGACCATGTACATATCCTTGGAGTTTTACTGTCCTATTTGTGAAGAAGGTGGATGGTACCCTCAGACATTATGTGGATTATCGGTAGGTGAACCAGTTGACGGTCAAGAACCGATATCCCTTGTCGAGGATTGGTGATCTCTTTGACCAGCTTAGAGGAGCTCAGGTGTCCTCAAAGATTGACTTGAGATCATGTTTCCATCAGTTGTGCATTAGACCATCATATGTACCTCATATAGCCTTCCAGTGGAGGTACAGACTATACGAGTACGTGGTTATGTCGTTCGATCTCAAAAACGCCCATGCAGTCTTCATGGAACTGATGAACCGAGTGTTCCATCCATATATGGATTATTTTGTGGTAGTCTTTATGGATGATATCTTTGTGTACTCTCACACTCGACACGACCATGCGACCCATCTTGAAATAATTTTTGAGTACACTAAGAGAGAATTAGTTATATGCTAAGATATCAAAATGCCACTTTTGGATGGATCAGATTCACTTCATGGGTCATGTTATATCAAAGAAAAGAGTATTAGTAGACCCATAGAATGTGAGAGTAGTAGTTTCTTGGGAGTAGATGAAGAACTTCGTTGAGTTGTGAAGTATTCTAGGTCTGTATGGATACTATAGACATTTCATACGGGTCTTTTCATGCTTAACAGAACCACTGACGGGTTGAACTAAGGAGGGAGAGAAGTTCATAAGGTCGGATTCTTGTGAGTCAGCCTTTCAGGAGTTAAAAAGAAGGTTGACTTCAACACCAATACTAGTATTTTCAAATCCGGGCAAGAGCAATACTATTTACTATTACTCTTCAGGTATTGTTCTGGGAGTTGTTCTTGTGCAGGGGGAAGGAGTCATTGCATACGGGTCTTAGTTGTTGAGGCCACATGAGAGGAATTACCCAAAGGATAATATCTAGTTGGCTACTATTGTCCATGATTTACGTTTTTGGTGACACTATCTTTGTGAAGAGAATTTTATGGTTTTCACCGACCTCAAAATTCTCAAGAACATCTTCACTCAGCACGAGTTGAATTTGAGACAATGAAGGTGGGTTGAGTACCTTTAGTCTTTTAACTCTGATCTTTCCTACATGACAGGGAAGGACAATACAGTGGATGATGCACTGAGTAGGAGGACTCAGATATAGGCTGCTCAGAAGGACATCAGTGAGTGGCATATTATGGCTCAATTCTATGAGATGAATTTGGAGGTGCACGACATACAGGGGAAAACGTTCCTTTCTTTTGTAGATGTTACCTCTACTCTTCTTAATCGAGTGTGAATGAGGCAACTATCAGATTCAGAAGGTCTAGTCCTACGGAAAGCGTGTCAGGAGAGGACCCTATTCTTGGATGGACCATAGACAAGGATGAGATCTTGCATTTCCATGGGCGTGTACCGTTGTCAGCAGACATACGCAAGAAGATGATGTGGGACATTCATTCCTTAGTTTGGGCAGTTCATCCTTGTATCACAAAGATGTATCGGGATCTACACCGTCAGTATTGGTGGCCAGGTATGAATGGAGATGCTGCTAGTTTCTTCAAGAGGTGTTACACTTGTCAGCCAGTGAAGGCAGAGTATCAGCTACCATCATTGTTTTTGCAACAGTTATCCATACCTGAGTAGAAGTGAAATGATGTCGCGATAAATTTTGTGACAGGTTTTCCGAGGTCTCCTCGAGGTAATGATGTAGTTTGGGTTGTCATTGAAAGACTCAAAAAGGTTTCTCACTTCTTTCTAATCAAGGAATCTTTTAGTGTTGATGAGCTAGGAAGGTTGTTGATCGAAGAGATTTTACGTTTACATGGGGTTCTGAACTCTATTTTCTCGGATAGGGACACACGTTTTACTTATCTAGTTTGGAAGGGGCTACAGAAGTACCTGGGTACACAGGTACATTAGGGTATATCTTACCACCCCCAGGCAGATGGCTAGTTTGAGAATACAATTTAGGTGTTTGAGGACATGCTTCGAGCATGCATCCTGGATTTTAGAGGTTCTTGGGAGGAACACATACCTCTTTTGGAGTTTTTATAAAACAATAGATTTCATGAAACTATTCATATGGAACCTTATGAGGCTTGGTATGGTAGGCCATTTCGATCACCCATATGTTAGTTGGAGGTAGGAGAGACAACTATGCTAGGACATCTTCTTGTCCATGAGACCACAAAGTAGATAGAGTTGATTTAGAGGAGGATGCCTACTGTACAGCCATGATAGAAGTCTTATGTTGATTGACGGAGATGACCTCAAGAGTTCAAGGTTAGAGATCAGGTTTTCCTGCGTGTCACACCGAGGTTGGGACCTAGAAGGATTAGGATACAGGTAAGCTTTTACGGAGGTACTTTGGGAAGTTTGAGGTTTTAGAGAGAGTTGGGCCGGTTGCCTATCAGTTTCAGTAACCTTAGAGGTACCAGGCTATACACGATGTCTTCCACGTTTCTCGGCTTTGATGTTACTTCTCAAACCAGTCTCATACCTTTCAAACTGAGGAGTATGAGCTCGATGTGGATATATCTTTCGAGGAGTGTTTTATCCGGATTTTTTATCGAAGTGCGAAGGTTCTCCATGATCGGTCTATTCCTCTAGTATGAGTGCTATAGCAGCATGGGAGAATACATGAGGAGACTTGGGAGAGGGTGGCCGATGTAAAATCAGAGTGGCCAGAGCTGTTTGAGGACTCTTCTTCTATGCTGCCTTCATAAGGAAATTTAGGGACAAATTTCTTTAAGTGGGGAAGTTTGTAAGAACCCATATCATCTTTTTAGGTATATTATTATTTTTATGATGTTTTGGAGAAAAGGTGGAGTTTTTATAAATTTCATAAGTAAACTCTGTGTACATTATAATTGCATGCTGTGTACTCAGTTACTATGTGTACCCATGTGTTGGTCATGTAACAATCGTGCACACGACCAAGTGTGGTGACCTAGAGACCACCTAATGTGGTGGTAGGTTAAGGTGAGTAAAAGATGTGTACAAATAAAGTACATGTCGTGTACTTTATTTTTATTTCATTAAACTGACCATGGTCACATCTATTTAGAAGAAAGCTCTTATTCTTTGCCTTCTTCGTCCGAGTGCATCTGTATGTTGCATATCTTCACTGAGCCCCCAATCGAGTATATGTTCTCCCAATCAAACTCCATAGGTTGCATTGGAATCACATCAGTGAGTTCTCTATTATTCTAGGACTGCATTTCCTGATTCTCCCTCTTTCAAGAGGTATCCTCGGTGGAGTGTTTTTTTAGTTTTTTTATATCTACAGTGTATTTTGGCGATTCAAGACATGAGGTTCACATATAACGATCCTACAACACCGAGGTGGGTGGTTTGTTCCTTTCCATAGATAGTCTTTGAGTTATATGTGCAAAAGTTCCTAATATCCTTGAACGGTGTAATGCACGTTTATGGTGTTAACCCTTTTTGTTGCCATCTAGGACAAGTTGATTGGATAGAGGTTAATTATTGAGATTAGGGTTTTATTTTCTAAGATGTGGATGTTTTTTCCATTTTTTCTTGTTTTGAAAATTTGGTCTAGCTTTTCATGTTAGGATGATTTATTATTTTCCCATGCCTAGTATAGTAGGATGGAGTTGTTATTTATATCTGACATGATATGATGTGTTGCAGATTCTTTATCCAAATAATCCTCGATGTTTACTTTTCCTACAGATTATAGTTTGTGCATTATTTCTATACATGAGGCAGTGGGAACCTGATGTAGCGAGACCATATGGGAAAATCATGGTGAGGGATTTCCGAGAGTGTCTATTATAATTATCATGTTGCGAGACCATATGGGGGATTGAAGTTGAGTTCTCCTTCAGAGTGTCTACAGTTACATTATGAGACCACAAGAAGAATTGATGTTGAGTGCTTCCTCAGAGTGTTTGTAGTTATAGTTAAAATACTTTAGGGGGAATTGATAGAGAGTGCTTCCTCAACGAGTCCTTAATAACACTTGACTATAGAGGGAATTGATGGTTGGTGCTTCCTCAAAGAGTCTTTTGTATATAATTCTTTGTATTGTAAAACAGAGGGGTAAGAATATGAGAACTACCCAGAGGGTTTCTTGGATTTTTATTGGTTAATTAAATGATTAAATATAATGTTTGTAAATGGAACTGTAGGACTGTTTACTTTTTTATACTTCCTTTTTTTTCTACTTCCTTTCTCATATTACTTACCATATATATTCACTGACTATTAGGAATAGATTATTTGGAGGTTACCTACTAGGATTAGACACACACCCTATTTGGGAAATTCTTTTGGGCCCAAACAGATTATATTGTTTCATGTATAGATAAGGGAACACGCCCTTCTACATCAGGTACTTGATTGTTGAGGATTTGGAGAACATGGGACTAAGTCGAGGCTTGAGATGCTGTTGGGGATTTTCTTATTTTCTTTTGTACTTTGGTTTAATACTATTTTCCATCATTGTGACTCGTTTGGCTGCTATCCTAGACATATGTTTCATGCATCATTTATAAATATGGGCTTCATTTCATTATTACTTACGTTGTTCAATTATTTCATGTTTTACTGCTTCTGATATTACTATTTGTTTACATCTATTATGTTACACTGCCAATGAGGGCATAGTTTCCCTACTACCACACCCAAGGCCCGCACTACTAGTCGGCAGCCTATGACGTTTGGGGAAATGCGCTTGAGGCCACCTGACCAACTGGGGATGGGGGCCACTGGGTGGCTTCTGGGACCCGGACGTAACATGATATTAAAATGGAATTCATCGAGATGACAATTGGTTATTAGATTGATGGAATTTATAAGGCTTTGTTTAAATTTTAGATTCTATAAATTATACACATTTATAAGTGATGGGAAGTGAACATTTTTTAATGTAACATCATCATATTTTAAATGTAAATAGTATGCCACATCATGCTTAAACAAAAAACAAAACACTATTATGTGACATTTATAACATCGATGTTAAATTAAATGATAGGAATAAGAATAAATAATTTATCAAACAAATATAAAGGTCAAATTAAATTATAATTTAATGGAAAATTATTCTTTAATAATAATAAAAACATGTTACGGAATTCTAATCTTTATAAATACGTTATCTTCAAAAACAATTATTTGTTTTTGTGTACAAATATTATAATTAATTTCAAGATATTTTATAAAATATATTTTATAGAAAAAATTTAATAATTGAAATCAAAATATCAATTTTTTCCTATGTTTAATTTTTTTTAATTCTCTAAAAATGTTTAATTTTTGGTCAATAGTAAAATATACAGTTTTTACTAAATTTGATATTTTTCATGACATCATCATGAAATTTTTTAAATAAAAATTTATTAGAACTATTTACTAAATAAATAATGATATTATAAGAGTAATATTTTATCTACTTAATTTATATCATGTAAACTATATTTTTTTCATTCTTTTAGTGCCAAAATAGATCTTGCGCAACACTGAAAAAGCCAAAAGTGGTAACGTATATATAATAATTGATTGGTAAAAATTATTTTCCAGAATAATTTGTTAATTAGTATGTATAATTTATTTATTTTTTTAATTTATTATTTTAGTGTTATATAACATGAACATTATTCAAATTTTTGTGCAATGTTTGTACAGGGTAAGAAAAAGACAGATTAACTAATTAAATAAGTCTTTTGGACATATATATGGGTAAATGTTCTTAATGAATGAAAATAAATGATTTTTTTTGAACCTATGTAATTTAATTTTATGATATTAATTAATTTTTAATTTTTATAAATGATTTTATTGTCGTTAATTCTTATGAAATGTTGTGGTTGTACTTATGCATGTATAAGACACATAAAAAATGCATTTAATTAAAATTATAAGAATTATTAAATGAAAAAAATATTAGTTAAATATTAATCTATAATAATTTCTCAACCATTATCATTTTTGTATTTGAATTTGGGTCTTTTTGGACCATATAGAATTACATTAATACATTTATGGCATTTTATTCAAAAGTAAGTCAAGATGTTCACAATATACAGTTTAGTTTGTATTATATATTAATATGAGGATTTCAAGAATTTTATTTCAAAATATAATAGTACTTGGAAATATAATAATGTTATCTTATTCATTAGATTTTATTTTAATTTTTTGGGCAAATATATAATACCATGATGAATTTAACATTTATGATGCAATAATTATTTAATTAAGGAATAAATCAAATTAATTTTATTAAAAATAATAAAAATGTATAATTTGTTATTTTTTTAGTTAGTTATCTAACTATCTATATGACTATTATATGTATATGATATAATAAAAATCATTAATCAAATTTCCAACATTTTTTATGTGTTTAATGTCATATTTATGAAGTGTTTTTTTACAAATATTATTCTTCATGAAATAAATATTTTATTAAATTAATTATAAATCAAAATTTTTTTTGAAGAAGACCAAAATAATAATATTCTTTTTAAAATTTATTCCTAATTAATTTTTAGGCCTTTTTGGTTATCTTACAGACTAAAATAGATTTACTGCATTTTAATAATTTGAGTAATTCTTAAGTTACCCCTCACCTAACTTATAAAAGGAGGAACCTTCCATCACAAATAATCATCACCATGAGCCTTCTTTCTTGACTATACTCTATCAAATTCCCTTATACTCACCCCTTTACATATTATAGTGCTATTTTCCTCCAAAACAATACCTCTTCCAATATTCTTAATTTGGAGGAATTTTCAAGAAGTAAGATTACATTTCCTTCAATTTTAAATTTATTTTCACTTATAAGTTATGCTCGTATCCTATACAATGATTCACAACAAATATTATTTCATATATATATATTTATATATAACTTTGTTGTGTTTATGTCACATGCATCATAAAATCTCTCATCTACTCCTTTTATTCAAAAATAATGAAATCGTCATCCATTGTGAGTCAAGTCACTGCCTTGGTGGATGATGTGTTTTCATTTCCCCTTTACAAAAATCCTTCAATTTTTAAACTCATGTATAATTATTTAAAAAGAACTAAATTTTTATATCTACTCACTTTTGGAGTATATTTTATATTTTAAAATGAATTCCTTAATAAACCAGCAATGAAATCATGAAAAGAATGCACCCAAAAGAATGGAAATAACCAAATATTATTAATAAATTGGTATAAAATGTTATAAGAAGATAATATATGGTGTTATAAACATCATTTTAGTTCATTATTATTGTAAAAAAAATTAAATCCCTTATAAATGAGTTTTGAACATATTTAAAAAAATATGGACCCAAGGTAATGGACTCTTTAACAAAAACGCTATTTTATATGTTTTAAAAATTTATTCTTCCGAATAATTCCATTTTTAGTCTATCTTAAGAATGGTTTATAGGAAATTATATATAAATTTCTGAATGATTTAACTTCTCTTATTTGTTTTGAAAATAAATCTCCTTAATTTCTTATATAAGATACTTTCCTTTTAAAATATTTTTAAATGTATCTTTTTCGAAATTTATAAAAACAATTATATACGGATAAGCAGTTTCTTCTTATTTCATGATTATTTATTATTATAATGTTTTTATTATATGTTTTCAATTTTTTTAATTATGTTATTTCATTATTATGTGTGCATCTTGTATATTCTTTAGTTTATTTTTTTGTAAAATGGTATTCTAAAATTAGAATGTGTTTTGATGAAGGGGATAAATGAGTTATCAAGAGTTTTTATCATGATATGATCCTTATAGATTTTTATTATGATTTTATCTCTTTATAGATCAATATATTATGGGATGGGCCCTATTATAGCTAAGGATATGTTGGTTTGAGTGCATTATAGCTCTTGATATGACGGCCTGAGCCCCATTATAGCTTAGTGTATGTTAGGTTGATCCCATTATATCTCAAGATATAACGAGTGAGCATCATTATATATAATAAATTCATTGGGTAATAAGGATATGGAATTTTACTATAAGGTTATTCAATTTTTACATGTCATGTTAGAGTGATATAGTAATGATGTTCCAAAAAAACTGCCTGATTTTTCATTGCATTTTTATGGGATTTCAAAAAATGGATTTTTAATGGGCTATCAGGTTTTCACTGGACTAATAGTTTTTTTATTTTTTTATGCCCCTTACTGAGTTTTTTTTCACATCCCATATTTTTAAATTTTCTTCATAGGTTATAAGGATGTGTGGGGTAAATACGGAAGTCATGTAAAATGTTATGAATATTTTTCAAATAAATATTGTTTTATTTTAAAAGTTTTATGTTTTTGAAAAAATTGATATTGTTTTTGTAGTATCCACTATGTATATGTATGGGATGTTATGTATATATTATTTCCTAATTCACTAAATATCTAAACCTCAAAAAAGATCCTTAATGTGAAAGAAATAATGTCCTGACTAAAACTCAAGATTATGTAAGTTTTTTCGAATGTGTCCTTATAGTTGGTCTTAGAAGATGGTTAAGATAACTTTAGAGGTTATGACATTATTTAAACATAAGATAAACATAATTGTTAACAACATGGGTTATTAAAGTATGGAAACTTTTGTATGTTTATGGTAATTTCGTTAGATTGGATAAAAACCTAAATCAACTGAAATATAAGGGGTTTTATGGGTTGGGGTGTTATAAAAATTTTATGTTATTATCTTTACCCTGTATTTTATTTTTTTCATTTAATAATTAATTTTATGTTTAATTGATTCTATTTGTACATATTAAGGATTGATTTTCAGGATGGGAGGAAAGGGGTATTAGATAACCTTCTTTATAAATCCACAATGATTTTATTATCACTATTATTGAAACAGCATGTTCAAATGATTTTGATAGCTACATGAGTATTCAAACCTCTTGTAAGAAATCTTTTTAGTTATCCAACAACTACTCATTTATACAATGATTTTATGGGACATGGTATATTTTTCACATGATTTATGGATCTCAACTCTTCTGACTCTAGTGAAAATTGAAGTACTGAAATTGGTGTGAACGTTTTTTTAAAAGTAGCAAAACATAATAAAAGAGAAAGAGAACATTAAGAAGATCATGAAATGTTGATTCAAGCTATGAATTATTTTTATTATCCATAATTTATTAGACACTATTTTATTCATATGTATTAATCATGATCATATAATTCAATTATTTGATTTTGAAGAATGATGTATTAATAAATAAAATGAAAATTCATAGTTAATGGATTATGATGAATGTTGAATGACTATGATTTCTACATATAAAGGATTCATAATTTATTGTTGACATAATGATGATGAAATATTTAAAAGTAATATAACTCTTTTTTTATGTGAATACTATAACTTTTTTTACTGATATTGACTTATTTTTAATCTTTAAGTTCTCAGGTGATGAAAAAATTATTTCAGGAAGAACTTATCTTTTGTTTTGTGAACATAATATTAAAATTATTTATAACATTATGGTTTTTAGGATATTTAATTTTTAGGTAATTAAGGGTCGTTGTAATATGGGAACATATGATTTTTCATAATTTTATATAGTGGGAAATGTTTTTTTGGGTGATCATCACTATAATTATTGTAATCAATAAAGGACTAAGGTAAATAGAATTCCATGATTTTTTATTCGAGGAATAAAGGTAAATTTTATTTTAGGGGAAAATATGATTTTATTATGGAATTATGATGATGAGTATCATGTTTTGGAGATTATATGATCTAGTGATATACTTTTTGTAGTGAGATTCTAAGGTTCATTAATGTTATTTGGTGATAAATGGTAATACTATGTTGGATGTCTACATAATCGAATCCTTATGATTTTTGGTTTTAGTGATCATTTAGAATTTATTTTATGAAATGTTTATCATAGTTATTTGAGAAATGGTCAATATTAAACATTTAGATTAATTTTTGAATTTTAGAGTATATTTAAATTTGGTAAATATAATATCTTATCCTAACCAATTTGGTTTTGGATAATCCATAATGATAAAAAGAATAATTTTTTCCGTTTTAATAGTTTATATAACAATACTAGTTAATTATAGTGCTTCAATAATTAATGAATAACTGTCATAATTTGAAATAAACGATTCGTTGGTCTGGGAAAATTTATTTAAGGATGAAACTCTATATTTCAAGTAATTATTTATCCTTATGTTCTTATTATATATGTTAATAAATTACCTCAACTCTAGTAAAATAAAGGGATATGGAAATAAAATAAATTATCCATTTACTTTTCTTACTGATAAATTAATTGCATTTTATCCCGTCATTGATTTATGGTTTATTATAGTTAACATCACAATAATAATATTCTATATAACTATCTATCAGATATTCATAGTTAGATTTCTCTTCAAAGTCCATGTTTTCATACATGGAATCCTAGTATGTGTTTTCTCATGTGACCATCATATTGTAATTTCGTTGTTTTAAAGTAGAGGCTTTATTAATACTTTTTCTTATATGGATTTTCAAAATAAAGTATTTTTATTAGTCAAACCCTATTTAACAATCCCAATATTGAATTGAGAGGACACAATTCAGTTAAGTATGTTGGGATAATGTGGCATCCAGAGATTTTAAAAGTAAACAGTATTCTCATCATTCTCAAACAAACAACTAAATACTATTATGTGACCTTTATAACCTAGCATTTAAATTGACATATATAAATAGGAATAAATATTTCATAAAATAAATATAAATTTATCTATCAATTATAATGTAACTAAATGTTATTATTAAATAGTAAAACAATTTTTGGAAAAAGCATTTTAATTTGAACAAATACGTTTTCCTCAAAAAAATGAGTTTTTATTGCATTTTATGTAAAAAAAATATTATTAATTTCTGGAGATTTTAGAAAATATATATTCTAAAAAAATAATTCAATATTTTTAATAAGAATATCAAAAGTAGCATATGGAGGTGTTTTTAGAATTTTCTGAAAAACCTTAATTTTTGGTGAATAGTAAAAAATATAATTTTTTATAAAATACTATACTTTTTTTGACATTGTCAAAAAATTATTATAATATAAATTTTTTTCAAACTATATAACAATAAATAATAATATTATAATATAAATATTTTATAGAATTAATTTCGAAAATGAAAATTATATTTTTTCATGATAGGTATAACGATTATTGCTTGCGCCGATGCAGTATCTGCACAACGCTGAAAAAGACAAAATTGGTAAATTATATATAATAATTGAGTGAAGAAAATTATTTTTTTGACTTATTTATTAATTATTTTTTATTATTGAGATTCTCCGTAGTTAAATTATAATTTTGGAGTTATATAGTATGAATCTTATCCAAATTTTGGTGTAATGCTTGTGTGAGGCAAGAGAACACAAATTAACTAATTATGGAAGTGTTTTGACAAAGATATGATTAAATGTTCATAGTGAATGAATATAAATGGTTTTTTAACCTAAGAAAAGTATATTATTGGTATTAATTCAATTTTAATTTTTATATATGAAATAATTGTCATTAATGCTTTTGAAATTATGATGTAGTGCTTGTGAAAACATAAGAAAAATAAATAAAATGTTTTTATTAAAAATTATAATAATTATTAACTGACCCAATTTTTTTTAAAATCTTATTATATAATAAATTTAGGAAAATTACCATGTTTGGATTCTAATGAGGGATATTTGGGACCCACAATAATTTCATTAATACATTTGTGATATTTTATTCAAAAGCATGTCAAGTTGTTCATATTATATACCTTAGATTGTTTAAATATATAAAATTAGGTTTTCCAAAAAAAATTGAATAGAATCATCATTGAAAATATAATTTAATTATATTATTTATTAAATTTTATTTTTAATTTTGGGGAAAAAAAATAAATACCATAATGGCTAGAATATTTATGATGTAGTAATTATTAAATTAATGAATAAATAAAATTATTGGTGTTAAATATAATAAAATAAATATAATTTTACATTATTATGTTTATTGGAGAATTAAATATATGAATATTATATTTATATGATATAAATAAAAAACTATTTTAATTTTCAACATTTTTTATGTGTTTAAAGTCGAAATTATGAATATATATATTCTTTGACAAAATATATTATTCATCAATTAAATATTTTATTAAATTATTTAAAAATATAAAAATTACGGAACAAGGGTGAAAATGATAATATTTATTTGAAAATGTAATCCCCATTTTTTAGCACTTTTTGGATATCTCAAACCGAATAATAGATTTATTATTTTTTAATAATATGAGTAATTCCTAAGTCACCCCTGACATCACATATAAAAGGAGTCTCCTTCCATCACAAATATTCATCACCATGAGACTTCTTGATCAACTACATAATGAAAAATTCCATTATCCTCATCCCTTTCCACATTCTAGTGCTCCTGATGTCACTAAAATATCATTTCCCAGAGCCTTATGGAGGAGGAATTTTCAAGAAGTAAGATTCATTTTCCTTCTCTTTTAAATTCCCTTTCACTTCTACCTTATCCGCACATCTTATCAAATGATTCAAGAAAAAAAACATATCATAAAAATACTATTATTATTTTTGACGATATATGTAACATAAAATCTCTCATCTAATTATTTTATTTTTAAACTGCTAAATAATCGTTTGTGGTGTGTCAAGTGGCTGCCTTTGTGGATGATTTGTTTTTGTTTCCCATTTACTGAAATCTATAGATGTTTAAATTTAGATATAATAATTTAAAATGACCTAAATATATATATATATACACTCAATACTAGATTATTATATATATTTTAAATGGAATTTTATAACAATCTATCCTTGGAAATCATGAAAATAATGCACCTGAAACAGTGGAAATAACACAATATTATTATTAAATGTCTGGAAAATGTTATAATAAGATAATGTACGGTTTTATAAGCATGATTTTAGTTTTTCTAATAAATTAATTACACTATTAGGACTATTATATAGTATTTTTGAAAATAATTTAAGAAAGTAAAGCCCGAGGTAACGAAATCTTTAATAAAATCATTATTTTAAATGTTTTAATTATTTGGTCTTCCAAATAATTCTATTGTATGTATATGTCTTAAAAATGGTTTTTAGGAAGGCATATATATGTTATTAATTTTTTAATTTCTCTTTTTTGTTTTGAAAATGGATCATTTCAATGCATTATGTGACATACTTTCTTTTTAAAATCTTTTTAAATATCTCTTTTACGAAAATCAAAAAGATTGTTTTTCTTATACATCATGAGTAGTTTCTCCAAATTTAACGAATATTTATTATTATAATTTTTTATTATATGTTTTTAATTTTATTTTTTAATAATATTATTTCATAATTATGTGTACTGATTTTATATTTTAAATGTGATTTTTATGAGAAAATTGTATTTTTAAATCAAAATGTGTTGTGATCAAATGTTTAAATTAGTTATCAAGAGTTTTAATGATGATATTTTATTTGAGAATTGTTTATTATGGGTTGTTCCCATTATAGCTCATGATATTATGTTATGTGACCCATTATAGCTCATGATATGTTGGTTTGGTCCAATTATATCTAAATATATGATGGGTTGATCCCCATTATAGCACAAGATATGTTGGGTTGAGGCCTTTATAGCTCATGATATGATGGGTGATTCCCATTATATCTCTATAATGAATTGGTGCTCTGGATATAGAATTTTACTTTATGGTTATCCCTTTTTCATTTTTGTATGTAATAGTGTTATGGTAATGATGTCCTAAGGAAACTACATGATTTTTCTATGCATGTTTACGAGTTTTCATGAAAATAGTTTTTAATGGGTCTCCATGTTTTCATGAAACTAATGGTTTTTCTTTATTTATGTCACTTACTGATATTTTTTGTGCTCATCCCAAGGTTTTAAATTTTTTTCATATCTTATAAGGATGTGTAAGTTAAATAATGAAGTCAAGTTAAATGTTTTGAATATTTTTCAATCAAATCTTGTTTAATTTTATATTTTTTTTCAATAAATGGATAATGTTTTTCTAATATCCACTTTGAATAAATATGGCATGCCAGACCACATTCTTGAGAACGTAAAATTAAATGTTTATTTTTTATTAGAATTTCTTCTGTATAGTAGGAACCGTAGGTCATCTCTTGAGGGAGGCTTAGATCATTTATTAAAAAATTATGGTCTTTATTATTAAAATTAATGGTGAATGGGGTTTTGAAAAACATTGGATTTGACGATTAATGATGACAATAGAAAAAGAAATGTGATAAAACCAAGAATAAATGAACAAGATTAATTAAGTGTGATCAACCTGGGGAAATATCATGACTCTCATCACTTACTGCATCAAGAGATAGGGTTATGATCTTTTAATCCCTGGTTCGTAAAATTTATAAATATAATAATACAGAGTTTATACTAGGATACCTTCTATGGTTTAGTCGAAAACAAAAAATGATTCACTGGTTACAACCGATGTTTGTGTAATTTGTGTTAAACTTCATAACTGAAACTCACCAGGCCAACACACAAGGAACACGATGTGCTATTTAGGTTAGTATTTAATTTCTTTGTTATACCATGAATTAAATTTACATGGCATTTATAGTGTTTATGAGAGTTAAATTGATCAATATAAACCACACAAACACTACAATTAAAAGATGATGTAACAAATGGTGAATGGTGAGTGAAACATCTCCTGAAAGGGTACCCCCCAAACATGACAATATGAGTTAAGAATGAAATAACATTACAACGTTGTGTGTGGTTTTCATCATCAAAGTTATATCCCATAGATATGTGGATATGATCACAAACGTTAATCCCATTTTTATTCAAGTATTTTTTGTATCTAAAAAATAGTGGACATGTTTTCATGGTCTTCAATGCAGTTTGGCCCATTTTCCGTCAAAATATTTGTGGGCTCTCTGAGTTCCCCCCACCATCAATGAAATCATCAAATAAAGTGAAATTTACCTTTTAAAAAGTAAAAATAAAAAAATTATTTAATTAATCATAAAGTATAATTTGTGATTATAATTTTAATTTTTAATAAAAAACCAGTTTAAAAAGTGGTGTAAGGGTATAAATGGATACTGAATCATGGTGCGATCCCACCCCCACACCTAAAAATTTTCACTCATAGTAAAATTGTTAGAACATAGTCAATTTTCAATCCTAAATAAAAGGTGGCAGAACCTCTAAGATTATTCTTAAATGAAATTAATCATGCCTAGATTATGAAATAAATTTTTCTATCATTTTTTCTCTCTTACATTTTAATTTGTTAAACATCATTTTTTCACCCATGCAATATGTCACAACCACCATCACATAGAAATTTTCCTTTGTCACTCAAGGAACATATAAATGTAGAGTTATGATCTTTTCACAGAGATCATGTGATCTTACGATATTCATATCATGATTCTACATTCTCTACTAGAAGAAACTAGTTTTTTATTCAAGAGGACTTTCAATAGGTTGTTCTAAGTATCAAGGGTACGTATGAATTATTTTTTAAAAATATGAGGCATAATATTTGTGTTTTAATCTCTGTTGTACAAAACATGTCAAATTAAGCAATTGTTCACAATGAATATACACACTCAACCCATTAGAATGTGTATCACTTCCAACTGACTATTCTCGTTGTCTATTTGTGTGGGTCACAGCTTGTTAGTGGATCATAATGAAAAAGCGGCCACATTTCTCCATTTTTTCCTTTTTGTTATGTTTTTTTAATGTACAAAACTGTATTTGTTTTATAATTTTCATTGGAGATAATGAGGGAAACAGGTGTAAAATAGTGATACAATATGTAATGTATACCGACTACCTAAGGAAAACATAGTCACCCATTCTATCAACCCATAACAAAGATTCTTTCTCAATATATCACATGGAAACACCCTCACCCTCACACTTTCAAAAAGTAAAACAGGAATGTACACAAGAAATGGGTAGGTTGGGATAAATTAACTTGTACTATGGCTAGCTAATAATAATTTCACGCTCTATATGGCTTAAGAATAGTTAAATGTAATTCTGGCCAAAATAGAGGTCAATTTTACAAATGGATTTTCAATTTAGTATTGCATATATCATGAATATAGAACACTTGAATCTTATAGCTTCAAACAGAATCAAGAAACGTTCTAGTCTCTCTAATCGACCTAAGAATCTCAATAATGTTATTAAAAGGAAGAATATTTAATAAAGGGATTATAATCTCCTTTAGTTCAAGGGAATAAAATATTAGTTAGTGATAAGAAGGCATGGGTTTCAACAATCGATTAAACACTTAAGAATGATTTGAAAATACAAATTCTAGAAAACGATTCAATATCGACAGTCATTTTAAAAACACTTTTCCCAAAAATAGTGAAATTTTCCACACAATCGACTCCAGAATGAAGAATGATTTTGGATATTATTTTTAAGATCAATGTTTATCGAAAAACAGAAAACAATGAAAAATAAATCAAAAATGAAAAGAAAATCATTTTTTTATCCTAACAATAAAATTTAACATCCACAGCTAAAAATTAAATTTTTCTCAATGAACAAATTTTCAATAAATACAAATGTAAATAAAGGGAGGGAGAAGTTATAGACTACTAAACATTGTCATATTTAGAACCTATTAGTTGGATTCCCTCTACGAGATGATTTTTAAAATTCTTATAGAAGTGTTTGAGCCTCTGCCCATTGACAGTAAACCAATATTGACTCTTCTCATGAAAATCATGTATATCACCAAAAAGCTAATCATGAGTAACAATATAAGGACTTATCAGTCAATAATAAAGCTTACTTTGTTAGTGATTTATCCTAGAGTTTTATAGTAGAACCTTCTCACTGATATGGAACTTCCATCGATGAATCATCCTATCATGGATAGCCATTGTCCTCTCTTTATATATTTGTGAGTTCTCATATGCATTACATAGAATTTCTTCAAACTATTGAATCCTAAACTTCCAATGCTCACATGCATCTTAGAGATTCATATTGCATTGTTTAACATCCCCATATGCATGGTGCTCTACCTCCTTTAGGATATGACATTCCTTTCTAATCACAATTCTATATGGTGACATTCGGATCGTAGTTTTAAAAGTTGTTGGGTAAAACCAAAGTGCATCATCCAAGAACAAACACAATTCTTTCCTATTGGGTTGTACCATTTTTTCAAATATTCTCATAACTTCCCGATTTGAGATTTATTCTTGTCCGTTAGTTTGGGGGTGATATATAGTGGAGACTTTATGAACAAATTCATACGTATGAATTATATTTTTATTGCTGAAATTGCAAAAAATTGAACCCTGGTCACTAATGATAAATCATGGAAAACCAAACCTACTGAAAATTTGGGACCTAAAAAAATAAAAAACCACTCAAAATTAATCATTCATGGTGGCCTTTTGATTTAACCATTTAAAGACATAGTAAAATACTAATAAGTTGTACACAAATCCAAATGAATTTGGAAAATTCCCCATTAAATCAATTCCCCGCACATCAAAGTCCCACAAATTAACATTGGAAATTGGGGAATTTCATTCCTCTTTGAGATATTCAATCATGAGGCATGAGTATGTATCTGTGATAGTGAAGTGAAGAAATATATGGGGACCCAAGATGTTGAAAAAAACTCACAATGACTTCATACCATGGTGTAAGGTTCACAACATCACAAAGGATCTCATTAGGGAATAATTCACCAATGGGGATGGGTGAGTTGACATGATGGTACGGTGGTGGGGAAAACATAAAAATGTGGCCACAAACCACATTTTCCACTCCTTTATTATCTATAATCTCCATATAAAACTCATATAGGTGGAGCATCCCCCAAAGGAGTTGGGACATAGATTCATGTTTCTTTAACAAAAAAATGGAAGGATTATTAGAAAAGAAAGTGATTTTTGAACGAAAATTACGTGAACATTATTTTATCAATGAAACCCCAATAGAAAAAAGTTTTTTTATTTGTTATGTAGTTTTCCTAGGAAGGGTCAAGTGTACAAGAGGCATATTTAGTTACATTAGGAGATTAATCAACACATTGTGATGAAACTGACCCAACTTCAAAGTTAGAGGCATCATAGATAAGTTATAAGGGAGGATCCCACCTTGGTGGTTGGATGATAAGAGGTGATTTGAGACCAATAATAACTGAATTGAAGGAATCCCTGGATTTTTTATAAAAATAAATAATTCAAAGTCATTTGCAATAGTCGAGATAAGGGAAATGTGATCTTACTAAAGTCTTTAATGAATCGGTGCTAAAAACCAGCATGACCCAATAAAGATTACACCTCACGAACACATTTTGGATATTAAAGGGTTGAAATTAATTCAATTTTTTTTTTTCTACTTGAATTCCCTATTTTGAAATAGCATGCCAAAGAAATGTCCCCTAATCAACCATGAAATGGAATTTCTCATGATTTAATATGAGATCTATTACAATGCAATGAAGGAGGTTGGAACCTAGGTGTGCCCTATTTTCATCAAAGGAAGTTACATAAAATGTGACTTCATCCATAAAAAATTCCATGAAATTCTCTAGGTTCTATGAAAATATACTCAACATAAAACACTGTAATGTATCAGGAGAATTACGATGACCAAACGACATCCTTCAGTATGTAAATATTCCAAATGGGTAGGTAAATGTTCTATTTTATTGATCCTAAGGGGATATATGGATTTGAAAACAAGCCAAATAGCCATAAATGAAACAAAAATGGGACTTATTAGATAATCTTACTAACATCTTGTTAATGAATGGTAGAGGAGTGTGGTCCTTTCATGTGGCTTTATTCAGTTGATGGTAGTCAATGCAATCTCGCCAACTATTTTTCAAAAGTTTTAGAACCAATTCATTATTTTCATTAGAAAAAACTTTTATTCCTCTTTTTTAAGGAACAATTGGAAATGGGATAACCCATTTACTATTAGACATATGATAAATTATCCTAGTAGTAAGTAATTATCTAACATTAATTTTACCATTTCATAGAGAGTGGGATTTTACCTGTATTGGACATACCTTACAGGATTAGCCTCATCATATAGTAGTTTATGATGCCTAAAATTAAATGGTATAATCCAAAGAATATCAAATTATTTCCATCAAATTTTATTTTTTTCATTCTCTCAAAAGGGTGCGTAGTTTTGATTCCTAGTGTTAGGACAAGTTATTGGAATAATGATGGTCAATTGGTCAATACCCTCAAGATAGGCATATTTTAAATTATATGGAAGTGGTTTTAATTCCAAAACTGCTGGTTTTTAGACTGTGGGAGGGGATTTAGGGGGAGTGAGGTCTATGAAAATATTAATCTACTAATTTTTATTCCCTATGGATAGAGAATATGCATAAATGGGATTCACATAATCATCAACGGACATGGTTACTTTAGAATGAACACACTCATCTATTAAAGCACAAATTTTACACATTTCAGAACCCACACAACACTCAAAACCTGAATCCAAACTCAAATAATCATGGGTTGAAGAAAAGGAAAATGAATCAGTGTATGGGTTAAGGAGATAATTGTGTGTCTTTTTTGTCGTTTGAGATCACTTCCATAAAATATACTGGAAGTGTGGAGTACTCTTCAATGGGGTGTTTTGTAGCCTCTCCGATGTTAAAACATACCTTTTCACCACAAAACACCATTGAAATCTTACCATTATGAACATTGATGGTCATAATTAATATTTTATAAAATGGACTCCCAAAAATGAGAGGATCATGTCGTTGGGTTTGAGTATCCTCCATCTCATGAATATAGAAATTGGTGTGGAATATGAGATTATTCACACTTATGAGGACATCCTCGATCACTCATGATGGGCGTGTTGTGCACCCATTGGAAAGTTGTATGATTATTCTTATTTGTTGAAGTTCTCTATCATACAAAGACGTGTACACATAGTAAGGTATTAAATTAATTTAGGCACCTAAATCTGACATAGAATCTAAAAATAATGTCTCACCTATGGTGAAAGGTATCATGAAAGTTCTCAGATCCTTGAATTTTGTTGGAATTTAAGGTTCAATCAAGGCTACGACATTTCTTCACATGTTGATACTCTAATCACCCTTCAAATATCTTCTTTGGGAGAAACGTTCTTTATGAAATTTAGCGTAATGAGGAATCTATTTAACTACATCCAATAAATTAAAGTTTACTTGAACCTTTTTAAATGTATCCTTTATTTATTTATCAATATGGTTATCACAACTTTTATTAGATTTAGAGAGTATTTAAGGGAATTTAATTGGAATTGATTGTTTATGGGAATCCTCAATGGTAATTTTATTACCATTTTGTCTTGTTTTTATCCACTGGAATCTTTTATGAGTAGAGAAATTGTTTTTCCAAGAGTGGGACATACCTTTTGAGTAGAATCATTGGATAAAGAAACTTATTTAAAACTAAAAATTGTGATTGAAAAAAAACATTACCTTTCTCTTTTGTATTAGAAACAAGATGGTATAGTAGTTATCCGGAACTATTCAACTTAATCTCAATGATTTTGATTTCTAAATGTTGGGACCACTTTGTGTTTGAAGATTGTATTTGTTGTCAACAGTTGTCAATGCTGGTCAAAATGAAGAAGGATATGAAGAAGAACTCCAAAGTTAATGGAGATCGGCTGAAGTGAAGTTGCCTGGAGAATTGTTATGGAATCATAGCATTGGATTTCATACATGAGCAATTCTCTTGGACGATAAATTCAGACGATTGTTGAGCTAATCCTAAGTTCAAAGAACATGTGTCAATGGTGACACATTGTTTACAACAATGAAGAATGGAGAAGTATCATCCATTTGAGGATGATTGGAGCAGAATGGTGAATTATCATCTATCTAAGGATGGTTGAAGAAGAATGAGGATTTGAAGAAGACAATGCAATGATTTATGATTGCATGTGAACCATGCAAGAGCTTACTTTAAGAATAGAATATGAAGGAAAGGGGGATAAATGATGATGCCAGTCATATAATGTTTTGATTGGAAGGAATGATGCTGCTGGAAGATAGGAAAGATTCAGTTCCCATTGCAACTATGACGATGCTTAAGCTGATCTATCAAAGGATAAATATCACGATAGTGGGATTCATGATAAGAGCAGAAGAATGGATATGGGAAGCAGTAAAGAGATAAAATGGCAAAGAAATAGACAATCTGGGGATGGCAGAAAAGAACAGTTTAAGGTGGCGCCGTTTTCCAGTGTTTGCCAAATTTTAGGGCCTGAAAAACGGGAGATGAAGAAATCTGCTTGGCAATGGATGTTGCGCTGAAGATGGTTTATACGTGCAAAAGAGTTATTCAAGGTCAGAACTATGAAAAATGACAAAGGAATGGAGTGCGCGGAAATTTAGGCACGTTTCGCGCAAAAATAAAGTGGGGCGCGCAATATCTGCGGGATGCGCGAAATAGTAGCGGGTTGCGCGAAAAATCTGCGGGTTGCGCGAAATATTGGCATGGTGCGCGAAATTGGGGAATGAAGTTTTCGCGCAAATGATGATTCGAGATCAGAAGATCAAAAATTGGCAAAGGCATTAAATGCGCGAAATATTGGAGCAGTGCGCGAAATCTGATGTCGCAGGAAAGATTGGGTTTGCGCGCAATATAGAACACGGTGCGGAATTTTGCGCGCAATTGGTGCTTCAGGCTTAGAAGGATGAAAAATGCCAAAGGCATGAGGTGCGCGAAATATTGAAGCATGGCGCGAAATATGAAGTTTCATTAAAGAGTTTTTACGCGCATGGAGGAGGTTTTACGCGCAGGAAGTGGTTTTTATGCGCAAGGTCAAAAATGCCTATAAATACGAGGTGAACCCCTCTCATTATGAGTGACTCGACACATAGACAAATCCCGAGCTCTGGCGCACGGAAAAATTGATGTATAGAGTATTGCGCGAAAAGAAGAAGTGCTGCGCGAAAAAGGAACTGCTGCGCGAAATAGGAAGTTCTGCGCGAAAAAAGAAGAGTTGCGCGAAAAAGGGTTTTTCGCGCCAAAAGGTGTTTTTCCGCGCAAGGCTTGAATTTTATGCGCAAGTCACCTAGAAGGGTGTGCGAAAAATTTGAGGGTACCGCAGGCCTTCGATAGGTGCATTGCACTCTCTAAGCAGCTTTGTGAAGAAGAAAGAACTGTGAACCATTCGGTTTCACAAAGAGAAGTTGAACCGCACTCACACGACTGGTGTTTAACACTCTCGTTGTGCTTTGCAAAGTGAAGAAGAACTAGACGTGCAATTGAACTCATATCTGCACACAGGAAGAATTTAGTATACCAATACACTCAGGTGTTGGTATTGAGAAGAGAAGGAAGAGAAGAAGAAGAACAGAGTATGCCCAACTGAAGGCTGACAATTATTCAGGGCAGTTTAATTCAGATGATGCTTTGTGAGCAGATCTTCAGTTTTTGAATAATCACATTGGTGTATGTGATTCTAGCTAAAGAAAGAAGGTGATTAGTGCAGTCAGTTGCTGCACTAAGAGGAAGAAGGAAGAAGAACTAGTGCAGATTGTTTTTGCACTAGAGAAGAAGAGAAAGAAAGAAGAGAATTGCTTGCCTACTGCTTTGCAAGTAATCAAGTGAAGAGCACTACAATAGATCAAGAGCAGAACCAACCTTTTGAAGAAGGAAGAAGACTGTCTCGATAGGCAGTATAAAGAACCAGCTAGAGGCTGCAAGTTGGACTTGGCTTTCACCAGTCCAGGGAAGAGGATTGTTTCCCACCCCCCCTCCAAAGTGTAGGGACTCACACTGGCTAGAGGATTGTTTTCCTAACCACTCCATTGTGACAGCATTTTACTTTATAGTGGAGAATCCATGCAGTGGTCATACCCATGCATGGCAAGGACGTAGCTACTCTTATTGAGTGGTGAACCTTGTAAAAATATTGTGTGCACATTTTTACTGCTTTCCATTATTGCATGCGACAGGGAAAAAGAGAATAAGAGAATCAAGATCCTAACAGGTCTAGAGGTACAGGGATAAAAGTTGGAATTGGTTTAAAAAGTCCCCAACACTGATTCACCCCCCCTCTCAGTGTTAGGTATATCCCAAACTGGTCCTTTCAATTGGTATCAGAGGGACAGGTTCACCTCTATTGGATTCTCTATAGTAAAGTTATTCTCTTTTGAAGACCTGAGATTCTTTCCTGTGTTATCAATGAAGAGTAGTGTTTGTAAAGATTCATCTATCTCTGAGCAGAAAGATATATCTACAAAGACCATGATGAATAGGAAAAAGAAAGAGAAGAGAAAGTTGAAGAAGAATTCCCTCCTATCTAAACAGGAGGAAGCATCTGGTTCTCCATATTTGGCTGATGTTGACGACACACCAGACTTGGAAAGTTATGAGAAGGTGGCTCAAGTACCCACCAAGAAGATGGAAAACCTTCCTACCTCAACTGATCAAGAGGTATGTGTTAGTACATTTGGAAATTACCCTCATGATGAAAATGCTAGCACAAGTGGTGATGAACAATCTACAACATCTCAAGAAATATCAGTTGATAGATTAAGAATTATTATACATGGTATTCCTGAAAAGAGTGCATCCCTGGTTTGCGGGGTATTTCAATCCATGCAAGAAAATATCACTCAGTTAGAAGAAGAAACTGATGTTTTGGAGAAAGGATTACAAGCAAAAATTGTTGAATGTTTAAAGCTCTCCAGACAGGTTGGAGCCTTTGAAGCAACAAAGAGGGGATTTGAAGAAAGTTCTTCAAAGTGGCTCAAAGATGTTGAAGAAAAGGAGGGAGTCAACAAGACTCTGGAAGATAAGATCCATGCACTAGAAGATGAGCTAAAAAGGGGCAATGAAGTCAAGAAGTTATATTTGGAAGATAACTCCCAGAAGATCAATGAACTTGAATCTTTGTTACAAAACAAATTAGAGATGCATGAATATGAAGTTGAAATATTAAAGAAGGCTTTTGAAGAGAAGATGACTATGATTGAAAACCAGGAAGTCATCCTCAATATGAGATGTCTAGAATTGGAAGCTGAACTAACCAATCTTGAGAAGACACATATTGAGTCTCCACAAAAGAAGGAAATTGTAGCTGTTGGAACTCAATGTTCTCTGGAAGATTCTACTATCAAAAGACCTCCAACATGTGATAAGAAGATCATGGCTTCACTCATTGATCTATCACAAGCAGTTGATAAGAAGGTACTATCCATACCAACTTGTACTAATGTTTCGAAAATTGTTTCTACAAAAAGTGCAGGTTGGAAGAAAATTTCTAAACGAGTATGGATGAAGAAAAGTGACAAGAAACCTACCACCATGGCTAGGGTGGTTAGGGGAAAGAGTGTGGAAGATATGTCCCCACAGAAATCACAACCTTATCAAGAAGATGACAAGAAGTCAAGGTTTGTTGGTCAATGTTGGTGTTGTAATAGATTTGGGCATTGTGCACTGGATTGTTGGTACAATCCCTTAAATGTAAAAGTACAGAGAAAGTACATATCAAGGGGGAGAAACCCAGAAGAAAAGAAGCAACATCCACAGGTCCAGAGACATATGTTTACTGCAAATAGATTTGGATTACTTGACAACATCTGGGATGATTGCAAAAGTGGTCAAAAAGATACATGTCAATCTCCAACTGTGTCTAGAGCTAAAAAGAAGAGAAGATCACTGAACCTGGCTAAAATGGAATCCTTGGGAAGAAAGAAGAAAGTTGAAGATGCTCCCAAGAAGGTTTTGAAAAAGGAAAAGAAGTCCTTGGAGTCTAAATCCAAGAAGGGTGATGCATCCAGAAGGACCACCAAGAAAACATGCTTCTACTGTGGAAAGAAAGGACACACCATGGATCTTTGTGAACAAGCCATGGAACTGAATAGAAGCAGACATGACTCAAACAGACAATCAATCCAGATGAAGCAGAAGGGATTGATTGAAAACAAGTTGCCTAAGAAAGGTAGCTTGAAAGCATCGAAGGAACCATGTGGAATATCCAGAACTGAGCCCACACTTCCAAGTGACTTACTAGTCATATGGCCAAATCAGTTGCAACTTGCCAAAGATCTACAAATATCTGAATATGAAGCACTGGAAATTGCTAAGGCAAAAAGGAAACAAAAGATTTCACATGAAGATGTTTTGAGATCCACACCAGCACAATCATCATTGAAGATCAGATGTGCAAGTATGAAGAATGGTGAAAATGGGACATCTTGGTTGAGAGAATCTTCTCAACCTTGTTGTTCACATTGATGAACCAAGGAGGTTCCATCTTAGTCCCTTATACTTCTGGTATTTACATGTGCTAACATTGCAGGGAATTGAAGATGATGATCATTCTCATCTGGAGAGTGGTTTGGACAGAATGGAGTGCACCCCTTGAGGGGGAGCCAATCTGATGAAGATGGGATTCTGATATTTAATACCATCTTGAGAAAAGTGAAGGTATTCGAATCATACTTCCATCCCTTGCTTCTTAATTGTATTTATCATGTCAATTATGGGGAAGTATAGATTGAAGACAAATGGATGAAAGGGGAAGCTTTATCTTTGCACCTGAACATTCTAATGAGTTTTGTGAAGTTGTGCAGGATTTAGCAATTCATTGTTATATCTGGAAAAATTTCAAACCCCTGAAGCATGATCTCACATGTACAGTGAATGATGGATAGCATTGAGTTCCTTGGTTATATCACTCTTGTTTTCTACACCGGGTTAGCCCAAGTAGACTTAGAGTTGATTTACTAAAGGTTCTTTGCTAAAGAGAACATGTGACATCATCCCTCTCTCATTGTTTTTCAAGAAAATACTTTTCAAATGGAGGAAGAGTTTTTTTTAAGAGAACCACACCACACCTTTGCATTTGGGGGAGTAACAAAGATAATCAATGACATAAGAAGAGTTAAAGTTCCCCAAGGCCACTTATCCTGCCAATTGAACAAGAATGTTTTTGATCCATTTGTTGAAGTGAGTGCAGGAATTTCAGGTTGATTATTTCTTTCACACTCAATATCTTCAGCCTGAAATGAAAGTGGAAAACCCTTGAAGACAAGTGTATAAGTTCTCATTTCATGAGGTGTCATATTCAGTGGGTAATGGACAGCTTTGTTGTCTAAATCAAATCCTCTTATTTTCTACACCGAGCTTTTCTCAAGTAGACTTAGAGTGAAATGATTGATGGCACTTTGCTTAAGTATGGAATGATACCCTCTCTACCATGAACATTGTATTTCTTGTCAATAAGGGGGAGAGAAATGAAATGAATGTCTAGGGGAGAGACAGAAGTAAAGGGGAGAGATAAGATTCTCATTTTGGCATTGACACATTCATTTGAAGAGAATTTAAGGTATTGACAACAAAATACAAAGGGGGAGATTGTTGGGACCACTTTGTGTTTGAATATTGTATTTGTTGTCAACAGTTGTCAATGCTGGTCAAAATGAAGAAGGATATGAAGAAGAACTCCAAAGTTAATGGAGATCGGCTGAAGTGAAGTTGCCTGGAGAATTGTTATGGAATCATAGCATTGGATTTCATACATGAGCAATTCTCTTGGACGATAAATTCAGACGATTGTTGAGCTAATCCTAAGTTCAAAGAACATGTGTCAATGGTGACACATTGTTTACAACAATGAAGAATGGAGAAGTATCATCCATTTGAGGATGATTGGAGCAGAATGGTGAATTATCATCTATCTAAGGATGGTTGAAGAAGAATGAGGATTTGAAGAAGACAATGCAATGATTTATGATTGCATGTGAACCATGCAAGAGCTTACTTGAAGAATAGAATATGAAGGAAAGGGGGATAAATGATGATGCCAGTCATATAATGTTTTGATTGGAAGGAATGATGCTGCTGGAAGATAGGAAAGATTCAGTTCCCATTGCAACTATGACGATGCTTAAGCTGATCTATCAAAGGATAAATATCACGATAGTGGGATTCATGATAAGAGCAGAAGAATGGATATGGGAAGCAGTAAAGAGATAAAATGGCAAAGAAATAGACAATCTGGGGATGGCAGAAAAGAACAGTTTAAGGTGGCGCCGTTTTCCAGTGTTTGCCAAATTTTAGGGCCTGAAAAACGGGAGATGAAGAAATCTGCTTGGCAATGGATGTTGCGCTGAAGATGGTTTATACGTGCAAAAGAGTTATTCAAGGTCAGAACTATGAAAAATGACAAAGGAATGGAGTGCGCGGAAATTTAGGCACGTTTCGCGCAAAAATAAAGTGGGGCGCGCAATATCTGCGGGATGCGCGAAATAGTAGCGGGTTGCGCGAAAAATCTGCGGGTTGCGCGAAATATTGGCATGGTGCGCGAAATTGGGGAATGAAGTTTTCGCGCAAATGATGATTCGAGATCAGAAGATCAAAAATTGGCAAAGGCATTAAATGCGCGAAATATTGGAGCAGTGCGCGAAATCTGATGTCGCAGGAAAGATTGGGTTTGCGCGCAATATAGAACACGGTGCGGAATTTTGCGCGCAATTGGTGCTTCAGGCTTAGAAGGATGAAAAATGCCAAAGGCATGAGGTGCGCGAAATATTGAAGCATGGCGCGAAATATGAAGTTTCATTAAAGAGTTTTTACGCGCATGGAGGAGGTTTTACGCGCAGGAAGTGGTTTTTATGCGCAAGGTCAAAAATGCCTATAAATACGAGGTGAACCCCTCTCATTATGAGTGACTCGACACATAGACAAATCCCGAGCTCTGGCGCACGGAAAAATTGATGTATAGAGTATTGCGCGAAAAGAAGAAGTGCTGCGCGAAAAAGGAACTGCTGCGCGAAATAGGAAGTTCTGCGCGAAAAAAGAAGAGTTGCGCGAAAAAGGGTTTTTCGCGCCAAAAGGTGTTTTTCCGCGCAAGGCTTGAATTTTATGCGCAAGTCACCTAGAAGGGTGTGCGAAAAATTTGAGGGTACCGCAGGCCTTCGATAGGTGCATTGCACTCTCTAAGCAGCTTTGTGAAGAAGAAAGAACTGTGAACCATTCGGTTTCACAAAGAGAAGTTGAACCGCACTCACACGACTGGTGTTTAACACTCTCGTTGTGCTTTGCAAAGTGAAGAAGAACTAGACGTGCAATTGAACTCATATCTGCACACAGGAAGAATTTAGTATACCAATACACTCAGGTGTTGGTATTGAGAAGAGAAGGAAGAGAAGAAGAAGAACAGAGTATGCCCAACTGAAGGCTGACAATTATTCAGGGCAGTTTAATTCAGATGATGCTTTGTGAGCAGATCTTCAGTTTTTGAATAATCACATTGGTGTATGTGATTCTAGCTAAAGAAAGAAGGTGATTAGTGCAGTCAGTTGCTGCACTAAGAGGAAGAAGGA
Source organism: Viscum album (assembly GCA_963277665.1). Classification (NCBI taxonomy): domain Eukaryota; kingdom Viridiplantae; phylum Streptophyta; class Magnoliopsida; order Santalales; family Viscaceae; genus Viscum; species Viscum album. Next base: position 618,799,693 of record OY728150.1, on the reverse strand, counting down.
AGAAGAACTAGTGCAGATTGTTTTTGCACTAGAGAAGAAGAGAAAGAAAGAAGAGAATTGCTTGCCTACTGCTTTGCAAGTAATCAAGTGAAGAGCACTACAATAGATCAAGAGCAGAACCAACCTTTTGAAGAAGGAAGAAGACTGTCTCGATAGGCAGTATAAAGAACCAGCTAGAGGCTGCAAGTTGGACTTGGCTTTCACCAGTCCAGGGAAGAGGATTGTTTCCCACCCCCCCTCCAAAGTGTAGGGACTCACACTGGCTAGAGGATTGTTTTCCTAACCACTCCATTGTGACAGCATTTTACTTTATAGTGGAGAATCCATGCAGTGGTCATACCCATGCATGGCAAGGACGTAGCTACTCTTATTGAGTGGTGAACCTTGTAAAAATATTGTGTGCACATTTTTACTGCTTTCCATTATTGCATGCGACAGGGAAAAAGAGAATAAGAGAATCAAGATCCTAACAGGTCTAGAGGTACAGGGATAAAAGTTGGAATTGGTTTAAAAAGTCCCCAACACTGATTCACCCCCCCTCTCAGTGTTAGGTATATCCCAAACTGGTCCTTTCACTAAATTTACCACTTAAGTTCATAGGTTCTAAATAGCTGATTGCATGGTCTATTAGAACTGCAGGTTTTGGGTTTCCATTTTCTTAACCATATCCTCTAGGCTTGGTTTAGATTTGGGAGTAGTAGGATTTTGTCATGATGTTGAAGGATAAGAAGGTTGCATGCCTTGGCCTTGTTGATACCAGTTCTATTTCAGGTAACTTGAGTTGCATCCTTGTTGGTACTATGGATATACATTCCACCCATGGTTTGGATTAGGCATGGATAGTTCTGGATTGAAGGGAGATTCTTGTTGGAATACATGTACATGGAATACAACTGCTCAAGACTCAGATGAATCTTGATTTCATGGGCACTGGTTAGAGAAATGAGGGTTATCAGAACAAATACCACAATTTAGTGGAATAGAAGAAGGGTGTGAGTTACCTTGTACTTGGTCTAATTTCCACAGAAGGGTATGTATCTCATCAAGTTTATTTTATAACTTTTGTTCAAGGTATGAATGACTTACCTCATGAAATCCTTAGGTTTGTGAAATATCTAGTGTACCAAATTGTTCTGCATTTTGATCCATGTTAGCTATTACATCATGAGTGGTGGAAAGAGTTTTATCAACTATGGAACCACCAGCTGCAACATCTATAATTCCACAACCCAGGGGGATAAGTCCCTCATGGATGTATTATATAATCATTTTTCAGTAATTTGGTGTTGGGGGTAGCTTGTGCAATTTCTTTTGAATCTATCCCAGTAGTCATGAAGGGTCTCTCTTTGTGGTTTCTTAATTCCACAAATTTTATTACTAATTGATGTAGTTTCAGAGGAAGGTAAGAACTTCTCTAAACATAGTTTTTTAAATCAATCCAGCCCCCAAGATTGGTATGTAGACAATATATCACGTATTTGGATACAATATCAAGGGAGAAAGGGAAATCCCTATACATAACTAGATCCTCAGACATATTTTGGGGTTTTAATGGTGGAGAACACTATGTTAAATTCATTTCGATTCCTGTGAGGATCCTCACTGGGAAGACCATGGAATTTAAAAAGAAGGTGTATGAGGATTGATCTCAACTAAAAGATGGATACTTCCTCAGGATGTTGGATGTACACAGGTTGGTACTCAACATCTAGGGGCATCAGTTCTTTTACAGTTAGGTTATTTGCAGCCATGTATTATTGGGTTTTATTTGGTTCAATTTTTGACTGATTTGGGAGATCATGATGTTCCACAAGTGTTTCTTAATTATTACATGAATTTCAAACTCTAGATGACCCAATTTTTTTAGTGAAGTGGGTTTTTAAAATCTTGGTTAAATTAATGTAGTGTTTCATTTCTGGATCTTGTCGTGGGATAATAAAGTCCAATTTGTTTAAATAAATGTTTTCTTTAAATTTTTTTGGATGATGAATGAAATAAAGAAATACTTAATAAAATAATGTAGATACGAAAATATTATTTTATACTAAATAATTAGAGAGAGATAGAGTAAGAACACAAAAAAACAAGAAAAATTAAAAAAAACATAATTAAAACTGATGGGAAATATTTAAAGGAGAAATAAATAAGAAGTTCATCAGATAAATAAATAGAATTAAAGAGATCGAGATAGAAATTAACTTGGGTCCATGTAAATGGCACAACCGTTTGACCACATTGTCGAGTGTCAAATTAAATTTATAGTTTTTACTAGAATTTCTGAAGTATAGCAAGAACCTTAGGTCGTCTCTTGAAAAAGCCTTTGACCATTAATTAAAAAACCTGGTTATGATTATTAAAATTAAAGGGGATTTAGGTTTTGGAAAACATGGGACTTGATGAATAATTATAGGAATATAAAAAAGGTATGTAATAAAATAATGTATAAATGAACAAGATTTATTAAACATGATCAAACTAGGGAAATATCATTATCCTAATCCTTCATCACTTCAAGAGATAGGTTTATGATCTTTTAATCTCTAGTTCATAAATCATACAACTAGAATACTACTGATTTTATACAAGGATACCTCATAGGGTTCAGTCAAAAACATAAAATGATTCATCAATTACAACCAATGACTGAGTGATTTTTGTTCGACTTCATATCTAAAACTCACCTATGAAACACAGAAAGAACTCGATGTTCTATCCAGTATTGTATGTTATTTCATTGTGAAACCATGAAATAAATTTACATGGCCTTGACAGTGTTTATGAGTGTTCAATTGACCAAAATGAACCACACAAACACTAAAATTAACATAGGAACGAATAAATCATTAACTCTTTATGAAACATCATAGGAAAGGATACACCCAAACATGATCATATGAGTTTAACATGACATAACAAAAAATAAATAAATGAAATAAGAATAGTGGATGATGAAAAACAACAAAAAAACCTTGAATTTTAAATATAATTCAAATATTACAAAAACAAATCTTGGGATTAAATCATGTTCATCCCCGGGTGATCACAAGGGTTTTAGAACTCCCTGAGAGGGGAGGAAGAAGAAGTTATTGAATAAGAAATTCCCATGGAATATATAATTGCTAATAATGTTACAAGGACTCCACTGGGACAAGAAAATAGAATCACCTTGCAACCCATTTGAACTCCCAAATGAGGTGCCCAAAGTTCCCATTTATAAGAAAAGTGGGAGGTGGATTTGGGCACCCTGATTTTGAGAATCCTCTTGGTCCAGGGTTTTGGATAGCTATATAATATTAAATAACTTTGTAAAAAACTAATAACTATTTGGTATACATCTTTTATAACTCCATTTAACATTCGGTGGCCCCATAATGAATATAATAAGATATATGGATAAAATACTAGGATAACATTGGACTCTATGCATATTAATTCTATTGGACAGATCTATTCTTTTAGGCCTCTTAATGGACGAATTTGGATTTTTTTCCTTCATGAAAGTTGTATCCCACGGATCATTGTAGCTGATAAAAAAATTTATTTCCAATTGGATACATTTATTTTTTTTATCGTGAAAAACAGTGGACATGTGTTCAGGGGATTCTATGCAGTTTGGCCCATTTTTCATCCACATCAATGTGGGATTTCCGGATCACCTCCACCTTCAATGAAATACAAAAACAAGTTAAATTGACCTATTTATAAGTTAAAAAAAGTATTTAATCAGTTATGATTGTCAATTTTTTAATATAACTTTAATTTTCAATATAAAACATGTTTACAAAAATGTTGTAAGGGTGGAAATGAATAGTAATTCGTGATGCGATCATAGTTATGTATCTATTATGTTTTAATTATCTAAATCACTAATCAGGAATATATCCTTAATGTGAAATTATGTAAATTATTTATCAAAACTTAATGTTATGTACTGTTTTAAGGTTGGTTCATTGTAACGTCCCAATCATTTAGGAATAAAATTCACTTTCTTTTAATGTCTTATAGATATAGAAAACACATTCACTCTTTAATTTATTATTATTTGGTTTAAATGAATTTTAATTATCATTACTTTTTATAATATATCAATTAGACCATTATAACACAACTGATATAAATATAAGGTTTTAAAAAATTCTTTCGACAAAGAAAAGGGAGAGGATGTCCTCATCCAGTAGGCTCGGGACTTACGAAGCTCAATTTTTAGATATTGGAAAGGAGGTAGAATGATTGGGATTATCGCATCACCAATCCCCATCCAATCTTCAATGCGTTAATCTTGAATAAAATCTCCTATGGGAGAAGTTCAAGTTAATAGAGATTACCACCTGGGCGATGTTATCCGAGCTGCCCTGAGAGTTTGTCACCGTAACACACCATACCCTTAGGTATTATGTTAGTTTTATAAGGGCTTATATAATATGGTATTAGTTACATATTATGTAATAAATTTTATTTGAATAACTGTCTTATTCCACCAATTAATTTTCAAGAATAGTCTTTTATAAAAAATGGCGAATTTGATAAATTTATTTTTCATGTAAAAATGGTACTTTTAGGGAATATATTCATTATCATTTTTATTAATAGTATTATGAAAATAATTCTTATAAATGATTATTATATCAAATCCTTGCCTATAAATGATTTGGAAAATAGTTTGATGAAAGTTATATTTTTATACGATAAAACATAAAGTTTATTTTTAAAATAAATAATTAAATTTAAGGAATTATGAATCTTAAAAGAAATTAATATTTTCATAAAAAATTATTATGAAATTAAATTTATATATAATAAATGAGTATATATTTTTTATGAAGTGAAGTGTAATTTTTTATTAAGGTTTGAAAACGTTTTTTGTCAAAACCGTCAAGTTTTCAATAAATGACGTTTCTCATTTTAAAAGATTAAATACACATATTTAGAAAATTATTTAGATAAAATGATTATTATTTTTCTTATTAGGTTGTTGAAATTATCCAATGCTAAATTATTTTTAATTTTTGAAGACATATGAATGTTTTGATAAAATTAGATAATATATAAATTTATAGTGTGTTTTATGACATCATAATGACCCAATAGTGATGTAATAAATACCATAAAAGGGTTCTTAGACCAAATGTATTATTTAAATATAAAATAACACAATTTTAGATTTATTTGATTCATTTTATAATGCATTAGTGAATCCTCCAAAATGTATGACATATTTTATGAATTTAAGTTCATTTCTTCAATAATGTTACTCACCTCCACATAAGCAAGGATAATATTTTAACATCTTCAGACCATGGTGTTATAAAGTAATTTTTTCCAATCATATTTGAAAAATACCACTTTATAAAACATGGGAATGTTTTTGGTTTTAAATATTTAATTATATAGAATCCAAAACCTAGTTTTAGTGAAATATTTAAGAATTCCCCTCTTATTTCCTATATAAACTCACCCAAGCTCCCACTTATAATCCTTGAAAATCCTTGTATAAAGTCTCTGCTTTGTCCTAACCTATCTAGAATCCCCCATGCTTTTCCAAACTCTCATGAATCCAATCTATAAAATTTTTAAGCCACACACTCAAGTATGGTATCCTCACTTTCCTTCCTTTCTCATTTTTGTCCAAGTTTACTTATATTGTTATACCATTTTATTTTTAAGTTAAAAAGGATAGGGTATGTTTTATCAACCACCCCATATACACCTTATTGTGTTTTAATGATTACAGACCCCTTTAAGGCTCATTAATCCCTCATATATACACCTATTACCATGCCGAAATTCCCTAAGGGATTTCTCTCTCCTCATTTTCATTCAAAAATTTATCTTATATTATACACCCCAAATTACATTTCATATGTTGGGATATTATACTTCATTACCCCCTTACATCCCATTTAATGTCTAAATTATTAGATACGCCTTTCAATATCATCAACCCATTTTATGAATCCCCATGTGATATCGTTAAGTTGCCGAAATTGAACCATGATTTTCCATGCCAAATTCATCATGTAGTGAATAACAAGCCCATTTCCTTACTAAGGATATTCCCCTTTCTCACATTACTTATTTATTATATAAATTTATGTATTTTTTTCACATTCCTTTATCTTGTAATAAATGATTATTTTGAATTAATTTATGTTATATGATCTATGTGGCACACTTAAGCATGTGATTAAAATGTACATGTAGGGTGAGCCTTGATAGCGCTCCAATGAATTGGATAATGTTTAGTGTCATGATACTCCATATTGGTATAGGGGTTTACCATATTACTTTTAGTAAATTTTTTCACCGTGTTGGGATAGTGGTTTTCTTGATTATTTTATGTTTATAATGTTTAGTTTTATGTTGGTGCCACATTTCCATGTTATGATAATCATGAAATATCATGCCTTTATGCTGATGTTCCTCCTGTTCTCCAATGATATGCATATTCCCTACCATGTATTATATTATTTATTTTATCCCTTTTTTACTCCCTTACTATGCTTTATAGATCACCCCTTTCTTATTTATATCCTCAGGTTGTCCCATGAAATTATAAGTATGAAGGAATGTTGTGGTAATGAAAAATAATTTTTCAATAAATATGTTTTATTTATTGGCTTAAGTTGTCATGTAATGTTCCTAAGCACCAGAGAAACTAGACCTATCGATCTTATGGATTTTATTAAGTGCATATTTATGTAATTGAGCATGTTTAAATGTATAATAATGACCATGATTTTTATAGTTGGTATCAGATGACATGTTTATTTATTTTTTGGATTAGGATTAGAAAACCCTAGTGGATGACTTAGGGATAACACTTGGTATATAAAAAATCCCTAAATTTTGGTGAGTATGGAATAAGTGGTTAATCAAGAAAATACATCTGTATCTTGATACGAACAAGTTGAGGTGGATCTGGCACATATGTATCTAGGGGTAAAACCTAGAAACAAATCTTTGAGATAGACATGAATGGGTACTAGTGCATGACAATGGACCATTACTCCCCCATAGTTCGACACTCCCAAGGGATATTATTTGGTAAGTTCATAAGCATATTATGAACCATTATTAAGGGAGTAACAAAAAATCCTATAATAATATATGTTAGGAAATAGATAACATAGATTGAATCCTATAAATTCATAAGTTAAGGAATTAAATGTAATTTATAAGATATATCTTTTGTAAATGGATTACCCTTTATGTGTTTAATAGTTTAAAATACATACCTATAATTTTTTCATTTATTCTAGCCAATATCAAAAATTGGAGGACTCGGGCTAACAACTGATGCTAAGATTAATGCGATGATTGTTTTAATGATATTACCTATTTGATTGGAGTAGAAATACAAGACATTATCATTATATTCTCTCAGTTAAATCAAGTTTTGGAAAGAATCATGGGTCAAGAGGAACTTCTATCCCCCCTAATAATGATCAAGTCGCAATCAAGAGCCTCATGAGACAATGGCCTCCTACATTCAATGCATTATTTGATCCCACAAGTACAGAATAGAATATTTACTCAATTGATAAGAGCTTATATATCCTTTAGTGTTCTGAATAAGAGAATGTTCCTTTGGTTTCTTATCATTTAGAGGGTGAAGCTGATCAATGGTGGACGTTGATCAAAAATAGAAATCATGAGGAAGAGATTGAGATGAGGGGATGGAAGTGTTTTTGGCAAATGTTTTTCAATAAATATTTTCCCTGAACCCTCTATATTATAATGGAAAGATATTTCATTTCACTCAAGAAAGAGGAAGATGAATTTTTTGGGGCATATGCAGAAAACATCACCAGACTTTCATGTCATGTCTTAAGTTTTTTCATTACCCCCAAATGCATGTTTAACTGCTTCTTGGGCGGGATAATACCTAGCATATGGAAATCTTAATCGATCCATGACATTGATAGCTATGAGGAGATTTTCTTATCTACCCTCAATGTCAAGATGTATATTAATGAATGTTAGGGGTATCATGGGATTTGGAAGAGAAAATTGTACTTTAATTCTGGTGGTTTCATGAAAAAATGCAATGGTGCATAGAAATTATATATCCCACTTTCCAAAGGTGAGGAAAGAATCACACTAGAAACTACCTAAAGGGGGTGAGGAGATGATTTAGGTTCGTGAAGGAAGGGAACCAAGCTAGTGACTTCCAACAAGAAAAACCTGCTTCTGCGACAGAGGAGAGGAATACACCATTCGGCCCTCAACGCATTTTTCATTGCTATAACTACAAAGAACTAGGGAATGTTGCTAACCATTGTCCTATGATAATGGTTTTTGGAGGCACCAAATAACATACAGGGTAGTAGGGGTGAGGTTTTTCCATCATTAATTCTTAAGCGTATCCCGACAAAGATGTGGTGACAGGTACGCTAGTTATTCATTCCACAATAGTGAATATACTTTTTGAATCTATTTCTACACATTATTTTATATCCGTAAAGTTTATTAGAACAATCTAAAAATCACCACAAAGAATGGAAGTAGAGATGTCAGAGATAATGGAAAATGGGGAAATTATTTCATCCCATGAATATAACTCCTCCCATGTCACAATTTGTGGGTTGAACATCCTAGTGTACCACATCATACATCCTTTGGTGGAATTTGATGAAATTATTATCATGGGTCGTTTTTTCTTATATAGAGCCATCATATATTTTCATGAGAGGGAAATAACTCTCCACATGGTGAATCAAACCCCGATTCTATACAAGTGAAAGGAGGAGGATGAATCTTCTTTATTACCATCATCTTAGACATGGATATTAATTCCCAATGAGCAAGAGTATCTTTCTCAGATGACTGAGTCTAATGAAAGGAAAATCCTCGAAGAAATTACTTCTACGAGTGAATATGATGATGGGTTTCCGGAGGAATGGAATGGTCTTCCTCCAAGAATATAAGTTGAATTCGTGATTGATCCTATAACTGAGGCATTTACAAAATCTAAGAATCTGTATAGAATGGTAGTTGTGGAGCTCCATGAGCTAAAGGAAAAACTACAAGAGAATATGGATAAAGGGTTTATATTTCCATGTTCTTCACCATAGGGTGCACCAGTCCTCTTCATCAAGAAGAAATATGGTTTGATGTTCCTTTGCATTGATTATCATGAGATCAAAAAAATCATGATAAAGAACAAATATCCTTTTACACAAATTGATGGCTTGTTCGATCAGATATTTGGAGCACAATACTTCTCCAAGGTGGATCTGAAATCAGGTTATTACCAAGTATGGTTGAAGAAGGAGAATATCTCAAATACTACTTTTTGTACATGGTATGGGCACTATGTGTTTTTAATAATTCCTTTCAAACTCCATAATTATCTAGAAATATTCATGGTCTTAATGAATAGAGTCTTTAGATATTACCTAAAAAATCAGAAGTTTCAATAGAAGATATTATAATATTCTCCAAAAAACAAGGAGGAGCATGAGGAGTATCTAAGCAATGTACTATAGACCATGTGAATAGAGAAGCTCTATGAAAAGTAAAACAAATGTGAGTTATGGTTGAAGGAATCTCATTCTTGGGGAATATCAACACAAGTAATGGGATATTTATGGATCCTTCAGAAACAAAAGAAATTAATGGTTGTCCAAGGATGACATCTCTGACGAATTTTCCAATATTTTGGGTGTTTGTAAGATATTATCACTGATTTGTGATAAATTTCTCATGATTATAGAACCCTCTTACGAAGTAAACTCAGATGGGAGTCAAAATTTCTAGGAATGAAGAATGTGGAGAAACATACATGGAGATGAAGAAGAGTCTTATCACTACCCCTTTTCTCACACTACCCACATGGATGGAGATTTTCATAATCTTCAGAGATGATTTAATGAAAGGAATGGGTTGTGTGTTGATGCATAGTGAAAAATTCATCACCTATACCTCCATGAAGTTCAAGATTAATGAAAAAAACTATCCCACACATGATCTAGAGTTGACAGGTGTGATATTTACATTGAAAATAAGGTGGAATTATCTCTTTGGGGAAAAGTGTGAAATGTATACGGATCACAAAAGTCTGAAATATATATTCACACAAAAAGAGATGAACATGCACCAATGAATATGGCTAGATAACATCAAGAATTATGAATAATCAATCCATTACCACCCTAAGAAATCTAGAAAAGCAGTAGATTCACTTTGTAAAATGACCAAGCAATTCTCTCATTGATGAGAATTGAGAAAGATCCAATCTTCCTAGATTTGATGAAAATGGACATGGGAATCAAAAAGAAGGGAATATCATCAATCCTTTTACAAATTATTTCTCAACCGTCTCTTTTGGAAATGAGAAAGGATAATAATAAATATGATGTTGGAATTTAAAATAATGTGGAAATTATCATAAAAGGGAAATACTTGGAGATCAATGTTAATGAGGAGAAAACTGTGAGATTTGGGTCAAGACAATGTGTTCCATCAAACCTGGAGTTAAAGAAAATCTTTTTGATGATTCACATAGTTTGAATTTATCTATTCACCCCGGAAACACAATTATGTATTGGGATATCCAAGAGAATTATTGGTGGGAACCATGATGAAGGAGATCATCAAATATATATCAAAGGGCTTGGTCTATTAGAAATTGAAGGCTGAGATGATGAAGTCTAGGGGATGATACAAACAAAACCCATACCAGCATTGAAATGGGAGACGATCCCCATGGACTTTGTCACCATAAATCCGAACATATCCAGATGAAACAATCCTATTTTGGTTGTGGTGGATTTTCTTACAAAGATTGCACACTTCATTGCGATTCAAGTGGATTTATCTTTGGATCAAATATGACAGATATATATCAGAGAATTGGTAAGGATACTAGGTGTACCGTTATTGATTGTATCTGATCGAGATCCAATATTCACCTACATGTTTTGGAAGATTCACCAACATGCTCAAAATAATGAGCTGAACTATAGTACAACTTATCATCCTAAAACTGATGGCCAATCTGGAAGGACTATCCAAACTCTTGAGGACATGTCAATATCATGCTCAATAGACTTCAAAGGAGGGTCAGATCAACATCTTCCTCTCGTTGAATTCTCTTACAACAATAGTTTCTACTCAAGAATATAAATGGGTCCATATGAAGCCATTTATGGGAATAGGTGAATAACACTAATATGTTGGGATGAAGTTGGGGAAAAAAACTTCTAGGACTAGAAATGGTTGAAAAAATAGTGGAGAAGGTTGAGACTATCTAGCAGCACATTAATGCTGCCCAGAGTCAATAAAAGAGTTATTCTTACCATCGTCGATGAGACCTAGAGTTTGTTGTTAGATATATCGTTATCATCCGCATAACCCCATGTAATAGAGTTATGTGATTTGGGAATAAGGGAATGCTTAGAAGAAGGTACATTATCCATTTTGATATCCTTTATCGCATTGGATTAGTGTCCTATTGACTCGAACTTCCAATGAACCTATCACAAGTACATGTTGTGTTCCATGTATCACTCTTAAAGAAGTACATTCTAGACCCATCACATGTAATCAATATAAAGGAGGTACCATTAGATAATGAACTCTCCTATGAAGAGAATTCGGTGAAGATGTTATATCGTCAGGAAAAGGTTATACGAAATTATATAACGCCCATCATCAATGTGTTTTGGAGAAACCATGGGTTTGAAGAAGAAACATGGGAACTGGAGGATGTTATGAGATAGAGTTACCCACATCTATTTTAGTGTGGGAAAATGAAATTCTGAGGGTGAAATTTCTTAAGGGGGGAAGGATGTAACGATGAGACCATTTATGAATAAATTACCCATTATTTTAATGTCTTATGGAAATAGAAAACACATGAACTCTTTTCTTATAATTATTGAGTTAAAATGAACATTGTCTATCATTACCATAGATAATATAGCCATTAAACCATGATCACACAAATGACATAAATATTAGGGTTAAAAAAAACTTTTTATCATAGAAAAAGTAGAGGATGGCCTCAACGAGCAGACTCGGGCCATACGAAGATCATTTTTTAAAGATCAAAAATGAGGTAGCTTGAAAGGGATTCTATATTGAAAAAACCCATTACCAACATTAATAATTTATTCTTGAATTGAATTTCATATGGAAGAAGTTCAAGTTAATAGAGATTACCACTCATGAAATGTTATCTGAGTCGCCTCAAGAGTCTGTCACCATCCCACAACTTACCCATAGGTATTATGATGGTGTTATAAGGGGCTATGTAACAAGGTATAGTTACTTATTGTGTAATATTTTTTTATAAATAAAAGTTTTATTCCACCAATTCCTTTATGAGAGTAGTCTTTCTTAAAAAATGACGAATTTAAAAAATTGATGTTTCGGGTAAAAATCATACATTTGAGAAATATATAAATTATGGTTTTCATTAATAATATTATAAAAAAATAGCATAAATGATTATTATAGAAATTCCTTATCTATAAATGAATAGAATATCAGTTATGTAAGAGTTATATTTTGGTACAATAAAACAGAAAGATTATTTTATTAATTAAAGAAATTATTCTAAGGAATTAATGAATTTTTGAAATAATTAATATTTTAATAAAATATTATTATCAACATACTTTTATTAATAATAAATAAGTATAAAATTTTATGACGTCATCAGTAATTTCTTATAATGTTTAAAAACTGTTTTTATCAAAACTCGTCAAATTTTCATTTAATGTTGGTTTTCTTTTTAGAATTGAAAATTTAAATATTTATAAAATTATTTAGATAAAATTAATATTATTTTTTAGAATTATGATGTTGAGATTATCAAATGGGGAATTTTTTTATAATTTTTGGTTATAGTCAAATTGTTTCGTAAAAATTAAATAATATATAAATATATATTCGGTTTTATGACATCATAATGACCTAATAGTGATGTAATAAATACCCTAAAATGGGTTTTCAACAAATTATATGTTTTAAATTTAAAATAATGTTATTTAATATTTATTTTACTTATTTTATAATTTCATAGTGAATCCTCTAAAATGTACATCATATTTTATGATTGTAAGTTCATTTGTTTAATAATGTGACTCCCCTACACATAATAAACCATAATATTTTAATATCTTTGGTCCATTTCATTAGAAAATGATTTTTACACTCCTATTTAAAAACAAAACACCATAAAAACATGTGAAGGATTGTGGTTATGAATATTTAATTATATAGTTTAAAAAACCTGTGTAAAATATAAAAGAATTCCCCTCTCATTTCCTATATAAACCCACCCAAGATCCCAGTTCACTTCAATAAAAATACATAGAGAATGTCCCTACTATGTCCTCCCCTATCTATAACCTCCAAAGGCTTCCCAATATCTCAAGAATCCCCTCATCAATATTTTTAAATCACACACTCCTGTAAGGGATCCTCCCTTTATTTCTTTTCTCATTTTTGTCCATGTTTTCTTATATTGGAATACCCATTTATTTTTCAGTTAAAAATAATGGGGTATGTTTTTTCACTACCTTAAAACTTTCGTTATTATGTTTGGATGATGAGATACCCCTTTCACCATCATTAATCCCTCATATGTACACCCGTTTCAATGCCGAAATTCTGTAAGGTATTTCTCTCTCCTCATTTCCATTCAAACATTTCTCTTACCTTATGCATCTAAAATTCCATTTCATTTGTTGTTATATTATGATCCATGACTCCCTTACTTCTCATTCCATGTATAAATTATTAGAGACCACTTTATCTCTCATATCCCATTTTATGAATCCCCATGTGATGTTGTTATGCTACCGAAATTGTACAGCGATTTTCAATACCAAAATCATCATTTAGTGAATACCATTCCCATTTATCTATCAAGGGTATTAAATTTTATGAAGGTATACTTATTGATTATATAAATTCATGTATTTATTCCACATTACATTATCGTGGAATAAATGATGATGTTGAATGAATCAATGTTATATGATCCTATGGAACACTAAAGCATGAGATTAAAATGATCATGAAGAGTGCGCCCTAATAGTTCCCTAATGCATTGGGTAAAGTTTGTATCATGATAAATCATGTGGGAAAAGGGATTAAATGATTCCTTTTTTGAAAAATTTTACACTATATTGGAATAATGGTTTACCTAATTCTTTTATGTTTATGATTTAATGTTTTAAGTTGTTCCCACATTTCCATGTTATGATAATCATTATATATAATGCCTTTGTGTTCATGTTTCTGTTGTGCTCTAATGATATTCTTATTGCCTAAAATATTATATAATCTTCATGTTATGCCTTTTTTACTCCCTTACTTGGCTTTTTAGCTCACCCTTTTCTTAGTTATGTCTTCATGTTATCCAATGCAATGCTAAGTACAACGGAATGTTGTGGTCATATAAAATATGTTTTCAATAAAGATATTGTATTTTATGTATTTGGATGTCATTTAATGTTTTTAGTCCTCAAAGAAACTAGAAATATATATCTTATAGGTCGTATTAAGTTTAATTTTATGTATTAATGAATTTTTAAACTAGTAATAAAGACCAGAGTTGTTATAGTCTTTATAGTGAACACCAAATAATTTTTTAATAATGGAATAATAGTTTTGAAGATTAAATGTATGAAAAAGTTATAAATAAATGATTTTGAGTGATAATTTCTCAATAAATCCTCAAATAATAATGTTATCAGATGTTTGAAATCATTTTTTCTTATATTTTTTCTTTTAACTTTTACTAATGGGATGACTAGTTTATACCAAAGTAACTTATGTTTAACAAATTATATAAAATGACCAATCTTACCAAATTTTCACATGATGATCCATAATTTTATATAAATTTTATATAAATATAATTCAATATATATATATTTCAATTTTATATTAAAAAATTATATATATGAAATTTATCTTTGGTGTAAAAATTAATGGTTTAACGATTATATGTTATTAATATTATTTATAATTGATTAATTATTTAATATCTGTTAATATAATTATAAATGTGTTTATCCACTATATTATATTAATTAGTTAAAATATATCAATTTATATTTTTATATAAAAATTAGAAAAAAGTAATAAAACAATTCAATGAAATTAACCTTATCACTATTATCATAGTAATTGACATTAATATTTGTAGTCCCATTTTTATACCAAAAAACTAATTTATTATATAATATCAAAATATTTATCTAAAATATGTAATAATTATTTTATATTTTATTTCAAGAAGTCAAAAAATTGAATTTATAATATAATCATATAAATCAGTATTAATAGTAAAATATTACTTGTGTTTTTAAAATGTAAAACATGGGTTTTATAAAAATTTTAAAGAAAATTAAAATATTAATTTTATTTATAAATATATATTTTATAAAAAATCTTTTATAAAATATTCAATTCTTTCTTATAGGATGATATTTTTATAGAATTTATGCTTTTAAATAATCAGTAATTTTCGTCATTCACCTAAAAACCATTGTTTAAAAAACCCATAATTTTTGTACTATGAAACTCTAATAATTATAAAAAATAAATAAATTGTTATTTTTCTAATTAATATTAATAAATTTATAATTTTAGTTCAATAATATAAATATATAGAAAAAAAATTTCTATTTAAAAAAAGTTCTTCTTTTATTAAGTAAAAATTGTGAAATTTGTAAAATAAATAGAATAAATAATTTTTTATAGTAAATAAAAGATAATGTCTTTATAATTTATAGATTTTGGTGGTACAAGAGGGTGTTTATTTAGCAAGCATAGATCTAAGGGATGTTTCAAAGAGAATTATTTTCTCATGTATATAATTTCACACATACTATAATTATACATATTAGTATTAGAATTGGTCTATTTAAAACTATAGGTCACCTACTCCATTCCTAGTAAGAGACAAATGAGCTTCATAAGGAAGACATTCTCTTCCTTATCCAATTTATTTCAAATTTTTTTAAATATTTTATAGTATATTTACATCTTATTTTACCAACTAAATTAATACCTATATTATAATGAATCCTCTTATTTGACTATATCATAGATTTTAGATTCATTTTACCATTAAAATAATCTTTTAAATTAATATTTACATATGGAAATTACATAGTGATGTTTTGGGATACAACATTATTACAGTAAAATAAATTGTATCCTCATAAGTTTAATTTTTATTAACTGATGAAATAATTTAGGATTTCTATAAGAGGAAAATTATCTACATCAAATTTATAATGATGTTTAAATACCAATATTACTTTGATGACTAGTGAACACAGAGTTTCCCCAATAATAATAATATAAATTACATATAATTTTCTCTAACCATTCTATTGAAATATCCCAAAATAATGGGATAAATTTTTAATAGGGAGTTTATAATAATCCTTTTATTAATAAAGGAATTTGGGTTAATTATTAGATTAGGATTTTTCGATATTATGAAATATCATGGCCACTATATCCGTAGATTAAATAGATTCCAAATATAACATCATATTGGACTAAAGAAATGACATAAAGAACTTCTTATAAGTATATTTTTATAAAAAAAATAACGAGGAGTTATATAGTAGGGGTACAATAATCATACCCTAAATGTTTTTATTAATAATTCATTATCTATTTATTATAGGTTATTTTATGTTCATATAAAATTAATATTATAGAGGAGTAGTTTTAAAAAAGAACAAATAAAATCGTTATTGTTCTTGAGTGGGTGATTAGTGTTCCAAGATCCATAGTATCTTCCTAACAAACATTCATTGTCATGCTCATAAAACGATTACCATTTCCTGAAAGTGTCTCGTGTATATCATCCTTTTTATCCCTTGTATTAGGGAAATGAATCGGATAATGTCAAATTTTACCACATTTAAGACATTAACTGTTAATTATAATTCATTATGAACACTTTTTATATTCCCCATGTCTAATGAGCTATTCATATTTCCTTAAAAATCTGTTTCTCTATTCCAACCATTACCACATATAAATCGTCATCCAATTCCCTTGAGATAATTTCTTTAGTTCTTTATCACACATTAATTATATAATGTAAATTGATTATTTTTTCCTTCACCTTCTTAATGATCTAAATTTTATTTACAATCCATATAGGTCCTCTTTTGCGTGTTTGGAAACACATTATGTTATGGTTTTTATTTATAGTTCATGAAAATTTCATAAGAATAATCAGAAAAATTCAAAATTCATCTCAAATCCCCTTAGGTTTATTTTTGGGAATATCATTGAATTTTTTGAGGAATATTTAGTTAACTAGTTTTATTCATTCATAAACCATTCCTAAAACCAAATTGTTTTAATGATGTGTGTCGAATAATTAATAATATAAAAAGGTAATTTTATTACAATTACATAAAAATCAATATTTTAATTTAAAAATTTAATAAATTTTACAACAATTTTTTATTCAACATAAATCTACGTTGGTTAAATAATAGTTTCTTTAGGATTGGTTCTTTCAAATTCATCAACCTAATTCTATATCATAATAAATTCTTCAAAACAAATTGTAATGGTAATGTGATTTACCAAACCCTATCCCCCATGAGTGTTAATCTTGGTGTTCTGATAATCATCATTTTATTCCACTGAGTGACTATTGTTTTTATACACAACACAACCCTTTTATGGGTTATTATCCCTGTTTAAATCAATTCTAGATCATAAATCCACTTGTAGTATCCATGAAGGAATGTTATTTCAAGTAAAACCACCCAATTTTGACATTATGAAAACATTGGGATCTTATCCAATAAATATAATTATACATTGGACATAAAAATTATATTTTCAAATTTTTATTCTTATAAAAATCTAAATAATATCAAATATTTTATGAGTTATCAATAATATTTATCTATTTCATTGAAATTATGATCGACATTGTAATTTCAACCATTAAATCATACACAATTAATGTCATAATCACTAAGGTTATCAAAACATGGATCTGATTTCATATTTTACTCCCACATATTATACCATCATAATTATATTATATAAAGATAATATTTCATTACAATATATTCTTATTATAATTTTTTATTATTTTATATAGTTAGAAAAAAATAGTGAGTAATATAACACATTGAATTTTTAACTAATTTATATTTTGTCTATTGTATAAGAAACATAAAAATATATAAAAATGTGTCAAAATCTCTCAAAAATTTTCTGAAAAAGATACTAGTACAGTCACATTATATGTATAATATTTCTATATTCGCTAGTGAAGAGGAAGAATAAAAATGAGGGGGTGCTCAGCTCCTCAGTAACGGTAGGAACAACTGGTAATAACAAAATATAATATGTGATAATAAGATTCTAATATTGGTATAATCATGATACATTATAAAATATTACCCAACAATGAGTAGATCCTAAAACACGTGTTATAACATACATCATGGAATAACCTATGTCATTAATTAAGAGTGTGGAAAACTAAATCATTAAATATGATCTTTTAGAGAATAACTCGATCAAAATTTTCGGAATAAAACTATGGCCCAAATATAATAATAGAAAAACATTATTAACAAATATAGGTCTATTCAGTATTTTATGTTGTGATAAAATCCATGCATGTATAACCTTATATATTGTTAAAAAGCTTATTTATTCCCACAAATCATTTTATAAAATGATATAGACACTTAACTATTGGTTTTTATTGTTATATAAGGCCCCAAACATCATAATCAATATATATATATATCTATTTGTGTGTGTTTGTGACTTTGAAAATCAATCATCGCTGTATTATAAAGAACCCATGTGAAGAAAATAAGATCTATTCATAACTTCATTGAAAACCCATGGAAATAAACTAGATTTCATATCCTTCTGAAATGGATTCTCAAAAGAAAATCATTTATAACTCCTTCAATAATCATAACATGTCAACCCCATTTATAATAAATATTTATCCAAATATATTTAGTAACTATCTAGGTAAGTACCCTTTATATAAAATGAAACATATGGTATTTACACCTTATAGATTTAAGGAATAGATTAATGTCAAAAATATCCCTAATAAATTAATGAATGGAATATAGTTTAACACATTTCAATCTAAGAAATAAAAAATAGGGTACTCACATAGTAAATATATTGGGCTAAATATTATGGATATAAAAAAAATATGATTAGGAAAGAAAAAGGATGTGATATATAAATTAACTTATTGAGATTTAATTTTTCTCATTTTTTAAATGTTAGGTTATGAATATAATGGTTGATGAATAATTATATTATAAGAGAAATTTAATTTTTCTATGAAAATAAGTATGAAAATGACCCTTTTTTATGAAATCCATTTTAGATAAAATTCATAGAATAATTTTAAAATAATTGACATTTTATTTAAATGTAACACGAGAATGAAGATTCAAAATCTATTGAAATTAAATCATTTAGAACCATTTTGATAAAATTTTATTTTATTTTTTTAAAGACATTCAATGAGTAAATGAATAAATATAATTTTAATAACTCAGTTTCAAAATGTATGGATGGAATATTTTGGTAATAATTTAATACATCAATTTTTATTACATATTTAATGATTGATTATCAATATATATATATATAATGTTTTTAGAGGGAAATCATAGATTAGATGATAAGAAATACATTCATGATACAAAAAACCTATTAATATTTGGAATCATCGTTACTAAAAACCCACAATGTAAATAGGGAAATAAAATTTATGTTTGAAAAGTAGTTGTCAGAAGACTAGGGATCACATTAATTAAACAATAATTTTGATCCCAAAAAGAGAGGAAATAATTTGTGCAATGTAGAATATTGACATGAATGAAAATATTCCTTGATAAGAATGGAATTCATTCCTACCAATGTTGTACTTTTATGATGGAAAATCTTATTTTAATGAAGTTTCTATCGATAAAGAGACGTAATATCTATTTAGAAAAATAAAAGATATATTATAAAGTAATGGAATGTATGGGTCAAAAAATAATGAAAAATACAATCCATTACGAATGATCATGACCCAATATATGAAAAATTGATTCAATGAGACAATTATGATATTATAAACTTTCGAATGACAGCCCTATGATAGATATGATTTCAAATGAATCATTAAATTCAATGAATAATTTTATTAATTTGGTATAAAATTTTAAATGGAAATTAGATACACCATTCAAATAATAAAACCAGTATAATAAGAATTATGTATCACAAAATTCAATTTGATGAAAATACTGCTTATTGTGGTGTTGATTTATTCTATACATGCCCAATACTTTTGGAAATATAAAATTATGTTTATTAGTGTTGGCCCTATCTAGTTTTAATAATAAAAAATAATGTCCAATAAAGTTAATTTAGGTCAAATCATGGTCAGTTAAGATTAAATATGTCAAATTATTTTAACTTATATTCAATTAAAAGTTTATCATATTCTGTAGATGGTTATATTATAAGATAGACACCCATAAAAATTGATTATGTATGAGTCACTGACAGTTATAATTTTTAGTCACTGATAGACTAACTCGTTAACAGATCAAATGACTCACCAATAGAACCAATGATTCACCGATTGAAAAAATTACTCACTGATAGTATTACTGACTGATAGATTAAATGAGTCACTCACAGACCAACTGACACACTAATAGCATAACTCACCTAATCACTCATGGTCCTACTGACATCATGACTCACCGATAAGAGGATTCAATTAAATTTTGACTTACCAACAAAAGGAATCAGTGATAGCATGCCCTACATATAGAAAGACTCTCCAACAGGACTCACCAACAGCGTGTCCTATCGACAATCTGACCTACCGATAGAATGACTCGCCGACAAACTGTTCAAAATTTCATTACACTGTAAATTCAAACATTTTATCAAATGGAAATATTGAGTTATTTAATGTCACTAATTTACTTCTATAAAATATTTTAGAAAACATTAACTTGGATGTCACTTGTATAAGTAACAACATGTGTCCCAATCATGACTAATGTTAGACCTGCAAAATATAAAATGGGAATCACTCAAGAAAAAAGTGAAACACACACATGAGAAACCATATCACAAGAACCCATGGAGAAAAGAAATAAGAACACACCTCCTTGTAGAAATAAAATGAAGAAAAAATTTATGTGTACAAAAGCTCCAATGAACCTTGCAGCAAACAAACTATTGAGAGGAAAAACATCGAATAATATCTCATTTTCCCAAAAACCAGAACACAGATCTTCTACAACACTTTGTTTTATTGTCTATTTATAGAAGAGGAATCGAGCTTCACTTTTATTACATAAAAGGAGTCCTGATGTTTAAAGCATAACACTTAGAGTATTCTAAACTTTCTCTCATTATTTCAACTCTTTTTTGTTCAATTTAATTACCTTTCGAGTAGACTTTTTATCTATAGTATAAACACACCGATCTCTTATGCTCAAATAGAGGATACAAGATGTCCTCACACTACTATTTTCTTACACTATATTTCTCCCATGAATAACTATAGAGGAGGTATCTGTGTGACCTAGTTGTAAGATATTCCCCATGAATAACTAGGGTAGAGGAATAGATTTACCTAAAAAGCACAATATACTATTCTAAACCCAGATACAGGATTTGGATCAATCTTTATTTATTTAAACTACTTAGAGGAAGGTGATCACAATGTATAGAGGATTAGGTCTTGAATTGAGACTGAACCTCTTTATTTATTCGCCTATGTTACAGTATATTTAGTTTAATATGTTTTCACTCAAATTTCAGAAAACTATGTTTTACTTTGATAGTTGACCTTGGATAGTATTTATAATTATTTTGTTTTGTTAAATTAGTTTCCAATGTTATATCAATATTTCAAATTTCTATAACTGATAATTAATCAATCTTTTGAGTAATTAATTAAACTATCAATCTATTATAAATTTACAACATTCATTAACTGGCCTCTTTTTTATTTTAACGTGGGGGATGTTTAAATAAGTTTTTAAAATAAATTTATATAGGAACTCAATTCACCCCCTTCTTGAGTTTCCTACTCCTACCCACAATCTGTATCATATGGTTTTTTAATCATATTATTTCTATGTTTTCAATTATTTTTAAAATCATTTCAACTATGATTTTAGTTGTGTTTTAATAATATCTATATTTCTATTAATTCCATATTTTAGCTCCTTAAAAAAATATTCATTAGTCATTATAATGGATAATATATTTAAAGGTGCTTCTAAAAAAAGAGCTCCATTTTTAAATGGAACTAATTATAATCAGTTGAAAATTAAGAAGAAAATGCATTTATAAAGTATGGGTTGTTCAGATCTATTATTATATTTAGAAAAATATATGATTCCTAATACTGCCTAAAATATTTGGGATAACCCAACCAATGCTACTCATAATAATAAATACAAATCTAGGAATTCCTTATATAGTTCTTTAGGAGATTAAGATTTAAATAGGATTTCTGCATGTAAAATAACCCTTGAAATTTTGGATAATTTAGCCATTTCACATGACAAAATAATTAATGCTAATGAGATGAGACTTAAAAAATATACTATTAATTACGATAACATTTAAATGAAACCTGATGAACCTATCACTGACATGTATCTTGGGTCCAATGAAATTGTATATACTATGATTTCTCTGGGAGAGGAAGTTACTACTAAGAAACAAATCATGTGAATTCTCATATGTCTACTAGACGGATGGAGGGGAATCATAGTATCAATTAGAAAATCATGTGATGTCATTAAGTTTCTAGTTAAGGAGGTAATAGGAATGCTGATGATGTATGAGGAAGAATTAAAGGTCATCAAAGAAGAAGATGATGAACCAAAGAGAAAGTCAGTGGATTTCTAAACAACTACTTACATAAATAAAAAAGGTGAAAGGATACAAATTCATTTTAAAAGTACAAGTAATGATGATTGACCAAAATATGGTGATGAGAAACTTTTTCAATTATCCAAAATGTTAAAAATAGTTTTATATAAAGAATAATTATCTCAGGAATCCCAGGAAGAAAGGTAAATATGATAATAAGGTAAAATGTAATAAGGAATGAAAGAGAGGTGATAATTCAAATGAATTAGTATGTTATGAATATAAGAGAAAACTACATGTAAAGTCCGATTGTACTCAAATAAAATAAATGAAAAAATATGAGGACAAAAATAAAATATACAAGAATTCAATGAAGGCCACCTAGAGTGCTTCTAAGGATAGCTCTAGTGAGTCAGAATCATCATATGATGGGAAAGGTGATAAAGAAAACATGTGTTTCATAAAAAACACATCTGAGGTAACCCTTGAGTATACTGTACAAAATTATTATTATTCATGAGATGCATCTGATTATTAATATATGAGCAATGAAAAAAAAATACCACCAAATGAAGGAAGATAAATGAGATATATTAAAAGAGAAATATAAAATTTTGAAGAAACCACATGCTCTCATCTCTACTATCAAATCCAAGATTACTATAGAGATAGAAAAAAAATCCCAATTGCTTAAAGAAAATAATGAGCATAAGTTATCAAAAAGGATGTTGAAAAATGTCTTAGAGAAGATTACCAGTGGGAAAAAAACTATTATATGAATTCATAGTAAACAAGCATCTCCTAGGTATACTACTATTATAGGATACCAACCTGGAAATATGAACATATCTAAAATCATTAAATAACCTAATTTGGAAAATTAGTTTTTATGTCTAGAATTGATTAATTTTCTAATAGTTTTAAATATGGACAACCATTTATAGATTAATTGTTTATTGGACCAAATAGGTTTTTTAAATATTTTACAAACAACTTATAGAAGACCCACAAAGAATGTATGGGTTCCCAAAGAATTTATTACTAATATTACTGGACCCAAACAAATATGGGGACAAAAATATTTTCTTGTTATATATTTTTGTGTTAAATTAATTTGAAGAGATTGTGAAGAAGTATATTGTAATTAGACAATGGATGTTCAAGACACATGTAAAAAGATTATTCATGCTTCAAGGATTTGATAAATATTGATGGTGGTTATCTCACATTTGGTGACAATGCTTAAGGAAAAATAATTATCCTTGGCCAAATTGTTAACTATAATTCAGTTTTCATTTCCAAAGTACTTTTTGTTGATGAATTAAAGTACAATATTCTTAGTTTCTCATAGTTTTGTGATTATTATTTTTATTATGTTTATAATGATTATAATTTTAACAATGAATTTGTATTTACTAACTTTAGAAATGAAACTGTGTATTATGTAAACCTAGATTCCTTAGTGTCACAAAATGTTTCCTTCTTAAGTGCGTTTCAAAAAGAGTCTTGGATCTGGAATATGAGATTATGATAGTGTAATATTAATTCACTTATAAATATTATTAGGAAAGAACTACTTAAGGATCTACCCAAACGTGAGTTTCATAATGACAAACTCTGTAATCCTTGTAAAAAGGGTAAACAACATAAAATGTATTCCAAACCAAATAAAGAAGTTTCAAATTATCAACTTCTTTAGTTGGTTGACAAGGATTTATTTGAACCATCTGGGGTTTCATTTCCTAATGAGAAGCACTATATCGGTATTACAGTATATTGTTTTTCTTGGTACACTTGGACTTTATTTCATCATCCCAAAATTGACACTTGATATTACTTCATTAAGAATGATAAAACAAAAGAGAACCTAATTTGACATTGAATTTAGTCATTAAGTGACCATGTTCGTGGGTTTGAAAACAAATTGTTTGAATCTTTCTACTCACACAGTGGATATAGTAACAACTTATCCGCTACTAGGACATGCTAACAGAATCGTGTTATAGAAAGAAGAAATAGAACCTTACAAGAGATCTCATAGAATATTCTTAATGAATATGACTTACCTGTATATTTATGGGAAGAAGCAATAAATACATCTTGTTATATAATTAAAAATGTCTTAATCATACCAATTCATAAGAGAACATCTCATGAGATATGGAACACAAGGAAACCCAAAGTTAGTATCTTCAATATTTTTTGTCTCGAATTTTATATACCTAATACAATGTACATTATTGAAATATTTTCATCCAAAAGTTATGGAGGAATATTCATAGGTTATTCAATCTCTAGTATATTATATAGAGTATTTAATCAAAGACCTATGTCTGTGGAAGAATTTGTACATGTCAAATTTGATGAAATAGACCCACATAAACCCATGACCTCTCAAGAAAGTATTATTGATGGTATGTAAAATATGGAAGTAAAGAAAAATTAATCTGACCCAACTATTAAGAAACCTGTTAAATCATCTAATTATGTATATTATATAGACTCTAGTCATAGATAACTCGAACATGTCAATGAAGCCAAAATTACTGGACCTTCTTTTTTCTAGACCTACAAAAATCTTTAAGAACCATCAATTATAATTTTCCGTTGTTGACCTCGATAAAGGGACACATTCTATAGATTCTATGATAAACTAGGTTGAACATAAAAATATTTTTGTCAGATCATGAACCTAAAAACATCAATGATGCAATCAATGATTATTTTTGGGTGATGTCTATGCAAGAAGAATTGAATCTGTTTGAAGGAAATTAGGTTTTTAAACACATAGATACACCCAAATACATATTGACTATAAGAACTAAATGGGTGTTTAGAAACAATATATATGAAGATGATAATATTGTAAGAAATAATTCTATATTGGTTGCATAGCGTTATATTTAAGAAGAAGGCATTGACTATGATGAAACTTTGGAAACAGTTTCTAGATATGAGGCAATTAGAATATTTTTCCCATAAAAAACTCATATCATGATAATAGTGAATTTCTAAATTTTTACATAGTTGATGATGTTTTTGTTGAAGAACCCCATGGTTTACACATATTCATTTTCAAAATCATTTTTTTAAAATGAAAAATGCTTTATATGGTTTAAAACAAACTCCAAGATCTTGGTATGATAGGATCAATACCTTTCTTATTTCTAAAGGATTTTAAAAAATTTTATCAGGCCCTACTCTCTTTATAAAAATAATTTATAAATATGTTTTATTTGTTCTAATATAGCTTAATGATGTTATTTTTGGATCTCGAATAAATTCTCTATGTGGTTATTTTCCTAAAATGATGAAATGTGAATCATAAATGATTTTAATGGGAAAACCGAAATTCTTTCTTGGATTTCAAATTT
The DNA here is from genome assembly GCA_963277665.1 of Viscum album. Lineage (NCBI taxonomy): Eukaryota > Viridiplantae > Streptophyta > Magnoliopsida > Santalales > Viscaceae > Viscum > Viscum album. Next base: position 618,773,420 of record OY728150.1, on the reverse strand, counting down.
TTTTTAAATAATGAAGTTATTATTTAATCTCAAATTAAATATACTAAATATATTTTAAAATGGATTGGCATTGATAACAATAAATATGGTCACACTCTAATAAGTACCACCAATAAGTTGAATCTTGATGAAAATAGTAAATCTATTAATCAAACCACTTATAGAGGAATGATTGGTAGTTTACTCAAATTATTCGCTAACATGCATGAAATTATATTTAGATTGTGTATGTGTTCTTATTTTCAAGATAATATTAAAAAATATCATTTAACTACTATTAAAAGTATTTTCAAATACCTCATGTATACTACCAACTTAGGATTGTTGTATCCTAATGGGAATGTATTTGGTTTATTTAGTTATTATGATGTTTACTTTGGGGGGTTGTAAGTTAGATAAAAAGAGAACCTCTGGAACATGTCACTATTTGGGATAGTCCCTAGTATCATGGTGTAGTAAAAAGACGAATTATTTTTCTTTATCTACTACTTAGGCTGAACACATGGTTTCTGGTAGTTAGTATGCTCAGATTTTGTGGATAAAACATAATTTTGTAGACTATGAATGTCAATTTATACATGTCCCTATAAATTACGATAATGAATGTGTTATTAACATATTAAAGAATCATGTTACTCATTCTAGAACAAAAATTATTTGATGTTAGACATCACATTTTGAGAGTTCATTAAAATAGGTGGTATAACTCTAGAATTTATTGGCATAGAACATCATCTTTATGATATATTCACTACGTCATTGAACTCTGAGTGGATGAGTTGCATAAAATATGACTTAGGGATGATTAATTTTAAAGACCAAAAATCAATAACACTATGTTAAAACATAGTTTAAATGTCTCACTGATAGGATGATGCCAATGTCATGTTGACACTGATAGTGTCATTCTATGTCTTGTGGTTACTGACAGTGTCATGCTATGTCATGCTGACACCAACAGTGTCATTCTATATCATGTCGACACCAACAATTTCCCCTCTAACACTGACTCTGAGGTCTCAATTACACAATTGTCTTGACGATAATGACACTAATGTCTCTCCATTGTCCACTTACTGATAGAGTATGATTGTCTATATCTATTTTAACAAAAATGTTTTTTCTTTACTTTTTCTATTTTTAAATTAATTCCTATTTACACATTTTAATTTTCTGAAACCATAAATGATAAAATTCAGTCAATACATCATATTTATTACTCTTGGACTTCCACAGTTACACTCATACCCTTTCTCTATTTAACCTTGGACCTTTCACCTTCTTATCATCAATTGATCCTTTAGAATGGATTGATTAATGATCATCTTTGAAGGATATGATGATGATTCATGACCCACTAAAATGAAGAAAGGAGAATCAAGTAGATTTAAGAATATTCATCTGCAGCTTTCAAACCATGTGGTATGTCCTAAGATGGGGGTGTTAAGAAAATGGTTATTATTTAGTAAGTCTCTTCTACAAAGAGTATTTCAATATCAAGGGTGTCTAGATTGGTTTATAAATAATGGGAGGTTGTATTATCTTAATCTTGTGCAGAAGTTCTATATTTATGTCGAGTTCATTCTGGAAGTATTCATATGTTCTGTTTCAAATATGTGGTGAATGGAAGAAGATTTTATTTTTCTTAAAAGAATCAGGAATAATTCCCCAATGTACAACACGATAGAGACTTTGATGACTACCGGGGAATTAGTCCACCAACCACTGAACTATTTTTCAATGAGACAACATCGAGAGGGCTTACTAGTAAGAATGATAACATGAGGTCTATATCATTAGAGTTGGATGGAAAAATTAGACATTTATTTAGTTTTATCCAACATCAGTTAGGTCCTAGGAAATAGGACATTCCATCACTAAAATATGAGTATGTATAACTCTTTTTTCTGAAGAAAGTTAATAAAGTGAATCTATGTGGGTATCTAATAGTTCACATTAGTGAAAATATCAATCCATACTGTAAGACTAATTCTTTGTTCTATCAAAAAATGATATCTGCTATGCTAAAGGAAAAAATTATGTGTTGGTGAAATTGAAGAAAGCATTTGAGATTGAAGCTGAGTTTTATGAAATAATGAAATTTTCCAGAGAATGAAGATAAAATGGAATCTTTGTAAGATGGCGTGGGTTATATATAATGAGTAGCATATGAAAATTTAAATACTATTTTACATCCTTCTAGGCTGAGAGATATGACTGATCCTGGTCTAGGACTAGATGATGATGTTATTTATTCTTATGAAGTAGAGGATGAATCAACTATAAAATAAGTGTCTTCCATAGATTATAGGAGTAACCTAGATATTCTTTAATGCCCAATGGAAAACTCATATGGTCCATCTAGTCCACCTCTAACTCTGCTATCCAAGGATCATATTTTAATTCATGATGATGTTGATGATGAAACTGAATAAACCAGTAGTGTGGAATATTATTTTGAGAAGGTATATAGAGAATGATATTCTAATTTGATACAAAATGTAGGATCAAAATGATATAGATACTGAATGAATTATCTAATGGTGTTCAAAATACATGTGGGGGTGAATTTTAAAAATTAAAAAATTCTGTTGGAACTTTTAAGGAAGGTGATGTTTAACAAAGTTAAACAAGGTATGTTACAAACCCTCTTGTTCTAAAAACATGGTTGATACCAAAAATATGATTCCGATAATGTAATTACAGAAAGATGATTCCATAAATAAAACATAAAAAAAGTTTAGAAAGACAAATATTCTACCTTAATGCATATAGAATCATAATAAATCTTAGTATACATGTATGAGAAATTATAAGATAGTTATAATTTCCTCAACAAACAAAATGCAGCGGAAAACATGAAACAAAAATGTAACAAGTAATAAATTTTTTAACCCCAAGAAATTGGTATCCAATAACCTTGGATTAAGGTCCCTTGATTTATACATTCAAAAATTTCTTTCTTACCCACCCCAGGGTAAGCCCTCGATATGAAGATCCTAGTCTATCTTGATATCCCCGAAATACCTCAACTTCAATGTAGTCAGCACATATATCTTCCTCAGCAAGGAAGTCCTCGATCTTTAAGGTAGCCGACACCTCTGTCTTTATATCCATGAAATCCCTCTATTGTACTCAACAACATTTAGAGTCGCACGAAGTAATTCTAAACAAGATGATCATTATGCACAAAGCAATAAAGTCTCTCTCTATATAAATCACTTTAGAAGCATGTAATCTCTAAACTGATCTAAATTTTGTAACATATATTGAGCTCTTTCAAATGAGTTCCTATTTATAGGTACAACTCCAACGGTTGGCTCCATCCACCAACAGTCGTATTTTTCCTTGAATTTTAGAGGAACTTGTACACATGTCACTCAAGAAATGGTTAGTTAGGAACTGAATGCACGACATCATTTTGTAAGTAAAACATGTGTAAGAAAAAATATGGTTACATAGTCAAAATCAAATATTCAGAATTTAAGGAAAAATGAATGTTCAGAGTCTAACCAAAAACACATTCGGTATCTATAATACTAGGATATTAGGATTCTGTTTATCCGAAGAATTCTGAGTAAGAATTCTATAGAATTCGGAGTCTGAATTTCAAGAAAATTCAGAGTATGAATTTATTAGAATTCAGAGTCAGAACTTAGAAAGATTGGAGTCCGAATTCAGAGAACTTGGAGTCAGAAATCATAACAGTTTAGAGTCTGAATTCAGAGAACTAGGATTCAGAACTTATAAGAGTTCAGATCCTGAATTCAGAGAAATCAGAGTCATAACTTATAAGTGTTCAGATCCGGAATTCAGAGAATTCTGAGTAAGAACTTATAAGAGTTCGGATCATGAATTAATAGAATTCGGAACCTTAATCCGGATCATGAAAACAGAATTCTCTATATCTAAGTATTATAAGATTCCAAGGTTTTTAGATATGAAATTGAATTTTATACTTAGTGATAAAATGAAAAATGAAAAATATGTCAAGGATAAATTTTCTTGGGGTAGTAATATTTTTCTTATGAAAGTAAAACGTAGGGTAAAATGAAATTTGCCTTAAGAAATGGTGTTTGTGATTTTCAAAACATTAAGGAATCATAAAGTCATAAGGAAACCATATTACCTCAACAATATCCCCAATCATGAAGGAATGGAAAAGTCATAAGGAAAACTTATTGACTCAACAATCTCCCCCCTTTTGGAAAACACACAAACATCCTTACGAAAAAGAAAATAAGGACATAGAAAATATTTTTCAAGCCTTTGAAAATAAAACTTATCTCCCTTAACACATGGGAATCGATAAATACGACTAAATCCCCCTTAGGCTTTGGAACACTAAGGATCGTATTATGGGTGTCCAGAATGATACATTACATTTTATTTCATACGAAAATATTTATGATGAAAACTCCCCCTTAGATAAACTCCCCCTTTCATAGGTATATTTCTTCATTACTTAGTATTCGTTTTTCCTTTCACCCTAATTGTGAATTTCAAAATGGAATTTGTGGAAATGGAAAAGAAATTATTGTACCTGAAATAATAGTACAAAACATCCAAAAGACAAGCGACCATAAATTTCATTATGATAGGAAATATTTGTACAAGGAAATGAATACAAAAAAAGATCGGATTTAAAAAAGATCATCCTTCCTTTTCCTTGGGAATCATCTTATTGAATGTGGTCTTTATCTTTTTGAGCTCCTTAGGATCTTCCTCTGGCCGCTTTTGAAGCTGATCTCGATCCTCTGCTTTGTTCTCTAAAGCCATTATTCATTCTTCCTGAGTTCAAAAAGACTCTGCCTGAGCTTTCATGACTTACTCATGCTTTGCAAGCTTTTCTTCTATCTCAATCTTGAGATCTCTTTCTCTATTCAAGCATTGGGCAACTGGATACAATTTCCCATTCAAATCCTTCACTTCAAGGATCAGAGAATTTTGTTCCAGAGTTAGTTTTTTGTTCAAAACAGCTTGTGAGATCCTTGATCTTAGCAACATCAATTTAAAAATCCTCCTTGAAACTATCCTATAACTCATCAAGTTTTCTTATGTCTTAAATGGTTTCCCATTACCCACTAGTCATCTTCCTGCGTGTTCTTTTATGGGATTCTTAGTTGATGAAAAAATTCTTGATATCAGCCTCATGCATGACACACATATCCATTACCATGGATGCAGAATCCTATTTTTGGTTCAATGTGTGTTGAAGCATCTGACATCTCGAGTCAATGCTTGGAAATATTACAATGGTCCCAATAAGCTTTTTCAGTTAATGGACAAACAAATCTAATCCAAGGGATGATGATTCTGAATTTGAATCTTTTCTAGGTGAGGGATATTTATCAAGCTCAACAGGATTCCCCTTTGAAGATCCACTAGCTTCCTTCTTATTCAAAACAGCTTTACCAGGTGTATCAACAACCACATGTTATCCCTTATCAGTTCTTGAAATTTCTTCCTTATTCGGAGAGTGATGTTCACAGTCAGACAGCTGAAAAATTTTATCTTCATCTAGATGTTCTTTCTCAGCTCTTGACTCAGCATCCTCAGGGTGAATAAAATGATGATTAAAACCTTCTTCTTCAGATATCTTGTTCACTTCTTCTTCAATTTTAGGATTTTATCCTTTTTCTTATTTCTGAGGTGTAGCCAGCTTTGAAAATTCTACTTCAGAAGTTTGGATTGAGAGCTTCATGGATGTAATTTCTTTCTCATGAAAATATTCAACTTGATTAATCAAATCTGCAGTGTCACCACTGCTTTCTACTTCTTCTCCAACCTCTTATACTTCTTTTAATTCTTTTACATTTTCTAAAGTTACAAATATATTTTCTGGAGTTTCAGGTAAAGCTTCTACCGGGAAGGATTCTGGTACCTGAAGTTTGTAAGATGCTTTCTCAGTATCCCGCAGAAGGGATTGCACAATCTCTATTTCAGCCATTTTCTTCTTCTGTTTCTTTTCATTCTATTCCTTTTCTAGATACTCAACTGTCTTCTCCATCAAAGATTCTGCTTTAGCAGGGTCTAGTCCAAACTTGGGCCCCCCCCTTCATTTTTTTTCTTCTTGTTTTCCCTCCACTTAGCTACTACCTAATCCAGATAGGTTTTTTTCTATTTTGGATTTATAGGTGATTACGAAAATTCCTTTTCCATTGGAGTTTTTTACTTTTCATCCACTTCCTTCACTTTCTTCTTCTTTACACCCTTTTTGGAAGTCTCATCCACTTCCTGTTTCTTTAGAACATCCTCAGCCTCTTCTTTTAGAAATTCATAAAATTCTCCAGATTATTTAGAAAATCTAACATTCATTATTCTCAAAGTATCATCACTAACAAGCATGAATTTTCAATTATTTGTCTTTGAACTGTAAGGAATTTCGAAAAACTACAATAACTGAACAATAATCTTTGAATGAATGACTGGATACATAATGATCTGGGCCTTCAAATTTCCATTTTTTATATTCTTGATCGTAATCAGAATATTCTAAACCAAATTTATCATTCTCAAGTTCACCAAGAAATCCAAAATATACATTCACTCTTCTTCAAGGTGTCTTATTTCCATTTTCTTGGTATTATAAATCCCTAATCCCATAATTCGAGAATCGGAAAAATTTTAGTGAGGTGAACAATCTTCAGAGTATTAACATCTGTATGACCGAGGCACTCTATAGCTGTAACCTTAACAAAGCTACCTTGATCATCTGGAAACTTGTTAGAAAAAAATTCTTCTTCACCTTTATATGAAACTCCAATAAAATTTGAAGCCTTGGTATACGAGAGAGAATAAGACTTACCATATCTTTTGAAAGAGAACTTATATCTACCTTTTTCGATGAAAAAACTTACTGTTCCATAAAACTCACCTAATAAATCTGGATATAATAAATCTTGGGCTCCTAGTTTTGATATGTGAACAGCCTCCCATCCATTCAGCTTGATGTTCTTCATGATTATAGAGTCATACTTTGCAAAGAAGTTTGGATGAACCAACCTTTCTCGATCAACCTGCCACTTCGTGATTGGCTTGACAGTTAACATGTATTTTTGAAAAGATTCTTCGACAGACATTCGGATTTGAACAATATTTGAGAAGTTAGGAACATGATTATATAGGAGGAAAGAACATCAACACATGATGGATTGATATTTATGTGGGACATCCATCGGGGCGTTCCTTATATAGGTGTTTGAAGCAACTGTTCAGCTTCCATAGTCAATCTAAGGGTTGAGAAACCTTCTGATCAGATCCGACAGTTGAAAATATAGCTGAAAGGAAATCTTGGATCTGATCTTTTGAGGGTTTTAAAGAAAATAATTTGGATTTAAGGAAAAGAGATTCTTAGAATTTTAAAACAAATGAAAACACCAGTATGCAAAATATGATTATAAAAACATTGGAAAAGAAACATACCTTTCAGATTTCTGGAAAGACCATTTGTATTGAGAATGATTCTTATTGAAGAACCTTAGAATCTGAAAAAAATTTATTATGAAATTTTTTAAAAAAACATTATTTCATGAAATTTAGAAAATCGTACTTTGAAAATTTTCATTATGAAAGATTTTGAAAATCTGACTACGAAAATTTTCATTACGAAATATTTTGAAAATCCGACTTCAAACATTTTCATTATGAATGATTTTGAAAATATGACTAGAAAAATTTTCATTAAGAAAAATTTTGTAAAAATTTTACTACGAAAATTTTCATTACGAAATATTTTGAAAATAGGACTACGAAAATGTTCATTACAAAAGATTTTCAAAATCTGACTACGATAATTTTCATTAAGAAATATTTTGAAAATCCGTATACAAAAATATTCCTTACGAAATATTTTGAAAATATTAAAATGAAAATTTTCATTACGAATGATTTTGAAAATATTCATTACGAAAATTTAGAAAATGGAAAAAATTTAGACTACGAAACAAGTTTTTAGACTACGATAGAAAAAAATTAGACTACAAAAAAATATAAACTAACTAACAAGAAAATTTACTCCCTCTATGAAAAGAAGTTTATTACTGTAAAGAGATAGGTTTCAACAAGATGTTAAAAAAGGAAAATTACCTTACGGTTATCATTCCGATCATCCGTTTAATATATTCAAATCTTTCGGAGGGTAATGTTTTGGTGAACATATCAGCAAGTTGATCTTCTATTCCGATAAATTATAGAATGATATCTCTTTTTAGTGTGTGATCCCTAAGAAAGTGATGCCTAATATCTATGTGTTTTTCACGAGAGTGATGTGTAGGGTTTTTACTTAAGGTAATGGAACAAGTATTATCACACCAAATTTGTGTTTTGGAAAAACATATACCATAATCTGTGAGTGTGTGTTTCATCCACACCACTTGAGCACAACAAATTCTTGCTCCTATATATTCAGATTCAGCAATAGAAAGTGCTACTGAGTGTTTATTTTTTCTTGACCAAGAAACTAATGAATATCTTATAAAATGACACGTTCCATATGTACTCGTTTTATCTATTCTACATCCACCAAACTTAGCATCCGAAAAAAAAATTAGAATAAAATCAATTTCGGAAATATAAAAGAGTCCAAGATCCATGGTTCCCTTTAAGTAGCAAAAAAATTGTTTTCACTTCCTTTAAATGAGATTCCTTAGGATTGGATTAATATCTTTTACATAAGCATAATAAAAACATTATGTCGGGACGACTAGATGTCATGTAAAGTAGAAATCTTATCATACCTCTAAAAGATGTTTGATCTACTAGTTTCCCAACTTCATCTAGATCAAGTGCATTTTAGGTAACAATGGGAGTACATACACTTTTAGAGTTTCCATATCAATACTTTTTATGAAGATATTTAATATACTTATGTTGGGATATATAAATTCTTTCTGGTTTTTGAGAAATTTGGAAACCAAGGAAAAATGTTAACTCACCCATCATACTCATTTCAGATGCATATTTCATTAGATTCGCAATGGAATCGGTTAAGGATTGCTGAGTTGAACCAAATATAATTTCATAAACATAAATTTGAACAATCAAAACATTTTTCTTATCATTATTTATAAAAAGAGTTGGATCTGCATTTCCCTTAATGTAATTATTTTGAAGAAAAAATATTGTAAGTCTATCAAACCAGGCTCAAGGGTCTTGCATAAGTCCATACAAATCATTTTTAAGTTTGAAAACATGTTCAGGATGTTTTGTATCTTTAAAAATAGAAGGTTGTTCAACAAAAACTTCTTCTTGTACAAAACCATTAAGGAAATCACATTTCACATCCATTTGAAAAAGTTTAAAATTGAAGAATACTGCAAAGGAAAGTAGAATATGAATATATTCAAGTATAGATACTGGATAATAGGGTTCTTCATAGTCTATTCCCACTTGTTGATTATAGCCTTTAGCAACCCATCTAGCTTTATTTATTACAATGATTCCATTTTCATCACACTTATTTTTGAAGACCCATTTTACTCCAATAACTGAAGATTCCTTAGGTCTTTCAACCAAGGTCTAGACTTCATTCCTTTTGAATTCATTTAGTTCTTATTGCATAGATTTTATCCAATCATCATCACCTAAAGATTCATCAGTGTTTTTTGGTTCTAATTGTGAAAGGAATGATAGATGTTCTATTTCAATTCTGAATGAACTTCTAGTCATTACATGTTGATTTACATCACCAATGATACTATTCCTGGGATGATTCTTTAGAAACAACTGATTTGGGGTTTGTAAGACTTGTTCATCAACATATGGTAGGAAATCATCTGGGGTAAATGTTTTAGAAATATCTTCATGGAAATTTTCCTTATCTGAAGGATCTTTTAACAAAGGTTGATAATCAGTTTTTGAAAACACATATGAAGATGTAGGTTGAGGTTGTTTAAACACAAAAGGATCAGTTTCATCAAATTTGACATGTACTGTTTCTTCAATAGTACAAGTGTTTTTATTGAAAACTCCATAAGCCCTAGAAGTTGTGGAGTAGCCTATAAAAATTTCTTCATCATATTTTGGTGTGAAATTGTATATATTATCTTTAGTATTCACAATGAATACCATGAAACCAAAAACCATAATGTAGGAATGTCTAGGTTTTCTACCATTCCATAACTCATAATTAGTTTGATTAAGAAAAGGCCTAATCAAAACTCGATTTATAATATAACAAGTAGTACTTACAGCTTCCGCCAAAAAATGTTTGGCTATAGAATACTCACTCAACATGGTTCGTGTTGTCTATTAATGAATTCTATTTCATGTTTCAACAAAAACATTCTGTTGAGGTGTTCTGGGTGATTAAAATTTATGAGAAATTCCTTTTCTACTACAAAAAGTTTCCAAATCAGAATTTTGAAATTCTCTTCCATGATTAGTATGAATAGTTATCAAAGTAACTTCTTTATCATTTTTAACAAGGGATCTAAAACTTTGAAAATAAGAAAAAGATTCAGATTTCATTTATAGAAAATAGACCCATGTAAATCTAGTGTAATCATCAACTTAGAGTAATTAATAATACTTTCCTCCGATGCTTCCAATTTGTGTTGGTCCAAAAAGATCCATGTTCACTAACTGTAATGCATCAGTGGTTGAGACTTCACCGACTAATTTAAAACATGATTTATGTTGCTTTCCATATTGACAAGGATTAAAAACTTTTGAAGAATCAAATCTATGCTCTGGTAGTTGCTTAACTTGTCTTTTCTTAGAGATTTTTCATCGGTTCCTAAGGTTATAGTGTCCAAACCTTCAATACCATAACCAATAATGATATTCCATTTCACTAAGTCAAGTTATGTATTGGCTCATAAGGTCTTCTATGTTTAGTGTGTATACATTCTCTTACCAATGGGAAGAAAGAATAAACTCTTCCCTGAAATTGTGTACTAAGAACTTATCATTACTACAATTCACAATGTTACATTCATCACATAATTGACATATGATAATGAGGTTGTTCTTAAGACCCTTAAAAAATAAAACATTTGAAATCAATGTTTTTCCAAGAAGTATGATGTAACCTATAACAAAAATTTCTCCCTTTGCATTATCTCTGAAAGATACTTTTCCTCCTTTCATCTGGATAATATTTTCAAAGTAGCTTTTGTTACCAGTAATATGATGGAAACATCCACTATCCATGTACCATGTATTTCTGTTGGTACTATCTTTATTTTCTTGAAAATTAAAGTGTTAGACTTTTAGAACTGAAACTTTTTTGGATCCAGAAATTTTGGAATGAAAAATTTTAGGCACCCACATTTTCATTGGAAAATAAGCTTTATAAAATCCTAAGCACTGGATTTTGATTAAAGAGAACGGGTTGCCCAGTTTCCACCACATTGACAGTTAATGCGGAAAGGAGCACATTGAGGAACAAAATAATTGATACTAAAAATTGGTTTTGAACCAGTATAACCAAATCTAGAATTATTCCTTAGATTTTGAATTTGTGAAAACATCTTCTCAAAATTTTCCTTAAATATGGTAAATTTTGACAAAAACATTTTCAAGAAAAATATTTCTAACTTCAGTCTAAAAACCAAGTTCTTGTCTTCCAAAACATTTGATTTGGAACTAGTGTTAGGCTCAAAAACATTTTTCTTAGAAATTGCATTTTCTAGATCCTTATAAATTTTATCCTTCTGAGAATTTAATTCCTCAAGGTTTTTTGATATACTTTAGAAATTAAGGAATTTCTTATCAATATTTTTAGAAAGATAAGATATTTCCTTAGTATGTATAGAAATCTGAAAATTTTCCATACCAAGATTTTTGTTGACTTTAGAATTCTCATTCTCTATAATCTTAACAAACCTAGAAACTTCTTCATAAGTAGGTAAATTATTATCCTTATCAGAAGAAGATTATTCGTTATAAGATTCATAGTCTTTATCATTACTATAATTATCATTCAAAGAAACATTGTTCATAGATTCATCATTGTGTACTTTAGACATTAAGTAATGATTTTTAACAGGTATTCAGTAAATTTTACCAAGATTATTCTATCCAAAAGATTCGTAATCGAAATATTTGTCTGAAGATTCACCACCACAGGAACTCCAGGTGTCATTAGCTTTAAAACCATTATTATCTTTTTCTTTTTAGTAATTATTTCTATTTCTATCAGAATGGTTTTCCTTTCTTTCATTCCTCTTAAGCATAGGACAATCGGGTTTTATATGTCCAGCTATCCTGCATTCATAACATGTGACTTATGAGTCTTTCCTATATTTAAATTCTTTCTTCTTATATCTGTATTGAATTTTCTTCTATCTAAAAATCGTATACATCCTTCTATCAAGATTAGCTAATTTATTTTTTGAAGATTAACTTCCACTAGATTTTTATTGGATAAAAACCTTCTTAGATTTAGATCTTGTAACTCTCTCAATAGTCTTAGTTTTCATATGATTTGAAGTTGTTGTAAAAGCAACACATCCATTACCATTCTTCTTCTTAACATTATCATCATCTCTCTTCATTCTAGTCTCAGGCTGAATAAGATTTCCAAAATTTTCATCAAGAGTAATCTGAGTAACTTTTATATTCTAATCAATAGTAGTTCTCTTGGAATCCCACTCATTGGCCATGATGTCTATGATTTTATCCACCAGAGATTCATTATCTAATCCTTTATTAACCATATATTGTAAACTATTAACAATTGGCATGAATCTCTATTGCACCTTACATATGGGTTCTCCATATGGAGGACGAAAACCATGATATTCAGCTCTGAGCATGGCTCCTCTAGTTTCAATGGCTTCGGATGTTTGAACATGAGTAACTTCACGTTTCTTCTTAAATACTATTTGCTGATTCACAAGATGAAATTTGGCTATATATTTATCGTCATGGAACAAATAACTGTATTGCATAACATATAATTGAGTTGATATTCAATCTTTTATTGGTTGGTGAAAGTACTAACATCCTTGTCAGGGATTTTATGTTCTCCAGAAAGCATGACAAAATTGTCTACTCCAGTGTTGACATTAAATGTATTCATGTGATCTCTCTAGTATTCGTAATCATTACCACAAAAAATTGGTGGTCTTGTAGGATTTAGGTTATCAATGGAACCAACATTGATTCCTTCCATCTTAAACAAAATATATTTCCACCCAAACATGTAAGTAGCAAGGTTTGTAAGCAAGGAAAATATTCCTCAGTAAGGAAAAATGAGAGAAATGAAAAACCTGAGCAAGGAAAAATTATATGTGAATATTAGTATTTTAGAAACATCATTTGATACTATAGAGACCGAAAGCATGACGTACATGGAAACTACATTACTTTTTCAGAATACTTAGTACATAACAAAAACAGACGCACAAGGACCGTAATAGTTTAGTGTCTTTTGAAACTCGGAATATAATCTTCTAATCGTGGTGAAAGAACTTCAACATCTCCAATAAAGATCTTCCCCTTTTTTTCTTACCTAAAACATTTATTTATATCCTGAGGAAAAGAAAACATAAAAGGGTTGAGATCAAATGCTGAGTAAGGGTAAACATAGAGAACATAAATCAATCCATAAACATTTGAATGTAAAAACTTGAACCTAAAATATAAACATCAAAATCTTGAGCAAAGAAATGAATCTTGGAAGTACGTAAGGCATATATCATAAGGGAACATCAATCATGATAAAGTATCATGGTAATAAAACATATAATTGTGGAAACCACTAAGTACATGGTATGATTACCATAGTAGCCAAGGCATTGATGCCAAGACCATCTTAGTGGACAAAGTCCCTTTCTGAATCGATTTCACTCCTCGTTTTAGTCCTGTAACACTGAACCAGATTAACTTACCATTCTAGAAATGTCTATCTCATGAGATATAAATCTTTACCCAATGCATTGGAGGGAGATATAGGTCTCACCCATCTCATAATGAAATCATTCTTACTTGTGACACAACATAAACATAAATCATTCATCATAACCTAAAGAATAAAATGGGTTTCAGAAACATCATTCCATCATAACATAATCCATATAAAAGTAATGGATATCATTTCATAGTAAGAAAAGTGAAACCATGTAAATCATAGAGACATTATACTTGAAACATACACATAGTAAATAATGCCATCTTAGATGAAAAAATGCTTTTGATAAAACACTTTAAATGAATTCATCAGGAAAATATCCTTTCTTCTTCAAAATAATTTTATTTTCACAAAATGCCATGAAACTTCAAAAGAAAAGTATTTTGTTGTAAATATTCATAAAAACTTGTAGAGTATTATTCATGAAAATGAGGCGTTATGAAACCGTAAAAATCTGTTCACACTGTATAAGTTAAAAATAACATTATTCACTTACTTTTGTCGTAAAAGTCAAAAAGTACCTCGTATGGTAAACAAACAAAAAGAGTCCATACATAACATATAGTAAAAGTAAAAATGGGTAAAAAGACTTTAAACATACATGAAATTATTTTTAGAAAACATGGGCTTGGATGATAAAGATAACCCCAGTAAATACTTACGAATAAACAATCTCAGAAAAAAATGAGATTGATAAATTATCCCATACCATAGGTCTGGTATGCTTCAAAAGTTTCCGAAGCTCCTGTATAATGATTTAAATAATTTCATTGAATTATTATAGAATAATAGTAATAATTATGATATCATATATGGTTCACTTATGTCTTTATATTACCCGTTCTTTTGTAAGTTCCATGTTAAAGTAGCGTTTTGGGTTAAACCGTTTTATATATCGTCTGCGTTTGGACTTGTTGTTCATGATATTATTACTTATATCCGGATTTAATTAATTCCATAATGTAAAACATTATATATATATAATATATATTCAGTATATACATATATATATATGATAGATCGACTAAATGGAATGAAATACACCGTTCATGGAGACGGTAGGTCGTACGTACGCATGAACGTTGTTTTCGTTTCCTTATTGAATTGAATGAAACTAAATAGATGACATACATATATATATACATAAATCTAGTAGAATTATTATTTCATATATTTCATTTTTATTTATTATTTAAACTTTATGATCATTCATGTATGGTTTACCTGGAGAATGAATCTCATCGCGTCGTGGAGACGGTAGTCCGTACGTACGCACGAGCGATGATATCGTTCCCATAATTATTGAATAGAATTGGATTGTATGGTATAATATATCAGAATCAGTATGATGTTATAATAACAATATATTGTTATTCTTTACACCATTATACCCATCCATGTAAGGTGTTTGTGGAAATACAGATTTCACCACGGCGTAGAGACGGTATTCTGTACATACGCACGCGTGGTGATTTCATTTTCCGTAGGATGGATAGATGGTGAAATAGGGTTGTTTAATACTTATAATAACATATCAGTATATGATTTATACTGATGTTATTACTTCATAATGAAACAACTAAATAAGAAGAAGTGTAAGAAGAAATAAAGTTGAAAGAATCGGTCACAGACATTATCTCTTCTTTGAAGCGCCTCTTTGAGACCTCCTTTTAGGGCACTAACATTGGTCTTTGAAGAAGACCAGGACCTGTAGGATGTTTCTAGGGAAGTGGAGAAGACAAATTTTCAAGGTTTTTCCGAGCTTTAAGGCTCAAAGTGGGGTGAGGAAGAGGGGGAGGAGGTACCCTTTTATAAGGGAGGAGAGGGGCACCTTTGGAAAAACTAAAAATATTATATTATTATAAAGTCATATTCGGGTTTTAAAAGCTCAAAATTGATTTATTTCGAATATAATGTGGGGATGGGTTGAAATAATCTCATAAAATATAATTTAGACAAGTTTAGGTTTCTATTTCAACATTATCATTTAGATTTAACCTTAAGTGAAATAATTTTACTTTTACCGTGTCTTCTTGTTTTTTTAAAATATAAGGTTAATAAACTTACTATATAAAGATAAAAGAACCACATGTTGTTTATTATTAATATATATAACCTTATCTAAGTCAATTGGATGATCCTTAGACTTTTAGGAATAAAATAACAATTAAAAATATAATATTTGTTTTACAAACTATTTTATGTCAATTTTGACACTATTTCGTAATTGATTTTTGTGAAAATTATAATAGAATGATTAGTTCGAAAAAATGTAATTAAATCACAAATAACATGTCATATTAACCTATAAAATTAGTTAAATTCATAAAAAGTCTCAAATTACATTTATTTGGGTATTTATATCATCAATTATGTCAATATTTCATTTAAAAGATAATTACTGCATCATCCTTGTGTCATAAATTAATTAACTTATTTAATGTCTAAAAATTATAAATAAAATACCATTATGTAGGAAATATTTTTATATTTATAATGAATATTTATAGTCTAATTTATCTTATGCATTACCGTATATTAAAAATGATATACTTAGTAAACTTTGATTTTACCTATTTTAACACTTCATTAAATAAATTAAGAATAAATGTCCTAATCTAATCCATGTGGGCCTAAATGGTCATATGTTATTCATAAGGTTTTTTTGGTCGAATTACACTTATCCAATAGAATTAGGACACGATTTAGGGTAATAATAATTTCATTTTTACCCTTAATTACCCTATTTACTTTAAACCGTGGTAAAAAAAGTAAAAAGTTACTATTCACCAAAAATTATTTTCATCTCATTGAACCAAATTTTAGTCCTTGATATAAACCGAGTCACTCGAATTTTCAAAATTCCACTCACAGAAGTGGTAAAATGAAGTTTAATGTGAATTTGAAAATTTTCCTAGGAGGTGGGTAAAAGACGGTGAAAAGTTCAATAAAATTATTATATATCTAAAATTATTATAAAATGAATCCAATGACTTAAATTGAACTTATATAGGTATTATGTATCAATTTTGAACTAAAATAAATCTAAATAAAATAAATTATTATTTAAATAAAATGTCGGTTTTTGAATAGTAACGCAGTGTTTTCACTATTCATCAAAAATTGAATGTCTTCAGAAAAATACCAAAATTTCACCCTAGGCTAATTTCTATATTTCGAATCGAAAAATGAAGTCAATTTTGAAAACTAAAATTTACAAAATTCCAAAAAGTGGTTATCACTATTCATAACTGGTAGTTTTAAAAATATTTTAATAGCATATCGTTGTTTAGTGAAACTCAGTATTGTGTACAACGCAAGCTATCGAGGAAGGTCGTGATTGCATGTAAAGCAAGACAAGTTAAGGATGTGTGTTGTGCATGCTCCTTTTGGTGTAGCATACAACACAAGACATTAATGAAATTAAAAAGAATATTTTTCATAAAATCTCATGGTGTTACATTTTACCCCCTTTAAAATGAATTTCGCCCTCGAAATTCGTTGGGGTTATAAATGGTTTACTACTCGAAAGTTTCTTTAATAGAAACCCACATCGTAAAAAGGAATACCTAAACTTGGCTTTAAAAACTAAAGTATGAAACGTAACAGTTACCCAAATTAACTAATCACTGGGTTTCACATAAGAGAACATAAGTGAAAATATGGATATGGAACAGAAATCTAACCGTCATGTTCTGATGTAGAGTGGTAGAGAACATGGCTATGAAAAAGCCTACAGTCACAAAGCCATAAATTTGTGATGATCTAGGCTACCATCTGATTCATCGGATATAAGGGCACTAGGACAACATTTTTTTGCTTTTTAAGATCATTTCCCTAAAGTTGAATAATTTGAAATAGAATAAATACTTAATTTATTTTGGTATAATCGCACCGTTTTTCGTTCCTTGAACAATTTCCACTTCATCTCTTTAGGAAATGATGTTGAATTTGTCTTTCGTGATGTTTTAGCAGATCATGCGATAGAATGATATGTCATTCCATCTATCTCAAACATAAGTTAGCAAAAGTTATATAAATAAGTCCATCTATGGTGAGATTAATCAGATATGGTTCCTAAAATGGACTTATACTTCATATTTCATACTGCTTAATATAATAAAATTGGTTTCTACTAAACATGGACTTCTTGTAGGCCAGTGGTAGGAGATAAAGGCCTGTCGCACTTCAGTTGTGGGTTCGATTCCCACAACCTTGTCCGACGCAACGGGTTTTCGCCCGTCCTGCAGGTTGTCCTTTTTCTAAAATTACATCATTATGAAATTCCATCGATAATATCAAAAACAGTTCTAGCCTTAAAAAATACTAACTCATGTCCAACATAATCTATTTCAAATCTTTAGGCTTATCCAAAATACTTCTGTCCAAGATTATAGTATAAAGGAAACAATTACTAGAAATGCCATCTACCAAGCATGTGAATACCATCATTTATCCCTGATATATCTCATTGATCACATTCCAATCATGTGAATACCTTAATCATGTATTCTCTTGAAAAATGAATACCAATTGAACCTTAGTGAAAAAATGAATACTGTCAAAAGTTAACCCTTTCCACATACCAAAATCCCAAAATTTCTATATACTCAAACCATTATATCACTTTGTCCTTAGTTTAGTCATGAGCACATGATTACTATCATATTATTTTCCCCTTATCCCTTCATTATGAGCATTTCATCAACTTTCAAAAAATATTTCAATCACTTTTTCATGGTTACCAGTACCATATAATTATTGAAAACCAATACACAGATATTCCAAAATTCCACAATACCATAAATGAGATTCCATGATACTATTTTGAAATCCCATTACATAAACACTTAATCATTACACAACATCATTTTCATACTCAACATCACAAATAGTGATCGCATGAGACTTCCCTTTATCATTTGACTTAAGAGGTTGCTCACGTTGATCATCATTAACCCATGGATTAGGGAATTTATTAGCATAATGTCCCATTTCCTTGCACTTGAAGCATTGAACTGTTGGTGGAGAGTTCTCTGTAGTCTTTTCTCTAGTCACATCATTAGCAAACTTGTTCCCATTACTTAGACACTCAGCTGCTCGATGAGCTTCTTTTCCACACTTAAAACATTTTCTAGTCCCTTTAAGACAATCTCCACCATGCTTCATTCCACACTTTGAGAATAAGAAAACATTCATCTGCTTTTCACAATTGTTATGAGATTTCTCCTTGAACTCCATGTTTTGTTTTTTGTCAAAACCATGATTTGGATATGTTACCCCAACTTTCATTTCTACCTTGATAACACAACACACAATTTATTCATAGCTACTGAAGTCTCTTATATCTAATTCCCTTCGAAGATTTGGTTTTAAGCCACTGAATAATCGACCAACTTTACTTTCAGGTTGGATGATAAAGCTAGATTCATACCTTGAAAGCCTTGTAAAATGCGCTTCGTATACACCAACATATTCATCATCATTTTTCTTTAGTTCAAGAAACTCTTTCTCCATCTTTGTTCAAAGAATATGAGGGAAGTACTTATTGAAAAATAAGTTCTTGAACTTGTCCCATTACATGGTCTCAATTTCATCTCTTGGCCTCGTATTATTGATAAGATTCCACCATTTATCAGTTTCACCTTCCAAACGATATAATGCTAAGATGACTTTTTCATGTTTAGAACATTAAAGAACTAAAAATATCATTTCAGTGGTACTGATCCATTGTTCAGCAACAAGTGGATCAGAAGACCCACTGAAAGAAGGTAGACGTTGACTCATGAAGTACTCAATAGAATATTGTTCCCTTCTCTGGTCATTTGGAAGTCCAGAATGATTCATAGATTGTGTAAGTATATTAATGAGATTTTGCACTCCATCTCCCAAAAAATTTGTTTGTTCAGGAGGAAAATCATTGCATTTTCCATTGCATTGATCAACATGGATCCTTTGGGTTCCATCCATCGTCTAAAAACCCAATAAGAATAGCGTGAGAGAAAAAAATCATGCTTGGGAAAACAACATAACAAAGGGGGTGTACCTTCAATATCTATCATCTTTGGTTTAATTCTAATATCCTTAACGTAATTCTAAGACTATAACCTATACTTATACTTAACCTTAGGGACATCGCTAGACATACCATAGTAATATCTCTAGGGATCTCACTAAATTTCTCGCATCCTAGTTTCCAAAGGTTGACTAATCCTATCCTCTGATACCAACTGTATAGACCCAAAGCATGACGTACATGGAAAATACATTACTTTTGAGGAATACTTAATACATAACAAAAACAGACGCACAAGGATCGTAATAGTTTAGGGTGTTTGGAAACTCAGAATATAATCTTCTAATCATGCTGAAAGATCTTCAACATCTCCCATAAATATCTTCCCTTTTTTTCTTACCGAAAACCTTTCTTTATATCCTGGGGAAAAGAAAACATAGAAGCTGTGAGCTCAAATTCCTAGTAAGGGTAAACATAGAGAACATAAAACAATCCATAAACATTTGAATATAAAAACTTGAACATAAAATCTAAACATAAAAATCATGAGCAAAGACATGAAACTTGGAAGTACGTAAGGCATATATCATAAGGGAACATCAATCTTGATAAAATATCATGGGAATAAAACATGTAATTGTGGAAACCATTATGCACATGATATGATTTCCATAGTAGCCAAGGCATTGCTGCCAAGACCATCTTTGTGGACAAAGTCCCTTTCTGAATCGAGTTCACTCCTCGTTTCAGTCCTGTAACACTGAACCGGATTAACTTACCGTTCTAGCCATGTCTATCTCATGAGATATAAATCTTTACCCTATGCATTCGAGGGAGATATAGGTCCCATACATCTCATAATGAAATCATTCTTACTTGTGCCACAACATAAACATAAATCATTCATCATAACCCAAAGAATAAAATGGGTTTCAGAAACATCATTCCATCCTCACATAATCCATATAAAAGAAATTTATATCACTTTATAATAAGAAAAGTGAAACCATGTAAATCATAGAGACATTATACTTGAAACATACACATATTAAATAATGTCATCTTAGATGAAAAAATGCTTTTGATAAAACAGTTGACATGAATTCTTGAGGAAAATATCCTTTCTTCTTCAAAATAATTTTCATTTTACAAAATTCCATGAAATTTTAAAAGAAAAGTATTTTTTTGAAAATAATCCTAAAACCTTTTAGAGTATTCTTCATGAAAATGATGCGTTATGAATCCGTAAAAATCCGTTCACGCCGTATAAGTTAAAAATGACATTCTTCTCATACTTTTGTTGGAAAAGTCAAAAAGTACATCTTATGGTAAACAAAAAAATTCCTTACACACCATGTAGTAAAAGTCAAAAATGGGTAAAAAGGACTTTAAACATACTTGAAAACATTTTTAGAAAACACGGGCTTCGATGATAAAGATAACCCCAGTAAATACTTTCGAATAAACAATTTCTGATAAAAATGAGATTGGTAAATTATCCCTTACCTTAGGTCTAATATGCTCCATACGTTTCCAAACCTCGTGTATAATGATTTAAATAATGTAATTGACTTATTAAATAATAATATTCATTATTATGATATCATATTTGGTTCACTTATGACTTTATATTACCCGTTCTTTTGTAAGTTCCATGTTAAAGCAGCGTTTTGGGTGAAATCGTTTTATTTATCGTACGTGTTTGGACTTGTTGTTCTTGATATTATTACTTACATCCTGATTTACATAATTCCAGAATGTAAAACATGATTTTTATATAGTATATTTTTAGTATATACACACACATATATATATATATATATATATGATAGATCGATTAAATGGAATGAAATACACTGTTCATGGAAACGGTAGGCCGTACGTACGCATGAACACTGTTTTTGTTTCCTTATTGAATTGAATGAAACTAAATAGATGACATACATATATATATAAATAAATCCAGTAGAATTATTATTTCATATATTTAATTATTATTCATTATATAAACTTTATGATCATTCATGTATGGTTAACATGGAGAATGAATCTCATCGTGTCGTGGAGATGGTCGTCCGTACGTACACACGAGCGATGATATCGTTCCCATTATTATTGAATAGAATTGGAGTGTATGGTATAGTATATAAGAATCAGTATGATGTTATAATAACCATATATAGTTATTCTTTACACCATTATACCCATCCATGTAAGGTGTTAGTGGAAAAACAAATTTCACCACGGCGTGGAGACGGTATTCCGTACGTATGCACGCGTTGTGATTTTATTTTCCGTAGGATAAATATATGGTGAAATAGGGTTGTTTAATACTTATAATAACATATCAGTATATGATTTATATTGATTTTATTACTTCATAATGAAACAACTAAAGAAGAATAAGTGGAAGAAAAAATAAAGTTGAAAGAATTGGTAACAGACATTACCTCTTCTTTGAAGCGCCTCTTTGAGACCTCCTCTTAGGGCACTAAAACTAGTCTTTGATGAAAACCAGGACCTATAAGATGTTTCTAGGGAAGTTTAGAAGAGAATATTTCAGGTTTTGGCCGATCTTGAAGGCTCAAATTGGTGTGAGGAAGAGAGGGAGGAGGTACCCTTTTATAAGGGAGGAGAGGGGCACCTTTGGGAAAACTAAAAATATTATTTTATTATAAAGTCATATTCAGTTTTTAATAGCTCCAAATTGATTTATTTCGAATATAATGTAGGTATGGGTCGAAATCCTCTCATTAAATAGAATTTAGAAAAGTTTAGGTTTCTATTTTAACCTTATCATTTAGATTTAACATTAAGTTAAATAATTTTACTTTTACCGTGTCTTCTTGTTTTCTTACACTATAAGGTTAATAAACTTACTATAACAAGCCAAAAGAACCCAAAGTTGTTTATTATTAATATATATAACCTTATCTAAGTCATTTGGAAGAACTATAGATTTTTAGGAATAGAATAACAATTAATAATATAATATTTGTTTTAAAAACTATTTTATGTCAATTTTGACACTATTTGGTAATTGGTTTCTGTGAAAATCATTACAGAATGATTAGTTCGAACACAGTTAATTAAATCACAACTAACTTTTCATATTAAGCTAAAAAATTAGTGAAATTTCTAAAAAGTCTCAAATTACATTTATTTGGGTATTTATAACATCAATTATGTCAATATCTCATTTATAAGATAATTGCTGCATCATCTTTGTGTCATAAGTAAATTAAATTATATAATGTCTAAAAATTATATATAAAATACCATTATGCAGGAAATATTTTTATATTTCTAATGAATATTTATAGTCCAATTTAGCTTATGTATAACCCTATTTTAAAAATGATTTACTTATTAAACTTTGATTTTAACTATTTTAACCCTTCTTTAAATAAATTAATATTAAATGTCCTAATCTAATCCATGTGGGCCTAAATTTTCATATTTTATTCTTAAGGTCGTTCTTGGTCGAATTAAACTTATCTAATAGAATTAGGACATGTGTTAGGGTAATAATAATATAATTTTTACCCTTAATTACCGTATTTACTTTTAACTGTGGTAAAAAAAGTAAACAGTTACTATTCACAAAAAATTATATTCATCTCATTGAACCACATTTTAGTCCTTCATATTAACTGTGTCTCTCGGAGTTTTGAAATTCCACTCAGAGTTGCGGTAAAATTATGTTTTATGTGAATTTGCAAATTCTCCTAGGAGGTGGGTAAAAGACGGTGAAAAGTTCAATAAAATTTTTATATATCTAAAATTATTATAAAATGACTCCAATGACATAAATTGATCTTATATAGGTATTATGTATCAATTTTGACCGAAAATAAATTTAAATAAAATAATTAAATAATTAAATAAATAGTCGATTTTTGATTTGTAACCTAGTGTTTTCACTATTCATCAAAATTTGAATGTTTTCAGAAAAATACCAAAATTTCACCCTAGGTTAATTTCGTTATTCCGAATCCAAAAATGAAGTCCATTTTGAAAAATAAAATTTAAAACATTCTAAAAAGTGGTTATTACTATTCATAACGGCTAGTTTTAATAATATTTTAACAGCATATCGTTGTTTAGTGAAACTCGGTATTGAGTACAATGCAAGCTATCGAGGAAGGTCACGATTTCGTGTAAAGAAAGCCAAGTCAGGGATGTATGTTGTGCAAGCTCCTTTTGGTATAGCGTACAACACAAGACATTAATGAAATTAAAAAGAATATTTTTCATAAAATCTCGGGGTGTTACAGATACCAATTGTTGAGATGGTATATAGAGAATGATATTCTCCTTAGATACCAAATGTAGGATCGAAATGATATAGGTACTGAATAAATAATCTAATGATGCTCAAAATACAAGAGGGGTGAATTGTATACTTAAAAAAATTTCCCTGTATCTTTTAAGGATGGTGATGATTAACAAAGTTAAACAACATAATTCACAAAACCTCTAGTTCTACACACTTTCTTTTTTCCGGAAATATGATTCCAAGAATGTAATTCCAGAAAGATGATTCTGAAAATGAAACTTATCAAAATATTACAAAGATAATCATTCTACCATTAAGAATGTAGAGTCTTACTAAATCAGAGTATACAAGTATGAGAAAGTATAAGATAGTTATACTTTCCTCAACAAACAAAATGTACCAGAAAACTTGAAACAAACAAGTAACAAGTAGTAAATCTTTTAGCCCAATGAGAAGGGTATCCAACAACCTTGGATAAAGGCCCTTGATTTATACTTTCAAGAAATTCTGTTTTACCCACACCAGGGTAAACCCTCAATATGAAGATCAGAATCATTCTTGTTATCCCCGCAATCCCTGAACTTCTAAGTAGTTGGCACCTCTTTTTTCCTCAGCAAGGAAGTCCTCATGCTTTAAGGTAGTCGAAACCTCTGTCTTCCAATGCCCGGAATCACTCGAATGAACACAGCAACATTCAGATTCACATGAAGAAATTATGAACAAGTTGTTCAGTACACACAAAGCAATAAAGTCTATCTCTCTATCTCTCTAGAAATCACTTTAGCAGCATGTAATCACTAGATTGATCAACTTGTTGTAACATATATTGATCTCTTTCAAATGAGATCCTATTTATAGGCACAACTAAAATGGTCAGCTCCATCCTCCAACAGTAATATTTTTCCTTGAATTTCAAAGGAACCTGTACATGTGTCACTCAAGAAATGGTTAGTTAGTAACTAAATGCACGACATCGTTATATAACTAAAACATGTGTAAGAAAAAATATGGTTACATAACCAAAATCAAATATTCGGAATGTAAGTAAAAAATAAAAGATTAGAGTCTTACCAAAAACACATTCAGTATCTATAATAAAATCATATTCAGATTCTGTTTATAAGAAGAATTCAGAGTTATAATTCTATAGAATTCGAAGTCTGAATTTCATGAAAATTCAGAATCATAATTTATTAGAATTCAGAGTCTGAACATAGAATGTTCGAATTCTGAATTCATGAAAATTCAGAGTCAGAACACATAAGAGTTCAGAGTCTGAATTCAGAGGACTCATATTTAGAACTCATATGTGTTCAGAGCCTAAATTCAGAGAACTCGGAGTCAGAACTTATAAGAGTTCAGATCCTCAATTTAAAGAATTCAGAGTCAGAACTTATAAGAGTTCGGAATCTGAATTCATAGAACTCAGAATCAGAACTCATAAGATTTCAGAGTTTGATTTCGAAGAACTCTGAGTCAGAACATATAAGAGTTCGGATCATGAATTCAGAGAATTCTGAGTCAGAACTTATAAGAGTTTAGATCCGGAATTCAGAGAATTTGGAACCTAAATCCAGATCATGAAAACAGAATTCTCTATATCTATTTATTATGAGATTCCAAGGTTTTTAGATATGAAACTGAATTTTATACTTAGATATAAAATGAGAAATGTAAAATATGTTAGGGATACATTTACTTGGAGATGATAGATTTTCCTTATGAAAGTAAAAAATAGGGTAAAATGATATTTTCCTTAAGTTAAGGTGTTTTTAATTTTCAAAACATGAAATAATGGCAATGTCATAAAGAAACCTTATTGACTCAACCATATCCCCAATCTAGAAGGAATGAAAAAGTCATAAGGAAACCTTATTGACTCCACAGATGAAATTAGATCAAATGGATCAGAATAGGAATCTATGGAAGAAGAAAGTGTAGACAAAGAGAAAGAATAAAGTGGTATCAGTTATGGCTGTGAGGAAGAAGGGGGTGAGGAATCTAGTGATAAAGGTGGATAAGGTGATAATGAATGTGAATGAGATTAATATGAGGGTGAAATTGATGAATTTGGTGAATGTGATTGTGATTATGATCATCAAAGTGATGATCAAGGTTCCAATATAGAACCGGCTGTGCATGAGAATCAGGAATAGATTTTATAACCTCTTTTTCCTACAGAGGTTGTTGTTGAGGTTGGAGAAGTAGTTGAGGTTGGTAATGAAGACTGAGAAATTGAATACCTATTACCTTAGTTAGTATTTTTTAGAAGGAGAACTTAGTTTTAAGGGAAGAAACAGGTGAGGATAGGTCATATTTAGGGGGAGCCTCAAGCTAGCCAAGTGAGAGATGATACACTCACTCCTATAGAAGCTTCTATTTTATATGCATGGAAAAATTTTCCTAGTTATATTGATCTTGGTCTGGATTATTGAGATTCGGATGGTGAGTAGAGGATAGTTGTTTCATAAGGATTAGTAGCCGAGGAACCTCCAACAGTTTCATCTTCTTATACTTTTGTACCCTTTGGGTTTTGAGTTCTAAGTGAATATGTCACAAAATAAAATTTTGAGAGATTTAAGAAAGAAATGTTAACTATTGTGTAATCATTCCCTCCAGATCAACATACACTAGTTCCACCACATAGGGAGAATGAAGCATATTTGATTTTAGAAATAATTTTTTCCAAGATTGAACCTCAGTTAGGATCATTTTTGGAAGCTATTGAGATAACTATTTCAGAAATGTCAGATGATACCGTCATGCTTTTTTCTATTGCAAACCAAAATCCCAATAGATTCAAATCCACTATGGACCAAGATCATTAATGTTATGAAATATCTCATAAATACCCTACTGAGGATGTTATTCCAACTCTCGATTTGTCCCTTAAAAAGTTAGTAGTCAAGGATATAGTGAATAGTTCTTCATTATCTATCTTCACAACATGCTATGTTCCCCAGGTTCATTCTTCAGACGATGAGGTGATTCAAATAGTGGTAAGGGAAGAACTTCATTTTGTAAATGGCCTTTTAAATAGTGAATGATTGATCTTGTTATGGAATGATGTTAAATATATTGTTAATGGGGAATCAAGATAAAAAACACTTGTATCTCAGTCACCAGACATAAAGATAGTTTGGACTGCCATTAGAGAGGAGTTGAGAAACATGATGGGTGGAAATGATCCCCAAATTCAATCAATAATCATGAATAATAGTGATCATATTTATGACCTATTCAGATTATACTCTAAAAATGATAGAACTTCTCAAGAGGAAATCACCAAGAATGGGGATTTTTACTTCAAAAAGATAAACACAAAGCATTGAATAGATAGTCACTACAAGATCATAATTGAGAACCTAACAATTCCTCCAGTGACTCAATCCATCAGAGATCAAGTGAATTTTATCAAAAAGTTTACTCCTCAAATTTCATAGTTCATTTTGAATTAAGGGGATTTCGCAGAATCTATATTGTATGGTGGAGAAATAATCATGGATTTTAGCGAGCTTCTTAATCCTTATCTTCATGTCCGGAGTACTACAATTATCGGCCCACTTACCACTCCTCTTAGACAACCCCTAGATCATTTTAGTTCTACTTCTACCTACATTCATTCTTTGACTGTGACTCCTGATGAAGCCTTCAGATAGATTCATGCTATCATTTTAGGGAACTTACTGGCCCTCCTGCCTCCACTGGTTCTTGCTTGAACCCATTAGTACTTATTAGAGTTACTTTTCCCTCTCTCAGAATTAATTTTGAACCTCTATCCAGTACCTCTAAATTTACTACTCATACACCATCACTTTATGATAAGGGTAAGGAAGTGACTAACCTCTCCTTAAAAAATTAGTTTGAATCACTTGTGATCGGGATGACTTATTTTACTTTTGATCCTTCATATATAATTTAATTTTAAATATTAATGAAATCTAGTATCTTTTCATGCTCTAATTATTTATTTTTTTCCTTGAACTTTCTTATTTTATGAATTTACTAATTCTGATAATCCCAAAAGTGGAAGAAAATATGATGCCTTATACATTATGCACTATCTGGTTATGGGAGAAAGTAAGAAGAATACAGAAATTGATCATTATGATTCAACTAATTATACTTTATACTGCCTTGATTTATGATCATAAAAAGGGGGTGATTGTTGGCCCTCTCCAGTTAAATAATCACAAATATTGTTCAATATAATCCAATTATGTAAAATAATGGTTAGATAAGTCTAAATATGTATAATAATGTTTATCTATGTTCAATTATAAGTATAAAATATTATGTACATGTTTATATAATAAGAGAGACAGACAAATTTTTTTTCTAAGTATGAGTCCCTAACAGTTATAAGTTTGAGTCACTGATTGATTAACTCATTAACAGAACAAATGACTCGCTGATAGAACAAATGATTCATCGACATAACAAATTATTCACTGACAAATCAAATGAGTCACAGACAAAAAAAATGACTCACTGATAGTCTGACTAACTGACATATCGAATGAGTCCCTAAAGGACCCACTAATGCACTGATAGCCTAAATCTCCTACCAACACATGGACCTATAAATAAAATTACTCACTGATATAAAGAATCACCAACAACATGACCTATCTATAGAAGGACTCATTGATAGCGTAACCTATCGATAGAAGGACTCACCAACAGCGTGACCTACCGATAGAAGGACTCACCGACAATCTATTCACAATACATTTACTCTATAAATTAGAAATTTTTATCTAATGGTTATATTTGGTTATTTAATTCTACTAATTTAGTTGCGAATCTTTTTGTAGACATCATTAACATGGATGTCATAGGTACGAGTTCCAATACATTTCCCAATCATGCCTAATGTCGAGCCTGCAGAATATAAAAATTGAATCACTCAAGAGAAAAATGTAGCTCACACATGAGAATCCATATCAAGAGAATCCATAAATAAAATAAATAATAACATACCTCATAGCTGATGGAAATCGAATAAGAAATTTTTTTGCATCAATGTTCCCATCAACATTGCACCAGAAAAAATCTATAGTGTAAAACATTTTAAGAATATCTTGTTTTCATGGAAACAATAACACAAAGCTTCCATGACACATTGTTTAGGTGTTTGTTTCTAGAATAGATATCGATCTTGACTTATGCTAAATTCAAGGAGTACAAAATCATTAAGAACAACACTTATAGAATACATAAACAACTCTCATTATATATTCTCTATTGTGTTCAATTTTATTACCTTTCTAGAAGAGTGTGTATCTATAGTTTAAACATACCCTCTCTCCTATGATAAGTTGGAGGATACAATATATTCTCACACTACCATTTTATTAAACCATATTTATCCCACAAATAAATGTGGAATAGGTCTCTGTGTGACCGGGTTGTAATTTTTTACCCACATATAACTATATTAGAGGTATTGTTTGACATAGACTACACTTTATGCTATTGTAATCCCAAATCTTTTGTGTAGATCAAAGATTTTTTAATTTAAACTAATTAGTGACAATTGATCACCAAGTGGAGAGGATTATGTATTTTCTTGAGAGTGGACCTCTTTTTTTCTTCTAGTGTGCAATTTCAAATTTACGTTAATCTATTTTTGACTCATATCTCAAAAAACTATGTTTTAAATTTATAGGGATCTTAGATAGTATTTATATGTTTTTGGTTTGGAAAATTAGTTTCAAAAGATTTATCAATAAATCAAATTATTATAACATAGAATTAATCATTATTTTAAGAAATTAATTGAACAATCAAAGAATTATAAGTTTACAACTTTGATTAACTCACATTTTATTAATGTGGGGGATTTTAAAATAATGTTTTTAACTGAATTTTTTATAAGAACTCCATTCACCACCCCCCTCTAGAGTGTCCTACTCTTACAAACAATTAGATATCCCATATAAAAGATAATTCATATATATTTCATTTAATATATATTTCATTTCATATAGACTATTTATTATCACTTGATATTTATTTTCCATATTTTGTTTCTGTTTTCATGAAATAAAATTATTATTGGATTCTTTTGGTAATTTTATTGATCAAATATGATATTTTAATAAAATGTTAAATATTTTATATAACCATTCAAAAACTCTAAACCAGGGATTATAATATTATTAACTGACAATAATTTTATAATTTATGTTCCCATTTTAAACAATGATAATGTTTTCTTTCATTGTTCATCTAGGTTGTTAGATAGACCCAAACATGGATATACCATAATTCATTATGTGAGTATGGTTATGAAATTAATTATTTAACGATGTTGTAATTAAAACATAATATTAATTTTTAAAAAAAAAATTAATAATGATTTGAATCAAATTTAAAGTTATTTGGATAAATAATTAAAATTAAGATAAAGAGTGAAAAAAGTCACTTTTTGGAGGCAGGAGTCCAAACAACGCAAAGATAACATATTCATTTCATGGTGTATAAGGGGTAATGAATGTGGAATATAATTTTTATCTATGTAATATTAATTATCTTATATATATGAAATTATGTATTCAATTCAACCATTATGACCAGTTAATAGAGTCGGTGGTCAAAAATGTATATGTGACTTCATAAAGGTTATAGTGCACGCAACACATTATCAACATTTTTTTCATAGTGTTTGGGAAGGAATAAAAAAGGGGTTATCTTTTATATAAAATAACAAATGTATATTAATTATCATGATGTAATTATATCAGAATGATTAGGGTAGGTTTACAAGGGAATTAATATGAAAAATGGATAATGATTAAGTATTACTCAGTTTAAGTCCTTGAAATTTATCCTGGAAGACTCCATAAAAATGATGGTTTTATGATAACTTATGCTGATTATGGAATAACATTATATTATTGGAAACATAGTATATGTGAAATGGTTTGTGGTTTATTGAAATATTTAAGAGGATGCATAACTTTGAGATGGTGGTAGTGATCCCAATTTATAAGTGAAGAAGATGGAACTTTTGTAAACTCCACTTAATTTTCAAATATAGGTTGACACTATTAAAGGATAAATGGTTTAAAAAGAGATAAATAATGGATATTATGGGGATATTGGGACATGAATTATTATTAAAAATTCCCATGATGTTTTAATTATTTCTTATGTCAATCACTCTTATGATTTTACATTTACCTTTTTTTATCAGAGAAATTGGTTTTTAACTAAGTAACTTATGTTTGACTAAACAAATATAAAACCCTTATTAATTTTTTTGTTTGATTAACCAA
Source organism: Viscum album (assembly GCA_963277665.1). NCBI lineage: Eukaryota > Viridiplantae > Streptophyta > Magnoliopsida > Santalales > Viscaceae > Viscum > Viscum album. The sequence continues at coordinate 618,741,984 of OY728150.1, read as the reverse complement.
AATTATGTATCTATCTAATCAAATTATACTTCTAAAAAATAGATAATTAACAATTAAAATAAATATCATTTTTAATATAAAAAATATATTATTATGGAAAAAATATACCATACCAATTATGTGCTCCTAAACATATTTATAATCGATTACCACTTAATTTTTTCTAAATTATATATGTGTTTAAATATAATTTTAAATTAAATTTTTATAATAGTTAAATTTAATTAATTAGATAATAGTTTCACAACATTAGTAAAATAGATCTCTAAAAATAACCCTTCCACGATTATCAATTTCATTAAGATTAATCATAGTAGTCTCGTTTTTTAGACAAAAATGAAATATATTTTACCAAATAATATGTCATTTTTTATTTCAATTATGATTGTAGTTTTTATTTATTTAATTTATGATTGTGGGAAATATAAATTTTAATATAAGTGCATAAATCAGTTCTTTGTGTAAAATATTTCATTCGCTTCCCCAATGACAAAACAAGGGTTTAATTAATATAACATGGTAATTTAAAATGATTTTTTTTAAAATAAATTTATTTTTTATATTAAAAAATTTAAAAAACTATTATGTTATTCTTTTATTATGTTAGTGTCAAAAATGTTATGGTTTTAGAAAAATCTATTTTCTTCTAGTATTCCCTAAAAACTTGTGTTTTCAAAATATTACCAATAATTCATACTTATCTAATATTGAAAATATAATTATAAAAAATAAATTAAATTTATCTAATTAATATTTTAAAATTTATAATTATAGTTATATAATAATAAAAGTGTATGAAAATAAATTTTAAATAAACAAAAGTTTTTTTTTAATCAAAAGTCAAAATTCAATATTTTTAACATAAAAGTTACAAATAAATTATTACATAAGTATATGCCTAAATATATAATCATAAGATAATCTTAAATACTCTCTCAATACCTACATGATTTATCTTAGAAAAATATATGATATTTTGGTAGTAGAGGATGGCGATTCCTTTATCATATATCTTAGGGAAATTTCCAAGAGAATGAATTTGCCTCTATTATAATTTCACTCAAACCAACATTTTTATATTTCAAAATTGGATTGGGATTTATAAAACACTAGTGGAGATAAATCCCTCCCATTATTATATACATTAACTTCATGAGTGAATCTTTTACTACCCGATTCCATTTCATTCCTTTTTTCATTGATTTTTTAATATGGTTACTTTTACACCCACTAATTTAACATCAATTTTGTAGTGTAGGAATTTTATTTTAATATATCATGGTTTATTTTTTATATTGGTTTTGTGTTTCGATTAAGCTACTAACATAAATTTACTTATTTAAATTACATAGAGTTGTTTTATTTAATTATTCTCTTCAAAGATAAATAAATTACAACCTTGAAATTTTACTTATTCGAAGCTAATGATATAGTTAAAGGTGTCCTAAGGTATAAATTAATATGGATTTAATTTCTAATGTGGTTTCACACCCACTATCAATGTTATTACTAGTGAACATATCTTTTTTACCATACTATAGTAAAATAACTAACAATGTGTTTTTCACTTACTATTTATTTTAAATACCACAGTATAATGGGAGAAATTTTCCATAGGGAGTATATAGATATCCTTTTATTAATTAGTGATCATTGGATGACTTTTGGATGTAATTTACCTATCATATTTATCTTGGTATTTTTTCTAAGAGAACAAATTCATTCCCAATATAACATAAAATCATACTAAATGAAGGATACTAGGATTCTATAGGGATTGTGTTAAAAAAATCTATTGGAGGAGAGTTATATGGTTTAGGTAAAATATTTTTAAACTAAGTGTTTTTATTAATAATATAAATATTGTTATTCAGGCGGGGACATAATATTCATTGATAATATCATATATATAGATAAGTATCATGAAAAAGATAAGAATATAATACTCTGAATTATTATGTGGGTGATCTGTGTTCCTTACTCCACACTATCATTTGAAATCACTTCCATATTTTTGGTTTCAATAAAATTTTCTTCTTCGGAATATTTATTGTTCATGTCATCTTTTTAATCCCTTAGATTTGAGAATTGACTAAAATAATTTTAATATTCCTAATATATAAAATAGTGAATTTTAATTGGTACATTTTAATAATATATTTTTTCCTTTCATCATTTACACTAATAAATTCACTTTCAAATCTCAATTTGTTTCTGTAAGTGATCCATTTCCAATGATAAAATATCTTCTAGTTACTCTGAGAAATTTTCCTTTTTTCTTCTCCAACATTTTTGACATGAATGAAATTGAGTCTTATTTCCTTATTTGTCTTTATCACCCAAACAGTTATGTGACTACATCTATATCTTCATTTGTTTATTTTTTTGAAACTCAGATATGTTCATATAATTAATCATAGTTCTTAGAATACATATTGGAATAATAAAAAGGTTTGTTACTCCAGATCTTATCCAATTTGGTTTCTTGTTAGTATAATTTGAACACTGTCCATGTCAGCCACTATTAACTCGGTTTATTCATAATTCAACTAGTACTTAATGCAATTTTTTTAATCATGTTTCATGAATAATTAATACCATAAGAGAATTATTTTAATATAAATAATTGAAATACTAAACCTCTTGGATTTTTAATTTTAGAAATTATTATTTTAGCTTTCAGATAAACTTAAATCACAATTGGTTCATTCTAGGTTTCATTAGGTTATATTTCATTATTCCTTAACCTAAACCCTTATAATAAAAATTACTTCCAATTTTGTTTTTTGAAATTTTATTGATAATAGAATTTCCTAATAAAGTGTCCAATTGGGTGTGAATTAGGCCCCTTAATCATGTTCCATGTGGTAATTTAGTTATTACCCACCATAACCTTTTCAAGGATTTTACCCCAAGGAAAATTTTTAAAAGATCCAACATCTACGTGTTGTATCCAGAAAGGAATATTATTTCCTAGAAAACCACATAATTTATAATTTAAAAATATTTTGGATATAATCCTATTCTTTGAGTTTTACATAGTACTTATACCAAGGTATTTTAGGAATGTTCTCTTATATCAATACCTAATATATTAAACATTACGCCAACATTCCTAAATAGTTATCTAAACCCTTAAAATTATGATCATTATTACCTTGGAAAACCTTTAATTATCACTAAATAATATCCTAATCTCCAAATTTATCACAAATGTACAATGATATCAATTATGACACCCTAGAAATGATTCAATCTAAATAACCTGACTTAATAAAAACATTTCATTATAATTTGTTCACTAGTCCAGTTTGTTTTAACATATTAGAGAATTATGAAATAATATTACCATGAAAAAATAATTTTTTAATAAAATAAAGAAATTCTTCCACTATATGAAGAACATATTAATTCATAAAAGTCTTCAACATCTCCAAAAAATTATTTACAAAATATACTCTTCTAAACACATCATATATATTACTTTTCAGTATATCCAATTGCAATGGAAAGATAAATAAGGGGGTCTGTATAGATGTTCAGTCAAGAAAAAAATAATATATCAAAATGCCAACGAGCATGTAACCTAGTGGTACATGCTCCTACTTGGCATCCAAAAGACCAAGGATCAAATCCGGGCAGGGATGAATTTCCGGGTAGTGGAGAAATACTGTAGCAGGATACTGTAGTAGTACTGTAGCGGTGGTGGAACTGTAGCAGCAGTGGCACTATAGCGGCAGAGGGACTATAGCATGTACTATAGCGGTACCGGTACTCTAGTAGGCACTGTGGAAGAGCAGTTACTATAGCAGTACTGTACACTGAGGGGTCCTTTGGGCCAAAAAATGGGCTTTTAAGCCTTGTATTCAGGCCACTTGGCCTTGGGCCTTCAGGCTATGTATTGGGTCTCCCTCTACCCAGTCTAAAGGTGTGTTTCCTTTAATAATAAAATGAGGGTCCGGCCCCAACCATTAAAAAAATAATATTTCAAAATCATAAATCATAAGTGACCATACGATAACCATATTAGAATAATCAATATATATAACAAAATATTACTCAAAACCATATATTGTAGAAAATGAGATATAGAATAAGTAATGTCATAACATAGGAAATTAATTATTCTATTGTGGAAAAAACAATTTACTAAACAATTTCAATTAGAGAATAACATAGTCATAAAGGGAAATATAATATTTTGGAACAAAAAAATCATTTGGAAACAATGTGATGAAATACAATTATCTCCACCCTTTTATTTTTTTGAAAAATTTGATTTATTTCTGCCCTTTTATTTTTTAAACAACTACATGTATGTCAACGAATCATTGACTCAATAAATATAAATCATTATTCAATTCATTAAATAGAAATTAAATACCCCACACGTTATCATATATACATTTTTTCATAATATAAAATCAATCATAATCATATCATAGAGAACACATGGAAAGAAAATGTGTTTCATTCATCACTTTATTGAGAAACCATAGAAATAAAATAGGTTTCACATCACATTAATATGGATTTATATAAGTAAATAATTTATCACTCAATCAATAATCATAACATGATAAACCAATGAAAAATAAATGTGCATCCAATGATCTCTAGTATGAATTTATGTAAATAACCTTCAATTAAGATTATAAAGAATATGGTATTTACACAATATAGATAAAGTGTATATGGTTACATTAATATTCTAACTCTACAAAAGATATATTGAATCTTGGTCAACACCCTAAAATCAATGAAATAAAAAATATGGTATTCAGAGAAGAAATTCATTGAATGGGAGAATAAAATTATATATAGAATTTAATTAGGAAATAAATCCATTGTGAGGAATGATTCCTCTTATAGAGAATAAAGTTATATCATGTGTGAAAACATAGGTGAAGAATCAATAAATCCTCTAGGGTTTCGTTAAATTCTTATCGGGATAAAAAATGATAAAATATAAAACTCAAAGAATCTAACTAAAAAAGTATTAATTAGCAAGTCCAAGTGTCGAATCACCAAGGACAATTCATATTTACTAAATTAATTCATATAATTCAAGTTTCCATTGGTGAATTATTTGAAGAGTGAAAAAGGACATTGAAAATGAAATATTTTACATCAGGAGATGAGGCATTCTAGGTTAAGTGATATTCATGTTCATGTGCCAGGGATTAAATTTATTACATGTCCATTCATGAGTTGGTGTTGGAATAGGGTCATTAGTGATCCTTGGTGGGGGTAATATATAATAATCCTATTAATCCACCCTTTTAATGCTCATCTACTAAGTTAAATCATAATGTTTAGAGTGAAAAACACCTACTTAAACATAATAGAAAGAGATTGTATAATTTTCATAAAAATACTATAGAAATTAATTGATGCAATAAAATAAAACTCCTCACATCACAAACAATAGTCATGTGGTACAAAAAGAAGAGCAGTTTTAATTAAGACATAAATATGTTGTAATCTAAATTATTAAAAGAAAATAGAAATGATCCATAAGAAACACACCCTCTAAAATAAAATCACCCGGAAAAAATAAAACTAATCTCTCATTCTGAACATAATAAGAATGGGCGGTATGTTTTCCTAAAGAAGAAATGTGGAAGTAGTAGTAGGGATATTTGGTTGTGTCCAGGTCTCTAACAGTCATTTATATATCACTATGTCTCCCCACACTAGTATGTGGCTGAATGGATGAATAAATAGACTTCATCATTAAGGTCTCATTGCCAATGCATAAATATCATCCTTTTTGATAGTTTTTGTCTGATTCTTATTTTACCTACCCCAAAACACACATGAAAAGAATTGAATGACACATTTTTTAATTCCACAGGCTGTGAATATCCATTTCACTATTATCTAGGGTAATTATTTTCTTGAGAAATTCACAACATGATTGGGTTTCACATTGTGAAAAATTATTCATTTATATTATGCAGTCTGCTCTGGCTCCTTGTGAATTTTGAATTCATATTTAATATTATAATATGAGGATTCAACATGAAGTGTCATGGGGAAAAGTGAATTATGGATCCTAAATTCATCAATTTTTTGTCCCCTTTTTCATATTTGAGTTCTCTCCTATTATAATACAAAAAATGTTAAACATTAAAAATATTATCAAGAATATTATCTAAATTACATAAATTAGTTCCTTAAGACACCATAAAACATATGAATGAAATAGAAATATCAAATCAAGAGTATTATGAATAATAATTTTAGAACAATATTATAAATATAATTTAAAAATTATGATGAAATTTATCATTTTCAATGGAAGGCCTATTAAATAGAATTCATATATTAAAGGTAATGTAATTTATAATTTAAAAGCATGTTACATATGAAATAAGATTCAATTTTATGGGAAACATTATAATGTAAATTTTTTAAAAATAATTTTCTTTTCATATTTTTATAATTAAATTATATGATAAAAATTCTTTTTTTTCATTTGAAAATTCATTTTCACAAACATTAGAAAGACAATTTATGAGGTATATTTAAACTGTTCATTTTTTGTATTATCCAATAATGTTGTATAATTATTGATAATATGTTTGTATAAAAAATTTTAGTTTAAAAAATATATATATATCATTGATTCATAAAACATTATCATATTTTTAAAAATCATTACTAAAAATCCACATCATAAATATGTAAATAAAAATTAGATTTGAAAAATTGTGAATAAAATTCGGATAATAAAATGAATTATTCTATATTTGTATTCTTAAAAGCTGATGAAGAACTTATTGGGAAGGAATATATTTACCTTTAGGAAAACATTCATTGGTGAAAATGGGAGTAATTATTATAAACGTCATACTTTTATTTCATAAGAAAATAAAAAATAAGTGGTTATTTATTATGACATGTAATTTCCCAAAAGAATCATATGAAATAAAATATAAAATATTGTAATTAAGTTATCTAATAAATGTAAATATTCATTTTTTGAAATATTATAACCCAATTTAAATGAAATAGAGTTGAAAAAACCCTTCTGACATTAGAAATAGTCAAATGAAAACCCCATTAAGGATGTGATTTCAAATTATTAATTAAATAACAAAAATAGTTATAGAATTATGATAAAAAAATATTAATGTGGACAAATATACACTATTCTAACGAAAAAAGGTGTATAATAAGAAATATGTCTCATAAAATTTAATTTTAGAAAACAAACCCTTATTATGGTCCTGATGCAATCTTGACACACATATAAATTTTTAATGAACCAGTTACCATAGGAATATCCTTATCAATCTATAATTTAATTTATCTGGAAAATTTATTATAATATTATATTTATTTATTATATATATTTTTCATATAATTATATGAAAAATGTACAGGTATCAAAAAATTTTATACATTTATTGATTAAATATGATATTTTAATACATAGTTAAATACTTGATAAAAACTTTTAAAAAATAATTATTAGTTTTGTTATAACATACACTAATTTTAGTATTTATGTGCCCATAGAAAACCATGATATTTGTTTATATCATTGTTCAAGTATGTGGTTAGACAGACCCAAACATGAACATACTATAATTTGATGGGTGATTATTGATAAAAATTTGTTATTTTTGACATAATTTCATTATGAAATAAGAATAAATATATTATTTAGATTTTTTATTATATATAATAATATTTTATGTGTGTTTGATAATGAATGAAATTCTAGATGAAAAAATGAAAACAACACTTGGTTGACCCATCAGTCCAGACAATACACATTTAACGTTTTCATTTCCAAATGAATAAGAGGGAATAAAGGTGGACTATAATATGCTTCATATCAGTTAAAATATATTATATATTTCAAATTTATTTTTTAATTATATAATATTTAAATGTAAAGATTGGAATTTGTGAAAAAATGGAATACAACATTTGTGGAGGCAATTGTCGAAACAATGCACGATCAATGCTCTTTAATTTATCTAAGTGTATTTAATGAAATAAATTACAGTTTTTTAGTTAATATAAAAAATGAATTATAATAATCATAATTAGGTTATTATATTATAAGGGTTACGAAATATATGAAATACAATTATTTGTAAGAATATGATAATTATTAAATGATACTCTCTTTGGGGCCTTGAACATTCTCTTGAAAGTCTTCATGTAAATTAATGGACTATGCTAAATTGTGTTGAATATGGGAATTTGGTCATGTAATGAAATTCTTATAGCATAAAATTGTGTAGTTTTTCATGTAAACTTGAAGGGGAAGTGTACCTTTTTTAGGGTGTAGGTAATCATCTTTTATAATTGATGAGAATGGAACTTTTGAAAACACCAAATACTTTTCAATAATGGGATGAAACTATTAAATGGTAAATGGTTTCACAAGTGAGAAATTATAGGGTTTGGGGTGATATTAAGTTGATAATTCCATAAATAATAATTTGTACACCTATTATAATTACGTTTTTTTTCACTTACTCCTATAAATTAAGATTTTACATTCTATTTTTGTTTTTACTGGTATAATTAGTATTTACCCAAGTAACCTATGTTTCAAAAAACCTATAAAATAAACCATCATTCCAAATTTCTGTGTTTTTAACATAATTTAATACCTTTTGAATCCAAATAAAAATGTAAATAGTGTAAAAATATATTTTTTATTATATCATTATATATTTATAAAACAATATGTAGAAAAAATGATGTTTTTACCATTATGTGTCCTATTTATTATTTAACATTAACTAAATATTAAATATGTTTTAATATAATTATATTAGGGTTTAAAATAATAATTATATTTATTACATATTAGGGATAAATTTAATTTTTTATATAAATATTATAAAACTTTATTAAAATAGTGTTTTGAGAATAACCCTTTCCACATTATCTTGGTCAATAACATTAACCGTAGTAGTATCAATTTTAAATTGAAAAATAAAATTTAATTTATCAAATAATATTTTCATGTTGATGTAAAATATTAATTCCATTATTATATTTTATAATAAAAATTAATTAAATCTAATCTTCAATATAACGAATAAATCATCTTTTAGAGTAAAATATTATTTATGTTTCAAAAATGAAAAACATGGGGTTTATAAATAGAAAATTGTAATTTACAATTATTTATATTACTTATATATATATATATTATAAAAGTGTTTATTTATTAATTCATTCATTAAAAATTTTAATTTCATAAGTGTTTTGGTTTTAACAAAGTTTGTATATTTTTTACTATTCACATTAAAACAATTGATTTCAGAATCATCTATAAAATTCATACTATGATAGTTTTTATATTATAAAAAAAATATTTTTATCTAATTCTTCTCTAAAATTAATTATTTTTTATTAAATATAAAATACAAAAAAAATTGTTTTTCTATGAAAAAAAAATATTCTTTTTTTCTCTAATAGTCGATATGATAAATAATTAAATAATATTTTTTATTTATAAATACCAACTTATATCAAACTAGTTTCTAGTTACATAGAAAATCCTGATATCTATGTAATATCTATATAGAAGATATTCTATGGTGGTAGTCATGTGTGGTCATTCTGTAAGCATCGATCTCATGATAATTTCCACAATTTTGAATTTCCATCACTTATGATTTCAATCATACCCTAATTTGTTCATGTTTTCCTTTATCATGGTGTAAAGAAATCAATAGTTAGTATATCTCTTTCCCATGATTTTATAAATGGGCTTCTAAATGGATACTACCACAACATAATGTCATTTCCTTACTTTTTGTTCATATATTTCATGATATGGTTTCTTTATTTAATTAAAACAAATTTAAAGACTATAGAATAACTATTGAATATTGTTTCAACATATCATGGTATAATTTTAGTAAGATTTTTAGGTAAATAATAAAATTCCATAATAATATTTACTTAAATAAAATACCTAGTGATGTTTTTGGTATTTATAATTTAGAAGGGATTAAATTAGTTACAAAAAATAAATGTGTTCATAAAAAATAAAATACTTACATAAATTTCCATAAAAACAAATTAATCCATCTAAAGTTTCATAAAAAAAAGAATAATACTACCCAACCACTGGTAGTTCATATATACCACCTCATTCTACTATCCCTTCTTGAGTTGGAACTCCAACTTCCTCTAAATTTTAAAAACCATTTATAGTGAAAAATTATTATTTATTGAAACAAATCCTCAATATATCTCATTGTATAACTATATATCTACATGTATATTATATCTTAACTCAAAATCTATTACCCATAACCTCTCTTAATTTTAAACTCCTTCATATTCATGTAATCCTATATAAAATTTGACATCAATTATCCCTAAAATGCATCTTCAAGTGGTTTCATGAGGTAAGATAGTGTTACTATTGTATACAATTTATATATTCACTTGTACCTCTTACCTTACCTCATTACATTGTAACGTGATGTAATGCCTCAAATTATGCAGGAATCCAATGTGCATTAACCCCAAATATCTCTATTAGATATAACTATTATTATCCATAACAGAGAGGTACTCAACTATCATATATATAAATATACAAAGTTTTTATCATGTACAATGGAATTGTAGTGAACACGACCCCTTCAATATGAAGATTAATTGTGAGAAATATCACATAATTTAATCCCCCTCTCTATAAAATTCGAGACACATGCAAAAATAAAACCATGATAATATGGTAAAATGATCACCCTATATCCACTTATAATATGAAAAAAATCTATCGCTATCAAATCAATGACATCCACCATAACAACCCTTGTTTTTTTAATATGATTTGTTTATTAAGAAAATGTGTTCTATATTTTATTATACTATACATAAACCAACAAAACATTTATCATTAATGTTGATTATTACATTAGTAATCTATGAATCCAATTAACATTCTAAACATAACAATATGACAAAAAATAAAAAATAAGAAATTGTCAAAATAGGAAAATATGTATTGGCCCATTTCATTTGAATTACCGCCCCATAAATAACACTACATAAATAATCCTAATATATTAACAAACCAATCAAAATCATAGAAAATTAAAATATGTTACCAATGTAGAAATGTTAGTGAATTTTTAGTGGAAAAATGAAGTGGTATATATTGAGTATAAAGGGAAATGTGATCATTTTGATTTAAACATTATAGGAATGTTGTTCAATATAACTGTTAGAAAATTTTACCTTTGGTAACTATACCCAATGGTAATAATTTTAATGTGTTAATTAGTGTTTAAATGTTTTAATGAAAAAGGGATTATTTATAAAGAAAAGTGAATTGATAACCTCAATTAGTATAATTATTCCAATTGAATCCAATTTATTATAACATGAGAGGAAGGTAGAATCTCCAGGGTTATCCCTTAACTAATCATGATCCAAGATTTAATAACTGAATCTAGAACTAAATATCTTACAGGAGAAGTTCAAGTTAGATGAAATTACCACTCGGTCAATGTTAGTCGAGCCACACCATGAATCTATCATCATTTCACACCTTATCCTTAGGTTATATGTGGGTGTTATAAGGTTTTATATATCAAGTCAATCATTACCTAAAGTGTAATTCCTTTGTATAAATAAATTTTTTTATTCTATTAATTCCATTTAAGATTATTATTTCTTAATAAAATATTTGAAAACACTATTATTTTAATATAAATGATAAAATAATTATAAAATGTCCAAATAAATTTTGATAAGTGTCAGAATTTTGACCATGTGCATGTGCTTTTGCGTGGGAGTTCTGAGCTAGATATTGCGCGAGTAGAGTCTCTTATTGCAACTTTCTTTTCGTCCCTCTACCCTTTCAATGCAGTGACCCAATAGAGGTTCTGGATTCTATGATGAAGTTGGCACACATAAGCTTTAGGACTTGCTGAGATGTTGGTATGCCTACTCCATTTATCCTTGATCTTCATTGGGTCTGTTCTCCTTAGTTTTTTCACTTCTAATTAACCTTCTGCTAGTGCAAGATCTTTACACCTCATGTAGGCGATGTAATCTCTTTATTTTTATAAATTCTGGTGAAGTGTGGGATGAGTTTCCATCTCACACTTCAATTTGTTTAAAAAAAACCATGGCTTAAAAACTGAAATTTTGATATTTTTACAATTAATAATTAATATTCTCATAATTGTATAATTTTTTCGATAACATAATCAATATATTATAAATCACCACATGAAAATTAGGATATAATAAATATATAATAATTTTCTAAAATAAATTATCTTTAATATGAAAATCCAAAATATAGTTTTAGGTTTTTGGTATGTTTAATAAATACATATTTATTTCGATTTTTAAAAAAAATTAATTAACCAAAATTCAATAAATGAACGTGTTATTTTATTAATATTATGTATTATAATATATTTTATCAATTTCCAAAACCTCTAAATGACTTTTCGATGTCTAAAATGGAAACATTGATGTTAAAACATTACTTTTGGAAAACATTTCTTTTCCACACAAAAAGTAATTAAAAGTTAATCTCAGTTATAGTAAATTCAAACTATTTTAATTGTTACCCAATTTTAAAATACCATGAAAAAAACCATGTTTAATCCAATGGGTTTTCATTTTCAACAACCTAGTTTTGAAAACCTATATTTGGAAATTATTAAAAAATTACTCTACTTTTTCTATGAATACCCAAAAAATTATCCATTCTATTTCATTCCAATTTCATCCTACATGAATATATAGTTTTTTACCACCCAAAAGGACCCCAATGTGTCATCATGCCCCCATTATTCATTTCCACACAATTTAGGAGTAACTATTCATTATAAGGAAATTGTAGTTCCTTGCTCTTCAATTTAAGAACCTCTTTTTCTATATGTATTCTAAATGTTATTGTGACTCTCTTTTATTACCCTTTTTATCATACTATTACTTCCAAATTATTTGTTTTAATGGTATACCCTTCACCTCTCTCATTTTACCCTATTCTAAAACCACATTCCATACCCTTCATGTTGTCGAATTAGCTTCTCAAATTTCTCTATCTACATAATAATTTTTATTTTCATTTCTTTTTTAATACACAATCCTTTTTCATCTCTAGTTTTATTCACATATATGTAAATATTACTAATTTTAATAAGGTATTTAACCATTACAATCCAATATTCCATTTTTAGGGGCTAAAAATGACATAAAGAACTTGTCTTTAAGCACTTTTAAAATGATATAATTTTGATAAGAAACGCATTCATTATTCTCCATGGGTTATAAATTAGAAGATCGATTATGATCGATGGGGAAAAAAAATTAACAAATAATAAGGGCGTTCCATTGTAGCACTCAGATTTTTATGTAATGAATTTAATCTCTAGCTATAACATGTCTTAGGATACATTGGCGAATAATATTGGTAATTTTCATTAACGACACCTTGGTGACAATCCTTAGTGATATTATTATTTATGTATCATTTAAATGTTGGCTCCACATTTCTATGTTATGGTTCATGTTCATTTTATTATTAGATGCCTCATTATCTATTGTTCATGATATATTGCTATACCTCATATTCTTATTGATATTCCTGATGATCTCATGCTAAATTATTCCCCTACTTATTCACTTACAAGGCCTCATGAACACCCCTTTACTATGATGCATGTCCCTAGATTATGTGATTCAATAAATGTTACATTGTATGAACCCCTGAAGAATCCATTTAGGTGTATCATAATAATGTTTTATTTTTTCTTATATTGTGTTCTTAATTTTACAAGATACAAAACATTAAAAGGTAATCTGTTTTATTCTATGTAATGACGTTTTTTTATTAAAACAAATCTTGATTCCATACTTGGTATCAAACGATTATTATGTTATTTTTAAGAAATTGGAATAGAAATTTATATTATAAACCCTAGATAAATATTTAATTACAGGAAATCATCCTAGTATTTTGGTGAAGTATTATGTTAGTGGTTTTTCATGAAAATACATACATGTATCAATACTATAGTGGAAATGGATCTAGAATTGATTTACCTTTGGGTATCACCCAAAAACACCACATATATTTAGACACGATAAAGAACTGGTGAAAGATAATGGGTCTTGCTGCACAGCTAGTACGAAACTCCTAGATATTTGTTTGGTTAATAAGAAAAAATTTATGATCCAATATGAAGGATATATAAAAAATGTAATTTTTATTAAAGAATAAAATATATATGCATGATGTTTTAAGACATAAATTTCTTTTATAATTATACGATTCTTATAAGAAACATGTTTCTCACTATGGTATTCTTATTTAAAAAAATAACGGGAAATTGGATGAATCATGTAAATTATGAGATTAAAGGATGATCTTCTGACGTCTCTATGATAGAATCGACAATGGAAAACTTTATAAGAATGATAAATCAATAATAAAAAGTTATAAATAATAACATGAATCAAAATGAGTGTCCAGATTCTCCTAGAAGGGGTAAACGTGTCATTGATTCTTTCATGCATCAATGTCCAAATTCTTTTTTGTGGATCTTCCAACACAATAATTTATAAACAATGTATTATCTCTATAGAAATAATATTTTCTATATTTTTATATTTAGAACAAGGTAATTACACCCTCATAGTATACCTCATAGAAATAGGAGTTGAATAATAGTTGAAATTGATTAAAAACATGAACCCATAAAGAGAGATTTATGTTATGAAGTGGGAAGGTTATTGGGGAATATTTTTTATTAAATGTTTTCCCTGTTTAATGGTAAAAATGGATAATTAATTCCTAAAACTAAATAATATGTAAAATAATTTAGTGGGAATATATGAGATTAACCTTATAGGACTTGTTCGATACACCTCTAAAATTTTTATGAATCCTAATGGAAATTTTGATAGATTAATTAGTGTATTGATACCCCATATGTGGTGGAGTTTGGAAAATCCAAACTATTAAAGAAATGAGAAGATATAATGGAGTGCTAGAAAGGTTGAATTGATGTTTGGAGAAATGTCGTGGTCATATAGGTCAAATGAAAATAAGCGATATATGGATCCAATCTAAGGTTGGAACACTGATCATAAAATAATAGGAAAGAAAGTGAAACTCCCCATGTGAATAAAATGTGGGAACAAGAATTCGGGGGACTTATTTCATAGGAGTGAAAAATACTACATGTGTGGAAGATATGTCCTTATTTCGTAGAACTATCATGGGGAGGTATATCCTCAACAACATAACACTAATGACTAAGGAAAAATTGTGCAAAGCCATCTTGAAGTTCAATGCTTCAAGTGTGGAAATCATGGGCACGTTCCAATAAATATTCAAATTAAATGATTATGGATGGGAGTCACCAGTTACCTCAGCATAGGGCAAGGGAGAATGGTCGGAAATTTTATTTTAATATAGATGACGTAGATGCTCCAAATAATTTGCCGGCAGATACAATCATTTTTCTATCAAATTTATCAAGTACTTTGATTGATACTAGTTCAACACATTACATTATGTAATAAAAGTTTTTAAGAAATATAGAATTAATTCTTGAGATTCTAGAAGTAGAGTAATCAGTCAATACTCCTGGAGGTATTATCCAATAATAAATAGTGTATAGAAATCGTAGTATTGACTTTGATGAGAATAATCTCATCTCAAATATAGTATCCATTCCCATGATGTAATTAGAAACTATAATATGGATAGACTATCTATCATAGTATAATTCATAGATCAACTGTAGAAGTATAAAAATATTTGTAGTCTTCAATGAAAAACCTACAGTTATTTTAAAAGGAGATATATCCCGACCTTTGATTTTTCTAAAATAACCTACCTTCACCTACTTAATAGAGATGATCAATGAATATGGAGAAGGAAATGAAATTATATGGATTGAAAATGTCCCCATCTTTCAGGATTGTGTTGATGTATTTCAGAAGGAGTTACATCAACCTCCACCAAAAAGATAGATAGAGTTCTCAATTAAACTCATAAATGGATCCAAAATGATATCAAAGATCAAATATATAATTGAAAATTTAGAGTTACAAGATTTTAATAAACTACTTAAGGATCTTCTGGAGAAGTTAATTATCCTACAAAGTGTGTGTCCTTGGGAAGCACATATACTCTTTGTAAATAAGAAGGATGCGTTAATATAGCTATGGATTGATTACAGATAACATAATAGAATCACAATGAATAACATTAACACTCTCCCAATGATTTTTGATTTGATTGAAAAGATTCATGGGGAAAAATAATTTCCATTATTGATATTAGATCTATGAATCATCAATTGAGGGTGAAGAATAAAGTTATTCTAAAGACTTCCTTCCAAAAAAGAGATGGACATGATGAGTTTGTTGTTATTCCATTCAGCTAAAATAATGCTCCAACTATATTTATGGATTTGGTGAATAGGGTATTTCTGGAATACCTTGATAAACATGTTTTTGTTTTTAAATTGTATTATAATATATCCCAAAATTCATGAATAGTATTAGGATCATCTAAGCTTTATACAGAAAACTCTGAAAAATGAGAGAATATTTGTAAAATTAAATAAATGTGATTTTTTACAAAATGTTTCATATATAGGGAACACTATAATAAATGAAGGAATATATGTTGACCCTACCATGAAAAAGGTTGTGGGGTGTGGAATCACCTGACAACAGTAACTAACATTGATATTTTCCTTGGTTTAGGAAGATATTTTAGGTGGTTTGAGAAAAAAATCACAAAATTATAATCCCCTGACCAAGTTAACTCAAAAATGAGCTAAGTTCAAATGGAAAAAAGAGTATGAAAAATGTTTCTAAGAACTAATTAAGAGATTCATTTCTCTCCCTATCTTAACTCTATCCACTATCTAATAAGTTTTTTATATTTAATTTGATGCACCTATGAAAGGGCTTGGGTGTGTCCTCCTGTAAAATTATAAGCTAATTTTTTATGCATCTCAAAAGTTAAATCCTCATGAGAAGAATTATCCTATGCCTGACCTAGTTCTAGATGTGGTGACATTTGATCTAAATATATAAAGGCATTATTATTATTATGGGGGAAATGATATATATACACATATCACCATTGTTTGAATTATATATTTATGCAAAAATGAATTTTACATGAGACAGTGGAGATGGTGTTAACTTCTTAATGAATATGAATGATCAATTCATTATCACATCAGAAGAGAAAAAAATGTCACTGATTCAGTAAGTAGGAAAGAACATGTTCTGCTAGAAATGATAAGGATTCATGGAGACACATTTATCAATGATCTTGTAAAGTTGTACATGGTAATCATGATGGATGGGTCCTCATCAACACTATCCCAAATGATTTTCGACAACCATTTTCATATAAGATCATGAAAAATCAAATAAAATAACATTTATTACAAAATAAGATAGAGGACGTATGTAATGATTAGTATCCTATCTTTAATACTGATCAAGAAGGTGTCCTAAAATTTTATACAAGGTTGTGAGTTAAATTTATCTCAGTGATAAAGAAGGACCTGATGGATGATGCTTGTGGATCTACAATCATTATATATTCTTCAAGCGCAAAATTTATTGGTATACTCATGATAATTATTGGTGGGATAATATAAAAAGAGAAATTAGCTACTACACTGTAAGGCTCTTAGTATGTCAAAAAGTGATTGAAGATAGAAAAATGACTAATGGGGTCTTGAAATCACTACCCATACCAACATGAAAGTGAGATAATATCACTATGGACTTCATCACTGGTCTCCCTATAATATCCAATGGAAACAATGTGATAATGGTTATTGGGGAAACTCACAAAGACTTCCCATTTTATCATTATTTGAGATGATTTCCATCTTAAAAAACATTCTATGATATAAATTAATGAATTAGTGATGCTACATGGGGAGCAAAATTCTATCATTTCTGATCATGATTCAAGATTCACATATAAATTATCGATAACTCTTCAACATCCTCAAAATATGGAATTATGTTTCATTATGGACTGTCACCCCCAAATGATCACCAATCTAAAAGGACTATTTAGAAATTTTATGTCATGATGAGAATAAGTTTAGTTGAATTACAATGTGTACAGGATCAACATCTCCCATTAGATGAGTTATAATTAAATAACATCATCCAATAATGTATCCACATTGAACCCCAAAAATAGAACTATTTAACGAAATGTAGATCTCTTACTTGTTGGGATTAAGTTGGTGAGAGAAATCTAGTTGCGCTCAATATTTTTCAAGAGATGAACAAAAAGGATCATTCTATCTAATAACATATAATAGGTAATCAAATTAATCATAACATCTATGCTATAAATCATAAAAGGGACTTGGGGCTTTATGTTAGAAATAATATTTTCCTTCGAATATCACTATGGGGGAATGTCATGCAGTTTGGGAAGAAAATAAAGCTTATCCCTAGGTACACTGGCCCCTATGAATTCCTTGATCTCATAGGATCGGTGTATTATTGATTATAAAATTAACTAAATTTAACTCAGGTTCATGATAAATTACATTATCTCTCTTGAGTATGTACGTACACGATCCCTCACATGTACTGAATCTAGTTGTGGTATAACTAAAACATGACCTCTCTTATGATTATGGTCTGGTAGAGTTAGTGGACTGTAGAGACAAGGTTCAGTGAAAATATTTTACACAACTTATCAAAGTGTTATAGAGGAACTATAATTATGAATAAGTGACATGGGAACCATAGGAACCAATAAATTATAAATACCCTCACCTTTTCACAATGAAGAATATGATTTCAAATTCTAGTGAAGTTAATTTTAAAGGGGAAGAATATTATGATAGAAGTTTTTTTAAATAGTATTTGTTTCAAAAAATGATTATTATATTATATTATACTACAAAAAAACATTTATCGTTAATGATCATAATTACATTAGTCAGATGTTAACACAATTAAAATCCCAAACATTAAAATTGGACAAAAAAATAAAATATAGGAAAGGCCGAATGGGAAAATATAGATTTCTCTAATCCATTAGTATCATCACCCCCATGGAAAAAAACGCCAGAAATATAAAAATTAACATTAAACCAATAACCATATTAGAAAATGAAAATATATAGCCTTAGGAGAAATGGAAGTGAATTTTGAGGCAAAAATGAGGTGGTATTTATATAGTATAAGGGGAAATTTGGCTGTGAAAATTAAATTATAGAAGGACCAAAGGTAAAAAATGATTATTGGTAAATAAAGTAAATGGATTATTTGTCCATTGAGAATTGTATAATTTTTTAATTATTTTTACTTTATAATTAGTGTTTATATGTTGTTTTGACAAAGGAAAATTAATGCATAGAGGAGAAGTGATGGCCTCGACCAACAGAGTCATGTAATTTGAAACCAATTTTCTAGAACATGGGAGGGAGGTATCATTATAGGGGTTTTCCCTTGAACAATACCAAACCAAGCATCAATACGTAAAACTATAATGAAATATAGCACAAGAAATGTTTATGTTAGTGGAAATTACAACTTGATTGTTGTTTTCATATCCATCCCATGAATCTATAACCAATTTACACCTTACCCATAGGTCATAAACAGGTGTTATAAGGGGTTACGTGTCAAGTCCAGAGATACTAAATGTGTAATTACATTTTATCGATAGAAAGTGTATTTTATCTACTCTACATTGAGAATAGTTTATATTAATAAAATACATATTTAATTGAGATGAATTTGATGAAAATAATTAGACATAACATTTATTTTTTAGAAAATATATAACTTTTTTTAAAGTAAGTTATTCTGAATAATTTTAAATTTATTTAAATAGTATTTTAAAACACTATTATTAATATATATGTTATATAATAATTTTATAATTTCCTAGGATGTTTTTATATGTGTCGTACTTTTGATAGTGCATTAAAAACAACTATTTCTATTTATAAATATGGATTTATATATTTACAAGTTACAATTATCATATTTATAGAATTATTTTTCCTAAAATAAAAATAATATTTTAGGTCATCATGTCTAAATTATTTTAGAGTTAATTTATGATAATTTTCTAAAATACTTTAATTTCTCAGTGAATTGTAAAAATATTTTTTTGGGTTTTTAGTATATTTAATGACATCGTATTTCTTTTATAATAATTTTATAATTACAATAAGGAACTAAAAAAACCAAATATTTTATTTTATAATAATTAAAAATTTAAATATATTTTAATCAATTTCTAAATCCAAGAAGTTACATTCCAAAGTCTAAAATGGAAACATTGACTTTGAAAACATTATATTAAGTAAAATTTACTTTTCCATGACAAAAGAAGTAATAAAAATAATTTTCTGTTCTTATTAATTATAATTACATAAAATGTGTCCCAAATTTCAAATATGGTGTTTAAAATCCATGGATATGCCAACTGTTTTTCATTTTGCACAACCTAGTTTCTAATACCTATACTTGGAAACAATTAAAAATTCATCAACCATTGTGGTAAATAACAACCCATTTATCCATTTCTTTTCCCACCCAATTTATCATCCATAAATTTTTTAATATTTTTTCCAATCACATAGTCTTCCCAAGGTGTCCTAAATCCACAAGGTTCATTTTGTCATGATTTAGGAGAAACTCTACAAGGCAAGGAAGGTGTACTTCCTTTCCTGTTAATGTAGGAACCTATTTTTGTATATGTATTACAAATGATATGGTTACTCTATTTTATTTCCCTTTTGATCATAACCTTAATTATAAATTATGTTTTATCAATTTTAAACTCTTGTCCAATCCCATTTTACCATTTTATAAAACAACATTTTATATCGGTCATGATGCCGATTTGTTCTTGGAAAATTTCTCTCTCTCTATAAGAAATTATTTTTATTTTATTTTTTTGAATACCCAAACCTATTTATATTCAAGTGGTATTAACCTATATGTAATAATGATTTATGTTATTCAGTTATTTACATATAACATACCCACATTGACTTTTCATGGTCTAAAAATGACGTAATGATCATGTATCTATGTACTTTTGAAAAAACATGATGTTGATATGAAACCTATCCGTTATTCTCCACATGTTATTAACAAAATTATTGATTATTATATATGTAGATAATATTCATTAATACATATGAAATACACACCCTAATAGTGATATATTAATTGGGGAAATAATATAATCTCTAGAGATGACATGGTTTATGATACCTTGGTGAATAACCTTGATAATTTTCATTTATAATTACTTCGTGACCAACGATGGTTATATGCTTCTGAATGTAACTTTTACATTTTTTTAGTCACATTTCTATGTTATGGTCATGATTATTTTATTATTATATTCCTCATGATCTCTCATTCAAGATATATTGTTATAATTCAAGTTCTTATTGATATTTAGAATAATCTTGTGGTAAATGGTTCCAATACTTATTCCCTTACAAAGCATCATGATGGCCCCCTTCTATTGATGTATGTCCCCCAGAAAATGATAGACAGTAAATGTAACTTATTATAAACATGTGAAGAATCATTTCAAGTGGATTAAAATAATTTTTTATAGTTGCATGTGTTATGTTCCTAGATTTCCAAGAAAGTAAACATTAAAAGATCCACTATTTCATTCGGTCAAATGAAACATTTATGTAATAAAAATCTGGGATGTCATATCTATGATGTATAATAATTATTACTCTTTAATACCCTCTTAATTCAATATCCCCCATTATTTTTTTCAGAATGTAATCAAACCTTAAAGATCACATATTCATTACCTCAAAATAGATGACATTTATGTACATATCATTTAACCCCTTTATATATTTGTAATTTCTTTTACTTGAGATTATATTATCTCTATAAAACCAACCATTAACCATTACGTACTCCTAAATGTTTTGACATATACATATCTAACATCTGACCATTATGAACCATCTAAAACATTTTCCTTTCCAAATCCAACACCTTTACGAAGACTTGATAAATTAAATTTTTTTATTAGCTACCAGTATATTCAACCATAGAATTGATGAAAATACTATGATGTAGTATCATCCCATGTAATGAACTTATTATATGTTCCATGTTTCTATAACACAATCTGAATGTATTTGGTGGAAATAGAATCCTCAAACCATTATCTTCAATTAACTATAGAACACAACATGTGTTTTGGTGTATTAATCAATGTACAAGAAATGTGTCCCTGTGTATCATTGATAATAATTACATTTCTATGGAATATGATTGATAATGATGAAGAAAAAAAATTAATATGGTGAAGAAAATATAATGTTTTCCCTTAAATATATTTTTAAAATTTAGGAACAACAACTAGGTGCCATACATCCCACATAGATTCTTCTTTGAATAGTCGCTTTATTTATGCATCAATCCAAAGTACTATCCACTCAAATTAATAGACCCATTTTCTCTCCATGTCAAAATTTCCTCCCCAGTTCATCTACATGTCATTCACTATAGTATTATAACATGTACCCACAGGGAACTGACTTGTTCATGTCTTAGTCTCACTACTTGATCCTTTCATCCCGTCAACAATGGTGATAATTAGATAGCATCCCTCTTCGTGTGTTCCTATTAATGTCAAAATAATGAATGGTTGACCAAGTAATTTTTTATGAATTTATTTATTACACTAATTAAAAATATTATATATATCTCACCCTTTTTTATCTGATTAAATATTATTTTATCTTTATTTTTATTCTAAATAAAAAATTCAATGTTCGCCAATAATATTGTTTCAAAAAATAATAATTTTTTAATGAATTATATGTTAAAATAAAAAATTAATAAAATAATTTATAAACATATATGTATAAAAAAATCATCATAGGGATAAGTAATTTGTTAATTGGATCACTATTTTAACCACTATGGAAAATATTTATTCTCTCACATCACCACATTAAGAAAACACCCCCAAGAGGTAATGTGTTAGAAGCATATGTTCCATCTACTAATGTGACCTTGGATCATTTTTTAGGTAGGACATTACAATATTTTCATAATATAATGTTATAGAGTAATTATTTCAAGGTTCCAAAACTAGATCTTTTAAAAACTTTCTTACCCACCGTAGTACATTAGCAACAAAAGAAGATGAAATATACCAAGTTTCTATTATAGAAGTATTCATTATTAGAATTTTTAAGATCTTCCAGTTCACATCTCCTTTTTTATGGTCAAAGACATATCCTAACCATGATTTTAAATCGTCTTGATTTGTTTATAAACTAGGATCTCTATATCCTATGATGAGGATCTCTCTATCTCCACCATATAGTATGAACATATCTTTAGTACACAGTAGATACGTTAAGAAATTATTTATTACCCTGTAATAGTGGTCGCCTAGTTTATCTTGATATCAACCTTATATTATGAATGGTTATGAAACATAATGAACAATATATATCACTTCATACAAGTTTGATCATATGGATCAAAAATATGAGGTTCTACTTATCCCCACTCTCATATTGTGTCTATGAAAACATTTTCTTAAATAGACATATACTATATAAAAATAGTAAAAATGTACTCATAGATTATTTCATACTAATTATATTCCATACGTTGATACCATAACATTTTCTAAAAGTCCTCTCAAATCTATCATGAATGATCATGATCCCAAGAATGTATTTTGATTAAGATATGTCCCTCTTAGTGTAGAACGTTTTTATAATGACTTGATGGACTATATAACTAGTATCCCTTTTTCAAAATGTATACTTTCATGAATATAAAATATAGGAAAACAATTTCACTCCTACTAAACTACTTATACATATAGGCATCATATTTTTTCTTTATTAAACTAAATTACATTATATATTCAATAATGTTTATATTCAAAAATCTGGAATCTTGATTAGAACCATAAATGTATTTCTAAATCATGAAAAAATTAAATATTTTTAATTAAAAACCCCTATACTTATGATAAATATATATAAATATATATATTCAATTTGGTTTCCTATAAATAAAGAATTTTTTATATAAATTTTTCAGATCTCATAATCATGGGAAGATGTCATGGAAATAAAAATTCATATTGTTTGAACATGGAAATTAGTGAATATCATTTATCATATACTTTTCATTAACATTTAATAAACCCAATTTACACTATCCATTATTTTTGTATAATTAATTTACCTTACTTGTATAGTTTATTCTTGAATCCCCATTTTCTATCTTGTGGATATACATGACCAGAATTGAAACATGGTTATAGTATATGGAATCCATTAGATAATTCATTGATTCTTTCCATCTTGAAATATAGAAGCAATTTAATTATTATTTTTTGATATTGGAATATTATTATCAACTAATAATTATTCTATATCATCGATTACTATAAAATGATATCATTTTAGTCCTCTAACCTCTCTGATTCTCTAAATAGTACAGATGTCTATAGAGTAACCACTATCAAGGGGTCTGGTGGAAATTGTTCCTTTTCTTACACATTTTCATCATGAGATTCAAATTAATCAATTTAAATTTTTCATTCTAATTTCTATTTGGGATGTTTACTCTCTATCAATGAATATGTAATTCCATTCCACTCTTGCATGCATGGTTATGGGGGCATATATATATTATCTGATTTTTCTTTAGATTATACAACCAATATATACTTATATCCTCAAGATAATTGTTTTTAATAAGAAACCCATAAAAACTTCTTCCTAACCACAATCATATGTATATGATTAGGTAGACTTGTTTACACACATAAAATCATTGGGAATTTTTATTACAACTTTAGTTATTAATCGTTTTATTATGTATGCTAAAACTAAAACTCGGATCCCTAAATGGATAATAGAATATATACATGAATCACCATTGACATCACCATGTCTAAAAAGGTTACACTTTTTGTGTATAATTAGGGATGAGTTGATATATAATCCCAAAATCCATGAGATAATTGATGAAATCTTATTTAATATATTTTATACCTCCATATAATTATATAATCTTTATTTCCTTCCTGATATGATTCTCTACATTATTCATGAACAGAATGAATTTTTAAAATAAATAACACATTGACCTCATTATGTAAACATATTCATTCTTATGAAATTAATTTTTATAATTTATGAAGAAATACACTTCAATATTTAATAAGTAGAGGTCCATGCCTATTTGTGGACAAATTTATCATTCTATTTGTCCCTTTCACCCTTTCCCCTAAATAGAGGCTTGGGCATATTTCCTTGTAAATAAGAATGGCACGATCCAATTAGTTCTAATTCAAAAGATTGTAAATACAAATCTTGATATATCGTTTCCAAGACCATATCATTTACAGGACCTTGTTTGGGATGAAACAACTGGGTTTGAAATGATTCATATAAACATGATTTATTATCAATTGGGAACACATGGTTTTCATATTCTAGAACATATAGAATATAATTGAGGTGAACTATACTATAAAAATGGTATCCATAAATAATTATAATATTTTATTCCTAAAGTTGAATAAAAAACCTTTTATTTCTATGATTAACACTCTTATAATTTTTTTAGTGATTGTATTTATATAATAACCAATATTTACTGTGATTCTCTAGTCTGGACCACTTAGTCTGAGACAAGTTAATGCCACAAGACCTCATATATATATCCCCATATGCAAGAGGATACCGACTAGAGTCTAGGGAATAATATAAAACAATGGGAGACTATTACCTAAATAACATATGACAAATTATTGTAAAAAATAAAAAAAATTATGAATCAGATAAAAAACAAATATAATTTTCAAAAGATAAAAAAATTAGAATCTATAATAATAACAACACCGTATTCTATATAAAAATGGTAAAGATTTCATACAATGGTTTCATGAAATATCCCTACATGTGGTAAATATATAAACAATTTATAAGGTGAAATAAAAAGGAGTCCCCCTATATATGAGCCTAATATATATCCAAGAATCAACTCAACCAATTGGCTCCTTTAGCAAAAATAACCGAAATAGGGTCCCTACCATATTCGAAATCTCTAAGCAACAAATGTTTCACATGAACTAAGATTCCCCTGACGGGTGGGAGAATAAACCTAGTAGGAAAATCCTAATGTATCCCTACAATAAATATTGAATTATATTTAAAAACATGTCCAATTAATGAAAATAAATTCACAAATAGCCATACAATCAACTAGGTCATCATATGCTAATGAGGATTCCATGATCCCCAATCTTATCTACTTAGTTTCTATTCTAGATGATAAATCACTATTATAAAGTTCGATAATCTAAATAGGGTCACCAGATTCTTATAATTAATCCACTATGTCACTAATGGATATTTAAAATATACTTAATAAAAATAAGAAAATCTAATATTTGAATAAACCATCTCATTGATGGATAACCATAATATACTCAGCATAATAACATATTTTATTCTATGACCCAACCAATACATATATGTGTATAGACTATATAATCAACAAAAATCACAAAAGAAATTCTAGGCTCAACCATCCCATAAGTGAAAAACCACCATATATTCATCAAAAAATAGCGCATAACACCACAATATAAGAAAAGATGGTTTTTCAATAACTACTCACTCACCAACATTCGAAACCAATCACACAGTAATGTTTTTTTAGTTAAACACATGAAACCATGAAAATAAAAGGACAAAATATAATTCTAAAATATAATAACCCGATTTTAGAAATAAAAAACATAATAACGTCATATATATTGAATACCAAAATAATCATAGCCACTTCTAATCCCAAATGACCCTTTCCAAGAAGAAACACCCAAACAATCATCCCTATGTCTATTCCATAGGACATGGGTCTCTCTCAATATTTAGAGAAACATAACCCATGGAATTTACTACACAAACCCCATTATCAAATTAACAGGTCATACTAGAACTTTAAAAAATAAAATGACACTTTTTATTCATAAATTTCTAATCCTAAAGAATTATATTAATACTTGAACTAAGGATTTTTTTTCATGATTTTCAATGCATGAAAACATTATATACCCATTGAAAGGATCCTACCACATCAATATGAACCTCATATTATATAATTTCCACTAAAATCAAATATATAATGTGGATACACACAATCACTAATGAAAATATGGTCTTAACTTCTGATATGAATTTAATGAAATGGAAATGATTTCCTACATCAAGGATGATAGAGATCAATTGACCAAAATCACTGCATGAATGAATATTTCCACCCTAACTATAATACATTTACCAAAAATATATTATATTATTATTTTAGATATTTTAATCATGAATACTTTGGGATATGAAAATATATGAGGATAGACTTACTTAGAGGATTATATTGCAACTAACATCTCTTTAATCACCCAATAATTGTGGGAGAGGGAGCCAAAATCATAATTGGAGGTTACCATACCTATATCTAGGTCAGTTGATAATATGGGTAAAGTATGGAGAAGAAAAATAGGGTCATTGGGTGAAATTTAGAGGATTCATTTAAAAAAATTACAAAAGACCCCGTTGGCGTACCACAAGCCCAAATTATCCAATCAGTGGTCACACAAACTATCTGTTGGTTGCACACTCTCTATATGGTTCATTCAAAAACCATGTAAATCTTATGGTTACCCAACAAAATTGACATTTCCAACTTAATAGCTATACATTATCCCCTACAACTCCAAAAAACATATAGGTTCCCCCTATTCTGCCTATGTTTTCTCTAGAAACACCCCAAAGCCATGAATAGCTAAACCCCTTAAAAATACATTATTATGATAAAATTAAATAGAAAAAAAATATTTAACTATCCAAAGGTAAATAAAGACACACTACATATGGGATTCTGAAACTCAAGATGTGTTCCGAAGGGTATCTTCTCAACAATTTGACCTCGACAATTGAATTCCTCATTCCTTCTCTCAATCTATTCTTTAGATACATCCACATAACCCCACCCCTGAATATATGTTAACACTTTTCCTCATACAATTTTCTCACATCAATTTATAAAAAATTTATTGGATACTCTATAAAAGACAAACTATCCTATAAGAATATATTTTTCTAATGATCCATACACTAGGTACCACCCATTCCCTTGATCCACAGTAAAATATTTCCTCACATTACATTATGGGGATTCATAAAGATAATCTTTTTTGATGATTAATTTAATGATAAACCTCATTAATACAAGTATGAACTATGATTGGACCCATGATAAAGGTTAATAACATTTAATCACCCCCAAACCATGTCATGAATCATAATTCACCCAATTAATCGTCATAAAAACACATTATCTTTCAATAGTGGATTCTCTAATGAATCAATCCTTTATCTACTAGTTAATTCCATTACCTCACACATGATTTCCCCTAACCAAAACCCACACATTGGTATCTATCATTAATCGCTACCACTCTCCATTTGACCAAATGTTATTTTACAACCTACCCTTTCCAATAAGGTAGGTTCACTTGCACATCACTCCAGATGTGCAAAAAGGAACTTTTCATTCATATTGATCCAGAACATAAACTAGTCTCTATATCTGCCAGACACTAACTCTTATGTCCATCTCTAATATTCTAAAATAGGCCCCCCTACGAAATTCTAATGTATTCAACTTAAGGTACACATCCTATAGTTCTCTAACCATCAAACTAAGGTAACAACCATATGACTTTAATCATAAAAACCATTGTCCTCCAAATGCATTAGTCACCTCCACCTAAATCACCGACCAATTAACCATGATGTTTTTTATGAAAATATAATTCTACCTAAATTACATTGAAAAATTTAACAATAATCTAATTCCAGCCCTACCTCTGAATCCCACAACCCATGGATAATATCGACCATTTTTTATAATTCCAATAAATTTCACTATTCCACTCTAATAGAATACACTTAACCTAATAACCTTAATGGAAGGTATTGATTTCATCTCAAAAAACTAGTCATTTAATATATCTTATCTAATATGGATTAATCTCAGTTTTCATCACTAACAAACCAAACAGTCCAACTCAGAAAAATAAATAAACTCCATATACGAAGCTAATTGAATCTCCACTGCAGTTTCTGATAGCTAACCCATACATACAATGAATTAAATGTGCTAAAAAATTCTCCACATTCATTGAAAATAGAATGACTCATCACATACCAAGACTACATCATATGATACATTACCTTAACCCATCATCAATATATGATTCCTTACCCTAGAGGCCTCACATTCAATTACATAACCAGAACCACCACTACTATGCTCCTACCATGAAACACTTCGCAACCACAATTTATCAAAAACCACTACGGATATTCCAAAATCCTACATAAACTATGAAAAGGTTACATGATAGCCAACAAAAACACCACCACTCACCAATAATAAAAAAACTATAATAAAACTAGATATTTTTAAGAAGTCCACTACCATGGTAGTTTGCTGAGGCACAATCCATCATAGACACTTCCATACCCACCTAATGATCATGGAGAATCGTCCAATTGAAATATGATGCCAATTCCAACCAATCACCTTATGAATATTTTTCAGTTTCCCTTCTAAAACCCCCAAGGATACCCAAACCTTTTATCCCAAATCCCCAAGTTAATTAGAAGGGGTTTCCTTAAGAACACTTCCCATTATCTTGATTTAGGACCTACAAACATCACATGGTTTCTTTAAATCTATAGATGAATAATGGATTTATCTCACTTTAGCCCCCATGGTGAAACCATAACCCAAATCATCCACCATACCTATATTAAAAATTTTCCAAATCAAACTATGTTCTATTTCATGGCCTGAACACATGGTTCATATTGTGAAGCACTACAACAAACAACACTTTAATTTACAGTCAACCAAATTTCCACAAACTCACCAGTAATTTGATCCAAGGGAACAAAAACTCTCACAGATATCATGAACTATATAATTGATAAATTATCAGACAGACCTAAACTATTTATCCCTCCCCAATCATTAATCTACACGTAATGTCTTGTGACTCTAACCATGCATCATCACACATTGAGCCCCAAAAATGTCCCAATCTCTTACCACTCAAAGAGAATAGAACAACCTCATATGTGCATAAGGAATGTGAATCATAGTCACCCACTAGTTGATATAGTACCAATGGTTGATATGCACACACATTTTCATGATGTTGTTATTAGCCTAACTATCACATAGTATCTTAACCACTAGAGGGATCACAACCCACACAAGGCACACACAACCACCATCCAATTATGACTCATATTTTCTAGTAATATTTTGGATAATGTACACATTATTTGTGGGATCAGGCATAGACACAACATTTCATTCAGAGGCCCGGTGTGACCAGAATAAATGATTTAAATATATTAAATATATTAATTAACATGTCCACGCATTTTTTGTTAAAAAAATATAATAACATATAAATAGGGGGATGAATCCTAAATATGATGTTACTGTTGAATTCAAATTGTGAGGTTAACTATATGTTGGACTTATTATTTATCTTCATGGGAAATTTGTATAATATTCATCATGGGTGGGAAAATTAATAAAATAATTAAATAAGTTATTTTATTTCAATTTAATTGATTCAAAAATTAGAGATTATTTAAATAGATTACTATGTTAGAATTCCAATTCCATCTCCACAACCTTTGAATCATTAGAGATGTATTGGAGAGATAATTGGAAGATTTATCTCAGCCAAATAAGGACCGGATCATGGATTGATGATCAACACATAAAAGATTAAAAGGATCTCACCAACGACCACAGTACATCTTAGTTATTCATCATTGATTGATCCAAATTAAGCTCGGGAGTTTTTTATTTGTATTTTCCCCCTTTTCATAAATTCTACGATGAATGTGAATCAATCGACTAACCAATGGATTCCAAGATCATGCGTATTGTGGGATGGATTATTTGCGGGGATTATTTGAGAGAATATATTGGTGAATTATTGATTCTACATTGTTATTCTCACAAAAATGAATCAAGGTAAACAAAAATATTAAATAAGAGAAATTCCTATTTTTGTTTTTTTTCTCCATTGATCCTTTAGTCGTCATGGGAGTTATTTTTTGGGTTATAGTTTGACATATCACAATTATTTGATTGTTTTGCATTAGATTCTTGGTGAAATAGTTCAAAATAATTGTGAAAGTTCCAAGTCAGAGTAATGTATCACTAAGAGGGGGAGGGGCTGAATCAATGATAATCATTTTATTTTATGTTTCTATTCAATTAAAATATCCTTTGGCTCCTTTTATAGATTTAAATTCCCTTGTGAAAACAGACTCAACACACATCCATAGGAAAACAAATATTTACAAGGTGCACTATTAAATAAGAATAGTTATGTCCTTGGTATGGTGTTGAAATGATATAGTACCATACAATCCAATAGAAATAAATCCTTGGATTACAATGAGTAGGATGTACCCTTTCACTCATGTAGCACTATAAAACAATACCACTAGTGCCTGTTCACCCTCATAGAATAATAGGGTAATACAATTTTTTTCTAAAAAGTCATGTGACCTGCAATTATTTTAAATAAAAAAATGTATTCCATTGAAATACAATACATAAATTCCATAACCAAAAGAAAGGTAAGAACCACTTGGATGTGTTTGTGAAACACAGATTTTGATATTTTCTATGTTTAATTTCTCTGAGTCCAAATCTTACAAAACAATACTCCCAGTCTGATTTTATGATAGAATACAATGGAAATGAATTGACCCCACTTAAATTCCTATGTACGATGAAACTCAGTAAGATAATTCCTCAGTCAAGAAATCTTAAATACTATGTTACCCAGTACAAAAAAATCCCATTCCAATTAATTCAACTTGATACCAAACCCATCCAAATACATTCCCAAAAAAATGTATTCAATACAAAAAAATGGTATCACTTTCTCTCAGTAAAAACATGGTGCTCCTATCTATTTTGTGGTGAACACTACCCATCATCTGAAAGTAAAATGTACTTTTCCCCCTTTTATAGGTGATCCAAAATGATTTTTTGTAGGAATCCCAGAATGTTTCTCGCTCACACAAATTCAACCACATTTGAATTTCACCTGAAATATTAGAGCAATTCTGACTTCCTCAACGCTTCTCAATTCATCTTGAAACAACCACAATATTCACCTCTTCTTATTTAGACTTCTATTTAAATTTTTGAGACCGATTTATATTGTTTGGAATACATGGGTCTGAGAAATTGAGTCTGATTCATCAGGTCAATTGCTTAATACAATTCTCAAAACCAATTTCAATCAAACTATTGTATTTTAAAGTTCATATCCCCTTCAACAAATCATTTAGAAATATTTTTAACATTTCGTTTCTTTTTACCCACTTAATAGACCATACTTCATATCCCAACATGTTCTTGTATAATAAATTCCTTCATGACTTGTAATTTATTGAGGATTAGTGTTAGCATCGCCTAACATGTATTGAAAAGTATTGAAACTTTCCCTTTATCCCAGAAAACTCATTTAATCACACAACATTTTATCCACTTCAAATACAAACTTATTCTTATTCCCTTATATTTATGGCACTTGTACCCATTGAAATTTCATATAAAGAGAAAAACACAATTCAACTCTTATCCCACTTGTTGAAGTCATTTTAAAACAAACAAGAGTATGATACTCTCTAGACATGATAATTTATGGGTACGATCATTTCCTGGGTATAATAATTTTTTAATAAAATCATTATGATTACGATTTCTGGTTACGATAATTCTAGATACAATCATTCAGGATACGATTGTTGGTTTCGATTGCTGGGTACGATCAAATGCAATTTAAAAACAATGATCTACCTAAATACGATATAATTCAATCTGAAAACAATTCCTTCATGATCAGTATCATCTCTTATCTTTCACCTAGATTCAATCAATTACAATCTGATAATGATGATATTTGATTTCTAACATTTCTATTCATTTACTTTCACCCATACATGATCATTTTGAAACGAAATCAGCACAATCTTTTACTCTTATATCAGCACCCCATTTCATTAGTACAAATTTTTTTTGGAACTACCTTCCATCAGTAGCACATTTCATCATAAACAATATTTATTGGAACCACCTATTCAATTGGAATCGGTTTTTCCATCGACATCTCCTATTTCATCAGCACCACCTTTCATTAGCACTACCTGATTACAAAATGGAACCAGATTTGTTACTTCTGCTTGGTATCAAATTGTTTTGAAAGACAATCAACACTAAATATTTCTCTTATTATCGGTATGGCTTATTCAATCGGCACCGCCTCTTCATTGTCAATACGTTTGTTTTGGAAAACAATTGGTACCACTTCTTTCTCTCTGCCATCCATATACGATAAATCTGAATGTGATTATTTTCTAATTGGAAGTATCTCTTTCACTCCCCCTTTATTCTATAAATATTTCATCACATGTTCTTAATATAGATCATGATTTATAAGAAATACAAATAAAAATGCATCATCACAATTAATTCCATAATAGTCATAGTGATAGGAATTATTTAGAAAAACAAACACATATTTCTTAATGTATTCATAGTGAATCTGATGACTATGTACTTCCAGAAAGATATTTTTTCTTTCATAGTCGCTTCTTCTCATTAGAATGGAAATTCACATTGATTCTTATTTCTATAAATACCACCAGTAGTACAATTTTTTCTAGAAATAAAGTGAATCAGAATACATTTCTTCTTTCTAAGAAAAAACATATCACCCATAAAATAAACACTTCTTTCAATCCATTTAATTCTGGATTCCCATTTATCAACATCCCTTATTTCACCAACATACCTATCCATTAAAAAAATACAATAAAAAAAACTGGTGCCTAACAATCTCTCCCTTTTTATTTTTTTTCCAATACCCACTTCAGACACTACAATAAAAAAATGTGTGGTATTTTTTTGTTTCTTTATCCACTATTTATTTTCCCATCGTCTCTCCCCCTTTCAATTATCTCTCCCCTTATTAAAATCCATATTCAAAGGGCCGTTATGATAAATTTATACCTTTTTCATAAATGGTATCTATTTCCAAATGTTGGGACTTTTAATTAACAAATATATCACATTATTTTCTAAACAAAAACCCTTTAACTAAACAACTATAAATCTACATGGGTGAACCCAGTGTAGAAAAAAAAAGTGTATAATCAAGGTGATCAATGTTTTCCATTACAAAACATTCATGTAATAACTTTTCTATTCTTCTTTCAAAAGTCTCATGACTGAGGGAATTCCTTGAAGCAAATTTTCTATGAAAAAAGTAACATGTACCCATCTATGAAAACACATTATAATGTTCATATGTATAAAAACACAACTTTTCCAAAAAAATCTTTCGTGACCTCAATACGTTATTTTTAATGAAAAGTAAGATACTTATAAATTCCATATACCTTATTTAAACTCCTTAAATTCCCTACATGTTAGAACATGAATAAAAGGATATTGGGAATAAAGAGGAAACTCTATTGTATGTTAGAAACAATAATCAGACTGAGAATATCTCTCAGTATTTCCTTCTTCTTCTTCTTCTTAGATTTTTCATTGGATGTGTTTTCTTCCGTCTATTCATCCTTCTTGAGTTTTTTATCATATTTCTTCCTATCTGTTGAATATTTTGATTAGGTTGACTACTTTTCTTCATCCTGAGAAACATCATTTTTACAAAAAAAATCCCATGTTGTATATTCCAATCATTTTCTATGGAAATATATTTGAACAATTTTTGATTTCATTCCCTTCTATCTCATATTCACCATCTGTTGATACATTTTTTATAGAATTTCTCATATCTTCAAAAGTATTCTTCTTCCTCCCTTTTTTCATTTTATTTCGCAATTCCTCCAATTTACAATCAAGGTCAATGTGTTATGTCCAAACAAGTAAGCACTCTTTCTTTTGAAATTTAGAAGATCTGTCTTTCTTGACATCCAAAAAATATGGCTTCTGAGAATTGTTAAGAATAATTTGTTCTATTGGTAACAAAACAATATATCGTTTTGCAAGGTTTCCTGGTTTCTCACACCTTTCAAAAATTGTTTCCAATTATTGACACCTATTTTCAATATTTAATTCATTATTCTCATATTTCATCAACATAAGATTCTTAGAATTCTTCTTTTGAGATAATTAAATCACCCTAAAACAATGCATTACATAAACTATGGAATAATTGTAGTGTTCTTGGTTAAACCAACACATATTCTATATATGTCTAAATCCACCACAGTACCAGCAATATCCATAAAATGAGAATTTGTCTCTGAAACATCCATAGTGTCCAGAATTATGAATGTGTTTCTTAACCACCTTCTTCTCTTTCTTTTCCAATCCACCAACCTTTCTATTATAAATATGATTCTTCCTGTTATTTTCTTTAATATTTGAACCAGAAGTATTTGAAACATTTCTAGATACATAATGTTTCTAAATAATTTTGAACTTATGGTTCTTGGAGTTTACTGAATTCCCAACCTTGTTGGTCTTGGCCACGTACATAAAATTCCTATCTTTCTTCATTTAAAAAACAATTCCATTATTATTCTCACACATTGACCATAACTTATATTGAGGCTTCTCAAGTTTCCCATTCTGGGAACATCGACTAATTTTATTGATAGAGTTTTGGAAACTTATATTTCTCAATTCAGCTTCAAAAAACTTTTGTTAGACAAGTCCCAAGCATTCTTCCTTTTACATCAGATTCACTTCTAGATGCTCATTACTATTTTCTCTTCTTTAAGATACTTCTTTAAATCATAAATAATGTTATCCATCTTTTCTTTCCCTTCGATAAAATATCCTTCATTTCTTGTCAACGAATATTTATCTTCCAAATTTTGGTTTTTCTTTTCAATCCTTTTGAACATTCTCAAGAATTCAATCAATTATTCTTCCAAATTCATCTAAAATTGGGTATATTCTTCATAAAAATGATTTCATTAATTATTCATAATTAATTGTTGCAATAAAAGTATATCCCCATCATGATCAAGGGAATTTTTGGATTCATCTTCACTTTCTTCTCCTTATTAAGCACACCTGCTTTCTTTACAAGACGAACCTTCTTTATTAACTATTTCAAAGAATTTTTTGTTTTAACTATCATTTGTGACATCATCACAAACATAATTTTTAGACAAAAATCTTTCCTTTTGGATTTGGGTAACTTCTTATCTTCCCTCTTGGAATAGAATTTGTCTTTATCACCCTTTTTCTTCTAAGATCTTCTTGGCCTTCTTTCTCGGTCTTCACTTTCTTATTCATCACTTTCTTCTTCATTGCCTCTTTGAGGAAAATTGGAATCAAAATGCCCAGTATCTCTATATCGAAAACACATTAACAGATGTTTCAATTTTTACATTCATGTACCACTTTTCACATTCCTAGTTAATAAAGAAAAAATTGAATCAAAATTTTTATATACCTCATTTTCTGAGTCAGAATCACAAGTATTTTCTTCTTCAGGAATATTATTTTCTTTCATGGAATCCGTGAAAGATATTTCTCTATAAAATTTAGTTTTTAATATCATATAATTATCCCCTATGATTTCATATTTAATGAGGGTACTATGAAAATAATCAAGAGATATTTTTTCATGATCTATGTCTACCCATGAAGAAACATTTGTATAGAATTTGTTGGGTAGGATTCTCCATATATTTTCAACCATAGTAAAATCATCCAAATTTTTCTAAGACATATTATAGTACTTACTATTTTATTTTCATTGGTAAAGAATTCCCCAAATGACTCATGCTTATCCATCATGAGATCTTCATACTTCAATCTTAATATTTGTAAATTTTCCTTCTTCACTTTTTTATTACCTTCATATATGTTTTTCAATTTATCCCATATACCTTTGTTAATGGAAACACATTTTACACTCAGGAATTCACTTTTATAAAGTGATTAAAATATAGAATTATTTTCCCTTCCATCATTATCAAGATGTCTCTTCTCAATAGTTGTAAGTGGAGCTTTCACATCAATGGGAGGAAAACCAACTGTTGTCGCTTAAAGAAAATCATAGCTGATAGACATAAGATATGGAAGTATTCGATATTTCTAGGTATGATAGTTCTTTCCAGAAAATACCAAAATACCTTTACTTTTCATAGAGTACACATTCTCTATTAGAAAGGAATGGCAAAGGGAACCAGGATCTAATCCCACTTGAAAGTGCCCAGCCAGTGTATTGTATCACTGAGAGGGGGAGGGGGTGAATCAGGGATAATCATTTTCTATTATGTTTCATTTCAATTGAAACTAACTTCTACTCCTATTATATATTTCAATACCGTTCTGAAAACAAACTCAACACACATCCAGAGGAACACAACGATTTATAAGGTTCACTATTCAATAAGAATAGCAAGGTCCATGGTAAAATTTGGAAATGATCAAATACAAAAATCCACTAGAAATCATTCCATGGATTCTAATCAGTAGGATATACCCTATTACTAGTGTAGAACTACGAAACAATCCCACTAGTGTGTGTGGACCCTCTTAGAACAATATTTTAATACAATTGTTTTGCAACAACTCATGTTAGCTGCACTTATTTTCAATTCAAAAAATGTATTCAACTGAAATAATATTCATCACTTCCTTACACAGAAGAAAGGTAAGAACCACCTGGAATTATTTATTAAGCAAAAGGTTTGATATTTTATTAGTCTGTTTCCTCTAAGTTTTATTCTTACACAATAACACTCACAGTCCGATTTTCTGATAGAATATAATTGAAATGAATTTGCACAACATCAATCCCTATGTATGATGAAACTCATTACAATAATTCCTCATCCAGTAATTCTTCAATATGGTGATAATTGTATAAAAAATCCCATTCCAATTAATTTATCATGATACCAAACCCATTCGAATACAATCCCCAATGGAATTTATTCACTACAAAACAAAACGTTATCACTTTCTCTCACTGAAAACCCAGAGCTTCTCTATCATCTGTGGTGAATAGTTCCAATCATATGAAAGAAAAATGTATGTGTTTTCATTTTATGGGTGACCCAAAATGGTTTTTGTCAGGAATACCAAAATATTTCCAACTCACACAAATTCACCCACATTTGAATTTCACCTCAAATCTCAGAGATATTATGACTTCGTTAACACTTCTCAGTTCTTCTCAAAACATCAAAAATCATCACCTCTTCTTCTTTAGACTCCTATTTCAATTGATAAGACTGATTTGAATTTTTATTAATACATTGGTCCAATCACTTTAGTCTAATTCCTTATGCCAAACGTTAAATATGATTCTTAGAATCGATTTAAATCAAATCTTGTATCTATAAACAATTCAACAATATTCTTCCATTTTATTTTCTTTTGACCAACTTAAAAAACCATAATTCATTAACAAACATGTTATTGTATCATTAATTAAATCGAGACTTTTAATTCATTGAGGATTAGTTTTAGCATCATTCGACTTGGATTGGAAATTATTCTAACTTTCCATTTATTCCAGCAACCTCTTTTCTTCACACAACTATTCATCTACATAAATTACAAACATCTTATTATATTATTATGTTGGCATCACTTGTCCCCATTGATATTTAATTTAAAGGGAACATAAAACAATTCAAATATAACCCCACTAGATGAAGCCATTTGAAAACAAACTTGAGTATGATACTTTGTGGATACGATCATTTCTAGTTACGATCATTTCTGGGTATGATCATTCTGTATTGGATCATTTCTTGGTATGATCATTTCCTGGGTACGATCATTTTTTGTTACAATCATTCAGGTTAAAATTTATCAATACAATCTTTTTAGATACTATCTTTCTAGATATGATTGCTGGTGATGATTTCTGGGTACGATCAAACACAATTTGAAAACAATGATCTGCCCAAATATGATACAATAAAATCTCAAAACTATTCCTTCTTGATTGGTATCATCTCATCTCTTTCACCCAAATCCAATAAATTACAATATGATAACGATGAAATTTGATCTGTACCATGTCTATTCTTTCACTTTCACTCAAATACAATCATTTTGAAAAACATTTAGCACCATCTCTTATACTTCAATCAGCACCCCTTTCATTGGAAATGCCTTTTTAATTGGCAATACCTTCCATCAGTACTACCTTTCATCATCACCACTTTTCAATGGAACAACTAA
This sequence comes from Viscum album, assembly GCA_963277665.1. NCBI lineage: Eukaryota > Viridiplantae > Streptophyta > Magnoliopsida > Santalales > Viscaceae > Viscum > Viscum album. The sequence continues at coordinate 618,702,597 of OY728150.1, read as the reverse complement.
TTCAATCGACATCACCTTTCCCAACAGAATCTCATATTCCAACGGCACCACCATTCATCGGCACCACATGATTAAAAATTAGAAATAGATCATTTAATTCCACTTGGTATCCAATTGTTTTGAAAGAAAATTGATATCGCCTATTTCTCTTCTTATCATATCAGCTTATTCAATCATCAAAACCTCTTCAAAATAGATACAATTTTTTTTTGAGAAAAAATTGATACCACTTCTTTCACTCCGCCATCTGGATATCTTAAATCTGAATGTGATTCTTTCCCAATTGGAAGCATCTCTTTCACTCCCCCATTCTTCAACCAATATTGGAAAAAAAATATGAATCCAACTCAGTATTCATATGAAATAAAAATCATCAATACATCATTTTAAATAATTCCATCATAGCTATAGTGACTCTGATTTTCCAACAAAACAAACACCAATTTATCAATGTATTCACTGTGAATCCAATGACCATGTACCTCCAACAAGATGTTTTCACTTTATAGGATACTTATTCTCATTACAATGTACTCAAACAGTGATTCCTATCTCTATAAATACAACCATTAGTTCATTTGATTCTAAAAAAAGTGAATCTGAATTTATTTCTCCTTTCCAAGACAAAACCTATCACCCACAAAACAAACACATCTTTCAATCCATTTCATTCTAAATTATCATTTATCAACATCTTTTATTTCTTTATTATACCAATAAATTGAAAAAATACAACCAAAACACAACATTTTCCTAACACATAAATCCACTATTAGAAAAAAACATTAGATGTGAGATAGTAGTAGTGGCAGTATATCACATGGCATAGATACCTAATTTCATGTTCTTTGACATGCAATGAGGAACAATGTATAAATTGTTTTCCATGTGGATTGAAGGGAAAAATCTTCTTGTTCAGTGATGGAATGGTTCATTGGGCCTTGACTGATGATTCTCAGATGAGGACGTCTTTGGATTGAAGATTAGATGAAGGAATAAATGTGTGGATTTCCATAAACAGGAGTCTGTAAAATCATGCATTACATGGCATGTACACCAAATCTATTTTTTATGTGGTCCCACTTGTGTGGAGGATATGGTTTTGGGATATATATATATAAGTATCACATGGTGTGTGAATTCAACTTGGAGACTCGACATGTACCTCATAGGGTACACAGACACGAGTTAGAGCCCGCCATGTACTCCCCTATATGGACATGACATTGACAAGTACATGGGCGCATTCATGTAACAGAATATGGGTATTTTACATTGGAATATTAAAGGTTGTGTACTTATACATGAAAATTGACATGGGTTTAGATATAGGCTATTTACATGGGATGTACCTAGGATCGCGGGACACGACATTTAACCCTACTACATGCCATGTACACCATAAATGTTGTCATGGAGCTCTTGTAATTTTTATCTTGGAAATGTTTTAGGTTGCATCCTACATATCCTCTCCATGAGGTCTAGTATGGAATCATCTCATACTCTATAGAATATAATACCTTCACTATGACTTCTTTGAAAGAGTAATTGGAATCCCTATGTGAGGACTATAGTGAGATCCCTTATTCATATTCATGCCCTATGTGGTGTTCTTGGTATCCTCATGAACAAAACTATGTAGGAAATGATCCTCTACATAGAGGGTTAATCTAATTTGTTTTTTGTATCATACCATGGCCAATATTGTGATCCTCATCGGTGTATTGTATCCCTATAAACCATTATCATGTTATTCTAACTGGTGAGACATGATGAACACTACGTCTCGGATAAACAACTTTATAATACCGGAATCAAGGGTGTGTTCCCTTAGATGAGGGCTTTTTCAAATATTCAAGCTAGAATCCTAGGATGGTTTGCTACTATTTTGACTTGACTTTTTATGGTGTACCTTTTTTTAGTATATCACTATATTCTTATTATATGTGTTATAGACATATACCTTTGTAGAACCTATTGTATTTTCATTTTTTATGGTTTGTTTTTTTCACGTGTCCCAATGATTATTATTATACTCACCCCTATATAGTATTTTCTAGTATGTGTCATGTAATGTGTAGATAATTTTACTTTTGATAGAATACATGATGGAGAAGGACCAGATAGGTTTTAGTGATACCAGATAGAGCGAGGTGTATTCCTGCAGTATTCTGACTGCAGTACCAATTTTACTTTCAGGCTGGAATTTTGTTCAGACTATTTGCGGTTATCTTGTCATTGGGCCCGTTTACTTATCATTACTTACTTTCATACTACGATTGTTCAATTTATATGTATACATGCATGGTTGTTCAGTTTATTACATCGAACCATTGTATAAGATTGGAAATTTTTTGTGTTTGTATGTGTGTACTTTTATTTAGGATAAGGCCTCCCAGGTTAGTGATAGGCCTACACGGATCTTGATGTCATACCCTAGCCTATTCAAGGTGGGATAGGGGAGTCATGGATGGGACCCTCTATGATGGTTCCTGATAGAGTGGAATCATAGGAGTCGGTTCTACCATAGGACTGATGTTTTTGAGATTGGTTTGGGAAAATAGAATTAACTGTTTGATGTTCTTATTTTAGTCTAGGTAATCTCGTGTTGGTGCGGTGGCTGACATATCCATGCACCAGGCCTCTGATCACTTGCTTTTCGAATTGGTACATGAGAACATTGGTTACAGGAAAAGAATGTTACATGGATCATATATGAATGGGTTGTGGTTTCCATATACTTATTGATTCATCTCTTCAAATATTGTCATTGACTGTGGTGCATCATATTTACTTTTAGGATTTCTCCATGTCATATGCCTTATGGTATTAAAAATCCTGAACATGGGGATGATCTCCTCAGTGATGAGGCATCGACACATGGACCAGTTTCCAAGATTATACCTCCATGTGGTGCACTAGATATGTCACCACCTATGAAGATACATGTGGTAACTACAATACAAATGGATTATGTGAATAGGCTGAGCACACATCATGAGTTTAAATGATAGATACCCATCATATTATGAGGAAAGATCAACCCACCGATAGCTGAGGACTGGATTGAGTAGGTGAACCATGTTTTTCTTCTGGTCAAGACACCAACATGTCAAATAGTGATCCTATAAGAATGCCTTATTAACGGATCTGCATGAAAATGGTGGGGGTTAGTGACCCAGTATTATGAAGAGGTGACTCTTGTGTGGAAAAAGTTAGATAGCCTTTTCAAAGAGGAGTGCTCATAAAAAAATTCTGAGGGATGTTTGTATCTAGGAGCTTATGTAGCTCTATTAGGGAAGCATGATAATAGGTGAGTATTCATCAAGGATTACAAACCATTCCATGTACTTGAATGGTATTGTTCGTGACCAGTTCATCAGGGAACATGCTTTAGAGATACGTCTACATAGATACATTCAATCTAGTGATATCCATCTATGTATTCCTACATATGTTAGGGTACTATAGAGAGCTATGTTGGTTGATATTTTCTTGGATGAGAAGACTTAACTAGTGGTTTTTGGTAATAGGCAATTAATAGTAAAGAACATTGTAGTAGGGAACTGACATCAGTCTCAGGAACCTGGACAACCGATACATTTTAGGAGGAGGTACTAGGATAGAGGGTTTGTAGTTCACATCATGCAGGGTGGGTCCAGTCAGCCTAGGGAGAGGCGTTGCTACTCATGTGATAGTAGAGGGCATCCTGTATGAGATTGTATAACCCACACTACAGCTAATAGAGATATAATAGATGGACCTTTGAGGCCGAGGCAGTGGTAAAAGTAGGCAAATTCACAAGGCAGAAAATGTATTAGAGTATCTAGAAGAGTTGAAGGACCTAGTGCACCCATTCACCTATTACTAACACCACCCATGGGTGGTCCATGTTGGGCTCAAGGATATTTATAACAAGGGTTGGGGGTAGTTGTAGGAGGCCAAAGCATACGAACTAGAGTCTCTGGGAGTGATACGAGGTAAATCAATGACTTTTATACCTTATTTGTATTATTTATAGAAAAAGATTCTAGTCATTAATGTATTTCCACATAACTTTTATGAGACATAGATAATCCGTTTGAGTCCTTAGATTGACCATTATTCTTAGAGACTCATGCTAGAGAAGACTCGGTGATCACACACTTATGCTTATGGCGTGACCTTCAACTTTGTTGTGAGAGTTTATGTTGGGAACTCTTTTACCAATAATGAGACCTTATGAAATCATCTTACGTATAGAATGGTTATCCATAGTTCATACCCATATTGGCTATTTTAGGTGGAGGATTCGGTGTATCTGCAGTGATGGAACCAGGTTTTACTTTATCAGTGAAAATGAATCCCTTCCAGTGTAGAATAGACTTATTAATATGTTAGTTCAGCTAATTACCAATTAGTTTTCTTGCGTACCCCTTGTATTAGTGGATTTTAGGAGATCCTAGTTTGTAGCAGTGGTGGTGGAGTATGAGAGAATATTTCTCTAGGAAGTTCCATGTCTACCTCCGCATCGAGAGATAGACTTATTCATTTATCTACACCCCAATATGGAACCAATATCTTCACCATCATGTCATATGGATCCCAAAGATCATCACAAGATGAGGGTGTAGTTGGAGGAATTGCAATGAAAGGGAATTTCTAGACCTTCTATTCAAGTTTGGGCTTCCCTAGTATTGTTTTCAACAGAGATATATGGGGGATTGAGGTTGTGTGTGGACTACCGATTCATGAACTAGGTGACCATGAAGAACAAGTATCCACTAATGAGGATCGATGTCCAATTTGATCTTTTGAGAGGGCCGTGATGGTCCTCGATGGTTGAACTCAAGATATTCTATAGCAAATTGAGAGTACAAGATGAGGATATATCAATGATGACATTATGATGTATCTATAGTCCTTATGATTACTTGGTGATTCCATAGGGTTTGAGAAACACACCAGATGTATTCATGGGAATCTTGAACTTATTCTTCCAAACTTACTTAGATTGGTTCATGGTAGACTTCATTGATGATATCCTTTTGTACTCAATGTTTGAGGAGGATAATGAGAGATGCTCGAGGATAGTTCCTAATGTACTCTGAGAGAACCAACTTTACCGAAAACATTCTAGTTCATGATTTAGGCATTCCACATTATTGGACATGTTCTCTTAGGGGATGGAGTGTCATTGGAGCCTAAAAATATCAATGAAGTGTTATCTTGGGATCCACTCAAGATCTTGATGAAATTATGGAGCTTCCTTGGGTTAATATGATATTACTAAGGATTTATAGTAGATTTATCTAGGATATCAACAACCATGATAGCCTTTCCAAGAAAAGTGAAGCATTTCACATGAATAGAGAGGTGACAACAGGCTTTCTAGTAAGTGATGAAGAGTTTGAAAATTTCCCCTAAATTGAGATTTAGAGAGGAGGGTGTTGAGTATGTATTGTTCTATGATTAATCTGTAACCGAGATTGGTTGTGTTCTATTGTAAAAGAAGGTGGTGAATTTCTATGGTTCATGACAGCTGAGACCACATGATTAGAACTACACAACCCATGATCTTTAGATGGTAGTGGTAGTATTCATGCTAATTATATGGAGGCACTCCATAATGAATTCGAGGTATATCTTAGATTCTATTCACTCGATTCTCAATTATATCATCTCTCATAAGGATATAAACATTATATAGAGTCTATGGATATAGTTCCTCTAGAATCATGTCTTTGAAATTATCTATGCTCATGGGTAGGTTAATATGGTAGAAGATTCTCTCAATATAGGATATGTTTCACAATTTCTGAATGGGGAGCTAGAGTAGTGGTCCTCATTATAGTTATCCTTTGTGGATAGAGATAGAGTTGCCTACCCCCAGTCAATTGTCATCACCCCAACACTCTTGAAGAAACTCTAGGAGGCATAGCCAGGTGATGTTGATTTTAAACCCAACATACATAGATATACACTAGACATTCTCTTTATGGATTTTGTAATTGTGGGGAGCACATCATTCTTTTCAGATGACAAACGATGTTACCAGTGATGTGGAAGAAGGTGGTTCTATGAAATTTTTATATATTTCATGTGATAGTACATACAGGTGTGTAAAATATGTACCAATACTTCTAAATTATGTTTTTTTGGCTAGGGATAACGAATGGAGTTTAAATGCCTATCTCTTGATGCATTACTTTTCAGAATGTGATCTCAACCCCTTGAGGTTCTAGTGTGGAAGTGGGATTGGATATCTGGGGACTTCATAACGGGCTTTCCACGTCTGTCGAGGGGACGTAATTCTATATAGGTGATCGTATACCAACTCACCATGACTTCCCACTTCTTAGAAATTTGTTAGAAGATTTCAGTAGTGTTCATGGGATACCTCCATGTTCAAGATGTAGTCTAGATCCACAGAGTTATATTGATTACAATTTATGATCATGATCCCCCCTTCACAACCTTATTGTGTAAGGGATTATAGGACGAATTTTTTTTACTTAGTTTTGCATAGCAACAAAATTTCACCACCAAAATGATTTCCAAATAGAGACGACCATTCATGTTCTGGAGGACATGCTACAATCTTTTGTGTAGAACTATGGCCGTAGTTGGTAGGATCACCTACAACTTGTGTGGTTTTCATACAACAACATTTATCATTACACCATTGGTATAGAACCATTCAATTCCATTCATAGACGAACTTGTAGGTCACCACTTGGATGGACTGACCTAGGAGAGTCAGTAGTCATAGGCCTATATCTGGCACAATAAACTACCGAGAAGGTATAGATCATCTAGGAGAGGATGAATACTATGAAGATCCATAATAATTCTTATGAGGAAAGATGATGGATTCCTTTGATGTTTGAGTAAGGGGAACATGAATTATTATGGTTTTAACATTGCAATGGATTGTAGATTTTATTTATAGGACAGTAAGATATCTTTGAGATTTATTAGCCCGTTCTTCATACTTTGTAGAGTTAGTGAGGTCGATAACCGCTTTTACCTACCACCATAATTGTACTTGGTTCATTATTTGTTCCACATGTTTTAGATAAGGCGTAATATGAATGATCCATCAAACTATATCAACTGTGGTGATAGATATGGAGGATGGATCTACATTTTTTGATCACATAGTCGAGATCGTGGATCAGCGGGAGGGGATCCTCTATGAGAAAGTGATTCATTTAGTGCGTGTCCGAAGGAAGAATAGGATTCTTCATGATAAAACTTGGGAGACGGAGGCTCTAATAAATTCTCAGTACCAATATAACAATGTGTAGTCCCAATTTTGGTTTTTAGGATGTAAATACACAATTTGGGGAGAATATAAAGATCCTTATTTTAAGGGTATAATTTTTGGATAATGAATGGATTTTTTTTGGACTATTTGCAGAGACAGTGTGTGATTTTGAGTCCCAGTGTTCAAATAATAAATGTTTGAAATGTATTAAATATATTAATTATCACAAACACATGGTGTTTTTGAAAAATAGTTATAACTTATATGTAGTGGGTTGGATCAGAAGTTTGAGGGGACAATTGAGTTCAGAATGATAGTTTTACCCTAAGTGAATCATAACAATGGTTATCGTGAGTCATTTGTGGAAAATTCATCACATGCATACAAATAATTAAAATAATTAAATAAATAATTTTATTTTAATTTAGTTAATGCAGGGATTAGAGAGTATTTATATAAACTATTATGTTAGAATAACAAGGTTATCTGTATAACCTTGGAACCCTTGAAGATCCATTGTAGAGAGTGTTGGAGTATTTCTCTCAGTTGAATAGTGACCCGATCATGGATCGACGGTTGACGTGAAAAAGATTCAAGGTATCTCATAAAAATTCATGGAGCATCCCCATTCTTAATCATCAATTGATCTAAATTACATTGTGGGATTTTATTTATTTGTATTTCCATTCCAGATCATTATTTCTGTAAAGAATACGAATCAATGAAACAATTACTTGATCCAAAAAAATTTCTTATTGCATGATGTGTTATTTGTGGGGATTATTCAAGATAAGAATATTCATTTTTATTCACAATAAAATGATTCTAGGACAACACAAAAATTTATTGAGGTATGTTCCTCTTATTTTTTCTTGTTTTTTCGCCCATGATTTTTCATTCATCGTGGAGCTTCTTCATTTGGATAGTGGTTCGACATATCCTGATGAATCAATTTTTGTGCACTTGTTTCTTTGTGAAGAATTTCAAAATCATAGCTTAGGGATTGACACTGAAAAATAGATGTGTGTTGATGGTAGCAATAGTAGATAAGAACACGTAGATACCCAATTTTTTGTTCTTCGACAATTAATAAAGAATGTAATATAAATATATTTTTGGAGCGGATAAAAGGGATGAATATTGTTTTTGAGTGATAGAAATTATCTTTGGGTCTTGATTAATGCTTTTATAGGGAGGAAGTATACATATCAATGATCAGACGAAGGAACAAATGTGCGGATTTCCAGATCATGGATTCTATAAAATCCCAAATTATAAAGGATGTAAATCAAACATACAATCCATGTTGTTCCCCCTATGCAGAGTCTAGGGTTTCATGAAATACTTTAGAGTCACATGGCATGTGACAAGATCACACTATGTGGGGCCTCTTCTTAGAGACATGGAATTTAACTTATAGTGTACATAGACATGTGTTGGAGTTTATTGGATTGAGAACATCAAGTAATCCCCTTAAACGGAGATGGCATGAACATGTACTTAGGCTAAGTCATTTACATGCACACAGGTAGAGTATATGGGATGACAACACACTATGTAATTCTACACATACATGGGAATCGGTTGAGACAAACACCATTTACACGGGCATGATCTGGGGTCATGGTACATGATATGTATTCCTATTACACATTGGGTAATTGTTAAATTTTGTTTTAAAGAACTTGTCCTCTATATTATGGAAATAATTCATTAGGTTTCATCCCTGTTATCCATTCTTTGAGGTTTCTATAGAATAATATCTCACTCCTAGGACTATGATCCCTTCAAAAATAATTCTAGGATAGAGTCGTTAGAATCCCTTCGTGAATCCCAGAACGAGATCCCTTATTCATCTTCATGCCCTAGGTGGAGTTCTTGGTATCATTTTGACCAACACTACATGGTTAATGATCATCTACTTAAGGAGTTAATATGGACTATTTTTTTGGTATCACCCCATGTCCTTGAGTGTGATCCTCATCTATGTACTATATCTCTTCATACCATCAATGTGTACATCTTTATGGAGAGACCTAATGAGTACTACCTCTCTTTTGAACATCATCTGTGCTATCATATTCAAGAGTCTGTTCTCCCCAATTTGTTCTTTGTAGAATCTCTAAGCTGGAATTCTTGGTTTCTATACTATGGTTGTGACTTATCTTTTTTTATGTTTCCTTATTGAGTATATATAGATATTCTTGTTATATACATTATATAAATAATCCTATTTAGATATGAATTTATTTTATTTTGTTTTATGTATCATGATTTTAAGGTGTCCTATTGAGTGTTGTTATACTCACCCATACACATGATCTACCCACACATGTCATGTATTGTGAAGATGATCGACCTTTTGACATATTCCTTAACAAGACAAGACTAGACGGTGCCTGGTGAGATAGAAAAACATATTTTGGTTCATCTGGTATTTTCACTGCAATCCTAGTTTTACTTTTGGGTTTGATTTTTGTTCAGACTCAATGGTGGGATTTTTTCAGCCCATTTTACTTTATTTTACTTCATTTCATTCTCTAGTGATTGGATTTAGATATATTGATGTATGTTTGTTCAGTTATTTTTAAATTTTAGCATTTTATAGAAATGGATATCTGTGTGTGTGTACAATTATACAGGCTAAGGCCTCCCATTTAAGTGAAATTCATACTCAGAGCTAGTCATAAGCCCTTGGCCTATTAGAGGCGGGGATGGGAAGTCCTTCCATGGGCCCCTCTGAGACGTTTTTTGACACATTATTCCATAATACCTCTATGATCACTATATATATAGACAAACAACCTTCACATGACCACATCACATTCTAAAAAAAAATCTATTTTATGTGATAACCCAAGAATATAAATTATATATTTTCCTCTAAATCTGAATTTTTAATGTATCTTATTTCACACAAAACACCAAACCAAAATAAACCATAGAATGTTATATAAACATTTAAATATAGATATAGAATTAATTGCTAAATGTACATGTAAAATAATATTGAAATATCAAAAGAAAAATATAGGTAATTATTAATCCTAATGCATTGATTAAAATTTAATAAGGGTTGTTATGTAACTAATAATAATGATTTATTCCATTAAAAGTAACATTTCAAAAAAAAATCAATTTTTATAAAAAAATATATATTATTGAGAAAATAAATATTTTATATAAGTAATATATTAACTCTAAATATTAATTGATAGAAATTAAAATATTAAAATATTCTTATATTAAGAAAATGGTTTTTCTATGATAAAATTTTTCATTATACTATTAGTTCTTATTTGAAACTCAAATTATACAATTAATGAATTTGAATTTGGTAAAATAAATATCATTTTTAGAGTCATTATGTCAATATTTTCTTAATATATATTTTTTGTATTATTCCAAAAGATTTTATCTTTAGGCAGATAATGAAAATGAAATTTTTACCAAAAAATGTAAATTTAATAAATTTAGAATTATATAAAAAATATATAAAAGATTAAAACCCATTTTAATAAATAAAATATTTATTTAATGATAAAAAATATAAATTTTTCAATATCATTTTGAAATTATAAAACCTATGTGAAACATTTTATGAACTCATTTGATATTTTTAAATAAAAGAAATAGTTTTTGGGCATTTCTTTAATCAGATGTTATTTGGGTAAAATTCAATTTTGGTATGATATTAAAGACACAATGATTTGAATTTTTTATGATAATATATTTTAGATTATAAAAATAATATACATTTATAATTTTATCTTACAAATAAAATTCACGTATAATAATACACTTTCTCTAAACCCTGGTTTTCTACTTGCTACATCTTAAAATGTAAAAATTAAAAAATCTTACATAGAAGAATTTTATCCGATAAAATGGATTTTATAATTGGTATAATTTTTTTAAACATTCTTCAACAGTTTCTATATAATTATTATCAAAAAAAATATTTAAATGGTAAAAACTAGCAAACATGATAAAGAAAATATAGAAAAATTTAAACTTCTGAGAGTAAATGACTTACAGATGATTAAAATTTGTATCAAAAATAAAATTTGATGTAGAATAAATATTATATTACACTTAATATTTTTTTTCATTTTCATTTCTTACAGAAATTTTTAGAATTTTCATATTTTATATTAATTTGAAATATTTACAAAATTTTTAATTTTCATCGCTTAAAAATGGTTTCCCACTACTACCATTTCAACATTCAACATTCAATAAAAAAAACATCGTATATAATAAAAACATATTATGTTCTTCCATATTTACATAAGACAAGCTTGATAATGTGAAACATATTTTATTTTATTTCGTATATCCGCATCCACATTTCCTTTATTTATAATTAATTTATTTCATTTAATTATAATATAATTTCATGTTATCCAATTATTATTTTTTTCATTCATACATTAACATTAATATAAGTTTTTTTCATCTCAATTTTGATTCATTAAGATTTAATTAGTATTCAACACCTATTTCATTTTTTTGTGTCTATAGTGTCCATGTAATAATTTCAAAATCCTCTCATAATTTTTTTCTATGATGTTTAAACATGTTGAAATCCATCACTACCGCTATCTTTCCAAACTATTCTCTATTAGAACCATGATTTATCATCCAATAAAATTCTTATGGGAATACTTGATAATTCATTATATTGTTTGAAGGTAATTCACCTATTGATCTATATAATGGTTTATTGGAAAATTTATTTACTTAGACATATAAAAATTAATCTATATGGTGTTAGTAATCTATATACATATATAAAATGTTATTCAACTTATTTATTGGTTAAATTATATATTTATCCATATACCAATTCATTATACAATGTTTGTGTGAGGGATTATTACCAAAAAATCAATAATATTTATTAATTTGGGAAATATTCGAATTTTATATACTTGTTGATTCAATAAATATTTGTGTTGATTAAAAATGATTTTTGGTTCTATAATTTATACTTTATTCATTTCTACATATGATGAATGAAATTCACTAATTATCAATAGGAGAGGATTGGTATAGAAAACTCATTGATGCATTGACATGTCTGAAGAGACCAATAAGCTTAATTATTTTTGTTTATTTATCCCCAAAACAAAATATTTTTTAGACACAGTTTAACATCTAAGATTTTCTTAAAGTGACCCTTTCTAAAAGAAATTTATTTGAAATAATTTTCATAAGAGAACCATTACATTTCAATTAATAATATCACAATACAAATAATATAAGTTTTATCGTATTTTAGAACAAATTACATTGGAAATATATTTGGAAATTGAATTAAAACATTTCTACATAATGATAACATACTAGACTCTCTTATTGAATCATAATAATTTATTCCCATCTTCAGAACCTAGGTAAGGGAAACATTAGATTTTTGCAATCTCAAATGCCTAGTAAGAGAATTTTTATCAATAGGTCATTATGATTAATATAATAACCAGATTAGAGGAAATGCGTAATGGAGAAACAACATATCAATAAAGAAAAAGGAACAATAAGTGTAATCCATGTAAAATTATATAAGGTAGTGAATTATAAAAAACTAAATATATAATGGAAAAAGTGTGCATGAAATATGATTTAATAAACATATATCATGGAGTATAACATAAGCATATAACTTGTAGTTATGAGATATAAATAATAATATGAATTCATAAAGTTATGGGTATAGCTTACTATATAAAGTACATGATGATTTATCACACCCATGTCCTTTATTAAAGGTAATTATTTATATTATATTTCTGGCATAACATTCCCCCCTAAGATTCCCATATCCCCTATTAAATTTGGAGAAGTTTGGGCACATTTTGAGTGAAGATAAGGGGGCGCACGGTTTGGGCATATGGTTTGCTAAATAGTGCAAGAAAACAGTGTGTCCTTGTCCAGCTCATTAAAAATGTTTTTATTTTCCAATTTTTCCCTCCTGGGATTTATCCAAACCATTTGGTCATTACATCCATTGCATCCTCCCATGCACCTCAAACCCTCCTTGGAACTTCATTTTGAAGGGGGATTTGGTGGAGAAACATAAAACATCCTCATGTAAATGAATTCTTGTCCTAGTTCATTCATTATCCCTGGGTTTTCTTCACTTATCCTTGAATTTTTTAATGTCCATAAATTCGGGTTTCAAACATAGGGGTTGATTATTTTTTCCAAGGTCTATTATTTTGGTTTTATTCTTGTTCTATGTCCCTCATAGTGTGGCGGTGGTGTGATTGGATTTTCTCACAAGGATTCAAGTGTTTTCATTATTAAGGTTGGTGATTCCATTGGTAATCAATAATAGATGAGTTATAATCTCTGAATTTCATTTTTTAACACATATTATTTATTATCCATTCTAATAAATCTAGTTTTGCTGACGTTTGTTAAGAAAATGATTTTTAAGTACCATTTTTTTAATAAATTGGGTGTTTTGGGTGTCTATTTCAGGTCATACCAATTGTGTTTATTTTCTAACTCCTATAATGGGTTAATATAAATCATTTGGGGTGCTTAATTTTTTTTTGGTGAATATGGATATGAAAATCATCTTCAAAGTGGATTTTTTGGGGATTTCGTGTGAAAGACATTGTTAAATTTTGAGAAGTTGTTTTATTGAAATTATAAAGGGTTTATTGTCTAGTTTAAGTCATACAAAGCATTGGTAGATAATATTTTTACTTAATTATGATAAAAAATGATGTTTTTATGTTCTAATTGATTTTTTATCATGAGATAATGGTTTGATCACAAAGGGGTAAGCTTGGTTACCAAGGAGGGCAGATATGTACAAGTATGCTAGTGATGCGGATGGGGTTTGTCCATGTTTCACTAGGAAAATAGATAACGCCAACACTAAAAAAATATATTGAAAATGATTTGGGAACACTAGGATATGGGTATGTTCCCTACTAGTGTCTTATGTAGGAGAATGTGGTTTTTGGTTACTTTACACTAAGGTACAAGGTACATGGGGCCCGAGAATACATATTGCCTAGGGGTGTTCCCGAGCTAGGATCTCATTGAATCTTGTGTGTTTATCTTGGAAATATTGTAATTTTTTATGAAAAATAAATTATCCTACGTGTTTTATTAAAATTTTCTCACTCATGGAAAATTACCTTTGAATATTTCTTACATTTAAAAGTATCATTCTTTAGAAATTATCTCAACCATATCTTGTTTATCAAGAATGGCATGCTTTCTGTCTTGTATTGTTTACCCTATTTAATATTTTGGTAGTATCCTATTGAGATTAGGATCACACCATAATTACACCCTTTGGGTGTAATTAGACTTGTTCATTTTTGACATAGTTAAATGAAAGGCTTTGGGTGATGGCGGTTCGTAGTGTTAGTTCTCATCCAAGGTGCGGCATTGTGGAGATGACTTGTGGGTGACGACCCCTTGTCATGTGCAGTCTTTTGGTATGTTTTTTGTGGTTTTATATGTAAATAGAGAAATTTTTATTTTTTTAACATTATTTATTCATTATTTTATTTTGTATAAACCTTGTTTGGTATGAATTTTTCAAATTTTCTTTATCGACTGATTTTGGTGTTTTATGCTTCCATAATTGGGTAAATCAATCCCAAACCAAAGTATATGATACATGAAAACTTGTACCAGCCTATGGGGATAGGGAACACCATTTAGAACTTGTCACAGGCTTTGTGTGGCACCTGTTTTGGTGTCGACCATATTCGGTTCGTGACAAAATGGTATAAGAGGTGGGCAATGATTGGGGTTGTATTATTATTTTGGGGATGAGTAGGGCTAGATAGGATATAGGTCTGTTGGGACTCGTATTTTTGGTCATGAGTCGGTTTCTTGTCCCATAACTCTCTTGAAAGACCTTGAGTCACCATGGGATATTAGAATTGTTTATTTGACTTTAATTCTCGGTGAGATGTTGGGGCTGCCGACTACACGAGGACATCAGGTGGCGATGGAGTAGTGGTTGAATTTTTTATTGTTATGTGTTTTGATTCATTATATTTGATGATATTGATGTAATTTTTTATAATCATTGTACTGATTTTTCCATTGCGACAATTTCCTTTTTGTAGCAACATGCCTCCCCAGAATTCTCCCATGCACCCACGGGAGGAAGTCTAAGAGATTTCTCCCCCACTGCTTGATCAGAGGCTAGTAGAGGCTGTGGTTAGGGCTGTATGGGCTCTATCACATAGACTTAATATTGTTCTGTCTTCCATTAGAGAATATTATACTAGTTCTAGGAAGGACAGGGCCAAGGAGTTCTTGAAAAATACGTTTTCTACCTTCTGAAGTAGCATAGTAACCTAAGAAGCATAGAAATGACTCAAAAATATCAAGCGCATGTTCGAGTTCCTATATACACCCAAGGAGATCAGGGTGAAGTGTGAATCCTTTCGGTTGGAGGGTCCTAGCCTCGGGTGGTGGGAATCGATAATTCAAACTAGGATGAATGAGCAGATGCACTAGGGAGATTTCACGGTCATCTTCAATGAACAGTAAAACCTTGAGGTCTTCGCATATGCCAGGTCCTGAGAGTTCATGGATCTTGTTCAGTGTGATCATTCTATTATAGATTAGATCCACCTATTCACTATGCTGGTTCAGTATTCTTCTGAAATCCTCTCTAATGAGCCAGAAAATGCCCCAAGGTTTGACAAAGGCTTACGACCCGAGATATACTCCTAGGTGTTCTAATCTAAGCTGAGGATATATGGTGAGGTGGTTGATCAGGTGTGCATGGTGGATATTAATCAAAAATGGACGGATGGTTTCTCACGAATTGTGTCAGTAGTGGGATGTTTCTGCTCTTTAGGGAATAAAATGAAGTGGCAGGATCATGTGAAGAAGGGAGGTGGTTGTTCAGGCCCTCTTCTAGGTAGTCATTATCTGCGGGCTCTGATACGAGATTGGTCATATGCCACTAGTGTCGGAGACCAGGGAACATCTGACCAGTATTCCTACTACTTCTGAAATCCTATTATCAATGTCGAGTTATGGGTCACTTGCAATTCTTTTTCAGGGTGGCACGTCCACTTCAGAGTGGGGTAGGATTAGTGGATTCAAGTGGAGTGCTAGCTCGTCCAAGCCATCAAGGATGGAGCGATATCAATTTGGTGGCCATGTGGGTAGGTTTGGGTCATCTTTTCTGTAGAGCCAGTTTAAGGATCAACCACATACTTGCGGTCATCTTTAAGTAGAGACTGGACATCGCCATACGGGGTATCAGGCACCAGTAGTACCCCGGCTGCTACAGTACCGCACAATACATGGAATGTATTGGATAGTACCCTTCTAGGTGCACATCGATTGGTATATGTGTGAGTGATTTTTATGGCATCTAATGGGGGTCATCGGGTTTTTCATGGGGAATGGCTCGGTCGAGTCATGTGGGACCTCCATTACAAGAGTTTGGAGATGTTGTTATTCAATTATCATCATTCAAGATAGAGTAATATGGTCATGCTCATGATAGAGGACTAATTCATGTAGTTGAAGAGTTTCCAGAGGTATTTCTGTATGATTTTTCCGGTTTTCCCCTAGAGTGGGATGTGGAGTTCGCGATTGATATGGAGCCAGGAACAAAGATGATATCTCTTCCTTCGTATCGCATGGCCCCCATAGAGCTGTAAGAATTTAATATATAGCTGGAAAACTATGAATACAAAGGATTCATTTGCCCGAGCATCTCTCCTTAGGCCGCTACTGTGTTGTTCATGAAAGAGGTTGACGGATCCCTCTGGTTGTGCATTGACTACCAGATTCTGAAAAAGGTATCAATCTAGAACAAATATCATTTGACCAGAATAGATGAAATGTTTGATCAGTTGAAGGGGGAAACATAGTTTTCTAAAATATACTTTTATTCTAGTTATCATCAACTCAGGGTGAAAGAGGTACATATCCCACATACATCCATCTGATGCAGGTACGACCACTTCGATTACATGGTCATTCCCTTCGGATTGACCAATGCTCTAGTGGTCTTTATGGAACTCATGAAAATGGTGTTTCATCAGTACCTCAACTCTCTTTTCATGGTATTTTTGGATAAAATCCATGTTTATTTATGATCTAAGGAGGAACATGAGCATCACGTGTGGATCATTCTGGGCACCATGCAAGATAATCACATTTATTCAAAGTTGTCCAAATTTACATTTTGGATCAGCATAGTGAAATTTATGGGGTATGTGATATCTGAGAAGGGGGTTTTAGTGGACCTAGATAAGATTAGTGTGGTTATTTCATGAGAGCATTCAAAGAACAAGTACGAGATCAGGAGTTTCCTCAGACTGGCTGATTATTATAGGCAGTTTGTTCAGGATTTCAATCGGCTTGCTTCACCGATGACTGTGCTCACCTGAAAAGGGATGAAAATTGTATGGGGCCCAAAAATTCGGGAATCCATTGAGGATATGAAAATCCGGTTGAATACCTCCCCCATTCAAATTTTACTAGAGCCTTGAATGGGGTATGTGGTGTATTGTGATGCATCAGATATGGGTCTTGGGTGTGTGCATATACAGGATGGTCATGTGGTGGCATATGGTTCTCACCCACTCCGAAAACAGGAAATGAATTACCCAACCCATGACATGGAGTTAGCTATTGGGATTCACAAATTGAAGACATGTCATCATTACCTCTTTGGCGAGAAGTTTTTTGTCTACAATGATAAAAAAAATTTGGCCTATATCTTCTCATAGAAGGACCTCAAATTGAGGTAGCATAGTAGGATCAAGTACTTGCAGGGGTCCAAATTTAACATAATCTATACCCAGGAAGGGGTAACAAGGTGGAAGACACCTTGAGAAAAAGAGTTGAAATGCAGGCTATGAGGAAGTCTAGTGATGTGTGGACTTTGATGGGGCTCTTTGCTTAGATGCATGTGGAGATGAAGGATAAAAATGGGGATTCATTTTTGGCGAGCGTTCAGTTCACTTATTCTATCTTGGTGCTGATTCAGTGGCAAAATCCTAGAGATGAGCTTTGTCAGCGGCCGAGGTAATTTCTTCCGTGTGGGGAGACGTCCTCTGATTGGTCAGCATGCCCTGAGGGAATCTTCTGTTCAAGGTCCATTTAGTAGTGTGGTTATCTCTACAGAAGGTGGTGATGTAGGATAGCCACTATTCATAGTGGGATGTCCATCCAAGTGCCAATGAGATGTTTTATGATGTATTTTGGCAGTTATGGTGGCCTGGTATGAGACAAGACATCACAAACATTGTGCCAAGATGCTACACATGCCATCTGGTGAATCTACAGCATCAAAGGACATCCAATTTTCTACAGTCGTTACCCATTCCTACCTATAATTTGGATGAGTTCATCATGGAATTCATTGTTGGATTTCTTCGTACACCTTGGGGTTATAATTCCATTTGGGAGGTGATTGATCAGTTAGCCAACTCATCCCACTTCATTCTGATGAAAGATACATCTAAAGTGGATGAGTTGGGCCGACTGTATCTTCAAGATTTGGTAAGGCTCCATGGTGTTCCATTATCATTTGTCTCAGATAGAGACCAATATTACACTTCATGGTTTTGGGAAGGACTTTATAAGGCCTTGGGGACTCAGATTAAGATGATCACGACATACCATCCTCAAACAGATGGTTAGACAGAGTGGATGAATCAGATTTTGGAGGACATGCTCTGTGCATGTGTTCTGGACTTTGGAGGTTCTTGGGATAACCATTTGGGATTGGTTGTGATTTCCTATAATAAAAGTTACCAATATTCAATTTTAATGGCTCCCTTTTATGTGCTCTATAGTTAGCCTTATCGGTCCCCCTACATTAGCTGAGGTAGGTGAGACCTCATTAGTGGGGCCGAGTTTGGTGCACGGGATGTCTAAGAAGGTCAAGTTGATCTGGAAACACTTATAGAAAGCTCATAGTCAACGTAAATCATATGCCAACTAGAGGCATCGATACCTATATTTTTTTGTTAGTGGCAGGGTATTCAATATAGTGGACCCTTGTTTGGGCCATCACCGATTGGGAAAGCAAGGGATGATGATGTCGCGGTATGTCAGACCTTTTTAGATCACCATGCATTTTGGGAATGGGGCATACCAGTTGACCTTACCTTCCCAATTGACATCCATCCATGACGTCTTCCATGTCTCCTAGTTGAACAAATACAACCTAGATCCATCTGATGTACTGAATTTGGAGGAGTTAGATATAGAGCCCGATTTATCTGTCGTTGAGCAGCTAGTGTGAATAGCGGACTTCCATGAAAATGTGCTTTTTAAAGAGACTATTACACTAGTTTGGGTTATTTTTCAACATGGTAATGATACTCACGAGACATGGGAGTGGAATTCAGGGGTCGAGGAAGAGTACGTGTTCCTATTTTCCAATCAAGCTTCAGGTTGACTTTCTAATATGGAATGTTTTCATGGTGGGGAGAATTGTCACACCCATGTCCTTATTTTAAGGATCATTTTTATATTATATTTCTGGCCTAATGTTTCCCCAAATTTTCCCCTAGTTTCCCTTATAATCGGAGAATTTTGGGCCCATTTTTAGTGGATAGAATGGGGTGCACAGTTTTGCCTCATGGTTTACTAAACAATGCAAGCAATCCGTGTGACCTTTCCTATCTTATTAAAAAAATTAATTTCAAAATTTCCTCTCCTATGATTGATCAAAACTCTCCCCTTTCCTTTCCCATTTGACCATTACATCCATTTCAGCCTCCCAATGACCACAAACCCTCCATGGAACTTCATTTTGAAGGGGGGTTTGGTGGAGAAACTTCAAACTTCGACATGTAAGTGAATTCTTTCCTTAGTTCATTCCTTCGGCATGGGGTTTATTCCATTATCCATGAGGTTCCTCGTTTCTAGAAATTAGAGTTTAGAAAAAAGGTTTTGATTATATTTTTCATGGTCTATTCTTTTTTGTTTTAGTCTTGATCTATGTCCTTCATGGTGCAGCGGTGGTGCAATTGGATTTTTGAATAAAGATTCAAGAGTTTTCATTATTATGAAAGTTTATTCCATGTGGAATCAATGCTAGATGAGTTAGAATTTCTGAATTTTTGTTTTTATCAGACTTATTATTTATTATCCTTTCTGAGAAATCTTTTTTTGGTGACGTTTGTTATGAAAATGATTTTTAGGTACCAATTTAGTGCTAAATTGGGTGTTTTACATGTCTATTTCATGTCATTTCCATTGGGTTTGGTTTCTTACTCATGTAATGGGTTTATTGAAATGTTTTCGGGTGCTTAAAATTCTTTTTTTGGGTGAAAATGGATATGTACATGGTGTTAAAAGAGGTGTTTTTATTGGATTTTCTGTGAAAGACATTGTTTATATTGAGAAGATGTTTTTTTGAAATTCTTAAGGTTTTATTGTGTGGTTTAAGTGGTGAAAAACATTTTTAGATAATATTTTGATTTTATTATTACCAGAACTGATGTTTTTATATGATAATGGGTTTTTTAACAGCATATAATGGCTGGGTCATAAAGGGGGAAGCCCGGGTACCTAGGAGGGCGGATATGTACTAGTACGCTAGTGATCTGGATGAGTTTCTTTCCTATTTCAATTGGAAAAATAGATAATGAAAACACTAACAAAACTATATTTATGATGATTGGGGGCCAATACATTATGGTTATGTTCCCTACTAATGTCTTGTGCATGACAATATATTTTCCTATGGTAACTTTACACCGAGGTGTGAGATACATGGGCCCGAGACTACCTAGTTCCTAGGGGTGTTCCCATGTTTGAAGATCATAGAATCTTGTCAATTTATCATTGGAGTATGGTGGGTTTTTCTTGAAAATACAGTACCCTACAATTTTTATTAAAATTTTCTCACTCATGGAAAAATACCTTTGAAAACGACATATATTTAAATGTTTGATTCTTTAGAAATTATATTCACCATTTCTTGCTTATCAAAAATGGCATGATTTTTATCTTATATTGTTTACTATATATAATCTTTTGGTTGGATCCTATTGGGATTACTCTCTAACCCTACTTACACCCCTTTGGTGGTAGTAGACTTGGTCATCTTTGACATAGGTAATGGAAAGGCTTTGGGAGATGATGGTTTAGGATGTTTGTTCCCATCCATGGTGTGGCGTTGTAGAGACAACTTGTGGGTGATGACCACTTTTCGTGTGGAGTCTTCGGGGATATTTTTCTACTATATTTAGCTGTATTTTCAGCTATTTTTAAGTGTTTAAAATTATGTAATCAGTTCTGGATTTTTTATAAACCTTATTTGGTATGAATTTCTCAGATTTGTCTTATCGAGTAATTTTGGCATTTTATGCTTCCTGATTTGGGTAAATCATTCCCCTACCAAAGTATATATTACCCACGAACTTGTTCCAGACCATGGGGATATGGAACGCCCTTCGTACCTTATCGCATGACGATATTCGTGCTATTTTTGGTGGAAACCTGATTCGGTTCGTGACATGATTCATATGAAAATAGCTAAAGTAATTCATGTTCACATTTATTATTGTGAACATGGATAATGTACATTGTGTTAACACTTAATATTATTAATGTGGCTAATATTAACTATCTTCACAATTAATCTTGTGAACATATCTAATCTATATGATGTTCACACTCCACATCATTACCTTCTGAGGAATATAACCATATCCAAGGAATTAGAGGGTGATATATTTCCCCATCCTTCATCATACATATATATGTGTGAAACAAGATGCTAATAATTTTATATATCATGTATTAAAATGGTAAATAAAATTAATTTCATTCATCAAAACATAAAGACCACTTTTAAAATAAAAATTACTTTCACAACAGATTATGATGGTATCACTGAAATTTACCTCAATCTTGTTAACTATAGATATATAATTTTTAATAACCAAAATATAGTATTTAAAAATCCATTAATAAAGTGATTAATTTAAAATAATTTCTAATTAATTAATAAATTCAAATATCGTGGGAAATTGTATTGAAATCAAAAAAGGGTTTTTATAAAAAAAATTAACTTTAGTGTAAATAATGATGTTATAGTTACTCTGGACGGTCATTTTTTAAGGTGATGTGAAATAACATTTAAAATTTTATCTCATAAAAAAATAATTTATAATATCTCTTTTAAAATACATCATTTTAAAAAAAAGGTATCTAGAGTGTAAAATAAAACCCTTGATATTGAAATAACAGAAAAAAGTATTGAACATTTGGAAATACCCTTGTCAAAAACCCACATCGTAAAATGACTGACGGAAACAAATATTTAAAAATAGGTATAAGAAAATTTATATGTCAAATGAGATAAAAAAATAATTATGATTATAATTATAAATGAGAACGTTAACATGATTTAAAAATATGCATATGGAGAGAAATCCATTAAAAAAGACAATAATTATTCAAAACAAAATTATTTTTTTAAAGAAAAAATTAATTAATCAAACCAGAATAATTCAAAGTAAAACATTATTTCCAAAAACATTGATAGAAATACAAAATTAAATGATCATAGCATTGAAAAATTCAATATTCAATGATATCAATTGAAGTTGATTAATTATAACCTATGAAAAATATTTCTATCATGAAAACTCCTTAACTTTTTTCACACATAGTCAAATGTGCTACAACATCCTGTAAAAGAAAAACAATATCTTAGTTATATATTTCAGAAACTTATTTAAAAACATTATCATTTAATATACAACATTTTTTCATTTACCTATAATATATTAGTTATTTTTTTGCTAGTTATTACTATCTGGAGTTGGTAACATTAATTTATTCAGAGATACTTTATTATTTTGATTTCGGTACCCATTAATTGATTCCATGTTTATCAATACAAGGTAATATAAGCTACATTAAGTGATTTTTTATAATTACCTATATGGTTATAATCCTAATATATGTTAATTTAGTTTGGTTTTATGAAGAAAAAATTGTAGATGAATAAGTTACTGGTTATTTATTTATATTAATAGATTACATAATAAAAAACAGTATTTTTTATTAATATAAAAAATATATTTATAATATTTATTAATATTTAATGTAATATATACTCATAAATTATAAATTATGAATTCCCATGAATATGGTAGTAAAAAATGGAATATAGAATTCTATTGAGGTGGTATTTTACCCATATTCATGGATAATGATTTCATTTCCATTGAAAAAAAGGAAGGATAAATATTGGTTATTATTTTTAAAACAAAAAACATGTTTTAAATATTATACTTATATATGAATTTCCTTATTTGTTCCATCCTTGTATGTTGGTAAAGGTTAACTAAAAACACTGTGTCATGGAGGTTATAGTACTCACATACACACAATGGATATTTTCTATTTCCTTAACAGGAAGGGGACATGTGGTTAATTATTACTAGTAAAATATGAATACATTTAGTAAAATATAAATAATTAATTAATCATATATGACATGGAAAATAAATTTGAAAGGGAATTATTAAAGGAAACAAATTGGGAAAATATTGAAATTATGTTGGGAATGTTGGGTTTCACATAGATAATTCCAAGGAAAGGAATAGATTAGGAAAATATATTATAACTATAGGCCTATTAAAGTGACATATGAGTATATGGTATGAAATAAAGGATGTTTTTTATCCTAGAACCTAATTTTTATTGTTTTTTAGAATTTTATTCGAGATACACCTTTTATAAGCGGTGGAAATTAAATTTTTGGGACTATTTGTACTTAATATAAAAAGAGAAAAAGATAAAAATGTTACATAGATACAAAAATATTAAATAATATAGGGGATGGTGATAGAAGTTCATTAATATATCAAACAATCAATAAAAAATATTTTAACATGTTTTAATTATATTATCCTTTTAATAATTACTTTTTAAAATTAAAATTTAAAATGGTAATTAGTTTTTACCTAAGGTAACATGATGTTTGTGCAGAAGAAATAATGTAGAAATTATTAGATAACTATTAAAAAATAATTATATATTTGAAATCCTTTTTTATGACTCAATTTTGAAATTTTATATAACATAAATTTAATATAATAATTTTTTAAATTATTAATTTTTTTTATAAAATAGTTACTTGACCTTAAAAATATCAAAAAAATATTTTAAAAATAATATAAATATTTTGAATTTTATGTTTTCATTATTATGTAAATATTTTTTGAGTAAAAAGGTTACAAAATTTTATATGTCATAATTATACACTAATAATGAAATAAACGAAGTAGTATCAGTTGTTATATCGTGTGTTTTTAAAATGAAAACTTATTTTGATAGAAAACATGATACGACACATCAAGTTTAATCGGATTAAATATTCGTATCTAAATGATAACATTATAACCAAGACATTAGAATGGAATGAATGAATAATATGAAATAAAATATTAAAATAGGGTTACACATGAATATATAATTGATTTGGTCCTGATCATTTAATAATAAGTGAATGTAAGCCCATTTTATAATATAAGAAATGTTTTCAGAAAAAAAAATATTTAAATGTGAAAAAGTGTTTTTTATGAATATACATCATAAAATCACTATTTTTTAATATATTATTGATTTTTATATATAATATATTAAAATTAATGTTTAAAATTAATCTTATTGGTTTTGTAGACATAATATAATAACAAGTTCAATTTTATGCATAAAATGAGTGTTAAAAAAACAGTTTACACTTTTTGATGGCTATCCCATTTTAAATATATTTTTTTTCAATTTCATAAATTATATATGAAAATTAATTTTATTATTTATAAGGGGAGTATCAAAATTTACTATTTCTATATAATATGTATTTTTCTGAGAACTATCATATTTTGATGAAAAGTGAACATTTAAAATATTAGTTTAATACTACTTTTTCATCATATTTATTTATATATTTTTATTATCTTTTAATAAATTTTAATGTATAATTATATAAAAATTTATCTTTTAGTCCAATTAAGGTCATTAGAATCAATTTCTCATTGAATCTGGATATAAAAACATTATGGACTTTTGGACGTTTTTTCATTATAAACTCATTTTCCCGATATATCAACAAGATTAATATTAAATTAATTTTTACTAACTATGTGAATTTATTTTTAAAAAAAAGAAATACAAGTTTGTAATTAGTGTGAAATTTTTTGTTTAATAAGAACAAATTAATTTTTGGTGATGAGTAACTTTATTTTTTATCCACAATTTATGTTAAATTGGGTAATTAAGGGTAATAAAATATATTATAACCATTATAATGTTATCCTTACACTTAAAATAATTTAAATTTATGATTTATTTCGGTCCAAAATCATTCTTGGGTATATTTTGGGAACACATGGAGCCACTTTTTTGACTTCAACACATTTAAAATATTATATTTAATGAAAAGCCAATTTTGTCGCACTTTTATTTTTAACAACAATAATAATGTTATTACAGGGTTATATAAATGATATGGTCAACTATAAATAGTATCTATAAAGTTAAATAGTTTTTATATATTATGTTAATTTATTAATAATTTTTAGGAATGAAATAATTAAATTAAACGGTGATACTATGATGATGTAATAATGGTTTCATTAATGCATGAATCAAATAAATGATATTAAAATTTTCATAGTAAATATAATTTGATATAATTTATGTCATATATTAATTTAATGGGTTATTTTGACATTTTATTCATGTTTAAAAATATTTGGGTCAATTATATCATGATGTTATGATATTTGTAAGATGTCAAGAAATGAATAGTGTCAAAATTAACACTAATGGTATTTTAAAATATAAAATAATTTATTCAATGAAATAAAATTTTGAAAAATATTACACTCTTCTAAAAACATGTTGTTATTACTCCTGAAATTTCATAAATTACACATTTATTGGTTTTTTGCATGTTATAGAAATTATATTAACCCATAATGTGTAAATTACTTGATAACACAGTTAGAGTTAAATGAGTTAAAACAAAAAGATAAGGATTAATAAATTATTCAAAAAATATATAATTTTAAATAGATGGTTATATTTTGACTAAAACTCATAATATATTATAAATAAATCACTTTTGATCCATTCATAAAAGATAATTAATTTATATTAATTTCATATTTCGAAGATTTCCAAGAGTGCCCCTCCTCCCTGTTATTAAATGGGACTAATTATTATCATTTCTTAAAACATAAAACCCAATTTTTTTGACCAATATCTACCTAAATAACATCCTATAATCCCTTCCCATATTATAGAGGTATTATTTTAGGCAGATTACTCTTCCTTTTGGTGTTAAGGTGTTAATCAAAGGATATCACCAGAAGATAATCCTTTTTATTTAAGTATTTCTATGTTATTTTTCTCCCACTTCATTAAAATATTATTCATACATAATTAAATAATTACTCTAATATAATAAATATAATTATATGTTATTATGTTAATATCATCACCTAAATCCATCTCCACTTCCATCAAATGGGAATATAATTAATTGTTCATGCGTATGTGAGAACTATCACCTCGACGAACTGATATAATTCTTTTTCCATAACTGTCTCTCAAGACTGGTTATAATGATATAATTAATGATCATATGTGATATTAATGAAATATTAATCATTATAAGATAATAATATATCATTTATGTTCTTTATTTCCCTTAAAATAAAAAATTATAACATCATTTGTGCGTATGTGTGAAATATCACCTCCATGAAGTGATGTGATTCATTTTTAATCACCACATTAAATAAATAATATATATGTATATTTAAATAATTTTAATTATATTATTATCATTATGTAATGATAAAATAATACTAACCTTTTACTCATAAATATCCTTGAAAAATGGAAATATTACTCATGCATACGTACGGATTATTGTCTCCATGATTGTAACGTAGTTCATTTTTCATAACCATAATAAGATTTTTTATTTAAAAATGTAACTAATGTTAAAAAAATTAATATTATTTCATGAATATTATTCTTTAGATGAGGTACTAGTTTAAACTTTTAACTATAAACATCATACCAAATTCATTTTGGACTCATGTTCATTTTATCGATAAATGTATGACTTAAACATAAATAAATAATTATTATGACATGATAATAAGTGATATAAAAGGAATAATAAAATTGAAAAATTTTATTAATAAATTAAATAAGTCGAATTATTTTATTATTCAGTTAGAAAAAAGAACATACATGAAAAAATTGACTCCAGGTAAGGTACTTCGTCTCAATCTCTTTTTATTGAGGTATATTTTGATGTTACACACCGCCTTCTTTTATGAGGTGTATAAAAAACCCTTTGAATTTTAATTTCATTCAAAGGATTTAAAAAAGGTATATTTATATATATAGTGTTTTAATTTATTTTCAAATGACAAAATTAATGTTTTTTTAACTTATATGGTGATAATTACTTCACAGCCATTGTGATTGTAATTTGGTATTTGGCATCCTCTAGATTCCATAATGTTTAAAAAAAGAAATCACATTTTATCTTTTCTAGTTATTTTTGTATTAGAAATGGTTTTGAAAATGGAATTATTGTTTGAATATATTTGAATTATTTTTTTTATTTCAAATAAAATTTTATCTGTGACATGCAGAATATTGTAATCTTTTATGTATTATTATTATAAAATTTTACTTAGAAATTTGATGGGTGGTTATGTGAAAACCCATGGACAGGTGGTTACATGATAAAATAAAGATATGTGATTATATGATAACCTCAAATTCATTGGGTGTGAAAGTCAGTTGAATTTCTATTCCATTTGTAAGAGTGAAATGTATAGAAGTCGGTCGAATGGCTATTCCATTTTTAAGATCCATAAATATGGAAGTTGAATGTATGGTCATTCCATTTTAATATAATTATGTCCCAAATTACCTACTTATATATAATATGTTTTATAATGAGTTTTCATGAAATTCCTTGATTTTAAAAATGTAATATAATGATAGTTTTGAAATGATGATATCTTTTTTAGCGTAAAAAGGTATGTTTTTTAATCAAATGTTTTTGGGTTTTCACTGGATTAATGGTTTCGTTATTTACATCCCTCTCATATATTTTTTTATCATACAATGTTTTTAACTATTTTTCATAGGTCTTAGGATTTTTAAGGACAAATAATATTTCACAATGAAAGTAATGAAGACATTTCAGGAAATGAAATCATGTTTAATTTTAACAGGATTTCCTTTGTCGGAGATATGGTTAATGAGTATAAGTGTCCAAATTTAATGTATAGGAAAAATATGTAATATTTTTTCCAAATTTTCAAATACTATAAACTGAAAATATTGATGAATGTTAATTCTTGCTCAAAAATATCAGAATAAACATAGTTTTAGGTATGTTCATTTTAATTGGTATTTGAGGATAGTTTAGACAACTTTAGAGATTATGAAGTTTTCTTAGGATTTAGGAATATCAAAATGAGTTTATAATTTTTATGGTTGATCATAATTTAAATATATTATAAACCCCTTTTGATGATTTGTGTTATGAAAATATTAATTTGATTAATAGTGTTTTAGGGACATTCATTTTATAGGTAATTTTGGGTTATTACTTTTTGGTTTGCAAAATGAAATGTATGAGATAAAATTTTAGGTTAAAAATGTTACATTTATTTGTTAAGATATTATCATATTTTGGGAATGTTATACGAATTATATAGTTTTAGAAAAATGACATCCCGCGAGATTGGTGACAGCACGACACATCTGACAATGGTACAAATTGAGAACCCGTAAGTGAAGGGTGACAAGGTTGCATCGCCAACCACTAACATACATGATGTAACAAGTTTTTTATGTGTTATTAGTTTAGTTAAATAATATGATGAAATAATAATATGTTTATTTTGGAAACTAAATGCTTATCAAATTGGAAAATTGATTTGTGTATTGAGAGATGAATATTATTTCGAGAGATGTTCATTATTTTGGGAATCCTATAAGAATAAGGTAAATAGAATACTATGGTATTTTATTTAGGGAATAATTGTTGAACTGAATATTTTAATAATAATTGATTTAATTGTGGACATACATTTTTTAGGTTATTTTTGGAAATGGTTCTCTTATCGTGAAGATTAATAGATAAATTTCATTATAGAATAAGACATCATCAATAATTGATGTTATTAAGAGATAATTCTTAAAATTTATCATGGAAGACAATGTAATCAAATCATTAAGTTTTTGTGAATTTTAATATTATTTGTAATATTTTTGAGGAATTTTAAGGATATATCACTATTTAATGATCAATTTTGAACTTCATATATTAATATTATATTTTGGAGATTAAGGAAGTTTTTCATCATATAAGGTTTATTAGTTTTGGGGAATTATCATATCTTGTGATAACAATTTTGGATTTTGTTAATTTCTAAATATAGTAGAAATACATATTCAATCCTTTAGGGATTATGTGAGTCTCTATAAGTGGATTAATTTTCTTTAGGAACGAAAATAAATTTTCTTCAATACACATCATTATTTGAAAAAGACGAGTTTATGGATGAAATTTATTAATGGATGAAACTATAATTGTCAATTAATTGTATTTTCTGATGTTGTTGGATAACCTAGTAAATTAAATCCTTAATTTAATTAAATTTATCTTAATAAAAAATGTTATTAGTTTTCATTTATTACTAAAATATCAATAACCTTTGAACCCATCACAGATTTATGGTTTTTTAATTGTTAAAATTTTCATGAACTTGTTCTATGTCACTCTTCTTTTGAACTAGATATTTGGTCTTCTCTTCCATGTATATAACTTCATACATGTAACCCTAGTATGTATTATCTCAGGTGACCTTTTTACATTCATTTCTTTCTCTTAATGTGGAAGGTTTATTAACCCTTTTTCGATGTGGGTTTTTAATAAGGGTGTTTTTGAAAAGTCAAACACCTATTTTTTGATTATGAGATCCAATTTTGAGGATAAACTTCATTAAAGGGGGTAGAATGTATAATACTGAATTTATAGAAGGAAAGTATATTCTTGATAGCATACATGATATGCTACATAAATCTTAAGTGGAAAACTAAATATTAATATTTAAATGTTACCATTATAAACTAGCCGTTAGAATGGTAGCATTGAATAGTATTAAATTAAATATAAAAATAGTGTTAAAAAACATATATAATTACTTACATGGTGATAAATTAAATATTTGTGAATGTAAAACAATTTTACAGTAAAAGGAAATATTTTGTTGAAAACCTATTTAAATGTGCACAAGTGTGTTTTATACCAAAAAATTATAAAATCAATCTTTTTGAATTATATTAATTAAATATAAATATATATAATATTTAATTTAATTTTTAAAATTCATATAATGTGTTTTATAGACAATACATAAGAACAAATTCAATTTTATGCATAAAGAAGTATTTTTCAGAAAATAGAGTTTTACCGCCATTGGATAGAGAACCCATTTTAAATTTAGTTTTTATCTCTTTAAAAAATTATATTTGAAAAAAAAAACATTTTTTTATAAATTGAGTTTCAAAATTTACATTGATTCAATTTTTTTTATTTTTCTAATAACATTCATATTTGGATGAATAGTGAATAATAATAAAAATTATTTTTAAAAAAACTTTTTCAACAAATTTATTTATATAGTTAAATTATGTTTTTAATTAATTTCAATGTATAATTAAATTATTATTTTTATCACTTAAACCCAATACATGTCATTATAATTTCATATTGAAATTTTCTATAAAAACATTATGAACTTTTGAATATTATTGTTTTAAAAACCCATTTTCCTGAAGCATCAGCAAGATTGAATTTTAATTAATTTTAAATAATTATGAGACTTGAAATTTTAAAAATAAAAATACATGTTTGTAATTTGTATGAAATATCTGGTCTAATAAGAACATCTTTTTGTGTATTGAATTTATTTTTTTACAACGGTTTACGGTAAATCGGGTAAATTAGGGTACAAAAATATATTATAAGTATTCTAAAACTACCCTTAAAATTTTAATAATTAAATTATATTACTGTGTTTATACCAACACCATGAAAGGGTATATTTTGGGACCACATGGTGCCACTTTCATGTCTTTAATACTCTTATAATATTATATTCAAGAAAATCCAATTTTATCCCACTATAATTTTTAACAACGAAGATATTTCTAATATGGAGTTAAATAAGTTATATGAAAAAAGAAATATAATATTTAGAAATATAAAATTTTTATCTAAATCATGGTAATTTAATTATAGTTTTTTGAAAAAAAAGAAATAATTTAAATGGTGACACAATGATGATGCAGTAATTGCTTTGTTAATTTAATAATCAATAATCGGCCAACGAGCTCGTACCCGAGTGGTAAGGGCTCCTACATGGCATTCAAGAGCCCCGGGTTCAAAACCGGGTAGAGGCAAAGTTCCAGGATACGGTAACAGCACTGTAGCAGTACTGTAGCAGTTACTGTTCAGTATTGTAGCAGCTGGAACTATTCACCAAATTTGGGCCTTCGGGTCACCGGTTTGGGCCTACGGGTCTCCAGGGCCTTCGGGTCATTAAAGGCCTTCAGGCCACAGGGCTTTCGGGTCATTTAGACCATGGAGTAGACCAGTTCACACAGAACAAGCCCCAAAAGAGGATCAGAGCAACATGAGTAGCAGCCACCAGATGCAGAGCTAACCGGATTAGAAGAATGAGAGGGTATGACAGCCGCCATCGGGACCAGGCACCGTGGAGCTTTGTATGGGGAAATTCTAGTTGATCATCAATTCAAGGTTGGGAGCTAGGTGATCAATGATGTAGAAATCTGGGGAGGGGCAGGTCATGTGGGATTGGCCTACAGGTCATGTATTGTGCATGGTATGCCTCTGGGCCTTCGGGTCATGTATTGCGGGTCTGTCGGGCCTTATGTCTTGGGCCTATGGGTCAGGTACGGGTTCCCCTTAAACCCTTAAAAGGGTGATTATCCATAATAATAATAAAAAAGAAGGCCTTCGGGCCATTCAGGAAAATTTATTAATCAAATAAATGGATTTAAAAAATATTATAATAAATAAAATTTGATATTATTTCTATCATATATAAATTTTTTGGATTAATTTTACCTTTTATTGATTTTTTAAAATAGTATGTTTATTATATTGTGATGTTATGATATTTTTAAATATTCAAGAAATTAATAGTGTCAAAATTAAAACTAATGAAATTTTAAAATAATTTTTTTTTATTAAATAACATAAATTTTGAAAAAAAATACAATATTCGGCCAAATAACTTGAATAATACATAAATTGTTATAAATTACTCTTTTATCAGTCATTTGATTTTTTATGGTAATTATATTATCCCTAAAACTGAAAATTTCTTGATATAATGATAAGAGTTAAAAGGAATAAAATAAGAAGATAAGGAATAAAAATATATTGAAAACTTGCTTACTTTTTTTGGGGTGATTATATTTGGACCCATTATAATAATAGATTATAAATTAATCGCTTTAGTCCCATCTGAAATAGATAAGTAATTTATATTAATATAATATTTTGAAAAATTCCATGAGTGTCCCTCCCCTCTCTTATAAAAGGGAACTATTTATTATCATTTCATCACACTTTAAAACCACTTGGGTTCTGCCTTTATCTCCCTAAATACCTTCCTATAATTCCTAACAACATTATATAGGGCTTATTTTAGAAAAAAACACTCCTTATATGTTTTAAGGTGTTTATCAAAGGAGATCACATGAAGAAGAGGTGTCATTTTTATTTAAGTATTTATAGTTTTTTGTCATAAAATTAATTTATATACTATTAATAAATGATGAAATAATTAATACAATATCCAAAATATAATCAGATTTTATTTTGTTAATATCATCTCCAAAAATAATTCTACCATTCTATGAAATGGGGAAATAATTAATCATTCATGTGTACGTGTGAACTATCACCTCAACAAACCGATAAAATTCATTTTCCATAACCGTCTTTCAATACTAGTTAAAATGATGTAATTAATTATCATATGTTATATTCATGAAATATTTATCATTATAAGAAAATAATATATCAATTTATTTCTTACTTCTATTGCACATAAAAATGATAACTTTGTTCATGTGTTTGTGTGAATTATCACCTTCATAAAGCAATTTGATTCATTTTTAATCAGTATGTAACTTGAATAATATATTTAAGTATATTTAAATAATATTAATGATATTATTAAAATTATATAATGGAAAAATAATAATTTCCTCCTTTACAGAAATATCATTTCAAAATGGAAACATTACTCATCCGTACGTACGACTTATCGTCTCTATGGTGGTAACATAGTTAATTTTTCAAAAACATTATTAATGGTTATATTTAAAAGGACAATTAATGTGTAAATATGATTATTAGGTCATGAATATTATTCTGGATACAATGGATTGATGATCACTAATGACTATATACGTCAAACAAAAGTCATTTTGGACTCATGTACCGAATATCGACAATTGTCCAACATGATCTTCAATAAATAAGTAATTGTTAAAGATTTATAATATATTATATAAAAGGAATAATAAACATAAAAAATTTCCTTGGGAAATTAAATAATTAACGTGAGTTTATTATTCAAAAATAAAAAGAGAATACATGAAAAATTTAACTCGAGGTATGGGACTTCGGCCCAATATCCTATCATTGAGGCATATTTTGATGTTATACAACACCTTATTTTATGTGGTGTATAAAAACCCCCTATTAATTTTAATTTATTTCCATGGTTTTCAAATGAAATATTTTTATATGGTTTTCTTAATTTATTTAAAAATGTAAAAAGGAATGTTCTTTTTTAAGGTATACAACAACAAGGACTTCCTTGCCACCGTGACAGTAATTTTATATCTGGATTCCTCTATAAGCCTTAATATTTTTTAAAAAGAAATTACTTAATATGTTTTGTGTATTTTCTTTATTTCAAATGTATTTGGAAATGTAATTATTATTTAGATATCCTGAAATATTTATTTTGATTATAAATGAAATTTTATTAGTGAAATAATGAAAATTTCAATATTGTATGTGTTATGATTAAATAATGGTACATAGACATTTGACCAGTGTTTAAATAATAAACTATGTACAGGTGGTTCCTTGATAAACCATATACATGTGGCTGTTTTATAACCTCTAATGAATTGGGTATGGAAGTCAGTCACATGACTATTCCTTTTGTACGAGTAAATTATATAGAAGTCTGTTATATATCTATTTTATTTTTAATATTTAAATGTATGGAAGTCAACCGTATGGTTATTTCATTTTAATATAATTATTTTCCAAGTAACCTACTTATATAATATATGATTTATTTTTAATTTTCATGAAAATCATTGATTTGTCAAAGGTAATATAATGATATTTTGGAAATAATGATATATTTTTTAGGGTACAGAGGTATGTTTTTAAGGAAATGATGTATGGTTTTTCACTAGACTAATGGTTTTCCTTATTTATGTTCTTTATAGAGCTTTTGTGATCATCCCAACATTATAAATTTTTTTCATTGGTATTAAGATTTGAGACGATAAATAATTTGTCAATGTGATTGTATTCAAGATGTATCATGAAAAAAATCTTGTTTTATTTTAACAAGGTTTCCTTTAGTGGAAAAATTTAATACTAATTATAAGTTTCCAGAGGTAATGTATGTGTATACATTGAAATATTTATTCCTAATTCTATAAAGCTCTAAACTAAAAAATTCTTCAAATGTGAATTCTAGCTCAAAAACACTAGAATAAGTTGTGTTTAAGGTCAGATCATTACATCGGTATATCACACCATTCACCAAAAAATATTTCTTAGAAAAATTTTAAAACATTATGCTATGTTAATTTTGAAATTATAAATCCAAAATGATGTTATTTTTTAATAAAGGTTCTAAAATTAATAAATTTATATTGTAAATGAAAATAAAAAATATAAAGATAACAACTTTTATTGAAAAAATGACTAATTTATACATAATGTTTTCTTATTGTTATTTGATATCAATTAATAATTTAAAATTATTAATGTATTTCTTCTTTTTTAATAAAATTATACATGTTTTAATATTAATCTGTTAAGATATAACATAAAATAATTAACATTTTTTTTAAGGAGAAAATATAAATATTATTTTAAATTTTGTGTCCCTATATAATTTTTACATTTTTAGTGGATATAATCATTCATGATGTGTAGTAATATGTTTAATTTGATACATGATTTCATGTTCATTTATTATAATGTTCCATTATAATTGAATGAATTTGTGTTAGTATTGTTCCTTTCGTGTATTACCCAATCAGAAATCATGTATTAATTATTTTTAATGAATTGAGATACATTATTTATAATTATTTGGGAAAAACATAATTCCTCATAAGAC
This sequence comes from Viscum album, assembly GCA_963277665.1. Taxonomy (NCBI): domain Eukaryota; kingdom Viridiplantae; phylum Streptophyta; class Magnoliopsida; order Santalales; family Viscaceae; genus Viscum; species Viscum album. Next base: position 618,666,834 of record OY728150.1, on the reverse strand, counting down.
CATAGGAGTTAAATTTTCAATATTTTCCCTTTAAATAAATTTTATTTATTAGTTAGTTTTCTTTTCGCATAACACCGAGTTTAAACGAAAAACGATACATAAGTAAATTATTATTATTTATTGTTATTGTTATAACCTAGAAATTGGATTTTGAGGGTACGAATATGTATAATTAAATAACTAAAATTTATTATATAAACATTTATAAAATATATTTATTAGTTACAAATGTATTAAAAATTAACAATAATTCATTTTAAGGTAAAAATATATATTTATATTAAAACACCTCTTAGGGAGGCATATTGTTTTCGTTTTAATAAATTAAATTAATCTATATGGACGAATGATTTCAATTAAATATAAAGATTTTATATACAATAAAAAAAATTAACATTAGTATTATGTTTCTTACTAGAGATTTAATAATGATAAATCTAGATTCATTCTTAAAAAAACATTATTTATAAACATGATTTTCTTTACATTTTACGCACTTTATTTTAAATGAATTTTTTCCACTACTTTGAATTTAAATTGAAAAAAATTTATTGCATATTATAAATCAAAATTTAAATTTTTTATGTGGTAAAATTACTTTCTTATCATATTTAGTAGTCAAATAAAAAAGCATGGTTAATGTTAATATAGGGTTATCCATGGTTAAACATATAGATAATGGAAAAATGCCACATATACTTTTATACATATTAATTTTTTAATATTTTTATACATTATATTATTATACCTTCAATGAAATAGATATTTTATCTATATTATAAATAAACTGATTTATATTTTTGAAAGCATTAAACTAATTCCATGTTTGTCAGTCACCTTATTTTTAAAAGGGATCCATCTCTCCTCCATTATGAAAACAATTTGTGCCCTCTAACTCAAGCCATCCCATACCAAAAAAAACTCGATATCCCATACCTTATATATTCCTATCTCAATCATATCCAATGTATATAAAACTATCTAATGATAGAATAAATTACTTTAATGATTTTATTCATCATAAGGATATTATGAAAATTTTAAATAAAAAATGAAATACATTTAACTAACCTATTTTCTCATTTGATCTTATTTATATGTTTAATTTATAAAATTTAAAATATGAATTTGATGAAATTAATAAAAAATTTAAAATAATAATAATAAACTTTCCTTTTTTGAAATTTTTTTATTTTTTATAAAATAATGGATTTCTAGTGAATAATGATATATTCTGATTTTTTTTAAAAATGTCATTTACATTAATTAATTTGTTTAATTTAAAAGACACATTATGTATTAAATATTATTTAAAGTAACATGTATTTTAATTTTTATTATTTTATAATTTATTTTTTTAGAATCAAATTTATATTTTATTTTAGTATATATTATTTTTGTTTAAAAAGTGGTTTTTTTAAAACTATTTTAAAATACATAATATTTATCCATTTTAATTATTTTGGATAATCCACACTGGGGAATATTTTAAATGAAATGTATAGATTATATATCAATATAAATTAATTAAAATTCATATAAGACTTATTATTATTCATATATTTAATATGAAATCATATTTCTCTAAAAAAATTGACTTCATGAATACCAGCCTTTTAGTAGTGTCTTCGGGTAATCTTTTAAATTTATTTTTTTCCACTTATGTGAATTTAATTTAATAAAATGGATTCCTAATTTTTATTCAAAATAATTTATATTTTCATATAAGGTTAACTTATGTTTTTACCATAATAAATAGTGAAAATAGTAAAAAATTAATTATCATTGTTAATGTAAAAACAGGTTTACTGGGGGTTAAAATAAAAAGATAAGAATTAAAATAACCTAAAAAAATTCATACAAACTATTTTATAGAAATATATAAACTTTATAATTTCTAATTATCTAGAATACACCATTTTGGACCCTTTTTCATTTGAAAAACGTTTTTATACATTTTTCTATTCTTAAATTACAAGTGTGTCACTCACCTCCCTTATAAGAGACCAGCCCCTATCCTCTCTAATTCACATATTTAAACCTTTTTTATTCTTACCAAAATTGAAAAAATCACTTAATAAATTCAATACCCTCACACTAGAATCATTTTTATGATCAGAAAAAAATTATATGAATTCTTTAGGTATAATCCAAAATAGTTGGTCTGATAAGAGGAAAAATTCCTAAATATTCTTTTTTGATTTACTTCTTCTTCAAAATACTTAAAATATAATTCACTTATGATTATATACTAGTTTCTTCCATATACTAATATTTAATTATGTCAATATCTTCATGTATATCCATCACTTATTCCCTTAAATGGGAAAAACTCCACTTCTGTATACGGTGGATTACATTCTCGCAAATTGATGTGAAACTTTTTCAATCAAAACTTATCACAAATTGATATGATGGTGGTTATAATGTATTTATATTAAATTTGTAACATTATTATAAATTTGGGTACATTATATCATATTTATAATTTTACATTACATTCGGTATGAGATACGATAACGTCGCTCGTGTGTACGGTAGACTATCGCCTCGCGAAGTGATGTGATTCATTTTTCACTATTTCTTTCCATAGATTTTAATATAGATACCATTAATTCATATATTTTATATAAATTACATAATAATTATATTCATGAAATATTTATCATTATAAAATGTTAATATAAAAATTCTATTCTAACATTTTCACTCACTGAAAAATGATAATACAGTTCTTGTACTTGTGAATTGTTGCCTTTATAAAGTGATATGAATATATTTTCATCACCAAACATATGGATTATATATATAGGTATATTTAAATGATTAATTATATATATATTATACTATTATCATTCTGTAATAATCAGATATTATTTACCTCATTTATATAATGATATTTGAAAAATGTAAATGTTATTCATGCATACGTTTGACGTACCAGCTCCGTGATCGTAATGTACATCATTTCTCAAAACCATAGTTCATTATTGGTATTAAAAATATAATTAATGTATAAATTCAATAATCATTTCATGATTATAATATTTTGTATGTTTAAATAGTGAACTCTTGGACCACATTCAACCTCCAAAAATCATTTTTGGACAGATACGCCGAATATGGTCAAAAAATACCACCTAAAACTAAATGATTAAATAATAATATATAAGACGGTAATAAGTTAAATAAAAGGAATAATAATCCTGAAAAGGGGTTATTAAGAGAGTTAATAATTAACATACAATTATTATTCTAGAAGATAAAAACATATGTGACATTCTAGGCTCAAGGTAAGGGCCTCCATCTTAATCTCTTTTAATTGAGGCATATTTTGATATTATGAACATATATTTTTTATGAGGTTTATGTACTATAACTTTTCCATTTTATATTAGTGATTTATATATTTTTATGTTTTTTAATTTTTTTAATTTTTTTCCTTCAGGGGGAATATGATTCAAATATTTCCAATACGATAACGGACATATCATTAAAAAATCCTTTTTTTATGTTTTCCTTATAGCTTACTTTTTATTCCATGTAAACTTTTATAAAATTATTCCTATGGACATGATAGTTTTATAAATAGAATACTTATCTATTATTAAATGTATTTCGAAAAAATAAATCTATGTATATAATGTGTGACTTTCTCTACAAATGACAAAAAAATGTTCTTTTTTACTATATATGGAAATAAATAGTTTTCGACCACCATATCCATTGTTTGAAGTTATGATTCCATTAGAATATTTCATGATTTTCAAAAATAAAAACACTCATTCCCATTTTGGGTATCTTTTTTATTTAAAAATGTATTTTCAAAAGGGATGGATATTTTATTACATGAAAATTTTTTTCTCATGGGAAAATAGAATATATAATGACTACGATGTGAAAAATGTAGGATTTTATCAATTTTTATTATGTTATGGGACTTGTAAATTGATTATTTTGAAAATTGGTTAAGTTATACAACAAGGATGGGTGGATAAATTATAAACCAATGATGTGTGGTAACTTTCTAAACCAAATATGGTGTAATTTTTATAAAAAAAGGATGGGTTGGTGCATGATATCCCTCCAATGTATTTCATATAGATGTTTACTGCATGGTTATTCCATTTGTAAGAGTGCTATGGATTATGATGTACCATGGTAAATATATGATTTATCTATTCACTCTATGTGATTCAATTCTTTAAGGTAAAAAGAATATTTATATAATGTGAAAATTATTTATTTCATATTCTCAAATAATATTATTTTTAGCTAAAAAATTAATGGGTTTTTAAGGTTTATCTAAACTAATTGTTTTCTCTATTTGTATATCCAATTTTTAAATTCTTGTTCTCATCTAACATTTTAAAAAGAATTAAATGATTTAACTATGGGTTGGGTAATGTAAGAATTAAATTTGAAAGTCATGAATATTTTTGAAGAAATAAATATATTTTTATCATAAACACTATATATTTTGGATGAAATTTATATGGTTCAAAAGTATCCCATTTTTATTATAATGTTACAAAATTTAGGAGTTATAGCTTAATTATCTCAAACTATAAACCTAAAAATATACTAAAATCTGTGTTAATTAATTATTGACTTAACTATCAAGATTATTTAATGTTTAAGGATGGGTTCTTATATTTGTAGTCATAAGTTGTTTTAGATAACATTAGAGATTCGGAAAAGGATAATACCAAACCCATGAATTATCTTGTATTATGGTTAAGTTGAAATGATATAGAATTTAAAAATTACCTTGTTTTTTCATCAATGATTTGTCTATTCAGAGTGGTTTTACATAGAGGAATCATGGAAGATATTTTATGAAGGCACCAAGTGGAAAATATCCTTCCAAATTAGCATCTCATGTCGGTAGGAATTAGAAAAAAAATAGTTTGGGTCACTGATAGGTTACCTATCACGGGCTATAAATAGTGGTTGAATCCATGATATGGAGGATCCAAATATATTATTGTTGAACATCTAAAAAGTAGATAATTGACTATTGAAACATCCCTTATCATTCAGTAGATAATCTAACCCTGTGATAGATGAAGGATGGATTAAATCCCTATAAAATACCCTCAATGTCCAGGGATGTTCAGATTATCAAATGGTAAGTCTTGATATTTACTCATTTAAATGTGAAGATGACCAATAGTGGTAAATGATTAACAATATCAGATAATGGGAATATATTGATTCTTTGGAATGGGATTAATTTTATAAAATTTTCCTTGATATAATTTTCTTAAGGATGTTTAAAAAAGGGAGGAAAAATGATTCCTTTAATTATGTCAAAAGGAGGATGATTGATTGTCTCATACGAATAAAACAACACTCGATTTTCATGGTATTTACCAAATTTTATCTAGGATCCTTATAGTAAGATTAATGTGTTTCACAAAGTATTGAATCCATGATATTAATAGAAAATGGATTCACATAAATTCAAAATCCATTGGAGACATTTCTTATGTGATGATTTGGTATAAATGGATCTTTCTGATGATCATGTTTTCAATACAAACTTGAAAATAGTTTTAGTTGGTAGTAAATGGTTAATCCTTCAACAACCAATTCTAAGGGTATGAAAAAAATAGTTACCATGTTGTGAGAAGTGTGGTGAAATTCATCATGGATAATTTCATACAAAGTCTAGGATGTTCTTGTAATGTGGATTTTTTGGTCATATGGATCATGACTATAAGGATAATGATTAGAAATGAAATGAAAATCCAATGGTAATATGTTTTAATTTCAATGAGTTGTGAAAATATTCCAACATGAGTCTAAATTTGGATACCTAGGGTGGAAATCATATTGATATAATGAAAATGGGGGTGGAAAAATACTTTTCTACTACTGGAGTTAATGGTAGTTCATTAAAATAAATGATGAAAGGTATTTTAGTAGTTCATTTCAATTATTTAAATACCTTATCTAACTTTGGATCGTTAAATTATTTAATTTATGAGAAATCTTCCTAAAAAATTATAATATCACTACATTAAAAGAGGATAGGTATTTTGGTGAAATCTTGAAGAGGATATATTAAAAAGACCATGATTTACAGAAATCTACCTTCTGTTATCCTTGGCATATCCTTTTCAAAAAATATCATTGAACTATCCATAGTAGAGTCTGATATCAATCATGGAATAGATTTTCTTATAGTTTATCTTGATATGATAAATTAAATTTCTAACAATGTTATGTTTAATGATTCTCGACATTTGAAATCATACTATGAAATTGATAAATTTATTAGTGGTGGTAGAGATATTTAATTAGTTTATATTATTCATAATACATTAATTATTCGAAGTCTTTATTTTCCAGTACTATATGAATAAATATATATTTTTTATAATGATTTTCCTAGTGTTATTCTTGATTTTGGGGTTGATCTTACAATTAACATAGTGTCAGATTCAAAGACAATTTATAAACCCCCTTATCAAATGGATGGTGTGGAAAATTTAGAATTGAAAAATCAATTGCATGAGTTATTAGATTAAGATTTCATTAACCCCATAACATCACCATTAGGTGATCTTATTTTTCTTATTAAAAATAAATATAGTTTAATGAGAAATTATATTGATTATAGAACCATGAATAACACCACAATTTAGAATAAGTGACCTTTTCCCCATATTGAACATTTTTTTGGTCAGCTCATGTGAGCTCAGTAATTTTCAATGGTTTATCTATGTCTCAGGTACCATCAATTGATGGTGAAGGAGGATGATATTTCAAAGAAATAATTTTGGACTAGATACAGGCACTATGAGTTTGTAGTTATGAAGCTTGGGTTCTCTAATGAACCTACTTTATATATGGACCTTATTAAAAGATATTTTCATGAGTTCTTTAACAAGTCTTTGGTTCTGTTTATTGATTAAATTTTAGTGTATTCTAAATATTCAGATAAACCCGAAATACATCTAAGGATTTTTTTTCAAACCATAATATAAAAGAAACTATTTGTGAAATTTAGTGTGATTGATTTTTAGTTGTAACAAATTTATTAATAATGAAATAATGTTTCGAATGATTTAATTTATATTGAACCTACAAAAAATAAGTTCTTTATAAATGGAAAATAGCCAAAAATATAATTGAGATTCATATTTTTCATGGATTAACCGGTAAATACAAATTTTGTCATGAAAACATTACTCAGTTGTTTATCCCACTGACTAACTTAAATTGAAGGGGAGTTAAATTAATCTAGAAAAATAATTTCATATTTATTTTGGGGAACTACAAGGATGATTGGCGAATGATTCCATTTTGGACCGTCATACTAGAGATATAGATTTTTTAATCAGAACTGATTTTTTTTAATGGAATTGTATTTGTCCTAATGAAAATTGATCAAGTGATTTTTTATGTTTCATCTCATTTGAAAAATCACGAGTAAAATTATGCTACACATGTTCATGAATTAGCTACATTGATTTTTGATTTTAAAAAATAAGAGGAATCATTTATATTAAATAAATATTGAATTATACTGTGATCATAAATGATTGAAGTATATATTATCTATGAAATAATTAACCATGAGATAGAGTAGATGGGTTGAATAGATCAATGATTATGGCTACACAATTCATTACAATCCTAGAAAATAAAACAAGTGGACAATTATTTAGGTTGATAATAAAATACTTAATTAAAAATGTTACATTTAGAACGTGACTTTTTGTTTGAGTAATTTATAAATTTGGACATTAATTTTTTGGGTGTAGGGATATCCTCAATTTTATTTTGAGTTTCAGTTCATTTTTCTTTTTATAAAATGATTAATCAAGCTCAAAATGAGGATCAATATTTAATGAAAAATGTAGAATCTATTAAGAAAGGTGGGTTTACAAATTTTAATATTGATGATGAATGTGTCTAATGATTTTTATATAGATTATGTCATCTTGTGACTACCAGTTGAAGAAAGAGTTATTGATTGAAGTGCTTAGTTCACTATTTAATGTTCACCTGGGTAACAATAATAAGTAATGAGACCATAGGGATTATTACATATGGGATGGTACGAAAAAAGATATTATTTATTTTACCAACATTTTGGGACATGTATTTAGGTTAAAGAATAATTAAAATTAAAAAAGGTAATTATTTATCCTTTTAAACTGTAATAGTGGAAATGTGAAAATATATCCATGAATTTTGTGGTTGGATTACCAGATACTCCATGAGGTAACAATTAGATTCAAGTGATTACTGATAGATTAATCAAATTTTCACATTTATTACCCAAAAATATAATTACATTAGATAGTCTTTCAGAATTTAATATAAATTATATAGTTAGGTTACATAGAGTTCCTACAACTTTTGTATTATATTATTATATGAGTTTCAAAATTAATTTTTTTAAAGGACTTCAGAAGTCATTTGGTATTGAATTAAATTTCAAAATAAAATTAATCCTCAAAATAATGGCCAGTCTCAATAGATAGTTACCACTATAGATGATATTATTTTTTTTCTTGTTCAATGTATTACTGAGGAAATTGGGATCAATATCTTCCTTTGGTTGATTTTTCCTATAATAACAGTTTTAATTCGAGTATATAGATGGAACGATTTGAGAAATTATCTAGAAATTGTCGTTAAACAGTAGACTCTTTGTATGAAGTTTGATAAAGAATGTTTGTGGGACCATATTTAATAAAATAAATGTCTTATAAGGGGAAGTTTATTTTGGAAGATATGAACATGTCTCCAAGCATGTTGAAATTATATAAAGATAACTAAGAGAAATTTAATGACCCGGAAATTTCAAGGAAATATTTTTCATAAATACATTGGAATTTTATGAGCATGTGGCTTCTGAAGGAACTTGATTCCAAGGCCCGATCTGCCCGCAATCAATTTCCGATTTTTAGCTCGGGTACATTCAGTGAATGAATGAGTGGGTTTTTCTATCTTTTGAACCAGTGCTCGAAATTGAAATTTGAGGGCACCGATTAACTCACAGCGCTAGTATTCGCTTAAGGGGACCATTACCGCAGATGCGTTTTAACCGAGTTGAGAATTAAATTTTGGGGAATTAGTTTAAAATAAATAAAATTGGTGGAGCACAATTTTATTTTAAGGATGGTGGTTATTTCCTCCAAAGGGGAGTTAAAGGTGGGTCCCACACCCACATAACCTCCCATGAGAGGATATTTATGGGGTGGGGCCCACACGTGACCTAAACTCTTGAACTACCCATAACTCTCATAAACCCCCATTAAAATCCCTAGTTTAATATTGAAAACTCTTCCAATATTTATGATATCTCTTCATCTCCTCTCCCTCTCTTAAATAATTTCCAACACATTTATTTAATGAATTCATCCTCATCAATTAATTAATGAATTGGTATGAATTTTGAATTTTAAATTGAATGTGTTAATAAAATAATAGCATTAGACTATTATTTTATTTTTGGGGTCATTCGTTGTGTTAAGGAGAGTTGGGAGATCTCTTGAGTTTTTTGAAGAACATTGACCCTTTGACGAAGAACGGTGTCTTCTTTGACGAAGAATTCCAGTTCCACAAAGAATGATAACACACCATTATTTCTATTATATATGACAAGTGATGAGACGCCACTTCCTCCTCGAACGCACACCGATGTCGTCTATGAATTCTCTCCTGGCGACACCGTCTTCCGAGATGACCGACGTGCGACGTCAATTTTCAAGGTAGGGGATTATGATCAATTTTAATAAATTAAAATTGTGCCTCGTTCTTCATTGTATAACTTTGATTTTCATGGCCTATTATTATAACATAACGCGGAGGGAATGGGCCGAACGAACATGGCCTGACGACCCTCTGTTTGATCTTGTTTGTTTTTGTAATCAGCAACCGAAGGCAGAACGCGGAAGAGGCCAGCAGCGCAAGGGCCACCGTAGCACACACAAAGAAAAGCCACGGCCAAGTAGGCCATGGTGGACGAAGAACGACGTCGTCACACCATTCCAGGGACGTGGAGCCACGTCCTGTATAGGCTGCGGTGGAAGAAGTCGGCGCCGTCACGCTGGATGTGTGGATGGAACCGCGGCCCGCTTCGCGGGCTGCTGAAGCGGAAGAACCAGCCGGCCCGTCGGCCGGCCGGGCTGTTGAGAGCTGTGGCACCAGGAGGGGGCCGCGCTGGAGAACCCACGACCTGCCCAAGAAGGCCAATTGCGCCAGAAGGCCGGCCGGCTCCTACCGGCCGATTAGGGAGGGCGGCGCCGCCGGTTCGTGCAGCCGGGGGGGGGGGGGGGATGCCCATGGAACGGTCGACCTTCAGTCCGAGTCAGCAGGGTTGCGCCAAGCCATGTAGCTCATTTCTTAAGGCCGGTCCAACACCCCTATCGGGTCGGACCTGTCAAAGCTGGGTTAACCCAATCCACCATCCCACTGGGCTTAATGGGTCGGGCCCGTTTTCACATAAATGTGAATATCTTGAAGATCGCGCGTCTGAACGATGCACCATATGCGGCAATGGGACCCTATCGATGAGGCGGTCCTTTTGTGTTACTCTAAGTTATTTTTGAAAAACTATGGTAAACGGATGGGTTTCAGACGAATATATTTCCAACCGGGCCCCTGGAACAGAAAAGCCACCATCTCTCAGACCGGGCGTCCGTTTGACGCGTCGTCCATCATGTTGGGTTCCTTTCGACGAGACGGAACATCGGGATACATCAACTCCGAACTTCGTGATAGCTGATGTATCGACCCCTTATTCGAGAAGCGGACCCTCTCAGAATTGAGTACGTTGTGTGCAGGAACCCTAGAGCTGGATGCGACTACGACGACTACCGTGTTGGGATCCTACGTGTGTTCGGCAACGATGACGACTGTACTTGGATCCTACGTGGGTTTGGAAGAAAGGATGACTATACATGGATCCTCCGTGGGTTTGGTAGTGATGACGACTGTACTTGGATCCTACGTGGGTTCGGCAGTGATGGTTACTGTACTTGTATCCTACGTGGGTTCAACAGTGATGACTTCTATACTTGTATCCTACGTGGGTTCGGAAGAGAAGAAGATTCAGAGGAAACATCGAATCATATCTACCCCTCATCGTGAGTAGTATATCTGTGTGAGTTGAGTCTTGAATTTCAATCATTATCATTGATGTGATTGACTTCTTTCCTATGTGGACCAGATTGTGCTTAGGCACGGATGTTGGAGCCAAACTGAGATTGATGACTTAGGTATATGTATGGGAATATACCTAAGTAAGGTTGGTTGATTATTAGGAATTGTTTCTTTCTTTTTTGGTTTATCCTTCGTCGATTCTGGGAGACCTTCATGGGTCTTGGGGTCCTTACTGAGTATCATATACTCGTTCCTTCACGGGCTATGCCCACACTACGTTGTGTTGAATGTAGAAGATGGAAAGCACCGATCGTGGAAGTGTCTTGTATAGCTGGATGGTACTCGGAGGTAGACTACCTAGTGAGGTGTACATGGAGCGGACGGATGGACCCGAGGTGCCGAGGAGACCATCTGTACCAACCCTTCAGGTGGGATTCTCGGAGGACGACTCGGTGGTTGCCGCTTAATTTAATTCTATTGTACGTTCCTTTTCAGTTGTACTGTACTTTTAGTTGGTTTTGTATACTGGCCCATTTACTTTTTAACACTTAAATTTTTACTATGTTTTACATAGTGCTTAATTAACTAGCGTACTCTATTGTGTTTGTTTACTTATATAAAGGCAATGCCTTCCCTTTTTATCAGGATTTATTCCTTTGGTGCTAATCGCCAGCCCCTGGACTATGGAAGGCGGGCTTGGGGTAGTCATAGCACGGGCCCCGAGGATGGGTCGTGACCAGATGGTGTCAGAGGAATCAGTAATACCGCAGAACTCAGGACTCTGATCATTATTTTCTGTGAAGCAATAGCGTTTAGAGTATTGAGTATGGTTTTTGGTCCAGCAAGTCTAGTGTTGGTGTGGCGGCCGACGTATCGATACACTAAGACCCTGACTTCTGATTTCTGACTCAGTGCATGAAAATATTGATTGCATGTGTGTTTCAAAAGTTTTATTTGTGATTAGTTTGTGTCAACTCACCAGGTATACTGTTTGACCGTGTCACACCAGTTTCTTTTCAGGATGGCCCCATGAATGTAGGTAGCTAGGGTTCATGTTACATTTGAGATGGCAGCCCACCGAGTGACGAGGCCTCAGTGTATGGCCCCATTACAGTAGAGGAACCAGCGGTACCAGTACCCGTTGAGCAACTGATGCCACCAACCCCAGCAGAAGAGATTACATGCCTCCTGAGTGCATTGCACGAGTTTCAGTGATAGTGGTCGCCCATGTTCCACTGGGAGACGGACCCTCAGGCAGTCGAGGATTGGCTGGAGGCTATCGTCATGGTCTTCAGATTAGTAGGGACACCAGCTGACCTTATGGGGACCCTTACAGTGAGTCTACTGCATGCAGAAGCAATTATATGGTGGATCCTGATGCTCAATGTGTACGATGAGGAATCTCTACTTTGGATGGAATTCGAGAGTCTCTTTCGCCTGGAGTTTTTTTCAGCCACCCTCTATGCGGTGTGTATCCAGTAGATACTTTATCTGCGGCAGGGAAACATGATAGTAGCCCAGTACTCAGCACGATTTACCGACCTCTCGCGCTACTCCATGGACATGGTACGGGACCCATTCTTCGGGGCACGGACCTTAGAGCAGGGACTCAGGAATGAGATCATGGCTTCGATGGTCTCCCTCAGCATTCTGACGCTGGCAGGAGTACTGGAGCGAGCCCTTCTGGTGGAGAGCTTTCTTACTGAGCTGATGCTAGTAGCAAGACCCACCGTAGGGAGACACGTAGTGGATTCTTCTGCATCCGGCAGTAGACAGATGTCGCAGAGGTCCACGCAGACCAGGCCATCCGGAGGGAGACCTCTAGATACTAGTTCAGATGTGTGGGGAACACGAAGTAGATCCAGCCATACGAGGGTCAGGTAGTGCTATGCATGAAGCGGGCATGGCCACATAGCTCGGGAATGCCCGACCCACCATGCGGATGAGCATCAGACAGTAGAGGGACCTCCCAGGCAGAGAAAGAGGTTTGACTGTTGTGGTCTGTAGGTAGAAGGTGTATGAGGCAGAGGATTTGGCCGAGAAGCAGCTGGTGGACGACGCTTTGAGACTTTACCACCACCACCACAAGGAGGACCACCCCGACCACAGGGATCTGAAAGACAGTGGTAGGCTCAGTTCCCGGCAGTCGAGGCCTACGACCACGGCACACCTGTGATGATTCGAGGTACTATCTGTGACTACTCCACCCTTGTTGCAGCTCTTATAGACACAGGAGCGAGTCATTATTTTATTTCCACTTCCCATGTTCGGAGCTCGGAGATTCTGACAGAGCTTTTGGCTTGATCCTTATGACTAGAGACTCTTACGGGAGTAGACTCGATGATTACGCACTGGTGCCGGTAGTGTGAGATTACTCTAGGAGGTGAGAGCATCAGCTGGGATCTTATTGTAGTGGCGTAGAGGCCTTATGATGTAATATTGTCTATAGATTGGTTATCTACAGTCCATGCTCAGGTCGACTGTATCAGGCGCAAAGTGCGGTGTGTCCGCACAGATGGGACTAGGTTCACCTTCACTGGGGAGAAGGGATCCTTTGCAGCGCAGGATGGACTTACGTAGAGGAGAGGGAAGACGATCACACATCAGTTGTCTAGTCTCATCCGAGGAGCGGTTGATGTGTGGAGTGCGAGTTTTCCTAGTTTGGTGGATCAGTATACGGACGTTTTTCCTGATGAAGTTCTTAGACTACCTCCTTGTAGAGAGGTTGATTTATACATTGACATGTACCCCGGGACATCACCGATATCTACTCCAACATATCAAATAGATCCCGCCGAGCTTCGTGAGCTACGGGTACAGGAGGAGGACTTACAGGGAAAGAGATTCATCTGACCCAGTGTTTCACCCTGGGATTCTCCGATTATATTCACCAAGAAGGTGGATGGTAGCTTACGCCTATGTGTCGACTACCATAGACTGAATCAGGTGATTGTAAAGAATAAGTACCCACTCCCAAGGATTGACGACCTATTTTATCAGCTCAAGGGAGCACAATAGTTCTCGAAGATAGACCTCATGTCATGCTATCATCAGCTCAGAGTTCGAGACGAGGATGTGTAGAAGATGGCCTTCAGGTGTCGGTATGGCCACTACGAGTTCTTGGTTATTCCCTTCATCATAACCAACGCACCAGTAGTGTTCATGTGTCTCATGAACACTATCTTCCATCCTTACCTCGATCATTTTTCAATAATCTTCATCGACGACATACTGATTTACTCGACTACTGAGGAGGAGCACGCCTACCACATGCGGGTTGTACTGGACACACTCTGAGAGCACTAGCTTTATGGTAAGCTCTTGAAGTTCCAATTTTGGATTCGATAGGTTCACTTCTTTGGGCACGTCATCTTGAAGGCGAGAGTTGTCGTGGATCCTGCGAAGAACGTGGTCGTACTTGCTTGGGAGCCACCAAGGAGCATGACAGAGGTGCGGAGTTTTCCGGGACTGGCTGTGCACTATAAGAGATTTGTGCCAGACTTCTCGAGAGTTGCAGCACCACATTCAGCTTTGACGAAGAAGGGGAAACTCTTCGTGTGGTTAGATAGATGCCAGCCGAGATTCCAAGAGATGAGACAGAGATTGAATAGTGCACCCATCTTGAGGCTACCAGAGGAGGGTATTGGGTACGTGGTTTACTACGACGCATCAGGGACCGGACTCGGGTGTGTCTTGATACTGGAACGGGCAGTGATTGACTATGGTTCATGGAAGTTGAGGCAAAACGAGCAGAACTACGCTACCCATGATCTAGAGTTTGCAGTAGTGGTCTTCACCTCGAATATGTGGTGGCACTATCTGATGGGTGATCTCTTTACAGTCTGCTCTGACCACTAGAGTCTCACGTACATTTTCTTGCAGAAGTACCTGAACCTGAGATAGCGGTGATGGCACGAGTTCCACGAGTAATATGACTTTGAGATAGTCTATACTCCTGGGAAGGCGAACGTAGTAGCATATTCTCTCAGCAGGGGATTAGGCATACAACTGTTAGGGGAGGTGACAGAGCAGTTAGCCGCATTGTAGATATCCTTTGTGGATAGAGATGGGGTAGCTTTTCTACAGTCCCTCATAGTTAATCCTCCACTACTTCGGTGGGTCAGAGAGGCACAACGTGGAGATGTTGAATGTGGGACGTGATGTGCTCAGATTTCCACAGGGAAGGCGCCTGATGGATTTTCTAAAGGAGGAGAGCACATCATCCTCTTCAGGGGACGTACCATAGTACCAGTTTCACTACAGGAGGAATATTTTAGTGGGTTTCACATTTCTCCTTTAGTGGTACATCTTGGAGTGGCGATGATGTACTAGGACCTCAGACAACAACATTGGTTTCTGGGTATGAAGAAGGCTTTAGTAGAGTTCGTTTCATGATTCCTCATTTTCTAGAAATTGAAGGCAGAGAACCAGGTACCAGCAGGCTTGGTTAAACCCTTAGAGGTTCAGGGGTGGATGTGGGACAGGATATCCATGGATTTCGTGACAGGGCTTCCACGTACTTCCATAGGACACGACTCCATCTGGGTGATCATAGAATGACTCACCAATTCATCCCACTTCCTTCCGATCAGAGAACTAGGCTCAGTAGAGTGCTTGGGACACCTCTACATTTAGGAGATCATACAGATTCATGGTGTTCCATTGTCTATCATCTCTGATAGAGACGCTCGATTTACTTCCCGGCTTTTGAAGGGGTTGTAGGAGGCATTTGGGACGCAGCTACACCTAAGCACCGCCTCTCATCCTTAGACGGATGGCCAAACATAGAGGACCATTCAGACTCTTGAGGACATGCTCTGTGCATGTGTACTTGACTTTGGTCGTAGTTGGGAGGATGACCTACCCTTGGTGGTGTTTGCGTACAACAAGAGATACCACTCCACCATCGGGATGACACCTTATGAGGCACTGTACGACCGACCATACAGATCACCTCTGTGATGGACTGGACTTGGGGAGTCAGCACTTGTAGGACTAGGGATGGTTTAGGCTACAACGAAGAAGGTAAAGATCATCCAGGAGCGGACGAGGACTGCAAAGAGCAGACAGAAGTACTGTGCTGATAGGAGATAGAGACCACTGAAGTTCAAGGATTGTGACCATGTTTTCTTACAGGTATCACCTTGACGTGGATTATGGAGATTTTCCCGGGGAGACAAATTTTCTCCGCACTTCATCAGACCATTCCATGTACTCAGAAGGGTAGGCGATGCAGCTTACCGCCTGGCCCTTCCATCTCAGTTGCACCGGGTGCACAACGTCCTCCACATAGCTCAGGTGAGGAGATACGTGCACGACCCATCACACATCATAGATCTTGGGGAGATGGACATTGATGATGGGGATACTTTCACGGAGTTCCCGGTGGAGATAGAGGATCTACAGGAGCAGGTCCTACGTGGATGGTCGATTCCTCTAGTGCGCATTCATTGGAAGCACGGGAACCTCCAGGAGAGCACATGGGAGCGGGAACTCATATGCATTCTCAGTACCCTCATTTGATTCCCTAGTTTATGTTATAGCTTTACGGGTATGTAAAGACCTGAGGTGGGAGTAATGTAAAGACCCATAAATTTCATGGAATTTTTTTTCTTAAATACATTGGAATTTTACGACTCTGTGGCTTCTAAAGGCACTTGATTCCATGGCCCGGCTGCCCGAAATCAATTTCCAAAGTTTAGATCGGGTACATTCAGTGAACGAATGAGCATGTTTTTCTATCTTTTAAACTGATGCTCGTAATTGAAATCTGAGGGCACCAATGAACTCGCAGCACCGGTATTCGCTTAAAGAGACCATTACTACAGATGCGTTTTAAGCGGGTTGAGAATTTATTTTTGGGGAATTAGAATAAAATAAATAAAATTGGTGGAGCACAATTTTATTTCAAGGATGGTGGTTATTTCCTCCCAAGGGGAGTTAGAGGTGGTGTCCACACCCATATAACCTCCCATGAGAGGATATTTGTGGGGTGGGTCCCACACGTGACCTAAACCCTTTAACTTCCCATAACTCTCATAAACCCCATTAAACTCCCTTGTTTAATATTGACAACTCTCCCAATATTTATGATATTTCTTCATCTCGTCTCCCTCTCATTATTAATTGCCAACAAATTTATTTAATGAATTCAACCTTATCAATTATTTAATGAAGTGGTATGAATTTTGAATTTTAAATTATATGTGTTAATAAAATAATAGAATTAGCCTATTATTTTATTTTTGGGGGCATTCGTTGTGTTAAGGAGAGTTGGGATAACTCTTGAGTTTTTTAATGAACACCGACCCTCCGAAGAAGAACGATGTCTTCTTCGATGAAGAATGCCATTTCCCAAAGAACGACGACATTAATTTCTTTATCTTCTCCATGAAAAGTGAGGAGATTTCGCTTCCTTCTCGGACGAACACTGATGTCGTCTATGAATTCTCTCCCCGCGAAGCTGTCTTCCGCGACACCTGACGCGCGACGTCAATTATCGAGTTAGGGGATTATGTTCAATTTTAATGGATTAAAATTGTGCCTTGTTCATCATTGTATAACTTTTATTGTCTCGGCCTATTGTTATCACTTAACGCAGAGGGCACAGGCCGAACGAACACAACCCGGCGAACCTTCGTTTGATCTTGTTTATTTTTGGAATCGGCAACTGAAGGCGGAACACAGAAGTGGCCGGCGGTGCAAGGGCCGTCGTCACACATGCAAAGAAAATATGTGGGCAAGCAGGCTGCAGCAGAAGAAGCACGGCGCTGTCGCGCCGTGCCGGGGATGCAAAGACACAGCCAGCACCAGCCGCAACGGAGGAAGCAGGCACCGTCGCACCGACTGTGTGGAAGTAATCTCGCCCCGTCGACCGGCCGGGCATAGGAGAGTCGTGGCGCCAGGAGGGCGTCGTGCTGGAGAACCTGCCTCTTGCCCGAGCGGGCAGCTTACGCCAGAAGGTCGGTTGGCTCCAGCTGGCCGGTTAGGGTGGGTGGCCCCGCATGGTGCTGCCGGTTCGGGTAGCTCCCACCCTGCAGACCGCCAAGCCTTTGGGCCAAGCCGCCCGTCTGGCTGGTCGTGCCAGCCGAGCCACACACAACCGGGTCGCGCCCAGCTGGGCCTCGCTGGGCCAGGTCGAGCCATGCCCCGCGAGGAAGGGTCGCGCCACCTCGGGCCGAGCGGCACCCCTCGAGTTGAGTCGCGCATTTCTTCAGGCATGTATGACACCCCTTCCGGGTCGGACCCATCAAAGCTGGGTTAACCCGACCCGCCAGCTCACTGGCCTTAATGTGTTGGGCCCGTTTTCACTTAAAGGTGAAAATATTGAATACCGTGCGTCCAAACGATGCGCCGTCTATGGAACTAGGACCCTATAGACGAGGTGGTACTTTTGTGTTACTCTCTGTGAGTTTTTGAAAACTTTGGTAAATGGCCTGGTTTGGAACGAGTAAATTTCTAACCAGGCCCCTGGAACGGAAAAGCCAATATCTCTCAGACCGGGCGTCTGTTTGATGCGCCGTCTGTTGAATTGGGTTCATTTGGATGAGAAGAAACATTGGGATACATAAATATAGGACTTAGTTGTCACAACCCATCCTCGGGGCCCTTGCTGTGACTACCCCAAGCCCGCCTTCCATAGGCCAGGGGCTGGTGACTAGCATCAATGGCGTAAAATCCCGATAACTGGGAAGGCATTGCCTTTATAAAAGAAAACAAACACCACATAATAAAAGAGGAAGCAAAACAATAAGTACAAAAGAAATGATGAAAAGTAAATGGGCCATAATACAAACCCAAAATGAAGTACAACTACAACTGAACAAGGTACAACAGCAAAAAGACAAACAGCTGGAAGAAGGAAGCAGCTCCTGGGTCGTCCTCCTCAGATCCTACCTGAAGGGTAGGTACAGATAGCGCAGCTCCTGGTCGTCCACCACGGATCCTACCTAATGGGTAGGTATAGATAGCCTCCTCCACGCTCTCGTCCGTCAACCTCCTATGTGTGTCGTCTCGTCGTGTAGTGCACCTCCGTGTACTGACTCGTCGTGTAGTCCACCTCCGGGTACCGACCAGTCCTCGAATGCTCGGCCTCCGTCAGCACTGCCCTTCGTCTGCGACCAACACAACGAGGTGCGGGCATAGCCCTTGGAGGGGTGAGTATAACGATACTCAGTAGGGACCCCGAGACCCTCAAGGTCTCTCTAAACCAACAAGGATAACCACAAGAAGATCTCAACAGATAACCTCTACTTAGGTATATGCCCATACATATAACTAAGTTATCAAGTAACCCATCTCAATCATGAGGAAACACAAGGATTGTGAAATCAACAGATAACCACTATCCAGGTATATTCCCATACATATACCTAAGTTATCAAGTGATCCATCTCAATCATGAGGTAAACACAAAGATCAAAAGTCTCAACTCAACCAGGATTTTCATTATAGAAACCGTAACTGCTGAAGAGATCCGTCTCTGGAGTGTACAGTGGTCCGGTCACGACTCTGAGGTACTGCTCACTAACCTAAGACTGCTGAGGTACTCCTCCTATCGAGTACCGCGGGCCTGCCACCTCACACAGTAGTGCTTCCCGCCGGGGTCTGCCACCCAACACAGTAGTGCTCCCCCCATAGCCTACAGAGGTACTCCTCCTATCGAGTACCGCGGGTCTGCCACCTCGCATAGTAGTGCTCCTCCGCTGTGGGTCTGCCACCTCACAAAGTAGTGCTCCCCACTGGGCTACATAAGTCACTCCGAATCGAATCGGACAAGCAGTCTTCAGGTCTCTGCCGGTTATACGGTCTCCGTACTCCGTACGCTCGTCTCTAGGAGGGTCCGCTCCACAAGCTTCAAGTCGATACTCCAAGTATCTCAAATTACCACGAAGAAGTATCTCAAAGGACCGCCTCGTCATAGGGGTCTCAATGCAACAGACGACGCGTCAATCGGACGCCCGGTCTGTGAGTTGCTAGCCTTTTCGTCCTAGGGGCCTGGTTGGTTTCGTATGCGAACCAATCTGTCCATAACTCAACTATACCCTGGACACTCATAGGTTATACTCATAGGGACCGTTTCTCAACGAGATCACCAACTCCACTGACGGTTCGTCAAACAGACATTCTGTCAGAAAGGTATCAGCTTTTCCATTCTAGGGGCCCGGTTGGATTTTGGTGCGATCCAACCCGGCCACTATCCATATGCATCCAAAAATCAGGCGGAGGATTCCAAAAGTTCCGTATCGTCAACAGGAATGCAACGAGACAGACGGCGCGTCAATCGGACACCCGGTCTGTGAGTTATTGGCTTTTTCGTTCTAGGGGCCCGGTTGGTTTCGTGAGCGAACCAACCAGACCGCACTCCGACGACATCCAAACCTCGAGCGGAGTAAGCCAAAGGATCCGACTCACTTAGAGGAATTCAACAAAGCTGACGACACGTCAATCGGACGTCCGTAGCTCAAGATATGAGCGTTTCCGCTCCGAGGGCCTGGTTGGTTTCCTGTACGAACCAACCCGGCCAAACCCAAAGTTCTCCGAAACCTTGAGTGCGATATACCGAAATGACCGTCTCGATCCAAGGATCGTGTTTCCTCTGACGGTGAGTCGTTTGGAGGCCTGTAGCTCATGTTACGGGCGTTTGAGTGAAAGTGGCCCGGAAACAGGGGTCTGGGCCCGGGGCGACCCGGCCCGACCCCCCCCCCCCCCCCTCACAGGGTCGGCCGAACCGGGTCGACCCGAACTGGGTCGACCCGGCCCGGCCCGGCCCTGTCCAGCGTGGTCCGGTTCGGTCCGGCCCGACCGGCCGGCCGAGCGGACAAGCGGGCGGGGCGCGTGGATCCCCCGCCCTTCGCCGCTAATTGAGGCCGGCGGTTCGTCGTCCGCCCCCTTTCCGGTGGCGTGCCGCCGCCGCCTTCCGCGGGCCACCAGAGTCGCTCCAGTGGTCCGTTTTCCTTCCAGTCTGCGCCGTTGTCCCACCCGGGTTCCGTTCTTCACTGCGGAATCAACAAATTGCCCTTGCATCACGTTTTGCTGTCTCCCGCCAAATCCGCACAACCACGAAGAACAGCGGAGGGTTGTCGGGCCGTGTTCGTTTGGCATGCACCCTCCACATTAGTTAATAACAACGGGAGAAATTATTCAACACATGAAACAACAATTTTATAAATTAAAATTGTTCAAAGGAATCCGGTTCTTTAATTTTAAAGAAACGTTCACGGGAATAAGGGAATTTCCAAAATAAAATCCCTACTTCATCAAGTCATCGCACGCGCGTTCTTCGCGGAAAGATGGGATCGTCGCGTCGTTGCGGTATCCGGCATCGCGTCGTCGCGGAAGGGTGTCGCGTCGACGAACTCCGTGGTTCAAGAACAAAATCATTTAATTAATAATAATTAAATCCTTCTTGAGTCAAAACCACAAAGGAAATTGAAGAAACGCAAACACTCACCTCAACGGATGATCGAAGGTTTTTCCGTGGAGGAAGGAACGTCGCCGAAGAACGTTGCGGGAGAGGAAACGTCGGCGTCGCGGCACACGGCGTCGCATCGTCGATTTCCACGGGTTTGGCGTTCTTCGTCGGAGGCCAGCGTTCTTCGCGTTCTTCGCGTTCTTCGTGTTCTTCGTGTTCTTCGCGAAGAAGGTTGAAGGCATAAGAACTTCTGTCAAAAACCTCTCAAGGTGTAATCCTCCCACAAGTCGTGTTGGTCTTATTTTATTATCATGCCAACAAATGAAAAAAAAGGTAAGTAACGACCCATCAATTCGTAGAATTAATTTAACGAAAGAAACTGCCCATTTAATTCACGAATAAAACTGCCAAATTAAATGGTACGTTAACAAATTAAGAAAACGCGTCAGTTGACTTTCATAAAGACGGGTTTTAACGGTTGCGTTACTTAGCGGAAAAGAAACGGCGGGGCTCGTGCGGGCCCCACATTAAAATATTCTACCAAGAGGGTAGGATATTTTTGGACAGTACCCTATCCGCATCAACTCAGCTTAAGCCACTTTAAGTGGCTTCATTTGGCTTCCAAGTGGTTTAAGAGAAATAAAATAAAGTTTGTCGAACAATTTATTTTATTTCTTAACTTTAAGCCCAAAAAATAAAAACCACCACCGAGCAAACACAACTCCGAAAGAGGAGTTTCTAAGCAATTACTGGTGCTGCGATTCCATCGGTGCCCTCAGAATTTGATTCCGAGCACTGGTTCAAAAGTTAGAAAAAACCCGCTCGTCCGTTCACTAAACGTACCTTAGCCAAACTTCGGAAAATGATTTCGGGCACATCGGGCCTCGAAATCAGGCACCTTTACAAACTGTGTTCTTGTAAAATTCCAAAGAAAATTAAGAAAAAAAAATTTCCTTGGAATTTACGGGTCTTTACATTACTCCCACCACAGGGCTTTACGTCCCCGTAAAGCTTCACCACAATCTTAGGGAAATAAAGGCGGTACTGAGCACGCATCTGAGCCTTCCGCTCCCATGTGCTCACCCGGAGGTTCCCGTGCTGCCAAAGAAAGTGCACAAGAGGAATCGATCGTCCTCCTAGGATCCGCTCCTATCGATCCTCGATCCTCATAGGAACCTCCGTAGAAGTCACCTCATCGCCACCGTCTAGCTCCTCATGGTCGAGCACGTATCTCCTCGGTTGGGATACGTGGAAAACATCGTGCACCTATTGCAACTGATGTGGATGGGTCAAGCGGTAAACCACCTCGCCTACCCAGCTGAGGACCTAGAAAGGTCCGTTGAACCTCAGAGATAACTTGCCTCCCTAGCCACATCTCCGTAAACCTCATCGAGGTGAGACTTGTATAAGGACGTGATGGTCATCCTCGAACTCTAGAGGCCTCCAAGTCCTGTCAGCATAAGGCTTCTGTTGGACCTTTGCTGTCCTCATCCGCTCTTGGATGACCTGGACCTTCTCTAGTCTCACAAGAGCTACTATGATTTCTTCTTTGCCGATAAGAGAAATCTGGTCTCATCCCCTGGATGAACCACATTCATTGCCTAATACAGTCAATCCTGACATGAATGATGCATTATTGACATGGATGATGTCGTAAGGCCTCGACGTAACTACCAAGAGATCCAACTGTAACTCTCGCCTCCAAGGGTCGAGTCACACTGTCGGCATCAGTGTGTGGTCACTAGGTCTCCTTCAGTAGAAAACTCGAAAGTGAGGGTCAAGTCAACAGTCTTAACCGGGACCACTCAGTATCAACCAAACAAAAGGAAAGGAAAGCAAACAAAGATACGTGTCTTTTTATTATTGCAGCTCATAGTACAAGACACAAAGAAACTACAGACAAACATCAATAAAATCAGAAGCAACATGATCAATAGCCTCCAGGTCGGAAGCTAGTCCCGTTCCTGTCCCTCTGCTTCCTGAGCTCCATGACCATAGGCCTCAACTGCCTGAAGCTGAGCTCTCCCATGTCCTCCTGTCCCCTGCGGTCGGGGTGGGCCTCCTGGTGGTGGTGGCAACATCCCGAAGCATCGTCCACCTCCAGCTGCACGGCCAGCTTCTCTGCCATGGCCTCCTGCTCCTTGCGGTCCGCCCTGATCGAACCTCTGCCTCTACCTCGGAGGTTCTTCATTTAACTGATGGTCATCTGCATGGTGGGTCGGACAGTCACGTGCCATGTGACCAATTCCGCCGTAGGAGTAACACTTCATGGCAGGTCTGGCTCTATCACTTACCTTGGTGCCTCGCACTACCGACCCTGAGTCACGCGGTCGACCACCTGTAGGTCTGGTCCTCTTGGACCCCTGCGTCATCTGTCTACTGCCCGCTACAGAAGACTCTGCCGCATTCCGGCTAGTGGTGGGTCCTGCTGCTGGAGACTGCTCAGCAAGGAAACTCTCCACTAAGAGGGCTCGCTCCAACACTCCTGTCTACGTCGGAATGTTGTGCGATACAACCGAAGCTCTGATCTCTCTCCTGAGCCCCTGCTCGAAGGTTCGGGCCCTAAAGAACGGGTCCCGTACCATATCTGTGGAGTAGCGCGAGAGGTCTGTGAATCTCGCTGAGTACTTCGCCACTGACATGCTGCCCTGCCGCAGCTAAAGTAGCTCCTGTATACGCACCGCTCGAAGGGTGGCTGGTAAAAACTCTACCCAGAACAGGCTCTCGACATCTGCCCATAGAAGTGTCGCCTCGTCATGCATCTGAAGCATCAGGCTCCACCATCTGCCTGCTGCTGCCTGAAGAAGGCTGGCAGCAAGGATCACCATGAAATCTGTCGGCGTCCCCACTAGCCTGAAGACTCTCACCACAGCCTCCAGCCAATCCTCAGCCGCCTGCGGGTCCGTCCCTCCCTGAAACCTGAGTGGTCTCTGGCGCTGGAACTCATGCAGTACGCTCAAGCGACGTGCATCCTCTACTGCTGGGGCTGGTGGCATCGGTGGCCCAACGGGTAGTAGTACCGTTGGTGCCTCCGCTGGTGCCTCAACTGGGATAGGGCCCTGTACTGAGGCCTCGTCGCTCGGCGGGCTGTCAGTACGCACCACTTTTGGGGCTCTAGCTGGTCGTCCGTGGGGAGGCATCCTGAAAGAAACAACGTGACACGGTCAAAAGGCTATACCTGGTGAGCTGACCTGGTTTGACCTGACATTTAAATAAAACTTCTGGAAAACACACGCGCAATTAGTGTTTTCGTGCACAAAGTCGGAAATCAGTTGTCAGGGTCTTGGTGTATGGATACGTCGGCCGCCCGCACCAACATTGGACTCCCTGAACTGAAAACCACACTCGGTACTCTTAACACTATTGATTTACAGAAAGAAACATCAGAGTTATAAGTTCTGCGGTAGAACCGAACTCCTATGATACCAATTTGTCACAACCCGTCCTCGGGGCCCGTGCCGTGACTACACCAAGCCCGCTTCCATAGGCCAGGGGCTGGCGACTAGCACCAAAGGTGTAAAATCCCAATAACTAGGAAGGCATTGCCTTTATAAAAGAAAACAAGCACCACAGAATACAAGCGGAAGTAAAACACTATGTACCAAAGAAATTCTGAAAAGTAAATGGGCCAGAATACAAACCCAAAAAGAAGTACAACTACAACTGAACAAGGTACAACAGCAAAAAGACAAACAGCTGGAAGAAGGAAGAAGCTCCTGGGTCGTCCTCCTCAGATCCTACCTGAAGGGTAGGTAAAGATAGCGCAGCTCATAGTCGTCCACCACAGATCCTACCTGAAGGGTAGGTACAGATAGCCACCTCCACGCTCTCATCCGTCAACCTCCTATGTGTGTCGTCTCGTCGTGTAGTCCACCTCTGGGTACTGACTCGATGTGTAGTGCACCTCCAGGTACCAACCAGTCCTCGAACGCTCGGCCTCCGTCAGCACTGCCCGTTGTCTGCAACCAGCACAACGAGGTGCGGGCATAGCCCATGCAGGGGTGAGTATAACGATACTCAGTAGGGACCCCGAGACCCTCAAGGTCTCTCTAAACCAACAAGGATAACCACAAGAAGATCTCAATAGATAACCTCTACATAGATATATGCCCATACA
This sequence comes from Viscum album, assembly GCA_963277665.1. Taxonomy (NCBI): domain Eukaryota; kingdom Viridiplantae; phylum Streptophyta; class Magnoliopsida; order Santalales; family Viscaceae; genus Viscum; species Viscum album. The sequence continues at coordinate 618,641,176 of OY728150.1, read as the reverse complement.
TGTACCTAAGTTATCAAGTAACCCATCTCAATCATGAGGAAACACAAGAATTGTGAAATCAATGGATAACCACTACCCAGGTATATGCCCATACATATACCTAAGTTATCAAGTGATCCATCTCAATCATGAGGTAAACACAAAGATCAAAAGTCTCAGCTCAACCAGAATATTCATTATCAAAACTGTAACTGCTGAAGAGCTCCGTCTCGGGAGTGTACAGTGGTCCTGTCTTGAATCTAAGGTACTGCTCACTAACCTAAGACTTCTGAGGTACTCCTCCTGTCAATTACCGCGGGCCTTCCACCTCACACAGTAGTGCTTCCCTCCGGGGTCTTCCACCCAACACAGTAGTGCTCCCCCCTCATAGCCTACAGAGGTACTCCTCCTGTCGAGTACCACGGGTCTGCCACCTCACATAGTAGTGGTCCTACGTTGTGGGTCTGCCACCTCACAAAGTAGTGCTCCCCACTGGGCTACTTAAGTCACTCCGAATCGAATCGGACAAGCAGTGTTCAGGTCTCTGCCGGTTATACGGTCTCTGTACTCCGAACGCTCGTCTCTAGGAGGGTCCGCTCCACGAGCTACAAGTCGATACTACATGTATCTCAAAGTCCCATGAAGAAGTATCTCAAAGTACCACCTCGTCATAGGGGTCTCAACGCAACATACAACGCGTCAATCGGACGCCCGGTCTGTGAGTTGCTAGCCTTTTCGTCCCAGGGGCCCGGTTGGTTTCGTGTGCAAACCAATCTGGCCGTAACTCAACTATACCCCAAACACTCATAGGTTATACTCATAGGGACTGTTTCTCAATGAGATCACCAACGCCGCTGACGGTTCGTCAAACGGACGTTCTGTCAGAGAGGTATCAGCTTTTCCGTTCCAGGGGCCCTGTTGGATTTCGGTGCGATCCAACTCGGCCACTATCCATCTATATCCAAAACTCGGGCGGAGGATTCCAAAAGTTCCGTATCGTCAACAGGAACGCAACGAGATAGACGGCGCGTCAATCGGACGCCTGGTCTGTGAGTTATTGGCTTTTTCGTTCTAGGGGCCCTGTTGGTTTCGCGAGCGAACCAACCCGACCGCACTCCGACGGCATCCAAACCTCGAGCGGAGTAAGCCAAAAGATCCATCTCAATTAGAGGAATTCAACAAAGCTGATGGCACATCAATCGGATGTCTGTAGCTCAAGATATGAGTGTTTCCGCTCCGAGGGCCCGGTTGGTTTTGTGTACGAACCAACCTGGCCGAACCAAAAGTTCTCCGAAACCTTGAGTGCGATATACCGAAACGACCGTCTCGATCCAAGGATCCCGTTTCTGCTAACGGAGAGTTGTTTGGAGGCCCGTACATCAAGTTATGGGCATTTGACAGAAAGTGGCCCGAAAACGGGGGTCTGGGCCCAGGGCGACCCGGCCCGACCCCCCCTGGGACAGCCGACCCGACCCGGCTGGGCCCGACCCGGCCAGACCGGCCGGCCGCGGCTCGGCCAGCGCGGCCGAGCGGACACGCGGGCGGAGCGCGCGTCTCCCCCGCCCTTCGCCGCTAATTGAGGACGGCGGTTCGCCGGCCGCCCCTTTTCCGGCGGCGCGCCGCCACCGCCTTTCTCGGGCCACCGGAGTCGCTCCGGTGGTCCGTTTTCTTTCCCGTCTGCGCTGTTGTCCCTCCCGGGTTCTGTTCTTCACTGCGGAATCAAGAAATTGCCGTTGCGTCACGTTTTGTCGTCGCCCGCCAAATCCGCACAACCAAGAAGAACGACGGAGGGTTTTCGGGCCGTGTTTGTTTGGCCCGCACCCTCTGCATTAGTTAATAACAATGGGAGAAATTATTCAACACATGAAACAACAATTTTAATAAATTAAAATTGTTCAAAGGAATCCGGTTCTTTAATTTTAAAGAAACGTTCATGGGAATAAGGGAATTTCCAAAATAAAATCCATACCTCGTCAAGTCGTCGCACGCGCGTTCTTCGCGGAAAGAGGGGATTGTCGCGTCGTCGCGGTATCCGGCGTCGCGTCGTCGCAGAAGGGTGTCGCGTCGAAGAACTCCGAGGTTCAAGAACAAAAAGATTTAATTAATAATAATTAAATCCTTCTTGAGTCAAAACCACAAAGGAAATTAATGAAACACAAACACACACATCAACGGATGATCGAAGGTTTTGCCGTGGAGGAAGGAACGTCGCCGAAGAACATTGCGGTAGAGGAAACGTCGATGTCGCGGAACACGGCGTCGCATCGTCGATTTCCGCGGGTTTTGCGTTCTTCGTCGGAGGCCGGCGTTCTTCGCATTCTTCGCGTTCTTCGTGTTCTTCACGAAGAAGGGTGAAGGCACAAGAACTTTTGTCAAAAACCTCTCAAGGTGTAATCCTCCCAGAAGTCGTGTTGGTCTTATTTTATTATCACGCCAACAAACGAAAAAAAAGGTATGTAACGACCCATCAATTCGTAGAATTAATTTAACGAAAGAAACTGCCCATTTAATTCACGAATAAAACCGCCCAATTAAATGGTGCGTTAACAAATTAAGAAAACGGGTTGGTTGACTTTCATAAAGACGGGTTTTCGCGGGTGCGTTACTTAGCGGAAAAGAAACGACGGGGCTCGTGCGGGCCCCACCTTACAAATATCCTACCAATAGGGTAGGATATTTTTGGATAGTACCCTATCCGCATCAACTCAGCTTAAGCCGCTTTAAGTGGCTTCAAGTGGCTTCCAAGTGGCTTAAGAGAAATAAAATAAAGTTTTTCGAACAATTTATTTTATTTCTTAACTTTAAGCCCAAAAATTAAAAACCACTACCGAGCAAACGCAACTCCAGAAGAGGCGTTTATAAGCAATTACCGGCGCTGCGATTCCATCGGTGCCCTCAGAATTCGATTCCGAGCACCGTTTCAAAAGTTAGAAAAAACCCGCTCGTCCGTTCACTGAACGTACCCGAGCCAAACTTCGGAAAATGATTCTGGGCACACCGGGCCTCGGAATCAGGCGCCGTCAGAAACTGTGTTCTTGTAAAATTACAAAGAAAATTAAGAAAAAAAATTTCCTTGGAATTTATGGGTCTTTACATTAGTGACAGTTGATGTATCAACCCCTTACTCGAGGAGAAGACCCTGCCAGAATCGAGTACGATGTGGGTGAGAACCCTAGAGCTGGCTGAGACTGCGATGACTACCTTTCTAGGATCCTCCGTGGGTTCGATAACGATACCGACTGTACTTGGATCCTATGTGGGTTCGGCAGTGAGGATGAATGTACTTGGATCCTCCATGGGTTCGGTAGCGATAACGACTGTACTTGGATCCTATGTGGGTTCGGCAGCAATGGTTACTGTACTTGGATCCTACGTGGGTTCGGTAGCGATGACTTCTGTACTAGGATCCTATGTGGGTTCGGCAGAGGAGATGATTCAGAGGCTACATCTAATCATCTTTACCCCTCATTGTGAGTAGTATACCTGTGTGATCTAGGTCTTGATTTTCAATCATTATCATTGATGTGATTGAATTATTTCCTATGTGAACCAGATTGTGCATGGGCATGGAAGTTGGAGCCGAACTGAGATAGATGACTTAGGTATACGTATGGGCATATACCTAAGTAGGGTTGGTTGATTCTTCATGATTTATTCTTTCCTTTGTGGTTTATCCTTCGTGGATTCTCGGAGACCTTCGTGGGTCTCGGGGTCCCTACTGAGTATCGTATAATCACCCCTGCACGGGTTGTGCCTGTACTAAGTTGTGTTGGATATAGATGACGAACATCACTGATCATGGAGGAGTCTTGTGGAGCTGGATGGTACCCGGAGGTGGACCACCTAGTGAGGCGTACACAGAGAGGGCGGATAGACCCGAGGTGACGAGGAGACCACATGTACCCACCCTTCAGGTGGGATTCCCAGAGGTAGACTCATTGGTTTCTGCTTACTTTACTGATGTTCTAATTTCCTTTTTAGTTGTATTGTACTTTCAGTTGGGTTTGTATACTGGCCGATTTACTTTTCAGCACTTACTTTTGTACTCAGTTTTACTTAGTGCTTAGTTCACTTGTGTACTCTATTGTGTTTGTTTACTTATATAAAGGCAATGGCTTCTTTTTTTATCAGAATTTATGTCTTTGGTACTAGTCTCTAGCCCTTGGCCTATAGAAGGTGGGCTTGGGGTAGTCAAGAAACAGGCCTCGAGGACGGGTCCTGACAAGAAATATATTTCTTTATACATTGTTGATCATGTTTATCTAAAATTATCTCCATGTAAAAGTGTTGTTAATATTGATATGAATTGAATAAAAATTCCATTTTTCGTTGGACTATGTGAAATTCGCGAGAATTTTGGATATGTTTCATATAGAGTGGCTTTTCCTCCACGTTTATCCTAAGTACATAACGGTTTTTAGGATTAAATATTAAGGAAATATGTGACCGGTTCATATCTTGTTTTTATACATGAGTTAGTTCAGTTGTAAATGAATATTTATTATGAGGAACATATAGTTTTAATTCTTAACCATAGTGAGTATGTGTTGCGAAATATGGTGATTCACTAAGTTATGGTTTTATGGAAAAACTGTACGGTTAAAAAGACCACATGGGAAACATAATATAACATGATAGAAAGATATCTATGATTGTTTAATAAGTGAACAAAATTAAGAGGAATAAATTTAAAATTGGTGTATGAATGTCACATCCCTAGAATTGATATAATAAATTAGTTTCAAGATTTTATTTATCATTAAAATATTATGTAATTTCTTAATCAGAAAGTAAATAGTTGTAACTAAACTCATTTAGCGATTTTTTTAAAAAAAATTTATTTCTAAATTTTAGAATATTAATTTAACAAATATAATAAAATATATTAATCATTGTATAAAAATTTAATTAGGGAATTTTTTTTTGAAATTTTTAGCATATTTTTTTTCAATGAATAGTGAAAGATAATGATATTTTTTAAAAAATAGCTTCTTTTAAATATATTTAGTTAATTAAATGTATAATAATGTTTTGAATGTGATTTTAAAAAATTAAATTACTCTTTAGTTTTATTTAATATACTTTATTAATTTTTAATACAATTTTCATAGGATATTAGTATAAGTTTGTTTGGGTTTCAAAAACTAGATTTTTCTAAAAACCATTTTAAATTGATTACTTTTTATCCATTTTAAATAACTAATATAATAAATAATAAATAATTTTTAAAATAAAATTTATAGATTATATATCATTATATATTGTTTTATTTTTATACAATTATTATTATTAGTCATTGAGTTTATATAAAAATTATATTTTTCTTGAAAATTACTGTTCTTGAAAACCATCCTTTTTATCGTGTTTGTGGGTTTTGATTTAAAATAGAAAATTTTAATTATTTGAATTTAATTTGGTAAAATTAAATCCATATTATGCATAATCTTATGTTATATTTTATATCACTTTCATCTTAATTTAGGACTATAATGAATCATGAAAAATAGTAAAAATTAATTACCATGGTTAAGGTAAAAATGGATTTATATGGTGGTTAAAATAGAAGGTTTTATGTTAAAATGATCTAAAAACGTATATGAAAATTATTGGATCAAAATATTTAAACAATATAATGTAAAATTATGTATAATAATCCATTTTGAGAGTTTTATGATGTATAAAACCTGGGTACACCTTTTAATTTTTGGAAATTACTTGTATGACACTTGCCTCACTTTTAAAAGGCCACTCACTCATCTATATTATTCAAAACTTCAATACCATTTGGTATGGAAAATAGCTTCCCAAATCCATCCCCATATATATATATCCCTTAATCCTATATTCCCTTTTTTATTCAAAGATCCATTCTGAGAATAAATTAGATATAATCCTAAAGATGTGGTCAAAGAAGAGGTGAAATTCAAAACTATGCATTTTTATTTTATTTTTTCTTCAACATCCTTAAAATAATATTCATTTATACTTATATAAGAAAAATTACTAAATTATACATATATTTTATTATTATAATGTATTTTCTAATATCCATCTCCTTATCCCTTAAGTGGGAAAAGATAATATCGCTCATATATTCGGAGGATTACCTCATCATTATATGATGTGACATGTTTTCCATCAACACATCTAATGGATGGGTTTGATAATGGATATAAATAATAAATATTTTATTTATAAAATAATTATACTTTTATATTCATTAAATCATATATACTTGTTTTTATTATCTATTTGTTAGAGGATATGATAATGTCGCTCCTATGTACAGTAGACGTTGTCCTCACAAAGCGAAGTGATTCGTTTTTAATTATCACCTTAACTGGAAGGTAATAATGATAAATTAAACTGATATATGTGGTATAAATGAAATAATATCGATATTAATTAAATATTTATCATTATAAAAGTATAATATATAATTTCACTTCTTACATTTTTACTCTTTGAAAAATGATAATGTTGTTCGTGTACAGGTGGATTACCACCTTACTGAATCGATGTGCCAAAATTAACATCACCACACCTCAAGGATGAGATATATAGGTTTATTTAAGGAATAATATATTATATATAATATTATGATAATTATATTAATATAATCAATTACTTACCTCCTTTCTATAGTAAAAAATTGAAAAATGGAAACGTTACACATGAATATATACTGCCAATAGTCTCCATGAACAAAAAATAATTCATTTATCAACACTGTATTTCATGATTTCCATTAAAAATTATAATTTATGTATATATATGTTAATTATTTCATGATTTTTATTTTAAATATTTTAATATTATGACATATTTGACTATATTTAACCAACCAATGTCATTTTGGCACATATGCCAAATATAGTCAAAACATATAATATAAAACTAATTAAAAATGTAACCATATATACCATTAAAATAAGTTGAATAAAACAAATAATAAACATGATAAATATTCTTATTCAAGTAAATAGTTAATATATGTTTATTTTTTTGGATGATAAAGATCATATGGGATGTGTCAGACACTAGGTAAGTGACTTCGTCTAAATCTCCTTTCATTGAGGCATATTTTAATGTTATTCACCTTTAATATTTTATAAGGTGTATTTTTAGTACCATTACCATGTTATATCATGAATTTATATATTCTCATGGTATTTAATGTTATAATAAATGTTATTATTTCATAGGGATTATGATTCGTATATTTAATATATGATAAGGGGCTTTTCATTTGAAAAATCTCTTTTAATGTTTTCCTTTTAACTATTTTTTTATTCCATGTCATTATTCTTAAAATTATATTATTTTGGACAGGAAACTTTTATAATTGGGTTATTTTTCATTATTTCAAGGTAATTAAAAAAAGTATGATTTGAATGAAATGTGTGACTTTCTTTATAAATGATGAAAAGAACATTCTATTTTAAGGTATACAGTGATAATGAAATTTATTCCACTATAAACATTATTTGATGTTTGGAATCATTTATAAGATTTGATATTTTATTAAAAAAAACCCGCTTTCCATTTAATGGTTATTTTTGTATTGAAAAATGGATTATTCTAATGGAATGATATTTTAATATCTAATTTCTATTAATGGGTGAAGGGAATATTGTATGGGTGTAATGTTAAATTTTTACACATTTATCTGTTAGAATTATGTTATGGTTATTAGAAATTATTTAGGTTTTTGGATGGATATGATATAAACCAAATACATTTTTTATAATTATAAACAGGGATGGGTAGTTATATTATAAATCAAGGATGGGTGATTAATTTATAATCCAAGGATGTGTGGGTGTGTGATATCCTTATAATTCATTATCTATTAATGTTGGGTGTATGGTTTTCCATTTGTAAGAGTCATATTGATAATGATATACAAAGATACCTCTACGATTTATATATTCGTTCTACGGGATTTAATGATTGAATTTTATAAAAATCTTGTTTTTATTTGAAAATTACCTAATAATTTCTCTCAAAAAACATTGATATAAAGCTAATAATTTCATGGGTTTTGATGTTTTCTTCTGACTAATTTTTTTTGTTTCCATTAATGTTTTTTCTCATCCCATTATTTTAAAAGTATTTTCATAGTTTTTAATTATGGGTAAGGAAAATTATGATGTTACGATGAATTTTATGATGAATTTTCACGAAAATAAATCATTTATTATCTTAAAATGCTAATATTGTGGATAAAATTGATACTTATTGGATGTGTCAACTTTGTATTATATGGTTATGTTTTATATGATTTATAGCTTAATTACCATAAACACTAAATTTGAAAAAATTAAGAGAATAAATTATTGACATATAAATCTAGATTATGTATTGTTTAAGGACAAGACCTCATACTAATATTTCACTAGAATGTATTAATTCGTAAGATAAAGGATGTCTCCCAATGAATATTATGTCTTTCTACATGACTCTTTCAATGTTTAGTTCATATTCAACATCCTATTTATGTGTATTATAAATCCATACATAATCAATCCATTAAAATATATATATTAAATGTTTATTATATTTATCGGAAAAACATATTCTATCTCCATCACATCAAATGGAAAATGATATTTTTTCCTATGAAAATGTGTGGACCACCACATCCATAAAGTGATGTGATTTTTCTCCATTTAAAATTTTCATGGATGTTCGTAAGGATATATTTAATGAAAATATATGATATATGCAATATAATTATTATTCTATAATTTTAAATTATTATTTTCCTTTCATTTATTCTCTCCATAAAAAATTTAAAATATAACTAATGCATACGTACAGACTAACATCAATAGTAAGTGATGTAATTAATTTTACATTACATATTTATAATAATAGATATAAAAGATTATATAATGATTAAATATAATAATAATGTAATTATTATTATTTGAGTTATGATTAACTCATATATAAGGAAGATTTAATTCAACCATTTAACTATAACGTTATTGAAAAAAAAAAGACAAGTTTTGAAAAGAATAGTAATTTACATGAAAAACATGTAAATAAATAGGTAACTAAATAATATAATTAAATGATAGATATTATTTTATATATGAATATGTTTCTATAATATATGTATTGTAAATATATATTTATTATACATGAGTCTTGAATGGGAATGAATCAACGTGGGACACATGTAAGGGTTTATATTACAATCTCATTTTTTTAATATTGTCTTTTATAAATTTAAATTTATTTACATTATATGTATCTTATCATATAAACCCCATATATTTTCATCTATACGGTTATTCATATAATTATCATCTAATCGTACCATTTTCATCTCTATGGTAATTAAAATGATCGAGAAATTCTTTATCAAAAGTGAAATAATTTATTCATTAGAAAATATTATTTTTATTTTAGTGAAATGTTATTTAAAATTTCATAAATAATGTAAAATAAATGATACAATAAATAATTAAATCTATTTTAACCTTTTTTTGAATTAAATTTATTATTTTTAAAACTAATTTTATTACATTTTCTCTAGACGTTATTTATGACTTTTAAATAAAGTAATATTTGTTTTAATGTTTACCACATGAAATTATTTTTCATCCTCATGAATAAATTTCTTGGAATATTAAATTATAGGTTTTCATTCTTATAATGAAATATATTATTTTTCTTAATTTACTTGGGATTTCTAGTTTGTTAAGATAACAAAAATGAAGTATTTTCATTTTTTCATTTAAATTCTAGAATACTCCTATAAGGTGTTTTTGATATATATAAACATCAATTAGAGATAGTTATCATTCAATAGGGATATGATATTATGATATAATTCACTATACTATTTTGGATGGTTTATGATGATGCTGATTTATGGATGATTCTATGAAACCCATTTCATTCCCATAGGTTAACTATGTTATGAGGAAATATTTTTGAAACATGGTTATTTTATATGGTTTATTCAATGATGAAATTATAGAATGAAACCCATTTTATTCCCACAATCTATGACATGATGTTATGATACATGATTAATGATCTTGTGGTACAAATATATATATATATTCTGTGACTGGTGGTCCCATAATAATATATCTCACCAATTAATGGGGTAAAGATTGATACCCAAGGAGATAAAATGTATTTTAATTGGGAGTGAACCTAGTTTAGTAAGTGACTTTTTCCATCATGATAGTCTTTTGAGTAACCCTTTTCAATGAATGTTATCAAATATAGAGTGAACCCAGTAGTCTATGGTAGTATTGAAAATGATTTTTGAATATGTAAATTATTTTTATACTTATGTGCATTCCAAAAACAATGTATTATTCTTATGATATTTTCAAATTGACCATTATTGATTGTTGATGAATCTAAAATCTTATAAATTATGTCTTTTATTATGTATAATCTTTATTTAGTGATTTAGGATTAATGACCTTCAAATAATGTGGTATTTATATCATATGTTATGTAATGTTATCAAACCCTTATGATTATTTATAAACATTGATTTACATCTCTTATGATTACAATTACATTGAATATGAGATAACCATTATTATATTTTATCTACCCAGGTTAAAAATAATGTTTTTATGTACGGAATGTCTATGAATTGTAATATGTGAAAAGAAAATTATAAGATATGTTTAAGGTCAATCATGAAATAATGTTATTATGTATCTAGTATCCAAATAAACACGACATTGTCTGGTGCATTTATTATTATAAGATTTATTTACTTTTCATATAAAAAGATATAATATCTTTCTATGAAAATAAAGGTTCTGCCTAGTTTTTATTAGAAAAAAGATTACTTAATTTTGGATATTATGATTAGAAAGCATCAATGACTAACTTTAGGAAAAGGCTAAGTGTCGGATAACATCATACGTATGGTAATTAAAGGAGTGTGGTTTTCATTGAATATGCATACTTTTATGTATAATGAAAAGTGTATATAGTTTCATTACAGATGCACATATGGGTTCTAACTCATAATGGCGATGATTGGGTATCAGCTCGATCATCACGACTTACTGATGAGTGGTATTTTTATTTTACACATGGATATATACTCATAGATGATACACCTTAGTTAATATACATTCATATTATGAACTATTAGGAAAAATTAGATGAAATAGAATATTAAAACCGATGATAAGATATATTGATATGATATGAACGTAAAGTTCCATGGTCTAAAGGAAGGTGCGGGGATTTGGGAAATTATAAGAATGATATTTATAATTATACAGTTCTTTACATTTATTATTGATGTTTAATAATAAAAATATATTTGACGGTTTAGTCAATAGTTGTAACCTAAATGAATCATGTGAAAAATTAATTTTATTTATCATAAAATGACTATCGTTATGAGTAATAAAATTAAATGGGAGTAGGAATGTGAAAACATATAATTATGCCTAATCATATATTTCAACACATGTTTAACAATAATAAATTTTATGAGTTTTATTACATTATCAGACAGATAAAAATTTTTTCAATGGGAATTCAATTAATGAAGATTACAGAGGAATGAATATTAATCTTCAGATATTTCATTATGTTGTGAAGAATTAAACATTGAAATAATTAAAAAAATGTTTTATGTGTGGAAAATAAAGGGATTCAAAAATTTATTTATAAGGAAAATTTAAAATTTTAATATGGTAAATTAATTTGATCATAATGTACAACTAATAGTTCAATGTCATATATTAGGGGGATCTTGGGAATTATCCATGTTAATGCCCAATTTAAGGGGAAAACATGAGATCAAGGAATGGCTTATACTATATCAATCATTGAAGTGGATCATTATGGTTGAGACACAATTATCATCCCCTCCAATGTTTGGGATTTCATGTTAAGGATTATAATAACATTCCCTATACGAATATTATTATTCTTCTATTAGTGAGATTTAAATTAATTTTGAGAAATGTTTTTCTCTCTCAATATAGAACAATTATAAATTTATAGAATAAATAAATTCCAATTGATTTTACAAATAAACTTATCATATTTTATAGTATGAGGATGTTTATGAACATTCAATAAAAATTCATTTCATTGTATTTTTCTAACTAAGTATTAATAAGGGATATTTATTTTAAATTTTTAGATAGAAACTCAACATAAATGTTATAATCTTGTTTAGGAATATGTTGGTATATTTCCAGAATACCTAAGTTGTCTTTGAAAAGTCCATGGAGTTGATTTTTCAATATAACTAGTATTGGGTGTTGAATATATTCAAAATGATACATATATATTATCACTAGTTGAGTTTCTTGAAATGATGAACAAGCTCCACGAGAATCATTATAAAGGATTCAAACACATGAGTGCATCACCATGGGGTATACATATGAGTTTTATAACGAAAAATATGTGTCAATGAATCCTTCCAATAATTTTGGGGAAGATACCTAGATCACTATCAAGAATATGTATAATTTATCCCATATAGGTGAATTGTTTTATCTGCTACAGATAGATCAATACATTTCAAATATTTACCTACATTCCATAAATCATTACTTGATGGTCAAAAGGGAGGATATATGCACGAATACCTTTTTATGAGATATGTTGATTATGAATTTATAGTGATTACATTTGTAATTAGAAACCCCCCAACCTTCCATTATAGATTTAATGAATATCCTTTAGAGATCACCTCAATTAGTTTGTGATAGTACTTATAGATGATTTTATTATATATTCCAAGATCCAGAAAGATCATGAAAATCATTTTATGATTGTATTAAAGGCCTTGATGAAGGGGAACTTGAATTCAAAAAAAATTAAATTGTTCATTTCAACAACAAAATGATTAATTATTATATAATATAATTTTTTTCATGGGTATTTCGGTAGATTATTTTGAGAAATAAGTTATCAATAGATGGCCTAAACCATTAATGGTGACTAGAATACATTATTTTCATGGGTTTCATGGATACAAGAAACACTTTTTGAGATATTTGATAGGGTTTTTAGTCTAATAAATATGTTTCCAAAGATATGATCACAATTCCCTTATATAGGTAAATGATAAGATAATTTCAAGGAATATAATAGAATCTTAGTCAATGCACTAGTTATCACACTACCCTATAGTGGGGAAGGGTTTTTGATCTGTCATGATTCATTAATTAAAAGAATAAGATGCATCTAGATGAGGAATGATATTGTGATATCTTTTTTTGCATGCTAATTGAAAATTCAACACAAATATTAACCAACTCATACATTGGATTTGGTAAAAATAATTCTTTCATTGAAAATATAAAGGCATTATCTTAATGGTGAAAGATTAAATATATATATTGATCATAAAATATATAATTATATATTCACAAAGTAATTGTTAAATATGTTCCAAAAGAGGTGGTTGGAGTTAATTATATATTATGGATAATCAAAACATCACTAACATGGGAAGACAAAAATGGTGGTCAATGATCTAAGTTCGGAATACCATGCTAGTTTTTTCAATATAAATATCGAATAAGAAATAATAATTATGTATTTTTTGAATATAATTCTTGAAATCATGAATAAATGGGATAAATCTTGTCATTCATTGATAAATATTCAACAATCCCTACATTTCATGATTAAGATAAAAAAAGATCTGGAACTATAGAAGAAGGTCAAAATTTCTCTTGAGTTCATAATTGATTATAATGAAATGATATGGTTAGGGAATATAGTATGTTTCCTAGCTATACTAGAATTGCTGATGGAGATATTGGATAAAGATAATAATTCATCATTAATTATTCAGTATATATGTATGATAATTTACAAAGACCTTATGGATTATTTTTTGTGGGATAAAATTAATTGAGATACGAAGTAGTATATATCTTGGTGCATGGTATGTTGGAATTTTTATAAGGAGTTAATCAATTCTAATGGGATTTTAAAACCATTACCATACCTAAATGGAAATGAGAAAAAATAACTATGGATTTCAACATAAGACACCACATGAAATCTAATGGTTATAATTAATTTTGGGCTATACTCAATATCATTATTTGTCATCATATTTCATTTCAATAAGAGAATATTTACCTATTGATCAACTTTACTTGATATACATTATGGAAGTTGAAATGATTCATGGACATCTATCTTATATTATACATCATTGGGATGCAATAATTACATCAATGTTTTAGAGAAGCCTATATCATGACTTGAATTGGGAGATAAAACTTTTCATAGTATATCATTCTTAGATATATAGAAGTATGATTGAATGATTAAAATCCTAGTCAATATTTATAGATAATTTTTTTATATATTTTAAAAGTGCTTGGAATTAATAACTTTCTCTTTTTGACTTTTGATACAAAAATACCTTTCAATCATGAAATTTTATTTCTTCATATGGATCCCTATTTGGTGTTAATAGAGAAAATACAATGTTTTGTGATTAATATGGAGAAATAATTCCATTTGGGAATCATCCAGATAATGAAAGTGCATAGAGATATATATCCATTCAATAACACATCAAGGATTCTCATTGTCATCAAAAAAGTTTTGTTAATAGTTATTAGTGAGATCTACTATTCCATGATGGTCATAAGGTATTCAAATGAATATATCACTAGAATAAGGTTATGATATTTTGGAAAAACTAAATTTTATATACAAGATATATTTTTCCATTATAAATTATTTTTTTTGTCAGGATGATTACTTTTCCCATGTAGCTTTCACTAAATGTTTTCATGTTCACGATGTGTTACCAGTATCTCTCTTGAGGAAGTACAAAACTCATAATTCATATATAAAGAACTATAAGATAATTCAACTATATAATGATAACTCTTATGATGAAAAAATAGAGGATGTTTTAGATTGGGGATATAATGTGTAGCTAAACAAGAACACTCACATGTTCATTGTTTTATGGTGAAATAATAAATTTGGGGATGCTACATGGGAACCATAGGATGAGATGATACAAAAGTAGCCTCATTTTTTATCAGAGTGAAAAAATCGTATAATGATTAATAAATGGATTTAAAAGGTAACACCTAAATATTTTTTATATATTTATATATAAATATATTTTAATTTTTAAATATCTTTCATTGCATGCTTTATCATGTTTAAACGAATCAGGATATACTATTAAAAATGTTTTTAATTGTTGTGATGGTTACCGTATGACCTCTGGATTGGTGGGTGTTAATATAGAAAAATAAATTATGAAACATTATAGTTTACGTAATTTTATAATGAATTAATTTTATTATAACTTTTTAACATATGAAAATAAAATCATTTGAAGGTAAAATTAAAGGTATTTTTAAAATATATATTTGTTGTGTCCAATGATTTTTTATCTTATTAAATTAAATAAATCATTATAGATAAAATATTTCAACAAATGTATAGATTATATATTTATTATAAAAATATGAATGCACATATAATGAATTTTAATTGGTTTTTATTTCGAATAAATATACTTTTACCGTTAAAAATATATATTTTCTAAAAGTATTTTATGTTTGATTTTGCTTGATTATTTTAAATTAATTTCAACCACTTATGATAATTAAATTAGAAAAAATGGAATAAACATTTGGAATAAAAAAATTTAATTTTTTTAATGGGGTTAATTATACTTTGGTCGTAACTAATATAAAATAATTAATAATAGATTAACATAGTTAAGATTATAATAGATTTACATTGGGGTTAAAAAAGAGATATGTGAAAAAATGCATCATAAGATTTCTTAAATATTATTAGATTAATATATTTAAACCTAATATTATCTTAAATTATATTTTTATAAAATTATTTTTTACTTTCAAAAGAATTTATCATTCTTTTATTTAAATCCTGTAAGAAATTGAATGTGTGTCCCTACCCTAACTTATAAAATGAAAACAATTATCCTCCATTATACACACAATTTGAGCCCTCTATCTCATCCAATACCTAACCAAAACCATCATAGGATACATTATTTATTTTGGGAGCTCCTTGTATTACCCTAATACAATTTTATAAATTCTTATGTTTTATTCCAAATGAGGTATCTCAATGAATAGGTAATCATCTTATCCAAAACATTCAATGTTTACATAATCCTATAATTCAATTAAGTATTTTATATTAATTATAACATAATAACTACATTATCAAACATATACATATATTTTATTATGATTTTGGAGAATCAATTTTCTATCTCCATCCCATCTATTTAGAAATGGTAACATTGCTCTGGTGTATGAGTGGACTACCACCACCATGAGGTTATATGATTTTTTCATTTTTTGTTTAGATAGATGGTCATGAGAATAGATTTAAAGAATATATATGATATTTTTTTTATAATTATTATTTATAATAGTATATTATTATTTAACATTATTTCCATATATCCCTTGAAAAGTGAAAATATCACTCATGCATACATACAAACTACTATCACTACGAAGTACTATAATTAATTTTTCTTCATTGAATTAGATAAATTGTATTAAAATTTTATATAATGATTAAATTTGATACTCATGGGATCATTATGATTATATTAATGATGAAACAGTGAAAAATGAATATAGACTATAAAAATTGACCAGATATATACATTGAAATTGACGTGTTAGAACCCAAATGATCATTTTAATGAATAAATTTCTAATAAAAGGGAAAATAAAATTTATAATAGAATGATACATAGAATTTTATTTAGTATTACTGGTTAGGAATATATGTATAATAAATATAGATTTATTAAATTTTTGGATTTATGTATATGAATAAATATCATAATTAAATTAACTAAGAAAATTATTTTATGAAAAAACTAACCTTATTTCCCCTATGGTTAGAAAATCATTTTCTTCGACTATAATGTTATTTAAAAAAATTCATGTATATAATTATAATGAACCAATTATTTATTAATTTAATCTTTAAATATATTTTAATTTATTTTCAATGGTTCTAAAATAAATATTTTTAATGTTTTCTGAACATGTTATTCAAGATATTTAACTAAAACTCTGAAAGGATTCATTGCTTAAAATTTTACTAATTTTTTTTATTTTTAAATAGTCATGATTATTTTTTATTTATAATTTTCTATTACTGGTTTCCCAATTTATTTTGAAAAAAATTCTTTTCTCAATATTCTAGGAATTTTTATTTTTTAAGGATTCTCAAAAAGCGTATTTTCCATATTTTCACCAATATGATCACATACTCTTATTGTGGTATTTTAAATATATTTCAACATAATTTATGTAGTTTTGGAATTGTCTATAGATCTATTATTATGTACCATCAACATTAATTATATTTAAGTGTTATAATAATTACAATTTAAGGATGATTCTATCAAACCTATTTTCCCTATCAGTTAGTTATGTTTTGAGGAAAACAATATGGATCCATCTTCTTTTTTATGGTTAATGCTATGCTGAAATGATTGAATAAAACATGTTTCTATTACATGGGTTATGTTATTATGAATTTTTTAATGTTTTATGATTTTTGGGGAAATTTATATTTGGTTTTATTATGTGGTGGGTGGTACCAAAATTATATCTATATCTATTTAATTATGTCAAAAATGAAATATTAGGAGATAATATACACTATAATGGGGACTGAAACAAGTTAAATTAGGTAATATATCCAACTTGATAGTTATGGGAGAAATCCATAACTAAGGAAAATATGGAATAGTTAGTAAACCCAAGCAACTATGATAGACTTGGCAGTGATCCTTGACTATGGTCATTATTTAATATAATTATGTCTTCTTGGTGTGAATAATTTCACATAAATTATCAAAATGATATTGTGAAATTAGAATGGATGGATTAAAATCAATCAATCTACTAAAATGGTAAATTTCATGGAGCTATAAAGGATCTGTAGAGGATCCACAAAAGATCCAAGATGGAACCCCACATTCTTCATAGTGCACTTTCTATGAAAGTCCCACCTCTACATAGTGCCTCCACATAGAACCTTATATAACACCCCCTTATAAAAAATCAATTTATGATGTGAGTCATGATTTTCAGGGCCCACATAAAAAAATTGATTTATCGGGAAAGGCATCCCTTTTAATCCCATTGCAAATGAAAAATCATTTGTGGGGTGAGGTGTCAACCTTCATGCTACCTTCAATCCAAAATCCTTCATTAGTGGTGTTTTGGTGTTAATATCCATACCCCTATAGAAAACCCCATACATGGATTGATATGTTTGGAGTGAATAATTTATTTGATAGTTAAATTATTATATGAGTTATATGATGTGTGAGAGTAGAGGTAGTTGTTTGAACATGTGATTTCAATAGGTAATAATTTATCGCATATCACAAAGCCAACGAGGGCATAAGAATTGGTCAACATAGCATAAGCAGTGATCTATATATCAAATATTCATTTTAAGACCATCCATTCGCATTGAAATCCCATTTTTAGACCACCATTCCTCTAAATTCTTGCATATAATATCTTTACGGGCCACCCATATTTTTAGAAAACAAAATGGGGTGTGGGGTCCTTCATCACCAATTCCTTTCCACAAAGATGTCATCCTTATCTTGACACCTCCAAAAAAATTCTTCCAATCCCCTTCCTTAGCCTCTCATATGAACTGCTAAAAACCAAATGGTCCCCTTCATGAACCACCAAGACATGAACATTCCAAAATCCACTAGATATTTATTATATATCTGATGTACACATCACTATTCCCTAATGATCATTGAATCCCATAGTAAATGAGGTTTAATTTATAAATTAATTAATAGGTGGATCCTCAAAATTTGTCAAATTATAAATTACCTTATTAATAGGTCTTATATTCTTTTGTATAGTGTACAATGGTTCCTTGGACTTGGAAACTATATATATAGCATGTAGGCTTGTTCTTTACCTCTCTTATATCCATACCAAGTGGAGGAAGGTGTATTTTCAGTAATGGAATCCCTCGTAGAGTAATCCACTAGCCTTTCTTGTAGATTCGTAGCCATATGGGTTTCCATATGTTACTATCTGGGTTATAAAACCAAGAGAGGAGATAGGAACATCAAAGCCCTTTCTTATTCTCTAATCACCCCCACCTTATCCACCAATGGAAGAAGGTGATCGTGGTTTTTCAAATCATTAGATTTTTCTGTCTTATCACACGTAGAATAACTCATGTTATGTTAGAGGATTTTGGTGATCTTATTAATACCAAGATCAACAAAACAAAACTCCAATTCAGTATAAGCCTTAAAACCATGTCCCCAACCTCTCAAAGGGTCACATTCCCTACATGAAAAACCATCCAAGGGCCATATTTCTAATATAAAAACCTTATAACTACTCTAGAGGTGTAATCTCTAAATGATGTTATCTATGTTATATTTTATTCCTTAAAAAATGGGACACATAAGAATACCTACGGTAGTCCAAAACCAACACCCCAAAGTCACCATAATATTCTCTAGGTTGCATCTTTAGTAGGTTCATATCCAACCCAAAGGGCCATATTCCTCTAAGGTCTCAATCATATACACCCTTATTGAAATATATATCTATTAAAATTAATCCCCATCCTACGAGACTACATCCCATAAATTTTATTTTGGGACACTTCCATATAATCCCCCCACCAACCATTGACTCTAAATCTTTCTCCTAGATGTCCTTGAAACATGATGCTGAACTGAATTTCTGGGTACACATAACATAACCTTGAAATGTATTATGTGTCCTTTTAAGTGGAACTGAACAACATGGGTTCTGATTCTCTTCAAAGTGATATGTTGGAATCTCATCTCATGGGACCAATCCATCCATTAAAACAACAACCATTTTCCCAAATGATGTTAAATTCCTGATCACTAAACTGTATGGATTAAAACCTGTATTTTGATGATACACAATACAATAATCCCTAATCCCATTATAAAAGGTTACCATATATGGAAAACCTAGGATACATAAAAACTACTTCATCAATGAAGAAACTCGGATACATAATGATGATTTAAAAAAACACATGCCAAGAAATTTATTAATCATTAAAGGGTCACATGTATGACATTTTTGATTTAAAAATGGTTAATAAAACTGTTCAAATATATAGAAGTCTTCCATAGTAGGAAATAATTCCCCCTAAAAGGGTGGGATGAGTCTGATCTCTCATCATATCATCCAATTCCCTTTCTAAATGCCTCCATAGAGGAATCAATGTGGTATCCTATCTTTGGAATGAAGGTTTTAATCGAATCGAAAGAAGTGAGGGCACATAGAACATTGAAAAATATTGTGAACATGATGTGAATCCTTAACAAAATAGGACCATGATACCCACATGTCATGCATATTCATTTTAATAATAAAATAGGGACCAAAACTTGGATCCAAAATAATAAATTATGTATTTTTTCATTTATAGATACAATACATTGACAGAGTAACTTTTTATACATATCGAATGTATCTAGGAAATTTTACCAAGAACTCCCTTAAGTCCAATACAATGGAATCCTTTCAGCCAATATTGTTTTTTAATCAGATTTCATGTCCTCGTATAGTCATAGGATAGTTTCAGTAAACCAACTCCTCCAATTCCAGGTCTCAAACACACTCATTCTTAGCTACAACCAAAATGGTATCATCTAAAACCCGATGGCAGATCGACTAACAATTCTTCTCATGAATCAACTACATTAATTCCCTCAGGGATGAAAAGTGTTATAGAATCTAATAACATCGGTTTACATGTCAAACATTTTGAAGCATGACATGGGAACATTGGAATAAATTCCACCCATATCTCATAGAGGTTGATCAAGATGTCAATGATGGCCTCATCAAGACAACAAAGGGGTCCCTCAAAAGGGATCCTACTAGAATCCATCTATATAAATGTCATGCTATAAATATTTTTTATAATTATGGGGATATTGATCATGAGAGTCTGACATAGGTCACTCAGGCCCATGAACCCAGGATAGATCCCCAAGGGAAATGACTGGATATCATGGAGCAAGGTTGCATCTATGTTTCCTCTAGAGATTCCAGCAAGACTAATTTGGTGGAAAATCATTGTCTTCCACAAAAACCTTCCCATACTAGTCAAGCCAATTAGAATATTCCAATATAATAGAAGAAGCATCAAAATAAAATTTAGTTGAAAATCTTGAGTAGGAAAACACACCTGGCCACATCCATAAAGCCCGCCAACATTATTTGGCAGCACCCTAAGAAGAAAGATTGAAAATCATAACTATAAAGAGGGGTAAAACCCATTGATATTCCTCCAACATGATTATTTTCAGTAGGTAACAACAATAAATGGAGGACAAGTGAAGGAATACATCACTCCCCAGCTAAAGAATGGGAAAATATTCCTATTTTATTATAATAATTCACTCCTTATATCCTATAAATGGTGGAGGGACAGATGAGTTTTCCTATACCCATTATACATGTTTTCTTAGGCATAATGATACCATCAGTGGTGATTAAGATTTAGGCTCCCAACCCTGACGCCAAATTTCAGGTGACATAGTAGAATAATTTGTGAGTCACCTTAGAGCATATGTATATTCCTTCTCCTTTCTAAAAGATTCTCTACCGTCCCATGATAAATGGATAATAGGATTGGGCCCATATCCTCATTACAAATGTAGTTTGTTGGTCAACTCTAGTGTCTACTCAAAGACATACATATATCCCTACCAAAATTCTCGGAATATGTCTACAAAACTCTAGAAACAATGAACTAACTAATAAATTAGGTTTGTTTACATGAAATTCATCAACCATAGAATCTATATCTAATCACCTAGTGTAATACATCCAAAAAAGCCTCACCATAGAACATTTGGAGTTAAATTTATGGTCCCTGGCCCTAATATACTAAATCAAAGTGTTCTTGCGTACCTCATACATCTATCCATGGAAATTTGAGATCCTACTACTTCATGAAAACATTTCATAGATAGTAAAGAGATTTGTAAAGGTCCTCCCCAAAATTTGGTTACTAGTAATTTCATAGGTCCTACCAAGAAATAATTCTATGAAATCTTAAATAATGTTCATATCCTGGTTGATCTCAAGAGACCATATCCACATGTTTATCATGTTAGCTCTTCATATAGTCAAAATATCAAATAGTAACAAGGTCATCCCCATGATACTGTCCATCATGGAGGTCCCCCCAAGGTTGTGTGATGCATTCTTTCTCCCAATAGTATGACTTCAATCCTTGGCGGTATTCCTCCCCGTTATGGAAGTTTCTACCAAAGTCCCATTCTTATAGACATTTCATTTAGTTAAGAAGGTCCAACCCTTGAAAAATCATCTCTATGAAATCTCTCATACGATGAGTTCCTTTGAAAAATTAGGAAAGTCATACCTAATGCCCTATCATTGACTAGTGATATTATTTTATTACCTAGATGATAGAATAAGGGAACCGTTATTCTATAAACCCTACTTGGATCACTTTTCTTCTAACACAATTTGTTAAATATATTCCTACCTCATTTATTACAAAAATATGGTGGGGAAACATCCATTTTAATTATATTAGTACGAGTAAACTCACAAAATATTCTAGAGAAATATTTCACATGAGGAGACAATTGTAATTGGATAATATTCCTATAATTTTTTGGCCTTTTTTGATTCTCTAATTCAGCAATCGATAGAAATATTTAAAATATTGTGTTCATGATATTAACCTTAACATAAGGAAAACTCTTCATCAATTAAAAATAAATATTTCATTTTGATGAATATCCAAATCGCGTCAAGTTAAAAGAAGGCATGAATCACCAAATTAACATGGAAGCCTTCCTAGATGCACAACACCCAAAATTGGGAAAGATGCAAAGAGACATTCAATGTATGTCTTAACGTGTTAAAACGAATATGTGATATGATCACTAACATACCATCTGGTGTTCATATTAGAGGATGGTGTGAACATGGTGTATTTCATTTCACCTAACTCCCCAAACAGTAGATCCTATCAAATGTGACATCATGTAATGTCATTTACCTAGTAAGGATTCATGAAAAAAACTCCGGTAACCAAATATGGTATTCTCAACAAGAAAATTCCAAAAAAAATATCTCATACACATTGGGGTAGAATGGATAAATCCATTGAAAAACTCTTTCATCGAGCATAAAAAATATCAAGAAATCCTCATAATTAAGTGAAGTTAAGAAACAAAATAACAACTATCACAAATGTTTATAGAGTATATAAATTAGGTGAATTTCATGTCATTCTACAATCCCATTCTAGAAAAACTATCCATAAAATCAGAATAGCAGATGAAGTAATTGTAGTCATGGCAGTGCAAGAGTAACCCCATCCCATAGGCCTTGCATAAATTTTAACAGAACCTTAAATGCCAATAAATCAGACTCAAAACATTGTAAAAGTTTAACATGAGAGCCCCCATCTTATAAGAATGTGTGAAATTTTATCCCAACCTTAGTTAATGTTACACTATTCTTGTTTGGGGGAAGTTCCATAAAATGAATCTTTCCAATTCATCCTTTAATGTGATGTAGTTTCTTCTTCATATACAAATACATTTGAATTATTTGGATGTTCTCTATAGGTTACCCATCACCATAAGACATTAAAAGGATCCATAATAGATATTTTTAGATTCCCTAATGAACATAAATAAAAACAACTTGTTAATCGAACAACCACTAAATGTGATCACATCTCTTTTAGTAGACTATCCTAGAGAAAATTTATCTCCCACAAATCTATGAATGATGAAATGCTCATAATGTAGTTCACATTAGTAAACACCATTGGTAGATTGGATAACACAGAGAAAAATCATGCTAATATGGTAGAACAAGAGGATCATATATCCATTAAAAATATGGTTTACATGGAAATTTACAAAAATTTATTCTTAACAAATAATTAAAAGGATTTCCCAATATTTTTTAATTGCTTTGAATTCTATATTTCCTTATCATTGATGAGAATATGTCAAAGAAAAGGTTAAGCCTATGGTTCAACCCAATTTAATAGCTATGTGTGTTAAACTCCATGAATTTAAGGATATTCTAGTTCAATATGAGATAAAAATGATATAATTGAAGATTCTTAATGGTGAAATACTCATGGGTCATATTCTTTTTTGTTATGTTCTTCCCTTAGATATTCATTTCAAACCTCCGATTGATGGGACATAGAAAGAAGAGCTCACCAGACTAGAAAAAATTGAATCAAAATTAATTCTAAATAAAATAGAAATAAAACCAATCTATATTGAACTAGTGATAATAATATATCAAAATTTTCCCCAGTTTTATAATCAATTATACCAATTTTTGTCAATTTACAACTTTTCGGCTCAATCACAAGTGTTGAAAGGGAATACACATCCAATTCAGCATGTTGTTCCCCCTACTGTAGCCCATGTTCAGTTATCCAATCCAAGAGGAATTATTGGAACTATTGAATCATTAACATCCCAATTCAAGGATATGGTAGTGAAACATGCACCAGTAGAACCAGAAAGAAAACCTCACCCTTAGGGGGTAGATATAACACTTCTCCCACCTATGATTTGAAATCCGGTGTTTCCAACATTATAAAACTCATGAGATCCCGACCATAATCAGATGCATTATGTATCTCATTACATCCCCATGATGATAATATTATTTAAAATATAATCCACTAAACTCATGTTCTTTTTACAAATAATGTTGGTACAAACCTTCATATAGTACATCTGTTTAAATATAGGGTCAATCAAAGGATGGGAAGACCTCCACCGTCAATTTCATTTCCAAACCATCCCAATGATATGAAAAAATAATGATGGACCTCTCAAACTAAAACCATTGGGAAAATATAATATTCTCATATTTAATATATATGTGTAAGTGTTTAAATTACTATATGAATATCTAGTTTTCATAAGAAGATTTGTTGGGTCCCTACATAGAAAACATTCTTGATGAGTTACAAAGACTAGTCATATTAGCCAAGTACACGGGTGAGTCTATAACCTTTTATTGTTTCGTAGATATTGGAAGACTCCATCATGAAAACTAAATCCAAATATGGACTAATATAGGCAGGCTGTTGAATGAGTATATGAAAAGAATAAATTGCAGCTTTCACTCTGAATATCACCTCGACACCAAATCCTACAATTAATCTTGCAACTTATCATGTAGTACACCCTATAAGCTGAGAAAATAAGTAAAAACAACTACTCGGGATGAAAGGAGAGTGTCTAAATAGTCATTGTTTTAAAAAATTAAGAATATAGCCTACTGATTCAAATATGATAAGGTTCCCTACAATTTATTAACTACGTAGAAAAACAACCAACTAACTCTGTAAGAATATAGAATACATGATCTAGTCGTTATTGAAGAACTCCCAAATTATTTCCCCTTTCTCCAAATCTTATGAAATTTCATCTGAGATATATTTTTTTCAAGTATATCCTATAAAATATGGTTGATTATTGATAGGTGAAACATGAAAAACAACCATCATATATAGAATTATTTTTCTCTAATGCACCAGAAGAAGAATGTGAATGTCGGGAAGTCACTAGTAAAAATGCATAGATGTAAATTTATTAGATGAATAAGAAATTAATTAAATGTATTCATTATATTGACATAGTATAGTTGAAACAAAAAACTATTCCTTCATCCACCTCCACTATATATAAGTTTACTCTATTGGAACCACATTCCTCCAAACAGGATCTTCTGTGAAATGGCATGACCATAAGGTAAGGAATAAAATGTAGAAATATGAGACTACACCTATAATAAATGTAGCCTCAAATCAATCAGATTTCATGGTTTCTGTCTCAAGATATTAGGTGCCACCATGCTAAATAGTATAATGGGAACCAACCCTTCAAATAGAATCCCCATCAGATTAATAAGTTACTATCATATCAATTAAATTCATCCACTTAATATATATTTATATATATATTATGTATTAGATGATGAGCGCTATTATTTACATGATCATCCCATTCCAAAATGGTAGGATTTGAATGAAGGCCATAGAGGATGAGGAAACATTGGGAGCCACAACTATGAATAAATATAAAAACCATCTCAATCCCTGCCATATTTTTTCATACATATGAAACCCAAGGGAAACCCCTTCAGTAAGTCCATAGGGGGAAGGAAAATTCCTCCACATATGTGAAAAAAAATTCTAAACACATAATTTTGGAATTATGGTTGATGAGTAGGCAATAATTAGACTAATCATGGAACGTGGCTAGGCCAAGTAATATTGATTCAATAGTATAAAAATTTCCTTTCACATCTACTCAATAAGCTAAATAATATTTCCCAACAACATCACCTCTAAACAATTCCTCCTATGAAATATTCCATTTCACGGATATGTAGACCTTTGACCCAGAATTATGAAATTATAAATAAATTTGCCTTAGTTACAAAAAAACATTCAATTTTAGGTTATCTTATTATACTAAAGGATTTATGGGAATCACTTGTAGAGGATCTTCTATTCTTTGAAGAGTTTAATGTTGATGTTTCATCCCTAAGTTATATCATACTGAAGATGATACTAGATAATTTCATGTAGTTATCTATTTGAATGATGAATATAGAGATAATTTTATACAAGGTTACATCCTTCCCCTTTTTGTATTGAAAAAATTATATGACATGGAAATCCATTGAGATATCATGGAAAATTTCATGGGATTCAACCAAATTCTTGTCAAAACTCTTCTCAATCCAGATATACTGAAGTTTATCTATCCCCTTACACTTTAATTGTTCAAGGGTATGATAAAATTAAATAAAAACTATTGAATCTTTTAATCTTATAACTCAGTTTGGAGATCAAGTGTATGACTCAGGGTTCTTGGATCTCTGACAACAAACATCTTTAAATGTATTTCTAAGAAGGCCCTAGTTTTACCGGTATTTAGTGATCCCTTTCTTAAGTCATCAATTACTCAAATAATTTATAATGGAAATATTGGGACATTACATCATAAAAAATATTATTTTTAATTATGTGAATCTCAATATATTTATGTGGGATTATACTGAAGAGAATGTATGAAAACAAAAATGCATTATTTTTCTCTATTTAACACTCCAAATGGTCTGGAAATAACCTCATATAATCTATTTAGATATCTCAATTAACAATATGTTCCTCCCATCATCCAGGTTGAAGATATCATCTTGGATTTAGAGACGTGGTTACCAGTCATTATGATATTATACATGTTATTTTAACATGATTATATTGAAAAAATAATACATTCCAACATTAGAATACATATATTAGATGGAAATACTCCAACATTATCCTTATATCTATACAAGGGCACTACATTATCCATCAAACATGTGGGATTCATGATATCACTGTTACAAGTTATATCTTGGTACAATAACCTATCACATGAAGTTAATGATTCCCCTTTATCTATCACTCATCCTGAAATTCACATAGAGGAAGAGGCAGTAGGAATATAAAATGAGGAAGAAAATGAACTAAAAGACTCTCCTCCAGAAATTTTAGAAAGTGTTTCAATCACTATCAATGAACTTCGATAGATAAATATGGGCATAGATGATGATTTTTGACCGAAATTGAAAAAATTAGATTTTCTCCTCAGTGAACAAGAAATTTTCATCTATTTTCTAAAAAAATAATAAATTTTTTTATGAAATTATAAATAGATTCTAGTCATATATCTCGATGAGGATACCCATCAACTAGGTCTACTAGAATACCATCATGTCTATAAGAAAGCATCCAGAATGACACATATTACTCATGTTGTATAGGTTTATATAGAAGTTGATAATCTCATTGAAACCAACATCATTCGAAAAGTAAAATACTCAAATTGGTTTACCAACAGAGTCCATATCGAGAAACATATTTGGAAATTCAGGTCTTTCATTAATTTTAGAGTCCTAAAATAGAACTGTCCAAAAGATAACTTACCAGTTCTGATTACTTAACTATTTTTGGATTCCATAGATGGATATAAGTACCATTATTTCATGGATTGATATTTAGGGTACAATAAAATCTAAATGGATCAATGGGATGAATAATCCACCATCTTCATGGACCCCTATGAATAATTTTGAAATTAGGTGATGCCTTTTGGAAAAAGTTAATGCTACTACATATCAATGGATAATGCATCACATCATCAAACCCTTCATGGGTAAAACAAGAGAATATTAAGATGAAGAATTGGTAGTTAAATCACAAAAACTTTTTTATGACATGTCCAATTAGAAAATCATTTTCAAAAAACATTGAAAGAAAATTCTAAAGATGAATCCCCTAAAACGTTTCATCAGTGATACTTCAGTGATATTTATTAGCTTTTTCGTATGACAATGTGGATTCAATGTTGACCCTAAAAATACTAAAGAAATTATGGGTATGTTACTTCCTCATAATCTCAAATAGTTGATAGTATTTGATAGAAACAATTCCTACCTTCTACACATCATAGAAAATCTCAAAAAAATATTTAATATTTACCATGTTAATGAAGAATGGGGTTGTTTTTAAAAGGAATAATGACTACTAAGATTCATTTTATAGCCCTGGGACTTACGTCTTGAGACCACTAGTGTTGATTACACTACTCAATGGAAATCCTCTCATCTGGTATGTGATATCTTTGGAATGATTCATAGCTTCCTTCCTTGCACAAAAAATTATTATGGTAGTGATATAATACTTTACTACCTCATTTTCCCAACAATTGACGTTGAGACTTGGTATTCAGATATCTAGAAGAACATTTTGGAAATTATTTTAACAATTCAAAATTTGATGCATAATGTACAAAACCATAAGATTCATTAGATTTATTGAATGGACCTTCTCAAATATATCCTCAATTGTCCTATGTTAATTAGATGATTGGAACAATGGGTGGTCATTCTCAATCAGTTTGACATCCTCTTCATGCCATAGAAGGAAGTAAAAGGACATGTCTTAGAAATTTTTTGAGAAGAACATATTTATTTGGAAAAATTACTAATGAGTTCCAAACATCCAAATGATGAAATTTTATTATATTAAGAATCAAACTAAGTAATTTAAATTTCCTTTTATTATACATCCCAAATTCTAAACTAAAAAAATATTGAAAGACCCCAATCTCAAAAAGTCTAGCTGGGAATCATTCTTTTTACACTAAAAAACCTAGTTTTACCTTATTATTTTATTCTATCAGAATGATACAAAAAATGAGGCTGAATACCAAGCCCTCAGTACATTATTAGAGAAAAATTTGTAAATATTGGTGACTCATTTTTGAATCTATGGCGATTCAAAGTCGGTAATTATGCTGGTCAATGGATAATGTGCCATAGAGAAACAAGAGATAACCCCCCTTATTAATTTTGTTCGATGGTATATAGAAGAACTCCCCTAAGATTCAATAATAACTCATGACCCATATTTACAAAATGATTAGGATGATACATTAAAAAATGATGATGATGCCTCAGAAGATCCATATTGGGAAGAAAAAATCGTTAGCACAATCCACGACAGAATAGTATTGAAACTCATTCTATTTTGAGATGAAGTGATCAACAATTACAATTATACCCTTCAACCATATGAATTTTCAAATGGATTTAGGAAATACATCCTGAAATATCTACAAAATGGTTCCCTTCTACTATAACAAGTTTGAAAATAAAAGATTCGATAATAGGTTATCAATTTAACTCTCAATTATAGAAAATGTCATCAGAAAGTTCTTTATAAGAGAAGTTTTGATAGAATTATCTTCAAGTGAATTCAAGGAAAGGAGATGATATCCACAATGAAATAATTTCATGTTTTCACTTGTTGTACTCATCATTCAGTAACGAATCCTTTTCACCAAATCAGAAGGCTTGGAAATTGTTGGCTATCAATGAAATGTGGTTTTAAAAAATTTCAAGAAGTTTCATTTCTTCCAATTGAATTCCATCTTCATCCATCATCCCACCTAGTTATTTCATGCATATAAATAATCATATCCATTCACTATAAGGGCGGATGGATTTAATAAGTCCCTACACACCATCAATAACCATTTTTTTCAAGTATATCCTAACTACTAACAAATTCTTATCTAAATGGGAAAAGGTAATACCTCATATAGAAGTCAAAACCAAATGTATCATAAATTTTTTGAAGTCAAACTGTATCACCAGATTTAGTTTCCCTCATACAATACTAAGTGATACCGACACCAAATTATGTTCTTCTAAATTTATGATGTTGTACAAGGAGTACAACATAAAATCCAACCATTCTACTCACTAGCATATAGAAGAAAATGGACAGATATAGGATTTAAAAAAAATTCAATTGAACATTCTTATGAGATTGGTAGATATGGAAAATAAGTCTTATCCTTATAATATTCTTCACATCTTGTTGTCCAACAAAACTATAACATGAAACACATATCAAAACACCATATTCATTGTTTTACAGAATATATGTAGTTCTTCCCATCGAGGAACAATTTCCCTCACATCAGATAAGTATATTTGATGAAATCTTAGATGATGAACAATCAATGAAGCTATTTGATGAGTTAGAGAGGCTCTATGAGAAAAGGTTGTATACGCTAAATCATTTATAAATATAAAATAATCATATAACATAAACCTTTAACAAGAATGTTCTTCTTTTCTCTTTCCTCTATGTAGAGATGGTAATGGTCCTCATAACCTTAATGATATGAGGGAATAATCACCAAATATATGAACCAATGTGGGAGGTTTCTTATGATATACACAATTTCCACTCTAATAGAGATTACTATTTAATCACAGTTGATATGGAATGCAACATTATTCCTACTAATGAAATATTTCTCAATATATATTTTGTGTAATTTTAAAACATGTGTTCCATGTAATAAAAACTAAAACTCTGGGACACTATGGTATGAGTTTTACAACTATAAACTACATAAAGCATGGGACTTATACATAGTGGTAATCCCCAAAACATAAAATATTTTACTCATGAAGTAAATCTGCATGGTTGAAATCCTCAGAGAATGATGTAAAATTGTGTAACATTTTAGTGTATACTTGACTAGATCACAACCATGGGTGATGGTATCCTACCAAACCTTCAATTAAGAATACATTTTATGTTTATTCCCATCCTCATGAGATTTTTAGTGACTAGTAGACATTATATCTCTATACCCAGTGGAAAATTCAGGATAAATCCATCTATTGGATTTAGTGATATCACCCCAAAATGATCCTATGCGCCTACAATTTAAGTTTAATCAATAATCAACATCTTTATAAAATTATGTTAAACATTGAGCATTATGTTGTATATAATTAGGATACCCCATATGAAAAATATGGGATGGAAAAATTATTCATCATGCATGGGTGAAGGTAAACTGTGTAGTTTTCATCCTTGTTTAACAACATAAAACTACAAAAAAACATGTTTGAATAGATCATGATCGTTAATGTTGGTATCCCATCACTCCTCCATTCAAGAACTAAATGTTTCTTGATTCCTAACTCACATGAAATGTAAGGACACCTCAATCTCTAATATTATGTCCATTTGCAACATAAAAATGTCCCAATACTTGTGTACGGGTCAAACCTGTATAAAGAGATTTAATAAAAGAAATATGTGTATTGTGATTCTCATATAAGTGGGATATATACTAACACTCAGAACTGATTTCCTTGGCCCAACTATGATGTAACGAAAATACCACCTCTACTGCATAAAAATAATGATTTATACAAAATAAATTATTGGGGTTCCCTTATTTTAGAGCCCATCATGGAATCAAAAATTCCACCTTCCCTATATATGAGTCAGATCTATGCAGAGAACTTTATTCCCCATAGACTATGTTGTTTCAAATACTCCCTTTATGATTGAACACATTCCTTACAGGCGTTAGACTCCATTTCAAATGGAAACTTCGATCTCCGTAAACATTCTTTGTACATTGTTGATGAAATGAAAGTTTCATGAGCACAATTATATTTAGAATTTTCATAAAATTACACTAATTGGATCTCCATAAGTTGGAATTAAAGGTCATGTTAGCTAGATGAATGTTCATACTCAATATAAACCACTTCTATCTCCAAAGGCCCTTGAAACATCATATGGGAAATTAATTTTTGAACATGATCCTAAATCATTCTTTTTGTACTTTTCCATTTTCATTTCGCCTAATCTATGAGCCCCTAAGATCTTAGTTAAAAATATCGTTCCTCACATCCAAATCATGTTGTAAAATCTGGAAACCATTATGCCCTATATCACTAATTTCTACCATGACATCAACTAACTTTTATCCTTTTTGTATGATGTTAAATTACATGATTTCCAATAACTATGTAAGGCTCGATTATTATACACATAGGACACACAGTTATTCCTAGTCTTACATTCATAGACCCAACCACAAATTTATATCATTTATAAAATTTATTTCACCTTCCATTGGACTACTAGGTGTCTCTTCATGTTGTGTCTATATCTTTCTAGTTGGTAAATCCTTCATTCTAGAACCATCAGTCAATGAATTTTACATTAAACTATAGAAACCAACCGAGAACTACAAAATTCTGGATTTTCACCCCTATGAGATATATAGTGATAAATAGATCTTATACACAGGACCAAAAACCACATAATACAAAAAATACAATTTCATTTCATTTATTTTCATCTGGGTGGTGAAAGAAACCATATTGAATCTTTATTTCTCACATCGAACATAGATCACCTAAGCATATGATTTTTCATAAAATAAATCCCCATATTATTAGGAATGTTAGTTCACATCAAGGAAAAAAAAATCTTTGATACATTACATTAAATGTGACACAAAATTTTCTTTCCTCGGGATGTTAATTTGTATGGTTGGTTTATCATACAATATGTAAATCACAATTTCCTGATAAGACCACTTTACCAGGTATTGGTCTTCCACCACCGATTTGTTCATGAACATCATATGGAGTGAATATTTTTAGAATGGGATACATAATAATTATGGGTTCATGTATCCTTGTATATCCATTTTATAATGTTCTCTAACTCTTCTATGTATGATCTAGATCTCTATAGGAAGATCTAGTGAGAAATCTTACCCCATTTGTGATCCCATATTCAAAAAAAAAATATCCCCCTTCTCACATTAAAATTTGATCAACAATGGAGAGTCTTTATACTATAAAATACCTTTCAAATATGGTATTTGGTCATTCCTTTATTTTTTCAAGAACTACATGTGGTTTAATTCCTATACTCACGTGATACATAATGACTCCTAGACCTAATGTCTCAGGCCTAGCCATGATAAAAACATCAATACATCCCATGTGTATGGATTAGACTTACATAGTAAACACTCATATCTATTCTAGAGATGTTTTGATATAAAATGATCCTTCCATTATCTAGCACATTTCGTACAAAAATAAAATTCTACTTCTAGGAATATATGAATCTCCATAATAACCTCGTGTCCATCGATAATAGAATTAAGGTTTCTTAAGGACACATCTATTTTTACTATGCTTAAAATTAACCTTTTTGGATCGGTATAAGTTTCCCTTAAAAGTCAAATCATCCATAGGTAGGTTATTCCTTGAGATAAACCTCTCCTATCATCATAGATAATGAAAATTTTATTCTTCAAACTTTCTTCGAACATGTTCAATGTATATTACTTGCACCCTTGTCCCACATCTTTTTCAGATTTCGAATCCAGTAGATTATAACTTAAAAGTATACATCTTTATACGTAAAGGATGGTTGATCATTCTCAGTCAGATCATAGAATAATGGGAAATCATTAAAAAATTCAAATTTGTGAGGCCATATGATCAAAAATCAAACATCCCATTGACATGGCATTATAATGTGTGGACCATCACCATGTTATAATCTCATTAAAATGTATGTTCCATGACCTTGTCATAAGGACATGAAACTACATGAAACGCTTCGACTATGTATGACATTGAAATATGAGTAAAGGTCTGCATAGCATGATCGTAAACTATAGAATGTTTAAGCCCTTGTAGTGTGACATTAACCAGCATGAATCATTGTCAATTATATAAGACCTCTTACATTATTGAGGGCTATATCCATGAAAAGGTACCATGTATTGGCTTTGTAGACCCACATTATTCCATTCCCATACCATAATAAAATATAAAAATACCCTTACACTATATATGAAATTGTTCTATAAAGGGGTACCATCATTCCTCATGGATTCATTGGTGAAGGTTATCTGGCCCTAGTCATGACTTTTAATTGAAATAAATCATGAAATCCATTTTAAGTGATGATTCCACCACATGTTCCCTACCAAGAACTATAATTTGGATTTAAATTATTTCCCAAGTAGCCACTTATTTCTCACACTGAGCATGACTAATGTGAGATTAGAGGACATGAAGAGTCATTTTCAGTAGAAATAAACATTACCCAGTGGACCATTTATTGTGACTTATTTCTTTCATATATGATATCTTGGTCCATGTAGAATTATTTTGAATAGAAACCATTGGTTCCCTAGAATAGTAATACCATATTTCATGTGTATGAGTTTAATCTATATAGATGACTCTGAAACTTGTTATCTGAATTATGCACACATTCTATGAATAAAATTCCCTTCTCCCATTGTGAAAGTAAGATCTATGTATAGATTTTTATATTTGAGGATTTGAATCCATTTTTGGGAGAATTAATCTCATAACTATTGGAAAAAGATATTTGACCTAAAACATTAGTATTGATTGGTCCTATAATATAATAGACTACCAAAATAGAACATTTTGATGTTCCCATTACTACAACATATATAGATAAATAAATAGGAATTCAAACACATTTTCCAAATCTAGTATTACTTTTAAAATTTCATGGGAATTTTGGGAAAATGGAATAGACAATTTAGGACATAAAATTTCTATTAGTTTGAAAAAAACTAGTACGAACATCCATATCGTAGACTGTCTCCATGGAATTATCAGGCGATGGGGGGAAATTTAATTAAGTAAATTGAAATTTGACCTTCACTATTCAATATATAAATTAATTTCATAATTGAGGAATTATAATCCTAGTTGAGACTTGTTCCCTACCCATCTTCTACTTCAACTAATGGATGCATTTTTATAATGAAGGTGTTTATTTCTTAACTATTCTGTTTGATGGATTCTAGTAAGATATTGATTTATGATATATCTTTGTTTATTCTAGCCATGCGAGAATAATATTATCACAACTCCATAGTTAGTATAGTATTATAATAATCAAGTTTTTGTTCCTCAATAGTTATGGGATGTATAATAGTATTATATCATTTGAAGATTTTGTAAGAATATTGGAAAGATTAAAATGGATGAGTTTCTATTCAACTTTGTCCAAATTATATAAATATAAGAGAAATTTATGAATTGTGATATGAATATTTCAATAATAAAATCCACCCACATCTAAGACAATTAAAAGTTGACAAATGATATATTTTTCAGTTGACACTAAAAAAACATACCACTCAATGAACAGACTCAAGGATGTAGAAAAGTGAATTAGCACTCTAAAGGGGCTTAAGTCCCTCCATAACATCCCAAAGCTACTCCTCCATGAAGATATCTTCATAGCCATCATGTTTCTGTGAGGCTTCCTCTTTGATAGTCTGTAATTCGTCATGGCCTGGTGAGAGTCCAACGCTAGCTCGCATCACCTCCATCGCATCATCGGCCTCTGCGGCCAGCTCGGTGGTAGCCATTTTAATAGGCCTCTTCATGGCATCTAAACACCCTATGTGATGTTGATACTAGTAGACATATTGTATCCTCTATATGGCATCACTCATCTCTGAGGCGAGTTCTGCAACCCTCACCAACTATGTTTTCCTATAAAAAGATGGCTCACCCCCACCCCACCCCCCGTCCAAATCACTGTGACTCCACCCTTTCAAAATTTGAGCTCCCGTTTCACATAAAACATAATGAAACCCAGATAGATCTTGAATAGTACTTGGACTCTGAAATCCATACCTATATGTATTCTTTCTATCTTCCACTTATGGTGAAAATTCCCTTTGCAAAATCATATGGCCTTCTTAGAGGAAGGGGCCCCTTCAGGGTGCTCGAGGTTTTGTGAAACGCCGAGGCTTCGTGAAGGTCTATCCAATTTAAGAGTCATTTTCTAAGGTGAAGATATCATACACTAAATGTTCCCATTCATGAATAACATGTTCTTCATGAAGACCAACCCCTTTAGGAAGTTATTTTCCTTCAGGATGGTCACCCTCTTCATGAAGCATCCATCAGTCGCAAAACCCATCCTCTTCATGAAGCACTTCTTTCCAAGATCTCATGATTTACACAACTATGTCATGTATGGCTCTCCAAACTCGTGTTAAGTGATTTCAAGGCCCCTTGGGTAGTGATTCATACTTCATTACTTATCCACATGCTTCTTCATATAGACATGCTAATGGTTATTGCTTCCTTACATAGACATGATAATGTGAGCCTCTTAATGGATCTATCCATAACCCCATATACACATGGCATTGTCAGTTCCTTCCCTTCACCAAGGATTAAAGTGTGCTGGTGATGTAAGTCCTAAGGGTGGATAGTGAATCCTCATCATCCAAGCTGCATGACGTTAAAATTTCATGAAAAATAATCCTCAGTACATAACATTAAATTATAGCCTCTCCCTATGCAATATACACATGGTTCCCCACATTAGACATTTTCTATGCCCACTTGTCTCCACAGGAGTGAGATCTTCTTCAAATGGAATGAGATTCTCCTTTCTTGGAATGACATTTGTCCTTGGGGGAGGGAAACCATCTTGCTGTAATCCCCTAACCTTTCTTACGGGAGGTAGCATATTTTCTCCTCGTCTCTTATTCCATGCACAAAGGTCATAGGAGAGATGGGAATAAGGACCGTTGATAACTTATCCCCCTCTATTTGGTATTTCTCTCCATTGGGACTCCATCATGGAGTAGCAACCAATCTCTATCTCCCTAGGCCGGTAAACAAGCATAAGCCTCTATTTCCTCATAGGGATGTAGACCATGCATAAGACTCACACTATTTCTTATAGATGAACCTTTTTCAAAGTGATTATCTGGTCTTTGATGCCTCCTTTTTCTGACACCAAGCATGACTCATCCGGGCTTAGAGTAAGAATTGACCCTGGCATCTTCCCTGGGCTGCATTTGGTGTGTAAGCCCTATACCCCACCCAACTGAACTACATGGACATTGATCTTTGCCCCTTCTCGAAAAGGTGCATATGAAGCCTCCCTGAGGTTCAAGCCCATTATCCATCGGTCCCAACCACTTCACGTAGGTCCCCCTCATCGTGCATTATGTTAAACTGTATACCCTTTCTTGTCCTGCATTATGTTAAATTGTATGCATTTTAACTATGTGGGTTTTGATCCCTATATCCTAGGAAGGGTAAGTAGGAAGCCTCCATGAGGTCCAACCCCAAACACTAGTAATCCTATTTGAACTATGTGGGTTTTTATCCCAGTCACCCAGGGAGGGTATGTAGGAAGGCTCCTTGAGGTTCAACCCTAAACACTGGTAAACTTTTGTGTCCCATTTGTTAGGACCCATATCCTTTGTTTGTCCCTTAGTATCATCATTCTAACTCTTGGGATGCTAAACACGCATAACCCCAACATGTTTTTGTGTAGTTTTATTTTGCATACACCCTGATTCTATTTCCCATCATGATCTATATTGAATTTGATTCCCTTCTATGGGGATAATTATGAATCCTCCTTGTGGTTCAATTCCATCACTCATGTCTCATAATGGTCTCTCCATCGAGCCTATGTGTTTTGGGAATGTCATTCCCTAACTTATAGGTTATAATTCCATCGGGTCCCATACATTAATCCATCTTCATTGGTCACCTCCTCAGGTGTCCCATCACTCTACCGAACTATACGTACTTTGATTCCTTTCAATCGAGGATACATAGGAAGCCTCCCTGAGGTCGAATCTCAACACCCTCATCATCGTCATGTCATTTCCATCCCATTCATCCCATCAACTTCGTTCAACCATCCATCATCTATCCAAATTCCTACCCAGGATGCCACATTTCTATGGGATCATTCCACATCCTCAGGAACCTATCAATGCATAAGCCCCATAAAATCCATAACCATTAAAATAAAAGTTCCCCTCTTGTGATGGGCCGCTATCCATGCGCAGGTCCCTGCATGTATCTTGGTTGTTTTCCTTTTTTTACACCATGATTCATTACCCCTTAGAACTACCTAGGTTATGATCCCTAATGTATAACTAAGGTACATAGGAATCCTCCCTGAGGTTCAACCCTACCAAATGGTAAACCATGGTTTACCCTTTTTTCGGGACCCAATAATCATCGGGTCCGCCCTCATTGGGTGTCTTTATCCACCCATCTAGCAGGATTCTCATGTTCTCCCTCTTGCAGAAGTACCCATCTAATCTAATCCTATTAGTGTTCCGATCAGTTTGATCTATCTCTGCTAGATGTTAAACTCGTGGCATGCCCTGTGTTTACATGGGAAGATAATGAAATCCTTAGGGACATGCATATGTAATATCATTCCCTACCCCCGATATGTGATACCTCGGGATTCCTAACCCCTGAGAATCTCTTTCATAAGGGGAAGAAAAATAGATGAATCAGTGTTTCAACATCCAAAAACACCAGTGATGTCCAATTTGAGTACTCCCCTAATCAAAGGATGTCGCCCAGCCTTGACCGCTTGCAATATCCTGGCATAAGTAGTGTAATTAACTGGCACAGATGAAGATATGGAATTGGGGAAGAGTTTCACAAACAAAATCTTAATCTTTAAGGGAGACTCGGACAAGGCAACAAATTCTGAGGAGGAATCCAAAGAAGGAGAGAAAAAAATCGCATCATCTCATTTAGATAAAAGAGAAAACATCACCGATTAAGCGACGGATACTGCCCACCATTATAAGGCAGGAATGCGAGGCAAAAATAAACGGGTCCCCAAATATGGATGCACACCCCAATGAAAGCATAAAAAATATAAGTGGTGAACTGGACATGAATTTCTCCACCACAATGTGTAGATTAGTAGTGTTTTGAGACATCAGTGGATAATAATGTCACCGGATCCAGCTATCTGGTGCTAGGTCCCACAAAACATATTGTGGGTTTGGCATGAAACTCATAAAAGATTATGACAGTTAAATATTGGGAAACCTGGTTTGCGACGTTGATAGTGTGGATCCTTTTTACCAATCATGGGAGACAGAACATCGTTGGGGAACTAGAAGTCACATTCCTTCTTTCAATGCTAATGGTTGAATCTACCTTCATTGCAGGACCCAAGTTTCCATGTCAGAAAACGGATCCCCACGTACCCACCAACACAAGGGTTGGGGCAACACCAACGCAGAAATCCTGTGAAGCTCCGTCTCTTCTATGAGGACCTCCACATCCACTGCTACTGGGATCCCACACCCCTTCTAACCAATTGAACTTGTTCAGAGGAGAGTGTTCAACGACCTCGTTCAGAAGTATGAGGAATAGGGGATTACCCGAACATAGGATATAGCCTGACAGGACATAGATTCTTCTTCTCCTCATTGTCGTTGTCATCCCCAAGGGCCATGCAGGGAGCCACTTATCCCCACTCTAACCTACACCATTTCAGGAGTCTCTCCATGGAATGCTTTGACGACTCTCTCCCTTAAACCAATGAGGCGAGGGAAGTCCTGTCCAACCCATCTATTATCCTATCTCAGTGGCCGCCAAGGAGGGTTCCCCCCATGCTGCATTAGCACCACCACCTGGTCCCATAGGCTGAGGAGTGGGTGTGTTATAAATCGTCACTCCCTATCCTAGTCTGGTTTACCTGACGCCAACGTCATGTGAAAGCTAAAGAGGATGCCCACCAGGGGACGTCATCATCAATGGACATAGTGGCCCATGCCACCACTGAAGAATACCATCAATTACCCATTTATACTAAAAAGGCGAACTTATACACCCAACCTATATATAGGACCTAACTTCCCCACTTGAAGGTTAGGACGACTCTCTTGGTCACTGACAAAGGTAGTGCCCGTCGCATGCTGACCCACGACAATGACATCCGGCACAGAGGTCCTCTCCCTACCGCCACCAATTAGAGTGCAGGTCCTCCCGCTCCTATGCTCGGCATGAAGGTCCTCCTATGGCACCATCCTTTTGAGTGAATGTCCTCCACACCGCACTGACATCCAACAAAGAGGTTTCTACCGAACCCGTTATCATAAGTATGAATTAATTCCTCCTGTCACAGGTCGACAATGATAATATCCTACTCACCCAGTCAACCATTAATGTGGGGGTCATCCCCATGTTCTTACCATAACTGATGAAGGTCCTCCTCGTCTCAGAATTTAGATAAGTGGAGGTATGCCTCACTTTATTGGCATCCAATGTGGAGGTCTTCCATGTGTTCAGCTTCACCAGTACAAGGACCCCCCCCCCCGTACCCTCAATTCTAATTGAAACAAACATGGAAGTACTACCTATGATCCCACCAACTCCATTGGGGGTCATACCTTCTCCAAAACTGCCCATGTATATTCCCTCTATGCGCAAACTAGTAGACACATATTCCATCCCTGGGTTCCTTTTGACATTTTTCTGGGTGCTCCTCACAACCCGACTCATTGAGGATGAAGTCCTCTCTACCCCCAAACATCAGTTCGTTTGAAGGTCCTCCTCATATCAAAAACCAACCATATCCTGAAGAACCATCATGGGGTAGGAGGGTGGGTCACCGCCGCCAAAGGAAGAATATTGAGATGTTTTAGACCTCGATTAAACTCATCTACTTTCATACTATGTGGCAGTGTGTGATTCAATAATGTAAAAGTCACCTCAATCCACTGTGTCAAGTGAAGGGGTTGGAACAAGGCATATAAGCCTCATCCTTCCAGAAACCGTGTTCCACCAGATCCCCACCTTATTCCAATGATACATCTAGGAGGTGGAATATTTGGCCTCTTTCGAGGTCATGGTCCTGAAATCCTCCATTTCGTTAATAGTATCGTTCTCTTCCTCAACCATATATCTTGAAGTGTTGTTTTGGGGACCAATAGAGGATGAGAAATAGTATGAAGCACTGCCAGTAACTACAACCTCTGCACAGGAAGTTATGGTGTCTATTTTGTCTTACATAGATGTGGTGGTGTGGTCATTTCATTATTCAGAGGACAACCCAATATGCGGTAGTTTTTTCAGATCGCTCATTGTATTCTCCACAAGCTAGTATACCATCTATGTGGTTCAATTCAGGGTCTTTACTAGTCCCTCAGCCACCCCCAGTCGATGAATGGGGCAACCAAGGGCTGGATCCTAAATATGAACTGAGTAGCTTATAGGACACCCTTGCAGTGGACCATTTCCTAGAGATGTTCAAGCCAGTTGCAACCAAAAACATTAGTGCACCATAATTTCTTACCCTGTAGATGTTCATGTGCTTTCTCAAAACCCTCTAGGTTATGCACTTCTTTCTCCATCATCAGCGGTTGGCTTACCCCAAAAGTCAGGAACACATTGAAGATATTGGCCATCAATGTCGCAATGGTCAACTTGGCTACACTATATGTGGCCCAACACACTGAGTCACCCAGTTTCCATCAGACCCTTGAGCAATGATTCATTTAAGGCTTCAAATTTCTACACATTCATATTAAGGAGGCTTACCCCCATGTTCAGATCTATGGTTGGGGGCAGTATGCGGTCCTTCATTTCATTTCTATCTGATTCCATCATGACTTCCCATGCGATATTGAGGATATTCCATTAGGTACAGTCGCAGTTAACATGGCCGAACTATCAAAAGGATATAACAAGATAGATATCCATAAATATAACTTACCCCCAAGGGGTGCCACACCAATTAGATCCATTGGGAAAGGTTAATCTCCAACAAATAAATTTATTGGGCCTTCCTCCACATTTCGAGTTATTATCCCAGAGTCAGAATCCCAATAAGGTCCAAGACCATCTTGGAGTTGTCAAACCCTCTGACTCATCGGGATTAGTAAAAAAGATGGAAGATAACACTAAAAAGTATGTGTTGCGTCAGTAGCTCATCGAGCATAAAAAGATGTTCGATGACCTTCTCGCTGAACATGCTCTGAAATGTCGACCAGACTACGTTAATCCTTGATCGGGGGAGTAGGGGAAGGTACACCCTCCCCCTGGTGAGTTTCCTCTGGGTGACATTGACCATCCTCCCCCTAACACACTTCACCCTCATGGAATGGTGCCTCTCTATGAGGATCCCTTCGCAAATTGGTGGTGCACCGGCCTTCGTGATCCAGCTTCACACCCACCTCTATGGCCCATTTTTGTGATCTGCTGAAGGTTCATTTTTCCCTGAATCCTCAGTGTATTTCTCTCAGAATTCGACCATCTTTTTTCCATTTTCTCCAATTCTGAGGGGGGAAATAATTTGGCTAAGAAAAAATTCATCACGCTCTGTGAACGGACTCAAGGATGAGAAAGAGTGAATCATCACTCCAAAGGGGCCTATGTCCCTCCCAGACATCACAAATGTGCTCCTACATGACGATATTTGAAGTGATGGATCTTTTCTGCAATGTAGCCTCCATGACAGTCTATGTGGCATCATGTCTTGGTGTGAGTCCGATGCAGGCTCGCAGCCCCTCTGCAACATCATTAGCCTCTGTGTCCCACTCCACCGTTGTCATTTTGGTTGGC
This sequence comes from Viscum album, assembly GCA_963277665.1. Classification (NCBI taxonomy): domain Eukaryota; kingdom Viridiplantae; phylum Streptophyta; class Magnoliopsida; order Santalales; family Viscaceae; genus Viscum; species Viscum album. The sequence continues at coordinate 618,598,277 of OY728150.1, read as the reverse complement.
CTCTTCGCAGCGTCTAAATACCCTATTCAAGGTTGATGATATCCAATGGAGTGGTTCATCAACACAACTTCACTCACCTCTATGACGGGTTCTGTGACCCTCAATAACTCTGGTTTCCAATAAATAAAAGTCGCACCCCCTTCCAAACCAGTATAACTTTTCCCTTTCAACTTTTGGGATCCTGTTTCTCACAGTCCTTCGTGAACCCCTTAGATAAATCACAAAAGGTACTTGGCCTATACAATCTGTACCTCTATGTGTTCTTTCTAGCCTCATACTATGGTGGAGATTCCCTTTGCAAAGGCACATTACCTTCGTAGAGGAAGGAGCCCCTGCGGGGTTGTCGAGATTTTATGAAGCGTAGAGCCTTCCTGAAGATCTCTCCAATTTAAGAGTCATTTTCCAAGGCGAATCTCTACTCCATTAAAGGTTCTCAATCACAAAGACCTTATTCTTCTTGAATCCCATCCTATTCATGTATTCCTTTTCCTTTGCGAGGGCCATCACCTTGGCAAAGAATCCATCCTTCATGAAACACATCCTCTTCGCGAAACAGTTATTTCCCAGATCTCATGCTTTATACACACATTTCTTGTATATCACTCAAGTCTCACGGGAAGTTATTTCAAGCTCCCTTGGGTGGTGATTCATATTAAATTAGTTTTCCCCATGCTTCTTTGCATAGGCATGCGAAGAGTTGTTATTTTTTCGCATAGCCATGCTAATGTGAGCCCCTCAATAGATTACAAGATAACCACATATCCACACAACATTTACAGTTCCTTCCCTTCCCCAAGGGTTAATGCATGATGTTTATGTAAGTCCTACGGGTGGGGATTGAATCCTCATCATCTAAGTTTCAAGAAATTACACTAGAACGAACCATCTTCCTCATCAAATGACGTTAAATTGTAGCATCTCCCCTTGCAATATACATGGGGTTCCTATACTAGGACATATTCCATGCCCACTGGTCTCCATGGGAGTGAGATCTTCATCACATAGATGAAGATCCTCCTTGAATAGAATGAAATCTGTCCACAGGGGAGGGAATCCATCTTGGTGAACTCCACTGGCCTTTCTTGGGGGAGGTAGCATCCTTTCTCCTCCTCTCTTATTCCATACCCAAATGCCAGAGGATAGATGGGAATAGGGACCGTTGATACCCCATCCCACTCCCTTGGGGATTTATCGCCATTGGTCCTCTATCATGTAGTAAGTCCCAATCTCCATTTCCCTGGTCCTCTAACCATGCGTAAGCCTCTGTTTCTACTTTGGCCCACAAACCACACGTAAGCCCCACTCTATTCCTCACGAATGTTCCATTCATGACATGATCATTAGGTCTTTGTGGCCCCTTGTGTCCCACACAAAACATTACTCACATGGTCTTAGTGTAAGCATCAACCATGGAATCTTTTCTAGGACACATTTGGTGTGTAAGACTCATTCCCCACCCAACCGAACTATGTGGACTTTGATCTTTACCCCTTCTTGTCAAAATACGTAGGAAGCCTCTTAAAAGTTCAAGATTGTCATCCATCTGTCCCAACCACTTCACGAAGGTCCACACTCATCCTACATGATGTAAATATGTAGGCCCCTTCTAGTCATACAATATGTTAAACCGTATTCTTTCAGACTACATGGGTTTTGATCCCTATCTCCAAGGAATGGTATGTATGAATCATCCTTGATCTCCAACCCCAAAAACTGGTAAACCTCTTCGAACTACATGGGTATTGATCCCTATCTCCTAAGTAGGGTATGTAAGAAACCTTTTTGAGGTTCAACCCAAACCCGGGTAAACATTGGGTTCCGGTAACACCTGATACTTTTATGAGAAATATTTTGTTTTTATGTTAAATAAATCATCAAAGAAATCTTTCGCTACACGCAATCACGACCTTCCTTGATAGCGTGTGTATTACGCAATATAGAGTTCCACTAAACAACGATATATTATTATAATATTATAAACTAGCCGTTATGAATAGTATTAACTGAATTTTAAATTTTACAACATTATTATTCATCTTACACATTTTCTAGAACATGGTAAGAGAACAAAATAAATTTTTTTTGAGTAAAAAAAGTATTTATCAAAAAATGCAGTTTTTCCACCTTGTGATGCCACACCCACATTAAATCTAATTTTTAACACGTTTATAAGTTCAATTTGACAAAATAAAATTCTTCTTTTGAATCAGGATATAAAAATTTACTTTGGATAAATTTTTGATATTTTTCTGAAAACTTTCATATTTTGATGAATAGTAAAAATATGTTAATTTTTAATTAAAAACAACTTTTTTCATTGAGATAATTTATATGGTTAAATTATAATATTAACTGGTTTTAAAGTATATATAGAATACATTTTTACCATTTAATATAATGTATGCCATTAGCATTAATTTCACGTTGAATTCCTAGGTAAAAACGTTTCAATCTTTGGCAATGTTTTAACTTCTAAAACCCATTTTCTTAACAACAATATTTATTTTAAATTAATTACTGCAACTTATATGTTTTGAATTTTTAAAAATGGATTCCATATTCAGAATCAGTGGGTCCAAATTATGTTAATGGCCTACTTTTTATTTTTTGGGCATTATGAATAGTAACCACGGTAAATTTTATTTACCATAGTTAAAGGTAAATCGGGTAATTAAGGGTAAATATAAGATTATAAAATTACTCTAACACCTTCCAAAATCCTATTGGATCACTAAAAGTCGACCCATATCACCTAAGGGTCGGATTAGATTCATTTAATAGAATTTTGTCCATGAAAATAATTTAATTATTATTAAAACCAAAGAATGTGACAACATGTCACTTTCTTAAATCTTATAAGTATAATAATTTTAATTTGATGATAAACTTAATGAAACATCAAACATGAATAGTCTCCAGAAATCTAATACAATTATCTACATTATAGAAATTTATTTAGAATTTTTAGGGATTAAATTATTATCATTAATTATGACACAATAGTGATGTTGAAATTATTTTATTAATTAAAATATCAAATAAATGGTTTTCAAAATATTAAAATGATTATTATATGCACTATTTAATGTGCTCCACTAATTTTATAGATACATATGACATTTTATTAATCTATTAAAACTTTTAGTTCGAACATATCCTCGGTTTATATTTTATTTAAATTCAAATAAATGATTTGTGTCAAAATTGACACTATTGTTATTTTATAAAAATAACATATTATAAAATTGTTTAAAAATAACACAAATATTTAAAAATTATAAATTAAATTTTATATGGTCTAAAATGTCATAAAGTGTCAAATTATGGAAAATTCACTACACATATGTAATTATTAATAATAATTTTAAATTTAGAATATTATTACCACAAATAAAATTAAATTGATAAATAAGGATAAATCAAGTTGATAATGTTTAATATAAATTCCTAACATGTCTAAATTTTATTGGTTGATGATATTACAACCCTATATCATCTAATCTTCGGATATGAGTCATTTTTGGAGGTTTTTAAGAGGGGTTTGATTTATTATAAATTAATATTTTTAAGATTTCCAAAGGTGCCCCTCTCATCCCTTATAAAAGGGAACCTCCTCCCTCTCATCATCACACCACTTTGAGCCTTAAAGCTCGGACAACCCCTGTCAATATCTCCTCTCCACTTCCCTATAATCATCCTAGAGACCAACCCTAGTGCCCTAAGAGAAGTTTAAGAAGAGGCGCGTCAAAAAGAGGTAATATCCATTACCGATCCTTTCCAAATTCTTTCTTCTTCAACTTCTTTTTCTTTTGTTGTTGCATTATGAAGTAATAACATCAGTATCACTCATATACTTATATGTTATTATAAGTATGAAACAACCCTATTTCAACATCTATCCATCCTACGGAAAACGAAATCACCGCGCGTGCGTACGTACGGAATACCGTCTCCACAGCGTACTGTAATCTATTTTCCCCCACCACCTTACTTGGATGGGTATAATGGTGTAAATAATTACTATATATGATTATTGTAAAGTGATATTGATTCTGAAATAGTATACATACACTCCAATACAATTACACGATCATGGGAACGATATCATCGCTCGTGCGTACGTACAGAATACCCTCTCCACGATGTGATGCGATTCGTTCTACATGATCTTCATTGAATAATGATTATATAAATGAATTGAATGAATAAATATGATATATAGTACATTAATACCATTCTGGATATGATGTATCTATAACATAAAGAGAAGAATAAGATTTTATTCGACAAAACATGCATAAGAACAAAAAGTTATAAACACCCGAATAAAAAGTATAAATGAAATATTACAACTAAGAATCTAAGAATAGGACCATATATGATATAATAACAATATTTATGATTCTTGAATAAGTCAATAACATTATTTAAATCATTATACAGGAGGTTCGGACACTTATGAGGCAAATCGGACCTAAGGTAAGGGAAATATCACAATCTCATTTTTATCCGAGATTGTTTATACTTTGGTATTTACTGGGGTGTATTTTATCATCCACATCCATGTTTCCTCAATATGTAATATTATTTCCATCCACCTATAATTGTTTAAATCCATTTTTACCCTTTGGTGAGTTATAGTAAAAGATATGAAAGGATTCTTTTGTCATTTTTCGTATGAGGTACTTTTTGACTTTTCCGACAAAAGTACGAGAAGAATATTTTTTTAACTTATACGGAATGAATGGATTTTTAAAACATTATTTCCAAGAAGCTTCCTTTACAATTTTTCAAGTTTATTTTTAATCAACTTCTTTTAGTTTAAAATTATAAGACATGTTAAGAACGGAAAATGTTTTTGAAGTAGAAAGAATATTTTCCTCATGAATAGAGTTCAAGTGTTTTATCAAAATGATTTTCCATCTAAGATAATATAGGGTTTTGTTTCTATCCATATTATTTTATTGATTTGATTGTTTTGTGATGGAAATATTTCTATGAATTCCTTTATCTTATATGAATTGTTTTTTGAAGTCATGATGTTTAAGATTCCCATTTTTATTACATGGGTTATGCTATGTTGTATGGTTTATGATTTTGTGGCACACATAAGAATGGTATCATTATGAGATGGGTGGGACCTATATCTCTCCCCAATTCATTTGGTAAAGATTTTATATCTCATGAGATAGACATGGCTGGAACGGCAGGTTAAACCGGTTCAGTGAAATAGGACTGAAACGAGGAGTGAACTCAGTTCAGAAATGGACTTTGTCCACTAAGATAGTCTTGGAAATGAGTCTTGACTAATAAGAAATGATTCTCTATGATTATGTGTGTATTCCACAAAGTTTCATGTTTCAAGTTATAATTATTGGGATTACATTTCACTACTATGATTTATCCCATGTTATGAAATTATGCTCTCTTTTGCAGGTTAAGATTTCCAAAATGTTATGTTCTTATGAATATGATGTGATTGATATTTCTTTTGATTACCCTTACTGAGCATTTGAGCTCACCCTTTTGTATGGTTTCTTTCCCCAGGTCAGGAAGAAGCTTATTAAGTAAGATATGCGAAAAGGGACTATAGATATGATGAAATAAATGGGAGACAGTGTAGACGCTTTATGAACCAGTTGTTTATGTTTCCCAGTTTCTAAAGACACTATACCTATACGGTCGTTTCCTGGTTTTGTTATGTGTTGTAATAAGTGTGCTTTAATTTTGAAGTAATAACAATATATGTAAAGTATGGGTCGTTATAGTTGGTATCACAGGAAAGGTATAGTCAACCTTTGGAAACTAGGATGTGAAAGCCTTAGTAAGAATCCTAAGGATAAGTCTAAGCATAGAACACAATCTTAGTGTTTTAGAAATGGCCATGAACAACCTATTATAAGACCATAAGTGTGAAATTTTATTCTTGATTATGTGGTTTTCCTATAATATTTTGTGTTTCTCACACTATTCTTCTTGGTTTTAGTCAATGGATGGAACCCGAAGGAGCCGTGTTAATGCGGAATGCGATGGGCAATGCAATGATTGTCCCCCTGAGCAACCAAAAGTTATGGGAGCTGGAATGAAAAATCTTGTAGCCATGCTCACGCAACATTCTCAAGCTATGAATCATGCAGGACTTCCAAACGAGCAAAGGAAGGAGAAATATTCTGTTGAATCCTTCATGAGGCAGCGTCCACCTTCATTTAGCGGGTCTACCGATCCATTAGTTGCTAAACAATTGATTAGTACTACTGAAAAGATATTTTCAGTTCTTCAATGTTCTAAACATGATAAATTCATCCTAGCAGTGTATCGTTTTGAAGGAGATGTTGATCAATGGTGGAATCTTGTTAAGAATACGAGGAAAAGGGATGAAATTGAGTCCATGGAATGGGACGAGTTGAAGAACTTTTTTTTAATAAGTACTTCCCTAGTATTCTCCGAACAAAGATGGAGAAAGAGTTTCTTAAATTAAAGCAAAAGGATGATGAATCTGTTGGTACCTAAGAAGCAAATTATACAAGACTTGCAAGGTACGATTCTGGTATTATTATCCAACCTAAGAGTAAGATTGATCGATTCTTTAGTGGCTTAAAACCAAGTCATCAAAGGGCGTTAGCCATAAGGGACTTCAATAGCTATGAGGAAATTGTTCGATGTGCTCTGAAAGTCGAGATGGAGATTGGAGTAACCAATCAGTCATATGGGTTTTATAAGAAGAGGAAAATGGAATTCAAAGGAAAATCTAAAGAGAACACTGAAAAGAAGATGAGCTTTCCCTTATGCTCAAAGTGTGGAAAGAAACATGGAGGGAGTTGTCTTAAAGGGACAAGTAAATGTTTCAAATGTGGAAAGGAAGGTCATCGGGCATTTGAATGCCGCAATGATGGGAAGAAGATGTCTAATGATGCAAACAAATGAAGGGATACACAGAATGAACCTAATACACTTCAATGTTTCAAGTTCTAGGATATGGGGCATTATGCCAATCAATGCCCAAATCCAAGGGTTGATGATGATGGTCGACGTCAACAAACTCTTAAGGCTAAAGTCAAAGGAAAGTCCCATGGAATTTATATCAGCGATGTGGAGTACGATAATGATGTGGTGAAAGGTACACTTACCATAAACTCTAAAGTAGAAAATGTTTTATTTGATTCTGGATCCACCTACTCCTTTATTTCTGAAGAATTTTCTAAGGATATCACTGTATTACCTCAACAATTAGATGTTGAGTTAGCTGTGACAACCCCTAATGGCACAACAGTCGCATCAAAGTTTATAATTATTCTCCGATTGAAGTTTGTGGGAAAGTGCTTCCTACAAATCTTGTGATCCTTACTATAGTGGAATCTAATGTGATTCTTGGCATGGATTGGATTTCTTTATATGGAGCTCGTATCAATTGCCAAAGAAGGGAAGTCACATTTTATATTCCAGATCAATCTATGATCGTCTATCGATGCAAGGATGAACCTAACCTTCCAGTGGAAATTTATTCCATCTTATGGGTCTTGATTCCACTTAATGAAGGTTATTTATCCCAAATGGTTGGTGAGAAACTCACAATTAAGAATATTCCCATTGTACGGGAGTTTGATGATATCTTTCCGGAGGAATTGTCGGGTCTTCCACCAAATTGTGAAGTTGAGTTTTCAATAGAACTCGTACCGCGTGCTTTTCCTATTTCAAAGACACCTTATAGAATGGCCCCAATTGAGTTACAAGAATTGAAGAAGAAACTCCAAGAGAATCTTGATAAAGGATTCATACGCCCTAGTGCGTCACCTTGGGGAGCACCTGTTCTGTTTGTTAAGAAGAAAGATGGATCAATGAGACTCTTCATTGATTATCGAGAACTTAACAAGATCACTATCAAGAACAAATATACTCTCCCATGCATTGATGACTTATTTGACCAACTGCGAGGAGCTCAATACTTTTCTAATATTGATCTTCATTCAGGGTATCACCAATTAAGGGTCAAAAGGGAGGATATACCAAAGACGGCATTCCTTACATGGTATGGACACTATGAATTTATAGTGATTCCATTTGGTCTTACTAATGCCCCTGCTATCTTCATGGATCTGATGAATAGAGTCTTTAGAGACTATCTTGATCAGTTTGTGGTAGTTTTTATAGATGATATTCTTGTATATTCAAAGTTCAAGGGAGAACATGAAGATCACTTGAGAATTATACTGAAGACCCTGAGAAAGGTGAAGCTTTATTATAAATTTACCAAGTGTGAATTTTGGCTTCAAAGAGTTTCATTTTTGGGTCACATAATCTCAAAAGAGGGGATATCTGTGGATCTAGAAAAAACAGAGGTTATCGAAAGATGGTCGAGACCAACAACAGTAACTGAGATCCGAAGTTTTCTTGGATTGGCTGGATATTATCGACATTTAGTGAAATATTTTTCACGATTATCTAATCCACTCACCAAGTTGACTCGGAAAGGATTCAAGTTTGTCTGGACGGAGGAATGTGAAGATAATTTCAAGGAGTTGAAGAGAAGGTTATCCAGGGCACCTGTGCTCACACTGACTTGTAGTGGAGAAAGGTTTGTGATCTACAGTAAAGAATCCAAGAAGGGATTGGGGTGTGTTCTTATGAAAAATGATATGGTGATAGCTTATGCCTCATTATAGTTGAAAATCCATGAGAAAAATTACCCAACTCATGATTTGGAGTTAGCTGTGGTAATCTTTGCATTAAAGATCTGAAGGCATTACCTTTATGGTGAAAGGTGTGACATTTATACTGATCATAAAAGTTTAAAGTATATTTTCACACAAAAGGAGCTGAATATGCACCAAAGAAGATGGTTAGAGCTGATTAAGGATTACGACTTCTCAATTAATTACCACCCTGGGAAAGCAAACATGGTGGCAGATGCATTAAGTCGACAAGACCATGCCAGTTTATCCATGATAAGGATCACAAAAGATCCAATATTTATGGATTTACAAAGGATGGATCTTGGAATTATAATGGAAGAGGGAAAATCCTATCTTTCTCAAATGAATGTTCAACCATCTATACATGTGAAGATTAAAGAGGCATAGAAAGAAGATGTCGAGTTACAAAAGAAGGTGAGAAATGTTCCTGAATTGAACCTTGATTGTGATGGGATAATAAAGTTCAGGAATCGGGTTTATGTTCCTCCCATCCCCGAAGTAAAGAAGGAGCTACTGGATGAGGCTCATAGTTCTTCATTATCTATTCATCCTGGAAGCACGAAGATGTATAGGGACCTGAAAGAGTACTTCTGGTGGGATGGAATGAAAAGAGATGTTGCTGAATATATCTCTCGATGCTTGGTTTGTCAGCAAGTTAAAGCTGAGATACAGAAGTATAAGGGGATGTTACAACCATTACCCATACCCGAATGGAAATGAGAAAACATCACTATGGACTTTGTCACAGGACTTCCTAAAACATCCAAAGGCAATAATGCTATCTGGGTCATAGTTGATCGTCTTACAAAGTCTTCACACATCATTGCTATTAGAGAGGATTTCTCTCTGGATCAGCTTTCCAGGATATATGTAAAGGAAGTGGTAAGACTGCATGGAGTGCCACTTTCTATTATATTTGATCGGGATCCGAGATTTACCTCGATGTTCTGGCGAAGTCTTCAGCGTACTCTGGATACAGAGTTGAGTTTCAGCACTGCTTATCATCCTCAAACAGACGGTCAGTCTGAGAGAACAATTCAAACTCTAGAAGATATGTTGAGAGCTTGCTCTATGGATTTCAAGGGTGGTTGGGATCAACACCTACCTTTGGTGGAATTTTCTTATAATAATAGCTTTCACTCCAGTATTCAGATGGCTCCTTATAAAGCCCTCTATGGAAAGAAATGTAGGACTCTAACTTGTTGGGATGAATTTGGGGAAAGAAATCTATTAGGACCTGATCTCGTTGATGAAATGGCAGAGAAGGTCAAATCTATTCAACAACACATAAGAGAAGCTCAGAATCGATAGAAAAGTTATGCTGACAACCGAAGAAAAGACCTAGAGTTTGAAGTGGGTGATAATGAATATATCCCTGGAAGAGGGTCATGAGATTTAGAAAGAAGGGGAAGTTGAGCCCTAGATATATCGGTCCTTTCGAAATACTGTATTGTTTTGGGAAGGTAGCTTACCGATTGGCGCTTCCACTGAATCTCTCTCAAGTTCACGATGTGTTCCATGTATCTCTCCTGAGAAAGTACATACCTGATCCTTCACATGTACTCAGCTCAGAATTTGTACCGCTGGAGCAAGATCTTTCTTATGAAGAACAACTGATATAGATTCTAGATCGTAGCGAAACATTCCTATGAAACAAGAACACTCGCTTGGTGAAAGTTTTATGGAGGAACCACCAATTAGAAGAAGCTACATGGGAGCTTGAGGATATGATGAGGGAGAGATATCCTCATCTGTTTGTTACAAAGTGACGAATTTAGAGGGAGAAATTAATTTTAAGGGGGGTAGAATGTAACACCCGAGACTTTTATGAGAAATATTTTGTTTTTTTGTTATATAAATCATCAAAGGAATCATTCGCTACACGCAATCGCGACCTTCCTCGATAGCATGTGTAGTACGCAATACCGAGTTCCACTAAACAACGATATATTATTATAATATAATAAACTAGCCGTTATGAATAGTATTAACTGAATTTTAAATTTTAAAACATTATTATTCATCTTATACATTTTCTAGAACATGGTAAGAGAACAAAATAAATTCTTTTTGGGTAAAAAAAGTCTTTATCAAAAAATGCAGTTTGCCGCCTTTTGATGGCGCACCCACATTAAATCTAGTTTTTAACACGTTTATAAGTTCAATTTGACAAAATAAAATCTTATTTTGAATCAGGATATAAAAATTTACTTTGGATAAATTTTTGATATTTTTCTGAAAACTTTCATATTTTGATGAATAGTAAAAATACGCTAATTTTTAATTAAAAACAACATTTTTCATTGAGATAATTTATATGGTTAAATTATAATATTGAATGGTTTTAAAGTATAGATAAAATATATTTTTACCATTTAATATAATGTATGTCATAAGCATTAATTTCACGTTGAATTCATAGGTAAAAACTTTTCAATCTTTGGCAATGTTTTAACTTCTAAAACCCATTTTCTTAACAACGAGATTTATTTTAAATTAATTACTGTAATTTATATGTTTTGAATTTTTAAAAATGGATTCCATATTCAGAATCAGTGGGTCCAAATTATGTTAATAGTATACTTTTTACTTTTCGGGCATTATGAATAGTAACCACGGTAAATTTTATTTACCATAATTAAAGGTAAATCGGGTAATTAAGGGTAAATATAATATTATAAAATTACCCTAACACCTGAAAAAATATAATTGGATGAATATAAGTCTACCCATATCACCTTAGGGCCAGATTAGATTCATTTAATAGACTTTTGTCCATGAAAATAATTTAATTATTATTAAAACCAAATAATGTGACAACATGTAACTTTATTAAATCTTATAAGTATAATAATTTTAATTTGTTGATAAACTTAATTAAACTTAAAAAATGAATAGTCTCCAGAAATATAATAAAATTATCTACATCATAGGAATTTATTTAGAATTTTTAGGGATTAAATAATTATCATTAAATACGACACAATAGTGATGTTGAAATTATTTTATTAATTAAAATATCAAATAAATGGTTTTACAAATATTAAAATGATAATTATATTCACTATTTAATGTGATCCACTAATTTTATAGATACATATGACATTTTATTAGTCCATTAATGCTTTTATTTCGAACATATCCTCTGTATATATTTTATTTAAATTCAAATAAATGAATAGTTTCAAAATTGACACTATTGTTATTTTATAAAAATAACATATTATAAAACTGTTTAAAAATCCCAAAAATATTTAAAAATTATAAATTAAATTTGATGTGGTCGACAATGTCATAAAGTGTCAAATTATGGAAAATTCACAACACATATGTAATTATTAATAATAATTTAAAATTTGGAATATTATTACCACAAATAAGATTAAATTGATAAATAAGGATAAATCAAGTTGATAATGTTTAAAATAAATTCCGAACATGTCTAAATATTATTGGATGATGATATTACAACCCTATCTGATCTAATATTCAGATATGAGTCATTTTTGGATGTTTTTAAGTGGGGTTAGATTTGTTATAAATTAATATTTTTAAGATTTCCAAAGGTGCCCGTCTCATCCCTTATAAAAGGGCACCTCCTCCCTCTCATCCTCACACCACTTTGAGCCTTCAAGCTCGGACAACCCCTGCCAATATCTCCTCTCCACTTCCCTAGAATCATCCTAGAGACCAACCCTAGTGCCCTAAGAGGAGGTTAAGAAGAGGCGTGTCAAAAAGAGGTAATACCCATTACCAATCCTTTCCAAATTCGTTCTTTTTCAACTTCTTCTTATTTAGTTGTTTCATAATGAAGTAATAACATTAGTATCACTCATATACTGATATTTTATTATAAGTATGAAACAACCCTATTTTAACATCTATCTATCCTATGGAAAACGAAATCACCGTGCGTGCATACGTACGAAATACCGTCTCCACGCCGTGGTGTAATCTATTTTCCCCCGCCACCTTACTTGGATGGGTATAATGGTGTAAATAATTACTATATATGATTATTGTAAAGTGATATTGATTCTGAAATAGTATACATAAATTCCAACACAATTCCACGATCATGGGAACGATATCATCGCTCGTGCGTACGTATGGAATACAGTCTCCACGATGTGATGCGATTCGTTCTACATGATCTTCATTGCATAATGATTATATAAATGAATTGAATGAATAAATATGATATATAGTACATTAATAACATTATATAAATTATGTATCTATAACCTAATGAAAAGAATATGAATTTATTCGCCAAAACACGCATAAGAACAAAAAGTTATAAACACCCGAATAACAAGTAGCAATGAAATATTACTACTAAGAAGATAAGAATATGACCATATATGATATCATAACAATAATTATGATTCTGGAATAAGTCAATAACATTATTTAAATCATTATACAGGAGGTTCAGACACTGACGCGGCAAATCAGACCTAAGGTAAGGGAAATATCACAATCTCATTTTTATCCGAGATTGTTTATACTTTGGTATTTACTGGGGTGTATTTTACCATCCACATACATGTTTCCTCAATATGTAATATTATTTCCATCCACCTACAATTTTTTAAATCCATTTTTACCCTTTGGTGAGTTTATAGTAAAATATATGAAAAAAATCTTTTGTCGTTTTTCGTACGAGGTACTTTTTGACTTTTTCGACAAAAGTACGAGAAGAATATTATTTTTTAACATATACAACATGAATGGATTTTTAAAACATTATTTCCAAGAAGCTTCCTTTACATGTTTTCAAGTTTATTTTTAATCTACTTCTTTTAGTTTAAAATTGTAAGACATGTTAAGAAAGGAAAATGTTTTGGAAGTAGAAAGTATATTTTCCTCAAGAATGGAGTTCAAGTGTTTTATCAAAATTATTTTCCATCTAAGATAATATAGGGTCTTGTTTCTATCCCTATTATTATATTGATTTGATTATTTTGTGATGGAAATATTTTTATGAATTCCTTTATCTTATATGAATTGTTTTATGAAGTCATGATGTTTAAGATTCCCATTTTTATTACATGGGTTATGCTATGATGTATGGTTTATGATTTTGTGGCACACATAAGAATGGTATCATTATGAGATGGGTGGGACCTATATCTCCCTCCAATGCATTGGGTAAAGATTTTATATCTCATGAGATAGACATGGCTAGAACGGCAAGTTAAACCGGTTCAGTGAAACAGGAATGAAATGAGGAGTGAACTCGGTTCAGAAATGGACTTTGTCCACTAAGATAGTCTTGGAAATGAGTCTTGACTAATATGAAATGATTCTCTTTGATTATGTGTGTATGCCACAAAGTTTCATGTGTTATGTTATGATTATTGGGATTACATTTCACAACTATGATTTATCCCATGTTATGAAAGTATGCTCTCTTTTGCAGGTTATGATTTCCAAAATGTTATGTTCTTATGAATATGATGTGCTTGATATTTCTTTTATTTACCCTTACTGATCATTTGAGCTCACCCTTTTGTATGTATTATTTCCCCAGGTCAGGAAGAAGCTTATTAAGTAAGATATACCAAAAGGGACTATTGATATGATGAAATAAATGCGTGACAGTGTAGATTCTTTATGAACCAGTTGTTTATGTTTCCCAGTTTCTAAAGACACTATACCTATACGGTCCTTTCCTTGTTTTGTTATGTGTTGTAATAAGTGTGCTTCAATTTTGAAGTAATAAAAATATATGTAATGTATGAGTATTTATAGTTCCCCTTTGTCGGGACCCGCATCTTTGATCCATCCCTTAGTAGTGTCATACCAGCTATATATCCGCTAACCACACGAAACCCCTAACATGTTTTTGGTTCACTATCCTTTTCATACACCATAATTCTATGCCCCATCCTGAACTATGTGGACATTGGTTCCATTCCACAGGGATATGTAAGAATACTCCCTGAGGTTCAAGACAATAACTCATGTCTCATCCTTATCGTTCCTTCAAGACTCTGTGTTTCGGGAAGGTCATGCCTAAACCTCTAGGTTCTACTTCCTTTGAGTCCCATACATGCATCTATTCTCATGGGTCACCTCCTCATGTGACACATCACTATACAGAACTATGAAAACTTTGATTCCTTTATATAAGGATATGTGTGAATCATCCCTGACATTCAATCCCAACACCATTGTCATTTTCACGTCGGTTTCATCTCATTTCTCCCATAAACTTCATTCAACCATCCATCATCCATCCAGATTCCTACTCAGGCCCCACATCTTTGGAGGATCATGCCACTTCCTTGGACTTCTATCCATGCATAATCCCCATACAATCCATCTCCATCCAACCAAGAGTGCCCCTCTAATGATGGGCCACTATACATGTGTTAGTCCCAGCATGTCTCTAGGTTATTGTCCTTTTTGTACACCCTAATTCATCACCCCTTAGAACAATGTGGGTTTTGATACTAGATGTCTACACAGGGTACATAGGGAACCTCTCTGAGGTTCAACCCTAGAAAATGGTAAACCTTGGTGTCCCCCTTTTTTCCAGACCTAATCATCCTCGGATATTCCCTCATTGGGTGTCTTGATCCACCCATCTAGATAGATTCACATGTGATTTCTATTGGGGAAGTACCCATATGATCCTCTCATATCAGTGTTCTAATTTTTCTATTCTACCTCCCCTAGATGTTAAAATCACGGCATGCCCTCTGTTAACATTGGAAACTGAGGAAAACTTCAGGGACATGCATATGGAATATAATTTTCCACACCCGACGTGAGATGCCTTGGGCTTCCGTACACTTAAGAAGCCTTTTCCTAAGGGGAATAAACCCAAACACATCAATGTTTAAGCGTCCATACATGCTAGAGATCTTCAACGTGACTACTCCCTCGGTCGAAGGTTGATTCCCTGACATGACCCCTTGGAATTTCTTATTATAAGTAGTGTATTTAACTGGCATCCATGAAAATATGGCATCGAGGAAGGGTTTCACAAACAACATCATAATCTTTCAGGGTGACCCTGACTAGGAAATGAATTCTAAGGAGGAATCCATAGATGTAGAGACTGACATCCCATCATCCCATTTCAATCAAGGAGCAAACATCAACGAATAAGAGAGAGATGTCACCCGCCATTGGAAAGAGGGAATACGGGGAAACAATCAGCGCATCCCAACAGACGGATGTGCACCCAGATGAAATCATTGGAAATAGTTTTATAAGTAATATTCTTTAATGGAGCCTTCGTGATGATAATATAAACATAGTGACGAGACAATTTTTTCGGCCTGATGATCAATGAAAATAAAGAGATCCGGATTCTATTTACCTATAGGTATTAGTATATAATAGATAATATCATTCACTATAGACCATCCTACTTCAAATCATGACAATATCATGGGAAAGTCTCTATTGTTTCATCATGTATAATTTTCAAGAATGAAATGGCATGTTCATCATCGAACAGAGGAATAACTGTCATCATTCCACTAGGGCAGACATCAATAGGGATTCCAATGGTTCCAATAAGAAATTTTTAATCTTTATAACTCCCAAAAAAGGGTAACATGAGGATTAAACTCCCTTAAAATGAAAAAAATGTAAGTATTAATGCCCTTCACATTTAGATGTTTTTGAAGAAAGAGAGACAGGAAAAGAACTCAGAGAATCTAAAGGTCTAAACACTCCTCATACTGATTTCCCAAGAAAACTCTATGTTTAGTATTCCACACATGTTTTGTAATATCCACATGACATGTTTGTTTGTGATTTCAAAAAAGGAGAATAAATCCATATGCCATAGTCTTCACTTATCATCATCAACCACAGTTGTAAGAGGATGACTAATTCTATTTCCCCTTTAATCTTGGAATGTGGAAAAGATACAACCTATTTGTATTTAGCCAAATTATCATGTGAATCTATAGCGAACATAAGTATCATAAATAGTCACCACATATACTTGAGTAGTTATAATTCCATATCAAATTGAGATCATACAGGAGTTTTCTTCTAAAGTTCCTCCACCATTATCCATCACCACTCTAAAATGTGTTTATTAAGAAATAAACTCAAGAATAGGAAAGATCATTTAACAACTCAATATCACAGCCATACCGAGGGATATTGAGAAGATAAAAGAAAATAGTATTGTGGATAAAATGGTGGAAAGAGGGATTATCACGATATACAGATATTTATAACATTGAAAGTTTTCATCTACCAACCCATATAAAAAATTAAATTGTATGAAAAGGATATATAGTAATTTATCCTCCTATATATGACTAAAAAATATTAAATATGAGATAGAGATATATATATATATATATAGTGGGTACATATAGTTTGATGTGTTGTACCTTTTCTAATATGGCCCCTATCATCAAGGTGCAGACCCTGACACCCATATAGATATCACAAGTTAGAAAGATCCTCCCACTCTAAAACATAGTGAAAAATAAAACCAATCCAATTCATAAAAATATGTCTGGTCAGATCATTTTCCCCATTTATTGTGTTGTTATTCCTCGATAGTGACTAATAAGAACCCAAAACACCCTGAGATTATTGAGACAAATGGGTCAGTGTGCATTGAACCATCAACCTCATGCCACTATCATTTAGAAATAACTTTATCCAATAACTAAATGGAATAAGTGAATAAATGTGAATGAGATGGCCTACTGATTTATCAACTTACATCAACATGTATCTCTATAATAGAGAATCAAGTTCGGTGTTTTCTGAAGATTGAGTTATGGGAAGGAATTCATCATACATGTGACCAAGAATGGGAATTCCTCCTAATTAGTAGGTATCCAATAGGTTGATCCTGATTTTTATATGTAATATATAAAATGTGTTAGTGATTGAACATAAAAAATTGATCAATTTACATAATATATAGGTTGGATAATATGCCAAAAATAGATAAATCAATATTTCAGGATATAATTCGATTACCTCTATCCATACATGAAATTCCAAGAAATTCGGGCACATTGAAAATGTCCATGACCATTCATCATAAAAAGTAACTCATGGAAATAAATCCCATTTTGATCTCCAACCTCTATTGGAATTTCTTCATGAGAGGATACAAATAGATGATTAATATTGAATGGAAGATTGTATGGATATAAAATGATTATACTGGATACTCTGAGTCCAAAAAGAAGTATTCAGAATTAAAAACATATCTTGACTTGATTCTGAAATGATGTTTTCTGTTGCATAAATTTTCACCTAAATATGATCTAAAGACACATCAAACCAAGATGTTAGAGTTTTTTCATCTGTCAATGAATTTTGAGAAAAATCTTGAATTCTGAAAATAAATAGGGGTAATTATCAAGACAATAAATAATCTGAAGCTAGGGGGAAAGGAGACTCTATTGAATACCCTCATAAGGAATGACATGATGTTGAAGATAATTTTTAAATGTTCATGAAAATAGAAATTATTCTTTCAATCAGGGATGAATCAGTCACTAATCTACACAGTGGTGTATTTCTATAATCCATTATCTCCATGTTGTAAAAAAACTAAAAAATAGGTAATATTTATCAATGTTTATGTGGAATGTGAAGCACTACAACATCTATTCGGAACAAATTTTTGATCTATAGGAATAATTTAACCGCAAAAGAGACTAATTAGTCTAAAAAAATTACTAATCTGCATATGATATTTTTCATTATGCATAAGAGTTTGTTTGAAAAGAAAATGTTATGCCTATAGTGACTCTGCATGGGAGAACTCTGACGAACAACAATGTGATGGATTCCACAATGTAAAAATGAGTCAAGTCTGAAACCTTTTATAGGTATGGTCCCTTCTCAAGGCCTACTTGTACCTTGCCAATAATTCTTCCAAGCATTCAACAAAGCTGAATTATTCCTCATAATGAAATCCTCTTCATTTATATCAGACACCATTTGGATAGGGGAGCTTTTGGGATCGGGAAATTTTTTCATTGAATATTAACAGGTTATTATGCATTTGGAATTATAGGATTAAAATCAATCGAGCTATTAAAATGGTAAATTACCACGGGTTTTAAAGGAGCCTCAACGGATCCAAAATGTAACCCCACCTTCTACGTATAATGTATGTTATGAAATTCTCTTCCTCACATAGCACCTCTTTATAGTTCCCTGTAAAAACAAACAATTGATTTTTCGAGAGAGGGGGGATTAAAAGGCCCTCCGAAAAAGAAAAACCACTTTACAGAGAAAGGATTCATTATCATTCTCAATAAAAAATGAAAAATCATTTTCAGGGTGCGAAATCACCCATCGGGATGGAATAAACCAAAATACTATTCAGGTGGTGTTTGGATGGTTACATCTGCCCTTATAAATTCATCCATAGATGGACTGATCAGGGGGATAATTTTTCAAAGACTTAAATTCTTATATGAGAGATATTGTGTATGATAGAAGAGAGAGAAAGTCTGAGAAAGTAATTTATGAAAGTAATTATTTACTAAAAAACCTAAAGGAAATGAGGTCCTCTAAATCAGTCTATATAGAATAATAAGTCCTCTATATAGAAAATAGTCCTCTACTAACCATACTTTTACATAGAGAACCCCATTGTAGAACAAAATTCCATGAATATCATGCAGATAAAATTCTTAGGGGTCACCCTCCCACATAGAAAATTGTATGTGGGATGGGGTTCTTCTTCCTCAGTGCCCTCCTAGATATTGTTATTTATATTGTTCCCTATACAATATTTTTTAACAACCCTATTTTTCAGTATCTTCTGCAAATCTCTAAGACGTAAATGTGCCCCTTATTGAACCTACAAGACAAGACATCACCCAATGTAGAGACCCGAAGCTTGACGTTCATGGACATTACATTACTTTTTTGGAATATCTAATACATAACAAAAACAGAAACACAAGGACCGTAATATTTTAGTGTCTTTGGAAACTTGGAATATAAACATCTAAACATATTGAAAGATATTAAACATCTCCCATAACGATCCTCACCTTTTTGTTTCCTTACCTAAAACCTTTATTTTAATCCTGGGGGAAAGGAAAACATAAAAAGGGTGAGCTCAAATTCTCAGTAAGGGTAAGCATTGAGAAAATAAAACAAACAATATACATTTTAACTTAATAACATGAACATAATATTTAAACATCAAAATCTTGAGCAATGACATAAAACATGGCAGTACGTAAGGCATAGATCATAATGGATCATCAATCATGATAAAATAGCATAGGAATAAAGCATGTAGTTGTGGCATCCATTAAGCACATGTAATGATTTCCATATTAGCCAAGGTATTACTGCCACAACCATCTTAGTGGACAAGGTCCCTTTCTGAATCGAGTTCACTCCTCATTTCTGTCCTGTAACACTGAACTGGATTAACTTACCGTTCCAGCCATGTCTATCTAATGAGATATAATTCTTTACCCAATGCATTGGATGGAGATATAGGTCCCAACCATCTCATAATGAAATCATTCTTACTTGTGCCACAACATAATCTTAAAACATTCATCATAACCCAAAGAATAAAATGGGTTTCATAAACATCATATCATCAACACATAATCCATATAAAACAAATGGATATTTCATCATAAGAAAAGTGAAAGCATGTAAATCATGGAGAAATTATACATGAAACATACACATATGAAATAATTTCATCTTATATGGAAAATGGTTTTGATAAAACACTTGAAATGAATTCGTGAGGAAAATATCCTTTCTTCTTCAAAATCATTTTCTTTTCAAAAATTTCCATTCAATTTTAAAAGGAAAGGATTTTTTTGAAAATAATCATAAAATCTTGTAGAGAAATCTTCATGAAAATGAGGCATTATGAAACCATAAAAATCCGTTCACACCGTATAAGTAAAAAAATAACAATTTCCTCATTCTTTTGTCGAAAAAGTCAAAAAGTATCTCATATGGTAAACAAAAGAAAGATTCCTTCCATATGATGTGGTAAAAGTAAGAAAAGGGTAAAAATGTCTTAAACATACATGGAAGTAATGTAAACATTTTATGAGAACATTTTCAGAGCATATGGACATGGATAATAAACATAACCCCCAGTAAATACTTACGAGTAAACAATCTCGGATAACAATGCGATTGGAATAATTATACCTTACCTTAGGTCTGGTGTGCTTCGTATGGATTAGAAACTCTTGTATAATGATTTAAATAATGTCATTGACTTATTAAATATTCATATTCATTGTTATGATATCATATATGGTTAACTTATGACTTTATATTACCCATTCTTCTATAAATTAATGTTAAAGTAGTGTTTTGGGTAAAATCGTTTAATTTGTCATTCATGTTTTAACTTTTAATTATTCATATGATTAATTAGATCATGGTTACTTACATTCATAATTTAAAACATTATTTATATATAATATATATTCCGAATATACATATATATAATAGATCGATAAATGGAAAGAAATACACCGTTCATGGAGACGGTAGGCCGTACGTACGCATAAATGCTGTTTTCGTTTCCTTAATGAATTGAAAGGAATTAAGTAGATGACATACATATATATATATACATAAATAGAGTATCATTATTATGTCATATATTTAATTATTACTTATTATACATACTTTATAATCATTCATGAAAGGTTAATCATTGAGAATGAATCTCATCGCGTCGTGGATACGGTAGTCCGTACGTACGCACGAGTGATGATATCATTACCATGATCATGGAATTGTATTGAAGTGTATGTATAATATTTAAGAATCAATATCACATTACAATAATCATATATAGTTATTATTTACACCATTATACCCATCCAAGTAAGGTGGTGGTGGAAAATAGATTACACCACGGCGTGGAGACGGTATTCTGTACGTACGCACGCGCGGTGATTTCGTTTTCCATAGGATGGATAAATGGTAAAATAGGGTTGTTTCATACATATAATAAAATATTAGTATATTAGTGATACTGATGTTATTACTTCATATTGAAACAACTAAAGAAGAAGAAGTGGATGAAGAAATAAATTTGAAAGAATCGGTAACGAACATTACCTCTTCTTTGAAGCGCCTCTTCGAGACCTCCTCTTAGGGAACTAAAATTGGTCTTTGAAGAAGACCAGGACCTCTAGGATGTTTCTGGGGAAGTGGGGAAGAGAATTTGGCAGGGTTTGGACGATATTGAAGGCTCAAATTTGTGTGAGGAAGAGAGGGAGGAGGTGCCCTTTTATAAGGGAGGGGAGGGGCACCTTTGGAAATCTTAAAAATATTAATTTATAATGAGTCTAACCCTACTTAAAAACCTCAAAAAATGAATCATATTAGAATATTTGATGAGATAGGGTTGTAATATCATCTACCAATAAGATTTATACATGTTAGGAAATTATTTTAAACATTATCAACTTGATTTATCCTTACTTAATCAATTTAATTTTATTTGTGGTAATAACATTCTATATTTTAAATTATAACAAATAATTACTTATTTGTTGTGAATTGTCCATAATTGTAAGATTTATAATATTTTAGAATATATAAATTTAAATTTATAATTTTTATAAAATTTTGTGATTTTTAAACAATTTTGTAATATGTTATTTTTATAAAATAACAATAGTGTCAATTTTGACACTATTCATTTATTTGAATTTAAATAAAATATCTACAGAAGATATGTTCTAACTAAAAGCTTTAATAGATTAAAAAAAGATCATATGTATCTATAAAATTAGTTTATAACATTAAATAGTTCATATAATATTTATTTTATTATTTTTAGAACCATTTATTTGGTTTATCTCTTAATAAAATAATTACTACAACATTTTTGTATAATTATTTAATATAAATATTTGTTGCATAAAAATTAAAAATAAACTCCTATGATGAAGATAAATCTATTACCTTTCACAATAATACTTTTACTTGAATTTATCACCTTAAAATCACAGTATTTAAATTTTTATATTTATTAAATTATAAAGGTGACAACATTGGAATGATTTAAAATAAAATAATATAAGTGTCATAATAACTTTTATAATACTTAAAACGGTTATATATTAAGTAATTGGATTATTAAGGTGTATCTATACACTACCAATAATTTTTAGTCAGGTTTTTGGGCCTTTTAATTGGTATTATTATTTCAATAAAAACTATATTTTTGATTTTTCACTTAATAAATAATTTCTGCTTCATTAATGTATCACCATTAATGACAATTATTTAATCCCTAAAAATTCTAAATAAATTATCATGATGTAGATAATTTTATTATCTTTCTGGAGACTATTTATGTTTCATGTTTTATGATGTTTATAACTAAATTAAAATTATTATACTTATAAGATTTAAGAGGGTGACATGTTGTCACTTTCTTTGGTTTTAATAATAATTAAATTATTTTCATTGTCAAAAGTCCATAAAATGAATCTAATCCGACCCTTTGGTGATATGGGTATATTTTTAGCCATCAAATAGAATTGTTTCATGTGTTAGGGTAATTTTATAATATTATATTTACCCTTAATTACCCGATTTACCTTTAACTATGGTAAATAAAATTTACCGTAGTTACTATTCATAATTCCCAAAAATAAAAATTATCCTATTAACATAATTTTGACCCACTGATTCCAAATATGGAATCCATTTTTTCAAATTCAATACACAGAAGTTTCAGAAATTAAATTAAAATTAATCCTGTTGTCGAATGAAAACGGGTTTTTGATTAAAACATTGCAAAAGATTGAATTGATTTAACCTACGAATTCAATGTAAAATCAATGCTAATTAAAAAAATTATATTAAATGGTAAAAATATATTCTATTTATACTTTAAAACCATTCAATATTATAATTTAACCACATAAGTTATTACGATGAAAAAAGTTGTTTTTAATTAAAATATAGCGTGTTTTTACTATTCATTAAAATATGAAAGTTATCAGAAAAAATATCAAAACTTTTTCCAATATAAATTTTTATATCCTGATTCAAAATAAGAATTTTATTTTGTCAAATTTAACTTATAAACATGTCAACAACTAGATTTAATGTGGGTGCGCCATCAAAAGGCGGCAAAACTGCATTTTTTTAAAAATACTTATTTTACCCGAAAAATTTATTTTGTTCGTATACCATGTTATAGAAAATGTGTAATATTAATAATAATGTTATAAAATTAAAATTTTAGTTAATACTATTCATAATGGAAAGTTCATAATAATATTATAATAATATATCATTGTTTAGTAAAACCCAATATTGCGTACAACACACGCTATCGAGGAAGGTCGCAATTGCGTGTAATGAAAGCCAAGTTAGGGTTTCATGTTGTGAAAGACTCCTTTTTTGTTTTATATAACAGAATCCAACCATATTTTATTTATACGTTAAATATATATATATATATATACTCAGTGTTGCGTAGAATGACTATTATCAAACGAACTTGAAATTGTGTGTAACACAATCTAAGGATAGTGTTTCGTATACTGCAAGCTAATACAGTGTTGCATATAGCACAATATAATCTTGTTGTAGAATAAAACAGATGACATCAAATAAATTAAAAAGAATACTTATCATTAAATATTGGGTTGTTACATTCTACCCCCCTTAAAATGAATTTCGCCCTCGAAATTCGTCGGGGTTATGCATGGTTTTCTACTTGAATGTTTTTTTAATTAAAACCCACATCGTAAAATGAAATACCAAAACTTAACTTTCAAAACTAAAGTATGAAACATAATCGTTACCCAAATTAACTCATCACTAGGTTTCCACGTAGGAGAACATAGGTGAAAATATGGATATGGAAGAGACATCTAACCATCATGTTCTGATGGAGGGTGGTAGATAACATGGCTATAAAAAATCCAACAATCAAAAAGCCATATATTTGTGATGATCTAACGTACCATATGATTCATCGGATATAAGGGCACTAGGATAACATTTTTGGTTTCCAAGATCATTTCCAAAAAGTTGAAGAATTTGAATTAGAATAAATTATTTCTTGATTTTGGTATAATATCACTGTTGTTTGTTCATTGAACAATTTCCACTTCATCTCTTAAGGAAATGAAGTTGAATTTGTTATTCATGAAGTGTTAGCAGATCATGTGATAAAATGATGGGTCCTTCCATCTGTTTCAAACAAAAGGTTAACAAACGTTATAGGTCCATCTTATGGTAAGATTAATCATATATGGTTCCAAAATTGAACTTATACTTCATATATCATATCGCTTAATAAAATAAAACATGTTTCTACTAACCAGGGACTTCCTGTAGGCCAGTTGTCGGCGATAAAGGCCTGTCGCACTTCGGTGGTGGGTTCAATTTCCATAGCCTTGTCTGACGCGATGGGTTGTCTCCCGTCCTGCAGGTTGTCCTTTTTCTAAAACTACATTACTATAACATCCCATCAATAATATCAAAAAAAAGTTATATCCTTAAACAATACTAACTTATGTCCAACATAATCCATTCCAATCTTTAGGATTATCTAAAATACTTCAGTCCAAGCTCATAGTATAATGAAAACAATTACTAGAAAGGTTATCTACCAAGAATGTGAATAAAGAATTTATCCCACATATATCATAAGATATATCTTATTGGTTGCATTCCAAACACATTAATACCTTAGTCATATATTCTCTTGAAACATAAATTACCATATAACCTTAGTGAAAACATTAATACTGTCAAACGGTTACTCTTTCCACATACCAAAATCCCAAAAAATCTATATAAACAAACCATAATATCACTTAGTCCTTATATCAGTCATGAGCTCATGAATATAATCAAACATCTCATTATCTTCTTATCCCTTCATTATGCGCATATCATCTACTTTCCAAAAATATATGAATAACCTTCCATGGTTACCGGTACCATTCAACATACACTTTCATATACTTTAGGAAAAAAATAGTGTAACAATCATTAGAAGATTATTTATTCCATAGTACCATACATTCTTCTTTATAAACATACAATCATTACACTAACTTCTTAAACCACTAGCTAAGGTTCATCATTTATTCCATCTCATATTTCATTTGTAGTCTCTTCATCATCATCCACATAAATACTACCCGTATGACCATGCTGATTCTCTTCATGAGATTTTCCCTTAGGGCATTGGTTTGCATAATGCCCATACATTCCACATTAAAAACATCTAATCATTATTGATTTCATAGAAATACCATTATCCTTTTCCATGGTGTTAACTGAACCTTTTTCTTTGCACTTCCTGGCTTTGTGTCCTTCTTTTCCACACCCAAAGAATCTTCCAGTTCCTTTGAAATGATCTCCCTGATGCCTCTTCCCACATGATTTACATGAGGGAAATTGAACTTTCTTTCCTCTATGATCATCATGAAACTCCATCTTTCTCTTATTATCTGAGTCGGGAAACATACCAAATTTGAGATTATTGATAATATTATGGGATTTCTGATTAGGAATAATAACGATGTTTGGACTTCCAAATCCCATTTCATTTGGTTGCTCATGAATAATATCATTCTAGTGTCCGTCAAATCCTCCATTATCATGAATCTTCATGTTTGCATCCATTTTCTAAAACCCAAAAAGAATAGTGTGAGAGGAAAAAATCATGCTAGGGAAAAAAACATAGTAAATGGGGAGTACCCTCAATATCTAACATCTTAGGTTAAATTTTAGATCATTACCGTAGTTCTAGGACTATATCCTATAAGTATACTTATCCTTTGGGATATCCCTAGACATACCATAGAAATATCTATAGGGATCTCACTAACGTTTTCACATCCAAGTTTCCAAAGGTTGACTAAAACTTTCCTCTGATACCAAATTTAGATACCCGAAGCTTGAGGTTCATGGACATTACATTAATTTTGCGGAATATCTAATACATAACAAAAACAGGCACACAAGGACCGTAATAGATTAGTGTCTTTGGAAACTTGGAATATAAACTCCTAATCATGTTGAAAGATCTTCAACATCTCAAATAACATTCCTCCCCTTTTTTTCCTTACCTAAAACCTTTTTTTTAATCCTGGGGGAAAATAAAACATAAAAAGGGTGAGCTCAAATTCTCATTAAGGGTAAGCATGGAGAAAATAAAACAAACCATATACATTTGAACTAAAAAACATGAACATAATATTTAAACATAAAAATCATGAGCAATGACATAAAACATGGCAGTACTTAAGGCATAGATCAAAATGGATCATCAATCATGATAAAATAGAATAGGAATAAAGCATGTAATTATGGAATCCATTAACCACATGTAATTATTTCCATTGTAGCCAAGGCATTACTGCCTTGACCATCTTAGCGGACAAGGTCCCTTTTTGAATCGAGTTCACTCCTCGTTTCAGTCCTGTAACACTGAACAGGATTAACATACCATTCCAGCCATGTCTATCTCATGAGATATAAATCTTTACCCAATTCTTTGGAGGGAGATATAGGTCCCACCCATCTCATAATGAAATCATTCTTAATTGTGCCACAACATAAACTTAAAACATTCATCATAACCCAAAGAATAAAATGTGTTTCATAAACATCATATCATCATCCCATAATCCATATAAAACAAATGGATATTTCATCATAAGAAAAGTGAAAGAATGTAAATCATAGAGACATTATACTTGAAACATACACATATTAAATAATTTCATCTTAGATGGAAAATGATTTTGATAAAACACCTGAAATGAATTCTTGAGGAAATTATCCTTTCTTCTTCAAAATCATTTTCTTTTCACAAAATGCCATTCAATTTTAAAAGGAAAGGATTTTGTTGAAAATAATCATAAAATATTGTGGAGGAAGCTTCATGAAAATGATGCATTATGAAATCGTAAAAATCCATTCACGCCGTATAAGTAAAAAAATAACAATTTCCTCATACTTTTGTCGGAAAAGTCAATACGTACCTCGTATGGTAAACAAAAGAAAGATTCTTTCCATATGATGTGGTAAAAGTAAGAAAAGGGTAAAAATGTATTAAACATAGATGGAAGTAAAGTAAACATTTTATGAAACCATTTTGTGAGCATATGGACATGGATAATAAACATAACCCCTAGTAAATACATATGAGTAAACAATCTTGGATAAGAATGAGATTGGAATAATTATCCCGTACCTTAGGTCTGATATGCTTCGTATGGATACGAAACTCCTATATAATGATTTAAATAATGTCATTGACTAATTACATAATCATATTCATTGTTATTATATCATATATGGTTCACTTATGACTTTATATTACCCATTATTTTGTAAATTAATGTTAATGTAGTGTTTTGGGTAAAATCGTTTCATTTGTCGTTCGTGTTTTAACTTGTAATTTTTCATATGATTACTTAGATCATGGTTACTTACATTCATAATTTAAAAAATTATTTGTATATAATATATATTCAGAAGATACATATATATAATATATCTATAAATGGAAATAAATACACCATTCATGGAGATAGTAGGTCGTACGTATGCATGAACGTTGTTTTCGTTTCCTTATTGAATTGAATGGAATTAAGTAGATGAAATACATATATATATACATAAATCCAGTATAATTATTATTTCATATATTTTATGATTACTTATTATATATACTTTATAATCATTCATGAATGTTTAATCATTGAGAATGAATCTCATCGCGTCGTGGAGACGGTAGTCCGTACGTACGCACGAGCGATGATATCATTCCCATGATCATGGAATTGTATAGAAGTGTATGTATAATATTTAAGACTCAATATCACATTACAATAATCATGTATAGTCATTATTTACACCATTATATATATCCAAGTAAGGTGGTGATTGAAAATAGATTACACCACGGCGTGGAGACGGTATTCCGTAAGTAGGCACGCGCGGTGATTTCGTTTTCCGTAGGATGGATAAATTGTGAAATAGGGTTGTTTCATACTTATAATAACATATACGTATATGAGTGATAATGATGTTATTACTTCATAATTAAACAACTAAATAAGAAGAAGTGGAAGAAGAAATAATGTTGAATGAATCAGTAACGAACATTACCTCTTCTTTGAAGCGCCTCTTTGAGACCTCCTCTTAGGGCACTAAAATTGGTCTTTGAAGAAGACCAGGACCTCTAGGATGTTTCTATGCATGTGGAGAAGAGAATTTGGCAGGGTTTGGCCGAGCATGAACGCTCAAATTGGTGTGAGGAAGAGAGGGAGGAGGTGCCCTTTTATAAGGGAGGGGAGGGGCACCTTTGGAAATCTTAAAAATATTAATTTATAATGAATCTAACCCCACATAAAAACCTCCAAAAATGACTCATATTCGAATATTATATGATATAGGGTTGTAATCTCATCAACCAATATAATTTAGGCATGTTAGAAAATTATTTTAAACATTATCAACTTGATTTATCCTTACAAAATCAATTTAATTTTATATGTGGTAATAACATTCTAAATTTTAAATTATAACAAATAATTACTTATTTGTTGTGAATTGTCCATAATTGCATACTTTATAACTTTTATACCATATAAATTTAAATTTATAATTTTTATATATTTTTGTGATTTTTAAACAATGTTATAAAATGTTATTTTTATAAAATAATAGTAGTGTCAATTTTGACACTATTAATTTATTTTAATTTAAATAAAATATATACAGAAGATATGTTAAAACTAAAAGATTTAATAGATTCATACAAGGTCATATGTATCTAAAAAATTCGTGTATAACAATAAATAGTTCATATAATATTTATTTTATTATTTTTAAAACCATTTATTTGGTTTATCTCTTAATAAAATAATTACTACAACATTTTTGTATAATTATTTAATATACTTATATGTTGCATAAAAATTTAAAATAAAATCCTATGATGAAGATAAATCTATTAAATTTCACAATATTACTTTTACTCGAATTTTTCATCTTAAAATCACAATATTTAAATTTTTATATTTATTAAATTATGAAGGAGACAACTTTGACATCATTTAAAATAAAATAATATAAGTGTCATAATCACTTTTATAACCCACAAAACGGTTATATATTATTTCATGATGATTAAGGAATAGATATACACTACTAATAAGTTTTGTTCAGGTTTGTGGGCCTTTTACTGGGTATTATTATTTCAATAAAAACTATATTACTGATTTTTCACTTAATAAATAATTTTTGCATCATTAATGTATCACCATTAATGACAATTATTTACTCCCTAAAAATTCTGAATAAATTATCATGTTGTATATAATTTTATTATCTTTCTGTAGACTATTCATGTTCGATGTTTTATAATGTTTATCACTAAATAAAAATAATTATACTTATAATATTTTAGAGAGTGACATGTTGTCACTTTCTTTGGTTTTAATAATAATTAAATTATTTTCATGGTCAAAAGTCCATAAAATGAATGTAATCAGACCCTTAAGTGATATGGGTATACCTTTATCCATCCAATAGAATTTTTTCATGTGTTAGGGTAATTTTATAATATTATATTTACCCTTAATTACCCTATTTACCTTTTACTATGGTAAATAAAATTTACCGTAGTTACTATTCATAATTCCCAAAAATAAAAAGTAGCCTATTAACATAATTTCGACCCACTTATTTCAAATATGGAATCAATTTTTTTCAAATTCAATACACAAAAGTTGCAGAAACTAAATTAAAATTAATCCCGTTGACGAATGAAAATGGGTTTTTGATTAAAACATTGCAAAAGATTGAATTGATTTAACCAACTAATTCAATGTAAAATCAATGCTAATGAAATACATTATATTAAATGGTAAAAATATATTCTATTTATACTTTAAAAACATTCAATATTATTATTTAACCACATAAGTTATTACGATGAAAAAAGTTGTTTTTAATTAAAATATAACGTGTTTTTACTATTCATTAAAATATGAAAGTTATCAGAAAAAAATATCAAAACATTATCCAATGTAAATTTTTATATCCTGATTCAAAAGAAGAATTTTATTTTGTCAAATTGAACTTATAAACATGTCAACAACTAGATTTAAAGTGGGTGCGCCATCAAAAGGCAGCAAAACTACATTTTTTAAAAAATACTTATTTTACCCGAAAATTTTATTTTGTTCTTATACCATGTTCTAGAAAATTTGTAAGATGAATAATAAAGTTATAAAATTCAAAATTTAGTAAATACTATTCATAACGGCTAGTTCATAATAATATTATAATAATATACCATTGTTTAGTGAAACCCGGTATTGCGTACAACACACGCTATCGAGGAAGGTCGCGATTGCGTGTAATGAAAGCCAAGTTAGGGTTGCATGTTGTTCAAGACTCCTTTTTGTTTCATATAACATAATCCATCCATATTTCATTTAAACATTTAATATATATATATACACACTCAATGTTGCGTAGAATGACTATTATCAAACGAACTTCAAATTGTGTGTAACACAATCTAAGAATAATGTTGCGTATACTACAAGCTAATACGGTGTTGCGTATAGCACAAGATAATCTTGTTGTAGCATAAAACACATGACATCAAATAAATTAAATAGAATACTTATCATAAAATATCGGTTTGTTACACCCAAATCCACCAGATATGTATGATCAAACCAATGGTGATATCAGCATGCCATCTCGATCATATATTACCATGTTAAATGAGGTTCTATTATTAGCCTAATTAATAAGGCATACCCTAATAATTCTCTCAACCATACATTTATATAGTTATGAGGTTCCCAACATCAGGTATGTGGAAGAAGGTTCCTTAAGATGGATAGATACATCTGTGGCACATTTCCCCATTCTCTTCTTCTCTTTTATCTGTATAAGGTGAAGAAAATGTGATTTTTGATAAGTGAATCCCTCCTAGAGTATTCTCATATAGTTTATAATAGATATGTGTCAAGATGGTAATCTATATGTTACTATCCTAGTAATAAAAAATACAAGGATATGGGTAAATAAAATCCCTTTCATATACTCCCATCTCTATAGCCTCTTACACTAGTAGAGGAAGGAGATAATAGTTTTCTAGATCTTATACTTCCTCATGACTCTCACATGAAGCATGAATCATGTAGGACTAGAGTTTTGTTGTCATCATTTCAACACCAATAACAAGAAAATGGTCCTCTAATTTAGTTTAACCCAAAATACCTGGTTACCATCCTCTCAAAAGGTCATATTCTCTATGATATAACCCATTAAAAGTCCATATTCTTAATGGGGATACCCTGGGCCTCCTCCATAGGTGTAATCTTTAGCCCCACCAAACTACATGATTTTTGATTATTGAACAGATGGGATAGTCAGTATGTCTCTCTAAGGTCCACAACCAACCCCCCAAATTCAATCTAATGTTCTCTAGGCTACATCCCCAGTATGGTCATATCCATACATGAGGGCCATATTTTATCTGGTCACATTCACTGCCATAATTATTGGACTATATCCCCAGTAAGATCATGCCCCTACCTAGGAGACTATATCACTTCAAGGTTCATTTAGGAGGCTTTATCTTAAGTCCCACACCATCCATTTACTATGAATCTTTCACCGATATAGCCTATCCACATTATTTTAAACTATATGGTTTGTTCCTCATCACATGAACATAAAAGGTATGATGTTTCCCATTAAGCAGAACCACACAAAATGGATTCTAATTACATTCACATGGTTACATAGTAATCCCATCTCATGGGATCGATCCCATGATCAAAACAGGTTCTTTCTTTAGGGATGACATTAAATTCCTAATCACCCAATAATTTTTTCATTAAATTATAATCTTGATAATAAATGATATAAAAATATCTAATCTGTTTAAAAAGAGGTTACAATTGTTGGAGAACCATAGATACATAAATATTTCTCTGTCGAATAATAACCTTGAATGCATATAGATTATTCTAAAAACAACACATTCAATATAATATATTGTTGATTCAAGGTTGACATGTCTGATTCTTTAGATTTAATAAGGGATTCATGAATATGTCTAAAATCTTTAAGAGATTATTTGATTAAGTAATAATTCATCCCATAACATTTTAATGAGACTGACCTATCATCTTCTCAAACAATTTTCTTTCTAAAGTACTGATTGGATAAATCTAAGTGGCCTCCAACCATTGGGATGTATTCCTCCATCAACTCAAAATTGTCATGGACCTAGATTACGTCAGAAACAATGTTTATTCCACATACATATGTCTTATTCTTATGATATGTTCTCAGGGATCATGAATTATTATTTATTATCCCATAATTTTATGAATTTTTTCACCAATTATGAAACATTGGTATGCCATGATTCAATACTAAATATCTTTGACTCATAGGTATGAATTTTATAAGGTATGATCACTTTATTGTACCCTTATACTTATTGTATTCCCACTTATGATCATATCTTGATATCTATTATATCTAACCTTACTATGAATATGAGATAACCTATTGATATGTTTACTTTCACTAGGTTATGAATAAATATTTTATAAATGGTATGCCTAAGAAGTGAATTGTATGAGAAGAATATTGTGGGAGATTTTTAACATCTTTCTTGAAATAAGAATATTAATTATTTAGTCACTAAATACACTAAACCTACAATGTTATGTGTAATGTAGTATCATGATTTATATTAAGTATTAATAAAAAATTATGTAATATTTATTTATGAAATTATTAGACTTCCTCACAAAGGTCCTTTAAGAAAACATCATGAAGTTTACGATCATGTTGTCTTTTCTTAGTCCATAGAATTAGTGTCCTGAAATTTTTCATTTCATTTCCAATAAATATGTTATTATTATCCATGATATATTTTCATTTCAAAATATATACATGGATGTACTAGGATTTCATTTTCATCTGTCTATATAATTAATTTTTTATATCAATTCTTTCCATATTAATCGTGCTCAACAGATTCTCAATTATGATCATTGATTTTTATCATGTATGTTTACCCTTATGAATATTATAAACACATCATTTCTTATGTTACTATTTCAAAATTTATAAATATAATTATTGTACATGATATTTTAAAAGAGATAGCTTGTTTTTGGAATTTTATGGGAAATTTTGTAGACATTTTATGGATTAACTAGTTTCCATTATACTGTATACTAAATTTCATTTACATAAGAATGAAATGAAATTTTTTATCTTATAATTTTTAATTGTTTTTTAAATCATTAAACCTAAAAATTATTTTCAATATATGTAATATGTTATTTTTTATACAATTAAGGGATAATTATGTCAGCGAAATTATGGTTTCTATTCAATCCAGAAAGTATAATATGTGTTTTGAGCAACAGATTATGGAGTGAATATCTTGTATTCCTTAGTATATTTCAATAATGGGTGAATATAACATTATATATTTGGTTGTTATTAGTTGGTCATAATTTTAGACATATATATTTCATCAATGTTTGATAAGTTAAGATCATTAATTATTTATATTATATTGATAACACTTTATGTTAGTTATAGAAATTTTGAATATTTTTTTATTATGATATGTTAAAATTAGTAATAAAGTCAAAGGGAATCATATATTGGTTAACCATATGTTTAGGATAATATCTCAAAGTTTTTAGGTATATTTTGTGTTCTTATCCTAACTATATGTCCATATATGTATATTAGAATGTATATGTAGTTGTGGAAGAGAATCACCTAGGGCTAATCGAACTTCACAAGGTCGGTTGTCAATCAACTTAGTATTCACTATGGTGCATGTTTAGTTGTTCAAAGATATCGCAACTGGATTGACACTCACATATTATACTGTTTGGTTAATTGCATTCTCTTTAAAAGATGTTACGAAGCATTTATTATGTAAATAATTAGGATAATAATTTTTTTAGAAAAAAACATTAAGTAACGTAGGTTGAACTAATACAGTAAAAGGATAAAAAATTGTTTGAAAAGGTTTAAATAAATGTAACAGAAGTTGAAATGAAGGTTTCATTGTTGATGAAAACATACTATTTGGTGTTCATATTCATATAACCAATTAATCTAATTATATTAGATAATAACAGAATATTTTCTGTTTAATATTCTATTGAATATGGGATCTTGAAAAAGATGTTTTGAATGTATATCTATAGAAACCCTAATATGTAGGTATAGATGAATATTTGGAATAAATGGTTGTTATTACTAATACATGACTAGTATGAGGTAAAATAGATGTTGCCTAATCATCCCTATGATATAATGTTTTTTTTTAAAATTATATATAGAATCCGAATTGTCTTAACATAACAATATGTATTGTTTTCAGTAGGTGATAATTAAACTAATATGGAATAAATTTATTTATGTGGGGAATGGAACACCATAACTGTTAAAATTTTTTATTTTCCTTTAAAAATATTATATTAAATAGATTTATTCACATGAAACGCCAAACTAAAAAGAATAATAAAATGTTTTTTTACTCTTAAGATGATTCTATAGAATTAGAGGATAACAATTGGTGTAACTGAATTGTGAAATATGTTTTCAAATAAAAATAAATTTTATTATTAATAATAAGTGATCAATTAAAATTAAATAAGTTTATCTTACTATATAATATGGTTATTTATACTTTTAAAATAAATTATTTTAAAAAAAATTATTTTTCTTGGATTTGATTTAAGAAACTAAATATGTTTTTGATAAAATATAATTTTAAAATTAATAATATATTTAAATTTAATATTAACTATTCACAAATAAAATTAATTATGCGTAAAATTTTTAAAAGGTTAATATACTTTGAAAATAGTTTAAATTATATTTTTATTCTTTTATTTAAAATTAAAATTATTAAATTTTAGAATTTTAATCTCATAAAATGTAATTAAATTTTAGGTTTTTAATTTAAATAATTTCGTAATACAATTTTTTTTAATTTTTTGAAGTATTATATTTTTAACTAGATAGAAAAAAATTATTTTTTACATGAACAAGAAAGATTATTAATTTAACACTATGTAAAAAAATTCTAATAAGTTTATAAAACATTTTAATTTATCAAATATTCATTTATTTTGAAATTATATAAATTTTTAATGATAATTTGGAATCTAGATAATCATTTTATAACAGTTTAAGAATATGAGTAATATTTTTGAATACAATAATTATTTTAGTTTATTTTTAAATATAAAATATATTAGTAAAACTAATTTTTATATTTATTTGAGTCCCACATAAGTTTTATTTGTTTTAATTATAAAACAAATTATATTATTAAAATAAAATACATTTTTAATTTTAACCTACACATAAATTTTAAGAATAAGAATAATATTTTTTTCTATAAATATGTTTTTATGCTTTAAATAAGATATTGAGAAAATTGAGTTTTGGAACACATATAAATTTTATATGATAATATTTATTTCATTTTTTGAAAAAATATTTTTGAATTATTTAATATGTTCCATTATATTTTCATTCATAAAAATAGATTTAATTTTTTTAAAACTAGTTACTATGGTAAAACAAAAGTGGTAAATGTATAAATTTGAAGAGAAAAATACATAAAAACATAGTCAAAATTTATTTTAAATTGAAAAGTTGGTTGATTCTATACCATATCTCATCCCCCACTTCAATATTTCCTTTTTTATTCTTAATTACATATCTTATGTTTAATTATGTAAAAAATGTCATTTTTATCACTTATAGAATGGCCCTCTCACCACCCCATTAAAAACTATCCCAATATTCAGTTTTATCTAGAAAACCAACTATCCTACCCCCACCCCCACTCCCCGGGAATACAATTTCATTTCATTGGGACTATCATCACACTATAGTATATTAATACCTATATTTTTTTGA
Organism: Viscum album; assembly: GCA_963277665.1. Lineage (NCBI taxonomy): Eukaryota > Viridiplantae > Streptophyta > Magnoliopsida > Santalales > Viscaceae > Viscum > Viscum album. The sequence goes on along the minus strand of OY728150.1, from coordinate 618,561,615 downwards.
ATACTTTATGGAAAAAAGAAATATTTTCAACATGACTCATCATATTTCCTAATATCCTTTTCCTTAAATTTTAATATTTCTAATTATAATATTTTAATTATATTATAAGGAAAATTTTAATATTTAAATAAATAATTTCATTATTATAATCAAATAACTATTAAACACATTTCCCATTTTTATTAACAAATATGAAGCTATCAATTGCATATTATGTGGACAGCGAGATTCACGAAGTGATAACATCCATTTTCACAACAGGATTCCTTCACTAAATATATGGGTGAAATTTAAGAATAAATGTTACCTATATAATATTATTTTGATTACAAATATAAATATCATAGTCTTCCTACTTTACCTCTCATTAATTGAGAATTGAAAATGGTAACCATGTAATTAGTAGATTATCGCCTCCAAGAAGTATCGTATCTCATTTTCCATTTAGTTTAATTTTTTATATATAAAACTCTACCAAAATATTATTTAAACTCATAAAAGTATCTAAATTATATAATTATTATTTGTTAAATTTTATATTTTACCAAAATAAACTACTTTCATAATAATAACCATTCAATAATTTGTGTGTGTTCATGTTTGGGTTGGTCTGACCACAAACTTGAACAATGGGAAAAAATAGTTTCTTTGATGAATAAAATAACAGAATTGATGATTATATCTGATATAAATAAATAAATAAATATTTTATTTTGGTTTTATATTAGAAACATTCATATTAAACACATTAATTAAGATAGCATCTTATGTTCTTAAAAATAATAGAATCATGATAATCATCAATTTTATCATTTCATTTTGTAATCAAACCTTTTATAGAATGAAATTATAGAATTAAAAGTAATTTTAAAAAACAATTTTTTATTCCTTTTAATGTAAATTAAAGAGGAAATTTTGGAACAGAATAAACAATAACACCATAATTATAAAGCTTGTTTAAAATGACCTTGATTTTCCACACCCAATATTAATTGAATATAATAAATAAATAATATACATATAGAGAAAACCTATAATTGAAGTTAATAAAATGTTATATTTTTCAAAAAGGTTCTAAATTAGTGATAAATGTATGTATTTTTTTATACATTAGATTCATGTTCCTTAGTGGAAATAAAGAACTAATGTAAGGGTTTCTTGTTATAAAGTTTGACCAATTAAGACATATTTATTATATTACATCATGTTTTCAATGGGATGTTGTATCTAATACCCATTTAATTTTTTTAACATTATATTATAAATTTTCTTGTTATTTAATTTTTCATTTGAAATTCAATACTTCAATTGGATTTTAATTAAATGTTTCTAACATTAGAAGTGTTATTTTTCTGGATTTTCAATTATGTACGATATATTTGATACTGTGCACCATAAATTATTTTAAAAAGTTTGTTAATTATTCTATTGACATTAATTATATGGAATATATTTTATTTAATTATATTTTTATTTCTTAGTACCCCTATAATGTTCATTTAATTCTTATGTTACCATTACCATAAGGGTGTTTTCATCTAATTGTTTTTTTAAATTGAGAAAATATTTGTATTAACCAGTTGTTTCATTTTTGTGGTGTATATAATATATATAGATTACATTATAAATTAATTCATTTTATTTTCCATTATGGTATTAAACTATTTTAAATCCACCATTTCCTTTATCGTTATAAATTTTCCTCTATTATAGAAATTATTTTTCATCTAATTCCTTTCCTATGTGAATCCCCTATTTTAAGTACTTTTGATTTAATGGAATTTACCTAGATATCCATACATCGATTTATTAGTGTAATATTTGACTAAATTATATACTATTACTCTATATTGTGTTAGTTTGAGGTATTATTTCATTTAAATCCATTTTATTTATTTTTTAGTGGAAATTATTGACTTAACCATGACCATTACTCTATATAGTATTAGTATGACAAGTGATTACATGTAAGGAAATTGAATTTATTGATTGGGAAAATTTTTACAATTAAATAATTTTTATTTCAATAAAGATGTCTTTTTATAACAAAGGAATTTTGAAAAAATATTTTATAGTTTATTCATTTCTTCATATGATTAATGTAATGATCAAAATTAGAGAAAAGTGTGTCTCTGTATAGATATATCCTCGATGCATCTATAAGACCCATGAGAAATACTATCATGGGTATTATAGTTTATTCCTACCCATAATGAATATAACATAATCATTGGTCTCTGAAGGCATGATATTTATTACTTGGCCTATTTAATAAAAGTTGTAGTATGACGTTATGTATTTCAACGCACATGATCATGTTATTGTTATACATGTTATTTTTTCATTTCAATTATTATTCATGGATATATTATTAATTAAAAATCATTATATTATGTAATTTCATTGAATATATATTTCATTTATGTTATTTGGGAACATTTTATACTCACTTATGATCTTTGATTGTTATATCCTATGTTTACCCTTACTGATAATTTGAACTCTCAACTTCTTGTGTTTATATTCCCATATTTATGAAGATAATTATTACATATGATATATTAAAAAATATATAATTTTTGGATAATTCATGAAATATTTTGAATAAATATTATGGATTAATAATTTTCATATAAAGTGCAATGAAAATTTCAGTTAGTTATCAATGATATGAGTGTTATTAGTTTATGAGTTTACCTAATTCTTTAATTATAATACCCTAAAAGGATGTGTAAATACATGTAAATAAGTATTTACATTAATTAAAGTAATTATTGGATACTAATATCTTATATTATATAGTTATTATTGAATAATTAATGGAATGTATGTGTTTTTTATCATATTTTGGAGTGGGTTTTGGGGAGGAACATTTCAATGGTCTATTGGTAACTGATGCTTCAGGAAAACATAGTTTACCACCTTTGAGACCTTATTGTAATGTTTGTTATTATTGGAATCACACATTTTAAACAATTCTATATTTTAAAATCACAATAATGTAATTAATTCCCATCATTCCAAAATTTAAATAAACAAATCCTATATGATTCCTCTAATGGGTCTCACATAGACAATATAAACAACCAATTTAAACATGCTAAATGAACCAGTCAAAAATTCCAACTTAGTACACTAATCTATTTACACATTCTAAAATCCCATTTCAGACTAACTTTCCCCAAAAAATATATCTGGAACAACTTTTGAACCATTTTAAAACCATTAAAAATATATATTCATTTTTATTTCATAAAAACCAACAATTTCCCCCATTTACAAAATTATATATTAACAAGCTTGAACCTTATGTAAGTCCAAAACCCAAAAGAGGCCAATTACCTTTTCAAATTTCCCAATTACATTTAAAATGAACCAATGTAACATTTTCACCATCATATTTCATTAAAAATCCCATAAATACAAAAATCACAAAAAAACAATTTATAAATCAATTTTACAAGTGAATTTTTAGTTTATAAATATTTAAATTACAAAATCAATAAATTCATACCAAAGGTGGGATCACTGATAATACTAACTACCTACTCGAGGATCTAGTCCATCTCATTTGCACCAACACATTAATTACATTAATGAAAATAAAAAATAAAACACATAATGATTAATATACTAATTTAAATGCCAACAATAATATTTTGGGTGGACGCTAAATGTCACAACCCATTCCTCAGGGCCCGTGTCATGACTACCCCAAGCCCATCTTCCATAGGACATGGGTTGGCGACTAGCCCATGAAAGTTGTATCCCTAATACGGGAAGGAATTTCCTTTTTAACCAGTACAAACACACAGTCCAAGAACAAAACAAGAAGCAACCACGAAGTAAACTGATGTAGTAAACATGTGCTGAATGTAAAGGGGTCGGAATACAAGCCCAACCGAAAAGGTACAAGTACAACTGAAAATTACAAATACAACTAAAAATTACAAAAATAGCTCCCTGATTATCCACCGATGATCCTACCTGAAGGGTTGGTGTAGCTCATGGGAAATAGTCTCTACATCACATCACACCAAATAGTCCACCTCCGGGCACTATCCAGTCCTGGCTCTCTCAGCCTCAATCATTGCTTTCCATCATATGCACAAGACACAACAATGTGTGGGTGTAGCCCATGCAGGGGTTAGTATAATGATACTCAATAGGGACCTTGAGACCCCCGTAGGTATCCTAGAGTTACAAAAAGGAAAAACCCCAAAGCAAGACCACAAACTCAAAGCACAAAGAAATATACATCAACTCTACTTAGGTATATGCCCATACATATACCTAAGTTATAAGGGTATACTCATATCATACATGAAGAAAGAATACCAAAAAAGTAACACCACGAAGGTAGAAGTACCACACAGGTATCCCCATGAAGCTATAAGTACCACACATGTAACACCACGAAGATAGAAGTACCACATAGGTAACACCATGAAGTTAGAAGTACCACACAGGTAACACTACAAAGATAGAAGTAACACACATGTAACACTACAAGATAGAAGTACCACACATGTAACTCCACAAAGATAGAAGTAACACCAATGTAACACCACTATTATAGAAGTACCATACAGGTTGCACCACAAAGTTAGAATTACCACACAGGTAACACCACGTAGATAGAAGTACCACACAAATAACACCACGAAGATATAAGTACCACATAGGTAACACCACGAAGATAGAAGTGCCACACATGTAACACAACGAAGATAGAAGTAAGTCACAGGTAAATCTACACAGATAGAAGAACCAAATAGGTAACACGATGAAAACTATGGAAACTATTTATGCATGATATTTATAGTTTAAGAAAACATCGACGGATCATTCCGGGAACTCCAGGCCTCAGAATCATGCATCATTAGATATATCTGTCTCAAATAATTCTATATAATGAAAAAAATAGAAATTCTGGAACATTTCATTCTCCTAACCTTAGGGATTTATGTCTCCAAAAGCCACAACATAGACTAAGGAATCCAATAGGGGTACTGAGCACGAATCTGAGCCTCCTACTCCCAAGTTCTCTCCTGGACATTCCCATGATGCCAGAAAACATGCACCAGAGGTATTGACCACCCACAAAGGACCTGCTCTTGTCGATCCTCAATCTCAATTAGAACCTCTATAAACATCACCTCATCATCAATGTCTAGCTCGCTGTGGTCGATGATGTGAGATGGTTCATGCACGTATCTCGTCAGTTGGGATACATGGAAGACTTCGTTCACCCTCTCCTAATGCGGTGGAAGTTCACAGTAGTGTGCTACCTCGCCAATCCTCTGAAGTATCAGAAATGGTTCATTAGACCTCAGTTATAACTTGCTACCTCAGCCAAATCTATGTAAACCTCGTTGAGGTGAGACCCATATGAAGACATATTCTCCCTCAACATCTCCTCCTGAAGCATCACTGGTACCATGGTGCATCCTCTGAACAGGATGACGTGCTCACCACCTTTAGAAATTCCTTCAGCGGACCGTCCTGAGGATATCTGAGCACGTCGGCCTCGCAATCAATGTCCCCAAGCTGTGCCTCCAGAATTTATTGAAGAATTGGGGGGTGTGATAGTCATATACTAGAGATAAGATGATCCATCTTTATCCCCTGCTCTGACGCCTTACTTACCAGTTGTAGACCAGACCTCCTGCTGAGTGCATCTGCTACCATGAGGTTAAGGTTGGCTGACTCAAGTGTGATCAGCTATACCCTCCTAAGCTTGAGTCAATCTTGTGCTGCCTGGGTTTCCTTTTTTTTCACTGACCAAGGAAAACCCCTTTATAACGTTGTAAATAAACCACAAACTGTTTCCTAATACAGTCTATCTGAGTATGAAATATGGATGTCTATTCAATACCCCAACTCACATCCTAAGACCTCAACATTGCCACCAAGAGGTTCCAACCGAGACTCTCAGCTCAAGGGTCAGATCACACCGTTGGAAAAAGTTTGATTTTCGAGTCTCCTCCAAAATGTATCTCTAGACGTAATGGTCAAGTCAATAGTTTAACTAGAAACTCTACGTCTTAAAAAAGATAAATGGATGTAAGGAATGACTAGTTACTATGCCTATCAATATGGAGGCTAGTAGTAGACACATATCGTACCTCTAATCATTCATAGAGCCCTTGGGTCACCCTCCTTGACCGTATGCAGCTACTCCCTTCCCTTTTACTCTATCTCCCTGAGCCTAGTGGGGGTCACATTGGGGTAGTGGTTGTAACATGTAAATATGTATAAAACATCATGTTGCTTTCCTAACTCCATGTCCACATATTCTTCCCTACAGATTCATCCATCCCTATCACTTCCTCTTCTTGAATCATATTACAGGCCCATGTCTCTAATACTGGCATCATTTTCCTGCTTCCCCACTGTAAACATTCACTGGCAGCATCCACTCAGCCAAAGAACATTCAACCACAAAGGTTCTCTCTAGAACTCTAATGTAAGTAGGAATTCATAGAAAAGTAGTCTTGTCTTGGATGTCCCTAAACACTCCTCACTTGGAGGTCTGAGCCCTGAAGGATTAACCGTACTGAAGTCATCAAGTTCCTAGGATGGTCGGTATGCCTTGATGAATACTTAGCTATCGTCATGTCATCCTGCCAAAGCTATAGAAGCTCTAGGGATCACTCTTCCCTTAGATATTTATGGAAAGCGACCCCCTTCTTTGACGAAGGTTCTCAAGATTGTCTACAGAAAATTCACTTATTCACAAGATCAGGGTAACCAAAACCCTACAATCGTCCTGCTGAGCCTCATAGAAGGATCTCTACCTGGACCACCATCTGATCAAATGGTGCCTTGGATAGATGGAAACTCATCCACCTTCTCAACATAGTATTTATCCACCTGTGAGTTGGTCTCTCCATAGAACCTGAGGGGTATCTAATGCCGAAAAACGTGTAAATCACTAAGCCTACATGTGTCCTTTATCAGTACCGTCGGTTGAAACTGCTAACCAACGGGCAGTGCTATAGATGGCACAGTATCGAAAGGTACCATCTCGGGCAACAATCCATGTATCGAAGCCTCATAAAAATGCAGACCATCCTCATGGTCACGCAATGATAAATACTAGAATCTATGATCACCATATGATATGATATTGTCCTAACTAGGCATAAAACACTAGCCACAGCATCCAGCTAGTCCTCAGCTGCCTGGAGATCTGTCGCTCCATGAAACCTGAGAGGCCTCTACCACTGGAACTCATGCAATGCGCTCAATTGGTATGCACCGTATTCTAGTGCGGTTGGTGGAATATTCTTCCCAATAGGTGGTGGTTCTGCTGGTACACCACCTAAAGGTTCCAACATAGTAAGAGGGCCCTACATCAGAGCCTTGTCACTCGGTGGGCCGTCATCGTGTACTCTCTCGGGAATCCTGGATTATCTTCAATGTGGCACCATCCAAATAATGAAAAGGTTCACCACAGTAATTAAGTTATACATGTTGAGTTGACTTAATTAAATCATAAGAAAATCTTTTCAAAAACACACGCAATCATTGTTTTCATGTGTTATGTCAGAAATCAGAATTCACAGTCCTGGTGTATGGATACTTCGGCCGCTACACCAACACTGGATTTCCCAAACTGAAAACCACACTCATAACACTTAACACTATTGCCATGGAGAAAATATCATAGTCCTAGTTCTTTGGTAGAACCGAACTCCTATGATACCACATTGTCACGAACCATCCCATAAGGCTCGCGACGTGACAAACCTAATCCCTCCTTCCATAGGCTAGGGGCTAGTGACTAGCACCAGAAAGGAATATCTCTAATATGGGAAGGAAATGACTTTTTAACCTATACAGACACACAGTCCAAGAACACAACAAGAAGCAACCATGAAGTAAAATACTTTAGTAAAAGTGTGCTGAAAGTAAAGGGTCCGGAATACAAGCACAAATGAAATGGTACAAGTACAAATAAAAATAACCAATACAACTAAAAAGTACAAAATAACTCCTGGATCATACAACGAGGATCCTACCTGAAGGGTTGGTACATCTCACAAATAGTATTCTCTACATCACTTCATGCCAAAATTTCCACCTCCGAGCACCCTCCAGTCCGGGCTCCCTCAGCCTCGATCAGTGATGTATGTTATCTGCACAAGACACAACAAAGTGCGGGAATAACCTGATCAAGGTTGAGTATAACAAAACTCAGTAGGGACCTCAATACCCTCATAGGTCTCCTAGAGTTCCACAAAGGAAAACCCAAAAAGTAAGACCACAAACTCAAATCACAAAGCAATAGACATCAACTCTACTTATGTATATTCCCATTAATATAACTAAGTTGTCATGATATAATCATCTCATACATGAGGAAAGAATACTGCAACGTAAAACCATGAAGGTAGAAGTACCACACAGGTAACACCACGAAGCTAGAAGTACCACACAGGTACAACCACCAAGGAAGAAGTACCGTACAGGTAACACCACGAAGTTAGAAGTACCACACAGGTAACACCATGAAGATAGAAGTGCCACAGAGGTAACACCACAAATATAGAAGTACCACACATGTATCACCATAAATATATATGTACCACATAGGTAACACCACGTATTTAGAAGTATAACACAGGTTACACCAGGAAGATAGAAGTACCACACAGGTAACACCACGAAGATAGAAGTACCACACAAGTAACACAATGAAGATAGAAGTACCACACTAGTAACATCAAGAATATATAAGTACCACAAAGGTAACACCACGAAGATAGAAGTACCACACAGGTAACACCATTAAGTTAGAGGTACCACATCGGTACCACCGCGAAGATAGAAGTACAACACAGGTAACACCGCGAAGATAGAAGTACAATATAGGTAACACCACGAAGATAGAAGAACCACATAGGTAACCCCACAAAGGTAGAAGTACCACAAAGGTAAAAGACTTAGTTCAAACAGAGTCTCAGCTCAAACCATGTATCAGTGAAGTAAATAAGTATAGATGATTAGTCGCGAAGCTAGATCATTTTATTCTGTCAAGAGGCACTTCTTTTGACCATATAAGTTCTAACCCACACATGATTGATATGTAACTAACCCCTGCTGACCCACACTATATCTGACACACAGAGTATCGATATGTAACTGACCCCAGCAATGTCCCAAACAGGATCTGACCCACATAGTATTGATAGGTAATTAAGCCCCACTAACCCATAAAAGATTGGTATGCACTGACCCACACAGGATCGCTGAGTGCTGAGTCACACAGGATCTGACCCACATAGGATCAGTGTGAACTGAACCACACATAATTGTTTAGCACTAATCCAATCAGGATCAGTGTTGACCAACACAGGATTTCTCAGTACAAACCTCCGTTTCATCTATCTCCAACCTCCGCCTCACTGCCAGCCACTGGATTCCTAGCTCCCAGTTTGCTGGAATTCTGTAGAATCTACCCTCGAGATATCAGTCATACCTCAACCTCCACTAAACTCCACAACGTAGTAATACAAAGGACTTCCATGTCGTAAGGGTTCCAACGCGATAGACAGTGCATCAATCGTACGCCAGATATGTGAGTTATATGCATTTTAGTTTTGGGGCCCTGGTTGGATTCGAGTTCGATCCATCATGGACATATGCCAAATGTCTCCCAAACTCAAGTGGAGTATACCAAAAGGACTTTCTCTATCCAAGTATCCCAACACCGTTGACAGTTCTTCAAATGGACATCTGGTTCTCAAGATATGGCCTTTTAAATGTTTCTATGCCCGGTTGGGCCCGAGTCTAGTCAGACCTGTGCGACCTTACCCGGCCCTACCTGGTCTAAGATAGGCGATAGCCTGCTAAGCCCTCTAGAACGAGGTCCTTCCCGCCCCAAAAGGGGTGCATCTCGGGTCGATAAGGGGTAGCCCACAAGGGAGGCCAAACCCGTAAGGGGGAGACCCACAAAGGGTGCCCCGCAAGGGGGTGGCCCAGCCGTGGGTGGAGCGGCTAGCAAGGGGAGGCCCAGATTCATAGAGCATGGACCACAATGGGCTGGCCTAGCCACGTAGGCCCCGACTCGTCGGGGCAGCCCAGCCGAATAGGGCACGACCCGCAAGGGGGGCGGCCCGGTTGCGTGAAGCGTGACCTTCTTGGCAGGCGGCCCAGCCACGGTCCACCGAGCCGGCATGGGGTGGGGAAGTTTTCCCTGGTATCCTAAATGGCCTAGAGGCCATTAGTTTTTGTGAAACGAAGGTTCCATGTATGCGTTGCCCGATCGTCGTGGAACCTGCCAGGTAGGTGGGGGTTTTGCCTTCGCTACAGATTCGGCCGCCACTTTTTCTCGTCGGCGGCATGCTGGCCGCGCCCCCTCCCCTTCTGTGGCTGGCTGATGTGACAACCGACTCCTCCATCTTCCTCGGCTAATGAGCCGAAACCCCCTGCTCACCGGCATCATGCGACGGAGCGCTACACTTCCTCCGTGGTCGGCTGGTGCCGACTGCTCTGATGACCGTCGCGGCTTGGTGTCGCGACCTCATTTTGCGGTGTACATTATCACTCCACATCCTTCAAAGTCAGTTGATACATCCATGCCCGCGGTCTTCCATATAGGGCGCAAGGATAGCCAAGTAGCGTAGGGTTCGGTTCAGGTTCCTTAGGCTTACGACCTCCACGTTAGCTCGTAAACAGGAGGGAGGATAAAGGGGTTCAATATAATTCACTCGAATTTAGAACAAGGATCAAACCCCTACCTGATTTTGTTCTAGAGCCTCTGCGCTTGAAGGTGGATCAGGGATCTTCGTTACCACCATATGCTTCTAACGACGCCACTTGCAGGACGTCCTTTGGTTTTGGGTTTCAGTGTCACTTTTCACCACTCGCCATAATTGTATCCATCCCCCAAGGGTTTGACTTCTCAGAACTCTTTCAGCACTTCGTTGCTTCGCGAAGCTGTGATGACACCTATCCCCATAACCGTATAAATAATAGTGGGGGAGGGTATGTAAGAAATTGGGAATTAGTAGGGTTAATTAATTAAGAAGCTTCCAAATTTCCCCAAAATTGTGGTTACATAGATTTAAAGATCGGGCCATTTAATGGCTTGACGCATCGTTGGACTCACACTCCGATTGTCCGTTGGAGGATAAGAATGAAAAATAAAATAATAAAATTAATTTATTTTATTTCTTTGAAAAATTCAATAAACATAAAAAAATTTCTGGACCTACTACGGTCATAGTAATGTCTCTCTTCAGTGAATCCCATCATTGTGGATTCAATGGTTCCCTCAAATTTTTAATCTCATCTCCGACTCAAAAGTTAGAATATGTCACTCGTGTGTTTACTGAACGTACCCGAAAAAAAAAGTTCAGAAAATTATTAACAGTCAACCTGGACCTACGCCAGTCGAGGTAAGGCTCTACCTAAGGGAAAAAAATCCCAAGGAACTAAATGGTTCTCTTGTATTTTCAATCATAGTTACCATTTAGAAGTTATGGATTTTAACAATAAAATAATTGTCCCATAATTATTTTATGTACTGCCAAAAACTAACTTCCATAGTTGGCCCGAGCCGGCCAATGTTAGTGTCTTCATAAAGAAATCATACCCTCACAAGATCAGCGATGGTGTCATATTTTTAGTTCGAGTCATCGTTCGCGATTTATAAGAATTTGAAATATAAAATAACATTATTTAATTATTTTATATACAGTTATGCAAATTTCGGGTTTTCACACTTGAGGCATGCGTTGACTGAACATAAGTTGTGCCTAGGGTAAACTCGACATACTGAACACAACGGTGTCCTCGGATTTCTGATCCAAGAAACCGTTTAATAATTATTCCACTTTTTCATGAAAACCGCATATGATCCCTATTTAAAGTTTATCAAAACTTCAACGGGTCATTCTGGGCACTCCGGGTCTCGGAATCACGCGTTTTGAAATTTTACTATCTCAAAATAATTTGATATAATTAAAAAAAATTATACATAAATTATAGTACATTATAATAAATGTATGTTTTCACGTATCAAATTAATTTAATATTTCATAAAACATGGGGAACCAGCAAATAAAATATAAACCATTATATACTTCTAATATGCATGAACTCTCCCACCCTTTATAATATTCCTATGTGAAAATTATATATTCCATAATAGAAAACTCATGTGCATCACACGAGGTGTAAATTGATGAATAGTACCAGTGAAAAAAGTAGTCATATCCCTAGAAATATAGACCTTCCTCAAACATGGGTTAGATACACCCAGGAATGTGTTTTGTACCATGTCATTATATCTAAAAATATCCTCTCTACATTTTCCAAATAGAAATAAATGAAATATAAATGCCTTTGATACCATTTTTTTTATTCCCCATATTTGATAAATGGGTCTGAGTAGAGGGAATCCCACATGACCTCGTGTTTGATTGCATATACTCCAGAGGCTACTGAAAAGTAGTGAGGGACTATGCTAAAACATAGGGAGATTATTCCATTAGTAATAGATGACCTATCCGAGAACACTATCAAAGAATAAATAATAAGAGTAATCAAGTGAAATAAATTGTAGATGAGCATATAAAAGTATAAATAATAATAATAACACTCCACTATAAATCAAAATGAAAGATAATTCATGTGTATGTCAATAGAAATATCTCGGCATGAGGAATATCTATATACTATAAAATTAAATATAAATGTAGAGGAAAATCTAAAATTGATCTTTGTGTATCCTAGATTCACCTCGACAAATATTTACCCCAGTACAACTTCCCTCAAAATGGTCCATGTCCCCATCTGAATCCCCAACCAAAAAATAATGCACATAGACTGATATTATCATGTATGGTGTGTGTGTGTAAGCGTTTTTAAAAATAAAAAATTTATCCATTGAATAATGATTCAGGTCATATTAAATTTTATAATATGAAAGAAAATAAATACACAAATAGGTATATAGTTGTCCAAGTCATCATGTGCTAACTAGGATTCCATAAACAAATGACTAACATTGTTTGGCACGATACTGGAAGATAATCTACATATATCCATTCCCATAATATGAATTCATTCCCTTGATTCTTAACATACATAAACAATCTCACGAATGGACAACCATAATATTTTTATCACAAATAGAACAAGTCATTTTATGACTTAACTATCTCCTTGATGGATAGCCGTGATATAATCAGCATAATAGCACATGTTAATACATGACTCAGACGAAAAATTGATGGATAAAATCTATATATTTAACATAAATATGAAAATATATTCATTTAAACATTGATTTAACTAATTGATAAAAATAATATAGTTTGAAAAAATATAATATATCATTAATCTATGATAAAAATAGAGTTATTTCTACTACTCATGCACCCATATTATATTCCAGTTACATAGGAGAGTTATCATTGGGCTACAAACATAACTACATGAATATAAAATTATTAAATAGAAACATGACACTCAAAAACCCACGAATTAAATATAAAACACCATCAAATCCCCTATGTTGATTACCAAAATAATCCTAGATGCTTATGAGACTAATTGAAACATTCCATGATGAGAAACTGAAATGGAAAACCCTACATCTATACCTTGGTATAAGGATCTCACTCACATGTTCAAGGAACACAATAAATAATGTCACTAACAAAACCAACTCATCATTTTCACATGTCATATGATCCCTTTATGATCCAAAATGGAACATTATGATCCTAATTTTCAAATAAGGGGATCCTTTGTTGATCATTTTCTCAAGGATCATTTTCACCACTTTCAATGCAAACCTATCACACTACTCCACTATAGTTCCTACCACTTTGACACATACCTAAAATACTTTCATTGAAACCAAATGTGTAGGTCTCACATGTTTACCAACAAACACACATGGAAATCAAGGAATTCCATTTTATATGAATTCATGAAATGGTATGAATTTCCAACCACAATTATTTGGAACCTAATTGCTTAGAACAATCACCCAAATCAATCCATAATCACTAGTTATGAGGAACCATATCTAAAAACAACATATTAGTTGTTTATAATGTAAATCAAGACAAAATAGGGATTTAATTAATAGATAAGTTCATACCTATCGATAGTATTCCATCGAAACCAATGACATTCAATCACTAATTAAATGAAGTTATAATGTCAAAATCATAATTATAGGTGCCCATTTATTCTTCTAGTTTGAGTGACGGTTGGGGAGATATAGGAATAAGTAATGTAGGAATTCATTTTTATATTATGAGGCTTCCATTTAGAAAATATAAATAGAATACCCTCACTGGAAAACTGTTATCCCTCACTAGCCAGTATGTGTTGGCTCAAGAGCTCGCCAGTGGGTCTAGATAAACATATAGGAATCTAGTTGGGACATCATCTTAAAAGTAGTGAATCACCTACTTTATGGTGGCCCCTATAACTCCTAAAATTATACTTTTACCTTCAATCCTTCTTAATATCTCTACGAAACCATTCTGAGGCCTCGAACATCCAAAAATCACTAAAAAACATGTACATGTAAAAATTAAAAATTAATTCACCTTGATTAATTTTAGGAATGTGACATTCAAGTATCAAATAAATAACTATAGTAACATAATGTGGTACTCTATAATATCCATGGTATCCATTCTTTCTCTATTAATAGTTGGAAGATACTCCTTACCTCTTGTAATCTTACTGAATTAACATAGTTTAATAATTTGGATACAAATATGAGCACCATTAGATATATTCAATATCATACTATTAGATTTGAGTAAGATACATTTGATAAAAAAATTCTCCTAATGCTACCATATGCTTCCTCGTTTAGTTCTTATTCTAGTGACACATCTCATTTCATGAAAATGATTTTTCATCTTATTCCATTTAAAAAATTTGGACATTCTTCTATATATTATAGTGGTTTATTTCGAATAAAATTATCTCATTGAATCAATTTGTTTTTTTTTTTGAAGGTAATCACATTCAAATATTGTATTACAGTGGACTCTGAATGTATCAATCACCTAAAAACCAATAATAGGTTGTTTCATGATGCTCAAAATTGACATCAATAAATCATTTGATGCTATGGATTGGAAAACTTTTTATAATGTTTTCATAATTTTTGATACATTGAAAAAAAATATGTAGGTTAACTATCTCTTTGATTCTACTCATTTTTCAGTGCTCGTCAATGGTTCCCCTAAGGGATATTTTAATGTTCAATGGGAGTTAAACAATGAGATCCTCTATCTTATATAATCTTCTCTATATTTAATGATTACTTAAATAGTATATTCACCCAAATTGTAAAACATGGAATTCTAAAAGCCATACATGCCTCATGAAATATTTATATTGCTTCTAATATTCTCTATACAGATGAAGTCATTATTTCTTTCAAGAAGGAAAAAATATTCAAAATACTTAGATGGTCCTCTCATAAAATGAATATTTTTTAAGGAAGACAATAAATTGGAGAAAGTATTTTATATATTTTTGGAAGGGGATCTCTACTACTAGAATAACCCATTAATTATTGTATATAGTAATAGAAAAGGATCTATTCCAATTAATTACCTAGGTGTTGCTTTATTTTTGGGGAGAACTAATTCTAGCTATTTTTTCGTGATTACTTCTCAAATAAAAAAATAATCATTCATGTTTGAATGTGATGTCCCTTTAAATGACTAGAATGATTTACCTTGTAAAATTTACCTTATATTATAAATTATATTCTTCCATTATGATCTATGATTTGACTATGGATCTTTCTAAGAATCTTAATGTATGCATCAAGAATTTTTTTTGATAGGGAATATTCTAGAAATGAAATTGGTCACCTTTGTATCAACCTGACCCCAGTAGCCCAGAGCCAGTTCATTACATATTATATTAGAATTATTAAAAGGAATGAAATCCTGAAGGAATTATCAGTTTAGTTGTCTTGAAAAAACTAGATACATTCATGTAACTCATATTACACTATGAAAGGAAACACAATACAATACATAAAAAAACTAAAAAAACTACATCCATGAGAACTCAATATATGGTGTCCTCCTCATAACCTATTGATGGTAAACAAAAAAATTTGTAAGAAAATTTCTCAGTCAAGGTTACTAATATAGGAAGCATGAATCAGTAACCACTGAATCATAAATAATTTTTCACAGTCAATATTTCATGGTGAATAAATGAAAAACAGGGACCATTAATAAACTGAGAATGATACTGCATCCATAAGTTTTGTCATATTGAAAACTCCATGGATAGTAATAACTGAAAAAGAATAAATATAATTCTTATTAATTGGAAGTCATGTATCTATAACATAAAACCACTATACCGTCGAAATGTTTTAAGTCTACGGGTATAAATCCATTGGATTTTTTGGAAACAAACTCGAAGGGTCTATCGCCAACTAATTTGTATCATGAAACCTATTGATTCTTTGAGGGGATATAGAGGACACAACCATCACTAAAAGTAAACATATTTAATTATTAAAAGATTCAGTAAAATATCAATATTCCTTTTCAATATCCATATAGATTGGAGAATATAGATTCATTAATATTTCCATATCCAAAACTACATTCAAAATAAACACCGTATGTAAAATGGTATACGTCATAGAAAATATTCATATCCAGGATACAAGATTATTGATATTTAATTGAAATATAATTTTAAATGAAAACCTATCTAAAATGGGATATAGGTACACCACATATGAATTATTAGGTGTTCAATATAAAGAAAGTTACAACAAAATGCAAATTGAAACAAAGCGCTTTTCCATATTATAATCTATCGTATCATGTGACAAAACATTAATAACAATCCAATGAAACATTGAATACAATTAATATAAAGAAAATAATTATGTTATATATCAAAGTGCATAACACATAACCCACATATAATAAATAAGTGGAGAACAATGTAAATCTCACAGAAATAAAAGTGATATGAGAAACCCCTTACAAACATTTGATCATGTTAACGGGTATTCTTGAGAGGGATTAATGAGAGGTAAATTGTTATACCATAATTTATATATAATAAGGTTAGTATGGTTGAGGTGATAAAACATACCCCATCATTAGTAATTAATAATAAAAGGACACAACATAGGTGGATTTTTGAACAAAAGTGATAGAGAGGATCCCTTACCTTATACATGAAAGTGATCTTAATTGATATTAACAACCTGAATAATATAATTTAGTTTCATTAATTAATAATTAAATTACCTCATAAACATTTAATTTATATATTATAACATTATTAGGTTCATTAAGGACTGCTTTTATGGGTTTAAGAGATTCAATTTTGTTGTTTTGGAAGCATTTTCTTCCTTGGTTTTCATGAATTGTTTACTTGTATTCATGAATGGAAGTTCATTTGAAATGTGTGTAAACATGAATAATTGTAAATATATATTAGTAGTAACAATATAAATGATATTATAATGATTTTGGGTTATATACCTTGAAGAATACTAATTAGTTAAAAGTTATTGATAAACACTTGGATTAACATGGCGGTTTTGTGCATAATAAACTTGATTTGTATTATTATTTTGTATTATGAGAGTGTAAGGATACCATAACATTGAATAAGGTAAAATATATATATTATGATCTGGTTAGACCATTAAAAATGTTTAAGGACCTGTCTTGAAGATAGTAATAAAAATTCAAAACTCGTCTCCTTGAATGTGATAAATTAACACATCTCGGACGACATTTTTATTTTTAGTGTATGACGTTGAGGGAAAAAGATATGATGATGAAATATTAGAATATAAAAATAATATTCTAGTACATATTAGTTACTGTAATTATCATATCATTTTTATTTGGGTAGTTGAGGAAAGGAAAGGTAACAAAAGGAACTCGAAATAAAAGAAAAATTGAGAAATCCCTCACGAAAATTTGGCAGCCTAACAACGTCGTAAAAAAAATCATAAAATAGTTTAATGATAAAAAGGGTGCCTCTCATCAGTCTTAAATAATATTTAAATAAAGGGGAATGTGTAATGATATATCCCAACATTATCCAATTGGAAATAAAAGAGAAAACATAAAATGAAATCTTTAAGAAAAGAGAAGGCTGGTAGATTCCCTTACCGTGTAGGGTAACTCACAAAACATGAAGGATGGGAACTTGGGTCATAATGACACCCTGGGATGACTACTAGGGTGGTAAAACCACCAGATATTCAATAATAATGAGTTTGTAATTAATTAAATCTATGTTATGAGTGGGTATTTATAGTAAAAGAGATGGAGTTTATTATTAATTTAAAGATAGACCTCATTAGTTGTTTTTGAAAACAAATGGGCTTGACCATGGTATTTCCCCATGGTTTTAGCCACATAGAAAACCTCATGTAATATTTTACTATAAAAGAGTTTTACAAAATTTTATATTAATTATTACATCATTATGATTTCATTAAACTACTGAAAACTCAAAAATGTATTTTTACTATTCATGAAAAATTCATGTATTTTAAAAAATTACCAAAAAAACACCCTATCCATTTTTCTATGTTTATAATAAAAAAAATGAACTCCATTATTTAAAAATAATATTCTAAGTATTATTAATTTAAATTTCAAATAACATCATAATTTATTCAAAAATAACAATTTTTAATCTATAACTCATTTTTTAATTCCTTGAAAATTAATCAACAAATAATTATCTTATAAACTCAAGAAAATAAAATAATAATATTATTTAATATTAATAATAGTCATATCACTATTCATATGGTATGTTACTATTCATCAAAAAAAGAAGTTGGTTTTTAAGACTCCAAATTACTTACTGATCACAACCGTAGATGACTGTTTTTTGAAATTCAAAACACAAATGTGGAAAATTTATGTTTAATTTCTAGGTTAAGAAAATATCCTGTAAATAATCAAGTTTGGTTTCAAAGAGACTCAGTGCATCAATATATTCTATTTAATGAATTAAAAGTATTGAAGAGAAACATACCATAAAATGTATGGGGTGTTATATTATTCCCAACATTGGAAATTTCCTCCTTGAAATTTTTTTTCATGAATAAAGACCTTCAAAAATATTTGGGTGGTTCTTCTTCATTACATTATTACATTCCCACATCGGTTCCTCCATTTTATGGTTTCTCTAAATAACCTTCACTAGATGATTTTTCTAATTTCTCAATACCTTCTCCCTTGTGTCAAGAATCTCGATAGGCTCTTCACAGTATGAAAAATCATGTTCCAACTCTATTTCTTCATAGGTGAGTACATGCATTGGATCTGGCATGTATTTCTTTAACAATAATACGTAGAACACATTATGAACTTTGGAGAGACTTGGTGGAAAATATAAATGGAAATCTACAACTCTGATCCTTTCTAGAATTTAAAATGGTCCTAAGTAGCTTGGGATTAGTTTCCCTTTCTTACCAAACCTTAAGACACCCTTCCACATAGATTATTTTATAAAGATATGATCTCCTACTCAAAATTCCAAATCCTATTTCTAATTTTTAGTATAACTCGTTTCCCAACCTTGGGATGCTTTTATATGGTCCTTAATTTTCATTACCTCTGATGTTGTCTCTTCAAAAGTTCTGGGCCTAATAGTTTCTTCTTGGCAACTCCATCCCAGCATATTGGTGTTCCAAACCTCTTTCCATATAATTCTTCATTTTTGTCATTTTAATTCTATAATGGAAACTATTATTGTATGAAAATTCCACAAAAGCTGACTATTGATTCCACATATCATGAAAGTAAGGAGATCATAATCTCAACATGTCTTATAGTGTTTGAATAGTCCATTTAGACTATCCGTCAGTTTGGGGGTGACACGCAGTAGTCAGATGAAGCTCAGTATCCAAATCCTATGGAAGAATTTTCCATAATTTGGAAGTAAAATATTGATGTCGATCAGACACAATCGATAGAGGTGAAACATGAAGTTAATAAAATAAATCATCATTTTATTGAAGATGATAATTATTCATTATTATAATAGCATTGATTTCCTTATAATCAATGCATAGCCTCATGGATTCCTCTTTATTCTTAACTAATAGGACAGGGTCTCCCCATGGAGAAACTCTAGTTTGAATAAATACTTTGTCACTCAATTGTTTTAGTTTTTTCATTAGATCCACTAATTCCATAGTGGAAATTCTATAGGGATTCTTTGATATAGGTCTTTCACCAGGAATTAAATCTATAGAGTACTCAACTTCCTGCATTATAGGATGTATATGTAAATCCTCTAGAAATACACCAATGTATTCTTCAACTATATATACATATTTAATTTTATTATTTCTTTCCTATCCCATAGATATTGGGTTCTCTTCCTCCATAAGAATTTCATTTAGTAGAGCTACTATGGGTGGATCTAGATAAAAATCATATGCAATGTTTCTTCTCTAAAGATAAGGGATTCTACACCATTTTCAAAAATTGTAACTTTCTTCTGCAAGTAACATCTCTTCACATTATAATTTAACTTCCAATTCATACCGAGAATTATATCAAAGTTAATAATGAGTATGATGATATGGTTAGAAAATAAAGAACATTTATGTGTCATGAGGGAGACTGATTGACACAACTTTGTTTCAATGATACTTCCCATAAGAGTTTTTACTAACAAATCATTTATTAAATCAAATTGTACAGGTCTAATTTTCTTGGAAACATGGAAAGAAATAAATGAAAGTGATCATCCAAAATCAAATAATTCACTGGCTATGTTTGAGGGAAAAATTAAAGTACCTACCACCACATCATTAGGAACTTAATCCTCCACAATTTTAATCCCATAAGCTTTCCCTTGATATCGTAGCCTTTTTTAGGCAAGTTTCCTTAGCACATAGGAAACTCATTTTCATAGTGTCCCATCTCTCTACAATTGTAGTATTGAATATCAATGAATTATTTATTCCCCTTGTATTCATTAGATCGATGAACCTTTTCTCCACACATATAGCAGACTCGCATGCCTTTAAAGTGTTTCCCAAGATGATTATTTCCAAAGTTCTCATATAAATTGAATTGCTTCATTTCTTTGTTCTTCTTTAGAGATTCACCTTTTCCATGGTTACCAGAGTACCACTTCTTATATTGGTTTCCCTTGAAAAAAAATGATCAAGAAGTTTTCTTCTGTATTTTGATGGCACTTAATACAATTTCATCATATGATGAAAATGTTTGAGAAGATAGAGCCCTTCATATACTTGGCTTAATACCTTCAAAGAAATGATCAATCTTGTATTTCATGTCACGTACATAATCTATGGAATACCTGGGTATTCTTGTGAAGGTATCCTTATACTCTGTAATACAGTCTTCTTCCCTTTTCTTTAAGGCAAGTAATTTTATCTTAATTCTAGATTGTCTATCAAGAAGGAAATATTTTTCGAAGAATATTTCATTAAAAGTAATACATTCCATATATTATATTTCTTCTTTCTCTAGGGTATTCTGGATCAAGGAACACTATTGATCAGTATCACCCTTGAGATAATACAATGTCAGCACTACCTTTTTATTTTTATTTAATTTTAATGCAATGAATATCTTTTCAAGGGACTTGATCCATAGCTCAGATGCAACTAGATTTTTAGTCACACTATAATATATGGTCTTCTTCCACATGAAATGATATAACACATGTGTATCATGGTTATTTGTCACATCCGGAGTAAGTTGTCCCAATATGGTCATGAGCTGATCCGCTCCAACATCGATTGTGTTTACTTTCTCAATGGGGAAATCCATACATTTTCCATGAGTAATTATTCACCTTATTACATTATGTGCCATTTATAAATAATGTAATACACCTGATTATGTGATGAGTAATAATTTATATATCCACTATAAAATTAATTTGCACAAATTGAAATTCTATGCATAACTAATCTTATAAACATGGTTTCCCTTGAGGAAAAATTAACATTCAAATCCTTCCTAATGGATTTTAACGAAAATGTGAATTATCATAAACATATCCCTCCAGAGTGTTAGACCAAGATTCCAGTAAGGCACATTTTTGTGTACCGGGATACCCTAGGTCAAGAAAGATACTCCTTGTTGAATCTTTCACTCCTATGTAAATTTTCCTCACAGCCACCTCTACTTGTTTGTATCCGGACAAATATGTATTTTCTAGAAAGATCCATATAACATATTCCTTTCCAAAATACCAGTATTCTCTTGTATTTTCATCCTCAAAAAAATATCTTAGGGGTTTTTTCCATAATTTATGTTATCTAAATCAAGTTTCCAAGTTTGTTACTAACTTTCTCTGATACCAACTGTAATGCCCTGACCCTAGTAGCTTGGAGCCGATGCATTACATTTTACATTATCATGATTAAAAGAAATGATACCCATAGGGAACAATAATTTTAGTATTCGTGAACAAACTAGATACATTCATGTAACTCTTATTACACTGGGAAAGATAACACAATGCAATACATTGCGAAAACTAAAAAAATTGCATCAATGAGAACTCGATATATGGTCTCCTCCACATAACCTATTGAAGGTAAAAAAATGAAAGGGGTGAGGTCAAATGAACACTGAGGGTTACTAATAGAAGAAACATGAATAAAAAATAACTTAATCAAAAACAATTTTTCATGGTCAATATGGCATAGTGAATAAATAAATAACACACACCATTAACAAATTGAGAATGAAACTGAATCCATAGGTTTTTTCAAAGTGAAAACCCCATGGATAATAATAACTAAAAATTAATAAATATAATGATTATTAATTGGACATCATGTATCTAGAACATGATATCACTATACCATCAAAACGGTTGATGTTTGTGGGTAGAAACGAGACTGATAATTTGGAAACAAACTTGAAGGGTTTGTCGCCAACAGATTTGTCTCAGGAGACCTATCGATGAATTGAGGGGATATAGAGGTCCCTTAACATCCCTGAAAGTCCAAATAATTATTTATAAATATATTTAGTACATGATCAATATGCCTTTTTAATATCAATATATTTTAGAGGATATAGATTTATCAATATTTCCATAGTTAAAACAACATTCAAAATAAAAGTTGTATATAAAATGGAATACAACTTATAAAATATTCATATCCATGATACGAGATTATGGATATTTAAGAGATATGTAATTTTAAATAAAACTTTATCTCAAATGGGAATTAGGTACACAAAATAAGAATTATTAGGTTCTCAATACAATGTAACTCACAACGAAATGAAAATTGAGACAAATCCCATTTCAACATTATAATCAATCATATCCTGTGAAAAAAATTAACAATCATCCAATGAATCATTGAATACCATGAATATAATGAGAACCATGATATTATATATCAAATGAAAGAACACATACACCGCATATTAAAAATAAGTGGTGAACAATGGAAAACTCACAAAAATAAAAGTGAGATGAGTGACCCCTTACAAACATTTCAGCTTGGTAACAGTTGTTCTTATAAGGAATTAATGAGAGGTAATGGGGTATCCCATAATTTATATATCATAAGAGAATTATGGGGGAGCAAATAAAGAACACCCCCTTATTATGAATTAAAAACAAAAGTACACAACTTAGGGGGGATTCTTGAACAAAAGTGTGAGAGAGGATCCATTACCTAACGCCTGATGGTGTTCTTGATTGATCATAATGACCAGAATCATCAAATTTTGCTTCATTAATTAATATGTACAGAAACTCATCAACATTTAATTGATATATTATAACCTTGTTAGGTTCATTCATGTCCTTTTTTATGGGTTTATGAGATTCAATTTTATTTATTTGAAATCATTTTCTTCCTTTGTTTTCATGAACAGTTTACTTGTATTCATGAATGGAAGTTTGTTTGAAATGTGGTTAAACATCTATAATTGTGAAAATATATTATTATTAACATTATAAATGACCTTATAATGATTTTGGTTTATATAAATTTAGTATGACTCATTAGATAAAATTTATTGATAAATGCATGGATTAACTTGGTGGTTTTGTGCATAATAAACTTGTTTTGTATTATTATTTTGTATTATGAGTGTGTAAGGATTAAAGAACATTTAATAAGGTAAAATAAGTTTATTAAGATCTGTTTCAACCATTAAAAATGGTTAATTACCATTCTTTAAGATATTAATAAAAATTAAAAACTCGTTGTCCTCGAATGTGATAAATTAACACATCTCAGACGGTGTTTTCATTTTTAATGTCTGAGGTGGGGGAAAGATGGATGATGATGAAATATTCTGTAAGATAATAAAATTCCAGTCCATTTATGTTAATGGAATTATCATATCATTTGGATGAGGGGAGGTGAGGAAATAAAAAGATATTAAGGAACTCGAAATAAAAGAAAAATTGAGAAATCCCTCATGAAAATTCGGCAGCCTAACGACGTCACTTAAAAATTCATAAAATGTAATGATCAGAGAAAGGGTGTATATAATCAATCATACTTAATATTTACGAGAGGTTAATATGAAAGGAAATATCCCAACAAACTCTAATTGAAAATAAACGAGAAAACATAAAATGAAAGCTTTAAGAAAAGAGAAGGATTGTGGATTCCGTTACACTATAGACTAACTCTCAAAACATTATGGTGGGGACCTTGGGGGCCTGAGAACACCTTAGTATGAATAAATTGAAGTAAAAAATATCATATATTCGAGTATAATGAGTTTTTAATGAAAAAAATGAAGGTATGAGTGGGTATTTATCGTAAAAGAGAGGGAGTTTTTTAGTAATTTAAAGGGACACCTCATTAGTGGTTTTAGAAAAACTATGGGCTTGCCCATGGTATTCTCCCATGGTTTTAGCCACTAGGGAAAACATGTGTCATTTTTACTATACACAGGTCGAACATTATTTTATATTAATTATTACATCATTATGATGTCTTTAAACTACTGGAACCTCAAAACAGTAGTGTTACTATTCACGAAAAATTCAAGTATTTTTGAAAAATCCCAAAAACTCACCCTAACTATATTTTTACATGTAGAATACAAAAATGAAATAATATTTTCGCAGATAATTTTCTAAATATAATTCATTTTATTTTTAAATAAAATCATAATTTATTCAAAAATAATAATTTTAAATCTATAACTCATTTTTTAATACCTTGAAAAATTAATCAACATCTCATTATTTTTTAACCTCAAGAAAATAAATTAGTAATATGATTTATTATTTATAAGGGTCGCATTACTATTCAAAAGGGTATGTTTCTATTCATCGAACAAACAAGTTGATTCTATCAGACTCTAAATAACTTACTGATCACAACCGTAGATGACCGTTTTTTGAAATTCAAAGCACAGTTGTATCAAATTTAAGTTTAATGGATAGATTATGACTTTAATATATAAATAACCAAGTGTTTTTTCTCAAATATTTAGTGCTTCAATATATTCTATCTATTGAATTAAAATTATTGAATAGAAACAAACCATAAAATGTTTGGGGTGTTATAACCATCCCTTTGACTAATGTTTCATTCCACTAGAAAATGGTAGTCTAGGAATCTAAAACATCACATTGTCTAATGGTACTCTATAAGCTATATTCACTTGCAATATTCTAAAAATAGACATAATGGGTGTTTTATTTCCTATATCTAGTTTATTAACAAGCTAAAAAGGTTAATCCGAAACTATCTAAACTATTATATTTTTCCATCCATCAAGTCATCTTTCCTTGACATTTTGTTGCACTCCAAATGAATTACGGGTAGGAAAGACTCTTTTATTTTGTCTTGACAATGATATAGATAGTCATCTTATGTATGTAAACCCTCATCATTTTTCTTTTGACACTCATTTATCAATTACTAAACTTATGGCCTTCCCCAACATGTATTTTCCAAAATATTGTCAAATACTACTCAACAATTTTGATTTCTCTCCAAATAGTTACACAATGATCAAGGAACCATCACATAACAACATTCTATACACCAAAGTTTGTTGTCATTATATTTTTTTAACTCTGGTCTGAATTTTTCATGGCATAAAATATTTAATAAACCTTTAACCAGCCCTTACCTCATTCCCTTATTTGGAGGCTTACACATACTAGATGTCCTTCTAATTATTTCTTACAACCTTTTTGTATCCATATCCATTTCATGTGTCTTCTTTGAAAACATCACAGGGAGGATGTCAACCATATATTCCAATATTATGCAACTTACTCAGTTCTATAGAAAGATATCTATGACCTATTCAAAGTGAAACATTAATATTCATATTCACATTCTATTTAGCTACATAACTAATAGTATATACAAATATGTTACCAACTATTCAACCTATCCGCGATTTCAATTTCTAAAATACTATATGTCATCTAGTATATTAGAATCTCTATCTTGAATAATCAGTCTTCCATCTCTTTACATGTAGAAAAGGTTAAAATTATCACCCTTATCAAGGAGACCAATCCTATTCATCCTAGCCATTTCTCTAATTATGTACATGATTTCATTTTTTTGGAGAATATGGTCTATTTTTGTTCATAAAAATATTAGGCTGGATTTATTGAAGTGTTATGGAATGAAATTTTTATGGTATTTTTTATACTCAATGTTGATGGTGCGTCAATAATAAAGCTACTTTTAAGGAATGTGGTTCTATTTTTCATGATTACACTGGAAGGACTCTTGGATGTTTCTTTGTCACTTCTTGTATATTGTCATCTCTAGAGGCTGAAATGCATGGTTTTATTAATGCAGTCTCCTACGAAATAAGAAAAATGGGACAACCTTGGGATTTATAGTGACTCTACCACTATTGTTGATGATTTCCATAATGTAATGAAGAATCATTCGTGAAAAATCATAGTTAGGTGGAAAGAATGTTTTTTATTCCATTCTGGTAGTAATCACATCATCACACATGTCTTCCACGAAGCTAACACATTGTTGGATGGGCTTTCTGACGAAGGAGTTAGTAATTATCACAAATTGTTAGATTAAATAAAATATGAATTTATTTTAATTTTTGGGAAATACTATAATAGAATCACTTATTTTTGAATTATGTAACCTTTTTTCATTAATTATCCTTGGTCTCATTTGCTAAGACATCACCTTTCTCATAAAAAAATATGGAATAATCCATAGACTATGAGGTAGTCTTAGCGACCTTTTCCATTCCCTTAATATTATTCACTAAAAGGGTTGATGGTTTTTCACACATCATATAATTTTATATGTAGAGATGATGGGTAAAAATATGTGAGACCAACTTCTCAGCATTATAAATATTATTATTCACAATAAAGGTAGAGGATATCTAAAGGAGTTAGGCATGTATAAGGTAAGTTAACAAGCCATCATATAGAATAAGAACCATGATATTAAAATAATCATTATAGGAAATCATCTTGAACACATTTTTATTCTATATTGATCCTTATTTAAGAGTGTACATACAATGTTCCATGGTGATCGAGTACGTATATTTTCTTTCCTTATCTTGATAAAAATCATTATGGTGATATAACATAGTGTATGTAAACATGTTTTCTTGAAGGACATAAATCTCACCATTAATAAATGAAAATCATAAATACTATACATATAGTAAATCATTCAAAATTCTCAAATATAAAGATATATATGCCTATCTCTTCACCAAGAAGGCTCATCAGGTTTAAGGGATTCGAGACTATAAAACCCATTAATTGAATATTATGATGCAGAAGTTCCTATAAAACATTTAGAAGATACTGCTGGTTATGAGATATTATTTTACCAATGTGGATTGTGTTTCTTAGGATGAATTTTCATTACATTCATTTTTCTAAATTAAAAACAATATGATTTAGTACATTATCTTCATCCTGAAATGTGACATAAAAAAATTAATTTTTTAGTCTCTCTCTCATTTTTTCCAATCATAATATCACTCACCAATGGAATTGGAATATCTTTTCAAGTAGATATTCTAGTGGATTGGATCACCAAATCCCCTCTCACAACTCATCCTATGGCCTAAAAAGTCATCATATGTTATTAAGGTAGGTGAGTATTTAAACATTCATTTACCCACATCTCCATCATTTTTTTAGTAGAATCTCCATCCTAACATCATGGGAATGGATTTCCAGAACACCTTCCACCCATTTTCACTAATTCTCATGGGGTTGATAAAAATTATATTTTCACTGGGTTATATCATCACAAAATTTTTGTTAAAACATATCGATAATTGAAATCATCCTTGGGGAGGCAACACTTATTCTATTAAATATGGATGCATTTTAATGCAAGTAATGGAATATTATTCCAACATAATATTTTTTCCTTTGATTTTTTTATTAAGCATAAATATTAATTATGTTATCCTTTTAATTTTTTTTATACTACGTTCATTTTATATAATAAATTAACCATATCCAAAAAAATTATTCATAATAAAATTTTATTATTATATCTTTCATTCTTGTTAGAATATTTATTTTTCGTGGTCAAATTCAATAATCTAATCCGTATAAAAAATAACCATGCATTGGTTAGAAATTAAATAACTATATTTCATGATCGCAAGTTTATTTTTAGTTAGGTTTATCAAGATGAAGATAAACTATCCCTTGACCCTCTTGTAATAACACATTGAACTAAGCTTGGTTAGAGTTGTTGCATTCCATGTGTCCTCCAATGTATCTCCTTGGTTAGTTTCATTTAGGACTCCCATTAAATCATCTCAACTCTCTATGAGATAATAATTTTCATGTTTTTAACAAACAAGAAGGTGTGAGGTACAATAGGTATGTTTATACAGAAATGAAACTGTGGACTCATAGGCATATACATAATTATAAGAAGGGGTGATTCTCAAATCATCATTGATATTTATTATAAAATATCACAAAAACTAATAAAATAATTTTTAAATTAAAATAAATTCAACATATTAATAGGTCGGTTTGGCTCATGAGAATCTACAAATGCAATGACTAGACATTTAAAGATAAAATTTTTTTATTTCAAATTATTCATTTATTGGGTTAAATTTCTAGGATTAATTAATTAAGGATCATATTATTTATTTATTTTCTATTAACTACACATCCAAATATTCTTGGATATTCCCATATATTGTAAATTCAAATTATATTAAATAGTTACTTTTAAAAAAAATAACATATATATACTATTTTGAAAAACAAAATATAGTGTGAACCTATTTAGTCCGTTTAAAATATTTAATCAAATTTAACATGTCATGTACTAAAGGGAACATAAATTCTACCTATATTTGGAACCTAAAATGAATGTTCACTCCTATTCTATTTTACTACACTCAGTATGTCCATTTTCATATCATGTTTACATACATGACATGTAGTGCACTTGCTGTGTTGTGCCAGTAAATGTTATGTAATTATATGTGTCAATCATTGGGACCCTAGAGACCCACACTTCTTAATCCACTACTTGTAAACACATAAATTTCATATCATATTAATTTCTAAATATTTATTCACATTAATTACTATCTAATAATCACATGTATTAATGAAAAAAGTTTATTAAATAATTTCATAATACCTTTAAAGTCCACAGATTTGTAAAATTTGGATAAATCATTAAAAAAATAAGTCATGTGTTTCTCTCAAAAAATGAACATTATATTTCTTCCGACAAAATAAGACACTAATTAATATATAATAATACTCCAATATCACCCAAAAATATCCACATTATCCATTTTAATAGACATGTAATGTATAAGAAATTTCTTTATAATCAATTAAACTATAAACATTAGAATGGTTGAGTTCAATTACTTAGAAAGTAGATTTCACTAATTTGATGAAATTAATACATCATCATGGCATAAATATTATAGTAGTAATAATTAATATATCCATGTATATCATTGGAAATAATATGATAACACTGATAACAATAATAGAATCCATGTTGATGTTATGGATTATTACAAACATCTTGATCCTACCATTCATGCCTCGTCAAAGAAATTATTTTTTCCATAATTACTACAGGAAAAACATCATTTTTATCTTTAATACCAGAGTCAATAAATACTACTAAATTCTTAAGGAATACACAAAATACCCATGCATATTAACTCATAAAAACATGTGATTCATCGATGGTCAATGTAAGACTAGGGATCACTTGTAACACCCCAGGTAAATAAATAATATGAAATTTTTATATTTATCCCTATTTGTGAATAAAATGTTAATATTAATTTAAAGGTAATGCTATGCTCGATGGCTTACCCAATACGCAACAATGAGTTCCTTTGAAATCTTACGTTGCACTCTAATAATAAAATAATTTTATTTTAAATGGTAGTTAACACCTAGCCGTTGTAATGAAGTGAATGAACAAAACTAACTAAAAAATGATTATATATGTCTGTCAAATATTTTTACTTTTTACAATAAATGTTAGATGATTAAAAATACGAATGAATCCAATTTTAAGCGTAAACATTCTAATATTCTTTAAAAGGTATATTAACCACCTTTTGATGGAGAACCTCTTTTAAATCCACTTTTTCACAATTTTATGTGTTATATTTGACAAAATAAAATTCTTCTTTTGAATCGGGACATCAAAATTTACTTTGTGTCAATTTTTCTATTTGTCCGATAAAGTTCATTTTTTAATGAATAGTGAAAAATGTTATATTTTAATTCAAAACCAATTTTTAATATAATTTATTTATATTATTAGATTATCTTTTTAATTGGTTTTAAAGTGAAATTAGAATATATTTTTACCGTTTAATCCAATGGTGGTCATTGGAATTAATATCACTTTG
Organism: Viscum album; assembly: GCA_963277665.1. NCBI lineage: Eukaryota > Viridiplantae > Streptophyta > Magnoliopsida > Santalales > Viscaceae > Viscum > Viscum album. Next base: position 618,530,719 of record OY728150.1, on the reverse strand, counting down.
AGATTGGACATAAACGAGTGTCAATCTTTTGATAGATATCGTTTCTTAAAAACTCGCTATTTGATTTGATAGCGGGATTTAATTATAAAATTAATTAATGCAACTTCTATGTTATGAATTTGGTAAAATAGGCATCATTTTTTAATTCGGAATATCACATATAGGTTAGTGTAAATATTTGGTATTTTTATGAAAAACCTTAATTTTTGATGAAAAGTGAAACCACAAAGTGGTAGTTACAAAAACTGATTTTTCATTTTAATGGAACTTTACCACTTCTGTTATTTGAATTTAAAAAATCCAATATAAATGACTTTCATTATTATGTAAAATTTGGTTCAATGGGATGAAAATAATTTTTGATAAAAAGTAACTTTTAAGTTTTATTAACCGCGATTAAAGGTAATTAGTGTGATTTAAGGTAAAAATGATATTATAATAAAATGAAAATATCTTGACACTTGTCATAACCCTATTGGATGAGTCATGGAAGACCAAGAAAATCCATGTGTTGATTTTTGGGACCCCATGGAGCCACTTGGGTAAGATAATGACATTTATGCCTTTTATTTAGAGTAAAAGTAAAAATGACACAAACATGTATTATTTTACTAAAATAATTTTTACAAGGGGTTATAAAAGTCACATTTTTTACTATAAATAGTAATTGGAAAGGTATAAATATTTACTACATCATAGTATTTTTTTTATACTTTTTATACATTATATAAATTAAATTATTTATGACATCATGATGATGCATCGATTACATCATTATTTAACGATTTAAATAAAATGAAAAGATAATGTAAAATCTAAGACCTAACATGTCAAAAACCAATTGGATGGGTGCATTGTGAAATATTTTCACCTAATTCTAGAAATACATCAATGTGGGACCTTTTAAATCCGAAACACATTTGAAAATAAAGTATCATTTTATACCATTCCAAGAGTGGGCCTCCTCTCCTCTTATAAAAGGCCCCCTCCTCTACCTTTTTACCCACAAATCTCAAGCCTTTGGATTTACAAGATCTGATCATTTTGACTCTCCACATCCCTATCGTCATCCTAGAAGCCTTACCTCAGGCAGGAAGCTCTTCAAGAAGCCCTTTTGGTTCAAATCAAAGGGAGTTACCCGATTTTAAGGTAACATCTTCAATTGTGAAATTTTGTTTTATTTTGCTTCTCCAACCCCCTAAACTCTTTTTATTCATTTATTTTGTAAAAACACAGTATTTTCCATATACTAGGGTGTTTTTATAAGATGTATTCAAGATACACTTACACACACCTACATCTAATGGTTAAAGAACATACTGTTTCTATGGATGGTGAATTTCTGCCTCACGAAACGATGATTGTTCAATATTATTTTAACACCTTCAACGGTGGAAATTATGATGTCACTATATTTATATATGATATATAATATTTTTATGTTTTCCTTAAGATTATGAATTTTTCATTTATGTTATACCATTATGGATTTCATTATGGATAACGCGATATCTTCATTTTAGGAAATTCGGACTACCGCCCCCTCAAAGTGATTTGATTCGTTAATACCATATGTGGTACGTATAAAGGATGTATTTAATGATATTATATATGATACTATACTGAAATTATAATACTGTTATGTATCATTATTTTTTAATTCTATTTAATATGAAATATAAATGGAAGTAGCGTTCATGCATACGTACGGCTTACCATCTCCATGAACGGTGCATTTCATTTCTTACCTCTAAATGTTATGTAATATTATAAATTCATGTATAAAATGGATATATTTGATATATATGATATCTAAATAATGAATATAATTATGGATATAATGGATATTTTACCCCATGAACAAACCTGTAATTATAAAGAGTTTATTTTTGACTCAAGTTGCAATGATCGTTAAAACGACCATTACTAACTTAAATAATTACATAGTTTTCATGACATGGTAATAAGTGATATAAAAGGAATAATGAACTTGAAAAAGGTTCTTAAGAATGTATAAATTAACTCATGTTTATTATTCAGGAGATTAATGAATGATCGAGTCAAGTCGGATACGAGGTAAGGGATCTTACCCCTCCCTTTCTTTTTAAGTACACTCTTTTATGACATTCTTTTTAAGCTGATCTTTCTTATGACTGGGATGTTATTTATATTAATATTACTGTGATTTTTATGTTTATATTATTAAGAGACCCTATTTTCTCTCATCAATCCATTTTGGAAGTTTTGAGTGGCGCCGTTAGGCTGCCGAATTTTCGTAAGAGATCCAATCTCTCTCTTTCTTTTTATGTACTCTCCTTTATGTGACTTCTTTTAAGATCATATTTGTTATGTTGGGGGATATTATTTTATATTTTTCTTTCTTTAAATTTTATGTTAATATTATGAGAGAGCATATTTGATCTCATCAATCCATTTTTGGATGTTTCAAGTGGCGTCGTTAGGCTGCCGTGTTTTCGTAAGGGATTTTTCGTCTCATTTTTATTCCTATGAGATTTATACTACATTTTCCTCCATTTCCTTTGAGTGGTATATTTAATGCCGATTATTATACTCTTTTTGTAATATAATTTTTTTTATTGTTATTTACATCAATGTTGTATTGTCCTTCTTTCATGGGGTGTATGTTTCGAAAGATACCCAAGTCAGTAAAGGAACCTTTCACCATCCTCTTTTTAAATACTTCTTTTGTTGGGTCTTTTAATTTACATATTTTAATGTTGGGATATGTTATTATATATCCTTATTGATGTAAATTTTATGTCCATGTGATGAGATACCCTTTTTATCTCTCATCAACTCAATTTTTGAATTTTGAAGTGATGCCGTTAGGCTGTCAATTTTTTGTAAGGGAACTTCTTAACCCAAATTCCTTTCATTGGGTTGGTCTTCTACTTCTTGTATATTTCATTATTTGATTATGTGAGAAATGAATTTTGATATCCTATATTTTATTTAGACTTTCTTTATGTGTACTTATAGTGAATACACATAATTGATCTATTTTATTTACAAAATGATCTTGGTATGGGACTTTGTCTCAATCTCCTTTCATTGAGGAATATTTTGTTTTATACACAACATTGTTTTATATGGTGTATAAACCCCTTTGAATTTTACGTTTATTCCATAGGATTCTTTTTATATGAAGCGTTTACTAAACGACAAAAGGAATGTTTTTTTTCGTACGTATGCGGTGACAATGACTTCTCCACCGCCATGACCATTATTTGAGTTTCATCTTCCTCTACAAGCCATAACTTTTTTTGAATGAAAAATAAATACCATGTTTTTCTTTTCTTTTATAATATTATTGAAAATGGTTTTCATAATGTTTTTATATCAATGTGTTGTATTGATATCTTGTGATTTAAAAGTGGAAATGTTATGTTTCCTTTATGCATGTTTTATGAGATACGATTATGTTATGGTTCTTTGGAATTGTTATGAAGACGGGTGGTTCCGTGATAAACTATGGGTGGGTGAGCCCGATATATCTCTCCAATGCATTGGGTAATGTGAAGGAGTTAAACGTTAAGGTTTCTCCAAAGAGATTTAAGGAATATACGGTGATGGGTATTCCAAATGTAACCATGAAGGTTACTCCCTATGTAAGAATGTTATGAATGCCTCAAGTGACCATTATGTCTTATGATATCTATGATTTATTCATGATTTTATGAGGTATGTGATTATGTTTTATGAGTAAAGTATGATTTCATGCTTGGACTAATGTTTTCATTTTGTGCTTTTATATCCCTTACTGTGCTTTTTATTCTCATCCCAAGTTTTTGATATGTTTATCACAGGTCAAGGGAAAGGTAAATGATGTGATGATAGTGTCAAGGAAGTGTCAAGAAAGAATCCATGTTTTATTTTAAATATGTTTTTGTTGATGGAAAAAATGAGGACTATCTTTTATGTAACCACTTTGTTTAAATGTGGAATGTAATGCATGTTTTATGATCTAATTCTCTAAAACTCTAAACCTGAAAAGATCCTCAATGTGTATTCTTTAAGTAACTCATGATTAAGTATGGTTTAAGGTTGGGGCCTTATAGTTGGTATCAGAGGTCAGTTTAGACAACTTTAGGTATTAGGAGTTTTTGTTAGACACATGGTTAGTCCTTATATGTATTATTTCAGTTAAATCCTTGTTTTATAGCTTTTTTCAGGTCATGTAATGTCAGTTATGAATGGAAGGAGGAGGATCTCAAACAACATTCCAATCTCTTCCTGATGAAATGCTTGCAATAATTATTGCAAAGTCATGTTCAGATGATTGTGAAACTTTTTCTAGCATTCAACTCTCTATAAAGCAGTTGTTTGAGATATAAAACACCTCCACTATACCTCATTATCATCGTGGATCATGGGTTGTATTTAGACAAATACTATTTTCACAATATTTTCATATTTTCATGAAAGGTAAATTTTATCAAGTTATTTTAAAATATTTTATCTTATCACAAGAATTTGAAGCATATTATGATTTTAAAAATGGCGTTGAGGAAGGAGACCCTTGTGTAACCTATTTATATTTGCTTTTAAAATATAGTCTCTCAGGACATACTTATGGTATTTTAAAAGGACCAATAATAGAAAGTTTAAACTGAAATTATATCCGACTATTTTATAGAAATCATCTTTTATCAGATGTTTTGGAATTATATGGCATACATGATTATTTTCCAAAACTGTTTTTCTGTGAACACCCATATGACCCATGTTGTACAAGGTGTATTTTTATGGAGGAATAAAATGATTTTGAAGGATCTCTAAATCATTTTTGTAATTCATGGGACTTCTACCTACGTGAACAAGATGACGATGAAACCGAGTGGATGCCATGATCAAGGTATGCTGTTATTAATTTTGGGAATCGTTTAATTTATAGTGGTGAAATAAAATTTCAAGAATTAAGATGTTGAGATCGTAATGAATTTGAATGAAAATGAGAGGTATAAGGAAACTATTGAGGTTAAAACATGTTAGGGTTATTTATGGTGTTTTATAAAAAGGACAACACGCAGACCGTTTGACAACCCGTCGCGTCGCACAAAGCTGCGGGAATCAAACCCACAACCAAAGTGCGACTGGTATTTATCACTTACCACTGGACTACGTGAAGTCCCTGGTTAGTATGACTTATTATTTTTAGTTAGATGATTTTATGAATTAAGAGTAAGTTGATTTTAGGGTTATCTATGGAAATTATTAACCTATCATGGAGGATATGTGATTAAGTTAATTACTTTTCAATATGAGACTTTTAGAGAAACTGATGTTAATTGGAGATAAGTGTTAATTTATACCTTGGAAGACTATGTGACCAAATCCTTCAAATATTTGGGTTTCGATCTTAGTTTGGTTTACTTTGAAGAATTTTATGGACAAATGTTTATCGAATAGTCCTCGTTGAACTTTCGGTTTTGTTGAACAAATTTTCGAGATTAAGAGTAGATTTTCTTTTTATAAAGGGTTATCATTTTATGGTTTATCTGATCGTGTTCAAACAATTTTAGTTTTGGTAAGGGTCTAAAGACATGGGAAATATATATTTATCTTTTTTGGATTAGGTTATTCTCATGAAATTTATTATAGTACTCTTAATGCGAACAAGTATTCCTAAATACTCGTCTTTTGGAGAAAGTATGAGTTTGTGTAAGAAGTCTAGTAAAAGTTGAAAGTCAACATGACAAGTAAGTATGTTTCCTTAAGATCAAAAATAAATTACTCAATGAAAAGTAACTTAAAACAAAAAAAATTGTCTATTACCATTTCCTACTGGGGAATTGAATACCGTTTAACCCACCACAAGTTTGCGATTTTCTTGTGGTTGACTTTCTCCTAAACATGTTTTCTATCACTCTCCCTCAGAACATGACCCTTTACTTTTTCTTCCATATCTATGTTTTACTACATGGAATCTTAGTATGGGTGAGCTCGGGTGACCTCTGTACTTCTCTTTATTTCTTTTAAAGTGATTGTTTTACCGACTCTTATTCTGATGTGGGACTTTCAATGATGTTTCTGAACCCAATTTTAAAATTGTGAGGACACAATTCCCAAAAGGGGGGAAGGATGTAACACCCCAGGTACATAATGAATATGACATTTTTATATTTATCCCTATTTTTTAATAGAATATTAAAATTAATTTAAAGGGAATTCTATGCTCGATGTCTTACCCAATACGCAACATGAGTTCCTTTGAAATCTTATGTTGCACTCTAATAATAAAATAATTTTGTTTTAAATGGTAGCTAACACCTAGCCATTGTAATGAAGGGAATGAATAGAACTAACTAAAAAATGATTATATATGTTTTTCAAATAGTTTTACTTTTTACAATAAATGATAGATGATTAAAAATGCCAATAAATCCAATTTTAAGCTTAAACATTCTAATATTCTTTAAAAGGTCGATTAAATGCCTTTTGATGGAGAACCACTATTAAATCCACTTTTTGACAATTTTATGTGTTATATTTTACAAAATAAAATTATTCTTTAGAATCGGGACATCAAAATTTACTTTGTGTAAATTTTTGTGTTTGTCCGATAAAGTTCATTTTTAATGAATAGAGAAAAATGTTGTATTTTAATTCAAAACCTCTTTTTAATAGAATTTATTTATATGATTAGATTATATTTTTAATTGGTTTTAAAGTGAAATTAGAATATATTTTTACCATTTAATCCAATGTTGGTCATTGGAACTAATATCACTTTGATATTGGACATAAGCGAGTGTCAATCTTTTCATAGATATTGTTTCTTAAAAACACACTATTTGATTTGACAGTAGGATTTAATTATGAAATTAATTAATGAAACTTCTATGTTATGAATTTGGTAAAATAGACATCATTTTTGAATTCAGAATATCAAATATAGCTTAGGGTGAATTTTTGGTATTTTTCTGAAAAACCTTAATTTTTGATGATAGTGAAACCACAAAGTGGTAGTTACAAAAACCGATTTTTCGTTTAAATGGAACTTTACCACTTCTGTGATTTGAATTTAAAAAATCCAATATAAATGATTTTCATTATTAAGTAAAATTTGGATCAATGGGATGTAAATAATTTTTGATAAAAAGTAACTTTTAAGTTTTATTAATCGCGATTAAAGGTAATTAGTGTGATTTAAGTTAAAAATGATATTATAATAAAATGAAAATATATTGACACTTGTACTAACCCTATTGGATGATTCATGGCCGACCAAGACAACCCATGGGTCGATTTTTGGGGACCCCATGGAGCCACTTGGGTAAGATAATGACATTTATGCCTTTTATTTAAAGTAAAAGTAAAAATGACACAAACATGTATTGTTTTACTAAAACAATTTTTACATGGGGTTATACAAGTCAGATTTTTGAATATAAATAGTAATTGGAAATATAACAAGATTTACTACATCATAGTATTTTTTATAATTTTTATACATTAAATAAATAAAAGTATTTATGTCATCATGATGATGCAGAGATTACATCATTATTTAACGATTTAAATAAAATGAAACGATAATGTAACATCTAAGACCTAAACATGTCAAAAACCTATTTGATGGGTGGATTTCGATCTCTTTTCACCTTATCCTCGAAATAAATCAATGTGGGACCTTTTAAAAATGAAAAACATTTGAAAATAAAGTAACATTTTATACCTTTCCAAGAGTGCCCCTCCTCTCCTCTTATAAAAGGCCCCCACCTCTACCACTTTACCCACACCTCTCAAGCCTTTGGCTTGCGAAGCTCTGATAATTGGGTCTCTCCAAATACAAATCCTCATCATAGAAACCTTACCTTAGTCAGGAAGCTCTTCAAAAAACCCTTTTGGTTCAAACCAAAGGGAGTTACCCAATTTTAAGGTAACGTCTTCACTTGTGCTATTTTGTTTTATTTTGCTTCTCCAACCCCCTAACCTATTTTTATTCATTTATTTTGTAACAACACCAGTATCTTCCATATAATAGGATGTTGTTATAAGAATTATTCGATCTACAATTACACACACCTACATCTAATGGTTAAAGAACATACTGTTTCTATGGATGGTGAATTTCTGCCTCACAAAATGATGATTGTTCAATATTATTTTAACACATTCAAAGGTGGCCATTAAGATGTCTCTATTTTTATATATGATATATAATATTTTTATTTTTTCCTTAAGCTTCTGTATTTTTCATTTATGGCATACCTTTATGGTTTCCATTATGGGTAAACGCGATATCTTCATTTTAAGAAGTTCGAACTACCACCCCCTCAAAGTGACTTGATTCGTTAATACCATATGTGGTATGTATAAAGTATATATTTATTGATATTATATATTATATCATACTTTAATTATAATACTATTATGTATCATAATGTTTTAATTAAATTAAATATGAAATAGAAATGGAAGTAGTGTTCATGCGTACGTACAGCTTACCATCTCCATGAACGGTGCATTTCATTTCTTACCTCTAAATGTTATGTAATATTATAAATTCATGTATAAAATGGATATATATGATATATATGATATGTAAATAATTAATATAATTCTGTATATAATGGATATTTTACCCCATGAAGAAACTTGTAATTATAAAGAGTTTATTTTTGACTCAAGTAGCAATGATTGTTAAAACGACCGTTATTAACTTAAATAATTACATAGTGTTCATGACATTGTAATAAGTGATATAAAAGGAATAATTAACTTGAAAAACGTTATTAAGAAAGTAGAAATTAACTCAAATTTATTATTCAATATATTAAAGAACGATCGAGTCAAGTCGGATACGAGGAAGGGATCCTACCCCTCTCTTTCTTTTTAAGTACACTCTTTTATGTCATTCCTTTTAAGCTCATCTTTCTTATGATTGGGATGTTACTTTCTATTAATCTTACTGTACTTTTTATGTTCATATGATTAAGAGACTCTATTTTCTCTTATCAATCCATTTTGGAAGTTTTGAGTGGCGTCGTTAGGCTGCCGAATTTTCGTAAGAGATCCAACCTCTCTCTTTCTTTTTAAGTACTCTCCTTTATATCACTTCTTTTAAGCTCATCTTTCTTATGTTTGGGGATGTTATTTTATATTCTTCTTGAATTAAATTTTATTTTAATATGATGAGAGACCCTATTTGATCTCATCAATCCATTTTTGGATGTTTTAGGTGGCGCTGTTAGGCTGCCGAGTTTTCGTAAGGGATTTTTCATTTCACTTTTATTCTCGTGAGATTTATGCTACATTTTCCACCATTTATTTTGAGTGGTATATGTACTGCCCATTATTCTAATATTTGTATAATATACTTTCTTTTATGATTATTTACATCAATGTTGTATTGTCCTTCTTTCATGGGGTGTATGTTTCGAAAGATACCCAAGTCGGTAAGGGAACCATTCACCCTCCTCTTTTTAAAGACTTCTTTTGTTGGGTATTTTAATTTACATATTGTAATGTTGGGATATATTATTCTATATCTCTATTGATGTAAATTTTATGTCCAAGTGAAGAGATACCCTTTCAATCTCTCATCAACTCATTTTATGAATTTTGAAGTGACGCCGTTAGGCTGTCAAATTTTTTTAAGGGAACTTCTTAACCCAAATTCCTTTCTTTGGGTTGATCTTCTACTTCTTGTTTATTTCATTATATGATTATGTGAGAAATTAATTTTGATATCCTATATTTTATTTATAATTTATTTATGTTTACTTATAGTTAATACACATAATTGACCTATTTCATTTACAAAATGATCTTGGTATGGGACTTCGTCTCAATCTCCTTTCATTGAGGTATATATTGTTTTATACACAACTTTCATTTATATGGTGTATAAACCCCTTTAAATTTTACGTTTATTCAAAATGAATATTTTTATATGAAGTGTTTACTAAACGAAAAAAGGAATGTTTTTTTCGTACGTATGCAGCGACAACGACTTCTCCGCCGTCGTGACCATTATTTGAGTTTCGGCTTCCGCTACAAGTCATAACGTTTTTTGAATGAAAAATAAATACCATGTTTTTCTTTTCTTTTATTTTGGTATTGAAATGGTTTTCATAATGTTTTTATATAAATGTGTTTTATTGATATCTTGTTATTGAAAAGTGGAAATGTTATGTTTCCTTTATGCATTTTTTATGTGATACGATTATGTTATGGTTCTTGGGAATTGTTTTGAAGACGGGTGGTTCCGTGATAATCTAAGGGAAGGTGAGCCTGATATAGCTCTCCAATGAATTGGGTAATGTGAAGGAGTTAAACGTTATGGTTTCTCCGAAGAGATTTATGGAATATACTGTGATGGCTATTCCAAACGTAACCATGACGGTGACTCCCTACGTAAGAATGATATGAATGACTCAAGTTACCTTTATGTCTTATGATTTCCATGATTTATTCAAGATTTGATGAGGTATGTGATTATGTTTTATGAGTAATGTATGATTTCATGCATGGACTAATGTTTTCATTTCGTAATTTTATATCCCTTACTAAGTTTTTTATACTCATCCCATGTTTTTGAAATGTTTTTCACAGGTCAAGGAAATGGTACATCATGTGATGATAGTGTCAAGGAAGTGTCAAGAAAGAATCCATGTTTTATTTTAAATATGTTTATGTTGATGGGAAAAAATGAGTACTGTAGAGGCCCGAAGCTTGGCGTATATGGACATTACATTACTTTTGTGGAATACTTAGTACATAACAAAAACACACACACAAGGATCGTAATAGTTTAGTGTCTTTGGAAACTCAGAATATAATCTTCTAATCGTGGTGAAACATATTCAACATCTCCCATAAGGATCTTCTTTTTTTACCTAAAACCTTTCTTTATATCCTGGGGAAAATAAAACATAAAAGGGTGAGCTCAAATTCTCAGTAATGGTAAACAAAATAAATATCAATCACATCATATTCATAAGAACATAACATTTTGGGAATCTTAACCTGCAAAAGAGAGCATAATTTCATAACATGGGATAAATCATAGTAGTGAAATGAAATCCCAATAATCATAACTTAAAACATGAAACTTTGAGGCATACACAAATAATCATAGAGAATCATATCTTATTAGTCAAGACTCATTGCCAAGACTATCATAGTCGATGAAGTCCATTTCTGAACCGAGTCACCCTCGTTTCAGTCCTGTTTCACTGAACCGGTATAACCTACCGTTCCAGCCATGTCTATCTCATGAGATATAAAATCTTTACCCAATGAATTGGAGGGAGATATAGGTCCCACCCATCTCATAATGATACCATTCTTATGTGTTCCACAAAATCAGAAACCATACATCATAGCATAACCCATGTAATAAAAATGGGAATCTTAAACATCATGACATCATAAAACAATTCATATAAGATAAAGGATTTCATAAAAATATTTCAATCAAAACAAAATCAAATCCATGTATTAATAGGGATAGAAACAGAACCCTATATTATCTTAGATGGAAAATAATTTTGATAAAACACTTGAACTCCATTCTTGAGGAAAATATCATTTCTACCTCAAAAACATTTTTTCCTTTCTTAACATGTCATACAATTTTAAACTAAAAGAAGTTGATTAAAAATAAACATGAAAACTTGTAAAAGAAGATTCTTGGAAATATTGTTTTAAAAATCCATTCATGCCGTATAAGTTAAAAAAACAATCTTCTCGTACTTTTGTCGGAAAAGTCAAAAAGTACCCCATATGAAAAACGAAAAATGATTCCTTTCATATCTTTTACTAAATACTCACCGAAGGGTAAAATTGGATTTAAAAAATTGTAGAAGTATATAAATATTACATATTGGGGAAACATGGATGTGGATGATAAAATACACCCCAGTAAATGCCAATGTATAAACAATCTCGGATAAAAATGAGATTGTGAGATTTCCCTTACCATAGGTCCGATTTGCTTCGTATGTGTCCGAACCTCCTGTATAATTATTTAAATAATGTCATTGACTTATTCTATAATCATACTCATTGTTATGATATCATATATGGTTCACTTATGGATTTATATTACCCGTTCTTTTGTAAATTCCATGTTAAAGAGCATTTTGGGTAAAATTGTTTCATTTCTCATCCGTGTTTTGACTTGTAATTATTCGTATGATTACTTAGATCATGATTACTTAATTCCAGAATATAAAACATGATTTATATATAATATATATTCAGAATATACATATATATAATAATTCAGTAAATGGAAAGAAATACACTGTTCGTGGAGACGGTAGGCCGTACGTAAGCATGAACGCTGTTTTTGTTTCCTTATTGAGTTGAATGGAATTAACTAGATGACATAAATATATATAAACATAAATCAAGTATCATTATTATGTCATATATTTCATTATTACTTATTATATATACATTATAATCATTCATGAATGGTTAAAGTGGAGAATGAATCTCATCGCGTCGTGGAGACGGTAGTCCGTACGTACGCACGAGCGATGATATCGTTCTCATGATCGTGGGACTGTATTGGAGTGTATTTATACTATTTCAGAATAAATATCACTTTAAATTAATCATATATAGTTATTATTTACACCATTATACTCATCCAAGTAATGTGGTGGTGGAAAATAGATTACACCACGGCGTGGAGACGGTATTCCGTACGTACGCACGCACGGTGATTTCCTTTTTCCGTAGGATGGATAGAAGGTTAATTTGAGTTGTTTCATATTTATAATAACATATCCGTATATAAGAAATACTGATGTTATTACTTTATCATGAAACAACTAAATAAGAATAATTTGAAGAAGAATGAAATTGAAAAAGATCGATAATGGATATTACCTCTTTTTGACGCACCTTCACTTAACCTCCACTTAAAGAACTAAGGATGGTCTTTGAAGAAGTCCAGGACCACTAGGATGATACAAGGGAAGTGGAGAATAGATTTTGGCAGGGTTTGGCCGAGCTTGAATGCTCAAATTTGTGTGAGGAGGAGAGGGAGGAGGTGTCCTTTTATAAGGGAGGGGAGGGGCACCATAGGAAAATCTCAAAATATTATTTTATATTAAGGTCAAATTCGGTTTATAATGGTTCCAAAGGGTATTATTTCGAAGCTAAAGTGGGGATGGGTCTAAATAATTTCATCCAATAGGATTTAGACAAGTTTATGTTATTATTATAACCTTATCAATTAGATTTAACTCTAAGTTAAATAATTTAACTTTTACCGTGTCTTTTTGTTTTCTTACACTATATGGTTAATAAAGTTACATTAACAAGCCAAAAAAACCCCAAGTTGTTTATTATTAATATATCTATCCTTATCTAAGTCATTTGGCTGAACCGTAGATTTTTAGGAATTAAATAAGAATTAATAATATAATATTTGTTTTAAAAACTAATTTATGTCAATTTTGACCCTATTTGGTACATGATTTTTATGAAATTCATAACATAATGAGAAGTTCGAAGAAAGTTACTTATATCAACAATAACATGTCATATTAACCAATAAAATTAATGTAAGTCATAAAAAGTCTCAAATTACATTTATTTGGGCATTTATAACATCAATTATGTCAATATTTCATTAATAAGACAATTACTCCATCATCTTTGTGTCATAATAAATGATAATTATTTAATCCCTAAAAATTCTAAATAAATCCCTATGATGTAGATAATTGTATTATATTCCTGAAGACTATTCATGTTCGAAGTTTCATGAAGTTTTTCACTAAATGAAAATTATTATACTTATAATATTTAAGAAAGTGACATGTTGTCACATTCTTTGGTTTTAATAATAACTAAATTATTTTCATGGCAAAAAGTCTATAAAATGAATATAATCCAACTCTTAGGTTATATGGGTCTACTTTTAGCCATCCAATAGTATGTTTACAAGTGTTAGGGTAATTTTATAATATTATATTTACCCTTAATTACCCAATTTACCTTTAACTATAGTAAATAAAATTTACCATAGTTAATATTCACAATGCCCAAAAATAAAAAGTAGCGTATTAACATAATTTGGACCCACTGGTTCCAAATATGGAATCCATTTTTCCAAATTCAATAGACAAAAGATGCCGAAATTAAATTAAAATTAAACTCGTTGTCAAAAGGAAACGGGTTTTTCTTTAAAACATTGCAAAAGATTGAATTGATTTAACCTACGAATTCAAGGTAAAATCAATGCTAATGACATACATTATATTAAATGGAAGAAATATATTCTACTTATACTTTAAAACCATTCAATAATATAATTTAACCACATAAGATATTATGATGAAAAAAGTTTTTTTAATTAAAATATAGCGTGTTTTTACTATTCATTAAAATATGATAGTTATCGGAAAAATATCAAAACTTTATCTAATGTAAATTTTTATATCCTGATTCAAAAGAAGAATTTTATTTTGTCAAATTGAACTTATAAAGTTGTCAAAACTAGATTTAAAGTGGGTGCGCCATCAAAAGGCGGCAAAACTGCATTTTTTGAAAAATACTTATTTTACCCAAAAAAATTATTTTGTTCTTATACCATGTTCTAGAAATGTGCAAGATGAATAATAATGTTATAAAAATCATAATTTAGTTAACACTATTCATAACAGCTAGTTCATAACAATATTATCATAATATATCGTTGTTTAGTAAAACCTGGTATTGCGTACAAGACACGCTATTGAGGAAGGTCGTGATTGCGTGTAATGCAAGCCAAGTCAGGGTTGTGTGTAGTACACAACTCCTTTGTTGTTTCGTATAATAGAATCCAACCATATTTTATTTATACATTTAATATATATATATATATATACACTCAATGTTGTGTAGAATAACTATTATCAAAATTGTGTGTAACACGATCCAAGAATAGTGTTGTGTATACTGTAAGCTAATACGGTGTTGCGTATAGCGCAAGGTAATCTTGGTGTAGCATACAACACATGAAATTAATGAAATTAAAAGAATATATCTCATAAAATCTCGGGGTGTTACATTCTACCCCCTTAAAATGAATTTCTCCCTCGAAATTCATTGGCGTTATAAATGGTTTACTATTCGAAAGTTTCTTTAATAGAAACCCACATCGTAAAAAAGAATACCTAAACCAATCTTTAAAAACAAAAGTTTGAAATGTAACGGTTACCCAAATAAACTAATAACTGGGTTTCCACATAAGTGAAAATATGGATATGGAAGAGAAATCTAACCATCATGTTCTGATGGAGAGTGGTAGAGAACATGGCTATGAAAAAGCCAACAATCAAAAAGCTATTGATTTGTGATGATCTAAGGTACCATCTGATTAATCGGATATAAGGGAACTAGGACAAAATTTTTGGTTTTCAAGATCATTTCCCTAAATTTGATGAATTAAAAGAAATACTTGCATGATTTTGGTACAATCTCACTATTGTTCGTGAATTAAACAATTTCCACTTCATCCCTTAATGAAATGAAGTTGAATTTGTTATTTGTGATGTGTTAGCAGATCATGTGATAGAATGATGGGTCATTCCATCTCTTTCAAACAAAAGGTTAGAAAAAGTTATAAGTCCATCTTATGGTTAGATTAATCGTATATGGTTCAAAAAATTAACTTAAACTTCATATATCATACCGCTTAATAAAATAAAACTAGTTTCTACTAACCAGGGAATTCTTGTAGGCCAGTGGTAGGCGATAAAGGCCAGTCGCACTTCGGTTGTGGGTTCGATTCCCACAGCCTTGTCCGACGCGATGGGCTGTCGCCCGTCCTGCAGGTTGTCCTTTTTCTAAAGCTATATTACTATAACATCCCATCAACAATATCAAAAAAGTTTTATCCTTAAACAATACTAACTTATGTCCAACATAATCCATTCCAATCTTTAGGCATATCTAAAATACTTCGGTCCAAGCTCATTGTATAATGAAAATGATTACTTGAAATGTTTTCAACCAAGCATGTGAATACCATCATTTATCCCCCATATATCTCATTTGTCACATTCCAATCATGTTAATACCTTAATGATGTATTCTCTTGAAAAATGAATACCCATTAAACCTTAGTGACAACATGAATGCTGTCAAAAGTTAACTCTTTCCACATACCAAAATCCAAAAATTCTATACACTCAAACCATGATATAACCTTCTCATTTTATCAGTCATGAGCTCATGAATACTATCAAACATTTAATTTTCTCCTTATCACGTCATTATGCGCATATCATCTACATTCCAAAAATATCTTAATAACCATTCATGGATACTGGTACCATTAATCAAACACTTTGAAAACTCAAAGAAAGGCAACAGTGTAACAATCCTTAGATGTCTCTTTATTCCATAGTACCATGAGATTACTTATACAACATTACACATGATAAACATGTAATCATTCCACTACATTCTTAAACCATTGACCGAGATTCAATAATTTTTTCATCTCACATATCATTTGTAGTCTCTTCATCATCATAGACATAAATACTATCCATACGACCATACTGATTCTCTTAATGAGACTTTCCCTTAGGGAATTGGTTTGCATAATGCCCGTACATTCCACATTTAAAACATTTAACCATTTTTGATGTCGTAGCAATACCATTATCCTCATCCCTGGTGTTAACTGAACCTTTTCCTTTGCACTTACTGGCTTTGTGTCCTTCTTTTCCACACCCAAAGCATCTTCTAGTTCCTTTGAAACATTCTCCTTGATGCCTCTTCCCACGTGATTTACATAGTGGAAATTGAACTTTCTTTCCTCTGTGATCATCATGAAACTCCATATTTCTCTTATTAGCCGAGTTAGGAAACTTAACAAATTTTACTTTATTGATCATATAATGAGATTGTTGATTCGGCATAATAATGATGTTTGGACTTCCAAATCCCATTTCATTTGGTTTCTCATGAAGAATATCATTCCATTGTCCATCATATCCTCCATTATCGTGAATCATCTTGTTTCCAGCCATTTTCTAAAACCAAAAAAGAATAGTGTGAGAGGCAAAAATCATAATAAAGGGGGAGTAACTTCAATATCTAACATCTTTGGTTTAATCTAATATCATTACCATAGTTCTAGGACTATATCCTATACGTATAATTATCCTTAGGGACATCCCTAGAAATACCTTAGAAATATCTCTAGGGATCTCACTAACGTTTTTGCATCCTAGTTTCCAAAGGTTGACAAAACCTTTGCTCTGATACCAACTGTAGAGGCCCAAAGCTTGACGTACATGGGCATTACATTACTTTTTCGGAATACTTAGAACATAACAAAAACACACACATAAGGATCGTAATAGTTTAGTGTCTTTGGAAACTCGGAATATAATCTTCTAATCGTGGTGAAAGATCTTCAACATATCCCATAAAGATATTTTTTTTTACCTAAGACATTTCTTTATATCCTGGGGAAAAGAAAACATAAAAGGGTGAGATCAAATGCTCAGTAAGGGTAAATAAAATAAATATCAATCACACCATATTCATAAGAACATAACATTTTGGGAATCTTAACCTGCAAAAAAGAGCATAATTTCATAACATGGGATAAATCATAGTAGTGAAATGAAATCCCAATAATCATAACATAAAACATGAAACTTTGTGGAATACACACATAATCATATAGAATCATATCTTATTAGTCAAGACTCATTTCCAAGACTATCTTAGTGGACAAAGTCCATTTCTAAACCGAGTCACCCTCGTTTCAGTCCTGTTTCACTGAACCGGTATAACCTACCGTTCCAGCCATGTCTATCTCATGAGATATAAAATCATTACCCAATGCATTTGAGGGAGATATAGGTCCCACCCATCTCATAATTATACCATTCTTATGTGTGGCACAAAATCAGAAACCATACATCATAGCATAACCCATGTAATAAAAATGGGAATCTTAAATATCATGACATCATAAAACAATTCATATAAGATAAAGGATTTCATAAAAATATTTCAATCACAACATAATCAAATCCAGGTAACAATAGGGATATAAACAGAACCCTATATTATCTTATATGGAAAATAATTTGGATAAAACATTTGAACTCCATTCTTGAGGAAAATATCCTTTCGATTTCAAAAACATTTTTTCCTTTCGTAATATGTCATACAATTTTAAACTAAAAAAAGTTGATTAAAAATAATCTTGAAAACTTGTAAAGGAAGATTCTTGGAAATATTGTTTTAATAATCCATTCATGCCGTATAAGTTTAAAAAAACATTCTTCTCGTACTTTTGTCGGAAAAGTCAAAAATTACCTCATAAGAAAAACGATAAAAGATTCCTTTCATATCTTTTACTAAAAACTCACCGAAGGGTAAAATTAGATTTAAAAAATTGTAGAAGGATATAAATATTACATATTGGGGAAACATGGATGTGGATGATAAAATACACCCCAGTAAATGGCAAAGTATAAACAACCTCGGATAAAAATGAGATTGTGATATTTTCCTGACCTTAGGTCCGATTTGCTTCTTATGTGTCCGAACCTCCTGTATAATGATTTAAATAATGTCGTTGACTTATTCCAGAATCATACTCATTGTTATGATATCATATATGGTTCACTTATGGCTTTATATTACCCGTTCTTTTGTAAATTCCATGTTAAAGAGCGTTTTGGGTAAAATTGTTTCATTTGTCATCCGTGTTTTAACTTGTAATTATTCATATGATTACTTAGATCATGATTACTTAATTCCAGAATATAAAACATGATTGATTTATAATATATATTCAGAATATACATATATATAATAATTCAGTAAATGGAAAGAAATACACCGTTCATGGAGACATTAGGCCATACGTACGCATGAACGCTGTTTTCGTTTCCTTATTGAGATGAATGGAATTATGTAGATGACATACATATATATACACATAAATCCAGTATCATTATTATGTCATACCTTTCATGATTACTTATTATATATAATTTATAATCATTCATGAATGGTTAAAGTGGAGAATGAATCTCATTGCGTCGTGGAGACGGTAGTCCGTACGTACGCACGAGCGATGATATCGTTCTCATGATCGTGGGACTGTATTGGAGTGTATGTATACTATTTCAGAATCAATATCAATTTAAATTAATCATATATTGTTATTATTTACACCATTATACCCATCCAAGTAAGGTAGTGGTGGAAAATAGATTACCCCACGGCGTGGAGACGGTATTCCGTACGTACGCACGCGCGGTGATTTCCTTTTTCCGTAGGATGTATAGAAGGTTAATAAGAGTTGTTTCATATTTATAATAACATATCAGTATAAAATAAATACTTATGTTATTACTTTATCATGAAAATAATAAATAAGAAGAAGTTTAAGAAGAAAGAAATTGAAAAAGATCGGTAATGGATATTACCTCTTTTTGACGCGCCTTCACGTAACCTTCACTTAAAGAACTAAGGATGATCTTTGAAGAAGACCAGGACCTCTAGGATGATACTAGGGAAGTGGAGAAGAGATTTTTTCAGGGGTTGTCCGAGCTTGAATGCTCAAATTGGTGTTAGGAGGAGAGGGAGGAGGTGCCCTTTTATAAGGGAGGAGAGGGGCACCTTAGGAAAATCTCAAAATATTATTTTATATTAAGGTCAAATTCGGTTTATAATGGTTCCAAAGGGTCTTATTTCGAAGCTAAAGTGGGGATGGGTCGAACGCCTATCATCCAATAGGATTTGGACAAGTTTAGGTTATTATTTTAACCTTATAAATTAGATTTAACTCTATGTTAAATAATTTAACTTTTACCATGTCTTTTTTTTTCTTACACTATATGGTTAATAAACATACCATAACAAGCCAAAAAAACCCCAAGTTGTTTATTATTAATAAATATATCCTTATCTATGTCATTTTTCCGAACCTTAGATTTTTAGGAATTAAATAACAATTAATAATATAATATTTGTTTTAAAAACTAATTTATGTCAATTTTGACACTATTTGGTACATGATTTTTATGAAATTCATAACAGAATGAGAAGTTCGAACCAAGTTACTTATATCCACAATAATATGTCATATTAACCTAGAAAATTAATTTAAGTCATAAAAAGTCTCAAATTACATTTATTTGGGCATTTATAACATCAATTATGTCAATATTTCATTAATAAGACAATTACTGCATCATCTTTGTGTCATAATAAATTATAATTATTTAATCCCTAAAAATTATAAATAAATTCCTATGATGTATATAATTGTATTATATTCCTGGAGACTATTCATATTTTAATTTTCATGAAGTTTTTCACTAAATTAAAATTATTATTCTTATAAGATTTAAGAAAGTGACATGTTGTCACATTCTTTGGTTTTAATAATAACTAAATTATTTTCATGGACAAAAGTCCATAAAATGAATCTAATCAGACCCTTAGGTTATATGGGTCTACTTTTAGCAATCCAATATGATTTTTCCAAGTGTTAGGGTAATTTTATAATCTTATATTTATCCTTAATTACCCGATTTACCTTTAACTATAGTAAATAAACTTTACCGTAGTTACTATTCACAATGTCCAAAATTAAAAAGTAGCTTATTAAAATAATTTGGACCCACTATTCCAAATATGGAATCCATTTTTCCAAATTCAATATACAAAAGATGCAGAAATTAAATTGAAATTAATCCCGTTGTCGAAAGAAAACGGGTTTTTCTTTAAAACATTGCAAAAGATTGAATTGATTTAACCTATGAATTCAAGGTAAAATCAATGCTAATGACATACATTATATTAAATGGTAAAAATATATTCTATTTATACTTTAAAACTATTAAATATTATAATTTAACCACATAAGATATTACGATGAAAAAAGTTGTTTTTAATTAAAATATAGTGTGTTTTTACTATTCATTAAAATATGAATGTTATCGGAAAAATATCAAAACTTTATCTAATGTAAATTTTTATATCCTGATTCAAAAAAAGAATTTTATTTTTTCAAATTGATCTTATAAACATGTCAAAAACTAGATTTAAAGTGGGTGCGCCATCAAAATGCGGCAAAACTGCATTTTTAAAAAAATACTTATTTTACCTGAAAATTTTATTTTGTTCTTATACCATGTTCTAGAAATATGTAAGATGAATAATAATGTTATAAAATTAAAAATTTAGTTAACACTATTCATAACGGCTAGTTCATAACAATATTATAATAATATATCGTTGTTTAGTAAAACCCGGTATTACGTACAAGACACGCTATCGAGAAAGGTCGTGATTGCGTGTAATGCAAGCCAAGTCAGGGTTGTGTGTAGTGCACAACTTCTTTGTTGATGCGTATAACAGAATCCCACCATATTTTATTTATACATTTAATATATATATATATACACTCAATGTTGCGTAGAATAAATATTATCAAAATTGTGTGTAACACGATCCAAGAATAGTGTTGCGTATACTGCAATCTAATGCGGTGTTGCATATAGAGCAAGGTAATCTTAGTGTAGCATACAAAACAAGACATTAATGAAATTAATAGAATATGTTTCATAAAATATCGGGGTGTTACAAGTACTATCTTTTTTGTAACCACTTTGTTTAAATGTGGAATGTAATACATGTTTTATGATCTAATTCTCTAAAACTCTAAACCTGAAAAGATCCTCAATGTGTATTCTTGAAGTAACTCAAGATTAAGTAAGGTTTACGGCTGGGTCCTTATATCACTCGTCACATTTATCTGTCCAAATAATTCATCATATTAGATAATTAGAATAAAAACATGTAGATTGAAAATACTTATCCTAGTTTTAATAAAAGGGATAACATGATCAAACCCTATCTGAAGAGTGAATTTAAATTTTTAATCAATACAAAGTCAAATTTTGTGAGTAACCTTTAAAAATATATATTATAATAACAAATATGTATATTTGCAATTGTTCCCTAATAAAAAAAGTAATATATTTATACTTAATAATCCATAAAACTAACACCATTTAGAGTAGTGGTTATAAATTTTTTTTCAATAATTTTCTCAATAAATCTATGTATGGAATCTTGGAGAACACCATATAATCAATGAAATAAAAATCATGGTATTCGTAATGAAAATGTATTAGAAGAATATTTATGACAATTCATTGTGGATAATCATAAAAGAAATAGGTATAGATGGATTATATATTTGATTGAGATGAATTTTACATATTCCATCTAGATTATGAAGGTGGATTGTATTAAAATAACATATCTGTAGTGTACCTAAGGAAAATTGAAAGTGTGTAGACATTGATTAGAAATATCCCCTCAAAATAAATCATTGAATTGTATCACAAAATAAGGGATCAAAAATTTAATTATTTGATACCCTATTTTTTCTATATATATATAGAGGATAAATTATTTACTATAAATCCCATGACTTTAAATGATTTTTAATATGAAAATAAAACGGTGCTGAAAATGAACAAGATATTTCAAAAATATTCCTATCATTGACATAAAATACAAATCACTTTCAAAAGTGAATTTGGAAAATGTGAAGATAGATATTAATATTAAATTTACATTTAAAAATAATATATAATAATGTATTAATTAAGAAGACATAACTTTTTCTATAAGAAATGTGGATTCGAAGATAAAAAAATTGATTTTGAAATGAATAATTTAGATACCTTGAAATTACCATTGATGAAAATCCACATTGTAAAAAAATAGTACTAAACCATCATTACATTATAACATAATTTTACCAATGAGGATTAAAAAGATCATATAATAAATATTAGGGTAGTTGAGAACATGAAAAAATAAAGAATTAAAATACATCAAAACTCAAAGAAGATAGACTTCATTTATTAATGCACCTTTCAAGAAATCTTCACTATATGGTATGAAATATTCAACAGGTATTTATGTTATAGAAATATAAATTCTAGGAAAACAAATAGAGAATACAAAAAAATGTAATCAAGTCTATAATTCACCCACTATATATGAAATATTTTCAAAATAACGATCATGGATTAATGAATGAAAGAAGAGTTACCAAACATCAATAATAATGTCGTAATAGTTGAATCAGTTACCATTTGAAGAAGGTAAAATGATTTGGATTAGAATATAAAATGAAATAAAAAGCTAATGATAAAATTAAATCTATGGTAAATAATTACATAAAAGAAAAACAATTGTATAAAATGTTTTTGTTCTCAAAATGATCAAAATTGATAATAAGAAACCCCTTATGACGTTATAAAATTTCCTCTTGAGAAACCTCAAATGGTAGATTTTAAATTATATTTTTAAATACTAAGAATAATTATAGGATCAGGATATATTAAATCAAATGGGATTTATTTAAAATATTCAATATAAAACATGGTGTATAAGATTAATATGTCTCATGGAAAATAAATTAATGCTAAAGAACCATTACCACATTCCTTCTCCATTCTGTACATGCGTCTCAATTCATGAATAAAGAAATTAAATTTATTATATAATAAATTATCAATATTATTCATCTATATCTTATTTAATATAAACCATTATTTCATATGTTATTTTTATAACATATTTTTGTCTTATGTTTGAGTGAAAATTTAATCAGTGATGGATTTTTTTTTAATTTTATCGAATGGTAAATATTAATAATATGTCAAATTCCTAATATTACCTTCCCAAAAGTATAAAAATTAAAATTTTCATATTACTCCAAAAGTTTTAGGATCAATGAAATATCGATCTTAGTTTTTTAAATGAATAAATATATATTTCATGTATTACAATGGGATTTTACTAAGGTGAGATTACGTCTCACATCACATATCTGAATACACCAAGGGTGTGAAATTGTATATAGTCCCAAATTACCACATAAAACACATCACTACAATATATATCCTTGATAATACAAATGAAAAAGTATTTTATTCCCTATAAGAATGTGTAACAACTATCCTGAGAAGACATGTGGAATAGATACTCAATCCATTGAGAAATGTTATTTCAACAAATATTCCTATATCTGTATTTTGGGGATTCAAATAGAAATATTTGAGTCTAACATAATCCAGATAGATTTCCATTCATGATAGAAAGTATTATAACATTCATGAATTGTTCCCCATAATTCAGTCTCATTCCAATAAAAATTTAATCATAAAATAATCCTCCAACTATGTCGTTAGGGTTATGAAAACCCCTCCACATCTATAGGGTCCTCACATTCCTAATGAATAATTATATTATTCAGAATATTATATTATAGTGAAATATATTTTAGTTCATTTTCATATATTTTTGTAGTCAAAATTAAAAAGGAAAACATTATATCATGGAGGAGATATTAGAAAAATCACATAGTTAATATTATTTTTTGTTTTTAAGTAGATGGAATGGAATAAATAATGGTTCTTGAAACTTCATAATAATAAACTACTATAATAATAAATTCCCTTTCATTTTTTTGTTATGGTAGGTTTTAATGTCAAATATTTTGATTAAAAATAATGATTTGGTAACACCCTATTTGGTATATTGAACTCTCTCTTGAAAGTCTACTTTTAAATGAAGGGAATGTGCAAAGAAATTTAGAAAATTTGATAAAAATGATATATATTTATTGGATGGTAAAATTTTTAGAGTTCCAAGATGAAATTAAAAGGAATGGGTGTGGCATGAAGGGGTGGAAGTGTCACCTTTTATAATTGAATAATTGGGGACTTTTAGGAATACCCATTAGTTTTCGACGATATTATTACACTATTCTAGGGTTAGTGACTCAAAAAATAGAAATAATGGATTTTTAGTGATATTGTGTTGACAAATTCAAAATATTTTAATTCTAATAATTTTTTAATGTTGTTGGAATTCATTTATTCTAATAATTTCATCTTTCCCTTTATTTTAGTTTTTATCTGGAAAATAGTTTTTAACAAACAAACAATTGTATTAAAAAACATATCAAATAGACTATAATACCAAATTTTGTTTTTATAAACCTCAATTTAAAATACATTAAGTCAAATTTATTATCTAACTAATATAAAATATTTATTTAAATTATAATTATTTTAAATATAGAAAACACTTTTCTAGAATAATATTGTCATAATAATTAAGTGTGCTTAATATTATTTAATAATGATTAAAAATTATATTCCTTATAATTTTTTTAAATAAAGGATTAAAAATTATTTTAATTTTAATTTTTTGAAGGGGATTGTTTTAGATAAAAATATAACAATATTAATAAAACAATTTAATTAAAATTAAAGTTTTACCATTACCATTAGAATTAACATTAATCATAGTAATCATAATTTTATATCCCAAAATGGAAATAAAATTATTACATAATATGATAATTTTGATATAAATTATAAAATTTATTTTATATATTTAATTTTTACAAGTGATGAGAATTAATTTTTTTTTTAAAAACTCAATATAAATAGTTTTTAGAGTAAAATTGTGTATATATTTTCAAAATGATAAATACAGGTTTAATTAATTAAATATAAATTTTTTTAAATATTTTACTATAAATAATAAATTTATTTTTATATTAAAATTGTTTTTAAAAAATAATGTCATTTTTGAGTTAAGATAATGCCATATTAGTCACTATTTTTTGAAAAATCAGTATTTTCAGTGTTCACCTAAAAATAAACTATTTAAAAAATCATAAAAAATAACTATAATATATTACTAAAATTATAAATATAAAATTACAGTTTATTTTCTCAAATTAATATTCTAAAATTTTATTTTTTGGTATTTAATTTTAAAAAACTGAAATATAATGATTTTTTTTGTTCGAAATGTCAATATTTTAAAAATATTAAATGTTTATTATTAAATCCTATCAAATAATAATAAAATTGTTGATAATATATTTTTTATATAAAATATATATTTTACCCATAATATAATTAATTTTGAGACATAAATAAAAAAATCAATTTTAAAGAATGATTCATTTTAATACATAAATCAGTGTTATTATTTCTTTAGCTACACTAAGTTAATTTATTAATGTCTTATCATGGATATTAAAATTTTTCTTTATATAAAAATATATGTCATTATTTTTTTGATATATTTTAAGCAAGAAGTTATAATGATACATTTTAACAATTGTATACAATTTTGTTGGGTTTTTTGTTCACATGTATAAATAATTATAAAAAAAATTATATCTTAATGAAATATAAAATTTAAAATCACGTAAAATTACAATCAATGTAGTTAAATAGGTTTTTATGATATCATGTGTAAATACCTCAACCCAAATAGTCAAGATCTGGGGGTTACATTATTGCATTGGCCATAGATTCAAGTGAACGCATCCCAAAGGACCAAATAGTTTATTATTCTTGGAAAAAATGATACATACTTTAATCCGGAAATGCATTTGAAATAATAAAATAAAAAATAATATCATTTCATATCAATCATAATATGCTTCCAAGAATCCTAGGGAATGTAAACACAGGAAAGGTAATAGCTGGAATTCTTATTAAGGGTATCTGTATACAGGAAGAAAATATAGAATAAATAGGCATGAATAACATGTTAGGAATAATTGACGATCAAATATTTCTATAAAAATTTAAAAAAATGAGATTAAAACGTTTCCATTGAAATCATAAATGTTCATATAATCAAATGTTTATCGATAAATGATTTCATAATAATCGAATCCATAATTCCAGGCATATTAAATTTACCATTATGACCTTCTTCCAAGACATAAATATAAATGGGTGACGCCTCAATAAAATATTCACATGTTATTCATAATGAGATAAAAATATTCATTGAGTTTTTATGTAATTATAGGTCCCACCCATCACAGAAAATTTATAATACATTAATTATATTAATAAACAATACAAACTAATCAAAATACCTTGAAAATAAATAACATTCACTATTTAAAAAACTAGCATACATAATTTCTATACATTCCCAATTGAAATCAATTATGATCCATCCAAATAAATATGATTCATGTTATCATCATAATATAACCCTATTAAATAATATTATTTTATAATTTATATTTCTATAGATGAAAATATAATAAAAAGATCACAATAAAATATTTTGAGAAAAATTTTGTTTTCACTTCGAATAACTTATTTAAAATCTAAAAATATCAGAAATATTAATAAAATCATTTCAACTTTATGTAAACATAAATTTTTTTACATTAATCTTATTAGGTTTCTGGTTATGAAGGAGAGAAATTATATTTTTCTGTGTAGGATAAAACAAACACTCATTTTAAATTTTCAGTAAAAATTCAGAAGTACCACTTTTGAAAAAAAGAAGATTCATTTTTAAAAAAAATCGTAAAATGTAAAAAATTAGAAAAATGACTTTAATGAATCATTGGAGAATATTAAAACATTATATGACACATTATATTTAAAATATGGTTTTAAAATAAAAAAATTCTTTAACATATAAAAATATAAATTCGATATTCGTTAAAGATATTAATTCCTTTTCACGATTACATAAAAAGAGGAAAATGCAATAAAAAATTTTAATTTATAGAAATAGTTATATATGAGGAAAATATATTGGGTATTATAATTGAAATATCAAATTATACCACCAATAGAGACTTAAGTAGCAAGAATCTAGTATAATGATAATATTCTAAAAAAAATTTACTGTTGGTGCAACTTCCTTCATATGTTTTTGAACCTCCTGTATAAAAAATATAAATTTACTAATTTATTTGTAACCATAATCATATATATAATACAAAATATTATTTAATTATAACTTTTTATCACCCCTTTATTAAAAATTTGTTATTTAAATTACTATTGCGGATGACAACTACTTTGTTTTTCTTGTTTATTTTTGTTCTGTATTTCTTACCCAAGTACATTTATCATGGTTCCATAACATAATAAATTCTAATCATGATATAAATATAATATATATTAATTATATATATATATATATATTAATAATCATCCATAAATTTTAGATATATGAAAATGAAATACATTGTTCCCAGAGTTGGTAGGTCATACAGAAGCATGAATTTTTTTAACTATTCAAAAGTTGGAATCAAATAAAGGTAAATATTAATTCACATTTATATATTAATTATAATATCATATAAATAATATATTTTTATTAAATATATCCTTATTTAAATCCTTGTAATGTGTAAATGATAAATGAATTGCATAGCTTTGTGGAGCTGGTAGTCCACATATGCGCACGAGTGAGGTTATCATAATTATACGTATTCAAATGTAAGAGGGTAGATATGTTATTATAATTAAATAAGAATAATTAGTTAATAAACATAATAAATAAAAATTATACCTAATATAATAACTATCTATTAAATAAGGTGATGTAAAATGAATTGTATCGATGAGTGGAGGTAGTAGTAAATATGTATGCACAAGAGATACTTTTGATTCCCATTTGATATAAATGGGGTTATATAATGATATTATAATAATAAAAATAAAATTTTAGTATATTTATTATGCTAAAGGTATTATTTTATGAAAAATAATACTTATTTATAGGGCGTAGAAGAATATATAAGAAAATAAAATGATCGGTTAGGGAAATTACCTCTTATTTGAAATAACGCAATTATAACTATTCTTAAGGACAATAGTACGGGTATTTTGGGAACACTAGAACCTATATAATGTGTATAATGATTTTTAGAAGTAAATGTATAGGTATTTTTCAGGACATATGGCTCAATTTGGTGTAATGAAAATTAAGAAGAGGTGTCCTTTTATAAAGAATAGAATGGTCAAAGATAGATTGACTAAAATTATTAATATATTACTAAGTAATTCACAATAACAATACTTTAAAATTTATATATAATTAAATAATAATATCTTAGGGTTGGATTCTTATCATCCAATGAAATTTACTATGGTTTTATTTACTTTTAAAGTGTGTCATTTTGTTTAACCCATTATGAATACAATTTAAATCATAACTATAGTAATGAATTTTTAAAATTAATGGGTTATAATTTTACCTATATAGTCACAATGGTCTCATAAAAATAAGGATATTAAATTCTAAATAATTTATTATCCAAATTATTATATTTCAAGTTTTTTGATTTTTATATAATTTAATTAAATAATATTATCGTAAAAATACTATAAATGTCATTTTAAAAAGAATTCACATAATTTGACATTAAAAACAAAATGGAAGAAATAAAATTAGAATATAAATATTTAAATAATATCAAATATGTTATTTGTATCTAAACATTTCTTGTAAAAAAATTAACCAGTATTGTATTACTTTTAGAATGTGTAAAATTATTTATTTAATTTTTTACTACATTAATAAAACCTATATCAGCATTGCATAAAAATTAAGTAAATTATCTAATTACATAAAAATAAAAACAATGTAAAATGTTAAAAGAAAATCAATTTATATTTTAAATAAACATTTATAACCAGACCAATTCTTTTTTTATCTTTATATAATGTTTTTTGTAATCTTAAAGTATATAGAGTGGAAATATCTATTTATTCATTCCATAAATAAATATAAAGTTCATAATAAAAAAAATGGAACCTACATGCCATATATTATATAAGTGTATTAAAAAAGTCTAATTAGACCCATAAAATTGGATAAAGTAATTTTTCGGTTAGTTTTTAGAGTTTATATCATGGTTTTAAGCTAGCTGAATCCATTTTACCCTATCTAAGGTGACACATATTTGTAATGGTCAATATTCATAATGATCAAAAGTAAAAGAGTCCTATTGAAAAAATATTTCCCCTATAATTCTAAATATATAATTCATTTAAAAAAATTAAATTCATATAATTGTAAGAAGTTAGTATAAAAATAATCATTAGAAACACGATGGAAATTGATTTTCCATAAAAATAATTTTTTAAGTATAATATTGTTTTTATACTAATTTCAAATATAATGTTGATTTCAAATAAATTTTATTAGACTTTGTTTGATAAAAATTAGCTAATTATATTTTAAAAATAATCAATATTATTATTTAACTATTTATGTACATGAAATGAAAATATATTTTGAAGTCAAAATCATATTTTTCATAGTTAATCTAAAAATAATATTTTTTAGAAAATAATGAAAAAATTATACAATGATAATATTAATATGTTGATTTTGAAAATTATAACCCATGTTTTCAAAAAATATTTTTAAATGTCGAAAATTAATTCTATTATTTTCTAAAAACAATCTATTAAAACCATTTTTTGTAAAATGAATTCTTAATGAATATAATGACATTATAAAAAAAATTCAAAATGGGCTTATTCTTATTCATCACACCAACATAATGGTTATGAAATAATGGTATATACTATTATAGTTAATTTTGATATTGGGTTTCATTTATCATATTCTATATAATAAAATTTTATTTATAATAAGATAAATATATCATAAAATCTCATGGCGTGACATTGTACCAAAATTAAAATTATTTTTTCACTAAATATTCCATAAAATTAGTATTAAAAAATGAGGATATATATATTTCATCAAAACATTAGGATATGATGTTTTTTTGTTTTGATTTTTTATTCCTCTATTGAACATTAACTATATGATTAAACCTATATCTAAAAACATTATCTCTATGATCTATTATTTCCACTAGTTTTTCTTCATATGAATGATCATACTCCAATGGTAAAACCACTATGTTCATTACATGTGAAGGATTAGGTATACACTTCCTTAGGAGATACATGTGGAATGAATCATGAACATGGGGGAATTTTGAAAGAAGCACCATGTGATAAGATACCATCCATAATTGATAAAGAATATCTAATGGGCCAATATAGGTAGTTATTGGCATTCCCTTATTTCAGAATTTAATATTCTTCTTCAGCTAAGAAATTTTTGGTAATAATTTCTCACAAACATCAAAATATATATTTTATTGTGTTTTTCAGTATAAATTTTCTTTTGAAATTGAGCTATATTAATGTATTCCATAATGTATTTGACTTTCACTATTATTTATTGAGTTTTCCCATCTCTCAATAGCCCTGTTTCTTCAAATTCATCTTTGAATGCTATAGAAAAACACATAATTCCATATAGGGATTCATAAGGATCTATATTAATAATAGATTAAAAAAATATTATTATATGAAAACTCTTCTAGAGTAAATGTTTAATCCCATCCTCCTTTAAAATCCATAGATAAATATATAAACATGTAACATATTTTTTTAATTTGCTTCTTAGAATGTCCATAAATATGGGGATTATAAATATTTCTAAAATTGTACACTCATTCTTGATCTTGTTAAATTATTCTCTAGAATATTGAGGTAAACTGAATAATCTAATCATATAAAATATAATGGGTTACTCCATGAAACATTAAAACTTTCTTAATGTATATTCATAAAAATTGATCAAGATATAAAACTTATTTTATTTAAATAATGTGTTTTTACTTTATAATGAGATTGAATACAACCCAAATAAGATTATTTCTTTTTTACATTTTGAGGAGTATGATGAACTAATCCAAGGTGAAATTTTCCTATTCCCATTTCGGTATTGGTCATGGTCGTAATATCCCATTATAATTCAGTCTCTCAATATTAACCTATAGACAACCCAAAAATTGAGATACAATCATTACAATATCCATTTTAATATTAACCCACATAAAATACTCTTTTTGATCTCTATAAATCCTCATACATTCAGGTTGAATAGAGAATGATAAATTATGAGCTTCATCCAATAGTTCATTCTTCATGTCTAGTATTGATGTGACACCAACTCAATTATTAAACCATATAATTATTTCATGATGATGGTTGAACATAATAACATTACCCAACTTCTTCTTTAATTATACATCACCCTTTTATGAATTTTTAATCCCCTTATGAATTTTTGTTTAAACATTCATCTATGAAAGATAATATATATCCCCATTAATTATTATATAAAAATATTTCTTCACAAAATCTAAAAATATAGGATCACATTTTATTCTCATCATGAATAAACTAGTATAGTCATTCTGACATAGAGAACCACCCACCTTTTTATCCATCCCATGTTTATAATGCATTGATAAATCATAATCTTTGATCAACACAAACAATATTCACTAGCACATATTAAACTCTTTCTATATAATATATATGACATTATTTTATTTTAAATATATATATGTGTGTGTGTTTGTGTGTGTCTATATCAAATTTCACTGTATAGTTAATTCCTCTATGGATTTAATGAAAAAAATGCCACTGCTAACTTCAAATCCTGATTTGGGTAAATTTTCTCATGAATTATTAATTTTCCAGATTCACGGGTTATTACCATGCCATTTTTAATTTTTAAGTATCAAATTATATTTTTTATTCATAAAAATTGTTCAAAAAACCCTATATAATGTAGGGTAGTGTACTCATTTAAATGTTGTCCAACATTATTTTAAGTTCATTGAAATTACAATCTTATTCATCTACCCATAATCACTTAACCCCCTTTCGAGTTAACTTGGTGAGTGTATTAGATAGTCATGAGAAATATCTCACAAGGAGTCGGTACTATTCCATCCAACCCAAGAAAACAATGGATTTTAATCACTATGTTTAGTCTAGTACATTTCTCAGTAACATCCACTATTGAATGATCTGTCAATATACCCTCGTGTGAGACTATATGACTGAATCATGTAATTTTTTGAAGAGAATTCACAATCGGTAAATTTAGTATACTATTACTCCTTCCTTAGGGTCTTCAACAACGTTCTCAAATATTATTCAGAGTCATTATTGAAAATAGACTAAACAATGTCCTTAAACATCCCACATCCAATTACAATCTCTCTATGATTGGATCCACACCAAGAGAGCTGGACACGACCCTGCGTATCAAGGAAAGATTCTAGGCTATGTGTCCACATGAGAACCATATTAAATAATGGCATACTAACACCCAGTATTTTCACCTGAAAGCATAATCCAGGTGTCGGAAAAACACTATTTCTTGCATCTCACAACCTGATGGAAGCAATGTTTTTGACACCAATGGTATCCACAAGGCCTTGACATGCTTTTTACAGAACATATTTTCTACATGAACCCCATTCATGTCTGATAAGTGGGAATAATGTATCAGACTTGTGATCACTAAAGAGATCAATAGGAAGCTCACCATGGATGGTACAGATGACGAGATATGCCTGGATCTAAAACATCTTCATCCCACTAAGGCCTCAAGATATGATGAGTTCCATGCCCTTTTTTAAGAAATACTGGCACATAATCGGTCCTGACATCTGCAATATGATTAAAAATATCTGGACTGGTAATACCAGCATTGCGGCCTTCAATGAAAATGTCCTCATCCTAATCCACAAAATCATGAAACTTCTCGTTATCCCTGACTTTCGACCTTTATGCCTCTGCAATGTCTCTTAAAATATCTTCTCAAAGATCCTTCTCAATCGGCTGCGACCATGGCTACCTGATATTATCTCAGAAAATCAGAACACCTTCATGGCCATGAGACTAATCACTGATAATGCGATTGTGGCCCATTAAGTGATCCATTCTATGAAATGAATCTCCACTGCAAAAAGAGGAGCCATGGCCTGAAAATTGGAAATGACCAAGGCCTACGATAGAGTAGAACGACACTTCTTATGAGTCGTTAGGCAGAAAATGGGATTTTGTGCTAAATGGACAGATATGGTCATGAACTGTGTCTCGACCGTCTAATTCAAAATCAAGGTCAATGGGGAGATTACCAGAGAATTCTCCCTATCTCGAGGCTTTCGCCAGGGAGACCCCATCTTCCCTTTTATCTTCATACTGGTGGCTGACGTATTTTCTAATCTTATTTGTTATATCTTCTAAGAATATTCATGGGGCAAAATTCTTCCGAGTTAGGCCTCCAGTGTCACATATCTTCTTCACTGACGACTGCCACCTTTTTTCCAGAACAACAATTAATGAATGATGGGTGATCTACCAAGTGATCCATCAGAATGAGAGGGAGTCTATCCAGACAATCAATAATGAAAAATCTAAAATATCCTTCAGTACAGGGGTGCACTATTCTAAGAGGGATGAACGTTGTGCATCAGATGGCATCCATATGGTTGATAAACATCAAAAGTATCTTGGGCTTCCCACGGTGATTGGCCGGTCCAAAAAAGAAATATTCACATCTCGAGTGGATAGGATTGAGAAAAAATTTTAAGGATGGACCACAAAAAGAATTTCTAAAGCTGGAAAATAGGACCTCATCAATGTTTTCATCCAATCTATCCCCAGATACTTTATGTCCATATTTTGACTTCCGGCAGCCATCTTTGACCAGATCCACACACATACTACAAATTTCTGGTGGGGGAAGAATGATAGAGGGAATCGACCCCACTGGTTAGCCTGGGAGAAACTATGAAAACCCAAATCAGAGGGTGGGATGGGGTTCTAGAATCTTCCTATCTTCATCGACACGCTGTTGGCCAAGAATGGATGGCACCTTATTAACCATCCATCATTTTTATCTACACGCGTTCTACAAGATATGTACTTTCCCCACAGAGACATTCATGCTTCCTCTCTTGGTCCTCGTCCTAGCTTCATCTGGAGAAGAATTTGGGGGGCTAAAAAGCTCCTAGATAAAGGACTGGGTTGGAGGATTAGGACTGGCTCATCTACCAAAATCTGTACTGATCGATGGCTTATTGATAAGGAAGGTATACGTGCTATATCCCCCGCCAAACCAGGTCTTGAAGACACCAATGTGAGCTACCTCCTTTCTGACCAGGGACAGAGGTGGTGTTTGGAAAAGATTATTTAATGGTTTAACGAAAGAGATCAAGGAATTATCCTTAGAATTCGATGGGTACAAGAGACAGACCCTGACCATCTCTTCTAGATCAATGAAATCTCGGGTGACTACATGGTGAGATCTGGCTACAGACTTGCTCTTAGAATCCACTTAGTCGACCAGGATGAATGACCATGGTAATCGATTTGGACGCTCAACGTCCCCCCAAATATTCATCAATTTTGGTGGTAGGTTTGTGCGGGCACTCTCCCAACAATGAACCATCTCGTTTACTGACATATGGTCAGTACCGGTTTTTTCCCTTTCTGCCCGAACATTCCAGAAACTCCACTGCACGCTATCATTAACTTCCCGGGAGATAAGGAAATTTTGAATAAATGGGGCCTGACTTCAGTAGCTTCATTGACATTGGCCTCTGATCTTCCTGATCTTATGAAGCATTGGTGCTCCTCTCTCTCTTCGGCAAATGTAGGTTCACATTTCACTTTGACTTGGATTATTTGGGTCTGGCGTAATGATTATGTTCTTCATCAAGCTCACAGACCCCCAAAATTCTGGATACATCATGCTACTTCTTGGATTGAAGGTTAGAAAGGCCACAATGGTTATTTTATGTCGGGTGATACCCCCTCCCATCCGGCTCATTGGAATCCCACAACGGAAGGGATTCTTAATATTAACATGGACATGTCTCTTCTAAAGGATGCGCTTGTTTCCCTCATCCTTCTTGCCCGAAATCATCAGGGGAAAATACTTGCTGCTAAATATGAACAACATCAGGCATTATGGGAACCAGTAGTTGCTGAAGCCATGTCTATCCTTGCAGGTATGATGCTTGATATAGAATTTGGATGGGGTGATAACAGCATTGAGTTTGACTGTCTTAATGTAATCGATTCTATTAATCACAACGACGGCGGACTCCAGTCATTTTGCTTCATCATCGGCAGAATTCTCTCACTTCTCCAATGCTTCTCATTATGCACCTTATCCTTCACCAAAAGGGAAGGAAAAAACGAGGCCCATCAGCTAGAAGCCTCAGGCCCATTCGATACCAACCAGTTCTGGTTGGACAATTTCCGTTTATGGCACATGTACTTCTACTGATCTTCATCATTAATTATATATCCTTTTAATCAAAAAAAGGTGTTTATAAAGGAAGTCTCACATGTTGTAAAATTCCCCCTTCTCTTCTTCCCAATATACATTTTTTCTCTATTTTTGGATTCTTCAATTTATTTACTTGAAATACACAAACCATTGAAAATTATTTCTCTATCATTATAGCACATGATACTCTATCATCATATGAAGATAATGTTTAGGAGTTCAATTTTATATTTAACCAGTCCTTTTAAACATTTTATTAAATAATTCTTAACATTTATATCAATTAAATTCAACGAAAGGGTCAAAAATAATAGTGTCTTTAGAAGACTATATTCATAAAACATAAATGTAAAACTATAATAAAATAAAATTATTTTAATATTCATTATAATATCCTAAAAACTATTTATATCCTAAAAAACAAAGGATAACCTGGGGAATATATACAAAAGGGGTGAACTATAAATTATAGTAAGGTAATAATCATGGTAATGAAGTATAACATATTAGTCAAGTGGCATAACATGATATCACATAAAAGAAGGATAAAAATAACCATGTGATAGCATAACATAAAGAACATTGTATAATAAGATCATGTAAATAGGGAATATGGAGGAAACATATAACATGAAATAAACACATGTCATGGATAACCATTGAAACAACATCAAATGGTGGAAAGAGTTTGAAAATGGATTTTCTTCACACTAAAATATCTTACATAACATCTCATGAATTAAAAAATTACCCAATGAATTATAAAAATATAATGGAATGCCCGTAATATCTGGAACATGTTCATCTGTTTCAAAAAATGAAATCAATAAAAAGGATTAAATATAATAAATATCCACTGAAAGAAATACATTGTATAATCTTGACTCATATTATAATAAAAAGAGATAACATTAAGAAAGAATTCAAAAAGGGAATTTAACATGCATAAGATACATTAATAAATAATTTTTAGTAATTATTTTAAATTAAAGATAGGGTGAATGTGAGTTTTATAGAGAAAGTAAAAAAACCAATGAAAAGGGTGGTTCAGATATATACCTTACCTTATGTTCTAGAATTTTTCATCACACACACATAAAATTCCAGAGAATAAAATTATTTTCCATAATTATGTAATTGATAATCATTTACATCAATATGTGATTTATAATAAATTTACTATTTTAATTTATAAAAATGTCAATGAGATATAATTATTAATATCATTGCTCTAATTTTTTTGTGTCATGGTTCCAAATAAGATCACTCTGGGATATTTATTCATGTTCTTGTCAAACCGAACCAAAAACAATAGAAGTGGATTGAAATTGTATTAATATAATTCTATGTATTTAAATTTTCACAATTATACTTATTTGTTCTCATATTGAAATGATTTTATTATTTTACATTTTATCATTTTGTTGTTAGATCTTTTAGGTCGTTTTTCTGACCATTATGTACCATATTTTTGTATTCAACAATTTTCCCATTAATTCATTTAAAAATGTAATACAGTATATAATATATAAAATTATTTCATTTTCAACCATTATATGATAATTTAAACCTTCAATGAGGGCTCGAGTGTAAAATAAAATTCATCACCCACAAAGGTGGTTAACCGATATAATATGGACATGGTTTCATGTTTTAGAATAAGAGGATATGAGAAATGGGGGGTTGGTAGGTATTGAACCAGAAATAAGATATTATAGTATATATATGATATTGAATTTATTATGACTTGTTTGATATGGTAGGTGAAGAAAATGTATAAGAATAACAAAATTAAAAATAGAAAATTTTATGAATGTTACTTCTTGAATATTGTCTCTTGAAAAACATCATATAGCATCTTGGATTGGTATTTTTAAAATAAAATTCCATGTAGGGACATTGTGAGAGATTTAAGGAGATATAATTCTAGATATTTGTAAATATCCAAGTCTTAGAAGTTGTTTTCATAAGGGGTAGTAATTTGTGGTATTTAAAAGTGGAGAGGATGGGTGTTTTAAATTGTATATTCATTAGTTTATTATTTTGGATCAAGAAAATAAATAGCATTGATTAATATGACTATATATAGTAAATAGTGAATTATTTTTCAAAAAAATGGGTTCTCATATCAACCATAACTCAAAATAAATCATGTATTTATCTTATAATGTAATTTTCCATATATTGTCGTATTTTACTATTCAAAACGAAATTCAATTTTATTAGAAAACTAAAAATATTCACCCTAATAATTCTTCGATGCCTAGATTTTAAAAATAAAATATTTTTAATGAAAATAAGTTTCCAATTATATGAAATGAAATTTCTAAATAAAACAATGATTTAATTGAAATATATAAATTTTAATATTATGATCAATTTTTTGACCCCCCTAAAAATTACATATGGTCTAATAAAATTGTATTTATATTATTATAAATAAAAATATTTAATTATAAGTTATTTTTAAGGAAATAATTCTAATTTTAAATAATTTTATTTAATTAAATAATTACAATAATACAATTATTTTTTACAAAAAAGACACACTTAATTTATGAAATTTTAAAAATTTATTTATCAGTTCGAGGACACTGATATATGTTATTTTATTCTTATATGATACCTAATATTATTTTACACATCCATAGTTGATGATATTATTCTAATGGTTAGGTAGTTATTTCTAATGGTTAGATTACTATTCCAATGATATGATTTATATTCCAAGAGTCAAATTATTATTCAATATGTCATATTTGATATGGGAATATTGATTCCCTACTTTCTATATGTACATCATATTTCATTCATTCTAAATTCACTTATATTTGTATAACTGTAATATATATTCATTTTAGATGTGAATTTTGGATTACAGTCAATCTATTTCATTTATAATTTTTTTTCATGAGTTTATTTATTATTGAGAATCAATAAGATCTAAATTTTCATATCTTAATTATCATATTTTCTATTTTTTCACATTATGATAAAAAATTATTTTAGAAATTTTTGTCCTCTAATGTTTATTTTCTAATTTAAATAATAAAAATTTGTTGGATTTATCATGTAATCCATGTTATTTATATTATATTACTAAATATGAAAAAATTATAAGTATTGAAAATGAATTATTAAAATTAGGGGACATTACATTATTCCCCTTAAGAAATTTCTCCATAGAAATTTCATTTTACATACTAAGGTGAAAAAAACTAAGGGTAATTATTTTTTCCATCATCTGGTTCCCATTTAACCTTCTTATACTTAGGGTTTCACCATATAAAATTCAATAGGCGCGTTTTCTTGTTTTATAAACCTTTATCTCTATGGTCTAATATATTCTAATGCTACTCTTAATAAGAGCAATCATTTTCTATCTACAAAACCTCTGAGTTTAGTAAATGTGAGGTATTTGGTATATAAATCCTCAACATTGATACATACAATACATCATGTACTTGGGAAAGGGTTTGTGGGAGTATGTGTTGATAGAACACATCTCCAACATAGTCAATAATCTCAAAGGGGCCAATGTAAAACAAACTTATCATACCCTTCCTTCCATAACTATGAATCTCTACAATAGAGATATGTATAGAAATAAATTATCTTTAACCTCAAACAGTAGGAATCCTTGATTATTATCTTCATAGATCGTTTGTTGACTATGAGCAGTCTTGAGGTTCTTTGGAATGGGTTTGACCTTTTCTATCATTTTTAAAATAAATTTTGCTCATAGCAGCTTGTGTTTTCCAAATTCAACTAAGCATATAGTTTTTGAACATATCTTCCCATAAAAGAATTCATAAGAATCAATTTGGATTATTTATTGAAATTTTTTATTGTATTAGAACTCAACTAATGAAAAATATTGATCTCATGCTTCTTTTAATTACATCAATCATACAATCATCATTTCATCCAGTGTAGGGATAGTTTGATCAAATTGGACATCAGTTTGATTGAAATAGCCCATACATAACTTCATATCGTTGATTAGAGCATATTGGTGACTCTATCAGAACATTAAGGTAAATCTCAGATCTCCATCAGATTAAATACATAATGGTGTTCCATGAATACTCAACACCTCTCTGATGTATATACTTGCAAGTTGATGAAGTATTAAGTCCTATGAAATTGAAATAAAGTGAAAACCCATTAAAAGATGATCCACCACCACCAATATAGAATTATTTCCTCTTGATTTCTTTATAAGTCCAGTGAAAAATTCTATAGTTATGTTTTTCAATTTTCCCATAGGTATAGTAATTATTGCATCATGAACATGTATTTTTTCTATTCAACCTTCACCTACTAATATACCATGCATTTTGATGTATATTCTATGATTTATTTCATCATATTCTCCCACCAATAATACTCTTAAATATCATGATATATCTTAATTATCCATGGGTGTATGTATAATGTCAATATATGTGAATTATTCAACAAATAAATCTTTATCTTATGATTTGATGGAACAAATCGCCATGGATGAAATCTTATAACTCCATCTTCAAGAATTTGGAATTCTATGGATCTATATTTTCTTATAGCTTCTACATTACATTGAATTTATATATCATCTCATTGATCATACTTTATCTTGTCTAGAAGGAATGGTTGAAAATTCATTTGATAATTTAATGATTATTTTCATTCGTTTATGATTCCTATGTCCATATTTTTCATGTCTAAGAAGATTTTATCCTTCTCGATTCTCAATAC
The DNA here is from genome assembly GCA_963277665.1 of Viscum album. Lineage (NCBI taxonomy): Eukaryota > Viridiplantae > Streptophyta > Magnoliopsida > Santalales > Viscaceae > Viscum > Viscum album. The sequence goes on along the minus strand of OY728150.1, from coordinate 618,489,952 downwards.
GAAGAAGGTCACTATATCCTTTCTATATAGAGAAACTTCCACATTATTTTCTTTTCCAATATAGTGATGGATTGAGATGTTATAATCCTTGATCACATTTTACCATCTTTGGTGGTGCATATTAAGCTCCTTTTGTGTACATTTATATTTCATTCTATTTTGATCAATATATATTTCACACTTCTCACCATAGAGAAAATATAACCTGATTTTTAGTACAATGATCACTACAAGAAAATCCAGATAAGTCAGTGGATAGTTATAATATTGAACATTACATTTCCATTAGGCATAAGCTATCACTATATACTTTTTCATTACTAGACACTACAATCCCATCATTTATGTATCCCTATACAACACAAAAATTTCACAACATGATGGAATCATGAGGACTGGAGTAGTGATAGGCATCATTTCCCATTTCTTAAATCTCTTTCCACATTCATCAGTTCAAACAAACCATACTCCCTTCTAAGTCATCTTGGTAATTTGGTTTAACAATCACTTAATTCCCCCACAAATAGTAAGTAATACCAATCTAGTTCAGGGAAACAATGAATCTCTATTATAGATATTGGTATAGGACACTCAATTTCTTTTTTCTTAGAAGGGTCTACCAATATCCATTTTGGTGATAACACTCCCCAATAATAATAACCTCTCTTTCTAGGACCCAAAATTACTATATTTTTTATATATATACTCCTTTTATAAAGTCATTAACATAATATTCACATTCTTTACATGCATATCCCTCCACTTGGAGTATATTAGGATATCATCAATAATTTCTACAATAAGTTTTTAGAAATAATCATTAAAGAATCTAGTCATTAAATATATGATAAATTTGGAACATTATTGAGTCTTAAGTCCATCAATATGAACTCATATTTTCCATAAAATATTCCAAATTTACATATAGTAATGTCTACATACTTCATATTTAATTGGAGATATCCCAACTAAAGGTCCACCTTAGAAAAGTAATGATATTGAATTAATTGATCAAATAAGTAATTTATCCATCAAAAGGGATACATGTTCATTATCATGATTTTCTGGAGTTCACAATAACAAAATATGAGGTCCATTTTCTTGTCTTTTTTCTTCATGAAGAGGACTACAAAACCCCATTCATAGGAACTCAGTTATATAAAATCATTTTCCATAATCTCTTGTAAAATGTTTATTTTTTCTCCTAACATAATTGTGTCCATTAGAACATATTATATGATATCACCATTGATATAGGTATAAGTTCAATTCACAACATAACCTATCAAATAGTATGAAGATCCAAAAATCACGTCATGGAATACATTATTATAATACCTCAGAAAAAGAATGTATTAAATAATTTTTCTATCCATTATCTCAATAATTTGATCCAAATATTCTCTCACTTAGATAAATAATTTCCACACATGTGTTGAATATTCTAATACAGATTTATCCTCTGGCTTTCACTTATATTGAATTAGAGGATGACTATGGATCTGAATAGTTATCCCCCACTCCAGACATTTGATGTTTGATATATGTATATAGAGATCCAATCCATTCCCAATATAAAATCAAACTCCACTAAAAGAATTAGTACAAGATTTTCATGGTGTCTTATTCACAAAATAATGATTAAGGAGGAGTTATATATTGCGATTCAATGATTGTACCATTTTTCAAATCTCATATATAGATCAAGCATTGTGTTTTGAGGTGTTGTTTCAATTATTATGTAAAACAATAAAGATATGAAATAATTCCTAGAACCTAAATAAAATAGTGTGTTCTATATTATTAAATGAAAACCTAGATTACCATTCATCACATCATTTTCAAGAACCACCTTATCATTAATTATATCATGTTAACTTACTTCGTCTCTTATCCATGGAAGTCATTTTCATTAATTATCTATGAAAAAAATTTAATTTGGTTAATGGTTTGTATAAATCCAATTTCTTATTGAGTATAAACACGTTTCCATAGGAATAGTATTTTTCTAAAAATTTTATTAATTATCACAAAGTATGATAATTCAACTCAACATGACATGGATTTTCCAAATTCCTCTATTTACAACATTAAGGAATCCAAAAAAATTCTTGAGATAGTTTTTGAAATTTTTATTCCAAACTTTTTGACACATGAGATGTTGGATTTTCATTCCTCTATGAGATATATCCATATGAATCCCTAAATCAAACTGTATTATACACTTTTTATCTCTTTCCCTATAAGACCAATGAGAATCAACAATTTCATTTTCCACCATAAGGGACCAATGGAAAATATATCCATAAATATCCAATTCTTGAAACCCTAATGATTTTTAAGGACTCGTGTCTAAGACACTAGAGAAATGGCCTAATTTTATTTCATTGTTAATGATGAATGATGATACATACCATGCATGAATGGTGAACATTTCCTCATATTTCCCAATAGAATCATCATCCATTCAATTATTTATGTATAAATACCTATATATTTTATGATGCGGTGTTTATGTATAATGGTTATGGATAAATATTTTTTGTATCCTTCAAATTCCACATATTCAATTTACTCAATGGAATTCTTCACATTGATCATATTACAACACTAATCAATTTCCCACTCCATGTATAAATGGCATGTATGACTTTTCCTTTTTCAACGAATTGGGGGGACATATAATATCTTTATAATAGATTCAATGCATTATTACATAATGATTTGATCAGAAGATCCACCAAATGTCAGAGTCCTTTTTGGCATAAAGGAATAAAAATCATCATTATATTTCTTATGAGTAGGGGTAAATCAACATAATTATTCTAGTTATTCATAGAATGATTCAGTTAGGCCAGTAAAACCATGATGATACCAACTTTTCCTCCCATAAGGTTAGTAATATCATTATGGAAATCATCACATTTCCTACTAAATTTGTGGTTAAAATGGCTACTCCAATTTCCTTCCAATAAATAAAATAATTGAAATTGGGATGAGAATAAATTAACATATAAATATATAAAAAAGAAACTATGATATTTAAAGGAATAACTTATAAATTAATATATTATCCTACCTCATCAGTCTTAAATTTTAAATCTATGTTATCCATGCTAATGATTTTTATTTGGTTTTCCAACCGAACTATATATTTAATCCCATTATAATGGTTTGTAAAGAGTCTATGAATTTTCTAAAATGTATCCCCCGATATTGTCAAACCATATCTTAAAAAAGGCCTCTTTTTCATACACCAAGTTGGAAACTACACCTCTTTGTTATTACCCCAATGAAAAAATGTTCAAAATCAACAATAATTTTTAGTAACCAAATAAGATTTTATTTCTTGAAACCACCAAATCTCTATTCACTATAATTCTATGATATTCTACAATACTAAGACATATCCATAGGGTTAGTGGTGAAGTATTATATTCATAGCACAAATAAATAACTAGACCATTATTTGGTAATAAATATATATATACATGAGATTTTTACACATATTGTTTCTTGATTTTCCATCCCAAATATCCATTAAATAAAACCCAGGGATTAAAAATCCTACTATCTATAGAAGACTAGGTTCATAATAAATAAAACTTAAACTAAAAGAAAATGATTTTTTATCTGCATTTTGAGATCCTAAATCCCATTGAGATCCTAAAACTACATAGGATGACATGGGTAATACCAAGAATAAAGGGGTGAGCTATATAGCCTAGTAATAAAATAAACATTGTAATTAGGAATAAAATATTTTTCAAATGACATAAAATGATATCATACAAGAGGAGGACCATGAATAATCATATGAAACCATAACATAGTGAAAATGGTATCAAATGATCATGGAAAATGGTCAAGTGGTTACAACATATAACTGACATAAACATAAGTCTTGGAAAACCACCAAGACAACATCACATGGTGGAAAGGGACCTATAATGGATTAGGATCACTCTATAATCCCATTAATAATGTCTTAGGAGACAAAACATTACCCAATTCTTTGAAGTTCTCTCTGGGAGAAACCATCATAACTTCTACATGATTATTTATTCCACAAAATTATACTTTTCATTAGGTTTAAATATGTTAATTACCTATGGAATGAAATGTCTTGCATAATATTTTATCATATCATAATAAATTTAGATATCCATAATAAGGAATTTTTTAGTGAACTCAAGGAATATGTTAATACATCAATTGAAAGGAGGGTAAGATAGGTTTATATATCAGGGAAGTAAATTTATAATTCAGAATCATATCATAACATTAGATAGATAGAGAATGTGAGTTAGATAGAGAAAGGTCATAACCTAATGAAAAATGGTCGTTTAGAGTGATCCCTTACCAAATGTTCTAGAACTGTTTTACACATTCCCTTAATATCCTGGATACCAAAATTCACATCATTATTTACAAAATTAAGAACCGTTTTCATCAATAATTGATTTATTGTATTTTTATATGATTATGTATGACCATTTCTATGAGATATAGTGCTCAATTTTTCTGTTTTGAGGGCGTTTGAATAACGGTTCCATGCTCGGATCACTCATGGATATTTATGGGTTTTCCATTAAAATGGGATATATACTATGAAACTTAATAGAAATGTTACTGATCTAAAAATATAAATTTAAATAGTCCAAAATATCCTTTTATTTCTATGTAGTAATGATTCAATTACTAAAAATGTTATCATTTTGTGGTATGTTTTTTATAAAATTTTACCAACTATTATAAACTAGGGTTTTCTTATAATATTATGAATATATATTCATCCCTGATTGTGAAAAAATATAATATATGTAATTTTTTTTTAAACCATTATAAATGATGTTAAACATTTCATAAAGGTGGTGGTTGAAAACAAAAAAGCAGCGTCCATAAATGTAGGGAAATTGCATATTATGGACAATGTTTTCACATTTTTTTAATAAGAGGAGATGAGAAAGGGGTGGATGATAGATATTCAGTAATAAAAATAATGTCCTTTTATATTTATGATAATTGTGTTATTAATCCATTACGGATTAGAGGGAAGAGGAGGAGGTTGAAGAAGACCCTAATTAAAAATTAAAAATTTTATAATGTTTTGTCTTTAATATTTTATATTTAATTAATTAAAAAGGAACATTGAGATTGGACTTCTATGAAGATTAGGGCCTCTAAGAATGTTGGAAGAGAGGTAAGGAATGAGTTTTCTAGAAATTTTGAAATCTCCAATATGTCCCCGTGAGAATTTATGAAATACTTTTTTAAAATAAATTTAATTTTTATTAATGGACTGTGTTACATGAAACACTATACCCTGATTCCATTCCATGAAACAATGGGTAATATTTCACTACACACAACACTTTTTTATATTTCATGACACATCACACTGAGGTTTAACCAAACCAGGACATATTATTAGTATTATTGAAAGATTCCCATTATAACCAAGATGGTAGCACATAAAAATTAATAGTAATGATTAATATTTAAATATTAATTATATTTATCACATAAATTAACCATATTAAAAATAAAATACAAAATTTTTGATAAATTCTATATGTTTGGAAATTAATGTTCCTCAAAGAAATGTTTTTATCTCATTTATGAATAATAAAAAAATATTTTTTAAAAATTTTAGAAAATAAATTTGATAAAATAAACCTCATTTTTGAATTTATAATGTAAAAATTTTATTACGTTGAATTTTCATGATTTTTACGAAAGGTTTCTTTTTTATAGTGAATACTGAAAAATACTATGTTTTAATTGGGAACCGCCTTTCGGTTTTATTTATTTATAAAGTTGAATTATATTTTAATATTGTAACTATTTTTATTCAAATTATACATCTATATATTCTAATTAGGCCATTTTAATACATTTTATATTGAAATTTGATATAAAAACACTATAAACTATTGATTATTTTCACTTTAAAAACTAGTTATCCTGTCCCATTTGTGAGATTAGTTTTTAATTAATTTTTTTATATATTTGATTGGAATTTGGAAAAAAATGATTCCATATTTTTAATCATCAAAATATATAATATATAATAAGGTTGAATTTTTTTTCCAAAGTGTTTTGGAAAAAAATTATAATTAATTACAACAATTAGGGAAAAGATTATTTTACTTAGACATTAAACATAGAATATAAGTTAAAACAATATCCTAATACTTTTGAAAACCCACATTTCTATCTATAATTAGACCATAAAATATCTTGTGTCGATAATGGTGAATTATTAGGGCATAGTGAAATGAAAATAAACGTAGAAGAATTCAGTCTTTCAAAAAATTATAAGTGTTCCACCCACCTCCCTTAAAAAAGGAAACCACTTAATCCCCTCTCATTACACCGTCAAAACCAATTGTTTTGTCCATTCAAACAAAAAATAACTTATAAATTTTTTTCCTGTCATCATACAATCCTTATTTTTTTTATTAATTCAACCAAGGAATCCATTTGGTGCAAACAAAAAATAGATTTTTGATGAAGTGTTGATGTTCATCAATGAGTGTTTTTGTTTATTTCTTCCTATATAACCATCAATTATTTTTATATAATGATTATATAATAACATAATTATCTTCCATATATTAGTTTTTTTTATTTTAAGTGTAATACCTCCATCAAAATATACTTTCATCATATGGTTTACAAAATCATCATTCTCCTATACGGCGGAAGACCGCCTCAAGAACTGATGTTGTTTTTTTATCTATTACCACTTCCCAGGGTTGGGAATTAGGATGGAAATATTTTTTATATATTATTTTTATTAAATTAATTATATTTTTATTCATATTTTTTTTCTATCACACATACCTTCATGATTTCAAATTTTTGGGAATATAGTAACTTCGTTCCTGTGCATAGCGGACTACCACCTCGTAAAGCGATGTGATTTTTCCACATTTTACATGTACTATATTAAGGATGGGTTTAAAATCCCTAATTGATATATATGAAATAAAAATCATTCTAAAATGATAATTTATAATTATCTTTTCTTTCTTTCCAACAGATAAGGAAATCAAGAAAAAATCATTCACGTGTACAGACAACCTACAGTCACCATAAACAATTCATTTCATTTCCAATCACGAAATATTTTAAATTACTATGAATAAATTTATAATGAATTTATATCTAATTAAAATCATGGTTTGAATTATAGATATGATTTAATCAAGATAAATTTAAAATTACCAAAAAAATTAAAAAAAACTTATATGAAAAAAACAATTATTATCTGAAACATAACATTAAAATGGAATTGTTAATAAAATGTTAATATAAGGTCATAAAAAATAATATATGTTATGATATATATGCATATGGTTATATAACATATTAATCATAATGATATTTTTATTATACATGAGAGTTGAACAAGTATGATAGAAGTCCCGACTAAAGATTAGGGGAATTATAATCACACTTTTATTTCTGATAGACTTTTTCCACATTCACCACATGTTTCTTTTATTGGGTTTACATAATTATCTATCAAATGATACATCATGAATATATCTCATTATTGATAAATAATTTTCCTATTATGTTATTCTTTTATGATGGATTACGATTCAAAAGGTAGTCAAGGAGTAAGGGATTCTTGTCTCAATTTTCCTTCTTTGATATGTACATTATGCTATCGAAATATATTCTCTCTAGAGGAGTAAAAAACCCCACTTGTACATGTAATATCATGAATCTACTCACCCTCATGATATTTTTAGTTTCATTTTAGGTTATTCTTTCATGCGGCTTACAATATATGGTTATGATTGTTGTAATGATTTAAAGATACAATCACATCATTTATAAGTATTGTTTATGATTATACTTCCAATGATGAAATATTATTATTTATCTCTTGAGAATACCAAATAATTTTATTCTCATATTCTATTCGTTAAATATACAATTAATTTTACAATTTTTCCGATCATTTGTAATTAAGATAATTTGAAAAACATTTTAATGATAATCCACCTTTATTTCTCATTTTTATTGAAAATATGTTTTCTTTCAAAACCATGTTTTAAAAATCTGTTCTTAAATTTTTTTATTACTATCGTTTTAATTTAGAAAGTAATTTTTACCCATGTATGATTTTTACAAAAATATTAAGGGAATCATCATTTCATTTAGCCAAACAATTCCCATTGGGATTTTTACATAAATATGAATGGAAAATTCATATTTATAATTATGACATGAATATAATTTTATAATTTCTTAACAAATAATTGATTCAAATATTCTTTTTTTTAATTTATTTTTGTGATTTTTTTGAAAAATGTTTTATGCTTTACTTTTTTTCAATGTAGAAAGCATATTTTCCTCAATAAATGATGTAAAATATCTTTTAAAATTATTTTCCATCTAAGATGACATCCATTGGTGGTACATATACCTTACTGTGGATATGATCGAATTATAACATTCATATTCATTATTTTAATTGTTTTTTATAGTATGATCATTATGAAACCAGTTTCCTCCCATGATTTATACCATGATACAAAGATTATGAAACCCACACTATTTCATAGATTTTTCTATGATTAAATTGCTATTAAACATATCTATTTTCCATAGGTTAGGATGTGATAAAATGTTTATGATGAAAATTTCATTTCATGGGTTGTGATATTATGATTTTTTATGATAGTTTGGTATAAATAAATATGGTTTTAATTATATGATGTGTGGGACATATAGTTCACTCCAATGCATTGGGTAAAGATTAATATATCTTAACATATCAAAATGGCTGGAATGGATTGTGAATTAGGTATAATAAGACATGACTAGATGGAGGAATGAACTCGATAGAGTAAGATATGTGTGGAATGAGGAGTGAAATTGGTACAATAATGGAATTTTTCTACTATGATGGCCTTGGAAGTGATCCTTAACAAATGAAGAAATTATTTTATACGCATATGTGTATACCAAAAAAAATTATTCCTTATTGTAATGTTATTCTATTATGAATCATGTAATTTTATTATCTTATGAATCATGTCTATTGACCTACCAATATTTATTTATTGACTCATTAATATGATCTGTGATATGAAGGGTATGGTTTTCAAACATTATGGACTTCTCCTCATACCATTATGTTCATGTTATGCTTATATGTCATCTTTGTTTACCCTTTCTGAGTATCTAAGATCACCCTTTCTTATGTATAATTTTAATAGGTTACTAAGATATATGTTATATATTATATTTCTAAGAAGGTTTCTTGTTGTGATGAACATAGTGTGGGATGATGTAGATCACCTATGGACATACGTTTATGACTCCATGATTTCAACAACACAAAACTGTTATGGTCCTCATGTGTATGTTTATTTAACTTAATAAATATACCTAAAAATTAATTTATATCATTGTATATTAATTTAGAGTCTCTATATCCAAAACATAGATTTTTTTAAGAGAAGAGGATGTGACAGGTATTTGGGAGGGATGTCATTTTAATATTATATTCATTGTTTTATCAACTTGTCTCAAGATTATCAATATTATTTATTAATGTGAATATTTATAGTAAATATTATATTAGAGTTCAAAACAATAGGTTATTACATGATAAATGATTCAAAAATTTATGTATATAGATTATAATTATATTTACTATATTAGTTGTATTTTACTAGTAAACAAAAAATCAATTTCTTAAGACTGATACCAAAAATTCACCCTATCCATTTTTCAATTTGTAAATTCCAAAAATTAAATCCAATTTTTGAAAATAATTTTCTTAATTTGAGAAATATAATTTTTGAAAAAAATATTCATTTAATTGGATCATATAATTTTTAATACTAAGAGAAATTTTATGTCTATTTTTAAAATTATTTATGGTATCATAAGATTAATTTAATATTATTATAAAATCTAATATTTAATTTTAAATACATTTAATGAAAAATATTTTTCTTATAAATCATTATATTTAAGATAAAATTTCAATTAAAATCTTAATGTTTAAAAAAAAGTGTGAACATAATTTATCATTTTTAAACATTTATTTACCTGGATCATGATATAAATAAATCATATTTCCATTTTACAAGTAAAATAAATTTTGTTTTACACTTCCATAGATGAGGATAACATTCTAATGGTTAGTTTACTATTCCCAATGGTATGATTACTATTACAATAATGAGGTCACTATTCCAATTGATAGAATACTATTCGAATGGTCATATTTGTAATGGTAATATGGGTTCCATATATCCTTTAAATCCCTCATATTTTATTAATTCTTCATTAAATTATATTTCTCTAAAAGTTATATATTTTCATTTTCTAAATACATATTGGATTATTAATATTATGTTACATTTCTACTGTATTGTTTTTTAGTGTATTTATTCTTGTGAATCAAAAAGATATAAATTTTCATATTTACTGATCATGCTTCCTATTTTTTTACATTTTACCATATTCAATTTTTATGTAAAATTTTATTCTGTATATAAAGTATTAAAATTAATATAATAAAATGTAGTTGGATTCATAAGTTAGTGAATTTTATTTATACTAAATTACTAAATATGAAACAATATTAAGTATGGAAAACCCCTTGATAAATTTTTAGGTCCTTAAAATTTTCCTTAAAATTTTTATATTCAACCCATCAAATAAATGATTAATATTTATATTTAGATTATTTATATTTTCTGCATCGTACCTTGATTACCATGTAATGTAATATTTATACATAATAACATTTTCCTCTTCATTTTGTTATAGAATTATCAATCTTCTCTTTATATTTTCTCATTATTCATAAGGAAAATATTTCTCAATGAAATGCACCTCAAAATCCTTCAACTCTCCAACATCTATTTTTTTCGTATCCATTGTATTTAAAACCCATAGTCATCATTAATATACATATGTTGTAAGTGATTGGATCTACATTGACCAACAATGTTCATGTTTTTGTGTCTTGAGGTGCCTAGAGGAGGATAGGAGGAAGTTTGGAGGGGCTCAACAACTAAAATTTGGAAGTGGGTAGGATTTCAAACCATGAAAGATGGTTACACGATGCGAATATTTGTTTCATGATGTGTAATATATCAGGGTTTGAAAAATAAATAAAAATGAATAAGTGACATGTTTTTTAGTATAAACTAATCCCAAAAAATTAGAAAAACATGAAAGGGGATTACACGTCATGTAATTCCCTAAAGTTGTATGTTTTAAAACATTTCCTACCACTCGGGTTATCAAACCCTATGGATGAGACATTTCTCTCTCGATCCCATGTGACTTAGAGACCCCTCCATCAACGTTTTTGGGATTCCTTCATCAAGTATTGTTTCTTAGATTCCATCTTGGATTTGTGGTGTCCTAGGTTGATCCAAGGTAATTTCCCATTCCTTTTATAGCTGTTTCTTTTGGTTTGATCTCTTTTCCTCCCATTTTTCATTCCAGGTGATGGAGGGTGATCTACCATGTTTCTAATGGGGTTTTTATTGGTTGTTGGTTGGTGTGTTTGTTCCACATCGTCCTCATGTTGACGTAGTTATTCTGGGAGGGGTGGTCGGAGATCCGTTGTGTGGATCATTCTCATGTGAAGAACATTGATAACCTTTTGAGGTAGGGTATTCATTGAATCACTATTTATTTTTGTGAAATTGTAGATTTATCATGATTTATTCCCTTCTATCATAATGAAGTTTACCTAATAACTATTTTAACCAGATTAAGGAATTAGTATCGATTGCATGACGATGTTTTTGTTTGTACCGAGATAACATGTTACCTCTTGATTATCTAGATATTATTCACTACTAAAACTTGGCCCTTTATCAGTGCTAAAAATCGGCATTAATAGTGCTAGAAAAGTGATATTAATTTTGGCGTAGTTAAAGGGTTCCTTTATCAACGCTCCTCTAGCGCTGTTAAAGGTGTCCTTTATCAGTGCTCAAAAAAGCGCTGATAAAGGCACCATCGCCTGCACCTGCAAAATAGAACCTACACACCTTGCACACCAGCACACCAGAATACCAGCACAAAGTAGCACTTGCACACCTGCACAAAATAGAAACCGCACAAAATATTTTGACCGACAATGGTATATACATTTACTTAACATCAGGAATACAAAAAAAACACAGTGCTATATACATTTCAAACAATTTTTTACAGGGTTACAATTACAATTATTCAACAACAGTTATAAACATTCATGTTTCATCCTTTGATATCCGTGATCCGCTCTCAGAAATTTTCTTTCCCGGTATTTGTTGCTGAACAAAGCATCTGAACTCAAGGAAAAAAATTCACCTATATAAGAAAACAAATATTATGTCAGTAATGCAATAATGAATGAAATTAAAACAGTAATGTGAAAGAATAAATTAATATGGAAATGTAAAACTAAAATATGAGATTTTAAACTCAAATGTTTTCATTCTCATAACAATGAAAAGGAATAATGTAAAATCAATATGATTTTTATTGATTTATCTCATTTAATAAATACTAATTCTTTATCTAATGAAAATCTTTTCTGTCACACTATGTGTCAGATTGAGGTGTAGTCGATTTGTACACGTCACAAATGACTCATGAATCATTGTCCTAAAGTTTCAAAATAATCTGAACACATTTTCTTGGTATTCCGTATGTCAGTAGTGTTGTTTTCTAAAGTTTATGTCATTTTAAAACTGATATCAGACACTTTTAGCCATACAGGTCACATCGTGCGTCAGATTGAGGTGTGGTCGATTCGTACATGACACAAATGACTAAGGGATCGTTGTCCTAATGTATCAAAACAATCCGAATATGTTTTCTCGGTATTCCATATGTCTTTAGTGTTGTTTCATAAAGTTTATCTCAATTTGAAACTGATATCAGACACTTTTAGCCATACCGGTCACACCATGCGTCGGATTGAGGTGCGGTCTATTCGTACACGTCACAAATGACTCATGGGTCGTTGTCCTAATGTTTCAAAATAGTCCGAACGTGTTTTCTCGGTATTTCATATGTTAATAGTGTTGTTTTCCAATTTTATCTCAATTTGAAAATGATATCAGACACTTTTAGCCATACCGGTCACACCGTGCATCGGATTGAGGTGTAGTCGGTTCGTACACGACAAAAATGACCTAGGGATCGTTTTCCTAAAGTATCAAAACAATCCGAACGCGTTTTCTTGGTTTCCCATATGTCACTTGTGTTTTTTTCTAATGCTATGTCAATTTCAAACTGAGTAATATGAATTCACTAATCTAAGGATATGAAACATAAGAAAGGGAGATCATAGATGCTCAATAAGTGTAAAGGGAGATATCAATGACCATATAAATATAACATAAGTATTAGAAATTCACCTTTATTGTTCTATTTGTTTACATTCTTCCATCAAGTACGCTACCCATTTGTTTCTAAACACATTTATATCATCTTCTGAATAGGAGTTTTTGCGACAGTCATAGTAGTACTAAAAAAATATAAATACACAAAAAATTAATAATTATTTTACATGAAGTAGTAATTATTTTCAAAAATACCTCTTCATGGATGCTAGTTTGTTCAAGAAATATGATCTCTTTCATAAATTTACAAACATAATAATCGCAGTCCTTTTTGTTTGTTTGTTTCAGACACTGCAGAGACACCGAGAAAATTAAGTAATTTGTTTTGATAAGTATTTTGATAGTGAAATATAATTATATATACCCAGATACTTCTCCATTTGTAGATCTTGTGGGCATTTCTCGTCCTTACACCCTGGATTCATTCCATCCTTTAGACGATATTCATACACCGCCCTATCATAACAAAATCCTCATTAAAAGATAATATAAATTATATAACTAGATATTTAGTTCTAAAATTTTGGATCAAGTGTATTACAAATTGAAAATCTCCATCATGTGTGGTCAGTTTGTTAGATATCCATGTAGTGAATCCAGAAAATAAATCTTTGGAGTATCCAAATTGACTACAATGAGCATCCAATGAGCCATAAAAACACAAAAAGAAATAAGTACTGATAGAAATGAAAATATAATTGACATGATTAAAATGTAGAGTTTTACCCCTGTAACTTTGGTATTAAAAAGAGTCTGTCAGTCGTAATTCTGCTTTGAAACGTTCTGAGCAGATTTGACATTAATTTATCTTAAAAATCAGAATCTATTTCTTCTCGTTGTGTAGAAATGGTGTGAGGACTAATGAGTCCAAATCTTTATTCATGGGAAAATCCCTTCAATTGTTTTTCATGTATACGCCTGAAAAAAATATGAGATGTATTTAGCCATAATTATCAACGTATATTAGATTCTGTACAATCAAATCATGAAAACATACCTTATGTAAACATTTATAATTGAGGCGCCTAGCCAGTCGTATGTGATGATCTCAACAACAGCGTCTGCACTAACGAAATCTAATGTTTCCTCTCCGTAAATATCTTTTTCACAAAAAATTGTATGACTCTTGCCGCATATCATTTTTTGTATCCACATGAGATTGTAATGATATTAAATGTGGATATAGAACGGGAGGGGTGACCGCGCTCGTAGTAGATCATTTTGATCGGTTGGTTGATCCTTTGGAGCCGCTCTTTCATTTTAGCTCCTCCATTTTGTCCTTCTGTAATAACATTAATCAGTTCCGCCATTTTCTAATTTTATGTTAAAGGTTCTACTAGAAAAATAAATTGGAAATGAATACCTCATTGTCAACATGTTTTTTACAAGATTCGATGGCCATGAAACGAATGTTCCAATAGCTTTTTCCACCATATGAATGTCGTCATCGTCATTTGGCACCGATAGTTGGGAGCTCGGCTCATGAGCTACGTTAATCGACACTTTGACATGACCGGTTGGAAGTGGTCTAGAGTGCAGCATGTCATTCTGCATATTGAACATTGTAGCCCTCGCTACAAGTCGATGGGTGGGAGTTGACAAATATAAATCACAGCAATTTTCACCCTGTAGAATATCATTACATGAAAGGTATCATTGTCTATGTGATTCACATTTCACAAAAAAGAATATTAGAACATTTATTACCTCAGTTAAGTCAGGTCTTTCAGGGGAATGGCTCGCCTCAAAGCTGGTGGGGGGGTGGGGCGGGATCTTCTCGTGCGGGTTATTCTTGAGTTGTTTGTTCTCTTCGACTCTCCTCCATCAAACTCTTTAGCATCTCTCCCTATGTTTGGAATAGTTCTTCAAGGGTAGATACTCTATCTCTCATTACATGAAATTCTTTAGTTTGTTCATCCTCTTGTTTTTTTCTGAAAATATGCCCGGGGTGACACCCCAAAACCCACACCTCGGATGCGGCCATACTGTTCTGGCTGTTTCATGGCTGCTGAAAGTATTTCTACATCCGGTACGGGTGTTGTTGATTCCTGTGACTATGTCAAATTAAAAATATGGAAAAATAAGTAATCATAGTTATGTAATATTGATTTAAAGCATAACTAGTTTATATTATGTCATACTTACACGTGTTTCCCACACTTTTTTTGTGTTTTCATCTACCAGTTTTCCCTCTTTATTAACACGAGCCTCCTTCCATAGCACATGGCGTGGAATGGAAGTGGCTTGGGTTTTTGCTTCATCAATCTGCATATAAACAGAGAAACATGGTTACATTGTTGTTTTATGTCACATAAAATTATTACAGAACATTTAAAATACGTACCAATTGTTTTTCAATTGAAGTGTACCCCAGCCTTGCTTTAGGGTAGGGGTACGCTAGTTTTGCTACCCGTTCTTTATTTTCATCACTCAGTTGCTGTTGCATAAATAAAAATATGTCAATTAACGTGATGAATACAGGAAACGTTGTACAACGTGTAAGCAATCACAATGTACCTGAAAATTATGTTCCGCACGACGGTTGCAAAACGCATCCCACGTTCCTTGGGATATCAAGTGTGCATAAAAAGGAGGAAGGTGTGGCTTGATTTTCCCTTCAGCATATTTCAAATGATGTTTCTTTAAAATGGTGTGAAAGCCTCTATGAATCCTTCCTGCCAGTCTTAAAACATATTCTTTGTGCATAACATCTTCTATAAATGCACTCTGCAATAGATGATGAAGAGTTAGTCAATATTTCAGTATTTTATTTTATTTTATTTTAATAAATTAAATAGATGATATCGTAATGTTTCTGTAATCTCTTCCCACATTATTTTTTTCAACCCGCTGACAACATGGTGCCACGACTCTACATCAATCGGCACGCATTGTCGAGTGATGATTCCCATGTAGCTACTAAACATGGCTTTGTTGGGGTTTACATGTTGGCCCTGTTTATTCCATCCCACCTCATATTTGGTGCCTTTTTCTTTTGACTTAATAATTTTGGCTAAAAATGTCAAACTACGGCATAGCTGTTTTTTTTGTGTCGTTGGGGTTTCATCGGCTACCATTTCCTTGGTTTCTGCATCATAATTATGTTTCTCCAAATTGCTAGCATAGGCACTGGGACTAGCTGCAACAGGTTGAGAGAGCTATTGTAGCTCAAGAGTGGGACCAGCTGCAACAGGTTGAGAGACCTGTTGTCTCTCAGTAGTGGTACCAACTGCAACAGGTTGAGAGACCTGTTGTGTCTCGGGATTGGGTGCATCAACAGGTGAAGAAGTCATTATCTGCATAACTGGTTTAACATTTAATTTAGATCACATAAAAGCAGCAGCGAACATATAATGACACAATGTAACACAATCTATATTACAATAAAAAATTAACCTGATTATTGAACTCTCTTTCTTTTAAATGCAGAAGGGATTTGACCCCTCTATCAACTATCCATATCCCTTCATTGTGGTCTCCTCTGACATACAAAACTACTTCTACATTGGGACCACTGTGAAATGATTGTGAAGTCCCAATGAAAGGTTCATCTTCCGTTGAATTTTCATCTTACCCTTCAGCTATTTTGGTCGATAATAGAATGATTGTCCAGTTTCGGTTTGCGGGATCTGAAACATAAAATACTTGCACTACCTATGATGCCATTATAAATGGTTCATCTTTCTCCTCTTTCTTACTGAAATCAACGTTCACAAATCCCAAATCATCTATTTTAACAGCACTCCTTTTATCAACCCACATGCATTAAAATATCGGAACTTGAAATTCTGTATAATCCAACTCCCATATTTTTTTGATGATGCCAAAGAATGACATATTCTCATAAATTGGATTTCTATCCTTAGCACCGGAAACATGAATCGCTTCATCCACAAGTGTAACCCCACTATTATGCATGGTACTACCTTCATCATGTTCATTAGTATAAAATGTATAACCATTAACTACATAATCATTGTAAGATAATGCATACACACTTGTTCCTCCAGCTAGCCATCGAAGTCATTCCGAAATTGACTCTGGATTTTCATCTGACTTCTTAAAAATGTGATCTCGAAACCATCCTATAAACTATCGATTATGTGTATCTGATATCCTTTTTCATCCCTAGATGGATTCAAATGGATAAGAATTTCTTTGTGGATTTCAACATATGGGTCAACATCGAAACTGTTATGAAAAACATAAAGGTGGGCCTACTCCCGATCTGTAATATTGATTGTGACAATATGTCTTCCATAAATTCATTCACCCTCAATCTACCTAGTGTGAAGAGATTTTGGTAAGCCAATGCTTTCCACACCAGACAAGTATTCGGTACATAATTCAATGACTTCCTCAACAATATATCTCTCTGCAATACAACCCTCTGGCCGACTTCGATTTTTGATATACTCTTTCAAAATATTCATATACCATTCAATGGGGTACATCCATATGTAATGTACAGGACCACATAGTATAATCTCTCTCACCAAGTGGACCATCAAATGAACCATAATATCAAAAAATGAAGGTTGGAAGAACATTTCTAAGTCACATAATATGACGGCAATTTCTTTTTCCATAGTTGGGAATTTTGACGGGTCTATAACTTTGCTGCATATAGCTTTGAAGAAGAAACACGATTTCATTAATGTATGGTGGACATTCTTGGGAAAAATGCCACGTAAAGAAATTGGAATGATATCTTGCATCAAAACATGATAGTCATGGGATTTCATACCTTTTAACTTCAAGTTGCTAATTGAAACGAGGTTACTGATATTTGACGAATACCCCTCTGGAACCTTTACGTCATTAACAAAGTTGAAAAACTGATATCTCTCCTGCCTAGAAAGAGTGTAAGCAGCCGGAGGAAGAAATGTTCGTTTTTCACCCTTCACTGGTGCCAACTCTTCTCGTATTCCCATCTCAACCATGTCCAACCTAGCCTTAATTCCATCTTTTTTCCAGATGTATTTAGCAACTTGTTGATAACATTATCAAATACATTTTTTTATACATACATAACATCATGAAAATGTCTTACATACAGACAATTATAGTATTTTAATTCAAAAATAACTGATATCTTTTTCCAATCAATTTTCGTAAGGTTTTTCGATGCCGGTTTACCAAAAGTAGTGTCTACATTCTTAACTTTCTCAAACAATTGATCACCTTTTAGTGGAGACGGTTCTGTACATTCTTCTGAACTTCCATCGAATGATGTCGTCCAAGAACGGTACTTATGTCGTCATGGTAGAAATCTGTGATGTCCTAGAAACACGGTTTTTGATGAATCTTTCAAGCTAATTGATTGTGTACCTTCATCGCAAATGAGACAAACTTGAGTTCCTTTAATTCTAGATCCTGGAAAATTTTCATAAGCAGGGAAGTCATTTATGCTCCCATACAACATTACTCTCAAATTGAAATCTTCCTTTCTATAAGCATCATACAATGTAACAACTGAATCCCACAATATTTTCAAATCTTCGATAAATAGAGCTAAATAAACATCAATATCATTACTCGGTTTTTTTGGTCCTGATATAATCAAAGATAACATGATGTATTTTCATTTCATGCATAACCACGTTGGTAAGTTATAATTTATCAACATAACTGGCCATGTACTATAATTGTTTCTTTGAAAACTAGAAGGATTCACTCCATCTGTAGATAATGCAAGACGAAGGTTTCTCAACTCATTTTCAAATTCAGGATACTCATGATCGATTCTCTTCCACTGAGGAGAGTCTGTCGAGTGACGTAGTATCCCATCTTTAATTCTTGTATCTTCATGCCATTTTAATTGTTTTTCAGTCTCCTCACTTCCATATAGGCGTCTAATCCTTGGAATGATTGGAAAGTACCATACAACTTTAGTAGGACTGGATTCATCATTCTTGTATCGAGAAGAGACACACATTGGGAATTCTTTATGTGATATGTGGTCCTTGAGAAATAGCATACAGTCATTCAGGCAGGCATGTATTTTTCAGAGATCATACCCATAGAACGTAGCATTTGTTTGGCATCGTATGTTCGGCCCGGGAGCTCATTGTCTTCTGGGAGCATGTCATTCCTGAGATAAAGTAGTTTCGTAAAACTATCGTCATTCCACCCATTGTCTTATTTCAAATTATGCAGCTTCAGTACGGCTGACAATGTTGTATATTTAGTGCAACCAGTATACAATGATGCCTTTGCACAACTTTTTAACGTCTCAATCAATTTTGGCCAATCAAGATGTTCATCTTCGAAGGTCCTTGTCATTTCCTCAGTATGATCTTCATCATCATTCACATCAGTAATCACATCCTCCATATGGTCATCTTCATTTTTCATGTTTGTAATCATATTATATGATCCATAAAATGCAGTGTCATCCAAGTCACTACCTACATTCATTGTTTCCCCGTGTTTGTTCCAACATGTATAACTCTGATCTATTCTGTGATAGATCAAGTGTTCTTCCAACTCCTCTGGACTAATTTCATTTGAATAAAAATAGCGTAAACACGGACAAAGGATTTGAGAAGAGTCACATGCATGATCTTTTGCAAACTTGATAAACTCTTTTTCGCCTTCTTCATACTCTTTTGTCAACCGATTGGAATTCATCCATTATTTATTTATATTCATCCTATTTGAAATCCATATGATGAGTATATAGGTTAGGGGAGAAGTAATATAAGTATAATTTAGATAAAAAACTACATACTTCAAAAATGGTAGGGGGCGTGCTCATTAATAGAAAATCTTGGGTGGTTCTTGGGATTCATCCAATCTCTTCCTCTATTCGATCACCCCTAATGAGGGGTGGATCTTGGGAGTTTTTTATAGTATGTTAGTGAGTTTCCCATCATACATCCTCCGTTATTAATATCCATTATTTTCCTACGATTTGGGATGATTTTAACTAGGATTTGTGTGATTATTTCACTATATCATCTTCAAATCAATTCAGATGATGTAGATGTTGATTGTATTGGCTGGAGTTTATCCTTGTATGATGAACGCTCCAAGTTTTGTGAGGAAGGTGGACCCTATAATAAAAAACCGTGTTCCAATTTATGCATGATTGTGCATTCATGCATGAGTATTTGTGTTCCAGTGAAAGGGATAGAAATCAAGATCAACCAAGCTAAATAAATAGGGTGTTTTTGAGTGATAGAGTGAGGGTTCAATTGAATGTTTGTGATTTTGTGATCATCCAGAGATTATGTCTCCATGGAGTAGTTGTGTTTTTGAAAGGATCGGGTTTGGTTTGAGTTTTGTATAGCCTATTTAGGTTTTATAAGGCTATTTGATTAGAGTCTTAGGCCTATAGAAGATGGATCATATAGTTTTATATATCACGTATGATGAGGAACACCCTCTTAAGGATATATAAGGGTCACGGTGTGATAATATGATGTGAGATATAGAAATGGGGATATATATAAACTAAATAGAGCACACAACAAAACCATGAGCATCCATAAGCATAGAACATAAAGAATACATAAACATGATCCATATATAGCGTCAACTGAACAAAAATGAAACTAAAAACATAGATTGAATAAATCAGAACCCGACCAAATATCCTCGTGACCTTTGGGATACCACTAACTATAAGTCCAACCTGCATTAAAGGAAACCTAAAAAAGAAACCCAAACCTAAAAATAACTTGGGCCTACTGATGCCGAGTGTCACAAGTAGGGTGTGATCATAAAAAAACATAGTAGCTAAGCACCACAGAATCCATACATTATCGTTCCTGAAATAATACAAAAACACTAGTTTCAAATACATTTATAAAATAGGTATTTATCATTTAAAGAACCAACACATAATTTTTAGAAAATCAATTTTCAAAACAAATCACGACATCCCTTTTTAATATAGATATCTAGTTAAAAAATGAATTCAAAATTTAATATAAGAATACAAGCAAGGTGATCACATAGCCATGATGAAATTAATTGAAACAATAAAAGTAGAAAAATACTGGAAAACTATATAACCAAAGTGTAGAAAAAAAAGAAGAACATATAGATAGGTAATAATTAGAATTACCTAAACATACCTAGAAGAAATACCTAGACTTACTACATTCAGACACACCTGCCGATATATGGTGTACCTCTATAGTGAACAACCAACATTTATTCTCCATTATAGTAGTATACCAGAGAATGAAGAGGCCATCACATGCACGATATAAACCAATAACACAAATGTTTCAACTGGGCCTATACATCACATGATATTCAAAACCAATTTCCAAAACACCAAAAAATACCAATAGATCTTTAAAATATACAAATCAAATTCCATTTTCAAAAACAAGGGGAAAACACCATGTAAGCTCTGAAGATTCCAAATGGGCCTTTATGCCATTTAGAAACCAAACCACACCTCAAGAAGCCAAACATAATTAATATCAATATTTAAAATAATAGAAAACATAATTAATTCATGCAAATTCAATTTTACTCACCTTAAGAAGGAGGACCCGGTGGCGGAGGAGAAGGAGGCATCAACAGCGGAGGCACCGGAGGCAGCGCAGAGGCAACGCAGAGGTAGGACGAAGGCAGCGGAGGAAGCAGAAGCAGCTCAGAGGTAGCATAGGGGGAGGAGGAGGAGGCCGCATTGGAGGACCCGCGATGGAGAGGAGGCAGCGGAGTAGGCAGAGGAGGATGAGGAGGAGGAGGCGCCGGTGGAGGAGGGGGAGGACGAGGCCGCGGTGGTGGAGGAGGAGGAGGAGGAGTAGGCATAGAGGAGGAGGAGGAGGCGGCGGCGGCGGCAGGAGGAGGAGGAGGAGGCGGCGGCCGTAGGAGGAGGAGAAGGAGGCGGCGGCGGCCACGACGGAGGAGGAGGAGAAGGAGGCGGTGGCAGCGACGGCAGCGACGTAGAGGAGGGCTTTTGTGAGAGCTTGACAGGGTGCGGGGAGGAGGAAGAGGACCCGCGGGATTTTATCAATCCCGCGTGGACCTTTATCTGCGCGAGTAAAAAGCGCTGATAAAGGGTGTATTTATCAGTGCTAAAATGAAAAGCACTGATAAATACCACCTTTATCAGAACTTTTTTAGCGCTGATAAAGGCCGACTTTATCAGGGCTTTTGTAGTGCTGATAAAGTGTGACTTTATCAGTGCTTTTTATTTTAGCACTGATAAAGCCACTCTTTATTAGTGCTTGTTTAGCGCTAATAAATACGTAGTTTATCAGCGCTAATAAAAGGGCCAATAAATGTATAAATTTAATAGTTTATTTATATTATTATATATTTATTTAACTCTTAATATATATATCTCTATTTATACTTATAAAATTATTTGAAAGGTATGTTTATATATATCATTGAAAATATAGTAAAATTTATATTTATTTATTAAATATGATTTAATTATAATTAGAAGTGTATATTTTTTATAACATAAATATTATATGGGTAACATAATGAATTATAATATCTATAAATGAACATTATTCAATATGCACATATATATACGCATGTATGATATATTCATTGGAAAAAACATATATATACATGCACGTATGATATTCATTGACCCCAATTCATTGGAAAACACATATATATATTCAATAATTTAAATTATAGTACATTTATATTAGAACGCATTATATATTTATAAATAAAACAAATACATTAAATATAAAGAAATAAAATACATATATATTAAATATAATGAATTGATATATCTAATAAATATAATGAATTAATAAATCTAATAAATTAATATATAATGACTTAATAAATCTATAATAAATATATAATTAATTAATAAATCTAATAAATATAATTATTATTTATCTTATAATTATTTAATTATATATATATATATAATTATTTAATTATATATATAAATATGTAGTTTATCAACGCTAATAAAAGCGCTGAAAAATGTATAAATTTAAGAATTTCTTTTTATTATTATATATTTATTTAACTATAAATATTTATATCTCTATTTATACTTATAAAATTATTTGAAAGGTATATTTATATATATATCATTGAAAATATATAAAATATATATTTATTTTTTAAATATAATTTAATTTTATGTATACATTTAATTAATATATATATATATATATATATATTATATGGGTAACATAATGAATTATAATCTATAAATGAACATTATTCAATATGCACATATATATACTCATGTATGATATATTAATTGACCCCAATTTATTGGAAAACACATATATATTCAATAATTTCAATTATACATATATATTAGAACACATTATATATTTATAAATAAAACAAATACATTAAATATAAAGAAATATATAAATATATAGAAAATATAATGAATTAATAAATCTAATAAATATATAATGAATTAATAAATATAATAAATATATAATGAATTATTAAATATAATAAATATATATTGAATTAATAAATCTAATAAATATATTAAGTATTAATCTTATAATTATTTAATATATATATATATATATATTTAGTTATAACATGTGTTTTTTATTTAATGTATACAATAAATATTATCAGCGCTAAGAAAAGCACTGATAAATGTTGTATTTATCAGCGCTAATAAAAGCACTGATAAAGGGATATTTAAAGGCCTGATAAATGTGCCCTTTATCAAAGCTTTTCTGTTAGCGCTGATAAAGGCAGGTGCATGCCTTTCCTAGTTTTGTGGTAGTGATGATATCTACGTAGTTATTTTTGTTCTTGGTTTATAATATGAAATTGGTAAATAATGTAAAACTTGAATTAATTGATAATTAATTGGATAAAAGATTAAATAGGAATGTTTACTGAATCTGATTGTTGGTGTAATTTGATGTTATCCAAATTGGTACATGTATCCGTGTTTAATTGAATTTGTTAATGAACAAAATTATATTTTATTATTGTTGACAAAATAATTAAATTCATGCTAAAATAAATGGTTAATTAGTTTTTGATAGCTTCAGATATCTTATTTCTTATTTTTTCCCATATTTGGAACCAGTGAGTAATGAATTGGCTAATCCAAGAAGGAATATGAAGTAGTTGTTTGATAAAAGATAGTGCATTTATAAGGCATGTGTTTCCCATTTTCTTGTAATGTCCACGTGCATTGTTCATTGGAGCTATTCGATTTTGTTGTGTTTGAAGGCAGGATTCCTTGATTTTGGGCCAAGAGCTTAGTTATTATGTTTTTATCCTAATTCTTATGATGTGATGTGAGTGTGGGATGGCTGAGCCTAGAGGGATATTATGGTATATGGGGTAGGGAGACCTGTATGTGTTTTGAGCTTGGGATGAATGATCTTAGAGGGCTATTGAGGTATAAGGGGTGGGGATTCTCAGTTTTTTGGGAGTAGATGAGTCATGGAGTGGAGAGATGAATCTTGATATGCATGTGGGTGTCTAGGAGGACATAAGTGATGACATAACAGGTTGAAGCTAGGATTACCTATTTATATGAATGTCATGTGCTTGTTTAAATCAATTTCTTTGTCAACGACCATGTTGTTGTTTATATACTTTTATTTCCCCACTGATTGAGGTTGATGGTTTTGGATTACACTCTTTTAATGGAATTTAAAGACGTGTGGTGTATGCCATATAATTTGTATGTTTAACTTCTCATGGTTGGATGAGTCTACGCTCCTTTTATAGGTTTTTAAGACTCGACGAGTAGTTCATCTATTCACTGTGTAAATACCCTTATGTTTGGTAGCATAGAATTTTTTCCTAGAATTCACGGTGTTATAGAAATTAATGATGTTAATAAATAAATTAATGTTCAACACATGGGGTTAGATGTAATACCCCAAACCCAGATTCCCATATCTAGTGAATTAGTTTAATAATATTTCATGATTACAAAGAATCAAATCCTTAAGGACCGATCAATTTAGGTGTTTTTGAAAATATATTACATACATGAACATTACATTATAATTTCTAACCTAAAACACATCATAGATAATACTTTGAGAATTCCATTATTCCACTATATTAACCCTAAAAATCAATCAAAAAACACTTCTTAGCATCCTGGGAAATTAAAACATAAGAAAGGGGTGATCTCAGATACTCGTTAAGGATATACAATATAGTGGAAGCTATCAAAAATAAGCATAAACATTTAATGAAAGGTAAAAAACTGAAACCCAATCCTTGTAAAACATTATATTCAACATAATATGGCAAGGATAAATCAAATAATTTCATTTAAACATTCACATGGATATTATACTATTCAAATAATCATATGTCAAATCAAAAACTAATCTTATAATGAGGGAATGCATATTTTTAGACATCTTAACCTTTACATAATGGCCTTGTTCCAAGATCATAAACAAATATTCTGTCAAGGCCTTATTCCAAGACACTAGTTTGTCTAATGAGACATACCATTGCATCAAGGGGCTATATAAATCCCCTCCCGCCACTTAATATGTCCAACACATTTCTCATACAAAAAGGGTAAAACATAATATAAACACTCATATTAAAACTAGAATACTAAATGATAATACATTAACCATAAACCATAAATGGTATTAAAACAGCACATCCACAGTCAAACATATCATAACCCCTTCAATAAAATATTTAATATTGTATCATAATAAATAAATATCAATTTAGTATAATATCCAACAAGGGATGTTGACATAGATGAAAATGATTTAATAAATCATTAAAATTGGTTTAGAGAAATATCCCTTTTCAAAATAAAAACTTTAAAAATCACACAATTTATAAAAACATAACTTTGAAATACATTTTTGAATCAAAGTGTCCCGTACCACTTTGAAATTTTTGAAAATAATTAACATTTCAATACATTTCTATCCATATAAAAAAATTGTTAAAACCATTTTGAAAACATGGTAATTAAATAGAAAGGTTTAGAATTATAAATATTTAAAACATTTATAAAGATTTTTTAGTTTAAGAGTCCCTTACATAAAACCTTAAATGTATTCCTTTTGAAAATTATTTTATGAAACATGGACATGAATGATAAAATGTCCCAAAATACACTTAAACATAAACAATCTCAGATAATAATGAGATTTAAAAATTTACCCTTACCTTAAGTACGATACTCTCCGTATGTGTCAGAAACTATTATTTAATGGTTTTGAACATATTATTAACTTGTACCAGAATCATAATAATATTTATGATATCATATAATATTGGTTTATGACTTTATATTACTTATATTTTAATAATTCCTAGTTAATTCAATGTTTTGTGTACTAATCACTTTCCTTATTTCATGTGTTTTGACTTGTTATTCTTGATCATATTACTTTGATAATGATTACATGATTTATATACCAAATATATTCCAAATATAAAAATATATAATATATAGAGATATGAAATGAAATACATTGTTCATTGAGATGGTGGGTTATACGTACGCATGAACAATGTTTCAATTTTCCTATCATATTGAGCGGAAGTAAGCAAATAACATATATGTACATAAATAAATTCATATATACATACATACATATATATATATATATATTATTCTGTCATATATTCCATAATTATTCTTAATAAATATTTTTATAATCATTCTTGGATGTTGAATGTGGAAGATGAATCTCATCTCATTGTGGATACGATAAATCGTACCTATGCACGAGCGACGATATTATTTCCTTAATGGTTAAATGGTATAGAATTAGATAGAATATGAATTTTTCATAAATATTATCATGTTATACTTATTATTTAATTCATTTATATTTAGCATTATACCCGTTGATATAAAGTATAGATGAAAATTTGTTTACACCACACCATGTAAATGATAAGTCGTACGTACACACACATAGTGATATATTTTTTCATTGGATGGGTAAAATGAGTAATATAGTTGTCCCATAATCATAACAACATATAAAAATATAGTATATACTTTAGTTATTATTTTAGTATGGTAACAACTTAGTAAGATAAAGTATAAGAAGAAAAGAACTTTCAAAGAAGCGATAAGACGATTACATCTTCTTCGGGTGTCTCTTTTTGATTTGCACAAAAGGACTCCTTAAGTTAGTTTTCAGCACAATGGGTGGACTCAAGGATGAAATGGAAGAATTTGGGAGGAGTGTTGGAATTTTTTTCCAAGAAAAAGTGCTTTGGAGGGGTGAATAAAGGAGAGTTACACTTTTGGAAAGTCTTGAAATATTAATTTATTAAAAATTTATTTTCAGTTTATAATTGATAAAGTGTAATTTATTTTTAGGATAATATGATTCTGGGTCTAAATGATCTAAAACTATAGGTTTTAGAAATTTTTAGGTTATTAATGTAACCTTATCATTTGGCTTTAACCATTAGTTAAATAAGTTAACTCTTACCATGTCTTCTTATATTTGTATAAAATATGATTAATATAGTTACTATAAAATTACAAGAGAACCTAAAGTGGATAATTAATGAAATTTTTTATACTATCTAATTCTTTTTTCGGAATCTCATATTTTTATGACTATTATATCATTTAATAAAATAGTTTTTGTTTTAAAAAATCATTTATGTAAATTTGAAACTATTTAATAATTTATTTTTTCCAATCATGAAAACTTGATTATTAAAAAAACATTAACGCATACCTATCATGTAAATTTTATCCAAAAAAATCGTTTATGGCATCAAAATTCTCAAATTTACTTTATTTTAATAATTATAATATCATTTATATCATTCATTCATTAATAAGGTAATCACTCCTACATCATTGGGTCGCAAATAAATTTATTTTTTAATGTATAAAAATTATTAATAAAATAACATGATAAAGGAAATTTTTTTAGATTTATAATGAATATTTATAGTATACGAGATCATTTATATAAACCAAATTAAAATTTTTTTAGTTAAGAGATACTTGTTTATGTTATATTTCTTATTTCTTTAAATTAAACATTATAAAAGGTCATTACCACACCCCAATGGCTCTATGGGGTCCTACAATTGAACTAAGAATGATAATTATTGGACATATATCATAAAATATGATTAGTACATGAATTAGGGTAGTTTTAACTTATTATAATACTATTTTTTACCCTTATTTATCTGATTTACCATTTAACCATGGTAAATAAAAATTATAACTAAAGTTACTATTCATAATGTCTAAAAATAAGAGTCCCTATTTACATAATTTGAACCTTCTCATTCCAAATATGAAATCCATTTTTCCAAATTCAATGAAAAAATATTAAGATATTAATTTAAAATTAATTCTCATAATGAAAACCAGAAAGCGTGTTTTTAAGAAGTAAAAATAATCAAATGATTAACATGTGTTTATATCCAATTTCATTGAGAAATTACTTCCAATGACCAAAATAGTATTAAATGATAAAAAAATAATCCAATTACCCTTTAAAACAAATTAAAATGACAATATATATATATATATTTAAATTAGATGAAAATTTAGTTTTAAATTAAAATGTTGTATTTCCCACTATTCATTAAAATATAGATTTTATTAGAAAAATACCAAATATTTATCCAAACTAAATTTTTATGTCCCTATTATAAATAAGAATTTAATTTTATCAAAATTAATATATATAAGGGTTAAATATTTCATTTAAAATTGGATATCCATTAAAAGGCGTAAAACTGCATTTTTTTAAATATTATTTATCTAAAAAAAATTAATTTGTCCTTATATTATATCTAAGAAACAGATAATATGAATGTTAAAATTATATTGCATTTATATAAAATTCAAAATTTTATTAATACAATTCATAGAATCATTTTAAATGGCTATTTTGATAGGTCATGGTGTAATCAAACTCGTTGTTGTGTGTAGCGCAATCTATTTAATTGTTAATAAGAAGCGTACCATGGATGATTAGGGTATTACATTCTCCCCTCATTAATTAAAATATATCCTCTAAATTTAAACTCATAATAGAAAACTATGGGTTGGACTTTTCAATATATATTTATTGAAAACCCACATCGAAAATTGATTAATGAGACCTCCTTTTTAAAATAAAGAAAGTGAAGTATAAAGGTCACTGGAGATAACATATACTAGGACTCCATATAGGAAAATATGGATATGGAATAAAAAGCTAACAATCCTATTCTAATGGAGTGAGATAGAGATCATTATTAGGAAAATGTTAACTATATAAAAGTATAAATATGTAATGATCCAAGGGGCCATTTGAGGCATCAAAAAAGAATTTTCTAGGAATTTTTTTTTCAAGATCCTTTCCCAAAAGATGAAAAACATGAGAAGAAATATTTTCTTGATTTTTGTGCAGTCTCATTGTTGTTCATGCCTTGAATAATTTCCACTTAATCTCTTATTCAAATAAATGAAGTTGTGTTTTTTATTCCTGAAGTTTTGTAAGATCATGAGATCTATAAATAGAATGATAGGTTATTCCATATATCTCAATAAAACAAGTTAGACTTGGTTATCACATATGCATAAGTCCATGTATAGAGAGATAATACATTAATCAAACAAAATTTAACCAGAGTATAACTTATACTATCTATAAATTGATAACCTTAAAATCCATCCAAAAACTAAAAATCTTCAACTTTAGAAAGAAGTGAACCAAATCATGTTAGAATTTATCTCCCATTTGTCATAGGTAAGTTCTTTGTTGTCACATTTTAAACATCTGAACACCTTTGTCAAGAATTCTCTTGAGTCACGGTGACAGCCAGAATTATCAGATATCCATATCGAAAACATGCATTTTTCATTGTTTCAAAACATTGTCGATTATTACCAAACTCCCAAAAATTATTATACTTCATCCATGATAACATAATCTTCTTGTTGACCAATCCATAATTAGTTCTCAAGAAATTAGCATCATCAAATTTTCTTATTCAAATCCAACATATCTTTATCCAAACATCATTATCTTAACATAAGTAAAATATTAAGGGTTATGTTTTCCTTAATCATATGTAATCCAAATACAATATTAACCACAAATAATCTTTATTTTCCATTATAACAATTAAAAATATTCTTGAAAATCCTTCGTGAAAAACAAAATCTAATTACTCCTTATATAATTCACTATTCAGAATTCTTGGATCCAAACACATAAAAACTTAAATAATTCCAATTTAATGGTTGACATGGAATAGTTCCTTCCATGGTTTAAAAGTAGATTATTTTTTTTGGGCATTGAGTTGGGTAATGGAAATTATTTCCATATACGAGACATCGAACTCCATAACAATTGGTCACTCTATGCCCTTTTTTCTCATAGAGATAACATTTTCTCCTCCATTTGAGGGGTTCCTCAAAGTTCTTATTCCCCTCCTCTTGACATGTAAGAAGATGAACATTCTTTTTTCTATGATTCTTAAAATTTTAACATTTATAAAAATTAATCTTCATCTTACACAATGTGTTAATAAAGTAATAAAATGTCATATTGTTAATCATATATCATGATAACTTATTCGACATAATCATAATATCTCTCACTCCAATAATTATCCAATGTCTTTGCTCAGAAACACCTGATTTTTGATAAAACTCAATGTTATTCCAATTCTTTTTGGTCTCCTTCATTAGCTAAGACCAGAAAGAACAGGATGAGAACCACATATCAATGATGAAAAATGTATAAAATATGGAAGGTACATTCAATATATACCATCTTAGGTTCAGTCCCAGGTTATCCATGATCATTACAAAAATTTTAGGGTGTTATTCTATACTTATCCTCAAAGACTATCTTAGGGTTATGATCCCTGATATAAGTTCTCAAAATCTATTTTTAAGGTTGTTTCTAAACATCCTATAATACCAATTGTAATGTTGTGACCCCAGAAGCCCAGATCCATTGCATTATTTTAATAAAATGGCATGATTACAAGGAATCAAATTCATAAGGACCGATCGGTTCAACATTCTTGGAAAATAGATTACATACATAAACTTTACATTACAATTTCTAAAATAAAAGAGAGCATAGATAATCCTTTAATAAGACCATTATTCCCCTAGATTAACAATTCATATCGATCCTAAAACACTTATTTTCATCACAGGAAAATAATTAATAAGAAAGGGGTGAGCTCAGATGCTTAGTAAGGATAAACAATATAGTGGAAGCTATCAAAAATAAGCATAAACTTTAAAGGAAATGTACAAAACAAAAACAAAACCCTTTTAAAAAATTAACTTTATCATTATATTGAAATAATAAATCAAATAATTCTATTTAAACATTCACATAGAAATTCTACTATTCAAATAATCACATGTAAAATCAACAGCTAATCACATAACGAGGGAATTCATAATTCCAAACATCATAACCACTACGTCAAGGCCTCATGCCAAGACCATACAAAAATATACGATCTAGAAATTGTTCCAGGACACTAATTTTCCTCATGAGATCTACCGATGTATCAAGGAGATACAGTGGGCCCCGTCTGTTACTTACTAATTCCAATACATTCCTCATATGAAAAGGAAGAAACATAACATAAAAACTCATATTAAAACTAGCATACTAAATATTAATATTTTAACCAAAAATCATGAATGGTATAAAAATAGCACAACCACTATAAACCATTTCATAAACCCTTCAATACAATATGGAAAATTAATCATGATAAATTAATCTCAATTAAGTATAAAATCCAACAAAGGTTATTGACATAGATTAAAAGAATCTAATAAAATCATTAATGTTTTATCGGAGAAATATCTATTTTTACTTTGAAATCATTAAAAGTCACAAAATTTATAAAATAAAACATTTAAATACCATTTTTAATCAAAGTGTATCATACCACATGGAAACTTTTGAAAGGAATTAACATTTGAAATCATTTATGTCCATATAAATAAATCGTTAAAAACATTTTGAAAACATGGACAATAAACAGAAATGTTTAGAAGTATAAATCATTTAAATAATTATAAAGATGTTTTAGTTTAAGAGTAACTTAAATAAAACCTTAATAATATTCCTTTTGAAAACATTTTTAAGATACCTGGACATGAATGATAAATATGTCCCAGTAAATACTTATACATAAACAGTCTGGGATAATAATGAGATTTCAAAATTAACCCTTCTCTTAAGTCTAATACTCTTAATATGCATGTGAAACTTATATATAATGGGTTTAGACATATTTTTTACTTGTATAATAATCATAATAATATTTATAATATCATATATGATTGGTTTATGACTTTATATTTATCATTCACTAATAATTCCATGTTAATGCAATGTTTTGGTTAATAGTCGCTTTCTAAATCGCATGTATTTTGACTTATTATAATGGATCATATTACATAGATCATGATAGAATTATTTATATATCATATATATTTAGAATATAAAAATATATAATAGATAGATATATAAAATGGAATGCACTGTTTGTTGAGACGGTAGGTCGTACGTACACATGAGCGTTGTTTCTATTTTTGTATCATATTGAATGGATGTAAGTCAATGACATATATTTATATATATATTATTATAGTAGAATTATTATTTCATATATTTCATACATATTCTTAAAATATATTTTTATAATCATTCATGGATGCTGAACATGGAAGACGAATCTCATCATGTCGTGGAGATGGTAAGTTGTACGTACGCACATGCCACGGTATAATTTCCTAATAGTTAGATGGTATGGAACTTAATGGAATATGAATTTAAAAAAAATAATTTCATGTTATATTTATTATTTAGGTCATTAATATTAATCATTATACCCATCTAAAAATTGTATAGATGAAAAATAGTTTACACCACAGCGTGGAGATGGTAAGTCGTACGTACGCACGCATAGTGATATTTTTTTCATAGGATGGGTAAAAGTAGGAATAGGGTTCTTCCATAATAATAAAAAATATCAGAATATATTCAATGTAGGATTTATTATTTTATTACGGTAACAACTTAGGAAGAGGAATTAGATGAAGAAAATTACTTTTAATGAAGCGATAAGACGATTACCTCTTCTTCGAGTGTATCCTCTTGATTTTCAAAAAAGGAATAATTATGTTAGTTTTGTGCCCAAAGGGTTTCCTCTAGAATGAATTTAAGGAATTTGGGAAGAGGGTTGGGCAGGTTTTTTCCAATACAAATGGCTTTGTAGGTTTGAATAAATTAGAAGAGGATGTTCCCTTTTATATGATAGGTGAGGGACACTTTTGGAATGTCTTGAAATATTAATTTATTATAAATTGATTTTTGGGTTCTAATGGATCCAAAGTGATTTATTTATAGTAAAAGATAATTATTCGTCTAAATAATCTCTACAAATAGGTTTTATACAAGTTTATGTCATGAATTTAACCTTATCTTTTGGCTTTAACCCTTAGTTAAATAATTTAACTCTTTCAACGTCTTCTGGTATTTGTATACTATATGGTTAATATAGTTACTATAAAATGCCAAGAGAACATAAAGTTGGTAAATATTAAAAAATTTAACACCATATTAGTAATTTTTACCAATATTATATTTTTATGACTATTATATCATTTAATAAAATAGTGTTGGTTTTAAAAAATCTTTTCTGTCAATTTTCACACTATTTAGTAATTGATTTCTTTAAGTCATGACAACTTTATTCCCTTGAGAAAAAGAATTTTCTCATCCCTAAAATGTCAAATTTATCTAAACAAATTCGTGTATGGCATCAGAAATCTCAAATTACATTTATTTTAATAATTATAATATCAATTATTTCAATAATTCATTAATAAGGTCATGATTTCATCATCGTTGTGTCACAAAATTTTTTTTATTTAATGTATAAAAATTATAAATAAAATACAATGATATATGAAATATTTTTATATTTCCAATGACTATTTATATTGGAAGAAATAATTTATATAAATCAAGTAATTTTTTTTTTATTTAAGAGATTTATGAGAATGTCATATTTCCCTTTTCTTTAAATTAAACATTAAAAAGGTCATTAAAACACCCAAGTGGCTCCATGGGGTCCTAAAATCGACCTAAGAATGCTCATTGTTGGCCATATATCATACAATAAGATTAGGATATGTGTTAGGGTAGTTTTATATTATTATAATATTAATTTTATACCCTTATTTACCAGATTTACCCTTTAACCATGGTACATAAAAACAATTACTGAATTTACTATTCATAATGACCAAAAATAAAAAGTACCTATTTATATAGTTTAGAACTTCTGAATCCAAATATGGAATGAATTTTATGGCATTCAAAAAACATAATTGTAAAAAATTAATTTCCAATTTATTACTATTTTCAAAACCATAAAGAAGGTTTTTAAGAAGTAAAAACTATCAAATGATTGACATCTGTTTATGTCCAATTTCAATATGAAATTACTTACAATGACCAAAATCAGATTATATGAATAAAAAACGTAATCCAGTTACACTTTAAAAAAAATTAAATGACAATATAACTATATTGGTAAATTAGTTGAAAAGGCAGTTTTGAATTAAAATGCAATATTTCGTATTATTCATTAAAATATGTATTTTATCCTAAAAATACCAAAAATTTATCCAAAAAACATTTTTATATCCCTCTTATATGGAATAATTTAGTTTTTTCAAAATTAATATATAAAAGTGTCAAATATTAGATTTAAAAAGGGTTCTCCATTAAAAGTCAGAGAGACTATATTTTTTTTAAAAGACATATTTTATATGAAAAATTGAATTTTTCCTTATATTATGTCTACAAAACAAATAAGATGAATGTTAAAATTTTATGGGATATATATATAATTCAAAATGTTCTTAATACTATTAATTAGCGCCAGTTAGATAAGTCATGGTGTGCTCGAACTCAATTTTGTGTGTAGCACAATCTATTGAATTATTAAGAAGAAGTGTAATATGGAATCTTGGGGTGTTACATTGGGGATTTATGGGATACAATGTTGAGGTTATAATTTTTAGAATATAGGGACTCAGTTTTATTATTCCTGGAGAGTATGTTATTTTTGTGTGGTGTTATGAAATGCAATGTGTAAATTAAAAATTGTTTATTATTGGTTATGAATTAATTAATGTAAATTGAAATTGATGAAGATGAAAAATATATATTTTAATATAGATCTTTAAATGGTTTTGTGCTTATAGGATATCTGATCTTAGTAGTAGAAGAAAGGAGTATGAGAGATGTAGATACATTTGATTCTAATTCTTGGTTATTCTAATAATGTGGTTGTTTGATATATTAAAATATATATTTTTTTGTTTCTATATTCTAATCCACCATGTCAGTTAGAAAAACTAACACCTTATGGATTTTGAGCCATATGGGTGCTTTCCCCCATATCATGGTGGGAGGATGGATGGCTGACTACCCCCTTTGTCCCAACTCTCTTATCTTGGTAGTTACTTTTTATTATATGAATGATGGTTAGTTTTCCCCATGTATGTGTCTAAAGGGATATAATGACTTGTGGTTATTTTACACACATGTATTCTGGATATATTTTCTTATGACCTACTATATGAATAATATTCATAGGCTGTAATGGTTTGAGGATTCATACTTGGTGTATGGGTTATGATGGCTTGAGGTATAATACTTGATGTATGATACACATTTTGTGGGTTCTAGTGGATACCAAAAACTACTTGGTTACTTTTGGTTACATATATGGGGTAGTGTGTTTCATGAGGTTCATTTTGTGGTGGTTTTCCGAGGTGTCTGCGAGCTAACCTTTTTGGAGAGAGATGCTAAGGATGTGCGACATTGGGGCAGCGCAAAAAACCAATGGGGAAGTGGTAGTGGGGTACCCTTGATATTATTTATTATTTTATATTATATTTAATGTGATACATAGTGAGAGTATCCATAGTGAGGCTAGGAACATTGTATACATGTTCAAGTGACGAGTTGGTTTCACTTGTTGTTCACTATGATTTAGCATGATTTCATTACATTTTTCATGAGAGTCTATGTGGATAATCCTACTAAGTAAATATTATAGTCACCATAAGTATATATAAACTATTTTTCAGGTCAGTCGAAACAGTTTGGAGATCATAAGGATTTCTTCTATATTGTGGTTTAGCAGGAGTTGTTGGGGATTTATGTTCGATGTCATCTTTACTTTCTTTTGGTATTTATAGATTTCTCTTTCTGTCAAAGTAGTTCTTACATGAAATTACATTTTTGTACTTTGGTTTTCTTTTATATTGTAATATGAGTAGGAGATGGTTACTTTATATCTTATCTATCTCTTCTACATGAGTTTAATGTAGAGTTTAATGGCTCTCATCTACAGTTTTATTGTACGCTCAGTTATTGTCACCAACCTGGGGCCTATTAGAGGCGAGACTCAAGGGTCGCTATCACTCTTCTCCCAGTTCCGGCCTAGGAGGGGTACACTTTGTGGGGAAGAGATCATAACAGAGTTGTTCAAATGTCACTTTGAGGATTAGGATGGAGTTTGGAGTTTGGAATAGGGGATGTTTCATGGTCTGGTAGAGAACCAGTGTTAGATAAGTTTAACGAGTGATGTAAACATTGCAGTTTGGCTGAGACATAGGTATTTAGTACCACCTGTGATCTGATGCATAGAACATTTGTCTTATAACAGCTACTAAATGATGTGATATTGGTTGAAGGGTAGATACCTAGTAAAGGAGCATGTTTCATTCTACATTGCACCTATGTTTGAATGAGTAGACCTTGTGATAGGATAGCCTAAAAAACAAAAGAAAAAAATAATTATTTTTAATCCTATTTATATTATAGTTTTAGATCTCTGATTGTTTTTCTTTTACAGGCATGGATGTAGGTTTAATTCATCATCAAGTTATATGGAAGATGTTAATCCTGTTGTACCAACAGATCACCGTATATTAGAGGTTGATGTTAACGACAGTTGGAGGAAGAAACTCTGAGTGTTTCATCGCTATATTTTGTAAGGTTATGAGGGTTTCGTTTTAGATGCAGTCACGTATGACTGGTTGGAAGATTTTGAGATAGCCTTCAATTATATCCATTCTTGGAAGGAGTATTGGGTATTGTTGGATTTGATGATGAAACAAGGGGAAACAAGGAAGTCGTGGTTCTTGTTACTCAGAGATCATGAGGAGATGGCAGTCTTATTGGAGGGGATTGGAGACTAGTTCTTAGCTGAGATTCTTTCATAGACTGTGAAAGCATCTAGTAGATAGGACCAGCTTACCATTCGGTAGGGGAGCTCCAGTGTGCAAGATTTTGGGATCCATTTTAGGAACCTTTTGTGATATTCTTCAGACCTGTTTCTAGAAGAGGAGGCAACTGCGTGGAATTTTATAGTGGCTCTGGTTCTAGAGATCCAGCGCTAGGTCACCCATTGTATTTTGAAGATGTCTCTTGAGGTTTTGTAATGAGAAGAGGTCATGGATAGGACATTCTCCAAAATTGGATCATCACAATAGGGGAGTCATTGGGATTCCTCACAAAGTAGATCTATGGTCTGAGGTTCCCATTGTTGTTAGGATAGAGGAGATTCTGATCAGTCAGGGTAGGTCATATCCCTCAATTTCTAACTTCATTGGGGTCAACATCTCTCAGACCTATTCCAAGGGATGAAGTGTATTTTCTTGTGGTGGCCATGGAAATCACCGGATATATTGCCCGTCCTTTCTGAGTAGTTAGCATGAGAAAGTTGTCCTATTTCAGGTTCCTCCGTCAAGGTTGTTGTAATCGAGGAAGGATCAGGTTTCGTTATTATGGGATCAGTAGAAAGTATATGGAGAATGAATATGGGTGAAAAAGGATTCTCCAATCCTCAAATAGAAGATAACGGCCATAGAGGTGGTCATAATTATGGTTAGAGAGGCCATGGAGTAGGTTGTTTTCAGCTTCATTATTTAGCATTCCCAGCTCTAGGATATCTATATGTCGTCCAAGGTATCCTTTCATTGTTTTCTACTTGGGTGCATGCCTTGTTTGATCCTGGAGTGACACAATCATTGATATCACCTTTCCTTGTCCATGCATTGGGACATGAGGTAGAGATACATCTAGTTCCCTTTTCATTGACTACATTAGTTAGAGGTCTAGCATACTTATTTGAATTATATACAGACTATGATCTAGTTCTGGGGTAGCACCGCTCTTGGGGAGATTTTCTATATTTATGGATAACACCATTTTAAGTCATACTTGTAATGTATTTGTTATATTCAATAGAGGCTATCATTTATTACATTAGGTTTCAGGTTGTGTTCCTTGATTATGATAGAGAGCCAGCAATATTTGTCGACAAGAGAGATCCTCATATGGGTTAGAAGTGTGTTTCATACTTTTCAACCTTGATTAATTATCTGATTCCAAGTTAATCAAAATCTCATCAATTGGAATTTCCTAGGGTTAGAGAAAAGTACCCTAATGCCTTTCCATAGGTGGCTTTAGTGTTACCCCCTAGACAAGAGATCGATTTAGGGATCCAAATATATCTATATTTCAATTCTATCTTGATTTCTCCATATATGGTGGTGCCATCAGAGTTAAGAGATCTACATATATATATATATATATATATATATATATCGATGGTATAATTTAGTGTGTTTTTTTTTTCAGACAAGTGTGTCACTATGGGGTGCACTAGTTTTGTTCATAATGAAGGTTGATTGAAGTTTTTGATTGTAAAATGATTATCATCACTCAAACCAAGTGATAGTGAAGAACTATTATCCAATTCTAATGATTGATTATTTACTCAATAAAATGAAGGGTGAAATATGGTTCTTAAAGAACTATTTTTTGTAAGGATAGCACCAGATTTGTGTAAAGGATGAGCATATTTCAAAGACTATGTTCTTTTGTCATCATGGGCATTATGATTTTTTGTGATGTCGTTCGGTATGGTGACTGCTACAGATGTGCTCATGGGGTTAATTAATGATGTGTTCCATGAGTTCCTGGATAAGTTCATGGTGGTTTTCATTAATGAAATCCTTATGTAATTCACATCCATGAAGAAGCAATCCGAGCATCTGCATGCCATTTTAGGAGTTCTTTGTCATGATAAGTTGTTTGGTATGATTCTTAATTGTGAGTTTTGGGATGTAGAAGTATGTTTATTGGGTAATGTTGTATCCCAGTAGGTCATAGTGGTGGATCCATTAGAGATAGAAGTTTTCTTTCCTTGGGAAGCCACAAAGATTGTGGTAGAGGTCTGAGTTTTCATTAGTCTTGAAGGTTATTACAGAAGTTTCATAACCGATATCTCTCTGGTTGTGACTCCTCTACCAATGTATACTAGAAATGATCAGGTGTTCCTGTGGACTAATCTATGGAAAACCACATTTGAGTATCTGTTGGAGAATTTCGAATGTGCTCCAGTTATTTGTCTATTTACAGAAGTAGCCATGTTTGATGTTTTTTCTGATTTCTAATGTCATGGTTCGGGTTGTGTTTTGATTAAGTAGAGATCTGCCATTTCTTATTGGCCTCATCAGTTACATCCCCATGAGCATAACTATGACACCTATGATCTCTATTTAAAGGCATTAATATTTTTCCATGATTTTTTGGATACATTACGTAATATGTGATCATTTTTTGGTCATCACCAATCATAATAACATGAAGTATGTTTTCGCCCAATGTGACTTAAACATGTTCCAGCATTAGTTGATGGAGATATTATAGGATTACGAATTTGAAATTTCATATACACCTAGAAAGG
The DNA here is from genome assembly GCA_963277665.1 of Viscum album. NCBI lineage: Eukaryota > Viridiplantae > Streptophyta > Magnoliopsida > Santalales > Viscaceae > Viscum > Viscum album. The sequence goes on along the minus strand of OY728150.1, from coordinate 618,449,819 downwards.
GTAATGTTGTGGTCGATGTGATGAGAAGGAAGCCGTATAGGGATGCGGTGTGGGAATTAGGTCATTCCTAGAGAGTTATGGAAGAAATCTCAGCCTTTACTCTATATATGGGAGAAGTTAGGGGGTAGAGGTTTTGTTTTTCAGATGATGGTGTAGTCTTCTCTGGTGAAACTCGTGGAGGATTCCCAATTGGGGGATCTAAAGGTAGAGATCTGGATAACCATGTTGATTTCTGTGAGGCCTATGATGGTTGGTATATGGATGAAAAACACTAGGTGGTATTCCAAGGAATGCATTTCGTTCGTTTGGTGATGTGTAAGATGGTTTTCAGATAGTTCCATAGTTCACCTTTGATGGTACATCCAACTTTGACAAATGTGTACCAAGCTTTTAGAGGCCAGTTTTGGTGGTTCGGGTTGAAGCATGCAACTATAGGGTTTGTGTCTCAATGTTTGGTCTCCCATAAGGTTAAGGTTGAGAACCATATTCCTAGTGTTTTTCTCTAGCTGTTATATGTTCCTCATTTGAAGATGGGGGAAATCGGGATGGACTTACTTATGGGTTTACCTCGAGATTTGGGAGGCCTTGATGCTTTATGAGTTTTGGTGGATCATTTGATGAAATCGAAACACATTATTTTGATCAATGAGTCAATCCGATTGGGTGTTTTTTTTTGACGAATTTTCTCAAGGAGGTGGTGAGACTCTATGGGGTCCTGAGGATGAAAATTTATGATCGAGATCCTAATTTTATATCAATGTTGTGGAGAGGTCTTCATCATGATTTTGGTTCTTATTTATTCCATAGAACATATTTCCATCCATAGGTAGACGATCATATACAGTGGAACATCCAGACTCTTTAATACATGGTTCCCTCTTGTGTTCTGGATTTTGGACGTTCAAGGATGAGGCACCTACCCTGGGTAGAGTTCACATACAATAATAGTTTCTACTCCATCATCGGTATAGAAACATTTTAAGCCGTGTATGGATGACATTGTTGTTATCTTTTGTTTTGGATAGTGGGCATAGGGTTAGCATTCCTCAGGCCGAAACTACTATAGAATACAACTGAGATGGTTCTGGTGATTCATTACAAGATGAAGGCAGTGCAGGAGCATTAAAAATATTATATTGATCATTATAGGAGACCTTTAGGGTTTTAATTTTGGGATCATGTGTTACTAAAGGTGACTCCCCATTGTGGGAAGCAGAGGTTTGGTATTGGGAGTAATCTTTCTCCCTTGTTTGTTGGTCCTTTCAAGGTGTTCGATCATTTCGGATACATGGAATATAAGATAGTGATTTCTGCATAGATGATTTGGGAACATAATTATTTTCATGTGTCGCAACTCCATTGTTATCTTCATGGATACTATCACATCATCGATTGGGTAAAGATTAATTTTGGTGATTATGCGACCATCATGGAGTGGACTATAGAGATATAGGACCTCTAGGATAAGGTGGTGTGTGGGCATCCTATCCCATTAGTTCTTGTATTGTGGCATCATAGTGGTGTGGAAGAGAGTACCTAGGAATGTGGGTAATATTTATTCGCTAAGTACACTACGCTATTTGAACTTTATCTCTTTTATTTTAATGTTATTGTTTTGTGTTGTTGAAGACGTTTTATGGTTTTTAGATGGATTTCCCTTGTTTCTTTTTGTGTATTTTTGTCTCTTGAGTGTTATATCTCCTGGGAGAGTTTTTAGGAGTTGGTTGTGGTTATTATGTAGTTTTTCAATGTTCCTCTAGTCAAATGGTTGATCTCTTATGGTGTCGACACCATGAGAAGTATCTCACAGGGTGGCTGTTTAGATGACCCATTTTCTATCTCCTCTTTGAGTTGGTTTTGGATTCTTGATGATGAGAATGTTTTTAGAGGTATCTGATTTAAGGGCCCTAATCCATGTGTATCTACCCTTTACATGTTTCCAAGGATTAAGGTTCCTGTAGGAGGCATGGACGAAGTCTGGAGGGGCTCACCTGCTAAAAGATAAGAGTGAGAAGGATTTTGTGCCATGAAATAAGGTTACAAAATGTGAATTTGGGTTCCACTTTTTGTAATATTTCTGTGTTTGAAAAATAAATAAAAATGAAGTGGTGATGAATTTTTTCTTTGAAACCAAACCCTGAGATATATACATCATAAAAGTGGATTACATGTCATGTAATTCACTAATGCATTATATTTTAAAATATTTATAACCACTCAGGTAATCCAACCCTATGGCAGCAACATCTCTCTCTTGACTCTAGGTGACCTGGAGACCCCCTCTTCATCATTTTGGGGATTCATTCATCAAAGATAAATTCCTTTCTTCCATATTTGATCATTGGTGACTCGAGTTGATATAAGGTGTGTTTTTACTTCATTTTCCAGAAGTTTTTTTTATTTTGATCTTATTTTCCTCCCATTATTATTTCTATGTGATAGAGGATGTTATACAATGTTTCTAGTAGAGTTTTTATTGGTTTTAGTTTGGTGAAATTATGCCATGGATTCCTTGGATGGATGTAGTTCTTGAGGGAGTGGTGATCGGAGATCCATTGCATGGTTTGTTCTCTTGAGAAGAACATAGATGTCCTTTGGACGTAGGAGATTCATTACTTATCTATTTATCTACCTGAAATCATAGAGTTAGCATGATTCATCCCTTTAGATCAAAATGGAATTGAATTATTAAATATACAAAATGGAATAAATAATTGGTATCATTCACATGGTGATGTTGTTGTTTGTATCATGATAATGGGTTGTCTCTTAGTTTTAGCAATATCATGATATCTATTCAGTAATTTTTGTTCCTAGTTTACCAAGTGAATTTGGTAAAAAATGTAAATACAGAATTCATTGATATTAAATTAGCTAAAAGAATAAAGAGGCATGAATCTGGATTTTTTTTCAATTTTATGTTAATCAAACAGATTCAAGTATACATGTTTAATTTAATTTGTTAATGAAAATTAATCATGGTGATTCATGTAGTTAAAATAATTAAAGGAATGTTAAATTAATTGGTTAATTATTTTCTGATATATTGAGATTGCTTGTTTATTAGGATTCCCATTGTTAGAACCAGGGAATTATGAATCTGCTAATTCAAGATAGAATAAGAACTGGTTGTATGATAAAAGATGATGTCTTTATAGGGAATGAGTTTCCCATTTTCGTATTAGGGTCATCTTCCATGAGATTTGGAGCCATGAGATCTCATTATGTGTGATTACTAGATGCCTTGGTTTAGGGCTAAGAAATCCGTTTCTATGTTTCTTTCATGCTACTTGTGATGTGACATGAACCTGGGATAGATGAGGCTAGAGGGTTATTGGTGAATGCAGTACTGGGAGGCCCAGTAGTGTTGTGAGCATCAAATGGATAATCCTAGAGGGTTGTTGAGGTATGAGGGGTTGGGAGACCTCGTTTTTGTGGAATCCGTTGACACTAGGAGTGGAAAGGTTCATCAGGATATGCATGTGTGTGTCATGGAGGACATAGAAGATGTTGGAATGGGTTGAATATGTTCCTAACCATTTTTATGAAATTCATATGCTTGTTTAATTTAGTTTCATGGCTGACAGACTTGTTTTTTTATATTCGTTCCTTTCCCCACTGCTTGCGGCAAATCATTTTGGATTAGTATCTTTCCATGGGAGTTGAAGACATGTGGGGTAAGAGATTTTATTTCTATGTTTATATTCTAATGCTTGTATGAATCTACACTCCTGTTATAGCTGGTGAAGACATTATGGGTAGTTCATAAACCCACTGTGTTGATCCCCTTGTGTATGAAAAATTAGAATGTTTTCCTAAAATATATGGTAATGTGGAAATTAATTGTGTTAATAAATGAATAAATGTTTAAACCATAGGGTTTGATCTTGTTGGGATCCAATTTCAAGGTCATAATTATGAGAAGCTTTAGGCTAGTATTTCTTATGCCTAAGGGGGTGGATCATTGTTGTGATGTTAATAAAATGAATTTTTTAAATTATAAATTGTTAATTAATTGTTATGAAATAATTAATGTAATTTTAAACTGATGAAAAGAGTAAAATAATTTAATGTAGCTCCTAAAATGGTCTTGTTCTTATAAGACATATATTCCTTGAATTGGCCATTGGGAGTTCGATAAACATTAACTACAGATGAGTATGAGACTAGGTTATTCCCATAGTGTGGTTGTGAGATATATTATATCATGTCCTTTTTTGTGTTTACATATTCTACTCCACCTAGTCAGTTTAGTAAAGTGACACTCTTGGGATTATGAGCCTTGGGGGGTGTTTTCACCAACATCTTGGTGGGAGGATGGATAGATGACTACCCCCTTTGTCCTTGATCTCTTCTCTTTGTATATACTCATCCTTGTATGCACAATGTTTAATTTACCCCATATATATATGTGTTGAGAGCTATAATGGATTGTGGTTATTTCACACTTATTTATTCTGGATATAGTTTCCTAAGGACTATTATATGTATAACGTGTATAGATTATGATGGGTTGAGGATTCTTACTCAGTGTAAGGGTTGTGATGGATTGAGGTATAATTCCCAATGTGTGATACACATTATGTGAGATATGGTGTCTACTAGAAACAACTGGGTTATATTTGGTTACATGGACGTGGTGGTGTGTTGCATGAGGTTCGTGTTTTGGTGCTTCGCCCAGGTGTCTTTGGACTATCCATTTTGGTGAGAGATGATTAGGACGTACGGCATTGGGGAAGAGTGGAAAACCACTGGGGATGTGGTAGCGGGGTACCCTTGAAATTATTTATTGCATAATATTCTATATTGATAAATAATTTGTGAGAGTATCCATTGTGGATCTAGGAACATTGTATACCTATTTAGGGGATGAGTTGGTTTCAATTTTTCTTCATTATTCTTTATAAGGCTTTCTTTACCAGTTGCACGAGAGGCTCCATAGAGGATCCTATTATGTATACTATTATACTCACCCTACGTATATATAAACATTTTTTCCAGTAATTTGGAGTAGGTTGAATATGAGAATGGTTACTACATTCTTGGGGTTTAGCAGGAGATGTTTGGTCTTCGTGGATGAATTTGTCTATACTTTCATTCAGTACATTCCATTTTCCCTTTCAATTTTTGTATTTCATGCATGAAAATACATTTTGGTACTTGGGATTCCTTTTATTTTGTTGTATGAGTAGGAGTTGGTTGTTCAATATCTTATATGTCTTTTCTTCATGTGTTTCACTTATAGGTTAAGGCCTCCCATCTGCATTTTTATTATACCCTTGGTTCTAGTCGCCAACTTGGGGCCTACTGGAGAAGTGACTTTGGGGTCACTACCTCGCTTCTCCCATTTTCGACCAAAAAAGGGTACACTTTGTGGGAAGGGGTTCGTGACATATGTCATGAGATAATAAAATTCCATGAAAGCTATTGAACCCCTATTTCAAGTAAATGGATATTTACAAATTTATTTTACTTATATATAGTGATCGGTTTATGTTTGTGAGGCTAGAAGGAGTTTTAGCATATTTTTTAGGATTTTTAAAGGTTCATGGTTTGAGCATGGGTAGTAAAAACCATGAAACATTTCTAGAGAACCATTCACGGAATTTTAGTTGGGACTAGGTTGGAGCATGGTTGTTTCATGGTTTAGCTAAACCGTGCAGATTCCCATGAAAAACTGTGCAATTCTAGATAGAGGGAAGAGTGTGGTGGTCACATAATTTGTAAAACTATGAGATCCAACCATGAGAGGGGTTATAAAAAGGAAGTATCATCTTCATGGTTGGGGAAAAGTCTACAAAAATATGAATCCTAATAGTGTGACATATAGTGTGCCCTAAAATTAGGTTATCTAATACAATTTGATTACTTTATTCCTTGGTTTTCCCCTAATTCTATAATATCATGAATTCATTTTTATCCCAATACATGATAAAATATTCCCTTCAATCTGGGAGCACGATTTCGTTGATTCAAATCCTTTTGGAGATCAAAATTACCGATTATGCCAATATTCTTGGTTTTTATTCCTCAATATCTTCTCATTATCATTCAAAAAACAAAATATCTAAACCATTGGGGAAAGATACATGTTCTTTAATAAATTTTTTTTCTATGGTTGGATATAGGGAAGTAAATGTGTCTTGTGATCACATATAGAGAATCATTTTTTTGTTCTTTATGTTTTCCATCCATTTTCAGGAAGGTGGCATCTCTCTTTACTCCACTTGTTTTGAACTAAAATTCATTGATTGAAGTGAATAGATTTATTGAAATGATTGTAAAATCCTTTGGTGAATATTATTGAAAACATCTTTAGATATGGTTTTGAGAAATTTTTAAATTATTTTTGTTTTGGGGAAAATTTTCATGAAGGATAATTTTAGATTTATTATTTTAAATATAGGATTTTTTATTGATTCATGTTTAAAAACATTGAAATTTTTAAAAGAATGAAAGGGTTCTATGAATTACCTTTGCATGTATTTTAGGAATACATGGGTTTTGTGAGTTAATTTTTTAAACACAACATGTAATAAGGGGTGTGTACCATTGGGGTACAAGATACGTCACCTTTTATATGAGGTGTATTCCCTTAGGGAATATGGAGATTGGCCTCCTAGTGATGACTTTGAGGATTGACGAAAAACTGCTCATTGGTGTAGAACTATAACTTGGGTATGAATGTGTGGGTGTGTGTAGAATCATTGAATGGGTATTTAAAGGGGGTTTTGAGAAATGTTTTTATGTATTGTTTTCATTTCATTCCATGAAAATCTATTTTGGATTTCAAATAAACAGTTTTAAATTGTTTTAAACTATTTTATATAGATGTGTGAACATGTTTTACCCTAGCGGTATGTTTTGTAAATCCATTGGGGAAATTCTAAAAAGTTTAGACTCAAACCCTATTAAAGAAATATTGTGCATTTATAGATGTCATCTATTAAGAAACAACTAATGTTAAGGTATCTCAATTCATTAGCGATGCTTCATGATATCGTGTGAGTGGATTGTTGAGTTAGGACTTGGATCACTTTTGGAGTTCCTGGTTGATATCTGCAGTGTCTTTGTGATTTTTTATATTTTGATTACATTAGTTATGAAACTTGGTTACTTATTGTATTATAATATGGTTGTTGGTTTGGTTATTTATGAGATGTATTTATTCTACTCATACATCAAATAGATGTCTTTCAGATTCGTGTATTTAAGTTTCAATTTTTATCTTTAAAATGTAAAATTTTCCCCCAATTGATCATGAATCCCATAGAATATATTTTCATCCTTTAGTTCCTTGGGGATTTTACCAAATTCTCGTACTACACACAACCTCTTCCCAAGAAATTGGCTTTGTGGAGGGATGTTACAAATGGTATAAACTTATTCGATCCTTGGGTATCAGTTGTGTTTAGTCCTGGGGTTGTAAATTTGATCCATCTTGATTTTATTTTCTATTTCATAGGATGTTATCAAGGAAATATGATGTTTAAAAAATGAAATATAGAGAATAAAAAGGTGAAGCTGACCACTTTGTACTGAACACCATGTAATCATGGAGTTTGGGAAAATGAGTGTTTCTAGACACTTCTTGGTGAGTTTTCACCTCATGTTCATGCATTTATCCAGTGACAGTTTCATGAAATGCTTTGATAGTATAACCTTACTCTAGGACTACATTGTTCATTATTGAGTTAATGATTTATGGAAATGGTAATATGTAATGTTTTTTTGAAAACTATTGAATGTGTTTTCAAAATACGAGATTTTAAATGGCATGAGGGGTTTATTTATTTCATTAGTGTGGATAAATATGAATGTGGAACTTGTTGAAATAATAATTTAAAATAGGAAAGCCATAATTTTCAATAGAGTTATACTAAATGAATTAAATTTTTTATAGATAATGGCATGGAGTATTCACTTTAAAACCAACAGGAAGAGGCTACTAAGAATGTGGTTTCACCTAAGCCTTAAACGAACCAAAAGTTAGTCCAAAGTAATTTTCTACTATTTTCATTCCATGGATAGAGGGAAGAAAATTATGAATGGATATATTTGGATCATTAAATTACGTCATAGAAGAAGAACCTTCCCACCATTCAGGGGGGATTCTGAACCAGAAAAAGAATAAGTGTAGAAGAATATGATGAAGTAAATATTTGATTTCCTTGGCCACCATATAATATAAAAGGGATGTTGGAAATATATATAATGGAGTATATTTCATGCCAGTGGTGGGATTCATATGTTCAATAAAAATTGGACAAAGTAATGTAATGGGGGGATTTTATAGACTTGTTCGACAATCATTTTTGTTAGGTCCACTAGGTCAAATACCCTAATATGGGAAGGATCAGGGTATGAAAGATTAAAACTACTTCCCCGTTGAATATTGTTTTGTTTTTAAACAAAACACACTTCTCAATTTCTCCCATAGAAATATATGAATAAAAATAAATCATGCACATGAAACAATGATTTTACTTGGTTCACCCTCACTAGGCTATATCCAAGGAGCATACAACGACGTTGTTCCGATGTACAAAATCCACAAAATCTCACTTCTAATTAAAATGTTCATGCTAGATCTTCTATTTTTAGGCACACTGCATTTATGAGGTTTAGGGAATTCTCACTACATTTCCAAGGTTTACACCTGATATCCCTTCATCTTACTCAACACAGGTGGGAAGGATCACTGTCTTCCTCTTCCATTTCTCACTACTCTTGGTAGGGATCAACAGGTAGTTTATGGACATATAGGTCCCCACATTTTCATGAATTCATTCATCCTAACCTATAGTTGGATGCTCTGTTGAAGTCCCTTTTTCATCCATAGATGAAATTAACTTTTTCTCATTCTCTTAGGTAGTGGAAATTACTTTTGCGAACTGTTTAATTCCATTTGTGAACCACCTACTTCTTCCAAGAACTATGTATTGCATTTGCTTCGTGGAACACTTTCTTCCACGAACTACCTCTAAATTCACTGCCTCATATGACCTCTGTGTACCATCTCCACAAACTACTTTTTCATATCGCTCCCCCATACCGCTTCCATGAACCACCTCTTATTCTACAGAATTCCGTCTACCACATACTACTCCCTTATACAGATGACTTCTCCTTTCGCGAAATCCTTCTTCTGAACAACTTCACCCTTAATGGAATTCTCCCACAAAAACCACTTTTGATTCTTCTACTTGTTTCCTATTAACCACTTCACACATAGCCAAATTCCTGGAGCATAACTAGTGCACCCCATGGTGAAACATTTTCGTAAATCACCGTCACATTTTAGAAAAAAATCCTTTTATAGATTATTAAATCACTGCCTTATTTCTGTCAATGATAATACATCTTGCATACCAAAATCATTTTGCGTACCATATTCCATCCCACGAACCATTTCCCCAAAATATTTGTTTTTCTCGAACCAGAGGCCTCACTAAGAACTGTTTTCCTTCAACATACTGTTTCTCCTCCCGCAAACCATTCTGCGTACCTTTTTTATAATCCATGTAACTATACTTCATGGTCTGTGTACTATTCACTCCTATGTGAAAATATTCCCTTTCCAAAAAGTAAAATCTCGATTTTGATGTCCAAAAATATGGAAAACATTGGGAAATGGTACCACCTTTAATGAATTCTTTGGAAATCACCAACCATACTAATTTGCTATCATCTATCTTTTTCAGCAAACACAACCACACCAAAAACATACCGAGAATACACATTGGGGGATTTGTTCCCCACAATATCCCCCATTGGGTTTGTTGAAAATAATTTCCTAATTTGATACCTCATTAAATCTTCTTCCATATTCAATCAGCGTTTTCTTCTTACGATTAAGATAGTGATCAATGATTTACTCAACAAATAACTGAAGCCCACATGATCCATGATCGGTGTGAGAAACAATAGTATAATGTAATGTTCATCAAGGAATCAATTAAATCCATCCCAAAACAACTCTTATTCTTTCCTCATAAGCCTCATATGTAATGATATATACCCTTTGATCGATCGCATCTAGAATTTTCATATTTAATAATCCCCCTACATCACTACTCCCCCTAAAATATTCAATTCCCCCAATCTCATTTCATCACCTAACAACATCTCCCTATGTCTTTATTTAAGAAATTTTCTCCCATTTAAAAGCAGTAATTTCTCCCCCTTTTTCATTGAATATGAAGTCCATTCATTTTTTATGAAACAGGGTAAATAATATAATTAGCACATTAGGGAAAAACACACTATACCTTGGGTCCACAGTCTTTTAGGTGAGGGAGTCGACTGAAATCCCAAAGACAGTTGATGCCTTTCAATTTATTCTTTGGGTAAGGACTTTATCAGAATTTATCTAACTTGTTGTTCTATAGGAAAATATTCCAACATTACAATATTTTTCTCCACCTTCTCCTTGATGAAATGATACATTATTTCTATGTAACTTTTTCTTGAGTAATGGACTAGATTTTTGATAAAATTTATCTCACTTGAATTAATGCAATGAATTCTGACCAGAGACTTCACTTTAACCCCCACATCCTCAAGTTGTTTCTTCATCCACAATAAATGTGTTCATGCTTGAGTGTTCACAATATAATCATCTTATGTGGTACTAAATGAAATAAGATCTTGTTTCCTTATAATCCAAAAAATAAACAATCTACCAATATAGAAAGAACCTCTTGAAAATTAAATTTTTTTTTTTCAAACACTTTTAAGGGAAAAGAGAGAAACCTGAGTCCAACCTAAAAAGGAAATAAAAGTGCCATTGAAGGAAAATTTAATCCTACCATAATTAGACACTCTGAATAATTTCCAATAAATATTGATTACCTGGGTGTTGGGTTCATCCATGATAAAATATTCGAACAGATAGGCCAGTTTATCCTAGGCCTGAATGTACTCCTCTAGAAAAATATTCTTTCCATTGGAACCACCTACTAGAATCATATCCCACTTATTTATCCAGGTATATTGATCCTCATTGAGATTAATCATTAGAGATATCCCCATCATCTTAGCGGCTACGTCTTCGGTATTTTTAAGTGAAAAAACTTGTTCAGCACCATCATCTTCCAATATCAAGAGAAATTCAATTGATTGCACGATCGCCTCCTCTGACTAGCCTTATTTGTTCTCAAAACCATAATCGTCAATAGTACCATGTTCAAATTGATACTTACCTAGATTGAAGAACATGAATTCCTCATTGTCACTCTTCCTTAGCATCATAGATCTAGTAATCACAGTCCTTAGAGTATTGTAGTAGTCCTTCTATGGAATTCTCTTTGGTGGATCGGATATGAGCCCTTCATTTTCAATAAATTTAGACATCCCTTTTCCACAATACCCTTAAAGGAAACATTAGTGGATTCCATGGCCTTAGGGAGGTTGATTCCCATTTCATTTCCAAGACTCGCATCCCTCCAATCATGCACCAGCTACACAAATCCATGCCCCATGAATTTTTGTTGAATAATAGTGTCCTCAAAACCCAAACATTGAGAGTCCACTTCATTGTTTTGACCTTAATGGTCCTTAGATTTAAAATTATTGACATATCTATTTTCCATTGGTAGTGGTATCTGTGAGTATTCCTTTATCCAAATTTTAATGCCTTCCAGAATTTGCTTCCACAGTTGACTGGGGATCCTGCTATCATGGAAGTCATCACAGGCTTCCTTATGAATATGGAAAAGAGACTCTTTAATAGAAAGAAGTCCTTTCCCATACAAAGGTGTTTCCCCGGATGTTCCCTTCTCCAAACTCAGTTCTTCCTTAACCAAACCTACAAATCGATTTCCAAGATCAATATTTGGAAACGATTTCCCATGACTCAAATTCCTCTTATTTGTAAACATCACTTGACTATAGTTGCCTCCATTTGAGCCAACTTCCATATCTGCAATGTATTTGGGTACCACCATGACTTAAATTACAACACCCATGTCCAATGTACTATCTTTTCTCATCATTCCCCCTAGATTTCACACCCCCAAATCACTCTTCAGTCTTCCTAACACATCAGGTACACTCAGGTTTGAAGGTGGATACAGTATTTTTCTCAGTGTTTCATGTAATTCAAGATAAAGAATAGACCTTATCACCTCCTCTTCATGTTGTATTTTAGCTTTAAGACCATTGGTTTCCATTACTGTCTTTATATCCAACACATTACCGCTACCTTAACCCATACCCAACCCCTTGCTGCGGACTCTTAAATCTCCAACCTTTTGAGGAAACAATTTCTGCCTCCCGTGACTACAAGCTACTATTGGAAGTCCTAGTTTTTTATAGGAAAGACTTAAGTTGAACCATGTTTCATAAGAAATGGGTTTCCTGTGGAGAAAATCTCCCTCCACTGTAATCCACAAAAACTCAAGAGGTACTTTAGAGAAATAAATTTCCACACTGAAACAAGGATAAACTTGATGAAAAATCACCCTAGTAATCGCATTAGCACACAAAAAAACTACAAAGAAGGTTCCGTAACATTCTCAAAATCATGAGATTATAAAACATTAAAAGATGTTCTGGAAAACTAACCCAAATTGCAGCTATAGAGGAGTTGTGTTGCATGTAAAAATCATATGACCAATGGAATAGGTAGAACTGAAGACCATTGCAGTTGCATGGTGCACTAGACCAAGCCTTAACCGGATCATCCACTAATGAAAAGATAATACAAATGTGTTTAGAATCATGAAAACCCACTGTTACTATATCCTATATACCTTATGAACCAATGATTCATCAGCCAAATTAAACAACCGAATGACGCCTCTTCTTGAAACATGAAATTAGGGAAAGGTTTAGAATACATGAGGCCTCATTGAACTCTAATGTTAAGATCAAAGGGTCAGAAGGCAATTAAAAAAATCTGGTATAGTAGGGAAAAGATTAATCTGACGAAAAGGGGGAAGAGAATCAGGGTTCAAGAAAGGGTTGAAATATGGGGTTGCTCACATGAAGGACGTCAGAGGTCCCTCCCCCAGTGGGGGAGAAGGGACTTTCTCAGAATCCACCTCCTGATGTTGATTTCCTCTCATCAATTGAATTTTCCCAATCTGTATCTGTATATCCCAATAGCTCTAGCTGATATTTTTCATTATACATAAAACCAAAAACCACAGTGCCCTTGATATGCCGATGTGTTATTATTATTACAAGCATGTGTATTTACTTGGGATTTCTTTGATACTAGGTTGCTTGACATTTGTAAAAAAACAATATCTGGTCATTTTACTAATTAATTATGACAGAATTCAAATGATCTACCCGTATTCTGTGATATTGACGACTTTTCCTTCATCATCCAGAGATAGTTTCATCCATGTGGCCACCAAAGTCTTCATATCCTTAGAATTATCCATTCCAAACCTTCTCAAAACATCCTTGTAATATTTGGATTGATAAATGAATGTTCCATTATTTCTATATGTCACCTATAGACCAAGGGAAAACCTCATTTCACAAATATTTGACATTTTGAACTCACTTTTCATGGATTTATAAAACTATTTATAATAACCCTTCTCTTCATTACACACATAAACACGATTTATCACATAAACATTCACTTAATACAACTCTGAGGATATAAAGGTATAGTGTCTTATGAAATTAATATCATTATATGACAACTTAGAACATAAAACACAACATATTTATTCAAAACATATTTTACATAACCACAACAGTCCTTCGTACTTATCATTTTATGTCATAAACCAAGGACATTCATAAGAAATGGGTGAGCAATAAAACCCAGTAAGGGAGTAAAAAAGGCATAACATGAAGAATACAGTACATGTTAGGAAATATTCATATCATTGGATCACAATATAAACATGAACATAAAGGAATGATATATCATGGTTATCATAACATAGAAATGTGGAAACAACATTTAACATGATACTAGAATGAGCCAAGGCTCATTTCACATGGAGAATGATTAAACCCTCATTGCACCTGAATTATCATGAGTAAACCCTAATTTTACTTTAATTATCTTGAGTAAACCCTCATTTCACATGGCATATCATGATACAATTCTTTACCCAATGCATTGGAGTGTTGTTAGGGTGCACCCTATATAAAAATTTCATTTCATGCATAAGTATTCCACATAGATCATACAACATGGAATCATTAAACATCAAAATTTATTCCAAGAATAATAGTTGTGGAATAAATCAATGTATGTCCTAAATCATCACGTACATGTGCTTAAAGGTGAATACCCATGATAGAAAAATGGGTATGGTATTCACATACATGATGATTTGAGCATGGAAATTTTGGTGTAACTCCAGCAGTATAATGACGTTATAAAGAAATCGTAAAATGGGTTGATGAGAGAAAAATAGGAATCTCGTAATTTATAAATGAAATAGATAGTATTGGGGTCATTTAACATAATATCCCAATATTTGTAATGTAATTTATATGCATAATATAAAATAATTTCTTGAATGTAAATGTGGAGAGATAAAATCCTTATAGAATTTCGGCAAGGTAATCGTTGTACATGGGCGGAATTAATGAGAGATAAAGATCTCTCTAATCATTCAAAAATATGGAGGTCTATATGGGGTAGGTGTGAAATAATACCCCAATATTTTTAATTTAATATCAAAGGGTATAACAATAGAAATAAATTTGGACAAAAATGAGAAAAGAAGAAATCCATTACATTGATGTGTGATCCAAAAGGCTTGGGAGAGGCTTGAGAAAGGCTTCATGGGAGCATGGGGAACCATTGTAAGATTCTAGATATAGGAGGTTAGAGTTTCGTCTAGATCCAAAGGTTTTTAGTGAATAGTAATGGGATATTGAGTGGGATTATATAGGAAAGGAGATGGAATTCATTATTATTTAGGTGTTGGACACTACACAATAAACTAATCAAAACCACAAACCACCCCATGGTTCTTGCCCATGGTTTTTTCCAAAGTGTAGTGTAAAACATTTTTTTATAATTTCAATGTCTGAACATATTAAAATATTAGGCATGCTTATATGGACATGAGTCACACACTCAAGGAAATCAATTTAAAATGATAAAATGTTTTATAAGTCATGGAGGGACCACTAAGGCATCATAAATTAATAAAACAAATTTAAAATCATATTATTTTAAATTTAAAACATATATTGGAAGAGTATACATTTTAAAATATTTTATTAAATCAATATTGGGTCATTATGAAGTCATAAAACACAATATATATTTAAACAGTAGTTAATTTTTACTCAAAAAATTGACTGTCTCAAAAAATTATGAAAAATTCACCATTAGATAATTTGGATGTCCTAAATAAAAAATTATATAAAATTTATCTATATAATTTTATCAATATGTGAATTTTTAATTTAAAAAAAAAATTAAATTTATTGAAAATTCATGGGTTTTCTCAAAAATAGTTTTCAAACCTTAATAAAAATTTAAATTATATTCATAAAAACTTATACAGTAATTTTTATTTAATAAAATTTAATTTAGTAATAATATTTGAATTAAATTTTATTTAATTAAAAAATGAATTAATTCATAAAAATAGATTTTTTAATTGAATATTAATTAAAAATACTACATGTGCTTTAAAAACCTTTTACAGAGTAACAATAAAAAATGAATGTATATTCTTTCTACGAAAAAATAATGAACAAAATCATAGTGCTTGGATCTTGTTAAATAACCCCTTATAACACTCGCATAAACCTAATTGTAAGGTGTGTGATGGTGAAAGACTCTTGGGACGGCTCAGATAACATTGATCGGGTGATAAGATCTTTACTTTCACTTCTCTTGTAGGTGGTTTCATTCAAGATTGACATGTTGAATCTTAGCTTGGGCTTGGTCAAGACTGAAGCCCAATGATGCTACCTACTTTCTAAGCTCCGAAAATTGTGGTTCGTATGGATAATTCTACTGGATGAAGACATCACATCCTTTGTCTGAGTAAATTGGATTTGTTAAAGACCTATATTTATACTAATCATATGATCACTGATCAACAGCTATATTAGCAACAGTAACTATTCTTAATAGTATTTTAAAATTCAAAGACATAAAACTATGGATGTGCATGTATTTTATATAACCATTTTACAAAATAATAAATTTAATTAGATCAATATGAATTTCATAAATAAAATTTTATATCGTTACAATTTTCCCCCCTTAAGAAATTTCTCCCTCAAAATTTCATTTTCCAACACTAAAATAGATGAGGGTAACTCTGGTTCATCACTTCCTCTAATTCCCATGTTGCCTCTCCAAGCTTCTGGTTTCACCACAACAACATGATGAGGGGCATTGTATTATTTCATATAACGTTTACCCTACAATCTAATATCTTTACATGATTATCTTCCTAGGAGAGGTCATTATCCAATGGTAACACCATTCGATTGAGTAAAAGAGAAGGTTCAGTAATGTACTCACTCAAGAGTGATATATGGAATACATCATGTACTTGAGATAGGTTTTTCGGGAGTGCTAGTCGATATGACACTACTCCAATGAAATCAAGGATCTCAAAAGGGCTGATGTACCTTGTACTAGTCTTTCCCTTCTTCCCAAATCTCATAACTCTCTTCCATGGTAATATACGGAGGAATACCATGTCTCCAACATTAAAATCTAGGTCTCGTCGATAGTTATCAACATAGCCCTTGTTTTGACTATGAGCAGCTTTATTGTGTTGTTGGATGGTCTTAACCTTCTCTAGCATTTCTTCAACCATTTCTGGACCTAGGAGTTTTTGCATCTCATCTTCAACCCAACATGTCGGTGTTTTTCATGTCTTCCCATAAAGGAATTCATAAAGATCCATTTCTATTCTTTAGTGAAAATTTTTATTGTAAGATAAATCAAATAGGTGAATATGATGATCCGATCATCCATTGAATTCCATTGAGAATTCTCTCAACATTTCCTAAAGTTTTTGGATAGTCTACTCAGATTTCCCTTCATTTAAAGGATGATAAGTTCTACTAATGTTTAGCTCATTATTCAGTGTTGGTTAGAGACTATTGTAGAACATATAGGTGAATCTTGGATCTCAATCAGATAAAATATATAGTGGTTCTCCATGAAGCCTTGCCATTTCTCTAATATAAATCTGTTCTAATTGATCCAATGTGAAATCCTATCTAATAGAAATGAAGTGTGCAATCATTGTAAAATGATCCACAAAAATCCATGTTGACGCTCCTTTCTGTCATATGGTCTAACAATTGAAAAAAGGGAATGCCTTAGCATAAATAGATTCATCCATTGAAGAAAAACATCAAAAATTGACAAAGGCATGAACAAGGATTCCTTTAAGAAATTGCCACATAGGTTCCATCATGGTCGTGCAGGTATACCTGGGTACCACATATTGGGCACGGAGGTGAAATGCGCACCCTTTCGGAATTTATCCCCTGGTCTTCAGCAGCCTATAAATACCTCTTATGGGCCCCCCATTTCGGGACAGAAAAATTCCAAAAGTCAGATTTAAGCTCTCGGCGCCCTAGTCTATTCTGGAAGTCTTCCGAACACTTCTAAGGTAATTTATTACCTTTAATGGAAGATCTAAACAGGGGAAACACAACCTATGTGTTGAAATTCATCAACACATACACACCTAAGTGTCCATCCCTTACAGGAAATGAAGATACTTGCGCGCCGCCTTATCTCTTCAACAGAACTTGCTTGCCACTCTTTTGGAAGCCTCTAGGGATAATACTAAGGGCTTTAGCCAAGTATCGCCCAATTATTACCCTATGGATTAACCGTCGCGTAGGTACACATGTGTCACGCAGGTATACCTACGCGACCAATACATGCACGCCCCAACATGACATGCGCGCCTACCTCTTTTTGGGTGCCCCTCCTACTTATTTACCTCTTTCCTTCAAATCCACCTCTCCTCTTCAAGACTTAGCCTTCAAAACCCTCTTCAATGCCATTTTTGGCATGATTCCTTTGTTGGATTCGTTATCTAAAAGGAATTCTGTGGAACATATTTCAAAACCTAGTGATTTACATATCTTCATATCACTAAGGTTAGATATTTCATTCATTAAACCTCATCCTTTAAGATGAGAAGATCTTTAATTTGGGCATCATCCTTGGGAGTAAGCCCCTAGTCCCCTAACCTAGGCCTACTTTTCAGGAGTAAGCCCCAGTCTTAAAATTCCCTTAATTTTGGGAATCATTTTTTAGAAGTATGCCCCACGTTCGCAAATTTATGGGCATCCTCCTAAGGAGTAAGCCCCATGTTCCAAATTCCCTTAACCTGGGCCTCCTTTTCAGGAGTAATCCCTAGTCTTCAAATTCCCTTAATTTTGGGCATCCTTTTTCAAGATTAAGCCCCAAGTTCCCAAATTTAGGGGCATCCTCCTCAGGTCATCCACATGTTCCAAATTCCCTTAACATGGGCCTCCATCTCTAGAATAATCCCCAGTCATAATTCCCCTTAACCTGGGCCTCCTTCTCAGGAATAAGCCCCAGTCACAATTTCTCTTAACCAGTCTTAATTTCTTTTGATTTGGGCTTCCTTCTCAAGAGTAAAAACCAATCATAATTCCCCTCTAATTTGGACATCCTTCTCAGGAGCATGCCCTTAGTTAAGTATCCAAATACCCATAAAGCACATATAACTTTATGGACCTTATTCCCGGGTTTCTTCCCTAAACTAAATCCCAATCCTCATCTATTTGGGCAGTCATACATACATAATCCCCACATTATTTCTTAGATTGCATCTTTCGTGGCACAATTGTCTGGTTTTACCAATACCTCTTGTTTCTCACACCGAGTAAGACTCACGTGAGTTTAGAGCGTAAAAGTAATTATGACATATTTCATTTTGCCATCAACCATGCATAAACCTTATACTTATTTACTCAAACTGTGTGGATTCTGATTCCTTTTCTAAACAAGGATACGTAGGTAGCCTATCTATGGGTAAGATCCCAACTCTGTAATAATCCATGTCCTTATGAATGAAAATAAACCTCAAGTTCCCCGCTGAGTGGCTTTAAAACTAGTATGGTTATCATAATGACCAAGAGATATCTATATATTGTATTGAAGGATACCATTGACTAAGAATATCTAACAAATACAGAGGATTCTCTATCAATGAAGAACCTCAAATACATATAAAGGACTATCTAAATCTCATAAATACTAATCATTGATTGTCAGATATAAAAGAAAGCTCATTTCTATTCTTGGTAATTTAATAAGGATTCATGAACATAACTCAAATCTATAAAGAGAGTCTCAAAGTAGACAATAATTCCCCCCCAAAAAGGTATGATGAGTCCAACCTCCCATCCTCTCGACCAATGAAAATTCTTAAGCCTTATCAGTCCAGAACAAATAAGCACCTACCTTTGGAAAGTAGGTCCAAATGGATATAGATTCATTTGATGTTTCTGGTTCTATGAACAAACCCATTAGAAACTGATTGAAATGTTTGAACCTTAATAAAACAAGGTCATCCCCAATTCCAGCGTGAAACAAAAAATGGTGAAGCGGACGTGAATCCTTAACCAATTTAAAATGATGTTTTACTTATTTGTTAGGCCCCTATTTAAACTCAATGAGAGGGCCAAACAAAACAATCAATAACATATGTGCTCATCAAAAAGATGTATTGGCCGAACCTATCTTGATGATGTCTGTTATATTAATCATGCTCTCTTTTCCAAGATCTTCTGCGTAACAGAAATGGCCTCTCTAAATTTCACACCTGTGAATACCTCTGCTGTGAAAACCTCTACTGCTACTCCTGCTAGATCGTTGTCTGCTCTGAGGGCGACATCACCTACTCAGCGTCTTCAACGTTGGGTATCAAATGCATTTGTTTTGGAATATTGACAATATGGTACCATTCTGACTTTGGAGGCCGCTCGACAAGCCCTCCAGGTCAATAATTCATCCTAGTTGCCTAGACAACGACGACCAACGATCAAGAAGTGGGTGGTGCCAACCACCGTCTCCAACCGTTTCGGGTTGTTATCCCCGGAACGCAATCACCAGTCCCTACCATATTCTAGGGAGGTGAATGAGAAGGTCACACACGACCTTAACTCATGAAGACATGAGTTCTTCCTGAGGGCTCCCATCAACAATCGCTGCCAGACTCGAGCTGCGGTGCGCCCTCAACATGATGAGGGTGTCATATCCAGGTGTTCGGCTCAGGTTCCTTGAACCCGAGCTGGCAAGACGAACCACTAGAGACAACGACCAGTCAATAGTGAGCAGGTTCTTATCTCTACCATTTTTGGAGAAGTCCACCATCCTAACTTGGTGGAAAGCAAAGAGTGGGCACACACACCCATCCCTTTTAATTTTGTTGTCCATCAGAATCGTCTGGAAGCAACACGCCAATCCCTCTGGGCAATTATTGTGGAGTACTATACACAATAACATACACCTATTTATAAATCATCATCTAGTCAGCAGGCTCATCTGACTACATAAGATGAATCCCGCCAACAAAATGTGTTGAAAAGTGGTAAAAAGGCACATACACCTGCTTACACTCATCAATCCTACCAGCAGCCTTGTCTTCCAGTATTGAATGAAGTTCATCAACCACGTTCGTAGGAGTGCAATCAATAGGCACATACACCTCCAAATATTGATCAAGCCAACCAATAGTCTCGTTTGGTAGCACCCGAAGAAGTCAATTGAAAATCCCCAATGACAAATAGGAGGCAGAATCAACCCTCTTCCCCCACACTTGAGTACTGTCAGAATTCACTGATAGGAAAAGGAGTACAGGAGCAGGCATATACACCTAATCCAGACACTGAATGGACGTATATTCCCATTTCGGCAGCAGAATTCACCAAGCACATTCTAACAATGGTGAAAGAGAAGAAGCAAATCCCTGCTTATATTCTGGATGCCTGTCAGAATATTATAACAGCTTTAGCAGCATCACAGCGAATGAAATGCAAATCTATCCCTACCAGTGGAGTGACACATTAACATATCACTACGGAAGAGACACACACCTCTGTTCCAGTCCAAGTGGGTTGTGGGGCATACTCCCCCATGTCATACGGACAAGAAAGACAGGCATATACACCTGATTTGAGTGGAGATAATCTGCCTAACCTGACTATTTCTCCAGATCCGGCACGTAAACCTACCCATAATAACCAATTTTTTCAACAAGTGGTTCCTAAAGTGGTTAAGAAGCCTTCTAAGAAGAAGACCCATTAAGCACAATCAAGAAATCAAGAGCCGATCTGTAATAAGGCCTTGCTCGATGCTGGAGTTCTTGAAGCCCTCAGACAATTATCTGTTGGAACTCAATATTATACTCTCTTATTTCCCAATAGTGGGAACATTAATTCCTAAGGTCTTCATCAGACACTTCCTCATGAAGGCTTGATTCAGGAATTTTTGGTCGATCTCAAAGTATCATCTATAGATGAGAGCCACAATAACCCTCTATGTGGCCAGAAGTCCAAGGAGAAAAATATTTCATCTTTTGCTGTAACCCACCATGGTGGTCCTCCCCATGATGATGAATTTAGCTGCAATAGTAATCTCCGCAGTAGTAATTCACATTTCCTGGAAAATGCTCAAATGGACAATGTAGTGATGAGAAGGCCCTCTTATCGTGAGGCACTTGCAAATGTGAAGCCAGTCATGTCTGATGCTTTACTACTATCAGGTGAAATACTTTCTCAATCAGATAATAGCCTGGGGTGTAGCTCATTCTCTGAACCACCCCTTGGACGTTCATAATCTAGTTTGATTAGTCAATTCTCTACCAATATTGTTGAATCTGATGAAGAAACAAGGAAGCACAAGATCTGGTCTAATCATGAAGATGAATCTTCATCAAATGATAAAGAGGAAATGTGGAATATGAGAAAAAAACTGACAAAAGGTGAAGTTCCAGTCATGTTTTGGCCATTGGATGACTCTCATTATAACATTCCAGAAATGTTGACGGACGATTGTATTCATGATATTCATCTCAACATGTGGAAAACTCATTGTCAATTGAAAAATAAAATATTATCTCATGATGAATATGAAAATAATGTCAAGATAATAGAAGGGTTACAACGCCAAATTGATTTGGCATCTCTCTCAGTTTCTTGATATCCGAAGGCTGAAAAGAAGCAGAGAGCCCTTCAGCTTTCATGCCTTGGTGCACTAAAAAGATTGCGCTAGTTAATTTCCAATGTCCCATCTGGTATTCATATCAGCGGATAGGGTGATCATGGAGCACTACATATTACTGTACTCTCTAGTCAGCAAAGCCCGCAGAAAATGGTCTCATGCAATGTTATTGCCCATGGTCGGGCACAACCAATTAGATTTGTTTGTAATCAACGGCTTTCTCAGGAACATGCCTCATCTACTTCTTCCAAAATTCAGGAATACAAAGAACATGTTGTCGAATTTCTTTTGCATCAGGAAAATGTGAATATCGAATAGGCTTCTCATTTAGAGAGAGTGCATCATCAGGTGACAGAAGTGTCAAAAATCATCCAACATTCATTTGATCCAGGTGATTTGAGTGGATACAGGTTGATGCATCCAACCAATTTCTGGACTAAAGTTCACAAGATCAGGAGAGATTTTAAGAATGTCTCAGATATAGCAACTAAAGAACCACCCACCTTTCCGGAATGGGGAATCTTTTCACCCAACCCTTAGAATCAACAAATCAGATTCGAGGAGTTGAGAAGAAATAGCAGGAACCACCCCAGTCCACCGAACTGGGGACTTTTTCAAATCCTCAATCTCTTCCTTTTAGAAAGTCAGTCTTCTCTCGATTAGGGAAGAAGCCACAAGAGGAACAAAGATCTGAATTATCAGGATTTTCCCTCCATGTTACGGTTCATTGGGAAGTTCCTGAGGGATGAAATCAACATAAGGCAATGTCTCATCAAGGACATGAAAAAAGACAGTATCACAGAAATGCAGATAGAAGGGATGCAAAGAATTATGTATCAATTAATGTCATCAATGCCATTGTTTCTAATCCTCCATAGAAAAAATATCACTCATAAGGATCAGATAAAGAGGTTCTTTCTCAAGAAGTTGTACACACAGACACAAATGAAGAAGGTGTGCGTACATGAAATCAAAGGCATACCCAGAATCTAGGTATTCCATAAAATAACCAACTTCCCCCTCTCCGAAAGTCATCCAAAAAGGGAAAAGGAAAGAATCAGTTTAAATACCCTTTCTTTGGAGATGTCCAATCACACTCACTAGAGAAACGATTTTCACAACAAGATGATGAAATGGAGGAATTGAGGAGGTTAAATTCATAACTACATCAAGGTAGTCTTCCTCCTAAGCATGCTGGAGTCAGTCATACATGGGAATTTGTTGCAGCTACTGAGATGGATCAAGAATATCCTCATTTATCAGTACACCCACCTAGGTATAATCCTATGGGTCAGGTGCAACAATAACTAGTGGTGTTATCATCAGTTACAGTACCAGCCACCACATCTATCCAAGCTCCGGTTATTACACCTGCTCAGGTCCAAGCTCAACCGGATGTTTCTCAAACGTTAATAAATAATATTGAGTCATTAACAGCTCAGTTGGAATATATGGAGAGAAGAGGTGCTCATATTTAACCAGAAAAGAGATCTTACCATAAATGGGTTGATGCAATTGCTCCCCCATCAAAATTTTCAAGTACCAAATTCCCAATATTTAAGGGTTCGGGAGACCTATAGCAACACTTAACACATTATGTTTCTCAATGTGATGCTATGATGGGAACCCCTCATCAACAAGAAGCAGTTAAACTCAGGTGTTTCTTACATTCATTACAAGGGACTGCTTTTGTTTGGTATACAATATTGCAATCCCAGTCAATTACCCAGTGGGAATATCTTTGTCAATGATTCCTTATTCAATTCAGCTCAACATTGCCAAAGACAATAGTTTTTTATCATACAAATTGTTAGAAAAGGGAGAATGAAAGAGTTTCAGATTTCATTGCTCACTGGAAGGGATTAACAATTTCCCTAAGCTTAGCACTCCCTCAAGAGGAATTATTTCCAATCTGGGTGGCAAATTTGTGTGATGAATTGCATACACCGTTGATCCCTATAACATACACAGGAGGGTTTCGAGACCTTACTTTGATCGCTCAGTAGATCGAAGAATCTCTTACAAAGACTAAAGGTAAAACTAGTGTAATTCCATTAGCTCTAGGAAGGAGAATGGGTAGAGCAGAGACTTCTACAGTTATGCTTAAACAAGCACCTGTACCTTCTTCCACTTCAAAACCATCATCTTTACGAAGGGATCTTCCTCCTGATCATCAACAACAGAGGTTGTTTCGTCAAGATGATCAATGAGATCAAGGAAAGAAACAATTTGAGGATCTGAAGAGAAAAGTTTATTCATTACGAAATGAACAAGTTTCTGGTTACTTCATTTTGGATCTGGAAAATAATTTGGTTCAATTGACCAGGCCCAAAAGGCCAAACAAGGAAGGATATGAAGACCATCCCAACTATTTACCATTTAATCAGATGTTGGGGCATCCCATTCAAGAGTGTTTTGTCTTCATAGACCTCCTTCAACAGATGGTGGACCCGGGACAAGTCAAATTGAAAGGTTCTTCTGCTCAGGTAGCATGTGTTACTACTACACATCCAGAGGAAGAAAGTGAGTGGTAGGAAGTTTAAAGAAAAAATGCACAGAAATATGATGATTGGATGGTCATAAAAATGATCAACCGAACACATGCAATTTTACAAACACAATTGAAGAAACCAATTGCGTCTTCAGCTATGAATGCCACAGAAAATCACCCTTCATCGGAGAGAAAATTCTCAAAGAAACGACATAATTAAAAGAAAGAATAGTAGTGATAATAAGATGAGTTCGTGTCAAATCCCAAGTAGTCTTTGACTATGGAAGATTTTATGCCTTCTACTTCGAAGCCATGGGCACCGTCCCACCAAATAGCACAACCTAAACTGGCTAATCAGGTAGAGTCTTCATCAGACGAAGAGTTGATCTTTGGTTCTGTTAACATGATTCACCTAACAGATCTTTATGCCAGTCACAGTTTTGATATTGATGAACCTGTGTTCCCTGTATCAAACAGATGAATTAGATGGAATTCCAGAGGTATGGGATACAGAGGAAGTCCTGGATATCCCCGAATCCACTATTCCAATTCTACCCCTGCTAGAACTGTATATACTACAGAAACTCATGGCAGAGCCCTTCAGCAAGCTCAACAAGAACATGCATGTTCTTCCACACATGGCAGATTCAGTCCTGGAATAGTCATACTGGAGGATCCGTTGGAGGTTAAACCATCTTCCTCCCTATAGGTAAATATACCTATTCGGTCTAATCTTCCAAAGCTAGGAGTATTTCCAACTCCTACCTCGATACAAGATGCATCTACTTCCAAAGCATCAACTTCTAAGGCACCTGCATAACCACATGTTCTTGTTGGGAAACACAGACCTTTGCATAAAAAATATGATGTCTTGAAATAATTGGCCAAAGTACCGACCATGTTATCAATTCTGGATGCCTTGAATCTATCAAAGGATCTTCAGGAGTCACTCATTGATTCTTTGTCAAGCCCTCAAGAATTCGATACTGAAATTGTTGCGGTTGAAGTCTACCATGTGGAGAATAATCCTACAGAATGCCATGCAGTGATATCTTTCACATATGAAGTTGAAGATGATGTTGTGAATGGACATATTAGATCTTTTTATTTATCTGGCAAGGTCAATGATGTAGACATCCGACGAGCATTCATTGATAATGGTTCCGGAGTCAACCTCATCCCCATTCGTACACTTGGTAAATTGGGCCTCACCGAATCTGATTTATCTTCTTCTACTCTGAAGATGCAAGGATATGATAAAAATGAACAAGAACCTCTAGGTGAGATCACACTCAAAACTCAGTTTAGAGATCTTGTATCCAATTCAGATTTCATGGTTGTTCATCATGACACAGATTTCAATATTTTGCATGGAATAAATTGGCTACATCAACATTAAGTTATTCCTTTAACATACCATCAATGTCTCAAATATTGTTTATATGTCCAAATTGGGACATTGTATGGTGATAAATCACCATTCAAAACATGTGAATCTCAATACATTGAGGCGGAATTCTATCACATGGAGGGAAAGGAGAAATCCGGAACAAGAGAGGTTACCAAAGTTAATGATCCATATGGTTTGGAAAAGATTCCAGTAAACCCATTCATACTTGTGAGTACAGATTATGTGTTGCCTATCAGTCAAATTGACAGGATAGACCCAAATACAAATACTCTTATGGAAGCATCCATAATGGCAATTACAGAAATCAAGCCAGACAACATGGGAGAAATTGGTTATTCACCAGGAAATGATGAAAGATCAAATTGAGATGTCTTCATTTCATCCGCTGAATTCCAGCAAGTCTAGACTTTTCCAACCAGGCCATAAGAAGTTATATCAATGTCATAGGTAAACGATGATGTCGATTCTCAATCCATCATCTCCTCTTTATTACCCAAGGAAAACCCCTCATCATCAATAGGGTTAGAAATGGAATCCTCTTCTTCAAGATGTTCGAATTTTAACATCTCTATTGATCCTGAAAATTCGTCTTCATCATCTACTAGGAAAGTAGAAACAGAATAAATAACACGTGTTGAAGAAGAAGAGGAAGATCTTAGGGATGCTCCTCCAGCTTTTGAAGAGGGTATCTCTACCATTGTGGACGAAATCAGAAAAATAAATATGGGTACAAAATAATATCCAAGCCCCACTTTTATTAGTGCGGCCATGTCTATTGAAGAGTAGGAAATGTATATTTCATTTTTGAAGAAAAATAGAGATATATTTGCTAGGAATTATACAGAGATGTCAGGACTTGATCCTGATGTTTCTACTCATAGTTTGGGTTTTCCAGAAGAACATTTAGGATTTAACTAAGTCTCAAGGAGAACACACCCAACTTATGCTTCCCAAATTGAAGCTGAGGTGGATAAGATTATCAAAACTAACATAGTCATAGAATTTTAATATCCCAAATGGCTGGCTAATATTATCCCTTTGAAAAATAAGAACGGAAAAATTAGAGTTTACATTGATTTCAGAGATCTTAATCGGCATTGTCCGAAGGATGATTTTCCAGTTCTGATCACAGAACTCATAATTGATGAAACAACTGGCTATGAAGCACTTTCCTTCATGGATGGATATTCCGCATATAATCAAATCTGAATGGCTCCAGAAGAAGAATAACCTACAGCCTTTAGATCCACCTAGGGTTTTTTTTTCTATCGGGTAATGCCCTTTGGCCTAAAGAATGTAGGCGCAACAGATCAGCATGTAATGTACCGTATCTTCAAACCCTTTTTAGTGATGTTTGTTGAATGTTATGTGGATGATTTGGAGGTTAAATACAGACAACGTTCTAATCACATGGATGATTTGGAAATCATATTCCACAAACTTCGACAACACAATTTGAAGATGAACCCCTTAAAATGTGCTTTTGGGGTAACCTCAGGAAAATTTATCGGCTTTTTTGTACGACATCGTGGTGTCGAAGTCGATCCTGAGAAGACAAAGTCAATCCTTGGTATGTCACCTCCTCAAAATTTGAAAGAATTGAGAGTACTTCAAGGACACTTTGCCTATATTTAGCTTTTCATTTCCAATTAGGAAGGAAACAGTTTACCCTTCACCAAATTGATGAAGAAGGGAGTCACTTACCAATGGAATGAAGAATGTCTAGATGTATTCAATATTCTCAAGAAATATCTCTTGAGTCCACCGGTATTAATGCCACATATTGAAGGAATAGAACTTATTCATTATGTGACATCTTTAGAGTGATCAGTGGGTGCCTTCCTTGCCCAAAAGAATGATGTTGTGAATGAAAATAGCCTTTACTATCTCAGTTGGACTATGCTTGAAGTAGAAACCCGATATTCAAGTATTGAAAAGTGCTTCCTATAATTAATCATTGCAGTTAGGAAATTGAGACACTACCTGCAACATCATGAGGTCCAATTGGTATCTCGGAATAACCTATTCAAATTCATCCTTAGTCATTCAATTCTTAGAGGTTTTCTGGTATGGTGGGCAGTTATTTTGAAGCAATTTGATATCCAGTATGTGTCTCAAAAGGAAATAAAGGGCCATGCTGTTGCTGATTTCCCTGCTGAACACCCTTCAGAAGAAGATACATCCTTATATATTGAACTTCCTGATGAAGAAGTATTTTCTATTCAAGATAATCTTCAAACATGGGAAATGTACATTGATGGTGCATCCAGAAGCCCAACATGGAAGAAAATGGAAGATCCTAAATTCAAAAATGTTGGGTTAGGAATTGTACTTATTTCCCAAGAAAAGGTAGTACTACCCTATTTCTTCTTATTGTGGGAAGGTGGTACCAATAATGAAGCAAAATGTCAAGCTCTCATCGCAGGATTGGAGTTGGTGCTTCAAGAACAAGTGAATCAGTTAAAAGAGAAAGGTGAATCAGACCTGGTAATCAAACAAGTCAATGTGGATTATGCCATTAGAAAATAATAATTAATCCCTTTGTATGATTACATAAGATAGTTAATGGAGTATTTTCCTTTGGAACCGATATTTTCTTATGTCCCGTGATCAAAAAATGCCAAAGATGATGCACTAGCTAATATATCCACAACTCTAACAGTTCCAAATCGGGTCGAGAAAATCATCAGTATTTCCCACCGTCGTACAATTTCACATTATGTTCAAACCAGAATATAGGAAATCAATGAAATCAGTCCCATTTCTGAACCATATGGTCATACTACCGGATGAATGACACCTATCAGGGAATACCTTCAAAATTGAACACTTCCACCTGATAGATCCAAGAAAGAACAAATTCGATGACATGTGGTCAATTTTACCCTATATTTTAGCCCATATCACCTAGAAAAAATTCACTAAAAAGGGGGTTTTAATGGAGTTCTCTTCAGATGCATTGATGGTGATGAGACAATGGCTATAATGAAAGAAGTACATGCAGGAGTCTGTGGTGCCCACCAGTCTGGACATAGACTATCTGATCAAATTCAATGGCTTGGATATTTTTGGCCTTCAATGATACAATATTGTGTTGATTTCACAAATAAGTTTCATTCATGCCATGTATGTTCCAATTTCATTCATCAACCCCCAGAGTTGCTTCATATAGCTAAATACTCATGGCCATCTGCCACGTGGGGAATGGATATAGTGGGACCTTAACCATAAGATACAGCCAAGCAGTTTAGGTATATTCTTACTACAGGTGACTTCTTTCCCGAATGGGCAGAGGCCAAACCTCTCAATGAAGATAGTTCTAAATGCATTGTTAGCTTCATCATGTCTAACATCATTACCAGATTTGTTGTCCCTCGTACCATATTGACGGACGATGGCACCAACATCTGTTCATCTGAGGTAAAGAGGTTGTATCAAGAATACAACATCAAATCCAACCATTCATCTCAGTATCATGCAGTGGCTAATGGCCAGATATAAGCCTTCAAAAATAATCTTTCAAATATAATGCAAAAGATGGTGGATAAAGATAAGAAGTCATGACATGATCAAAGTTTTCATTATTTATGGGCTTATCAAACCACCACCCGCACTGCAATGCGGTCAACTCCATATTCCGTGGTATATGGAACAGTGGCAATCTTTCCCATTGAAGATTAATTACCTTCACTCAGAGTAGACATTTGTGATCAGTCATCTATAGATGAACAATCTCAAAAGTGATTGGATGAATTGAAATGATTAGATGAAAACATACTGTGCACCCTGCACCACTTGGAAGTCTATCAGAATCGAATAGCGCAAGATTTTAACAAAAAAGTTCATCTTCGTTCATTCATTTAGGGTGAATTGGTAATGGTTCTCAGAACTCCAATGATACCAGGAAAGAAACCTCCCAAGCATGAACCAAAATGGGAAAGACCTTACTCAATACATAAGGTCTACTCCAATGGAGCTTATTGTTTAATCTCAATGGATGGAGAACTCATCACGACTCCAAAAAATGCCATATTTCTGATGAAGTATTTTTTATAACACAAATAAATCATTTCGGTCTATGCATATGACATTAAACTATTCGCACCATCGTCCAACATGATGTTAAACTGTTCCATCGTCCAACATTGTAACACCTGAGAATTTTATGAGAAATATTTTGTTTTTATGTTATGTAAATCATAAAAGGAATCTTTCACTACACAGAACACTATCTTGGCTTGCTTTACACGCAATCATGACCTTCCTCGATAGCTTGCGTTGTACGCAATACCGGGTTTCACTAAACAATGATATGCTATTAAAATATTATTAAAACTAGCCGTTATGAATAGTAATACCCAATTTTTGAAATTTTGTAAATTTTATTTTTCAAAATGGGCTTCATTTTTGGATTTGGAATATCTAAATTATCCTAGGGTGAAATTTTGGTATTTTTCTGAAAACTTTCAATTTTTGATGAATAGTGAAAACACTGGGTTACTGTTTAAAAACCGACTTCTTATTTAAATTTATTTTAGGTCAAAATTTATACATAATACCTTTATAAGTTCAATGGGAGTCATTTTATAATAATTTTATATATATAAAAATTTTATTGAATTTTCATCGTCTTTTACCCAACTCCTTGGAGAATTTCCAAATTCACATAAAAATTAATTTTACCACTTTTTTGAGTGGAATTTAGAAAATACAAGAGACATGGTTAATATCAAGGACTAAAATGTGGTTCAATGAGATGAAAATAATTTTTGGTGAATAGTAACTTTTTACTTTTTTTTACCACGGTTAAAAGTAAATAGGGTAATTAAGGGTAACAATGATATTATTATTACCATAACACATGTAATAATTATATTTGATTAGTGTAATTCGACCAAAAACAACCTTACGAATAAAATATGACCATTTAGGCCCACATTGATTAGATTAGAACATTTATTATTAATTTATTTAAAGAAGGGTTAAAATAGTTAAAATCAAAATTTAATAACTAAATCATTTTTAATATAGGGTTATACATAAGATAAATTCGACTATAAATAATAATTAGAAAGATAAAACGTTTTCACACATAATGGTATTTTATTTTTAATTTTTAGACGTTAAATAATTTAATTTATTTATGAAACAATGATGATGTAGTAATTATCTTATTAATGAAATATTGACATAATTGATGTTATAAATACCCAAATAAATGTAATTTGAGACTTTTAATAAATTGCACTAATTTTATTAGTTAATAGGACATATTATTATTGATTTAATTAACTTTGTTTGAACTAATAATTCTGTTATGATTTTCACAAAAATCAATTACCAAATAGTGTCAAAATTGACATAAAATAGTTTTTAAAATAAATATTATATTGTTAATTGTTATTTTATTCCTAAAAATATAAGGTTTGGCCAAATTACTTAGATAAGGTTATATATATTAATAGTAAACAACTTGGGGTTCTTTTGTCTTGGTATAGTAAGTTTATTGACCTTATAGTGTAAGAAAACAAGAAGACACGGTAAAAGTAAAATTATTTAACTTAAAGTTAAATCTAAATGATAAGGTTAAAATAGAAACCTAAACTTGTCTACATTATATTGTATGAATTTATTTCGACCCATCCCCACCTTAGCTTCGAAATAAATTAATTTGGAGATATTAAAAACCGAATATTACATTATAATAAAATAATATTTTTAGTTTTTCCAAAGGGTCCCCTCTCCTCCCTTATAAAAGGGCACATCCTCCCACTTTTCCTCACACCACATTGAGCCTTCATGCTCAGCCAAAACCTGAAAAATTCTCTTCTTTGCTTCCCTATAAACATCATAGAGGTCCTGGTCTTCTTCAAAGACCAATTTTAGTGCCCTAAGAGTAGGTCTCAAAGAGGCGCTTCAAAGAAGAGGTAATGTCCATTACCGATTCATTCAAATTTATTTCTTCTTCCACTTATTCTTCTTTAGTTGTTTCATTATGAAGTAATAACATAAGTGTCACTCATATACATATATGTTATTATATGTATGAAACAACCCTATTTCACCATCTATCCATCCTATGGAAAACGAAATCACCGCGTGTGCGTACGTACGAAATACCGTCTCCATGCCGTGTTGTAATCTATTTTCCACCACCAGCTTACATGGAAGGGTATAATGGTGTAAATAATAAATATATATGATTATTGTAAATAATATTGATTCTGAAATAGTGTACTTACACTCTAATACAATTCCACGATCATGGGAACGATATCATCGCTCGTGCGTACGTATGGAATACCCTGTCCGCGATGTGATGCGACTCGTTCTACATGATTTTCATTGTATAATGATTACAGAAATGAATTCAGTGAATAAATATGATATATATAACACTAATAACATTCTTGAAATTAGGTATCTATAACCTAAAAAGAAGAATAAGAATTTATTTGACAAAACACGCAAAAGAACAAAAAGTAATAAACACCCGAATAACAAGTAGCAATGAAATATTACTAATAAGAAGCTAAGAATATGACAATATATGATATCATATCTATGAGTATGATTCTGGAATAAGTCAATGACATTATTTAAATCATTATACAGGAGGTTCAGACACTTACAAAGAAAATCGTACCTAATGTAAGGGAAAAATCTCACTATATCATTTTTATACGAGATTGTTTATACTTTAGAATTTACTGGGGAATATTTATCATCCACATCCATGTTTCCTCAATATTTAATATTATTTCCATCCACCTAAAATTGTTTAAATCCAATTTTTACCTTAGGTGAGTTATCAGTAAAAGATATGAAAGGAATATTTTATCGTTTTTTGTACGAGGTACTTGTTGACTTTTCCGGCCAAAGTACGAGAAGAATGTTTTCTTAACTTATACAGCATGAATGGCTTTTTAAGACATTAATTAGAAGAAGCTTCCTTTACAAGTTTTCAAGTTTATTTTTAATCAAATTCTTTTAGTTTAAAATTGTATGACATGTTAAGAAAGGAAAAATGTTTTTGAAGTAGAAGGGATATTTTCCTCAAGAATGGAGTTCATGTGTTTTATCAAAATTATTTTCCATCTAAGATAATATAGGGTTATGTTTCTATCTCTATTATTACATTGATTTTATTATGATGTGATGGAATTATTTTTATGAATTCATTTATCTTATATGAATTGTTTTAGGATGTCACGATGTTTAAGAATCCAATTTTTATTACATGGGTTATGCAACGATGTATGATTTTTGATTTTGTGGAACACATAAGAATGGTATCATTATGAGATGGGTGGGACATATATCTCCCTCCAATTCATTGGATAAAGATTTATGTCTCATCAGATAAACATGGCTAGAACGGAAGGTTAAACTGATTCAGTGAAACAGGACTGAAACGAGGAGTGAACTCGGTTCAGAAATGGACTTTTTCTGATAAGATAGTCTGGGAAATGAGTCTTGACTACTAAGAAATGATTCTCTATGATTATGTGTGTATACCACAAAGTTTCATGTTTTAAGTTATGATTATTGGGATTACATTTCACTACTATGATTTATCCCATGTTATAAAATTATGATTTCTTTTGCAGGTTACGATTTCCAAAATGTTATGTTCTTATGAATATGATGTGATTGGTTTTTCTTTTGTTTACCCTTACTGATCATTTGATCTCACCCTTTGTATGATTTCTTTCCCCAGGTCAGGAAGAAGGTTATTAAGTAGGATATGCCAAAAGGGACTCTAGATATGATGAAATAAATGGGAGACAATGTAGATGCTTTATGAACCAGTTGTTTATGTTGCCGAATTTCTAAAGACATTATACCTATATGGTCCTTTCATGGTTTTGTTATATGTTGTAATAAGTGTACTTCATTTTTGAAGTATTAACAATGTATGTAATGTGTGGGTCATTATAGTTGGTATCAGAGGAAAGGTATAGTCAACCTTTGGAAACTAGGATGTGAAATCCTTATTAAGTACCCTAAGGATAGGTCTAAGCATAGAAAACAATCATAGTGTTTTAGAAATGGCCATGAAAAACCTACGATAAGTCCTTAAGTGTAAAATTTTATTCTTGATTATGTTTTTTTCCTATTATAATTAGTGTTTCTCACACTATTCTTCTTGGTTTTAGTCAATGGCTGGAACCCGAAGGAACCATGTTAATGCGGAATGCGACGGGCAGTGCAATGATTGTCCCCCTGAGCAACCAAATGTTATGGGAGATGGAATGAAAAATCATGTAGCCATTATCACACTACTTTCTCAAGATATGAATCATTCCGGACTTCCAAACAAGCAAAGGAAGGAGCAACATTCTGTTGAATCCTTCATGAGGCAGTGTCCACCTTCATTCAGCAGGTCTTCTGATCCATTAGTGGCTGAACAATGGATCAGTACCACTGAAAAGATATTTTCAGTTCTTCAATGTTCTGAGCATGATAAAGTCATCTTAGCAGTGTATCGTTTGGAAGGAGATGCTGATCAATGGTGGAATATTATTAAGAATACGAGGAAAAGGGATGAAATTGAGTCTATGGAATGGGACGAGTTCAAGAACTTATTTTTCAATAAGTACTTCCCTCGTATTCATCAAACATAGATGGAGAAGGAGTTTTTGGAACTGAAGAAAAAGGATGATGAATCTGTTGGTACCTATGAAGCAAATTTTACAAGACTTGGAAGGTACACTTCTGGTATTATTATCCAACCTGAGAGTAAGATCGATCGATTCATTTGTGGCTTAAAACCAAGTCTTCAAAGGGCATTAGACATAAGGGACCTTAATAGCTACGAGGAAATTGTTCGATGTGCTCTCAAGGTTGAGATGGAGATTGGAGTAACCCATCAGTCATATGGGTTTGATAAGAAGAGGAAAATGGAATTCAAAGGAAAATCTAAAGATCACAGTAAAAAGAAGATGAACTTTCCATTATTCTCAAAGTGTGGAAAGTAAAATTAAGAGAGTTGTCTTAAAGGGACAAGTAAATGTTTCAAATGTGGAAAGGAAGGTCATCAGGCATTTGAATGTCAAAATGATGGGAAGAAGATGTCTAGTTATGCGAACAATGAAAAGGCTACACAGAGTTCACCTCCTACACTTCAATGTTACATGTGAAAGGAAATGGGGAATTATGCCAATCAATGCCCTAATCCAAGATTTGTTGATGACGATTGACATCAACAAACTATTATGTCTAAAGACAAAGTAAAGTCACATGCAATTTCTATCAGCGATGTGGAGTACGATAACGAAGTGGTGAAAGGTACACTTACCATCCACTCTAAAGTAGAAAATGTTTGATTTGATTCTGGATCCACCCACTCTTTTATTTATGAAGAATTTTCTAAGGGTATCACCATATTACCTCAACAATTAGATGTTGAGTTAGCTGTGAAACCCCTAATGGCACAATAGTCACATCAAAAGTTTATAAGTCTTCTCCGATTGATGTTTGTGAGAAA
Source organism: Viscum album (assembly GCA_963277665.1). Lineage (NCBI taxonomy): Eukaryota > Viridiplantae > Streptophyta > Magnoliopsida > Santalales > Viscaceae > Viscum > Viscum album. The sequence continues at coordinate 618,414,250 of OY728150.1, read as the reverse complement.
GTGCTTCCTACAAATCTTGTGATCCTTCATCTAGTGGAATTTGATGTGATTCTTGGCATGGATAGGCTTTCTTTATATGGAGCCCATGTCAATTTCCAAAGAAGGGAAGTCACATTTAATATTCCATATCAATCTATGATCGTCTATCGATGAAAGGATGAACATAACCTTCAAGTGGAAATTTCTTCCATCTTATGGGTCTTGATTCCACTAAATGAAGGTTATTTATCTCAAATGGTCGGTGAGAAACTCATGATTAAGAATATTCCCATTGTACGGGAGTCTGACGATGTCTTTCCGGAGGAATTTCCAGGTCTTCCACAAAATAGTGAAGTTGTGTTTTCAATAGAACTCGTACTGGGTGCTTTTCCTATTTCAAAGACACCTTATAGAATGGCCCCAATTGAGTTGCAGGAATTGAAGAAGAAACTCCAAGATAATCTTGATAAGGGATTCATATTCTCTAGTGTGTCACCTTGGGGAGTACCTTTTCTATTTTTTAAGAAGAAAGATGGATCAATGAGACTTTGCATTGATTATCGAGAACTTAACAAGATCACGATCAAGAAAAAATATCCTCTCCCACACATTGATGACTTATTTGAACAACTATGCGGAGCTCAATACGTTTCCAAGATTGATCTTCCTTCAGGGTATCATCAATTAAGGGTTAAAAGAGAGGATATACCAAGGACGACTTTCCGTAAAAGGTATGGACACTATGAATTTATAGTGATGCCATTTGGTCTTACTAATGACCCTGTTATCTTCATGGATCTAATGAGTAGAGTCTTTAGAGACTATCTTGATCAGTTTGTGGTAGTCTTTATAGACGATATTCATGTATATTCAAAGAGCAAGGAAGAACATTAAGATCACTTGAGAATTATATTTAAGACCCTGAAGAAGGAGAAGATTTATGCCAAATTTACCATGTGTGAATTTTGGCTTCAAAAAGTTGCATTTTTGGGTCACATAATCTCAAAACAGGGGATATCTGTGGATCCAGTAAAAACAAAGGTTATCGAAATATGGTCAAGACCAAAAACAGTAACTGAGATCTGATGTTTTCTTGGTTTGGATGGTTATTATTGACGTTTTGTGAAAGAATTTTCACGATTATCTAATCCACTAACCAGGTTTCATAGAAAAAGAGTTAAGTTCGTATGGACAGAGGAATGTGAATAGAATTCCACGGAGTTGAAAATAAGGTTATCCAGTGCACTTGTGCTCACACTACCTTGTAGTGGAGAAAGGTTATTTATCTACAGTGATGAATCCAAAAAGGTGTTGGGGTGTGTTCTTATGCAAAATGATATGGTGATAGCTTATGCCTCACGACAGTTGCAAATCCATTAACAAAATTACCCAACTCATGATTTGGAGTTAGCTACGGTAATCTTTGCATTAATGATTTGGATGCATTATCTTTATGGAGAAAGGTGTGATATTTATAATGATCATAAAAGTTTAAAGTATATTTTCACACAAAAGGAGCCGAATATGAGCCCAAGAATATGGTTGGAGATGATTAAGGATTATGACTGCTCAATTCATTACCACCCTGGGAAAGCAAACAAGGTGGCAGATGCATTAAGTTGACAAGACCATGCTAGCTTATCAATGATGAGGATCACAAATGATCCAATACTTATGGATTTACAAAGTTTGGATCTTGAAATTATAATGAAAGGGGAAAAGTTTTATTCTTCTCAAATGAATGTTCAACCATCTATACATGTGAATATTAAAGAGGCACAGAAATAAGATGTAGAGTTTCAAAAGAAGGTGAGAAATGTTCCTGAATTCAACCTTGATTGTGATAATAAAGTTCCGGAATCGGGTTTGTGTTCCTCCCATCCCCGAATTAAAGAAGGAGCTGCTGGATGAGGCTCATAGTTCTTCATTATCTATTCATCCTGGAAGCACGAAGATGTATATGGACCTGAAAGAGTACTTTTGGTGGGATGACATCAAAAGAGATGTTGCTAAATATGTCTCTCGATGCTTGGTTTATCAGCAAGTTAAAGCTGAGAGACAGAAGTATAAGGGGATGTTACAACCATTACCCATACTTGAATGGAAATGCGAAAACATCACTATGGACTTTGTCACCAGAATTCCTAAAACATCTAAAAGAAATAATGCTATCTCTGTCATAGTTGATCATCTGACAAAGTCTACAAACTTCATTGCTATTAGATAGGATATCTCTCTAGATCAGCTTGCCAGTATATATGTAAAAGAAGTGGTAAGGTTTCATGGAGTACCACTTTCCATTATATCTGATCGGGATCCGAGATTTTCCTCGAAGTTTTGGCAAAGTCATCAGCATACTATGGATACAGAGTTGAGTTTTAGCACTGCTTATCATCCTTAGACAGACGGTCAGTCAGAGAGGACAATTCAAACTCTATAAGATATGTTGATAGGTTGATATATGGATTTCAAAGGTGGTTGGGATAAACACCTACCTTTGGTAGAATTTTCTTATAATAATAGCTTTCAATACAGTATTTAGATGGCACCTTATCAAGCCCACTATGGAAAGAAATTCAGAACTCCAACTTGCTGGGATGAAGTTGGGGAAACAAAGCTATTGGGACCTGATCTTGTTGATGAGATGGCGAAAAAGGTTAGATCTATTCAACAACACATAAGAGAATATCAATGTCGATAGAAAAGTTATGCCGACAACCGAAGAAAAGACCTAGAGTTTGAAGTGGGTGATAAAGTGTTCTTACGAATACCTCCCTAGAAGAGGGTCATGATATTTGGAAAGAAGGGAAAGTTGAGCCCTAGATATATCGGTCCTTTTGAAATTCTGGATCGTGTTGGGAAGGTAGCATACCGATTGGTGCTTCCACCGAATCTATCTCATGTCCACGATGTGTTCCATGTATCTCTCCTGAGAAAGTACATACCTGATCCATCACATGTACTCAGCTCAGAAGTTGTACCGCTGGAGCAAGATATTTCTTATAAAGAAAACCCGATAGAGATTCTGGATCGTAGCAAAAATGCCCTACGGAACAAGACCACTTGTTTGGGGAAATTATTATGGAGGAACCACCAATTAGAAGAAGCTACATGGGAGCTTGAGGATATGATGAGGGAGAGGTATCCTCATCTGTTTGTAACAAAGTGACGAATTTCGAGGGCGAAACTCATTTTAAGGGGGGTAGAATGTAACACCAGAGAATTTTTTGAGAAATATTTTGTTTTTATGTTATATAAATCATCAAAGGAATCTTTCACTACACACAAAACTAGCTTGTCTTTCTTTATAAACAATCGTGACCGTCCTCGATTGCTTGCGTTGTACGCAATACCGAGTTTCACTAAACAACGATATGCTATTAAAATATTATTAAAACTAGCCGTTATGAATAGTAATACCCACTTTTTGTAATTTTTTAAATTTTATTTTTCAAAATGGACTTCATTTTTGGATTCAGAATATCAATATTATCCTAGGGTGAAATTTTGGTATTTTTCTGAAAACTTTCAATTTTTGATGAATAGTGAAAACATTGGGTTACTATTTAAAAACTGACTTTTTATTTATATAATTATTTATTTTATTTTATTTTATTTTAGGTCAAAATTTAAACATAATACCTTTATTAGTTCAATTCAATTCATTGGAGTCATTTTATAATAATATTAGATATATAAAAATTTTATTGAACTTTTCACTGTCTTTTACCCACCTCCTAGGAGAATTTCCAAATTCACATAAAACTTAATTTTACCGCTTATGTGAGTGGAATTTCTAAAATCAGAGAGACACAATTAATATCAAGGACTAAAATGTGGTTCAATGAGTTGCAAATATTTTTTCGGGAATAGTAACTTTTTACTTTTTTTACCACGGTTAAAAGTAAATAGGGTAATTAAGGGTAAAATGATATTATTATTACCCTAACACATGTCCTAATTGTACTAGATAAGTATAATTCAACCAAACAAAACCTTAGGAATAAAATATGACCATTTAGGCCCACATGGATTAGATTAGGACATTTATTATTAATTTATTTAAAGAAGGGTTAAAATATTTAAAATCAAAGTTTAATAACTAAATCATTTTTAATATAGTGTTATACATAAGATAAATTCTACTATAAATATTCATTAGAAATATAAAACTATTTCCTACATAATGGTATTTTATTTGTAATTTTTAGACATTAAATAATTTAATTTATTTATGACACAATGATGATGCATTAATTATCTTATTAATGAAATATTTACATAATTGATGTTATAAATACCCAAATAAATGTAATTTGAGAATTTTTATGAATTACACTAATTTTCAAGGTTAATATGACATGTTAGTATTTATTTAATTAACTTTTTTCTAAATAATAATTCTGTTATGATTTTCACAAAAATCAATTACCAAATAGTATCAAAATTGATATAAAATAGTTTTTGAAACAAATATTTTATTATTAATTGTTATTTTATTCCTAAAAATATAAGGTTCTTCCAAATGACTTAAATAAGGTTATATATATTAATAATAAACTACTTGGGGTTCTATTGGCTTGTTATAGTAAGTTTATTAACCTTATAGTGTAAGAAAACAAGAAGACACGGTAAAAGTAAAATTATTTAACTTAAAGTTAAATCAAAATGATAAAGTTAAAATAGAAACCTAAACTTGTATAAATTCTATTGGATGGGAGGATTTCGACCCATCCCCACCTTATCTTCGAAATAAATCAATTTGGAGCTATTAAAAACCAAATATGACTTTATAATAAAATAATATGTTTAGTTTTTCCAAAGGTGCCGCTCTCCTCCCTTATAAAAGGGCACCTACTCCCTCTTTCCCTCACACCACTTTGAGCCTTCATGCTCAGCCAACCCCTGCCAAATTCTCTTCTAAACTTCCCTATAAACATCCTAGAGGTCCTGGTATTTTTCAAAGCCCAATGTTAGTGCCCTAAGAGGAGGTCTCAAAGAGGCGCTTCAAAGAAGAGGTAATGTCTGTTACCGATTCTTTCAATTTTATTTCTTCTTCCACTTCTTCTTCTTTAGTTGTATCATTATGAAGTAATAACATCAGTATCACTCATATACTGATATGTTATTATAAGTATGAAACAACCCTATTTCACCATCTATCCATCCTACAGAAAACAAAATCACCGCTCGTGTGTACGTACAGAATGTCGTCTCCACACTGTGGTGTAATCTATTTTCCACCACCACATTCATTTATGGGTATAATGGTGTAAATAATAACTATATATTAATATTGTAATGTTATATTGATTCTGAAATATTATACATACACTCCAATAAAATTTCATGATCATGGGAATGATATCATCGCTCGTGCGTACGTACGGAATACCGTCTCCACGATGTGATGTGACTCATTCTACATGATTTTCATTGCATAATGATTACATAAATTAATTGAGTGAATAAATATGATATATATTACACTAATACCATTATGGAAATGAGGTATCTTTAAACTAAAAAGAAGAATAAGAATTTATTCGACAAAACATGCATAAGAACAAAAAGTAATAAACACCCGAAAAACAAGTAGCAATGAAATATTACTAATAATAAGCTAATAATATGAACATATATGATATCATAACAATGAGTATGATTCTGGAATAAGTCAATGACATTATTTAAATAATTATACAGGAGGTTCGGACACTTACGAAGAAAATCGGACCTAAGCTAAGGGAAAAATCTCACTATCTCATTTTTACCCAAGACTGTTTATACATTAGAATTTACTGGGGAATATTTAACATCCACATCCATGTTTCCTCAATATGTAATATTATTTCCATCCACATAAAATTTTTTAAATCCAATTTTACCCTTGGGTGAGTTTTTAGTAAAAGATATGAAAGGAATATTTTGTCATTTTTCGTAAGAGGTACTTTTTGACTTTTCCGGCGAAGGTATGAGAAGAATGTTTTTTTTAACTTATACAGCCTGAATGGATTTTTTAAAAAATTATTTCCAAGAATCTTCCTTTACAAGTTTTCATGTTTATTTTTAACCAACTTATTTTATTTTAAAATAGTATGACATGTTAAGAAATGAAAAATGCTTTTGAAGTTGAAAGGATATTTTCCTCAAGAATGGAGTTCAAGTGTTTTATCAAAATTATTTTCCATCTATGATAATATAGGTTTATGTTTCTATCCCTATTATTACATTGATTTGATTATGTTTTGATGGAATTATTTTTATGAATTCCTTTATCTTATAGGAATTGTTTTATGATATCACGATGTTTAAGAATCCCATTTTTATTACATGGGTTATGCAATGATGTATGATTTTTGATTTTGTGGAACACATAAGAATGGTATCATTATGAGATGGGTGGGACCTATATCTCCCTCCAATTTATTGGGTAAAGATTTATATCTCATGAGATAGACATGGCTGGAATGGCAGGTTAAACCAGTTCAGTGAAACAGGACTGAAATGAGGAGTGAACTCGGTTCAGAAATGGACTTTGTCTTCTAAGATAGTCTTGGCAATGAGTCTTGAATACTAAGAAATGATTATCTATGATTATGTGTGTATTCCACAATGCTTCATGTTTTATGTTATGGTTATTGGGATTATATTTCACTACTATGATTTATCCCATGTTATGAAATTATGATTTCTTTTTCAGGTTAATATTTCCAAAATGTTATGTTCTTATGAATATGATGTGATTGTTTTTTCTTTTGTTTACCCTTACAGAGCATTTGAGATCACCCTTTGTATGTTTTCTTTCCCCAGGTCAGGAAGAATTTTATTAAGTAGGATATTCCAAAAGGGACTCTAGATATGATGAAATAAATGAGAGACAATGTAGATTCTTTATGAACCAGTTGTTTATGTTTCCCAGTTTCTAAAGACACTATACCTATATGGTCCGTTCATGGTTTTGTTATATGTTGTAATAAGTGTACTTCAATTTTTAATTATTAACAATGTATGTAAAGTATGGGTCATTATAAACATGACATTCAACTGTATTGTCCCTTTTTGTCCAGCATGATGTTAAACTGTGTTGTCCTTACTACATGACATTAAACTGCACAGTCACCAAAGTCCTTACTGCAAGACTTTACACTACATAATATTCTCTTTCTTCCTATCTATATGATGTTAAACTATGCAGCCCACCCTCTTTTTTCTTTACTGCATGACATTAAACTACATAGTTTGTCATTGTCCAACATGATGTTAAACTGTGTTCAGTCCCTTATTGGTCCAACATGACATTAAATTGTGCATCGTTAGGGATGTTGATACCTCTTGTTTCTCACATCACATATGAATCACGTGAACATAGAGTTAAAGTCAACTATAACACCCTCTCTAGGCCACTATCCATGCATAAGTCCTAACACCATTTTTTAGGTCGTTGTTCTAAAAAACAACTTGATCACCAATTAATTATTCAATTGAAATACGCGGATGTTGATCCTTGCCTTCTAGGCTGGGTATGTAGGAAACCTCTCGATGTTCAAGCCTAAAACTAATCTCTCCACTTCGGTTCACCTCCATCTCATATGATGTTAATTCGTGACGCCTCCCCTAGAATAAATATCTTCACATTGGATCACCTTTTCCCTTTCTATATAATGTTAAACTATACAACACTTTTTTCCTATACGACAATAAACTACAACATTCTTCGACACCCTCACCTGAGAGGGAGTCATTATTTACATTGATCTCCAATCATGTTATATTCTAAAGACTACGTGCATACATGGAAATGCCCGAACATTTTAACTTCGGTCAAACCATCATTTCACTAAAGTACCCTTTCACCCTTCATATGTACGAACCAAATCTTTATAGAAGGTCTTTCAAGAACTACATGTGGATTGATTCCCATCCTTATGGATACGTAGAAACATTCGAGCATCACTCGAATCTAGCCCCAAGTCATTGGGCGTAACCCTAATTTTCACTTTCAGTCCCTTGGCTAAAAAGTCCCCCTGTGAATGCATGAATGTGGTATGAAAACCCTGGTCTTTAATCACATCAGGTTTATAAAACAGGCAATATGTATTCCTTATAATGGTCTGAGCTCTATGACCCTAAACTAAGATCTCCCATACTCTCGTCCCACATGACGTTAAACTTTATTTCAAAAACTACATTTGGAATTATTCTCATTCTAATGAGATATGTAGTGAAGTCCAACATATCAATTAAGGACCCAGCCACAACATGATTATGGTTATCATTGGTCTGTGTATCTTTACATACATTGGACAATTCTCGTTTTGATGCGTCATATTCCTAACCTTAAATACTTCCAGGTTTCCATAATCCTTTTCTTGGCTTCTGGTCACAAAATGTCTGATACATGATAATTCTTCAGCCTGACTATGCAGCACGTGCCCTTAGGCGGCCTTGCATAAATAGTGCACATAACAGACCTGTCAGCCAAAAGATGCTATTATTTGACTATACAGCCAATTCCCTTAGGTGGCCCGGAATAATTCAACCCCCTAACGGGTTTTTCAAATAATTGGAACTTCATTCTTGGGAATAAAACCTCTTTTTTACTTAGTTGTCTAAACGACAATATATAGGGATCTGCAAAAATAGACATCCTTAACATATTTGTCCCATACTCTTTTTCATGATCTGAAAGTATTCAAGTCTATGGTTTATATTTTCTTTCCCTACGTTTGGGTAAGACCTTTGTAGGAGTGACATTCATCCAATTATTAGACAATCTTGATTGGAAATATCCTCTCTATATTCAAGTACCTCTCTCCATACAGCAAAACTCTATGATTTGGAAAATTTGAATCTCCATAAGCTTTCAATGGCTTTTTATTAGTAGAAAAGTAAATTTCTGAGAGTTCTTTTTCCTAAATATGCAGCACGTGCCCTTAGGCGGCCTTTTATAAGTAGACTACATAACAGACTTGTCATCCAAAAGATGCTATTATTTGACTATGCATCCAATGCCCTTAAGCGGCCCTATATAATTCAACCCCCTAATGAGTTTGTTAATTAATTGTAACTCCACTCTTAGAAAATACATCTTCTAATTCCTCTTAGATCTTTTTAATATCATTCCTAATATTCAAAATTTCTTAAGTCATAGTTTACATATTTTCCCAAATATTTGAGTGTGGTAATATGATTTCAGATAAATTTTCAAGGAATTGAGTAAATTTTTAATCCAATAGGTCAAAGCTAATTAGACCTTAAACATTATCCTTTTTTATGTATGATGTGCATGACATTAAACTGCCCACAAAAGACAAGGGAACTCTGAACAAAAGTCAAGTCCCAGCTCACTAAACATATATTTCATATGATTTAGGTAATATTGAGAAATTAAAAAGATTCAAGGTTTGTAGGGTTATTTTATAATCCAAGTAAAAAATCATACTATGTTTACTAATCCCATTGTCTTATGTAAAAATTTAAAGCAGGTAGCAATAAAATGCATGCAAAAATGATTGATGATGAAAGTATTCTTCATTGATGCACAAGAATTTTAGGGACATCCACAGACTGAAGACTCTTCTCATTTCCAAGAATTAAAAAAAGGATGTCAAAATAAATCTTCATTTGATTAGCAACTTACTGAGCTTCATCACCAACCACTTGAAGCTCATGCACTCAACCAAATTCACACTTTTCAGCTTGATGGAGTGCTTTCTTGGAATATGTAATGGATTTCATACCATTCGTTTGAACTCCATCCAATTAATTTTTAAGCTGGTCAAGTTACCCAGTAACATCATCTAACTTTTTCTGAAGGTGCATCTGCTGGACAAAATTCTCCTTGATCTTATGCTTCAGCTACTTCAACTTGGCAGCACGATCAGCCTCATCTCAGGACACCGCAACCTCAAATTCGCTAATATTGGCTGATAGCCTTACTCTGCTTAGGTCTTGGAAGTACCTCGTCTCCTTCTCCATTAATAAGATGACTTGTTTCTCCATGGCATGGATCTCTTGATATCCAAAACCGCCAAGTCCCAACATGACGAACAAGGATGATTGTGTCAAGATCTTCGAAGATAGCTCTTCTAGAGGAACTTCAGATATGATCTTCCATATGTTCTACCATTCTTTGCATCGTGAAAACTATAGCTCCTTTTTTACCTCTGGTTTTGACTCAACATCACTGTCACATGGGGGAATATAATCCGGGATTAATTCACTTAAGGAAGTGCCATGTTCTACTCCTTCCCCCTGACCCGTGTAACTTCACTTTCTATTCCCGTTGGGGTGGAGGCTGAGGCTTCACCTCCAGATCTAGCCACTGAAATTGATGGCCCTACATAATCAATTAAATTATTTGGTTAGTTTCAAAGGATAACAAAAGTGGATTAGTTGTCTTGCGAATTAATTACAGTTGAAAATATTGTAATCCCTTACCCAATGGTAGATCAGCAGCACGAGAATGCTCCTCCCCATCTTTTCCTAGCTTCAATAGGATTTTCAGGAAGAATTTTCAGGAAGCTCTATCGGGTTATGATCTACTAGATCTAGTGTCTCCACAATAGTAGGGTGGTCTATACCCCCTTCAGGAATTGGCAGTTCGACATCTTGTTCAGATGGAAATTCAAATTTTAACCACTCATGGTCAGATATGTAATAAGAAGGTATTTTAACAGGATAAAGGATAACACTCACATCCAAAATCTTCTAAATTAAATGGTAATTTAACTTGATCTAAAATATATTCAAAAGATGCACCATGTCTCATCATTTCATATAATGATATCTCGGATTCCTTGTTAGTCTCACCAGTGAGAGCATTCGATGTATCTACTTGGCGACCCACATCCTACAACCTCTGACCCTGGACACCTTCATTAGATAAAATTGCGGCATCAGTTGCAGTGACTGATAAATGTTATGGTGCAGGGGTTGAACCTAAAGTATCACAGAATGGAAGTAAATTGATGTTTCATTCAACATTTTATGAAGCATTGTTAATTTACCAGAAGTAGGTTCATCTCTTCTTGCAGTAGCAGTAGAAGTGGTATTGGGAACATACGATGGTTCCTCTTCAGGAGCGCCAAGCCAACATGAACTTTTGATTGTTCACCATCACCCTTAATTGTTCTTAAAAGATTTTTATTCCTATCCCTAAAAGGGGAAACTGAATAAACCCCTGCAATCCCAAGAAGTATGAGCAACCTTTTCATGGGTTATGACTCTTGAAAATCCGAAGGACATTCCACTACGGATGAAATGTTTAGCTATGGACTTTCTCCTTCGATGCTTCTGCCTCTTTGGCTTTTTCGGAGTGTTGACATTGTCCTATCAAAATATAGGTATTGGAGAATGAAAATACCTATCTAACTCCTCATCCATGGCTTGCAGGCCTGGAGATATCTCACCCGGATCATGAGAAGATTCATTAGCCCTGATGGCAGTACCACCAGGGCTATATTGTGGTGAAGGAACCTCAGCAGTTTCTTTCTTTTCAAGCTGCATGATGAAGATAGTATTTTCCTTGAGTAACAATGCTTTAACTGTAATCAAGTTACAAATAAAATAAGGAAAGATACTTACATCTTCAAGATCCACGTAATCTTACCACTCCTCATCTCTGGAACCACCAGTCCCCTCAGTGGTGCCACATTCTATCATTTCCTTACCCCGCATGGTGACTTGAATGGAATCATCAATGGTATATATGAGCATCTCCATATCTCTGATGTAAGCCCGCACTTCATAGGGATTATCCTTGAAACAGAAATCAGTAGAAGCCCGAAGATTCCCTATTCCAGGGATGTGTATCCCTTTGCATAAATCCAGCCAGGTTGTTTTAGTGTTGTAATATAAACTCCGCTATGTCTGGATAGCCTCTGGTCATAAATATTCAGCATGTGTACCAGAAGGCTGTGAGGAGGGTCCTAAAATCTTAGATTTCAGCTTCTTCAAAGCTTTTGTAACTAAAAGTAAATGATAATAAAATATGACTTGTTTCTCTATAATGTAATGGTGATTAAATTTCCCAAATGAATTAACTCACTAGGAGTTGATGGAGTTGGACTCTTGATTCTGACAGGGGGTTATATCTAGCATGAGGCCACTTTTCCGCATGTTGTGCCTCATCATCCCCATCTTGGAAATCTGGCGAGTCATCCCTTGGTGAGGAACTTGGTGAATCAGCTCGAGGTGGGGAAGCGTCACCTTCCCGATGAAGGGTATATTTCTATACAGTTCTATTCTTTTTCCCCACCTGATAAACTGGATGATTCAACACCCCTTCAGGGTATGATGATATACAGTTCTTTGCATACCATGTTGTCATGTTACTCGCCGCTTTATCAACTGCTAGATCAAACACTACCCTAGTTTTCTCCATAGATGTCAGCAACCATAGTGGTCGGGAAACCATCAGATGCTGCTCTGACCTGACATGCACTAGAGGGGATACATCAGTCTACTACAGACACTTGAATTGGTGTGAAAATCTGTATGGAGCATAGGCCTCGCATATGATCTCTCTATCAATCCTGGTGGCCAGTACACCATCTCTACAAGACAGTATGTACGACCTCAATTCCGGACTGGCGGTTCCATCATCAACAAACTGCATGGTTTGCGGGTTTCCATAAGGAAAGAAATTGAATTACTTTTACATGCTCAGCCTCACCTACATATCATAGATGTTGAGAGCTAACAGATCAACTCCAGGAAATGTTTGCACTGATGGCCTGAATGAACTTCCAGGAACCTGTACTCTATTCTTTATATTATATGTGTTGAAATGAGTGGCGATCCACCCCCAAAAAACATGGAATGGTCCCTCTATTCTCAAAAGAGACATACTGTTAAAGACATGGAGTAGGATCCTTTGAATTTTCTCCAAAATGGGGTTGGCCAACCCAACCATTTTCTTCTCAGCCACCTTAGCCACCACAAAGAAGGTCCCTGGCCTGATGCCTCCCTTCGAATCCCTGACTAGTAGAAGATAAACAATGATCCACAAGGCTAAAAATCTCACCCGATGGGTCATTTTTGGGATTTTTGGATCCACTCCGTACCCCCATTTATCAAATTCTCCTGCTTCTAGAGTTGGCCAGAATGTGTCAGGAGCACCAATCTTCTCTATTTTGGGGAAAATAGTAGGACAAGTACAGGTGGGCCACTCCCCCTCCTTCCTAGTAAGAAACACATCCATCCACTCCTCTGGATGAATATCCTTTCTGGAATGAGTTTTGGAGGTCTTGTAATTATTGAACTTGTAGAATATTTTCAATAATTCTTGAGCCAAAGCTGGAGTCTTCTTGGAATTTTTCCATGTCGCCTTGGGGGGATGAATTCATCATACATATCTCCCAAAATTGGAGCCCCTGAGATCTTGTATAAATCCCACAAACTGATACCTACTCCTCCATGATTCAGATGGAAAGAATTGGTTTCTGGGATCTAGCGGCTGATTAGGTCCGGCACAAACTCATTATTCTTGTAGACATATGTCTTACCAGACCAGACATCTTCATATATTGCAGCTCCTTTAAAATCCTCAACAAACTCTGCACATGTTTTTCGCACCCAATATGCCCACATCCAAGTTGGTTTCACACCTCCTCCGGGATGAAAGTCCCAAATCTTCTTCCAGCCTTTGGATTGATCCATCTGAGAATTTCGGAATATTGAAGGATAATAATCTGGTTGCAGTTCGAGCTTGTGAGGTTTCAGATCTAGAACACGTGGGCTGTGATGCATCATATAGTCCTTCTCCACTATTCCAATATTTACAAATTCTCCTCCACTTTAGATATTTGCTGATGAAAAATTGGTTTAATTCTGAAACAAAGAATGTGGGAGATATTTCTTTACCTATGGAATGTTGACATCTTGCAGATGACCATGCCCATACAGAGGCTAGTAGATGCTCTATAGAAAATTAAGATGATACTTCTTCAAGTAATTAGAAATATCTGGGAGAGTGTTGTCGTAGATATCATATTAATCAAGGCCATCAATGTTCATCATATCATCAATTCACTTGCTTTCCAGTTCATCAACCGTTCAAATTCTTCTAGGAGCCTTTGAATCTGCACAAAGGTCAAATAACTAACTGTTAAGTGAGTGGATTTTTCATAAAATTTGTGAAGAAAAGTAAAAAAATAGTAATGGAATTAAGGTGTGCAAGTCCAATTTTGGCGCGCAAGGGTAACTGTGTCACGCAGGTTTTGGCACGCAGGTATCACCGCGCATGTCAAAATACCTCTGCAGCAGCGCGACACGAACAGAAGCAATGAAACTGCGGAAAATCAACAACCTGCACGACGAGAGCAACCTGCGTGGAAAGATCTCGATCTATTCAAAGCTGGGTGCTTTGTGAAATAATGGCCACATATATATAGTCCAAGGATGTACCCTACGTGACTCTCACCTATACTCCACAACCTGCGCGCTCCAAACCTGTGTGCCATAGTTCCTTGGTTTTCTTCTTTACCTCAGAGTCACATCCTCTTTCCTTTCGGATCAAACTCTGAGGGGGGACAATTTTTGGGGCTCCTTTACGTTATAGAGTCTAATGATTTAAAAAAGGGAATACCTTATCCTAAAGAGATTCATCCTTTGAAGAAACATCAAAAATTGACAAAGTCATGAACAAGAATTCCCATAAGAAAAGGTCGTGCAGGTTTCATCATGGTCGCGTAGGTATACCTGCACGCCACATATTGGGCGCGCATGTGACCTAAACGCCCTATCTGATTTTTTCCCAAGTTTTTCAGTAGCCTATAAATACCCCTTTTGGGCCCCCCATGTCGGGACGGAAAAATTCCAAAAGTCATAATTAAGCTCTCGGTACCCTAGCCTCTTCTGGAAGTCTTCCGAACACTTCTACTGAAAATTCGTACATGGAATAGAAGATCTAAACTGGGGAAACAAGGCCTAAGTGTTGGAATTCATCAACACCTTCACGCCTAAGTGTCTAACCCTTACGAGAAATGAAGATACTTGTGTGCTGCCTTATCCCTTCAATAGAACCCGCGTGCCACTCTTTTGGAATCTTCTAGGGATAATACTAAGGGCTTGAGGCAAGTCTCGCCCAAGTATTACCCTATGGGTTAACCGTCGCACAGGTACACATGTGTCCTACAAGTATACCTACATGACCAATACCTGCATTCCCCAACAGGACCTGCACGCCTACCTCTTTTTGGGTGCCCCTTCTACTTATTCACCTCTTTTCCTCAAATCCACCTCTCCTCTTCAAGATTTAGCCTTAAAAACCCTCTTTAAATCCATTTTTGGCATAATTCCTTTGTTGTCTTCCTTATCTGAAAGGAATTATCTGGAAAATCTCTCAAAACCTAGTTATTTACATATCTTCATGTCACTAAGGTTAGAGATTTCATTCATTCAACCTCATCCTTTAAGATGACAAGATCGTTAATTTGGGAATCCTTTTTAAGAGTAATCCCCAAGTCCCCTAACATGGGCCTCCTTTTTAGGATTAATCCCCAGTCTTCAAATTCCCTTAATTTCGGGCATCCATTTTCAGGAGTAAGCCATACTTTCCCAAATTTATGGGAATCCTCCTAAGGAGTAAGCCCCAACTTCCAAATTCCCTTAA
This sequence comes from Viscum album, assembly GCA_963277665.1. Classification (NCBI taxonomy): domain Eukaryota; kingdom Viridiplantae; phylum Streptophyta; class Magnoliopsida; order Santalales; family Viscaceae; genus Viscum; species Viscum album. The sequence continues at coordinate 618,398,652 of OY728150.1, read as the reverse complement.
CATGAGGCTCCTTTTTAGGAGTAATCCCTAGTCTTTAAATTCCCTTAATTTTTGGCATCCTTTTTCAGGAGTAAGTCCCATGATCCCAAAATTATGGGCATCCTCCTCAGGTCATCCCCAAGTTCCAAATTCTCTTAACCTGGGCCTCCATCTCAGGAATAAGCCCCAGTCATAATTCCCCTTAACCAGGGCCTCCTTCTCAGGAATAAGCCCCAATTCTCAATTCCCTTTAACATGGGCCTCTTTCTCAGGAATAAGCCCCAGCCATAATTTCTTGTAACCAGTTTCAATTTTGTTTTATTTGGGATTCCCTCTCAAGAGTAAAACCCAATCATATCTCCCATCTAATTTGGGAATCCTTCTCGGGAGTATGCCCTAAATTATTTACTCAAATCTCCATAAAGCACATATACCTTTATGGTCCTTGTTCCCAGGGTTCTTCCCTGATGTAAATACCAATCCTCATCTATCTGGGTAGTAATACATACAAAATCCCCACATTATTTCTTACGATAGCATCTTTTGTGGAACAATTGTTAGTTTTTACCAATACCTCTTGTTTCTCACACCGAGCAAGACTCACGTGAGAATAGAGCATAAAAGTAATTATGAAATCTTTCTTTGATCCATCCACCATGCATAAACCTCATACTTCTTTACTCAAACTAAGCGAGTTCTGATTCCTTTTCTAATAAAGGATACGAAGGTAGCCCATCTGCGGGTACGATACCAACTCTGAAATAATCCATGTCCTTCTGAACGAAATTAAACTTCAAGTGCCCCGCTGAGTGGCCTTAAAACCATTATGGTTGTCATAATGACCAAGAGATCTCTATATAATGTATTTAAGGATACCATTGACTAAGAATCTCTAACAAATAAAAATGATTCTATATCGATGAAGAACCTCAAATATATATAAAAGACTCTCTAAATCTCATACATACTAATAATTGATTGTCATATCTAAAGGAAAGATCATTTTCATATTTGGTAGTTTAATAAGGATTCACGAACATAACTCACATTTATAAAGGGAGTCCCAGAGTAGACCATAAATCCCCCCAAATAGGTGTGATGAGTCCGACCTCCCATCCTCTTGACCAATGAAAATTCTTAAGCATTATCAGTCCACAACTAATAAGCATCTACCTTTGGAATGTAGGTCCAAATGGATATATAATCATTGGATGTTTCTGGTTCTACGAACAAACCCATTAGAAACCGATTGGAATGTTTGAACCTTAAACAAACAAGGTCATCCCCAATTCTAGTGCGAAACATCCCAGATATCATTATTTCCATTGGATATCATTGAAAGTCCATGGAAAAATTCCATGAGTATGTTCTTCCATTTCTTTGTTGGTATGGGTAATGGTTGCAACATCCCCTTAGACTAATTCATCATCGCCTTCACTTTATAACATACCAAGCACATTGATCTATACTCAACAATCTCCTTCTTCGTGTTATCCCACCAATAATTCTCTCAATGATCTTGAGACATCTTTGTGATTCCTGGGTGAATGGATAAATTTGAACTATGTCCATCATCAAAAACTTGTTTCTTTAATTCCACATTTGATAGAACAGATAGTCTTGAACAAAATCTCTTAATTACTTCTTCATTAACATTGAACTCTGAGTATTTCCCTTTTTTGATTGTTTCCACTTTCTTTTGAATTCCCCATCATCCTTTGTAGAATCCATTAACCATTCCAAAAGATACGGTTGAGAAATAATTTGTACAAGGGTTGACGATGTTACCTTATTTATGATTTCCATTTCCATATTTATCAAATTTAAGAAGATTTTATCCTTTTAAAATCTCATCAATGATAGAATCATTGGGTTATTTCTACTGAGATCATCCACCACCTTGTTTTCATTCCAAGGGTGGTAATATATTGAGCAGTCATAGTCTTTGATCAGCTCTAAGAATCTTCATTGGCGCATATTCAACTCTTTCTATGTTAATATATATACTTGATGCTTTTGTGGTCTATATATATTTCACAATTCTTCCCAAATAGGTAATGTATCCATATTTTTTAAGAGAATATTACTGCAGCCAACTCCAGATCCTGTGTTGGATAGTTTTTATCATGAACTTTCAATTACCTTAAAGCATAGGCAATGAATTTTTAATTTTCCATCAACACATAGCCCCTACACATCTTAAAAGAATCACTAAATACCAAAATAAATCTCCTTTCATGGGTAGTATGAGCACATGTGCAATGATGAGCCTCTTTTTCAACTCCTTAATGCTTTTTTCTCATTCATCACTCCAAGAAAACTTGACTACCTTCCAAGTTATATTGGTAAGTGTGCTTGAAAATCATGATAAATTTCTCACAAATCGGTGAAAATATCCAACTAACCCTAGAAAGCTATGGATATCCATCACCGATGTTGGCCTTGTCCATCCCTTAATTGCAGCAGTCTTGGAGGGATCCACACATATCCCATTACTTGAGATTATATGACCCAAAAATCAGACCTCCTTTAACCAGAACTCACACTTGTTGTACTTTTCATAGAACTTATCCTTTCGTATGGTATCTAGTATTGTGCATAGATTCTCCTCATGATCCTCCTTAATTTTTGGGTATATTAGAATATCATCTATAAATATCACCGCAAATTTGTCAAGGTAACATATAAAGACCCTATTCATCAAGTACATGAATATTTATGAGCATTAGTGAGTCTAAAAGGAATTACTATGAATTCATAGTGCCTGTACCATGTATAAAAAGTTTTCTTGGGGATATCCTCCTTCTTCACCCTTACTTGGTAATATCGTGACTACAGATCCACCTTGGAGAAGTATTGTCCTCCACGTAGTTGATAAAAAAAGTCATCAATTTAGGAAGAGGATAATTTTTCTTTATCGTGATTTTGTTGAGCTCAAGATAATCAATGAAAAGGTTCATTGACCCATCCTTCTTCTTGATGAGGAGGACTGGTTAACCCCATGGTGAAGCACTTGGTCATATAAAGCCTTTATCCATATTCTTCTACAATCGTTTATTTAACATTTCAATCCCTATAACAACCATTTTATATGGATTCTTGGATATTGGCAATGCCCCAGGTATAAGATCGATTGGGAATTCAACATCTCGTTTAGGTGGAAGACCAGACAATTCATTGAGAGACACTTCAGTGAATTACTTCACAATAGGCATGTATTCAAGGATGGTTTCTCCCTTAGACTCAATCATTTGAGCAAGATATGAATGCTCATAGGGTACTAATACCCATTATTGAGATTATGGTGCTATAGAAGATTCATCCTCCTCATTGCACTTGTACGGAATCAAGGATTGATTCTCCATATAAAGAGTGAATTCCCTCTCACAGAAATTTATGTTGGCTTTATATTGGGAAAGACAATACATACCATCAATTTCATTAAATTCCACCTTAGGGAGTATGAAAACGTTCACTGATAAGTTCAAACCACAAATTATGATAGTGGAAGAGTTATATTCATGGGATGAAATGATTTACCCATTTATTTCACACTGACATCTCTACTTCCATGATGTGGGGTGGTGTTGTAATTTTTTTACTAAACTTTTGGGATATATAAGAAAGAGTAAAACCAGAATAGAAAAGTATATTCACTGTTATTGAATGAATAACTGGTGTAGCTATCACCACTTCATTGTCGGGGTTCACTTCGGCAGTAGTGATGGAAAAATATCTCCCTTGCAGCCTTGTAGGTTTTTGGTTACCTATGAAAACCCTTTTCTTAGGGAACTGGTTTGCAAAGTGACCTGGTTATTTTTAGTTGATGCAATGAATGATGCGTTGATATTCGAATGGATCATTACTCTCCTCTATAGCAAAAGCAGGTTTTTCTTTTCGGCAATTATTGGACAGGTTCCCTTCCCTTCCACACCTAGAGCATTTCCTCATCCCCTTCAAAAAAATTCTAGGGTGATTATTTCTAAACCATTAGAAAGCAGGGTGCTGGAATTTCTTAGCACAATTGGATTTAACCATCAGACTACCATAATTAATGTCTACTTTCTACTTCTTATCCCCATGATACCCCTGAGATTTTCTGATCTCTATTTCGACATTGAGATCACATTGGACAATTTCCTCATGGCTATCGAAGTCACAAATCACCAGGGATTTCTGAAGGCTAGGTTTTAGCCCACTAAATAAGTAGTCAACCAAGAATTTGGGGGTAATGACAAAGTTGTATTCATATCTTGTAATCCTTGTGAAGTTTTCCTCATATTATCTGATGGATTCATCATCTTTTTTCATGATGGTAAGAAATTCCCTTTCCATCTTACGTTGGAGGGTGTTCAGAAAATATTTATCAAAAAACATTTTCCTGAAATCCTTCCATTCCAATGAATAGATCTCTTCTACGTGCTTCATGTTTTTCATCAATGTACACCATTGATCAACTTCACCCTCCATACAAAAAGCATCCAGAAGAACCTTCTCTTGTTTGTAAAATTGAAGGATGAATATGATCTTTTCAATGGATTTGATCCATTGTTCAACGATTGAGGGAACAGATGATCCATTAAAATTTGGAGGCCTTTTTCTCATGAAGCTCTTGATTGTGTCTTGTTCGTTCTTAGGGGGCGTGGACGTTCGTATTGACCCATGTTTCAATTCAAAACATCAGTTAACTGATAGAGTATCATGATAATGTTTTCCATTCCTTCTGCCATAGGATTGGGAATCACATTGGAATAGTCATCATATTGATCTTCACATTTGTTGTTAGCCCGAGTCCTCATATTACTTACCATTGGATGGAATAAAAGAAAATTTAGGGGTAACACATAAATGGGAATCCAATAACAAAAAGGTATAACTTATAAATTACATTTATTTCCTTAATTTATTAATTTATAGGCATCAATCTATGTTATCCATTATCTTTTACCCACCATATATTCTTAGGGGAATTTTTTGTATTCTCTTAATAATGGTTCATACCAAGATTATGAATTTAACAAATCATATCTCCCGAGAGTGTAGTAACCAATAGTGCAACAATGCCTATTGTCGTGCACTAGTTCCCATTCGATTCTAGCTCAAAGCAATGTTTTTGGGTTTTACCCCTAGATTCATTTATTCCAGATTCACCTCTACTTGTTCGAATCCAAATATGGATGTATTTTCTTGATAAACAATGTACTATATTTTCACAAAAATTTAGGGATGTTTTTATTAAACATAGTATTATCCTTAAGGCATTCATTAGGGTTTTCTAATCCTAATCCCAAAAATAACTAAACCAATTCACTTATACAAACTATAATAACTCTACACTTTATTACACACAGAAACATGAATTATTACATAATCATTCACTTAAGACAACTCTGAGGACCGAGAGGTCTAGTGTCTTGGGAAATTAGGAACATTACATAAAATCTTAAAATATAAAACATAACATCTTTATTAACAACATTTTTTACATGACCACAACATTCCTTCATACATAGCATTTTATGGCATAACCAAAGGACATGCATAAGAAAAGGGTGAGATATAAATCCCAATACAGGAGTAAACAAAGCAAAACATGAATAATATAGTACATTTTAGGCAACATTCATATCAATATAGAACAATAGAAACAAGAACATAAAGGAATGATATAGCATGATTATCAGAACATGGAAATGTGGCAACAGCGTTTAAAAGATATTAGCATGAGCCAAGGCTCATTACACATGGAGCATGAGTAAAACCCCATTACAATTGAATTTGCATGGGTAAACCCTAATTGAACATAAATTGTCATGATTAAACCCTCATTTCACATAGCGTGTCCTGATACTATTCTTTACCCAATGCATTGGAGTGCAATCAGGGCACACCCTTTATAAAAATTTCATTTCATGCATAAGTGTGCCACATAGATCATACAATATGGATTCATTAAACATAATAATTCATTCCATGAATAAGGTATGTGGAATAAATAAATTTTATCCCTAAATCAGTAAGTACATGTGCACAATGATGAATAACCTTGATGGATAAATGGGTATGGTATTCACTTACATGATGATTTTGGCATGGAAAGTTTGGTTTAACTTCGGAAACATAACGACATCAAATAGAAATCATAAAATTGTTCGATTGGAGGGAAAGGGGTATCTAATAATTTATTCATGAAATGGGTACTAATGGGGTCATGGAACATAATATCCCAACATATGTAATGTAATTCTCAAACATAATTTAAAATAATTTCTTGAATGTAAATGGGGAGAGAGAAATTCCTTATGGAATTTCAGCATGATAACGGGTGTACATGGGAGGCATTAATGAGAGATAAATTGTTCTCTAATCATTCAAACCAAATTATGGAATTATGGAGTAGGTTTTAAATCATACCCCAAAATTTTTAATTTAAAAGAAAAGGGTATAACAACATAAATAAATTTGGACAAAAATGAGAAATGATGAAATCCCTTAGTTGGATGTTTCATCCCAAAGGCTTGGAAGAGACTTAAGAGAGGATTATTGGGAGTTTTTAGGGCCTTAGGATGATTTTAGAGATAGTAGGGAAGATTTTTTTCGAGCTGCAAAGGTTTTTAGTGAATAGGATTGTGGGATTTATTGGGTTTATATAGGAAATAAGAGTGAATTTTTTATTATTTAGGTTTTGAACAATGCACATTAAACTAATCAAAACCACAAACCACGCCATGGTTTTTTCCCGTGACATTTTTCCAAAGTAGATTGTAAAACAATATTTTGTAAGTCCAATAGCCTATATTATTAAAATATTAGGCTTTCTTATGTGGAGGTGAGTCACACTCTCAAGAAAATCATTTTAAAAAGTTAAAATATTTTATAAGTTTTTGAGGGTCCACTAAGGCTCCATAAAATTATTACAACAAATCTAAAATCACATTATTTTAAAGGTAAAACATATATTTGAGAGTATATATTTTATAGAATTTTATTACATAGCTATTTTGTCATTATGATGTCATAAAATACATTATATATTTAAACAGTATTTAATTTTTACCAAAAAAATCGACTATCTCAAACAATTATGAACAATTTACTGATAGATAATTTCAACATCCTAAATACAAAAATGATATTAATTTTATCTAAATTTTTTTGTAAATATTTGAATTTTCAATTTTAAAATAAAAGCTGACATGTTTTAAAATTCATGGGTTTTGACAAAAATAGTTTTCAAACCTTAATAAAAAATTCAATTGTATTCATTAAAAATTATATGATCATTTATATTTAATAAAAATTAATTTAGTAATAATATATTATGAAGAAATTATTTAATTAAAAAATTCATTAATTCATTAAAATAGGTTTATTAATATAATATTAACTAAAAATACTATTTCTTCTTTAAAAACCAATTACAAAGTAACAACAATAAAATGAATATATATTATGTATACAAAAAATAACGCACATAATCATAGTTCTATGGTATTTTTACATAACCAATTATAACACCCGCATCAGACTTCAGGGTATGGCGTGCGATGGAGACATGCTCTTGGGGTGGCTCGAATAACATCACTCAGGTGGTAATCTCAATTAACTTCCACTTCTCCAATAGGTATTTCCATTTAAGATTTATATGTTGAAGCTCAGCTTGGGCATGGTAAAGTGGAAATCCCTATGATGCTATCTCCTTTAAGAGCTCTGAAAAATGGGATTCCTATAGATAAATTCTTTTGGATGAGACCATCGCTTCCTTTGTCTAAGTAAATTGGATTTTCTAAAGTATTATATTTATACAAATAATTTGATAAATGTTCAACAACTATATTAGAAATGGTAACAATTCTTAATTTTATTTTAAATTTCAAAAACATAAAAATAAAGAATTGAATATTTTTTATATAACCAATTTACATAATAATGTTTTTTATTATATCAAGAGGAATTTTTATAAATTATATTTTGGGTCATTACACTGTGTACATGTTTCTTCATCTGATCCTCCAATGATTATGTCATCAACATATACCACCAGAATCATCCTTTGATTGCTTTCATGGTTGAAATATAGATTTTAATCAACTCCACTACACCAGAAACCAAGATTCTTCAAAAACTGATCCATCCTTAAATACCATGCTCTTGCTGCTTGCTTCAAACCATATAAATCCTTCTTCAGCCGAATTTTTTTTTTTCATCTTCAAGAATAAGAAAACCATATAACTTCTCAATGAAAACTTCTTCTTCTAGAAATACCTTTAGAAATGCTTATTTTATGTTCATATAGAAAACCATGCACTTTCTATTCACTACTATGGATAAAAATAATTGAATTATATCTAGACTTTCAATTGGTGAAAATTTTTCTTCATCATTGATACCCTATATCTGGGAGTACCCTTTGCACACTAGTTGTGCTTTGTTTCAAATCAAAACACTATCTTTATTGATTATGTTATGAAAGATCCATTTAGTCCCTATGTCATTTTTTTCTATTGTCCTCGAAAAACTATCCCATGATTGATTCTTCCCAATTTGGTCAAGCTCTTCATTCATAACTGTAACCCAATTATCATCTCCCACTAATTCATCAAAACATTTAGTCTCTATGTATGATAAGTATGATGATTTTTATAGAGTCTTCATCCTACTTTTCTATATTTTTATTGTCTGAAAACCAATTATGTTTTTTCTATCAATTTCTTCTCTTTTTTTGGTCTCTTTGTAGATATTGATCTATAATCATCCTTCTCATCATCTAATTATTCTTATAAATCAGGTTTTGGATCTAGATCATCCCTTGATCTACTTATGTCTTCATCACAATCCTCTTGAGACTAATCATGTATTTTTTGACGGTACTGCACATTCTCCATTATAGTTATATCCTGACATTCAAGTACCTTTCCAAACTGCTTTTTGACGAATTTATATGCTTTTTTTGAGTTTCCATGAAATATCCCTTTGTCTCCATCTGATTCAAAATTGTTATGTCTCTCATTATTGAGAATGAAATACTTGATTATGAAGACTTGAAAGAACTTCTGTGAAGGATTCATTCGATACTATGGATCATATGAAGTTTTCTCTTATTTAAAACATAACAATGATATATTTCAATTGTAGATTTTTATCATCACTAATTCTTTCCAAAATTTCACAGGATGGTCTTTCTCAATCTGAATTCTTCTAACCATGTTGTTGATAATCCGATTTCTTCTTTAAACTACTCCATTAAATTGTGGAGTTCTAACAGTTGAAACTTAATTATTTATACCTTGTTTCTCAAGATTATGCTCCACTTGGATATTTTTGAACTCTATTCCATTATATTTTTGGATATTTTTAATTTTCTACCCTAGCATCTTTTCAACTTCTCTTTGATATATTGTAATGAAAATAAACACCTCAGACATGTGGGTAATGATTGATACGCATGGAATTCTGGTATAATCATCAATTAAAGGAACATAATATATCCTCTCATTAAGATATCTTGGTAAAATTAGTTTGCACACATCAATATGAACCACTTCAAGAAATCTTGTTGACATTTACTCTTTTTCCTTATATGTATTTTGAACGATCTTCCCTTGTTGGTAGTAATCACACATATGTGTATGATCATGTGATAATCTACATAGATCTCGAGAAGCATCATATTTCACCCAATCATCCAATGACATTTCACTCACGTGGACAAGATATTTATGCCAAAACTTATTTTCTTCTTCCTTAGACAGAAAGCACATATCTCCTTCTCCACTCATGAGGTAGAGATTCCCTTTTGTATTCTTTCCCTACAATATAACAACACCATATTTTTCCTTGATGACAAAAAAATTCTTGGAAAAGATTTTGTCATTTACTTAGTTACACAATTGACTAAAACATAATAAATTGTGACTAAGACCTTCAACAACCAAGACATATGCAAGTTTCATGTATTTCCCCAAAACCATTCTTTCCTCGAGCCAATAATTTTCAACCCTTCATCATTTCCAAATCTTACAGTACCTTTTTATCGTACCTGATTCCCATCACCATATCCATATTTCCTATCATATGGGAGGTTAATCCACTATGAATGATCCATATCCCAATGTGATAAGATTACTTGAACGTGGTCTCTGCAACTACTTCATGCTCAAATATTTTATTTTTGACCCATGTTTTTGACTTCATACCCAGTATGGATTGATACTCTCGAAATTACTCATAATATGATAGAATAGATTCAACTTATGGAGCTGTAAATCAATTTTCCATTTTCATCTCATTTGATGATACATTTATTCACTACTTATAACCAATATTAGTTTGATTTGGAAGATTCCTCTATATTGTTGATGAGAAATATATTTCCATGTGTCCAAATTCTTCACACATGAAACAGTGACTACCAAATGATTATCTGGAAAATATATCTCTATATGGCTGCCTCTATGGGTCTTGTTCCCTTTGGTACCTACATTCTATGGAACAAACATTTTTTTAGTGTCCTATATTTTTACAACAATAGAATCTTTTGCAGGGTACATTAATATGGGGAAATATTGCAGCACCAGTTATCCCTTGGTTTCATTGAATATTATGATTCTTCTTTATACCCAAATAAATCATCAATATCAAAGTGGGTGCTTGTGGTTTAACTTCAATTCTTACTGCTTTAAATTTTTGATCAATCCTTGCACAGCCATATCATTTGGATTCAATTGTTGCGTCTGTTCTACTAGAAAACAATGCTCCACTTTCAACCATTATATGGAAAGTGTTATCTATTTTCTTGATAATGTTATGTGATTCCACAATTTTTCATGATCCTCGAGACTTCTTTGCAGACTGATAACTTACACTTAAATTTCATCGATATGTTTGATTTGAACTGTTTGAGTTTTAGTCAAACAATCGATCTCTCTTTTCTGATCTTCAATTTTGAGTTTGTACTAAACTACCTTTTATGAGCTTTCAGGAATTGAAGACTTCATTTTTTTCAATTTATTTATTCATCTCAGACTCTTCTTCTTCCTACTACTGCATATAGAGTAGGGCTTCATGAACCACATTTTTAGATTTCTTTATATTGCCTATCCAAACATATATCTCTTAAATATAAGCTTCTAATTCAGCCTGAAGGTCCACTCTTCCTTAAAATTATCCTTCTTTATTTTCACCTCCTTCTTTTGTAATAGAATTTCCAACAACCACCACCAAATCATCTACCTCATGATCATTGCAGTCCTCCAACACTTCTACCTCAGATTCTTCTGAACATTCATCTTATTTTAAAAGTATATTTTTTTTGAATAACTTTCTCTTAGAACTGATCCTACAAATCACATTGGATTAGAACTTCTTTTATGGAATTTTATCATTGTCTTCTTCATCGTCTTCAAAATTCTTAAGAAACTATAGAAAAATGTCCAATCAGTCGACATCAAAAGAATGAAAGTATAATTTTACCATTGAACGTTCCTCTTCCTCTTCACAGATTTGAAGAGAGAAATTACATGACATCATCCAAATTATCTTCCTTTTGACCATCTTCAATGGAGAGCTTCTTTGTGGACTTGAATTCCAATTATTTGGGCTTCCCTTTTTTCACTGGCATCATTATCACCATTTCATATTTCATATGCAACAAGGGTAGTATGAAAGTTGTCCAATGTCAGCTCCATTGGATCTTTACCTTCCCATACTGAAACATTCAGATTAAATAGAGATGGAAGTTTCCTCAAGATACACTTCACAATATTTATATATTCAATGAATTCTCCAATACCACGTTGTCTTCCACTACAACATTCATCCTAACAAAGAATTAATCAAAAGATTCATTTAGGTTCATTCTCATATCTTCATACCTGTTACACTAAACTTGTAGCTTTTCCTCTCTAACCATTGAATCTCATTCATATATATTCAACTACTTTCCCCATATATAATTCGATGTTTTACATGAGATTACCTTCATATAAATTTCATTTGATAGGGCTCCTCTAAAGCACTGATTCCTTTATCCTCAGAATATAATTATCTTCTTCCAGCTATTGATAAAGAACCACTAGTTTTATCACATTATATTCCATGCATAGACACTGTAAATACATTCACTTATAATGATCGGAAGTAGGGCTGCATCCGATTATTCCATGGTTGAAAAAATTCCACCAAATATTTTAATTCCTTTGTGATTTACCATTTCTATTTATTATTCTAAGAGATAACCAATGGCTTTTAACCTTTCCTTCTGATACCTATTGTTAAGTCCACTCGGTCAAATACCCTTAAGGGGTAAATTAGGTTATAATAGATTTAAAATACTCCACTTAAGATATTGTTTCTTTCTTAAATCAAAAAACACTTATCTCTTTCTCCCGTAGAAATATATGAACAAAAATGAAATCATGCACATGACACAGTGATTATACTTGGTTCACCCAGATTAGGGTATATCCAAGGAGCATACAATTTTCATGTTCTCATGTACCAAATAAACTAAAGATAAATTCCAATTATAAGGGTTAGGATAGATCTTAAATTCCTAGGATCATAGACTTTAGAAGGTTTTGGGTCTGCACACTATATTTTCAAGGGTCACTCCCTATGTCTATTCCATTGGCTCATTACTAGTGGGAAGGATCTTCGTCTTCCACTTCCTTTGTAAACTACTTTTGGAAGGGATTTAAACATAGTTTATAAACATGTAGGCCTCATAATTTTCATTAATGCACAAATCCTCAATGGTAAGTTGATTATTTATTTAACTACATTTTTCATGCACTAATGAAATCCACTTTTCTAGGTACTATTAGTTATCAGAAATTACTTTCATGAACTGTTTAAGTCCCTTCACGAACCACCTGATTATTCTTCAAACCATGTAGTGCATATTATTCACAGACCACTAACTTCCATGAACTTCCTCCACCTCCACTTCCATGTTCTTCTTCTGTGTACCATCTTAGAAAACCTCTTAAGTGTAGAACTTCCATGTACTGCTCTCGTGTACCGCTTCTTTGAACCACATATAATTCTATGGAATTTCTTATTTTGGGGACTAATACATTATGAAGACCACTTATTCTCCTTTCTCAGAATCCGCCTCATGAACTGCTTCACCCTTTTCAGATTTCTCCCTCGCAACCCAGTTCTCCTTCACGGACTTGTTTCCTGTGAACCACTTTGGACTTAGCTGAATTCCCAGAACAAAGATGTTTTCTTATGAAAATTTATCTTAGTAATGAATAGATTAACACTCCTTATATAGGAAAATAGAACCAAAAAATCCTCTAATATGAGATTACCCAAATCTTCAATGTGTTATATCCTTCACAGTGAACTATTTCTCCAATAAACCATTCTTCCCTACATGGTTCGTATACTGCAACTCCTCCTACACAGCGACCAAAATCACTATCACATGTTTGCAAAAAATTCCCTTCATGGATTTTCAAATCATCGCCTTGTTTCCTCTAATTACATTACATACCATGTAACAAAAGACTTCAGTGTACCACATGCCTTCTAGAGAACTGTTTCCCGGAAATTTTTATCTTCCTCGAACCACGAGCCTCCCTGCAAACCATTTTACTTCCTCATGCTATTTCTCCCCCGCAAACCATTCTACATACCTCCTTTATAATACTTAAACTATACTCTGTGTTACACATATTTTTCACTCCTATTTAAAAAATCTTCCTTTTCTAAAAACCAAACTCCCTATTTTGAGGAAAACAAATTGTCAAACACTGGGAAATAGCGCCACCTTAAACACCTGCTCCCGAAAACACCAACCATACTCATTCACAATCATATGAATTTATCAACAAAAAACTACACCCAAAACATACAAAAATACACATTGCTTGATTTTTCCACAATAATTTTTACCCTCACACATTCATAATTTAAAATATAATGGACTATTCATTCTGAAATAGGATATTCTCTTGGAAGCAGATTATGTGGATAAATTTATGAATTTAGTATAATTTGTTGTAGATGTATCTTCATATCAGTCCATGAAGGCATGTATTTTTTTGTTATGGTTGAAACATAAAGTGATCTCAAAGATTAATGCGATTTTTATAATGGATTGTATAGTGATAGTCAATAGAGAAATGTTAGTAGAAGGTGATATCATGGGAAACATGGATAGAGGAAGCATATTAATCCCTATGAGAATAGTTGGGAACTCTAATGTTGGAAACAAGTGTATGAGGGACACCAATTTTAAAGGGGTGGTATATCTATGAATCAGACTATGTGATCAGTCAACTTCACTCCTCGACAAAAGAGTAACACGGGATTTTGTGTGTGGTTATTTTGAGAATATGATGAGAGATTGTACGACACCTCCTATAAAATGTCAAAATATCAATAATATGTAAAATATTATAAGATATTATCATTATTCCCAAGGTTAGGGATCTAGATATACATATAATGATTCTAAAGTATGTTTTGATTTTATAAAATTATTTTATTAAAAGAGATATTTTTAGTAGAACTTTGAAAACCATGGTGATTCTAGGAACACCATGAATCCTCAATCTATGAAATCTGTATAGGGTAAAAAAGATCAAATTGAACTGATTAAGAAATTTTTTAGAGTTGAGAATGTGTTCGTCAATGATCAATTGGGAAATATGATGCAGAAAAGTATGATTAATTTTAATTTTACCCCTATGAAATATTTTTTTGATATTGGGGCATCCCATTGATTTAAAAATTCTCATATCATTGAGCTGATAGGTCTTCATTATGAGACGAAATTTTCTATTCTGAAACTCCAAACACATTTGCGACAATGCGAGTGTTGATCCTTTAAATGTATAATGTGTTCAATATTAATCGATGGGACTAAGTTGGTATAGGATTTCACTATGATAGAGATGGATGTACATGACTTGATTCATGGAATAGATCAGATAACACATTTTGGGACCCATATCATTTTTTATGAACAGAATGCGAGTTTCAAATCTTCACATGGTTTTAGGAATATGTGTAGAGGATATTGTAAAGTGGTTAAAAGCATAGCATGAAACTTGGTACCATTAGTTATAACTAGATCATACTAATTGAAATGGGTTTCTTTGGAAGTGGTATATGTGATCGGGAATAGGGTACTTCCAACCATAGTAGACCGGTTCCTTGATATATTCCAAAAATTATAAGGTTTTTCCTCTCAAAAGATAAATAGAGTTTATGATTTGTCTCCTACTAAGGAGAATTCAAATTTTTCTTAGATCTTGTTATATGAAACCAAAATAATTAAACAAATGGAATGAATTTTTAGAAGATTTGGAATGTAAATGGTTCATCAATCCAAGCACCACATTGTGGGAAGCACTGGTTCTCTTGTGGAGAAGGAGGATAGAACTCTTAGTATTTTTGTAGATTATAGTATGCCTAACCAAGTTAGGATAAATAATCAGTATCCTTTTCTACTCACTGGTGATCTATTTGATTAATTGAGGGGAGCCCATTGGTTCTATAAAATTAACTAATGTTCGAGATATCAATAACCACTTGTTCGGAAGGAGGATATTATGAACACGTCTTTTAGAAGTATATATATCCATTACGAGTTTATTTTCATGACTTTGGGTCTCAATAATTCACCAGCCATATTTATAGATGTGATGAATCATATATTCAAAAGATGTATATATCCTATTATGGTAGAGTTTTTTAATGATATACTAGTGAGTTCCAGGACAAAGGGGGATCTTTAGAAACACATAGCTATACTGTTGTGTATATTTTTAGAGTATTATCTACATTCCAATTTATCAAAGAGTGATTTATTGTTACATGAGGTATTTTTACATGGCCTTCTCATTTCTGACAAAAGAATTTCTATATACCCTAAAAATATAGAAGTTATGGTATCTTAGAAACTGATTAAGAATGAATTTGAGATGCATAAGTTACTTGTTTATAGGGGAAAATATAGAATTTTTTTACAATAATTTGTATTCCTAGAATCATTAATGAAATATTTAATGAGGCAAGGCCTTAATTACTATTAGAATGAGAAATGATGAAAATCCTTTCTTGAGATTAAGGCTAGACATACATCTACAGGCATCCATTCATTTCCAGATTCTCGAAAGGGATATACAGTTTATTTTAATTCATCAGGATCTAGATTTGGATGTGCTCTCATGCAGCAAAATCAGGTTTCAGTTTTTGGTTCATTTACGTTACGGTTGAATAAGAAGAACAACCCAACACAAGATTTGGAATTAGCTTCTATAGTCCATTCTTTGAATACCTATATAAATTAATTTTTTTGTGATAAAATTATGGTGTTTACATATCATAAGCATTGGAATAATATTTTCTCACAATGTGATTTGAATATATTCCAAAGAAGATGCTTAAAATACCATCAAATGTTCTATTTCATCTAGATTTATACACTGTGTAGAAGGAATTTGGTTGTAGATTAATTAAATTGGATGTCGTATAATCAGTTGGCTAATGATTCTTCGGGTTAGTGGTTGTTGATGTGAGTTATTATAGACATTCACCTAGATTGTACCTCCTAGGGATATATTACTGTTTTATTCCCAATTTTTTTTGTTCTTAATTTGGTTTAGTATGTGAAGGAGGCATAGATATCTGATTATGAATGTGATTCTTTAATTTCAAAACTCAATTTTGGTGAGACCATTGAAGGTTGGAAGATGGTTGGGATTTTGGTATTCAGGTTTAGAGATTAGATCATGGAACCGTTGGTTTTTCAAGAAGAAATTATTAATGATTACCACCATTCAAAAAAAATTCATTCAGGCATTCAAAAGATGTAGAATGTTATGAAATCGGAATTCTAGTAGGTTTTCATGGAAATGGTAGTGGATGATTATGATTTAATATTCCTCACATTTCGTAATATTAAGGTGGAACATCAATGAACAATGGTCATGTAACAATTATTACCAATTTGAGTTTGGAATGCATAGAAAATAGTTATTTATTTTTTCACATGTTTACTATAGATGATTAGTAAAAAATATTCCTTGTGAATATTTTTTGATTGTCACACTAATTCATTTCATTTTATCTCTACTCATTAACCTCATATTATTGATGAATTATCCCAAATATATATCCAAAAATTTGTAAACATTAACGGTGTTCCAACCTCAATTTTATCGGAGAGATACATTAGGTTTACTTCATGTCTTTGGAATTCCTTATAGAAATCACATGGGAATCAGTTGATTATGATCATGGTGTATCATACTTAAATGGATGTAAAATATTAATGGATGATAAAAAAATTGGAATACATGATTTGGGCTTGTGTAATGGATATTTTTGTCTTGTGGGAGGAGCACATAATTTAATTGGATTTCACATATAGTAATTGTAATCTATCCTCAATACACATGGCTCCCTTTTTATAAATTTATGGTAGTTCTTTTCTTTATCCAAAATTTTGGGTGTAAATAGATGAAACATCACTAGTTGGAAATATCCTTGATCATGCGACAATGAGAAATATTTAGTTTATTTTGAAGAGAATGGAGACAGATCATAGTCATTTGAAAATTTTATGTGGATCATCATAGATAATCATTGCCATTTTTTTGAGTGATCATGTGTTTATGATAATATATCACAGGATTGGGAATCGTAATTTTGGTAAGAATGAAATGTTATCTTCTTGATACCTATACCCTTTTGAGATACAAGAACAAGTTGGTTCGATGGAATATTGGTTGTATTTTCCACCAAGGTTTAGTTAAGTACATAATTCATTTTAAGTTATCTCAATTGAATAAGTATGAGACTGATCATCACCATGTGATTTTATGGGATCATGTTGGCCTATAAAATAATGATATATTGTTTCATGTTTCATTGATAATTTTGTATTTTCAAGAGAAATTCTATAATTAAAAAACAATTTAGTGAATGTTTTATAGAAACATGGTCAGATTTAGGAATAAATGTTGCATCATTAAAAGAATATGATGAAGTAATGACCTAAATACTTCCAGGACAACTCTATTTTTCTACTTTCGTGGGATGGAAATACCAATTATGGGGAGATTTAGCACACCATATTTTATTTAAATAATCCTTTAAAAACAAATTTTTATTATATATAATGGTAGGGTTATTATATTCAAGGTTCATATGATTTTCTTAATGTTTTGGAGAATTTTCAATAGATTTATAGTTTAACCACAGTTAGAAGAAACCATGCAACATCTCTTGAAAACCACCCAGGGAAAGATAGTGGGTACTGATTTAGTACACTATTGGAACACAGTTTTTCCAAACTATTAAAATTTCTATGAGAAAAAATAAAATTCGATATAGATGAAAAAAATGGTTGAAACATTGTTTTTTGAAGTGTGTGGGTCAAATGTTTGAGGTGTTGTCTTACGATGTAGTATCCTCATGGTTGGTGCATGGTATACAATACCATGTAGCCTAACCATGTGATGTATATTTATCCCTCCAAAATTATTGAATATAATTTATTTGATTCCATTAAGACTCTCTTTTATACTAATTCTATCATATCTGAAAATATTTTTCCTCCCAAGACTTGATAGGTGATTACCTTTGATTCAGGAGCATGTTTTTGGTTATTCAAAGCCTGTTGTAGATCTATATTTTCTAGTAAGTCTATGTTATGGGTCTTTTATCATGTATCTCTTCACATTATCATTCCTAGAAACATATAAATAATACACTAGAGATAGATCCATGTTCCATGATGGGGATTGTGTTGTTTTATAGACGAATCTATATAAGGAGAGGTTGTTAGTGATTAAATATAGAGAATTTTTGTGTAGTTATTCATTTTCTACAACCATTATGAGGTATTTGGATTTTCTCTATACTTTAGTTAATTAGAATATGATATCTGATCAATAAATGAATATTTCTCTTGAAAGAATTGTTAAATCCTTCGGTGATTCATATTGGAAACACCTTTAGTGATGATTTTTTTAGAAAATGTGGAAGTTGGATGATTTTGTTCAAAATGTTCATGAAGGGTAATTTTAAAATGAATAATTTAAAATATTGGATTTTATTTGGATATTGGAAAATTACAGTTTAAATTTATTAAATAATGTTTGGTTAATTTTAATTGGATTGGCATGGATTGTTCGCATACATGGGTGGCGTGTGTTCATGTTTTTCACATGACCCAAAATAATTGGTGTGTACCATTGGGGTACAAGAGACAAGACCCTAAATAACGGTTGGGTGACATTAGGGAACAAGGGGATTAAATACTTAGTGATGATGTGCTGGATGGACAATAGACCTCTCTTTAGTATGTAATTGTTACCCGGGTAAGCATGTGCGGGTGTGTGTGGAATCAGTGAATGGATATGAAAAATGGGTTTTACAAAATGTTTTAAAGGATTGTTTTTATTTCCTTTATTGAAATACTATTTTTTATTTGCAATAAAGTATTTTTCATTGTTTGATACTATTTTATATAAAAGTTTTAACATGTTTATTCCTAGTGGGATGAGTTGGGAAGTCATTGGGGACATCTTACTATGTTTAGACTCACTCCTGGTTGGGAACTATTTGTGAATTTGTAGATGACATATATCAAGACACCAGTAAAGAAATTTTATCTTAGTTCTTTAGTAATTATTCTAGATACCTTAGCTGTGTCTTATAAATCTATATCATGGAGTAGTTTGGGAGTTGTTATTTGATATCTTTGTTGTCTTGAGGGCTTGTTTTAATTTGATTCCATTGGTTACGAAACATGTTTTTCACTTTTACTTTGATATGGGTGTTGGTTTGGTTATGATTGATTTTTATTTATTCTAATTTTACATCATATATAGGTGTGTTTTATTTTTGTATTGATTTTTAGATGATTATCATTAAAAGGGAAAATCTTCCCCCAATTGTTTATGAATCCCTTGGTATTTATTTCCAGCCTTTGTTTCCATATGGATTTACCCTAAGGATAATTATACCCACCACCTCTTCCAAATATAATGAGTGAGGAGATGGATGTTACAAAAATCTTCTCCCTTTCGTTACATCCCAAAATGTGAAATATCTTATGTATGGAACATAATCAGGGATTAACTAAAAATGGAATTGTGGTTCTACAAAATTATGGTGGTTGTTTTCTCGTTAGAATAATTATCATTGTTACATTGAATTTTAAATTAGTATATTTCTATATATGTGCAAGGTTATTGGTCATAACTTGATTCATCTACCCCTTAATAGTTATATTTTGATCAATTGTAGTGTCATATCTATCTATAGATTTAGTTTCATTATCTTTCTCGAGATGGAAAATAATATATAGATTATGAACATTTATAAAGTTTTCATTCCCCCCACATGGTATCATTTAAAAACAATGGAATAAACTACATTAAATAAAACAATTATGAATGATAATGTATAATTTTAAAAGGATTAGAATAACATAACATAAATTTACAATTAATGTATAAACATATTTAGATTAATAAACATAAATTCATTGGGAATATTATAAAATCATTAAAATATTTTCTAATATTTCATAATTTCCTATAATTAAAATTTTAACTAACCCATGAAAATCTATAGGGAATTTCAAACCGTGTGTGTGATAAGGGCACAGACACCCTGCACAAAAATGATGGATGGGATATACTCGACCAACTCTTTCAAATGTTATTAAACCTATATGAGTCATTTCCAAAACCACTTCCACTTGTAGTATCTATAAATAGATTCATTTCTTTAAAAACAACACATTCTCTACCATATGATAACATTACGATGATACCATATACATAAGCATATCAGGAATTTCAATCCTAGGGTTATTCTCCCAAATCCATGTTTTCCTAAATCATGCTTTCTAGGAATCTACTAAACATCATTTTATACTAAATATAATGACCCAAACCCTCATAGTCCAATTAAAGTGATTATGTTATTACATTGGAACTATATTAATGTGATCACTTAAAAAAGGATAGAATAGTTTATTAGTCCTATAAAATAGTATATTTATATATACTTAAATATTACATTATAATTCAAGATATGATATAAAACACAATATTTTTTGATAAAATAATTATTACATCAATAATACCTTTATATATCAATCATAATACACTTGTTGATATCCTGGGTAAAGGAAACCCAAGAAAGGGGCGAGCTCAGATTATCAGAATGGGTTTGCATATAGGAGAAGACAATATGAAGTAAAAAGGAATAGATGATATGGTTGGAATAAATGATTATACAAAAATTACATATAAATAATCACATGATATTGAAAATTATACAAGGATATTATAAATATTCCAATAATTAAATGGACATAAATATATGATTTTATAATGACGGAATGCATATGGTCGGTTATCTAAAACATATTGTCGAGGAATTGTTCCAAGAAATATATATGAATGGTTAAGGAATTAGTGAAATAACAAACATGTTTTGTCTTATAATACCTTCTGATACGTCGAGGGGATATTTAATTCAAGGCCCCACCCAACAATTAGTAAGTCCAATTCATTAATATTATAAATATACAATACAACATAAATAATATTCCTAAAAATAATATGAAATTTTATATTTGAATAAGAATTATATAGAATATATATACATACCCTAGTAAAACTAATCAAAAATGATCGAGGGAAATAATTTTGTTTGTACTATTATATAAAATTAATAAAAAAGTGTATGAATTGGTAAAGGATGGAGGCATAAACCAAACAATTATCAAAATAACACTTGAAAATTAATTGTGGAAAATACCCCCTCACGTTGGAATCAATTATTTAAAAAAAATAAAATTTCAAAAATATTTAGGAATACATTTTCATAAAAAAGAATATTTGAAAATATAAATCTAATATTTAATGTATTAAGAAGTCATGACAATGGGGAATTATATCCATTCCATATATATGAAAACAAATATTCCATTTACCTTTATTTATGAAAAGTGAAAAATAACTCATTTGGAAAATGATAAGAATATACCTTTATATATTTTTATAAATTTAAAACATGGGTAAATATTTTATTAATTAACAATTTTAGAAAAAAAAATATTCATTATAATTGTTTAAGTTATCTATTTCCATGGAAGGAAAATATTTTTGACCGTGTAAAGAATGAAATTTTATCTTCCTTAAAAATATTATTTTACTGTCATGAGTACATAATGATATTAAAATGAAACGAAAATTTGTAATTTGTAGAAATAACCACAATAGAATAAAATTGATTTTTTTTAACATATAATGATCAAATAATCATCTCAATTGAATAAATTATCATTATTAATGATGATATTGTGAAATAAACACTTTCTATAGGTCCAATATCCATTGTGTGTGTATGAAAAACCTATATACCCAATACATATTTGTTATAGATCTATTCTAGAACCATAATAATATATATCATACCATATATTATTTACATATACTATTTTATCACACATTAATTAACTATTATTTATGGAAATCACTATTCCTTGTGATAACTACTATGTTGTACATGTATGCTTTGGTTTGTTAGTTTTGGTAATTATTCATTGATTATAATTCCATGATCTCCAAAATTTTAATCATCATATAAATATAAAATATATATATGTGTTTGTGTGTGTAAATGTATATATAAATTTAAATTATCAAATAAATGTAGTGAATGAAAAATGATTTACACTATTTTTGTAGATTGTAGGTCGTACGTACATACGTACATCCGCTATTTTCACTTTTGGATAGATGAAATAAAATAATGGTAAAAATTAATTAAATAGTAAAGAACCATTTTTATATAATATATATCTAATTTATTTTTATTAAATATACCCTTTAAAGTCATTCATGTGATGTGAAACTGATAAATAATCACATCGTTCCATGGGGGAGGCAATCCATGTGTACACACGAATGATGTTATCTATTATCATTGGAGGGGTATGAAATAAGGTAGATATGATATGATTATACTATAAGAATAATTATTTCATAAATATAAAATAGATATATCAAACCCATCATAATAACCATTGAAGAATGATGGTTTTGGATAATTAAATTACATTGGTACGTGGTGGTGGTGGTACACACAAACACACAAGCAATACTTTCACATCCCATTTGATAGGAAAGAGTGTGGATGATGGTGGTTTCATAATCATAACAACATTTAATTATATTTATAATACTAATTCTATAATATTATGATAAATACCATAGATTTACAGGAGGTTAATGAATAATTTTAAATAAAAGTGATTAGTTATAGTGATTACATCTTATTTAAAAAAATCCTTTAGATATACTCTTAAGGACACAGAGGATGATATTAATAAAATACTATAACATCTAGAAAGAGTATAAGGTTGTAAGGGAGGTATTTGGGTTGGGTTTGGTAGGGTTATATGGCTCCCAGTGGGGTAAATAAAAGAGATAAGGGCTATCCTTTTAAAAGGAAGTGAAAGGATACACTTGGAATTACAAATAAGAATAAAAGTATAACAATGTAATTCTCAATAAAAATGTTTAAAATTGGAAAATTGTTAAAATTAAAGGAGTATAAGTTAATTATCATATCATCCAATGATTTTTTACCTTGGTTTTTTGGTTAATTTAGACCTTATTATCGAGTTTAGCACCTTGGATAACCAATTTTAATCATAACTATGTTAATGACTTTTTAATATTAAAGGGTAAAATTTTTATTTATATGGTAACAATTGGATCATAAATGACCATTGGATGAATTCTATGACCACTAATTTTCCTAATATTATAAATCTATTTTTATGATTTTCATATAATTTAATAAACAATTTTTATCATAAAATAATATTAGTGTAATTTTAATAATTATTCACATAATTTGAATTTGAAAAAAACACGAAAATAATGTAATCTGAATATAAACCATTATAAAATCTATAATATTTAATATTTACCTACCAATTTAATGTAAAATAATAAATCAACAAAATTTTATTACACATAATATTTATAAAATCGTTTATTTTATTATCCTATTAATTGAATAAATTCTATAACGTCACTGCGTAAGAATTTAAGGTAAATATATAATAACTAAAAATATATAAATTAATATAATAAAAAAATTTAATTCACCTTTTAGATAAATTTATAGAACCAATATTAAAATTTTATAATCCTTTTTTAAATATTTTAGATACATAAATTTATGAAAGTGACATTAGTATTTATTCATTCCTTCAATTAATATTAAGTTAATTATTTAAGAAAAATGGAACCAAGTGTCCATATATTTAATATTTTGATGTGAATTTATGAATAAATCTCATATAATAGTATAAGATAATTTATTATGTTGATTTTGAGACTTTATCTCATGGTTTAAACTATCGTTTACCCATTTGAACCATAGCGGGGTGAAAACTATTTACCCAGGTCACAATTTATAATGACCAAAAGTAAATGAGACATATTTACAAACTGTGGTCCTTTTCATTAAAAATATAGAATCCATTTTTTCAAATTCAATTCATGTATGTGGCTGAATTTATGTTATAATTAAACGTGTGAAATGTGCTTAAAAGAGATTTTCCGAAGAAATGTCTTTTAAGTAAAAAATATTTTATACTAATTTCAATTATCATTTTGATTCCAATAACAATTATTAGACTTGAATAATTTAATAAAACAAATTAAATTTAAACTATAATAAAAAATATAATGAAACTTAGTATGTTCTTGAAATTAAAACACAGTTTTCAATAAAAATTAGAATCTTTCACAATTGATCAAAAAAAAAATTTTCTGAAAATCATAAAAATCGTGACATGATATTTTTCATAAAATGATCTCAAAAATTATATCTTTCTTATCAAATAAAATTTATAAATAAGGAATAATTTAATTAAAATATTTTCTCACAATAAGATATAAAACCATTTTTGAGGAAAATGTTTCTTAATGTAGATAAGGACTTTACTAAACAATATTTTACAAAATGTGGTTATTACTATTCATACTGCAAAATTAAGGGTTAGGTTATATTTTTATATCATATTATTGTTCATTTATATCTTGGGTAGTGTTTATCACAATATATTGAAGGAATTAAATTTATTCGAAGAGAAATATATTATAATATCATTCTATGTTACAACATAACGAAAAATATATGTGTCATGCTCCACTGGAAATGAATTTTCTATACACGACATGTCAAATTTCCATAAATGAATATCATTTTTAGAATAATGTAGGAAATAATAAATTTTTAATTTAATATCTAGAATAACACACTAAAATTACTTAGGGTATTCTTGTTGGTAAACCCTATCACATGGTATGTACTCTAGTTCTACACCATTTGGTTGGATATAAATACTAGATTAATATTTAATCCATGTAATAAATTTTAATGATTAAATTTTTTCATGGTTTGTACTGTTTGCGAATGAGTACGTTAACAAAACATGTAAATCTAGCCCCAAATCATACACTCTCATATGAAGTAGAAAAACTTACATACCTAGGGACACAACATGACTTTTGTGAAGTTATTTAGGGGTTCCATGATTTATATGCTAGCTATATTCCACGTAATCTCTTCTACAACATGTTGTTCAACTATTAATTAATACTAAACATCTACTAAATACATTTCACTTACTTTTTTCACATTACATCCTCATTTATCATGGTGTCAGATCATGTTGGGTTATATCGAATTTATGCTAGCTACAAATTATGGAACCCTTAAAACCACATTCCATATACACTTTAAATACATGAATTATAATGATACTTTATACTATTTTGTGTCATAATATTTTGTGATTACTCCAATTCATTATAGTGTAGTGATGGGTACACAATTTGTACTTTTTTATTACACACTATGCATCAGTGTTATAAGGAAAAAATCATCAACACCACTATATGGAGAGACAAACAAATTATTCATCAGTTTTTAACCAATTAATGGATAATTAAAAGTTATGGATTTAATTATCATAACATTTAAATTAAATAATGATAATATGAAAATTTAAAACTCACAAAAAATTCATAACCCGATCAATGAAAAATACATATTTCTAAATTAGTATATACCTTCTCCAATACAACATGATGGTCTTGATCATAGTTGAAGTAGTCTATATTATGCCTAATAATTTTTTATCATGCATTTATTTAGATGAATCCACATAACTGGATGAATAGTAACATCAAAATCCTTAATTATTGGATCTTACACATGTAATTCATAATTAATTTTTATACAAAATAATTGTACTTGAAATTCAATCTTCTTTATTGAATCAGTCAACCACTCTCATTGTTCAATAGTTTCATCAATGGATTTATGTTTTAAATCCCTCTATAATTGTCCACACATTCTCCAAGGACCAAAAAAATTAGTATTATATTCATGGATTGCTACCATGTTTTTTAACTACTTGTTTTATTTTATATTAATTGTAGAAAGAATCAATTCTGAACATGAAGGACTCTTCTATTTATCTCAAATTCCTGAGAGGTAGGTATAGGAAGATCTATCTCCATTCTCAATATAATTATAGAGATAATTCTCTCTAGGTTTGATATAATTATCTACATAAAAATGTTGTTCAACACAAATAATATTTCCCTATAAATGTTATAATTGAGATTAAATATATAGTTCAGCGAATAAAGTATGTAAAAATCTATTAAACAACTTATTAATTGCAATACATCCACACATCGAAAAATTATTGTGAAGATAATATTATTATTATTAATTTGATGTCTGAAAAAATAATGGATAATAAAAATACTATTCCATAAATAATTTAATTAATATTTATTTTAATTATATAAACTATATCATTCACACCAGACCCTTATCCCAGTTTTTCGAATATTATTGTTATTTATCAAACAATGAATAATTATTATTGAGATAAATAAATAAAAATCACTACATTGGACATTTAGTAAATAAATAAATTTCATATTCAGTAACTGGGGAATAAATATTTTTTTAATATTTTACCAACATATGTATTCTTCTGAATAATTTGTTACTAAATATATTCATTCAGGATAACCTGAATAAATAATATTCATAAAAATTTAAGAATAATATTTATTTTTATATAAAATTAAATAATAATTTAATTGTAGTTTTGGATACTATTATTGTGTGACCCAATAGGCATATTTCTAAGTTGAATTAGTCTAGCTATCCTATATGCCAATATTAGTGCCTATAAACTTTTGAAGGAACCCAGAGAGAAAAATGATAATTTTTTTAATGAAGAAAACCTCATATGAATTCTCATTATGTAATATAATCTTTTTTTAATATCTCATCATGAATTATGCATCACTTGTGTCATTAACCAATATACCTCATATTTCATTCTTAAAATTTCAAGAAATAATTTTCTTGATACAACTACTATGGATATGGATTTAATCAGAGAATTCCATTCTAATCAATTGTCCAAGAATATCTACTTACACTAAATAGTAAGAGATATATCCTTTTCTTGAATTTTTCATTAATTTTAAATTAATTGTGAATAACACAACGTATAGCACCTCACTGAAGTCATTTGTTGGGATTGTTTTTAGTAATATGTATTACTAAATAGAACATGATATCAATTAATAATAATTTTAAATCAATTAACTAATACACATGCCCATATATAGGAATATATAATGATACATACTATATGTGGAATTATAAAGAGCAGTTTTGTTATTATAACCTCATGTCACGGATATTACCATGTTTGAAATTTATGAGAACAAGGCTTTATGTATTATGAGACTTAAACACTTTCTAACCAGTGTCATCTATTTCTTGTTAGATTGATTTCATTCTACCGAAAAACATTTACATAATAATATAATCATATAACTTTAAGTTTCTCATCATAACAGAAATGACCATGACCTTTTTTGAGATAGGTATTCTAATAATATTATCACAATAATGTTTTATAGAGTAAATCACATCATGTGAAAATATTTTCAATAATATTCAATGTTGTGAGTAAAAAAGTAATTTAATGTATAATTCATTTCATTATAGGGAACTCATTATGACAATGTATACCACCAGTTTAACTCTGGTGGGATACTAGGATTTTTGGTGAACCCCCATCAGTCCCTTGGATATAGACATAATATCTATTAATTGAGCCACTATAAGTATGGTGGAATATCTTTGATATTCTAATTGTAAATCAGGTCCCGAGAAAATTTCTTATCCTTTTCCTAGTTTCTTAGAACTCAATCTTGAGACACCTCCTAACATTTCCATGACAATAATAAATCTAAATAAAGATGGTTTTTCTGGTTTAAAATAAAAATCATACCTCTTAATATTAGTGGTGTTACAACTTCACCTCTTTATGGCTTCCCAACTCTATGATGTGTACAAGTCCTTCCCAGAAAAAATCATTGACCTAAATGCCTTCAAATCAGCATATCACGTCCAATTCTCAACATGGATACTCCAGTTCATCCTTTAAATGTTTATTATGGGTACCGTCTTACCATGAACAATTTTCCCACATTGGATAGCTATATAAACATGTCACTCATTGAATGATTTTTTTGGATCCAACATAACTTCATCAACATAGATCACAAGAAAATGTTGATTTTAATTTTTTTGAAACTTAGATAGAAATTATATACTGTGTATAAAATTCAATCATTAATAAAAAACTAGTTGGCATTTCATATTAATAATCCCACAAAAACCTATAAAGGAACCATTAAATAAGGGGAAACTTCTTATATCTACAAATAAACTTGTGATCCAATCGATGTAACACTCATAATAATACTCATTTTATAACCTAATACTCTATATTATGTCATATCTAACCAAAATAAAATAACATATTATAGTGATTATTTCTAGCCAATTTTTTATTATCAATATATAGTCATATATCTCTTAAGTCAAAAAAAACTAATCAATACAAGACTCTCCAACATCTAGTTAGGATTGAGGTGATTATAATGTCATTCCATATAAGTCATCAAAAGTTATATTATATCAAATAATTTATATTATATAAAAACCCAACATGCATGATATCAATCATCAAATAATTAGCAAAATCAAGAACACACACTCAAAGAATATCCTTTAATACTATGATACAATTATTAAACTTCCTATTCTCAAATGAAACATGGTGTCGAATTCCTTTTTCAATGACTGTTAGATGTTCTATATACAATGAAAATCATGATCATACATGATATTCTTATTCATATCATGTATATAAACTATCCCTCATATGTACATATGAATTATCATTTCAAACGATTGATTTTTTGAAATCGACATGAAATATGTGAACTTTTTGAGTTAGTATATAACCAAACATACCACTCCATTTAAAATGGTAAACCATAAAAATCACACAATTAAATCAATAATAATATCATCCCACTTATACTCAAGAATATGTGAGTGATATAGAAGGATAAATGGTGTTTGGTTCTCCTCCTTCACATTTTTTTGGTGATTCATCATTATAAGAAACCTGTTATGTCATTTTTTTATAAAGTTCCACCAATACAACTTATATATTTCATGATACATATTTGTATCACTAGGGTGGAAAACCCATCTCATGATATATGAGTCCCTCATCATCTCCTTGCACATTCTCACAGATACCATAACATGACCTTGAATATAAATTATCATTTCCTTGTTTTAGGTCCAATTAGGATTTAAAAGCAATAATTTTTATATTAATTGAATAATATTTTTGATAAAAAATTTTGAAATTTATATAAATATAGTGTTTCATAAAATAAATATGAAAAAAAATAAAATCTAATAATGAATTATTTCATTAATTAAATGTTTTATATATACATATATATATAGTAGTGAAAGATTAATATATTACAATGGGTAAATAAATAGTGAAATATTTAAATTAAGATAACATATTTTTGTTCATCAAGATAATCTCCATGAAATATCACTCATGAAAGATATTTTAGATATACGAAAACAAATTAATAATTGAATCATCATTTTGTGAAATGAAATATTTAAATCCTTGATGGGAATTGTGATGAATATAGAATAATGGAATTAAGTGGGGTTTATTGAAGGTAATATGACGATTGGAATAATAAAATGGTAGTAAAAAATATTAATATTTCCATTATGAAGAAAAACAAGATATTGTGAATATAAAATTAACAATAAATTATTATTATTTATTCTAAATAATATTTACTATGAGTAATTAAAGAAAAAATTAATATCTTAATTTTATAGAAAATGTTATCATAAAAAATGAAATAAATTATAAGCATGTTTTTTAATAAACTATATTTTAATTTATTTCATAATAATCATATTTTCAAAATTAATATTGGAAATTATCTATGATATAATATTATATAGAAAATAGTAATTTCATTTTTTAAATCTTTAAATTATATTTTCTAACATTAATGTTTTGATAAATTTATTAAAAAATAATAATTTTTAAATATTTAATGAAAAAACATTTTTCAAGTAACCATTTAATTTCAGATAATGTAATTTGTAATTTAATAATGTCTTAATAAATTATAGAAAATGATGATCGAAGAAAAAAATTTATAATAAGATAAATATACCATGAAATTCATATTCCAAAAAATAATTATTTTCCAATGCCAATAAATATAAAGTATTCCTAGGAATTGTTTCCCCATTTTTCCATTATCCTTTTAAAAAATATTTTGAATTTGGTTTATAAAGGGTTTTAAAGTCTTAAAAACATATTTTTGGTGTAATATAATTTATAATGTAAAAAATTCAATATTATGAGGTTTTTATTACAAATTATTTTTTATTTTACATTTTATCCTGAAAACACCTCCCCTCAATTTTAAAAACACGCTCTCCCTCCCATTTGAAAAAAAATTCCTCTTACAATTCACAATGATATAACAATTGGGACATATAATTTTCATACATAAATATCACATATTATTAGATGAATATTTAAAACATAACATTATGATCTATGTTAGAACCATAAAAAATTAGTTTCTTTGGAAAAATGGATACCTAAAAATGGGTCATTAAATATCTACATCGGCTCACACAATGTTATTAATAACTTGAATCCTTCTTATAAACATCACTTACCATTTTCTTCATATAATACGGAATAGAAAACATAATAAAGGGTGGGTTTCAATTCCTAGTAGTGGAAAATGAGTGAACTATCACTAATCCCACAAATAGAACCTGAGGTTGATGGGTATGAGGAAATTATATTAACATTTGGAAATAATTAAACTCAATTAATATAATATAAACATGTGTCAAGAAATAAATCAAGAAATTTCATAAGATAAGTATCAAAAGGGGATTAAATAGAATGATTTGTAAGAATATAACATTGGGATAACATTATATAATAAATTTGTGGTATAAAGTGTGAAAAAATAATAATTATATAAGTCATATGTAATGCTACCCATAAATAAATTTATAACATGTTAGTCTTGGAATAACCTATATTATACCTATTTTAAGAATTGGATATCCTCCCAATTTCCCTCTTTTCCACCTGGGATAACCCCATGTGTTCCATTTTTGGGGCATGGGATGACTTCCTATGTAACATTTGGTAATATAAAATAGTAACCATTACCTAATAATTTTTAGTGATATAATATTAAATTCCCTCATATCACATAATCATTTATCGATTCAAATGTATTCCATAATATCACAAAAGAATTAATCATTAACCCATGGAAAAGAAATGGGATTCATCAATATTTCTTTATCATTAATATTGATCATATATAAAAATAATAATGACGGTATCATTGGATAATATTCTCCTAAATCAAATATTACATCCTAGGATTTCATCAAAGATGAAAATTAGTTTTTCAATGATCTATGAAGAATTTTATGATGAAAATACCGTATTCCATTTTAAATAACATATTTAAAATATAATAATTTCGCAAATATTAAGGCCAAAATAATTTGAAATAACATTTGAAACATATATAGTATTATTCATTTCATTGAGTTTTCATGATGGTGGGAACATCATTTAATCTCATATACCTTAAAACTAATATTTCTTTCACATATTTAGTAAAAAAGAATATTTTCCATTTTAGAAAAATAAAAGAAGATTCATTTTAAAAAAATTAATAATTAAAACATGAGTAAAAATAAATTTAAAAAAACATAGGCTAATAGTGAAGACGTTATTGAAAACATTTTTAGAAAACATGCATTTGGGAAAAAATAATTTTGACCAAAAAGATAAATAAAGTCGATTTTGGATTAAAATGTTTATTTGGTGTCCTGAGTCCATAAAGTGAGTTAAATGAATTGAAAACATGTAATATCCAAAAAAATAACTGGAGTAGAATAAAATTTATCAGATACATATGTTATGAGTTTTCATCATCAGATGCATGAACATAAAAAAATCATAATAAACAATTAGACTGTAACCTAAATCCCTTACCATGAGGTCAACTAGATTTTCAATTGATTTATCATCATATATAATAAATTATAATACTTATATTTATTTAATTTTTTCATACACATACTAATAATATCATATATTATCAAATTAAAACAATTTTATACCCATTAATTAAGAATTCCTTATTAAAATCAATGTTTATGTGTGTCAACTATTTCATTTCTGATAGAGAATTTCGGTTTGTATTTATAGTCCATATTACTGATCATGAATCCTTGATCTCAAAAATTTTATTTATTATATAAATATATTATAAATTAATTGCATAAATATTTATGATCATTAATAAATGCTAGAGATATGGAAGTGAAATATAATGTTAAAGGGGATGGTAGATTGTATAAATGAATGAAGTTGTTTTAACTTTTCAATGGATGGATGGAGAGAAAGATAAATAATAATTCACCCATCTTGAATCATTATTATATCATACATATCAAATATATTCATTAAATATAACCTTATTAACATCAATTTATTGTGAACATTATAAACTAATCACATATCTTTATAGAGGTGGTAGGACACCCATACACATGAGAGGTGTTAACATTTTCTAATATACTATATGGTAAGAAGTTTGATATGATATTATATTACCAAAAGAATAATTATTTGATAAATATTTGGTATAATCATTAAATGAATCATAGTACCCATCTAAAAATATGGGTAAGAAAATTAATTTTATCAGTACATGGATATGGTAGTCCACATGTACACACGAGTGACACTTTCACTTCCCATTTGATATAATAGAGGGTGGAGAATGGAAATTAAAAAAATCATAATAACATTTTATAAAATTGATTATAATATTTTTATTAATTTATTATGTATACCATATATTCATAGGCGGTGGGATAAGAAATAAATTAAAAGTGTTCAGGTAATAAGATTTCCTCTTATTTGGTATGCCTTCTTTAGATCACTTATTTAAGATTCTTGGAATGGTATTTAAAGAATATCAAACATATAATTTTTTAATAAGGATATTTTTATGTGAATTGGAATGTTTTTTCAGAAAGATGGTTAAATGTGGTGTAATAAAAAGAGTGAAGGTGTGTCAATTTATAAGGGAGGGAAATCACACACATAGAAATACTAAAAATATTAAATTATCAACAATAAACATAAAAATATATTGAAATTTCCTAAAAAGATTGTAAAATAGAAATTCTATAATAAAAAATGAATTTTATATAGATTTTGGTTTAATTTTATATATTATGGTTTCTTTTAACAAATTTCTTAACAAATTTTATTCTTAAAAGTGATACAAAATTTTGTAATTTTAGTATGTTATAATTTTTTTAATAACATATTTTTTTTTCATAAATGAAGAATAGATGAATCATTAGGCCATTTATCATCCTAATTATCCTATTTACTATTTTATGAGTTTTAAATATTTTTTTTTTCAAAAAATATTATAAATTTCTTTTTGAGAGATATTCACATAATTTGACTTTGAAAATTACATTATAGAAATTAATTTCAAATATAAACGTTTTACAAATCAATAATATGTTATATTAACCTATAAATATATGGGAAACTATAAACCTACCACAAAATATCATTTTTAGTAATTTTTCACATTTATATGATTTATTTATAGCTTGAACAAGCACGATGTCACAGTTGTGTAAGAATTTAAGGTAATTGTATCATCACTAAAACATAAAATTAAATCACTAAGAAAAAAATAATATTTTTTTTAAATAAACATTTATAACTAAATTTACTACCTTTTTCCTTTTAGAATAATTTTAGAGACTTTCAATTCAATAGAGATACATTTTGTATTATTCATTATTTAAGTAATATAAATTTCATTATAAAGTTAAAATAGAAAAAAACATTCCATATATTTAAATTTGGGTTATCTGTAGTGTAATTTAATTCTATAAAATAAAATTTAGTTATTTTTTGGGTTCATTTTGAGATCTTATCTCACGGATTTTATTGGTTTTACCTATTTTACCCTAACCATGATGACAAATATTTACTATAGTTTCTATTCATAATGAACAAAATTGAAAGTTATGTATTTAAAAAACTTGATCCTCTTAATTTCAAATATTGTATCCAATTTTTATGATTCAATCTATACCTGATTCATAAAACTAGTTTAATATAAATGTGTAAAATAATATTTGGTAAAGTGTGTTTTTATACATAAAAAATAAATATATAATTATCATGAAAATTGCAGCTTAAAATTGAATAAATTATATTATTATAAATAAAATGAATCATATATCCATTTATGGAAACATGACAAAAAATTTGGGACCTTAAGTTTTTTAGATTAATGAAAGGAAATGATGGTATTTGAAAAAAAACAATATTCCCTGAAAAATCATTTAGTTTGAAAAAATCACAATGTTTCACCGAGTTATCATTTTTATATGTTGATTTTAAAAATAATTTTTATATTTTCAGAAAACTTTTCTAAAATTGGATAAAATTAATTTTATTATTTTCTCAGAAAAATAAATAAATCCCATATTTTTTAATAAATAGAATATAAATATTTTAATAAAAATCGACTTCAATATATTTAATTTATCATAAAAAGTTTTATATAGTTATCAATTGATGGTACATACAATTCACTAAGACAATTTGACATCTAGGTTATAATGTTATACTATAATTTGTTACATTTAGAATCATTGTTTAATGTATCATATTCTGTAACTAAAATATAATTAATTTGAAGTCAAATATATCCGAAAATATAAGGGTTCTACATTCTACCCCCATAAAATAAATTTGTCCATAAAAATTTACTCTCTTTGATAAAAATAAATTATGATATCTCTATTTCATCAAATCCTTAGATCCATGTGTATCTTCATTGAATTTATGATTCATCGATGGGATATTAGCTAAATGAGTAATCTTATTCTATTAAAATTTATCTCTAACATCCAAATTGGTTATAAATTGTTCTTCATTATAAAGATCATTATCTAGTTTTATGGACTCTATGTTCAATACATGTCATGGATTTTTTATGTACTTTCATTAGAGATATAAATTTATCACATTGAGAACATTATATAGGTTTGGTGGAAGTTCCATGTGATAAGCTATCTACCCTACTTAATCAATAATCTCTATGGGGTAAATATACCCATGGCTTAGTTTTCCTTTAATTATAAAAAGTAAAACCTTTTTTAGGGATAAATTCTTAAAAATACATTCGCAATAGCTTTGAATTATAGTTTTCACCAATTATTCCAAACAAATATTTTGTATTTACTTTGATCTACCTTGATATTCTACGTAATACCTATAACATTTTCTTTCATTTCCTAATGTAGATCAAGTCCCAATAACATTAATTATCAACTTCATCCCCCAAAAAAAGTTTTTAACATTATTTTCATAGATGTATTCATAAAAAACCATTTTAATGCTCAAGTGAAAGCTAATGTTTTATAAAACCTCAACTAGGGTAAGTTTTTGATCCCAACCACAATTAAAATCAATATAATAGGATCTCTGCATTTTATCTAGGGTTTGAATGTTTATCTCAAAACTACCCACCTTTATATGTATGACAAGGAGACCGTAAACTCATATCTATATCCATATCCTAATAATGAATTCTACACAATTTTGAGGTAAATCTAATATCCCAGTCAGATATAATATAATATGATTCTTCATACAACCTTACCACTTCATTAATTTATATTCCACAAATTTGATCAATGAAGAAATATTTCCAAATAGTATTAAGGTTTGTTGAATTAAAAAGGTGATTTAATGAAACAAAAACAATTATAGACATTACATGTTTTGGGGAGTCCAATGAAAAAAAATCCAATGGTGATATTTTCTTATCTCCATTATAGTATAGAAAATGGTTATAATATCGCCTTGGAATTCATTATCTGAGACATGCTATTATGACATACCTAGAACTGAGATACATAATTCTTTATATAATTTTTCATTTTTTTATACCAGAATTACTCTTTACGATTTGCACATATTCATACCTACAATATTAATAATAATTATTAACTATGATCTTCATTCTATAGCTCCTTCTTTGTGTCTGGTATTAATGGGACACATCAAGAGTTATTGAACCATATCATCTAATCACAATAAAGGATTAAATTGAAAACATTTCTCACATTATTTTGAATATCTACATATTCCTTATATAACTGTTTAATCATCACATGGATTGATTTTTGAACACTCGTTTTTTGAAGATAATATTTCTCCCCATCCTACAGTATTTTTCATATCAATCATTTGAAAATCAAGAAATATTGGATCTTTTTTATCCACATCATATATAATATGTCATGATCCTTTCTACTCAATGAATTAGAAACCTTATTCACTTTCTTAGGGTTTTAATGTACAGATCAGTCATAATATATAATCAAATCCAACCATTTTCTTTGGTGCATATTATCTCTTTTTTAGGGTATATATACCATAAAATTGTATGAGAAATATATTTATCACGCCATTTTCCATAAACATAATATCTATATTTATTTAATGAAAAAATTAAAAAGCTAACTCCAAATCATGTGTGGCTTAATTTTTATCACAAACCATCAATTGGTATGATGGATAAGCTATAAAAATATCACTCTTCCTGATGATACAATCTATCCCCTTATTCAATACAACATTATATATGAAAAAAACCTTACCCTTTGCAGCGTAAATATAAGAATAGGTGAACTAATTATCTTTCTCATTAGTTCAATAAAATTGTATTCACATACATATGAAGAAAAAAATTAGATCACTTTCATGTTAATTTGGTGTGCAGATTAGATAGATATGAAACATTCTCTCTAAGGCATTTATAATAACCATTCAAACCAT
Organism: Viscum album; assembly: GCA_963277665.1. NCBI lineage: Eukaryota > Viridiplantae > Streptophyta > Magnoliopsida > Santalales > Viscaceae > Viscum > Viscum album. The sequence continues at coordinate 618,361,214 of OY728150.1, read as the reverse complement.
GAAAAATATGGATCTTTTTTAGAGTGGTTGGTTTGGGCCAATGATCAATAACATCCCTCTTTCATAGATCCAGTTATACACCATTGATTAAGACTATGTAACCCTGAAAATGAGTGTTTTTGTTTCCAAAACATTAAATTTTTAATAATTTCATATAGATATTCCATCCATAAGTACTTTAGTAAAATAATTAATTTTTATTCATCCTCTTCCATTGCCTTTCAATTTATAATAATATCATCTATATATACTGCTATAAAATGATAAAGGTAATCTCTAAAGACTATATTCATTGAATCCATGAAGAAAATGGGGATATTATTAAGACCAAATAAAATCACTATAAATTAAACGTTTTCATACCTCGTATGTAAGGTTATCTTTTGTATGTCATCACATTTGACCCTCAACTAATAGTATCTAGATCAAACATAAATCTTGAAAAAATATTGTGCTTGTATTAACTAATCTAACAAATCATCAATACAAGGTTGAAGATACTTATTCTTGATTTTGATCAATAATATTTTCCAATAATATATTATATGTCACATTAATCTATCAATCATGTTAAAAAGATAATAGGTCCCCCCAAAGGTGATTCCCCTGTTTAAATGAATCCCATTTTTATATTTTCCTTTAAATTTTTATGTATTTCCTATAAATCATGCAAGACCATTATATATGGATTCATTGAAATAGGTATATAAATAGTTATGAGTTATATGAAAAATTAACTTCCTGACTATGAGGAATACCGTAAATTTTTTCTATAGAAAATTCAGCAAAACAACATATAGTATTAATATATTCTATGTTGATATTCTCCCTCAAAATTCAAGATAAACTCCCATTTTGAATAAGAATCAACACCTATACGATGGATACAATTTCCACCTACAACTAAGGTTTATCATTTCAGTAATAGATGATCATAGGTTTTTTAATATCAAATTATATATACCTTCCTTCGAAATTTATGTGGGATTAATGTAAATATAGAAAATACATGCCTATGAAAAAATCAAATTCAACTAGAGGAAGAATTAAATGATTTGTAGCAAACACATTCCCACAAACATCAATTGGATAACTATCATATAATTGAGATGTTATTATCATACTATTATGGGTCTTCAATAGTAATTAAGCATTAATCAATGATGTGGTATTGTGATACACTTATAAAATACATCAGATACAAACATGTGGGTCAATCTCAAATTGAATAATATATTACTAGTTCTAGAGTGGGTGGTAAGTGTACCATTAACCTCTTTGTTATCATAACAACCATAGAAATATTGTTCTCATAATATTTCCCATAGTATCTAGGCTTAATAGTTTTCTTTCAACATTGATCATCATTAACCTTTACATTTGGGCATGGGATGGCAGAACACCCATACTCCATGAATTTGAACCACTAGAGTGAGGATGGTGTATTATGTGGTTCTTTTACCCCATCACTGGCCGAATTCTTCCCATCACATGGTAATTATATTTCCCAATGAACATTCATTTCACACATAATTCATTTACTAGTTCCCTTATGAAAATTTACTCATTGTATCCTTCTACATTTCATGCATAATTAAAAGCTCTTCTTCCTCCCTCTATTATTTTTTTTATTTGAATTTCTTTCAACTCTATCTTTCTTTGCCTATCAAAATTATGATATTTTTGGGTAACTCCAATCTCCATTACTAGAATTGTACAACATCAAAAAATTTAAACAGAACCAATTAAATATCTTATGTCCAAGTCCCATAAGAGATGTGGTTTTAAACTAATCAAAAATTGATCAGCCATAAATTTATTTTACATGATAATACCATAATAATACCTCAAATAACTTTTAATATTTTCCTTATATGAACTAATGTATTTATCATTATTTTGTATTTTCTTAAGGAATTGATTCTCTATTTTCATATAATGTCCTGCGGAATGTACTTGTTGAAAAATAATCTTAAAAATAATCACCCTCTATGGTTTCAATTGCTTCCCTTTGTCTCGGGTTCTTGATGATAGGCCACAATTCATCTACATTACCTTTCATATGATAAAGATGGAAAATGATTTTCTCGGGATTTGAACACTAGAGAATGAAAATTATTATTTCAAATAGAATGGTTATTTTAATAGAAATTATTGGATTCGTAGATCTTGTGAATGAAGGTGTATGTTTCCTCGTGAAAAAATAAAATTATTTTTCCCTTCTTTGGTTGTCTGGAAGTACAACATTATTCATGGCTTGATAATGTTGTATAAGAATAGAAACATTATTTTTTTCCATCCCCAATAAAAAATGGTTTATTAGGATGAAAATAATCTCATTTTTTTCACATTCATTATTAACATGGTTTCTATAAGATCAATCCATTGACTAAACCCAAAAATCAACAACTGTGCAGTAATAATCATAGTTGAATACATCATAATCTGTAAAAAAATCATTTATAGGATATATAAATCATATATACATGTTTTCAATCTATGATACCTAATATTTAATCTTATCCATTGATCACCACCAACTATTAAAATACTTTATTAGTGTTCATAAAGAAAAAGTGAAAAACGCATATCCTATCACCCTGGAGTATCAATCATATTGCGCAGTAAGGTAACACTCATCGTGAATAATAATTATGTCTGAGATATATTGGACCAAACTTTTCTAGTATGTTATATATAGATGCATATATTTCAATACCATTTCAAAATATAGTATATCGTAGGTTTTTTTCCCTTAAAAACATACACTTCTCTTTACCATAACATATTAAACTCTCATATACATAGAACTATCCTTAGGGGTTTCTCTATTGTCTTATCATCCTACTTTTCAATGATTACCAATCCTTTCTATGATACTAACTATAGGGACCCATAATTTTCTTACATAAATATTTTTATATTATTAAATTAATATTCAATACACAACATTACAATCCATGTATGAATTATAATGTTTTGGAACCTTTTGAAATTTGGGTACTTAAAAAAATTGTTAATATAATATGTATATCATCTTTTACTTAGTTCATCATGACAAGAACCCTTCTTATACAAAAAAAATTAAATATTTTCTATTTATTGGGGAAAGTAAAACAAAATAAAGGGTGAGTTAAGAAGATCAGTAAAGGTAAATGAGGTGGATATCAAATATCAGGGGAACATTACATGATAATAATGGGAATGATAACATGAGATAATCAATAGAAAATCATAAAACTAATTTATGGTATTATAAACATGAGTCATGAAATAAATCCTGATATTTCAAAGGACATGAATCATTGTGGGATCAAAGACCATGATAAATGAGAACATAAAATTTTCATAAGATCATTATTAAAAATAGTGTAATAAAGTGTGGAATTATCATAATCATATATATTGATTTTAAAATATACCAAACAAGGAAATAATAACATTTTATCATTGATATAACCACTACTATCCTATATTTGGTCTAGGAATAACCTCCCATGGACCCTTATTTAATCTTAGGATAACCACATATGTAACCTTTTTTAATCATGGAATAGCTTCCCTTATACCCTTCAATCTCATAATACATTTATATTTACCCAATTCAATGGAGTGATATATAATTCCAAGGCAACCCATAATATTATCAAAAATCCATTCATATGTATAGAACATGATTATAAAAACCTTCACCATAATTTAACTCATGGAAAATAAAATGGGTTTCATTGACATTTCATCATTATAGGAATAAACCATCTATAGAAAAAAATGTTGATATATTTGGATCGTATCCCTCATAAATCCTATGTAACATAAAAATATGTAACCATATATGATTTTCTCTATTAAAATATAATTGGAATGTTTCATAAGTAAAATTAAACTTCAATTTTTGAGTCACATATTTTACATAAAAAAAATTTACAAATAAATAAATAATACATGTTTTTTGAAAATAAACTTGTAAACATATAAAGTAAATTTAAAATAATTTAGAAGTTATATTGGTTTTAAATTATATATATTTCATATACCTTAAGAAAAATATTCCTTTTACAATTTTGGTAAAAAATCAAACTAATGTTGTTCATAAAAAATATTATTCCTTTTAAACCATTTTTATAAAAATCAATCCTATATAAAAAAAAATCAATAATAATATAATATTGTAAGTATTCCTTGAATTTTTTTTAGAGATAATGGATATAGAAGAAAAGTATTTCTAGTTGAAGAATGAAAATAATGTTAGTTTTTCTTAAAAAAATTATTTCATTCACTTGAGTACTTAATATGAGGGAAATGCAAGGAAAACCTGTATTATTTAGAAATAACATGAGGAAAATAGAATTATTTATATTCTTATATCATATAAATTTCATCATTGGAAAAATAATCATAAATAATCTTGTTAAACTATGATATTGTTACATAAATATCTTATATTAAGTTTAAGTTTCTTTGAAATTCCATTAACCTCATTTAAAATAAATTTAAATTTACTATAATTATATACCATATTAATTTATATATTAAAAATATCATATATGATATATTTAACACATTTTAACACCCAATTATTAATAATTACTTATTTAAATCATTGTTTCTAGGTGTTAAAAAATTCATTTTTCATGAGAATTGTTTTCAGATAGTTCTAAACTTTTTATTATGATCATGTTTCCATTACCTCCAAAATTATATCTATGAAATAAATGTCATATAAATTCATTATATAAATTTTAATAATATTTAATAAAATCTATATATTGAAAAATGAATTACCCAAATCATGGAAACGGTAGGTTGTACATATACATGAACATGAATAACACATTTCTATGGTTAATATGAAAAAAGATAAAACAATTAACCATTCCAGAAAAAATATTATGTGATAAATATGATATGTATTCATGAAATATATCCCTATTATTTAAGTGACATTACTGTTTTCCAAATGACAGGTAAGTGAGAGGATTTATCTTATATTATAATTCTATAATCATAATTAAGTAAGAAATATCAAATATAAATAATAAAATCATCATAATTCCCATGCATGAAATAGTGATATTAAAAATGAATTGTATCACTATGTTTAGGTGATCGACTATAAGTATTTTTGAGAAATGCATTCACTTCCCATTTGATGGAATGGAGGGTGCATTATGATAGTTACAAAATTATAATAACAATCTAGTATATTGAAGATATTTAATTTAATATTTTATTTATATAATCATATATTTATTTTATATATGATAACAAATAAATTGAAAGTTGTGTGGTTACAATATTACAACTTCTTTGGTAGGAATCCTCTAGATCCCCGCATAAGGACCCTTAGAATGGTCTATAAAGAAGACCATTATAACTAATTCATTTATAGTCAAATTGAGAAGATAATTGGACTATTGTGGTTTTACTGATATGGTTCAATGTATTATATAGATAAGTGAGAAGGGGTGTCATTTTTTTTGGAGGTAAATGACAAGCCTAGAATTACTAAAAAGAATAAAATATAATTTAGTCATTCTCAATAAAAATTATTCAAAATGGCTTGATATGAGATGAAAAACGTATTAAGGTTTAAATTTATTCATCAAATGAAATTTACATTGGTTTCTATGTTATTTTATACATTAATTTTTGGTGTAACACTTTGGTTAACTACTATTAATCTTAACTATTGTAATGAATTATTTTATTCGACAACATTATAATTTTACATATAATGTAATGGTTGAATTATAAATGAACATGACTAAATATTTTCCACCATTTATCATAAACATTAAAATATTTTATGATATTTATATTTTTTAAATTATATAATAATATTTCTTTATAATAAAATATTGTTAATATCAGTTTAAGAACTATTAACATAATCTATCTTTTAAAACAATATTAAATGAATTTAATTAGAATATAAAACATTAAAACTTCTATAATATGTAATATTAATTTATAATTTTTTTTGGAAAACTACAACTAACCCAAGGGATATATGTTTTAGAGTTTTATAAAATATTTACTTGATTTTTCTTTTTCATTCAATGGCATTATCACAGTGTCGGGTAAACATTTAAGGAATTTACTTTATCATGTATATTTTAAAAAAATTACTATGAAATAAACTAATTTTTTATTTAAAATATTAATTTATTAAAAAATTTATCCTTATTTTATCATTATTTAATAATTTAAGAGTTATTAAATTCAAGAGACTAGTATTTTAAAATTTTTCATACTTAAAAATAAAATAAATTTCATTATCATGGGAAAATCCACCCAAAATTAAATATATTCAAATTTTGGATATATATGTTCAAATATAATCCTTCTACTGAAAACCTAAAAAAATTGTGTTTTTTTTTGAGACCATGTCTTATCGTTTTAACCCCATTTTTTCCATTTTACCCATATTTTGGTAAAAAATATTTATTATGATTACTATTCATAATAGCCATAACTAAAAGAGACCGATGACAAATTTAAACCACATTATATAAAATATTTTATCCACTTTGAAGATCCAATATCTAGATGTGGATAAAATAAATTATAATATAAATTATTAAAATGTAAGGGGAAAGAGATTTTAGAAAAATGTGTTTTTAAAAAAATAACATATAAAAAAATCATAAATATTGTTGATTCAAATAGAATTTTTATCTTACTATAAAAAAATATTATATTTCACTATAAAACCAAATCCAAAATAAAGTGGGAAATATTAATTACATTTATTAATGAAAATAAATAAAGTTATTATAAAAATATTTAATTTTACATTATACATAGAAAAATAAATCATTTAAGAAAAATCAAAATATTTCAACCCCTATTAATTCTTTATATGATAATATCAAAAATAATGTTCATTTTTTTCGAATAATTTTTCAAAATTTTTAAAATTTTAATTTCATTATTTTTTCATGAAAAAAATGAAAATCCATTTTTTGATGGAACATACTATAAAGACTATATTAATAATTGAGTAATTATTTATCAATATATTTTACTTATATAAAAAATTTATAGAGAATTTTTAAATTATGTTTCTTCTTATTCACTCCACCAATTTTTTAACTAGGTTATAGTCCTAAACTATATTATTATTCATTTACACTCGGGGTTCTGTGTATCATACGTTATCAATAAAATTAATTTTTTTTTGAAGAGACAAATGTCATCAAATCTCAAGTTGATAAAAAACATCATCCCAAATTCCCTCTTTTGATCCAATTGTAATATATTGTTATATTATTTAATTATATAATTACATTCTATAAATAACATTAGGACACAATAAAGTAACAACAACAAGAAAGCAGTGGTATTCCTTTTTCTTTTCTGATCGTTTTCATCTTCGCTTCCCAAGCTAAATAATTATTTTCTATCCCCACAAACATAAAATTAATATTAAATAATCCTATAATTATGTTTTCTATAATAACATACTATAATTATTATTATTTACTTAATATTTATATTTTATACATCTATCACCTCCTCATTGGAAATGTATTGGTAATTATTGTTTAACCATCTAATTGGATGTTGCTAATTATCTACATATCACCAACATTATGGTTGGTTGTAATAAATTTCATATAATATATAAGTGTATAAATATATTAATTTATAATATTATAGAGTTAATTTTATTAATTTATATATAAAATGCACGAAAATTATATAATTGAAGAAACCTTGTATATTTTAAGGAAAATATAATTCCAAAAACATTCACTATTAAAAAATATCATTAACAAATAAATCAAAATTTATATAATTGATCAAGAGTAAAAGAAATAAAAATAATTTACTTTTGGTTTCATGTTTTAATAAATATGTGTTTAATATATTGAATGAAAATATATTATGAGATAAATTTGCACCTATAGTAAGGGGAATCTGGAACTAGATTCATTCCTCTGAGGGGTTTACTCTCTTTCCATATCATTTTGTTATAATTCCTCTAAAACCATTTCCATAATCCTTTTTATTAGCATTCTATTTTATAGTAATTTTTATGATTATACAATAGTGAGATTATTTTTTTTGAAACATATATTTTTTCATAATAATTATTTTATAAAACATCACATTTATTTGTCTTGAGTTATTTCACCTTCTCCCAAGGAATAATAATCCATTATTCCACTATTTATTATTCAAAAACTTGTTTTCACTTATTCACAATGTAATCACAATGCTTACTCCATGAGATATTATTTTGGAAACATTTTATGAATCATACACCTTTAAAAGGATTTATTTCACAACTATGTCTATTATATGTCTTATTTCCATGTGGCATACAAGATTATGGGCTTATAAAGATGTGATGGGGTTTTTCAGAATTATATATCCCTCCAATTTATAGGGTAATGTGATATATGTCATGATAATTTGTGTATTATTTGTGAACATGATTTTAACATTGTTCATATATATAATGTTATGATTTGTATATATAATTTCTGTTTGAACATCATCCTTTCATTATTAACAAGTTATTTTTGGCATTAATAGACTATATTATGATGTATAGTTGTTATGCATAGGAAAAATCCTTGAATGTTTCAAATTATTCCATCATTTTTAAGATATTTGTACTATTATTTTCATATGATTATAATGATTATTTTGACTCCAACATAATTAATTAATTTCTTCAATATCTAAAATTTTATTTTTTCCCATAATAGGATTTTGTCTCACACTTTTTGTGATATATATTCTCTTTTGAATAAAATTTATACTTATAACTTGAGATATTTAATTTATACTATTAATATCATTTTGAATAAATTTCATTTGTTATTATATAAAAATGATGTATGAAAATAATTTTCCCATGATATTAATCCTTTAGATTCTGAATTCCAATATTATTACATTATTTAATTTAAAAATGATATAATAATTAATTATGAAAAATACATGTCTCTATATTATTTATCACAGTTAGATTAATATATTTTGTGAATTTAGAATAAAAATCATTGGTTTAAACTCTAAGGATTCATCTATATATAGGAAAATATCCAAATATTTTAGTAAATTCTAATGTGTGTAGTTTTATAAAAATGACATCCCTATTTGGAAACAAATAACTGGATACAAAATTTCTAAAAGATAAGCCTAGCATAATAACATTAATTTTGTTTTGTTTGGTAATAACTCAATATTCACTTTGTTCATGAAATGTGGACCTAACTACAGATATGGTTTGATACTCTTTATGGATATGATTTTCTTTGATCTCATTCCCTTTTTGAATAATTATAAATGAAATATATATAAATAAAATTTTTAGATTGAATTATATGATCTTAGAACTGCGGTTTTCAATGTTTCATAAACATTGTGATCCCATAATAGATGAATTTAGAATTTATTTTCACATGATAATAAATAAAATATTCTGGAATTATCAACATACTTTTTTCCATCATTTTCTACTTAGTAAAATGGTGGGAATCATGAGAAACCAAACCAACAACACATGTATTGGACAATGAAATTATTGTTATAATGAAATTCTAAATATAAAGGGAGGTGGAGTTCAAAGTCATATGTATGTACCTAACATGATATCTCAGGTTGATTGAAATAACCCAAAACATGTGGAACGTCCTACGTCAACAAATAATTAATAACTATTTATAAAGTCTTTCATGTTCCAATTATCACTATCATTTAGCGGATCATCTAATATTCTTTCTATAGAATAGTGAGTCAACTACCTGGAAAAGTTAATTTTCATGTAACATTGTTCACGAAAGGAGAAAGGCACTCTGTACATCTATAATTTAGAATGGAAATAATATTAATAATGAAAATTGATAAAGAATAAAAACCCAAATAATGAATTTGAATCAATGAAGTCATAAAATATTTAGAAGAAATTAATTTACATGAATTTCCCACATTGAATTTAAAAAATATATTCAGATAATTTCTCGAGATTATTATAAAGGTGAGTGAATCTATCATTACAGAGATGGTGAATTTTTTAAATCTTAAAATTATGAATATTGATGGGAGAATAGATATATTATATAGTTGTTTATAAAAAACCTTCTAAAAGATCTGACTATCTAATAATTTGGGAGTTACAAATCATTTTTTTATGTTCTATCAATGTAATGATGGAGTTTGGATAATGTCCCCATATACGTGGACATAAGAAAAATGTATGGATTTTCATGTTATAGGATAAAATGATAATGTATGAATGAAGATCAAACCACCCACATGTAAATTAAGTTGAATGAAACATCATTCAAATTTCTCTAATGTAACTTGGATGTGTTTTATGTGTTTTAAATAATGTTATAAATGTAAATAATGTAAATGATACATGAATAATCCTACCAATATGTTGTTATGATGGAAATTACTTCCCAATTATCATCTCGGTGATCAACAATTCAACTATAAAGAGAAAATTACTATATATGTTAATTTACTAATACAACTATCCTAGAGGTGAGTATATTTTAGCAACCACCTAATTAATGGGAGCTACTGAAATCATATTCTGTAACCACTACTGATATGAAGAAATAAAATGAAGTAATATAACATATAGTTCCTATTTAATAGTGTATAGAAAATATTTTATCTACTTTTGGTTCTATTCATTACCTTATATCTTTAAGGTTATATATGACTATTTAATCACTTTCTTAGTACCATGATGTTTTGATATAAAAAGAAACATATCACGGTGTAATCAATACATCACATTGTTTGGGTTATTACCCTGTTAGCATCTACAGAAAGATTCATTTATTGGATCTCATAATCCTTCCCTTAGGGTAATATGATTCTATACTAGGCTTGGATTGGATATAATTATATAGACACAAAATCAAGTTTAATAAAAATTAAATATCATTATATATCGAATAAAATCTCATTATACATATTAAAGAATACACCTCAAATGTGTGGGAGTTTATACTTAGTAAATAATAATATCTTTCTCATATGTTTGAATCAATGGAAATAATCCCCCTTAAAGACATTCAAATTGTGAGGGAATATATTGATGTATTTCCTAAATATCTTCTTAGACATACCCATTATTGTGATGTAGATTTATCAATAGAAAATATTCATAGAGCCAATATATATCTAAATTACCCAAAAGGATGCTTTGCATAGAAATTTATGATTTAATGAAGCAGATATAAGACCATTTGTTAAAAATGGTATATATTCACCTATGTATCACCTTGGGGTGTGCATATAATCTTTTCCATGAATAAGGAATTATTTATGAAATATTTCATCGATTACCATGGGAACAATATGATAACTATAAATACTATGTATCCATTTCAAAGTAGTTGTGACTAGTTCAATAATCATCTACGATCTTAGTAATTCTCAAAGTTATATCTTAATTATTGATATCATTAACAAAATGTATAGAGAGAATATATATATATATATATATGAGATAATTACACATGATATATGGACTCTATGAGATTATAATGATCATATTTATAAATAACAATCTCCATTTAATCTTCATGGGTTAGATAAATATATTCTTCAGAGTCTACCTCAAAAAATTGCTAATAAATAATTATGGAATTCTCATTTTCTCTAAGAGAAATAATGAAATAGAAGAGAAAGTATGGGTTGTTTTGAGGAATTTAACGGAGGATAAGTTTTATTTTTTCTTTAGAAAGTGTGAATTTTGGATATAAAAAGAAAAAATATTGGGGAATTTGATCACAAGTTGAGGAATTTCTATAAACCCCTCAAACATAATGAAAATATATAAATTTTCCACACCCTCGGCATTAGAGATATAGGTATATCTCTTTGATTTCATGGGTAATACATATGGTTTGAGATAAACTTATCAAAATTTTATAACCCTGATTGAAAATTACATTTTTTATTTCAACGACACTTTTGATGAAATGTAAGTAACCATAATGTAAAATAATTTTCTAACCCAATTACTAAGTTAAAATGGAATGTGTTAAAGAATGATTGAATTAAATAATGTTATGAAAGAATTTTTAATTTTTTTAATAGGACCATTAAATCATCTAAACATGTACTATTCTTGAATTACAGAGGTTTTATTATTTAAAGTGATTCAACAATGAAAATCAAGGGTTGTGTATACATACAAAATCATAAAGCATTAGCCCACACCTTAGGATTGTAGAATCTCTATTAGAATAACTACCTGGTATATTATTTGGAGATAGAAACTTTGATTGTCACATTAACGATTTAGATAAATAACCAATATTGAGATATGTTGTGTGTGAATATATATATATAAGTGTTACATATATTTAATGTATATTTTTGAAACTATTTCTTATTTTTTATGATATTCCTCAAGATTCTAGTATTCATCTGGAGGAGAATGATTGGAATATGTTTAAGTGGATGCGATTACTTTTTTGTAATTTATTTTCAACACAAAAATACTTTTCAATTAAATGGTGATAATTTTTTTCTATTAACCAATATTTAATAAATTTTTCTTATAACAGATATAAAATTGTCTACATGATGTTGTAAGTATGTTGGGGTTTTTTTATAAACTCAAACTAGTTTTGAGTGTTTATGATGTATTATATATTGTTGAGTACTAGTATCATGGTTATTATGTAGATATTTATTGGAAAATATAAAATATTATATATTTTGTTTATATAACATGGAATTATAATTAATCATGTAATGGTCATTCTGTTACTAAGAGAATATTGTATGGGTCACTCAACCTGTATATGTAATGGAAGGCCTTTGAAGTAATGAGTGTGTAATTATCAAATATATTTTACATGGTATACGTAATGCTATTATGAAAATTCTGTACCTATAACTGCATTTCTTAAAGTTTATCTTGATGATGAACTAACCACATAAGGGTATTTTGACCTCTATATTAGTGTAACTCATAAATTCTTAAGGCTATGTAAATGTTATTTTATATTGAGTAAGGGTAAATTTGAGTTGTGAAAACCTACATCTAAGCTACATAATGTTTATATCCTGTATTTAAAGGTTGAATTGAGAAATACACAGTAAAGAGATCTTTAATGATGTATAGGGAAAAATAATATAATCATGATCCTTTCAAAATGAATATGACTAAAAAATATAGAACTAGTGAAGATTCAAATATAATGATTATTGGATGATTGGTCATGATATATTCTTTATGGGTTAGGAAAATTTGGTTTTCAAATGGAATTTTTAGAATTTGTGGGCTTCACATGGTATGTTGAGTGATTGTGGGTGTTGTTAGATAGTTTGAGTTACCATGATCTTGACATGGTATATTTGATTTTGTAAATTAAAATGATGGCACATTATCGATCTAGTGACTACATGATAAAAAATATGAAGGTTCAATGTGTTGTATTCTTATTAGAATACAAATACTATGATACTCTATTTAATGAGATTTTGATCAGTGTAAAAAATAACAAGAAGTGTAAGTGGAATTTTTCTTCAAAAAAATTGATGGTGTCGTTTTTTTACATTATGCATTAATCCTTATGAAAACTATAATAAATGAATGTATATATATATATAACATGATGAATAATTCATGTAATATGGAAGTTCTCATAGGATTCTTTTATTATGTGATTGAAGTAACCACAATCTCAACTAACTTTATGCATATATATATATATATAATACATGTGAATTTTCATCTATAGGGAAGGATCGATGCTATTAATGAGGAATAATTATAATATTAAAGGAAGAAACAAATTCATGATGGAGTAGATATGAATGAAGGAGGCTGGATTCAAATATAAATTCATGACATCATCTATACATTGTGATTTAAATGCAAGTAGATTTTCTTAATATAAGGAATAAAGATATCTATGATAATTCCATGAATTTGAATTAACATTTTTCATGCATAAATTTATTTTCAAGTAGTTATAAAGGAGGTTCAGTGGAAATTACATATTTTATAATTCAAGGATATTTGAAATAAAATTATAAATATGATATTCTATGAGTAAAATATCATTAAGTGAAGAAGAATTATAGTTTATAATATTTGTAAGAAAAATAATTGGGAAATTTGTTTTTGAAATTATAAATATATAGGGGAAGAAAATGTTTCAACAACAATCTAAAAAATATTAAAAAGTTTTTCATGATAACGATATAGTTAGTCATCAAATTTTTTGTCTGTACTGCTGTGAATGAAAATCAATATAATTTCTTACTAATGTCAAAGAACATAAGATGAAAAATATATCATCACACAAATATCGTTATAGTATTCATTTATTAAAGAATATTCAGGTGCCTATCATTTTTTAATTATTTTACTAGTATTGGATTCAATAGTTATGCCGCATATAATTAATATTCATGAGAATTTTAAAGCATGTTTTAAGGATTTTATCTTCTCGCATTATTTCATAATAGTTTACTAGTGAATCATATAATCAGAGTTTGATAGATACTTCCAATAACTTTCAACTCTCCTTGAGTATTTAACAATGATAATAAATAATTTCCTATCAATTTGTACTTGGGTGTGATAAGATAAAATAAAAAATAAAAAATTGATGAATATTATTTAATGGGAAAAATATAAAATTTATTAATCAAACATTCACCCCATCTATGTGATTCCATGGATTTGTTGTTCATATAATTAGTATTAGAACCATGCTACCTTATATTTAATGGTTTTTTAATGATATTATTTTTGAATTCTATCTCATATTGAGAAATTTACTAATTTATATTATATTAAATAGATAAATTAAAATAAGTAAATAAAAATGGGATCCCAATGAATGAAGGGAAGGGTTTTCATATTTGGAAGGAATGGATGTTGACATATCTATTGTCTACTTGTTATGATGTTTTGAAAGTAACTACAAAGGGATTTATTCTCTATGATAATTTTTCTACCATTATAGTATACGATATGATTAATTTGTAAAATTATGTTGGTTCAATGAATTCGGTTTTATTTACTCCCTAGGATAGTGAAATTTTTAATAATTAAATACTTAAGAAATAGAAAAATATATGTTTTTTAAACATCAAAATATATATCAAGGATAAACTAATGCGAAGGATGCCTGGTTTTAGTTAGGATATTAATTTATGAATATATCTATCTTAAATTTGATGATATTTTTGATAGTTTCATCAAAAGATCAAATGTTTTTATGAATAATATCAGTGGATATTGTATGAGTCTGGAATATTCCATTTTTTAAAATATTTAACGTATCATACCAGATAATCATGATGCTATATTATATATGTTTGAAGAAAGTTACTTAGGTGGTGTTTCTCATATGGATTTATATATTAATTTAATATCAATGAAAATATGTAAATATTATATTTTCAGGAAAAAATTTATTGGTGAATAAGAAAGCTCTTATTAAGTGTTAAAATCAGAGAAAAATAAGAATTTTAATCATGAGGATGATGATGTTAAATTATGATATTTAGATTAAAATATAAATGTTAGGTTTTATAAAATTATTCATCACATATTTATAAATATGAGAATAGGAAAAGGATAGTATAAAGGGAATCATCCACTGTAATTCTTCAAATTTGGTTCTTTTTTCATATTTTATAACAAAATATGAAAAATTAAAATAATGGGGATATAAGTGATGAAGTTGATTAATAAAATAGAATATATACATAGAAATATTATTTTAAGATAAAATTAACCAAACAAACAAGTACAACCAGAAGCTAATCTTCTGACCATTTATTAAAATAAATGAAAAAGTACAGAGGGGCCGAATGGGGTCAAACAAATGGAATTTACCTCATCCTCCAAACAATGTGTTACATATAATAATAAGACATATCATTTCCATAATCATAATCATCAGTGTTTTTTCACTCATATTGGGACTTACCCTGACTGAAGATCTTCATAATTTCTATATCGAACTTTCCTGAAAACTTAGAAGATGATCGGGTAGACACAGTGTCAAGTGTGTTAGAATAGTCTTTACTTGGCCTTCTATTCGATGGAATATGAGTGAATACCTCACTATCAACATCCTTCCCTTTTCCAGTTCACAATGAATCCTTTGAGGAAGCATGATAAATGATGTTCATTGCTTTTAGCAGGGTGAAATCTTCCATCCCTTCTGCATCAGAGATTTCACCGCACATCTCAGATATCCCAGAAAAATTCAAATGTTTTTGGATATAATGATGATAATAAACATGGTGAGGATCCTCATTGTGACCATTTGGGATAGAAGTCAAAATAATAGTCCCATATCACTGCGGGCCTACACCAGGACTAGGATTCATGTGAGAATTAGGAGTTCAGTGTAAATACGAGACCCAAAAAAGTGAGACTTGCAGTCTCATCTCCAATGTCAACAAATATAAGAGGAGAAGAATATTGACCATCATTGGAGGTAACATATATAGAAAATTCATCATGAGAATTAGAGGGACCGCTATTATCTCTCATCGATGACTTATCCACCATCTATCCCTTTCCATTCAAATTAGGCACCAGAGAATTTAATTTTTCAGAAGACAATATATCATCCTTTTGGATAATGGATTTTTCATAACATATTAATTTTGATCAAGAGGCTTTGACACAGATGCACACTTCATCTCATACTTCATTCTATAGAGAGTAGTTGTTTAACCCTTCAACCCACATCTCTCACATGAGATCTTCCTCCGATATAACTCTAAAGAATTTCCTACAACCATACATTCATTATAGAAATGGGGATTTATTTCATACTCAACATCAAATTGGATATTATTAGTGGGATTGGAAAGGGTTACGTTATCAATCATGGTGGAGCTAAAATCGATCTCCACAAACATTTTGGAAAAGTGTCCAAACTCAACAACTACAGTTTCCTTGTCGAGACGTATATGAGTCCCAATTTCCAGGACAATATAATGTAAAATATTTAGATGAATGAGGACATAGTTAAGACCATTAACGTGAAACGAAACTTGAAAAAAAAATGCATTACATGCATTTGAAGCATTGAAATCCAGGGACAATTCATGAATATTATGATATCCAGGTATCCGTGATAGAGATATGATACTCCATGCATGAATTTTGGAAGCATCCAAGGAAAGGATGAAATGAAAGTAGACATGACCTAGAGAGACACTTCTCCAATCATAGAATCCCAAAAAAATGAGCTTAACATGACCAAATAATCAAACTTACAGGACTTCTCATCCTTCGATAAAACAAGATGTGCAATCAGAGAATTTTTCCCAATTGTAATTATCTTTGAAAATACATCATGATTAAATTCAACATGGGTTAATGACCCCATTCAGAGGATAATTATAGAACCCGATTCAATGAAATATGCAAATTAGTGCGTCTGAGCAGCTCCCTCTGTTGCATTCAAAATTCCATTTAGGGTCTTCACATTAAATATTTCATTCAGGACCTTTAATGCACCATTCAATTTCTTCCTAATTGGATAAGTATTTTCTATGGAAGAAGCATATGACATAGACTTCTTTAGTGCAAACTTCAGATATGGTCTAGGAAAATCATCCTCCCGCACACCTCAATCATCCCACAGAACTCCATCAATCTGTGCGTCGTGATCCAATGTGGCAGAGGCTGAAATAGTGGTTTTGGAAGCGGTTGTCTGGATTATTTTCACTCCTATAGTTTGCTCCAATTTCAATCAGTTCTGTTTTCAAGATCTCATCTCTTTGTGTTTTCTTGGAGTTACAAACAACGTTTCGAAATGCAAGGTGTGTGCATGTATTATTGCTTCCATCTGCTGGGTGATTTGGGAGGCCAGGAAAATTGAATGGATGGGATCCTAGTGCTCGATCTCCTTGATCCTATTGAGATTTACATTGTTTCCTATGATTTGGTCTCCCTATTGAGGATGGATCAGCACTCAGATGTGGAACACAATTTTCAGGGAAGGTCGCGTGCTCTGGAATGTTTGGAAGGAAGGTGGGTGAAATTGAAACCTCATTCCTGTGGACTCAAGTTAAACGTGGATGGCTCCTGCATTCAAGGGAACATGAGAGGCGGTGGGGTTTTACGTGACTAAGGAGGATCAGTTTACATGGATTTTAGTGCTACCTTTGTTATGTGTAATTTGCTGGCGGCGGAGTCTCGGGAAAATCTCAAAGGGCTGATGGTTTACGGGAGCAGGGGATTTCTGGTGTCATAGGTGGAGTCAGATTCAGATTTTTTAGTTAAATATGTTCAGGGCTGGACAGACGCTCCTTGGGAACTAGATTACATCATTAAGAGGTGTTCTTTGGAGACCAACCAAGGTCGGCTCCTGCTTTTGTGTTGAAGGGACGGTAATTTTGTTGCGGATGCGCTCTCAAAAATTGGAAGTCCTGGGGATAAAGACCTTATTTATGGTAGTTTGGGAACTCTACCTACTGAGTGTAGGGATTTTATGATTGGGGACGCCCTAGGATTACATTACTTTCGTCCCCATTGAGTTTCTGGGTTGTACATTTCTGGGTGTTAGCCTTTTTCCATTTTATAATTTTAAAAAAGAAATTGGCAGTCAGTGATTTAGGAAGCATCGTGAACAGAACATGAAATCCTCACTAAAAGATCTGACCATCCATTATCTAGATGAGCGGAATCCATCTGGACATTTACATCTAAGATTTACTTTTTCACCTTGGAATCGCACTGAATGATTGGAAAAATCCACAAGATATGCACAATCCCCAGGATGCAGCACACCATTGTTCCAAGCTGATCCTTGTTCCCCAGCTATGAGAACATTTCCCAAATAATATTGAATAGGCATATAAAACCCTAAAGAAGACTTAAGATAAAATTAATTTCTATAAAAAGTTTAATAATTTATCAAAGAAAAAAATAAAATGTATTATTATCTATGTTTTAGGAAGGTGAATACAATGACAAGGAAGAAGAGGATGATACTGATAATGATTCCTGATGAATAAATTCTGATTGCTAAATTTTCAAATTAATAACACAATAGTGAATAAAGAAAAAAATTCTTAATGTGAATTTTGGGGATCTCAAATTAATTCCATTATAAATTTATAGTTATGAATATGTATCTTAAATATTGGAAGGCATGATAAGGGTAATATAAAGTATAAGAAATATGTTTAATATTCTAACAATATGAATTCCATCCATGAGGACAAAATGACTATATTGTTATGTAATATTAATGAACTATAAAATTCATAGATGATGAGGTGACCCTTTCTATAAAGAAATAAAAAAAATTATAATGAATTTGATGATCATGATTGTATTTAATTGAAACTGGTCAATGTTGAAAAATAAAAGAATATATCCCAACTCATTTTGAAAAAATATATTCGAGAAGATAGAGAATGTAAATATAAAAATAAAGTCCAATAAGTTTAATAAAAATAATATTCTCATGATTATTCTTATGCTTAAATGGTTGGTAAATACTTCCTGGGTAAGATGTATTTGAAAAGAATCATCTTTTCTAGATGAAATATTTCTTAAAAATATAAAAAAATATGGGTAAAATTTTATATTCAAATTCATCATTAACATTTGAACAAAAAACATATATAATATCTATATTCTTAAGAGTAATAATTTATGATATCACAAAAATTTTGGTTCTAAAAAAGGATCCACAAAAAATTGTTAAAAGACGGATGAAATAAAAATTCCTATTTTTTTTAATATGATATTTTCAAATGTAAATTTTATTTTTATGTTTAATATTAGAACTACGGAGTCAATTGGAATACAACTATGATTTATTTGTTCAATTTTAAATATCATAGTGACTATTAATGTTTTTGGGGGAAAATTAAGGAGTATTCATCCCACTCAATGTGGGAAAATATATAAATTGTTTGAAAAATCTGGGCGGAATACCCAACTATATTTCATCTATTTGAAGAAGTTTTTGAATGATGTGATCATCCTGGTCTCCAAATCAAATGATGTCTCACCATTCATTAAGAAAATTATTTAAATAAGTTAGTGTATAAAAACTTGGTGTTGTATATGTATCAATTAAAGCATCAAATAATGAGTGTTAATGGATTTTAAATAATGTAATATCTTCACATATTATTGGAGACATCATGTTATTGAATAATGTTTAATATTTTATATGATATGATAATATTTGAAATAATTTTTCATTCATCAGAAAATTTTTTGGTTAAATTTTTCATTCAAAAACAAATCCATGACCACCCTATATATTTATGGGATAAAGTACACCCTTTTGAGTTTTTTCATATATGTTATGGATGAAATAGAGTTATTTTCAAAAAATATAGATTTATTCTAAATATTATAAAATGTGTAAATGTTGGGATAAGTGGGTGTAAAAAGGGGTAACTTATTTCATATTATAGATTCATAGAATACATGTTATATATGTTTTAAATAGAATAAATAATTTTCACATAAAATGCTTGGTCATGTTCTCTAAAGGAATATAATAAAACATACACAAATAGAAATTACATATGATATATCTAAGATGAAGAGAAATATTGATTCTATTTTACTATGAATTCAAGTGGATAAGATTTATAAAACCTTACACAGAAGGTTGAGATTCATATATATAAACCATTATATCTAATCAATTATGATATTTTTGGTCCCATGAAATATCATTAAATGAGTAGAGATGTGCATTCAATTTACTTTATTGATTACATTAATTGTGTCACATGCATAATGTTAATGATAAATAAAAAAATGATCTAAAAATGTTCATGTTTTTTTGGATAAGTACTAAAATGGGGTGTGGGATCCCTTTGAATAAATATATGATATATAATGGTGTCAAGTACACTGATAAAATTATTAAAGCTTATATCGCAAAAACACCATTCAATCGTCATGAACTCAGTTCACCATACAAACTATAATTTTTTTCTGAAAAAATGATTAGAATATTGGTATAGATGAATAAAATTATATTAGTATAGAATCACACATCTCATTATTTTTAAGGGCTACAAAATGGAGTAGTGATTCTTATTAAAAATAATTGTTTTTATAGAGACAATTATGACAATACTCTATATGAAATATACTATAAGAAGACACTAATATTAAAATCTATTAAAGTATTTGGTAAAAATTTTATCATCAAAATAATAGGGGAAATTGAGGTCATTCCAACCAATTCGAGTTTCTAGAATTTTTCATGAAGTAATTTGTAGATAATTATGAATGTTCGAAAAGTGATTTTCATATTGATTCTATTAAGAATCATGAATAAATTATAGAAAGAAAATAAATTTATGATGACTTATACATTAGAAAAGAGTACTCAGTCATTTTATGTCATGATCAATAATTATATTAAAATCATACAAAGTTGAAAAATAATTTTTAGGTCTAAAACATAATTAGAGATCTAGATAGTATGTACAAACTAAGAGACCACTAAATAAAACAATTCATACCAAAATTTATATCAAATTGATCATAATTATTTATAAGAAGAACTAAATTATCGAGAGTAGGTTGATTTCATGTATAATTAATTAAACCGAATTGAGAAGAATGATACCGAAGAGAAAAATCGAAAACTATAAGAAAAGAATGTAATTTATACAAATTGGGTGTTCCAAAATATGTTTAATTAAAAGGTAGATTCATCAGGAATAATGTAGGATTAGTGTTTAAATAATATTCATAGCTTAAAAATGTTGTCTTTTATTATAAATTTTCTCTACTTTCACATCATGAAATCATTTGTTTTTTTATTTTTATTACATCATAAAGGAATTACATAATATCAAAAAAGATGTTAAGTTTACCTTCCTAAATCTTGAGTTATAATTGTACGTATACATTGAGAGAATATATGGGTTATTTATTATAGAACATGATAATTATTTTTCTGTTTAAAAAAGAATTATAATATCTAAAAAATCCCCAAGATATTGGTATTATAAGCTGCAGACCAACTTGATTAGGTTGTAATTCAAAAATTAAATAGTGTAAAAAATTCTATACATAAATAATATGAAATTTTTATAAAGTCTTATTATTTTTTATGTATATGAAATATTATTTATAGGAAATGATGAAAAAAATTGATACACTTCTTATAGATATGATGGATTTATTTCAATAAAATTTCCTAGAGAGATGAATTTTTTCATGACATAAAAATCTATTAGGAGAAGGATCACATTTTTTTGAAGATAATTATTCTATGTATATTTGATTTATGATTCTATGAAAGCCACCACACTTATTTTTGTGGCAATAAACATTTCCATAGATGGACAAAGAAAATATGTTGACCAAATAGAGTCTAAAACATTATTTGGAAGTATGGTATATCATACTAAATCAAGCCTATATTTGATATAATATTTTTCTCCTTATTCCAAGAATCCAAGTGAACCTAAAAAGTCATATTTTTTACAAGTAAAAGGATTTTTTGGTATATAAAGGTAGAAACATATTTGGGTTGAAATATTACAAGAAAAGAATGTTTGATTGGATTTATTATGTAGAAAAATATTTGGAACGTATGTTTTATGACATAATATTTACATCTGGTGTATTTTTATTCATTGCTGATAAGTGTGTTAGTTATTACATTAAAAATTATAATTTTGTGATTTATTTATTTTTGTTGAAGAGTATGTTGCTGAAACTCGTCCAATAATTCGTTTAATATAGATAAAGATGCAATTATAATATTTGAATGTTAAGGTGATGTTTCCATTTCATCTTAGATGTGATAGTATATTTTCAATATGTTTAAAATTTATTTTTATTCATTATTTGATAAGAAATCATATCGATATTTAATATCACTTTATCAAGGATCTTATACTGTCAAATGAATTGAAGTCGGAGTGCGTTCCTATAAAATTTTATATAACTAATTTTTTTACCATGAAAATTTTTAAATATATTTTTAAGAATATGATATTTACATTACGATTAAATCTTCACCCTTATTAAGGCTAATATATGGTGTTTTTTTCACCTCTCTCGTCTTTTCTTGGCATATTATCATCAAAAGTGGAGAAAAATCAATGAAAAAATAAATCATTATTTATATATATCTACATGAATTTATTTTAGGGTGAGAATATTTATAGGGGAAGTATCCAAGGATATGTGGTTATCTTAGTGGGGATATATATTTAGAGATAGTTAAAATGGATTGACTATGAATATCATTATTTTTTTATGTGTGAAATATTTTAACACATTATGGAAGTGGATGTTATGATTTGTGTACAGTAGATTCTAAGGGAAATATTTATTGGTTGGAGATTGAATATGTATAAATATAAATAAATGTTTTCTTATGGAACAACATGAGTTTTTTCATCAATTTTATTGTTTCAAAAATCAATTTCACCAATGTAATCATTGAATTATTAAATGAATATTCATATATAAGTGTGTTAATTTTGAATTTTATTTCTATTTGATGGATTCAAAAATAATCCAAATGGGGATACTTTTGGCACCAAGATGATAGTTGGATTTAATTATTATAGGTTTTCATATTGATTTATATAGGAAATTTAGATACCCCAAACTTGACGTAAATGGAAATTACATTACATTGTCAGAATACTTAATACATAACAAAAACCAACACTCAGGGACCGTAATAGTTTAGTGTCTTTGGAAACTCAGAACATAATCTTTTAATCATGGTGAAAGATCTTCAACATCTCCCATAAAGATCTTCAACTTTTTGTTTTCTTACCTAAAACCATTATTTATATCCTTGGGAAAAGAAAACATATAAAGGGTGAGCTCAAATACTCAGGTAGGGTAAGCATGGAGAAAATAAAACTAACCATATACATTTGAACTTAAAAACATGAACATAATGTTTAAACATTAAAATCTTGAGAAATGAAATAAAACATGGAAGTACGTAAGGCATATATCATAATGGAACATCAATCATGATAAAATAGCATGCAAATAAAACATGTAATTGTGGAAAACCTTAAACACTTGATATGATTTCCATAGTAGCCAAGACATAGCTTCCAAGTCCATCTTAGTGGACAAAGTCCCTTACTAAACCGAGTTCACTCCTTACTCCAGTCCAGTATCACTGAACTAGATTAACCTTCCATACAGAAATGACTATCTCATGTTATATAAATCTTTACCCAATTAATTGGAGGGAGATATAGGTCCCACCCATCTCATAATGATATTAATCTTACGTGTGCCACAAAATAAACATAAATCATTCATCATAACCCAAAGAATAAAATGGGTTTAATAAACATCATCACATGATCCATATAAAAAAATGGATATCATTTCATCATAAGAGAAGTGAAACCATGTAAAACTTAGAGTCATTGTACTTGTAACATACACATATGAAATTATGTCATCTTAGATGGAAAATGGTTTTGATAAAACACTTGAAATAAATTCTTGAGGAAAATATCCTTTCTTATTCAAAATCATTTTCTTTTCACAAAATGCCATGAAATTTTAAAAGAAAAATTTTTTTTTGAAAATATTCAGGAAATATTTTAGAGTAAGATTCATGAAAATAAGGTTTTATGAAACCATAAAAATACATTCATGCCTTATAAGTTAAAAAATCATTCTCCTTGTACTTTTGTCAGAAAAGTCAAAAAGTTCCTCGTATGGTAATCAAAAGAAATAATCCTTTCATAACATGTGGTAAAGGTAAAAAAATGGGTTATAATGACTTTAAACATACATAAAAACACTTTTAGAAAACATGGGCATGGATGATAACAATAACCCCAGTAAATACTTATGAATAAACAATCTCGGATAAGAACGAGATTGGAATAATTATCCCATACCTTAGGTCTGATATGCTTCGTACGTATCCGATCCTCCTATATAATGATTTAAATAATGTCATTGACTTATTATAGAATCATATTCATTGTTATGATATCATATATAGTTCACTTATAACTTTATATTACCCGTTCTTTTGTAAATTTCATGTTAAAGCAGCATTTTGGGTAAAATCCTTTTATTTATTGTACGTGTTTGGAATTGTTGTTCTTGATATTATTATTACTTATATCATGATTTACTTACTTACAGAATATAAATCATTATTTATATATCATATATATTCAGTATATATATATATTTATAATAGATAGATAAATGAAATGAAATACACCGTTCATGGAAAGGGTAGGCCGTACGTACGCAGGAATGATGTTTTCCTTTCCTTATTGACATGAATGGAAGTAAGCAGATGAAATATATATATACAAAAATTCAGTAGCTTTATCATGTCATATATTTCATTATTATTCATTATATATACTTTATAATCATTCTTGAAGGGTAAACATGGAGAATAAATCTCATCGCGTCGTGGAGATGATAATCCGTACGTACGAACGAGCGATGATACCGTTCCCATAATTATTGAATTGAATTGGAGTGGATGATATAATATCTAAGAATCAATATTATGTTATAATAACTATATATAGTAATTATTTACACCATTATACACATCCAAGTAAGGTGGTGGTGGAAAAACAGATTACACCACGGTGTGGAGACGGTATTCAATACCTACGCACGCACGGTGATTTCATTTTCCGTTGGATGGATAGAAGGTGAAATGGGGTTGTTTCATATTTATAATATCATATCAGTATATTAGTGATACTTATATTATTATTTTATAATGAAACAACTAAATAAGAAGAAGTTGAAGAAGAATGAAATTTGAAAGAATTGGTAGAAGAGATTACCTCTTCTTCGACGCACCTCTTTTAAGATTCTTCTTAGGGAACTAGAGTTGGTCTCTTGAGAAGACCAGAACCTATATGATATAACTAGAGTGGTTGAGAATAAAAATTGGTAGGGCTTGGCCATGAATCAAGGCTCAAAAGGGTTTGAAGAGAAGAGGGAAGGGGTGCCTTTTTTATAAGGGAGAAGAGGGGTACCTTTGGTAACATAAGAAATGTTAATTTATAATAAATTCAATCTCACTTATAAACCTCCAAAAAAGACTCAAATAAAAATATAAGATGATATAGGGTTTTAATCTCATCAACCAATAAAATTTATACATGTTGGGAATTTATTTTAAACATTATCTACTTGATTTATCCTTATTTAATCTATTTAATTTTATTTGTGGTAATAAGATTCTAATTTTTAAATTGTTATATATAATTATTTATGTGTTGTGAGTTGACCATAATTGGATAAGTTATATAATTTAAGACCATATAAATTTTAATTTATAATTTTTAAATATTATTTGTGATTTTTAAACAATTTTATATTAGGTTATTTATATAAAATAACAATTGTGTCAATTTTGACACTATTTATTTATTTGAATTTAAATAAACTCCACACAGAAGTTATGTTCAAACTAAAAGCTTTAATAGATTCATAACATGTCATATTTATCTATAAAATTAGTGGATCACATTAAATAGTTCATATGATATTTATTTTAATATCATTAAAACC
This sequence comes from Viscum album, assembly GCA_963277665.1. Classification (NCBI taxonomy): domain Eukaryota; kingdom Viridiplantae; phylum Streptophyta; class Magnoliopsida; order Santalales; family Viscaceae; genus Viscum; species Viscum album. Next base: position 618,334,687 of record OY728150.1, on the reverse strand, counting down.
ATTTACTTGATATTTCAATCAATAAAATAATTTCAACATCACTATTGTGTCACCTTTAATGGTAATTATTTAATCCCTAAAAATTCTAAATAAATTTAAATGATGCTGATAATTTTATTAACTTTCTGGGTACTATTTAAGTTTTACGTTTCATGAAGTTTATCACAAAATTAAAATTATTATACATATAAGGTTTAAGAGACTGACATGTTGTCACTTTCATTGGTTTTAATATTTATTAAATTATCTTCATGGTAAAAATTCCATTAAATAAATCTATTCTGACCCTTAGGTGCTATGGGTCGACTTTTAGTCATTCAAATGAATTTTGTCAGGTGTTAAGGTAATTTTATAATCTTATGTTTACCCTTAAGTACCTGATTTACCTCTAATTGCAGTAAATAAAAATTACCGTAGTTACTATTTATAATATAAAAAAATAAAAGTAACCTATTAACATAATTTGGACCCACTGAATTCAAATAAGGAATCCATTTTTCAAAATTCAAAACATAGAAGTTGCAGTAATTAATTTAAAATTAATCATGTTATTAAGAAAACAGGTTTTAAAAGTTAAAACATTGCCAAAGATTGAAATGTTTTTAACAATGAATTAAATGTAATGTTAATGGTAATGACATAAATTATATTAAATTGTAAAAACATATTCTATTTATAATTTAAAACCATTAAATATTATAATTTAACCATATAAATTATTGCGATGAAAAAAGTTGTTTTTAATTAAAATATAGCATGTTTTTACTATTCATTAAAATATAAAAGTTATCATAATAATATGAAAAATTTATCCAAAAGTAAATTTTTATATCCTGATTCCAAATAAGATTCATATTTTGTCAAATTGAACTTATAAACATGTCTAAAACTATATTTAATGTGGATGCACCATCAAAAGGCGGCAAAATGGCCTTTTTTGAAAAATATATATTTTACCCAAAAAATTTATTTTGTTCTCATACAATGTTCTATAAAATGTGTAAGATGAATAATAATGTTATAAAATTCAAAATTGAGTTAATACTATTACTAACGTCTAGTTCATAATAATATTATAACCATATATTGTTGTTTAGTGAAACCCGGGATTGCGTACTACACATGTTATCGAGGAAGGTCGTGATTGCGTGTAATGCAAGCCAAGAATAGTGTTTTGTATACTTAAAGATAATATATTTTTTCATATAGTACAAGATAATAATGGTGTAGCGTACAACACAATACATCAATGAAATTAAAAATAATAATTTTTCTCATAAATTCTCGGGGTGTTACATTCTACCCACCTTAAAATGAATTTCGCCCTCGAAATTCGTCAGGGTTATAAATGGTTTACTACATGAAAGATTCTTTCATAGAAACCCACATCGTAAAAAGAAATAGTAAAACTTAATTTTAAAAAGTGGAGTATGTAACATAACGGTTACCTAAATTAACTCATCACTGGGTTTCCACATAGGAGAACATAGGTGAAATATGGATATGAAAGATAAATCTATCTATCAAGGTCTGATGGAGAGTGGTAGAGAACATGGCTATGAAAACGACCCCAATCACAAAGCCAAAATTTTTGATGATCTAAGGTACCATCTGAATCATCGTATATGAGGACACAAGGACAACATTTTTGGTTTTTAATATCATTTCCCTAAATATGATAATTTGTAATTAGAAGAAATACATACTTTATTTTGGTACAATCTCGCCATTGTTTGTGCCTTGAACAATTTCCAGTTCATCTCTTAATGAAATGAAGTTGAATATGTCTTCTGTGAAGTGTTAGCAGATCATGTGATATAATGATAGGTCATTCCATCTGTATCAAACACAATATTGACAAAAGTTATATACATAAGTGCATATATGGTGAGATTAATCGTATATGGTTCCAAAAATGGACTTATACTTCATCAATCATACTGATTAATAAAATAAAACTATTTTCTACTAACCAGGGACTTACTTTAGGCCAGTGGTAAGTGATAAAGTCCTGTCACACTTCGGTTGTGGGTTTGATTCCCACAGCCTTGTCCGATGCGACGGGTTGTCGCCTGTCCTGCAGGTTGTCCCATTTTCTAAAACTACATTATTATAACATTCCTACAATAATATAGGAAAATTTTATACCCTTAAACAATAATATTTTATGCCTAACATAAATCATTTCAATATATTGTCTTATCCAAAATACTTCTATCCAAACACATAGTATAATTAAAACAATTACTTGAAATGTCCTCTAACGAGCATGTGAATACCATAATTTATCCCCCATATATCATATGATATATCTTGTTGGTCACATTCCAAACATGTGAATACCTTAATCATGCATTCTCTTGAAAAATGAATACCCATTGAACCATAGTGAAAACATGAATGCTGTCAAAAGTTAACTCTTTCCATATACCAAAATACCAAAATTTATATATACTCAAACCATGATATCACTTAGTCCTTGTATCAATCATGAGCTCATTTCATTATCTCGTTTTCCCTTTATTATGTGAATATCATATTCCTTCCAAAAAAATATTTCTATCACTTTTCATGGTTACCGGTACCATATAATTATTGAAAACTGAAATATAGATATTCAAAAATTCCATGATACCAAAAATGAGATTCCAAGATACTATTTTTAAATCCCATTATTTAAACACTTTATCATTCCACAACATAATTTTCACAATCAACATAACAAATAATGATCACATGTGACTTCCCTTTATCCTTTTCCTTAATAGGTTTCACACTTCGATCATTATTATCCCTTGAATTAGGGCATTTATTAGCATAATGCCCCATTTGTTTAGGGATATGGACTCTGGAAGAATTATATTGGTTTTCAATGATTATGATTTCTTCCTTGATGTGTGTGGAAATGTTTGAGGGCCTGATCGGTTCAGATGGGCTAGAGCACGCTACTTTCTCCACTATAGGTCATTTGGGACTTGGTTGACTTTGAGGGAGGGCTTGCCTTCGGGAGGGAGCATGCTTGCATGGGATCGCCGAGTGGTCCTGCATTAGAGTTGGTGGGTGTTTCCTTTTCTTGGTTGGGACTGTTTCTGGTTTTCTTCTTGGGGGTTTTTAGTTCTTTCTGAACTTCTCGGTTTCTCACTTTCCCCGTAAAATTGTTTTTCTTAATAAAAAAAATTATAATTTCCGCGCGCCCTATTTCCTTGCACTTGAATCATTGAAGTGTTGGTGGTACGTTCTCTAAAGAATTTTATTTATTGACAACATTAGCTACCCTTTTTCCATTACTTCAACACTCAGTTGCTCGATGACCTTCTTTTCCACACTTAAAACATTTTCTAGTCCCATTAAGACAATATCCACCATGATTCTTTCCACCCTTTGATCATAAAGATACATTCATCTTCTTTTAACCATTATTCTGAGATTTCTCCTTGAACTACATCTTTAATTTCTTGTCAAAACCATGAGATGGATATTTAACACAAACTTCCATTTCTACCTTTATAGCACAACGCAAAATTTCATCATAGCTACTGAAGTCTCTTATTGCTAATGCTCTTCGAAGACTTTGTTTTAAGCCACTGAAGAATCGATCATCTTTGCTTTCAGGTTGGATGGTAAATCCGGATGCATACCTTGCAAGCCATGTAAAATTCCCCTCGTATATGCCACAGATTAATCATCCCTTTTCTTAAGCTCGAAGAACTCCTATTCCATATTTGTTCGAAGAATTCGATGGAAGTACTTATTGAAAATCAAGTTCTTAAACTAGTCCCATTCCACGGATTCAATTTCATATTGGGGCGTTGTATTTTTAACTAGAGTCCACCACTGGTCTGCTTCACCTTCTAAACGGTAAACATCCAAAATGAATTTTTCATTTTCTAAACAGTGATGTATAGAAAATAACTATACAATGGTACTGATCCATTGTTCAGAAACAAGTGGATTAGAAGACACACTGAAAGAAGGTGGACGTTGCCTCATGAAGGACTCAATAGAATATTGTTCCCTTCTCTACTCATTTGGATGTCTAGAATGATTCATAGCTTGTGTAAGTATAGCAATAATATTTTACACTCCATATCCCATAACATTGGTTTGTTCAGGAGGACAATGAATGCATTGTCCATTACATTGATCAACACTGTTCCTTCGGGTTCCAGCCGCCGTCTAAAACCCAAAAAGAATAGTGTGAGAGGAAAAAATCATGCTAGGGAAAAAAATAATAAAGGGTGATTACCTTAAATATCTAACATCTTAGGTTTAATAATAATATCGTTACCGTAATTTTAGGACTATAACCTATAATTATAATTAACCTTAGAGACATCCCTAGACATACCTGAAAAATATCTCTAGGGATCTCACTAAAGTTTTCGCATCCTAGTTTCCTAAGGTTAACTAAATCATTCCTATGATACCAACTGTAGAGCCCCAAACATGACATAAATAGACATTAAATTACCTTTTCAGAATACATAATACCTAACAAAAACCAACACTCAAGGACCATAATAGTTTAGTATCTGTGGAAACTCGGAACATAATCTTCTAATCACGGTGAAAGTTTTTCAACATCTCCCATAAAGATCATCCACATTTTGTTTTCTTACCTAAATCATTTATTTATATCATGGGGAAAAGAAAACATATAAAGGGTGAGCTCAAATTCTTAGTAAGGGTAAGCATGGAGAAAATAAAACCAACCATATACATTTGAACTTAAAAACATGAACATAATGTTTAAACTTCAAAATCTTGAGCAATGAAATAAAACATGGCAGTACGTAAGGCATCGATCATAATGGTAAATCAATCATGATAATATAGAATGGGAATAAAACATGTAATTGTGGAAAAACATTAACTACTTGATATGATTTCCATAGTAGCTAATTCATTACTTCCAAGACCATCTTAGTGGACAAAGTCTCTTACTGAATCGATTTCACTCCTCGTTCCAGTCCTGTATAACTGAACCGGATTAACTTGTCATTCCAGCTATGTCAATCTCATGAGATATAATTCTTTACCCAATCCGTTTGAAGGAGATATATTTCCCCCCATCTCATAATGAAATCATTCTAACGTGTGCCACAACATAAACATAAATCATTCAGCATAACATAAAAAATAATATGGGTTTCATAAACATCATCCCATCATAACATAATCCATATAAAAAATGGATATCATTTCATCATAAGAGAAGTGAAACCATGTAAAACATAGATACATTATACTTGAAACAAACACATATAAAATAATGTCATCTTAGATGGAAAATGGTTTTGGTAAAACACTTGAAATACATTCTTGAGGAAAATATCCTTTCTTGTTCAAAATCATTTTCTTTTCACAAAATGCCATGAAATTTTAAAAGAAATGTATTTTTTTTAAAATAGTCCGGAATTATTGTAGTGAAAGATTCATGAAAAAAAGTTGTTATGAAACCGTAAAAATATGTTCATGCCGTATATGTTAAAAAAGCATTCTTCTCATACTTTTGTTGGAAAAGTCAAAAAGTTCCTCGTATGGTAAGCAAAAGAAATATTACTTTCATAACATGTGGTAAAAGTAAAAAATGGATAAAAAGGTCTTTAAATATACATAAAAACACTTTTAGAAAACATGGACATGGATGATAACAATAACCCTAGTAAATACTTATGAATATACAATCTCTGATAAGAAAAGAGATTGGAATAATTATCCCTTACCTTAGGTCTGATATGCTTCGTACGTATCCAATTCTCCTGTATAATGATTTAAATAATGTCATTTACTTATTAAAGAATCATATTCATTATTATGATATCATATATGGTTCACTTATGACTTTATATTACCCGTTCTTTTGTAAATTCCTTGTCATAGCAGTGTTTTGGGTAAAATCGTTTTATTTATTGTACGTGTTTCGACTTGTTGTTGTTGACATTATTATTACTTATATCGTGATTTACTTACTTCCAGAATGTAAATAATGATTTATATATCATATATATTCAGTATATATATATTTATAATAGATAAATAAATGGAATGAAATACACCGTTCATGGAGACGGTAGGCCGTACGTACGCATGAACGCTGTTTTCCATTATTTATTGACTTGAATGGAAGTAAGTAGATGACATATATATATATATATATATATCTCCAGTAGCTTTATAATGTTATATATTTCATTATTATTCATTATATATACTTTATAATCATCCTTGAATGGTTAACATGGAGAATTAATCTCATCGCATCGTGGAGACGGTAATCCGTACGTACGCACGGGCGATCATATCGTTCCAATAAAATTTGAATTGAATTGGAGTGGATGATATAATATCTCAGAATAATTATGATGTTATGATAACTATATATATTTATTCATTACACCATTATAACAATCCAAGTAAGGTGGTGGTGGAAAACCCGATTACACCACGGCGTGGAGACGGTATTCCGTACGTACGCACGCGCGGTGATTTCATTTTCCGTAGGATGGATAGAAGGTGAAATGGGGTTGATTCATATTTATAATAAAATATCAGTATATTATTTATACTAATGTTATTACATTATAATGAAACAACTAATGAATAAGAGTTTGAAAAAGAATGAAATATGAAAGAATCGGTAGAAGAGATTACCTCTTTTTCGACGCACCTCTTTTAAGATTCTTCTTAGGGTACTAGAGTTGGACTTTTGAGATGACCATAACCTCTATGATATATATAGAGAGGTTTAGAAGATGAATTTGTAGGGTTTGGCCGATCTTCCAGGATCAAAAGAGTGTGAAGAGAAGAGGGAAGGGGTGCCATTTTTATAAGGGAGGAAAGGGTCACCTTTGGTAACATAAGAAATATTAATTTATAATAAATTAAACATCACCTAAAAACCACCAAAAATGACTCAAATACTAATTTTAGATGAGATAGGGTTTTAATCTCATCAACCAATAAAATTTTGACATGTTGGGAATTTTTTTTAATCATTATCAACTTGATTTGTCCTTATTTAGTCTATTTAATTTTATTTGAGGTAATAAGATTCTAATTATTAAATTGTCATAAATAATTACTTATGTGTTGTTAATTGTCCATAATTAGATTTTTTATGACATTTTAGACCATATAAATTTTAATTTATAATTTTTACATTTTTTTTTTGATTTTTAAATAGTTTTATATTATGTTATTTTTCTAAAACAACAATTGTTTCAATTTGTTACACTATTCATTTATTTGAATTTAAATAAAATCCTCACAGAAGATATGTTCAAACTAAAAGTTTTAATAGATTCATAACATGTCATATTTAGCTATAAAATTAGTGGAAAACATTAAATAGCTCATATAATATTTATTTTAATATCTTTAAAACCATTTATTTGATATTTCAATCAATAAAATAATTTCAACGTCACCATTATGTCACCATTAATGATAATTATTCAATCCCTAAAAATTATAAATAAATTTACATGATGTATATAATTATATTATATTTATGGAGACTGTTCATGTTATAAGTTTCATGAAGTTTATCACTAAATTAATAGTATTATACCTATAAGATTTAAGAGAGTGACATGTTGTCACTTTATTTGGTTTTAATAATAATTATATTATTTTAATAGTCAAAAGTCCATAAAATAAATCTATTACCACCCTTAGGTGATATGGGTATAATTTTAGTCATCCAATATAATTTTAGATGGTGGTAAGGTAATTTTTTAATCTTATTTTTACCCTTAAGTATCAGATTTACCTCTAACTGCAGTAAATAAAAATTACAGTAGTTACTATTCATAATATAAATTAAATAAAAGTATCCTATTAACATAATTTGGACCCACTGAATTCAAATATGGAATCCATTTTTCAAAATTGAAAACTTATAAGTGGTTGTAATTAATTTAAAATTAATCTCGTTGTTAGGAAAACAGGTTTTAAAAGTTAAAACACTACCAAAGATTGAAATGTTTTTACCAATGAATTCAATGTAAAATTAATGTTAATAACATAAATTATATTAAATGAAAAAAACATATTCTATTTATACTCTAAAACCATTAAATATTATAATTTAACCATATAAGTTATTGCGATGAAAAAAGATGTTTTTAATTAAAATATAGTGTGTTTTTACTATTCATTAAAATATTAAAGTTATCAGAATAATATGAAAATTTTATCCAAAGTAAATTTTTATATCCTGATTCCAAAGAAGAATTTTATTTTTTCAAATTTAACTTATAAACATGTAAAAACTAGATTTAAAGTGGGTGAGGCATCAAAAGGTGGGAAAACTGCATTATTTGAAAAATACCTATTTTACCAAAAAAAAAATATTTTTTCTCATACCATGTTCCAAAAAATGTTTAAGATGAATAATAATGTTATAAAATACAAAATTTAGTTATTAATATTCATAACGTCTTGTTCATAATAATAGTATAACCATACATCATTGTTTAGTGAAACTCGGTATTGCGTACTACACACGTTATCAAGGAAGGTCGTGATTGCATGTAATACAAGCCAAGAATAGTGTTGTGTATACTTCATGTTAATACAGTTTTGTGTATAGTTAAAGTTAATCTTGGTGTAGCGTACAATACAAGATATCAAAGAAATTAAAAATAATAATTTTTTTCATAAAATATCAGGGTGTTATAGGAAATGTTGGGATATGATTAAGTAAATTTGATTATTATATTTCATTTTGATTTCAACAAAAAAATATTTTTCAAATTATTGTTGATGATTATTGTTCTTATCATTATAAATTTAATGAAAATTTATTGTGAAAAATGTCACACTGTATACATAAAATTTGAAATATATAGCAGTTTTTTACAAAGTGTTGGAATTGGTTTGACACCATTTGAATATAAAATTCAGATTATATGTCCTATATAATGTTTATTAATCAGCTACCTATAGGTATGTCCAGATATCCACATTCTCTATGAAGGTAACATGGAATTATCACTTCTTAGAGAGAAGATTTTATGTTTTTAATGGGAATAGCATAAATGTCACTTGACTTGTCCATGTAAAGGTATATTCATGAAGAACATAGTATCTGATTGTTATTTTAATTTCACATATCATATTTAATGGTATCATGAAAATTCAATATGTATATATGGGTAATACATGCACTATTTAAATGTGTTCATGAATTAGAACATGATACATAAGGGTAGTACAACATTTCTCTAAGGGTAAATCCAAAATTTAAGAGACTACATGAATGTTTTTTATGTTATGTAAGGCTAAATATGAGTAATTTAAATGTACTTAAATTCATAATTAAGGAAATATCCTATATGTAATGGTCATATCTAGTGATGTGGAGTAAATAGATCTTTGAATAATTCTATTCCCTAAAACTATAATTATTATCACTAAAAAATGAAGATGAAATGTCTAAAAAGATAATTTTTTTTATTTTAAGATGAAGATTATTGGAAGAATTACTATAGGATTCGAATGGTAGGTTATGTAACCATAGGTTTCACATGACAGTTCAAAAAACATTGGGTTTTATATGGTACATTGAGTGAAAGTTACTGATGTATGGTAGGTAGAGTGATTGTGGGATTCACATGGTCAAATTGATGAATTTAATTAAGGCTATGTTGAATGGTTGATAAACTAACCAAAGGGTTCATAGCTGATATTTTAACCAAATTATATGAAATCAAAAGGTCCCATGTGAATTTTTCTTATTTAAACATAAATATCATGATACTACTTTTATCATGATTGAGGAAGGTATAAAAAATATGATGTATTTGTGGGATTATACAGCTCCATAAATGATGGTTCCATAGTTATAGATCATGCACACATATATATGAAAAATCAAATGAATGAAAAATTATCATGGAATGATGCAATATAAATTGATAGAGAAGGAAATTCCCATAGGATATTTTCATTCTATGAGTTATCATTCTAGCTTTAAAACTAAATTTATGAATATATATATATATACATTTGAACAATAATGAATAAAGAAGTCCGGATGGTGTTAATGATGAATAATTACAAGACTAATGAATGAAGAAGAATCCTCAAGAAAAAGGGGAATGAAATGATAACGTGGAATGAACACAACTGTAAATTAATGGTATCAATCATAAATATTGATTTAAATTGAGGTTTATTTCTTCAATGTAGTGAAGATATAATTATTTGATAACTACATGTGTTATAAACATGTTTCATGAAAATAATTGGTTCTACGATGTTATAGAGGAGGAATGAAAATTTATGAACTTATAATTCTGGGAGATTTGAATTCATTTATGTCGTAATCATTAATTAAATTATTGATCAAGGAAAGGGAATTTTTTACCATTTTTTGATGAATTAAACTAATAATGTTGTTCATGAAGTTTATAATGGAAGTATCATATAAAGAATTCTATTTTCATCATCATATTCTAGAGGGCTCTTTCATTATAGGGAAGTTATAAGTTAACAATGTAATTTCATAATGTATTGTCCATGTGATTCGATGTGGTATTTTAATTGTATGAAGGATTATAAAAATAAAAATATATTTACATATGAAAAAAAATTAATACTTTGTAGAAGACTTTTACATTTTTTACCCATTTGAATTTATTTGATTAGTGTGCGATACAACAATGTAATGGGATGGAAAATAATTCGGAGACTTGTAAAGATATTTTTATGGATTTTCATTTCTCATGGTTTTTTAATATAATGTATTAGTAAACCTATGTTCATGGGTCTTACCGGATCATGAAATGTACAACATAATCAAATAGATTAGTGAACCTTTTGAATCAGATTTTCCATTTATATGTGTTCTTTTTTATTATAAGGCAGAAAATTAGATCACTCTAAAACAAAAAAAAATTGTATAAGGGGAGAAATATAAAACTGTTTAATCACTGATTCACCCCTCTAAATTATTCCACTAATATTATTTTCCAACATAAATAATCACATAGGAAGAGGTCAATATGTTTCAATAAATATGGTTTGAGTTGATTAAGAACTATTATTATTCAATCACTACGATCCTAAAAAGGTGAATATGGTAGTTGATGCAATTAGAAGAAAAGAAAACATCATTCTATCAATGATGTGCATTGGGACAAACCAAATATTTAAGGATATATGATGGATGAATCTATAATTCAAAACAATAGGGAATACATATTTCCTTACCAAAATTGTTACCCAAAAATATATCCATCAAAAGATGAAGGATTTATTAAGTGGTGATTTGGATAATTAAAGTAAGCTAATAACTTCATAATAAGAGAAGTTTCACAAATTCATCATTAAAAAAATGTATAAATCGATTAGAAACTAGTATTTGTGTGTCATCATCACCTAAGATAATAATTGAGCTATTATATAATTAATATAACTCAAATTTTTCTACTTGTCTTGGAAGAAAAAAAGTTATATTGTGATCATAGAGATAACATATTATATAATAACAAGAAAGATATTTTTTTGTCACCCATCAAAATTATTGGCAAGTTATCATGTTAAAGAAGAGAGACAAAGTACAACAGGATAATTCAACCATTACACATACGAACAAGGAAATGGCATTTCAACCAAATACAATTTCTAATTATACTCTTAAAGAAATATAATTGAATCGATGCAATATTAGTTTTGGCGGATCGACTCACCAAAAATGCATAGTTCATCACTAGTCAGTAATATTTATTTCTTGACAAATGTGACAAGATATATGGAACAAAAATGGTGAGGATTTATGTGGTACCACATTCAATCAAATTTGATCATGACCCATGTTTCATCTCTAAATTTTGGAGAAGTATACAATATGTTCTAAATACTAAATTAAACATCATTATGACTAATAACCCCAAAAATTATGGCCAATAGAAAATAATCATTTAGAAACCAAAGTACATGCTAATATCTTTCTCTATGTAATTTAAATGAGGGTGGGAATGGTGATTTGACCTTAATGTTACATTTTTTACATCATAACTTTAAAATATCAATGATTTGGTATTAAAATAAACTAAAATTCATTTATTAGTGAATTGTGTATCTATGTGCGTAAGAATGTTTAATTTATAACTATTTTTTCTAAAACAAATCTATTGGTCTATGGAAGAGAATAGTATAAACCTTAAAATTTTCATAATTTGTTATAATATTTAATATAATATCATTAATGAGGCTTTAACTGACGAATTATTTGTAGAAATTTTTTTAATGTGTTCTAATTACATAGTGATAATTTGTTTTATCACTTTGGAATAGAAAATTTTTTGTTGGGATTTTTTTCATTATCATTGAAACTATATTAATTAATTGATTCAATATTTTGACAATTTATGTTAACTTTTTTAGTTCATAAAATAGTAAAAAAATTAATTCTTTTGGAAAAGGAAGATTTGACACCACCCATTGTGGTAGATTGACTAACCACATCAAGAGTCATTGTATGATCTCGCAACATGAGGGAGTGAATTTAGAAAAGTGACTATAAGAAAAATTAAATTCATTTCATAATAGAGATGAAGTTACAATGTCATTAAATTGGGAAGCTCTGATAAGACTTGTGTACGGTTTGGATACCCTACTTAAGTATTTAAAGAGTATCAAGTTAAGTAACTAGATGAAAAATTTCAAAGTGAGAATGACATATTTTTCAAAAAAAAACCTCATGAGTTATCCAGAATCTATAATGTGATCATGAATATAGATGGAAACATAACACATGGACTTATATCCTACAATTCTTTAGAAAAGTGAACACATGTACCTAAAATAATAACATGTCTCATGTGACCACATACTCATACCAAAACTACTACATGATCCTTGAAATACCATAAATGAAAAAAAAAATTAATAAGAAAGAGAATATAACATAGGATATGATTTCTATGTGTAGATTATAGTGGTATTAAGACTCATAAAAAATTATATGATGAAACTATGCGATAAATAATAATGAAATAAATGTTGTTATTCAACCCTAGATGAAAGTGTAAAGTTAAATTGATATGAAATTTCCATGTATGAAGACAAGACACTAAATATGATGAACATGAAAACCATCAAGATCCCGCAAAGCAACTCCGTGGGTAGGTAGGATAAATGATATTGTGATCTACGTATTCTGATTTTTCCATGTCTCTACCATTTGTGGGAGAAGAAAATGATTTTGGGGAGAAGATATTATTTTCATCACAGATTTCATATGATGTTTAGTTTTTACAAGTGAGAATAATGAAATAAACATCAAGGCAATAGAAGTTGAGGCCTGTTGGTGAGGAGATATTGACCAGTGTTGTCTAAAAAGAAATGATTCACAAAATGAGCCACATAATATAAATTGGATATATATGTTTATCACTCTAATCACCGAAATTGAGCATGATCCAATAAAATATGAATAAAAATGAGGTTAGTTTATGATTCTTCTACGTGTCATTGAATCAATTAAAAGATGAATAAGTATTGATTGGGTCTTGTGCATGAGTATTGTCTGAGTATTTTATTTTCTAGTAAATAAAAAGAAGATTATTATGTCATTGATCATTTATTTTTTTCAAATTTTGAAGTTCATTGTGGTGTACATAAAATGATTTACATATTTATTTAGTGATATTTGAACCACTAAATATGTTTTGGTGACTAGAAATGGAATTAAATTACTTTCAATGACATGGTTAACCAATTAAATATGATTGAAAGTATATTTTAACATTTTATTTGTGAATTTTTAGTTCCCAACAAGTTTATATTTTCATGTTATTAGGAAATAAAGATAAAATAACTAATGGAAAACTATAGTTTCGTCTAGTTTCATACTGACATGAAATAATGTGCACAAAAAATAGTAATAAGAGGATTATTATTGTTTATGGATATATTTTGAAGAGAAACTTGGTTTCCAACCATATGCTTCCATCTGGTCTAGGTATCGATTTGATTTGATTTTTTAATTTGAATTTTGGAATGTCAGAATATATTTTGGGGGATCATTCTTTTATAAATTATTATAGATGGCTTCTAAATCTGAGTAGTAGAGATTCTTAAGAGCTAGTGTAGAAAAAAATATATATGAAGAAGATCATAGATTGAGAGTGGGTGATAAAGAAGATTCTTCCTCAATATTCATATTCGATCATGTAATCTTGAATATCTAGTATTATTTTGTAATGATTATGTTTTCTTGGTTAAAATATCATCTTGGAGAAATAATATTTATTTGTAATATTTATTATACTTAATTATTTAATCACCTCAAAACAATTCACTATCCACTAATGTAGATTATGTTTTTTATGTGATAAGAAATCAATATTAGATATTTACAAGTAAAAGTTATTTGAAAAGAAGGTTTCAGTAATCATCATGATTTTGATGTGATTATAACTTCATAGATGATGTTATATGGTTTTACAATGAAATTGAATTTTACCTTACATTTTTGTCATTTTATTTTCATTTCTCAACTATATACTCCTTTTCCCAAGTTTATTTTCACTAAATTTAATCATGCATCCTCATATTTTGGTTTTTTTAATTTTACATTTTCATCAGTATTAGTAGTACCTAATTTCATGAGAAACTATTTTTCATATATATTTTTGTCTCTTTGTTTTTCACTCACAAATATATTCCTAAGTATCGATATACAATCACAATTAGATAAATATTTTAGGTTTTAAATTTTGTGTAATAAAATGAAATATTTTATAATATTTGTAGTTTTTTATATTGATGGTCTCATGAGACCAACTGATTGTCAATAAAAATTAAAAAAAAACAAAAGTAATTGTTTTAAAAAATGAAATATATTATGTAAATAGAAACATACAATTAACAAATATGAAATATATGTGTTGATTAACACTCTTTAAATGTAATATAACTTATAACCAATTATTATTAAGATTATCATTCACTACACATTTATTAAAAATAAAAAAACTGAAATTGGAAATATTAAAAAAAATAAGTATGGAAAATAATGATAAGAATTGTAAAGATAAAATCATTCTATAAAATTATAAATATCCTATGATGAGAGGGTTTTAATAACATCATTTTTCAACAAAACCATCACCCATTAGGATATATCAATAGCACGAAACAACTATATGAAACACTCATATATGTTACCTTTTATAATATTTATTAGAACACCTAATACTAACTCATTTGAAGTCAATAGTGATTTCTACGACATTTTGTTACAACTTCCATTTTATAGGCATATTGAAAATAAAAAATTAATGTTTTACCTTTCTATTTAAAGGAAAATGATAAAATTTTGTTCATAGAAAAATTAAAATGTTTTTGAAATTTGGGAGAAATATTATGTGTCATTTTTTATAAAGTTTTATTATACTATTTTAAAATGGTAATTTATGAGTAAAATTAAAAATATTATCCATAATGATAGAGATGAATTGAGAAATATTTTTGTAAGGTTTAGGAACTGGGTTTGGTAGTTTCTGTATCCCCAAATTTACTCGCATCATCTTATAGGTGTATTTTATGAGGGTTTTTCACAATCCTCTAATAAAATTATATATCATTCAGTTGGTGGTAACTATTCAAAAGAAACATATGAAGAGTTCACATAAATAATTAATATCCATTCATTCAACTAGGAATGGAAGGATTATAGAAGGAAGAGAGGGACTATGGGGGAGTTAAATATTGATCTATGTATAGAAACACTTGAAACATTTTCTGAAATAAAAAACCTAATTAAATATTTAATGAACCATAATTATAGTCAATGTGTCAAAAATGTTGAGAGTTAAAATCAGTTCCAAAACTTTGGAGAATATTTTTATAAATGTGGAATATTTGGTCAAACCCATAACTTCCTTCCTAACATCGAAATGACTTCAAAATCATAAGAAAATGTTATTTATTAATTATATTGTTCTATGATTTTTGTTAGGGATGAACATTTTTCAATTAACTATAACCATCATAACAAAAATCATTATATTCTACCCAGGAAAAAAATTAATAATTAGACAACCTACTACCCCTCAGATATATAATCATACAACATCATAGTTTCAAAACCTAAATAGATATGAATCATATAGTCCAAAAGATTAATGAATTTTTATGTTTAAATAACTATTAAGAATGATTGATTCATAAGATTATAATCTTGATGCCCAAATAGAAAATATAAATGTAAGGACCTGTAATATTGAGCGTAAAATGGGGAAATTTGAAAGATATTAATTACTAAGGAAATATTCCAATTAAAAATAAAATTAATAACATAAAAAATTGAGGTTTTTGTCACTATAATTGGATCATAAACTCAATAGTAAACATGAAGTGATCAAAACACTAATAAAATTTTAAATCTAGAATAAACTCTTAATAAATGTCTGTAAATTATTGAAACTATAATTATGGATAGATTTAAAATAATATCAGATAAATATGGTTGTTTAATATGTTAATTAGGATGAAAAATACTAGAATGTCAATAAGAATAATGGTAATGTAATGTATGAAATAGGACATGATTTGATGCCAACTGTTATTAATGAATTTTGATCAGTACATAAATTTTCCTCAAAATTTCATGAAAAATACCATGAGCCTGAAATTAACAAATTTCATGAGTTATTTATATGAATCAAATTAATATCCCAATGCTTCATTTTTTGGTTCAGGTTTAATAATATATGAAAATGATTAAAAATGATTCAAATAATAAAACTCATGATGAATTTTCCACTTATAGTTTAACTATCGAGTGAAGTGATATTGTTCAGAATAGGATCCCTACAATGATAAAAACCCCATTTAGTTTTGTTATTCCATTCACATTATAAAATATTTTATAGGTTAATGGCCTTTGGGACCTTTTGGATAGTATAAACCTTATCTGTTACTCACCTTTGAGATTAGAAGATCCTTTTCCCACCATTGGGGTCAAAATTTGATGATTTCTAAATTGAACACCCCATAGGAAGAGTTGATAATTTGATTATAGGGGTAGGGAAATTTCTCTTGTATACGGATTTTATTATCCTTGATATAGAAAGTGATAATTAATTCCATAAAATCATATATATCCCCTTACATAAAAACTAGTTGTTCACTAATAATGTTTCAAAAAGTAATTTGTTTCTCATCATGGGTGGGAATGTAAGGAAGTCACAGTTTTTGAAAATTGTATATTATCATCAAATTATTTAAATAGAATTAATTATAAGATGTAACTATAACACACCAAGAGTCGTTTTTCAATTATTTTAAAAATATATTAAATTTAAATAATATATTTTGTTACTTGCAACAATAATTTTAGATTTTGATATACACAACAATGAGATATCATATGTTATACAAAACACTGAGTTTTAACAAATCCCTGATATATTATTAATATAGTTATTTAAACGGGACCATTGTAAACTAGTATTTAAATGTAGAAAGATAAATATTAATAATTACTATTTAAATATTTTTATACTGGTTTTATATAAATAAAATATTTTGAAACAAAGTAATATATGTTTCAATAAAGTCTTTATATGTTTTGAAAATACTATTTTCTTAAAACGGTTCTATTTATTTATTTTTGTGACCAGTCCAAAATTAATTTTGGAAAAATTTATAAAATTAAATTGATAAAATATACCTCATTTTTTAAATCATCCTATAAAAATTATCTTATGGTGAATTTTTAAAATTTTTAAAAAAGTTTCATTTCTTAATGAATAGTAAAAAATAATGAATTTTATTTTAAAATTATTTTATCATTTAATTTATTTTTGATGTTGATTTATAATTTAAATTGGTTTTATATTAATATTAGTTTAATTATATATGTATTAATACAATTTACATAGTTGGAATCAATTTAATATTTAATTTTAATATAGAAACATTTCAATCTTTTCAACATTTTTTCTTCAAATATGTGTTTTCTCCTTACGTCAGCGTGATTATTTTAAAATTTATATTTTCTCAATTATATTATTTTAATTTTGAAAAATGTATTACTATAATCATTATAATTTATATTATCTTATATGTTCATCTAAATTTTTTATCATAATGATTAGTAATTACAGTAAAAATTATTTACTATAGTTATGGTAAAAATGGGTTTACCAGGAGTTATACTAAAATAAAAGACTAAATTGACCTATAAACGTTACAAAAAATATTTTATGCACATATATAGATTTTTAATGTCTAAGGTTCTAATTTTATCCATTTTGGACCCTTGTAGAACGTGAATTATGTGAGTACACTTTTTATTTCAAAATATTACAAGTCTATCACTCACCACACTTACCCATGGTCACCCACTATAGTCCCCTATTCATAATTAAAAATCAATATTCCAAACAAGACCTACTAAAATGACTTTCCAATTTCCCTTCTATAATCTTACAAGGCTTATTTTGTATATAAATCCAACCTATAAAGGCTTTTGGTGAAAACCTAAGGAGGATACCTGAAGAAGAGTAAATGTTCATCAACGAGTGTTTTTGACTTATTTCTTAATCCATATAATTAATTTATTATTACAAAAAATATATATAATAAATACATTATATTCCATATTTTACGATGTTTTATGTTATGTTTTGGACCTATAACAATCTTTACTTCAATAAAATTGGTTATGAAATCATCATTCGTGTATACGGTGAAATACCGACTCGAGAACAGATGTCATTAATTTTACTATTACCACCACTCACAGTTGGAAATAATAATGAATTTATTATTTTCATATGATATTTATGATATTATTATTCTTATATAATTTTTATATTATTCATACCTTCAATATTTCCATTTTGTGGGAATATGATAACATCACTCATGTGTGCAGTAGACTGCCACATCACGAAGCAATCTGATTCATTCCCACATTATATGGAAAGAAATATGGATTGGTTTAATGAAAATATTAGATATATGTTAAATAAACATGATTCTATAATGATAATATATCATCTAATTTTATTTCACTCAAAACATCGATAATGTATAAATATTGTTCATATGTATGTACAATCAACCATCTCCATGAATGATGCATTTCATTTTATATCTCTATATTTTATATATTACCATAAAAAATTGTCACACCCCAACCATGGTTTTAATTTGTTTTTATTTATTTCCTGATGTTGTATCTTTTGGTTGAGTTTCGTCTTGAGTGTCCCCCAAAAGTATGTGTTTTTTTGGTTTAAGTTTTATTCTAATCCCATTCATGGTTATCGTGAGTTTTACTGGGATAAAATGGAATGGTAGAGAGTTTTTGACACCCACAATTTCACTATATTGTTATTAAATCATTGAAAGATCATTGGGTCGATCTTTGATAGTGTTTGGGGTGTCATTTGAGGGTTTTGGGACAATTTTTGGGGTCTCATGGTTTGTTCATGGTTTTCCTAAACCGCACAACTTAAACCTGTAAAGTTGCAGATTTTTCTAGTATCCTTTGCACAGTTTGTGCACAGTTTACAAAACAGTGTAGAAAAACCATGCATCCCATTACGTGATTAATAAAATTTAACCAAAAAATAATTGTTGGGTGATTCAACCTCCCATGTTAATCCATATTTTTAGGTATCGACTATAGGGAACCCCCCGTTATTCTTCATTTTTGGCCACTTTTAGGGTTGTTTTCTTAAGAGAGGTGATGGATTCTCCATTCTTCCTTCATCAAATCATCCACATTCCTCTTCTCATATTCCCTATATCTCATCTTATAGTTATATTTTCTCTTGTAACCCTTTTGTATGAACTCTAGGTTTAGGTTTAACTGATTTTGGTTGATTTTCTTGATGTTAGGGTGTGTAGTTCTTCCTTGGGGCTTGGTTCTTCCTTCTAGTGAAGTTTCGTTTACATATACATATCGTTGAGGTAGGTGTCTCTATTAGTTTCATTTCTGAATCATTCCATTGATGATTTTATGGTTTTAAATATCATTAAAATGTGTTTTTCATGGTTAGGGTATGTTTTCATTTCTTGGAATGGTGTTTTTATGTTGGAAAAAATTAGTGGAAGTGGTTTTTAAAGGGTCTTCTCTAATTTTAATACATGGTATGCACACTATGTGTTTTTTAAAATTTCTATTGTATCTTCAAATGAAATTTTTCATTTTAATTATTTTTAAACATTGATTATATTATGATAGAATTGTGGGATTGTATATTGGGCATCATATGTGTGAAATTGGTGTTCCTATTCATGGTCCATGTGTGAGGTTTTTTTTGTTGGTTTAATAACATAGTTTGTTTCATCAAAAAGGATTTTTGGGTAAATTCGCGGCATCTTGTGGTGATCCATTGGATTTGGGTACATCAATGGGTTCCTATAATTCACACTTGGATGGGAACACAAGTGATAATGTTCTTGAATAAAATTTACACAATTCAAAGACCCAGATTTTGAAACAATTATCCACTCTCCCTTTCTACTCTTCAAACTCTCAATGTTGCACAAATTTCCCCTTTTTTTATAATTAAATGAATGTGGATTCAAATTATGTTTGAAATTATGAAAAATTGGGTATTTTGTAACATAGTTGGTTTCTAAATGTTTTAAAGGACCATTTGGAATTGTACACTTGAAGATGTTTTTAGAAATGAATTTTAAATGTTTTGGTAAATGTATTTGGGTGTTTAAAAATAAAGGCCCATTTTTCATGTTTTTAGAGTTGCCTGTTTTTCATAAAATGTAGAATGTTTGGTTTAGAAAATTCTTGGGGAATTGGTGTTCCTCATGGTTTTTGAAGTGATTTATAGAGGTTTCAGTGTGACTAAGTTTTCAATAATAGGTGTTTTATGTGAAAGTGGTGGTTTATGATGTGTGGTGATTGTTTTAGTTGTTAAATTGTGTGAGTGGTGTTAAGTGATGTGTGAAACTTGATTTAGCACAAAAGGGAACCCCTTGTAACTAGTTGGGTGGACTATGACTGTTATACTAGTGATCTGGTAGTGGCCTCATCCCTATTTCACATATAAAGATTGATGATTTCAACACTAACTAAACTATGATGGTGATTGGGTACCACTGGTCCATTGGCATTTCCCCTCCTAGTGACTTGTGCACGAGAATGTTATTTGTTATAGGTACTTTTATATAGAGATACAATGTACCAAAGTCCCCACAACTAGCTAGTGCTTAGGGGTGTTCCTTTGACTAGTTATCATTGGTTTTATTTCACTTACAATAAACATATGGAATGTTTGGTTGGTAATTTAAAAATCAAGTGACTTTCCTTTGTTTTTTTTTCATTCTAATTTTTTTCCATTTAATGTTCTTTCCCTTGAGATTTGTAACTACTATTATTTGGTTTGGGTTTTTTTATTAATTTTTAGATTTCATGAAATTGGATTATATTGTATTTTGGTCTTTAACACATGAATGTTGTGTTTGTTTGATAAAATGTGAAAAATCTATTTTTGTAATTTAATTTCAAACTAGTGTTAATGGTCTGTTTGGGGAAAGGAAACACTTGGACTCTATGATGATTTCCTACTGAGATGTTACATCATACCCTAAATACACCAGTCAGTGTCGATAAACCCAAGATGTTTTACAGGTTTAGCATTCTTTCAGGTTTTATGGATCAAGTGATCATTGTTGGAGTGGGTTTGGTGTTGTGGTTGGAGGTGACCAAGATTTCACATGGAGATAGCGGTCAATTAGTTCCGTTTTATTTTTTTTCTCAATTTCATTTTTCATGTTTTAGTTTTTAGTCTGTTTAGTTGTATATTGTATCTTGATCTGCTATTTATTTACTTATGTTCAATTTTCGGTTATTGTCATAGGATCAATTTGATTAGTTAATTTATTTGATCATGGTTATTTGGATAAAATCATTCCCACTCAATTTATATCCAATTCCCATCACAATTTGTCAACCTGTCAGGATTGGGAGTGCCCTTCAGGCCTTTTCATGGCTGGATCAGGTGATCGATACAAGTTTGACCAGTGTTTTTTCAATGAAAATGGTATCATAGGAAGCCCTTTTTATTTGGGGTTTCTTGTATATATATATTTGGACTATCGAAACTTGAGAGGTAGGTGTGGGAAGAGCGCCATGAACTCTTGCTCACACTGATCCTTGAGTTACTATGGGTAGTTTTGGATTCGAGTATTTTATTTTATTTTGGATTTAGAGATGACAACGGAGGAAATATGGTGTTTGGTCATGATTTCACTTTGATTAGTGACCCATGTGGAGTCTGAGTACACTGTTTATGTTCTTCCTAGTTTTTTATCCCTACTTGGGGCATGGACCACTACCATATCACCGGGTTAAGCATAACTACCAGTCCCTCTCTTCGGTAGTCTAGTGTCACAGGTGATATGTCTTAGTTTTGTTGGATGTAAGTGTGTCTTTGGAAATAAAATTAAATTTTAGATTAAAAAATTTCTATCGAATTGAATTAAATTGGTAGAATGGGTTTTAAAGGAATTTTTTGTGGTTTTGAAAATCTGGTACATGTTTATATTGCTATGAAAATGGCTTGGGTGAGACCATTGATGCTCCTTATGAGCATTTTCACATGTGAGGGAATTGATGGAATGTGTGTGTTGGCATGTGTGGATGGAAATGGATGAACACATGTGTGATGGTTCATAGGATTACATGGGTGGGTGTTTGAAATCAAAGTCATTCCCTTGTTTTTCTAAAATAATTTTTAAAAGAGGAAAATGATTTCGGAAAGTTGTTTTTGTTATAGAATGTGAGTTTTTTTTAAAAAGATGGGTTTTTTTGGAATGTATCCATAAAATAAGGTGGTTTGGAAATTTATATGAAATAGTAATTTTTGATAATTTAATTTTTTGAGTTCTGTTTGTGGTGTTTAGCATGTGAGCCTGATGTTTGGAATGAGATTTTATTTTGGTTATGATTTGATTGGATGTTGATTTTTGTCTCTATGTTTTGATGTTGATCAAAAAATGCGTCCCAGAAAATTCCCCAAAATTATTAGTGAGTAACACCCTGTTTCTTGTTCTTATCGTGTGTTTCCTTTTTTGTCATGATGATCTAGGTACATTAGAGGCATTACAGTGGATTGAAGAGGTCGACTATGTCTTCATATCATTGGCAACTCCTGTGGTTTTTGGAGTTCACACTATTTTGAGTTTGATTAAGGGTCTATCATTGGATGAACGAGGGTTGAGTTACCCACAATCGATGCATGTTGGGATGACATGGAAAGTGTTTGAGTCTATATTTGTGTAATTGGTCATACCAGATGAGGTGAAGATGAGAAGATGGTAAGATTTCATGAGTATTCAACAAGGCATGTAGATTGTGATGGTTTATATTGAACACTTCAAGGAGTTGGTTTTATTTTCTTCATATGTAGTTGGTTTTCAGAGCAAATGTAGTTGGAAATCTGGTGTTTTTTGTTGTTCATGAAGGTTCTCCATCTGGAGGGGAGTGCATGTTGGATGAACCTATATCTAAGGATCTGTATACTATGATCTTGGATTCTAGTTTGTCATATTGGATTCTGGTGTTCCATTGGCGTGGTCGTTCCATGCATTCAAATTCATCTTTTTGCATCCCTTTAAAGACATGCCACTGTTATGGATGTTTGGTTCAACTAGAGAATTTCTATAGGAAGTATCTCCTAATGAATATGTTATGATAGGAAGATACTAGTGCCTGATTTTTATGAAGGAGATGCTTTGGCCCTTAGAGCCTTAGCCATAGGTCTTTTGGTGAATCTCACACATAATTAAATGTGCTGGTGATGTGTGGAACCTTAGTCTAGTTCTTTTTTCCCTCTATTTTAAGTTCATTGTTTTGATATAAATAATGATGAACGTATTCTAGTATAACCTAAGAGTTTGAGTCTATCCTAATGTGGCCATTTGAGTTTTTCACTATCCTTTAAGTGTGTCATAGCTTGGTTTAGGCTTATCTAAATTTCAATGTTCAGTATTTCTCATTTGGAGATGCTTGATTTTTGTTGAATTGATTTATTCTGTGTTCGGTTCAAGTGGGAGGAACCCTGTTTCTATGTCCGTAGTGTCCATCCTGTATAAGGATGTTCAGGTTGTGTCCTGGTTAAAATTTTCAAATTTTTGGAGTTTCGGGTGGATTTTTATCCTATGCATGGTTTACGCACGGTTATAGGGTATCATGAACGTTTTCCAGGTAGCTGTGTGACATGGTGCCTTTTTTAGATAGAGAGATTTGGCACAGTTGGTGCACAGTTTTGAAACCATGCATCCAATCTATGTGGGGTGCCCCTTCTTTCTTGTAGTTCAAACACAATTAGTGTACGGTTTGGTAAACTATGTGTTCAAACCATGTGAGTTGGCCAGAAATTTTAAATATTAAAATCCATAGTTCTTGGTTGTGGTGAGGGTGTTTTGGGGGGTTTAAATGTTTTTTGTATTAGTTGAGTTCTTTTTGTGTATATAACCCTCTCATGTTCTCCTATTGTCACGACCCGACCTCGGGGCCCGTGCCGTGACTACCCCAAGCCCGCCTTCCATAGGCCAGGGGCTGGCGACTAGCACCAAGGCGTAAAATCCCGGTAAACAGGGAAGGCATTGCCTTTATAAGTAACAACCACCACAGAGTCAGCAAGCGGAAAGTAACTACAAAGTGCAGAAAAGTAAAGGGGGCCGGAATACAAGCCCAACTAAAAGTACAACTGAAAAGGAAAAGAACAGCAACTGAAGAAAAGACGGCGGCCTCGTGTCGTCCACTGGCAATCCCACCTGAAGGGTGGGTACAGATAGCCTCCAGGCTCCTCGGGTCCCACGTCCGCTCCGAGCACGTCCCGCCCAGTGGTCCGCCTCCAGGTACCGTCTTGCTCCACGCCCCAACCGAGATCAGCGCTGTCCGTCGTCTGCATCCAACACAACAAGGCGCGGGCATAGCCCGTGCAGGGGTGAGTATAAACTACTCAGTAAGGACCCCGAGACCCCCGAAGGTCTCCCGAAATCCACAAAGAAAATAGCACAAAAGAAAGGGGCAACCACGAAGAAACAACTGACTCGACTTAGGTATATGCCCATACATATACCTAAGTCCCCATTTCTAGCTCTGCTCTCGAGCTCAAGGTCAACTCGATCCACACAGGAAAGCAAGACTCAAATCCACCAGGGAGAGTAAATAGTAAATAGTAAATCCACATAGGATAGTTCAACACAATCCACAAAGGAGAGTAACATAAGATTCAGCTCAACCAGGTATACTTTTTCAGATGACGTCAAAGATGATCATTGATCCATCTAAGTCGTCGGACCCACGAAGGATCGATAGGTACTAACCTCAGCAATGACCCACACAGGATCGGGCCCACACAGGACCTGTAGCAATGGCTCACATAGAACCGTAAGAGATGACCCACACAGGATCGGGCCCACATAGGACCTGTAGCACTGATCCACGTAGGATCGCTGAGTGCAGTAGTCGACGCAGTCCACTGAGGATCTTTGCACAGTCGTCGCCGCAGTCCACGAAGGACCTCTGCTTTGTCGTCGTCGCAGTCCACGGAGGATCTCTGCTCTGTCGTCGAAGTCACAGCCAGCGCTAGGGTTCCCGCACACAGTGAGATCGTTTAGGAGGGTCCGCTCCACGAGCCGAGAGGCTGATACATCAACTGACACGTAGTCCGAAGTTGATGTATCCAAAAGTTCCGTATCGACAACAGGATCTCAACGCAACAGACGGCGCGTCAATCGGACGCCCGGTCTGAGAGTTATTGGCATTTTCGTCCCAGGGGCCCGGTTGGTTTTTAGGGCAAAACCAACCCAAACGTACTCCGCCTGTGTCTGATCCTCGGGCGGAGTATGGCAAAAGTTCCGTCTCACTTAGAGGAAACTACCACAGCTGACGGTACGTCGATCGGACGTCCGTAGCTCAAGTTATGAGCGTTTCCGCTCCGAGGGCCCGGTTGGTTTCGTGTACGAACCAACCCGGCCGAACCCAAAGTCTTCCGAAACCTTGAGTGTAATATACCGAAACGACCGTATCGATCCCAGGATCGCGTATCTGGTGACGGTTCGTCAATCGGAGGTCCTAGGCCCAAGATATGGGCAAAAGACCGGAGAGGGCCCGAAAACGGGGGTTCTGGGCCCGGGGCGACCCGGCCCGACCCGGTTGGGCCGGGTCCGGCCCGGCCTGGGCGCGGCCCAGCCGACCGGACCGGCCGGCTCGACCTCGGCCGAGCGGCCAAGGGGCGCCGCGGGTTTGACCCGCGGCTTAGGTGGAATGCGGCCCGCGCGGGCCGCGTGTTGGGTGGCCGGACCGTGGACGCGGTCCGGCGGTTCGCCGTCGCCGCGGCCGAGCCACGGCGGATCCTCCGGAGGCGCGCCGGGCGCCGCCGCCCCCGGTCGCCGGCGCCACCGCGCCACCGCCGCCTTCCACGGGCCGCCGGAGTTGCTCCGGTGGCCCGATTCCTCTCCCGTCTGCGCCGTTGCTCCTCCCGGGGGCCGATCTTCACTACGGGATCAACGGATCGCCCTTGCCACATAGTTTGTCGTCGCTTTCCAAAACCGCACACGAAAAGGATCGGCGGAGGGTTGTCGGGTCTTGTTCGTTAGACCCGCACCCTCCGCGTTAGTCATAAACAACGGGAGAAAGGGGCTACAACAATTTTTAATCAAGATAAAAATTGTTCACTTCTTTTTCTTTTAAACGGCAATTCAATTTTAATTAATTGAAAATATTCATTCCGGTTCTTTATTCAAAAAGAAATAAAAACACGGGAATGAATCATCAAGAATTAAATCCCTACATTGTCGTCGTCGTCGGACGAGAGGTCGTCGCGGATTTGGTGATCGTCGCGGAAGAGACGCTCGTCGCACCGCGGGAAGGAGTCGCGCCGACGATCTCCGGATCAAGATCAAATGGATTTAATTAATTTAAATCCGTTGATATTGAATTATAAAAAGGGAGAATTTAGAGATTCGATTCTCACCTTTAACCGCCGATCGTAGGTTTGCCGCGGAAGAAGAAGCACCGAAGAAGAAGAAGAAGGTCGCGGAAAAGTTTGTCGACGTCGCGGATCACGGTGTGCGTCGTCGAATTTTGGTTCCGGCGTTCTTCGCGTTCTTCGCGTTCTTCGCGTTCTTCGCGGGGAAGGTGGAGGCCCAGAGAACAAAGAGTAATCCTCCAAAATAGACACGTTGGTCTATTTTATTAAATCGCCAACGAACGCAAACGCGTAAGTAACGACCCATTAAATTCGTTGAATTAATTCAACGAATGAAACAGCCCATTTAATTCACGAAATAAACCGCCCAATTAAATGGTCTGTTAAGAAATTAAAGAAAACGCGCCGGTTGACTTTTCAGTTACTTTGACGGGTTTTCGCGGGTGCGTTACTTAGCGAAAGAAACGGCGGGGCTCGTGCGGGCCCCACCTCACAAATATCCTACCAAGGGGTAGGGTATTTCCGGATAGCACCCTATCCGCTTTAACTCAGTTCAAGTGGCTTCCAAGTGACTTCCAAGCGGCTTAAGTGAAATAAAATAAAGTTGTCGCACAACCTTTATTTTATTTCCGACTTAAAGCCCAAAATTTTAAAAACCACGGTTGAGCAAACGCAACTCCGGAAGAGGCGTTTCTAAGCAAATATCGGCGCTGCGATTTCATCGGTGCCCTCAGAATTCGATTCCGGGCACCTGTTCAAAAGATAGAAAAACCCGCTCGTCCGTTCACTGAACGTACCCGAGCCAAACTTCGGAAATTGATTCCGGGCACACCGGGCCTCGGAATCAGGTGTCGTCTGAAGCTGCGCTCTTGCAAAATTCCAAATAAAATTAAGAAAAAAATTTCCTTGAAATTTGCGGGTCTTTACATTACTCCCACCTCAGGGCTTTACGTCCCCGTAAAGATACATAAAAAACTAGGGGAACAAATGGGGGTACTGAGCACGCATCTGAGCCTCCCGCTCCCAAGTGCTCTCCTGGAGGTCCCGTGCTGCCATCTGACGCGCACAAGAGGAATCGACCGCCCACGTAGGACCCGCTCCTGTCGATCCTCGATCTCCACTGGGACCTCCGCAAAAGTCTCCCCATCGTCCACGTCCAGCTCCCCAAAGTCGATGATGTGCGTCGGGTCGTGCACGTATCTCCTCAGCTGAGACACGTGGAAGACGTCGTGCACCCGGTGCAACTGAGGTGGTAGAGCCAGGCGATAAGCCACCTCTCCTATCCTGCTGAGGACCTGGAAAGGCCCGATGAAGCGTGGAGACAACTTGCCGCCTCGACCAAATCTCCGTAAACCACGTCGAGGTGAGACACGCAAAAAGACGTGGTCGCCATCCTCGAACTCTAGTGGCCTCCGCCTCCTGTCAGCATATGACTTCTGTCAGCTCTGAGCTGTCCTCATCCTCTCCTGGATGATCTGGACCTTCTCTTTCGTGGCTCGGACCATCTCTGGTCCCACGAGTGCTGACTCCCCAGGGTCTGTCCAGCACAACGGTGATCTGCAGGGTCTGCCGTACAACGCCTCGTATGGTGCCATCCCGATGGTGGAGTGGTAGCTGTTGTTGTACGTGAACTCCACCAAGGGTAGGTGGTCCTCCCAGCTGCGACCAAAGTCGAGAACACATGCACGGATCATGTCCTCGAGTGTCTGTATGGTCCTCTCAGTCTGACCATCCGTCTGAGGGTGGAAGGCTGTGCTCAGATGGAGCCGCGTCCCGAACGCCTCCTGCAACCCCTTCCAAAGCCGGGAAGTGAAACGAGCATCTCGATCGGAGACGATAGACGATGGCACACCGTGAAGACGTACGATCTCCTGGACGTAAAGACATCCCAAGCTCTCCACTGAGCCCTTCTCTCTGATGGGTAAGAAGTGTGCCGACTTGGTGAGTCGGTCGACAATCACCCAAATGGAGTCGTGACCTCTGGAAGTGCGTGGAAGTCCAGTCACGAAGTCCATAGATATGCCGTCCCACTTCCACTCCGGGACCTCCAAGGGCTGTACCAATCCTGCTGGTACCTGATGCTATGCCTTCACCTGCTGGCAGGTGAGGCATCGTGAAACGAACTCTGCCACAGCTTTCTTCATGCCCGGCCACCAGTGTTGTCGTCTGAGATCCTGGTACATCTTCGCCACTCCGGGATGCACCGCCAAGGGAGAAGTGTGAAACTCTCTCAGCACCTCCTCTCGTAAAGCGACTGGTACGAAGGTATGTCCTCTGAAAAGGATGTCGTGCTCTGCTCCAAGGGAGAAGCCATCAGGCGCCTGACCTGAGGATATCAGTGCACGCCGGGTCTCATAGTCAACGTCCCCACGCTGAGCCTCTCTGACCCGCTGTAGAAGTGGAGGAGAGACTGTGAGAGACTGAAAAAAGGCTGCTCCATCTCTATCCACGAAGGATATCTGTAAGGAGGCTAGCTGCTCCGTCGCCTCCTCAAGTAGCTGAATGCACGTCCTCCTGCTGAGGGCATCGGCTACCACGTTCCCCTTCCCAGGAGTATAGACTATCTCAAAGTCATAGTCCTGGAGGAACTCAAGCCATCTCCACTGTCTCAGGTTCAGGTCCTTCTGAGAGAAGATATGCCTGAGACTCTGGTGGTCAGAAAAGACTGTGAAGCGCTCGCCCATCAGATAGTGCCGCCAAGTCTTCAGAGCGAAGACCACTGCTGCTAACTCCAGGTCATGAGTGGCGTAGTTCTGCTCATGCGGCCTCAACTGACGTGATTCGTAGGCGATCACGGCCCTCTCCTGCATCAGGACGCACCCGAGTCCAGTCCCTGATGCATCGCAGTAAACTACGTATCCAACTCCCTCCTCTGGCAACCTCAAGATAGGTGCGCTGGTCAATCTCAGTCTCAGCTCCTGGAAGCTCTGCTGACATCTGTCTGACCACACAAAGGGTTTCCCCTTCTTTGTCAAGGCTGAGAGTGGTGCCGCAACTCTGGAGAAGTCTGGCACAAATCTCCGATAGTATCCGGCTAGGCCCAAGAAGCTCCGCACCTCCGTCACGCTCCTGGGTGGCTCCCAAGCTAGCACTGCCTCGATCTTCGCGGGATCCACTGCAACTCCCACCTCAGAGATGACGTGCCCCAAGAAATGGACCTCACGTAACCAGAACTGGCACTTTGAGAGCTTTCCATAAAGCTGGTGCTCTCGGAGTGTGTCTAGCACAACTCGCAGGTGGTAGGCATGCTCCTCCTCAGTCGTCGATTATACCAAAATGTCGTCAATGAAGACCACGACAAATCGGTCGAGGTATGGCTGGAAGATCCTGTTCATGAGGCTCATGAACACTGCTGGAGCATTGGTTACGCCGAACGGCATAACCAAGAACTCATAATGGCCATATCGACACCTGAAGGCCGTCTTCTGCACGTCCTCGTCTCGAACTCTGAGCTGATGATAGCCTGACCGGAGGTCTATCTTCGAGAACCACCACGCTCCCTTGAGCTGATCGAAGAGGTCATCAATCCGTGGCAGCGGATACTTGTTCCTCACTGTCACCTGGTTCAGGCGACGATAGTCGACACACAGTCGCAAGCTCCCGTACGCCTTCTTGGCGAACAATATCGGGGAAGCCCAGGGTGAAACACTGGGTCGGATAAACCCCTTGCTCTACAAGTCCTCCAATTGTACCCGCAGCTCTCGAAGCTCGGCGGGGGCCATCCGATATGCTGGAGTAGATATCGGGGCTGTCCCGGGGTACAAGTCAATGTAAAAGTCTACCTCTCTACGAGGAGGTAGCCCTGGAACGTCGTCGGGAAAGACGTCCACGTACTGGTCCACCACTGCAGGAAAAACTGGACTCCGCACGTCCACTGCTCCTAGGATGAGGCTAGCCAACTGATGAGAGATGGGTTGCACTCTCCTCCGCGGAAGTCCATCCTGTGCTGCAAAGGTTCCCTTCTCGCCGGTGAAGGTAAACCTGCTCCCGTCGGTGCGAACACATCGCACCTTGCGCCTAAAACAGTCGATCTGGGCATGAACCGTGGATAGCCAATCCATGCCCAAGATGACGTCGAAAGGACTCGACGCCGCTACAAGGAGATCCCAGCCGAAGCTCTCGCCTCCTAGAGTAAGCTCACACTGCCGGCACCAGTGCGTAATCGTCGAGTCTGCTCCCGTAGGAGTCTCTAGCCGTAAGGATCGAGCCAACGGCTCAGTCGGAATCTCCGAGCTCCGAACAAGGGCAGAGGCTATGAAAGAGTGACTCGCTCCTGTGTCTATAAGTACTGCAGCAAGGGTGGAATAGACACAGATCGTACCTCGAATCATCTCTGGCATGTCGGGGTCGTAGGCCTCCACTGCCTAGAGCTGGGCCTGTCCCTGCCCGCCAGCTCCCTGTGGTCGAGGTGGCCCTCCTGGTGGTGGTGGGGGTAGAACCTGGAAGCGTCGCCCACCACCCGCTGCTCGGCCAGATCCTCTGCCTCGTCCGCCTCCTCCCTGCGGACCGCCACGGTCGACCCTCTGCCTCTGCCTGGGTGGCCCCTCCACCGTCTGCTGCTCCTCTGGTCGGCGAGTCGGGCAGTCACGAGCCATGTGACCCTGCCCGCCGTAGGAGTAGCACAGCCTGCCTCTCGGAAGGCTGGCACTCCGCTGTGTGCCCCGCACTGCTGAGCCGGTGTCCTGAGGCCGTCTGCGTGGGGGTCTGGTCTGCCTGGACCCGAGAGTCATCCGTCGGCTACCTGCTGCCGAAGACTCAGCTACCTGCCGCCCTGCGCTAGGTCTCTCCGCTGAAGAAGGCTCTTCCAGGAAGCTCTCGATCAAGAGGGCTCGCTCCCGCACTCCCGCCTGGGTCGGAATGCTGAGGGAGATCAGTGATGCCCGAATCTCCTGCTGCAAGCCCTGCTCGAAGGTCCGGGCCCGGAAGAAGGGGTCCCGTACCATGTCGGTTGAGTAGCGAGATAGGTCAGTGAACATCGCCGCGTACTGAGCGACCGTCATACTGCCCTGGCGTAGCTGGAGAAGCTCCTGGATGCGTACCGCTCGGAGGGTGGCCGGGACGAACTCAGAGCGGAAGAGGCTCTCGAAGTCCGTCCAGAGCAAAGATGCCTCATCGTGAACCTGGAGCATCAAGCTCCACCATCGTCCTGCCGCCGCCTGCAGGAGGCTCGCTGCGAGAATCACCATGAGATCCGCTGGTGTCCTCACTAGCCTAAAGATCCGTACCACCGCCTCTAGCCAGTCCTCGGCGGCCTGGGGGTCCGCCTCACCGCGAAACCTGGGCGGTCGCTGGCTCTGAAACTCATGCAGTGCCCTGAGGCGACGTGCATCGTCAGCGTCTGGTACTGGTAGCATCGGTGGCTCGGCGGGTAAAGCTACCGCCGGTGCCACTGCTGGCAAAGGGCCCTGCACCGAGGCCTCGTCGCTCGGTGGGCTGTCGTCGCGCCCTACACTCGGAACCCTAGCTGGCTGTCGTCACGGGGCCATCCTGAAAAGGAGAACAAGAGCACCACAGTCAGAACATCATACCTGGTGAGCTAGAACAAGTAATCACAAGGAAAACTTGAGACTTTCATGAAGCAGATCAGTATACCCGGTGAGCTGACACAAGTAATCACAAGGAAAACTTGAAACACACACGCAATCAATGTTTTCATGCATTAAGTCGGAAATCAGGAGTCAGGGTCCTGGTGTACGGATACGTCGGCCGCCGCACCAACACTGGGCTCCCTGAACTGATAACCACACTCAATACACTAAACCCTATTGCTTCATATAGGAAGAAAAGACGATCAGAGTCTGCGGTAGAACCGACCGCCTCTGATACCAATTTGTCACGACCCGACCTCGGGGCCCTTGCCGTGACTACCCCAAGCCCGCCTTCCATAGGCCAGGGGCTGGCGACTAGCACCAAGGCGTAAAATCCCGGTAAACAGGGAAGGCACTGCCTTTATAAGTAACAACCACCACAGAGTCAACAAGCGGAAAGTAACTACAAAGTGCAGAAAAGTAAAGGGGGCCGGAATACAAGCCCAACTGAAAGTACAACTGAAAAGGAAAAGAACAGCAACTGAAGAAAAGACGGCGGCCTCGTGTCGTCCACTGGAAATCCCACCTGAAGGGTGGGTACAGATAGCCTCCAGGCTCCTCGGGTCCCACGTCCGCTCCGAGCACGTCCCGCCCAGTGGTCCGCCTCCAGGTACCGTCCTGCTCCACGCCCCAACCGAGATCAGCGCTGTCTGTCGTCTGCATCCAACACAACAAGGTGCGGGCATAGCCCGTGCAGGGGTGAGTATAAACTACTCAGTAAGGACCCCGAGACCCCCGAAGGTCTCCCGAAATCCACAAAGGAAATAGCACAAAAGAAAGGGGAAACCACGAAGAAACAACTGACTCGACTTAGGTATATGCCCATACATATACCTAAGTCCCCATTTCTAGCTCTGCTCTCGAGCTCAAGGTCAACTCGATCCACACAGGAAAGCAAGACTCAAATCCATCAGGGAGAGTAAATAGTAAATAGTAAATCCACATAGGATAGTTCAACACAATCCACAAAGGAGAGTAACATAAGATTCAGCTCAACCAGGCATACTTTTTCAGATGACGTCAAAGATGATCACTGATCCATCTAAGTCGTCGAACCCACGAAGGATCGATAGGTACTAACCTCGGCAATGACCCACACAGGATCGGGCCCACACAGGACCTGTAGCAATGGCTCACATAGAACCGTAAGAGATGACCCACACAGGATCGGGCCCACATAGGACCTGTAGCACTGATCCACGTAGGATCACTGAGTGCAGTAGTCGACGCAGTCCACTGAGGATCTCTGCACAGTCGTCGCCGCAGTCCACGAAGGACCTCTGCTCTGTCGTCGTCGCAGTCCACGGAGGATCTCTGCTCTGTCGTCGAAGTCACAGCCAGTGCTAGGGTTCCCGCAAACAGCGAGCTCGTTTAGGAGGGTCCTCTCCACGAGCCGAGAGGCTGATACATCAACTAACACGTAGTCCGAAGTTGATGTATCCAAAAGTTCCGTATCGACAACAGGATCTCAACGCAACAGACGGCGCCTCAATCGGACGCCCGGTCTGAGAGTTATTGGCATTTTCGTCCCAGGGGCCAGGTTGGTTTTTAGGGAAAAACCAACCCGACCGTACTCCGCCTGTGTCCGATCCTCGGGCGGAGTATGCCAAAAGTTCCGTCTCACTTAGAGGAAACTACCACAGCTGACGGTACGTCGATCGGACGTCCGTAGCTCAAGTTATGAGCGTTTCCGCTCCGAGGGCCCGGTTGGTTTCGTGTACGAACCAACCCGGCCGAACCCAAAGTCTTCCGAAACCTTGAGTGTAATAAACCGAAACGACCGTATCGATCCAAGGATCGTGTAGCCGCTGACGGTTCGTCAATCGGAGGTCCTAGGCCCAAGATATGGGCAAAAGACCGGAGAGGGCCCGAAAACGGGGGTTCTGGGCCCGGGGCGACCCGGCCCGAACCCCCCCTGGGGGTCGGCCGAACCGGGTCGACCCGACCCGACCCGACCCGGTTGGGCCGGGTCAGGTCCGGCCTGGGCGCGGCCCGGCCGACCGGACCGGCCGGCTCGACCTCGGCCGAGCGGCCAAGGGGCGCCGCGGGTTTGACCCGCGGCTTAGGTGGAACGCGGCCCGCGCGGGCCGCGTGTTGGGTGGCCGGACCGCGGACGCGGTTCGGCGGTTCGCCGCCGCCGCGTCCGAGCCGCGGCGGATCCTCCGGCGGCGCGCCGGGCGCCGCCGCCCCCGGTCGCCGGTGCCGCCGCCTTCCGCAGGCCACCGGAGTTGCTCCGGTGGCCCGATTCCTCTCCCGTCTGCGTCGTTGCTCCTCCCGGGGGGCCGATCTTCACTGCGGGATCAACGGATCGCCCTTGCCGCACGGTTCGTCGTCGCTTGCCAAAACCGCACACGAAAAGGATCGGCGGAGGGTTGTCGGGTCTTGTTCGTTAGACCCGCACCCTCCGCGTTAGTCATAAACAACGGGAGAAAGGGGCTACAACAATTTTTAATCAAGATAAAAATTGTTCACTTCTTTTTCTTTTAAACGGCAATTCAATTTTAATTAATTGAAAATATTCATGCCGGTTCTTTATTCAAAAAGAAATAAAAACACGGGAATGAATCATCAAGAATTAAATCCCTACATTGTCGTCGTCGTCGGACGAGAGGTCGTCGCGGATTTGGTGATCGTCGCGGAAGAGACGCTCGTCGCACCGCGGGAAGGAGTCGCGCCGACGATCTCCGGATCAAGATCAAACGGATTTAATTAATTTAAATCCGTTGATATCGAATTATAAAAAGGGATAATTTAGAGATTCGATTCTCACCTTTAACCGCTGATCGTAGGTTTGCCGCGGAAGAAGAAGCGCCGAAGAAGAAGAAGAAGGTCGCGGAAAAGTTTGCCGACGTCGCGGATCACGGTGTGCGGCGTCGAATTTTGGTTCCGGCGTTCTTCGTGTTCTTCGCATTCTTCACGTTCTTCGCGTTCTTCGCGTTCTTTGCGCGGAAGGTGGAGGCCCAGAGAACAAAGAGTAATCCTCCAAAATAGACACGTTGGTCTATTTTATTAAATCGCCAACGAACGCAAACGCGTAAGTAACGACCCATTAAATTCGTTGAATTAATTCAACGAATGAAACAGCCCATTTAATTCACGAAATAAACCGCCCAATTAAATGGTCTGTTAAGAAATTAAAGAAAACGCGCCGGTTGACTTTTCAGTTACTTTGACGGGTTTTCGCGGGTGCGTTACTTAGCGAAAGAAACGGCGGGGCTCGTGCGGGCCCCACCTCACAAATATCCTACCAAGGGGTAGGGTATTTCCGGATAGCACCCTATCCGCTTTAACTCAGTTCAAGTGGCTTCGAAGTGACTTCCAAGCGGCTTAAGTGAAATAAAATAATGTTGTCGCACAACCTTTATTTTATTTCCGACTTAAAGCCCAAAATTTTAAAAACCACGGTTGAGCAAACGCAACTCCGGAAGAGGCGTTTCTAAGCAAATATCGGCGCTGCGATTTCATCGGTGCCCTCAGAATTCGATTCCGGGCACCGGTTCAAAAGATAGAAAAACCCGCTCGTCCGTTCACTGAACGTACCCGAGCCAAACTTCGGAAATTGATTCCGGGCACACCGGGCCTCGGAATCAGGTGCCGTCTGAAGCTGCGCTCTTGAAAAATTCCAAAGAAAATTAAGAAAAAAATTTCCTTGAAATTTGCGGGTCTTTACATTTATCATCTTCATTCTAATGTTGTAGTTTCATCTTGATCAGTCATGTGTAATATTTTGGTTGATGTTCAGCGAGAGTGTCCAACAAAAGTCTTTGTGTTTTTGTAGTTTATTTTTTCTTATAATCCTATTAATTATGATTGTGAGTGTTATTAGAGAAAATGTAATGGTGGATATATTTTGACACCCACAGTGTCACTATATTGTTTTTAAATAAATGAAGGATCATTGGGCGGGACTTCCCTAGTGTTTGGGGTGTCATTTGATTGATTTGGACAATTTTTTGGGGTTTCACAGTTTGAGAATTTTTTCCCCAAACTATACAACATAAACCTTTAAAGTTGTAGATTTTTTCAGTAATATTCACATGGTTTGTGTAGGGTTTACAATACAGTGTAGTAAAACCATGCATCCCATTACAGGCTTAATAACTTTTAACCAAAAAATTCATTCTTGTGTGATTCCACCTCCCATTTAAAGCCATATAAGTTTCCTATTGACCAGAGGGTGCCCTCCCCATTCTCTTTCATTTTGGGACACTATTGGGGAACTTTGTCATGGAACGTAAGTGAATCTTCATGATTTGTTCATCAAATCTTCCAGATTTCTCTACCTATATTCCCCCCCTCTCATATCACAATTCTATTTTGGCTTGGAATCCATTTGGATGAACCCTATGGTTATGGTTGGCTATTTTTGTTTGATTTCCAGGATGTTATGGTTTTCGGTTCATCCTTGGGGATTGGTTTTTCCTTCCCTTGATGTTTCCCACATTATCACACCATTGAGGTAGGTATTCCATTCGTTTCTTTTCTGACTCATTCCATTGATGCTTGTAGATTTTTAAATAATATGAAAATGTGGTTCTTATGCCTATGGTATATTTTCCATTCTTGGAATGATGTTTTTATATTGGTAAAAATTAGTGGAAGTTGTTTTAAAATGGTGTTAGATAATTTTAATACATGGTATGAACACTAGGTGTTTGTTAAAAAGTCTATCGTCTCTTTAAATGAAAATTTTCATCTTTATTTTTTTCAAACATTAATTATATCCTGATAGAATCATGGGATATTGTATTGGGCATCGTTTGTGTGAAATTGTTGAATTTATGGCATGTCCCTTATGAGGGGTTTTTTGTTGGTTTGATAACATGTGGTGTTTATTTAAAAAAGTTTTTTGGGTAACATCATGGTGTCTTGTGGTGAACCATTGGATGTGGGCACATCCATGGGGTCTTGTAATACACACATGGATGGGCACTCAAATTATAATTGTCGTTATTAAAATTTACGCAATTCAAAGACCCAGATTTAAAAACACCTAACCCCCTCTCCCTCTCTTCTCCTCAAAGGCTCAATGTTGTACATATGGCCTCTTGGGTTTCTAATGATAGTAAAGTGGTATCAAACTATGTTTGAATGTATGGATCATTGGGTATTTTGGAACACAGTTAGTTTCTAAATGGTTTAAAGGCCCATTTGGCAGTGTACATTCGAAGATGGTTTTCGAAATGGTTTGGTTATGTTTTTGTAAATATATTGGGGTGTGTAAATATAAAGGCCCATTTGGAATGTTTTTAGTGTTTCATGTTTTTACTAAAATGAGGAATGTTTGGTTTAGTATATTCTTGTGTTAGTGGTGTTCCTCGTCATTTTTGAAGTGATATGTAAAGGTTTTGGTGTGTTCCAGTTTTCATGAATTTGTTTGTGATGTGGAAGTTGTGGATAATGATATGTGATGCTTATTTTGGTTGTTAAATTGTGTAAGTGGTGTTAAGTGATGTGTGAAACCTGATTGATCACAAAAAAGGAAACATGAGTATCTAGGTGGGATGAGTAGGTCTAGTATGATAGTGATCTGGTAGTGACCTCATACTTGTTTCACATAGAAATATTGATGATGACAACACTAACTAAACTATGATGATGTTTGGGGATGACTAGGCCATTGGGGTATCGCCTCCTAGTGAATCGTTCATTAGAAGTTTATTGGTTATGGTTACTTTTACACCAAGATTTGATGTACCTAGAGGCCTGCATCTAGCTAGTGCATAGGGGTGTTCATGTGACTAGTTATCATTGGTTATATTTTACTTAATTTCTATATATTGTATGTTTGGTTAGTAATTTAAAAATAAATTTAATTTCCTTTATAGTTATTTTTAGAATTTTTTTCCATTTAAAGTTGTTTCCCTTAAAAAATTTCTCTATAATTAGTTGGTTTTGGTTTTTCTTATAAAATGGTAGTTATTTGACTATAAATAGACACTTGGGGACTTCATATGTATGAACGAATTTCCCAGAAGCATAATTTCTTCACTTGTATCCCTAGTGCTTTGCCCAAGTATTCTGAAACATTCAAGGTAGTTCTTTAACAACTAGAGTGGAGGAATTTAAGGAGGATCATAGGAATTAAGTCCTTTTAGTGTTTTTAATCCATAACACATAAGTTTCTAAAGCCCCTAACTTCCCTGAAACAGAAACACATTTGCACCACCCATTCTCCTATAAGGAACTTGAGCACCCCGCTTCTGGGAATACCTATGAATACTCTTGAAGGCTTGAGTCAAGTATCGCCCAAGTATTAACATCCATTTTTTCATCAATTAAGTGAATATCATGCCACCCAAGCCAACTTGCATTCCAGATACTTACATAAGTTCCCTTGTTTGATTCACAAACTCCCTTCAGCCCACAAGCCATCAAGTCTTCTTTAAATCCATTCATGGAAAGGATTATTCTTCACTGTCTCCCTTTTCTAAAAGGGATTATGTTGAAACCTCAACTAAAACCTCCTGACTTATCTAACCTTTGAGAAAGGTGCATCAACGTGTCTTCTATTTAGGTTTGTATATCCATTGTCAATGTTTTCCCACATTTCTTTCACAATGAGGTTAGGATTTATGGAGTATCTGTGGGATTTTATATCCATAATCACATGGACCTTTTTCCCAGAAATAGTGGTGGGTAGTTCTCAATTTGGAGGATTAAGGTTGAGTTTTGTCCTCCGTTTTTCGTCTCTAAAACCCAGAACCTCAGGTCTGGGGTAGGGAAGGTATAGTTCACACCTACATTTCCTTATGAACAAAGGGGAATTCTCCCTCCCTTTCCAGGACCAATTTTAGGGAAGCCTTCCTGGTGTAATCCCCGTACCTTTCAAGTATGAGGTT
This sequence comes from Viscum album, assembly GCA_963277665.1. Taxonomy (NCBI): domain Eukaryota; kingdom Viridiplantae; phylum Streptophyta; class Magnoliopsida; order Santalales; family Viscaceae; genus Viscum; species Viscum album. The sequence goes on along the minus strand of OY728150.1, from coordinate 618,295,321 downwards.
TCAGTCTTTCTCCTCTCTACTTCCTTCACCTTCACTCCTTCCTTACATTGGAACCTTTTCCAATGTAAATAGAATAGATGGAAGTCTCGTCACCTCTCCCTCTTCCCCATTCATCTTTATAGGCACGTCCTCTTCCACCAGCGGAGGAGGAAAAGTGTGGGTGTGTTTGTTGAACCTTTCACATCCTCTTATTTCTCACATCGAGAATGAATCACATGGGTTTATAGATTTGTGATGATTACAACATCTTCAGAAACTCCCATGGTGAATGAACTATGAGAACTCTGATTCCCACCATAATTGGGATACATAGGAAGCCTTCTTAGGGCCCGAGCTCTCTGGATATCCTCTACCGAAATCCAACCATAATTACCTTAATCCGGGAATCCTTTTTAGGAGTAAACCACGAAATAAGCCCCCAAATCACCAAGGCATCCTTTTAGGGAAGTAATCCCAAAATCATTTCTCTCAATGGACTACACTCTCCTATGAACCAAATGGGATACGTTGGAAGCCTCCTTGAGGTTCAAACCAAACACTTCAAATTAACCATGTTATTCTTAGGCCATATTCCAAACAAGGCTTAATCTTGATTGTAAACCCATATTCTTTCCATGTTCTTTGGGCTTCTTAGGCATAAGTCCCATACCAAACCTTGACTAAGAACATTTCTCTTTGATGTCCTTACCACATGAAATTAAACTATATGGTTAGGTCCTTATCACATGACCTTAAAATGTATGATCTATCCCATTAAGCTGCACCAAACTACAAGGGTTCTAATTCATTTCCCAAGGATACATAGGTGTCCCATTTATGGGTATGATCCCAACATCAAAACAAACATTCGTCTCCCTGGACGACGATAAATTCCAGAGTGCCCCACAAGGGGGCTAAAAAACTAGTATCATCATAATTAAGGTTAAAATAATCTCTAAAAAATATATGAGTGGATACTATTGATGGAGAACCTCGAATAAATATAGATGTCTCTATTAATGAATAACCATGAATAAATACAGATGATTCTAAATTTCGACCATGCTAATAATTGATTGAAAATTCCAAGGGAAACCTATGTCATACTTGGTGAATTAATAAGGATTCAGTAAAATAACAAAAATATATAATGAAAGTCCTAGATTAGACAATAATTCACCCCAAAAGGGTGTGGTGAGTCTGACCTCCCATCCTCTCAACCAATGCATGTTCTTAAGTATCATAAGTTTAAACTCAACAAATGCATACCTTTAGAAATCAAGTACATTTTGGATAAATAACTACTGTTTGTTTTTAGTTCCATGAATAAATCCAATGAAAACTGCCTGGATGTAGTGATTCTTAACCGGAACACATGTTCCAAGGAACTATGAAACAAAAATGGTGAACCCGACGTGAATTTTTAACCTAGTTAATACTGTTACCCACCTATAATGCCCCTGTGAATTGATAAAGGAAGGACAGACAAAAGAATATATCAGGCATGTATCCATATAAAATATGTTTCTTTAATGGAGTTTATTTTTGTTTTTATGTTTTCTCGGAACTCACTTCTCTCCAAATGGATTCCTTCACGTTTTCACCTATGAATGTCCCAGTTTCTACTAAATATGGATCCTCATCCGCTAGAAGGATTTCATCACTAACTAAAAATCTTCAACGCAGGTTCTCCTATGTACTGGTAATGGAATTCCATCAACATGGTACTATTGGAACCTTGGAGGCTTCCCGACATTCTCTGCAGGTTAACAACAACCCTTGGTCATCTAGTCAGTGATGATCGGTGGTCAAGAAGTAGATGGTTCCAACCACCGTCTTCAACTTTTTCTGGTCCTTATCCCCGAAATGCAACAACTAGTCCCTCCCGTACTATAGGTAGGTGGATCAAGATGTCACTCATGGCCTCAATTCAGATATTCATGGGTCCTTTCTGAGGACTCCCACAAACAATCACCGCCAGCATAATTGTGTGGCAGTAAACCCCCAATATGATGGGGGTGTTTTCTCTAGTTGTTCGGCATAGGTCCCTCAGATATGGGCACAGAAGAAGAACCAACAGGGACAACGTCCAGTCAACAGGGAGTAGGTTATTACCTTTTCCCCTCTAGATAAGTCCATCAACCTAAATTGATGAAAAAAACAAGCTGGAACACACACCTGCCCGTCCCAATTATGTTGGCCATCAGACTCTTCTGGAAGCAACCCACCAATCCTGCTAGTTAAATCTGATGGAGTACCATGAATAGGCACATACACCTATTTAAAAACTATCAGTCAGCCAGTAGGCTCGTCGGACTACATTCAATGAAGCCCTACTATCAAATATGGTGGAAACTGGTAAACAAGAACATACACCTTCTTACACTCACCAATTCTGTCAGCAGACTCATCTGTCAGCATTGAAACGATTTTGTCAACTATGTTTGATGGAAAATTTCCAGAAAGATCATACACCTACTATAATTCATCAAGCTTACCAATAGTCTCATTTGGCAGCACCCAGAGAAGTCAATCGGAAAGCTCCGATGACAAATTGGGGGCAGACTCAACTCTCTTCCCTATCCATAAGTACTATCATTATCCACTAATTGTAAAAGGATGATAGAAGTAGGCACATAATCCTACTTTAGATATGGAATTGACATATATTCTCAATCCATACATGGAAGTCACCAAAACTATTTTAGCAATGGTGAAAGGGAAGACACAAATTCCTACCCATATTCTTGAAGCATGCCAAAATATCATAATAGAAACTTTAGAAGTACCAGGGTAACAGACACATAACTCTTTCCGCATACCTAGTATGACACATCTATATTATATATTGGAGAATATACATAACTCTATTCTAATCCAGGAGGTTTATGGGGGAATACTCCACCATATCATATAAAAAACTATATCAGGAACATACACCCTTTTCAATTGGAGGTAATAGACCTGTTATGATGACCGTTCCATGTCTGGAACGTACACCTGTCTGTGATAAAACCATCTCCCAAAAAGTGGCCCCAACTAAGTGCAATAGATAATACATGAATAATTCTCACCAAACACCGAAGGAAAATCAAGATCCAATCTTTGATCTGGTTCCTCTTAATGCTGGAGTTCTTGAAGCCAACAGACATATGTCAATTGGATCTCAAGATCCTACACTCTCATTGCCAAATTATGGGAATAATAGTAGTAATTATGAAGTTTTCCATAGGACACTTCATCATGAATCTTTGATTCATAAAAATTTAGTTAATATAGAGATCCTATCTCCAAACGAGAGCCACAAAAACCCTCCGTCTAAACAGAAGACCATTGAGAAAGAGGGAATTATCACATACTGTAATCCACCATGGTGGTCCTCCCGATAATGAAATTTTATTAGAAATTCATCTTTGCACTAGCATTTCACATTTTCAAGATAATTCCCTAATCTAAAACATAGTCATCATAAATCCATCTTATCTCGAGGCACTTTCCTACACAAGGCCCGTCATGTCTGATGCCTTAGCATTAACCGGTGAAATACATTCTCAATCAGATGTTATATTAAGGGAATGTTCATTATCTAAACCCCACTTGGGTCATTTTCCTTCTAATACAGTAGAGAAAAATCAACTTATTTCATTGTTTTTAATAAAACAATCTAGAATCATTCTATTTGGTCAGACCAAGTGGAGAAACCTATTGTGAAAGATGATGAAGATATGTTGAACATGAGAAAGCAATTGGCTAAAGAAGAATTACTAGTCATGTGCTGACCTTTGAAAAACTGTCAATACAACATTCTAGAATTGATTGTAGAAGATTACATTCAAGATGTCTGCCTCAACTTATGGAAGACTCTTCATCATTTGAAATATAAAGAATTACCATATGATGAATATAAAAGTCTTGTAAAGGTAATAGAAGGGTTGCAATGCCGAATCGACTTGGAATCTCTCTTAGTTTCCCAACATCCAAAGGTTGAAAAGAAACATAGAACTCTTTAGTATGCATGCCTCGATGCACTAAAGAGGTTGTGCCAGTTAATTTCAGATACCCCATCTGGTGTTCATCTTAGAGGATGGGGTGCACATAGAGCATTGCATTTTACTACACTCCCAAATAAGCAAAGCCTGCCAAAAGTTTCCTCATGTAATGTTATTTCCCATAGCTGGCTACAATCAATAGATTTTGTATGTGATCAAGTATACGCTAAAGAATAGGCCTCAACTAGATCTCATTAGTGTTAGTCCCAAAGAAAGAAAGCTATTTATATACTATTGCATAAAGAATATGAGAATATTAAGTAGGCCTCCCTCTTAGAAGATACCATCCATAAAATGATGAATATTTCTAAAATATCACATCAATCTTCTAAAAGAGGTGATTTGATTGGTTGTTAGATAATTCACTCAACCAATGTTCAAACCAAAATTCACAAAATCAGATGAGCCGATGTGTGAATCTCAACTATAGAAGTTCAAGAGCCACCCTAGAATACAAGGATGGGGGATAGTTTAATTCAACATTTGAATTCTATAAACAATGTCTAAAGATTTTGAGAAGAAGAATATGAATATCCCCAACCTACATGGCTAGGGATTTTTCACATCTACAATCCCCTCGATTAGGGAAGAAGCCACAAAGTGGGCACACAACTGAACTATCCAAGGATTCCCTTTGGGTTACTATCCATCAAATAGTTCCCAGGAATTCATTATATTAGAGAACACAATATCATGGAAGATACGTAATCATAAGATCTTACAAACATACTGACAGAATTCCCTTAATGCATTATGAGTCAGTAAATGTCATTATTACCATTGCAGAAGATCTTATAAAAAATGAGTCCAGTTCAGGGGAATCATAAGATGACATTCTTATCTATAATACGGTACACATTAAAGAAAATTAAGGAGGTGTGTGTACACAAAATTAGAGGCTTACCCAGAATCTAGGCGTGCACTCAAGAAACCAACTCTCATCCCATCGAAAGGAATCTTACAAGGGGAAAGGTAAAATTCAGATCACATCTCACTTTTCCATTAGATAAGGTCAATCTATTTAGCTTGAAGAAAGATTTTATAAGAAAGAATAGGAGATGAAAGAGTTGAAAAGACTCAATAGAGAGTTACATCAAAGCAGTATTTCTGCTACACATGATCCCCAGGTAGATCCTCAACTTACACATCCTGTAGGTACTCCTCATAAAATAGGATTAGTTATAACTATAGATACAAATGATTAATTCCATCCATTGGGTAAATAGAATGTTCAAGATCAAACACATCATTATAGACCTGTCCCCATGGGTTATCCAAGACAAATATCAGTAGCACCCCCACCAGTGGTTTTTTCAGTCATTGCACCAGTTCAATCTTCAGCAGCTGTACCTATACAGGTCTCAGCTCATCAAGATATTTCCCAAATGCTTATAACATAATTGATGCATTAACAACTTGATTGGAAGCTATGGAAGAATGGTGTGTGATGTACATTCAAAAAAGATAGCTTATCCTGAATGGGTGGATCTGATCACTCCCCCACCAAACATTGTGAATACTAAATTCCCATTATTTAATGGTTCGGGAGATCTGAAACAACACTTAATGAATTTTGTTTCTCGTTGTGATCTCATGATGGGGACTCAAAAAAAATAAGAAGCAGTAAAGCTTATATGCTTTGCGCAATCATTACAGGGGCCATGTTTTGTCGAGTATACATGTTTTCAATCTCGATCAATTACTAGATGGGAAGATATCTGTCAGAAATTCCATCTTTAATTTAGCTCAATGGGGCCGAAGACAATAGTTTTTTATCTTAAATTTTTCAGAAACATGAAAAATGAAATATTTTCAAATTTTATTGCTCGATGGTAAGTATTAACATATTCTTTAATTATGGAACACCCTCAAGAAGTATTTCTTCCAACTTGTGTTGCGAATATTCACGACAAGTTACGCAGCCCACTGATCCCTGGTAAATACACAAGAGGGTTTCAAGACTTTGCTTCAATTTCCCAAGAGGTGGAGGATTTCATTGTAAAAACTAAGGCTAAATCTCATATAATTCCATCAACTCTGTGAAGGATAATAGGTAAAGAAGAGTTTACTACAGTCACACTCAAGCAAGCACTTATAGATTCTTCCACTTCAAAACCTTTATCATATCGAAGGGCTCCACCTCCTGAGCATAAGAAGCAATGGTCACCAAATCAAGATGATCAAAAATATCAATGTTAGAGACAAATTGAGAAGTTAAATAACAAAGATCATTCTTTTCAGAATGTATAGGTTACCAGTTACTTCATCTCAGCTTTGGAAATCAATTTGGATTAGCTTTAAAGACCAAAGAAACCAAACAAAGAAGGAGACAAAGATCTTTTGAATTATTTTAACTTTCACAAAATTTTGGGGCATTCCTTCAGGAGTGTTTTTGTTTTTAACGAATTTCTGAAATAAAATGTTATACTATAGACAAGTGAAACAGAAAAGTTTATTGGCCCAAGTAGCATGTGTTACTGCTACTGATCCAAAGAATGAAAGCGAGTGGGAAGAAGTCAAGAGTAAAAATGTGCAGAAATATGATGATTGGTTGATCAAAAAAATGATCACTAGAAATCATGCCATTCTATGAACATAGTTGAATCAACTGATTGTGTCTTCTTACACTCATACCCCATAAAAACCACCATCATCAAAATATTAGTCCTCTAAAGGTCAATCCTCAAAGAAGCGATGTGATAAGAAAGACAATTAGTAGTTGGAAGAGGAAGAGATCATGTCAAGGACATAGTTCTGGAAAATTTCATTCCTTTTGATTAAAAAGCATAGAAACCTCCCCGCCAAACAGCATAACTAGAATTGACCAGTCTAGAAGAATCTTCATTAGATGAGGAATTGATCTTTGGTTTTGTCAATGTTATCCCCTTAACGGATCCCTATGCAAATGATGATTCTGGTTTTGATGAGCATGAAATCTCTGTACATAACTGGGTAACTAGAGGAAAAATCCAAGGTTGAGGATACAGGGGAAGACATGGGTGTGCTAGAAGACACTATTTTAAATCTACCCCTGCTCGAACCATATATGCGACAGAAACTCAAGGGAGATCCATTCAGCGGGCTCAACAAGAATAAGTAGGTTATCCCTCACATGACTGGATCGGTCCTGACATGATTATTTTGGAGGAACAATTAGAAGTTACACCATCATTCCCTCAGCAAGGAGATAGACCTAGTCAGTCTAATCTACCAAAACTAGAAGTATTTATAGCTGCTGCTCCGACAAAGGGTACATATACATCAGGAGTGTCAACTTCCAAGGAACCTGCAAAACTGCATCTCTTGGAAAGAAAACTCATACCTCTAGACCAAAAGTACAGTGTTTTGAAAAATCTATCCCATGTACGGGACATGTTGTCAATTTTGGATACCATGAATCTATCAAAAGATCTTCGAGAAGCACTTATTGAGGCCTTTTTAAGTCCTCAAGAGTTTGAAACTGAAGTTGTTGTTGCTGAGGATTAATGTATAGTAAATAATCCTATAGAATGTTAATCATGTATTTTATGGATGAAGATGAATATTATTTTGTACATGGACACATTAGAACCTTGTATATATCTGGCAGGGTCAATGATATAGAAATATGAGGAGCCTTTATTGATAATGGATTAGGAGTCAACCACATAACTATTTGTACACTTCGTCGATTGGGCCTCACAGAATCTGACTTATCTCATTCCACTATAATGTTTCAAGGTTATTAAAATAATGAGCAAGAACCTCTGGGAAATATTATACTCAAAACTTAGTTTAGAGATCTTGTATCTAATTCAGATTTTATGGTTGTCCGTCAGGATATAGCCTTTAACATTCTTCTTGGAAGACATTGGCTACATAAACATGCATCATTTCTTCTTCATACCACCAATGTCCCAAGTATTATTCCAATGGTCAAATCCGGACATTGTATGGTGACAAGGATCCGTTCAAAATGTGTGAATATCAGTATATTGAGGAAGAATTTTATCACACGAAGGGAACAAAGACTGTGAAAAAATATTTAACCAAAATCAATGCCCTGAATAGCCTGTAAAAGAGCCCAAAAAACCCATTCAAACATTTGAGTATAGATTATTTGTTTCCTATAAATCAAATTGAAAAGATGAACCCAAATCCAGTCACTCATCCAGTGACTTCCATAATGTCAATTACATCAATTGAGCCTAACAGCATGGGAGAAATTGTTGATTTACCAAGCAGTGATGAAAGCATAAATGAAGATGTCTTCATTTCATCCACCTAACTTCAGCAAGTTTTTGCGTCACCAATTAGGCTAAAAGAATTTTCCACAATACTAGATGAAGATAAGGTTTTTGATCCCAACCCATCATCTCCACTTTTTTACTCTATGGATACCCTTAATCGTCATTAGGGTTAGAAATGGTGGCCTCTTCATCAGGATGTTCAAATACCGACTCCTCCCCTAGATTTGAATGTTTTGATTCATCACCTACTATGCAAGTAGAAATAGAAGAAGTGACACGTAAGGAAGATGAAGAAGAAGATGTCATGGATTCTCTTTCAGAATTTGAGGAAGGTATCTCCACCATTGTGGATAACTAAGTGAAATAAATCTAGGTACATATGAAGATCCACACCCCACACTAATTAATGTATCCATGACTTCTGAAGAGAAAGATATGTATACTTAATTTATAATGTAACATAGAGATATATTTTCTTGGAACTATACAGAAATTCCAGTCCTTAATCCTGATGTAGCCACTCATCCTTTGGGTTTTCCAGAAGAACATCTAGGATTCAAGAAGGCAGCAAGAAGGACACTCCCGAATCATGCCACTAAAATTGAAGATGACATCAATAAGATTATCAAGGATAAATTTTTTATTGAGGTTCAATATCCCAAGTGGATGGCCAACATTTTCTCAGTGAAAAAGAATAATGGGAGAATCAATGTGGTCCTTGATGTTAGAGATTTTAACCAACATTGTCCAAAAGAAGACTTTCCAGTTCCAATCAGAGATCTTTTAATTGATGCAACAGCTGTCCATGAAGCTCTTTCCTTCATGGATGGTTACTATGGGTACAATAAAATTAGAATTTCCCCAAGGGATGAATAATCTACATCCTTTCATTCCCCTTAAGGTGTGTTTTTCTATAGGTTAATGCGCTTTGTCTTAAAGAATACAGGTGCAACGTTTCAACGTGTCTTCCACCATATCTTCAAACACTTCTTAGGAAAATTTGTCAAATGTTATGTGGATGATATGGTAGTAAAATTGAGACAATATTTTTATCACCAGACTGACTTGGAGATCATATTCAATAAACTTTAGAAAAATAGTATGAAGATAAATACCTTGAAATGTGGTTTTGGGGTTACATCAGGAAAATTCCTTAGTTTCATTGTACACCATCATTGAATAAAAGTTGATCCTCAGAATAAAAAAAATACATGGAATGTCACCTCCTTGAAATTTGAAATAATTAGAAGGACTTCAAGGAAACCTAGCCTATATTAAGCGCTTTATCTCCAATTTGTTAGGCAAGTGTTTACACTTCACCAGATTAATGAATAAGGGAGTCACCTATCAATGGACTGAAGACTACCAATAGGAATTTGATACCCTCAATAACATCTCTTGAGTCTACCAGTATTAATTCCACCTATTTAAGGAAGGCCACTTATTCTCAATGTGAAATCTTTACAGTGATCACTAGATGCCTTCCTTGACCAAAAGAATGATGATGGGAATGAAAATAGCCAATACTATCTCAGTCAAACTATGCTTGACATAGAGAATAAATATTCAAGTATCGAGAAGTGATGTTTGGCATTAATATTTGCATTTCAGAAATTTAGGCACTACCTACAACATCAAAAGGTCCAATTGGTGTCTCGTAATAACCCACTCAAATTTATCTTCATTCATCCTATGCTAACAGGGTGTTTGGCACAGTGAGCAGTTATTTTTTAACAGTTTGATATCCAGTTTATGCCTCAGAAGGTGGTAAAAGGAAAATCTCTGACCGATTTCCCTGATGAACACCCATCTATAGAACATGCATCATTGAATACTAGTCTTTCTAATGAATATGTATTCTCTTTTCATGATAATCCCCATAGATAGGAAATGTAGTTTGATGGAGCCTCTAGAATTCCAATAGGGAAGATGATGGAAATTGCTAAACTCACCATAGTGGGGTTAGGAATTGTACTTATCTCCCTTGAAAAGGCATTTTTTCCATATTCCTTCATGTTTTTAGAAGGAAGTACCAACAATGAGGAAAAATATAATGCTATCATCGCATTCCTGGAATTGGAGCTCTAGGTATAAGTTAACCACCAGAAAGTCAAAGGTGATTTGGAGTTGGTAATCAAATAAATAAATGGGGATTGTTCTATTAGAAAAAGAATAGTTAATCCCTTTAGGTTATTACACCAGAGGGTTAATGGCTGAATTCCCCTCATATGTAACATTTTATTATGTCCCACGATCACAAAATAACCAAGATGATGCACTGGATAATGTAGCCACAGCCCTGGAAGATCCAAATCAGGATAATAAAATCATTAGAATTTCTCATCGTCATGTGAGTTTACCTTTTGTTCAAACTAGAATAATGGAAATTAATGAAATTAGTCGTATTTATGAGCCATATGGTCATAACACGGTATGGATGACACCCATCACGGAATACCTTCAAAATGGAGTACTTCCACCAGATAGAGCTGAAAAAGAACAGATCTGACGATGAGTGGCCAATTTTACTCTTTATGATAGTCTAGATCACTAGAAGATTCTCTAAAACCGAGTCTTTTATGGAATCCTCTTCAGGTGTATTGATGGAGAAGAAATTGCAGTTTTCATGAAATAAGTAAAAGCAGGATCTTGTGGTGCTCACCAGTCTAGGCATAGGATTTCTGACCATATCTGATGGCTTCGATACTTCTAGCCTTCAATGATGCAGTATTTTACATATTTCACCAAGAAATGTCATCCCTTCCAAGTGCATGCCAAATTCATTCGTCAACCCCCGAATTTGTTACATACATATAAATAATCCTAATCATTTTGCACATGTGTAATGGATGTAGTAAGAACTTATCCATCAGATATGGATAAAAAGTTCACGTGTATTCTTACTGCTACTGATTTCATATCCAAATGGACTAAGGCAATACCTCTCAAAGAAGTAAGAGCCAAAATAATTGTTAGTTTTTCTAAAACTAACATCATCACCAAATTTGGTGTCCCTCATAATATATTGACAGACAACAACACCAATTTCTGTAATACTGAGGTAAAAAATTTATATCAGTAGCACAATATCAAATCTAACCATTCATCTCACTATCATTCAGAAACAAATGGACAAATAGAGGCTTCAATAAGACCATATCAATTATACTCTAGAACATGGTGGATAAATATTAGAAATCTTTTCCTGATAAACGTTTGCACAATTTTTGGGAATATTAGACTACTACCTTTAATGCCACTCAGGAAAATCCATACTCATTAGTGTATGTCACAAATACATTTTTTCCAATTGAAATTCAATTGCCTTTACTCTGAGTTGCAATATATGATCAGTTATCTACTGATGAAAAGTCTCAGAAATGATTTGATGAGATGTAATGATTGGGCGAAAAGAGATTTCATATTTTTCATCACTTAGAAGTCTATAAGAATAGAATGGAATGATCTTTTAACAATAATTTTTTCATACGCTCATTTCTTCAACGAGAATTGGCATTGTTCCTCAAGACTCCAATGATACTAGGAAAGAAACCTCCAAAGATTAATACAATGTGGGGAGGTCCTTATTCCATACATAAGGTCTACTCAAATTGATATTATTATTTAATATCAATAGATAGAGAGTTTATTACAAATCCCACTAATGTGAGATTCTTGAAGAAGTACTTTTTATAACTGCAAATACTCATGTCCTTACGACATGACTCTAAACTGTAAATCCCAAATTCCTAGTTGCAAGACATTAAACTACATAACAACCATAAGAATCTGTGTTGTACGAAGATAAATTGCATAGAAACTTTTTCCATGTCACCCAATGTTAAACTGCATGACCTCATTTTTCCTCATTACACGACATTAAACAGTACAGTTAACATCTTCTTTATTTGACATTAAGAGATTCTATATACAAGCATCATTGAAATCATCGCTACTCAAAGTGGCACGCGAGTTCCATTTCTCCCTATTTCCTAATTAGATCTACATAGGGGTCTTATTTCAGGAACTGCATGTGGCTTGATTATATTTTCAATGATATACGTAGAGACGCCTGGATCTCCATTCTTAGGCCCAACCACAAACAAAAAGAAATTTATTTCCCTTACCTCCTCTTTTATATTAACTAGATCTATACAAAGTGTTCTTTTATCGTATATGGTTTTATTTTCCTACTATTTCTTGTATTTATTTTAACCATTTTTCCTCCATAATATTTTAAAATCCCCCGTCTCCCACATAAAACTCAATTAGTGTGGGAAATTATTATTCCATGAACTACATTTGGATTGATTCTCATCCATATTGAGATATATAGAGATGCATAGATATCCAATATTGGGCCCATACATGATAAAAAAATCCTTTATTCCCTATATATGAATCAAACCTACATAGGGAACGTTCAAAGAACTATGCATGTATTGATTCTCATCCATATGAGATACGTGGTGATACCTTGGTTTAATTTTTTGGCCCAAGTACAATATTACCTTTTTTATGTTGGAATCACTTCCTGTCCTCAATGCATGACTCTAAACAGCATAGCACAAAGTCCTAAATATATTACATTAAAATGAACACCACCCAAAGAACTTTGTATGGCTTGATTTACAACCCATTGAGATACATAGTGAAAACTAGGCTTTATATCCTAGTCCCAATCATGAGATAATTTTTTTATATCTCTTACGCATATCATTAAAAATTAATGTGGGAGTCTTCATATTGTGTTCTCTCCTTAGAGATCCCACTAAGGAAACAAGAATTCCCCCTTTTATAAATGAGTAAGATTTATGTAAGGGACTTCAAACTCATGGACAATATAGATTGAAATATTTTTTATGTGCATTGAGAATTACCCCCTTTCGTATTTCATACTCTTAATCATGAATATTTTTAGATCTTCATAATATTTCTTGTGGTTTGTGGTGGAAGAGTTTCTAATATCTGAGAACTCTTTTTCCTGACTATGTTGTGCGTGCCCTTAGGTGGCATTGCAAAAGTTTCCTATATAACAGGCATGTTAGTCAAAAGATACAACTTTTTGGCTATGTAGTATATGACCTGGTTGGCCCTAGATAATACAACCCCCATAATGGGTTCTCCAAACAATGGTAACTTCATTCTTGGTTAAAGAATATTTTTATCCTTCTAACTTTGATGAAAATATACAAGAATATGTATTTTAAACAGTCATCAATGTATATTTGTTCCATTACCTTTCTCTTGATCCAAAAGTCTTCAAGACCGTGGTTTACACATTTCCCTCTCCATATATTCAAAACAATATGAAATGACTCTAGATCATTTGACCACATATCATCTACTATTTCCATTTTTGTTCCTAGTCATATGACCTAAAAATACATACACCATAATTCCAATGATTGTGTCAAACCATCATAGAAATCCTATTCCTCTGATTCTATGGAAATCATGATTGGGAATACTCATTCCATATTTAGGTACCTTTCTCCACAAACTGAACTCTCTACTACGGAACATCTGAATCTCTATAAACATTCTTCGACTTTTTGTAATAGAATTTAACATTTTTGAGAACTATTTTTCTTGGCTATGTAGTATGTTCCCCTAGGTGTCCTTTAATAAGTTGCCTACATAATAGTCATGTTAGTCAAAAGATGCCAATATTTGGCTATGCAGCATATGCCTTACCTGGTCCTGCATAATACAACCCCCATAATGGATTCATCAAACAATGGTAAATTTGTTCTTAGTAAATGCTTCCTATAATGCCTTTTATACCTTTTGCCATATCATTATTTAGATCCAGAAAATCCCAAATCATAGTTTACAATTCTTTCCTTCCATACTTGAATATGGTAGTATGTTTCCAAAAAAAATATCAAGAAATTGGAGAGTATCAAACAATTGGTCAGAGATAAAGACCTTAAATTAAATACACCAATGTCCTCACTGCATAACTAAAAACTGCAAAGTATAATGTCCTCAATGCATAACATAAAATTGTATATTCCAATGTCCTCACTACATGACTCAAAACTATATAGCATGATATCAGAAATACCACTTTATGATAAATTTTAATCATTCCTCATACACTAAATTTTTTGTAAGAAGTGGTTTTACTATTCATTACATGTGTTTTTAAATATAATCCTTTATTCTTAATATCCATTTCCTTGGAAAAACCACCCATTGTTGTCTTGAGTCACCTATATATTATTTTCCCTTTTATATCAAGAATAAAATGTTAAATTCTGGAGATCTCTTTTTCTTGCCTATGAAGTACATTCCCCCAAAGGCCTTGGATAAAAGTTTCCTACATAATAGACCTTTTAGTCAAAAGATTCCAATGTTTCAATATGCATCATATTCCCTAGTTGGTCATGCATGATACATCCCCCTAACGGGTTTTTAAAATAATGGTAACCTCATTCTTGAAAAATACCTCTTTATGTTTATACACGGTTTAAATTTAGTGACCATAAAATTCATGACTGAAGATTCCCCTTGAAATTATTTAAATAATATTGGAGCAATTATTATCCATTGATACATATTTGGGATCTAATTTAAAAATGTATGGTCAAACCTATTCGACCTTAAAAACTAGCCCTTTTTAGTACAACTTTCATTACTCTAAATTTCCTACCACAAGAGATGTGGTACTCACCATATTGGAAACCTGAAATGGGAACTCTAGACAGAAGTCGAGTCTCATCTCACTAGACTTTCATTTTTGTATGGCTAAGGTGATGTTGATAAATAAAAAATATCCAAAAGATACAATGTTTGTAGGGTTGTTTCTGTAACCCTTGTAATAATCAAACTATGCTTTCTAGGCCCCATGGTACAGGAAGAAATTAGAGAATCCTTCCAAACTCGACATAGCTAAAAATCCAACCATATGATGTTTGAATGTGTCAAAGTGTCCTAATTTTACATTATTACAAGATATTTTTTTTTTCTGAACGAATCCTATTCTAGGGGGCTTTTATAGACACCATGAAATGTATTCCATGCACTCATACACAAAATGTCCTCAACAAGGCTAAAAAATTTCATGGTGTGACTATTTATTTTTCATTGGGGTCAGTGATGGTAGTGAAGGCACTTGAGCATAGGGTTGGGATTGCAGCCTGGCAGTGATCTCAAGTAGGGGTGTAGGGGCACAGCACCCTGCGATATTGAGCAATAAATTTGGCTAAGTCCCCAAAGTGGTTCCCAAGGTACCTGCGCAAAAATACATACCTACCACTATGTTAGAGCAGAATGAAGCATTAATTTTGGAAAATTCCTCAAAGTAGCACCCAAGTTAGGAAAAATCGTTGACGTCACACAAGACATTTGTGTGCCACAATTCTGGCTTGCAAACATACTTGCATGCCCAATCTCAATTCACCCAGGGTCTCATATTTTTTTATAAATAGGCCCTTGGGGCCTTCATTTGTACAGACGAATTTCCCTGAGGCCTAATTGGTACTCTAGTCTCCCTACTACTTCTCCCAAGCCTTCTGAAAACTTCAAGGAAGTTATTTAACACCTAGATTGAAAGAATTGAAGGATTATCATGATAATTATGTTCTTTTAGTGTTTGAAATCGATAACACTTGAACGCCTAAAGCTCCCAACCTCCCTGAATCAGAATCACTTGCCCGGAACCCATTAATCTCAAAGGAACTTGAGCGGATGACTTTTGGGAATACCTATGTTTACTATTGATGGCTTCATTCAAGTATCACCCATGTATTAACATTTAGGTTGTTCATCACTTAAGTGAACATCAGGTCTCCCATGCCTACTTGTGTAACCATACTTCTGTGCCAAATACTAACTTGGGAACTCTTCTTCAATTCACATAATCCAATCAGTCTACAAGCCATAAAGTCTTCTTCAAATCTGTTCATGGCGAGACTTTTGCTTCATTGGATCCCTTGTTTGAAAGGGATTATGTTGAAACCTCCACCAAAACCTCCTAACTTATCAAAACATTTGGAAAGGCATGTTAATTTATCTCTTATTTAGGTTTGTATATATGTAGTCAGAGGTTTCCCACATTTTTTTCACAATGGAGTTAGGATTCATGGATTGTATGTGGGTTTGTATATCTGCAGTCACATGAACCTTTCTACCATGAATAGTGTTGGGGAGTTCCTGGTTTGGAGGATTAGGGTTTGGGTTTTGTCCTCCGCTTTTCATCTCTACAACCCAAAACCTCATGTCTCTGGTTGGGACGGTACAGTTCACACCTACTTTTCCTTTTAAACAAAGGAGAAGTATCCCTCCCCTACAAGGACCAATTTTAGGGCATCCATCCTCATGTAATCCCCAAACCTTTTAAGTAAGAGATTATAGTATTTCTCCTCTCTAATTATTTACCTAAACTCCTTACCTATATTGGACCCTTTTCCAATGTAAAGGGAATAATGGAAGGCTCATCACCTCGCGCTCCTCCAATGTCACTGTTGTAGGCACGTCCTCTTCCACCAATGGAAGGGTAATAGTGTGGGTTCATTTTGTGAATCCTTCACATCCTATTGTTTATCACACAGAGCATAACCCACTTGGTCTTACATATTCATTATGATTACAACATTTTCACAAACACATATGGTTGATGAACTACGAGTACTCTGAATCCCACCATAATTTGGATACGTAGAAAGCCTTCTTAGGTCCCAAGCTCACTGGTATCCTCTTCAAAAATCCAAAACTAATTCCCTCAATATGGGAATCCTCCTTAGGAGTAAACCCCTAATTAATCCCCCCAAATCCCCAAGGCATCCTTTTTAGTAAGTCATCCCAATATCATTTCTCTCAATGGATTTCACTCTCTTATGAGACTCATCGAACTATGTGGGCTTTGATTCCCATCCAAATGGGATTCGTAGGAAGCCTTCTTAAGCATTAAACACAACACTTCAAATCAATCATGTTCTTCTTGGACCATATTCCCAACAAGTTCTAATATTACATAGATACCCATATTCATTCAAAGTTCCTTGGGCTAATTTGGCGTAAGTCCCACACCAAATCTTGACTAAGAAAATTTTACATAGATTTCTTTACCACGTGACATTAAATTGTATGGTTAGGTCCTTATCACATGACCTTAAAAGGTATGACGTGTCCCATTAAGCGGAACCGAACAATGAGGGTCATGATTCCTTTCACAAGGATATATAGGTAGCCCAATTTTTTGTAAGATCCCAACATCAAAACAAACATTCATCTCCCTGGATGAAGATAAATTCAAATGTGCCCCACTAAGTGTCTTAAAAAATCAGTATCATCATACTATAGTTAAAAGAATCCCTAAATAGTATATGATAGGATACCATGGATGGAGAACCTCTAATAGATACATATGTCCCCATTAATGAAGAACCTCTAATACATATAAATGTTTCTAAATTTAACACGTGCTTATAATTGATTGAAAATTCAAAGGAAAACCTATTTAATACTTGGTGAATTAATAAGGATTCATGAAAATATCTCAAATCTATAAAGAGAGCCCCTGAGTAGATAATTATTTCCCTAAAAAGGGTTTGATGAGTTTGAACTCCCATTCTTTAGACCAATGAATGTTCTTAAGTATCCTAAGTTTAAACTAAATGAACTCCTGTCCTTTTAAAATAGATCTCTTTTGGATAAAGATCTATTGGCTGTTTTCAATTCCATGAATAAATTCAATGGAAACCGCCTGTAAGCAGTGATTCTTAACCAGAACACACGTTCTAGGGATCTATGAAACACATACCTTATGTTATGATGTAATATTATATCAAGAGGTGTATTTAAATCCCATTTGACATGTAATATCATAAATTTATTTATAAACATGATATTTTATTTTCCATTATATTTTATTCCATCTTGGGGCTTATGATTCAATGTTAACTTAGTGGAAATGATTTTATGTTACAATCTCATCATTTATCATGATAGTTTATTACTATGATTCCAATGATAATGTATTATGAACAATCTCTAATTAAATTCATTAATTTTATTATCCTCAAGTTATTCATGATATATTCATGTAAAGGTTATATTTTTTCATTATTTGTTACTTAAAATTATTAAGAAGTTGTTATTTTTTTGAAACTCTAACTTTATTTCTCTCCTCAGTCAGAAATCCATTTTATTTCAAAACCATGTTTATAAAAAAATAATAAATTTTTAATTATCATCCAATGATTATTAAAATATATATTTACTCATTATTAAATTTAAAAAAAATTAAATGAACCTTCATGTCTTTTTTCAAACAATTCTCGTTTGGATTTTACCTAAAATGTGAAAGGAATATTTATTTTAAAGTGTACGTCATAAATGAAACATCGCATCATCATGAAAGTTATTTTATATTATGATACCTTTGTAAAATTTCATGGTAATATTAAAATAATACTATTTCCAAAATGTTTTATGTTTTGAAAAGTTTTTCTCAAAGAAAAAGGATATGTTCCTCCACTAATATTTTAAATGATCGATCAAAATAATTCTCCAACAATGATTAAATAACATGATGCTAACTATGCCTCACCACGAATATGATCAAATGATATAATTATTATTCACTAACGGTTTTTTATTTATTATATAATGTTGTTTATGAAACTCATTTCTTTTCAACAGTTTATACACTGATAAGATTTTTCTGAAACCATATTCTTTTTTCCCTGGGTTATGACATGATAAAATGATGAAATGATTATGAAATTTACCACTTTTCTGAAGGATATGTTATGAATAATTTTTTATGAAACCATTTTCATTACAAGGGTTATGATATGATTAATGTTTTATGATATAATAGAAAAAATATGTATGATTTTCATTATGTGATGGGTTGGAACTATATATCCCTCCAATTAATTGGGTAATGATTAATATCTCATTAAATAGATAGGAATGTAATGGGGAGTGAAACTAGTTTAGTCATGGGATATGTCCTCTATAATGGTATTTGGAGTGAAAAATTACTACTATGAAGGTTTTGGTAGAGGACCCATTCCACTATGATATAATTGGTCAAGTTCCTTGATTACCAATGATATTATTTTCTATTCGTTTATTTATACAAAAAATCTATTTCTTTTTTCAATATTATGCCCTCATGAATCATTTGTATTGATTAATGTATGATTCATTTCTTATGAAATGAAAATCATTATTCCATGTCTCGGGATTGTGATCTTTGATAGGTAGGGTATTTTTTTCAAATTTTATTCTCATGTTATCATACCATTATGTTCATGTTAAACATATGTATCTCACTTTTTACCATTATTATGCATAAAATTTCACCCTTTCATAGGTTTACATTCTATAGGTTATATAGAACTATATTATATATGATATTTCTAAAAAGGGTTATAATTATGAAGATCATAGTGGGAGATTATGTAGTTTACCTGTGCACCAGTTTTTGTATTTCATGTTTCCAAATATAGTATACTATTATTGTCCTCGGGTGTGTGTTTCTGTAATTTATGGAATATTTATAAAAAATGACGTCATATCTATGTATGAGATTTCTTGTGTTATATATTTGGTATCATATAATGGTTTAGTGGTTTTTTTGAAACATGGATGAAAAAAACATAGTGTGATCCCTAAACACATGTCCAAGGATAAATCTGTGCATGAGTCAAAGTATAATAAAATTTCATGTAATTTTGGTAAAGGATAAAGAAAGTTGTATCAAATAAATTAAATCCCTATCTAGATACAAAATGTGGATATGGATGTGGAAAATAAGAACCTATGGATAATAAATATGAATAGAGAACATTGGAATAGACTCTATTGACACCTGGTTCATGACAATGG
Source organism: Viscum album (assembly GCA_963277665.1). Classification (NCBI taxonomy): domain Eukaryota; kingdom Viridiplantae; phylum Streptophyta; class Magnoliopsida; order Santalales; family Viscaceae; genus Viscum; species Viscum album. Next base: position 618,275,217 of record OY728150.1, on the reverse strand, counting down.
ATCTTGTTATACACATGGTTTAACACTCCCTGAGGATACACTTTGAAAATTCACAAACTCTTTATGAACATTATTGAAGGATTTAAATAGATTATTACCATGAATAAAATAGGATAAACCTATGGTGTCATTGATTAAATAAGGGTTGTGGATTTAGCAACCCATAAGTGATTTTACATGATTATGTGGTTTCCCATTGTGATTATTGTTTCCTGCACTATTCTTTTTAGTTTTAATAATTTGATAGGACATAAATTAACCATGTTAAATCAAATAACAACTAATAATTTAATGATTTAACTCCTGATAATCCAAATGATATGGTATGTGGAATAAAAATCTTGTTGTTATGTCCAAACAACATTCTCATGTTATGAATCATGTTGGACTACCAAATGAAAAAATAAGAGAACAACATTTCATTGAGTCCTTCATGAAGGAATGTATACCATATCTTAGTATATATTTTTATTTTATAGTAATTGTACAATGAATCAGAAACATTGAAAGTATATTTTTCAGTATCCAGTGTACATAAAATGAAAAATTCATTTTTTTCATCTACCTTTTTCTAGGTGAAGTGGATACATGGTGGAATATTATCAATAATATGAGGCAATATAATGAAATTGAATTCATAGATTGGGAAAAGTTCAATAACATATTTTTAAATAATTACTTTCCTTTTTTTCTTAATAATATTATTGAGAAGGATTTCCTTGATCTAAATAAAAATGGTGATGAATCTATTGGTATCTAACTAAAAAATATTTCAAGACATGCAAGGTACACTTTTGGTATTATCATCCAACTTTTATGTAATTTTGATAGATTCTTCAGTGGATTAAATAAATATATTCGAAGGGATATCAAAATAAGAGAATTTAGTATTTATGAATGGAATGATCGATGTGCTATAATGGTGTAAATTGGGGTTGGAGTTTCATATAAATCTCAAGGTATTTAAAAGAAGATAAAAATGAAATACAATAGAAAAATATTAGAACCATGGATTGAAGAATGTGATAATTCTTTAATTATCATAGTGTTGGAACAAGCATGGTGGAAATTTTATTAAGGGGAATTGTAATTTTGTTATGTTTCTAAGGTAAGTTCATTAGGTAATTGATATCTAAATTTATGGGAAGAAGTTAGCGAGTGATGTGAACACAGAAGATGCTCCACATAATTCCCCAAACATACTCTAATATATCATATGAAATGGGTATGATAATTTTTCTAAAAATTCCAAATTATGATGTTTATTGATGATGATTATTGTATGAAACGTCTTAATCCAATATAAAAATGGAAATTTCATTCAGTCATTTTTTATTATGAGGGGTGTGCTAACGATGTGGTGAAAGGTACACTTACCATCAAATATAGAACTATTATTTAATTATTTGACTATGTATCTACCTATTCCTTCATATCTAAATAATTTAATCATGGTATCAACATTCCACAAAATATATTAAATTTAAAATAAGTAGTGAAACCCACTGATGGTATGATGATCACATCTCATGTGTATGATTCCTCTCTAGTTAATGTTTGAGAGAATGTTCATCCTAAGAATCTTTCCATTCTTCTTCTGGTTGAATTTGATGTTATCTTGGGCATGGATGGATTTTATCTACACACATACCACATCAAGTATCAAATTAGGGATTTCATGTTTAATATTCCAAACCAATATATGATTTTTTATCAATGTGGTGATGGGTATGAATTTATGTGGGAGATCACATCGAATGTATATGTCTTAGTTTCCATTATAAAAGGGAATTTATCTAATATGGTTAGGGTAAAACATGACATTAATGATATGCATATTGTTCAAGAATTTATTGATGACTTTATATAAGTGGTTCCAAGATTCCCACTAAAATGTTGTGTTTAGTTATCAATATAACTCATATCTAGTTCAATATTATTTTCTATGACTCCTCTATAATGACCTCAATTGACTTGAAGGAGTTGAATATGAAACTCCAAGAAAACAATAAAAAGGTATTCATTCATACAAGTGTGTTATATTGGGGTGAACCTATTATTTTATTAAAATAATGATGGATCAATTAAACTCTACATGGATTATTGGGATCTAAACAAGATCAAAATAAAGAACAATTATCCTCTACCCCATATTGTTGACTTGTTTGATCAACTACATGGAACTAAATAATTTTCCACTATTGACCTTCATTATGGATATCATCAATTGAGGGTCAAGAAGTAGGATATTACCAAGTCAAAATTTTTTACAAGGTAATAAAGATATGAATATATAGTGATTCCATTTTATCTTAATAATTCCCCTTATATATTCATTGATATAATGAGTAGAATATTTAGAGATTACTTTGATATGTTTTTAGGGGTCATTATAGATGATTATATTATCTAGTAAAGGATAATGGAAGAGAATTAGTATCACATTATAATTGTTCTAATGACACTAAAGAAGGAGAAAAAATATGAAAAATTTACGAAGTGTGAATTGCTTCTCCAAAAGATTTCATTTTTTTGCGTCATATAATCCCACGTGAGGGTATATCTATAGATCCATCAAAGAAATAAGTTTTTAAATGTTGTCCCAGACCAACCATGGTGAATGAGATATGATGTTTAATTTTTTATATATATTAATGATAGTATGTGTATAATATCTCATGGATATATAATCCTCCTTTAATGTTAACATAGAATGGATCCAGGTTCCTTTTGACAAATGAATTTGAAGAAAATTTAGAGGAAATGAAGATAATATTAGTAATTTTATCTATTATTTCATTAAATGGTAGTGGAGAAGGTTTTGTAATATACTGTGATGAATCCAAGAAGGTATTAGGATGTGTTAATATGTATAATGACATTGTTATATCTTATACCTCATAACAATTGATGATTCCTTATAAAACATACCCAAATCATGATTTTATGTGAGCTATGGTGATTTTTTCATTAACTATATAGAGGAATTATCTTTATGGATAAAATTTTGATATATATGCCTATCATAAAATATTAATGTTTATATTCACACATAAGGAGTTGAATAAGATCCAAATAAGTTGGTTAGATATGATTAATGATTATGAATACATAATAACTTACCACCCTATGGAAGAAAACAAGGTGGCCAATGCATTGATTCTAAATGATTATTCAATATTACCAATAATGACGATTAAAAAAGATAAAATATTTTTGGATTTAAATAGGATAGATACGGTAATAATGATTGAATGGGAAAAATATTATCTTACTCAATTGAATGTTCAACCATCTATACAAGTGATGATTAGAGATGTGAAAAGGGTGGATATAGTGATAAAAAAGAAGGTTAGAAATGTTCTTATGTTTAACTATGATCATAATAGAATGATAAGGTTCAGGAACAATGTTTTCATTTCAGACATACCATGTTTGAAGAAGGATTTGTTAGAGGAATCCTATAGTTATTTATTCTTTATTCATAAAAGAAGGATAAGTCTGTTTACATATTTGAATGAGTTTTTTAGTGGGATTCCATGAAGGGAGATATTTTATATTTTTTATCTTTACTCCTGGTATTTTTTTAAGATAATTATTGATAAAAAAAATTATAAGGGTATGTTACATACATTAACCTTAAAAAATATAAATGTGAAAATCTCACTATGGATTTTTTCATTAGAATCCCAAATAATGTCTAAAGGGAATATTTTTATATGGGTTTTAGTTGAGATCCTTACTATGTCATCAAAATTAATCACTATCAGAGAAGAACCCACTATGGATAAGCTTTCCAGGATATATATTAAGGAATTTGTAAGGCTTCATAGAGTACCACATTCCATTGTGTTTGGTCAATATCAGAGGTTTGCCTCAATGTTATGCAAAAGTATTCAATAGGATCATAACATGGAGTTGAGTTTCATCACTGTGTACAATCCTCTAATATATGATCAACGTGAGAGGGATATTAAAAATCCTAGAGGACATGATGAGATCATTTTATATATATTCAAAATGTGGATGGGATCAACACCATACTCTTGTAGCGTTTTCTTACAACAATATCTTTCAATAAAGAATTCATATAGATCCTTTTGAATCCATATATGGAAAGAAATGTAGATCTCCAATGTGTTGGAATAATTTTTGGGAAATAAAGATATTTGGAACTGAGATAGATGAAGAAATAGAAATTAAGGTTATATTCATTCATAAAAAAACTCATGGGAGGTTAGTTTTAGATGAAAATTTGTGTAGATTATCACTTATGTGATCTTGAATTTCAAATTGGTGAAAATTTGATTCTTATAATTTCTCCCGGGAAGAAGGTTATGATATTTTGGGAGAAAGAAAAAATAAGACCTAGGTATATCGGTCCATTTAAAATTATTGATTACTTCAAGGTGGTATCATATCATTTGGTTCTTCCATCGATCCTCTCTCAGGTCCATGATACCTTCCAGGTGTATATAAATAGAGAGTACATATCTGACCTTTCACATGTACTAAACACATAAGTCAAACCATTGATGAAATATTTTTCTTATGAGGAATATATGGTAGAGAATCTAGATCATAGAGAGTCTATTCTAGGAAATAAAACCAATCACCAAGATAATGTTTTGTGGTGAAGCCAATAGTTTGAAAAGCTTCATGGGAACATGAGGATATAACAAGGATTATGTATCCTCACTTTTTTGTATAGGATTGATGAATTTTGGGGGGAAACTCATATTATGGTGGTAGAATGTATCACCCCAAGCTAATTTAAATAATTTTTTTAAAAAATTAAAATTTTATGTATTTTATTAAATAAAACACTAAGATATACTTGCACTACATTCAATACTAGGATATCTTTCGTTACATGTGACACTAAATTTTAACAAAACCACGATATATTATTAAATTACATATGTAAAAAACAAAAATTGTAACAAAGTTGTTATACTTAGAAAAAAGATTAGTAATAACTAATTTTAAAATATTAATTATAATGGTTTTATGTAAATAAAATATACCTATAAAAAAGTACTTAATATTTCATGAATGAAATTATATGTTTCGAAAATATTATTTTCTATAAAACGGTTCTATTTTTTGGAAAAAAAATAAAATTAATTTTTTTTAATTTTAGAAAAAAAACATTGTTAAAATAAACATAAAATTTGAAATCATCATGTAAAATTATATTATAGTGAATTGTTGTGTTTTTAAGGGTTTATTTTTTATTAATAGTTAAAATACAAAATCTTAATTGAAAACTGCATTTTCATTTAATTTATTTATAAATAGAAATTTTATTTTAAATATATATTAAATTAAGATTAGTTTAATTATACACCCTCTAATACAATTTAGTTTATTAAAATCAATTTTATATATAATTTTGTCATAAATAGATTTTAAACCTTCAAACTATTTCTCCTCAAAAGACATTATTTCTCATCAAGTCTCCAGGAATAATTTGAAATTTAAAATTCTCAAATATATGAGTGGAATTTTTAAAAATGGATTCCATATTTATAATGAAAATAATTTATATCATCTAATAAGTTCAACTTATGTTTTTAACAAGATTAATAGTAAAATAGTGGAAATTAGTTTCCTTAATTAATATAATAATGAGTTTATTAGGGATTAAAATAAATTTATAAGGGTTAAAATGACATATAAACTTTTCTAAAATATATTTTACGGTCATATATTGAAATTATAATGTCTAAGGTTTGAATTTCAACAGTGTTGGACCTTTTTTGGATTTTTAAAAACATGGTTACACTTTCTCATTTCAAAAACTTACATGTGTGGCACTCACCTCACTTATAATAGGCCAACCCACTCCTTACATATTCACACATTAAGACCCATTTTTTTGTAAAATACCTACAAGAAATATCATAAAAAAACCCCTCATCTCATCCTATAAGAATTATTTTTTATTTAAATCGACTAATGATGAATTTTGGTGTAAACCAAAGAAGGAGTCCGGAAGAAGTGGTAACGTTCATCAGTGAGTATTTTTTTATATCTTCCTCTATCTTATTCAATTATCATTATTGAATTATGATTTAATATCATCATTATCTTACAAATGAGGATTTGTTTTTATGTTACGGGTATGAACTACAACCACATCTGCTTCCTTTATATGGGTTTCTAAATTAATGTTTGTGTATACGAAGAACTACCACCTCATTAACTGATGTTATTCAATTTTACAATACCAAATTTCATGTTTGGATATAATGATTGGTTTATTGTTTATATATTATAATTATTATATTATTATGATTATTTAATTTTTTATATCATTCATACCTTCATGCATTTCATTTTGTGGGAAGATGAAAATATTGCTCGTGTTTGTAGAGGATACTGCCTCGCGAAGCGATGTGATTCATTCACACCTTACATGGAAGTTTATAAGGACGATATTAATTAACATATGTAAAATATATATGACATAGAAATTATTTTGGGATGATAATATATCATTTATATTTCTTTCTTTTAATAAATTTAGAAAATTGAAACATCGTTCATGTGTGCGTATGACCTACAATCTCCATGAACAATGTATTTATTTTTATATATCTATCTTTATTAGAATACTATAAATAAATATACAAATAAAATATATGATATTTATTTCATGGATAAAATTATGGAGATGAATTAACCATGATCAAAGTAATGGGACCAAAAAATTATAAATCAACACATATATGAAAAATAAAGTGGTTATTACCTGAAACTTTACATTAACATAGAATTGTTAATAAAACGGTAATACATGGTTCTAAGAAAACCAAATATGATAATATATATATATTATTAGTCATATAATTGATGTATGAAAAGAATATATTTATTATACAAGATGATTGAATGTGTACAATGGAAATATAGACTTAAGGTAAGATATTTTTGACTCAATTTTCCATTTTTGAGACGTAAATCATATTATGCACCTATATTAATGAGGTTTATATAAATCCAAATAGAAATTTTATATAATTAATTTATTTATTATCAGTATATTTTAAGTGTAATTTTATGTAATTACTTTAGGAGGCTTATGATTCAAATTTACTAAACTTATAATGATTTTATATTACAATCTCATCATTTATAAAGATTGTTTATGATTGTGTTTTAGATGATAAAATCATATGATAAATATCTCAATAAACTCATTAATTTATTTATTCTCTATTAATTCATGATACTTTTAAGTAGTAAGAACATATTTCACTCATTGGTACTTAAAATATTTTAAAAAAATATGTTAAGAAAAATTGACTTCATTTTTCTCCTCCATTAGAAAATTATTTTATTCTAAAAGCATATTTTCTAAATAATGTATTTAAAAATATTTTTTATTCACCATTAATTATTAAAATATATCATTACTTATGATTAAATTGTTTTAAAAAATAATTTGAAAGGAATCATCATGTCATTTTCAAAGAAATTCACATTTGGATTTTCTCGAAAAATTGAATGTAATATTTGTTTTAACATGTATGACATGAAAGAAACATTCCATAATCATGATAATTATTTTCACGGAATATTAATTTATAATTTTTCAAGTTCATATTTGAAGGAAAATGTTTTAATTTTTTTTTTCTATTTTAAAAAGTCTTTTTCTATCTGGAAATTATTTTCTTCACAAGAAATGTTTTAAATGATCAATCAAAATTATTCTACATCTATGATGATATCCGTTGATGTAACTATTCCCTAATGGGGGTAATATCCAACAATACCATTTTTATTCTATAAATGGATTATTTTAATGACTTCATGATGTTTATGAAACCCATTTCATTCCAACGGGTTATACCATGATAAAATTATTTTAAATGCAATATATTTTTTCACTGGTTATGTTATGACAAAATGACTAAATGATTATGAAACCTATCTGTTTTTTACAGGTTATGATATAATTAATATTCATGAAACCCATTTTATTTAATGTGGTATTATATGATTAATGTTTTAAGATCTTTTTCACACTTATGAATGATTTTTATATTATGAAGGGTGGGACCTATATCTCTATCTAATTCAATGGGTAATGATGTATATCTCCTGGGATAGATAAGACTGGAAATTAGAGTGAACCTAGTTAAATATGGTACTTTCTCTACTACAATGGTATTGGTAGTTATCCTTGACTTCTATAATGGTTTGGGTAGGCAACCCATTCTTCTATGATATCCTTGGCATTGAGCCTTGACTACTAAGTAAATGATTTTATATAATTATGTGTATGACATAAATATATTTCTTATACCAATTTTATTCTATAATAGATCATTTTATATTATTCCTTTATGAATCATATCTTATGAACTTACAATATTTATTCTATTACTCAATATTATGATCTTTAATATGTAGGGGATGTTTTTTTGAATGTTATGCTAGTTTTCTCATACCATTGTATTCATGTTAGGCTTATATATCTCCCTTGTTAACCCTTATTGATCATCTAAGATCACCTATTATTATGTCTCCTTTCCCCATGTTATGAATAAATTTATTACTTATTTTATTTATAAGAATGGTTTTTGGTATTAATATTATAGTGTGAGATGATTCAGTTAAACTATAGAAAATTGTTTTCTGTTTCCATGTTTCCAATGACATTAAGCTCTTAAGGTCATCAGTCTTCTATTTGTGTAACTTAATGAATATTCATAAAAAATAATTTAATATCCATGTTTAATAATCATGGGTCAATATACCATGGATATTAATATCCTATTAATTAAAAAGAGGATGAATTTTTAAGAATAATCAGGGAGAAAAATATAGAAACTTCACATATTGAGACATGTATGTGAAGTATTTCTAGAAAACATGTGAAGTTGAGATATTCTTTTGAGGTTGATTTTTTTAGAAAAAAATGATTAATTTTATAAAGAAAACAATTTATAACAAAATTTGAAATCGACTCTGAGGTTCTTCCCAATATAAAAAAACAAATACAAATAGTTTTCCTCTAGGTCCCATTCAATTTTTAATATGCATGATGAATACATAAGGCCTATTGGACCCAAAAGTACATCATATAGTCAAAAAAACACTATTTTTAGTACTAAAACATGTTCATTCTCATCTATAATATTCATATTCGGAGAAACTTTACATCTTCAAGATATTATTTCTTTAGAACATGAAACATCCCAAGAAATAAAATTGTTTAATGTTTTTAAAAACTTTTAAACTACCGTATTTAGGACCATTTCTAATATTAAACGAATAATTCCATTATATTTCTTGTATAAGGTTCACATGGATTCTAAACACAAGGATTTGGTTAACACCAATGATGAAAACATCCCAACATTAATATTTTTATAGAGAATAGTTAATTATTTTTTGTGATTATAGGATCATTTATATAATTTTTATAGCACATGGTTATATCTAGTTAATTTACTTCAAAATAAATTTTGTTTCAATGTTGTCACAAATTAAAAGAATGGAAAAATTAAACATTGAAAATAAAACCAACAGAGAATTTATATAGACTATAAGGATCTCAATCCTATCATAAATAATGATCCTTTTCCAGAACCATTATTATATAAAATACTTGATATGATTTATAGGAATGAATTCTATTATATTATGGATGGTAATTTTAGTTATAACCAGATTCTAGTATCCCTTGAAGACTATGAGAAAGGTAATTTCACATGAACCATTGGGGAATTTTCTTACCATTGAATTAGTTTTGGGTTATTTGGTGCCTCTATTATCATTCAATTGATTGTCATGGGTATTTTCTCTAAAAAAATATATTGTATTATGAAGGTATTCATGGATGTTTTTTCTATTGATGGTAGAATTTATGAAAACTATCATGAAAATATAAAAACATTATTAAATGTTTCTAGAAGAAAACATGATTCAAAAATGGGAAAGGTTCCAATTCCTGATCCCTGGGGGTATTATGTTAGGCTATAAAGTGTTAACGAGGGGAATTATGATGGATAATACCAAGATTAATGTTATTCAAAAGTTTCCTCTCTAGATAATGTGAAAGGTATTAAAAGTTTTTTTGTTCAAGTATGTTTCTATTTGATGTTTATTAAGGAATTTTTTAAGATCACTAAACCATTATTCACTCTTCTTTTTAAGGAAACTCCTTTCATTGTTATGAAAATTTCTAGGAAACATTTATTCCCCTTATGGATTTTTTTATTATCTTATCATTAATGCTATAGACAATAGACTTCTATTTCATGTTATGTGTTAACCAGTGAAATTATTTAAGGCTTTGAAGATAAATATTATATTATTTATGTATTGTACAATTCTAGTAGACTATTCGGTGATCCTCAAAGAAATTACACCATAGTATAGAAATAAATGTGGTATTTTTTATTTAATAAGTTTAGTAAATATTTTATATGGTAAAAATTAATTGTTTTTATAGATTATTCAGCTCTTAGATATCTGATATCTAAAAAGGTGACTAAAACAAGGATGATGAGATAGCTTTTGTTGTTAAAATAATTTGATTTTTGAAATCAATGATAAATAAGGGGATAAAAATTATGTCTTTGATCACCTATCAAGGTTACCCTATACTGAAAATGTGTATCCTATGGATATTAAAACCTCTTTTATTGATAAAAAACTAACTATTTTCACATGTGATCATCCATAACTTATTTTTTTTAATTCATATCCATTAGAATTGTGCATAATGTATTTTCAAAACCATAGGTAAAAATTTATTTTTTAGCTAAATATTTATTTTCTGGGAAGATCCTATAATTTTTAAGGGATGTTATAATATAATTTTGAGGAGAGGTGTTTTGGAAGAACAGGTGGTACCTATTATTGAGAGTTTTCATTCATCTTCATAGGGAGGATAATACGGAAGTGGGATAACATCCCAAAAAAATTAAAAATTTTGTTTCTACAAGAATAATCTATCTAAAAATCGTAGATGTTTTTTTGGAAGTCATTACAACTACAAGATCATGAATAATTCTATAAGGAAGAAAAATATTCCCAAAAAGTGTATTTTAGAGGTAGATATTTACAATCATTGGGGGATTCACTTTAGGGGACCTTTTTCTTCATCGTGTAGTAATTAATACATCATTATTACTATTTATTTTATGTCTATGTGGTTTGAGACTATGTAATTACAATATATTGAGTCTATTATTATGACTAAATTCATCGAAAAGAATATATTTTCATGGTTTGGTGTTCCTAGAGAATTTATCATTCATAATGGCACATGAGTTAAAAAATTAAATCTCAAAGTGTTGTAGTAAAAGTATGGTCTTGGGGAAAAAGGTATAACCTATCATCCATAGTAAAGTGTAAAAGATAAAATATTAAACAAGTAATTGATATAGATATTAGGGAAAAATATGAGTAGTTTTAGAAAAGATTGGTTTTTAACGTTGGATGTAGAATTTTTAGATTATAGTATTACCATGGAAACCCAAACAGGTGTGTCTAGAAATAAATTTATGTTTAATATGTTTTTATTTTATTTTGGAACTAAATCATAGGTTATTTTGTGAAGTAAAGGATTTGATATATGATTTCAAGTATACTAGAGTATGGTAGATATTAGAGTTAATTGAATAAGAATATATTTTGATATGGTATTATTAAAATGAATTCATTTATATAGATAGGAAGGAATCAATTAATGGCTATATTATTAAAAAAATCTGATTAATAATCATTATTTTTATCTCTTTGATTATGTATTTTATTTTTAATCTCATGACCAAGTGGTCTAGTCCCTTAACATTATTAGAGTAATAGAAAATGGGGAATTGTGCTTTGGTAAAGAGGAGAATAGACCATTATGGGATAATGGTAATATGGTTAAAAATTATATTTAGGGTATAAAAATATCTTCACCGCCATATCTTTTTAGGAATGTAAAAAATCTATTAATTCTAACATAAGACCTCAAACTCAGTGCTTCATGGGATTAAACCCATTTTCCTTTGTATTCATATTTTTTCTAATTCGATAAAAATAAATCTTGTTCTAAACTGGTCTCATACTACTTTTTTATGACTAAAATATAATTATACTTTTATCCCCAATGTGTAACAAGTGTATAAAATATTTTTTCAGTAGGAAAATGGACTATGAGAAAACATGGAGCTACTATGGATGAAACCTTAGCTAATCTTTAATTTCTCGAGGAGCTACAAGATCGTTCCTAGTCAAATAACATACCTAAACATTATATATAGTTATATTATTTATTCAACTCTATATTTAAGAATCTTATATTGATCTTTTCATCCTATAAGTTCTAAAACACTCTATATATGACAGTTTACTCAAGTGATATATATATAGTACTTTAGAATGAACATAAATGAGTAATGATTCTATAACCAAGGGAATAATGATTATTTTTTTATTATATAAATTCAATTAATCTATTCCTCTATAAATCATAAAATTAATTTAGTAGGGAGACACCATGGTTGATTTAAAGATTTATTGAAATTCATGTTGATATGAGTTAATTGGTGTAATTATTTCTATTCTTTGTTATGATGGAAATTATTTTGAAGAAATTAAAATCCATCTTAACAACATGATTGTTTATTTAAATTTCATAAAAAAATTTCTTATACGATGAGAACTAATATTTATTTCCAAAAACTCTATTAAACATTCTAAATTTAATAATTCTTTACTAAGAATAATTATGGTCTATCGTTTTGAATAGGAATGTACAAATTTTAATTTTTTTTTAATGTTACTATAACTTATGGAAAATGATTCTTGAATTTATTGTAATCCTTAAAAAATAATTTAAAATACCTTTTGAAAATACTTTTGAGTTTAAATTAATTTTTTATTCCCCCTAATAATGTTCAATAATGGGGATATTGTGATATCATAATTATGGGGGAGAGGATTCTAAATTAAATTAAATTAAACTATAAGTCATTGAAAACCCATCATATACACCTAATTTTGTTATTTTATTTTTCATTCATGTTATAGTTAATCATTTTTAGTGGTTCTAAATTATTTATAATGTATCCATGCTATTCATCCACTTTAAAGATATTAATCATTATTACCTTATGTATATTATTGGATAAATTGTTTTTATTTTTTCTTGAATGAAATTTTGTTTTGTAAAAGATTTGATTAATGTTATAAAATCATCATTACCATTGAATGTTTTGAACATGGATTTAATATCAGAAAATATGTATTGAAATTAATTATTAAATGAAAATATAAATGTAGGTTGAACCAATTTTCCCCTTTTATTTTTTTTATTCTCTAAGATTTTGGATGTGCTATTTATAATGCAATGTTCATTTTTTTAATTATTCAACAAAATAGAGAATCTAATTGCTATGGATTATATTTTTGTGAGTCAATTCTATTATAGGTATTGTGAATATTGGACATCTAATTAAATGTAAATTTAAATTATTTTAATTCATTTCAATACTTTGTTAATTTCAATCATTTTTTTAAAATAGGAATCATATTTCTTGGAAAACCCACATAATTCATTGGGGGTAAATTCATTCACATAATGAATAAAATACATGGGGAATTTTCATTTAAAAAATAATTCATTATAGGAATATAATATTTCAATCATGGGAATATTTTTATTTCAAAAACATTACTAATGTATTGCATGTGGTCAAGAAATGTCTTATGTGTCGGGAAATTTGATGTGGCGGTAATTGTAAAAAATACCATATCTTCTATTTTAAAATATAAACCATTTTTTATTACAATATTAACAAATTATTGTATTATTGAATTCAATATCAATGTTTATCAAATAAATTCTTTAATGAATATTAGAGATGAATTGGTATTTTTGGGGCTCTAAATGAATAATGTTTTATTCTTGAATGTTTTCATTATTTTTTTTATTTTTTTTGGAATGACATTTTTTATATTATCATTACTGAAACGTTTTTCAAATTAATTTTTAATATATCATATTTATATGGTATTTATTTTTTTAATCCCATGAAAATAATTAGAAAATATTTTATTGGTATTTTTGATTTTTTAAATCCATTAATTCCTTGACATAATCAATCCATAATTTTATAGAAAAATTATAATGAAAGTATTTTCACATTTTTTGTATTTCTTCTGGAAAATATAATTTAGACAAAATTCATTATTATAGGTTGATTGACCACATTAAGAGTTATCACATGAAGACTCTAATTACAGGATTGTGGTTAGTATAGTTACCAAAAGAAAAAAAATCAAGTGACTGAATATCAGAGAAGTGGGTAACACATGATTAAATTCAAAATCTATAGAAAACCTTATGGAATGTCAAGTCATCATTATGATTATTTTAAAGAGTATTTAGTAACATGACTATATGATTAATTTCCATGTGTCCATGCCAAAATTTTCTAACTTTCCTAATGAACCATCCAAAGTAACTTAAGTGGCCATACATAGGTGAGGAAACATTCCTCATGAAAATAAAATGCAGTATGATTTAGAGAACCGACCACAAAGACATAACACATGAACTCATCCAAAGTGACCACATGCTAGTCTTAACGCTACCACATGATCCTTGACCTACTATAATTGAAATAAAAAAATTGTGTTAACTGATAAAAATCATCTTAAAAGGATATAATTAAAATTTTGAGACTATAGTATTCATGAGAATCAAAATCAATAAATGGATGAATATACGGATTACTACTAATTTAAGCTTAAAGAAGTAGTCAAGCATGGGTGAAAATGTGGAGTAGAAGTTAAAACCAAAAAAATTGTATGTCGAATAAGATTTGAATAGGTTGACCTCGACACTATATGAGCTCAAAAAATATATTATTTTGGAATCGGGAGGCCAGAATATATTAAGTAATCATGATTCAAATATTTCCATGGCCCCTATCCTAGTTTTATTTAAAATTGTAACGATTTTATTGCCATCATCAAATTTATAAGAAGGAATGTTTTTTGTGAGGAAGATTAAGGATGTTAAATTATATCCAACAAAATTTGGTACCTATTGGTGAGGTGGAATTTACTCACATTCACTAATGAAATTTGATTCACAATAGGTTTCAGAGAATGGAAATCATAACATGAAGTTGTCAGCTCCAGTCATCGAGGATGAGCATTATTAGTTCAAGGATGAGAAAGAAGTAACATTGGTTTATGATTATCCTACATAATAATGAATTTGTTTAAGAATGAACGATTAATGACTTATAAGTTTTCATGATTTGTTATATTTTCTATTTATCGGTACATATAATGATGATTATGTGGGATTTTATCCTTAATTTTTGTGGCTTGGGACATTCAATGTGTGCACATTAAATATTTGACTTTTTTCATCAGTGAGATTCAATCCCATAACCAAGAGTTACTTCTGGGACATTGAATTGTATTTTTGTTGAGTAAATGGTCAAAAAAATTATATTTAGTTGTAGGATATGGAAAATTATTTTTTTTAATTATTAATTCACATAATGTTTAGATTTTCATTTTATTGATGAATGGAATAGCGATTCACTGACAGGAGACCAGGTTTTGGTCCCGATTCATGTTGATTTGGATGATAATGAAAAGAATAATAATTATTTAAAATTGTATTACTATAGTTATTATACTATTAATGTAGTGTGAAATGGTATTTTAAATTGTTCTTCAATATGGACAAGGCAGTGCTGTGATTTTATTTTTTCATATAAATTCAGAAACATAGGAACAGATTGGGGTAGATCATTCATTTAGAAAAAAATTGGAGTGTCCTTCCAGAGTAGAGAAGTGGGGATTTTTTATATCTATATAATATTTAAATAATTTGAGTAGAAATCATATTTCATTCAGAAAATTTATTCTATTTCATTTCTGAAATCATTTAAATTTGAGTTGTTTGATTGCACTCTATAGTTTATTACAATCTATAAGTGACCAACATAAAAAATTAGAACAACTGTCAAAATAGATTCTTAACAAATTTGGTTGGATTCATCTTTATTATTATAAAATGATAATATTTTCATAAATGAAGTTATATAATTTCATTGAACAGTCAATTTTTTCCTTCAATCTTTATAGTCTTTTTTCACTAGTCGACTGTTTCATCTCCTTCTTTAGATTGTTTTAACTAAAATTCATAATATATCCTATTGAATTATTTTTAATAGAAATATATATTCATAACTATTAGTTATACCTACTTGTTTTTGAAAATATTTTTCTTATTTTTATTGTTTTCATGGTTTTCACTCACAGATATTGTCCTTGTGGATCTATTCCAGCTAACCATTGTGTATATTGATTTATGATGTAAATTATGAATAATTCAATAACATTTAAAAAAGAAACATCACCCATTGGTTGATCTAATATAGAAAAAAGAGATTCCACTAAAGTCTTGATAAGAACCCTTATCATTATCTATATGGAATGTGATTAAGAACTCATACATTTTGGGATGATGTTACTGAATGGATGATTATTTCACATAATCCTATACTATATATTATAAATAAGGTTTATGAATGTCAAAAACCTTGTAATGTTTCTTATATTTGATAAATGTTATGAAAATAAAATCATTAAAGGGACATATAATTTGAATTTGGAGACAAATATTTCCCTAGAATACCCCCTTATAATATATTCATGTGCTTTGGAATAAAGGAAATTCATATCCCTAAGAACATTTTCCACATTGAGATCATCTATCACATAATATATTTATCTTATTGTAATTTAATTCCAAAAAACATGGCTTTAGCACATTATGTCTTCCATGTATCTCTCTTGGTGAAGTACATACCTGATCCATAAGATATACTGAATCTAGATATAGTAAAACTAGAGAATGAATTATCA
Organism: Viscum album; assembly: GCA_963277665.1. Lineage (NCBI taxonomy): Eukaryota > Viridiplantae > Streptophyta > Magnoliopsida > Santalales > Viscaceae > Viscum > Viscum album. The sequence goes on along the minus strand of OY728150.1, from coordinate 618,258,312 downwards.
TTTTAGGTGAATCTAGTGAAGTTCATCGGCTATAAAAATAATGTTCTATGCAACAAGATAACTATCCTCATTAATGTGATTTTGAAGAATCACATAATAAGAAGAAATATGTAAACCCAAGGATGTAATTAAATAAATATATCCTTAGATATTTTATGCTATGGAATTCAGTAAAATTTCTCGTTCAAAATTTCTAAAGGCTGGAAGAATATACTAACACAAGAATTCATATATATTGATTTTTCTTCCGGATAAACAATTTTTGACATATATATGAATATAATATAGTATAAAACACTAGAAACAAAAAATAAAATCCATAAACACATTATTTTATTAGTCGTGAACATGAGATTTAGAAAATAAATTTATCCATGATGGTTAAGAATATTATATTGTTTGTATAAATAGATAAAAATAAAATTAGAATGATAAAAAAATGGTGATCATGAAAATATAATAAAATTAAAACACTCATAAAAACATTATTAAGAAGACAAAAGATTGGTAATCCAATCAAATTTTTTTAATTGATAAATAAATAATCTTGGGAGGAATTGTCGGTCATTCGATTTCAAACAAAGATGATGATGGTCATATATCATCAATGTAGTGAATGGTTATAATAGATGGGATAAATATATGTAATCTGAAGGAGGAATAATAACATTATCCCTGTATAAATACGCTACTACTCTCTCTAATTCATTTGTTTCAATATATAAATCATATGGTTATGTAGAAAAAAATCTATAGTTTGATGATCAGCATTATTTCATGGAATTTTAGGGACCTATGAGTTTGGGATAAGTGTTCTTTCATCTCATATGAAGATTGAAAACATTCGATTTTATTTATATTTCTTCTCAAACATAAAACCCATTAGTCTTAAATTAGTAACCCTCTCTGAAATCTAAAATTTGAGAACTATATGCATGTAAGCCCTTCTGAAAAGTATCTTTTGTTAATCCTGAGACACAACATTATTATAAAATGTGTAGAGGCATAATATCAACATATTAGGGCAATGGTGAATATTGGAAGCCCCATTTTACTCTTTACATTTGTGCATTTGGCGTGTGAAGCATTGTATAGGATGAAGTTATGGGATCAATTAATAGAGTTCCAATTGGATAACCTACCATGGATCATGGATACATCAGAGAAGTAGGGGGAAATTTATTTCACATATTGATTAAAGACTTAAAATAGTTCCTTGAGGTCACTGTCTTTATGGATATGGGATTCTATTCAGAACCATTTATGTGGTTAAAAATTAAGAAAGGAAGTGAAAGAAAATTGTGTAGTATAGACTTTTGACTATCCACCAGTCAAGTATTCGACTCAAATCCTCATTATGATGTTTCTCACGTAATTTCATCTTCTTTTAAACCACTCACCCGTTCTATTTATTCATGAAAGAAAATAAATAAGGTTTACACAATTATTATTCTTAGAGATATGTACACAGATCAAAGGATTCCTTTAGATTGTAAAGTATTCATGTGATCAATAGGTAAGGGGTAATTCAATGATCAGACTTTGTGAGATATTGAAAAGGTTAATGTAACATCTTCCGAAATGTAATAAGAACAAACCCAATTGTGACACATTTCTTGATTATTTAAAGAACGATATCCACAATTTAGATGTGAATATTTAAGAAAGACGGAATGGTAATATTCTTACAGTAATGGCTAGAATGAAAAACATATTGGTGGGAAACATGTAGAGATTGAAGGGTGACTAAAGGGAAATAAATATATCTCTAGATCTAAGAGGTAGATACATATACTATCTTCATTCACACTTTCATGAACAAGTGAAATGATATATGAAGAATCAATATCATGATAGAGGATGGCTACTTCACATGGGACCTGGAGGTGGCTGGTAAACTTTCAAATTAATATTTTGAAGATCTTATCACTAGAATGGTGTGTCCACATGATGAATGGATTTGGAGGGAAGATTGATTTCAAGATCATTAATATCATTCTAGTATAGGTTGACAACATTGATCGCAAAACAATATATCCTTTTTATATAAAAGTGAAACAAAAGAGGCTATGATTTCCTATAATGTATAAATCACTCCAGGCCTTTATCTCTTCCCAGGAATGCTTTAAATTTATGCGTTGTATTTTTTTTAAGACATATATAACTAAATTTCTACATTTTTTTCAGAGAGGGTACATTACTAGGACTACTAGTGCCTCCAAAATAGTTCTAATTATTAAGGTTAGGGATCCTACCACCATTATCCAATTTAAAATTATTTTTAAATGAAATTTATTATAAAAATACTCACTTAAAACATAATCAAAAAGTCAAAACTGAGTAATACAAAGGAATATTTATTGTGATGGATAAGGATTCATTAAGGGGAAGAACATTCTATAAAAATCAGTATTTTGGTGAGATGGTTAACTATATTAGTAAGAAGAGTTTTAAGTCTAATATTATGAACATGGTTGACATGTATATGGAGTACAATCATATCGAAAAGCGATTTATCTTAAAGTCCATGGAGATGTTCATATTATTATTTTTGGACTCATGATCTGATCTTTAAGTTCTTTTCTTATCCATGGATCTTAGTGTTCTTAATTAAGAGGTGATTTGGTTTTTTTAAATCTATATAAGGTCTGAGGTAGGGGGATTTTCTACCACCAATCCTTTTTATACTTGTATAATAATTCCTCTCAAGAAACATCAATTATGTCCTAGAAAGAGTGATTATTTAGGATTTTACAATCAAAACCAAGATGGATCTAGTTTCTCACTGAATGTTTGTGAATGATATTCTATTTTTCATAAAAGGAAGGAACAAATCAATTGATGGGTTTAATAAAATAATCATGATCTATAGCTTCAGGAGTGGTTAAAAAATCAATTATGGGAAGAGTAGTGTTTACCTCCTAGAATCTGACCTGAGTAGGAGAAGAGGAATCATCCCTAAAAAACTAGGAATACAAAAAAGAATCCTCCCAAGTGAGTACATAGAGGCTCCAATATCATATGTGAAGATAAAAATAAATTTATTCAAAAATTACATTAGTCATATAATGGATCTCATATTTTACTAAAAAATATCTCATTTAAAGGTAGGATCACACTAGTTACTAGACTATTGGAATCCCTGCCCATTAATGTATTCTATAACATCAAACCACTTAAGGGTGTTGTTTATAGGATTGAAAATTTTTTAATTCATTCATTTTGGACTATAAAATGGAGGAGTAGTACCTCTTGGTTTCTAAAAATCAGTTGTAAAAATCTTTTGCATAGGTAGGGACTAGTCTGAGGAGTGTAGCGGAGTTTAGGGAAGCCATGAAATCAAGGTTATCTTAAGAAATTGTTGAAGTTTTATCCCTATGGGATAGTTTAATGAAGATAAAAAATAGGGTGTACTAGATATAATGGGATGATTTTCTAAGAAAACTTTCAAGCCTAACATTGTGCATGAAAAACCATATCAAACTATTGTATAAAAAAGTTAAAAGGGTGGTTATAAAAGGAAACATCAGGTATTATAGATAAAACAAGGCTAGAAAAATCCTCTTCTTCCTATGATGTTAGGTCTGAAAGATATCATTTAACCAGGAAAGTGAGAATTCATGGTTCATTTCATCCAGGATGGATACTAAAAAAATCCAAATAGAATTATTCTCATAGATTAACCAGAAATTTGCATGTTCACGGGATTGAAATCTAGAGTCTTCAGTTATTGGGGCCTTCTAAAGTACATTCATTATAACCAATAGATTTAATTTTAGGCTTCCAACAACTTGTGAAAATAAATACCTTCTAAGATGAACTTTATCATATAGATAATATACAACAATGATCTCCCTATTGGTGACAACATTCAAAAAACGGTATCAACCTAGACTCACTGTGTATGTGTTTTGAGAATCCAGACACCAAGACCATATAGAATATGTTTTCTAATAGACATTGTGATAGTTTATCCTAGGAGATACCTTACCATTGGATGAGGCATCATGTTCAAGTAGTGGATCATCAGGATTTCCATTCATTTTATTTTTAGGGGACTAATGTTCGGACACTTGAGATCAAGCGATGAGGAATGGTTATTGCCTCAGTTTTATGGGTGATATGGGAGATGAGGAATAAAAGTCAAGAATGAAATCAAAACTCCCATAATATTTTTAAGATTCAAATTATTTCTATAATGGATAATCTTGGTTTGTTTATCTATGGTACATGGGCTTGGGTAGCTGACAAAGTCCTAACATCCCACGGCTCAAACCATGGTGGCTCGACATATCTGGGTACATAGATTAAGTGGATACCTCCCATATCTGTGTACAAAATTAATATATATTAGTAATCAATTCATGTAACTATAAAATTAAGGGGCCTCGTTTAGGATACTAGTGGTTTATTGATCAATGGGCTCAATGAGTTTTATTTGTATAGGTTACACAATTAAGGAAGAGATTAGATCCTTCTTCTGTGGTATGTTCATGTGAAAGCTTTACCACATTTCCATTGAATCTATTGAATCTAATTCTATGCAACTGAGGGAATTCATGTGGGACAATATCACCTCTCCTTGGTAATTAACATACATAACATGAAGTTCATGTATCTCATCACCAATGGTATGGAGGTTACTCATACATTGATAGAGGGAAACTATGTGGCAGACAACCTTGCTAGAATAGGAGGCCATGATGATAGTATTCTTATTTATTATATCCCATGATAGCTTCCCAACAATTCTATTCGCATTTCTAGGTATTAGTCTCTTGGATTACATCACTACAGGACACCCTGACCTTTAGAGTTTTTTGGTTTTTTGAAAAAACAATTATGGACTGATTATTCGGAATAGTAAATTGACTATTGGGAATAGTAACATGGCGATTAGAATAATATAATGAACTAAAAATATTAAAATTTTATAGTAATAATATTTTCCATGAATAAATTCATAAAATATAAATTTTTAAATTCAATAAAATAATTATTAAGATGAAAAACAAGATTAAATAATAAAAACAATTATAATAAGTTGTATTCAATGTATTTCATAAAAAATAAAAATTTATATGTTAATAAATGATATTACGAATTAATAAAACTTAAATTGATAAAATTAATTTTATTTTTAGAATCATCACATTTTTAATGGTTTTTTTTTAAAGTTGGGGTTGAAGCCTCATTTTTATTATTAAATCAAAGAAAAGACCTCTTTTAACTGGGTAGAGGGAAACCCATTACACAGCCCAAAGGCCCAGTGGGCTTGTAGCCCATTACATAGCCCGAAGGCCCAAATTCTAAGGCCAATTCACATTCTGTGAATAGTAACCTGCTGCTACAGTATCGCAGCCGCTACAGTGCCCTGCCGCCGCTACAGTACCCACTGCTGAATAGTGTCGCCGCTGCTATAGTGCCGCTACAGTACTGCTACAGTAAACTGCGCCCCATGGGTTTTGAACCCCCGTTTTCCATGTAGTATTACGGGGTTTTTACCACTAAAAATGAAGTTTTAATATAACCAGTATTTTTTAAATTACATAATTCATGATATAAAGATGACATAAAAATTCTATAATTTGATTATCAAACAAAAATAAGTTTAACATATTAAGGAATTTATCAAATTCCAATTCAAACCCTAAAAATAATTTTATAATGTTTAAAATTATAAAGAATTTCATTTGAAAAAGAAATCGTTTTTTCTCATTCCTTTTCCATAAAACTTTTCACTCTATTTATAAAAGGATTCAATGGTTATAAAAAATATAGTTTTAATAAAATAAAATCTAAAATTTCAAAAATATCCCTATTTAAGGTTTTACTTGGAAATTATATTTTAGTTAATATTTTATCCTAAAAATACCCATCTCATAAAGTATAAATACAACCAGACCCTCCACTAGAAAAATTATTATATTTACTATATCAAATCTAAAAAACATCTATAATTTTCTATATTAAACCCCTTATAATCCATAGAGTTTTTAGTACGATAACTCAATTAATTCAATGATTTAAATGTCGAAGAGATAGAAAATGATAAGGAGGTTTGATTCATTCTTATTCTCCTTTCATTTTCCTCTTCACTTCCTTAACTAATCTATCTTTTACTCACCCCATCCTCCAAGAAGAAATTAAATCTAATCATAATATTGTGTTTATTTTATTAATATACTATAATGGAATAATTTTAAACATATTTATATGTTATACATAACTTACCTTCCCTTTTGATAAATTCGTATTAATGGGTAATTAAATTCCTACGAGGATGTTAGAAAATATCGATTTATCACCACCTTTTAATTATTATAACAAATTATATCTAATATAAAAATGTATATATTTATATATAACCTTTTGAGTTAATTTTGTCAATATATAAATAGAAATAAAAAAAATTATGAAATTAAATCATGATGGGATATTTTGAAGAAAATATAATATCAAACCCCTTCATCTTTATAAAAGAGAATTAACAAAAAATACAGTTATTATAATTGATCAAGAGTGAAAAAATGAACGTAATTTAATTATTTTTTCTGTTTTAATAAACATAATTTTATTATATAGGGAGAAAATGTGTGATGAAATAAATTCAGTATTAAGGTAAGGGGTCTCTTAAACCTGATTCATTCAATTAGGTTTTTATTCTCTATCCATATCATTTTTATAATTATTTCGAACCCATTTATATAATACTTATAATTAACATTCCCTTTTCTATTGATTTACATAATTCAACTTCATTGAGATTATTTTTGAGCTTCTCATAATTATTTCTACACAAGTATATTTTTTTAAACATCTCATTGATTCGTCTTCAATCATTTTACCTTATAACCATGAACAATGATCCTTTATGCTAATATTTATTATTCAAACACTCTTTTATATTATTTTAATGTAAATATAAATGGTAATTCATTGAAATGTTCTTTATGATATCTTTATGAAATATTTTTCGTTCCCTGGTTGTGGTTCTTGACTATGATTGGTATATGTCTTATTTCCAGGTGGAACACATTATTATGAGGTTATTATGATGTTATGAGTGTACCCATAATTATATAGAAATAAAATTTATTTCGTGGTTTGATATTTTTAATAATATTATATATATTATGGATGAACATGATTCTATAATATTTCAAAGTTATTATGTTATGTTTATTTTCACATATGATATGTTTGAACATGACGTTATATTTATTCCGAATTTATTTTTGGTAGTTGACCACTCTTTTATTCTGGTTCATTAATATGAATATGAAAAATTTCTTGAAATTTTAAAATGATTCTCTCATGATTATGATTATAGTCCTATGCTTATTATATAGTGATGATAGTTTTTATTACGCATAAATAACTGATTCATTTCTTTTATTCCTTCCATGATTTTCCTCCCTATACTGGGGTTTTAGCTTACCCTTATTTATATATATCCTTACAAGTATTCATATACTATGGATAACATGAGGTAATTAATGGGGAATATGAATAAGTTTTTAAGTAAGGTTTAATTTTTATCATGTACTAATGGTGAATAAACATAATTTTCCCAACATACTAAACCTATAAATGTTGAATTTTTATATTTTTTATATTTCTTATATTAAAAATGATATAATAATCATTTAGGGAAAATGTTTGTGGTTATATATGTTAAAACTCCATAAATTAAAATGACCCTCATTATTAAATAATATGAACTCGACATTTGGAACTCCTTTTCCCTCTTATGGAGTGATGAGTTAATAGTCGAGGGAGTAAGTGAATCCTTTCCATAATACACCTATATATTAATATGAATCCTAGTGAAGAGGCTCATTAACTACTACTTGCTAATGGATTCAAAAAATACTTGAACATGAGTCTTCTAACTCAATGCATCATTTAAAATATTTCCTTTCATATAGTTATATACCATCTTAATGGTAAAATACTAGAGACACATGTCCTCCATTTACTGCCAAATTTTTTGTTCTTATTTTGTGAAGATATACATCATAATATTATATTAATTATAAACCCTGAAACTCTCACCTAATAAGAAGTGATTCCAATATCTTGATCTATGCTCCATAAACACTATCTCTAAATCATACATCCAGTTGCTCCACTCATGTGCTCTCAGCTACCTAGACCCATAACCAACTACTCACCCAACCTATATCAAAACCTCTTTAAGACCAAATCATGATTCTTCCACTTAAAATTTATAATATATTGTTGGATTAATCTTGGAATTTAAATCTATATCACTATCTTCTTCAACCCTTAACATAATCTCTCAAAATAATATTCTGACTCAGTCATTACTCACTAATTTCTAAAGAGGTCATAAATAATTCCAATCAAGATAATTCTTGAATAAACCTCTATCTGTGGCCCATAAATCCTTGAATTTAATGAATCTAGATGAAATTATTTGTTTAATCCTAATAAATCATTTCCTTGGCCTTGTTAGGGTATATAGATATTCTCCCCTTTGATATCATGAGCCCTATTAATTGGAACTCACTAATTTAGAACTAACAATATCAGAGCTTTGCCTAATATTCATGCTCACAAAGTGTAAAAAACACAACCTCAATTTACTGATCATTTTCCTCTTATTATTATGAGTAAAATAGTATATCCTCATCAAAGGTATCTATGAACAAATAATGATATGTATATAAGACCCTTTCAGTATATAAACATTTCTAGTATGTTCATAAAACTGAATTATATCATGAGGAGATCATATAAACTATGCATGCTATTGAAAGTACTATGGGATCATCAGTTTTCTTCACCAATAACTAATGGTATCTAGATATTAAAACAAAACTGTAGAAGAAAATAGACACTTTCATCAATTAAAATTATCTATTTATGTAATGTATAAGTTACTAGTTTTTAGTTTTCAATAGGTTCAACCACTAATATCCCACATATAAATGTAATTAACCATTACCCATATTAGAAATAAGATCTGAGCAGCTGAATAGAATGAAATCATGTGAATAAAACACTTCTTCTCTAGGTCCTCTAGATGAACCAAAATCCCTCTAGGACTTATAGGATCTATCTTGTATACAAAAATATATATGGGATTTCTTCCTAGAAATACCTCATTCATTAATAAAACCTCTCTTTTCAGAGGAAATATAGAGAAATCAATGGTAAAATATCCTTAATATGACTGAAAATATGAATAAAGAACTATTTTATAATCTCAACCTCACCCAAAAAATGTTATAGTACTTATTTTGTGATCATCCTTATATATTAGAGATCAGTTTTCAAGTGGACTACTTATAAATCCCTCAACTCGATGGTGGTATAAAAACTAACCTCAATGGTCATGAAAGATACCCATAAATATCTTCTCAATAAGGGGTCAATAAATCCAGGTCATGGATAATATTGAAAATTTAAACCTTTAATACATTAAAATCTTACAGAAGAATTCACTTGTTTATTATGAAAATATACTATTAACACCTTTGATTTCCTTCATATCAGACTTCGTAGGGTGTGTCAATAAAAATCACCCCATACATATACTATATAACAATACCCAGATCACCATCAAACAAGAAAAATATAAAAAATAATCAAACATCCATATGATAAAATTAATTATTCTTATATTCTACTAGGATCCTACCTTAAATAGAAAACAACCTCATTTTATGATCAAGATGTTTTTAATTAATATAATGAATCTGAAATGAGTCTAAAACCTATGTTCTTGTAACCTAAATCCACTGAGGTCGATACCCCTACAAATACTACTAACCCTACCCTTGCAAACTACATCCTCATTCAATACCCAAACATCTATAGTAACCTATACTATTTGATAGATGTGGCTCTCTGGCCCATAGACAAGATCCATGAATTAGGATAAAACAACATCCAATAATCGATGATCATGTCATCAAACAATTTGAATTGAATTTAGAATACTATGATTTATATTATATCATAAACTTTATCATTTCCTAGGGAACTAAACATTAAAAAAATTAGATTTTGTTGAATAGTCAAAATTTTAGAAAAAAATAATTAAAATTTTTTAAGCTTGTATTTTTAAACTGTTTTTAGTAATAATTTCATTAAATATATAAAACATTACAGAAATCATGATTTTTCTAGGAAGTTATTTTTTTATTATCAATTTTCATCACCCTCAATGGAAACAAGATATATCATTTATTATTTAATTTTTACTACATAGATCCATAATAGTGCATGAGTAATTACTAGGTTCAAACATGGGATTTGATTAATCACAAAATATTAATTATTGGTATGTTGTTAAAACTAGTAAATAGTGTCGATAAAATTACTAAAATCTTCAACTAATCATTTCAACACTGTGATGTGATGGTCCAATTTAAATAATTTTTGGGAAAAAATCCCATCACATAAAAAGTAATATTCATGAGTGTTTTAATATATATTTTATCAATTGACATAATACCCAATAACATTCATAGAATGTGAATAGAGATAAAAGAAGCCAAAGACTAAAATCATCACACAATTTATTTTATGAATTTTATATTGAGAATTCATGTTCCTAAGATTAATATGATTTCATATAATAAAAAACATAGAAACAATATAGGTAATTAATAAAAAATTTATCTCAACATTTAAAACACAATTTCATTACCAAGGAGTACATGTAATGATCTTGAGATTATAACCTATAAAATAACCTTTATTGATATGTAATTATTTAGCAGTACATTATGTTGAAAAATAACCAAATGAATGTTAATAATAAAATCAAAACATAAAATAAATACATATTATAACATTTTTTTAACACCTCCAATTTCACATAATTCCCTATTTTAGAATAAAAAATGTTATATAATGTTTTAATTATGAACTGAAATTATTATAAAAAGCATATAATGGTGTTAGGAGGATATAATAATTTTCAATATTTGAGATTATTTAGTAGAAACCATGTTCAATTCTCTACAAAAACACGCAAGGTGTTCGGCATCACTGGGAAGGTGTGGGGTTCATACACCATTTGAAAAAAAACATGATACTAATCATAGAACTTGATATCATTCATGATAATTTATATTCATATAGTTAGCACATGTTCTTTCAAACTATATAGAATTACTGAATAATGGTAAATTAATTGTATGAAAATTTATTTAAATATCAAAAACATTATTAAATAGAATAATTCCTCCATTACTGAACTGGGAACTCAATTTATGGACATCCATAGATGGATTTCATAAATCCTTAATGTTAAGAGTCTAATTCTGATGAATCTTTACACATTTTATCATGGAAATAAAAGGTTAATACCTTATTATTTCTTCTCATTATGGATATACTCAATTTGTTTTGATATAAAAAAATCGATAAGAGTTGTTATACCCAGATCATGGAGATCATATGATTATGGATTAGTTTGAATTGTTATTTGATAGTGAAATAAAATAAAGGGGTTAAATTTATGGGATCTTTTAATAATTAGTGTGTTGAATAAACATAAATTACATGGGTTTTATCTAATGAAATTTTTCTTAGAACATTAAGTATTCAAAAATATTAATGAATCTATTATATTGGATATAAAATATTATTGAAAAACTATACTGAAAAAATGCTAGAAAAAAATCTATTATTATCGTTCATGCTTTTTGGGATGTGTGGGACACCACATGAAATTGATATTGATATTTTTGAAAATTAATTTTTTTAATGTAAAATTGGATTGATGGGTGTTATTTTTTTGTATTTGTAAGTGTGTTTTTAAATAAAAATGAAAATTTGGTTGTGGAAATATGTTACCATAATCATATAAAATTTATGGGAGGTCCATGTTGTGCATGTGTTTTTATAGGTGTGTTTGTGTGGATAAGTTAAATTTATGTGCCACAAAAATTTGAATAAATTAATTATCAGTAGATATTGGAAGAAATTCAATATGACCAGAGGCACATTTTTTATAATTGTGGGGATTGCATGAATTTTAGTGTGGGATTAAGGAATCCATATTGGATAAAGTGATTCTATGATATTTTAAAAATAAATGTTTAATTTGGAAAAAAAATTATTCATGGGATTCTCTAGTTTAGAAATTATTTGGTATATATTATTATCTATTTATATATGTATAAAAATGATCAAAATTATTTTTATAATACTCATGTATCTTATAAAACAATGATATGACATGATTCTTATCTTAGTGGCATGTGGAAAAAATATCTTGGTGTTAGTTATTGGTTTTTTATACTCACCCTTATATGTGAAATTTTTTACATATATAGATGTTTTCATCCATTATTAAGGTACATGATAGTTTTCATATGTTACATGGGCATAAACATGATATTTGATATCATGGATATTTGGAGATTTAGTTTGGATGAATTCATTTTTCATAGAGTTTAGAATTATTCCACATTGGTGTAGACTCTGTCACTAAATCGGATTCTTAGCATTTTTTCTTCTATTTTTGTTGTTACATTGACATTGTCTTGTTGTTCCTTTTGAGTTATTGGACATTATATCATGTGTCATTATATAAATTCTTCATTAATTATTTTTATTTTAATCTTCATCTTACATATGTTGTATAATTCTCTGTGTGTATGTTTAAGGGTAAATTATTTCCCCTTCTATCATTCTGTTAAACCCTTGTGATATATTTCCCACCTTTGGTGTCTTGGGAATGTCACTAAAGGTTAGTATCACCTAATGACTGGCCCAATCCAATGAGTTTCATGGGGATTTTCTGAATGGTATCAGATATTCCAGTCCTTGATTTATGATGGTATTAAAAAGATAAGATGTTTTGGTACACGAAACGTATTTAATAAGTAGATATAGATAATATTTTATGCTAAAAATCAAGTTAACAAGGAATCCATTGTACAAATATTGTAATAAAACACTTCTAGTTATGTTTCCTACATATCATCCTGGGTTTGGATGATGTGTGTTATGTATCACGTATTAGTGAAGACACATACAACAAGAACTGTATAGCCACGTGGTTATGTTATTTGGATAAGGTGATATTATTATTATCTTCCTTGATAGTTATGATTAAACATGGGATAATTTATTGACAAATGAATTAATTTGAAATGGTAGACGTACATTCTGAATAAAAATTACATTAATGACAATAAAAAAAATAGAGATGGGTGTAGTGAATGATGTGATTCCACCAAATCCATAGGTGAACAAGAGTTTGGTTCACTGTATTGTGCATGCATTCCATGTTGTTGATATAGGACCTAGAGAATAGGAAAACTATAATGTGAAAAACTGAAAATTATTATTATGTAGAATAAAATTAAATTCTATGGTGATTTGGGACCTTAATAAACATATGCTTGTCTATGATAGCTAAAATAAATTATGAGTTCCTCATAGCCCAAGTTGAGATGAATGTATTTCTAGTAAGATGATTTCTAAAGGACCTGAAAATATAATGGTGAGATTTAATGAATCAAGAAATATTAGATCAAATCCTCCATTGGGATGTCTTCAAGGAGTTGTTTAATAAAAATGTTTTTTCTACCCATCTCCCAGCTAGTGAATAAGGTTAATTTCATCCAGATAACATAAATAATTATGCTAGTGTGTGAATATGCTACTCAATTTGATCTGTTGGTATCCCTTTCACTAAAGGAAGAATCCAGTGTAAAACTAAATGAATGGATATTAGGTGAAGGACTACTATCGGAGGGATTCTCTAATGTAATTATTCTTTACATTATGGATTATAATAAAATAGTGAACAATGAGTTGGTCCAACAATGATATGCGCAAGGAAATCCTAGTATAGGGGACACCTCTTTCCTTCCATGTTTGAGTTAGAACTCTAGTACATGAAAAAAATAAGAGGTAGGGATACAACATGGGAAACATAAAAAAGATAATTATACTATGGGATCATTGTATTATCAAGCGTATCATAGTAATGGAAATGGGTATATTCATTGTGTCTCCATTTAATATAAGAAGAAATATTGTACTCTTCAACCAAATAAGTTTCACAATGGAATCAATAAAGGGTATCATAAGAATTATTGAAATAGATGTATGAAGTTAATGGAAAGATATGGAGAGACCTTGCATCAAGACTCATATGCTGAAAAAAATATTCTTATAATATTTCTCATTCTCAGAATATGGTGAACTAGGATAATTCTTGGAATAATTTAGTGTTCTAACCATCACCTCGGTATAAGAGAATGAACTATTCTATGGGGGTTGATTGAAAACTATATAAATCTAAAAATATAATTATCAATGATCATATATGTCTCTCCATGGTGTGAGGAACCATCTTTTTGAACACAACTATTTTTCATGTTTTGTTTGATAATGGTGTGTTGAATTCCATTTTCTCCTATTGTGTAGTTAAAAAATTATGATTACTCATTCGAGATGATGTCTCACATCATGAGTATTAATACACCCCTTAGGATGCATGACAGTTTCACTGATCTAACTCAGTTGATTCAAAAACATGATCTAATTTGGGTGATTCATGATTAACTTACCAAGTAAGATCAATTTAATTAAATCATAGAGTCCAATATAGAAGAATATATTTAGACTTTATACATTTGAGGAGGGTTCAAGTTTCAATGATTACTAGTTCAAATCCTCTCTGATAGGGATCCTTAATTCACTTATTTGTTTTAACACTCCTTGTAATATTATCTTGGAATTAATTTAATTACGAGCAAGGAATATCATCTATGGATGGATGATCAATCAAAATTCATGATTCAGAAAATGAAATATATGCTCGGAGAATTTTTCATGGTCTCCGGTGGCTCAAGGGAGGAGAAATTTCCATTAGTGGAGTTTTTATATAATAATAATTAACATTCCATAATATGTATGGCTCTGTTCGAGGTATTTTAAGGCCATCATTGATGTTCTCCTAATTTTTGGGTGGAACCAAGAGAGAAAACACTAATAGTACATATAATAGTCCACAATAATAGAGAACAGATATAATTTATCAAGAAGTGGATAGATATGGATCAAATATAACATAAAACATATAAATATCATCATCATTTTCCTTTTTATTTTCATGTAACAGAACATCTTGTATTATTTAAAAATACTATTACATTATCTCTTGGAAAATAAATGGATATTGTCTCTATGGGTTATTGTACAATTGGAGTTTTTGGTATGGGTTGGTGATGCTTTGTAGGGGTTACAATTACCCCCATTGATTCAGTGTTTTCTAAATATGTGTTTTATGTATGAAAAATATTGAGTTTTAAACCAAATCCTTGTCCCATTATAATTTTGGATAATTTTATAGTTCATCTATATGTGATGTGTATCTATAAAAAAGTCATAATTCTAGATACAAAAGTGAATACTCTAAGAGGGAGTTATTTTCCATTAGAAAATTTTTTCTACCATCATGAAAAAATTCAAGTGGTGACTTGAGAGTGAGATATGTTAATGAGAAAAAAATGGGAATAAATATTATAGGTTTAGGAGGATGAAATTTAAAATGGTTTGGAGAATAAAACACCCTCTATGGTAGGTATTTCATTAGATTATGGATTATTTAAAGTTAGGGAATGTGTGTGTTAAGAATATAATTTTTTTTAATGTTTAATAAGGTTTTAGAGGCATTTTTTACTGTACATGGTTTTAGAATTATTATTGGAAATGGTGATCAAGTCTCGAGGAAACCATGCAAGGTTTTTGGGGGTTACTAGGTAGCCATATGGTTTGGGGAACACCGGGTAGCCACATGGTTTAATGTATCATTTCGAAATTGTGCGGTTTAACAGTGAAACAAAAAATTAATATTATATAAGTTGGGTATAAAATATAAATTAAGCCCAAAGGTCCATATTTTTTCACGGAATACTTAGTCTATCAATTTCTAGGGTTCCCCTAGTTGATATTTGATGACCCCTAATGTACGGACTCTGATTTTGATGATCCATCAAGCATTTCATTATAGAAAAATCAAATGTTACACCCATTTTCTTCCTTACCATAATGGATATTCATAGTTTTTTTGACATGAACCATTGATCATATTTTTCATAGATAGATCTAAGGGATCAAAGTAGTTTTGATCCATTTTTTGGATTTTATAGGGAAATTTAAGGGGTAAGATATGATGGATTGTCTACGAATCGTTCTATCAAATGTGTTGTAATTGTGGTTTCCCGAGACCCAATTTGAATAGTACATCTAATTACCATTTCATGTATACAATTATATATGCATGATGTAATCTTACAATTGTAGTGTTCACATTTTTATGTCCCATGTTTAATAGTAATGTTCATAGGCTAATTATCATATCGAAATCCTATAGAAAATCCCAGAACATCGAGATACAATAACATTAATATTAAATATATGTCCTATAATCTATATATTTCATACTGAATGGACACAATGGATGTCTAAATATCAAGTGTTGGGGGATCATAAGCATTGAGACTTCTTCACATGAAGTTCTCACTTGGTGGACTCTAGTACTTTATATTAATAGGATAGACCCACTAAGATGAATACCACATGATTTGGGAGTTATTGGATGTTCTTATATATGGAAATTTGTATCAGTCCCCTGAATTAATATTATTATAAATACATTATTTTTGATCATGTACATTGATGCAAGGTAAAAACTATGATAATGAAATCATGTTGTGGTAGATTTTTTTGGGTGTTTCAGTGGTGTTTTGGCATTGGTTGAAAGGGAAAGAAAGGATTTGTCTCTTACAAGTTGAGGAAGTAATATATTTCAGGCCTAGTTGATTAGGATTACAACACCTTCATGTTGGATTTAGTTCCCTGGAACCAACTTCTATGTACTTTATGATAATTTATATTCATGATTTTTTTAATATCAATATATTCTTTATCAAATCATGATTGTTCTTATATATAACATTATATGTGATAATGTCCCAAGAGTAGCTAAATTAAATCCATGGCCATGGTGTTCTATAGGAAAGTTACAATTCCAAAAATTCAAATAAAGAGATATCAAGCATATAGGTTGATGGCACTGGCATGAAACCAGCTCGATTAGAGATATTATAATAATGTGATTATATTACACTGTAATTATTCATATGAGGTGACATGTAGTTGTGGCATTAACATCTTTTTATATAGGTGAATTGGCATATTACTAAACGATAATTGTGGAATTTAGACTACTCTGCCTAATTCCATTGGGAAATAAACCAAGAGGGTCACACAATAAGTGTATCTAGAATCTCAATTAAATAATTTATTATTTAATAAATTGAATAAATAATATTCTCGAGCATGAATTAATAATTATTCAATTATGCCTGATCTCATTTATTCTATCAGTATTTATTCAAGATAATATATTGTGGGAGATATAATTAATAATTATGGAGGGGGATCAGCAGACAAAGTTTAATGGTCTGGTGAAAAAAAAAATTTGAATATTATTTGATAAAATAATATTTAATTATAATTCCCAAGATAAAAACATGTTATGAAATAATAATATCATTGTTATTATTTGACTTGGGGTTTTTCTAGGACTATTTAAATAATTAAAGGCACTTGTGGAAATTATTTTATTATTACCCTAGTGAAATAAATTCTCGGTTATATTATTCTCTCATTAGCCAGGGGCAAGCTAAGCGACGCCAATTCTGTTGTGCTCAACATTTTAGGGAAAACTAATAAAACCTTGATAGTTTTTTTCCTCTCCAAGAACGCTCTCGTGAACAATATCAATCCTCCTCCACAAGATCAAGGAGAATTCTTTGGAAGTAGTTCTCAATGTGATCAAAGGCAGACAATGAAAGCGCAAGTAACTTCTGTGCTAGCTCATGGAGACTCTTTCAGTGATGTCTGGATATTTGTAGAACATGTGTGGATCACCACTAGAGGTGATCTACATTTGATCTCTACAATTGAATGACGGTGCATTGCAGATATTTGGCCGAACACATCATCAAAGAAAGAATAAACCATGGAGGTATTTATAATTTAATTAAATTATTTATAAACAATATATGATGATCCTCTCTCTTGATTTTGGGTTTCAATTTCTTTTTCAAATTTCATAGATCCAATTTTGTGGATCACGATGTTCATCATCACATAGATCTAAAATTTTCCGTTGAATATTTAAAAAATTAAAGTTGGGTGTTATCCCCATCTGCACTTCCACTACACTCAGAACCTATAAGTGGTATCCGAGAGGGAATATTATTATTTATTATTTTCTAAATGTTTTGGTGATTATTGCATTCATAATTAAGTTTTTAAATTCAATTTTAATCATTCTATTGATATAAATTATGAGATATGTTTCTTCCTCTATTGTTTCTCGAAGATCAAATATAAACGATCAATTTTATGATTAGAATAAACGCAAGGAGGCCATCTATAGGTTACAAGGATTATGCTTAGAAAACACAGCAGTGCACTCCATGTAACTGGAGTTACATGTTGTGTAGTTGTGATTAATGCATTAGGAGTTTATTCGGCATTTACTCAATCAACAAGCATTAAATACATATGGGGTAGTTAATTCTTACACCAAGTGTTCATCAAGAAAAATAGTCACACGGTCATCCAGACTAAATTCCATGTTTCCCACTGTACATGGCACGTAGTCCCTTTCAGGTCAGGGTCAGGCTGTGTATCCCATACCCAGCTTAGTCGATTGGTGACCATGTAACATGGAGTCAACATTGCTTGTGGACCCCTAGACACACCGTTTACTCTAATAATTATAATGTACTCCTCACACAATGACTCCATACACGTGTACTTTAGATAGATGGTGAAGGCATTTCACTCCATGTAGATCGGATTTATACATTGTGTACTTTTAGTGAATTACATAGAATTAAAATTTTAATGTATTAATAATGATTTGTTCTGTGTATCATGTATAATTTCTATTGTAGTTATTATTATACATGCATTAAAGCATGACACGTTACTGAAAATTCATGTAATTCGTGTAATCATCTGTGAAGTACACATCGTGAAAGTACATGATAAGTCTTACATGCCATACGTCACAAAGAATAAGGTGTATACAAGAATAATACATGTTGAGTAGATTTAGATGGGTATTCACCGAGTTACCTCCAAGATACATTTATGTACAAGGTTAATATTAAATTTAATTTAATTTATTTAAAATTATAATGGATGAGAGTCTCAAGGAAGTTTAAAAATAGGATTAAGATAAAATTATTGATTAATTAAATATAATAATTAATAGATTAGAGCATGATTTATCTTAAATGATAAAAATTAATGAATTGAGTACTAGTTTAATTGAATGCATAATTATTTTCATCTATGTGGATGATCATGAACTAGACCAGACCTTTGTAACTGATCGTTTTCTTTTTAATTTATTATTATATTATTTTGTTGTCGTGTGTGCCTTATCTCCTCATTAATATATGGGGTCTTTTCTCTGATGGTTTCTTTTATGTAAACCACTTTTTTACCCCTACCTGTGTATGAGTAAACGCATATGTAATGGATCGATCTCTCAAGCTAGTGGATGCAGTTTGAGTTAGGATAAGAGGTGAAACCAATCAAAGGTGATACAAAGGTCGATAGGTAGAAAGCTGTAAAAATGAACCTTAAATTTTTCAAGTGCTTCTCCCCTAGTCCAGTAGTTAGTTTATTAACCTCTAGATAAAATATCCATTAGAAAAATCTCATGATCATTCCGTTTATTTTATTTTTGTTACTTTCATGGTTATCTATTATGGATATTTTCTCGCAATCACATAATTAATGAATTAACAAGCATGAAAGATGGAACTAAAATAAATTGTCTTATGTATAAATATTATGTAAATAAATGGATAATCACTCAATTAATCCCACTTAATATTAACAAGAATGTGATAAAGATAATAATAGGAAATTTATGTATAATGGATAACATCTCTCAATAAAATATTCATTTGGTATAGCGTTCCATTACTTTAGTTAGTATCAAACCATAGTTAAAGGTGCTTGACTAGCCAAAATTAGTGTGCTTTCAATTATAAGGGAATTATAATAGGTGGTTTTGGGTTTACTTGACTTGGTTCAGATCAAGGGTTGACTTCCAAAGAAGGACTTGGTGTAACTGAGAGGCAAAGGATGAGGAAATATAAATTAACGATTTCATGATTAGTAATTACACTCAAACGATCAAGAAAATGTGAGTTAATATAGTTGGTATTTGAAATTCTTACCTAAAACCATTCATGTTTCTTGACCAACTAATGTTGGGTTAATGAGATTGTGAATATAGATTCTTTATATTTGAATTTCCATGAAACTAGATATTATAAATCTAATAGTGATGGCTATTAGGTTTTGATAAAATAGTGGGTGATGAATTAATATATTATTTATTTATTTTTCTAAATTTTTCAGATAATGTACTAAATCTCTTCCTATATTATTTTTCAAAATACCATTAAAAATGGCATCCAACATATCGCTATGATCCATACTCAAGATGGTAAACATTCTCACCAGCATGAATTTCCAAGAGTGGAAAAGGTTGTTATGGGTCATCCTTTTACATGAAAGGAAATTATATGTTATGGAAGAACCTTTAAGAGTTTATCTTAGAAATGAGGCCAGTGATGATATGCTCTCTTTGTATGATAAACATATGAATTATGGTACATATGTTCAGTGCTTCATATGATCATCCATGTCCAATGAGCTCTTAAAGAAACATGAGGAAATGGTTTCTTATAAAAATATCTCTCATCTATAGGATCCCTATCTAGAGAATGCGAGATAAGAGAGGTATGATATCTCCGAGTCTTTGTTACCAACTAAACATGGAGAGCCTGCACCAACTGTACCTCATGTATCCAAGACTATCAGCTACATTGAGTGTATATACATCTTAGGGATTAAAATCCCAGATGAGTTTCATACAGATATCATACAATCATCACTACCCAAGATAATCTCTAGTCTTATTGTGAGTTATAATATGAGAAATTATGAGAAGAGTCTATCATAAATTTTGACCTTGATTCTCTAAGTGGATAAGGGAATGGGGTTTGAAAAACCCATAGTCCTTATGTTGAATAGGAAGAGGAAGGACATGGAAAAGGGGAGTGTGACTTATAAATAGTATAAAGCCCTTGAGCATCGTCCAACCAAGAAGAAGAAGATCCAATGGTAGGGTAAGGAAAAAGAGGTGGTATATTTTTCATGTAGAAATCCAGGCCATTGGAAGAGGAATTAACCCAAAGGTAAGGGTAATCTAATGGTTTGTTCGTTATTGGGTAAAATCATTCCATATAGACACATTGGGTATTAGATATATCTCATGGTTCTCACATCTAAATTCAAATTCAGTGACCATGCAGATTTCAGAAAATTGATTAAGGATAGGTGGATCTGTAAGTTGTTAATCGTGTGAGGCTTGCTGGTCATTCCATTGGTGACTACCATCTTTCATTATCGACGGGAATGATTTTGGGTTTTTATTATTGTTAATATGGGCCTACTATTACCAAAAAAATAATTTCTATATCTTGTTTAGAAATAGATGGGTTTATTTTCATGTTCAGAAATAATAATTGTTTCTTTTATAAGGACAACATATGTTATAGTATGGAACATTTACATAACTGTATGTTTGTATTAAATTATGAAAAACATGTGTTGGAAATCGATAACGAATCAAGTTCACATGACTCATATAACACCCAGATTTGGAATAACCATATTGTCCATGTAAACGTGAATTGTTTGACAATGCTCTACTAATATGGCTATATATACTCTTCCAAGATAAAACCACATGATAGATTTCATGATTATTTATAAGGGGAAATGACCAAACCACTATTTGGTAGATAAGGTGAAAGGGCCACAGAGCTTCTAGGATTGGTGCACACTGATGTGTGTGAACCATTTCTAGTAGAAGGTAGAGGTGGATATTCTTACTTCATAATGTTTACTGATTAATTGAGTAGATATGTCTATATCTACATAATGAGGTATAAGTCTAAGTCCTTTGAGAAATTCCAGTAATTCAAGAATAGAGTAGATAATCATCTTGGTAAAGAAGATAAAGAAGTTTTGATCAGGTCATGATGGAGAATAACTTAACCAAGAGTTAATCAACATTCTATAAGAGTTTTGGGATTCTATATCAACTCACTCCACATTATACACCACAGTGGAATGGTGTTAGTGAAAGAATGAATTGTACCTTGTTGGAAAAGTGTAAGGTTGATGATGATTCATGCAAATATTCCATTATCCTTTTGGTGATATGGATTACAAACTATGGAATACACATTAAATTGAGTACCAACTAAGGCAGAAAATGGAATTCCCATTGAGTTATAGAGTGGAATGAACCCCATTTTTTACATACATGTGTACGGGGTTGAAAGGTGTTAGTTAAGGATTTCTCAGGAAACAAAATAAGACCTTGGGTAATGAAGTGTTTCATTATAGGGTATCCCAAGGAGACAATGGGATACTACCTATACTACCCCTTAGAAAAGAGTGTGATTATTGCCAGACAAATCATCTTTCTTGAGAGGGAGCACATCCTCAAAAGGAATAGTGGGAGAAAGATTGAATTTGATGAAAATGATGCACCCAACATGTAGGAGTTGGTATAGGAACAAGATTCATAGGTCCCTGGGGAAGAAGTAGTTCCTAAAACAAAAGTAATGTGTATTAATGTAAAAGAGGTAAAGGTACCAGAGAGATATGGTTTTCTGGTCACTAAAAATGGTGACTCATTATTATTGGACAATGATGAACCTCTCTCTTACAAGGATTTAGTAGAGATATCTAAAGCTTCAAGACGGCTAGAATCTATGAATTCTAAGATGGATTCCATGTATGAGAACCATGTTTGGGTTTTGGTCGATGCACCAGTTGATGTAAATCATGTTGGATGTAAATGGGTATTCAAGAGTAAAATGTTCATGGAAGGTAAATATAGTACTTATAATGAAAGGATAGTGGTTATAGGGTTCAAACAACATCAAATAATTAACTACGATGAAAACTTTTCTCCAGTTTTTATGTTTAAATCCATCAGAATCATACATACCATAGAAGCTTACTATGACTATGAGATTTGGCAGATGGATGTCAAAATTGTATTCCTTAATGGGATACTAATGTAATATATCTATATAACAAAACCAAAATAATTTGTGACACCATGTGATGCCAAAAAGTTTTTACAAGTTTCAAATATCCATTTATTGATTGAAGCAAGAATTCAGATCATAGAACATTCAATTCGATGAATCCATAATTGAATTTGGTTTCATTAAAAATGAATTTGATTCATGTGTTTAAAAAAGGTTTAATGGGAAGTTGGTCATTATCCTAGTAGTTTATGCTGATGATATACATCTTATTGGAAACTACATACTAGTCTTACAGTCAGTTAAGGACTGGTTGAACAAGTGCTTCTCCTTGAAAGACTTAGGTAAAGAATCCTACATTCTATGGATCAAGATCATTCGTGATAGATACCTGATGATTCATAGACATATACAAAAAACATATATTGACCAGATACTAAATAAATTTAGTATGGAATAATCCAAGAGAGGATTGGTTCCAATGTCACGTGGTCTACATCTTTCTAAGAAAATGTTTCCCCAGACCCAATAGGGGAATGAAAGCATGAGTAAGATATGATACGCTTCAACGATAGGATCAATCATGTATTTCATTTTATATACTAGACTTAATGTTTCCTATTCATTGAGATTGGTAGGAAAATATTAAGAAGATCGTGGATAAAAGTATTGTACTATTGTTAAGATTATCCTTATGTATCTGAGAAGAACCAAGGATATGTTCCTGGTGTATAAAAAAGACGAGGCACTTTTCATAAGAGGGTATGCTGATTATGTTTTTAAAATATATTATAATGATATGAAGTCATAGTCAAGATTTGTTTTCTGTGTCAACAAAGGAACTGTGAGCTGGAAGAGTTCAAAGAAGCTAGTTGTAGCAAAATCTACAGCAAAGTCTAAATACATAGTGGCTTCTGATGCAACCATGGAATCCACCTTGATTCAGAACATTGTCCAAGAACTTGATGTAGTACCTAAAATTAAAGACTCTATCACGTTTTATTGTCATAATACTTCAGCATTAACTCTTTCAAAAGAGTCAAGATCACATCAACAGACATGGAAAATACTCTAAAAGTATCACATCTTGAGGTATTTTCATCAGATAGGTGATGTTGTAGTGAGAAAAGTATCCATGGAAGTGAACATGGTGGATCCCTTGACTAAAGTCTTGTCTCAACAGAAGCATGAGTATCATGTGGGAGCTAGTAGATTGAAGGTTTTTTGTAGTTGGTTTTAGTGCATGCGTAAGTCTATTGGAGTTGGTTCCCTGGAACCAACATCTATGTACATTATGATAACTTATATTCATGGTTTGTGAATATCAATAAATTCCTTATCACATAATGTTTTTTCATCTACATAACATTGTATAGGATAATGTCCCAAGAGTAGCAGTCGCACTAAAAGGTCAGAGAAGCTCCCTGCTATGATGGGAAGCTAAAAGTGGTATGATACTATTCTTAGATGTACGTTCTATGGTTAGGTGATATCATTTGAGGGACATAGATGATACATGATATTAGGGGTGGAGACTCATAGGAGTTTTTGGATCCTTCTCATGGTATAAGCTCTTGGTAATATGCAGAAGGATATTGTGATAATGAGACCCGACAGTAAGAAATCCACATTTATAAGTGTCATTGGATATTCCTATCTATGTACGTGTGTATTGGTCCTTACTCTTAAAAATTGTTATTAATGAATATTATGAGTCATGTAATTTGATGTGTTGATGAAAATTGTGATGAAAAATGTTTGTAGTGAGGTAAGATACGTTAGGTATATCAAGAGTAATATTGCATTAATTAATAATGTGAGAGAGGATTTATCCATTCTGTTAATTAATGGATGTTAATATCTCATTTCCATTTATGGAAATGATATAACCTAAATAAATCCATGGCCATGGTGTTCTATATTCAATTTCTAATTTCATAATTTCAAAGAAAGAGATATCGACCATATAGTTTTACGGCACTGGCATAAAACCTGTTCAATTAGAGATATTGTGATAAAGGGATTATAATTCACAAAAAATGTTAGAATGAGGTGACATTTCATTGCAGTATTAACTACTTTCTCTATTGGTGCCTTGGAGTGTTAGTATACTCTAAACATAACATTATGATACTCCGCCTAATGCCACTGAGAAAGATACCTAGAGGGTCACACACTAAGTGTATCTAGAATATCAGTTAAATAATTTACTATTTAACATGTTGAATAAATATTATTCTCTTTCGTGGTTTAATAATTATTCATGTATGCCTTATCACATTTATTCCAACACTAGTTATGGGAGAGAATATATTATGGGTGGAATAATTAATAAATTTTCAGGAGGATTAGCGAACCAAGATTAATGGTCCGTTGAGAAATAAAAATATTAAATATTATTTTCAAAAAAAATATTTAATTATAACTCAAAAGTTAAGTGCATGTCGGGAAATAATAATTTCGTTGTTATTATTTGACATGGGGTTTTTCTAGTATTAATGAAATAATTAAGCACACTTGTACAAATTATTTTATTATTACCCTAGTGAAATAAATGCCCGAATATGTTATTTTCTAATTAGCTAAGGGCAAGATAAGTTTTGACTATTGTGATTTGCACAACATTTTGGAGAAAACCACTCGTGAATAGAGAGTTTTTTTCCTCTCTAAGAGCGCTCTGTAGAATGTGAGGGATCCTCCTCCATTAGATCAAAGAGAATTCTTTGGAAGCGGATTTCAATGCGATTGAAGGTGGACGATGCAAGCACACAAATATTCCATGTTAGCACCTAGAAACTGCTTCGGAAATGTTTGAAGATTAATGGAACATATATGGATCACTACTAGAAGATATCTACCCTTAATCTCTACAACAAAACAGTGGTACATTGTAGATTATTGGATGAACACATCAATGAAGAAAGAATAAACCATTGAGGTAATTCTTATTTATTTAAATTAATTATAAACAATATATGTTGATACTATCTCTAAGTTCTAGGTTTCTATTATTTTTTTATAGTTCATTGATACAATTCCATGGATCATGACGTTCCTCATCGCATAGATCCCAGATTGATCATTGAATATGGAAAAAAATTAATGTTGGGTATCATCTCCATTAGAGTTTCCACTACACATGGATCCTATACCTCACAAGTCCTTGGCCCAGGAATTCGAGGGTATAACTTTCCAGATTGATCAACAAATAACAAAGCATGATGACATAAGTGTGTCTCCTAATTTTTGAGATATCTAAAGAGAAAGATATTATATTACATAGTATGTGTTCATAGGATGGTTTTCATTTCTCTGACTACTCATTATATCTTCAGGGCTCTTTATGGGTTGTTACAATCCACTCTTGGTCATATAATACTATTCACATCTATCGATGTAAGGGACTATAAGTTCACCCATAATAGTCTATTCAAAAATCTTTCCAATTATGGTGAATAGGTATATTGGACATAGTGGTGCCCACTACAGGGTTCGAGAGTTGTCCAAGTTATCGATCACAGATAAATAAATAAAAATAAAAATTATTCAAGTAAAAAATAATTATTCTGAATTTATTTATTAAAAGAATTTTCAAGTTTTTATCTATATATGAGGAATAATATTATTCGAATGAATATTATTTTATTGTTCCAGGTTTATTTAATATTAAGTGGGAATTACGAGTCGAGTTAAATGGCTCAGGTTTTATCACATAATATATTATATATATATTATAGGTATGTGATAAAATATACTTATTATGTATGATGGAATTTCTTTCTTTGTGATTATTATTTACTAAAAGTTAGATATATGAGGTCTGGGGACCCCATTCCTAGTATTTGAGCATCAACTATTTAAAGGAGGAGAGAGGATCTTGCTAGAGACATTTCATAGAAATCTCTTGAGATATTCTCTTTCCTCCCATTCATTATGAAGAGCAGATCTAGAGATCATGGGGATTGGATTGAGTTCTCCCTTATGCATTATAATCACATAGATGTAGTGATTCTTCGGGAGTCGAAGGGATCATCGGATCTCTGAGCTAGCACCCAAAATTCAACAATCGATGCTTCTATGGATTTTTGAATCATGTGTGGGTCTTATAGAGGGATTATAATTTAGATCATTCAAGCAACAATCACTAGAGACAATATGATGTAGAGCGTGGTTTTAGATAAAAATAGTATTTTTATTTTTTTATTTATGTTCTCTTTTTAATTCAAGTGGGATCATGTAGACCGTACTGGGGTGTGGATCTCTAGAGATGACATGTTATGTCATCCTGGCGATTAAATTTTTTAAATCTCTAGCCCAATGGCTTCTGATACAACCCCGATACCATCAATTCGTATCAGAAATATTTCATAAATTATCTGCGAGAATAATAATTATGTTCCATTAAAATTAAGTCGATGATATTAAATCAGCCC
Organism: Viscum album; assembly: GCA_963277665.1. NCBI lineage: Eukaryota > Viridiplantae > Streptophyta > Magnoliopsida > Santalales > Viscaceae > Viscum > Viscum album. The sequence goes on along the minus strand of OY728150.1, from coordinate 618,230,702 downwards.
CAATGGTTTTGACTACAATTCGATTTGAGGTCAGATGACCATGTCACAAGCATATGAAAACAATTTATAGATCAAAATCGATTCTTCTACGAGTATTAAAATTTAAAACGCATATTTTATATATGTTATTTTACTCATTTTCATTAGGTGGATGCGATTTTGATTGATTAAGTTTAATCCAAACTTTTTCGCCCAGACATCATATTTTGAATAGTGTTTTCTGACCAAATAGTTTTCCCCTGAAAAATGTGAATTTTTTAATAAAAAAAATTAATAATTTATTAAAATAATTATTTTTATTTTTATTATAATCCTATGAATGACATTTTTTTTCATAAAAAAATGAAGGGGATGAACCGATGGGTCAACGAACAAAAAAATAAGAAAAAAAGGTGTTGAGTACTAGGTAAAAATATGGATGAGAATAATCTAAATAGAAACAGAAAAATGATTTAAAATTTGTTTCTTCAGGTGGTACCCCTACTTCCTGGTTCACAGAGGGCATCACCTGATCAAAGCCGCAGATGCGCCTCCCCCTTAACCTTCGGTCATTCCGGCCACCACCGCCCCTATCTCCCTCACGACATTGAGCTTGTAGTCGGCGTAGATCTGCATCAACACCCTTCAACACCCCCATCTACTGGTGATGTACTTTCTGCAATGGGACACCTCTCCTTCAGATCTAGCATTTCCATTAGCCAACCGCACTCTGATGTTCGCCTCATCCAAAAAATTTGATAAATCTGGCCACCTCCATTCAGATCCTGATTAGGGTGGGTCCGCCCAAACCGATATAGGTCTCGACAGACCTTCCGTGTCGTGATTAGCTCTGCACAAGCTTTTCATGGCCCAAAAATGGTTTTTTGTGGGTTAGGTGCGACCCTCATTAGGCCACCATGAAGTTTCAAGGACCACATAGTTATTTAAACAATAAAAATCAATTTATTTATATATTTTAATTTTATAATTAATTAAAATATAAAATTTGGTTTAAAATATTATTTTTAATACCCATGTAAAATTATATTAAGGAATTAAATTGAGTCGATTAATTAATTTAATATTTGGTATTAAAATTAGTTTTATTAAGGGACCGTATATAATTTAATTAGTTCATTCAATTTAATTATAAACCCTCATTCATTAACTTATTTCTATGGAATTTTATTCCCCACTTATTTTACCTGCTGAAAGGACTTCACCATCGACCTTCAGTGTATATCTGTCATTTATGTAATTAATTATTTAACTTTGTGCAATTATTGTTGATAATTAATTATTTTATGATAGTCTGTGCATCTTCCTTTTAATCAATACATATAAGGGACTGTGTGACCATCATTATTTTTATGTACATTTCACTCATGATTCCCCTTTGAATGCATGAGATTACACTGTTACTTTTTATAGAGTCAATATATAACATTGACCAAAAGTGAAGAGGATAGTGTAAGGCATAGAAAACTCAATTTTAAAATGAAATTCATATAATAAGAGGGGACACTATATGGGGATAAGCTGCATCATGGGTCAAATGATGAATCAGGTAGATACCCCTAGGTCATTGTTGATCCATTGAGTATCAATGGATTAACCAGTTTGAGATGCTCAAGACTAGTGGTGCAGTTTATTACATTTATAAATTTGTTTGTTATTTTTTGTATTTTCATAATAGTGGGAAAACACTTAAAATAATAAACAATTAAATACATAAAGATGAGATGAATGTTTTCTATTAATGTTTAGTTATGAGCATCACAACATAATATGAACAGTATTATTAGAATTGGATTACAATCATTGAGAAAAACATAAACCTCAAAGAAATATTAATTCACAAATGACTTCCATCATTTCAATTTGAACATAACCAGGTGTTCGAGATTCTCGGTTAGCCATAGTAGAAGGTGCCTCTTACTACTAGGGATTTCTTAAGATTATAATGGGTTAACATAAATGAAGTTCATAGTTGAGAATTATCCATATATAACTTGATTTCAATTTAGAGGTAAATCTCTGAGAGAATTATATTATAGTTATGATTCTGATAATATGTGACTTCACTCAACAGATCAAGGATCAATAGTTATTGCATTTGGCCAGAAAAAAACCTACCTTTAACTCTCTAAGTAGAGGAGTGGCCATAACTTGTAGACTCTGAGGGTGGGTTCATTGAACCTTTCCACTAGAATACTCAAGCGATATAGTATTTTAATTTTTGTATATAGGGTTCCTAGAATTCGATAAAATAGTGAGTGAAATTTAATGATTTAATCAATTAATCAATAATGTATAAATGGGTAATCAAGATAAAATTATAATCTCTAGTTTTTATTTTTTTATAAAATGTCCTGTAATACCACAATACCTAGGATTATCCAGAAAAAATGAAATGTCCAAACTAGCATGAATTTTGATGTGTAGTACATGCACTTGGGCATAATAATACAATATCATGAATTCATGTTGATAGTGTCCCCAATACCTATTATGCTACCTAAGGAAGTGAGTGTGTGAAATGTTTTTCTAGTGACCCATGCATGATGCATATTTTGGTTATGTACTAACTCTATCATCAAAATCTGATGTTATTTATGGTTCAAATATCAGAACATGGATTATTTCACATGTAGTCTCATCCTTGATAATCATATGAGGAGAAATAGAAACAATATATGAATGGAAGATATTACACTGGTTACACATAATATGAAAGGCAGACCACCATCTTTCAACATGTCCCATTCTTATATCATTTTTAACCATTAATACATTCTTTTTTAAGGATATAAAATTTAGTATAATGGATAAAATGATTCATTACCTTTTATGTAGGGTTCACTAAGTAAACAATAATGTTAAAGAGAAATGAATATTTTGTTCCTTTGGAGAATGAGTTAAAGGAAAAGGAGATAAGGACAATGACATGGGTGGAGCCAAATTCTGTTGGAATTGGGCGTGCAGTGGAAGCCCCAAAATAGGTGGATTTTTAAAAAATTTCCACTGACGATTGACGTAATCTTATTGATGTTAGTGTAAAACTGCCCGGTCTTAGCTGAGGACCATGCATGAAGGATTTTAAGCACCAAAAAAACCATAAAGTGCCTAGTTTAATTCTGAAGGCTTGCATGGAATCTTCTCATCATTAGTGATCTCTACTCAAAAAATATGAATTCAAATTCATCTAGACCATCCACACATGCTTCATAAAATATATAGGAGCACTGTTGGTCGTAATCCAGGAGCTAGCGTGGAATACCGATGATGCCTTCGACGCTCCACTGATCACTGAATCGCTTCGCTAGTGATGCCCAAGGGAGAGCTCCATCCAAGCTCCTAGGATCAATATTATCTCTCTCTAGATCATGGGAGATATGAGATGAGAGAGAATCCCAATGAATAGTAATTTGAAAAATATCCTCCTCTTCTATATATAGTGCTTAATTAAAATACCCGGTATAGCCTCGCCGACCCAAAATACTTAACGCACTATCAACAACATTTTATGACTACTAAACCGAGTCATAAATATTATTATCATTTACTTATAATATATTACATACATTACATGATTATAACTGAGTCCAAAACTTGACTCATCATTTCTATAAATATTAATTGAACCTTGAATAATTTAATATTCGCTAATTAATAATTTTTCATATATTTACATAAAAAATCTAAATACATTTAATAAATAAATTCAATACTCATTATTCTAAACATGAATAATATTAATTTATTTATTACATTGGTGATTGTTTATCTTTGGACTAATCCCAGACCCCAATGGTGGGGCCCACCATGTCCAAAACTTCAATTCAACTAAATAGGGAAGATTCTTGAATACGCTATTGTTTGTGACCCTTTTGGCCCTTATCTGGACAACAATGAAAAATATTCCCTGACCAAGAGAGGGATCTAGCATCCCATAATGACCCCTGAAGAGATAATGATTGCCATAGCAATGACAACCAACCTATGAACATGCACTATGTAATATAATCTCTTTATGTGTAATATCTCATAATGAATAATGCACTCACTAGTCATCGCCCTTTTCATGATTTATAGTTTTTTTATTTAACTGGCTAGATTTACCCTTAACGGCCATGGCCATGGTCTTATTAAGGTACTATCATCCATATCATCATGGCATGAGATATATTACTTCCATAACCTGGAAGTGAAAAATTCTTTCTTGACAATTCATCCAATGCCATGCCACAAACGACACACCCAACACAAACTACTTATCCATGACTTCATTGTCATGGTTTTTGTATTGCATCAAAGTACGAAATCAAATTACATACATTGGTAATGATTTCAATTTAGGATACCATTACACATGATCATAGATAGGAACCTTCCGTGACACTAAAAACATGTGTTCTTCCTATTGGCGGGTCATTCCTCATGATCTCACTACTAGAGATCACCAAGTGCGAACTTCATGAGAAGAATTCTCAATTCATATGGTCCCCAAAACCTAATAGTCAAACATCAACTATGTCCAATCAGTAAGATGTATCTAGACCAAAGAACATTTATTAAATATTAATGTCATAGTATCTCAAGGTTCTCATTATACCTAGGGAACTTCTATAACCTCTTGATATGACAATTTACATTTGGACGTTACCATTTCAATAGTGGATGTAGAAAATTCTACACTATAATGGTAAGATGACATCATGTATAACTAACTATATACATGATATGGTAATCTAAAGCACTGAATAGTTGGGTCTAGGGAACCCACTATTTTAACACTCACACTGGCACTAGATCCAACTTTCTAACAAAACTTGTTATATACTCACATGATAAACATCATGTTTCGGTTGAGTAATGGATTTAGCTACTAGGTCCACCTTGGTTCCACTGCATGACAATTCTGTTATAGCGACCTCATCTCCTTGTGTAAAACTTCTCAAGGGATGGTATCCCGAGTATATTCCTTTTGTCCAATGTCGTAACTTGACATATTGGCTAGTAATAATATCATAATCTACCTTATGATAATAATTTTCTCACTATGTATGAATCTAAGAACTATAACAAATCATTGAATTTACTTGTTTCTTAGTTACCTTAGAAGCTACAACGTACTCGGTCATTGTAGGTATGGCTACCACCGTATTTTATGAGCCTGTCTCGCTCATCATATTTTAGCCTAACTACGATAGTAGAACACATTGATCTATGAAAGACAAGTTTGTATCCCCAAAAACTAGTACCATTCTTCTCCATTTACAAGGTACATATATTTTGTACCTGCCGAAGTACAATTACATAGTTCTGACTACATTGTTTATAGTGCTCCAAGATATAACTGATATTTTCCTATTGTAAAATATACCATGCCAATATCAGTTATTGTACATATTAGACATATGTGATTGATCCATCACTTCGATGTATGGATTTAAACTCACAATGTATATCTCTTCCCATGTCCTGAGCATGTCAACATAGAGATATTATGCCATGTAACATACATAACAATTTATCTCTTGAATTATTCCATCATGTATTTTCAATACAATGTCAATATATGTACGATTGACTTGGACCACGCAACCTATAGATGTAACTCAGTAGATCATATTACCTAGAACATAGGTTGCTACATTAAGTCAGTCACTGGTGAGAAAATTTCATTTTGGTCTTAACTAACTGTGAGACCAATCTTTGTTTTCCATATGTTGCCTGAACATATTTCTTCTTGGAAAACATTGGTGCTCCCACAAATATTTTCTAGACACATAGAAAACATTTATTGCAAATTTATATTCTATGATCTTGTTCCTTACTTTAATCCTAAATGGATTTCAGTAACTTGTAACCTTTATTAGCATTCTATGACATGACCATCCCTTTCTGGTTGCATCGTATAGACACCATCCATGATTGTTGGTCATGAAATCCAATTCAAAATGACTTGATCATAGTTATCAGCTATGATAATTAAAAATCTAATAGATTTAGGAATAACGACTTAGTGAAACCAATCAAGACTTATTGGTACTACCGTTGTACCAGATATGTATCAATTCACTTGAATACCTGCCGCAATATTCATAATAATAACCCCCTTTTCGCTTTGATACGTGTAATCCATTAATTGAATTTTAGTTGGTCTTATCAATTTTAGCTAATTTTCATTTACTGCTTACTTGTAGGAAATATCATTCATATTGAATAATTGGTCACCGACCGTGGTGAATATAAAATCCATCATCATGGTTTTATCCTACCTACGTAGTATGTGTCTCTGGAACCAACTCTGTTCCACATGTTCTTGTGGAACTAGTTCATATGCCAACTATTTGTGCATTTTGAGAATTGACTAAACAATAGTAAATACAGATCCCACTGCCTCTAATAGAGATGTTCACACTTATATATATATATATATGTAGTCCATCACTTGACTTCAAATTTTCTATCTTAGGGATTTTTGTAATATCCTAATCAATCGTTCGGATAAGTTCCTCATATTCACGATGTGTTTATCTTGATACAAGTTTCTCTGATTCCAAAAAAACTATTTGCATCCAATCTCATGTCCTTATGACATAATGGATTTACATCATACTATGACTCATATGATATCCATTTTTCATTATAGTAGGAATATGGCTATGGGATATTGTCATTATTTGCAAATCATTTCATAAAATATATAAGGGAAGTTTCTGGAAGTTGTAACAATTATATTACTTACATCAAAATTTTGATGTATAACATATGCGTTAGGGAATTCTTCCACACTAAATGTTTGTGGATCAATATTGATATGTAAGACATCATCCTAAATCCTCCTCATTAACATTATTCTCGTGACATTGATAAGGTAATGTGCGTTTAAAAATTAATCCACGCTATATTATAATGAATGATGAATGCTTGGTCGAGATATTCTTCTGTATCCCAACCCGAAGCAACTCATATCTCTTGACCATGCATATACTTCACTTTATTATTCCTTAATTACATAAAATAATCTTATTAAGTATATATACCTCTAAATTATACTTATAATAGTTCACACTTACATGTTGAACTATTTCCAAAAGCTTTGTGACATACCTTTATTTCTAATGGCTCCTTTGTCCAAACTAAAGATGTTGATAATAACAAACTTATTTAACTGTGTCGAGCCTAAATACCACACTAGGTATATTCATGACGTCCAGTTTTAGTATTACTTGACAAAAATTATCTTGTCACAATAGGGTATTGGTCATACATTTATATTCTTCACTAATTGCCTATGATTCGTGTATTACTGAACTAGTGATTGAGTTTACCAAAACAACATTCATTCCATAACTTGAAATAATGTCTCACTGTCTCAAAGGGAACATGAGATTAAGTTTTGAAGTGATACTCAATAATAGTTCAACATGAATCTTTAACTTGGAAATTAAGAAGTCATGTATTTTTCACCACTGGCCTAGGTATCACCCTTTCACAGCCACTTGGAGAATACACCTGACTTCTAGTAATATATCTATACTAACTGGGTAACTGTATTTAAATACACATATGTAAAAGCATATAGTATTAAATACCCATGTAGTAAAAGGAAACATTACATTGTGGAATATTCCTGATGTAGAAGCAAAAAATTGCTTTTTAAATCAGTTTGTTGCTTTTAAACTTCCATAATATTATTTCATAATATGAAATGAATATAATCTTTGTTAATACCTCATTAATTGAAGGACATCACAAATGTAGCATTGTAATTAAATGCCTTTGACCTTTTCACATTGTCTTTCAAATTATTCACCACGAAAATTAATACTTAAATTCCTTTTATTCTTATCCACTTAGCGAACCTTACCAAGATAGGTAAGGGAGATTTTACTCAATACTTTCCCATTTTATAACATAAAATGATACTTGAGTAATGTGGTGAAAATGATATGATAAAGGGATCCATTTAAAGATCATGAAGAATCTTTCAATTTATGCATTCTAGTGTAAAAATCACCATATTCATATCATTACTTCGATTTCTCCATGCAAACATCCCAAAGATGAGACTTCATGTTTATATCATCCATGTCCTGGTGTAGCGACCAAAACTAACACCAGATGTTAATGAAAGCATAATGATATAACTATCGTATGCTTTGTACATTAGTCACGAGTAAGCAATTTTCACCCTCGCTTCTTGAGGTAATTTAATAGGTGTGGGGGACAGTGTCACCTTGGGTTTCCTATATCATAGTATTATGCACACTGGCCTGTTCTAATCATGGATACTCGTGTTGGTGTGTAAATTTACTTTGTACAATATTTATCGCAGTCTAAACTTGTGTTATAACTTTCCAAATTTCTACAAAAATAAATTTTATCATAGGAGTGCCTTTTATCGGGATTACCAATTTAGACATTTTTTATTAATTACTTAAATCATTCAATGTCTCCCACTATTTTATTAGATTCTGGGAACCCTCTATGATAGAATTGGAATACTCTGTCGCTTGAGTATTATAGTGGAAAGGATCCCGAAACCACCCCTCATAGTCTACAAGCTATGGACACACCACTACTTAGAGGGTTCTAGGCAGGCTTTTTATTGGCCGACCACTTTAACTTGAAGCACCTAGATGTATTGAGTGAATTCCCAGCTTCCTAAAATCATAAATTTATTTACTCAATGTTTTCCTCTAAAATTAAAACAAGCTATCTATGACTATTTATTTGATACAATTTTATTTAAGTCAACCCATCATTCTTATAAGGACTCTTCGGTAGTAAGAGGTACCCTCTACTATGGCATGACCAGAACCTCAAACATCCAGCTTTTCCAAATTTAAATAATCGAAGGTGGTTATTATTTAATATATATTTTAGGGTTTTATTATTTTTTAATGTGACGAAAGAAATCATTTTTTATTTTTATATGAACTTTATATGTGATTACACTCACAACTGGCCAAGCAAGAAATAGAAAAATCATCGCATCACATGTTCATTTTATCTTATATGCTTGTTTATTACTATATTATGTGATCATGCAATAAACTACACATTCACAAAAAAATAATAAACCATGCAGAAATAAAATGAAAAAACCTGATCATGAGCCGATTCTAATGGTTGATCCATTGAGTGAATAATGGACCAACCTAAACCCCATTGTTCATACCTTAGTCATGTCGCCTACGACTCGAAATGCAGTGTATGCCCCTCCTATTCATCACATCTTGTGTGGTGTGTTTCCATCACATGGCATGAACTGCGTCAGACCTCATCTTGTCATTATACAACTGTACTCGCACGTAGGAAAAGGGGACTCGGGGTATAAATATACAACTATGAGAATGGCCACGCAGACCCTTATACATATAATAACACTTGAGATGACACACAGATCATATTTAATTAAATTAAACTTATTATTACAAACTAGCATGAAATAATTAAATAAATAAGCATCAAACATAAATTGGTTGGTCTAAGGATCATGATCAGTTGTATACACATTAAACTTGTGTATACTGAATTAAATGTAGAATAAAAAGTAAACATGCATTAAAAAAACATGAGGGCATTAAATTGAACTAAATATTTCACTCTAATTATTAATTCAATAATTACGTCGTTTGGTCCCATTAAATTAATTTAATTTTGAATCTAAAAATTAAATTAATTAATTAATTTAATTAAACTCAAAGTTAAATTAATGATGAAGCATTTAATATTTAAACATAAAATTAGTAATTAATTAATTTAATTATCAAATGAAGTTAAATTTTCTAGTTTAATTAATTTTCGATTAAATTAAATCACCCAGGTCCATGAAACTTCGGTCAAGGCCTGTGTTGGTCGGGGTAGACCCGCATAGGCCTAATCTGGACAATAAAGACCCCGTGTAGGGGCTTTTGGGCCGGACAGGTCCACCCACTCTGGTTTTGGGCTGAGCAGACCTGCTTGAGGCCATTTCATGACAAGGTAGACCATTTAGTGGTTACGAATCCACTCGAATGACCGGGCAGTGACCAAAATCGGGACGGGTCCGGAGCGGCGTGGGTTGGATAGCCAAATTCGCACCTACAAGGTGTTTTTGAGGTGCGCTAAAGTGCACTTAATACTGAAAAGGAGGCATGGGATCTGATGAGGCATCGTCAGGGTTGAGCGAGGAGGCCAGACCAAGGGCAGAGGGGCTGGTAGTCTATACCTAGTTATACAGTAGGGGGAAAGGCATCTCGTGGCTGAGCGAATCTTGTTGAGTGCACCGAGCAGGAGCCGGACGAGGCCACTTGGTGCGGGCTATGTAGAGTGTTGCTTCGAGAAGGGGTGGTGTGGTGTGGTGCACTGCAGGGAGCCGACCTGATCAGAAGGTGTGTCTGGGATAGACCCGGCTGGCCTGGTCAAAATCACCTGGTGCGGTTGGGGAAGAAGGCTATGGCCAACCAAAGGTGGAGGCGCCACTGCGGGGCACCGGTTTGCCGGCCTGGAGCTGGAAATGGATGGTTGTGGCGCTGGTGCAGGGGGCTGAAGGAGCAATCCTGGTGCACCTATTTGGGATGACCAACCGGGAGGGCAGTCCTGGCCAGCCTTGTAGGAAGAGGTCCTTCAGTTGGGTGCTGAGTGGGAGGGTCACTGGACCACCGCGTTCAACTACATCACATCCAGTAGAAGCAGACGATTACGACGGGATGGCCTGGGGCACTGCCCTGGTTACGGGGATGGAGGTAACGACCTTTGGTAGGGAGACCGAGCCGGAAAGGTGGCCTCAGGGTGGCCTGGTGCAGCGCTGGGCACTCAACAGGAAGGAGAGGAGGCGGCCCTTCACGGCCATCGCGCTTGCTGCATAAGGGAGACCCGATCAGGTCTCCCCTTTTTTCATTTATTTTTTAATTTTTTAGACGGTTCCCCCTTATATTCCTCTTTCCCCCTTTTTTTGGGACCTGCACATATAGGTCAGCCACCCCCTTGTTTTTTTTTATTTTTACCAAACCCACCAAAAGTGGTCTTCTAATTAAAATTTTCTAAAGCCTATATAAGATTTTGGAAAAATAATAACATTATTAAATAAAATATTCTTCAGTATATGTTTAGAATAGAAAAAATAAAACATTATAATAAATAAATATTATTATAATATAATATTATAAGAAAAAAATTATTATTATAATTAAACTATTATTATTTTAATAAAATTATTATAACTATAATAATTAAAAATCCTCATCAGAAAATAATATTTTGGTGTAACCGGATTTAGATAAAAATTGTTCATCAATTTTGAACCTTGTTAAACTACCAGTTTTAATCTGAATTCGAAACATTGGATGACCGCAGATTGGTCATATGGTATCAGATTACAACACGGTCTGCGGTGATGGGATCGAATCGATTCCCTCATCATAACATAATGAAAATTTAATTTTTTCATTTCTTAAAATCGACACACATCCCTCTGATACCACTTTTTCAAACTGGGTGTGCTGCAGAATCCCCAAAATATGTGGGTTTTTATAAATTTTCCACCAAGGATCAACGTAAACTTGTCGACGTCGGTGTAAAATTTCCCAGTCTTAGCCGAGGACCACACATAAAGGATTTTAAGAAAAAAAATAAACTGTAAAGTACCAAGATTAATTCTGAAGCCGCACACGACGTATGCTCATCGTTGGGGATTGCTATTCAAACAAACCAAAGTCGAATTCAACTAGATCTTCTACACATGCTTCAAGAAATATGTGGGAGTTCCATCCGTCATAATCCGAGTGCTAGTATGGAATACCGATGATTCCTTTGACGCTCCACCATTCACCAATTGCTTTGTTAACGATGCCCAAGAGAGAGCTCCATCTAAGCTCCTTTGATCCAGAGAATATCTCTCTAGATCATGGGAGAGAGGAGAGGAGAGAAAATCACCCTGAATAGTACTTTTCAAATTCCCCTCCTCTTCTATTTATAGTGCTTAATTAAAATACCCATTATAGCCTCGTCGGCCCCGAATACTTAACGCACTTTCAACAACATTTTATGACAACTTAACAGAGTCATAAATACTATTATCATTTACTTGTAATATATTAAATACATTACATGACAATAATTGAGTCTAAAACTTCACTCGTTGTTTCCATAAATATTAATTGAATCTTAAATAATTTAATATTCACCAATTAATATTTTTTTCATAAATTTACTTAAAACTCATAAATACATTCAATAATAATTATTATAAACTCTAATAATATGAATTTATTTATTAAATTGGTGATAATTTTTCTTTGGACAAATCTCGAACCCCAGTGGTGGGTCCCACCATGTCCAAAACTCATATTCAAATGAATAGGAAAAATTATTAAATACAGTATTGTCTGTGGCCCTCTAGGACCTAATCTTGATAGTAGTGAATAATATTTACTGACCAAGAGTGGGATCTAGCAACCCATCCTGGCCTTGAAGAGATGAGGATTGTCATAGCAGCGACAACCAACCTACGAACACACACTCTGTAATATAATATCTTTGTTTGTAATATCTCATAAAGCTAGACACACTCATGTGTCATCACCCTTTTATATAATTATAGTTTGTTGGTATAACTGTATGGATTTACCATTGACTACCATGGCCATGGTCTTATAAAGGTACTCTAATCTATATCAACATAGCCTGAGATATATTACTTCCATAACCTGGAAGTAACAAATCCTTTCTTGACTATTAAACCAATACCATGCCACCAATGGCATACCTAACACAAACTACCTAGCCACGACTTCATTGCCATGGTTTTCATCATGCATCAAAGTACACAATCAAATGACATACATTGGTAATGATTTCAAGTTAAGAGACCATTACACATGATTGTAGATAAGAACATCCAATGAAACCCGAAACATGTGGTGTTTCTATTGGCGGGTCAGTCCTCATGATCTCAATACTAGAGATCACCAAGTGCGAACTTCCTGAGAAGAAGTCTCAATGCTTATGATCCCCCAACACCTGATAGTCAAACATCTACTGTTTCCAATCAGTAAGATGTATCTATACCATAGAAAATATATTTAAGATTAATGTCATAGTATCTCAAGGTTCTCATTATAGGATGGGAACTACTATAACCTCTTGATACGACAATTAACCTTTGGACAATACCGTTTCAATAGTGGACAGAAAAAATTATACACTATAACGGTAAGATGACATCCTGTATAAGTAACTATAGACCTGATATGGTAATCTGAAACACTGAATAGTTCAATCCAGGGCACCCACTATTTGAACAAATTCACTTTCAAAACATCCTTCAAATAGAGAGGTAATTTACATGATGTTATTTTATTTTGATACCCTGAAATAAATCTATAGAAGTTTAATTGTAATAAACTGAATTTAATAAGTAAGTACTCGCTTATTCTTTAATTAATATTCATTAGAATATGTATTGTTTTTTACACAATTCTTCTATGTTACATGCAATATTCCAATCACATATGTGAATTGAAATACACTAACCATGTAAGTAATAAAAACATTATAAGTATGGTGTATTGTCCAAGTGGCTGAGAAAGGGTGGATCCTATGTCAATTGTGAGAAGCACGCAACGTCCAATTTCCAAGTGAATCGATTCTAGATGTAAAATTTGTTGAGAATAATCAAAAAAAATTAACTAATGTTTCCAATAGACAATAGGATACATTATTCCAAGTTTAGGAATGAATGTTGTTTTTGGTTTTTCATACTCAATAAATAGTTCAGTGGTACATGAATCATAGGCAGTACCTGATGAATATAAAATAAAATACTAATTTACTCAGTTGTGGTAAGATAATTCATTGTAAAATAAATATTAAATTTGACATCAAGGATATAAATAATCTGCTATTTATACTCAGTGGATCTAAATGACATAGGTGTTATTGATATAAATGAATATTTATTTTTGGACAATGAAACCTTTAGAAACAAAGGTATAACAAAAAGCTTTTGAATTTTCTTCATTAAGAGAAAATAAACTATTCTAAGGCTAATGTAGTGGTAAATATAATTCATTAGAATCCATGAAGTGTTTATTAACAAATGTGAAAGTGAATTATGGTATATTTGTTTTCATAATATATCAATTTCATTATGATGGAATACCGGATATATTTACCAAGAATTAATCAATTAATATAATGTACTATGGAGTATTTCTTAAACACACATTTCTTTATCCACATCATGAATATGATTCTAACAAGGAGGATCGATGAAAAGTCTTAAATTTTAACATTGATCAACCAAAATGTACCATATATAAATTCCTAAAGGGGAATTTTATACATCATAGTTATTATGTAAGTATAAGGAGCATCAATGTTAATATATATATATAGTGTTGAAACTTCCATTATATTACAAGACATTATTTGAAAATTATGACGATATATCATAACCATATGCCTAATATAATTATAAATGTAAATCAAAATAGTTGTATTATGATGGTAATACTCTTTCATAATAACATGGGTTAAGATGAAAAGTGTTTGTTATGATATAAATAAACTTGCATCAATAAATTTCTAAAGAGAATTTAAAGTCATTATCCTAAATATTTCTACATATATTATAGAAATCCCATTAATAGAAAAAATAGAGTCAAGTAATAGAATATATTTCTATAAAAGGGTTCAAATATTTATTCAATATAGTGGGAACCAAATTTAATAGGGTTTATTTGGTTCTTAGGATAAACAACTAGTTGATATAGGAACAAATTTTTCTAGTGTTGTGAAAGAGAATTTTCTAGAGACACATAATGTGTTTGAAGGATAAAACCATGGTGATGGATTTATATTCACCATGTTTGGTGAAGCATTGTTGAGAATAATAATTTTGAAAAGTAACCAGTATATGGTAATTAGAAAACGTTGAAAAGACAAGTTAAAATTCAATAATGTATTATATATATCAATGTATAAGGGGCTTATTATTTTGAAGATTGTTGTGGGTATTCGAGTGAGATAATATATTGATGGTACAAGCATGTTAACAATAAGTCTCGATTAGTTATATTAAAACCATTTTTCCTAAATCCATTATACTTTTAATTTTTGTAGATTAATTTCTATGATCACAATATTGAGAATTGGATGTCAAAAACACCCATTGCTGAATATGTCTCTGTGAAACAACTAGAAAAGAATGGTCACATCGTAGAATTACAAAAAAGGATGAAAATTACTTAAATCCAGTTTAAGATTATAGTAAGAATCAATATATTAAAACATTCATTTAGAATGAATTTATTTCACGAGTCTTTAAAAGGATAGTGTGAATGCCATTTCATTCCTAGGTAAATTTTTTGGTAACATATGTAATGAATATTATGGTTTTATATTAAGGTAAGTCTATAATAAAATTAATACTCTAGTGATTGAATTAAATTAGAAACTTATGTTATGGGGACCAAGATCTACTAAGGCAGATCTAGCGGTTACAGGGAATTAGTAAATCATACATATATTTACATTGTATTGAATATTAAAAGATAAAAAAATTCATGAGTGAATTATTGTCGATGTTAAATTGCATAAATACTTCCATGAAGGCACATGTGGGAATAAGAGGAAATTAAAGTACTACGTTTAAATATATAAGCTTTAGTGATGGATCAATCACACATGCCATGATATGTACAAGATTGGATATTACGAGTATATACTTTATAGTAGGAAAATATCAATTAAATATAGGAAAAAAGAAAGATAAATAGTTAAAAAAATCCAATTGTACTTCAAATAGTACAAATGATATGTACCTAGTATGTGGAAATGAGGAATACTATTTTTTGTGGGGACAAAAAATAGTCTTCCTTAGATCAATGTGATCTAATATCACATCCAGGCTAATAGAATGAGAGATACAGGCCTATACAAGTTAGTGGTAGTCATATCTATAAACACCTATTTCATTGAGACTTTTCAGATAGATAATAAAGCAGTGTAATAGTTTCAATTATTTGTACCATATCCTATAATTTTACCTAGGATGTATTGTTTTATCATTCTGATAATTCTTTATACATAGTAGCCATTTGTCAAATTATTATTGTTTACAAAAGGGATATAATCTTTGATACCATATCTTGAGATGTTTTAATCAAGGATAAGAGGTAACATATAGAAGTATATCCATGCAATGAACGTGTGGAAGACCTAGAAACTAAAGCTGTTACTCGAAAGAACATCATTTTAATCATGCAAAATCTGACAAGGATAGATAGAAAGATGGATCTAGTGAAAGTGGGAGTATTTTACTAATTGGTTCTCTAGAACCAAAATCAATAGTACCCACAATTACCATTTCATGTATATAATATGATATGTATGATTGAGTCTTACCATTATAGTTTAGACAGTTTTACGAAACCTACTTAATAGTAATGCACATTGATTAATTGTTGTATAAACTTTTTATATAATATCCGATGTTGTAATGATTAAATAAAGATATTATAACATTAATCTTAAATATATATCATATGGTTTAGATATATCATACCAACTGGACACAGTTAATGTTTGACGGTCAGGTGCTGGTGGATCGCAAACATTGATACTTCTACTAATGAAGTTCGTACGTAGTGATCTATAGTAGTTACGATCATGAGGATAGAGCCAAAAATAGGAACACTGTATGTTTTTGGTTTCATTGGATGTTCTTACCTATAGACATTTGTATTGGTCTTCTAACTTGAGATCATTACCAATGTCTTCCATTTGATCGCATAAATTGCTGAAAGGAAAAAAACAATGATAATGAAATCATGGTGATGTAGCTTGTACGGGATGTTTCATTAGTGGTATGAAATTCATTGAATGTTAAACAAAGGATTTTCCACAGCTGTGTCAAGGAAGTAATATATCTCGGGCATATTTGATAATGATGGAAGTACCTTCATAAGTCCTTGTCCAAGGAAATCGAGGGAGAATCTGTCCAGTCTGATTAATAAATAATAATGGAATAAAGGATGATGAAAAAATTTTGTGTCATGCTTTGTGACATATCTAAAGGCAAAGATATTATATTACAGAGTACATGTTAATAGGTTGGTTGACCTTTCAATAACTACCCCTTATCTCGTTGAGGTATTTGATGTGTTGAAAGACTCCTCTCATAGCTTGAATATTATTCACTACAATCGAGATAATGTCCTAGAGGGTCACAAAATATCCCATTCAAGAATATTTCCTTTTATGGTGAGTAAATATATTGGACATGGTGGGGCCCATGACAGTGTTTGAGAGTTTTTGAAGATATTGATCACCGATAAATAAATAAATTTATTATTATTAATGTAATGACTAATTGGGTTGAATTTATTTATTGAATGTATCTACAAGTGTTTATGTGAATATTAGGAATAATATTATTCGAATGAATATTATTTCAATATTCCAGGTTCGGTAAATATTAATGGGGAATTATGAGTCGAGTTTAATGAGTCAGTTTTCATCATGTAACATATTTAATATATATTACTGGTATGTGATAAAATATAAATAATTTTTATGATATAGTTTATTTCATAAAAATTATTATTTAGTAGATATTAAATATATGGGGGTTGGGGATCCCATTATAGGTATTTGAGCATCCACTATTTAAATGTGGAGAGAGGCTCTTTCTAGAGATTATTCATGGAATTATCTTGAGAAATTCTCTCTCGTCCCCCACTTTTTAGAGAGGGGAACTCTGGATCCAGGATTCCAGATCAAGTTCTCACTCATGCAACACAACTCATCAATGTTGTGATCTTCATGACATCAAAGGCATCATCAGATATCCAAGATAGAACCTATATTTCTATGATCAATGCTCTTACACATTTTTTAAGTGAATTTTGATGGTATAGAGCTATTCTTATTTGGATCCTTAAAATAGTGGTATCTGGAAACAAGAAAATTTGAACATGGATTCAAATAGAAAAAGTAATGTTTTCATTTTTGTCTTCTTCCATTTCCTTTATGTGAGATCCATGGGACCATAATGGGCTCTGATCACTGGAGATAACAAGTTACATTGTCTTGATTTTTAAAATTTTGAAATCCTTGGCTCATGGGATTCTGATAATACCCCAATACCATCAGAATGAATTTTACATTTTCGGTTTTCCCCACATCCCACTTTTCATTGAATGTAAAGGATTTCATTCTATGGAATAAATCCTTATTAGTTGATAGAAAAACATATTCCGAAAACACTACTGGAAAACCTATTTGGTTATTCCCATTCATTTTATTTAAAATTTGTTGGACACCACATGGAAATAAAATTAAGGGTTTTTTAAAAGGGATTTTTTTAAATAAATATATATAATGGTAGTTATTGAGATGAATTGGGCTTAATATTATCTTGTGTGTCATGAAATTAGATCCTGAATGAATGTTACAGTGATCATAAGATCATCATGGGAGGTGTAGGTTATACATTAGTGTGTGTGGTTGTTTATCTATGGATAATTTAAATTTATGTTCCAAGACACAAAAAATAAATTATTTATTATTTTATCATAGATGCAATCATATCAAAAAAGAATTTTTGGACATAGAGGGTATATGAGAGTATGTTTGTGGGGGGGGGGGGATTATGGAATTCATATTGAATAAATTATTTATGGTTTTTTAAAAATAAATGGTTTCTTTTTGGAGGAAATGTTTTGATTAGATGTTTTTGTGTTTTATAAATACTTTGGAAAAATCTTCTTATTTATTTATATTTATATAAATTGTTTTAAACTAAATTTTATCCTCCGCATTTTATTTTATAAACCTATGAGCAAACATGATTCAAGTATTATTGAAATGTGGGAAAATACTCTTGGGTTCCTTATTGGGTTGTTATAATCACCCCTACATATTCACCTCAATATATGTATTGACATTTTATTTCATGATATAGGTAGGGGACTTGTTTTTTATTTTTCTATTAATGAAACTTGATAGTGGTTTTCTAGGATGTTTAGGGATGGAGTATGGATGGATTATTATATCTTGACATTTTCTGTGGTCCCACCATGATGCAACGTCTATTTTGGAAAATAATATTATCTATTTTGTTCTTATGTTTCCATTGATACATTGAATCATTCATATTATTCCTTTACTGTTTTGGTAATTTATCTCTTGCGTATTTGTAGAGTTTCAACTTTCATTGATTAAATTTTGGTATTTTTTTGGTTATTCTGTATGATTTGTGTGTATGTATTTAAGGATAAAACATTCCCCCTTTTATCTTTGATTTAAAATATCATCATTTATTTCCAACCTTTGGTGTTTGCGAAATGTCACCTATATTTAGAGGAACCTCAATCATGTTCCATGTCAATAGGGTTGAGTGGGGATATTTCAATTTTAAATCTATTTTTTTTATATATGATAATAAATCATACCCTAAAACTAATAAATTTAGTCTCATTAGAGACTATCAATATAAAAATATTATTTTACAATAAGCCTTCAACATTAAACCCACAATCCTCCACTCATGGTATCCTTCTGGACATATCATAGATAATTCACCACATCACTACACAAGGAATATAAACATATAAATGGGTGATATTTGATTCATATTATGGTAAGAATAATAGATAACAATCAAATATTATAATTGATAAAAATATGAACATGTTGGAATAAGAACATAATCTAGGAGAATTAACATAACATAAGAAAATATCACCTAATAAAACATATATTATAAATTATGATTTAAAACATAAGGTTTTTAGCATAACATAATACATGTATCATAGGAGTGTAAAAAATGAGTCAATAATCATGAGATAATAAAATAAAACCTATGAGTGTTATATAAAATAGAGTTTAGGTATATGAATGTTGCACATTAATTATAAATGAAAACCATTTATTATGTGAGGTATCACTACCAAGATCATAAACACATAGTTGATAGTGTAATGTCCTGGATTTTTCCGTGTATAATTTTAAATATTATATGGGATACTTTTGAGACTAGACGATGAGACTATGTGTGATTTTGAGGTCCGGTGTACCCAAAATAAAATTTTGAAAAATACTAAACATTTAATACCCTAAAAAAGTGTATTTCCTAAAAATGTGGAATAACTTATAAATGTGTCGGATCAAAAATCTGTGCTAACCATTGTGTTCAGAGCAATGATTTTATGCTAGGTGAGGCCCATCATCAACTGACGTGGCTCATATATGAAAAGTTGTTTTTTGAATGTTGCAGAAATAAAAATATTTTATTTTATGCCACATTAGTTTTTCATATAAATTGACTTTTTCAGTAATTAAGGGTTATGACATAACCTTGGAATTCTTCTAACGAAAAGAGACAAAGATCTATTTAATTAAATAGGAGGATCGTTGATCAATGATCAAAAATGCACCCTGATTTAAAGTAACTTCTACGAAGACAACAATCCTTCATCTACAACTAATTAGAATCTAGGTAGGGAGTTATTCTTTTATTTTCTTTCCCTACTTCTAGAATCAATGATGAACACATATTAACTAATGAATAGTTTAACCAACGGTTCTATAATTCATTCGGAAAGGGATTAATTTTGGGAAATAATTGGGGTTTATTTATATCTATTATTCTTTCGTAATTATTTGTTCTAATGGGAATGGATAGAGGCTGATATGAACAAAGGCCAAGGTTCATTCCTCAGGGAATTATTTGTTGTTTTTTTAGCCCTATTCATGGTGTTCTTCACCGTTATACCCTCGTGGTTGCGGCTTGAATTTCCAAGAGGCTTTGAATGTGATTAGAACCCCATAGTGATGGTAGGATGAATCAGAGCCCAAGACCATCTAGAATGTCACCTAAGGATCACAGAAGTTTCCTCATTTTGAAACATGGATCATCGGAGTATGATCAGCATCCCATAGAAGCAGCGGTACGGGCGGCGGATGACGACATGGCGCATCGGTGTCATATGGGAGGTGACAACCATGTGGGATGTGACTTGGTCATGGATAAGGGGACTTGGCGATGGTGAAGCCACATGAAGGTGGAGCATGTTGGGTGTGCAAGGACATGGCGGGCCGACCCCGTGGGACATGATGTGACACCACATAGACTAGGTGGGCACGCGGTCAGAGTGGAACCCATGCGGTGGATGAGCGGACCCATGTGTATGTGGGCTGTAGACTAGCTTGACTATATGGCTGGTCCAAACCAAGCCCAATGGACTAGGTAAAGTCAACAAGTGGGTTGGGTCAGACCCATACTGGACCCGGGTCAGATCTTTTTACTAAAATAGTCATAACATTCAAACAGAGAGTCTATTTGACATGTCGTTAGTAGAATTGGGACCCTTTGGGTGAGAGGGTCCTTATGAATCCAATGGTCTGTTTTTACTTGGATATATTTCTAGTGACATAGGACATTTACACTGGATGTACCCGAGGTTAAGGGGTACAACGAGTGTTCCAACTAATCACTTTGAACAATCTCATTTTTATATGAATTTAATCCCTCACCCACCATATCTTAGATGTGTTTTGTTAGGGATTATTCCCTTTATTGTTTCCCTGAATTTTTGTTAGTACAATTTCCTACTCAGAAGAGTATGATCCCTTCAACAGGACTTCCAGGATATATTTATTTGAATCCTTAGAGAGGCCCAGAGCAGATCCTATATTCCTTCTTCATTCCCTTTGTAGACTCTTCAATATTGAAATGGCCAACATCGTCGAGTGTCAATAATCTACTTATTGAGGTAATCTAGATTGAGTTTTTTTGTATCACCCCATGTATCTTTCTTTGATCTTCATATGATGTATCATATATCTTATATCATTCCTCATATTACTCTCATGATGATTTGTGACGAACATTACTTCTTGGACAGACTTCATTGGTGATATCAGACCCTGGAGTGTGTTCTCCCAGATGAGTGCTTTGTGGAGTCTTTGAGAGGAATCCCAAGTGGCGGTATGCAGTGGTTGTAACTTACCCTAGTAAGTATGGTATGGTTTGAGAATATCTGGATATTCTTGTTATATGTTGTAGACATATAGTCTTACTGAGTATTATTATACTAACCCCTGCACGTGTATTTCCCACACGTGTCATGTCTTATGAAGATGAGAGACATTTTGACTGAGACTATGGAAGACTAGGACTGGATAGATCCATGTCAGATCAGAGAGACTACGGTGTTATTATGAATTTAGATAGTAACCCCAGTACATTTCCTTTATCTAGGGATTTCTACAGACAAGTTTCAGGAAATTTTTTACAGACATTATTTTTGGTGGGCTTGTATTCTTCCCTAGTTTACTTTCTAGTACTTTCACTTTTTTACTCTAGTTGTGGGTTATATTGGTTTTCATGCATTTTTTACTTAGTGGTTTTACATTTCATCATTGTGGGGATTGGATATGTGTGTGAGAGTATAGGTACTGAGGAAATCCATCCCATGTTAGTGGTATGTATACTTGTATCCAGTCACCAAACCCTAGCCTATTGGAGGTGGGGTTGGGATGTCGGGGAATGGGACCCTCTTAGATGGGTCGTTACATAGTGGTATCAGAGGTGTTCAGTTTTACCATCAGATCAAGAGTCTCTGATATTGGTTTGTGGAAACAATGATATGTTTTTTGAGTTTATCTTTTAGTCCATGGACTCTAGTGATAGTGTGGAAGATGACGTATCCATAAACCAGGACTTCGTTAACCAATTTTCGACTCAATACATGAGAACACTAGTTATAGGGAAAAAATGGTACACACATCATATAGGAATATGTTGTGATTTCCATGTCCTTCTTGAGTCATATATCTAGATATACTCATTAAACATGGTAAATCTTGTTTCATTTCAAGATGCCTCCGAGATGTATACCAACTGAGATTTAGAAGCTCGATCATAAAGATAACCCCCTTAGTAATGAGGCTTTAGTACAATGACTAGTTTCCTAGATGTTACCTCTTGGTGGTGCACAAACTATACCAACACCTGTAGAGATACTATTGGTACCTGTAGTACCAAAAAATGAGGAGTGCGGACTGAGCACATTTCATGAGTTTTAGAGGCAGAGACCCATAAGTTTCTGAGGAGATCCTAACCCTTAAGTAGCTGATGAATAGTGTGAGGTGGTGACCTAATTTTTTTATCAAATCAGGACACCAATGGGCCAGATTGTTGTATTAGTGGCGAGCCTTCTATAGGGATTACTAGGGTGATCGTGGAGTTAGGATATCCAACCACACGATGTGGAAACCCTCATATGTATAGAGTACGAGCACCTATTTAAAAAGGAGTTATCACCAGTTACATTGAGAGATGTGTGTATACAGGAGCTTCTTTAGCTACATTAGGGTAGTATGATAGTAGTTGATTATTCATCGAGATTCACCAACCATTCCAGTTACTCGATGGATATGGTCATAGATCAATAATTTCAAGCTCATAACATCGAGAGAGGTATGCATAGAGATATATAAGACAATATTAACCCTTTGGTCATTCCTACTTATTCTAGGGAGCTTGTGCTAGTCTTGGTGGTGGAAAACTTCCTTTCCATATAGAGACAACAAGTATAAGTTGGCATAGGATATGTATGTTTATAGACCTTAGCAGCAGGGATCCAATGTCAGCATCAAGGATTCAAATATGGGAGACATTTTAGGATGAGGTCCTGGGAAATAGGATCTATAGTTCATGGTTCACATGGTTGATCCAGTCATCATAGAGAGAGGTGGTGATACTCATGTGATAGTAGGGTACATATCGCTAGAGAATGTACAACTCTCCATACTACTGACTAGGAGATAGCGGAAGGACCATTGAGGTAGAGGTAGAGGCAGGAGTTGGTAGATCCCCAAGGTGGTGGATTTGACTGAGGAGCTGGGAGAGCAATGAGAGGTGGTTAATGTTTTGACTTCCTACCACTACTACCCCTAGGTAGTCCATGCCACGCTTTGGGATCAAGAGGACAAGGATGGGGATAGATGCATGCAGTCGAGGCTTATGACCCAGGGACTCTATGGATGATTCGAGGAATGATCTGTGTCTTTTATACATTATCTACAGTACTGATAGACATAGGTGTTAGTCATTCCTTCCTCGTCACATATCTTGTTTGATACCTTGAGAATTCGATAGAATCGTTGAATCGACCTTATTAATTAGATACATATACTAGAAAATAATCAATGATCACACATCTATGATTACAATATGACCTTACCCTTGGATGTGAGAGTTTCAGTTGGAACCTCTTGGTGGAAGTGTTTATGCCTTACGATTTCATTCTTGGTATGGATTGGTTATCTTTGGTCCATTCCATGATTGGCTATTTTAGGTGAAGGGTGTGGTGTGTCTGTAATTATGAAATGAGGTTTTTCTTTTTTTGGTGAAAAGAAACTCATGAAACAAAGTATGGACTCATGCATATCAGGTTTCAGATGATCACTCATCACTTGGCTAGTCTGACCCTCGGTGTAGCAGATGTTATGAGTTTCCAATTCCCAACTATAGTGGTGGAGTATAATGATGTCTTCCCAGAAGATGTTCCAATATTACCTCCCTAATGAGAGATCAACATCTATATTGACTTACACCAAAAGACCGCACCAATATCTTCACCAACATATCAAATGTCTCTCACAGAGAATCACGAACTGAGGGTGAAATTAGAGGATTTTCCGTGGATGGGATTTGTGAGACCTATTGTTTCTCCATGGGTGGCCCCAGTGTTGTTTTCCAAAAAGGTTAACAAGAGATTGAGGTTGTGTGTGGATTACCAGAGACTGAACCAAGTGACTGTGAAGAAAAAGAATTTTCAACCAAGGATTGATGACCTATTCGACCAGTTGATAGAGGAATGACAGTTCTCGATGGTTTTTCTTCGATCAGGCTATCACCAGCTATGAGTATGTGATGAGAATATACCAAAGATGAATTTTAGATTCTACTGAGGTCATAATGAGTACTTGGTGATTACCATTGTCATGAATAACTCCCCGTCAGTTTTCACGGGAATCATGAACTAGATATTATAGCCCTACATAGACGGTTTTATGGTAGACTTCATCAACAATATCCTAGTGTGCTCGATGTTCTAACAGGAACACGTGAGACACTCAAGGATGGTTCTGGACATACTACGAGAACACAAGATTTATGGGAAACACTTTAAGTTCTAGTTCTAGATTTAGATGCTCCACTTTATAGGACATGTTATCTCAATATATGTAGTCGTAGTGGACCCGACCAAGGTAGAGGTTTGTTTAGAATGGGAGCCACCTAGGAGCGCGAAAGAGGTTCATAGATTCCTTGAGATGATAGGCTATTACAAGGGATTGATATCTGATTTCTCCAGGATATCAAAACCTATAATAGATTTGACCTGAAAGGGGAAGCCTTTCGTGCATACAAAAAATGTCTACCAGGATCTTTAGTAGTTGAGATAGAGTTATATGAGCTTTATGATCTTGAGATTTATGGAGGAGGGTGTCGAGTACGTAGTGTTATGAGATGTGTCTAAAATTGGGCTTGGTTGTTTCTTGATGTAGAGGAAAGTGGTGATTTCCGATGGTTTGTTCCAGTTGAGACCACATGGGCATAACTACATGACCCACAAATTTGAGTTGGCAGTAATAGTCTTTCTGTTAATGATGTGGAGGCACTACCTAATGGGAGAGTGGTATATCATCTTCTCTAATCACAAGATTCACAGGAATGTCTTCTCTTGGAATGATATAACATTGAGATATATGTGGTGGATATAATTTCTCTATGATTACAACTTTGAGATTCTTTATACTCATGGGAAGGGGAACATGGTGGAAGATGCTCTCAGCAATAGATCGAGTTTTTAGTTTCTGGATGAGGTGTCTGATAAGTTTTCCTCATTGTAGTTATCCATTGTGGATTGATATACAAGAGCTTACCTTCAGTCAATGGTTGTTACCCATACACTCTTATTGAATGTTAGGGAGTTACATATTTGGTATACTGACTAGGAGACTCTACATGGTCAGTTATCTATAAAGCATGCTCCTTATGGATATTCGAAATCTGGGGAGAAAGTTGTTATATTCAGAGGATTCATAGTTGTACTAGTGGTGTTGTGGGAGGAAGTTTTGAGGGAGTTCCACACATCCACAGTGGTGGTACATCAGGTTTTGGAAAAGATCAACAAAGACCTTTGACATCAGTTTTAGTGGTCAGGGATGAAGAAGGTAGTGGAAGAGTTCATTTCTTGATGCCTTACGTGCCAAAAGGTGAAGGATTAGCACCAGGTTCTAGCGTGTTTGGCTCCACCCCTTGAGGTGTCGTAGTGCAAGTGGGATGAGATATAAATGGACTTTGTGATGGGTTTAACACGCATGTCTAGGCGGAATGATACCATCTGGGTGATCATTGACCAACTCACCAAGTATGCCAACATCTTATCTACCTGGGATTAGAGTTTAGGAGGGAGATTCGGGTGCCTCTATGTGAAGGAGATAGTTTGGCTTCATAAAGTACCATTGATGATTGTTTCATATTGTGATTCAAGGTTCACATCACGGATTTGGAAAGGATTGAAGGAGATTTTTTGGAATTAGTTATGCTTGAGCATGACATTTCATCCCCAGAAGGACTGACAGATGGCGATGATCATTCAGGTTTTGGATGACATGTTGTGGGCCTACATCTTGGACTTCAGACATAGTTGGGAGGATCACCTACCAATGGTGGAGTTTGTGTACAAAAATAGATACCACTCTACCATTGGTAAGGCACCATTCGAGGATCTATACAGGAAACCATGCAAGCATCTTCTTTGTTGGACTGACCTAGGAGAGTTAGAACTCTTGGGCCTAAAGTTGGTATAAGCTACTATTGAGAAGGTGTAGATCATCCCAGAGTGTATGAAGACTACACAGATACAACTGAAGTCATATTCCAACAGAAGACATAGATCCTGGGAGTTTGAGGAATGGGACCATGTGTTTCCTCAGGTCTCACCTCGATAGGGATTGCATGGATTTGTTTGGGGTGAAAAGTTATCTCTGATATTGATTGGCTCCTTTTAGATACTGCGTAGAGTTGGTGAGGTGGAATACCACCTAGATCTACCCCTATAATTAATCTGGGTACACGATGTCTTCTACGTGTTGCATCTGAGGAGGTATGTGCATGTCCCATCGCACGTTATCGACTGGGGTGATATACACATTGATGATAGAGTGACTTTTTATGAGTACCTAGCAAACATTGAGGATCAGCAAGAGATTATATTTCATGGCTGAGTGATTCCCTTGGTGCGTGTCTAGTGGAAGTATGGGAATCTCTAGAAGAGCACGTGGGAGTAAGAGGCTCATATTTTTATGCAGTACCCACATCATTTTGAGTAGCCTTGTTTTTTTTTGGATTTTCATGAAAGTAAATCCCTAAGGTGGAGAGAATGTAATTTCCTATTTTTTGTGTATTATTTTAAATATTATATTGAATTATTTCGAGACTACGCACTGAAACAACATGAAATTATGAGGCCCAGTGTTCTCTAACTAAATGTTTGAAAACTATTAATCTTTAAATAGCATGCAAATTTGGTTTTCATTAAAAAGTAGAATAACATCTAATTGGGTTCCTGGACCATAAATCTGAGGGAACTATTACATTTAGAGCAGCGAGTTTACCCTAAGAGATGGCTAACATTAGCTGATGTGAGTCAGCTGTGAAAAGTTGTTTTTGGACGTAATGGGAATAAAAGTATTTTATTTGACACAAGATTAGTTTTTCTTTTAATTTTCATTTGTCTGGAATTTAGGGTTATGACATAACACTAGAACTCTTTTGAGGCAAGAAGACATGGCTCTCTCCAACGAACACTGGTAGATCGTGGATCAGCAATCAACAATTCACCTAGATTCGAAGGGACTTTGACAATGATAATAATTCATTGTTTGTCACTAATCGAAATTGAGGTAGGATGTGGTTATTTTATTTTCTTTCCCCGCTTCTAGAATTAATGTAAAACGCAGATCAACCAACGAATAGGTTGACCCGAGGTTCAATCGTTTTTGTGAGAAGGCCATAATTTCAAGAAATCATTGGGGTTTATTATTTTCAATTCTCATTTCTTCATTATTAATTATAATGGGAATAGATAGAGACAGATATTAACAAGGTCCAAGGTTTGTTCCTTAAGGTGTTATTTGTGCTTTTCCTACCCCCATTATTGGAGTTCTTCTCCAATGAACCTTCATAGTCACATATTGACTTGTTGGGAGGCTTTGAACATGATCAGACCCCCGAAGTGATGGAAAGATTAATTAGATCCCAAGGAAGTGAAAAACGCAACTCGAGGCTCATAGAAGTAGCTTTACTTTATGAAATGGTGCTCCATAAGATGATCAGAGACCCATAAAAGCAGTTGCACTGACAACACACGGTGTCTTGATGAACCGATGCCAGATGGAATGTAGCTCGGCTATGGATAAGGGGTCAACAATGATAGTGAGACCACGAGAAGGTGGAGCTTGCGGGGCTTGCGCAAACATGTCTAGTTGACCGTGTGGTCAAAGGGGAACGTAGTCTGGGTGGACCACATGTCACCAAAATCCTAGCCCACATTCATGTGGGCCGGATGAGTTGAGAGGGTCGCAACCTAGTGGGCTGGGGTGGACCAGACCAAACAGACTAGGTTAGGTCGAAAGAAGCCGGGTTGGGTTGGCTAGTGGGTTGGACCGGGTCTGGCTAGTCAGGTCATACACGAACTGGGCCTGGGTCTGATCTTTTTACTAAAACTATCATAACATTCAAACCGAGCGTCTATTTGACATGTCATCAGTGGAGTTGAGACCCTTGAAGTGGGGTGGCAGTTATGATATCAATGATTGATTTTAACAAGGATATATTTTTAAGGAAATTTTCCATTTACACCGTAATTACATGGGATCAAGGGGTATGGCGGGTGTGACTACTACTCATCATGCACCCATTTTTCTACGTGAATTGATTCCTTAGTCCACCGTATCTTGGAAAAATTTCATTATGATTTGTTCCCTTTATCACATCCCTAAAGGTTTATCTGTATCATTTTCTAATCGTAGGATTATGATCCATTCAGCATGACTTACAAGATTCAGCTGTTGGAATCCACTGAGAGGCCTAGAGCATATCCTCTATTCCTTCTTCATTCCCTAGGTAGAGTCTTCAATATTTACATGAACGACGTCATCGGGTGTTGATCCTATACTTAGCGGGTTAATCCAGATTGATTTGCTGGTATCACCCCATGGCCCTGGCTGTGTTCCTCCTTTCATGTGTCATATCTCTTCAGATCTTTCAATGTATATCTCTCATGATGGTTTATAATGAATAGTACTTCTAGAATGAACGTCATCTGTGATATTGGAATTATGAGTGTGTTCTCATGGATGGGTGCTTTTCATAATCTTCAAGATGAATACCTAGTGGAAGTATGCAGTAGTTGTGAATTACCATAGGTTGTATGGTATGGTTGGAGTATACGTGGATATTATTGTATTATACTATAGACATATACTTGTGTGGAGATGACTGTACTTTTTTATGTATTACATTGTTAATTTAGGGTGTCCCGATGAGTATCATCATACTCTCCCTTGTATGGGATTTTCTTGCACGTGTCATGTCTTGTGATGACAAGTGACCTTTTTACAGAGACTAGGGTGGACCAGGACTGGATGGAGCCTTGTGAGATCATAAAAACCATGGTGATCCTACAACTTTAAACCATAGACCCAGTAACTTGACTTCAGGTAGGGTTTTATGTAGATGAGTTTCAAGAACATGTTTATATACTTTCTCTTTGGTGGGCTTATATTATGTCCCTATTGACCTTCCATCTCTTTCACTATTTTACTCTAGTTGTGGGTTATAGTAGTTTTCATGCATTGTTTACTTAGTGTTTTTAAATTTCATCATTTTTGGGCTTGGAGATGTGTGTATCCATATATGTACTATGGTAATGCCTCCCATGTAAGTGATATGCCTACTCAGTGCTAGTCACCAGCCCCTTGCCTATTAGAGGTGGACATGGGGAGTCATGGGATAGGCTCCTAAGGGATGGGTCATCAAAGATAGATTGAAATAGTGGATTGGGATTAAAACATTTTAATTAGTCATATTAGATATAGTCTATTAGGTATTTGTGATTTCTCACCTTTCCTATAAATACAGTGCATAAATACCGTTATGGGTTTGGGTTTACACTCCATTTCTATAAACATAAGGGAACGATTCCCTTAAAGGTTTGGATTACTCTCCATTCCTAAAATCATAGTAAAAAATATTCCTTAGGGTTTGGTATTTACTTTAGATTCACATACATATGGTGGGTAGAGAACCTCAAGGATTTTTATTTTCTTTCCATTCCCCAAAATATAATTGATAGAGTCCCTTATGGGTTTATGTTTACCCATAATTACCATAAACATAATGGAAAATTTTCCCTAGGGCTTTTGTTTACTCCTCATTCATTTTCATTTAATAAAATAAAATGATTTACCTAATGCATATGATGGATGTATAATTTGGGTCCCACTCATAACATAATAGAAAACCATTTATATATGCACTTCATGAACATAAGAACATTCAAATTTTCATAATTTCATAATTATAAAATGATTCATAAATGTTTTTCATAAATATTTCCATAATACATGATCATAAGGAATCCATAAAATAAACAAAGATGATATTATTACAGAACATCACAATTGATTCATAAGAAACATTAAAGGATACTTATATAGACAAAAAAAATATTATAAGAGTAATGAAAAAGTAATTTAAAAATGAGTTGAAATATACTTTACCTTTTTATAAATCAAAATTTGAAGGAAATTATTATTTTAAATTTTATTTATAAAAAATAATGAAAATTGAATAATAATTACTTTTGAAAACCATGAATAATTGGAAAAGAATATTTATATAGTTTACCAAAGAAAATGATGGTATTAAGAGATTATGTGAACAATGTATAAAAATATTCATATTACACATTAATAAAGATTGTAAATGTATATAGAAGATGAATATAATCTATAATTAAACTAAGTATAGGGAAACAAATAAAATAATATTTAAATCATGGAAATGGTGGAAAAATATTCCCGATCTAAAAGAAGATATAATATCGGATCCACTTACAAGAATTGTTTTAGTTAAATTGTGAAAAAGAGAGTTAAACTGAGAAAAAGGAACATAATTTCCAATAATAACCATATTTTAAAAAATACATTGAGTTTTAGAGATATATAGAAAAAAATTTCCCTTAATTGAAATTTAGTCAAATTTTATCTCAATTTTAACGTGAGATTGGAATGAAATATTAAACTTAGACATTATTATGGAATGACATTCTCTAACTCCATGTGTAACTAATTTATTCTATTATTAATATGTTTCATAACATTATTCATATTCATTTTACTCAGTATTATTCATTAAAATTTCATTTTTAACAATATCATAATTTTGTATTGTTAAAATTTATATTAAACTGTTACTTGTTCTATTTCTCCACGCACGCTTCAGTTTGGGAGTTGTAGTCCTTGCTCCATGATCATGTATTCAACACAAAAAATATATTCATCAATATATTCTATATGATTTTGATGCAGATATAGGGTCTCATTGTCATTTTAGGGATCTTATGGTTACTATTTACATATAATGCTGAAAATATAATTTCTAATGATTATTTAATTAAAAAAAAGTGTTGAAATTATTATTTAATATAATTTGGAATACTATCATACATAATTATGAAAGGAATATGTAAATAATTATTAAATCATATTACTGTTATTTTCAATTTATTATTCATTCATGTCATAACATTTATAATATCATTCATGTTAGTTGTGAAACTGAAAAAATCAAGAACACATTATAAAGACGAAATGAGTAAGATAATGTAATTATATATTAATAATATCACATTTAAATAAGTATAATTATATCAAATAAGGTTATTAATGTTTTACATTATATTTAATAATAGGTGGATGATGAAGACAAAGAATAATTACTAAGGAAATGATACCACTTATATTATAGACCTGAATATTATCCTAGATAGACTCTTGTAAATGATGGAATTGGGAATCCTTATTGTGAATATAGGTTCCAAAGATTTATATATTATTTATAGGGAGATAATTTTGGGATACATTAAATTATAAATTAAAATAATGATGTAGGTTCTGGTGGGTAGAGGAGGGGTCCTTTTATATGTGATCATGAGTTCTATTTTTTCAAATACTCATTCTCTAATGTGTATAAAATATATATTTATATGGAAATTTGAACCTAAGATGATAAATAAGGTTCATAATCTTTTTTTATGTTTAGAATGACCTTTTATTTTGAGATAAAAGTTTATGATATATGAGGTCTTTACTACTTAGTAAAACATAGTTACCTTTTCTTACCTTCTCAATAGGGACTCCATTTTTACATTATGAACTTCTTTTCATTAAAAAATAAATTGAAAACATTTAATAATTGGATAATAACAACAAAAAATGTTTAATCCTTTTTTGGAATCAATTTAAATAACTGATAAAAATTATTTCTAATATAGGAACATACAACACATAGAAATCTATTTTTAGAAAAATATATTTTTAATAATAAAAAATAATATATATATACTCTCTTTGCATTTAATAATAAATAAAATATTAGAAATATGTTTATATATATATATAATAATTTCAATTAACTAATATCACTTTATAATATAGTCTAATTAAATTTTTTAAAATAAAATTACATAACATGTAGGAAAAAACAATTCTTTGAAAAATATACACTTTTAACATGAAATTATTTTAATGACATCCAACAAGTAATTTATCTTTTATACATTAACTTTTTTTAATGAATTAGTATTATAATATCTATTTCATTATATAAACCCATCAAATTAGTGATGAATAAGACTAATTTCTTATAGTTTGAAATATTAAAAATCATAGATAAATATTTCTTAAGACCATTAAAACTAATAATTTTCAAAAGAAATAAATATTAATATAAGGACAATATAGATGTCACTAACCCTATATTTACTAATAAAAATTATTATTATAATACAAATAGTATAAAAAAATAATAATAGAAGCTACAAAATCAAAATATTAGAGGAACTGAAAATGAGTGGTATCATATATGGGATTGGTTTACATGAATTCACAAGAATAATAAATATAGATACTACATTATTACCATTATGAATTATATATATTTGGATTAATGACCATTTTGAATTACCATTAAAATATACCATTTGGATTAGAGTATATGAATATTAATAATGAGAATGAATTAGTTCATAAGGGAGGATCCCTAGCTTGAAATAGTAGGAAAACCCCCATATGAAGTTCAATTATCTGAGAATGTTATGGATGTAAGCCCACTAGAGTTTTCCCTTGACCAATCCCAGGAATACCATGAACCATTGAAAATCGAACAAAATCATAAATTGGAGAAGTTCACATTACTTTAAATCACCACTAGATCAATATTGGATAAACAACCCCATAAAAGTACTACTATTTCACAGATTACTCTTAAGGTTTATGCTAGTGTGATAATTGGTTATTTATTTAGGATTTATGTAGTCTTATAGCGTAATTTCCATTAAAAAATAGTTCATACATTTCTAAATAATTTTTAACATTTGTAGCATCTAAATAAAAATTGTACATTTTTTATACATGGAGTGTAAAATTTTATAAAATGGATTTTATTATTAAAATAATAATTTCAAAATTATCCCATGGTAAATTTGTCATGTTTTTCAGAAAGTGTCCATTTTTATCTATTAGTAGTAAATTTTAGTAAGAATATATATAAGATATTATGAAAATTTAGTGATTTAAAAAATATATAACAATTAATATAATATAATCCATGACTAAATATAATTTATTTTATAAAGATAATTTACTTTAATTGAGTAATATTATTTCCCAAACTATAAATAACATTCTAATGAATAACATAGAAATTAATATTATGAAAATAAATTAGAGAAATAATATATTGCTCTGGAAAAAATAATATAAAAACTTTTATCGATTAAAAAAATCTAAAATATCCTAAAACATGTGTAAGATAATGGATTTTGATTTTTCACAACCTAGATTTCAAATTCCTATTTTTAGAAATAAGTAAAAAAGTTATCCCTTATTTTCTATAAATACCCACCCAATATCTAATTCCTCTCTAGTCCGAATCCATTGAGCATGAAGTTCCTTTTAATTTATCTCCCATGAATATCTATAAGGAGATTATGTGGTTCTATGGTTATTTTATCATACTTTAGGATGATTCCTTGTAAAGAAATGGTTTCTAATCCACCTCTTTCCTTTTAAATTGCAATCCTTATATTATAAAATCATTTTATATCTTTTTCATTTTCTCCCATTCTTTAAATTAAATTTTATTATCATCTATTTGACATATTTTAAATCTTATATTACATATTCCTAGACATTATAGAAATTTCCTAATCCATTACTATCATGTTATAAGAGTTCCTAACCAATTATATAATTTTATTTTATAACCACTTAAATTTCCCATTCTTTCCAATGAAAAATTTTATTATTATTCATTTTTAAAAATTACTTATAATTTTTAAAATTACATATAATCATTACCTCTTAATATAATATAACAATAAGCTTTTGTATTGGTCAAACATTCCCATAGCCATAAATCCATCATAAAATGTTTGTAAATTATTTTTTGTATTGATTTTCTATTAATTAAATCACTATATATTTAAAAATTAAATGGATGAGGGATCTAGAAAATAAGAACCTACAAGTAACAATATTCTAAAGGGTTGATGTGTTAATAATTTTATCTTCACATGGCGAAAAACAAGTTATCCTAACTACACACTTGGTTTGAAACTCCTCATAGACATTCTTTGATTGAGTCATGTGATATTTACAAACTCTAATAATGTACTTGAATAAATTTTATCTAATGTAAATGAGATATATATATATGTTGTGGCATCCTAATATTGAAAATACATGAATTCAATTTCCTAATAACAATGATCATCCTAGTATATTCATGGAACGAATAAATGAAGTTTGGTATTCTTCATTTGTTAAGGATGGTAATTTGAACACCATATCTAACTAGTCACCCCATTTATAATTAAAGGGTGTCTACATAGAAACCCTTTTTAATTCATTAAATAGAAGAAATATTTTTCTTAACCATATAGTTATTTATTCAATACCATAAACTTTTATATTATAATCCTTATTAAACATTTATTCTTGGTCTTCTTTAGCTGTTTATTCTTGGGTATTATTTATTATCAATTATTATTTTATAAAATAAATTGGAATTATTGTGGTGGTTGGTTCCTATAATTATATAGACTCTAGATGCACTGGTAGTTCTTATTATACAACTTATATACTATCATGGGAGAACACTTACCAGTTTTATATGGTGTCTTATAATAAGTTACTGATGGTATATTTATAAATTATGACATTATACATTCCTCAAATTTCCATAATTACATTATTATTTACTCATTAATTCCTTTTACATCTATAGATTATGTTATATGTCTATAATAATTAATATTTAAACTATTTTTTTATTATACCATTGTATTTCTTATTCCATGCCACCTTCATCAGTATACGTTCCCTTACAGAAAATTTGAGCTCACCATTGGCTTTTGTTTCCCATTTCCCTAGGTAATGATATATAATAAAATGTATGAGTATCCCAATATATATCACTATGAAATATTAATTTTTAATCACATGTTTTAATTTTCTGGATATAATGTAATATTTTTTAATATTGTATCTTGTGGAATATTATAACATGATCATGGTAATCTAATCTCATTTATTATGATTACTATATAATAATAAACCGACCATCTTTGCGGGACCAAGGATGGTTGTTTTATAGCTATTATAGGTTCATGTTTTGGTAGAAACCATAATAAAAATATTTAAAATAATGGAAGGAAAGAACATATAATATAATTTTGAAAATTCATATAAATTATTATGAAATGATTTTGAATATGTTTCTGTGAATAAAACCATAATTTATAGAGACATGAGAAGAGTCTTGTTTTATATGTTAGTAATTTATAATTTTACTAATTGATAGATAAGAGAATATTCTAGAATAAATAGAAATGAAGACAACAATAGAGTAAAAAATAGGTATTTTCAAGATAATCAATATAATTGGTATAATTTTGGTGCTGAAAAAATTATACTATCCTAGGGAAATTAGATCATTTTATTAAAAAAAATAGTCATTATGGAGAAAAATGTTTTCCCTCAATAAGGATAAAACCATTTGGATTGGTTTATGAGGAAAATACGCCCACTATTTGGTGTTTTTACTAGTACCATGGTGTCACGCACAAGGATTTTAAAATAATACTATGTTTTATTGTGTATATGACCTGAAATACCGATCATAAACAGACCAAAAAAATATTATTATTTAAATATGAAAATTATAAAATATCTATTGATTGATCTAGTATGAATAGTATTAACCAAATTACGAAATATATATAAATGACCCCTTCAATTCATATACTGATTTTTAGGAAATAAGTACTCAATTTTGGGAAATTTTATATTATTCTTCATAAATGTGTTTTCTTCAAAAAAATGAATTTTATTTCTTTTTTAAATTAAATATCATAATAATTTTATGGAACTTCAATATATTTTAATTTATAAAAATAATATATTTTTCTAAATCCTTATATAATATTTTTTATAGTGAAATTTTGGGATTTTTCTGAAAAGATTCTTTTTATAATGAATAATGAAAATACCATTTTATTGGAAATTGTATTTTAGTTTCAAAATTTCAAAATGTTACAATTTATTTATATATTATTTAAAATTAATATTAGTTATTTATATTTAAAATATTCTAATTCTTCTCATTTTAAACAATTATACATTTAAATTTGGTGTAAAAACATTTTTATTCGAGAAATAAATTTTTTTTTGAAAATTGATTTTTATG
Organism: Viscum album; assembly: GCA_963277665.1. NCBI lineage: Eukaryota > Viridiplantae > Streptophyta > Magnoliopsida > Santalales > Viscaceae > Viscum > Viscum album. Next base: position 618,193,609 of record OY728150.1, on the reverse strand, counting down.
TGCACAATTTATTTTCTCAAAATAAATTAAATTAATAAATATTTTTGAAAATATTAATAAGATTTATATATTTAATAAAAAATTAATCTATATATAATAGTTTTCTAATCATTGGATATGAATAAATGATGTTTTAGGCTTAAAAACTATATTCTCTAAAATTGGTTTTCATTGATTTTTGTGAACATACTTTCAAAAAATTAATTTATTATATTTATAGATATTGAATTTTATAAAAAAATTTCCAAATTTTCAATCATGTGGATCAAATTTGTTAAAAAATTATTTTTTATTGTAAGGCATTATGAATAGTAACTATGTAAAAATTTATCACACTATAAAGGGTAAATTCAGTTAATCATGGATAAAACTATGTGATAGGGCCATAATATTTTGTCATAATTTTTATTATGTTCAGGTAATTATACCCCTATCCACTTAACCTAGAGATATATTTCTTTAATTGAAAATTTTCTATGAAAATTAAAATTCAGTATTTAATGCAAAGAATGTTTCAAAATGTCACTCTCTTAGTTTTAAATATCTCTTATATATCTGCATAAGGATAAAAGAAAGTAATGGATGAAAATAAATACCTATATTTATATTAATTAAATTTTTATCATAATAGTAATTTATTTTAGATTTGTCTAAACTATATAATTACCTTAAATTCATGTGCAACACTAACACATTGTTAATTTAATTTAAAAAAGAGAATAAGTGGTTTTAGAAATATTAAAAGTGATGAATTTTTTTAATTTAACATATCACACAAGTTTTATAGATCTATGATACATATTAGGGAGATATTGAATCATTATATTTGAATTGATAATTTTTATTGTTGTATTTGATGTCAAATTAAATGAATAGTATCATAAATGACAGTAATGATTTTTGTAATAAGTAAACTTTAATCAAATGATTTAAAATTCATAAAAAACCAAGATTAGTCCAAATTATTGGGATATATTCATAATCATTATATGTTTTTTCATTTATTAGATTTTTTTTTCATTTTATAGATACATTCTAAACTCTTGAAATGTAGGATACTTTAATTTTATAATAATTGTTAAAATAGTTAAAGGTGGTTAAAAATAAAACATAAAGATGTAATCATACCCAAAACATGTCAAAATTTTGTTAGATGAGGGTATTTGGACTCAATGTAATATAAGACTATTATATTATCAATTTTGATCTACTGGTCATCAAATTGAATTTATATTAATTAAATATTTGAATAAATTCCAAGAGTGCCCCTCCCCTAAATTATACAAAGGAACCCATTCCCTCAATTCTTCATAGCACTATTGGACATATGGATCCACAAAACCCTTCCCATTACTCTTATTATAATAATTAGTAAAATTATGGAGGATTTTTTCTCCTCAAAAGTATAGCCCTAGGATCCTTATGTAGAGATCCAAAAGAGTTCTTTAAAATAAGTGGTAAATGAATTATCTAATAACATTCTTTTTTTACTTATTATTTTAACTCCTCTAAATATTTTTTAATTATAAAAAATGTTAACATACGTATACTAAATATAAGAAAACTTTATCACAATTATGAAACCACCATTATCCACCTTATTTCCCATCAAATAGGATGTGAAAACTGTTGCTCTTGCATATATAGGGATTACTATACCCACCTGTCGATACATATCATTTGTTATCAGCATATAATATTGATTTGAATTATGAAGAGTTTAATTTTTATATTTGATATTTAAAACAAAATTATAATTATTTAATAATAATATAATATCAACCTTCTTACCTTCAATTGTTTTTGGAAATAATTACATTGCTCATGCGTACGTGTGGGTTAACACCTCCAAGAAGTGATGTGATTCTTCTTTTATTTATTTTTCAAATATCTGGTAATGAGGATGGATTTTATGTTTATATATTATTAATAAAATAAAACAACGATTCTATAAAGTTTAATTATTATTTAACTTCTATTGCTCCATTTTTAAATAACTGGAAAATGTGTTCATGGTTACGTACGACCTATCATCTCCATGAACGATGTAATTCATTTTTCTATATATAATTTTTATGGATTAATCTAAATAAAAATATAATGAATATACATAATTTTTATATCATCTTTAAAATTATATATATTATTTACCTTTATTAATGTAAAATGAATGAAAATAAAAACTGAATCATACATAAAAAATGAATCAACTATTATCTAAAATAGTAATTTTAACAAATAATTGTAAAGAAACCAATGATAAAATATTATAATTAAGTAATATATGGTATAATATTTTTTATTATGTTTACCAAGTAGATTTATGATTAATATATATTTATTATACCGTAGGATTCGACATGTACATATGAATTTGGACCCAATGTAAAGGTTTATTTCACAATCCAATCATTATTTGTAATTTTTTTGTTTAAGTATCTACTAGGAGACATTTCACTTAAAAATACATTTTTCTAAATGTTTTAATTTCATTTTAACATTTTCTAATTATTTTTAAAAAAAATTCACACATATTTTTCATTTACAAAATAGTTTTTAAATAATATTCCAATTATTTTCTAAACAATGTACTTTTTGACTTTTCAAACAAAAGTGTGAAACGAATGATTTTTTAACTTATACAATATGAAAAAAAATCCATCCAATATATATGATCATTACTCTAAATCTTAAATTATATTTTCAAAAGATTATTTTCAATTAAAATTATTTTCCAAATATTTTAGAATTTTTTTGTTTTTTTATGTTATTTTCAATATGAAAAGTTTACTTTTCCCATTATTTTTTTCAATGAAATTTGTATGGTATTTCTATTCATCGATGATAAATGAATATTTTAATTACGTTTTATTAAGAATATTTTTAAATGATATAATCCATACAATTTCTCCATATTTTTTATGATTAATTTTACTATAGAAATTATTGATATTATTTCTTCTAGTTCTTACAATATGGGAAGTTGTTGATTTTAAAGGCATGTAGATTATGTTATGTTTTTTATTCATAAGTGGAATTAATTAGACTTATAATGTGGTGGGTGGGGGCTAGAATTATATATCCTCTCAATGTATTGGTAGGTTTGATTAGAAAAACTATCTTGAGTATTTGGTTGAGGTGTTATACATTTAAGTAATATGACTTGGAATGAGGCCTTGAGATCATTGGTTTCATATCACAAGGCCTCTATGGTATGTTTAGATATCCAAAAAATTTCATTTAAACATTATGAAACTATTTAGTGATGTTAATATGATTATTTTAATATATTTAATATACATAGATAGTTTTTAGCTCTTGTTATTGTTTATATGGAATTATTTGATTATCATTTTTATTTCCATATTATTCACACCTTATTTATATTCTATTGTATCTATACCATTAGTAGGAATCTAAGATCACCCCTTTATTATGTTTTATATATAAAGGATTACATTAAATGTTTTATGATTGAAATATAGGTATCTTCTTGAGGGAATAAAGATGATCCCAATGAAAATATTATGTTTTATTTTAGGTTTTAAAATGTATTTTGGGATATAATTATGTATTTATAACCTGTGACTACTAAAAAATTCGTTCCTTTAAGATATTATCACTTATAACTAGTTCTAATTTAATAAATTAAGCATAGAATTTGGGATAACATGTTTTTAGTATTTGAAGTTGGTATTAGGGAATGTTTAGTATAAACCATAGGAACTAGATTTATAAAAACAAATATTATGGAACATAACCCTATAATGAACCTTGATGATATTCCAAAAGAAACCAATATTATTTTTCTATGATTACATATTCATAATATTTTCAAATTATTTTAATATATTCACATGTCTTGTGATTATACATTATTATTCATAATGTTAAGATATAATATAGATTGTGGCATTTTATAACAAAATTTCCTAGAGGAATTAATGAAATATATATTAATAAATGTGATCCATGTAGGAATTTTCTTCCTAGAAAAGATATTGAATCTTGTGATGGCGCAACATCCAGTGATGAAATAATCATAACTATCTTAGGGTATTTGAATTAGTTTATGATAAATAACCATTTATATATAGTGCATCTTAGTGATCATGATGTAGTGGGACAATGATAGAACATTTCATCCATATACAACCTCTCTCATAAAATTGGACTATAAAACCATTTGTATCTAAGGAGTGATAACTTCCTCATATAAGATATTTCTTTATTTGGGAAATAATGAAAGTAAAAAGGTTGTAATGGGTATTTAGAAACTCATAGGGGATGCAGATCAATAATGGCCATTGATTAAAAACACTAAAGATGAGGATGAAATATATAATATATAATGGAAGGATTTTAAGAATCTTATCATAGAAAAATAGTTTCCACATGAATGATCAGATATATAGATACAATTCTTGAGTCTGAGTTAAAACTAAGTGGAAAATGTTTCTAAGCATGAAGATAACATTACAAGGTGTGTATGGAATTATCTGGAAAAATATTTCATAGAAAGATGTTGATAGTATCCTTGTTTTAGTAGACATGACTCCCAATTCATATAATGATTTTTTTACTTTTTTCATCACATGGTTTCATATTGGGTTCACCATTTGTGTTTTCTTTGAATGATCTTGGGGCCTCATGATTTATCATGGGGGTGTAAAAAGGGGTTTCAAAATACTTCACATCAGGTTTTACTATTTATCAATGATTTTATAGAAACACCTAATGGTTCTAATTTCCATAAATGTGTATGGACCTATTTTCCAAAGGTAGGCAAGAATTTTGTGGTTCAAACTCGATGACTCAAAGGAACTCTCATTGGTTAAGAGGAAGGGATGTTGATCACCTCAAAACCTTTGGGGGGGTATTATATCCTATTCTGGGACACTCTTATATATTTAATATATAGTCATGAATATATTCATAATCCCAATACAGAGCCAGTTACCTTAATAAAAAACTGGGATTGAATCCTTTTATCTTTAGAGGGGGGGGGGGGGTCAATTCAAAAGTTCATCTGTATGTATATGTGGTTCTTTATCCATTCCTATTATTATATATAAATTGTTAGATGATTATGTTTTTAACGAATATCATCAATAACTCTGGAGTTTCATTCCATATAGGGAGGGGATCAATATTTTGAGGATGTGATTTAACCTCTATAAAGAATCTTACATATCCTATTAATATCAAGAATCAAAACCCACATAGTTAATTAAACAATGAATTTTATTATCATGCAGAGAGGATATAAATTAGTGAAATTAGTCACTAGATATTGAGCTTAGTTCATAAGTATTCAACCTACACTTCCTACTTATAACATGAATCAGATTCATCACAGTTTGATTGGTCATCAGGACTTATCCTAAGGTGGATTCTCTTGAATGGTGGCAGTCATGTTATGCCACTAAATGGTGATTATACATTTAGATTTCCCTGCCTAGGGTAAATTCATGATGTGAATAACATGATCATTTAAAATTCCTAAGCCCACATAATCCTTTCTTGGATTGATAAAAAATGGATAGAAATTGATTGGACTCATTTCACATATATTTCGGACCTATGCACTAGGAAAACCCAATGTGGTGTTTGATATAGATCTCGAGTCTTAGGAAGGAATCCTACATATCCTTCTTATTTTTGGAATCATATTCCTCATAGTTCAGTTCAACCTCTCAATCCACTAATTGATGAGGAAGAAAGATGATCCCACAATAGAGTTTGGGTCCTATGGGTTTGAGTTTCGGTGACACAAAATGACTTACACATAGGTCCATTCCCATTTAATCTCATATATAAGAATGGATTCCTATGTATCATGATTTGATAGGAATTAGTGTTCTAATAGTTCAATTGTCTTCTCAATCCGCTGATGTATGTGGCATAGAAATAAACCCATTATAATGTCTGGGTCATATAGGTTAGTGTTTCCAAGAAACAAAAAACAAAAACTGAAGTGGAACCCCATTTTATATTGGGCCCTAAGAAGGCATCTTGTGTATCCTATTTGGATTGGAATTTGATTTCTCATAGTTTTTTTGGATCTTTGATCCATTGACGGATGAGGATGAATGATAACCCCACATGAGAGTATGGATACCATGGGTTTGTATGTAAGAGAAATGTAGGGACTTACAACAAAGCAGTTTCACATCGGAACATTAGCACTGGAAAAAAATCCTATGTATCTTGTTTGGACAAGAATTTGATTTCCCACTATTTATTTGGGGGTATGCCTGGATACATCCATTGGAAAAGGTTATCATGTCCCCAGACATCTTCTTGAAATATCTTTATTATTTTCCAGACATGTTTGAGGATGTTTGTATAAAATATCTTTGGATGTATGGACATGTTTTCATTGACTAGTGTCCACACCTAAAGAAAAATCTAATAACCCATTTGACTCTATCGGAGAGAATCACATGATATGGATGGTATGACTGTGATATCTTCACATGATCTAGCTTGGAATTTCATATGGATGTCACATGAAAATTATGATATGTCATGATGGAGTCACAATACCTAGAAAACATGTCTGTAGGACATCACAATATCTATCAGACATATCTAGAAGATTTCATAAGACCTGGGTGACATTTCAATAAGACTCTGTGAGACTTGGATCACATATCTAGAGGGTTCCTCAAGACGTAAATGAAATTTCTAAAGGATACTATAAGACACGTGTGACATGTCTAAAGGAATCTACAAGAATTGGTTTGTATGTCTTGGTGTAGCCACATATCATGGGATACATGTCCAAAATACATTGTGAGATCTAGATGGAAATAACAAAGGAATTATCAATACTGTGTTGACATGTCATGGGGTCATCACATGATCTGGTTAACATGTCAAAGGTACATTTCACGAACTAAATTCCCTATCTGGAGGGTACCGCGTGACTTTGGAAACATTAATTGGTGTTGTTTCATGAGTCAGGTATGACATATGAAGCACATGAAGATCACAAATCCTATATTCAAATAATACACACATCATTTCTTAGTCATTTTATAGTCTTCATTTCAAATGTTCCTCATGGGTTTTCAAGAATAAATTTATTTTAGGTTTATCATAACCAACTTAACATATGAGACCTCCATCACATAAACTAGATGATATACTAAACATATTTCGCGTGATCTATAGAGTGATCACATGAAGCACATTTTCCATCCATGTAACCGCTTAGGTCATTCCCAAGATTTTACTTAGTGGAATAATTTTTTGATTTCTTTAGAAGCTTCTTAAAAATTTATTCTCATGTGCTCCTGGGTATCATTCACCGTCATGTGTTTTTTTATGTTAAGGGGGACACATTTATAGGACTCCCCACACTATTTATACACCACCGTGTGTGGTGAGTATCTCACAAGTATGATATATATTTGGTACATTTATTTTGGTATCACACACATTTCATTATCCTTTATTGGGTCATCCATGGAACCGTGTGATGTCAGAAACCATGAGTATGTTCTAAAATCTCCATATTTATTGGAACCCAACAAATCAAAGGGATTTATCCTAACCATGATTTCATGTAAAAGATATTTCAAAAACATCTTCCAAAGTTTCTAGGAGTCTTTATGAGATCATGATTCCCATGCAATGGATTTCATGTGAGCGAATATAACTTCTCAAGGATCTATTGCGAGATGAAGGCTTCTTGTCATGGGGTTCTCTATGGTATTATTAGACATGTCATGGGGTCTCTACATTACCAATGGTGATCACTTGAAGCATATAACCCCTTTTTATTCAATATCATATTAACATCTATTCATCAGAATATTCATCCTTTTTCATTTAATTTCCATCATAATTTTACAATGAAAGGAGATGTCAGGATGTCATGCACCCATTACCAGGGAAAATAACTCTCCTTTTTTACAATGCATTGTGTGATCAATGATGGATCTCATGATTATGTGTGCGAATTTCCTTGGACACCCCCTCTACTTTTCCTTGGAATCATAGTGGAATTATATTCTTGGACGGATTTGTCTATGGTCATTCACACGATGAAGGTGGGGCATCAAAATTCTTTTAAAAAACATGGTCAAAAAATCTATAGGGGCTTTATTAGGTATTGAAAAATGTATGATCATTTCACATGAATATCAACATAACTCACCTTTTCATGAGGCTTCCTTGTTTCTCTTACATTATTTTTAAAGGGGTATTGGATGATTTTTAGGCATCTATCGATCGAAAATTCACATGATTTAGAGTAACTCAGCTGGCGGCCTCCATATGATCATCAGATCTTGTCAGGATTCCATCGCAAGAATAGAAGTGATTATCAGAGGGGATTCGCTTGGGAATATAATATACTATACATTATCCATTCATATGACCTTCCAAAGTCCAGGTGATCCCATGTCCTTTTAAATGCCACATGATCCATGTAATTTTCACCTTCCATTTCATTATTTTGGGTGTAAAATAATTCCCATTCATTGGGTATTTATATATCACCCTGAGATTTTGTGAAATATTTTTGTCCAATTAATGCAATCTATTTGATATTTTTTCATTTCAGACAACATTGAATACAATTCTGTTATAAAAAAATCACTATGTGTATCTTTCATTATACGCAACACCAAGTCAAGATTGAACTACATGCAACACTTATATTAGCTTGTGGTACACACACCCCTATGTTTGTCTTGCAATACACACAATATTGAGTCCCTTTGATTTATATCATTACACGAAAGTCCATTTTTTAATGAACTATAATATACTAATAGTAATACTATATAAATATTATTATAGTTACCACCTATCCATTGGAATGAAATTTAATAATAAGAGTAACTAAATTGTGAAAATATGATATACATTTGAATATAAAATGAATCCTTTTATTTTTAATTAGTTAAAAATAAATGTAAGAACTATTTAATAATGAAGGAATTCATTTTCTAAGAAAACAATTTTTCTATGTAAATTTTTTTATCTCATTAAATTAAACAACCCAATTTTGATTAATTATTTAAATAAAATTAATATGTTATATATTCAATCAATATTATTCATACTCATTGAATATATTCTATAGGTATAAGATATGATGAAATCAAATTTTTTCAAATAAAAAGAATAATTTTCATAAAAGATAATTTTATCGATTTTAATGGAGAATCCATATTAAATTTAATTTTTGAAACATTTGTAATATTTATTCAAGAAAATAAAATTTAGTTTTGGAATGTGAAACATCAAAATTAGGTTAGGGTGGCTTTATGTTATTTTCTTGTGAAGTCTTATTTTTTTTATTAATAGTGAAAAATACTAAATTTTAATTCATAAATTATTTTTCATCTAATTTATTTGTAGGGTTAAATTATTTTTTTATTGGTTTCAAATTTAAACTAGATAAACTATACATCAATTATTCCAATTTGGGCCATTGGAATAAATTTCACTTCGAAATTGGATATAGAAACATACCCAATTTTTAAACATTTTAACTTTAAAAACTCACTTTGCCATTGTGTCTGAGGGATTAAATTTAAATTTATTACTGCCACTTATATTATTGTAATTTGGAAAAACATTATTCTATATTTTGAATAATCATAATTTATAATTTCTAAAAATTTCATCACAGTTTTTGAAAAAAAATATTAGTGAGAGTGATTAAAATTAATTACAGCAATTCACAAGATAATTATCTTAATAAGGGACTAAACCTTAAACGTAATGCTCAAAATGACATAGAAAATTTTACAAAATCTCTTTTATGCACATATTTTGACCATATATAGCCTTTTCTCAGATTATCATCATTATCGGATCCATTTTTCATTGAAAAAATGTGTGTGGAATTCCATTTTCAAAAATTTACAAGAATGTCACTCCTTCTCGACTATATACAAGAACTCACCCTCCCAAATATTCACACCTCTAAATCACTTTTTCTCAAAAAAACCTATACTAATATAATCTACCAAAATACCAGCCTTTATTCTATAATCCCCCCTTTGGGTATACATCCATCCAAGGAAGCCCTTTAGTGAAACCAAAATAACTTTCCCAAAAAAGAGGTAACATCCTTCCTCAAGATCCTTTCTTTTATTTAAATTATCCACCCATAAACTATTATATTCTATTATTAGATAAAATAATTAGTATCCTAAACATACTTATGTTTTGTTACTATAAGGTTTATATCTCCAATTAGACACACTTCTATTTAATGGGTAAAAAACATATCATTCTTGAATACATCGAACTACTACCTCACAAAATTATGTTGTTTGTTTTTCCTTCACCACCTATCATGGTTGAGAATAATGATAGACATAGTGTTTTTATTTTATATATATGAAATTTAAGATGTATTAATCTCATATAATTATTATATAAAACCTACCTTAATTATTTCCATTTTTTGTAAATATGTTAACTTTATTTTTGGATGTGTGGACTACCACATCCTCACAGCGATATGATTCATTAAAACATTACATGAAATGTATTTATCGTGACCCTATCCTTTTACACATAACAATACATGATTTTTACAATTTTACATCAGAGTACAAGACAAGGATCAAGAATTCTAGTGTCTTGGAAGACTAGGTTCAAAAAACACAAAAACATGGGGCTAAAAAACACTTCATTATTTAATCTTCATAAAGATCTCTGAAATTACCTTCATCCCTTACAACTGCATAGGGTACTCTAGGTATCACATGAACAATGGGACGATCTAAAATCTTAGTGAGGGAATAAGAATAAGAATAAATTCTTAGCACATGGGTTAGAAGACATGACATAAAGATATAAAAAGGCATGTAACATAAGGAATCCAAACATATAAACATGGGATCATTTAAAAACAGAATCATATAAATGTGTAAGCAACATAAAACGTTACTTTAGTATGAATCAGGGCTAACTTCCAATATCGTTTCACATAGTAGCACAAGGTAAGGCTAACCGCTAAACCATCACACATAACATCTCATGAGACATAACTTTACCCAATGAATTGGAGAGATATCTGGGATCAACTATCTTAAATATTCAAGAATATGTTTTCCACATAAATAATCATACATAATAAATTATATATAAACATAACGGTTGACCATGGAAAGAATTGGGTACCACAATCATGTCATAAAGCATAAAAAATGGTAGTATCATAAAAGTGTCTGAAGAACTAAAATATACATGTAAATTAATAAGGGAAAATATGAATTATCATGATAAGTGAGGTCAAGTATAAGTGATCACATTTAAGAATATATTCATGAAATTTTAGCATAAAAACATTTTTGAGCGGTTTTAAGAAAAATACTATATAGCCTTAAAAATAGAAAAGGGAACAATCCTTTATAAAAAAATAGACGTGAACTATGAAGGTTTTAACTATAAAAAGGCTTGTTTTATAAAGAAAATGGTGGCTTAAAACATAATATAGAGTGCACTTGAAATCGTGTAAGAATTCAGGAAGTTCCCTCGAAATAGGTTTTCTTATCAGGTAGTATTGAGGAGGGAATAACTTAAAAAACATGTATATTCCCAAAAGAGAATGAAGTATGGACCTTTAAATTGGATATAGTAGAATATATACAGTATGTATATATTTTACATAAAAATAAAATGAAAAATCATTTGGGTAAAAATAAATATAGAGAAACTTGAAGGAATAAAGGTGGTTAAAGTGGAATCCCTTACAGAATATCAGCATGGTATCATGTGTACTTAAGAGGGATTAATGAGAGATAAAGGGATTTATCATCTTTTATATATCATTAATACGGTATGGGGAGGTGTTTAATCATACCCAATCACAAGGAATTATACATAAAAAGGCATAACATAGAAGACAATCTTTAATAAAAGTAAAAATTGAGAGGATCCCATACCTTAAATCTAATGGTGATATTTTCTTGAATTTAAAGACCTGAATAATTAAATTAGGTCCATTAATTAATAATTAAAAAACATATTCTATATCTAAATTATTTATTATATCCTTTTTATGTTAATTTATAACAATTTTGATTGGTTTTGAGGTTCAATTTCATTGTTTGGGTCTGTTTGCTTTCTTGGTTTTAATGATCGGTTCATGTTCAGATAAACATGTATGATGAATGTGGTTGTGAAGAATTGAAGTTATATTTTTTTATTGAAAATAAATAAGGTTAAATTGTTCAAAAAATTAATTTTTTTACTTTTAGTGAAGTCGAATCATTATATAAAACTTTACTGATAACATTTTGGGTTAATTGGCAGTTTTTGGCCACAATGAACATGTTTTGTTTTACAAGTCAAAACCATGTGTACAAAAGGATTTCAGAACAATAAATGGGACATAATACATATATTATGGTCTGGTTGAACCATAAAAATGGTTTCATGACCAGAATTGAGAATGGTAACAAAAATTGAAAATTCATCTTCCCTAAATGTGGTAAATTAAAAAATCTCAGATGGTGTCTTTACTACTAAAATAAAAGAAAAGTGAAGGGGAGATGATAATAAATTATTCCCTTATCATAAAAACAATACAGAACATGTAAGGTTCTAGAGTTTTCATAACATTTGTATGGGTATTGGTAAGGATAGAAATGTAAACAAAATAACTTGAAAAGAATGTAAAAGAATTGAAAATAGGAATTTATATCTTGAATCAATCTTCTTTGAGAGCCTCTTAAAAGGAGAGTATTTGTTCTTTTTAGGAGACCAAGGATATTGGACAAGGGTAGGGATCTTAAATAGAGATTTGGTCAGAATATAGGCAAGTCACAAGGCTTGAGAGGAGTGAAGAGAAGAGGTAAAGAAGGGTGGTATTTTTAGTGGAGGGGAGGAGGGTTTTCATAATATTGTAATCATTAGTTTATTATTTTTTTCATAAGACAAGAAATTGTGATGATTCCTTGACCAAGAATATTAATAAATTCATGTTTTTTAGATATTTGGGTGCTTACGTCACTTATGATGTTAGGAATAGTGGATTTAAATTATAATGTATTTATACGGTAAATTAATGTATTTTACTATTCACCAAAAATTCATGTATTTCAGAAAAATCCCAAAAAATCACCCTAACCATTTTTCAACATGTAAAATCGAAAAATGAAATCCATTTTTAAAAAATAATTTTCTATATATGATTAATTTAATATTTAATTGAAATCATAATTTACTTGAAAAATATATATTTTAAAACGTTTATTTTCTTATTCCCAAATATACGTATATCGTACCTCCAGATGAATCATATTTATATACTATCATAGGTAAGATTTCTATTCATTATGGTATGTCACTATTCACGAGGGTAACTTTACTATTCATAAGGGTATGTTACTATTCACAAAAAATTAATTTGGTCATTTTAATCTCCAAATAACTTACTGATCAAAACAATGTATATCAAATTTTCGAAATTCAAATCACAGAATTGATAAAATTATGTTTAAAGGTCACATAGAACTTAGTAGTTCATCGTGTTATGATTTCATGTGATTATATGGAATATTTATAAGTAATAAATTTACATTGAAAAACATTATGTCGTTATATTCTTCCCCCCTTATGAAATTTCGCCCTCAAAATTTTTTTTACATTCTACGCCATAACAAGTGCAGGTACATTCCCTTCATTGCCTCCTATAGTTCCCCTGATTCTTCTTCGTACATATGGTTCCGCAAAATTAGATTGAATAAGTTAGTAGTCTTGTTACGTAGATCTTTATCTCTACAATCCTATATCTTCACTGGTTTCTCCTCCTAAGAAAGGTCATCCACCAAATCTACCACCTTTGAAGAGTGTACATGTGAAGGATCAGATATGTACTTCCTTAAGAGGGATACATGGAAGACATCATGTACTCTAGCCATGGTAGGTGGAAGTGCTAGTCGATACGCCACAACCCCAATAAGAACAAAAATATCGAAGGGGCCGATGTACCTGGGACTTAGCTTCCCCTTCTTCCCAAATATCACGACCTTCTTCCATAGAGATATGCAGAGAAATACCATGTCTCCAACGTTGAACTCAAGGTATCGTCAACAATTTTCTGCATGAATCTTTTTTCAAATTTGGGATGCCTTGATGTGTTGTTGAATGGGTTTCACCTTCTCCACCATTTCTTCGACCATTTCAGGTCCTATGAGCTTATGCCCACCAACTTCATCACAACACGCTAGTGTTCTTCACATTTTCCCATAAAGGGATTCGTATGGTTCCATTCAGAGGCTCGAGGGGAAACTGTTATTGTAGAAGAATTCAACTAGTGGAAGATGTTGGTCCCATCCTCCTTTGAATTCCATACAACATGCTCTCGATATGACTTCCGGTGTTTGAATAGTTCACTCAGATTGCCCATTAATTTGATGATGATAGGCTGTACTGAAGTTTTGTTTAGTGCTTATATCATGTTAGAGACTTTTCCAGAACTTCAAAGTGAATCTTGGATCTCTATCGGATACAATAGATAGTGGTACTCCATACAGTGTTACCACCTCTTTGATATATATCCATGCAACTTGATCCAATTAGAAGTTCTCTTGAATCATGAAAAAGTGGTATTTTTTTATAAGACCATCAACAATAACCCATATAGAATTGTTTCCTCTCGATGTCCTTGGAAGACTATTGAAAAAGTCCATGGTGATGTTCTCCCACATCCATGTTGGTATGGGTAATGGTTGCATCATCCCCTTAGAATTTTTCTTCTCATCCTTCACTTGCTGACATACCAGACACTTTGATGTATATTCAACAATATTCATTGTCATATTGTCCCACCAAAATGTTTCTCGAAGATCTTGATACATCTCTGTTCTCCCTAGGTGAATAGAGAAGGTCGACCTATGTGAACCATTCAAAATATCCTTCTTTATCTCTAGATTGGATGATACAAATAATCATGACACAAATATTACAACCCTTTCTTCATCAATCATTAACTCTAAGGATTTCCCATTTTTGATATATTCCACCATTTTCATAATTTCCACATATTTTCTTTGAGCATCATTTATTTTCTCCAAGAGTGATAGCTGAGAAATGATTTGAGAAATGATTGATGATGTTACTACCCTAATGATTCCCATGACTATCCTATGAAAATATTAGAAGATCAGATCCTTTTCAATTCTCATCATTGATAATGAAGTAGAATCCTTTATATAAAGAGCATCAACCACATTATTTGCCTTACCAGGATGGTAGTGGATTGAGCATTCATAATCCTTAATGAGCTCAATCCATATTCATTGTCGCATATTAAGCTCTTTATGTGTGAATATATATTTGAGAATCTTGTGATCAGTATATATCTCAATCTTCTCCCCACTGAGATAATGCATCCATATTTTCAATGCAAAGATCACAACTACCAACTCCAGATCATGTGTATGATACTTTTGTTCATGGATTTTTATCTACCTTGAGGCATAAGGTATCACTTTATCATTTTTCATCAGTCCGCAACTGAAGCCATTAATTGAAGCATCACTATACAATACAAATAGTTCTCCACTTATTTGTAGTGTGAGTAATGGCGTAGTATTAATCCTTTTTTTCAACTCCTTAAAATAGTATTCAAATTCCTCTGTCAAGAAAAACATTAATACTTTCCATTTAAGCTTGGTCATTGGGATTTAAAATCATGAAAAGTTCTTCAAAAATCATCGATAATACTTGGATAGACTCAAACATATGTGGATCTTTGTTATAGATGTTTTCATGGGTCACTCTTCAATTGCCTTTATCTTGGAAGGGTCCTCAAATATCCCTTTGCTGGTGATAAAATGCCCCATCAATGATACTTCCTCCCTCCAGATCTCACATTTACTATACTTTACATACATATTCTCCCTTCACAAAGTCTTTAGCACAGAATTCAAATGCTCTTCATGTTCTTCCTTTCTCTTTGAGTATCTCCGAATATCTTCAATAAAGACCACCAAAAAAATTTAGAGGTAATATATAATGACTTCATTCATAAAATCAATGAACATTTTTGGATCATTAGTGTGTCCAAAGGGAATCACTAAGAACTCATAGTGTCCATACCTTGTTTGAAAGGAAGTCTTGGGAATATCCTTCTTCCTAACCTTAAATTAGTGATATCTCAATCGAAGTTCCACCTTAGATAAATAAATGTCCCCACAAAGATGATCGAACAAGTCATATATCCATTATAGGGGATACTTTTTCATTATAGTGATTTTATTGAGATCTTGATAATTAATGTAGAGGCACATTGATCCATCCTTCTTCTTGATGAATAGGACTGGCACACCCCACACTGAAGCACTCGGACTTATAAAACTCTTCTCTAGATACTCCTGAAACTGCTTCTTCAGCTCATCTAGTTCTATAGTGGCCATTCGATAAGGTGTTTTTAATATAGGAAAAGATCTAGAAATAAGATCAATTGAGAAGTAAAACTCTTGCTCAAGAGGATGACTAGGAAACTCTTTAGGGGTTACATCAGTGTAATCCCTCATGATGGAAATTTATTCAAGCATGATTGTCTATTTTATCCCAAACATTTATGTTAGAAATTATTTCTCATAAGGAATAAATATCCACACTTGAGACACTGGATCAAAATAAGATTCATCTTCTTACTTATGCTTGTAAAGAATTGGATGATGCTTTGGGATGTGAAGAGTGATCTCCCTTTCCCGATAATTGATGTTGTCTTTGTATAAAGATAGCCATTACAAGCCCAAGATAGTTTTAAATGTCACTAAAGGAAGTATGAAGTGATTTTCTGGGAGGTTCATTCCACAAACATTAATCGGGGAGGATTTATAAACCATGGATAGAATAATTTCCCCATTCTTTGTTCTAAAATATAATTTATCCTCCAAATTTGGAGGTGGCAGTTGAATAGTTCTACTAAACTTGAAAGATATTAAAGAATATGTTGAACTATAATCAAATAGTACGTTTACTATTATTGAATGAAAAACTAAAGTACCTATCACCACATAATTGTCTATCTCCACCTTAGTAGTAGTGATAGTATAAGCCTTTCCTTGTTTCTTTAGAGGTTGTTGTTGATTTCCTCCTACAACCCCTGTCTTAGGGAAATTGTTTTCATAATGCCCATACTCCTTGCAGTTTAAACACTACATCAATGGCTGAGTATTGATCTGAACCTTCCTCTCTTCTTCCACATTTGCGGGATTTTTCATAACCCTTTTGCAGTTAATAACCAGATGTCCTATCTTTGCACATTTGAAGAAATTTCAAGATCCCTTTAGATAGTTCCCAGGAAGTTTCTTCCAAACACGTTTACAAGTGGGATATTAGATCTTCTTTCCATCATGGGATTTGTTTATTGAACCACCCATGTTGTTCTCTATTTTTCTCTTCTTGTCACCTAGCCCATGAGACTATTGAGAGTTTCCAATATCCATTTAAACCATGAGGGAATAATGTAAAATCTCCTCATAACATTCAATGTCACAAATCACCAACTCTTTTCATAGGCTTAGCATTATCCCGCTAAATAAGCAATCCAGCTTGCTTTCAGTGTTCATGACAAAGCCATAGGCATACTTTTGATGCCCTGTAAATTTTTCTTTATACGTCCTAATGGAATAATCTCCCTTTTGTTTGAGTCTAAGGAACTATTTTTCCTTCTTGAGATGGAGGGTTCAGGGAAAATATTTATTGAAAAACATTCTCTTGAATTACTCCCAATCCATGGAATCAATTTCCTCTTGGGACTTGGTATTTTTGATTAGTGTCCACCGCTGATCAGCTTCCCCATCAAAATGACAGACCTCAAGTATAAATTTCACTTTATCTAAGCCCTAGAGGATGGATAAAATCTTTTCAATAGAGTTAATCCATTGTTCTGTGAGGAGGGGATCAGATGATCTACTAAACATGGGATGCCTTTTCTGCATGAAGGATTCTTTACCAACATGATCTTTACATGGAGGATGAGGGTGTTCCACATGATTAAAGTTGTTATTAATAACATGAGCTAGTTGAGAAAGTACTGTCATGAAAATTTGAGCACCCATTCCCATCATATCAGGCATATCATTAGTGAAATCTTCACATTCCCAATCATAATGATTGTTGGCATGTGGTCTTCTATTTCCTTCTACTAACTAAGAAAAAGAACATACAATAAGAAGGATTGAATACTTATCTATTGAGCATAAAAAGGGAACTTTTATCATAAAAGGATAAACCTGTAAAGAAAAAATATATACTAACTTGTGATTCCTTAGGTTTAAATCTATGTAATCCTTGATCTATTTCATATATTATATTCTTATGGGATTTGTTTATTCCCTTAATCATGGTTTGTACGAAGCTCATGAATTTTCCAAAGCATATCACCTAGGAGTATCAAACCAAGAGTGCAACATGGCTCGTTTTGGTGTACTAGGATACACCAGGTTAGGCCCAAAACTCCTTGTTAGAGTTTTCACTCCGAGGTACATCTGTGCCAGAGCCACCTCTATCTCTTTGTAACCAGATAGGTATGTATTTGATTGATAGTCCACTTATTCTATACATACCAACATTTAGGGAGTTTTTCTTAGACTTAGTCTCATCCTTAAGGTTTTTACTAAGGTTATCTATTCCAAATATCCAAAACTAACTAAACCGTCCTCTAATACCAACTATAGAGACCCTATACCTTTACACATAACATTACATGATTTTAATTATAATTATAATTCATATTACATGCCAAGGATATTGAAGTCTAGTGTCTTTGAATACTGGATACGAAAATCATAAAACATGGGGATAAAAACACATCTTTATTTTATCTCTATAAAGACCTCCAAACTTCCCTTGATCCCTTACATCTTCATAGGGTACCATGTGGATCACATAAACAAAGGGATGAGCTAAAATCAATTTAAGGTAATAATAATAAGAATAAATCCTTAGCACATTGGTTAGAATACATGAAATAAAGATATAAAAATTCATGTAACATAAGGAATTATAACATATAAACATGGGATCATTTAAACATGGAATCATAGAAATTTGAATGCAATATAAAACATGACTTTACTACGAGTCAAGGCAAACCTCCAAGATCATTTCACATAGTAGCACAAGACATGGATAACTGCCAAGACCGTCATACATAACATCTCATGAGATTTAACTTTACCCAATGCATTGGAGTGCTATCTGGGTGCACCCATATTAAGTTTTCCTGAATATATTTTCCAAAAAAATAATCATACATAATAAATATTACATAAACATAAGGGTTACCCATGGAATGTATTGGGTACCATAATCATTTCATAAAGCATAAAAAATTGTTGTATCATAAAAGGGTCCTTGAAAGAAAGGAACTAAAATATACATAGAATTTTATAAGTGAAAATATACATGTATAATGGTAAGTTAGTTCAAGTATAATTTACCACATTTAATAAGAGTATTCTAGAAATATTAGTATAAAAACTTTTTTGAGCGGTTTTAATGAAAATACTTTAGAGAATTTTTAATTGAAAAGGGAACAATCCTTTATACAAAACCAGAAGTGAACCAAGATTTTTTTACAATAAAAAGTCTTATTTGATAATGAATATAGTTTCTTAAAATAGAAGATAGAGTCCACTTGAAATCAGTTATGAATTGTAGAAGTTCCCTGAAAATAGGTTTGCTTATCAGGTAGTATTGAAGAGGGAATCACTTAAAAACATTTATATAACCAAAAAGGAATGAGGTATGGACCTTTAAACATCAGTTTGGAGCATATAAACAACATGTAGAAGTTTTAAATAAAAATAAAATACTTCTTTATTTGGTTAAAAGAATGATAGAGAAACCCGAAGGAATAAAGGCGGTTCGAGTGCAATCTCTTACGGAATGTCGACATGGTATCAGGTGTACTTAATAGGTCTTAATGAGAGATAATGAGATTTATCATATTTTATACATCATGAATAAGGTATGGGGAGGCAATTAAGCATTCCCCATTACTATGTATTTACACATAAAAGGTCATGACATAGAGAAAAATCTTTAATAAAAGTAAAATGGAGGGGATCCCTAACCTTAAATCTGATGGTGATATTTAATTGAACATAAGGACTTGAATAGTAAAATTAGGTCCATTAATTAATAATTACAGAACCTATTAAATTTGTAAAATATTTATTATAATATTTTTTATGTTCATTTGTAACCATTTTGATTGGTTATGAGGTTCAATTTCATTGTTCAGGTTCGTTAGTTTTCTTGTTTTTAATAATCTGTTCATGTTGGAATAAACAAGTATGATGAAGGTGGTTATAAAAAATTGAAGTTATATTTTATTATTTAACATACATAAGTTTAAATGGTTTTAAATTTAATTTGGTTACTTGGAGTGAATTCAAATCATTATATAATACTTTAGTGATAACCTTTTGGGTTTATTGGCTGTTTTTGGCCACAATGAACATGTTTTGTTTTATGAGTCAAAACCATGTTTACAAAAGGATTAAAAAACATAAATGAGACATAATAAATATATTATGGTCTGGTTTAACCATGATAATGGTTTCATTACAATAATTGAGGATGGTAATGGAAATTTAAAACCCATCATCCTTGAATGTGGTAAATTAAAACATATGAGATGGCGTCTTTACTACTAAAATAAAATAATATTGAAGGAGGGATGATAATAACTTATTCCATTATCATAAAAAATTAAATTACATGTAAGGTACTGGATTTTTCATAAAATTTTTATGGCGATAGGTAAGGATAGAAAAGTAATCAAAAGAAATTAAAAAGAATGTAATAGAATTGAAAAGAGGAATTTACCTCTTGAATAAATATTCCTTGAGAGCCTCTTAAGGGGATAGGATTTGGTCTTTTTTTGAGGCCAAGGGATGTTGGACATGGGGAGGGGGCTTGAGGAGACATTTGGGCAGAATATAGGAAATACACAAGGATTGGAAAGAGTGAAGAGAATAGGTAAGGAAGGGTGGTATTTATAGTGGAGGAGAGTATGGTTTTCATAATATTATAATAATTAGTTTATTATTTTTCCAGAAGACAGGAAATATTATTGATTCCATGGACAAGAATAGTAATAAATGCATTGGAGTTCAGTATTTGGGTGCTTATATCACTTATGATGTCTTGAATAGTGGATTTAAATTATAATGTATTTATATGGTAAAATAATGTATTTTATTATTCACCAAAATTAAAGTGTATTAGAAAAATCCAAAAAAATCACCCTACCGATTTTTCGACATGTAGATTCCAAAAATGAAATCCATTTTTCAAAATAAATTTCTTATACATGATTAAATTAATATTTAATTAAAATTATAATTTACTTGAAAACTATATATTTTAAAACATTTATTTTCTTCGCCTATATATAGGTATATCATACTTTCACTAGAATATTATTTATATATGATAATAGGTATGATTACTATTCATTAGGGTATTTAACTATTCATGTGGGTAATATTATTATTCATAAGGGTATGTTACTATTGACCAAAAAATAATTTGGTCATATTAGACTCCAAATAACATTCTGATCGTAACGGTGTATGTCAAATTTTTGAAATTCAAATCATAGAAGTGACAAACTTATGTTTAAAGGTCACATTAAACTTAGTAGTTTGTTGTGTTATGATTTCATTTGATTATATGACATATTTATATAAAAATAATTTCATTGATAAAAATTGGGTCATTACAGTATTATGGATGGTTTCCTGAGCCTATATGATATATATGAAATTATAATTGTACCTTAATGACTATATATATTTGTGTGTGTGTGTGTGTGTGAAATATTTTCTTTCCTTCAATATGAAAATAATACAGAAATAGTGTTCATGTGTATGTATGGACTACAATCTCCATGAAGGGTGTATTCAATTTCATATATCTATATTTTATAGATTATTATAAATATTTATATAATGAATATGTATGATATATAAATCTTGTTTTAAATTCTAGAAATAATAATTCATGATCTATGTAAGAGGATCAATAATTACAATTCCAAACATATACGAGAAGAAATCTTGATATTATCCGACACGTAATCTTAACATGTAATTATTAATAATCTGGTAATATAAATTCATAACAAATTAATATATAGTTTTAGATATAATAATATGGTTCTATGGTATATTTATATCAAACACATATTTGTTATACAAGTGGTTTTAAAGTGTGCGATTAAATTAAATACTTATGGTAAGGGTTTTCTCATCTCACATTTATTTTCCATGATACACAAGCATTGTTCACCTCCAATTTATTATATGTGGTGTGCATAATGAACCTGGATTTATTATATGATTATTATAATAAAAAATATATATATTTATAAATCCATTTTAGGAACTTTATATCATGGGGTTTATGTCTAAATATTTACCAAACCAGAAAAGTAATTTTTTCTCAATTTTCATTCATTAAGGAACATGTCATGTTATGCACCTTTATTATTATAAAAGGTATATAAACCAACCTTTTGAGATATAATCTCATTAATCTAATTATTTCCATGATATTTTAAGTGACATGTAATTTCCTTTTCTTACATGGGGAGTACAATTCAATGTTTCCTAGTGGTAATAGTATATTCAAACAAAATCTCATTATTTATTAGAATTGTTTATAGTTATGATTTACCTGGTGAATACTTTTGATCCATATTTAATGAACACTCGAGAGCTTTCTTATCTTATTTTTAGTCTTGATATCGTCATGTAGTAGTATGATTTCGCAGTCTTTGTTACTTATGATAATTAATATAGTATTTTTAATAAAATAAAACTTTATCTCCCTCTTTGGTCGAAAATATATGTTTCTTAAAAAGAATGTTTTCTAAAAAAGTATTCAAAAATGTTATACTATTATCATATGATATATAAAAGACATTTTTACCCATGTTTTCACATCTAAACAATAGGTTTTTTAAAAAGTAATCTTCTTATCATTTTCTAATCAAGACACTTTTCAAATCTTTTTATGACGCAAATAGAATGTTTGAAATGTATGGATTTATCCACCATCATGACAGTCCATCCTTTGAAGGTTCATTTTCCAGTTTACAAGATTAATTTTTAAGAAAATATTTTTCCTAATATTCTATAAATTCATTATTTTAATGGTATTTTAACATAAGAATGTTTAAAAAACCATTTTTATGTTTAAAAAGTATTTTACTAGATTTTCAAAGATCCCTTTATATGTTTTCCAAAGAATGTTTTCAAATAAATTTTTTAAAATTATCTCAAAGATTCATTTATATGTTATAAAATCCTTACTATACACCTGGTTTGAAAATCTGGGGGGATATACTTTGGGAATTCAAAAAAAATTAATAAATCACCATAAAGAATTTAAATAGAATATGAATATTAATAAAAAAAGATAAACCTAAGTTTCCATAGATTAAAATATTAGTTTTAATTATTTACACACCCTATAAGTAGCTTTCATGATTATATTGTTTTCTATTATGATAATAGTCTATCACCCAATGAT
This sequence comes from Viscum album, assembly GCA_963277665.1. Taxonomy (NCBI): domain Eukaryota; kingdom Viridiplantae; phylum Streptophyta; class Magnoliopsida; order Santalales; family Viscaceae; genus Viscum; species Viscum album. The sequence goes on along the minus strand of OY728150.1, from coordinate 618,170,065 downwards.
TTCGGGTTTTAGTAAATATAGTGAACTAGAAGGAACATGGTTTACATTTAATATTTCAGATGTGGAAGATATGGGCATTATGAAAATTGATTTCTTATGTTTAAATATCATAAATAGAATGATTAAGGTCTATAAGTATTGGTTATAATTCTGAAGCTAAAAAGACAGAAAACAATGTGAACGGAATGTGATGTTTTCTTATATTATTTATGTTAATGAAAAGAAACATGGTTGGATTAAGGTTTAGGTTCCTTAATACATGATTCATATTTCATATTCTAGTAATGGGGTATTAAAGGATAAGATGATTAAGCTTGAGTAATGGTTTAAGAATAAAGATGGATGACTAAAGTGTATATGTATTGGAATTTAGGAATTATGTTATATGAATCATGAAGTTTATATTTTCCATTAAGAATTTGAAAAAATTTATTGAATATTTCTAATGAACTAGAAAAGTGATTTAATGTAAAGGGGATATTTTGATTAAGGTAAGTAACCCTTAATGTGTCTTTTATGTTGAGAAAATTATGTTTAGCTTGTATAAGAAGATATTTATTATGGATAAAGTTAATTGGATAGTATTGATTACCCTAGAACTAATTTTTTATTTCTTAAATTTTTTTATATGCCATCATGGATTAAGTTTACAACTTATTGGATTTTAGAAATATATCCAGTAATATTTGGAGTAAGGAAGCATGCATGTTTTCTAAAATGATTTATGGTAATTCAGGTTATTATCATATTTCAAGAGAATATATGATGAGGGTATTCACATGACTAGAATGTGACAACTAAGAAATACCTTGTGTTATATGGGGATCATTTTTTAGATCATTTTTTGACCTTATTACTAAAGTTTTATATTTTCATCTTTCAGAAAGGTTATAATGTGAACAATTTATGGAATGTTAAGGTTAACCTTTTGATGATTTTTGTGATATTAAAGTATTATCTCACCACATCAGTATTTATGAATATTTGACAAATTTTTCTAAAATAATTTTTTATGGTAATTAAATATAGAAGGAATGAATTAATATGGATCATATGATTTTTTAGTGTTTTAAGAATGAAAAATTCACCTTCCTTTTTTGAGAAAAAGGTGAAGTATAAATTGGTCCAGTCATGGCCAATGGGTGATATTTTACTTATGAAATTTAACAAAATAAAGTAATTATATCAAATTTTGAAAAAAAATATTATTCGACATTAGGAGGAGGGTCTTGAAATAAAATATTGTCCTATTATCATCATTTTTACGATATCGATGACCTCTTTCATTCTTATTTATGGTTTTTTAATTGTTAAATTTTTATAAATCACCCAAATTATTATGATAAGTGTTCTTTATCAATATGCATGATTATTTATTATTTTCCTCATTTTATATGTTTTCACATAACACCTATGTTCTACTATGTGGAAACCAAGTTATGTGATACTTTGGGAAACCATTATTTTTTCAACATTCCGTTTTTTTAAAAGATTTAGATTTCATTTTTTTGATGTTGGTTTCTATGAAAAAACATTAAACTGTTAAACCTTTTATAACCCAAAATTATTTCAAGAGAAAAATTCATTTTAAGAGGGGTATAATTTTACACCCTGATATTTTTTGAATTATATTTTTTCAAATTAATTTATTCTTTCTTATATTTTTTTCATTTCACACAACACAAAATATTTATTTTGTTACATGAAAACACTAAGTATGCCTTGAATTACACACAACATCAAGTCAATATTGAACTTCAAAAAACACTTATATTAGCTTTAAATACACTAAACACTATGTTTTTATTTTATTTCACTCTATACTGAGTTCCTCCAATTTCATGTATTACATGCGAGGTTGTGTTTTACCGAACTACAATATACTATTAATAGTATTATTAAAATATTATTATATTTACCACTGATAAATTAGAATTAATGTTACGAATAATATTAATTAAATTGTAAAAATATTATATATAAATGTATGTAAAATGAATAGTTTGGTTTTAAATTAGTTATAAATGAATAGCATTACTATTTGAGAATGAATAAATTCATTTTCTAAGAAAACTATTTTTCTATGTACAAACGCAATTTTATCTCAATAAATTTAAAAAATTAATTTTTATTAATGTATTTAATAAAATTTATGTATTATATATTCATTAAATATTTTTTATACACTTCCAATATGTTTTATAGGTATAAGATAAAAATAAATCTAATATTGTTAATAAAAAGATGCATTTTCTAAGACGTAATTTTACCACCTTTAATGGAGAACCCTTTATAAATATTATTTATGAATTATTTATAATTTTTATTTGGAAGAATAAAATTAATTTTTCAATTTAGAATCTCAAAATTAGGATAGGGTCACTTTTTGGTATTTTTATTTGATGTCTCGTTTTTTTATGAATAGTAAAAAATACTAAATTTTAATTCAAAACTGCTTTTTCATCTAATTAATTTGTAATGATAAATTATGTTTTTATTGGTTTTAAAGTTAAAGATCAATTATACATCAATTAATAAAATTTAAATCATATTAATCAACTTTAAAATGAAATTGGATATAAAATCAAAATAAATGTTTGAGCATTTTTACTTTAAAACCCTACTTTGTTGTCCCATATATGAGATTAAATTTAAATTAACTTCTTCCATTTCTGTTATTGGAATATGGAAAAATGGATTCCATATTTGGATAAATAATAATTTCTAATTTATAATAATTTCAATATAGTTATTTACCTAAAATATTACTGAAAGTTATTAAAATTATTAACACTAATTAGGAAGAAATTTAGATTAATAAGGGAATAAACCTTAATCATAAGGGACAAAATAAACTATAAAATAATCCAAAATATATTTTATGGATCTATATCATCCCTATACTACTTTGTATTATATTAGTACCATTATTTGACCCATTTACCATAGGAAAAATGGATGAAATTCCATTTTCAAAAATTTACAGGAATGCCACTCTTCCTCCACTATAAAAAGGCACTCACCCCTCCCACCTATTTACACCTAAAAATAAATTTGTTGTGGCCAAAATATACTAACATAATCTCAAAAAATACATCTATTAATCCTATAATACCCAATTGTTCGATAAATCCATACAAGGAATCGCTTTGGTGCAAACCAAAGGGAGTTATCCAAAGAATAGGTAACATCATACCTCAAACTCCATTATTTTATATTCATTTTCCACCTAAAAAATATTCTATTTTATGATTAATAATAACATACATATAATAAATATAAATATATGTCTTTATTATACAAGTTTTACCTAAAATTACACACACATTCATTTAATGTCTAACAAACAAACCATTCTTGTGTATGGAGAACTACTATCTCACAAAATGATGTTGTTTGGTTTTCCTTTACCACATATCATGGATAGGAATTATTATGTTCAATAATTTTTTATATTATATATATGATATTTATTAAGTCTTAATTCATTTGTAATTATTATACAAAACATACCTATATGATTTAAATTTTGTGTAAATATAATAACTTTGTTTGTAGATGTGTGGACTTCCACCTCCTCAAAGCGATGTGATTCATTCAGAAATTACCTTGAATGTACTAAGTATGAGTTTAGTTAACTTATATGATATGTATGACATAAAAATTATACATTAATTATGTTATAAATATACACATATATTTCAATTTCCCACTTTCCTTCAACACGATAATAAAATGGAAACAATGTTGATGCGTACGTACAACCTACATTAACCTTGAACGATGTATTACATTTCATATATCTATATTTTATACATAATTATAAATATTTATATAATGAATATTTGTGATATATAAATAATGTTATGCATTTTTTAAATAATTAAATCTGGATATAAGTAATGGGATCAAGAATAACAAGTCAAAACATATAAAAACAATAACATGGATATTAACCAAAAAATAACATTAACATGAAATTATTAATAAATGAGTAAGAAAAAGTCATAATAAAATAATGTATAGTATCATATATAATAACATTTTTATTTGGTATATTTAAAACAAACTTATGTTTTTCATAGATGAGGCTTGAATGTGTAGGAAGAAAGTCAATACATTCTCCAATGGTCCGAAGACCACCATTTTTTATTTATTTTTGATAATCAACATTTCAATGGGTGAGGTGAAACTCTTAAAAGGCTTGTATGCATAAGTATTACATGGACCGTAGGCCTTAGAGGAATTCACTTCATGTGCGCTTGAAACATTACATGCAACCTATAATAACTAATTGGAACTGATCCTCCCCAACATCTTAATCGTGAAATCAACTCTCATCCTTCATATGAATATTCGACTAGGATTTCCTATGCATGCACAGGATTGTCCTGATGGAAGGTGTCATACCCTCTCATTATTGCAATCCACGTAGCTTCTACTTTGGTGAATGCTCTTTAATACTCCTCCTTTCTACGCTTTTTCCGTGTAGGTTGGTTGGATTCCATCAACACTTAAGGTAGCACGAAGGCCTTGAGGGGGCCCGAAGGCCATAGTGACCCAAAGGCCTGGGTGGTCCGATGGCCTTAAAGGACTCAGGGACCAAATCAGTGTCCCGAAGGCCCAAACGAGGGAATATTCCTGGCTGATACAGTGCCAAACAGTGCCTACTACAGTACTCGCTACGGTACCTACTACAGTTCTACACAGTTCTTACTACAGTACCTTATACAGTACAGCTACAGCACCTGCTACAATATGGAAATTATCATCCACCAATATTTGATCCCGGGTCTCCTGGATGCACTTAAGGAGTCCTCACAAACTTGGCTGAGACACAAGCACTTTTATCCTCATATTTCTTATATATGGTGTATATAATGCACATAGATGTGTTATATTATTATTATATTTAAAATTATTTATATTTACATATTATTTGATGAAAATTATTTCATAGGGTTTATGTTTCCGAGGATACCAAATTAGTAAGGTAATTGTCTCTTAATCTATCTTCATTGAGACACATGCCTGGTTATGCACCTATATTCTTCTATAAGGTGTATACACTATCCTTTTAACATGTTATATATTTAATATCATTATTTCCATGATATTGTATGCTTCATTTTATGTCATTTTCATAGATGGTGAGTATGATTCAATGTTACTAAGTGGTAAAAGTTTACTAAAACTATCTAATCATTTATTGGGGTTCTTTATGATTATGATTTAATTAATGAATCCTTATGATAAATCATTCATGAACACTCATGAATTATATTATCCTGTATTTAGTTATGATATCTTAAAGTATTAGTACCATTTTTACATTCCTTGATACCTAATATAATTAATAAAGTTTTTTTAAGAAAATCTAAATTTATCTCCCTCTTAAGTAAAAAATCTTTGTTCCTTCAAAAAAAATTCTAAAAATGTTTTCAAAAATGTTTTAATATTATAATATGATATTTAAAATAATTTTTTACACATGTTTTACCTATTGGTTTTTTTAAAAAAAAGTGAATCTTCTTTTCATTTTTTGATTGAAATACTTTTCTAAAAACATTATGATGAAAAAGGAATGTTCAGTGTGAATGGATTTATATGCCTTCATAACTATCCTTCCTTTGAATGTTTAAAAGATTCAATTTTATGAATATAAATTTCACAAAATTCTATAAAATAATTTTGTACGGGATTTTCAATGAAGCATGATTAAGAAATGTTTTTATGTTTAAAAAATGTTTCAATTAATTTTCAAAGATACATTTATATGTTTTCAAATGGTTGTTTTGAATTAAAATTATTTCAATGATTTCAATGTTTCAATTATATATTTTCAACGAAATTTCAAATAAAAACCTTTAAAAAAAATTAAGTAAACTTTTCAAAGAAATGGTTTTAAAAAAATCCAAGCTTCATTTATAAGTTTTCAAAGGAATGGTTTTCAAACTGCTTTCAATATTTTTTATTCATGTAAAAAGGATTTAAAAATGTTTTCATGTTTCAAATATATGTTTTCAAGGAAAATGGTTTTATATATTCCTTTATATGTATTCATGTTTTTTTCAATGAAAATGGGTTTTAAATGGTTTTTTGTTTTAAAAGATCATTTTTTCAAAGAATGAATTATATGTTTCTCAAAAATTGTTTTTAAAATATATTTTAACATTATTTTCCATCTAAGATAAAATACATTGGTGTTAATCAATAATTTTTGAATAAATTTTCCAAAACTTCTATACATATTCTTTCTCTAAATGGTTTATGTTTTTATGGTAGTATGTTTATGAAACTAATTTATATTTCACAGGTTATATGTTTATGAAACCCGTTTCACTTTCAAAAGTTATATGATTATGAAACTCTCTAATTTTCAAAATTGATGATTTAATGAAATGATTATGGAAGCTATATTTTTCCATAAGTGAAGATATGATTATATGTTTATTAAACTAATTTCTTTTCATGGGGTTTTATATGATTATTTATGATTTTTGGGTACATGTATGCATGATTTAATTATGAGATAGATGGGACCTTTATCTCCATCCAAAACATTGGGTAAATATTTATATCTCATGATATAAAGATAGGAAACAAGTAGATGGGATTGATCCAAAATTGGAAACAGGTATATCCTGATCCAAAATGGGAATCAGGTGTTTCCTAATCCACTATGGAAAAATATCAAAACCCAGTCCACTATGTGAAGATAGGGAAACCCCATCCACTGTGGGAATATGGGTAAACTAGATCCACTAGGGGAAGATTGGGAAACACAAACAATTATAAGGAATGTAATTTGAGTAGGGATGATTCAATGTATCAGCTAGTATGTATTGTCCCCATAATGTTCCATCATATGTTTTGGGAAACCATCCATTATTTATAGGGAAGGATATTAAATGTTTTTATATTTTCCAAAATATCTATGTCTTATTCATATGATATGCTCACATAGTTCATTTTATTATTTATATTCTAATCATTATTCTATGTCTCATGTTTTTGATATTTTATATGTAGGGTACGATCTTCAAATGTTATACTCATGTCCTCTCACCATTATGTTTTTGTTATGATTATGTATTTATTTTATTTACCCATACCGAGCATTAGAGATCACCCCTTTCTTAGGATTCCTTTCCCTAGTTTATGAAGAATGATTTTAAGTATAAATACTAAAGTAGAATATATTTTTGGGAAACATTGAATATATTTCAAAACGTTATAAGATTTTGTTCAAAGTTTCCAAATACACTAAATAATTATTGTCCTTTGACATGTAATGTGCTGAATATTAATAAAAAATGATATAATGTTCTTTTTGGTTAAGAATTGGTCACTATAATTTATTAAATTATAGAATTGTGGATTCTCATATTACGAACATCAAAAATCCCCCCCCCCCTCTAGAGATATGTTCCCAAAGATAATGTCTCGGTTCTAAGGAGAGTAAATTCCGACCCAATTCCTTGGGGAGTCTACTGATTGGTATCTTTGATAACGATTTGTTTCTCAGGTGACCTTGGTTCTTCTAATAGATTTCCTATAAGAAGGGAGGTGTGGGGAATATCATTTCACCAGGGACCTAAAATCTCTGGAGATCATCTGATTTCATCCATCGCATGATCACTTCTGTAACAAAACAAGATGTCTTGGAATATTTTTTTGAATTAATTTTTTGTTTTTGATATTTCTCATTTAATGAAACTCTAAACATAGCTTGTGTTATATGAAAGAACTATGTTTGGAATTAGTTTCATGAAAAATAATGTTAATATTTAACTATTCACAACACTTAGATTAGATTTCAACCCATGTAACACAAAGTTTGCCTTTTGTTACATGAAATCCCAATTTTCTTTGATAGCATGTGTTACACTCAAGACCTAGTTTTACCAAACTACAACGTACTATTAATATTATTTCTAAAATATTAATATATTTTTCACTTAGGTATTATGATGTAATTTAAAAAAAATATTATTTATACATGTGATTAAAATAATCCCTTTTTCTATAAATTAATGTAATAATGATTTAAAAATAAAGAAACTCATTTTCTAAGAAAACTAATTTTCTATGTACAAAAACCTTTTTATCTCAAAAAATTAATCAAATTATTTTTGAATATTTTTTAAATATATTAGATAAAATATTTTTACACTCAACCAATATATTTTATAATCATAATATAATAATAAATCCAATTTTATGACTAAAAGGATTTATGTTTTTTCTAGAAGTTAATTTTACCACCTTTTAATAGAAAACCCATTTTAAATCTATTTTTTGAATATTTTTAATTTATATTTGAAAAAATAAACATAATTTTTTAATTTGTGATATTAAAATTATATTAGTGTTATATTTTTTTATTTTTCTATGAAGTTTCATTTTTTGATAAATAATGAAAAATATATAATTTTAGTTCAAAACTTCTTTTTCATCTAATTTATTTATAAGGATAGATTATGTTTTCATTGGTTTAAATGTTTAATTAGATCAGTTATAAATCAATTGATCCAATTTATATCATTTATGTATATTTCAATTTGAAATCTTATATGAAAACTTACCAAACTTTTGAACATTTTGACTTTAAAAACTCATTGTGTCGTACAGTCTGTGGGATTAAATATAAAATATTGTTCAGACACTTATGTTATTTGAATTTTGAAAAACTGAATATGTATTTGGGATATTAAAAATTTATAATCTCTAAAAATTTAAACATATATTTTGATAAATAAATATTTGTGAAAGTGATTAAAATTAATTGCAATGATGTAGAGAAAAAATAGCTTAATAAGGGACTAAACATTACACATTAGGGCCACATTGACCTAGAAACATGTCCAAAATAGATTTAATAGGCATATTTTGAACCTATATTAAATTCTATATAATTTTTTTCATTATTAGAGCCACTTTTCATAGCAAAAACATGGGTATAATCCCCTTCTCAAAAATATACAAGAAGTCCACTCCTCCTCCACTATAAAAATTCTCTCACCCCTACCACTTATTCACACCACTAAATGAATTTGGATCACCCAAAATATTATTAAATAAGCTCCCAAAATATATAAACTCATCCTATAAGACTCATTTCAGGTAAAAATGGGTCAAATGAATTATTTGGTGAAAACCAAAAGGAGTTACCCAAAAAAGTTGCAACCTTCTTCAATGATCACCTTAGTTTTATTTCATTCACCACTCCTTCAATTATCTATATCCCATGGTAATATTATAACAATATTATAATAAATACACTAATGTTTTTTAATTCTAAGATTTTTACCTTCACCTTTATACAATTGAATCTAATAGGTAATGAGTATACCCTACTTTTGTACGATGAACTACAACCTTATGAAATGATGTTATTAGTTTTTTCCATTACCACCTATCACGATTTATAATTATGATGGAAAATCTATATTAAATTATATATATTATATTTATCAGTTATTTATGATTATTTATTTATTATATAAAATATACCTTTATTATTTTCATTTTTTGTAAATACGATAGCTTCATTTATGGAAGTATGGACTACAGCCTCCACAAAGTGATGCGATTCGTTCAAACATTACACGGAATGTATTATGGATGGGTATAGTAAACCTATATGATATATATAACATAATAATTTTACTATAATGATATTATATATATACATATATTTCATTTACTTTATTTCTTTCAATAAGATGGTAAAATGGAAATAATGTTCATGTGTAAGTACGTCCTACCATCTCATTAAATAGTGTATTTCGTTAAATATTTTTTATCATTAATAGATTAATATAAATATATATATATATTATAAATATATACGATATTTATATCATTTTATACATTATGTATATCCTTATAAAACTATAAGCACATAAAATATAAAATAAACAAAACACAAGATAATAACAAAACAATTATTATCCAAAACGTAACATTAACATTGAGTTGTTAATAAACAGGTAACATAATGTCATAATAAAAAATATATGGTATTATATATAAAAATATGGTTCTTTGGTAGATTTATATTAGACTTATATATATTGTATAGGATTTCTGAATGTGTATGAATACATTCAAATCTTAAGTTAAGGGAATTTTCTCTCACTTTTTATTTTCCTGAGATACATACCTTATTCACTAATCATTTTTTATGTTCGGTATATATACTATAAATTGATGTATTTTATGATTCTTATACTTAAATATGTTTTTACATACATATCAATTTTATTATAGTTTCTTCATGGGGATTATGATTCAAAAGTTTCCTAATCGGTAATGTAATTTTGTCTCAATTTTCCATCTTTGAGACACAAGCCATGTTAAGCACCTTTATTTTTGTATGAGGTGTATATACTTCCTTTGACATGTTATATAATAAATATCAGTATTTTCATGATATTTTAATCTTAATTTTATTTTATTTTTTTCCATTGTATTGTGATTCAATTTTACCAAGGTGGTAATTGTTTTTCGATACAATCTCATCATTTATCGAGATTGTTTATGATTGTTCTTCCATTGATGAAATATTATGATCCATATATCACGAAAACACAAGAATTCTATTAACCTTTGGTTAATCATGGTATATCCAAGTAAACATACCATTTTCCACACTTTTTTTACATAAAATAATTAAAGAAATGTTTTTATGAAAAATCCAATTTTCTCTCTCCTTTTGATCGTATATCTATATTCTTTCAAAACCGTGTTTCCTAAAAAACATTACAAGTATATTTTTCTATTATCCCATTATTTTTAAGGAAATGTTTACCTTTATAATACATTTTTACTAAATATTTTTTAAATGAATCTTCTTGTCATTTTCTGATCAATACACTTTTCTAAGCTTTTAAGGTGAAAAATGAATGTACGACATATACGAATTTACCTTTAGTTATGACCGTTATTTCTGTGATTCTTCCTCTATGAGTTTATAGTGTTATTTTTTTTAAAGAATATTTATTCACTAATATTATAGAAATTATTTTATTAAAAACTATTTTTTAAAACTATTTTATGTTTAAAAAGTTTCTAAAATGATTTTCAAGGCTTCCTTTATATGTTTTCAAAAGGTTATATTGAAAGAAAAGGATTTAAATGATTTAAAATATTATTTTATAAATATGAATGTATTTTCATAGAAATAGTATTGAATTTTTTTTCAATGTTTCTAAATAATATTTAAAGGTGTTTTCAATGAAAAAGTTTTTCAATATGTTTTCAAGCTTATTTTATATGTTTTCAAGGAATAAAGTTTTCAAAATGTTTTCACGATTCTTTTTTTTCAATGAAAAAAGGTTTTCTATATTCCATAAAAGGTATTCAAGATTATTTTCAATGAAAATGTTTTTCAAAACATTTATAAAAATTAATTTTCAAAGCAGAATATATATTTTTTTTGATAGATGTTTTTAAAAAGTGTTTAAAAATTATTTTACATCAAAGATAACATATAATGATGTTTATCAACCCTTTATAGAGATAGTTTCCAAAGTTTCAATTGATATTCTCTCTCTGAATGGTTTTGTTTTGATGGAATAATGTTTTGGACATCCATTTCTCATCTATGGGATATATTCTATTCAAACCATCTTCATTTCATAGGATATTATTTAATAAAATGATTATGAAACCTGTATATTTTATAAATTTAATGATATGATGAAATCTTTATGATACCCATTTCATTTCACGGGTAATTAAATGATGTTTTCAAAACCCATATACTTTTAGGGGGCATGATATGATGCAAGTTTTAGTATCTTGTGGCTCATATATGTATGATTTTATTGTACGATGGGTGGGAAATATATCTCCCCCCAATAAATTGGGTATATATTTATATCTTATTAGGTAATGATGGGATTCATGTTGACAATCTTAATACACTATGGGATGATGGGTAATCTGATCGACTATGGGAAGATGGGAAAACCCAATCCACTATGGGAAGATGGGAAAACTAAATCCCTTAAAAGTAAGGGAATTTGAATGGAGATGGTGGTGTTTCCTACCTAGTAGGTATAGTCCCTAAAATGTTACTAGAATAGTTCTAGAAATTCTTCTTGACATATAGGGAATGATGTTTCATGTTTATGTGTATGCCCCAATTTTATATCTTACTCTTATGTTATGCTTTAATAGATTATGGTCTTGATTACATTATGATTCATGCCTTATGAAATTATAATATTTAGGAAATGATTCAAGTTTATGGTATTTTATAATTATAGAATTATCTTATATTTTTATGATCATGTTCTCATACCATTACTCTCATTTTTATACATACATATCTCACTTTTTTACCCTTACTAAGCATTTGAGCTCACCTTGTTTTATGTTTCCTTCCTAATGTTTTAAAGATATATTTTATGTATGATGTGTATAATAAGGTTTCTTATCATGGAAAACCTAGTGGGAGATAATGTATCTCACTCATGTACCATCAATTATGTTCCCATGTTTCCAAAAGAAATAATCTAATACAATATTTGGGTGTATGTTTCTGTAATTTATTAATTATTCTGTAGAAATGATTTCATTATTATGTACATTAATCTTGTTTCATTATATTTGGTATCCTAGAAAAGGATTATTCAACCTTTGGAATTTAGGGTGAGAAAAACGTAAATGGGACCCCTTTCGGTATTTCAAAGGATATTTCTAGTGATGCCTCTAAGGATAAGTCTAATTATGAGTTAAAGTATAAGAAAATGTTTTAGAATTTTGGTAAAAGATGGAGCGAGTGGTTTATTTGGAATAAATACATTTCATGGTAATACAAGTGGATATGGCCCTGCAATAGTTGTACCTAGGTGTAACAACTCAAAAATGGTGAGTTCAGCCTGACTTGAGAATAACCAGATATATGATATTGGGCCTTCATGTACACCTCGATTGACCTTCCTGGGGGATAGGATTTGTGAATTAAAAAACTCATTATGAACCATCATGAATGATTTAAATAGAATATGGTAATTAATAACATTGGATACACCTAAGGTGATATATATTAAAGAAGTAGGTTTCATTATTTATATATATTATAAGTAATTGTTCATTATTATGTGGTTTTATACTATGATGAGTGTTTCTCACTATATTAATTCTGGTTTTATTCAATATTAGGAACTAGAAGGAATTGGTTTAACATTTAATTATTCGAATTTTTAAAGTATGGTTATGAAGAAAATCCATTTTCTAAGTGGAAATATTAGGAAAAGAATCAATAATGTCCAGGATTATTGGTTATACTGCTAAATATAAAGACACCAAAAATGAAATGTAAAAGGTATGTGATGTTCTTATAGTATTATTTGAATTAAAAGTAATATTAATGATTAGATTGAGGTTGAGTAACAATAATAAATGATTCATATTTCATATTCTAGGACAAGGGGTATTAAAGAATGAAATGATAAAGACTAGGTATTGGTTTAAGAATAAATTACGATGATTGAAGTGTATATGTTTTGGAATTCAAATATTATGTGATATAAATTATAAAATATATAAGAATTATGAATATATGTTTTTCATTATGTAATGAAAAATATATATTTAATGGTTATGAAGAATTATAAAATTTATTTAAAGGAAACATGATATTTTGAAATAAGGAAAGGTAACCCTTAATATGTTCAAAATGTTGAGACGATTTTTTAGCTAGTATAAAGAGATGATTTATTTGGATAAAGTAAATTGGATATTATTTATGTCCTCAGAACTGAAAAATGGTTTGTTGGAAAAGTGTTCTATGTTATCATGGATGAAATTTACAACTTCTTGGATTTATAGAATATATCTAGTAATCTTCAGAATAAGGATGCATACATGTTTTCTAAATGGATTTTAGTAATTCAGGTTATAAAATATTTCATAAAAATATATGACGAGGGTTTTCAAATGTTTGTAATGTGGAAAAATGGGTAATTTATTATATATGGGGGTTAAATATAAATCCAATTTTGTAAATTTCTCTCAAAATTTTCAGATTTTCATCTTTTGAAAGGGTTATAAGTTTCACCATTTATTGAAATTTTATGTTAAACTTTGGATGAATTTTGTGACATTAATGTATTATCTCATCACATGAGGATTTATTCATATTGGATAACACATTATAATAACATTTTGTTTATGATAAATGATGAAATATGGGACATCTTTGAATGGATCTCATAATCTATTAGTTCTTCATGAATGAGAAATTATCCTTCATTTTTAGATAAATAGGTTAAGTGGATGTTGATCAAGGAAAAATAGGGGGTGAGGTTATCCTAAAATCATTAATGTATATCTTTTCATGAACATTATTCAACTTTAGGAAAATGATCTAGAAAAAAATGTTGTCTTAGTAACTAATTTTTTGTTGAACTAATGGATATTTAATTCAGTAATGATTCCAGATTTTGTGTCCCTCAATTTTCCATTTACCATTCAAATGATTATGATTTTATACCTTAATCCCTTCCTTTAAATATTTACCTTTTCCCTTTAAGTCCATATTTTCACTTTCCACTAATGTTCCCTTATGTGGAAACCTAGTTATGAGTTACTTTCTGTAACCATCATGTTTCCAACATTCCCCTTTTTATGAATGTTTAAGTATTAATTTTTAAAATGTGTGTTTATATGAATAGAAATTTCTGGTATTAAACCTTTAATAACCCAAATGAATATTGGGGTTGGGGATTCCTTTTAATATGGGTATAATGTAACAACTTGATATGTGGTGGAATATTTTGTTTCAAATAAATTTAATCATTTCGATGTTTTTCATTTCACACAACAATATATATAGGTTGAGTCATATGAAAGAACTATTTTTAGATTTAATTTCATGAAACAGAGAATTAATATTGTACTAAATGTAAAACATAGATTAGATTGAGGTACACGCAACATATTTTTTGTCTATGGTTACAATCAATGTCAATTTTATTTGAAAGCCTATGTTACACGCAAAACCTTATTTTACAATACATAAAAGATAATTTTAATATTATTGTTAAAATGTTATTATAGTTTTCACCTAGATATTATCATGGATGTTATGAATAAAATACGATTTAAACAGGTGAATAAAATTAACCCTATTATCAAGAAATGTAAGTAAGAACTATTTGAAAATAAAAATAACATATTTATAAGAAAACTAATTTTGTATGTACAAACACCATTTATATAAATAAATTAAAAATATATTGTTAAGTGTTTTTTGTATATTAAATCAAATATTTTTAAATTCATCCAAAATATATTATAGGCATAAAATAATAATAAATCCAATAGTATGAATAAAAATATGTATTATTTCCAGAAGGTAATTTTAAAACCATTTAATGGAAACCCCATTTTAAATTTGATTTTTGACACTATAATAAATTTTATTTGACAAAATAAACATTATTTTGAAATAAGAACATTGAAATTATTTTAGGGAGTTTTTTTTGTTATTTTTCTATAATGTTTCATTTTTTGATAATTAGTGAATAGTAATGAATTTTAAATCAAAACTATTTTTTCATATAATTTATCTATTGGGATATATTTTATTTTTTATTTTTTTTAAAGTTTAATTATATCACTTTTACATCGAATAATCCAATTTAGATCATTTTAATCTATTTCACTTTGATGTTGTATATAAAAATTACCATACTTTTGAACATTTTTACCTTAAAAACCCATTATGTCGTACCGTCTGTGGGATTAAATTTATATTAATTTATTAAACTTATGTGATTGTAATTTGGAAAAATATATACTATATTTTTTATTATAATAAATTATATTTTATAATTTATAATAATATGAACTTATTTTTTAAAAATAGTTTTATTTAATGTGATTAAAATTAATTACTGTGATTAAAAGAAAAAATTGCTTAATAATAGACTAAATCATACACTTAAGGGCCAAAATCACCTAATTTTTTTTTAAATAATTCTATTTAGTGTCTATATATATATATCCCATCATCCATTGGATCTAATTGTGTTCATTATTGGATCCTCTTTTCATAAGAAAATCGTGAGTAGAATTCCCTTTTTAAATATTTACAAAATTGACACTTTTCCACTATAAAAGGCACTCAACCCTACTACTTAATCACACCTCTCAATCCATTTGGATAATCCAAAAACTGCTCATATAATCTGATAAAATACCTCCCCTCATCCTAGAATTATTACTTTGGGAATAAAGGGATACAATGAAGTCCTTTGTTGAAAACCAAAAGGAGTTACCCCAAAAAGAGGTAATATGATTCAACGATCACCTTAGTCTTATTTCATTCTCCACCCCTTAAATTACCCATTTTACATTCTCATATAATAAAAATAGTATCATAAATATACTGATAATTTGTTTTGATAAGTTTTATAACATCACTTACACACACTTACAACTAATGTGTAACGAACTTACGATTATTATATACGGCGAACTACCACCACATGAAATGATGTTGTTCATTTTTAATTTACCAAATCTCGTGGTTGGAAATTATGATTGGGGATCTATTTTTATATGATATATATGATATTTATAATGCCTCTATTTTTCTTTCATTATTATATAAAACATACCTTCATTCATTCCATTTTGTGTAAGTATCATAACATTGTTTGTGAAATTTTGGACTATCGCCTCTCCAAAGGGATGTGATTTTCTCCCACATTACATAGAATGTATTAAGGAGGGGTTTAGTAAAAGTATATGATATATATTCTGTCCTGACCCGTCCCCCGGGGCCCGTTCCGTCACTACCCCAAGCCCGCCTTCCATAGGCTAGGGGCTGGCGACTAGCACCGAAGGTGTATTCCCTTAAACTAGGAAGGCATTGTCTTTATAACCTGTAACACACACAACCAATCACACAAAAAGATACTAACTCAAGTAAACTGAATAGTAAATAGAGTGATTACATTATGTAAAAGGGTCTAAAATACAAGCCCAACATGAAAGTAAAAGTAACTGGAAGTACAAGTAATACTAGAACCGCTACAGTGATCACCCGCCAAGGATCCTACCTAAAGGGTAGGTACATCTCTCGAACGATCATCTCTATGGTATGCCTCATCTGAGGTCCACCTTTGAGCTACCTCCAGTCCTGGTAATCTCATCCTCTGTCAGCGATGTCCGTCATCTGTAGCAAACATAGTGAGGTGCGGGCATAACCTGTTCAGGGGTGAGTATAACGATACACAGTTGGGACCCCAAGACCATCAAGGTTTCACAAAATCATCAAAGGATTAACCACAATGTATGAAATCAACTAATAGACCAACATTGGTATATGGCCATACATATACCTATGTTATCAGGTATTCCCATCTCAATCATGAGGAATCACAGAGTCCAAATCAAAAGCCCAATGCTCAACTTTTCCACAAAGGAAGTAATACCCTAAAGGCAAGTACCACAGAGGTACGCCAGACAGAAGAATACCACCAAGGTATTACCACAATGGCAATTAACACACAGTTACAGACCTAGCTCACACCAGGTATAACTTATGTACAGTAGTTGAGATGATTATATGTAACTACTGAATCATCTTACTCTGTTAAGAGGTAGACCCACACAGGATCGCTCGGTGATGACCCGCATAGGATCACTCAGTGCTGACCCACACAGCATCACTTGGTGATGACCCACACAGGATCTCTATGTTCTGACCCACACAAGATCGCATGGTGCTAACCTACATAGGATCTCTAGGTGATAACCCATGCAGGATCGTTCAGTGCAAACCCACACATGATTTCTCTTCATTCTTCACGTCACAGCCAGCTACAGGGTTCCTGCACTTCGCTCTCTTGTCTCTGGTAGGGTCTGCTCCACTATCCACTGGTCTATACTACAACAACCACTAAGTCTCAATAATAATTATCCCAAAGGACCACCACATCATAGGGGTCTCAACGCAACAGACGGTGCATCAATCAAATGCATGGTCTATGAGTTATTAGCCTTTTAGTCTCAAGGGCCTGGTTGGATTTGTGCTCGATCCAACCCGACCATTCCCCATCTTTATCCAAATC
This sequence comes from Viscum album, assembly GCA_963277665.1. Classification (NCBI taxonomy): domain Eukaryota; kingdom Viridiplantae; phylum Streptophyta; class Magnoliopsida; order Santalales; family Viscaceae; genus Viscum; species Viscum album. The sequence continues at coordinate 618,151,967 of OY728150.1, read as the reverse complement.
CTCTTTGGGGTATACCAAAGGGATCGTCTCGCTCCAAGGTTCCCGGTACCGCAAATAGTTCGTCAAACGGATGTCAGGTGCCAAAAATATTGCCAAAGATGCGTAAATGTGTCAAAGTGGGTCTGGGTGTGGTCCGACCCGGTCGGACCAACCCGACCAGACCCGCTGGGTATGGCCCAGCCTGCACTGGGCGGCCCGGCATGGGCAATGGACCACGAGGTGAAGGAGGTCGTGGAGTCCGTGAGCAACACAAGGTCGTGAGACCGCGAGGGCGGCGCGAGGACCACAGAAGGCCGTGGGTGGCGCGATGCTCTGGGGCAGCTCGGAGGGCTGCATACAACATGGTTAGTAAACGGGATGGTGCGGCTAGGCCACGGGGCGGAACGGAAAGCCGCAGGGAGACGCTGTGAGGTCGCGGGTGGCAGAGCGCCATGGGGTGCGGAGGCCGCGGGCGGTGGAGCGTCGTGGGGCGCGGAGGCTACGGGCAGCAGCGCCAACCGCTGATGGCGGAGCCGCGGGCCGGAATCGTTTCCTTTATCGCCATCTTCGCGGTTCTTGAGTTCCACCAGTGCCAACTACCGACACCGGTCACCACCTTCTTCCATTGCGAAGAACACACCAAATAAGCAAAACGATGGAGGGGTTGGGCCATGATTGTTTGGCCTACACCCTCAGCATTAGAGATGTTTCAAGTGACTCAACAAAATCAGGAGTCATGAATGACAAACTATACAATTTAATACGAATCGTGGATCATCTCATTTTGGTTGATCCACATTTTCCATGCTTTCCAATAATGACAGAATTAATTGATGGAATTCAAGAATTCAATGGTAACCCCTACCTCATTTGATTTGTTGACAAAGGTCACGACGAAGGACACGACGTTGTTGGGGATAGATGGACGTCGGTGACGTCAGCGTTCCCTTAATCGTCAGTTCGTTTAGGTTGAAGACGTTCCTTTTCAAATAATGTCCCATGGAAGAATTCAAAGTAGAAGTCGGCGTTCTTCATTGGCATTCTTCGTTGGAGATCTTTTCTCCCAAGGCTCCATCCTCCCAATCCCACCAAAATGAACAGATAACTAAAATAATAGATTATGCTATCTATTATGTTGTTTTCATAAATTCAAATTAGCTTAATTAATTATGTTCCTGGTTGGCTTAATTAATTAAGGGGAGGGTTGGCACAATTAAGTGGTGGAGCTGAAGAGGTTACTCACACTAAAGAGGGGAGTTCAAGAGGTTTAAGTCTCGGGTGGTCCCCACTATCATAACCCACATGGGAGGTTAGGCTTGGGTTGTCCCTCCACCATAACCTCTATTGAGAGGTTTTAGTTCAGGTGGTCCCCACCTCACAACATCCACATGGGAGATCCTAACAAAAAATAAAATAAAATGTTACACAACTTTTATTTTATTTTATTCATTCACGAAAAAACCAAAAATTATCTTTCATTCTCGACCAAATACTATCTAAGCGAAAGTCTCCTTAAGAGAAAATCGGCACTGCAAGTTCAACGGTACCATCTGATTTCTATTCCGAGCACCGATTAAAAAGTTTGAAAACCATGCACGTTAGTTTACTGAATGTACCCAAAAAAATTTCAGAAATTTATTCCGGGCTCTCCGATCCTCGGAATCATGCACCGTCAATTTTTGTGGACGCATAAAATTCCCATTTAATTAAAAAAATAATTTTACATGGAAATTACAAGTTTTAACATTCTCCCAACCTCAGGACATTACATCCCCGTAATCCAAAACTCAAACTAAGAGAACAAGTGGGGGTACTGAGAAGACATCTGAGCCTCCAGCTGCCATGCTCCCTCCTAGAGGTTCCCATGCTGCTAGCAAACGCGCACCAGAGGAATCTTCCGTCCAAGAAAGACCTGCTCCTGCCAATCCTCAATCTCTACTCGAACCGCTATAAAAGTCACCCCATTGTTGACGTCCAGATCGCCATGGTCAATGATGATAGAAGGGTCGTGCACGTATCTCCTTAGCTGGGATACGTGGAAGACGTCATGAACTTGGTGCAAGAGAGGTGGAAGAGCTAAGTTTTAAGCCACCTCACCAACCCTAATAAAGACATGGAATGGTCCGATGAACCTCAGAGATAACTTGCCACCTTGGCCAAATCTTCATAAACCTCGTTAGGGTGGGAACTGTAGAAAGACGTGGTTGCCAACCTCGAACTCCATAGGTATCTGTCTCCTATCATCATATGACTTCTGCCTGCTCCGTGCAGTCTTTATCCACTCTTGGATGATCTACACCTTCACTGTGGTAGCCTGTACCATTTTTAGTTTTCATGGTGCTCACTCCCTTGGGTCAGTCCCGCACAATGGTGATCTGCAAGGTCACCCATACAACGCCTCAAACGGTGCCATCCCCATGGTGGAGTGATAGATGTTGTTTTATGAAAACTCCACCAAAGGCAAGTGATACCCCCAGCTGCGACCAAAGTCGAGGAAACAATCACGTAGCATGTCCTCGAGGTTTTGAATGGTCTACTCAGTACGACCATCAGTCTGAGTATGGAAGGCAATTCACAAATGATGTTGTGTCCCAAAATCCTCCTACAACCCCTTCCATAGTCGGGAAGTAAAATGTTTATCACGATCGGAGACAATCGTCGAGGTTACTCCATGTTTCCGCATAATCTATTTCACATAGAGGCGTCTGAAGCTCTCTAATTTTCTCTGCTCTTTGATAGTAGGAACTGGGCTGACATGATGAGTCGGTTGACGATCACCCAAATTGAGTAATGACCCCAAGATTTAAATGGATGTCCTTTCATAAAGTCGATGGATATTCCATCCCACTACCACTCTAGGACCACTAATGGGTGAACCAATCCTTTTGGTACTTGATGCTCCGCATTCACTTGCTGCCAAGTGAGGAACCAAGGGACAAACTCTGAAACTTATTTCTTCATTCCCTGCCACCAGTGCTATCGTCAGAGATCCTGGTACATCTTCACCACTCTTGGATATACCTCTAGAGAGGATGTGTGGAACTCCCTCATCACTTCCTCTCAAAGCGACACTGGTACTATGGTACATCCTCTGAAAGGATGACTTGCTCCCCACCTTAATAAAATCTATCAAGTGCCTGTCCTATGGATATTTGAGCACGTCGAGCCTCACAGTCAGTGATACCATGATGTGCCTCCCTGACACACTGAAGAAGTGGGGGAGTTACTATAGGATACTTAAGGAAAGATGCTCCTTTCTAATCCAAAAAAGATATATCCAAAGCATCTACTTGCTCTATCTCCTTGCCTAGAAGCTATATACCATATCTTTAGTTGAGTGCATCTGCTACTACATTCCCCTTACCTGGAGTATAGACTATCTCGAAGTCATAGTCCTAGAGGAACTCAAGCCAACATTGTTGTATCAGGTTCAGGTCCTTCTGAGAGAAGATATACCTGAGACTCTTGTGAACAGAGTACACTGTAATGCTTTCGCCCATCAGATAGTGTCTCCACATCATCAAGGTGAAGACCACTGCTGCTAACTTCAGGTAATGGGTAGCGTAGTTCTGCTCATGTTGTCTCAACAGTCAAGAACCATGGGAAATAATTTCTCGCTCCTACATCAGAACTCAGCTGAGCCCAGTCCCTGATGTTTCGTAGTGAACTATGTACCCTACGCCTTCCTCTAGAAGCCTCAATTTGGGGGCACTTGTCATCCCCTACCTTAGCATTTGAAAACATTGCTGGAATCTCTCTGACCACACGAAGGTTTTCCCCTTCTTCGTCAACACTGATAGAGGTGCTTCAACTCTGGTGAAATCTGTCACAAATCTCTGATAGTACCCAACTAGTCCCTGGAAACTCTGTATATCCGTCACACTCATGGGTGGATCCCAAGCTAGTACCACCTCAATCTTCTCTGGATCCACTATAACTCCAGCATCCGGTATGACATGTCCCAGAATGTGAACCTCTCAGATCTAGAACTGGAACTTCAAAATCTTACTATAAAGCTGGTACTCTCGGAGTGTGTCTAGTACTACCCAAAAATGATAAGTATGATCCTCCTTAGTAGTCAAGTAGATCAGAATGTCGTTGATAAAGACTACCACAAAGCGATCAATGAATGGATGAAAGATCATGTTCATGAGTCCCATGAACACGGATGGAGCATTGTTCATGCCGAATAGAATAACCAAGAACTCGTAATGGTCGAACTGACATCTAAAAGCCGTCTTCTGCACATCCTCATCTCGTACTCTGAGGTGGTGATATCCTAATATGAGTTTTATCTTCATGAACTATCATGTTACCTTTAGCTGATCAAATAGGTCTTCAGTCCTCAGAAATGGGTACTTGTTCTTCCTAGTCACCTAGTTCAGGCGCCGATAGTGGGCACAATGTCTCAAGCTCCCATCCACCTTCTTAGTGAAAAAAATTGGGGCTACCCAAGGAGAAACACTGGTCTGAATGAACCCTTTCCCATGTACTTCATCTTGCTATACTCGCAGCTCATGAAGCTTCATGAGAGCCATCTGATATGCTGAAGTGGATATCGGTGTCGTCTTGGGGTACAAGTCAATTAAAAGTCCACATATCTATGAGGTTGTAGACCTGAAACATCCTCAGGGAAGACATCTTCATACTAGTCCACCATGACGGGATGACTCAGACTCTCCATATCAACCGCTCTGAGGATAAGGCTAGCCAACTGATGATTGATCAGCTACACCCTCCTCCGGGTAATTCCATCCTGTGGTGCAAAGGATCCCTTCTCCCCGATGAAGGAAAACTTGGTCGCATCCATGCGGACACACCACACATTGCGCCTAATACACTCAATTTGAGCATGGACTGTAGATAACCATTCCATACCCAAGATGACATCGTAAGGCCTCGACGCCACTACTAGGAGATCTCAGCCGAAGCTCTATCCTCCTAGAGTAAGCTCGCACTACCTGCACCAATGCGTATTCGTTGAATCCGCTCGCGTAGGAGTATCTGGCTGTAAGGTTCGAGCCAACGGATCTTCGAAATCTCTGAGATCCGAACAAGGGAAGTGGTTATAAAAGAATGACTGAAACCCCAGTCTATAAGTACTACAGCTATGGTGGAGTAGACACAGATCGTACCTCCTATCATCCCCAGATCACCGTGCTAATAGGCCTTAACTACCTGGATCTAAGCTCGCACTAATCCTCTTGAACCTTGTAGATGGGCTGGACCACATGGTGGTGGTGGCGGTAAAATCTCGAATCGTCACCCACTGCCAGCTGCATGGCCAGCACCTCTACTACGTCCGCCTACTCCTTGCAGATATCTTCAGTTGAATCTCTTTTTCTGCCTGGGTTGTACTTTGACCATCTTCTGATCATCCGTACGGCGGGTCGGACAGTCACGAGCCATGTGACCCTGCCCGCCGCATGCATAACTCTACCAACTCCTGGAATGACTGTCTCATCCTTGAGAACTCCACACAAGCGATCCAAATTCCTGCGGTCATCCACCTGTAGGTCTGGTCCTCTTGGACCTCTAAGTCATATGTCTACTGCCTTCTATAGAAGACTCCTCTACGTGGTGATAGTTAGTGGGTCTCACTGCTGGTGACTTCTCATCAAGGAAACTCTACAGTTGGAGGGCTCTCTCTAAAACCCCCATCTACGTCAGGATGTTAAGTGAGATCATCGAAGCCCTGATCTCCCGCCTGAGTCCCTGTTCGAAGGTCCGGGACTTGAAGAATGGTTCCCATACCATATATGTGGAGTAGAATAATAGGTTAGTGAAACTTGTTAAGTACTAATCCAAAGTCATGCTGTCTTTCTGTAGATGAAGAAGATCTTGAATGCGCACTGCACAAAGAGTCCTTGGGACAAACTCTTCCCAAAACAGGCTCTTGAAGTCTGCCCAGAGAAGCGTCACCTCATCGTGAACCTAGAGCATCAAGCTTCACTATCTTCTTGCTGCTTCTTGTAGAAGACCGGCGGAAAGGATCACCATGAGATCGGCTAGTGTCCCTACCAGTCGAAAGACTCTCACCACAGCCTCTAACCAATCCTCAGCCGCCTATGGGTCTATATCTCACCTGAACCTATGTGGCCTCTGGCGATGGAACTCGTGAAACGTGCTCAAGTAGCGTGCACCCTCTACTACTATGGATAGTGAAATCGGTGGCCCAATGGGTAATGGTACCGCTGGTGCCTCCACTGGTGCCTCTACTATTAGAGAGCCCTGCACCGAGGCCTCGTCACTCAGTGGGATATCGGTGCGTACAACTCTTGGAACCCTAACTGGCTATCTTCGTGGAGGCATCCTGAAATGAAACAAGGGCTCCTCATTAAAAATCTATACCTCATGAGCGGGCTCAAAGAGATCACAAAGAAAAATCTTCAAAGCACACATGCAATCAGTGTTTTCATGCATTGAGTCGGAAATCAGAATCCAGGGTCCTGGTGTATGGATACGTCGGCCACCGCACCAACACTGGTTTAACTAAACTGATAACCACACTCAATACAATTAACACTATTGTCGTTAAAAAGATAAGAGTCCTATGTTATATGGTATAACTGACCCCTCTGATACCAATTTGTCACGACCCGTCCCCCAAAGCCCGTGTCGTGACTACCCCAAGCCCGGCTTCCATATGCCAGGGGCTGGCGACTAGCACCGACAGTGTATGCCCTAAAACTAGGAAGGCATTTCCTTTATAACCATTAACACAAAAAACCAAGAACACAGTAAGATACAAAATAAAGTAAACTAAATCATTAACAGAGTGAGTACAACAAGTAAAAGGGGCCAGAATACAAGCCCAAGGGCAAAGTACATGAAACTGGAAGTACAAGTAATACTAGAACAGTTCCTGCGATCACCCACCAAGGATCCTACCTGAAGGGTAGATAGAGCTCTCCAATGATCGTCTCTGCTGTATGCATCATCTAAGGTCCACCTCCGAGCTACCTCCAGTCCTAGTACTCTCATCCTCCTTCAGCGTTGTCCGTCATCGGCACCAAACAAAATGAGGTTCATGCATAACCCGTGTAGGGGTGAGTATAAAGATACTCAGTAGGTACCCAGATACCCTCAAGGTCTCACAAAATTGACAAAGGATAAACCAAAAGGTATGAAATCAACTGACAACCCAACTTAGGAATATGCCCATACATATACCTAAGTTATCAAGTATACCCATCTCAATCATGAGGAATCACAGAGTCCAACTCAAAAGCCCAAATATCAACTGTTCCACAATGAACGTAATAACATGAAGGCAAATACCACATAGTTATGCCACACAGAAGAATACCACCAAGGTATTACCACAAAGGAATGTACCACACAAGTACATACTCAGCTCAAACCAAGTATAACTTAAGTATAGTAGTAGAGGTGATTAGATTTAAATACTGAATCCTCTTACTCTGTTAATAGGCAGACCCAAACAGGATCACTTGGTGCTGACCCACACAGGATTGCTTTGTGCTTACCCACACAAGATCGCTAGGTGCTGACCCACACAGGATTACTATGTGCTGACCCACACATGATCCCAAGGTGCTGACCCACATAGGATCGCTAGGTGCTGACCCACACATGATTGCTCGGTGCTGAACCACATAGGATAGCTCTTCATTCATCACGTCACAACTAGCTACAGGGTTCCCGCACTATGCTCTCTTGTCTCCGTGAGGGTCCGTTCCAAAAGCCAGTGGATGATACTCCAACGGCCACAAATTCCCACAAATAAGTATCCCAAAGGACAACCAGGTCGTAGGGGTCTCATTGAAACAGACAGTGCGTCAATCGGACACCCGACCTGAGAGTTATTAGCATTTTAGTCCCGAGGGCCCAGTTGGATTCGGGCTCGATCCAACTTGATCATTCCCCAACATTATCCAAATATTTAGTGGGGTATACCAAAGGGGTCGTCTAACTCCAAGGTTCCCGGTGCCATAAATGGTTCGTCAAATGGATTCCTGGTTCCAATGATATGGTTGAAGATGCGTAAATGGGTCGAAGTGGGTCTGGGTCCAGTCCGACCCAGTCTGGGCTGACCTGGTCCAAACCGCTGGGTCCGGCCCAAACTGCACTCGGCAGACCGGTCTGCTGGGTGGCCCAACCCACACCGGGCGGCCAGACCTAGGCAACGGCCCACAGGGTGGCAGAGGCCGCGAAGGCTATGAGCGGCATGGGGCCGCGAGTCCACGAGGACTGCGCGGGGGGCCGTGGAAGGCCGCAAGGTGGCTCGAAGGGCCGCAGGGTAGCGTGGCGAGGCAACAGGTGGCAGAGTGTCGTGGGGCACGAAGTCCGTGTGCGACGGCGGCCGTGGGGCGGCCCCATTACCTTCTTCCCCTTCGTCTGCTTCATCACGGTTCTTGAGTTCCACCAATGACAACCACCGACACCGGTCACTTCCTTATTCCATTGCGAAGAACACACCAAAGAAGCAGAACAATGGAGGGGTCGGGCCATATTTGTTTGGCACGTACTCTCCATGTTAGAGTGGTAGCAAGCGGCTCAACAAAACTAGGAGTCAAGAATGACAAACTATAAAATTTAATAAGAATCGTGGATCAACTCACTTTGGATGATCCATGTTTTCCATGCTTTCCATGAATGAGGGAATTAATCAAGAGAATTCAAGAATTCAATAAAAACTCGCTATCTTGTTTCATTCATCGGCGGAGGTGACATGGAAGTAGATGGCGTTATTGAGGATAGACAAACATCGGTGACGTCAACATTCCCTTGATCATCGGTTCTTTGACATTGAAGACGTTCCTCGTCAATAAATGTCCCGAGGAAGAATTTGAAGTCGAAGTCAGCGTTCTTCATTGCCATTCTTCGTTGGAAAGCTTTTCTCCCAAGGCTCTTTCCTCCTAATCCCATCAAAATTAAGAGACAGCCAAAATAATAGATTATTCTATCTAATAAGTTGTTGGAATAAATTCAAATTAGCTTAATTAATTATTTTATGGGTTGGCTTAATTAATTAAGGGGAGCGTTGGAACTATTAAGTGGGGGAGCTTAAGAGGTTTCTCACACTTAAGAGGGGATTTCAAGTGATTTATGTCTCAAGTGGTCCCCACCACCATAACCCACATGGGAGGTTAGGCTCGGGTGGTCCCCACCACCATAAACTATTTTGAGAGGTTTTAGTTCAGGTGATCCCCACCTCTCAACTTCCACATGGGAGATCCTAAAGAAAAATAAAATAAAATGTTACAGAACTTTTATTTTATTTTATTATTTCAAGAAAAACCCAAAAATTATCATTCACTCTCGACCAACTGTCATCGAGGTGAGAGTCTCATTAAGCGATAACTGGTGCTACGAGTTGAACGGTGCCCTCATATTATAATTCTGAGCACCAATTCAAAATTTACAAAAAACCACTCGTACGTTAACTAAACGTACCTTAAAAAGTTCATAAATTAATTTTGGGGACTCCGAGCCTCAGAATCACACGCCATCAATTTTCACGAACTTGTAAAATTCCCATTTAATTAAAAAAAATTACATGGATATTCCATGTCTTTACATATTAGATAATAATTAAAATTTAATAATATTATATGTATATACATATATTTAATTTTCTTTCTTTCATTCAATATGATATTAAATCAAAAAACAGTGCTCATACGTACGTACGACTTACCGTCTCCATAAAAAATGTCCTTTATTTAATATTTGAATATTTTATAGATAAATATGAATAATTATATAATAAATATTATATATATATCATGTTTTACATTCTGGTGATCATGATATAACTGTGAAGACAAAAAATATAACAAATCAAAGCAGAAGAGAAAAATAAAACAATTATTACCCGATATGTATCATTAACATTGTGTTGTTAATAAATGTGTAACATGAAGTCATAATAAAATAATTTATGGTATTAGATATAATAATTTTTTTTGGTATTTTTTTAATAAAATAATATTTACTATATAGGATTTTTGAATGTTTATGATGAAATTCCAGACTTAAGGTAAGATAATTTCATCTCACTTTTTATTTCTATGAGATGGTTGCTTTATTCACAAATTATTTATTTTGTGTGGTGTGTATACTATAAAAATATGTATTCTATGATTATTAGAATTAAATATATTGGTATTTTAATATCCATTTTTGGATCATTCTTTCATGGGATTTATGTTTCAAAAGTTACCAATCGGTAAAGTAATTTTGTCTCAATTTTTTTTCTTTGGGACACATACCCTATTATGCAACTGTATTTTATTCGAGATGTATATACTTACTTTGACATGTTATATCATGAATCTATTTATTTACCTAATATTTTATACTTTATGTCATGTTATTCATTCCAATGTATTATGTTTCAAGGTTACCAAACTAGTATCATTTTTTTACTACAACTCATCGTTTTTCAAGAATGTTTATGATTACGATTCTATTGATGAAATATTATGAACCATATCTCAATAAATATCATTAAATTTATTATAATATGTTTATTTGTTATATATCTATATAATATTACCATTTTGACTCTTTTGTACTTAATATAATTTAGATTTGGTTAGGAAAATATGACTTTATATCTCATTTCGGTCAGAAGTCTGTGTTCATTAAAAACTGTGTTTTCTAAAAATGTTTGAATAATGTTTTAATATTATCCAATGATTTTTATAGGACATTTTTTCCCTTTAATTACTTTTTACAATTTTTTTAAGTATAATACCCTTTTTATTTTCCAAACAACACACTTTTCTAAACTTTTATGGTGAGAATGGAATGTTTGGAAAGTATGGACATACCCACCATGAAGATAGTCATTACTTGAAGCTTACTTTTTATGTTTAAAAGGTAATTTTAAAAAAAATATAAGGTGCTTCCTAATATTCTGGAAATATTTTTATTTTAAAATGGTTTTCAGTGAAAAATATTTTTCAAAAAGTAGTTTTAAAAGGTGTTTTAAAATATTTTCAAATATATATTCAAATATTTTGAAAATATTTCCTTGAAATAAAATTATTTCAGTTATTTAAAATATTTATTTATATGTCTACAAATTATTTTCAAATAAATTGTTTTCAAAACATTTTGAATCTTTCTTTATATGTTTTCTAATTTTAATCAAAGAAAATGTTTTTCAAAATGTTTTAATGATTATTTTACATGTTTTCAAGGAAAATGGTTTTCAAAATCTTTTCATGATTATTTTATATATTTTTAATTAAAAAGGTTTTCTAGATTCCTTCACTAGTTTTAATGTTTATTTTCAACGAAATTGTTTTCAAAAGATTGTACATTTTTAAAATCATTTTTAAAGAAGAATTGATATTTTCCTTAAGAAATGTTTTTCAAAGATATTTCCAAATTATTTCCTATTTAATATAACATCCATTTATGCTACTCATTCCTTTATAGGTAAATTATCCAAAAGTTCAATTCATATTATTTCATTGAATGATTTATATTTTAATGGAATGATGTTTATGACACCAGTTTCTCTTCCAGTAGTTATATACTATTAAAACCCTCATCTTTTCACAGGATATAATTTGATTAAATGATTATGAAATTTGTCTATTTTCCATTAGTAATTATTTGATAAAATTTTCATGATACCCATTTCAATTTAAGGGTTCTGATATGATTTTTATAAAACCCAGCTCTTTTTAGGGTTCAATATATGAAGAAAAATTAATTATATTTTGGAACATGTATATATGATTTTATTATTGGATAGGTGGGACCTATAACTTCCTCCAACTAATTGGTTAAATATTTATACTTCATGAGATAACTATTTTATTTAAGCTGATTTGATTAATCCACTTTGGGAATATGGGGAAACCTGATCCACTATGGGAATATGGGGAAACCCAATACCTTATATGGAAAGGACTGTGACTGGTTACAATGGTGAGTACTTCGTTATAGGTGTAGTCCCAATGAAGTTCCTTGATAAGTTATAAAAATATTTCCTGACTTATAGGGAATAATGTTGCATGTTTATCTCTATGCCACAATTTTATTTCTTACTCTTATGTTATGCTTTCATTTCTTATTCAATTGATTACCTTATGATTAATTCCTTGTGAATTGCTAAAAAAAATTTCCATGATTCCTTTTTATGATATTTGATATATTGTCCATGATCTTCTAATAATATTATCACATTCTGATACCCTTATGCTCATGTTTATACTTACATATCTCCCTTTTTACCCTTTTTGATCATATGGGAACACCCATTTTTATGATTCCTTCCCCATGTTATGAAGATATATTTTATATATTATGTGTATAAGAGGTGTGTTACTCTTGCAGAACCTAGTGGGAAATAATTTATCACACTTGTATACCCGAGTTAACATTTCCATGCTTCAAAATCTATAAATCTAATATGATCATTGGTTGTCTATTTGTGTAATGTATTAAGTATTCCACAAAAAATAATATAATGTCTATTTATATAAATCTTGGTTCATTATATATTATCAATACCTAATCATAATATCTCATTCACAAAACATATTTAGGAGAATTGATCACAATATTTAATATTTCAGATGTGGAACGTATTGGCATTATGAATATTGATTTCCTAAGTTTAAATCTCATAAAGAGAATGAGTAAGGTCTACAAGTATTGGTTATACTTCTAAAGCTAAAAATATGGAAAACAAAATTTGAAAGGAATGGGATGTTTTTATTATATTATTTATGTTAAACAAAAGAAACATGATTCGATTATGGTTTTGGATCCTTAATACATGATTCATATTTCATATTCTTGTAATGGGGTATTAAGGGATAAAATGATGAAGCTTGAGTAATGGTTTATAAATAATGTTAGATGACTGAATTGTATGTGTATTGGAATTTAGGAATTATGTTATATGAATCATGAAGTATATATTTTCCATTAAGTATTTGAAAAAGTATATTCAATGTTTCTAATGAACTAGAAAAGGGATTTAATGTAAAGGTGATATTTTGATTATGGTAAGGTAACCCTTAATGTGTCTTTGATGTTGAGAAAATTATGTTTAGCTTGTATAAAAAGATAATTGATATGGATAAAGTACAATGGATAGTATTCAATACCATAGAACTAATTTATTATTTCTAAAACAATTTATATAAGTCATCATGGATGAATTTTACAACTTCTTGGATTTAAGAAATATATCTAATAATATTTGGAGTAAGGAAGCATTCATGCTTTCCAAAATGATTTATGGTAATTCAGGTTATTAGGTATATTTCAAGAGAATATCCGATGAGGGTATTCACATGTTTGGAATGTTACAACTAAGAACAACTTTGTTTTATATTGGGGATCAATTTTAAGCTCATTTTTTGTCCTTATTACTAATGTTTTATATTTTCATGTTTCAGAAGGGTTATAAGGTTAACCATTTATGGAATATTTATTTTAAACTTTTGATGTTTTTGTGATATTAAAGTACTATCTCACCACATCAGGATTTATGAATATTTGATAAATATTTATAAAATATGTATGTTGATGGTAATTGAAGATATAAGGAATGAATTAATATGGATCACATGATTTGTTAATGTTTTAGGAATGAAAAATTCAGCTTCCTTTTTTGAGAAAAAAAATGAAGTAGAAACTGGCCAAGACATGGCAAAAGGGTGAGATTTTACTTATGAAATGGAATGAAATAAAGTAATTATTTCAACTTGTGAAAAAATATTATGCAACATTAGGAAAAGGGTCTTGAAATAAAATATTTTCCAATTATCATCATTTTTTATGATATCGATGACCTCTTTCATGCTTATTTATGGGTTTTTAGTTGTTAAATTTTTAAAAATCAACCAAATTATTATGATTAGTGATCTTTATCAATCAGAATAATTATTTATTCTTTTCTTCAATTTTCATGTTTTCACATACCACCAATGTTTTACTATGTAGAAACCAAGTTTTGTGATACTTTGGGTAACCATTATGTTTCCAACATTCCCTTTTTAAAATAATATTTAGATTTCATTTTTTTGATGTTGGTTTCTATGAAAAAAATAGTGAACTATTAAACCTTTGATAACCCAAAATAATTTCAAGGGAAAAATTCATTTTAAGAGGGGTATAATGTAACACCCTGATATTTTTTGAATTATATTTTTTCAAATTAATATATTCTTATTTATATTTTTTCATTTTACACAACACTAAATATAACTTTTTTTTACATGAAAGCACTAAGTGTTCCTTGCATTATACACGACATCAACTCAAGATTGAACTTTACAAAACACTTATATTATCTTTAAATACACTAATCAATATGTTTTTCTTGTATTTAACTAAATACTGAACTTTTTTAATTGCTTTCATTACATGCAAGGATGAGTTTAACCGAAGTACAATATACTATTATTGTTATTATTAAAATATTATTATATTTACCACCTCTAAATTGGAATTAAAGTTATGAATAATATTAACTAAATTGTGAAAATATGACCTATAAATTTATGAAAAATGAATCCTTTGGTTTTAAATTATTTATAAATTAAAGTAAAAACTATTTGAGAATGAATAAATTATTTTTCTAAGAAAACAATTTTTCTATATACAAACACAATTTTATCTCAATAAATATAAAAAATGACCTTTGATTAATTTTTTCAATAAAATTTATATATTTTATATTAATTAAATATTTTTGATACATGTCCAATATATTTTATTTTTATAAGATAAGAATAAATCCTATTTTTTAATAAAAAGATGTATTTTGCTAAGAGGTAATTTTACCACCTTTTAATGGATAACCCTTTATAAAAATGATTTATGAAATTTTTATAATTTTTATTTGTAAAAATAAAATTAATTTTTTAACATAAAATCTAAATATTAGGATAGGGTTACATTTTGGTAATTTTATGTGATGTTTCATTTCGTGATGAATAATGAAAAATAAAAAAAATTAATTCAAAACTGTTTTTTCATCTAATTTATTTGTAAGGAAAAATTATGTTGTTTATTGATTTTAAAGTTAAAGATTAATTATACCGCAATTAATAAAATTTAGGTCATTTTAATCCACTTTCATTTTAAATTAGATATAAAAACAAACTAAATGTTTGAGCATTTTTACTTTAAAAACCTATTTCATTGTCCCATAAATGAGATTAAATTTAAATTAATTTCTAACATTTATTTTATTAGAATATGGAAAAATGTATTACATAATTTGAATAATAATAATTTATAATTTCTAATAATTGCAACATAGTTTTTTACTAAAAATATTTTGAAAAGTGATTAAAATTAATAACCACAACTAAGAGAAAATTTAGCTTAATAAGGGAATAATCCTTAATTGTAATGGCCAAAATGAAATATAAAATAGTCCAAAAAATATTTTATGGATATATATCATCCCTATACTCATTTTTATTATATTAATACAATTATTTGACCCACTTACCATAGAAAAAATAGAAGGTATTTCCTTTTCTAAAATTTACAAAAATTTCACTCTTCCTCCACTATAAAAAGGCACTCAACCCACCCACCAATTAACACCTCAAAATATATTTGTCTTGATTATAATATACTAACATAATCTTCCAAAATACATCCCTTAATCCTATAATACCCCACTTTCCATAAATACATACAAGGAATCCCTTTGGTGGAAACTGGAGGGAGTTATCCAATGAATAGGTAACATCCTTCCTCAAACTCCTTTGTTTTATTTTGATTTTCCACCCAATAAAATATTCAATTTTATGTTTATATAATAACCTACATATAATAAATATTCATATATGTCTTTATTATATAGGCCATACCTAAAATTACACACACTTATATCTAATGTATAACAAACATACCAATCTTTTATACGGCAAACTACTATCTCACAAAATGATGTTGTTTGTTTTTCCTTTACCACTTATCATGGTTAGGAATTATTATGTTCAATATTTTTTTATATTTTTTAAATTATATTTATTATGTATTTATTCATTTGTAATTATTATATAAAACATACCTATATTATTTCAATTTTGTGTAAATATGATAACTTTGTTTGTAGATGTGTGGACTACCACCTCCTCAAAGTGATGTGATTCCTTCAAAAATTACAATAAATGTATTAAGGATAAGTTTATTAAACTTATCTGATATATATGAAATAATAATTATAAATTAATTATGTTATATATATAGACATACTTCAATTCCCCTCTTTCCTTCAATACGACATTAAAATGGAAATAATGTTGATGCGTACGTACATCCTACGGTATCCCTAAACGATGTATTCCATTTCATATATCAATATTTTATAAATAATTATAAATATTTATATAATGAATACTTGTGATATATAAATAAATTTATTCATTTTTTAAATAATAAAATCGTGACTTAAGTAATTCGATCAAGAATAACAAGTCAAAACATATACGAAAACCAATGTGGATATTACCCAAAACGTAACGCTAAAATTGAATTTTTAATAAATAATTAATAAACATTCATAATAAAATAATATACGGTATCATATATAATAATATGGTTATGTGGTGTATTTATAATAAATGTATATTTATCATACATGAGGCTTGAATGTGTATGAAGAATGTCAATACTTTAAGTAAGGGTTTTCTTATCTAACATTTATTTTCCATGAGTCACAAGCCAATTTATCATCCAATTTATTATATGTGGTGTGTATAATGCACATTGATGTGTTTTATTATTATTATAATTATAATTATTTATATTTACATATTATTTTGATGAAAATTATTTTATAGGGTTTAGGTTTCTTAGGTTGTCAAATTAGTAAAGTAATTGTCTCTTAATCTATCATCATTGAGACACATGCCATGTTATGCACCTATATTCTTCTACAAGGTATATACACTAACCTTTTTACATGTTATCTCTTTAATATCATTCTTTCCATGATATTTTATGATTAATTTAATTTCATTTTCATACATGGTGAGTATGATTCAATGTTACTAAGTGGTGATAGTTTACTCCAACAATCTAATCATTTATCGGGGTTGTTTATGATTAAGCTTTCATCAATGAATCCTTATGATAAATCATTACAGAATATCCATGAATTTTATCATCTTCTATTTATTTATGATATATTAAAGTATTAGTCCAATTTTTACATTCCTTGACACTTAATGTAATTAATAAAGTGTTTTTAAAAAAATCTAAATTTATATCCATCTTTAGTCAGAAATCATTGATCCTCCAAAAACATGTTTTCTAAAAATGTTTTCAAACATGTTTTAATATTATAATATGATATTTAAAATAATTTTTTACCCATGTTTTACATATTAATTATTTTTTAAAAGTGAATCTTCTTTTCATTTTCTAATTGATATACTTTTCTAAACATTTTATGATGAAAAAGGAATGATCAGTCTGAATGGATTTATTTTCTATCATAACTATCCTTCCTTTGGAATTTTAAAATTTTGAATTTTAAGAATAAAAATTTCACAATATTCTATAAATTTATTTTTTAAATTTATTTTCAATGAACTATGATTAAAAAAAATTCTGTTTAAAAGGTGTTTCAATTAATTTTCAATGCTACCTTTATATGTTTTCAAATGGTTTTTTTCAATTAAGAGTGTTTCAATTATTTCAATGTTTTAATTATATATTTTAAATGAAATTTAAAATAAAATACTTTAAAAAAATATAAGTATGCTTTTCAAAAAAAGGGTTTTCAAAAAAAATACCAAGCTTCCTTTTTAAGTTATCAAAGTAATGGTTTTCAAAATGTTTTCATGATTTTTTATTCAAGGAAAAAGGATTTAATTTTTTTTTCAATTTTCGTACATATTATTTCAAGGAAAATGGTATTCTATCTACCATTATAAGTACTCTTGTTTAGTTTCATATAAACTGGGTTTTAAATGGTTTTATGTTTTAAAAATCATTTTTCAAAGAAGAAAGGATATTTTTTTCAAAAAATGTTTCTAAAATATATTTTAAAATTATTTTCCATTTAAGATGAAATCCATTGGTGTTAATCATGCATTTTTTTATAAATTATCCAAATTTTTCATTAATATTATTTCTCTAAATGGTTTATGTTTTGATGGTAGTATGTTTATGAACCCAGTTTCTATTTTATAGGTTATATGTTTATGAAACCTCTTTCTCTTCCACAAGTTATATGATTATTAAACCCTTTACTTTTCAGAAGTTGTGATTTAATTAAATGATTATAGAAGATATATTTTTCCATGGGTTAAGACATAATTTTATGTTTATTAAACCAATTTCATTTCATGGGTTTTTTATGATTGTTTATAATTTTTTGGTACATGTATGCATGATTTAAATGCGAGATAGATGGGACCTATATCTCCCTCCAATACATTGGGTAAATATTTATATCTCATGATATAAAGATGGGAAACAAGTTGATGAGATTGATCCAAAATGGGAAATAGGTATATCCTGATCCAAAATGGGAATCAGGTGTGTCTTAATACACTATGGAAACATATCAAAATCTGATCCACTATGGGAAGATAGGGAAACACCATCCACTATAGGAATATGGGAAAACCTAATCAACTATGGGAAGATTTGGAAACCCAATCAAGTAAAAGGAAAGGGATTTGACTAGGGATAGTTCTGTGTTCTTTCTAGTAAGTATAGTCCCAATGAAGTTATGTCATATATTTTGGGATAACATACATTAATTATATGGAAGGATATTATATTTTTATATATTATCCATAAAATATATGTCGTATTCATATGATATGCTCACATAGTTCATTTTCTTGTTTATCATCTAATATTTCTGCCATGTCTCATGTTTTTATATTTGATATGTAGGTTATGGTCCTCAAATGTTATGCTTATGTCCTCTCACCATTATGTTCATGTTATTCATATGTATTTCCATTATTTACCCTTATTGAGCATTAGAGCTCACCCCTTTTTTATGTTTCCTTTCCCCATGTTATGAAAGAAGGATTTAAGTATAAATAATAATGTAGAATATATTTTAGGTAAACATTGAATATATTTCAAAAATTTAGAATATTTTGTTCAAAGTTTCGAAATACAGTAAATAATTATGGTCCTCAGACATGAACTTTTGGAATGTGCTGAATATTCATAAAAAAGGAAGTAATATCCTTGTATGTTAATACTCGGTCACAATAATATTTAAATTATAGAATTGTGGATTCTCACATTACAAACATAAACATATCACCCCCCCTCTTGAGAGATGTTCCCAAAGATAAGGTCTCAGTTCTGAGGAGAGTAAATTCCGACCTGATTCTTTGGGGAGTCCACTGATCGGTATCTTTGATAACGTTTTGTTTCTCAGGTGACCTTTGGTATTCCAATAAAATTCTTATAAGAAGGGACATGTGGGAAAGATCATTTAACCAGTGACCTAAAATATCTATAGATCATCCAATTAGTTCCATCTCATGATAACTTCTATAACACACCAAGATGTTTTGGAATATTTTTTCAAATTAATTTTATGTTTTTGATATTTCTCATTTCGTGCAACTCTAAATATAGATTTTGTTATATGAAAGAACTATTTTTGTAATGATTTTGATAATAACTCATGTTAATATTTAACTATTCACAACATTTAGATTAGATCTCAATTGATTTAACACAACATTTATCTTTTTTTACATGCAATGCCAATATCCTTCGGTAGCATGTGTAACACTCAAGACCTAATTTTACCAAACTAAATCATACTATTAATATTATTGATAAAATATTATTATAGTTTTAACATATCCATTAGGATTTAATTTATTAAAAAAAATATTATTAAGATATGTGAATAAAATAAACCATTTTTTCTACAAATTAAATCAAGAATGATTTAAAAATAAAGAAACTCATTTTCTAAGAAAACTAATTTTCTTTGTACAAACACCATTTTATCACAAAAAATTAATCAAAAAAATATTGATAATTTTTTAAATATACTAGATAAAATATTTGTACATTCAAAAAACATATTATATAGGCTTAAAATAATAATAAATCTAATTTTATGACTAAAAAGAAGTATGTTTTTCTAGAAGTTAATTTTACCACCTTTTAATAGAAAACCCAAATTAAATTTGATTTTTGAAATTTTTTATTTTTTATTTGAAAAAATATCAATAATTATTTAATTTGGAACATATAAATTATATTATTATTACATTTTTTTACTTTTCTATGAAGTTTCATTTTTTGATGAAAAATAAATAATAATTAATTTTAATTCAAAACATCTTTTTCATCTAATTTATTTATAAGGGTAAATTATATTTTCATTGGTTTTAAAGTTTGATTAGAAAAATTATAAATCAATTTAACCGGTTTATATCATTGTTTTATATTTCAATTTGAAATTGTATATGAAAACTTACAAAACATTGGAATATTTTTACCTTAAAAACTCCTTGTGTCATCACATCTGTGGGATTAAATTTGAATTATTTTTCAGACACTTATGTAACTGGAGTTTTTGAAATAAAGAATAAATATTTTTTATATTAAAATTTTATAATTTCTAAAAAGTTAAACATGTATTTTGATAAAAAAAAATTAATAGTGAAAGTGATTAAAATTATTTACAGTGATTCCGAGAAAAATAAGCTTCACAAGGGATTAAACCATACACAACATGGAAAAACAGACCTAGAAACTTGTAGAAAATTTATTTAATGGACATACATAGACCTTATATTAACTTCTCTATAATTTTTTTCATTAATGGAGCCACTTTTCATAATAAAAACATGGGTTGAATCCCCATTTCAAAAATATACAAGAAGGCCACTCCTCCTCCACTATAAAAATTCACTCACCCATACCACTTATTCACACCACTAAATCCATTTGGATCACCCAAAATATTATTAAATAAGCTCCCAAAATATCTACCCTCATCATAGAAGACTCATTTTGTAAAAAAATGGATCAAATGATTTCTTTTGGTGAAAAACAAAAGGAGTTACCCGATAAAGTGGTAACCTTCTTTAATGATCACTTTAGTTTTATTTCATTCACAACTCCTTAAATTATCTTTATTACATGATAATATTATAATAAAATTATAATAAATACACTAATATTTATTAATTCTAAGGGTTTACCTCCACTTTTACACAATTTGATCTAATAGGTATTGAACTTACCGTACCTGTGTACAGTGAACTACAGCCTTATGAAACAATGTTGTTCGTTTTTTCCATTACCACCTATCACCATTTATAATAATGATGTAAACTCTATATTATATGATATATATTATATTTATCATTTATTTATGGTTAGTTATTTATTATATAAAATGAACCTTAATTCTTTTCTTTTTGTGTAAATATGATAACTTCATTTATGGAAGGGTCGACTGCTGCCTCCTCAAAGCGATGTGATTCGTTCAAACATTACATGGAATGTATTATGAATGGGTTTAGTAAACATATATGATATATATAACATAATTATTTTAAAATGATTATATTATATATATATATACTTATATTTCATTTACTTTATTTCTTTCAATAAGATAGTAAATTGGAAACAATGTTCATGTGTAAGTACGACATACCGTCCCAATAAATAGTTTATTTAGTTTAGTATTTTTATCATTTATAGATTAATATATATATACACACACACACTAAATATATATGATATTTATATCATTTTTTACATTATGTATATTGTTATACAACTATAAGGACATAAAATATAAAAAATCAAAACACAAGATATAAACAAAACAATTATTACCCAAAACGTAACATTAACATTGAGTTGTTAATAAACAGGTAACATAATTTCATAATAAAAAATATATAGTATTATATATAAAAATATGGTTCTTTGGTAGGTTTATAATATACTTATAGTTATTATATATTATTCTTGTATGTGTACGAAGAAATTCAAATCTTAAGTTAAGGGAATTTCATCTCAGTTTTTATTTTCCTGAGATACATGCCTTATTCACCAATAATTTTTTTGTGTGGTATATATACTATAAATTGATGTAATTTATTATTCTTATAATAAAATCTTTGTTTACACAAATATCAATTTTATTAAATTTTCATCATGGGGTTTAGGATTTAAAAGTTACCTAATCGGTAATGTAATTTTTTTATCAATTTTCCATCTTTGAGACACAAGCCATGTTAAGAACTTATATTTTTGTATGATGTGTATATACTTACTTTGACATGTTAAATAATAAATATATGTATTTTCATGATATTTTAATCTTAATTTAATTTTATTTTTTCCATTTTTTTGTGATTCATGTTACCAAGGTGGTAATTGTTTATTGATACAATCTCAACATTTATCAAGATTATTTATGAATATGCTTACATTGATGAAATATTTTGATCAATATATAATAAAAACTCCTGAATTTTATTAACCTTTAGTTATTCATGTTATATCCAAGTAATGGTTTCATTTTACACTCTTTGTACGTAAAATAATTAAATAAATGTTTTTATGAAAATCCAACTTTATCTCCCCTTTCGGTTGGAAATCTATATTTTTTCAAAACTGTGTTTCCTAAAAAACATTACAAATATATTTTTTTATTATCCTGTTATTTTTTAAGGAAATATTTAACTACATAATAAAATTTTAATAAATAGTTTTTAAATGACTCTTCTTGTCATTTTCTGATCAATACACTTTTTTAAACATTTAAGGTGAAAAAGGAATTTTTGGAATGTATGAATTTACCTATAGTTATGTCCATTATTTCTGTGATGCTTCCCCTATGAGTTTATAGGGTTATTTTTTTAAAATATGTTTTTTCCCTAATATTATAGGAATTTTTTGATTTCAATTTTTTTCAAATAAAAACAATTTTTAAGAATTATTTTATGTTTAAAAAGTGTCTAAAATGATTTTCTGGGCTTCATTTATATGTCTTCAAAAGGTTATGTTGAAAGAAAATTATTTAAATGATTTAAAATATTATTTTATAATTTTTGAACATTTTTTTAGAGAAATTCTATTGAAATTTGTTTCAATACTTCTTTTTAATTTTTGAAAGTGTTTTAAATAAAAAAGGTTCTCAATATGTTTTCAAGATTCTTTTATATGTTTTCAAGGAAAAACGTTTTCAAAATTTTTTCATGATTGTTTTATATATTTTTTTCATGGAAAAAGGTTTTATGGATTCCAATAAATGTATTCAAGATTATTTTAAATGAAAATGAGTTTCAAACGTTTTAAAAAAAATAATTTTCAAAGAAGAACTTATATATTCATTAATAAATGTTTTTAACAGATGTTTCAGAATTATATTTCATCTAAGATAAAATAAAGTAATGATAATCATCCATTTATATTGAAATTCTACAAATGTTCAATTAATATTCTCTCTCTGAATGGTTTTTATTTTGATGAAATGATGTTTCAGACACCCATTTCACATATATTGGTAATATTCTATTCGAACCCACTTCATTTCATGGGTTATTATTAGATTAACTGATTATGAAATCTATATATTTTCAATATGTAATGATATTATGAAATTTTTATGATACCCATTTTATTTCATGGGTTATGAAATGATGTTTTGGAAACCCATATCTTTTTAGGGGTCATGATATGATGAAAGTTTTATTATCTTATGGCACATGTATGGTTTATTTTATTGTGCGATGGGTGGGAAATATATCTCCCTCAACTGAATTGGGTACATATTTATATCCTATTAGGTAATTATGGGATTTAATATGACAATCTTAATAAACTATGGGATTAAGGGGAATCTGATCCACTATTGGAAGATGGGGAAACCCAATCCGCTTTGCGAATATGGATTAACTAAATCCCTTAAAAGTAAGGGAATTTGAATGGGGATGGTGGTGTTTCTTTCCTAGTAGGTATAGTCCCTAAAAATTTACCAGAAAATTTCTAGTAATGCATATTGACTTATAGGGAATGGTGTTCTATGTTTATGTGTATGCCACAATTCCATATATTACTCCTATGTTATGCTTTCATGGATTATGATCTTGATTACATTATGATTCATGTCTTATGAAATGATAATATTCAGGAAATGATTCAAATTTATGGTATTTGATAATTAATGTATTATCTTCTATTGTCATTATCATGTTATCATACCCTTGTTCTAATTTTTATACTTACATATCTCCCTTTTTTACCCTTACTAAGCATTTTAGCTCACCTTGTTTTATGTTTGCTTCCCGAAGTTATGAAGATATATTTTATGTATGATGTGTATAATAAGGATTCTTATCTTGGAGAACCTAGTGGGAGATAATGTATCCCACTCATGTACCAACATTTACATTCCCATGTTTCCAAAGAAACCTATCTAATACAGTTTTTGGTTGTATATTAGTATAATGTATTAAGTATTCCATAGAAATGATGTAATTACTTTGTACATTAATCTTGGGTCATTATATTTGGTATCCGAGAAATGTTTTAGTTAACCTTTGTAATTTAGGGTGAGAAAAATTTAATGGGACCCCTTGGGGTATTACAAAGGATATTTCTAGTAACGTCTCTAAGGATAAGTCTAATTATGAGTAAAATTATAGGCAGATGTTTTTGAATTTTGGTAAAGGATGGAGAAAGTGGTTTATTAGGAATAAATCCCTGTCAAGATAATACAAGTGGATGTGGCTCTCGAATAGATGTACCTAGGGGTATCAATATCAAAAAGGTGAGTCAGGCCTGACTTGAGCATAACATGGTATAGGATAATGGGCCTTCCTGTACACCTCGATTTTCATTCCTGTGGGATATGATTTATGAATTCACGAACTCATTATTAACCATCATGAATGATTTAAATAGAATACGGTTATTAATAACATAGGATAAACATAAAGATACATATATTAAAGGAAGTATGTTTCATTATTTAGACATATTATACATAATTGTTCTTGATTATATTGTTTTATACTATGATAAGTGTTTCTCACCCTATGAATTCTAGTTTTATTCAATAGTATGAACTAGAAGGAATTGGTTACAAATTTAATTCTTCATAATTTTAAAGTATGGGTATGAAGAAAATAGATTATCTAAGTGAACTTATTAGGAAGAAAATCAAGAATCTCCATGATTATTGGTTATGATGCTAAATATATATACACCACAAATGACATGTGAAAGGTATGAGATGTTCTTATAGTATTATTTTCATTAAAAGTAATATGAATTATTATATTGAGTTTGAGGAACAATAATAAATGATTAAAATTTTTTATTCTATGAAAAGGATTTTTATGGTATAAAATGATAAAGCCTAGGTATTTGTTTTGGAATAAATTATAATGATTGAAGTGTATATATTTTGGAATTAAAATATTATGTGATTTGAATTCGAAAATATATAAGAATTTTTTATATGTGTTTTTCATTAAGTAATGAAAAATATATATTTAATGGTTATGATGAATTAAAAAATTGATTTAATGGAAAGATGATACTTTGAAATTAGTGAAGGTAACCCTCAATATGTTCAAGATGTTGAGACAATTTTTTTAGCTTGTATAAAGAGTTGATTTATTTGGATAAGGTAAATTGGATATTATTTATGACCTCAGAATTGATAAATGATTTGTTGTAAAAGTGGCATATGTTATCATGGTTAAAGTTTACAACTTTATGGATTTATAGATTATATCTAGTAATCTTCAGAATAAATATTCATACATATTTTCTAAAAGGATTTTTGGTAATTTAGGTTATTACCTATTTCATAAAAATATATGATGTGGTTTTTCACATGATTGTAATGTGAAAAAAGGTTAATTAATTATATATGGGGGGTAAATGTTATGATAATTTTTAACATTCATTATAAATTTTTAGATTTTCATCATTTTAAAGGGTTATAAGATTAACCATTTATTGAATGTTTAAGTTAATCATTGGATGAATTTTGTGAGATTAAAGATTTACCTCATCATATGAGGAATTATTCATATTGGATAACATGTTATAAAAAAAATTTGTTGATGATACATGATGAAATATGGGACGTCCTTTCATGGATCTCATGACCTATTAGTGCTTCCAGAATGAAAAATTATCCTTCCATTTTAGATAAAGAGGTTAAGTGGAAATTGATCAAGGAAAAACATGGGGTGAGGTTATCCTAAAATTATGAAATTATATCTTTTCATGATCATTATTCTACTTTATGAAAATGATCTAGAAATAAAATGTTGTCTTAATACCTAATTTTTTTTGTTGAACTAATGGCAATTTAATTCATCAATGATTTCTGACTTTGTGTCCATCAAATTTCTATTTCCATTCACTTTATTATGAGTTAATACCTCAATCACTTCCTATAAATATTTACCCTTTACCTCTAAGTCCATATTTTCACATTCCACTAATGTTCTCCCATGTGGAAACCTAGTTATGGGTTACTTTGGGTAACCTTCATGTTTCCAACATTCCCTTTTTAATGAATCTTTATGTACTCAATTTTAAAATGTGTGTTTATATGAAATGAAATATAAAGTATTAAACCTTTAATAACCCAAATGAATATTTTGGTGGGGGATTCATTTTAATGGTGGTATAATGTTACAAGTTTATATTTTGTTGAATATTTTGTTTGAAAAAAAAAATTAATCATTTTTATGTTTTTCATTTCACACAACTATAAATATAGATTGAGTTATATGAAAGAACTATTATTAGATTTAATATCTTGAAAAAAAATAATAATGCACTACATGAAAAATATATATTAACTTCAGGTTCACGCAACATATTGTTTGTCTTGGGTTACATGCAATGTAGATTTTGTTCGAAATCCTATGTTACATGCAAGAACTTATTTTACAAAAATAAAACATAATATTAATATTATTGTTAAATTTTATTATATTTTTCCCCTATATATTAGTATGGATGTTATGAATAAAATACAATTTAATCATGTGACTAAAATAAAACCTTTTAGCTCGAAATGAAAGTGAGAACTATTTGAAAATAAAGAAACTTATTTTCAAGGAAATAAAATTTTGTATGTGAAAAAACCATTTATATAAATAAATTTAAAAAATAATTTTAAATTTTTTATATTTAATAAAATATTTAATTCATCCAAAATATTTTATAGGCATAAAATAAGAATAAATCCAATTTTATGTATAAAAAGATGTATTTTTTCTAAAAGGTAATTTTAAAACCTTTTAACGGAAAAACATTTTCAATATGATTTTTTACACTTTAATAAATTTTATTTGACAAAATAAACAGCATTTTGAAATAATAACATTGAAATTATATTTGGGTGTTGTTTTTCTTTTTCTGTAATGCTTACATTTTTGATAATTAGTGAATAATACTAAATTTTATTTAAAAACGGTTTTTTCATTTAATTTATCTTTTAGGTTAAATCATGTTTTTTATTTTTTTAAAGTTTAATTATGTCTCTTATAAATAAAATAATCCAATTTAGATCATTTTAATCTATTTAAATTTGAAATTGTATAATATATTTACCAAAATTTTGAACATTTTTACTTTAAAACCCCATTATGTCGTTCTGTCTGTGGGATTAAATTTAAATTTATTTATTGAACTTATGTGATTGGAATTTGGAAAAATATATACCATATTTTGGATTATAATAATTTATAATTTATAACTTATAATAATATGAACTTATTTTTAAAAAATAGTATTATTGAAAGAGATTAAAATTAGTTACAACGATTAAAAGAAAAAATAGGTTAACAATAGACTAAACTATACACTTAAGGGACAAAATTACCTAATTTTTTTTAGAAATCCATTTAGTATCCATATTTATACCCCATCATCCATTTTATTTAATTGGGGTCATTATTGGATCCTCTTTTCATAAGAAAACTATGAGTGGAATTCCCTTTTTAAATATTTACAAAAAAGACTCTCCTCCACTATAAAAAGGCACTCACCCCTACCACTTATTCATACATCTCAATCCATTTGTATCTCCCAAAAACTACTCAAATAATATGATAAAATACCTCCCCTCATCCAACTAGTATCACTCTAGAAATAAAGGTATCCAATGAAGTCCTTTGATGAAAACCAAAAGGTGTTACCCAAAAACTAGGTAATCTAATTCAATGATCACCTTAGTTTTATTTCATTCTCAACCCCTTAAATTATCCTTATTACATTATCATATAAAAAATAGTATCATAAATATACTGATATTTTATTTTTATAGGTTTTATAACATCACTTTCACACACTTACAGTTAATGTGTAACGAACTTATGGTTCTTATATACGGCGAATTACCCCCTCATGAAATGACATTGTTCATTTTTACATTACCACCTCTAATGGTTGGAAATTATTATTGGAGATCTATTTTTATATGATATATAGTATATTTATGATTCTTATATTGTTCTTTAATTATTATATAAAACATATCTTCATTCTTTCCATTTTGTGTGAGTATGATAAGTTCATTTGTGGAAGTGTGGACTACCACCTCCTAAAAGGGATGTGATTTTCTCCTACATTACATAGAATATATTAAGGAGGGGTTTAGTAGAATTATATGATATATATTACATAATATTTACAATTTAATTATATTATATTTATATACATATATTTAATTTACATTCTTTCTTTGAATATGATAGTAAAACAAAAACAGTGTTCATGCGTATGTACGACTTACCGTCTCCATAAACGGAGTCTTTTATTTAATATTTGTATAATTTTTGGATAAATATGAATAATTATATAATATATATATATATATACCATGTTTTAGATTCTGGTTATCATGATATATCTACGAGGATAAAAAATATAACAAATCAAATTAGAAGAGAAAAACAAAGAAAGTATTACCTGAAATGTAACATTATAATTTTTTTGATAAGAAATGTGTAATAAAAAGTCATAATAAAATCATATGTGGTATTAGATATAATAATATTGTTTTTTTGTAGATTTATAATAAAATATTATTTACTATATAGTATTTTTGAACGTTTATGAAGTAATTCAAGACTTAAGGTAATGGAATTTCATCTCCCTTTTTATTTCTATGAGATACTTTCCTTATACAACACGCATTTATTTGGTGTCGTGTGTATAATGTATATATATTTATTCTAAGATTATTACACTTAAATATATGTGTATTTAAATATCCATTTTATGATCTTTCTTTCGTGGGTTTTATGTTTCAAAATTTACTATATTAGTAAAGAAATGTTTACTCAATTTTCCTTATTTGGGACACATGGTTTGTTATGAAACTATATTTTATATGAGTTGTATATACCTTACACTGACATGTTATATCATGAATCTCTTTATTTACATGATATTTTATGCTTTATTTAATGTTATTCTTTCCATTCTGTTATGTTTCAAGGTTAACAAAGTGGTATCAGTTTATTGCAATAACTCATCATTTTTCAAGATTGTTTATGATTACAATTCTATTGATGAAATATTATGATCCATATCTCAATAAATCTCATTAAATTTATTAGCCTATGTTTATTCCTTATATATTAATATAATACTACCATTTTCAGTCTTTTTTACTTGAGATAATTTTGATTTTTTTAGGAAAATCCAACTTTATATCTCATTTCAGTCATTAATTTTTGTTCATTCAAAACTGTATTTTCTAAAAATGATTTAATTTTTTTTACTATTATCCATTGATTTCTAGAGGACATTTAACCTATGTAATTAATTTTTACAGACTTTTTAATGTATAATACTCGTTTTATTTTCCAAACAAGGCACTTTTCTAAACTTTTAAGTTACGAAAGGAATATATGGAAAGTATGGACATAGAAACCATCGAGGCCTTCATTTACATGATTCTTAATTTTTATCTTTAAAAGGTTATTTTTTAAAAACTAAAAGGATCTTCTTAATATTATTGAAATATTTTTATTTTAAAATTGTTTTCAAAGAAAAATATTTTTCAAAAAATAATTTTAAAAGGTGTTTTAAAAGATTTTCAAAGATATATTTAAAAGTTTTGAAAATATTTCTTTGAAATAAAATGATTTCAATAATTTAAAATATTTTTTTATATGTCTTAAAATTATTTTCAAAGATATTGTTTTAAAAAAAATTCAATCTTTCATTACATGTTTTCAAATTTTCATCAATGAAAAAGTTTTTCAGAATGTTTTTATAATTATTTTACATGTTTTCAAGGAAAGTAGTTCTCAAAATGTTTTCAAGATTATTTTATTTATTTTTATGTAAAAAGGTTATATAGATTCCTTTACTAGTTTTAAATTGTATTTCCAATGAAAATTGTTTTCAAAAGATTTTAATTTTTAATTTTATTTTTCAAAGAATAATTGATATTTTCCTCAAGAAATTTTTTTCAAAGATGTTGAAAAATTATATTCTATCTAATATAACATCCATTTATGATACTCATGCCTTTATGGTTAAATGATCCTAAGTTTCCATTCATATTACTCCTCTAAATCATTTATATTTTAATGGAATGATGTTTATGACAGTCATTTCTCTTCCACTAGTCATATTCTTTTAAAACCCTGCTTCTTTCACAGGTTATAATTTGATGAAATGAATATGAAACTTGAATATTTTCCATAGGTAATGATCTGATGAAATTTTCATGATAACCATTTCAATTCATGGGTTATGATATGATTTTTATGAAACCCGTCTCTGGTTAGGGGTCAATATATGAAGCAAAATTTATTATCTTGTAGAACATGTATGTATGATTTTATTATGTGATAGGTTGGACCTATATACACCTCTAACTAATTGGGTAACTATTTATATATCATGAGAAAATGATTAGATTTATGTCAATGTGCTTAATCCACTATGGGAATATGCCGAAACCCGATCCACTATGGGAAGATGGGGAAACCCAATCCCTTACAAAGAAAGGATTGTGACCAGGGATGATGATGTGTACTTCCCTATAGGTGTAGTCGCCATGAAGTTCCTTGATAAGTTATAGAAACATTTCTTGACTTATAGGGAATAATGATAAATGTTTATCTGTATTCCAAAATTCTATGTCTTACTCCTATGTTATGCTTTCATTTATTATGCCCTTGATTCCATTATGAATAATTCCTTATGAACTTCTAATTTTTTTACATTATTCATTTTTATGATATTTTATATACAAGGCATGATCTTATAATGATATTATCACATTATGATACCCTTATGCTCATGTTTATGCTTACATATCTCCCTTTTTCTTACCCTTTTTATTCATATGATCTCTCCCATTTTTATGTTTCCTTACCCATGATATAAAGACGTATTTTATGTTTTATGTTAATAAAAGGTGTGTTAGTCTTGGAGAAAATAATGGGAAAAAATGTCTCTCACTCGTGTACCAGCATTTACATCTCCATTCTTCCAAATCCATAAATCTAATATGGTCTTTGGGTGTCTATTTTCGCATTGTATTAAGTATTCCACAAAAATAGTATAATGTATATTTATGTTAATCATGGGTCATTATATCTTATCAAATCCTCATCATAATATCTCATTCACAAAACCTATTTAGGATAATCGATCACAATATTTATTCACAAGAACTAATCATAAGACTATTTCATGGGGTTAATTTGCAAGATCCAATCATGTGCTCTTCTTTCCATTGAAACATCTTCAAATGTATCTTGAATAAAGTCTTGATGATTTTCATAATACTTTCCCTAGGTCCTTTTCTATATGGATATCATTTAGGATTCATAGGATATATTGGTTTGGTCTAGTGATCACTTCATAATCATGTGATTTGTGTAATCTTTTAAGTTTAACTCAATAATGAGTTTCATATCATATCATATGATAATGAGATTCTTTACATGTTATGTGATCTGAGAGGTCTCCATAGGTCACGAATTTAGTTATACATATTTAAATTTATGTGATCGTGAGTTTCTTCATAGTTTATGTGACTTGCATGATAATGATTGAGACATGAAATTTTTTTGATATAAACTCTTTCTCATTTGGAACGTGTTCTCAGTTTAATACTGAAGGATTCTAGTTCCCATACATATTTCTAAATGTCTATACATAGGTCCACGATTTCTGGGAATTGTAATGCTGACCCTAAATACTACGTTCACTTCATGAAGAATTGATTGAAGAATATTCTCCCATCCAAACATCAGATATATACCTTGTCATACTAACTCCATTTTCATGGATTTGGCCTATTAGATGAGTTTTTAATTCATTAGACTGACAAAAAACATTATTAATGTTGGTTTTCCACTTCCCTAGATTATATTCACCACCATTGTTTTTCAGGGTTATTATTATACTACCCTTCATTATTAGGTGAATGAGATGATATCTCTAAGGGAGAAAAATATGTCCCTTTAATTAAGGTAAGAAGAAGTTGATGATTACTCCATAGTAAATTGAAGTTAGGAAGAGGAATTAAACAAATAATTTTATCATGTGGTAGAGGTGGTGGCACGACGATATATGGTGAGAACTTTGATGTATGAATCAATCCATTTATATTGTGAAATTATCTTTCCCTAAGAATAGATATCTTGGTATCAAAATGCACTTTAAATTCTAGAGAAAATTGTATCAAAGTAGTATGGTCTTAGTGACCTATAAGAGAAGGTCATATATGATGTTGTTGTTAGGTTAAAGGCATTTCAGTATATCATGGAGGTGGAAATTGAATATGCTGACCATTTGTTCCAATCCATTATCTCCATGGAGCATAAATTTAGAGAGCACAAGGAATCTTCTGAGTTCTTACTGTGATAGGATTTTACACCTTTATTTTTTCATTCATGAGAGATACTCCGGTATTTCAATATTCCACCTTATTGTGTACATCATCAATGAAGGAATTTTCTTAACATTACAAGTCATTTCCTAGATTTATTCCATTCATCATGTTCTTGAAAATTCATTGTCACAAAGATCATTAGAGATTCCCATACTTTTTTACAATATAAAGTAATCATAAATGTCTGGATTTTAATGTTTAAGTCCAATTATATGTTCCATGATGAATACCCATGAATTACCACAAACATGACATTACTCATTAATGTATCTACTCTAATGGACTCAAGATTACCTTATTCAAAAGGATAATTTGGGTAAAATTTAAGGACCCGGTTTTTACTGTGAAAGACTTTAGAATATTCTTGATCATATTCCAGTGCAGCGCCTTCAGACGGCGTCCAATTTCGAGCCCCGAAACGGCCAGAATTAAATTTTCAGTGCGTTCACACTGGAAATTCTAAATAAATGAGATAACTCCTAAACGGAGTTCCGGATCAGAGATCCGGGTGTACGGATGGGTCCGGAATGGGGTGTTTACCCTTGGAGCGACATAAAACTTGTCATCGCGGGATGTTTGGACCCCTCGCCTGCTTTCAGAATGTTAAACGGATAAATTAATTAATTAATTTCTTCGTTTAATGGTGAAACTCGAGTATCCTTTAAACGGTGGCTCGGACCGGAAAACTGAGGGCACCGTTGAGTTCGGAGCGTGTCTTTTACCCTAGGAGGGGTATAACTTTCGCAGGTGCGGGCCGTTTATGAAAAATGGCCCCAGGGGCGTTTTCGTAATTTAGCGGCTTCAGACGTTAAATTTTATAACTTTTGAACAGGGTCACGAATTAAAATTCAAAGACCGTCGTTGTGCTCGGGAGGTATTGTTTAGCCTAGGAGAGGCTTAATCCCGACCCCACCAGGAGTTTGGGTTCGGGCCGTCGGGCGGGTGGTTAAGTGTTTTCTATTTAACCACTTAACCCACCCCTCTCCTCTCCCCTTTCTTCCCTGGCGCCAGCAGCTCCCAACGACGGAGGAAGCTCCTCCTCACCTCCTCCCCTCCGGCAAGGCAATGGCGCGGTGGAAGATCCCTCGTGGCGAAGCACCAGGCAATGCCTAACAAGGTAGGATGTTGCGTTTTGTATTTTCTTTCCCGGACTTAATTTCAAACGCGAATTTGTAAGTTGAATTGCTCCCCAATCTTCAATCTAAGCCCAGGAATGCGTAGTAGGGGTTTTTCTCTTCCCATCGCATTTTTCGGAAATAAATTCCGACCTCAGAGGAGCTCGCAATCGACCGCTGAACATTGCGGGTTCTTGATTTCTTCCGGCCGGGTTGGGGGCTTCCGGACGGCGGCTTGGCGGACGGAGGCCGAGCGGAGGTCGGCAGGGGGCTTCAGCGGCGCGGCGGTGAGTGCCTCAGGCGGCAGGCGGCCGGGGGAGCAGGGTCGTGCGGCGGTCGTCGGCCGCAGGCGCCGCGGCCGCGGAGCGCGAAGGGGCGGGGGGGACCGGCTTCGGCCGGTCGTCGCGGCACGCAGACCCGGGGTCTTCTTGACCCCGGCCAGCAGACAAGGGACCCGCGCCTCACGGGTCCCGTGGGGAGACAGCCGGTCCGGGCGACGCGGGTCGGCCCACCCTTTGGTCCGAAAATTTCCTAAAACGCCTCTAAAAGGCAGCTCGGGTGTCGGATTCGCGTGCCGTCAACGGCGAAACGCTCCTTGAGTTAAGCCGAGTATTTTGAGGTGGTTTCGAGAATTTTTAATTCCCGAAACGAGGGGCCGCGGAGGCGTGACGTGTCTTTATGTAGACGAGCGTTTTCTTCCGAGATTCTTGTATTGGACGGCGCGGACGTGTCCGACGTCCGTCTTGAGCGCTGTCAGTGGCGTTGGGACCCTGGCATCGAGGGGGAGCTTTCCAGGGTGGTTTCAGGCGTGGAAGCCGAAGTTGAGGCACGGGCCCCATGACCCGTCTCTTGAGCTGCGTGCAGCATTTCACGACTTTTCCATCGAACGTCCGTTCGGGGCATGCGAGCAGTCGTTTCTGGATGTTTTTCCGAGGGGATTGCAATGGTGCAATCCGTCCGCTCAAATTCGGCACGATGGTGCGGGGCCCACGAGAGCTGTTTGGGCGTCGACGATGATTTTCCATCTTTATCACCGGGCGACCGTTTTGGACAAGTGAATAGTCCATCTTGTGTACTTTTTCGAGAGGATCGCAACGGTACGATCAGTTCGTTGAGTTTTGGGTCCGGCATGCGGGTCCCACATGGCGCCGCTCGTGTGCGGTGTGTCGGAACGTATCTTTTCCTCCAGGTACCCATTCCACGCAAGTAAGCAGTCGATTTGACGTGCTTTTCCGAGATCTTTGCGATGGCGCAGTCCGCCCGACCTTTTTTGAGGACGTGGTGTGGGACCCACCCGACCTAACTACGTTGAATAGTACCTTTTTCACCGGGTGTTCATTTTGGGCGATTGATTACTCAATCCCGTGTGTTTTTCCGAGGGGATCGCAGTGGCGTGATCTGTTGGTTCAGTTTCGGGATCTTGGGGTGGGCCCTACACGGGTTCGGTCACAGTGAATAGTACCCTTTTCACCTGTTGACCGTTTCGGACAAGTGAGTAGTCTAACTCACATGTTTTTGTGCAAGGATTTCAACGGTGTGATCTGTTTGTCTGTACGGATCTTCTTGCGCGATCTTGTTAAATGTGGAAGCACGGAAGGTGCTCTAGTGGTGTTTCGCCCTACCTTGCTTATGGCGGACCCTTGGCGTGTGATCGCACACTCTTGGGAGAGTGATGTAATTAGTCCACGAGATGTGGTTGGCCGTGCCTGGGCCTTTGAGGTGGCAGGTTGGAGTTGTTACATCAAGCCTTCGCGTTGACGTTGGGTGTCGTGTGCACGATAGCCTATGGGATGGAACGAGGTATACTCTGTGGGTATACGAGAGTGCTTGGAGGGATGTGTGGTTTGTACCTGAGATGTTCGGGTGCTTGGTTGGGGTTTGACTTGGGGCCACACGTCGTGTGGGCCCCAAGTGCGTGTTGTGTTCTGCTTCGCGTACTTCGACCTTTCGCGGCGTGGAGGGTCCCTCTGTGCGTTTTTTTGACCAGCAGGGTGGAGCTCTTACCCTGGCTCTGTGCTCGTTTGTTGACCAGTAGGGTTGAGTGGTCTCCCCTTGGTTTCGTTCTCGATGGTTTGGCCGGTAGCGGTGCTAGTGACACCCAGTGCTACGGCAGATGCTGCACCTCTTTTGGGAGAGCTGTTCTGGAGTTGGGTGGTTGCGCGACACCCACTCCGTGTTCGGCCGGCCAGAGTTGTACCCTCCTGTAGATATGGCATAGCGGTTCTGAGTTTTGCCCTCCAGTGGGGCTGGGCAGTGGGTTACTCATCGACTTCCTCGGGCATACCCTCTAGCAGGGCTGGACAGTGGGTTGCTCACTGACTTCTAGGATCTACCATCCAGCAAAGACTGGGTAGTGGGTCACCCAACGCTATTAGGGTCTACCCTCCAGTAGAGACTGGGAAGTGGGTCACCCGACGACCTCTTGGGGTCTACCCTCCAGCAGGGCTGGGCAGTGGGTCACCCGTCGTCTAGTTCCAGGTCTACCCTCCAGTAAGGCTGGGCAGTGGGTCGCCTGTCGACTTATTCCAGGTCTACCCTCAAGTGGGGTTGGGCAGTGGGTCGCCTGATGATGTATTAAGGTATACCCTCCAGCAGGGCTGGGTAGTGGGTCGCCTGATGATGTATTAAGGTCTACCCTCCAGCGGGGCTGGGCAGTGGGTCGCCTGATGATGTATTAAGGTCTACCCTCTAGCGGGGCTGGGCAGTGGGTCGCCTGATGATGTATTAATGTCTACCCTCCAGCGGGGCTGGGAAATGGGTCGCCGGATGATGTCTTATGGTTTACCCTCCAGCAGGGCTGGGCAGTGGGTCACCTGATAGTTGGTTATGAATTACCCTCCAGTGGGGCTGGGCAGTGGGACACCTGTTAGCATTCCAGACTCAGTCCTCTCGACTAGGCTAGTCTGTGGCTTACCTCCGTGATTACCGGAGCGGGACCCTTGGTTGTACGGGTTGGTGATGGAACGGCTTTGGCTTTGAGAAGACCTCTCGACTGCAGGGCAGTGATGAGGTGTGGTTTGACTTTCCTAGAACTCTCAAGTACGAGGGGCGCTTTCCCCACCGAGACGCATTCATGCGACGTGACCTAAAACCGTGCGGGCGAGTCAGTGCCGCCCAAAGAGGATAGTATCAAGGTGCGGTGAATGAGCCCCTTGGCTTGCAGTTCAGGGCAGACGTGCGGGTTGCTGGGCGACGATGATGGGTTATGTCTGGGACTGTTGGCTACTTGTTTTCTTGGGCTGAGCTACGGGACGGAGATCCCCTTACGAGCTTGTTCGGGCTTCTTAGTAGAGCATATATATTTAGATACCTCATACGAGTACCCACTCCTTGGGTTTTGGCTGCTCTCCTTCCAGGAGAGGTGAAGACGCATGGGGTATGCCACGTGCTTTCCGTGTCTAGCCTCTCGTGGTTGGGTGATTCTACTCTCCTGCTATAGGTAGCGAAGACTCAATGGGAAGTTCATCTTCTCACCGTTTCCAGCTCCTTGTGTCTGGACGACTCTATCTTATTTCTCTTGTTGGGTTGATCTGGACTCTTACTGCACTTTCAATTGTACGCTACTTTTCTATTCGCTCTACCGCTCACCCTTCGGTACCTCCTTTGTTGCTCCCTCGAGCCTTCGGGGTATCCTACTGAGTATTTTTATACTCACCCCTGCTTGGGATTTTCCCGCACTTGGTGTGCCCTTACAGATGACGGACAGGTGGAGCATGACTTCAGTGGAGCGTAGGAGCTTGGGAGCTTGGACCGCGTGCGGTGGTCGTGGCCGGGTTCCAAGTGGAAAACCCGTCGGCTATTTCTTTTCGTTTACCTGTTGCCGGGTTGTGGCACTTTTTGGTTGGGCGCGTGTTTTGCCCATTTTCCTTTCAGCTTATACCTTGTACTGTTTAGAGGTCGATGCACATCTGTGGTTTATATATATATAGCAGTTGTTATTTTTTTACTCTGCTTGTTCTTTCTTTACTCTGCACTTTTTCATTGAGTGGGCTGCGTGTGTGTGTGTGTACAGGTACTTAGGCAAAGGCCTCCCCGAGTTATGGTGCCTTCGGCGCTGGTCTCCAGCCCCTGGCCTATGGAGGCGGGCCTGGGGTAGTTGCGGCTCGAGCCTGGGTAGGGTCGGGTCGTGACAATGTGGTATCAAAGGTGGTTCGTTCCTTGGGACGTTGTTCGGACATCCCTAAAAATAAAAGAGGAATTGGTTGGGATATAGGGCAACAGTGTGGATGTGTCTCAAGAGCGGCTCTCAGGCCAGGGAGTCCAGTGATGGTGCGGCGGCCGACGTATCCATTCACCAGGACCCTGATAACCCTCTTTTCGACTCAGCATGCTTAGACACTTGTTGCAGGGAAATTTGTTTGTGCATCACATAGGACTGAGTCTTTGACTATCCTTCTTGACTCAGCTCCCCATCGTTGCTATTGGTATATACATATATGCTCATCTGAATGCGGCACTCCTTGATAATATTTAGGATGTCTCCGTGAGGACAGCCATCCAGGATACCATCTTTGGTTTGTGACGAAGACCCTATGAGCTACGAGGCCACAGTCCAGGACCCATCATGAGAGCCCCTTTCTCCGGGTGGGCCGGTAGCAGCACCCCCACCTGTTGAGCGGCAGACAGTTTCAGCCAGAGCAGGCTGAGCTTGAGCGCAGGTTGAGCGCGCTCCGTGAGTTCCAGCGGCGGAGACCGCTAAGGTTCAGTGGTGAGCCAGACCCTCAGGCAGCAGAGGTTTGGATCGAGGTAGTGGTTCGCCTTTTCAGGCTTGTGCCGACGCCGACAGATCAGAGAGTGGCTTTGGCAGCCACCCTTTTTCGTGGAGTAGCTTGGCGTTGGTGGAGTCTGGTGACTCAGTTTCTTGGCAATTCGTCGCTTTCTTTGGATGACTTTCAGTTGTTGTTTCGTGAGGAGTTTGTCCCCTCCTGCTTGCGCTCCGTTCGGATTCAGGAGCTCCTGCAGTTTCAGCAGGGAGGGATGACGGTGGCCGAGTACGCGGCAAGTATTTGCAGACGGTGCACGCTTTTACCCGAACTTGGTCCGTGACGACGACCTCCGAGCGCAGAAGATTGAGCAGGGTCTCCGCTGAGATATTTGTGCTGTCATAGTACCCTTGGGCATTTCCACATATGCAGGGGGGCTAGAGCAGGCGTTGGTGATAGAGGGCTTCCTGTCATGTTTTGCGGTTGGTAGTGGCAGTGGGCACGTTGGAGCCGAGACGTCTTCCACAGCTAGTGGGCGTCGGCACGCAGAACCTCGACGCAGGTGGCTTCCTAACAACCGGACTCAGGGGCGTGGTCGTACACCACAGTGGCACCAGAGGGCACCAGTGCAGCCCAGAGAGAGTCGGTGCTATGCTTGTGACGGGCGAGGTCACTTGGAATGAGACTGCCTGCCCCGAGTTGCTGAGAGCTTCGGGCAGGCAGCAGGCGCACCACCACGGCAGAGGCAGCGCCGTGATCGGAGTAGTACCCAGAGAGGTGGTGCTAGCAGATGAGAGGGAGGAGCTGGAGGTAGGGGAAGACGTTACGAGGTCTTTCCATCACCACTAGGTGGTCCACGTCCGGCTCCGGGAGCTGACGGTTGGGACCGCGGGCAGCCGCGAGCTTTGGATGTCTACTATCCTGCGGGGCATGGGATGGTGAGAGGTACCCCTTGCGACTCTTCTATTTCTTGCAGTAGAATTTTTTGGCTCTGTGTGTGAATGGATTTTCTCCCTGCTCATGTTTGAGGTGTTACCAGGGTGACGTAGGGCATTGGGTGTAACCCTGTGTTGGTAAGTAAAAAGGCGTGAGACCTTTTCCTTTCATCGATGGTGTGACTCCTTCGCTTACGAGCGTGTAAGAGAGTTTTGGTTGAGAGACATCGACTGTGGTGCCTAGCATGACCAGATATCCTTGGGTGTTTCACCATATGGATATTCGGAAGGAGGGAATCACCAGGCCTTGTTCCAGGTGCGGGCGGTGATTC
Organism: Viscum album; assembly: GCA_963277665.1. Taxonomy (NCBI): domain Eukaryota; kingdom Viridiplantae; phylum Streptophyta; class Magnoliopsida; order Santalales; family Viscaceae; genus Viscum; species Viscum album. The sequence continues at coordinate 618,112,019 of OY728150.1, read as the reverse complement.
CAGTCACGGCATGCGACGTAGAGGTTTGACCGGGGAGGTGAGCTACCCCTGAGGGCCTTCGGGCCGTTTGAGACCGTGCAAAGGGATGGCGAGGTTCCCTACCGCCTTGCCCTAACCCCAGAGTCTGGAGTGGGTGCACGACATCAGCAAGGGCCGACCTAGCGAGATCATATCAATCCTTTGGTCTGTGTGCGGTGGCACAGAGCTGTGTGTGGGTTCTTCCGGGTATTGGAAAGCCATGTGTGGGCTTAGTACCCTGTTTTGCTCCCTAGTTTTGCTTTTCGAGGATGAAAATCTTGAAGGAGGGAATGATGTAAGGACCCAATTTTTTTTGTGAAAGACTTTGGAATATTCTTGATGATATTCCAGAGCAGCGCCTTCAGACGGCGTGCAATTCCGAGCCCTGAAATGGCCGGAATTAAATTTTTAGTGTGTTCACACTGGAAATGCTAAATAAATGAGATAACTCCTAAACGGAGTTCCGGATCAGAGATCAGAGTGTACGGATGGGTCCGGAATGGGGTGTTTACCCTAGGAGTGACATAAAACTTGTCGGCGCGGGATGTTTGGACCCCTCGCCCGCTTTTGGAATGTTAAACGGATAAATTAATTAATTAATTTATTCGTTTAATGGTGAAACTTGAGTATCTTTTAAACGGTGGATCGGACCGGAAAACTGAGGGCACCGTTGAGTTTGGAGCGTGTCGTTTACCCTAGGAGGGGTATAAGTTTCACGGGCGCGGGCCGTTTATGAAAAATGGCCCCAGGGGCGTTTTCATAATTTAGAGGCTTCAGACGTTAAATTTTATAACTTTTGAATGGGGTCTCGAATTAAAATTCCATGACAGTCGTTGTGCTCAGGAGGTAGTGTTTAGCCTAGGAGAGGCTTAATCCCAACCCCGCCAGGAGTTTGGGTTCGGGCCGTCGGGCGGGTGGTTAAGTGTTTTCTATTTAAACACCTAACCCACCCCTCTCCTCTCCCCTTTTTTCCCTGGCACCAGCAGCTCCCAAGGAAAGAGGAAGCTCCTCCTCACCTCCTCCCCTCCGGCAAGGCAATGGCGCGGCGGCAGATCCCTCGCGGCAAAGCACCGGGCAAAGCCCAACAAGGTAGGATGTTGCGTTTTGTATTTTCTTTCCCGCACTTAATTTCAAACGCGAATTTGTAAGTTGAATTTCTGCCCAATCTTCGATCTAAGACCACGAATGAGTAGTAGGGGTTTTTCTCTTCCCATCTCATTTTTCGGAATTAAATTCTGACCTCGGAGGAGCTCGCAATCGACCGCCGAACATTGCGGGTTCTTGATTTCTTCCGGCCGGGTTGGGGGCTTCTGGACGGCGGCTGGGCGGATGGAGGCCGAGCGGAGGTCGGCAGGGGGCTTCAGCGGCACAGCGGCGAGCCCCTCAGGCGGCAGGAGGCCGGGGGAGCAGGGTCGTACGGCGGTCGTCGGCCGCAGGCGCCGCGGGCACGGAGCGCGAAGGGGAGGGGGGGACCGGCTTCGGCCGGTCGTCGTGGCACGCAGACCCGGGGTCTTCATGACCCTGGCCATCAGACAAGGGACCCGTGCCACGCGGGTCCCGTGGGGAGAAATCCGGACCGGATCAGCCGGTCCGGGCGACGCGGGCAGGCCCACGCGGTGAACCGCGGGCCGGCACAGGCAGTGAGTGGGCCGGCCGAACCGGCCCGGCCCACCCTTTGGTCCGAAAATTTCCTAAAACACCTCTAAAAGGCAGCTCGGGTGTCGGATTCGCGTGCCGTCAGCGGCGACGCGCACCATGAGTTAAGCCGAGTATTTTGAGGTGGTTTCGGGAATTTTTAATTCTTGAATCGAGGGGCCGTGGAGGCCTGACATGTCTTTAAGTAGATGAGCGTTTTCCTCTGAGATTCTTGTCTTGGACGGCACGGACGTGTCCGATGTCCGTTTTGAGCGCCGTCAGTGGCATTGGGACCCTGGCATAGAGGCGGAGCTTTCCAAGGTGGTTTCAGGCGTGGACGCCAAAGTTGAGGCGTGGGCCCCACGGCCCGTCTCTTGAGCTGCGTGCAGCATTTCATGACTTTTCCATCGAACGTCCGTTCGGGGCGTGCGAGCAGTCGTTTCTGGATGTTTTTCCGAGGGGATTGCAATGCTGCAATCCACCCACTCAAATTCGGCACGATGGTGCGGGGCCCACGAGGGCCGTTTGGGCGTCGACGGTGATTTTCCATCTTTATCACCGGGCGACCGTTTTGGACAAGTGAATAGTCCATCTTGTGTACTTTTTCGAGAGGATCGCAACGGTGCGATCCGTTCGTTGAGTTTCAGGACCGGAATGCGGGTCCCACGTGGCACCGCTCGTGTGCAGTGTGCCGGAACGTATCTTTTCCTCCGGGTACCCGTTCCAGGCAAGTAAGCAGTCGATTTGACGTGCTTTTCCGAGAGATTTGTGATGGCGCAGTTCTCCCGACCTTTTTCGAGGACATGGTGTGGGACCCACCCGACCTGGCTACGGTGAATATTACCTTTTTCACCGGGTGTTCATTTTGGGAGATTGATTACTCAATCCCGTGTGTTTTTCCGAGGGGATCGCAGTGGCATGATCTATTGGTTCAGTTTCGGGATCTTGGGGTGGGCCCTACACGGGTTCGGTCACGGGGAATAGTACCATTTTCGCCTGTTGACCGTTTCGGGTGAGTAAGTAGTATAACTTGCGTGTTTTTGCGAAAGGATTTCAATGATGTGATCTGTTTGGCTGTACGGAGCCTCTTGCGCGATCTTGCTATATGTGGAAGCACGGAAGGTGCTCCAGTGGTGGTTCGCCCTACCTTGCTTATGGCGGACCCTTGGCGTGTGATCGCGCACTCTTGGGAGAGTGATGTAATTGGTCCACGAGATGTGGTTGGTCGTGCCTGGGACTTTGAGGTGGCAGGTTGGAGTTGTTACGTCACGCCTTCGCGTTGACGTTGGGTGTCGTGTGCACGATAGCCTATGGTCTGGAACGAGGTACACTCTGGGGGTATACGAGAGCGCTTGGAGGGACGTGTGGTTTGTACCTGAGATGTTCGGGCGCTTGGTTGGGGTTTGACTTGGGGCCACACGTCGTGTGGTCCCCATGTGCGTGCTGTGTTTTGCTTCGCGTACTTAGACCTCTCGCGGCGTGGAGGGTCCCTCTGTGTGTTTGTTTGACCAGCAGGGTGGAGCTCTTCCCCTGGCTCTGTGCTCGTTTGTTGATCATCAGGGTTGAGTGGTCTCCCCCTAGTTTCGTTCTCGATGGTTTGGCCGGTAGCGGTGCTAGTGACACCCAGTGCTGGGGCAGACGCTGAACCTCTTTTGGGAGAGATGTTCTGAAGTTGGGTGGTTGCGCGACACCCACTCCGTGTTCGGTCGGCCAGTGTTGTACCCTCCTATAGAGATGGCAGAGCGGTTCTGAGTTTTACCCTCCAGCGGGGCTGGGCAGTGGGTTACTCATCGACTTCCTCGGGCTTACCCTCCAGCAGGGCTGGGTAGTGGGTGGCTCACTGACTTCTAGGGTCTACCCTCCAGCAGAGACTGGGTAGTGGGTCACCCGACTCTATTAGGGTCTACCCTCTAGCAGAGACTGGGCAGTGGGTCTCCCGACGACCTCTTGGGGTCTACCCTCCAGCAGGGCTGGGCAGTGGGTCACCCGTCGTCTAGTTCCAGGTCTACCCTCCAGCAAGGCTGGGTAGTGGGTCACCTATCGACTTATTCCAGGTCTACCCTCCAGCGGGGCTGGGCAGTGGGTCGCCTGATGATGTATTAAGGTCTACCCTCCAGCGGGGCTGGGCAGTGGGTCGCCTGATGATGTATTAATGTCTACCCTCCAACGGGGCTGGGCAGTGGGTCGCCTGATGATGTATTAAGGTCTACCCTCGAGCGGGGCTGGGCAGTGGGTCGCCTGATGATGTATTAAGGTCTACCCTCCAGCGGGGCTGGGCAGTGGGTCTCCAGATTATGTCTTATGGTTTACCCTCCAGCAAGGCTGGGCAGTTGGTCACCTGATAGTTGGTTATGAATTACACTCCAGCGGGGCTGGGCAGTGGGACACCTGTTAGCATTCCAGACTCCGTCCTCTCGACTAGGCTAGTCTGTGGCTTATCTCCGTGATTACCAGAGCGGGACCCTTGGTTGTACGGGTTAGTGATGGAACGGTTTTGGCTTTGAGAAGACCTCTCGACTACAGGGCAGTGATGAGGTGTGGTTTGACTTTCCTAGAACTCTCAAGTATGAGAGGAGCTTTCCCCACCGAGACGCGTTCTTGCGACGCGATCTAAAACCGTGTGGGCGAGTCAGTGCCGCCCAAAGAAGATAGTATCAAGGTGTGGTGACTGAGCCCCTTGGCTTACAGTTCAGGGAAGACGTGCGGGTTGCTGGGCGACGATGATGGGTTATGTCTGGGATTGTTGGCTACTTGTTTTCTTGGGCTGAGCTATGGGATAGAGATCCCCTTACGAGCTTGTTCGGGCTTCTTGGCAGAGCATATATATGTAGATACCTCGTATGAGTACCCACTCCTTGGGTTTTGGCTGTTCTCCTTCCAAGAGAGGCGAAAACACGTGGGGTATGCCACGTGCTTTCCGTGTCTAGCTTCTCGTGGTTGGACGAGTCTACTCTCCTGCTATAGGTAGCGAAGACTCGACGGGAACTTCGTCTTCTAACCATTTCCAGCTCCTTGTGTCTGGATGAGTCTATCTTCTTTCTCTTGTTGGGTTGAGCTGGACTCTTACTGCACTTTCAGTTGTACTCTAATTTTCTGTTCGCTCTACCGCTCACCCTCCGGTACCTCTTTTGTTGCTCCCTCGAGCCTTTGGGGTATCCTACTGAGTATTTTTATACTCACCCCTGCTTGGGATTTGCCCGCACTTGGTGTCCCCTTGTAGACGACGGACAGGTGGAGCATGACTTCAGTGGAGCGTAGAAGCTTGGGAGCTTGGACCATGTGCAGTGGTCATGGCCGGGTTCCAGGTGGCAAACCCGTCGGCTGTTTCTTTTCATTTACCTATTTCCGTGTTGTGGCACTTTTTGGTTGGGCGCGTGTTTTGCCCCTTTTCCTTTCAGCTTGTACCTTGTGCTGTTTAGAGGTCGATGCACATCTGTGGTTTATATATATATAGCAGTTGTTCTTTTTTTACTCTACTTCTTCATTCTTTACTCTGCACTTTTTCATTGAGTGTGTTGCATGTGTGTGTACAGGTACTTAGGCAAAGGCCTCCCCGAGTTATGGTTCCTTCGGCGCTGGTCGCCAGCCCCTGGCCTATGGAGGCGGGCGTGGGGTAGTTGCGACTCAAGCCCGGGTAGGGTCGGGTTGTGACATAAAATATATTCCCGGAGGGTATAATGCTCTATCATTGGATAAAAACCATGGACTAATTAAGTGTAGCTTGATTATTTCTAGATAAAAATTATGATCCCTAAAGACATAAGAATTTTTTTTTAAAATTTCATATATTTATGCCTAAGTTTCATATTGGGGAAGTCCTAGCAGATGGGGATTATGATTTTTAATGGGCCTCCCTCATATAAGTGTTTTTCCTGACATGTTTTATTCATTTTTCATTTTATGAGTGCTAAATTTTTTATGGATAACATAGAGTGCATGGCCAGGGATCTGATACTCAACTTTGGCCCATGATTCCCTTTGAAAATTTTTAACTGAGCATGCATTTGTGTCACTTTATTTTTGATGTTTTAAGATCTTGAAAACTATACAAGTATTATTCTATATTTTAGGGTGTTCTATATTATACCTTATTCTATTATGTTACGTTTTTCAAGATCAGACCTTCAATTACAATGGTTTTGGGTCTTGCAACTTGGGCCTTCTATTGATGTTATTTAGGGTAATATAACTTGGACATTCTGTTTTTCTAGTTTAGTGTCTTCTGGATCGAATATTCTATTATTGGGAATTTACCATTTATGAATTATTTTCCTCAATGTATTTTAATGTCATACTTTAAAGATATCTACCATATAGTTTAACATCATGTGTTAAGGACATATTCCATGTTGTTTAACATCATGTGGTAAGGGCGTAAATATGCTATGAATTTTAAAATCATGCTAGTAGTACACGATTGATGAATATATAGAATGTGGAAGATATTAACAGGATGACCAAAAACACCATATAGAATTGAGTTCTTCTATAATGTTCTTAGGACACAAGGGGATTGTAATTACATTATTTTAAGGGGAATATACCACTTGTTTATGGATCAAATCCTTTATATGTCACTAGAGTTGTCAAACAGAGGTGTCTCCGCTCTTTTCCTTAGATCATGAATGATTTTAGAAATTTTATTGGAGGATATTGAAAGATTGGGGTAGTTGATTCCACTTGGATAGTTAGATTATGGGTTGTTTAAGTAATTACAAAAAATGTTGTATCAATGTATATGGAATGGGGAAGATGTATTAGGGATGACCCAAAACACCCTAATGTGTTAAATTCTACCACAAGTTTACCGAGGCTCATGAAGATAAATATTCCTTTCTTACAAGTAGTAGATAACTCTAATCCGTATTTTTAATCCCTTATGAATAATTCCCTAGGGATTACATGGATGTTCAAGTAGAGGTTACCCCAATTCTTTCCTGAGGACTATAAAATAATTTTAAAGACTGAAACATGTAGAAAATGAGTTGGGGTATGGAGAAAAGGACTATCTAGTAATGGTTCTGGTACACTAGGGATGATTTGATTTTTAATGGGATGTTTGGGCCCTACTCTATATGGTTTCATGCCATGTGGTGGGGTTAATAAATAGGTTCAATAATAGTGTGACACATTCATTCTTTAATAATTGTTTCAATATATGGTGATCTAACATTGAGGGTGTAAAATCCACTTAAATAGTCTGTTAATGAAGATTTTATATCATTTTACAATGATCTTGGTTCATGGGTAGTGATATGGACCCATCATGACTGGGATGGACCAGTACACCCCTTGGTGATGGGTTTTCCCACTGTGAGATTAGGTCTCACCAGGATCATAAATCCTTTTTTCATGATAGTGAAATATTTTTATTGTGACTAAAAGTTCATATATATAAACCATAGGAAAACATTCATAGTTAGAAAAAGGGTCCCTTGTATCCGTAAGAACTCTTCCAAGGTTTATAAAAGTTGTGTGGTGATTTGAATAACTCAAATAATGAAGTATGATTTTTGGAACTGTAAGATTAATTAAGGGTTTGAGAACCCTAAAAGTAGTGTCATATCTTAGTGAACATGTTATCATGGTGAGGAGATGTAAAAAATAATTACTCAGTATTTTTCTTAGACAAGGGGGTCTAGCAAGGATGAATCAGATTTTACAAGGTCCGTAAAGTGGGACCTATGAGCTTTATGCATCATTTATTCATGCTCTAAATATTTCCTAAAATATAGAGATGTAGAGTTTATTGAGTAGAGACTTGAGATTTTTTAGTCTTACCTTTGTATGTTTTCAACATAATTATTCTTATATCTATTTTAATAGATATTGTAGGGTCAAGTGATTTAGAGATTCAATGGAATATGTTTTAGGTCATATAACTTTGACAAAAGTGAAAGAAGTTTAAGGTCATGATGAAAATAGACGTGTTATATGTGGTATGTTACACAATAGCCTAATTAGAATATCTTGGGTCAAGAGTACTTTAACATCCTTATGAAAAATAGATTAATTTTTTTTCAATCAGGGTATGAGGTTATCAGACCATGAGTAATAATGCAGGACAATCATGCTAGGGATAACCGAGAACACCCCTAAGTGCTGAGACCTACCATGGTGATGTTAGGACCACAAGGATCCAAAATCCATTATTTAAGAGAGAGTATGTCTTTGGTTGGTAGGTCAAATCACATTATGCACCACTAGTATGGTCAAATAGAGATATCTTTTTTCAATTCTAATGTACAAGAATGGTTTTTTGTACCCCAAGGTTCTCAAGAAATGAATTGTAATTTATGGGATCAAGGGATTAAAATATGATAGAAACACCCCATACACAGGTTGACCAAGGTTATGATCATACTCTCTTTCGATAAGAACTTTTACAATTTAACATCATGTATTAGGGACGTATTTTTCATGCAGTTCAATGTCATGTGACATGAAAATTTTACATGTAGTTTAATGTCAGGCGGTAAATATGTTTTCCTTATAATTTTATGTAATATAGTAAGGCGGTGGGAACCAATGTGGAAATTGTAAAATATTTCCTTAGGGAAACTATCCACTAGTCAAGTAATATATATGTAGGGAGTATCTTTTATATATGAAAAAGATTAATGGTGGGTAGACATATTTCTAAAACCCTTCTGGCACAAATTTATTATATGTGAAAGAAATCAATATGTATATCTAACTCGTGAATATGTAGAACAACATTTCATTACTTGGTCCTATTTTAAAATATATTTTGGATACTTTTATGGTCTATTCAATGTGAATAAAATTTTTCATGATGTTTATCATCACATGACTTGAAAACACTTCTTGATTTGGATTTCGTTTTGATTGTGTTTTCCATAGTGGATTTCTAGGTTCCCTAAGCTCACTTGATCCATGATCTAATAAGGGACAACTAGGCATTCTATTGATCCATGCATGAGTGGGTATTATGTTTCATGATACATAGGTCTGTCCCATATGCAGTTAGGGGAAATGTTTTATTAATTTATATGTTGTGGATGATACTAGGACTGGGATCTAGGACTAACTATATATATCATAAATTTAGAAATTATTCCATAAATATTTCATTAATTATAGTTATCTATAAAGGTATAACCCATATACAGGGAGGGGGACATTATATTTTATATTTAGATAGGACCCATGATTGGAGATCTGGGCATCACTATGTATCTGGTGTTGACGGGTATCAAGTCACACATTGTTCTTAAAGAAGAAACTCTCCATGAATGTATAACCCATATGTATATGGGGCACTATTATCATTGGTTGTTGTATCTAGACAAATGATTTGAGATCCATGTTTAACTATTTTTCATTTGATGATAGTAATCAATCCACTCAAAGTTCTTGAATGGGAAACTATCTATGTAGGCATGACCCTTCCATAAAGAGGGGAATTATTCCTACTAATTGTTACATTAGGACCTAGGATTTGATATCCATTTGTCATTATGAATCCTATGATAACATGAATCAAGAAAAAAATAGTTCTTGAGAAATAATATAGTTTTATTTAATTTAGTAAGGATATAGGTTCCCTGACGTGAAAAGGAAATATTTCAAATGGAACCAAGACTATAGAGCTTATTGTCTCTACATATCCTATAAACGAAGGAATCAACCCAAGGGTAGTTATTGAATGTGAAACACTCCATATAGGTCTAACCCATATATGTAGGGGTAATTTTACCCCTAATTGTAGTAGTTTTACATAGGATTGGATATCTAGTAATTGCTACATATCCATTGATGATAGGAATCAATCCAAAAATAGTTATTCGACGAGCCAATCTCTATATAAGATTGAACCATATGAATATGGGGGGAATTATTACCATCAATTATTACAAATAGACATAATAGTGCAGAACTCAGTGTCACTGAGAATAATATAATGACAGGATTCATTTACTGCATAGTTCTCGATCAGGAAACTCTCACCACCTGTCTAAACCATATATAGAGGAGGGAATTTTCCTCATTGATTACTCTAGATGGACCCAAGATTGAATATTTCAGAATCACTACATATCCAGTGATATTAGGATTCAATCCACACATACATATTTAATAAAGGCGTGGAAGAAGACCAACACAGGGTATTGTGGTCCTCTTGTGTGTTATACATAGTAATTCTCATTACTATGTCATGCAAGAGACAACAGCAATGCAGTTTGACATCATGATGAAAGGAATAATGGTGTCAATTTTAATGAAATCCATTTAGCACCATCAAAACCCTAACATAAACTGATATATCATAATCATGTGGGTATCCTTCATAAGACCACATGATCTCTCCTCAGTGTGATAAAAAGGTAATGTAAATGGTTTCTTTCACAACACAAATACGACTAAAGGAATAGAAAAAGGTATTTTGAATCATGTGGTGTTTAGACCATTATATAAGATCTTAGAGTCCCTACATATCTCATTATAATGATAATAAATCCATAAGTAGTTCTTGAAAACCATGCAATTTAGTGTCATGCGGTGAGGAAGTCATCCATGTAGATTACTATGATGAGGTATGGATGAAGGTGACCCAATATGAATGAATTGAAATGTTGGAGTTTCACCCAAGCCTGTATATTTTGGTTTCACTACATATCCTATATTGGTAGAAATAAAGACACATGTTGTTCTTCAAAAACCATGATGTTTAGTGTAATTTGATGAGTACATTAGCCATGCAGGTCAATGTTATGTGGTAAGGACGAAGGTTACCCAACATGAAAATAAATATGGATTTAAACCCTATAAATGATTTTTAGGATTTCAAGAAATCCTCACATGAGAGGAATACCATTTATTTTATACAAGGATTCGTGATTTAGTTTCCCAAGGAATCATTGTTTTAGTTACATGTGTAAGACTACGTTTTAATGCTATGTGGTGAATACATTGTGACACAATCTGATATCTCGTGATGTTGGCTGATATATTGTGACAGAACCCAATATTTGAGATATAGACATCACTATATATCATTTTATGATAGGAATCAAGCCACACATAGGTATTTAATAGATAAATTTCCTATTTGAGTCCAACTCACTCATAGGGATGGGGGCATTGAATTTTTATTTCACGTATATATAGCTTGTGTGTGGTGAATTTCTGGTCAGACGATGCTCCCCATGTAGTTTAACATCCTGTAGTGAGGACTTCTTTCTTCTAGTTTAAAATTATATGTTAAGGAAATATAACTCATTTTAACATCATGCATCTAGGATGAAATGTGTTTTGATGTTTGGAGTCTTCATGTTAGGAGTTATTCTATATAGTTTAAGTCTTTTCTTTGGGATGTATTTAATATAGTTTAACATTATGTGGTCAAGATGTCTTCTATATAGTTTTTCATCATGTGGTCAGTGAATCTGATGTATAGTTTAATGTAATGTGGTTATAATTTCTTTCATACAATTTAATGTTATGTGAAAAAGATGACTTCTGTATAGTTTAAGGTTATGTGATCATTACATCTTATGTATTGTTTAACGTCATATGGATAAGAAATATTATATAAATTTTATCATCTTATAGTCATGACATGTTCCTTATAGTTTAGCTTCACATGGTTAGGACACCTTTTGTATAGTTTCGCATCATGTGGTTAGGATGTGGGTGGTTTTGATGGTACCTATGCAAAGTATTTCCTAAGAAACATCACATTGGTGGGGGGAGGGGGTATGTCACATTCCCAATACATTGTTTCTAGTGAGTAATATCCATTCTGAAAGATCTTATGTATGATATAAGGCCTTTACCATTTGGGTTCCTCCTTTCTAGGTTTATATCATTGTATCATTGGGTTTCTAAGAGCCAATACTAGTTCCCCTAGAAAGAATGTTCATAGGAGAACCTCTTTATTAAATTATTATTTAATATGATTCTAATTTACATTGAGGTTGTGTAGTGTATAGAACATTTTATCATCCATCCATTCAAATTTATCAAAGTTTATTTGCAACAGAACAATTTTTGGGAGTTTCTTATAGATAGTTTTCTATAGTGGGGGGAACTGGACTTTTATGGTCAACACTATCTCAGACTGCTACACTAATGAATATAGAGTTTCTTGTGTAGAATTTTTTGTGGTGGTATGATATATCCATAAACCATTAAGGGTCTTGTTTGGAAAGGAATTATTGTTCTCATTCACCACATTCTAGAGTATATACTTACATAGTCATATTTAAGGTCTCTAGTTTTTCAGTTTCAGCTACATGATAGTGGGATGAATGGTTAGACTTGGTGTCTTACTCCTCGTACAATTTCTTCAACTCTATAGAATAAAATTTGGTGGAGTTTTCATTCAATAGAGTGTGAGGGAGTCTAAATTTGAAGATGATATTTTACTTAATGAGTTTAATTATATTCTTATTATTTACATTCTTTAGGGTTATTACCTCATCCCATTTGTAAAAGATGTTGGTAGAAGTAACTATGTACTTAAACTATATAGTTGTGGCTAGGGGATATGGACCCATAACATATATTCCCAATACAAAAAATGTCTGTGAATATTTAGCTCTATGAATAAATTTGGGGGTTTATGGAAGATGTTTTCATGAATATGGAAATCATGATATTTCGTGGTGAATTCCATGCATTCTTATGTCATTGTTATCAAGTAGTAACCTAGCCTTCTGATTTAGCTGGATAGCTTGGTCCCATACTGAGGAACCTCACAAAGGTATGCATGTAATTCATTCATTAATGTAGGAATATCTATTTATAATATTCATCTGAGGAGTATTCCATTAAAGACTCATTTTATGGGGGGGGGGGTTCTCATTTGAAACATCCTAGAGGGTAAATTTCATTTCATGACATCAAGTGTGTTCCCTTATGGATTGGTCTGTTGGGAGGGTCATATTTAGAAAATAATAAATTATGGTATCCATCCATACATGGGTAGATATTAGTTAATCATGCATTGGGGCGATGTTGAATTGATTTATTTTTTCCATGTCACAGATGATGATGTATGAGTCAATCATTTAGTGTGTGATGTGAATGACCACCTTGTCATGATCAAGGTCATCCAGAACTGCATCTACATTAGCTAGTGCATCAATTAATAAATTTGGGGATTTGGGGACATGATTCAATTAGGGTTTGAAGGGAAATCTTCCATTAGTCCTCTAACATAGTAATCAAGATGGGATAATTATTCTTTTTTGATAGAATATTTTCAATTGATATGATTTATCACTAGTTCTGAATCCCCTTTGATGTTCAAGTATGCTATCTTCAGCTTTAGGGATAGTTTTAGGAAAGAAATGGGGGCTTGGTATTATTCCTAATTATTCATGCATCCATCAGATAATGAGAAAGAGTAGGGAAAAATTACATTTTCTGTAGAAACAAATAAATCCATCAACTAAAGTAGTTTAAAATTGGGGTTTTTAGCTTTTTCCAAAATTAATTTAGACTGAACCATCATAATTCATCCCCAATGTTCAGGGAGTACCATGGGAATAAAATAACTCAACATAAATAATTTTGGTTCCCACTCGTACACACTGTAAGGTAGGATATTCTGAAAGGAAATCAGCTAGGGCATTACCTTTCACATAAATTTATGACATGAACATAATGTCATACTATTTTTTAATAACCAACCATTAGAGAAAACTCCGAGTCAATATATGGCCACGAATGATGTACCTGAGCGAGTTAATACGATAGACCGAGTGGACATCTTGGTGCTACATGCAATGGCTTATCTTTTTCACTGCAAATATGAGTGCAAGGTATCTCTTATTGACATCATAATATCATTTCATAATATATAGAATAATTTGGTTGAGATAATAGAGACTATTTTTATTCCTCGCATCACTTTTCTCTGCAAGTACTACACCAAGTGATCATTCCATGGAATCCACATATACGATTAGTGGATTTCCCTTAATCAGTGGTATCAGGACCATGGGGTGAAGAAATTACTGCTTTAGGATCTCAAATGATTGTTATTAGTCCTCACCCCATTGGTATGGTACTCCCTTCTTCATTAACATGGTTAATGGGAGATATTTACCATCAAAGTTTTCTATAAATGCTAAATATAAGAGAGGTGACCTTGGATCCCCCTCAGTTCTATGAGATTTTGAGGGGGTGAGATTTCTAGAATTTAAATAGTCTTTTTATGAAAACCTCAATGCCACATTGGTGTACAATAATGTCAATGAATTTTACAAACCTTACCCAAAAGCACAATTCAGCAGATTCAACTTCAAACTATGTTGTCAAAACATGTAGTATAATTTTGACGGTCTGTGAAGTGATCACATCACTATCTATATTTAAACACCAAGTCATTGATATAATACTCTTCTATTCATTACATGAATGGCATAATGATATTAAACGTGGTGTTTTATTTAGGAGCGATAGCGTTCATTAATTTGAAGGGCATGGACTGGTAGAAAAATATCCCATACGGTTCTCAAAATTTTGTGGATTCCTCTTCTTAAGGAGATATATTTGTTTGATCATACCCTAAATATCCAATCATGAAGGAAAAATCTTAGAATATATTATTTTTATCAATCAAGAGTCCTATGATTGGAAATGGGAAATCAACCATTGGGAAGTGCAGATTATTGTATCTGATATTGACGAGAACCTAATTTTCCCATTATTTTTCATTATATGGATGATCTTGGTGTGCCACGTTGATTATAGAAACACTTTGAAAAAATTGTATTTGATCCATTTTTTAACATATGACTCCACATTAGTAGAATGAGTGGGGTCCATCCTTCTTTCCACCTTTTAGAAGCCTCAATAGTCATATGGTATGCCTAGATGCATTGAGTCCACATTGGGGTTCAGCCTGAGAATTTCATTATAATTACAAGAAAACACATAATAATATTTCTTTGGAAATGAAATTTATATATATTTCTCCTTAAGAGACATGGGAACACTAATTATTATAGGTTGTGTGTGTTCTTTTATTACCAAATTTACCGTCCTGATCTCATCAATGGTGGTGAAGATGCCTTCCTCAAATGTAAGGAAGTGTTCCTGAGGTCATCCTCTTCTTCTTCAACTTATGTGTTCGTATAGTCATTTTCAAACATGTTAGTTAATTCAGTGGTACCTCTTCAATTATTAAGGTGGGTGATTCCATGTGAAGATACATTTCCATCCATAACTTCCTTAGTCATTTCATTGTGATTAAAGAGGTAATTATTTCCCTTCACACTATCATTGAGGATGGGAGGAAATTGAACATTAAGGATTAGGTCTTGTACCTTAATAAGGTTTATTGGTAACACATAATTTCTATAGATTATACTATATGTATTCACATAGGTAGTCCCTAGGATATTGGGGGATATAACGCGTATATTTTTATCCACCATTTGTTGTTTTCCCTCCCATTTTTTTATAACATGCTTCATCATATGTGGCTACACAAGACTCAAAGGGAGCATTGTCACCATAAAGTATGTTGACCCTCCCATTAATGGGCTATTTAAAGCATTGATGAAATGATTAATGTACCCCATGGGGCTATGAATCCGATTCTTTTCAAGCGGTATATTATATGTAGTGTCTTGATGGATAACCATGAACTCATTATTTTATTTGAGATCCTCAAACTAAAAAATGTGTTTGACCTTCCTAACATGTCTATTTATAATCTTATCATACCCTTGAATGGTCACATTTTTAGGATATATATCTCTATTTCCATATCGCAAATGTCTAAGTGTACGAATCAGGATGAGGATTATCTCAGAACCATTTTCAACCATAGCCCTTGAGATGTTATCATTATCGAGTATAATCAAAACTTATAGGGATCTGATATGTCCATGTATAATGACTTCTTTATCAGGATATATGAATGTGATAGATAAATAGAATTCTGAAAAAATAGTCTCCACTCAATATAACTCAGGTGTAGTGACTTCTATGTAAAATCTTTATGGAATATCCAGGGATTAGAAAAGTTATTTTCTATATTCTTTTGAATGGTGGAGAGTATCCAAGATCGATAATTTGAATATGACCACCACAAAATATTTTAGAATATTGTATTTTTGATTCATAAGACGAATCATTCTAATACGGGGTTTCTAGTTATTGTGAATTTTAGGAGAAGAGGCATTTAGGGTAGATATGCACGGTTCGTGTGGATATGTTTTGGGAGAATCTGGTACCAGTTTCGTAGGTCATGCTATCCATCCCCATTTTCCTTCCCGATTAGATAATCACACTACTATCATAGTGTCACATAAGATAAATGAAAATCAATGACCAATGATGGAATTTGGGACACCTCTAGGTTTCTATTGGTCTTTCTGGAGTTTATTCATATAGGTCTCCACTATATTTAAGTCCTATATGGGGTTGTTAACGAGATATTTGGTTAAACGAAGCATGAATTTTTTTCATATATCCTCTGAACATGTGTTTGTGATGTATAGATCCACGGTCAGGTATAGAGAACTAATAATCATAGGTGTAATCATCATAATAAAAGGGTTATTCTGAGTTTATTATGTTAACAGAGACATATATGAAATATTATTTAGATTAGGGTTTTGTTCTGTGGTGTAGTGACCCTACTTTAGGCATCATAGGAATGAAATCTCAAAGATCCAAAGCTTTCATCAAAGCTGAATATGACTCTTCTAACTTAGTATCCTCCAATTATTGATGATTACATCCACATATGGGAGGAATGAAAAATTTCTTATCCCTGAGTAATGGAACCATTATGGTTTTGTGAAGCTATACTCTCTTGGTGTCATGATCTCAGTCCACTATCTTTCGATTCATCTAGTTATCAAACTTTTTCCCACGCATGGCTGGAACTTTTTCTCAATCACCCTATTCTTCTGACTGGGTGTTGGTAAAACAAGTCACATGTTCCAGATAATTCACCAACATCACATGCCCATAATATACCATGCTTTAGCGGATGTCTTTAAAGAAAAACAAATCATGGATGGTGTGAACCATCCATCTATGGAAAGAGAAGTGTTTAGGATGATCACTGAGGTTGACCTCATGGAGTGTCCTAGGCTGTATTAGCTTGAGTAGGGAACAATTCATGTAAGAATATTTGTTCTTTATAAGAGTATAGGTCATCTCCCTCCATTCCTGATGTATTGGCATCATTAAAGAAGGGGAATTATATTTTAATGATAAATAATATATCGCATTATCTGGTCCCCTGATATTTCTATAGTCTATGACTTTATAAGACTCTGTCATTGGGGAGTTCTACTATTCCAAGTGTTCTATGAAGTGAAATTCTATATACGTTCCCTATACTCAAATACAAATACAAGACAAGGCATCGAGGATCAGTTGTAGAACGGTTGTGATGAAATTCATGTAGGTGTGTTGTAGGTTTGTGTTGTTATTTTCTAGTTTCTATACCAGGAACATAGATATAGAAGCCATTTCAATATTAAAATAGAATATTTATGGTTTGAAGGATACCCTGATATCCTAGATTAGGGAGGTTTAAATCCTCCAATCATAGAAGAGTTGCCCAAATATTTTGGTGTAGGTAAGGCATAAACTCTTTATCTTGCTCATCTAGGATCTTATATTCATATGTGGAAGGGGAAATAACATTGTTGAGATTTTTTTTCTAGATAACCCTCTCTATATATCAATTCTGGGTTCCTCTTCATCATACTTACATGCCACCACATGGTCAGACCACATTGATTAGTTCTCTAGTTCACCTACATACCAAAGTGATGGGTTGATTGTAGTTGATGGATAATTATATAAATTTGACCCTGGTGTTTCAAAAACCTCTCTAAATGAATTCATATGAGTTTTGATCAAATCTCTATATGGAGGTGTTTGGGTATGGTGGTTTTCTTTATTTGAGGGATATATCATTGTGGGTAGGTTTACCATGGGAGATGTTTAGAGTAGAGTCTCTATGTCCCATATCTACACTATGATGAAGAGGACTATCATAGAAATTATAACCTTCTTCTTTAGTTGAATAGTTGATAGTTCATTGATGTGTTGTGGATATGCATTGAATAGTATCAATTACTCTAGATTTGAGTAGACTACAAATATGAGCATCATTCCACATCTTGGTCAGAATATGCTAACTTTCCTTTTGTGGTTGTGCAGGGATATGAAGATATTTTATAATTGTTTTTTGGAACATGTTGATAATATTATGGTTCTAAGATAATTATATCCTTCTAATGATAAGATATTTTATTATTCTTGTGAGTTTCTGTATTGTTGGAAAGAGTATGAGCCCTCTTGTGGGTGGCTTCCAGATTATATCATTCAACTATGGTTGAAGTGGGGATATGAGCATAGTCCAAATATACATTCCCAACTAGATTATGTTGATAGAACTTGGTAATGGGAGACGAGACATGAGCCTCATTCTATGTAGACTCTTTAGGATTATTCTACATTCGTTAATTAGTGGAAGTAGTAGTATGAGCCTGGACTCCATGAGATGTTGTAATTTGCAAAGTACTTCACTGACTTGAATATCTGCATATCCCGAGGTGTGTGTCACTATCACTTGGTAGGCCTAGATCGGAATAGGGATATGGGCCCAATAATATTCCATTGTAGTATGTCTCTAGTCATTTTTAATTGGAATATGATCATATCCTAATTCATGCATCACTCTCACTTGATGATCCCTAGTTGGAATGATAATACGATCTTAGTCCAGTTCCATTGAAGTATGAAACTGGTATTTTTTCATAAGAATGTGCACCTTTCCTTAGGAATATTCCATTCTCATATGGAGATCCATGGGTT
Source organism: Viscum album (assembly GCA_963277665.1). Taxonomy (NCBI): domain Eukaryota; kingdom Viridiplantae; phylum Streptophyta; class Magnoliopsida; order Santalales; family Viscaceae; genus Viscum; species Viscum album. The sequence goes on along the minus strand of OY728150.1, from coordinate 618,093,542 downwards.
CAATGATAATATCATCCTAATCTGGCGCATTTTCCCTTATCAAAATATAATGATGATCCTCAAGGATGAGATATAGAATGCGATCTTTCTCTAAATCTGTACTTATTCTTTCTAGTCAGAGTGTTTTTCTACACTGTATTATTGGATATGAATATGAACATGACCTTATATCTATACTAGTGCTGGAATATGAAACTAGAGTTTACTAGCTATTCCTAAAAAGTATTAACAATTTAAAAAAGTGTGTACAGTAATATCAGAATGCACATTATCTATCTCTAACATGTACTATAAGATATATTTGATTGAATTGAGGATGTAATCCAACTTCCTTAATCATTTTTCGATCATAATATTCCAATGTGATTCATGTGTGGGGGTATCTTCATGTACCCCCCAATATTTTTTTAGGAATATAACTGCATACTTGTTCCGAGTGAGCAGTAATATGCTCCAGATCACTTGCATCCACTATAATATATTGATAGGATTCATCACTGGGAGTAGGGATATGAGCTACTCCCAATTATCCAATGCTTTTCAAAACTGATGTGTTTTCCCTGGTTCCTAAGAAAGTGAATCTGGGGTGGAAATGTTTTTTGTGGTTCACTCAACATGTGACTGTGGGGAATGGTGGGATGCCACTAGTGATGATAGTTGAAATGATCCTTCCTTAGAGAATCCAGAATCAGAACAGATCAATTGTTTACTACACAATCCAATATCATTAGATACTAAAGGTTGTGAATGTCATGCTCTAAGTATAATCTTCAAAAGTAATTGGTGGTGGAAATAATAATTAGTTGTTTTAGTGAATCCTTTTTTAGAGTATTTCGAGTCATCGATATTAGAATCTATACACCCTTTCATTTTTTTCTAGGGTCAAGAAAATACCATGTCTATGTTATTCTGGAACCATTGTGCTTTCCAATAGACATTGAATGTGTCGGGTGGGTGAGGTCGTTTTGTAACTTGCAGGGGTTGAAACCATAGACAATTTTCTAAAAAAATCACTGGATGAAGACATGATCTTTGGTCTGGGAGTTTTTTTGTGAGAGAAGTATGTACATTCATAATGAAAACAAGGATCAAGGTCATTTATAAATGCATCCTTGATGATATGATATGTGATCAATAAAATATGTACTGGTAAAATAATTTTCTTTTCTATAACCTATTTTTCCGGTTTTTATTTTGTTGAATTTTCATTACAATAATGTATTATTTTATGAGAACCTATATTACATAGTATTTCACATTTTTCATGTAGTATTTTTTATATAGGAGTCAAAAACATAACATTTTGATGCATGGACAGCTGATTATTTTTATTATTTGAGAGATTCATGTCAGGTTCACCATTTTGTTTTAGGTAACGATGTGGATGGTTCCCCAAGATTAGGAGAAATTATTCCCAATGCCTATAATGATTTAGTTATTTTATTTAATTGAATTATTTCACATCAAGTTCTCCATTTCCATTTCCATTAAATTTTCTTGGGGATCGATGATTGATTTGGGGGGGCTTAAATGAGTTTCAAAATCCTTCCTTTAGGGTTTTACAATTTTCAAATGTTGTATGGAAACTCCAAACAGTTCCCACATCAATAACTGAGTAAATTCCTTTATTCCCAAAGTCATGTGGTCATTTTGGGATTCATATCGGACCACTCTGAAGAACTATCATTTGTTGAGAGGATGGGATGTTGGGATCATAAAACCCTTTTAGGGTGTAATTATTTTGTATTTTTAGAGTATATTATAGATTTAATATATTATCATGAATCTTTTCCTAATCTAGGTACAGAACTTTTTACCCTAAAAAATGATCATGGATTGAATTTTTTTATATAAGTGTGTGTTATATAAAAAATTGTCTAGGTATGTACCCAATGATCTTCATCTATTCCCGTTATTTCTTTGTAACGAGTATCCGATTATGTTTTGAATAAATATCCCTCAAGTACTCTGGATTATACTACAACCCATGTAAGAAATTAATATTTTGAGGATCAGATTGAACCTCATTGAGGAATCCTTCATATCATGTTTATATTAAGAATAAAAAATAACATATTTTGTTGAAACCATTTATTTTAACATCACGATGAGAGAAAATATATTTGGGATCTTAGGAATTGAATATTGTGCTTACTACATGGGGAGGCTTCATACGTATCATATTTATAATAGGAATCAGATTCATCATAGTTCAATGTTCTCTTGTGACTTACCTTGAGGTGTATTCACTCAAATGGAGGAAGTCATGTTATGTTGTTGATTGGGGATTATACACTAATATTTTCCTTGATTTGGTAAATTCATGATATGAATGATAAGATCAATTTGATTCTCTATCCCACATATTCCATTTTCAGTGCCATAAATAATGGATATCTAGTGACTGCTCTCATTGCATTTAGATTTAGGACCTATACACTAGGAAAACTTTTATTAGGTGTTTTATATAGATCTTGGGCCATAATAAGGAATCATATCCAACATTCTTATATCAAAAATTAGAGTCCACATAGTTCAGTTCAACCTCCCAATCTACTGATGGATGAGGAAGAAATAAAATACCATGACAATGTATAGGTTGTAAGGGTTTGAGTATTAGAGACATGAAAGGACTTAAACCAAATTTGATTCCCATTTTAGCTAGGGCCTTATGAAGGAATAATACATATACTTATTGGTATAAAGTTAGTTTTATCAAAGATCAATTATATTCTCAATCCATTGATGGATTTGGAAGGGGGATGAACCCATAAGAGAGTTTGGGTCCTGTGGGTTTCATTGTCAGAGTAACGGAAGGACATAAAGTGAATTTGATTCCTATTTTATCTTGAGCCTTATGAAGGAGTCATATGTATCCTACATAGACAGTAATAAGATTTCTCACAATTTAGTTGGCTCCACAATTTAATAATGGCTGAGGAAGAATTATAACCCCACAATAAAGTTTGTGTCCCATGGGTTTTAATGTTATATAAAAAATGGGAATTACACCAATGTGGATTCCCATTGGAGATCAGGACATAAGAGGGAGTCGTATGTATCCAATTTGTACAAGAATCCAAGATATCATTATTAAATTTGAGGTATGCCTTAATAAATCCACTTTACATGTTTATCATGTCTTGGGATATCTTCCTAACATGTCCCAATTGTATGTCTGACATGTTTAAGGTGTCTATATGACATGCCTATAGATGACTATACGATATGTTTGTGGATGTCTGTACATGTCTTTGTTTCCTAGATAAAATGTATAATGGCAATCACATGGTATATTGGACATGTTTGGAGAACAACGCATGTTTTTGATGGCATGTCTTTGATATAGAAACATAACCCAGTATGATATGCTTGAAAGTCATTGAATGACTTGGACAACATGCATGAAAGGTGTCACAAGATCTTGAGTAAATGTCTATAGGTCATTTCATAATCTATATGACATGTCTGAAAGAATTTAAAAGACCTATGGTACATTTTGAAAGAAATTTATGAGACTTGGGGGACATATCAGAAGGGTTTTACAAGACTTGTATTACATGGTCGGAGGATGTCTCCAGCCCTGAGAGACATGTCTAAAGGACTCCACAAAACATGGTTGGCATGTCTTAGTGTCGCTTCATATCTTAGGAGACATGTCTGGGGGACGTCGTGCAATCTAGATGGTATGGCTGAAAGACATGACAAGTCTAGGTTGACAGGTCCTAGGGTCACTACATGATCTACTTAACATGTCCAATGTACATCATATGATTAAAATGGAATGTTTGGAGGGTGATGCATGTCTTGGGTGACATGCCTGGGTGTTGTCACATGATCCGAGTAGGTTATGGAAAGAGCATGAGTACTAGAATAACATTATTCACATAATCAATTTTCTCCTTTCATAGTTTTTTCCAGTAATTATTGCACATGTGTCTCAATTTTTTTTGAATCATTAGCTTATTTTAGGTTTCACGTGACTTGGTCGACATGTGATACCTCAATCGTATAATCATGTTGACATGCCAGATGTCTTTCATGTGATATATAAAGTGATCACATAAAGAAAATATTTATGTCCGGTGATCACTTGGTTAATTCCATAGATTTTATCATATGGAATACCATTATAATTTTGTGAATTCCCACTCTAAGAAGTCTACTCAAGCGCTCTCTGGAAGCAATCGTCATCGTTTGTTTTTTTTGTGGAGGGGGGGATTTATAAGCCTCTCTACCCCAGTAAGATGCCTCCTTATGTATTTTTTATCTTGAAAATATACTCTATTGTTTCTAGAGGTATTTTTGTATCACGTGATTCACATTATCTATAGTGATCCTCGCATTTTTTACATATTATTAAATAATTTACCAACAATCGTAAGACAAGGATTGTAATGTCTAGAGTATTTAGAAGATTACATACATAATTAAACATAATGAAACCCAAAATAAAAGAATATTTTATTTAATCTCTATAATTATATCCTAACTTGCATTTAGTTCTTGCATCAATATATGATAAAATTTAGAATACATTAACAATTGGTCAATCTAAAGATCCCAATAAGGGAGTAAGCATAGGAATAAAACATAACACATGGGTTTGAAGGTATAACATGATGGAATAAAAGGAATATAACATAAATAACCATAAGAAATAATATCATGTATAACATGGGAACATATAATAATGGCATCATAGTAATATGGAAATAACATATAACATGACAAAAACATGAGTCAAGGCTAACTACCAAAACTAGAAAACATGGTAGAGAAAGTCCCATAAAGGAATCATGTTCACTCCATATGCCAACATAACATGTCAAGAGATTAAAAATTAACCAATTAATTGGAGGGATATCTAGGTGCACCCATCATAACATATTTATGAATATGTGTTCCACATTAAAAATAAACCTATGGTTTACCCATGGAATGAAATGGGTCTCATAATCATGTCACAAGGCATAAAAATGAGAATATCATAAATGTTTCCATGAGAGAATGGATTAAAAACATACATGGAAATTAATAAGTGAAAATATTCATGTATCAGGAAATTTGATGTCCAATTTAAGTGGAAACACATAAAAGGAGTTTCAATAAACATTATAAATGAAACATTTTAGTGCAGTTTAAGGAAAATATTAATGGGAATTTAAGCAAAAAGGCATATTTTTTCACAAAACTAGAAATTAATAAAGATAGTTTTTCATGATAAAATGAGTGATTTGATAAAAATAATGGTGTCTTAAAATAGATTATGAGTTGTACAAGAAAATGGGTAAGAAATTGGGATGTTCCCTTTAATCGAGCTTTCTTTTCAGGATGATTTGAGAAGCGAACCTTATTAAAAATTGTATACACCCCAAAAAAGGATAGAATGATATGGATAAAAGAGTATAGAATATATGAATATAATTAAGAGTATTTTTATAAATATAATGAATATTTACATTATGTTAAATAGGGAGAAAGAGTAACCCGAATGAAAATTAGATGTTCATAAAGAATCTCTTACCTTATGTGTGAAAAGGTTCTTCAATTGATCTTAAAGTAATGGATAATCAAATTAAGTACAATAATTAATTAATACATAACTATTAATAAATTTAATTTATTTATTAAAATTTTATTAAGTTCATTTTATTATTATTTTTAATGATTTATAGTGTACAATTTTATCGTTCGAGAGTGCTCATTTTCTTATTTTTCAGGATCACTTTTCTTGTATTAGAGTATCGAAGATCATGTACAATGGAAATAGAAATATAAAATTGAAGTTATAAGTTATTAGTGAACATTCATAATCTCAAATGGTTATATAATTCATTTGGAATTTTTTGCGATGAATCATAAGATATGATGTTACTGATAATCGTTTCAATTATTTTGGGCAATTTTCACTCACAATGAACTTGTATAATTTTATTCATTAACATCATGTGTATATAATGATTATAAAGCATTAAAAAGGTTTTAATAAATATATATTAATTTGTTTGACCATAAAATTGGTTTTATGTCCATCCTTGAAGGCATTAATGGAAAATAAAAATTTTCCATCCTTTAAGGCGATAAATTAACACATCGTGAAAGACGTTTTGAATTTTAGAATTAAAGGGACAGGAGAGGGGTTTGATGACAGAATATTCTATTATAATAATAAAATTCTAGTATATGTGATTTAATAGAGTTATCATTCAATTTATATATGAGTAGTGGATGAGATAATACGAAACAAACTTGAAAATAAATTAAAATAAATGGAAAGAGGGATTTACCTCTGGAATTTCCCCTCCTTAAAAACCTCTTTAGGGAAAAGGTTTTGGTATTTTTGTGAGACCAATAGCTCTTACACATGGGTTAGGGTCCGGGTAATATTATTGGATATAATTTAGAGATGTCTCAAAGCTTGGATGGCGTGAGTGAAGAGGTGTAGAGGGGTGGTATTTATTGTAGAGGAGAGAGGTGTTTTCTCCTTATTTTAATCATTAGTTTATTATTTTGGCTCAAGATAACAAATCATGTTGATTCTTGTGAATAAATATAGTAAATAGTGTATGATAGTTCTAAAAAACGGTTCTAACCTTAGCCTTACATCAAAAATAACTAAAAAATTCATGTATTTATTATTTATCATAAATTATCATATTTTACTATTCACCATAAATTCATGTATTTTCAAAAACATCCCAAAAATTAACCCTAACCATTTTCAAGATTTGTAATTCTAAAATTAACTTCATTTTATGAAAAAAAAATTAATATGAGAAATTTAATTTTTAATTAAAATCACCATTTACTCAAAAAATACATATTTTGAAATTATAACTGATTTTATAACACTTTGAAAAATTAAATAAGGTCTCATAAAATTATCTTAAAATAATAATCCAAAAAAATATTAATTTATGAATACATTTTATTAACATACATTTTCTTTTAAATTATTAAATTAGTAATAAAATTGTAATTAAATATTAATGACATATTAAAATACCTACACTTAATTAATAAATTTTAAAAAATTTATTTACATATTATATTTTATAATTATATCATACTTTCATTTATAAGATGCATAAATTTTATTTGTACTTTTATGGGAGAGGTTACAATTCATTTCGACAGTTTACTATTCATAAGGGTCATATTAATTTTCATAAGGCCAATTTACTATTTCATTAGTATAGGTTCTTTAACATCTAGAAATACCTATTATTTAATTAATTATTAATTTATAAAGTATATATTGTGTTATATATGTGCATTTATGTGTTTTATACTATTACAAGTATGTATTTCCATTAATATAATTTTGGATCCATACATTCTTCCCACTTATGAAATTTTTCCCTCAAAATTTAATTTTACAAACTGTGGTGAAATTAAATAAGGGTAATTATCCTTCATCACCTCCTCTAATTCCATTGTTTCCTCTACATACTTATGGTTTTTCCATATTACTTTGACCATGTGAGTAGTCATGTTGTTTATAAATTTATCTCTATGGTCCAATATCTTCACTGGATGCTCCTCATGAGAGAGATAATTCGATAAGTATACCACCTCTGAATTTAGTACATGTGAAGAATCTCATATGTACTTCCTCAAGAGAGATATGTGGAATACATCATTAAATTGGTACATGGTAGATGGATGTTCTAGTTGATATGTCATGGATCTGACATGATCAAGGATCCTGAAGTGGCCGATGTACCTAGGAATTACCTTTCCATTCTTCCCAAATCTCATGACCCTATTCTATGGAGATATTTATTGTAATATCATGTATCTAGCCTTAAACTCAAGGATCCATGATTGTCTTTATATCTATTTTGTCGACTTTTGGCTACCTTGATGTGCTATTGAATGGATTTCACCTTTTCCCCCATTTATTCAACCATTTCTGGTCCCAGAAGCTTATGTTCACTGGCATTATCCCAAGATGATGGTGTTCTACATCTTTTCCTAGAGGGTGTAATATAGAGACATTTAGATGATCGAGTGGAAATTGTTGTTGTAAGATAACACAACTTAAGGCATACGTTGGTCACATCCACCTTTGATGTCCATATAACATACTCTAAACATGTCTTCTAATTTTTTAATAGTCCTCTTTGATTGGACATTAGTTTAAGGATGGTAGGCTGTATTGAAGTTCAACATAGTTCTTAGAACATGTTAAAAAAATTTATTGATATTGGAGGTGAATCTCAGATATTTATCAAAATCAATCGATAGTTGTACTCAATGAATCCTTACTAGTTCTTTGATGTATATTTGTGAAATTTGATCCAGTAATAAGTACTCTCTAATTAGGATAAATTGAGTTGAGTTTGTAAGATGACCCACAACAACCCATATGTCATTGTTTCCTCTATCTGTCCTTGGATGTCCAGTGACAAAGTACATGGTAATGTTCTCCTACTTCTATGTTGGTATGGGTTATGGTTGCATCATCCCCTTGGAGTTTTTTCTTTCAGCCTTCACATACTGACATACTATAAACTTTGATGTATATTAAGCGATCTCATTCTTTATATTCCCCCACCAATAGTTCCCTCATAGATTTCGATACATATTTTTGTTCCCTATATGAATAGAGAATGTTGAGATATGTGAATCAATTATAATATCCTTCTTTATCTCTAGATCAGATGGTACACATAATCTTGACTGAAATCTCAAGACTCGTTCCTGGTCCATTTTGAACTCTGAGGATTTCCATATTCTCATGGGTTCAACCTTCTTATAAATTTCAATATCATTCCTTTGAGCATCCTTTATTTTCACCATAAGGTATTTTTGATATATAATTTGAGAAAAGATTTATGATATTCTTTCCTTAATGATTCACATGCCTATCCTTTTCATATCAAAGAATATTGGGTCCTTTTCAATTCTAGGCATTGACAAAGATGTAGGATCCTTTCTACTCTTATCATATCCCACATTATTTTATTTCTTAGGATGGTATTGGACTGATAATTCATAATCCATGATGAGATATAACCATCTTCATTGGCTCATATTAAGATCCATCTATGTGAATATATACTTGAGGCTCTTATGATCAGTTTATATCTCACACTTCTCCTCATATAGATAATGTCACCATATTTTAAACACAAAAATCGCAACTTCTAACTCTAGATCGAGTACATGATAGTTTTTCTCATAAATTTTCAACTTCCTTGAGCCATAGGCTGTCAATTTATAATTTTGACTCAGTACATAGCCTAAACCCTTCTCTAATGCATCACTGCATACCACAAAGAGTTCCCCACTTGTTGGTTGTGTGAGAATCAATGTAGTGATAAGCCTCTTTTTCTTAAAGTAATATTCAAATTCACTGGTCTAGAAATATATTTCTCCCTTCCATTTCAGTTTTTTAGTGGGTTCAAAACGCATGATAAGTTCTTCAAAAAAATTGTCAATAATACCCAGATAGACCAAGGAATCTACGGATCTTGGTTACAGATGTTGTCCTGGTCCACTCTTTGATTGCCTTTTCCATGGAAGGGTCTATAGATATCCTTTTTTGGGTGATTACAAACCCCATGAATGATACATACTTCATCTATAACTCTCATTTATTTTAATTTTCATATAGGTTACCCCTTAATAATGTTTTTAGGATAGTATTCAAATACTCCTTCTGTTACTTCTTACTCATGGAGTATATCAAAAAAAATTCAATAAAGACTACCAAAAATTGGTATAGATATTCTCTAAAGACTCTATTCATTAATTCAATGAAAATTTCCAGATCATTAGTGAGTTTAAAGTTCATCACTGTTAACTAATAGTGTCCATACCTTATTTGAAATGAATTATTTGGAATATCTTCCCTCTTTACCTTTAATTGGTGATATCTTGACTGTTGGTCCACATTAGACTAATAACTACCCGTATATAGCTAATCTAACAAGGCATTTATCTGTGGTAATGGATACTTTTTATTTATCATGATTTTATTGAGATCATGGTAATCAATGTTGAGGCACATTGATCCAACCTTATTATTGACAAAGAGGACTTGTGTGCCCCATGGTGAAGCACTCAGACATATAAAACCCTTGTCCATATTATCTTATAACTACTTCTCCAGTTCTTATAGCTCAACCGTATCTATTCTATAAGGTTTATTTAATATAAGAATAGATTAAGGAAGAAGTTCAATTGGGAATTAAACCTATCGATTAGGAGGAAGTCCTAGAAACTCTTTGAGGAATATATCATTATAGTCCCTCACAATGGGCATGCCTTTGAGCATGATTCTATCCTTTGTATCAATATTTTTATCTAGATATGATTGCACATAAAGAAACCATATCCACAATTGAGGTATTTATTTTGAAAGAAATTAATCCTCCTCTTTGTGCTTGTACAAAATTGGATGATGCTTCATTATGTGATAAGTGATATCCCTTTAGCGATAGTTGATATTGGATTTACATAAAGATAGCCAATCCATGAACAAAATAGCATCAAACACTACCAAATGGAGTATTCCATGACTTTTTGGGAGGTTTACTCCAAAAAAATAACAGGAAGGAGTTATAAACAATGGATTCATCAATTTTCTCATTTTTTGTTCTCACAAATAACTCAAACTCCAAAACGAGTTAGTGATTGAATAGTTTTACTAAACTTGAAAGATATGAAATAATTCATAGAACCAAAATAAAAAATTACATTCTCTACTCTTGAATGAATAAATAATATACCTGTCACCACTTCATTATTGAGTTCCACCTCAGTAGTAATGATAGTATATTCCCTTCCTTCTTTCCTTAGAGGTAGTTTTTTTTATTTCCTCCAACAACCCTTGGCTTAGGGAAATGGATCACATAATTCCCATGTTCCTTTCATTTGAAACACTTCACTATAGGTTGAGTGTTAATATGAACCATCCTTTATGCTTTCTCATTTGTGGGATTATTCATATCCCTTCATAAGTTAATAGAAATAAGTCCTTCTCTTATACATTCAAAACATCTCTTGGTTCCCATTACATAGTTTCCAGGATGATTATTCCCAAAATTTTGACATGTGGGATGTTGGGTATTCTTCCCATTATGGGTTTTATCTATCTATTCACCAATATTAAAATCCATTTTCCACTTTTTTCCCTCAGGCCAACAATACCACGAAGAGTCTCGGATCTCCATTTCAACCTTAAGGGTACATAAGACAATCTCCTCATAGCTTTCAATGTTTTAAATCATCAACTCTTTTTGTAGACTCGAATTTAATACACTAAAAAAGTGATCCACCTTTCTTTTAGTTTTCATGAAAAATACAGAGCCGTATCTTGAATGCCTTGGGAAAATTTATTTATATGACCCGATATACTCATATTCCTTTTTCTTCAGTATGAGGAACTCTATTTCCATATAAAAACAATGGGTTTAGGGAAAATATTTATTGAAAAATAATTTCATGAAATAGTTCTATTTTATGGAATCAATTTATTCATGGGAGTTTGTATTCTTGATAAGTTTCCACTATTAATAAGATTCTCCATCAAAAATATAAACATCCATCACATCATTCTCTTCTTCTGAGCACTAGAGGGTAGATAATATCTTCTCAATGGAGTTAATACATTATTCTTTGAGGAGGGGATCAGATGATCCACTAAACATGGGAGACCTTTTCTATATAAAGGATTCAACAAAAAATTTATCTCTATTTAGATAATAAGGGAGTTTAACTTGATTAAAGTTATTATTCATAAATTGTGCTAGCTGAGAAAGTACTTTCATGATGTTTTGAGCACCCATTCCCATCATATTTGGAATATCATTAGGGAAATTGTCACATTGCCTATCACATTGATTGTTGGCATGAGTTCTCCTATTTATATCCATTAACTCATAAAAAATAAAGTACAAGTAAGGAGATTCAATACTTAACTAATAAGAACAATAAAAGGAAACATTAAACATAAAAGGATAAACATGTATAGGGAATGTATATCCTAACCTGTGATTCTCTTGGTTTTAATCAAGGTTACCCATGAAATTTTTCCTAATATATATTCTTATGGACATTTTTTTCCCTTAATAATGGTTCATAATGAGATTATGGATTTATTAAATCATATCCCATGGTAGTGTCATATTGGGTGTGTAGTGAGGACCATTTTCATGTATCAGGTTTCCCCAAGTCAGACCCAGAACACCTTGTCAGAGTTATTACTATTAATTATGTATGTACTAGAACCAAATCCACTTATATCATCAAAACAAGGATTTATTTTCTCGGTAAACCACATACTCTATACTTACCAAATTTAGGAATTTTTTCTTATATATAGTCTTATCTCTAAGACTTTCACTATAGTTTTATAATATTAATCCCAGAAATAACGAGACCGTCCTCTAATTAAAACTATAGTGACCCTAGCCTTTTCACATATTATTACATAATTAAAATACCATTACAAGACAATGATTATAAATTATATTGTCATTGAAAGATTATGTACATAATTGAACAACATTAAACCCTAAATAAAATAATTTTTTATTTAATATCCATAATTATATCCTAAATTTCATCGATACCTTACATCTTTATAGGATAACCTGTGGAATACATGAACAAATATATGATCTAAAGGGCCCAGTAAAGGAGTAAGCACAGGAATAAAACATCAATCATGGATTAGAAGGAAAAACAATGATGAAATAAAGGCATGAAATATGAATAAACATAAGGAATAATATCATGTAAAACTTGGTAACATATAATCATGGTATCATAGTAATGTGAAAATAACATATAACATGACATAAAATTGAGTCAAGGCTAACTACCAAAACTATATAACATGGTGGAAAAAGTCCTATAAAGAAATCAGGTTCACTCCCAGTACCAACATGACACATCATAAGACTAAACATTACCCAATTAATTAGAGTGATATCTAGTCACACCCATCATAAAAGTTTAATTAATATGTGTTTTACATGAATAATTAACATAAGGGTAACCCATGGAAAAAATGGGTATCATAATCAAGTCACAAGGCATAATAAATGAGCATATCATAAATTTTTCCATGAAAGAATGGATTAATAACATACATGTACATTAATATGTAAAAATATGCTTTTATTATGATAATGTTCTTCAAATTGAAGTGAAATCATGTAAAATCATTGTTTAAGAAACTTTAGAAATGAATCATTTTAGTGCAGTTTATGGAAAATATTAAAGAGAATTCAATATGGAAAAATGAATATTTGTTTTAATAAAAACATAAATGAATAAGGGTAGTTTTTTCAAGATAAAAAGGGTAATTTTAGGAAAATAATGGTCTCATAAAACATATTATGGATGGTACTTGAAAATGGGTAAGAAATTGGGAAGTTCTGTTTAATCAGGCTTGATTTTTGGGAAGAATTCAGAAGAAAACCTTATTAAAACATGTATATCCCTGAAAAATAAGGATGAAATGATCTGTATACATGATTTTTGAATAAATAAATAGAATTTATAAGAATTATATATAATTAAATTAGAGTTAAATTATGTTAAAGAGGTTGAAAGTGTAACCTGAAGGAAAATGGTGGTTCAGAAAAAATCCCTTACTTTATGTCTGAAACAGTTCCGTACATGATATTAATGTCCTAAATAATCAAATTAAATCCATTAATTAATTAATTAAAAACATTTTATACATGTAATTTATTTATTTTAATTTTATTAAGTTCATTTTGTCATTTTTATGAGTTTTAGTGTTCAGTTTCATTATTTGGGAGTGCCCGTTTTCTTAGTTTTCATGATCGGTTTGCCTGTATAAGAGTATGGATGTTCATATTAAATGGATATATAAATAAATAATTGAAATTATATGATATTAAAGAACATATAGAATGTGAAATGGTTATATAATTACTTTTTTAATTTTGGGTGAGGATGAATCATTAGATAAGATGTTACTGATAATCATTTGGATTGTTTTGGGAGGTTTTCACTCAAAATGAACTTGTTTTGTTTGATTATTTTACATAATCTGTATATAATGATTAAAGAAAATTAAATAGATATAATAAATATGTTTTAATTATTTATAACCAAAAAAATTATTTCTTTACCATCCTTGAAGGTGTTAATGGAAATGAAAATGTGTCTCCCTTAAAAGTGATAAATTAATACCTCAAGAACAACATTTACATTTTTAGAATAAAAGGGAGATGAGAGGGGTTTAATGATGGATTATTGCATTAGAATAATAAAAGTACAGTATATTATAGGAAATTTAGTTATCATACCATTTTTATGATGGTAGTTGATGAGAGAATAAAAAAATAACATGAATATAAAATAAAATAAAAGGAAAGTGAAATTTACCACTTGAATTTCAACACTTTTAAAACATCCTTAGGGAAGGGTTTCAGTACTTTGATCAGTCCAATAGATCCTAGATGAGGGGAGGTTCTTTGAAAGAGTATTTTTTTGAATTTTTTCAGTTATCAAATCTTAGAATGTGTTAGGGGAAGAGGTGGTGAGTGGAGGGTATATATAGTGGCGGAGAGAGGAGTTTTCTCACTATTTTAATCGTTAGTTTATTATTTTAGATCAAGATAAGAAATAGGTTTGATTAATGTTAAAACATATAGTAACTTGTTCATGTGAGTTCTAACTCTTAGTGATTACCTCATCCTTACATCAACTTTGACTAAAAAATTCATGTGTTAAGTATTTTTCGAAAATTATTGTATTTTAATTTTCACGTAAAATTCAAATATTTTCATAAAAATCCCAAAACAATCACCCTAAAAATATATATAACTGTGTAATTAAAAAATACACTCTACTTTATTAAAATAATTTTCTAAATAGGATAAATTTAATTTTAAATTGAAATCATCATTTACTAAAAAAGACATATTTTAAATGTATAACTGATTTTATAACAATTTAAAAAATTGAATAAGGTATCATAAAATTATACCAAAATCATAAGGCAAAAAATATTAATTAATGAATAAAATTTATGAAAATAAATTTAATTTTAAATTATTAAATTAATTAGAGAATTAAAATTAAATATTTATGAAAATCAAAAATACCAACTCTTAAATAATAATTTTGAAAACATTTATTTACTTATAATATGATATAATTATATCATACTTTAATTTATAAGATGGATATATTTTATTTATACTTTCATGGGCGAGGTTACTATTCATTTGGTTGGTTTTCTATTCATAAGGGTAATATTACTATTCCTAAGGAAAAGTTACTATTTCATTGGTATAGATTCCTTAACTTCTAGAAATACCAATTATTTAATTGATTCTTCATTTCTAAGTTTTTTTATTATGTTATATATGAAATTTTAAGTGATTTATACTATTATAATAAGGGGTTATCCATTGATATAATTTAGGGTTGTCACATGATCATGTCTTGGGTTATCCATGGTGTCGCCTGATGATAGAAGCTGTGATAATGTTTTGTATTCACCATGTTATTAAAAAATTTAATGATCAAATGGATTTAATATATACATTTTGACATGTCATAGAGCCTTCACAAGGTTATGTAGACATGTATATGAATCTTTTTTATCAGGAAACCAATGGAAGTGATTTCTAATTATCAATGAGGACTTGTTTGGGCTCTTTCGTGAGACTAAGGCATCTTGTCAAGGTGGGTTCAATGGGATCAAGATGACATGTAAAGGGTGATTCAATTGATCCATGGTGATATTTGAGATCTAATAACCCCTTTCATGATAATATTACTGTACCTCACCTTGGTGATAAGATTCTTCCATTTCATGTTTTATTTCCTTTCTAATTTTATAAGGGCTGGAGATCTCATGACATCATGAGAGCATTATCTTGGGTAATCACTCTCATTGTTTTTGATGTATTGCATGATCAATGATGGATCTCACAATGACATGCAGACATTTCCATAGACAACCACTCTACTTATCAGTGGGCCTGAATGGGCATCATATTCTTGGATGAATTTCTCTGAGGTCCTTCACATGATGAAGGTGACACAACAACAGTAATTTATTCAATAAGGTCAACATATTTCTAGGGGATTTGTTGGGACTCTCAGATCACATGATCACATCGCTTGAAGATTAATGAAATTCTCTTATTCATGAGTCTTTTTAATTTTTATTCCTCGATTTGACAAGGGTTTTTTGATGATTTTCATGCATCTGTTGATTGAAATGTCACATGATTTAGAGGAAATCACCTGGAAGCCTCTGCAAGATCATCAACACCTTCTAGGATGCCTTCACAAGAACAAGAGGTCTTTTAATATGGGCTTTATATGACCTTAATCAGATCATATGTTGCACATGATATGATTGCATGACCTTTTGAAGGTCATGTGATCGTGTGTACTTCTGAAGATTATGTGATTCATGTAATTTAGCCACAATCCATTCCTTCATATTGTATAAAAAATAATACAAATACATTGGTTATTTCATCAATTCTATAATTACTAATGCTCACTTTGAGGTATTTAACAACAAAATGGTTAATCCAAATAGAATGATTATTCATTTCTTAAATGGGATTAAGTCATTTAATAGAAGGGATCTAGTCTCCAAAACATTATCATCAGATGGGGATATTTTATCATGTTATATCATGATAAAGAATAAATTATCCATGGGTTATAGCATTTTAGTAAATCAAGAGAAGAAA
Source organism: Viscum album (assembly GCA_963277665.1). Taxonomy (NCBI): domain Eukaryota; kingdom Viridiplantae; phylum Streptophyta; class Magnoliopsida; order Santalales; family Viscaceae; genus Viscum; species Viscum album. The sequence continues at coordinate 618,076,827 of OY728150.1, read as the reverse complement.
ATTATGGAGGAGAAAAAATTGATATGCAAAAGAAGGGAAATAAGGATTTTCCAACATGTGATAATTATGGAATGAAAATCCAGGATACTTTATTGAAATTAATAAGAGGTTGTTTCAAGTGTAGGGATAAAGTCCAATAGGCTCATGATTTCAAGTAAATGAAAACAAATGTTACAATATACAACGCTTCAACTGAAAAGGGATGGGTAAATACACAAATTAATACCCCACGATTCATGGGAAGATACCTTAGAAGAAGATAATAGATCAAGGATAATCCTGTGATATTACTATAGATTTAGTGTAATGATTAATGTTCTTGTGTATTTAGACTCAAGAATTAGGTTTTTTAAGTATATTATCAAATATAATATAGTTGTATGAATCATGAAACATATAATTATTGTAATACTTTAGTTTTTATTTACTTATTTCAAATCATATGTTGTATAGTGAAAATTACAATGAAAAATGATTAGTGGTACAGTGATATTTTTGGATAATAAATGAAAAGGGAATCATAACCTATAATATGATCCTAATTTTATATTTAGTTGGGATAAAGAAAATATTTCAACAGAGGAGGTAAATGGGATTGAATTGGTATCCATGATAATGATTGGTGGTTTGATGAAAAATTAATGAAGATTACTGTATTATGGGATTTAGAGGATATATTTGAGAGTTTACTCGAGTAATAAAGAAGAAAATTAATTCATGGAAGTATGAATGTATTAATTACAGTTTTATGTATATTCATGTTATTACTGTTTTTTAGGTTGAAATTTGATCATGGTATTTACATGTGACATTAAGAGATACATGTTTGAGGAATTTAATGTTATATTGTGTTTGGAAATTTAGTGACTATCCTTGTAAATTTTTGGGGTTTTGTTCAAACATATTCTAAAAGGGACGTATGGTTAATTACTTATGGAATGTATTAAGTTGACCATTAGATATTTTTGATTTAGGTTAATTTATACTAACATGTGATAACCAATATGGTTTTTATAAATATTTAGAGTCATATAGAGTAACTTATGGATCATATGAATCATCAAAATTTCTTCAAGAATGGAACATTTATCTCAAGTATCCATTTCCAAGAGTAAGATGTGATGTGGAAATAGATATAAGCACAAGTAAAGGATGATATTTTTCTTATGATGCGTAAAGAAATCCTGAAAGTTTATTTTATTTACTTCTTTATATGTATAGTAAATGAATCTGTTAACATTAGTAAAATGACTAGGAAATAAATACATTATCTATTACTTTTTTTATCGAGAAATCAATTGTATTTTAACCAATCTCAGATTTTTTGTTTTATGATGGTTAAATTTTTTAGTACCATGTTATCTGTCACTATATATTAGTTATTGTATGTTATATCTCTCTTAGATATCCATATTTTCAATTCCTACAAATGTTCTCCTATTTGGAATTTTTTTTATTACCTTGATATTTTTATTCCTTATTTTTAAGAGGAATATTTTTTAACACTTTTTTGATGTGGGTCTTCCAAAAATTTATTTTGAGATGTAAAAAACCTAAAGAATGAACACAAGTTCAAATTTTCATGGTGAAATTTATTAATTTGTGGGAATGTAACACCCTAATATTTTAGAATAACATTATATTTTATTACATATCTGAGACAAAAAATTGAGCATAAAAAAACCATAAAATATTATTATTTAAATATTACCATTATAACCTAGCTGTTAATTAGTGGATATTAATATTATGAAAAAATTATAAAATATATATAAAGGAACATCTCTATAAAAATTAATTAATTGACTATTAGGAAATAAGTACTCAATTTTTTGTAAAGTTACTTTATGCATTAAAAATAATTTTCTTAAAAAAATGTTATTGATTTTTGTGAAAAATTTTATAATTAATTTATGGATCAACTATATATTATATTATGTAAAAATTATATCTTTTTTTAAGTCATAATATCAAATTTTATTAGAGTTAGATTCATAGATTTTTCTGAAATTATTCATTTTATTTTGAATAGTGAAAATTACTGATTTTTATTAAAAAAACTATATTTTTATATCATGGATTTACAAATTTCTATTTTTTGAATTTATTTATAAGTAAATATAATTCTATTATACTTTAAATAATCCAACTATGTTCATTGTCCTCAATTATATGTTTAAATTTTGAATAATTTTTCTCCTACAATAATAGGGATTTTTTTGGAAAAAAAAGTCATATACACAATCGATTTTTATCTTAATAAATTAAATTAACATTTAATTTTTAATAATTTTCATTGAATTTATATATTAAAAAAATTAACATTAAATTAGTCTTTTTCTAAGCTTGGGACAAGACTCAACCATGTTTTCTATGTAAAAACTATATTCTACTAAAAGGTGTTCTCATCGTGTTTTTCTCACATCTTTTAAATATTATTTATGACACTTATAGAGATAAAATTTTATAAAATTGATTAAATAGTTCAATAAGGATATTTAAATTTGGTAAAAATGTCACTTTTATTTTTAGGCATTATTAATTGTAATTGTCATAAAATTTATCACCATGGTAAAGGGTATGTTAGTTTAATATAGTATACAACTAAGTCATCAGGCCATAATTTTACATCATAATTCTTTCTATAATAATGTATTGAAACCATGTTTATATTAGACTATAACTATATTACTTTAGTGGAAATTTATGAATGAAAATTATATATTTAATATTTAAAATAAATAATGTTACAAAATTTCACTCTATTAGTTTTAAATATCTCAGATATGTCTACATAAGGACCAAATATTGTTATGATCAAATATAAATTCTTATATTAATAACATTGAAATTATTTCTATAATAAAATGTATTTTCAATTTTTAGATATTATATAATTTCCTTGTGTTTTTATGTGACATAAACACAATTTTTATTTAATTAACAAAAAGAAATCATTTTAACATTATTAAAAATAATATGATATGAATGATTTAATGAATCCCAAATATTCTCATGATATTGGTCACAAAATAAGGGGTTTGAAAGCATTATATTCTAATTCTTTTTTCATCCTTGTGTATTTAATGTAAAATTAAATGATTAGTGTTAAGAATGACATTAATCATATTTTTTTAATTAATAATACTTTATTAAATGATTTAAAATTCATAAAAAAATAAATATTTTAAAATGAATGGGATATGGTTTCAAACATTATATATAGAAATTTATCGGTATTTTTTATTTTATAGTAACATTATCTACCCTTAATGTGTAGGTAACTTTAAAATTATGGTAATTTCTAAAATGGTTAACATGGGGTTAAAACTAAATGATAAGGTTGAAATCATACCAAAAAAATTGTCAATATTTAATTGGATGATATTATATAGAATCATAATCATAATAAAATAGAATCAAACCAATTTGGATATATTTTTAGCTCAAAATTAATTTATATTAATTTATTATTTTACGAAATTCCGAGAATTCCCCACTCCCACCATTATTAAAGCACACTCATTCTCTAAATTATTGACACAAAATTCATCCCCAATATCAACCAAAACCCACCAATTTCTCTTCTAAAAACCTTTATCTATGTTATGGAGGATCTAGTCTCTAATAAATATCAAACCTATGACACCAAATATAGGATCTAATAGAGCTTTTCCAAAGAAGATATAATCTCCAAAACTGGTCACGTTATTTTTTTTACTTCATCTTTTAACTCCTTTAAACCTAGGGTATTTAACATAACATGGAAAATTAAGAAACCTAAATATACTAAAATTTTGTCATGATTATAAAACCACCATTATCCACCCTCTTTCCCATCAAATGGGTAGTGAATTTATCGCTCATGCATACTAATGACTTTCCATATCTAAGTAGATGTACCTTTCAATTTTCATGACCATATTTTATTGATGGGAATTATGATTTATTTTATTTTTATATATAATATATAAAACATAACGATAATTCTTTAATGATATTATCACATAAAATTTCATACATTTTAATTTGTTTGGAAATGATATCGTTGATCGTGTGTATGTGTAGACCATGACCTCCACGAATTGATTTGAATCAATTTTTTGTTTATATTTTACATAGATGGTAATTAATATAGATTTTATGAATATATATGATTTATATGATATAATAATTCTTTCAATAAGGTAAATTTTTATTTATATTTATTTCATTTATTCCATTAAAAATGGATACAAAGTTTATGTATATTTATGGCCTACCATCTCTATGAATAGTGTCATTCATTTTTTCTATCTCTTACTTACATATATTAAACTATATATATAATTAATATATTTTGTAAGAATATCATTATTTAATTTCTGGAGACTATGGAAGCTTCATCAATGTTAAAATACTGACACTACTGAACTAAAACATACATGAAAACAGAAACTGTTATTATCCAAAATAGTGATCTAAAACTAGAATTTTTAATATACATGTGATAATATAATATAAGTTATTAATATATGGTATGATAAATTTGATTATGGGGTTTTAATATATTTATAATAAATAATTTTTATTATATTTCAGTTTCAGATATTTTTAAATGAATTCGGACCTATGAGAAGGGTTTATTTTAAAAAGTCATCATTATTAGGGATTATTTTTGTTTAAATATACCCAGAAGAATACCTCTCTTGCATATCCATGTTTCTAAAATATATTTTTTTATATTATACTTTTATTTTTAAAATAAATTTTCACCCATATTTTAATTTTACAAAATGGTTTAAAAGTAACATTCCTATCATTTTACAAATGTGGTATTTTTTGATTTTCTTAGAATAGTGTGAAAGGAATGTTTTTATAACTTATAAGACATGAATGAAATAACCCACAATTATTATTTCTAATTTTTTTCAAGAGATGTTTTCAAATTTATATTATTATTTTTAAAGAAAACGTTCTTTCTAATATTTTGGAAATTTTTAGTTATTAAAAGTTATTCTCAAAGTGAAAAAGTTATTTTCCTCAACAATTTTTTTAATGACATTTTTATGGTATTTCTACCCATCATTTTTAACAACCCATATTTTACATGTTCTCTAATAAAAAATAGTTTATTATGATACCATCCTTATCATTTATCTAGATGTTTTATGATTAGTTAGACTAGGGAAATTATAAATACTATTTATTCAAGTTCTTTAAATATGGAAATTTATTTATTTTTAATGCATGTTGATTATGTTATGTTTATTGTTCATATGAATAATTCATTGGAATAAATAAATGATGGGTAGGGCCTATAATTACGTATCCCATTGATTCATCGGTGAGAATTATGATGAAAAATATCTTGGATATTTGGATAAGGCCTTACCCATTTATGTAATATGTCTTTAAATGAGTTAAAGATAGTGTATATGTCTTGGAATGATGCCTCAATGGTATGTTTAGTTTCAATAAATTATGAATTTCAACATTATGAAACAAGTTACTGATGTCCATCTGATTATATGAAAAAAATTATATCCATGGATAATTTTTTTATCTTTATTGATTATTTATATTAGATTATTAGATTATAATTTATTTTCCATCATATTATTCATGTCATATTAAGATTATGATGAATGATTATCAATACTGAGCTTCTTTTATCACCCCTTTATTATGTTTATTTTCCCCTTGACTATAGGAAATATTTTATGATTGACATGAAGCGATATTCTAGAGTGAATATTGATGATCCAAAAGAAAATACAGTGTTTTATTTTTTATTTTCAAATGTAATGTTGGATGTATGAACGTATCTAGTTTAAAAATATTACTCAAATATTCAGCACTTTGGGATGATATCACTTGTATCTAGTTCCATTGTAATAAAGTAACCATTGGATTTGGTCAACTAAGGTTACTGTCTTTACATATGGGGAATAATCAATGTTTTATGTCCACCTAGAATATCATTAAGGAATTAGGGTTTTTGTGGAAGGAAACATTCATAATGGATGTGTATCTTATAAGATGACATGATTATAAATGATTTCCTCTAATTCAAAATAATAAGAAAGAAGATGAGAAAGAATACATAGAGAGGAAGAGGTTTAAATTTATTTTTCATGAAAATATTTTACTTAAGATAAATGTGAGGAGAGGGGAATAAAATTATTATATTTAAAATATAAGGAAGATGAAATAGTGAAATAGTATGAGGATAATTTCACAAGATTAGTGATATGTTTTTTTGATTATCTAGACCACCGATAATATAATATTAGTCATTTATCTGATGTTATCAAAACAACTCTTTAAATTATATCAACATCTCAACCTTTTTCATTATATAAAGTGATTTTCACTAGTTCTATCTATACTGGGGAGGATATTTAAAAATCTGTCGTTAACATATTCAAAACTAAGAATAAGAGGATGTTAGATCACATATTATTGAAACTATTAAGTGGAAAATATGATACTATTATAGATCCCAATATGTAATGAATTTGGGATGAAACATTAGGGGTCCTAATTAAATGGGTTGGGTGTACAAATTAAATTTAGGGGAAAGGGTATCAAGATAAACAGTACAATGGTAAGAGAGAAGTATTCATTTTTCAATTATTTATCTATAGGGATATGAGGCATTACTCTAATCAATTACTGAAATAACAAAGTGAATATTCCCTAGAAGAAACTTATAGATAGGTTTCAATATTTATTAAATAAAATACCTAATATTATTGATGAATATTATTATATAGAAATTAGATTTATTATAAACTCAATGTTTTCAGATACATTATTTGATTACAGATTAACACACTTTTTTATATTATACATGGGTTCAAATAATATTCAATCATCATCATCATCATTGTTATAAAATTATTCAAGAAGAAATACAAACATCAGAAATTCCAGCCTAGCCTCATCAGCCTAGGGGGGCCTAAAATAATGTAGACCTAGGGCATCGCTTCGAATTAAGTTCGCCCCCTCCGGCTTCAAAGAGTTAGCGTTGTGTAGACATGTGACATCGGGGCTTTGGATGTCAAGGGAGGCCAAATAATCTGCAACTTTGTTCCCCTCTCTCCTTGTGTGCGTAACCTTCATGTTACTCTTGAGCAGTTCCTTGCATCGCCTAATGGTATAGATTACTGACCATGGAGTGGATCCTTTGTCCAGCAGAGAGTCATGAATGATCATCGAGTCCGTTTCCACGTGGGAGATGTCCATATCCTTCTGAACGCACAGGGTGAGCCCCGTAAGGAGAGCCTGGGCCTCTGCTTGAAGGGCACAACCCTTAAAGACACGCCTTTTGTTTTGATAGCGGGAATTAATTTTAAATTAATTTCTGCCACTTCTGTGTTTTGAATTTGGAGAAATGGATTCGATATTTGGAATCCGGAGGTTCAAATTGTGTAAATAGGTGACTTTTATTTTTAGGCATTTTAAATATTTACCTCAGTAAATATTTTATTTACCGCGGTTAAAGGGTAAATCAGGTAAATAAGGGTAAAAATAATAATATTTATTTACCCTAACAGGTGTCCTAATCCTATTGGTTGAGTCATATCCTACCATGGGAATCCTTGTGTCGATTTGGGGACCCCATGGAGCCACATACATGTTATTATGACACTTTATTTTAATTAACTTAAAGTAAAGGCCAAAATAAAATAAACAAATATCGTTTAGTAAATTAATTTTTACATGGGGTTATACATTTTATATTTTCAACTATAAATATTCATTGGAAATATAAAAATATTTCTTACAGCATGGTATTTTTTTATAATTTTTAGATGTCAATTAAATTAAATTATTTATGACACAATCATGATGCAGTATTTATCTCATTAATAAATGATTTAAATAAATAAGATTATAATGATTACAATATTATCCAAAACATGACCAATTATGATTGGATTATTTTATTTCGATTATGAGTCATCTTATCTTCGACCATAATGTTTTTTGGACCATTATAAACTGAATATAATTATATAATAAAATAATTTTTTAACACTTTCCTAAAAAGCCCCTCCTCTCCCTTATAAAAGGAGACCACTTCTATGAAATTCCTCACACCTCTCAAGCCATTTGGCTCGTCCAAACTCTTCCCAATTAAGTTATTAACATCCATATCCTCCTCTTAGAAGCCTTACCTTAGGCAGAAGGAACTTCAAGAAGTCCATTGGTTCAAACCAAAGGGAGTTACCCAAATATTAGGTAACGATTTCTCTTAAATTGTTTTCTTTTATTTTACTTCTCCAACCCCTAAACTCTTTTTATATCTTTATTTTGTAACAACACTAGTATCCTAAATATACTAGGATGTTGTTATAAAAAGTATTCGAACTACACTTACACACACCTACATTTAATGGATGAAAAAAATAATGTTTCTGTGGATGGGAAACTAACGCCTCACGAAACGATGATTGTTCAATTTCATCTTACCGCCTCTCATGGTGGCCATTATGATGGAACTGTATTTATATATGATATATATTATGTTTATGATTTCTTTATGCTTATGTACTTCCCATTTATAGTATGCCTTTATGGTTTCCATAGTGGGTAAATATGATAATCTCATTTGAGAAAGTGCGGACTACCGCCCCCTCAAAGTGATTTGATTCGTTAATTCCTTATGTGGGATGTATAAAGGATGGATTTAATTATATTATATATGATATTATACTAGAATTATAATATAACTATGTATCATTATGTTTTATTTCCATTAAAATAAGAAATAGAAATGAAAGTAGTGTTCATGCGTGCGTACGGCTTACCGTCTCCATGAATGGTGCATTTCATTTCTTACCTCTAAATGTTATTCACTATTACAAATACATGTATATACTGGATATATATGATATATATGATATATAAATCATTAATATAATTCCGGATATAATGCACCTTTGACCACATGAACCACATGTAATTATAAGAAGTCCATTTTTGACCTAAGTACCAAATATCGACAAAATGAACATTATTAACTTAAAAGATTACATAATGTTTATAACATGGTAATAAGTGATATAAAAGGAATAATAAACTTGAAAAAGGTTATTAATAAAGTATAAATTAAATTTAGTTTATTATTCATGATATTAAAGAATGATCGAGTCAAGTCGTACATGAGGTAAGGGATCCTACCACTCTCTTTCTATTAAGTAATCTCTTTTATGTCACTTCTTTTGAAATCCTATTTCTTATGTTGGGGGGATGTTATTTTATATTCCTATTACTATAATTTTTATGGTAATATGATGAGAGACCCTATTTTATCTCATCAATCCATTTTTGGATGTTTTATGTGGCGCCGTTAGGCTGCAAAATTTTCGCAAGGGATTTCTTATCTCAATTTCAAATCCGTGAGATTTCCGTTGTTCGCCACTTATTTATTGCATGTGGTGTATGTAATACCCATGAATGTATTCCATGTGTAATAAACTTTAATTTATTTTTAATTACATATTCATTTTATGATCTGTCTTTCATGTGGTGTATGTTTCAAAAGTTACCAAATTGGTAAGGGAACCTTTCACCCTCCCCTTTTTAAAAGACTTCTTTTTGTTATGTCTTTTAATTTACATTTTATTATGTTTGGATATGTTCTTATATATCCTTATTTATTTAAACATTATATCCAAGTGATGATATTCCCTTTTTAATCTCATCATCTCATTTTCTGAATTTTAATGTGACGCTGTTAGACTGCCGAATTTTTACAAGGGAACCTCTTAACCCAATTTCAATTCTTCGGGTTCAACTTGTACTTCATGAATATGTCATCCTATGAATATGTGTGAATGACCTCTGATTGTTTTAAACATAATATCCACTTATATTGGGTGTATTTATATTGGTCATACATAATTATGTGATTGATTTATCCTTAATTTAAGGATACCATCTTTATATGAGATTTTATCTCAATTTACATTTCCATTGACACTTCATGGTTGTTATGCACCAATTCACTCTTACATGGTGTATATACTGTCCTTTGAAATATAATATCATGAATAACTTTATTCTCATGATATTATAATGTTCTGATTAAAATTTATTTTTCAATTATTTGTATTGAAACGTCTCTCATTTTGTTAAAAACTCTTTAACTAAAATATCGTTTTGAATGTTTTAAAGATTTATTCTTATAAATATTTATCAACAATGTACATGTTTATAAAATTGTTTTGGGATTTATTTATATGGAAATTAATTTTTTAAAATTTTAATTTATTTAAAATCTGCAATGTGCTATGGGACACTTTGAGTTCAAAAATCTATTTATTAAATGTTTTAAATGGTTATGAAAATGGTTCGATAAAGCGTTGTTTATTTCAATATCTTGATATGATATATTGTGATTGGAATGTGGAAATTTTATCTTTCCTTTATGATTGATTTATGTGTTATTTTATGGTTATTGGGAATTTTTTACGTATATGGGTGGTTCCGTGATAAACCTAGGGCGGGTGAGGCCGAGATAGCTCTCCAATGCATTGGGTAACGTGACGGATGTAAACGTGAATGTTTCTCGTAAGATATTTAGGGAATATACTGTGATGGGTATTCAAAATGTGACTCCCTATTTAGTTGTGATAGCTACAATGTACATATGTTATGAATTCCATAAGTTACCTTTATGCTTTATGATTTCTATGTGTTATTCATAAATCTTATGATTTATTAAGGTATGTTATGATTGAAAAGTATTGGTTTCATTGATTTGTAATTATTGATGGGATAATGTTTTCCTTCTTTATTTTATAACCCTTACTGAGCTTTTTTTGCCCCTCCCATGTTTTTTGAATGTTTTTCATGGGACTTAAAGATGAACAGGGTCAAGGAATGGATCAAGGAAAAGTCATGCTATCTAAAACATGGAACTAGACGTGTTTCTTTTCAATAGTTTTTATTTAATGATTAAATGGATACTTAGTAGTATTGTATACATGTAATATTCATGATTTTATGTATTAGTTATAGAATAATTCTCTAAAAATATAAACCTGAAAAGATCCTCAATGTGAATTATTCGTTTAATTCAAGATTATGTAATGTTTTAAGGTTGGGTCCTTATAGTTGGTATCAAAGGTCGGTATAGACAACTTTAGGGATTAGGACTTTTTATTAGACACATGTTTAGTTCCTTTGTCTATTATTTCAGTTAAATACTTGTTTTATAACTTTTTTAGATCAAGGAAATTCAGTTACAAATGGAAGGAGGAGGATCTCAAATGACATTTCTATCTCTTCCTGATGACATGCTTGCAATAATTATTGCAAAGTCATGTTCGGATGAATGTGAAACTTTTTCTAGAATACAACTCACATTCAAGATGTTGTTTGAGATATCAAACACCTCCACTATACCTCGTTATCATCGTGGATCATGGGTTGTATTTTAAAAAATCCCATTTTCACAATATTCGCATACTTTCAAGAAAGGTAAATATTATAAAGGCATTTTCAAATATTTTACCTTATCACAAGATTTTGAAGCATATTATGATTTTCAAAAAGGTGTTGAAGATGGAGACCCTTGTGCAACCTATTTATATTTGATTTCAAAATATAGTCTCTCATCACATACTTATGGTATTTTAAAAGGACCGTTAATTGAATGTTTCAACTCAAATTCGGTTTGACAATTTTATAGAAATCAAGTTTTATCAGATGTTTTGAAATTAAATGTCATCCATGATTATTTTCCAAAACTGTTTTCCGTGAACACCGATATGACCCATGTTGTACAAGGTGTATTTGGATGGAGGAAGAAAATGATTTTGAAGGATCTCTAAATCATTGTTGCAAGTCATGGACCTTCTACCTACGTGAACAAGATGACGATGAAATGAAATGGACTCCATGATCAATGTATGATGTTCTTCATTTTGGGGATTGTTTTATTTTATAATTTGGTGGTGAAATTATACTTCAAGAATTAAGATGTTGAGATCACAATGAATTTGGATGAAAATGACAGGTATAAGGAAACCATTGAGGTTAAAACATGTTAGGGTTATTTTTGAGTTTTATAAAAAGTACAACCCGTAAGATTGGTGAAAACCCGTCGCATCCGGCAAGGCTGCAGGAATCGAACCCACAAATGAAGGGCGACAAGGGTGCATCGCGTACCACTGGCCTACTTTAAGTCCCTGGTTAGTATGACTTATTATTTTTAGTAAAAGTTTTTTATGGAACAAGAATAAGTTGATTTTTAGAACTTATGTTTTATCAAATGGATATACTTAGTATTGAAAAATGATTTAGTGATTAAGTGATAAAAGGTTGTTGTGGAAGACATTCTCTCTTTTGAGGAAACACTATATTCCCAAGGAAGATAGAATGCTATGGGATTGAAATTGTGGAATAATAGTTAAAATTATAGTTTGGAAGAATCTATGTTTTTATTATGGACTCATGATGAGTTGATTTATTTATGAAAATGATTAACCTATCATGGAGAATATGTGATTAGGTTAATTACTTTTCAATATGAGACTTTATGAGTAACTGGTGTTACTTGGAGATAAATGTTAAGATGTATCTTGGAAGTCTATATAATTAAATCCTTGTGATATTTGGGTTACAATCAAAGTATGCATTAACTTTGAAGAATTTTAGGGACAATTTTTTATTTAATGGTCTTTGTTGAACATTGGGTTTTGGTTAGACAAATTTTGGAGATTAAGAGTAGTTTTTATTTATGTAAAAGTTTATCTGTTTGGGGGATTATCTGATCTTATACTATAAATTTTGGTTTTAGTTAATATCTAAAGACATGGGAAATATATAGTTCATCTTTTGTGGATTATGTGATTCTCTCAAAGTTGATTATAGCATTGTTAATCTGAAAAAAAGTCATCAGGAATATTCATCATTTGGAGAAAATATGAGTTTGTGTTAGAAATCTAGTAAAAGATGAATGTCTACATGATAGGTAAGTATATTTCCTTATGTTTTTGGTTAGCCTCAATAATAAATTCCTCAAAGAAAATTAACTTTAAACGAAAAACTTGTCCGTTATATTTTTCTACTGGGGAATCAAAGACTGTTTAACCCATCATATGTTATTGATTTCATGGTGGTTAACTTTCTCCTAAAGATGTTTCCTAACACTCACCATCCGAACTGGACACTTTTTTTTTCTTCCATATCCATTTTTTCATGGAATCTTAGTATGGGTTAACTCGGGTGACCTTTGTGCTTCTCTTTCTTTCTTTTAAAGTGATTGTTTTACTGGTTCTTTTTCCGATGTGGGACTTTCAATGAAGTTTCCGAGCCCTTTTTTTAAATTGTGAGGATGCAATTCCCAAAAAAGGGGTAAGGATGTAACATCCCAAGTAAATAAAGAATAAGAAATATTTCATATTTATTACTATTTTTGAATTAAATATTAATTTTACTTTAAAAGGGTTGATATGTTCGATATCGTACCTGATACACAACAATGGGTTTCTTTGAAATCTTATGTTGAACACTAATAATATAATATTATTATTTTAAATGGTAGTTAACTCCTATTAGTTATATTGGTGGGAATGAACAAAACTAACTAAAATACGATTATACATGTTTTTCAAATTTATTTACATTTATCCAATAAAATTTATAGGCTTAATATGTGAATAAATCTAATTTTAAGCATAATTTACATTAAAAGGACGATTTTCCATCTTTTAATGGCGAACCGTTTTTAAATATAGTTTTTGTCACTTTAATAAATTCTATATAACCAAATAATATCCTTCTTTATAATGGGGATATCAAAATTTACTTTGTGTAAATTTTTGGAAATTTTCTGACAAAGTTCATTTTTAAATGAATAGTGAAAAATATTGTATTTTAATTCAAAAGTGCCTTTTAATCTAATTTATTTATATGGTTAGATTATCCTGTTGATTGGTTTTAAAGTGTAAATAGATTATATTTTTACCATTTAATCTAATTTTGGTCATTATAATCAATTTCAAATTTAAATTTTATATAATCAACTGTCAATATTTTCATAGTTAATATTTCTTAAAAACACGCCTTTTGTTTTGACAACAGGAATTAATTTTAAATTAATTTCTTCCACTTCTGTGTTTTGAATTTGGAGAAATTTATTCCATATTTTGAATCAGGAGGTTCAAAATGTGTAAATAGGTAACTTTAATTTTTAGGCATTTTAAATATTTACCTCAGTAAATATTTTATTTACCGAAGTTAAAGGGTAAATCAGGTAAATAATGGTAAAAAAATACTATTTATTTAACTTAACAGGTGTCCTAATCATATTTGTTGAGTCATATCCGACCATGGGAATCCTTGGGTCGATTTGGGGACCCCATGGAGCCCCTTAAAAGTGAATATGACACTTTATTTTAATTAACTTAAAGTAAATGCCAAAATGAAATAAACAAATATCTTTTAGTAAATTAATTTTTACATGGGGTTATACGAGTTTTCATTTCAACTATAAATATTCAATGGAAAGATAAAAAGATTTCTTAAATCATAGTATTTTTTTATAATTTTTAGAAAAAAATAAATTAAATTATTTATGACACAATCATGATGCAGTATTTACCTCATTAATAAATGATTTAAATAAATAAGATTATAATAATTACAATATTGTCCAAAACGTGTCCAATTCTGATTGAATTATTTTATTTCGATTATGAGTCATATTATCTTCTACCTTAATGATTTTTGTACCATTATAAACCGAATATAATTATATAATAAAATAATTTTTTAACACTTTCCTAAAAAGCCCCTCCTCTCTCTTATAAAAGGAGAGCACTTCTATGAAATTCCTAACACCTCTCAAGCCATTAGGATCGTCCAAACTCAGACCAATTAAGCTTTAAACATCCATATCCTCCTCTTAGAATCCATACCTTAGGCAGAATGCACTTCATGAAGTCTTTTCGTTCAATCCAAAGGGAGTGACCCAAATTTAAGGTAACAGTTTCTCTTAAATTGTTTTCTTTTATTTTACTTCTCCAACCCATAAACTCTTTTTATTTCTTTATTTTGTAACAACACCAGTATCCTAATTAAATTAGGATGCTGTTTTAAGAAGGATTCTAACTACACTTACAGACACCTCCATCTAATGGATGAAGAACATAATGTTTCTATGGATGGGAAACTAACGCCTCACGAAACGAAGATTGTTCAATTACATATTACCGCCTCTCATGGTGTTCATTATGATGGAACTATATTTATATATGATATATATTATGTTTATTATTTCCTTATGCTTCTGTAATTCCCATTTATATTATTCCTTTTTGGTTTCCATAGTGGGTAAATACGATAATCTCATTTGAGGAAGTGCGGACTACCACCCCCTCAAAGTGATTTGATTCGTTAATGCCTTATGTGGGATGTATAAAGGATGGAGTTAACGATATTAAATATGATATTATACTAGAATTATAATATAACTATGTATCATTATGTCTTATTTCCATTAAAATAAGAAATATAAATGAAAGTAGCGTTCATGCGTACGTAAGGCTTACCGTCTCCATGAACGGTGCATTTCCTTTCTTACCTCTAAATGTTATGTACTATTATAAATACATGTATATACTGGAAATATATGATATATATGATATATAAATCGTGAATATAATTCTGTATATAATGATCCTTTGACCATATGAACAACATGTAATTATAAGAAGTCCATTTTTTACTAAAGTACCAAATATCGACAAAACGAACATTATTAACTTAAATGATTACATAATGTTTATAACATGGTAATAAGTGGTATAAAAGGAATAATACACTTGAAAAAAGTTCTTAATCAAGTAGAAATTAACATTAGTTTATTATTCAGGATATTAAAGAACGATCGAGTCAAGTCGGACACGAGGTAAGGGATCCTACCTCTCTCTTTCTTTTAAGTAATCTCTTTTATGTCACTTCTTTTAAGAACCTCTTTCTTATGTTGGGGGATGTTCATTTAAATTCCACTTACTATAATTTTTATTTTCATATAATTAGATACCCTATTGGATCTCATCAATCCATTTTTGGATGTTTTATGTGGCGTTGATAGGCTGCCAAATTTTTGTAAGTGATATCTTATCTCACTTTCAAATCCGTGAGATTTCCATTGTTCGCCACTTATTTATTGCATTTTCTGTATGTACTACCCATGAATGAATTCCCTTTGTAATACAATTTAATTTATGGGTAATTACAGCTTCATTTTATGATCCTTCTTTCAAGTGGTGTATGTTTCAAAAGTTACCAAATCGGTAAAGGAACCTTTAACCCTCCTCTTTTTAAAAGACTTATTTTTGTTATGTTTTTTAATTTACATATTATTATGTTTGGATATGTTATTAAATATCTTTATTGATGTAAACTTTATATCCAAGTGATGATATTACCTTTTTAATCTCATCAACTCATTTTCTGAATTTTAAAGTGACACCGTTAGACTGTCGAATTTTTACAAGGGAACCTCTTAACCCAATTTCAATTCTTCGGGTTCAACTTTTACTTCTTGAATATGTCATCCTATGAATATGTGTGAATGACCTATGATTGTTTTACACTTAATATACACTTATATTGGTTGTATTTATATTGTCGCACATAATTATGTGATTGATTTATCATTAATTTAAGTATACCATCTTTATAAGGGATTTTATCTCAATTTACATTTCCATTGAGACTTCATTGTTGTTGTGCACCAATTAACTATTATATGATGTATATACTATCCCTTTAAATATTATATCATGAATCCCTTTTTTCTCATGATATTATAATGTTATGATTAAAATTTCTTCTTCAATTATTTGTAATGAAACGTCTCTCATTTTGTTAAAAACTCTTTAACTAAAATATCGTTTAAATGTTTTAAAGATTTATTCTTATAATTATTTACCAACAATGTCCATGTTTTTTAAATGGTTTTTGGATTTATTTATATGGACATTAATGTTTTAAAATTTTAATTTATTTAAAATCTTCATAGTGGTATGGGACACATTGAAATCAAAAATCTATTTATTAAATGTTTTAAATGGTTATGAAAATGGTGTGATAAAGAATTGTTTATTTCAATATGTTGATATGATATATTGTGATTGGAATGTGGAAATTTTTTCTTTACTTTATGATTGTTTTATGTGTTATGATATGGTTATTGGGCATTGTTTACGTATACGGGTGGTTCCGTGATAAACGTAGGGCGGGTGAGCCCGAGATAGCTCTCCAATGCATTGGGTAACGTGACGGAGGTAAACGTGAATGTTTCTCATAAGAGATTTAGAAAATATAATATGATGGGTATTCCAAATGTGACTCCCTATGTAGATGTGATAGCTATAATGTAAGTATGTTATGATTTCCATAAGTTACCTTTATGATTTATGATTTCAATGTGTTATTCATAAATATTATAATTTATTAAGGTATTTTATGAATGAAAAGTATTGGTTACATTGATTTGTAATTATTGATGGGATAATGTTTTCTTTCCTTATTTTATAACCCTTACTGAGCTTTTTATACTCATACCATGTTTTTGAAATGTTTTTCACAGGACTTAAAGATGAATAGGGTCAAGAAATGGATCAAGGAAAAGTCGTGCTGTCTAAAACATAGAACTAGATGTGTTTATTTTCAATAGTTTTTATTTTATGATAAAATGGATACTGAGTAGTATTGTCTACATGTAATATTCATGTTTTTATGTATTATTTATGGCCTAATTATATAAAACTATAAACCTGAAAAGATCCTCAATGTAAATTATTCGTTTAATTCAAGATTATATAATGTTTTAAGGTCGGGTCCTTATATTTAACCACTGTGAAGGAATATATATTTATATATACTAATAAATTACATGTACCTCCCCATGCTAGAGAATCTGAATTCTTTATTGATCTCCTCCATGATAAAAAATATATATAATCATCTATATATAATAGATATAGTTGAGATAGTTGAGTTGAAGAGTCAATTAATGTCCTTATGTGATTAGGGTTTCATTCATTCATCTATTCTCTCATATGTAGAAAACATTTTATTTTCAAAGGAGAATAAGGGTTCAATGAGGATATAAATTCATTATAATGAAATAAATGTAATTTATTGTAATTAAATTTATCCATTACCTCATACTGATGACCTATTGATTCAAATTTATGGGATTAAATAATTATAAATGGTTTATCTTCATATTGGTTATCATTACTTAAGGGTTAAGATTAAGGATATCATAATGACTACATTTCATACAAGGTATTATCATCTTGAGATCACAGTAATTCATTATGGTTTAACAATTATTTGTAATGGTTCAGAGGAAAATAGAGTTATAAGGGAAATTAATTAAATGATAATTTTGGATTCAATAAGTTTATTTTTAGGGAAATATTGTATCCAAGGATTTTATATCTATTTATCTTCGAAAAAAATGTTTTTTTACAATGAACATGACATACCACCATAACTAAAATATTTTGTTTTCTAGGATTATCATGGAACTATCAATGGTATGTTTAAAACAGAACCCAATTATATTATCCACAAAACATGTTAACATGTAAGGGGTTAAAATTCACATGGATATAATAATTTAAAGATATATTTGGTGAATTTATGACAAGGTTGTTAAATTCACTTTTATTAATACTTCTTTCTAGTAATGTATGTTTTTATTTTACATAAATGTGTTAGAGAAATCTCTTGTATGTGTTATAATGAAAAATGATAATGTTGTGGATTATTTAACTTAATAGATAAACAAACATTATATGAAATATTGAAAAAATTAGTTGGATATGGTTATAGTGATATTTTCTATAAATATAAAAAGACTTTATCTCAATAGATAGCAACATGATATATACACTGATCAAAAGAGCTTGAAATACATATTTTATCAAAAAAAATATTATTATGATACATAGGGTATAGTTGGAACAAATCAATGATTGTGATTGCTCTATATATTATCATCCTCCAAATGAAAAAAATGTAGTAGATTCATTGAGAATAAATAACCATGGTATCTTATCAATGATGACTTTAAGGAAAGAGAAATACTCAATAATTTAGTTATTATGGGCATGGTTATTATAATGGAAGGAAAAACATCATTTTTATTCCATGTAATTACCATTTTTTTTATTAATGAGTATTATAAAATATAAACTCAATGATGAGGCTATACAAAATAAAATTGTGTATGCTAATAGTGGAAAATGAAGAGACGTTAATATCAGTTATGAGGGGGTGTTGTTGTTTGGAAAGAGGTCATGTGTTCTATTAATTATTTATATAACTAATTATTTATTGGATGAATCTAGAAATTAAAATTTCTCTTAAATTCTGGTATCATTATGAAATATATAGATGTTTGAGAAAATTTATGGTGGGAAAATATAAGGTGAGAGACTACGTATTATACTTCAAGATGATTTGTATGACAACAGATGAAGGCTGAAATAAAACATCCCAAGGATGTTATGTGGCCATTACCTATGCCATGATAGAAGTGGTATAATATTACTATGGATGTTTTCACTATGATTTCTAAGATATCTGATGGGTATAATGCAGTATGGGTCACTATAGAGCATCCTAAAAAGAGTACTAATTTTGGGGTAATTAAATAATATTTTCCACCAGACTATCATTATTGGAAGTATAAATTTTTTGTTCTTATACTTCATGGAAATCCCATATCTATAGTCTATGATTATGACCATGGTGTACATCATATATTTTGGGGACTCTATAGAAGGGTTGAAATATAGATCTCAAACTTATCAAAACCTATCAACCCCAAAATTTTGGGTAGTCTAAAAGAATTATCCAAACACTAGATGACATGATAGGGTATTTAACTCTTGACTTAAAAGGAAGTTGGGATCATTTTTTATCACTTGTGGAGTTCTAATATAATAAAAATTTCCACTCCCACATTAGAATAGAACCATATGAGCCCTTTTATGGAATGAAATATCAGACTCCAATATGTTGGGATGAAGTTAGATAAAGGATGTTATTGGGTCTCTAATATGTGTAAGATACCTTAGAAAAGGTATCATTAAACTAAGAGAATATCATGGAATCCCAAATTACTCATAAATATCATGATGAAAACAAAATAAAGTATATTGAAATCCAATAAAGAGACCTTGAATTTATGAGGATATCTTTACAAAATGAGGTTATGATATTGGGAATGAAAAGAAATATAATACCATTAAATATTGGGTTGTTTTAAATATTTGAGCCCATAGGAAAAATGGCTAATCATTTGGCCATTTCACTAAATCAATACTATGTTCATGATATCTTCCATATATATCTTCTAAGGAAGTATAAAATTGACTTATCCCACGTTTTTTTGGTGGATCAATTTTATTTGGATCATGAGTTTCCATATAATGAAGATTCTATTGAGAATATTTATTTTAGGAACATTGTTCTATGTAATCAAATGAATTAGCCAGTGATGATTCAATGATGGAATTAACATTTTTATGAGGAAACATGGAAGCCAAGTGATGTAATAATAAATTCTAATCATCATTTATTTCTATAATGATTTATAATTTCCTGGATAAAATTTTTTTAGGGGTAATTGAATATCTAATAAATTATAGTAAATAATAATCATATTTTATTACAGTGGAATATAAAAAAAAAATCGATAAAAATTTATTAATAATTATAAAACTAATAATAGAATATATAAAATAAGAAAATAGTCTAATTTCATTGAATATGTCACACAACCCATATTACAAAATTAATTTCAAGAATACAATAATAATGATCAAAATTTTAATAAAAATAACACTATGAACATAATTGAAATATTTAAAATTTAAAATTAGAGAATTGATTAAAGGGTTTAGTTTAGATGAATTTATAGTAATAAAGAGTAAGTATGACCTTTATATTATTGTAGTTAGTTATTATAATCATTGGTATTTATGACCATTAAGAGTTACCAATAAAAGAATCTATTTTTATTACTTTATATTAATGGTAATAATGGAGGATAATAAGCATATAAGGGAGGAATAATAACATATAAAATTTGGAAGAACCCCCACAAAGTTCATTTATCTAAGAAAGGGAAGGTGGAATCATTACCCAGGATTATAATTTCCTAGACCAAGAAGAACTCTCACAACTAAAGATATAGAAGAATCGTCTATTGGAGATTCCATCTTAGTGTAAATCCCCACTAGATTAATGTGAGCTGAATCAACAAATGAGAGTACCACCATTGAACACCTAACCCATAAGACTTATGTTGGTTGGGTAAGTGGTTCTATATATAGGTTTTCTGTATCATTAAAAAGGTAAATTCAATAAAAATAGAACCAGTGTTTAATATGATATCCCATTTTTTACGTATGTTCCATCCATATAAAAATAGAAAAAACATGTATAATTAGTGGTTAAATTTGAAAAAATTGATTTTATATTTCAAATCATGGTGTAGAAAATATATTATATGGAATTTCTCATAATTTTTGGAGATAATAAATATATTTGGGTACTTATTAAAATATAGTAATTATATATAATAATTATTTTAACATGATTATAATTTAAAAATTATTTATCAATTAATATTTGAAAATAAAATAATAGAAAAATTATTTCATTAATATTAGGTAATTTAAAGAATTAAAAATATTTTCAAAGAAACTAAATAACATTCCAAAGTCTAAAATGATAATTCGGGATTTAAAATAATTATTTTGTGGAAAAATTAAATTTACACTGATAATGTAATTACAAATAAGGGATATCAATTTTAAAATTGTAAAATATAACAACCATGTATTAAATGTCAAAAATACTAAAACAAAACCATGGGTAATATAATGGTTTTACATTTTCCACAACCATGACTTCAAAATCCTATGTTTAAAAATTAATAATAAATTAACAGTTATTTTCAAAAATTGACCACCCATTATTCCATTCCTATCTACTCTGAAGAAATTATGTTTGATTTTACTCTCATTTTTTTCTCAATAATCTCTCAAGTGATTCTATCTGGTTCTATGGTTTTATTCTCATGATTTAAGAATATTCTTTACAAGGTAATGATTTCCCAATCCTCTACATTCCATTAAAATTGTAATCCTTTAATTATAATATTATTTAATCTCTTTTTTATATGACATAATGGTTTAAATACCTTAGAATTATCATCTATTCGATATATAGTTAATAAAATATTACATATTTTCTATCATAATAATCTTTTTCTAAAGAGTTATTATATTGAAGTAAGGGATATTAACCTCTTCTCTGCCATTATTTTCCTAATCATCCCATTAACATTTCATTATAATATGAAATTTTATTAATACAAATTTATATAAATTAGTTACTATGTTGAAAATCATATATAACTATTCTCCAAAAATATACTATAATAATTAGAAATTAAAACGGTCAATGTTTTCTATTTACTAAAAGCATCATAATATTTTGGTTAAGTGTGCTTAGTTTTCCTAAAAATAAGATCAATTTCTGGATACATTCTAGTGGATAGAGGCTCTATAATAAATTATACTTGGGGTAAAAACCCAAGAAAGGTTGGTTAGGTTAGAAATAAATTTTCACTTGGCACACAATAGGTGGTCTGAACTGCACATCTAGTTTGATACTCTTATTGTATAATATTTAAATGATTTATATACCCTTTACAAACCATAATTAATGATATTAAAAATATTCATCATATACATGTTATATTTCTATAGTGGTATCATACCATCAAAAATACATGAATATTTTAACTAATAACCTTGATCATATTATTCTTTATAAGTGAAAAAAATCACAATTCTGTATTCTCCACTTTTTAAGGGTACTTATTTGAACATTTTGAATCCCTAAATACTTTTAATACAAGTCAAGGGTATTTTTCCTAGATATAATTATTAATTTGTTGAATAGATAAAATTGTTTTATTACCCATATGATCAATTATTTTATATAAGAAAATCTAATAATATAAGCCTCATTGAGCATATATTCTATACATTCTTATATTTTTCATTCAAAAACATTATTCTATATAAATTTAGTATGAGATGGAATGTACTAGAATTTTATGTGACGTGTGGGAATCAGAAATATATAGCCCATTATTACATCGATATTTCTCATGAGACAATTAATACAAGTTAAAGGTTTCATCCTTACCCTACATATGTGATATGTTGTCATAAGGCCCAAAAGGTAAGTTTGTGATGATTGAAATTATTCATTCCAAACATTTTTATCATTATGTGATCATTTGTCAATTTATTTCATATTACATACATTGATTATATTATGAATATTTAATAGTTAATGTCATATTAGTTGATTATATGTTTCCCTTATATAACTTATTTCGTGTTAACTTCCAATGTATGATATCCCTTCTATGTGATTCATATTTTTTATTACTTTTATTTCACTTTTTAGAGATAAATAAGTGGAATAAAATGTATAATATTCTGTATGGATACCACTATAGAATATTGATTTTTATATAATTTTTTTATTTTTCAATTATGTAATATACTTTTTTCTCTATCCCCTTGTGGATGACCAAACATTGATAAGGTTAAGGTAATCTCATGTATTCATATTACAATGTAATAAACAACCCATCAATTAAGGGTGACCACACATGGGAGAATTATATTATATAATTAAATATTTATATTTATAACATTAAGTAATTTATAATAATACAAATTCTTTTATTATAAATCAATTTAATTAATTATTATATTTTTTTACTTTATTTCAAAATTATCTATTGTGTGTGGAATATTTTATATTTATATTTTTTAAAATTATACAATATTAATATATTTATCGGATACAAGTATATCTAGTGACTATATATCAAATGATCATATATATAATATCTATATTTTAAATAAAAATTTATATAACAGTAATATTGAGTTTAAATAAACATACATACATATATCTCAAAAATCATTCAGCATATTATTTTATTTTATTATGAATATTTTTATTTTATTTATAAAATTTTGTTTTATATATTAATATACAATTGGTAGTTTGATCCTCATGTAAGATTGTGATTATGAGAATTTAAACACTTTTTAAATTAATTTTATTTTCACTCCTTTAGTAATTTTACTAATTATGTCTCATTTAGTTGTCTTAAACATATTTTAATTGTTATTATAAGATTATACCATAATAAGAAAACAATTTTTTAATTTTTTGTGTGTTTTGTGTATCATAATTTTACAATCAAAGTATATATTTAAAGAAAAATACATACTAAAATAACACGGTCTTATAGTATATGCACTCTAAATAAAATTATCCAATCAAATTACAAATATTAATGAAAACAATTAAGAGTGTATTTAATTCATTAAATATTTGGGTTTCTATGTGGAATCTTTATTTTAATAATTCCTCTAATGAACTATAAAAAAAAGTGAGTGGCCTTGTTTTGTAGTACATTATCTCTATAATTAAATATTTATTCTTTTTGTTTGTTTTAAGATAGATCATTTTATATTGGTATTACATTTGAGTTTAATATATATAATGGGTCGGGTATGATTCCTAAAAAGTGATACATGGAACACATCATGAACATGGTATAGATTTAGTATATGTTTGAGATGATGTTATATCATCCCTACATGTTCAGGGATTTTTAATGGGAAATAAATCAACGTATTAGCATTATGTTCTTAAAAATGTCATAACCCTCATCGATGGTGAGATTCAAAGGATATCTATTTCTCTAACATCAAAATCTATACATCACTACTAATTATTAGTGTATATGTTCTTTTAAATATTTAATTACTCAATGTGTCATTGAATGGTTTAAATCTTATCTTATATCTCTTATAAAAGAGCTGGTACCCACTCCTTATGTCATCCAATATCATCCCAACATATTTGACATCTTAAATGAATCCCATATAGATCATTATATGGTTACATTTGAATGATCGAATGAATGTTGTTTTCATATGAGAAATATAACTTGATAATTTTTTTATCCTAGAATCCTTTAATATCCATTAAGAAAGATCTCATTATAAATTCTTGGGTTGGAATGGTTCTTTTATATTTACTATCCATCTGAGTCTAATATGTTGTGTTTAATTTCAACTCTACATCCAATTATTATTGAAGAATCATCTAGAACATCTTGTTAAACAATGGATCTTGATCTGATAAAAATAAGAGTGGTACTCCATGCAACCATACCAATTCAATTATATATATCTTGGAAATTTGGTCAATCTAGAATCATTTCTGACTAAAAAAATTTGAAATAAAAATTTAAGGAAATCCACTATATCCCAAATGGTATTTTTTTTCTTTTATATACATTGGGATATCCTATAAAAACATCCATGGGTATTTTACCCCATTTATATATAGGTATGGATAAAGGTATCATCATCCACTTAAGCTTTTTAATGCTACATTTTCTTATTGGCCTTCTAATTATCATAATATATACTCTATATTTTCCCTCTTCATGTTGTCCCAAAACAAATTCACCTTGATATCTCTAAACATCACTGTGTGCTTCCATGATGGAATGAGAATGATGATCCATGTGAATCATCCAATATCTCCTTATTAAATTATTTTATATAATGGAAACCTATTAATTTTTAAAATTTATTCATTATATCAATGTCATGATTTGTCACAAACCAAGTCAGGCCGCCATCCCATCGATGCCCGACCTGGTCCACGACATGGCCCGAGGGGCATTCCTAGTCCCCACGGGCTGGCACAAGTGCATGGGTATCAAAATAATTCTTTAGGGAAGGATTTACCCGATTACGTAGAACAATCCCAAAACAAAAAACAAACAAAAAAAAATACATGCCAAACTAGAAAAAAAATCTCAACTAAACATCCCCTTACCACAAACAAGGATCTTAGCTACAAGTTTAACACCAAACCCAAACAACTGCAAAACATGGTTTCCAAAAACCAACTCAAAAATCACCCCTTGCTGGAGGACACCACCCTCTCTCCATCTCCACAATGCCACACCATGGTTTCAACTAACAACCTGAATCACCACCTCCAAAAGCCTTACCCTTACCGGAATTAGACAAAACCAAATCTATTTACACTCGCGGGTGTAAGTAGGGTGTGAGCCAACGCTCAATAGGATGTCACCAATAAGATATTCTACATGTAAAGATTAACAGACAAAACAATTGCGAGTTTAATCCAGGAATAAAAATAAAATCGTAAACAATTTTAAATCAAACAATTTGAGGAATGACAACTTTAAGGGAAATGGGTTAGAAAGAAAAACAACACATTTAATATTTTTTTATTACACCACAAAGGTGACGCGACTTACTATTATCAAGTGAGATGTAATTCAAAAGAACCAATGTGGGAGAGGCCCTATAGGTACAAGTACTGAAATGGACCATAGAACAACGTGTCTCGGTGAACCAAAGAATAAGAACCACAATAACATATGGTCTCGTTCCTGAGCCACTTGTAGGGAAACACTCCATAACCGAGTGGTCCCCAAACGCACCCATAGTTTTTTTAGTGTTTTAAGTGTCAAACTAGCTATGTGAAACAGGGAGGAGGCCACTTCTGGGTCACTAGCGCACTAGTCCAAGTCTTCCCACCTAATACCTAGGCTTACCATTTTGTTCTCAAAAGTTCCAAGTTCACCTTATTGTTAATGTCAATTCGCGAAACACAAGAGTATTATCTTAATTTTTTTGCCACACTATCACACACACATAAATATCTATTTGGAAACATTACGTACATCAATGATTTTCCAAAACTCAACATGCACAACTCACACAGTCAAATAAACTGCTACCGAATTTTTTAAAGACCACACTACAATTATTTAATAGTATAAAATTTTGTGAAACAGTTTTTTTGTAAAATTTGGTGCATGGCTCAAGGTGCCAAAAACCCACACACAAAAACCCTTTGTTATAACCAGAATCATTCTGATGATGCCAAAAAACACAAGCCACAACTCCTGTAGCTACTAATAGACCTAATGCATAAATTTTATAAACCCGAAAAAAAATTACAGGCACACTACTAGTAGAGCAAAGACACATTAAGTTGAAAACCAAAAACCAACTGGATGCATTGAAACTAATTAATAAATTTAATAAAAAAAATTAAACAAGATACAGATTTGATCAGATAATCCTTACACATGGAACCACTTACCAATGTGTAGCAGATTTCACAAACTCAATGCGCAAATGTCGTTTCACGCCCACCATGCCTCAAGTAGACCACAAGGTACCCTAAAATAATGCAATAAATTAACCGCGTCAAGAACGGACCATTCGGAATACAAAACATGCCCGAAAGAGAAGAGCATTACAAGACTAAAATAAAAAAAATGGCTGCAGTGGTTCAGTCGAGAGAGAGATATTCACCGGTTGGAATCAGCGGAATGAGGCGTGGCCGAGGGAAGGTGGAAGGGTGTGGCATAGTCGGTGCTGTCAGCATGGCTGGGCAGGGTGGGAGGGAAGTGTGGCCCGGCATGGCGGAGGAGGAGGAAGGAGGGAGGGAGGGTCACGGCTATCCGAAGGGACTGGAGGATGTGCTACACAGATGGACTTAGCGGGAGCTAGCTAGGGAGGCCAGGCCAATGATGCCGGAGCTGATCCGATGAGCGGAGGAAAACCAAGCGGCAGCTATGGTTCGCGCGAACCAGTTGAGGGGGATGGATTAATAGTAACATCGTGAAGGGGATAATTTTTTTATATGGGTTTTAAAAAAAAAATAGGTAAAAGGGGTTAGGGTTCGGATATTTTTAAAACTGGGTCCGAGATGCGTGAACCCCGTTCACGCATCACTGACCCCGGGAAGATGCGTGAACGGGGTTCACGCATCCTACAGTAACTTATTTTTTAAAATTTTTATTTTTATTTTTTGTTTTGTTTTGTTTTATATATATATATATATATATACAAACAAAACATAAAATTCAGCAAAATTTATCTGCTATTTAATATCCCGCAGAACTGTCATTACAGCAGTCTGGATTCTGACAGAAACCATCACCCAGGGCTCTCTTTTATAAGAGGGTTTGCCCAGGAAATCATACTGCATTTCCGATGTGGGATTCAGGTTCTCTTTTCCTGCACAGAACATTCTGCATTTCCGATGCGGGATTCTGTTTCAAGTACGTGACTTTGAAAGACTATAAAATACAAACTATACGACCAATATAAATAAAACATAAAACATGGATTAAACATATAATAAATAGTTGAAAATGAAAAGAATTTCGTAAAAAGGGTTGATGAATAATAATTTATAAGCTTTCAAAACCACCAACTTGAAACTTAAAAAAGTTTCAAGTACGTGATTTTGAAAGACCATAAAATAAAAACTATAAGACCAATATGAATGAAACTTAAAACATGGATTAAACATACAAGAAATAGTTGAAAATAAAAACAATTTCATAAAAAGTGTTGATGAATAATAATTTATAAGCTTTCAAAACCACCAACTTGAAACTTAAAAATGTTTCAAGTACGTGTCTTTGAAAGATTATAAAATACAAACTATATGAACAATATGAATGAAACTTAATATATGGATTAAACATATAATTATTAATTACATAATAATTAATTAGTTAATTAGTAAATTAGTAATATAATAAATAATCATAAATATTCATTACAATTATTAGTTATTAATTATTAAAAATTAATTATATATTAATTAATTAGTTAATTAGTAATATAATTTTTAATTATTATTATAATTATTAATTATATAATTAATGATTATATTACTAATTAACTAATTAATTGTTATGTAATTAATAATTAATAATTATATTACTAATTAACTAATTAATTAATATATAATTAATTTTTAATAATTAATAATTATATTGGTAATTAACTAATTAATTATTATATAATTAATAATTACTAATTATAATTACTAATTATATTACTAATTATAATAAATAATTATATTACTAATTAATATATAATAATTATAGTTAATAATTATAGTACTAAATAACCAATTAATTTTTAATAGTTAATCATTATATTGGTAATTAGATACTTAATTATTATATAATTAATAATTAATAATTAATAATTAATAATTAATAATTATAATAAATAATTATAATCACTAATTATATTACTAATTAATCAATTACTTATTTTATAATTAATAATTATATTACAAATTAACTAATTAATAATTATAGATAAATAAAAAATAATTATAATTAATAAATAGATTACTAATTAGCTAATTAATTATTATATAATAAATAATAAATAATTATATTTAATAATTATATTATTAATTAACTAATTAATTATTATATAATTAATAATTAATAATTAATAATTATAATTATAATTAATAATTATTATTAAGATTTATATTACTAATTAACTAAGTAATTATCAATTAATAATTATACTACTAATTAACTAATTAACTATTATATAATTATATTACTAATTAACTAATTAATTATTCTGTATTAGTAATTAATAATTAATAATTATATTAATTATTAACTAATTAATAATTATATTACTAATTAACTAATTAATTATTAACTATTTGTTATATGTTTAATCCATGTTTTAATTTTCATTTATATTGGCTTTATAGTTTGTATTTCATAGGCTTTCAAAGGCACGTAAACGTATTTAAGTTTCAAGTTGGTGTTTTGAAAGCTTATAAATTATTTTTCATTAATTTTTTTTTATGAAATTCTTTTTATTTTCAACTATTTCTTATATGTTTAATCCGTATATTAAGTTTCATTCATATTGGTTATATAGTTTGTATTTTATAATCTTTCAAAGACACGTACTTGAAACATTTTTAAGTTTCAAGTTGGTGGTTTTGAAAGCTTATAAATTATTATTCATCAACACTTTTTATAAAATTGTTTTTATTTTCAACTATTTCTTGTATGTTTAATCCATGTTTTAAGTTTCATTCATATTGGTCTTATAGTTTTTATTTTATGGTCTTTCAAAGTCACGTACTTGAAACTTTTTTAAGTTTCAAGTTGGTGGTTTTGAAAGCTTATAAATTATTATTCATCAACCCTTTTTACGAAATTCTTTTCATTTTCAACTATTTATTATATGTTTAATCCATGTTTTAAGTTTTATTTATATTGGTCGTATAGTTTGTATTTTATAGTCTTTCAAAGTCGCGTACTTGAAACAGAATCTCGCATCGGAAATGCAGAATGTTCTATGCAGGAAAAGAGAACCTGAATCCCACATCGGAAATGCAGTATGATTTCCTGGGCAAGCCCTCTTATAAAAGAGAGCCCTGGGTGATGGTTTCTGTCAGAATCCAGACTGCTGTAATGTCAGTTCTGCTGGATATTAAATAGGAGATAAATTCTGCTGAATTTTATGTTTTGTTTGTATGTATATATATATATATATATATATATATAAAACAAAACAAAACAAAAAATAAAAATAAAATTTTAAAAAATAAGTTACTGTAGGATGCGTGAACCCCGTTCACGCATCCTTCATCAACTTCGTGAAGGATGCGTGAACGCGGTTCACGCATCCTTCAGCGCGGTTTAGATGCGTGAACCCCGTTCACGCATCTTCCCGAGGTCAGTGATGCGTGAACGGGGTTCACGCATCTCGGACCCAGTTTTAAAAATATCCGAACCCTAACCCCTTTTACCTATTTTTTGTTTTTTTAAAACCCATATAAAAAAATTACCCTCGTGAAGGAGAGAGTAAAAGTGGGAGGAAAAATAGAATAGAATGAAAATAGAAAAGAAAGGATAATACAAAAAGGAAATAAAAAAAATAAAAAAAGGAGATAATGAAAATGAAAAGAAAATAAGAGAATAAAAAGAAAAGAAAAGAAATGAATAGAAGGGATAAAATATAATAAAAATAAAAATATGGGGAAATGAAA
The DNA here is from genome assembly GCA_963277665.1 of Viscum album. Classification (NCBI taxonomy): domain Eukaryota; kingdom Viridiplantae; phylum Streptophyta; class Magnoliopsida; order Santalales; family Viscaceae; genus Viscum; species Viscum album. The sequence goes on along the minus strand of OY728150.1, from coordinate 618,045,795 downwards.
ATAAATTAAAACCTAAAAATAAAGTCTAACCTAAACTAATAACAATAATACTAATACTAATACTAATGAAAAAAATACTATAATTATATTAAATTTTATTTTTATTCGTTTATTTAATCATCTGCTCACCGGGAAGGTTGCGTGTTAAACCAGCGAAGCCACATGGCTTCGCCCGTGCCCCACCCGTGCATCGAGCAACGTCAAGACAACACTCACTTATCAGTTCCAGAAGTGAAAAACACACATCAGGTTCGTCCCTCCCATCAACCAAACAATTTAATTAAAAGAAAATAAAATTATGGGATAAAATTTAAAAATTAAAAACATACCTCAAAGCGATGTCCATGTCTGACAATTCACCCCAACATGAAAACTTTCTGTCCCCAAAAAGTCAACTCGAAGCCTGACTAGATAATAGAAATGGGTACTCCTACTCAACCAAAGACTTCCACTCCCAAGTCTCATTCTTGTTATTCCCATGCAACCAAAGAATGTAAACCATGGGAATGATCATCCCACGAAGCACCTTCTCCTGAGAATCCACTATCCACACTGGCCGCTCAAACACCGATATGTCAGGCTCTATCTCCAACTCTTACCAATTCAACACATGTGACAGATTGGGATTATACTTTTTCAATTGGGAGACATGGAATACATCATGAATCGACATCAACTGTGATGGAAAATCTAACTTGTATTCCACCGTGCCAATCCGCTCAGTAATGTCGGAAGGTCCAACATACCTCGGTGTTAGCTTCCCCTACTTTCCCAAGCAGCGGTGACCCAAGAAAGGTGCCACCTTCCAGAATACTTTATCCCCCCTGAAAAATCAAGATCTTGACTCCTCTAATTTGCATATTATTTGTGGAGACTCTGAGTTTTCAACAACCATTTTCTAATCAACTTGACCTTCTTGGACATCTCCTGAACATGCCTCTGTAACAAGAGTGAGGTCTCTCCTACCTCATCCCAACACAAAGGAGACCGACAAGGCCCACCGTAGAGAGCATCAAAGGGTTCCATTCTAATAGAGGATTTGAAACTTTTATTATAAGAATAATCGACAAATTCCAAATTGATATCCCTTGAACCTCCAAAATCCAACACATATGCATAAAGCATGTCCTCCAGAATCTGATTCGCCCGCTCCATCTGGCCATCCGCATGAGGATGGTATGTCGTGCTCATCTCAAAATGCGACCCAAATCCTTATGGAGGCCTCCCCAAAACCGAGATGTAAAGTTGGGGTCCCTGTCAGAAACAACTGCTGACGGCACACCATAAAGTCTGACCACATCCTGAACATACAAACAGCCCAGCTTCTCCACCTTCGTTGTATCTCTAATTATTATAAAGTGAGATGACTTGGTCAAATGTTCAATCACTACCCAAATATAATTCCTCCTCCGAGGTGTAAAAGTTAAGCCAATAATGAAGTCCATGGCGACCTCGTAACACTTCTAGGTAGGAAAGGGTAATGGCTGAAGTAGGTCAGATGGTCTCTGATGCTCTGCATTCACCTGCTGACAAGTGTACCATCTCGATACAAAGTCGGCTATGTCACGTCTCATACCTAGCCACCAAAACTGGAGACGAACATCGTAATACGTCTTGGTAGCACCAAGATGGACGACCCACTGAGATTGGTGGCTATCCAGCATCACCACCTTCCAAAGAGACAACGGCACAACTGCACGGCCCTTGAAGCACAAGATCCTCTCCGGAGACAAAGACCAGTCAGAGTGAGTCTCCCCACCATGAAGAAACTTCATAGATTGCTGACACAACTCATCACCGAGCTTCTCCCACTGGATCAACTCTAGAAGATCGGGAGTCAACTGAATGCTAGCCAAGAATATAAATCCACTATGCTCCTTGCTCTCAAAGTGCGTCTGGGTGAAGAGCCCCATCAAAGTCCACTCATCGCTGGACTTCCTCAATGCCTGCACTGGTACCTTCCTGCTCAAAGCATTATCCACCACATTACCCTTTCCCGGAGTATAGAAAATGTCAAATTGAAATCCATGCAGATACTCAATCCAGCGGCATTGTCTCTGTTTGAGATCGTTCTGAGAGAAAATGTAGGGTAGGCTCTTACGGTCAGAATAGACCACAAATTTCTCCCCAAAGAGTTAGTGACACAAAGTCTTTAAGGCATGCATCATTTTTTCCAACTCCAAGTCATGAGTTGGATAATTCTTCTCATGCGGCCAGAGCTGGCGAGAACCATAAGCCACCACATGATTATCCTTCATGAGTACACACCCAAGGCCCATACCTGAAGCATCACAATAAACCACAAATCCCTTCCCAGACTCTGGTAAGATCAACATAGGTGTGGTGGTCAACTGTCGCTTCAACATCTCAAAGGATGTCTGACACTGTGGGCAACATACAAACTTCACCCCTTTCCGAATGAGTGAGGTCATGGAGGAAGCAAGTCGTGATAAGTCCCAAACAAAACGCCTATAATAACCTGCCAAGACAAGAAAACTCTTGATCTCAAACACATTACTCGGTTGTTCCCATGACATAACTGCACTGATCTTCTCATGATCCACTGAAAACCCTTGTTTTGAGATGACATGCCCTATAAAATTCACTTCCCTGATCCAGAAAGTGCACTTCGAGAGTTTGGCATACAGGTGGTGATCCTGCAAAGTGCCCAAAACAATGCGCAAGTGATGCTCATGTTCCTCCTCAAATCCAGAATAAACCAGGATGTCATCCACAAATACCATGAAAAAGGAGTCGAGATATTGGTGGAACACCCTATTCATGTGTACCATGAAAACTGCTGGAGAATTTGTCAATCCGAAAGGCATGACTTGATACTAGAAGGGACCATACATGCTTCAGAAAGCCCTCTTTGGAATTTCTGCTTCTCTGACCATGAACTGGTGGTATCCCAAATGCAAGTCGATTTTAGAGAACCACTTTTCCCCCTTCAGTTTGTCTAACAGATCGTCAATCCAATGAAAAGTGTGTTTTTTCTTGATGGTCACCTTATTCAATTTCCGGTAATCGATGCACAACCGAAGGGTTCCATCAGCCTTATTCAGGAATAAAACTGGGGAGGACCAAGGAGAGATGCTCGGACGAATGAATCATTTGGATTTTAAATAGTCTATCTATATCATTAATTCCATCAATTTAGTGGGGGCCATGCGATATGTGGGGAGAGATATATGTTATGTTCTCAGCGCCAACTCAATTGAGAACTCCACGTCCCGCTCTGGGGGTAAGCCTTAAAAATCATCTGGGAAGGCCTCTGGGAACTCATCCACTACACTGGGTAACCCACCCTAAAAAACACCGCCATCGTCCTCCAGTATGAGCGACGACAACTGATAATCACAATTCACCAACTCTAGGAGTGGAGGTCCCGCGCGACCCAACCGAGGATCTCATTATCCATGAAATAACTAAGGATTTCAATCCGGTGCCATAAAGCTGACTCGGCACCGATAGTAGTCAATATGCTCTTGGAAGCGCACCAGCTAGTCCATGTCGAGTATCACATAAAATAGGTCCATATCAAGGACCGAGAAATCCCACTCCATTGCAACAGATAAAAGCTCGGTTTGAAGGCTCGAAAAGTTCACAAGACGAGAAGATATAAAAGAGGCAGATGAACCAGTATAAAAAAGGATGGAAGATAAAGAAGATGAAATAATAATGGTACATCGAACAGTCGAAGGTCCTGCATCAGATCCCGCAGGTGCCTGATCCATAGCATGCAGTTGTCTGGTCCCTGCATGGGAATGGTCGCTCGCTCATGGATCTTCCCTGACCTAGCTCTGCCCAAAGGATGATTCGGTCCTACCGCCATGACCTCCAAACTAATATCCCATAGTCCTGGTACTCCCCCAGAAGCCACAGACCCTGCCCCACTCTAATAAGGGCATGTCACTCTGCAAAAGCGATGTACATGCCCCACAATTTGACAACGAAATCATGTTTTGGGTGGAGTGGGACACACAGTTCGAACGTGCCTTGCCTTCCCACACTGATGGCACACAACTGAACTCGTATAAGAAGCAAAAAATGAGGTCTGCCTAAAAGGATGGCCTGAGCTGCCACTCACCTTCTTCCTATTCTCATCACGCTTCCTCTTCTTCTCGGATGAACTGCCACTTCCAAACCCTGACACACATCCAGAAAACCCTGACTATACTATCTGGTCAATCTCAACCATGCAAGAATGATCGACCAACTCGGCATAAGTTCCTGGCTTGAACAAGAAGTCCTGAGAGTGGATTTCTGGTCGATGGCCCTTCTCGAACATCTGAGCTTTAATATATTCACTTGAAACAATTTCAGGCGCATACCGCACTAGCTCAACGAAGCGGTTTGAATAGTCCATCATTGTTTGATCCCCTTGTGAAATATCCATGAACTCCCAGGATATGGAATATGCCAGGAACACGGGACAATACTACTTGTTAAATATAGCCTTGAAATACTTCCAACTCATCTACTCATGCTTCCCAGCCTGAATCACTGATTCCAACCACCTGCGACCAGAACCCTCTATCTAGAATGAGGCAAACATTACCCTGACTTCCTCTAGCATGTCAAGGAATTCCAACATATGCTCAATATTTTCAATCCATTCCTCCAACTCTTGAGGTTCTGATTTACCTCAGAAAGAAGGAGGTTTGTTCTTCAAAAACTCATAAGCTTTATCCTTCTTGGAGCTAGACTCATCTCCTCTAGCTGGAATCTGGATGGGGGTAGGAGTCACCCCTTGTCCAAAATCCTGAATAGCTCGGACCACGACTTCCACCAATCTCTGATCAAGCAGCGATGGAGAACTCTCTCCGGCTTCCTCGTGTCAGTGCATGTAAGCTCTCTAGGGAGGAAACTTGCTACAAAGAGCAATAGTCATAAAATAACATCATCAATATATCATATCTAAATAAAAATCAAATATCCAGCAAATTAAGTAATCATAAGTAAACCAAACATGTAAAATTAACATCATGTATAAATTCTTCTTCTCTACCCGATGTCCATGCATAGTCTGCAGCCTGCACGTCCCACCTGGAAGAAAAGTCAAGAAAGCATCCTGATACCCCGTGGCGACTCAGTGTCTGCACGAGGTGTGCTAGCCAGGAACCCTACTCACAACCTGAATTTTGAGCCCCGATAATCCTATCTTCTGTCTAACCAGACTCATCCCAAATAAAATAACACAAACGACAAAACCTCCTATGATACCATTTTGTCACGAACCAAGTCGAGAACGCCCCTCGGTCCTTGTCGCGGACCGGGTTCAGCGTTGATGGGATGGCGACCCGACTTGGTTCATGACATGTTTGATCACTAGAGTATTCCTTACCTTTATTAATAGCTTTTTATCCTCTTTCTAAACCGCTTTTATCTTCGCATGTATATATGGATGACCAGTAATTAATAAAGATTGGATTTTTACCTTTCCCTTATGATTCCAAGATCCATATATTGAAAATATATTAGGATTCCGTCTCATTAAATCCTCATTATAGATAAGGTATCATGATCTTTGCTATATAAAAAAGTGACCACCTTGTTTTCCTTTCAATAATGCTAATTTATTGAATAGTCATAGTCCTTGATCAACTCCAACCATCTCCTTTGTAGTATATTCAACAAATTAACTGTGATTATATACCTTATGATATTATGAATATAATATATATATATATATATATATATATATATATATATTATTTTTAACAATAGATATATTTAATAAATTTTTTAATGATAATATCAACACAACTATCAGAAAACCATGTGTTGGGTGGTTTTTCTCATTGGCCTTTAATTGGTGTAATTCCTAAGATAGAAATATTCCATTTTTCATGATAAATCATCTCATTACCCTATATTTTTAACCACTATATACCAGAAACCCTTCCCCACTATAGGATATTTTTATTTTATTTATATTAACCAATAATCTCTTAATATCACTGAAAATTTCCTCCCATTCACTTATCCAAATTAAATTGACTCCATTATGAGTTAACTTGGTTAATAGATTTGATAATCATGATAAATTTCTAATAATGAGTCGATTGCAACTTACTAATAAAAGAAATCAATGGATTTATGTTATATTAGTTCATTTGGTTCATTGACTAATTATCTATATCATTGAAGGATCCCTATGTATTCCATCACATGAGATTACATTCCCCAAGAATGATATATTCTATATCCATAATTCAGACCTTTTTTGTAGGTTTAGACCTTTCAAAAAGTCTTCCATATCATTATCGAATTCCATTAATACTCTTCCATGATAATTAAATATATATGAAAATAAACTATAAAAACTATTTTTTTAGCAAGGTCAATTATCAATACTATAAATTTGATATATGATGGTAGTAGGTGAATTTTTATGTCTAAATAGAATAAATATGAATTCGTACTTAGGAACATCCTCTCTAGTCACCCTTAATTGGTGATATCAATTGTATAGGATAATCTTTTAGATGTATTGATCGCATCATTTTTGAATGAATGTTTAATATATACAGGGTACTTGATTCATGTTATTCATCATGATCCTCATATGGTCATAATAGTTTATGAAGTGATGCACAAATCAGTATTTTTTTTATAAAAAAAGAGTACTATTGCACCGCATTGTGATGAAATTGGTTGTATAAACCCCTTATCCACATTGTCTTAGAGTTTCTTTTCTAATAATATAATTCAATTGAGGTTATTATATAAGGATTACTTGATATAAGAATAACACAATCTATTATTTCTATTGAAAACTATCATAATGATCTTGGGAAATATCCTTTATGGGTGGGAATAAAGGCCCATATAATGGATGTAATATTCATGTAGATTTAGTAGTCAACCAATCAATGATATAATCCCATAGATTTATTTGGGAAATGAAATGTTGATTCCCTATAATAAAAAATATTATGGGATCTATATTGGGAGACAAAATACATGATCAAATTGCATTAAATAATACTAATTGTAGGATAATAATATTTTTAGGAATGAAATTACCATAGACATATTTTGGAAAAGAGTTATGGAGTTGGGATGGAATCATCATACTACTTGGATTTTCCCTGAAAGTTTAATATATAATCATTTGGGTGGTGATTTTTTTATCATAGAAGACATTTTCAATATTAATGTTTATGTATAAGTAGTCAAAAATAAATAATTTTCACATCTTAATTGAAAGATGTGTGTACCTTTAAAAAAATCCTTTTTATGAACCACTTCAGTATAAGTTATTTCATAGGCTCCAGCATTTTTGCTTATCATAGGTGATTTTCGATCTCAATTATCCTCATTAACCCTTGTACTGGTCCCAACTGATTTTTATATTGTACATTTTCTTTACAATTATAGAATTAGAGTGTGAGTTGTACATTCAAATGATCATTCTTTTCACCCATTACATTATTTGGCATACTCATATCCCTTTAACATTCATGTTCTTGATATCGTTCTCTCCCATACATAAAATCATTTTACTTTTACTTTGAGAAAATTACCCCACACATATTCTTCCAATTTTTTATATAAAACTATAAATCTTCCTTCCTCTATGGTTTTTATCATTTGAGTTTATATAAAATTATATTAACAATTTTCATTATCTAAAACCATGAAAATAATTTGAGTCTCCAATTTTCATTTCCACCATGAAAATAAATCAAAAAAATTCTTCATATCTTACAAAGTCCATTATAGCTAGAATTTTTATAGATAGTGATTATGTCACAAAGGAATAAATGGATTTCTCTTTCATGGTTAATGATAATTCTAAAATAATACCTGCTTTGAAATATAAATTTTTATACATAGGTTATGTAGGATTCATCCCCATTTTGATTCATCTAAATGAATTATCTTTCCATTTTACTATTAATAGTTTAAGTTAAATATTTATTTAAAAATACCATATTATACTCTTCACATTCCATAGATTCTATTTTTTACTCTTTCCTTATGTTCATGATTACTGTCTACCTTAGATTTTTCTAACCATTAAAATGATAAATTATTGAAACAACCATTTTAGGTTATGATAACATGAGAAGAATAAATTTATTTTCTTTTAGTTGATTTTTCAACGGGGAAATATTGGATTATAAGACCCACTAAATATGGAAGATGATGATTAATAATATAATCTATGGAGAGTTTTTCCTTCCATAGTGTATTTGAGTGTTCAAAATATTCCATGTAATTTATCATAACTTAAGAATGTGGGATTATAATTTTCATTATATTCATCACTTTAGATATGATCTCATTTGGATACTCATTAGATAAATCATTATATTTTCAATTAATTAGTCATTTAATCTTCTCTTCTTAGTTATAAACATTGACTAAACATAGAAATGTTACTATTAGTAAAATGTAATAAAAAAATGTAATAATTTATATAATTAGGGAAATAAATCATAATATGTTCTAAATTGAGTTACTCTCATCTAAACCTATGAAATATTTGGTTAATCTTATGTTAATTTTTGTTAAATATTGTATTTTTATGTTTTATACACTTATTATTCATAAAATAAAACATAAAAATAACTAAACACGACTATCATGCTAATTGAGATTTACCATCTATAACATAGACAAATGTTATGTCATTTTCCATGAATATTTCATATATAAAAAAATTAATCGCACCTCAAAACCTATTTGTTTGGTGTTTTATAGATTATCTGTATAATCTTCTTATTATACAATATGTATTCAGATTTTCCAATATAATTTCCAATAAATGATATACTTCTATACATATGATACACCGTACTCTTCTTAATTTCCTAAGGAATGGTAATATAAGAAAACGATGAGATTAAACACTTAGTTAGTGTAAAAAATAAGATATTACAATCAAATATCATTATTATGAAAAGGATGATCATGTGGGTATGTAAAAATTAATCAGGTGCCTAAAAATATTAGAAGAAAATTAAACAAAATAAAACATAAATCATAATCACAAGTCATGATATTATGATTTTGTAAAAACATACGACATGAGTCATAATTGTAATAACCCCAACACTAGTATCTCTATATTGGTGGTTACATTATTATATTGGCACCAAAAGTAAGTGTTTACATCCCAAAGTATCAACTATTTTACTAGTCTTGGAAAACTACACACACACACACACAATCCTAAATTACATTTGAAAAAAATACAAGATTTTATTTTCATTTGGATCATCTTTATTTTTTCTACGATATCCCTATATGTCAGTCATGAAACATTTTATCACATCATGGGGAAATGATACATAAGAAATGGGTGATATCAGATTATTAGTAAGGGTAGGTGAATAGAGGAAGAAAAACAAGGCATGAATAATATAGAAAGAAATAAATGAAAATAAAACAATTCCATATAAATAATCCCAAGATATAAACACTAATATATGGATATAAAAACTATTCAAATAATAAAATGGACATAAATAATTTTTTTAATGTTTGAATTTATTATGTAATACATTTTAACATACCATTAAGTCTTCATTACATGATATCCATACCACTAAAGACTTGTGACAAGACATCTTATATAAATGGGTAAATGATCAGAAAAATACCCAAGATAGTTTTTCTCATGAGAACTACATATGCATTAAAGGGATATTTAATTTTGGATCCCACCCCTTAATTAATAATTCTAATGTATACCTCATATTAATAAAAAACATAACTTAATCTATACTCCTTAAAAATAAATAATGGTCTATATTAGAAGAATAAATATATTTAATATCAATAAGTTCCCAATACAAATTAATCATAAATTATCTAGATAAATAATAATTATTTTTTCATCCTAAAAAATTACTAATAGAGATTATGTGAAATAAGAGTTTCTATCATTGGATAAGATATAAAATATAAAAATTTCATAATGAAATTCTTTAGGAAAAGAACTTTTTGAACTTGAATATCAGATTTAAAAACTAAACATTTTCATAATATTAGGAAAAAAATTCATTGAAAATAACAAATAAAACATGTAAAGGAATATTTAAAAGCAATAATTTAGTCATGATAGTTTAATGTTATGCTCTTCCATTATAAGTTATAAAATAATCCCTTTTACACTTCTGTATGACAATTAAAAAAGTGCCATGTTTGAAAAAAGATTAGAATATTCCCATTAAACCATTTTATAAAAGTAAAAATGGGTGAAAATGACAGTAAAAAATAATTGGAGAATTGTAAAACATTTTTAATTAATTTTTAGAAAAAATTTATATGGAAGTGAAATATTCCCCACCAAATACTTAAGTATAAAAAATCTCCAATAATGATGAGATTGTGAAATAAACTGTAACCTTAGGTAGCACATCCTTCGAATGTGTTAGAAAATAATGTATAATAAGTATTGATTTATTATAAATATATTAATGAAATATACTAATATATTTCATACCATATATTACATACTTATAATATTTTATCATAGGTTAATTAATAATTTTGTGTTTAAATCACACTTTGAGGTAATAACGGCTTCGGTTTTTTCATGTTTTTAGTATAGTATATTTAATATTGGTGCATAAATCAAGTATCCTCTATCTCCAAAAATATATTAATGATAAAAAAATCATATATATTCATTTTATATGAATATATATTAATCCATCAAATTTATATATATAAAAAACTACACGATTCCTGGAGACGATATGCTATACATGCACATGAACGCTGATTCCATTTTTCAATGGTTGGAATGAAATAAAGGTAAAAAATAATTCACCTACAATGAATCATTATTATATCGTATAAATCATAACTATTAATGAAATTCACCCACATTACCATCCATGTAAAATATAAATTTAGAACGAATCTCATCTCTTCACAGAGGTGGTAGTCCACGCATACACATGTGCGATGTTATCGTTTCCCAGTGGATATGAAAGAAAGAAGGTATTTATGATATTATTATTATAGAATTATAATTATTTATTAAATATCATATATAAATATTAAACCCATCATAATTTCCATCCATATAATATGTTAATTAAAAATCAATTGAATCGCTGCTTGAAGACGGTATGACATACTTACTGAGGAGCGATACATTGACTTCCCATTAGATGGGAAAGAGGGTGAAAATATATGGTTTCATAATAATGATATTATTTTAGTATATTTATGATATGTATTATACCATTTCATAATAAATACCTTATTTTTATAGGAGGTGAAATAATATGTAAAAAAAGAATGTGACAGGTAAGGGCGATTAACTCTTCCTTGAAATAACTCATTTGGATCTCCATTTAAGGATCCTAGTGTTTGAATTTTTAGGAAAAAATAACCTATATAACATAAATAATAATGTTAATAGGAGAAATAGGTATGGTTTAGTTAGTATATATGGGTTGATTTGGTGTGAGTAATTTAGAGAAACAATGTCTTTATAATTGTGGGGAAAGGAATCCTTATAATTTCTTAAAATATTTATTTAATATAAATTAATTTTGATGTAAAAATTGAAAAACTTGATATTATTAGAAGATAAGATTAGTTTTAGTGTCGAGGGCCTGATTGAATTTGGGTACGATCCAGCCCATCTAGACTCCAAAATTCTCTAAAAGTCACGTGGAGTATCACAAAAAAACATTTTCACTCCAAGGATTCTAGTGCCACAGACAGTTCGTCAAACAGATGCCTAGTTCACAAGATATTGATGTTTTAAGTGTATCTAGGCCAGAGAGGGGTATGCGTATGGTCTGACTCATCCTGGCCCAACCCAACCCAATTTGGGTCCACCAAAACCGGTCCGAATCTGACCCGGCCAGCCCACCCTGGTTGGGCGGGGCTGCAGTGGCTCGGCCCACCAGCTGGCGTGACCCACGTGGGGTCATACGGTCCACTGATCTCGGATGACTTAAAGGAGCTATTCGACTCCTTTGTTGGTGGTTCCAGGTGGCTTCGACTCATCACCCATGGGACATTCACGGAACGGGTCCCCTACATCACGACGACATCAATATGTGACTCTGTTCAGTACAGCACGCGATGGCGCACCCCCTCCACCTCTGCGGCCGACCACTGCTGACCTCCAGATCGGCCATCATGGCGTTGAGTAGTGCCGCTCTTCCCCCATGGCCGAAAGTTCCTAGCCACCGCCCTCTTCCACCGGTGCCGGTGTCACACCATCACTTCTTCTGCTGGGCTCTAGTAATGCTCTGGAGCTCCATTTTCACTTCCGTTTGCGCCCACAGGCTCCTCGGGATGCCCCCATCACTACATGGCTCCAAGATTACAGATTATAATGAGTTGAAAAAATGTCCCTCGAATAACTCAAAAATAAAAAAGAGGCAGAGGGTCTGGTCCTTGTTTTTTTGGATCGTGCCTTCTACGTTAACAAGATAACAAGTGGGGGAAAATTTAATTTATCAATGACAACTTCAACAATAAACCCCCTACCTCGAGGAACGTTGGAGGTGTCGCTGATGTGGTGGGAGGATATTCCTCATCGGATGAAGTCATCAGTGTTCTTAGATCTAAAATCATTGTCTCCCAAGCATCCATTCTCCATCGGTGGAAGATGAGGGAGGACTTCACCAGAGGTTCCTCAAATGATGAAGCCATGTCAAAACCTAACCCCGAGCTCTATTTAAATAGAATGGGAAACCACCCATGTTTCATGTAATTAATGTAGTTCATTTAAGAACTGAAATTAATACTGCAAAGTTGAGGTAACAAAGTTGGAGGTTTAAGCAATTAATTGGCATGACAACCCATCATTCCCACCATCACCACTCTTCTGGTGGAGAAAAAGAAATAAAATAACTTGTTAAGTTATTTTATTATTTTTCTATAAAGTCCAAAATTTATCTTTTTTTCCGACCTACTTCGGTCAAAGTGAAGCTTCCCTTAAGAGAATACCAACATTGTATATTCAACTGTTTCATCGGATTTCAATTCCAAGCACTAGTTGTTGAGATAGAAAATGCTACTCGTACATTTACTAAATGTACCCTAATAATTTTTTAAAAATTATTAACAGTCACCCTCCACACGCGCCAATCGAGGTTAGGCTCCGCTTAAGGGGAAAACGTCCCCATAAATCCAACAGTACTATCATATTTTCAATCTGAGTTACAGTTTAGAAGTTAGATAATTTAACAATAAAATAATTGTTACATAATTATTTTATTTATTTCCAAAATGTAACTTCCATTATTGGACTGCATCGGCCAATGTTAGGATATGCCTAAGGAAATAATTCCCTCACAAGTTCAGCGGTGGTCATAGATTTTTAATTCGAGTCACCATTTGTGATTTATAATCATTTGAAAAATAAAATAAAATTATTTTATTATTTTATTTATTGTTATGTCACTTTTTGGTTTTTTCACTGGAGGCATGCGCTGACTGAACATAAGTTGCACCTATGATAAAACTGCAATCCTATATGCAACAGTGCCCTTAGATTTTTGATATGGGTGATCTGTTTAAGAGTTATTACACATTTTCAAGAAAACCACTCACATGTGTGATTTTAAATTTAACTTTTTTTGACGTATCATTCCAGGAACTCCAGGCCTCAGAATTATGAGCCATCATATTTTGTAGTCTCGAAATAATTCTATATAATTAAAAAATTATATGGAAATTCCAGGAAATTAGATTCTCCCCACCATATGGATTTACGTCCTTGAAATCCAAAATAAGGAAAACCAAACAAATGAGGGTAGTGAGCCAAAATATGAGCCTTCTGCTCCCATGTTCTCTCCTGGAGGTTCTTATACTGCCACCAAACTCGAACTAGAGTGATCCACTATCCACAAAGGAGTCGCTCATATTGATCCTCTATCTCCATCGAGAACTTCGTAAAAGTTTCCCTATTGTCATGTCCAACTCTCCGTAGTTGATAACATGCATGGATCATGTATGCATCTCCTCAGCTATGACACATAGAAAACATAATGAACCAGGTGCACTTGTGGGGGAAGAGCTAGATGGTATGCCACCTCGCCCACTCTACTGTGAATCTACAGTGGTCCGATAAACCCCAAAGATAGCTTGATGCCTCAACAAAATCTCCACAATCCCAGTTGGGCTGAGACCTGGAAAAAGACATGGTCTTCCTATTGAAACTCTAGGGTTCTCCGTCTCCTACCGACATAAGACTTATACTGGATCTATGTAGTCTTCATCCCTGTCCACTTGTACAAATGTTGAAGGTCCTAATATATCTTCACCAAACCAGGATGTACCACCAAAGGGGATGTGTAGAACTCCATAAATACCTCATTTGGTAGAGTTACTGGTACCGTAGTGCATCCTATGAAAAAGGATGACGTGCTCCCAACATTCAAAAAATCCTTCAAAAGCCTGTCTTGAGGATATATGAGCATGTCGGGCCACGCGGTCCACGTCCCCAAGTTGTGCCTCCCGAACTCGTTGAAGATGTGGGAGAGTGACAGTTATTGACTAGAGGTAAGATAATCCATTAATATCCACAAAGGGTTTCAGTAACATGGATAACTACTCTAACGCCTCACTCAGCAGCTGTAAACCAGAACTCCTGCTGAGTGCATCTGCCACCACATCCCCCTTCTAAACTCTCAGCTTCTATAACTTGGTGGGATCCATTCGATATGAATTTGTATATATCAGTGTTATCGTTGGTTACAGGTTAATGCAGAAGTACCGCTCCCTTTGAAGAGGTAATCCTAGAAAAATATTTTGGAAATATTTTCCCACACTATAACACTATTGTTGGGAACTGAAAACTCAAAACTCCTGCTACCACAAGGGTAAGGTTAGCCGACTCAAGAGTGATCGGTTGTACCCTCCTATGCATGATTTTATCTGATTCTCCCTGAGTTTCTTTTTTCACCGACCAAGGAAAACCCCATTCCAATGTTATTGATATACCACAACCTTTTTTCCTATAACAATAAATCTGAGAATAAACTGTGGATTACTAGTCCATACCCAAACCAACGTCACAAGGCCTCGATGCTGTCACCAAGAGGTTCCAACTAAGTCTCTCACTCCAAGGGTTAGATCACACCGTCGACATAAGTGTGATTATTGTATCTCCTCCCAAAGGTACCTCCAGACGTAAGGGTCAAGTCAATGGTTTAACTAGAAACTCTACATCCTAAACGAGATTTGTGACAAGAAGGAATGATTTGTACCTATGTAAATTAATGAGGCAGCTAGTAGTTGACACAGATTGTACCTCAAATAATTCCTTGTGCCCTTGGGTCACCCTCCTTGACCGCATACAGCTACTCCCTTCCCCTATCCTCTAGCTCCCTGATCCTGGTGGGGTCCACATTGGGATGGTGGTTGTAACATTTCAAAATGTATACCACCTCATACTACTCTCCTAGATCCTCTTCCACATCTGATACCTTGAAGATTCATCTGTCCCTACCACTTCTTCTTTCCAAAACATTTTTATACACCCAAGTCTCCAAGACTAACGTCAGTTTCCTCCTTTCCCACTTTTGACATTTACTGGATGTGTTTTCTTAGACAAATATTTTTTAACCACAAAGGATCTCTCTAGAACTCTAACATAAGTAGGAAACCATAGATTAATATTTCTATCTCAGATGTCCCTCAACACATCTCGCTCGGAGGTCTGATCCCTAAAGCACTGGTCAAATCATATTCATCGAGTACCTGGAATGGTCGGTACTCCTCGAAAAATACTCAGATACCGACATTTCATCCTGCCGAAGCTATAGAAGTTCATGGGAACACATACCCCTTACATTTTCATGGAATGATACCCCCTTCTCTAAGGAAGGTTCTCAAGCTCTTCCCATGGAAAAAGTCATCTAATCATCTGATAGGGGTATTCAAAACCCTTCTATCACCCTGTAGAGCCACATAAAATGCACACTGGTAGGACCACCTTTTGATCTATTAGTGACCTGGCTAGATGTAAACTCAGTCACGACCTCAAGCCATTCCTTATCATCCTGTGATTTAGGCTCTCCTCAGAACCTGAGGGGTATATGCCACTAAAACTCATGTAAGGAACTGAGCCTATATGTGTCCCTTACTGGTAGAGATGGTAGTAACTGATGACAAATGGGCAGTGGTATCACTCGGACACCACCCGATGGTACCATCTCCGAAAAAAGTCCATATATTGAAGCCTCAACACACTGTATACCATCCTTATGGTCATATATTGGAATCCAGGATGGCTATCTATGCAGTGGAATCTTGAAAGAGTATCAAGATGAACCACGATAATTTAGTTATACCTAGTGAGATTACTCAAAATAGATCGAGAGAAATATATCTTCAAAACACACGCTATCAGTGTTTTCGTGCACCAAGTCGGAAATCAGAATTTAGGGTCCTGGTGTATGGATATGTTGGTCGCCACGCCAACATGTAACTCCCTGAACTGAAAAGCACACTCAAAATACTTAGCATTATTACTCCATTGGAAAGATCAGAGTCCTAGTTATTCGGTAGAACTGAGTCACATGATACCACTTTTTCATGACCCATCCCCCATGGCCTATACTGTGACTACCCCAATCTCGCCTTCAATAGGACAGGGGTTTGCGACTAGCAACGAAAAGGCGTATCCCTAAAATGGGAAGGTGTTGCATTTAAACTTGTACAAACACACAACCCATAAATAGAACAAGATGCATCCATGACGTAAAAAAATTGTAGTAAAAGTGTGTACTAAAAGTAAAGTGGGATGGAATACAATCCCCACTGAAATGGTACAACTACAACTAAAAACAGAAAACTGCTCCAACAATCAACCAATAAGGATCCTACCTGAAGGGTAGGTACTGCTCATCTCCACTACTCTTCACATCGACCATTCACCTTCATGTACCGCCTGGTCCTGGTTCCTATAGTCTCAAATGAACTACTCGTCATCTGCACAAGATACAACAAGGTGCGGGCGAAGCCCGTGCAGGGGTGAGTATAAAAATACTAAGTAGGGACCCTGAGACCCTCTAAGGTCTCTCAGAAATCCATAGAGGAATAACACAAGCTTGATCTCAATCACAAATCATAAATACAAGACTCAACTCAAACCCGATATACTCAGCTCGTCCACAAAGAAACATAAGGCCCCAACCTCATGCCATTTCATGGATATCCAAAGAAGGCTCAAAGCGTAACTCAAGGATCAAGAGTACACGCTCCATGAACTGGCCACCCCTGATGTAACCCATCAAAAAGATGTACTAAATCAGATACAACTTAACAAATCCTAATGGAACATCCGAAAGGACATGCTCCATCGGGAACATTCTTCTAGAATTGCCTCTAGTGCCCGACACTAGAGGTCTCGCAATATTAGTCGCGTGCCCCAGGCAACACCAAGGGAAACTAAGTGAAGAGGCCCAATCCTCGACACGGTGTACTGTAGTCTAGGGAACTCAAAATCCGTTGAAGGAACCGCTCCCCATCGCTACTTGGGGATGGGGGAGTACCACTCCATATGTAAGGACCTGAACTCTACTAGGTTGGGGAGTACAACTTGGGTAGTTTTTTTGCTACGGGGAACCCGCACCCTAGTACGTCAGGGGAGTAAAGAACCCAGGATAGAGGACCTGCACCTTGGCACAACAAGGGAGTACCGACTCTATATGTGAGAACCTGCACCTTAACTGGTAGGGGAGTACAACTCTGGTAGTTTGTTTGTTGTGGGGGACTCGCTCCCTAGTACATCAGGGGAGTACCAACCCCAGGATAGAGGACCCACACCCTAGCACGACGGGGGAGTACCAGATCTATATGTGAGGACCTTAACCCTACTTAGTAGAGGAGAAAAACTCTCATAGTTTGTTCGTTGGGGGGGGGGGGCACATGCCCTAGTGTGTCAGGGGAGAACCGACCCCAAGCTAGAGGAACCACACCCTAGCATGGAAGGGGAGTACTAACTCTATATGTTAGGACCTCCTCCCTTCCGGGTATAGGAGTACAACTCTTGTAATTTTTTTGAAGTTGGGGACCCTCACCCTAGTACATCGAGGGAGTACCTATCCCAGGCTAGAGGACCTTCACCCTGGAACGACAGGGGAGTACTAACTCTACTGTAGCACTGCATAAGGAGGACCCACACCTTCAGTTTACAGGGGAGTACCTACTCCTAACCAAGAGGACCCACACCCTAACAATTAGGGGAGTACCTAGCTCTATGTGAGATAAGTATGGATGATCCACTCCCTAGTCTAATAAGAGATTTCAGACTCCAAATATAGAAAATCCAATCAGATGGAAATGAACTCTCACTCATGACATGGGGTGTCCCATATCCATCGGAGTATAAGAGTAAGGAATACCCGTGCCTTGATTCATCAAAGGAGTAACCATATAAACTCTCTCTAAAAGAATCACCCATGTTCTGCTTATTTGTTTATTGGTCATACCTCAACTTCCATGAAGTTTTAGAAGGAAGTAACCCGATGATCCGTCATTTCATAAGGGTTCCAACGCAATAGACAGCACGTTAACCTTACACCCAGTCTGTAAGCTATAAGAATTTTAATGTTGAGGGCCCAGTTGGATTGAGGTACGATTCAACCCATCCAAACTCCAACATTCTCTGAAAGTCATGTTGAGTATCTCAAAAGGATTGTCTCTCTCCGCGGATCCCATAATCGGAGATGGATCGTCAAATGAATGTTCTGTTCGCACGATACTACCTTTTTAAGCATATTTTGGCCCGAGAGGGGACCGGGTTCGGTCCGACCCAGCCTGGGCAGACCCGACCCTATTTGGGTCGACCTGACCCTGTTCAGGTCTAACCGGGTCCGGTTCGGTCCACCCTGGCTAGGTGGGGCCACGTTGGCTCGACCCACCAGCTGGCGCAACCCACGTGGGGTCGCGCGGTCTGCTGCTTGTAAATATCTCAAAGGAGTCGTTTGACTCTGTTATTAGCAGCGTCGCCTCGTCACCCACTAGAACCCCAGGGAGTAAGTCCCCTACATTTCCATGACATTAAGAAGCAACTCCATTCAGCATAGCGCGTGACAACACACCCCCTCCACATCCACAGCTGGCTGCTGCTTGCTGCCTGACCGGCCACCGCGGTGCTGAGATTTGCCTCTCTTCCATTGTGGCTGGCAATTTTCAGCCCCCACCCACGTCCTCCTGTGCCGATGTCGCACTGACGCTTCTTACATGGGGATCCGAAAATTCTCTAGATCTCTTTCTTCACTTCTACTAGCACCCACAGGCTCCTTGGGATGCCGCTGTCACTACACAGCTCTCAGATTCCAGATTCTAACGAGTTGAAAAATGTCCCCTAAAGAACGCAACAAGAACAAAGCGGTGGAGGGTCCGAGCCTTGTTCATTTGGATCTCACCCTCTACATTAACATGACAGCAAGTGGGAGGAACTTTAATTCATCAAAGACAACTTCAACAATAAACCCCCTACCTCAAGGAATGCTAGAGGTTTCGTGGTTGTGGCAGGAGGAGAGTATAACAACCCTGCTCTTTATTACATAATTAAACAGGATTTATTACATAAAACCTTCACTTGATACCACAAAGAATATCGAGAGGTCTAGTGTCTTTGGGGATTAGAAACATTATGTAACAACTTAAAATATTGAACACAACATCTTTTTGAAAACATCCTTTAAATGACCACTACATTTCCTCATACTTTGCATTGCATGAGATAACCTGAGAACATGCATAAGAAAAGGGTGAGCTATAAACCCATTAAGGAAGTAAACAAGGTATATCATGAAGAATAAAATACATGTTAGGAAATAGTCATATCAATGGAGCATTAAAAAAACATGAACATAAAGGCATGATATAACATGATTATCATAACATAGAAATGTGGCCACAACACTTAACATGGAATTAGCATGAGCCAAGGCTCATTGCACATGGAGCATGAGTAAACCCTCATTGCACATGCATCATGAGTAATAAATTATTTCACTTGAATTAGCATGATTCAGAACTCATTGCACATGACGTATCATGATACTATACTTTACCCAATTAATTGGAGTGCTATCAGGGTACATCCTTCTTAAACATTTCATTTCATGCATAAGTGTGTCAATAGATCAATCAACATGGAATCATTCAACATCAGCATTTATTCCATGATAATGGAATGAGTAATATATACATGAATATATTTAAACAATAAGTAAATGTGCATGAAGGTGAATACCCTTGATTGTGAAATGGGGATGGTATTCACTACACAATGACCTTGGATTGGAAAATCGTGGGACAATTTTGGCAGTATAACAGCGTGACATAAAAAATCATAAAAAGTGGTTGAAGAGAGAGAAACGGATGTCTCATCCTATGTACATGAAATGGAAATTAAGGAAATCATGTATATACATTTCCCAACAATTTTAATGGAATTTAGTTTCATGATTCAAAATAATTTCTTGAAAGTAAATGAGGAGAGAGAAATTCCTTTCGGAATTTCGGCATAGTAACGGGTGTACATGGAAGCGATTAATGAGAGAGAAAGGGGTTTCACATCATTAAAACATAAGGAGGACAGTATAGGGGAGCTCATAAATCATAACCCAACATTTATAATTTAAAATATAAGGGCTAAACAATATTAAGAAACTTGGATAAAATGAGAAATGACGGAATCCATTACTTGGAAGTGCAATCCCAAAGGCTTGGGAGGAGCTTGAGAGAGGCTTATTGAGAGCTTGGGGTTCCTTGTGAGGATTATAGAGAGAGGAGGGAAGATTTTGGATGAATTAAAAAGGATTTCTGTGAAGATTAATTGGGTTCTTGTATGGGCCTATATAGGAAAGGAGATGGAATTAATTATTATTTAGGTTTGGGACACCACCCATTAAACTAATCAAAACCACAAACCAGCCCATGGTTTTTTCCCATATGTTTTTTCCAAAGGAAGTAAAAAACAATATTTTATATTTATATTGGCCGAATTTCTTATAGTAATAGATTTTCTTATGTGGAGGCGAGTCACACTCTCAAGAAAATCAATTTAAAAAGCTAAAAAATTTTATATGTCTTGTAGGGTCCACTAAAGCATTGTAAAATAAATAAATAAAATATAAAATCACATTATTTTAATGTTAAAACATATATTATATTAACAACTTATTTATAATATTTTATTACATCACTATTGGTTAATTATGATTTCATAAAACACGTTATATAATAAAAACAATATTTAATTTTTACCGAAAAATTCAACTGTCTCAAAAAATTATGAAAAATTCACCATTGGATAATTTTGACAACCTGATTCCAAAAATAATATTCATTATTTCTAAAAAAATTTCTATATATGTTAATTCTATCTTTAAAAATAAAATGGACATTTATCAACAATTCATGGGTTTCGACCAAAACAGAATTCAAACCTTAATAAAAATTAAAATTGTATTCATAAAAATTATACAATAATTTATATTTAATAAAAGGTATTATAATAATATTTTATTAAAAAATTATTTAATTAACAAATCCATTATTTAATTAAAATAGATTCCTTAGTTGAATATTAACTGAAAATACTATTTGTGCTTTAAAAACGATTTACAAAGTAACAATAATAAAATGAATGTATATTATTTATTATATATCAAAATAATGTACATAATCATAGAACTAAGGTCTTGTCACATAACCCCTTATAACACCTATATAAGACCGAAGGGTAAGGTGTGCGATGGTGACATACTCTTGGGGTGACTCGGATAACATCACATGGGTGATAATCTCTATCACCTTCAAATTCTCCCATAGGTGGTTTTGTTCGAGATTAACTTGATGAAGCTCATATTGGGCTTGGTCAAGAGAGAATCCCAATGATGCCACCTCCTTTCTGA
Source organism: Viscum album (assembly GCA_963277665.1). Taxonomy (NCBI): domain Eukaryota; kingdom Viridiplantae; phylum Streptophyta; class Magnoliopsida; order Santalales; family Viscaceae; genus Viscum; species Viscum album. The sequence goes on along the minus strand of OY728150.1, from coordinate 618,023,923 downwards.
ACTCCTACAAATGGGCTTCGTACAGTGTATGTCTACTAGATGAGGCCATCACATCCTTTGTCTGAGTAAATTGGATTTGTTAAAGCCCTGTATTTATACTAATCATGTTGTCACTGTTCAACAGCTATATTATCTATGGTAACAATTCATAACGATAATTTTAAATCCAAAAACATAAAACCAAGAAAGTTAATATTTTACAAAACCATTTTTCATAATAAGACATTTAATTAAACCAAGAAGAATTTTCATTGATAAAAGTTTGGGTCGTTACAATCTTCCCCCCATGAGAAATTTCACCCTAAAAATTTTCTTTTCCCATACTAAAACAGATGTGGGCACCTTTTCTACACCACTTCCTATGATTCCAAAGTAACTTCTTCAAACTTGTGGTTTCTCCACATCCCTTTCACGAAATGGAATTGTCTTATTTTATAAAACCTTTTCTCTACGATCTAAGATATTCACTAGTTTCTCCTTGTAAGAAAGATCATCCACTAATTGTACTACCTATGAAGAGAGTACATGTGAAGGGTCTCGTATGTACTAAATTAAGAGGGATTCATGAATGACATCATGTACTTTGGCCATAGTAGGTGTATGTGCTAGTCGATAGGCCACAACCCCAACACTATCAAGAATCTCAAAGGGGACGATGTACCTAGGACTTAACTTCCCTTTTTTTTCCAAACCTCATGACCATCTTCCATGGAGATATGCATAGAAGTACAATTACATAATTTTGAACTCAATGTCTCATTGACGGTTATCTGCATAACTCTTCTTTCGACCTAGGGCTACCTTGATATGCTGCTGAATGGTTTTTACCTTCTACACCATTTCATCGACCATTTCAGGTTCAAAAATCCTACGCTCACTGAATTCATCCCAACATGCTAGTGTTCTGCAACTTTTTTTCATAAAGGTCTTCATATGGTGCCATTTGGATTCTCGAGTGGAAACTGTTATTGATAGACAATTCATCCAAAGGAAGATATTAATATCATACTCCTTTTATGTTCATTGTGCATGCTCTCCAAATTCCCTCAAGTGTTTGGATAGTCCACTTAGAATGGCCATTAGTTTTAGGATGATAATGCATACTGATGTTCAGCATAGTATCCAGAGAATGTTGAAGACTCTTCTAAATAATAAAGGTGAATCTCGAATCTCAATCAGATACAATAGATAGTGGTACTCCATGCAGCCTTACCAATTCCCAAATATATATCCATGCCAGTTGATCTAATGAGAAATCCTCCCAAATCGTGATGAAGTGGGCATTATTTGTAAGACGATCCACAACAACCCAGATAACATTGTTGCCTTTGTTTTTCCTTGGTAGTCTGGTGACAAAGTCCATGGTGATGTTCTCCCATTTCTGTGCATGTATTGTTAATGGTTGCATCGTCACCTTACACTTCTATCTCTCAGCCTTCACTTACTAACACACCAGACACTTTGATGTATAATCAGCGATCTCCTTCTTCATGTTATCCCAGCAATAATGCTATCAGAGATCTTGATACATCTTTTTTGTTTATTGGGTGAATAGCGAAATTCGAACTTTGTGCATCATCCAAAAGATATTTCTTCAGCTTTAGACTTTATGGAACACACATTCTTTTCCCAAATATCACAATTCCCTCCTTGTCAACCACGAACTTTGAGGATTTACCATTTCTAATAGCTTCCACCTTTTTCAGAATTTCCATATCCTTTCTTTGAGCATCCTCTATTTTCTCCAAATGATATGGTTGAGAAATAATTTGTGAAAAGATTTATAATGTTGCCTTCTTTATGATTCTCATGTCCATCTTCATCAAATCTACGAATATTGGATCCTTTTAAATTCTCATAAAGGATAGAATCACTGGGTCATTTCTATATAGAGAATCTACTACCTTGTTCTCATTACCAGGGTGGTAATGGATTGAGTAGTAATAGTCATTGATCATCTCTAACCATCTTCGTTGGTGCATGTTCAACTCATTCTGTGTGAATATATACTTGGGGATTTAATGGTCCCTATATATTTTACACTTCTCCCAAAAGAGAGAATGCCACCAAATTTTTATGGTGAAGATCACTACATCTAACTCCAGATCATGTGTTGGATAGTTTTTCTCATGAACATTCAATTTTCTTGAACCATAGGCAATGAATTTTTCATTTTTCATCAACACACATCCCATGACCTTATCTGAAGAATCACCGAATACCACAAAAGTTCACCACTTGTGGGTAATGTGAGTACAAGTGCAGTGATAATACTTCTTTTCAACTCCTTGAAGCTCTCTTTTTATTCATCACTCCAAGAAAACTTGACTCCCTTCTGAGTTATCTTGGTAAGAGGGTTTGAAAATTGTGAAAAATTTCTCACAAATCAGCAGTAATATCAAGCTAACCCCAAGAATCTATGTATATCCATTATCGATGATGGCCTTGTCCATCCCTCTATTGAAGCCGTCTTCAAGGGATCTACAGATATCCCATTGCATGTGATGATATGGCCAAAGAATGAGACCTCCTTCAACTAGAAATCACACTTTTTGTACTTTGCATAGATATTCTCCTTTATCAAGGTCTCTAGTATAGTTCTTAGATGCTCCTCATGATCCTCCTTGATTTTGTAGTATATTAGAATATCATCTATAATGAATAACAAAAAAAATTTGTGATATTTTCTAAAGACTCTATTCATCAAGTCTGTGAAGTTTACTGGGTAATTAATTAGTCTAAAAGGCATTACTATGAATTCGTAGTTACTGTATCTTATATGAATAGAAGTATTGGGGATATCTTCTTTATTCAGCCTTGATAATATCCCGACCACAAATCCACCTTGGAGAAGTGTTGTGCTTCACGCAGCGGATCAAACAAGTCATCAATTCATGGGAGAGGATACTTATTCTTTATTGTGATTTTGTTAAGCTCACGATAATCGATGCAAAGGCACATTGATCCATCCAACTTCTTGATGAAGAGGAATGGTGCACCCCATGGTGAAGCACTTGGGCATATAAACCCTTTATCCAGATTCTCCTATAGTAGTTTCTTAAGCTCCTCATGCTCCACAAATACAATTATATATAGAGTCATGGATATTGTAAATGCCCCAGGTATAAGAACAATTGAGAATTCAAAAACTCTTCTTGGAGGAAAACCATGTCATTCCTCATGAAACACATCAGCTAATTCCATCACAATAGGCATGTATTTAAGGATAGTTGATTCCTTATACTCAAGAAATTTAGATTGATACGTGTGCTCATAGGGTAGTAATATCCACTCTTGAGATTATGGTGCTGAATAAGATTCATCCTCATCCTTGCACTTGTATAGAAGCAGGGGTTAATTATCTATATGGAAAGTGATTTCCCTCTCACAAAAATTTATGTTGGCTCTATATAAGGAATCCAGTCCATGAAAGGAATTGCATCAAATTCCACTAGAGGGAGTATGACGAGGTTCTCTGAGATGATAAATTCACTGATTATGACAGGGGAAGAGTTATATTCAGGGGATGCAATGATTTACCCATTTTCCATACTCACTGAAATATTTAGATCCATGATTTGTGGTGGTGTTGGGATTGTTCTATTATACGTTCGAGATACAAAAGAATGTGTAGAACTTGAATAAAAAAGTACATTCGATATTCTTGAATGAATAAATAGCGTACCTATCACCACATTATTTTTGGGGTTCACTTCAGTGGTAGTGACGAAAATATCTTTCCCTTGCTGCCTTGGAGGTTATTAGTTTTCTCCAAAAACCCTTGGATTAGGGCACTGATTTTCAAGGTGCCCTGGTTCATTTCAGTTGAAGCAATGAAAACACATTGAGGTTCAAACGGAGCATTCCTATGCTATGTTGAATCCATGGTTTTTTCTTGTAAGTAGTTAATGGTTAGGTTCCCTTCTCTTCCACAACTAATGCATTTCCTCATCCCCTTTATGCAATTTCCAAGGTTCTTCTTTCCACACCTTTGGCATGTGGCTTGCTTGATTTTTTTAGCACTGTTCAATTTATCCATCGGACTACCAGAATTGAATTCCACCTTATGCTTCTTATCACCATGATACCCATGAGATTTTCTGATCTCTATTTTGACATTGAGGGCACATCATATAATTTCCTCATAAATGTTGATGTCACGGATCGCCAGGGCTTTCCACAGGCTAGGTTTCATCTCACCAAATAAGTGGTCAACCTTGCATTCAAGGGTAATGAAAAATCCAGAGGAATATCATGCAAGACTAGTGAATTTTTACTCATATGATCCAATGGATTCATCGTATTTTTTCTTGAGGGCAAGGAAGTCCCTTTCCATATTAAGACAGAGGGTGAAAGGAAAATATTTATCAAAAAACATTTCCCATAAATCCTTCAATTCCAACACCTCAATCTCCTCCTCAATATTTTTATTTTTGATCAGAGTCCAACATTTATTGGCTTTAACCTCTATACAATTAGAAACCAGAAGAACCTTCACTTGTTCGGAACATTTAAGGATGGAGAAGATCTTTTCAATGGATTTGATCCATTGTTCGGAGATTGAAGGATCATATGATCCATTAAAATTAAGAGGCCTTTGTCTCATGAAGCTCTCAATAGAAACTTGTTCGTTCTTAGGGAGGGTTGAAAACTCCTCTTGAACCATGTTTCTATTCAAATATTGAGTTAACTAAGTGAGTATCATGACAAAGTTCACAATTCTTACTGTCATCGGATTGGGAATCTCATTAGAACAGTCATCACATTGATCTTCGCATCGGTTGTTAGCTCAAGTCCCACTATTACCAGCTATTGGATAGAATAAAAGGAATGTTAAGGGATACACATAATGGGTAATCCAAGGACAAAAAAGATGTCTTATAAATAGGTTTTATTTCCTTAACTTATTAATCTATAGGCTTTAGTCTATGTTATCCATGATTTACTTTCTAAGATATATTATTAGGGGCATTTTTTTATTCCCTAAATAATGGTTCATAATAAGCTTGTGAATTTACCAAAGCATATCCCCGGAAGTGTCGTAAAAAAGATTTCAACAATGTTTGTTTTCATGTATTAGGATACCATAGGTCAAGCCCAAAACTCCTTTTCGAGGTTTTCACCCCTAGGTACATCTATCCCAGAGTCGCCTCTACCAGCTCCTATCTAGACAGGGACATATTTTATTAATAAACCTCTTACTCAATACTCACCACAATTTAGGGATGTTTTTATTGTACTTAGTATTGTATATAAGACTTCACTAGGGTGTTATAATCCAAATCACAAAAATAACTAAACCTATCCTATGATACCAACTATAACAACCCTACTCATTATTACACACTTAAACATGATTTATTACATAGAACCTTCACTTGATACAACCTAGAAGATCAAGAGGTCTAGTTTATTTGGGGCTTAGGAACATTACATAACAACATAAAACATATAACAAAACATCTTATTCAAAACATCCTTTACATGAACTCTACATTCCCTCATACCTTCCATTGCATGGGATAACTCAAGGACATGCATAAGAAAAGGGTGAGCTATAAAGCTCAGTAAGGGAGTAAAAAAGGTATAACATGAATAATATAATACATGTTAGGAAATATGCATATAAATGGATCATAAAAGAATCATGAATTTAAAAGGCATGATATAGCTTGATTATCATTACATGGAAATGTGACAACAACACTTAACATTGAATTAGCATGAGCAAAGGCTCATTGCACATGGAGCATGAGTAAAAACTCATTTCACATTAATAATGAGTAAAAGATCATTTTAATTGAATTATAATGAGTCAAAACTCATTTTAAAAGACATATTATGATACTATGCTTTACCCAATGCATTGGAGTGCTATCAGGGAATACCTTTTTTAAACATTTCATTTCATGCATAAGTGTGCCACATGGATTATACAACATGGAATCATTAAACATCATCATTTATTCCATGATAAAGGAATGTGGAATAAATACATGAATCTCTTTAAACAATAAGTAAATGTGCATAAATGTTAATATCCTTGATAGTGAAATGGGCATGGTATTCACTACACAATGACTTTGGCTTGGAAAATCGTGGGGCAATTTTGGCAGCATAACGATGTGACATAAAAATTCATAAAAAATGGATGATGATAGAAAAAGGGGTGTCTCATCATATGTACATGAAATGGGATGTAAGGCGATCATGTAGATAAATTTCCCAACAATTGTAATGGAATTTAGATTCATGATACAAAATAATTGTTTGAATGTAAATGAGGAGAGAGAAATTCGTTTCAGAATTTCGGCATAGTAACAAGTATACATGGAGGAATTAATGAAATATAAAGGGGTATCCCATAATTCAAAAATGAGGAGGAAAGTATAGGGGAGGTGAAAAATAATATCCCAACATTTATAAATTACAATAAAAGGGCATAATAATATTAAGAATCTGGGATAAAATGTGAAAGGAATGAATCCCATACTTGGAAGTGTGATCCCAAAGGCTTGGGAGGGGATCGAGAGATGCTTCTTGGGATCTTAGGGAACCTTGGGAGGATTATAGAGAGATAATGGAAGAGGTTTTAAGAAATAAAAAGGCTTTAAGTGAAGAGTATGTGGGAACTAGTGTGGGTTTTTATAGGAAAGGAGAGGAAATTCTTTATTATTTAGGTTTGGGACACCACACATTAAACTAATCAAAACCACAAACTACCACATGGTTTTTTCCCATGGTTTTTTAGAAATGGAAGTGGAAAACAATATTTTATAAAAACAATGGCAGAACTTCTTTAAATAATAGGGTTTTTTATGCGGAGGTGAGTCACACTCTCAATGAAATAAATTTCAAAAGCTAAAATGTTTTATATGTCATGGAGGGTCCTCTAATGATTTGTAAAATAAATAAAAAAAATCTAAAACCACATTATATTAATGGTAAAACATATATTTTCCAAAAAAAATCATTTATAGTAATTTATTAAATCACTATTGGGTCATTATGATGTCATAAAACATGTTATGTAATTAAAGAGTATTTAATCTTTACCCAAAAATTCAACTATCTCAGAAAATTATGAAAAATTCACCATTGGATAATTTTGATGTCCGGATTCCAAAAATAATATTCATTTTCTATAAATACTTTTCCATATATGTGAATTTTCACTTTTAAAATAAAATCGACATTTATCAAAAATTTATGGGTTTTAACATAAATAGCTTTCAAACCATAATAAAAATTAGAATTGTATTCATAATAATTATATGATCATTTATATTTAATAATAAGTAATTTAATAATATTTTATTAAAATATTATTTAATTAAAAAATAAATTCATTTATCAAAATAGATTCCTTAGTTGAATATTAACTAAAAATACTATTTGTGCTTTAAAAACTATTAACAAAGTAACAATACTAAAATAAATTTATATTCTTTATTATATACAAAAAATAATGTACATAATCATATTACTAAGGTCTTGTTACATAACCACTTACAACACCCACATATGACCGAAGGGTAAGGCATACCATGGTGACAACCTCTTGGGGATTCTCTGATAACATCGCTCAAGTTGTAATCTCTATCAACTTCCACTTCTCCCATAGGCAGTTCTGTTCGAGCTTAAAATGTTGAAACTCGGTGTGGGCTTGGTCAAGAGTGAATACTAATGATGCCACCTCCTTTTCGAGAATTGAAAAATGGGCTTCGTATAGGGAAAGTCTATTGGATGAGGCCATCACTTCATTTTTCTGAGTAAATTGGATCTGTTAAAACCCTATATTTTTACTAATCATGTGATCACTTTTCAATAACTATATTAGAAAATATAATAATTCTTAATGGTAATTTGAAATAAAAAAACATAAAAACTAGTAATTACATATTTTATATAACCATTTTTCATAATAATACATTTAATTAGACCAAAATTAATTTTCATTGATAAAAGTTTGGGTCATTATAGAGAGTCCTCGTCAGATGAAGTCCTCTGTGTTTGTCGATCCCAGATCGTCGCCGCCCAAGCTTCCATTCTCCATCGATGGATGTTTCCTCAAAAATTTTCCAGAGGTTCCTTGTTTGATAAATCCATGTCAAAACCCCACCCCAAGATCCATTTAAAGGGAAGGGGAACCCACCTGTGTTGTATGTCATTAATGCGGTTCATTTATGAACCACAATTAATGTTGCAATGTTGAGGTTACAAATTTGGTGGGTTAAGCCATTTATTGGCTGGACAACCCATCGGTCCCACCACCGCCACTCATCTTTTGGAGAAAAGGAAATAAAATAAAATTTTAAGTTATTTTATTATTTTTCTATAAAGTCCAAAATTTATATTTTTTCTCCCGATCTACTGTGGTTGAAGTGAATCTTCCTTTAAGAAAATACCGACTATGTGGATTCAAAGGTTCCCTTATATTTCAATTATGAGCACTAGTTCAAAATTTAGAAAATTCCGCTCGTACGTTTACTGAACATACCTTAAAAAAAGTTCAAAAATTATTAACAGTCACCCTCGACTTGCGCTGATCGAGGTTAGGCTCTACTAAAAGGAAAACATCCCAATGAATCAAATGGTACTCTCATATTTTCAATCCATGTTACAATTTAGAAGTTAGATAGTTTAACAATAAAATAATTGATACTTAAATATTTTATTTATGACGAAAATCTAACTTTCACTATTGGCACGCACCGACCAATGTTAGGGTCATCCTAAGGAATTCATACCCTCAAGAGTTCAATGGTGGTTTCATATTTTTAATCTGAGTCACCATTCATGAGTTATAAGCATTTAAAAAATAAAATAATTTTATTTAATAATTTTATTTACGGTTATGACATTTTTAGGTTTTATCACTAGAGGCCTGTACCAACTAAACTTAAGTCGCGCCTAGGGAAAACCTTCCATCCTAAATGCAACGGTGCCCTAAGATTTCTGATCCAGGCACATGTTCAAGAGTTATTCAACTTTATTCAGGAAAACCACTCACGGGCATTATTTTAAACATAACATTTTTCGACGGATCATTCTGGGCACTCCAGGCCTCAAAATTACGCATTGTCAGATTTCACGGTCTTAAAATAATTCCATATAATTAAAAAAATTATATGAAAATTCCAGGACATTGAAAATATATGATATTATACATAATATATTCCATAAGTTTTTCAAACATATGTACCTTTTAAAATATGTCTTACCAATAGCCTAAAAATTTAGAAGAAATGTAATAAAATTCCAAAATAAACTTAACATTAGTTTCCCAAAACAACCTAAAGTATCTATCAATGCCACATTTAAATTCCCTGATAATATTTTCTACTAAAACATGGTAACAACTTAAATTAAAATAAAACCATAATGAAAACATTCATTGTTCCATAAATTAACCCTCTCATTTTTCTTTAAATAAGATCTCAAATTAAACCCATAAATCTAAAAATATAGTAAACAACATCACTTTGTCATCAAATATACAATCCCTTTCAAGGTTACCAATATTATCCAATTTACATATGTGATTTCAATATTCTCTTTAACTTAAATAAACTCAACATTAGGAACATATTAATCGTTATCTTTCCCTTTTCATTTATTCTCTCAAAATATCACCTTAACACTAATCAATTTTCATGGTTATTGGTACCATTCCAAAAATTTATTCAAATCCTTAAATAAAATCTACTGAAGTACAATCATTGTATATATCATGTTTCATAGAACAATAATATATTGGATAAAATACATCTAAAATAAAAATATTGAATCTAAATACACAAGAACAAAAATCATTCATCATATGAAGTAGTAATAAAATATGATTTTCCGTGATCTCATAAATTATTCAATGGTATATTCCCTTTAACCTTATGTAATTCATTTGGGTAGTTCCAAATATACTTACAGTTAAATAATTAAACATTGGTATATTCTTTATTTTCCTTGAAATCACAATTCTGGAAGCATTTTCACTCAAATTAATATTTTTATTCATAAAACCTTACCTGAATGGGGTAAAAATGTTGAATACCAAGGATGTGTCCATATATTGAAAAAATTCAATCAATAGGTGAAGACCCATTATATAGGTAAGTAATATGACTCTCACATGGACACTTTTTTCTAAAAAAGAATTTAATCTGCAAAAATACCTTTCCTCTCGACGTGATCATCCTTTATTAATTTATAATGAACATATTACATTTCCACAGTCATTAAATATATGAAAATCCATTTATCCCTTCTTCCACTTATCTATTTTTTCTCCACCATACTATTCTTCTGTTACATTCCTTCTAGTAAAAAACATAGAGATTTATATCTCTATCATTATAGTACATGGTATTACCTCATCGTATAATCGGAATGTTTGGGAGACTAGTTCCCTTAAAATTATTGGTTTTATCCCTCCAATTGAATTGTCAATATTTATCATTATATTACATTTTCAGTACACATAATTCCTTTATTAAAAGGTAAATTGAGCTTTGTACATAACAATATTTCACTCTTTCACTTATCTCATACTCAATAATTGAGTCTCTATATCCACTCTTTCTTCACAAGAAAAATTTTTTTCCTTGAAATTTCATTAAAATCCTTAAATTATATATTATATATTCCCTACTCAAACATAGTATCTAGAATCAATGACCACTGTTGATCCTCATTGCTTCATAAAAGATACATTTTCATGAAAACATTCCCCCTTTTATTATATAAAAAAGAGAGAAATATCTTTTCTAAAAAACATATCAATTTCTTAAATAATAATGGATTTATAGTCCCATTTAATAGTGGAGGTTGATTACTCAATAATCTATATAACATTGTAACAACACATTTGGATCAAAAGGTTACTCTATATGGGAAAGTTTATTTCTCATAAACTAAGTCATCTTCCCCAAAATAGTTATAAGTAATTCAGGTATAGCTATAGATCCATATCTAGCTTCATTATCTTTCCTAAAAGATAAATACCTAAATAGATTATTTCTATTAATATTATTTTTATTCCTTTTTTAGGCACCATTTCTAGACAATAGCATACATAAGAATAGATCTTCACATTATGAATCATAATTCATAATATCTAAATGAGGTAAAATCTTTACATAAATTTAATTATTTATACATAGCTAATCTCATAATAAAAATATTGGTTTCATTGATAATATTATGAAGGTTCTTCATATGGTTAAGTTCCCTAATACATGTTTTCGTAAATCTAGTTCCCAATGTTTATAATAAACATGATCTAATACTAACTGTAATGACATTAAACCTAATATCCCATAGAAGGTGGTTAATTAATTAGATTTTCACTAGATAAATGTGACTCCATCCCGAAGACTAAATAGTTTAACAATATTGATAAACTAGATACATACTTAAATCCCAAAATTATTCTTGAAAACAAAACTTTAAACATTGCATTTTTTTGGATCTTGTTGATTCCCTCTAGAATATCTCTACAAATAAATCATTAAAAATTTATTAGAATCACAGGGAAAAGAAATATAACATAGGGTGAGATCAGATTCTCAATAAGGGTAGGTGTAAAACGATAGCTAAATATGGGGTGAATATTATGTCATTAAATAAATGATAACCAAATAATTCAATATAAATTCTAACAATATCATAAAATGTATCCATGGATATAAAAAATTTACCTATAATCAACCAAAAATAAATAATTAGCTTCATAATTTGGAAATTCATAATTACAGAAATCTGAACATACTATATATGCCTCATACCAATATAACTATACCATCAAGGCCTCATTCCAAGACATCTTACAGAAATGGGTAAAGCCTTAGATAAACAATGAAGCTAGTGTTTATCATGCGATATACCGATGAATTGAGGGGATATGTAATTATGGGCCCCAAATATCACATATTATATCTAATTAATTCCTCATATGACTAAAAAACATAACATAATCAATATACTGCCAAAATAAATAATTTCTTATATTGGTTGAACTGGAATACAGAAGATCAATACTTTTCCATGTAAAATTGATCAAAAATCATCTGAATAAATAATATGGATGGTAATATTATGGCATATTTATAGTATATATTATGTAAAATAAGTAATTTTATCCTTTATTAATAAAAATACAATAAAAATGTCATTGAAAATATTTTTAAAGGGAAAAAACATTTCACACTTAAATTCTATTCTAAAACTAAAAAATTACAGAATTATGGGACAAAATGATTTTAAAATTTTCATGCTTAATTGAAATGTAAGATTATAATAAATGAGAGTTCATCATAGAGGTAAATACCACTCATTCCAAAAAGGTGAAAAACACATTCTATCCACACTTTATTACAAAATGAAAAAAGTACCTCGTTCGGAAAATGATATGAAAATTAATTTTAAACCATTTTTTAAAAAGAAAACATGGGTGAAAATTGATTTTAATAATAAAAAGATAATTATAATAAAAACATTGAAAAAAAATATAAAATACATGGACATGGAATATAAATATTCCTCAATGAAGATAAAAAGGTAAATAATCCCAAATAATGATTAAATTGTGAAATAAACCCATACCATAGGTCCGACTTTATTCATACATGTCCAGAACTCCTATATAATAAATAAATGTTTATTATTTATCTATTATATAACCATAATAATATATATAGTTCTATATATTTCATAGTTATAATATTTATTACCAGTTTATTAACAAGTCCTAGTTAAAATAAATGTTTTGGGTAATAACATCATTCTTTTTTATATATGTTTTAGTTCGGTAGTTTAGGTATTTGTACTTTGATCACGTTTCCAACATGTATATAAAATTATTAAGGATATAAAAATCATATATGTATATATACACTTTATATGTAATTAGAGTAATCTGAAAATGGTAGTGATTGAAAAATGAACTGCACTGTTCATAGAACAGTAGGTTGTACATACGCATAAAAGCAATTTACATTTTTCAAAGAATTTAATGAATGGAAGGTATGTAAAAATTCACCTTTATGTAACTATTATAAAATAATATAAATAATATATACTCATAAAATACATTCTCATTACATTTTAATTAAAATATAAATTAAAAACAAATAACATCACTTTTTCAAGGTGGTAGTTCACACCTTTTCACGAGTGACATTATCATTTCTCAATGGATAAGAAGGTAAGAAATTAAATATGATATTATCATGAAATAAGTTTAATTATGTTTTAAATATTATATATAAAAATTAAACCCATCACAATTACCATTTGTAAAATATGTTCCTGAAAAATGAATTGTATCACTATATGGAGATGGTAAGCCATACGTACACAAGGGGGATTACTTCACATCCCATTTGATGTAAAAGTTGGTGAAATTGTGGATTAATATTAATCATAAAATTTAGGTATTTTATTATATTATTTTTTCCATTTTTTTGATAAATATAATTTATTTATAGGAGGGAAAATAAGAAGTAAAAGAAGAAAGTGATCGGTTGATGTGAGTACCTTATCTTTGGAAACACGCCTTTGTATATCCTCATAAGGATCCAAGGGTTGGTCTATTTAGGATACCACCACCTATATAACATGAATAATGATTTTTAAATAGAAATTGGTAGGTGTTTTTAATGATTTATGGCTCAACATGGGGTATAGAATTGAAATAAGGGGTGTCCTTTTATAAATGAGGGCAGTGGCATTCTTGTAATTTAATAAAATATTTAATTAGTATAAATTAATTTGAATGACCAAAATTCTAAAAAATGGTTGGATTATGTGATAATGTTATTCTGAGTCTAAATACCAACATAGAATAAATTATTTACATGTTTGGGTATGTTTTCTTCCTTATCATTCATTTTTAACCACAGTTAACCCTAATGAAAATTATCACAATATTAAAGTTTCCTACACATTTGTGGTTGAAAATTTTACTATAAAATGAAAAAATTACCTAAATGGACCTTGAATTATGATTAAAACCTTATCCCTCTCATTTGTATAATTATTTGTTTTTATGAAATTTTAAATAATTTAATTAAATATTATTTATTATAAAATATAATTAATTTAATTTTAACACTATTCATTTAATTTGATATTAAATACATCTAAAAATGGGTAATTATAATATAATTATTTAAAACCACCTTAATATGTCCCATGCATCTTGAATATTCATGGTACACATAAATAATTCAAATTAGATCACCTTTAATAGTTTCAAAATCATTTATTTTTTTTTCTATTAATTAAATTAATATATTATTAGCAAGGAATAAAAATTTAAGATAATCATGTATTTTAAAAAAATTAAAAATCAATTAATATTATAAATAAAATATAATTATCCTAAAAATTGACATTTATATTCATCCATAACATTTATAACTTTCTTTGATTTAGATATCAAGTATTTCATTTTCCTGGATAAATGTCCATTAAATAAATATATTTTGAGAATAATATTATACGGGTCGAATTAAATTAATACAATAATAATTAGAATGAAAATTTATGGTTTTAACATTTATGTTTAACCTAGATTAACCAGATTAACCCTTTATAATAGTTAATATGTTTACCACAATTAGTATTCACAATCCCTAAAAATAATAGATAACATTTTACCAAATTTAATGAACCTATTTAAAAATATCAAATGTATTTTATCAATTTAAATATCAGTAAGTGGAAGAAATTTATTTTTAAATAAGTGAGAAAAAGCTATAGAAACATACTTTTAGAGAAATATATAATTTAATCCTAAAACCATATTTCATATTATCCCATTATTAGAAAAAATTTAAATGATTGATAAAATGTTTTAATGAATATAAAATTATTAAATTACATTATAATTATTCACAAATAGAGAATAATTTTATTTATTCAGTTAAAATACACTTCACGCTGAAAAAGAGTTTTCCAAAAACATATCTTCAACATATAAAAATGAATTTAAACCAAATTTAATCATATAATTTATTAAAATAAAATTAATTATATTATTTAAAATATAATAGAATTAATTATTTTTTGAAATATTTTTATATAAAATTGGTTCTTTTTAAATATTTGAAACAAAAAATAATGTTTTCAATAAAAAATGTTATTTTTCACTAATCACTAAAAAATGAATCTTTTTAAAAAAATGAAATTTTCACTTACTAAAAATTTTGATATGATTAGTTAAAAAATTATACTATATTTATAAAATACCATTTATATAATTTCTAAAAATTTATTATAATACTTACTTGTATAAAGAAATAAAATTTATTTCAAAAGAAATCATATATTTGAATCATAAAATAACATTACAAAAACTGGATTACATATTCTTAATGAAGTAATAAAATCATTAGTTTTAATTAGGTCCTTTATATATATTTTAAAAAAATTTATACAATTTATACACTCTAATGTAATGGATATGTTATTATGGTCATATTTAAATAATAATAGTTTGTGCATCATTTAGGATTGGTGTTATAGGTCATATATGCAATCCAATATTGGGTTATTTCAAAATATTAGGTAGATAAAATAGTATTGTGGAAACATGATCGAATATCATGATCAATGAAAATATATTAGATAAATAATTCATAAACCACTGTTGTGGAATAATAATATAGCCACTTTATAGTATAAAAATTGTTTCTTATATAAAATATTTCTACCAAGGTAGTCATAACATAGGTTATGGAGTACCATTTTAGATTCGGTTTACTATGCATTCCATAATTATGTAGACAGAGTCCCTTATGGGTTTGCGATACAACACCATTCTCATAAAAATTTCAGGAATATCCCACTAAGTATTTCACTTTAATCCATATTCCCATAAACACAGTGGATAGGGTCCCTTTGGGGTATGATATCACTTCCCATAACCATAAATATAGTGTAGATTGTCCCTTAAGGGTAGTAGTTTTCTCCCAATTTCTATTAAAATATTGGAAACAGACTCCTAGGGTTTTGGGATTAGTTCATGATCCTATAAAAATCTTTCATATAGTCACTTAGGGTATTGGTTTTACCCCACATTCATATAAACATAGTATACAGAGTCCTTTATGGTTTTGGGTATACTCTCCATTCCTATTCATCACATGAGATATTATTATTTACCTAATTTATTGGAGAGATATATGATTATTATCCTCCAAATACATAATGAAAAATCAGGAACATTTGTTCCACATAAACATAAAAATATTCATAATTTGATTATGAAATTATTATCCTATAAGAATAAAATATTTTTCAGAATGATTTTCAAAGATATGATCATCATCCATCTAGAAAATAATGGTGGATAATATCATTAAATCATATCCTTAGTGAAATGTAAGAATCCATAAATGATTCATTCATAGATGAAAACTAATTTATAAGTCTAATATAAAATTGCATTTAAAAAAAATTAAAAATATATTTTACTTTAAATAAATTTTATTTTAAGAGTAAATTTATTAAAAAGAATTTTTTTAGAAAAAAATGTTATTTTAAAGAAAAAATAGTACTTTGGATAACTGAATAAAATAATGGGAGAATGTGATGACATGAAAAAAATTAAAATACTCATTTCACATTTTCATAAATAAATTAAATTTATATATACAATATAATAAATAAATAATAGAAGTGGTTAGATCAATTAAATATTAGGATAACCATTGTTATAGAGGATGAAGATTCCTAATAAAAAAGAACAGATAATATGAGCTCCACATAGGAGAGTCCTTTTGATTGAATTATTAAACAAAGGGTAATGAATTGATGAAAAGGAATTGAAATTATTTAAATAACTAGAGGATATGTTAATATAGTTTTTTTAGAAATAAAAAAATTGCCCATATTTATTTTTAATCAGGAAATATCCTGATTTAAATATGATATTGAAAAGAAACACTAACCTCAGAAATATTCTTGATCATATGTGGTAAAAATCCCAGTATAATGAATTTAGGTTTTTATTTATTTATTTAATAACATTATTCATATATTTTTTAATTAATACCCTTATTTTATAATTCCATATTACTGAAAAATTATTTTTATATTGTTAATATTAATATTCAAGTGTCAGTTTTTCGTTTTTATTCATTCTTTTAGTGGGTTGTTAAAATAATTTATCTCCATACATGGTTTAATCACCAATTAAATTTTCATGAAGGTTTATTATAGGTTTTTCATATATGTATATTTCCTTATGGTCATTTCATAGAACATATGATGACCATTCTCCTAGTACTCTTGAAAATATTCTTTTCGGTTATTATTGAATTCATAAATGATTTTGATTTATTAGTGAATAAATTAGGGAAAATTTTCACGCCCAATTATGAACACATTTTAAATAGATCATTATTACCTTAAATTAATAGTATTTATGTTTTTATATTCATTCATTATTTAAAAATTATAACATCATTCTTGAAGATGGTAAAACCGAGTCAAATAAGAACATGTGATAATGACTCAATGATTCATCACATGTTATTTTATGATAACAATATTACTTTTATAGAAGCATAATGGTATTAAAAAAAATGTTATTCTTGTGGTAAATTATTTTTTAGAAGATATGGATGAATAAGAGAAAAGAGATAGATTATGGGGAGGCTAACACTTACATTGAAGACATGAATCATATTTTATAAAGACTATTATAAATGGGGGATTTGGGACTCTGTATGACCAAAGGATACCAAAAAACGCATGAGGTATATTAGGAATATAATTTGGATAGGGATTGAAGTTGACACTGAGTAAAAGGTGTGGTTTGACCTTATCATCAAACATAAATATACTAATTCCAAATAAGAAATATATTTTCTCTTATTCCATTTTAAAATATGACTAAAATTAATTTTAATATAAAACCATATACCATATATCTCTTAAAATAAAAATATTTAGAGAGATTTATTTTTAAGCATAAATTTCAATTATTCATACTCATTTCTACATAATTATAATTAGATTACTAGTAATTATGTTGAATATATATATATATATATATAATTAATTTCAATAAAACCATTCACTAGTAGATATAAGTATTATTTTTTAATATAAAAAATAAAAAATAAAATAAAAAAATCATTAAAATCACTCTTTTATACGTTAAATAATATTAATCACATCCCATTATATATTAATATTCAAACTATTATATTTTAGAAATATTTTTTTATTATAATATTTTTCATAATTTTATATACCCATGAAATTATTCTTTAATTTTATAATAATAATATGTAACAACTAAAAATAAATATTTTAATAGTAATAAAATTTCAATAATAATTTTTTTAATTCATTGAAGACTTATTTATTATGTGGCAATTTCATTATTTTTTAATTTTTACTAAAATTTTAAAAACAATAATATATATATATATATATCAATAAATTTCTATTCAATGACTACATAACAAAATTCCATATATTCAATAACTATATGTTCAATAAAAATATATATAACGGTCATTTTACAATCCTATATATAGTCCTCCTCACATCTCTAAAATCATTCATCCTATTCTATCATTTATCCTTCAATATGATTATCATATATATAAAATTTTGTATTCTTATTTTAGTTATCATTAGTGGTATGACATTTATATAAGATCATGATGATGTTATTTTCAATATTTTAGTATTTATATTTGGTTACATTCCTTTATAAATTTCACAAATTTTATTTTATTTAGTTTTCTTATAAATTTGTCATTTTAGTATTCTAATATTCTATCGTAATGAAATAATTTATTTCCTAATTGGTTAATTTTTCATATACCATAAGCTATCAAACAATATATTTAATTATTGGGAAATACATTCTAAATTCATTTGATATAAAAATAAAAAATACTATCTAATTTGAAAATTCATAACCCTGGACATGTAACCCGTATCAATGAAGTATATGTGTTTGTTGAAATTAATATATTATAATTTTCTCTCAACATAAGTTAATAGACTTGGTGAGGTATGTGATATGAATTATTTAATATTTATCCTTTTCTTCCTCTACATGAAATTCTTTCTTTCTAGGTGAACCATGACTTGTGTTTGTTTGGGGTCATTGGGATTCCAATTATCCTTAAATTTCACTATGAATCTTTCTAATTGGATTTTATAACCCATTCATTGTCTTGAATAATATAGGTATGTCCCATTTATATCTTTTGGATGGTCTTCTCTTCAAAGGATATTGTTCGACCCTTTTGATTAAATATATCCTTTGGATCCACTATATTATTTAAATCTCCATGAAAAAATTAATTAAAAAATTAAAAAATATTCATTTTTAGATCAGAGTCATGAACATTATAATATAAAAACCAAACAACTATCAAAATTTTTCATTATGTAAAAAATATCATTTTATGATTTTGTCTCAAAAACATCTTGAACAAAAAAATTTATTCATTCGAAGAATGAAATTTTGATGGGAAAGTTGATAACTTTTTTGAATAAATATCATTCATAAAATTCCCCACCCATACTTTTTCCAATATAGAAGAAAAATAAAATATCCAAATGAAAATCAATACAATAAATAAAATTTACACAATTATAATGACTCAATTCAAAGTTATCTACATAATGTCTCCTTTTTGTAATATATTTCCCATTTATATTCCATTTTATATAATGTAACCTTTTTTAATATAATTTATTCTCCCATGAAATATTTTTTTAACTATGTTAAAAAAGTTTATGTCACTCATCTCTTATGTGTGAAGTATATTCAATGTTTTAATCATCTCAAAATTAGGAAACCCATACCATATGCTTGGCCAAATATCATCTCTCCACACCAGAGAAAAAATATTTCTCTAATCATTAGTATTTTCAATGGTAAATATTGGATCTTTGGGTAAATGGGTAATTTTATTTAAAATAAACAATATAAAGGAGAGGATTTTATTTTTTTTAATATAGTGCATAATAAATAATTCAAAACATTATTGATTTCTTACTCAATGTAACCAAACATAAATAACCCACATCTATTCCCTATCTACTATAAAATAAAACATTTTATAATACATAATGTTCAAAGAAATATTATTCCTCTTATTTTTTAATTAATATATATATATATATATTAATTTCTCTATTTTATTAATTATTTATAGATTTTGATGTCAAACGAATAAATTGAATGAATACTGACCTATTTATTTTTCTTTTGGTGATATTCAAGACTCATACAAATAAATTTAATAACATATTCAATTCTAATTTCCTATATACTGTTTCAATTTCTTTTTTTCAGGATAAAATGAATCAATTATAAGGATACATTCATGAAATGTAAACCATTATTATAATTTCAACTCCACCAAAATCATCTATACAATACAACTACTCTATATAATAAAAACTTAATAACCCAAATTCCCTCACACATATTTTGAAATATGATCATGATATAAATTCATAAGTGAGTAAAGGTAGGGAAAATAATCTTAAACTATGGATAACCTATAATGGATTCCATGGAAGCTATGGGATTCCATGAGAAAATATACTTCTAGATCTCAAAAGTAAGTTAAAAAATGCCGTTATAAAAGTAAGTATATCAATCAAAGTAACATATATATTTATTATCAATATAATTGATAAATGAAAACCCATGTTCTAGATTAAAATAAAAATTTCAATTCACTCAAGAATTTAGGGTAAAGGTAAAAATATAACAAATTGGTTTACAGTACCCCTATATATGTGAAAATTAACATTTGTTAGTGATAATAATTCATGGGTTTAAAAACAATTAAAATCATAATAATTATTTGGAAATTAAAAATATATATATATATATATATATATATTCTATATCAACACTCATTTTATTCTATTTATTATGAATGGATTAATTTCCTCACACATTCTTTAAGATATTAAAATATTTTGTTATATTTCATTGCAAATCCATGTTTTGTATAAAACACAAAAACCAATTTAAAAGGAAGGAAAATTAAAACATAAAAAATTATAACCAACAACATTATAAAATCCCCATACACATAATTTTTTCGTTATCCATAATAAATATGAAATTGATTAGAATTTTAATATATTGAGAAAATTGGGAAAAATAAATTTCCATTGTGGGGGGTAATATCCTTCCCAACCTGATCTATTAAATCCATATGAAAGGGATCCAACAATTTCCTATTAATGATAATAAATGAATTTTGGATTTATTTATTGTCGAAGAAAACACCATGTATAAATTTTTTATTACAACATATGGAAATTTCTAACGGTGAAAAATCATACTATAAATTAGCTTCGTCCTCAAGTTTTATAAGAGGGAATCATCTCATATCTTGAACTACAAATAAAAATTAATTTTTTCATATGAAAAAATTGTATTATATTTATATATTTACGATATTCCATTGGTGTTTTTTCAAATCCTTTCATTCCAATAATTGTTGGATTTTTGATTAAAATTTTCAACTAATTGAATCATGTCACAATATTTGATGGTCTAATATACATGGTGCTCAACCTTAACCTGAAGGTGAAAATTAATCCCAATATCTAATTTAAGTAGTTATAATCAAAATAAAACCTATAAAATTAGTAAAATATTCCCATAATACTTTATCTAATCGAGTGATCTAATCCTTACTATTGAGCTAAACATTTTTTTGGAATATTTGTTCAACCTATTTATTATAAAATGCTGTCAAAAACTATTTTTAGTAATGATATGGTGTATAGTCAGTTTGTAAAACCCCATAACATTATAACATTTTCTTTATGATTTAATTAAAATAGTGAATCATTGATTTCTAATATTGAATAATTATAAACCAAACCTATAAAAGATAAAGTATCTCAAAAACGTGACAAAAACATGAGATTCATAAGTTCATGTTATAATTATCTACATATACTTTTTATGAATAATCAACTATAAGATGAATATACACAAATCAAAATAAAATTCAAAAATTCATATGAATTAAATACCCCAAACATCAAATATCACACAAAAGATTATGGTCTGGTGAGGAATATTATTCCTCTTAGACACATTTCCACTATATTGGAACGCGGCTTAAAAAATTAATGAGCATCTCAAAATAATGTTTGAAAATAATTTCTAGAGTTAGAAACATTATATGTAGTTATTTGGGGACTAATTTACCCCCACGTGTATGATTGTGCTAGAATGTGATGATTCTGGTGATATTATGGTGAAGTACACATCAATATATGCATTGGTCCATATATATATTTCAAACATAGTGGCAATCTCATTTATAATACCTTGACTCCTTAATTCTATCAAATATTTTTTATTATATTTCTAAGGATCCTACAAGGCAACCAAAACAGTCACCATTTTAGAAAAACATGCGATGGTATCATGGAATCTTTACAATTTTATATTGAGGAAGCTTTCAATAATATATTATTTATTTGATGATAATATATCATGTTTATTAAGAACATTCCTAATGTTGTTGGAAACTATATTTTTTAATACTTTTCTATCCTGATTATTGATATAATACTCTTGAAGTTATATCATCCATCATAAAATTCATGGTTTAGCATCATACTTCCCCAAAAAATATTAAATGGTAACATGGATAGGGAAAACCAAATATTTACACCCAAGGAGATTAAAACAAAAAAATTTCCAACGATAATACCATTTTAAGGAATTTATTTTCCCTCATTGGGTAGTTTTCATGTGTGGGTCAAAAGTTCAGGATACATATATAATTTCATGAGAACTATGATCTTTAAAATGTGAAATTTTATCCCCAAATGCATCATTAGAGTAATGACGCATTATTTCAAAGGGAAAATGCCACCATGGAGGTTGGAAAATTGTGAATGAATTGAGGCTCATTTCATTCCATCAACCAACATTTCATAATTTTCATAAAAAAATCTTCAAATATTTTTTCTAAAGTTTAGATAACAATATTAGATTTTTTCTATTAATTTTAACAAGTTGATGATAAAATAATCATCCCCTAAAAATGAATGCACATCATGAACATAGTTACTCAAGGGTAATGGATAACCAGTGTTATTTTTTTGACTTATATACCATGACACCTCAATATAAAAAACATTAAACCAAAACAATTCCTCATTTTAAAATAAAATCTTATTTATCATTTTTAAAATAATAGTTATTTTCGAAGAATTAATGAATAAAAGATAATATGGATTGAAAAAAAAATTATTAAAATATGACCGGTATTGATTAAAGTCAACCATAATGACCTCTATGAAATACTCTAGGTTATCCAAGAAAATACCATACATGAAATTTTAGAACGTACCCATAGCATTAAATAGGATGAATGTCTTACACCTATATATATTAATATACCAAATTGGAATGTAAATAATAATTTTTTTCTAATACTCAGAGGATATAAAGATCTGGAGGTATCTAGAGATACTATCAAGGAAATAGTATTGATTCATACCTAAAAAAATCTTAAATGATTTCAATAAACATATATAAAAAAAATATCCTTTGATTGAGATGATTAACCTTGCGGTATTCTAAGTACACTAGACAATAATTTTTCAAAAAATATGAAATATATACATTATGATCATTATGAATAGCCAAAATACTAGTCTTTTATGAATAATTTTTATTTTCCTTACAAATTTACTATAAAATATTGTTCATTTAATCCCAAAAATTTATAGGTTTCTTAAATATATTTTGAAAACATCATGGAGAGTGGGTTTTATTCTACATTATGGTTACTTTAGTAGTTATCATCATCATTAATGAGAATTATACACATGAATATGAATGGGATAATTCTGGGTGAGCAGGAAACTTTCCATCCAATTTCTATTTTACACTCTTTAAAAATGAAAATCATTTATATTTCAATATATTGAGATAGGTTATTGGAAATGGTGACATGTAATTGGTTAAAACCCTCATAGAATGAAAATTTTAACTTACATTTATGTGGTTTCAAATAAATAGATAGATGGATTATTAAAGATGGAAATCTTACCATTAAATTCATGTTATTTAAAGTTATATTTCATGTTATGTCTTTAAATATTTTTCAATTAAAAAGTTACGAAATACATAATGGATTAGAAATTCTCAATTTTTTCATGAAGTTATGATTGTTCTTATTGAATATTTTTCTTATAAGTTGGGTTAAATATACGAATTGATTGAATTGTACTTTAAATCATCTTATTTTTTATATGGATATAAATTTCAATATCCTGAAATAATTTCTTATGTTCCATTGCATCAATAGATCTTTATTGACATGCTTTTTTCTTCCTAAAAATGCACTATTACTAAAAATAATGTTCATCCTCTTTGAAAGATGTTTCTCATCCTTTCCTATTTTTATTATTTACCCAAATGATTTACTAATTTTATTTTTGAATCCTAAATATGTATTGTCGCATTTTATAATCTTATATCTCTTTAACAATTTTGAAATGATTGTTTTATTATATTTTTTATGATGCGGGTCTCAAAAGGTGTTTTTAATATTTTTTTAAAGAAGGTAGTGCCTTGGTCAAAGACCAAATCACAATTTATTGAATAATAAGGCAACAAAGTTAAAAAAGAAGAGAAGATGGGATATTCTTACAATCTCTATCAAAAAGATGAAATAAATCAGCTAGCAAGGCATCCATCCATGTTACGTTCTAGTGAATACCTTTGTTGGAAAGTACATCAGCAACAACATTCGCTTCACGGAAGGCATGAGTAGCAATGTAGTCAATCCCACGAAGCAAATTCAGGCAATTCATCCAAATAGGAGTAAGTGGCCAAGCTAGATGAATCACACCATTCCAAATATCTTGGAAAATGTGGGTAGAATCACTTTCAATACAAATCTTTCTCCATCCTATTTGGAGAGAAAAATCAACAGCATGGATGACCCCTAACATTTCTGCTTCCTAAGATGATGTAAAACCACATCCACTGTAGAAACATTAATGGCACTGACCAGAAGCGTCCCTATAAATCGCTCCACAGCTGGCAGGACAAGGATTGCCCTTTGAGAAACCATCAACATTCACTTTGATCCACCCTGGCATCAAGGCTTTCCAGAATACTTCAAAGGTACGTCTGGGTGAGGATAAATACCCGCAACAAGAATATGGTGAAGAAACTCCAAATCACCAACAGAATTGTTGCAGCAGCCTTTTTTGATTGAAGCAGCCTCTTGAATCGCTACGAGGATTCGATATTTTCCTACATTGAGACATAATGACAGTTTATTATGAATAATATCAATTCTAACATACCATATCTCATGTCAGAGCTCTTCCACGGTTGCAAGAAAGATGTTTTTAATTTACTGTGAGGCTTTATGGCTAATACAATTTTTCAAAAGCATACAGATCGAGTCAGAAGAGGGCCACCTGCAAATAAATAAGTCAAAAATGTAGTTCTATAAAGCAGAGGCCATAACACATGATAAGAAAAGATGATCAGAATCCTCCCTGTGTTGATTGCATACTTGGCATTTAGAACAGAGTTGAATGCCAAAAATTTTCAGACCAACTTCAGTGGGTAATCTATTATAAGCGATACGCCAAATAAATGTGAGCCTTGAAGGTTTGATCCAAGGCTTGTTAAAATATCTCACCCATTGAAAGTTGGATTCAATTCTAGAGATGTTATGATTGTAAAAAAAATTTGAATCAAGAATGCCATTTGGGGAAGGTTCCCAAACAAGGAAATCCACAGAATTAGAAACAGTGTACTTTCCAATGATCTAGGTGATGTTGTCAGAGAGTTCTTGCCTATAAAGTTGCAGAACATCTTTAATAGAGTGACTAGTATCCTCAGGGGTATTATTTGGAGGTAACATAGTTATCAAGGGGGTACCAGTCCAATTATCAAGCGAGAACTTGATGCAAGAATCAACGCTAACCATCCATCTAGAGTTTTGAATAATCTTATGATAAGAGTTCCTAATGGATGGCCAAATCGAGGAATTTATGAAATTAAAATTCCCCTTCAAATGTTTATTGAGAATTCTATGCTTTAAAAAATCAGTAGCCTTAGAGGTAGTTTTGATTAAGCGCCAATTGTATCTAGCCTGAATAGCATCATTAAACAATTTTATATTTTTGATACCAATACCTCCTTTGTCAAGAGGTTTACAGTAGGTCGTCCAAGGAATAGTAACAAGTTTCTTTTCAACAATACTTTCCGTCCAAATGAATTTTTTTATAAAGGTATTATTTTTTTAAGGGTACCTATCAGTCACTTATAAATCATGAGGGAATAGACCATTTTAGAGAAGATGGTTGATTTGACAAGGAAAATTATACCAGCCATAGAAAGGGATTTTCCCTTACAAGTAGAGAGTTGATTAATAATTTGATCAATTATATTAGAGAAGAAACTAGATTTAGGTCTCCCCCAAAATATCGGAACACCCAGATAACTGAAAGGGAACAAACCTTCTTTAATTACATGATTATTGGTAATAATAGATTTTCTTCGAGCAGAATAGTTTTTTCCAAAAAAAATATGATATTTGTTCCAAGAAATGGCTTGACTTGAAATATCCTCATAATGAGCAATAACTTTCTTGAGGACATGAATATTTCTTTGGTCCCCTTTAAAAAACAAGATGATATCATCTGCATATAGAAGGTGAGTGGGGACATTAAGGTTTCTGGAAGCCTTGATAGGCTTGAGCTTATTTTGATCAACCAGAGTAGTAAGGATCCCGCTAAAGTAATCTTTAGCAATGACAAAGAGGATGGCTGAAAGAGGGTCTCCCTACCTAACTCTTTTAGTGCATTTGTAATAGCCCTGAGGGGTGCCATTGATCATGATGGAGATAGAGTCAGATTAAAACAAAGTTTTAATTCTCCTAACAAAAGATTCATTGAAACAAAAGTTTTTTAAAACATTGAATATGAATGTTCAATCAATACTATCAAAAGCTTTTCTTATATCAATTTTAAAAGCAAAACTACCCCCCCTTGTATGCTTGTTTCTGCTATTGGTACATTTAGAGGCGAGACAAATACAATCCGGAATAGACCTTCCTTTAATGAAACCAAACTAATTCCAAGAAACGATTTTATTGCATATAGAAACAATCCTATTAGCTATAATTTTAGTGATAATATTAAACAGAGTGTTTATCAGGGAAATAGGTTGAAATTGATGAATCTCTGATGCATTTTCAACTATAAGAATTAACGTTAAAAATTGAGCGTTAATTCCATGGGGGAGGAAGCCATTGGAAAAAAGGACTTCACTATATTAAAAACATCAAAATGTATAACATCCCAATGCTTTTCGAAGAAACCGTTGTTGAAACCATCCGGACCTGGAGCACTATCCGATTTTAGACAAAAAACCATGTCTTTGATTTCATGATCTAGAGGAATTCTTAAAAGAGATTCATTATCTTTTTAATCAACCACCAAAGGTATAATATCAGTTCTAAGTTCTACATTTATATCAGAACCATTAAAAATGTTATGAAAGTAAAAGACAACATGACTCGAGATGGCCTATTCGGTGTCAATGATTGCATCATTGTGTAAAAGTTTAGTAAGAGGGAGAGTGGCTTTCCTAACTCTTTGTAGGTAGTTATAAAATTTAGTATTTTTGTCACCATCAGTAATCCATTTGGTTTTAAATATTTTTTTACACATATTATCTTTGAAGGTGGGTAAAGAATTAAGTTTTAAAGAGATATTAACCTCAGCTTGAGGGTCTACATTAAAATCTGAGTTTGTATTGAGAGTTTGAATTTGGATTAGCTCTTTTTCAAGAATCGAAATATCCAAATCCATTTGTGAACTTCTAGATTTACACCAGCCTTTGAGGGCATTTTTTAAGGTTTTCAACTTGAAAATATAGGAAAAAGAGTCATGTTGATGTGTCTTAGAATCCCAAATGTTTCTAATAAAACTGACGTAGTTGGGATCTGAAGACCAAACATTATTCAATATAAATGGAATGATAGGTTTACGCTTGGTAATGAAGGAACTGGCCAATATGGTATGATGATCAGGGTTAAGCCAGGGAAGAGTAATACAAGAGACATTGTCCCAAATGTCAAGAGCTTTCATGTTGACAAAGGCTCTATCAAGTTTACTGGCAACATTTTTATTATAATGCCTTCTATACCAAGTATATTTAGAACCAGTGAGAGTAACTTCAACAAGATTTCAATCCTCAATAGAGGATCTGAATTCTCTTGAAGACATATAGAGATGTGAGGGACCCATTTTTCGGAATAATTAAGAATGACATTAAAGTATCCCAAAACAATCCAAGGTTCATGAATAGATTTGGCCATAACAAAAAGGTATTTCCAAAGAGACCTTCTATCTTGAAATATATTTTTGGAATATATCATCGTACAATAATTATGTTTCCCAACCCAGTAGAAGTCACATGTATGTTGTTGTTCAAAGATTTTAAAAATTTTGATGTTTTGGAGAGAAATGTGATAGAAAATCCACATAGAGCCAGTCTGGAGACCGTTATTACAAGAACCTAAGAAACTGTAATTGAGAGAGCCTATCCTAATGAGGTTCAAATTAAAATTGACTTTAGGCTTAGAAATAGAAAACATATGGGGTTTATGAGTGGTCAAAAACCTCCTGAGTACGGTGGAGGTATCATTATTTTCAATACCTTGACAATTACAAAAGAAAAAATTCATTTCGATTTGTGTTTGGGGTTAGAACCTCTTTTTTATATTTCCTAGAAACATTCTTCATCTGAGATCTCCTAAATTTTTTAGAGGAATTAGATTTTGATTTATCCTCACAGGATTTGACCTTAGTGCTAGGAGAAATAGAACTAGTCTTTGCAATATCTAAAATCAGAACAGCAACATTAGTATTTCTAAGAGTTGAGGGCAAGATGCTGCTGCCATGTGACTGATCCACAGCTAAACCCAAAACATGTGGCTCTGCAGGTGAGGTCTGAACAGATTTTTTTATCAAAAAGGAGAGGGGGCATCAGATAAATCCGATGCACAAGCAGCATTTCCAGAGGAATTATGCTTTGAGGCAAGAACCTACTCCACCACAGAAGAGGTGGGTGCAGCAAGTATGGAATATGTGAAGACTGGGGGACTGTCCTCACATTTAACCACATGTTAGCACAGTCCCAAAGCAATCTCAGTATTTGAAGGAAAAATAATCACAGACTAATCAGAAGAAATGTGAGCAGTGCTGTCCGGATGAAAAAGTAAAGAAGGATCTGCAGAAATATTACCATTAAGTGCTTTCTTGTTCAGATCAATAGAAACAGACATAATAGAAATTCCAGAAGCAGGATCAGAAATATATTCAACAATCTTTTGAACAAGGTGTATCGAGTTACCTGGTTCTGAGCTTTAACTATCATATAATTTATCTTCCAATCTACATTTTTTTTGGAAAAGTATTATGAATTTTTAAAAGATATGTTATTAATATTTCTTCTCAAGTGGTGTTTTAAAAATTATTTCACATTACCTTATAGAAAATAAATTTTTAAAGTGACATATAAATTCATCATTTTATAATATGGGAAAAACTGATTTATGAAATCCATTTTTGTGATATCACATATGTTATACACTAAATATCCAAAGGATATATCTCCTATGAAATTATGTTTTATTAATCGACCTTTAAATTATCTTATTGAATAATTATTTTTTTGATTGATGGTTGGGTTTCAACTAATCTAATTTTTGAGTTCATTTTATGGGATACTATTTAAAAATGTTATGAAACCCATTTTAAAACTGTGGGATCTTTATGTTATCATAAATTTTGTATATCCTATGTAAAATTCATGTATGGATGATTATTACATGATGGGATGAGTCTAATAATTTTTTGATATTTTTTGGGTTTGATAAAGCCCTCGGAAAAGATGGGTCTGATAAATCCTAGAGATGAGATGAGTATGATAATTTCTTAAAGAGATTTAGGTAAAATAAATCCATATAATGGGTTAGGTTTGATTGATCCCATAAAATGTATTATTTAATTTATATACGTAAAATGATTTGGGCCTGTTAGAACCTCAATATATCTTTGGTCAGATAAATCTTATAGATAGGTTGGGTCTGATGAATACTTGAGATAATATGGATCCAATTAATGTATAAGAATGTTTGGGTATGATAAATCCCTAAGACAAGATGGGTTTGTTAAATACCATAGATTGTTTGAGTCCATAAATCACTGAGATTGGTTGGTTCTATTAATTCCTTGATTTCGGTTCGGTCTGTTAAATCATTGAGATGGGTTGGCTCTGTTAAACTCTTCTAGGTGTTGTTTTATGTCATGTGGGATAATTATATTTTTTGTGGGAATGATTGTAATGACCCAATGTTTTATCAATGGAATTACCTTATTATAATTATTCTTTGTAGTATAATCACATTAGGAATCACAATGACATATAATGATTCTAAATACTATGTGACCATTAAACATAATCTTTGCACCTCTATATTTTGAATTTCAAAAATCTGAGATACACGGTTGCGATCTGTAAGATGTTGGGATTCTGATAGGATAAACACAATTTTTGGTGAATGGTAACCTACCATTATGAACAGTAACATACACCTATGAATAGTAATATGTCCCTTATGATTAGTAAATCGTCCAAAATAATAGTAACCTTAACCATGAATGATTAAATAAAATTTAGGCATCTTAGAAGTTATAATTTAACCATAGTAAAAGTATTAATACTTTTGTAAGTCATAATTAATTAATTATAATTAATTAATTAATTTAAAAGAAAATTTATTCTCATAAAATGAGTTCATAAATTTAATAATCAATGTCTTCGGGTTTTAAGATAATATTATATTACCTTATTTAATTTTTGAAAGCATTATAAAATTAATTTTTATTTTAAAAAATGTATTTTTTAAGTAAATTATTATTTTAATTAAAAACTAAATTAAAAATTTTTATATTTTTTTGGAAAATGGACTTAATTTTTTATTCTACATGTCAAAAAAAATTTAGGGTGAATTTTTGGGATTTTTTTGAAATACTTGATTTTTTGGTAAATAGTAAAATACATTAATTTACCACATAAATACATTATAATTTAAATCCACTATTCCTAACATCATAAGTGATTTAAGTACCAAAATATCTTAATCACATTATCTATTTACTATTATTGGTCATGGAATCATCACTCTTTCTTATCTTGGTGGAAATTAATAAACTAATGATTAAATATTAAGAGAACCTCTCTCCCCTCCACTCTAAATACAACCATTCACACCCTCATCTATCCACACCTCTCAAGTTTCATGACGTGTCTAAAATATTGCCAAAAATCTTCCATATACCATCCCTACACGTCCAAGATCTTTTTTTCTCATCAAAATACCAATAGTAGGTTCATTAAGGAGGATCTCAATAGGAGGATTCAAGAGTTAATTCCTCTCTCTGTTTTCTTTCATTTTCCTTTCAAATATAAATTCTATTCTTCTATTATCTTGAAATTATATTATCAAAATTTCATGATAAATACAGTATGATTCATATAATGGTATTATATCATTTTAATTGAATAATATTCATTATAATCCTCCCTACCACTCTTTGTTAATAAAAAAGAAATCATTTCTCGTGATGTGTTAATTTACCTACGTCATTGGTGATGCAATTCCATTTTCCTTCAACTCCTAAAAGAATGTAGAGAACCATCAAATGGTTGAAAATTAATTTTAAATTTTATGTTGTATCCCCTTTTATGTTCTACAACTAACTTGTTTACATGACACTAAATGATTTAAGAAAAGATGTTCATTGAGATCGAAAAAATACCCAAATTAACCAAAAATTATAATCATTAAACATTATCTAATGATTAATCCACATGGTACCTAAAAAATTCATTATAAGATCATTTATAATAATGTAATATCATTATTAACTTTAAATATCAGTTCAGGATGTTTATCCATGTTCTACACAAACTTCAATATATGAATACAAGTGAACCGTCCAAGAAAACCATAAAAATAGACATTCTCAAGCAGTGAATTTAAACTCTATAACTCATAAAAATCCCATAAAATAACATAATGAAACCATAATGAACCATATTAATGTATAATAGGTTATTTAATTTCTAATTAATGAATATAATGCCATTACACATGACATTAAATTGAAGAAATCATTCAAATACAAGGTAAGGGGAAATTCTCAAACCCAACTTTCTTTCTTCGTGTTATCTATTTTTCACTCTATGTTTGTTATGGGTTATTTTTAAAAATAATTTATTAATCATTATATTACCTTTTTGGGGATATACATGTTCTCTAATTTATTTTAGGAAAAAAACAATTTTTTCTAAAAGAATCGTTCTTTCAAATAAACACACCCTTTTTACTTGTTGAATACTGTTTCACTCTTCACTCATGATTAATAGTTCTATGTCAAGAATGATATTCACTCTTTATTTTGGGGACCAAATTTTTATGAAAGTATTATTTATCATTTGAAACCCATTACTTTCCCTGGGTTATGTAAAGTTGAAGTTTTATATATTTTTAATGTGACATTCTTGATAATGTAAATATTATAACGTGACAGGTGCATTCGGAATTATATAGCGTAATATGAATGTTTGAATGTGACATGTGCACATGGAGTTATTCAGCACTCTAATGCATTGGGTAAAGTGGTGAATCTCACAAGTAAAAGGGAAATTATGTGTGAACATGATGCTATCATTGTTCACAATTATGTGTGGTACTTGACCACTTATACATGATGTTTCATCTTTATGAATTTCCACATTTCAATTCTTTTATTAATGATTCCACTTATGTCAATTATCCTTTACCTATATTGTGACTGTGCTAACCCATTGTTATATTGTTCATATCTATCCTATTACTGGGCTTTTACCTCATCCATTTTTTATGTATATCGTCAGGTGATTACATGTACTAAAGAGAGGTCAAGAGCCAATAAAAAGCTAGAGAAGAAGAAATTAAAGAAATGTTTATACTTGATGTTGTAAATTTTATGTTTTGTCCTAGTTTGGCCAAGATAGTAAAACTATGGATCCAAAAGCTGTAATACTATAATTTTATTTATCTTCGTAATAATTTAATAGTGATGTAAGAAAAGGAAGGGTCGCTATAGTTGGTATCAGAGGAAATGTATAATTAATTTGGCAATTAGGATTAGTGAACCCTAGATAAATCCTCTAGTATTAGACTAAGTACAAATATGCACAAAATAAGCTTAACATAGGGGTCCCATAAGTTATGCTTTTATCGAAAATTGTATAAGTGAATATGTTATTTATTCATGACTTATTGAATTATGTTTGGTTCTATCATTTTATATTTTAGAAAATGGTGGGAACCTGGAGAAACTAGGGAAAAAACTTTTGAGGGACAATGTAGTGATTGCCCGAACAACATCCCCAATGCTTTCGGAGGTAGAGTTCAAATCTCCATGGAGATTCTTACCCAACTATCTCAGGTTATGAACAATAACAAGAATAATGGTGAATATCCTCATTCCCCAAATAATGAGAAACTAGATATCATGTCTTTTATGTGGCAACCACCACCGATGTTTAGCAGGTCTTCTGATCCACTAGTTACGGAATAGTGGGTCAACTCCATAAAGAAGATCTTTTCTATGTTTCACTGTTTTGAGACAGAGAAGGAGACATTATGTATTTATCATCTAGAGGGAGAGGCTGATCAATGGTGGTCTTTGATTGTGAAAATCAAGACATGGGATGAAATTAAAGATATGGAATGGGGAGACTTTAATATTATGTTTTTAATAGGTATTTGTCATGAAATCTTCATACAAATATGGAGAGATAATTCATAGATCTCAAGAAAAAATAAGGAGAATTTTTCACGACCTATGAGGAAAATTTCAAAAGGCTTTTGAGGAACAATTTGAGTTTTGTTATCAACAATGATCGAAAAATTGTTATATTCTTTAGTGGGTTAAAATAACACCTTCGAAAGGCTCTTAAAATTCAAGACTTTGGGAGTTATGAAGATGTTTTTCAGTGTTCCCTCAATGTGGAGATGGTGTTTGGAGAATAAGCCCATGGTTATGCTGATAAGAAATTAAAGATGGAGTTTGAAGCTAGAGGATCTAACGATGAAGGTGGGAAGAAAACTGAACGACCCATAAGCCAAAAATGTGGGAAGTTGCATCATGGAAACTTCCACAAAGGGATGGGGAAATGCTTAAAGTGTGGGAAAGAAAGATACTATTTTCAAAAGTGTAAAAAATACATGAGAATGAAGGAGAAAGTATCAGAAGAAAGGGGATCCCCACCCATGGCTTAATGCTACAACTGTAGGGAATAAGGGAACTATGAAATCCAGTGCACTAAACCTCGAGCCCTCAAGGAAGAGTCTGCGTTAGTAGCCACCAAATACAAAGGAAAAAAGGGAAGGATTTTGAAATAACTATTGCGGATGTGGAGAAAGATAATGAAGTCATACAAGGTACTCTTTATATTCACTCAAGAATGTAAAAAGGTCTTATTTGATTCTGGTTCCACGCACTCTGTTATATCTTGAAAGTTTGATAGAACTATAGAATCGAAACCCTGAAACCATGAAGTAGAGATATCTGTAAAAACACAAAATGGTGCAATCATTGCAACCCAAGTGTTTGAATCTTCTCCTATTAGTGTATGTTGGATGATTCTTACAGAAAATCTGATAATACTTCCCTTGGTTGAATTAGACACTGTAATGGTAATGGATTGACTCTCATTATATAAAGCACATATCAACTATCAAGAAAAAGAAATATATTTTTATATTCAAAACCATCACATAGTCCTCTAAAAATCAAAGGAAGATCATGAATCTCCTTTGAAAAATACTTCAACATTGTGGGTGTTGATTCCCTATGAAGAAGCATACATCACTCAAGTGATTGAGTCAAAGGAAAGTGCCATCCTTGTAGAAATTCCCATCATGAGGGAATACAGTGATGCATTTTCTGAAGAGTTACCAGAACTTCCCCTGGATCGGGAGGTAGAGTTCTCAATAGAACTCATACCCAGAGCAAATCCTATCACAAAGTATCTCTATAGGATTGATTATATCAAACTGGAGGAGTTAAAGAAGTGGCTGAAAGAGATTTTGGACAAATGGTTCATTCGCCCTAGGGTATCACCTTAGGGTGTGCCAATGCTCTTTGTGAAGAAAGATGGAACAAATTAGTTGTATATCATTTTTCAGGAACTTAACAGGATCACCATAAAGAATAAGTATCATCGTCAAAGGATTGAAGACTAGTTTGATCAGTAAATAGGGGATCAACACTTCTCAAAGGTGAATCTTTATTCTGGATATCATCATCTAAATGTAAATAAGAAATATATTTAGAATATTGACCTCCGTACAAGCTATGGGAACTATGAGTTTATGGTGATGCCCTTCGGACTTACTAATCCCCCTACAATCTTCATGGATTTGATTAACAGAGTCTTTAGACATTACCTTGAAAAAATTGTGGTAGTGTTAATTGATGATATTATTATATTCTCTAAGAGAAAGAGGAACATGAAAAATATCTCTGACTTGTGTTAGTGATATTGAGAAAGAATAAATTTTATGCCAATTTCAGAAAGTGTGACTTTTGGATGAAGCATGTCAAGTTCTTGGGACAAGTGATCACATGTGAGGGAATTTACGTGGACCCTTAAAAAAGGGTGGTTGAGGAATGGCCTAGACCCTCTAGTGTCACTAAAATCCATAGTTTTATCATATTATCTAGGT
Source organism: Viscum album (assembly GCA_963277665.1). Lineage (NCBI taxonomy): Eukaryota > Viridiplantae > Streptophyta > Magnoliopsida > Santalales > Viscaceae > Viscum > Viscum album. Next base: position 617,988,068 of record OY728150.1, on the reverse strand, counting down.
ACTCTAAGAAGTTTTGTGATAAATTTCTCATTATTTTCAAGCCCAATAACTATGTTAACAAGAAAAGGGTAAAGTATGTCTGGATGAAAGATTGTGATGAAAATATCAAGGAGATAAAGAGAAGGCTAATCAATTCACATGTACTCACACTATCGAAAAGTGGAGAAAGTTTTGTGATATATAGTGATTCTTCAAAGAAAGTACTGGGTTCTGTACTCATTCAAAATGATAATGTAATAGCCTACGCCTCACAGGAAGATCCATGAGAAGAACTACCTTATGCATGATCTATAGCTAGAAGCCATGATTTTTGCATTGAAAATCTAGCATCACTACCTTTATAGTGAGAAGTGTGACATATACACCGACCAAAAGATCCTAAATTATATATTCACAAAAAATGAGATCAAAATGAATCAAAGATGATGTTTAGAGATAAAAATAGAATACAATTGATCTATTCACTGTCATCCAAGAAATGAGAACAAGGTAGCTGATGCTCTAAGTAGAAAAGAACCTGCTACTCTATCCATGTTATGGATTAAGAAAGAACCTATCTTCTTAGATATGCAATGGATGGATTTGGAAATCATAAAGGTGGGGGATACATCCTACTTTTCCCAAATGGTTGTGAAACCATCAAAATAGGAGATGATTAAAAAGTCACAAAGGGATGATTTGGAGTTACAAAAGAAGGTGAATACAATAAATAAAGGGAAACTACATGAGTTCCTTATCGAAGATGATGGTGTGATTCAGTTTGTAACGTGACTTTGTGTGCCTTCATCACCGAGGATAAATAAGGAGCTATTAGACAATGCAGATAACTCCACTTTCTCTATCCATACTGGTAGCACAAAGATGTACCGAGATATTCGAGAACACTTCTGGTGGGATAACATAAAGAAGGAGATTGCGGAATACATCTCAAGGTTCTTACTATGTCAACAAGTTAAAGACGAGAGAAAAAAGTCCTTAAGGATCATGCAACCATTTCCTTTACCCATGAGGAAATGGGAGAATGTCACTATGAACTTTTTCATGAGTCTCCTGAAGACATAGAAGGGAAATAATGTGATATGGGTTGTGGTTGACTAACTCATCAATACTGACCATTTTATCACTATTTGAGAAGAAATCTCGCTTGAACAACTTGCAAAGATATATGTGATGGAAGTGGTGAGAATGCATGGTGTTCCACTCTCGATTATCTCTCATCATGATCCAAGGTTCACATATAAATTTTAGAGAAGTCTCCAACATGCTTTGAGTACTAAATTAAATTTCAGCATGACCTATCACCCCCAAACTAATGGCCAGTATGGAAGGACTATTCAGAAGCATAAAGATATTCTCAAAGCCTGATCTATAGAATTCAATGGTGGTTGGGATCAGAATCTCCAATTGTTTTAGTTCTCATATAATAATAGATTCCGCTCCAGTATTTAGATGGCTCCATATGATGCTTTGTATGGAAAGAAATGTAGAACTCTAACCTGTTGGGATGAAGTTGGAGAGAGAAAGCTACTTGGATCCAATATTGTTCAAGAGATGACAAAGAAGGTTCAAGTCATATAGAAACACATCAATGCTGCTCAGAGTTGGCAAAAGAGATATGATGAAAAACATTGAAGGGATTTAGTGTTAGAAGTTGGAGATAAAGTATTCCTTTGAATATCCCAATGGAAGAGAATCATGTGGTTTGAAAAGATAGGGAAGTTAAGACCAAGGTACACTGGCCCCTTTGAGATCCTCAACTACATAGGATTCATGGCCTATTGGATTGCACTTCCACCAAATATGGATCATTTTTATTATGTGTTACACATATCCATCCTGAGAAAGTACATACCAGACCCCTCAAATGTACTAAACTCCAAGGTGGTATAGTTGGAAGATGATCTATCCTATGAGGAGCATCCAGTAAAGATTCTAGACAACAGAGAAAAGGTCATACACAACAAGTCAACCCTTCTTGTCAAAGTGTTGTGGAGGAACCATATGTTTTGCAAAAGAAACTTGGGAACCAGAGGAGGTGATGAAGGAGAAGTACCCTTAAACTATTTGTGTAAAATGAAATTTCAAGGGAAAAATTTCTTAAGGGGGGAATACTGTAACAATCTAATGTTTTATCAGTGGAAATACCTTCTTATATTTATGTCTTATAGTATAATCACATTAGGAATCACAATAACATATAATGATTCTAAATACAATGTAACGATTAAAAATAATTTTGCCACTTCTATATTTGGAATTTACAAAATCGGACATAAATGGTTCTCATAAGTAAAATTTTTAAAGACCGATAGGAAAAACATAATTTTTGGTGAATTTTATCCTACCCTTATTAATAGTAACCTACCCTTATGAATAGTAATATGACCCTCATGATTAGTAAATTGTCCAAAATAATATTAACCTTACCCGTGAATGTTTAAATAAAATTTAGGCATCTTAGAAGTGAAAATTTAACAATTGTAAAAGTGTTAGTATTTTTGTAAGTCATAAATAATAAATAAATAATTATTAATTAATTTAAAAGAAAATTTATTTTCTTAAAATGTGTTCATAAATTAACAATTCTAGGACTTCTGTTTTTATGATAATTTTATAAGACCTTATGTAATATTTAAATCATTATAAAATCAGATATAATTTTAAAAATTGTATTTTTCAAGTAAATTAGGATTTAAATTAAAAATTAAATTAATCATATTTAGAGAAATATTTTTGAAAATTGTAATTAATTTTTGGATTAAACACATCTAAAAATTGTTAGGGAGAATTTTTGTGATTTTTCTGAAATACATGAATTTTTGATGAATAGTAAAATACATTAATTTACCACATAAATACATTATAATTTAAATCCACCATTCATAACATAACAAGTGATGTATGCACCCAAATCTCAAACTCACATGCCCTATTTAAAATTTTTGGTAATGGAATCATCACTGTTTATTATCTTAGTAAAAATGAAAAAACTAATAATTAAAATATTAAAAGAACCCCACTCCCCTCCACTATAAATACCACCCTTCACACCCTCATTTTCTCACACCTCTCAAGATTAAATACTTGTATAAAATCTGCCCAAACATATTCCCTATCCCCTCAAAAACTTCTAATATATTGTGGTCTCATAAATATTCCTAGCATAGGATCATTATGGAGGATCTCAAGAGGAGGATTCAAGAGGTAATTCCTCTCTCTCTCTTCTTTCATTTTCCTTTCAAATGTCATTTCCTTTCTTCTCTTATCCTCAACTTATCTTATCCAAATTTCATGATAAATCTAGTATGATTCATATACAGGTATTATATCATGTTAATGGATAAATATAAATTATACTCCTCCCACCCACACATTGTTAATAAAAACGAATGTATTGCCCGTGATGTGTTAATTTACCAACATCAAGGGTGATGCAATTACATTTTCATTAAACTATTAAAGGGTTGTAAAAAACAATCAAATGGTTGTAAACTAATTGAAAATTTTATTTTTTATCCCATTTTAGGTTCTGGAAATATCTTGTTTACATAACACTAAGTGATATAACAAAACAAGTTTGTTGTGAATGAAAAACTATCCAAATTAACAAAAAAATGATCATCATTAAACATTATGTAATGATTCATCCTCATGGTAGATAGCCTAACTAATTATAAGATAATTTAAACTCATATAATATCATTAATAACTTAAAAGATATGTTCTATATGTTTATCCATGTTCTACATGAACTTCCATTTATTAATACAAGTGAATCGTTAAAGAAAACCATAAAACGGTCATTACTGACCAATGAATTTAAACTCTATAACTCATACAATGTCTCGTAAATGAATATAATGAAACCATAATGATCCATATTCATCTATAAAAGATTATAAATTTTCAAATTAATTAATATAATGTCATTATACCTGAAATTAATGTGAAGAAAGCATTCAAATACAATGTTAGGGGAAATTCTCAAACCCAACCTTCTTTCATTGAGTTCTACCTCTTTCACTCCATGTTTGGTATGAGTTCCCCTTAAAAATATTTTATTAATCATTGTCTTACCTTTTCTATTTTATAAATGTTCTCTAATTGATTTTATAAAAACCCCAATGTTTTCCGAAAGAACTTTTCTTTCATATAAACACAACCTTTTTACTTCTTAAATATTGTTTCACTCTTCACTCATGGTTAATGGGTCTATGTCAAGAATGATATTACCGCTTTTTTTTGGGGAAATATGTTTATGAAATTATAATTTATTATGTGAACCCCATTTCTTTCCATTGGTTATGTTACTTTCAAGTGTTATATATTTTTAATGTGGCATGCATGATGATGTAAATATTAAGATGTGACGGGTACGCCCTGAATTATATAGCACAACATGAATGTCTGAATGTGACAGGTACACCTAGAATTATACATCACTCAAATGCATTGGGTAAATTGAATAATCTAATGGGTAAAATGGAAATTATGTGTGAACATGATGCTATCATTTTTCACAATTATGTGTGGTATTTGACCACTATGACATAATGTTTCATTTTTATGCATTGCCACATTTCATGTATTTTAATAATCATTGTTCACATGTTCATGATCCTCTGCCTATGTTGTGATTATGCTCACACATTGTTATATTTTTCATATCTATACTCTTACTGGGCTTTTTTCTAACCCCTTTTTGATGTATATCCTCATGTGACTACGTGTACTAAGGAGAGGTAAAGAGCCAATAAGAAGCTAGAGATAAAGAAATTAACGAAATGTTTATGCTTGATGTTGTAAATGTTATGTTTGGTCCATGTTTTACCAAGACACTAAACCTATGGATCCTCATGGTGTAATAATGTTATTTTTTTATCTTTATAATAATGTAATAGTGATGTAAGAAAAGGCTGGGTCGCTATAATGATTGTGGGTAACTATATTCACACAATTATTTTTTTTTATATTTATTCTCATGCTACATTTTTTATAATGTAAAATGATAATTTTATGATGTCTCCACACTCTTATTTAATTATATAGGTGTGATCATTTGAGATTACATGTTTATGTTTTATTCATCATATATGACACTTATAGTTCAACTTTTTTAATTAGATATTTACCCCACACTAATTTTTACTCAAATTATTATGATTTAACCCTTGATGACAATTTGTTTTATTATTTCCATACAAAGAATTTGAGCCCACCCCTTCTTTTTTTCCATTCGTCGCATTATAAATTTGATTAAAACATATGATACATTTAAAATGACGTCAATTATATTTAAATTATAGATAAATTTTATACAATAAAATGATTATATATATAATTCCCAATTAAACTAAACCCTTAAGTCTTACATCAGATTGACTATTAAGAGATGTGATTTTCAATATTTTAAAATAATTTTTTTTTGGATTTGTCCATCACTCATTGTCTGTAGGATAGTTGAAAATTATTTATTTTTTTAATCATATATAGGATTCCATGAATGGGGAATATCATTTTGTATTAGAGTTGGGTTTAGTTTTGTTTTTTGATAAGTTTAGTTATTTTTGGGTATTATGACTATATTACATTAGTGAAACCCTAAAGAGATAAAAATAGTTTTTATGAAACATCAAAAAATATATGATGTTTAGAGTGTGTGGTTTTAAAGAAATGAAATCCATTAATATTTAAAAATTTGTGGATATAGTCTTTATCCAAGATTCACATAAGCGTAATGAACCTAAAAAGTATTGTAGGGTATTATCTCGATCTACACTTAGTGTGCATCAAAGAGGCCTAACTACAAACCTAGTTTGACACCCCTAGATGATATGTTTTGTATGTTCCAATTTCTATTCACAAACCTTAATGAATGATTGAAATGTAATATGAAGATACAATATATATCTTTTTGGGTTAAATAAAACAAGAGGATTTTATTCATGGAAGATAGATGTTAAAATGAAGGAGTTATAAAATCATCTAATTAGATCACAACTAAATCGAAAGTATCATAGATTCAAATAATGTTTTTATAAGGGAATATATAATATGAATGAGTTTTAAAATGTATATGTTAGACTAATCTATTTTTAATGCTCAAAATCATACTTAAATATGTTTTATTAAGTTACATCTTGTTTAACCATGTTTACCTTTAATCTTAACCTCTTTTGGTAGTATTTATTCCTTAATATAGGTTAACAAAATTTTGATAAGTATAAGTCACCGAAAATTATAAGTCACCAAAAATTATAAGTCACTGATACATGACCTACTGACATCTTGAACTACCGATAAAGTCATTTTCCGATACTCAATATTTTTGTGAAGTATAATCTACTGATAACTTGGTTACTGACATAGTATTTACCAATAGAGTACCTATCGATAGATTACCTATCTTCATAGTACCAACTGATAGAGTACCTAACTATAGAGTACCTATCAAAAGAGTACCTACCCACAGTGTTTCTAATGATAGAGTTCCTACCAAAATCATAACTTCCAATAGAGTGATCTACCGAAACACCGACCTACTGATAGTCTGATACACCGATCATAAAAGGTACCGACAGACAAACCTACTGAACCTAAAGAATCATCATTCCATCATATTCCTTTTAAATTAAAATTAATTCTAATGGTCATATTGATGAAACATAGAACTGCTTATTATATCAATAGCTTGTCTATCTTTTTTAGACAACATTTAATGGATGTTAGAGACCAACATGAGGTACTAGGTACCAGAGAATATGATAATTTTCTACTACACTGTATAAAGGGAATATCTAGAACAACAAGAAATAGGAATAAACCTATGAAAATATACTGAGATGATCTTGCACCTAAGAACAACACAAGAACTAGCAGCTGTTAAAAACAAAAAAAGTGTTCTAAATCTAAATCAACGAACTTATACAAAAACAATTTAATATTAGAGAAGAACACTTCAAAAAAATATCTACCTCACTAAGAATATAAGACCGAAAACTTCATGACCATCTGTTTTGATGTATGTTCATGAAAATCAAATGTAGCTTCAATTAAATCTATCTTCAAGGAGTCTCAAAGTTGTAGATCCAAACACACATAGCTTTCTAACACCCTTCTCAATATTTTTCTTCTTCTTGTGTACATTATTTACCATATGATATATGTGTATCTCTCGGTTATATAAACACACAATGTATCATGTGCATAACTGGAAGATACATTGATATATTCACAAATCTGTCTTTTTACACCTTAAACTCCCACGAAATGTAGTGAAGAGGTCCCGTGATGGACTGTTTGTAATTTTCACTCTAATGAAAACTGTGGAAGATGTATAGTGGACCTGGATAGTTGTGTATGCTTTTTTGTACCCCTATCCAGGGTGTGGATAAATTTTATTTATATAAATTTCTTGGTGGAAGGTTATCACGAAGTAGAGAGAACTAAATCTCATCATGAGACTGAACCACATTTTATAAAATGCATTTTTATTTTCGAAGTTCTTTTTTCACTTTTTTATTTAAATTAGTAAACATGACTTCACTTTTATATTTAATCTTAGATATTTTTTATTTTATAATTTGGTTTATTAGTTTGATTTAAAAATTAAAAAATAATAATCTATATTGTTTTAACTAAGTACAAATCACACTTTGAGAAAAATTTCAAATGATCAATTCATTTATAAATTTGCTACTTTGGTTAACTGGGTTGTATTTTATTTTAAATTTGGGAATATTTAAATAACAATTTTAGACATAAATTTTTATAGGAACTCTATTCACCCATATGTATTATCCTACACTGACTAATATTTGGTATTAATGTTTTTATGTTATAAAAGTTTTTACATCTTTTCAACTATGATTTTAGTTATGTTTTAAAGATCTCTAAATTTATGTCAGTTCAAAATTTATAGTTCTGTAAAGTCATTAAAATATTTTTTTAATGGAAAATAGATATGAAGGTTATGATACCAATAGAACTCCCAATATTAGTGGTAAAAACTATTCTCAGTGGAAAATTAAAATGAAAATACATTTAGAATGTATTGGTTTTGAAATTTGGTCTGTCATAGTTTATGAATTTAAAATCCATGCTATAGCTAGAAAAGCATGGAATTATGCCACTATGGTATCCTATAATAATAAATACAATGATATGAATTATCTATACTGTTATTTAAGTAATGAATAATTTAATCAAATTTCTGCATGTAAAAAAACCACTAAAATTTGGGATACTTTAGGTTTTCCATATTAAGGAATAACTAATGTTAAAGAAATGAGGATTAACACATATAGAATTAAATATGATAAATTCAAAATGAAGTCTAATGTACCTATTTCTAACCTGTATCTTAGCTTCAATGAGATTTTGAATATAATTATCTCACTCTGAAAGACAATTACTACTAAGGAATAGATCATGAAAATTTTGAGGTGTCTTATAGAAAGGTGGATACGAACATCAATATCCATTAGAAATTATATGACATTGATTAAATACCTATAAATAGGATTATAGATAATTTTATTTTGTATGCAGTATAACAAAAGGTTAATAGAGTGGAAGATGATGAACCGAAGAAAAAATTAGTGGATTTCAAAACAACTACTTATAAAAACAATGAAAAAGATAAAATGCTTGTTCATAATGAATGTTCCAGCAATAAAGAATCAACGTGTGATGGTGATAAAGAAATGGCTCATCAATCCATAAGATTCAAAAAAAATTATATAAAGAAGAAATTTTTTAGAAAGCCTAGTTAAAAATGGAAGTATTCCAACTAGGGAACTGGAAAAAGGATTAGAAAACATGTGATAACACAAATGAGATCTGATATGAATACAAGAGAAGTGGGTATGTAAAAGCTAGATATCCAAAATTAAAGTACAAAAAGAAATCTGAGGATAAGGATAAGAAGTAAAGAAGGAAATTAAGGCCACCATTAGTCATTTAGAGGATAGCTCTAGTGACTCAGAATCATCACATAATATGAAAGCTGACAAATACACCATGCATTTTATGACAAACACATCCGATTTAACTCTATAATATACTGTATTGAATTATTATTATTCTGGAGATTATTCTGATAATTCTAAAGATATAAAAAATTAAGAAATGTTTGAGTGATATAAAATGATTTAGGATACCTGTAACAAACTAAAGGATAAATATAATTCTCCTTAATAGGAACATGCTTTTTCAGTTTCTATTAAGTCTAATCATACTATTGAAAAAGAAAAGAATACATAGTTTCTTAATGAGAATAGTGAACTCAAACTATATAATAAGTAATTAAATAAGTATTTTGAGAAATTTTCAAATGGTAAAAATACTCCAACTCAAATTCTTAGTAATAAAGTTTCTTCAAGATATGATATTGTTATAGGTTATCAACCAGTGAAATGAAATTTTATTAAAAAAAATGGGTATCATAATCTTGAAAATTTAGTATTGTGCCTAGAAGTGGAAAATATATCATATGTTCCATTATTGGAAATTCCTTTACTACTTATAGTTTCTATGTATATAATAGAGTTTATTTTTCTATGACTTTAAAAACTACTTATAAGAAACCCATGAAGAAAATGTCGATTCCAAAAGCATTGACTACTAATATTTCTAGACCCAAGAAAGTATGGGCACCAAAGTCTTTTCTTTTTTGATCTATTTTCTTAAGAATATTGTTTTAAGAGTTAATATAAGAGTTTATTATACTTGGATAGTGGGTGATCAAGAAAAATGACACAAGACTATCCGAGCTTCAAGAACCATATCAATATTTATTGGGGGCATGTCACCTTTGGTGACAATGTTGAAGGAAAAATAATTGGTCTTTATCAAATTGGTAACAGTAATTTAATTTTCATTTCTAAATTTCTATTTATTTTTGGTCTTATGTATAATCTTCTTAGCATATCATAGTCATGTTATGATGTATTTCATGTTAAATTTGAGAATTATTCTTGTTATGTTTCCAATTTTAAAAATTATATCGTATTTACTACCTTTAGAAATGAAAATATATGTGTTGTTAACCTAGATTCATTAGTTTCTCAAAAAATTTCCTACTTAAGTGTCTTTCATAAAAAATCTTCTCTCTATAATAAGATACTAGGACACTGTAACATTCACTCACTTGTAAATCTTACTAGAGAAGAACTATATATGGATCTATCAGAACTTAAGTTTCTAAATGATAATATCTGTAATCCTTGTCAAAAAAACATAAAATATCTTTAAAACCAAATAATGTAGTTTTATATTCTCAACCTCTTGAGTTGGATTAGATGTATTTTTTTGGACCTTCAAGAGTATCAAGTTTAAATGGGATGAACTATGTCTATGTTTTAGTATATGACTTCTCTAGGTATACGTGGATGTTCTTTTTAGCTCACAAGAGTGAAACCTACTCTTATTTCACCAAGTATTCTAGGTGAGTAGATAAATTCAGTGGACTTAGTATCGAAACCTTAAGAGGTGACCATGGCCCTGAGTTTGAAAATTTAGAATTTTAATCTTTTTTCTCATAGAATGGATTAATTCATAACTACTCTAATCCTAGGACACCCCAGAAGAATAAAGTTATAGAAATGATAAATATAACCATACAAGAAATATCTTGAAATATTCTTAATGAATATTATCTACTTGTTTATTTTTTGGTAGAAGCTATGAATATAGCTTGTTACATAATTAATATATTATTAATTATATTTATCCTTAAGAAAACTCATTATGAGTTGTGGAATAATAGGAAGACTAAGGTTATGTAATTTAATTTTATTATTTTCAAAGTCTAAATCCTTAATACAAAATATAATATTGAAAAAATTTCTTCCAAGAGTGAGGAAGGAATTTTCCTAGGTTATCCGAACTCTAACAATGCCAATAGTGTCTTCAATAAAAGAACCAAGTCTGTAGGAGAATATGTATATATCTAATTTGGTGAAATATATCCACATGAACCTAAGACTTACCTAGAAAATATTGATGATGATTTGTCAAATCTCAACCTGAATTCAAAACCCTTTGAATCTACTATTAAAAATGCAGGAAAATCTTCCTATTCTAGAAAATTTCAAGATTCTGATTATAGTGAACCTGAACTTATAAAATAACATGAAATAAATTGCCTACCTTTTTATAGACAAGTTAGAACCCTTAAGAACCATCCCTTAGATATTATAGTTGGAGAATTAGATATGGGAACATATACTAGAGCTTCTCTAAGAAACCAGGTTGAACATCAAGTATTTTTTTCACAACTTGAACATAAGAAAATCAATGATGCAATCAATAATTAATTTTGGGTGATAGATATGCAAAAGTAATTGAATTAGTTTGAAAGAAATAATGTTTTTAAGCTTGTTGATAGACCCAAAGACACCTTGACCATATAAATTAAATGGGTGTTTAGAAACAAAGTGGATGAATCAGGCACTATAGTAAGAAATAAGGCTAGATTAGTTTCACAAGGTTATAGTCAAGAAGAAGCAATTCACTATGAAGAAACATTTTCACCAATTTCCATACATGAATACATTAGAATACTGCTAGCTTATATAGCACATCTGGATTTTAAATTCTCTCAAATGGATGTCAAAAGTGTATTTCTAAATGGGTATATAGTAGAGGATGTTTTTGTTTAGCAACACCCCAGATTTAAAAATCCAGATTTTCCAAATCATGTTCTCAAACTTACATAATGTTATAATGGATTAAAACAAGCCCCAAGAGCATGGTATGATAGGTTCATCACTTTTAGTATTTATAAAGGTTTTACTAAATGGATTTCTGATCATAATCTTTTTATAAAAATAGTTTCCAAAGATGTTTTATTTGTCCAAATATATATTGATTATATTATTTTTGGATCATCTAAAAATTATTTATGTATTAATTTTTAAAAAATAATGTCAAATGAATTTGAAATGAGTTTAATGAGTGATCTCAACGTCTTTCTTGGATTTCAAATATTTCAAAAGAAGTAAGGTTTTTTTAAAATCAATTTAAATATACTAAATTTATTTTAAAACTTTTTAATATAGATAGAACTAAAATTAGTGATACTCTTATGAGTACCACCTGTAAATTATATCATTATGAAGATGTAAAATCAATGGATCAATCCAATTATAGAGGTTTCATTGGAATTATTATTTACTTGTCTATTAGTTGACCAGATATTATGTTTAGTGTGTGTATGTGTGCTCATTTTCAAGAAAACCCTAAAGAGTAACACCATCTTATTTTTAAAAGAATGTTCAAATTCCTCTTGTATACTACCAAATTAGGATTGTTCCATCATAGAGGAAAACCATTTGAATTATTTTGTTATTCTGATGATTACATTGGTGGTTTCATGTTAGATTTAAAAATCATCTCTTGAACATGTCACTTTTTGAGAAAGTCTCTAGTTTCATGGTGTTGTATAAAATCAAATTCTGTTGCATTATCTACTCTCAAAGCATAATACATTGATGATGGTAGTTTTTGTGCTCAAATTTTGTGGATGAAACACACATTACTAAATTATGGATATCATTATAGACATATCCCTATATACTGTGAAAATAAATGTGCTATTAACATTTATAAGAACCCAGATTCCAATTCAAGAACAACGAATATTGATATAAGTCATCACTTTTTAAGAGATCATAATAAAAAAGTTGAAATAACTATTGAATTCATTGGCGCTGAACATCATCTTGCTTACATTTTTACTAAGCCATTAAATTTTGAAAGGATAATTTACATCATACTTGAGTTGGGAATGATCATGTTTTGATGTATTAATGATGATGTATCACTAATGATGTCTCACTAATTTTTTTCTCACCAATGATGTCTCAGTGATAGGAATCACCGATAGGACTCACTGATAGAAATCACCAATGTTTTTCACCGATCTACTTTTTGATTTATCTATCTGGAAGTTAAAACATCATTGTTTTAATTATTTAATTTTATTTTAATCCTCATTAATTAATTAATTATTTTAAATACCTAAATGATAAAATTATGTTCGATCCAAAACTTTTTCTCACTCTCACACTCCTACATTCGGACTCTTACATTTGAACCTTTCTATCCCAAACTGATACCCTTCTCCCTTAAAATAAATACTTTGAGTCTTTCTAGTGGCTGAATTTAAATGTGCTTCTGAGAGATATGCTGATGATTCACATCCATCTAAGAAGAAAAGAGGTGAATCTTGTCAACCTAAACTGAAACATATCCATCCCAAACTCATTTGCCGAACTGTCACTCCATAGAAATAATTGGATGAAAAATTGTTACTTCCAAGTAAGTCTCTCTTATTCAATGTGTTGCAAACTCAAGGATGGCTGGAGTGGTTCTCCAAAAATGAAAAATCATTTTATCTATGACTAGTACACGAGTTCGTTCTGTGTGCGGAATTTCTTCTTGAAGGCTCAGTGACGTTTTGGATCAAGTCTATAATAATATAAAAAGTAATTATTTTTCATCCAAGGAGTGGGAATAATTATTGAAGGTACCCCAAGAGGGGGTGTTTGAATATCATAAGGGATGTGCACCTCCACCCAGTGATATATTAAATTTTTAGAAAGTGTTGGCTGAGTTTACTGGAAACGGAGACCATAGAAGGCCTTTAGAAATAGTGTTGAATGTTGAGTGCAAGTTGCTATTAAAATTTATCCATTATCAGTTATGTCCAAGGAAAGGGGACATTTCTTCCCAAAAGTATCAAGATTTTTATTCTCTTTATCTATTGAAGAAGAGATATATGGTTAAACTATGAAGATATTTGATGGAACATATAGGTGAAATGATAAACCCCTATTGCCAAGAAAAATTCATTGTTTTATCCTAGGTTCATTTATTCTATGCTGAAAGATAATGGTTTAGTGAATTTGGATGAAGAAAAAGTTATAGGATGTGATTGGTATTTTCTGAACAAAGATATCTGTAAGAGGATGAAAATAAATTGGAATCCCTAAAAGAAAATGTGGATTGAGTACAATGAAAAACATCATGCAGATTTCAATATTTTTGAGAACCCAACAAGTTCGAGGAACCTGATTGACCCGGGTCTAGGACCAGATGAAGATGGGTTGTATTTTGATGAGGAAGATGGGGCTGAAGATGATCAAGGATGAAAATAGCCTACTGATTAAATATGTTACCCATATATAGATAAATGTACAGAAGGGATGACCTATGGACCTACTGGTCCTCATAGGCCTCTACCCTCAAAGTAATCGCTTCTATATGAGGAGGAGGATGAGGAGACTGAAGTGTTAGAGTATGTTGAGTATGATAGAAGATTTGGTAGTAATGAGGAGTCAAATAGAGAATAATGAGAAAGTGGTAGTGAAGAAGAAGATGATGATGATGATGATAGAGATAAGGATGAAAATGAATAAGATGATGAGGAATCTAATAAAGAATAAGCAGAAGATGCATGTGATAGGGGAGAAGAAGGAAGTGATGAATTAGATAGTGGACCAAACCATTCTGGTGATGATCAATATCCTGGTGTAGAAATTGTGGATACATCTTTAGTGGAATAAGAACCAGATGCACAATCCCATGAAGCTCTTAAAGCACCTGTATTTGAAGAGAGAGCTATATATGTCCATTTTCAAAATAAATATGGTATTTAAGGAGATTTTTCAGTGGCTATGGCGCAAGAGCTACATATTTCCATTTTCACAGGCAGAAGATGTGTGTTTTGCATCTTCTCTATCCCGTATCACATTCATGTTGATGATATTATTTTTGGATCTTTTAAAATTTATTTATGTATTGATTTTTCAAAAATTAATGTAAAATGAATTTGAAATGAGTTTAATGGGTTATCTCAAATTCTTTCATGGATTTCAAATATTTCAAAAGAAGTAAGGTTTTTTAAAATCAATGTAAATATACTAAATTTATTATAAAACTTTTCAATATAGGTAGAACTAAAAGTAGTGATACTCTTTTGAGTACCACCTATAAATTGGATCCTGATGATGATGTAAATTCAATGGATCAAACCAATTATAGAGGATTCATTGGAAGCCTTATTTACATGACTATTAGCTGAAGTAATATTATCTTTAATGTGTTTATGTGTGCTCATTTTCAAGAAAACCCTAAATATTAACACCATCTTATTGTTAAAATAATTTTCAAATACCTCATGTATACTACCAAATTAGGATTGTTCTATCTTAATAGGCATAAATTTTAATTAGTTTGTTATTCTAATGATTACATTGGTGGTTTCAAGTTAGATATAAAAATCACCTCTGGAACATGTCACTTTTTGAGAAAGTCTCTTGTTTAATGGTGTAGTAAGAAATAGAATTTTGTTGCATTATCCACTCTTGAAGCATAATACATTGATGATGGAAGTTGTTGTGCTCAAATTTTTTGGATGAATCACACATTACTAGATTATGGATATCAATTTAAACATATCCCTATATACTGTGACAATACAAGTGTTATTAACAATTATAAGAACCCAGATTCTCATTCAAGAACAATGAATATTGATATAAGTCATCACTTTTTAAGAGATCATTATAAAAAAGGTGATATAACTATTGAAGTCATTGGCACTGAACATCATCTTGATAACATTATTACTAAACAATTAAATTTTTAAAGGATAATTTACATCATTCGTGAGTTGGTAATTTTCATGTTTTGATTTATCAATGATGATGTCTCACCAGTTTTTTTCGCACCGATGATGTCTCCCAAATATGACTCAACGATAGGACTCACTGATAGGAATCACCGATGTGTCTCACCGATCTACTTTTTTATTTCTCTATCTGGATGTTAAAACATAATTTTTTTAATTATTTAATTTTATTTTAATCCTCGTTAATTATTTTGTGATTTTAAATACCTAAATCATAAAATTATGTTCGATCCAAAACATTGGCTCACTCTCACACTCTTGCGTTCAGACTCTTACATTTGAACCTTTCTATCCCAAACTAATTCCATTCTCCCCCAAACCAAAAACATTGAGTCTCACCAATTTCTCAATTTAAATGTGCTTCTGAGAGATATGTGGATGATTAAAATCCATCTAAGAAGAAAAGAGGTGAATCTTGTCAACCTAAACTGAAACATATCTATCCCAAACTCATGAGCCAAACTATCACTCCATAGAAAGCATTGGATAAAAAATGGTTACATCTATGTAAGTCTCTCTTGTTCAATGTTTTGAAAACTAAAGGATAGATGGAGTGGTTCTCCAAAAACGAAGAATCATTTTATCTATGGATAGGGAACAAGTTCATTATATGTTCAGAATTTCTTCTTGAAGGCTCAGTGATATTTTGGATCATGTCTATAATAATGGAAGAAGTATTTATTTTTCATCCAAGGATTGGGAATAATGATTGAAGGTACCCAACGAGGGGTTGTTTTAATATCATAAGGGATGTGCACCTCAACCCAGTGATATATTCAATTTTGAGAAAGTTTTGGCTGAGTTTACTAGAAATGGAGACCATAGAAGGCATTTAGAAATAGTGTTGAATGGTGAGTGCATGTTGCTATTAAAATTTATCCTGCATCAGTTATGTCCAAGGAAAGGGGGAATTGCCTCCCCAAAGTATCAAGATGTTTATTCTCTTTATGTATTGAAGAAGGGATATAAGGTTAACCTGTGCATATATTTGATGGTTCATATAAGTGAAATGATAAAACCATATTTCCAAAAAAATTAATTGTTTTATCCTAGGTTTATTTATTCTATACTGAAAGATAATGGTCTAGTAAATTAGGGTGAAGAAATAGTTATAGGATGTGATAGGTATTGTTTGAAAAAAGATATCTGTAAGAGGATAAAATTAAATTGGAATACCTAGAAGAATATGTGGATTGAGGATAATGAAAAACTTCATGATGATTTCAATATTTTTGAGAACCCAACAAGGGCGAGGAACCTGATTGAACCTTGTCTAAGAGTAGATGATGATGGTGTGTATTTTTATGAGGAATATGGGGTTGAGGAAGATCAAGGATGAGAATATCCTATTGATGAAATAAGTTACCCTTATATAGATAACAGAACAAAAGGGATGGCCTATGGACCTGCTGGTCCTCATAGGCCTTTACCCTCAAAGGAATCGCTTCTAGATGAGGAGGATGATGAGGAGACTGAAGAGTTAGGGAATGTCGAGTATGATAGAAGATTTGGTAGTGATGAAGAGTCAAATAGAGAAGAATGAGAAAGTGGCAGTATGGAAGAAGAACATGATGATGTGGAATCTGATAAAGAAGGTGCAGAAGATACATGTGATAGGGGGGATGAAGGAAGTGATGAATTAGACAATGGATCAGACCATCGTGGTGATGATCAAGATCCTGGTGTAGAAATTTCTAACACAGATTTAGTGGAACAAGAACCAAATGTTCAATCCCTTGAAGCTCCTAAAGCACCTTTAGTTGATGAAAGAGCTAAATATGTCCATTTTCAGAATAAATTTGATGTTGAAGGAGATGTTTCAGTGGCTACGTGCAATCCCTTGCATCTTCTGCTTCTTCTTTATCTCTTAGCTGTACCTGAGCCTATTGAATATGTAATTAAGGATGATATAAATGATTTTAATGAAGAGTTATTTTATTTGGTCAGATCTACCTCGTCATATCAACTTGCCCCCATTTCAAGCCTTAGTAAAAGTGATGAAGCGATTCTCATAGAGAGGGTGGTTTCTTAGGTTCAACCTTTGTTAATCTCACTATTGGAAGAAATTGTAAAAAAATCAAAATATGTGTTAAGAATTGGTTGTTATGGTATCTTCCATTAATAGATTAACAATAGAATATAATGACTCTTTGTACATGGTTCTGAAATCTCTTTGAGATTCCAATTATGAGTCTTATAAGAATGACACTTCTTTATCCCCAACCCTTGATTTTAATCAATTGAAAATAGTTGTTCAAGATAGAATTCAAGCTTCTATAACCTCATATAATCCTATTATTCAGTCTCCTGATGTTGAGATGATTAGAACTATAATAAGGGAATATATTCAGACTATAATGGGAGGAACATACATAAAATTCCTAATAAAATTTTGACATAACATTGATAATATATATGAAATGGTAAGATTTTTTACAAAAGGGGCCAAGAATTATTAGGAATAGATAACCAAGAAAGTAGACTTCTCCTTTAGGAGGGTTTATTCAAATCATAAACTAGATAGTCATTTCAAGTATTTGGTTGAGAAATTGTGACTACCTCTGGTCATACAAGCCTTTAAAGATGATGTCAATAAGCTTAAGGACTTATCTTTTACCCTTCAGATGTGTATAGGGAATAATGAATATTTTGAAAAGGCTGTGGATTATGGTGGTCAGATCATCAACGACTTCATCAATTAGCTAAAACCTTACCCGCATCATCAGATCACTGCTATTGTTGCTCCAACAACTTCTCTTATTTGACCTGTCATTCACCCTTCTACTTCATCATCTACCGTGTTATCACCTTTGTCCATGATTTTTTATCAATCTCTAAGACAAATCAGAGCTATCAATCATCATGAGATTATAGGACGTCCTGCCTCTAATATCCCGAGACTTGCTCCTTCTGTTTTTCCCAGAGTTCATCTTCCATCCTTCAGTACCCTTTCTGTACCTCAAACCACGATGCCTTCACCTCCTACATGTACCTCCTCCTCTTCTTCTAAGAGAATGTATGTTATGGACTATTATTTAGAGCATAAGTGATTGGATGACTCTTTTATTGGGATCTATTGTTGTATTTTTGATACCACGTGTACTTTTTGACAAAGGAAATATATTCTTTGTTTTTATTTCATTATTTGATTCCTTTTTGATAATTCCAAAAGGGGGAGAATGTGTATGGCATGTTTATGTGTATATAATACGTCTTAGGGGAGAATAAGATTAAATGAGAGTGTATGATTAAAAAATATTATTAGATTAAAAGGAAATCTCACTGATTCATTTGTATAATATTTGTGTTCATCTTAAAATTTCTTCTCTTATGATCTATATATTATGTTAAGAAGACCTTAATTTGATAATCATAATTCAAATATTGGGGTATATAATTCCATGATTTGTGATCATCAAGAAGTGGGATATTATTTTCCTCCTCTATTTTTAATTCTCACAAATCATGCTTAATTATGTTTTATTAAGTTACATCTTGTTTAACCATGTTTATATTTAATATTAACATCTTTTTTTAGTGTTTGTATCATAACATAGGTTAAAAAAATTTGGGTAAGTATAAGTCATTAATAATTATAATTCATTGGCAATTATAAGTCACATATACCTAACATACTGACAGCTTGACCTACCAACAGAGTGATAGACTGATACTAATGATTTGAATAAAGTATAAGTTATCGATATCTGAGTTACTGATATAGTACTTACTAATAGAGTACCTACCGAAAGAGTAATTACTGATAGAGTACCTACTAACAGAGTACCAAAAGATAGAGTACCTACTAAAAGGTACCTAATGTTAGAGTACCTACCAACAGAGAACTTACTGATAGAGTACCTACTGACAGAGTGATCTATTGACAGACCGACCTACCGACAGTTTGAAACACCGTAAAATAGAGACACCGAGATTTTAGACACTAATATACTGACCTACCGACCCTAAGACACTGAAATTTATTACTTTTAATTTTGAATTAAAAATTACTTATAACAGTCATATTTATGAAACATAGCTGTACATATTATATTAATGAGCTTTTTTGTCTTTTTTAGAAAAAATTTAATGAATGTGAGAGACCAGTTGAGGTATGTTGTATTAGAGAACATGCTGTTGTCTGGTACACTGTATAAATAGAATATTCGGATCAATAAGAAAGAGGACGTATGCTGAAAAAATATACTATGATACTCATGCACCATAGAACAACACAAGATATTCCAGGTATTAAAAACAAAATGAGTGTTGTGAATCCTAATCAGAGAACTTCTACAACAACAATTGAATAGTGGAGAAGAACACTTTGAGAAAATCTCTAATTCACCGAGAATAGATTACATAAGGCTTCACAACCCTCTATTTTTCTCTCTATTCCATAAATTTGACACCATCTTTACTTGAATCTATCTTCAAGGAGTCTCAATGCTCTAGAGAGAAACACCTAGATCTTTCTAACACCCTTCTCAATATTTTAGCTCTACTTGTGTACATTATTTACAATACGAGCAATGTGTGTCTCTTAGTTATATAAACACACATTTTCCCTTATGAATAACTAGAAGATCCACTGATATCCTCACATACATATATTTTTACACCATACACTCCCACAAACAATAATGGAAGAGGTCTTTTCATGGATTGTTTGTAAGTTTCACTCCCACAAAACTATGGAAGATGTATCGTTGACCTGGAAAGAAATGTATGTGGTTTTGTACCCCGATATAGGGTGTGGATTAAGTTTATCTATATAAATTTCTTTATAGAAGGTGATCAACAAGTAGAGAGGACTAAGTCTTAGCTTGAGACTGAACCACTTATTTTAAAATCCGGATATCTTTTCAATGTTCTATTTTCACGGTTTTATTTAAATCAGAAAAATTTAATTCACTCTGATAGAAAATATTTGATAATGTTTATATAATAATTTGTTTTCGATGTTTGATTTCAAAATCTAATATAATAATCCATACTGTTTTAATTGATAACTAATCACTCTTTGATAATTCATTCAAAAGATAAAAACTTTTATAAATCTAATACTTTTTTTAACTAGGAAATATTTGATTTTTAATTGGTGGATTTTTAAAATATCTTTTTAGATAGAAATTTTTATAGGAACTAAATTAACCCCCCTTTTTAGTGTCCCACTATAAACAATATTATATAACCATTTACATTTATTTTAATGGATAACATCTTTACCATTTCAGTTATAGTACATAGTTTGAAATAAGATCATGAAAAAAATAGATAAAGGTATATTTCTCAAAAAATATGAAACATATATATAGTTATAGAGGAATATTTAGAATATGTGGTTAATAATATAAATATATTCCTATTTTAAATGAAAACATGAGTTTTTTTATTTTAACACATTTTTATGAGTTATAAATTATATCTTGAAACATACCCCAAGATAAATTTCATTAGTGAGGGATTGTTATAATTATGGGGATATAATTTAATTAATGGTGGATGTAATGACCAAATATTTTAGATTATATTACTTCATAAATAAATAAATAATTAATATTTTTCTTCACATGGAGCACCAAACAAAAAGGAATCATGATACATATTAATATGTTAAAATTATATGATCTAAATATAACTATTATATTGTAGCGAATTATTTGGTGGGTATAAATAGTGTCTATCTCATTATTAAATATATATAAAAATAAAAATAGTGTTAAATTTTAGAAGTAATATAGAAATGAATTTCAATTAGTATATCTAAAAACCCAATAAAATTATTTTATAAATAATTTTTTTTGTAAAATATATTTTTATATACAATGTGTTATTAATATTAGTAAAAAATTTGTGTTATAGTTAATTGATGATAAATATATTTTTTTAATAATAATTTTCTTTAAATAATAATTTAATTATAAATTGATTGGAAATAAGATTCTGAATAGTAAATATTCAAAAAATATTGTTTCTTATCAATAAGTTTGTCATTATATATTATGGTTCCACTTAGAAGATAATTTAAAAAAAATTTATATTCATCATTTCAAAACAAAATTACTCAATATATAGATTCAACATGTCGGTGTTGTCTTATGATAAAATTTTTAGATTTTTTTGAAAGGTCTTACTTTTATATTAATAATACAAAATATTGTTATTCCAAATACCAAGACATTTATTACATCATTAGAATATAAAAATGAAGTTAAAATATATGAACCATTTTTAATAATAAAATAAATATTTAATAAGTAAAATTCAAAATTAAAAATATTGATGTAATTATAGAAAACATATTCTTTACATTTTGGATCTAATGTAAAATTTTCATCCAGTAATATCTGTTTTTTGTATTATCATTTAATTATATATTCATGAGGTTTATTTTTGTTTTTAGATTTATTTAAATAAAAAACTCTAATTTTTTCTTAATATAATAATTAATGTTATTAAAATAATCTGCATTGATAATTTTATCCTAGAAATACTTTTATGCCTAAAATACACTTTTTCTTCAAAACAATTTATTTTATGTACAGTAATATTATAGTTATTTTTTCACGCCCTTGATAATTTTATGTGATTAAATTATTTTCATACTTGGAATAAAAAATTTCAAATTAGGTAATATGGTAAATTTAATTTTTCTCTTTAAGATAAAATACTGAGCTTAAAACATGAGTTGTTGTGGTAAATTTAAATCATGGTAAAAGTTATGTTTATAGAGAAAAGTCCAAAAATACATAAAAATATTTCTAAAAATGTAGGGTGATGGATTTTATTAACCAATTTAAATTACCTATATATTATTTTCCACATTGGGAGACATTTTAAATAAATATTTCACCTATTATTACCAAAATTTCACTCCTTAGATTATAAAAAACACTTTCACCACCCAATATTTCTGCACACATTAATCTAATTAGATCCACAAAAATATCTCCTTATCCCTCACTAGGACTCATACTCATGTCCTAAATATTTTTTTATCATAAAAATACTACCTCAAAAATCTTTATTCCAAATTTTAATAGATTTATTCCCACACATAAGGTAAAAATTTCTAAATCCTACCTATAAATTCTATTTGTTTAAGTATTATTCTTATACAGATAAATCTATTTTAAAATAAAAAAATTATAAAATTACGACAATTATTATAATTTGTTATTGTTATTATATTTATGTAACAAAAATTATTTTCCCTTCATCCTTAGAAAAAATAGAACGTCGTTCGTGTATTTGAGTAGAATACTACCACTAGAGAGTAATATATTTCATTTTTCATACCTATATTTCATGGATAAAAAAGGGATATTTAATGAATATAACTTATATTTATAAAATAATTATATATTTAAAAATGTAAATAAATTCCTTAATTATTTCCATTCTATCAAAAACTAAAATATTTTTTAGGTGTACATTCAGACTATGTCATCCATAAAGCGATGTGTTCAATTTTTCAGCACCATCCTAAATATATGGTTCTAAAAATTATTTTATAAATTATTAAGAAATTAATGAGTACTAGATGCCATTATTGTGATTATTAATGTATTACTCAAAAAATTAATAATCATTATAATGTTGTCCATTGATATATCTAAATTACCCAAAACACTCTATTCATGAATTCTGTTCTCAAAAACCATACCCATAGTTTCCATCAAAGGAATATAAGGATCCATAAATATTAAAAAGTGATTTTCCTATATCTTATAATCATGGAATAAGGAACTTGGAATTAAATCATGTGGTTTGACATCTTTATTATAATACATATGTGTATCAATCAAAATTGCTAACATTTGAAAATAAAAATAAAAATTAATTAGATAATGAATGCACAATGAAAGATTATAATTAAATAAAAAAATTAATCGATATAAATAATTTTTTGAATTGGGTTATTAAGATGGTTATTTTTATGATATTTTTGGTTAATCAACATTCATTGGAGTGAAGAGTTATGGTAAGGGTTTTCTCTTATCAATTTTCATTCTTTGAGAGATATGGCACATTCACCACTATATTTATTTTGTGGTGTGCTTATATAGACAAATGAATGATTGTTTTGTTAGAATTAATGAAAAAAGTGGATTTATAAATATATAACATGTTATTTAATTAGGGGGATTTTTATTCAAAGGATAGTAAGTCTATAATGGTTTTTGTTAAAACAATTTCCATTAAATATGTTAGAATTATTCTTCTTGAAAATTATCATATATGGCCTATAAAACATACCATGTTGTTGAATTATAATGTATTATATCTAATTTTTTTGGGATTTATAATTATTACTCATTACAAACTGTTTTAAATTTTTACCTAGATTTTTCATCACTGATAAACATATTTGTTCATAAGAATGTGAAAAAATTAATAATAATTCTCATCCTCATAAATATTAGTGTCTATTTTACATCCATATTATTTTATTATAAAAAACTAATCACCTCCAAATTTTGATACCCGAATACTTATTATATAATGTGATTTAATTATTTTTCTTTAACTAATTCTCAAAAAATTGTTTAATATCCTTTTTAAAAAGGGGTATTTCAGTAATGTTATTTTCAAAATGACAAAACATATAACCCTCTCAAGTTCATATTTTTGACCCCTACTTTACATTTACTATTATATGGAATTATATATTTTTCCAGGATAAATTATATTTATTTCATTTAAAGTAGTATTTTAAAAAAAAATTCATGTAAATTTCTGGACAAATATTTTCTAAAATAGACCTATAGCTTTTTATTTTTAAAATAATGTTCACAATGTTTAATGAAATATTTTTTCATGATTTTATTTTTATTTTCATAGTTACCAACAAAAAATATATATTAAATGATGTTATGTTTCTTGAATCACCCTCTTCATTCAATTTTGAAATACACCTTTTTGGTGATTGAATTTTTGTGTATCACCTAATCTAAATCTTAAGGTCATTTCATGAAATAACATTATGAAATACAATGAAACCAATTTTTATCGCATGAGTTATTTATGAATTGAAAAATGATTTATTTCTTTTGGAACACACATTTATGGATTATTATATAATGTTTTGGGCATTTCAAATCTCTATGATGTTTTGGTATTGTAATTCCCACAAGACTATTTTATTCCATTAAATCCATTTAGTGCATTGGACATATTTTTATATTTCATGATAAATTGTTTAGATTCATGTGAATTTTTCATTGTTCATAACCCAAGGAGTTGGGATAATGTTATTATTAATACATAAGGCGTGTACATTTTGTTTTATTCAAAACACGAGGAGATAAAATATTGTTTTTTCATATTATAAGGCATTGGAATTATATTTTATTCACAATATATGTTATGAGATTTTTTTGTCAAAAACTAGATGTGTGGACATTGTTTTGGTTCAAAACATTAATTTATACAATGTACGGGTTAATTAGAAACATTATTATTAAGAATAATTTGAATTTATTATAACTTTATGATTTTTTATTCTTATAATTATAAACTATTTTTAGATTTCATAATAAATTACGAACCAGTATTCTTGAATATTTTATCATGATTTCTACAATATAATGCCATACTATATATCTGATCATTTCAGTTTATATGAACATATATTTTGAAATTTTGTTAACTCTTATTTTTTCATGTTCATTTTAATTAGATATTTTTCTCATGTTTAGGTTTCTCAAATTCTTAGGATTTAACCCTTTTGGTAAATCATTGAAATGATTTCCTTTTATAAGATCTAAAGATCACCCATTTCATATGTTTTTGATTACCTAGGTCAAGAATATGATTATAACATATTTGATGTCTATAGGTAATTTTTGTGTGGTGAGATTATGGTTAATTATTCTCACATCTTCTAAAATATATATTTTAGATAATATACAAAAACAGTAATCCTAAGAAACAATATGATTAACAAGTCTCTCCTCATTATCAATTACATTTCCTATATTATCCAATTTCTATCATCCCAATGGGGGTTATCCTTTCTTCTCCCAGCCTCCTCTTCCCTCCCATTTGAAGATATAAAAGAATTACTTCAAGGTTTTTGAGAGAGTATTCATGGAAATCTTCTCCTCCCTTATCCTTCTTATTTCTTCCATTTTCTGTTGTCTTCCTATAATTCCTTGGTCCCATGGATCTATGGTTCATGTTTCCCTTTGTTTATATTGTTGGACTTGTCTTCTTGGGGGTTCTCTTGGATTTTATTTCGTCTTGTAACTTTTCTGGTGTGTTTTTGGGTTGGTGTTGTTAAAGCACTCCGGATTTGAGGTAGATCTTCCTGTTCACTTTCCAATTAAATGTAAGAATCATTGGTTTCTTTCTTTTATAACCTTCTTTTTATATTAGATACAAATGTGTGATATTTGTGAATAATTATTTTTTGTGGATGAGGTGGTTGTCATAATTTGTTTAAGTATATGGCCTTGTTTTGTTATGTGATGCACACCAAGTGTTTGAAAAATTTTCCGACTTGATTTTTCAAGAGGAATGTGATTTTTAAAAAATGGTTTGGAATTGGTAATATATTTTTGACATCTAAAAGGATTGATTGGATTTATAAAATAGACTTCTAAATGTTTTGGACTTGAAAGAGGTGTGTGTTTGGTTCATTTAAAATGGTTTAACATGTGATGATGATGCGTGACCTATTTTAGATTATGATGAAAGTGGATTTGGTTTCAAAATGTGCTGTGAGTGTTAAATTGGAATTTTCTAAATGGGTTTAAAATTAAAAATATTGTTCTTTAACCTTTTTTCAAGGGTGGATTTTCTTATATGGGAAAAGGTGGTTTTTATTAAGGGTGATTGAGTCCCCTTTGGAATTTTTGTGAAAATGATTCATCTTGAAAACTCTCCTTGAATAATTTTTTAACCATGGTTATGTTTTATGTTTTGGGAGGACCACAGTGAGAGGATCCCTTGTTTTTATATTTTTTTGTATGGAAATAGGTTGTTCCTTAGTGTGGGTTTGGGTGATTTTTTGTATGAGTTACATATGTGTGATATATGTGCATATAATTGGATTCTCAGTTGGGATTGTGGCACACCCCCACTTTACTCTAGACATGGGAACCTGGCATAGATAGATTATTTTAATTGAATGGTTTCTTCACTATCTTAAGATTTCGCTCTGGCTAGTGGCACATAGTAGCGAATTGGTTTGTTTTTTGTTTCTATGGAAGGGTTCCCCTATGTTAAACCAAGTCGAGTGTGATTGATTGTGTGGTAGAAATCTAATGTCATCGATTGAGGCATTCATTAGTGATTATTAAAGGTTTATAGTATGATATAGATTATTCCACTAATATCCCAGGTTCTCTTATATCTTTTGGATTTTATATTTCTGTAGTAGATGATTTGGATGTTTCTTGGTTGGTTACTCTTATGTACTTATTTTCCATTTACCATATTATATGATCATATTCATTACTCTATTATATGGTGTACTTATTTTGAAAAGTGATGAATTTTTTTTAAAAGGATTATAGAAAATGATTCAATTTTTTTCACTCACTTTCCCCTTTTTGACTGAAAACATTATCTTGTCCCTTATAATTCTAATTCATCCTTCTTGGAAAGTAATATGAATTTAAAAAGAAAAAGGGAAATGGAACACGTTAGTTTCAAAATAGAATGGGTGTGTGAAAAGTAAAGTTTTATATATTATATTTCAAACCTAAAGTTGATGATTCATTTATTTAAAAGTAAGGGCATTGGGAATAGTTTTATTCGGGAACACCTACCGATATATAATAATCACATCTATATTTCTTTCTTGTTTTAATCTTGTTCTATAGGTTCCATCATGGTTTCGATCACCATGGGAGATGGTTGGTTTCTTCATCAGAGAGTGACCCTCATGGACAAATGGAGATATTGTGGTTTCCAAGATTAGTTTTTTTATTTTTTAGTTTTTTTTGTATTTTCAGTGTTGTAAAAATGATTTCATGTTTTGAAAATTTATTTAATTTGGTATTATATATTGTTTTCTAATTTTTCATTTATTTATATTGGGAGAAATCATTCCCTTTGGTTACTCTCTTGATTCCCAGACACAACTTTTTATCCCAGGAGGATCAAGAACACCTCAAAGGCCTTATCGGGGATCGTCTTGTGTGACTGGTTCGGGTTTGAACCGGTTTGGTTCGTGATAATCACCTATAATCACCCTTCATTTTTCTTCTTGATAAAAAAATCCCCTCTAGTGAATAATGTCACATGAACATCATTAATCAATAATTTCATCTTAAATAACTAAAAAAATCACGAGAAAGTAGTAACAAAAATTTAATTATGTCAAAACATTTATATCATAGTTTACTCTATCAATTTTAAATTATTAAACTTGTAAGAATTATGAAATAAATGAAAAAATAGGGATTTAACTGGATAAACATTATAAAACTTAGGGATGAGTATGAATGTGTTTCCTTAGAAGAAAATAAATTAAACCATAAAATAATTCCTTTATTCTCAATTAATGGTAGTTATACTTCACTTAAGTGTAGTGAAATTAATAATAACAAGAATTTTTCCTTCTTTGAATGATATCTAGATTGCAACATTTAATGGTGTCCATGTCACATGCCAATATGTCAACAAACATTTCAAAGGCCTGGCATTAATTTTCTGAATGAATCTTATTGGATATTGATTTCCATTTTCACATATATAAATTCTAATATACATTTATTATCATGAGATATATATTTTGTAAAAATAAAATTAGGTAATATTAACTCTAAACATGCATTTATAATATCAAAATTCTATTTTTAGATTAAAATATTGAAATTCCCAAAACAATCCATGAAAAAAAAGATAAATTTGAATTTTATTATTTGAATATAAAGTGATATGTCATATGCCTAAAAAGAAATAATAAGAAAATTTTGAAAATTATTAACTTTACCTCACTCTATAAAATTGATGTCTTGGTAAAATTTGGAAATAGTCATCCATAAAAATTCTCTAAATTAAATGTTTATAGTCATGTTTTATGAAAAATTCAAGTCATCATCCTTTACCTTTTATCTATTTAACTATTATAATTATTTATTCAAATTTATTTTAATTTATTGCTACACCAATGAAAACCTTGAACCTTTATAGAAAAACATTTCATTAAAATTCTCATGTAGGTTTAAATATTTTTTTAATTCTTAGAAAACCCACCACATTTTTATAGTATTTATAGAAATATCATTATACCATCCACATAAGAAAAATTTATAACAAAAACGGTATTTTGATCATATATATTATAGTGTAAAAAGGGCTATATTCAATATCTAGGAAATTAGGGATAGAAAGATGGGTTTTTCTACCATTATGTTGAATGAGTTTATAAAGAGTTGAAATATCATTGTGAAAAAATCCATCTATACAATCCTTCATTAGAAACTAACCCTATTATCCTATTTTATTTATTGAAATTTATTCCTTTTATATTATCATTCATGTTTTCATTTATTATTTCCAAAAAATGATTCATGTTTTTAGTGTCAATGGTACAATCATAATTCATTCCCTTGATGTGAAAACATTTTTACACCCCTTACTCAAGTAAATAAAAATGAAATTATTTCATTTATTTGATTCTTACTCAATACCATGAGATTACATAACCTACTATATACATATTTTTGAAAATCTTATTGAATTATTCTATATGAAAAGATGGGTTGGGATTCAATTTATAATATGTCTCCTGAAAATTCTAATCAATTCTTCTATATAATTAATGAAGGACAAATTTATGGTGTGTGAAAATAAATAATTGAAAGGTCTCATTCTATTAAAATTTTCTTTAATATATTAACAACCATAATGAAATAATGTTATGTATATTATAGAAGAATATAACAGATTGATTAGTATGTATCATTTTTACTCAATAAAATTATTACCTGAGAGAATATGACATAAAGATTGAGGATCCTTGTAGTTAATTCCCTCTATATTAGATAGTGTTTATGATTATTAATATAAAAATTAATATTATTTAACTTTATAGTATAAATTAGTACTAAAAAAGGGTCATCATAGTTATAAGAATTTTAAGCTAAAAAATTTGTAAATTTCCACCTGTAAACATTGACATTAGTTGGGATGGATATAAAATTTAGTTCATTGTGTAAAAACATTAAATAAACCAAAAAAAAGTAAAAATTATAAAATTATAGAAAAAAACAATTCTAATAGTTGTTATTACATAAACCTTTTCTTGTGATGTGAAATTTGATTAATTAAAAAGGGTTATATATATTTATTTTTAATAGAAATATTGGATAATGAATAAAATAAAAGGGAAATATGTAATTTGAATAAATCAAATGCACTAATCATATTATAATAGAACATACTATGTTGGAGGAACCCATGAACTCTATCTAAGAAAAACTAACCTAAATCAATTCATTATGAATTTGAAATTATTCACTAGATCACTCTTCCATAAAATAATAAATAAAATCCCTGGTAATACTAAAAAGGGACTTAACGATTATAATTTTTTTTAGAAGGATACTATATCAAACCTTAAATATAGAAACATTATATTGGTCCTTTAAATCACCATTTTGGATAATCTCATCATGAAAGGTTTTTTATTTTTACTTATAAATCTATGAAATTTCATAATAATTATCCCTCTTGTCTTATAATTGATGTAAATACAATTTTCTTTCTTTCCATGCACAAAAAAACCATGTCACTATTTTTGGATTCCCTATATAACATATAATCTAACTCAAAATATTGGTGAGTGGATATCCCATAATCCTCTGTATTAAAATTTTAATATATTTTATATATTTTAATAGTGTATAATATTATCTACACTTGATACATTTCATATATGGGTTCATAATATTTCTAGAATATGGTTAGTTGATATATTTTATACTTCAGTCATTATATTTTCTTGAGAATGATAATTTATGGAAACTTGATGGTAGAATCTTTACTTATATAACATTGAATAAAAAATTAGATTATGTAAGGGGGTTCCATGGTCAGTCCAAAAAAATCTAGATAGTATAAATAATCTAAAAAAGTTTCTCCTCACAAAATTTACAACTACACAGGCACCATCAATTCTAGTTGAAATGGATTCTGGCCAATTAAGAAATTAAACCATTAATTAAATAGCATATAAATTTATAACATTTTTGAATAATAGTGGATATTGTTGAATATTTTTCCTTTTAATAACGATTCCTTGAAACTAATGGGTTTCATAAGCTTTACCAAGATAAAATATATTTTTTTTAAAGGTGTGATAGATAAACGAAAAAATAATAAATTTTATAGCATTACATTATTGGATAATTTTTCCACCACAAATCATTGTATAAAAAATTCATAATTGATTCAATTTTATAAATAGTCATATATTTCCTAATGCTTTTATTATTGTTGATGTAGGTAAACCACATATTTATTGTATAAATTCATTATCTTATCATGATTACAAATGTTTTGAAACCCATTAACATATTTTATTAGTTTCCAAATAGATTATCATTTCATAAAACCATGATCTTTTTTTTCAAAAATAATATAACACAACCTCGTTGAAGGTCTGTATAATAGGTGACCAATTTGATAATTTATTTCTTGGAAAATGATGTAATATTCTTAAATGGATAGAAAATATGTTCTAACTTCCTCATTTATCCCTAATTTAAACATAAAATACCTATATTAGGAAAGAACATTTAATAAATTTATTGTTTTCTTTATGTTTCCTCACAATATATCTGATGAGAGGGCTGTAAGTCAAGGCCACTATTTTTGAACCTATACAGCAATGGATTAATTATTTATCTCAATGAAAATGTCTTATATTTCTCTCTCAGTGGTTATATAATTATATTGGTAATAATCTATAGTTTTATATTCATAAACTATAGAATGATAACACTAACAAACTCTCGAACTTAAAAAATAACTATGGGAAAAAACTGAATCATTATTCATCAAATCAGAGTATAAATCCCATTAAGGTGGTCGAATTGTTATGGGTGACATAAGTGTTTTTTCAACCAATTATAGCTTCCTTAATTGTATCCCCAGACAAAAATATTAGTTTAATAAGGAAATAATTTCTAACATAGGTTGGTTAGTGAGGAAATAATGGATAAATAATTTATAAAATCTTTAATGTCTATGGAAAATTATCACAACTTTACTTGGGAACATTATTTAGGAAATAATGTATACCATAGAGTTTTTAACATGAATACCTTATCTAGACCTCAAATTTACTTAATGAATACCTATATCAACAATAAATATACACTTTTAATTGTTTGAAATAATTTTTTTTTCAATACATGTTCTAAGAAAATCTCCAATACTATAAGAAAATTTCTTAAAGGATGTCCCATAGAGTTTAATGCAAACCATAACATCTTAGATAAAATTTTCAAAAAAATAATCAAATATACACATAACACACCTTTGGAAGGCTTATAACAATTTCAATATTCCAAATGGAATTATCCTATATGAAGTATTACCAAATCAATAGGAAAGCTGGACATTTTATAGTCTGTCAATTATATTAGAATTTGATAATATCCCAAAAATACATCCAATAAATATGAGTTTTTTTGTACAATAAGTATTTATATGATATAGTTAATGAGTAGATGAGAATAATGGTCTTTCCTACAAAAAATTTTGATCTTACCATAGTCCACACACACCCCCCATTTATTAAGAACTCTAGCAAAAACAAACTCATTATAACTATTTTAAATCATTATAAAAGAAAAATATTAGGGAGTATTTATATTTTACTAACCCACTGATTGTTTTATATTTTAATGTTAATTATAAACGATAAAAAATTAGTGAATTACTTTTCAAAAACTTTTATAATGTTAGGATTCATCCTTCTACACACTAGTTAATATGATTAACACTTTCTTATAAAAGGAGTCAATACATATTAATTGATGGAATTTTCCCAATAAGGTCACCTAATGCCTAGCCTAGTTCCTTTTCCTCTTCAAAGTTATTTTTGAAAAATAATTCTCCTACTATTAATATTATCTCATATAATATTTAATGTGAAACATATCATTATTTTCTATGCAACTATATATAATGTTATGTGGAAAAGGATTCATATCTATAGTTGGTGAGTTTTCCACACTTATTCAAATTAGTTTTATTAGATCAATAAAATTATATTCTTATCATATAATACTCTTATCACAGGTTCATATATTTAAAAAAATAGAAAAAATATAAATTTTTATATTCTTGTAATTAATTTTTACATTCTACATGATTTATATGTTCAATAAATTAGATAGTTGGTGATTGAAGTGCATAATTTTTATATATATAAAATAATATAATTGAGGAATCACATGGATAATTTTATATAAATAAATCAATATCATAATAAATAACATCATATTCTAGAAAATGATATTTATCATTATGAAAAGAGTCTTTTTTAATATCCTTTGATGGTTCTTTACTACTTGAAAATGCATAAAATAAAATAGTGGGGAACTGTTCAGTCATGTTGACTTGGTGAGAGGAATGACCCTCCACAAGATATACCCTATATTAAAACATGATAATGTTAATAGTATTGAATTCAAATTCTTAGTGTATTCGGTCATTATATACATTAATAATTTCATTAGTTATTTTCAAACATGGTCTACAGAATATTAATGGTTCACGTGTATTAAATCTACGATCATACATGGATAAATTGTAGAAGTATACAAAATATAAATGATCTTTTACTATGACAAGTTTATCCTCAATAACTCTATCATGTTTATTGGTTCTTATATTTTACAAAAATATCAAAATTACATATAGATTGACTTTTCCCAACAAAATTATAAGGTAAATCATTTTAGGAATCACATTTATTGAGGATTTAAATTCTAACATTTTCTCACAAAAATGGATCTCCCCTATTATTGATGGAACTATAAAATTTATACTCTTTATGAACATGATAATAAGATCATATTGTATCAAATAATATATATTCCTTATATGTTTTAATCATTATTCACCCTTCTATTTACTTTTATATCTGTATATTTCCTTAAAAATGATAAATTCAATTTTTTAACTACATATAGTTAATGTATATTGACTTTTAGCTTCTGAAAATTATCTTATATAAAATAATATATTTATCATTCAATTAATTTCATCATAAGGGGACCACTTTAGGGATATTATAATGGTGTATTTTGTATTTTGGAGTCATTATCAAAAACATTTATATTATTATAAGGCCTCATTTATTTCATAATGTATTTGTTGTTTTCTCATTATGCACAAAATATTTTGATATATGTTCCCCTCTCACTATGGACTCAATAAGTACAATAGGATAAATAGGTTAAACTAGTGTTATATTATCATTGAAAAGTTCTTGATCATAAATTATAGGTCTGAGACTGATATAACAGGTTCTAGATCATGTATTAGAGGTTATGAGTTGTTTTTTAGTTCCACTTATAATATTCATTGAAATTATATATTTTTTTTCATTTTTTAATAATATCATTCTATGATGGTAAATTATCACTTCCTTAATACTTAAGGTTCCTAATATCTATTTCTATTTGTCCTATTTATGTTACAATAGTTTATAAAAAAATATATTTTTATCAACCTCTTCAAAGATATATTTAGATAATATAATTGATGAAAGGACATGAAATACTATTTGGTTGAGCATTATCTTTTACATTTTAATTTATATTAAATTGGTTCTTTGTTACATTTCAAAAATATAACATACTATTTATGCTATCTGAACCTAGTTTTTTTTTATAATTTTACCCTCGGTTATAAATATGTACGAATTAAAATGGTATGAGTTTTTCATTATATTTGAATAGCATAATAGGAATAATTAATTTCATTCATCCATTCAATATTATAGATGGGGTGTAATAACCAATGATTTTAAAAGGATAACTATGTTTGATAGCATATATGACATAGAACATTGAGCCTTAACAAACCATGAATTATTACTATTTAAATATGATCGTTATAACATTGCCATGAAATTGGAGGTTATAAAAATGGATTATACTTTTTACAAAATATATTTAAATATCCGAATGAAAATTAATTTATGGATAAATTATTTGAAAATAATCATGCTATTTTTAATGATGATATGTTATTCTTAAAACGTTTTTTTTCATAAATAAATTTTATTGATATTTGTAGAAAAAAAATTAAATAGTTTGTGGAACTTTTATAAAATTTATTTTATAAAATTAAATCCATTTTTTAATTCATCCTATCAAAAATTACATAGTGTGGGATTTTGGGATGTTTCTGAAATAAATTTCTTTTCCGTGAATAGTGAAAATTGTGGATTTCTCAAGTACAATCATTAATTTCCTATAAATAAAGTAATTTAAATTCCAACTATATTTTATTGATTTTAAAATAAAGATAGATATGAATAATTTTATTGATAATAATCAAACTAATTTCATTTTAATTATAAATTTAATGAATTTTTATAAGTTTATTTTTATGTTTAAAAGCACATTTTTCTTAAAATTATTGTTATTTGCAAAAAGATTATCTATTTTAATTAATTTAAATTACTCATAATAGGGAATTATAAAACTATTTTTTTCTGATTATATATCTATTTATATTAATTTAAATTCATGAAATATTGATTTTTAGACATTGAGTTAATATAAGATTGTCTATTTCATGAAATATTCATTATTTCTAAAAACATATTTTTGGTCGTGGTTATTCGGTATAATATTACATTAAATTAAGCCACTTATTTATTTTAATCATGTTAAATGGATTCAATATTTGGAATAATGGGGTTCAAATTTTGTAAATAGGCCCCTCTTATTTTTGGTTGTTATGAATAGAGATAGATATAAATTTTTTTATCATTGTAATGTTAAAATATGTTAATTAAGGATACAAATAATTGGATAAGAACTAAAAACTAACCCTAAAACAATATATTGTTTTATAATATGTTTTAATTTCTTTTATAATTATTCAATATTATAATATATGACCTTTTCTTGGAATACGAACATGATTGTGACCTATATATTACTTTATGAAATGAAAATAAAAAATATCACATCTTTATTTTAATAACTTGGATATTTTGTGATAGGGATAAAAATTACCAATTTTCAATACTTAATATTAATTTTAAATATAAATAATTTTTTATCATGAAATTTTATTCATAATTTTTAGTAATGAAATAATTTCATTAAAAGTTTACAGAAATCTAACACTGTGATAATTTAATTAAAATGAAATTATGATAAATGATTTTAACAATATTAAATATATTATAATTTTTATGAAATATTATATTACAAAAATTTTGTAGATAAATATAATATTTTGGGGATGTATTAAATGTTCATATTCATATTCCATATTTTTATTGATGTTTTAATGTCAAATTGAATTATTAGTGTCAAATTTGACAATATTGGTGTTTTATAATAAATAATGTTTTGTTAAATATCTAAAATTCTTAAAAATATATAAATATGGAAAATATATTTGTATGTGTATAAATTTATACAAGGTTCTGTATTTATAATTAATTTTTTCATTTATTTGTACGTACATAATGCTTTAAGATTGATATAATTCTCACCATGATTACGGTTAAAATTGGGATTCAAGTGTTACAAGAACATTCATTAAAATTTACTTTCTATAGAAATATTATTCTTATTTTATAAATAATATTTAATATTTATAATAATTGTGTTCAAATTATATAATAAGTAATATTTTTTTAATATTAAAGGATAAATTACCTAGTTAAAAACCATAGTTACCATGGTAAAAACTAAAATGGTAAAAGTCAGTAACCTTAGAGGTTAAGGGAATAAAATGTTTAAAAATGTTTCTATTTAGTTTATGATGGTGTGTATTGAAATTATATTCCTTAAAGTTCATGATTTCTAAATTTCTGAAACACTTAGATTGTGTGTAACGTCCCATTATCGAATAGTTTTGGGTATTTACAAAAATTTCACTCCTTCCCACTTATAAAAAGGAATATCTTATTTTCTCTTATTAACATTTAAAAAGAATTATGGTTCATAAAATACCATAAAAAATCTCTTTCTCACTCACCTTCCCATTTCATAAAGGCCTTGTATATATTATAAAACCCTCTGTGTAAGGATTTTGGTGTAAACAAAAAGAGGTTGTCTGAATAAGAGGTATTGTTATTAAACAATCATTTTGTTTTATTTGTTCTTCCACAACCTTCAAACCATATTCAACCATGATGAGAGAATATAATCAATATATAACACATATGAATAAGTTATTATGTTCATTCCATAAATTAAATCCCTCTCTACATTCATAAAATGTAAAACGAAACTATCATTCATGTGTAAAGAAAATTACCACCTCCTGAACCGATGTAATTCATTATCCATCGTCACCTATATTGGAAGATTATGATTATGGATTTAATTTTATATGTTATATTTATGACATATTCATAATTATATAAATTTATTAAATCATATATTGTTTTACCATTCCATTAACTAAAATATGATAACATCATTCATGTGTATATATGGAATAACACCTCAAAAAAGTTATGTGATTCATTTTTCATAATTTCATCACATGAATGTTATATAAAAATATATTTAAAGAAATAAAAATGTATTTATAATATAATGATCATTATTTAATGGTAAAAACATACCTTTTTTCTAAAACTTTCATTGAAAAATGGATATGCTACGCTGGTGTACGTAAGACCTACCATCTCAAAGATTGAAACATAGTTCATTTTTTCCTAAAACACATTCATGGTTGGTATTAAGATTATAACTGATGTATAAAAATGAAAATTATTTCAATATAATAGTTTTTTAGATGATATAATAATAAATTAACTGACTATAGTCAACCTACCAGATTTATTTTCGACATATAAACCGAATATCGTAAAAGGTATGACTTAAAAACTGTTTATTATGTAAATAAATATAATGATGTAATAAATATAATAGAAAAAATAATATACTCAGAAAAGTTTCATAATAAAGTCCATAATTAGTATTGTTTTATTATTTAGGATGAAAAATTATTTATGTGAAAAGTCAATCTTGACGTAAGGGATTTCATCTCAATTTTCATTTATTGAGGAATATTTTTATGTTTTGAACAAAATTTAATTTATATGGTATATATTCTTCTAATCATAAATTCTACACCATAAATAATTCATACACCAATTTATTTTAAGTTATAAATCATTTTAATTCATCCAAGGTGTTTTGATTCGAATGTTACCAAAGCGTTAGGGGCTTTATGGTACAATATCCATTATTTTCAAGATTTATTGTGTTCAAGGATGCTTTGAGAGAAATCGTAAATAATTATTTTCTTTAATAAAATCTGTTTTATTCTACTATATTCTTGAATTTTCTTTACATTTTGGTTTGTATTTCCTTCCTAAATAAATAAAGAAACATCAAGAATGTTTTTTTAATAATTACCAATATTGTATCCAGTTTTATATCTAGAAGACTTATATTCCATAAATATATTTTCTACAAAATATTTGAAATAATGTTTTTAATATTCAATGAGTATTTAACAAAGTAATTTTTTACCCATGTTTGACTTTTTTACAAATATTTTAAGTTAAATCCTTCAATCCTTTTCTGAATAAGGTGCTTATTGATTTTTTTTATAAAAGTGTAAAAGGGATTTATTCTTTTAACTTATATATATTTAATGAAATTTCCCACCATCCTGACCACTAAATTATTTGAATCATCATTTAAATTTTTTTATATATTTATTTAATTTAATATTTTCCTTTGATATTTGGAAATTTTTTATATTTTGAAGAATATATTTCAAAGTGAAAATAATATTTTCTTTAATAAATATTCCATATAATATTTTAAAGATATTTTCCAAAACTATAATGACCTTTGATGATACAAAATGATTCTAAATCAAATATGTGTGTGCGTGTGTGTCTTACTTATGTATGTTACCCATTATCACTTCCCAGGATGGTGTAATATGTAATTTAAGTTTTTTGATCAAATTTATTCTTTATGAAATATCCTTTTATAAAGACATAAGGAATGATTTTGCAACCCACTTCATTACATGGGTAATTATTATTTTTGTACAATCTAATTCATTTCATTTCAGTGGAACACATTTTAATGTACATTTTGTAATGGTTTCATCCTGATAGCACTCAAATACATTGGGTAACGTTTTTGATCTCATGAGAAATTATGTATGTGATTATGGAGTAAATATAATGCATAATGAGTGTTTTTCCACCTTGTGGTATTTTCTAGATAGTTATCCTTGAATCTTGTTTAATTTATGTTATACATTTTAGCCAAATTTCTAGTAATAATATCATATTATGATATCATTTTCTTTAGGTTATGCTTCAATGTAACTACTCATATCCTTCTCTTCCAGGATTTCATGTTTTACCTTTGACCCAAAAAGTTATGTTTCCTTATAACATTAATTTATTTACTATAATTTTAGTATCACCCCTTTATTTTACATGTACCTTAGGTTTCAAATGTGATTTTTTGAGATTATTAAGGGAATTAAAAAGATGTTATATATTAGTTTATTTTTATGTTTTATGTACCAATTTTT
This sequence comes from Viscum album, assembly GCA_963277665.1. Lineage (NCBI taxonomy): Eukaryota > Viridiplantae > Streptophyta > Magnoliopsida > Santalales > Viscaceae > Viscum > Viscum album. Next base: position 617,948,629 of record OY728150.1, on the reverse strand, counting down.
AAAAATACACTAGGAATCATAATAATTGGTTTATAATTATGGGATGTTTATGTTATAATATCATTTAATGATATTTTTAAAAAACATGGTTCTCATATATGGGGGAACCTTTAATTGACGTGTTCTTATGAATAATAAATACCATAATTCATTTGAGGTGGAAAACTAGGTTTATTCTAGGTTTGGGTTTGGATTGGCGATTCATTAACCATCATAATTTCTTTTAACATGGTGGTAAGCTCAGTTAACTTAATTATAATCATACTATTTTATAAATTGTTAGCAGGAATTTCAATAGATGTTTTCACATGGATTACACCACTATTTTCCAAATATTAGGAATTTTGGGCCATATATACTATTAGTATTATATTAGTATGTTGGGTTTTTATATACTAAAGAACATCTATAAAACCATTTTTCATTCTCATATAAATAGGTACAAGTCCATGATAAAATTATTAAATAAATTTCAAGTCACAAATTATATGGTGGAGATAGATATACAAATATTTCTTAAATAATTTATAAAACTTGTATAAGGTTTCCCTAAAATTCCCTTGACCCTCACTCCTATATTTGAAGCTAGAAACCTTTTTCTTTAATAATAGGTTCTAAAACCAAGTGAGAAGACTATATATAATTTTTATTTTATTTCAATAATATAAAATTTTCATCTCATAAATACTCACACAAACCTAAATCCATATTATTTAGTCTCCTTGGATATTAGAAATATAAATATATTCTCTCATATATTGGACATCATTTCTCAATAATTTCATCATCCTAGATCCCTTTCTTTTAATATCTAGTGTTATACTCATATTCATAACCTGGAAAATAGAAAACATTAAAATGGGTGAGCTCAACCATTCATTAATGGAAAAACATATCAACCTATCATCAAGTGTTATATCATAATCATGTGCATAGGAGAAATAAATTATTAAAATAATAAGAAAAATAATATTGTATGAGATTTTATAATACAATGACATGTAATACTAAATTACAAAAGAAATAACATGGCGTAATAGTTTGGTGTAAAAGTGTGGAAAAATATAAGTAAAGTAAATCATCACATAATGAAGCACATATCATAACCAAACTCCCAAAACATCGTGATACGTGAATGAATACATGATTCCCATAAAATAGTTACGAAGGAATCACTCCATTATTCCCAGGTCATTATAGATAAGGCATCGCTATCTAATTCCAATAACATAGTGTAGAATTCATCCATACCTAATTTCAATAGTTGAGTGAGCTTATACTCTCTTTTGCTATAATTATCTCATGAAATATCTTGAATTACCCAATGCATTAGAATGATGTAAAATTTTGGAATCACCAGTCTCTTCGAAAAATTGTATATACATATCTCGAATGATCATAAAAACAATCATCAATTCATCATAGAATAATTATATCTTGGGATAGAAACATGTTTCAGGAAAACATCCTTAAAAACATCAATATCATATCCCATCCATAGAATGAAACAGAATAGTATCATAAAATAATATCTCCAAATAATTTTAACAATCCTATAAATATTTTTACGTAAATAAAAAATAAATTAATAAAAGAAATATAAATATTATAGGAAAAATAAGATAAAACAAACATTTATTTTGATAACCATTACAAATTAATTTTTTTATAATAATAGAAATAGTATATTCTGTGAAAAGTGTCGTTTTGATAACTTTTGAATTAATTATGTGGTATTATATAATAATTTTATTAGTACATTATGTATGGATCAAAACCTCCAATAAATAGTTTTCAGATCTTATACCTCAAGGATAATGATTCACAACTAAATAGAGAGAAATATGGTCATATTTTCTTGATACCATCATTTTAGTCCCTTTCAGTACCCAAGAGTGTGGAAATAGAATTAATATTTAAGAACACTATAAATTACCATATGAGAAGAGGCTATATGTAGTTTAGGAAATAAATAACAAACAATTTCCATTAATAGTAATTGAATGATTAAAAATCCTCTTAAAAGTGACATTGTAGCATAAACCCCTACTATTTTCATAAGCTTTGAATTAATATGTAATCAAATAGAGGAAAAATTATGGATTAGAAAATCCACATAGTTATTATGAAATTAATCATTAAATACATTCCTGAGCAGTTTATAGACCATAAAATATTAATTAGGTGGGAAATATGGAACATATCTCAATTAAAGGAAATTGCAATGAGGAAACCCTTCCAACATTGGAATATCATAAATCAATGGAAAAAATAAATAGATAAGTTTAAATGTAATAATTAATCCATTTAATTTAATTAAATTATAATAAAGACACCAATAAGGTATTATACACACCACACAATATTGAATAAGTTGTAAATATGACATATGTCTCAATGAAATAAAAGTGGGATGTGAAACTCTTACATTAATTTTGGACTTATGATAAGTAAATTAAAATCATAAATTATAAAAAAAATATATCATAATTACTTATTTCAAAACCATATTCATATATATTACCTTTTGAATATCTATAATTATATACATTCATTATATACTAACTAGATATTTGATATTTATTTGCATCATTAGAAGTTATAATTTCGATTGTTCCCCACATGCTCCATAATGGTGATATTTGGCCTCATTATTTCATTCAAAGTTAATCATTACAAATTATTCATCATATTCTAAAATTTTTTATATGATTATTTATTTTGTTCCAATATTATTTCATTAGTGTTTTATTTAAGATTCATAATGATGAATTTAGTGATGATATTGTTGTGTGTGATTTATAGATATCAAAAAATTATATTATGATGATTTTTCATTATTTTATTATAATTATATATTCATATTAATGAAATTTTTTATTCATAATTTTCATATATATTCATAAAATACATTTTTTATAACCATCCTTGTAATATAGTGATAAAAAATTTAATATATCATTTCAATGAGGTTGTAGTACACACATTAACAAGGCCAATTTCTTATTTTCCATTAGATGGAAAGGAGATAAAAAATGGTAGTGAAAATAACATTAAACCATTTGAGTGTAGTGAATATAATTATTTCATTATATTAATATGTTTATAGAGGATATGGAAGACCTCAAATAAGAAATAAACTTGAAAAATCTCAAATGAACATATACCTCTTCTTTAGATACTCTCCTTTGGAAACCACCTTGATGATTATTATATTTCTCTACCAAGATGTAAAAACATCTAGGAAATGGATAAAAGAGTTTTTGTGTTATTTGGGTGAGGTTTTTCTAACTAATGTACTTTTGGTAATGTATGTTATTGAGTAAAAGATGTTCCCTTTTAGGAGTGTGCATATTGACACCCCTATGAATACCCCTAGGATTATAATATTATAGAGTCCTTTTCAAGGTAAATATGCTACAAATAAGATTAGTTTTTTTATATAGTGATGGGAGGTAGAATTAAACTTATCCAATAAAATTATGATAAGTTTTTGGGATAATATATTCATATCCATTATTTTATCCCATTCTAACCATTATCGTGATCACATGACATTTTTGAATAATAAATTATTATTATGAAAAAAATGAAACTATAATTATAAAAAAATTAAATGAAAATTCTAAATATGTAATCTATTTTATCATATTCATTTTTTATATTTTTTTGAAATTTTTTAATATAAGTATTTAAAATTCAACGAAAAATAATTTTTAGAAAAATTTCTTTTTAAGGATAAAATTGAATTTACACAAAAATCATGTGTACCAATTATTTAAATGAAATATGACAAATAACATTAAAATAATAGTTATTTTACAATAAAAGAATGATAATACTGAATTGATCATTGTGAATACTTAATAAATGATGTGAACCAAACTAATTTTTAATTAAAATAAAATATAACCTAGTGTCCAAAAAGTTAAGCAGGGGTTAAATATTCCACATAGTAGACCTAAATGAATTATTTTACTACTTAAATAATAAAAATTGACCACTAGGGATTCATATATATTTAAATCATGATGATTTCATAATGATGTCATAAAAGATGAAGTTTTTTTAAAATAATTATTTTTCATTATTCAAGTGATAATAAAAAATTTAATAGTAAATAAAAAAAATTCACATTATTAAAAAATTGGTATTCTAAATCAAAAAAATGATATTATTATTATCGTAATAAAATTTTAAAACTTTGAAATTTTTGTTTTAAATAAAACATATAGAATATATAAAAAATAATGTTTTTAAATAATTTTTTAACCATAAATAAATATATTTTCATTCACTATACATCTTTATTAATTCTGTGGATGTTATTGATTTATTTTACTAATAATTTCTAAAATTGTATTAAATTTTTTTCATTATATACTTTTTTAAAAGTAATAAGTTAAAAAATAATTTTTTTATAAAAATTAAAATTTCTTAAAACCATACATAATAATGAAATCATATAAAAATATATGTTAAAAATTACATGTTTATATCATCATAATTAATATATATAAACCCCTTAAGAACACCACATAGTATCAAAGGGTATGATATGATGTTGTGGTGTTGCAATTATTTGTTCAGCTAACATGGATCTCAAAGTGATTTTAATGAGTTTAAACTTATCCTCTAGATGATTTTTTTCAATCCATACATGGGTATTTTCATCATTAGATTCGTCTTCAGAAAACCCTAATGACACTACCTCCTTTAAATATTAGATAAATGAGCTTCATAATGAAAAAAAAATTATTGTTTCTTTATCTTCTAATTTTACTATAAATTAAATATTAATGTTACTTCAATTTATACTTATCTATTTCAATGGATACATTATAATGGTTACATTTAGTACTTATATTTTTATCACAAAAAATTATATCACTATTCATTTTTTAGTGAATCATGTGGAGAAATACACATAACATAATATTTAATAAATGGAAAATATATAATATAATCTTTGAGAATTATACTCTACCCCTTAAATAAATTATGTCCTAAAGTTTTTAATTAATAATCACTAATGAAAAAATTGAAAATTGTTTCACTCAAGATATAATTTCTTACTCACTATCATGGGTAAAAATATAAAGCATAAATTTTTTCCTTTATAAAATATATATATTCATATTCTTAACCATTTTTTCATATATTCCTCCTTTTTTATTTATATTTAATTTGAGTTGCTCAAGACATAACATTCTTGAAATTATTTTCTTGATCTTGATTCTCACCAAACACTAAATCCAAAATATTTATGATATTATTCTGTAAAATTAAAGTGGATTATTATATTAATATAAACACTCAATCCTATAATGTGTTCTATATGTACACATTCATTTCAACAATTGATACTCTTGGTTAAACTATGTTATAATTGGATAAAACTGTAACTCCTTTATTTTAAGTTAGATTGTGTTTGGTTATTTTTCTTTGACGTTCTATAACCTGACTGGTTATGCATTACATCATGAAACTCCATCTAAATTACCCTTTATGGGGTTTAAAGAGCTTTTCAATCACCATAGAATATCTCCAGGGGGTGTTAAAATTGGTGTGTAGTAATTTATCACTATAATACACCACATAAAGATGAAGCTATTACCCAACCAACCATTTATGGGTTATTATCCCTAGTTGTATCTATGTTAGAGCCTACATCATCATTTTGGTATCCCAACAAGGATTTACATTCTAGTAATATGAACATTGTCTATAATGCACTAGGATATTATCCTATTCATAGAATTATACCTATTTTTTCACTAATTTTATCTCATTATAATTGCCTAATAATTACCAAACTACTCCAAATAATTAACTAAACACTTCTATGATACTATTAACAATACCAAAAATCAGCACTCCAATGTATTTTTCTAAAAATACATTAATTACACCTATGATTCAATAAAATATGTGTTGAATGATTCACATTGAATTTTATGGATCATCAGAAATTTTTTTATTACCTATGAATGCAATATTTTGTAACCCAAGGTTTTATCTCTCTAGGAGGTCTCTTACACATATGAACGTTATATTATAACTATTATATTCTAAAAATATATTCTTATAAAAAATATACTAATATAATGAGGTGGTTTGTAAAGTTAATATATATATATATATATATATATATATCTGTGTGTGTGTGTGATATGAAAATATAATTTTAATGTTAATACAAAAGGAGGTTAGAATGAGATGATAATCTCTCTAGGGAGTTCATAATGAATAAACATTCATTATTGAAATAATTCTAAATATTATACAAAATGTAGAACGTAAATGTAAACCCTCCAAATTAGAACATAATTTCCCCAAACCAAAACCTCTATATGTGGGGAAATAGTCTTATTAAATCTAGATAAGATAACTCATCATCCACCATAAATATCTAAGAAAAAATCGATCGTATTCATGAGAAAAATATTAAAGGGATGTAATATTGATGAATTTGAATAGAACACAATGGTAGATATAATGGGAAACCACACCCCAAAATCCATTTAACCACCATAATAATTCTCAAAATATAATAAATAAATATATTGAAGTGAAAAAACTCAAGCAACCATGAATATTTTCCTTTAAAAATTCATATGTTAGTTCTCTATATTTATAGAGGTGAAAAACAATGGTGGGAGAAATCAAAAATGATAAATTAAAAAAGATGTTTCAGAAGAAGAGAGGAATAACATAAATTAATTAAATCGAAAAATATTGTAGGAGTAAAATTTTTCACAACTATAGAAACTAGTTAACTAAAATAGGAAATAATTTTACTATAAAAGAGGAAAAAATACATAGAAGACATTCATGACCTTTTTGGTTCTACATGAATCCTCTTATTTTTGATCATTGTAGCCCCATTAAATGAATAAAATTGGGAAAATTACCAAAATATATTATATTAATCATTTTATTTTTTGTTCACCAACAAAATATCAACTTCAGTTACCCTCTATAACCAATTTTATTTCTATATCAATAGATATATTATTTCCATCAACTAAACACTTCATATAATTTTTCAAAAAATCACCATATATTACTAGTCATGAAGTAGGAAGAATAAAACATGATAAAATATTGGGAAAATGATATTAAAACTTATATAATTATCTTACCAATATTTCAACACATTTACATTTTTTTGACGGTATGTTCCGATAAATGAAAGTCTCTAGATGTGTGCATAGATTTTAAGGCGTGAATAGTGAGGTCTTTTTAGGCCACTAAAATTTAAATTCATCACTTCATATGATTAAATAAAATTGGTTCCAATGATCATAGAAGAATAAAAAATACATTTTTTCAATTATTCTATTGTATATAATGATCCTTCAAAAAAAGCACATAGAACTCCAAAATTAATCCAGTTTTCAATATTAACATGAAATTATTCATAAAAACTATGTATGTGATAGTTTCCCCTAAAATTACACATTTTTATCATTAAAAACATTTAATTATAGAATAAAATATATGGAATTATGATCTTAAAAATTATCTAACACTTAATATTTACAATCCCAACCAATTATCATATATTCAAATAGAAATACCCACATAAATCCAAAGTTAGAGAATTTTAAGATTCATTCCATAATAAAACTATACAACTTCTTGTACTTGAAAAAACCCCTTTCTATTTTAAATTTAATATTTAAATTCATTCAACATCAGATATATAGCCATCTCCCAAACCCAACTTACTTGATATTGAATTTTATATCAACCTACACTAAATAGAAATGAAATTTAGCGTTATAATCATACTTAGAAATTTCATGTAACAAAAAAATCATGAAAAAAATTCTCAGCCCACTACCCCATGATATATAAAAAATTACTCCATTTAGACAAGATTTGTATGTAGATTTTGGTGTATAGGGGTATATGGGTAAAAACATATAAAATTTTAAGACCAAAAAGAGGACCTTGATCTCTTAAATTAAATTCATGAATACCAATTTGAAAAGAACATGATGATCCTAACTCATTTATCCTCGAAAATAGAGATGAAATACCCTTATTATTATATTTTTATTAGGTCACATATAGAATACAATGAAGGAATTTATCCTAATTCTGTTTTTTTCAAAAAAAATTATATTTTTTTTCTTCGAGGATGATATAGAAAATGAATACAATGCGAATACAATGAAAGAATTAATCCTAATTATTATTTTTTAGATTATTTATGTTTAGTGTTTTTCAAATTAAGGTCGATATGAAAATTAAATAAAATTTATTTATGACCATTCATGCATTTTATTTTTGAGTGGTACATGAGTCATAAAAGTAATCATAATGAATAAATCAATCTAATCTACATATTTTTTTTCAATTTATTTTTTTATTTTTTTAGGGAGTCTAATGTTATAGAAAATACATAAATAAATAATGTATCATTTCCATTCTATATATTTATATCTCCATTGACTAAAATAATGGTACATACATCTTAGAACCCAATAATTAAGTTGATTATAATGAAAACATGGGAATGGGCATTCCTAAAAATACAAACATGAATTATTAATAAATAAATATTCATAGTGATTATAGGTATGAAAATATTTAATTTTAATATGTCTTAAACATGTATATAAATTCTATGATTCTACGGTTTAAAAAAGAAAACCCTGTAAATGTAGGCCCCAATTCAAATATGTGGCTATCCATAGGCATTCTCCAAACTTATCAGAAAAAAATTATTGTCTCAATTTATTAAAATATAAATATAAAAAGTTTATGTTAATATAAAAAATCCATATTTCTTTCAATAATGTGATGGTGTTAGGAATAATATAAAAAATCTCTTATAATACCCTGCAATATGGAGAAATAATTTTGTTTAGTGTTTTGTGGAATTGATAAAAAAATATTCATAGTATTAAAAATTGTAGAAAATAAAATTTCATGAATTAATTTTCAAATCAACAATCATTTAAATTCCATCTCACGAAAAATCATGAAAATTTTTTAAAAGAAAATTATCTTTGTTTTATAATAAAGAAACTTTATTGAATATCAATTTTCATTTAAATATGGATGTAAAAAAAACAATAAACATATATAAAATAATAATAATATTTAAGCACCCCAGCACATAAATTTTACAACCCCTCATTTAATATCACTAAAATAAACATTTAATGGAATAAAAATCAAAGGGAATGAAAGACCCAACCTAGGTCTATTCTTTAGTATTATCCTTGAGTTGTTCTCTTAAAATCTACAACATTAAACCTAATATAAATATATAACTCAAAAAACATAATATAAACAATGAAATATAAAGAGAAAGGGAATATATAATAGAACATGGTTTCAAAACCAATGTGGGTGATACATTTTTATTACCCTTAGTCGGGTAGTTGCAGCTAATTATCTCCAATAAGATGGTGTATGGTGATTTTTTGAAATGAACCATCACATGTGATTTTCCCTTATTCCTATGAGTAAACACTAATAAATGAGACTCAAAAATTAAAAAAATACATCATTCTCCAGAATGTAATTTTAAATGAGGTGAAAGGGGAGATTGTAACATATGGAGGGTTTCTCCCCATTTTTTTAGCAGGAGGAGTGGTGTCCATTGATGGTGTGGATATTATGAATAGAGGTGAATTATCTTATTTTTCATTATCAAAATTTATTTAATCAAGGATTTTCTATTTTATAACATTATCTTTATATGAACTTATGTACAGCTCAGTTGGATCCTTCATTCACTCAAAATATTCCAAATATTCATCTTCTTCTACATCCTCTAAGGTAGTCCATGGGTTAACTAAATCAAAAAATATATAAAACAATTAGGTTTAAATGTTCAATTAAATATAAATAATACAATGTTACATATTCTTATGAAGACATTATCACCTTCAATTGGATCAGGTATAATTTGTTTCTTTATTCAAGGCTAGTTGGAGTAGGTACGTTCTGTATAGGGTTAGGTTGTCAATTTGCTGTAAATTTTCATCCAATACCATTATATTAGAATTTTCATCATTCATATCCATAGTGACGTATGGTGGAGATAATGTTTATTCTTTTATGATTGAATATTAACTCGATTTTTTTATCTTAAAAAAATCATGACCAATATTCTTCGATGTCATCATAATCTCCCAAAACAATATCAATTGAAATGTATTCATCAATAATCTCCTAAAAAATGGGGCTGAATGGATGAATTTATATTTAATTATCTCTTTAAATGCCTCCTTCAGTTCTGTATATATTAATATATGTGGAAAAAATATCACTTCTTCTAAAATTTTGATTGTTTTATCCTTAAATAAAAATTGTAGATCTCCTGGTGAAAATATAAAAGGACTAATTTTTTTATTCAAATATTCAATAAATAAAAATCCCTCGTATATAGAATTTTCATTGAATCATACATTGAAGTAAAATTATCTTTATGACTATAACATAAAAATCATTCAAATAATACATATTTTTTTATGAAATTAATGACATTCAATGTAGATCTTATTTTAGTATTTGAAATTTATTTATTTTTTAAATAAAAATGCAGGTACAATATATTAGCCTCCATATACATATTTCAAAATTGATGCATGTATAATTATTTATCGATCATGGGTCAATATTTTTATTACATAATATTTAAATATAGTATATCACTATGGTCAGACTATCAAGTATTCCACTTACACACACACAATTTCAACTATCACTCTAATATTTCAAATAAAATAGCTATAAATAATATTAAAAATATAATTATGGGTTCTGAAAATTGAATATGGTTTATATATATGATGTGAAAAAATAACCTATAATATAAAAACCAAAAGGAAAAAAATAAATGTAACTTGTTCAATGTAGTTGACCGTGGAGGAATTATCCTACTTTAATTAACCATCAATATTCAACACAATGATTCATATCACACCACTCCAACATGTCCAAAATATAATTAACACACACCAAGAACTATATATGTGGGAAAATACACTTTCTAATTCATGTTAGGAAAACACTTCACTAACTATCACTATCTAATCCACACACCATATGCATGACTCAAATAAAAAATTGAATAACTATTGATGTACATGTTAAATATTTTTTTAGAGAAAATGGAATGATCATATACCATAATCAATTTAAATATAATTATAATTCCCAATAAAAAATACTTTAAAGAACAAAAAATTGAAGCAATTCCCATAACATTCCGTTAAATAAAAGATGATGACTGTTCTCCATTTTCATTGGAAAAAAGAGTGGTGGGAGAAAAAAACATGAAAATAAAATGATAAGAATGAAAATCACAGATGATAAATATATATACTATATAGAAAACTTTTACGACATAAATATAATAAAAATATATAGAAAATGGTTAACTCAATTGTTCAACTATTTTAAATAGACATGATGTACAAATTTATAAGAAACATTGGATAAATTTTTGGCTCTAAATGTATCCTTTGAATGTTTAATCGAGGTATCCCCAAAAAATAAACTATTTTTTATTGTGGAATTCATTAAAGTTATTATATTTTTTCATTCTAATGCAACCAAATTTTTTTATCTCTATTAGACAATATTATATAATGTTATTAAAAAAAACATTAATAAAATAATTTCAATCATAGAGACACATTATATTATCCATATCTGATTTACCATGCATTTAGTTCCATAAAAGACATATAATCATGTGTGTACATAGTAAAATAAAATGTTATTTTTATTTATATAAAGATCATAATGAAATTTAAATTTATTTACATTATATTTTTAGGATGTATGGGCCTATATAAAAAACATCTTGAATTGTGCACTGATTTTGAGGCTCGAATTTTGTGCTCCCTTTGGGCCTCTAAATATTTCATTCATCACTTGTTCATAATAAATGAAATGTGGAACAATGGAAATAGATGACTGAAAATTGTTTTATTCTATTATGTTAGTTTTATATAGTTTATATCCGAAATAATGTAAATAAAAACTTATAAAATTCCTAAATTAAGATACTTTATGAATTAAAATAAAATTATTCTAAAAACATAATTGAGTACTAAATTTTCATAATATAAGACATTATTAGATTATATAAAATTAAATTATTGAATAAAAATATAAAATTATTATTTTCAACAACATACTAATCCATACATACATATATTTCGATAATTTTAAAAAAAATAAAAAAAATCACAAAATCAAGTAACTATAAAGGTTTATTGCCATCAAATATTATTTTCATAAAATGTTATTCCTTATTTTTTTGAGTATTTTTATTTCATCCCACCATACTACATCCCATTATTAGAATCTCTACGGTTTGAAAAATTTTAATATCCAGGGAAATTGAAAACATAAGAAAGTGGTGTGGTCAAACCCTCTATAATAGAAATAATTATCAACATTTCATCAAGGGAATGGTTAAAATTATGATATTGGATGAAATATATTATTAAAAAATTTAAAAAATACAAATAGTTATAAATAAGTAATAATAGAACTATATGTAGTCCCAAATGAATAATAATTTTCCATAGAATAAGTATGTGGAATAAAACTATGGCACAAATGTAAGTATCTAAAATCATCACATAGTGGAGCAAGAATAACAACATATATCCCACATAATATAGGAGTAAAGATCACTATTTTATTCCCATAATTGAGTGGATCTTGTATTACTACCAAATTCCTATAACGAAGTGAGTTATACATTACTAAATGATTCAAATAACATACTAGAGTAGAAATCACTATTTGATTCCTATAATGAAGCAAGAATTAAAAATAATTTTCCATAATTATATTGTGAGATATAAAGTTGTAATCAATTCTTTATAGGGATATATAATTATATTACCACTAATTATATAATTATAATCTTATGTATATGCTCCAAAAAATCATAAAAGTTTCATCAGTCAATTATATCTTCATTAAAATTTGGGAAAGAGATGGGATTCATTAAAAAAATGTTAAAAACATTTCCATCATAATAAATATAGATAAATAAATTGGAAGGTGTCATAATATCATATCATTTGTATGTAGTAATGATACTTAAATGTTGTTTATATATATGAGAAATATTTTTAAAAAATAAAATATAAATATAAATTATAATAAAAGGAAAACAAATATTTTATAACTATTAAAAAGTTCATATTACAAGATTAATATTCATACTATTTTCATTTAAAAATTTAATATAAATTTAAAGGAGAATTTATTAAACAATAATGTTCCAAATGGATGGAAATTTTGTTTTAAATTTAAACATAAAAAATTATTATCTTACTGTTTTAAAATTTCTAGAGTGATTCATTTAGAAAATGTTTGAAAAGTTTTCATTTAATTATATTAAAACTATATAAGTTATAGATTAAAATTACTTTATTAATCCTTTTTTAGAGATAAAACTAAAATTAAATAATTTTAATATATTAGATATTGTGAACAATTATTACCAACAAAATGAAGAGAAATGATGTTGGTTTTCATTAAAAAATGCTTTCAGTATTTTTGAGTAATAATTAGGGTGTGAATGGAAAGAATAATTGAAAAAAATTAATTAAAAATAAAATAATAAATAGTATTATTTTATGAGATAAATAATATATAATTTCCCATAATATAAATCGAAATAAAAACAATCCTCATAAAAGTCATATTGTAACATAAACACTTACATCTTTACTAATAATTGACATAAAACCATATCAAAGAGAAAACATTATATTGATTAGTAAATCTATATAATTTTCATGAAAAGTATTAGAAAAAAATTCATAGTATTTTTATATACTTAAAAAATAAGGTGGAAAATATTGATCATGTTGCAATTAAGGGAAATTGAGATGATGAAACCCTTAAAACATTAGTATCTCATGATTAGAAAGACCATTAAATATAGAACATTAAATGGATTTTTAAAATCGTTTAATTTCATGTAATAATTATAAAAACATTAATATTTTATTATATACACCACAAAATATAAAATAAGGATGTAATATGTAATATGTCTCAAAGAGATAAAATTGAGGTGAGAAATCATTACCTTAACTATCAACTTCCATGAAAGTACATTAACCTCATATATAATAAAAAGTTTTATTTTAATACATCACTTAAAAATTATTTTTATATCTATTACCTTTTAAAATCTATAATTATAATCCTCCATTGAACAATAATTATCTAGTTAATGTTTATTTTATTTATCTGTACATGAAAGTTTGATTATTACATGCAAGTCCTGTAAGGATGATATTGACACATAATCAGGGATATATAGTTTTTAATAATAAATTATAAATTTATAATATATGTTCAATGATGTTTTATAATGTTCCAATACCATTCCATGATAGTTTTAGTTATGATTTAGGAATATGATATTGATGATGAGCTTGTTTCAAGTAATTTACCAATATCAACATATTATTTTATAATGATTTTAACAATTTTATCATAATTTTATATTCATATTATATATATTCATTACTCATTAAAATAATATATATTCATCAAATAATTCTTTTATAAAAATCCATGAAAGGGGTTATGAATAATAATACACATTGCTTCATATAGTTTGTAGTTCACATGTATTTCTGAGTATAATTTTAATTTTTTTATTAAATTGAAAAGAGGATAAAAATGACTATAAAATAAATAATAATAATTATATTGTAGTAAACATAAATATTTCATTATGTTAAAATTTTATATATGGTATTTCAATGTGGTTTAAGAATAAATAAACTCTAAATTTTTTGATAAGAACATTTATATAATCCATGGATAATCTTTATTGGAAAACACCATAACGCTTATTGGGTGGGTATTTTGGGAAGGCAATAATCTAGAGGGTTGGGGTAAAGGTTTTGGGATGATATTAGGTCATAGTTTAGTCTGGATAAGGGAAATTTGGGTTTCTAATAATGTGTTGAGAGTAGGTTCTCTTTTTAAGTGATGGGAGTGACACCCCTGTAAATATCATTAATACTAAAATAATATAAAGCAATTTTAATGAAAATGGGGCCCAAAATAAGTCATATTTAGAATATAAGGTGATGGTGTTTGAAATAAAATCTACCAATAAGATAAATCTACAGTTTTTTGATGTTATTGAAATATAGGTTGAAAATGGATGAGACCAAACCTCAATAGAAATCCATTAGTGATTTATAAATATTAAAAGTAATTTTATTAAATATATGTATATAGTGAAGCTAGTATATTATTTTTATTCTATCTTACATGAATATAATCGGTTTTAGACAGTCAATATTTTTTAGTTAATGTTTTTATAGTAAGTAATAAAAGTTTTATGCCTTTTTTCTGTTGTTATTAATTAAAGGGGACAATAATTTGATTATTTTCTTTCTTTTAAATAACATCCCTAACTCTTTGATGAATTTTTTTCTCAATTTCATTTCAAATATAAATATTTCATTTTTTTTCTATATTTACTTGTAATATATCGTGTTTTTTAATGATATATAAGTGATTTAGTGATTTTAACAATTTTATTTATGAAATAAATTTTGGAATGAATTTAAATTTATTTAAAAAGGGGAACAATAGGAAAACTTCCTAATAACAACACTAATTTTATATGTAAAACTTCTAATGAGTCCTATACTGTTTAATATATAATTGTGACTAAATTGATATTATTAAATAGGCCTATCTCTCATGATTTTCATAACTAGATTTCAATTTTCAATTTTTTTTTGAAAAAATTATTATTAAATTAGTTTCCTTTTAAATGTGAATATGTGTAATGGAATAAAAAATAGAAATGGAACAAGATTTATGAAAAAAGTAGAATAGTAATTATCTATAAATAGTTAAATTGTTTATTATCTATCTCATTTATAGTCTGAAATGAATTATTCCCTTTATATTTCAAAAAAAATCTTAAAGGCATATTATTCTCACATTTAACTATTTGAAATTGATACCTCTTTATTGTAATAATAGATAGTGTACTCATTTACAATGATAGAATATAAATGTGTTTATAAAAACTAAACACATTTATACAGTCAATATTCTTTATTCTCTCTATTCATAATTACAAGGATTATGTCTAAAAAGTGAGATTTAATTTTTTTTCCACTCTTAATAAAACATGACAACAAAATACACATCACTCAAATGTTACAAACATGTTGATTTACATGGATTAAATAGTCTAGTGAGGAAAATAATCACTTAACAATACAAGATAAATTATCGAGTTTCACATAAAAATAATCATTCATTCAAAATAAAATAGAATATAAAATGAAAATATAGTAACAAATGTATTGTAGTGTGGAACAATAGATATCATTTGAAAAATATCTATGGATTCATCAACATAAGATATATACCTTTGTGACTACTTAATTAGAACACCACATATCCAAATCATTATGTATATAATATATCAAAAGAATATATAATAATATAGGAATATAATGAATACAGAGAAAAAACAAGAATCATTTTTAGAATGGCCCACTAAATTTTACGGGATGTAATACCAATTCTCAGAAATACATTTGTGGGGAACAAATGCAACGATAAATATATTCTGCTCAATCTATATTGAACCCCGCATAAATCAAGCTAATATAATGAAACAAAATATTCCCATAATTGAGATTACACATTAGATCCATCTCATCATAACTTTATATATCATCAAATACAAACCTTTGGTATCTTTGATTCTGTATTAAATAAAAACATCATACCATCTAGTTTAATTTTACATTTCACAGTTACTTTTGGACAGACGCCAATTATTCATTAAAAATAATATGAACTTTATATCGAACATCTAGTTGCAAAGATGTAACTTCATCATGGCCATTTTGTCTTAGTGGATACCATGTCAGTAAGAGATTAATCAATGACCATAAATAACTCTTCATTTAGCTTACCAAGATCATTAATCTACTTCAACAGTGTTATTCACCTTACTGTCACTATTTAACAATGTTATATTAATGAATAACTATAATGAAATCATAATTGAGTATCAAAAATTGTAAAATGTTTCCAAGACCATAATATCATATCTTCCTCCATGATATAAAATTAATTTGATTTGGAAGAACTATAAAAGAAATGAATAATGATGGGATTTAAGGGATAAAAACTCTTAAAGAATAAGATAATCAGGGGTTTTTTTCATAAGAAAAATAATATATTTTTCCTCTCATCACAACCATTCAAAAAAATTAGTGGTTGAGATCTTTATTTTAGATTAATTGAACTACTACTAACATATTTCAATATGTAAACTATAAATATCTAGAGCCTAAAAATCAATGGTGGCTAGCCCATACACTAAAGTGTAATGTCTAGTAAATTCTTCAAAGGATTAACATGAATGAACTTACTAAAGGCTATCATTCATGGAATTCAATTTTCACCATTCAAAACAAAATATGAAAGAATTTAAAATAAATATAAATTAATTAAAACATATTTAGGTATTATTCATATCAAATAAGTATTAAATTTATAAAAATTGTGTTTTAAATATTATATAAAAAATTATCTTAAAATCCTTGATTACAAAAACATATATAGTTTCACAATATATAATTGAAATATAAGAATACACTTAAAATGAATAACAAAAAATTGATAATTTGATATTGATTATGAATATCCCCTCTTTCTATATTTTTATACATTGATTTTTTAAAGTATCACAATAAATATTTTTATAAGTTCACTATTATCATTAAAATTTCTATTATTTCAAATACACCAACCAAATAATTTTGTTTCAATTTACCTTTTCTCTATCATGAATAATGTATTTATATCTCCATTTTATTTAAATCTTAATTTAATCATGATTAGAATAAAATCCCCCTCACTCTCTCTCTATTTTTCAGTCTCATTCTTTATAAAAACCCATTGTTGTTTCCCATTAATATATTTAATAACATTATTCAAATATAACACTAAAATAAAAATTACCATGATATATTTTCTTATGGTAAGATACCATAATATAACATAAATACTAATAAATTATTATAGTTAAATATAAAATATAATTATTAAAAATATTATAGGATTAAAAACATAAATAAATAAACAACCATGAACATTAAGTCTCGATCCTCATGGTTTTTTTAAAATCATACCAAAAAATAAAAAAAAATTAAATGAATGAAAATATTGGGAATATAATATATATTTTTAGAGAGATGACAATGATAAAATGAATGGATTTATAGATAGTAATGTAGTTTAATAAGTATATATATTCATGTTGGATATATAGTCATTGGATATATGTTCATTACATATATGGTTGTTGGATATATGGTTATTGGATATAAAGTCATTGGATATATAGTTAGTGTGAAAAGTTTTATCCAATATGTATATTGAGTGTTAAATTTTTATAAATAAATATTGTTTCATAGATAAAATTTCTGACATAAATGTTCAGTCCAAGTTTTTATTGAATTTGTTTTCAATTAGTCAATATGTTATTGGTTATTGGTTATAAGTTGATTATTCTTGGGGAATTTTTATGGATTCATGAAATTTCATTGGATGTAAGGCTTGGGAAATCCTCCTTAAATTTTGATAATTGTTCAACTATTCTTGAAGCCCAAGGACGTGTGTCAATTTCACTAAGACAGTGAACACCTTCTACAACACATATATAAGTGAAGAATTATTTTTAATATGGAAATAAAATATCATATTATTTCATGAGTTTTTTATTTTAAAGGTAAGAAAATAAAATATTTATAGTTTGTCATGAATAATATTCAATGGTTTTCTTAGAATATGATGTTTAGAATACCATGAATACTTTTCAAGAACATTAAAAATTTTAATTTTCATGTGGAATTATTGAAGAATTGAATACATTTATATATCTTTGTATTTGATGGAATGAAATGGATTTGAATTATATTCTTTTCATTGAATTAATCTACACATTTTTTGGTAGGATAATATAAAAAAATGGGGCCGCCCTTGGCTATCTAAGGAACTAGTAGTTGCTTCATTACTATGTTAGAGGAAGGTCCCTTGGACAACTATAGATTTTAGGTATGAGTATAAGGGTGTGCATAACACCCATAGGAAGTGAACATACATGCTCATAGCATGCACACAAGGAGGAAATGTGAGTTCTTAGGGGATAATGAAATGTTGTGGAGAAATCCCCGTGTAGTTTGTCTGCAGTATGTATGAGTGTTGACCCCAATGTCATCTTAAAGGGATTGCAACATGGATTGCCTTATTAAGTGGAGGGAAGTGTTTTTTATTTTTGAAGCATGATATTTCCCTTGAACTATAAATTTCATGGGTTATGAGTGTTTCACATATAATAGTAGTTATCTGATCTTTTTAATATATGAAATCCAATCACATTAGAGGATCACCATTAAGCTTCTAATTTCAAAGGGCTTTTGTGTGCACATTTCTTCAGTCTGGACGTATATAGTTATTAAAACAATAGAATGAGGTATTCTTGATCTTTCTAAAACTACCCATGAATCTATTTGAAGAATGGGCTACTTAAATGAAGTCATTTATCAATGTTTAACTCATGTGCACTATTTGAGACATCAGTGTAGATCAATATATTCTCTAATAGTCACACCATAGAAATGAATGGTTAAAGATTAAAAACAGTAATACAGGAATGAATTTATGATTTACATTCATAAAAACCTAATTAGATGAATAATTTAACAATATAAAAACATGGACTCCTTTATCCGAGCTTCACACTCCATGTTTTGTATTTTTATGATTCGAGAGAAATATGATACATGAAATGACACATATGATGATTTTTTATACTATTGTTATAGTATTCATAAATGAATATGGAATGAGAATATTATGATGTATGATTTAACTGGGTATCATATAATTTGGATACATTATGGGATGATTCTTTAATAAATTAAAATATGACATGAATGATAAGGAATAACACAATACCACTAAGAAACGAAACTAGAAAATGAAGATAAATACAAGAAAAAAAGGATTCAAAATTATCATTTCCTATATTGGAAGAAGTATTTCCAATATTTAAGATGTATATGGGTTGTTTTTAATACTTTAAATTAATTAAACACTATGAAATTAGTCTTTTGATGTAGGAAGTATATGATTCTTGTCATGAATCATGTTCAAAATGTGTAAATTATACAAGTCATGAACCCATTATATGATGTGAAGATGAAAATGAAGAAAAAATGTGGTTCCCGTGATTTTAATATCGTGAACATGTTTCATATAATGAAACATTCCCAAGTGTCCCAGATACCAGCTTTGACGTATCTATTCGACTATAAAAATGACCTTACGGCCCGAAATGGCCATTAAAAATCATTTTTGACAAGGGTAATCCTAATGAATAAATAAGGTATTATAAATTTGATTTATAGACCACAGATTATAGGATTTATTCTCTAAATTGACATAAGACCATCGAGTGGCTACCGCTATGGTTCTGACCAGCAGTAGTTTGGCTTTTCTTCTACTATACATTCTTCTAATTTTATGTAACAGTGGATTTTTATTTTTTAATTACATTTTATCTAGTTTTATTTCTTTATAAATCTAACATTATATTCTATATCATATGTTATGAGGTTTATTAATTATTGGTGATCACCAAATGATGATTTGATAAATCTATAAGGGAGAGCAGAATCGATCCAAATGGTTGCATACCAAATTATTCTATTTATTTCATCACTTTAAAAATGATTATATTCAATTGTAATTGTGTTGAGACTAATTATATTTATACATGTTATTAAATCATAGACCATGTGTGTTTGGTAGTAGACAAAACCCAACATGATAAAGGTAATAATTTTAAAACCACTAATTTTGATTATCCTTTTGCTTTTGTAATATTATCCTAAAGCATATGGGTATTTTAATTCATCTATACATAAATAATTAGGGGTCCAAGGTAGATTTATTGGGACTCAACATTTTATCTATCTATAAAATTTATTTATTTTATAATAAAATTGTATTATTGTTGTTTAAGTGCAGCCAGGATTTCTTTTTAACCAAACCACCCATGGAATACAATTTCAATATCTTCTACCTTTTACATTTTTTTTGTATTTATTTGAATTTCTTAATTTATATCATTTTATTAGATTAAATAAAACCAATTTGAATCGTAATTTCCCAATCATTGGTTGATAGTTTCAATCACTAAATTTCCCACTCTTTGTGGGATTGTCCATATAATTCTGCTATTGTATGCCATTATAGATTGCATAATTTGGAAAAAAATATAAATTTCTATATTGATTATTTTTTATGATTTAATTATTTCATTTGGATGAATAAAATCATAGAAACTTTTTCAATGAGTAGTGGAGCACTATATAAGAAATGAGATGGATTTCTTAGGTTAATGATATTTTTATCCCATTTCTGTTTTATAATTTTGGTTTATCTTTTTTTTTCAAGTTTTGTTTTTATTTTTCATTTTTATATGAATGATAGTTTTTTGTGTTCTGCATGGTGGATTATTAAATTGATAATTATCATGATTCACCAAAAATAATGTACATCAAATTTCAAGGAGCGTCTAATAAATGGGAAGTGATAGATTTTGATGGGTGGTCACTCGGGAATTATACCTAATGTATGAACCCGATTCTTAGTTTTGAGGTATGGGTTTCTTATTTTCTCTTTTCCTTAAGTATTTTTTAGAAAAATAAGGAAAATGGGGAAAATCCTAAATTTTGGAAGTACATGCCGTATACTTTTCCACACGTTGTGTACTTCTGGCCGTGTGGAATGAGTACACAGGGTGTGTGGCCATGTCGGCGATGACGGCTGTAGGAACTGACTACACACCGTGTAGTGGTCCTTTACACGTCGTGTAGTCAGTCGGTAGGCGAATAGTTAGGCGGTGGATAGATATGCGATAGCACACACCGTGTACTCATGAAGACGTGTTGTGTAGTCATGTCGGATGATGAATAGTGCCACACTGGCGGGAAGCCGCCAGAGGATCAGTTAAAAAAATTGAAAGTACACGCCCTGTACTTGGAAGTACACGCCCTGTACTTTATTTTTTTTGCTTAAAATTGGCAGTAGCCTCCCCTGTTCACAATGAAGGTTTAGAATGGGAAGAAGGAATGAGAGAGGGCGGCTGGAGCTTTGGAGATCCGCCGAGCGTACATCGGGAATTCGTTTTCGCCTCGGACGATCTCGTTGGAACCGCGCGGGTAAGCCCTCCATTCTCCTTGTGTATCTCTTACCAATTCTTCCTCTAATTGATGTTATTTTCATTTAAGAAATATTTATTTTACCTCATATCCACGGTGTTCTTGGACGTTTTAAAAGGCATCTTTCGCGTATATCATTCGTTGGTGTTTAAGGTAGGTGGCTTGGTGTCTATTTTTCCAACTGTTGTGTGTTTTGTGTATTTTAGTGTCACGAACCCATGTGGGGGTGTCGTGTGACTGAGGCAGTGGCTATTTTAACTACCTAGAACTGTATAGGTAATTAAATAAAATTGTAAAATTGTTTTTTGGGATCAGTGCTTGGATCTAGGACCACCCCGGGGGTGCGTTCCTCTGTTTAGCCATTTGGCCAGGATACGTGAGGGTATAACTTGTTTATATTATGCATTACTTTTTCCTTGAGAGGAATTGTATATAAATTGCAAGTTTATATGTTGGGCATGGCCCGGTTTCTTGCGCATGAGGGAAGTGTTTTACTTAGCCCATGGGAGTTGTTTACTTAGCCCGAGGGCAGTTGTTATCTTAGCCTGAGGGAAACTTCTTCCGTGCCTGTGGGAAATAGACTCTGTGGCTAAGGGTGACACTACCTATGCCTGAGGGAAAAATCTGTTATGCCTATTAGAAATTACATATGGGTTGGATTCTAATTACCTAAGGGTAAAGGTTTGTGTGTCTGTGGACACTGATTGTTTAATTATAAATGCACTGTGGTGTTTTCTTATATTAAATGGATTAAATGAATAATTGAATGGAAATTTAACTGTTAAGTTAGTTACTTTTGAGTACTTCTTAGTTTATTGCATTTTACTACTGCACACTATTGTTTCATGCTTTCACACAGTTGGGCACATGCCTTTGGTGGGTGTCTACTGAGATATATTTCTCACACCCTATTTGGGCCATGCTTTTCTGCCTAAATAGATTACATTTCTGCTGGTATAGATAAGGTCAATGGTCCTTATACAGGTACTTGTTTACTGGTGGGTGTAGGAGAGCATGGGACTGACCATTGGCTCACGATGCCGCAGGCTGTTCTGTTTTGCTTTTATGTACTTGTATTTCAGTTGTATTGTATTATAGTGTAACATGTTCTCGCAGTTTTCATAGAATTGAGGCATGTTGCATCATCATTTATATACTGGATGGTTATATCTATTGCAGTTGCTTATTTCAGTTATGTATGGTTATTTTCTTTCTATGTTGTTGTGTGTTTATCTTATATTCTGTTGTTCTACACTTTGACATATGAGGGCATAGTTTCCCCACTATCAGACTTGGGCCCTCGTTGCTAGTTGGCAGCCTCTGGCGTTTGGGGAAATGTGCTTGAGGTCACATGGCAAACTGGGTTCAGGGCACTGGTTAAGTGGCACCCGGAACCGAGATGTTACAAAGTGGTATCAGAGGGGTTCATTTCTTTGACTAACTATTTGGAGCCTTAGTCAGGGATAGGACAAAACAGTAGTTGGTAATAAGTTGTTCCCAGGCGTAGCTAACCCGTGTACAGGGAAAATCCAGTCTACCTCGTATTTTTGCAATTATTTTGATTTTGCAATTTTTAAAGTTGATTTGATTTCACCGTTGGGTGACGCACTTGTGATTGTGATGTTTATATTTATCCATGGGTTCTATTTAGTTTCAACCTGATGAGATAAGGGTATGCCATCTCATGCATCATATAGACACATGCTAGAAATCACATGCCATGCACAGTTCCATGCCATATAGGTGCATTAGAAATTTCATGTTGTTGTGATAGTTGTCGTGCTAGAAAAGCATGATGTTGTGATGGCTGCTTTGATAAATACATGTTATGTGATAGGGTATTGTTGTATAATCTTGTTAAAATAATGGACGCCAAACATTGGTTTTTGGGGAGTATGGGCCCTCATTGACTGGAATTTGGTGGCTCATTAGCTGTTGCTTTGTTATAACACATATAAGATGTCAAACTTTGATTCGTGGGGAGTATGGTCCCTCACGAGTCAGAATTTGACACATAGGTGTTGTTTTGAAGTATTATCTGGGCTCTGTGGAAGTTTCTGAGGCGTACTATTCGAAAACCCAATATACACGCAGTGTAGTATCTTGAAACACGCCATGTACGGCCTTCTGTTGGGGAAGAAAAATAAACTTTTTGACTACACGCCATGAACCCGGAGTACACGTTGTGTAGTCTCTTCCCGTGTCACAAACTGTGTGGGTGGTGACACGGGAAGGGAAATGTCTGGGGCGAACACGCTGTGTAGCTTCTGTACACGCTGTGTAGTGTTGACCCGGAGTTCGGCCGTGTAACTAACAACACGAGTCTGTGGAATCTTTTCTAGTACAGGTCGTGTCAATGATGAACACACCGTGTAGTGTGACATGGGGACCTTGCCTTGTAACTAACAACACGGGCCGGTGTAATCCCTTCATGTACACGCCGTGTGTATATAGAACACGTCGTGTAGTTTTAGCCGTGTATCCGGCTATGTAACAAACTACACGGGTCGGCGGAGCTCATCTAGTACATGCCGTGTACCTGTGGGACACGTCATGTAGTCTTGTCTGAGGACAAACCATGTTGACATAGCCGTGTGGCTGGGGAATGGGGTGATGTACACACTGTGTGCGGGTGTAACACACCGTGTAGTCTCAAGCCGTGTAGTCAGCTGTGTCACAAACGACACGGGCAGTTGGAAATTACAACATACACACCGTGTACTAATTATACATGCCGTATAGTTTTTATTCAATGGGAGACGTGTGGATTAGCCGTGTAGAAGGACCTGGTCAAGGTAAGGGAAGTCAACTACACACCGTGTAGTTATTGTACACACCGTGTAGTATTGTTTTGAAAATCTTGAATTACCATCTTCCTCTTGTTTCCTTTGAAGTTCCTTCGCTTCCAGTATTGATAAATCATGAATTTAAGGAGTCCTTTTTACCTTGTAGTGTCATGCCGCCTCGACGACCGCACGTTGTTCTCCAGGATAGCGGCAACGAGTATACTCCGGAGATGGTGGGCCAAGGGTTACCAGTGGAATGTCCAGTAGAGCCAGATGCAGCGCCAACTGTTATACCAGACACAGGAATAGAGGCGCAGTTCCGTGAAGGATTTATGCGGTTCATGCAGACCTTTCAGGAAGCACCGCAAGCTGCCACATCTATGGCTGAGCTGACTCATATATTCCAGCAGTAGCATCCACCTACGTTTTTTGGGGATAGTGGACCACAGGCTGCAGAGTCTTGGCTAGGATCGATGCAGACTATTTTCGAGCATCTTGAGACACCTCCAGGGCGGAGGGTCAAGCTCACTACTTATATGTTGCGTGATTCTGCCAAGAGGTGGTGGGATTTTACCACCCAGTCAGAGCGTCATAGGGACATGGTGTGGGAAGATTTCCAAGCAATATTCTATGACTTCTTATTTCCAAGGACGCTAAGAGCAGATAGAGATCGAGAGTTCATGAATCTGCAGCAGGGCGCTATGTCGGTGATGTACTATTCTACTCGTTTTATCAAGCTTTAGTTCTTTGCACTCGTGATGGTGGGTGACGAGACGCTGAGAGCCAGACGTTTTGAGGATGGTCTTCATTATGACATCCGAGCACTGGTGAATGTTTTCAGTTTGTCTTCAATACACGCTATTATGAATCAGGAACTGATTACAGAGAGAAACCTGGTGGAATCTTGTAGTGTGGGCCAGGGTGGTTCAGCACTAGTTACTCATACTATTTCTGCTGGGAAGAGGAAGAGACAGATGGACTTCTCTCAGGGTGGCAGTACCAGTCAGAAGAATGCTTCAAGTGACCAGATCATGTGCTACCATTGTGGTAGAGATGGGCACAAGAGGCCACAGTGTCCATGAGACCCAGTGGAGTGCCGACCTTGCAGCAGGATGGGTCATCTGCAGCGCTTTTGTAGGGTGTTTCCACCAGTGGCTAGTGAGAGGGGTTTTGTGCAGACTCCTTGTGTGGGAATAGGACCAGTTCCTTCTTACCAGTCGGGGAACTGGAATACGTCAGGGCATGAAAGCATAGATGGTGGTCGTGGCCGTGGTAGCCAGACAGCATGATCTTAGAGGCAGTAGGGCGGGACAGCTCAGGGTAGCCCGACTATGTCGTAGGGTCGCGACACTGAGCAGGCATATGCAGTGCAACCGACCCAGTAGGAGCAGGATCCCGGACCTTCTACAGTCATATGTACTATTCTAGTAGCTTTTTTCTTACCTTCAGTACTTTTCGATATGGGTGCTACACATAGTTTCATATCTATTCCCGTTGCGGAGAGCCTTAAGCTTGGTGTTTCTTTTTCTTCTGATATCATGACGCTAGACACTCCGTTGGGAACTAGAACAGCTGGTGCGCGTCAGTGCAGGGAGTGGCCCATTGAGGTTGGTGGGTTTTACTTTCTTTGGGAACTCTATGTCTTAGAGATGATGAGCTATGACGTCATTCTTGGGATGGACTCGTTGGTTCCCTTCCGAGCCTTTGTAGATTTCTATCGTCACATGGTGAGTTTCACGTCACCAGAGATCAGAGAGATTCTATACAAGGGTGAATGGGATGTTCAGGTGAGTAGAGCTGGACCAAAGCATCATGGGTGAGGTGGAGTCACAACCCAGATTATGAGTTTATATCTGGATGATCAGGGGACTTGTCAGATGGATTTCCCTTTAGTGGTTGATCATTTCAGGGATGTCTTCCCGGACGACTTTCCAGGTCTACCTCCAGAGCGAGAGGTGGATTTCTTTATTGAGCTCATTCCAGGAGTAGCAATGGTGTCCATTCCTCCATATAGGATGGCTACTCCAGAGTTTTAGGTGCTCAAGAGGAAGTTAGAGGAGTTGCAGGCAAAGAGATTTATCTGACCTAGTACTTCTTCGTGGGATTCACCGGTCCTTTTTGTGAAGAAAGCAGACGGTACCCTCAGACTCTATATAGATTATCGGAAGCTGAACAAGTTGACGGTCAAGAACTGATATCCTTTGCCGAGGATAGATGATATTTCTTATCAACTTCGTGGAGCACGAGTGTTCTCGAAGATTGACATGAGATCCGGATATCATCAGATACACGTGAGACCATCCGATATACCGCTTACAGCTTTTCAGAGTAGGTATGGTCTATATGAGTACTTGGTTATGCCGTTCGGACTCACTAATGCCCTAACAGTTTTCATGGCTCTGATGAATCGTGGGTTCCATCCGTATCTTGATTCTTTTGTGGTAGTATTCGTGGAAGACATCTTGGTGTACTCACACACTTGACATGACCATGCCACCCATCTTGAGATCATATTGAGTACACTGAGAGAGCATCAGCTATATGATAAGATCTCGAAGTGACACTTTTGGATGGACCATATTCACTTCATGGGGTATATCATCTCAGAGGCAGGAGTTGTCGTGGACCCAGAGAAGGTGAGAGCAGTAGTCTCCTGGGAGCAGCCTAAGAACATGTTTGAGATACGGGGTTTCTTAGGGCTGGATGGTTACTATAGACGCTTCATACAGGACGGCCCCCGCTTAGCAGCAACGTTGACGGGTCTGACTAAGATGGATGTGAAGTTCGTTTGGTCAGAGGCTTGCGAGACAGCCTTCCAGGACCTGAAAGGAAGGTTTATATCAGCATTGATCCTGATACTCCCAGAGAAAGGGAAGAGCTATATAGTTTACTATGATGTATCAGGTATTAGGTTGGGAACAACATCGATACAGGGAGATCGAGTTGTTGCATAAAGGTCTCGGCAGTTGAGGCCACATGAAAGGAATTACCCAACGCATGATCTCGAGTTGGATGAAGTTGTTCATACGTTGCGCTGTTGGAGACATTATCACCTGGGAGAGCAGTTTGTGGTTTTCCCCGACCACAAAAGTCTCAAGTATATTTTTACTCAGCGCGATTTGAACCTGAGGCAGTGAATGTGGGTTGAATACCTAAATTCCTTTGATTTTGAGCTTGCCTACACACATGGTAAAGGTAATGCAGTAGCTGATGAACTGAGTAGGAAGACTCAGATACATGCAGTGCAGGAGGCCAATGGTGAGTGGCAGCTTATGGCCTTGTTCTCTAAGATGCATTTGAAGATGCACGACAGTCAGGAGCAGACCTATCATTCATCTTTAGCTGTGACATCTACCCTTTTGGATAGAGTGAGGATGAGACAACTATCGGATTTAGAATGCCTAGTTCTATGGGATTTTGTGGCATGTGAGGACCCTCCTCCTGGTTGGACGATAGGCGATGATGAGGTTCTATGTTTCCATGGAAGAGTATGGGTTCCAGGGGATATACGCGAGAAGATGATGTGGGAGTTTCATGCTTCAGCTTGGGCAGTTCATCCTGGGGTTACCAAGATGTACTGTGACTTGAGACGTCAGTACTGGTGGCCAGGTATGAAGAGAGATGTGGCTGGTTTTGTTACGAGGTGTTCCACCTATCAGCAGGTGAAGGCAGAGCATCAGAGACCAGCTGGACTGTTATAGTAGTTACCGATTCCAGATTGGAAATGGGATTATGTCACGATGGATTTCGTGACGGGGTTGTCGAGGTCACCTCGAGGCAATGATGTTGTGTGGGTTGTTGTGGATAGACTCACGAAGGTAGATCAATTTTTTCCGATCAAGGAGACCTTCGAAGTCGACGAGCTCGGAAAGTTGTATCTCTGAGAGATTGTACGTCTTCATTGGGTCCCTCGTTCTATGGTTTCAGATAGGGATGCCCGTTTTACATCTCGTTTCTGGCAGAGTTTTCAGAGGACACTGGGTACACAGGTGATTCTGAGCACAATATACCACCATCAGACCGATGACCAGTCAGAGTGTACGATTCAGGTTCTAGAGGACATGTTTCGTGCATGCGTCCTGGACTTTGGGGGATCTTGGGAAAAGCATATACCCCTAGTTGAGTTTTCCTACAATAACTATTTTCATGAAACTATCGTTATGGCACCTTACGAGGCTATATATTGTAGGCCATGTCGATCACCTTTGTGCTGGTTAGAGGCAGGTGAGGAAGCTTTACTTGGACCAAGTCTCGTATAAGAGACTTCTGAGAAGGTCTAGTTGATACAAAAGAGGATGGCTACCACGCAGTCTCATCAGAAATATTTTGTTGATTGTCGCAGACGACCTTTGGAGTTCGTGGTCGGGGATAAGGTGTTCTTGCCTGTCTCACCAAGGCTGGGACACCGATGGATCAGGAGACAGGGTACACTTTCACCGAGGTATGTGAAGCCATTTGAGATTCTGAAGAAATTCGGGCTGGTTGCCTATCAGTTTCAGTTACCGCAGCAGTACCAAGCCATGCATGACGTCTTCCATGTGTCTAAGTTGCGTCGCTATCATTCAGAACCATCTCACATATTTCAGCATGAGGAGGTTGAGCTTCAGATTGATGCATACTTTGAGGAGAATCTGATTCGTATCGTTGACAGGAGCATGAAGGTTCTCCAAGGCCGGTCAGTTCCTCTCGTACGGGTGCTATGGCAGCATGGCCGAGTGCAGGATGAAACCTGGGAGTAGGAGACCGACGTACGAGCTCAGTGGCTAGAGCTGTTCTGAGCATATCTTTGCCACCCTTGGAAGGGAAATTCAGGGACGAATTTCTTTAAGGGGAGAAGTTTTTAAGAACCCGGTTCATAGTTTGGAAGTACGAGTTTCTCCTTTTCTCTTTTCCTTAAGTATTTTTGAGAAAATAAGGAAAATGTAGAAAATCTTAAATTTTGGAAGTATACGCCGTGTACTTCTGGCTGTGTGGAATGAGTACACAGGGCGTGTGTCTATGTCGGTGATGAAGGGTGTAGGAACCGACTACACACCGTGTAGTCAGTCGGTAGGTTAATAGTAAGGCGGTGGCCAGTTGTGTGACAACACATATCGTGTACTCATGAAGACACGCTGTGTAGTCATGTCAGCAGATGAACATTTCCACGTTGGTGGGAATCCGCCGGAGGAACATTTAAAAAAATGGGGAAGTACACGCAGTGTACTTGGAAGTACATGCCGTGCACTTTTTTTTCTCTTAAAATGGGCAGTAGCCTAGCTTTTTTACAGGGATGGTTTAGAACGGGATGAAGGAATGGGAGAAGGAGGCCGGAGCTTCGGAGATCCACCGAGCACACGTCGGGAATCTGTTTCCACCTCGGACGATCTCGTTGGAACCGCGCGGGCAAGCCCTCCCTTCTCCTTGTGTATCTCTTACCAATTCTTCCTCTAATGGAAGTTATTTGTGTTTAAGAAAGATTTCTTTTACCTCAGATCTACGTCATTATTGGACGTTTCAGAAGGCATCGTTCGCATAAATCGTTCGTTGGTGTTTACGATAGGTGGCTTAGAGTTTAATTTTTCCAACTTCTGTGTGTTTTGTTTATTTTAGTGTCACAAACCCATGTGGGGGTGTCGTGTGGCTGAGGAAGTGGCTATTTTAACTACCTAGAACTGTATAGGTAATTAAATAAAATTGTAAAATTGTTGTTTGGTATCAGTTCTTGGATCCAGGACCACCCCGGGGGTGTGTTCCTCTGTTTGGCCGTTTGGCCAGGATACCTGAGGGTATTCCTTGTTTATATTATGCATTACTTTTGTCATGAGAGGAATTTTATGTAAATTTCATGTTTATATGTTGGGCATGGCCCGATTACTTGCGCCTGAGGGCAGTGTTTTACTTATCCCATGGGTGTTGTTTGCTTAGCCCGAGGGAATTTGTTATCTTAGCTTGAGGGAAACTTCTTCCATGCCTATGGGCAAATGAGTATGTGCCCGAGGGCGCCAATACCTACGACCGATGGCAAAATCTGTTATGCTTGTGGGAAATTACCTGCGGGTTGGATTCTGTTTACCTGAGGGTTAAGGTTTGTGTGTCTGAGGACACTGACTGTTTACATAGAAATGCACTGAGGTTTATTCTTATATTAAATGGATTAAATGAATAATTGAATGGAAATTTAACTATTAAGTTAGTTACTTTTGAGTAATGCATAGTTTATTTCATTTTAATAATGCACACTGTTGTTGCATGATTTCACACAGTTGTGCATGAGCCTTTGGTGGGTGTCTATTGAGATATATTTCTCACACCCTATTTGGGCCACGCTTTTCGGCCCAAAAAGATTACGTTTCTGCAGGTATAGATAAGGGCAAGGGTCCTTATACAGGTACTTGATTACTGCTGGGTGTAGGAGAGCATGGGACCGAGCATTGGCTCGTGATGCCGTGGGCTGTTCTATTTTTATTTTCTGTACTTGTATTTCAGTTGTATTGTATTACAGTGTAATAGGTTCTGGATGTTTTCATAGAATTGAGGCATGTTGCATCCTCATTTATATACTGGATGGTTATATCTATTATAGTTTTTTATTTCAGTTATGTATGGTTATTTTCGTCCACTGTTGTTGTATGTTTATCTTATATTCCGCTGTGCTACACTTTGACAAATGAGGGCATAGTTTCCCCACTAACAGACTTGGTCCCTTGCTGCTAGTCGGCTGCCTCTGGCATTTGGGGAAATTTGCTTGGGGTCACGTGACGAACCGGCTTCATGGCACCCGGAACCGAGAAGATACACCTAATACTATCACTAAGGTGGAGCTCCCAACAATCACGTATACCAAGACAATTAATAGGTCAAGCAATACAGTCATGAAGACGAAAAATTATACAATATCATGAGCATAACTCTAAAGGTATAATTAACATCTTATTAGAAAATAATATTTTAGTGTTGGATATTTTGATGGAAAATCATGATACACAGCATAGGGAACATGGATAATTGAAGAATCACCTTTATCAGGTCACTTAAAATTTAATTTTCCTTATAAGAGACATACCATGAAAATTTAATACAGTGATAAAATGGTTTGATGGTGAAGATAATTAAGATTTGGTAGAATAAGTTCATAGTTTCAAACAAAAATAATAATAATAAAGGAGAAGGGTATCAATAAATATTATTTGGATCATAATAAAATTTCTCAAACTGATGAACATATGGATTATGAGGAAGAATAAGAATCAGAACATATATAATGCCTTATACTCATACAAAAATATAGTAAATAACAAAAAAAACATTTTTAAATTGAAATAATAAGAATAAATAAACATGACGGAAATTATTGACTAGATGGATGAGGAGGAATAGAAAAATGTGGTTTTAGTGGAACATTCCATAGAATCAAAAGATGAAGAAAATTTGAAGGAGGGGATGTTGATCTAAAATGAATTGAACACACATATATTCTAGAGAACAAATAATAACGGGACTCCCTACTATAATATATAGAAGAAGAGATGAAAAAATAATCTCCAACTCAATAATTTATTACATAATGTGAACTAGCTAAAGAGAATGAAGTTGTTATGGCGGAGCAGGTGAACTAACAAATCTAGTCAGATTTCAATTTCCATGTATTTACATTGAATTTATCCCCAATATAAATCACATAAAAATTATAATTAAAGAATAAACAATAGAGGATAATGATAACAACTACCCAAGATGCCCAACATAGTCATCGGTGGCTAAATTATTAAAGGTTAGTTTTCTATCATGTTATAATAAGATAATAAAGGTAAACATTGATCTAGATAAACTAAAAGAATAGAATCTACCATGAGAAATTGTAAATTTTTATATCTTTTTATAGAACATAGATTTATTTTATTTTATTAGTTTAATAACTCTTTCAATTGTTGATCACATTATATGTTTGCACAGAATATTTTAAATTTTGAATATGCCAATACAGTCAATGATTTTATTAACTTTTAGGTCAATCGAATAAAATAAACATGAATCAAATAAAGTTTTATATACAGAACCAATTCATATCATGTGTAAAATTTAGTTTATGATATAAATTCATACCAGGATATCATAATTCACATTAAGATCTTGTTTATAACAGAACATGATCTTCTCATTCAAAACAATCAATGG
This sequence comes from Viscum album, assembly GCA_963277665.1. NCBI lineage: Eukaryota > Viridiplantae > Streptophyta > Magnoliopsida > Santalales > Viscaceae > Viscum > Viscum album. The sequence continues at coordinate 617,915,391 of OY728150.1, read as the reverse complement.
AAGGGAGGTATTGTAATACTTAATTATATTTTATCATTTCTAGTTTTTTATAACACATTATTTTTAAAAACAAAAAAAATTAATTGAATTGTTTCACAAACATAATGAATTAATTCACCAAAAAAATTCTAAATTAATTATATTGTACTTGGAAATCTAAGAGACGTCAACAATTAAGAGAAAGTGTGAATTCATCCAAGTAAGTATCTTGTTCTTAACAATATTTGTAAACTACCATCTCATATACAGACATTATAAATATCATTAAACACTACAATTCTGTTCTATTAATTTCAGGATGGTTCTGTAAAATTGATATTATTATAGTATAACTCTATATTCTTCAACATTGCTTAGTATAAAATATTATTTTCAGGAAAATTTCAACCCTCTATAAGAAATATGTTATACTTAATTTACTATTTCTTACATGAATGAAAATAAATACATTAATAAATGTTATATATGACATTAAATAGTAATTCATGTTTTGATTATGGTTATATAATGGTAACAGACAAGTGAAGGTTCAATATAATGTAACATGTTGTTATTAGTAAAGAACTTGAAAAAAGATAGTCTAGAATTCCACACTCACAATCCATACCCATTAATTCTATAAAATTAATATAGTAAGACATAAATTATTGAAACTCAATCATTCAATTACCTTAAATAACGTGGAAATGATGTATTTTTTTCATATAATGAGGATCAATATCTCAATAATTGAACTTGTATGAAAAAATCAAAATTTGTAACATCTGATAACAAAAATTAAAAATAACTAAATAATGTATTTTTAATAAATTATTATTCATATTAAAGGTAATATATATGAATTAGTATTATTAAAATTCATTTATTAGGGTAATTTTTATTATGAATAATGTTAAATAACTTTTGTGAATATCTAGAATAATGGTAAGGGTTTATTTTCCAATATCACTTTCAAATCCAGATTATTAGTGACTAAATTTATTTAGGGTAAATTGTATATCCATTCTGTATAAAATAAAATAATTTTTATTATCATATAATTATTTTCTTATTTTTAATTCTTCTCATGTTGTTCATTCCAATTGGTTTACAATTCCCCCAAAATAAGGATTTTCAGTGGAGTTGGCCATATCAATTCTGTTTGGTCGGGAATAATTTTCTTATACATTCACAATTTTAATATTATTTTACAGATTTTAATATCCCTACTTATATAATTTCTTATATATATTATATATATACATCTAATTTCAAGTAAAAATTTATTAATAGAAACCTTTTTACCATTTTTAATAAAATCAGATTTTCCCAATGTTTTCTGTTTTTTATTTATTAATATTATTAATATTATCTTTTATAATTATTTAATCTATTTTTTTAATTTCACACTAGTTTTCATAAATATATTTATAAAATTTTTTATTAAAAAATATATTTTATCAACAATTAATGGATTTTCTTCTTAAATTTTGAACAGGTTCCCATTGTTATTCTAAAGTGTTTTAATGTTTTTCAATATCCATTTTATGTTTATTATTTTTCACTAGTGATATTTTCTGATGAAATCCTCCCTTTTCATTCACTTAATTATTTAATTATACCTTGTGGAAATTTTCATGAAACATATTACATTCTCATGGGTTATTTATGGAAATTTTTATTTATAAATGCCATCATGTTCTTGTAGTGTATAAATGTATGGTTTATAATTATATATGAGGTTGGAATAAAATTATACTGACCTTCAATGCATTTGTTAAAAATTTAAATCTTTTGAGATGACATTAATTGGATTGGGGAGTGAATATAATATCTCCTCTCTTTATTAAAAATTAATCCATGATTTATAACATAATATTACACATAATACAACCTGAAATAATGATAATTCTAGTGTTTTTAAGGTTAGGTACATTACATAACAACATAAAATAAGGAATACATCATATTTAATGAAAACCTCTTAATTCTGTTCATAATAGTCTTTCATACTTCAAAATGCATGGGATAGCGTAGGGACATACTTAAGAAAGGGGTGAGATATATAAGCCTATTAAGGGAATAAACATGGAATAATATAAAGAAATTAATACATGTGTAGACACCATGAAATGCATTCCATACACTTTTCAACAAAATTTCCGCAACTGGGCTGGAAAAGTTCGTGGTCCGACTCTAAATTTTTCATGGGGGTCAATGAAGGTAGCGAAGTCGTGGGCCAAAAGTGTCGGGAATGCATCCCAACACTGATCCCAAGTAGGGGTGCATGGGTGCATCCCCCGCGGTATAGAGAAAAAATATGGGTAACTCCTTAAATCGTTGCCCAAGGTATCTGTGTGTAAATACATGTGAGCCACCATGTTGAAGCAGAATGAATGTATTATTTTGGCTAAGTCCTCAAAGTAGCACGCCAGTTAGTCTAACTTACCAGCGGTGCACAAGTAAACTTGGGCGCCACCCATCCGGCATGTAGCCACTTGCACACCATAAATCTTTCTCTTAAACCACCTGCACGAACAAACTCCTTTCACCCAAAGTCCTATTTTTTCATATAAATCGACCCCCAGGGCGTTCATTTGTATGGATGAATTTATCGGAAGCCCAATTGCTACTCTGGTCACCCTAGTGCTTCTCCCAAGTCTTCTAAAACATTCAATGTAGTTCTTTAACACCTAGAGAAGAGTATTTGAAGGAGGATCATATAACTTAAGTCCTTTTAGTGTTTAATTCCATAATAGTTGTAGGCCTAAAGTTCCCAACCTCCCTAAATCAAAAACACTTGTGTACCACTGATTCCATTCACAGGAACTTAGCGCCCCACATCTAGGATCACCTGTGAATACTCCGGAAGGCTTGATCCAAGTCTCTCTTCAGTATTAACATAATGGTTATTCATCACTTATGTGAACATCAAGTCTCCCAAGCATACTTTCATATACATACTTGAACACCAGTACCTACTTGGGTGCCCCTTTGGATTCACCTACTCTCCTTAGTTTACAGGCCATCATGCCCTCCTCAAATCCATTCATAGAAAGGCTTCTTCTTTATTGGATCCCTTGTTTGAAAGGGATTATGTTGAGACCTCCACCAAAACCTCCTAAATTATCATTCCTTTGGGAAATGCACATCTGGGTGTCCTCTATTTGGGTTTGTATTTTTTTTGTCAAAGGTTTCCCACATTTATTTCATAATGGGGTTAGGATTCATGAAGTTTCTTCAGGTTTGTATATCTGAAGTCACTTGGACCTTTCCCCCAGGAACTGTATTGGGGAGTCCCCGGTTTGGAGGATTGGGGTTTGGGTTCTCACGTCCCCTTCTTGTCTCTAAAAGCCAGAACCTTAGGTCTTTGGTAGGGAAGATAATGTTCACACTTTCTTTTCCATGAAAGAAACTAAAATGTCTCCCTCCCCTACCAGGATCAATTTTAGGGCATCCATCATAGTGTAAGCTCATATCCTTCATCCCACCTTCCTTTTATTGGACCAATTTTCCAATGTAAATAGAACAGGGGGAGGGCTCGTCACCTTTCCCTTTTCTAAGGTCGCCTCGACCTCGTCCACCCTGGCCGCCATAGGTGATCCTTCTTCCACAAGAGGAGGAGGAAAAGTGTGGGTTCCTTTATTGAATCTTTGACATCCTCTTGTTTCTCATACCGAACATGACTCACGTGGTCTTAGATATTTTTCCTGGTCACAACATTTTCACAAATTATGAACTATGAGAACGCTGATTCCTATTCAAATCAGGATATGTAAGATGCCTACATGAAGTCCCGAGATCAAAAGGGAACCCTTCCCAAAAGGATTCACCCAATAACATCTCTTCAAATGGCATGATATTATGCATAATCCCCAACATAATGAATGAACTATGAGAAATATGATTCCCATCATAATTGGGATACGTAGGAAGCCTTATCCAGGCCTGAGCTCATTGGATATCTTGTTCATGAATCCAACCCTAATTACCTTAATCTAGTAATCCTCCTTAGGAGTAATCTGCAAATTAAACCCTTAGATCATCAAGGAATCCTTTTTAGGAAGTAATCATAAACTCATTTCTATCAGAGGTTTATACTCTCCTATGAGACTTATTAAACTACATGGGCTTTGATTCCCATCTAAATGGGATATGTAAGAATACTCTTTGAAGTTCAAACCAAACACTTCAAATCAGCCCTATTCTCCTTGGGCCATATTCCCAACAGGGTCTAATATTACTTGAAAACCCATATCCTTTCCAAGTTCATTGGGATGATTCAGTATAAGTCCCACACTAAATGCTGACTAAGAACATTTCGCATAGATGTCCTTACAACATGAAATTAAACTGTATGGATAGGTCCTTATCACATGACTTTAAAAGGTATGATGTGTCTTGTCAAGCGGCACTGAACTATGAGGGTTCTGATTCATTTCACAAGGATACTTTGGTAGAATATTTTATGGGTAGAGTAACAATATGAAAACAAACCTTCGTCTCCCAGAATGAAAATAAATTCTAGAGTGCCCCACTGAGTGGCTTAAAGACTAGTATCATCATAACAATGATTAAAATAATATCTAAGTATAATATTAGAGGATACCATTTATGGAGAACCTCAAATACGTACAGATATCAACATTAATGAAGAAACTTGATTACATATGGATGATTTTTAATTTCCACATGTTATTAAGTGATTGTAAATTCCAAGGAAAACTTATTTTATACTTTTTCAATAAATAAGGATTCATGAAAATATCTTAAATTTATAAATAGTGTCTCGACGTACACAATATTTTCCCCCAAAAGGGTGTGATGAGTCCGACCTCCCATCCTCTTGACCAATGCACATTCTTATATATTGTAATGTTCAATCCTAATGAATGTCTGCCTTTGGAAAGCATGTCCCTTTTGGATACAAAACTATTGGGTTTTATTGGTTCAATGAATAAATCCAATGGAAACTGCTTGGAAGCAGCGATTCTTAAAACTAGAACACACGTTTCAAGGAACTATGAAACAAAAATGGTTAACCTGACGTGAATTCTTAACCATGTTAATAACATTACCAACCTTTCGAGACCCTATCAATTGATAAAGGAAGGATAGACAAAATAATTAATCATGCATGTATCCAACTAAAATGTGTCACTTTATTGGATTTTATTGTTACTTTCTTGTTTTTTCTCAGAACACCCTTCAGTACAAAATGGATTTCTTCAATACAACATATGTGAACTTTCCAACCGCTACTCGGGTTGAATCCTCATCCATAGGAAGGATGTTATCACCCACCCATCATCTTCCATGCTATGTATCCAAGAAACTAGTAAAGGATTACTGTCATCATGGTACAATACCACCTTTGGAGGTTTCCTGACAGGCTCTCCAGATCAATAACAATCCTAGATCGTCCGGAAAATGATGATGGATGATCAAGAAGTAGATGGTACCAACCACCATCTTCAACAGTTTTGGGTCCTTATCCATGAAACGCAATAACTAGCCCCTCCTGTACTATAGGGAAGTGGATCAAGAGGTCACTTAGGACCTCAATTAAAGTATTCATGGGTCCTTCCTAAGGATCCCACCACCAATTGCCGCCCACAAAACCATGCAGTAGTGAACCCCTAACATGATTGGAGTGTTGCCCCTAGATATTCAGCCCAAGTCCCTCAGACTAAGGGATGAAATAAGAAATTCCGGGGACAATTCCTGGTGAACAAGAAGCAGGTTCTTTCCTATGTCTCCTTCTAGAGAATTCTATCTACCTAACTTAATGGCGAACAACAAGTGGGAACATACACCCGTCCGTCATAATTCTGCTACCCAGTATACTCATCTGGAGGCAACCCAATAATCCCTCTATAAAAATATGGTGGAGTACCATGAACATGCACATACACCTGTTTATAAATTTTCAACCATTCATCAGGATCATTAGATTTCATTTAAATAATCTTGCCAATCCAATGTGGTGGCAACTGGTAAACAGAAACATGCACCTTCTTACAAACACCAATTCTGCCAGTAGCCTTGTCTGTAAGTATTGAAGGAATTATGTCAACCATTATTGATGGAAACAACCAGAAGGAACATACACCTTCTAGTGTTCATCAACTCTATTAACAGTCTCGTTTGGCAGCACATGGAGAAGTCAGTCGGAAAGCTCCGACGAAAAATCTGGGGCAAACCCAACTCTCTGCCCCCATACATGAGTACTGTCAATACCCATTGATAGTAAAATGAGTACATGAGCAAGAAAATACACCTACTCCAGATATGGAAGGGATTTATATTCCCATTTTGGGCACTTAAGTCACCAAACACACCTTATCAATGGTGAAAGGGAAGACACAAATCCCAACCCATATTCTAGAAGCATGGCAGAATATTATAAAAACTACTTTAGATGTACGAGGTGAATATAAACATAAATCTGTCCCCACAACAGGGATGACACATCGACATGCCATCCCAGAGAATATACACACCTCTGTTCCAGTCTAGGAATTTCATGGGTCATAGTCCCCCATATCATACGAACAACAGGATCGGGAACATACACCCTTTCCAATTGGAGGTAAACAGTCAATTTTTGTGACCGTTCTGAGGGAGGCACATACACTTTCCCAGGATAACCACTTCTCCTAGCATGTGTCCCCAACTAATTATAAGAAGGCATTCATCAATAAATCTCTCCAAACATAGTTGGAAAATCAAGAATCATGCAGCAATTTGCCTCTTCTTAACGGTAGAGTTCTTGAAGCCCTCAGACATTTATCTATTGTAGCTCAAGATACTACCCTCTCAATACCAAATTCTGGGAGTAATATCCATAATTATAAAGTTCTCCATTGGAAAATTCATCATGAAGGATTTCTTCCTAAAAATTCGGTTAATCTAGAGTGTTTATCCCTAGAGGAGATCCATGGAAATCCTCTATGTTGCCAAAAGACCAAGGAGGAACCTGATTTATCTCTTGTTGTAATCCACTATGGTTGTCCTCCTCATGATGGAATTCGATTTGAAAGTTATATTCACAATAGTTTTTTGCATTGTCAATATAATTCTATAATTGAAAATATAGTAATGAAAAAAACCCTCTTATCTCAAGACACTTTCCAATACAAGGCCAGTCATTTTTGATGCCTTGTCATTAACGGGAGAAATTATTTCCCAACTAGAAGATATCTTAAGGGAACAGTCATTCTCCGAACCTACCTTGGGTCACTTTTCTTCTAATACAATACAGGAAAAAGTGAATGATTCCATTTTTTTAAAAAAACAATCATGAAGCACCCAGTTTTTCCAGACCAAGTGGAGAAACCTCTAGTGAAATATGATGGAGATATGTTAAACATGTGAAAAAAATTGGCTAAAGAAGAAATACCAGTCATGTTCTAGACTTTGGAAAATTTTTAATATAACATTTCAGAATTGATGGAAGAAGATTCCATTCATGATATTCACCTCAAATTATAGAAGAATCATCGTCATTTGAAATCCAAAGTATTACCGTATGATGAATATCAAAAAACATGTAAAGGTAATAGAAGGGTTGTAATGCCATATTGACTTAGAATCTCTCTCAGTTTCTTGACATTCAAAGGTTGGAAAGTATCAGAGAACCCTTAAGTGTGCATGCATCAATGTTCTAAAGAGGCTACACCAATTAATTTCCGATTCCCCATATGGTGATCATATTAAAGGATGGGGTGCACATGGAGCATTGCATTTCACTACAATCCAGAATCATCAAAGTCTACCAAATGTGGTCTTATGCAATGTAATTACCAACGAACGGCTACAATAAACAAATTTTGGATATAATAAAATGTATTCTCAAGAACAGGCCTTAGGTATCTCTCATCAGAGTCCGGACTAGAGATAACAAGTTGATGAGATAATTTTGCATCAAGCATGTGAGAATATTCAATTGGCCTCCCGCTTAGAGGATGACAGCTATCAGATAGAGAAAATGTCTGAAATAGAACAAGGATCTTATGAAATAGGGTATTGGAGTGGTTGTTGGATAATGAAACCAACTAATGTCTGAAACAAAATTCACAAATTTATAAGAGGAACTGAACAAATCATAGCCAAAATAGTTCAAGAGCCTCCCCATCTTGCAGGGCTACTGGATTTTTTAATTCATCCTTTGAATTCAATAAAAAAGTTCAATGTTTTGAAGACAATGAATAGGAATAGCCCAGCCTGTGTGGCTAGGGGATTTTTCACATTTAAAATTCCCTTCTCAACGGAAGTCAGTTTTCTCCCGATTAGGGAAGAAACCATAAATTGAGCACACAACTGAACAATATAGCGATTCTCTTTGAGTTACTATCATCCATACAGTTCCTGGGAATTCATCACATAGGAGAAAATTGTCTCATGAAATATATAGAAGGAGAATATATTACAAAGATACTGATTGAATTCCATCAATGCATTATGCATCAGTGAATGTTATAACACTATTTCATAGGATCCTCCCTAAAAATAGGTTAGTTCAGGGGAATTAGAAGATGAAGTTATTTTCCATAATACGGTATACACTGATGAAAATGAAGAAGTTTTACGAACCTGAAATTAGAGGCTTACCTAGAATCTAGGTATGCCTTCAAATAACCAACTCCCACCCCTCTGAATGGAATCTAACAAGGGGAAAGGTAAAATTCAAATTTCATCTCACTTTTACTCTAGATAAGGTTACTCTCTTTCACTTGATGAGCAATTTACACAACAAGAAGAGTATATTAATGAGTTGAAAGGACTCGATACAGAGTTACATCGAAGCAACATTTCTGCTAGACATACCCCAACAAGATCCTCCACATGCACATCCTATAGGATCTCCTTAGAAAAAAGGATTTGTGGAAACTATATATGCGGATAATGACTTACCTCAATTGGGTACACCACTAGAGCAGGATCAAACACATCCTTATAGGAATGTTCCCATGTGTTATCTAAGCCAAATATCAGCATCATCACCACTAGTCAGTTTTCTAGTCGTTACACCAGTTCAAGCTCCAACTGTTGTACCCGTATAGGTCCCAGATCATCCGGATATTCCCCAAATTCATATGAACACAATTGAGGCATTAACAACTCAATTGGAAGATATGGAAGAATGGTGTGTGCCACATCAATCAAAAAATGTATTTTAACCTGAATGGGTGGATCTGATCCCTCCCCCACCAAATTTTGTGAATACTACATTCCCAATATTTAATGGTTCGGGAGATCTAGAATAATGCTTAATGAATTTTGTTTCTCGTTGTGATCCTAGGATGAGAAATCCTCAACAACAAGAAGTAATAAAGCTTATGTTTTTTGTGAATTCATTACATGGACCAGATTTTTTATGGTATACAAGTTTTCAATCTAACTCAATTAATAGATGGGAATATCTCCATCAGAAATTACTTCTTCAATTTATCTCTACACTACTGAAGACAATAGTTTTTTATCATAAAAATTTTAATCAATGGGAAAATGAAAGATTTTCATATTTTATTTCTCAATGGAAAGGATTGACATATTCCTTAAATCGAGAACTCCCTTAGGAAGATTTGCTACTAATTTTTGTGGAAAATATGCATGATGAGTTACGCACACCACTAATCCCTGTGAAATACATAGGAGGGTTTCAAGACATTACATCAATTTTGAAAATGATAGAAGATTACATTTTGGAAACTAAAGCTACAACTGGTGTAATTCTATTATATTTGGGAAGGATAATAGGGAAAGATAAGGCTTCTATAGTTACACTTAAACAAGCACCTGTACTTGCTTCCACTCGAAAATTTTCATTATATCAAAGGGCTCTGCATCTCAAGCATTAGCATAAATGACTGCCTCATCAATATGATCAAAGATATCAATGGAGAAAATAGTTTATGGAGTTAAAGAACACAGTTATTCATTCCAAAATGAAAAAGTTTTTGATTACTTCATCTTATCTCTAGAAAATAATTTGGTTCAGTTATCAAGGCCAAAGAAACCAAACAAATAAGGCGATGAAGATATTCCAAATTATTGTCCCTTTCACCAGATGTTGGGGAATCCCATTCAGGAGTGTTTTGTTTTCAAAGACATGCTAGATAAAATGGTAGACTCTACACAAGTAAAATTGAAAATTTCTTCAATACAAGTAGCATGTGTTACTAGTAATGATCCAGAGGAAGAAGGTGAGTGGTGGGAAGTCAAAAATAAAAATGCACATAAATATGATGATTAGATTATCTGGTAAACGATCAACCGAACTCATTACATATTATGAACACAGTTGAATCAGCCGATTTTTTCTTCTGCTACTTCCAGCACAGAAAAACCACCTTCATCAAAAATTTAATCCTCAAAGAAGCGACGTGATCATAAGGGAAATCAACAGTCAGAAGAAGACGAGCTTATACCAAGACCAAAGTTGTCTTTGACTCTGGTAAATTTTATGCCATCTATTCATGAAGCATGACCACCACAATGCCAAATGACACAACCAGAACCAACCTTTTGGGAAGAATCTTCATCAGATAAAGAATTGATCTTTGTTTATATCAATGTTATCCACTTAACATATCCCTATTCCAATGGTGATTCTGGTTATAATGAGTCTTAGTTCCTTGTATCTAACTAGGGAACAAGAGGAAGATTCCATGGTCAAGGATACATGGGAATACATGCGTATTCTAAAAGACATTATTTTAACTCGACCTCTAATAGAACCATATATCTGGCAAAAACTCATGGGATACCCTTTAGTGGGCTCAACAAGAACAAGGAGATTTATCCATGCATGATAGATTTGGTCCTGACATGATTATTTTGGAGGACCAATTAGAGGACACACCATCTTCCTCTCAGCAAGTAGATAGACTTAGTCAATCTAATTTTCCAAATCTAGGACTATTTATAGTTTTTACTCTGACACAGGGTACATCTACATCAGAACCGTCAACTTCCAAGACACCTGAAAAACTGCATGTTAATGCTGGGAAACGTAGACCCCTAGACCAAAAGAATTTTGTTTTTAAATTTCTATCGCATGTACCAACCATGTTGTTAATTTTGGATTCCTTAAATCTTTCAAATGTTCTTTGAGAATCACTTATTGAGGCTTTTTCAAGTCCTCAAGTGTTTGAAACTAAAGTTGATGGTGCTGAGGTTTATAGTATAGAGAATTATCATGCAGAGTGGCATTCAGTTATATCCTTTATATATGAAGATGAATATGATGTTGTAAATTGACATATTAGGCCCTTGTATCTATCAGGAAAGGTAAATGACATAGATATCCAATGAGCCTTCATTAATAATGGTTTAGGAGCCAACCTCATTCCCGTTCATATACTTAATCGATTAGGCCTCACTGAATCTGATTTATCTCCCTACAATTTAATGTTTCAAGGTTCTGATAAGAATGAGAAATAACCTTGAGATGAGATTACACTCAGAACTCAGTTTGGAGATCTTATGTCAAATTCAGATTTCATGGTTGTTCATCAGGACATAGCCTTCAATATTATACATGGAAGGCCTTGGCTACATCAACATGTAGTAATAACTTCATCATACCACCAATGTATCAAATAATGTTTCAATGGTCAAATTTGGACATTGTATAGTGACAAGGAACCATTCAAAACATGTGAATCTAAATACATTTAGGGAGAATTTTATCACATAAATGGAATGAAGTCCATGACAAATAACGTAACTAGAATAAATTCTATTAATGGACTGGGAACGATCCCAGCAAACCCATTCATACATTTGAGTATATATTATGTGTTACCTAATAATCAAATTGAAAGGGTAAACCCAAATACAATAATTCATCCCATAACTTCCATAATGTCAATTGTGGAAATCGAGCCTGTCAACATGGGAGAAATTGTTAATTCACCAAGCAGTGGGGAAATATTAAATGCATATGTCTTCATTTCATCCACTTAACTTTAGCAATCCTCTACTTTAACAATCAGGCTAGAATAAGTTTTATAAATACTAGAGGAGGACAAGGATGTTGATTCCCAATCCATCATCTCCACTTTGTTACCCTAGGAAGACCCTTCATCATTAGTAGATTCAGAAATGGTGGCCTATTCTTCAAGAAGTTCAAATACTAACTCCTCTCCAAGATATGTAGGGTTTTCTTCATCACCTACTATGCAAGTAGAAACAAAAGAAGTGATTTCTAAGGAAGAGTAATAAGAAGAGTATGGTCTCAAGGATCCTCCTCCGACATTTGAGGAAGGTTTCTCTACCACTATGGATGAGCGTAGAGAAATAAATCTAGGTATAGAAGAATATCCATGACCCACTCTAATTAGTGCGTCCATAAATCCTGAAGAGAAAGAATAATATACTTCATTTCTAAGGAAACGTAGAGATATATTTTATTGGAATTATACAAAAATTCCAAGTCTTAATTATGATGTAGCTACTCATCATTTGGGTTTTCCAGAAGAACATCGAGGATTCAAGTAGTCAGAAAGAATAATACACCCAACTCATTCCTATATAATTGAATGGGAAGTTCATAAGATTATCAAGTGTAACTTTTTCAGGGATGTTCAATATCCAAAATGGATTGGTAACACTTTCCTAGTGAAAAAGAAAAATAGAAAAATCATATTTTTCATTGATTTCAGTGATCTGAACTGGTATTGTATTAAATATGACTTTCTAGTTCTGATCACAGAGCTTTTAATTGATGAAACAGCTGGCTACGAAAGTATTTCCTTTACAAATGGTTACTCTAGGTATAATAAAATATGCATGGATTTAGATGATGAAGAATATACAGCCTTCAGAGCACCTCAAGGTTTTTTTTGATATCAGGTAATTCCCTTTGGATTAAATAATGTAGGTGCAATGTATCAACATTCCATACAACATATATTCAAACCCTTCATAGGAATATTTTTTTAATGTTATATGGATGATATGGTGGTTAAATCCAGACAACATTCTGATCACTTGGTGGATCTGGGGACCATATTCAATAATCATCAGCAACACAATTTAAAGATGAACCCCTTGAAATGTGATTTCAGGGTAGCCTCAGGGAAATTCCTCAGCTTCGTTATACACCATCGTGGCATCAAAGTTGATCCCGAGAAAACAAAATCAATCCTTTTCATGTCAACTCCTAGAAATTTGAAAGAATTAAGAGGAATGTAAGGACACTTGGACTATATTCAGTTCTTTATCGCCAACTTGGAAGGAAAGTGATTTCCCTAAACCAGATTAATGAAGATGAGAGTCACCAATCAATGGAATGAAGACTGCCAAGAAGCATTTGATACCCTCAAGAAATATCTCTTGAGTCCACTGGTATTAATGCCACATGTTGGAGGACGACCACTTATTCTCTATGTTACATCTTTAAGGAGATCACTGGGTGCCTTCCTTTCCCAAAAGAACAATGTTGGGAATGAAAACAACCTTTACTATCTTAGTCAAACTATGCTTCATGAAGAAACTCGATATTCAAGTATTAAAAAGTGCTTCCTGGAATTAATATTTGTAGTTCATAAATTGAGGCACTACCTAAAACATCATTAGGTATAATTGTTGTCTCGCAATAACCCACTCAAATTTATCCTTAGTCTTCATATGATTATAGGGCATCTGGAATGGTGGGCTGTTATTTTGTAATAGTTTGATAACCAGTTTTTGCCTCAGAAGGTAATAAGTGCCCAAGATCTGGCAGACTTCCTTACTGAACACTCATCCGTTGAAGATGCATCATTGAATACTGAACTTCTAGATGAAGGGGAAATTTCTATTCAAGATAGTTCCCAAATATGGGAAATGTACTTTGATGGGGCCTCCAAAATTCCAACTGAGAAGAGAATTGAAAACCCTAAACTCAAAACAGTTGGGTTATGAATTGTACTTATCACCCCAGAAAAGAAATTTTTGCCTTATTTCTTCTTTTTATCAGAAGGTGGAACCAACAATCAGTTATAATATCAATATCTCATTACAGGTTTTGAGTTGGAACTTTAGGTACAAGTGAACCACATGAATGCGAAAGGTGATTTAAATTTGGAAATCAAAAAAATTAATGGGGATTATTCCATCAAAAAAAGAAGATTTAATCACTTTGTGTGGTTACGTCAGAGGTTTAATGGATAAATTTTCCTCAAAGTCAATATTGTCTTATGTACCATGATCACAAAATTCCCATGTTGCTGCGCTGGCTAAGGCAGCTACAACCTTGGAAGATCCAAATTAGAATGAGGTAGGCCTCACTATATCCCATCGTCGTGTGGTCTAACATTTTGTTCAAACTAGAATTGAAGAAATTAATGAAATTGGCCCAATTTCTGAACTATATTTCCATACCATGTGATAGAGAACACCCATCATGAAATACCATTAAAATGGATTACATCCACCAGATAGAGTTGAAAAAGAACAGATCAGATGACGATCGAACAATTTTACTCATTATGATAGTCCAGATCACCAAAAAAATCCTCTACAAACAAGGCTTTGATGGAATCCTTTTTAGGTTTATTGATGGAGGTGAAACTGTACCTATCATGAAAGAAGTACATTCATGAGTTTGTGGTGCTCACCAGTCTCAGAATATGCTTTCTGATCAAATTTGATGTCTTGGATAATTTTGGCCTTCAATGATGAAGGATTTGACAGATTTCACTAAGAAATGTCATCCCTAAGAAGTGAATTACAAATTCATTCATCAACCCTCAGAGTTGTTACATATAGAAAATACTCATAGCTATTTTCCACATGGGGAATGGATGTAGTAGGACCTTATCCTCATGCTACGGCTAAGCAGTTCAAGTATATTCTTAATGCTACTAAATTCTTCTATAAATGGGCTGAGGAAATTCTTCACAATGAAATAAAAGCAAAAAATCATTGTAAGTTTTATTAAAACTAACATCGTCACCAGATCTGGTGTCCCCCATATATATTGACAAACAATGGCTCCAATTTCTGTTCTGTTGATGCAAAAAAGTTATATCAGGAGAACAATATCAAATCCAACCATTCATATCGCTATCACGTGGTGGCCAATGGACAAATATATTCTTTCAATAAGACCCTATCAAATATACTCTAGAAGATAGTGGATAAAGATTAGAAATCTTGGCCCAATAAACTTTTGCATGCTTTATGGGCTTATCTGACTACTAACTATACTGCCACCTAGGAAACCCCTTATTCATTGGTGTATGGAATATAAGAAGTATTTTCAATTGAAATTCAATTACCTTTACTCTGAGTCACAATATGTTATCTGTTGTCTATAGATAAGAAATCTCATAAATGGTTTGATGAGCTAGAATGATTAGATGGGAATCGATTGCTTACTTTTCATCATTTAGAAGTATACCAGAATAGAATATCGTGATCCTTTAGCAAGAATGTTCGCCCCCATTCATTTCTTCAAGGAGAATTGGTAGTGATCCTCTTGACTATAATTATACCATTAAAGAAACCTCCAAATCTTGAGCCAAAGTGGCAAGGAAATTATTCCATACATAACGACTACTCAAATGAATCTTATTCCCTAATCTAAAATGATGGAGAGCTTATTACAAATCCAACCAATGGTATATGCTTGAATAAATACTTTGTGTAGTTTCACACATCATCCTAGTTAAAAGACTCTAAACTTCATATCACAAGGTCCTAGTTGCAAGATGTTAAACTGGATAACAATTATAAGCATCCATCCTATATGACAATAAAATGTGTAGAATCATTTTCCTTATCGGACGATGTTAAACTGCATGACATCATTTTTACTCATTACACGAAATTAAATTGTACAACTAATGTCTTATCTAGTTGATGTTAGGAGCATCCATATATAGGAATCGTTGATATCATTGCTATTCCTTAGTGGCACATGAGTCCTTTTCTTCCGTACGTCAAAATCAGATATGCATAGGGACCTCATTTAAAAAGCTATATGTGGATTGTTTCTCATCTATTTGAGATATGTAGAGACCCCTGGATCTCCAATCTTGGGCCCAGCCACAACCAAAAAAAAATTATTTCCCTTTTCTTCCCCTATATATGAACTAGATCTATACAGAGTTCTCTTTTAAGATACATGGTTTGATTTTCATACCATATTCTGTCCTAAATTTAATCATTCTTCTAGAATGTGTTAAAAACCCACCATCTCCTATGTCAAACTTGATTGGTGCTGGAAATAAACATTTCAAGAACTACATACAACTTGATGATCCTCTATATGAGATATGTAGAGATGCCTAGATCTCCAATCTTGGGTCCAGCTACAGTACGATATAAACTGTCACGACCCCTCCCCACAAAGTGTACCCCTCCTGGGCCGGCAATGTGAAAAGGGAGATAATGACCCCCGAGTCCCGCCTCCAGTAGGCCCCGGGTTGGCGACTAGCACCGAGGGTATAATAAACATACAAATGGGAGGCATTACCCTCTAAGAGAACACATGCAGAAGAGAGAGATAGAATATACTCCAACCAACTCCAACTCAGAACTGAGATATAAAAGGAAACCAAGTACATATATGAAATGTCATGAAAAAGTACTACAACTGAAATGGAAAACTAAAAGTACCAAAAAGAAAGTAAAATGGCAGCGACCACAAGCCCGAACAGCTCCTCCTCCAACCGCAAGCTAGTAGTAACCAGCTTGATCTCCAACCTGCTCCAAGTGACCTGAAAAACAGTTTATATTTACATAGGGTGAGTATAACAGTATACTCAGTAGGATCCTCCCCAAGCCTCTCGTGCAAAAGTAAAGAAAGCATGCTAAAGCCCAGTGAACAACAAGTGAAACTAACTCGTCACCTAAACAGGTATACTATGTTCCCAACCTCACCATGGCTACTCTCACCAAGTAACGCATACAAGAATATATCATATAGTAAAGAATATCAAGGGTACCCCGCTACTACTTCCCCACTGGTTTGCTGCTTTGCCCCAACGACATACGTCCTGTGCATCTCTCTCCAAAGGCTTGCCCACATACACCTGGGCTAAGCTCCACAATCTGCACCTCGTGCACCACATAGGCTTTCCCGCATACACCTGGGCTAAGCACCACACCATCCTCACAACCAAAGTAACTAGGTAGTTTCCGGGAGCCACCATAGCTCGTATAACGTGTATCATACGTCGAGTATTATACCTCAAGCCATCACAGCCCATACGCCGAGTAAGGATCCTCAAGCCATCACAGCCTATACACGTTACACCTATAGTATTCCATAGGATACTATATCCAGAATATATGTGTGTGAAATAACCACAAGCCATTATAGCCCTCTACACACATATATGGGTAAAACTAACCACTGTGCCTACCAGCACAATGATCTACCAAGAGAAGAGAGCAGGGCCAAAGGGGGTAGTCAGCCATTCAACCTCCCATCAGAATGTTGGGGAAAACACCCCCCCAAGGCTCAGAATCCCCGGGGTGTCAGTTGCCCTTACCGACAGGGTGGAGTAGCGTATAGAAACACAAAAAGTATAGAATATATAAGTAACTCACATCCACACTATGGGCATTACCTAGTCTTAGATACAACTGCAGCTAACGTCTCTCAGACTCCAGGCTGCTACTTCAAAGACTAGGTATCCTACAAGCACACAACCATTTGAAGAGCTTTATTAGATTACTCCATTCTGATTTTATCAGTTCCACTGTACGTTAATTAATTCTTTAAACATTAATTAAGAATGAACAATTCCACATTGAACTGAACTGGCATCACTTTCAAAAACAACTGCTCCTTTTTAAGATTCACATCACCTTTAAATTCCAGTATCTCCATCCCCGTGGATTTTCACCATTTAATCAAACATTCCTTACAGAATTACTTTTCCACATTCCCAGGCATTCTAGAAAAGCATCCTATGCTTCTAAAAACAAAGGAGGCTCAACACGGTGAGTAGATATACTACCCGTCGAGTATTTTCCGCCTATAGAAAGAGCATAGACCCATCCTACATCGAGAGGCTAAACACGGAAAGCACGTGGCATACCCCGCGTGTCTTCGCCTCCTTCGGAAAGAGGGTAAGCAAGACCAGCTGCATTGAGCAGTGGGGAAAAGTAAAGCAGAAAAACAACCAAACCAAACCACCAACATCAAACCATCACATTCATCTCATACCATCACCCTTGGTGTCCTCCCCGACACCCATATGCATAAACTGATGCATCTCGCCACACTAGGCGTCATCCGCTGCCACAACCACAAGTCTCCATGCCTCCACATATCACAACAGCCATCCAGGCTCACATCACAGCACAAGCATCAGGAAAAACAAACATCACAAAATTGGCTCTTGGCCCTTTAATAAGGCATTCAGCCTTCAAACACAATGAGCACTCAGAGCTCCAAACCACAAGGCATTCAGCCTTACAAGCAAGCGGGTAACTCAGAACCCTTTTGAAATTCCCACATAATCTGTTTTCTAATCCATATGGTATTGGAAGATTTGTTATTCGTAGGTTCCAATCATGAATACCTAATCATCAAGCTATCACAATTTAATAACCATGCTTACTTCCCTAATTTGATTATCCTCAAATTAGAACAACTACAACAACGACAATAACCAGATTAATTTACATGCCTCTTTATCTTTAGCCAATTAATTAACAATTAATTCTGGCTTTACGTTCATTATCAATTTCTAACATGAACGAACAACAAATCAAAGAAAACATAGATATCACTATATCTAGGAAAACATGAGGCAAAACGTTATCACGGTATAAAGCAACAGCATGCGATCAACCAATTCTTTTAATCCGGTTCAAGTATTTAATTAGGTCAATTTCATTGTGATCCAAAGAGATAAATCATGCTAATTCTATGATTGCACATATACAATTAGAGAATCCATGAATCCCCTACCTAGAAGAGTTCTTGACGTCCTTTATCCACACAACGGGTCACGATCCTCCCCTTGTGACAACTGCATCCACCAGAGGATGCTTATATCGAAGATTGATCGACACGACTCGGTTGCATCCAACAGAGCGGAACTGATCCTAGGAGTAAAGGTTGATTGTGCAACTCCTACGGGAAGGATTGAAAGGTTCTAGCGCCTATTTGTTGAGAACAAAGGGAAAGAACAAGGGAGAATGATATCTCATCCCTTTTTAAGATTTAACGAGGTGTTGGTTTAAGATCCGGTTAATTCTCCATTAAAAACGGATCGCATTAACCCACGCGGTTTGACCAAGTAAAACATTCCAAGCCTTGGGAATATTTAATATAGGATTTATGGAATTTGAAACGGCCTTAATAACCCTTAAAATAAGGCTTTAAATGTATTTTACGTCAAATGAAATGTAAAAAGGGGCAAAACTGTAGGAGTTTGGAAACACTGTTCACCCACTGTTACTGTACACCTACCGATCTGTGCTACCGATCTATGCTACCGATCTGTGCTACCGATCTTTGCTACGGATCAGTGCTACCGATCTGTGCTACCGATCTGTGCTACCGATCTGTGCTACCGATCTGTGCTACCGATCTGTGCTACCGATCAGTGCTACCGATCAGTGCTACCGATCTCTGCTACCGATCTGTGCTACCGATCTGTGCTACCGATCTGTGCTACCGATCTGTGCTACCGATCTGTGCTACCGATCAATGCTACCGATCTGTGCTACCGATCTGTGCTACCGATCTGTGCTACCGAACTGTGCTACCGATCAGTGCTACCGATCAGTGCTACCGATCAGTGCTACCGATCAGTGCTACCGATCTGTGCTACTGATCTGTGCTACCGATCGGTGCTACCGATCAGTGCTACCGATCAGTGCTACCGATCAGTGCTACCGATCTTTGCTACCGATCTGTGCTACCGATCTGTGCTACCGATCAGTGCTACCGATCAGTGCCACCGGTCAGTGCTACCGATCTGTGGTACCGATCTGTGCTACCGATCTGTTACTGTTCATAGAACTAGAAACACTGTTCACAGAACTGGATAATTGGCAAAGTGTTGGGGATAAGTCCCCTTGGCCTCCCGGAACACCTTCAACACCAAAATTCCACAATGTAATGGACCGGAGAGGTCCGGGCCATTACATTAGATACCTCTCAAAACATTCTCGTCCTCGAGAATTAAAAACCAACCCAGAAGAGAAGAGGGGTCCGAACAACCACCCCATAAGATATCTCTCAGGGAAAACCACCATGAGTTGTTCAAAAGCTAGAACAAAACTACGACATCCGAGAACAAACAAGCCATACCCAAACAATTCAAACATAACATCTCATCAAAGGTACATAAATAAAACATGAAAGGTCTAACCAGAGAGGAAACATCATTACATGAAAGGAGTTAAACATTAAACAACTCTGGGTACTGAGCACGTATCTGTGACTCACGCTCCCAGGTACTCTCCTCCATGACACCGTGTCACCTCAAGACACGAACTAAGGGGATAGAACGCCCATGCAACACTTTCTCCTTGCGGTCTTGGATCTCCATAGGTCGCTCCTCGAAGGTTGCATCATCGTCAATATCGATCTCTCCCCAATCGATAACATGAGATTCATCATGAAGATAACGACAGAGCTGTGATACATGGAAAACATCATGTATCCGACTCATCTGAGGGGGAAGTTCTACTTGATACGCCACAGCTCCAACACGAGCTAACACTTCGAAAGGCCCAACAAACCGGGGAGAAAGCTTACTTCCACGACCAAAACTTCGCTGCCCACGACGAGGAGTCACCTTTAAAAACACATGATCCCCAACATTAAACTCTAAGGGTCCCCTTCTTTGATCAGCATAAGATTTCTAACGATCTTGTGATGTCTTCATCCTCTCACGAATCACCTGAACCATCTCTGTTGTATTCTGCACTAGTTCTGGTCCGAGAATTGCTGACTCTCCGACCCCAGTCCAGCACAACGGAGAACGGCATGGCCGGCCATACAAGGCTTCAAATGGCGCCATGCCGATGGTAGAGTGAAGACTATTATTGTAAGCGAACTCTACCAAAGGTAAGTGCTTCACCCATGAACCTCCAAAATCAAGAACACAAGAGCGCAACATGTCTTCAAGAGTCTGGATTGTTCGCTCTGTCTGACCATCTGTTTGAGGATGAAAAGCAGTGCTAAGGCATAGTTGAGAGCCAAAAACATGCTGGACACCTCTCCACACCCTAGAGGTAAAACGAGGATCTTGATCAGAAATGATCTTCCTAGGTACTCCGTGAAGCCTCACCAACTCCTCCAGATACTGCCTCGACAAAACCTCCACTGAGCTCGACTCCTTGATTGCTATGAAGTGGGCCGATTTAGTTAAACGATCCACTACCACCCATATTGCATCATGTCCTCCCGGAGCTTGAGGTAAACCTGTAACAAAGTCCATTGAGATGTCCTCCAACTTCCACTGAGGAATCTCTAAGTGCTGGAGAAGACCACCAGGAACACGGTGTTCGACCTTCACCTTCTGGTAGACTAAACATCGAGACACACATTCTGTAACTGTACGCTTCAGCCCAGGCCACCAAAACTGACTCCTCAAGGATCGGTACATCTTCGTCACACCAGGATGTACAGCCAAGGGTGAACTATGGAACTCTCGGAGAACCGTCTCGCGCATCGCCAAGGGAACAAAAATCCTGCAATGATACAACACTCGGTGTTGTTCATCCTCCGACCAACCATCAGGGGCCTCACCACATACAACTCTGTCTCTCCAAACTTCCACCTCTAGATCACCCAACTGAGACTCTTCCACCTTTTGCATCAGGGATGACTGCACCATCATCTGGAAAAGATAGCCTCTACCCCCAACTTCTCCCATATCAAGATTCAAAGATGATAGCTCTTCCATCACTCTCCAAGAATCACCAGATTCATGCAAAACATCATTACGTGACTTTCGGCTCAATGCATCAACAACAACATTTCCCTTCCCAGGTGTATACGATATTTCAAAGTCGTATTCCTGCAAGAACTCCATCCACAGACGCTGCCGCAAGTTCAAATCCCGCTGAGAGAAAACATACCTCAAACTCTTATGATCGGTGAAAACCACAAAGCGCTCACCAATGAGGTAATGTCTCCACAACTTCAGCGCAAACAATACGGCTGCCAACTCAAGATCATGGGTGGCATAGTTGCATTCATGGGGATGCAACTGCCGAGACCCATAAGAAACGACATACCTCTGCTGCAAGAGAACACAGCCTAGCCCCAGATGTGAAGCATCACAGAAAACATCAAACTAGACTCCCTCCGCTGGAAGACAAAGGACTGGAGCACATACCAACTTCTCCTTTAGATAATCGAAAGATGCCTGACACTGATCAGTCCATATGAACGCTTCATCCTTCCTGGTCAAAGCTGTCAGAGGAGTCGCAACTCGAGAGAAATTAGCCACAAACCTCCTATAATAGCCTGCGAGACCAAGGAAACTTCGCACCTCTGACACGGTCTTGGGGGCTGGCCAAGACACCACTGCTTCTATCTTCGAAGGATCCACAACTACTCCCTGTTGGGACACAACATGTCCCAAGAAACGAAATTCTTGAGCCCAAAACTCACACTTGGACAACTTCCCAAACAACCGATGTTGGCGAAGAACTCCCAAAACGGCTCGTAGATTCTCTGCATGCTCCTCTTCAGATGTGGAGTACACAAGGATGTCGTCAATGAAAACCACAACAAACTTGTCTAGGAATTCACGGAACATAGCATTCATCAACCCCATGAAAACAGCTGGAGCATTTGTCATGCCGAATGGCATTACAACAAACTCATAATGCCCATGACGACAACGGAAAGCAGTCTTCGGGATATCCTCATCCTTTACACACATCTGATGATATCCTGACCGCAAGTCTATCTTTGAAAACCAACATGCACCCTTCAGTTGATCGAATAGGTCATCAATCCGTGGGAGAGGATAGAGGTTCTTTATTGTCACTTTGTTTAACCAACGATAATCGATGCACAACCGCAAACTACCATCGGCCTTTTTCACAAACAAAACTGGTGCACCCCACGGTGACACACTTGTACGAACAAAACCACACTGCAACAGACCATCGAGCTGTATACGTAGCTCTCGTAACTCAGAAGGGGCCATCCTATACGGAGACATAGAGATAGGAGACGCTCCTGGCTGTAGCTCGATCCCAAACTCGATCTCTCGTCGAGGGGGTAAGGATACAACCTCTTCTGGAAAGACATCAGGGTACTCCTCTACGACCCTAGGAAACGCCAACTGTTGAACCTCTGAAGAACTCAGCATCATCCCCGCCATCATGGATGATAAGGATGAAACTCATCTATGACTCATCCGAGGATCTCTCTCACCAACAAACACTAATTTCTCTCCATCTCCATCAAAGAAAACGACCTTCTTCCTGTAGCAATCCACAATAGCCTGCACCGAATACAACCAATCCATGCCGAGGATGACATCATATGGTTGTATTCATAAACATAGGAAATCTCCCCAAGAGAGGTACTGCCCCAACACTAGCTCAAAGTCTCTACATACTTCAAACAAGCTAGGTCGACCTCCAACTGGCGTAGTCAACGCCAAGGGCACTGGAAGCCTCTCTACCTCAAGTCCCAAAGCGTGGACAAGGGTAGGGGATAAAAAGGAGTGTGTCGCTCCTGAATCAAACAAGGCATACACCAAGGTAGAAAACAAGCAAAGGGTACCTCGAACGACATCTGGCTCACCTGGGGCTGGCAACGCTAGAGCATGAAGCTGACCACGACCACCATAAGAAAAACAAGCACCTGATCCCTTGGCATAGGCCTGAGAGTTGCTACCTCCGGAGAAATGAGATGGGAAGGGATGGGACCTACCCCCAGGTGAACGAAAACTCTTCTGTCCTGAAAACCGGGAACCCCGGACCACAGATCTGCTTCGTGAGGAATCATGACGATTCCCCTCTCGTGACGATCCGGTCCTCGTCAAAGTCCTCTCAACAACCTCTGCCCTCGCCAGCACCTCAAGATATTTCTTCAGCATAAATGGGGTGACCTGGCACTGGATCTCTGGATGCAAAGCCTCCTCGAAATGCCTCGCCCTGGCCTCATCATCTGGTAACAGGTCTGAAGCATATCGTAGAAGGTTCCTGAAACGGATTCCAAACTCTCGAACACTGGAGCTCCCTTGTCGAAGGGTGAGTAGCTCCTGGTGACTGGACGCCTTCGCAGTCGACGAAAGAAACTCGACTCTAAACCTATCTCGAAACTCCTCCCATGAGATCGTTGACTCCTCACGATCCCCGAGGAACAAGAACCACCACTGTCTCGCTGCTCCACGCAACATCATCACAACCAAGGACACCCAGTGTTCCATCCGATGATGAATCGAACTGAAGCCTATCTCGACCTCCTCCAACCAGTCTTTTGTGACTGCATCTGAAATGGAGCCCTCGTACTTCTGTAGACTCTGGCGCTGGAACTCTCGGAGTGTCTTCCTCCAAGTGTCATCGTCATCAACCTCTACCCGGCGGCGATCTGCTGGAACAGCCTGCTGGGCATCTTCTGCGCAAACCTGACGAGGACGTCGACCTGGAGCCATACCTGTAAAATAACAACTGTTAGAGCTCCTAATCCTGGAATATGGAAGACTCAACATTAATTAATTAATTGTTTTGTTTTATTAATTTTAGGTTACCTATCCCAAGGTATACCCATTCAAACACAGGCGCAAAGAATAATGATGCATGATCCTTTCCTAGGTCTCTACCCTGCAACCGGTATCAATTTGTTTAGTAGCCATCATAAACTTAAAGGACCGTGCAACAGATCATAGGGGGGCCTGAACGCCTATGTCTCTGCCGGTCTCCAGTGTTTACCCCACTTTCTAAACATAAATGACACAGTTGCCCTACCATCCCATGCATCCTCACCTGTGCCTAACTCCAAACTCCATCCTACCCCTCAACCAGACCTCTGATACCACTCTGTCACGACCCCCTCCCCACAAAGTGTACCCCTCCTGGGCCGGCAATGTGAAAAGGGAGATAATGACCCCCGAGTCCCGCCTCCAGTAGACCCCGGGTTGGCGACTAGCACCGAGGGTATAATAAACATACAAATGGGAGGCATTACCCTCTAAGAGAACCCATGCAAAAGAGAGAGATAGAATAGACTCCAACCAACTCCAACTCAGAACTGAGATATAAAAGGAAACCAAGTACATATATGAAATGTCATGCAAAAGTACTACAACTGAAATGGAAAACTAAAAGTACCAAAAAGAAAGTAAAACGACAGCGACCACAAGCCCGAACATCTCCTCCTCCAACTGCAAGCTAGTAGTAACCAGCTTGATCTCCAACCTGATCCAAGTGACCTGAAAAACAGTTTATATGTACATAGGGTGAGTATAACAGTATACTCAGTAGGATCCTCCCCAAGCCTCTCATGAAAAAGTAAAGAAAGCATGCTAAAGCCCAGTGAACAACAAGTGAAACTAACTCATCACCTAAACAGGTATACTATGTTCCCAACCTCACCATGGCTACTCTCACCAAGTAACGCATACAAGAATATAGCATATAGTAAAGAATATCAAGGGTACCCCGCTACTACTTCCCCACTGGTTTGCCGCTTTGCCCCAACGACATACGTCCCGTGCATCTCTCTCCAAAGGCTTGCCCGCAGACACCTGGGCTAAGCTCCACAATCTGCACCTCGTGCACCACATAGGCTTGCCCGCATACACCTGGGCTAAGCACGAAACCATCCTCACAACCAAAGTAACCAGGTAGTTTCCGGGAGCCACCATAGCTCGTATAACGTGTATCATACGTCGAGTATTATACCTCAAGCCATCACAGCCCATACGCCGAGTAAGGATCCTCAAGCCATCACAGCCTATACAAGTTACACCTATAGTATTCCATAGGATACTATATCCAGAATATATGTGTGTGAAATAACCACAAGCCATTACAGCCCACTTACACACACTTATGGGTAAAACTAACCACTGTGCCTACCAGCACAAAGATCTACCAAGAGAAGAGAGCGGGGCCAAAGGGGGTAGTCAGCCATTCAACCTCCCATCAGAATGTTGGGGAAAACACCCCCCCAAGGCTCAGAATCCCCGGGGTGTCAGTTGCCCTTACCGACTGGGTGGAGTAGCGTATAGATACACAAAAAGTACAGAATATATAAGTAACTCACATCCACACTATGGGAATTACCTAGTCTTAGATACAACTGCAGCTAACGTCTCTCAGACTCCAGCTGCTACTTCAAAGACTAGGTATCCTACAAGCACACAACTATTTGAAGAGCTTTATTAGATTACTCTATTCTCATTTTATCAGTTCCACTATACGTTAATTAATTCTTTAAACATTAATTAAGAATGAACAATTCCACATTGAACTGAACTGGCATAACTTTCAAAAACAACTGCTCCTTTTTAAGATTCACATCACCTTAAAATTCCAGTATCTCCATCCCCGTGGATTTTCACCATTTAATCAAACATTCCTTACGGAATTACTTTTCCACATTCCCAGGCATTCTAGAAAAGCATCCTATGCTTCTAAACACAAAGGAGGCTCAACACGGTGAGTAGATATACTACCCGTCGAGTCTTTGCCACCTATAGAAAGAGCATAGACCCATCCTCCATCGAGAGGCTAAACACGGAAAGCACTTGGCATACCCCGCGTGTCTTCGCCTCCTTCGGAAAGAGGGTACGCAAGACCAGCTTCCTTGAGAAGTGGGGAAAAGTAAAGCAGAAAAACAACCAAACCAAACCACCAACATCAAACCATCACATTCATCTCATACCATCACCCTTGGTGTCCTCCCCGACACCCATATGCATAAACCGATGCATCTCGCCACACTAGGCGTCATCTGCTGCCACAACCACAAGTCTCCATGCCTCCACATATCACAAAAGCCATCCAGGCTCACATCACAGCACAAGAATCAGGAAAAACAAACATCACAAAATGGGCTCTCGGCCCTTTAACAAGGCATTCAGCCTTCAAACACAATGAGCACTCAGAGCTCCAAACCACAAGGCATTCAGTCTTACAAGCAAGCGGGTAACTCAGAACCCTTTTGAAATTCCCACATAATCTGTTTTCTAATCCATATGGTATTGGCAGACTTGTTATTCGTAGGTTCTAATCATGGATACCTAATCAGAAATATATCACAATTTAATAACCATGCTTACTTCCCTAATTTGATTATCCTCAAATTAGAACAACTACAACAACGACAATAACCAGATTAATTTACATGCCTCTTTATCTTTAGCCAATTAATTAACAATTAATTCCGGATTTACATTCATTATCAATTTCTAACATGAACGAACAACAAATCAAAGAAAACATAGATATCAATATATCTTGGAAAACATGAGGCAAACCGTTATCACGGTATAAAGCAACAGCATGCGATCAACCAATTCTTTTAATCTGGTTCAAGTATTTAATTAGGTCAATTTCATTGTGATCCAAAGAGATAAATCATGCTAATTATACGATTGCACATATACAATTAGAGAAGCCATGAATCCCCTACCTCGAAGAGTTCTTGACGTCCTTTATCCACACAAAAGGTCATGATCCTCCCCTTGTGACAACTGCATCCACCAGAGGATGCTTATATCGAAGATTGATTGACACGGCTCGGTTGCATCCAACAGAGCGGAACTGATCCTAGGAGTAAAGGTTGATTGTGCAACTCCTACGGGAAGGATTGAAAGGTTCTAGCGCCTCTTTGTTGAGAACAAAGGGAAAGAACAAGGGAGAATGATATCTCGTCCCTTTTTAAGATTTAACGAGGTGCCAGTTTAAGATCCGGTTAATTCTCCATTATAAACGGATCGCATTAACCCACGCGGTTTGACCAAGTAAAACATTCCAAGCCTTGGGAATAATTAATATAGGATTTATGGCATTTGAAATGGCCTTAAGAACCCTTCAAATAAGGCTTTAAATGTATTTTACGTCAAAGGAAACATAAAAGGGGCAAAACTGTAGGAGTCTGGAAACACTGTTCACCCACTGTTACTGGACACCTACCGATCTGTGCTACCGATCTATGCTACCGATCTTTGCTACCGATCTTTGCTACTGATTAGTGCTACCGATATGTGCTACCGATCTATGCTACCGATCTTTGCTACCGATCTTTGCTACTGATTAGTGCTACCGATATGTGCTACCAATCTGTGAAACCGATCTGTGCTACCGATCAGTGCTACCGATCTGTGCTACCGATCAGTGCTACCGATCAGTGCTACCGATCAGTGCTACCGATCAGTGCTACAGATCAGTGCTACCGATCTGTGCTACCGATCTGTGCTACCGATCTGTGCTACCGATCAGTGCTACCGATCAGTGCTACCGATCTGTGCTACCGATCAGTGCTACTAATCTGTGCTACTGATATGTGCTACCGATCAGTGCTACCGATCAGTGCTACCGATCAGTGCTGCTGATCAGTGCTACCTATCTGTGCTACCGATCAGTGCTACCGATCTGTGCTACCGATCAGTGCTACCGATCAGTGCTACGGATCAGTGCTACCGATCAGTGCTACCGATCTGTGCTACCAATATGTTACTGTTCATAAAACTGGAAACACTGTTCACAGAACTGGAAAATTGGCAAAGGTTGGGGATAAGTCCCCTTGGCCTCCCGGAACACCTTCAACACCAAAATTCCACAAAGTAATGGACTAGAGAGGTCCGGGACATTACATAAACCCCCTTTATTCATTATATAATAATCAAACATTCATAGGGAATGTTTAAAGAAGTACATGTGGATTAATTCATTCCCCCAACAAGATACGTTGTGGAACTTGTGGTTTATCCCTTAGTCCAGCTACAATATCTCTTTATTTTCACATCAGTTCATCTTCGTCCTTACTGCATGATGTTAAACTGCATGGAAATTTAAGAACTACAGTTCACTTGATTCTTGTCTCCAATAAGACACGTAGTGAGACCATATCATATGCCTTGGTTCAGCTATCACTTAATCATAATATCCATATTCTTAACTTGTTTCACCTTTTGTGTTATAGAAGAAACCCTTACTGCTCATTGTTTCTCACATCAATCATAGCTCACGTGGGCTTAGGAATTGGGTCAAAGGCTTCTCTGTATAAATATGGTGTCTCAATTTCTTATGGGGTTATCAATGGTCTTTACTTCATGACTTAAAACTGCATAGTACAATGTCCTCTTATGAATTAAAATTGAATAGTACAATATCCTTGCTACATGACTATAAACTGCACATCATAATATTAATTCAAAGTAAGCAAAGAAAGTATTTATTTTTACATATGAGTTAGATTTATGTAAAACAATTCTAACTCATGGCCAATATTGATACAAATATTTGTCATGTGAATTGATCATAACCCCTTCTATATTTCATTTTCTTAATCTTGAATATATTCAGATCATCATAATCTTTCTCATGGTTTCTGGTGTAAATGATTCTAGTATCTTAGACCTCTTTTTCCTGACTATGCAGTATGTATCCTTCAGTGGACATGCATAAGCATCCTATATAACAGACCTTCCAGTCAAAATATGGTACTATTTGACTATACAACATATTCCCTAGTTGGACCTACAAAATATAGCCCCCATAACGGGTTTTTTAAATGATGGTAATTTAGTTCTTTGTTATAGTGTCTATGTCCCCTTCAAACTTTGATGACAAATACAAGAATCTATATTTTAAAACAGTAATTTATGTATATTTATCCCATTATCTTTCTATCAATCATAAAGTCTTCAAGACCATGGTTTACACATCTCTCTCTTCATGTTTTCAATGCAATATGAAATAACCTTGGATCACTTGACCACATATCATATACTGTTTCCATTTCTATTCCATGTTGTATGACCTAAAACAAAAAACACCATACTCCATATGTTTGGGTCAGACCTTCGTCAAAATCCTAATACTATGATTATTTGGAAATCAAGATTGGAAATAATCTCTCTATATTCAGGTACCATTCATTATAAACAAAACGTTTTCATTTAGAAAATCTGAATCTCCATAAAATTTCTTCAGATTTTAGCAATAGAATTTCAAACTTCTGAAAGAACTTTTTTCTGACTATGCAGTACATTCTCCATGGTGGCATTATATAAAATTTTCCTACATAATGGGCTTGTCAGTCAAAGGATAACACCATTTGGATATGTAGCCTATTCCCCAGTTGGCCCTGCATAATAAATCCACCATAAAGGGCTTTTAAATAATGGTAACTTCAATCATGGAAAAGTTTTCCCCTAATGATTTTAACCCATTTCCTATATCATTCCTCGGTTCCATAAATTCTCAACTCATAGTTTACAATATTCGACTTCTTCCCCAAAATATGGTAGTATGTTTCCAAAAAAATTATCAAGAAATATGGATATTCTCATACCTTTGGTCGAAGCTAAAGACCTTAAATTACATCCACACAATGTCCTCACTATATGAATTAAAACTACACAGTTCAATGTCCTCACTTCATGAATTAAAACAACATAGTACAATATCATCACTGCATGTCTTAAAAATGAATAGTATAATGTCTTTGGTGCATGACTTAAAACTACACCATTTGATATCATAAATTCCTCTTTCTGATAAATTTAATCCATTATTTATACACCAATTTTTTTTAGAAATTTCATTCTTATTCCTGAAATATGTCAGCATAGATAACCTTGTATTATTAAAATTCATTTCCTTGGGAAACCACCCACTATGGCCTTGAGTCAACCAAATATTATTTTCCCTTGTCTATCAATAGTAAAATGACAAATTCTTAAGAACTATTATCCCTGACTATGCAGTATGTCCCCTTAGGTGGCCTTGCATAAGTTTCCAACATAATAGACTTGTCAGTCAAAAGATGCTACTTAATGACTATGTAGAATATGCCTTAGTTGGCCATCCAAAACACAATATCCATAATGGATTTGTGAAATAATGGTAACTTCATTCCATGAAGATAATTCTGTTATGTTTATTCATGTTTTATATTTTTTAACCATAAAAATCATTGCTCAAGATTCCCCTTGGAAATATTTGAAAGATTATTGGAGCAATTCTCAGCCACACTGACTTGTTTGGGATCTAATTTCAAAATTTATGGTCAAAGATATTCGACCTTAAACACTACCCCTTTATAGACCAACATACAAGACTCTAAACTACCAACATCAAGAGATGTCGTACTCACCATATTTGGGAACCAACAAAGGGATCTCTGAACAAAAGTCGAGTCCCAACCCACAAAATATACATGCTGTATGGGTTAGGTAATATTGATCAATAAAAAGTGAAAAGATATGATGCTATTAGGGTTTTCCATATGACCCTAGTAAAAAATCAAACTATTTTCTCTAGCCACCATGGCATAGGAAAAAATTAGAGCATCATTCCAAACATGACATAGCTCTAAATCTTACCAAACAGTGTTTGAATGCGTCAAAGTTCCCTACATTTACTTTAGAAAAAGATTATTTTCATTCTGACGAAATCAAATTCTGGGGGGGGTGCTTTGTAGACACCATTAAATGCGTTTCATGCACTTTTCCACAAAATATACCCAACTGGGCTCCAATAGTTTTTGGTGTGACTCTTCATTTTTCATGGGGGTCAGTGATGGTAGAGAAGAAATGGGCCCAAAGGCCTAGGACTATAGCCCAACACTGTTCCCAGGCAGGGGTGTGGGGGCAGCTCCAGGCGGTATGGAGTAATAATTTTCCTAATTCCTTAACAAAGCGCCCAAGGTTCCTGTGTGTAAATACCTACATACGACCATGCTGGAGCCGAATGAAAGTATTATCTTGGCTAAGTCCTTAAGGCACCACCCCAGTTAGTCCAAATCATCGGTAACGTGCAATTATACTTGGGCGACACCCATCCGGCACATATCCATAATTCTACCATGAAACCCACTTGTGCGACCAAATTTCACTCTCCTAGAGTCATATTTTTTCCTATAAATAGACTCTTGGGGCCTTCATTTGTACAAAAGAATTTCCCTAAATCCCAATTGTTGCTCAGGTCTTTCTTGTTGTTTTCCCAAGTATTCCAAAACATTCAAGGTTATTCTTTAACTCCTATAGGGGAGGATTTGAATGAAAACAATAGGACTTTAGTCCTTTTAGTGTTTGAAGTCCATAACTCTTGCATACCTAAAGTGCCCAACCTCCATAAATCTGAAACACTTGCGTGCCACATATTCCTTTTAGAGAAACATGAGCACCCCACTTCTAGGATCACCTATGAATAATCCTAAAGGCTTAAGACAAGTTTGTCCCAAGTATTAACATACTAGTTTTTCATCTCTTATGTGAACATCAGCTTTCCCTAGCCTACTTTCACCCCCAAACGTTCACGCCAATACCTACATGGGTGCCCCTCTATGATTGACCTACTCTCTTCAGTCTACAAATAATCAGGCCCTCCTCAAATCCATTCATGGAAAGGCTTATTCATAATTGGATCCCTTGTATGAAAAGGATTCTATTGAGACCTCCACCAAAACCTCATTACTTATCAAACCATTGTGAAAGTCACATATGTGTGTCTTCTATTTGGGTTTTTATTTCCACAGTCAGAGGTTTCCCAAATTTGTTTCATATTGGGGTTAGGATTCATGGAATGTCGGTGGGTTTGTATATCCGTAGTCACAAGGACCTTTCTCCCAAGAACAGTGTTGGGAAGTTCCTGGTTTGGAGGATTGGCGTTTGGGTTCTGACCTCCCCTTAACATCTCTAAAGATAGAAACCACAGTTTTTTGGTAGGGAAGGTATGGTTAATACTTGGTTTTCTATGCAAACAAAAGAAAAGTCTCCCTCCCCCACCAAGATGAATTTTTGGGCATCCATCCCTGTGTAAGACCCTAAACTTCATCCCTCCTTCCTTTAATTGGACACATGTCCAATGTAAAATAATAGAGGGAAGT
Source organism: Viscum album (assembly GCA_963277665.1). Lineage (NCBI taxonomy): Eukaryota > Viridiplantae > Streptophyta > Magnoliopsida > Santalales > Viscaceae > Viscum > Viscum album. The sequence continues at coordinate 617,882,414 of OY728150.1, read as the reverse complement.
CTCATCGCCTCTCCCTCTTCCTAGGTTTCCTTGACCTCATCTACCCTAGTCGTCGTATGTGCACCCTCTTCTACCAGCAGAGGAGGAAAAGTGTGGGTGACTTTGTTGAATCTTTGACATCCTCTTATTTCTCACATCAAGCATTACTCATGTAGGATTATAGATTTTTCATGGTCACAACATTTTTACAAATTCTGAACTGTGTGATCTCTGATTCCTGTTCAAATTAGGATACATAGGATGCCTTCTTGAAGGCCCGAGATCAAAAGGGTACCCTTCCAAAATGTATTCACCCAATCGTATCCCTAAAAATGAGAGAGGTTTATGCATAAGTACCAATACAATTAATGAACTACGAGAGCTCTGATTCCCATTGTAATTGGGATACATAGGAATCCTTTTCAGGGCCTGATCTCATTGGATATCATCTTCAAGAATCTAACCCTAATTCCTTTAATTTGGGGATCCTAATTAGGAGTAATCCCTAAATTATACCCTCAGGTAATCATGGAATCCTTTTCTGGAAGTAAGACTAAACTCATTCCTCCCAAAGGATTTACTCTCCTATGAGATTTATAAGGCTATGTGGGATTTGATTCCCATCCAAATGGGATATTTAGGAAGCCTCTTTGAGGTTCAAACCCAACACTTTAAATGAAACCTGTTCTCCATACGCCATATTCCCAATAGGGTATAATCTTAGATGAAAACTTGTATCCTTTCCATGTTCATTGGGCTGCTTCGGCATAAGTCCCACACCAAACATTAACTAAGCACCTTTCTCATAGATGTCTTTACCACATGACATTAAACTGTATGGTTAGGTCCTTATCACATGACTTTAAAAGGTATGATGTGTCCCGCTAAGAGTAACTAAACTACGAGGGTTCTAATTACTTTCATAAGGATAGTTATGTATCCCATTTTATGGGTACAATCCCAATATCAGAACAAACCTTCATCTCCCTGGATGAAAATAAATTTAAGAGTGCCCCACTGAGTGGCATAAAACCTTGTATCCTAATAGGAATGATTAAAAAAATTTCTATGTAGTGTACGAGAATATACCATTGATGGAGAACATAGAATACATACATATATCTCCATTAATGAATAACCTCAAATATATACAGATGATTCTGAATTTCACACATGTTAATAAGTGATTGTAAATTCCCAGAGAAGCTTATGTTATAATTGGTTAATTAATAAGGATTCATGAAAATATTTAAATTTATAAATAGATTCACAGAGTATACAAAATTTCCCCCTAAAATGGTGTAATGAGTCTGTCCTCCCATCCTCTCGACCAATTCACATTCTTATGTTTGGTAAAGTTAAAACCTAATAAATGTCTACCTTTAGAAAGTAGAACCCTTTTGGATAATGAACTATTAGGTGTTTCCAGTTCCATGAATAAATCCAATGGAAACTGCCTGGATGTAGTGATTCTTAAAACTAGAACACACATTTCAATGAACTACGAAACAACATGTTAGAAAATATGAATATAAATTAGACATAATGTGGTGATAATCATAAACATGAATAATGAGGCATAATATAGAATTAAAACATAATAGAAACATGATAAACGTGTAAATATCTTAAAATACTAAACCATAATTATAGGTCAATGATAACATCCAATAATTCATGATGCACAAAGTCCCATAAAGGAATCGGGTTCACTCCATACCCCAAGATGATGTCTAATGAGACTAAAATTTACCCATTGCATTAGAGGACTATATAATTTTGGGTTCCCCCACCACATTCATTTCATCATTATTCTTAAGTGTGTCATACAGATCCTAAAACATGAAATCATTTATCATCACCTTTTATTCTAGAATCATGGAAATGGAATAAATGCATGTATGTCACCAATCAATAAGTATAAGTTAATTAAGGTGAATTCCCTTAATATGAAATGGGTATTGGTATTCACTAAATAATTTTTTTTCACGGAATACCATTATGGAATTTCAGTAGCATAATGACATCACTTAAAAATAAATGAAATGGGTTTATGAGACAGAGAGGGGTATCAAATCATTTGAAAATAAAAATGAATAGTAAAAGGGTCAAGGAAAAACATATCCCATTAAAATGAATTTTAAATAAATGATATAGGATAATAAAGAAACTTGAATTAAGGAGATACGAAATGATCACATACTAAAATTCAGCATGTTAACACGTGTACATAAAGGTTCACGAGAGAGAATTAATGAGAGAGAAAGGGGTATCTCATCATTTAAACATAAAATTCATAGTAATGAGGATATGTAAGAACATATCCATACATGAAAAAATGGCAATTAAAAGGCATAAAATGAGGTGCTTGATTAAAAAGTAGAGTGAAAGATCCCTTAAAAAATTTCAACATAGTAACGACTTTGGTAAATGTCAAAATTAGATAAGAAAAAAGATATCTAAATAAAATAAAATCAACTGGATAGTAAGGTAATGTTTATAAATGAATTCATATATAACAAATTGAAATTAAAGAGATTGATTTCAAGGATGGTTCGTGAACTGAAAAGAGGTGAGGATGGTCTATTACCTTGAGAGTGTGGCTCCAAATGCATGGGAGGAGCTTGTTGAGAGATTGGGGGAACCTTGGGAGGACTCTAAAGAGGTGAGGTAAGAGTAAAGATGTGATCTTAAGATTTTTAGTGAATATAAATGGGTACATTGGTGGTTTTATATAAGAAATTCATGGGGAATTATTTATTATTTCCCAAACTTAGGTTTCAAGCTTTATATAATAAAATAACCAAAACTAAAATCGTTCCCATGGTTTTTTATTATGGTTTCTTCCAAATTAGTGTGGATTTAATTTTATTAGATACATAGGCCTAACATAAAAATAATAATAACCTTGCTGATGTTGAAGTAATACGTACTCATAATGAAATAATTTTCAAACCTTAAAATATATTATAGGATTTCAAGGATTAATAAAGGCTTTATAAAATTAATCACATAAACTTAAAATAAAATTATTTTAAAGGGTAAACATATATTTGGTCTTTTATACTATTTCTATTGTTTATTTCATCATTTTGGGTCATTATTATGTTACACTAAACATCATATATTTATACCATATATAATTTATACACAAAATTTTGATTATCTTTGAAAATTATGAAAAATCCCACATTGAATAATTTTAACATTATTATTCAAAAAATAATATTAATTTTATCTAAATAATTGTATGGTTATGTGAATTTTCAATTTTAAAATAACAATATACATTTATTGAGATGTGTGTGGTTTTTTACAGTAATAGTTTTTGAACCCTTATAAAATTACGCTAGACTTCATAAAAATAGTATGATCATTTATATTTAAAAATAATTATTTAATAATAATATTATATTAATATTTCATTTATTTCAAAAACAATATTTATCAAAATGAATTTCTCAATTTAATTATTTATTACTTAATGATACAATTTTTATTTTATTATTTCAAAATATTTTTTTATCAAACTGATTACGCTGTAATTTATAAAGTAAAAATAATAAGGAATAAATATTATAATAATTTCAGTAAAAATGAAATATAAATATTCATACTATTAGGGTAACATTTTTTTCAAATCTTTCTTAAATTATTTTTAACCTTAATAAACATATTTTCCTTTTACCGTGGTAATTAATATTTACTGCAATTACTATTCGTATTCATAAAAAAATAGTTAACCTTATTACCTAATATTAATTTTTATGAGCCAAGATATGAAATACATTTTAAAAAAATAAACTCAAATAGGTGGATGATTTTTAATTAATATAAAATTTTCAAGCATGTTAGAAATAGGCTTTCCGAAATTTTTTTTAAGGGATGATTATTTTACTTTTAATATATAACTAGTAATACTCATTACTTGAATTTTAATTCATAAATATTGATATTTATTTTAAATAATTAATATAAATTATTTCTCATTATAAGTTATTTTAATTTATTTTAACGGACAAACATTATGCATTTTAAAATAGTTTTCAAAAAATAAGTTTTTAATCCTGAAAAAAACTAAAGTAAATTAAAAATATGATTTAATCATAATTAATTTAATTAAATATAAATAAATAATAAATATTTATCCTTGAAATAATATTTAAACAATAATTGGACTTTTAAATTAATTAATTTATCAAAAGAAACGATTATTTTACTTAAAACATTATTTTCACTATTCACTGAAAATAAATGATTTCGAAAAAACAAAAAATCTGCTATATGTTAGTATTGATATACTAGTAAAAAATTGATCTTATTTTATAAAATACATATTATAAATATTCTAGAAAATAATTTTAATATTATTTTTGTAAAAGTAATTAAAAATCATTTCTAAAAAAATATTTTGAAGAACAAAAAGACATTATCAAAATTGATCGATTATTTACTAAGAATTTATCAATATATTTAGGGAAAATATATATTTTTCAAAATTTATTAAATTCAAATCAATAAAAAAATTGATGGAATGGTTAAAATAGTCATATTAAAATAATAATTCTATGTTTAGGTTCAGTGTTGCGTATTACATACACTATTAAACATAGTTTTCTCTTTTAGAAACTCATGGAATTAAATTCTTCCCATATTTAATAAATTGCATCCTAAAAATTCAAACATGCACTCATTAAGAAATGTTCTTACACACAAAAATATCATTATCGAAAACCCAAATTATAAAAATGGTAAATAAAAAATCCTCTTAAAAAGAGGGAAGGGAAGTACGGAGGTCATCACATAACAAGGTTTCCATATTAGAGGGATTCAGTGGGAAGTGAAAACACAGACATGGAAGATGAAACTAACACCAAATAAATAATTCAGTTTCATAGAGAACAAGATCAAGAGAATTTCAATGACTACAAAACCATAAATCTAAAATTGGTAAAATGACTATCAATTCATCATAAATGACCATAATAAGAACTCATTTTTTATTCATGATTATTTTACTACGGTTGAGGATTTAATTTATCATCTATACTATGAATGTAATTAAATATACTTTAATGATATGTATAATTTCATCCTTTAATTAATTTCTACTATAATATCATCTTTTTCACCAATTAATGTGTACTTTTATACTACTGAACACGTAAACGAAAACCCAATACAAAATAAAGTGATAACTTATAAATGAATTTTAATACCTAAATTATGAACTTCAAGGATTAAATATATGTTATCCATGATCTATTTTCTTACATAGACAATTATGGGAATTTGTTTCCTTAATAATTTTTCATGATGATGTTGTGAATTTACTAAATCATATCCCCCAAGAGTGTCAATCTAACTATGCTGCAAAACCTTTTGTTGTGCACTAGTTCCCAGTTGAGTCTAGATCAACATGGTGTTTTCAAGTTTTACCCCTATGTACTTATGTTCCAAATCCATATACATATTTAGTATCGAGACATGGATTTATTTTCTTGATAAACCATTGACTATATACTTACCATAATTTAGGCTTGTTTTCTTATAACTGGTGTTATCCTTAAGGATTTCTATAGAGTTTATTAATACCAATCCCAAAAATAAATAAACTATTCCTTGGATAAAAACTATTACTATAACACCTCAAGATTTTATGGTATTCCACTTCTAAAAATTTATCTTTTTGAAAGTTTGTATTGCATGCAATGCCCAACTCAACCATATAGTGCAATTTTATTATAAACATGGCATTAAATAGGTGGCAATGAATTGTATTATATGTATTATGAAATATATATATTATATTTTTAATAAAATGTTTTTAAATTCACCCAAAATATTTTATAGGCATAAGATAAGAACAAACCAAATATTATACATAAAAATCTATATTTTTATAAAGTTAATTTTACCACATTTTAATTGAGAACCTATTTAAAATCCAATTTTTTACACTTCTAGATTTTATTTTATAAAATAATATTCTTATTTTATATTAGGATATAAAAATTTACTTTGGTTTAATTTTTGGTAATTTTTGGAGAAATTTCATTTTTTATGTATAGTGAAAAGTACTTAATTTTAGTTCAAAACTATAATTTCATATGATTTATTTACATAGTTATATTATGTTTTTAAATGTGTTTAAACTGTAATTAGTTCAATTTTATATCATTTAAACCAATTTATTTCATTAGAAACAATTTCACATTTAATTTGGATATAAAAACTTAGCAAACATTTGAACTTTTTACCTTCAAAACCTGCTTTGTCGTCCTGTCGGTGGGATTAACATTAAGCTTAATTTTTCTACTTATGTGAATTGAATTTTGAAATAAAAACATACACATTTTAAATAAGTATTTTATTATTTTTATAATAATATCAACTAAATTTTTGGACCAAAAAATATTAGTGAATGTGATTAAAATTAATTACAGTGATTAAGGGTAAATCGGGTAATTAAGGGTCAAAATAACAATATAAGCATTATAAAATTACCCAAACACTTATAATAATTTTATTAGATGAGTCTATTTTGACTCAAATCATACTTGGTTCTATTTTAGGACCACTTGGATCCACTTAGATGACTTTAATCTATTTATAGTATATTATTCAATGAAAAGTCAATTTTTTTGCACTTTTATTTTTAAAAAGAGAAATATTTTTAATATGTGGTTATATAATATATAATTCGACTATAAATAGTATTAAAAAATATAAAATGTTTATCTACATCATTAAAATTTATTTATAATTCTTATTTATAAAATCAATGCCTTAAATGGTGACACAATAATGATTTAGCAATTGATTAAATAATGGAAAAAACAAATAAATGGTGCTAAAAATATTAAAATAAATACAAATTGATAAATTAATTTTATAGGTTACCTATAAATTTATGGATGTATCGAATTTTTGTTTCTATGTTTTCATTTTATTATAATATTTTTTAAATTCCATGTAATGAATAGTATCAAAATTGACAATAATGATATTTTAAGATAAATTATATTTTATTAAATGATATAAAATTAAAAAATAAAAAAATTATCCAAATAATTGGTATAATGTTTAAAATATTAACCATGACTCATTTATGATCAATTTGACATTTTATAATAACTATATTAATCTTTAAATAGTAAAAAAAACATGTTCTCACTATAAGAGTTAAAGGTTCTAGATAAGGGTAAAAACGAAAAGATAAGGGTATATCAATGACCTAAACTTTAAAAAATAATTATTTGATTAATATTATTTTTCCATTATCACCTTATTATTTTATTAGAGTTTTTAAATTTACATTTATTTAATGAAAATAAATGATATATTATTAAATCAAAGATAGTTACAAAATGTCGCTCTCTTGGTGTTTAATATCATTTATGTTTCACAATGGTAAAAAAACAATATATGATTGATTCAGAATGTCTATTTTGATACAATTGAAATTAATTTCATTATATAAATTAATTTTTTAAATTTTTTAAATTTTATATTTACCTTAAATTCTTATGCGATGCTAAAACATTATTTTTTTAATTAATAGAAAAATATAATAATTGATTATAAAAGTATTAATTTTGATATATTTGGGATGAGTTAATTTTTATAATTAATTTTACAGACCAATAGTATATGATTGAGATTTTTTATATCATTATATTCTAATTCAAGATTTTTCCTGATGTATTTGAATTAAAATTAATATAATAATATCAAATTTGACAAAAATGATATTTTATTGAATTAATATATTATTAAATTATTTAAAAAAAAGACACATAATCACAAAGGGAATAAGATATGGTTGAAAATTTCTTCTCATATTCATTTATGTCTCATTTTTAAGTATTTTTATCTTGGATAGACTTTTATATTTTAATATTTTGAGGATTTACAAAAGTGCCCCTCCCCTAAATTATAAAATGTCACTTACTCCCTCACTTTCTTACAACATATTGAGCCTTCTATCTCAACCAAAAACTACCCAAATAAGCTCAAAAATACCCTCAACTAATCCTTGAAGCCTCTATTCAGTAATAAATAAAAACAAAGAATACATTTGTTATATCTCAAAAGGAGATACCCAAATAAGAGGTAATGTTCTTCAACGGTCACTTTAGTTTTATTTCTTTATCCACCCCCTAAAATATAACTATTTAGTTCTTATAAAAAAAATATCTTAAATATACTTATATGTTTTAATTAAAAAATTTATTACAACACATACACACAATTACATCTAATTGGAAACAAATATACTATTTATGTGTACGGTGAACTACCGCCTAACAAAACGATGATTGTTAATTTTCCCTTTACCACCATTCATGGTTGGGAATTATGATGGAAAATATATTTATATATATCATATAGGATATAGTTTTTATATTTATTCTTATAAAATTAGTTAATAAAAATACCCTTATGTTTTCCATTTTTTGTAATGATGATAACATCATTTGTGGAAGTGTGGACTACCACCTCCTCAAAGCGATGTGATTCTTTCAAAATTTATGTGGAACACATAATGGATGGGTTTAATGAACCTATATATATATGATATATATATATATATATATGATAATGGAATTAAAATATACAAATATATCATCTAATTTCTATTATTTTAATACTAAAAAAATGAAAGTAGCGTTCATGTGTACATATGGCCAACCGTCTCCATGAATAGATCATTTCATTTACTATAACCAAATTTTATAGATTTTTATAAATATATATATATAATAAAAAAATATGATACTTATATCATGTATAATATTCTAGATATGATTAAATTATGATCATTGTAATTGGAACAATAAATAAAAATTAAAAACATACTTGAGAAACTAGGAAATTAACTTTGGAAATAATGAAAATGATGAAAGACTATTAGACATGGGTGATAAAATAATATAATATGATCACATATGATATCATAAATATGAATAAGGTTATTATATAAATTAATAAAATTCTTTAAAACAGTATATATATGTTTAAGCACATACAACTAAAAAGTAACTGTGAGGTAAGGGATTTCTATCCCACTTTACTGTCCACGAGGCATACAACACTTTCACATGTTATTCCATTTACAAAGTGAATATACTTACCATGATTTAATTTTTGAGATTTATCTGATGATTATAGAATTTTCAAATCTATATAATTTTCATTCCTGAGGAATAGGATTCTACATATTATCAATGGGTAAGGGGTTATTTCACAATCTCATCATTTTTTTGGATTGTTGTTGTTTAAGTCTTTACTAGGTAATATTTAAATTCCATGTTAGTGTTTTATAAAGATGTTTTAAAAATGTTTTTACTATTCTCAAATTATTTTTTATATTCATATTTACCCATTTTTTAATTTTTAAAAAATTTATCAAAAATGAATCTTCCTTTCATCTTCCAAAACAAGGTAATTTTTTTTCTTACAAAATTAAAAAAATAATTTTTTATAAATTATATTATGAGAACATAATTTCCCACCACCATGACTCACTAATATTTTTAGGTTTACATTGCAATTTTATCATATAATTTTCAAATAAAATATTTTCATTTATAAATATGCATCCTTTTAAATAAATTATTACAAAGTGGTAAGGGATTTCATCTCAATTTTCTTTCCATTGAGACTTATTTATTGTTATGAAAAAATTCACTCATATATTGTGTATATACTACCCTATGAAATATTATAAAATGAATCTCATTATTCTCATGATATTATATGTTTCATTTAATGATATTATTTAATTGATATTATGATTCAAAATTTTCAAAGTTGTATGGGACAATTTGGAATGTCTAAAGGTTATTTTCCAAAAAAACATTAATGATCATTCAATGGTATTTCCATTTATCAACATCAACAACCCTAGTTTTTACTTAACCTCGACTAGGGAATTATTGGTAAATCTATATCCTTTATTCAATATGGATATTTGATAAGGAATATTATTTATTATTTGAATTGATTATTTGATATTAATAATTATTTTGACATGTACAAAATTGGTGGGGACTGGTTATAGATATCCCCATGATACATCTGTACTCTCATGAGATGAAATATTCCGACCAAATAGATGGGTTTTTATCAGATATTTTAAACAGTCTTTTAAAAGGTCTCGAAGGTAAATGTTATATGTACCAAGGAATCATGAAGTCCAATAATCAAGGATTTATATAATTTATACTTAAATATCATTTATCCAGAAGATTTTGCATCAACATATCTATGGATGAATTCTATTCAAAGTTTATTGATTTAGAATACATGTGTTTCAGTCTCTTACCTTGTCATATTTATTTTTTCTTATATAGTTATTTGAATGGAATGTGTTATAAATTATTTATCTTTACATGGTATTTTATTTCTATTTATTAATTATTGATTCCTCTTTACATACCCTTACTAAGCATTTGAGCTCACCCTTGTATTTTTTCAATTTCACCCAACTTATGAAGATGAAATTTTTTAATGGTTTCAAGGTTGAATGTTATTTTACTTTTTATGTTTTATTATTTACAAATGTAATAAGGTAAACATATATGTATATATATAATCAAGAATACCAAAATGATAAGTCTTTTTGGATTTTATTCCTCATAATCATGGCAATTTAATGCATCAACTCCATGCTTCTAGGGTCAGGGTGTTACTATTGGTATAATATAATTTTTATTTAAATTAATTGGAACTATATTTAGGAAAAAATTGATTAGGGAACATAACCCATTGGTTTAATGTGTGAGATAAAATTATTTAAGGAATAATGACATTACATTTTATAGACATATGTTTAATGTTAAGGATAATTGATAGGGTTTATATGATCTTCTTATTTAATTAAATTATTGGTATGTATATTATTAGGTATAAAAAATGAAACATATGATATAACATTTGTGGGTTAAAAAAATTTAATATTGAATTTATTTTGGATATTTTAGAGGATTACTATTAAATTTTTATATAATATTAATAAATATTTAGAAAAAGGGTAACCCGTGGGCCGGGTGACAACTCGGCACATCTGGAAAGGCCGCGGGGTTTAAACCCACAACCAAAGGGAGGCAAGGATAGATCACATACCACTAGCCTATGTGATGTCTTTTTTATCATTAAAATTTTATTAGTTAAAATATATAATGGGTAAAGGTATTTTTCAATTTGGGGACATTTTTTTATCAATTAGATAACCGTTTGATTGGAAAATGATTTGGTGATTAAGTTATTAGTGTTATTTTGGAATACATTTTATAATTATTTAATCTAATAATATTACTGTAAACATAACATTTTGAGGAGTAAATGTTGAATTTTATTTTGGGGACAAATATAATTTTGGAATTATAGTAATTCATGTTATTTCTAGAAATATCATGAGGATTAGGTGATTGAGTCAATTAAATTTTTCGAATACTACATTAAGATAAATTGATGTTATTTGGAAGTCTATATAATCAAGTCCTTTTTATTTTTTGGGGTCTTAATATTAGTCGAGAATATTTTTGAAGAAGGATAATTATTTTCTAAATAATTTAGGGAGAACATGGAATAATAATTATATTTTTTAATAAAAAAGTTGTTTTTAATCATAAAAGGATAATTATTTTTTGGGAAGCTGACGTTAAGATTGATTTTAAAAATTTAATGACCTTTTTGGACTATGAATTTGGACATATGTATTTTGGATGAGTCTTTTGGTTGGAACAGATTAAGTTAAACTTTGGATATTACTTTTTGACATTAGAGTATGATTAATTTGATACTATGTGATAACAATTTTGGTGTCATTAAATATTTAAAGTCTAAAGGAATGAATGGTGAATCTAATGATTCATTAAATTGCTTCAGGTATGAAAAATTCAATTCGAATATCCATTTCCTATCGTATGAGATTAAGTGAAAATAAATCAAGGCAAGCCAAAAGTATGATATTATGTTTATAAAATAGAAATAAACAAAGTAATTTTATTTTATCATATGCTTATCTAGATAGTACTATAATCCCCAAAACACTATAAAAAATTAGAATTAAAAATTCTATTTATTTATTTTTCCTACTGAGAAATTAATGGCCTCTTTGGCCAATAAAAGTCATGAGGTTTTGTGATTGTAAAATTTCTGATAACCATGTTCTCTATCACTCTCCATCAAAACATGATCATTTTTCCCCATCCATGTATATGTTTTCACTTTTTACTAATCTTTTCATATTTCAAATCCTATTTTTGTGTTCATTCCCTCTTATTCAGAGGGTGTTTAATTAACCCTCTTTTCGATGTGAGTTTCCCAAAAAAATAATTTTCAAGTATCAAATTTTGATTTCTGAAGAATAATTTCAAATTTAGAGGAAGAAATTTTTTGAAGGATGGGATAATTTAGCACCATAATTTTTTATGTTATGTCTCTTTTAAAAAATATCATTTTGAAATCTTATGATGCATGAAACACCCAACTTAAATGAACAATGAAATATTATTATAACCTAGCCATTAAATAAGTGATAATGAATAGTATTAAACAAATTAACAATTTTATGTGTCATATTTTTTATCAAATGTTTTGATATTCATCCAAATGATTTTATCAGCCTAAGATAAGATCAAACTCAATATTACATATAAGAACATATATTTTTATAATGGCAGTTTTACTGTATTTTAAAGATGAACCTATTTTAAATTCTATTTTAAACACTTAATAATATTCTATTTAAAAAAATTAACTTCTTATTTTAATCGGGATATAAAAATTTACTTAAGTTGTCGTTTTGGTATTTCTCTAAAAAGTATCATTTTTTTATGAATAGTGAAAAATACTACATTTTAGGTCAAAACTACATTTTCATCTAATTTATTTATATAGTTAAATTATGTTTTGAATTGGTTTTAAAGTATAATTAAAACAACCTTATATAATTTACACCAATTTAGTTCATTAGAAACAGTTTACAATTAAATTTTGATATAAAACATATCAAACTTTTTAACATTTTTACTATGAGAACCTTCTTTGATGTATCGTTTGTGGGATTAGCATTAAACTTAATTTTTCCACTTATATTAATTAGATTTTAAAAAATAGTCATTAATAGTAACAATTAGTATGAAATTTTTTTCTAATAAGAACAATTTAATTTTTTTACCAAAATGATTAGTGAAAGTGACTAAAATTAACTACAACATTTAATGGAAAATCAATTAATTATGGGTAAAAAATAACATTATAATAATTATAAAATTACACTAAAACTTGTCCTAATATAATTGTAAGAGTTATTTTAGACTAAAATAATCCTTAGGTTAATTTTTGGACTACATGGAACCACATGGATGTATTTAATCAATTTATATCATTTTATTCCAAAAAAATCTATTTTTTAACACCTTTGCTTTTAATAAAAGAAATATTTTTAATATAGGGTTATATAAGGGATATGTTCAACTATAAATAGTATTTATAAATCTAAAATTTCTATCTACATTATGGTAATTTATTTATAATTTTTAGTGAAAAAAGAATTTCCTTAAATAGTGAAACAATGATGATTCAATAATTAATTAAATAATTGAAATATAAAATAAATTATATTAAAAATATTAAAAAAATATATATATATACTAAATGCAATATTATAATTTTATAGATCACCTATAAATATTATGTATGTGTTAAAGGACTTATTTTGAATTTATCAATTTATGATGTTTTAAAAAAGTCATGATATGAATAGTGTTATAATTGGCAATAATGATATTTTAGAATAAATAATATTTTTTTAAATGATAAAAAATTCAAAAAAATATAACTATAATCAAAATAATTGGTATAAATATTAAAATTTCAACCATGACTCATTTATGTCCCATTTGAAATTATATTGTAACTATATTATTCGTTGAAAAGTAAAAACACATATTGTCACAATAAGAGTTAAAGTGTCTAGATTAGGGTAAAAACCAGAATATAAGGGTATAACCATGACCAAAACATATAATTTTTTATGAATATTATTAGAGCCTTATCACCTTGATATATACTTTGAGTTGTTTAATGGATACTTTTCCCTGAAAATAACTTATATATTATTAAAATCAAAGATATTTACTAAAAGTGACTAAATTTGGACTTAATATCACTTATGTGTCTAGTAAAAAAATAAATATAGGAATGAACCTAAATGTCTATTATGATGAAAATAAAATTAATTAATTTTTAATAATTTATTATGAATTTTTATAAATTATATATTTACTTTAAATGCTTCTACGATTCAAAAAGAGTATTTATTTAATTAACAGAAAAATAAATTAATTGATTTTATAAGTATTAATTTTGATATATTTGAAATGATTTAACATTTATAATGAATTTTATAGACATAAAAGTTTTAATAGATGTTTTTTAAATAATCATATTCTAGTTTATAATTTTTCTTTTTGTATTAAAAGTCATATTAAAATAATAGAATCAAATATTACAGTAAGGATATTTTATTAATTAATCTATTATTAAATTATTTAAAAAACACAAAAAAGTTACATAAACATGAAGGGGATAATATATTGTCTATAATTTATTCCCCTATATGTTTATAGTATAATTTTAAGTCTTTGGATCTAAAAGATTCTTATTATATTTTAATATTTTGAGGATTTTTGAAAGTGCCCTTTATAATACGAGGTAATGTTCTTCAATAATCACTTTAGTTTTATTTATTTCTCCAAAACCTCAACTCTCCTTATTACATGCTTATATAAAAACACCACTATGCTCAATATACTAAGATTTTGTTATTCTAATGGTTTTTCCTACACTTAAACACAATTCCATCTAATGGGTAATGATCATACTATTTATGTGTATAGTGAACTACCGCCACAAAAAATGATGATTGTTCATTTTTCATTTACCACCTTGAATAATTGGGAATTATTATAGACACTCTATTTATATATGTTATATATTATTTTTACTATTTCTTTATTATTATGTTATTATTTTATGACATATAACCTTATGCCTTCCCTTTTGTGTGAATATGGTAACATCGTTTTTGGAAATGTGAACTACTGCCTCCTCAGAGCGATGTGATTCATTCACACTATACATGTAATGTATAAATGATGCATTTAATAAAAATATGTGATATATATGAAATATATATGACACTATAATTACATTATACATATTTATCATTTAATTTTCATTCTTTTAATGTGTAAAAGAAATGAAAGTAGCGTTTATGCATACTTACAACCTACCATCTCAAAGAACGGTGCATTTGATTTACTATCAAAAAAATTTTACATTGTTATAAACATAAATATAGTGAATATATATTATATTTTAATCATGTATTAAATTATTTAGATTATGAAATCATGATCTATGTATTTGTAAAAACAAATAACAATTCAAAACATACTTGTGAAAATAGGCAATTAACACCCGAAATAATAAAAATGAAGAAAGACTATTAACAGATGGGTTATAAAACAATAAAATAATATCATATATGATATAATAAATATTATTAATTTTCTAATATATATATTAATAAATTTATTTAAACCATTATACATGAGGTTAAGTCACATCGAAAAAAATGGAAGTGGGAGGTAAGAGATTCTTGTCTCACTTTCCTTTCCATGAGACATACACTTCTTTCATCTATTATTTCTTTTTTTGTGGTGTTTATACATCCCATGAATGAATTTTTTAGTACTATTTTGACTATTTTGAAATTTTAATAACAATATAATTTTATTTCATGGGGCATACTATTCTATATATTATTAATTAGTAAGTGGTTATTTTAAAATCTAATTTTAATCAGGATTGTTTTTGTCTATGTCTCTGAGATGTAATATTTATCTTCCATGTTATTGTTTTCTAAAAATGGTTTCAAAAATATTTTTACTATTATCTAATGATTTTTATAGTAATTTATACCAATTTTTTATTTTATTAAAATTCATTAAAAATTAATGTTCCTTTCATTTACCAAAATAAGGTCCTTTATGACTTTATTATAAATGTAAAAAAATATTTTTAACTTATATTGCATGAACGAAATTTCCTTCTATCATGATACCCAAATGATTTGAATATTAATTTACAATTTTACAAGTTTTTTTCAAATAATATATTTTCTTTTAAAAATGTGAAGCCTTTTAAAAAATTATTACAAAGTAGTAAGGTATTTCGTCTAAATTTTCATCCCATTGAGACGTATTTGTTTTTATGCACCAATTAACTTTTATATGGTGTATATACTTACTTTTGACATATTATATCATGAATCTAATTAGTCTCATGATATTATAAGTTTCATTTAATTTTATTCCTTAATTTATAATATGATTCAAATGTTTCAAAGTTGTTTATGACACTTTGGAATGTGTAAATATTATTTTTCTCAAAAAGTTTTAATGATCCTTCAGTGGTATTTCCAATTATCAACAAGAAAAAACCTTGTGTTTACATAGCCTATACTGGGGAATTATTGATAAATCTATATCCTTTATTCAATATGGATATTTTATAAGGCATATTTTTTATAATTTGAATCAATTATTCGATGTGAGGAATTCTTTATAGATATAAGACACGGGAGGGGTCAGTTATAAATAACCCCTTGATGAATCGGTAATCTCATGAAGTGAAATAGTTTTCCAAGAACCTAGTTTTTCACTCATGTATAGATCCTTTCAATATCATTCTAATATTTTATATTGGACCAAATATGGATGACTAATTGATTAGTGAAGTCTTTAGGGGCGTTTGAGGATTTTTCAGATCCTGGAAACCATCTTATCAGAAAAAATAAGCTTGGCACACAATTTAGTGTAAATGGTGAAGATTATGTTTTCCCAAACTGAGCCACCTCAAACGGTTGGTGCACAGCCGTGCAGCTTAACTTTTTGATCACCCCTTATAACTAGGTAATTGTGCACAATTTTTTCATGGTTTTTCAAACTATGTGGAAAAACCATGCACAAGCCATTTTCTTGGTAAAATGTGATAATTTTCCTTATGATCTAATTAGATCTCTCATTCTTCCCTAATATGAGTTTATGAAGGATTTACCTCCATGGATCTCATTTTGGATATTTTTGAAGTCCTAAGGTAGGAATCAAGAGATATCCTTCATCTGAGATTCATCTAAGCTTCCATTAATCACCTTTGATGTGAAGTGGTTAGTACTCGAGTTTGTTGGAGCCTTTCTTCTTCACTTTTGCTCTCAACCTAGATATCGAGGTATGATCATTTCTCTCTTTTTATTATATCTACTCTGATATGAGTGAAATAAAGGTCCAATACTAGAGGAGGAGAGTCATAAAACCCTAAGGTTGGTAGTCTATAACTCATCTCTCTAGTTTTTTGATTTTGGATTTGTTGTGTGGGACAAACCGATTTCATCGGGTGTTGTTTATTAAATTTATATTCCTTTATTATTATCATTATAACTATACGGTTATTCTCTTACCAAATATGTGAATAATTTTTGGAGGTTACACCTATAACTCCATTTATCTCATGGAGGATGTTATTCCATAACTGTTGTTTTAGTGTTTTGACATATTTGAGCAACCGTTAAGGTGTTCCTTAGATTGAATTTCCTAAGGGTAAGCATTTCTATATTAAATGGATTATTTGAAATGAGAATTACATAATGGAAAGTAACATGTATGCTCACCACTGGACCTTCCTATGTTAAGTGCTTCAATTTGACAACGAAATGTGAAGTGTGAATTGGTAAGTATGCTATGTATATAGCTTGGCATTAAATGTAAACGAATAGTAGGTTTCATATCTATATCACTGCTTACCACATTAATGGAAGGTAGAGTAATGAAACATGAATATGGAATGTTCGTTAAATGGATTAAATGAATGTTTTCATGCTACTTGACCTTATCAAACTAATGAAAGGCTAGGTTTGGACCAAATGACTTGATTAAAAGGTTACATACTACATGACCTTATCACACTAATGAAAGGAATGGATTGAACAAAATGAAATATTACATGAATTCATAATTAAATAGGAATGGAATGACTCGAACTTGCCTTTGATTCTAATAAGATAATTCCATGAGCACTAAAGAACACCATTCTGATTCAAGGATACAGCTTGCATAGGTAGAGACCCACCAAGATCCCAATCCTTTTCAATTATTTGGATACCTAGTATGAAACCATATTATCACTTTCATACTATCATAAGATTCCTTAGATACACTCCTTGGATCCAGCATTGACAAGTAGGTTCCATGGTTACAGGTCATAAGGCCTTGTCTCTACTTATCCTCATTTTATATTGGATGATCAATTAGGATTCGGTAGGCACCTTATTGTGCAATTCCTTGGAATATGCTCCTTTTATTACACTCTTACCCATGAAAAGATATAGTTATTACCGAGTTAGTGTCTCTTGAGGTCTATGTCACCTTGGGTATTACCTTGGGACATCACTATTAAATAACATTACAAGATTCATTGTTACAACATGTAACCTTTAAAATTGCTAACATGTGACTTCTTTATAAATTGATAATAATCTAATAATGAATTTTTTATATATTAATATGTTATTCGAGGGTTGAATCGTGTACTTGGGTATTTAGTTACATTATACTGCTATACTTTATATATGCATTCCTGCACACTGTTACATTTCCATTACATAGGCCTGATGTTAAAGACACCATTGGTGGTGGCCCACTGAGATTTATCTCACACCCTATATGGGAACCATTGGTACCTGAAATCTATTGCATGGTTACAGTTGTTGAAAAAGGGAATTATACGGCTTCAAACACTTGATTTCTTGCTATTTAGGATGGACCTTGATAGCAGATGACCAATCCGGGGCTTGGGATTCTTGGGATAGTATTTTATTTACTTTATACTTTTGTGGAATATGTTATACATGCTATCTTGTATCTATGTTTTCTAGTTTTCTAGTGACATGACATATATTCAATTGTTGAATTTTATTCTAGTTGTTTCAGTTATTGTTACCATTGTCTGCATTTTCCACCATAACTTATGTTTACATATATTTCGTAAGCTATTTATCTATGTTTACATTCGTCTACTGCGTAGAACATTGTTAATTAGGCAACAGTATCCCCACAGACACACACTAATCCATCACTGTTAGTCGGCATCCTTTGGCGTTCAGGGTGATTCACTTGAGGCCATGTGGTCTACCAGGCTTGGGGAACCCATTAAGTGGAATCCATTTCCAAGATGTCACAAAGTGGTATAAAAGGAGGTTTTATTTTCTTGATTTAATATTTGGAGACAATATATTTTATATTAGTAACACTTTAGATTTGGTCATATGTCGTGCTTGGTTGTCGTGAACCCATGTTCGGGGTAAAAACCATGTTACCCAAAATATAATTATTTTTCTACTTTTTCCTATTACAGTTGATATTATTTCACTAGTGGGTGACCCACATGTTGTGTGGTGTTATTTATTATTACTCTATTTGAGGATTTATTTCATCCTTCTCCCGATGATATGAGGGAATGGAGCATTGTTACAAGCATCACTATAGGTATCTATAAATCTCATGTCATGCATTTTTTCATTCCTTATAGGTGAATTTCACTACATTTCATTGCTTGATATGGTTTTGATTCCTGAGTGATGCTGTGATAGTTAGATTATGCATATATTACTCTTGGTTTAGATTGAGTGATTTCCTGTTCAATTCATGAGGTGTATAGGCCCTCGTGGGTTTGAATGATTAATTTACAGAGTTGATCCATTATGCTATAAATAAATGTGTTTCATTTCTAGTGATAAGTGTAGGAGCACTGCTTCACTAAAAAGGAATATCCATTTTAAAGTAAATCATGAAATCTAATATTAATTGGTTACACATATGTATCCTTACTTTTCATGTTTATCAAAGGTAAAGGAGTGATCCTAGATAATAAATATAAAATGGAATGAAACTTATACTTGAGCACTTACCGAGACCTAGTCATATAAGTGGGTAGTTAGCATAGTATGCCTTGGGTGGAAAGTATTCTTATGATAATCTTCTGCTAGTGATGCTATCTTTAAGCTTATGCTTGTTCTGAGGTGTGTGCTTGGCATTTTAAAATCAATTCCACCATGAAATCCACATATCATACACCTAGAGGGTGGCAACGACCATGCTCTAGACATGGTGGGCCCTGAGCCGCTAGTCATACCTTTAGGAGTTCCACTCAAAGAATTGCCTTATATACTAAATCTAGGAAGTTATTCACAAGTGCACGATAGTTTCCTACATCTGATTTAGTCCATGTGTGGTGCTCCATATATTTCACCTACGATGGAAAATTTGACTTGTGAATTCCCGCAGCACCATCCTCCTACTTTCTCAGTGGATGGTGGTCTTCAGGCTGCTGAGTCTTGGATAGAATCCACCCTATCTTTCATTGAGCATATGTAGATGCCTCCATATTGGAGGGTCATTCTTTCCATATACATGCTTCTGGATTCATCCAAGCTTTGGTGGGGTGTGACTTCCCAGGCCGGTCGTCATCAAGGTATGTTATGGGTTGATTTCCAGACTGCCTTCTATTATCAGATCTTTCCTTAGATGCTAAGAGATTATAGAGCTAGAGAGGTCATGAATCTCAAGTAGGGTTCATTGTTAGTCATGGAATATTCAACGCATTTCATGTAGTAGCAGTGATTTTCACAACTTCTTGTCAGTGATGAGATTTCATGTGCTATATGCTTTGAGGATGGGATCTAATATGCCATATTTGAACAGGTGAATGACTTTTCCATAACTAATTTTTCTAAGATATTAAATTAGGATATAATCACTAAACTTAACCTGAGGGGTGAAAAAATTACCATAACTAGAGGACTAGTGTCGTATCAGTCCAACGGTTCTTCTGGTGGCAGGAAGCATTCTCTAGAGGTTTCTCATCAGAGCAGTGACAAACAAAGTGTCTATATTAATAGTTATGAAGTGTTTAATTAGTTTGGATGATTGGGGAATTCAAATCCTCAGTGTCATAGAGACCCACTAGAGTGTAAGTCTTGTGAATAAATGGGAAATCTCTTGCATTTTTGTGGAACCTTTCCACCAACCTCGAGTGGAAAAGGATCAGAGTTAGCTCCACATTTAGAAGAAAGTTATTTTATGCCACATTAGGTAGGGAGTTAGAATAGCACCCATAGGTCTGGTTTAAGAGGAGGTTGTGGATATGGTAGCAAGACCCTAGATCACCATTATAACCAACATAGTAGTTACGATCGTGGTAGTCTATCTGTTTCACATGGTTGTGGATCAGGTGAGTTGCATGCACTATAGTCAATACCTGATGATCAGGTTGTGGGACCATCTATAGTACAAGGTATTATTCTAGTGGAATTTACCATATTATCTTCTTTATTTGATACATGTGCTTCAAAATATTTAATCATTGTATCTATCATGCAATGTATTGGAAAAGGTATATAGTACAACATTGATGTAATGGCCATAAATACACAATTAGGGGTATGAATAGAGGGAATATTCTAGTGTAATGACTATCCCCTTGAGGTATGTATTTACCCTTTCTTATGAAATTTCTTTGTTCATGAAATGATTGGCTTCAATTTCATTTTGTATATGGATTGGTTAGTTCAGTATCGTTATTTGGTAGACTACTATCACCATTGGGTATCATTTACATCACCAGAGGTCAGCAGTTATCTACATAAGGGTGAGTATGATGTCCAGGATGGTAGAGATGGACCATATCATCCTGGGATTGGTGGAGTTACCACCAATATTGAAAATTTCTTCATAAAGTATCATAGTTTATGACAATATGATTTCCCTCTAGTAGTGGATCGTTTCAGGGATGTCTTTCCCAATGGTTTTTTATCTTACTTTCAGAGAGAGAGGTATATTTTATAATTGAGCTTATTCCAAGAGTATATCTAGTGTACATTACTCCATATAGGATGGAACCAAAAAATATTCAAGAGCTCAAGTGTCAATTAGAGGATTTAGAAGCCAAAGGATTTATACAGCCCAATACTTCTTCATGGGGTTCTCCTGTACTTTTTTTCATGAAGGCGGAGGGTACCTTTCATCATTTCATGGATTATAGAACGTTGAACCATATTAATGATAAGAAATAACATCCAATACCTTGAATAGATGATCTATTCGACCAGCTCTAAGGATTAAAGGTGTTCTCAAATATTTACCCGAGATTATGTTAACATTAGGTATGAGTCAGACCATCAGATATACCTCATACATTTTTTTATAGCACGTATGGTCTATATCAGTACCATTTTATGTTGTTCAGTCTTATGAATGTGGCTTTCATTTTCATGGATCTGATGAATATGGTGTTCTCCCCCCGATTTTGAATTTTTTTTTCTTGATCTTTGTGGGCGGTATATTGGTGTATTCTTACACTCATAGAAACCATGAAAAACATCTTCAGATCATTCTGAGTACACTAAGAAAGCATTATATTTACACCAATCTTGATATGTTCCACTTCTAGATCGATAAAGTTCACTTATTATGTCATATAATATTTAAATCATGAGTATCTATTAACCTAAAAAAGGTTAGTGCTATAGTTTCCTAAGAGCATCCCAAGAACATGTTTAACATACAGAGTTTCTTGGGGTTGGCTGGATATTAAAATCATTTCAAACAGTCTTTTCCCACTTTTCATTACCTATTACTAGTCTTAAAAAGAGGTTTTTCAAGTTCATATAGTCAGAATAATGTGATAAAGCCTTTCAGAAGATGAATGGGAGGCTTGGTTCAGCACCAATTATGACTCTACTAGATCCAGGTATAGGTTACACCTTCATATGTGATGTGTTAGTCATTAGCCTTGGAGTATTATTGATGTAGGAATATAGAGTCATTGCATATGAATCTCTGAATTTGAGGCATCATGAGAGAAATTACCCAACACACGACCTTGAGCAAGGTGTAGTTGTCCATTCCTTACATTGCTAGAGACACTATATTTTGGGTGATCACTTTGTGGTGTACATGGACCACAAGAGCCTAAAATATATCTTTTATTAGTGTGAAATGAACCTCAGATAGTGGATATGGGTCAAATATCTATAATACTTTGATTATGATCATTCTAATCTGTCTTGGAAGGGAAATGTGGTTGTAGATGTGCTGAGTCATAAAACTCAAAAACACGCTATATGGGAATCCAGTGATGAATGGATGTTAAATGGCATATTTTATTAAGATGAATCTAGAGTTTCATGATAGTCATGAGAATTATTATCTCTCATCCTTGAAAGTTACCACTTTTTTCCTTGATAAGGTGAAGATTAGACTGTTTTCATATCCTAAAGGCATTGTTCTCCTTGAGATTATATCATGAGATAACCCACCTTCGGATTGTTCTATGGATAGAGATGACGTCCTACATCTATGTGGACATGTTTGGGTTTCTATTGACATGAGAGAGGAGTTGATTAATGAGTCCCATGCATCTCAGTGGAAATTTTATCCAAGAATATTGAGCATTTATCAAGACATAAGACGCCAGTATTGGTGGCATGGGATGAAACGTTAGATTATAGGCTTTATCACTTGGTGTTCCACCTATCAATAGGTGATGGCGGAGCACTAGAGACATGAAGGCTTGTTACAACTACTTTCATTCTAAAAATGGAAATGGGAAGATGTTTATATGGACTTTATAGAAGGTTTACCTAGGTCGGCTAGAGGTAGCGACACTGTATGGATTTACAAGGATAGAATGATGAATGTAGCACACTTTATTCCTATTTGGGATAATTTCTTAGTTGATGATCTGGGAAGAATGTATGAATGTGAGATCATACAACTAGATGGGGTTCCTCATACTACCATTTAAGATCAGGATTCCCATTTCACTTCACAGTTTTGGTAGGGTTTGAAAAAATCAATGGGAACACAAGTGCTTCTAAGCATATCTTTTCACCCTTAGATTGATGGAAAATCATAATAGATGATAAAGGTTCTTGAGGATATGCTTTGATCTTGTGTCCTTGATTTCAATAGTTCTTGGGGAAATAAACTCCATCTTGTTGAGTTCAACTATAATAATTTATCTTAGGATAAATTTCATATGGCTCCGTTTGAGGCCTTATATGGTAGGCCTTGTTATTCACCCATGTGTCGGATAGAGGCAGGCGAGGTAGCCCTATTAGGTCCTCATCTCATTCAGGAGACTTTAAAGTAGGATCATCTGATCAGAAACTGTATGAATACTACTCGGTACAGACAAAAATCTTATATCGATCGTTGTAGAAGACCTATAGAGTTTGAGTTTGGGGATCGTGTCTTCCTTTGGGTATCACCCAAGCTAATAAATAAACATTTACGATAGTATGAAAAGATATTTCCTTGTTAGGTAGGGACTTCTGAGATTATAGAGAGAGTTGGGTTGGTAGCCTATTGGTTTCTTTTACCATAGGGGCATCATGCCATGCATGACATCATTCATGTCTCACAACTTCACCAATATCATGCTAATCTGTCGCATACCTTTGATCCCAAGGAAGTTGAGTTAGATGCTGATTCTACCTTTGAGGAGTATCCAGTACGCATCGTTGAGTGGAGCACAAAAGCTCTTCTAGGCTAGTCTTTCCCTCTAGTACGGGTGTTGTGGTAGCAGAACTATGTACAGGATGAGACTTGGGAGAGGGAATCTAAAATACATGCTCAATGGATAGAGTTGTTCTCAGACAGTGTTTCTCTACCCTAGGAAGGTGAAATCAGGGACAAGTTCTTTTAAGGGGGGAAGACTATAAGAACTTGGTTTATCACATAGGAATGGATCCTTTAAATTTCGGTCTAATCATTCATTTTGTAAAAAATATGTTTTCCTAATGGGTTAGTGAAGGCCTTAGGGGTGTATGAGGATTATTTAAATCCCAAAAACCATATTTATGGAAAAAATAGCCTTTATGCATGGTTTATAGTAAACTATGTAAGAATGCTACACAATTTGGAAAGTAATGCAGATTGTATTTTCCTAGACAAATTCACCCCACACAGTTGGCACATGGTAGTGTGGCCTAACTGTGAGGCATAACCATGAGATTTCACCTTCTACCCAGGTAACTGTTCACTGTTTGCACACGGTTCTTCAAACCGTGTGGACAAACCGTGAAAATGTCACTTTTTTGGGTAAGATGTCTAATTTTTCCTTAATGATCCAATTAGATCTCTCTTTCTTCACTAATCTAATTTTATGCAAGATTTACCTTGATGGATCTCGTTTTTTAGCTTTTTGAAGACCTAAGGTAGGAATCAAGAGATATCCTTCATTTCGGATTCGTTCAAGCTTTCGTTCATCATGTTGGATGTGCAATGGTATGTACTTGAGTTCATTTAAGCCTTTACTCTTCTCATTTTCTCTCGACTTAGTTATCAGGGTATGATTATTTTTCATTATTTTTTTATATCTACTCCGATATGAGCCAAATCAATGGCCAATACTAGAGGAGGGGAGTTTTACAACCCTAAGGTCCGGTCTATAACTCATCCCTCAAGTTTGTTGATTTTGAATTTGTCGTGTGGGGCACACTGATTTCATAGGGTGTTGTTTATTGAATTTATATTTCATTTTAATAATCATTAGAACAATATATTTGTTCAGTTTCCAATATATATGATTAATTTTTGGTTGTTACACCCACAACTCTATTCATCACATGTAAGATGTTATGCCATATTTTTTGTTTTAGTGTTTTGACACGTTTAAGAAACTGTACGGGAGTGCCTTAGATTGACCTTACTAATGGTATGAATTTATATATTAAATGGATTGTTGGTAATGAGAATTTTATAAGAGAAAGTACCATTCATGCTCACCACTTAAATAGCCTATGGTTAGTGGTTCAATTTGACAATGAAATGTGAAATGTGAATTGGTAAGTATACTAAGTATATGACTTAGAGTTAAATGTAAATGAATTGTATGTTAAATATCAATATCACCCCTTACCACAATAGTAGAAGGTAGAAGAATGAAATATGAATATCTAATGTTCTTTAAAGAATTAAATGAATGGGTGCATGCTACTTGACCTTATCACACTAATGAAAGGAAAGGTTTGAGCCAAATGACTTGATTGAAAGGTTGCATTCTACCTGACCTTATCATACTAATAAAAGGAAGGCTTGAATCAAATGAAATATTACACAACTTCAAAATCAAATAGGAATTTCTTGACTTAATATAACCTTGTATTATAGTCAGATAATTCAATGAGCACTCAGGAACCCCGTTCTGATTCATGGATATGACTTGCATAGGCTGAGAACCACCTAGATCCTGATACTTATCGATTCATTGGATACCTAGTATGAAATTTTGGGATACCTTACATATCATCATAGGATGACTCATATACACTCCTTGGATATATCATTGACAAGTAGGTTCCATGGTTAAAACTCATAGGGCTGTGCCTCTTCTTAGTAACATTTTACCTAAGATGATCACCTTATATTTAGTAAGAATCTTATTGTGGAATTCCTTGGAATATTATCCTTAGATTAAACACTTACCCATGTTAGGGAATAGTTATTACTTAGTTGGAAACCCTTGATGTCTACATTTCATAAGTTATTACCTTAGGAATTCACTATTAAATAACATTATAGGTTTCCTTGTTACAACTTGGAACCTTTTAAATTTCAAACATGTGACTTATTTATAAACTGGTAATAATCTAATAATGAAATGTTTTCATGTTTAGACACAAGTCGAAGGAAAAAGTAGGTACTTGGGTACTCAGTTACATTGTACTACATTAATTTATATATACATGCATGCACACTGTTACATTTATATTACATGGTCTTGATGTTATAGACACCATTGGTGGTGGACCACTAAGATTTATCTCACACCCTTTTTGGGAATTGTTTAGTACCCAGAGTAGATAAAATGGTTGAAGTTTTTGACAAAGGGAAACACACTTCTTCGAACAATTAATTGCTTGCTGTTTAGGATAGAGCTTGATTGAAGATGACTGATCAAGAGATTGGGATGCTTGGGACTCTTTTATTTAATTTATTGTTATGTGGAACATGTTATGTATGTTGTCTTATTTAAATGTTTTCTAATTTCATAGTGACATGACATATCATCAGTTGATGAATGTTATTCTGGTTGTTTCAGTTATTGTTACCATTGTCTTTATTTTCCTTTATTTCATCTGTTTACTTATATTGCATCTATTATTTATCTATGTTTATAATTATCTGTTGCGCAATACTTTTGTAATGAGGGAATAGTATCCCCAAAGACACACCCAAGTCCCTCTCTTCTAGTCAGCAACCGTTGGTGTTTGGGGAGTTGTTCTTGAGTCCATGTGGTCCACCGGGCTTGGGGAACCCGTTATGTGACATCCGAGTTTAGGACGTCACATGTGTTTAAACAATATAATAAATTGTCTTGTGAAAATCCACGATGGTAAAGGATTGATTTACCTAGGAAAAATGGCATCCAATAATTAATCATCAACCTTATTTATACTCAATTATCATTTATCCTTGAGATTTTTCGTCAACGTATCTATGGTTACATTCTATTCTTAGATTATTTATTTAGAAGACATGTGTTTTAGTTTCTTAAATTTTATAATGATTTTTTTATATTGTTATTTTAATGAAATGTTTTATTAGTTACCTTACCACGTTGATTTATTTCTATTCATTACTTATTGATTCCTATTTACTTACCCTTACTGAGCATTTGATCTAACCATTTTATTTTTTCAATTTTCCCAAGGTTATGATGAATAATTTTTTGAATGAATTCACAGATGCATGTTATGTTCCTTTGTTATTTTTTTGTTTATCCAAAATAATAAAAGAACCATTTATATATCTAGTTCTTCAAGAATACTAAACTAATCAGTCCTGCAAGATTTTATTTGTTTTATTAATTTAAATTTAATATATTAATTCACTGGCTCTAAGATTTTTGGGTCAGGTTGTTACAATGAAAACCCTTATCTTTATTATAAATTAATTCATGATTTCTTATAAAATATTTCACATAATGAAACCCGAAATATTAAGAGCACAATATTATTTGGGAATTTGGAACATTTCATAAGAACATAGAACAAGGAATGCATCATATTTTTTGAAAACCTTTTTAACAAGTTCATAATATTCCTTCATACTTAAAACTACATGGGAAAACCTAGGGATATACATAAAAAAGAGGTGGCCTATAAATCTGAGTAAGGGGATAAAATGATATAACATAAAGAAGGAAATATTTATTAGAAAATAAGAAAAATAGATGATACATAAAAGGGGTCATAATCATAAACATGAACAATGAGGCATGATATATCATGATAACATAAAGGAAACATGGGAAATGTAAAAGCATCACAAAATAGTGCATCATAAACACAGGTTAAAGATAACTGTTAAGACATCATGATTGAGAAAGTCATATAAGTAATTAGATTAACTCCTTATCCCAACATGAATTATCATGAGTGTAAACAGTACCCAATTGATTGGAGTGCTATATAATTTTGGGCACACCCCTTATATTCATTTCAGTCTCATTATTAAGTGTGCCACATAGATCATAAAACATGGAACCATTTATCATCACATTTAATTCCATTATCAGAGAGTGTGGAAAAAATAAATTTAATTCCCAATTAAATATGTATGTGTTCATAATTTTGAACACCCATGATGGGAAATGGGCATATGTATTCACTCCACAATATTTTGGCATGGAAAAACATTGTGGAATTTTGGCAGTATAACGGTATCATGTAAAAATTCATGAAATTGGTTCACGAGAGTGAGGGGTATCTCATAATTTGGAAACCAAATGGATAGTGAAAGGGAAACATAAAATAGTATCCCATAAGTAGTAATATCATATATGAAGAATAATATAAAAAGAAACTTGAATAATGTAGAGAAGGAAAGGATCCCTTACTAAATTTTGGCATGGTAACAGGTGTACATAAAGGTTTATGCAAGGGAAATAATGAGATATAAAGGGGTATATCATCATTTAGAAATGAAATGGATAGTAAGGGAGGTATGGAATAACATACCCCAACATGAAAAATTTGTAATTAAAAGGAATAACAAAAAATAGGTACTTGAATAAAAAGGATTGTAGAAGATCCATTATAATGTTTTGGTACAATGATAGGTTAAGTAGAGGTTTAAAATAAGAGAGGATAAATGAAATTTCATTAAAATAAAATAAATTGGATAGAATGATAATATTCATAAATTAATTAAAATATAAAAATTAAAACTAAAAAGACTAATTTCAAGGAAGATTCTTGAATTTAAATGAGGAGAGGAAGGAAACTTGCCTTGAGATTGTGGATCCAAATGCTAGGGAGGAGCTTCTTGAGAGATTGGGGGAATATTATAAGGGATTTGGAGAGGAGGGTTAAGATTAAGGGTGTTCTATAAGGATTTTAATTGAATATAAATGGAAGATTTAGTGGTTTTATATGGGAAATGAGTGGGGAATTCTTTATTATTTCTAAAACATAGGTTTTGGACTCTATATAATAAAATAAACAAAAACAAATAACTTCACATGGGTTTTTAAAAATTTTTATTCCAAAGGTTGTGGGGTGGTTTTGTTATTTTATATGTAAAAGTGCCAAACTTAATAAAACAAAACCCTTTATGATGTGTATGTGAGTCATACTCGTAAAGAAAGAATTTACAAACCTTAAAATATATTAAAGGTTTTGGAGGATTCATAAAGGTATTATAAAATTAATAAATTGAACATAAAATAAATTATTTTAATGGGGATAGATATATCTAGTCATGGATACCATTTATAGTATTTCTTACATAATTTTGGGTTATTATTATCTCATAATACACAATGTATATTTTTCGAGTATTTAGTTTAGACCTGAAATTTTGACTGTCTCAAAAATAATAAAAAATTTACTATTGGATAATTTTGATCTTTTGATTGAATAAATAATATTTATTTTACCTAAATAATGTTATAAATATTTAAATTACTAATTTTAAAATATTAATTGTCAGTTATTGAGAGATTCTGGGATATTTTTCAATAATGGGTTTTAAACCCTTATAAAAATTACATGTGACTTCATAATGATCATATTATCATTAATATTTAATAATAAAAATTTAAAAATAATATTTTATTGATATAGAATTTAATTAAAAAATAAATTAATTCATTAAAAAGAATTTATTAATTGAAATTGAACATTACTAAAAAATATAATTTGTGTTTTACCGTTTCCAAATTTAATTTTTAACAAACCGATTACTTAATAATTTATAAAATTAAAAAAATTCAGAATAAATATAATAATAATTTCAATGAAAATGAAATATATATATTCATTATATTGGGGTTACATTGTTTACAATATTTGTTAAATTATGTTTACACTTAATTAACCTATTTTCCTTTTACCATAGTAATTATTATTCCCTATAATTACTATTCATATTGTTTAATAATTATGTTAACCTTATTACCATATATTAACTATTATTATTAAAAATATGGTATCCATTTTATCAAAATCAATTAAAATATGTTAAATAATTTAATTAAATATAATATTCTCCAGTGTTGTGGAAAGTGGTTTTCTAAAAAAAATATTTTTTAAGAAAAATAAGATTTTAATTTAAATATTTTACTACAAATACTCATTACATAAATCTCAATTAATATATGTATATATATATATATAATATAAACATTTAATTTAAATCATTTATCCTTATGATTTTTTTAATAGATAATATTGGAGAAACATTATGTATTTTAATTTTTTTTTAAAGCATTTATAATCCTAAAAACACACATATTTTATAATCCATTAAAAATATGATTTAAATCTAACCAATTAAATTAAATATATCTAAATAATACACGTGTTACCTTGAAATAACTATTAAATTAATTAATTTATCAAAATAAATGATTATTTTACTTAATACGTTATTTTTTACTATTCACTAAAAAAATATGTTTTAAAAAATCCCAAATTATCACCCTATGTTAATATTGATATTATGATACAAAAAATGGATCTCATTTCATAAAATTTATTTTTTAAATTTTTATAAAATTATTTTAAAATTATTTTTATAAAAATAAATAAAAATCATTTTTGAAGAGAGCATGATTTAAAGATTAAATTGAATTAGAAAATGTATTGATTATTTACAAAGAATTTATCAATATATTTAGGATATATAATATCATAAATTATTTAATTCAACTCATAACTGAAAATTTAATTGAATGGTTAAAATGGTCATATATAAATAATAATTGTTTGTTTGGGTTTGGTTTTGGTTTTGTGTATTGCATACATTATCTTACGTAGTTTTCTCTATTAAAAACATGGGGCATTAAGGTGAATCCATTAAAAGTTTTTTATTAGAATGGTTAGTGAAAAAAATCCATTGTATTATAAAAATCCATCAACTATGTGATAATGGTCTCAGTTTTGAGCCTTGACAAAAAAATATTTTTTTGCTTATTTTTATGGTATATTTTTATCTTGTGATAAAATAACTTGATTATTATACCATATTTCCGAATTTCTATGCCTCATTTATTATATAATTCCAAAATAAATATTGCATGAGTTGTGATTTTTTATAGAGATTTTCTGGTGAAATATTTCATTTTGTTATGTTTATGTATCTTTATTATGCATGTTCATCATTTTCACACTTATGATTATCGATTAATGTCTCTTATGTTCACCAAATAACGATTATATAAGCTCACACTTTATTATGTTTTCCTTACCTATGTTATGAAGATCAATATAAAAGATAATATTTCTAGAAGTGGATACACGTATGGTTAAATTATTGAAACAATTTCTCCATATTTTATAATAAGTCATTTATGTATCAAGTCACCAAAGTCACTAAACCTATAGGTTCTGGTGGAATGAATTATTAGGGTACATAAATAATATTCATCTATAATAATTCATTTTTTATAAATTTTATGGTTGTTTTGTCTCAGTATTTTGTTCTTTATCAATTATTCACACCATGTAAACTATCATTATTCACTGTATCCTAACATCGATATGATAGGATTATTTATTATATTCACCAAAATTCATACCAAGTTATGGATACTTTAAAACTATCAAATTAATTAAACCATATCATCCATAACAACACCCAATTATTTATAAAAATTAATGATATATAAATTTTAATTTTTTATCAATAGCTTTAAACCCATTATGAGATTTTGATTCATTTCTAGCATGGTTTATCAGATTAGTGAGTTTACTCAACAATATATGATATTATTTCATCATTAACCTCATTTTATATTCATTTAAAAAACCTATTTTTATATAGGTTTTACCATGACATTGTTGTGAAGGACACAATGTAGGTTTTTTAAACCCACATGGTAAGTTATTAAATCTTACTAAAATCCTACCAATGTATAAATTTTCAATCCTTATTCATTCAATATACCAATTTTCCTTAACATGGTTACTCCAAAAAATATTTTTTAGTTAGTGAATGTTTTATTTTTTATAAAAAAATCATGTATACTTTTTTTTTCATTATTTCTATTTTCTCACCTATGATTTCTTCCAGTATTACCAAATCTATAATTTGGTTCTATTTATGAAATAATCTAAGGTATTAGTTTTACATTATTGTGTTCCACTATTCCATCACACCGTGATTTGTTTAATGTTATATTCATTTAATTCAATAACATAAAACATTTTATTGATAAAAAATCCAGACCATGTTGAATTTTCCTTCCCTATGATTTGTTTTACCTATCTATTTTAGACGTAATGTTCTATCAATTTAATGTGTCATCACGCTCAAACCATGATATCTAAAACCTAATAAGATAGAAAAATATTTATCCAACCTTATCTAGGAAAATTCAAGTAAGATTCAATATCTCACAAAATGAGTTCCTTCCTATACTAACAGACTTCAACTTTATAATGATTTATAATGTGTCATGAATTACATTTAAACAGATACTATTATTAATTTTTACCTTATATTTCATTCACTATAGGTTTCCAAGATTCACTCCTTTGGGTTTGTTAGGAGTTCTTTATTAAAAATTCTTTATGGGTTCTTACTAATATCTATCCCTCAACAATATATTTTTAAGGAAATAATTACCATAAACTCTATTTTTACTTGAGTTAGGATCATGGTTGGAATAAAGTGTTAATATAATGATTTAAATGTAAATGAAATTTTTCTATATTTAATATGAAACCCCTTAAAAAATTATATAACCTATTATCAAGAGATATATATCCATAAATTTTTAGATTATCTTGAATATATTCAATTTTTTAATGAGTTCTATTTTTTAAAATTATTATCTTGATCATTATTTCCAGATAATCATTCCCCTTAGATCATATCACCCCATATTTCCATGGTAATACCTATCACCATTTAATAATAATCCCAAAAAAATTTCCATCAATTTACAAATGTATGAAACCATATTTTTCAACATAAATCCCATTGATTTACGGGGTATTCCACACCTCTTTAAGTTAGGTGTGGTTGTTAAACTAAATGATTCATCTTATGCTTCTCAAATATTATTATATCCACAATTTCATCAAAATTAGTTGTGTATATGATTTTAAATCCAATATATACACTACTTTATGAATTCTAAAATAACTAATCACTTTATTCATTCTCTTTTATTAGATTAATTTATTACTAATGTTGAAGCTTCATTCTCTTGCGAAATTTTTACTAAGAAAAATACTATCCGTAAATCTATTTATATAAGTAATCAACTCAATGTTATTATTTTATTTATATAATAATACTAGTGAATATTTAATTTAACAATCCTAAAGATTATCTTCACTATAATGAGATTCCATACAACATACTTAAATTTAAAATGAGATTCCAAGAATACTAAAAATATTATATAAATATATATTTTAATAAAATATTGAAAAAATTAAATCATTTTACCACAAATTAATTTAACAATATTATTTTTATCATAAATAATTTCATGTTTAGTTTTAACAATGATAATATATGAAACTGACTTGTTTTTTATCCTTTTAAATAACCCATTCACATATTTCAACTCTAATCTAATTAAAAACTCACTTCTCTAACTAAGATACACTATAGAAGATTAATTGATTTCTATAAACAAGAATATATCAAATATAAATATCTTAAATCCTTCAAACTGCACACTTGGTTTAACATTAGTTTATTTGAATAAGATATCATAAATTTATATTAGTACTATAATTTTCCTCATTTTTAGATGTTCACATAAAAATTGTGGTTAGTGAAACCTCTCTTGAACAAAAATTTCTTACCAAATGTGTCCAAGTGATCATAAAAAACATGTGGTGATTATTTTAGTTCATGAAATTACTTCCATAGATAATTAATTTATTATAATATTCATTATATTGAAATCTAATTTGTTATTTGAAGTAGAATGTATCTTGGAGAACATTAGTCAATAATGTTTTATTTACACGCATTTTTTAGATTCTAAATATCCTTTGGATTTTTATAATTAATAGGAAAATTATTAATTATCATTTGACCCATAGTATAAATTTTTTCTCATATTAACACATTAAATTTAAATATAGTTGACATCTAGTCATAGCCCAATTTTTAATCATATGTCCATGTTGACTAATTTTTTCTTCAAACACCCATTTTTTTAAATTACATTTTGATCGTGTTGTATCATTATAACATTTAAGGAACTATTATTCACAAATTGAACATGTTTTTTATTACCTTCTCCCATTATTCATACTTTATAGTCTATTAAATCCCTTCACGATGAAAATGAGATAATAATGATATTTTCTCAATGTTATTTATTTCATGGGATTATGTAGGGGTTGTTTTTTCACCTATAATGTTTCATTTATCAACATATCCATTATTATATGATTTATTATTCAAATTATTGAATGAATCCCCTTTAATGAATATTTATTTTTTGATTCCAATTTATAATCCTTTTCATGAGTTATACAGTGAGGTTCTTAAAAATATATGAAAATACTTATCTCTGTGACTATCTTTCTATTTTAACTCCAATTTTTTATTTTTATATTTTACTTCCATCAACATTAAAGCAATTATTTTAATAATTTTATTGATATTTTTTCAAGAAACTATTACTCTTTATTGGAATAATAACAAATAAATATATCTTTAATTACTGTATCATTATATTTTACTTGATTACCCTCTTTATTAAAAATTTAAAACATGAATTTTAATACTCCAAATTGTTTTAGATTCATATTAGTTCCATACCAAAACTCACATGATGTAATCATCTATCTTAGAATAATAAAATAGCTATTTTGAACATAGAACACTACATTAAAAACTTCTTTTAAATAGTTCCATGAAGGAAAACTTTCTATGTGATACATATTTTATATATTATTTACAATGAAATTTAGTTTTTGAATTACAAAATTTTGATTTAGAGTTTCCAAAAATGAAACTAAATTTATTATGATAATTTAATCCATATAATTCTAAAATTTTATTGAGGTATACTTCAACCCATAAAATTATAGTTTTTTAATTGTTATTCACATTAGTTTTCAAAAGGTCTATAATACCTCCTAACATAGTATATCACCCCCTACATTGTGTTTATAACCATGTTCCAAGAAAAGTAACTATAATCATTAATAAACAACATATAGTAACTCTCACCATTAGTCACATTTTGTGTCATGGTACCACACACATTAGTGTGTAACAAGTCATTAAATTTAAAATATATCTTCTATATTGGTTTGTACAGATTGTGTAATATTTTTTTATTTCATACAATAATCTCTTGTATTATCTAATTTTCATTCCAAGATAGATATTTCAATATTTTAATTATTATTTGTTATATTCCTCATGTTTTGTTATTGTTTATAACTGATTATTTGATTCCAAAACTATTTTATTCTACAAAATTAAGAAAAATTTGGTTTACTAACTATTAATTTGATAAGTATTGTTATATTTAATAATTCTTTTGAAAAAAATAAAAATTATTACATTTAATCAAATAAAAATTTTTATTAAATAAAACTCAACATTTGAAATCACAAAATTAACATACACATATTAGATTCTGATAAATTCCCATAGAAAAGAGTGTATCAATGTTAATAAACACTTCTTTAGACATCCTTTTTTTTAGATTATTTTATTTCCAAGGATCATTCAGTACCAAAATAATCCATTATATACATTTGATTCAACATTTTTTTGATGAAGAATTTGTTTTTTTTCATGTGAAGAGAATCAAATATCAAGTATCTATGTATGATTTTTTCTAATTAAATAAACATTAACCAATTTTTACTTTTTCATCATCTTTTTCTTCTATGAAATTCCATAATGTGTTGAGATTTTTTTGTCCCACGCGTTTTTTCACCTCACAGAATCATCCACAACTAAATGTAATGGGATTTCACTATTAAATATAATATAATTAATATAATTATGTTAAATATTTCATAAAATTGTTTTAAGAAGCCATATTATAATAATTGTAATAATATAAACAATACCCATTAATGGTATTTTTACTTTTTTTGTAGGATATATTGTTTGTCCTTATTTAATTCTTTCAACTCCTTCACCATATAAGTATCTCCTTACCTCATTAAAATATTTCTTTATATGACACATGTATTCAAAAAATAACTCTCAAAAAATATAAATTTCCTCTCCATTTTATTAGCAATTTCTCACGAAAAAATCAAATATTATTTCAATATTATCAAATTTTATTTAAAAGTATCCTTTTATATTTTCCATTCATTTCTCCATTATATGTAATTGAATTTAATTCATTTTTTATCCTTTTATAATTCTACTTCATATACCCATACATTCATTCCCATAAAAATGGTAATTTCTTATATAAACATTCCATATGATGTCTTGATGCTTCTACAAAATTATTCATGGTGATAACAACATTGAAGATTCAAAATTTAGTAATATTCTCAAATTACGATTTTCACTCAAATTTCTTTGTAAAAGTGGGAACTTATTATTATTCTTTCCACATTCCATGTTCTTAAATAAAATAATTTATATCTTCAGTTAACTTATATTTCTATTCGATTTCTAACTTAAAATAAATCTCATACTTTGAATTTCATTGAGAAAGAAGTTGTGCTCCTAAAATACTATATAAATCAAGTTATTTTATCTTCTAACCCATAAAAATATTTATAGGAATTCATCAGTGGGCCATCTATTTTTTTTAAGACTTCATATTCCTTGAGTACTCCTTTATATACCACATTTATATTATAACTCTCCCACCAGTCTTCTTCTTTAGTTTCATTTTAAACCACACCAACCATTACAATCCATTTGTCTTTTGAATGTATTTAGAAATTTGTTTCATTTTATTCAAGAAAGGATTGACTGTATTTTACCTTAATTTTCACATAGTTTCATCATTTGATTTTTTAACTAATTCTATTCATAATTAATTATTGAGAAGTTTTACAAAGTGGAAAATTATTTTTCCATATTTGTGAGAAATAAATTTCAACCACTTCATCATTTAGTACACCTAGATATCATAAATTTATGTGAGAAACATTTCTATTCATGATGAATTGAAACCTTATATTATTTTCAACCCTACCCAATAATATTTTGAAATAACTTATAACCATTTCATCACTCATATATTCATCATATTCATTTCAGTTCAATTATAGTGTCTTCATTTACTTTGAATGTATCACTTTATATGAGTTTATTTATGTTACCCTAAAGCTAACTATCATTTCCTTCAATACCAATATACATTACAAATAATCAACTTAGACTTTTCATAAATCTCATTCTTTGAGAACTTGAACCTTTTCATTTTATAAAATTGTAAACCTCAATATGAGTGTCTTAATAATTTATAACACTTACTTTTCATCAATTTATTTCATTAATCCAACAACATGGATTATGTGGTTAAAGAACCATTCCTTTACATTTTACAATTACATTAAAAAGACTTTAATCTTATTGAAATAGATGTAATATTTTGTCTTTCTAACCTTGCATCCTCCTTCAATGATATTAGATAATTTTTACAATATTTATTCAGAGGATGTGATATTCGTAATCATCAGGTATAATTTAATTAATTTTGATATAAATAAAGTATTTTTATCCTTTAAAAATACATTTATAAATAAATTTTATTATTAATTCATTGAATACTCCATGGGATCACTAACTTTTATGCCATATATTATTTTAAAGAAAATATCCAAGTCATTAAATCATAGATGTGAACTTATCCATTTACTATATATTTTATATTTATATAAGTTTAATATTGATATGTCTTTCTCCTATTGTTCTTGGATCTTGAACCCTTGAGAATTTTTTTAAATTATAAATAAGGAATTTATATTTTTATCAATTCAAATTTTTTGATTATTGGTTAAAAGAGGTATAAATAGTTTGTATAGGTACATGGTGTCTTGATTGAGATTATATAAATTCATCTTGACAAATATTTTTGGGTTTATAACTTTTTCATATTAACGAAAAGCTGGTATTTTTTCACCAGAATGATTGAATAAAACATATTATCTCATTTTTAATATATATGTTATTAGACTCTTATTGGAATAATACCCATGTCCTACAAGGATTACCGATGCTTTGATGTGTAATTTTGAGAGGGAAATGTCAAAAAAATCTTATACCATACATGATACCATAGAAACTATGGTGGTATCCAACCAAAAATCAATTAGTAATTGTTCATAAAGTTAATAGTGATGTTTTAATATCCCTTGTTGTCTCTATTTTACTTTAAATGATTCAATTCAATATCTAAAGCATCTAAAATATCAAATGGAGAATTTGGGCCATAGATATTCTCCTAATAAGACTTAACAACTACTATTTACAATTGTAATATATATTTAAGCTATTTTGACCATTTTTTACTCTCTACCTTTTTTTCTATTTAATCTAAATTTTATTATTATAATTTCTTAGATCTAGTTGTGATGATTTATAGTGATATACATTTGGTATGTTTTATAAAAATCTATATCATATTTATTTCTAATTGGGTTCTCACTACCGCTATTGTTAGTTTTTAGGAGTTTCATGTTATATCAATTAAAGCGAAATTTGTTTTATTCTCTAATGATTTTCATAGATACAATTAAATGAAATGTATGAAGGTATCCAATGAAACATTTAGTAAATAATAGGAAGGATAACTTGAATAGTTTTTTGGTTAATCTCCTATATTATTTTTGTTTCATTATGTAAATATTTTTTATATTTATTTCATTTTATATTTTTTATTTCATGTTTACCTAATAAAGGAAACTATCTCCCCTCGTATCTTCCTCTTGGATGAAAAATTGGTATTAGGTATATCATTGGCTTTAATATAATAATCAGTCTCAATTAATGATCATCAAGGATGGAAAATGTATCTAATGCCCATTTTTTCTAGAATGGAACTCAGTGGTTCATGCTTTTTTGGTTTATGTCATATAATATAATAATTTAGAAACGCACATGTGAACATTTCAATAAAACTATTGTTATCCTATTTGGAAAATTCTTATTCATGTAAAAACTCTCTAAGGAAAATGTAACTAAATAAAAATGTAATGATATTGTGACTTTGGGTCTAGATAATAAAGTTATTAATTCTATTATTGAGGCAAAAAATGATGAAAATAATGAAATAAATGATGTAGAAAAGATATTTTTTGAAAATATTTTGAATTTTTTATAAATTATTCTAATGATTATATTATTTTGATTTTTACTCACATTAATAACATTACTAATGGAATAAAAATAATGATGATGAACTTTCTATATATACACATTTGCTGAAGATATGTTAGGTATTATCATTTTCATAGACACTCTATTTATTGATAATTTTGATCGAAGGAGATATCAGAAGCAAGTTTGTGGATGAACTCGTTGAGTATCTCATGAACTATAAGAATATTAAGAAATGAAAAGATGAGTATGATTGAAAATAATATATTGAAAATTATACCATTACCATAATTTTCATTAATGGAATTTATTTTGATCATTATTATATAATTGAACCCTTATCCAAGAAGATAAAAAATTTAATAAGAAAAAAAATCAGTGCATTGAGACAGATCGAAGGACCAAGATAAAGAATTGGATCTCAATTACTATGAATTGAAATCAGAATATGTAAATAAAATAGGAGTTTCTAATATTTATGAAAATGATAAAATTAAATAATAATGATAATAAATCTGTAAAATATTCATCTTTGAGTGCAATCTATGATTCTCTATCCTCAACATAATCATGTGTTGGTAGGAAAAAATGTCTCATGGCTCAAATCGAGGTCAATGATGACTTGAATTTGTTAATTCCTCTTTTTCTCCAATTAAATTAATTTACAAATATTTCAATGTCTCTAGAGATAATCATGATGATTGATTATATGATATTACTACATACTTTAAATATCTTAATATGAATTACGATCTAGAAAATTATAATATATATAAAATCAATAGTTATAATGATAAATTTATAATAAAATTCATCCTAATGTAAATAAATATAATGCCACTATTAAAGATAACAGTGATGTTTTCAATAGATTCACCAATGTGGTAAAATATATATATATATATATATATTAAATTTTAGGTTTATAATGTAGTGGAATATAATATTTTGAGCTTATTTCTTCAAATCAAGAAATCTCTTGTCCATACAAATGACTAATAAGAGGATCCATTAAAATTAAATTTTATAATTATTTTCAAAAATATGAGTGTAATATTTTTAAATTAATTTATAAAAGTTATTTTTTATGATATTTTTTTATTTTCATATAATTATATGAAAATTACTCATACGATGTACATAAAATTTCTAAACTACATTTTGGAAAACAAATTGTACATTAAAAATATTTTGGGTTTACAAAATATTTTGTTACATGAAAAATTGGTAGGAAAAAATATATCAATATAACATTCTATATAGAAACATGTTATATAGATGTTGGTTAATTTAGAAATATGCCCAAGGAATATGAAATATTTAATCATTTATAAAATATTATTGAATGATACGAATGTTTGGGTGATAACTCTAATGAGTTTTACCTAGGGTAGCACATAAGAAATCATAGTAAAAAATAACCAGAAACACTTTTTTCCACAATATTTAACAATTTATTTTGATTTAAATGTAATAAAATAATGAATATATATAACTCTATTTTTTTATTAATTAAAACTATAATGTTCTTCTATACACGCTTTTGAGATATATCGCAATGGAAATAAAATGACTCCTACCTGAAAAGGTATCATTGGGTTAAGGGAATCTATTAAGGATTAGGAAGTATTCTCTCCTTTTATGGCCTAATATATCATTTTAGTTATGGCTAAAAGTGAAATGAAATAATTTTCAATAAGAAAATTTTCTAATAAAAACACTATTTATATAAATAATTTCACTATTATATATATATTTCACTAGTTATTGATAATTTTATATATCCATTATTAGATTATATTAAATAATTAAACACATGTCTAGAATTGAATTGTTTTCTAGTTTTCGACCGTGTATCAATGTAGAATCACTATGAGGGGGTGAATCAGTAATTACTAATACTTTATCTTTTATAAGAATGTATCATACCTTCATAATGAGTCTTTCATAACCTCTATAATCTTATTATAGTTATGATTAACTCCAATAAAAATATCAACCCCAAATTTATATTTAATAAATATAAAGGTATATTTATAGCCATTATTTAACATCTTTGGTAAAAAAAACCTACTCCATTCCTTGTTGGTTATTCCCCCCAACATGTATTATTTTAAATTATTCATAGTACTACAAGGATCAGGTATAAAATAGTTCTAAACCCCACTAATTGTTAGTCTAGCTAACTATAGTTTCCCCCCTGGAAATTAGCTCAACTACTAGGGTAGGTTATATCATCCAAATATCCACTCTATAC
Organism: Viscum album; assembly: GCA_963277665.1. Classification (NCBI taxonomy): domain Eukaryota; kingdom Viridiplantae; phylum Streptophyta; class Magnoliopsida; order Santalales; family Viscaceae; genus Viscum; species Viscum album. The sequence goes on along the minus strand of OY728150.1, from coordinate 617,840,249 downwards.
ACTCTTTATTACAACCCAATTATACCCCCATCCAGCAATCCTTTTCAGAAACTAGTTTTACACCAAAGGTAAAGTCTCTTTCCTTCTTTTTTGTTCCACTGTAGAATGATATTCTATTCCTCTAAAGAAAATTTGCATAAACATCACGTGTGTATAATATTCATGTTCTTAAACAACTCTCACTAGATTCTTTTACCCTTGAAACTTCCTCCTAGTTATTGTAAGACCTGTATTTACTCAATAATAACTTTTTGAGAAAATAATTTAAAAATACCTTTATAAAAGTTCTTCTAATCGACAATATTTGGATTTCCTATGTCCATTAGCTCTGCATTGATTGTCTCTATCTGATAATTCTCATTATTCTTAGAATTAGAAAGATATGTTCAGTTGGCCTATCTAATGATTCATTCTGATACCTCTATGTTTTATGAGGATTTTTTGGTCTAGTGTGCCTCTAACATCTTCAAATGAGTAAAACAAAATCAGATTGTTCTTTTTCTTGTTCTCAATCTAATGAAACACTATCAAGTTATTCTTTTCCACGTGAGACTTAATTTGGATAAAACTAAATATTTCATAAAAGATTCATTGTTTAAGCCTTTTCATTCATGTGAATAGTTTCAATTATAATCATGCATTGCACCATATTAATTTTAGTGAACATATAAGGAGTTTCGGCGAGAACAAAAATTTATTTCCTTATTAGGTGAATTTCACTAATATCTTCTCAACACCTCTGGAAGATACTAAAATACTCCTAAATTTTCTTTAAATCAAACCTTTCTTCGAACATCCTTAAAAATATGTTATTTATCTTTTAAAACCCTCATTAACCACATAAATATTTCAAACTTTGAATTCTCACTATATAATCATACACATTTGGACATTAAATTGTTTATGTAAACATCAGTAGATATAATTTGTCTACTGTATGTTTGTCTATTTACTACTTTCAGACTTCATTGTCTAATGGTAAACCTTCATCATTATTTTTTCTATTAGATATTATAATCTTCAATCATATGATGGACCTTCATTGGGTTACTTTAATTTGGAATCCTTTATTGATTATTCAAAATATATGTTTTTCTAATGACAACTCAAATCTCCTTCTAATGGATCCTCATAATTCTTTTCATCCATTTCTATTCATTTCTTTTTTCATCCAATTGTTTTCCATTTTATGGGCTTCATATTTATCCACCCACTAACAGTGGGAAATAACTATATATTGCATCATTTATGTTCCTGTTCAGTGGTAGTTAAGACATTGGAACTTCAATAAAACCTTTATTTGATAATCATCTCGATATTCCTCTAATTTTTATAAAAAACATGTCATCCTATATTTAGTGAATTTTTTACTCTAACATTTTTTATCTCATTCAACTTTATCACATTCTATTATCCAATCACACCTTCTCTAATTTCACTACCTTATCAGTATACAACATAACGATTTCAATAAATCCTCAAAAGGCCACAACTACATAGATCAATGGTTAAATAACCACTTCTATGAACATTATAAATCAGAGATCCATGTGAAATAAATTATTCATCTGGTTCATCAATCAATAGAACTACATCTAAAACACTTTGTCTGAAAATCCATATCCATTTATTTACATCAAAAAACCCTTTTATCTTTTGTTCTATGTCTGTTGGACTAAACATAAAATTCTTATAGGTCTTAATCAATAACATCATTTTATCCTGACAATTCATATTATGAAACTTCATATGAATATTTTTCTCATTTTTTTCAACTCAAACATTCTTTATAAACCCATATCTCAAAATTTTTACAAATTATTAAAAACTATTATTTGAGCAGGACTATTTTCATGATGTTATAACTTGAATAATTACTTAGAATCATTTAATTTATTTATTTATTTTTTTATACACAATAAGGAACTATGACTTCCTTATGTATCCTTTGTAAAAATATTATCTAATAAAAGGTACATTATTTTATTCTCAAAAACATATAAAATTTTATTATGTATCATTCACTATAAACACATATTAATATACTCACAAAAAATAAATCCAAAAATTCATTGTAAAAAAATCTCCCAATTTTTATTTCTGGTCAATACAAACTTAATAATATCAATCAAATTTGAAACCAGTATGTGTACTCTATTCCTTTTTCCTATATAATGTTTTCATCTTTTTGATCTCGCAACTTTAATTATCCCCTATATTGGAAATAATTTTTATATGGGAGATCATAACTAATCATTCATCATCTAAACATCTTAAAAACATTTATAAAGTGAAAACTAGTATCGCATGAGTCTCTTAATAAAGTGATTTTTACTAAAAAAAACTCTTATTTTTCTTTGGTGAACCTTCTGTATAAATTAGGCATGCATTATAATGGTGATCTGTGTTTTCTATAACACTTATTTTGTGAAATAATTTCCCTAAACTCATTTAGATATCATTATATAAAGGTTAATCTAATAAATTTTATTATGAAAAAACTTGAACCCATCATAAAAAACTTATAAAAATAGTTCTGGTGTAAATAAATAATATTCTCAATATCTGTAGCTTTATTATCAAAAAAATATTAATTTTAGTAAATTTTTGGTGCTCGTACCTAATCCTCATCTTTGCTTTACCTAAAATGATGTAATATATCCCAGGTTTTTGTTGTAATAACATTCCATGATGGATTTATAAAACTTTCTATAAAAATTATGTAGCATTCAAGTAGTTTTATTACATACTTTACTAAAATTTGCTTCATGTTACTACAAATAAATAGGTATATTAGGAATAACTAGGAACCTCAGTGTTATTTAGAATAATTGGATAGACTAATATTATTCTATAGATATTATATTTTTTATCTTATTATTATATTTTTAATTGGTTTAACTTAATTTCTTATGATTATCAACCATAGATTTTGTAATTTAATTCTTATCATTAGTATATTTTTCACATGAAGTTGTCATCTTCTCCTCATTTTTCATAACATCTTTGTTACATTGAATTTGTAACATTTTCATAATTATTTCTTCTTGGGATGGTATTATTATCATATAATCATTAGTATCATGTAAAAATTCTTCACAGCAATGGATTTTTTTTTAATTTTCAAACAACAATCTGTCATCAATTTGTTATTAACTTTGTTAGCATTTTTTAAGAAATTTTCATCCATTTTTATTCTGAATTTTTTTTTCCTTAATTTTTCTATTCATAGATATTTGCTCTATAAAATTAATTAATAACACCATATTTCCTTTCACATATTTATTATTCTTCTCAAATCTTTTTGTTATTTCATCTTTTCAAAACATTTTACCATTTTCTTTTGAGTCATTTACATTTAGTACCTGTTGAACATTATTTTATCCCTCAATAATTTTTAGGAAATTTTATTCTTCTCTACACATCATAGTTAATTGGAAAATATTTTCTTGGTTAAATGTATCTCCCTCCACATTCAAATTCCATTCCAACTAAAGACATTTTATACTAACATGATTAATTTGTGTCCCCAAAACTCTAAAACACAATCAGTAGCCTCTAAATATTCATCATTTAGAGTAGTAGTTGTACCGATATAAAGATTATTATTGCTATATTTTTAGAGACTATGAGTTACATTATTTATGTATATACTATCTTAAATAATTCCACTACTCAGTAAAAGATTCTTTCTCAAAAGTGTTTACTTTATAACTTATACTGATAATAGAATAATATATAAATTAATATTTTTTAAGTATATAAGAAACCTACTTATTTGAACATTTCTTATCACCATATATAAATGATTCACATTTAATCACAATTTTACTAGAAAATTATTACCAAATCATTCTTAACTCACATTACGCTGAAATAAATGTTGATTTTGTATTAAAAAACTAGTTTTCCTTCTCAGATAAACATTATTTAACAACATTCTCAATCATCTCAAGTAAAAATATCTTCAAACTACTTTGAATACATTCCTCAACAAATTTTTTTTCTTAAATATTTTTATTAACTTTCAAAGATAATTTTTCTTCATAATTATTTTGTTTTCTTTGAATATCACTAACATTTATTGTCATTAATCTAATCATATTTAGGTTTACCTCCACATTTTTTATTTTTATACTATTTTAAGAAGTTTTTTCCTTAATATATTTATTTAAATTATTCCTTTATTTTGTATCCTTCTTCTTATGGAAATAACTTTCCCCATTTCATATTCCATAAGAATATTTTTAATTTCATCCATGGATATATCTTAATGATCTTATTAGGGTGACACAATGGAATCAAATCTATCTGGAATGTTTTTTATTAGTTTCTTAACAATAGTATAATCTTCCAACTTCACTCTAAAACATATAATATTGGTTACAGTCTCATTAACTCTTGTAAAGTGTCCCATAATATATTCTTTACCATCTATATTAACATATTCAAACCTACTCCCCTAGATTTGTCACTTATCTTCCTTAACTTTTTCATTGCCTTCATAGCTATTTATTGAATTCTCTCACATATGTTTATCCATTTTAAACCCCATAAATATTTATAAACATCTACAATAAGAGCTATTAATGTGGAATTATTGGCTTTTCTATCATCTTTTAAATTTATTTTATTGGTATTTACCATGAAAAAATAATTAATTGGTGGAAATACCACTATTTCACCATTTCTAAAATTATTCCCTAGAGATAAAAGATAGGGTGACATCATTTTCTTCCAATGATGATAGTTTCTACAATATAAAAAAAGTTTCCATATCATTTACAAAATTAATTTATCTATCCTTAGTAGTTGGATCTTTCAAACGAAACCTCCTTCGATACCAAATATTATCACCTTGGATCAATAATTATTCACTAAGAGGGGGAGTAGAATCATAAATCACTTTTACATGTTCTTTTATATGAAAATTTCCTAACATCCTAACAAAACATTAGTAATAATTGAAAATTTTATAGAGTTACGATCTACCCAGATATAATTCTCAAACCCACCATTTATTAGAAATAAATATAAAGAGATATTATCACACGATATTTACAAGGTATGGATAAAAAACCTACCCCTTTCTATGTTCGTTATTCTCCACAACATGGATTATTTTATTATCATTATAGGAGGAAAAAGGCACAGAAAGAAATTGGTTTTATTCTATAGTAATATTATCTCTAGCTAAACTGAGATCTACGCCCCACACCCCCTCCTTAATAAGATCTTCATATATAGTTGGTTATACCCTAAAACTATCCTAACTATATCCTCTTTTTTCATATCTATTTATATCCCAGACTAATAATCCTTTTTAGAAACTAGTTTTATATCCCATCTATAAGCTATTTCCTTCTTCTTTTATGATCCACTTTAGAAAGATATTCTCTTCCACTATAAGAAAGTTTCATCACCTTAATCAATTTAAAATTATTGAAATATTTAAAAACAATATTAATAGGTTGATATCATTATATCATCAACTTGATAGTTAGATCAACTAAATATACTAAATCTAATATTATAAAGGTCATATTTTGGAAAACATCCATAAAAAAAGTTTCAAATAATATACTCTTTCCAATTTCCCTTTATCCATTGGATTCATCCAGTTTTTATTAGTATGATTCTTCTAACTACACTATAATTTAGTAGGATATGTTTAGTAGATCCATCCAATGAATATATCCCATAACCCTCTATTCAATGAGTAATTCTAGTCCTAGTGCACCTCATGCTTCTTCACCCGAGTAAAACTCAGCTGACTTCTCACTATGATTCTTTTATTTCTAGAGAAAATATATCTTATTACTCATCATCAATAAATTTTTTAACAATGATGTATTATTAATCTTATAAATAAAGATTCAATGGGTTTTCATTTTCATATGTGTGATCAATTTCATGTACAATCATACTTTTCACCCTCTTTATATAGGTGAAACTCTTAGGAGTTTGGGAGGGAACTCAAATTTATTTCATATAAAATAAATTTCACTATGATATTATTAAAAAATCTATAACATTATAGAATTATATTGATGACTCTCAAAATCTCCCCTTTCTTCAAACCCCATTCAACATAATGTTATAGAACTTATGAAAATTTCATCAACCTCAAAAAGATATCAAACATTTAATGTTTAACATAACATCATAAAGGAAATGAATATAAAATATTTATGTAAAGATACTAATATATCATTTCCCAGATATATGTATATATTTTTAGTTCATTAATAATTATTTGTCTTATAGAAGACCATAATCATTAATCTATCCCATAGATCTCATAAGCTTCTATCATTCAATGAACCATCATTCTACTTTCCTTCATTAGGAAAACTCTATAAACTATTATTATAGTATATATGTATGATGAAATGTCATATATCCATATGATGGATCATCATTCTAATTTCCATCTGGTTCACTACAGAGAATTGTTTATCTGATGTTTTCTTTTTTATGCTGTTTATATTTCTCGAACCAATGATAGTACAAAATATCCAATAGATTTATCTTATGAGTATCTATTTGGTGGAACATAAACCATTATATCTTCATTGAAATCTACATATGATAAATTAAAAAAAATCACTAGTGGATAGCATAAACACATTATCCCTTATCAGGTAAACTATGCAACCACACATTCCATATGAAATAAATCTTTATAATATTATTTCATCTAACTATAACTTCTATAATTCCTCTATATAATCATTCTCCATAATAACATTATAACTAAGTATTTTTAAGGATAAAGCAGTATATATGATTCCTTATGAATCTTCTTCCATGATCAATATAGATATGACATACATATGAAAAGAATTATTGATCTGGTTCATCCATCCAGAGAAATTCATCTGAAAGTATTCATATAGAAATATTCATTTGGAAGTCTATGTGAATAACTCATATATATGTTGGTATATGTTTGGTGTCTAGAAATTTGAACTCTTATTAATATTTATCTTAAACATCAATTTTCATGTCTGATTCACATTATGCAACTTTGATAGAAAATTCATGTCAAATGGTTTGAAACCCAAGAATTAGTAAATAACCCACTTCTCACACATTATAAAAAACCATATAAATATAGACTATATCATGAAATTATTTGTGATTTAGAAAATTTTCAATATATTATCTTCAACATATTTTCTTATGAATCATTATTATACTCCACAAGGAATGTTCTTACAACTTTTATAAATAAATTTCTTAAACATCATTCATAAGAAAAGTTATTTCATCCTCATCTCAATAACTTCTCCAATGTTCTTATAAAAATTTCACTACAAATAGAAATTGATATATTGACAAGAAATAAAACCAAACACACATTGGAATATCAATAAACAATTTAAAATGTTATAAAATTTTTAATTATTGAAATCAAATATATAAATAAATTTTTGACATTTAAAAAATTTATTATTACATTTGAAACTCATTAATCATCATTAAATGATGGTAAATAAAAAAAATTATATCTAAAATTGAAGTAATTATTGAGAAATGTGATATTAATAATTATTTCACTATGTTTCACTAGACATAAAAATATTGGCCCTCAGTACTATGGTGTCATCGTTAATTCAAACCATGACATGGTGACCATGATCATGATATGGTTTTTCATTAGTCCATATTTCTTTGAATCGACTACTTACTCTATGCATTTATATATTTAATTAATTTTTATTATATGTAATATCAAATGAATTTTCGTGTTAAAACATTTCCAAAACACCTTATTTATATCTTACAAAACTCATTTAATATAATATGTCATTATGATGTCAAATATTTTTATAAATAAAAGTTACAAAAATTGAAGTTTTTTTACATAACAACTATGTGTGACCATATGGGCCTTTATATAATTGAAAATTCTTTATTATATGAATGGATATTAATTTAGAAAATATTTAATGTTACTCAAGATAAAATATGATCTATGAAGACATTATGGTCCAGTGCATCTTCATGTTGTCCTTGCACATGGATATCTAGTTTGATTATACAGGGAAGGATGTTGGATTGGGGGATGAATGAGGTGATGAGGGGAATTCTAGGTGGAGGATTGACTTGATTTTATGGAATGATTATATTGGTGGTTGGGAAGTTTTTTGGTTTCTTCCATATGATGACCACAGTAATAGGAGTTGGGTTGGTTTATCATTGCTAGCGGGGGTAGGCACCTAGGTGAGTAGTAGTCATTCTCACATTGGATTCCACCCAATAGATCTATCATTCCATCACCTATAAAGGGTTAGGGTTCTGGTTCCCATCATCTTTATGTTTTATTGATATATAGACATGGTTTAAGGTAGATGGGGAGAATATTTTGGTAGTAGGCACACCATTGAGATGTGGTTTTTGTTGTTTCATTGAGACGGGGTCAGAAATGTGAGTCACGATAGTTGGTCATGGGTGAAAATGGGTCAGCTGGGAGGAATTGGTGCAGATAAAGTATTGTTTTTGTGGATGTTTTGTAGTTGGTGGCATGTGCCTTTGGTTCAAGGATTTAATAAATCATGGATCATCTACCAAGTTTTAGTTTTTTAAATTTGGTTTAAATGTAATAGTATTTGAACAAATGGGATCTTGGGGTATTTAAATTTAAAGAAATGTGGCTCCAGAACTTTAGTTTAGTCTGTATTTGGTACTTCAATATTTATTCATTTTCAATTCTATGATTTGTAATCGATTCTCCCTTAACTAGATTGAAAATGGGTTTTTATTTTTTTCTATTTTTAATAAAGAGTATTTTCATTAACCATTTTCTTTTACACTGTATGACCTCAAGGGAAAATATATATAAATATATTAATGGCTTACTCATACACTTTATATTATCTAAGTAAATATTTAATAAGATTCATAAATGAATTTCATGTAATTCATCCATGTAATTTAGAACATTACACTTCTCTCACCCATATAGATAAGAATATCCCATGAAACATATCATAGTATGACGTGTAATAACTCATATTTTCCCAAATTTTTTTAGATTTTATTTGGGAAAATCTTGAGACTAGGTGTTGAGACAGCATGCAATTTTGAGGTATGGTGTTCCCGAAACAATAAATTGAAAAATGCTATGTTTTTAATAGCACGTTCAAACCAATTTCTTAAAAAAGTGTAATATAATTTAAATAGATTCCCATATTAGAAATTTGAGTGCATCGTTGCTATCAAAATGGAATCTTTTCCCTAGGAATGACCTAACATTGTTTGGCGTGGGTCATCTGAAGAAAACTCACCAAGGACGTAACCATATATAAAATTATTAAATAAAATTATTTTATTTTAAAATTTTAATAACTCATGAATGGTTACTGATATTTAAAATATGAGACCACCATTTAGTTTTTAATGTGAATTTTTCTAAAGATGAGGCCTAATATCCGCTGGCACGGGTCAACTATGAAAAATAGTTTTTTGGACATTTTAATGAATAAAATAAACTATGAGTTTATTTTATATTAACATTACATTGACACAATGACTATACTTATATTAAATGAAGATCTATGAAGGTACCCAGGTAAGGATCATAACCCTATAAATTCTTTGTTAGATCTAGATAGAATCTATAGAAAATTCTCACAGTAGCGATAAAAAACAACAAAATTGGAGATCGGTCCTGTCGGATCCCCAACGAAAATCAATCATCGATCGTGAATGATCCATATCCCAGGTTGGGAATTTTATTTAATATTTTTTCCATATTCATTATTTCCATAATGAATGTGGTTCAATCCAAAAACAGATTGATTTGTGGTTTGATCATTGTTGCAGGATTGGTTATTGTTGCGTGATTATCAGGAGATGATTTTATCCTGTGCGTTTATCCTTCTAATGAGAATGAATCAAGGTCGGCATTAAGAATGGACAAGGTTTTTTCTTCAGGTGTTCTTGTGATTTATGTACCCCGTTCTTGGCATTCTTCGGCATTGGATCCTCATGATCGTGGCTCAACTTTTTGAGAGGCTCTGAATGCGATCAAACCCCCAGATTGAAGGAAAGACATAACATAGGTTGGATGAGTGTAGCTCGGGGCATGAGGGTTGTAGAGTTGTTTTGGTTTTAGAGATTGAAGCATTGGAGGAAAAATAAAAGACATTGGAAGGAAGGGCATCAAATAACAACATAGAAAGTGGCGCACAATGGTGCATGGTGCTCGTGTGACATGGAGGGGTGGTCGTGTGGACCGATGGGGTGGCCACGTGGACCGGCAACACTCTTCGTGTGAAACCGCATGAGCAGACCAACCTACAATGGTCCAGGTTGGGAGAGTGGGCCGAGGCGACAAGGTGGGTTGTGCCAAGTGGGATCAGGTCGATCCTAGTGGACTGAGTCAACCCAGAGGTCTGGGTCAACCCAGTGGACCGGGTCGGACACAACAGGACGGTTCGGACCCCATGGGTAGTGATAGACTGGGTTTGACCTAGGCAAGAAGACCGGGCCATGGTAGACCTTGCAGGTCACCTATGAGACATGTTCAACCAAGATTATATAGGGTGGTCGATCACCACTATCGGTGGAATGACTACGTGGTTGGTCAATGGCCTAGTGAACCGCAATCTCAAATTTTCAAACGGCCATAACATTCAAACCAGACGTTTGTTTGATGAGCCATCTATGGTGTTGGGACCCTTATGATGAGATAGGAATTTCAACATATCCTAATTGTTTTTTTGTGAGATTATTAATTTGATCTAATGGATTGGGGAGTGAGTTATCCTGGAATGAGCGTGCTTTAAGAAAACATTTATGAGGCTTGCTATGACCTAGAGACTGGGTGTCTTATAGAGACAGTGTGTCTTATAAATACTATGTGTCTTATGGATACTATGTGTATTATGGATTTTTGGCTGTATAATATTTTCTTTTGGTGGGCTTGTTTTAGCCCTGTTTACTTTTCAGTACTTTCATTATTGTACTCTGGTTGTGGGATATAGTGGTTTGTAGGCATTTTTTACTTAGTGATTTTAAAATTCATCATTTTTGTCATTTTGATGTGTGTGTGCATATAGGTATATAAAAATATTCCTCCCATTATTGGGATATGCCTTCTCAGTGCAAGTCACCAGCCCCTATCCTATTAGAGGTGGGCATGGGGTAGTCATGGCATGGGCACCTATGGGAATATTCATGACAAAGTGGTATCAAAGGACAGTTAGTTATACTTTAAGATTGGGAGTCTATGAGGCTGGTTTGGGGAAATAGTGTTATGTGTTTTGAGTTTAGCTTTTAGGCAAGAAAATCCAGTCTTGGTGTGGTAGACAATGTATCCCTACACCATTAATCCGGGAATCTTTTTTTCGACTCAGTAGATGAAACCACTAGTTTTAATGAAAATAATGGTACATGCATCATATGGGAATTGGTTGTGTCTTCCATGTCCTTCTTGAGTCAACTCTCCATATATACCCTATTGATCGTGGTGCATCTTATTTTATTATAGTATGCCTTCACATAGAAAACTATCTAGGATTCCATTATGTGATCATAAAGATGATTTGCCTAGCATCGGTATAAGGTCATGTACCAGAGATAACACCTCCAGGTGGTTTTCCGGTTATACCACCACTCGTCGAGTAGCAGCTACTACTACCAACACTACCAGTTTTGGATAAAGAGAGATTGATCACATTGATGTAGTTTCATAGGTAGTGACCTCTTAAATTTACGGGTGGGCCAGACCCCCATGAATCTAAGGATTAGTTGGAGGAAGTTACCAGGGTCTTTCTCCTCATGAGGATGCCTTCTGAAGAGATGAAAATAATTTCTATGAGTATATTTCTGTGATCTATGGGGTGATGGTGGAGCTTAGTGACTAAGTCACATGATGAGATAACTCTTTATTGGGAAGACTTCGAGCATCTCTTCAGTGAGGATTTCTTTCCAGCCACATTTCAGTCAGTGTACATATAAGAGCTTCTGCATCTGCAGTAGGGAAGAAAAATTGCGGTGGATTATCCATTGAGATTTACTAATCGTTCTCACTACTCCGTGGATATGGTATGAGACCCATTAATCATTTCTCAGACCTTCGAGAATAGTCTTATTCTATGAAATAAGGGTATCCATGATATCCCTTATCATTCCTTATTATGTTGGGGAACATGAGAGATCCCTTCTAGTGGAGTGATTTCTAGATGAGCAAGAACTAATAGTACGATCTTCCAGCATGCACCAGGTTGTTGAGACCTCAACAATACGTAGCTGATGACAGTTGTAGGGACCCAATCAATTCATTCACTTTGGAGGATGATCCCATGACAAATGATAAGTGGTGCGGGGCTCCAAGGGTATCTCAAGTCACCTAAGGAATATGTTGTGTTACCTGTGCGGTGGTTAGGGACATCTAGAATGAGATTGCTCAGACCATCGTATAGATAGTTAGAAGACATTTGAAGGTCCAATGAAGTCCATTTAGAGGTTATAGAGGTGTGTTTAGTAGGGTGGCTGGTGTGGCAGGAGAGCAAGGTAGGGCAGAAGGATGTGGTAGGAAGTTCAAGCTGTTACCACCACCACCCCCAGGTGGTCTAAAACAGGCCCAAGGAGATGTTGGACAAGGATGAGGCCAGATACAGGTGATGAAGGATTATGAACCAAAGGATCTAAGGATGATTAGATTTATGATATGTGTCATTTCCACCTTAGTTTCATTTTTTATATACATAGGTGGTATTCATTATTTTCTTTCCACTAACCTTGTTTGAGAATTAGAGATTTTGGTTGAACCGCTGACTCGACCCTTATGCTTAGAGAATCCTATGGGGGGTTGTCAGATGATGATGCACTAGCGTCGATAGTGTGACCTTACGCTTGTAGGTGAGGTTTTTGGTTCGAATCTCTTGGTAGCTACATTGAGGCCTTACAATTTCATTCTTGGCATGGACTGGTTATCCACACTTCATGCTCATATTGACTGTTTTAGGCTCATACTGTGATGTGTCCATAGTGATGGGACCATGTTTTCCTTTATTTTTGAAAAAAAGGCATACATGGTAATATAGAATCACACATATTAGGTTCTATCAGATCACACATCCTTTGGAAAGCATGAACCTCGGTGTAGTGGATGATTTGAGTCCATAGTTTCCTGTAGTGGTGGCAGATTATGAGGGCATCTTTTATGAGGTTGTTCTAGTATTGCCTCCCTATAGGGTGGTATAATTAGTCATTAATCTATAACATAGGATAGACCAATATCTACACCTACATATCAGATGTCTCCCATAGAGAATTTTTGAGCTAAGGGTGTAGTTAGAGGACTTGTAACGGAAGTGATTTCTGAGACCCAATGTTTCACCCTGTGCATCCCCAGTTTTGTTTTCCCAGAAGGTATATAAGATATTGAGGTTATTTCATGACTTTTGGAACTTGAAACAGGTGACCTTCAAGAAAACATTTCCACTACTAAGGATCAATAACCTCTTCAATCAGTTGAAAGTGGTGTGGTGGTTCTCGATGATTACCCTAGATCTGGTTATCACCAACTATGAGTACGAATTGGGGATATGCCAAATATGGCCTTAAGATGTTTTTCCAGACATTATGAATACTTGGAGATGCCATTTCTCATGATGAACACCCCAGAAGTGTTCATGGAACCCATTAATAGGATGTTTTATCGTTACATAGACCAGTTTATGGTGGTCTTTATTGTTGAAATCATAGTGTACTCGGTGTCCAAAGATGAGCACGTGAGATGCTTGAGGATGGTCATGCACATAATATTAAGGCACCGGATTTAATGGAAGCTCTAAAATTTTTAATTATGTATTTATGAGGTCCATTTTTTGGGACATAAAATTTCAGGGGTTGTAGTTGCAGTAGATCCAATGAAGATTGAGGCAGTGCATTCTTGGGAGCCACCCAAGAGTATTACCGAGGTGAAAATTTTCCTTGGTTTGGATTAGTATTATCAGAGGTTTGTACCCAACCATTCTTGAGTGGAAAAATCCATGATAGATTTGATATGAATGGGACAACCTTTTATGTGGATGGAGAAGTGATAAAATAGTTTTCATCTATTTAGGAATATAATGATGAATACTCGCATCTTGAAATTTTCAAAGGAGGGTAATAATTATGCAGTGTTATATGATGCCTTAGGAAATAGGATTGGTTGTTTCCTGATGTAGAGGAAAGTGCTGATTTCATATGGTTCATTCCAGTTGATACCACATGAGAAAAACTACACGACCCATGATATTGAGCTAACAACGGTAGTCCTCACTTTGATGATGTGGTGACACTACCAGATGGGTGAGTGACTTATTATATACTCTAGACATAAGATTCTCAAGTATATCTTCTCTTAGAAGGATGTGAACTTGAGATAGAGTCGATGGATATAGTTACTTTTGAATGGTGAATTTGAGATAGTTTATACACCTGGGAAGGGGAACATGGTGGTAGATGGTCTCAGTAGGAGATCCAGTTTGTAGTTGCTGAATGAGGAATCATAGTAGTTGGAATCATTGTATATATCCTTTGTGGATGGGGATGGAGAATCTTACCTTTATTTTATGGTTGTTACCCCTCCACTAATACAACGAGTTTGGGAGCCACAGCTTGGGGATATCGACTTTGAGACTTTACTTTCTCAGATGTCCATAGGGTATGCCCCTGTTGGATAATTAAAGGATGGGGATCATGTCATTATTTTTCAAGGGTGCACAGTAGTACTAGTGGAATTGTAGGAGGAGGTTTTAGGGGAGTTTCATAAATCCCTTTTTGTTGTACATCCAAGTGTGGTGAAGATGTACCAGGACTTATGACATCAATTTTGGTGTCTAGGGTTGAAGAAGGGAGTTATAGAGTTTTTTTCTCGATGCCCCACTTGTCAGCAAGTGAAGGTCAAGCACTAGGTTCCAGTAGGTTTAAATCAACCCTTGAGGTGATTGAATGGAATTTGGATGGGATATCGATAGAAATTATGTCAAGTTTACCATGTATTCCTAGGGGACACAATACCATGTGGAAGATCATTGACTGACTCACCATGTAAGCCCACTTCCTAGCTATTTGGGAGCATAGTTTAGTAGAGATATTGGGACATCTCTATGTGTAGGATATATTTTGACTATATGGATTTCCTTTGATGATAGTCTCGGATCATGATGATATCTTTACATCCCTATTTTGGAATCGATTACAGGAGGTATTTCAGATTTAGTTACGCTTGAACACAACATTTCACCTACAGACGAACGACCAGATAGAGAAGACCGTATAGGGTCTGGAGGACATGCTACAGGATTTCATTTTTGATTTTGTACATAGTTGGGAGGATCACATACCCCTGTTCATGTTTACATACAACAAAATCTACCATTACACCATCAGTATGGACCCATTCGGGGCCTTTTACGTGCGACCCAACATCTCAACACTTTGCTGGATGGACCTAGAAGAGTCGGTACCCATGGTCTTAGAGTTGGTCCAAGAAACTACAGAGTAGGTTCTGATCATCCAGAAGTGGATGAAGAATTCACATATCCATAAGAAGTCTTATACTGATAGACGATCGAGACCTTTGGAGATTGAGGAAGGATACCACTTATTCTTTTGGGTCTCACCTCAATGAGGATTATGGAGATTTGGATATGGAGATAAGCTATATCTAAGGATCATCATAACATTCCTGATACTACGTAGATTTGGAAATATGGCATACCACTTGGCTCTACCTCTGCAGTTAGAGCGGGTACACAATGTCTTCCACATGTCATAGCTGAGGAGGTACGTGCATGACCCATCACACATAATTGATTGAGGTGTGTTGGACATCAATGATGGGGAGAATTTTGGTGAGTGCATAGTAGAGATCGAAGATTGATAGGATATGATCATTCATGGTATCTAAATTCCTTTCATGTGTGTCTTGTGGAAGCACAAGAATCTCTAAGAGAGAACATTGGAGCAGGAGGCTTAGATTCATGCTCAGTGCCCTTATTTTTTGGAGTAGACCTTGTTTTGTCTTTTAAGGGACGTAAATCTCTAATTAATGGAGAATTTCATGACTCTAATTTTACTTATTTTATTTTTAGAAATTAGTGGGGAAAATTCCAAGACCATGCGCTGATACAGTGTGCAATTATGAGGCTTGGTGTTCCAGAAACAATTCATTGAAAAATGTTATGTTTTTAATAACACGCATGTAAGGATTTCCTGAAAAAGAGGAATATATTTTGAATCGGTAATCTGATAAAAAATATGAGGGAACCATTGAGATATGAATGGTAACATTACACTAGGAGCGGCCTAACTTTGTTTGACATAAGTCATTTGAAGAAAAAGTCACCAAGGATGTAACAATAAATAAAATAATAAAATAAAATAATTTTATTTTAAAATCCTAATACCTCCTGAACAGAGACTCGAATTGAGAATCAGGGACCACTGTTGAGTTCGTAATGTGGTGTTTTCTCTAGGCCAGGCCTAACATCGGTCGGAGTGGGTCACCTGTAAAAAATAGTTTTTTCACGTTTTAATGAATAAAATAAAGTATGAGTTTGTTTTATTTTAATGTTATATTGACGCAGATATGCTATTTTTTTTACATGATGAGCTAGAAAGGTACCCAGAGATAGGATCATAACCCTATAAATTTTATGGAATTTCTAGAGAGAATCCATATAGAATTATCTCGGTAGCAATAACTATCACTGAGATC
Organism: Viscum album; assembly: GCA_963277665.1. NCBI lineage: Eukaryota > Viridiplantae > Streptophyta > Magnoliopsida > Santalales > Viscaceae > Viscum > Viscum album. The sequence continues at coordinate 617,823,523 of OY728150.1, read as the reverse complement.
AGAGATTGGTCTTGAAAGATCACCAATGACAATCAATCCTTGATCACGAATGATCCATATCCCAGGCAGAGCTTTTGATTTCTGATTTCTTTACCCCATTCTTTATTTCCATGATGAACATGGTTAAATCCACAAATATATTGATCTACAGTTTGATCATTGTTGTGGGATGAGTTATTGTTTTGGGAGTATCATGATTTTAGTTTATCCACTTCATTTATCCTTCTAATGATAATGAATCAAGGCTAATACGAACAATGGAAAAAGTTCATTATTCGGGAATTATTATGCTTTCTCTCCCCCTTTCTTGGTGTTATTTATTATTTTATCCTCATTATTGTGGATCAACATACCTGGAGGCTCAAAACGTGATCAGACCCCCAGATTCGAGGCAAGACAGTACAAAGGCCAGATTAGTGTATCTCAGGACCTGAGGATCATAGAGGTGTTTTTGTTTCAAAAATTATAGAAACAAAGGAATAATTGAAGATAGTTTAAGGAAGGGCACTGGAAGTTGGCTTAGGCTGAAGTGGCGCACGATATTGCATGGCGACGTGGTGCATTTGGTGACTTGTGTGATGTGATATAGCAACACGGGACACGTCAAAATCACCATGTGGGAGTTGGTGACCATGGATCATGGAAAGGATGTGGAAATGGTTGGGGGTTGTATGAACTGTAGGGGTGTTCATGTGGACCAAATATAGTCGCCATGGATGACTGTGTGAGCGGACCGACCCGCCAACGGCCTGAGTCGACCGAGCGGGTCAGGCTGGAGTGGTGGGCTAGGTCAACCTGATAGACTGGGTCAGACCCAGTGGGACGGTTTAGACTTGGTGGGATGACTCATACCCTATGGGTCGGGGAAGACATGGGAGGTCAGACCGGGCCATGGTTGACCACCACAGTAGCTCAACCTTCCGTGGGGCGGTCGACCGCATGGTCGATCCACGACCTAGTGAACCCCCTTCTAAAAATTTCAAATGACCAAAACTTTCAAACCAGACATCTATTTGACGAGATGGCTATGGAATAGGGACCCTTATAATGACAAGGTCATTTATAATTATCCCATGTGGGTTTTTTGGGAGTTTTCATACAAACTAATGGTTTGAGGTGTGAGTTCTCCCAGAATGAGCGCACTTCGAGCAAACATTTCTATGGCTAGATTTGACCTAGAGACTGTGTGTCTTATGGAGACTGTGTGTCTTATAGAGACTGTGTGTCTTATATAGACTGTGTGTCTTATGGAGGCTATAGGTATTATGGATAATATGTGTCCTATGGGGACTATGTGTCTTTTTGGGACTATGTGTCTCATTGGATTCAGTATATCAGGATGTTCTTGTTATATTTTCTATGGACATATATCTATGTATATATGAAAATGTGTTCCTTTGTGTTATTACTTTTTGGAATTCCTTTGTTGTATTACTTTTTTGTATTTATTGGTGGTATTCCTTTTTGGTATTCCTTGGTGGTATTACTTTGTGGTATTCCATGGTGGTATTCCTTCATGGAATCTTATTTTTTTTATTATTTTATTGTATTTCCATTGTGGTATTACTTTGTGGTATTCCTTCGTGGTATTTTCTACATGGTGTTTCCTTTGTGTTCTTTCCTTTGTGTTATTCCTTTGTGGTTTCAGAGTGTCCTACTGATTATTGTTTTACACACCCCTACATTCTCTTTTCCCGCATGTATTGTGTAGTGTGAAGATGATCAACTCTTCGATGGAGTTCCAAGAAGAACCGGACTAGGTGGTGCCATGTGAGATCACACTAGATGAGGTGTGTTCCCGCAACATTTACGACAATATTCCCAGTAACACTTACTTTATAGGTTGGAATTGTGGCTGCATACTCTTTTCATTGGGTGGGCTTGTTTTGGCCATGTTTACATTACATTACTTTCACTATTTTTATCTCATTGTAGGATATAGTGGTTTGCATTAATTTTTTACATATTTATTTTAAATTTCATAATTTGGGGCTTGGATATGTGTGTGTTCATACAGGTACTTAGGAAAATGCCTCTCATTTGTGGGATATGCCTACTCGGTGCTTTTCACTAGCCCCTGCCTATTAGAGGTGGGCTAGGGGTGGTCACGGCATTGGACCCTATGGAAATGGTTGTGACATGATTATACAATCCCATAATGTTTTTAAATCAAGGGAATATATGTTATATATATCATACAAGAGGATATATCAAATCTTGATTAATAAAAAAGTTACTCATATCAATAACGAACTAGTAACTAATAATAATATACCTCACCACCCTCTGATTATCTTATCTTTTTGGCCTGGAATAACTATGTTATCAAATTAAGAATATTCAATGTGAGATTACATATTAACGCCATGTAATGGGGATTACTATGAAAGATGTACCCTAAGTATACTACTGTCCTAATTTATATAGTTATATATAGTATATGTAGTGGTACATATAGAATAAAAATTCATTTTATACCTTATAATAAAAATTATGTTGTGCCTTAAAGTCACACAAATCACCAAAATTACTCACAAAACATAAATATCCATCATAAAAATTATATAGGGATAACTCAATGTCATTATTATAGTGGTCAATACGAATTTCATTCTATGAGATATATAGTAATCATGAATTAATGATATATTTGGGATGCCTTTTATATAACATTCCATGTTTTATATATTCATTATATCCTTAAATAATTCTAAAAACCTAGCCATAAACATTAATATTTATCATATCAAATACAAAATAGCCTAAAAACCCTTTTTTATTTCATATATATATTTTTAAATATATTTATTCTTTATGAAATAGTATTCATATCTATATGTGAGGTATGTTACATCTCCATGTATACATCCAATAAAATCATCCCCCAAAACTCATTTGTGATATAACATTTATAAAAAATGATTTTTGAATAATAATTAAGTTAACATTCATATTTTTGATGACCAACACATCAACAATATGTTCAGTTTCTTCTTATTGTAACACCTAAAGTTAAGATGTTCATTATAATGACATTGGTTTTTATTTTCATAGCACATAACACATATTAGAGATTTGGAGCCTCAAAATCCATAAAATATGTAGAATATTATTTTCACCATATTAAATAACTATAATTTTTATCAATCATTCAATGGATCTTGAGACATGTTGATTACTATTGGGTTATTTTTTAGTGAAATCCCAAGACGGTAAAATTTTCATAGGATATTTAATATTTATTTAAAAAATGAATATTTTTCCCACCCATGTGAACATTCATATATCTTAAATTTATCACCTAAAATAAATTTATAATACTATGAGTGTGTTATAAATATGAGATCTTTTCAAGGGGATAAATATTTTATTGGCTATATGCCCCTAGAAAAGCCTATCTTCTGATGTTAAAAATATATATGAAATGACATGTATTAGATCTTATAAATAGATCCTTAATCTCCTTAACTAGGAGATATTCAAATATAAACTTCCAATATATCCCAATAGAGGATAGATTTTTATTGATGATTTTTGAACCAATCGATTCATGGATCTAGATTAAAACATTGAAGCACTAATGATTCAACATTGTGGTTGGATATTATTTATGTTTTATTCTATTTTCTTACTTTATTTAGAGCTGAAAATTAATTTTTTTAATTTTTCATGTTATGTCTTGAGAATATATATAATTTATATAAACTATCATCATGGATTTTTGATCAATATGAGTTCATAGAGTAATGTGTTTATAAATGAAGTTTTAGATAGTCTGAGTTGCACTAGAAACCAGTTATACTCTCTCATAATTATATCTTCTCGCATTAAACAATTACCTATATCCCAATAAATGGTAAAAGGTGTAATTACGGAATATTAGGACATTATTTCAGAAAATGACATAGTGAGTAAAAATCTAGTGACATGTGATAGAAAAAGTGGGGAATATTATTAGGCACAATGTTAGATAGAGGATTGTGTGATGGTGCGATAGGTGGTGTTAGTTATGATAGAAGTACTAATATATGGTGGAAAAATATGAGGTGGTGTAATTAGGAAATAATAGTGGAGGGAAATAGATTTTTGTTAAAAGATCAAGGGATTTGGGTTCTATACAATTTAATTTATAAATATCATGTTATGTGGTCAATGCAACACACATCATATCTCATGTTGTTCAAAAAATATGGTATCTAGGGTAGTGATAAATATAACCCTTTATTTATTTTAAATTTATATATTGGGTTTGTCTTTGAAACATGATACATGTTGTGTTCGGGTATATATACTCAGGAAAAACCCTTAGACACACATATCATGTGGGTATGCGAACCTGATTTTTACATGTCTAACACATCTCTTGGTCCCTATGACACATGTAATCTCAACATTAATGTAATTTAATATATATTACCCAAGGGGGTCATCATACAGTCTAAACCCACATAGATAAAATGATGAATGTTTACATGAAAAAACTATTAGGGACTCATATACCATGTTCAAGATAGTACAAGCCATGAAATTTACTCTTCATAGAGTTTTTCAAATATTTTTTTTTATAATTTTTAGAATTAGGGTGATATGTAGACAATTTTAATTGGTTTTATATTTTAAAAATGATGGTATTAATCTCTTCTTTAATTTATTCCATTTATTTGATTTTATATGTATATTGAGATTTCTTCACTCCGTAGACATGACAAGGGTGTTTGGGAAAGCTTATTGGATCATGCATGAGGTTAGTAACACCATCAAAAAACTTGTTGATGTTATATTTTGGGTACATCACACACTATAAAGATGTTTCACCCTAATAATGTATTTGGGGTGTGTTCACACTATTTCTTGTATTTTGGGAATGGGGTTTTTTTCCCCTTAATCCTAAAATTTTTAGGGTACCCCATAAATCAAGTAGAGTGAGTATACTGCCCATATTTGATAGGGAAAGAGTTTTATATTGAAAGATTAAGTAACCAAATTGATTGATTTATTTTATCATAATGTGTATTTGTTTCGCTATAGGGGTCAAAAATCTCCTTAACTAATACTCATACCCTAAGGATGTGTGAACCGATATAACAAATTTGGATAAATAAAATGAAAATTTATCAAAGCAGGGTAGTTTAGGTTTTATGAGTCTTCTGATATATGAAATTCATGATTGATATGGAATATGGATAACAAAAAAGTATATAGACTTAAAATTTTATTTTTTTGGTAGCAATATAAACCAATAAATAAATATCTATTTATAGGTTTTCCTCTATCTTGGGTTCTATACTGACCAATTTTTAATCATTTGTTAATATTTTTTGTCATTCTGTAATGTATTTTTGTAATCAACACTGAATGGACCATCCTTCCCATATGTTGTGTGTCTATGAAGTTCGTGTGAGTATTTTAGGCCACCTCTATTGATATGGTGCTAGTATATTTTAGTCATAGTTTTTATTATTGGTTCTTAATTGTACTAGTTACAATCTAAGTTCATACCTGAAGTCATTATAATGAGAAGTTGGATTCCCTTGTTCAAGGTATGTAATACTTAGGAATATTGGGGATCCTTTATTTTTCATTATTATTAGAGTCCATATATGTTGTATTATTCTGTATATTTTGTGTCCCATTCATACAGATCACACTATTTTTTGTTATTTGTGATATTTTGTTGTTGTGGAATATGCTACTTTGAGATGGGGGATATGTGGTTTGTTACATACTATCAATGGATAAGGAATCATCTATGTGTGTTATGTCTTCATGGTGATAGTTACCAACCACTAGTATCTTAGAGGCGGGCATTGGATTGTACACTCGACAATATGTTTTTCCATGGTGGGGAAAAATAGTTCAGGGTCGTGATATACTTGTACCAGAACTTGTTTATCTTTGGGAAAGAGTTTAGATATAAGAGTTCTGGGATGTTTGGTATGGGTGATTTATGGAAATAGTTTCAAGGATTATTGTATTAGGTTATCAAAATAAAGATCTGATTTTAGATATAGAGAACAATGCTTTCTTTCTCCAAAACTCTAATAAGATGTTAATCAACCGAATATGCTAAAGAATCATTGTCAAGGAATAAATAAGATGGTACTTGTATCATTTAATATGATAGTTGTATTTTTTATAATTATTAAGTAAAATAAATAGTATATTATTTAAATTATAATGGTTATATTATATTAACTATTAGATTCCAACCCATAAACTAATGATATGATTTTGAAGATGGGTCATGATGAGCCCATCCCATTGTTTGATCCCTCATCAGTTGACTAATAATTTGATGAGGAATCTATTTAGGGACTTTAATGGGAGGTATCTCCACTATATGGGTAATGGATGGGATACCCCATATTGATGTCCGAAAATACACATGCATGATTGAATAGAGTCCCTTTAAAAATAACGAAGGATTAAAATAAACCTCTTGAAATTATATCCAATATATCTTTCCCACTTTATGAGATTAATGAAGTTGAAATTAAAGAAATGAAATGAACATGATACATTTTATATTTTTTTATGTTTTGGGGGGATACAAAAACCTCCTCTATCCCACTTCACTAGCTCACAATGTGATTTTGGTGATCATTATTCTGATTCATTTTCTAGGGCACTCGACAGTAGATAAAAACCAGGCCTTACATGGTAAAAATAATTAAATCCAGTATAATAAATTTTCACCTAGAAAACTAAGTATAAGTAGTTAAAAAATCTATCCTGATTGAGTATAAGAAGTCAAAAAAATTTCAAAACATGAGTACAATCAGTATTCACTTAGAATAGATAGTTGGGTTAGGTAAATATAAAATAAAATCAGTAAAAAGATACCTCTTTAACTGATAGTATGTGGATAAAACCCTAGAAAGTAAATGATCTAGGTATAGTATACATAATTAATCCTTTTTTAGAATTCGGTTTATGGAAATATATAGAATTATAAATTAAATCATCAATTTCATGAATGTTTCCATTATTTTCATCTAATTTTAGCTTTATTAAAATCATCAATGATTCACACAAATTTATTAATCTTTATTTTTAGTAATATATTCAATTTATACTAATATCTATTTTCATATTCCTTCCAAGACATAGAATATGTTTTTTCAATTGAATATTATATTATAATTATTTTTCTTCGCATTCCACACATGCTCAATTATTTTTAATATATTTATATGTACATAAGAATATAATTCTAGTAATTAAAACCATTCTTCCTTACATAGACAAATAAAATAAATAATTAAAAAATATCAAAAAATATCTCCATGATTGAAGCATAATAAATGAAACTTTCCTCTTCCATCATTTAATAGAAAAAATTTAAATAATCATTTAATTCATTTAAAAATCCAAGATTCTAGCATCAATAAACAATTAAAAAATGATAAATTTTTCTCAAATATATCTATATATTTTCAATAAGTTAAATATTCCAATAAAATAACATGAAAAACTAAATATAAATGTGTAATTTAATAATTTTCTTAAACATTGATTCTCTATTTCGTATTATAAAAATATATTTAATATTTTAATGTGATCAAAAAATCATTCGAGCATGGAAATCACATCATTATTCATCAAACTTATCAAAACCACTTCATATGTATTAATAATAATATATCTATCTATAACCATTAAAATTGATAGAATAATCTAGATATAGGGGTCATAGATATAAATCTCAAAACCATAAGAAAAAAAGGAGTATCACATTGCATTTTTTACTTTAGAAGTTAACTTCCAAACTATCTAATTAAGGTGTAAAATACATAATTATAGAAGAAATAAAACTCATAATATATGATATAAATTTTGATAGAATGTAATCGTAAAACATTATATTTTTTAATTTAATCTTCGAACATACTTATATAACAAAGTTTAATACGTTATATTTCATGTGGATCTTTCTCGAAATACCGTAAACTATATATTATGTAGAGTCTGTTATCTTATTCTTTTTATTAGAGACCATCAAGGGAAGTGAATCTATATAAAACCAATCTTCATGTGGAATTCATATACTATATTATATATCATAATTCCTTTCTCTTATATAACTCAATTTTCCTCAATAGAAAAGATAAGTATTATATCATAACCATGATAATTTGCATCTTTAGGTTATAACTAACACACATCCTACTTCAATATCTGGTTCCCAATAGTGTTCCTATAATTTTAGCTCATTTATTTTAAAAAAATTGGTATCTTTTTCTTTGACCTGTATATTTTGAGTATCGTGTTCTATAGGTTCGATAATAATCATCATATACGTTTAAAATTTGAACTCTATTTAGTGTCATGAAAATTGATTCTAGTTAATCCATTTTATATACCATCATTTTAAATATAGTGATTCATGTTGTTTATTATCCCATTTTCATCATCTCATTCCCAAAATTCTTCTCTTAGCATCAATCTGGTGAATTGTAGTAGTGTATGGAATCTTTATCTCAATCATGATGTAGGTTCTCCCAGATTTCATAGTCCGACATTGAATGAGTCATTATCTACCCTATGAGTCATTAAATATTTGTAACACCCCGAGATTTTATGAAAAATATTCTTTTAATTTCATTAATGTCTTGTGTTGTATGCTACACTAAGATTACCTTGCGCTATACGCAACACCGTATTAGCTTGCAGTATACGCAACACTATTCTTCGATCGTGTTACACACAATTTTGATAATAGTTATTCTATGCAACATTGAGTGTATATATATATATATATTAAATGTATAATAAAATATGGTTGGATTTTTTTATACGCAACAACAAAGACGTTGTGCACTACACACAACCCTGACTTGGCTTGCATTATACGCAATCACGACCTTCCTCGATAGCGTGTCTTATACGCAATACCGAGTTTTACTAAACAACAATATATTATTATAATATTGTTATGAACTAGTGGTTATGAATAGTGTTAACTAAAATTTTAATTTTATAACATTATTATTCATCCTACACATTTCTAGAACATGGTATAAGAACCAAATAAATTTTTCGGGTAAAATAAGTATTTTTTAAAAAATGCAGTTTTTCCGTCTTTTGATGGCGCACCCACTTTAAATCTAGTTTTTGACATATTTATAAGTTCAATTTTACAAAATAAAATTCTTCTTTTGAATCAGGATATAAAAATTTACATTAGATAAAGTTTTGATAATTTTCTGATAACTTTCATATTTTAATGAATAGTAAAAACACACTATATTTTAATTTAAAACAACTTTTTTCATCGTAATATCTTATGTGGTTAAATTATAATATTTAATGGTTTTAAAGTATAAATAGAATATATTTTTACCATTTAATATAATGTATGTCATTATCATTGATTTTACCTTGAATTCGTAGGTTAAATCAATCTTTTGTAATGTTTTAAAGAAAAACCCGTTTTCTTTCGACAACGGGATTAATTTTAATTTCATTTCTGAATCTTTTGTGTATTGAATTTGGAAAAATGGATTCCATATTTGGAATCAGTGGGTCCAAATTATGTTAATAAGCTACTTTTTATTTTTGGGCATTGTAAATAGTAACTATGGTAAATTTTATTTACTATAGTTAAAGGTAAATCGGGTAATTAAGGGTAAATATAAGATTATAAAATTACACTAACACTTGGGAAAATACTATTGGATGGATAAAAGTACACCCATATAACCTAAGTGTCGGATTAGATTCATTTTATGGACTTTTGTCCATGAAAATAATTTAGTTATTATTAAAACCAAAGAATGTGACAACATGTCACTTTCTTAAATCTTATAAGTATACTAATTTTAATTTAGTGAAATACTTCATGAAACTTCGAACATGAATAGTATACAGGAAGCTAATACAATTATCTACATCATAGGAATTTATTTAGAATTTTTAGGGATTAAATAATTATCATTTATTGTGACACAAAGATGATGTAGTAATTGTCTTATTAATGAAATATTGACATAATTGATGTTATAAATGCCAAAATAAATGTAATTTGAGACTTTTTATGACTTAAATTAATTTTCTAGGTTAATATGACATGTTATTGTTGATATAAGAAACTTGGTTCGAACTTCTCATTCTGTTATGAATTTCATAAAAATCATGTACCAAATAGTGTCAAAATTGACATAAATTAGTTTTTAAAACAAATATTATATTATTAATTGTTATTTAATTCCTTAAAATCTAAGGATCGGCAAAATGACTTAGATAAGGATAGATATATTAATAATAAACAACTTGGGGTTTTTTTTCTTGTTATGGTAAGATTATTAACCATATAGTGTAAGAAAACAAAAAGACATGGTAAAAGTTAAATTATTTAACATAGAGTTAAATCTAATTGATAAGGTTAAAATAATAACCTAAACTTGTCTAACTCCTATTGGCTGAGAGGATTTCGACCCATCCCCACTTTATATTCTAAATAATACCCTTTGGAACCATTATAAACCGAATTTGACCTTAATATAAAATAATATTTTGAGATTTTCCTAAGGTGCCCCTCTCCTCCCTTATAAAAGGGAACCTCCTCCCTCTCCTCCCCACACCAATTTGAGCTTTCAAGCTCGGCCAACCCCTGCCAAAACCTCTTCTCCACTTCCCTAGTATCATCCTAGAGGTCCTGGTATTCATCAAATGTAACGACCCGACCCCAGCTACCCAGAGTCGGTGCATTACTTCGTAACATTGGCATGATCACAAAAGATCAAGTCTCGAAAGACCAATTAGTTTAGTAGCCTTGGAAACACTAGATACATTCATAAACGTTACATTACATCATAAAGTGAAAAACTACAATAAAAAAAGTCTCCATAGTCCACACTCATATCCTCTTCTGACTATCCCTACAGGTCATTCATAAAATACTTCTTCACATCATGGAAAATATTAAAACATTGAAAGGGGTGAGCTCAAATGCTCAGTAAGGATACCAATATTGCGGAAGCTTTTATAAATAAACAGTAACTTTTAAGGAAATGTATAACTAAAACAAAAGCCTTTTAAACATGAAACTTCAACATAATATGGCAAAAGTAAAATGAGATAATGCCATTTACTTATTCACATGGATATTCTTCTGGTCGAATAATCACATGCAATATCAATAACCACTTTCATAATGAGGGAATGTATACTGCCAGACATTCTGAAACATTTTTTCAAGGCCTAGTATAGAATCCCGCCTTTTTATCACATAAACATTCATTACATTACACAAAACTGAGGATCGATAAGGTTTAGTGTCTTGGAAACAAGGATCATAATACATAAAAAAAACATAAAACATTCTTCTTAAACACTTGAAAGGATTCTCCTTAAGTTCATCCTAGGTTCATTACTGCATCTCATAACCTGGGGACATACATCAAAAGAAAGGATGAGCAGAAGGCCCAGCAAGGGAAACAAGTGAAACATTTTACATATATACTTGAGATACATCAATAAAGTCATGAAAAGAACTTTAAGGCATGAAAATGAAATCATGAGGCATATCAAAATAAAAATAAAACATTTTCATAACTTGAAGATGTGGCTGCAACATTTAATATTGACAATCGTTTCGTTTCACCAAGGTCCATCCCCAAGGTGTCGTTAAAAATTACCAAGGTTATTCACCAAGGCGTCGTTAAAATGGTCATCTCTAGAGATTAAGTCTTTACCCAATGCATTGGAGCGCTATCAGGGCGCACCCTTAAATTTGTCTTTATTTTCATGTGAGCCACATATATCATCATCAAACGTTTCATAAAGAACCCATGTAGCACAAAATAAATGGGTTTCCTTTCGTAATCATAACGTTTTAAAAACTGCATTAAAGACGTGATCTTTACATCACTTTAAAACCCACAGAAAATGAAGGTGGGTCTCATGCATGTAAATCCCATAATTTAAAATAGAACATTTTGGTATATATGTGAATACCCCTTTAGAAGAAAGAGCTTTGAGTATTCACTTAATAATAAAAAAGGACTTTAGAAAAAGAGAGAGACATTTTGAGATGGAAATTCTGCAGCATAACGGCTATGTTACGTGGTTTTAGAAGACATTAAAAAGAGAGGGAAAATGGGTCAAACATTCATAAATGACACATAAAACAGTAGATGGACAGAATAAGAAGGATACATGATCATGGTAATGACATTTCAAGGGAATACCATTTGAAAAAAAAACATGGAAGGAAGACAACAAATTAGATTTCGCTTATGAAAGTTCGGCAGCCAAACAGCGTTACATAAACTTCAAACAAAATGGTTTGAAAAGATCAAATAGGGTCTCTCATCATGTGAACATAAGAGTTCAGTATGATAGATATAGAGATAATTCCCCAACATAATTATAAAGGAACTTCAAAGACTAGACATGAAAGTAGAACTTTGAAAAGAATGAGAAGGGTGAAAGAATCCCCTAAAAATTCAGCAGCCTAACGACGCCACTTAAAACTTCAAAATACTGAATTGAATAGATCAAATGGGGTCTCTCATCATATGAACATAAGAGTTCAGTATGATAGATATAGAGATCATACCCCATCATAACAAAAAGTAACTTGAAATAATTGACATGAAAGTAGAACTTCAAAACGAGAAGGGTGAAGAACCACTTAAAAATTCGGCAGCCTAACGGCGCCACTTAAAACTTCAAAATACTGAATTGAAGAGATCAAATGGGGTCTCTCATCATATGAACATAAGAGTCCAGTATGATAGATATATAGATCATACCCCAACATAAAAAAATGAACTTGAAAGAATTGACATGAAAGTAGAACTTCAAAACGAGAAGGGTGAAGAACTACTTAAAAATTCGGCAGCCTAAAAGCGCCACTTAAAACTTCAAAATACTGAATTGAAGAGATCAAATGGGGTCTCTCATCATATGATCATAAAAGATCAGTATGATAAATTTAGAGATCATACCCCAACATAATAAAAAGTAACTTGAAATACTTAAATGAAAATAGATCTTGAAAAATGAGAAGGGAGAAAGAATCCGTTACAAAAATTTCGGTAGCCTAACGGCGCCACTTAAAACATCATAAAACGAAATAATGAGAGTAAGAGGGGATCTCTCATTATGTGAACATGAAAAGGGCAGTAAGAGAGGTATAAAAGAACATCCTCCAACATAAGAACATGGAGCATAAAAGGAATGACATAAAAGAGATTACTTGAAATTAAAGAGAGAGGTCGGATCCCTTACCATAAAATGTAACTCTTAAACCTCAAAGGTTGGGACCTTGAGGGCTTGGGGGCACCTTGGGAGGGCTCCTTGGAAGGTAATGAGACCATAAATTCGTTGGGAATGAGTGGGGAGTCCAATGGATGAGAGGAGGGCTTGGTATTTATAGGGAAAGTGAGGGGACAAGGCATTAATGGCCAAAGGACACCTCACATGTGCTTTTCTCAAACCCATGTGCTCTCCCTTGGCATTTATCATGGAGTTAGGCCACATGGGGCCCCCAAAACAATAATTCATCACCCTTGGCCGGCCAACCTTTAAAATAACTCATGACATCATCATGACACAGCTATGATGTCATTAAACATACCGAAACCCTAAAACTGCATTTTTACTATTCACTGAAAATTCAACTTTCTCAGAAAGATCCCAAAATTTCACCATAATCAAATATCAACGCTCTGATTACAAATATAATCTCCATTTTATAAAAATAATTTTCTAAATATTTTTATTTTAATTTATAAATAAAAACACTATTCACCGAAAATTTGTTTTATCAGAAAAAAACCCCAAAAATTACCATAACATAATATCGGTGCTCTGAGTTCAAAAATGAAATCTGTTTTATAAAAATAATTTTCTAAATAATTTTAATTAAATTTTTAATTTAAAAAAACACTATTCAGCCGAAAAAACTAATACTTGAATAATAATTTATGAAACCATTATTTAACCATTTTATTGAATCACATTACTTAATCAAGGTGCCTAGATTATTTGAAAACTTTATTTAAGTTAGATTACTAATCCATTTGGTCATATTACTAATCCTAATCATAAAATCACTATTCATAATTTACTATTCATCAAAAATTATGTTGATCTTATTAGACTCCAAATTTTGTACTGAACATAATTGTAGAAGACCATTTTTTGAAAATTATTACACATTTTTAATTATTTAAGGTTTACACAACCATTTTTAAAATATCCTTTTTCTAAAATTCATCAAAAATATGCATACTATATTTATCCGGTCATTTCAAAATTCATAACTTCATCATAAGAAGAAATCCCAATTTTTATTTAAAACAAGGATTACACAAGGCAGTTACGGTCTTGTTACATAGCCCCTTATAATACCAGCATAGGACCTAAGAGTAAGGTGTGCTAGGGTGATAGAATCTTGGGGCGGCTCGGTCAACATTGCCCGAGTAGTAATTTCTATCAGTTTGAACTTCTCGCGAAGGCGATTCCGTTCTAGCTTCACATGATGAAGTTCGGCTTGGATTTGATCCAGAGCAAAGCCCAATGGTGCTACCTCCTTCCCAAGCTCTGTTATATGGGCTTCGATCGGTCCAAGACTACTAGGTGAGGCCATCGAATCTTCTTTCTATAATAATTAACCAAGATTACTTGTATTTAGAGACAATAATCAAAACATTTTTTTCACAGTGTTCATATTGACCGATGGTCATATAACAATCAAAACCCAATGGACTCATTTTAATTATAATCATGTTTATCAAATAAAACATTTTTGTTGAGTATAAAAATAAAATAAAATAACACATGAAATTAGGAAACAAGATTTATTCAAAATTTCGGGTCGTTACAATCTTCCCCCCTTAAGAAATTGCGTCCTCGCAATTTTTTTAAAATTGGGTTTCGAAATTTCATTGAAAGTCCCACATCGGAAAAAGAGTCAGTAACACGATTACTTTAAAAGAAATAAAAGGGAGTACAAAGGCCACCCGAGTTTACTCATACTAGGATTCCATGTAGGAAACATGGACATGGAGGAGAAAACAAAGGGTCACGTTCTGAGGGAGAGTGATAGAGAACATGATTAGGAGAAAGTTAACCATAAGAAAATCCCAAACTTATGATGTGTGTAAGCGGTCTTTGATTAACTTGTAGGAAACGTAAACCAACAAATTTTTTGTTTTACGTTCCTTTTAATAACTTTGAGGAATTCATTTACAACATAGAACAAAAACATAAGGAAATATATCTACCTTCATGTAGAGTTTCATACTTTAATAAGTTTCTACCAAAACTAATCTTTTCTCCAAATGATGAGCATTCAAAACTACTTGGTCTCATCAAAACACAAGAATCATCTTCTAGAGAATCTCATAATCCACAAAAGATCAACTATCTATTTCTTCTATCTTTAAAGATTATCCCAAAAACCAAAAGGGTAAGGTAAAACAACTCTTCAAAAAGAAAGAATCCCATTGGAATGGAAACTACTTTTAAATCTTCAAAGTTCCATGGTACTACCCAAAGTTCATCATAGTCCATTCCATAAATAACGGTCCTTAAAATTCCTCAAAATAAACCAAACTAAGATTGAAACCCAAATATAAGATGGATTTGATAACATAGTCTTCCAAAATAGACTTCATTGTTCATCTCCAAACAACATCAACCACTCCTAACATCTTATAACAAAAGTATCTAATCTAAACATATTTAACCCAAGAGAGGTTAATAATTCCCAAAAGTAACCTAAATTACTATAAATCCACCTTAAATTCATCGATTCTTCAAATATAAATCAACCTTACTCCTCAATGAAAATACCGTTGTAATCTATTTACCTCGATCATATAGGGTCCCCACAATAGTGAATGTATTCAAAAATAAAAATCATATTTTAATCTCCTAATCATCTCTGTCATATTAATACGGCAATCGTAGCATTTCCTATCACATTGGTTGTTGAGACATGTTCTTCCATTTCCCGCCATTAACTAAGAAAAGAAACTATAATTAGGGGCTTAAATACTTAGCCAATAATCATGAAAAGAAACTTAAAGCATATAAGGATAACTTGTAGTTGAAAAGTGTACCCTCACTTGTGATCCCCTAGGTTCCCATCTAGGTTATCCATGATCATATATTCTTATGTGAATCTTCATTTTATTTTATCTTTGTTCCTTTAACAATGGTTCATACTAAGCTTATGAATTTACCAAAGCATATCCCCCGGGAGTGTCGTAACCAAGAGTGCAGCAAGGCCCGTTGTCGTGTACCAGTTCCCGTTCGAGTCTAGCTCAAAGCGGTGTTTTCGGGTTTTACCCCTATGTACATCTGTGCCAGAGCCACCTCTACCTGCTCGTATCCAGACAGGGATGTATTTGCTTGGCAACCCCTTACTCAATACTCACCAAAATACCAAGAATATTTCCTATATTTTAACTTTTCTATAGGCTTCTTCCTAAAGTTTTAATATCCTAATTTCCACAAATAACTAAACCATCCTTTGATACCAACTATAGCATCCCGCCTTTTTATCACATAAACATTCATTACATTACACAAAACTGAGGATCGATAAGGTTTAGTGTCTTGGAAACAAGGATCATAATACATAAAAAAAACATAAAAAATTCTTCTTAAACACTTGAAAGGCTTCTCCTTAAGTTCATCCTAGGTTCATTACTGCATCTCATAACCTGGGGACATACATCAAAAGAAAGGATGAGCAGAAGGCCCAGCAAGGAAAACAAGTGAAACATTTTACATATGAACTTGAGATACATCAATAAAGTCATGAAAAGAACTTTAAGGCATGAAAATGAAATCATGAGGCATATCAAAATAAAAATAAATCTTTTTCATAACTTGAAGATGTGGGTGCAAAATTTAATATTGACAATCGTTTCGTTTCACCAAGGTCCATCCCCAAGGTGTCGTTAAAAATTACCAAGGTTATTCACCAAGGCGTCGTTAAAATGGTCATCTCTAGAGATTAAGTCTTTACCCAATGCATTGGAGCGCTATCAGGGCGCACCCTTAAATTTGTCTTTATTTTCATGTGAGCCACATATATCATCATCAAACGTTTCATAAAGAACCCATGTAGCACAAAATAAATGGGTTTCATTTCGTAATCATAACGTTTTAAAAACTTCTTTAAAGACGTGATCTTTACATCACTTTAAAACCCACAGAAAAGGAAGGTGGGTCTCATGCATGTAAATCCCATAATTTAAAATAGAACATTTTGGTATATATGTGAATACCCCTTTAGAAGAAAGATCTTTGAGTATTCACTTAATAATAAAAAAGGACTTTAGAAAAAGAGAGAGACATTTTGAGATGGAAATTCTGCAGCATAACGGCTATGTTACGAGGTTTTAGAAGACATTAAAAAGAGAGGGAAAATGGGTCAAACATTCATAAATGACACATAAAACAGTAGATGGACAGAATAAGAAGGATACATGATCATGGTAATGACATTTCAAGGGAATACCATTTGAAAAAAAAACATGGAAGGAAGACAACAAATGAGATTTCTCTTATGAAAGTTCGGCAGCCAAACGGCGTTACTTAAACTTCAAACAAAGTGGTTTGAAAAGATCAAATAGGGTCTCTCATCATGTGAACATAAGAGTTCAGTATGATAGATATAGAGATAATTCCCCAACATAATTAGAAAGGAACTTCAAAGACTTGACATGAAAGTAGAACTTTGAAAAGAATGAGAAGGGTGAAAGAATCCCCTAAAAATTCGGCAGCCTAACGGCGCCACTTAAAACTTCAAAATACTGAATTGAATAGATCAAATGGGGTCTCTCATCATATGAACATAAGAGTTCAGTATGATAGATATAGAGATCATACCCCATCATAACAAAAAGTAACGTGAAATAATTGACATGAAAGTAGAACTTCAAAACGAGAAGGGTGAAGAACCACTTAAAAATTCGGCAGCCTAACGGCGCCACTTAAAACTTCAAAATACTGAATTGAAGAGATAAAATGGGGTCTCTCATCATATGAACATAAGATTCCAGTATGATAGATATAGAGATCATACCCCAACATAAAAAAATGAACTTGAAAGAATTGACATGAAAGTAGAACTTCAAAACGAGAAGGGTGAAGAACTACTTAAAAATTTGGCAGCCTAACGGCACCACTTAAAACTTCAAAATACTGAATTGAAGAGATCAAATGGGGTCTCTCATCATATGATCATAAAAGATCAGTATGATAAATTTAGAGATCATACCCCCAACATAATAAAAAGTAACTTGAAATACTTAAATGAAAATAGATCTTGAAAAATGAGAAGGGAGAAAGAATCCGTTACAAATATTTCGGTAGCCTAACGGCGCCACTTAAAACTTCATAAAACGAAATAATGAGAGTAAGAGGGGATCTCTCATTATGTGAACATGAAAAGGGAAGTAAGAGAGGTATAAAAGAACATCCTCCAACATAAGAACATGGAGCATAAAAGGAATGACATAAAAGAGATTACTTGAAATTAAAGAGAGAGGTCGGATCCCTTACCTTAAAATGTAACTCTTAAACCTCAAAGGTTGGGACCTTGAGGGCTTGGGGGAACCTTGGGAGGGCTCCTTGGGAGGTAATGAGACCATAAATTCGTTGGGAATGAGTGGGGAGTCCAATGGATGAGAGGAGGGCTTGGTATTTATAGGGAAAGTGAGGGGACAAGGCATTAATGGCCAAAGGACACCTCACATGTGCTTTTCTCAAACCCATGTGCTCTCCCTTGGCATTTATCATGGAGTTAGGCCACATGGGGCCCCCAAAACAATAATTCATCACCCTTGGCCGGAAAACCCTTAAAATAACTCTTGACATCATCATGACACAGCTACGATGTCATTAAACATACCGAAACCCTAAAACTGCATTTTTACTATTCACTGAAAATTCAACTTTCTCAGAAAGATCCCAAAATTTCACCATAATCAAATATCAACGCTCTGATTACAAATATAATCTCCATTTTATAAAAATAATTTTCTAAATATTTTTAATTTAATTTTTAAATAAAAACACTATTCACCGAAAATTTGTTTTTTCAGAAAAAAACCCCAAAAATTACCATAGCATAATATCGGTGCTCTGACTTCAAAAATGAAATCTGTTTTATAAAAATAATTTTCTAAATAATTTTAATTAAATTTTTAATTAAAAAAAACACTATTCACCAGAAAAAACTAATACTTGAATAATAATTTATGAAACCATTATTTAACCATTTTATTGAATCACATTACTTAATCAAGGTGCCTAGATTATTTGAAAACTTTTTTTAAGTTAGATTACTAGTCCATTTGGTCATATTACTAATCCTAATCATAAAATCACTATTCATAATTTACTATTCATCAAAAATTAAGTTGATCTTATTAGACTCCAAATTTTGTACTGAACATAATTGTAGAAGACCATTTTTTGAAAATCGTTACACATTTTTAATTATTTAAGGTTTACACAACCATTTTTAAAATATCCTTTTTCTAAAATTCATCAAAAATATGCATACTATATTTATCCGGTCATTTCAAAATTCATAACTTCATCATAAGATGAAATACCAATTTTTATTTAAAACAAGGATTACACAAGGAAGTTACGGTCTCGTTACATAGCCCCTTATAATACCAGCATAGGACCTAAGAGTAAGGTGTGCTAGGGTGATAGAATCTTGGGGCGGCTCGGTCAACATTGCCCGAGTAGTAATTTCTATCAGTTTGAACTTCTCGCGAAGGCGATTCCGTTCTAGCTTCACATGATGAAGTTCGGCTTGGATTTGATCCAGAGAAAAGCCCAATGGTGATACCTCCTTCCCAAGCTCTGTTAGATGGGCTTCGATCGGTCCAAGACTACTAGGTGAGGCCATCGAATCTTCTTTCTATAATAATTAACCAAGATTACTTGTATTTAGAGACAATAATCAAAACATTTTGTTCACAGTGTTCATATTGACCGATGGTCATATAACAATCAAAACCCAATGGACTCATTTTAATTATAATCATGTTTATCAAATAAAACATTTTTGTTGAGTATAAAAATAAAATAAAATAACACATGAAATTAGGAAACAAGATTTATTCAAAATTTCGGGTCGTTACACCTCGGCCAAGACATCTAAAATGATTAAGGCCTCGGCCAAAACCATAAATCAAATTGGGAAAGGGCCTCGGACAATTCCACGTCTAGTTGTCTCATGAGACCTACCGATGCATCGAGGAGCTATAGCGGGCTCCACCCGTCACTTATTAAGTCCAATACATTCCTCATATGAATAGTTTTAAACATATCATAAACCATAACATAATCATATCACATAAAACATGCATAAAGGAAACATAACATTCCCACATTTCAATCACAAGATATCAATACAACACATTGATATAATAAAAATACTTTCAAAACCATTTTCAATACCAAAATAAAAGAAAGTTAAAACTTTGTATTTATTTTTCATTAAAAAAAATGATGGCTTGTATAGGAAGCCGAAACTCAAATAAAGGTCACGGTGGCAGAGAAGTTGTTGTCGCCGCATAAGTACGGAAAGAAAAACATTCCCTTTTGTCATTTAGCAAAACGCTTCGTATAAATAAGATTCCTTTTGAATAAACGTAAAAGTCAAAGGGGTTTATACACCGTATAAAATAAAGTTGTGTATAAAACCAAATATGCCTCAATGAAAGGTGATTGAGACGAAGTCCTTAAAAAGATTATTTTTAAAATAAAATAGATCTATTATGTGTATTCACTATAGGTACACATAAAGAAAGTAAAAATACAGAATAAGACATAATAATATCATGACATAATTTGAAAGTAGGAGATTAACCCAAAGAATGGAAATTGGGTTAAGAAATTCCCTTACCTTGTATCCGGCTTGATTCGACCGTTCTTTAACCTCCTGAATAATAAACTAGAGTTAATATCTACTTTATTAAGAACATTTTTCATGTTCATTATCCCTTTTATATCACTTATTACAATGTTATTAACATTATGTAATTATTTAAGTTAATAACGGTCGTTTTGTCGATCTTTGGTACTTGAGTCAAAAATAGACTTCTTATAATTACGAGTTGTTAATGTGGTGAAATATCCATTATATCCAGAATTATATTCATGATATAGATATCATATATCTCATATATATCCAATATATACATTCATTCATAATATTATATGACATTTAGAGGTAAGAAATGAAATGCACCATTCATGGAGACGGTAAGCCGTACGTACGCATGAACGCTAATTTCATTTCTATTTCATATTTAATGGAATGAAGTTATAATTATATAAAGGTATAATATAATTCCAGTATAATATAATGTATAATACCATTTACTCCATCCTTTATACATCCCACATATGGCTTTAACGATTCAAATCACTTTGAGGGGGCGGTAGTCCGCACTTCCTAAAATGAAATTATCGCGTTTACCCATAATGGAAATCATAAAGTATGCCATAAATGAGAAATACAGAATGATAAGGAAGACATAAACATAATATATATATATATATCATATATGAAAATAGTGTCATCAAAATGGCCACCATTATAGGTGTTAAAAGAATTTGAACAATCATCGTTTCGTGAGGCCGAAATTTTCCATCCACAGAAACAATATGTTCTTTAACCATTAGATGTAGGTGTGTGTAAGTGTAGCTCGAATAATTATTATAAAAACATCCTAGTATATTGAGGATACTGGTGTTGTTACAAAATAAAAGAATAAAAAGAGTTTAGGGGGTTGGAGAAGCAAAATAAAACAAAAGAACATAAGAGAAAACACTACCTTTAAAACGGGTAACAATTTTTGATTTGAGGAAAAGGCTTCCTTGGGAAGATTTCTGCCCAAAGTGAGGCTTCTAAGAGTAAGAGGGGAAGTTGGGAGAGTATTTGGGCAGAGGTTGGCCGAGACAAATGGCTTGAAAGTGTGAATGAGGTGGTAGAGGTGGGGGCCTTTTATCAGTGGAGAGGAGGGGCACTTTTGGAAAGTAATAAAATGTTACTTTATTAAACAATGCTTTTCGGATTCTAAAGGTCCCACACTTATATAATTCGAGGCTAAGGTGATAAGGGTTCTAAATCTACTCATCCAATAGGATTTGGACAAGTGTACGCCTTGGATATTACATTATCTTCTCATTTTATTTAAATAGTTAAATAATGAGGTCATCGCTGCATCATCATGATGTCATAAATAATTTAATTTATTTAATGTCTAAAAATTATAGAAAAAAATACTATGATGTAGGAAATCTTTTTCTCTTTCCATTTAATATTTATAGTCAAAAATATGACTTGTATAACCCCATGTAAAAATTGTTTTAGTAAAACATTTTATGTTTGTGTCATTTTTTACTTTAACATTAAATAAAAGTTATTTATGTCATTTTCCAACTAAAGTGGCTCCATGGGGTCCCCAAGTTGTCCCATGGATTGTCTTGGTCGGCCATGGAACATCCAATGAGGATAGGACATGTGTCAAGCTCATCTCAAATTATTAAAACATTATTTTTACCTTAAACTACACTAATTACCTCTAATCGTGATTAAGAACATAAAAGTTACTATTCACCAAAAAATTATTTTAATCTCATTGAACCACATTTTACTTCTTAATGACAACCATGTATGTCGGATTTTTGAAATTCAAAGCACAGAAGTGGTAATATTTCATTTAAACGAAAAATCAGTTATTTAACTACCACTTAGTGGTTTCACTATTCATCAAAAATTGAAGTTTTCAGAATAATGCCAAAATTTCACCCTAAGCTATAATTGATATTCCGAATTCAAAAATGATGTGTATTTTTCAAAATAACAAACATATAATTTTCATTAATTAATTTTATAATTAATTCCTGTTGTCACAACAAATAGCGTGTTTTTAAGAAACAATTTATATCAAAAGATTGGCAATTGTTTATGTCCAATTTCAATGTTAAATTAATTATAATGACCACCATTGGATAAAATGGTAAAAATATATTCTAATTATACTTTAAAACCACTAAATAGTATAATTTATCACAATATATTATTTTGATTAAAAAAGTTGTTTTTAAGTATTTTTCACTATTCATAAAAAATTGGAAGTTCTTAGAAAGTTACAAAAAATTCAACATAGGCTAATTTCGATATTAAGAATACAAAAATGAAGTCCATTTTGAAATATAAATTTTCTATAAATTAAAAAAGTGGTTATTACTATTCATAACGGCTACCTTGATTAGTCGCAGTGTGTTAGAACTTGAAGTTGCGTACAATGCAAGCTATTGCATTATTGAATGAGAAGCGTATTGTGGAAGCTCGGGGTGTTACATTCTCCCCTCCTTCAATAAATTTCATCCTCGCAATTTGAAATTTTTCTTGGAAAATAAAAGGTTGAAAATAGAAAATACCTTTGTGGAAAACCCACATCGGAAATAAGATTAATAAAATTTAGCCTTAATAAGAGGGAAAGGGAAATGAAAAAGTCACCACCCAATTATGATCTCGATTAGGAGAACATTGGTGGCAATTAGAGACATATAATTGGAGGAAAAACGTAAATATTTGTAGGGAGTGATTGAGGACATCAATCACAATCAACTGTCAAATTGAGGGCCTCAAAGCCTTCAATCTATGTTGATTTAAAATATCATCAGTTCAACAAGACATAAGGTATTAGGGTAGCACATTTTTTTGTTTTAATATCCCTTTACTAAAGTTTAAGAATTAATTTATTCATTGAATAACATATAGGTATATATATATTTATGCTTGACAATTAGAGTTTCAACCTTCAACTCACCTTTCACTCAAAAAGATAATAGAACCCAAAAATATTATACATATCCTAATTGTATAAGGTTCCAAATGTTAACACATACCATTTAGATTAGTAATTTTTTTTTGTAATAACCAGGGACTTCCTGTAGGCTAGTGGTAGGAAATAAAGGCCTGTCGCACTATGGATGTGGGTTCGATTCCTGCAGCTTTGTCCGACGCGTCAGGTTATGCCCCATCCTGCAGGTTGTCCTTTTCCTAAAACTATCGTATTGTAATATTCAAAAATAATCTTCATAAATTTTTTTAACCATAAACAATACTATCCAAAGATCAACTTAATCCACTCTAACCTTTATAGTTATACAAAATACCTCTGTCCAGACTTTCTCTAAAAGGTCTCTTAATTCCAAAATCAATTTATCATATTCCCCAAACAAAGTAAAGTTTCTCTTATTGTCACATACTAAAAATAAAATTACCTTCATCATATTAAAACCTTACTAAAATCAACAAGTACTGTAGTACAATCCATATATATATATCACATTATTCTAATAACCAGAATATAATCCATGAGTCCAAAAGCACCAATACATTAATTATTCCGCTTCAACTGTAGTAACAGCATAAGATTTTCCTTGATCCCTTGGCCTTTTCTGAGGTACGTTTCCCTGAAGCTTAGGACATTCATTTGAATAATTCACCATTTCCCTACAATTGTAGCATTCAACATTGATAGACTCTTTCTTTCTCTTACAATCACGTGCCTGGTGACCTTTTTCCCCACATTTATAACAAAATCCCATTCCTTTTAGGCAAGTACTAGGGTGATTCTTCCCACAATTATCACATAATGGAAAATCCTTCATTCCCTTTTTCCCTTTATCTGTCTCTTGTTCCACCGTTCTCTTCTTCTCTTGCTTTACTTTGTTGTCATAAGACTTAGATAATTCCTTTTCTGTCTTGATAGCACATGAGACTATATCCTCGTATGTTGAGAAAGATTGTGATACTAAAGCTCGACGAAGAAATGGTTTTAACCCATCAAAGAAACGATCAATCTTACCTCTTGGGTTACGTATATAATCTGTAGCATACCTTGCTAACCTTGTAAAGTTGGCCTCATACTTTGAGACATTCTCATCCTCCTTTTGTTTCAGACTCAGAAATTGTCTTTCCATATCTGCTCGATGGTCATGAGGAAAGTATTTTTCTAAGAAAAGCTCTTTGAACTCCCTCCATTCCATATTTGATACGTCATCATCTTCCTTTCTGTTTTGAATCATCGACCACCACTGATCGGCATCTCCAGTGAGGCGGTAAACTGCCATGACAACCTTCTCCCTTTCGCTACTCCCCAAGGCATGGAATATTTTCTCTAAGGAGTTTATCCATTGCTCAGCTACTAATGGATTTGTACCCCCATTAAAAGTTGGTGATTGTTGCCTCATGAAGCAGTCTAACATTGATCCTCCACGTTGTGGATCAGGGTGATCCATACTAGTAAGGTTATTATTCATAACCTGAGTGAGTTGTCCCAGTATGGTAATAAGTTGATTAGCACCAGTTGTATCTCCAGCTCCACAATAATTATCTTGAGCAGGAGGGCAATCCCTGCACAGAGTGCGTGCATTGATACGGTTTCCATTCCTTCCACTAGGCGCCATTTCTAAACAATGGCATAAACTATATTAGTTTATGAATCAAAATATATAATTCCATACTTGTAAGATACTTAACATAAATTGAACTATTTATGGATATAATCCATAAAAATGTTTTCTTTGAGGAAGTATATACTCATAACCCTTCATAGTGGTTTGTAAAGAAAATGAGAATTATCCTAAGCATATCCCCCAGGAGTGTCATAACCAAGAGTGCAGCAAGGCCCGTTGTCGTGCACCAGTTCCCGTTCGAGTCTAGCTCAAAGCGGTGTTTTCGGGTTTTACCCCTAGGTACATCTGTGCCAGAGCAGCCTCTACCTGCTCGTATCCAGACAGGGATGTATTGCTCGGAAAACTCACAAAATATCTATAATACCAAAATTCTAGGAAGTTCTTCTATACTAATCCTCAAAGT
The DNA here is from genome assembly GCA_963277665.1 of Viscum album. Classification (NCBI taxonomy): domain Eukaryota; kingdom Viridiplantae; phylum Streptophyta; class Magnoliopsida; order Santalales; family Viscaceae; genus Viscum; species Viscum album. The sequence continues at coordinate 617,797,632 of OY728150.1, read as the reverse complement.
CTATCCTTGGGCTATGTGCTCTAATCAGAGTTTATCTAAATCTAGCTTCCAAGGTTAGTACTAAACTACCTCTGATACCAACTGTAACGACCCAACCCCAGCTACCCAGAGTCGGTGCATTACTTCGTAACATTGGCATGATCACAAAAGATCAAGTCTCGAAAGACCGATTAGTTTAGTAGCCTTGGAAACACTAGATACATTCATAAAGGTTACATTACATCATAAAGTGAAAAACTAAAATAAAAAAATTCTTCATAGTCCACACTCATATCCTCTTCTGACTATCCCTATAGGTCATTCATAAAATACTTCTTCACATCCTGGAAAATTTTAAAACATTGAAAGGGGTGAGCTCAAATGCTCAGTAAGGATAACAATATTGCGAAAGCTTTCATAAATAAACATTAACTTTTAAGGAAATGTATAACTAAAACAAAAGCCTTTTAAACATGAAACTTAAACATAATATGGAAAAAGTAAAATTAGATAATGCCATTTACTTATTCACATGGATATTCTACTGGTCGAATAATCACATGCAATATCAATAACCACTTTCATAATGAGGGAATGTATAATGCCAGACATTCTGAAACATTTTGTCAAGGCCTCGGCCAAGACGTCTAAAATGATTAAGGCCTCGGCCAAAACCATAAATCAAATTGGGAAACGGCCTCGGCCAATTCCACGTCTAGTTGTCTCATGAGGCCTACTGATGCATCGAAGAGCTATAGCGGGCTCCACCCGTCACTTATTAAGTCCAATACATTCCTCATATGAATAGGTTTAAACATATCATAAACCATAACATAATCGTATCACATAAAACATGCATAAAGGAAACATAACATTTCCACATTTCAATCACAAGATATCAATACAACACATTGATATAATAAAAAATCTTTCAAAACCATTTTCAATACCAAAATAAAAGAAAGTTAAAACTTTGTATTTATTTTTCATTAAAAAAAATGATGGCTTGTATAGGAAGCCGGAACTCAAATAAAGGTCACGGCGGCGGAGAAGTCATTGTCGCCACATAAGTACGGAAAGAAAAACATTCCCTTTTTTCGTTTAGAAAAACGCTTCGTATAAAAAATATTCCTTTTGAATAAACGTAAAAGTCAAAGGGGTTTATACACCGTATAAAATAAAGTTGTGTATAAAACCAAATATGTCTCAATGAAAGGAGATTGAGACGAAGTCCTTAAAAAGATTATTTTTAAAATAAAATAGATCTATTATGTGTATTCACTATAGGTACACATAAATAAAGTAAAAATACAGAATAAGACATAATAATATAATGACATAATTTGGAAGTAGGAGATTAACCCAAAGAATGGAAATTGGGTTAAGAAATTCCCTTACCTTGTGTCCGACTTGATTCGACCATTCTTTAACCTCCTGAATAATAAACTCGAGTTAATATATACTTTATTAAGAACATTTTTCATGTTCATTATCTCTTTTATATCAATTATTACAATGTTATTAACATTATGTAATTATTTAAGTTAATAACAGTCGTTTTGTCGATCTTTGGTACTTGAGTCAAAAATAGACTTCTTATAATTACGAGTTGTTCATGTGGTGAAATATCCATTATATCCAGAATTATATTCATGATATAGATATCATATATCTCATATATATCCAGTATATACATTCATTCATAATATTACATGACATTTAGAGGTAAGAAATGAAATGCACCACTCATGGAGACGGTAAGCCATACGTACGTATGAACGCTAATTTCATTTCTATTTCATATTTGATGGAATGAAGTTATAATTATATAATGGTATAATATAATTCCAGTATAATATAATGCATAATACTATTTACTCCATCCTTTATACATCCCACATATGGCATTAACGATTCAAATCACTTTGAGGGGGTGGTAGTCCGCACTTCCTAAAATGAAATTATCGCGTTTACCCATAATGGAAATCATAAAGTATGCCATAAATGAGAAATAAAGAATGATAAGGAAAACATAAAAATAATATAAATATCATATATGAAAATAGTGTCATCAAAATGGCCACCATTATAGGTGTTAAAATAATTTGAACAATCATCGTTTCGTGAGGCCGAAATTCGCCATCCACAGAAACAGTACGTTCTTTAACCATTAGATGTAGGTGTGTGTAAGTGTAGCTCTAATCCTTCTTATAAAAACATCCTAGTATATTGAGGATACTGGTGTTGTTACAAAAGAAAATAATAAAAAGAGTTTAGGGGGTTGGAGAAGCAAAATAAAACAAACGAACATAAGAGAAAACACTACCTTTAAAACGGATAACACTTTTTGATTTGAGGAAAAGGCTTCCTTGGGAAGCGTTCTGCCCAAAGTGAGGCTTCTAGGAGTAATAAGGGGAAGTTGGGAGAGTATATGGGCAGAGGTTGGCCGAGCCAAATGGCTTGAATGTGTGAATGAGGTGGTAGAGGTGGGGGCCTTTTATAAGTGGAGAGGAGGGGCACTTTTGGAAAGTAATAAAATGTTACTTTATTAAACAATGCTTTTCGGATTCTAAAGGTCACACACTTAAATAATTCGAGGCTAAGGTGATAAGGGTTCTAAATCTACTCATACAATAGAATTTGGACAAGTGTAAGCCTTGGATGTTACATTATCTTCTCATTTTATTTAAATCGTTAAATAATGAGGTCATCGTTGCATCATCATGATGTCATAAATAATTTAATTTATTTAATGTCTAAAAATTATAAAAAAAATACTATGATGTAGGAAATCATTTGAGCTTTCCAATTAATATTTATAGTCAAAAATATGACTTGTATATCCCCATGTAAAAATTGTTTTAGTAAAACATTTTATGTTTGTGTCATTTTTTACTTTAACATTAAATAAAAGGTATTTATGTCATTTTCCAACTAAAGTGGCTCCACGGGGTCCCCAAGTTGTCCCATGGATTGTCTTGGTCGGCCATGGAACATCCAATGAGGATAGGACATGTGTCAAGCTCATCTCATATTATTAACGAATTATTTTTACCTTAAACTACACTAATTACCTCTAATCGTGATTAAGAACTTAAAAGTTACTATTCACCAAAAAATTATTTTAATCTCATTGAACCACATTTTACTTCTTAATGACAACCATGTATGTCGGATTTTTGAAATTCAAAACACAGAAGTGTTAATATTTCATTTAAACGAACAATCAGTTATTTAACTACCACTTAGTGGTTTCACTATTCATCAAAAATTGAAGTTTTCAGAATAATGCCAAAATTTCACCCTAAGCTATAATTGATATTCCGAATTCAAAAATGATGTCTATTTTTCAAAATACCAAACATATAAGTTGCATTAATTAATTTTATAATTAATTCCCACTGTCACAACAATTAGCGTGTTTTTAAGAAACAATTTATATCAAAAGATTGGTATTTTTTATGTCCAATTTCAATGTTAAATTAATTCTAATGACCACCATTGGATAAAATGGTAAAAATATATTCTAATTATACTTTAAAACCACTAAATTATATAATTTATCACAATAAATTATTTTGATAAAAAAGTTGTTTTTAAGTATTTTTCACTATTCATAAAAAATTGGAAGTTCTCATAAAGTTACAAAAAATTCAACATAGGCTAATTTCGATATTACGAATACAAAAATGAAGTCCATTTTGAAATATTAATTTTCTATAAATTAAAAAAGTGGTTATTACTATTCATAACGGCTACCTTGATTAGTCGCGGTGTGTTAGAACTCGAAGTTGCGTACAATGCAAGCTATTGCATTATTGAATGAGAAGCGTATTGTGGAAGCTCGGGGTGTTACATCAAAGACCATCCGTAGTTCTTTAAGTGGAGGTTAAGTGAAGGCGCGTCAAAAAGAGGTAATATCCATTACCGATCTTTTTCAATTTCTTTCTTCTTCAACTTCTTCTTCTTTAGTTGTTTCATGATAAAGTAAATACATAAGTATTTCTTATATACTTATATGTTATTATAAATATTAAACAACTCTAATTAACCTTCTATCCATCCTACGGAAAAAGGAAATCACCGCGCGTGCGTACGTACGGAATACCGTCTCCACGCCGTGGTGAAATCTATTTTCCACCACCAACATACTTGGATGGGTATAATGGTGTAAATAATAACTATATATGATTAATTTAAAGTGATATTGATTCTGAAATAGTATACATACACTCCAATACAGTCCCACGATCATGAGAACGATATCATCGCTCGTGCGTACTTACGGACTACCGTCTCCACGATGCGATGAGATTCATTCTCCACTTTAACCATTCATGAATGATTATAATGTATATATAATAAGTAATCATGAAATATATGACATAATAATGATACTGGATTTATGTGTATATATATGTATGTCATCTACTTAATTCCATTCAACTCAATAAGGAAACGAAAACAGCGTTCATGCGTATGTACGGCCTACCATCTCCATGAACGCTGTATTTCTTTCCATTTACTGAATTATTATATATATGTATATTCTGAATATATATTATATATAAATCATGTTTTATATTCTGGAATTAAGTAATCATGATCTACGTAATCATATGAATAATTACAAGTCAAAACATGGACGACAAATGAAACAATTTTACCCAAAACGCTCTTTAACATGGAATTTACAAAAGAACATGTAATATAAATCCATAAGTGAACCATATATGATATCATAACAATGATTATGATTCTGGAATAAGTCAATGACATTATTTAAATCATTATACAGGAGGTTCGGACACATACGAAGCAAATCGGACCTAAGGTAAGGGAAATATCACAATCTCATTTTTATCCGAGATTGTTTATACTTTGGCATTTGCTGGGGTGTATTTTATCATCCACATCCATGTTTCCCCAATATGTAATATTTATATCCTTCTACAATTGTTTAAATCCAATTTTACCCTTCGGTGAGTTTTTAGTAAAAGATATGAAAGGAATCTTTTGTCGTTTTTCGTATGAGGTACTTTTTGACTTTTCCGACAAAAGTACGAGAAGAATGTTTTTTAACTTATACAGCATGAATGGATTTTTAAAACAATATTTCCAAGAATCTTCCTTTACAAGTTTTCAAGTTTATTTTTAATCAACTTCTTTTAGTATAAAATTTCATGACAAGTTAAGAAAGGAAAAAATGTTTTTGAAGTAGAAAGGATATTTTCCTCAAGAATGGAGTTCAAGTGTTTTATCAAAATTATTTTCCATCTAAGATAATATAGGGTTCTGTTTCTATCCCTATTATTACATGGATTTGATTTTGTTTTGATTGAAATATTTTTATGAAATCCTTTATCTTATATGAATTGTTTTATGATGTCATGATGTTTAAGATTCCCATTTTTATTACATGGGTTATGCTATGATGTATGGTTTCTGATTTTGTGGCACACATAAGAATGGTATCATTATGAGATGTGTGGGACCTATATCTCCCTCCAATGCATTGGGTAAAGATTTTATATCCCATGAGATAGACATGTCCGGAACGGTAGGTTATACCGGTTCAGTGAAACAGGACTGAAACGAGGGTGACTCGGTTCAGAAATGGACTTTGTCCACTAAGATAGTCTTGGCAATGAGTCTTGACTAATAAGATATGATTCTATATGAATATGTGTGTATGCCACAAAGTTTCATGTTTTAAGTTATGATTATTGGGTTTTCATTTCACTACTATGATTTATCCCATTTATGAAATTATGCTCTCTTTTGCAGGTTAAGATTCCCAAAATGTTATGTTCTTATGAATATGATGTGATTGATATTTTTTTTACCCTTACTGAGCATTTGAGCTCACCATTTTATGTTTTATTTTCCCCAGGATATAAAGAAAGGTATTAGGTAAAAAAAGAATATCTTTATGGGAGATGTTGAAGATCTTTCACCACGATTAGAAGATTATATTCCGAGTTTCCAAAGACACTAAACTATTAAGATCCTTCTGTGTGTGTTTTTGTTATGTACTAAGTATTCCGCAAAAGTAATGTAATGTCCATATACGTCAAGCATCGGGCCTCTAAAGTTGGTATCAGAGCAAAGGTTTAGTCAACCTTTGGAAACTAGTATGCGAAAACATTAGTGAGATCCCTAGAGATATTTCTAAGGTTTGTCTAGGGATGTCCCTAAGGATAAGTATACGTATAGGATATAGTCCTAGAACTATGGTAACAATATTAGATTAAACCAAAGATGTTAGATATTGAAGTTAGTCCCCCTTTATTATGATTTTTGCCTCTCACACTATTCTTTTTGGGTTTTAGAAAATGACTGGAAACAAGAAGATTCACGATAATGGAGGATATGATGGAAAATGGAATGATATTCTTCATGAGAAACCAAATGAAATGGGATTTGGAAGTCCAAACATCATTATTATTCCAAATCAGCAATCTCATAATATGATCAATAAAGTAAAATTTGTTATGTTTCCTGACTCGGCTAATAAGAGAAATATGGAGTTTCATGATGATCATAGAGGAAAGAAAGTTCAATTTCCCATATGTAAATCATGTGGGAAGAGGCATCAAGGAGAATGTTTCAAAGGAACTCGAAGATGCTTTGGGTGTGGAAAAGAAGGACCCAAAGCTAGTAAGTGCAAAGGAAAAGGTTCAGTTAACACTAGGGATGAGGATAATGGTATTGCTATGACATCAACAATGGTTAAATGTTTTAAATGTGGAATGTACGGGCATTATGCAAACCAATTCCCTAAGGGAAAGTCTCATGAAGAGAATCAGTATGGTCGTATGGGTAGTATTTATATTGATGATGATGAAGAGACTACAAATGATATGTGAGATGAAAGAATTGATGAAGCTCGGTCAATGGTTTAAGAATGTAGTGGAATTATTACATGTTTATCATGTGTAATGTTGTATAAGTAATCTCATGGTACTATGGAATAAAGAGATATCTAAGGATTGTTACACTGTTGTCTTTCTTTGAGTTTTCAAAGTGTTTGATTAATGGTACCAGTATCCATGAAAGGTTATTCAGATATTTTTGGAATGTAGATGGTATGCGCATAATGAAGTGATAAGGAGAAAATTAAATGTTTGATAGTATTCATGAGCTCATGACTGATATAAGGAGAAGGTTATATCATGGTTTGAGTATATAGAATTTTTGGATTTTGGTATGTGGAAAGAGTTAACTTTTGACAGCATTCTTGTTTTCACTAAGGTTTAATGGGTATTCATTTTTCAAGAGAATACATCATTAAGGTATTCACATGATTGGAATGTGACCAATAAGATATATGGGGGATAAATGATGGTATTCACATGCTTGGTTGACGACATTTCAGGTAATCATTTTCTTTGTACTATGAGCTTGGACCGAAGTATTTTAGATATGCCTAAAGATTGGAATGGATTATATTGGACATAAGTTAGTATTGTTTATGGATAAAACTTTTTTGATATTGTTGTTGGGATGTTATAGTAATATAGATTTAGAAAAAGGACAACCTGCAGGACGGGCGACAACCCATCGCGTCAGACAAGGCTGTGGGAATCGAACCCACAACTGAAGTGCGACCGGCCTTTATCGCCTACCACTGGCCTACATGAAGTCCCTGGTTAGTAAAAACTAGTTTTATTTTATTAAGCGGTATGATATATGAAGTATAAGTTAATTTTTGGTACCATATACGATTAATCTAACCATAATATGGACTTATATCTTTTTATAACCTTTTGTTTGAAAGAGATGGAATGACCCATCATTCTATCACATGATTTGCTAACACATCACGAATAACAAATTCAACTTCATTTATTTATGGGATGAAGTGGAAATTGTTCAATTCACGAACAATAGTGAGATTGTACCAAAATCATGCAAGTATTTCTTTTAATTCATCAACTTTAGGGAAATGATCTTGAAAACCAAAAATGTTGTCCTAGTTCCCTTATATCCGATTAATCAGATAGTACCTTAGATCATCACAAATCAATAGCTTTGTGATTGTTGGGTTTTTCATAGCCATGTTCTCTACCACTCTCTATCAGAACATGATGGTTAGATTTCTCTTCCATATCCATATTTTCACCTATGTGGAAACCCAGTGATTAGTTTATTTGGGTAACCGTTACGTTTCATACTTTTGTTTTTAAAGATTGGTTTTGGTATTCCTTTTTACGATGTGGGTTTCTATTAAAGAAACTTTCGAATAGTAAACCATTTTTAACGCCGATGAATTTCGAGGGAAAAATTCATTTTAAGGGGGGTAGAATGTAACACCCCGAGATTTTATGAAAAATATTCTTTTAAATTCATTAATGTCTTGTGTTGTATGCTACACCAAGATTACCTTGCGCTATATGCAACACCGTATTAGCTTGCATTATACGCAACACTATTCTTGGATCGTGTTACACAAAATTTTGATAATAGTTATTCTACGCAACATTGAGTGTATATATATATATATTAAATGTATAAATAAAATATGGTTGGATTATGTTATACGCAACAATAAAGGAGTTGTGCACTACACACAACCCTGACTTGGATTGCATTACACGCAGTCGCGACCTTCCTCGATATCGTATCTTGTACGCAATACCGGGTTTTACTAAACAACGATATATTATTATAATATTGTTATGAACTAGTAGCTATGAATAGTGTTAACTAAATTTGAATTTTATAACATTATTATTCATCTTACACATTTCTAGAACATGGTATAAGAACAAAAATAAATTTTTCGGGTAAAATAAGTATTTTTCAAAAAATGCAGTTTTGCCGCCTTTTGATGGCGCACCCACTTTAAATCTAGTTTTTGACATGTTTATAAGTTCAATTTGTCAAAATAAAATTCTTCTTTTTAATAAGGATATAAAAATTTACATTAGATAAAGTTTTGATATTTTTCTGATAACTTTCATATTTTAATGAATAGTAAAAACACGCTATATTTTAATTAAAAACAACTTTTTTCATCGTAATAACTTATGTGGTTAAATTATAATATTGAATGGTTTTAAAGTATAAATAGAATATATTTTTACCATTTAATATAATATATGTCATTTGCATTGATTTTACCTTGAATTCGTAGGTTAAATCAATCTTTTGCAATGTTTTAAAGAAAAACCTGTTTTCTTTCGACAACGGGATTAATTTTAATTTAATTTCTGAATTTTATTTGTATTGAATTTGTAAAAATGGATTCCATATTTGGAATCAGTGGGTCCAAATTATGTTAATAAGCTACATTTTTTTTGGCATTGTGAATAGTAACTACGGTAAATTTTATTTACTATAGTTAAAGGTAAATCGGGTAATTAAGGGTAAATATAAGATTATAAAATTAGCCAAAAACTTTGAAAAATCCTATTGGATGGCTAAAAGTATACCCATATAACCTAAGGGTCGGATTAGATTCATTGTATGGACTTTTTGCCATGAAAATAATTTAGTTATTATTAAAACCAAAGAATGTGACAACATGTCACATTCTTAAATCTTATAAGTATACTAATTTTAATTTAGTGAAAAACTTCATGAAATTTCGAACATGAATAGTATCCAGGAAGCTAATACAATTATCTACATCATAGGAATTTATTTAGAATTTTTAGGGATTAAATAATTATCATTTATTATGACACAAAGATGATGCAGTAATTGTCTTATTAATGAAATACTGACATAATTGATGTTTTAAATGCCCAAATAAATGTAATTTGAGACTTTTTATGACTTAAATTAATTTTATAGGTTAATATGACATGTTATTGTTGATATAAGTAACTTGGTTTGAACTTCTCATTCTGTTATAAATTTCATTAAAATCATGTACAAAATAGTGTCAAAATAAACATAAATTAGTTTTTAAAACAAATATTATATTATTAATTGTTATTTAATTCCTAAAAATCTAAGGTTCGGCCAACTGACTTAGATAAGGATAGATATATTAATAATAAACAACTTGGGGTTTGTTTGGCTTGTTATGGTAAGTTTATTAACCATATAGTGTAAGAAAACAAAAAGACACGGTAAAAGTTAAATTATTTAACTTAGAGTTAAATCTAATTGATAAGGTTAAAATAATAACCTAAACTTGTCTAAATCCTATTGGATGAGAGGCTTTCGACCCATCCCCACTTTATATTTGAAATAATACCCTTTGTAACCATTATAAACAATATTTTACCTTAATATAAAATAATATTTTGAGATTTTCCTAAGGTGCCCCTCTCCTCCCTTATAAAAGGGCACCTCATCCCTCTCCTCATCACACCAATTTGAGAATTCAAGCTCGGAAAACCCCTGCCAAAATCTCTTCTCCACTTCCCTAGTATCATCCTAGAGGTCATGGTATTCTTCAAAGACCATCCTTAGTTCTTTAAGTGGAGGTTAAGTGAAGGCGCGTCAAAAAGAGGTAATATCCATTACCGATCTTTTTCAATTTCTTTCTTCTTCAACTTCTTCTTATATACTGATATGTTATTATAAATATTAAACAACTCTAATTAACCTTCTATCCATCCTATGGAAAAAGGAAATCACCCCGCGTGCGTACGTACGGAATACCGTCTCCACGACGTGGTGTAATCTATTTTCCACCACCACCTTACTTGGATTGGTATAATGGTGTAAATAATAACTATATATGATTAATTTAAAGTGATATTGATTCTGAAATAGTATACATACTCTCCAATATAGTCCCATGATCATGAGAATGATATCATCGCTCGTGCGTATGTACGGACTACCGTCTCCACGACGCGATGAGATTCATTCTCCACTTTAACCATTCATGAATGATTATAAAGTATATATAATAAGTAATAATTAAATATATGACATAATAATGATACTGGATTTATGTGTATATATATGTATGTCATCTACTTAATTCCATTCAACTCAATAAGGAAACGAAAATAGCGTTCATGCGTACGTACGGCCTACCGTCTCCATGAACGATGTATTTCTTTCCATTTACTAAATTATTATATATATGTATATTATGAATATATATTATATATAAATCATGTTTTATATTCTGGAATTATGTAATCATGATCTAAGTAATCATATGAATAATTACAAGTCAAAACACGGATGACAAATGAAACAATTTTACCCAAAACGCTCTTTAACATGGAATTTACAAAAGAACGGGTAATATAAAGCCACAAGTGAACCATATATGATATCATAACAATGAGTATGATTCTGGAATAAGTCAATGACATTATTTAAATAATTATATAGGAGTTTCGGACACATACGAAGAAAATCAGACCTAAGGTAAGGGAAATATCACAATCTCATTTTTATCCGATATTGTTTATACTTTGGCATTTACTGGGGTGTATTTTATCATCCACATCCATGTTTCCCCAATATGTAATATTTATATCCTTCTAAAATTTTTTAAATCCAATTTTACCCTTCGTTGAGTTTTTAGTAAAAGATATGAAAGGAATCTTTTGTCGTTTTTCGTATGAGGTATTTTTTGACTTTTCCGACAAAAGTACGAGAAGAATGTTTTTTTAACTTATATGACATGAATGGATTTTTAAAACAATATTTCCAAGAATCTTCCTTTACAAGTTTTGATGTTTATTTTTAATCAGCTTCTTTTAGTTTAAAATTTTATGACATGTTAAGAAAGGAAAAAATGTTTTTGAAGTAGAAAGGATATTTTCCTCAAGAATGGAGTTCAAGTGTTTTATCAAAATTATTTTCCATCTAAGATAATATAGGGTTATGTTTCTATCCCTATTATTACATGGATTTGATTATGTTGTGATTGAAATATTTTTATGAAATCCTTTATCTTATATGAATTGTTTTATGATGTCATGATGTTTAAGATTCCTATTTTTATTACATGGGTTATGCTATGATGTATGGTTTCTGATTTTGTGGCACACATAAGAATGGTATCATTATGAGATGGGTGGGACCTATATCTCCCTCCGATGCATTGGGTAAAGATTTTATATCTCATGAGATAGACATGGATGGAACGGTAGGTTATACCGGTTCAGTTAAACAGGACTGAAACAAGGGTGACTCGGTTCAGAAATGGACTTTGTCCACTAAGACAGTCTTGGCAATGAGTCTTGACTAATAAGATATGATTCTTTATGATTATGTGTGTATGCCACAAAGTTTCATGTTTTAAGTTTTGATTATTGGGATTTCATTTCACTACTATGATTTATCCCATGTTATGAAATTATGCTCTCTTTTGCAGGTTAAGATTCCCAAAATGTTTTGTTCTTATGAATATGATGTGATTGATATTTATTTTGTTTACCCTTAATGAGAATTTGAGCTCACCCTTTTATGTTTTCTTTTCCCCTGGATATAAAGAAAGGTTTTAGGTAAAAAAAAGAATATCTTTATTGGAGATGTTGAAGATCTTTCACCATGATTATAAGATTATATTCCAAGTTTCCAAAGACACTAAACTATTACGATCCTTGTGTGTGTGTTTTTGTTATGTACTAAGTATTCCACAAAAGTAATGTAATGTCCATGTACTTCAATATTTGGGCTCTTTAATATTATATATGATTAATTCAAAAAATATATAGGATAAATTAACCTGATCATATGATCTAGTCCAAAAATTTCCGTAAACACAATTTAGAAATTTTCAAATTCATATCAGCATAATATATTTATAGGAAATAAATTTTTATATGCTCTAAACAGTTTAGTAGGAATTTTATATAGTAGAATTATATTTATATAATTTATTATTATAACAAATGAATAAAATAAATACTTACTTTTACATTATTATATTTTCATATAATAAAATAAAGTATCCAACATTATATTAATTCTACAGAACTACAGAAATGATAATGAAGTTTCAAATGAAAATGCGAAAATCCAAGTAACCAATTTTTTCCTTATACTTGAATGAAATGTAGATAACCCTTTCAGCGGTCTATTTGAACAATAATTGTGAAATTATTTGGTTTATTACTTAATATTTTACTAAAAATTAGAGGCTATTATTTGAAATCTATAGAGTTACACAGAAATCATGTAGTGACCTTGGATAAAATTACAAGCATCAAAATGATTGATTTGATTGTTTTTATACTCGAAGAAAATATATATATTCTTGTTATATTTCTAATTAAATAATAGGTATAAAATTATATGCACTATGTCTCATGATATGATTAATATATAGTGGCCTAATAAAACTATAAAATAAATTAATTTCAATATCTAACAAATATATATAAACTCTACACCACAAAACAAGATTTAAATCAAATAACCACTAATGATCAATATTTTATCATTTCTATAAATTGATTTCATTTGTATTAATAAATAGTCTATAAATTCATACTTTATCCGTTATTTCTTAACAACATTAATGTTTATTTTTATGATCTCTAATTTTTAGTGCTGATAAAACATAAAAATATATTAAAAAAACTCTGATAATAACATTGATTTTTATTGGTGCTAAAAACACACCGATTAGGGCCTATTTTATCAATGATCACATAAAAACATAATGAAAATAAAAAATTATATTGAAAAATATATTCTTTTTAGCTTCCCATCCATAACCCCCCACTATTTATCAACACTTAACTCCCCTATCAGTGCTTATTTGAACTAGAATCGGTGCTAATTCCACAAATTAACCCTACTCAACCACATGTTCCTCTCAAGATTATAACCAGTGACCTCCTTGTGAATAATGAACTCCCATAATGTCATTGACTTATTACATAATCATATTCATTGTTATGATATCATATATGGTTCACTTATGACTTTATATTACCCATTCTTTTGTAAATTAATGTTAAAGTAGCATTTTGGGTAAAATCGTTTCATTTGTCATTCGTGTTTTAACATGTAATTATTCATATGATTAATTAGATCATGGTTACTTAGATTTAGAATTTAAAACATGATTTATATATAATATATATTCAGAATATACATATATATTATATATCGATAAATGGAAAGAAATACACAGTTCATGGAGACGGTAGGCTGTACGTACGCATGAACGCTGTTTTCGTTTCCTTATTGAATTGAATGGAATTAAGTAGATGAAATAAATATATATATACATAAATACAATATCATTATTATGTCATATATTTCTTTATTACTTATTATATATACTTTATAATCATTCAGGAATGGTTAATCATTGAGAATGAATCTCATCACGTCGTGGAGACGGTAGTCCGTACGTACGCACGAGCGATGATATCATTACCATGATCGTGGAATTGTATTGAAGTTTATGTATAATATTTAAGAATCAATATCACTTTAAAATAGTCATATATAGTCATTATTTATACCATTATACCCATCCAAGTATGGTGGTGGTGGAAAATAGATTACACCACAGCGTGGAGACGGTATTCCATACGTACGCACGCGCGGTGATTTCGTTTTCCATAGGATGGATAAATAGTGAAATAGTTTTGTTTCATACATATAATAAAATATCAGTATATTAGTGATACTTATGTTATTACTTCATAATGAAACTACTAAAGAAGAAGAAGTGGAAGAAGAAATAATGTTGAAAGAATCAGTAACGAACATTACCTCTTCTTTGAAGCGCCTCTTTGAGACCTCCACTTAGGGCACTAAAATTGGTCTCTGAAGAAGACCAGGACCTCTAGGTTGTTTCTAGGGAAGTGGAGAAGAGAAATTGGTAGGGTTTGGCCGAGCTTTAAGGCTCAAATTTGTGTGAGGAAGAGAGGGAGGAGGTGCCCTTTTATAAGGGAGGGGAGGGGCACCTTTAGAAATCTTAAAAATATTAATTTATAATGAATCTAACCCCACTTAAAAACCTCCACGAATGACTAATATTAGAATATTATATGAGATAGGGTTTTAATATCATCAACCAATAAAATTTAGACATGTTAGGAAATTATTTTAAACATTATCAACTTGATTTATCCTTACTTAATCAATTTAATTTTATTTTTGGTAATAATATTCTAAATTCTAAATTATAACAAATAATTACTTATTTTTTGTGAATTGTCCATAATTGAATAATTTATAACATTTTAGACCATATAAATATAAATATAAAATTTTTATATATTTTTGTGATTTTTAAACAATTTTATAATATGTTATTTTTATAAAATAACAATAGTGTCAATTTTGACACATTTCATTTATTTGAATTTAAATAAAATATATACAGAAGATATGTTCAAACTAAAAGCTTTAATAGATTAATAACAGGTAATATCTGTCTAGAAAATTAATGGAGAACATTAAATAGTTCATATAATATTTATTTTATTATTTTTAAAACCATTTATTTGGTTTATCTCTTAATAAAATAATTACTACAACATTTTTGTAAAATTGTTTAATATAATTATTTGTTGCGTAAAAATTAAAATTAAAATCCTATGATGAAGATAAATCTATTAAATTTCACAATAATAATTTTACTCAAATTTATAATCTTAAAATCACAATATTTAAATTGTTATATTTATTAAATTATGAAGGTGAGAACTTTGGCATCATTTAAAATAAAATAATTTAAGTGTTATAATCACTTTTATAAGACTCCAAACGGTTATAAATTAAGTCATGGGATGATTAAGGTGTATATATACACTACCAATAAGTTTTGGTCAGGTTTGTGGGCCTTTTAATAGATATTATTATTTCAATAAAAACTATATTACTGATTTTTCACATAATAAATAATTCCTACATCATTAATGTATCACCATTAATGACAATTATTTAATCCCTAAAAATTATAAATAAATTATCATGATGTAGATAATTTTATTAGATTTCTGGATACTATTCATTTTAGAAGTTTTATGATGTTTATCACTAAATTAATATTATTATACTTATAAGATTTAAGAGAGTGACATGTTGTCACTTTCTTTGGTTTTAATAATAATTAAATTATTTTCATGGTCAAAAGTCCATAAAATGAATCTAATCCAACCCTTAGGTGATATGGGTATACTTTTAGCCATACAATAGAATTTTCTCAGGTGTTAGGATAATTTTATAAAATTATATTTACCCTTAATTACCTGATTTACCTTTAACTATGGTAAATAAAATTTTCTGTAGTTACTATTCATAATTCCCAAAAATAAAAAGTAGCTTATTAACATAATTTGGACCCACTGATTACAAATATGGAATCCATTTTTTTCAAATTCAATACACATAAGTTGCAGAAATTAAATTAAAATTAATCTTGTTTTCGAATGAAAACGTGTTTTTGATTAAAACATTGCCAAAGATTGAATTGATTTAACCTACAAATTCAATGTAAAATAAATGCTAATGACATAAATTATATTAAATGGTAAAAATATATTCTATTTATACTTTAAAACCATTCAATATTATAATTTAACCACATAAGTTATTACGATGAAAAAAATTGTTTTTAATTAAAATATAGCGTGTTTTTACTATTCATTAAAATATGAAAGTTATCAGAAAAAAATATCAAAACTTTATCCAATGTAAATTTTTATATAATGATTAAAAAGAAGAATTTTATTTTGTCAAATTGAACTTATAAACATGTCAGCTACTAGATTTAAAGTGGGTGCACCATCAAAAGGTGGCAAAACTGTATATTTTGAAAAATACTTATTTTACCAGAAAAATTTATTTTGTTCTTATACCATGTTCTAGAAAATGTGTAAGATGAATAATAATGTTATAAAATTCAAAATTTAGTTAATACTATTCATAACGGCTAGTTTATAATAATATTATAATAATATACTGTTGTTTAGTAAAACCTGGTATTGCGTACAACACACGCTATCGAGGAAGGTCGCGATTGCGTGTAATGAAAGCCAAGTTAGGGTTGCGTGTTGCGCAAGACTACTTTGTTGTTTCATATAACAGAATCCAACCATATTTTATTTATACATTTAATATATATATATATACACACTCAATGTTGCGTAGAATGAATATTATCAAACAAACTTGAAATTGTGTGTAATACAATCTAAGAATAGTGTTGAGTATATTGAAAGCTAATACGGTGTTGCGTATAGCACAAGATAATCTTGTTGTAGCATAAATTACATGACATAAAATAAATTAAAAAGAATACTTATCATAAAATATCGGGTTGTTACATGCTTCTCCTTAAAAACATATGTAAATGATATTTAAATCTCTAAATGATATGTTTAACCAAGAAACTAAATATGGAACCTGTAATATGTGTTATATAAAATTAAACCCCAAAATAGAAATATATTTTGTGTAAAGGATAAAAATATTTATCCAAAGTTCTGAAAACTAAATATAATCCTTAGTAATGATTTGAAAATTATATTTAATAATTAATATAATATTTTGAAATTATCAAAACATAATTAAATAAATGTGATCCAGGGATCCACTTCCATAGCATGGTCAACATAAAAAATATATAAATATTACTATAGAATATTTTTATTTTCTTTCATGTAAAAATTCATACCATTTAAAATGTTATAATAAAAATACTTTAGTGAAATTAAATAGGAAAAAGTAAAATTTGATGGAATATTCAAATTCATTCTAAAAAGGAAAATGTCCTTTAAATCTTAATATAATGGTCAATTTAGGGAAATTATATCACTGATTAAAAAAAATAATCAATAAAAATATGGTTGATAAACTCCCCCACACTAAAAATTTTTACTCTAGGGAAAAATTGTCTAATATCTAAATAAAATTTTACAAAAGGTCAATATTGTGAGAATTTCCCTTTTAAAAAAAATATAATTCGTCATATCTACTTTATGAAAAATATTTTCAATTTTTATCTTCTCTTTATTTAATTTTTTCAAAATAAAAAATCAGTCAATGACCTAATCACAACTTATATCACATGGAAATTTAAGTTACTCTTTACTTAAGATATATTTATTATTCGATTATTCTCTTACATGGAAAATTATTGTATCACCATATGCATGTAAAGAATATCATTTCTCGACATCACAAGACAAAAAATCCATTTTTAATCATAATGAGTTTTTCAAGGTGATTTTAGTGTCTATATATTGGTGAGGAAAAGCATTAAAAATTCAAGTCAAAAAAGAAGATATTAAATACCAATTTATAATTTAATTATTATTCATGTAAGAACATATGAATTATACATTTCTCATTTCCACTTTCAATATTTACAACATACTCCATTTTTTTAATTTAGGTCACGAGTAAAACAATAATGCAATGATTAAATTCATCATATTTATAATATATTACTTTTTTGGGGATTTGTGATCTTTTGTAGAGAATTATATGATAATTTATTCTAATTAATTATATATATATATCATTAAAATAAGAACAATATATTAAATCTCATATTTAATTTTTTTTGTTTTATTTATTCTTTTTTTCCAATTTTTATTTACTTTTTCATAAAAAATGACTATATGATTGAAGAATAATGAAAAATGACTCATTCTCATTTCTCACACTCCACTAACATGTATAGAGACACATACCTCAAACCAAATGTTCATTAATTTCTTCCTAAATAACACATATGATAATCCCTTCCCCCTAACCCAAATTTGAAATATCTATACAAATAATAGTAGTGGTGGTATATAAGTAAAAATAAGAATGTAATGTGTAATAAACCTAAGAGAAAATCCATGGATTATAAGGGATAAACGTGAGTATATTCAATGTTTTATCTCATGTTACAAATGTAGCAGGAAAAAAAACCTCAATCCTATTGAAATTTTTTTATGGTCTATACATCTTGAAAAGGAAATAAACACAAGCATAGATTCAAACACTAAATATGTGTTTCTTTGAATAATGTGTGATTATTTAGATAATATTTCAACATGGTTTGGAATACCTTACATGGTTGTAATAATTGATTGGTTCAGTTCTTTATAGATTTATATTTAAAAAATGATCAAACTGATAAAAAAGTACAAAATAAAATTCAAAAAAAATCCCTCATGAAAAGTAATTTACAAATCTGTTTTTTAATAATCAAACAAATATTTATAAAAATTCATGTGTGAAAAATTATAATAAATATTTATTAAATATAAATATTTATGAATATATTAAAAATAAAAAGAAAGATAATGACTCATAAGTTGGTTGACACCCCACCATACTTAATTGAAATTAACCATTTGAATTATAGCACAAGAATTGGGTGTTGATCAGAAGTTTAATAAGGAAGAGAAATATATAAATTTGTTTATTTTTTTCTATTGGATGGAGCTTGGTTCCTAATTTCAATAACCTAAGACCCATAAAAAAAATTAATATCTAATTAATAATTAATGAAAATAGTAATGGTGAAAAGTATAGATAAAAACGGATTATCCCTAAAGTGGTTCTTCTTTTCTACTACCTATAACTAGGATATTCTAGTGCATCAACCCTAATTCATAGGAGGATGTAATTTTTCTATAAGAAACAAATTCATATTATTTATTCAAATACCTATAAGTTTGTACCGAGATTGAGGGCCCTAAAGAAAATATAAAAAGGATCCCACCATAATAATATTAAAATGAAAGAAGTGAGAATTAGATGGACGAAAAGGAAACAAATGATACTCCCTGTTAAAATTCATGGATTTATATTTTAGTAGATGTGTATATTAATATTCCAGAGGAAGTCATATCACCATTTTCTCTATGATCTCTCTATTTTCTTCAACAACCATTTGTTGGATAATTTCTTCAGTAATATCGAGGTTCGGTTTCAAAATTTACGATTCTTCATAAAAATTATATGAAAAATTCATTTAAGCATTATATATGATAAATATTAAAACATTAATAATTTCAATCTTTGTATTCCCCCTAATATCAATAATCTTTTAAATATATTGAGTCATCCCATAAAACATCACCATATTAAAAAATATATCACTATATTTTCCTCAATCTTGAACATGACATCATCCTTATTTTCACTCTTCATGTATAGAATAGGTAATGGATCTTCATTACAAAATAAAGGGTTCTGAATTTGATTGGATAAATATATAAAATCAAAATCACAAGAATCCAGTGTTAATCCCACTCCATCACATGCTCAACTTCATGGGTCAGTACATTTTATAATTTCTTTAAGAGGATTACTGGGTAATGTAGGTTTTGAGGGTTGTTCAGTTTGTTTTCCACCTCCATCATTTCATCATCAAATATAAGAGGGATAATCTTATGTGTGGATTTTCCACCTCTTGATGGAAATATATAATGTTATTATTAATAATTCAAGTTCCTTGTCTATAAAAACTATATTTGGTTACTAAAGGCATCCTTATAGGTCACTAATAATATCCTTAAATTCCTTATCTAAATAATTTTATTTCAGCAGCCCTAAAATAATCCTTGGAACTAGCTTAATAGTTTCACTAATTCTAGGAATGAAGTAAATGATAATGAAATTTTTAATTGACGTATTTTAAAAATATAAATATTTAAAATGTTTTCAATCTTAAAATTAGTAATTTTTGATGGACATGAACACATAAAAAATGATAATTTCATGATAATTTCCATGTGTGCTCTGAAACTATTTAAGATTTTTACTATGTGATGTTTAGTGGGTGAGCATAGTCATTACTCTGGTAGAGTCTTAGTGTAGATCAATTTATATTTCAATTATAATTATTATATTTTAAGTATTTTATATTTTCTAAAAAAAGGGAATTTATTATTATTTTAGAGTGACTTCAGATCAAAATAACGCAAGGAAATGATTTGTAAACAAATAAATAGAGAAAGAAATAATAACTAAAAATATAAGAATGATTATTTTCAATCTAATATACCCATTTATTAATAACTTATTATAATTATTTATTATAAAATTAATTCAAATATAACTCCCTATTTTTTAACTCATGAATCCAACTGAAGAGAATGTGAAAAAAAAATATTAGAAGAAATGAATTATACGTTTACATTAAGACTTCCAATAATAGAACCCTCCCTTGATTATGCTTCAAAAATATAAATTATTATTAGTGAATGAATAGTGAAGTAATAACTCTATTTAAATAAAGATGTATCAAGTATAAGGATTCGACTAACATGCTATGAATTGATCCTATGTTTATATGACTTATTGGTGAATGTGTCTCTCAAAAATATCACGATAAAGTACTCTCTTGAAAACTGTGATTCATTAATGTAATTTAAACATTACAGAAATATTTTATTAACATTAATTTTAAAAATTATATGGAGTTCATGTATTCAAAAAAACAACTGAAGTAGAAAATTATTTGATGGTTTTTAAAAACCCACTTTTTGACAGTTGGAATTTTCATTATTGGTATATTTTTTAGTAGCAAATTATTAACAAGAAATAACATACTTTCATATCAACTATGGTATTATATATCCAAGAACAAAAATAAAATGAATAAGTGTGATAATATTTTTATTAAGTCTAAACCAATATTACATGCATTACAATAATAAAATATGAATTATATAAAAAAGAGGAGCACATTCTTGGAAGAGATTATTTCATAGAGACTTCAATATTCCACGTAGATAGTGAAGTGTAATGAAACCAATATCTTTGGACACACCATTAAAAGTATATAAAAACCCTCCCTTGAGAGGTAATAACTCAATTAAAAAGATTTTTTTAGGGTTAAGGTTGGAAATTTCAATAATGGTGCTTGTGGAATTCTGCTTCCAAAATTTAATCCTCTTGAGCCATCTTTTAAATCAGGTTCCTTCATGAACCACTTATCCATCTAGAAAATAAAATATTCAAAATTATTTTTTTATTATTTTGAATCCTTTTATCCCATTTCATCCAAAAAATGAAAACATTATGGCCCAAAAAGTGAGGTATCTTTTAATCGATCAAATCTTGTCTAGATTTTCATCAATGGTCACTTTTTAGACTTTAATATTGAGATCCAAAACATGGTATAAATGAAATATGTAGGAATATTTATATATAATTTAACAATAAATTTTATTTTCAATAATGAAATAATATAAAATGTTATTATATAAATAATCAAGTCAATTTAATATAGAAAAAATTAATTTTAGGGAATTTGAAAATTCAATCCCCAGATAAAAAATTAAATTAAATCTTGAAATAAATATCATTGTTGGGAAATTATGTCGACTATTATAAAAAATGTATTATATAATAACATGGTTTATCAGTAAATAAATTTATATTATTTTTTATGGAAAAACTCAATTTGGTGAAAAAAAATGGGGATTCACATTTTCTATAGGAAATTTTATTATATTTATAAGAAGAATAGAATTCCTTATCTATCATCAAATAGTTTTTATGTATTGGAGGCTGAAACAATGGGTTTCTACCATAGATTCAAAATACTATGATGATTGTGGTATATATAATGAATATTGATAATGATGTATGTGTTTGAAATATTATTCTATTTTCCATATCAAATAAGTATTTTTTTATAAAGGTATTAAGATAGGTAAAGTTATATAGGATAAACATGGAAATATTTATGAATGAAATTCTAAGATGAAGAGTAAAAAATAATATATTTAGTGGTTTATGTATGTAAATCCTAAGATATAGGATCATGAAATTGTTGAAGACTTAATCACGATTTAAAATTAAATAGTGAGAAATTTTAGAAGTTTTGGTGAGATATTAGAGAATTAAAAATGTTTTTTATATGACTTAACATATTTAGTTGACCATGTTTGATGATATGGTATTTTCACATAGTGATCAAGACATAAGTACACTTACTTTAAATAGTATACAATACATTCTCATAGATTATGATATGATTAATGAATGTGTTTTCAAGTGGAAGTGTAAGAATACAAATGTAATTTTTTTAAAGCCTCAAAGCATCATAAAAGAAACGGGAATATTGATGAAGATGAAGTTGAATGTTTAGATTCAAAAGAATATATGGATCAGATGTTGGATAAAATTATATATTATCTCAGGAAGATTAATAAGATAAAATAGATTTTTCATGGTTAAGATTTCATTGAATATTTTCAAGGGTGATTCTATTTAACATTTTTCAAAACAATAGATAAGAATAAAAGATGAAAAATCCAGTGAAGATGAATTTGATAGGCCAATAAAAACCTCTAAGAAAAAATTAATAAAGATATTTAGGATTAATTATTCTTTAATATTGATGGTTAGTAGTTTCAATAAAATCAATAGGATAACATTCATATAAAAATGTGATGATTGTGATGGTAGTGAAGATGAAGAATAATGAAATTTCACAAGTAATGAAAGTAGTGATGCTAGTAGTGATGAAGAAACTAAAATGGTCTTTTTATTTAAGGGATATTAAAATTATTTTCTTTCAATATTCTCAAGGTTAGGGAAGGAGAATAATAAATTAACGAAATCTGATTAGTCCTCTAGCAGAAAATAATATATCGTTGGGCATGTATTGTCTCAACAATACTCTACAAGACATATTGATTTTGATGATCATAAATAACCTTATTTGTTTTACTAATAAAGTTACATTAAGTATTTTTACGAATTTATTTCTTGATAATATCATCTTATTTATGAGCTATAATATTTTTTAAAGTGTTATAAATGTGTTTTAATAGTATTCTAGAAACACAGTTCATACCCTACATTTGAAAGTATAAGTATAGAGTATTGTTCAGAAACCCTTTGTTTGAAATGGCATATATAGATCATGTACCCTACACTATAAAACAAGTATTATTTATCAACACTATGACTAGATGGAGTCTTAGATTTGAGAAAAGGGAAATTATGGATAAAGAATCCTATATTTTTAAGGAATCCGTTGTTTGAGGAAACAAATGTATGGTACATTAACCCAAATTTTGTTATCAAATTTATGTTTTTAACACTACGTTTAATGTTTTGTCCTCAAATGAAGGAACCGTATATTTAACTATTAAACGTCAGAGTTTTATTTAATGATATTTTAAATGTTTTTTAATAGTCTCAATGGAGTTAAATGTCATTTTAAATATGTTTTATGACTTATTTAAAGGCTCCCATTCAACGGATTAAATCATTTATATTTCTAAGGAATGTTACGACTCTCTTAAATATTTTGAATTTAAATGATTGTGATCTATCAGGAAATTTTATTGGGCCTGTTAAACCAAAGTAATTTCTATATTTCTAAGTAATATCAAGACCATTTTATCATTTTATGTGATGGTATATATGATATATATATTGAATATATAACTTGTATGAATAAACAAAAGATCGATCAACTCTACTATTTCTGAAGAAGTTATGCTTTGGAGATTTAAAAATTTTAATCTCATGCTACAGTGTAGTCGTTGTCATTTCTTCCTTTCTACTTCTATTGAAGAACATTTTAAACCAAGATCACAACAAAGTTATACTTACTTAAATAAATTTTTATTTGATGAAGAAGATCTGTATTCTGTCAGTTATTGATGCAACTGTAATCAAGAAACTATCAATTAAAACCAATCAAACACATTTTATTTATTGGATTCTTGGCTACTAGGATTTATTCATACACTATTATTAACTTCTCAGAATAATTGGTTGAGAAATAGGTTCCCAGTAAAACAACCAAAAGGCCATATTTAGAATTTTTGTAAAGGTGTCAACTTTTAGCACTCATTTGTGAATGTATTTTAATAAGAGGAAATTGTTAGTGAAAATAATCAAGATTATAGAGAGAGGATTGGTGGAGTGGACTAGGGTAGATTTATGCCCTGAACCATTATAAAAAATTATATTTTCTTATCTAATATTTTTCCAATACTCAAATTACTTGTAGAAGAGAACATTTCTTATTTTCATATATCATAATGTATTATAAAACCCAAAATCTATCAAGATTATAAAAAAGAAACAATTCAACCCACTTCTGTGTATCATTGTATTATTACTACCTAATAATTGGTATCAAATGAGATATTTTGTATGAATAAGATAAAGATCTTTCATGCTTAATAGTATATAGTCTATACAAAGAAAGATGTTAAGGGTTGATCCTAGAGAAGGTATGTTTATGTTTTGAGATACAAACTTTAATGGTGAAAACTACCTAATATTGAAATATCAAATGATTATCTATCTAAAAAATATTGGATTTAATGTTTATAGAAAGATTATAAATCTTTATGAAATTCATGAGAAGCTAGATACTTGTGATGCTGTTAAAGAATATGAGTATAGCATCAACTCAAAAGTAATAAATGCTATCATTTTTAGACTTGGTCCTGATGAATTCAATCAAGTATCACATTATCCTAATACAAATGAAATGTGGAAAAAATTACTATTTCATATAAAGGATGTAATTTCCTAGACCTATTTGGTCTATTCCTTTTCTCAAATCTAGTGTTGGAGGTGTTCTGGGAGGTCAAGGGGACTTATTCCCATCACTTTTTCAAATTTTCAGTTCTGTAAACAGTGTTTTCATAATGGTGTCATTTCCTTAACCAAATTTCAAGAATGGTTTCATGAACAGCGTTTCCAAAATGGTTTTATTTCCTTTTCCAAATTTCCAAAATAGTGTTATGAACAAGTGTTTCAAGAATAGTGAGTCATTTTCTTTGACAAATTTCCAGATTTTCTAGATTCCTATAGATTCTATCCTTTGATGTTTCCTTTGACATAAAATGAATTCAAAATATTTTTTTGAATGATTTAATGCTGATTCAAATCCCATTACTCCTATATTAATTTTCCTGATGGTGGGGAAGCCTTTACTTAGTCAAAGCTCATGATCATTTACATATCATATCTTAATGAAAATTCCATCATATCATAAATAGTTGGTCTCATAAATCTTCTAAAGAGCTAAGATATATTCCTCCCTTGTTCTTCCTTCTTGTTCCCTGGTGTGATATGATCAATAATTTCCATCCTTCCCATAGGATTCATTCTATTAAACTTATATCTTTGGATCATTTCCCCACTACCCCCAAAATCAGTGATTAGCGGTGGGTTTTTAGTGGTGGTTTTTTAGTGCTATTTTATTAAACCACCTCTAAAAATTTTATTTTTTCCAAAAACCTGACACTTATCCCCCAACCGGCTAACCCCCAACCCCTGTGAGCCATGCGATCCCTTGAATCGCTACCCTTATCACACCTCATTGTCGGTCTCGAGCCTCACTACCTCTTGTTGCGCCTCACCGCCAGTCCCAAGGCTCCCCACCCCTCGCCACCGGTCTCAAGCCTCACAACTCCTTGCATCCATTGATCATATCTATTATGGATTCTAACCTCTTAGATCATCAAAAAAACATATACCAATTAATCAATGTACCTTATTTTTTCCATTTTCACTATCATTTTCTATTTTTGTTTGGATATTCATTCATGTGAACCCCTCTATTTTAGAATAACATTTGATTGAGGTTGGGTTTTTATTACCAAGGTTGGGATCTTTTATTTTTTCCTTTGACCATGATGGTGTTTGATAAATTAATTCTTAAGCGGTAACCATATTTCTCCATGAACATATAATCATGGTAGGGGATTCTCCTTCCCTCCTGTTTACTAAATTTGTTCGAAATGTATTCTTTTTTCATAATTATTTTGAAAAGTGTGGTTTGTTGCAAAAAGATATTGAATTTCTTAATCCAAATTGAATTAGAAATTCATTATTCACGTAAATATAAGAATTTTTATTTTATTGAAATTTTAATTGTGTTTTTTTAATAGTGTTTCCGAAAATAATTTTTTTGAGAGTTGGAATTTTGTTAGAGTTTGTTATAATTTCCAAACCATGCTTCTATCAACTATTTTAAATCAGATTAAATAAAAATTTCAGATCATATAAATGTATAAGAAATTTCTTTCGATGGAAATCTAGATTATCATAAAAAACCTTAATAATTATGCAATGTAATGAATTTAATTTTTTTCAATTTGTAATGTAGGATTATGCTTGCTGAAATTTCAATTATATGTTTATATGATTGATGCATTTTTTTCATCGTGTGGTCCCTATGGAGATTTTACCGATAATTGTGTTAATTAGGATTCCGTTAGAGTGTATTGTTTAGTGAAAAAATGGTTTCTTTGAATGAGATGTGATGTTGTATGATGTGTGATAAAGTTGTATAATGATCATGGTTGTGGTGATGATGTGTGATATAGGAGCAAGGAGTTGGTATGCAAAAATATTTATGGGGTTTTGAATTGCCTTGGTGGTTTCCTAGTAATAATCGATTGATTGAAAGGTATCATTATCAAATTAAATGAACTTCACAAGTATTATGTTTATTGTAGATGTAAATAAATGGATGATATAATAAATTATATTGTGCATGATGAAGGTACATTATGTTTTCCTCTGGAGCATGTTTATTTTATTTTTGATATGAATAAAGTATAATAACATTTTTTTTAATATTAAATATGTAAAATCATTTAATATAGTTCATTTTTTTATATGAATCATGTATGTGGTTATGATGTTGAAAATTTTTAGTATGTAAATAATGAAAAAAATTTGTTTCACTATCATTATTTGATTTAAATGTGATTACATTAGGTTTAATTATTTTAAATTTCATATGTATAACCTTAATTTATTTTAATCTCATATGAAACATTTGGGAATTATATTATAAGTTTTAGTTTTAAAATTTTCTGCTAGATACACATAGAGGTATGTCTATATGTATATCAGGTTTCTTCATATGAAAAGGCATGACCTTCTATAGAAGAAAAATTACATATATGTATAAGATTATTGATATATAATTTTTATATATAAATATTTTCTCCCATGAGATTATGAGGCCTCCTAAGTAAGGATGGTAAACATATAGTTCCTTCCTATGAGTAGATGAGGCCAACTATATAAAAATTCTATTCAAAATATTCCATCACATGGTATGATCCAGTCTCGTAGCTAGGATGATTATAGAAACACACACACTGGTATTGATATATATATATATATGTACTCCTCTTTCTATAGAGACTGTATTTTGAGAAGAATCCTTGATGGAAAGGTCCATCAGGGTAGAAAAGTACAATATATGGATTCTGATCACATATAAAAGATGGTTTGGATGATTTTGATGAATATTTTTAGTGTATTGATAAAATATATTATTTGTTAAATATAGATTATTAGTATTTATATGTTATTCAGTTTCTATAAATCATTACCTAAAAAAGAGGTGGTTGGATGAGTAATATCAACTCTTATGGGTTATGTGATTCTGTATATTTAAATGTATATTGGAGGAGATAAAATCGTTTTACCTTACAAATATACTTAATAAGAATATATCTAACTATTCATTCAACATTTATCTTCCAAAATTATGCTAGTTTAATTTTCTATTGGTTGAATATATTTTTGTGAAATAGTATCAATTTCATTAAGTAGTTAGTGAGCAATAGATGTAGTTAAACATTTTTATTTCAATTTTTTTGAGGAACATTATATTGGTGGTACCTGGTACCTCATTATAGTTTATAGATTGTTAAAATTATGTTGCTTTCATGAACTCAGGTCATCAGCTTTAGAGTGGTTCATTTCTCAGCTGAACGCCTCCTTAGCAAGTCCCATGAAGTCATGATCACTGTCAATATAATTTTTCAGGTTGCCATCATGCGGTCCTCTCATCAATTATTGAAAATGGGTAGTGATACATTTTTCAATTATTTATTAAAAGAATATTTTTATTAAAAATGGATTTCAACATGTATTTTCCCTCTTGGGTTTCTTAATGGGTTTTAAATTAAATCTGTAACCCTTTTATTCATAATTTTCCTCAAAACTAGACTTTATGTATTCCAATTATCCTTTTTAAAATGCTTCATTATTTAGCATAT
The DNA here is from genome assembly GCA_963277665.1 of Viscum album. Lineage (NCBI taxonomy): Eukaryota > Viridiplantae > Streptophyta > Magnoliopsida > Santalales > Viscaceae > Viscum > Viscum album. The sequence continues at coordinate 617,768,743 of OY728150.1, read as the reverse complement.
GTAATTATATAGGAAAACCTTATTTAATATATTCATATTTTTTTCCACTATTATATATGAATCTATTTTCCTATTTAGTAATAGTTATGTGTTTTAATTTTTTTTAATAATTTATAGGCACGTTATAATATATATGGATAAAAGTTGGATCACATTTCTGAGGAACACACCTCTTTATACTAAGGGGTTGGAAGAGTTTTTAGATTTTGATATTTCCAATCGATCCATTGATGAGAAAATAATATTTCCATGTCCTAAATATAAATTTGGAAGATGGATGGAGAGAGATGATGTTTATGAACACTTTATATTGAAGAAATTCCCTACTCAATATTTGTGTTGGATTTGGTATGGATAATCGAACATTACATAAAGGTTGGGCACTGATTTCAATCCACAAAATGACCTCCCAGCTTTGTTGACAATGGAAAATGAAATGAAAAACCTTATAAATGATAAATTCATCATTGGAATACACCAACATAAACATCAAAACATATCAGAACAACCAGTTGATGGTGCCATAAATAGCTATGTGACGAGTGGTGTTTTTGAGAATGTATTAAAACCAAATCAAGATTGTAACATATCATTGGATACTACTCTTGATTTTGTGGAGACCAATTTAAGAGAAAAATTCACTGAGTAGATAGATGTGTTTTATGGTTTAGTTGATGATGGAAATCAAGAGTTGTATCATGGATGATTGAAATATTCAAAACATTCTTTTATATTGAAGTTGTACTGTATCAAATGCCGATATGGAATTCCAAATAAGGTGATGTCCAGGATATTGGAATTGTTGCATGATGCATTTCCAAAATCAATGATCCCTGGGTTTTTTTATGATATGAAAAAATTGTTAAAAATCATAATTTGAATTAATCAAAAATTCATGCATGTCCCAATGATTATATGCTTTACTGGGGAGAGGATTCAAGCAGACATGATTGAAAAAAATATTCTACTTCTATATGGTAGTCTATAAGTGATTTTGGAAGTATGAATCAACATAATACAGTGAAGAAGAAGAAAATAAACAAATGTATAAAAGTTTTTCATTACTTTCCTTTAAATCCTCGATTGCAAAGATTATTAATGTCATCAAAAAACATCGAACACATAAAGAGGAATTCTATAGATAATAACAATGATGGGTTAATTTGACATCCAATATATTTAAAATGGAAGAATAAATTTGATTCATTACATCAAGATTTCTCATTTGATCCTCGGAATTTTTGATTGGGATTGGCTACAGAAGGATTCAACCCATTTGGGACTTTGAGTACTAGTTATAGAATTTAGTTGGTTATTTTGATCCCTTTCAAACTTCCTCTGCGGATATGTATGAAAAAATTTCCTTTTATCATTTAAATGATTATTCCTAAAAAATCATAGAAATTATATTCACGTATACTTGTAGCTTTTAATTGGATAATTACATGATTTTTGGAGCAACAGTGTTGATACATATGATGCATCTTCTAGAATAATGTTCAAAATGAAAGATGCTCTAATGTGGACCATTAGTGACTTCCCTAGACATGGGAATTTAGTTGGTTGGAACACCCACATGGGTTTGAATTTTACTATTTATAACTTTGATTTTGAGCCTGAACAGCTACCTCATAGTAGAAAATGTAACTTTTTGTGTCATCGAATATTTCCCAATGCATCTTATATATTTTGGAAAAACAAGTTAAAATTAAATGGTTTCATTGATCATAGACTACCTCCAAAGTTGATAACAAGTTCTACAATATTGGAACAACTTAGAAATATTGAAACAGAATTGGGGAAGGTGAATCATTTGATTGATAGTGAAAAATGAGTTCGAAGTGCATCATCATGTGAAATTGGAATGCAAAAATGGAAGAAAAAAATTATATTCTTCAAACATCCGTATTGGGAATTTAATTTTTTGTGGCATAATCTTGAGGTGATTCATTTTGAGAATAATATTTGTGAAAATTTGATGTTTACATTTCTTAATGGTCATGGAAAGTTGAGGGATCATCTTAATGCTTGGAACGACTTACAAGAAATGGACATAAAGTGTGATCTCTGGATAGATGAGAATGGAATGTATGTTATGGGAATTTTTATAATGAAAAAGAGGGATAAAGATACATTACATAGAATTTTAAAACATATGAAGGTATATAAAGGGTATTCAAGTAACATCTCAAGGTGTGTTTACTTAAATAATCGTAGGTTACTTGGATTGAAAATCCATGATACAAAGATTTTGTTATAGCAGTTACTTCCATTGGCATTGTGTACATTATTACCTGAAAAGATTACTACAGTTGTACACCAATTCTGCACATTTTTTAGACAACTATGTTAGAAAAATCAATAACTATTTTAGCTTGACAACCTTTAGGAGAGATTTTTCTTGACACTTTGTGCAATGTAGAAGATCTTTCCTCAGTTTTATTTGATGTCACGATACATCTAACTATGAATTTGGTTGAGAAAGCTAAATTAGGATGCCCCATATATTATCGATTGATTTATCCAACTGGGAGTTACTTTTTTTATATGTTTTTTATTTAAATAAAAAATTATTGTCACTTAATTAAATTTATAATTATGTTTTTCTATTTTATTTCACATATATATTGTAATTTGAAATCATATGTGAAAAATTAAGCTCAATCTGAAGGATCTATATATAAAGGCTATTTGGATGATGAGTGTCTTGCCTTTTTTCTAGACACTTGGATGATATTGCGACAAGATTCAATCAAGTAATATGTGTTGGAGACACATCGACTCAATCTGGAATACATGGGAAATTGAAAAAAATCATGTTATTGGCTGATCAGTTGGGAGGAGCTCAAATGTTACACTGTCAGAAATGGCGTTATTATAGGCACATAGATATGTGATGATGAATAGTGAAATTGTAGATCCATTTATCGATGATTTTAGGATACAAACAATGATATGAATGAGAGGAAGAACATGAAATGAGAATGATATAACAAAATTTGTTAATAAAGAGCTTGTAGAATGGTTTGCACGACATGTAAGTTCATAAATATTTTAATCAATATAGATATTAAGTTGATACATATATTTTGTAAATATAATATTTTATATTAATTTTTTCAAATCATGACTACTAATACTCAAGCAGAGTTTTCTTAAGATGTGAAGTTTCCTACTCGAGTACCTCTAAAACAAGCTATAAAGTTCGATGCTTATAACGTGAATGGGTTTAAATTGTATACAGTTGATCAAGAAGAGGGTTTGAAAACATATAATAGTGGAATATTTAAATCTATTCAATTGGAATAATATAGAAAGTTTACTGAAATTATTGAATTTAACTACCACTAACATTTTTCAGTTGTTTTATTCAAATGCAATTCGGTGGATATTATCAGGGGCGTTAAAAGAGATTCCTTGCAATTTACTTTTGTTAACTTCTCTCTCCTGGTGGATATTGGTGACCATGAACTAAAATATCCATATATCTTATCACCATAAGATAAAATAGCATATTATGTGAAAGATTTTTTGGATTAAGGGTGGAGTGTAGTTGCTCACGTAAAACCAATAGACTTGAATGATATTGGTGATGAAGTGTAAGATTTGACCTCTGACATTAAATCTCATCCATAGAAAGAATCAGAATTACTTTTCCATCATGATATTGAAAATATTATTCTTTCAAGAGTGGATAATGTATATTAAGTAATGGTGGATCCTGAAACTAACACGATTGAAGGAGAAAATGATTGTATGTGAAGTTATCCATTCATTTATCAACAAATTATGTAATTTGTGTATTCATTAATTATATTTGTTTTGTATAATTTGTTTTTTAATACTATGAATTTGTTATCATTTCTTTTTTTTCATGATTTTTTCAAAATATATGTTCTGAACATAATTTTATTTGATTAAATGACAGGAATTCCAAGGAGGAAGTGTTATACTCAAACAACGAAGTCAAAGAGTTTTTCTAGAATCTGATTTACTCAGGTAATATTTTCATTAGTTTAAATATATATTATAAAATGTTATCTATTTAATATATTACATTTTTTATTTATATTTGTTTAATTTTGTTATAGAGTTTAGGCCACCAAGAATCCTGAACATATGTGTGGTTGAATTTTTATAAAAAAATATGATTAGAGTTTTGTTAATAACCCTGTCAAAGAAGTTGGGGTATGAATTCTTTTTTCCTTATAATAACTTATTAACAGTTGTCACTATGTTAATATATATTCCTTTTAATATGAATTATATTTGATTTATAGGTAAAAATTAAAGATCTATGGAATCTCAATCTCACATAGTCCTACTCAGTCTCATAGGATGACCCAGTTGGTAAATTCTATGGGAAGGAGCATCCTGGTCGAGTACGTAGGATGGGTTTAGGACCATTACCATCTGAGGTCTTTGGAAAGAAAATTGGAATTGAAAATAATGAATGGTTGTGAGAAGGTAAATCACAAAACATCAAAATCATTTAGTTCACAAAATTTTATTGATTTTAAGTTTAAATATAAGTATACAACATTGTTTAATTTTAAATATAATTGACTTACAGGTTCCAGTAGCAGGAGGTAGAGATGGAGAGGATGACGAGTAGAGTTCATCATTGTGAAATGATTAGTAGAGAGGTTTTATTCAGGTATCAGTACATCTAATGTGGGTTTTTTTATCTTTTTCTTATATTTTAGATGGGTTTGGGGAAACGAGTTCTCTATGTATATGTTGTGTAACCATGTCTCTATATGATATGTTTTGACTGGCTATGATGATTGAAATTTCTTTATGATCATATATGATGTCTAGTTTCTTATCTCCCTTTTACATATAGGTTTATCTAGCTATTATATTGTACTATTTCCCACTTTTTTTCATGGTGCATTACTATGTATGTTTATACTCACACCTGCATGGGATTTTCATGCATGATTTTTATTCTTATATATAAAACTTGTAGATGGTGTCTTTAGTAGACCTAGTATCTATGGAATATAGAAGAAAGTGGAGGCACTGACCATGATTGGAAGTCAAACATAGTGATCTTGATTTGGGAACTTCTCTTCTTTTGGCTTTCAGATGTTTATAGATTGGGACCTACTTTCCTTATTCTTGGTTTGGCAGAAATTTTAACCTCTTCCTTTCATGGATATTTATCTATCTCATTATGAGGAATTTCCTAGAGGTTACTACATGATTTTTTTACACCGAGAGGTTTTATTTTATTATAATTACGTAGTATTCCATAGATTTGAGTGTGCATGTGTGTTTCTGTTCACGTACAATAGGAAAAAGCCTCACACTTCATTTATATTCTTACTTTGTGCTAGTCATTATCCCTTCAACTATTACTGGTGAACATGTGGTGTCACTCTCATCTTAACGGTGTCCTAAGTAGGGTCCCTATAGGTTAATTCACAACAGAAAACTCCATGGTTTTCTCCAAGTCCATAATCTCTATCTAAACCCATCCATTATAGGAATGTCTATACCCTTTTCCAAATCTCACATCACATCCCATTCCTACTGATCAAGAATCATTCTATGTTATCTCTCAGCAAACTAAAGTCCAATATCACTTATCCATATAATGATATCTGAAGACTATATCATAAAATAAAACCCCTCTCTATCAGACCCTATGTTCGATTATTATTCTCTTGTTTTCACCTTCTTGGTTAGAGATCAATCTTGATGAGTTGGGTGTTCTCCATTTTGGGAGATTTTTGTGCCCTATTTGTGCATGGAACCTATTTTTGAGCTTTGCCTTGTTGGTCTTGGATAGGCCATGGGGATGTAATCGGGTAACTAAGACTATGTAGATTCTTGTTGGATTAGGCACATAGAGTCATATATCTTATTTTTTATGATCTCATCAAGGGGTTGGATCAGTGTTGTAAGTCCTAGGATTTCATAAATTATTTTCTTATTGTATAAGTCTATGTCATTTTTAATCCTCACTTATTGAATTTTAACTCATATATAGATATTTAGGTTGATTTCTCTTTTGGATAAGAATTCCTTCTTGGTTTCGAATCATTAATGACCCTTTTGATAAAAATGGTATTCATGATGGATGGTTTCATATCGAGAATTATTTCATTATTACTAAATTAATTTATCTTATTTCTTATTTTGGTTGATTTAGTTTTAACCTTTGAAGCCTCATTTTAATGGAAGTACATTGAATCTTTATAGCTAGTTTTAAATGTAATAAATTTATGTTTTTCTTGGAAATGTGTTTTGTAATATTTTAAAGAGTCAATGTACTTTCAATGAGAAATGTGTTGATTCATTCAATGTATTGAGAAATATATTAATTCGTTCAATTTTTTGATTATTTTAATGTATTTATGTGTTATTGAATCTTGTAACGTGTTGTGTATTGTTTGATTCTATCAATGTATTGAGAAGTGTATTATTTCTTTTAATGTGTTGTTTTCCTTTGTCAATGTGTTGATTCTTTATGTTTTGGTGAGAATCAATGTACGTTGATTATTTAGTTTTAAAATGTCTTGTCTTCCTTGTACAATGATGATATATTTGATGATCTGGTAAAATTTTTAGTGTTACTATTGTGTTGTTTTGGTAGTAGGTTATGGGGATGCATAACCTAAAACTTGTTTTTTTATTCAGGATTTAGTAGTAGTTTAAACTAATTTTAGATATAGTTTTTTTGTGGTGGTTTAAACCTCCATAATATAATGGTATTTTTTAGGGAAGTAGTTAAAATCACTACTAAATATGAAAAAAAATTACTTAGTGGTGGTTTTTATCCATTTTAGTTGCGGTTTTTTGGTAAAATGTTCAGACATTAGTGACGGTTAAAATCCACCACTAGATTGCCATTATTTTTTTAAGTGAAAACCGCTGCTCAAACTAAAAAAACGTTTAGAAAATATGTGTTCTAAGTGACTTTCTAGAAATATCCACTAAATATAAAAAACCATTATTTGTTAAATACCGACACCAATTTTAGCGGTGGGTTTTTTAAACTAACATAGAATAATCTAGCGGCGGTTTAAACCTCCTCTAGAAAAAAACCACCACTAAATGGGAATTTCTTCATAGTGTCCATTGGAGTTTTTCCTGCTGCTTGTGCACCCCCTGTTTTGGGGCAACCAAGAGGTGTTGATCAGTCAGGATGGGTGACTATGATCTGCCATGTTGGCTTTTTTTCATGTAAAGAATGTTGGAAACCTGTTGAGGTAGGGGATTTATGGATTCTCTATTTTATTTACGTTCAGTAGTAGAGTTAGAATGTTTTAGCCCATATAATCACAATGGAATTGAAATAATAAATTTTGTAACTGGATAAAATAATTAGTATCGATTGTATGTTATTGCCTCTTGATTTTCTAGATAGTGTGGTATCTATGATTTGTTTTTTTAGCATGTCATTCATGATGGAAATTGGTAAATAATGTAAAGCTGGGATTTATTGTAAATTATTTGGCTAATGATAATGAGGTGGGTTATTGAATATGGTTGACGAAAATGAGCATGTTTAATCAAATTTACTGGTAAACCAAATTCATGTTAATTCTTTTTACTAATGGGTTAAAGGGATGTCAATTAATTGTTTAATTAATTTTTGATAGTTATGACATCTTGCATTTTAGGTTGCCTATAGTTAAAAATTAATAATAATGAATCAGTTAATTCAAGATGGATTCAAGAACATGTTATTTTGAAAAAGATTGTGTCTTGTTGGTTTTGGAGTTACCCTCTTTCTTCTAATTTCCATGAGCCTTATGTTTTGGATCTATGAGGGATCGTTGTGTGTGAATGTAGAATTCCTTATTTAGGGCCAAGAGACAAGTTTCTTTCTTGTTTCCTACTACTTGTGATGTGGTGTGAGCTTGGATGGATATTGTGAGATGTGTGGGTAAGGAGGACCAGTGGTTGTGGAAACTTTTTATGCCTATAGTGGTGAGATGCATCAGTCTATGAATGTGTGTGTTAGTGAGTATATCAAGGATGGTTGATTGGTTTGATGCTATATTACCCATTAATGGGAATGATGGATGCATATTTAATATATTTTGTGTTTATTTTCTTTACTTTTACCACTACTTAAGGGAGCGGGTCCTGCTTACCCTCCTTCCAAAAGAGGATAAAATGCATGGGCTAGGACATGTGCTTTCTATTTTTTGCTACTCAAGGGTTTTGGGGTGTACAATATTGTTGTAGGTGGAAAAGACTTGACCGGTAGTTTGTCTACTAATCATATTGATCCCCTTGTGTTTGGTAGCTTAGAATATTTACTTAGAATACCTATAATTATGTAAAAGTGATAATTTTGTTAATAAGAGATTGAATAATGATTTTGAACCCATGAGGTTGGAGCTTACTGGGATGCCATCCTAATGTTGTGCTTTTGAGGGACTATGGACTCAGTTTGGTTATGCCTAGAGGGCATAGAACTTTTATGTGATGATAATGAAATGTGAAGTGAAATTAAAATGGTTCAATAATTGTTAAATAATTAATTAACATAAATTGAAATTGGTAAAAAGGTAATGAGGTAGTTTGATCAGGCTCCTTAAATGGTAGTGTGCTTATAGGATACCTAGTCGTAGTAGTGGAAGCTGCGAGTTTGACAGATGTTATATGCATTTGAGTCTAAAACTAGGTTATTCCCCTTGTGTGTTGTGAACTATATGATATCATGCACATTTTTCTTTCTATATGATACCCCACCCTTTAGGTTAGGTTAAATAACACCCCGGGGATTTTGAGCCCTGGGGGTGTTTTCCCCAACATCCCGATGGGAGGATGGATGGATAACTTCTCCCTTTGGCCCCACTCTCTTCTCCCGGTAGTTACTTGTGTTGGTTTTCACATTGTTTAATTTTTCCCATATATGTGTATAGAGGGATGTAATGGATTTTTGTTATTTCACACCGATATATTATGGATATATTTTTCTACGGACTACTATAGGTAATATGTGTATAGGATGTGACAGATTGAGGATCCTTACTTGGTGTATGGGTTGTAAGGGCTTGAGACATAATACCAAATGTATGATACACATTATACGGGATGTGTTGGCTCTTGGAAACTACTTTTTTACTTCTATTAGTGTTGATGGTGTGGTGCTTCTCCCAGTTATCTGCGGGAAAGCATTGTGTTACACGAGGTGCATATTGTGGTGTTCACCTAGGTTCCTTCAGGCCAACCTTTTTAGAGAGAGATGGATTAGGATGTCAGAAGTTGTAGAAAAGAGGAAAAGTAGTGGGGAAGTTATAGTAGGGTTCCCTTGATATTCTTTATTATATTATATACTCTTGTATGTGATACTTGGTGAGAGTATCCATGGTGAGGTTGGGAACCTATAGTAATGTTTAAGTGATGGGTTAGTTCCACCTGTTGATCACTATTATTTAGCATGCTTTAATTACTTTTTGAACAAGAGTATTTAGGGAGGATCCTAATGAGTATACTATTATAAGCACTCTATGTTATATAAACTATTTTTAGGTCACTTGGAGTAGGTTGGAGATCAATCTGGTTACTACTATCTTGCTGGTTTTGTAGCAGTTGTTCGGGCTTCGTGGTCACTTTCGTTTTACATTCTTTTGGTACTTGCTGTTTTCCCTTTCAGTTGTAGTAGTCATTGCCTGAAATTAAATATTTTTATTTGGGTTTCTTTTTATATTTCAATCTGATATGGATTTGGTTGGTGTCTATATTATCTCTCTCTTTCGCATGTGTTATCTTTGAGGTTAATACTTCCCATATGTGTGTTTGTAATACCCTCGGTGCTAGTTTCCAACATGAGGCCTACTAGAGGCTGCACTCAGGGGTTCATTATCAATCATATCACATTTAAGGCCTATGAGGGGTTCAATTATGGGGAGGGGGTCATGAAAGATTGGTATAAGAGTTCTAGTTGAGGGATATGATGAAGTTAGGAGTTAGGCATTGGTGAAGTCGCGTGGGTTGGTGGGGAAACATTGTCAGCCAAGATTAGAAAGCACTGTAAACACTAGATAATGGATGAGACAAAGGTATTTAGGGCCCCCCTATGATCTGTGGCATGGAACGTTCAGTTTATATTGGCTACTAAAAAATATGATATTTGTTGTAGGGTAGACACTCATGAAAGGATCATGCATCATTCTTCTTTATGCCTGTGACTGAATGTGTAGACCTTGGGATAGGTTGACCAAAAATAAATAAAAGAAATTAATTATTTAATGTTAAATTATTCCATATTCTAGGTTTAGGATCTCTAATAGTTTGTTCTTTTGTAGGTATGTCTCCAAGTTGATGTACTTGTCAGGTTCTGACTGAAGATCTTCAGTAGGTCATTTCAACATATCACCGCAGAGTAGAGGTTTATGATAATGACACTTGTAGGAAGATACTCCAAGGGTTTTAACATTAGAGTCTATATATGTATGAGGGATCCATTTCATATGTAATCATAGAAGGCTGTTTGGAGGAGGTTGATATATCATACAGTTCAATCCATGCCTTGAAGGAGCACTGAGGTGGACCTCCTGGGGGTGGTGGTGGTAAAAGGTCAATACGCCGACCACCTCCAGCTGCTCTCCAAGCTCCCCTACCACATCCGCCGCCCCACAGTTCTGTCTGCTCCACAAGTTTCTTCAGCCTCGGTTGTCCATCCACTGCTCCCGTGTTAGTAGTACGGTGGGTCGGACAATCTTGAGGGAGATGTCCCCTGCCATCACATGAGTAGCATCGCCTCTCTTGAGGCTGGCTGGATGCACCCTACGAACACTGTATGGATGATCTCCTATCCTGGGATCTCCTCTGAAAACGTCTCCCATGCCTGGGTCCCAGACGTCGGTTCCCTACTGCAGAGGTCTCAACTGCAGCTCACCAACTACTGACATCTGCCGGTTGTCTCTGCTCTGCCAAGAAGCTCTCGACCACCAGAGCCCAGTCGAGCACTCCAGCATAAGTAGGAATTCTCATAGGGATGATGCTAGCTCGGATATCTCTGTGTAAGCCCTACTCAAAATTCTGAGCTTTGAAGTACTGATCTCTGACCATATCCATCGATTACCGCGAGAGTTCGGTAAACCTCAATGAATAGTAATCCACAGTCCTGGTTCCCTGCTGGAGATGAAAAAGCTCTTGTATGTGTACCACTCTCAGGGTAACTGGTGAAAAATCCTCTCTGAAAAGACGCTCAAACTCCGACCATGCAAGTGTCTCCTTGTCATGGGTCTAGATAACCAAACTCCACCATCGTCCTGCCGAGCCCTACAGAAGGCTCACTACCAGGATCACCATTTGGTCTGCTGGTGTCCTGACCAAACGGAAGACTCTGTCCACTACCTCAAGCTAGTCCTCTACTTCCTGAGGGTCAGGCTCACCATGACACCTGAGGGGTGTCTGTCTCTGAAACTCATGGAGTGAGCTCAGCCTGCGCTCCTCTTATACTGGTACAGCAGGCACTAAACACTATTCCATAGGTGGCGGGATAACTGGCACACCACCTGGTGGTAAAACTGGGGGATCTGGTCCCTGTATCGAGGCTTCATCACTGAGGGGTGATCCTCGTGATCGAGTTACAGGATCCTAGCGGGTGCGCATCACGGAGGAATCTTGTTGAAGAAACAAGATGTATCTCAGTCAGTGAGTATATCTATAGAGCTGACTCAAGAAGGACATCAAAACCACAACCCATTCCTATATGATTCACGTACCATTATTTTTCCCCTACAACTAGTGTTCTCATGTTCCGATTCAAAAAAAAAGTTATTAGTGCCCTGGTGTATGGATATGTCAGCCGCCCGCACCAACACTAGGGTCCCTGGCCTAAAAGCCGAACTCGAAACACTTAACATGGTTTCCCCAAAACAACTCACAGACTCTCGGTCCTATGGTAGAATCGTCCACCTCTGATACCACTCTGTCACGACCCATCCTAGTAGGGCCTAAGCCGCAACTCCCCAAGCCCGCCTCCAATAGGCCAGGGGATGGTGACTAACATCGAGTAGGCATGGTACTAACATGGGAGGCATTGCCGAGAAACCTATACACATGCACGCACATCTCCAAGCCCACAAAGCTGAAAAGTAAAAACTAATAAAGGAAAGATGCATGCATACACTAAAACCCGACCACAGAGTACGACAGGAAAGTAATGTACAAGAAAGTAAAACCCTAGGCCAAAAGTACAAGCCCACCTAAAGAAAGTCTGTAACAAAGTCCATCTTGTAAAGAAAGGTGTTGGGACTGCAGTCGGTAGCCATAGGTATACACATCGGCCTGTCTGATCTCACTGAGGGTCGTCCGCTCCTGGTCCACCTAGAATCTTGTCAAAGGCTCGCTCGTCTGCACAAGACACGACACGTGCGGGAAAAGCCCGTGCATGGGTGAGTATAACAATACCCAGTAGGACACCCCGAAACCACAAAGAAAATACAACAAGGGAAATACCACAAAAGAAAGGTACAGTCATCTCTACATAGTATATGTCTACCGAACATATAACAAGAATATCTAGATATACTCATGCACTATCGACTATCGCGAATACCACCACTAGGATCCAGCTCGAAGATTCCACTAAGCATACAACCGGGAGAACACACTCCTAGGTCTGAAGAGAGAGATACAAAGTACTCGTTCCAGGAGAACAAACTCCACAAGTACCTTGAGAACATGATGCTCAGATGAGGATCACAACCAAGTCATGGGGTGATTCCGACAACTCAGTCTGAGCTAATCCGCTATGCAGAGGATCAGCGACCAGTTAAAGTTGGTCACGTCGATACCAAGAACTCTATATAGGGTTCCAGGAATGAATAGAGGATTCGGCTCTAAGCCTCACAGAGGGGATTCCAAAAACTCTATTCAAGAAGTTTTTCTGAAGGGATCATGCTTCCGTATAAGGGAAATGATACCCGAACCTTCAGGGAAAAGACCAAGGGTACGAACCCTAATGAAACTAGTCCAAGTCATAGAAGACAAGTGGCTCAAGTCATTTAAGACAGGTTACATGGCATGTAGTATGGTTACACGTCGTGTTCCCTGACCCCGGGTACTGCCCGTGTAACCGGCCCGTGTCATTAGGCTTGTCGGATAGAAATCAACTACAAGGCATGTAGAAGAATCACACGCCGTGTCCGAGCACCTAGCCTCACTCCATGTATGTTGTCCATGTGCCCGTACACGGTCTCTGCCTGTGACCGTGTCCGTGTCGCCTGCCCGTGTACCAGTACACATGGTATCCCGTGTATCTGGCCGGGGAGGGGTATACACGGCGTGTCTTTGGCGTGTACCCTTCCTGTGTCCGTGTACACCCAAAGTACACGCTGGGTAATTCTGCTGATGAACACACACTGTGTAACCCATACTACACGATGTGTAGTCGAGAAATTCTCCACGCGCCTCGGCCAAAACTCTGGTTCTTGATCCAACCATCCGATCATGATGAAACTCCGGATTTGGGGTCATCCAACCCCTACGAAACAGATTTTGTCGGTTTCAGGCTTCCGATCAGCTCGACAAATGACATATTATCTTCCGATGTAAAAATGCTCGAAGAGGGATTTCTCCTGAATCGCTTAGATCTGTCCAATATCATCACAATCACAGCTCCATTGGTTCGTTCCGATGTCAGATCTATAATCTCGGATCGTTACGCTGTATATCAGAGGCATAATCGATCGTTTTTCTTTATCCCGTGAAGAACGAAGAACGCGCGCAAAGAACGCGAAGAATGAATCACAAAATTCGAACAAGAGGGATGAACCTCAATCGTTGTTCGTGATGATCTGGGTTCATCGCCATTAGATCAAAACCAAAACAACCTCAAAATAAAATCCTCAAAATCCCCGCAAAAAACCCATCCTGAAAGAATGATCGATCCACGGGCTAATCTGTTCAAGGATTAGTCCGCGTTCATCGTGGAAATCAAAAATGGGGAAGAAATCACAATTTAAACATCCTACCAGGATTATGCGGCGTTCGTTGCCGATGATCCGGTCGTTATGTCATCGTCACCGGTGAAGTTCGTCAAGAACATCATTTCCGCATTGGGAGCCTTCCTCCAGAGCCTCCAAAGAGATTCAGGGTTTTGAGAAAAGTAACCCTGATCCCCTGCGAAATCTATTTTAAAAAGGGCAAGACATATTTCACTGCAAAAAATATTTAAATAAAATATTTTTTTACGGTTCTGTCCAAAAACTAGATTTCACCACGGACCTGCGCTGGCCGAAGTTAGGCATCACCTAAGGTAAAATCGATGTTCCAAATGCAACGGTGCCCTCGTATTTCTAATCTGAGCACCCGTTTGAGAGTTATACCACTTTTTCCGGAAAACCGCACGTGCGGGTTATTTAATTGTTAAATTAAATTCAAACATTTATTCCGGGCTCACCGGGCCTCAGAACTACACGTTGTCTCAGAACCTGGTCTCGAATAAATTCCCATATACTACTAAAATTATACATGGATAAATCTGGGACATTTTATGAATATCAACCTTGGGTACAAATATCATATGATTTATGTTCAAGGGTATGTCATCCCAAAATTATGTTTAATTATTTCAATGAATGTAATGTCCTGGAACCTAATACCCTTAATTTGGTGGTATCATTATTGCATTTACAATAGATACAATCAATTGCATCCCAAATTATTGTATAGTTTAGTAATATTGGAAAATTAGATACATACATGAATTTCAAATTAGATTTGAAAACATAAAATAAATCATAGTATTTTATTCAATAAAACCATTATTTCCTCAAGAATAACCACATATATCAATCATAATGAACTTATTAGAATTATATTTAAAAGAAACATAATAAATTGGAGAGTTTATATTATTGGTAAGGGAATGCATATAACTAAATCTAAATAATACATGAATAATGTGGGAGGAAATAAATAATAATCAAATAATTCTATATAAATAATCTGACGATCTCAAAACATGAACATGGATGTCATAATTATCAAAATAATCACATGGTAGTGAATAAAAAATTACATAATTATGGAATTCATAATTTCAGACATCTAAAACATAGCTCTGAGGCTTCATTCTGAGAAATATTAATTATACCATCAAGGGCTTGTTCAAATATATCTTATATAAATGGGTAAGTACTTGACCAAAATCCCATGATGGTTTTTCTCATAAGACCTACCAATGTGTCAAGGGATAATGTAATTCCAAACCCCACCTATCACTTAATATGTCCAATGCATTTTACATTTGATCAAAATCAGAACTTAATACACATGACTTAAAAATAAAAAACCATATACGGAATATCAATACTTCCCCAGGTAAAATTTTTCATAAATAAAGTAGAGAAAAAATAATGATGGAATCAATACCTCATAAACCCATTTAATAAAATTTATAATATAGGTTTTATGTCATGGATGAATTTAAATACCATAAAAATATCCCAAATAACATTCTTATGGAAAAAGAAAATTACAATTTTTGAAATCACATTTAAAAAATACTTCAAAGAATATTAGGAAAAAAATTATATTTAAAAATAACCATATAACATAATAATTCATTATTCATAATATTTATTGGTCTTCATGGTGGTAAATTATTTTATGCTGAGTAAGGTAATAAAACATTACCTAAACTCTCTTTTATGAATATTTAAAAAGTACCTCGTTTGGAAAATGAACAAAGCTTCCTTTAGAAACATTTTTAAAAAAATTTATACATGGGTAAAATTAATTTAAAAAACAAATTTTAGATTAATAAAAATATTTTTTTACAAAAAATTTAGATATCATGGGTATGGAAGAGAAATATTTTCATTTGTGAAAAAAGGCCAGTTTTCCTTAAAAAAATTATTTTGGTACCTCAACTACATAAACAGAGGAATATGAAATAAAAACATGTAATTTATATAAATAACCCTAATTGAAGAAAAATAATATTTTTTATGATGAAAATATCAAATAATTATCCCAAAAGATACTAAATAATAATAAATCCTGAATAATGATGATATTGTAAATGAAACCATTACATTAGGTTTTACTTCCTTCATATGTGTCTGAGCCTTATTTATTATCAATGTAAATGTATTATACATATATTAAAAATAAATACTCATATATATCATACCATATATTGTTTACAAGAATTAGTTTATCATCCTTTTATTAAGAATTATATTTTTAAAATCATTCTTTTTAGGTAAAAACTACTTCATTTATTATGTCGTTATTGGTTTAGTAGTTTTAGTCCTTGTACATTTATTCATGGATCCATAAAATATATACTGTTAATAATGATATAAAACTCATATATAATAATTATATATGAATTTATATTAATATATAAATGATATAAATAGTTAAATGAATTATATTGTTGATGGAGACGGTAAGCCTTACATACGTATGAACATTGTTTTAACATTTTAAGGGATATAAAGAAACAGTGGTAAAAAATAATTCAACTTAATATAATAATTTTTGTATCATATAAATCATATATTAACATAATATCCATCATGATAACCATCTATAAATTATGGTGATGAAAAATAATTTTTTTCCCTGTTTGAGAAAATAAGCCATACATACGCATGAGTGATACATTCACTTCCCATTTGAAGGGAAATAAGGTATAAAACAGTGTTATCATAATCATAATAACATTTTAGTATATTTTTTATAATAAATATATTTTTTTATAAAAAATATCATTGACTTATAAGATTTATAAGAAGAAATAAAATTGAAAATTACAAGTTAATTGTTATACCTCTTCAATGAGAAACCATATTTTCATTACAATTAAACATTTGATATGGGGGTCTTTTGGAAAGAAAAAAAGATCTATTATATGGTTAAAGATTATTAGAAGTTATTATAGTAGTTCTTGGCTGAGAAAGAATACTCTTTATGTGTGTATAATGTTAGGGGTTATCATCATGTGAGGACCCCACATGTCTAATTAAATTAAATAATGAAAAAATAGTTATATTGATGGGAGTTTCATATCATTGAGAGGTGGATGTTTTTTGTGCTGTGTGTATCTCTACCTACTAGTCATTGTGGGGGTAGGGTTTTCAGTGGCGATTTTCAGATTTGCAACTGGTGAAATTCTTCTGGTCTGATTCACTATCATCTATATTGTTCTTTAATATGATCCTGGATTTTTGTATGGAATATGATTTAGTCAAAGACCATATACTCTTCATAGTCAAATATATATGGATTTCTATATTATCATGCATTCATTATTTAATACTACATTTATACTTTATCTTATTTCTTCCATTGACCCTTTATTTTATCATAGTATTATTTATTATATCTCACTCAACTTTGGGAGTATATGTTGTTTAATCTTGATTATTAGTGGATTCTTTACATTGTACTAGGTCCCATGGGTTTTACCATTTTGGGTTTTCCGCATTAATAATTTTCTATGTCGTCAATTATTTTTTTGGAAATTGTTTTGTCACTATGCATCCGGTTTATTTTTTTCAGTCTTTCTTGAAGGGAATGAAAATTTTTTTCAACAACATGTTCAATTTTTTGACACTTTAACATTTATTGCGTTCTTTCTTACCCAACAACTAGTAGCAATGGAGTGGTTTTTTATGATGAATTATGTGATCTAATTACCATCAGATTATTTTATTGAATGTTAGAAACTATCTTATGCGGTTATTAAAATGAAGGTTGTTATTTTTTCAGGAGAATACCTATGCAAGTATTCAGTACCCAGAAGCTGAAAAAAAATATATCTGATGAATAATAGGATTTTGAGAATGAGATGGTTTGTGGATACACTCATCGGTGCGTATAAGACAACATTATGATCTATATTTTCAATATCAATCACTCTAAAACACTATGGCATAATCTTGATGATAATTATTCTTTCTAGAGAGGAAAAAAATAAATTCATTCTCCTCAAATACAGGAATAAATTGAATAATAAAGAAATGGAATATATTTATGACTATGTCAGTGATTTTTAGGGATATTTTTAACTATATTTTCTATCGGTATTAATTTGAAGATAAATTTCAAGATATTTGGTTTCATAATACATTACCTGATTCCTGATAGAATTTTAATTTCACTCAAACTAGTTCTAAATCTAATAGTTTTTTGACATTTATTTTTTTCATTTCTACTTATTTGAATGATGAATTGTGGAGACATAATTCTGATAAATATTCTTCTTATATTTTGGTCATATAGAATTTGGGAGAAGTCTTGAAATTAATCGGGGAAAGAACAATCTATGAAAGGGAAAAGGATGAAGGACATCTAGTTTGAAGCAGAGATTGTTTGAATTTAGTCATTATGGAAAGAAATTTCATACTAATAAATTTTTCTATCAATTGAATTGGGAAAAGGAATGAAGTAAAATCATTAGAAAAATAATGGTGATGGATATTGTCATGTCTTGACTACTACAAGGGTTTATCATTCTATTGATTATGACTCCATATGTATTTATTATAAATATTCATACTTGGTTGTTAATAGTGGTCCCTATTTTCACTTGGCATCGATTAATGACTTATTTATATCATATATCCTATGTAATTTATGGAAATTTAAAATGATTAATTATGGTCATTATGATATTGTAAGTATCAAGACAATTTTTTTAGTCACTCACATAGTAAGTACACTGATTTTGGAAAAAAAATTGACATGCTCCTTAGGTCTGTCACTATATTATTTCTACTAGTTCTCTTGAAGATGAAATTCTTATCAAAAGTTTTGGTGATTGATGATTGAATCTTCCCATGGTCTCTTTGATAGTGTCTTAAGGAAATAGGCAGATAGGTTTTTATAGGACTAGAGAATATATTTCTTATTGTACTTTTAACATTGTATAGTTTATTTTTGTATACATGTTATGGAATAAGAGGCTCATCCACATTATGTAATAAGAGGCTCATCCACATTATGGAAATAATTCATGTAGCTTATTATAGATGGGGGAACCATTGGGTGTTTCTAAAATAAAAAACTAAAACCTGACATGAAACCTTCCAACTATGAAGACACAGTCACATATGGGAAAGGATCATTTCATCATCAAACATGTGTCAAAATAGATTTTTCTAAGAAACAGGAGCACACCATATTCTTATATGAATAGATAGAGTAATCCTCTTGATGTTTTTTAGGAAGAAATAATGGTATTTTATACCCAGGTTATCCTAGTAGATCACGATCTTTTTGTATTGTTTTTGTAACCATATTTTTATACATTGTTATCATATGATGAGACTAATTATATAGTGCGATATATCACAACATAACTTGTTTTTTGAGTCAATCAATTTCTGATTATTATTATCCTCGAATCTAGAGGTACATGGGTAGAGTCATTAGAATGGTTCGTGATTTTCTACTTTTCATTGTGGTAGAAAGGGTCATTGGTGAGATGGTATTCATGTTATTACTGGATTGAGGAGGTTAATGTAGTTTCTTTATGACCTATTTACTATATTTTATGAATAAATAACAATAATATGACCAAAGAATCCAATTTTATGTATACAAACATTAGATTTTTCATAGGTTCATGTGTAAATCCTAGATGATATTTTAGAAACTATTAGAAAAATGGATTGATTTTATCAATATTCTTTAAACTTACTGATATTGATACACATGATTTTTTAAGATATGAAATAAATTAAAAATATATTTCATGGATTGTACTACCCAGAATATTTTTTGGGTTTAGTATAGAATGTTTTATAGACATTCCATGGAATAGGTATTGGTGTGAATAGATTTTCCTCATGTGCCCATCATTAGGGTCTCTCATTGACAGTACAGAGTGTAATAATATCACTAAAGGTTAACTGTGTTATGATTGAAATTTTGTTTTAACATGTTGTGACATTGGAAGATTTTTAATACATAAGTAGACTATAAAGAGGAATTTTATAGTAACATTGGATTCTCAAACATGGATATCACATTTTATTTATAGGAATATTGATTATATTTCACAAACACACACATGAGACCTTTAATACTTTAGTACCATTGGAAAGTTGGATCACAATCCTCTAATCTAGTGAAATATCTTTAATGTTTCTCACAATGATCTTCCCATTTATTACTTTTTATATTCATACCCTACATAAAACCTTTCATCATATCTTGGGGGAAGGAAACATATGAAATTATGATATCAGATTCACATTAAGGGTAAACATAAGAGATATAAACCATTGATCATATGAATGAATAAGATAAGAATAAGGGTATATGATAATGATAATAACATATTATGTGCATACCCAACCTTTCATAGATCATAAACATTATTCATCGAATAAATATTTGGAATAGATGATACATGAATCATAATGGAATCAATGAATCTGATCCATGAGATCATAAAAATGGAATAAAACATTGATTTTTGGCATAAACATCAGGTTATAGAAATTTTAATATGTATAAATAGAAATATGTTCACTAATTAAGTACGAACATGAAATTAAGCCCTCATATAAACTAATGTACATGTTATCAGGTTCACACATAACATTATGGATTTGTAATACAGTTCTATGCATAACTTTGTGAACATGTAATCAGTTTTACACATGAAATTTTCAACGTCTAGTCTGGTTCACATATAAAATTATGGACATCAAATAAAGGTAAATTCAAAGAATTATATTTTCCAATGTTCCCTACCAAGACCATCGTTTCCCAAAATTTTCCTTACTGAACTATGTTCAGTCTCTATTCTAGTCATGTCTATCTTATGAGATAAAATTCATTACCCAATGCATTAGAGGGAGATATAGATCACACTTTTATTATGATATAACATAACCACCATACTTGGTTATAATGTAACCCCCATGGTCAGTTATAACGTAACCACCATCACGTAATATAAATCATACATATGTGATCCACAATATCATTAAATTGTTATCATATCATAATCTATGAAATTAAATGGATTCAAAAAACATTTCATCATAACATAACCTATAAAAAATAAATAGGTTTCATAATCATTTCATCATTTCATCACTGAATAGACCGTGCAAAAAAAGTGGATTTCATTATAATTTTATCATGGTATAACCCGTGGAAGATTAATAGGCTTCATTAACATATTGTCATCATAATCATTAACCATGAAAAAAGCATAAGAAAGGTATCTGTGGATCATAAACATAGTAAAAAATAGGTAACAGCAACAAATTTCATGTTATAAGGAAAATGATTTCACAATATCATTTAAAACATTTCTTAATTTAAATATCCTTTCCACTTAGAAAATAATTTTTTAAAAGATAAATCACTTTTAAAAATCATTTTCTTTTTAAATCATTTACGGATTATCTATAAATTTCGCCAATATTAAGGAAAAATATTAACTAAAAATAAATTTGAAAACCTATCACTGATTCTTGAAATCATTGAGTAGTCATGATAGTAAAAAATATTATACATGTCGTACATGTTAATAATAAATATATTTTTCACATATTTAGTAAAATCGAAACCCTAATTGTTTTTTAAATCGAAATGAATATTTTTTAAAAATATTTTATAAAAAATTTTAAAATGGATAAAAGATTATTTAATTAATTATTTTAATGAAATATTAAAAACATTCATGATTTTTTTTAGAAAATATGGTTTTGGCACAAAAAGGTGTTTCGACCGAGAAGTTGATTTTTCTAAAAAATTATTTTTTAGCTCTAAAGAACATAATGTGATGAAAAATTAAGGGAGAATATGTATTCTAATGAAAAAACTAGAGAATAAAAAAATTCATGGGTTTCCAGGGAGATATAACAATTTATTTTATCATTGGAATCATATTCATAAACAATCCTGATAAACCGGAAGATTTTAACATAAAACTCCTACCACTTTGGTAACAATAAAATAAAATACCCATTAAAGAATAACATTAAATGAAACATAAAATATCATTAGGATAATTAATATCATGATATTAAAATTAAATGTGGATATATATGCACCTCATAAAAGAATATTGGTTCATAACATATCATATGTCCCAAAGAAGGGAAATTGAGACAAAAATCTCTTACTGATTTCTTATTTAAACGATAAAACAAATGAAAGTTAGATCCCAAAATAGATTTCTGTATAAGAATCATAATATCAATTATTTGGTAGTATATACACAACATAAAATTAATAGGTGGTAAATATGGAATGTGTCTCGTTGAAGTAAAAAAGTGTGACGGTAATCCTTTACCTTATGTCTTGACTTATGTTATACTCATTTAAACCTCCTATATAGTAAATATAATTTTATTATACATATATTAAAGAAATATATTCAAAAATATCATACCCTATATTATTTAATTATGACCTTTTTTACCTTTTTATTTTCAATTTCACATTAAATTTACGTTTTGGGTAATAAGCCCTTTTTTGTATACATTTAGATTTGACATATTTTTTGTCCTATTAATTTGGTCATGGTTTCATAAAATCTATAATGAAAGAAATAATATTAAAATTATATATATTCACTATATATATATTTATAGTAATCCATAAAATTTAGTGATTGGAAATAGAATACATCGTTCATGGATATGGTAGGTCATATGTATGCATGAACATTGTATTCATAAGAAAGGGTTTGATAGTGTATAACCCAATCACATATCCACACATTGATTACAAAACCATGGAAAAAAATTAAATTTGTAAAATATAGAAACAAATAATATTTATTAGATATAAAGTTATATTATAGGATTAAAAACAATTAAATAAGAAGTAGAGGAAGAAGATGGGTGCTTTTTTCGAAGAGAATGTTGGAATAATCCATCCTTCTTAAAAATAGTTAAGGAGGTGTAACAAAAAAAACTCTTTTCTTTAAATAATATATTTAGGCTTCGGCCCCAACATTTAAAAACATGTTTTACCTCCCCTAAATGTGATAAAATCAACTAAATAGAGTTTTTAAGGGATAGAGTCTGAAATTTAAACAAAGGTATGTGAAATTATTCTTTTAAAATTTTATCCCAGTCAAGACGCCTTTTCAACTGAGCTACCATGTGATCTAGTCATCCTTATAGTTGACCAAACATGAAAAAATCCAAATATTTTCCTTTTGGAAAATATTCATCCACCCATATGAAAGATTAAAACTTTATATCTCAAGAATTGTGGTGAGGACCAATATATCAAATCCATTCCAACAATGCATTAATAACTATTTTATTCCCATTAAAGTGAGATACAACTATCATGGGATGGTCATAGAGGGGATACAAAATTAGGAAAAATGGGTGTTTTATTTTCCTTTTCAAAATGAATTTTTTGAATAATATTTCATATTTTTTAATTTTATACAGTGTAAATATAATAAAATGAACACTATACATTTTTATAGTGGTTTGGATCTAAATGATCATAGTCTTCTCTTCACCCCACACTTGAATAGAGAATAATTTCTCCTAGTATAACCAATATAGTGGATAGTTACAATTAATTTTTTACATATAGAGTCACAACTGAATTACAAATACTTTTCCCCCTTGATGATCAAACCTAACCCAATCCTGGCATTTTCTACCTGGAGGTACAACCCGAACAGTCTTCCTTTTCTAACATTGTGGCACAACTCATTTCCAAATTTTTTGGGTGTTACAAGCCATAATAATACCTTTTAATGGGTAGTATAACTCATTAAAATTACACACAACAAAATAAATTAGATGAAGTGAAACCACAAAACCAGATGAATGTTTCATGATCTAATAGTTACGGCAGAATGAAACTCCCTAAAAAAGGATCAAATGTTTTTTTGTTCTACTAGGATAAGTAAATTATCACTAAAGAATACATAACCTGTATAGTTTAAGATTATTTTCAAACTCCTATATCATTATTCAGTAGTTCTATCAACTCTATGAATAGAGAGTTCTATTTTTTTCACATGAACTTCAAATTTTTAAATCCATTTCATCCTTCTATTTATAAAAAACTAATTTAGAATGGTCCATGCTTTTTTCCATGATAATACACCACCAATAAAAATTTAATAATTAATAAATTATATATATGTGAGTCTTCCTTGATATCCTGAAAAAAATTAACATCTTTTAATGTGGTACTTATTATAATGTTAAATAAATTAGTAAATAAGAATAATTAATATCCTAAGAAAACTCCGCAAAAATATTGACTATTGACTATTCATATTTCATCTAATTTTAATTTATTTATATCACATTCCATATTTTTCACCATGAATATAAATATATGTAAATCTCATAAATATATTATTTAATTTATCATAAAACAAATTAAAATATTTTAACATGGATTATAAATATATAATAAATAATTTAAAAAAATAAAAAAACTAATTATATTCATAATAAAAGTTTAGTAATTCAAAATAATAAATGAAATTAAAAAAAGTATATTTCAATGTTTATATCATTCTAAAGAAGCATAGGGAAAAATCACAAACATTACAAAAAATGCACATGCTTTATAAGGGTAACTGATTTTACCCTTACATAATATACTAACAATATGTGAATACTAGAAAACATAGTATACCTTTACATGATACTTATATTACTCTTACATTGGTTTTGAAAAAGTTTTGGTACCCATAAGTAAGTAATAGAAGAAAAATTAATAACCATATACATGTGTAATTCTACCCTTACATGGGTTTTTGAAACACTCTAGGACCCTTACCAAATTATGTTTCACCCTTATACGTGTAATAAAATTTACTTGTTACCCTTACATAATGTTCATGTTAACCTTATGAAGGATAAAGAGAACCCTTTTTACAAAACATTTTCATTTACATAAGATACAGATAACCCTTATGAAAAATAGTTACCTTTATATGAGTAGAGAGTAACATTATATAAAATAGTTAACTTTACATTATATGGAGAGTATCATTATGTTGTTTCAGTTTCCCTTACGCAATAATTGAAGTTTTCTAGTTACCTTTACATAAGTAATAATAACCCTTATATAAAAATACATTCACAAAATTATACCTTTATGATAGAATTAGAATTCAATGTTTTCATTTAGATAACCAATTTTAAGTGACACATACATTTATGCAATTGATTTAAACTAAATAACCCTTTACAGATCTCATAAAAACATTTATTAACCCTTACACAACTCATAAAAAGTAAAACATACCCTTGAAGCTCATGGTTACCCTTAAATAACATATATAAACTTGATATTACCATTATGAAAGTCCACAAAAGTCAATTCTACCAATGTGGAACACGTTATTATCTAATATTACCTTTAAAAAATTGTTAAAATAAAACATACCCTTATGTAACATATATCAACATACTGTTACCTTGATGCATCCCTGTAAAACCATATATAAATTATATTTAAAGGTATAAATGACAGTTTTTACCATAGGACTCAATATAAAATCAGTAAAAATGTTTGTAAAATTAAAAAATGAAATCTAAATATATTTTAAGTAAAGGGTATTTAGATATACCCAATGTTAACAATCCTAAAAATAACCATTAGTAATGACATCAAATTATATTTACTCATTAATATGATATTTTTTTATTTTTTGAAACATAATTAAACAAATTTTATCAAAGGATTCCCTTTAAAATTATCACACTTCATGATAATTTCAAAACATATTATAATTTAAAAAACTCCCCTACCCATTTTGAATTTTTCAAAAAGATAATATAGAAATATGAAAATTACCTCTTTGAAATAATAATGTTTCTCCATATATTTATTTTAAAAGGTTTTAAACACGTATTTTATTTCTTAAAAAATATAATAAGTTCATACATAATACCTAAAATCTTTCTTAAACAATCAAATTTAAAAACATATATAAATGAGAGACCATAAGACCTACCAACATTATACAGTGAGAAGAATATTTAAAAATAATTTTCGAAATGAAATATGAAAACCATCATAAACTATCCTTCGGTGAAAATTAATATTAAAAATATTAATTTAACCTAATCTAGTACGAATGATAAGAGTTTAAAAAATATTTTAATTTAAAAATATGTAAAAAATTAATCAATTGAAATCTGAAAAACCATTTCTAGTATGTATGGATTTCATGTAATTATGATAATTTCTACATATAAAAAAAGGAAAACTCACTCTAATGTCATTATAGATAAATTTAAATTTAAATATCCACTATACAAAGTTATTAAATGAATATCACAAACATTTTATACTCTAGGGGCTTAGTAAGGATATCATCAAGGTGATTTCCTACAAAGATAAATTCAAGATTTATATTTTCATTATGAACATGATCTTTATGAATATTATATATATTTTTAATATTATTAGTCCTATAGTATCATAATAGATTTTTAGATATAGGAATAATAGAATTTTTGTCATTGAAAATAGGAATCTCATCAAAAAATACAAATTACATTATTAATCAAAAATTATTATGCATAAAAATTTAGAAACTGTATATTCATATTCATCAGTTGATATAGATGAATATATTTTTTGAATCCCATGAAACAAAATATTTTCCAAGTACATGAAACATACATGATGTACTTTTTCTATCTAAATTTCATCCACCTAAATCAGAATTATATTATCTTGTCCAATAAATGTTAGTTTTATTAGAGTAAAATAAACCAACATTCAAAGAAAATATAATATACCTAATAATCATCTTAACCTATTTAATTTTACTTTCCTTGGGGTTACATTAAAATATTACTAACATGCAATCTGAAAACATTAATGCAATCTGGAAAGAATCTAAATAATAGAAAAATTCAATCACGCATCTATAAGATTTTATATCAATATATTTCGAAAATATATCTAAATATAATTTTAAAATAGTAATAATGGTAGTATTTTAAATTTTATAAAATTCAAAAAAATCATAACTTACTCTTTACCATACTTTTATTGATTTTAAAAAATACCATCATTTCATTAAAAATATTTGGAAACTAAGAAAAATTTTCAATTCCCTGATCATACTCATATCAAATATAGAAGTCATTAGTTCTACAAATTCATAACAAATATTATCAAAATATGAACCAAAAATAACATAATAAAAATAAATTTTCATAATCAAAATACAATTATAACAATTATTAATAAAGAGTATGGCCAACCTTTTACTTTCTCAGAAAAAGATTCAAAATAAAACTTTTCAACCATTCATACCAAGATCGAGGATTTTGATTCAAAACACATAGCACCATAGATGTCATAAAAACATGGTTATAATGTTTTTCAATTTCCAATTTAGGAATTTATCTAACATATAATTTTATAGATAAATAACCATATATAAAATGAGGTTTCATATCCATTTAAAATTATTTTAATTTATGAAAAGTAGAAAAAGATAATAATATTTCGATTGATTTTAATATTTCATCTGGTGAAAATTATTCTTCAACATCAATAAATTCTCCTTGACAATATAATTGAGTTTCTAATCTATATTTAATTTTAACTATATTTTCAGATTCAAAAAGTTTGTTTCTAAAAATCAATTTTGTACCAATGACATGAGATTCATTTGGTGGAATAACAAATGTCCACACATTATTTCTAGAAAAATAATTTTACTCAACATACATAACCAATATATTAGAATAATTTAAAGATTAATCAATATTATTAATAAAAAAATCAAAAATAAAATAGTGATAACAAAAATTATTCATTATAAACTTTATAGTTTGAACATTTGATTCATCATTTTCAAAAGAATTATCAACTAGATCATCTCTATGGGTTTTTTAATTTTTTTCATGACTAGGTTATAAATGAGAAGAAATATTCTCTCCCTAAATATGTACATATTTATATTGATTTTATTCCACTTAAAAAATTAAAATATCTAAATTTATTCACAAGTTAATAAAATCCAAATATCTTTTATTCGATGACTTTTCATCAATAATTAGTTAGATTGATTCTTCAACAACCACAGTTATTTTATTATATACTCTATTTGAGTTTATATTTTTTGAATTTACTATGAAAATAATTTCAATTGATTTTTCATCCATTTTATCTAAACAATATTCTGTATTATGAATGATAAATTTATAGCCAAAGACTCTAAAATAGCCAATTTAAGGTTTTATCCTATTCCAAAGATCATGGGGTGTCTCCTTTCACAAAGGTCAAAAAATAACTCCATTCCCAATATAATAATATGTGTTCATAGATTTCTCCCAAAAATATTGAGGTAGATTAAACTCATTTAACATTTTCTTATACATCTCTTAAAGTTCTATTTTTCCTCTATACTACACTGTTTTTTTGTGGTGTACTTTTGGATGAATAGTTATGAAACTAAAAATTTTCTTATGAAATATAGATGTATTAAAAATGAAATATTTAACTACCATAATCACATCAAATTTATTTAACTACTTTTACATTATAATTTTTAACTATTTTACAAAATATGATATATAGTGATAGAAATTCATATTTGGGTGTAAAAAAATAAAACCGTTTGTATCTTCGAAAATCATCAATAAAAAAACAAAATATCTTTCCACTAAAACTAGCAGGTTTGATAGGACCAAATAAATTTAAATGAATAGGTTCAAGAGGCCCTATAGTTTCAAATTATTTAATTATCTTGAAATTTTTCATGTTTTTTACCAATCAAGAAAGAATCAAAAATAAAGATGGTGCCCTTTTAGTTTTAGGTGAATACAGAACAATTTGGTTCTTAGAGAGTTTGTATGAAAACCTCAAATTATTATTTCCTAATATGATATTACAAAAGATGTTATCATATTATATATAATTAAAACCTTTAACATTTGGATCATTTAATTTAGTAAAATTAATTGAATAAATATTGTATTTTCTATTTTTATAAAAAACAAAAGAATTGTCCTTAAATATAATGAATTAATCATCTTTAAATTTAATAAACATTCCATAATCACAAATTTTTTAAATTATTATTAAATTATATTTCAATCCATTAATATATAAAACATTATAAATAATTATATAATTATAAATTAAAACCACCTAGATACTTTTTCTCTTTCCTTTATAATTATCACCGAATGTAACATTACCTCTATCACATTTATTGAATGAAGAAAACTTGATATATCACAAGTAATATGTCTTGATAATCTATAATATGTATATAGAACATCATTTTTGATTCCCCAGGTCATATTTTCAATAAAAAATTTATGAAATCTTTAGTTCCCATATATCATTTGGTCGTATGGGATTTTCATACGAACTATTATAACTATGAACTGATTTAAAAAATTTATTTATAGGTAATTTAGATGATTAATTTTTTTTATTTTAAAACATTACTATGTATAATAAATTATAGAAATATCAATGAAACACTCATTATTATAATGACCATTCATATGAAATTAAAAACATTGAGTGGTAGATATATTTCCATTTGTACTCTTAACATAAACATTCTTATGAATTTAAGATTAATTTTTTTCATAACCAACACCATAACTATTTTTGTTCATTTAATTAGAAATATTAATTTTATCAATGTTTTATATACAAAGAAGGTTTTCCCAATTTTACTTTGAACATTCAATTTTCATTCTTGATTTGTTAATTCTCTTTAAAACATTATAAAAATTCCATAATTTATCTTCATATAGTTTTGTTATGAAATAAAAATCTATTTTAAAATTTTCATTTTCATTATTATAATAATTTCATTTTTCTTCATAAAATATGAGATCTTTACAAAATTAATTTATGTCATACTTGATATATTTCATTAGAATTTCATTTTCCTTAAGAACTACTTTATGTAGACTCTTATGATTCTTGTATAAACCGTTAATATTTTAAACAATATGTTCATGTGTATCAGCCTATTTAAGAAATTACTCAATATAAGGTTCTTTGGAAGTAGATCTAGAGGAAGAATAATTAGTGTAACTAAATACTTGATTTGATGAATCCATTTTTCAGAAATTTTCCAAAACTTTTTTGGAGCTCGATTCTTCCGTATCACTTGAATATTTATTGCATCTCTATCTAGATTTATTTTACTTATTTTCATTCTTATATTTCATCCTATTATTTTTTACCTTCTTTAATCTAAGTCAATTAATTTTTATGTTCCCCATTTATTGAGATCATAACAAATTACATCTTCACTATCATTAGAAAAAATTCTTTTCTTATATTCCTTATGATCAAATTTAGTGTAGTCTATTTAAGAACCCCTTGATTTTTTTTTATTCAATATCCACACTTTGTGTCATATGTTCTATCTTTCATATGACTAAATTATAATTCAAAATCATATTATTATGTTGAAACATTTTACTTGAATGAAATTAACTTCTTCTTTAAATTATCTTTTTCAACATGATTATTTTGTTTTAACTCATATTTCAATAATGGTCAAGAATTTCATCAAGTGTATATTTTTTAACATTTATAGTTCCATCTATAGTAACATTTTTAGAATTACACTTATTAAGTAATGATCTAAGAACTCTCTCAACAAGAACCTGATTTTCAAGATTTTATCCAAAAGAACTCAAACCATTTACAATATTTATAAATCTATGAAACATTTGACAAATAGTTTATTCTTCACCAATTTCTAATTCATGATATTAACATCTAACCATGGATAAAATAGTTCTAACATTTTTTTCTACACCATGATGTGTAACTTTCCTAATTTTTCAATTTTCCTGTGTGGTTTTCTATAAAAACACATGACTATATACATTTCAATTTATTTAAAAATATAAAATATTTTTCACCTTATAATTCAAAAAATAATTTTCTATATAATTGAAAACTAATGATTCAGTTTCACTTCTAAGAGCGTCTATGTTTTTCCAGGATTTTATAATTATAAATGTTTTGTTTCTTTAAGAAAAAATTCATTCAATATTTCTAATATCGATAACAATTACCATCAAAATGATTTTCCCTTTGATATATCCATCTATCATTTGAACTAGTTCGTACCATCATAAAATGAACTTATCCCGTTGAAATTTATGTCCATAAATGGTTAGGACAAAAAAACAAATACATTGTGTCTCTATTTAACCTCTAATACCAATTTTTATTCCCCATGGGAACATAGTACAGTAGCCAAGTGGGGATGAATTGGTGTTTTTAAAATTAATTTATTAATTCTATTTCATATTTTTAAATTTAATGAACCATAAATAATAATAAATGGATACTAGATATTTTTATAGTGGTACAGATATAAGCTATCTTGGTCCACTCTTCACCCATCTCTTGAACTACGAGTGATAACACCCACTGTAACCACTATAACGGCATAATAAAATGACATTTCCAAACATAGAGTCACAACCCAATTACAAAACCATTTTCCCCATAGATACTTGTACCCAAACCAATCCTTTATCAACCTATAGGCACAACCTAAACAACCTTCTTTTTTCTTACCAAGAGACAGAACTAAATGTCTGACTTTTGATTCAGAGTCACAATACACAATCATACATTTTAATGGTTATTATAACTCTTAAAAATATATATATATAAAAAAATAGGATGAATAAAAACCACAAAATCTAATGAATACTTTACAATATAAAATTCAATGCAATAAGTAGCACTCTAAAAATAGAGGATCAAAAACAAATTAGCTGGGAACATTAGTTAATCACCAAAGAATGAATTACTTGTAAGTTTAAGAGTATACCTAGCATCATATCGTTTTATTCACTAGATTAATAATATTTAAGGACATAGAGTTTATATTTTTATTGTATATTTCAAATATTAAATCTATTGTATCTTATTTAAAATGAACTACTTTAGATATTTCCATGCATGTGTCCTAGATAATTTTCCATATGTAAATATTTATAAATAAAAATAATATCAATAAGAGCCTTACTCAATATCCTATAAAAATAATATCTTATAATTTGTATCTTATTAGAATAATTAATATAGTTTTAAATAATTATATTTTAAAATTCTATGACAATATCTAACAATATTCAAGACTGACTATTTATATTTTAACCAATTGAAATTTAAATAATTCATTCCCAAAAAATTTCTATGTGGATAATAATATATGTAAATATCATGAAGATCATAGTTAATTTATTATAAAAAAAATATGACTTCATAGGTTCTAAATAATTAATAAATAATTTTAGTATAAATTACACACTGATTATATTCATAACAAACTTATAGTATGTGAAAATATGAAAAAAAATGAAAAAAAATCATATTGAATAGCATAAAACATTATGTAGAAATGGGTGTATATTTTCACTATCCTTATGTGAAACACACAAACTTTGTATGGGTTTCAAATTTTACCCTTACATAGAATTCGAACCATTTGTAAGTATTAGAGAACATTTCTTATCATAACGTGAAAATTAGATTACCCATATGTTGGTTTTGAAAAATGTAGTGCACCATTATGTAATTAATAGAAACTCATTGATACCCTTTTAAAACTATATTGGTACCCTTGCATAGGTTTTATACACATTGGTTCCATTATTCGTGTTTTTTACCCTTACGTGAGTAATTAAATTCACAAGTTACCCTTACACAAGGTTTATATTATAATTATATGAGACATAGGGTTCCCTTACACCAAACAGTTACATTTATACAAGTCTGTGAGTACCCTTATGTAGAAAATTTACCATTACACCCTAAAGATAGCACCATTACATAGGAAAATTTTCTCTACAAGAGATAGAGATTACCCTTACACAGATTACATTACCTTTATGAAACTTTTAAAATTTTTTGGTTACCTTTGCAAAAATGATAACTACCCTTACACAACTATACATTTACAGAATTATAACTTTATAAAAGAATTGAAAATTTAATCCTCTCTTCACATAACAAATATAAAGTGACATATATATTTACAAAAAATAATAAAAACATAATAGACCCTTTATAAAACTCAGAGAAACAAACACTTCCCCTTATGTATCTCAAATAAAGTTACAGTTACCCTTGAAACTCATAGACACCATAATGTAACATATGTAAACTCAATGTAACCTTTCTTCATGTTCATAAGCATCATTTATACCCTTATGAAACTCATTTAAACCTAAGGTTTCTATTATAAAACACTATAAGACAAAAATTACCCTTACTTAAACTATATAATTATAGTGTTAGATTTATGCTTCACCTTAAAAACATTTGTAAATGATATTTAAATGTATAAATGATATGTTTAACCAAGAAACTAAATATGGAACCTTTAAAATGTGTTATATAAAATTAAAACCCAAAATAGAAAGATATTTTGTGTAAAGGATAAAAATATTTATCCAATGTTATGAATACTAAATATAACCCTTAGTAATGATTTGAAAATTATATTTAATAATTAATATAATATTTTTAAATTATCAAAACATAATTAAATAAAATTGATCCAGGGATCCACTTTAATAGCATGGTCAACATAAAAAATATATAAATATTACTATAGAATATTTTTATTTTCTTTCATGTAAAAATTCATACCATTGAAAATGTTATAATAAAAATACTCTAGTGAAATTAAATAGGAAAATGTAAATTTTGATGGAATATTTAAATTCATTCTCAAAAGGAAAATTTCCTTTAAATCTTAAAATAATGGTCAATTTAGGGAAATTATATCACTGATTACAAAAAAATAATCAATAAAAATATGGTTGATAAACTCTCCCACACTAAAAATTTTCACTCTAGGGAAAAAATTGTCTAATTTCTAAATAAAATTTTAGAAAAGGTCATTATTGTGAGAATTTCCCTTTTTTAAAAAATATAATTCGTCATATCTACTTTATGAAAAATAATTTCCATTTTTATCTTCTCTTTATTTAATTTTTTCTAAATAAAAAATCATTCAATGCCCCAATCACAAATTATATCACTTGGAAATTTAAGTTACTCTATACTTAAGATATATTTATTATTAGATTAGTCTCTTATATGGAAAATTATTGTATCACCATATGCATGTAAAAAATATCATTTCTCCACATCACAAGGCAAAAAAACCATTTTTAATCATAATGAGTTTTTCAAGGTGAATTTAGTGCCTATATATTGGTGGGGAAAAGCATTAAAATTTAAAGTCAAAAAATAAGATATTAAATACTTATTTATAATTTTATTTTTATTCATGTAAAAACATATGAATTATACATTTCTCAATTCCACTTTCAATATTTACAATGTACTCCATTTTTTTAATTTAGGTAACGAGTAAAACAATAATGCAATGATTAAATTCATCATATTTCTAAAATATTACATTTTTGGGGATTTTTGATCTTTTGTATAGAATTATATGATAATTGATTCAAATTAATGATATATATATCATTAAAATAAGAACAATATATTAAATCTCATATTTAATTTTTTATTTTTGTTATATTTATTCTTTTTTTCCAATTTTAATTTATTTTTTCATAAAAAATAATTATATGATTGAAGAATAATGAAAAATAACTCATTATCATTTCTCACACTCCACTAACATGTATAGAGATACATACCTCAAACCAATTGTTCATTAATTTCTTTCTAAATAACACATATGATGATCCCTTCCCCCAAACCCAAATTTCAAATATCTATACAAATAATAGTAGTGGTGGTATATAAGTAAAAATAAGAATGTAATGTGTAATAAACCTATAAAGAAATAAATGGATTATTAGGGATAAACGTGGGTAGATTCAATGTTTTATTTCATGTTAAAAATGTAGCAGGAAAAAAATACCTCAATCTAATTGAAAATTTTTTATGGTCCATACATCTTGAAAAGGAAATAAACACAAGCATAGATTCAAACACTAAATATGTGTTTCTTTGAATAAGGTGTGGTTATTAAGATAATATTTCAACATGGTTTGGAATAACTTTCATGGTTGTAATAATTGATTGGTTCAGTTCTTTATAGATTTATATTTTAAAAATGATCAAACTGATAAAGAAGTACAAAATAAAATTAAAAAACAAATCCCACATGAAAAGTAATTTACAAATCTGTTTTTTAATAATCAATACAAATATATATAAATATTCATGTGTGAAAATTTATAATAAATATTAATTAAATATAAATATTTATAAATATATTAAAAATAAAAATAAAAATAATGACTCATAAGTTGGTTGACACCCCACCAAACTTAATTGAAATTAACCATTTGAATTATAGCACAAGAATTGGGTGTTGATCAGAAATTTAATAAGGAAGAGAAATATAAGCTGGTTTATTTTTTTCTATTGGATGGATCTTTGTTCCTAATTTCAATAACCTAAGACCCATAAAATAAAAAAAAATAATATCTAATTAATTATTAATGAAAATAGTAATGGTGAAAAGTATAGATAAAAAAGGATTATCACTAAAGTGGTTCATTTTTTATACTACCTATAACTAGGATATCCTAGTGCATCAACCCTAATTCATAGGAGGATATAATTTTGTTATAAGAAACCAATTCATATTATTTATTCAAATACCTATAAGTTTGTACCGAGATTGAGTGCCCTGAAGAAAATAGAAAAAGGATCCCACCATAATAATAGTAAAATTAAAGAAGTGAGAATTAGATTGACGAAAAGAAAACAAATGATACTCCCTGTTAAAATTAGTGGTTTTATATTTTAGTATATGTGTATATTAACATTCCAGAGGAAGTCATCTCACTATGTTCTCTATGATCTCTATATTTTCTTCAACAACCATTTATTGGGTAATTTCTTCAGTAATATCTAGGGTCGGTTTCAAAATTTATGATTCTTCATAAAAATTATATGAAAAAGTAATTTAATCATTATATATGATATACATTAAAACATTAATAATTTCAATCTTTGTAATCCCCCTAATATCAATCAGCTTTTAAATATATTGAGTCATCCCATAAAACATCACCATATTAAAAATATATCACTATATTTTCCTCAATCTTGAACATGACATCATCCTGATTTTCACTCTTCATGTATAGAATAGGTATTGGTTCTTCATTACAAAATAAAGGGTTCTGAATTGGGTTGGATAAATATATAAAATCAAAATCACAAGAATCCAGTGTTAATCCCACTTCATCACATGCTCAACTTCATGGGATAGTACATTTTATAATTCCTTTAAGAGGATTGCTGGGTAATATAGGTTTTGAGGGTTGTTCAGTTTGTTTTCCACCTCCACCATATCTTCATCAAATGTAGGAGAGATAATCTTGTGTGTGGATTTTCCACCTCTTGATGGAAATATAGAACATTATTAATAATAATTCAAGATCATTGTCTATAGACACTATATTTGGTTACTAAAGGAATCCTTATAGGTCACTAATAATATCCATAAATTCCTCATCTAAATAATTTTATTTCAGCACCACTAAAATAATCCTTGGAACTAGCTTCATAGTTTCACTAATTCTAGGAAATAAGTAAATGATAATTAAATTTTTAATTGATGTATTTTAGAAATATAAATATTTAAAATGTTTTCAATCTTAAAATTAGTAATTTTGGATGGACATCGACACATAAAAATGATAATTTCATGATAATTTCCATGTGTGCTCTGAAAATATTTATGATTTTTACTATGTGAAGTGTAGTGGGTGAGCGTAGTCATTACTCTGGGATAGTCTTAGTGTCGATCAATTTATATTTCAATTAAAATTATTATATTTTAAGTATTTTATATTTTATAAAAATAAAAGGGAATTTATGATTTTTTTAGAGTGACTTCAGAACAAAATAACACAAGGAAATGATTTGTAAACAAATAAACAGAGAAAGAAATAATAACTAAAAACAAAAGAATGATTATTTTAAATCTAATTTACCCATTTATTAATCACTTAATATAATTATTTATTATAAAATTAATTCAAATATAACTCCCTGTTTTTTTTACTCATGAATCAAACTGAAGAAAATGTGAAAAAAAATATTAGAAGAAATGAATTATATGTTTACTTTAAGACTTCCAATAATAGAAACCTCCTTTTATTATGCTTCAAAAATATAAATTATTATAGTGAATGAATATTGAAGTAATAACTCTATTTAAATAAATATGTATCAAGCATAAGGATTCGACTAACATGCTACGAATTGTTCCAATGTTAATATGACTTATTGGTGAATGTGTCTCTCAAAAATATCACAATAAAGTCCTCTCTTGAAAACTGTGATTCATTAATGTAATTTAAACATTAAAAAAATATTTTATTAACAATAATTTTAATAAGTATATGGAGTTCATGTATTCAAAAAATAGCTGAAGTAGAAAATTATTTGATGGTTTTAAAAAAACCACTTTTTGACGGTTGGAATTTTCATTGTTGGTATATTTTTTAGTAGAAAACTATTGACAAGAAATAACAAACTCTCATATCATCTATAGGATTATAGATCCAAGAATAAAAATAAAATGAATAAGTGTGAGAGGATTTTTATTAAGTCTAAATCAATATTACATGCATTACGATAATGAAATATGAATTATATAAAAAAGAGGAGCACATTCTTGGAAGAGATTTTTTCATAGAGAATTCCATATTCCAAGTGGATAATGAAGTGTAATGAAACCAATATCATTGGACACACCATTAAAAATATATAAAAACACTTCCTTGAGAGGTAATAACTCAATTAAAAAAATTTGTTTTCGAAGATAGGTTTGGAAATTTCAATAATTGTACTTGTGGAATTCTGCTTCCAAACTTTAATCCTCTTGAGCCATCTTTTAAATCAGGTTCCTACATAAACCATTTATCCATCTAGAAAATTAAATCATCAAAATTATTATTTTATTTTGAATCCTTTTATCCCATTTTATCCAAAAAAATGAAAACATTATGGCCCAAAGAGTGAGGTATGTTTTAATCAATCAAATCTTGTCTAGATTTTCATCAATGGTCACTTTTTAGACTTCAATATTGAGATACAAAACAAGGTATAAATGAAATATGTAGGAATATTTATATATTATTTAACAATAATTTTTTTTAAATAATGAAATAATATAAAATGTTATTATATAAATAATCAACTGAAGTTAATATAGAAAAAATTAATTTTAGGGAATTTTAAAATTCAATCCCCGGATGAAAAATTAAATTAAATCTTGAAATATATATCATTGTTGGGAAATTATGTCGACTATTATAAAAAATATATTATATAATAACGTGGTTTATCAGTCAATAAATTTCTATTATTTTTATGTAAAAACTCAATTTGGTGAAAAAAAATGGGGATTCAAATTTTCTATAGGAAAATTTATTATATATATAAGGACAAGATGATTCCTAATCTATTATTAAATAGTTTGTATGTATTATAGGTTGAAACAATGGGTTTCTACCATAGATTCAAAATACAATTATGAGAGTGGTATATATAATGAATATTGATAATGATGTATGTGTTTGAAATATTATTCTATTTTCCATATCGAATAAGTATTTTTTAGAAAGGTATTAAGATAGGTAAAGTTATATAGGATAAACATGGAAATATTTACGAATGAAATTTTATGATAAAGAGTAAAAAATAACATATTTTGTGGTTTATGTATGAAAATCCTAAGATATAGGATCATGAAATTTTAGAAGACTTAATCATGATTTAAAATGAAATAGTGAGAAATTTTAGAAGTTTTGGTGAGATATTAGAGAATGAAAAAAAATTTATATGATTAAAATATTTAGTTGACCAAGTTTAATGATTTGGTATTTTCACTTAGTGATCAGGACATAGGTACACTTACTTTAAATAGTATACAATACATTCTCATAGATTATGATATGATTAATGAATGTGCTTTCAAGTGGAGGTGTAAGAATACAAATGTAATTTTTTTAAAGCCTCAAAGCATCATAAAAGAAATGGGAATATTGATGAAGATGAAGTTGGATGTTTAGATTCAATTGAAAATATGGATCAGAAGTTGGATAAAATTATAGATTATCTTAGGAAGTGTGATAAGATAAAATATATTTTTCATGGTTAAGATTCCACTGATACTTTTCAAGGGTGATTCTATTTAACATTTTTCAAAAAAAATATAAGAATAAAAGATGAAAAATCCAGTGAAGATAAAGTTCATAGGCCAATAAAAACCTCTAAGAAGAAAGTAATAAAGATATATAAGATTAATTATTCTTTAATATTGATGGTTAGTAGTTTCAATAAAATAAATAGGATAACATTCATATCAAAATGTGATGATTGTAATGGTAGTGATGATGAAGAATAATGAAATTTCACAAGTAATGAAAGTAGTGATGCTAGTAGTGATGAAGAAACTAAAATGTTCTTTTTATTTAAGGGATAATAAAATTGTTTTCTTTAAATATGCTCAAGGTTAGGGAAGGAGAATAATAAATTAAAGAAATCTAATTAGTCCTCTAGCAGAAAATAATATATCGTTGGGCATGTATTGACTCAACAATACTCTACAAGATATATTGATTTTGATGATCATAAATAACCTTATTTGTTTTACTAATAAAGTTACATTAAGTATTTTTACGAATGTATTTCTTGACAATATCATCTTATTTATGGGTTATAATATTTTTTAAAGTGTTATAAACGTGTTTTAATAGTATTCTGGAAACACAGTTCATACCCTACATTTCAAAGTACAAGTATAGAGTATTATTCAGAAACCCTTTGTTTGAAATGGCATATATAGATCATGTAACCTACACTATAAAACAAGTATTATTTATCAACCCTATGACTGGATGGAGTCTTAGATTTGAGAAAATGGAAAGTATGGAAAAAAATCCTATATTTTTAAGGAATCAGTTGTTTGAGGAAACAAATGTATGGTACATTAACCCAAATTTTATTATCAAATTCATGTTTTTAACACTACGTTTAATGTTTTGTCCTCACATGAAGGAACCGTATATTTAACTATTAAACGTCGGTGTTTTATTTAATGATATTTTACATGTTTTTAATAGGCTCAATAGAGTTAAATATCATTTTAAATATGTTTTCTGATTGATTTAAAGGCTCCTGTTCGATGGATTAAATCCTTTATATTTCTAAGCAATGTTACAACTCTATTAAATATTTTGAATTTGAATGATTGTGATATATCAGGAAATTTTATTTGGCCTATTAAACCAAAGGAATTTCTATATTTCTATGTAATATCATGACCTTTTTATCCTTTTATGTGATGGTATATATGAAATATATATTGAATATAGAACTTGTATGAAGAAACAAAAGATCGATCAACTCTACTATTTCTAAAGAAGTTACGCTTTGGATATTTAAAAATTTCAATGTCGTGTTATAGTGTAGTCAATTTTGTTTCATCCTTTCTACTTCTATTAAAGAACATTTTAAACCAAGATCACATCAAAGTTATACTTACTTAAATACATTTATATTTGAAGAAGAAGATCTGTATTCTTTCAGTTATTGATGCAACTGTAATCAAGAAACTATCAATTCAAACCAATCAAACACTTTTTATTTATTAGAGTCTTGGCTACATGGATTCATTCATAGAATATTATTAACTTCTCAGAATAATTTTTTGAGAAATAGGTTCCCAGTAAAACAACTAAAAGGCCATATTTAGCATTTTTGTAAAGGTGTCAACTTTTAGCACTCATTTTTGAATGTATTTTAATAAGATGAAATTATTAGTGAAAATAATCAAGATTATAGAGAGAGGATTTGTGGAGTGGACTAGGGTTGCTTTATTCCCTGAACCATTATAAAAAATTATATTTTCTTATTTAATATGTTTCCAATACTCAAATTACTTGTAGAAGAGAAAATTTCTTATTTTTATAAATCATAAAGAAAGATAAAAGCCAAAATCTATCAAGATTATCAAAAAGACACAATTCAAACCACTTCTGTGTATCATTGTATTATTTGTACCTAATAATTGGTATCAAATGAGAGATTTTTTATGATGAGGATAATGATCTCTCATTCTTAATAGTATATAGTCTATACAAAGAAATATTTTAAGGGTTAATCCTAGAGAAGGTATGTTTATGTTTTTAGATACAAACTTCAATGGTGACAACTATGTAAGATTGAAATATCAAAAGATTATCTATCTGAAAAATATTGGATTTAATGTTTATATGGTGATTATAAATCTTTATGAAATTCTTGAGAAACTAGATACTTTTGATGGTGTTAAAGAGGATGAGTATAGCATCAAATCAAAAGAAATAAATGTTATCATTTGTAGACATGGTCCTGATGAATTCAATCAAGTATCACATTATCCTACTATAAATGAAATATGGAAAAATTACTAGTTCATATAAAGGATGTAATGGAATAGACCTATTTGGTCTATTACTTTGCTGAAATCTAGTGTTGGAGGTGTTCTGGGAGGTCAAGGTGACTTATTCCCATCACTTTTTCAAATTTTCAATTCTGTAAACAGTGTTTTCATAACGGTTTTATTTCCTTAACCAAATTTCAATAATGGTTTCATGAACAGCATTTCCAAAATGGTGTTATTTCCTTTTCCAAATTTCCAAAATAGTGTCACGAACAAGTGTTTCCAGAATAGTGAGTCATTTCCTTTGACAAATTTCCAGATTTTCTAGATTCCTATAGATTCTATCCTTTGATGTTTCCTTTAACATAAAATGAATTCAAAATCTTTTTTTAAATGATTTAATGCTGATTCAAATCCCATTACTCCTATATTAATTTTCATAATGGTGGGGAAGCCTTTACATAGTCAAACCTCATGATCATTCACATATCATATCTTAATGAAAATTCCATCATATCATAAATAGTTGGTCTGATAAATCTTCTAAAGAGCTAAGATATATTCCTCCCTTGTTCTTCCTTCTTGTTCCCTTGTGTGATATGATCAATCATTTCCATCCTTCCCATAGGATTCATTCTATTAAACTTATATCTTTTAATCATTTCTCCACTACCCCAAAAATCATTGTTTAGCGGTGGTTTTTTAGTGGTGATTTTTTAGCGGTGTATTATTAAACCGCCTCTAAAAAGTTTATTTTTTCAAAAAACCTGACACTTCTCCCCCAACCGGCTAACCCCCAACCCTTGTGACCCCTACGATCCCCCGAATCGCTACCCTTATCACACCTCATTGTCGTTCTCGAGCCTCACTACCTCTTATTGTGCCTCACCGCCAGTCCCAAGGCTCCCCACCCCTCGCCACCGGTCACAAGCCTCACCACCCCTCTCATCCTTTGATCATATCTATTAGGGATTCTAACCTCTTAGATCATCAAAAAAACAAATACCAATTAATCAATGTAACTTATATTTTCTATTTTCACAGTCATTTTCTATTTTTTTTGATGTTCATTCATGTGAACCCCTCTATTTTGTAATAACATCTGATTGAGGTTGGGTTTTTATTACCAAGGTTGGGATCTTTTATTTTTTCCTTTGACCATGATGGTGTTTGATAAATTAATTCTTATATGGTAACCATAGTTCTTCATGAACATATAATCATGGTAGGATATTCTCCTTCCCTCCTGTTTACTAAATTTGTTGGAAATGTATTCTTTTTTCATAATTATTTTGAAAAGTATGGGTTGTGGCAACAAGATATTGATTTTCCTAATCCAAATTGAATTAGAAGTTCGTTATTCACGTAAATACACTAATTTTTATGTTATTGAAATTTGAATTATGTTTTTTTAATAGTGCTTCAGAAAATAATTTTTTTAAGAGTTGAAATTTTGTTAGAGTTTGGTATAATTTCAAAACCATGCTTCTATCAACTATTTCAAATCAGATTAAATAAAAATTTCAGATCATATAAATATATAAGAAATTTGTTTCTAGAACGGTGTCATGAATAGTGTTTCCTAAATTGTGTCATTTTCTTTTCCAAATTTGAAACTTTGTATCATGAACAGTGTCTCTAGAATAGTGTCATTTCCTTTTCCAATTTTCTAGAATAGTTTCATGAAAAATTGTTTCTAGAATGGTGAGTCATTTCCTTTGTCAAATTTCCAGTTTTTCCCAGATTTTTATAGTTTTTCCCCATTGAAATTTCCATTAACGTAAAATACATTCAAAGCCTTATTTTAAGGGATATTAGGT
Source organism: Viscum album (assembly GCA_963277665.1). Taxonomy (NCBI): domain Eukaryota; kingdom Viridiplantae; phylum Streptophyta; class Magnoliopsida; order Santalales; family Viscaceae; genus Viscum; species Viscum album. Next base: position 617,725,564 of record OY728150.1, on the reverse strand, counting down.
TGATTCAAATCCTATAAATCCAATCGTAATTTTCCTAATGGTGGGTATGAATTTACTCAGTCAAAATGCTTGAGCTATGACAAATCCGATCTGAATGGAAAATCTAGCGTATCTTAAACCACTTCTCCATTAAATCCTTTAAAGGGTCAAGATATCTCCATCCCTTGTTATTACTTCTCATTCCTTGGTGTGGGGTGCTCAATCCTTTCCATCCTTTCCATGGGAGTCATGCGATCAAACTTCCATCGCTGGATCATTTCCCATTGAGGTTTTTTCTACTGCTTGTACACAACATATTTTGTTGAAACCAGGAGGTGTCGATTATCCTTTAATGTAATTCTTCTAGGAGAGGTGATCACAATCTACTATGTTATCCTGTTCTCATTCAAATAATATTATAAACCTTTTGGGGTACGGGATTCAGGGCTTCTCTGTTCAATTTACGTGTAATTGTAGAGTTATCATGTTTTATCCAACTAGATCACAATGGAATTGACATAATAAATAACTTAACCAGAATAATGAATTTGTATTAATTGTATGTTATTGCTTCTTTATTTTCTAGATATTTTTATTTCTATGCATTTCTTGTTTATCATGTCCTTCTTGACTGAAATTGGTAAAGAATGTAAAGTTGGGATTAATTGTAAGTTATTTGGCTTAAGATAAAGAGGCATGTTAATGTATTTGTTTAATGTAGATGTGAATGTTTAATTAAATTGGATGATAAATCGTAGGCATGTTGATTCATGTTTCTAAGGTATTAAAGTAATGTTAACTAATTTTTTAATTAATTTGTGATATCTATGATAGCTTTCTATTTTGGAAGCATGTAGTTGGAACCTACTAATAATTAATTGGTTAAATCAATATGGATTAAGGAATTGGTTGTTTGAAAAAAGACAGTGCCTGGTAGGGTTATCAGTTACCCTCTTTATTCTAAAGTACAAGAGACTTGTATTTTGGATCTGTGAGGGATTGTTGTGTGTGATGGATGAATGCCTTGTTTAGGGCCAAGAGACAAGTTACTTTGTTTTTTCCTCTTTCTGTTGATGTGGTGTGATCCTAGATGGCTGTTGTGAGATGTGGGGGTAGGTATGACTATTGGTTGTGGAAACGATTGATGCCTAGAGTGGCAAGATGCATATTTATATGCATGTGGGTGTTGGTGAGGATACTAGGGATGATATAAGGGGTTGAAGCTGGGCTTACCCATTGATGTTAATGTTTGATGCATGTTTAATATATTATGTGTTTATCTGCATTAGTCTATCTACTACTTAAGGTAGATGGTCTTACTTACCCTACTTACAAAAGAGGAGAATATGTGTGAGGTAACACATGTGATTTCTATGTTTAGCTTCCTGAGGAAAGATGGGTCTACGCTCCTTCTATATGTCACAAAAACTCGATGGGTAGTTCTTTTACTCACTATATTTACCCCATTGAGTTTGGTAGCTTATAACGTTTACATAGAATACCTGGAATTATGGAAAAGTGATAATGCTATTAATTAGTGATTTAATAAAGGAAATTGAACCTATGGAGTTGGATCTTTCTGGGATGCAATGTTGAGGTTGTGCTTCTAAGGAATCGTAGACTTGGTTTGGTTATTCCTAGAGGGCTTGAATCATTGTTTTGATGCTAAAGAAATGTAAAGTGTAATTTAAATGGTTAATTAATAGTTAAAAAATTAATTAACATAAAGTAAACCTTATAAAAATGGAATGACGTAGTTCAATCAATCTCCTTAAAAATTCATGTTCTTATAGGATACCTAGTCATAGCAGTCACAACCAGGAGTCTAAGATACGTTAGATGCAATAGACTCTAAATCTAGGTTATGCCCATTATGTGGTTGTGAAATATATTATATCATTTACTTTTTGTGTTTCTATACGCTACCCCTCCATCTCAATTAGGGTGACTAACACCCTGGGGATTCTAAGCCCTGAGGGGTGTTTTCACCAACATCCTGGTGGGTGTATGGATGGAAAACTTTCCCCTTTGGCCGAGATCTCTTATCCTAGTAGCTACTTGTGTTGGTATGAATAGTGGTTAGTTTTCCCCATATATATATGTAGAGGACTCTAATGGCTGTGGTTATTTTACCCCCATATATTCTGGATATAGTTTCCTATAGACTACTATAGGTATAATAGGTAGAGTTTGTAATAGCTTGAGGATCCTTACTAAGTGTATGTGTTGTAATGTCTTGAGGAATAATAATCGATGTATGATACACGTTACATGGGTTTTGGTGGCTTATGCAGACTACCAGGTTACTTCTGGTAGTGTGGATGGTGTGTTGCTTCACCCAAGTGTCTGTGAGAAAGCTTTGTGTTGCACGAGGTGCATATTTTGGTGCTCGCCCAGGTGTCCTCGGGACATCCTTTTTGGAGAGAGATGGATTAGGATGTGCGATATTGGGGAAAAGCAACAAATCAGTGGGGATGTGTTAGTGAGGTGCCTTTTATATTATTTATTATATTATATACTCTTGTATACTATACTTGGTCTGAGTAGCCATATTGAGGTTGGGAAACTAGAATACTTGTTTAGGTGACAGGTTAGTTTCACTTTTTGTTCACTAAGATTTTGGATGATTTATTGGATTTTTCACAAGAGGATAAAGGGATGATCCTACTAATTAAAGTGTTATACTCACCATATGTTATATAAACTATTTTTCAGGTCACTTGGATAAGGTTGGAGATCAGGCTGGTTATTACCAGCCTATGGGTTTTGCAGGAGATGTTAGGGCTTTATGGTCATTCTCTCTCTTTTCCATGTGTTCTCTTAGAGGGTAATGCCTCTCATATGTGTGTTTTATATACCCTAGATGCTATTATCCAACTTGGGCCTACTAGAGGTAGGACTCAGGGGGTAATTATCTCTATTCTCACATTACTGACCCATGAGGGGTTCACTTTGTGGGGAGGGGTCATGAAAAAGCAACTAACAATGTTTTCAATCTAAGGTATGCTACTACAAAACTATAGTTTGACAATTTCAGAATGTATGGTGGTGAAATATTCACCCAAATAAATAATTTATTATCAAAAATAATTAATGATGTTTACTTTTTGGGATATCTAATAACTCAATTATATCATTCAAAAAAATTAGATAAATTAATTCTGCCAAAAATGGAATGGGATATCTACTGCATTTCGAAAATCATCGCCCGTCAAAATTTTTACAATGAAAGAATTGATTGAAATGATGATGATGTATGAAGTAGAAATGAAAGTTGAAGCTAAATAACATAAAATAGTGAAATGGGAAAAATACTACCCTTCACGTTACATCTTAGAAGCATGAAAGAAAATCAAAAGAGGATGAAAAAATCTCAAAATATTTAGAGTGGTCAGATTCTTAAATAGAAATGGCTCAGTTAGCTAGGAAATTCATCAAATTCTATAGGAAGAAGTGAGGATTCAATTAATGATTCAAGAAATATGAGAAGCAATTCAAGAAGTAATATACCAAGAATACTAGAAGATGGGTCATATTAGACCTAATTTCCCCCAGTTAATAGAAGAAAGTAGAAATATAGAAAAGAAAAATTAGAGGAAAATTGATTATGATCACAAATAAAAAAAGATATGAATGATACTTAGAGTGTGTTTGAAGACTCAAACATTCCTTTCAAATTTGATTCCGAAATAGAGCCAAAAAATATTAAAGAAATATTTTGATATATAGTTATGGAAGAAAATGAGGTACAAAACTATTTCTCTTCCTCTAGTGATTCTCATATCTGCTCGAGTATATAAATTAGCTTGTTATTTCTTAGAGATTTTTAAAAAATATGATTACGTAGTAAAAAATCATAATCCACTAAAAAATATTCACAATTATGTTTTAAGATAAAAGGATAAAATGCTAAAACAACATCAAGAATTAAAAGAAAAATTCAATATATCTACATTAAATTGCACTATTCATGAAAGAGGAATAAAATAACATTAAGATAAAGTAGAATCAATTATATTTTTTGAAAGTGTTTTAACTGAAGAAGAAAAATTTATGAATGAGATTATTGAATAATCTATTATTAAAAGAAAATAATATAGAATAAGAATAAAGATAGAATAATCAATGATATATAAAAATTATTTTCTACTAATTTCTAAAAATGCGACCTTTTTTTATAGTGGAATGAAAGGAAATTATTAAAACAATTATTATTTCATAAATCCTAAGATAAGTGGAATTAAAAAAGATTTTATTTCCAAAAAAATGTATAAAGAAAGTGATGTAATTTTTTGTAAAATAAGGAAAATTGGGATTCCTATATATTTTCATGTTGTCATAGCTTGACCCATGAAAATTTGGGTAAAAAAACTTGTCTAAATACTTTTGTAGAAAAAAACCACATGAAAAAAAATATGGTATCTGGATAGTGGAGTTTCAAGAAATATGAGTGGAGACTCTTCCAACTTCTATAAACTTAAATAAATGGATGGAGGACTAGTCCCCTTTGGATACAATGAAAAAGTAAAGATAGTTGGAGTTAGATCAGTTCGTGATCAAAATTCAAACGTAACCATTAATGTGATGTATATGAAAGGAATGAATCATGAACTAATAATTATCTCTCAACTCTATGATGATTTTTTAATATTTATTTCTCTAAAAATTATTATGCATATTTCAATGTTAAATTGTTTAAATTTAGAGTACCTAGAACTAAAGAAGTTTATACCTTAGATATTAATTCCTTTTGTAATTAAAAAGTGAATTGTTTAAATGATGACAAAAATGATTAATGGATATGGAAAAGAATACGTGGACATTATAATATATTTACTTTATATAAATTTTCTAATAAACATTTAGTTTCTGATTTAAATTGTCTTAAATTTGATAATGATATATTCTTTTATGCATTTAAAATTAGAAAACATCACATATAATCTCTCAAACAAATAAATAATGTTTCTTCATCTAAACTACTAAAACATATCCATATGGCTTTATTTGGACCATCAAGGGAAACACATTTGGCTGGAAAAATATATATTTATATATTAGATGAGGATTTTTCCGGATTTACTTGTGTTTATTTTCAAAAACAAAAAAGTGAAGTATTCACTATTTTTAAAAGATTTTTTAAAATTTCTCAAAATGAAAAAGATATTAAAACAATTTCACTAAGAAGTGATCATAGTAGAGAATTTGATATTCAATAATTTGATTCTTTTGTCTCAAATTTATCTATTTAAAACACCTTATCTTCAACAAAAACACCTCATAAAAATGGAATTTTTTAATGAACAAATAGAACTATTCATGAGATTGTAATAACTATAATAAATGAATACATCCGACCTACCTATTTTTGGGAAGAATCTGTAAACTCATCTTTCTATATCATTAATTGAGTTTTGATAAGACACCTTATTAAAATTACCCCTATGAACTTTGGAATAACATGAAACCTAAAGTAATATACATTAAAGTATTTGTATGTAATGTTTATATATTGAATACTAAGTAAAACCTTGGAAAAATTGATCTGAAGAATAATGAATGAATATTTCTACTATATTCGGATACTTATAAATCCTATAGAGTGTATAATAAAAATTCAATTATTATTGAAGAATTAGTTCATGTGATGTTTTATTAAATTTATCTATTTGGTAAATAGAAAGATCAAATAGATAAAATTGTTGACTCTTTTTCCATCATAAGGCTTGAAACACCTAATACTAATTTTGAAAACAAAATAAATGAAATTTTGTGCAATCCATTAAAACATGAATCTGATGAACCTGAAATTTTCTTACCTAGAAATTCCTAAACCTTAAAAGATCAACCATTAGAAAATGTTATAGGAAATCTAGACATAGGAGTAAGAACTGGAATAAATATAGGGAATGTAGAAGAATTTGTTTCCTTTTTATCACTGTTTGAACCTAATATTATGGAAGAAGATTAAAATGATTAAAACTGATTATTTTATATACATGAAGAACTAAAAAAATAGTTGAAATAAATTATGGGAATTAGTTTATAGACTAATAAATTATCCAAGTATTTGACCAAATGGGTTTATAAAAATAAACAATACAATCAAGGGATCATTACTAGAAAAAAAAGATAAATTAGTAGAAAAAGGATACAACTAGAAAAAAGATATATATTATAATGAAACCTTTGCACCGATTTCTAGATTATAGGTAATTAGAATACTTCTAGATTATGTGTGTCATTTGAATTTTAAATTATATCATATGGAGATAAAATCTAAATTTTTAAATGGATATTTAATGGAGGACGTTTATATTAAACAACCAAAAGGTTTTGAAAACCCTTATATACCATATTACTTTTTTAAACTTATCAAATATCTTAATGGACTTAAACTAGAACCCATGTACTAGTGTGAAAAATAATATTATTTTTATTGAAAAATGGATTTTCTCTAGAATAAAAAGATCATATTCCTTTTAAGAAAACTGTTTTATCAAATATTTTATTAGTGAAAATTTATGTTGCGATGTTATTTTTGGATCAACAAATAAAAATATTATTAATGATTTTTCATATCTTATGAAAAAAGAATTTGAAATGAGTTTGGGGGAGACTTGAATTTGTTTCTAGTATTTCAAATTTAGAAAAAAGATTATGGAAATGTTTTAAATCAAAGAAAATACATTATTGAATTATTGAAAAAGTTTTCACCAGAAAATTGTAAGACTTATACAACTCCCATTTATACCAATGTAACACAAGATTTAGATAAATCTAGAAAATGAGTTGACAAAATCTAATAAAGAGGTATGATATGTAGTTTTTTATATCTTACTATTAGATGACCATATATAATGTTTTTTATGTTTATGTTCTAGATTTCAATCAAACCCAAATTAATCCCATCTTACTAGTGTTAAAATAGTTTTTTGCATATTTAAAAGAAAATACTTTTCAATCTCTAATTTACCCATAAAATTTTTATTTTAATATTATTTTTTATTCATATGTTTATTTTTGATTATATTGGTTTGATAGAAAAATCACATGAGGAACCTATCACTTTTTAGAAAATATTTAGTTCCTTGGTAATGTGAGAAACAAAATTTATTTTCCCTATCAACATCCAAGTTAGAATACATATCTACTAGAAGTTTCTATGAACAATTCTTATAGATGAAATATACCTTACTTTACTTTAAAAATAATTTTTATAATATACCTATTTTATGTGATAATACCAATTCAATTAATATTTCAAAATGTTTTATAAGTTATTCCAGAACCTAGAAAATTTATATAAGGCATCAATTTATAAGAGATAATGTTTTTAAAAAGGGTATATCTCTCTAATTGTAAATACTAAATATTCTGTCACTGGTATTTTTACTAAATGGCTTCCCACTGTAAGTTTTTATTTTATTAAGGGGGGTAAATAATATTAAATTTCAAATAAATATTTTTTTAATCAATTTCATTAATATTTGTATTGATAGTTTTTATTTCATAGGCTACTTAAATGAAAAAAATAATTTATTTTGTCAATAAAAAAGCATGTTTTTCAAAATAAAAACTAATGGTGATTATGGTATGTAAATTAGCTCGTGAAACTAGAACGACATCGTCCAAAAAAGTATGAAAACAACTCCTCTCTATCTTTATCCAAAATACCTTCATATTTCAAAATACTTTACCTTCTAGAGATCTCATATTCCTTAAAAACCCTTTAATTCCATTCTTTAACCTTTATATTCTCAAAGATGTTGAATAAAAAGAAAACATATAAAGTTGATCCAGGAGAACCAAAACAAAATATAGTTAAATTTAGAAAAAGGCTTCAAGGAAAATTTATCAACTTCGACTAGATGTATCAGAAAATGATCTACTAAATAAATCCATCACCTTTCATATTTTGGAATTAATTTGTAACAAAGAAAATACCGTTATTTTTTTGCTAGAACTAAATCATTTCTATAAGAATATTTAGTTTAGTTTTGGGAAAATAGAGGATATATTAACTTATCAAGTAAATGACAAGTAATTTTCAATTTATTCGATAGAGATAGAATAGATCTTCAAATTTCCACATGAAGGAGTATTCCATTTCATTATTCGATCAATTAGAAATCAATATCCCAAGTTAGATGATATAATTTCTTTTCTTTTTTTAACCTCGATTTTGAAAATGATGGTCAAAGATCATAAGGTTGACCATAAGGTGGTTGTCATGTTCATCCAATCTACAATACTCCCAAAAATTGTACAGTTATAATACATTATATATTCTAACGTGTATTACATGTTCTTGTTCATTAGTGATATTAAGTTGAACTTTTATAGATATATTCTTTGTTATCTGAATCACTATTTTCAAACCGAGGCATGGATAATTTTCTATCCATATGGTCGAATAATTTCTATTATTATGTATATAAATATTAAGATTAAATATATTGATGTTCAAGCTGAGTTCCATCATAGAAACATTTTTAATATTGTAATCTTAAAGAAGTTAGTTTTCTTCTAGAACATAGTAAAAGGTATTGTATTTCTTATTTGTGGGGATGACCTATTAGAATACAATCCGATTTCTCAAGGGGAGATAGGAAATATCAAATCTTCTAGATAAATTCATCTATTAAATGAATAAGATGGAGAATCTTGAATAGAATGTGATGATAAACCAAAAATGAGAGACTCAGAAATAATATTACATGTTATGATAAGGCACAGACTAAGTAAATTTCTAATGAAGTCCTTGTCACATATCATAGGAATAGAAAATAACCTATAAATGAGAACCAATAAGTTGACACATATGTACCTAGGAAGTAAAACCAATCATCTTTTTTAGGAGTAACAACTACTCCCGAGGAACAACAAGATGATAGTAAAACACAATATAAGAAAGATGGTCTTGAAACAAAACCAGTCAAAGAAACATATCCGGGAGATGAGAAATTTAAAATTTTAGTAGCTAAAAACCATAAAATGGTTGAAAATCATTCTATATCTATCGTCGCATAATCATTGGATAAAAAAGATTATGTATTTAAGGATAGAATATAATTTTTTCATAATATTTATTTTTCTTCTAAAGAGAAGAAAACAGATAAGTCATTAGTTACAGTGGGAGAATCTCCCCTATGAAGACATAAAGAAGAAGAAACGTATGAATCTATGATTAATTAGATGGAATATTTAGTCATAAATTATAGTAGAATGAAGGGGGAAATTATAGTCTTCAAAAATATCTATAATAAACAAGAAAAACATTGGAGTATTTGAGGAAGTCAAATATATCTAGGGAAGAATTTGAATTAGTTCCGACTCTATTTCTCAATGCTATGTAATATTATATTTCAAGATGAGATTTTGATTCTTTTCAAAGAGAAATTTTATATTTGTTTGGAAAAATGAAAGCATGATCTATCACAAAGACATATTTCAAATATTTAAAATATTATTTGGGAAGTCATTTTAAATCTATAAGTAGTAGTTTCAGTCAATCTAGAGAATCTAATTTTGAACCACGAACTTCTCCAGATTTAATTTGAATATTTCAAGAAATTACTTCAGTGATTTCTAATATGAATGATAAGCTTAATTCACTTCAATGGAATAGTTCCCCTCTAATTTTTTTTAGCTTATAAAAGAGTTCTTGTTAAAAATTTTACCTCAAATGAACCAAGAATCAAACTACTTCTTAATAAGCTAAGTCACAAGTTTTCCAAGATTCCTCAAACTAACGAAAAATTGCATTATTTTTTGAAATTAAATCAAATTTATTGTTTAAAAGTGGTTCAAGACAGAAGAATTTTGATAATTCAGTTGACTGAAAATTTTTCATAAATTTTAAAAATACATATGGATAAGTTAAAGTAACTTATTCATGTTGTTTGCGGTTTTTTAGAACCTGGATCCTCTGTTTAACAATCCTTTTATCCTTAACCATATCTTATTTTTAAACTATTTCTCAAAAACAAATTCCTCTTGTATTTATAAACATAATTTTCCGGAAAATTATGTTGTTTATATTTCTGTTTATAATTATTTATATTCATTTATACAACTAGAACACATTTTTTCTTAATCCGAATATAACATTCATTTATAATTATGTGATGTATTGAATTCTTTTTAATCCATTTTCATATACTTTCTTCTTGATATCACAAAAAGGGGGAGAAAATTGGGTAAACACAAATTTTTTTATTCAAATATTATTTAGTCAATTATAGGTTTTATTTTATCAAAATAAATGAATTTTAATATGAAATTTTAATTTTTTTTAAAAACTATAATCTCTATATATTTTTAAAGCTATTTTTTCATGTTTTTTAATTACTATATTTTCTATATTAAGATATAGGTTTTGTAATCATAAAAAATGATTAGAATATTATGCATATATTGTCTCAAAAATACTCAATAAAACATATTAGTTTTAATGCTCAAAAATACCCTTTTTATTTTAATAATAAAGTAACATTAAGTCTTTTTCATGAATATATTTCCTTAGAAGATTATCTTATTTATGGGTTATAATATTTTTTAAGTATTCTGAATTTGTTTTAAATGTATTCTAGTAACATTTTTCATACCATATATTTGCATGTATAAGTGTTGTGTATTGTTCAAAACCCCTAAATTTGAAACATCGTGTATGGATCATATACCCAAAGATGTTGGAAAATTATTATTTATCAAACATACTTTTGGATGGAATATTTCTTTTGAGAAAATTGAATGTATGAATAAATCACCCTATTATTATAAGGAACCCTACATTTGAAGAAAACAAATGTATAGTACATAAACCATACTTTTGTAATCAACCTCGCATTTTCCAGCCAATATTTGAATTTTGTTCATCTCATAAAGGAACCCTACATTTTACTATTCAACATTGGAGTTTTATTTAATTATATTCTCCATTATTTCTTCAATTGTCTCGATGGAAGTAAATATAATTTTAATGATTTTTTATGATTGATTCAAAGGATCCCATTCAATGAAGAAAATCATTTTTATTTTTAAGGAATGTTACAACTGTCTTGAATATTTTGAATTTGAATGATTGTGACCTATCAAGAAATTTTCTTAGATTTTGTCAATAGAAGGAATGTCATGATTGTTGTATAATATCATGAGTACTTTCAATTTTTTTGTGCTGGTATATATGAAATATATTTCTAAATACAAAACTTGTATGAATAAACAAAATATTGAGTGACTATATTATGTATAAAGAATATAAACTTTTGATATTTACAATCTCATGTTTTTTGTAATGGGTAATGTTTTTTCATTTATACATATATTGAATGTAATTTGAAACTAAGATCTATTCAAAGATATTCTTACTTGATGAAATCCATCTTTAAAGAGGAAGATCTGTATTATGTTAGTTGTTACTTCAACTATGATCAAGAACCTATACATTCAATCAAATCAATCGATTTTAATTTATCGAGTCTCAAATACTTCGACTCAGTCGTAGAATATTACCATCTTCTTGGGATAATTTTTAGAGAAACTTATTCCCTATAATAGAATTAGAAGGCACTAATTATCCATGGTGTAAAGGCATCAACTGCATACACGTAGTTGTGAAGGTCTTATGATAATAAGTCCTTATTAATGAAAATAACCAAGCTCATAGAGAGAGCATTGGTGGAGTGGACTAGGGGATCCTGGTGCCTTAAAACAATGTAAACTTTTTTGTGTCCATCTTTACTATTTATCTGTTTCTCAAATTACTTATACAATAGAACATTTCATATTTTCAAAAATTGAAGAGAAATCTAAAAACCAGAATCTATCAATATTGTTGAAAAGACACAATCCCCCCCCCCAACTTATGCATCTTTGTATTATTCTGATCTAAAAAACACTAATGCGGGAAAATATATTAGTTTACTAAACGAGTTTAATAGTTTAATGATGATTCTTGGTGATGAAATGGTTTCAATGGTCTATATAGAAGAATGAGAAAATTAAATTTTTAAGAATCATGATATTTTTTAGAAATAATAGTTGATTCTTGAAAATAATTAGAAAAGTAAAAATTAAGTTTTAAAAAAAAATTTTACAAAATTATATAAATCTCAAAGTAAAAGGCTATTAAAAGATTAAATATTTAAAAAATGAGGCTAATGTTAATCAGTGAATATTACCTCTAAATAATAATGATTTTATGAAAGTTCTAGTGTTAATACTAAATAGAATAAACAAGGGAAAATGAAAAAAACTTATGTCCAAAAAATTGAATCTAATAAATATAAAAAAAAGGAAGATGTAATGAAAATAAACCATTTCAGTAACTACAGGTTTATAAAATTATGGAAATATTTCTACTTTTAATAATAGTTTGTTTGGAATCTACAATAAATTTTGTTTGCAAATTGGTCCTATGATTATTGGCACAAATATAGAGGAAATCCATGTCTCAATATCTACATAAAAACATATGTTTAGAGGTAAGTATGATTTTTATGGATAATTTTGGAACTATAGAGACTATGGTAACTTAGAAAGAATTTATATGTTTAATTATTAAAAACATTATCAGTATAAAAACTTTTTATAGTATAATTTATGGGGGATTCATCCCACTGAATAAAATTTTAAAAAAATATGAATGAAAATTATAGCTTAAAAGTTGAAAATAAATTTCAATAATAATATTTAGTATATGAAAAATTTGACTTACCCATTAACCTTGATAAATAACACCTCACCAATATAATACCCTAATATATTATGATTTAACATAATCAGATTTTGAAAAAATAAGGACAAAGGTAAGGATAATGTTTTTGGGGTTTAAGTGGAACTTGAAACACATAATGGAGAATTTACATATAGTCAACAAAATTTATGTTACTTACATATGATATGGGATTTAAATATATTTAAATATGTTTATATATTCATGTAAGGATCTATAACTTTTGGGAAGGATGATCCCCTCATAATTATTAGATTTGGTTCATCAGATAATGTGATGGAAAATTCAAATTCCAAGAACACCTTTTATGTTGAAGGGATGAAGAGTAATGTGTTAAGTGTGTCTGAACATTGTAACGAATTTAATGAATATTGTTTTTAAAAGATATTTTCTCTAATCATAATATAATATATGGTTCAATGCTAACAATATGATAGTGAATGAGGGGAAACTTATTTCTATATGGTAATGCTATAAATTCTTATTTCTTTGGTATGATGGGAGAAAATTAACCATTACATTGAAGGATTATATATCTATCTGAATAGAACATGAGTAGGATCCCTAGAGGATATAATGTTTTTGATGTACCTATTCTAATAAGATAATGGAAATAGATTTCCTCTACATATAAAAATAAGAAAATTGTTATTTCCATATATAAGAACATAGGAATTTGAATAAATTATCCACTAAAGAATATATATTGAAACATTTTTTCTCCAATGAGAAAAAATTAAAAAATTTGTATAATTATTTTATATCCATTATGCTTTCATTTAATCATTTTATCAATTTTATTTTTATGAAGAAAACGTTAGAGGCAATAAATATGTGCCAAATTCTAGATGAATTTTTGGAATGGAGTGTTTGATTTATAATAAATATCCAACAAATAATATTCTTGAGTATATGAATGGATGATTTGAATCATATCAAAAGAAGCATGGTATTCTCTACAAACATAGTTCACTATATACACCATTTCTAAATGGTTTTTCAAAAAATGATTAGTGATGATTAGTGATGATAAACTTGATCATATTTATTTAGCATGATAACTCTCGATATTTTGGAAGGTAGGCTATTGGTGTAGTGGTTCACATTCAAAACCATTAATTTTATAGATGAAATTATAATATGTGGCCCTATTAGACGTATTTTATAAAATATTCATTTATTTTGTACATAATAGTTGGAAGTATTTTTTCTATCTATACTAAAAAAGAAAATATTGAGGGGTTTTTAGAACAGAGGTGTTGATGGTATCATTTTTGGATATCTCCAAAATGGAAGAGGATATCATTAATATAAAAAAGAGACATGAAATATTGTGGATTAGGTTAATGTAAAGGTGATTTAATATTATATTAATGAAAATTCACATCAATAAATATTATACAAGTGGTTTTGGAGTTTTTCTTATTGAGAAAAACGATTAATATTTTGAATATGGTGTGAGTTCAAAATAATTTCTAGTTGGATAAGATTATTAAAAAAATATTATGTATAAAAATTGGATTAATCTCATCCAATGCTAAAAAAACAATTTTTTGGTCTAATATTATTGGATAACTAGAACAATAGATTAATATGAGGATGCCTTTGTGTAAAGCTAGATATACTTTTCTATTTTAACATGTTGAACCAAGATATGTGAAAGAAAATTTAGAGAATAAAGTGTGGTTTTATTCTATGCATGTAGTGTAGATTATATAGATAATAAATAATCATGTGAATTATACCTAATCCTTAAAATAAAAATGTTATCAAAAAAATATTTGTATTGAAACAAGTTGAATGTAATATGAGATTTTGTGTGGAATAAATAAATACTTCTGTGCAAGGACGATTCTTAAGTTGAAGGAAATGATTTTGATGTGGAATTTTCACTCATTTCTAGACTAGAAACTATCAATATTTTTCTTTATATTTCAACACAAATTAAATATAAGATATTCTTAATGTATTCTATGTCATTCATTTTCAATAGATCTTTGGGAGTGGAAGTTTACATTGAGATACAAAGAATATTCTTACTTGGTAAAGATGATAACTACACTTTCATGTTAAATAATTCTTTATGGGGGTTAAAAAACCACCACAATCATGATATTAAATGTCAAATTATTTTTAGAAGAAGTTAAAATTCAATAATGGATGAGTGATCAAAAATTTTTATATTAAAGATGAAATTTCAATATCACTCATTTTTAATACTTATATTGATGTTATTAACATTGATGGAAAAAATGAAATATTTTATAGAGAGTTTTATTTATAGGTTAATATGTTTTTTAACATTTATATTCCCTGTGAAATTAGATATAATATCGGTTTAAAAATTTCTTAAGAGGAAGATCTTGTCATTGTTTCCCAAGAAAAATATTCTCAATAACTTTTAAAGAATATTGACATGGAATATTCAAAGAAGTTTTCCAAAACAATATCATTCAAAACTAAACTATAAAATAATGATAAAGGAAAGGAATTTGACATAATATATTTTTTTAATCTTATTAAATTTTTTATTAATTAATATCTTCAAGACCATATATTGAATTTGTTATTAATTTATATATCAGTTATTAATGTTAATAAAACTAATCTCATTTAATGTATGGAAAATAAATTCTCACATACATAAAAGACACCATAGATAATGGTTTTATGTATTACTATAATGGACATATTAGTTTACATGGGAATTTTGAAAGATATTTGGTTTTAAAATATGATGATCAAAGACATATATTTTATGGAAATTTCATTTTTGGTAAATTCTTTGTTTTTTTATACACATAAAAGAAAATTTCTACAATATTAAACACTAATGAAGTTAAAGTTTAGGATGAAACTAAATCCACAAACATATTTTTGTGGATGAGGATTTAGATGATTGATCTTAAGCTATATGTGAAGATACCACAACTTGTGGGTTGTGTCAATCAAAGGGATGTCAATTTATGAAGAAATTATATTCAACATTCATGATAAAAATTTTATATTAAAAATTACTACATCAATAATCTTATGTAGAAAACTATGATGAAGATAAAATTTGTTTTAATGAAAGTTAAAATAGTTGATTTTTTACACTAAACCACTTCTAAATGATGCATTCCAAATATTGACATTAATGATTACTATTAAACCTCATTCCTCTTAGTGTTATGGGTTAGTTATTTCATCCCCTATATCATGTTCTCTTTGGGTTATTTTTACTATTGGGGGGAAAATACAACATAAAACTCTTAAAGTAAATTCTTTTTTGTATTTATAAAGTGGTAGTGTGCTATTTTCGAGAGAAACCACTCTTATATTTTTTAACTATTTTGAGGATGTCTCTTATTTAATGTTAGCATATATAGAGGGAAATTTATTTAAAAGTGATATCATTGAGGGAAAATAGTGGTGTGTATGTGTTTTGTGTTTTTTAACTATTTTATTATGTTTGATCAGTATATATGTAAAATATTTTCATATATAGATTTCAAAGACATATATTTTAAAATTAAGAATTATTGATTCTAAAAGTTATATCAATTTGTATTAGGGGTAGAAAAAAATTAATTTTCAAAAATAAACCAAGTTAATACAAAGAGGTGGTAAGTGGAATGTATGTCACTATATATAGGCATAAAAATATTTAACAATTTCTAATTTCTATTTTTTTTATGTTTTATAGTGATTTGTGTTCCTTGGTTGAAAATAAAATATAATACAGGAAGGTTGTTGAGACGAATTATTATTTTTAAAACATTTTCTGACTTTGGGAAGAATTTTGGGACCTATAGAGTTAGTGGAGATTGAATAGTTGTGATTGGTGTATTTTCGTTTCTTTTAGAATTCATAAATCATGTTCCAAATTTGGATTTTCATGTTGAATCATTTGATTGGATGGTAACTTCATTGTTTTAATAGTGACCAAAATATCAGGGAATGCATTATGTTGTTAAAGAGATATGTTTAAGATGTTTTATATGATAGTTATATCATTATACTATAGTTATATATGAAGAAGGGTTGGGGGACAATTTAGGAAGAGCATATAGAGCATCATATTAGGACATGAGAATTGTAGTAAAAAGTTATTTGAGGAAGAAATTTTATCTATATAATGGTGAAATGTATAAAAACTTATAGAAAATAATGCTTCTTGGAAAATGAGGAGATATCAAATACAACAGGAAATTCTCATGTTTTTTCAGTTGAGAATCTTCCTTGTGGAAAACAATGAGCTAAAATTTTTCATAGAGGTCACTATATTTTCTAAATAAGAGTAATTACTTGGAAATCAAAATGGGGATATGGTTTTAAAAATAGGGTTTTAGTGAGTGTTTTAATACAGAATTTCCCCTATAAAATTTTATGAAGCTCTAATATCCTATGGAGTTGGAGGTGGTTTTGGATGTGAGTTTGGTAATTTTGTAAAAGTCCTTATTAAGGGGATATTTTTATGATCATTAAATTTGATATGTGATATTTTGTTTTTTTCAAAATTAAGAGTGTGTGTTTTGTGAAGAAATATTAATGACCATTCCATGGTTATTTTTAGTTTCCATTTTGATAATTCCATAAAAAATTGAGGCATTGATCCATATAAAGAGGAATAAACTATACAATTTTATGAGGTTTGACATGGAGAACTATATGTCATGGTATAATTTAAGATGTATGAAAAAATTCATTTATAAAATATAAAGGGGTCTTATTACATTGTAATAATAATTTTTAAAGAGGATTAAGAGTAGTTATAATGAGTTTTACTGAAATGTAATGTTTTATACTATGGTGGTGACCGTGGAAAATGAAATGTGTCCAAAACGACATACAACATGTTTTAGTATCTACTATGATAAAAGAAGAGTTACATATTTTAGTATAACTAATTATGTATATCATTTAAATACTCAAGACCCTATCCTACATTATATATAAAGTTCTTTACATCATAAAATATTACTAAGAGGTCTAATATGAACGAATGATTCAAAAAGATGTCAGAGAAGTTGAATGTTACTTGAATGAAGATGATGATTTAAATTTACATTTAAATTTACAATTTTATCTTTTTAAAAAGGATTTTATTATGAAATATAATGAGTAGTAAATTATGTATATAAATTGAATAGAGTTATAATATATCTATGGTTGAATACCGTTGATCGGTGTCCCAACCATTATCGCCACAAAATCTCAGACATGCCACCCCATACACCAAATTCAGTAGACAAGTAGAAGGGATCTAGAGTTTATTTTTGGAATACTGTACCCTCATATCAATGTATAATAATAGTTTAAATAAAAAAAATTCATCCCTAATATAAATAATCATAATATAAATATCATATAAACTAAGATCATGCTATAATAAATGAAATATGGCATAAAAACACATTGTTATACTAGCATACACCGACTCATCACCTATTGATCCAATCAAAAATAAAAATAATAAAGAATAAAATTGTAGGGTCTACTGCTATCCCCAATACTTATTATATCCATGTCTCCAATTCTTATATTAGATATCCTGATTTATCATGAAACTGTAAGACTCTTCCCTACCTGAACTTGTGAACAGTGAAGTCTCCTCAGGAAACCAAGTGTCATGGCCTCTTGAGTAGGGTGTGAGTACCACAAAATATAGAACAAAAAATGGAATCAAATAAATTCGTTTATCTACATGTGATATTGTCATTACAATAAATAAATATATATTAAAGAAAAATATGATAATATCCATCAATCCTTATATTTTAAAAAATATTCCTAAGATCAATTATACGTGCTTCAGCCCATGCCTGAGTAGCTCTTGGAAAATAAACCATAATTAGGGATCCATATGCTAACCCAAAACCATATTTCAATCTCATATATACGTTTTCCTGTGTTGGAGTATATTTGACCACAAGTAACAACTCTAGGTAAATATAACCATCATTGAAACATGAGTAACCAAACGGGGAAAATTTGTCATTCCTCTAAACACGAGAAACCTCTCTAGGAAAATATTATTATCCCCAAATCTTATGAAATCAATCATGGGATATGTACCCATATGTGGAATTAATCTACCCCAAACTATATCTCACTATGGACCATCATATATCATACACTTGGTTGGTTGAATACCCTACCCAAAACTAGGTATTAAATCACCATTACTTGAGGGCTATAACCTCGCCCCCGAAACATGAACTTCTTTTCACATAATGACTTAAAACAAAATACTAGGGTTTTAGTTAAGCTATAAATTTATATAGATTACACCCATTTTCACCCCACCCCATTACCTCATGTGTTTCATGCATGAAATTCACCCTATGGATAATCCTCTTTGGAACCTCATATCTGATGACATGTCTAGTATAATTTCTTAAACTCATCACATGCGTCCTTGGATGGACTCCCAAGTGAAGAAACTAGACCAGTAATAGAATCCAATTGTATAATAAAACTAAATACATACCTACATCACAATAGTGATTCATTTTCTAAAATGTAACGCAGAATCATCACTACAAAATTCCAAACTAACCTTCTAAATGGTTTCTTCACACAGGCCTCTGACCCATTCCCCTAGGTCATTAAATGGTACAAACATCCTACATGGTTTCCTCAATTTAAACCTCATCTACCTTGTCAAAACCCATAACCAAGAGGTTTTAAAATATGATACAATCATCATATTCATATTATGGTCACATTGGACTCATTAGAAATGACATACAGTCATCACCCAAGAGAGATGACACCAAGCCCACCTTAATTCTCACGTCATCCTAGGTTGGTCCAGTCATCATACACGTAATCTATTTACCTAGGGCCTACCCACCTAGATTCTCACATGTTGGTGGGGGGGTTAAACAAACACCTCTATCTAATTATCAATAAAAATCACTCTGAGTCCTCTTTCAGTCATATTATGTCCTAATTAGGATAGTTATTCCAATTCATAAATCACTCTACTCAAGTGAAATAAATTCCCATATCTGGGTCCACTATGATCATTATGTCTATATATCTATCACCCATTAGGGACATTTTAACATATGTATTACATTTATAACCATGGTATTTTCCATTAGAGACCAAGCTGTTTACTTAGTGTGCAAGGTTTCATCATGCCCCTTGGAACTTTGTCCATAATAATCCTAAGTATTTATAAAAAATTATTCTCCAAAAAATTATATCCCCCTCAATATAATGATCACTTGTCACATGAATATAAATAAAATTCATTTTCCATATGGGTATTCTAAAGGAACCACCAACCTCATAATAGATTTATTCCCTTTTAATTAATTTTAGGGAATCTCACCTATAGTCATCCAAGTACAAAAAATCATCTCCCATAATTTGAGGCCCTATATCAAGACATATCATTTATATGAATTAACTATAAAAAAATTATAATTAATTAAAAAATTTATATAAATAGGAAGAATGATATAAACCTCATTAAGTCATATACGATCTCTAAAACTCTGAGAAACAGGGTGTGGGAAAATTCCAACACAGACCCAAAATTAAGCCACAGAAAATCCAAAACATTCATCACCCATTACATAGCCAATTTCATCCATTTTAATCTACATTCAAATGAAAATTTAAAATGGTGGATTACCTAAAATCTAACAGTATGTAATAGATTGTGATCACCACTATAGGATGCCCGTTTTCTATTCCAGGAAACATTCATATCATCCTCTCTCGATTCCACCAGGATTTGGTGGAATCAATTTCAAAACCCAAACCATGTTTCACCACAATCATATTTGATAAAGTGAAACCAAAATAAAGGAAAATTAAATAATATATTACCTCCAATAATTTCAAAATATTGAAAAAATTTCTTGCATTTTTTGAATCAGGAGACAAAGTTGAGGGAGAGGATCCTGTTGAATTTCCCAACCTTTCCACCTTTGTTCACCCAAAAACATCAATGGGTATATTGTTAATTTTAATTTCTATCTCGATTTTAAAAATACATCATGAGAATAGTTTATGTGTGAACATGGGGGGAGTGATATTAATCCTACTCTAGTATATGAATCCCCTAAGGCCCCCTTGACCATTACATCATGACCTCCTATGACTAGAAGCCTTTATGGTGTGATTCCTCTAGCTAGAGGGATAACCCCTTGGCCAACCCCCATCATGGTGTAGCCCTCCAGTCCCATGGCATAACACCCCTACTGTATTCTATCATGGGTTTACATATGATTCATAAAATAACCATTTATAGGTATTTAATTTTAGTATGGCCACTAATCCTTTCTCCAACACATATGAGAACCCAAAACAACCCCCAAAACATGATTCACATAAAAAAACATCTCCCTGAGATGCTCTAACTCTATAAATTCCAATATGAATCCCATATCCCTATAATACCTCCTATCTTGAGAAATTTTTTTTAATCCCGATAGAATTTCAAACCAAGCAGACATGAGGTTTTATTACCTCTCCACCATATAACTTCTGATGCTCAAGAATCCATAAAAGTCTTTAACCATAAATAATGAAATACCCATGTAACCAATTCATAGCCAAAACATTATGTTTTACTCTAGAATGAATATCATGATTATATTTCACTACTCATTTCATGAGGCAAATAATTCATCTATACCCAAGTAAATTTATGATACCATAACCAAAACACAAATATTGCATCCCATGACACCCAATCATCTAGAGATACTAAGTTGTCTTAAATCAATTAATCTCTTGGATTTTGGTACTCCCCAACATAATACTCATCTCATAAGGGTTGATTGTGATCCATTATTCTCCCCACCATCAGGATCACCTATATAAAAAATATACATTTCTATCATTTCATTTTCATACTATTTTCTATCTTTACACAACCAATCACACATAGAAACGCTGTTCATAAACCAATACCACTCTATATCTTCAATCCTGATTTAAATTGTATAGGCCTCTATTTCCCAATCATAAATCCCATATCCATTAAATTTTTCTTCAAAATACCTATTTAATCCTAAAAAATAATCTATAAAATATGATATTATTTAACTAATGTGTTTCCAAACAAACTACATCAATCTATACACCACAACACTAATACGTTCTCCCTTGGTCAGGTTTTCCATAAAATTCGTAGCTGCACCCACCAATGAACTATCTCATCACTTAATCATGATACTTTAACTCCTAAATAAATCCTAATATCATCCATGTTTTTTAAA
Source organism: Viscum album (assembly GCA_963277665.1). Lineage (NCBI taxonomy): Eukaryota > Viridiplantae > Streptophyta > Magnoliopsida > Santalales > Viscaceae > Viscum > Viscum album. The sequence goes on along the minus strand of OY728150.1, from coordinate 617,703,619 downwards.
AAATATACTTGAAACCAAGTTTTATTCCATGGTTAAAAAACAAAAAACACCTATATTAGCCATTATGTTGTCTCACCATGTATTGGTTCCCCTTAGATCCAACTCACACAAGAATCACATAAAAATGATCTTCTAGATGATTCCAATGAATAGAATCTATTCAACAAAATATTATATCCTTTCTCTTGGTATTATATATGTAACTAAATAATATTGGATCCATCTTCTAATCGATATCCCAGTTCCATATTGACCATTTATGGACTGGTCCTATAGCATCCATGACCCTTCCAACATGGGGTCTGCACCACTTGGAATGATGTTATACCAATTACTGTATATAATAACTATAGATGAAAATCTCTATAATACTAGAGTTACAAAAAAAACATAGACTACTACTTCCACTAGAATCATCTGAAACATTATCCATGGAATCTACTAAATTTCATTTATAATGCGATGCTCACTCTATGATATCATATAGTGTACACCACACTATATGGATTTCAATTTAATATTCCCCAAGAATATACTCATTAGTTACAACCACTATACCCAAATAAGACATGTTCTCTAGCATGTTTACTCTTTTAAATGATTAATTCATGATCAATTGTGTCGTCATATCTTATCGAATTATGATGCATCCTCAATGATAAAGGGATATTTCACATTCTCATCAAAACCTCTCAGATAACTAGGCACATAAGTGCATATTAAAACCCATAAGTATATATCTATTAAATATCTAGTCATAAATATATAAAAAATGATAACTGTGTATAACTACTTTGTACCATCTAAATATCATCTAAAAATTGGGTATACTCTCATGTACCACCAAATTGCATAATAAAACACACATTCCCATTTTTCACACACTACTAGTTCTGGGCTCACATACCCAACCCACCATACTTTCTTCCCACATATTCAATCCTTATCTAATTAGAAGGACCATTAATGAAACTCTTAAACAAAATTATGCATTAATGTTAGGTTCAAACACTCAATACCCATCACTCAGAAATCATCTTCTAACCAAAATCACCTTCCTTTTCTCACTCTATATTAGATTCATCCATCTTAGATATTGATATTATATATCATGAGTTACCACACCTAAAATTGGTAAAATAATATACCCCATCAATCATACCTTCTAAAACTATACCATGATATGAAAATCAATTTTCACTAAAAGTTTTTTACATGATGAAAGTGAAATCCTTCATCATTTCTATCTAACATACTTCATAGAAACTTCAATGAACAAACCAAAAGACCGGAATCATCCACCTAGGATTCGTATATCTAATGTTACTCACAATTATGAGTTTACCCACCTATCGAGATACCCTCACAGACACCACTAATCTCATAAATATTGTGATCTGCATATGAAAACACTTAGCTCTACCATATAACCCATAATCCAAATATAAAATAGGCCACAAATCATGGTGAAACTTTATCACACATCACAATTACCACAAAAAAATAGACTTTCAAAAACTCCCTCTCTTTTGTTCACTTACAAATATATAACTTTCATCACATGTCAAACCACCACCCCTCCAAGGTACCGAGCCTCATTAGGTATTTACATATGAGTAAATCCCTCTAATCTCATCACATATATATATCACAACATCCACCTAAGATGAACTATTTTAGGTACACCATATTCATATCATTCATCTTTGTTGAATTCCACTAAAAACCTATATGCTAAAACCCAAAATAGATTTTTTACCTAACTAATAACCAAACTATTTTCATTTTTAGAACTGGTATCACAATCACCAACAAGTGGTTAACTATCTTGAAGGAATATAATGTCTATATTTAACCATTTAGGGTTACTATAATTGAATTACAAGAGTGACTATATTGTCATCATTTAAGTGAATCCATCCATATAATCTATATAACCTATCAATAGAGAAAATATTCTATAGTTTAGATGAGTATAATTATACAAAAAATGTATGTGGTAAAATGTCATATAAGTTTTCCTTAATCATTAAAAACATAAACCCTAGTCGCATGGGATATCAATCATTCACAATCACACCAATGTACTTTGAATTTTATATTTGAATAATGATGTATATACACCAACTTATTTCCAATTGGATAAGAGATAAAACTAATAATTCAATATTCCAAAACTAAAATTTCATTAGAAGATGTGAAATAATAAAAATATAAAATATAAAACCAATAATTATAATCTCATATCCATCGTAACCTACACTCCCCTTTGAAAAAGATATCTAAAACCCCCAGTATGAGTTCTATCAAAAGATTAAACATGTCCCAAATCACAATTGACTATATCATAATATATTAAGGAAATATAAATGAACAATATGATACTAAATTGTAATATCCTCTTGGGAAAATACAACTAATCAGTGTCCCAACCAGCATCACCACAAGAATTCAGGCATCCATCCTTATATGTTGAATTTTGTTGACTAGAAGTGAGGGTTTAGTGTGTTTCCATGGGGGGATATATCCCCACATTAGAGTGTTATAATGGTGTAATTAAAATTGTTTCATCCATAAAAAAAATAATTTTATTTTGTATATAAATTAAACGAGATTCATTATATACAAAATTAAATGTGTTATATAGACACGTAGTCATACCAATATACACTAGCAATCTAAAAATTGGTCGATCATGGGTCTAAATAAATAATGAATAAAGAAGGAGGTTCAATTAAAGACATTTAACCTTTTATAATACAGTATAAAAAATAATTTCCAATCAATCATGATAAATAATGTAACTCTAGGCCTCTTCCCTACCTGAACCTGTAATTAGTGATGTCTATTCAGGAACCCAAGTTTCATGGTTGCCTGAGCAGGGTGCGATTACAAATCTGAAGGGAACCAGTAACGATGTCCTGTATATGACCAATAAGGTGGTGTATATTTAACAAACCGTGATTTTATGATATATTTTTAAATAAAAAAAATTATTTCATTCATATCTTCCATTACCCACAATGGTGAGTTTAAACAAACTATGATATAATATTGAAATATTATTATTTAATATGATAGTTATCACTTAGCTATTGGATTTTTTCCTTATAAATATGATTAATTGAATTATGAAATATATATAAAGGGACTACTAAATACAAATATATTGATTAATTCTTATAAAATAAGCATTCATTTATTTAGAAATGTTATTTTATTCTTAGAAAATACATTTTCTTGAAAACTAGAATTTATTAATTTTTTCCATTAAATATTATAAAAAAATTATAAAAAATTTAGAAATTTTATTTGATACAAACAATATCAATTTTTAAATGATTATATAAAAATTATATTAGGGTTAAATGTTTTTATTTTCTAGAAAAGAATGATTTTTTAGTGAATGGTGAAAAATTGTAAATGTTTTAAAAATGATAGTTATTGTAATTGAAATTTTTCTATAATGTTTTGAATTTGATGATAAATTAATATAATATTCATATATTTATAAATATTATAATTAATTAAATATTTATCAACATTATATTAGTCTTTCTATAAAAATACCTTAGATTTATAAGGTTTTTTTTTCAGAAAACAGATTTTCATCACGCTTTTCAAGGTTATTATAAAATGAAATTATGTCACTTATAGAGATTTAATTTGGAAAAATTATTCAATATTTTTAATCCTAATAATTAATATTATTCAAAAAGTTCAACTTAATTTCTTGTCATGATGAATAGTGAAAAAAAATAAAAGAAATTGCATAGAAAAAGGGTAAAACTGGTTAACCGTTGTCAAAACTATGTGATAAGGCCGCCATATTTAATCTTAATTATTGTAATATTGTGGAATTTTAACCCACATAACCTTATTATAGATACTTAATTTTTATGGGATACTTTACCATTAAAATGAGCTATATAACATTTTAAGTAAAAAGGAATATGAAATTTCACTCTTATTTTTAAATTTCTATTATATTTTCACATCATGTTAAAAATATTTTTTTTATAAATCATAAATTTTATTTAAATAATAATTATTTTTTTAATTAAGGTAATGTATTTATAATTTTTTGTTACTATATCATTACCTTAATTGCTTAGGCAACACTGAAAGTGTATTTATTAAAAAATTAAAAAAATAGAGTAAATGATTTAATAAAATTAATTGTAATACAATTAGGGTTTATAAAATAATTAAAAAAATACATGAATATATTTAATTTTTTATTTTATAAAGGTTTTTATTCAACTTACACTTCTATAATGACTTTTTTTTTCAAATTCAAATTATTTGAGTAGTTCTTAAAATGAAATAAAAAATTTTAATTGTAAAAACATTTTTTAAATTTTTTAAAATAATAATAAACATTTAGGGGGACATGTAGTTTGTTAAATGGTTTAATATTTAATAATATTTACATTTAATATCTAATTGTTACTTTATATGAAAAATTATGACCCTTTCATTTTTAAAAATTCTTTATTGCGGTTTTGATTAAAATTTTATAGCCAAGGGGTTAAACCAAATGATAATATTTTATGTGACACAAAAACATTTATAAATTTCATTATAGTATTATATGTAAACAATAAAATATTTTAATTTAAATATCTATACCATTTTTAATTATTTTTATTAATAGTAACTTAATTATATCTTAATTTGTTTAGTTATTCCATGTGTGTCATTTCCCTACATTATTAAAGGATACCCATTATCTATTTTCATTACAACAATATGTGAAATCTAGATTGATAAAACTCTTAAAAATTATCTTCTCAACATTAATATATTTAAAAATGTGGTTTTTTTTCTTTAAATACCATTCCAAGGGTCCTTTGGAAGGGATCTAAAATAGGCCTACCAAATAAGCGGTAATCGTCTTACCCAACCTCTTTTAATTTATTTATACATATACCACACATAAATATTTTTAACTTTTCATTAAATAATAACATCATTATAATAAATATTTTTAAATGTTATTCTTATTGTGAACCAACCAATATCCACCATACATTCAATCAAATTGGAAGTGATAGAATTGTTTGTACAAGTTTGCAAACTATCACCTCTAGGTAGTGATAAAATTAATTTTCCATCACCATATTTCCTGGATGGTTATTATTATGTTATAATTGTTTATAAAATACGAATATGAAATAATTATAATTCTGTAGTTATGACATAATTTATACCTTTTACCTTCTCATTTTTTGGAAAACTATTATGTCGTTCGTGTGTATGCGTGGACCACCACCACTACCTTGAAATGTGATTTGTTGTTCATATTCACATTATGTGGAAGGTGATAAGTATATATTTAATGAATATATATTATATAATAATAATTATTTAATGTTTAATCATTATTTACCTTTCTTTTTTCAATCAATAGAAAATTGAAAACTTTGCTCATTTATGCATGCATTTTTCCATCTCCAGGAACGGTGTAATCTATTTTTTTCTCTATCATTTATGGATATATATATATATATAATGAATATATATGACATTTATATCAGTCTTAAAATTCTTTATATTATAGAACCATTATAAATGTACTAGTTCTAGAACTACAAAATTGAATTTCATATGAAAAAGGAAATAGTTTACAGGTAAAAATCCTAATTTTAATAAGAAATTATTAATAAATGAGTGTTTAAACGTGTTAAATAAATAATATATGATAGTAAGATTATGTACATGAATATGTTGTATTATTATAATATTTTTAAATTTATTATGTTACAGTTTAAATAACTTTCAATGTAATTCAAACTCTAGGGAATGGTTTATCGTCTCAAATTGTCTTTTTTAAACATATGTTATGTTATTAACCTATATTATTTTATGAGGTGAAAGTAATAACATTTTAAATTTTATACCATGAATTTATTTATGTCCATTATATTTAATTTTTAATTTTATTTCATTATTTAAAGGGGCTTATGATTTCAATGTTACCAAAGAAGTAAGGGTTTCATGTTACAATCTCATTATTTTTAGGGATTGTTTTATATTTTGTATATGATAAGGAAATTCCATGATATTCCATATAATAATCTCATGAATTTTATTATACATAACTGATTTCTTGATATTACATGTTTGATTTTTTATTTTCCTTACTCTAAGTGTTTATCAGATGAAAAAAAAATATTTTTAAGTAAAACAGACGTTACATCTCATTTCAGTAAAAAAATATTTTGCTTCTATTTATGTGTTTCTTAAAATTGTTTTAAATAATTTATTTATATTATCCTAAGTTTTTTTAAATAATTTATACCCATGACATAATTTTTAGAAAATGTTTTAAATGGAATCTTCTTTCTGTTTTTTGAACAAGGTACTTTTGACTTTAATTGATATTGTGAATAGAATCTTTGTTTTAATATATAGGAAACAAAAATAATTTCCAACCATATTGACTAGTAAATGTTTTGAAGCATTATTTATATTTTACACTATTAATTCTTATGAAAATATTTTTTTCATTTTTTCATTTTTTTATAAGTAATTTTAAAATTAAAAGGTTGCTTTCTTCCTGAAATATTCCAAGTAGTACTGTAGTGGATTTCTCATTAAATTTTTGCATCCATTAATGTTAATTTTTATTCAATGGGGATATTATCCAATGATACTATCATTAATATTTGTCTATATGGATTATGGTTTAGATTAAGAAATATCTTTTAATCCCATTCTATTTTTTATGGGTTAATATATGATGAATTTTTTATGATCTTGTGGAATAAATATGAATGGATTTACTATGAGATATGTGGGATTGAAATTAAATAAACCTAAAGGGAATTGGGTAAATATTAATGTTTTGTGATCCCAAAGGGTAAATTGGAGGTTATCTGAATACCATAGCTACATAATACATGGGAGGTAATCCCTCGCATAAAATAAGAGGGTACATGTGAGGTTATCCCAAGTGTGAAACAAGAGGGTACATAAGAGGTTATCCCAATTCAAAAACAAGAGGGTGTATGGGAGGATACCCCAAGCCTGAAGTAGGTACATGGACAGTTAAATAAATCGCACATTGTAATTAATGTCTTTTTATGAACACTTGACATAATATTTCTATGATTATTATTATGTCACACTTTATTCAAATCTTTTTCTAACATGATATTAAGTCAGTTTTATGATCTCATGGCTAAAGTTTATTTAATTAATTTGTGATTCACGTCTTGTAAACTAGAAAACTTTATTCTGTGGGTCATGATTATGATCTAATAATTTTTTAGTATAATTTTAGAAGGATAATATCATATAATTATACCCTTTATCCTCATTTCAGGTATAAAATTTTATTTATATCTCCCTTTATTTCCCTTATTAAGCATCTGAGATCACCCTTTATTGTGTTTCATATCCCCGTGTTATGAAGAATGGTTTAATGTTGGGTATATATATAAAAAGTTCTATGTGGTAATATCTTTATGGAAAATGCTTATGATCTTTCATGATATATTAATATTGTGTATCTAATATCCAAAGATTCTAAACCCATATTGTTCTGGCATTGATAATAATGTTGTTTAATGAATTTTTATCAAATAAGATTTAATAATTATGGATGAAAAGTGTGTAACTATAGTTGGTATCAAAGAAAGTTTTAGTTAATATTTATTGATTGAAAAGAGTGAACTATTTTAAGAACCATGGAGATATGTTTAATTATATAATAACATCCAAATGTATTTGGTAAAGAATATATTATGTGGTTTTATAATAAAATAGATCCCTATATGGATACTACTATTGCACATGGTTATGAAATAGATGCATCTAGTGGTAGTAACCGGAAAAATAGTTGGTCGAGTATGTCTTGACCATCATTCTATTCATAGTGAGTGTTCCCTTACAATGCACATAGTATGAGACTCCTAGTGGATATTCTTGGTTAATCCAAATTATATTAAAAACCCATTATAAAGGATTTGAATAAATGACGATAATGGATGAACTTGGTTAAACTTAAGGTTTTATAAATTTAAAAATGCTTTCCTAATTTATAAATCATATTAATGATTTTTCATGATTGAACAATCTAATAAAATATTCCTAACAGTAATGTTAACAATTTTAGTTTTATAAAGGTATAAATGATTAAATAATGAAGTTTATGTGGTTATATGTATGCTAAAATATTGAAGTATCCTTATTGATATTTTTTATATTAATTACATTATATCATGAATAAAAAATATAGAAATGTTATTTTCTATCCCCAAGTATTATATATTAATTTAGTATTGAAAAACCTTAATAGTATTTTGATCATATATCATGTCTATAATTATTAATTGGTAAAATATTGAGAGAATGTTCTTCTTATAAATCTCATTATTCTCTATATTGGAATTTGGTGTTATCTAAGGCATGGATTTACTTTACTTGGATAAATCACAAATAATTTTTCAAAGTAAGGGAAGTGGCATCTAATATTCTGATCTAACCTATGATCTTGTATCAGTGTTATGATAATTACGAACATCTTATAGAAATAAAATTTATTTTATATGTTTTGTTTCCTAACCAAAAGGGGTGTTTACCTCATATTATTTGGGAGAAACTCAAGGATATATATTTTCCTATTGTAATGGATTTTTTATACCTTTCAGAAAAAGTTTCCTACACTTACATTGATTCATGAATTTTAGTTTTAAATAGAACTCACACCCAGTGGTACACCCATTTAAATGAATCCACATAGAATGTACCTAATTTGGTTACATGATTTGAAGAAGAAACTCCCTAAGGATATTGATGAGGGAATAATTTTTCGATGAGTGTCACGTTTGGGGTGCACCTATTTATTTGGTTAAGAAGATAGAATGGTCAATAAAACTCTACATCAATTATTGATAACTTGACTAGATCACTATCTACCCTGTATTAATGACTTTTTTGATCAAATTCGTGGAGCATATTGTTTTTTATGATTGAAACTTATTCTTGATATCAGTAATTGAGGTTCAAGAAGGAGGATATACACATGATATTATTCCATAAAAGGTATAGATGCTATTAATTTATAGTGATTCAATTTGGTCTTACTATTTTCCCTAATCCCTTAATAGATTTCCTTAATATAGTCTTTATAGATTAACATGATCAATTTTGGGTAGTCATTATAGATGATATTAATATATTTTCAATGATTAAAGAAGATCGTGAATATCACTTGCTGATTGTACTATAGACCATTGGGATGGATAACATGTATAAAAACATTAAAAAATTGTGATTTTTTTTACAAAATTTTATTTTTGGGCTATATAATCTCAAGAGAAGTTATATTTTTGGTTCCATAAAATATAGAGGTTATTTATTTTTTTCAAAACAACCACTTTGAATTAGGTGTTTTCATGGATTAGATTTATATTATTTATTCTTTAAAGAGGTCTTCTCATATCTATCTAATATATTCTCTATGTTTACTCAGAAGGGATCCAAGTTCCATTGTATAGATGAAAGTGAAGAAAATTTCATTTAATTAAATATAAAGTTATTCAGTGAACATGTTCTTAAATTACCCTATAGTGGAGAAGGGTTATTGAAATGTAGAAAAACATCCACGAGGTGATTGGGATGAATCCTCATGAAGAATGATATGGTGATATCTTATTCCTCATTCCAATTAACAGTTCTTGAGAAATATTACCAAACTCATGATTTGGAGTTAGCTATCACAATTTTTGAATTAATGATATGGAGGAATTATATTTTTGGGGAAATAGGTGATATATGTGCTGATAAAAAATAAGTCTTGTGTCTAGTAAATCAGAAATAGTTGATCATGTGATTGAGAAGATGGCTGGAGATAAATCTTATCCAACTCAAATGAGTGTTAAACCTTATATCCTTGTGAAGATTAAAGAGGCACAAAAAGTTGATGTTGAACTGAAAAAGGTGTCTAGAAATGTTCTTGATTTCAACCTTTATTATGATGGAATGATATGCTTCAAAAAATATGTATGTTTTCTATCCATATAATATTTCAATATGGATATATTGGATTATGATCGTTGTTCATCATTCATAATTCATCCTAAAAGTAATATGAATTATATAGATAAAAAGATTATTTCATGTGGGACATCATAAAAATAGAGATTATAGAGTATTTATCTAAATTATTTGCATGTTATAAAGTTAAGGATGAGATATATGACTATATCGTTATGTTATATCCATTACCCATACTAGAATAGAAATAAGAAAACATCGTCGTGGATTTTTTTTCCAGACACCCCAAAATTTTTAATGAACAGAATGCTATTATGTTTTAGATGATTGACATACAAAGTTACCACACTTAATTTATTTAAGAGAAGAATTATAAATTGATCATAAGTCTATAATATTAATTAATTAAATGTTAAAGTTGTATTTAGTACCGAATTGTATTTTATTTGATCATGATCAGAGGATTATCTGGAATTTTTGTCGAATTCTTCATCCGAATCTGGATATAGAGTTGAGTTTCAATACCTCATATCATTTTCAGATAGAGGGTCTGTATAATAGCACCATTAAAACCATGTAGGACAGATTGAGATCTAATTCTCTATATTTTAAATGTGTTTGGGATTAATACCATCCACTATTTGTGTATTCTTGAAACAATAGCTTTAACTCGAGCATTCAAATTCCTACTTATAATGCCCTCTATGGAATGAAGTGTAAAATCCAACATGATGGGATGAATTTGGATTGAAAAAAAAAATATACTGGGGCTTTATATATCTTTGTAAATGGAAAATAAAGTAAGACTCATTCAAAATAATTTCAAGTAAACTTATATGTGATGGAAAAGATATACTTACACTCTTAAATGGACTTTGTAATTTGATATAATTGAGAAGCTTTCCTAAATATTTATCCACGGAATAAGGTAATTATATTTAGAAAGAAGTGAAAGATTTACCCTCTGTCTATTGGACCCTTTTATAATCTTGATTGAGTGGGTAAAATAGCTTATTTTTTTGGAACTTCCACTAAACCTATCTCATGTTTAGTATATGTTCCATGTATATCTCTTGTCGATATATATTCCTAATCCATAAAATTTTCTGAACTCAGAGGTTATAACAATAGTGAATTGTATTTACTATGAATATAAATTGGTATAAATCTCAAATCATAGAGAAAAATTATAATACAATAAGACTAATCAACTAATTAGTGTTTTCAAGAGGAATATTACATTCAAGGAAGCTAATTGGGAACCCGAGGATGCTATGAAATAGAGGCATCCCCATTTTCTATATCAGAGTGACAAAATTTCTTGGGAAAATTCATTTTTGGGAGGGGATAGAACGCATCACCCTAATATTTTATGATATATTTTTCTGTAAATATATTTTATTTCTTCGATAACTCTCTTTACATGAAACACTGAGTTTCAATGAACTATGATATACTATTAAAATATTAATATTTAATGTGACATTTATCACTTTTCCATTGGATTCCATGAGTCTAAATAGGATTAACCGCATAAAAGTTATTTAAATCTTCAAAACTATTTTTTCTTGAAAAATGATATTTATTTCTTTTTTTATTGAATATTATATATATTTTATAAAAAAATTTAAAATTTTATATTATAAAAATAACATAATTTCTAGAATTAGAATGTCAAAATTACCTTATGGTGAAATTTTGGCATTTTTCCTAAAGGATTGATTTTTCAATGAATATTAAAATATTCCAAATTTTGAAAAACATTTATTTATTTTAATAGAGAAATATCAATAAAGTTTTTATTTTTATCCTAATTTAATATAAGTTAGAATTATTTATAAATAATAAAATTAATTATTAATTAACATTATACAAGTCTTGGTTTAAAAATAATGTTAGAGTTGAAAATAGATTTGTTCATCAAAAAATCGTTTCTCGTCCTGATTTAGAGGATTATTATAAAATTATTTTTTTTCACTTGTAGAGATTAAATTTGGTAAAATACATAACATATTTAGAATCATTATAATGAATACTCTATAACATAGTCAAAATAATTTTTGTTCTAAATTATTATTAAAAACAATAAAAATTTATCATTGTGGTAAAAGTGTAACTCGATTTAAACTATGTCAAAACTAATTGATAATGAAATTTTTTTATTTTAAATTCATATGTTATGATTTTATTTTTACCGTTAACATATTTTTTATATATTTAATTTTATATGTGACCCATTTCACTGAAAATGACCTATATGGTATTTTAAATAATGAAACACACAAAACATCACTCTCTTATTTTGAAATTTATCTTATACGTTCACATAGGGATAAAAATAATTTATTCATGAATAATAAATGATATTATGAGTATAATGAAATTATTTTCATGATGTTAATTTAGTTATAATTTTTAGTGATCAAATAGTTATCTTAAATTCCTATACAACACTGACATGGTATTTATCCATTTAGGAGACAAATAAAATAAATAATTTAAAAAAAAGTAAAATAATTTGGATGAATTATTGTATTCCAATAATTTTATAAATGAATATAGTATACTTGGTATTTTTTAAAAGTTTATATTATATTTTCATTTCTTTTATATTGTTTTTAATGTAAAATTATGGCAATAATTCTTAAGATAACATTGTTGTTATTTTATGATAAAAATATTTTTTAAAATTATTTAAAAATAATAAAATTCATGAAATAGTAAAATTAGGGTAATAAATGGACTATAATTTTACCCCATTTCACTTTATGATCCAATTTTTACTTTATAAAGAAAATTATAACACTTTAATATTAAAAACGTCATTTCCAAGTTTAAGATTAAAATTGGATAACCAAGTGGGGTATAAAATCACACCATACCATTATAAATTTAATCGTTTGATGATATTTCAACCTTATACTATTTTAATTTTGATATCTATCTAATTTATTTCATTTTTATTGATGATTACTAAATTATATTTTAAATGGTTTTTGTCATTCCAAGTGTGTCATTTCCCTACATTATAAAAGGACACCCCTTCTCTATTTTATTTACACCATGTTGAGACATATAAATCTATCAAAAAATAACCAACTATCTTATCAACATACATATAAATGAAATATAGGTGCACATTATCTTTAAATACCTTACCAATTTCCATTAATAAGGGATCTAATGGAGGCCTACTAAATAAGAGGTAATCATCTTACCTAACATACTTTAATATGTTTCTTTTTCTACCTCCTATAAATATTTAGTATTCATCATGATATTAATATCATATATATCCTAAATATAAAAAAAATATTATTATTATGTAACCACCAATTTCAACCCTATATGACATCAAATGGGTTGTGAAAGTATCCCTCGTACGTACATGTGGAATGCCACCTCCACATGGTGATACAATTCATTTTCCGGCACCATCTATCATGGATGGTTATTATGATTTGTTTAAAGTTTGTATATTATTTTTTTATATAATTATTATTGTTTAATTATAACATCATATATATCATCTCAGCTTCCCATCTATAAAAAATTGATAACATTGTTCACGCATATGTGTGGACTACTACTATCATTGTGAGATGTGAGTACTTTTTCATTAATCCTTTACATGGATAGTAATGAGGAAAAACTAAATTCATATATATGATATTTATTATGTAATAATTATTCTATTATAATTTATTAATATTTTTATTATTTTTCTTCCAAAAATTGATAATCTAAAATAGCGTTCATGCATATATACGACTTACCATTTCCCAGAATGGTGTAATTAATTTTTCTATTGCTAGCTGTTCCGGATGAATCTAAATATATATATATATATATATATAATGAATAAATATATGATATTTATATAAATATTAAAATTATTTAGATCATGTAAACATTTTCAAATCACAAGGATCGAAACTACTGTACAAAGATTCTCATGAAAAAAGAAACAATTTACATCTAAAAATGACAATTTTAATAAGTATTGGTTAAAATGGGTGTTGAAATGTTATAGATGCATAGTATATGATATTATGAGTAATTAAATAAATATAATGTATAATTATAATAAATATTAATTTATTATATAGTATTTTAATGTTTTTTTAAGCAAGTCAAAATCAAGGAAAGGGCTAATAGTCTCAAACTGTCTACCTTGAGACGTATGTTATATTATGGACCAATCATTTTTTATGAGGTGTAAGTACATACCTTTGAAATATTGTGTCATAAAATTATTTATTTAAATGATATTTAAATATTCATTTGAATTTATTCTTTCATGGTGCTTACAATTTTATTATTACCAAAGTTGTAGGGGTTTAATATTACTATCTCATTGTTTATCGATATTATTCATGATTAAGTTATTGATAAGGAAATTCCATGATATAAATCTCAAGAATCACTTGAGTTATAAACTCATATATTTTTGTATTTACATTACGTGGTTTCCTTTCATTTTCATTACTTTATATGCACATTGTATATGAAGAACACTTTTATGGAAAATAAAATTTATTTTTCTCTTCATTCATACACTATTCATCTTCCTTATCCCTGACTTCTAAAAATGTTTTCAATATTTTTTTACCGTTATTTTATGCCAATTTAAATTAATTTTCACCATGATTTAATTTTTATAAAATTATTTATAAGGAATATTCCTATTATTTTTTAATGATGTACTTTTTAAATTTTTAAGAAAATGAAGAAGGAATATTTATTTCAATATATGTGGAATCAATAGATTTTATCACCATCATGATAACCCAATGTTTTTAAGCTTACATTATAATTTTAAATGGTTATTTTTTAATAATATTTTATTCTATAATATTTTTGAAATTTTTAGATCCTAAATAATCGATTTCAAAATGAAAAGCGTATTTTACTCCAAAAAATTAAAACTAATATTTTAAAGGAATTTTCATCTAAGATGACATCCTATAATGTTACATATGATTTACTAGGTAAATGATCCAATTATTACGTATTTATTCATTCTATATTTTTTTATGTGTATGATAATGAAATTTTTATGAAACCAATTTGATTTTCCATGGGTAAATTTATGATGAATAATGTTATAAACTTTTGGCATATATATGAATGGTTTTATGATTAGGTGGTTGGTGGTCCCAAGATTATGTATCCCTCAATTTAATTGGGTAAATATAAATATCATATGATCTTAAAGGTTATATAATAGGTTTTCAAAATAAATAAACAATAGCTTACACTAAAGGTTATCCCATGACAAAATATAAGACGTTACAAAGGAGGTTACCCAAATCTAGAAATAGAGGGGTACACATGAGGTTATACCAAGCCCTAAATAAGAGGTTTCATGGTAATTTACCCCTATACTAACATAATAACATATGATGTTATCCTATGATTAACATGTTTTGAATTTCATGGTCGGTATCCTAGATATCAAATTTCTATGATTATGATTATTCTGAACTTTATGGAATTTTATAAAAAATGATCTTATATCAATGTAATTTTCTCATGGATTATATGCATTGATCCCTACTTGACTAAAATGTTATGAAATTAGAAGAAGAATTCCAAAAATCATTCTTATGATATAAGGATTTTTGGGCATTATTTTCAATGTGTAATCTCTTAAACTCATACCCTTCATGATCATGTCATGTTTAAATTATTATTGATATTCCCATTTCTCACCCTTATTGAGAATCTGAGCTCAAAATTTTGTATGTTTTCCTTCCCCATGTTATATAAGAAGTTTTTAAGTATGGTATTTCAAAGAATAGTACAATGTGGGAATCACTTGGAAATTTTAAAGATATTTCATGAAATAAAAATATGGTGTATCTATTCTCCAATGATACTAAAATAATACGTTTCTAGTGTGGATCAAATTGTTATGTTTTGAATATTCATATAATAAAATATTGTATTTGTATATGAAATTTATAGGTCTCGATATAATAGAAAATTTATATGATCATAATTTTTATTAAATAACATAAAAATAATAATGAAATAATCCTTATAGATCCTCATGTTCATACATGAAAACCTTGATCAACTATACCAGCTTCAGACAATCCTGGAGTGTCTCTATGTATATCAACTTCCTAGAGGGTTCCACATCCTACCGAAATACCATATCTAAATCTCCTACCTACTTCATCTATTGATGGATTGTCTCTAACAACACATAACAACTAGGGGAAATATACATATCCCCAAAACAAGTGGAATAACCTAGGGAAACATGTCTATCCCTATAACATGAGAAATCACCAAGGGGAAATATATATATAACCACCCAATGGGAATGAAACCATCCCTAGAAATTATCTAACCTTGGACATATCTCATCAAGAACAATATTTTCATACTTATGGTGGGTCACACTGTATCACCTCAGGATGATAAAGGGTTAAATGACTAAATGATATGAATCATGTCGGCAAGGTGTAAATTCCTTTTCGAGAGATTACCTGATTAGAACACCCTAGTTAAGCATGTTTGTCCTGGAGTAGTGATTAGGAAGGGTGACCTTTTGGAATGTTTCCCAGGGTGTGTGCAAGTGAATACAAAGCACGCTAGAAAGGAAATTTTTTGTCCTGTGGGATCTTTCATTAGTCAGATGACCCATTCCGGCATGTGGGTGGGCCCCATGGTGGGGACCACATGTCTACAGGTAAACTGGTGGTACCTGGCAGGCCCGGACTCAAAATACATGTTAAGGTGGGGGGTATGTGCTGTCACTGGGGCCTAGTTGTTACATTTGGTATCAGAGGTGGTACCCAACCATAAGTGCAGCGCACTACCTGGGTTGAGATGTAGGGCCCACAATGAGGATGTTGTGCTCTAAAGGGGGGGGAGTGAATGTAACACCCCAAAATGATAAAGGGTTAAATGAATAGATTATATTACTCATATCAACAAGTTTCACCTTACGTTTTAGAATCTTACCTTATTAGAACTCCATAGTAAATCATGCATGGCCCGAAGAAGTGATCACGATGGGTGACCTTCTATGAAGTTTTCCAGGGTGTGTGCGAGTAAGAAAAAAACACACTTGAAAGGATATATTTTGACTTGGGGGACTGTCATTAGTCATATGGCCCGTTCAGGCATGTGGGTGGGCCCCATGGTGGGGACCACTTGTCTGTAGGGAAACTAGTGGTACCTGGTGGGCCAGGACCCGATGGCCATGTTAAGGCAGGGTGTATGTACTATCCCCATGGCCCAATTGTTACATTTGGTATCAGATGTGGTACCTAGCCTTAAGTGCAATGAACTACCTCGGTTGAGAAGTAGGGACCACAAAAAGGACATTGTGCTCTAAAGGGGGGGTCAATGTGACACCCAAGAATGATAAATGGTTAAATTTTAAATGATACGACTCATGTCAACAAGGTGCACCCTCCTTTTTAGGAGCTTACATGGTTAGAACTCCACAGTTAAACATAATTGTCCCGGAGTACTGATCTGGATGGGTAACCTTCTGGGAAGTTTCCTAGGGTGTGTGCGAGCGAGGACAAAGCACACTAGAAAGAAAATGTGTTGGCCTGTGGAGACTTTCACTAATCAGATGACTCGTTCAGGCATGTGGGTGGTCCCCATGGTAGGGACCATGTGTCTGAGGGGCAATTGGTGGTACCTGGTGGCCCAGGACCCGACATCCATGTTAAGACGAGGTGTATGTGCTGTCAATGGGAACATCATAAAGGCTATACCTAGGGGCATCCCATGGTGAAAATCATATGCATCATGTATCACATACACCTAGAGTTACATCCTTCCTTGAACCTCATTTCTAATAATGTGGGTTATCTAGTTGCTAAAATCCATCACATTTCACTTTGGATGGCCACCCAAGTACAAAACATATAAAAGTCATAAAATCCAATGCTAGAATACCACTGTATCCCTACCATTCTCACAAAATTTATTTAGATTCTAAGGTCACACCTGATATCATAAATAACCATTTCCACACTAACCCTCCAAAGGGGTTTCATCACATTGGGCACCCACCTAGGCCTCTGAGGTCACATCATGGCATAGAAACTCGAAATGGGATCCTTAATATGGACCTCATCTCTTAGGTTAATAACCATCATGTAGAGGGAATAATATTCATCTAAATTATCATAGTAATATCATGTTCTCATTGGCCTTAAAAGAAATTTCATGCAGTTATCAATTGAAAGACTTAACTCCAAGGTGGGGTGTTTGTGCTGTCACTAGGGCCCAATTGTTACACACATCCTCTAACAAGACCCAAATATCAATATTTCATTACCCAATGGTCATAATCCACCCCTAATTCCCAAACCATCATTCACATACACATAAAAAACATATACCCACGTCTGTAGCTCACATAGAACATCATATAGGCTATACCTAGGGGAATCCCATGGTTAAACATCATATGAATCATTAATCACATACCCATAGAGTTTCATCCTCCCTTGAACCTCATTTCTAACAATATGGGTCTGCTAGTTACTAAAACCCATCACACTTCACCTAGGTTATCCTCCCAACTACAAAACATATACCAATCATAAAATCAAATGCTAGACTACCACTATATCCCTACCATTCTCACAAAATTTATTTATATTTTAAGGTCACACCCGATGTCATAAATAACCATTTCCACACTAACACTCCCAAGGGTTTTCATCACATTGAGTACCCTCCTAGGCCTCTAAGGTCACATCATAGCATAGAAACCCAAAATGGGACCCTTAATATGGACCTGATCTCATAGGTTAATACCCATTATGTATAGGGAATAATATTAATCTATGTTATCATAGTCATATCATGTTCTCATTGGCCTTAAAAGAAACTTCATGCAGTCATCAATTGAATGAAATAACACCAATTCCATATCAATTCTCAGGCCATCCTAGGCCATTTCTCTCACCCAATCTATCGTCAAACTACCCAGGGTCTACTCACTTGGGTTCTCACATGCTAATGGTTGGGTCTTGGTAGCTCTCCCCACTCTATAATTATATAGACTAATGGCTCTACAACACATCAATGTCATATCATTTCTTACTCGAACTAGTTATTCTAATTCATCATCCATCCTTCTCAATGGAACTATGTGACCCTATATATGTCTTATAAAATCACTATATCCATTTATGTCACATCCCTTAGGGTTTTCTACCTCAACTCTTAAATTTATAACCAATCCCTTTTTCTTCATCCATCAAGGTATTTATCCATTATATAAGGTTATATCATATCCCCATAATATTTGTTCAGTCTAGTCATAAGCATTAACAAAAAATTTATTTTCAAAAAAATGACAATATTCCTTAGTGGCATTATAAGGCCCCAGCCTTAAACATTACTTAATCTTGAGTAATTTCAAGAATACATGTTGAGTATCTATTCAGGTTTAGTGTTTTAGAGAATTAGATCATAAATCATGCATTGCATTCCACATTTAAACAAAGTGGTTGCATAAAATATAGTACTCATTTTTTCCATCAACGGAAACATATTTAAAATAAAACACGGATTCTTACTTGACACTTCCTTGACACTATCATCACATCATATACCTTTCCCTTGACCTGTGAAAAACATTTCAAAAACTTTGGATGAGCATAAAAAGCTCAGTAAGGGATATAAAAATATGTAAAGGAAACATTAGTACATGTATACATAAGAGTCAATGAAATCATAATTTACTCATAAAACATAAGCACGTTAACATACCTCATGAAATCATAAGATTTATGAATAACTGATAGAAAACATAAGACGTAGAGGTAACTTGAGGCATTCATAACATTCTTACATAGGGAGTAACCCTCATGGTTACGTTTGGAATACCCATCATAGTATATTCCCTAAATCTCTTCAGAGAAACCATAACGTTTAAAAACATCGCATTACCCAATGCATTGGAGAGCTATATCGGGCTCACCCGCCCTTAGTTTATCACGGAACCACCCATCTTCATAAACAATTCCCAAGAACCATAACATAATTGTATCACATAAAATATGCATAAATGAAAACATAACATTTTTACTTTTCAATCACAAGATATCAATAACAAATTGATATAATAAAAACATTATCAAAACCATTTCAATACCAAATTAAAAGAAAAGTAAAACATGGTATTTATTTTTCATTTAAAGAAAGTTATGGCTTGTAGAGGAAGCCAAAACCCAAATAATGGTGACGTCGGCGGAGAAGTCGTTGTCGCCGCATACGTATGACAAAAACATTCCCTTTTGACATTTAGTAAAACTATTCGTATAGAAAATATTACTTTTGGATAAACGTAAAAGTAAAAGGGGTTTATACACCATATAAAATAAAGATGTGTATAAAACAAAATATGCCTCAATGAAAGGAGATTGAGACGAAGTCCCTTACCTCGGGTCCGACTTGACTCGATCGTTCTTTAACCTCCTGAATAATAAACTTGATTTAATTTATACTTGATTAAGAACCTTTTTAAGTTCATTATTCCTTTTATATCACTTATTACCATGTCATGAACAATATGTAATTATTTAAGTTAATAAAGGTCGTTTTGTCGATCATTGGTACTTGAGTCAATAATAAACTCTTTATAATTACAAGTTGTTCATGTGGTAAAATATCCATTATATCCAGAATTATTTTCATGATTTAGATATCATATATATCATATATATCCAGTATATACATGCATTTAAAATATTACATAACATTTAGAGGTAAGAAATGAAATGCACCGTTCATGGAGACGATAAGCTGTACGTACGCATGAACGCTACTTTCCTTTCTATTTCATATTTTATGGAATGGAATCATAATGATATAAAAGTATATTATAATTCCAGTATAATATAATATATAATATCATTAACTCCATCCTTTATACATCTCACATATGGGAATAACGAATCAAATCACTTTGAGGGGGCGGTAGTCCGCACTTCCTAAAATGAAGATATCGCGTTTACCCATAATGGAAACCATAAAGGTATGCCATAAATAAAAAATACAGAAGATTAAGGAAAAAATAAACATATTATATATCATAAATAAATATAGTGACATCTTAATGGCCTCCTTTGAAGGTGTTAGAAGAATAATGAACAATCATCGTTTCGTGAGGCAGAAATTCGCCATCCACAGATACTGAATGCTCTTTAACCATTAGATGTAGGTGTGTGTAAGTGTAGCTAAAATAATTCTTATAACAACCTCCTAGTATATTGAAGATACTGGTTTTGTTACAAAATAAATGAATAAAAAGTGTTTAGGTGGTTGGAGAAAAAATAAAACAAAAGAACATTAGAGAAGTCTTTACCTTTAAATCGGGTAACTTCTCTTGGTTTGAACCAAAAGGGTTTCTTGAAGAGATTTCTGCCTAAGGTAAGGCTTATAGGATGAATAGAGGGATTTGGATAGATAAAATGAGCAGATATTGGCTGATCCAATGTCTTGAGAAGTGTGGGTAAGGAGGTAGAGGTGGGGGCCTTTTATAAGAGGAGAGGAGGGGCACTCTTTGAATGTTATAAAATGTTACTTTATATTGAAATGTGTTTCGGATTTAAAAGGTACCACATTGATATATTTCGAGGAATAGGTGATAAGGGTTCAAAATATACTCACCCAATAGGTTTTTGACAAGTGTATGTCTTAGATTTTACATTATCTTTTCATTTTATTTAAATCGTTATTTAATGAGGTAATCGTTGCATCATCATGGTGTTATAATTAATTTATTTTATTTAATGTCTAAAAAATATAAAAAAATACTATGATGTAGGAAATATTATTATCTTTCCAATTACTTTTTATAGCCCAAGAGATCATTTATGCAGACTAAACTAAAATTGTTTTACTTATGTGTTACATACTTTGTTATATTTAACTTCCTTTAAAAATAAAAAGATAAAAAGTCATTATCACACAAAAGTGATTCCATGGGGTCCCTAAGTTTGGAACAAGGCATACCATGGTCGGAAATGACACAACCAGTAGCATTGGGACACATGTTGGAGTCATTTTATATTACTATTAT
The DNA here is from genome assembly GCA_963277665.1 of Viscum album. Classification (NCBI taxonomy): domain Eukaryota; kingdom Viridiplantae; phylum Streptophyta; class Magnoliopsida; order Santalales; family Viscaceae; genus Viscum; species Viscum album. Next base: position 617,681,541 of record OY728150.1, on the reverse strand, counting down.
TTTATTTTATTATCCCTAACTACCCGATTACTAATTAATCACGATAATTAAAGATAATTACCGTCGTTACAATTAATAATGTCCAAAAACAAAAGAGTATTAATTACATAATATGGACCTTCTGATTCCAAATATGGAATCCATTTAACCAAATTTCAAACAAAAAAATTGCAATTGATAATTTAAAAATAATTCTCGTTGTCAAAACAAATAGCGGGGTTTTTTGAAACAATATCTATGAAAATTTTGGCACTTGTTTATGCCCAATTCCAAAGTTAAATTGATCCCAAGGACAAACATTGGATTAAATGGTAAAAATATATTCTATTTACACTTTAAAATGAACTAAAAATATAATCTAACCATATAATTAAATTAGATGAAAAATAAGTTTTGATGTAAAAAGCAGTATTTTTCACTATTCATTAAAAAATGAACATTGTCAGAAAAATACCAAAAATTTATCCAAAGTAAATTTCAATGTCTCAATAATAAATAATAAGTTTATTTTGACAAATGGAGCTTATATAAGTTTCAAAAGTTTGATTTAAAAATGGTTTTCCATTAAAAGGCAGCAAAATAGTCTTTTAAAAAATATTAGTGTATTCCATGCTTAAGATTGGATTTATTTTCATTTTAGGCATCTAAAACACTATCTAATTTATAAATAGACATAGATAAGAATATCTATAATTTATTACTTACTTGGTATTTTACATCCTTCCCCCCATTAGAAGATTACGTCCCCGCAATTTATTTACTTATCGAATAAGTGGGGGTATTTATCCCTCATTGCATTTTCAGATTCCCATGTTGCCTCTTAAATCATGTGGTTTTTCCACAAAACCTTTACATGATGAATCACCTTATTTCGCAACACTTTCTCCCTATGGTCAAGAATCTGGACTGGTTGTTCCCCATAAGATAGATTCTCTTCCAACTAAACTACCTATGGACTCAAAACATGAGATGGATCTGGCATGCACTTCCTTAACATTGAAACATGAAAAACATTGTGTACCTGAGATAAAATCTGAGGTAAAGCCACTTGGTATTCAACTGATCCGACTCTCTCCAGAATTTCATATGGTCCAATGAACCTTGGACTCAGGTTTCCTTTCTTAACAAATCACATCACACTTTTCCATGGTGATACTTTGAGAAAAACAGGATCACCAACCTCAAAAGAGAGATCCATACTCATGTTGTCTGCATAACTCTTCTACTTGCTCTAGGCTGTTCTCATGTGTCTTTGTATCAGCTGAACTTTTCTTGCCAATTATTCTACCAATTGTGGTCCCATCAACTTCTTTTCACCCACTTCATCCCAGAAAGCTGGAGTTCGACACCGCTTCCCATATAATGCGTCAAATAGTGCCATCTGTATACTGGAATGAAAATTGTTATTATAAGAAAACTCAACCAAAGAAATATGTTGGTTCCAACTTCCCTGATAATCCATCGAACAAGCACATAGCATATCCTCCAAAGTCTTAATTGTTTGTTCTAACTACCCATCTGATTGAGGATGAAAAGCTGTACTAAAATTTAATTCAGTACTCAACGACTTCTGAAGGCCTTTCCAAAAGTTTGAAGTGAATCTGGGATCACGATCAGATACAATGTAGAGGGGAACTCCATGTAACCAGGTTATCTCTTTAAGATACAAATGGGAAAGTTGATCTAGGAAAAAAGTATCACGTATAGCAAAGAAATGAGCAGATTTATTCAAGAGATCAACAATTACCCATATTGCATTATTACCTCGAGGTGTCTTCGGAAATCCCACAACGAAGTCCATGGATATATTCTCCCATTTCCACTCTGGTACTGGTAAAGGTTGAAGCATCCCTTTCAGTAAATGCCGCTCTGCTTTAACATGTTGACAAGTCAAACACTTCATAGTAAAATCAGAAATATCCCTTTTCATTCCGTCCCACCAGTAATACTTTTGAAGATCTCTATACATCTTAGTACTGCCTGGATGAACTGAAAAAGAAGACCTATGAGCTTCACATAACAACTCTCTCTTCAAATGTGAATCACACAGCACACACAATCTCCTCCCAAATCTCAAAAAATAATCATTATCAATGCTGAATTCAGGCAACTTACCTTTTTGAACCAGCTCTACCTTTTTCTGCAACTCATTGTCTTGCTATTGTGATTTCTTAATTCTGTATGATAGAGAAGATTTCACTGATCCATGAAACAAAATAGAAGGACATCCTGCACCAACAACTTCTATGCCAATGTTCATTAAATCCTTAACCAAAGGATCATGCTCCAAATGGAACATTGATAATGAAGCATTAATTTTTCGACTCAAAGCATCAACCACATTATTTTCTTTTCCCAGATGCTAATTAATTGTACAATCATAATCCTTGATTAATTCTAGCCATCTCCTCCGTATCATGTTCAATTCTTTCTGAGTGAATATATACTTCAAACTTTTGTGATCGGTATATATTTCACACTTTACTCCATAAAAATGATGCCTCTAAATTTTCAAATCAAAAACAACAACAGCTAATTCAAAATCATGTGTAGGGTAATTTACCTCATGATTTTTCAACTGACGTGAACCATAATCAATTATCTGATCCTTCTGCATTAGGATGCAACCAAGTCCTTTCAATGAAGCATCACTATAGATAACAAACTCCCCATTCTTGGAAGGTAGTGCCAAAAATGGAGCATTCACCAATCTTCTTTTCAGTTCCTGAAAACAATCATCACATTCTTCTGTCCAGATAAACTTAACACCCTTCTGAGTTAGCTTTGTCATTGGACTAGATAACTGGGAAAAATTTCTAACAAACCTTCGGTAATATCCTGCCAAACCAAGGAAGCTACGAATCTCTGTTACATTTGTGGGTCTTGTCCATTCTTCCACAACCCTTGTTTTTTCAGGATCAACACTTATCCCATATTTAGAAACAATGTGACCAAGGAAAGAAATTTTTTACAACTAGAACTCACACTTTCTGAATTTCCCATACAATTTATTTTATTTTAAGGTCTGAAAAATAACCCTTAACTGTATTTCATGCTCCTCTTTAATTTTAGAAAACACCAAAATATCATCAATGAAAACAACAACAAACTTATCTAAGAACTCATGGAAAATTATTTTCATAAGGTCCATGAATACAGTAGGTGCATTGGTTAGCCCCAAAGGAATTACTACAAATTTATAATGGCCATATCGTGTACGAAACGAGATCTTCGAAATATCTGCTTCCTTTACCTTCAACTGATGGTACCCCGATCGCAGGTCAATCTTTGAAAAATACTGAGCTCCCTGGAGCTCATCAAACAAATCATAGATATGAGGAAAATGATATTTGTTCTTAATAGTGATGTTATTCAAGGCTCTATAATCAATGAAAAGTCTCATTCAACCATCTTTATTTTTAACAAATAAAATAGGAGAACCTCATGGTGATGTGCTAGGTCGAATGAAACCATTCTCTAATATATCTCAAAATTACTCCTTCAACTCTAAAAGTTCAATTTGAGCCATTCGATAAGGGGGTTTTGAAATTGGAATAGCATCGGGAACTAATTCAACAATAAATTCAACTTCCCGATCTGGTATTATTCCAGGCAACTCATCAGGAAACACATCAGGATATTCATTTGCCACTGGCACATCATTAATCTGAACAGTTCCTTTGTTTTCAACAATATGTACAAGGTAACATTCATTTCCATCTTTTACAAGTTTCTCTGCCTCTTGATATGTTATCAACAGTAAGGGTTCATTCTTGTACACAAACTGAATGTCTTTCTGAAAAGAATCTTCTTTAGCTCTACAATCAATCTTAGCATGGTAAACAGAGAGGCAATCCATACCCAGGATAACATCAAACTCTACTAGAGGTAAAACAATAAGGTTTTCAAATAGGTTCTTTCCGCGGATAAGGATATAAAGATTCTTATAAATTCTTTTTGCCTCAACATTTTTCCCATGTGTTTTTACCACATGTTCAGGAATCATTTCTTGAGATGGTATTCCCATTTTACTAGAAATGTTTTCAGAGATGAGGGAATGAGTAGACCCTGAATCAAACAACACACTGGCATAATCTGAAAAAACAAAGTACCTGATACCACTTCATTTGATGGCCCAACATCTACTGAAGTAGTTGCAAAGGATTTCACCACCCCTTTCTGCTGGTATTCTAACTGCTTCCCACCACTCAAACTCTTTGTCAGACACTTCTTTGCATAGTGACCCATCTCATTGCACTTAAAACATTTCACTAACTGTAAATAAAATTTGGAAATACCATCACTCTGATATTTTTCAGTGAAATCAAGAGACTTATGTCCCATCTTACCACATCGGTATCACATTATAGAATTCAGAAGACATTCCCCAGCATGCTTTTTACCACATTTATCACAAACGGGAAACATAGTTTCCTTACCATCATCCCTTTTTGAAGAATTCTTCCCTTTCTCCTACCACCTTGGTCTCTTCTTCTGTTGGTTGTTATAGAACACTTGATCATCATAAAACTCTATTTCCACCTTCTCTACACATCGAAGAATCTTTTCATAACTGTTGAACTCGCGAGATGCTAAAGCCCTTTGATATTTTGGTTTTAATCTTGAGTAAAAAGGATTGATTTTACTATCAAGGTCTCGGATAAAATTTGAAGCATACCTTGCCAATCGAGTGAACCTTTCTTCATAAGCAGCCACTGAGTTGTCCTCTTGCATCGATTCCAAGAATTTATTTTCCATCCTAAGTCGAACAGCCTTAGGAAAATACTTCTCAAGAAATATACCTTTGAATTAATCTCAGTCGAGAACATAAATCTCATCAGTGTCCCTGATATTGTTAACCATCAACCACCAATGATCTGCTTCACCCTCCAAATAGTAAATAGAAAGACTAACCTTTTGATTGTCTGAACACACCGTGACATCGAAAATCCTCTCCAGTGATTTAATCCACCCTTCAGCTAGAACAGGGTCAGATGATCCCCTTAATGATAGGGGATGTTGCCTCATGAAATGTTCCAACACTGACATGTTCCTCTGCGGTTGATCTAGCTGATCTCGTGCATGGATACCACCACCATTTATCGTTTCAGTCAACTACGTCATTACTGCAACAAGCTATCCAGTTCCAATTATTACCATCTCAGGATGCTGATTCGGAAGGTCATTTCCTTCTGTATGCCTTCCTAGCACTGCTTCCCTATTTCCTCTATGGAAAACCATTCTGAACTAACATGTCCTAGATGAAGCAACATGCTAATCTTCAAATGCTATATCATTTCAATTTGACCATAAAAAAATATTCTTGGATAATCATTTATTATAATTATAACTCCTAAAGTTATCTAAACTAACCTCTGATACCAACTATAAGGCCCCAGCCATAAACATTACTTAATCTTGAGTTATTTCAAGAATAAAAGTGGAGGATCTTTTCAGGTTTAGAGTTTTAGATAATTAGATCTTAAATCATACATTACATTCCACATTTAAACAAAGCGGATACATAAAAGATAGTACACATTTTTCCCATCAACGGAAACATATTTAAAATAAAACAGGGATTCTTTCTTGACACATCCTTGACACTATCATCACATAATGTACCTTTCCCTTCACCTGTGAAAAACATTTCAAAAACATGGGATGAGCATAAAAATATCAGTAAGGGATATAAAAATACTAAAGGAAACATTAGTACATGTATACATAAGAGTCAATGAAATCATACTTTACTCATAAAACCTAAGCATGTTAACATACCTCATGAAATCATAAGATTTATGAATAAATCAAAGAAAACATAAGACATAGAGGTAACTTGAGGCATTCATAACATTCTTACATAGGGAGTAACCCTCTTGGTTACGTTTGGAATACCCATCACAGTATATTCCCTAAATCTCTTAGGAGAAACCTTAACGTTTAAATCCTTCATATTACCCAATGAATTGGAGAGATATATCGGGCTCACCCAACCTTATTTTATCACGGAACCACCCGTCTTCATAAACAATTCCCAAGAACCATAACATAATCGTATCACATAAAACATGCATAAATGAAACATACATTGACACATTTCAATCACAAGATATCAATAACACATTGATATAATAAAATCATTATCAAAACTATTTCAATACAAAAATAAACGTAAATTAAAACATGGTATTTATTTTTCATTTAAAAAATGTTATGGCTTGTAGAGGAATCCGAAACTCAAATAATGGTCACGGTGGTGGAGAAGTCATTGTCGCCGCATATGTATGACAAAAACATTCCGTTTTGTCGTTTAGTAAAACGCTTCATATAAAAAAGATTACTTTTGAATAAATGTCAAATTCAAAGAGGTTTATACACCGTATAAAATAAAGTTGTGTGTAACACAAAATATGCCTCAATGAAAGGAGATTAAGACGAAGTCCCTTACCTCGGGTCCGACTTGACTCGATCGTTCTTTAACCTCCTAAATAATAAACTTGAGTTAATTTATACTTTATTAAAAACCTTTTTCAAGTTAATTATTCCTTTTATATCACTTATTTCCATGTCATGAACATTATGTAATTATTTAAGTTAATAAAGGTCGTTTTGTCGATCATTGGTACTTGAGTCAAAAATAAACACTTTATAATTACAAGTTGTTCATGTGGTAAGATATCCATTATATCCAGAATTATATTCATGATTTTGATATCATATATATCATATATATCCAGTATATACATGAATTTATAATATTACATAACATTTAGAGGTAAGAAATGAAATGCACCGTTCATGGAGACGGTCATCCATACGTACGCATAAACGCTACTTTCATTTCTATTTATTATTTTATGGAATGGAATCATAATTATATAAAGGTATATTATAATTCCAGTATAATATCATATATAATATCATTAACTCCATCCTTTATACATCCCACATATGTCATTAACGAATCAAATCACTTTGAGGGGGCGGTAGTCCACACTTCCTAAAATGAAGATATCGCGTTTACCCATAATGGAAACCATAAAGGTATTCCATAAATAAAAAATAAAGAAGCTTAAGTAAAACATAAACATATTATATATCATATATAAATATATTGTCATCTTAATGGCCACCTTTTACGGTTTTAGAGGAATATTGAACAGTCATCATTTCGTGAGGCAGAAATTCGCCATCCACAGAAACTGTATGCTCTTTAACCATTAGATGTAGGTGTGTGTAAGTGTAGCTCGAATACTTATTATAAAAAAATACTAGTCTATTGAAGATACTGGTTTTGTTACAAATGAAAAGAATAAAAAGAGTTTAGGTGGGTTGGAGAAGAAAAATAAAACAAAAGAACATTATAGAAGTCTTTACATTTAAATCGGGTAACTCCTCTTGGTTTGAACCAAAAGGGTTTCTTGAAGAGATTTCTGCATAATGTAAGGATTATAGGATGAAGAGATGGATGTGGAGAGATAAAATGAGAAGATCTTGGCCGATCCAATTGCTTGAGAAGTGTGGGTAAGGAGGTAGAGGTGGGGGCCTTTTATAAGAGGAGAGGAGGGGCACTCTTGGAATGTTATAAAATGTTACTTTATATTGAAATGTATTTCAGATTTAAAAGGTCCCACATTGATATATTTCTATGATAAGGTGATAAGGGTTCAAAATATACTCACCCAATAGGTTTTTGACAAGTGTATTTCTTAGATTTTACATTATCTATTCATTTTATTTAAATCGTTAATTAATGAGTTAATTGTTGCATTATCATTGTGTCATAATCAATTTTAATTATTTAATGTCTAAAAATTATAAAAAAAATACTATGATGTAGGAAATATTTTTATCCTTCCAATGACTATTTATAGTCTAATAGATAATTTATTTATAAAATACTAAAATTGTTTTACTTAGGTGTTACATACTTTTTTATATTTAACTTTCTTTAAAAAATAAAAAGATAAGAAGTCATTATCACACAAAAGTGATTCCATCGGGTCCCTACGTTTGGAAAAAGTCATACCATGGTAGGCCATGACACAAACAGTAGCATTATGACACATGTTGGATTCATTTTATATTACTATGATATTATTTTATTATCCTTAACTACCCGATTACTAATTAATCACGATAATTAAAGATAATTACCGTCGTTACTATTCATAATGTCCAAAAACAAAAGAATCTTAATTACATAATTTTGATCTTCTGATTCCAAATTTGGATTCCATTTTACCAAATTCCAAACATAAAAATTGCAATAGTTAATTTAAAAATTATTCCCGTTGTCAAAACAAATAGCGGGTTTTTTTAATCAATATCTATGAAAAGTTTGGCATTTTTTATGCCCAATTACAAAGTGAAATTGATTCCAATGACCACCATTGGATTAAATGGTAAAAATATATTCTAGTTACACTTTAAAACCAATTAAAAAGATATTATAACCCTATAATTAAATTATATGAAAAAACAGTTTTGATGTAAAATGCAGTATTTTTTACTATTCATTGAAAAATGAACATTGTCAGAAACATTCCAAAAATTTATCCAAAGTAAATTTCAATGTCCCAATCATAAATAATAAGTTTATTTTGAAAAATAGAGCTTTTAAAATTGTCAAAAGTTTGATTTAAAAATGGTTTTCCATCAAAAGGCAGTAAAACAATCTTTTAAAAAATATTAGTGTATTCTATGCTTAAGATTGGATTTATTCTAATTTTAAGCATCTAAAACACTATCTAATTCATAAATAGACATACATAAGAATATATATTATTCATTACATACTTGGGATGTTACAGGCATGACCAGAAATCATATGCATATAAATAAAATATAATTACCATATGATTATTATGACATCCTGGACCCGGATTCCACAGAACAAGTTCCCCAAGACCGGTTGGTCGCATGACCTCAAGCGCATATAACAAAATGTTAGAGGCTAACGACTAGCAGTGAGGGTAAAAAGTGTGTCTATGGGGAGACTATTACCTCATTAATTGACTGTAGCACAGCATATCCAAATAATATGATTGATAAATAGATAAATCATTATAACTAAATAGATGGCATAGTGAGAAAAGACAAGATCCAAAATTACAGAAACAACTGGAATAACTTATAAAAATAATCAAAACCAATTGATGAAATATGTTACATATCTAGAAGTCTATAAAACATAAATACAAGTAGTATAAAACACATTCTATACAAAAGTACCGAGAAGAAATCTAAAAACTATCCCAAGAAACCCTGGCTCTAGCTTGGCCATCTTCTATGAGCTTCAGCTTAAGAAATCAAGAAATGAAGTGTATGACGAAACGTGATTCCCTTTTTAAACAAATTCATAAACATAATATTCCCAGGTAATAGTGGCACCAAGATAGGGTGTGAGATAAATCTCAATAGTCCACCACCAATAGTGTCTATAAAATCATATTGATGTAATATAAACCAAAATAGAGTGCAAGCATGCATATATAAAAGTAAGTAGTACAGAAATGTAATTACCCAATTACCTAATTCAACCCTCAGATTTTGTCTGAACATGTAATCAATAAATTGATTAATTGTGTATTATTTTGTATATTTAAGTCACATGAGGCATTTATGGCACTAATATCATCTCTTGATGGTAATAGTTAAATTTCCAAGATATAATAAGGGAATTTATATTGATATTATCAATAAAACATATCCAAGGTAATAAATAAGGCATCCAAGACCTCATGGGTCTCCAAATCAGTAGTACCTGTAGCCTAGATATAAGTTTAAGAGTGTAATCCATGGATCATTCTCCAAGGAATTACACAATAGTTTTATCTAACCGAGCCCAAAGAATACATCCAAGGTAAAATGGGAAAAGCTATGGCTAGGAACAATGATGTAACCAAGGAACCTTGTGTCCATTAAATCCATGCTAAATCCAAGGATTGTATCCAATATATCACGTGAAATACATAAGGGATCTTATGGTCCCATACTAGGAATACACTAGTAGGTGAGGATTGGGTTCCAAGGTGGGTCTCAACCAATGTAACTAGAATCCTTGAATGGAAATGGAATCCTTGAGTTCTCAAGGAATTCACTTGGGAATCCAAGGTGATATCAAATCAATCAACTCCTATAAATAATGATATTAACTTCCATATGTAAGTAGGAACCATACAAGTGATTCATTTAATAATTATTCTGTTTAATAATCATACCATTTAATTTTTCAAGGCTCAATCCATTGCCTTTCATTAGTGCAAAAAATCTTACTAGGCATGAAACATTTTGTCAATATAAGTCATAATCATTTCACTTGGTTCATTCCAATACCTTCCATCATAAGTGGAAAGGGGTTTTATTTCATGCAACCAACCATTAATTTCTATAAAATTAGGCAAGTCATATATATACCGTATACTTTCCAATTCCATTGAGAATTGATTAATCATGTTGAATCGCATACCTTAGGTGGGTCAAGTGTCAATAATATGAGTATTATCCACTCTCAATTCATTGGTTTAATTAGATACTTTCCATTAACAAGTCCAACTAACATTTCACTATAATGGTGGCACATACATGCATTAGAGGCTACTAAAATAATAATTAAAATAATATCCTATAAGGGAAAGTAAGCATTTTGGAAGTAACCAAAAATGATGTATCATGTATATAGAATGGGTAATATAACCTGGTTATAATGACTACATGCAAGGAATATTAGTTAAATAGGAAATTCCTGATGAAATTGGTGTGACCAAATTTCCATTTATAAAACAAGGAAACTTGAGGGATGGGTTATAGACCACTTACCTCGTACTTGTATAGCTCTCTTCATCCAGTATATGCCGCTAGTTCGGACTGTATCGTAAGAGATCTAAATAATTGATCAGTTCCATTAAATTGGGGCATATAAGCCTGTATCTAAATAGAATCATGACTAGTAAAAAGAATGAAGAAATATTAAAAAGGAATTGATAATGTACTAGTGTAGATCCAATGGGATAGAATGTGTTTGATCGGACTCCAGATGGAATCTAGATCTCAAATCCTAGTTTAGACTTAAGAGGGAGATAAAAAGAGAGGAAAAGGAAGGATATTATCTTCTAGAAAAAGAAAAAGAAGAGGGGTTGATAAAACATTTCCTTTAATTTAAATTTGTTAATTTCAAAAAAATATTTTCTTCACACGTATTGGTCACACCATGTGAAAAGCATGCACAAGAAACTGTAGATTGGGAATACTACATGGTTAGGATGAACAGTTAGGGAAACCATATGCCAACTGTGTGAAATGAATCTATAATTTTCTACAGTATTATACAGAGTAGTGTGGCCCAAATCACATAGTTTTGGAAAAATGTGTACCCCATGTCACCCCACTATCCAGCCTCGCAAGGATAAATCTAATAGTGTGTCTTGCCTCACATGGTTTAATATAAACATGAGACATGCGAAATACCTCCATTTTATGGGTTTTTGAGCTCTGAAAAATCCCCACCCACCCAAAAAACCTTCACTAACTCATTAGAAATCCATTTTAAGTCCATAAAAATAATTAGACTAAATTTAAAGGATCTGTACCTGAGTAAAAAACTCAGTTCTTACAGTCTTCCCAATTAAATGAACTCATCCATCAGTTCACCTTTCGAGGGAAGTGAAACACTGTCTGATAAAAAATCTGTCCACATGGCACATATTTCTATCTCCAGGTCCTAAGTCTCATCCTATACATGGTGGTGATTCTATAACACTCATACTAGAGGGGAAGACAAGCATCATATATCCTTTGTTCCCTGGTCAACGATGCAAATCGGATACTCATCAAAGGTTGAATCACCATCTAACTCAACTTCCTTGGGATCAAAAGCATGGTATAGGTTGGAATGATACTGAAAAAGATATGAAACATGGATTAATTCATGCATGGAATGGTACACTTGAGGTAGTATGAATAAATAGGTTACCATCCTGCCTCTCTCCAGAATCTCAAACGGCTTGACAAATCAAGGTGATAGCTTACCTTGCCTCTATATACATCTATGCCAAATCCAATACAATACCTGTAGGAAAAAATTATACCTAACCTTGAACTCCTGATATCAATAAAAAATATTGACATAAGATTTATGTCTAAACTAAGAAGAATAAATATATTTATGATCAGTTGAACCTACTCTGAAGTCTCTAGGAAAATATGAGGGCCTAATAGGGTTGTCTCTCCTTCCTCTATCCAACACAGGGGTAAACGGAACAACCTACCATACAAGGCCTCAAAACGATCCTTATGAATCATCTCCCAAAAGATATTATTATGTTAAAACTTGATGATAGGGATATGATTCTCCCAAGAACCACTAAAATCAATAAATCATTATTAGAGCATTTCCTTCAAATCCTGTATCATTTTTTCCAATGGTCTATTAGTCTGAGGGTGAAAGTCTATGCTCAAAAAAACTATATACTTATAGATTTATATAACCCCTTCTAGAACTGTTACAAGAAACGATCATCCCTATCTAAAATGATAGTACCAGGTACCCCATGAAGTCAGATGATCTTACAAATATACAATATTCCCATCACATCAATTGATAAATTCTCTAAGATAGGAAAAAAGTGGTCTATTTTCGTTATTCTATCAATGAAAACATATAAATCATCATTATCTCTAGGAAACCTAGGTTAAGGGACTATGAATTATATGGAAAAATTGTACCATTTACATTTTGGGACTAGAAGTAGTTGTAACAAGCCAGTAGGTCATTAGTGCTCTACATTCACCTCCTGATAGGTGGAACACCTAATGATAAACTCTGATAACTAAACATTCATTCCAGGACTCCAATACTTGTGTCACATGTCTCGATACATTTTGTGAATTCCTGGATGAAATTCCCTCTATGAAGTGTGGTAATCATGTATCAAATTTTCACTTATATCTATATAACATAGACACATCCATGTATATGAAGTATTTCATCTTAGTATACCAACTAATATAGAGGCTGGTCATCTCCTAAAATACTCTCACTAAGAACCAAGAAATCAGGTTCAGAAAATTTCCCTCCCTTCACCTTCTTAAGAAGAGAAGAGGTAACTATTAATGCTAACAGATAGGACTACTCGTGACTATCAGGAAACTTCGTATGCAGCTCAAATAAGAAGGCCATAAATTTCCTTTTGTCACTGGCTCCACGTACGACTCGTGCCTATGTATTCAAATACAATGAATTATCTACTACATTACCCTTTCCAGAAGTATATGAAATCTCAAAATCAAAGATATGGAGATATTCGACACATATTCACTATATGATATTCGATTCATAGTGTAAAAAGATTTATTCGAGGCACTTGTTGTTTTTATAAATGAAAAACTGATCACCCAAAAGATAATGTCTCCAAAAAAAATAAGACATGGAAAACTTCTACTAGATCAAGGTCATGTATCGAGTAGTTTTCTCTCACAATTCCTCAATTGACTAGATTCATACATAATGACTCTATCCTGTTACATAGACCCTAATCATAGACTTGTGCCTAATGTATCGCATATCATGGTTTAACCACTTCCTAGATCTATAAGATTCAGAATAAGTGTTAAGACAATCCTCCCTTTCAGCTTATGAAAGGATTTATCACGCACTTTTGACCACAAGAACTTGACACCCTTCTTTGTAAGACCATTAAGAGATGAATCAATGGGTTAAAATTACATTTTAAAATTCCTGTAATAACCATCCATCTCTAAGTAACTCCTTATATCAAACATGTTCTTGGGTTGTTCCCAGGAATCCACAGCACTAACCTTCTCTAGGTTAATAGAGACTCCTAATTCCAAGATAATATCAACAAAAAAGTGATCCTTTTCAATCCAGAATTGTCACTTGGAATGTTTTTAATAAAGTTGGTACTCTCCCAATGTTCTCAGAATGATCACTATCTGCTTATCAAGGTCTCTACGAGTGTGAGAGAACATAAAGATGTTGTACTAAAAAACTATGATAATTGAATCTAGGTAGGGGTTTAACACCCTATTAATCAGATCCATGAAAATAGTGGTCACATTCATTAGACAAAACTGAATTATAAGGTACTAATATTGAACATAACTCCAATGGAAATTTTTACGAGGTATGTTTGATGGCCTGACTTGCACCAGATGATAACCTTATCTCAATATATTCTTAGAGAAAACCATACCTACTCAGAGATGGTAAAAGAGATAATCTATTTAATGATGTGGATACTGGTTCTTGATTATATTAGATTTCAACCATCTATAATCTAGTCATAGATGAAGGGTAATATCTACCTTTTTAGAAAAAGTAATGGTTGAACCCCAAGAGGAAGTTCTAGTCCATATAAAACATTTGTCCTATAAATCCTCTAATAGCCACATGAGAACCTAGAGCTCAGTGGCTGCCATCCTATATGGAGGAATGGAGACTGGATCTACTCCTAGAAAAAGATAAATCATAAACTCTTCCTCTATCTCAAGAGGTAAGATAGAAATATTTTCTAGAGATACTTCCCTGAAATGATCTTCTATCTAAGGGAATTGAGCATGAAGTAAAGCATGATCCTCTATGATGTGATGAGAAATTTGGTCAGTCACTCCACCTGGACCATGTTTCTCTGGTCCATCACTACTAGTCTAGGCCTCCCACTCACTATTTTATAGATAAATACTACCCTCTGGTGATTTAAAACTAATCCTATGGTGATATCAGTCTACAAAGGTGGGATATGAAACCAACAAACCCATTCTGAGAATGATATTAAAGCAAGTCATCTTGAGAACAAAGAGTTATCATAAGAAAGGGTAACTACCTACCACAAGGGGATAGTCCCTACATTGGAATATTCCCCCTTACTATACTTACAACAGTGTATCCAAGGTCAGTAAACCATAGTTATACTATATTTTTATCCCAAGGATTTCAAAGATAGATAAAGAGATGATGTATTTTGAAGCACCTGTGTCAAATAAGAAAAATAATATAGTGGATGCTACTAGAATAGTACATCATACTTTAGATAGTCTAATATCCTGATCCTTGGGTATCAGCTATAATGCATGCAACTAACCAGATCCATGTCCTTGCGCAACAGCTAGACTACCATGATTAAAAGTGATATCCTGGTACTACTAGTGATCAGGAGTCTGGCTACCATGGCCATGACTACCTCCTCAGCCAGTCATGTCGGTTCTACTCCACTCCCCCACCTAAATTAGCATAAAAAATCTACCCTATAAGGTGGAGCAAGTGTATAACCAGAGTGAATGCTCCTAGAGGACTAGAAAATATCCTAGAAAATCCATTCATACATTGGAGTACATATTTTGTGTTACCCATCAGTCAAATTGAAAGGGTAAAACCAAATCCATGCACCCATTCAGTAATTCCCGTAATGTCAATTGTGGTGATTGATCATGATAACATGGTAGATATTATTGATACACTAAGAAATGATGGAAGCTTGAATGGAGATGTTTTCAATTCATCTGCTGAACTACAATGAGCCTCTATATCTTAAATCATAATAGAACAAATTGTTGCAATGATAGGGGAAGAAAAAGATGATTATTCTCAATCCATCAATCCTTATTTATTTCCACAAGAAAACCCCTCGTCCTCAGTAGGGTCAGATATGGTGGCCTCTTCTTTGGGATGTTCAGATATTGACTCCTCCCCTAACTCTGAGAGTTTTTCCACATAATATACTATGAAAATGGAAATATAAGAGGTAACACGTAATGAGGAAGAAGAGGAAGATCTCGGGGATGCTCCTCTATCATTTGAAGAAGGTATCTCTACCACTGTGGATGAATTCAGAGAAATAAATCTTGGTACAGAAGAAGATCCACGCCCCACTTTAATTAGTGTGGACATGACCTCTAAAGAGAAAGAGGTATATACTTACTTTATAAAGCAACATTGAGATATATTTGCTTCAAATTATACAGAAATTCCACATCTTAATCCTGATGTAGACACCCATCATTTGGGTTTTCTAGAAGAACATCGTGGATTCAAGCAAGCAGCAAGGAGAACACACCCAACTCCTGCCTCTAAAATCAAAGCTGAAGTTGATAAGCTTATAAATTCCAACTTTTTCAGGGAAGTTAAGTATCCCAAATGGCCGGCCAATATTATCCCAGTGAAAAAGAATAATGGGAAAATTAGAGTCTACATTGATTTCAGAGATCTTAACTACCATTTTCCTAAAGATGAATTTCCAGTCCTGATTACAAAACTTCTAATTGATGCAACAGCTGGCTATGAAGCTCTTTCCATCATGGATGGATACTCTGGGTATAATCAAATTTGTATAACCTTAGAGGATGAATAATCTATATCCTTTAGATCCCCTCAAGGTGTGTTTTTCTATTGGGTAATGCCCTTTGGTTTAAATAATGCAGGCGCAACATACAAACGTTCCATTCACCACATCTTCAAACCCTTCTTAAGGGAATTTGTTGAATGTTTTGTCGATGATTTGGTTGTCAAATCCAGAAAATGTTACAATCACTTGGCTGATTTGGAAACCATATTCCACAAACATCGACAACACAATTTGAAGATGAACCCCTTGAAATGTGCTTTCGGGGTATCCTTAGGAAAGTTTCTTGGATTCGTTGTATGCCATTGTGGTATCAAATTGATCCTAAGAAAACATAATCAATCCTTGGAATGTCAACTCCTCTAAATTTAAAAGAATTAAGAGGAATTCAAGGAAAATTGGCCTATATTTGGAGTTTTATTTCCAATTTGGTAGGCAAGTGTTTACCGTTCACCAGATTAATGATGAAGGGAGTTACCTACCAATGAACTGAATATGGCCAAGAACCATTTGATACCCTCAAGAAATATATTTTGAGTCGACTAGTATTGATGTATCCAGTTGAAGGAAGACCAATAATTCTCTATGTGAAAGCTCTAGAGAAATCACTAGGTGCCTTACTCGCCCAAAAGAATGATGTTTGGAATGAAAATGGCCTTTATTATGATAGTCGCACTATGCTGGATGTGGAAACTAGGTATTCAAGTATTGAGATGTGCTTCCTGGCATTAATATTTGCAGTTTAGAAATTGAGACGCTATCTACAACATCATGAAGTCCAATTGGTATCTTGTAATAACCCACTCAAATTTATCCTCAGTAGTCCTATGCTTACAGGACGTGTGGCATGGTGGGTGGTTATTTTACAAAATTTTATATCTAGTTTGTGCTTCAAATGTAAATAAAGGGCCAAGATCTGGCCGACTTCATTGCTGAAAATCCATCTGCGGAAGATACGTCGTTTAACATTGAGCTTCCTGATGAAGAAGTATTATCTATTCAAGATAATTCCCAAACATGGTAAATGTATTTCGATGGTGATTCTAGATGTCCAATAGGAAAAAGAATAAAAAACCCTAAACTCAACAAGTTTGGATTTGGAATTGTTCTTATTTCCCTAGGAAAGTCAGTTTTTCCTTATTCATTCCTATTATCAGAAGGTGGTACTAATAATTAAGCAGAATATCAAGCTCTCATCGCAGGTTTGGAATTGGACCTTCAGGTGAAAATGGATCATTTAATGGTAACAGGTGATTTAGAATTGGTAATCCAAAAAATTATTGGGGAATATTATATCATAAAAGAAGAGTTAATTCCTTTTTGTGATTATGTTAGAGTGTTAACGGCTGAATTTCCCTCAGATCCGACATTATCCTATGTCCCGCGATCACAAAAATGCCCAAGCAGATGCACTAGATAATACGTCTACAGCCTTGGCAGATCCAAATTTGGATGAGACAGTTATCAGCATAACCCATCGCTGTGTGGTCTCACCTTTTGTTCAAACCAGAAGGGGGGGAATTAATAAAATTATCCCTATTTATGAACCATATGGTCATACTAAGGGATAGAGAAAATCCATCATAGAATATCTTCAAGATGGGGTACTTCCACCAGACAGGGCTGAGAAAGAATAGATCCGGCAACGAGTAGCCAATTTTACATTTTATGATAGTCCAGACCACCAAAATATCATTTAAAAATGAGGATTTTATGGAATTTTCTTCATATGTATTGATGGAGAAGAGACCGCAACTGTCATGAAAAAAGTACCTTCAGGAGCTTCTGGTGCCCACCAATCTGGGCATAGACTCTCTAATCAAATTCAAAGGCTTGGATCCTTTTGGCCTTCAATAACATAGGATTGCACAGATTTCACTACAAAATTTCATCCCTTCCAAGTGCGTGTCAACTTAATTCATCAACCACCAGAGTTGCTACATACAACCAAATACTCCTAGCCATTTTCTACATGGGGAATGGATGTAGTAGGACCTTATCCTCCAGCCACGGCTAAGCGGTTCTAGTATATTCTCACTACTACTGACTTCATCTCTAAATGGGATGAGGAAATACCTCTCAAGGAAGTCAGATCCAAAAGCATTTTTAGTTTTTTCAAACTAATATCATCACCAGATTTGGTGTCCCTCATACTATTTTGACAGAAAATGGCACCAATTTTTGTTCTGCTGAAGTAAAAAAGTTGTATCGAGAACATAATATCAAGTCCAACCATTCATCTCACTATCATTCAGCATCTAATGGACAGATATAGGGATTCAATTATACTCTATTAAATATTCTCCAGAATATGGTGGATAAAGATAAGAAATCATGGCTTGATAAACTTTTGAATGCTTTATAGGCTTATCGGACAACTACCCATACTACCTCCCAAGTGACTCTTTATTCATTGGTATATGGAACTGAAGAAGTTTTGCCAGTTGAAATACAATATCCTTCACTTAGAGTTGCAATATTTGATTAGTTGTCTGCAGATGAAAGATCTAAAAAATTATTCGATGAGTTGGAAAGATTAAATGAGATAAGAATGCATACTTTGCATCATTTAGAAGTCTATCAGGACAGAATAGCACAAGCTTTTAATAAAAAATTTCACCATCGTTCATTCCTTCAAGTAGAATTGCTATTGGTCTTTATAACTCCAATGATACCAGGAAAGAAACCTCCAAATATAGAACCAAAATAGGAAGGACCATATTACATACATAAGGTCTATTCAAATGGAGCTTATGATTTAATCTCAATGGATAGAGAGATCATTACATCTCTAACCAATGAGAGATTTTTAAGAAATACTTTGTGTAATTATACACAATCTTCCTCACTACAAGACTTTAAACTGCACAGTATAATGTCCTTGCTACAAGACTTAAAACTCCACTGCCCCTATGTCATAGTTGCAAGACATTAAACTACATAACAACCATAAGCGTCCATGCTGCAAGACGGTATAGTGTATAGCATCTTTGTCCTTGCCGTATGACATTAAACTGCATGACATCAATTTTACAAATAATGTTTTATTTATTTGATGTTAGAATCTTCCGAAAGCAAACTTCATTAACATCATCACTACTCCTTAGTAGTACATGAATCCCCCTCTTTCCTATGTCAGAGTTAGATCTACCTAGAGACCAAGTTCCTAGAACTACTTATGGATTGATTCTCATTTTCAATGAGATATGTAGAGATGCTTGAGTATCCAATTCTGGGCCCAGCCACAATCAAAAAATATTCTTTTTTTCTTTTTTTTCTTCGGTATATGAATCAGATCTATACAGAGCATTTTGTTAAGACATATGATTTTGTCTTTATACCATTTTATATTTTAAGATTTACTATTCTCTCAAAATGTGTAAAAAGCCCCAATTATTCATTTCAAACTCCATTAGCATGAGGAATGATTGTTTCAAGAACTATGTATGTCTTGATTCTCATTTTTTCAATGAGACACATAGAGATGCGTAGCTCTATAATTTTGGTCCTAGTCGTGCACAAAAAAAACCCTTTTATTTTTTTATTTATAAGAATCAAATCTGCATAGAGAATGTTTTAAAAACTATGTATGACTTGATTCATTACCCAGAAAAACACATAGTGACACTTGGGTTTTATCCCTTAATCCAGTCTCAATATGCATTTCTTTTTCACATCAGTTCATTGTCATCCTTACTACATGATGTTAAACTGCATGGAAATTTAACACACTTATTTCTCACTTGGGTAACCTTTATGTTGTAAAAGGTACCCTTACTCCTCCTTGTTTCTCACATCGAGCATAACTCATGTGGGATTAGGAACTAGGTAAATGGCTTCTTTATATAAATATGGTGTTTTCAATTTCTTATGGGTTTATCAATGTCCTCACTGCGTGACTTAAAACTGCACATTACAACATTAATTTTGAGGAAATAGAAAAATTCACCATTTTTCATATGAGTCAGATCTATGTAAGAGACATCAAAATCATGTCCAATATTGACTCAAATATTTCTCATGTGCGTCAAGCAATACCTCCTTCCACATTTCATACTCTTAATATTGAGTATTTCAATATTTTCATAATCTTCTTTATGGTCTATGGTGACGTAGTGGATAAAATTTAAGAGCTCTTTTGATAGACTATGAAGCATGTTCCCTTAGGCGACCTTTCATAAGTTTCCTAAATAACATGCTTGTCAGTAAAAAGATACCACTATTTGGCTATACAGCTTCTGCCCCAGTTGTCCCTGCATAATACA
The DNA here is from genome assembly GCA_963277665.1 of Viscum album. NCBI lineage: Eukaryota > Viridiplantae > Streptophyta > Magnoliopsida > Santalales > Viscaceae > Viscum > Viscum album. The sequence continues at coordinate 617,660,915 of OY728150.1, read as the reverse complement.
TCCCCTATAATGGGTTTTCCAAGTAATGGTAACCTAGTTCTATGTTATAGTACCTTTTCCCCCTTCAATCTTCGATGACAATAATCAAGAATTTGTATTTTAAAATAGTCATTCAAGTATATTTGTCCCATTATCATTCTCACAATCTGAAAATCTTCAAGAACAAGGTTTACACATTTCCTTTACCATGTGTTCAATGCACTAGGGAATAACCCTGAAATGGCTTGGCCACATGTTATATTTTGTTTCCATTTCTGGTCCTAGTTGTATGACTTAAAACTACAGACACCATATCCTTTACATTTGGGTTAGACCCTTATAAAAGTCCTATTCCTTCAATTCTTTGGATATCTATCGTTGAAAATACCCATTATATATTCAGGTAACTATCTCCATAAACCGAACTCTGTGCTTTAGAAAACATGAATCTCCATAAACATTCCTCAGATCTTAGCACTAGAATGTCAAAATTTTAAATAATTCTTTTTCTTGACTATGCATCACATGCCCTTAGGAGGCCTTGAATAAGTTACCTACATAAAATGCCTACCAGTCAAAAGATACTACTATTTGGCTATGCAACTTATTCCCCAATTGGAACTACATAATATAGCCCACATCACGGGTTTGTCAAATAATGGTAACTTTGTTCTTGGAAATGACTTCCTCTAGTGCCTTTATCCCTTTTCCTATATCATCCTTCGGATTCAGAAGATTTCCAAATCATAGTTTACAATTTTCAATTTTGTACATAGATATAATAGTTCATTTCCAAACAAATTATCAAGGAATTGGGAGGGTCTCATAACTTTGGTCAAATCAAAAGACCTTATATTAAAGCCACATAACATCCTCACCGTAAGACTTAAAATTGCACAGTATAATGTCCTCACTGCAAGACTTAAAACTGCACAATACGATATCATAAATTTCTATCTGGTAAATTTTAGCCATTACTCATACACAAAATTTGTATAGCAATGGTTCTCTTATTCATGACATATGTCAATCTAAAATACCCTCTTCATTTGTAAAATTATTTTCCTTGGAAAAACCACCTATTGTGGTCTTGAGTCATCCAAATATTTAATTCCCCTATCTATGGGCATGAAATGTTAAATTACAAGAGAATTATTTTGCTTGACTATGTAGCACGGGCCCTTAGGCGGCCTTGCATAAGTTGCCTACATAACATGCCTGTCAGTAATGGTAATTTCATTCCTGGAAAAGACACCCCTAATGTTGATATGGGATTTAAATTTGGTGATCATAAAAATCATGGCTCAATATTCCCCTTGGAAATATTTAATGAATATTAAAGAAATTATTATCCATAGAGTTTTGTTTGGAATCTAATTTCAAATTTATGGTCAAAGCTATTCGACATTAAATATTAGCCCTTTATTGTCCAACATGAATGACTTTAAACTGTAAACAAAAATCATGAAAAAAACATGAATGGAGATTTATATGATTAAAAACAAAATTTCTTTCATTAATATGAAAATAGAGTGCCATCCAAAAAATGGAGCCTCTCTGTAATGTTTTATAATAAACTCTCAACATGAATTTTCATTTGTTGGACAGCTTCATAAGCTCTATCAGCTGCCTGTTGAAGTTGTGATAGTTGAGCAACTCCAGTCTCCTCAGCCTGATGAAGTGCTTCCTTAGCAGTTGAAATGGTGATTATCCACTCTAATTGGGTTTCTCCTAATGTTTGATTCGACTGATAAATATTGTTATGAACAACATCCAATTGATGTTGAAGATATAACAACTCCTTCATGGTTTCTTTGATTTGTTGGCTAATCTCGAGTGATTTATTGATATGATTTGCCTCAGCCTCAATTACTGCAGCTTGAAATCCCTCAATATTGATGAGTCATTTAGCCTCTTCAAATTTTTTCCGCAGCTTATACTCGTGCTCCCATCAATGAACAGTCTCTTTCAGGGCATCATAGACTAGCCAATAATTAAATCCACCAAATCCCAATACACAAACTAATGTTGAGAGTTTTCAAAAATGGGACAACAATTCATCTAAAGGACTTTTTGGAAATTAAGCTCTAGATATGCCGCCATGTCTTCTTACGTTCCATAACAAGAGCATATTTCATCTGTAAGTCTGAATCTGAGTCACTACCATGAGGTAAAATGTACTCTAGAAATAGGTCGCTTAAAGAGAGGCCTTGTTCTACTTCTCTTGGGACAGTAGAAGCTTTGCCTTCTGATCTAGGATCTGATAACCCTAAAATAATAAATCTAGGTCATTATTAGTTTCAAATGGAGGAAACAAATTTGATTCAGACATCTGATTATATTTTAACCAATAATAAGTCAGCTACTTGAGTGGATTCATCCCCTGTATTCTCAGCTATAGTGTTTTGAGAAGATGTTTCTTGAGAAGGGGCATCTCCCTGAATTTGCTCAGTTATGACATTTTAAGGCTCTGGAATATCTCTTGATGAAGGATTCTATATAGGTACTTCTCCAGCCATAGTGGAAGGATAAAGTGGAACACCCTGTTCCTAAAGAGCCTTTGCAACATTTTCTACAAATAAAGCTGCATAAGGTGAACTTTGATGTAAATAATCAAGTTAAAGAACACATTATGTATGGAAAATTCAAGGATAGAAACTTACGCCCTTGCAATTCCCCATGAAAATCCCCAAACACTTGGATAGAACCTGGAATATCAATATTTGGATTAAGGGTGTCCATCATCTCAGTGTATACAGCCTGACATGTTACAACATCCTCACCATTTAAGGTATCCAAAAACATTGGTTGATGCCCCAATTGGATCCTCTAACATTTAGTTCTGTTTTCTCTTCAATTGGTATACAAGTATCAGGTCTTTCTAGGTTTGGGTCAACATCATCATTTTTCTTAGATTGCCCTGGATCTTCATTCCTTTCTTCTAAAGTAATAGGAATTTTAGTGTTGATTATTTTTGGATCCATTGACAAAAGAAATTGTGTAATGAATTTAATCAGACTATGACTTTCCTCTCTCTCACCATAGCCAGGAGCAGGTACAACTGAATATTTTGATGATTTATCTACTAAAATTGCAGATTCGTCAGTATGAACCTGGGTTTCCCCTTGAGTTTCTTTTTCTGGTCTTAAAGAATCAGCTCTTAATCCCTTGAGAGAGGAGAGATATGTATATCCTACAAGAGGATAAAACATGGTTAGAAAAATATATTGATTAATTTGTATTCCATAAGGATAGTATAAATACTTACTCCTTCAGCAAACACTTCAAATCAATCTCATTGCTCTCTTGATTTATTGTTCAAATGCTTGGGGAGAGATTGAAACACTCCTCTTAGAAAGGGAAACTTGAGGTAATGGATGAGGATTATCTTTCTCCATTACCCCAGTCATGATTATTTCTCCTATAAAATGTTTTGGAAACCTGGGATGATCATTTGTCGCATCAATAGGAGAGCCTGCAGGACCATACTGAGGTGATATAATAATTGGTCTGGAGCATCCTTCTCTACATTAAAGATGCACAAATACATTTTCATCAAGATTAATGACGATAAATGATAAAGCAGAGTTGAGACAATGGAAAAAAGAGAAATATATTCTCAGTATTAACATAAATATCCCAATCCTCCTCAGAGCTGATAATTACCCCTTCAAAGACTCCTAATTCCAGCATATGAGATACTCATTTAGATGCTGGTATTTGCGCATCAATTTCTTATATAAAAGTCTCCAGTTCAGAAATATACTTATGTACTTCAGCCATGTTATTTTCTGGATTGCAATCTGAAGTTTCCTTGATGTCACCAACATATGGTATTCGAATACCATGCTAGAGAAATTCCCATGCACCCCTAATATCATGGTTTACACCCTTTTAATGATGAATGGCGGAAGGTAACACATAATACAATCTTGGTATGGTCGATAGTGGAGGAGATTCAACACTTTTTGATTGGTATGCTTCTTCTGGCCTCCTTTCTTTATAAAGCTAAACATATAGAATAGGAATCATTGTTTGATAGTGGCGACTATATCACCTTGGTGTTGGAAGTTTTGCTTCTTTAGACCTGGTCTTCTTGGTATACTTCCTGCGAAGATGTATTGAGGCCTCTGAAGCCTCTGAAACTTCTGTATCATCTCTAGCATTAGACTTCTTACCACAATTTCCACGTGAAATAGTCATTGTAGATGCCACTCGATATATTCCTTTGGTCAAAGCCCCTTGGGGATATGAAGAAACCCAAGCTTTGGCATACCCAGCTTCAAAACCGATTGATGCATTTGATGGAGGTAATGTAATCGACAATTTGGATACCTCTAAATCCGCTAGAATCCATAATTGTCATGCTACCTTTGGATGTTTTTCTTGTCTGACATAAGTGGGTGGAAAAGTGTTTGATTGTTCAAGGAATCCAAACTGACGAGAAAACCTATATGGGACATAAGCCTCAAATATAATTTCACCATCAATCCTGGTTGAAAAATTCCATCCCTTAAATCCATCATATAATATCTTAGATCATAATTCTTTTCATTATCGTCAACAATAAATATTCCAACTAGTGGGTTACCAAAAGGAAACTAGTTAAATTATCCTAAGACATTCAATACCTTCAGTACCTCATCAGGTCTCAATCTCATAGGCTTAATAGAAGAATATTTCTATAAAAATGGGGTGAATCGACCATTGCAAACTCTGACTGAATTCAACACTGAGTATGAAGATAAATGTGTGGAAGTCCATCCCCACAACACTTGGAATGGCCCCGAAATCTTAAATGGAGCTTTCCCATTGAATAAATGCAGTAGGAGATGGTAAATTCTTGCTAATACAAGGGTTGCTATCCCAATATACATCCCCTCTACCAATTTAGTTGCAATGATAAAAGTCCCTGATCTTACACCACCTCTAGATTCATGAACGGGAAGTAAATAAACGCTTAGACACATTGCAAGAAGTGAATCTAAGCGTAATTTTTCATCTATATCGGGTTTGGCTTTATATCCCCAGTGCTTATAAATGCCTCTTTCCAACATAGGCCAATATGTTCCAGAACTACCTTGATTATCTAAGAAGAAAAAATAGTAGGACATCCACAGGTTGGACCTTCTTCTTTTGTTGGTTCTAAGAAGGCTTCCATCCACACTCAAGGATGGATGTCATTCTTGTCCTTAGGTAAATTCATTTCTATCTTAAATAATTCAGGATCCAGCGGTGGTGTTCTAGAAGCATCACCCTGTGTTGTAGTAGGCGGAGTGAATTCATCATACATTTCCACAAGAATTGGAATTCTATCTATTTGGTAAATATCCCAAAGACTAAAACCAACTGCACCGTGTGTCAAATGAAAGGAATTCGTTTGTGGACTCTATCAACTCAGTAATTCAAGATTGATTTCTTTTTTATAAACATAATTTTTCCCCATATAGACAACTTCGTAGATATGAACGTCTGATAACACTTTTCAGAATTTTGCACAAGTTCAACGTAACCGGAATGCCCACATCCACTTAGGTTTTACTCCCCCTCCAGAATGAGGGTCCCAATCTCCTTTCCAACCATTAAATTTATCTCTTTGAAAAACCTGAAAAGTGGAATCATAACAATGTGGTCTTGGATCTACAACATGATCCTTCATATCATGAGTAAAACCACTATGATGAAGGTTGCGACTGATAGGGATAGTTCATTCTTGTACTGGAACCCCCTTGCACTAATATTCATATATTTACAATTGGAATACCGATGAAACAAATTATTTGGAAAGTACTTTTTAACATATGGAACATGGAAATCCTATAAAATCACATGCCCATAAAAGGGTAAATAAGGACTTTATGTGTAGAGAAATTGGTACGAAATTAGACCCTTCCATAACCCAGGAAGAGTACTCTCAACGATGTCATAATAGTTTGGTCCGACGATATTCATCATTTCATTTTGGTGAGCTTTAGCTTCTTCAGTATAAGTCATCAAATGAGTCATTCTTTCTTACAAAAGAATTTCCAAACTTCTGGGTCCTATTTTTTAAGATGGAAATCAAAAATTTGAAAAAGTACATTGTTCGCGTAGGTCCTTTGGTGAGGGTTGTCACGTAGGTCCTTCGATGAGGTCTGTCACATAAGACCTTCACCAAGGATCGTAGCACAAATCCATCGGTGGAGTCCATCCACGTAGATCTATCTCGTAAATAATTTTACCTTGAAGAAATTTCAAGGGAAGTATTCTAGGAAACAACACGGTGAGGCCGGACGAGGGAACTATGGAATAAGAGCCGCAAACTTTAGGAAGAAATCACAAGTAAAAAAAATGGCGAAAGGTTGAAACCTATTTATAGGAAATAGAAGACCTATCCATCGAGAGTTCACACAAACACTCCATGTTGTACCTGCACAGATATCCTACGTTGTTCAGCAATCAACCCATACTTTTTTTCTAAACTTTTCACCTCAAGAATCGACCCTCTTTGGCTGTTTTGGAACCAATCCTGAGGGGGGGGCTTTTGTTGACACTACATGAGGAAGTAACTGAAAAGATTATGAAGAAGAACTCTAGATATTTCTGATTCTGAATCAAGGTTCAAAGAGTACAAAAGAAATTCCCCAATACTCCTAGAGAGCTTCGCAATAGAGTAGCTTCATAGGCCTATGCAAAGGAGTTACACGACCGACCAATGCAAAAGACCTGCGTGGCCGACCTACGCGATGGTACGCAGTATAGCTCAACGCCCAAAGATGTTTTGGGCACCTGCGTAGAATACCTTCACGGTAGAGCTGTGTGAAGCACCTGTGTGAGAAAACATTTCTTCGACCAGGCCTATCCGTGCCTATAAATAGACCCCTTGGGATCCCTATTTCAGGACTGAAAAAAAGTGAAAGACTCTCTGAAGCTCCCATTGCGTAGCTCTTTCTCCTAGATCCCTAAAATTGTCTCAGGTAGCTCTTTAAATGATGAGAGAAGAGATAATTAAATGAGATAGGCATGTTTTGATGTTCTTCCCAATCTTCAGTCACCATCCACACCTGCGCGCCATACCTACACACCGCACCTGTGTACCGCACCTACGCGATACACATGCGCACTGTACATGTGTGTCGCACCTGCGTGGGATACCTATGAGGTATACGTACATGGTATACCTAAATGGGGAACCTATCTGGTATACCTATGTGAGGTACCTAGGCGGCATACTTGCGTGAGGGACCTATGCGACCAACTCCGGTACCCTTTATAAAACCCATTCATGGTAGCGTGTCTCCTTCCTTGGTTCCATTATCTTAAAGGGGCTAGGTTGAAGACTCCACCAAAGCGTCATGACTTCTCAATCCTTTTGGAAAGGCACAACAACATGTCTCTTATTTGGGTTTGTATTTCCATAGTTAGAGGTTTCCCACATTTGTTTAACAATGGGGTTAGGATTCATAGGATGTTTGTGGGTTTGTATATCCACATTCACAAGGACTTTTCTCTGAGAAATAGTGTTGGGAAGTTACCTGTTTGGAGGAGGTTTGGATCCCTGACCTCTCATTTCTCAAAGAGATGACCTGGGATCTCAGGTTTCTGGTAGGGAAGGAATGGTTCACCTCTTTCTTTTCCATAGAAGCAAAGAAGAAGTCTCCCTCCTCTACCAGGAATAATTTTTAGGGCATCCATCATGGTATAAGCCCCTCACCTTAACCCCTTCTTCCTTACATTGGTCCCTTGTCCAGTTTAAATAGAATAGAGGGAAGGTTCTTCACCTCGCCCTCCTCCACGGTTGACGAGCCCTCTTCCATCAACATGGAGGAAAATTTTGAAAGTGTGAAGTGTCATTGTTGAATCTTTTACATCCTCTTGTTTCTCACACCGAGCATGACTCACATGGTCTTAAAGATACGTGATGGTTGCTACATGTGCATAAACACTTATTGGAAGGAACTACGAGAACTTTGATCCTGTTCGAACCAGGATATGTAGGAAGCTCTTTCATATCCCAAGCTCACTGAATATCCTCCTCAGGAATCCAACCCTATTTCCCCCAATTTGGGCATCCTCCTTAGGAAATAAGCCCCGAATTCAATCCTCAAATCATCAAGGAATCATTTTCTGGAAGTAATCCCAAACTAATCTTTCTCAAAGAACCATACTCTCCTATGAGATTTATCAAACTATGTGGGCTTTGATTCCCATCCCTATGGGATACGTAGGAATCCTCCTTGAGGTTCAAACCTAAAACTTCTAATTAACCCTATTCTTTTTGGGCCATATTCCCAACAGGGTATGATCGTACTTGGAAATCCATATCCTTTCCAAGTTCCTTGGGCTAATTCAGCATAAGTCCCACACTAATTTTCAACTATGCACCTTCCTCTTAGATGTCTTTATCACATGACATTAAAAGGTATGGTGTGTCCCATTCAGTGGCACCGATCTACGATGGTTCTGATTCCTTTCAAAAGGATACGTAGGTAGCCCATTTTATGCACACGATACCAAAATCAAACCAATCCTTTGTCTCTCTAGATGAAAATAAATTCCCGATAGTACGACTGAGTGGCTTAAAAACCAGTATCATCATAATGATGATTAAGAGAATCTCTAATCATTATATTATAGGATACCATTGATGGAAGAACTCGAATACATACAGATATTTCCATTAATAAATATCCTTGAATACATACTGATGATTCTAAAGTTTTACACATGTTAATAAGTGATTATAAATTCTAAGGGATACTTATGATATACTTTGTGAATTAATAAGGATTCATGAAAATATTTTAATTTTACAAAGACAGTCCCGAAGTTGATAATAATTCCTCCCAAAAGGGTGTGATGAGTCCGAACTCCCATCCACTCAACCAATGCATGTTCTTAAGTATCGTAAAGTTCAATATTAAAAAACGCATTCCTTTGGAAAGAAGGTCCTATTTGGATAAAGAACTATTGTATTTTTCCGGTTCCATGAATAAATCCAATTAAAATCGCCTGGAAATAGTTATTCTTAAATCCAGAATACACGTTTCAAGGAACAAAAAAACAATATTGAATCGATGCTAATGGTTTATAAATTGGCCTCATTCCATGAATATATGTAACCTATGGATAAATATTTTATTAGCTAATTAACCGTGAAAACTCTTGAATAATTAAAGGTTGAACATTTTTTGAGGCATTACCTATAATCATCATTAATCCATTATTCCTTTTTTGTAAGTTGAAATCTAGAGAAGGATATAAAAATAAAAGTAATAATTATTGGATTATTTCACATGTTTAATTTATTTTATATCAATATATATTTTAAACCCTTGAGAGAGATGAAGTTCTTTTGAGTGTATGTAATTAATTCCCCTATGGTTTTTTATAAGATTTATTATTTTGAAACTCTAGTTGCTTCCTTTTTCATGGAAAACATATTTAATAGTGGGGAGAATGTAAATACTTGGGTTTTTTCTTTGTGAATGAAATAGAACATTTTTATTCATTAAATCCATGAATTCCTTATAATGGTATACTTTTTATATCTAAAAGATCCATGGTGTAGAAGAAGTAGTAGGGCCTATTCCCAATGATGTAAATTTTCGAACTTCTTCGAATTTATCCTAAAGAACTAGAAAAACAACAACCCCAGAATCCATGATACAATATCATGAAAAATAATTTAAAAATAATTTATATCTATTAATAATTACCTTTAATTTGAATTATTTCTATTAGAACTAAGGATTTTTTTGTTGGATATGGATATGGTTTGTTTTTGTTGTCAATCCACAATGGATTGATCAAAATTTCTTCATAGAATGTGGTCTTATGATTGAGGCTAAAAGTAGTGTTGAAGGTGGCTTAGTTTCCCAGTGTTCACCGAATTTTTGGGCCTCAAAATCCAGAGTTTGTTTTGCAGAAAAGGGAGAGTTTTGGAAAATTATTGGCAAAATTTGAACTATGGTTCGAGAATAGTTTTTGAATCAAGAAATTTGGTACATAGAATGACAAACTGCGAACCATGAAGTGAGAATGGTATGTGGACTGCATAGGAGGAATTATTTGTGAAGAAAAATAGGTTCATAGGGAGGTTTGTGGTTCACAGAAGGAAAATGGTTCACAGGATGGCATGTCATTTGTGAAATCGAGGTATAGTTTTGAGAAGCTGCATTGGGAAGTGGTTCACGGGAGGTGAATAGTACGTGATAAAGGTGGTGATGTGTCATAGATTTGTTAAATCTCGATTTAGAATATTTTTCCGATATTTTTTCCTATATAAGGATACCTAATCCATTCATTAAGAGGCACAACTGATATAATAAAATCTTTGAGGAATTTGTTGAATACTAGAACGGTTCGTGGGAAAATAGTCTCGTAAGAGAGAAGATCTTCATGAGGAGGATTCTGTGATTGGGGAAGTGGTACGTAGATAAGAGTTTGTACATGGAGTAGAATCTGTACATGGAAGAAGAAATAGGTATGTGGTGATATTGCAGTACACGGAAAAAAGTGAGGTAGTACATGGAGCAAGGCAGTATGAAAAGGGAGGTAGTATGTGGGATCATAAGTGAAGGAAGTTCACGAACATGGTTTGTGAAGGTGGTATGCATTCACGGATTGTAGAGGTGGAATGCGGAGGTGGTACGTAGAGCACACTAGTACGCAGATGAAGAAGGACAGTTTGTGGGGGATATGTATGGGAATGAATAGTATGTGGAATAGTAGATTACATCTACAGGGGAAACATGACATCAACAGAGCATCTATTTATAGTTGTGGATTCATGATTTAATTTCAATCCATTAAAGAAACCTTCATGTTGCTAAACTAAGTTCAGATTTTTCCCAACTCATTGAGAAAGGGGGATTTAATGAAATTGATCTGAGGGATGTTGTGTGTTATCCCTAAATCCTTATAAAGGTAGTGCATCTAGCACCGAGTGACTGTGCTAAACTTTTATACTCCACAACTAGTGATGATTGGTGGAATTTGGTACCATCGAAAACCTGTTGGTGTATGCTCCATTTATGTAGCCCTTAGTGGCGAACTAAGTAAAATTAGCATGTCTTCACATTGAATATGATTGTTAGATTTCTTAACTTTCTAATTAGACAGGTTTAATAGGTTCCTAACAACTAAGGAACAAGATCCATTTGTTTAAAAGAGAATTTTGACACCCTAATTCACCCCTCCCCTCTCAGGGTGTTTTAGAGTCCTTCAATTTCTTCATTTAAGATTAAGTAGACCAATTATATGAATATAGTTATTGTTGTGAGAGGATTAAAAATTATAATACCTCTACTAGTAATCTAAACATTCTTCAAAAACCTCCAAATATTTCCATATATATCATCAGGGCCTACTGTGGAAGTCTTTAAAACTTTCATAGTTATATTTTTATTTACACATGAATCTCTTTAATCTGGAATGATTGATTTTTTATCTTTATACTCAAGATGGTAGATGAGGAGGATTTATCTACATGATTTAAATAAATCATGGAGAATATATATTTAGGGAATGAGAGGATTATCTCTTGAATTCATTTTTTATAGTGATTAGACTAGAATGGTTAGCATTAGAGATTGACCTAAATGACAAATTTATAGTCCTTGGGTTATAGAATAAATAATTTCACATAGTCATTTATTATTATCCTAATTCCCAAATACCCCCATGTATAAATAATAATAATATTATTATTATTAATTTGAAATATTCTAAACATTGGGATATATAAATATTATTTCTTTGACTAATAAATTAACCTTTTAAATGAATAATATTTAATATATCATTTCTCACTGTGAAAATAACTTTTCCCATCATTCTCCTCAGTAATTACCAAACCATGAATAATGAATATTTATTTAAATAAATAAATTTCATTGAATTATACAATATTAAAGAGATAAATATTATTTCATATAATAGAGAATTAATATTAATTAAATATTCAAATCTTATATATTCTCTTAAGTAACTACTGACTGGATAATTTTGATAATTCCAAAATGAATAAATATTAAACCAACTTAATGAATATTATTTATTCAATATGTTAAATTAATATTTAATTTAATTATGCTTCTGAATAAAATTATTTTTTAGACCTTTTGGCCACTTTTTCAGTGTTAGGAGGGAATACTACAAAATGTTTTGGTTATTATATCCCCACCCTCTAAGGAATCCATAAGGAAATAAATTAATGTCACAATGACATCAAACAACATACCGACACATGTTTTGTAATATAATACCATTATCTAAATATGACTATTAAAAAACTTGTATAATGTTTTCATCAGCCTATGTACATGACATTTCATTATTTGACATTCCAGAAATCAATTTTTCGATATATATCTATGTATATGGACTTAATTATGTAGTTTTATTCCCATCAAAGTTCCATAGATATCATCTTTTCATAAAAAATGGACGTGACAATTAATTTATCCCAATATTCATTAATGTAATATCACTCACAAGGGACCCAATGTATACTATATCACTATAAGAAAATGTAATCATGGTTTCTATTGATACATCAAAGTACATTAATCTTGATAAAAATTTACAAAACAATTAATTTATAAGGATCGTTTCACAAAAACCACATAGAGGAACATCCAATGACACATATAAAATATAATTTCCTACTTTAGGGTAATGTTATCATAACATATTTCCTTGAGATTAACAAGGATAAAATTAATAGGAAGAAGCCTCAAGGTATTCTTACCCACCAACTTATGATATCATATATGATAAATGTGCTATCAGATAGCAACATCCAACCATAAAACATGTATTAATGGATATTTTTAATTCATTTCTAGGTTATCATCAGAACATGAAACTGATTTGACCTTCCAATGGGGATATTACCCTTATAATATTATCACATACAATATATAATATAATAATAACCATTATGTGATAAAAACATTATTGATTTTCCATAACATGAAAACAGGTAATCAAAAAGTATATAAAAGTTTCTTCTACGAAACAAATTCCAATAGACTCCCACTTATACTAGATCCCACATCTAACAACTCTTATTATATTAGTTCTTAAATTTTATTCATGTTTCTTCTAAGATACAACTTTAGTCATGGGGTCTTCCATATTATCCATAATTGAAATTCTACTCATTATAGCCTCACCCCTTTAAGAAAAATACCTCAAGAGGTGATACTTATGAACTTTTTTCTTCACGCATTGATATGACCTTGCATACTTTATAAGAGACACAATAACAGTATTATCACAATATAATGTGATAGGGTCAATACATCTGGTAAACATATTATTATCTTATAAAAAAGTATTTATTGATACTGCTTCATTAGATATATCATAATTCATTTTATACTCATCTCCTACTATTGAACCAGTGAAAGCATGCTACATAGAACTCTTCTATATTACTTCCCCTCATTTGATAGTGAATATATATACTTTATATGACTTCAAATAATTCTAATATATTTTTAAAATATCATTAGTATATACCCTTATAACTATTTCATAATCTCTTATAAATTATATGAAAATATCTTTATTAAACCATAGATGCATAAATATATCCTTAACACTAGATTAATTTTATCCTCCTAGATAACCTTGATATCATGCTATAATGTTCAAGGAATTTTTATTATCATTCATATTATATAACATCTCATATATGATGGATCTTATCATAGAAGTGTATAGGATATTACTCATCATATCCCTCTTCTGTTGTGTTTGGGGACATAATTTATTGGAATGATGTATATTATGTGACACTAGAACCAATAACCAATTGGATTTACATAATGAATCTATTCTATATCATGATAATATAGGTACCTTGGCATATCCCCAGAAGTCTACTTGATATTTCTTGAATGATCTTGATCCTAAGAATGTTGGTTATTTCACCAATTTTCTTCATAGAGAAACATGTGTTTAATAAGTCCATAACTGATAATAAGCTTGGTATTTCATTTCTAATATTTAATATTTCTTCAATAGACACTACTAAGAAATCAACTACACTCCCACTAAACTTCTCGTAAAAGCATAGATCATATTCATTCTTTATAACACAAAATTTTCTTATAAATCCATTGAACTAAATGTTCCATGTCCTAGATACTTGATTCAATCCAAAAATAGATCCCTATAACTATCTTTACTTATTGGAATTCTCTAGATTCAAAAATACTTATAGCTGGGTCATAAATACATCTTTCTGATGGTTCACATTATGATAATCCATTTTGACTTCTATAAACCAAATGTCATAGTATTGGAAAGATTATATAGAAATTAGATTTCATAATTCTATAAACATTGAAATCATAGTAAATGTTTCATCATAGTTTATTAATTAATTATGCTTAAAACTTTTATCCACTAATATATATTTAAAGGAACTCACTTTAACTTCCATGTCCATTTTTATCTTGAATTTCCATTTTAACCCAACATTAAGTACATCAAATGGTGGATTAACATGAACCCCTAATTGGTTCTAATATAAGGAATACATGTCAGAATTAATGGATTCCATCGATCTTTCTTCATTTGATCCCTCTAGTACCCTCTTAGAGGAATGAAGATAATTATTTTCCACCAATAATGAGCGACTTTTTTTAGTTACTAGAAAACCATATCTTTTTGTTTCTATAACTTCTCTAGTGCTCTTGTGTAGTACAAGTGTCTTAGGAACAAAATATTCCATGAGTACATATGGAATATATCCCAAAACCAACTCTTTTGTATCTTTAGAATCAGATTTATCAAAGTCTATCATCCACTAAGTATATAATTTTGATATTTTCTACCCCTTAGGAAATATATCTTGTTCTGTTGTAATATAATCCTTGTATAAGGATTCATATAGGTAATATCATATTTTTACCTTGGATGTCCTTTAATGACACACTTCACACTTAGGAATACTATTTTTTACCATAACTGGTCTTAATAATTACTCAAAACCCCATAAATGAGTTTATGAAAACACATATTTCATTCTATGAACTAATTCATATGGAATATTGGTGTATAAGGCATAGTGGGTTGATATTGAATCTCAAACTACCATAAATAATCTATGGAATCTTGTTTAGGATGCTAACCATCTTTATTAGATCAAAGATTCTTTGTCACCTTATAAATTGATTCTCTACTGCATATTCTATTATTTGAATTGCTAAAATGATTGGTACTTATAACTTGTTATGTATAAACATTCATATCTTCTCAAGTATTCAGTAAAATCAATGATGTGACAATAACAATTTCTAGAATCTACAGGAAATGGACCACACATGTAAGTGTTTACTAATTCTAGAAGTTATGTGTCTCTTCCATCATTACCACCAAAATTGATTTGGTCAATGTTATAAATAAAAATGAGTCATTTATCAAGTGGTTTTAGTTCAAATGAATCTTAATATCCATCTTGATTGACATTTTGTAGTAACATATTGTTTACGTGAAAATTTTTGAGATTCCACTGATGGGTATTAAATGAAGAATGTGATCCAAATTTATTATTTGTTTCTAACACTTGGTTTTTCAATCTAATACATAAACAATGAATTTAAATATTTTATACCATAAAATTTGTTCTCATTATAAAAGAAACACCATTATGTATAAATTTAAAAATAAAACCTTCTACATCTCGGAAGGATGTATAAATTATTTTCCTGGAAATTTTTGGTAAATAATAATAGTATATCATAACCAAGATAATACCTATAAATGGATGTGGTAGTTTCCTATAGATAATGTAAAAATTCATTCTATATTGGATTTTTGTAAATCCACCTCTCCTATAGGAATATATAAGAATATACTTGGTTCCACCACTTCAATATATAAGTTAGATCAATAAGCTATATCTAATAACCAAATATTTTATATGGATAAAATGAAATAAATAAGGAATACACCTGAAGCTTCCAATTTCTCCATTAGCTAGGTGTAATTATTCTTCTAATGGACCATATTTCCACACTCAAAACATAATACATCTTTTCCACTACCTTTATTTGTATTCTACTATTCTTATAATGTCACAGCTCAAGATCCTTATACATTGAGGGAGTCTTAGGTCCCTTTTCTTATTCTTATTTTTCATTATAATAACACCACTTTTTTCATACATCATGTAATTTTTAAAATAGTAAATTACAATAATGTATTTTGAGAGAGGATTTCCACTATTTATTATACTATAATGAATAATGAAACTAGATAATATCTTAGAAAGTGAGGATAAAATGATATCTATGTGTCTCTCATTAGGGATCTTAAATCAAAAAAATGTCTAAATTCTCTATATATCCAGTAAATATGACTACATGATGCCCAATTGGAACTAACTCTCAAAGCATGGCTACAAATAGTTCATTTTATATATCACATATCTCTCTTATACCTCTTTATCTTGATAAAGACCATAGTAGTGAGACATAAAGCTATTTGAATTCATTTCCTCATAAGGATTCATGAGCTAACAAGAAATTGATGATCTCATGAAACATTGAACATCTACCACATCATCTAAGTGTATCACGTAGATATGGAGTTTCTCCTCACTAGTATCTTTTCAAATTACTTTAGAACTAGGGGTTTCAAACACATATAATTAATAATCCTGATGATGTGAAATGCAAAGACACTTAGATGATTCTTAAAAATTAGAGCTGATGAGAAGGTTATCCATTTCTAACATAGATCATAGGGATAAATTCGATATAGTATTCATTTCCTTTTCTATAATAGGAACATATCAATAGTACATTATCTAGATTATAAATTAATAATAATCTCACATTATTATTCTCTTGTAAATTAATTCTAACCTAATAAAGATCATCACTGGTTTCAAAATATCTAATTGCACATATATTCTGGTGGAAATGATCTATAATCCCTTATAATAACATAATAGATCCCTAAAAAGATATAAAACATTATTAATGTAAGATTCATTTGAATAATAAATTAACTCATAGCACCTTGATCAGTTGAGTGACCTCTACAATCAGGAAATTAGGGGCATGGATTTCCTTAACACATTCCTACAAGTTTCACTATGTCTTGCAGAGGATATCTTCACTTAATGAAAACTATGTTAAGTAAACCCAAAACTTTAGTTTGAAATTCCAGGATAATTGAAAGCAACCTAATATAGGATGTTCATATAGTTTGAACAAAACTTATATTTCAACCCTAGTAGTTGAATGGATTTTAGATTAATTCATTGGTTTGGGGGATCTTTATCATTTTTCATAAATTTCACATCATATCTTATTACATTTTTCATAATAATATGTTGATATTACTTTAGTGATTAAAAATATATAAAAAATTTATGAATAGTTCATTTTTAATATAAATTTATCATTAATAATTTTAAATTTATTTTTTAGTTGATTTTAATAAAACATTGTAAATAAATAACTATGAGATTGATAGAAATAATACAATAAAATTCAATGATCATGAGATTTTTATAATGGTTGGATTTTCTACTGGAGGAAAATAAAACCCTTGACCCTAGGGGAAATAATCCTAGAACCATGACCAACTTCAATTTATAACATTCCACCTTTTAATCATTTATATTCTCTGTTTGGTTTCACCTCAACATGGAGTTTGGACCACCTCCTCTCACAATAGAGATCCTTCATTTAAATTTTCCCCTACTCAAAGGTAAGTGAATGGAAATGAGGTAATGATTAAGGGGGTCAACATGAATGAAACTATGGAAATGAAATGCCTATATAATATTGATGAGGAGATATCTTAGTGGCTGTCATTTTTATTTTATAATAATAAAAAATTATAAGAAACTATTCACCAACACATGTGAGTTTATGATCATGATCATCCACACAAGTTATGAATACATCTTTAATAAAAAACCATTCATGTCAATCATTCACAATTAATATGAAATGTTATCAAAATAATTTTATATCACTATTAATTCATTAATTCATTTATATTAATTCACATCTATATATTACTTCAAATTATCATCCATTGTAATTTTAAACAATTTAAATAAATTTTTTTATTTATAATTAATAAAAAATTCATGTACATAGAAGTAAAACAGAGAGTAACCACCTAAAATAGTTTATTTTTATTATGTTTGTGTACTTCCTATTCATCTAACATATTATATCTACATTTTATCAAGTATTTACAAGGAATGAACTATAAATAAATGACACATACACACAAGTTATTTACATAACATGTACTTTTTTAATATGCATAGAGTTGTCCATGTATTTTAATTATACATGTTATGTACTTTAGAATCTTACATATAAATTGATTAAAAAGAATATATATATTTATAAAAAACACACATAGTATACTATTAATAAATTACACACAAACATGAGTTGATTAGGTGTAAAAATAATAATTTAAAATTTTTTATTTGTATGTAAATAGGATGGACACCTTACATGTGCCGGCTAGTTACACACCATGTGTAATTTATTATTTTTTATCAGTGACACATTCCAAGGGACCAGGCATGTGTGTAAGTCATAGTAATTTATGAGTTACTTGGAATGTAAATAATTTACACAACGTGTGACCATGGATTTCCATGGTTTTTAGTCAAACACATCAAGTAGTAAGTATATGATACTTTATTAAATCTTAATTTTATACCATGAAAAGTTGTAAAATACACAACGTGAAATTGAGTTATATGATGTGTAGTCCAACATTTCATGTGTCACCCCAGCATAATCAAAACATGGTGTTCTTATGAAGACACATATGATTCAATAAGTAATACTTAGAATTAAATATGATGTTCATAAGGGTGTATTGAACATGTGTATACAATGTGTACCTTCATACTATATGTCATTTTTTCCATGCTATCTGGAAAAAATTCTTAGCACATTCGTATGTATTTTTCATATTTTCTTCATTTTTTTAATATGTTCTTGGTTATATGACTAGGAATAAAGAAGAAGAATAATATATTTCAACATTTGAATTTTTAAAAATTGTTTAAACTAAAAACAAAATTGGCATCAAATTTCTATAATGATGAATTACAAATAAATAATTATTAATAATTCCCCCAGGGTCTTGATCGGTTGCTATTGGCCCAGTGGGGTCTCGATGAGGTATCAGGATCGAGTCTCGCCGAGTTCTTCCCTGTTGGTTTAGAGTGGATTTTCTTTTTATTTATCCCCCTCCCTCGAACTGTTGTAATTATAAATAATTCTGAGACTGCTTTGATATTACTTTAAGGTTATAAGGTGTAGTATAAGTGGTTGGACCCATTACTACTAATGAAAATTCATCAACTTATTCAAATGCCTCTTTATAACTATATGAATATAAATTGTAGAATCCATGTGATAGGATCATCATATATATCTTTTAATTCATTAATATAGATTAATAGTTGCCTCTTGTTGGAATTATTTGTTCATTATCACTTTCGAATAATACTTCTTGGTGTATGGTTATTATGGCGAGAGGACTCATGGGTAAAATTCATCAAGCGATTATCACATGTTCTTTTCTAACTCTAAATGTTTTCATAAGAATCCATATTTCTTTGTATGGATGACTCTAACACATAGATTGTTCATTTTTGATCACCATAAGAATATATTTATGGTAAAATGATATTTTTTCTCTATAGTATCAAGAAAGTGGAGGATGACGCATTCTCTATATTGTTGATTGCATTCTAGGAGCAGATCTATTTAGGGATTGAAATCATTTTCTCTCAAATTAATTGTGTAAGGTGATTATAATGGCTAGGCTAGCATTAGATGATGACATAACTAGATATTTTTAGTCCTAATGTTAGATAATGAATAATTTCACATAGACCCTTATTATTCTCTTAACCCTTGGTGAACCCCATGTTTAATAATAAAAATACTTTTATTATTTATATGAAATGTGAGAAACTCACATATAAATAAATTTTTTTCATTAATAAATAATATGACATTTATTCAAATAATATTTCATATATCATTTATCATCTGACCATTAACTCATACGATCATTCATCCATGGTATTTTACAATCATGGAATAATTATTATTTATTTAAATAAATAAATTTCACTGAATTATCCAATGATAATTAGATAAATATAATTTTCATGATAATAGAGAGTAAATATTTATTATGTATTAAACTAAAAAATATTCACTAGAATAATTGGTGACTAGATATTTGTGATCATCTAATCATGGATAATTATTAAACAATTTATGACCATAATATTTATTCAAAATTTTAAATTTATATAGAATTTGACTATTATTATAAATACACTTAGTGTGTAACCCTCTTGTCTTATTTCTCAGTTGATTTAATAAATGAAACCTAAAGGTAATGCTTAGCAACTTGGAGCATTAAAAGGCCCCCATAAAGAATGTAGGCAATTTCAAAATGACATACAATCTCATATAGATGAACACTATGAAATATAATACATTTATCATTATCTCTATAATTATGAAAGTATCCTATTGTGTCATCATCTTATGTGCTTGATATTTCATTCATTGAATTTCTAGAAATGAGTACACTAATAGAATTCAATTTCTAGGGAAATAATCAAGCAATTCCATTCCAATAATAAGTCTTAATATATAAATATCCATTAAAAACATAAGGGAAAAATCCTTTCACTCATTATTCATCAATTTAATATCATTCATGGCACACCTAATGTATCCAACCTCACTACGATCACATATCATCATGTCTTTTGTTAATACATAAAATTATGTGACTCATTGTAATTATATATAATAATCATAATTTATAAGTATCATTACACCCATTCATATACATGAAATTCCTATGAAAAATATATGTGTGTGTATTTCTACTGGCGAGACAATTTCTCTAAACCTCCCTTCATGATATTACTATGGACACTAATCATGAGAGGAAGTATAAATATATAATGAACATCAACCCATAATAAATTGTATAATATTTATACCATAATAAAATATCATTTTTATATAGATTATGTATTTAATAATATATTCATTTCACTTCTAGGATCTCATAAAAAGGGGGAACAGATATACCCTTTCAGTGTGACTAGTACCCTTAGGACTTTATCACATACATTTTTATAATATATAACTATCATATTGTGATAATAAAATTATTCCTATTCAAAACCATTAATACATGTAATCATAAAGAATATAGAATTTTGTTCTAGGGAACCAATTACAATAGCTTCACCATAGTAAATGACCACATAAAAAATTCCAATGCTTTCATTGACATCAGCACATAAGGATTGGCCTTTAGAGTAGTATTGTTGTAACATAGAGATATATCAATTTTAAGAGGATATTAAATAATAATTTTATTAACAAATAATTTCCACATGTCCTAAAACACTTATATCTATTTCACAGATCCCTAAAATGAAATTTAAACTCTATGATTGTGTGAAAATGAGGTATTTTCCCTAGGGGGTATACTTTTTATCTAGGTCACGGGCCCTAGAATGATACCATATTAGATTGTTAAATATTTATATCAGTTAAAATATGTTCATGATTATAAATAGCACTATAATCTCCCAAATTTAGATATTTATAACCATTTATTTCAATGTGATCATTATGGAGGTTGTGGTTGAAAATTTGATGATACACCATCTAGGTAAGAATTCAATTTAATATTTGGAAATCTATTGTAAATTCATTTGAAAATAATATTTCATATTTATTTTTTTATTATTACTTTTTTTTCATAAACCATTTTTTGTATGCCAACCATCATCATGTATTTTTTAACATTATGTTAATTGAGGAACAATTTTTTTAAATAAGGATTTAGGTGGCCAAAATTACATAGAGCACTAACTTCTCCCGACTAAATCTTATCATTTTATATTATAATGGTGATTTATGACCTTAATCCTTAAAATGGATTTTCGTTAATTTATATTATCATAATACGATTGGATTTAATGTATCATGGAAAGAATATCAGTGTTGAGGTGTGGATGTAAAGTAGTAGTTCATCGCTAGGCATCCTGTCAGACCAGGGATGGAATGAGGGATCAATACGTGGAATTGAAAATGATAAAAGGTTTTTTGGAAAGATAAAAAGAGGAAATTAAATAGATTTTGGTGATGGTAGTGGTGGAGAATGTGGTAGTGATGAAGTGACACACATCAAATATCATGTCAAGCAGTGGCTGGGGTATCTAGTGTTGAGATAAATACAATTCTATGTTTAGTTTTAAAATAAATATTATATTTAGTATAGATCGATGACATAGTATATATTAGATTACATTCTTAATTAATCCCCATTGCACATATTCCATGTTGTCTTGGGAACACATTATGTCTATTGGAAATAATATTTTTTATCTCCATCGTACATACCTAGTCTACTAGGGTGTCACACAATCCATGTATTCTTAATGGAATTATATATAAGTGGAACTTAAATATCCATAACAACTACTATAAACACTTGGGTATGGTTCTGGTGGGTCACATTTTATGTCTGAGAGAGAGAATATTTTTTATTTTTTTTCTTCTTAGTGTTTTATGCAACTGATCACTAGGTTGTTAGAATTTGTTATGTAAAATAGTGTATTTTGAGTGATTTTACATATAGAACATGATGGTAATAGTTTCATCACCATTATAAGTAATTTATCAGATATTATGGGTTTATTGACTTTAATTTTCATAATATAGATAAAAATTTTGTTTGGATTAGATGATTGAAGAGGGAAAGAATATTGTATCCCCATAAAAACCTACTAATACTAGGAAATGGGTCTCTTATACAATAAATGGATTAAATAAAACCTCAAAAATATGATCAATGGGTCCTCCATTTCATGAATTTTGGGAATTGGGTTGGTACCACCTTGATCTAGATAAGGTTATGTTCCCTAATTCATTTGATGATCTACATAACCCCATATGATACCACTTGAGTTTATTATATCCATGTAGTAGAAAACCCCATCAAGTGATATACTTTTCCCTAAATAAGGAATAGATCCTCCCAATGGTTCTTTAACCACCTCGACTAACATGAATACCATAATGAATACTATTTTTTTAATTTTCCATATGCTTTATGTTTCATGATAAACTATTTTTTTATCCTCCATTTTGGGGCTGTGTCCTATTAAGTATTTTTATACTTACTGATACTTCATACGGTTTTTTAAAAATGTTATCTCTATTCATATGATGCACAAATTTGAGGTGACCCCAATAGATTTTGATTTAATGAGGTTGATTCGTATTTTTGTATGGTAGTATTTCAAAGTGATGATTAAAATCAGAGTTTATACTATGATTAATTGTATTGATGATGTGATACCCATTTTCATGGGTTTATAATAGTTTTGGATATTGGGGCTCTAATATTTTCTTCTTTAGTTAGATTCAACCCTTATGGTATTGTTTTTTATTTCTGGTGTATCATACATGAATTTTATAATATTTTTTGGTTATTTATGATATCATGTGTTTATGTATACTCTCATTTTGATAAATATATGTGGTTTATTATAGGATATTATTGGATAATACCTCTAGTATATGTGTTATATCTTCTTAGTTATAATGACTATACTCTGGCCTATTGTTGGCGTGCTTGGGGTTCCACACATGGGATAAATACTTTCCCATGTAGGGCCATAGTGGGTTAAGATTGTTCAAAGTGGTATCAGAATAGTTCTAGAATATGGATGAATTTAGAGAAAAGATTATTTTTAGGTTTGGTTTGGGGAATTTATATAAATATTATCAAGGGGTCATGCATCATAACATTATACTAGGGAACTTAGCCTAGGTGTAATGATTGATGTACTTTTTCTAATGGAATATGATAACATGTTAATTAGAATATGATGATATGGAATCATTTTTAGGGAATAAAATTTATGGTAACTGCATCATACAATTTTTTAGTGGTGTTTCTTCTTTATTTCCTTCTCCATTCATACAAAATATTTTTGATTTAAATAATTTATGGCTTTATATTTTGAACTATATGTTGTTACCCTAAGGATAGTCATATATGATTCTAATAAAGGGTCATGATGAGCCTCTATAAGTTCTAATGTCCCCAATTTTTGGTCATTCAAGTGATAAGGTGCCAGTTTACAGACCTATACAAGATTTATCTTCACCGTGTGAGTGGAGGGAAGGTTATCCACCCTTTGTGTAGAGATTATAAACTCCAAATATATATTAGGTTTTTATTTTTATTATGATTTATGAGAATATCCTTAGTATTAGTTCCCTAGATGAGTTTCAGTGAAATTTTCCCCTTGGGATTTCATGTAAGCATGGTCCTCATCTATTAGTGGATTTTTATGATTCAACGAGTCACATATTAAATCATTATTAGACACTCATTAACCAGATAGTGGTACATAAATCATTTTTTCTCTATGGAATGTTATGATGTTGGTGCGGTTTTCTTACTCAGTAATATGATGGATCTATCTTTTCATGGTTGAAGTTTGATCACCTTTTAAGAGTATAGTACAACATAATAATTTTTGAGATGGTATAAATTTTTTAATAAATTGACAATTTATATGGTATCATGACCATAAATGAGTATGTATTGAGTTAAATTGAGCACATAATATACTCCATGTACACGTCCTTCGATCGATTTTTGAATGATTTGAGATTTGATTAAGGCATATAAAGAGAAATTTGATTTGGGTTTATACCTCTATATATCCCGTACCTACTTAGTGTTGTTATAACAACCCATACTTTACATACATGGTAATTAATTCAGAATTGAATCATACTTATTACAACATATAACAAAACCATAATAGGACCATATAGGTATAGTGTCTTTAGAAACTGGTAAACATAAACAACTGGTTCATAAATCATCTACATTGTCTCCCATTTATTTCATCATATATAGAGTCCCTTTTGGAATATCCTACTTAATACCCTTCTTCCTGACCTGGGGAAAAGAAGACATACAAAAGGGTGAGCTCAAATTCTCAGTAAGGGTAAACAAAATAAATATCAATCATATCATATTCATAAGAACATAACATTTTGAAAATCTTAACCTGCAAAAGAGATCATAATATCATAACAAGGGATAAATCATATTAGTAAAATGTAATCCCAATAATCATAACTTAAAACATGAATATTTGTGTCATACACACATAATCATAGAAAATCATTTCATATTAGTCAAGGCTCATTGCCAAGACCATCATAGCAGACAATGTCCATTACTGAACCGAGTTCACTCCTCGTTCCAGTCCTGTATCACTGAACTGGGTTAACTTGCCATTCCAACCATGTCTATCTCATGAGATGTAAACCTTTACCCAATTAATTAGAGGGAGATATAGGTCCCACCAATCTCATAATGATACCATTCTTATGTGTGCCACAAAATCATACATCATACATCATAGCATAACCCATGTAATTAAAATGGGATTCTTAAACATCATGACTTCATAAAACAATTCATATAAGATAAAGGACCTCATAAAAATAATTCCATCATATCATAATCAAATCAATGTAATAATAGGGATAGAAACATAACCCTATATTATCTTAGATGGAAAATTATTTTGATAAAACACTTGAACTCCATTCTTGAGGAAAATATCCTTTCTACTTCAAAAACATTTTTCCTTTCATTTTCAACTAAAAAAAGTTAATTAAAAATAAAGTTCAAAACTTGTAAAGGAATATTCATGGAAATGATGTTCTATGGACTCATAAAAATCCACTCATGCTATATAAGGTAAAAAAACATTATTCACGTACTTTGGCCAGAAAAGTAAAAAAGTATCTCGTACTGAAAATGAAAAAAGATTCCTTTCATATCTTTTATAAAAATTAGACAATAGTTAAATTTGGATTTAAAAAATTGTAGGAGGATATAAATAATGTTACATATTGAGGAAACATGGATGTGGATGATAAATATGCCCCAGTAAAATCTGAAGTATAAACAATCTCGGATAAAAATGAGATTGTGAGATTTTCTCTTACCTTAGGTCCGATATGCTTTGTACATATCTGAAACTCTTGTATAATGATTTAAATAACATCATTTACTTATTACGGATTCATATTAATTTTTATGATATCATATATGTTCATATTATTATATTTTTATTAGTAATATTTCATTGCAACTTGTTATTCGGGTGTTCATTCCTTTTTGTTCTTATGCATCTTTTGTCGAATAAATTATTATTATTATTTTTAGGTTATAGATAAATCATTTTCAGAATGGTATTACTGTAATATATATCATATTTATTCATTAAATTCATTTATATAATCATTATTCAATGAAGATCATGTAGAACGTGTCGCATCACAACGTGGAGACGGTAGGCCGTACGTACGCACGAGCGATGATATCGTTTCCATGATCGTGTAATTTTATTGAAGTGTATGTATACAATTTCAGAATAAATATTACTTTACAATAATCATATATAGTTATACTTTACACCATTATACCCATCCAAGTAAGGTGGTGGTGGAAAACAGATTACACCACGACGTGGAGATGGTATTCCGTACGTACATACGCGTGGTGATTTCATTTTCCGTAGGATGGATCGAAGGTGAAATATGGCTATTTCATATTTATAAAAAAATATCAGTATATTAGTTATACTAATTTTATTACTTTATTATGAAACAAAAAAAGAAGAGGAAGTAGAAGAAGAAATGAATTTGAAAGAATCGGTAAAGGATATTACCTCTTCTTCGACACGCCTCTTTGAAACCTCCTCTTAGGATACTAAAATTGGTCTTTGAGGAATATCAGGACCTCTAGTATATTTCTAGGGAAGTTTATAAGGAAAATGGGTAGCGTTTGACCGAGCTTGAATGCTCAAAGTTGTGTAAATAGGAGATGGAGGAGGTTCCCTTTTATAAGGGGGGAGAGGGGCACCTTAGGAAAAACTTAAAATATTATTTTATAATAAAGTCATATTCAGTTTATAATAGCTGAAAATTGATTTATTTAGAAGCTAAAGTGGGGATGGGTCTAAATACTCTCAAACAATATGATTTAGACAAGTTTAGGTTACTATTTTAACCTTATCATTTAGATTTAACTCTAAGTTAAATAATTTAACTTTTACCGTGTCTTCTTGTTTTCTTAAAATATATGGTTAGTAAACTTACTATAACAATCCCAAAAAACCAAAAGTGTTTCATTATTAATATATATAACCTTATCTAAGTCTTTTGGCTGAAGCTTAGATTTTTAGGAATAGAATAACAATTAATAATATAATATTTGTTTTAAACACTATTTTATGTCAAATTTGAAACTATTTGGTAATTGATTTTTGTAAAAATCATAAAAGCATGATTAGTTAGAAAAAAGTTAATTAAATCAATAATAACATGTAATATTAACCTATAAAATTAGTTTAATTCATAAAAAGTCTCAAATGATATTTATTTGGGTATTTATAACATCAATTATGTTATTATTTCATTATTAAGGTAATTACTGCATCATCATTGTGTCATATATAAATTAAATAATTTAATGTCTAAAAATTATAAATAAAATACCATTATGTAGGAACTCTTTTTATCATTCTAATGAATATTTATAGTTGAATTTATCTTATGTATAACCCTATAGTAAAAAAATTTTACTTATTAAACGTTGATTTTAACTCTTTTAACTCTTCTTTAAGTAAAATAATAATAAGTGTCCTAATCGAATCCAGGTGGACCTACAGGGTAATATTTTATTCATAAGGGTGTTTTTGGTAAAATTACACTTATCCAATAGAATTAGTACATGTGTTAGGGTAATAATAATATCATTTTTACCCTTAATTACCCTATTTACTTTTAACCGTGGTAAATAAAAGTAAAAAGTTACTATTCACCGAAAATTAGTTTTATCTTATTAAACCACATTTTACTCCTTGATATTAACCGTGTCTCTCGGATTTTCAAAATTCAACTCACAGAAGTGGTAAAATTAATTTTTATGTACAATTGAAAATGCTCCTAGGAGGTGGGTGAAAGACGGTGAAAAGTTCAATAAAATTTTTATATATCTAAATTTTTTATAAAATGACAAAAATGAATTACACCAAACTTATATAATTATTATGTATATATTTTTACCTAAAATAAATTTAAATAAAATAAATGATTATTTAAATAAAAATTCAGTTTTAACCAATAACTTAGTGTTTTCACTATTCATCAAAAAATTGAAAGTTTTCAGAAAAATACCAAAATTTCACCCTAGGCTAATTTCGATATTCCGAATCCAAAAATGTATTCCATTTTGAAAGATAAAATTCATAAAATTTAAAAAGAGTGGATATTACTATTCATAATGGCTTGTTTATATAATATTTTAATAGCTTTTCGTTGTTTAGTGAAACTCGGTATTGCGTACAATGCACGCTATCGTGGAAGGTCATGATTGCGTGTAAAGCAAGCCAAGATAGTGTTGTGTATAGTGAAAGATTTATTTGATGTTTTTTATAACATAAGACATAAATATATATATATATATATATATATATATATTTCTCATAAACTATCAGGGTGTTACATTCTACCCCCCTTAAAATGAATTTCGCCCTTGAAATTCGTCACTTAGTAACAAACAGATGAGGATACATCTCGCTCATTATATCCTCAATCTCCCATGTAGCTTCTTCTAATTGGAGGTTCCTCCATAAAACTTTTACCAAGCGAGTGGTCTTGTTCCATAGAACTTTTTCGCTACGATCCAAGATCTCTATCGGTTGTTCTTCATAAGAACGATCTTACTACAGCGGTACAACTTCTGAGCTTAGAACATGTGAAGGATTGGGTATGAACTTTCTCAGGAAAGATATATGGAACACATCGTGAACTTGAGAGAGATTCAGTGGAAGCTCCAATAAGTAAGCTAACTTCCCAAAACGATCCAGTATTTCAAAAGGACTGATATACCTAGGGCTCAGCTTTCCCTTCTTTGCAAATATCATTACTCTCTTCCAAGGAGATATTCGTAAGAACACTTTATCACCCACTTCAAACTCTAGGTCTTTTTTCGGTTATCGACATAACTTTTTTGTCGAATCTGAGCTTCTCTTATGTGTTGTTGATTAGATCGGACCTTTTCTGCCATATCACCAACAAGATCAGGTCCTAATAGATTTATTTCCCCAACTTCATCCCAGCAAGTTGGAGTTCAGCATTTCTTTCCATAGAGAGATTCATAAGAAGCCATCTGAATACTGGAGTGAAAGCTATTATTATAAGAAAATTCCACCAAAGGTAGGTGTTGATCCCAAACACCTTTGAAATCGATAGAGAAAGCTCTCAACATGTCTTCTAGAGTTTGAATTGTCCTCTCAGACTGACCATTTGTCTGACGATGATAAGCAGTGCTGAAACTCGACTATGTATCTAGAGTACGCTGAAGACTTCTCCCAAACTTCGAGGTAAACCTCAGATCCTGATCAAATATATTTGAAAGTGGTACTCCATGAAATATTACCACTTCCTTCACATATATCCTGGAAAGATGATCCAGAGATAAATCTTCTCTAATAGCAATGAAGTGTGTCGACTTCGTAAGACGATCAACTATAACCCAGATAGCATTATTGCCTTTGGATGTTTTAGGAAGTCGAGTGACAAATTCCATGGTGATGTTTTCCCATTTCCATTCTAGTATGGGTAATGGTTGTAACATCCCCTTATACTTCTATCTCTCAGCTTTAACTTGGTAACAAACCAAGCATCGAGAGACATATTCAGCAACATCTCATTTCATGACATCCCACCAGAAGTACTCTTTCAGGTCCTTATACATCTTCGTGCTTCTAGGATGAATAGAGAATGAAGAACTATGAGCCTCATCCAGCATCTCCTTTAATTCTAGGATGGGAGGAACACAAACCTGATTCCTAAACCTTATTATCCCATCACAATCAAGGTTGAATTCAGGAACATTTCTCACCTTCTTTTGTAACTCTACATCTTCTTTATGCACCTCTTTAATCTTAACATTCATAGATGGTTGAACATTCATTTGAACAACATAAGATTTTTTTCCCTTCCATTATAATTCTAAGATCCATACTTTGTAAATCCATAAATATTGGATCTTTTGAGATCCTCATCATGGATAAGCTAGCATGGTCTTATCGACTTAATGCATCTTCCACCTTGTTTACCTTCCCAGGGTGATAAATAATTGAGCAGTCGTAGTTCTTAATCAACTCCAACCATCTTCTTTGGCACATATTCATCTCCTTTTGTGTGTAAATATACTTTAAACTTTTATGATCAGTATAAATATCACACCTTTCACCATAAAAATAATGCCTCCAAATTTTTAATGCAAAGATTACCGCGGCTAACTCCAAATCATGAGTTGGGTAATTTTTCTCATGGATTTTCAACTATCGTGAGGCATAATTTATTACCATGTCATTTTGCATGAGAAAAAACCCCATCCCTTTCTTGGATGCATCATTGTAGATCACAAACCTTTCTACACTACACGGCAGTGTGAGCATACGTGCACTAGATAACCTTCGTTTTAACACTTTGAAATTCTTTTCACACTCCTCCGTCCAAACGAACTTAACTCCTATTCGAGTCAACCTGGTGAGTGGATTAGATAACCTTGAAAAACCATTCACAAAATGTTGATAATATCTAGCCAGACTAAGAAAACTTTGGATCTCAGTTACTGTTGTTGGTCTCAACCATCTTTCGATAACATTTATTTTTTCTGGATCCATAGATTACCCCTCTTTTGAGATTATGTGACCCAAAAATAAAACTTTTTGAAGCCAAAATTCACACTTGGTAAATTTGGGATAAATCTTCTCCTTTCTTAGTTTCTTTAATACAATTATCAAGTGATCTTCGTGTTCTTCGTTTCTCTTTGAATAGACAATAATATCTTCTATAAAGTCTACCACAAACTGATCAAGATAGTCTCTAAAGACTCTATTCATCAGATCCATGAAAATAGTAGGGGAATTTGTAAGACCAAATGGAATCACTATAAATTCATAGTTTCCATACCTTATACGGAAAGCCGTCTTTGGTATATCCTCCCTTTTTACCCTTAATTGATGATACACTAAATGAAGATCAATCTTGGAAAAGTATTGAGCTCCGTGTATTTGGTCAAATAAGTCATCAATGTGTGGGATAGGATGTTTGTTCTTGATAGTGATCTTGTTAAGTTATCGATAATTAGTGGAGAGTCTCATTGATCCATCTTTCTTCTTAAAAAACAGAACACGTCCTCCTCATGGTGACGCACTAGGGTATATGAATCCTTTATCATGATTCTCTTGGAGTTGCATATTCAATTCCTGCAACTCAATTGGGGCCATTATATAAGGTGTCTTTGAAATAGGCATAGCCCCCGGTATGACTTCTATTGATGACTCAACTTCATGATTTGGTGGAAGACCTGTAAATTCCTCCAGAAAGACATCGTCAAACTCCCGTACAATGGGTGTATTCTAAATTGTGAGTTTCTCACCAACCATTTGAGATAAATAACCTTCATTTAGTGGAATCAAGACCCATAAAATGGAAGAAATTACCACTGTAAGGTCATGTTCATCCTTGCATCAATAGACGATCATAGATTGACTTGGAATATGAAATGGACTTCCCTTATTTGGAAATTGATATGATATCCATATAGAGAAATCCAATCCATGCCAATAATGACATCAAATTCCACTATAGGAAGGATCACAAGATTTGTAGGAAGCACTTTCCCACAGACATCAATAGGAGACGAATTGTAAACCTTTGATGCAACCGTTGTGCCATTAGGAGTTGTCACAACTAACTCAACATCTAATTTTTGAGCTAATACAGAGATACCCTTAGAAAATTATTCAGAAATAAAATTGTGGGTGGATCCATAATCAAATAAAACATTTTCTACTTTAGAGTGGATGGTAAGTGTACCTTTCACCACTTCGTTTTCGTACTCCACATCGCCGATTGTAATAGCATGTGACTTTCCTTTGTCTATGGCCTTAAGAGTTTGTTGACGTCGATCATCATCAAAAAACCTTGTATTTTGGAATTGATTGGCATAATGCCCCATCTCATTGAACATGAAATATTGAAGTGTTGGCGGTGCATTCTGTGTATCCCTTTCTTTGTTCTCATCATTAGACATCTTCTTTCCTTTATTTCGACATTCAATTGCCTGATGACCTTCTTTTCCACACTTAAAACATTTTCTTGTCCCCTTAAAAAAATTCCCTCATTTTTCTTTCCACAATTTGAGCATAAAGGAAAACTCATCTTCTTTTCAGTGTGGTCTTTAGATTTTCCTTTGAATTCCATTTTCCTCTAATTATCAAACCCATATGACTGATGGGTTACTCCAATATCCATCTCAACCTTGAGAGCACATCAAAAAAATTCATCGTAGCTATTGAAGTCCCTTATGGATAACTCCCTTCGAAGACTTGGTTTTAATACACTAAAGAATCGATCGATTTTACTCTCAGGTTGGATAATAATTCTAGAAACATACCTTGAAACTCTTGTAAAATTTTCTTTGTAGGTACCAACAGATTCATCATCCTTTTTCTTGAGTTCAGGAAACTCTTTATCTATATTTGTTTGAAGAATACAAGGGACGTACTTATTGAAGAATAAGTTCTTGAATTCGTCCCATTCCATGGACTCAATTTCATCTCTTTTCCTCGTATTCTTGATAATATTCCTCAATTGATCAGCTCCACCTTCCAAATGATAAACTGCTAAAATGACTTTATCATGCTCAGAACATTGAAGGACTGAAAATATCATTTCAGTGGTACTAATACAGTTTTCAGCCACTAATAGATCAGAAGACCCGCTGAATGAAGGTGGACGCTGCCTCATGAAGGATTCAACAGAATGTTACTCCTTTATTTTCTCATTTGGAAGTCCTTCATGATTCATATCTTGATAAAGTTGTGTGATAATGGCTAGAATATTTTTCATTCCGGATCCCATAACGTTTGGTTGCTCAGGCGGAAAATCATTGCATTGTCCGTCGCATTCAGCATTAACCCGGTTCCTTCTGGTTCCAGCCATTGACTAAAACCAAGAAGCAGAGTGTGAGAAACACTAATTACCAGAGGAAAACAACATAATCAGTAATAAAATTTCACACTTTAGGTATTATAATAGGTTATTCATGGCCATTTATAGAACACTAATATTATGTTCTATGCTTCGACATATCCTTAGGGTTCTTACTATGGTTTTCACATCCTAGTTTCCAAAGGTTGACTATACCATTCCTATGATACCAACTATAACGACCCATACTTTACATACATGGTTATTAATTCAGAATTGAAGCATACTTATTACAACATATAACAAAACCATGATAGGACTGTATAGGTATAGTGTCTTTAGAAACTGGGAAACATAAAAATGTGGTTCATAAATCATCTACATTGTCTCCCGTTTATTTCATCATATCTAGAGTCTCTTTTAGAATATCCTACTTAATAACCTTCTTCCTGACCTGGGGAAAAGAAAACATACAAAAGGGTGAGATCAAATACTCAGTAAAGGTAAACAAAAGAAATATCAATCATATCATATTCATAAGAACATAACATTTTGAAAATCTTAACCTGCAAAAGAGATCATAATATCATAACATGGGATAAATAATAGTAGTGAAATGTAATCCCAATAATCATAACATAAAACATGAAACATTGTGGCATACACACATAGTCATATAAAATCATTTCATATTAGTCAAGGATCATTTCCAAGACCATCATAGCGGACAAAGTCCATTACTGAACCGAGTTCACTCCTCGTTCCAGTCTTGTATCACTGAACTGGATTAACTTGCCGTTCCAGCCATGTATATCTCATGAGATATAATCCTTTACCCAATGAATTGGAGGGAGATATAGGTCACACCCATCTCATAAGGAAACCATTCTTATGTGTGCCACAAAATCATAAATCATACATCCTAGCATAACCCATGTAATATAAATGGGATTCTTAAACATCGTGACATCATAAAAAAATTCATATAAGATAAAGGACCTCATAAAAATAATTCCATCATAACATAATCAAATCAATGTAATAATAGGGATAGAAACAAAACCCTATATTATCTTAGATGGAAAATTATTTTGATAAAACACATGAACTCCATTCTTGAGGAAAATATCCTTTCTACTTCAAAAACATTTTTCCTTTCATTTTATACTAAAAGAAGTTAATTAAAAATAAACTTCAAAACTTGTAAAGGAATATTCATGGAAATAATGTTCTATGGACTCATAAAAATCTATTCATGATGTATAAGTTAAAAAACATTCTTCTCTTACTTTGGCCGAAAAAGTCAAAAAGTATCTCATACTGAAAATGAAAAAATATTCCGTTCATATCTTTTTCTAAAAATTCACCAATAGTTGAAATTGGATTTAAAAAATTGTATGACGATGGAAATAATGTTACATATTTAGGAAACATGTATGTGGATCATAAATATTCCCCAGTAAAATCTGAAGTATAAACAATCTCGGATAAAAATGAGATTGTGAGATTTTCACTTACCTTAGGTCCGATATGCCTTGTGCGTATCTGAACCTCCTGTATAATGATTTAAATAATGTCATTGACTTATCACAGAATCATATTCATTTTTATGATATCATATATGGTCATATTCTTATATTCTTATTAGTAATATTTCATTGCAACTTGTTATTTGGGTGTTCCTTGTTTTATGTTCTTATGCATGTTTTGTCGAATAAATTCTTAATATTCTTTTTATGTTATAGATAACTAATTTATAGAATGGTATTAGTGTAATATATATCATATTAATTAATTCAATTCATTTATATAATCATTATTCATTGGAGATCATGTAGAACGAGTCGCATCACATCGTGGAGACGGTAGGTCGTATGTACGCACGAGCGGTGATATCATTCTCATGATCGTGGAATTGTATTAAAGTGTATGAATACAGTTTCATAATCAATATAAATTTACAATAATCAAATATAGTTATTATTTACACCATTATACCTATCCAAGTAAGGTGGTGGTGGAAAACAGATTACACCACGGCATGGAGACGGTATTCCGTACGTACGCACGCACGATGATTTTGTTTTCCGTAGGATGGATCGAAGGTGAAATATAGTTTTTTCATATTTATTATAACATATAATTATATGAGGTATACTGATGTTATTACTCTATTGTGAGAGAAAAAAATAAGAGGAATTAGAAGAAAAAATGAAATTGAAAGAATTGGTAAAGGATATTACCTCTTCTTCGACACGCCTCTTTGAAACCTCCTCTTAGGATACTAAAATTGGTCTTTGGAGAAGACCAGGACCTCTATTATGTTTCTAGGGAAGTTTATAAGGTAAATTGTCAGGGGTTGGACGAGCTTTAATGCTCAATGTTTTGTAAAGAAGAGAGGGAGAAGGTGCCCTTTTATAAGAGAGGATAGGTGCACCTTAAAAAAACATAAAATATTATTTTTATAATAAATCCATATTCGGTTTATAATAGCTCAAAATTGATTTATTTAGTAGATAATGTAGGGATGGGTCTAAATAATATCAACCAATAGGTTTTAGACAAGTTTAAGTTACTATTTAACCTTATCATTTAGATTTAAATCTAAGTTAAATAATTTAACTTTTACCGTGTCTTCTTGATTTCTTACACTATATGGTTAATAAGAATACTATAACAAGAAAAAAAACCCCCAGTGGTTCACTATTAATATATATAACCTTATATAAGTCATTTTGAAGAAACTTATATTTTTAAGAATATAATAATAATTAATAATATAATATTTGTTATAAACACTATTTTATGTCAATTTTGAAACTATTTTGTAATTGGTTTTTGTGGACATCATAACAGCATGATTAGTTTGAAAAAAATTTAATTAAATAAATACTATCATGTCATATTAATCTATAAAATTAGTGTAATTCATAAAAAGTCTCAAATTACATTTATTTGGGTATTTATAACATCAATTATGTTAATATTTCATTAATAAGGTAATTGTTGCATCATCATTGTGTCATAAATAAATTAAATTATTTAAGGTCTAAAAATTATAAATAAACTACCATTATTTAGTAAATCATTTTATCTTTATAATAACTATTTTTAGTCGAATTTATCATATGCATAACCCTATATTAAAAATGTTTTACTTATTAAACTTTGATTTTAACTCTTTTAACTATTCTTTAAATAAAATAATAATAACTGTCCTAATCTAATCCAAGTGGACCTAAAGGGTAATATTTTATTCCTAAGGTTGTTTTTGGTCAAATTACACTTATCCAATAAAACTAGGACATGTGTTAGGGTAATAATAATATCATTTTTACCCTTAATTACACTATTTACTTTTAACCGTGGTAAATAAAAGTAAAAAGATACTATTCAACAAAAATTATTTTTATCTTATTTAACCACATTTTACTACTTGATATTAACCGTGTCTCTCAGATTTTCTAAATTCAACTCACAGAATCGGTAAAATTAAGTTTTAAGTACAATTGAAAATGCTCTTAGGAGGTGGGTAAAAGACGGTGAAAAGTTCAATAAAATTTTTATATATCTAAAATTATTATAAAATGACTCCAATGAATTACGTTGAACTTATATAAGTATTATGTATCTATATTGACCTAAAATAAATTTAAATAAAATAAATTATTATTTAAATAAAAAATCAGTTTTAACCAATAACTCAGTGTTTTCACTATTCATCAAAAATTGAAAGTTTTTAGAAAAATACCAAAATTTCACCCTAGGCTAATTTCGATATTCCAAATCCAAAAATGAAGTCCATTTTGAAAGATAAAATATATAAAATTTCAATAATTGGGTATTACTATTCATAACGGCTAGTTTATATAATATTTTAATAACATATCGTTGTTTAGTGAAACTCGGAATTGCATACAACACACGCTATTGTGGAAGGTCGCGATTGCGTGTAAAGAAATCCAAGCTAGTGTTTTGTGTAGTGAAAGATTCCTTTGATGTTGCGTATAACAATACACATAAAAAAATATATACTTCTCATAAACTATCATGGTGTTACAGTTGTAGAGAGATATTTGGTGATTGAATGTATAATAGTTCAAGGACTTTATCATTTCAGTTGTTTGACTTTAAAAAAAATATTTCATTATAATAAATTCCCTCAAAATTTTAGGTTTAGACTTTTGAGAATTAATAGAAAATAGTAACTAGAAAAAGATATATATTTTTCATCTAATAAACTATATTCCACTATTTAATCAATTTATTAATCCATAACAAGTAATCAATAAGTCCCAAATATTATCCAAACAAGATACACATCTAGAAACATAATACCTATTACATTTCTTCATAATATGGACAAATGGTAAAATTATAAAGGGGTGATATAAGATGATCGATAAGGGTAAGCATAATAAATAACAATAAATGATTATAAGTGAGAATAAGGTGGACATATGGGTATAACAAGGATACATAAGAAAGTTATAGACAACAAATAATAGAACATAAATCATTTCATGAGGCATAAAATGACATAAAAGTGAGTAATATAAAATAAAATAGTCATAAACCTAGGAATTTAGCATATGATGTAAATTAAAAGTATCATGTAATTATTTAATAACATGAAAACAGATATGGAGGTTTGATACAACCATAAGTGTAAAACCCTGCCCATTCTCACTATGAATAGTAACAGTTCCGAACTTCAATTTTAAATCATCCACACCTCCTCATACACTAGAGAACAATGACTAATAGCAGGGGTCTAACGTGCTACTATGAGGAGAAAAAACCCCTATATCAGAGTGTAAAAAAGAGTAAAATA
Organism: Viscum album; assembly: GCA_963277665.1. Classification (NCBI taxonomy): domain Eukaryota; kingdom Viridiplantae; phylum Streptophyta; class Magnoliopsida; order Santalales; family Viscaceae; genus Viscum; species Viscum album. The sequence continues at coordinate 617,622,947 of OY728150.1, read as the reverse complement.
ACCGAACATCAAACACACTATAGTGTAAAAAAATAATAATTAAACAACATATACTCTAAAAATTTAAAAACAATCACACAATTATATAACACTTATCCCCCATTTAAATGACCATATAGAGAGTTTGTAAAAATAAATAAAATAAAAAGGATCCTCCACTTCATCATCATGTCATACCTCCTTCCATGGTCTTGTCATACTCAAGATACACCTGATCAACCAGGAAAACTAGGGACTCTGTCCCAACTATACCTAAAACTAGTGAAAGCTTCTTTGGTACCCAATTAATATAGCCGTCTGAGCAGGGGGTGAGTGAAAAAAATAGTAGGGAACCAAAAATGTGGTGTTGTACTATACCAATAACATAGTGATATATGCATGTTTCATGATGTGAATAAATAAATAAACTACTAAAAAAAATACCACAAACCATAATACATTCTCTGACCAATTTAAGAATGTTTCTAATAAAATCATGTGCTATGTGCCTCCCATAATATCAAAACCACCCTAATGGAATAAACATATAAACTATATTAATCCCAATATCCATCATTAATTCATAGGTATGTGACCATGATCGACCATATCTTCTATGGCTACTGCCTTGTTGTCTCTTAATACAAACTTATCCCCATGGGAATCTTTTTCGACTTACTGGGGATCCCACACTCACTCCTCCACCATAGTGGGTATCACTAGGTATTTCTCATACACAACCCCCAAAGGATAAAAACAATGGATGTAACTATGAATTCTCAATGGAAGACTGACATCTGATTCCTAGGAGGGGAGTTCCTATCTAATCTTATACCTCATGGATTGACTAATTCAAGGGAACTAAGAATTTTAATGGTATTACCTACAAGATACCATGGTACATACCAAGTAATTTAACAACATGTGGCTCCACCACCTATCTATCAGTAGTGCTTCTATCTAATCTGAGGGGTATATTATGGAATAATTATTACAAAGAAACTATCACTCTCAAGATTAAAAAAATATGTGATCATGGATATATTTCTGTCGAGCACCTCATATCGATATTATAACATTGATTTTCCTAGTAATTCATAATAGTCTAATGGTATCTCCATTTGAATCCCATCTCCCCATGAATTAACAACGGTTTTACTATGTCAAAGGAGTCCCTAACATCTATGGAAATATTATCTGCATGTTATCCTATCATTGAATAGTGTATCATAGGATAAACCATCGGTAATCCACCATTTCATAAACCATAATATATTTTATTTAAACTAGTATTCTTCCACCAAAATATTATTTGACCATATCTAATACATCACTGGTATCCCCAAGCCTTACCTATCTCAACATGTGATTCTCATGCATCCCAAAAAAATCATGGTAGTAAAAACACTAATGGATTATTTCAGGGAAACCTAGATAATAACCTATAATATCCATAAATAAATAAAATAAAACATGACAAGGGCTTACCGAATGCCTACACTCAAACTTATCATCACAGACCCAACAAGATTATCCATTTTTGTATGTTCTTGGTTGAAATCAATGGCCATCTTTACCAAGGACCATATACACCCAAATAGGATAATATCTTAAATGGGGAACCCCTAGGGATCCCCTATATCATTAATATATTGGTAGAATACCACTCAAGAACCTCATTCACAATTGTTCTATAGGGATAGCGCTAGCCACGTGGAGGACATATTGTTCATCGGCAACATCAATGTCAACTCATGGCCTCATAGGCATCAATGGTATGCCGTCGTTGATACAGTCTTAATAGATGGACCAAGGACCATATCTATGTCTTTGTTTACTCTAGACCATTCAACTATCTCATCTCATCTCTAATCTTCTTAAGGTCTATCCACATAATCCTAACGCATCTCAAGTGTCATAACCCCACCTACTAGTTTCATCCATATCATGTATAATCACTCCACCCTATTGGAGGTGTATAAGTACATGGGTATCCTCTTAGTTTCTGCCTCGACCATCTGTGGATGATTCATCAATCTGGTAGAAAATATTAATTGTTAAACATACACCTTGACAGTTTAATCATTGTTTCTCAAATGAATTGAAAATTTTAACTTAATTTATACTATATAAATCAAAATAAAAATTTCAGTAACAAAATGTCACATTTCCCGATATGAGAGTTCAAAAACTCAATTGAATATAGACATCACTTATAAAGACATTTTTCTAGTGCATGTAATGCCTTCCTCAACCTGAATCTTTTCTATTTAATCCATATCCCAACAACAAACTATTGAGGCTTGTTTAAGACCATCTTACATCCAATGGTAACCGCTTGAACTCTAGGGAACATATCTATAACCAAGTAAACATAATTAATTGTAAATAATATTTTATAAGTAAATTCATACTTTTATAAGAATTTCATCAATGTTGAAAACACAATTGGAATATGGTGATCACTGATTTTTAGAGCAATGGGGATTCGACCATCCTCAACACACCCTAAACCAATACCAAGTCAAAACGCCATCTTACAACACTAATTACATCATTTAATAAATTTGGTTTTAATAAATAATCGAATAAAAATCCATGGGGTCCCATACAAATAAGGAAACAATTAACGAAAATAGAAATATGTCACTTTGGTATTCCTTCCATAAAAGTAATATAAAATCCCTATAAAAAGTTTGGGATTTCACTATCCTATGATTAAAATTCTATTTTATTACTAAACAAAAAAAAGATGAAATTAGTGTCAAATGACGTAATGTAATGTGGGTGTATATGAAAGAGTCTATGCCTTTCATCTATCACACAATTAACTCAATAATGGCCAAGAATGATGGATAACTAGGGGACGGAGGAAGGTTGGTTAGCTCATCTCATGTGCACTTCTCATCCAAACAAGAAAGGGCGATGGTCCCCCTTTGAAAAAATATGTTCGGTCATATTCATGTCTTGATTGTAAGAGTAATTATGGTAAGAGATCATAAACCCCACTTTCACACCCTAGATCTCCATGGAACACCCTATAAATCCATCTCATACCATGAATACCGCTTTCATTACCTGAAAGGGTTGATACTATAATTTTATCTATCCTTATGCCCAATAGTCGTATGAAAATGTTCAAAGAAATCCCAATGACATCCATTGAACCATAATCCAATTCAAATAACATCATTTATAGATATTTAAACTATCATAACTTCACAATTTTTATCGATTCATAAAACAAACCATATACTGAAACAAAAATTCGATTTCCCTATTATCATTTCACACTCATATGGACATATAGCATTATAATCTCCCCATTATAAAACATCTCATTCCTAAAAAATGTCACCAAACATTAAATAAAAAAACCTGACATACTTGGGATTAAAACACATACTAAAACCATCATTCTCAATCCTTGAACACCAATCTAACTTATGTCGCACAACTCAATACACAAAAAAACATCTTTCACCTGAATCCAAACTACCTACTCGCTAATCGACACAATTACTAGGACATCAATCACCCCAATCATCTCTCCTAACACCCCTTGGTGTCTCCCAAGATTCATCCTTAGTATTATAGTTATCCTCATTATATAACTTGGATTTTCAAGGAAAACTCTAAAATATGGTTCTATCCACCATAATAACTACCTAAAAAATAAATTTACAGTGGTCCAATTACCAGCCCAGCACATCCCACATGATGCTTCTAACATAGATTCCTTGTAACATAATTCGTCCCAAATAAAAATCCCTAAATGGACAACCTCAAGACAAATTCATTAAAAATAACTTGGTTGTACTTATAGGAACGTCTTCAAGAGAATAACCTAGATCCAACTCATCATTTCACTAACTAAACCCCACACATAGGTTCCTACTCATATCCCCAAGAAATTTCATTAACTCTCATTCCTTATGAATAACTTTCACACAAAAATAGAACCATCGTTATTTTTCATCACATATTTCACCTCTTAAAATGTTCAATAAAATTGGATTTCATACCCCCCCCAACAACATGACGAAAGTGGTTTACCCCCTAAACCATGTGATGAAACTAGTTCACAACACAAAACATGTCATGGATCACTATACCACCACCAGAACCACACGATGAAACTAGTTCACTCTCAAGTCACATAAAGATCACCTCATGACTCATTCTAATGCACTGACTTCTTTAAATATCTCATCTAAATATCAAATTTTGTATTTACCTTAGAAAATGAAAAAATAGGGTTCAATTACTAATATTGTCCATCCCTTGATCAGTATTATCACACCATGGCCCTAATAACATGGTTTCATACATCCATGACCCATGATTTATCCATTAAAGAATATAATTAATGGACATGGTCATTCCTATCATATAATAATGCCAAAATTGATATATTAATTAGTACTCATTCCTGGATCACTGAATTTCATCCTTAGAAACCACACAAAATTTAAATGATAACAAGGGTCACCCACTTAGATGGAAAATTGTTCACTACCCACTATATGTATTATATTATACCACTCCTAGAGAACCACCTTAATAGTTTCCACCCCAATATGTGTGTTTCACTCCTCCAAATCCACACTCACCCTTCACATTATCCCTTGATGCATCTATCAAGTTCTAATTCTAATCATTCATTACCCAAACCTATTAAGTTTTTATGTTGCCTATACTATGTGAGTACATTTCTCATTTCATCGTAACTCCTAGGAAACCATACCTATAGTATTTAATCAAAACAACCATTTCTCAGATTTTTCATTCCACACACTAATTCCAAACTCAATAGTATCACATGATCCAATATGCACTACCTCAATCTCATTGAAACCCTGGGGTTTCACACTCTAATAGTTATTGATTGTAAAAACTAACTCATGGATATATGAGTCCCAAATTATTGAATCAAGTGTCAATGATTCCGATGATTTTATGTCGGGGCGCACGGGCGTGTCCGTCATGCATGGGAGGACGCACGGCTTGCAGCCCCGCATTCCCTCTTTCCAAAGGCGGGTAGCATCTGTTCCTTATTCAGGTACGTCTGCTCCTTGATCGAAACTGGGATGATGGGATTTTGGTTCATCCTTCCATGGATTCCTCCTCGGATCTCGTCACCTAATCCGGGTCTCCATCATAGATTTCAGATGGGTTCGTGAAGCTCATTCCCAGTGCCATATCTGCATGGACGCCCGTTAATTACGCTGCTTCCTTCAAGACGCTCCAAGGGGTCTTGTTGGGGCAGCAACCTTCGGTGAGGAGAAAGGTCACGTTGGGATGTCTTTGGCATGTCTTGACACTGGGGATCAGCATGTCTATCTTCTGACCCTTATCAAAGGGATTATCGGGGGCGCAGAAGCCCGAGGCATCCCACATCAAATGCGGGGAATGTGTACCGTCTGAGGTTTTCCTCCGCTTCCCATGTTTAACACGGGGTTTTCCTCGAGTTTAACGTCTTGAGGAGACAGATCAGACTGATCGAAACACTGAGAGTGGATCAGATTGAAGGACCCTCCTAGGGGGAAAACCGATGTTGGGGCCAATACGTGGGCGGCTTCCCGTATACTATGGAGTGGGGTGGAGTGGCATGATCTCACCGGGATGTGGCGGCCCGGGTAAGGATCAGGATGGATGATGGAGTGAGGCATGGGTCTTATGCCCTGAGACGGCCCAAGAGGGGGGATACAGTTTAACGTCATGTGGGACGAGATACAGTTTAACTTCATGCGGGATGAGGAATTTGGGGCTTACGCTCTGAGGCGGACCATGGTGGGTATGGGGCTTACGCTCTGAGGCGGCCCATGGTGGGTATGGAACCGACCTGGAGAGGTCAGAACAACCGAGTGGTGGGATTGAACCTCGTGGAGGCTTCCTACGTACCATGCGTTAGCACAGATCAAAGTCCACGTAGTTCACTGGCATGGGGATTATGCTCTGAGGCGGCCCATAGGAGGATGTCATGGTCTATGCGCACTCTAATCCCACGTGAGTCATGATCGTTGTGGGAAACAAGAGGCAGTAGGGACCAGACGATCACGTCACGAATGGTGCGTCCATGAGAAGCAGAATGGGGCTTATGCGTTGAGCGGCCCAAAGAGGAAACAGGGGCTTACGCGTGGTTAGCGGCCCTGGGTTCCGGGGCTTACTCCAGGGTAGAGGCCCGTGGTGTGACAAAGCACAGTGGTAAAGGGACTCCACTGGCCTTGGCAGGGGGGAAGTACAGAGATGGATGGGTGCAACCTTCCGTAAGAGATGCTAGGGGCTTACTCTCTGAGGCAGCCCTTCCCCCGCGGACAAACGCCACTCCGACAAGGAGGATCTCATTCCATGCGAGGAAGAGTCCATTCCCTTGGAGACGAGAGGCGTAAAAAATGTCCGAGCTAGGGGGACCCTGCGTGCGAAGCACGGGGTCGGACCACAGTTTAACATCATGGGTTAAGGATGAGGTGTTTAGCATTTTAACGTCTTGCAGCTTGGATGAGGTGGGTTCACTCCACACCCCTAGGGATTACATGCCCAACGCCCTCTACCCCTTATGGGAGGGAAGGCATCGGCAAGGCCGTGGTGAAGGGGGCAGCATGGCAAACCACTAGGGGGTCCACGTTAGCGTAGCTATGCGAAGAAGCAATAGCCGTTAGCGTGCCTATGCGGAGAAGCATAAGGCAAAGCAACGCAATGGGAAACACCACCCAAGGGACCTTGAGGTTACTTCGCATGAACCTGGAAGGCCGTGCAGGAAAACAATGCATGGCGTGCATGCCCAGCAGGGGAGACATCAGGTGTTGGCGCGAAAAGGCAGCCAAGGGGCGTCAAGGTGAAGGGTCTTGGGTTTTGCACGCGCAAAGAGAAGGTTTGCGCGCTAAACACCGGGATGGCGCGCAATTGGAGCCAGGGAATTTCGCGCGGCGAGGGGATGGCGCGCATGGTGTTGCGCGCACAGAAGGGAATTGTGCGCACTGGACACGGATTGCACGCAAGGAAGGAACCCGGAGGAGGGGGCAAATTCACTTAAGCCAGTGGCATTGCGCGCAAAGGCGAACCACGGGGCAAAGTTGCACAAAAAAATAGATTACCTGGAAGTCATATTGCACGCGGGGGGAGTCAAATTGCACGCCCGAGAGCATATCCAAATTCCTCAACCCCCAAACTGTCGGGGGTCGCCTTCTATTTATAGGCCCCAGCTGGCGCGGAATCTAGGCGGCGCGCGCAATCTTCCACGCTGGCAGTAGTCGGCGCGCAAAATATCGAATCGCGGAACCAGGGCGCGCAAATATTGCGCACCTCATCGGCTCGATTATGCGAATCCCGGGGATACTTCATGCACACAACATTATTTCGCGCGGATCCTCTTTTATTTCGTGCACCGCTTCCCGGGCCTCTGGATCGGGCCTCTGACTCCGAATATGACTTCGCTTCGTCACTTTGAAACTTCCTCCGGGAGTTACAGACTTTTTCAGTATCTACAAATGCCCCCCTTGGAATTGGAACGGCGAGAGGTCACAACGATCGGATTCCAAGGTAAATGACGAAGCAGGGTCCCTCTCGGGCGCGTAGCGCGTAAACAACCGTCTAGGCGTGCAAAAGGACGGATCCACACGGAATTTTATCTTTCGCGCAGCACAGAACCCTAGCCTCACCTATAAAAAGGGGAGTGGGGTCGTGAATCCGTACTGAAGCTTTTCCGCGAGACAGGCTCATCACTCTCGTGTGCGAAATTTCTCCCGCGGCTGCGCGTAAAAAACGCTCTAGCAGCGCAGAATCCCTACCGAATTTTGGCCGTCTTTTTGCGCCTGCTCGGGGTAGACCGCGCTTAGGGTGCCCATTGCGCGCCCATATCTAGGATTTAGTGCAAATCCAATAGATTTTGCGCATCACTCCCTAATTCCGCTCACTATATCCTGATTTCGCGCAACTCCCGAAGAATTCGAGATGGCCGCAAACCGAGTTGATGAGGGGGAAGTCGCTGCTCGTAGGACAAAGATGGCGGTGAACGGGGAGGTTTATGGTTCCAAGGTGATCGTTTCCAATAATATAACCTTGTTCAATCTGCTGACCCCAGCCCAGAAGACGTATCCGCTGTCCGACAACCTCCCGCTCTGGAACTTTGGCATCCTGGAGGAGGTTCCCCTTCCGGGCTTCGAGGTGGACACGCCGCGGTCATGGGTGACCCGGGAGGAAGAGCATACTCACTACAACGTTACCAAAAATGATGAGGGGGAGAAGGCAAGGTGCTACTGGAAGAGGGGAACCAGGGGTGCATCAGGCAGCGAGGCCTACGCAGGCCGGGACTTCAGCAGTAGGAACATCATGCAGCGCCGCCGTGTCCTCGTTACCCGTAGGGGGGTCACGTGGGGAGGCCAGGGAACTGCCTAGGAATCAGATAAGATACCTTCTCGAATCTTCCCAAGATTCAATTCTCCCGGCACTATGGTCATCTTGGATGACCCTGCGGCAATCGCTGAGCGTTGAAGCCATCTGGAAGAAGATAATACAAAACGGGATCCATCTGCCAGAGGTCGGGCTCATTTGAATTACCGACCGGGTGAACTTCCATCGGCGGCATGCTTATTTGACGGCCATGGACACAAACACACACCATAGGGGTCGGCGTGTGGAGCCACCTTTATTAGTGAAAGTGATGCTCGGCCAGGAGCATGATCCGGAAGGAATGTCTCCAGGAGAAGGCCACAGTGACGAGGATTCGGAGGGGGAGGAGGAGACCGGAGAAGACGAAGGTGAAGGTGAAGATGATGAAGAAGAAGAAGAACCCAAAGACGAGGGGTCGCAAGGGGCGGCCCACCAAGGGAGTCTCCGAGAGACCGGAGAGATCGTCGGCTCTGATCTCGACATAACAGAGATACTCAAGGTCTGTCTCTATCTTCATTCATTTTCCTTATTCATCCATTATCCTTTTCAACTTCTAACCAATTTCCCTGCCTCACTCAGGAGAAACTGAGCGCTGGACGGGTGTCCCCTCCAGAGGAGGGAGGAGAGGAACCGGTGGGACATGATGGGGATCTGACACCCATCATTGAATTAACAGGCGCAGAGGGGTCTCCTCTTACGGTGGCTCCTGCAGCGGCCGGAAGACTAGAGACCGACGCTCTGGATTCCTGTAAGTCTCACGCTTCACTACTAGAACTCGTTATCAAAATATCCCCACTAATCAGTGCACTACTTGTGCAGTGATCTCAACATTGGAGGCTCATCAGGCTGCGGAGCCTGGGCCGTCCGTGAGCAGACCAGTGGCGGACATACCACCTCATTCAAAACGTGCTCCCCGCACTGAGTCAACCCTGGAAACTGGTGAGAAGGGGATATTGGACGTCAGCAGTGACGTTCCTGAGGTGGGTCCGGAAGCTGTTGAGGGCACCGTCGCTGTTGGGGCGAGAGAGGAAGGTTGCCTGGACGTCGAGGATCCTATTCCTCAGGAAGACATCCCTGGGGCAGATCTTGCGGCCGATCTGTTGGCTGCCTTCCCTAAATACCGACCTTCTGACCCTGAGGAGGTAGACGACTCAGACTCAGAGGAAGCTGAGGAGAGCCGAATTACATGGTGCAAAGGGGGGAAGTTTATCCAGTGCTTTCTCAGACAGCACTAGTCAGATTGGCTGAGGCGGATGGGATCACTCCAAACTTGGCTGCGCTTCTAGTGCGCCGGAGGGGTCGACGCTCAGCTCCTTCATCTGACGGTCCGTGATTACATGGCCGAGAAGATACGCGAGAGCAGCCAGCACACCGACGTTTCCCTATTCCGGGAAGGATCGACGAGTGCCCAAACATTGCTGAGGGTGGAGAAAAAAGTCCGGCACCTCGATGGGAAGGCGGCATATAAGGAGGCATTTATCGCAACATGCTCTGAGCTTGTGGAGAAACTGATGGCCCAGCTGATTGACGCGTAGGAACAACTGATGGAGGCGATTCACCAGATGACCGGACTTCGAACCGAGCGGGCGTAGGCACAAGCTAGGGTTGGCGAGTTGCGCACTGTGGCGGCTGACGAGGAGAGCATCTTCAAGGAGCAGGAAGTGGTCCTGGAGGCCACCAGCCAAAGGGTAGCAACGCTGGAAAGGTTGATTCAGCGTGCCGATCCTTAAGGGCTTTGTTTTGGCCATCTCATGAACCTCTTTCTTGTACCTCTCACCATCTCAATCCAATACAGGGCCAAATCCATTTATCTTGGTTTAATATGCTCAACCATAATTCCGAAATGACCAACAACCCATCAATAATATCTTATGGGTCGCACCCAACGCGAGAAGCAAATGATACTTGGGTCATCATCTCGTCCAACTACAGGGCATTGAACAAGCCTCAGGTATCCGAAATTGGGCCTAGATTTCTGAGGAGAAGACCTCAGACTGATTGATATATCACCTTCCCAATGTGCCTTGACACACGAGCTGGGCAATGCCGGGGCATTGAAATCCATCCGAACATAGGGAGATGGAAAGAAAAGGTGAATCACGCCACCCGAATTCAAAACACTATGGGGCGCGACAATGGAGGATAACTGTTAACCGTGATGGAAACATAGCATCCATATTGTGTTGGCATGGAGTGGGGACAATAAATGAGGGCTGACCGCGGACCATGTTCGCAACACGGGGCCTAACTCAAATATCACCGGTCAGTTTCTCGGAACGTTGGCCTAGGATAGCAGGCAGACTATAGGTCTATCATCCATTTTGCTACAATAGGCGGAACAAAGGACTCTCATCCATATTGTGGAAGCAGGCGGACCAAAGTCTGTCACCCATACTGTTAGGGGGTCCCGTCAAACATGACCAGCCCTCCGGAACGTTGGCCCAGGACAGTAGGCGGACCGTAGTTCTGTCATCCATACTGTTAGGGGGTCCCGTTAGACATGAAAGAGAATGAGGATCCGAATAAAGGGGCACGCAAAGCGTGGAAGGTGGAGTGGTGGTTTGTTCAAACAGAGTCCAACACTCCTAAAATTGCTCCACCATGGCGTAGGCGCATCAGGCGGACGTACCAACCTGGTCATGGGTCGTCCCAATTTATAGGCAGGACCTCTCTGGCGAGAGAAATACCGCTTCCCATTACTACCATGGGGCATCCCGAACTTTTTCGGGGTGGATGTTACGATTAAACCACTTCCCACAAAGTCAGTTCGAGGGTCCGACAATAAGGAGGGACAAGGTTTGTTAATCCCTGGGGCTGTACCCAAGACGAAATGTTCGGGCATTCCTACATATCTCATTAGGATGAGAATCAAGCCACACGTAGTTCTGAAAAGGCAGTTTAACGTCATGCTAGATGAAAAATAGTTTAACGTCGTGTGGGATGGGGGACACACCTCATCTGGGGATAGGAACAACACGGCGAGTAAACCGACGTGAATGAGGACATAATCCTGCACTACGCCACGCGATCCCACAAGAGAGACCGAGTCGTGGAAATCCAATCAAAGGATCTTAGTTTTAAGTCTTGGAATTCATACCAGAAAAAGATAGGTTGGGCCTATGGGGAAGTTCCCAGGAACTCCTACGTATCTCATAAGGATGAGAATCAAGCCATATGTAGTTCTGAAAAGGCAGCACGGTGCGATGGGCCACCTGCGCAAAGGAGTCGTGCGGGTCTATCCCTCACACCAAAAGAAGCGGCATTGGATATATCTTGTTTGTTCTTGAAGGTAAATGGTTTTTCTTTTGTGGGGAGACTGGCCTAGGGTAGAAGTTCCTGGCATCTCCACAATATTCAAGCCATAGTGGGCGTTGACAAGCGGCATGGTAATCGACCAATACCTGGCGTGATGTCCCCCATGGGGAGGTCATCACAATGCGGTGCCATTTTTCGTCGTGCAGCCAGGACGATATCATCACAATTTATGGTCATATGGTTTGGACCAACTGCACAGTTTAAGGTCCTATGGTTTGGACAATAGCACAGTTTAAGTTCATATGGTTTGGACCAACAGCATAGTTTAAGGTCATATGGTTTGGACCGACAACACAATTTAATGTCATATGGTTTAGACCAACAACACAGTTTAAGGTCGTATGGTTTGGACCAACAACACAGTTTAAGGTCGTATGGTTTAGACCAGCAACACAGTTTAGGATCGTAAGGTTTGGATCGATAGGAACACGCGTGATTCGATACAGCATACCTGATGCGGGTGAGGGCGTAATCCCATACCATCACCGCGCGCGGTTCCGAGAGAGGAGCCACGGGACAAAGGGGCCTACGAGGGTTCAACAATCAGGGAAGGGCAGGAGATGCTAGCTCCCAGCTATGCTGGGCACGAAACGCAATGTCTGGGTGACTCCTAGTTCCCCATAGGGATGTGGGTCAAGATGCACGCAACCTATAGAGAAGAAACCCAAGCACATAATCTAGCACTCGGATCGCGGGAGCCCCAAGAGACACCGTTACGCAGCTCGGTCTGTCTGATGTGTGGGGGTGTACTGAGGGTTAGTACATGGAGTGTCGGGTTCCCACCTCGACATGGTGGGGGCGGAACACATTGTGAACTGTTCCACCAACATTCAAGGCCCAAGGAAACTGGCGTGATGATCGAGGATTACTACTGACCATGTTCGCAACACAGCATCCTGTCACGTTAGCCTAGAAGCAGGGGAAAACAAATGAGCATCAACCGCTAACTATATTCGCAACACAGTATTTGTATCAATTTGTCACCCAAAACCCTCGGGGGCGTTGGCCCATGATGGTAGGAGATCCCTTTGGCGTTGTATCCAGGCCGTTCTTGGGGGGTCCCTCCAGGTGTGAAGGATGGTGGGGCCTGAATGAAGGGGAACACGAAGCTTGAAAAGTGGACGAAAACCTGTCTAAGTCGATTCTGACACTCTCGGTCCTAGACCAGAGTACTCTGAACACATTAGCAGACCACTGGAAAGGGTCAAAGGGCTCAGCCTGAGAGCGGCCAAAAGACGGCAGGTGCCCGGGAAAAAGAGGGGGGCTTAATGCCAAACACCCTGGAAACCGGGAGGTCGCGGGATCTCTTAAGAGGTGGGGCTGGACCTAACATCTAGGTGTTCAGGTGGTCCTATGTATCCCATAAGGATGGGAATCATGCCAAACGTAGTTCTAGACGGTGCCTTTTAATGTCATGGGGAACATGACATAGGAGGGTTAATCCTGAGGACAGGGTGCGCATGGTGCAGCTATTGCAAACCCGACATGAATGAGGATATAATCCCATACCATGCCACGCGATCCTATGTTCAAGGTCCCAAAGGAAAGACAGACGTGATAGCGGTCCTCAAGCTGGACCCAAAGACGAAAGGTCTGGGCACTCCTACGTATCCCATAAGGATGGGAATCCAGCTAGACGTAGTTCTTAGAAACACGGTTTAACATCATGTAGGACGAAATACGGATCTTAGTTTTAGGTCTTAGAACTCGGACCCTGAATAACCTGGGGCTGGACCCAAGACGAAATGTCCGGGCGTTCCTACGTATCTCATTAGGATGAGAATAAAGCCACATGTAGTTCTGAAAAGGCAGTTTAACGTCATGCTGGACGAAATACGGATCTTAGTTTTAGGTCTTAGAACTCGGACACAGGAGCCCAGATGTAGGGAAAAATGCAGTTTAAGGTCATGCTGGACTGGGTGCAGTTTAAGGTCATGCAGGACCATACAGATTAAGGTCATGCTGGACCAGGTGCAGTTTAAGGTCATGCAGGACCATACAGTTTAAGGTCATGATGGACCAACAGTTTAAGGTCATGCTGGACCTAGAAAAGGCTTAGGAAAAGTACTGCATGAGGAACCTGGCATTGGTGGGAGGAGTTACACGCTCACCATCCATAGTCACCAGGGAATACGCACCCTTAGGATAGAGCTTATGGACAATAAAAGCCCCCCCCCCCCCCACTTGGGCTCCAACTTGGGTGGTTTCCTGCCGGGAATCATTGGCGCTCTGAGAGCCAGCACCAGATCACCTTGCAGGAAGGAGCGGAGGTGAACCTTCTTATTGAAAGCTCGAGCCATCCTGCTCTGATGCCTTTCCAAGTTATGTAAAGCACGAAGCCTACTTTCGTCCAGCGCTTCCAATTCGGCTAGACGGATTTCGGCAACTCTATCTGACACTTGCTGGTCGTAGACCGCCGTGCGTAATGAGGGAAACTGGATCTCGATGGGCAGGATGGCCTCAGCTCCGTACACCAGGGAATACGGAGTCACCTGGGTGGAGTTACGAGTCATCGTCCTATAGGCCCAGAGGGCGTTGGGGAGCTTGTCCGGCCAACTTTTCTTGTTCTGACAAACCATTTTTTACAGAATGTTAGAGAGGGTTTTTTTAAATGCCTCAATCTATCCATTCGCCTGCACATGATAGCGGGAGGTGTGGTTAGAGCGAATGTTGTACTTGGCATACAATTTCTTCAGCTCGGCTGCTCGGAAGTTGGTTCCGTTATCCGTGAGGATAGCGTGAGGTAATCCAAACCGATAGATGATATTGGAGCTCACGAAGTCAGAGATAGAACAAGCCTTGACTTCCCTGAGCGGGATTTCCTCTGCCCACTTTGAGAAGAAATCCGTAGCGGTCAAGATGAACTGGTACTAGTGGGCTGTCGTCGGCGGGTAAGGCCCTACGACATCCAACCCTCAGACTGCAAAGGGCCAAGAATACTTGGTAGTATGGAGAGGCTCTGGTGGTCGATGCACAAAGTTAGCATGAACATTGCATGCATGACACCTCTTGGCATACTCGATGCAGTTGTGGATCATGGAGGTCCAGAAGTATCTAAGCCTCCGAATCTGGAGGGACAACTTCGACCCGGCCTAGTGGGCGCCACAGGAACCAGCGTGCACTTCTTGCATGACCTGTGAGATCTAGACTCCTTGAAGACAACAGAGGAGAACACTGTTAAATCCGCGCCTGTAAAGGAGCTGCTCACGGCTAGGACCGCTTTAAAGGGTGAACTGCGGTACGCGGCGTCGGATTCATTCTCACTCTGCTTGGGCCCGCGGAAGATTTTCGTGCCGGAGATATTCAACCAAGGGCGTCCTCCAGTCAGGAACTATCTCGATCACCACGCCTGAATCCCCTGAGGGTCCTGACGTAGGGGTGCCAGCGGTGAGATGGTTCACTCGTGGGCCATGATCGCCTTCTGGAATAACAGGAGCAATGACTCTCTGGTGCGCCATGTGGATGATTAGGTCATCCTGTTCGGGCTCCGTGAGTGATGCGGCCAGGCTGGCCAAAGCATCTTCTCGACCGTTCTGTGACCGGGGAATGTGAACGACCTCTGGACGGGAGGGGAACATAGCCATTAGACGGAGGGTGCACTCCAGCAATGGCACGATCTCTGGCTTCCTGAAAGTGTATTCACCATTGACTTGCTTGATGACTAGCTCAGAGTCCCCTTTTACATAGAGATGGGGTACGTTAACCTCTCGAGCCAACTCAAGGTCAGTGATGAGGGAATGATATTCTACCTCATTGTTGGTGCAGCCTTCTGGCAATAGGAAATAATATGGTAGAACGGCTTGCCTCGGGGTGATGAAGATGATACCAAGGCCCACTCTGTTAAGCCTAGGATCGTTGAGCCATCTATCAGTAGGGCTTTGGGAGGCGCCGTTAAAGTGCATCTGCCAGCATGGGATGGCGTGATTGACTGAGAGGATTGCCTCATCAGGAAATCCTAGATGCAGTGGATGGTCCACAGAGGTTGGGTGGGTAGCTAAAAAGTCTGCCAACGCCTTTCCATTGACGACCTTCTGAGTTATGAACCTAATGTCGAACTACTGGAGGATCACCGCCCAGCATGCCAATCGGCCGGTCAACATTGGTCGGTTTAGGATGTATTTCCACGGGTCTACCTGAGACACCAGCTGTACCTCGTGGTGCTGCAAGTAGTGCCGCAATTTCTGCATGGAAAATACGAGCGCCAGGAATCTCTTCTCGATGGGGAAATATTTAATTTCCACGTTGAGGAGCATGCGGTTGAGGTATTAGAGGCTATTCTCTGTTCCCTCGTTGTTCTTCTAGGAGAGAAGTGCGCCGAGGGATCGCTCCAGGGCGGTCACGTAAAGGACCAGCAGCTTTCCGGAAATGGGTGGCATCAAGACCGGAGGGTGGAGCAGATACTGCTTGATTTCCTTAAAAGAAATCTGACACCCTTCGTCCCATTCATAGGCGGCGCCCTTCTTCATGAGCCGGGAAAAGGGCTTACACTTGCCGGCGAGATTCGCAATGAATCGGCGTATATAGGCTATGAGACCTTGGAGGCCACGGAGCTCCCAAATATTACTTGGGGGAGGCATCTGACTAATGTCCTTGATCTTCTCTGGGTCGATCTCAATGCCTCGATACCTAACAACGAAGCCAAGAAACTTTCCGGAGGTAACCCCGAAGGCACACTTCAACGGGTTCATCTTCAGGTGGCGAGAACGGAGGAAGCCGAACACTTTCTCAAGGTCTTTGAGATGGTCCTGGTGCTGAAGAGATTTAACCACTTGATCATCCACGTAACACTCCACCAGTGTCCCGAGAATTGGCTTGAATATGCGGTGTATGGCCCGTTGATAGGTGGAACCTGCATTATTCAGGCCAAAGGGCATAACCCGGTAGTAGAAAGTACCATGTGAGGCCCTGAAGGCAGTGAACTCTTCATCCTCGGGGGCCATCTAGATATTGTTGTACCTGGAGTACCCATCCATGAAGGAGAGTTCTTGGAACCCAGTCGTTTCATCGATCAACAGCTCCATCATGGGAAGGGGAAAGTCATCCTTCAGACTGTGGTGATTGAGATCGCGGAAGTCGATGCAGACCATGATCTGCCCGTTCTTTTTCCTGAATGACACAATGTTGGCTGGCCACCTGGGGTACTGGACTTCCATGATGAAGTTGGCCTTGATGAGCTTATCAACTTTGGCCACAACCACGACACCGTGAGAGGGGTGCATCTTTTTGGGAGGTCGCTTGAACCCGCGATGGTTTGCTGGGAGGCCAAGGCGGTGGACGGCTACCTGGGGATCTAGTCCCAGCATCTCATCATAACTCCAGGAAAACACATCACGGTGCTGTCTGAGGAAGTATATGTACTGTTTTCATTCCTCGGGGGGCATAGCGGCGTTGACCAATGTGGGTCTCAGGTCTGCCTTGCTATTGAGGTTCACATGTACTAACTCGTCGACCATAGTGGAGACTTCCTCCTCAAAGGCAGGAGGAGCATCTTCCATGTCCTCATCTCCTCTTGTGGAAGGTTCATCCACGGGGGGAGCCGTTTCAGGGCTGCCAGACCCTGATGGGGAGCTGGCGCTGGCTTGGGCGATGGAGGTCATCATAATGGGAGACCCATGCACCGCGGAGACCATGGCGACGAAGGCAGTTGATCCAATCCCATCTGCCCTTCGGCCCAAGGGGCCATTCTTTATGACATCAAAGCAGTAGTGACGCGTTGTCTTGAGCCGGTCAATTCCAACCCGGTGAAATAGACGCGTATGACGTACTATCGTTGCCATGAGCCCAACGTCCCGATATCGTACAGGGGTAGGAGGCTCGGGGATCACCTGATCCTGGTTGGTGTAAGAGTATGAGGCGATTTCTCGCTGTCGCTTAGACACGGAAATATTCCTTCCTCCGGTACCCGAGACAACAAAGCACTCTCCCATATCGGGGGTCGTGGCCTCTAACCGATGGATTGGGAAGACATATGCGTCATCCAAACCTTCCCAGGGATCACTCGTGACAACGGTGGGCTTGACCTCACCTTCCAGGATCTGCTTGTCCTTGCTCTTGTAATAGTCAGCGTCCGGGTAACGGGCTTCACAATAGGAAAACGGAGACACATCTCCTTGGAGCATTCCCACTCGACCCTTAAGGGAGTATTGGAGGCACTGATGGTATGATGAGGGAACCGCTACGTGAAGGTAGAGCCATGGCCTGCCCATCAACGCGTTGTTGGCGGTGTCCTGAGAGACAACCATGAATTTGGTATTGGAAATTAGGCCTCCGAACTGGGTCTTCAGACGAATCTTGCCGAGTGGGGTTTTCTCGGTCCTGTAATACCCCTGGATCCTGAGGTCGGAGGGAATTAAATCATCCTCAGACAGCCCCAGTTTCCGCAGTGTCCGAGTTGGGATCAGGTTAATCCCGTAACCCGTGTCGACAAGACAGTGACGGACTTCCATGCCGTTGAGCTGGCCGGTGATGTATAGTGGGTAGATGTGCCCCTGTACGGGAAGGTCTTCATCTTCACCGGAAAACGAGATAACCGCCTGACATTCAGCGTCCTCAATCACCTCGGGGTGGAAGGCTTCTGCGACCGCTACCTCCGTTTCAAACTGGAGGGGGCTCCTTAGAGCCTCAATGAGCGCCTCACGCATTTCAGACGACAGGAAAAGGGCCTCAAGGATAGAAAGTATTGCTAGAATGCCGTCCAGGTGCTTCAGAACATCATACTTTCGAGCCAAACGTGAGCTTCTTCTTACAGGAGGCCGCTCTGCGATCGAAGGCATGACGGGTCCCGCCGGTGGGACCGATGACTGACTGGTACTAGGCACGTCTTTCCGTTCACTAGTCGAAGCCCGGGAGGTGGCTGCCGCGTTAAGACCGGAAGGCTATAGCTAGCCGGTGGCAGGGCAGGGTTGGCTACGACACGGATGAGGTGGTCCCGCTTGATCCAGCAACACAAACGGTGGTGGAGGCGAACCTGTTGACACAGGGTGAGGGAGCCGCATGTGTTGCTCTCTGTATCGGGCCTGATGCCTGGTCTCGGTAGCGTGCACGGCCTGACTAGAGGTGACGACTGCCGTGCCCCAGCAATTCACGTAGCCATGGCTCCACCGACGTTGGCGACGGCTAGGGACATTGGGGGAGTCCACCTGGCCTTCCTCGTCATCGGGAGCCAAAAAGGGATTTACCAACTCTACGGTGTTAACCTAAGAGTACCCCAGGCTTTCACTCGAGGAGTCATCCACTACCGGATGGGGTCTCTGAGGGATCCCCATTTCTGGGGGCATGAAATCGCCAAGTGTGTGGGAAGATGACGGAAAAGGCAGGGCGCGTTCTTTCTTCTTGCGCCACCGCCTGCTCTTCTGGGAAGAGGTAGGCTGAGACGACGATGCCAAAGCAGCGCTTGCAGACTCCGAGGGCTCTGGCTGACTCAGGCGGGCACAAATGATGCCATGGGCACGGGCGACCGTCCTGCGGGCCATCCAGTCGTTATACTTCCGGGACCCATGGTCGGAAACTTGTTCCCACTCATCCCCATTGTCACTGCTGCCATCTGATCTCACGAAGACACATGTCACCTGTGTCGGGGCTGGGCCCAACCTTACTATGTTGTTGTCAATCTGGTCTTGGATCCAGTCCTTGAACACCTAGCATCACTGGATGGTGTGTCCCAGGATCCGATGATAAGGGCAGTACTTAGGGTGATCAGTGAGACACACCTCTTCTGGCTTCCGACACTCAGGCAGCCGCACGATCATCTACTCCAAGGCGCTACGGAAATAACCGGGGACCTCGGCCTCACCAAACAAGTAAGTCTGATTCCTTCTGTCTGGAAAGGGGGATCTTGGGGGCTGACCATGACCAGGGGCCGGAGGAGCAGGCCGAGGAGGCGGAGCCGGATTATCTCGCTTGGGTGGCGGCGGCGCGTTACGCAGAGGTGCCTGCCGATTTTGAGGCGGTCGCTGCTGGGCCAGAGGATGTGCCCGTCAGGGTGGACCCCTATGAGCCTGTTGAGTTTCCCTTACTGGAAGCAGCTCTAGCTTCTTGGGGGCCTCTATCTGGGCTACAGCAGTGGGTTCGGCCCTGACAGCTCTCCTTGCAGGGATTATAGGAGGCAGCGGGCGTGCCTGACTGGCCTGTTGCAGGGCTTCTTCAAGGCTTTGAGCCTTGTTCGAGAAATCCCAGAACCCCCAGGGTAATTCTGAGTGATAAGAGAAGGAACCAGCTCTGCCTTGACGTTCCCTACACACATCATCAATAATTTCTCCTGAGGCAGCGGCATGTCAAGGGAGTACGTGAGCCCCTTCCACCGGGCGACGAATTCTGAGACTCACTCGTCAGGACTTTGTTTGCACCTGAAGAGGTCTGAAATGTTTGTCTTCCGGGTTGTGGAACTGAACTGGTAGAGGAATTGTCGGTGAAGGTCCTCCCAGCTAGTCACAGATCCAACAGGGAGCTGGTTATACCAGACGAATGATGGTCCATCCAGTGTCTGAACGAAGCAACGGAGCTTGGCAGCCTCCTGCTGCTCCAGAGTCCCTAAAATAGGACCACACCTCGAGTTGAAGTGGGCCAAGTGTTGTAGCGGGTCTCCGGTCCCATTAAAGGGGGTGAAAGTGGGGTTCCCAAATCTGGGCGGGGCCGGCATATCATCCACCCATGCTGGGTATGGCTTTCCATCCGGGTGGATTGCCACCAGCCGAGTTTCTAGGGCCTCCAAGAAGGCGATGAGTACATCCATCAGATCATCCGGATGTGGATTCATGTCCTAACAGGGATCTCTAACCACAAGCGCATTGTTGGGCTCTCCAATCTGGTAGTCAAGCTCAACAGCTCGTGGGGCGGCTGGCGGAGCGACTCTCGGGGCAGCGGGAGGAAACCGAGCATGGTCCCCTAGGTGATTCCGCCACTCAGGAGGGTTCGGCGAGACATATCGCGCCCTCTTTCCATGGTCGCCGGCCTCTCCCCTATCGGAGAACATGACATGGCTGCGGTTTCCCGAGGGAATCTCAACAAATGGTAGGTGCTCCTGCCCCTGCTGTTCTGACCTGGGATTACCATAGTCAGGATGTCACTCTGCAATGCATTCGACCAAGAGCTCATCAACCAGTCTCTTTTTCTCAGCAAGCTATTGGCGTAGCGTGGCCTTCTCAGGATCTTCCTCTGCCTTCTGCACCGAGGCAGATGGGTCGGCGGGCTTGACAGACCCGACGGGCTCTTTACCCTTGCCGATGTTTCGGCTCAGTGTCAATGCCTCAGTGGGTGTGGGGAGACCTAGGAGGCTCCTCTGGTGGTGGGTGATCCTCCCAGATGGGTCCAGTGGCGGCATGTCCCTAGGGGGTGAGTCCCCATCGAGGAGCTCCACACTGTTTCCCTCATCTGAAAGGTCAGCCATGTTGACCGCCACTGCCTTTGGCGACATTCCCTCAAGGCCGCCATGTGAGTCGGGCTGTCGGCGGATCGCACAGAAAAGAAGAGAAACGTACTGCCCCCATCCGCGGACGTGCGCATGGGTGTGGATTCCTCAATAACTTTGTGGAGTACTTGAAAACTCTGGACGCATTGTTGCTGGAGGGCCCTGCGGTGGCCCGGCGACTCGGGGTGCCGAACCGCAGGGAGTGCTTCCAAGTCGACCTGACGACACTACTCAATGATATCCCCGAGATGCTCTTGGCTACCGGGATAAGTCTCTAGGTGATGGCGAAGGCGGGAGTGAGTCACTCGAAGAGTCTGGTGGAAACATTCAAACTCTCCCGGGGTGAGCGCCTCTGGCACATCAAAATTCGGTTCTGCGACCGGCCAAAACTTCTCGGGGAAGTGGCCTGCTGCAAGAACAGTCCAGAAGCTCCATGACTCCGGTTCGAGGTCCGGACCTTGCTGCCTCTAGTCGTTCACCGAGGATGGTCAGGGAACTGGCAATAGCACTGAGGCAGGCCGCCGGGCCGGTGGGATGACCGGCGGGGAATACAGTGAACATGCCGATTGGCCGCTGATCCCTGAGTAATCCTCCAGGGGTTGTAGTGCCCTGGATGCCACGTCGCGATAGGATGGGCCAGTGAATGGGCCTCCTTTCATAGAATCGGTGCTCGCCGAGGGTGTGTCATCTTGCGACTCTTCCGTCAGTCCCCAGAAAAGTTCCCCACCCTCCCTGACAAGGGCGGAAGGTGCTTCCGGGGAGGCCAATGGCAACTGTGTGTTTGACCCCTGGGGGTACGCCAAGTCCTCTTCCTACTGGATATACCTTCGGAGGGAGGAGGGAATCAAACAGATCTTGCATTCGGGGAGTACGAGACTGACGCGCCGCGTCCCCATCCCTACCCTCAACTCGAAGGGTTGGGGGGGGGGGGGGCTCCATCGTCGAGTCGTACTCCACGTCAGAATCCGAGAAATGGACTGGTCTAATTTCCATCCAGACTCCCCTGACATTCCTCTTACGGCAACGACGCCCGACCTTCCTACCCCTGGGTGGCTCCTCAGGGTAAGGATGATTTCCGTCAAGGAGTCCCCTGGTCGCAACAGAACTGGGTCAGAGGGGACTGAAGGCCGGGGTGCGAGAAGCACCGGGACAGATGTCGAAATGGACATGGGGAGGACCTCCATGTGAGTGAGCGACTGGATACACAACGGCTCCACACTCACAGCTGGAAGTAGAGGGAGTGACCTCCTACCCAATGTAGTGGGTGCTGGAAAGAGTCATACCCGGAGCATAGTTATCGCTAAGAAGCCTTAGGCTTTCCAGGTCAGTGGCACGGAATGAGCCTTCATGATGGGTGGCACTACCGTGGATTGGTCCGCGGTGGCCATCGCCAGTTCCCACAACCGGGGGATTCGACCCAACTTGCCTGCAGGGCGGTCGGGGTTTTGATCCGAGTCAGGCATGTGGCTGTCCCCACTCAATGCGTGCGGGGATCTGGTAGGAGGTGTCAGTAGTGGCTCGTGCCATAGTGGCTGCTGAGATTGGTGGCCCAGGACGACCATTCTCTTCCACTCGTGCCCGATGCTGGCGTCGGGTTGGATGGGTTGGAGCCGGTGGTGCAGGCATAGAGATTGCCTGGTCCTCGGCCCGGGAAGCCGGGCGATGACGTCGACACAGCCTGGCGGGGTTTCTTGCCCTTAACCCCTGGGATGGGTCTCCGATCGGGCGGACTCGGACATTCCCCACCTCATTGGAATAGGGGAGGGTTGTGTCAAGGTGCTTTGGGGATAGGCTCCCGAAACGGTTGAACGTCAGAGTGGGGAGCGGCGGCTCCCTGCGCGGCCCTCGGGGGCGGCGAAGATATTGGGGCGCAACCGCCTCTAGATCCAAACGGGTCAAGCCCCTAGTGGGGATGATCCCTTCCTCGACGTACCTACGAACCAAGTTGTGGATCACCCTTCGCTGGATGATTTCTGATGGGGAGAGGGGGCGTGAGCACCTAACAGTCGCGGAAATCGGAGCCGGAGCGATTGTGGAAGAAACGGGACAACGCGGGGTAGCCGCGTCGGTACTGCCCCTGCCCCTGTGCCGGTGCGCAGGTGGAGATCGAGCTCCGGATGTAGTGATCTGATTTATGGAAGCAGGGAGATGAACCCATCAGTTCTAACAGGAAAAGAAATCGACAACCAATAGCCCAGCGTCGTTCCGTCTTCAGGGAACGGAGTGCACAACATCCGGACTACCTCGACCCCTCGCGGGTTTCACGTACCGGTGATAGGTACCCGGACCTGGTGACATGCTGATCTTCTGACATCCTGAATGCTACCTGTCCTCATATTGAGGATAAGAGCTTCACATCGGGTTCAGCATTTTCTGTTTCCGACGCTTTTACATCGGGGCGCGCGCGCGTGTCCGTCACGCATGGGAGGATGCGCGGCTCGCAGCCCTCCATTCCCGCTTTCCAAAGGCGGGTGGAATCCATTCCTTAGTCAGGGACGTCTTCTCCTTGATTGAAACCGGGATGATGGGATGTTGGTTCTTCCTTCCGTGGATTCCTCCTCGGAGCTCGTCACCTAATCCGGGTCTCCCTCATAGATTTAAGACGAGTTCATGAAGCTCATTCCTGGTTCCATATCTGCATGGACGCCAGTTAATTACGCTTCTTCCATCAAGACGCTCCAAGGAGTCTTGTTGGGGCAGAAACCTTCGGTGAGGAGAAAGGTCACGTTGGGATGTCGTTGTCATGTCTTGATGCTGGGGATCAGAATGTCTATCTTCGGACCCTTATCAAGGGGCTTCTCGAGGGCGTGGATGCCCGAGGCATCCCACATCAAACGCGGGGAATGTGTACCATCTGAGGTTTTCCTCAGCTTCCCATGTTTAACACGGGGTATGTCGCGAGTTTAACGTCTTGCAGAGACAGATCGGACTGATCGGAACACTGAGAGTGGATCAGATTGAAGGACCCCCCTAGGGGGAACACCGATGTTGGGGCCAGCACGTGGGCAGCTTCCCGGATACTATGGAGTGGGGTGGATTGGCATGATCTCACCAGTATGTGGCGGCCCGGGTAAGGATCAGGATGGATGATGGAGTGAGGCATGGGGCTTATGCCCTGATATGGCCCAAGAGGGGGGATACAGTTTAACGTCATGCGGGACAAGATACAGTTTAACGTCATGCAGGATGAGGGTATACAGTTTAACGTCATGCGGGACGAGGGTATACAGTTTAACGTCATGCGGGATGAGGAATTTGGGGCTTACGCTCTGAGGTGGCCCATGGTGGGTATGGAACTGACGTGGAGAGGTCGGAACAACCGGGTGGTGGGCTTGAACCTCGTGGAGGCTTCTTACGTACCATGCGTTAGCACGAATCAAAGTCCACGTAGTTCACTGGCATGGGGCTTACGCTCTGAGGTAGCCCATAGGAGGATGTCCAGGTCGATGCACGCTCTAAGCCCATGTGAGTCATGCTCGGTGTGGGAAACAAGAGGCAGAAGGGACCATACGATCACATCGCGAAGGGTGCTTCTGTGAGAAGCGGAATGGGGCTTACGCGTTGAATGTCCCAAAGAGGAAACAGGGGCTTAGGCATGGTTAGCGGCCCTAGGTGTCAGGGCTTACTCCAGGGTGGAGGCCCGTGGTGCGACAAAGCACAGTGGGAAAGGGACTCCACTGGCCTTGGCAGGGAAGAAGTACGGAGACGCACGGGTGAAACCTTCCGTAAGAGAGGCTAGGGGCTTACGCTTTGAGGCAGCCCTTCCCCCGCAGACAAACGCCACTCTGACAAGGAGTATCTCATTCCATGCGAGGAAGAGTCCATTCCCATGGAGACGAGAGGCGTAAAAAATGTCCGAGCTTGCAGGACCCTGCGTGCGAAGCATGGGGTTGGACCACAGTTTAACGTCATGGGTTAAGGATGAGGTGCTTAGCAATTTAACGTCCTGCAGCTTGGACGAGGTGTGTTCGCTCCACACCCCTAGGGCTTACATGACCAACGCCCTCTACCCCTTGTGAGAGGGAAGGAATCGACAAGGTCATGGTGAAGGGGGGCCGCAGGGCGAACCACTGGGGGGTCCACGTTAGCGTGGCTATTCAAAGAAGCAATATCCGTTAGTGTTCCTATGCGGAGAAGCATAAGGCAAAGCAATGCAACGGGAAACACCGCCCCAAGGGACCTTGGGGTTACTTCGCACGAGCCTGGAAGGCCGTGCGGGAAAACAACGCATGGCGCGCATGCCCGGCAGGGGAGACATCAGGTGCCGGTGCGGAAAGGCAGCCAAGGGGCGTCAAGGTGAAGGGTCCTGGGTTTTTCACACGCAAAGAGAAGGTTTGCGTGCAAAACACCGGGATGGCGCGCAATTGGAGATAGGGAGTTGAGCGTGGTGAGGGAATGGCGCGTAGGGTATTGCGCGCACAGAAGGGAATTGCGCGCACTTGACACAGATTGTGCGCAAGGAAGGAACCCGGAGGAGGGGGAAAATTCACTTAAGACGCTGGCGTTGCGCGCAAAGGCGAACCCTGGGGAAAATTTTCGTGAAAAAAGAGATTACCTGGAAGTCATATTGCGCGCGGGGGGAGTCAAATTGCACACTCGAGAGCTGATCCGAATTCCTCAACCCCCAAACCTTTGGGGGTCGCCTTCTATTTATAAGCCCCAGCTGGTGCGGAATCCAGGAGGCGCGCGCAATCTTCTGCACCGGGATCAGTCGGCGCACAAAATCTCAAATCGCAGAACCGGGGCGCGCAAATATTGTGCATCTCATCGGCTCGATTACGCGAATCCCGGGGATACTTCGCGCACACAACATTATTTCACGCGGATCCACCTTTATTTCGTGCACCACTTCCCGGGGCTCCGGATCGGGTCTCTAACTCCGAATATGACTTCGCTTCATCACTTTGAAACTTCCTCCGGGAGTTACGGACTTTTTTGGCGTCTACAGTCAACATCTAAAGTGATGACCATATTGTAGGTAATGTAAACAATATCCATCATGGTAACCCATGGTGATCCTCCTAAAAAGAAATCAGTTCAAAAATTCAATGATTAATGTCATAATTAGAATCCACTTAGCATAGTACCATGTAAAAAACATCTACCTACACTCTCACCATAAACTAAAACACATCCATAATAGTTGGTTTAGGAACCGTAATAGTGTAACCCTTGAAACTGGTCTTGATACAATGGAACTAGAAGTGTCTCGCATTCCAAGATATAAACAGGATGCTCCCCATAAAAATGATTTAAATCTCATGCATCGATATAAACTTAAGGCATATACACATGAACTTCCTCCAATAGGAATTTTCAAGATCAGGCCACCCCTCTTACGATCCACCATTAAGTAACACTAAGCACTAGATTTCTAACACACTTAACCACACCTCAAGGTATCTTTGTCTCTCACCTAGCCCATAGGTTATGTTTATCACAAGTACATGGCTATAGTAATTTCATCTATGTTCCCATATCAAATGCAACATGGAATCCAACATTCCCAACAACCAACTCAGGGTTACCAAGTACTCATAGGTTAATCACATATTTCCAATTCATTATCCTACTAAGGAACTGATTCACACCAAGAATAGACATACACATGACTTTCCATTTAGGAATCACAATCTCATTGGTCAATACATACATAACCAATTTCATCATCCAAGATAATCCTTATCAATGAAACTGAAATATGATGTTTGGTTAGATATAATTTCTATTTAATATATATTTGAAAAACCCATATAGGTTGGTGATGTAAATTTAAAAAACCAATCCTAGGAAACCTACACTCTCCAAGAATCTACACATCAGACTTCGCCCTATAGGATCTAGTCATGTCAAACATGGACACACATACAATTGTAATCTCTCTATGATGATTTGTATCCCACAAACCACCATTTCATGTAATGGATAATTTGATTTTCATTACACAATATTTAATATATACAAAAAAACCTATGTATAAATATAAGGAATCATGTTCCTACACTGACACACTAGGTTCGTTGTACCTCATGTACACATAGGTATGTCTGGCTTTCATCACTAATAATCATCTTGAAACAAATCCACACGACTTACCATAAATTGAAAATAAATTTTCATTTTTACTCATCTGTGTAAAATGCCACCAACTTCTTATATGGTGAACTGAAATATGATAAGTTATCGACACATTAGACAAATAATCCTCTCATCAATGATAAAATCCAATATAGGTAGGCATAAATATCATGATGATCCTACATTCCTAATAACAATTAATGAGAAGACTCTTTCCTATACCCAGTAAGAGATAAATCCAATAGCTTGATACTTTAAAGTGGACCAAGAGCCAAAAATCCAATATAAATTATATGATCATTGCAAATCCAAGACTCCCACTAAGGTTGGAAAATCATATTAAACCAAGACATTGAATAAAATAACATCATTCCCATCCCTGGACATTTATAAATCCTAAAATAATATTTTTTCATTACATAAAATTCCAGTATCCAATATAGGCCCCAACACATTCCTATATCTCATGTCTACCAAGTCCCAAATAGTATAAAAATTAAAACATTCTATGATACCACTTTATAGCACCTTAACCGAGTTTACTATGAAAATTAACTAGACCAGAGATCCGTGTGACCTCCAAAGAAAATCCTAGTACACTAGAGGATGCCAAATTCTATATGGTGTCTAAGGTGGTACTCTGAGGAGAATATACCCCCTATATCGTAGTGGAAAATAATAGTAAAATAACAAATAATCATATATATCATCGTGAAAATAAGTAATAAATTAAATGAACATCCTATAAAAAATTAAAATAATTCATTGAAGTATACAACACAGATATTTCACGGGACCAATTACAAACATAGAGTATACAAGAGATGTAAAACACAACATATTTTCCACTATATCACTAAGCCATACCTCCTCCAAATCTCTTATCTTAATCAAATTTCATCATCTCAATAACTAAAATCAGGTCCTCTTCCCAACCCGTACATTCTACCAATGTGGGATTATATATTAACCAAATGCCACCGTGGCATGATTCGGGTAAAAGTATAATACGTAGTATCGAACGAATAACATGGACTTTTTCTATACAAGAAATTTAGTGATATGTGCATGCTTAGAAAAAAAACCTCTGAATATATATATATATATATATATATAACATAATAACTACTTTGGAAGTTTTTGGACTATATTTGAGCATGTTAGGGTGATCATGCCTACCCTAGTATCACAACTACCCTAGATTCGTACACATATATCGTGGTATAGTCCCAACATCCATTATAGATCATTAGGCTAGTGACCCTGATCGACTATAACTAAACTATCTCTAATAATGCATATCACCTCAAGGGATCCATTATCCTCTCATTATGGATCCCATACTCACACATACACAATATGGAGTAGTAGACCCTAATGTGCCACTTAGAATCCATCATCATGAAACCTCATAGGCCAAACCCCATGGTAGTACCTATGAACTATTGATGTATGGATAAAGTCTAATTATAATGAGGGAGATACCCTATGGAATCTTATATGTATATGCTGGAATGATTCCTATGTAGCCTAGGTAATTGAAGGGAATACCTTCCTGGATCCCTCATTATATTCTTGTGTAACCAATAACTCATGGTACCTCACCCAATCCCTCAATGGCGCGTCCAACTAATAATATGGGTAATTCCATGCATTGGTCAAGGGTATGTATTTTTCACCCTTGGGATGTCCAACATCCCTTCTCATTGATATACTCCCACCATTCACCTCACATATATATTCAAATACTTGATATCCTATGAAATTTTAATGGACTAATGGTATCGTTATTCAAATTCTGGCTCCTTGGTCATTCACAGTGGTCTCACTATGTCGAAGGAATCCAAAGAATCTCTAACATTCCTATATGTTCTCTGTCATATACTCTAAATATAGTTCCTATAAATCACAACTAATAATCCATGGATATATAAACCATAGTAGATGTAATTCAATCTAGGCATCCACCCCTAAAATATTGTGTGACCAGATCCCATAAATCTCAGGCAGCTTGGGTTCTCATCCATCTGAATAGGTGATTCCTAGGAATCCTAGTAAATCATAGTACTATTAGGCATAATGACTAATTATTAGGTGCCCTGGTAAATCCCATATCATATCCATAAATAAATAAAACTATACATAATAAGGGTATTCTGAACTCTCACACATCAACATATCATTACAGACCCATCATGCATATCCCTTGGTTCAAGTTCTAGGGTGGCACCCACAACCATCTCTACCAATAACCATATACCTTCCCTCAGTATTATCTCTCAAAGGGGGACCCAGAGGGTTCCCCAAGAACATTACAAAATTGGAGGCACCCATCTTGATATCATCATTCATAACTACTTTATTGGGGAAACTATGGATTCTTGAAGGGATTCTATTTCCCTAGATATCATCAAAGTTATCTGTACGACTCACAGGCCTAAGGGGAACTCCATACTAGATACAAACACTATGGAAGTCTCAATGTCAATCATTATGTACAGTTCCACTCTAGACTAGTCAACTCACCCAACCCTTCTCTCATCTACCTAATGTCTAATCACTTACGACTAACACATCTCAAGGGTCCTAACATGGCCTCTTATAGCTGTTTACCTCTATTCATATCATATCCCCACTTAATGTTCCCATGTAATTGGGAATCCCTTTAGTCTAGGCCTCATCCATCAATAGTTGTGGTGTCAAGATGAGTCACAGGCTCCATGGTGGCCCATGAACATTTTCCCTTTTATCTCGACTGTTTACACATATTAAACAATTTAATGAAAATTAATATATTTAGATTGAATTAAAAAAATCAAAAATAACAATGTTTATCATCATACTATTGAGTTTTTACACCCACAATGATATAAAAATCATATATAAATCCATATGGATTGAACCAGGACCACCTACTTCTTCCTAATGCTTTTCAATATTATCATTATACTAACAAGTCAATTTATAGGCTCATCCAAGACCTTATAACCACCAAAATTCATAACCCATACTCCAAGGAACCTATTATATGTTATGTAATCATAAATAATTATAATAAACATTTTATAAATAAATAAACCATTTATTAAGAAATGGAATAATTCCAAAACTCCATTTCAAATCTGATGATCATTGAGTCCTAGAGCGATGGTGTTTTAGACATCCCCAATACACCCCAAACCTATGTCGGGTCAAACCCAAAACCTAAACAACTAATTACTTCAATATATAAATTTATTTTTAAGAAAAACTAAATAAAACTCCATTTCATGGTGTACCTTTGAAGAAATATTGAATGTCGATAGGTTTCCATGATCTCAATATTCCCTCTACACAAGAAGCATGAATGGCCTATTGAAAAAAATTTGATTTCACCATCCTATGGTGAAATCTCTATTTCATCTATAAAAAATAAATTTGAATTCAGTAAAAATCTTATTAATGGAATATAGAGGTAGAGGATAGAGGACATACCTTGAATATTCCCTTAAATCAACCCAATAATTTATATGAATAGAGGTTATCCATTAGAAGGAGGAAGGTTTTCGACTAATCCTACACGTGCCTCTCACCTAAAGATAAAATGGGGCCAATCCCCATTTATAAATAAACCAAAACATGTTTGGACACTATCATGGTGTGGCAGTAGGTTTCACACCATGAAATTTTGAGCGATGTCCTTGAACCCTCTTTCACTTCCCGAATCCCCCAAGAACACCCCGTGAATCCATATTATTGTCTAAATATGACCTTCACAATCTAAATGGGGTGGTGTTGTAGTTTTCAGTATCCCCAGTCCCCCTTGGTCATTCTCATATGTTCACCCAAACACTCAGGACATTCGTTGAACCCTAAACAAAATCCAATAACATCATATGTGGATATATAAACTCTTAGACTATATTTTGTGTCTTGGTTATAAAATGAACCATCCAATAGAGAAAAAAAATTATTTCCCCATTGAAAATTTTACATTTGTACAAATATGGGGTATTATAATATGCATAGTAAAATCATGTGAGGAAACTCATTATATCCATTACTAAGTGAACAAGTTCATTATTTCCATACCTAAGAATGATATCAAACTCATTATTCTCATACCTATGTTAACAATATAATTATTCATATGCCTAACTATATCACGAGATATCAGCTTATTCCAATGTATAATATGGTGATATAGGTCCCCAACAGTCATCATCCTTACGAATATGTGACATAATAAATCAATCATTAATCATAAAGAGCCAATGGATATAATATGGGATTCATATAAATTTAAAAGGTAA
This sequence comes from Viscum album, assembly GCA_963277665.1. Classification (NCBI taxonomy): domain Eukaryota; kingdom Viridiplantae; phylum Streptophyta; class Magnoliopsida; order Santalales; family Viscaceae; genus Viscum; species Viscum album. Next base: position 617,591,486 of record OY728150.1, on the reverse strand, counting down.
TTATATACAGAAAACATTATAAATTCCATCATTAATCATAAAATGTTATACCATTGGAATTAAATTGTTATCTGGAAATATTAAAAAACTTTGTAGGAAAGTACCCTTCAAAAAAGATAATAGAGAATGTGGTATTTTAACTGTAAATTTAAATGGTACATATTTAACATAATGTCAATGTATTAAATCTAGGGTAACACCCTTAAATCAATTTAATGATGAATTTTTTATTCATAGAGGAAGGAAATTAGAAGAAAATTCATAAACATCTAATGACTAAGAAAGAAAAATCTAGTGATGGATTTCAATGATATTAATCCCAAAAATTATTAGTGAATTTAGATGGAAATTAAATACTATTATTTTCGATGAAAATAAATCTTTTAAGATAAAGATGAAAATGGGAGAGAAAATTGACTTGTAGGATCATATCCAAGTACAAAAGTTTTGACTCAAGGAAAAATAATTTGAGTTAAGAAATCAATTACTACTTTCATAGAAATTAAATTAACGAACCTTGAAATATTTGGAAATTGAAATTTAAATAAAAATAATATGAACTAAATAAATTTCTTGTTTTAATAAACCAAATAAGTATCATATAAAAAATATAAATAAAAATATATTCATCATACCAACACATCACTAATAAAAGAGTTTGAGATGAAACCCCCCTTACATTTTTTAGAACTTCTGAGTAAAAACACCATGATTGAAATAAAATGGAATAGAAAAATTAATATCATAAAATATAAAAAAAAACTTGAAATAAAATTACAATCTTTTTGTAAGTGCACCATATAATTTAAAACATAGTGTATAACATAATCATGTATCATGGAATTTAAATCTGAGACAAAGAACCATAAAAAATTTAGAAACTATCAAATAAAAACCATTGGAAGGATATAATTTGAAATGAAACATTAAATATCATGAAAAATGAGAGTATCCTAATATTTAATACTATATGGGTAGTAGATACACAATTCTAATTAAATCATGATGTATAATAAGAAATATGTCTCAAAAATTAAATTTTTGACAGGAAACTCTTACCTTCATTACTAACATTTTCGAATGCACTATAAGATCCTACATAAAAACATAAATATATTAATAATATATTTTGGAATGTTATTAATATACATTTCCTTTTATATAATTAATTCTTGATCACTTATTATGAATATATTAGTTAGTTATAGATTATTTGTTTACCATCAGATGGTAGTAACTTTAATAATTCTCTGCATGTTTTATAATATTGATATTGGAACACATTAAATTATACCAATTTCATCACTAAAATATTAGTTAAGTTTCTATAATTGATAACATATATTTATTTTTAAATCACTTATGTCATTCTATAAGTGTTTTAGTTATTTTTCATGAAAATTCAACCAGTTTCAACAAATTTCATTAATTTTATTGATCAAATATGATATTTTCATACTAATTTAAATACATGATATAACCATTAAAAAAATAAAAAGATAATAATTTTCATATTATATTACAATAAATTTAGTATTTAAGTTCACATAGAAATCAATGATAGTGTTTTATAAAATTGTTCATGAATGTTGTTAGACAGACCCATACATGAGCATATGATAATTAATGGAAGACTATGGTTATCAAAGTGGGTTATTTTAGCATAATATCATTATTAAAGAAGAATAATGTTATTATTTAGATATTTATAAAGTTTTGAATATTATTTCAAGTGATTTTTATAAATCATAAACATACTAGATGAAAAATGAGATATGTTACTTCGTGGAGGTGGTAGTCCGTACAACACACAGTTAATATTTTCATTTCCCATGAATGATAGGGAATAAAGGTGGATTATAATTTTTCACCTTAATATAATAATTATTTTATATATTTCACATTTAATCATTATTTCTATATTTATGACCACTGAAGAGTGGAAGTGGTGAAGAATGGAAGATGTCTCTTTGTGGATACGGTAGTCTGTACAAACCCACAATTAATGTTATATTGATTTTCTTAGTGGAAGGAAAATAATAAATAATTATTTTTTCAAAAATATAATATTTTTTTAGTGTACTGATGGTATTTAGGTCATTATACAACTATTTTAATGATACATGTTGAATGAAATGGATAGGATGAAAGGGTAAAGGATTACGAAATACTTACTTTGGGACCTTCATCTAATATTTAAATGTCTCCTTCTAAATAAATGAATTGGGATAGATTATATTTACCAATGGATTTATTTCATGAAAGGAGATTATATTATATGGAAATTCGGTATGGTTTAATGTAATTTCCAAAGCATATCTATAACTTTTGGGGTTTTATGTGATCTCCTTTTATAAGTGAAGAAAATCACCCTTTTGTAAACTCTTGATATTTTATAATAATGGAATGACACTATCCTAGGGTCCATAGCTCCAAACTAGAGAATGAATGGATTGATTTATGATACAAGCTCAATAAATCTTCATCCAATCATTTCAACACATTAATGGAACACCTTTTAATAATTTATTCTTATCTTTTTACATTTACCAATTTTTTACTATTGTAGCTAGTTCTCAACAATATTATTACTGATTTAAAAAAATATAAGATAATACCTCTTACCAAATTTGGGTGTCATGAATATAAATTCAGTCCATATGAAATCTATTTCACTTGTTAAAAAATATAAATTTAACTTTTAAATTAAAAAAATTAATATATGAAAAATGGTTTAATAGAAAAAAAAATCAACATTAAGTATTCTTAATATTATATGGAATTGATTAAAAATTAAAAAAGTGATTGTATATTTTTATATATTTTTAAAAAATATATAAAATTAATTATATAAAATATATAAGTTTAATTTTTTAGACATAAATTGCACAACATTAATAAAAAAATTCAATGAAAATAACAATTTCACCATTATCATAGTCATTAACAATAATCTTAGTAATCGTATATTTATTCCTAAAAATGGTATTGAAGTTATTAAATAATTTGTAAATTTATAATTTAAAATATGATATCAATTTAGTTTGATTTAATTTCAATAAGTGTAGAAAACTAATGATTAATATTAGCAAATAAAACCCATTTTTAATGTAAAATAATACTTATGTTTCTAAAGCATTAAATAAGTGTTTTAAAAATAAAAATTTTATTTTAAACTATTCAATTTACTGTTATTTTTTTATATAGAAGAGGATTAACAAACATTTAATTCAGTCTTATATTATGATAATATCATAAAATTTATTATATTTGAAAAATAGGTATTTTTTCACTATTAAACTAAATAACCATTTTCATTGAAAAATATAATAAATCATCCTAAAATAAAATTGACATATTTAATACAAAACATAAGTTAATTTTATAAAAATAATTTTTTTTAATTTTTTAATTTATCTTTTAAATGAAAATACAATATTTAAATAGAAATTATTTTTATTAAAAAATTAACAATTTAAACATCAAGTATCATTAATATTATTTCATAAAGATTTATAAATAATTGAATATTGACATATTAGTGTTGATGCTCTTTAATGAATCATGGAAAAATCTATAAGGGAATAAATAATCAAAATATGTGTATTATTTCCTCTATAATGAAAGGGAATAGAAGGTGGATAGAACTCATATATCATGTGAACCTCTAAAGAAAATGTAGTTTATGCATGTTGCCTGACCTACGGGAGAGAAAACAAAGCCCCATTTACAAGACCTTATGTTTTCAAAAAGGCATCCAAGACATTCGCTGATCATGTGGTGGCTTTCAGATGAGTTCTTCCAGATCATACAACTTGTCAGTCAGTAGATGCTAGACATACCATCCAAAAATCCTTTAAAATTAATAGAAGAATATGCATAAGGGGGAAGCTTTTTCTGATCATAAATCCTCATGATATGTTCCAATGCTGTTCAAAAGACACTGTGTAAGCACTATCAACATGCATGCCTTGTTGCGTGAGAGCCTTCTAGCATGGAACCCTAATAACAAGAAGGGAATCAAACATATCCAAATCATCTTGTACTCCCCCACTAGCTCCAAATAAAAAAAGAAGGGTTTTCAATGATAATTCTTATACATCACCATAATAACCTTTATTAGTCATATGATGCATCACCGATGGAGAGAGTGATTTTCTTCGGCAACACTCATACTAATTTGATACATCCCCAACCCCTTTAAAATAAACAAGGAAATAAAAAGGGGAAATGATTTGAGCTTCATTAGAGGGGAAGATACACTGATTTTATGTGAATGGAGTTATACACCGCGGGAAATCCCTACAGATCATGCGAACCCCCCCCCCCCCCCAACAAGAGAGTATGGTCCCACAAGACCCCATGACATTATAGGTTGATCTCACAAAGGCCCCCTAGCGAGCCACCATTGTCTCATGGAAGGCCTCATAAAAAGCCTCTCATATCATGCAGAAGCCTTTCAACATGCTTCCTGATCTTATGAAGGTGCATAGACATGTCAACCCAACCTTATAAAATCCCCTTGGCGTGACCACATGACTAGTAAACACCCATTTTTTGTCTACAATCCAATAGATAGAGTACTAATTGGAAGGTATTACGATCACTGAAAGTCTTGAAACACCCATGGATGGATCATGTGAAGTGTGTAACACCAAATCCCTCCACTAAATCCATCTCAAATCTACGAGATACGCACTATACAATCCAGAATATAGCCAAGGTGTAGAGGACAATAACCCCCCCCCCCCCCATGAAAAGAAATATCCTTATATCCTTGCACCGGTGCATCTTGGCATAAGAGAGGACTTCTTAGAGCATCCAATATTTCGATAATAATGGTTTTCTTCCAAGTAAAAATATAGGGAACAACCTAAGATATCATGAAGTAGGAATAGGCTCTTTGAATGATCATTTAAGAACACATGAAGGAATTATATAATATCATGTGGGTTATGAAGATGTGGTCTTACATATTTTTTCATCATGGAAAACCTAAAAACCATAACAGTAAACTAATCAAAGGAAAATTTGAGATGATAACTAGAATGAAATACTTAAAATATGGGAGATGTATGTGAAGAATATATGCATTGATCCTCGTGTTCTTCACATGAATCATCCAAATCATGATACAAAATTAGGATATATAACCTAAGTCATGACACATCCTCTTTATATGTCATCCAGATCATTTCACATCCTACAAACATGTCAAAAAAGTCTAATTATTCCCTCCCAGAATACCACCTGAGTCTCACAAAGCTCTCTCAACTCGCCATCCAAATATTTCTATGTCCTCAGATAGGTCATCCAAATTATGAAATGACTCTAGTGTGTGTCAGCTGGGTATAATGAATTCCTCTAGATGTACCATCCAGATCATGTGACACCTTCCAAGAATGTTTGTGAGGTTATCAATGAGACTAAGACAATTCATCCATATTGTACGGTGTCCCCTAGACATATTAGCCAAATCATTCTACTCACTCCAGGAATTTCAGTCGAGGTCATGTAATGTACTTTGGTATATTTCATCCATATCATGCAGTTCCCCCTAGACATGTCATCCATATCATGCCACACCATCCTAGAATTTCATCTAGATCATGTGAAACCCTCTAAGAGTGGCAGTATATTCAAGTGATGGCCTTAAGGATCAATTAGTGAAATCGCATGATGTCCCATAGACATTTCATCCAAATCTTGTGACACCCTCCATGTATATTATCTGAGACCATATGATGGACTCTAAGATAATTCATCTAGGTCTTGTGATATCCTCTGGACAAGTCATCCTTGATCATGAGATAATTTCCCAACATGATATTTAGATTATGAGATGTCCCTCGAACAAGTCAACTGAATCATATGATTGTCTTTTGACATGTCTAAAATACAATTCAATATTCCCAAACATACACTAACATGTCATTTAGACAACCCCTGACATGTTAAGAAAATAATCAAGTATTTTATGAAGAGAACTAAGTTAGCAAAACCATGGTGTGTAAGCCCCGATCAATAGAATAATATGATATGTACCATATATTAGGGGAACCTCAGTGTGTAATACTCTATCAAAGATATAATATGATATTTCCCACATATTAGGGTTGCCTCAGTATGTAATCCCCGATCAACTAAACTACAGGAACTACAATTCCTGCAATAACCTGGATATGTAGGACATGTTTCTAAGGCTCGACCTCAAATAGATATCCACCTTGGTTTAGTTCCCCCCTTGTCCCTCATTTTTCAACCATCATGACCCAATCACTCCCATGGACAGATGATTCTACCTCATCCATCAATATATCCAAAAGGCATCTGAACTATGATTAATTTGATTACTACGATACCAAGGATTTGTATGACACCTTCCTAAGGCCTGATATCCGGTTAAAAATCTAAAGGGTTATCTCATCACATAAGTATCGTATCCATACATAGTGAGACATGATTACTTATTATCCATTGTTTTTCACACCAAGCATGGATCACATGGTCTTAGGGAGTTGTAATGATCATATCATTCACATCATGAATCCCCACCAGCCAGGGATACCTTAGTGTATAAGCCATGATCAGCGACATAATATGATATATCCCATATATTAGTAAAACATAAATGTTTAAGCCCCGATCAACTAAATTATGATGAATCTGATTCCTACTATAACCAAGATATATAGGATTCCTCCTCATGGTTCGATCTCAAATACCATGTGCCTAAGTTCCCTTATATATATTCTATCTTCTTGACATTAAACTACATGGGTTTAATAAACTATGTGGGTTTTTATTCATTATATAAGATGGATATGTAGGATGCCTCATAATGGATCAATTACATCCTTGAATTAATAATTGCATCCCCACATGGAAACAAAATCTAAGATGTCTGGCTATAAAAATTCAACGTATAAGAGTCTACCCCTTAAGAGAAATGCATGATGAACCTTAGATATATAAATATGGAATAACTATATGATTATCCTTTATATACAGAAGGATTTATCCTATGATCATTTATTTTGGGTAACTAGTTCCAAATTTGGATTAGGTAGAGATTTATAAAAATTTCATTAATCTATAAGAGATTCCCAAAGTAGGAAAAATTTCTCCTAAAAGGGTGTGATGAACTCGAACTCCCTCTTCTAAACCAATGTGAGTTCCTAAGTTCCATTGGATATGAAACACCGATATACCAAATTCTTTTGGATAGTAGTTTGGTACCCATTTATGGATATGGTAATGATTGGTAGTTTATGTTAATAATAATAATGGTGAACTTGATGTAAGTGATTCTGAAATGCATTAAACCCCCCACAATCAACCATCAGGCCAAACTGAATTTACCTCAGTTATACCTTTTTTGAAAAAAATGGTGACCCTGACATAAAATCATGTATACATGGAATCTCCTTCACAAGATAAAAAAGGTTACACTTTCAATTTCTCATTAGAATGAAAATTTCCCTATTATGAGGGTTCCCAGTTTAATCTTTTCTAACGAAACAAAAATGGTGAACCTATGTGTATCTCTAGAATAACAGGATGATTGGTTTACTATGTGAACTTATATGCTATTTTAATATCCTAAAAAAACATGGTGAAGTTGAAATGAATATTCCAAATGAATAGATGATCCTCTGTAGTCAGGGTTCTCATGAAATAAAACCATCCTATTTTTGAAAAGTCTCCATGAGTAGAAAGGTTGGACCTAGTATAGGAAAGGAAAATTGAATTACCCATGCATATTTAATTGTGCACATATCATACCTATGATGATGAACTGGTCGGTGACCTTGTCCTTGTTTTCTTCATGACTAAAGATACATCTCTGGAAAATATCCCACTCATCTGACATGTCTTCATCTAGCAACCATTCTAGAAAAGAAATTATGGCTGCAACCCCTGCGGGTATCATAATTACCTCACCCGATCAAAATCCTTAGCATAGGGTGGAAAATGAAATGGTATGAGAATACCATTGACATTGTATTATCCTAACCCATGAGTCTTCATGTGAGGGTATCCAAGTGTTGAAACTGACGAATCATTATTGTCCAATGAAAGCTGCAGTAAATAAAGTGGCACTCATAACCACCACCAACCGCTTAGATAGATTTTCCCCAGTGTGAAACAATCACCATATTTAGTATCCGATGAAGTGGGAATATGGATTCAACTATGCATACCTTCTAGTTTAGGGGTTTCCCAAGATAAATCCTTCCAACTGTTGTCTCCAGCACTATCCCACTGGTGCCCTTCTGTTGTCTTTTGAGGGTACCAACCGACACACTACCACCTCTAATACCCATGTACGTGAAATAAGGAAGACACATTAGGCATTAACGGAGCTAGATAATATTTTTTGGGATCATATCCCACTCCCACTGATGATGTTGACTGGAATATTCCAATAGTATCTAGAAAGTAGGCTCATATCTCTGCTCACATAGAAAAAGTTAATGGGAATATTCCTGTAGCTGACATATGGGAGGTGCATATCCCTACCCTGATGCATGAAGTCTGTCATCATATTATTATGGAACAAGGAGGATAGATTTGAACTCATATCCCCACTTCAATAGAATACACCTTCTAGTATATAGTGGAGACATAAAATGTATGGGATTATATTCATGCACACACTTTTATAAAGTTCCATTAAATCATAGAAATATCTAAAGAAATCCTTAAGAATATTTCAACAATATTAAAAATACATGTATAGTATTATACTATTATCCCTATATATGGGTCTTCAAAACACTCTAATTAGTATGTACGAGTAGTTTCATCGGATCATGTGCACATTCATTCTCTTGTCCAAGAGAATTATCAACATATCTCGGTAATGGAAGAGGAATTAGATCGGGCTCATATTCCTGTTTCAACCGAGGCTCACCTAGTGAGAGAATAACATGCCTTGGGATATGGGGAAATTACTAATGAAAAATACTATAGATATATTCTAAATCCATGGGATCAGGCTCATATCCTTGTTCTCGTTGGGGCTCACCAACTGAGAGTGGCACATGCCTTGGGAAAAGCTCATATTCCTATCAAAGAAGACTAGAGACATACTCCAATGGCCAAGGATCAATCTCATATCCTAGTTCTAACTAGGGATTAACAATTCGTATTTTTACATGCCTCAAGGAAGAATCATATTCATATTAGTTAATATATATAGAATATTCTAGTAGATCACAAAATCTAGGCTCGTACTCTAACTTCTTCCAAAGAAATAGTGCATCAATTCCTTTTGAGGATATATAAGATGAGGCTCATATAACTTCTCCCATTCTAAAGTTTCGTAAGAATATTCTTATGGGAGATGCATATTCATACTGTGCAAAGTTTCCCACTCCTACCAAGTATCACCAAGTGAGAGCTATACATTCCTCAGGACAAGCTAATATTACTTTCAAAAAAGACTGATCGCATGCTCCAAAGGCTTAAGATCAGGCTCATATCTCTGTTCCAATTGAGGCTCACCAAGTGAGAGTGGAACATGCCTAAGGATAGGCTCATATTCCTATCAATAGTGAAGAATCTAATTGGCATACTCCAATGTCTTCTCATCAGTGGGCTCATATTCTTGCATCACCTGATGGTTACCAACATTGTTGGATAGTTATCATACTATATGATCATACCCACGCACAATTTCAAAAGGTAGGTCAGCATATTTTCGCCACGATAAAAATTAAGGTGCAATTTATAATATTATAATTTTCAATTTCTTTTAGGTTGGTTTAGAAACATTCTCATCACCCAAGGGTCTGTAGACACTTCAACGTAAGGAGAAGAAGATCGTTACCACGATAGTCCTCATCATGGGGGTGTGGGGATAGATTGTAGGGACTTTACTCCTGAAAGTCACCATGTTCAACCTCCCAATGGTGATATCCCACATGAATAAGTAAATCCACCCATTTCTAAGACACCTCTGTATAAATAGGTGTTTAAAACTTATACACCTTTATATAGAGAGGTGCTTAAAACATTATGGTCAACTGCATATAATTCCCCATTACCTACCAAAAACGCTCCACTATGGTGAGAAGGGGACCCCGAGAAGCACCTTATGTGGTTTTATTGGATGGTGTTTTGTAATTTTGATGAATATGAGGCATAAATTGACATATGGATATATTTATCCAGAAACAACCTCCCCACCTTGTTCTAGCCCCTCGCCACTTAGGACTACGAGATCCCAAATGTGCTATGAAATGAGTGTGCACCATATCTATGGAAAAATATATGGGATACACATAATCGAATAAAGAATATACATATTCCTTATCTATCACCTTCAGACCATAAATACACTCTATTTCCATATGTATATGGATTCCTTTTCTATAGCCCAAAACCCAGGAATAGAAGAGCATGAAAAATTCCTCCATAGTGTTTGTCTCTACATCTCTAAAACATTCCATCGATTTATTTCCATAGAATCATATAAAAAATGTATCTGAGTATGGGTGAAATATAGATCATTAAACTTCACTATATTCATATATAAGTATAATCCCTTAGATACTACATCCTTTAATGTTATAGTCTTCAAAAAAATCAGATTACTAGGTAATGTACAATCGAGTTAGTAACTAAAATGGAATTATACCGCTTCAATGGTTCCAAGAATTCACAAACAGAGGAAGAGGATAACCACCAGATCTTCAAACTGGGACCCTTGAAGCAACAAGAATGCATTTCAAACAAAGAAGTTTAAGTTTTAATCAGCCAAAAAATTCCCATAAAGAATAAATCCCGTTGTGGGGTTCCATTTCACCCATATCAGACATGATAGTGTCTCCTCTATATCAAATATGTAATAATAATAGATATTATAGAATCCATCTAGGAGAGAACTCAGTTCTCCATTATAGGGGAATATCTAACATCACCTCCACCCCTCAGATCATCAATCCCTTAAAGGGTCTCATACATGATGGAATTAGAAAAAAACAAACCCCAACCCACAAGGTTTATGGAATTATTATCTCAATCTACATTACCAAGTTTATTATCCCCTAGGAGGGTCCGTGGGTAGTCAATGGTGGTTCCAAATCAACCCTAGCTCACAGGAATGGGGGATTTTATATCTCAATGATTTTATATGGAGTCATAAAATCCTCAACCAGATTCCTTTTATCCTAAATAATTTGATAAATCAATGCCAATTGTGGCCCTGAATATCCCTTAACCCGCAATAATGGGGGAATTTTTATCATCATCATCTCTATAGAGAGAATTAGTCTTCTATAGGTTTAGAGGTAAATATTGATCGTCAACATTCCATATGTTCCTCCCTCCGTAAGAAAACTTTTGATATTCAGGTCATGTTCAAAAATCATGACTGGGAAATACCTCAAGGTCATTGTTCATAGATTGATATGGGAAGAACATATGGCAAGGTAAATCGAACCCTGTTAGGGTTGCAAGCCAAAAAGTATAATATATCAATGGATTCAAGAAATGACCCTAATACAGGCTGTGTAGAATCATCTAGTTGTATTGAAAGTAATGTGACAACTACTATATACACATTAGTGAATGTATTCACCATCAACACAATAGATAATGTGGATCAGGACACAAATTCAGAGAGGAAAAACATGGAAAAAACACCCTGAGTGGAGGATCTGGATGCACCCACTAAGGTTTCATCTACCCAGAACTAGAGGAGACTCAAAAAAAAAGAACCTCACAATAATGGGATTCCATCTCTATGGTATAATACTTCTAATGATAAAGGGAAATGTGTGTCTACATCCCAATGACCACCCAAAAGAACTAAAAATACTTCCATGGAAGAATAGTTCTTGTGATATGAGAATGAGAAAAAAATTCTTAGACAACTCAACAAGGAGATACTTAGGGGAAATATTCTCACTATGTATTATCTTCAAGTTGAGGAGAATATTCCTCCTCTTATATGTCTAGAAAGATCTCATACACCTGCAAGAGAATAATCTGATCATAAGACCTTCATAGGATCCAATAAACTGGTCTAAATAAATTAAGAATTCAAAAATGATTGTGACTTCCCTATATTACAATGAAAACCTCTCCCTCACTAGGGAGATCATTCAATATTTTCATGGATTCAAGAATCTATGGGAGATAAAAATCAGGCTACATTATCAAACTATTGTTTCTCACTATAGATGGGAGATAACATAGAGAGTAGTACCTCCATAATTTCTCAATGTCATCGAGTCCCTAGATACTCAAATTTAATCCATGATGAGAGATGTGCACCAATAAAGCCTAAGAGAAAGCTATATCCCAAATGGGTGGATAACACATTGCCTCCACCAAATTTTGGAGACCATTACTTCTCCACCTTTTACATTGTGGGAGACCAATAATGGAATCTTTCACACATTTTATCTCGATGTGCTTCAATGATGGTCCCTCGAGATCATCAGGGGGCAACTATGATAAGGTGTTTTGTACAAAATTTGAAAGGGAAATACTTTGTTTGGTACAACAGTATTCTAGTGGGATATATTGTAGGATTAGAAGACCTTTTTAATAAATTCCTTTACATGGTCAACACTACATTGATAAAAATGAAAATTTTCAACCTGAAGAACTTCATGAAATATGAAAATGAGAGAGTGAGTAACTTCATATCCATATAGAAAGTTTTAATGAACTCACTCATTATACCTCTATCATAAGATAAATTGTGGGATCTATGTGTAGAATGCCTCTAAGATGTGTTATAGGAACCTTTAATTCCAATGAAATATCCAATAATATTCCATGACTTTGTAGAAGTGAAATAATGTTTGGAAGACACCATTTAGTGGACTCAAGATATGTCTTGACTCATACCGTTAGCGTAGGGAAAAAGGATAGGTAAAGAATAAACTTCCAATATTACCTGTAAACTAAGAGCAATGCCCATTCAAGCACCTAGGAAGGTCCCAAACGTTCTAGTTACTCTAATAATGCAAAAGAAACAACAAAATCTCCATTGTTTGGAAGTAAAAAGAGATCTGAATCACATTGTACTTTAGGAATAAATGAATAAATCACACTAATTCCAAAATTAACATATCCCAGTTTATTTTCCTATAACCATGGACAATAACCTACTCATGTTACCATAGCATAGGAAGTCTAATGAGGTCAAACTCAATGATCATACCAACAACATAGATTTCAATATATGGATGAGTAACAACATCCAGGATTGCTTCATCTTCAAAGACGTCCTCTAAATAATGGTTGATTCCAAATAGATAATATTGGATAACTCCTCATAGAAGATGACCTATATAACCATCACCCAATGAAAAGAATAATGTGACTAGAATAAAAATTATCTAGGTGTGGGCAGAAGTTTAACAAATGGATTAATTGAAATATAGTTGACCAAGCTCATGACACAATGAGATCATAGATACATAAACCCATAAAAAATAAGTTACCTAGGAAGGTTACATCGATTATTCCGCTCAAAGGTGAATGTGACCATCAATCATAATAAGAGAATAATAGGAAGAGCTATATTCAACTCAAACATAGGCTCTGACACTTACATAATTCTTTTCTGAAACATATGAAGCATAGGTACCCCCCAAAATGAAACCCTAATCGGATGAAGAGAACATATTTGTCTCTACTAATGTGATAAACTTGGTAGATCCATTCATTGATGATGAATATGAATCCAAGTATGAGTTTCTCATACATGATTGGGGAGATGGAGGCTGAAGGAATAAAAGTTGGGGATATAGTGGATAACTCAGGCATGGTCATACCCAATATTTTGGTCAATTCCCATCATATGAAATATATGAAACTGACACACGGGTTAATAAATCCATTATTATAAATAGATTCATGGAGTTATCCTAGAATCCTTCAACATTCATTTGTGCCGACTCATTCTACATGACCACCTAGCGAGTCTGTGATTATCTAATTAGACCAAACAATGAGGACGGTCAGAACAACATGCTCCACTAGTAACTAATGCTCCATCAAACTCGATATAATCACTAGTATTGTCCACCTTGAATGTCCTAGCTCCCGATCCACATAATAAATAGCAACCCACCTCAGGAAGCACCAAATTCTGGTACAAAATTGTGTCATTTTGAAATAGCTGGTGGTTGTCCCAGCTAAGATATCAATTCTAGATACACTATATAATTCAAAATAACTTAGGTAGTCACTAGTTTAATCCCTCCGTACCCTATAGTAGTTCCAAATAGAAGTTGTTTTCATTTATTTTTATCAAGTGGATACTATCACATCATAATTCCATGTTGTATCTCGCTCAAATACTAAAAAAGGAATAAATAATCTAAGTACACATTAGGCTTGTATATGTTTTTGGTAGACTCAATAATGTCGATATATGGAGGTCCCTGATTAATAATGGATTTGGGATCAACCTAATCCTGATTCAAAACCTTCAGCATTTCAGATATAAGGAAGGAGTCTTATCTCCCACAAATTTGACCATTCAAGGGTTTGATAAGCATGATCATAGACATCTCAGGAAGATCAAGATCAAAGCTCTATTTGGGGATCTCACATCTAAAATTGACGTCATGGATATATAGAAATACACGATATATGATTTCCTTATTGGAAGGACCTAACTCCAAATCTACATGGTAGTACCCTCAACATTCCATTAGTGTCCAAAATACCACATTGATGGAATGTTCGGCATACTACATGCTAACAATTCCCCCTTCAATACATGAAAACCCACATATGTTGAGGAAAGTTTCTATAATAGTAAAGGAAAATAACCACTGGTGGATGAAAATATAAAAGTTTCAGCCCCAAAAAGTATGGGTACCACCCTTGAAAATCTGTGCAGTATGATCGATATCAATTATGTGTTACCCATAAATAAATTCAAGTTAGTAGACTCAATCCTAGATTTTCATGCTCTATCTCTCCCCAATGATAGTGAAAAATATAATTACCCCTAGAATATCTCTAGAATTACTCGGGTATTAGGGGTTGATGGTGTCTTTTCTCATGGAATCTCTCACCCCAATAGTGGTTGAGAGGACCTCGTATTAGTAGCATTGATTGAAAATGCCTCCATGTACTCAGAGGTGGAAGAAGATGAGGATGACCTCAAGAATAACCCTCCCATATTTGAGGAAGTAATATACACTACTATTGATAGGCTCTGATAGGTAAATCTAGTAATAGAAGATGATATGCAGCCTACATTGATTAGTGTCTTCACACCTCTCATGGAACAATAGATGTAAATTTAAATTCTATGAAAAAACTGATATGTGTTCTCTTGGAACTATACAAAAATTTCCAAACTAAATCCAAATGTGGATATACACCATCTCATCTTACCCAATTACCATTGAGGTTTCAAGTAGGAAGCCAGTAGAATTCAACCATCTCATGAAACTAATGTAGAAGTGGATTTTGACAAATTAATCAAATCTAACTTTTTTTGAGAATTGAAATACCCAATATGGATCGCTAACATCATCCTTGTCTTGAAAAAAAATAGATATATTATGCTTTTCATTGATTTTATATACATTAATCGGCATTTCCCTATGGAAGAAATCCCATTTTCGATCAAAAAACTATTGATTAATGCAACCTCTAGCTTCCAAGCCCCTTTCTTTGTAGATGGGTACCCAAAGTACAATTGGATAAATATGGCCCCCAAATATGAGAAATTCATTGCATTTAGATCACCATAGGGGATATTTTTCTATTGGTTCAATACTATTGGATTAAATAATTCTATCTCTGCATATCAATGTTCCAGGAATTATAAATTTAAACATTTATTGGGATTTATAGCCAATTGTTATGTCAAAATTTTTTTGGTCAAATACCAATAGTGATGTGATCAATTTGTAGATCTTAAAATAGTCTTTGACAAGATGCAACATCATATTCTAAATATAAATCTGCTAAAATGTTTTTTTGGGGTAACCTTAGGGAACATCCTTATCTTTGTGGTTTTACATTGGTACATCAACATTTTTCTTAAGAAGAGTAGTGAAATCCTAGAAAATTCACCTCCTATAAATCATTATGAATTTAGGGTGTTCCAAGGGCACCAGCACCTACATTCAGAATTTCATAGCCAACCTAGCCAGAAAATATCTCCCCTTAACTAAGATAATGAAGAAGGGAATTATCTATCGATGGGATGATGACTTCCAAGAATACTTCAAGAGTGTCAAGAAGTACATGGTACACTCATCGGTCATGATTCCACTAGTTGAATTAAATCCACTCATCTTATATGTTCCCCCCAAGAAACATTCACTTGTATCCATCCTCACACAGAAAAAATGATGTGGGATTTGAGAACAGTCTCTGCTAACTTATCCAAATGATTATAGGTACTAAGACCTGATATTCAGATGTTGAAAAAAACATCCATTGACTCATATTTGCAGTGAAATATATGAGGCATTACTTACAGCACCACTAAGTACACTTGGTCTCTCATATTGATCCTTTCAAGTAAATCGTTTGATATCCCTTGCTAGCTGGGAATTTTTCTTGATGGGTGGTCATTCTGAAAAAGTGTTGTATCCATTTTGTGTCATAGAAGTTAGTGAAGGGTTAGGCCCCATATGATTTCCTCATGGGACATCCATCACTGAAAAGTGAACTATTAGATTTCAAGATTCCAAAATAAGAGGTTTTATATACCCATTAAACTCCTAGGACTTGGGATATGTATTTTGTTGGTGCCTCCCAGAGTCCTATCAGTAAAATACTATAAAACCCCAATTTCAATTGGTTTGGATTAGGGATTTTATTTTTTTATAAATACATAAAAAAATTCTATAATCTTATGAAGGCTACAAGAATACTGGGGCTGAATACCAATCCGTAATTATAGTCTTAGAACATTCCCTATAGTTGTAAATATCCTACCTGAACATCAAAGGTTATTTTGAGAAAGTGATAAAGTATATCACTGGAGTTAAAGCAATAAAAAATGAATAATTGGACCCTCTCACTTTATTTTCTAAGGTAATAATAGAATAATTCCATTTTGATCCCACATTTTATCATATTCCCAAATCACATAATGCTCGTGTCGATGCATTGGCTAATATAGCCACAGTCCAAGCCGACCCTGATTAGAAGGAAGTAATCTTCCACATCACTCACTGAAAAATGGTCTCATCCATCATCATATATTACATGAAATAAATCAATTAGGTTGAAGCCTCCATATATTGAGATGAACTAATATCCACCCTTGGATGGATAGATCCCATAATTGGTTATCTCTAAGATGGGATCCTCCCATCATACTGATGCAAAAGGGAAAAAATTAGTTCCATGAAACAAAATGTAACATGTGGGATGGTCCAAATGAGAAGAAAGCCCTTGAAAAGTGAGGCTTCAATAAAATCATCATCATATGCATAGAATAAATAGTTATTCCCACTATCATTGAAGAATTATATGTGGGATCCTACGGTGCTCATCAATCAGGGAACAGACTCTCCCACCAAACAAGAGGTTGGGTTACTACTAGAAAACCATAATATAGGACTTCATGGAATTAACCAAAAAATGTTATGCATGCCGAATTCATGAAAACTTCATCCATCAACACCCATAAATTTTATATAAAAAAAATATATCTATCCATTTTCTTTATGGGGAATGGACGTTGTGGGGCCATATCCCCACCTATATCTAAGTAGTTCAAGTACATTATTACTACTATTGACTTCTTCTCTAAGTGTTATGAAGAAATACCCCTAGAATAAGTAAGGATAGAGAATGTCATAACATTGTAAAGTCACATATCATCATAAGGTTTAGAGTCACTTATATGATGTTGATGGAAAATGAAACCAAATTATATTCCATAGAGTTAAAGATATTGTTCCAGAAGTATAACTTAGAGTCTAATCACTCACTATGTTGTTATGTAGTATAAAATGGATAGATTGAGGTCTTTAATAAGAATTTAACAAATATACTCTAAAAGATGGTTAATAAGGATAACAATTCATTGTTGGACAAGATTCTATATGATTTATGGCCCTACTATACCACCACACAGACTACTATGCAAGAAATTCCTTTTTCATTGGTATAAAAGACTGAGAGAGTGTTACCCATAGAATTTTTCTTACCTTCACTCTGAATAGACATTTGAGGTCAACTCTCGGATGATGAGAAATCACAAGAGGGGCTGGATGAATTATAGATGCTCAATGAGAACATTTTGCATACATTTCATAGTCTCAAATTTCATCGTAATCAAATCACATGAGCTTTCAAAAAAAATCGCCTCCATTCATTCTTTCAACAAGAACCCTTATTGGATATGAAAACCCCAATAATACAAGGTGAGAAGACTCTGAATCTGTAACTCAAATGGGAAGCACATTATTTCATATATAAGTTATATGAAAAAAGATATTACTCACTGGGAAAAATATTTGGGGAGCATGTCACACCCCCACCAATGTGAGAATTCTTGACAAATACATTTCATACCTTCCATCAAGCATAGTATTTGTAGAAAGACATTAAACTACACAATGTTTCTCATCCTTATAACATGATGTTAAACTATACAAGGCGTATCCTAGAAGAAACATGTTAAACTGCATTAAATCTCTAGTCCTGACCACATGATGATTAATTGTATGAAATATGTCTGAGCCACAAGACATTAAACTGTACAACATCTGTCATCCTGACCACATTACGTTAAACTATGAAAAATTTTCCTCACTTCGTGAACTTAAAACTGCATGGGAAATTTTATCTATGTATGAAACTAAATTTTAAATGTTATAAGAGCTATGTGTGTCTTGATTCCTACCATAAAACGATACATAGTGACACCAAGAACTCTATTCTTAGGACCAACCACAAAATTCATATTCCATCACATCGAGTCACTGGCATCCTTACCACACGATGTTATACAACACGACAAATTTTCTTGTTGTATGACAATAAACTACATGGTTTTCTTTAAAAACATATTTCTTGATTATCATTATAATGAGATATATAGGGATTCCTGGATCTTATATCCTTTCACAGACAATTCATGGTAAAAAATTCCCCTATCAACCCTTTAACTACCTCCAGGTTGTGAGAAGAACCATTTCCATTCCTTATTTCTCACACCGGACATAGTTCACATGAGTCTATGAATTTTGGTACCCCTCCCCCCATGTGTGGCTGATGCAAGTTAGTTTTCAATAGGTTTATCATTGTTCTATATTTAATACCTTGAAATTGACATCATAATTCCTCGTTGCTTGATGTTAAACCGCATAGTTGATGTCCCGTGCATGACACAAAACTATGAATTACTATAGACCTCGCCCGAGAGGACCACTAATCATGGTGTTGGTATCCCACAACAAATTCCTTCTATAACTACATGTGGATTCATTCCTATCATCAAATGATACAAATTAAGGCACAAATTTCCAATATGAGGCCCCTAAAATTAAATTAATACAATAAATTCCCCCCACCATGCATATCAGTCAGAATTTTAGATAAATATTTCATCCTATAACTACACGTGGCTTAATTACTATCATCATAGGACACATAATGGCACCCAGATATTATGTATTTGGTCTAACCACATTATTTTCTTTTCACATTGGGGAGCCTATTTCCTTTTCATATGACATTAAACAAAATGGTTTATCAAGAACTATGTGTGTCTTAATTCCTATTATCATGGGATATGTAGTGACTACCAGGTCTCCAATATTGGGCCCAACTAAAATAATCAATGTGAACAATTCCCCCCTTTTATATATGGGTCAAACCTGAGTAGATTGTTTCCCATTCCAGAACTACATGTGGCTTGATTCATGTCCTCACAGGATACATAGTGATGCTCATAACTCTAATTATTGGGTCCAACCACAATAATACATAATATTCCCCCCATTCATGTGTATGGGTCAGACCTGTACATGGAAATTCTATACAAGAACTACATATGGATTAATTACTATCAGTATAGTATATGTAGAAATGCCCTGAAACTTGATCCCTATTTCGAACACAACATATGGGATGATAATAATGCACCCCTAAATACATATGGGACAGACCTATATAGTGAATTTTTTAGCCAAATGACATTAAACTGTGCGATAAGAAAAATATGTAACTCGGTTCAAATAGTTCCAAGTCATACAATCTCATTTCACATGTTCACATGTATAATCTATATACGGCATTATTATGCACATGATGGATCATTTCAATATGGGATTTGGTATATGGACACCCACTAATAAGACTATGAGTGGATGAAATATTCTCCTCACATCTAAATTCCCCCGACCAGTGAAAAGTATCCTCAGGGATATCTCACAAAAAATTACATTTCAACTATCACATTTCTACCACCTGAAGTTAAACTACAAAGAAAGGAAAATCTCCAGACCACATGATGTTAAACTGTACATAAGGTTTCTATGTTGAATGAAATTTAAACTACATGATTCATATATTCCCACTACATGATGTTAAAATGTGTAGAACATCACCCATTTTCATTGTTTATCAAATGAACATAAGAGCTTGACCCCAATCAACCAAATTATGGGGGTTATTGTCATATTATAAGCTTGTCATCCCATAGATCAGACTTCACGAATTAAGAACCTTGGTTTACCACAAACCTTTCATGGTTCATGGAAAGGAAAAGTTATCCCACTACATAACCATGATATCAATGCATAAGGGATCATAACTACCAACTAGAGACATCTAGTCCCTATATGAAGGGATTTCTGATTCTTGTGAGTCTGACATCACTGTGGCATAAATAATTACTTGAGGGTGTTCTGGGACATCCCAGACATGATTTTCTCATTTCACTACCCATGACATGAGAACCTCAACTCATGAACTTAGAAACTCAACTCATGATTTACAACATTTTCATCTCTCGCTCATAAAGATGTTGGAGTACTCCTGACCCTAGGTATCCTAATTAGGCTATGGTGTAACATTCCCCTCATATTAGGACCATTAGTGTCACTCCCTTAAAATTCCTCCACTTTTTTCAAAGTTGTACAACCCTAAACACTAGCTTTTCATGGTCCGAATTGATAGAACTTACTACTATCCAAAGAGACACAAATCTTGTTAGGCTGAAAACCCACAAAAGGAGGACTAAGAAAAATTCAAGTCTTCACTCACAAAACTCTTCATCTCTAGAGTTTAGGAAAAAAATTAAAAAGTAAATAAATGATGCATAAATCTCATAGGGCCTAATTTTTATCCCTAGTAGAAGATTATCCTTGTTCGATGGACCCCTATTCTAGGAAAAGGTTAGATTAATGTGTTTTCACAACTTATCACCATGATAATGTGTTCACTAGGCGAGGAATCAACTTTTAGGGTATTTAAACCCTTATTAGATATTAATATGTTTTTCTACAAATCATACATCATGATTTGAGCATCTCAGATCAACACAAAGCTTCCAAAACCCTTGAAAAAAATTACTCATCCTCAAGGGACTATTTTTTTAATTTAAATGTGTGTATATAGATCCTACATATGAGCCTATGGTAATAAAAAACATTATTACCTTGATTAAAGGGATTATTAATCCTTGAGTTCCCTTACATCACCATGGAATAACCTAGCACTTGAGTGTAATGACCCAAAATTTTATTAATGAAATTTACTTTCTTAAAATTATGCCACACATTATGAAGCACTATATAACATAGAGAAACCAATGAAAAAATTATTCTAATAAATGAGGAATGATATTTTATTAAGTAAAGAAACAAAAAATTCAAAATATTACAGCAGGAAAATAAGTAGAAAATAATATTACAATAACAGGAAAATTTGGATCTTTTCGATCTACTGGAATGACCACACTCTTGAAAAAAGATGAATAAATAAGACATAATGATAATAATAAAATAGTAATTTAAAATTTATAATTATATATAATCTTTGGAGAAATATAAGAGGATGAAGAATGGAATAGGAGGTATTTATAGGGGTTAGTAAACATTTATGACTGTTAGAAATGTAACAGTTGTAATAGAAAATTGATTGTTGAAATAGTAATGTGACAATTAGGAATTGTAATATGGCCATTAGAATCATAATCTGACCTATGAATGTACAAATAAAATTTTGGTATCTTATAATTGAGTGATATATTTCTTTCATAGAAATAGTAAATAAATGTTTCAAAAATGATAAATTAGGTGTTGGTATTTTTGTGAAATGTAAATGTTTTTTTTTCAATTTTATAATTAATATAATGATTGAAAAGAAAAATAATTATCATAAAATAGATTCATAAATCAATATTTTGATATGTTATTATTATAATATAATTTTATTATACCTTGATTATCAAAGTGTCATAAAATCAGTATAAAATTAAAATATGTATTTTTCAAATAAATGATGATTTTAATTAAATATAAATTTTTTCATATTTATAAAATTATTTTCATAAAATGAGTCCATTTTTAAATCTATAAATCAATAAATGGTTATTTTGAATTTCAATAATATTTCTAAAATAGTTGACTTTGTGGTGAATAGTGAAATATGGTAATTTACGATATTTAACATTATAAGTAAATAAATAATATTTTGAGTCATGGTTGAGTGATGGATAATGTAAGTGACAATTATATCAAAATAAAATGCTTCGGTTTCTGTATTTATTCATCGAAATTAATACTATTGATATTTTTGAGCCAAAATAATAAGTAGATGAATAAAATAATCAAAACCCCCCTCTCCTCCCTTTATAAATACCACCCCTCACTACCCTTCCTCATCATACCTCCTAAGCTATGTAGAATGTATAAATTCTTCCCAATTACCTTACAAAGCCTATTCTTCATGTATAAGAGATACCAATCATAAAAAATACAAAACCCAATTTCCTAAAGGAGGTTCTCAAGGAGATGATATTCAAGCGGTAAAATCCTAAACCTTTCTCTTTTAATTTTTTTTCTTAAACATCATCATTTACCCCAATATCTAAAGTGACATGATAACTTTAGTATCATAAAAAGCCTGAATATTATTGTTTTAATGTAATATCCATCAACAAATCAGGTATCTTCCACTTTTATCTTAAAAATGAAAATATCATTCATAATATGTCAGTTCACCGCCTTCATGGATGATGATTTTTTTATTCCCATTACCTCATTCAGGGATGGTTATAAAGCCATTATTATGGATAAATAAGATTATAATATTTAAATTATAACTAATTTCATGTTCTAGAAAAAATTTATGTACATAATATTAAAAAATAAAATAAAACAAATTCGTGATGATCAGAAAACCGCCTAAATAAACTAAATGTTTATCATTAACATCGATCAAATGAATCATCCTCACATTAGAAAAAAATGGCATATAAGAAAATTTAACATTATATAAGTATTATAATTCCACTTCATTCTAGTTATGGATTTTTTCTACCGATTTATAATAACTCCATTATTTATACTCAAGGGAACCAACCATAAAACCATAAAACAAATGCTACCAAAACAACTAAATTAACCATTATTACTCATCAAAATGTCCATAAATGAATATAATAAAATTATAATAAATCAAATATATGTTGAATAAGTTCTAAATTAAATTATTAATGAATTTAATTTTATTATCCAGGACATTAATTTCAAGTGTAGTACACATTCATCTATAAGGTAAGTGATCTCTCTCAACCTCTAAATTAAATTTGGGGGACGCTTTCTCTCTCTTTAGAGAAATTTATTTCTCAATTATTATTATATAATTATTATAAATTATATGTATATGTTCCAAATTTATGTATCCTGTAACAACCCGATATTTTATGATAAGTATTCTTTTTAATTTATTTGATGTCATGTGTTTTATGCTACAACAATATTATCTTGTGCTATACACAACACCATATTAGCTTGCAGTATACGCAAAACTATTATTAGATTGTGTTACACACAATTTCATGTTCGTTGGATAATAGTCATTCTATACAACATTGAGTGTATATATATATATATATATATTCAATGTATAAATGAAATATGGTTGGATTCTGTTATATGAAACAACAAAGGAGTCTTGCACGACACGCAACCCTAACTTGTCTTTCATTACACGCAATCACGACCTTCCTCGATAGCGTGTGTTGTACGCAGTACCGGGTTTTAGTAGACAACGGTATATTATTATAATATTATTATGAACTAGCCGTTATGAATAGTATTAACTAAATTTTGAATTTGATAACATTATTATTCATCTTACACATTTTCTAGAATATGGTATAAGAACAAAATAAATTTTTCGGGTAAAATAATTATTTTTCAAAAAATGCAGTTTTGCCGCCTTTTGATGGCGCAACCACTTTAAATCTAGTTTTTGACATGTTTATAAGTTCAATTAGACAAAATAAAATTCTTCTTTTGAATCATGATATAAAAATTTACATTGGATAAAGTTTTGATATTTTTTTCTGATAACTTTCATATTTTAATGAATAGTAAAAACACGCTATATTATAATTAAAAAACAACTTTTGTCATCGTAATAACTTATGTGGTTAAATTATAATATTTAATGGTTTTAAAGTATAAATAGAGTATATTTTTACCATTTAATATAATTTATTTCATTAGAATTGATTTTACATTGAATTCGTAGGTTAAATCAATTCAATCTTTTGCAATGTTTTAATCAAAAACCTTTTTTCATTCGATAATGGGATTAATTTTAATTTAATTTCTGCAACTTATGTGTATTTAATTTGAAAAAATGGATTCCATATTTGGAATAAGTGGGTCCAAATTATGTTAATAGGCTACTTTTTGTTGGGAATTATGAATAGTAACTACGGTAAATTTTATTTACCGTAGTTAAAGGTAAATCGGGTAATTAAGGGTAAATATAAGATTATAAAATTACCCTAACACATGCAAAAATTCTATTGCATGGATAAAATTATAACCATATCACCTAACGGTCAGATTAGATTAATTTTATGGACTTTTGACCATGAAAATAATTTAATTATTATTAAAACCAAAGAAAGTGACAACATGTCACTCTCTTAAATCTTATAAGTATAATAATTTTAATTTAGTGATAAACATCATAAAACTTAGAAAATGAAAAGTCTCCAGAAATATAATAAAATTATCTAAATCATGATAATTTATTTAGATTTTTTAGGGATAAAATAATTGTCATTAATGGTGATACATTAATGATGCAGAAATTATTTATTAAGTGAAAAATCAGTAATATAGTTTTTATTGAAATAATAATACCCATTAAAAGGCCCAAAAATCTGACCAAAACTTATTGGTAGTGTATATATACACCTTAACCATCCAATGACCTAATATATAACCGTTTGGAGTCTTATAAAATTTATTCTGACACTTATATTATTTTATTATAAATGATTCCAAAGATGTCACCTTCATAATTTAATAAATATAACAATTTAAATATTGTTATTTTAAGATGATAAATTAGAGTAAAAGTATTATTGTGAAATTTAATAGAATTATCTTCATCAGAGGATTTTATTTTTAATTTTTATGCAACAAATAAGTATATTAAATAATTATAGAAAAATGTTGTAGTAATTATTTTATTAAGTGAGAAACCAAATAAATGTTTTTTAAAAATAATAAAATAAATATTATATGAACTATTTAATGTTCACCACTAATTTTCTAGATAAATATGACCTTTTATGAATCTATTGAAGCTTTTATTTCGAACATATATTCTGTATATATTTTATTTAAATTCAAATAAATGAATAGTGTCAAAATAGACACTATTGTTATTTTATAAAAATATCATATTATAAAATTGTTTAAAACTCACAAAAATATATAAAAATTAAAAATTTAAATTTATATGGTCTAAAATCTTATAAAGTATCCAATTATGGAAAATTCATGACAAATATGTAATTATTTGTTATAATTTAAAATTTAGAATGTTATTACCACAAATAAAATTAAATTGATTAAGTAAGGATAAATCAAGTTGATAATGTTTAAAATAATTTCCTAACTTGTCTAAATTTTATTGGTTGATGATATTACAACCCTATCACATATAATATTCGAATATGAGTCGTTTTTTGAGGTTTTTAAGTGGGGTTAGATTCATTATACATTAATATTTTTAAGATTTCCAAAGGTTCCCCTCCCCTCCCTTATAAAAGGGAACCTCCTCCCTCTCTTTCTCACACCAATTTGAGCCTTCATGATCGGCCAAACCCTGCCCAATTCTCTTCTCCACTTCCCTAGAAACATCCTAGAGGTCCTGGTCTTTTTCAAAGACCAATTTTAGTGCCCTAATAGGAGTTCTCAAAGAGGCGCTTCAAAGAAGAGGGAATGTTCGTTACCGATTCTTTCAACTTTATTTCTTCTTCCACTTCTTCTTCTTTAGTTGTTTCATTATGAAGTAATAACATCAGTATCACTCATATAGGGATATGTTGTTATAAGTATGAAACAACCCTATTTCACCATTTATCCATCCTACGGAAAACGAAATCACCGCGCGTGCGTACGTACGGAATACCGTCTACACACCGTGGTGTAATCTATTTTCCACCACCACCTTACTTGGATGGGTATAATGGTGTAAATAATGACTATATATGATTATTTTAAAGTGATATTTATTCTTAAATATTATACATACACTTCAATACAATTCCACGATCATGGGAATGATATCATCGCTCGTGGGTACGTACGGACTACCGTCTCCACGACGCGATGAGATTCATTCTCAATGATTAACCATTCATGAATGATTATAAAGTATATATAATAAGTAATAATGAAATATATGAAATAATAATGATACTGGATTTATTTATATATATAAGTATGTCATCTACTTAATTCCATTCAATTCAATAAGGAAACAAAAACAGCGTTCATGCGTACGTACGACCTACCGTCTCCATGAACGGTGTATTTATTTCCATTTATTGATCTATTATATATATGTATATTCTGAATATATATTATATATAAATCATGTTTTACATTATGAATGTAATTAACCATGATCTAATTAATCATATGAATAATTAAAGTTAAAACACGAACGACAAATGAAACGATTTTACCCAAAACGCTACTTTAACATTAATTTACAAAAGAATTGATGATATAAAGTCATAAGTGAACCATATATGATATCATAACAATGAATATGATTCGGTAATAAGTCAATGACATTATTTAAATCATTATACCGGAGGTTCGGATCCATACAAAGCATATCGAACCTAAGGTAAGGGATAATTATTCCAATCTCATTCTTATCCGAGATTGTTTACTCGTAAGTATTTACTGGGGGTTATATTTATTATCCATGTACATATGCTCTCAAAATTTTTTCATAAAATGTTTACATTACTTCCATGTATGTTTAAGATATTTTTACCCTTTTCTTACTTTTACCACATCGTATGGAAGGAATCATTCTTTTGTTTACCATACGAGGTACTTTTTGACTTTTCCGACAAAAGTACGAGAAAATTGTTATTTTTTTAATTATACAACGTGAACAGATTTTTACGATTTCATAATGCCTCATTTTCATGAAGATTACTCTACAAGATTTTATGATTATTTTCAACAAAATCCTTTCCTTTTAAAATTAAATGGCATTTTGTGAAAATAAAATGATTTTGAAGAAGAAAGGATATTTTCCTCAAGAATTAATTTCAAGTGTATGTTTCAAGTATAATGTCTCTATGATTTACATGATTTCACTTTTCTTATGATGACTTATCCATTTGTTTTATATGGATTATGTGATGATGATATAATGTTTATGAAACCCATTTTATTCTTTGGGTTATGATGAATGTTTTAAGTTTATGTTGTGGAACAAGTAAGAATGATTTCATTATGAGATGGGTGGGACCTATATCTCCCTCTAATGCATTGGGTAAAGATTTATATCTCATGAGATAGACATGGCTGTAATGTTAAGTTAATTCGGTTCAGTGTTACAGGACTGAAACGAGGAGTGAACTCGATTCAGAAAGGGACCTTGTCCACTAAGATGGTCATGGCAGTAATGCCTTGGCTACTATAGAAATCATTACATGTGCTTAATGGATGCCACAATTACATGCTTTATTCCTATGCTATTTTATCATGATTGATGATCCATTATGATCTATGCCTTACGTACTGCCATGTTTTATTTCATTGTTCAAGATTTTGATGTTTAAATATTATGTTCATGTTTTTAAGTTCAAATGTATATGGTTTGTTTTATTTTATCCATGCTTACCCTTACTGAGCATTTGAGCTCACTCTTTTTATGTTTTCTTTTCACCCAAGATTAAAAGAAAGGTTTTAGGTAAGGAAACGAAAAGGGTAGGATCATTATGGGAGTTGTTGAAGACCTTTCAACATGATTAGAAGTTTATATTCCAAGTTTCCAAAGACACTAAACTAGTACGGTCCTTGTGTGTCTATTTTTCTTATGTATTAGATATTCCGCAAAAGTAATGTAATGTCCATGAACTTCAAGATTTGGGTCTCTACATATCCAAATCAATTCATCCTTCTTTTATGTGTAAATTCATATATTATTAGGTTTCCTTCAAAATTCCTCCCAGTAAGAAGGCCCAATTAAAGGGAAATTCCCAATTTTTTACCCATTTTAAATTAAACTCTATAATCTATTTTAAGACACCAATATTTCTCTAAACTCACTATTTTTTTAGTAAAAAATATTTTAGTTTATTTCTGGTTTTATATAAAAAATATGTCTTTCCCCTCTTTAAAAAATCTATTATCTTTTCCATTAAACCACACAAAGGTGGCTCATTTCCAAATTTTCTTAAATAGTATTTTACATGTTTTTAAATTATTTGGGCATAATATATCATAATATATGGCTATTTTTTATTATGAATTTCCAAGTATGATTTAAACCCTTTCTTTCGTGGATACCATTCTGATTTTCCCTTTGGTTTTGCCATATCACATGATTATGATACCAATTTCTTTCCGTGGGTAACCCTTGTATTTATTCCTTATATATTATTCTTTATATAGGAACTATATGCATTAATGTTTTATGATGGGTGCACCCAGATAATGCTCTAATGCATTGGGTAATGTTTAGTCTCATGAGACTTCATGTGTGGGATTAGGTAGTAAACCTAATCCATTATGGGATATTTTCCACCATGTGATATAGTCTTGGTAGTTAGTCTCAAATCATGTATTTGTCATGTTATTTGTTGATACCACATTTCTATGTTTCCATGATCACATGATCCCATGTTCTATATGTTATTATTTAATATTTTTATTCATGTCCCGTCCTTTTTATTTCATCATGTTGTGACTTATATCCCATGTGTTATGAATTATTACTATGTTTATTCCCTTACTGGGATTTTTATATAATTCCTTTTTTCTATGTATTCATCGAGATATCCTATGTAGATGTCGGATATCAAATTCAGTTAGGATATCATTATGGGATATTAATATAAATATTTTTTATTTTATTTCCATTTTTTTCAATTTTTTAAACCTAGTCTTAAAAATACACTAGACTTTATGATCCTAGGTTCTTATTTGATGGTAAATTAGGATTAAAATAATGTAATAATATGTGAAAATGTCTAGGTTTGTATTAGATTTAATCAAATCATAGTCTAGATATTTTGGGGGATTAGGACTATAAAAATTTAGTATGAACACTAAGGATAATTATATCACCATGGATGACCTATATTAAAACATAGGTAATAAGAAGTTAGGATATCAAAATAATTTAGTAGTTTATCCTTTTATGTTCATAGTTTTATTTTTATATTCATTAGTTAAGAATTATCCTCTACCCCTAATTTTATTTTTATTTTTCTAGATAATTGATGGAAATATGAGAACCCATTCCAACAACTAATGTCATAGGAAATGTGATCATTTTCATAATTAGAATCCCAAAAATATGGTAATGGGATATCTTAACTTTATGAAAGTACTGGATCAACTTTCTCAAGTTATGAATAATAACATGAATTATGTAGAACTCCCTCCTTCTCCTAAGAAAGATCAAGTTGTGGTCGAATCCTTTATATTACAATGGCCTCTTATATGTAGTGGATCATATGTTCCCCTCATTGTGGAATAATGTATTTACTCCATTGTGAAGATATTATTTTTCCTTCAATGCTAGAAATAATATAAAGTCTTACTAGCAGTCTATTTTTTTTATGGGAAAGTTGTTCAGTGGTGGACACTAATCAAAAACACACTATCTAAGGAGGAAATTGATTCTATCAGGGTGTATGAGGAAAACTTCATTAGGCTTTCACATTACACCTTATTCATTGTCATGAAAACCAAAATAAAGGTGGATCTCTTATTTAGTGTATTAATGAAGTGTCTATGAAAATCCTTATTGATTCGAGAATTTGAAATATATGAGGAAATTTTCAATTTTTTTCCTAAGTTAAAAATGGTGATTGGAGACTCTCAATGGTCTCACGGGATCAAAGATAAAATGAGAAAAAATGAGTTTAATATAATAGGATCAATAGATAAATCCCATGATTATAATACCCAACATCCCACGTATCGAAAGTGGAGGAAGAAGAATCCTAGGAACTATATAAAGGGAACCAAGAGATGCTTCAAATGTAGAAGAGAGGGAAATCATGCTACTTATTTTCAAAGGGATATGAGAAATCCATAAAATTAATAAAAAGAAAGGAAGCTTCAAATAAACATGAAACTTGTATTATGGTGTTTCATCTTCATGAAACATTGGAATAATGTGATCCAAGTCCCTAATCTAAGGGTTGTGGGAGAAAATCAACAACAAAAACTTCTAAGAATTTAAGGAAGGGAATATCCTATCATTACTACTGAGGTGAAGCCTAAAAATGATGTAGTGATAGGTACGTTGGTTATTCATTCAAGAATAGTGAACATGATATTTTATTCTGGTTTTACACATTCTTACATATCCTCCATGTTTTGTAGAACAATTCAAACACTACCTAAAAATATGAAGTTTGATTTTTCTGTGAGAACAGTGAATGGGGAAATTATTTCATCTAATGTATATGACTCCTCCCTAGTAAATGTTGTTGGAGTGAACCTCCTAGCATACTTTCTCTGACCTCCTTGAGTGTAGATTGATTCTATGTTGGTCATGGATTTGATATCATTATATAAATCTAATATCAACTATCAAGAATTAGGGATCACTCTTCACATCCTAAGGTATCCTCTAATTATATAAAAGTGTAAGGAGGAGGAAGAATCTACATCAGAATAATCATATCAACTATGGATATTATTTCTATATAAGAAAGCGTATCAAGCTAAAATGATTAACACATATTACAGGATCATGCTCAAAACATGCCCATTGTGAGGGACTACACTGATGTGTCTCCCAAAGAATTCTTTGGTCTTCCTCTGGATTGAGAGATTGAGTTCTCAATAAAACTTATACCAAGATATTTTCCTATATCAAATACCCCATATAGAATGGTCGTCATTGAGTTAAAAGAACTGAAGATGTAGTTATAAGATAATCTGTACAAGGTCATTGTACACTGGTGTTCTTCATTGTGGGGTACTACAGTCCACTTCATCATGAAGAAGTATTGATCAATGCACCTCTACATTGATTTTCATGAGCATAAAAAATCATGATAAAGACCAAGTATCCCCTACCATGGATAAATGACTTGTTTGATCAAATATGTGGAACCATGTATCTCTCTTAGGTGTAACTTCGGTTAGGATATCACTAATTCAAGGTGAAGAAGGAAGATATTCCCAATACTACCTTTTGAATGACGTATGGACACTATGGGTTCATAGTGATGCCCTTCAGACCAACTAATGGTACAAAAAATATTCATGTAAATAATGAATAGTGCCTTTAGAGGTTACTGTGACATGTTTTTGGTAGTCTTTATAGAATATATTATGATATAATCTAAGAGAAATGAGGGGCATGATATGAATTTGAATACTGTGTGAAAGACATTGTGAAGGGAGAAACTATATGCAATGTATAGTAACTCTGAGTTCTGAATGGAGGAATTATCATTCTTAGGGAATGTTATCACCAGAAAAGAGATATATGTAGACCCTTATGAAACAAAAAAAATTGAGTAGTCTTCCAAAACAACATATGTAATGGAGATCCATGTTTTCCTTGGTCTAGTAGGGTATTACGAATGATTTTTGAATAAATTATCACAATTCTAAAACCCACTAACCAAACTAAAATAAAATGGGATAAAGTCTTTTTGTACCAATGAATGTGAATACTACTTTAAATAATTTAAAAGGAGGATTTTCATTAGACTAGTCCTTACAATACCAACATGCAGGTAACTCTTTGTGGTATACAGTAATGATTAAATCAATGGATTATGTTTTTTACTAATGCAAGAAAAGATAAATTGATAGCATATACCTCAATGTAGTTGAAATTTCATGAGAAAAAATATCACAAACATGATATATTGTTGGAAGCTATTATATTCGAGTTTAAAATATAGAGTAATTATATATATAGGTAGAATTATGAGATTTATACTGAACATAATATCCTTAAATATATATTCACACAGAAGGAGCTTAATATGAGCTGAAGAAGATAATTAGAGATCATTGAGGATTATGACTTCTCAATCCACTACCATTTTGGTAAAGAAAATAAAGGAAAATATTATCTAATAAGAAAAGGATCATGTAACTTTATCAATAATGAAAATTGAAAAAGGATTCAATCTTATTAGACATTCAAAGTATGTAAATGGTAATTACAAAGGATGTTACATCATCTTTCCTTTAACAAATTGTTTATCAATCATCCCTTGTAGAGAAAATAAAAGATTATCAAATAAATAATGTAGAAATTCAGAAGAATGTAGAAGCTATTAGAAATGTGAAATTGTCGGATTTTAAAATCAATGATGATGGAGTCTTAATATTTAGGTCATGATTATGTGTACCATCCAATCTGGAGATAAAGAAAGAGCTTTTAAATGATGCACATAGCTCAACCTTCTCTATTAACCTAGGGAGAACAAATATGTAACAATATATCCAAGAGTACTATTAGTGGGATAATATGAAGAAGGATATCAATGAATATACATCATATTTATTGGTATGATAGAAATTGAAGGATGAAAAATGATAGTCTAAGGTTATAATGCAATAATTCCCATACTAATATTGAAATGGGAAAATATCACTATGGAATTTTTTAAAAAACCTTCAAAGACATCCATTTGAAATAATAATATATGGTTTTTTGTAGATCTTATCACAAATATATATCAATTTATCCCAATTTTAAA
Source organism: Viscum album (assembly GCA_963277665.1). Classification (NCBI taxonomy): domain Eukaryota; kingdom Viridiplantae; phylum Streptophyta; class Magnoliopsida; order Santalales; family Viscaceae; genus Viscum; species Viscum album. The sequence goes on along the minus strand of OY728150.1, from coordinate 617,558,053 downwards.
GGACTTATCACTTGATAAACTCTCCAGGATATACATTGGTGAAGTGGTGAGGCTGTATGGAGTACCATTATCGATTTTATCTGTTTGAGATCGGAGATTTAACTCCGCATTCTTGAAAAGTATAAAACATAATATAAACATTGAGTTGAACATAAGGATGGATTATCAACCCCAGAATGATGGCCAATTTGAGAAGAATATTCAGATAATGGAATAAAATTGAGAGCATGTACTATAGACATCAATGGAGAATTTGACCAACATCTACCTCTGGTCGAGGTCTCATATAATAACAGTTTCCACTAAAGAATACATATAGCTCCATATGATTCCATTTAGGGGGGGAAATATCGAACACCTACATGCTGGGATGAATTTAGTGAATATAAGATGCAGGGACCTAAAAAGGTTGATGAAATGGTAGAAAATGTGAAAAATAATTTGTAGCACAACAAGGATGCGAAAAGTCGACAGAAGAGCTATGCAGATAATTATGAGTAGTAATTATATTTTGAGGTTGTAGAAATGATATAATTCACCATATCTTCATGGAAGAGACACGTGAGATTTTTTAAAAATGGAAAGCTAAGTCCTTTGTACATCGGCCCCTTCGAGATTCTTGATCATGTCAGAATTGTTTTCTATCGACTAGCACTCCCACTAACCATGTATCATGTACATGATGTATTACACATATCCATATTGATGATGTACATGAAAAATCCCTTAAATGTACTAAATTTATAGGTGGTATATTTGTAAGGTGATATCACGTATGAGGATAAACTAGATAAGATCTTGGACCATAGATAAAAATTTCAATGTAACAAGAATACTCACCTGGTCAAAGTACAATGGAGGAACCATAAATATGAATATGCTACATGGGAATGGGGGGAAGCAATGAAGGTGAATTAACTTCAAATATTTTCACCTTAGTATGTAGAATGAAATTTTTAAATTGAAATTTCATAAGGGGGAAGAATGTGATGACAAATAATTTTATTAATAAAATTTCCCTTCATATAATTATCTCATGTAACATAAACCACATACGTCACATATAGAACCCAATGACCATTAATTAATAATGGAAATTTAGTCATCAAAAATCCAATAAAATTTAGAAATATTACAGTAGGATAGTAAATATAAAATAAGATAATAAGAATATAAAAATTTGGATTTTCCCAATCCACTAAAATGACCACACTCATTAACAAAGGTGTAGAAATAAAACATAAAGTTAATAATGAAATAATAATTTAAAAGATTAAAAAATATATAGTTTTTTAGAGAAAATATAAGTGAATGATGATTGGAATAAGATGTATTTATAGGATGTAGTAAACCCTTATGACTATTAGAAATCTGACTCTTTGAATTGTAATGTGACTTTTGGGAATAATAATCAAACCACTAGAATAGTAACATCACTTATGAAAGTACAAATAAAATTTAAGAATCTTATGATTGAAAATATGATATATTTATATCATGGGATAAGTAATTAAATGTTTTAAAAACGATAAATTAAGTGTTGGTATTTTTGTAAAATTTAAATGTTTATTTACATTTTTATAATTAATATAATTATTTATAAGAAAATTTATTTTCATAAAATATATTTATAAATTAATATTTTTTCGTAATTTAGTTATTATATAATATTTTTATACCTTAATTAATTTTTCAAAGTGTCATTAAATTAGTTATAATATTAAAATTGGAATTTTTGAATAAATGATTATTTTAATTAAAAATTACATTTATGATAATTATAAAATTATTTTCATTAAATGTAATCTATTTTTGAAATATAAAAGTTAAAAAATGGTTATGAAGAATTTTTGGAATTTTTCTTAAATAGTTTAATTTTTGGTAAATTGGGAAATGTGTAATTTACTATATTTAACATTATATGTAAATAACTAAATTTTTTGTCATGGTTGAGTCATGGATGATGTATTCCCCCAATTATATTAAACTTACAATATCTAGTTACTATATTTAGTAATGTTAATCAACTCTATTGATAGTCCTAATCCCAAATAATAAACAAATGAATAAAATAATCAAAAACACCCCTCTACTCCCATTATAAATACCACTCCTCACAACCCTTTCTCCTCACACCTCATAAAGATTTTAATTTATCTAAATTATTTCTAATTCTCTTCCTAAGACTCTTTACCATGTCCACGATTTTATGGTTTCAACAAAATAAAAAACTCAAGTGCCTTAAGGATGTTCTCAATGAGGCGATATTCAATATCTAAAATCCTCCACCTTTCAATTTTAAATTATTTATTTCTTCAACCTCATCATTTCCCACACTATCCAAGTTGACATGATAACTCCAATATCATTAATATACTATAATTTTAATCTTTTAATGGAATATCCATCATAAAATCACTTTTCTTCCACTTTTATCTTAAAAATGACAATAGCATCTGTAATATATCAGTTCACTGACTTCGTGGGGGATGATTTTTCATTTCTTCATTACCTCCATCAAGGATCGTTATAAAACCATTTTTATAGTTAAATAATATTTTAATATGTAAATTATAATAGGTTTCATGTTTTGGAACTAATATATATATAATATTAAATAATAAAACAAAACTAGTTCATGATGATCAAAAAATAGACAAAATAAACAAAATGTTTATTATTAACATTTTATAAAATGAGTCATCCTCATAAAATAAAAAAAATGATATATGGGACCATTTAAAATTATGAAATTTTATTCATACCATATCATTCGACTTCTGAATTTTTTCTTCCATTTGATAAGAACTCCCATAATTATACTCATGGGAACTGACCATAAAACCATGAAATGAATGCTCCTGGAATAATGAAATTAAAAATTATAATCCATTGAAATAACTATAAATAATATTAATAAAATTATAAAAAATAAAATTTGTGTTTATGTGTTTCCGAATTAAATTATTAATGAATCTTATTATATTACCCAATACATTAAGTGCAAGTGAAAAAACACATTCGGGCATAAGGTAAGGGATCTCGCTGAACCTCTAAATTACCTTTGGGTCACGTTTTCTATCTCTTTACACCAATTTATTTCATCATTATTATTATATATTTCATCTAAATTCTTTTTATATGTTCCAAAATTATGTATCTTGATAAATTCCTCATTCTTTTATGGGAAAATACATATTTTATAATGCCCCCTTTACAATTTGTCCCAATAAGCAAGCCTGATTAAAGGGAAATTCCCAAATTCTTACCATTTTTCAAGTACAATCCATATTTTGTTTTAATCCACCAATATTCATATAAAATAAATATTTTTCTTATGAAAAACTATTTTAGTTCAATTTTTGTTTTATATAAAAAATATATGCATTTTTCCTCTTTAAAGACTCTAATCTTTTCCCTTAAAACCGAACTAAAGTGGCACATTTACCGAGTTTCTTAAACATTATTTTTAAATATTTTAACTTCATTTGGACATAATTTATCAAGATTTATTCATATTATACATCGTAAATGTCCAGTTATTAATTAAATACATTCTTTAATGGACACCATTATGATATTCACTTTGGTTATACCGTATGACAAGATTATAATACGGATTTCATTCCCGGGGTAACTGTTATTTTTATTCTTTATTCTTGATTTCTTTATATGGTACACATTTTCATGAACATGTTATAATGGGTGCACCTAGATATTTATCTAATGAATTGGGTAATTTTCTGTATCATGATACATCATATATGGTATTAGGGGGTAAACGTAATCTTTTAGGGTACATTGGACAACATGGTGTATAGTATTGGAAATTAACCTCAACTAATGTTTATGTTATGTTATATGTTTATCACATGTTCCTAAGTTTACATGATCACATGATCTCATGTTCTATATATTATACTTCTAAATTTTTATTCATGTGCCATGCCTTTCTATGTCATAATGTTATACCTTCTAACCCATGTTCTTTGTTTTATTATTATCACTATTCCCTTATTGAGATTTATAGATTGTCCATTATGTTTATGTATTCCCCAGAATATCCTATGTAGATGTAGGAGATCAAAGGAAGTTAGTGTCCCATTATATGGGTATAATATAAGGATGTTTTATTCTATTTCTATGTTTTCAATTTTATGTATATATTCTTCCAAAGACACTAGACTTTATAATCCATGGTTTTTATTTTATAGTTAATTATGCTTAAAATCATGTAATAATATGTGAAAATATTAGGGTTGATATAATGACTGTGTTTAATTCAATTCCTATTGAGATTTTCCCATATCATCCTCATGACCCAAGCACTTTGGACCATTATTTACAATTCTGGTAACCAGACTATCCACTATGATTCAATATCATCATTGTTATATCACCATGTGTTGTACCCTTTCTCGAAGTAGTAATGTGATAATCCATCACTAAACACTTTTATTACCCACACCTCGTGACTCAAAATCACATGGCGTAGGGCCCTATCTTCATAATTAAATAGATAATCAACCCTAGGGTGCAGAACCCTTCCTGGATAGCTTTCTCTACATATGAAACTTCATTTATTGAATATTAAAGTATTTATAAATCAATAATGGCCCTCAAAAAAAGAGTGGGTGAACCTATATTTGACCATAAAATCAACACACAAGGTAATTTACCTACCATCCATAGGTGTTTACACCTTGTAATAATGGGAATCTAATCATTGGGATCCCTGGTAACACTATGGTGGAACCTGACACCTCAGGGTGTTATGGGTCATCCCCGACATGTCGTCCCCATTCTATATTCCTCAACCCAAAATTTCGTTTATAAATTATATCACCCACATTCAACAATACAGGTGTACCTATATTCCCTTGTATTTTTCCCTTAACCAATATTACCCCTATAAAAATTTTTATGACCCTTAAAAATGTGTAGATACACCTCTAATGAAAATGATACCAACGCATACAGATTATGATCTTTCAATCAGAGGCATCTCCTCCTCGAAAGAAAGGAACTTCAATACTTATGAGCCCTAGTAATGCCATGGATGAACTAAACATCTCATTGTTTCTTGTGTTATCCCTGGCATGTCGGACCTCTATTTTACATTCATCAATCAAGTCCTGGAGGTATTACATTTAATTGTACATTGTTTTAATTTCTTGAAGAACGATTTCAAAACTGCATAATACATCTATTTCCTTACCGCATTATGTTAAAATTCAAGGAATATTTCATTACCATAAGACATTAAACTACATAGATAATGATGCATAGAAAATGGTATATTACCAAATAAAGAAGCTCTGATCTAAAAGACCCTTAACTACAGCGATAGAAGGTCTGATCTAAAATACCCAAAACTACAACAATATAATGTCTGAGATAAACGACCCAAAAAATAAAACCATATAAGGTATGGTCTAAAATACCCTAAACTACAACAATTTAAGGCCTTAACTGAAACACCCTAAATTATAGTGCATCAACAATTGAGTTTGAAAGACCTAAAAAAGAACAAAACCAACCAGGATAAAAACCCTATAAAGGAATCCTAGGAAAAAGGAATGTCCATTAAAAATAAGTAATCCCCTATTTGAAACTTATTAAAAAATCTGAGAAATATAAATAAAAAATTATAAATCCAATAATGACCACTATACAGACTTTGAAAAAATAAATCTATGATCGTCAAGTTAATTTACTATAGAAAAAGAGAGATAACTCTCCCTCTAAGGCATATATTCTTCCCAAATCATCCTCTCGTGAATCATATAATCTCAAGATAACTAGATCAGATATATAAATAAATAATCTCATGTTCATGGGTATTCATGAGAATTTCTTGAGAATAATCTTTTATGAATTAAAAATTAAAATTAGAAAATTATGTTCTATTTGATATTATATGAATGATGGGTATCATGGGTGATTTGTGAAACATCAGATCAGTAAAACGTCATGCACATCATGAATGAAGAAATTTTGGACAAAAACATATAAAAGTTTTACATATCTATTCATTGATATCACACAGAAGGAGGGAACTCCACATTTTGGAACCCCTCTCAATATTTGATCAAAAAAATACATATCAACAATAAAAATACAATAAGATTCGATTAGATGAGCTAGTCCAGTCAGCAAGAGTCTGGTGAGAAGTTTCAATTAAAAGTTGATGTGTCACTTGCTCCACTTCTTCTTATATTTCCCCATTACGAAGGGTCTTAATCAAATTTGGTATCTCTTAAGCTCTTTTAAGAGTGGTTGTTAGTGAGGATAATGATTTCAAAATGTCAGATTTAGACAAGGTTAAGATATCCTCATATATCCATATATGTGTGGTCAAGACAACCATTTGGTCTTGTCACTCAGATATAATCGAATGGATCTATTTTAACACCTCTAAAGCTTCCTTCATCAATTTGGTTGAGGGAGACACATAATAAAGGTTGTGAGAGCATTTATCCCTAGTGGATAATTATTTTTGTGTCGTAATGATTTGTCGCATGACTTCATATTATTATTGACGTTCAAAACTGCTCACTCGAAAAATCATGAAATAGTTGATGAAGACATTCCTCTCGGTCATATAACATTCCCATAGGAGTCTTAATAATCAGACCATGAATTTCCTTCCAGACTAGCCTACATTGTCTTTGAGTCTATGTATCCTCTAGAGTTGGTTTAATAGAAATATAAATAGAAGGTTGAACTAATGAGTAAGAAAGAAAGGATGAAAACTCATATACTTATCCCTTAGAAGATGGATCATCTATTTCCCATCATAAAGGACTAGAAAGAAAGGATGAAAACTCATATACTTATCCCTCAGAATATGGATCATCTATTTCCCATAGTAAAGGACTGCCTTCCTCAAAAACTTCTCCCACACTAATGGGATGATCATTTCCCGGATGAGAATGCTTCCTCGAAGGATCCTCAAAATCTTAAAGTAGCTCCACAATTTCTACCAATAGGGGGTTAGTGATGAAAATGGTTTTTCGATGACCAATCTATTTAGCACACCAATTGTATGGGATTCTACCGAAGACCATGCATAATCCTAATCTAAGAAGGCATGGGCACCAACAAGAGGAAGAATAATCTCTTCATTAGTTTCCTAACAAACCAATGTTAGCCAAAACTATTGGATGATACCAGGATATTGCTCTCCCCACAGACCATCCAAAGATAAAAGGGAACCCTTTGAATGCAGATGAACTGGTGGTCAAACCGGTACTATGTATATGGATAAAAAACGACCAGCTCAACCATCTTGTACACAAGAATCACATCCCAAGGAGATATCTTGTATGACCCTTTCATCAATAGTGATTCCACCATTATCAAAAACTATCCTCATCGGTATTAGATATAGAGTTTAGTTGATGTTATCAGATCATCTCAGCATATTAGAAATCTCATCAGGGACTGACAACATGGCATCAACCCTGGATATATCCTGCAATCTTGGGAAAACAACGTATCAGGGATCTTAGTGATGTTGAGGTATTTATATCAGTTGAAATGATCCCATGTCTAGATAAATAATAGTTGGAAAGGACCAATGATCCTATAAGTTATTTTTCCCTTTTGAATTTCACCCAATATTTGATAAAGGCATAAATGAGTTAGTACCGCCAGATTGAGTTGTCTCCCCTCTTGAAGTCATACTTCCATCACCAGCATGATGACCCGGATTCCTAAGCATGTTTCCCCCACTAGGAAAATCCAACTATTAAAGAACATAATAATGAAACCTACTAGCCTACTGCTCAAGGATATAACTAGCCTCACTGGTTTACCCCATGTTCCATGAACTTCAGTTGCAAATATGGGCCAAAATGAACTGGTGTTGTCACAAACCTACCAGGAAGGGTGCCTGTGACGGTGTATAGCAGTCAGTCGAGCTCTAATGTAATAAAGGAAAATGTTGATCAAATATTAATAGAGATGAGAAATTTCATAGTAATATCCATTCTAAACATCTATTTCATGATGTTGAGCATGTCCTTTTCCAAAATAAACGTTTGTGCAGGGTAAACCTAGATGTCCGTAGTATGAAGTAATTCATTTTACGTTTCCCCAAGGGGGATATACTTCCCAGTCAATATATTTCCTAGGGGATGATACCTACTTCATCATGGGATAGATAGAATGAATTGGTACCAGGAAAAAATGGCTAACCAATTCTTGGATAATACCAGAATGATGATAAATGATGAATTGTGAGACCCGTTCTACTTTATAAATATGGATAATGTGAAGCTGGTCAGAAAAATCTAAGCAGCTCTCCATAACCCAAAATGTTTAGGCCCATTCATAGGAAAAGTTTTCACTATCATAAAAGTCCCTTTTAGAGCTCCATCCATGGCCTTTCCTGATCAAAGAAGAGACAAATATACTCGAGTAACTTTGAGAGATGCGATGGTGGGTGAAATCATAGCCATATGGACCTAGATGGGAGTTTTCCAACATATACGACAACCCTTATGACTCTTCTATGACTAGTTATCCATCCTTATAAACTATAATCTGAATGATGTAAAGAATAGTTGACACCCATCAACATGGAAAAGTATAAACTGGAGAAGGGAAGGCAATTTTGTCTAGCAAACCAAATTTATTCAGGGGAATTTGTTGTGATAAAGGATAGTTTTGGGGTTTGGATGGGAACATCCTTTTTAAAACACCATTATCATAGAGTAAAATATATTTAGGATAATAGTTATGGTTTCTGTCAATAATGACCCCCTAGTTAGCATTGTGATAAGAAATATGACGAGATCCCGAAGACATATGCACAAAATCAAGAAGCATATTTTAGACAAGTTAAGAGATCATCGAAATAAATGAATAAATCTATAAGCCTTGTACACATCTCATGAATCATATGTGGATTCAAAATCACAAAAGGGACTCATGAATGACCTGGACCATGAAGTTATCCCAAACCACATAACCAAAAGAACATATCATGATCATACTTTCCTTCATAAGACTCATGATTTTGTGACCTTGTTATGCTCATGAGATCTGTATAATATTTGAGGTGGTCATGTGACCAAGCTAGAAAATCCTATAAAACACTCAATATGGTAATTATGATAATGGAGTATGGAAAATTATCAAGAAATTACTAAATATTGATTCATGGTTGATTAAAAAAAACCTAAGTAAAAAACACCTTGTGAAGAAGTTCTCACAAAATTATCTTGTGGGTGGGACATGTGATTAGTTCTCATGGGAATATCTTGAAAATGGTTCACATGATGAAGATGGTACATAATTGATCTTAGAGTTAGGGTGTATGGTGAATAAGCCTCCCATAAATATCCTATTTATAAGGTCTTTTTTGGAATACCAAAGGTTTCCCAGAAGACTAAATATCGCCATAGACATAGATTTTTGATAGCACCAAATACCCATAAAGACATTTACTTTCCTCAGAACTGATCCCTTATCCCCAAGAACATATCTCCTGAGGTATAAATTAGTTAATGTGCTCCAGAAGAGAATTGAAAAATATAAAGGAGACAAAATATATGAAACATGTGTATTATTTCATCTGCAAAGCAAGAGAAGAGAAGGTGGTCAGAACTCAAGGATCACATAAACCTCTAAAGAACACACAGTTCATGCATAGTACATGACCTATGTGGGAACATGGGGGTCCCATTTCAAAATACCTTATGTTCTCATGATGTAATGTTAGACATTCCTTGATCATGTGACAACTACCAGATGAGTTCCTCCGAATAACTTGACTTTTTATTCAGTGAGTGTCTGACAAACCATCCTAAAATATTTATAAAATAGTTAGAATAATATGGAAGAAGTGGAAGTATTTCACATACATAAGTCATCATTTGAGGCACCCATGTGGTTCACAATACACCACATAAGCACTAATGAAATGTCCACCTTTTCATGCATGTTCCCGCTAACATGTCATCCTCATCACGTGAAGGGCTTCATACATGTCCAGGCAGACCTACGATCACCCACCATCTCTAAAGACAATGTGAAGGGTATTCAATGATAATTCTCACACATCACCATAATACTCTTTATTGGTCATGTGATTTATCTTTAATGGGGAGATTTGTTTTACTTTACAACACTCATACTAACTTGTGAGATCCCCAACCATTGTAAAATAAACAAAGATATAAAAAAGTGGAATTAGGGGAGATTCCTTCAAGGTGGAAGATACACTGATTTTATACAAATGGAGTTATACACCATGGTAGATCATCATTGATCATGTGACCCCCCCAACCCCCGAAAAGACAACACAGTCTCAAAAGACCCCATTTCATTACAGCTTGATCTCACGAAGGCCCCCTGGTAAGAAACCTTTGTCTCATGGAAGGTCTAGGAAAAAGCCTCTCAGATCACAAAAAAGCCTTAAAATAGGCATCCAAATCTCACAAAGGTCCCTATACTTGTAGACTTCATCTTATAAAAGCTTGTTGTAATATCTAGAAGATTATGAAAGACCCCTGTGATTGAACAAAATCTGAAAGATGGAACACTTATGGGATGGTCTTATAGTCACTGAATATTATGTGACACCCATGGTCGGATAATAGAAATCATGTAACGCCAAATACCTCCACTAAATCCATCATTAATATATGAGATATTTTTTAAAAAAATGTATCATATAGATAGGGTTAAGAGGCCTATAACCCCCACCCCCCACCCCACACACCTCCCTATAGAAATAATGATCCTTGGATCTATGCACCGGAACATCCTGGAATCGTAGTATAATTCTCGAAGTGGATAACCTCACGATTGCAATGATTTTTTTCCATGTAAAAATCTGGGGAACAATTTAATAAATCAAGAAGTATGCATAGGAACTTAATGTGATCACATAAGGTTGTGTGAAGGAATTATGTTGTGTCAGTTGGGTTGTGTGAACAAGGTACCATAGATCTGATGAATCTTGAAAGACCTAAAAAATATAATATTAAACCAATGTAATGCGCATAAAAATAAAATCTGGAATGAAAGAATAAAAAAACAGTAGAAATATGTGAATAATGTATATGATATACTCATGATCTTCACGTGACTCATCCATATCATGCAACAACATTAGGGAATGTCACCCAATTCATGTTATGTCTTCTCGACATTCCATATGGATCATGTGATAACCTTTGGGAATGTTAGGAAAGTCTCATGATACCCATTAGGCATGCCACCTAAGTCTCTATAAGCCCTCCTTTCTCAGCATATAGATCATGAAATGTCCTAAAAATGTTTTCCAAATTATGGGATGATTATAGTGTGTGTCAAATAGGTCTTGCGAAGTCCTCTGAACGTATGAGCCAGATCACGTGAAACCCTCCAAGCATGTTAGGAAGGTTTCATGATGACATTGAGACATGTCAAACAGATCAGATTATGTGACATAGACATGTCAGCCAAATCATGTGACACCCCAGAGCAATATCAATCAAGATCATGTGATGGACTCCAGGACATGAAAAAAGATCATGTGATGTCCCCTAGACATGTTGTCAAAATCATGCGGCTTGCTCCATACATGTTATAGAAATCATGAGAAACCCTCTAGGCATGCCTTCCAATATCATGTGATGGAATCTGGGACAAGTTATCTAGATTGAGTGGAATCCCCTAGAAATGTCATCTAGATCAAAAGACACCCCCCAGGCAAGTCAGGTGATATCATGTTATGGCCTCCAGGGAAAGTCATATTGGTTTTTCATTGTCCTTCGGACAAGTTATCCTTTGATCATGTGATGATCTTAAGACATGCCTTTTTTATTATGAAATGTCCCTCGAATAAGTAAACTGGATGATATGATTCTATTTGGAAATGTCAACAATTAAACCAGACATGTCCAAACATCCTCCGATATGTCATTAAGACATCCTATGATGTCAAGTAGATAATCAAGTAAGTCAGGTAGATATCCAAGCCAGGGAAACCTTAGTGTGTAAGCCTTGATCAGTGTCATAGTATGATATTTTCTACATATTAGGGAATCCTCATAGAGTAATCCCTGATCAGTGAAATAATACGATATGTACCACATATTAGGGAAGCCTCATTATATAATCCTCAATCAAATGAACAATGAGAACTTGGATTCTTTAAATAACCACAATACATAGGTATATTTTCAATGGACCAATATCAAATGGACATCCATCAGGGTGTAAGTCCCCCCATGTCTCTGACGTTTCAACCACAGAGACCCAATAACTCCCATGGGATGATTATCTTACATTTTTCATTAGTGGATCAAAAAGGAAAATGAACTATGATGAATTTAATTCCTGGTATATCTATGATATGAAATATGAATTACTAATTCTCATGCTCCATGTTAAAAATTTAAAGGGTTTTTATAGTACAAAAGAACCATATCAATATACAGTGGGAAATTATTACTTGTTATTCCTCAGTTCCAATATTGAGCATGGATCACATGAGCTTAGGGATTTGTAATGATCAATATCATTCTCATCATGAATCTCTAGATTCCAAGGAACCTTCAGTATGTAATCCCCAATCAATGGTATAATATGTTATGTCCAACCTTAGTGTGTAATACTAGATCAAATAAGCTAATATGACTCTAATTACAGCTATAACCTGGATATGTAGGACACATCCTCGAGTTTATAGCTCAAGTACCAAGTGCATATGTACCCTCTTGTGTTTCATTTTTTCATGATATTAATCTGCATAGGTTTAATGAACTACATGGGGTTTTATTCCTTTTATAATTAGGATGCATAGGATACCTCATAATGGCTCAATCCCATCATCAACATATTAATCACCTCCATACATGGTACAAAATTTTGAAGTGCCTGGAGATATTGCTTCCACATATAAGAAGCTACCCATTATGAGAAATGGTTGACAAACCTCAGATACATATATATGGAATCCCTAGAATATTATCCTTTACATAAAAAAGTATTTAACTGATGATCATTTTTATAGGGTAACCGGTTCTATATCAGTATGTGGAAAGATTCATAAATATATCTTAAATCTATATGAGAGTACCGATGTAGGAAACAATTCCCCTAAAAAGGGTGTGATGAATTAAACCTCCCATCCTCTCAGCCAATGTCACTTACTAAGATTCATTGGGTCTAAAACCATAATTAACCACCTAACTTTGGAAAGTAGGTCCATATACAGTTATGGATGTGGGAACTATTGGGAGTTTCTGCTAAGAAAAATAATAGTGAACTTGATGTAAATGATTGTGCAAGACATTGAACCCCCCAAAATATATTTTCAGCCTGAAACAAATGTTCCTCAACTATACCTTTTATGATAAAACAAAAAACGGTGATCCTTGAAAAACACATTTAACCATGGAATATATTTCACAAGATAAAAAAGGTTATATACCTATTTATCATCATAACATTTTTTTCTATCAGAAGGGTGCCCAATTGTATCTTTTCTGATGAAGAAATTACTTAATAAATCTATATATTGTACCCAAGAAGTCCAGCATTCAGTCAAAGCCAGCCCTAAAAAAATTAATTAAAAAATATTGGAAAGTCAAGCATACAAGGGACTATTACAAAAATGAGAGTACATTACACCACACATGTCCGCCTCCACAATTGGAGCATAGTATCCTGGTGTCGTAAAGGACCACATCATATTCTTCTCCATTATTGCTTTCTTTTCTAGAGCATCTGAAACTTGGTTAGCTTTTCTATAGGCATGTTAGATTACTAGATTGAGCTTAGTGACCTTGTTGAGACACGTAATCCAGTGAGGTAGAATTCTCTATGGTACATCATGTGTTCTTGTTTTCAAGGAATGCATCGCAGTTTGAGAATCTGATTCAATCCATAACAAGCTCTATTTAAATTCAACAGCATACCTGACCTCATGTATCATCACCCATAACTCAGCTTCATAGGCCACCCCTATATCAGTGTAACAGGAGAAGCAACCCTTCACAAAACCACGATATGTGCGAAAGAATCTGCCATATCCAGACAGCCCTGGCGCGCAAGCAGCAGCCCCATCAACATTTACCTTGAGCCACGAGCCTATTTGAGGTATCCATCGAATGTATTTGAGATTTTTGGTTTTTTAGGGGCGACTGGAGACACCTAACATCCTAAGAATCTACAAATCAAAAAATTTGTTATTCATCCCACCAGTTTTCACCATAGAAGCTGAATACACTTCCCTATTCAAGGCAAGCATTCCAGTGTGTACAGAAATCTGCTTGCTCTCAAACAGGATGGCATTGCGTGCATGCCAAACAGCCGCAAGAATTGCAGCACCAGCCACCAGCAGATGGTTCTGAATTTTCTCACTTTGTCCAGCACTAGACAACGCTGAAAGTATCTCATGAACCTGCATATGTGAGCAGAAATCCATCCCAAACAAAGAACCAGCGTAGGAAAAAAGTTTATGAACATATATTCACTCCACGAACAAGTGTTGTGCATTTTCCTCTGCGCACATACATAAATAACATGCTGAAGAAATCTGAATTCCAGCCCGCTTGAGTTGATCTTGGGTAGGAAGCCTGTTTTTTCAGATTCTCCAAATTAGGATGAATCTAGATGGCTGAATAAAGGAGACCTAAAAAGCCTTAAGCTAGTTCGGTATGTGAGTAGAGCTCCAACATTCCATCCTATAAAATTCATTGGTGTTAAAACACCCATACCTATTCGGTTTCCATATCAGAGTGTCATGATCCATGAATGTGTAAGTTTGAATTTCGAGTCTAATTTGAGGGAGAAGTAGCCTGTCAAATCTTTTCCATTTTGTTTTGAAATCAGCAATGGGCATATTCCTTATTTCAGAATGGTAGCTCATGATATCGTGCAATGGCCTATCGAGCCAAGTGATATGCCAGCAATTAAGGTTGGAGTTCTCGCACACAAGGAACTTTGTATCATTCATGATTTTATTGAAGGTGTGTCTTATCGATGCCCACACAGATTACCCAATATAGTACTTGTACCCATTCAGCAACCTTTCCTTTAATCTTTTGACCAAAAAGACATTCGAGGAATCATTGGAGATCAGACCCCATGTGGATTTCCCAATGAGGCCATCATTAAATATCCTCAGATCTCTGACTCCAAGACCTCCAAGATCAACTGGTCTGGTACACTCCTTCCAGGAAAATGTTACCAGCTTCCTTTCTTGGGCAGAACCGGTCTATATGAAATTCTTTATCATGCACTGAAGCTCCTTGATAAGGCCTCTAGGCCACCTATATAATGAGAATGAGTAAACAAACTTTGATGTGATCACTGAGTTAACAAGACACACTCTTACAGCTAGGGACATGGCCTTTCCTTTCCATCTAGCAAGTTGATTAACAATTCTAGAATAGATAACTTCCAGATAATTCTTTTTAACTTTCCCCCATAATAGAGGAACACCAAGATATTGGAAAGGAAGAGTCCCTTTTTTCACTCCAAGACTTCAGATGATCCTATTTTTCTTTCCAACCATAATTCCATTACAAAAAACAATGGAGGATTTATTCCAACTAATCGCTTGTCCGGCCACCTCTTCAAAATGTTCAAACAACACCTTGATAGAGGAAATTGTTTTCTTAGAAGCTTGTCCAAACAAAAGTATATCGTCAGCATAGAGTAAGTGTGAAGAAGCAAAGTCATTTTTCCTGGCCCTAATTTGCTGATAAAATCCAAACTGAACTAGATCATTGATACACCTCCTCAAATAGTCTTCAGCAATAGAAAATAACAATCCTGAGAGCGTATCCCCTTGCCTCACACATCTAGTGCATGTGAAGAATCCTCTAGGTTACCCATTAATAAGAATGGACATCCTTGATTTTCTAAGAATGATATTAATCAACTTGATAAAATCATTCGAGAACCCATACCTTTTGAGGACATTAAAAAGAAAGCTCCATCTTAGTGTGTCAAAAGCCTTAGAAATGTCAATTTTGAGCGTATAGTTCTCATCTCTTACCTTCCTCCTCATCAAGTTAACACTCTCTAAGGCTGCAAAAAGACAATTTTTAATGTTTCGTCCAAGAACAGATCCAAACTGGTTTTGAGTAATCATGCCCCTAGCCAACAGTTCCATCCTGTTCATAATGATCTTACTAATGACCTTAGGAATTGTATTACCGAGCGCAATAGGCCTTGAATCCTTAATATCAACTGCATTTTCCTTCTTGTGTATCAGTGCAGTAAAGCATGAATTCATTCCAAACAGAATATAGGAGTATGTGAAGAATTGCTTAATTGATTGAGTAATATCATCCTGCAAAACATCCCAGTAAAACATGAAGAATTTTTTACTAAACCCATCTGGACCAGGAGCACTACCCATCTGGACGAGGAGCACTATCCCGGTGGTTGGAGATTATTTTACCTGGAGTAGGTACACTTGGAATAGGAAGCAAGCAAGAAAACTTGACAGATGCTTTGTTAAATTGGATGACCAAAGTGCTGCCCATGGAATTTCAGGGTTCACACTTCCCAAGCATCATTCTGATCTATATTTTATATATTATAAAAAAAATTAACTATTTATAATAAAATTTATTAAGGTAAAATAAGATAACATTTTAAAAATGGTTCTTCAAATGGAATCCTTTTTAAAATATTAATCAATGATAAATTATATTATGAAATTATTTTTACACAATTGTTATCTTTTTAACTACTAATGATTTTATCCTTCTTTTAATTTTAATATATCATAGTTCATTTTATTTTGGTATTGTGTTATTTTGGTGTTGCATGTGACTCAATATATTGAAGATAATATTTGTTTAAAAGGGTCTAAAAAATCAGTTTGTTACATTATACCCACATAAATAAATTGTGTCCTTACAATTTTAATTAATACTCACTTATGAAAGTAGGTGAGGGTATTCTTAACATATTCATCATTTAGGATATAGCATTTAATATAACATCAACCTTGCTCTCTTAGTCTATATTATGTTGCTTATCACTCAACAAATGATATTAACCAGTAATGAAATCATGTATCCCAGTATGTTTATACCCTAATAATATATTCTTCATAACATTCTATTCCAAAAACAATTTGAATATATAAAACATTAATCCATTGAAAAATCACATTTTCTTCAAAAAAATAACTCTTATCTTCCACCAATAGTTCACAAAGTCAAACACTAGTGAATATATATATATATAATCCATAAAATGAGACAAAAATCACATAAAATACCTTGGATGGATTTTTAATTAAGTCAATAATAAATTACAAAGCTATAAATATTATCGAACTCACTTTTCTCAAAAACCATAAATCTTTTATTACCTCAAAAACAATCATATATTAACCATAATATTTATCCATATATCAATCTTATGTTCCATAATAGTAATCCCCAAAAATAAACCCTTTTCAAAAAAATAACTTTTAAAGGTTATTCATGCCAATAAATACATGTTTCCCAACCTTTAAAGAAAAACTACTAAAGAAATATCCTTATATTATTCACATAGTCCTTATAACATTTATAATATTATAAATTTAATTAACAAATATCACTCGTAAATGAATATTTCTAAGAGTATCTAGATTTAATTTCTATTAATATATCAACATCACTAACTATAGTAAGACCTGGAAACTCATATTTTTCATTATAATATGTATATAATATTATTCTCAACCATTTTAGTCTGCTCCCTAATTTGGTTATAGTAAATTGTGGTTTTTATATAAAAACAATTATATTATTCATTTTCATTACCCTATTTCAATAAATACTAAAACAAAAAAGGTTATGATAATATCTAAAATAGGAATATATAAACATTAATTTGAATATGTCTTCAACTATGTCATCTTTTTCAACATCTGATAATTTTGTTTAAACCTATGGATCTCTCTTTTTTAATCATTGGTTATCCATGGTTATTTTTCTATAATGATATATATCCCAGTTAGTTAACAATGAACTCAAATCCTTTATAATGGTTTATAAAAGAATATTGAAATTATCCTTATAATATCCCCTAGAATTTTCTAGCATGGAATGTTTTCATAGTCCCGCTCATCTTGCACTATTGTGAAGATTATATAGATACTCTACTAGACTTTTTGAATATTATTACTCCTAGGTGTATTTTTTCCACAACCACATCCACATTTTAGTATCCATATAGGGATGTAATTTTTATGAGGACCACACAATCATCACTTTACCAAAATATTGAGATTCTAACCTTTTAATAGACATATCCCTCGTATTTATCCCTAGGATTTTTCCTAATTCACTCTTATATAAATCCCTAAAATAATAAATATTACCTCAAAAAACCTAAAGAGTTAACTATACCTTTTAAATTATTTCTAACATTATCTTATCAACCCATAAAATATCCTCAACAAACATCTTAACCTCTAAAGTTATCAAAAACCTACTTTGATAACAACTGTAATGGTATGAAGATGTGATTATTTCAATTAAATAAAATTAAAGAAAATATTTTTAAGAAACACTTTCCTAAAATAATTTAGGTTTAGTGTTTTGAATAATTAAAATAAAATATTGACTAAAAAAACTCATATCATTTTCAACTAATATAAATTATATCCATTATATAAGAAGATTATTGATCCATAACATTTCTTCAACATCTCTCAAAAATTATCCACACAAGATTCACTTCTAGAAAAAACTGAAATATTAATTTTGTTCATAAGCTCGGGAAATTGAAACATAAGAATGGGGTGAGCTCAAATTCTTGATAAGGGAAAACATACGAAATGAAATCCAATTCTCATAAGTGAGAATAATGTGAGCATATGGGTATATTATAGACACATAATAAAGTTATAATCGACAAATCAAAAATCATGAATCCTAGAATAAGGAATAGTATTACATAAAAGTGCATAATATATTATAAAAGTGGATTAATCATGGAAATATAAGACGTATATTTATGGAATATCATGAAATGAAACTTGAAGACATATAAAAATAATAATAATAGGAGAATCATGTGATAAAACTAATTATTCACAGTCCTATGTGATCTAAATCATTATTTTCATTCTTGATAATGTGAGAAAAAACATTATACCCATGCCTATTGAAAACTAATAATTACATCCATTCCTAAATGTCTCATGTGATATCAATATAAAATAATGCATTAGAGGGAGATATAGGACCCCAATCATCATCATCCTTACATATTTTTTTCATAATAATTCAATCATTCAACATCATAAACCAATGGAAAGAAAATGTATTTCGTATTGATTCTAAATGTAATCATATAATGAATTTATTATTAATTACTTCAATAATTTTAACATCATATAACCAGGGAAAATAAAAAAGTTGCCAAAGATATCAGCAATAATCTATGTAAATACTGTTCAATAAAGATAATAGAGAATATGATATTAACAATATATAAATAAAGGGTATAAAATTAAGAATATAATTTCATTAAAAAATAAATCTATAGAATCTAGGTGAATACCCTTTAATAAATGGAATTAAGTATATAGTATTCCTAGAGGTTAGGACATTGGAATAAAATTATTAAACATCCAATGACTAGGAAAGACCAATGAAGTAGGTTATTTTCATGATTTTAATACCTAAAAAGAGTATAATAGAATATAGAGGGTAATTAAAGATAATATATTTCCATGGAAACAAATTTTATTGAGATAAATGGTAAAATGGATGGATTATAAGGGGAATATAAGATCATAATCAATTGGAGAATTTATTACATCAGGAGAAAAAATTTGAGTCAATAAATATGTTATGGCTCGGGTAACAATTAAATAGATACCCCTTGAATGAGAGATATATTGAAATTGAACTCAAAATACAATTAATTGAGGATATTTAATTGAATAATAAATAAAATAAGTAGTATATACACTATATAAATCAAATTGGGTGTATAATACAAATGCATCTCAAATAATATAATTTGAGATGAAAACCCATTACAACCTCTATAACTTTTAATTCAAAACCCCATGAGAGAAAGAACATGTAATAGAACATTTAATAGTATGAAATATAATAGAATCATAATATAAACTGAAAATTTTGATGCATGTACACTATCTAAAGGAAAAAATAGTGTATAACACTAAAATGAATCAAGAAATTGAAATCTAAAACACAAAACCATAATGACATTAGAAAAGTTTGAATAAAAAACCATTAAAGTATACGGTTTAAAATGAAACATTAAATATCATGAAAACTGAGTGGATCTATCACGAACCATCCTCGGGGCCCGTGTCGTGACTACCCCAAGCCCGCATTGCATAAGCCAGGGGCTAGCGACTAGCACCAATGGCATAATCCCGATCAAAAGGGAAGGCATTGCCTTTAAACCTATAACACACATAGTCTGAACACAAGTTGTATAAGCAACAAGTACTAATATAGAAAAGAAAAGAGTGTTGAAAGTAAGTGGGCTAGAATACAAACCCAAATGAACAACAAGTACAAGTAAATAAGGAAAATAGCTCCTAGATCATCCACAAGGGAATCCTACCTGAAGGGTAGGTACAGAACTCGAACAACTCGTCCCTGTGGTACATCACGTCTAGTCCAGCTCCGAGTATCCTCCCGTCCATCACCCTCAGCCTCGATCATTGTTGTCTTTTTTCTGTACAGAACACAACAAGGTGTGGGCGAAGCCCGTGTAGGGGTGAGTATAAGAATACTCAGCAGGGGACTCTGAGACCCCCGAAGGTCTCCCAGAATCCACTAAGGATAAACCCCAGAAGAAAGATACAATCATAAAGTATCAACCAACCCTACATAGGTATATGCCCATACATATACCTAAGTTATCAATCACAGTCTCGCTCCAACTCTCAATCCCAATCATAAACCATTCCACAAAGGAAGTAAAGTTAATCACCACGATGATAATGGTTAAAAGACATGACTTAGCTCACACAGGTATACATCTTTTATAGAGTGATAGAGATGTTTAGATGTAGTCACTGATTCATCTATGTTGTCGGATCCACACTGGATATAGGACCAGCTATGCTGTCAGACTCACACAGGATACAGGACCAGCTATTCTGTTGGACCCACACAGGATACAGGAACAGAAGTCAGAACTGTCGAACCCACGAAGAATCCTAGTATAGTAGTCATCATTGTCGAAACCACAGATTATTCCGGTATAGTAGACATCATTATCGAACCCACAGAGGATTCCAGTACAGTAGTCATCATTGTCGAACCCACAGAGGATTCTGGTACAGTAGTCATCGCAGCCAGCCTTAGGGTTCCCTCACAAAGCACGCTCGATTCCGGGAGGGTCCACTCCTCGAGCCAAGTGTCAATACATCAACTATCACAAATTCCTAAGTTTATGTATCCTTTAGTTAATCCTCATCAAAAGGAACCCAATGCGACAGATGGCGTGTCAATCAGACACCTGGTCTGAGAGTTATTAGAATTTCTGTTCTCGGGCCCGGGTTGGATTTACGCACAATCCAAACCCAGCCATTTTCCAAAATTGTCTAAAAATCACTTAGAGTATCCCAAAAGGACCTCTTCATCGCGAGGGTCCCAATGTCGCAGATGGAACGTCGATCAGATGCATGGTCTAAGAGTTATTCACATTTAAGCGAAGACGGGCCCGGCCTGTCAAGCCTAGTGGGCTAGTGGGTTGGCCAGATCCAGTCCGGCGGGTCCAACCTAGCTGGGGGTCAGCCCGGCCTGGTGGGGCGCGGCCCACCCATGGACCAGCCCCGCACTACGGGCTGGTCTGGTTTGCCTAGCGGCACCGCCTCCTCCTCTGCCCCTATCGGCCATAGTCGGCCGGTTCGGTCCAGCGCACGCGGCCCATACTACGGGCTATGATTCTCCCCACGTGGCGCATGCAGGTGCCAAGGTTTTCTAGCTCGGCTAGAATGCGGTCGGCTGGTTCACCCAGCCGAGCGGCCTGAGGACGCAGGCCGCGTTCTCCTCCACGCGGCGCCTGCGGGCATCGCGGTTCTCCTGTGGGCTGGCCGGATTGGTCGGTCAGTCGTCCTGTGGACCGGGCGGCCCGAGTGGCCGCCGCCTCCACCGTCTCTGGTCATTGGCACCGCCGCCCATCTACCCACCTTCTGTGGACCACTAGGTATGCTCTGATGGTCAGAAATTGGTTCTGTCTGCGCCGAGGGTCCTCCCGGGATTTCACAATCAGTGCTGGACCCTCCGGACTCCGTCATTGCCACATTGACTTTTCGCCCACGAAGAACGCAACAAGGAAGATCTGTGGAGGGGTCGTTCCTTGTTTGGGTCAGCCAGAGCCCTCCGAATGATCATTCAATTAGGGGGGTTCAGAATAAATGGATCACAAGATTAATAAAACCTGTTTTAACCCGCAACAAAGACCTCCCACAAGAACGAGCGATCCACGGATCAACTTATTCGTGGGTTGATCCGCGTTCATCGTTTTCAATCACAAGAATTGGGGAAAACCAAAACAGAAACAAACCCCTACCTTTAATCGGTGTTCGCTCGGCAGAGTCACAGGAAGACGGCGTCGTTCCGTTGACATCTGGAGGAGATGACGTCGTCATTGGCGATGTTCTTCATGGCTGGCGTCTACTCCTTTAACACGGATGGAGGCCGTTGGAGATGTTCTTTGTGTTGTTCATGGGAAGAATGCTCTCTTTCTAATTCTCCAAAGCTCCACCAAGGTATTATGTGCCAACCAACATAAAATAAGATAACGCAACTTATTAAAAGGATGGCTTAATGAATTCCAAAAGATTCAAATTCATTAAGTTACATCCATTGATTAAAAAGGTGGGTTGGCTCATTAATTTGGAGGGAGGAGGTGAAGAGGCTCCATAATAAATAAAGGGAGAGTTTCATCCTCCTTAATTGGGGATCAAGGAGTTAAAGGGGAGTTTAAGGGGTTTCAAGCTAGTGGGCCCCACCTCTAGTTATATCCTCCCAAGGGAGGTTAGGGTGTGGTGGGACCCACCTCTAACCTCCACTTAGAGACTTTAACCACCTAAAATAAAAATAATCCATCACTTATTTTTATTTTACCTTCTTTTTTTGAAACCCAGAAAACTAACTTCCAAACACGCTAAAATGCAACTACGGTAAAGGTCCCCTTAGGCGAATATCGGCACTACGAGTTCAACAGTGTTCTCGGATTTCAATTCCAAGCACCGGTTTAAAAGATATGAAATCTCATGTGTAGATTTACTGAACCACTACTGGAAAATTGCCATATCCCCACGGTTCAAAACCGTGGGTATAGCCCCCAAAACCGTGGGTATAGGCTATACCCACGGTTTTGGGAACCGTGGGCTGGAACGGCGTCGGGATAGGGGGGTCACCCTATACCCACGGTTTAGAGAAACTGTGGGGATAGATTTGAGACAGCGTGGCAAGTGCATGGCCACGCTGGCAAAGCATTGACCCCACGGTTCTCAAACCGTGGGGAATTAATAATCAAAAAAATTCGGCCGCTGGGTATCGAACCCAGCCCCCGGGCTTCGCTGCGTGAAATCCCGCAGACACTACACCAACTAAGCCATTCAATTATTCTGTTATATATGCATATATTAAGATATATATATTAATATAAAGTATTTAATTTTTTTAAAAAAATGGCAGGATTCGAACCCGCGTCTCCTTAAGGAATCGCGGAGGAGCGGCATATCCAAACCAACCGAGCCGCACTTCACAATTGTTTTTAAAATATATATTATAATACTTATATTAATATAAATTACGCGCTGTATATTAAAAACATTCGACCGAAGAGATTCGAAACGGCGACCTCCACCATACACAGAGAACACACTAACCAACCAAGCTGCAAATTTAATTTGCTTATAAATTTCTATCATCTTATATATATATTAATTCAAATTGTGGGTATAAATTTTCCCGCCAAATTTTTTCTATTTTCCCGCGTCTTTTTTTTTTGCATCCATAGGCTATCCCCACGGTTTTACAAAACCGTGGGTATAGTCCTTATAAAAAAAAATTATCCCCACGGTTTTTCAAAAACCGTGGGGATAGGCCTTGAAATAAATACCTATACCCACGGTTTTACAAAACCGTGGGTATAGGCCTTCGAAAATCACTCTATCCCCACGGTTTTAGAAAAACCGTGGGTATAGGTGACCAATACCCACGGTTTTCCAGAACCGTGGGTATAGGTTCCCCCACTATACATATACCCACGGTTTTCTTAAACCGTGGGTATAGAGCACCCCTATACCCACGGTTTTTCCCAAAACCGTGGGTATAGGTCTATTTTCCAGTAGTGAACGTATCTAAACAAAACATCATAAATTTATTCCGGGCACACCGGACCTCGGAATCAAGCGCCATAAGAAACCGCGGACTTGTAAAATTCCCTATTATTTAAGAAAAAAATTTCCACCGAATTTCCAGGTCTTTTCATTCTCCCCCACTCAGGTTTTTACATCCCCGTAAGCGACAACACACACTAAGAGAACAAATGGGGGTACTGAGCACACATCTAAGCCTTCCGCTCCCATGTGCTCTACTGGAGGTTCTCGTGATGCCAATGAACGCACACCAGAGGGGTTGACCATCCACGCAGGACCTGCTCCCATCGATCCACAATCTCCATTGGAACCTCCATGAATGTTTCCCCATCATTGATGTACAGCTCCCCATGGTAGATGATGTGGGACGGGTCATGCACGTATCTCCTGAGCTGAGATAGGTGGAAGACGTTGTTCACCTAGGGTAACTGAGGTGGAAGAGCTAGGTGGTAAGCCTCCTCACCTACTCTACTGAGGACCTGGAAAGGTCCGATGAATCAAAGAGATAACTTGCCTCCATAGCCAAATCTACGTAGGCCTCGTCGAGGTGAGACCCGTAGAAAGATGAGGTCGTCGTCCTAGAACTCCAGTGGTATCCATCTTCTATCAGCAAAGGACTTCTGCCTCCTCAGGGCAGTCTTCATCCACTCTGGGAAGATCTACACCTTCTCCATCATAGCCCACACCATCTCTAGTCCTAGAAGTGCTGACTCCCATAGGTCAGTCTAGCAGAGAGGTGATCTGTAAGTTCGGTCGTACAGTGCCTTGTAAGGTTCCATCCTGATGGTGGAGTTTTATTTGTTATTATATGAAAACTCTACCAAGGGTAAATGATTCTCCCAGATACTACCAAAGTCAAGGACGCATGCACAGAGTATTTCCTCAAGATTCTGAATGGTTCTCTCAGTCTTGAAATTCGTCTGAGGATGGAAGGCAGTGCTCAAGCGAAGCTGTGTCCCGAAATCCTCCTATAACCCCTTCCATAGCCGGGAAGTGAAACAGGAATTTCGATCGGAGACAATCATCGATGTAATACCATTAATCCGTACAATCTCTCGTATATAAAGTCATACCAGGCTCTCCACTGAACCCTTCTCTCTAATCAGTAGAAAGTGGGATGACTTGGTGAGTCGGTCGACAATCACCTAGATAGAGTCGTGTCCTCTGGATATACCTGGAAGTCCCGTCACGAAATCCATGGATATCCCGTCCCACTTCCACTCTGGGAACTCTAAGGGCTGAACCAATCCTGCTGGAACCTGGTGCTCCGCCATCACTTGCTGACAAGTGAGGCATCGTGAGATAAACTATGCTACTGCCTTCTTCATACCTGGCCACCAGTGCTGTCGTCGACGGTCCTGATACATCTTCGCCACTCCTGGATGTACCGCTAAATGAGATGTGTGGAACTCCCTAAAAAATTCCTCTTGAAGTGCAACTGGTACCATGGTATGTCCTCTGAAGAAAATGACATTCTCCTCACCTTCGAAAAATCCATCAGGTGCTTGCCCTGAGGATATCTGAGCACGTCTCATCTCACAGTCGATGTCTTCACGTTGTGCCACCCTAACTCTCTGAAAAAGTGGAGGAGTGACTATGAGAGACTACAGAAAGGTGGATCCATCTCTATCCATAAAGGATATCTGTAACGCGACTAGCTGCTCTGTTGCCTCTCCTAGTAGTTGAATGTCTGATCTCCTACGGAGAGCATCTGCTACAATGTTCCCCTTCCCTATAGTATAAACTATCTCAAATTCATAGTCCTGGAGGAACTCGAGCCATTATTGTTGTCTTAGGTTCAGGTCCTTTTGTGAGAAGATATACCTGAGACTCTGGTGGTCAGAGTATATTGTAAAATGCTCACCCATTAGATAGTGCCACTACATCTTCAAGGAGTAGACCACTACTGCTAACTCCAGTTCATGGGTAGCGTAGTTCTGCTCATGTTGTCTCAACTGACATGAACGACACCAGATCACTACTCGCTCTTGCATTAGGACACACCTGAGTCCACTCCCTGATTCGTTGCAGTAAACTACGTACCCAACGCCATCCTCTGGTAGCCTCAAGATGGGTGCACTAGTCAACCTCTTTTTTCAACTCTTGAAAACTCTACTGGAATCTCTCTGACCAGACAAAGGGTTTCCCCTTCTTCGTCAATACTGAAAGTGGTGCTACAACTCTAGAGAAGTCGAGCACAAATATCCAATAGTACCCAGCCAGTCCCATAAAACTTCGTACCTCCTTCACACTCCTGGGTGGCTCCCAAGCAAGTACTGCCTCGATCTTCGCTGGATCCACTGAAAATCCAGCCTCTGAGATGACATGTCCTAGAAAGTGAACCTCTCAAATCTAGAACTGGCACTTCGATAGCTTACCATAAAGTTGGTGCTCTCGGAGTGTGTACCGTACTACTCGCAAATGGTAGGCATGCTCCACCTCAGTAGTCGAGTAAATCAGTATGTCGTCGATGAAGACTATGACAAAGGGATCAAGGTAAGGCTGGAAGATCCTATTCTTGGAACTCATGAACACTGATGGAGAATTGGTTATGCCGAAGGGCATAACCAAGAACTCGTAGTGGCCATACCGACACCTAATGGCCGTCTTCTTCACATCCTCATCTCGAACTCTGAGCTGGTGACAGCCTGACCTAAGGTCTGTCTTCGAGAACCATCATGCTCCCTTGCGAAGATCAAAGAGGTCGTCAATCCTTGGGAGTGGGTACTTGTTCTTCACGATCACCTGATTCAAGTGATGGTAGTCAGCACACAGTCGCAAGCTCCCATCCACCTTCTTGACGAGCAAAATCGGTGATGCCCAGGGTGAAACACTGGGTCGGATAAATCCCTTCCCTTGCAAGTCCCCCAACTGTACCCACAGCTCACGAAGCTCAGCGGGAGCCATCCGATATGCTCGAGTAGATATGAGTGTCGTCCTAGGGTAAAGGTCCATGTAAATTCTACCTCTCTGTGAGGAGGTAGTCCTGGAACATTGTCAGGGAAAACATCCGTGTACTGATCCACCACAACAGGAAATCTCAGACTCCACACATCAACTGCTTTGAGGATGAGACTAGCCAACTGATGTGTGATCGGCTGCCCCCTCCTCTTAGTAAGTCCATATTGCGCTGTAAAGGCTCCCTTGTCACCGGTGAAGGTGATCCTAGTCCCATCAGTGCGAATACACTTCACTTTGCGCCTAATACAGTCAATCTGGGAATGCACTATGGATAACCAGTCCTTACCCAAGATGACATCTTAAGGCCTCGATGCCGCTACCAGAAGATCCCAGCCAAAGCTATCACCTCCTAGAGTCATAGAAGAACACCTATCACCAGCTACTGGTGAGAAGACCAAATAGAAACTCTAAAGGTGACCCATCTTACCGTAATATCGGCACTCCACTAGGTCTCTCAGGTACTGCGGCCTCGTATGACCACTCTTCCAGCACTAGTAGCATACCACCTGGCTACCAGAGGATGTCTCTCGCCTCCTCGGATCACCTCGCGAAGACTCTATCCGGTGCTTCCTACTTTCAATAGGAGGGATGATAACTCCATATGTTGAGCCTCCTTTGCTCACAACTCCATAATCAATCAGATTACGCTCCACGATCAGCGCCTGGTTGACAATGGAAGTGATGGAAGTCAACCTGAAGATATTCACCTCAGAGCGGATGTCCTTTCTGAGGCCATCCTTGAACTTCCTTGCCCAGAATAACCCATCTCCTCTTAGTAAGGGTGTGAAACGATAATACTCAGTGAAACAAGATGAATAATTTATAACAGAAAGATTACCCTGCTCTAGAATCATGAACTACTAGGCTCAGTCGGCCCTCAACGTCTCCAGATAAAAGTAGTCATAGAAGATGCACTGGAACTCCTCCCAAGCCATAACCTGCTGACGCCCCGCCTGTGAGATCACGTCCCACCACCTCTTGGAGGGATCCCATAGCATGTAAGTGGAAATGTTCACCCTCTTATCTGGAGGTGTCTCCAGATGCTCAAAGATTTTCAGCATGGATTCTAGCCATGACTATGCAGCCTGAGGTCATCTTTCCCTAAAGAATGTGGGGGGATGTTGGTGCTGGAAGTCCCGCATCAAATCAGCCATCAATGGAGAAGGATGCGGCACTCCTTGAAAGGTCATCATCATCCTCGTGAATCCTTCTCTAAACTGTGTGTCAGTACCAGTAATAGGTATAACTACTGGCGCCAATATTGGGATAATAGGAGGATCTGCGGGAAGCCCCTGATCAGCCATATCCATCATTTGATCACTTCCTGGTGACGGGCGGACAATCGGAGGATGTCTTGGTGGCATGACTCTGCAAGGTCAAACACACACCTTAGATCAACATTATCAAGGAATGAAAACAAGGTGTGTAAAAAGGGAACAGGAGAAATAAAGCACTCAGGTTTTACAAAACATGACTACACGGTGTGTACAATTCCTACACGGCATGTTCCCTGAAGACATTCACATGGGTGTGTACTTTTTCCTAAACTGGTTGTGTAACACCCCAAACACACGGTGTGTTCTCCAAACACATGGCGTGTACTTGAATCCCCTTCCTTTGCCTGGGACCTTCTACATGGTTAAGACACATGACTCTCCTAAGACAAGACTACACAACGTGTTCTCAGCAGCCACGGAGTGTACTAGACAAGCTTCACCTGGCCCGTGTTGTTGATGACACGACCTGACACACGGCTCAAAACACAAAGTGTGTTCCTAAAAGACACGGAATGTATGTGAAAAGATAACATCAACCAGTGTTGTTCATGACAGGGCTAGGTACATAGGTCTAACTACACGGCGTGTTCATGGTGGACATGGCGTGTATAAGAAGAGACTCCACCGACCTGTGTTGTTAGCTACACGGCCGGGATCCTAGGATTATACTACACGACATGTTCAATGTGGACACAGTGTGTTTCTATTAGACTTTTCACATCCCGTGTCTCTGCCCACATGACCTATGACACGGTCAGAGACTACACGGAGTGTACAGAAAGTACACGGCGTGTACTTAAGAAAAACTATTTCTTCCCAAACAGATGAACACATGGCGTGTACTTAACATTACACGGTGTGTATTCTAGGTTTTTCTAGAGAGTAAGACTCATAAACTACTCCAAAACCCAGAAAACACGGAAACAAGCATTGAAAGTGCCAAATTCTGATCCGTTGGTGCCCATACTCCCCGCGAATCAATGTTTGGCATCTTAAACAAGTAACAAACAAGAAAACAACGAAATGATCCACCAAATTACGTTCCATGAGGGCCCATAAAACCTCAAGAACAAAAGTTTGGAGTTCATTAAAACAATCCTTACACAACCAATGCTCTAACAAGAAGCAGATATTTTTATCAAAGAATTTATCATAATAGCATGCATATTCTACACAACATCTATCACAACAACATGCAATTGCTAATGCATCCTAGATGGCATAGCAATAATGCATGACATGTGATTTCTAGCTAGTTTCGATATGATGCATGAGATGGAATACCCACATCTCATCGGGTGGCGATAGAAATAGAACCTCAAAAATATCAACAATAACAACACAATTCAGGTGAATTACTCAAGGTGAAATCAAATCAACTATAATAATTGCAAAACCAGAAAAATTGCAATTAAACGAGGTAGATTAGATTTTCCCTGTACATGGGTTAGCTACTCCCGGGCATAGCTTATTACTAAGTACCTATTCCTTCCTATCCTTGGATGAAGGCTCTGAACAGTAAATCAAAGAGAAAATAACCATTTGATACCACTTTGTAACATCCCGGTTTTGGGAGCCACCCAAAGGCACCCTGCACCCGGTTGGTCACCTGGCCTCATTCGCATTTCCCGAAACGCCAGAGGTTGCGGACTAGCAGCGAGGGCCTTGGGTATGATAGTGGGAAAACTATGCAATAATTGGAAGAGTAACACAATGGAAGATAACAAATATACAATAGCGAAAGTAGTAATATCCAACAATAGTAAACAGTGAAAGACTGATAAAGAAACAACTGGAGCATATAAATATAAACATGATGAATGATACATATATGTCTAAGAAAGTATCCAAACAAGTCACAATTCTGAATACAGTACTAAACCAAAGTAAAAAAGGAAAATAGACATGCAACTCCTCAGCATCACAAGCCTTAGCTTGGTCCCATGCTCTCCAGCTCTAATGAAATCAAGTACTTGATGTAGAAGGGAGCTTTCCCTTGTCTATACCTGCAATAATATAATCTGTTTGGGCCCAAAAGCATGGCCCAAATAGGGTGTGAGAAGAATACAAGTAGGAAACCACCAAAAAATTTGTGCCTAATAGTTAGTGGATATATGAAATGTAAAAGTACAGAAGGCAAAAAATAGGAAAGTACTCAGAAGTAAACAATCCACAGTCCAAATATCAAGCAATAGCTAATCAAAGCAGATAAACACAAACAGGTAACCCTCTGAGAAGTACTCACAGCCTATCCCCTCTGGTACTACCTAAAAAATACTAGAAACCCACTGGGAAGCACACACAGTCTCACCCCTCTGGTTCAGCTAAGATATAGACTCTCTAAGGAAGCACTCCCCATCAATTCCCCCTATAGTCTCGTATCATACTAAAGGCGCACTAGGGAAGAACTCAACATCTCATTCCCCCTGTGGCCCACGTCGAGGAACTATAGACTCTCTAAGGAAGCACTCAACATCAATTCCCCCTATGGTCTCACATCGTAATTTATAAAAGATACTCTGGAGATGCCCTCACGTCAATTCTCCCTACGGTCTACTACACTAGGTTCTCACGGACCTGTGTAAATCAACAAGTATAGAATCTCATATCGGCCAAATTAAACCTCAAGAACTACTTCGCTATAATTCTACAGCATATCAGTATATCAGAACAACAGTCACACCATCCTACAATACTAGGCATGAGAAAGTAAACAGAAGCCTATAGGAAAGTAGACCCAAAGGTCAAAACAGGAAAAACATGCAAGGGAAATACATCCAAATCACATAAAAACACCCCATTCACATTCAATAACCTCTACTCAATCTTACAAGCAAAACAGGCAAACAATAGGGCTAAAATGGTAAATGTGGAATACCCCGTTTATGGGTATTGGGAAAATTTGCACATAAACTCAAAGACTTTATACAGAAAGGCACAAACCACCTACCTCGGGGTTAAGAGATCAATATAATTGAACCTCGAAACTTGAAACTCCTTATAACGTTCTAGATCTAAGAAAACGTCTAAAACATTCAACCCACGATAACTCAAAAAAGAAGAGAAATAATGAAACGAGGTTTCAGTAGAAGAGAGAACTCACCGATGTGATTCCAATGAAATCAACGATGTTTGATTCGGAGAACGGATGGAGGCTCGGGGGTTTGTCGAAGATCCATGGCCGTACGGGTTCTCTCAGATGAACGAGACCTAAAAGAAAATGGTTGTGTCAGTCAGACGTGACCCTGGTGCGTTTAATGAAAAAAACAAAATACACGGCATGTACTTTTGGAGTACACGTCGTGTACTTGCCTTTTCCATACTCCACTTTAGGCGTCCTCCACGTCACCCCACATGACCGTGTGTGTGGACATGACATGACCAGCACACGGTCTTGTGTGGCAACAAAGTACACGACATGTACTCATAATGTACACGGCATGTACATAGAAAATTTACTGAAACTCCTCTTTTATCAAAATCTCCCGAAAAAGGAAAAACATACCTAAAAAGAAGGTCTGAGTTCTTAGAGATTAAATTACCACTATCCATTTACCATGTATTCTTTTTCTTATTACAATATTTTTTATCTTGAAAATAAAAAGATTAGATTTTCTAATCCCAAACCTTCTTGTGTTATGTAATGTCAGAAAATATAACTTTAGGAATACAAATATGATTTAAAATATTTTTTATGAAAACCTAAGGATTGAGTTTGGTTTAATAATCATTTATTTTTCTAGTTCCCACTACTTTGACACTTAGTTCAAAATAGTGAAATTTTTAGAATAAGGTAATTGTCACTAAAAATAGGTTTTTATGAGTAAAACCCATTCTTGAATTATTACCATAAGGTTTGATTTGTTTATAAATATTATCAAAATTTTATTTAGCAGTGGTATTGTTTGATAAAATATTTATCAAACTAGAAATTTTAGATTTTAGTTTTTCAACTAAATCTTTATCTTCACTATTTTTATTTTTGGAATGAAGCTTTATTTCTATAACATATTTCTCAAAAAAAAATTCAACAGATTTTTGAAATAGTTTCCTTTTTAGAATTTCTTTTATCAAGATATTTGGAATGAACTAACATTTCATTTTATAAATATTTTATTCATGATTTAGCTTTAGCAAGATTACCCTTAACATTATCATTTTCGTTTTTCAAAATTTCAAATTCTCATTTTATAAATGTTTTGAAAAATTAAAATCTCCATCAAAAGAAGGTAAATAATAATCTTTTGTTGAGGAAGATTCTTCATCAAAACATACATAATTTTTCTCATTAGGATAATAATCATTTAAAGACGTAATTTTAAGGTTTTCATCTATTCATACATTTTCTATGAAACATTGATTTGTAATTTCTACTTTATCACAAATACATGTGTTCCACTGACCAGAATTATCATTATTAGAAGAAATTTTAGAAGAATAACCTCCACTAGCACTCCATGTATCAGAAACCTTCAAGACATTCTTGCCTTTATATTTATAATATTGTTTTTAATTCCTTTTATAATTTTTTTCGTTTTTATCTATCCACTTCAGCTTTAGAAAATCATATCTAATGTGTCCATCTTTCTTATATTTATAAAAAGTGACTTTTTATTTATTATCTCTTCTATCCACGTGACTTTTCATGTATTGATATTAGAAATATATCTTACCAACTATATTATTCAACATTCTGAACAAGTTTTCTAACTCATTCTTAGAATGTTCATTAGTACTATAATCAGATTCAACATCCACTTTATTCTTTATTGAAGATGTAAAAATTTACATAGCTTTCTAAAATTTTGAAGGTATGGTATATGTTGTATAAAAAGAAACACCACCATTTTTATTCTCAGTTTTCTCTGCATATCTTTTAAGTCTAACCTCTTATAACAATAGGGTTCCAATTAAATCATCCAAAGTAAGATTATTCAACTTTCTTAACTCATCTTCAATTATTTTTTTATTACCACTCATTAAAAATGATATCAATAATCTTTTCCACAAGGATTTAATCATCAAGGCCATTTTCACCAATACATTGTAAACTATAAATAATCTTCATGAACCTCTGGTGCATATTCACAACTAATTTTCCGGGTATGAAGTCCAAGGCCTGACATTCTGCTTAAGCATATCTTTTTAGGTTTCAACAAATTTTGAATTACCAAAGTTTGTAACTTCATGATTCTTCCATATATTATTTATAGCTTCACATGAGGAAATATGACTATAAATACTTCTATTCATTGAACATAACAAAGTATTCATTACTCTATAGTTTAACAGATACTTTTTCTTTTAGTATTTTGTAAAATCAGTTACTTATTTATCAGGAATCTTTTATTATATAGTTAGCATAACAAAATTATCAACCCTAGTGTTGATAAAAAAATCATCCTCTCTCCAGTACTCATAATCAGCACCATCAAATATAGGTGGTTTATTTAGATTGACATTTTCTATTAAACCATCATTCATACCTTCAATCATTAAAAAAATTCAAAAAATTCTTTTCCAATGATACCCATTACTGTAACAAAATTTTTAAAAGAAAAAACCTTATATCAAAACTCTAAAAAACGTGAAATAGTAAAGAAAGATAAAACCTCCATAAGTCTATGAGAAGTAGAGACATGCTCCGATACCAATTTTTGGATCATAATAATTTGATTGTGATGGAAATACCTACAATAGTGTGTGAATTGTAGTTTAAAAACATAGTTTAAAATAATTAAACTAAACAATACACAAACCTCTTAATGTATTATTATTGGACTCAGACTCATCCTGATTAAAAAGTCACAAAATCAGAATCACAGTATTTTTTATTATATCAGAGTAAAAATAGTAATCACTATGGATTTGATTTATCAGACTATTTTTATTATCATAATTATAATAGTAAAGATAAACAAGACAAAGTTGAAAGTTGAATATGCTGGTCAACTCTTATATTACATGCAGTGGAATTTAAACCTTTTAAAAATAAGAAATTGAATAGCTCTGTAAAAGTTAGAATGAATTATAAGCTGTTATTAAAAATATAAATCTTTTATCCTTAAGAGTATGGTAGTAAATAACCTTGACTAAAGGTGTGTAGAGTTTTAAACTTATATTAAATTTCATATTTCCTTACTAGGAAATCCCTTGATATGAAGATTAAAATTTTCATGCCTTCTTATTCTCAGAAACCCTCGATGTGATTATTGGCTCTATATTATTATCTCTATAGTCCCTTGATCTAATGGATCAGATGCTTTATCTTTCTTTACCCAGAATCCCTCGATTTTAAAAATTACCGGACATGAGTTACAATTACAAAATTTCTTTAGAAAAAAACCCTTATAAAGATTTGTTTGAATGAAGAAATATTACATAAAAGCACTGGTTAAGAATGAGTAGTTCATGAAGAGTTCTCTTCAGAAGTAAGTAATCATATAGATCCGAACTCTTTAAGTGACTTAGTATTTATAGGCATCCTCCAGATAGTCACATAACAGTCCCATATCCATGTTTTTTCTGTGGCCTTAGACATATGGCACTTGAAAGATCATCATAACTAAATTTCTGATGTCGTATTGATTAAAACCATCACAGTGTTAATGATTTTCCCCATGATAGAAATAATTATTCCCTATTATAAT
Organism: Viscum album; assembly: GCA_963277665.1. Taxonomy (NCBI): domain Eukaryota; kingdom Viridiplantae; phylum Streptophyta; class Magnoliopsida; order Santalales; family Viscaceae; genus Viscum; species Viscum album. The sequence goes on along the minus strand of OY728150.1, from coordinate 617,522,819 downwards.
TTTAAACTTTAATAAGTATAATAGGATTCCTTATGATTGTAATTATGATAATCTTTATGAGTGTGAGTTTGATTATCTCAGTACCAATATTAGTTTAATAGTTATGACTTTGTCAGTATGATAGACATGAATGAAGTCTAACTTCTGGTCTAATAAAGGTGAGTCTGATAATCGTACTCAAACTCATATAATTGTCAAAATAAATAATGTATTATTTATATTAAAAATATATTAGAACACTACTATATATGGTAGAAATTAATTTTTTCTTCAAAAACATGCTAAAACCCTTGTGATATAAAATGTTAGTATATATGTTTTAAGTATGTTTTGGGATTTCCAAAACTAAAGGAATGGAAAAGTAAAAAGTATAAATTTTTACACAACACTTTTAATTTTTACAATACCTGCCTAGATCCATTTCTTACTTCCATATCCATTTCCTAGAGACCTTATATTTATTAGGAACCTCTTCAATGATGTTATTTTGTGAACAATGTGGAGGTTTCCAGAACAAGTGGTATTGTTATTAATCAAGTATTTTTATTTTATTCTATATTCTACCTCCTTTAAATATTATACAAATATTTTGAAATAATACAATCATTATATATAATATAATTATATGATATTATGTTAATTTGAAAACCTATTTCCATATTTTATTCTGGCTAATGGGAAACAAAATGTCAATTTTGTGTACGGACTACCTCCTCACAAACTGAAGTAATTCGATTCACATCAGCACCTCTACTGTATGGAATCAATAATGAATTTTCAGTGTATATATATATATGATATTTGTGTAAAAATTATACACCTAGAATTATAAAATCACATTTACCTTCTTACCTTCCAATCCGTTTCAAAAAAGTTACATCTCTTGTGTGTACTTATGGACTACCTCCTCCATGATGTGATGGTAATAAGGATAGTTTGAATGAATATACATGTTTTCTATGATATAAAAATGATTCTATAAAGTTTATTTAATATTGAACTTCCTTATGATCCATCCAATGAAAAATGAAAATTGAGTTCCTACTTATGTACGATCTACCTTCTCCATGAATGGTGTAATTCATTTTTTTGTCTCAAACTTTTATGAATGAAACAAAATATGTTTATTATGAATGTATAATATATTTATATAATGATTAAAATTTTGGGTATTATGGAACCATAATAAATGTACAATGACCAAAACTACCAAACCAAAACTTATATGAAAAATGAAGCAGTAATCACCCGAAATAGTGATTTTAATCATGAATCATTAATAAACATATGGTAAAAGGATACAAGTGAATCATATATGGTAATATATATATATAAGTTATTATAGTTCTATAATATATGTATAAAAAACAAAAATTTATTGTATATGAGGTTCAAACATGTATGAAGGATATCAAGACTTAAGGTAAGGGATTTTCGTCTCAAATTTATTAATGTGAGACACATGCCATATTCACCACTTGTTTCTATTATGTGATGTATATACATCCCATAATTTTTCCATATGATGATTCTAATAAATATTATGGGGATTTACATATCAATATATGTTTATTTCATTCATAGGGATTACGATTCAAAAGTCACCTATGTGGTAAAGGTTTGATGTTACAATCACATTATTTATCATGATTATTTATGATTAAGTTTATGATAATAAAATCTTATAATCTACCTCACAAGAAACTCATGAATTTTATTCTCCTATAATTATTTTTGTAGAATACATATTTTCATTTCCATTTTCCTCTCTTTGAGTACTCAAGAGACTGAAAGAATGTTTTTTAAATAAAATAAACTTAATTTATCTATTACTGCCTAACCCACAATAAGTTATTGTATCTTTTATCGGATCTAGATAAAAGCATAGATAAAGGTACCCTTTATAATTAATAAAAAAGTGATGTGAAAGGGATGAATTTTTTATCACTAAATAAAAGCACTAAAAGAGGAATTTTTTATCATTGTTTTATTCTAAGTGCTAATAAAGGCCACCCTTTATCAGTAATTTTTATTTAGCACTAATAAATATTGGCCTTTGTCAGCATTCTTATGTAGCACTGATAACGGGTTATCCAACGTAGACATACCACACCAAACTTCTTGACATTTAGTATCACTCTTTATATGCCTGGGTGACCCACTAGCATAACATGCCATGATAGTTGGGGATCAACACTCGCATACAAATCTATACACACAGGCCACATGGGTCAAGTCCTACACGACTCGACCAACCTGGCCTCCATTTATACGCGGCTCGACCCACCTTTACATGTGGGCCTATACATGGTCTATCTAACCTTCACATACAGGCCTATACATAACCTCCAATTTTTTATATACACAAATAAAAAATTATAATTGTTAAAAATATCAAAAAAATTAAAAAAAATGTCTAAATTAAAGAATATTAAAAATTATATTAGTTAAATAATTTTTCTTTGAATTAATATATATATATATATATATATTATAAATATTAACAAATATTATAGATTAAACATACATATATAAAATGAAGAAATTGTAATAATTAAAAAATAAAATATTAAAATTAGTAAATTATAAAAATATATTAAATTTTTTGTCAATTAAATAATTATTAAAAAATATGAATAAAGTAAATATAAATATATATGATTTATAAATATTAATATATAGGTTAAACTAAATATAGATATAAAAAATGAATAAATTATATTTATTAAACAAAAAACTAAAAATAAATAAATTGAAAAATTACCAAAAAATTATTATAGAACCATTTTTTATCAAAACTAGTAAATTTAATATATATATATATATATACACTATAAATATTAATAAATAATATATACTAAATATAAATACAAAAAATGGATAAAATGTAATAATTAAAAAAAATCAATGTCTTATTCATTTTTAATGTTTTTTATACATAATTATTCATTAATAAATTTGATATTTCTAATATATAAATATGTGTGTGTGTGTGTCAATATATATAATATTTCCTAAAATATGAAATATATAATATAAAATACACATAATTACATTTAATAAGTAATATATTTAGTGAATAATGGTATGTAATTAAAAATATATTGTAATTGGGTGCTTACCCGAGTGGTAAAGGCTCCACGTAATTCTAAATCAGACCCGAGATCAAATTCAGTTGGGAACAAGTACTATTACAGCACTATGAAGATGTTAATGCGGATGATGATGTAGGCAGGTGGTGACGCATACATGATGCATGCAAGTGGTGATGTAGACATGACATAGTCTTGGTAACGCAGGCTGGATAATGCAGGCATGACGCTACACTAGGCTTTCAGGCCATGTTATAGGATCCATGCCCATAGGGTCTACGGGCCATGTACTAAAATAAATAAGGATTGATGGGTGAGTTGTCCCCTTCGGGGGGTATAACCTCCCTTCTTGACCTATGTTTGTAGTGTGTGTGTGTGTGTGTGTGTTTGAATGTCATTGTACCCCCATGCACCTTATATATATATATATAATTACAAATATTGAGTAATTATTTAAAGCAATTGACATTTAATTGAATGTCCTTTGATTTTTCAATTTAACATATATCAAACATGTGTTACATTGATTTCAGACATATATGTACGTAATTATTACATTTTTGTATACAACACGCACAAACATAATATTTTTGAAATTTAATCAATTTTTAATATTCATTCTAGGATTATATTTAATAACATAATACATGTAATATATATTATGTTTCAAATGGGTATATTTTATCAAATTTTTTATTTTTATTCAATATATAATATTTATTACTTTTTAATAACTTTTTGAATTTATTCATTTTTAATATTATCTATTCATTAATAATCAAAATATTTTTTTAATGTTTTTTTAAAATTTATTCATTTTCAATTTTTCATTGTTCAATGTGTTCGTAATTTTATCCATTTTCATTATTTTTTTTATAAATGTTTATTTATTAACATTTAATATTTTAATATGGATGTAATTTTTATAATGAATATGTATTCATTTTAGTTTTAACATGTGTATTTATAAATATTGATGTGTAGTTCTATTAATAATCTATATAATTAATAATTGTTATTTATTTTTTAAATTTATTCATTCTTATTATTATTTGTTTCATTAATAGACGTTGCATATTATATAATGTCATTGTTCAAATTAACATGCATCAAACTTGTGTTGTGTGTGTATATATATACATTAATTTCTCACACACATTTACGCAATTAATGCAGTCTTATATAGAAATTCACAAACGTAATATTTATGTAATTTATTCAAATTTTTATATTCATTTTAAAATTTCATTTAGTAACATAATATATTTAATACATTATTTTTTTAATTAGGAAATTTTATTTAATCATTTTTAGTATTTATTAATATTGATTTTTTGGGATTTAACCATTTTCTAATATTTATTTATTTAGTTTGTTTTCATATTTCAATATATATTAATATTTATTTCAATATATATACATACTATACTTTTTTAATAATTTGTAGAATTAATAAATATTCCACATTTCTTCAATATTTTTAATCTCTACCCATTTTTTATTATTCAATTTCTCTAATTTCTAACACTCATGCATTTAAGATTATATATTAATTAATAATGTTAAAAATAATTTTAAATATATTTTTATAAATAAATATACTTATAAATTTATATTTACTAAATTTAAGAAATTATATATTTATAATTAAAAATAAATAAATATTTTTTTTATAAAAATTATTTATATAAATATAAATAAAAAATTGTGTATTTAAATAATTAATTTTATATTATAAATATATTTAAATAATGAATATATTTACTATATTTATTTTTATTTTGATATATATTTTTCTATATATGTATATAATTATATACATATATATGATGATATAAATATATTTTTCATTAAAAATAAATAATTATAAATATATTTATAAATGTATATTCAATATATTAAAGCAACTATGTATTTATCTTTATATATAAATAAATATATTTTTTAAAAAAATTAATTATATAATTATAAATAAATAATTATACATTTAAATAATTATATTTTTAATTAATTACAAAATTATAATAAATATATCAAAATAATGACTATATTTAATATATTTATATTTATATTTATAGAAATATATTCAATATATGTATAATTATATAAATAGATGTAATGGTATAAATATATATATAATTATATAAAAATATTTATAAATATTTTTACAAATATATTTATTTATAAATGAATTTAAAAAAATATTGTTTTAATTATAATTATACATTTATATCTATAATTACATTTATAATGACATATGAACAAATCATTTAACATATTTTAATTTTATAAATTTATATTTATTTATTTATTTATAATTATATAGATTTTAATTTTTTAATTATATTATAGATTTATTTATTTTTTTTATTTTTTTAAATAATTAAAAAATTATAATAAATATATTTATTTTATATATTATATTTATTATTAAATATTTTTATATATAAATAAATATACATATAATTATACAAATATATATAATTAAATCTATATATATATATAAATATATTTATAATTATATAAAAATATTTTTCAAAATATTTATTTATAATTATAATTATCAATATATATATATATATATATTTGTATATGTAAATATTTATGAAATTATAGTAAATATATTTTTTTATAATTCTATACATTTAAAAATTTTAATTATATTTATTATATTTATTATTTAATTTAAATTAAGACTTTATCAGTGCCAAATTAGTGCTGATAAAGATTTATTTTTATGAGTGCTAAAAAATGATGATAAAACATATCTTTATCAGGGCTAGAATTTTAGCATTGATAAAGATATTTTTTATCACCTTATTATTAGAACAGATAAAGTGGTATCTTTATCAATGATAAAAAATTTGATAAAGATCTGTTTTATCAATGCCTACTATTTTAGTTCTACTAAAACACTTATTATCATCGCTTTTTTAAAAGTGCTGATAAAAGTATTCCCAATCATTTAAATAGAACCATAACAATTCCCTCCTCGCTCACATCATTCAATCTATCATGGAACTGAATCGCTACTGCCACTCTTCATCGATCTTATCAATGAACCGGTCCTCCCAAAAGCTAAGGTATTTGATTATTTCTACTCCTGGTAATAGGCATTGTTCCTGGAATCCCATATGATCTAGCAGCCTACCGCAAGGATACAGGTTATGGACTTCTGCTCCACTTTGTTGTTCTCAGAACCTTGGAACCAGCTTGTTTGAAAAGCATCATCAAAAGAGGCATGCGGATCATACCCTGTAAACTGGCCAAACTTTTGCCACACCTCCCGAGCCAGTCTCTCTCAGAAAACAAGTGCCTTGAGGTCCCTTCTTGAGGTCTATCGCATCAAGGATTTAATCTCCCCATGAATATCCACCTTGAAATCTAGGGTTTGGTTTGACAAGAAGGGTTTTGAAAAAAGACTCGGCTAGGTTCCCCGCCTCGTCACGATTAGTGGTGAATGAGCCATCATCACAGCAAATGTTCAGCTTTACAAGTTTACTTCTCTCTTTGATGCATGCTTGAAAAAACTTGGTATTCGTATCACCTTATTTAATCCATCTTATTGTGGATTGATCATGTAACAATTTCTCCTATTCTATGATCATTCCAGATAGTTAATTCTTCTTGGAAACCATTTTAGTAAAAAACGTTTCATCCCAGTTCTGTTCCAACATGAGTTCCATATTTTCAATCTCCGAGATAATTATGTTCAAATCGGGTTGATTGCTGCCCCATGAGTGAATAACAGATTGGAGATGACTTAGTTTCTTGTGACAGATAGTCCAGAAACACCCACCTTGAATCAATTTATGCCATGATGGTGAAACCACCTGCTGATAATCTGGAGCGGAGGTCCAGAGACAAGAAAAGAAGAAGCGGGCTTCACTACCAGTTTTGGAGTTCAAGGTATCCCCGATAGGGGAGTGATCCCAGAAAACTGTGGGAAGATGAGTAACCTTCCCATCTAGAAATACCGTAATAGTATTCAAATTCTCAAGAAACCGATCAAGGAGATGCCAGGTTCTATTGTTTCATTTTTGGTTATTACTCCAGGTGAACCGATCACCAGTAAATCCCATTCCCGCTAGCCCCGACTGAGCTATAAAGGTAATGAAGTATTGAATCACCTTACGAGAGAGACTAGTGTGGCCTTTTTTCTCTGTATTGTCCATGATTACATTTAAATCACCCCCCACAATCCCCGGAATATCACCCAGGTCGAAACTCCCTGGGTCTTCCCATAGAGCCTCTCTGTGAAGTGGGTCACATATAGCATATAAAAAAGAAAAAAGAACATTGTACATGCCCATGACCACTGTAGAATGGGAAACCTTCTTACCCCAAGATGAGACGGAGACCTTCTTTTATAGATTAAGGAAAAGGAATAGAAACAGAGTATTCTGATGTGGGACTCAAAAATACTCAAAATAAAAAAGGGTTTAACACTCCCGCTCAAGCTGGACATGTCCATCTTAGAACATGAGTCCCACAAAAAAGAAAGATGACACCAGACAAGACCAGAAACTCTCCCCTCAAGTTGGGTCACAGATACTATGGATGTCCTACTTGAAACCGAGCGAGGTCAGGCGAGACCCTGGGAGACCTTTGATGAAGATGTCAGCAATCTGGTCTGCCGTCGGGATGTGGCTAAAACTTGACATGATTGTGCTCCAGGTGGTGTCGTAGAAAGTGATAGTCCACCTCAATATGCTTCGAGCATTCATGGAATACAGGATTCAAAACAATCTTTGTGGCTACCTGATTGTCACACGAGAGGTGAGCAGATGTCTGCTGAGTAAATCCAAGCTCCTGGATGAGTTGTCAAAGCCAAAGGATCTCCGTAGTGACAGCGGCCATGACATGGTACTCAGACTCCACACCAGATCAAGAGACGACAGTCTGTTTCTTACTGTGCGAAGAGATGAGGTTGTCTACGAAGAACACGACAAACCTAGAAGTTGATTTCCGGGTAGCAAGGCAACCATCATAGTCAGCATCAAAGAAGACCTCAATATTTTGATGAGCGTGGTGATAGTAGCGAAGACCACAAGCATGGTCTCGCTTGATGTATTTGGTGATGCGGTGTACAACATCCCACTGAGAGGTGGTCGGATGCGCCATGAATTGGTTCACTTTTCCTACAGCGTAGGAAATGTTGGGATGAGTTATGGTGAGATAGTTGAGTTGGTCCACCTGTTGACGATACTGCTTTTGGTGTGAATACGGTTCGAAGGAGTCATAGAGAGACCATTCCCCAGGCTCAAGAGGATTGTCAACAGTGGTGGTCTATGTCATCCCAGCATCCTGTAGAATACCCAAAGAATATTTTCGTTGGAAAAAGAAGATTTTGTTCGGAGAATGGGAGACCTCGATACCAAGAAAGTATGTGAGAGGGTTGAGATCTTTGGTGTGGAAGTGTTGGTGAAGATTCCCCTTGAAGTGGGAAATATTAGCAGAGTCACTCCTGGTGATGATGATATCATCCCCATATACGGCCAACAGGATGTAGCCAATGGAAGTCGTCATGTAGAACATGGTGTGATGCATCATACTATGAAAGATCCCATAGTCGGTGAAGACAGTGCTGAATCAACCAAACCAAGCATAAGGAGACTGCTTGAGACGGTATAGAGAGCGGTGTAGTCAACAGACTTGGGACCCATAGCCGGAGGCACAAAAGCAAGGGGCTGCTGCAGATAAACCTCTTCCTCACGAAATCCATGGAGGAAGGCATTCCTGAAATTCAGTTGATGAAGTGTCCAGTGATGATGTGTGGCCAAGGAGATAGATAATCGAACGGATGTTATCTCGGAAACTGGAGATAAGATATCAAAATAATCGACATCATACGTCTGAGCAAAGCCCTTGGCCACAAGTCGGGCTTTGAGTCGATGAAGAGTGCCATCAGCGTTCAGACGGACTGTGTAAATCCATTTGCTTCCAACCACATTTTTACCGGTAGGGAGGGGAACCGGATCCCATGTATGATTGTCCTCTAGAGACTAAAATTCATCTCTCATCATGTGAAACCACCCCGGATGAGATTTGGACTCACCAACTGTGTGGGGAATAGATATCGTCTCCAGAGCTGACAGACCTTTGTATGAATATGTAAATAGCGGATTGTTCTGGAAAGAGCGAGTACCTTTACGTAATGCAATGGGAAGGCCAGCCGGTGGCGGTGCAGGAGCATCAGAAGAAGCTGGGACAATAGTCTCCTCGGCCTGGATGGGGGGCACAGTCGTTGAGTGATGGGAGTAGACCATACCAATCCGATGAGCAACAGAAGGCATCACTGGAGGAGGATGGATGATGAGTGGAAGACAATAATCAATGTTAGTATCTAGATGGAGAGAGTGAAGTGAGAATTGATAACTCTCAACAAATGAGACATTAGCAGAGGTGATTTGATGTCGTAGGTCTGGAGAGAAGCACTGATATCCGCACTGAGTTCGCGAATATCCGAGGAAGATGCAACAGAGAGATTTAGGAGAGAGTTTAGAGAGGTCAGGAAAAGTGTCACAAACTGATGTTATTAATATTTTCATGACTTATTATATTCCCCCTTTACTGATTTTATATGAAATGTGCATAATTTATGTGAAATAATAATGTTTTAATATTAAGTATAATTTTTTAGCATTTTTAGAAGTAGTCCAATTGAGTCAGTTTAATGTTTTAATAATAACTGTAACTATACTGATCCAAATTGTGTGGTTCTTGTTTTTTATGATTCTACATTCAATATACAATATTTCATTAGAAGGTACCATGAGCCAATTCTGCCATTTGAGGGGTCATATGGTCCTCCCAAACAAGACCAAAGAATCTGTGAACAAACTGGACCAGCCCTGAAGATTGATTTACTGGGCTCAATAAAGAAGTCCAAAAACATTAACTCTCCACCATAATTCTGGGGAAACTACATGTCATATTAAATAAAAATTTCAAGTCCCAAATCCAAGTAAAAGGGGCCCAAATAAATCTTTGAAGTCCAGCCCACCATTCTGGCCGAGAATTAAAATCAGTATAGTATGCATGACATATCTCATGCTGTAAGCATCAAATAGAGCTGATATTTTGCAGTGTGAACGAGGAGATATAGGCGGCCGACTTGTTTGAAAAAACCATTCTTATTTGAAGGCATATTAATATTTAGAAACCCTTTCACATTATGGACTTCAAAAATACAGGATTGAAATGGAAAGCTTAACATTGTTTAATCAACCGGCCATAACATTTGATCCTTAAGTCCAAATGACTCCACATTTTTAGAGTAGTCGGACAACATTATTGTCTACAACTTTGAAGAATGAGATATTTGAAGATTCAGCTTTCGGAATAGCCAAATTGGCGATGAAATTGGAGGGACATATTGGGAATGCAAATTGTCCACTCCTTGGGCTATAAATACTCTCCCCTTCTCTCCTTGAGAGGGGTTGGAATTTCAGAAGAGAGGAGAACATATTGGAACGACCAAGGCCTTGCCAAAGGGTTTGTAGGATCTTCGATACTCATGTTTTTATTTGAGAGACCTTTCCTCCTCTCTTTGTTTTCACTTAATTTCATGTTCTTCATTTTTGTAATTTTTAAGTCTCTTTCTTTGTAATTCTATTTTAATGAAAGTTACTTCTTCAATATCTCTTATTCTCATCCACCTTCTATAGTTTAATATTTATGTTCTTAAAATAGTTTAAATTCAGTTGAATCCCCTTCCCTTCATTTGCTTCCTCATTCAATAAAAAATCCGTTTTTAATTATCATCATCGTTCGTGTGTGTGTGTCGACGTACCACTCTTTTCTAATCCCTTTATTTTTATTATATTCTTAATTTATCATCATAATTATTATAACCAGAATATTAAACACCCAAATTGCTGAGTAAATATCTCATTGGGGTGATTTATAATTTAGGTATGTTAAGTGATTGAGAGTATTTTCTCGATGAGTATTCGTTAATTTTACATTGTGTATGTTGGACTTTATTTGTCATGCATTGATGACATATTTTGTTTAGCATGTGGTTTCCATGGATTATTGGAACTAAAAATACACTACCATAAACATGTACTGATTGAGATTAAAATCCTAACTAAGTTAAGGCTTGGATTAAAGCTTTAACACTTAGGAATTCTAATTGATGTCAACTTGTGAAGTGGGTGTTAATTTAAATGCAATATAAGGAAAAGCTCAATGGTATCACAAGCTTAACTCCCTAATAATGAACTCACCCCAATCTTTATCAATTTGTTGAATCAAACATCATCCATAAATTATTTCATAAGCTCCGCAAACAAACCCCCCAATCAGAATACAATTAACTAAAAACAAACGACTATTTCAAAGTATCATCGCCGAGGATTCGACCCGAGTGCTGCTATACACATTAGCAGAGCAACAGAACTTTGACCGGTCGATAGGCGACAATAGGATGCGCATTTCAAATGGCGCCGTTGCTGGGGATAGTTATTTAAGTAGTCATTAGTTTCTGGTTATTGTCAAGAAAACAAAAAAAAAACAAATTTTAAAAAAAATTGAAAAAAAACACAAAGAAAAACCCGTCTTCCTCTTAAAAATCATAAACTGAAAAAAAACACAAAGGAAACCCCATCTTCCTCATCCTTTCTAAATCTATCTGAATGCCCCGTAGCCTCCCAAACAATCCCTCGGATTTGTTTGACCCTGAAATTGATAGAACTCTTCGTCGACTTAGGAGGACCATTAGGGATAACCAAATCACCCAAGAACCAATCATTGCCCTACCAATTGAATTTGATATGGCCAATCCTAGGGAAGAAACATTGAAAGAACATGCTGCCTCTGATATGAATTACCAACCCCTTGGTATACAATATCCAAACATAGAGGCTGACTTCAAACTCAAATCAGGTTTGATTCATCTTCTACCTCATTTCCATGGGCTAGCCGGTGAGGATCCGCATCTACATCTCAAAGAGTTCCAGGTGGTGTGCTCTACCATGAAGCCTCAAGGGGTTTCTGAAGAACAAATCAAACTCCGAGCATTCCCTTTCTCCCTAGCTGACTCTGCCATGTCATGGCTCTACTACCTCCCTCCTGGTTCCATAACTACATAGAATGACATGAAGCGTCTCTTTCTAGAAAAATTCTTTCCTGCTTCTCGTACCGCTTCCATCTGAAAGGAAATAAGTGGTATCCATCAGTTCCCAAGTGAATCAATCCATGAGTACTGGGAGAGGTTCAAAAAGCTTGTTGCAACCTACCTGCACCATCAAATCCATGACCAACTCTTGATCCAATACTTCTATGAGGGGTTATTGGCTATGGAGCGAACCCACATTGATGCCGCAAGTGGCGGTGCTCTTGTTGACAAAACTCCAGCAGCTGCAAGAGATCTCATAAGTAACATGGCTGCAAACACACAACAATTCCATACTCGAGCACATGCTCAAGTCAAACAAGACCAAGATAATCAATCCATAGAGCCTAACAAGATGAATGAGTGGATGGGTGAACTTACAGGTCTTGTGCGTCAACTAGCGGTGGGTACCAAAGCCCCAACCTCATCTTCTCCACAGTCACTATTTCCTGGACCTGTCAAAAACTGTGGAATCTGCAACTCTCCATATCATTCAACTGACACATGTCCACAACTTCAAGAGGATCAATCCGATTCATCTGGACCAATGGAGCTCAATGCATCATATGCTTAACGGAACACCAACCCTCAACTATCAGGTCAGTGTTTTAAAAACTTAAACCAACCTCACTCTGAGCCCTTCTCTTCTTCCCATAACCAAGGCCTTAGGTATGGTAATCCCATATCTCATCCCCCTCAATTCCCTCCTCAAAATCCAAACCAATTTCAATATATTCAAGGTGGTGGTAACTTCCATCAACCTTATCCTTTTGTTCCTCAACCTCAAAGGAACAATCCTCTTCCTGGATTCCATTATCCTAGTGAGCCTTCCCAATTCCAAAACCAATACAATCGATTTCCCAAGAACCAAAATCAAGGCAATCCCAATCTGAGACAAGCCTCTTCTTCCAAGCAACCATCGGAAAGTGCAGTGGAAGATCTTGCCTCCTTCACCCAATCTAGCCTAAAAAACATTGAAACTCAAATAGGTCAACTTACATCCCACGTGAGCCAGCAACAACAATCAAATTCTTCCCAACTCCCAGCTCAACCATTACCCAACCCCAAGGGTAATGTAAGTGAAATTGAACTTAGATCGGGAAAGCACATTGCTATGCCTCAAGATAAGTCCTCTAGACCTCCTTTGAATGTTAACCTAGAAAATGAAAAGAAAAAAGAAAATTGAAAAGGAATCTGAATCCATTCCCTTACCTCCTTCCATTCCACTTAGGAATCTAATTCCTTTTCCTCAAGACATTTCTAAACCAAGGATGTCCTTTGAACCTGATCCTGAAATGCTCGACATGTTTAGACGTGTTGAAGTCAACATTCCCCTCTCAGATGCCATAAAAAAATTCCTAAGTATGCCATGTTTCTTAAGGAATTGTGCACCCACAAGAGGCAACTTAGGACCTTTGAAAATGTTTCCACCCAGCAGTCTATACCCATTAAGTGCAAAGATCTAGGGACCTTTACAGTCCCATGCCAAATTGGATGTTCTGACTTTGATGATGCACTCATAGACCTAGGATCCTCAATTAATGTCACGCCCAAATCCATCTTCTCTAACCTTGGTCTAGGTCCCTTGAACCCAACGGGTGTTGTCATTCAGTTAGCCAATCGAAGCACAGCCAGTCCTGGGGGAATAATTGAGGATGTCCTTGTCCGAGTCAATGATCTTATCTTCCCTGCTGATTTCTATGTCCTTGACATGGAAGGTGAGACGAACTCTTCTCGATCTCCCCTAATTCTAGGAAGACCATTCCTCATGACTGCGAGAACCAAGATTGATGTCCATTCAGGCATCCTATCCATGGAATTCGGTGACCAACTGGTCATGTTCAACATTTTCCAAGCCATGCGATACCCATCTGAGGATCACTCTGCATTCTCAATCAATGCTTCTAAGGAAACTTTTAAGAGTCAATTGAACCCCATTCCATCATGTTCATCCTGTTCTGAAGAGATAGGATCTTGTGAAATATGCACTAGGATTAACCAAGTCATAAATGGTGAAGTTGATGTGGACCTTTCATTCATAAACTCCATCAATTTAGAGGATCTTGAAAACTCTCTCGAATCCCATCTCAACTCTGATCAAAACTGCTCCACCTTGGACTGTATTGGGAAAAATGAATCTGAAGCAACTGATGTCCCATCCTCCATTTCTGAGTTTCCTAACCCAAAAATTAATGATGAGACTGATCTGAAACCTCTTCCTGCACACCTGAAATATGCATTCCTATTCCATGATCACTCATATCCTGTCATTATCTCTGCCACCCTTACTGAAACTGAGGAGTCCAATCTTGTTCAAGTTTTAGAGGAAAACAAAAAGGCCTTAGGGTGGACCCTAGATGACATACTAGGAATCAACCCTGCCCTTTGCATGCATCACATCCATCTTGAGGAATCATCCAAACCAATTAGACAACCACAAAGAAGACTCAATCCACTCATCTTTGAGGTAGTTAGGGAAGAGATCACCAAGCTTCTTCAAGCTGGTATTATCTACCCAATTTCCAATAGTGAATGGGTGAGTCCAATTCAAGTTGTACCTAAGAAGGGTGGGAGAACTGTTGTCACAAATGAACATGGGGAGGTAGTCACAACTCGAGTGAAGAACAAATGGCGTGTATGCATCGATTATCGAAAATTGAATGCTGAAACACGAAAAGATCACTACCCTCTTCCATTCATTTATCAAATGTTAGAAAGATTAGCCGGAAAGTCACACTATTGCTTCCTTGATGGATACACCGGCTATTTTCAAATCCCAATCTCACCGCAGGACCAAGAAAACACTACTTTCACATGCCCCTTTGGAACATATGCATATTAAAGAATGCCTTTTGGACTTTGCAATGCTCCTGCAACATTCCAGAGGTGTATGATGAGTATCTTCTCCGAATTCATTGAACACTGCATGGAAGTCTTCATGGATGACTTCACCATTTATGGTGAGTCATTTGAATCTTGTTTTAATTCACTCTCTCTTGTCCTCCAAAAGTGTGTCAAGTGCAACCTTGTGTTAAATTTTAAAAAATGTCACTTCATGGTTTCAAATTGGATTGTTCTAGGGCACATAGTTTCAAAAGATGGTATTGAAGTCGATCCTGCCAAAATTGAAGTGATCCAATCACTTCCTCCACCCACTTCTGTTCGAGACATCCATTCATTCCTCGGTCATGCCGGTTTCTATCGAAGATTCATCCATAACTTCAGTAGGATTTCCCTCCCACTCACTCGGTTGCTCCAAAATGATGTCACCTTCCATTTTGATGAGGTTTGGAAGAGAGCCTTCATTGAACTCAAAACTGCTCTTACATCTGCCCCGATAATCCAACCCCCAGATTGGTCCTTACCCTTTGAATTGATGTGTGATGCTTCTGATAGAGCTGTTGGGGCTGTTCTTGGTCAAAGAAGAGAAAAAATTCATCATGTCATCTATAATTCCTCAAAAACATTGGATGAAACTCAATCTCACTACACTGTGACTGAAAAGGAACTTTTAGCTGTGGTTTATGCCTTAGATAAATTTCAGCCCTATCTCTTAGGTGACAAAATCATCATCTTCATAGACCATTCTGCTATTATGTTCTTACTCAAGAAAAGTGATTCCAAACCAAGTCTAATAAGATTGATTCTAATGATCCATGATTTTGACCTTGAAATCAAAGATATACCTGGAAAAGAAAACCCTATGGCTGATCACTTGAGTATAATTCCTAATTCTCCTCATTCTGAAATCATTGATCCTGAATTTCCAATTGAGCACCTTTCATCTCTCAGTCCAAAACTACCATGGTATGCCCCAATTGTAAATTACTTGGTTTCTGGTGTTTTTCCTGAAAATTTTTCAAAAGAACAAAAAATGAAGTTTAAAAGTGATTCAAAATACTATTTTTGGGAAGAAAATAAAATTTGGAAAACTAGGGCAGACATGGTAATTTGTAGATGTGTTGATGAAGAATAATATTCTTCCATCTTAGAATTCTATCACTCACTTCTTGGAGGTGGCCACTTTGGACCACAAAGGACCTCCCAAAAGGTCCTAGACTCTAGATTCTTCTGGACTTCACTCTTCAAGGACTCACATGAATTTTGTCAATCATGTCCCACTTTCCAAAAGTTTGGCACAATTTCAAAGAGAAATGAAATGCCCCAAAAGCCTTTAATTTTTTGTGAAATCTTCGATGTTTGGGGTATCGATTTCATGGGACCATTTCCCCCTTCCAATGGATTCTCATACATTCTTCTTGTGGTCGATTATGTTACAAGGTGGGTTGAGGCCAAACCCACTAGGAAGGATGATGCTCATATTGTTAGTGAGTTCTTAAAGACCCACACTTCCAACGATTTGGAAAACCACGTTCCTTGATCAGTGACTTAGGAACATATTTTTGTAATAGAACCATGGAAGCTCTTCTGAAAAAGAATGGGGTTGTTCATAAAACTTCAACTGCATATCACCCCCAAACAAATGGTATGGCTGAACTCTCTAATAGAGAAGTGAAAAGGGTACTTGAGAGAATTGTTAAGCCCACCAGAAAAGAATGGCCTGAGAGAATTGGTGAAGCCCTTTTGGCTTATCAAACTGCCTATAAAACACCCCTTGGGATGTCTCCTTTTAGGCTAGTTTTTGGTAAAGCGTGTCACTTACCAGTTGAAATCCAACATAAGTCTTTTTGGGCTGTGAAAACCTGTAATTTTGATTGTGAAAAATCTGGTGAAGAAATATTGTTGCAATTGGCTGAACTGGAGGAGCTTCGACTTGAATCCTATGAGAATTCCAATCTGTACAAAGAGAAGGCTAAGGTACTCCATGAAAGAGACATCCTGAGAAAGGTATTTCATGAAGGTGAAAAGGTAATGCTCTTCAATTCTCGATTTCGTCTTCATCTAGGTAAGCTTAATTCTCGTTGGGAAGGTCCTATTGTTATTACTAACGTTTACCCATTTGGTGAAGTGCAAGTCCAAGACCCCTCTTCCAAAATGACATTCACGGTTAATGGACATCGGTTAAAGCATCACCATGAGAGGACATGAAATCCTGGAACAACATCAACTTCCACTGGATCCCCAAATTCTCTAGCCGACCTACCACTCGATGGAGAAGTCGATCCACCAAATCTAAACCAGGGGGAACCTCTTTCCCTTTAACTCTCTCTCTATCTCTTCCTCTTTCAACCTCTTTCTTCTTCTTCCTCTCTCTTTCAATTTTTTTACCACTATATTCATCAAACCCTTTTTTCCATTCTTGTGTGGGTGTGTATTTTAAAAAAAACCTTAAAAACTAAAAACAACCAAAAAACACAATCACTTAAAAAAAATACAAAAAATTAAAGAGTCATGCCTACTCACCATCGAGTTTTGAAATTTTTTCCAACCATTTTGAGGATTTAACAGACATGTTTTCATCTCAAAAACTTTGTATTTTCATCATGACTTTGGATAATGAATTTTGTGTCAAAATTAACAAATTTTGAATGCTCAATTTTTGATTTGGAAAATGCTTTTCCCAAATCGTGAGGAACAACATTTTCTTTCATGCCAAGGCCACCTATGGCCATCTTTTCTATATGTGTGTTTTCACCCCCATTTTTGAGTCTTGAGTTTGTGAACCTTCGAGCTGAATTTTCTACCTTAGTGTGTATTAATATGATAGAGGCATTTTCTGAACCACATGAAAATCACAATAGCCAAATAGCCTCCCATTTCCCTTACATTAATCCTCCATTTGAAATCCCCTTCGAGCCTATGAAAACCTTTTCTTTGATAGCCACATTACAAGCCCAATACCTTATCCCACCCAATATCAACATGGATTTTTATTGCATAAGTTTTTGAAATTTAAGTGTGGGGGGTAATGGATTTCATTTTTGGGTATCATTTCCTTACTTTCTGGTGTGTTATCATATGCTTGAGGGAAAGCATCCATTTTAGTGTAGGGGGGAGGTTATCATTCAGTGGTATTTTGGAATGTATTGTACAAATGATATTGAAAAGTGTTAAAAAAATCAAAAAAAAATCAAAATTCAAAAAAAAATCAAAAAAAAAACTGAAAAAATGGGTTGTGTCTTGGGTAGGTCAAAAATAACTCTTCCTCAACCGTTGATCTTGTTATAACTATTACAATTAGTGTCGTGAGGAGACCAAACATGGGTTGGGCTATCAGTGTGAGATCTGTTTCAAGGTCAACTTCAAAAAAACAAAGAAAAAAAAAGAAAAAAAACACTTGCATTATATTCTTATATCATTGGGAGAAGTTTTGGGTCTTGTAAATATTCCATCATCTCATTACCTTCATATTTTATTCCCCTATTCTGTATTTCTTCACACAAGCATTCCCTTTAAAATATGTTTTTTCATTTCCTTCCATGTTTTATTTCAAAAAAATGTGCATTGCTTTTTCTATGTTGGTATTTTAACCCTTTTCTTCGCTCTCTTGGAAATTATATTCCTACCGTCCCATACCCACAGAAAAACCCCTTAAAAGGACCTCTTGATTCTTGTTCACTTTGGATAGGGATTGTAAGCTGAGAGCTCTTTTCAAACTCTAAGATTTTTACTTTTGGTTGGTGAAAGAGTGAACCTCCACAAATGAATTTAATCATCTTGAGAGGTGTGAGATTTGAGTGTCCACATTTTCCATTTCTAAATTTGAGCATGAAAAAATGAATTAGTTTTGGAACATTGTTTCTGTATCAACTTGTGGTGGAATTCAAAATGGATGACTGAAATAGTCTAAACCTCCCCTGATTATTGAAAACAAATTTTTAATATCTGTTGGTGAGTAAAAATGATTTTGTCATGTTTTTATATTTGTTGCACATGAGGACATGCACAAAACTAAGTGTGGGAAGGTTGATGTTATTAATATTTTCATGACTTATTATTTTCCCCCTTTACTGATTTTACATGAAATGTGCATAATTTGTGTGAAATATTAATGTTTCAATATTATGTATAATTTTTGAGCATTTTTAGAAGTAGTCCAATTGAGTCAGTTTAATGTTTTAATCATAACTGTCACTATACTGATTCAAATTGTGTGGTTCTTGTTTTATAGGATTATAAATTCAATATAAAACATTTAATTAGAAGGTACCATGAGCCAATTCTCCCTTTTAAAGGGTCATATGGTCCTCACAAACAAGACCAAAGAATCTGTGAACAAACTTGACCAGCCTTAAAGATTGATTTACTGGGCTCAATACAGAAGTTCAAAAACATTAACTCTACACCATAATTTGGGTGAAACTACATGTCATCTTGGATAAAAATATCAAGGTCCAAATCCAAGTACAAGGGGCCCAAATAATGCTTTGAAGTCCAGCCCACCATTCTGGCCGAGAATTAAGCTCAGTATAGTATGCATGACATATCTCATGATGTAAGCATCCAATAGACCTGAGAAGTTTCGGTGTGAAATAGGGGATATAGGTGGCCGACTTTGTTGAAGAAACCATTCGGATTTTAAGGCATCTTCATATTCAAAAACCCTTTCACATTATGGACTTCAAAAAGACTGGATTGAAATGGACAGATTAACATTGTTTAATAATCCCATCATAACTTTTGATCCGTAAGTCCAAATGACTCCACATTTTGAGAGTAGTCGGCCAACATTATTTTCTACAACTTTGAAGAAGGAGATATTTGATGATTGGGCTGTCTGAATAGCCAAATTGGTGATGCAAGTGGAGGGACAGATTGGGAAAGCAAATTGTCCACTCCTTGGGCTATAAATACTCTCCTCTTATCTCCTTGAGAGGGGTTGGCATTTCAGAAGAGAGGAGAACATATTGGCACGAACAAGGCCCTGCAAAAGGCTTGGGAGGATCTTCCATAATCAAGTTTTCACTTGATATACCTTTTCTTCTCTCTTTGTTTTCACTTAATTTCGTGTTCTTCATTTTTGTAATTTTGTAAGTCTCTTTCTTTGTAATTCTGTTTTAATGCAAGTTACTTCTTCAATAACTCTTATTCTCATCCACCTTCTGTAGTTTAATATTTATGTTCTTAAAATAGTTTACATTCAGTTGAATCCCCTTCCCTTCTATTGCTTCCTCATTCAATCAAAAATCAGTTTTTAATTATCATCATCGTTCGTGTGTGTGTGTCGACGTACCACTCTTTTCTAATCCCTTTATTTTTCTTCTATTCTTAATTTATCATCATAATTATTATATACAGAATATTAAACACCCAAATGGCTGAGTAAATATCTCATTGGGGTGAGTTATAATTTAGGGATGTTAAGTTATTGAGAGTATTTGCTCGATGAGTATTCGTTAATTTAACATTGTATATGTTGGACCTAATTTGTCATGGATTAATGACATATTTTGTTTAGCATGTGGTTTCCATGGATTATTGGAACTACAAATACACTACCATAAACATGTACTGATTGAGATTAAAATCCTAATTAAGTTAAGGCTTGGATTAAAGCTTTAACACTTAGGAATTCTAATCGATGTCAACTTGTGAAGTGGGTGTTAATTTAAATGCAATATAAAGAAAAGCTCAAGGATATCACAAGCTTAACTCCCTAATAATGAACTCACCCCAATATTTATCAATTTTTTGAATCAAACATCATCCATAAATTATTTCATAATCTCTACAAACAAACCCCCCAATCAGAATACAATTAACTAAAAACAAACGTTTATTTCAAAGTATCATCGCCGAGGATTCGACCCGAGTGCTGCTATACACATTAGCAGAGCACCAGAACTTTGACTAGTTGATAGGAGACAATTAGCCGTGTGTTTCACAAACATAACAGAGAAATCCAAATACACTAATTGGAAGTGAGTGAGGAGGGAGAGAGGAGAACAAATTTTGAAAATATGTCTCCCCCGGAAGTATAGAAGAAGGGAGTCGGTTTAGAATGTAGTTTGCAGTCAGGATGACATCGGTCCAAAAGCATAGTGACACCTGCATGTGGAATAGGAGGGCACGAGTAGTTTCCAGAATATGATGGTTTTTCCTCTCTGCTACTCCATTCAGATGAGGTGTATCAAGATAGGATGTCTGATGAATGATGTCGTGATCTGTGAGAAACTGCACCCAGGATGTAGATAAATATTCTCGTCCATTGTCGGAGCGGAGTCATTAGATGGAGGTGGATAATTGATTATGAATTTCAGTGTAAAAGGTCTGAAAGGTACAAAATACTTCAAACAGATCACGAACCATGTAAAGCCATGTCATGTGGGTGTATTCATCAATAAAAGGTGATATAATAGTTGTGCCCAGACTGGCTCGGAACCTTGCAAGGACCCCATACATCGGTATGAACAAGTTCAAAAGGATTCACTACCCATGGTTCCTTTCAAGGAGAATATGTTAGTCGATGATGTTTAGAAAATTTTCATGATTCACAATGGAATGATAGGTGGGAACTGAATTGGGGGCGCATTTTATGGAGGATTGAAGCCAGTGGATGACCATGACTGGAATATAGGTCAAGAGCACGGGCCGAGGTAGATGAGAAAGTGAGATATGGTGGGGTCTAGAACATGTACACCCCATTCTGAAGATGACATTGACCAAACTTTTAATTCATCATTTGCTCCTGAAAAACAACACCAGAAGAAGTAAAAGTAGTGACACAATTTAAATCTTTGCTGAGTTTTCTAATTGAGAGAAGATTAATGGTACTGTGAGGAATATGAGAAACTGAATCCAGGTGAATAGACGAGTCAAGTGGAATGTGCCAAATTCTATGATGAAGATTGCTGATCCATGTGCAATAATAATTATAGAGGCACTGGTGTACGGATGAAAGGTAGTGAACATATCGGAGTCCCTTGTGAGATGTTCCAATGCACCAGAGTCTAGAATCCATGTTGTGGGTTGTTGAGATACACATCAAGTAGAACTGTCAGTCTGAGCAATGGGGGCTGGAGAAGTGGACGATGACACAGTTGCCCGATAAGATTGTATCCAGGAAATTTCTTCTTCAGAGAGTGTCATTCTGTAACGGGTGATGGATGAAGGGGAATGGATGTGTGGTAGAGCTGATGAAAAAGCAAGGGATGGCGTCTCAGGTGGGCATATAGATGCGCGAATGATGCGTGGTTCTATCAGGGAAGGACTGGGATGGATTGCTAGAGGGTGTCGCGAGTCGGGATCACTACTGAGAGCACAGAGAGGCAGGTCGGTTTGCACCGAACTGGTGTACTGAAGTCCGGTGACAGGAGGCGCATGCATGGTGTTGTGGCTGCGTGGGTGGACAGACATGGGAGGTGGGGCTAAGCATGAGAGGGTGACAGGAGGCATGTCGAGCAGTGGGGCCACGGGAGTTGGGAGCCGCATCGAGCGGGAATCGGGTTTCGTCGGGAATCTGCTGGAGGCCGGGGCTAGATGAAGTCTGGACCGGGAAGTGCTAGGAAATGAGGCTGGTCGGGTGGTGGCATTGGATCAGAAGGCGCCATTCCATCAGGTGAGGACCTATGGGAGACCCAGTGGATTGGTTTCGCATCGGTTGGTTGCACGGAAGACTAGGCAGGGCTACTGTGGGAATCGCTGGAAGAGAGGGTGGTATCGCAATGGGAGAGAACCGCATTGGGAGGCCGCTGGAGGGAGGCGACGCTGGGGGGAGGGTATCCATCGGGGTGGCGTGTCATAGGAGAGAATGTCTACAAGGGAGAGTGACATCGCTGGATGGAGGGGCGACCAGATTCTGGAGCGACGGAGGGGCGATGCCAGGACAACACCGGAGGGAGCCGCCAGAGGGAGCCACGGGAGGGAGATGCTGGGATGGGATGGGGTCGTCGAGCTTCATCATGAGGGATGGGCGCAGAGGAGCATGAGCCACGCAGGGCGGGGGAGGCGGGGCAGGCCGCAAGGTAGGGGAACTGTGTTGTGGAGCGACGGTGGGGGCAACGCTGGGGAGACGTTGGATCGGCGTTGGAGGGATCCGCAGGATGGAGCCACCGGGGGGTGTAGGGAAGAGCGAGGAGAGGTGTGGGGTGACCGCGTAGGGAAGACTCGGGAGGGGGGGAATAGTTCATACCCGAGAGGAGGGGTTCCACTTAGGGTAGAGCCTGGAGAAAAAATATCTAAAGGAGGGAGGGCTCGGGATTAGGTTCCCTATAATACCATGTAGAATGGGAAACCGCTTTACCTCAAGGTGAGGCGGAGGAATTCTTTTATATATTGAGAAAAAGTAATACATACAAGAGTATTTCGATGTGGGACTCGAAAATACTCAAAATAAGAAGAGGGTTTAACAACCACCATTGTTATGATGTGTTGATGTGAGCTTGAAACATGCGGCACTGAGATATTCGACTTTCAGAATAGCCATATGTTCAGATTAGGAGGACCAGCATGGATAAAGTCGTGAACCTTGATTCTTCTAGAAAAATTGTCGATTTTTGAGGAATGTTGCTTTGGATCCAAGATTACAGCTATGGAGGCATCAGATTTGGATGTCTCAGTTTATATGAAGTCCTTTTTTACCCAGGCACCGAGCCCCCCAGAGTTCCATATCAAAATAGAAATCATTTAAACAGAGGGTGTTGGCTTTGGCGCCAGCAATGGAGGGAATTACAGATTGAGTTTCCATGATGGTTAAAAGAGCCTTCTTATGAGATCTAGTCTACACCCCACTCGATGGAGAGGGACATTTTCCTTTGAGGGCTATAGTATACAGTCCTAGAGAGGGTAGGGAAGATACGGGGAGAAAGGAAAAAAGAACTGGAAAGAAGGATAGGTGAGGAAACAATGAGGTCTCTATTTAGCTGGATAGAAGGATGATGCACTATCGGAGGGAAGGGAGGTGATTGGCACTTCTCCGGTAAGACCAAATCAGGGGGAGAGTCACCATCCAAGAGATTTGGTAGGATGCAGATGACCAAAGTCGTGTCTGAGGGGTTGAGCTGAAATGAGGATGAGGTTGGAGAGGGGGAAGTAAGAGGAGAGGTAATGAGAGGGTCCCCAGATTTATGATTGGGCATAGTAACCAATGTGGTCGAAATTGGAGGAGCTGGGGGATTGGTACTAGGAGAATCCTTGGTTACTCGGTCAACCGATTAGGCAAGAAGAATATAAGGGGGAGAGAACTGAGGTGGTGGAGCATCGGTAGTCGAACCCGGTCTAAAAGCCGCCGAGGAGGAAGAAAATCCTGAGGAGGATGCATTGTCGGAACATGCATTGGAGACAAAAGAAGAAGAAGCATGCCTAGATTTCCTACACACCATTGAATAATTCCCTTGATTCTGGATCCTTGTGCAGAACTAAATCGAGGATGAAGGATAAATATTTTTCCACCAAGAGAAACTGCCAGCTTCCCTGAGGAGAAGATGATCTTGGAGGGACACGGACATAATTACCTCTACAAAAATTCTAGCCATGGAGGTATCCATCAGCCAAATCATTCGAGCATCATCACACAAGAAGGATCCCACCACATCGTCTATAGCCCAGAGGAAGGAAGGATTATGAAAGGGGAGAGGCAGAACCGAGATATTGAGAGACACTACGACCTTAGGTGAGTACAAACCCGATAATAAGTTGAAACACCAAGATCCAAAATAATGAGGGAAAAATGCCTCGGTTGTGATGAAGTCATCCCTGGATGACAAGATGATTCTAAAGGCATTGTGGTTGAAGGGAAAAATCTAAGGATGAGCCTTAAGTCTATAGAGTCAACTAACCACTTGAACACATAAAGATGAGAAAGGTCCTGACCAATGAAGGACACTAGAGTCCACTAAATTTTGATGAATTGGGATTTGTGAAGGTGAATTTTATTGAGGAAGGGGAAAAGTATGATCCATTCATAATGGCTTCATAAGAAGTGAAGCTATTTTATGTCTCAGTTCCAATAAACAAGAATTGGTCAATTTTCCTCCTTTTGACTAAAAAAGAAATATGGATAGATGAAAGTTCAATTAAGGATGACCATTTCATTGGTTGATCACAATCATTTCATAGAGGTCCCAATATAGAAAATGTCTTGTACGATTGAGTGGACACAAAGAGAATATTTAGATTCTTGATAGAGGAGACAAATCACCTCAACCATTAAATAAAACAAATATGATTTTAATGAGCAGGTTATAGTTTTTTTCAATATACTATTCTTTTACTCGTAGTTTTATATATTCTATATCTTATTAACATAATCTAAATTAATTTTTTAACCATCCATGAATACAATGAACTCAGCACATGATGATGTTACTAATCATGGGGAAGAACAGTTAGTTGATGTTAAAACTACAGAATTATTAAGGGGGCAACAACATGATGATGAACAAACAAGATTGACATATCATCATAGTTCTCACAAAAAAATATCAAGGAATGATACTAGAGTATTAAATTTGTGGTTGTATGAAATCAACATGGCCAACCTATTGACCACAATAAGTTACTCTTCCTTAGTTATATTGGGGTCACAATGATAATGAATGTGTTAATTGATATATAATTGTGGTCCCATGACCAACTTGTAATGATGGAAACTCTTTGGGGAGATATTAATGTAATGTTTAGATATACTTTACCTATTTAATCAAAAAAGTATATAAGGAAACATTGATTTACTTTTTATTATTACTTGAACATTTTGTTTACTTTATATGATTTCTATAATAAATATGTCTTAATGGATGATAGAAAATCTCATAGAGGCTTCCAAACACTTATTACCATGTTTAATCTTAGGTATTAGGAGGGGAAATTAAAGACCAACTCACCAGCTACTTATCCACACAATATAAAGAAGGAAACTTGGAATGATTTTACCAGTATTTGAAATGTAAATTCATTTCAGGTTCATTATAGTCGATAATATATTATTTACCATCATTTATTTTATCCAATTTGATTCAAAATTTTAATTTAATGAAGTAGAAAAGGAGTGTTGAAGATAAAAAAACTTGCATCAAAATCAATGTATCCCCATCACAAAGTATGGATATGTTACACATCACTAGAGTAGAAAATGGTTTTTATTTTAAATCATTGCTGAAGGTATTATGTGATATCAGACAACATATATTAATTTTTTTATAAGAATATTGATGAATCAAAATCATAATCCACTTCCATCCAAATCATTTTCTATGGAAAGAGGCTCGTCTAAATAAGGAGGGTAATCTAATTGATGAAAACATGAAATAAGTATGAGAAATATGTGTAAGTATGAATTAATAGTAATTCATTATTATTTATAATACCAATACATAAAAATATCTATTTAGGTTCATATGATTTTTATATGGTTTAGACACAATAATCGGTAGTGACTGTATGAAATGAAATTTTACTTTTAGTAGCAATAAAGAGGATGGAAAATATGGTCATGTTAGAGGTGTAGGTTATGTAGTGTCTCCTAGAACATATTTCTAGAAGAAACAACCTCTAGAAGATACGTAATAAATTATGAAAGGATTAGAAGAGAAAATAGATGCTTTGAAAGATATTATTGTCTGTCCTAGTTTAGAAGTCCAATATATGTGAAAGGGACAAATTGAACTAGAAGTGGAACAAAGATCATTAAATGAAAAACCATATGAACCCACTAGTTTTGAGGGTAGTCATTCTCCTAAACCACATAAATTACCTAAGGTGATGAGTTTTTTCTTTACTCTTTCTCCTAAATCCGAATCAGACAACTTCTGATAAATTTATATTTCTAAAATTCTACAGGGTAAATGTTTATGGGATTTATATCAATCAACTCTTGTGAACCACCTTGTTGTGATTGGCATGGTATATAATATCTAGGAATATGTGATATGTAAAAAACAACTCCCAAATGACCACATGAGAGTGTGGATTGATGTAGCTCAATAGATGAGCACTAAATTTCCTATTCTACTTAATGATTATAATATTACAACAATCAATGATGATATTGGAACTTTCATGGAATCGATATCTAATATAATAAAGATATATGAGGTAATTACTTAAAAATAATTTAAATGAAAGGCCAATAAAAGTTTATGAAAAAGGTCTAAATTGAGGCATGGTATTGAAGATGGATATAATGATTGGGAAATGGAGGGTCAAATCAAGAAAATCCAATGAATCGACTATGAAAATAAAAAGACCATGCATCAGTACCTTCTACTTGCTAGTTACAGTAAAATATATATTATCATTAAAACATCATGTAGAGACCACATTCGAAGATGGATATGTGTCCTATATTTAATATAATGAAGAAATATTTTTAACTATCATTACAGATGTGGTTGGTCTCGAGAGTATAAATGAGATTCTCATGTTTGAATTGTTGGGAGTATCAATTGGGAATACAAACATAAGGTATATTTCCATAATAATTCTATCCAAAAAATGGTCTACTATGTTCAATAAAGGTAATAAATATTCAAATATTCTACAGGCGTTCTAATTATTACTATATAATGGAAAAACCCAACAAATCGGGATTTAGATTCATTATTTAATATATTGTTTCTATGAATTAAATTTCATTGGAGTTAAATCAAATATATATTAAAAATATTACTTAAGTGATAAATTTTAGAAGAATATAACTGTAGAAATACTCATTTTGATTCATACAATGCTCGAGTAAAACGTCACAATCTAATCATATAAAATATATTATTGTTTTTTCATTACTTATTTGTTTTTAGAAAGGGGTGGATTCTAATTGAAATCAATTTTGATGCCACAAATATTTATTTTTTGGAGCCAATGCATGGATTTTCATTAAACCAACCACAAATGATTTGTATTGTGATTTATTAATGCAATACAATAAAAAAATTATAGATAAAATTTGAATTAGATATTTCAGATTGATATTTCAAGGATAATTTTCATATGATAGGGAGATATTTAAATATATGCTCAATCATTGTATGAGGCCGACAAAAAAAAAAGTTACCCTATGGATTCATTCAAATTGAAACAGATTGTGGTATATGTAGTAATATTTAACTATGAAAACTTATTTCAAACCAATTTCCTTGTTTTTTCAATGTTTCTATAATATCTGAAGTAATATAATAGTAATGATTGTAGATATTATGTTTGAAAATTTATAAAAGATATTATACACCATAAAAATACTAGCTTCCCCAAATAGGTAATTTCTTAATATGATTAAAATTTTAATAAAAATATTTCTTAATCATTTTTTGTCTATATTTTCTCAATACTACCAAGATTTCCAACAATATACAAACTCAAAAGAAGAATTTTTTAGAGACGATTGGGAAGAATACATGGTGTCTTAATGTTTACCGACATTGAATTTAGGTGATTACCTACTATGTTTATGATATAGTATAGGCTATAACCTTAGAGATACATATGGTAAGTGAATAACTATTATCACAATGCTTATATATTATTTTTTATATGTTTCCCATGGACATGTATAATGGAAGAATTTAATTTTTTTTGGAAATTAATGGGTAAAATACATGGTATAAAAATGTATAAAGGAATCTTAAACAGGTGTTTTATTACTACTTATTTAGTAAATTTTCTCATCATTTTACTTAATTTTTTTAGTTAATTTCCATAATATTTTTATATAATAATTATTTTATTAATTTTACATATCAATTCAAAACACAAGTCATATGATAAAAAAATAATGTTTTTTATGCTTTAGGAAATTGGCCCATAACTCATTTTTGATGTATAAAAAATGACCATGCATCAATCTGACACCTGGTGTGGCCAGAATGTTTAGAAGTGTGTGTTTTTAATAGAAAGGTGTCATTTTAGTTAAAAACATCTATTACATAAAAAAACTAATAAAATAAGAACAAATTGTTTTCAAGCATTTGGAAAATGATATATAATTCATTTTTTGATGTGTAGGGATCAACCACATGTCAATCCTTCACCTGATGTGGTCTGTATAACGTGAGGTGTATTTTTTCAGTATAAAATTTTAATTTTAGTTGAAAACACATGTTATATTCTCAAAACCTAGAATATGAGATTATATGGTTTTTAAACATTATAAAAACAATCTATAATTTATTTTTCGCATGTAGGAATTAACTGCATGCTAATTTGACACATGATGTGGTCATTATGAATCAAAGAATTTATTTTCAATAGAAGATTAATTTTAGTTTAAAACATGTTTCACATATCCAAAATATTGAAAATTGCCTCAAATTGTTTTCAAACTTTATAAAAATGATCCATAATTAATTTTTGATGTTTAAGAATTGATTATACATAAATATGAAACCGGATGTGGTCTATATGACTCTAAGTACGTGTATTCAATATAGAAGTGTCATTATAGTTTTAAATGTGTGTTAGATTCTCAAATCCATGAAAATGATCTCATATTGTTTTGAAAAATTTAGAAAAAAATCATTAATAATTTTCGAGATGTAGGAATCAACCACGCATAAATTGGATAGACGATATGGTCGGTATGACTTGAAGTGTGCATTTTTAATATAAGTCTCATTTTAGTTTAAAGAATGTATCACATTGCCAACACCAATAAAAATAAATTTTATTGTTTTCAAACATTTTAAAAATGATCCATAATTCATTTCTAACATGTAGGAATTGAGCAAAATTTAATCTGAAACACAATGTAGTTTGTATGACTCAAAGTGATTGTTTTTAATATAAAAGTGTCATTTCCGTTTAAAACATCCATCACATCACCAAAACAAGGAAAAAGAGATTATATTTCTTTCAAACATTATTATAGTGATCCTTAATTCATTTTTTACATGTTGGAATAAACTAAGAATCATTGTTATTGATAATATGGTCAGCATGGCTCAATTTAGGTGTTTTAAATATAGAATTTTCATTTTAGTTTAAATAACATATAACATAGAATAAACTAATAAAACGAGACTATATAAATTTTAAAAATTATTAAAACATTCCATAAAATATTTTTGATGTGTAAGAACCAACCACATGTCAATCTGACACACAATGTGATCAGTATGAATCTAAATGATTGTTTTCAATATAGGTTTCATTTTAGCTTAAAATGTGTCTCACATAGATGAAACCAAGAAAATGAGATTGGATTGTTTTTAAACACTATTAAAATTTTCCATAATTCATTTATGATTGGTAGCAATTGACCACATATCAATTTTGAAAAATTATGTCGTCAGTATGACTTGAAGTGCGCGTTTTCAATAAAAAAATTTATTTTAGTTTAAAAAATGTATCACATATCCAAAACAACGAAAATTATCTCATATTTCTTAAATATATTAGTCAAATGATCCATAATATATTTTCAATATGTATTTATTTAATTCATGTCAATATAACACACGATGTGTTTAGTATGACTCAATGTGTGTGGTTTAAATATAAGTTCCATTTTAGTTTAAAATATTCCTCACATAGCCAAAACCAAGAACAAAATCTTATATTATTTTCCAAAATTAGTAAAATGATCCATGAAATATATTTTTACATGTAGAAATCGATTGTATGTCAGTATGACACATGATATGGTTGGTATGACTCTAAGTGCGTGTTTTCAATATTAGTTCCATATTAGTTTAAAACATTCCTCACATATAAAAAATTGAGAAAATATTCCTGGATTATTTTCAAAATATAGTAAAATTTTCCCTAATTCGTTAATGACATGTATGAATCAACCACACATCAATATAACACATGATGTTTTCGGCATGACTCGAAGTGTGTGTTTTCATTTTAAATTTAATTTTAGTTTAAAATGTGCCTCACATAGCCAAAACTAGGAATACAGGCTTAGAATGTTTTAAAAATATTAGGACAACGATCCATAATTTATATTTTATGTGTAGGAATCATCTAAACTTCAATTCAAAACATGATGTGGTTAGTATGAATCGAAGTTCATGTTTTCATTATAAGTGTCACTTTAGTTTAAACCACACCTCACATAGAAAAAATCAATAAAACAAGCTCATATTGTTATCAAACATTAGTAAAATGATCCATATTATATTTATAACATTTAGTAATCAACTTCATATCAATCTGATGCACAATTAACTCATAATATCATGACTATGCATTGTAATTTACAGTATAATTTATCATATGTGGATTATATAACATTAAAATTATAATTTATTCATTTTTTATTGAATCATACTAAAATAAAAATTGGTTTTACTATAGGGTTATCCTTTTATACAAAGGTTGATCATTGGAAAATTATTTAAGTTTTTATTTTGTATATGGTTTGTAAATTTTTTCTTAATTATAAATATGACATTAATGTAAATATTTTTTATATAAATATTTAATTGAAATGATAGTGAAATGTTTTATTTTTATTGCAATTTGTTTTACTATATATTTATATTCCTTTTTTATTTATTCTAATTGGGTCTAATTTGAAAGGGTTGTTTTAGGGATGTTGTAGGGTTGTAGCTGTGTAACAACTGAAATGGCCTTTATTGGTGCTAGATGAATCACTGATAAAGGGTCCCTTTATCAGTACTTCATCTTGTGATGATAAATGTTCCCCATTATAGGTTCCTCATCCAGAACTGATAAAGGTACCCATTATCAATGCTTCATCTAACACAGATAAATGATACACTTTATTAGTACTACCTAAAAATCACTAATAAAAGGATCCATTATCAGCTCTTTTTGAAATCCTTGATAAAGGGTACCTTTATCGGTTATTTTTCTAGCACAGATAAAGGCTGATGGATTTTAATATCTCTTCGATTTTTAGTTATTTTAATCATCGGAAAATATAATTTTTACCACTCTTAAAAGCTTGTTTTTTAGTAGTTCTATTCAGTTGAAATCCTTTTTTCTTCTATAACCATATTTCCTAAAAATATTTTCAATAATATTTTAAATATTTTACTATGATTGTTTAACTTCATTTCTACCCATTTTTTACTTAAAAAAAGATTTATAGGAATCTTATTATCTCTTTAAAAAATGAGGTATTTTGACTTTTTACCAAAAAAAATTATAAGAATATTTTTTTACCAAGTATAAAATGAATGATATTTTACTCTATCATGAACACCCTGGGAGATATATATTCCATTACATGTTTCTAAGGTTATTTTCAAATTAATTTCTTTTTTTAATATTTTGGAAATTTTTTACTTTTAAAAAATTATTCTCATAGTGGAAATGGTATTTTACTCAAGTATGTTTTTAAGGGTATTTTAATGGTACTTATATTAATCAACTAGAACAACATTAGATTCTACCTATGATTTATTAGGGATATGATAAAATGAATCCATCCCTATAGTTTATATGGATTCTTTATGATTATAATGAAATGATTTTTTAAAACGCATTCATTTTCCATGGGTTTTTCTACGATAAATTGATGAAATGCGTTTAAAACCATTTCTCTTCCATAGGTTATATCACGATTAAATGATTATGAAACTCATTTCCTTTTCACATTATATGAGATGATGAGTTTTTATGATTTTATAGAACAAATATATTTAAATTTCAATATTTTAAAGTTGTGATCGGAATTATATATCCCTCTGATGCATTGGTTAAAGATTGATATCTTATGAGATAAATAAGACTGGAATGGGGAGTGAAGACATTTTAGTAAGGGACTTTGTCCACTAGGATAGTCATGAGAGTGAACCTTGACTTCTAAAACGGTTTTGGGAGTGGACAAAATACAATGTTATAGAATTGAAAATGATACTCAAATTCTAAGGAAATTAATTTCTATGCTTCTATGTGTGCCATAAATATATGATTTATTCAATTTTATTCTCTTATGGTTCATGTTCTATGATTTCTTTATGATTCATGTATTATAATATTTCATGTTTTATGACATTAATAAATATTATTATCTATTATATATAGGGTATATTTTTTAAGTGTTATTCCCATATTCTTATACCCTTCTGATCTCTTTTTTCTTATAACACCAATAATATATTTTATATTATTTAATATAAAAGTGTCAGGAAAAAGTAAAGTAGGCCTAAAAAAGTGTGTCTCTAGAGCATCACTTAAAATGATATCCATGGCTTCTTGAGGAAGGGAACCCAAACTGGAAAAAGAAGTAACGAGGTCTTCCAAGGGGACCTTATCAGAAAGAAAGTCCACTGATTTATTCAACTCATTCCATGAATGACTGATATCTGTGTTGTAACTGATAAAATTCATTCTCTTATGAATATGGTAATATATGGCCCAGGGAGTTGTACAGAAGCCTAGTAGAGTGTTGAAAACCATGAGGCAATCAATTTCCAAAGCCACTGAACTGATGTTTCTAGCGATACAGATCTACAACCCCTTCAGCAGTGCATTATATTTATCTTGGAGGGAGTCTCCATGACCAAAGGATACCATGAATGTGGCAATAAAGAACCCTCTAGAATCGGACATGAGCCTGCCACCCCGCATGGAACCTATCTAGCAAGAACTATCGATGTTCAACATGTAACCATTATTAGGTGGATTCATCTGATCTAACACCCTAGAGTAAGAGTGATAAAAGAATTAAAATAATACTCAACATCCAAAATAGCATTTAATGATGGGGCATTATCCCCATTCTTGGGAATATGTATCATATCATGTAGGAGGCTCTTTATTTTGAAAACCATACTGATATTCAAAGTGGAGTTACCCTCAATCTGAGATGTGTTCCTCACTTTCCAAATGACCCGACATCTTGTTGTAAAAATGACCACGCACACTTTCTTCTCAGAACTACCATTCTCTATTCCATGAAATCAACACTCTAGAAAGATTTTTCTCAATATGGCATGAGAGGATATCCTCGTGAAACCTTTGTAGGCAAGTCAAACAATATTCTCCCATTGGATCTAAAAAAATAGTTTCTTTTATGTTTTAGAGCTATAGACACTACAACACAAGCACTTGAAAGTCATCTGTATGCATATCCTTTGCATATTATAATATATGGAGAGGGAATGATTTCTGATTTCCCAAACAAGAAATTTTAACTTTTCTGGAATCTCCCTAACCCACATCATCTCTCCCCAACTGTCATGCTCACCTGAGGCTTGGATCATCTTGAGATACTCTTTGATGAATAATGATCCTGATGAGGATCTAGTAAAGATGAACTTTTATGGATCTCTTTTAAAAAGAATTAAATAAAAAAACATGTTCCTCTTTATTGAGCACAACTAGAATGAGTGTCGAATGCATGCTAGCAAAATTAAAGTAGATATCTCAAGTAGGAAACCCTGGAAAACCCAAACAAGATCCTTCCCAATTCTTATGCTAGAATCTAATGTCACCCAAGGAAATAATCCATCTTTTATGTCATTTGATAATAGTCAAATGGGATTGAAAAGATCACCATAGGGCTTACTCCCTACCTCTTCACAAATCCAACTGACCTCCATACTTGTTTTTGAAAAATCTATTGCATAATTATTTCCCCTCAATGGCCTCCAATTCAAGACACCCATACATGGGGTTCATTATGTCATTGATATTTCTAAAATGGATACCACCCTCTCTAATAGGTTTGGAAAGAATTTCCCAGGAGGACCAGTGATTTCTACCCTCCAAGAGAGATTCCTAGATGAATTTGTCCAGGATCTTCTTAATACTTAAAATAAAAAACATTGGGACTTTGATAATTGATAACAAAGGCATGGAAATAGCAGCTGAAACACTATTTACCAAGGTTTTCTTACCTTCAAATGAAAGGAAGTGGATT
Source organism: Viscum album (assembly GCA_963277665.1). Classification (NCBI taxonomy): domain Eukaryota; kingdom Viridiplantae; phylum Streptophyta; class Magnoliopsida; order Santalales; family Viscaceae; genus Viscum; species Viscum album. Next base: position 617,487,931 of record OY728150.1, on the reverse strand, counting down.
TTACATTTAGTAATTTGTTTTGTTATACAACCAAATATTTTTTGAAATGGTGAAATTGAAATCTATTGTTGGGTAGATGAGAACCAAGGTACTCCATTGGAAAGGGTTTTTGAGAGATGCCCAACCTGGACTCCGTGGCCCACTCCCTCATGAATGAGCACCTTCTAGAAATGAAAACATTTCTCTTATCCTGGTTCACTACATGTCCACTCCACCTACAGTACTAATCTAGAATCTTACTAAATCCATGGATTGATCACTTGTTTATGTGGGGGGAAATTATAGTTTCATCTACGAACATGAGATGAGTGATTCCATTGAGTTGGGGGTGACACCTGTTCGGGAAATTATTCCTTTGAGGATTCTCTTATTTATGTACCTTCATTGAGATTCTTCATGCATTTTTTCATAAAATGAATTGAATATTAATCTATGAAGATGTAATATCTATATATGAAATGTTCAGGTATCTATAGTTGGTATCAAATGAAATTTTATGTTAAACATTTTAACTATTATGAGAAAACATAAGTGAAAACCCTAGAGATAAGTCTAAGGATATGTATAATTATAGGAAAATATTATGGAATTTTGTAGAAGGATAGAGTGTGTGGTTTCAAAAAAATTAAAACATTGTCTGGATACTACAGGTTGATGTAGATTTGGTATAGTTTTTCTGAGCAGTCATAACTCTAAAACGGGAATATTGGGATTTGACTAGATCATCAAATTGTGCACGACCATGGTCCATACTGCACACCTAGTTTTACCCACATGGAGGATATATTGTATAATGTAAATAACTCTTTAAAAAACATCATAAAGGATAAAAATATTGATCTTTACTAACTTATATTAAACATAAGGTTTCTTTAATGAAAATAAGGTTTCAAGATTTACAAATCCTATGAATGATTGATCACTCTAATCAAATATGCATAATGGTCAATATGACCACTTTTTTTAAGGGATTGAATATAATACAATAGATTTTGGGTGGTGAAAGTTATGCTCAAATATTTATTTAAGAATATTTATTCAAATTCCCTTATATCATGAAATGTATTTAGAAATGTTAACTCCTATTCCCAATGATTAGATATTGAATTATTATTGAAACCCCCTATTGGTTCCGTAATCGATTATCAAGCCTATAATTATTCTCCAGTTTCATTTTGTAAGAATGTGTTTCCTACAAATATTGTTAATTTCCATATAGTTGAATTTTATATTACCTTAGGGATGGATTGAATCTATATATAAAAACACCAAATCAATTTTATTGGAAGGGAAGTCATTTTGGATATTCTGAACCAACATATAATCTTCTACCATTGCAATAATAGGTATAAAATTCCAATGGAAATAACATCCATTTTATGGGTATTTATTTATATTAAAAATAGTTTTTTTCTTTGATGGTTGGGGAGAAACTCAACATATATGATATGCCTATTTTTCTGGAGTTTTTTGTTTTCTTTTGGAATAATTTCTAAGTCTACTTCCAAAAATTGAATTTGATTTCTTAATAAAACTCATACCTATTTCCTCACCAATTTCAAACTCTCTATAGAATGGACCTAATTGTGTTCCATGAAGTGAAGAAGATACTCTAGGATAATATTAAAAAATGATTCATTCAGAAAATTTTGTTACATTGTGATGCACCAATTTTGTTTAGGAAGAAAGATGGATTGATGTGAGTCTCATTTGATTATAGGGAATTGAAAAATATCACAATCAAGAATAAGTATCCTATACCCCATATTGATGAATGTTTTTATCAACTGGGTGGATCCCAATACTTTTCCAAGATTGAACTTCATTCTATATATCATCAATTGAGGGTCACGAAGGGGGATATACCCAATACCACATTTTGTAAAACGTATAGACACATATAATATATAGTGATTCCATTTGGACTAATTAATTCCCCCATTATCAACAAGGATTTAATGAATAGAATATTTAGATATTTCCTTGATCAAATTGTGGTAGTCTTTATAGATGATATTTTTATATATTCATATAGAAATGATGATCATGAATATCACTTGAAAATTGAATTGAATACCTCAAGGAGGGAGAAATTATATGAAATAATTTACTATGTGTGATTTTTTTTCTATAAACAGATTGATTTTTGGGTCATATAATCTATTGATAAGGTATATCCTTGGATCCATCCAATATAGAAGTCATTAAATGTTTTTCTAGAACAACCATTGTGGATGAGATTTGTTTTTTTCATGGTTTGAATGGATATTATTGACAGTTTTGGAGAATTTCTCATAACTATCTAGTCCACTCACCATGTTAATGTGTATGTGAGACATGTTCCTCTGGACATATAAATGTGAATAATGTTTCAAGGAACTAAAGATAATGTTAGTCTATGCACCAATACATACATTACTATGCAGTGGAGATTGGTTTTTAATCAATATCAATGCATTAAAGAATTGATTGGGATGCGTTCTACTATATAATTATATGTCAATTGAGTATGACTCATTAAAATTGATGGTTCATAAGAAAAATTACCCAACCCATGATTTAGATTTAGTTGTGGTAATTATTTCCTTAATGATACAGAGGAATTTTATTTACTGGTAAAGGTGTGATATGTAACATCCCAAGTAAGTAATTAATAATAGATATTTTTATCTATGTCTATTAATGAATTAGATAGTGTTTTAGAGGCTTAAAATGAAAATAAATCCAATCTTAAGCATGGAATACACTAATATTTTTTAAAGGATTGTTTTACTTCCTTTTGATGGAAACCCATTTTTGAATCTATATTTTGACAATTTTATAAGCTATGTTTGTCAAACTAAACTTATTCTTTATGATTGGGACATCAAAATTTACTTTGTGTGAATTTTTGATATTTTTCTGACAATGTTCATTTTTTAATGAATAGTGAAAAATACTGCATTTTACATCAAAACTTCTTTTTAATCTACTTTATTTATATGATTATATTATCTTTTGAATTGGTTTTAAAGTTAAATTAGAATATATTTTTACAATTTAATCCAATGGTGGTCATTAGGATTAATTTCACTTTGGAATTGGGCATAAACTAAAGCCAAACTTTTCATAGATATTGTTTCAAAAAAACCCGCTATTTGTTTTGAAAACGGGAATTATTTTTAAATCAATTATTGCAATTTCTATGTTTGGAATTTGGTAAAATGGATTACATATTTGGAATCAGAAAGTCTAAATTATGTAATCAAGACTCTTTTGTTTTTGGACATTTTGAATAGTAACGATGGTAATTATCTTTAATTATCTTGATTAATGAGTAATCGGGTAGTTAAGGATAATAAAATAATATCATAATAATAAAAAAATGACACCAATGTGTTTCCTAATTCTACTGGTTGTCTCATGGGCGACCATGGGATGTCTTTTTCCAAACATGGGGACCCCATGGAATCACTTTTGTGGAAAGTGACTTGTTATCTTTTTATTTTTTTTAAAGAAAGTAAATATAACAAGAATGTATCACCTGATTAAAACATTTTTAATTTTGTCTACATAAATTATCTTTTGGACTATAAATATTCATTAGAAATATAAAACGATTTCCTACATTATAGCATTTTTTCATAACATTTAGACTTTAAATAAATTAAATTATTTATGACATCATGATGATACAATGATTACCTCATTAATAAAGGGTTTAAATAAAATGAAATGATAATGTAAAATCTATGACCTAAACATGTCCAAAACCTATTGGATGGGTTGATTTAGAAACCTTATCACCTTACCCTCTAATTATATCAATGTGGGACCTTTTGAATCCGAAAATAATTTTCAAATAAAGTAACATTTCTTTACTTTCCAAGAGTGCCCCTCCTATCATCTTATAAAAGGCCCGCACCTCTACCTCCTTACCCACACTCCCAAAGCCTTTGGCTTGTCCAACACCTACCCATTTTGTCTATCTACTTCCCTCTCTTACTCCTTAAATCCTCACGTTGGGCAGAAGTCTTCCCAAGGAAGCCTTTGAGCTCAAACCAAAGGGAGTTACCCGATTTTAAGGTAATGTCTTCACTTGAGTCCTTTTGTTTTATTTTTCTTCTCCAACCCCATAAACTCTTTTTATTCATATATTTTGTAACAAATCCAGTATCTTCAATATACTAGTATGTTTTTATAAGAAATATTAGATCTACACTTACACACACCTACATCTAATGGTTAAAGGACATACTGTTTCCGTGGATGGTGAATTTATGCCTCCCGAAACGATGATTGTTCAACATTCTTTTAACGCCTTCAAAGGTGGCCATTAAGATGTAACTATATTTATATATGATATATAATATGTTTATGTTTTCCTTAAGCTTCTGTATTTTTTATTTTGGGCATACCTTTATGGTTTCCATTATGTGTAAACGCGATATCTTGATTTAAGGAAGTGCGGACTACCGCCCCCTCAAAGTGATTTGATTCGTTAAATACCATATGTGGGACGTATAAAGGATGGAACTATGATATTATATATGATATTATACTGGAATTATAATACACCTTTATATCATTATGATTCCATTCTATAAAATACGAAATAGAAATGAAAGTAGCGCTTACGCGTACGTACGGCTTACCGTCTCCATGAACGGTGCATTTCATTTCTTACCTCTAAATGATTATGTAATATTATAAATGCATGTATATACTGGATATATATGATATATACATCATTATTATAATTCTGGATATAACTGATACATGAACAACTTGTAATTATAAAGGGTTTATTTTTTACTCAAGTACCAATGATCGTTAAAACAACTGTTATTAACTTAAATAATTACATAGTGTTAATGACATGGAAATACGTGATATAAAAGGAATAATGAACTTGAAAAATGTTCTTAAGAAAGTATAAATTAACTCAAGTTTATTATTCAGGACATTAAAGAACGATCGAGTCAAGTCGGACCCGAGGTATGGGACTTCGTCTCAATCTCCTTTCATTGAGGCATATTTTGTTTTATACACAAACTTCTTTTATATGGTGTATAAACCCCTTTGACTTTTATGTTTATTCAAAAGGAATCTTTTTTATACGAAGCGTTTACTAAACGACAAAAGGGAATGTTTTTGTCGTACGTATCCGACGATAATGACTTCTCCGCCACCGTGACCATTATTTGAGTTTCGGCTTCCTCTACAAGCCATACCTTTTTTTTAAAAGAAAAATAAATACCATGTTTTACTTTTCTTTTATTTTGGTATTGAAAATGGTTTTCATAAGGTTTTTATATCAATGTGTTGTATTGATATCTTGTGATTGAAAGGTGGAAATGTTATGTTTCGTTTATGCATGTTTTATGTGATACGATTATGTTGAGGTTCTTGGGCATTATTATGAAGACGGGTGGTTCCGTGATAAACTAAGGGCGGGTGATCCTGATATAGCTCTCCAATGCATTGGGTAACGTGAAGGAGTGAAACGTTAAGCTTTCTCCGAAGAGATTTAGGAAATATACTGTGATTGGTATTCCAAACGTAACCAAGAGGGTTACTCCCTATGTAAGAATGTTATGAATGCCTCAAGTTACCTTTATGTCTTATGATTTATATGATTTATTCATGATTTGATGAGGTATATTAAAGTGCTTATGTTTTATGGGTAAAGTATGATTTCATTCTTATGTATATATGTACCCATGTTTCCTTTCCATATTTTTATATCCCTTACTGAGCTTTTTATGCTCATCCCAAGTTAGTTTGAAATGTGTTTCACAGGTCAAGGGAAAGGTACATGATATGATGATAGTGTCAAGGAAGTGTCAAGAAAGAATCCATGTTTTATTTTAAATATGTTTCTGTTGATGGGAAAGAAGAATACTATCTTTATGTAACCACTTTTTTTATATGTGGAATGTAATGCAAGTTTTATGATCTACTTATCTAAAACTATAAACCCAAAAAGATCCTCAATGTGTAATCTTGTAATAACTCAAGATTAAGTAAGGTTTAAGTCTGGGGCCTTATAGTTGGTATCAGAGGTCGATTTAGATAACTTTAGGAGTTAGAATTCTATTAAATTATTATCCAATTTTTTTTTATGGTCAAATTGAAGTGATATAGTATTTGAAGATTACCATGTTGCTTCATCTAAGACATGTTTGTCCAGAATGGTTTTCCACAGAGGAAACAGGGAAGTAGTGCTAGGAAGCCATGCAGAAGGAAATAACCTTCCGAATTAGCATCCTGAGATGGTCGGAATTGGAACTGAACAGTTTGTTGCAGTAATGGCACAGTTGACTCAAGCGATAAATGGCGGTGGTATCCATACACGAGATCAGCCAGATCAACCGCAGAGGAACATGTCAGTGGTGGAACATTTCATGAGGAAACATCCCCCATCATTCAGAGGATCATCTGACCCTGTGCTAGCTGAAGGGTAGATTAAAGCACTAGAGAAGATTTTCGATGTCATGGGGTGTTCAGACAATCAAAAGGTTATTCTTTCTATTTACCGTTTTGAGGGTGAAGCAGATCAGTGGTGGTCGATGGTTAAAAATATCCGGGACGCTGATGAGATTGATGCTCTCGACTGGGATGAATTCAAAGGTATGTTTCTTGAAAAGTATTTTCCTAAGGCTATTCGACTTAGGATGGGAAAAAAATTATTGGAATTGAGGCAAGAGGAAGACTCAGTGGCTACCTATGAAGAAAGGTTCACTCGATTGGCAAGGTATGCTCCAAATTTTATCCGAGACCTTGATAGTAAAATCAATCGTTTTTACTCAGGATTAAAGCCAAAATATCGAAGGGCATTAGCTTCTCATGAGTTTAAAAGTTTTGAAAAGCTTGTTCGATGTGCTGAGAAGGTGGTAATGGAGTTTTCCGACGATCAAGTGTTCTATAACAACCGTCAGAAGAAGAGACCAAGGTGGCAAGAGAAAGGGAAGAATTCTTCAAAAAGTTTGATGGTAAGAAATCTAAGATTCCAGTTTGTGATAAATGTGGAAAAAGGCATGCTGGGGAATGTCTTCTGAATTCTGGAAAGTGCTACCGATGTGGTAAGATGGGACATAAGGCTCGTGATTGCACTGAAAAAGATCAAGGTGAAGGTAAGACCAAATTTGATTTACAGTTAGTGAAATGTTTTAAGTGCAATGAGATGGGTCACTATGCAAATGAGTGTCCGAAAAAGATCTTGAGTGATGGGAAGTAGTTAGAATACAAGCAGAAAGGGGTGGTGAAATCCTTTGCAACTACTTCAGCAGATGTCGGGCCATCAAATGAAGTTGTATCAGGTACTTTGTTTGTTTTTTCATATTATGCCAGTGTGTTGTTTGATTCTGGGTCCCCACATTCTTTCATCTCTAAAACCTTTTCTAGTAAAATTGGAATACCATCTCAAGAAATGACTCCTGAACTTTTGGTAAAAACACCTGGGGAAAATGTTGAGGCAAAAAGAACTTATAAGAATCTTCTTATCCTTATCTGTGGAAAGAACCTACTTGGAAACCTTATTGTTCTACCTCCAGTAGAGTTTGATGTTATCCTGGGTATGGATTGGCTCTCTATTTACCATGCTAAGATTGACTGTAGAGCTAAAGATGTTTCTTTTCAAAAAGACTTTCAGTTTGTGTACAAGAATGATCCCTTACTGTTGATAACTTATCAAGAGGCCAAGAAACTTGTAAAAGATAGAAATGAATGTTACCTTACAGACATCGTTGAAAATAAAGGATCTGTTCAGATTAATGATGTGCCAGGGGTAAATGAGTATCCTGATGTTTTTCCTAATGATTTTCTTGGAATAATACCCGATCAGGAAGTTGAGTTTACTGTTGACTTAGTTCCTGATGCTAAGCCAATTTCAAAACCCCCTTATCGAATGGCTGAAATTTAACTTTTAGAGTTGAAGGAACAATTGCAAGATTTATTAGAGAAAGGTTTCATTCGACCTAGCACATCACCATGGGGTGCTCCTGTTTTATTTGTTAAAAAGAAAGATGGTTCAATGAGACTTTGCATTGATTATAGAGCCTTGAATAACATCATTGTTAAGAACAAATATCATTTGCCTCATATCGATGATTTGTTTGATCTGCTCCAGGGAGCTAATTATTTTTCAAAGATTGACTTGATATCAGGGTACCATCAGCTGAAGGTAAAGGAAGCAGATGTTCTGAAGACCACGTTCCATACAAGATATGGCCATTATGAATTTGTAGTAATGCCTTTTTGGCTAACCAATGCACCTAGTGTATTCATGGACTTAATGAATAGAATTTTCCATTAGTTCTTGGATAAGTTTGTGGTGGTTTTCATTGATGATATTTTGGTGTTTTCTAAAAGTAAAGAGGAGCATGAAAGACATTTAAGGGTTATCTTGCAAACCTTAAAAGAAAAGAAACTGTATGGAAAATTCAGCAAGTGTGATTTTTGGTTGCAACAAATTTCTTTCCTTGGTCACATTGTTTCTAAAGATGGGATAACTGTTGATCCTGCAAAAAACAAAGTTGTGGAAGACTGGCCAAGACCCACAAATGTAACTGAGATTCATAGCTTCCTTGGTTTGGCAGGCTGTTACCGAAGGTTTGTAAGAAATTTTTCACGGTTATCTAGTCCAATGACTAAGCTAACTCGGAAGGGTGTTAAGTTTATCTGGACAAAAGAATGTGATGATAGTTTTCAGGAATTGAAAAGAAGATTGGTGAATGCTCCAGTTTTGGCACTACCTTCTAGGAATGGTGAGTTTGTTATATACAGTGATGCTTCATTAAAAGGACTTGGTTGCGTCTTAATGCAGAATGATCAGGTAATTGCTTATGCTTCACAACAGTTAAAAAATCATGAGGTAAATTACCCTACACATGATTTGGAATTAGCTGCTGTTGTTTTAACTTTAAAAATTTGGAGGCATCATTTGTATGGAGTAAAGTGTGAAATATATACTGATCACAAAAGTTTAAAGTATATATTCACTCAGAAAGAGTTAAACATGAGACAGAGGAGATGGCTGGAATTAATCAAGGATTATGATTGTACAATTCATTACCATCTGGGAAAAGCAAATAAAGTGGATGATGCTTTGAGTCGAAAAAGTAATGCTTCATTAGCAATGTTGTGTTTGGAATGTGATACTTTGGTTAAGGATTTGATGAACTTTGGCATAGAAGTTGTTGGTGTAGGAAGTTCTTCTTTTTTGTTTCAGGTATCAGTGAGATCATCTGTATCAGATAGAATCAAGCAAGCACAGAAGCAAGACAGTGAGTTGCAGAAAAAGGTAGAGCTGGTTCAGAAAGGTAAGTTGCCTGAATTCAACATTGATAATGATTGTGTTTTGAGATTTGGGAAGAGATTGTGTGTGCCTTGTGATTCACAGTTGAAGAGAGAGTTGTTATGTGAAGCTCATAGTTCTCCGTTTTCAGTTTATCCTGGCAATACTAAGATGTACAGAGATCTGCGGGGGTATTACTGGTGGGATGGAATGAAAAGAGATATTGCTGATTTTACAGTGATGTGTTTGACATGTCAACAGGTTAAAGTAGAGCGGTAGTTACCGAAAGGGATGCTTCAGCCTTTACTAGTTCCAGAGTGGAAATGGGAGAATATATCCATGGACTTTGTTGTGGGATTACCGAAGACATCTCTAGGAAATAATGCAATCTGGGTTATTGTTGATCGCTTGACTAAATCTACTCATTTCCTTGCTATAAGAGATACTTTTTCCCTAGATCAACTTTCCCGTTTGTATCTTAAAGAGATAGTCAGGTTACATGGAGTTCCCCTCTCCATTGTATCTGATCGTGATCCCAGGTTCACTTCTACCTTTTGGAAAGGCCTTCAGAAGTCGTTGGGTACTGAATTAAATTTTAGTACAACATTTCATCCTCAATCAGATGGGCAGTCAGAATGAACAATTCAGACCTTGGAGGATATTTTACGACCTTGTTCGATGGATTATCAGGGAAGTTGGGACCAACATCTTTCTTTGGTTGAATTTTCATATAATAACAGTTTTCATTCTAGTATACAGATGGCACCATTTGAGGCGTTATATGGGAAGCGGTGTCGAACTCCAGATTTCTGGGATGAAGTGGGTGAAAGGAAGTTTATGGGACCAGAATTGGTAGAAGAGATGGCATAAAAAGTTCAGCTGATTCAGAAACACATGAGAATAGCTCAGAGTAGGTAGAAGATTTATGCAGACAACAAGAGGAAGGATCTAACTTTGGAGGTAGGTGATCATGTTTTTCTCAAAGTCTCACCATGGAAAAGTTTGATGAGATTTGGTAAGAAAGGAAAGTTGAGTCCAAGGCTCATTGGACCATATGAAATTCTGGAGAGAGTTGGATCAGTTTCATACCGGGTGGCTTTACCTCCGAGTTTATCTCAGGTACACAATGTTTTTCACGTTTCGATGTTGAGAAAGTATATGCCAGATCCATCTCATGTTTGGAGTCAAGAGGTAGTTCAGCTGGAAGAGAACCTATCTTATGTGGAACAACCGCTCCAGATTCTTGACCACAGGGATCAAGTGTTACTAAATAAGGTGATTAATCAAGTAATGGTTTTGTGGAAAAACCACATGATGGAAGAGGCAACATGGAAATCTGAAAATGCAATGAGAGATAAGTACCCTCATTTATTCGATAAGTAAATAAATTGCGGGGACGCAATTTTCTAAAGGGGGGAAGGATGTAACATCCCAAGTAAGTAATGAATAATAGATATTTTTATCTATGTCTATTAATGAATTAGATAGTGTTTTAGAGGCTTAAAATGAAAATAAATCCAATCTTAAGCATAGAATACACTAGTATTTTTTAAAGGATTGTTTTACTTCCTTTTGATGGAAAACCATTTTTAAATCTATATTTTGACAATTTTATAAGCTATGTTTGTCAAAATAAACGTATTCTTTATGATTGGGACATAAAAATTTACTTTGTGTGAATTTTTGGTATTTTTCTGACAATGTTCATTTTTTAATGAATAGTGAAAAATACTGCATTTTACATTAAAACTGCTTTTTAATCTACTTTATTTATATGATTATATTATCTTTTTAATTGGTTTTAAAGTTAAATTAGAATATATTTTTACCATTTAATCCAATGGTGGTCATTAGGAATAATTTCACTTTGGAATTGGGCATAAACTAATGCCAAACTTTTCATAGATATTGTTTCAAAAAAACCCACTATTTGTTTTGACAACGGAAATTATTTTTAAATCAATTATTGCAATTTCTATGTTTGGAATTTGGTAAAATGGATTACATATTTGGAATCATAAGGTCCAAATTATGTAATCAAGACTCTTTTGTTTTTGGACATTATGAATAGTAACGACGGTAATTATCTTTAATTATCTGGATTAATGAGTAATCGGGTAGTTAAGGATAATAAAATAATATCATAATAATAAAAAATGACACCAAAACGTGTCCTAATTCTACTGTTTGTCTCATGTCCTACCATTGGATGTATTGTGCCAAACTTGGGGACCCCATGGAATCACTTTTGTGGAAAGTGACTTGTTATCTTTTTATTTTTTTTTAAGAAAGTAAATATTACAAGAATGTATCACCTGATTAAAACATTTTTAATTTTGTCTAAATAAATGATCTTTTGAACTAAAAATATTCATTAGAAATCTAAAAATATTTCCTACATCATAGTATTTTTTTCATAATTTTTAGACTTTAAATAAATTAAATTATTTATGACATCATGATGATGCAGCGATTACCTCATTAATAAATGATTTAAATAAAATGAAATGATAATGTAAAATCTATGACCTACACATGTCCAAAACCTATTGGATGGGTGGATTTATAACCCTTATCACCTTAACCTCTAATTATATCAATGTGGGTCCTTTTGAATCCGAAAATCATTTTCAAATAAAGTAACATTTCTTTACTTTCCAAGAGTGCCCCTCCTCTCCTCTTATAAAAGGCCCCCACCTCTACCTCCTTACCCACACTCCCAAAGCCTTTGGCTCGGCCAAACCCTGCCCATTTTGTCTCTCAACTTCCCTATCTTACTCCTTAAAGCCTCACTTTGGCCAGAAGTCTTCCCAAGGAAGCCTTTGAGCTCAAACCAAAGGGAGTTACCCGATTTTAAGGTAATGTCTTCACTTGAGTCCTTTTGTTTTATTTTGCTTCTCCAACCCCCTAAACTCTTTTTATTCATTTATTTTGTAACAAATCCAGTATCTTAAATATACTAGTATGTTTTTATAAGAAGGATTCGATCTACACTTACACACACCTACATCTAATGGTTAAAGGACATACTGTTTCCGTGGATGGTGAATTTATGCCTCCCGAAACGATGATTGCTCAACATTATTTTAACACCTTCAATGGTGTCCATTAAGATGTCACTATATTTATATATGATATATAATATGTTTATGTTTTCCTTAAGCTTTTGAATTTTTCATTTTGGGCATACCATAATGGTTTCCATTATGGGTAAACGCGATATCTTCATTTAAGGAAGTGCGGACTACCGCCCGCTCAAAGTGATTTGATTCGTTAAATACCATATGTCGGACGTATAAAGGATGGAACTATGATATTATATATGATATTTTACTGGAATTATAATATGCCTTTATATAATTATGATTCCATTCTATAAAATACAAAATAGAAATGAAAGTAGCGTTCATGCGTACGTACAGCTTACCGTCTTCATGAACGGTGCATTTCATTTCTTACCTCTAAATGATTATGTAATATTATAAATGCATGTATATACTGGATATATATGATATATACATCATGATTATAATTCTGGATATAATGGATACATGAACAACTTGTAATTATAAAGGGTTTATTTTTGACTCAAGTACCAATGATCGTTAAAACGACCGTTATTAACATAAATAATTACATAGTGTTCATGACATGGAAATAAGTGATATAAAAGAAATAATGAACTTGAAAAAGGTTCTTAAGCAAGTAGAAATTAACTCAAGTTTATTATTCAGGACATTAAAGAACTATCGAGTCAAGTCGGACCCGAGGTATGGGACTTCGTCTCAATCTCCTTTCATTGAGGAATTTTTTGTTTATACATAACCTTCTTTTATATGGTGTATAAACCCCTTTGACTTTTACGTTTATTCAAAAGGAATATTTTTTATACGAAGCGTTTACTAAATGAAAAAACAGAATGTTTTTGTCGTACGTATCCGGTGACAATGACTTCTCCACCGCCATGACCATTATTTGACTTTCGGCTTCCTCTACAAGCCATACCATTTTTTTAAAAGAAAAATAAATACCATGTTTTACTTTTCTTTTATTTTGGGATTAAAAATGGTTTTCATAATGTTTTTATATCAATGTGTTGTATTGATATCTTGTGATTGAAAGGTGGAAATGTTATGTTTCCTTTATGCATGTTTATGTGATACGATTATGTTGAGGTTCTTGGGCATTATTATGAAGATGGGTGGTTACGTGATAAACTAAGGGCGGGTGAGCTCGATATAGCTCTCCAATGCATTAGGTAACACGAAGGAGTGAAACGTTAAGGTTTCTCTGAAGAGATTTATGGAATATACTATGATTGGTATTCCAAATGTAACCAAGAGGGTTACTCCCTACGTAAGAATGTTATGAATGCCTCAATTTACCTTTATGTCTTATGATTTCTATGATTTATTCATGATTTTATGAGGTATCTTAAAGTGCTTATGTTTTATGGGTAAAGTATGATTTCATTCTTATGTATATATGTACCCATGTTTCCTTTACATATTTTTATATCCCTTACTGAGCTTTGTATGCTCATCCCAAGTTTTTTTGAAATGTTTTTCACAGGTCAAGGGAAAGGTACATGATATGATGATAGTGTCAAGAAAAAATCCATGTTTTATTTTAAATATGTTTCCATTGATGGGAAAGAAGAATACTATCTTTATGTAACCACTTCGTTTATATGTGGAATGTAATGCAAGTTTTATGATCTAATTCTCTAAAACTCTATACCCAAAAAGATCCTCAATGTGTAATCTTGTAATAACTCAAGATTAAGTAAGGTTTAAGGCTGGGTCCTTATATGATATATATTCTACTCATAAAAATTTGATATATATATATTCACATAGAAGGTGTTGAATATATTCTAGAAAATGTGGTTGTAACTGATTAAAGATTTTGTTTGCTCAATACATTACCATCTAGAAAAAGCGAACAAGGTAGATGATTATTTTAGTTGAAGATATTGTTTTATCTTATCTATAATGAGGGTCACAAAAGATCAAATATTTAATGATTTTAAAATGGTGGATTTTGAAACCTTAAAGGAATAGGATAAATCTTAACATTCTCAAATGATCATTCAACCATCTATTCAAGTGAATATTAAAGAGGTATAGATGGAAGATGTGGGGATAAAGAAGATGGTGAAAAATGTTCTTGAGTTTAACCACGGTTATGATGGAATGATAAGGATTGGGAACAATGTATATGTTCTGTCCATATCATATTTGAAGAATGAGCTATTTGTGGAAGCTCATAGTTCTTCATTATCTATTCATATTAAAAGTACAAAGATATATAAAGATCTAAAAGAGTATTTATGGTGGGATAACATGAAGAAAGAAATCAGAGAATGTGTATCTTAGTTCTTGGTATGTCATAATGTTAATGTTGATAAGAAAAATTATAATGGGATCTTAAAACCATTACACATATAAAAATGGATATGGTAAAATGTCACCTTGGATTTTGTCGTTAGGCTCTCAAAAATAACTAAAGGGAATAATTCTATATTATTTGTATTAGATAGCCTTAAAAATTCAGTACAATTTATTTATATCATATAATATTTTCTCTAGATCCCATTTTGATGATATACATTAAATAAGTGGTAAGGCTTCATGGAGTAACACGTTCTATTGTATGTGATCAGGTTAGGATTTTTACCTCAATGTTCTGGTGATGTATTTAACATGATATGGATAAAAAGTTTAGTTTTATCACTATGTATCATCCTCAGATATATAGACAATATAAGAGAGTAATACAAACCATAGAGTATATTATATTAACTTTTTATATGTATTTAAAATGTGGTTAGGATAAACACCTTCTTGAAGTTGATTTTTCTTATAAAATAGCTTTCACTAGAGTATTTAAATGGATCCTTATCAAGTCCATTGTGGAAAGAAAATTACACATCTAACATGATGGGATGATTTTGGAAAAAGAATTCAACTCGGACCTCGATAAATGGTAGACAAGGCTAGAACTATTCAGAAATACATAAGGGTAGAAAAGTTTCAATTGAAAAGTTTTGAAGATAATCATCTCTGTGATTTATAATTTGAAAGTGGTGAGAAGTTGTTTCTTTAAATTAATCAAAGAAAAAAGTTTATGATATTCATAAAGAGTGGAAATTTAAGACCTATATATATTTTCCATTTCGATATTCTTGATTGAGTATGGATATTAGTTTATCGACACTTACACTGAACCATTATCATAACCATAATGGGTTCTATGTATCTTTCCCAGGGAAGTACATACCGAATCCATCACATGTACTAAACATAGTGGTCATAAAGATGGATCATGATATTTCCCATAAAAACAACAAATGTAAATTATTCATCATAGATATAATTTTCTACAAAACATGGCTACTCACTTGGTCAATGTTATTCAGTGAAACCACCATCTTGAGGATGCCACAATGGAACCTAAGGATATAATGAGGCAAAAGTATCCTTAGTTGTTTGTATCAGAGTGATTTAATATAAAAGATGAAATTTATTTTAAGGTGGGTATAATTTAACACCCCAAGATTTTATGAAATGCATTTTTTTCAAAATAAATTAATTTCTTTGATAGCTTCTCATAAACACACCACCAAGTTTTAACAAACTATGATATACTGTTAATATTATTATTTGAACATGGCTATTAAAAAGTATCCATTAAATTTGGTTGTATGAGTTAGATATACACATTTTATAAAATTAAGTATGATGTATTTTATCTAATAAAATATATTCATAAACATGTACTTAATTTTTTGTACAGTCCTTATATGCTTCAAAAATACATTTTTTTGAAGATAATTATTTTCATTGATTTTTGTGAAAAAAATGATAAATTTAATTTTTTCCACTATTAGAAAATTTATTTGAAAAATGGTTCTTTTAAATAAAAAAGTCAAAATTATCTTACATTTATTTTTTTAGAATTTTCTGAATAGATAATTTTTTCGATGAATAGTGACAAATAATTTTTTTATAAAAAAATTTTGTTTCTTTTTAATTATTTATTTTGTTAAATGTTTTTATAAAATGGTATAAAAGTAATACTAGATAAAATATAATAATATTAATTCAATTTAGGTAATTGGATCAATTTCGTATTCAGTTTTGATATTAAAACATCCTATGCTTATGAAAACCTTTTCTTTTTGAAACCCACTTTTCATCATTTATGTGGGTTTAATTTTAAATTAAATTTTACCACTTATGTGAATTAAATTTCATAAAATGGACTCTATATTTGGAATTAGTATAATTAATATTATATAAAAGACCAAAAAAATATTTTCTCATAATGGATAGTAAAAATAGTAAAAATTAATTAATGTGGTTAAGGATAAAACATGTTTATGGGAGATAAACTAAAATTATAATGATTAAAATGACGTAAAAAAATTTCAGGTTCTTATTGGGTGAACACATTTCATCCTTATATTTTTCTTTTCAAAAAAACCAAATGTTTCCTCTCCCCCACTTATAATAGGGCACCCCTCTCCTCTCCTCTTTACACTTCCAAAGAATTTTGGTTCTTCCACGACCTACCCAAAAAAAATTTATACACCCCCACCCCATGTCCTAGAGGCCTTATTTTGATTCTTAAATCCTCCTATGAAGGCTTTTGGTGCTACCATATAGAGGATTTCTAAAGAATAGGTATCATTATTAGATGAACATTTTTATTTTCTTACATCTTCCACCACCTTAAAACATTCTCCAAATATGGAGAAAAAATAACAAATATATCACCCATATACTGATATGTTATTATTTTAATTTAATAACCTTTATACATCCCCTATTTCATCAAATAGAAAAAAAAAACTTTTGATTATGTGTATGGAAGAATACCACCTCAGGAACCGATGCAATTAGTTTTCAATAACCACCTCTCACATATGGATATAAAAATGATTTAAAAGTATAAATATGATATTTATGAAATAATTATTATCATTTAATTATAATATCACATCTAACTTCTTGCATTTCAAACCATTGGAAAAAATTAACGTCCCTTATTTTTATATATGGACTATCAGCTCCACGAAGTGATGTGATATGTTTTTCATTTTCATTTTACATGGATGGTAATAAAGATAGATTGAATGAATATATATTATACCTATGATATAAAAATTACACATTAATTATGAATTATTGATAAAAATTCTTTTGTTCCATCCATAGAAAAAAGAAAATAGTTTTCATGTGTATGTACGACCTACCATCTCCACGAACGATGTAATTCATTTTTTATCTCTAACTTTTACTGATGATTCTAAATATGTATGTAATAAATTTATATTATATTTACATCATGATTAAAAAAATTTAATTGTTGAACCATAATCAAGGAACATGGACTAAAACTATCAAACTAAAACATATGTGAAAAATAACTTTTTTATCATCCGAAATAGTAATTATACAAATAGATCATTAATAAATTGGTGGTAAAAAGTAATAAGTAAATCATATAAGTTATGATATATATTAGTATATTTTTGTAATATATGTGTAATAAACCTATATTTATTATAAATGAGGTTCTAAATTATATGAATGATGTCACAGAATAATGTATGATATTTTTATCTCACATTTATTTCTATGAGACGAAAACCATATTCACCACTTGTTTATTTTATATGGTGTATATAATACCTATGAATGTATTTTATGATGAATTTAATGAATTTTATGAGTATTTATATATCCATATAAGTTTATTTATTTAATTGGTCTTACAACTCAAAATTTTACCATGTGGTAAAGTTTTTATATTATAATATCATTGTTTATCAAGTTTTTTCATGATTAAACTTATTATAATAAAATATTATGATATACCTCTCAAGAAAATCATGAATTATATTCTCCTATGGTTATTTATAGATAATTAATGTTTTTCATTTTATTTTCTTCTCTTTATGTACTCATTTGATAGAAAAAATATTTTTTATAAAAATCAACTCTATTTTTATCTTTGGATGAAAAAAAATTTTCTTCCATATCCAGGTGTTCTAAACATATTTTCAATAATGTCTTAAATTTTTTAATATTGGGTTTTAAATTATATTTTACCAATGTTTTAATTTTTACAAAAATAAAATGAAATGAAATATTATTATCTCCTTCTAGATGATTTACTTTTCACTTTTTACTAAAAATGTGAAAGGAATCATTATTTTAATATGTATAGTATTGAAGGATATTCCATGCCTTCATGCCTGATCAGTCATTTAAAGAATAATTTATAAATTTCCAAGGATAATTTAATATATTATTTATTATTTTATATTTTGGAAATTTTTATATTTTAAAATGTTGTTTTCAATGTTAAATGTATATTTTCATCAAGTGAGTTTTTAATGATTTTTATGGTATTTATATTAATAAATGAAAAAAACTTGATTATGCTAATGATCTACTATATATATGATCCAACGATACCATCCATATTATTTCTTTGTATGATTTATCATTATGATGAAAAATGTTTACAGAACACATTACTTTTCAATAGGTTATTCTATGATGAATTGATTAAATGTTTATGCAACCCATTTCTCTTCTATAGGTTCTACCATGATGAAATGTTTATGAAAATAATTTCCATTTCATGGTTTATGATATTATGAATGTTTTATTATCATATTGAACACATATATATCAATTTCATTAACATACTAGTGGTCCATGAATTATATATCCCTCTAATGCATTGGGTAGGGATTTATATCTCATAAGATAAACAAGACTAGAATGGGGACTGAACCCAGTTCAATAGGGTAATTGTTTCACTATGATAGCCTTGGGAGTGAACCTTTACTACTATGATTGTTTTGGGAGTGAACCAAATCCACTTTTATTGTCTTTGAAATAATCCTCATCTACTAAGTAAATAATTTTTTATATTCATGTTTATTCCACAAATCTATGATTCATGATAATTTTATGCCCTCATGGATCATTTTAATTGATTAATTTATGATTCATGACTTATAAAATTTCACAATTTATGAAATGAATCTATATTTTTATCTATCTTAATCCAGGTATGGTTTTCAAATGTTATGACCATATTCTCATACACTAATGCTCATGTCATTCTTATTAGATCATTAATGTCTCCCTTGATTACCCTTATTAAGAACCTAAGATCACCCATTATTATTTTCCATTTCCCCAGGTTTTGAAGAATTTTATTATGTATTATTTTTATAATATGGGTTTTAGTTGTGAATAACTTTGTGGGAGATGATTTATTTCACTTATTAATGGGTTGTTTATATATCCAAGTTTCTAAAGACACAAAACCTTTCGGTCCTCATTCATGTATTTGTAAAATGAATATAATATTCATATTTTAAGATGTAATATATATTTCTGAAAGGTATGGGTCACTATATATATCATTCCCCTTCCCCTTCTAACCCTAATTAATCAATCAAAACCTCCTCATTCCCACTAATGAAAGCCCCCTTTTTCTGGTAGTTAGGATGAATCCATATGACATGAAAACTCCCCTATATCCAAAAATGTATTGGTGTATAGACTATATTACACCTTGAACAACAATATATCTCACCACAATTAGGTATCAGGGAATACTTAAATTTTCAACATGTTCGATTGAACATTCTTTTTGAATTCATCAAATAAGAGTAGTCCTTTCTTGCAATTACCGATTTACATGGTTCAAAATCAAATGTGTGTTTTATATAAATTAGTCCATACATTTATTTCTATAATGTACATCAACTGATATGTTTATGGGTATTTAAAATTAACTATGTAATTTAACTGTAATAATCATGTCATTCCTCAAATTGAAAATAATAAGATTATTATGATAAGAAACCATGAAAAATAAATTATCTATGAATATTAATTCTTAAAAAATGAATATTGATTGTTATTTGATTGAAATTGACACATTTTATATTAAATTTAATACAGGTATCTAGATAAGGATACATGACATATAGTCTAACATTAGAGTTATAAAATCCATTTCTTTATATGTGTGTTGTGTGAAATTATAAAGTATATATAGGTAAATAATTATGTTCCATATTAAAACTAATAAATGGATAACTCTATGATAATACATAAATTAAAACCCATATAATTCCTAAATAACTCTTGGAACCTCAATCTAGATAATATAATGTTTCTCTATTGAAACTTATATATGAAATTTATGTTAATTTATCAATATTATATTATTGGTAACATTCTTTCCCAATATATTATTTTTATATTTTTCTTCAACTCTTTTAACTATATGGAGGGGTGTTCAAATACTATCTTTCTTTATCATTAAATTCCTTATACACACATTATTTGTAATATATTTTCTTATGATAAAAGGAATATGTTATTTTTTTTATTGTATATATAGGATAGGTTTTGGATTTAGTCTAAAAATAGTATATAAAAATAAATATTAAATGGGTTATTTTTCTGATATATTAACAAAAATCATGGTCCCATCCTTTCAGGTTACACTGGGAAACATTATAGCTCTCACCTTTTAGTTGACTATCATTCTCTAGTCTTTCTTCATGGTGTGTGTGCTTCCCTCATTCTCAAATAGAAATAAATATCCTCTAGATGATCATTATTTTGGGTGAGGCATGATCCTTATATGATAGATGGTATGATCCTATTTAAATGAATCAAAAATAATCAAATAATGTTTCTATATATATTTTCATTTAATATTTTTTTAGTACCATGCAACATATTTATTTTTCTAATATGCTTATGTGAGTGTGTTGGGGTTCTTAAGAAATACATCGAAGGAGCATTGAAATATTGACTCATTAAAACAACCTTTACATATTATATTAATATCACCTTCTTAGACTATTAATAATTCAATATCTCAATTTTAAACATACAAATATTTAATGGTTTTATTTTGGTCCCAATTTATTATATAACAATATGTTTGTTCTTATAATATAGGAAACTGTTGATATATAGATAAATAGTTCATTATATTACCTATGAACATTCCATAGTATGTTGTGATTTTAGATGATTTTATTTTTTTTAAAATTTTAATCAATCCATGGATAGGGGAATAAAACATACATGTCATAAATGTAAATTTCAAACATGGTTACAGAGATATAAAATTTATAAACATTTGATATTGAAGTAATCTCCTTCTCAATATATTTTTGGTATTTTGAATATAGAATTAAATGTTAATAAAAGGTTGATAACTGCTTTAAATCAATAGAATGTCAATATAAGTTCCCTGTTAGTGAAGAATGAAATTTATAAATTAATCAATGATATATTTGGAAAGTCAAGTAAACATCGTCAATATAAAAACATATTTTTAACATCAGTCCATGATAATGTAGACATTGCCAAGAATTTTTTTTATAACTTCTATACCACCATATATATAAGGCCCCAGCCTTAAACCTTACTTAATCTTGAGTTATTACAAGATTACACATTGAGAATCTTTTCAGGTTTAGAGTTTTAGAGAATTAGATCATAAAACTTGCATTACATTCCACACATAAACAAAGTGGTTACATAAAAGGTAGTATTCATTTTTCCCATAAATGGAATCCTATTTAAAATAAAACATTGATCCTTTCTTGACACTTCCTTGACACTATCATCATATCATGTACCTTTCCATTGACCTGTGAAAAACATTTCAAAAACTTGGGATGAGCATAAAAAGCTCAGTAAGGGATATAAAAATATGGAAAGGAAACATGAGTACATATATACATAAGAATGAAATCATACTTTACCCATAAAACATAAGAACATTAACATACCTCATCAAATCTTGAATAAATCATAGAAATCATAAGACATAAAGGTAACTTGAGGCATCCATAACATTCTTACGTAGGGAGTAACCCTCTTGGTTACGTTTGGAATACCCATCACAGTATATTCCCTAAATCTCTTCGGAGAAACCTCAATTTTTAACCCCTTCACGTTATCCAATGCATTAGAGAGCTATATCGGGCTCACCCACCCTTAGTTTATAATGGAAACACCCATATTCATAATAATGCCCAAGAACCATAAAATAATCATATCACATAAAACATGCATAAAGGAAACATAACATTTCCACTTTTCAATCACAAGATATCAATACAACACATTGATATAAAAACATTATGAAAACCATATTTAGTACCAAAATAAAATAAAAGTAAAACAAGGTATTTATTTTTCTTTTAAAAAAAAGTTATGGCTTGTAGAGGAAGACGAAACTCAAATAATGGTCACGGCGGCGGACAAGTCGTTGTCGCCACATACGTATGACAAAAACATTTCCTTTTGTCATTTAGTAAAACGCTTCGTATAAAAAAGATTCCTTTTTTATAAACGTAAAAGTCAAAAGGGTTTATACACTGTATAAAAGAAGGATGTGTATAAAACAAAATATGCCTCAATGAAAGGAGATTGAGACGAAGTCCCATACCTCGGGTCCGACATGACTCGACCGTTCTTTAACCTCCTGAATAATAAAATTGTGTTAATTTATACTTTCTTAAGAACCTTTTTCAAGTTCATTATTAATTTTATATCACTTATTACCATGTTATAAACATTATGTAATCATTTAAGTTAATAATGTTTGTTTTGTTGATATTTGGTTCTTAAGTCGAAAGTGGACTTCTTACAATTACATGTTGTTCGTGTGGTCAAAGGTTCATTATATCCAGAATGATATTCATGATTTGGATATCGTATATATCATATATATCCGGCATATACATGTATTTATAATATTACATAACCATTTAGAGGTAATAAATGAAATGCACCGTTCATGGAGACGGTAAGCCATACGTACGCATGAACGCTACTTTCATTTCTATGTCATATTAATGGAATTAAAACTAAATGATAGGTATGTATATTTTAATTACATAATTATATTCATCATTTATATGTAACATAAATCATATATAATAACTTTAAATCCATTCTTTATACATCCTACATATGGCATTAACGAATCAAATCACTTTGAGGGGGCGGTAGTCCGCACTTCCTAAAATGAAGATATCGCGTATACCCATAATGGAAACCATAAATGTATGCCATAAATAAAAAATACAGAAGCTTAATTAAAAACTAAACATATTATATATCATGTATAAGTATAGTTACATTTTAATGGCCACCTTTAAAGGTGTTATATGAGTGTTGAACAATCATCGTTTCGTGAGGCAGAAATTCGCCATCCATAGAAACAGTATGTTCTTTAACCATTAGATATAGGTGTGTGTTAGTGTAGCTAGAATAATTCTTATAACAACATCCTAATATATTTAAGATACTGGTGTTGTTACAAAATAAATGAATAAAAAGAGTTTAGGGTGTTGGAGAAGAAAAATAAAACATAAGAACACAAGAGAAGACACTACCTTTAAATCAGGTAACTCTTTTTGATTTGAGCTCAAAGGCTTCCTTGGGAAGACTTCTGCCCAAAGTGAGGCTTCAAAGAGTAAGATAGGGATTTTTAGAGACAAAATGGGCAGGGTTTGGCCGAGTCAAAGGCTTTGGAAGTGTGGGTAAGGTGGTAGAGGTGGGGGCCTTTTATAAGAGGTGAAGAGGGGCACTCTTGGAAAGTAAAGAAATGTTACTTTATTTTAAAATGAGTTTCGGATTTTAAAGGTCCCACATTGATGTATTTATAGAATAAGGTGATAAGTGTTCGAAATATACTCATAAAATAGGTATTTCACAAGTGTAAGTCTTAGATTTTACATTATCTTTTCATTTTATTTAAATCGTTTATTAATGAGGTAATCGCTACATCATCATGATGTCATAAATAATTTAATTTATTTAATGTCAAAAAATTATAAAAAAAATATCATGATGTAGGAAATCATTTTAGATTTTTAATGACTATTTATAGTCTAATAGATCATTTATGTAGACAAAATTAAAAATATTTTACTCAGGTGATACATTCTTTGTTATATTTAACTTTCTTTAAAAATAAAAAGATAAAAAGTCACTTTCCCACAAAAGTGATTCCATGGGGTCTCCATGTTTAGCACAAGGCATCCCATGGTCGGCCATGAGACAACCAGTAGCATTAGGACACATTTTGGTGTCATTTTTGTATTATTATGATATTACTTTATTATCCCTAACTACCCGATTACTCATTAATCAAGACAATTAAAGATAATTACCATCGTTACTATTCATAATGTCAAAAAAAGAGACTTGATTACATAATTTGTACCTTCTGATTCCAAATATGTAATCCATTTTACCAAATTCCAAACACATAAATTGCAATAATTTATTTAAATATAATTCCCGCTGTCAAAACAAATAGCGGGGTTTTTTTTGAAACAATATCTATGAAAAGTTTGGCATTAGTTTATGCCCAATTCCAAAGTGAAATTAATCCTAATGACCACCATTGGATTAAATGGTAAAAATATATTATAATTTCACTTTTAGAATAATTAAAAAGATAATCTAACCACATAATTAAATTAGATGAAAAAGCAGTTTTGATGTAAAATGCAGTATTTTCCACTATTCATAAAAAAATGAACATTGTCAGAAAAATACCAAAAATTTATCAAATGTAACTTTCAATGTCCCAATTATAAAGAATAAGTTTATTTTGACAAATAGAGATTATAAAATTGTAAAAAGTTTGATTTAAAAATGGTTTTCCATCAAAAGGCATTAAAACAATCTTTTAAAAATATTAGTGTATTCCATGCTTAAGATTGGATTTATTCTCATTTTAAGCCTCTAAAACAATATCTAATTCATTATTAGACGTAGATAAAAATATCTATTATTCATTACTCACTTGAAATTTTACAATATAAGCATTATAAATTATCACTAGATCTAATTCATGATGCTATTAAGACTAGTTTAAAATAAAAAAATTATTTAGTAGTCAAATTCATTTCATGAATTTGTTATTGATGGAAATAATGTGACATATTGATAATTTCTCATGTATTAAAATCCTTATTTTTTACTCAATTTGTACCATACCAAGTTACTATGAAGAATTTCAAATAAAGAAACATCTATGGTATTGGATTTGTTACATGGAATATTTCCAGAAGATAATATCCATGATTGTTTTTATAATGTGAAAAAAAAATTATTGGGATAAATTCTAAAATATAAAATCTTGTACCAATGAATTTATGTTTTAATGGGGATAGGATGTGAAAAAAAGATAAACTCGGAGATTGAATTCAATGAGCATTGTTTAAGGTATAAATCAACGTAATACTATAATGAAGTAAATAAGAGAATACACTTATAAAGGTTTTTTTACTTCCCATTATATCAATTATGAAAATTATTGTTCATTTCATATTAAACTACCAAGCATGTGAAGTCTCTTGATATTGAAAATAATAATGATTGGTTAATATAACATCTAAGATATATTAGATAATGGAAAAAATTATTCATTACATCAATATTTCTTATTTTATATTAATAATTTGTTTTTGAGATTGGCTAAGGATGGATTCAAACCATTTGTGACTTTGAGTATCAATTATATATTTTAGAGAGTTGTTTTGATCCCTTATATTTTACCACCATGGATTTGTATGTAGTAAACATCCTTCATCATTTAAAGTATTAATCCTAAAAAACATATTCATGGATATGTCATTTATGTATACTTTTAAACTATTTTAATAATTATAGGAGTCATGGAATCATGGTTTTGAAACATATGATGCATCTACTGTAGTAATGTTATAAATGGATATTTCTCTTATGTAGACCATCGGTGAATTCCCTTGACTTGGGAACTAATTTGGTCAATGGTCTTTCATGTCTATTTTATTAAATTAATTTTGATCTGGAATGACTACCTTATAGTAATAAATGCATATTCTTATGTTATTATGGATTTCACAATGCATCTCAGAGATTTTGATTTAACAAGTCAAAATTTAGAATATTCATTGATCATAGAACACCACTGAAGTAACTCATAGGTTCAAAAATATCGAAACAATTTTTTAATATTGAAGGAGGATTTGTGATGTGGTATTATTTAATTGATAGTGTAAAAGTATTCCAAAGTAAATCATTAGATGAATATAGACCAACAAAATAGAGTATAAACATATATTTATTAAACTTCCATATTTGGAATTTTATTTTCTATGTAATAATCTTGATGTCCTATGTGCTTAAAATAATTTTTTTGATAACTTTAGTTCTACATTAAAACAATGAGCATAGGATATCAGAGTACCATCATAATTCTCATAAGAACATAAAATCAATGTATATAAAGCATGATTTGTGGTCATATGAGAATTTAAAGTTTGATATAATAGTTCTTTTAGTTAAAAATAAATAGAAAACTATATTCATTGAAATGTAAAAACAAGTTAAATTACATTAGGGTATTCTAGTAACAATTCATGATGTTTTGGATTAATGTATCACAAGTTTTAGGAATTTACAATTTATGATTTAAATATTTCTCTAGAGCACTCAATACTTTATTTATACTCAGTTTATTACCTAAAATGATAAGTATAGTTGTAATGGATTTTTTCACATGGTTAAAAAATATATATGAGAGAAATATACAACCAATTGATCATGAAAATATTATTCATAGAAATTTACTAACATTTTTTCATATAGAGGTGATCATTACCATATCATTCTTACTTTATGATGTATTCGACAATGTATTTAGTCATGGTAACAAAATTAGGATGTATCACGTAATACCTATAAATTTATCCATTTGAAACTTATTTTATTTATTATTTTTAATTCTTAAGTAAAAAATTATTTTGAATTAATTTCATACACATTCTATTATGTTTCATTAATTATGTTTTCAAATACATCAGGCTTTTTAAATCATACGTGAAAAATAAATATCAAATAGAAGGCTCTGTTTATATAGTTTACCTTAAATTTTGGTGTTTTAACATTTTTTTCTAGGTACTCAGATTATTTTGAGAAACAATTCAATCAATTTGGACATATTGATGATATGAGACTTAGTCTAAACTTTGGAAAAATCCATTATATTTCTGACTATTGGATAAATTGTTGAAATCACCTCAAATATTGAACTGAAAAAACTATAATTACTGAAACAATATAGATATATGATACTGAATAGTAAAATGGGAGAACCATTCATTTAAGAACTAAGGATATAAATTAAGTGTCATCTTAAGTTGAACATAGAATGAGACAAATATGACAAAATATGTTAATGAAGAACAGGTAAAATATTTTTCATGTTTTGAGTTAAAAAATACTATAATGTATCCATAATACGTTAACATATACATTATGTAAATTTAATAATTTATATTAATTCTTATTAATCATGAATATTGATGATCTAGTTTAAGTGAAAAATGATTTTATTTTTTGCTCATGTCCCCAAAATATTGCTCGGAAATTTGATTATTAAAATGTAAATGGATTTCAAATTGTATACAATTTCTCAAGGAAAAAGGTTTTATAATATTTTATAGTGATATATTAACCATTTCGTAATTTTTATATTATGATATGTATACTTATATTGTCAAATAAAATAACTATGTTCTTTTTATAGTTGTTTTATTCTAATTCATGTATGTAAATATTAGGAGTTTTATTAAAAGTGATTCCTTAAAATTTAATTTGGTGAAATTATCCCACATGATATGTATTAGTTAACATGAAGAGAATGATTTGTATAACTTCACATTATAATAAAAAAGGAACATTATGTGAAAAATGAAAGGGATTATTGTTGGAGTGTTGTTATACTGATTCAAAAATGATACTTTTATGATATGGGTGAAGAAGTTGAATAATTAACTCATGAACCATCCCATGGGGCCCATGTCTTGACTACCTCCAGCCCGCCTCCCATAGGCCAAGGGCGGAGACCAGCACTGAGTTGGTGTATCGAAAACAAATCAGAGGCATTTGCCTATGTAACTATACACACGCACACAAAAAGTACAAGTACAAGTCTCTGGAACTCCTTCACAGAAGACCCCACCAGAAGGGTAGGTACAGAAACAACTATCTGAAGATGCAGAAGCACACATCGTCTATTGGGTCACTCTAGGCATCACCTAGCCCCTGTTCACCAAGGACACCATAAAATCATCAATCATTTGCACAAGACATGACATGTGTGTTTGAATCTTGTGCAATGATGAGTAAAACAACACTCAATAGGGACACCAAATCACAATGAGAAGACCAAAAAGAAAATTACACATGAAGTAATGGAAAAATCACACACGTACAATCTAAATTATATAAATAAAGGATATCAGTTGTAATGATGAACATCTTGTACTATTTAGGGACTCTTCCACAATGATTCATCGTGGCCTGATGGGCCACTGAGGTCTGCTTGTCATAGAGGTATGTTGGGCCACTGAGGTCTATTCGGCCACTAAGGTCTGCTCGTCTGCTGGGCCACTCAGGTCCACTTGTCTACTGGGCCATTGTGGTCCTCTCAACATTTAGGTCTATTGGGACACTGAGGTTCGCTCATCACTAAGGCCTGCTAGGCCACTCAGGTCCGCTCATCACTGAGGCCTGTTGGATTCCTGCTCGTAGTGCACTTGATTCTAGTAGAATATACTCTGCATGCCAAAGGTCATATTTCAACTTCCATGAAAACTCACTTGAGTATTCCAAATTATTTTTCTTGATGTGAGTGTTCCAACTCCACAAACTACTCGTCAATATGACCCCCAGTTTGTAAGTTATTGGTGTTTTAGTAAATAGGGGCTGGTTGCATCTGGGACCGGTCTGGCCCAACCAAACCATCCCAAGGGGCCCCACATTCTCTAATTTAGATCAACTGACTCGACCCATCCTAGTTCGGGTCTGGTTCGACCCGACCCAGTTCGGGTCTGGTTTGACTCGGTCAGGCCTGGCCAGTGGGCTAGGCCCATTAGGCCTCACTGGACCCGACCTGGTTCGGTCGGGGGTCCAGCCCGCCAGGTCACCCAGTGACCCAGTCTCATCTAGACCTGCCCATGAAATTGAATACCTTTAGAAGTATGGTGTTTATTTGTTTTTCCAAGATGAAATTTAGAATATTAATATTTCAATGGGGGAAAATGTGAAATAAATAATAATGGATCATGATACTGATATGAAAATTAAAGAAGAAAATTAATGTATCTGTAATCATCCATTAACTATTTATTATATTATTTATTTTCACAAATATGAATCTATAATCATATTCAAAATTATTTTATTGTATTACGTGTTATATTTTTTTAAATAAATGTTATAATTATTTTAAATAAATTTTCTGAACTTTTTCCTTTATTTAATGATAGGAATTCCATGATAAATGATCCACCCAATATGTAAAAATCATCAAATTTTCACAATGGTACCTCACATGTTGTTTCTAGAATACCAGTTTTCTCTCTCTCAATGATATCTTGAACTCCCAATGTATCCTTCCAAAAAATATCTAGCACACTTCAGATAGAAACATTTACCCCATCATAGAAAGATGTTAAGCCACCATGTTGTGCAGATGACGTTCATGAATCAAGGTATTATGTGGAAAAATTAGTTACCTTATAAATTTATAGGAGGGTCATTATTATAGGTTTGAATTTTAATTTTAAAAAACATTTTACATTTTTATAAAATAATAGTTTATATATTTCTCAAATTGATGGTGAAAATATTGTTAGATATAGAAAAATTAATAGTTTAGAAGTTTGGAATCTGGATGGAATGAATACAGTGGTAACTTTTATTAGTTTTGGGGTTCCAATATAGAATATTGGAAGAATATTAAATCAGATATTACTCCTATTAATTTTTGCTCAAAAAACTCTTCCCATTAATTATTTAGATTAGATACATCTACTATTTTCATTGAATAATGAGGTATTTGAATCACATGTTAAGTTAATTTTAATGGATAAATCCTCTATAATTAAATTTAATATCAATATTTTATTATATTAAAATAATTTTGATAAATAAGTTTTTCATATTTTCTTCTATTTTACTTTATCTAATGCTATTGAGTGTCCATGGTTGTTAAAAGTTTTGAGTAAGAAATGAAAGGGTTTAAATTTGAGACTATATAATGAGTATAATGATACATCATGAAATTTTTATTAGATGTATGATAAGGTAATTTGAGGTTTTCCTTAGAAAAATTGGATTTTTTGTTGATAATACTCACCCCGAGGAGAATATAGTACTGAATAATCTATTATTTATTAGTATAATTTTATAAATAAGTATATAACTATTAGTAAATTACCTATTATTTATAACTGGAAGTGGCATTAAAAAATTAAATAAGTTAATAGATATAGATCATCTCTCACACAATAGTTTTGATGATTTTTTGAGAAAAATATTTACCATTGAAATATTTTCTTCAATTCCAATATTGATATGTTTACAATTATGTGTTCTTTATAGTATATTATGTAATTATTTTCATATAGAAAATTTGGATGCGGATATAGGATTTACATATAGTTATTTGGTTAGATATTCATACTAAATATGATGATAGTTATGTGAATGATCTAGTCATACACATTGGTGTACAAACACTTATCTTTAATTTTTTTTATATTAATTTTCAATTTAATTTTAATATAAATTACATATTATTGGAATGTAAAAATAAGAGTATAATTTAATGAAAGCACTAAATAATCATACTCAACCTCCTAGGTTGATCATGTTGGTTAGGTTCATGGGAAGGACCATCCTGTTCATGTGCACCTGAAGGGTTCTGTACCATCTACATTTTAGGTCTTTGTTATGTCATCAAGTTCATCTATTACACCCATAACGATTTCAAGGTATAGTTCACCCCTCCCTCCAAATGTGTAGAGGGAATTCATTCTTATGAAAAAAAAATTCTAGTGCATGGGAACAAAATCCAAGAACATAGCAGTTGTATAAAAATTAATGATGAGAAGTCCCTCACTCTGTAAAATACATTTGTAGAATTATATCAAATTATAATGACAAATGACCTTGGTGAGACTGCCTCAATGGTTAGACTGATTCAGCAAGTAATAAAGTAAACCTATGTGCCGAAGGAAGTCATCAAGGCCATTGAGAAGGTGTTGGCCAGCTTTATTTGGGATGCTCTATCGGAAGGGAAAAAGCATTGGATTTCATGGGACAAGATGGCCAGACCCATAGGTGAGGGTGTGATCAGTGTTAGAAGCTTATGCAACACGATCCTCGGCTTGCATGCTAAAATCGTGCGGGAAGTCATTGAAGAACAGTTGATTTGGGGGAAGGTAATGTCATAGATGGCTAGGAGTAGTGTAGACACGGTGAGTAACCATGGGTCCCCGCTTTGGGCCAAGATCCTCCCCCTTATTCTGAGCCTCTAGATGCAATCTCGATGGGTTATTGGAGAAAGGAACATCCCTTTTTGGCACTGCAACTAGGCATGAGAAGTGCTTGGCTACCCTAGATATCCAAACCCTGATATTTCCTTCAAGGAGGCAAACCAGTACCCACAGTTCATCAAGGCTATTCGGAATGTGAACCAGTTTGAAACTTATGAGTTAATCTATTTGAACGCTGAGCCTGAAAAATGTGTCTTCTCCCCTTCTCTACGGGGAAGTTCACGATGAGGGACTTTCACAGGACCTTCACCTATCATGATCTTCATGATGAATGGAATGACACCTTGTGGTGTGGAAAGATAGCTACAAAATATAGTTTCCTTTGTTGGAGAATGAGGAACCAAGCCCTCCCTACGGATGACAACATCAAAAAATGGGTATTCCTCTAGCATCGTGTTGCCAGTGCTGCATGAACAAGAACGAAGAAATCATCAACCACATCTTCTTTGAAGGCGGCTTGGCTCATGAGGTATGGAGGTACTTTCGAAGGTTCATTGCTGATTTCTCCCAGGACCCTCAAGACGGCCCATTCTTGCACCACTGGTTCCAGGGAACAAAGGGAAAAAGTCAGGAAAGGAGGGCTCGTGCAATCATCTTCAACGCGGGTTGCTGGAACATGTGGCTCGCTCGTAATAAGACGTGCTATGAGGGGTCATCATCAACAGGGAGGACCATCTCTATCAGAGAAAGATGTCTTGGGACTGACCTAGTGAATCTCTCTAGTGGATGGAAGGATGCCCCTACCCTGAGGATACTCCAAGTGATCTCTCCGGTGGCCCAACCCCTCATCAGGCAGGGCAAATGGGTGCGGTGGAAACCCCCTGAAAATGGCCTCAAACTCACTACTGATTGTTCTTATTGTGTGGGGGAGATTAGAGGGGGTGGGGTCGTTCGTGACTACCGAGGCAGTGTTATACTAGCCTTCACAGCCCACTATGTCCCATGAAATTCTATGCAAATGGAGTCCAAGGCTATTCTCACAGGCCTAAATCATTTTAAGCAGTGGAAAATTGTTTTATCTCATGTTGAAATGGACTCCAAGATAATCCATGATGCCATGCAGGGGAAAGGTCACACTCCGTGGGTGATAGCTTACACGATCAGGAGGTGTAGAATCCTCATCAACAGCAATACATGCGCTTCCCACACTTGGAGGGAGGGGAACAAGGTTGCGGACTGTCTTGCCTCTCTGGCCACCCAATGCTCCAATGTCTCCTGTCTTAATACATTCTCTAGCTTCAAACCCAAGGGGGTTAATCTGATATGAGGGGATTCCATTTTTATTCACTACTTTCAACCCCTAGGTCTATGTTGGGTCAGCCTGTGTCCCTTGTCCCTTGGTCCTTTGGAAAAAAAATCTAATGCTATGATGATGATGATAAGGATTGATTTTAAACTCCTTATTAGTGATATAGATTTATATATAATTATTGTTCTTGTAAATTATTATGTTTGGACATGTTTTCTTCGTATTTTTATAAATTACATGGAATTACTTCAAATAAGATGTTGGGTGCATGTTAGGAACTCTCTTTACACATGGGTGCTTGGTGGTCATTATGATCCTATATTCCTTCATCTAAATTATTATGTTTATACATTTTTTCATTGAAATATTGTATTCTCTATTCAAAACTAAGTAATCATAATGAATTCACCTTGAATTAAGTAGTTATTATGTCTGGGTGTGTGTGTTGGAATTCCATATTGGTATGTTTGTTTCACTGCTCTATTTGTATATTTGTAATTAGTCTATTAGTATGTTGGTATATTTTTTTGATTTTGGTTATTGTATTGATAAACCTGTTTCCCACTATAGATTTTCATGATATTTTAATCTAATTTTATACCATTTACCTTATTTAATATTAATTTAAACGTCCACATGATGGTTGGAAAAAATAATAAAAAAAATAGTAATGAGATTTACATAAAACTACTTTTGAATATTTATTTTGTAATATTTCTATATGGATGAATCCACTAAAAACAATATATTATTGACATGTTTAATGTTGTTTTATATTTACCCCCATGAAATAATATTATGATGGTTTAAACCAGTATGAAAATTAAATAAATATTCTTCTAGTGTCTGTTTTTCATATATTGTTAGTTTGTCCTTAATATTGGGGAGATGAAAAAAATAATCATAGACAAACACATGTTATTGAAAGCATCAATTAAGTTGTTAAAAATATGTTTCTATATATGATTTTTTATCCTCTAGACTAACACTCATACTTACCAACATTTTAATAATATATCCTTTTCCAAATTCATCTTAATAATAGGAGTTAAGAATACTAGTATATCCATTGGCCCATAATTTTTTCTAAAGATAATTTTTAGAGAAGATCATACTCCCATCCTACATCTAACACTGGTGAAAACTAAAACTAGATATAGATTGGTTTTATTTGGATCTCATAATGGTGTATATGAGACCCTATGATATCATAATTCTTATGGATAGAATATTTTTAGTTCAAGGTTAGGTTGATTATAATCCTAATAGTGTGTTTTATAGTTAGAATGATTGGTTTGGCGTCACTATTACCTGTGAGTGGTACCTTTAAGTTGAAAATTCATGACCAACTATTAGGAAGATATATGTGATTTACCATAAGTTGGATAGATTTACATCACATATTATGTATTTTTTGAAGGATTATCTTACCACTATTTTGGAGGACTGCATTGATTTTTTTCTATATGATATCTCATGTTTTACCCCATAGCAAAGGAATTATTTTTAATCATTATATATCCTAGTAGTATGATAATATATTCTACATCACATTGAATTTCCCAGTCTAGGAATTATAATTTTGCATATATATAATTTTTTTGAGAAAGTGTTTATCAACCCTTGCATGCCACTAAGAACATCCTTTTTTATTCAATAGGGTGTAATTGTGAATTGAAGTAATTTTATTAACTATACCTACATAAACCATATGATAATGAAAGGATAACACATTATTCTAATCATCAATGACCTCCTTGACTTTATAAATTAAGTGAAGTGGTTCTCAATGATCGACCTCTTCTTTATATTTCAACCTCTTTAGATTAATGAGTAGTGAACCTTGATGTTGAAATTTAAGTTTGGATATAGATTTATGAGTTAATAATAACATGAATGGATTATACAAAAAAATCATATTGGATTACACACTTCATAGTGTATGTCAGTCTCAATTGGAAAATGAGGCATCAGGAAGTGGTGAATTATGAAATATCATTCCCATATAGAGTTATTCTTGGACGGAAATGGGAACATTAACTAATTTTGATCAGTAGTAGTGGAATCCACATTTCTTTTAAAAATGCGGGATATTAAACATTGAAACATGTAATTTTATAGTATTTCATGAATTTATATTCTAAGATAAAGGACCAAATAAATTCACTAAATGTTGGGATTACATCATCACTTTCCTAAGATGGATAGTGGAATCCCATTGTCGATAATTTTGTGTACATTCATATTTTTTTTGAAATAAGGTCATCCCAATGGATCATGTCACGTTAGTGGTGTATATATAACCATGTATTAACAAATTATCTTCATGGGGAATATTTAGTTATATAGTGGTTCATGTAACATAATAGTTTGAGTTTTAGTCACACGCATTTTTCCAAGGATCAACCATAGGTATGGAGATGGAAGAATAGGGTCATAAAAATTTGTAAAGATCACCCACATCGTATTAATGAGGATCATGAAGTTTAATTATGAGCTTGTTATTAAAATTCAGGAAATAGATATAAAATCCCAATAAGTTCATTCATAAAGGTGGATGCAACCACGAAAGGATATTTTGGTGTGATCATAAAGTCCCACTGATTTTAGAGAAATTATTAGATGAGATAATCATTTTCATTCATGTATCATTGTGTTTTAAATAAGGTATATTCTATTTTCCAAGAGATTGTGAAATATATATGTTGAAGTAAAGGAGCAGGTTACCTCAAAGAACATGTGGTGTCATTGTTGAATTTTTTATAGACATTCCAAATGTAATAGTTTGATGTAAATAGATTATCCTTGTGTGGAAATATTTTAGTAAACTCATAAATATTAGAGAGAAGAAAAGTCTCACATAAGGATCCATTTTTAACTAACCATTTCAAAATTTATATCAACAGTATATATTTTCTCTTTATACTATGAAGATGGATGAAATATTGATGGAGTGGGTATTGGTTAAAAATACTTGGAATGAATTTTGAAATTAAATATTAAACATTTGTGGAGGCACTTACCCATATCATATATTATCCATTAATTATTTTCCACCTAAGAAAATCAAAATGAAACCAATGAAAATAGTATGTTTTTCTCATTTTGTGTGTATTTTAGGTCCATATAGATTCCATAACCTATAGTAAAATAAATTGTATTTCACAGTATGTCATCCATTAACATGAGGATGTTTTTTTATATTCTTTGTTTAAAATCACTATTTGTTTTTATTTTTACAATGAAAAAAATTAATGGTTGAGGGAATACAATGTCACATAATTTTACCTAAGTAGTACTTCACTCATTTCTAAGATTTAAAGCCCCAAACCACATAAAAAGTATTGAATTTTAATTTCACCTTAGTAAATGTTGTCCAAAAAAAGTACAATACTTCCACTGATCTTGTGACATAGTGATTACCCATGGGTGATGTTTTGGTAAAATACTTTGTTAGTATACTTTTAATAGAATATTTAAAATTTATATAATAAATGAATATTTCTCCCATGAATTGGAATGTCCATAGATCCTAAATGGACCCCTAAAAATAAATTTTAGTAACACATTTGTGTGGAAATTGAGGTATTTTCCCTAGGAGTGGTATAGTTATTTTCTAATTCTTAGACTTTGTACGAATCACATCCCATTCCATTAAAATTTTATAAAGGTTTTCCAATTTTGGATCTTATTAAAAACTCATTGATCACAAAAATTTTGAGATTAGGTGTCATTAAAAATTAATATAACCCTAGGGTGGCTAGGTTTGGAGAGATACTTCATGGATACAATGGATTTTACACTTATTTCTTTAATAATTTTAAATAAAAAATTATTTTATTTAATTGACCAGGCTATGTATTGATAACCAATTTTCTTTTTCAAAAATTTCATCATGGATTCTTGATCCTTTCTCATTCAACATTGAATGTGGATGTAAATAATGTTTTTCCTCAAAAAAAATAATACCATCCAGTAATTTACTTCTCTTAATCTAATCCTTAACCCTTATCATGATAAAATGGCCTTTAAAATGGGCACTAATTTGATTATGTAATCCCATTATGTTGATTCAGATGGTGGAACAATTTGGGAAACACTAGTGAGATGAGATATAAAGGTATGTGTGGATCCTCGTGCATGTGGTCGGTTGGTGGATAGTGTGATGGATTTGTTAGAGGTTTTGGTGATTCCAGAGGGTATCATAGATGAGGGGTAAAGGTGATGTTGTAGGTTCGGGCATGTAAATAAGGGGGAAATTGGAATTGATGTAAAATCATAGTGTATACTGTATTTTCAACTAGATTTAGAGCTCATTCATTATGTTTGGTATGAGACACATTTAATGTATCCTTTCAAGAGGTGAATTAGTTTTCTAATGATGAGGTAAATATTCAATAGAATGCATTATTAAAATTGGAACCATGTTTGTATTGGATGAATACCCCATCAATACATTAGTATAATATTGGATAAAACCCTTAGGTAGACATTATTTGGGGGACAATGAACATACCATATATATCGGTGACTAGATGGAAGTATATTCTTAGGTACTTCCTAAGGATTACATGATGTGTTTGTTACAGTACATTCCTTAAACTTTCCCCTTCTTGGTATATTAATAAATTCTCACACAAGAGTTTGAATTGGGAATATAAATAGTATAATATATGGTATTTTTCTCATTAAATTAAATGGTATCAATAAATTAAAAATTAAATCTAATTTATATATTGTTACATATAGATTTACTTTTC
Source organism: Viscum album (assembly GCA_963277665.1). Lineage (NCBI taxonomy): Eukaryota > Viridiplantae > Streptophyta > Magnoliopsida > Santalales > Viscaceae > Viscum > Viscum album. The sequence continues at coordinate 617,450,171 of OY728150.1, read as the reverse complement.
TTTTTCTGTAGAGAGTACACAGTGTTTGAGAGAGATAATTAAAGTTGCAATGGTGTCAGTAACCCCTAGAAACTTTTTGATACCATTGATTGGATAATTATTATAATATATAGTGTTGGTACCCTCCCATGTATCCATAGCTAAGGTCCTTAATTCTTATATAATTTGGATTGAGTTTGATACCCTCTAGAACCTAACATGGTGACAGTCCCCTGTAATTCTAATGGATTTTTTCTCCCCCTATGAGACAAGATGGGGTTTCTCTATCCATTGAGTATGTATCCCCCTTGATTAGTATACATTTACCTAAATTAAGTGTTGGTCCCCATAAGGTATCTTGACCCCCTTGACTGATATTCATACCCTGATGAGTTGTGGCCCTCTCAATAAATTTCTAGAGAGATGACGAGGATGTTAAATGTTCTTGGTAGTTTAGGTATAACTAGTATTATGATGTATGTGAATTCATGGTTTTCAATTATATAGGGATAAAAAATGGGGATATTGTCTTGGGTTTTTTATTTACATGTATTTATGAATCATTAAATCTATTTTTTTCTTTTCCTTGTGTATTGGGTTTTGAGTTGAATTATTGTTTTTGTATTCTCTTTTGTTAGGGTATCTTATTTCATATTTGTATAATAACCCTTGTACATGGATTTTTTTTTCAAATTAATTGTGTCTATATATATGATGAACATATTGAATGTATACTTAGTGGATTTTTATATAGTGTATTTTATTCTTTTGGGTTCTCAGTGTAGCTTGATTATGATAGTTTCTATCATAATTTTTATCTACAGTCATTATAGTGAAGATATGTTTTCCCTTATCATGGATCTATCATACTTTGTGTGATTGGGGAAATTTTTATATTCCTTTATTGTTTAAGAATTACTATATGATATTTATATGAAAAGTTTGTGTCTCATGCGTGAATTTCATTCAACATATTGGTTATTTATGATATCATTATTTTCTTATTATACTAAATTGAGAAAGATACATGTGGTTTGTTATAATCTATCCTTGTCAAAGTATTTTTATATGTGTAATACGAATTCCTGGTTCTAGTAACCTATAGTACCCTGATATTTTATAACATATTTTCTATTTAAAAAAACTCAATGTTTTTGACACCGTTCCTTGTATGCAACCTTGACCTTAAGAAAACTGTGATATATTATTAAAATATTAATAGTAAATGTGATTTTTATAACCTTGATGTTATATTGTGGGAAATGAATAATAATAACTAAATTATTATATATTTATATATAATTTTCTATTAATTAAATATTATTTATTAATTCATAGAAAATGAGCATGGAATCTTAGATGAAAAATTGAATGTAACCTTTTTTGATATAAGATAAATTTTTCTATGTATTATATTTTGCTATATATTATGTATCTCGGTCCCTAATAAACTATTATTTTGATTAAATATATTTTTAATTAATTTTAACAAATTAATAAATAGTTATTAATTTATTATTAATTGGATATAATTGAATATAAAAACCATTTATGATTAAAATATGTTATTTTTCAAAAACAACAATTTTTCTTATATACAATATATTCTATCTAAATTAAATGAATTAATAACTATTGATGAATTATTTTGAAGTAAGGTTCAGATAATTTATTCAATCAAATGCATCAAAAATAATCTAATAAATGTTATAATGCATATAATGAGAATAAAATTAGTTTTATGCTTAAAAATACAATTTCTCTAAAAATGTTTTTATGTGTTTTTTTCATGGATATTTGAATTATTATCTCACACTTCTTGGAATTTAATCTTTTAAAAAGGATTATATTTTTTTAATAACCATAATTAATATTAGTAAATAATTTTAACTTCATTTTTGTCTATAATGAATAGTTACCATTAAGAAATTATATTATCATGGTAAGGGTTAAAAAGGTTGAAAGAGGGGTTAACCTAGGATTTGAGGTTTAAAATATCACAAAAAAACAGTATTTATTTTTATTTTTTGATTATAGTTCAACCTTGAAATAATTATATTCAATTAATAATAAATTTTGTGCCTCTTTACATATATAAAACATATAATATATATTATTTTTTGTAGTATTTACAAATTTCCCACCCACCTCACTTATATAAGGGTAGATCCACTTATCAATTATTTACACAACAATAACACTATAGTTATGAAACCCATTACAATAATTCATTACCAATATTACCCCATTGGACTAAGATTTTATGGTCTCACCAAAATTCCTTCTGAATAATACTTAAGGTATATTCCAAAGAAATGTACACAAAGAGGACGTAATTATTTTTCTGATGTATTTCGAGTTTCATTTATGTTGTATCCTCCTATAATTATTCTATAAAAAATTTACATTATTAAATTATTATATTTACAATACTAAAAATATTATTCTAAATTCAATTACTTTTTCATCTAAATTTCCATCCTAATGGAAATGAAATCATCGTTTGTGCGTAAGTGTGGACTACCACCTACATGAAGTGATGTATTTCATTTTTCATCACCATATGTCATGAAAAGATATATAGATATATTTAATGTATATATATATTATTTTTATAAAATATTTATGATTTTTTAAAGATAAAATATTATCTATTATCTTACCTCATCATCCCATTGAAATTGATAATGTCACTCAAGTGTATGTGTGAACTAGCACCCTCATGAAGTAATGTGATTTGTTTTTCATTTCCACTTTACCTAGATGATAATAAGGATAAATTCAGTTACTATATATGGTAATTAGGATATTAATATGATTATATAATTTTATATTATTATATTTCTTTCTTTCTTTCTAGTCGTTGGAAAATGAAATCACCACTCGTGCATATGTGTAGACTATTGTCTCCATGGTGTGATTTAATTAATTTTTTATCACCAAATTATATGAGTAATTATATAATATTATATAATTAATAAATATGATAGTTATAGACATATTTATAATCTAGAGATGAGGAACCCATGACCAATTGGTAAGGATGGGAAACTTTGAATTGAAACTTTCATGTGAAACGAAATAGAAACAACAAAATGTTTATTTTTAATGAAGAATCGTTACTAAATAGGTATCTATAATTTTTAATGGAATTATATAATGTAATATAAGTATATATATGGTTATGTTATAAATTTATAATAAATCAAAACTTATTATATAGTATTTTTTTAGGAGGTATGATGAAATTTAGTACCAGAGGTAAGGGTTCTTCGTCTCAATATTTTTCGATGAGACAAGTTTCATGTTATGAACCTATTAGTATTTAATCGATGTATATACATACCATTTGATATATTATTTCAGGAATATATTAAAATTTTTGGTATTTAATTTTTGATTTAATGTTATTTATTTCAAAGGTTTTATGATTCAAATGTTACCAAAGTAATAAGGTTTATGTTACAATCTCATTTAGTTTGAAGTTTTTAAATGTTAAATTTCAATTTAAATAAATTATATGAATCATATATATAAACCCTTAGAAAATTTATTTTACTCTGTTTTATTTTTAGTTATTTAATTTTGAATTTAAATTTTCCTCTCTTTGGTAATTAAAATGATCAAGAAATGATTTTATGAAAATATTAGCTTTATTTTTTTTTGTTTCTTGGTAATTCTTATCATACATGTCCATGTTCTTAAAAATGTTTTATGAAAGTTTTTATATATAATAAAATGTTTGAGAAATTTTAAATTTGGTAACATTGACTTTCATTACAAATTATTAAAATTAATCTCTTCAAATTTCATCTATGTGAATCACTTTTGACTTTTAAAAAAAGTGCAAACAAAGTGTTCTCTTTTAACATATACAAAATGAATGGATTTTCACAACCCCATGTATAAACATTTTCATTAAGATTAAAATAAATTCTTAAATGGATTTAAAAATAAAATCATATCCCCATTTTTCATGGAATTTTAGTTTTAAAATTTTACCAAAAGGAAAGGTTTGATTTCTATTGATTTAAATTGTATTTTAAGTTCTTATATAAATGTAATTTTTCATCTATATAAACATAATTTTAGGATTCTTATGCTCCATTGGGGATATAATATTATGATATTATCTACATTAATTTCCTGGTTTTCATACTATGATTATATTGTAATCACGATTCTATAAAATTTTATGGGTTAATTTAATTATTATGAAATCATTATGAAACTCATTTATTTTCCATGGATTATTATATGATGAATATTTTTATGATATTATCTCACACTAATGTATGGTATTAATTATTTAATTGGTTTCCATGGAATAATATATCCGAGAAGTTAGTTGGGTGAAGATTGATGTATCGTGATATAATATCAACTGGAATAGAGAGTGAACCTAATTCATTAAGGTTCTTTATACACTATGATAGTCGTGAAAGTGTGACTTGACTAAGGAAATGATGAGAATGAGAAGTGAAACCAATCCACTATGGGACTTTGTCCACTATTACATTCTTTATAGTGATATTTTACTTGGAAAATTATATTCTAGGCTTATGTTTTTTCCATAAACTTATATCTTAGGCTTATGGTATGTTCACATGGATCATGATTAATTATACATGATTCTACACTCTTATTACATGTCATTTTTTTATGAAAATGCCTTATTTCATGGCTTATGATTAATGATATTCGATTGATATGTATTTAATTTCATATTTTACGATCATTTTCTCAAACCCTTATTCTTATTGTATACCAACTTATGATCATTGATTGATATCCCCTTTGTTTAACCTTACTAAGAATCCAGTCTCACCCATTATTATGTTTCAATTTCACCAAGTTATGAATAAATTTTTTAAATAAGGTATATCTCATAATTTTTCTATGTGAGATGATTTTTTTGGATTTATTAAATATATTTCATGAAATAAGTTGATTATATATCTAGTCTACTAATACACTAAACTTTACAATTCTTGAGCGGGTAATATAATGAGAAGTATTAAACATTCATCTAAAATGATATAATATTTATATTTTTAATTCTAGATTCACCTCATCACCAACACATGGATTATTAAATGTGGGCCTTGGGTGGTATAGTTGACAAAACTACCACCCCAGGTCGGGCCCTCGCGGGTCAGGTCATGTCAATAATGACATCTGTTGTTTTAAATACTTTAAACCCTTACATATATTTATACCATCATAATATTAGAACATTCCCTATATTAAAACTTATTTTGGGATCACCCAATTTAAAATATAAATTTATTTTTTCCCTTAATGTCATTCTTTAACAATATATCATAAACAGATTTTGTGTTTAAATAAAATTTCACTTTGAATTAGATTGTTAAAATTATTGATTTATTAACAATTAAATATATCCATGAATAAATATACTTTTATTATCTTTATAGAAATTATATTTTCCAAAAATATTATTCATATACACAAAAAATAGTATGTAAAGAAAAAATTATTAATTTTATTTATTAATAATATTTAATAAATATACTACTATTAACTACATATATTATGAAATTTTATATGTTTGGAAAAAATTATTAAAAATAAAATCCTAAATTGTTAAAATATACCACTATTATGTGGGGGCTAAGCGTTAGTTAATATTTTAGAAAGCAATTTATATAAAATAATTTTATTAAAAATAAACCCACATAATCATTTTTTTTCAAAAATAATTATTCCCAATATAAATTGCTAACGTGCATCTCGGCTATAGTATTTTGAGTCAGTATAGAACAAATTTCCAAAAGTAGGTGGTTTTGGGACCTTACAAATGATTCTTAGAATGTATTGTTTTGAGAGGATATGATATCATGCTCACCTGTTCATTTTGGATGTGAATTATATCAACTTATATGAATCTATTATAAATTTACACCATATTCATGAATCCTTACCAAATCCTACCATATGAAAGATCACCCTAATTACTGCAGTATAATCAAAACAATCTATTGATATTAATATCTATAAGTATTAATTATTATCTAACTTTAATTTAATAATTAATAAGTCTTAGTTTAAGACACAATGGTTTAAATCCACTCAACTCGGTTATGTGGAATTTATTTCCCATAAGGGAGGAAATGATTATTGTGGAATTATGATTGGTCCAATGAAAGAGGCTTCCTAGGCATCCTTATAAAATAAATTTGTACCCAAATAGTTCATTTAAACTTAATGAGACACATCAAACCTTTTATGGTCTTTTGAAAAATAAAAATTACATGTAGTCTAAAGTCAAGTGTGGTGGAATTCAATGTGAAAGGTGTGTAACAATGGTTGGTGTCGGTATTAAGCATGAGCATCCATTTCTGGTTGATTTTAATGGGAATATATCCTAGTTAAAATGTATTTATTTGAAAAGTAATATCTCCTTGTTATATTATTTATTGGGATTGTAAGGATATGGCCCACCAAGAAGGATATTGTATCATCACGATATGGCATAATGAGGATGGTTCCTAAGGAATGTGGACCAATTATAAGGGTGTTTAAGATTGTGGAAGAATATAACTTTGAGAGAAATTTCTTTAATGGCTCCATGATTAATATAGAATAATGTGGTTGGATATAGTTCCATTGAGAATACATCCCATATAAGAAAGACATGGAAATACCTGGAGGGAATAAGGTACTCCTCATGGGGGTATTTTTTTATCAGGATGAAGGGACAATGAAACGATGGATTTAGATGTCGAGTTCCACAGTTAGTATGTATTAGTGGAAATATACTTTTGTAAGTTTGTCTTGGACCACATTTAGGCATCCTATATGTCGTCATTTATAGGAATAAAATCCAATGTAGTTTGGGTTACCTAATTTATAGTCTTGTGATGAGATCGTACCATGGAGTTTAATTTCATTTATTAAGGGTGTCGTCATATAGTTATATGATATTTGACAAGGAAATTTTCAGAATGATTTATACTATATTTCTAGGATGTTGTCTTATAGTTTAACATGTTGTTCTTAGGGTATTTTCATATAGTTTTAAATCATCAGACTAATGCATAATCATGTAGTTTCACATTATTGGACTAGGATATTGTTGGGTAGTTTTATATCATGTAAATAATCAATTTTCATGAAGATTTAAAATATGTGACTAGGATATTCATTCTTAAAAAGTGAAAAAATTGATTGAGTCAGTCTTACGCATGGGATACCCAAATGCCTGACAAAAGCAATAACTTAAGTGATGGAAATAAGAGTTGGGGATTACACCTAGGAAAGAGGCCCATATGTGTTACTAGATAACTAAAATGGAATGAGTGGGTAATTTTAAAGTATGATATCTACCATCAAATGTGTATCCCTAGAACATTGATGACCCAAGGTGATGAAATCATCAATGGGAACATGGTTGTGGAATACACCTTGATAGGGGGACCAATTTTAGTAAATAGAATAAGATATGTATGGGACTCAAACATAATGGAAGATAGCTTGTTATCTCTTACTATCTCATAGAATATAATAAAGGAACACACTTGAGTTGTAGATATACCATTTAAGAAATTTGGGTCAACCAATTTAAATTGCATGAGCTAGATAGAACTGATCTGGTGTCCTCATAGTGGAAACCATTTTTATCATAGGAAGGTGTCATTATTATCAGCCCAGGGTTCAACTTATTTGGGAGGAAAAATCTGAAGACTCCATTTATCAAGATAATACATGATCAAAGTATTGTGTGTTTTTTCACATGTTTTGGTTGTGTGAATATTATTATTTATGAGGAGTCATTGATATTATGGTTCATGGTAAGGATACCCAACTAAAGAGAGGTTCTATCATAAATATTAGTGTATCCATGGTTTCATAAAATAGGAATGAATAAAATAGCCTCACTCTAGTGGAGGGATATGTAAAAAAGATTATATTCATCCTATTGGAGGAATAAGTTAATTGTTTTTACTTCACCCTAGTGGAGGGAAAGGGAAATTGGCATTTCATTGACAAGTTTTGGGATTATAGAGAACTAGTTCTGTTGTAATATCCTTTAATATTTAAGATAACTACATTTCCTTATCTCTAAATTAGGATAAGGTGATTTTTTTATGATTCACTAAAATTAGGGATAAGATAATTATATATATTTCTTTAGTAAGTTCGAAGTTAATGGGCTTGGTTCACCCTAGTTTGGGTTAAGAAACATGGCCCCAGCTTACTCTAGTAAGATCTAAGTAAATGATATTGGATCTCTATACTAAGTGATAAGTTTGGTTGTTTCCCTAAAAATGAAACTTGGTCAAGTCTTGATCCTGGTGGGTTGGGGTCTCCCATAGAACTCTTGGTGAATGGTGTTATTGTATGGTTCTCAATACGGTCCATTTTCTCTTATTTTGAAAATTAGTGTTAAAGTGGACTACTAAGATGGTTTTAATGCTTTGAAAAACTAGGTATCTAAATTAACCTTATTGGTTTGTTAATTTCATTAGGTTTTAAGTATAAATAAATATTTCAACCATGGTTTATAAAATATTAAAAATGGAGCTATGTCTATATCTTAATTAGCTCCCTAGTAATATATTTTTAGACCTATTTATCCTACTTTTTGAAAATATCAAGACTTATTAGCATACTCTAAGATAGAATGATTGGTGTGTTATACTAATTAACACTTTTAGATCTAGGCATTATAGGTAGGGTGTGTGGGTAGAGTTGGGCATTGTAGATCAAGAAACTACATAAATAACGGTGTAATAGGTAGATATTGTGTATCGAGTTGGGCATGAGAGACTAGACACATGTTTAAAGACATTAGTGAACTATGCACCATCTCTCTAGAATAGTTAACTTTCTTGATCCTTTTCCTTCACCTTTTAAAAAGATATCTAACCCTAACCCGCCCCTACACAAACTCAAAATTATGATTAATTGGAATGAAGATAACATAATTATATAGTTTAATCTATTAGTGGTCAGACATGGGTTCTCATCCTGCATGTCCATAGCCCATCCTGTGGGATCTTGAACCTATACGCATTGGTACCTTTGGATATAAATTAGGGTACCACATTTCCTATATGCAACTTTGTAACTAGAGAGATCCCTAAAGTGTATACACTCTCTTTTGATTCAAGTATCACATGCTTCTCCTTATAAGTTCATATTTCATCCTTACCTTAGTTCCACACCACCAAACTGGTCACTCTCTCATTCCCATGTAAGATGGTCAGAGAGAAAGTGGAAATGTGAAGCTAGATCACATGATCATTCTAGGTCACATAAAATGGGATTAAAAATTCCATGTGCATATACCTATATGAATTCCCTCATTTATGAAATTTTCAGAAGATAAATTTTTTGATTAATTCTATCAACACTTCATATCCCATTTTATTGTGTATTGACATCATTATTTTTTCTCCTTTATATAAATAAAATGGCTCATAATTATTTCACTCTCTCTGATGCACCTATTTTGGCCTAAATATGGATTTTATTTAAAGGTTTATAGGATGGGTAACTTGATGAGTGTCATCCATTTTTTTTTTCTTCAGAAAAATCTATGAAGAATTGTCATCAAGAGTATGTGTCATAAAATTTTTTCCCACTATACAATCATGGATTTTGGACTCACGTGGAGGTTTTGACACATATTTCAAAACCATTGAGCTTATGGTTTACATTATACATCCATGTATGTATTTATGGCATATCCTCAAGGGGTTATAAATTAATATGGGGGAATTCACCCCTATATTCATAATATACCATTCAAAGGTTATCCCTCAACAACCGATCTTACACATCTAATCAATATATTCTCTTATATTCTCAAATTGTTATCCAATCTGTGAAATATTAACTGAAGGGATGGATTGAATATTTGTACATCCTTCTTTTCCATGGAATGAAACAAGAGTCGATATACTATGTCAAAAAAAACATCTCCCATGTTTAATGAACTTCTATGAGAAGCAGGGATTTGTGGGGCAGTCTTGATCTCAACTGCTTATATTTACCATAATACTGATTTTGTTTCCAAGTTGTTTAAGATATTTATGCAACAAACAAATTTATTTCACACAGTTAATGGGTAAGAATAGATTAGTTTATGAGACATTTATAGGATCTCAATGGATATAGTTTTATGGGATATGTATGATGAGATCATCTCTCCCCCCACCACATCTATAGGGGAGGATTACTGTGAAATACATTATGATTTTCTACACTGATAATGTGTTCTAAGAAATACATGGTGAATGAATTATATATTTAAAACAATATCCATGTCATGGATTAGATGGATATATTTTTATCTCTCGTAGTTACGTACCCTCAATCAAACATCCAAGTAGCAAACCCTTAATGAAGAAGAACTAAGATCCTCATATGTACTAGCCTAAGTTGTAGATAAGACAATTTGAGATGTTGGGATATGATGTAAACTCTAAAATCCCTTCCAGGACCTAACTAGATAGGTTTATTTAAATGTATCTTAATGACTACATGATCCCAGTCTACGATTCTCATGCTAGGGGTATGACCCAATACATTCATCATAGTTCCATATTTTGAGGAATGGAACTCTGGAGGGTCAGTAGTGTTGGTATTTGGAATTATATTCCATTTATTATTGAACATATAGAATGGTAAGGCTACTTTTCATGTTTTTGGGACAATAATGGTGTTCTGGGGATGGAAATGTGCTAATTCCGATGTGTATTAAAACCTCAAGTATGTACAAATCCTTGATGTTTGATTTATAACATCCATTAAGGTTATTTTTGGAATCATAACACTGTATCTAAAGAGTATTAATTCCCTAATTTAATTTATTTTTAAATTAGAATTAATGTTCTCTCCCTATGGTGATCCTCCCTTTGGAAAAGTACCAAATAATGGAATTGGGAGATACGACATTTGTACACATAAAATAGATTTGTTGGATTATATCATGGAATATTAGCTTTATATTGAAAAGTTATATTTGATGCATATAAAACATATATATTAACTAAAAAATTATGGTACATAAAAAATATTGCAGTGATTCAACTAATATATATTATATAAGAACAACATCCAATGGTGCTAAAAAACATGGTGATGACGGCCTAAGAGGATACATGATCCAGAATAAGACACCCCATAGTAGATGAATTTATCATAATATGTTATGAATATACATGATCTTTAGTATCATCACATACAAACAATATATTAGAAAACATCATACCCACTGTTATAGTAGTCAAGACCCAGGATGAGAAATAAGTGAAACTATGAGGCACCATAAGAGAGGAGTTTTGGGAGATGCTCCAAAATCATCTATTTAATCTCAAACCAAGGCTTTTTTCCTACCCCATACTAAGGGACTACATCACTAAGAGTTAGAAATAGGGACGTCATGTTAGTAACTATAGTGTAGTGTTTCTATATAACATGAGAGTTGAGGTAAGAAGATAGTTTGGAATGATTCTGTGTTATTCTCCAATAAAAAGTAGAAGTTGGATGATGTATCCTCAAAAAAGGTATACCCCAAGTATATTTGATGTTCGAGACAAAGGGCCTTCCATTATAGAGACATGGAAACTATGACGGATCCAACATGATTGTATTTATATTCCCCTACATGGGAATTTAAAGGTGATCTATGAATTTTACTTTGAAAATAACACCTCATAGTTTTGGAAATATTCCTAAGAGTTTAAAAGGGTTATATTTTTCACTAATTAGAGTGCTTATATAAAAAATATATTACAATAACTAAATGACCGAGGAATCCTATAAGATTAATCACATAGTCAACAAATGAGGAATGAGAATAGTTTTCAATCCTGAATTTGTAAGTTTCATCCTCTTATCTATTCAAATATTTTACTCCAATTTTTTTATAATACACAATTATAGGTATAGAGAATAAAATAAACATTGAATATAAACATGTATTCTGAATTTTTTTCCTATGGTACTTTAGAGGATGACCATGAGATGGGTTTCCCTAGTGAGGTGGATGGGGAGTTATCACCTAAAAAATAATGGATTGAAAAGTTAATAGGGGAAAAATTTCTTATATAACCCCTACCTTGATGTTGATCTATCTAGAAACAAGGAATTATATTCTACCATATGAAATAAATATTTGTTGTAGGTCCAATATATCATCAAATTAGATCATTATTAATGAGATTAGTTCATCTTTATATCCATCTTTGATCATTTTTACATATACATTCTTGAAAAATTGTGTGAAATCCTTGGGGATTATAGAATATATAATATTTATCCTTTTTAAAATCTTTTAAAAATATATAGGATACTGACAAGGAGATATTGGTGGAAACTAGAATTTATGTAGTTAAAAGAATAACATCTATGATATAAGGTTTACCTATAGTGGTTGTTTAACCCATCTCCATTAGTGGAGGAGATTTTGGTTTAGTTATGAAAAATGAACACGTTTGTAGTGTTACACAACACATGATTATTTTATTACATTATAATTAGGTTTTTTGATATTTCGGAATCCACACAATTGATGGATAATTCTTTTGGAATTGATAGATTTCACTACCCCATAATCAGCCTTAGAGTACTCATTGAAATAATTTATAGAATATTGTTTTCTTGAATTGGCATGGTCATTCCCACACTTAATATATTACTTTGTTACAGATTATAGATTATTACCACATTATCTCAATTCATATAATCTTTGAAATCTAATTAATTTGTTTTAAAAAATCATGGGACATGATGAGGTAGGGAGTGAACATACCTACAGTGATTTTCCTTACCCATAAATCTCTTCCCAACACAAAAATGAGGTAGTTTTCATGGAAGGTGGACAAAAAAGCTGTTAGAATTTATTTGCAATAAGTGGGAATTCATTCCTAGAACCTATAGGTGGGACCATGTCGATGGTTGATTCTCCCATTGCTACTAAAGATGGGGCACCAATGGGAGGGGATTCTCATGTGGCTCTCCCAGAGATGAGTGAGTGTCTACACCAATTCCAATTTATCTTTCCACTCATTAAATAATATTCACTTATAAAATCATTTACATAAACACCACCATATATGAGATCTATGATTGCATAAACCATCATCTCCATTCTCCAATGATCTGGACATATAGATGTTGAGTCTATTCTAGAACCAATGGAATCTAAAGGGGTTATCAAGGAATTGTCCCTCGACTTTTTATTCTATGGATATGTTTATGTTTAAATTCACCGACTATGAACCTAACTAGGGGTTTCTACTACTAACGTTAATTTTTTCAGATGAAAAATGAAGTATACAAGTAAAAAAACCTTCAAAATAATATCAAAGGTAAAACAAGGCCTAAGTAGGTCTAAATTAGTGAATGTCTAAGCAATCCCCTTTAATAATGTTAACCCCTTATGGCTTTAAAGTATTCAATTTATGAAAATATAAATAATCATTACCAAAAATATCCACTAAATATAACTAGTATGCAGCCTTGATGCCCTCATGCCAAGTATGAGATACTATGATGTTGTCCCCCAAAATAGGACAACATTTTCTGATGACATAATGAATCAACCAAGGAGTTACACCCAAATCCCGTAGAGTGTCATACAAGATCATCAAATCTATTTCAACTTTTTTAATTTTCAAACACCTTTGTCTGCATACCGTATGGGCTTCAAGCATGGACATTTCTTTGGCCTGAAAGGAAGACCCCTACCCAATCCTGATAAAAAAATTCACCAAAACTGACCCATTTTTATCCCGCACAACCTTTCAACCTTGAATAAATCCATCCACATAGTACCCATCAATATTGAACTTCAACCTCTCCGAAGGGTGGAGCTAAATTCCAGTTACACCAAACCTAATCATTCCCCTAAGAAGAAATAAGCAGACCTGTTAAAAAGTGATGAAGAGATGAAGAATCTCTCCAGTTAACCAAAACATTGAAAATTTTGGATAGTATATTTTTAATCCTGATGATAATCAGGCGGCTATCAGATATCACCCCCTCATAGATCTTCTCATTTCTCTCTTTCCACAAGCACCAGCATCCTACATTGAAAATAAAGATTCGATCAGATCTCTCTATACTACCTTTACCAGAGCCATGGAACCAGTGAACAAAGAATGTTTGATCATCCATCATTGGATTAGTGACTATGGGTTTCTAAATATCCAATATATTTCCCATAAACAAACTTCTGGATTTATGTGCATGCTAATCTATGAGACTCGCTTGGTTGATCTGAGCATTAAGTTGCACTGACTACATCAATTCTTAATGTTTCTAGTAATTGAAGGATTCCAATATCAGGTTATCAATACTTTCTAAAAAAACTCATTCGGGAATTAGGTAAAGGAAGTGATGCCCATGAATTTCTTTTAGGAGAGGAATCATCCACATGTTATGATAGGATTTAAACTATAGTGCTTCAATGGGAATCTCACAATGTGGAAAGAGAATTAGAATAAAAGTTACATCTTCATGAAGTGGGTTCTCATAAAAGTATCCTCTAGTAAGAACCGAGTACCTCAAAATAGAAACAAGTGTGACATTAAAAGATTCATGAAAATTCCAATTCCATGAAGAAAAACTTGGTTGTGGATTTATAGATCCTCTTTCCTGCTAACAAAACAAAATAAAAAAACCTATCTTATATTTTTCCTAGTATTGATGATGCAGGTAAATCTATTTAGGACCATCAAGATTCTGTAGAGGGAGTGTTTCAATGCATAATTTTCACGACGAGAGACAAAAACTTATTTATTCTCATCATAATATTTCGAAATTGAATGAAAATATTTTTCCCCCAATTATTATCAATATTTTTTATTTCGACTATCACTTTGTAGCAACTAATGAAACGCAACATGAATCCACATAAACATTGAACTTGGAAAGCATTGAGTCAATAATCATTCTTAATCATTTAATTCATAGAGATTTCCTCCTTGGTGTGGAGTGTGTGTATGTATGGGAATAGATTCCATCACCATAAACTAGAGTTAGTCGATTCAAATAAGAAAAGTGTTTCCTTATGGGACTGGATCATAGATGAGTATAGGCATAAGTTAAATCATATTAAACTAGAGGTAGTCTATTCTAATATGAA
Organism: Viscum album; assembly: GCA_963277665.1. Lineage (NCBI taxonomy): Eukaryota > Viridiplantae > Streptophyta > Magnoliopsida > Santalales > Viscaceae > Viscum > Viscum album. The sequence goes on along the minus strand of OY728150.1, from coordinate 617,435,071 downwards.
AATTGTTTGCCTATATGTGTGGCTCATGGATGGGAATAGGTAAATGTTTCTTCACCAAAAACTATAGTTGATCCATTAGGGCATGAAAAGGTTTTGACTCAATGTGATGAGGATCAGTAAGGGGGAAATATTTAAATTAGAATTTCAATTATTAAGGGGGCTCAAATACCCAAAATTTTCATTTTAGTGAATTTATCATTGATCATAAGAACCAATATATAAGAGAAATACGTGTTATATATTCTTGTTACCTTAGAAAATAGACCCAGAGAACATGAATTGATTTTTTCAGGATCATATAGTGGACTCCATACGAATTGATTAGAATCCGAAGAGATCATTGTGATTGCATGTGCATGGAAAACCTAACATGGATAAAAGCCCAATTCTATCATAGATCTGAATATGTGCACCATGTTTAATGTCTTAATGATCAAAAAATATAGATGGTATTTAAGGTTCACTAGTATTGATGAAAAGGTGGAGCGATCTATATTAAAAAATAAGAAAGGAAAACATGATGTAAATAGATCTCCAATGTCATCAAAGATCTTGATAGGTGAACATAGTTTAGGATCATAATGATAATATTGATATACTTGATTTTTAAGTTTGAAAATCATTGGAAAAAGGTATGGCTGGCCTATATAATAAAGTAAAAGTGCCAACTTGACAAGAACAAAGGCCCAACACTTGTATAAATTATCATAGAACGGGGTATTCAATTTATGGAAAACAATTTCTGACCATCATGTAATACATTTTATGTTCACATGATGATAAAAGATTAATATTCAAGAATTAGATGTCACACCCTTTATTTGAAGATTATTGTCATGCATGATTGTGTAAAATAGAAGGCATTGAATCCAAATGACTGGTTGGATTATGGGTTGTATATATCATAACATAGGGATCTTTAATCAAGTATAATGATATGGGACACATATATTAGGTATGAACACTGGCCATTTTTGAATGAATGTTTCCAATACATTAATTCCAGGGCCTATAAAGATTGGATGGTCTTCTCATTCGTATGAAGGCATGCCGCGGGTTGACAGATTATATTGAGAGTGTGTTTGGAGAGATCTATTAGGGAAATTTTTTCATTGAGAATAATAGGTTTACCTTATAATTTAATACACTCATTAATAATATTTTCAAAGGAAGATAAGGATTAAAACACTTGGGAAAAGACGTAGGTTCACAGAAAATATGGTATTCATGGAGGGACCTCGTAAATTAAAAGTTATAGCATCATATATTCAACACATTATCTATGAAACAATATATGATATTTTATTTCTCTATATTTTTCCTAAACTAGTAGGTCGAGTGACAATGGATCATATTTTACTAAGGCCATAAGGTTAACCTTAAATGTTTTTTTCATTTAAATTTGAACTCTACATTTTTTCCCTAAGATATGAATGTTTGTGGCTTCGTGAGTATATACATGAAATTTACTCAGGCTGCTATTCATCGGTTTTTGTCCGAACAAGCTTAATTTATTTTTCACATATTAGTTTAAGGCCCTATATTGTGAACTATTAAGAGTTAGAGTTTTAAGGTGTTACATAATTTACCAATAGGAAATGAGATTAGGGTTCTATTGCTATGAGTAATATGCGTTGAGTTAAATTACATACATCTTTGACTAAAAAATGTTGTTTGGTCTTGCCACCTCACACCATTCGGGAGAAGACATGAATGAAGGGCTCACTTCTAGAACATACCTTCCTAAGGAGAGGGTGTATGTAGTTTAAGTTTCTAATGCATGAAACATTGATGGATAATGTCTAATTTCAAATAGATTTAAAAATAAGTTTTTGAGTTTATGTTCGTAGTACATTTATGAAAATTCATTAACTTAGACAGTCTAATTGTAATGGAAAAATCAAACCAATGTGAATAAGTTCCTAGTAATTTTAAAATAGTATCAACCAATTTAAGGTTACTGTATATAGTTTATGTTAAATATTCTTGAACCATTATATTTTGGGGAAGTTTGAAGTAACATCCAAAATAGGGCCCAATGCCCAAGTGAACCCGAACACCTATGAAAGTGTGAAGAATGATACATTAATTCCTAAAACTGTATTTTTAGATTATAAGTGATGATATAGGATAAGTATAAAAGGGATGAATAATTAATATATTAAAATTATGGGTTTCCCTATGATGATGCTAACGAGTATAGAGACTATAGGACTATCTACTTAGTATAAAAACATGTACATGGTTTTCATGCTATATTTTGAGCATGTATATAGAACCATATTAGTGGAATGTGTGAAAAGATAAATACAGTAATCTCTTAGAGTTGAGTGCACTCATTATATATTTTCATAGAAGGTTTATTTTATCCTGGAAAAATTTAGAAAATAATTATGGTTCAATGAAAATCGGATGTTAAGGAAAGGTGATTCATGACTTTTATATCTAAGTTAACCATGTTTAGGTTATCATAATCTTTGGGGATGGAGTGAAAATGTGTCATTGTATATGGATGAGTCTATAATATATGTTTGAGAGGTCACTAGATATCTTGAAATAATAAGATTCAATCCACACATATTTCTTAAATAATATCTAAAAATATAGGAATCTTATTAAGGAGAGGGGTGTTTTAAAATTTCCTAGAATTAGAAACAATAAGAGCTCTCTGGATCTGCCTAGAAATTTTTTTGGTTCATTCCTTTATCCTAAATGCATGTATCCTAAACATAGATAGTTTTAAAAATTGATGGGTAATATCATCCTGGTATAGGGACCCCTTTTTCATGATCTAGTAAATGGATATAAATATAATATAGGATAGTTGGGTCATATGGAATAGATTACCCTTTGTTTTTTATAGTCATACAGAATGTACCATATGTTGGGTTGTTTAATTTCATCTATTGAATACTTAGATGTCATGCGATTTAAAATAATAAGACAAGGATATTTGTGGAATGTTGTTTAAAGTAACATAGTGAGGACCTATACAATTTAGTTTAATTTTATATATAAGGGATGTAATTATTGGTAACTTCATGAAGATATAATGAATTCATAAAAAATAGCTTCATATTATTTATCGATCCATAATTGGTTGAAAAAAGATTTAAACATTTGAATGTTGGAATATTTTTTATTAGAATTGGTTTCTAGAAAAAATGATGAAAGCCTTCAATTTTTCTATCTTATGCACAAAATACAAAAAATTTACACAAATATAAAAGGAGGAGTGAAACCATGAAGTGAACATCATGGTATGTTATGGTTTGATTGTAACATGTTTCATGGCCTAAGATATAGGTTCCAAGAATCACTATATATCTTATAAGAATAGAAATTAAACAATTTATATCTTTTATAAATAACTTGTATAGAAATATTTCAAGTGTAATGGAAAACTATTGTCCACGGTTTCTATAGAATCAACTGACTATTAAAATCTTAACATAAATGAGGACCGACCTTATGACCAGGAAGAAGACTAGTGGTGTTTATGACTTGGACAAAGATAACTAATCTAGGCAAAAATATATCCATTATGATAATGAGAATAAATACATATATAGTTTTGAAATGTGTGATCCTTTAGCATAGGCTTGGTGATGAAGAGTTTTATGCTAAAGGCTCTTATACAGATCTGGATTATACATATGAGTGGGTGAATTCTAGTTGATCTATGATTCACTATGTATATTATGATAACAGGAATCAAACCGAATATAGTTTTTAAATGGGGTAACCTTTAGCATAGTCTTGGGGATGAGGATTTTAATTCAAAAGGATCTTATATAGATATTGATCATACATATGAGTGGGGGAATTTTGGTATATTAAATTCCATTATTAATCATAGGATCAGTGATCCAAGAGTCACATGATATCCTATAATAATAGGAATCAAACCACACATAGTTCTTATGACTTTTTTTCATAAATGTAGAGTCTCTTATGGAAATACCTCTTGTGAATGAGGTGATCACATGCTTAGTGGGGAATTTGAAGGAATATAAATTTTTTATTTTTTCTAAGAAAAATAAAATAGATGTCACTATATATCCCCTAAGGAGAAGAATTAATCTATATTAGTTTTTTAAAGGGATAAATTTTATCAAAATATAGATAATTTCTTCATGTTCTCTTACATGAATCAAGATCTCATGAAAGTGAAAAGGATCTCACCAAAAAACCACCTCAAGTTGTTTGAGAAGCCATATATGGTGGAACATATGACATATAGTTTAATATTATATAACTATGATGGATTTCATGATCTTTAACTATATCATATCTCATTCATTATAATTAGAGAAATTCATAAGGTATTTTAAGCCCATTAATCCATTCTTGGTGTGATAAATAAGATATAATTAGGAAATCATCATAATTACATGAGAGTGCAAGACATAGAACCCATGAGTTCATTTGAATCCTGATGAAAAAAATAATTTCAACACAAATTTCATTCTATTATAGGGAGAATGTAACAGCCTAGAGTTTATAAATGGTATTTTTATTTTAAAATAAATGGGTGTTATAATAAATTAAATTATTTTCATAAGAAATAAATTGAAAAAAATATATTTAATTAATCATAATCGATCCCATTTAAAATTCTAAACAATACAATTTTTCAAAAATTATAAAATAGTAAAGAAAAAATAGTAAAATATGGATCACCCTTATCTACTAGAATCATCACCCCTAATTCCCAAATGATAGAAAAGAAATAGAATATTATTAAATCAATCAAGGTTATAGAAAATGGTAATATAAATACATGAGAGTAATTGAGATGAATAACTAATTAAGGAATGTTTAGGTATTTATTAGAGGTTATATGAACATTGGAATAGTAATGTGACCATTGAGAATAGTAACCCAATCGTTGAAATAATAATTTGAACTCAAAATAATAAAATATAATATAAAATTTTGTATCATGATCCATTTAATTAAATATAAATATTATAATTCTAAAAAAATCATGATTAAAAAACTCGAAGAAAATATAAGCATAATTATTAATAAACTGAATTTTATTGTGTATTGTAAAAATCATAATTTTAAATTAAAAATTAAAATTACAAATTTTACAAATTTATTTTGATAAAATAATTATCACTTTTGAAATTATCATGGATGTAGTTTCCATGTTTCCTTTTTTGGTAATTTTATTAAATACTTTAATTTATGGGTGAATAATAAAAAATAGTTCTTCACAAAATCGGTGTATCTTAAATTACAACATTCATGATGTAATAATGACCTAATACTCTATAGAACATGAGGTTCAGGTATGAAATATTTATTTTCATAAATGATTCATTACAAGAAAATAAACTTAAATTACAAACCTAAAAAGCGTTTTCCAAAACCTAAAGTCAAAAGTGATTCCTTAAAATAACATTTTTTTTCTTTGCACTTTCCTTTTTAATAAACTAATAAATTTGAATTATAAAGATATTTAAAGTATTAAAACCATTATATTATATATTTTTTTATATGATTTATAATGTGAAATTATAACTATTACATGCTATACCATTGATATATTGTTTTATTTAATATTTTATTCTAAAAATACTGCTCTCCTCAAGTATAAATAACCCCACTCCATCCCCTTGGAAAAACCTCTCATCCATCAATTTCAAAAGCCTAAACTCTACCAAAATACATCCTTTAAATACCCTAATGATACCTATAGAATTTCTAGAATAAATAAACCACAAACATCAACGATGCTTTAGTGTAGTACATGAGAAGTTACACTGAGGATTAAGTATGTTTTGATCAACTCTTCTCCTTTACTTATTCTTATTTTTATATTTATTTTTTCACCACCTGTTTAAAAACCAAACATTATAAGATTAATTAGGAATTAATTTAACATTATATTAATTAGGTTAACCTATTTCAAGTATCATATTTACTATATATATAAATTTTAAAAATCCATTTACATCTCTCCCTATAGTGTCCCGTTAAAGGATGGTTGACCACATATGGTGATATTGTCATGTCAATACCAATAACCATCATAATGAATTAATATTATGGATTATATATAATATATAAAAATTTAATTATATTTATTATAAGATTCTATAATTAATTAGTCTAAGGTATAAATTACTTTGAACAAAATAATGAAATCAAAGAAAAATTGGAAATTTTAATTAAAACATGACATCAAAATGACTACCCTATAACCAAGGAAATTAAGAAATATAATAAAATATAAATAATTTATAAATAGTTTTTAAAATTAAAAAAGATTCAATTATGGATAAATGTTTTAATAAAAGTTTTTTTTATTATCTAGGAGGTGAAAAAGTGATGAAATAAAGCATGATTTTAGGTAAGTGGATTCTCAAACCCAACTCCCATTATTTTGGAATCCCCTATTTCACATCAATTTCTATATGAATATTACTTTAATGTTAAATAAATATACTTTCATTAATATTACCTTTTCATTCAGGGATATACATGTTTCAACCTTGATTTTTAATCCAAATACAATTATTTTCCTACAAGACACTTCTTTCCCAAACAAATCTTCAACTCCTCATGTGTTATTTATTATCCAAATTAAAATTATATCTTATATGAATGATCTCATTTTAATTTTCAGAACCCCAAAGATTATTTAAAAATGTATTCTTGATGAAATCCTTCCGAAACAAATTCATTTCCAAGGGTTATTTCATGATTTTGACTATTATACATTCTATATGAGATGAAAGATAATGTAAATATTATGATGTGACAGGTGGGCCTAGAATTATACATACCTCTAATGCATTGGGTAGTGTGATGTATCTTATGAGATAATGTGTAATATGTGTGAAGATTATGCTAGAATTTTTTTTAGAGATGATGCCATGATTATGCACAAATGTTATGTGTGAACATGATGTTTCATTTTTATAAATTGACACATTCCTTGACTTTGTCACATGTTTCCATCATGATGTTTATAATGGTACTATTCTGATGATACGATGATGACGATTATGCACACCCGTGTTATATTGACTTATGTACCTTATTCAACCTCTTACTAGGATTTTATCTCACCCCTATCATTGATGTATATCCTCATGTGATTACATGTACTAAAGAGAATTCAATTCTTTAGAAGGGTAAATAAGAAATATTTAGACAAATATTTATGTTTTATTATGTTCAAGTTATATAGGAGACTAATTTTCCGAAGACTCTAAACCTTTTGATCCCGAATTATATCACTATTATATTATTTATCTTAAAAATTATGTAATAGTCATGTCAGATAAGTATGATAACTATAGTTGGTATCATATCATGATTTATTTAATTTAAAAATTAATTTTATAAAATAGTAGTGAATGAATTTAGGATAACACTACGTATATCTAATCATCCAAGAAACATTGTTTTAGGAAAAGGATATACATAGTGATCTCTTAAGATATTCCTTTAGAGTTAATTGTAAAAAATAATGAATTATTTATTCATGAATTGTTGAATTATGTTTTTTTCAAAACATTTTTATTTTAGAAAATAGTGGGAATCAGGAGAAACTAGGACAACAAACCATGTGAAGAAAATAGGAAACAATTTCTCGAATAACATCCATAAATCCATGGAGGTGGAGATAAAAATATAAGATAAATTATTACTAAGTTGTATCAAGCCATGAATAATAAATAGAATAATATGGAATGTCCTCTTCTACGAAATATGGTTCAACTATCCATTGAATATTTTATGCGGTAATGACCAACAATAATTAGTTGATCTTTTGATCCAATAGTCTCGGAACAGTGCGTAAACTCAGTAGATATGATCTTTTCTATGATCCACTATTCTGAGATGGTGAGGGTGACTATATATGTTTATCATTTAGATGTAGAATCCAATTAATGGTCAAAATTGATAAAGAAACCCAATATGAAGGATCAAATAGAAGATATGGAGTGGGAATACTTTAAGAAAATATTTCTTAATAAGTATTTACCTCAACCTCCTTAAAAAAATATAGAGATGGAATCTATAGTGTTGGATCAAAAGGAAGGTGAATATATCACCACTTATAAGGAAAGCTTCACAAGGCATGCAAGATACACCTCATTTTATTTAACATTAATGATAGGAAAATTGATATATTATTTAGTGGTTTAAAAATAATCTTCTAATGGCTCTAGATAACTGAGACTGTGTGGGTTATGAAGAAGTGGTGAGGTGTTCCCTAAAAATATAGATGGAGTTCGGAGAATGGTCCCATGGTTATGGATATAAGAAGAGAATAATGGAGTTTCAAACTGGTGGGTTAAATGAAAAAATGAGAAAAGAGGATCCAACTACCCACATATAATTTATTTTGGAAGAAACAACTTGGGAAATTTCTCGAAGAGATAGATAAATTCTATAAGTGTGGGAGAGAAGGCTACAAAACTCATTAATGTTAATGTGTCATGAATAAGTTGGCCAAAATGATGGAGTAAATGAATGAAACTTCTAATTTACCACTCTTGGTTCAATGTTTAAACTATTTAGAGTAAGGGAACTATACAAGCCATCCCACCTAACCATGGGTCCAAGAGTTTAATCAGCATCATCACCCATTGAAACCAAATGATAAAGGGAAATATTATGCCATCACTACTTCTTAAATGGAGTGTGAAAACGAATTCGTACAAGGTACACTTCCTATTCACTCAAGATGAAAAAAAATTTATTTGATTTTTTTGTATGAATTCCTTTAAATCCTTCAACTTTTCTAGAATTGTTTATTCTAATACTTGATACCTTTAAGTACAGATATCTATAAAAACAGCTCATGGTACAATAATTTCAACCCAAGAGTTTTAATCTTATCCTATTAGTTTATGTTGTAATATTTTTCTAGAAGATATTTTAGTCATTCCCTTGGTGTAATTTAATGCTATACTGGGCATGGATTAGCTCTCATTACATAGAAAACACATCAAATTTGTGGAAAAAGAAATATATTTCCATATTTCAAACTATCCAATTCTACTTTAAAATTTCAAGGAAGACTATGATTCTTTATTTTAAAATCCCTTAATAGTGTTGGTAATGATACCCTATGAAGAAGTATACCATTCCCAAATGGTTGATTCAAAGGAAGGTATCAACTTGGAGGAAATTATGATTATTAGGGAATACACATATATATTTAAAATAGAATAAGCTAGAATTTCCATAGATTTTAAGGTAGATCTCTCAATAGAGATAATTCTCGGAGCCACTCTTATCTCAAAATTCCCATATAATATTGCCCCAATTGAACTGGAAGTGTTAAAGAAACATCTGCAATAGAAATTCAGCATATGGTCTATACACCATAGGAAATCACCATGTGGTGCACTAGTGATCTTTGTAAAGGAAAATGATGGATAAATATGGTCGTGTATTTATTACTAGGATATTAATAAGATCTCAAAAAATAACAAGTATCCTCTATAAAGTATTAATGAATTGTTTTATCAATTACGAGGAACTTAGTACTTCTCAAAGGTGGATATTTATTTTTTATATCATTAACTGAAGTTGAAAAAAAAGATATTTAGAAGATTAATTTCTATATAAGGTATGATCAATATGAGTTCATTGTGATTCCCTTAAAACATAACAATTCCCCTAAAAAATTATTTATTTGATGAATATATTCTTTAGAGACTACCTCGACTGATTTTTGGTAGTGTTTATTGAAGATATTCACATTTACTTGAAGGGAAAGGATGAACCCAAAGAGCATATAAGGGGTGTGTTGGGGACATTAAGGAAGAATTAAATGTAAGATAATTTTAGAAAGTTTTACCTTCTTATGTAGTAATTCAAATTATTAGGGAACTTGATAACAATTTCGGGAATTTATGTAGACACTTCAAATACAAAACCAATTGAGGAATGTTCCAGACCAAATACTGTTATGGAAATATGTAGTTTTCTTTTCTTGTAAGAGTACTACCAATGTTTTATGATAAATTTCTAATGATTATCTATCCCACTAACTAATTTAACATGGAAATGTGTAATGTATTATATGATATAAGAATGTGAGGAAATATTTAAGGATCTCAAGTAGAGTCTAATCACTATGTCGTACTCACAATTCTTTCATGTGGAGAAATATTTTTTATATATAGTGGTGATTTAAAGAAATTATTGGGTTTTGTACTCATGAAGGATGATAATGTGGTATCTTATGACTCATGATAGTTAAAGATCCATGAGAGTAACTACAGAATGCATGATCTATAATTAGAAGTTTTTATCTTTATAACGATGATTTTGGGGCTCTACCTCTATGGTGAAAATTGTGATATATATATATATATATATTGATCACAAGAATCTAAAGTATATATTCACGCATATATAGCTCAAAATTCATAATAATGGTTATATATAATAAAGGGATATGACTTCATTATTCACTACCATTTGGGAAAGGTGAACAATATAGAAGATTATCTTAGAAAAAAGAACCTTCCACTCTATCCATGATGCGGATTGAGAAATATTGTATCATTAAGGGTATAAAAAGGATAGATATTGAAATCGTAATAGTAGGGAATACATCCTACCTTTCCCAAATTATTTCCTAACCATCCTTCAATGAGAATATCATGGAGGCACAAAGGGATGATATAGATATTGAAAATAACGTGAAAGCATTAAAGGAAGGGAAGTTACATGAGTTACACAATGATGATGTTGGTGTGATTTGGTTGGGAATTATAATTTTTGTGTATTTATCACCAAAGTTAAAGAAGTATCTATTAGATAATTGACATAGATCACCTTTTTCTATTCCTCCTATAAGTATAATGATTTACAATGATCTTCATGAGAAATTTGGTGGGACAACATGAAGAAAGATATTGCGGAGTATATATCATGATTTTTTGTATGTCAACAAGTTAAAAAAGAGATATATATTTACAATGGTATGATGAAACCATTTTCTAAACTCATATGGAAATGAGATAATTTCACCACGGACTTTGTCACTGGTGTCCTGAATACATCCAATGGAAGCCATGCAATAGAGGGTTGTAGTGGATCAAATCACCAAGACTTCCCACTTTATCATTGTCTGATATGATTTTCACCTGGAAAAATTTACAAGATATATGTGAAGAAAGTGTTGAGGAAGAATGGGGTTCCATTTTTGATCATATATGATCATTATCCAAGTATCACATCTAAATTCTGGAGAATTATTTAACATGTTTTGAGTAATGAGTTAAATTTCATCATGGCCTATCACCCCCAAACTGATGGCCAATCTAAGATGAATATTCATAGAATTGAGTAAATGCTAAGAGACTAATCAATAGAATTAAAATAGGTATGGGATCAAAATATCCCATTGGTTGAGTTATTGTATAAAAATATCTTCCACTCATGTATTCAAATGGATCTATATGAATCTCTTTGTGGGAAGAGATGTAAAACTCTAACTTTTTGGGATGAAGTTGGTGAATAAAAGTTATGTCGACCTGATCTTATGAAAGATTTGAAAATGGAGGTTTAATCCAACCAAAAATATATAAAATCGTCTCAAATTTAGAAAAAAGATATATGCTAACAATCATCGAAGGGACTTAGAGTTTGATCTATGAGACAATGTTTTCCTTTTAATATCATCATAGAAGAGAGTCATGCAATTTGGAAAGAGAGAAAATATTTTCCCAATGCACATTATCTCCTTTGAGATCCTTGATCGTAAAGGAAAAGTGGCCTAAATTCTTTTACCTCCACCGAATATAGATCATGTTCACGATGTGTTCCACATATCACTCTTAAACAATTACCTACCAAATTCATCACATGTAGTGAATCCAAAAATGGTACAATTAGAGAATGAACTCTCATATGAAGAGAATCTAGTGAAGATCTTAGACTATATATAAATAGGTACACAAAACAAGACAACTCACATCGCAAAAGTATTATGGAGTAACTATAGGTATGAATAAGATACATTGGAACAAGAGGAAATAATGAAATAAATGTACCACCACCTATTGTCAAGTGAGAATACAAGTTGAAATATAAGGGATGAAATTTCTAAGGGTGGGGGGAGAATATAACATCCTTGACTTTATAAATGGTATTTTTCTCCGGAATTAAATGTGTGTTATAATACACTATATAGTGTTATAAGCATAAAGAAATTATAACAACCCTCTCTTTTAATAATTTAACATTACATCACTTTTTCAGAATACTTAAAATATTATACAAACATATTTCCAAAGACCATACTAGTCTAGTGCCTTTGGAAACATGGAAACAAAAAAATGGAACATAAATGAGTTGCATCATCTCCCACTAGGTTCTTCTTAACTATCACCCTTCTTAGACACAAAAAATAATACACATCTTCATAACCTTGGGGAAGGAAACATAAAAAGGGGTGATATTAGATGTTCAATAAGGGTAAATAAAGGAGATATCTAAGTATAATCACGAGCATAAGGTTATGAGAAAATGATCATGAAATTATATGATAATACCCTACATATCACATAACACAAACATGAGTCATGGATTAAATCTTGGCATTTCATAAGACATGACTCATAAATTAATACAGAACATAAATAATGAAATCATCACATAGGAATAAAATGTGGAATTATAGAAGAAACATAAGAATATATAATGATTTCTATAGTAGTCAAGGCATTGCTGTTGAGACCATCTTAGTGGACAAATTCCTTTACTAAATCGGGTTCACACCCCATTCTAGACCATTATTTCTGAATCAATTCCACTCCCCATTCTAGCCCTATATTACTAAACCATGTCCATTTCATATTCCAGCCATTTAATATTGAACCAAGTTCATTTCTCGTTCTATCCATGTATATGTCACGAGATATAAATCATTACCCAATGCATTTAATGGATATATAGGTCCCACCCATCTCATAATGAAATCATACCTAAATATTCCAAAAAATCATAAACAATATTCATAACATAACCCATAAAATGAAATGGGTATTATAAATAGGTAATCATATGCTAACCTATGAAAAAATTCAGGTTTCATAATAATTTAATCATAATCATTACCCATGAAAAGATGCGGGTTTCAAAATCCTATAACCCATGAAATAGAAACGCATTTCATAAACATCATTCCATAAAGACTTAAACCATTAAAATAAAAAATATGAATGGAAACATTGGGCCATTTTCCTAGAATTCATGAGTAACATCAATAGATGTTATCTTATAAATTAAATAATTATATATATATATATTTTAGAAACATTTCTTGATGAAAATAACATGTCTTCTTTGAAAAATTCTTTTTAAAACATAAAACCTATTGAAAAACCTTTTTCTTTGAAAATAGCTTTGAAAAATTATAAAAGAATATTTGAAATAAAATAAACTATTATGGAAATCCTTTTTCCTTAGAAAAATATTGTCAAGGATCATTTGAAAACATTTTTTGAAAACATGGTTTTTGAAATAAAATTGATTTCTGACCGAAGAGAGAAGTACAATCATATTTTCATAAAAAATATTCTTAATTATATTATGTATAAAGGAGAAGAAAATGGTAATAATATATTAATATATCTTGAATAACTAGAGGATAATTAAACTCATAATATTTCCTGAGATATGAATCATAACATTTCATCGAAGAAGAAAAATCATTAATAATCTTGAAAAGGAGATGAGATTGTTTCAATAAAATTGTATCATTTGGTAACACGAGATCATACTCTCTATATGTAAAAATGAAATTAAATAAAGTTTTAAATATAATTAAAATAATTATATTCATTACATGACATGTAAAATGGAATTATATACACCTCAAAAAATAATTTAGGTGCATAACCAAATATGAGTCTCAAAGAAAAAAAATTGAGACAAAACTATTTTACCGATTTGGCATATTTTAAAACATAAACCCCGTGAAATAAATATCATAGAATAGATATGGAAATAGCCATAAATTTATGTATATTAATAATTTAATAAATCCATGGTCAATATTTAAACCACACAAAATAAATGGGTGGTGAATAAAGTATGTATCTCACAGAAATAAACAGTGAGATGAGATCCCCTTACCTTGTGTCTTGAATCTCATCGTACTCATTCAAAGAAAATATATAATGAATATATATTTGTTATACATATTTTATAGAACCAATATATTATATATAATACCATACCTGGGTTTATCGTGACCTAATATTACCCTCTTGTTAATAATTCTATGTTAAGGTTTCACTTCGGGTAATATCCGCTTTGTTTCCACATGTGTCTTAATTAGTTATTTATTTTCTCATTATAATTATATCAGGATTGTATAATGAAAAATATTATATAAATATAATGTATTTTCAGTATATTTTTGTTAAAACAATCTAGAGAATATAGAATCATGAAATGGAATACACCATTCATGGAGATGGTAAGTTGTACGTACGCATTAAAAGAAATAAAGAAAATGGAATATATGTATATATGTATATAACAACATTAAAGTAGAATTTTAATGTTATATATATCATATAAGTTCATTAAACTCATTCTTAGTAAATTCCTTGTAGTGTGTGAACAAATCACATCACTTTGAGGGGGTGATAGTCCACACTTCCTAAAACGAAATTATCATATTTACACCAAATGGAAAGTAAAAAAGATATTTCTTGTAAAAGGAGTAAAAAAGCTTAAATATATAATAATTATAATAAATAATATATAAAAACTGATTTTCCAACATAATTTTCACCCTGAGAGAGGGTAAAAGAAAAATGAACAATCGCCGTTTTGTGAGGTGGTAGTTCACAGTACACGTAAACAATATATCTGTTACCCATTAGATGGAGGTGTGTGTAAGTGTAGGTAGAACCCTTAATATAACAACATTCTATTATATTTAATATATATTTTTTGTTAAAAAATCATGGAATAAATAGTGTTGAGAGGATGGAGAAAGAAAATAAAAGATAGGATCCTAAGAGAAGATGTTACCTCTTAATATGGTATCTCCTTTTGTTTTGTGCCAAAGGGATTCCTTGGGTTACTTTATTCACAAATGGATGACTCATGGATGAAGGGAGGGATTTTGGTAATTTTATTGGGAAGATATTTTCCAATCCTAATTGGTTTGAGATGTGAGAAGAAGAGGGATAGGTGGTGGCCTTTTATACCCAATTTCTCTGTAAAATTCATTCAAATTACCTAAATTGGATTGATTAAAAAATATATAGTCTAATAAAACTTTTAAATAAAATTAAAATATAATTTAACCTTATAAATAAATTATATGAAAAAGAAGTTTTGAATTAAAATTTGGTTTTTTCATTATTCATCAAAAAAAAGAAGTTTCTCATAAAGATCTAAAAAATTAACCCTAATATAATTTAAACATTATAAATTCAAAAATGAATTTTATTTTATCAAATTAAATTTATAAATGTGTCTAAAAATTAATTTTATTGTTTTTCATAGGATATAAAAATTAGTTTGTTTTAGAAATTAAAATTTTTAAACATATAAGGACTTTAACAAAAATGATATTATTCATTATAAATATGTTTTTTATATAAAACCATTAGAAAAAGTATTTTTAAAGTATTTATTACTATTAATATTACTGAGTTTAATGGATAGGTTATGATTATCTCATTTAAAAAATTATAACAATAAAATGATGTTTCGTAGAAATATTGGTGTTGTGTGTAACATGATCCAAGTCATTATTCCATGTAAAGTATGCCAAGTTGATGTTTTGTGTAATTTATGCCAAGTTCATTCCATGTGAAAGTAATTTTTGTCTTATTTCATTGCATGAAATAAATTAAAATTTAACTTATTCAAAAAAGGCCCATAAAAACATAGGGTGTTATATTCTACCCCCCCTTAAAATTGAATTTCTCCAACGAAATTTATCACTTGGGGTAAAAAATGAGGATAATTTTGCTTCATTGTATCCAAAAGTTCCCACAAAGATTCCTTTAACTAGTGATTTATCCACAAAAATTTTACTTGGTTAGTGGTCCTATTACGTATAACCTTTTATAATCAATCCATAATTTCAACTGATTATTCTTCATATGGTAGATCCTGCTCGATTGGTATGACCTCTTAGTTCATTAAATGTGAAGGGTAAGGTATATACTTACTCAAGATACATGGAAAACATCATTTACTTGAGATATATTTGGGGGAAGTTTCAAGTCATAGGCTACCATCCCTCTATAATCAAGAATTTTAAAGGGACCGATATACCTATGGATTAGTTTCCATTTATTCCAGAATCACTTAACTTCTTTCTAGGGTGAGATTAATAGAAAAAACTTTTCACAAACATCAAATTAAATATCATGTTGGTAGTTATCATTGTAACCTTTCTACAAGATTTGAGCTGTCGTTATATTCTTCTAAATGGTTCTAACTTTCTAAGAATTTCTTCACTGATCTCAGGTCCCGATAGATTTAATTCCCAAACTTCATCCCTTCACGTGGGATCTCTAACTTTCATCTCATAGAGGGATTCATAAGGTTCCATATGAATGCTTGAGTGAAATATATTTTTGTAAGAAAACACAACTAAAGGAAGGTATTTATCTAAACCACCTTTGAAATCTAGAGAACAATATCACAACATATCCTCTAGGGTTTAAATTGTTCTTTCAGAGGGTTTAAATTGTTCTATCAGACCGACCATCTATCTGAGGATGATTAGTAATACTAAAACTCAATTCTATGTCAAGTTATTGTTGAGTACTTTTCTAGAACATTGAGGTGAACCTAGGATCCTGATACAATACATTGTAATGTGATACTCCATGAAACCGTACCAATTCCTTAATTTTTATCCTGTAATGCTTATCCAGAGAGAAGTATTCTCTAATAGCAATGAAGTGTGTTGACTTAGTAAGGAGATCGACTACCACCCATATTTTATTGAACACTTTAAATGTTTTCAGAAGTCTGATGATGAAATCCATTGTGATGTTCTCTCATTTCCATTCAGGTATGGGTAATGAATGCAACATCCCTTTAGAATTTTGTCTTTTAGATTTATCTTGTTGGTAAACTAAGCACTGAGATACAAACTCTACAATATCTCTCTTCATGCCATCCCATGAGAAGTATTCTTTCACATCTCTATACATCTGCATACTTCCAGGATGAATAGAGAATGATGAATTATGAGCTTCTTCTAACAACTCCTTCTTGAGATCTGGTATGGAGGGAACACATAAATGATTCCTAAACCTTATCATTCCATCCTAATCAAGGTTAAACTCATGAAAATTTCTAACTTTATTTTTTAGTTATACATCTTCCTTATATGCCTCCTTAATATTCACTTGGATAGAGGGTTTAACATTCATTTGAGAAAGATAAGATTTCTCCCCTTCCTTACAGGATTTATAGATCCATCCTTGGAAAATCCAAAAATATTGGATATTTTATGATCCTCATCAGGGATAAGCTAGCATGATCATTCCAAATCAAAGCATCATCCACCTTGTTCTCTTTCCAAGGGTGGTAATGTATTTAGTAGTAATAATCCTTTATTAACTCTAACTATATCTTGTAGAGAATTTTCAATTCCTTCTATGTGAATATGTATTTTGGACTTTTATGATCAGTATATATATCGCACTTTTCTCTATAAAGACAATGCCTCCATATATTTAATGAAAAAAATTACCGATGTAACCTCCAAATCATGTTTTGGGTAATGTTTCTCATGAATATTCAATTTTTGTGAGGCATAAGCAATAACCATGTAATTTTTCATAATAATATATCCCAATCCTTTCTTGGATGCATCACTAAATATTGAAAACCCGTCTCCACTATAGGGTAATGTAAGAACAGGTGCAGTGACTCTCCTTCTCTTAATTTCCTTGAAATTTTCCTCATATGCATTTGTATATAGGAACTTGACACCCTTCGAATTTAACTTGGTTAGAGGATTATAAAGTCATGGAAACAATTTCATAAATCATTGATAATATCCATATAAACCAAGAAATATATGGATCTCAATCACTGTGTTTGGTATAGGATAGCATTCAATAGAATCTATATTTTATGGATCTACTACTATACCATATCTTGAGATTATGTGACCCAAAAATGAAACCTTTTGTAGCCAAAACTCACACTTTGTAAATTTTTCATATAGCTTATCCTTCCTTAGGCTCTTTAGTAAAATTATCAACTGATCTTGATGCTCTCCCTTGATCTTTGAATAGATAATAACATCATCTATAAAGACTACCACAAATTGATTAGGTAAATCTCTAAAGACTCTATTCATTAAATCCATGAAGATATTAGGGTAATTAGTAATACGAAAAGGAATCACTATGTATTCATGGTGTCCATACCATGTATAGAATGTCGTATTGGGTATATCCATTTTCTTGACCCTCAATTGATGATATCTAGAATGAAGGTCAATCTTAGAAAAGTATTGAGCTCCACATAGTTGATTAAACAAGTCATCAATATGGGGAAAAGGATACTTGTTCTTGATTTTGATATTTATCAACTCTTGATAATCAATGTAGAGTCTCATTGAACCATCATTTTTTTTCAAAAAGAATGGGTGTATCTCAAGGTGAAATACATGTCCTAATGAATCCATTATCATGGTTTTCTTAGAGTTGTTTCTTTAATTCCCGAAACTCAATTGGAGCCATTCTATAAGGATAATTTTTTATTTATGTGTAACCAAGTATAAGTTCTAATAAGAACTCAACTTCATGTTTTGGTGGAAGACTAGGAAACTCTTCTTGAAATACATCCAAAAATTCTAAAATAATAGGCATATCATCTATGTTGATTTTCTCCCAACCATTTGAGATAAAAAAACCCTTTTTAATGGGAATTAATACCCATACACTGGATGTAATCTCCACAGGAAGTTCATGCTTATCATTACATTGATGGATGATCATATAAGGGTTTGAAATATAAAACATAACTTCCCTTCCTTGACAATTGATGTGGGATTTATACAGATAAATATAATCCATGCCTAAGATGACATAAAAATCATCCAAATGAAGAATGAAAATATTTTCAGGAAAAAATTCCAAAAAATTTCCATCATAGAGGAATCATAGACTACGGATGAGATAGTCATACCATTAAGGGTTTTCACTACAAATTCAACATCTAATTTTTTTTTGTGGAATCATAAAACACTCATAAAATTCATTATATATAAATGAGTGGGTAGATACTGAATCAAATATGACATTAGAAATTCTAGAGTGGATTCTAATTTTACCTTTAATCACATTGTTATCGAACCCATCATCAGAATTATAGATTGCATGAGATTTCCTCTTGTCCTTCATCTTAAGAGGTTGCACACATAATTAATTATCACCAGCCCTTGGTTTTGGGAAGTGGGTAACACAATATCCATTATCCTTATATTTATATCACTAAATAGTGGGAAGTGAATTTTTTGCATATTTTTCTCCATTAGCATTTTGAGATAACTTATTCCCATAATTTCGATAATAAATTTCTTGGTGAAATTCTTTTTTTCAATTGAAACATTTACTAGAACCCTAAATATAAATTCAGATATTATTCTTCCCACATTTAAAGTATAAAGGAAAAATCATCTTCTTTTATCTATAGTTTTTAGAGTTTCCTATGAACTCCATATTCCTTTTCTTATCAAAAATATGATATTGAAACATGAATCCATCCTCCATTTAATCCTTTATTGAATAATGCGCAATCTCTTGTAGCTACTAAACTCTCTTATGGAAAATTTCCTTTCTGAGACTAAGTCTTAAGAGAATGAAGAACCTATCAACTTTACTTTTAGGTTAGATGATAATTCATGAAGCATACCTTACAAGTATCATTAAATTAGCCTCATAGGTACCAATAGATCCATCATCCATTTTCTTCGACTCAAGTAACTATTTATCCATCTTGGTTTGAAGAATATGAGGAAATTAATTATGGAAAAATATCTTCTTTAACTCATAAAAATCCATGGTATTAATCTCATATTTCTAACTTTCATTATTTATTAGATTCCATCACTTGTCCACTTCACCTTCTAGATGGTAAACACCTGGAATAACTTTCCAATGATCTGAACACTGATGAATGGAGAATATATTTTTAGTAGTACTGAACCATTGTCTATCAACAAGTGGATCAGAATACCCTCTGAAAGAAGGTAGTTGTTTCCTCCTGAAAGACAAAACAGAATTTTGTTCCCTTCTTTTCTCATTTGGAAGTCCACTATGATTTATAGCTTGAGAAATTTGTGTGAGCATAACAATAAGTTTTTTTATTCCATATCCCATAGCATTCAGTTGCTCAATGGTACAATCATTGAATTGTCCATCATAATCACCATTAACATGGTTACTTTGAGTTCTAACCATTGAATAAAACCAAAATCATATAGTAAGAAATAGTTATCATATTGAAGAACCACATTATCATGAAAATTCAATTATAGGGTGTCTAAATTATGGTACATTTCTTAATCTTTGAAACCTTAGGTTTATCATAGGGTATTCACTGCCAAACTCTATTTAAATCCTTTCTGATGGTTTTTGAAGAGTTTGTGATTTTCCAAATCATTTCTCCCAAGACTGTCAAACCATGTGTACAGCAAGGTCCATTGTCATGTACAAGATTACCCTAAGTAAGGGCTGAAACATCTTGTCAGAGTTGTTGCCCCTATGTACATGTGTTCCCAGTCCACATCAACTTGTAGTGTCCATACATGTATGTATTTCTAGGAAACCCCTCACTATATCCTTTAACAAAACTCCAGTACATTTTCTTATACTTTTTCTTATCTTTATACTTATCCCTATACATTTCCTTAGGGTTCTCAATAAGTTTTTCTCATCCTAGCTTCCAAATTTTAACTAAAACTTTGCTCTAATACCAACAATAATGACCCTCACTTTTCGCAAATTAATATTACACCACTTTTTTAGAATACTTAAAACATTATACCAATAGACTGCTAAATACTGTACTATTCTAGTGCCTTTGGAAACATAGAAATATAAACATTGGTACATAAATGAGCTACATCATCTCCCACTAGGTTCTTATTAACAAGAACCCTTCTCAGACACATTAAACATAATATATATCTTCATAACCTGGGTGAAGGAAACATAAAATGGGGTAAGATCATATGCCCAGTAAGGTTAAAAAAGGTAGATACATAATCATAATCATGATCATAAGATTATGAGAACATGATCATGAAAATAGAAACTCATACCATGCATATCAAAGAATACAAAAATGAATAATGGAATAAAGCTTTTCAGTTCAAAAGATATGAATCATAAGAAAATAAATAACATAATTCATGAAATAATTTCATAGGAATAAAATATGAAATCTTGGAACACACAAAAACATATATAATGAAATCATTCCATAAAAATAAAATGTGAAATTTTGGAATACACATAAACCTATACATGAAATCATTTCATAGGAATAAAATGTGAAATTGTGGAATATATATATATATATATATAATATCATTAAAATAGAATTGTAATGTTATATATATCATATAATTCCCTTAAACCCGTCCTTAATAAATTTAATATAGTGTGTGAACGAATCACATCGCTTTGAGGGGACGGTAGTCCACACTTCCTCAACCGAAATTATCGTATTTACACTAAATGAAAAATAAAATATATATGTGTTGAAAAAGTAATGAAGAAGCATAAATATATAATAAATATATTATATAATATATAAAAATAGTGTCTCCATTATAATTTCCTCCATGATAATCAGTAAAGGAAAAATGAACAATCATCGTTTCATGAGGTGGTTGTTCGCCTTACACAAAAACAGTATGTTCATTACCAAGTAGATGGAGGTATGTGTAAGTGTAGGTAGAACCCTTTGAATAAAAAACCTAGTATATTTAGGATAATGGTATTTTTATATAATCATGGAATAAATAGAGTGGTGGGAAGAGATATAAAATAAAAGAAAGGATCTTAAGAGAAGACGTTACCTCTTAATCGAGTAACTCCTTTTGGTTTATGCCAAACAGATTCATTGGGTTGATTTCTGCAAAATGAGAGGTTTCAAGGAGGAAGGTATAGATTTTGGAAAGTGTATAGGTAAAATATTGGGTGAAACTAAGTGGTTTGAGAGGTGTGAATAACAGGGAGAGGTGGTTGCCTTTTCTTGGGAAGGGAAAGGACTCACTTGGTATTTCTCAGAACAAGTTAGGTGTACCCACATTTTTACCTAACAAAAGTCATAAAAAACCAAAAATAAATAAATAATTTAAGGCTCAAGTCTGAATAATGTCTATCCAATGGGTTTTTTCCATTTCATAAATCGTTTTTAATCTTAAATTTATGTTTTATCCTTTAGTTAAACTTAATTTTACCTTAATCGATATAATTAATTTTAATTACTTTCACTAATATTTTTGGTCAAAATATAAGATAACCATATTAAAATTTTAGACTATTATTTTTCCAAAAATTGAATCAATTTTTCCAAATTATAATCACTTAAATGGAAGAAATTAATTTAAAATTAATCCATCAGTCGGGCCGATAATGTAGGATTATTTAATGTGAAAACATTCAAATGTTTGTTATGTTTTTATATCTAATTTCAATGTGAAATTTTTTCCAATTGCCTAAATTAGATTAATTGAAAAAAAACTAATATAATTAAACTTCTAAACCAAATTAAAATATAATTTAACCTTAAAAATAAATTAAATGACAAAGTATTTTGGAATTAAAATCTGACACTTTTCACTATTCATTCAAAAATGAAGTTTCTGAGAAAAATCCCAAATTTTTTTCCTAAGCTAATTTCAAAATTATAAATTAGAAAATTATGTTTATTTTATCATATTAAATAACTAAATGTGTCTAAAATTAATTTTATTTTTTTTTCATAGAAGGACATGAAAACTAGTTTGTTAGAGGAAATAATATTTTTAAACATATAAGGACTTTACCAAAAATTATATATTTCCTTATCAATATGTTTTATTTATATAAAACAATTATAGACAAGGTTTAAAAATCAGTTATTACTATAAATATTATTATGTTTAACAACTATGTTATAATTATATCATTTAAATAATTATAATAATAAAATAATGTTTCATTGAAACATCAGTGTTGTGTGTAATGTAAGCTAAATCATTGTTCTGTGTAACATATGCCAAGTTGATATTCTGTGTAACATATACTAAGTTTATACCATGTGAAAGGGATGTTTTTATTGGTTCATTGTAAGACATAAATGAAAATTTAATTTATTCAAAATAAAAGGTCCATAAAAACATGGGGTGTTATAGAAACCGACAAAATATTATTTCATTAATCATAAATGAAACTATTTAGAATTATATACATTACAATTGGATGAAAAATATAAAATCAAAAATCAAAAATTGGAAATTATAGATCAGCCAAATCTACTAGAATTATCGCCCCCATAGCCAGCACTATAGAAATAAATAAAATATTAGTAAACCGCTAAACATTATTGAAAAAGGAAAATATAAAACCTTGAGAGGAATTTAATTGAATAATGAATTAAGGAATATTGAGTTATTCATAGGAGGTGATTTGATCATTGGAATAGCATTGTGATCATTGGGAATAGTAAACTAACCATTGAAATAATAATTTTACCTCAAAATAATAAATTGTGATATAAATAATATTTATCACAATCAATTTATGTAAATATAAATATTATAATTAAAAAATAAATTTCATGATTAAAAAATTCAAAGAAAATTTAGTCACAATTTTTAATAAACTATTCCTTATAGTATTTTGTATAAAACATAATTTTTATATTAAAATTTAATATTACCCATTTTGAAAATTTATTTTGATAAAATAAAAATAAATTTTGAAATCATCATTTCTAAATTTTCTAATGCTGATTGTTTCGTAATTATATGAAATAATTTAATTTTTGGGTGAATAGTAAAAATATAGTTTTTCACAAAATCGGTATATCTTAAATTACATCATTCATGATGTAATAATGTCCAAATAATTTCATGAAAAAGTGGGTTTCCTTGTTATGTTTATTTTCATAAATAATTCATTACAAAAATGAAAATTAAATTCCAAATCTAATTTTTTTCCAAAACATCAAGTAAAAAAGTGACTACTTTAAATAACAAATTTTCTTCCTTCAAACTTTACTTTTTAATAGACTAATGAATTATAATTATAGAGAGGTTTAATGTCTTAAACCCATTATATTATATTTTTATATGATTTATATTGTCAAAAATTCACTATTACATGTTTTAACATTGATATATTATTTTATTTAATATTTTATTCAAAAAAGAACCATCTCCTCAAGTATAAATATCCCCACTCCCTCCCCTTGGAAAACCACTAACCCCCCACATACCAAATCCTATCCTCTGAAAAAATTATTCCTCTAAATACCCTTAGGATACCTTGGTATGTTGAAGATTAAAATAATTGTAAACATTAAGGGAGTCTTAGTGTCGTACAAGAGTAGCGACATTGGGGATTAAGTATGTTTTAATCAACTCTTATATTTTTCATCGTCATATTTTTCTCTATTTTTTTCACCACCCCTTTAAAAAAACTATAAGATTAATTAGAAAGTAATTTAATATTATATTAATAATTTTATCCTATGGTATATATCATATTCACTATATATATAAATTTTGAACATCCCTTTCCCGCTCTCCTGATAATGTCCCATTAAAGGTCAGTTAACCACATACAGAGACATTTATTTATCAATAAATATAATTATAATAAATGATATATATTAATAATTATTTATAATATATGAACACATAATTATATTTTTTATAAGCTTCTGTAATTAATTCTACTAATGTATAAAATACATTGAACAGAATAATGAAATCGAAAAAATGGGAAATTTTTATGTAAAACATTATATCTAAATAACTAACCTATAACCAAGTAAATTATGAAATATAATAAAATGAAAATTATTGAAAATTATTGATCAAAATTACAATAATTAACTTCTAGTTCAATGTTTCAATATGTTCAAAAGTGATGAAATAAAGCAAGATTTAAGGTAAGGGGATTCTCAAACCGAACTCCCTTTCTTTGGCTCTTCCATTATACACATCTATTTTGGTATGGATATTTATTTAATGGTACTTAAATATAATTTTATTGATATTCCATTTTTTAGGATATACATTTTCCACCTTGATATTTAATCTAAATAAAATTATTTACCAAAAAGATATTTCCTTCCAAATGAATCCTTCGATTCCTTATGTGTTATTTCTTATCCAAATGAAAATTATATCTTATTCCAACGTATGATCTCCTATTTTATTTTTGTAACCAAAAAGTTTATTTATGAATTTATTATTTATTAGATCACTATGAACCCCATTCCTTTCCCTAGGTTATTTCTTGATTATGACTATTATATATTCTATGTGGCATGCATGATAATGTAAATATTATGATGTGATGGGTGGGCCCATAATTATATATCCATCTAATACATTAGGTAATGTGATATATATCATGATAAAATGTTTAATATGTGTGAACAAGTTTCTATCTTGGTTCACAATGATGATGTTATTGTTATGAAAATATGTTTTATGTGAACATGATGCTAGATTTGTTCACAACTATGTGTTGTATTTGACCACTATGACATGCTGTTTCATTTTTATGCACTACCATAACACATGACTTTATCACATGTTTCCATCATGATTTAGATGATGATACTATGATTATGCTTTTATGATGATTATTATTATCACCCATTATATATTTATTCATTTACCTTATTCATTCTCTTACTGAGCTTATAGCTCACCCATTTCTGGGATGTATATCCTCAGGTGATTACATATACTAAGGAGAATGCATGATCATAGAAGGATAATGAATAAGGATTTAAATAAATGTTAATGTTTTATTTTTTAAAATTTATGTATGAGACCAATTTTCTCAATACACTAAATCTTTTGATCCAATATTGTATCACTATTATATTATTTATCTCTGAAATGGTGTAATATTCATCTATGACATGTAAGGTCACTATAGAGAAGAAGTTAATAGTGATTAAAATTCATGGTTTGGCGTGGGATAAGATATGTGTATCATCTCGTGTTTTATACTAGGCTGAAATAACTAGATGAACTTGAATTCTTCATGTTATGGATAGCTCATTTTAAATTTCTAGAAAAAAGGTGAGGTTTTGAGGGTTAAACTTCCATGAATGGTGTTTTTGCATGTATTTTATGTTTTGGTGGATGTCCTAAGGGTTTGGGAAAACATTAGATGAATAATAAATGGATAGGTTTCTAAAAATAGCTTCTTATGAGTTTTAAACATCATGTAAAATATTTACAAGCCATGTAATGGTTTCATGGGGTGAGGCCGATAGAATCATGACATGAAAGCCTGGGGGTTTACCCTAATAAATTCACAACACGTATCTAATACTTGTTGTGTTTTTACTTAACAATGTGTATTAGATACATGACATGTATTATGTTGGAGAACCTTTTTTAAAAGGGAAACAGGGGATCGACCCCTTATTTTCTCCAATCATTAGAGGTTGTGTTTCTCAACAGTGCCTCCCTTCCCCTATCCAAGGGTTTCATGGATCTCCCCCATATGGTGTCCTTCTTTCTCTCCATCGATCTCGTTGGTTTCATAGAGGTATGATCTTGAATCATTCTATCTTTATCGTCTTCTCTCACCAACTTTAACATTATCTTCATGAGAGAAGATTCACCCTATTTTCTATGATTTTTTTAATTATTTCATTTCCCCTCAAACAGGCTTGAATCAAATCTTGATATTGGATGAGTGGACTATCTTAATAATAAGGTAGGTGGTATATATATATATTTCCCATTAGATTCGTTGATTTATAAATTACATTGTTGGGTCGTGTGTCAAAATTTTCCATGTGACACCTCTTAAATATGTATTTAAATATTTAGAATCTAATCCATGAATTGATTAGCCGCTGTGATTTAAAAATTAACCATTTCATCTTGTTTTCCGCATCTTGAACCATCCCCATGGTATGATTCAATTTTATTTTTTTAACCTATTCTTCTCCTAGATAATGTAATTAACCTTCTCGGGAATTGTTTTAAATGCATATAATTGTAATAAATTACCTATAACATAATCACCTTTATGATGTGTTGGGTTTTATCCCTCCTATAAGTGATTATTTATCTAAAATAATGAATTGGATGTGTTGGTTACTTGGTTAAATTAATAATATTAAGAATTTTTTCATGACTATTGGTAATTAAACCACCAATTGGGGTGGGTGATTACCCTTATAATAAAAAATTCTGAAATGGGAAAATATCTTATGAAAATTATTGGCCATGAGTTAGTCCGTTGAGATTTAATCTATAACATTCTTTACTTGAATGAAATGGATTTCCCAACTTGACTAATGTATAATGAATTTAATGAATTACTAAATGGTAGGAGTTCTTGATAGCTTAATCATACCTTTACACCAAGATGAGGGTAATAGAAGGGTCCAGATTTAAGGAATCCTTGGATGGGTTCATTGTGCTTTATAATTAGGGCTTGTTATGGATGGTAAATATGTCAGGATCAATGCATATATTCCTTGTAGAATTCCTTGGATAGGCTCGTCGGGTAGATCAATTACCCACCTCTGACCAATACATGTTCCCTAGGGGAGTCACCTTGGATTGGATTAGTGAAAAAATGGTTATTCTAGTCCATTAGTGATACTTGGTCCCCTATGTCAGATACCTATGACAGGCTTAGAGGTTCGTTCTTATACTATGTTGAGAGTGATACATGGGATTCCTTTTACAGATCACCTTGGAAGGAAACTTATGGTTATGGGTATATTTATAGTAATCCTTGAGTGATATTTTCAATTCCTTTTATGGATTTCCTTGGACAGGCTTAAGATGCCAATTTTTAAATCTAAGGATATATTTTTTATTAAAAAATAAGAATGAATAATTATTAACCCAATGAAACATCCATCAAGACAAATAACATTGTTGGGTTCACTCAATTATTGATCCTTAGTTTATAAATATCCATGCTTACATCCATATTACATATGTATAGGTTGGCCATGTTTCAAGATATTCAGGCATAAGAATAAGAAGGTATGGCCATCCATGTGTAACTAAGTAACCTAAGTTGACATATTTACTAATATTTATTTACTTATTTACCTATCATACATATACACAACATTATTATATTTTTAAAGACTGGATAGGTTTATACAACATTGGTGGTGGCCTAATGAGTATATCTCACACCCTGTTCAGTCCAGCAATATAGTAGGGTACCCAAATAGACCTCATGATTGCATGTTTTTGTTCATGGATCATACTTGATCGCTAATATATTTCTATATTTACATGGATTATGGGATAATAGGACCAATATAGTGCTCATGATGCTATTGGTGATAATAAATAGGTTATTTATTTATTATCTACATATTTTGTGTATGTATCTCTAGTTGTAGGATTACTACTCTAAATTATATAACCTCCTTGGTACATGCATTAATTTTTTTATATTTAGTGTTATCAATTTATTATATTTATTACTATCATCTTCTACTGCCTTTCATTTATAAATCTTTCTATATTGATTGATTTATTCATTATTTTATAGTTGTTCCACTTGGATCATGAGGGTATAGTATCCCCACCATATCATCATTAGACCATCACTGCTAGTTAACAGACTCTAGTGTATGGGGAGGCATGGTTGAGGACATGTGACTGACTGGCTCAAACATAGTTTTAGTGCCTCCTAGGTCAGGATGCCACAAAGTGGCATCAGTGCTTTTATTTTCCTTATCACTATTTTGGGATGGTAAATCGGATACTAGGAATGTGTTGGCACCAGGTAAATAGTCGTGTATGGGATTCATCAACCCATGCATGGGGAAAAGACCAATTGTCTAGAGATATGAATGTTGTTTATTTTGTTCATAGTTACATTTTATTATGATTTCACCTTGAATTGATGTAATTTTTTTGTACATTTATTTACATGACTTATGGTATTTACCCTTCGTTTGGTATGACAAGGACGTATTCTTACATGAATCATAATAGGCACATAGAGATTGAAATTCCATGCATATTCCATGCCATGTAGTTTCATTGATAGATGTTCCTCATTTTATTTTTTAGAACACTTGTTTGTATAGTATGATGTGCAGTTTATTATCATGTTTTTATTTTATATTATATTCTTATAGTTTTCTTGCTATGTTTATCAAGTTAATTTGTGTACCTTCATTGATTTTCCTACCATGTATCAATGATTTATCTACAATGGAATAAAATATATCTTGTTTTTATTATTATTTTTCTATTATATATGATTATTTATCATTTTTATCTTCTTAACATGATTTGATAATTATTTGTCATGATTTATGGTATTTAATACATATGATAGTATGATTATTTATAATTTTGATATACAATTTGTTATTAAAGTTTCATCATCAACTTAAATAGAGTTTTCCCTCATAGATTGATGGTGAAACCTTAACTATCTAATAATGACATGTTTGAACCATGGACCATTGGTTTCATGGGCTCAAACATATTGGTTGTGATTAAATGAGAGCCGATTTTCAATTTATAATGGGTATGGTGACTTATAAATTTTAAAATTATGATCTATATGATCGATCCATTATATATTAGTTTGATATATATAGAGACCATTTCATAAATATGAAGTCTATTTGTTTGGATTTTACATGAATTGGTTTCCCTTATAAAGGCTTGTAACTTCATCAATCAGGCTTGATGACCCATATATTTACATTTCTGAATGCACAACCAGACCCAAGTAGGTTAGTTGGGGAATTTATATATATGATAAACCAACTAAGGGTGTTCATAATTTTTAATGATTTAAAATGTTATGGGTTTCATTTAGAAGAACCTAGAATATCATTATGGGACCCATGTAGGTCTCCTAACTTTTTATGCCTTAGTACTTAGCCCCATGGGGGTATGTCTATGTTATATATGGATGTTTTTTGATGAGTTTACAACCATTTATATGGTGTTACATATAAATGTATACTGGAATCTTACTTGACCAAAACCTTTTATTAATTTATAACAATATTTTTATCTTATTTTGAAATATATGAGGCGTTAGTTAATTAAAATACCAATTACAACCTAAGTTGTGTTTTCCTCTATAGATAGAAATTGAAATTTTATTTATATTATCCCAATTTTGAGAAACTACAGGGTAAATAAAATGGATAAAACATATTTATGTGATAAATTTTCTAAATATGAAAGGATTTCAATTAAATAAATAATGTTTAAAAAGTATGGTTGATATAACTTGCCTAGTATTCCTTATGGAATTAGATAAATAAAGTTCCAAGTATGTTTTGGTTATAACTGGTACTTGACATTTAAATTGATCCTTTAAAATGATTAAAGTTCAAATGTAAACCAATTAATAGGCTCAAAAAAACCTTAAGGTGGTGTTCTTATCTTCCACCCATATGTAAGGGTAGTTTAAATATTTCACTATGATTTCCTTAGAACATGAATGTGAGAGTTGCTTGTAAGATTCTGAAACTTTTACTAGGTTGCGTTGAACCTATATTATTGGCATTAAGGCCTAGTGAACATCTCATGTGGGACCTCTTGGTAGAATTCTATACCTATTTTTAAATGGAAGGGGATATCACGGTTGTGGTAGCACCCTCAAAACACATAGACATTTCTAAATAATTGTGAATCATTTAGACATGAGGTGTTGTTTGGGTGTCGATTATCCCAAGGAAACTTAGTTTTTATCATGTCGCTAGAGAATTATGGGTGTTCATGGGGTGTTTTGACTCTTTTACGGGTGTGAGTATTGTGAAATGATTGATTTATGTGGGTTAGACATGATTTTGTCATGTCCAGCCACATGGTAGGTTGTATGACCCTTCATATTCTTTAGTGATTGATAGATTGGGAGGTCTTCAGCCTATTTTATAGTCTTATGGGATAATATGACTATGGGCTTGTTATTTTTAGGGTCTATTAGACACTTGTATGCATAGGTCTGATGATCCAATGGATAGTATCAAGGATATTCTATTTTTCTTATAATATCTTAGGCTAGTATGTGTTGATACATTCAGTACCCACTGAGGTGCTAAAATGTTGAAATGAATTACATGAGTTTTGTGGTAATCACTAATGCCTTGATATGCTACAACGCATTCATGAGATTTATCTAGGCTAGAGTGACATAGGTGTTAGTGGAAATTAGACTCTTCCCAATAATATGGATTATATTATAAAAAGATCAGGTGTTTTGACACACAAGTCAGTTTGGATTGGCTTATATTCCTAACGATATAGTTTACATAGAGGTAACTCGGTAGGAGATTCATGTGCACATATAAATTTGAATCTAATATAGTAGGCATTTTAGAGTCTAGTCTTCCCCTCCTTTAGTTTAATTATTTCTAAATCATGTTGACCACATCTAGTAACAACAATCAGTAGTCGATTGAGCATGCTTCATGAGATGAGACCCCTTATTTAGTAAATTCGATGAATAGAGAACTTATAATTTTGGGATAATTTCATCAAGAATCTTTATTATTTCCTTCTAGGTAGGGGAGTGAAACCAATAAAGAACCATTATAAAATGGTTGTATTTTCTTTTGAATGACCTTGAGGATGGTATGTTTTATAATATATTGGTGCATACAAGTTAGCTTGATGATGGTCATTGGTTTTCTCCACAACCTTTGAGAAACACCATTTGTTAGGGAATGAAACCATTAATTATAGCCAAATGATCAGGGGATGCATAATTAGTGAGGTATTTTTGGTCAAGTAGTGATGACGCATCGGTGGGAGTAGCTGAGCTATTCAAAGGATGTCGACTAGTAGTGGTTCGACTAACCTTTCCTCTGTGTAGTTGGTTATGGTTTTTTGGAAATGATACTAAGAAATTCATCTAGGATATTATGTAAGTGTCCTGGGTCTTATTAGAAAATATTGATATCAACTTAGTGTACTCTTTTTTAGGGATAATCGTGCCCCTTATCATGAGATCATATAGAGTGCATAGAGAGTGTGTCAGTTATACGCCAAGTTAAATAAAGAAATTAAATGTTGTTGGGATTGATAAATAAAATCCATATGAGTTGCACATTTTTAGTGTGTTAAGTAGAGGCATGGCTAGTCCTGAGTGAAAATTGGGTTCCTGAGTAGGAACTCCTTGGACGGGATTATAGAAACCTGTTGAACTTTTTAGAATTGACTATTGTTGATCAATTAGTGTTCCAATGCATGGTCATTTCAGCTGAGTATCAATATTTCACTTATAATTTCATAATGCAGACTATCTTGGATATGTTACTTAGACTCTATATTATAACTCTATGGAAACCAAAGTTTCTAGATTGGTTTGGATGAGATGATTTAATAGTGACGATCCATGTGTGTGGGATCAGGTATACATCTAGGTTAAGTCTAAGACATGAAAATGTAAGAAAAATCACAATGTTTCATCTTGGAGATGCCATCAAATGTCATATACAGGATTTGGTGGATGTGCTTGAGGTGCATGAGAGATTCCTTAGGAAAATTCATTATGTTTTTGGTTTTGATACACCATCTATCTATGCTGACCATTTTTTAGAATCATTAGTAGAAATAATCTCAACTTTATTTCTCCTAGTTTTGTTAAATGTGGTTGGTGATTAATAATTTCTCACACATAATTAGGATGAGGTGAGTGAATTTCATGTCATATGAGTATTTTTATGAATATATGGCTCGACCTAGTTAAATGAGGTCGATTGGGAGGTTACAATTTTATCAAATTGAGAATAATTTTAGGAGCATCGTTAGAGTGCTAAGGGTATGCTTTGTTAATTTTAATGGTGGGAGTGTCATGGTTGGGAATGGTATATTAAAATCTAGAACCTATTATGGGTAGTGTCATATGAAATATGATGAATGATATAATGATGTGATCATGTCTTAAGTTAGATGGGATTGTGTAAAATCCATCTTGATGTTTAGTTTTGAATATGATAATTGGATCAAGTTTTATTGACTTATGTACCATATTCTTAAAGGTGTTTCATGTGGGTTCATTGGACATTAAAAATGTGATGTTTTTATATCAGAAAAAAATTCATGACCCATGTAGATTGGGTGTTGTTTTTTGTTTCCCCAAGGCATCTCAAGGATGATAGGTTCTGTGGTCAGAAAGTTGCAACGTATTGTGTTTTGGGCCAAGATGATACTTATAAAAGGAATTTAAAATATTCATTTTATAGATGAACCATATTAAATTATGGGAACCAATGTGATGTTTAAAGGGTTTAAACATCCATAAATTATCTTTTCTAACATATTTTATGTTTCGGTGGATGTATCGGGGGTTTGGCAAAACAATAGAGGAAGAAGAACTGGCTAGGCTACTGAACATAGTTGCTATTAGTTTTACATGACATGTAAAACATTTACATGGCATGAAATGGTTTCATGGGGTGGTTTTAGAAGATTCCAAATGTGATTTTCTATGGGATTACATCGAGTAATTCATGATGTTTATCTAATAAAAAATGTATATTTAGTTCACAACATGTATTAGATTCAAAACAAATATTATATAGGAATCCATTTTTAAAAAGGGAATCATGGTCATGGCCCTTTATTTTATCCTCGCATAGAAGGGTTCCCTACATGATAGTTCATTTCTACCCCTGTTTATGTTTTTAATGGATATCTATCGTTTGGTGATCATTTTTCTCACTGTAGGTCTTGTTGGTTATGTAGTGGAAAGATCTAAAATCCTCCTTTCTCAGATTCTCTCGAAAACTTTAGCATTATCTTCACATGAGATGATTCTCCTGATTTTTAGGGTTTTTTAGTTATTCTATATTCTCTCAATATTGATCAAATAAAAACTTGATATAGGATGAATGGAACATCCTATGAATTAGGTAGGTTGTATATTTATTTTCAATTGTGTTTCATCAATTTACAAATTATGTTGTTATCCCATGGACTAGTATTTTCCATCAGACACCTCTCAAATATGGATTTAAATATAAATAACCTAATTCATGAATTGATTAGGCATTTAGCATTAAGCTTTAACCATTTGATGTTGTTCTTCATATATTCAATCATCCCCATGGGATGTTTCACTTTAATTTTGTGACATATGCTTCACCTAGGTAATGTAATAACCTTTATCATTCAATATTTTAAATTATTATAATTTTAATACCTTTAATAGAACATAACAAACATTAGTAAATTTGAGTTATTATCCCTCCTATAAGTGATGATTTATCTAAAATAATGAATTTGATGTGTGGGTGTCTTGATTAAATTAATAATGTTTGACATTGTTTTCCATGCCCACTTGTAATTAAACCACCAATTGAGGTGTGTTTTTCCCTTGTAATAAATACATTTGAAATGTGAAAAGATCTATGGAAAAATATTGTCCATGAGTTAGACCCTTGGTAATTATTTCATAACATTCCTTACTGGAATTAATTGGATTTTAGAACATGAATAAAGTGTAATTAATTCAATGGATTGTTAAATGGTATTATTTATTAATGGATAAATGATACCTTCATACCAAGAAAAGGGCAATTAAGGGGTCCTAATTTAAGGATTCCTTGGACATAATCATCATGATTTATAATTAGGACTTTCTTTGGATAGAAAATACACCAAGATTGATACTTTTATTCTTTATAGAATGACTTGGATGGGATCTCTAGGAAGATTACTTACCAAAACGTGATTGATACTAGAAACATTATAGATTCCCATTGGAGGGGATTGATGGTAATATGGCTATAGCATGAGTGATATCCGGTCACTACATGAGATGACTAGGAAAATCTCATAGGGTTACGTTTACACCATTCCAAGACTGATACATGTGATTCCTTTTAAGGATTTAAGATCCCGACCCTTCCTGAAGGGTTCCCTTGTTTAGTTTTTGGATAACCTTACTTTTTATGGCTATGTAAGTATTTCTTTAGTGTGTGATAAAATTTGAGGGTGTCCTAGAGGCGGGGAACATGAATGATGGAGAAAAGAGGCCAACCAGTGTGAAAATGGGGGAAATATCAGATAAAATGGGTCATAAATCATAATCACTAATGTGGGATTCTTTAAAGGGTAAATTTAATTGATTATGTGTAAAAACTTTTGGGGTTCCTAGGGGTTCTTAAAATGGTTTGAATAATATGTTATGGATTCTTTTTTGTTATAGTTTTTAATTTAGGAGAAAATGATGCTTTGAAAGTGGGTAACATTACTAAAGGAGGTGTTTACATCAATGTTATTTGAGAAGGGTTTTCCTATGAGATAAAAAATGAGTGTTTGAAATTTTGGAGTGTCCCATTTCATGTGAAAATTCTTGATGGTTGTTTTGAATGGTTTAAATAGAAATGAAATCCTTGGGGAATGTTTTAGTTTTTAAAAATTGAGACCCATGTTTTAAAGGGTGGCTTAAATATGATTCTAAATGGTCATTTTTAATTTTTTTATACTATGATTGATTTTAAAGGTATTTTGGGACCATAATCATATAATTTAAGTATGGTTTGGTGAGATAGGTTCCATGAAAGTTATTCTGGAATGTTAACATGGTTATGAAATGAACTAAATGATGAATGTGAGAAGTGGATGATATAGCATAAGGGGGTTTTTGGCATAATGATATATGTTTTAATGGGTTATGTCTTGTAAGTGGTTTATGAATATTAAGTTATGATTGAAAATGATAAATGTGTTTAATATTTTTGGTTGGGTTTGTAAATGTTATATGACTAAAGAAGCATGTGCACATGGATTAATGGTAGTGTGAGTTATTGGACTGAGGCTTCTTCCATAGGACAGAAAAACTGAAGCTCTGGGCCCACTAACATATTTATTCGGTTAGGGAGTCTGACTAAGGTGATATTGCCCTAATGAATGCTAGTGGTGATGCACCTAGACTAAGGCTCCAAGGTGAGGTAATAAACCTATGATGAGGATCCAAGGTTAGGTAATTCACTGGACTTAGGCTCTAAGGTGATGTAATACACCTAGATTGAGGCTCTAATATGAGGTAATGCACCAGGATTTAGTCTACGAGGTAAGTTTATGAATATTTTTTTATGTAGTGATTTCAATTTTGAGTAAGGAACTTTAACCCTTATACATAATTTATATGAATGACATAGGCCTTAGTGAATTTTATGAATATGACTAACCATTGGAATGAATTATGAAAGTTACTAATGTGAGCTCAATCAATAAATAAAACATACATTATTTTTTATTTATATTTTTATTCATCAAGTACATGTATACACTATTAGTTTTATAGAAGGTTTATTGCTTTAGAATCCATTGGTGGTGTCCAAATGAGTTGTATGCACACCCTGTTTGGGCCTCCATGGAACTTGGGGACCTAAGAAGATGATACTTTTTTCTATTTCATCTTCAGGATAGGTACTTGGTCTATGCTTCATACATGGGATTCTTGGTAGAAGAATGGGTTGTTAGGATCGGGTTGGAACTCGATTATGTGTTCGGAATCTTGTTTTGGATTTTATTTTTATGATTGTGTGAAGTGTACTGTATTAATCATATTTCTATATCATGTACTCCTTGGTTTAGTTTGGTATCTATTTTATGTAGTCCTTTTATGGGTCAAATTAGTTTTTTTATCAATCAATATAATTTATGCTATGATGTTACTATAATAAATGGGAATAGTCTCCCCAACATATCTCTCTAGAACTACAATTCTAATTAGAAGCCTCTGGAGTAGAGGGAGGCGTACCTGAGGTTATGTGATGACTCGGCTTGGGGCACCGATTTAGTGGCTACTGGGTGGGGGATGTTACAAAGTGGTATCATAACGGTGTGTTTTCTCAT
This sequence comes from Viscum album, assembly GCA_963277665.1. Lineage (NCBI taxonomy): Eukaryota > Viridiplantae > Streptophyta > Magnoliopsida > Santalales > Viscaceae > Viscum > Viscum album. The sequence continues at coordinate 617,398,005 of OY728150.1, read as the reverse complement.
ACTATTTGAGGCATGGTATATAGGAGACTAGGATATTGTCAGGTCCTAGTAATAAGCTCATTCTGGGGTTCTTGAAGCCTTATGTATGTGGGAAAATCAATGTTTCCAGGGTTGGGAATTGATGTTTAGTTTTTCCTTTTTATGGTTGAATGCTATTTCTACCTCAAGTGGTGAACTTGTATGTGATGTTATTGATTTATGAGGTTTCATCTCCTGGATCAGTATAGATAGAGAGGCTGTGTGAGTTCATGAATCATGCTAGGCACATAGGATTGATAGGTCATTCATATGTTTCCTATTATTGATAGTTTCTTAGGATTCATGTGTTGGTAGTGTAATTTTTTTCTTGTGGATTATGCTATTTGATATCCCCTTAAAATGATTGATAAGGAAAATGTTTTGAAATATGAATATTAATACATCTTTTATTTATGATATGTTTCTTAATAGAAATATTTTTGAAATTATAAAGGCATGGATTTTGAAACTTAAAATTTTTGAATTGTGAAACCATTGGTATTAAATGGCATAGTTTATTTAGGAAGTTATATCCAAAATTATGGAGCTTATAGGGATATTGGGAATCAGTATCCCTAGTGTTAAGACCAGACCCTGTTTATAGGTGGTTTGGGTAGTTAGAGTGCCCACGTTGTGACCTTGGTTGTGAGTCATAAGACTTTGTGGGGTTTGATGTAAGATGAAAGAGATGTGCTTGTGTGGATTAGGTAGGTTTGTAGAAATTGGGTCATGAGATGTTTTTTGGTAATGTGATTATGGTAACCCTTAGTATTTTTGATCATGTGAGTTGTGTTTTAGACTATAGAGTCGGTGTTCAAATCATAGTGATGATATGTGTGTGTGGGTATCCTTTGTGGGAACCCTATAGTAAATGGAAGGCTGGTGCATTCAACACAGCGTGTTTTAGAATAGGGGTAAGAGGTTCTCCTATGATCAGTGAGTTGGTTAAGATTTTATGTGTATGACTTAGGGAGAAAAATCCACTGGCCTTTTATTAACATGACTCTTGTTTAAGGATTTTGTATCTTTGACTTGTGAGGTGACCTGTGAGGGATGTTTTTTGGGGTCATTAGTGACATTTGGTGTGTGTGTAATAGGAAGACGTTTTGGACATTGGATGTGGAAATGCAGAGAGAGTTTTCTAGTACTGGTTTATCCTATAGGTCTAAGTGGGAAGGTTAATAGTTTTGGAAGTGTGAATTCAGATTGGCCCAGTGTTGAAGGTGCATTTGGATGTAAAGAACTAATATATTATTTAGAGTTGTAATCTATGCATGGTTGGTGGAGTTTAGTGTTGTAAAAGTGATTCGTTATTCCTTATATTCTTTCCCAAGGAGGTATTTGAGTGTTTTTGGTTGGCGGTAAGGTTAGTTTTGAGAATAGGAAAGGTCATTTGGAGCCTTGACCTATGATCTTGGTGGTGTATGATGTGGGAAAAAAATAAGTATTTTTTGGGGGAAAGAAGATAAGGGTTACTAAATAGAGGATGGATACTTTTTGTATGGGAATGACATATGAGGTGGTGGTGGTAATGTGGTTGGGATTTATTTCATGAGTGGCTAGTTTTTTGGGTTGATCATGTTAAGAATTACTTGAGTCCAAAAAGGCTGAAGGGTTGGTGGCCTGGTCAATTGTGTGAATTGGTGTTTGGGCCTAGATCTAGTGATGTACGACTCATTTGGTCTAATGTTTTTAGTGTGTGGCATGACGAATGTGTGATACATCAGGGGCCTTGATGTGGTCCAGATGTGGGCATCTCTAAGAAAGGAATGATATCATTTAAGATGGGTGGGAAAGTGGATCAAGATAATTGCATATCATAATTTGGTGTGATCACAATGGGAATAGTAGGTCATGCATGAGACAATTGGGTGGTGGATAAGTGTGGAGATTGAGTGTTGATGCGGTGTTGGAAAGTAGGAAACCCTAAGAGTTTTGGAAGGTTAAGGTGTCCCAATCGTGGGAGGTGACATCGATGATGGATAGTTCATAGTGCCATTTTTATATGACTACTTAGTATACATTAATCTAGTGACAATCATCTCCAATATCTATACATATTCCTAGGTATAATAAGAGATATATTTCTTACTCCTATATACCAAATGTGTTGGCTGGATATGGATCCTCATTGAAAATGTGCTATTGGAATGGTATATGTAGACCGGTTGTGGAAAAATTGCATGGGTGTTGTACTCAGAAGCTGATAATGGGTGGTGGTTGATGTTTGTTTTGTTGTTCTGGGAAATGTGGGACATCCATGTACACTTTTTGGGGTCCATACCATGATTGAAGCATGATCCACATTGGTTATAATTTCTTGAGGATAGTTGGGTAACTACACTCCTAATGTAGGGAGTGTTGTGTTAGTCTTGGATGTGTGGAGTAAATGGGGGAACATATGTGGTGTAATCAAGGGTCTAAAGAGAAACCCTTGAGTGACATGGTTGGATTCAATGGATAATACTAGGTGGTATTTTAATGTGGTGGTTGATCAATCTAAGTGTTGGATACAGGTTCAGGGTGGTTTCGGGAGAAATTTGAGATGTCCATGTTGGAGTCTTTGATGGGAGAGTTACCCCCTAAGAATGGTTTATATAAATGGATGATGGGTCTTATAACCTCCTATAAACTCAAACATGGACTTGGATAGGTGTGTTAGGGTAACTTGATAATGTAACTATGTGTGAAAACACTTTGGGTCATGTGAGGTGGTGGTGAACCAACAGTGGGGTTGAGTGTGCTTCAAGAATGAAAATGATTTTTTATAAATGACCAATTTATAATTAATTGATGTATGGGATGAAAAGTTATTTATGTTATGAATGTTGATGGGTTACCTAGATAACAATTATGTATTGGAGGTTATTAGATACCTTGATGGTAAATTTTCACTGGTAGTTGAGGAATGATTCTGATTGGTGTGTTATATGGTGGAGGTATTCATTAAGTGAAAAAGGAATGGTAAGTATTAGACACCTCTGATTTAATATTCTAGTGGCTAGTGTATCTTGGAAGTGAATTCAAACTTGATAATTGTCAATTTTTTCTTAATATACAAGTGGGGCATAATTTACTTGTCCTCTTTGGATAGTTTTGATGGAAAGGAGAAATGATAGTGTTGGATGGAGTTATCATGGATGTTTTGGTATAGTGAGTTGAGACACACATTAGGTATGTTATGAAAGTTACGTTGATGGTTTTGGTAGCCATTTTTTTGAGGAGGTTCCATCAATTGAAAGGTGGTGGTGGTGAACTATGGAATAAGGTGGGGAGCACCTTGACATGAAGGTTATTCTTGGGTTGTGTTTTTAATGCATAAATATGGAACAAGGTTGGGGAACTTGGGTTTTGACCTAAAATTGTTCAGTGAATCATGGATTGAAACTGTATGATCCTTCTAGTAATCCATGGCTTGGGTCACCTTTAGGTCATTGAAGGAATTGGTTGAGAATTCCCCAATCCATTTGGGCCATAATATGTAGATAGGATTAGATCGAGGGTGTTCTGGTTGGCTCTCCCAGTGTAATGTAGCTCCTTTTAAGTATCATTTAATGTGGAAGTTATGTGGTGTTACATAGACCTTTCCCTTATGTTTGATGTTGGTGATGATTAGTCTTGGTGGATGAATCCTCTATGAGAATTTGGTTGTGATTATACATCATGATGGGGGAATTTTTTTTATATGGTTGTTTTCTCAGTCTGAGCTTTGTTACAACATGACTGAGTTCAGGGAGAATCTTAGAAAAGAAAAGTTAATTGGTGTCCATGTGGCCCGACCATTGGCCTTGTAGGACTATAGATGTTTTAGAAGTGCAACTTGAGGAAGAGCCTTTATAAGGTGGGGAGGTTATAAGATCTTGAACCTTCATGGAGGGGCTTCTTTGTTAAATTTTTGGTTAACCTTCCTTCATATGAATATGGAAGTGATTATTTATTGTACATGAATATTTGGGGGTGTACTGAGTGTACAAGACATAGAAGTATGGTAAAAGAGGCCAGCTAGTGTGAAGCAAATGGTTGACACATGGTTTGTACAAACTGTGCGCCTGGATAGGGGATACCATGTGGTCAAATCTCCCTTCGGACAGAGGATGGCTCACATTCACTACATAGTTTGGAAAACCATGTAGGTGATTCCTGGAAACCATTCATCTTGGCCCTTCTTGGATAGAGGAATCCTTACGGTTTGTGTGTGGTTTGTCTAATTGTGTGGACAAACCATGAGGCCCTTAAAAAGAGGTAAATTCTTGTTTTCCCTGACTGGGATTTAAGGGTTCTAACCCAAATCTCTCCCATATTCCATCTCCATTAGCATGGGTGATGAACCAAACCATCCATGACTTCCAATATGTGATTCTACTTTGATTATTAGACATTTGGATTGTGTTTGGGTGATAATCAGTGATCTGGGTGAGTCTAATGCTCCTCTACCTACCTCTTTTAGGATTATGGATTGTAGAATGATTCTACTTCTTCCAAACACCTAAAACCCACACGTTTCTAGTAGATTATATGCTAGTTATTTAATGGGTGTTGGATTTTTAATCAAGGTAAAAGTTTAAGCAAACGTTCATCAACGGACATAGGTATGTGAACTAAAATCTTTTTCTCATAGTCTTCATGTTTTATAAGTGTATGGAGTTATTTCAATGTTCATTTCAATATCTTCAGATTTTGAAAGTCATTTGGGCCTTATATTATGGTGAGAGACCCTTCACAGACCCTTTTAGGTTCATGGATGACATGATACCAAACATAGGGCTACCCATGGAGTATTTAGAACCCTTAAAAATGGTGAAATAAATTGGTGAATATTGAAATAGGGAAATATGAGAGAAAATGGGTCAAAAATTGTAATTAGGCATGTTGGATTTGTTAGAGGGTAAATTGAATTGACTATATGTCAAATTTTCTGAAGTTCCTAAGGGGTATTGAAATGGATTAAATTATATGTTTTGGATTTTATTATGTTTATGGTTTTTAAGTAAGGGGAAAATGATGCTTTGAAATTGAGTAACATTACTAAAGGAGATCTTCAACTCAATGTTATTTGAAAAGGGTTTTCCTATGAGATTTTAAATGGGGATTTAAAATGGGGTGTGACCTATTTCTTATGAAAATTCTTTATGATTGTTTTTAATGGTTGAAATGGAAATGAAATACTTTGGGAATTCTGTAGTTTTCAATTTGAAAGATTATGTTTTAAATGGTGGCTTCAATATAATTTCAAATGAGAATTTTGAATTTTGTTTTATACTATGATTAGTTTTAAAGGTATTTTGGGACCATAGTCACCAAATTGATGTATGGTTAGGTGAGATAGGTCCCATGAAGTTTGTGTTAGAATATTGACATGTATATGAAATTAAATAAATGAGGAATGTTCATAGTGGATGACATAGCATAAGGGTTGTTTGGAATAATGATATATGTGTTAATGGGTTATGTCTTGTACGTGGGTTGTAAACAATGAATTTTGATTGAAAATGTTAATTTTTTTAATAGTTATGGTTGTGTTGGTAAATTTCATATGATTAAAGAATCATGTGAACATGTATTAGTGGTGGTGTGAGGTGTTGGACATAGGATCCTTCCACAAGTCATCCAGAATGAAGCTCTAGGCCTACCAATGTATTGCATGGGTTAGGGAGTCAGACTGAGGCTCTAGGACCCTAATGAATTAATATGGTAATGCACCTTAGCTAAGGCTCCAATATGTGGTAATGAACCTAGACTGAAGCTTCAAGGTGAGATAATGCACCTGGAATGAGGCTCCAAGGTGAGGTAATGCACCTAGACTAAGGCTCCAAGGTGAGGTAATGCATAGGGACTGAGGCTCTGAGGTAAGTTAATGAGTATTGTTTTATGAATTTATTTCCTTTTTGTGTTAGGGAACCTAATACCTAATGAATAATTTATATTATTGGAAGTTTCCTTAGTGAATTTGATGAATATGGCTAACCCTTGGAACTAATTATTAAGGTGATTAATGTCCCACTATCAGTAAATGGAACCTGTTTTATTTTTTGTTTATCATTTAATTAATTAATTACCTCTATACACTGTCTATTTTAAAACTTTTTATTGATTTAGACACCATTAGTAAAGGCCTAATGAGTTTTACTCACCCCTGCTCAAGCCACCATGGAACTTGGGAACCTGAGAATATGATACTTGTTTTCTAGTACAGGTTCAAGATATGGACCTAGTGTATGCTTCATGCATGGGATGCTTTGTTGGAGCATGGTTTGTTAGGATCAGGATGGGAATCAGGTCCATGTTTCTAATGTTTTGGTTTTTTTGGTATTGTTATTTTATTTTTATTATTGTATGAGTTGTAGTGTATTCATCATATTGATATAACATATGCTACCTGGTTAGTTCTGGTCTATATTATATGTTATCCTATTATGGTTCAAATTAGTTCTTTTTTCAATCGATATTATTTCTGAAAGGATATTAGTATGTTAAGAGAGTATAATCTCCCCATGTTATATCTCTAGACCCGCACTGCTAGTCGACTACCTCTAGCATACGGGGATGGGCGCCATAGGTTACATAACAACCCGGCTTAGGGCACTGGTTTAGTGACTAATAGGTTAGGGATGTTACAACAGCTGACCATGGATGGATGCTAAAAATTATGGGTATAATTAGTATGATCTTGTAGTGATACTTGGAATACTATTTATGGATCACCTGGGATGGTCTTAGGATTCCATGTATTAAATTTTAAGGAAATATTTTATCTTAAAAAAAATTAGAATGCATAACTATTATCATAGAGATGTGTCATCCAAGGAAAATAAAATACTTGGGTTCAGTAAATTACTGATCATTGATTTATTAAGACCCATTCTTCACCCATATTAAATCTGTATACGATAACCGTGGATCAAGATATTCCAGTTTAGGTTGAATTAATTATGTTCATCTAGGTGTAACTGAGGAACCTGATCTGACATGTTTACTTATATTTATTTACTTCTTTTTTGGTCATACCTACACACTACTATATTTTATATTCATGGAATATATAGATTTATACACTGTAGGTGGTGGCCTAATTAGTATATATCACACTCTGTTAGAGATTCTATTGCATCGGGGTACCCAAAAAGACCTCATTAATGAAGGTTCAAGTTCATGGATCATTCTTGGTTGCTATTATTCTTCTAGGTTAGGATGGAGTATTTGATCTGTGTATGGAGATGGTGCTCATGATGCTTTTAGATATATCTACCGAGTCATTTATTTATTATCTACATTTTTTGTGTATGTATCACGTAATATAGGCTTAATTCTCTAGTTTATGTAGCCACATATAGACATGAATTCATAGCTGTATATTTGGCATTATCCATTTAACATATTTATTACTATTATCTTCCATTTCCTTTCATTTATACTACTTTAATTATTGATTTATTTATTCACTATTATACTGATGTGCTACTTGGTTCATGAGGGTATAGTCTCCCCATTATACAACTATTGGAGTCTCACTACTAGTCGGAAGCCTCTGGAACAATGGGCGACATGCTTAAGGCCATCTGACCGACTGGCTCAAGGCACCATTTTAGTGGCTCCCAGGTCTTGACATCATAAGATATAGACATTTATATGTATCCTTTAAGGATGGGAATCATTCTATAAACCATTATTATGATATGTGGGGATATTTACGTCAGTTTTATATAGAAGAAATTGGATTCCATACATATAGGATTATTATGGATCTAAATATTGTGTATGTTATTAAATATATAAAAGGTAGGACACTCTATAAAGTTTAAGGTCTTAAAATATTTGACCACATGTAATATGGTTTAAAATCATGAAAAATGATCAAAAGGGGAACCTTTCCTTTAATGTTGGATGGAATATGGGGACCAAATATTCCATTGGGATCCCATATAGACATTTCTCTCATTTGTGTGGAAGGGGAAATCTATATTGTGTTGATCAATGGAATGGAGAAGTCATCCACCAAGAATTCTAACATAAGTCAAACCTATGGAACATGACCATGAAAATGGGCCACCCTGAGTTGTTTAATGTCATTCATGGTGGACTCAGTGTCATGAAATTTAATTTATTGCAACAAAGTACCAATTTTTATCATTTTATGGTCATAAAGAATATACTTATAGAGTAATGTAGATTAAGGTTGTGTTTCATATACTAAAGTTTCATTTAGTTTAGGTTTATATGATAAGAACCATATATATATAGTTTAACATTGTATAGTGATGAAATTATTATGATATTTTACATCATACAACATGGATTATTTTTTTCAATATTACATATTGTGACATGGATTTGGTAATGTGAAGTTTTAGGTCATACAATCCAAACTGACACAACATTGTTTAACCTCATTTTTTAGGGATGTTAACTACACAGTTTAACATCATACATTGATGATGTTGCGAACTGATGTGAATTTCATGTGAAGTACTTTTATAGAAACCTCACATTGATTGGAGATGTGATGCACTCTCTATCAATGGTTATCAGAGATTAATCTCTATTAGAGTAGACCTTGTGTATTGTATAAGTTCTCTCCCACTTTGGATTGAGATTCAAAGGGATATTTAATGGTATTAAGAGAGTTTATTATCTAGAACCAACATTCATTAAAATAATGAGTATAAACAAACTATCTTATTAAAGCCTTGAATTATTGGATTCTGACAAACTTCTATGTTACTAAATATGGTAAACATTTTTCTCATCAAGTTTCTCCAACACATTAATCCACTATTGTAAATTCTTGTCTTTAGATAACTGGTTGTAGATGGAACCCCAAAGTGAAGGTGGTTGAAATTTATTGGGAAAGACTTCAATTTCAACATATAAAAGGGAATATGGAGCCTATTTTCCTTATAAAGGTTGTATTGAAATTTTCCCACATGTAATGAATAAGTTTTTTAGGGATAATACTTTTAGTTCATAATCACTATAATCAAAAGGATATTTTACAGTGCCTGATTTTAGGCATTTATCTAACCATTTTCTATAGCATGATAAAAGGATGATTCTATAGACTAGATTTTATATTCATAACATTTACTTTTCAACTACAATGATTTTTTTTATTTTTTATTAATATTGTGTAATTTATAAAAATATTAGATATGATGTGTAACTTTTAATACTTGATAATTGTATTTTTGTGACTTCTTTGAGGGTCATGACCTCTTCCCATTTAGAGAATATGTTGGGGTCTATAAGGATATAATTTATCTATATGGTTGTAACTTTTGATATATCCTCATAATATATGTTTCCTAAATAGATAATGATCAAGATTATTATGTGGTATGAAAAAAATTTTGAGTTTGATTAATTAATCATGCATATATTTGGAATTCATGGAACTTCTTGTTGAACTCCATGCAGTCTAAAATAATTGATGTCTAATAGTAACAAATCCTCTTTATTTGATGGGAGAGATTGCTTCTTATATGATGTCTTTCACATACCCAAATATGGACGTCTTATATAAAGAAGAGTGTCCCTCCTCCTTTAATGCATCCAAGGAGAGCCCCATTAAAATTATCTTTTATAGAGAAAAATATGTGAATTTTTCTCTTCATAAAGGATAATTTTTATTGCATGAAACTATATCTTCCCCCTCTTAGCTTGATCAGGTCGTAATATTCCAATATTATGATAGAATATTCTTGGATACATCCATTATTTCTTATATCTATCTATGAGGACATTATATTAGCTTATTCTAGGGTAGTATTGAATTCATTAATCTCCCTCATTTCATAACTGATATATGGAGACACCACCAGGAAGTGTGGTTTCCAGAGGATTATTTCCTCTATGTCTAGGTCTACCAGGTCTGTAGTTTCATTATCTATTGCACCATCATTATCACTTTGTGTATGTATAATTTGATAAAGTGTTGGTTATTATTGGAATTTTCCAAATAAACCTCATACGTAATCGAGAAGGAATCAAATCTTCCTTTATAATAGAATATTCAACATTAAATTGCTTCATCGCAAATTATAAGGAAGAATTGATGATTAAGTGGGCCAACGGTATTTGTAGATATAGATCTAGATCTAGAATAAGGTCCACATATTCTACCTTTATATTAATACATCCTTCAAATAATGTTAATGAATAAGGTAAAACATCCTTTTGTGGGGAGACGAGCATGATTCTCATGATGATCTTGTTAAGATTCAGATTCCCCATTCTTCTCTCAATTGGGATTCTAAAGGTTCCATTAAAATAAAAAACTCAATTTTGGGAGTGTTGAGAATGGATAAGTCTTATTAATCAGGGAGAACTATGTTTATAAGGGCAGTTTCTGAGGTGGGATGCAATATAAGGAAATCTACTATCTTCTTTCCCTTCATTTCCATATGAGACATCAATAGTATATCAAACATTTTTATGAAACCACCAACCATAACAAATATCCATTTTGAATTGGATAAATAATTATGTACTTTTTTAGTGTAGTTTCTGGGAACAGTAGAATTTTTTGATAGGATATACCCATCATTTTTTTTTCTATGAACAATGATTAATCTGATATTTACATGACGACAAACACCATGATAAACGAAATTGAATCAAAGTATATATACAATGGATAAATATCAGAATGAAATCATAGGATCATCACGTAATATTTTTAAATAATATAAGTAATTAAAGAATTAACTTTAGATAAATTCTATCTTCATTGATGGATCTGGAAATGTCTCTACATCATAACATTGTTTTATTGTATGAATCAAGAGTATATTCCCTCCTAAAATGATCCACATGTATTCCATGAACCTCCAAATGTCACCATAGGAATCTTTGGATTTTATCATGTCAGATCATATCACTTACGTTGTTCACCTTTGATCGACCCAAGAACCTCTTTAATAAAGGGTTCTCTTCAATCTATCTAGACTTGATAGTGCTACTGGAGGAGGATCACACTCGGTTCATGATATTGTTCTTAGATAATGATCTCTCTATATAATTGAGAGTATTCTCTGTAGATCTTGTTATGAACAACATAAATAAATTGGCTCTATTATGAAAATAATATAATTGGGTGTATATACCACTGGGGTTAGAAAATTATATTTTCACATATGCCCTTTATTATTTTAGAAATCCTCAAATAGCCCCATTTCTATAATAATAATAATAATCTTATTATTATCTCATGTCATGGGTTAAAATCAGGAATTAAATTAAATATTATTTAATCAAATAATATTAAATATAAATTATTTCTTATTGAACCATTAATATTGGTCTGCCATTCCTCCATAATATTTATTTTGTCTTGGATAATAACTAATTATTTTGTAAATTAATATCAATTCATTATTCGCCAATAAATAAATAAATATTATATTCACTAAATAGAAATTAAATATTTATTAAATATTATTCTCAAAAATATTCTCTCGAATAACTGGAGATGAAATATATGCAATCAAGAAAACATGAATAATTATTAAAGCATATGTGAGAATAATATTTATTCCATGTGTTAAAAAATAAATAATAATATATCATTGAACTAAGATTCTTGATACACTTAGTGTGTGACACTCTTAGCCTCTTTCTTGATGGAATTAGGTGAAGTATCTTAAAGTCTAAGGTTATCATCTAGAAACACAACAAGGACCCCATATAAAAAAAATTTAATTCCTAATGAAATAATACCTCATATGGATTATTACTTTATAATATTATACCTTTATCACAATATCTCTAATCAAGAAGGTTGAAAGCTAGTGTCATCGACTAGTGTGCTTGATCTCTCTTTATTTTATTTTACAGAAATTTAACATGCCTAAATAACACCATGTCTATGGATTTATTTATGAAATAACATTTACAACCAAGTTTCTGAGATATCAACTTATGTTAAAGAAGATAATGGAAAATCCTTTTTCATATTATTTATTAATAAAATACTACTCGTGATGCACCCACCATATCCTACCATGTAGTGAACTTATGTCTTATTGGTTTTTTTCAATACATCAATATACGTGACTTATAATACTCATTAATAAAAATCATAAAGTTTAAGGATCAATACATATGTACATAGATATGAACAACCAATGACACATATAAATATTGATTACCTATTGGCGGGTCTCATTCTTATAATATCCCAAAATAGATATTACCAAAAGAGTACACCATGAGAAGGTACCTTAAAGTCATATGAGTCTCCACCCATGATAGATTGTATCATTTCTTCCCTCAAATGATTTCATCCAGATATAGAGAATATATATATGAATACTGTTATGGAAATTTTAGTTTATCATCCCAGTGGGGAGCCTCTATGACCTTTCAGTGTGACAACTACTTTTAGGACATTATCACATACTATGTTATGAATAAGAATAATCATGATGTGATTAGTGGTTTATTAAAATTAAAAAATTTAATAAAGTTAATAATAAATTACATAGAAGTTAGATCTAGGGAACAAACTCCAACATACTTCCACTTGAACTAGTGCCAACTGCTAACAACCTACACTCCTCAAGATTTCACATGATATTCATACTTAAACTATGATTAGCCTTTAGTCAAGGGGTCGAACACATTTTCTTTTCTGGTAAATATTCTTACTACAAATTAAAACCTATTAGAAAAATTCATGAATAGGTGATACTTCCATAGTATGTTCTTTATCCATTGGTCTTACTTTGGATCTTTTTCAAGAGCTACAACTACAGTTTTATTATAATACAATGTGATAGGTTATTTAGCACTAGGAACCGAATCAAGATCTTGGTAAAGGTTGGTTTTCAAATGGATTCCATATATTCATTAAAATCCACTGTATACTCATACTCCACTATAGAATTAGTAAAAACTAGATTCTTTTAACTCTTATAGCTCACAACTCCTTCATTGATATTGAAAAAAATATCTTGAATGTCAATTCATATCATTATAATATATTTGAAAACTAACAACAGTATAACCCCAAATGAATAGCTCTTCATCTCTTCCATACATCAAGAACATATCCTTATATCTTATAAGATACTTGATGATATCTTTAAAATGTACTAATACCTTTCTCTTGGATCTTCTTGATATCTTCCCACCATGCTCAATGTATATAAAACATCAAGTCTAGTATAGAACATGGAATTCATGATTGATCCTACCATTGTAACATATGGAATTTTACTCATTCTATATGTATCCCATTGTGTCTAAGGAAACATTTTCTTAGAAAGATGTATACAATGTGACACTAGAACCTATCGCATATTGTATTATTCCATACAAAAACCCTGTAATGTATGGTCAATGTATATACTTTGAATTAGTCCATGAATCCACTTGGATATTTCACAAAAGATATTGATCCATTGAATATAGTTTACTTCACCTAAGTCATTCATAGATAAAGACTTATTTAATAATACCTTAATAGAGTGTAATAATGATATATCATTTACAATAAGTATTATGTCTTCAACATGTACTACTGGTATAACCATTGTATCCCCACTAAACATCTTGTAAACAGATGGCTCAAATTCAATATTAATGAATTCAAATTCATTTATATCTTCATCGTGTAGAATGTTTCATGACATGGATGATTTCTTTAATAAATAAATAGATATATGAAACTTTAAAATCTTATTTTCATCACCTGTAGTCACAAATCCTTCTAGTTGTGTTATATAGACATCTTACTGAAGGTTCCCATTAAGGAAAGTAGTTTTTATTTCCATCTAAATAATTTCATAGTCTTGTTATGCTTATACATCAAGTACAACTCTAATGGATTGAAACATGTAAACTTGTGATATTTTTTAATGATAGTTAATTCCTCAAAAAAATTTATACCCTTTTCACACTATCCTTTATTTATAGATATTTACATTACCTTTCATTTCCAGTTCTCTCTTTAATACCTATGTTTACCCTACAGGTTTTAAATCAACTTGTGAATTTACCATAACCTGGACATAGTTCTAATACATGGAATCTATTAACAAATTCATGTTTTTTTGTATATTTCATTTTTTTGATCTCTTTACAAACTATTTTAGGGGATAGGTTCATCATTATCTACTAATAATGAGTCACCATATTCAGTGACTAGAAAACCATATCTATCTGGTTCTCTTACATCTATAGTGCTCCCACACAATACTTGTGTTTCAGGAACTAATTATTCCATAGGGACCTATGTAATATGCTCCTCTACACACTTGTGTGTATGTTGATCATAAACTTCATCAAAGTCAATCTTTCTACCACTATCCATTTTGAGGATGTGATCCCTCTCATGAAATATGGCTTGTCCAGTGACATTCACATTCTTGTCTAAGGGGTTGTATAGGTAGTATCCCTTTTCTTCATAGGATACAATATAAATATAAACTACGTGCCTCCAGGTTCTAGTTGTTCCTTGAGAATGTCATAAAAATACCTCACAAACCCATACACATCTATGTTAAAAAATGGGTTTCTTTCCACTCCATAACAAAAATGGAATTATCTTTTCCACTTTCATTGGTACTCAGTTTAGTTTTAATTCTATAGTTTTTAATGCATATCCTCAAAAGTTTAATGGATGGTATACATGACTGGTTATCAACCTTACCATATCTTACATGTTATGGTTCCTCCTTTCACTAACACCATTACATTGTGGTGTTTAAGGTGGAGTGAGTTGAGATAGAATCCCAAACTCCCGAAAAAAGTTGACGAACATCTGGTTAGGTTATTCACCATATAGATCTGATGAAACTTATTTATATTGTTTCCACATAAATTCTCTACTTCATTCTTGAATTATTTGACTTTCACAAAGGACTCAGACTTATACCTCATCAAGTTTTCATATCCATGTCTACTCAAGCCATCTGTAAAATATGTGGAGTAAGAATACCCCACTATAGCATCTTTTAGGAAATGATCCACAAACATTAGTGTGTAAAAATCCTAAAACATCATTGGAACTTTTACCCTTCCCATCGAATGGAAGTTTGGTCATTATTACTTATAATAAATCATGAAAACTTTCATGTTGTTTTAAATAAAAAGAGTCTAAACTTCCATCTTGATAGTGCTTTGTCAAATACATTTCATTTACATGTCCATGATGGTGATGAAATGGTTGGGTGTTACATACATCTTGTGAACACTATTCATTATCTATTTCCAATACACAGTTTTCATTATATAATACATAAATACTCCCATTTCAATTCACCATACCATAACATATGATTCTTTATAAAAGAAACAAATTTTATTTCAAAAAATGAAAATAAAAACTTCTTCATCTAGGAACTATATAGAAATTATGTTTTTGGTAATAGTTTATACATAATAAAAATCCATTAACACTAATATCATTTCTTTTAGAAATGGGATGGTGTAGTCACCAAGGTCTAGAGCAGCCGTCGTTTCACCATTAGAAGTTCACAAATCCACCTCAACTCTATAAATATTTTGGAATATAATTGGTTCCTGTATTTGGAATCAAATGTGAGAACCACAAGCTATATGTAATACCCAATATGTTTATATTTATATATTACACATAATAAAAAATACACTATTAGTTTCCCCTTACTTATGGGTGTAGTTCTTCTTATAGTGGCCTTTAATTCCACATGAAAAACACATTACCAACCTTTCCATTTCATACCTATGAATATTACACTTATTAGAATGGTAGTTCTCAAAAGTTTTATACTTTTTATGATTCTTGGTCCCCTTTACCTTTTTCTTCCTTTTCTAATTAACTATAAGGAATGCAGGTTTTTCATGCCTCGTATCGTCATCAACTTGGAGAATCAGAGTTAGAAATTAGTAATGAATCATATCATTATTCATTTTGTTATAATTAACAATAAAATAGGAAAAAGTCTTGGGTACTGAGGAATTTATGAGATCTATGTGTAACTCATCTTGAAATTTAATCCCTAAGATGTCTTCTTTTTCAATGTACCCAATAAGCTTGACTATATGAGGCACATCTAGTGTCGAATCACCAAACATAATTGTAAATAGATCATTAGAGATATTTTATCTCTATTATCTCACATTATCTTGATAGAGATCCCAAAGGTGATACATCGTGATATATGCATCATTATCATCATGTTGCTTCATATGCTCATTGGTCAAAGATGATATCATGAAACCATGAACATTTATAGAATTGTTTTAATTTTTCTCATAGAGAGATAACTCTTCCTCATTAAAATTCATGGCAGGTATTTATCAAGAATCACTATTCAAGTAATTCCATATTTTCTTAATAATGAACCATTATGGCACACCCTAGGGTTGATCACAAGGATTCCACTTACGACATAGGGTTTTTTCCTTTTACCAATATTAAAAACTAACTAATATAAAACATACTTATATACTAATAAAAATGGGGGACGGGTTTAAAATAATGAATGGAATATATAATAATAATATAATAATGAAATTAAATCAAAAGATATAGTTATAAAGAAAAAAATAATGAAAATATTCTTAGAAGGTCGTGGTGATTGAAATCATTGTTTAAAAGAGATCTCATTATTCAACTCAATGTAATGATCAAGACCTGTCACACCATACCCTCTCATTTGAAATGTGAATACACCCTACCAAGACCTCTATATATGGGGTAATCCTCTTCCCAACATCATCTAGGATACCTCTTCCCTAACCATCACTACCCAATCCATGCTCCAACGTATGCTTGACTTAAATTCTGAAGGGAAGGATGATTGATAAATGAGAAGAAGAACTAATTGGTAGAGAAAATGTGGTGACCGATCACCGTAATCGATTTAAAACCCACCAAACAAATCGTAAATAATACATATTTTAAAATTTAATCAAAACAAAACTCAATCAATCCTCTATTCCCTCCCTCAAACAAGCACCGAGGTTAGCTCTCCATTTTTATTGTAGTTGAGAAGTGAACACAATTGGAGAACACATAAAATAAAAGAAATGGAAGAAGTGAGATATGAATAAGAATACTAATACATTAAAAGTAAACAATTATTAAAAACATTTAAAAATACAATAAATTTACTGAAACTTCCAATGAAGGATATCCCCATGTTTCCACTCTTTGAAATGTAGAAGAGATACATTTTTATAGGGAGTGGGGGTGAAGAAATTCACTCCAAAAGTCTTATCCGTATTTTTCGGCATGTATTCCCCATTTAATGGCGGAATTTTTACCAGGTGTTATCATGAAAGATGTTTAGGAATAACTCATTAATTCACCCTCAAAATTTCAGAACTAGGGGCTACCATAAAAATGTAGCTATGGCCCATTTACTATCATAAATTAATTCTATAAACGTTACTCATCATATTCCTCTTCTTCACATTCCAATGCAATAATTACCTTTCAACACGAAGATTCATGAATTCCATCCTTAATGAAATTTTTTCACTAATTCATTACTCATTTATACAATAAATGTTAAACGTTTTGGATTTGTGGTTAAGAAGATATAAATTTGTTACTGAATGTAACTATTTCTTCTCTTAAAAAACTTTTCATATTGCACTTGTTTGGAGCATTTAAAGAATATCTTTGTGATAGTATTTTGACTTTAAACTCTTCTAGGATACACTTCTTTGAGTCTTATTTCGTCTATAGCTCCAATAAATTAATTTTCACATGTTAAACCATATTTATACCTCAATTATGGAGGTGGGTTCCACTCTTCTAGACATAACAACTTTCCAGAATAAATGATTTTTTTGGCCTTTATATATCCGAATCAAGACTTGGCCCAATTGAAAAATTTGTAAGAAACACACATAGTAACTCTAAAAAATGAATCACATGATATTTATCAATAATTAATAATTTATTCATGAAATATAGAATTATTGGAAAAGTGTTAAAATTCCATAATTGTGCAATTTTCTTATTTAAGATCAAAATTACACAAAGACCTAAAAATGTGACAATTTATAATTAAATTAAACTATAGTGGGAATATAAAAATTTAAGTGAAGTATTAAAAATATAAAAATGGTAGCTTCATCACTCCCCCACACTTAACCATTTCACATCCGAGTAGTCATCATATATTCAAATGAAAATTCATACAAAAATCAAAAATGTGAAAACGTCCATGATCTTATCCAAAAGAGAATTCCAATATGTCTCTTATATAAAATAAAATTCCCTGTCATTTTCATTCTTAGTAGTACAATTTTTCTAACCTCTTAAATCCCCACCTGGACCAATCACAACTTACGTCACATTGAAATTTATGTCACTCTTCACTCAAGAGAAATTAAATATGGATTTATGCTCATACTTGGAAAATGCATGTATCACCATAGGCTTGTGAAATTTCTTATATATCCATAGCATGAAAAATGAATATATTTTAAATTATGAGGACCTTTTCTAGGTGAATTACATGGCTTATGGTTGGTGGGTAAAATCATTAAAAAATTATGGCCGGAACGAGGAGGTTTGAATCATAAGTAAAATGCATGAATAATCAAGTGAAAACACAAGATGAACCCCACTAAAATCCCCTTTATAATGTTAAAAAAACACCAACCATTTTTTGTGACATTCTAAATGATACAATAAATTATTAAAATGAAAAATATCACCCAATTTCTGCCCCTTTTTTGTAAATCTCTAGAAGGGAACAACTTTATTTTCATTCTGTTTTTTTTTTCACAGAGTGTGAGGTAAAAACTGAATACAATCACTAAATGAAAATTTATGACCTTTATTTTTTATAAGTACATGATCTATATAATAAGTTAAAATGAGGAATTCAGGATTATAACCATTTTTTATTTTCTATTTTTTGGAGGAGAACCAGATGAATCAAATAAAGCATAATGAAATGATGACTCAAACCCAATTTGTTCATTATACACTGCCAAATATTTTTACACACACCTCAAACCACCCGAAAATGAAACACATCCCAAAGAACAAACATAAAAGGCCCTTCCCCCACACTCAAACTTGAAATATCCATGCAAAAATACTAAGATCTTGGGTAGGTAAGGAAAAATCATCTTGTAATGTGGCTTAAACGTATGATGAAATTTGTGGCATATAAGGGATAATGAATTATAGATGAAAGGGTATTTATAAAGTTAAAATGTGGATATACAAATAAGTTACTAAATCATATTAAAATAATTCCATGAAGTCCAATGCTTCAAAAGAGAAAATCACAAATTCTGATTTTCACATAAAATCCATGATTCTCTCAAGAAAATGTGGGTATTAAGAATAATGTGTCAAAGTTGTTTAGAACACCTCACATGACTAGAAATATCTTTTTATTTAGTTTTTCATGTGTATGGGTTTCAAAAAATGGTGAAACACATAAAAATTATTGAAAATCCAATTCAATGAAAAAGTTTATCACATTAACAATCATTTAAAATCCATTTTTTCAAAAATCATTTCAATTTTCTCAAAATAAATAAATGTTTGAAAAATGATCAAAATTTTCATTGAAGATCAAGGTTCCTAAAAAATTTAAAAAGTACATAATAACAACTAACATGTTTAAAATTCCTCCACACTTAAATTTAACTACAAATCATTTCGAAACAAGAAAAACTAATATTAATTGTAAAAAACTAAAAAGAAAGAATGATACAACTGAGAAATATTTTCCAGTTGAAGATTTGAGATAAGCTTCTAGATACTACCATTAAACCTAGAAATAATGAAATAAATCAAAACATAATAAAACTAAATAAAAACAAAGAGTAAAGGAAAAGAAAGAGGATAATCTATGGTTTGACCCCAAGGAGGGCATAAGGTTTCAACAGACCCCAGTCAGGCAGTTGCAGCAGTTTAACACCAATAGAAAGGTTGATGGGGTTTCTTGATTATAAAACACTACATATTATTTCTCTCAACATCCAGCAATAGATGATAGGAGTGAGAACCCAAACAAATAAAAATATCCCCAACCCCTAGATAAGTTGAAGGAAAAAATTTGAGATTGTGTGGGGTAGGGAAAAGAATAAATCGGTGCTCCCTATTTAGCTCATCTAGAGGAGTTTTGTACATTGGTGGTAAAGATAGTAGAATGTGAAGTGGTTTCTATTCTGGTTCAGGTTCATCAAATTATTCTTCAAGGGCTTATTCTTTTGTTCCATCATCCCCATTTGCACATGTATACAGCTCAAGAGGCTCTTCCATTCTCTCCTCATCACATGGAACTTATTCTTCTCCTTCATCCAGTACTTTCAATAGTGGTTCAAAATCTACTAAATCGTTATACAGAGGATTATTTTTCAATTTAAAATTTATAATATTTTAATAAAAATAATTCACAAAAATTAAATCTCCCTCAAATTTTTCAGTTTCAGACTCCTTTTCTTCAAGTACAGAATCTGGGAATGCATTTTTTGGAGAGGGAAGTGGATCTTCATGTTTGGATTAAACCTCACCAATTTATTCTTAATATTAAGGAGGAAAACAATTTATTCACTATATCTTTTATTTTTTTTGTTCCATCCATAATACTTTAACCGCCTTAACTTTGGCGGTCAACAATGCAACCATCCTGCCATCTTTTTCAAGAAATTTGAAAATATCTTAAAGCACCAAGGAATTTTTATCCAATAGAATATTTAATATTTATTCCCTTATAATATCACCATAAATGTTTTAAGTTGGAAAATAATTATGGTAATCACCATAAAAAACCATATTGGAAAAAGAAATGGAATATATGAAAAGTTTTTTTAGTTTTTGAAATTTTTATTTTTTTTATTTTTTATTACAAATAGTGTGTGAAAGCTCTTGGCCTCCCCAAAAATAGTGCCAAATTGATGAAATGTATTTCTTGGGAATAAATATTCAATTAATTTCTTATCCTAAGAATTCACCATAGTGGAACACCCTAGGTCCGATCACAAGGTGGTCACTTGCAATACACAATTTTTCCCTATTGTCACTATGACAAACTAACTAATATAAAACTATAAATTATACTAATAAAAATGGCGGAGGGGTTTGAAGTGATGCATGGAATATATAATAATAATATAATATTGAAATGAAATCACAAATAATGTTAGAAATAAATAAATAGGGAAAATGTTCTTAGGAGGTCGTGGTGATTTAAATAATTGTTTAAAAGGGATCTCATTATTCAACTTAATGTTGTAATCAAGACTTTTCATGCCAAACCCTCTCATTTGAAATGTGATTACCCCATACCGAGACCTTTGCATATGGGGAAATACTCTTCTGAATGAAAGATAGGAGACCTCTTCTACAAACATCACTACCCATGCCATACTCAACCGTATGCATGACTTAGATAGTGAAGGGAAGGATGATTGATAAATAATAAGAAGAACTCAAGGGTAGAGAATACATAGCGACCTCTCACCATAATCAAATTTACAACCAAAAAAATTCTTATAATTGAATAAAGTGTTTAAAATTTAAGAAAAAAAAACACAATCAATCCACCATTCCTTCCCAATAACAAGTGTTGAGGATAGCTCTCCATTTTTATTGGAGTTATGAAGGGAATACGGTGGGAGAAAACATAAAATAAATTAAATAAAATAATTCGGATATGAAGAATACTAATATATTAAAAGTAAAATTTTTTAAAAAAAATGAAAGAATACTAAAAAGATACTAAAAAAGAAAATAAAGGTTATCCCCAAGTTTCTACTCTTTGACATGAAGAAGGGATTAATATTTATAGGGAGAAAGGGTGAAGAAATTTTCTCCAAAAGTATTCTATAAATGTTTCTCTATGTATTTACCATGTAATGGTAGAATTTTTCCTAGGTGTATTCATGAATGATGTTCCATAATTTTTCAGGCATTCTCCCTCAAAATTTAAGCATATGGAGAAACATTAAAAAGTATTTATGGTTGATTTACTATGATAAATTAATTCTATATATGTGACTCATCACATTCCACTTTTTCACATCCCCATGAAATAATTACCTTTAAACCGATAGATTCACACATTTGAGCCTTAATAAAAAAAATCACTAATGTGTTTCATGTCTCTCCATAAAATTTAAAATTTTTTGGATGTATGGTTTAGAAGATATGAATTATTTACTAAATGGAACCATTTCTTTCCAAAAATACCTTTCATATTCCACTTATTTTGAGCGTTTAATGAAAATATTAATGATAGTATTTTGACTTTAAACTCATCAAGTACAAAACTACTTGAATATTATTTCATATACAGCTAGAATTAATGGATTTTGACATGTTAAACCAGATTTATTCTTTAATTATGGACGTGGGGTCCTCTCTGCTGGACAGAACAACTTTCCGCAAAGAATGGTTTATTTTTTCCTTTATATGTATGAATAAAGTCTTGACCTAGTTTAAGAATATGTATCCCCCAAACATAGGAACCCTAAAAATATAATCACACAATTTGGATCAATAATTAAGGATTTATTCCCAAAATACATAAGTATAAGAAAACTGTTAAAATTCCATAATTGTGTAATTTTTTCATTTAAGCTCTAAATAACACAAAATAATAAAAATGTGATAATTTACCATTAAATAACACTATGGTGGGATTATAAACATTTAATTACAGTATTAAAAATGTGAAAATTGTATATTCATCAAGAATCACTACTGGGTTCATCAATAATTTGTTCTCCTAGAACATATAATTTCATTTATTGGTATAGGATAACATGTAATCACCTTTCCATTATTGGATTTTTTTTGTCGGTGTAAAGGTTATCCTTATAAAGTATGGAACACCGGGATATTTTTGGATTCATTTTTATGTTTGTTTCTATAAATAATATGAGTATAGGTTTAGTAAATTATCTGATAAAGTTTAGTAAATAAATATTATATTTATTAATATCCGACTATTTTATTGAAATCTAATATCCCTTACCATTGGATTTCTAATATTCGATTTATTGGTCATTCTAGTAGAAAAGGGTTCATATTCCCCATCCCATCAACTTAAAATTATCCATTCAAGAAATTTTAATTGTATTAGGTAGGTATTCCAAACTCCAACTGCATTAGCTCACAGTTCTTTGATATATTAAGTGGACTCCCAAATCTTAAAATCCTTAAATTGGATTTCCTCAACCTTTTCCTCCTAGTTACACCATGTCATTATTTGGTAATAAATCCTTTAGGTGAACTACGTTAGGTAAACCAAAAACTTGAAGTTAGAATTACCTAATAATTGAAATCATCCTAAATTTGGTTGGTCATGAACTTTGAACTATGGTTCAATTTTAACTTAAGTAGTGGAATGCTATACCGAATTAATATATATGATTGAGAGATTTTACCTTTTTCCAATTATTATCTTTATTACAATCTTGTTAATATTAAGTGGATTTACTTAAGATATTAACCATATCGTAGATAATATTTACTCATAAGATGATTTATTTTTATTTTATCTTACATACTTGTTAATTCATTAATTCATGTGCTCACAAAAAGACATCCATATTGAAATAACCATGAATCTAGATAGAAATAAAATTATAAAGTAGTATGATCGTAAAAATTTTACTAAAGGTTAGTTTATCTTGAGGAAGATAATCTAACAACTAACCTAGGTGAAAACACCTTGAACCATTTAGGGGTTGTGTTGTAGCTATTTTCTCTTCCACCTATGTATCTCCCTTAGATTGGTTATTACTCAGCTCCAAACTTGAACCAGCTCCATTATCTTGGGAGATCCATCCATTACATATAATTTTACTCACATGACTATGTTGGGACAAAATGGATTGGTTAGGGGTTTATATAAAATAAACCATGGGCATTTGGTCCTTACATAATGAGAGGAGATATAACACACATAAAAATTATTTAATTTAACTTTCTATCCACTATACATGCCTAGGGGCTCAGTGTGTAATTGTTCTATGGAAAAAGATGGATTACAAGGCATGTGGTCTTTGAGTTACATGGTCACCAGTCATGTAGGCTGTGTAAAAGGATACATGGCCCATTTTTGGATAAAGAACTACACATCGTGTATGGAAGACACACATAATGTACCCCCAAATGACCATGATATAGGATGGCCTAGTTAACATTCAATGTATAATTAAATTCAATGCATGTAATAAATGCACATAGCGTGAATTAATTCCAAATTAATTCAGGGTGCATTAAACACTAGTACACGATGTGTACCTCTAGGTTACACAGTGTGTACTCTTGTGCCATCCGGAAAGACACCTTGGCACCTCAATATAACATCGTTGAATTTATTTAATTTATAAAATTAATCGATTTGAATATAATTTCGAGAGTAGAAAAAGAATAAAAAAGATCATGTAATTTGGATTAAATAATTATTAAACATAAATTGAATACTAGTGAAAAATTCATAAATCAATAAATTATCTTTAAATATTTATATATAATTATGAGACTGTTATGATACCACTTTTAGGTTTTGGGTGTAGTAGAAGTGTTAGATGGGGCTTTCCTAACATTTTTTTGATCGATGATTAATGTGATATTTACATGATGAAAAACTCCATGATCAATAGAATTGAGTCAAATAATATAGGTAGTGTATAATATTTAGAACAAAATTGTTGGATCATCACATATTATTTACCATTAATTTACGTAATAAAATAATTACCATGTGAGAAATTACTTCACCTTTTATGTATCTTTCAGTGGATGTACAACGTACCATTGTTTCGTTGTAGTAATAAAGAGTAGATTTCCTCCAGTGGTTATCCAGTCATGTTCTATGAACCTCTTAATGTTGTCTTATGAATCTATGATTTCTATCATAGAATATCCTAATGAGTGCATCATTCACCTTTGATCACTCCATGAAATGCTTTCGAAATGGGTTCTCTTCAGTCTCTCTAGACCTAAGTGTGTTTCTAGAGGAGGATTGTACTCCGTTATTCTGAGAGTTCTTGGAGACGATTCTATCTAGGGCATTGAGAGAATTCTATTTACATCTCATTATGCACAACACAATTAAATTCACACTATTATGAAAATTATATAATTTGGTTTATAAAATACTAGGGTTAGAAAATAATATTTTCACATGTTACCTTTATTATTTTCATAATCCTTATAGAACCTCATGTCTATTATAAAATTAATTTTATTATTATTTATTGACATGCATTAAAATCATGAATTAAGTTACATATTATTTAATCAAATAATATTTAATATATATTATTTTCCTATGAAAAATAAAACCCAGTCTTTGATTCTTCCATAATATTTATCAGGCTTTGAATAATTACTATTTATTTTATAAATAAACATCACAACATTATTCTCCAATAAATAAATATTTATTAAATATTCTTATCATATAATATTATCTTGAATAACTAGTGATGGAATATATGTAATCAAGAAAACATGAATAATTATTAAACCATGTACAAGAAAGATATTTATTCAACTTAATAAATAATAAATAATAATATATTATTTAACTGTGATTCTAGATACACTTAGTGTGTGATACTCTATGCCTCTTTATGAGGGGTATTAGGAGAAATAGAATAAATCCCAAGGTTAGCATCTAGTAACACACCAAAGAACCCCTAGAGAAGAATGTTAATTCCATAATGACATAACACTACATATGGATGCTTAATGTGTAATATAACCCCTTTATCATGATATCTCTAATCAAGAAGGATTCTTACTGGTTCAATCAAACAACATGCTTGATGTTTCTTTCTTTGACTTTCTGGAAATCCAAATTACCTCTAGAACACCATGTATAGGTGTTTATTTAGCCTATATTATTTCCATAAAAGGTCCCAAGATATTATCTTCTATTAAATAATAGAAGGGGAAATCGTCTCTCTCGTTATTCATTAATCTACTATTACTCATGACACACCCAACGTATCTTACCTAGCTGCAAAAATTTGTCATCAAGGTTTTTGTAAATATATAAAATTACGTGAATTATATTAATCACTAATAAAAATCTTAAAGTATAAGGATGAATACATATTTTTGTATATATGAACATCTGATGACACATATAAATGTGGATTTCCTACTGGAATGTATCTTTCTCATAATATCCTACACTGGATATTACCAAGAGAATACACCATGATAAGGTGCCTCAATGTCATATGAGTATCCACCCTGGAGATCCTATATCATTTGTATACCTTAAATTATTTCGTCCTTATATAGAACATATATTTAAGAGTAGTTTTATGGCACTTCTGGGATAACATCGTAGTGGATAACTATTAAGACCTTTTAGTGAAACAACTACTATTAGGAAATTACAATATATTATGTTATATAAAAGAAAAATCATGATGTGATAAGTTATTTATTAATATTAAAGAGAATGATTACATGATATCATAATTTATATATAAGTTGGTTCTAGGTAACCAAATCCAACAAGAAGGTCCACATGAGAAACCAAGTGGACCTCGTGATATTATAGTTAATCTCTCAACTTATACAATTTGAAAATCTATGTGAGAGAATTATTTATGATATATGAATATAGGTTAATTATATCTAGTATTAATATTCAAATACCGTAAACACTGTTTTATTTTCTCATATCATTCCTTTCTATAAGAATATTTCTAAGGGATCATTATCAGGACCACACATGTATAAAGTTTAGTACCCCTTTAACCAGATACACCAAATCCAATGAGTGTATAAGACACTACTTGCGATCATTTAAAATTTATTTAAATAATTTATCACATTGATATATGAATCTATTCTTAATCAATACTGTTAAGGGAAGATTAAGTGTATTTTTTAGCAATAAATCTGATTCTATAAAAGATACATCCCTGAAGTCCTTTTATCTCTTTAATTTTTAGAGGAAGTAACATTTCAAGGATCTCTATAATTACGCAGCCTTAAACATTACATAATCCTAAATTAAGTAAATAATTCACATTTAGGATCTTTTTATGTTTATATATTTAGACAATCAGGTGATAACTTATACATACAACTTCAATATTACATGTAGACACTTCTACTCATTATCCATTTTTTTCATAAAATAAAAACTTTTAAAAAATGAAACATGTTTAGTTCCATGTTTTAAATAGCATGAATTTTTCTTGATCCCATACTTGACTCTATTACACTATAATTCCTACAAAAAACATTTCAAAAACTTGGGATGAGCATAAAGATGTAGACCATGAATACTTTATCATAATGTAAAAATTTTCACCTTAAAGATGTAGCAAAAAAACATCACTGAATATAATCTCATTTCTTACCCTTTTTGTAACCAAAATATTACCACAAATCCCACAGAAAGAAACTTATATCATATAAAGGTAACTTGGTACATAAGCATACTTTAATGGAATAACCATATTGTCGACTTCTACACATATCACTAAATTGAATAGCCATACGACCAACTACCATACCCAATGCATTGGAGTTTATAAAATAACCACCCTTCCTTGATTTAAAATGGAACCACTCATCATTTGGTTTCCCACATAACCACCCATCATTGGTTAATCATGTGACCACCCGTCAAATGTCCAAGTACCAATATATAATCATAACACATAAAATATTGAAAATATCAACATTTCACTAATAACATTTAATTTTTAATCACAAGAAATTATTTCACAATATTGAAATAATAAATCCATTTCCAAAACCATTTTCAAAACCAAAACAACCAAAAAGGGAATAAGTGATTTTTTTCCTTTTAAAAACATAAAGGCTTATAGTGGAAGCGAAATATCAAATAAAGATTACGGTGGTGGAGATGTCATTTTCACCCACAAATTGTTGAAAACATTCATTTTTTTTATTTAGTAAAAAACTTCATAGATAAAATATTCCATTTTAATAAATTAAAATTCAAAGGGTTTTATTATACACCGTATCAAAACTTTCCTTAATGGAAGGAGATTAAGATTAAGTCTCTTACCACTTGAGAAAATACTTGAATAAAAATAATTAAAGAATAACATTAAACGAAACCTATAATATCATGAGAATAAGGAGATTCATGATATTATATGTCAAATGGTTTCGCATACACCTTATAGGATAATAAAGGTGCACAATATCAAGATATGCCTCAATGAATGGAGATTGAGACGTAGTCCTTACAATGATTGTATCATTAGATTAAAGATAAATAAAAGGCATAATTATGTGTGACAAATATAAATAAACCCAAAAAAAGTTTATATTAAGTGTAAAAAAATCATAGGTCATTCACACATATTCTTCTAAAAGAAAAATCAAAGACAAGGATATTTAACTCAATGAATGGATATTGAGCTATCATTTTCCTTACAAAGTTCGTATAAATGACATAAGAATTTATCAATGGGGTGATTATATGTAGAAAAAGTATATCCACAAAAAATGAAGTGGAAATTAAAACATAAATAAATAAACGGTGATTCCACACATAATCTTGGCATAATATAATTAATTAAGTATGCATAAAACCCAAAGAGTGGAAATTGAGTTTAGAAATTCCCTTACGAAAATTCAGCAGCCTAACGACGTCTCTTAAAAATTCATAAAATGAGTTGCTAAGAGAGAAAAGGGTCTCTCATCACTTTGAAATAAAATTTAAAGCAATAAATATATTTAATCACATATCCCAAAATATGAAAATGGAAATTAAAATATATAACATAAAAGTAGTCTCTGACTAAAAGAGGAGGGTGAAAGGTTCCCTTACCTCGAGTCTGAATCGTCACGTATGTTCCTTGTTCTCCATGAATAATAAACTTAAATTAATTTCTAATTTCTTCAGAACCTTTTACAGGTTTAGTATTCTTTTTATATCACCTATTACCTTTTTTTAAAAATCATATAATTATTCTAGTTCATATCAGTCGTTTTGTTGATGCTCGGTACTTGACTCAAAAATGAACTTGTTATAATTACAAATTTTCCATGTCGTCAAAATTACATTATATACAGAATGATAATCATGATTTAGATATCATATATATCAAATATATCCAGTGTAAATGTATTTAGAATAGTCCATAGCATTTTGATATTAGAAATGAAATGCACTGTTCATGGAGATGGTAAGTCGTACGTACGCTTGAACACTACATTCATTTCCTTTTCAAAATTAATGGAATGAAAACTAAATGATACATAGGTATATTATAATTATAGTCTAAAATATATATGATATATGTTACATAAGTTCATTAATTCCATCCGTTATACATTCCATGTATAGCATGAATGAGTCATATCACTTTGAGGGGGCGGTAGTCCATACTTCCTCAAATGAAATTATCATATTTATACAACATGAAAAGCATAAAGGTATATTCTAAATGAGAATCACAGAAGAATAGAGATAAAATAAATATCATATATATCATATATAATTATATATAATTATATTTCCATCATAATGGCCACTATGAGAGGTGGTATGAGAATATTGAACAATCATCATTTCGTGAGGCAGTAGTTCACCGTCCATAGAAACAGTATGTTCTATACCCAATTAATGTATGTCTGTGTAAGTGTAGTTTCAATCCATATCATAAAAAAAACATATTATATTCATGATACTGTTTTTTTTATTTAAACCATTAATAATAAGAACATACTGAGTAGAGAAGGAAAAATAATGGAAAGGAACTTGAGAGAATACATTTCCTCAAATTAGGTAACTTCTTTTGATTTGAGCCAAAAGGCATTCTTGAATTTATTTTGGCCTAGGGGAAGGAATCTAGAAGGAATATAAGAGTGTTGTGATCTTATTTGAGAAGATTTTGGTTGATACAAGGGGCTTGAGATGTGTGATTAATGGGTTATAGGTGGTGTCTTTTTATATTAGGGAGGAGGGGCACTTTAGGAATGTCTTGAAATATTATTTTAATATTAATTTGTTTTAGAATTATAATAACCCCAAAGTGATATATTTAGAATCTAATATTATTATGGGTCTAATTACTCTCATCCAATTGGTTTTATATAAGTTTAGGTCATAAAATTACCCGTTTCATTTTGCTTTATTTCTTAGTTAAATAAATTAACTCTTACCATGTCTTCTTGTATTTTCATAATATATGGTTAAAATAGATACTATAAAATGAAAATAGAACCTAAAGTGGTTCATTAATGACATTTAAAACATTATTTGAGTCATTTTTAGGAATATTATATTTTTAGGACTATTATATCAATTAATAAAATAGTATTTGTTTTAAAAACTCATTTATGTCAATTTTTATACTATTCATATCATGACTTTTTAAAAATCCATAAAACATTATTAATTATAAAAAAATTTCATTAATTAAAATATAACAAGTCATAATAATCCATAAAATTCTTTTATGGCATAAAAAATTAAAAAAAATTATTTTGATATTAATAATCTCATTGATTTAAATCTTTCATTAATAAGGTAATCACTACATCATCATTGTGTCCTAAATAAATTTATTTATTTGATGTCTAAAAATTATAAATAAAATACCATAATGTAGGAAATATGTTTATAATTCTATGAAATAATTATAGTCAAAATTATGACTTATATAACCCAATATAAAAATTGTTTTACTAAAAGATACATGTTTAGGTTATATTTTCCTTAACTTTAATTTAAAAGTAATTAAATGTCATTTTCACACACAAGTGGCTACATGGGATCCTAAAATCGACCCAAGGATGACCATGGTCGGAAATATCATATAAAATATGGTTAGGACATGTGTTACGGTAATTTAATATTATTATAATATTATTTTTTACCCTTATTTACCAGATTTACCCTTTAACTATGGTAAATAAAATATTTATTGATGTTACTATTTATAATGTCTAAAAAGAAAAGGTACATATTTATAGAATTTGGACCTCTTTATTCCAAATATGGAATCCATTTTACCAAATTCAAAACACAGGAGTTGCCGAAATTAATTTAAAATTAATTCTCGTTGTCAAAACCAAAAAACGTGTTTTTAAGAAGTAAAAACTACCAAAAAATAGACATGTTTTTATGTCCAATTTCAAAGTGAAATTACATCCAATGACCAATATTGTATTAAATGATAAAAATATAATATACTTACACTTTAAAACCAATTAAAATGACAAACTAATCATATAAATAAATTATATGAAAAGACAATTTTGACTTAAAATGCAGTATTTTCACTATTCATTAAAAAATGAACTTTATCAGAAAAATACCAAAAATTTACCCAGAGTAAATTTTGATGTCCCACTTCTAAATAAAAAGTTTATTGTTTCAAATTTAACATATAAATGTGACCAAAACTAGATTTAAAAAGTGTTATCCATCAAAAGGTGGTAAATCAACCTTTTAAAAAATATTAGAGTATTTCATTCTTAAAATCAGATTCATTTTTATTTCAAGCCTCTAAAATTTATTGGATAAATGTAAAGACATAAAATAAACATTTTTAATCATAATTTAGTTATTTATTTTCATTCCCATCAATACAATGACTATGAATTAACTACCATTTAAAATAATAATATTATTATATAATTTTTCGATATAACTCAAAGTTGTGTAATACATAAGATTTCAAAGAAACCCATTGTTGCGTGTTGATTACGCTATCAAAAAAAGTTTCCTCTTTAACATTAAATTAATATCTTATGAATATATATTAATAGATATTAAAAATTATTATTCTATAAATACCTGGGTCATTAAATCCTTCCCCACTTTAACAAGTTATGTCTTCGTAATTTTAAAATTGGGCATGGAAACTTAATTGAAAGTCCCACATTGAAAAAAGAATTAATAAGACTATAAATTTAAAATAAAGAAAGGGAAGTAAAAATTTCACCTAAGATATACCTAACAAGGATTATATATACGAAAACATGGATATGGAAGAGAAACTAACCATCAAGTTCTGATGGAGGGTGGTAGAAAACATGATCAGGAGAATGTTAACTACTAGAATATCAAAACCTTATGATGGCTTAAAAGATATTTGATTTCACAGTAGGAAAAGTAAACAAACAAAATTTTTGTTTTAATATCCTTTTCAGAATTTTTAGTAATTTATTTATGAGCTTGAATAAGAACATAATGAAACATACTTACTTGTCATGTAGAATTTCATCCTTTACTAATTTTCTACCACAAACTCATCTTTTCTCCAAACGATGAGTATTCAAGATGACTTGGTCACATCAAAAGTGAAAGAATAAACTTCTATAGAATAACATTATCCACAAAAGATGAACCATATATTTCCCCTGTCTTTATACATTAACCAAAACCAAAATGGTTAGTACAAGATCAGATAATCCCCAAAAAGGATAATCTTTTTTAAAAAAGAAATACTACTCTTAATCTCTAAAATTGAACAAACAATAACCAAAGTTCAACAAAGAAAATTCAGTAAACAATTGTCCTTGAAATTATTCAATATAATCAAAACTAATACTAAAAACCAAAACTCAGAAGAATTTAATCACATAGTCTTCTATAGTAAATCTTAACATTTATATCCAAATAACATCGACTACTCTTAAAGTCTCATACGAGATTGTAATTAACCTAATCACATATTCTCTATGATTGGTTAAAAATTTCCATAAATAACACAAATCACTATATGTACAAAATGAAAACAAATATTCTTCCAAAATATAATTTCAACCATTACTCCACAAATGAAATCTTATAGTATTATAATTTCCTTCAGCATATAGTATTCCCCAAAAGATAGAACTTCTTCTAAAATAACCTTTATCACTTAATCACCAAATCCTTTTCCTATAATAAGGTTATCCAATTGATAAAACATAATATCCAAAATCCACTTATTCTTGATTAATAAAATAATTTAACTAAAAATAATAAGTCATATTGACTAGAGACATCATGTAGTCTAGTGGTAAGAGATAAATCTTAGTCACACTTTGGTTTTGGGTTCGATTCTCGTAGCTTTGTCTGACACGACGAGTTGTCACACGGTCTGCATGTTATCATTTTTAAAAAATAATATAATTCTAATAACAGTAAAATAATGAGATAAACTCCTTAAAAATATCCATAACATGTTTTAACCTAAAAGGTTATTTCATACCTCACATTTTGCATCCCAAAAACTAAAAACCCATAATTTCCTCAAAAAAAAGATCACATGAACCCCTAAGGTTATCCGTTATGTACACACAAGAAAAGATAATTCTTACTTGAATAAAATTCTCACATATCAAACTTTGGGGTTACACATACTATAAAAAGTATTCCGAAGTAATCCTATCATTAATACATTTAAACATATCATCATCTATAGATCCAACATAAATTTTCAATTCCTATGCATATTAATCATCAAACATTCTTCATGATCCTTTATCTATGTTTTTACATCTTATTATTTTATATTTCATTCCTACAAACAAAATCATGGATCATATATTAAGATTAAATAATATCAAAACATCAGCTAAGAAATAATCCATACCTTTCATTGCTCATTGTC
The DNA here is from genome assembly GCA_963277665.1 of Viscum album. Lineage (NCBI taxonomy): Eukaryota > Viridiplantae > Streptophyta > Magnoliopsida > Santalales > Viscaceae > Viscum > Viscum album. The sequence goes on along the minus strand of OY728150.1, from coordinate 617,364,456 downwards.
AGTTTTCTCATCCTCAATTGGAATGGCATTAGGTATTGGTAAAAATATACTTTTATGGTTCTGCTGATCCCATTATTGAACCTTCTTCTTAGAAAATCTATATTTATATTTTCCATGAACACAAAATTTAAAACATTCAATTGATCATATAGAAATAACTTATTCCCCTTTCATGGAGTCAACTAGACGCTTCCTTTTTCCATGATAGCTTCTTGATTTATGACTTCCATTACCACATCTATAGTATCTTCATGTCCCTTTGAATCATTTTATTAAGTGGGTCTTTCCACATCCTTGAAACATAGGTTTTCAAATATAATTACCTTTATGATTATTACCTGAAATTCCATTGGGATTTTTTCCTCGCATATATGATGCCTTAGAAAAATCACCAAGGTTCAAATGGTCAATCATGACTACAGATAGTTGGTTAAGAATAACCAAAAGAGTTCTCATATCATCTCTCATTTCATTTGGTTTCTCATTCAGAAAACCACCACAGTTTCCTTCACATGCATTGTTACTTTGGTTCCTCCTAGATCCAGCCATTTACTAAAACCAAAAATGTATGTGTGAGTATATCAGTAAAATCATCATATACTATCTTATGAGGAGGGTAAACACTAAGATATACTTATTCATGTTATATTAAAGTCATTAAATTTATCTAAAATAAATATAAATCTTTATAATATACTAACCACTATGGTTATGTCACTTATTCTTAAATAACACCCTCAACTCTAAGGTTATATAAAATGACATTTGATACCGACTATAAGGACCCGTCCTTGAACATTACATAATCTTGAATTAAGTTAATAATTTACATTGATGATATTTTTATGTTTAGATATTTAGAGAATTAGGTCATAACTTATAAATAATACTTGAATAAAACATGTAAACACTTCTACCCAGTATCCATTTTTTATAAAATAAAAACTCTTAAAAAATGAAACATTTTTCGTTTAATGTTTTAAACAACATGACTTTTCCATTATCCCATACTTGATCATATACCACTTTGATTCCTATAAAAAACATTTAAAAAACTTGGGATGAGCATAAAAATCTCAGTAAGGGATACATAAAGAAGAAACTATTAGTTTTCAAAACAACATGTAAACCATGAATACTTTATCATAATGTAATACTTCTCACCTTAAATAAGTAGCAAAAACACTTCACTAAATATAAGCTCATTGCTTAATTTTTTTGTAACCAAAATATTACGATGAATCACATAGAAAAAAAATGTATAGCATATAAATGTAACTTGGGACATAAACATACATAAATGGAATAACCATACAGTTGACTTCTATGCATATCACTAAATAGAATATCCATACGGCTGAGTTCCATTCCCAATGCATTAGAGGTTATAACAAAACCACCCATCCTTGGTTTATCATGGAACCCCCCATAATTTGGTTTATCACATAACCACCCATCATTTGTTTATCTCGTAACCACCCTTAAAATGTCCAAGTACCAATATATAATCATAACACATAAAATATTGTAAATATTAACATTTTACTAATAACATTTCATTTTCAATCACAAGAAATCATTTCAAGATATTGAAATAATCAATCCATTTCAAAAACCATTTTCAAAACCAAATAACCAAAAAGGCAATAATGGATTTCTTTTCCATTTAAAAACATAAAGGCTTATAGAGGAATCCAAATGTAAAATAATGAATACGGTGGCGAAGAAGTCATTTTCACCAATTTATTTAAAAAAACATTCAATTTTTAATTTAGTAGAATGCTTCGTAGATAAAATATTCCCTTTGAATAAAATTAAAAGTGAAAGGTTTTTATTATACTTTGTATCAAAACAAGCCTCAATGAAAGGAGATTGAGACAAAGTCCCTTAACACTTGATAAAATACATGAATAAAAATAATTAAATAATAACACTAAACAAAACCAATAATATCATGAGAGCAAGGATATTCATGATATAATATGTCAAATGGTAGTATATACACCTTATAGGATAATAAAGTTGTACAATATCAAGGTAAGCCTAAATGTATAGAGATTGACATGTAGTCCTTACAATGATTGTATCATTTTATTAAGGATAAATCAATGACATAATTACGTGTGAAAAATATAAATACACCTAATATAAATAGATATTAAGTTTAAAACAATCATAGGACATTCACATATATTGTTGAAAAAACAAAAACAATGATAGGGATATTTTACTCAATGAATGGATATTGAGCTAGGATTTCCCTTACAAAGTTCATATAAATGATGTAATAATTTATCAATAGGGTGATTATGTGTCGAAAACGTATATCCACATAAAAGGAAGTGAAAATTACAACATAAATAAACAAAAAATTATTCCACACATAATCCGGGCATAATATAATTAATGAAGTATTCGTAAAAACAAAAGAGTGGAAATTGAGTTTATAAATTCCCTTACGAACATTCAATACCCTAACAATGCCACATAAAAATTCAAAAAATGAGTTGATGAGAGAAAAAAGTGTCTCTCATCACTTGGACATAAAATATCTTGAAATAAGGATATTGAAGAACATATCCCAATATAATAAAATGGAAATTAAAATATATAACATAAATGAAGTCTTTGACTAAAAGAGGAGGGTGAGTGGTTCCCTTACCATGAGTCCAGATCATCACGTATGTTCCTTGTTCTTCTGGAATAATCAAATTAAGATAATTTATACTTGATTCAGAAACATTTTTAACTTTATTATTCATTTTATATCACTTATACCTTGATATAATAATAATATAATTATTCATGTTCATGTCGATCGTTTTGTCAATGTTCAATACTTGAGTCAAAAATGAACTTGTTATAATTAAAAATTGTCTATGTGGTCAAAATTAAATTATCTATAAAATGATATTCATGATTTATATATCACATATATCATATATATCCAATATATATGTATTTAGAATAGTCCATAACATTTGGATATAATAAATGAAATGCATCGTTCATGGAGACGGTAAGCCGTACGTATGTATGAACACTACTTTCATTTATTTGTCATATTTAAATGAATAAAAAAATGATAAATAGGTATATTATAATTCCAGTATAATATATATGTTCTATATAATACATAATTTCATTATTTCCATCCTTTATCCTTTCCATGTATAGCATGAATGGGTCATATCACTTTGAGGGGGCGGTAGTGAGCACTTCGTCAAATGAAATTATAGTATTTATACAAGATTAAAAGCATAAAGGTATGTTACAAATGATAATTACCTATAAAGAGAGATAAAATAAATATAATATATAAATACAGTTCCATAATAATGGCCACCCAGAGAGGTGGTAGGATAATATTGAACAATCATTGTTTCGTGAGGCAGTAGTTCGCCGTCCAGGGAAACACTATGTTCTATACTCATTAGACGGTGGTGTGTGTAAGTGTAGTTAGAATAATTCTAATAAAAACAACCTAGTATATTGATGGTACATGTTTGGTTATATAAACAAAGAATAATAAGATCATAGGGAGTGGAGAAGGAAAAATAATGGAAAGGAACTTGAGAGAAGATGTTACCTCAAATCGGGAAACTTCTTTTAATTTGAGCAAAATGGATTTCTTGAATTGTCTTCTTCATTGATGAAGTCTTCTAGGAGGAATAGAGAAATTTTAGGAGATTATTGGAGAAGATTTTTGACAGGAAAACAGGCTTGAGAGGTGTGAGTAAAGGGTTAGAGGTGGTGTCCTTTTATAAGAGGGAGGAGGGGCACTTTAGAAATGTCTTGGAATATTATTTTATTTTTAATTGATTTTTGAATTGTAATAACACCAAAGTGATATATTTAAATGATCAGATGAGGATGGGTCGAAATAATCTCATAAAATTGGTTTTATAAAAGTTTAGGTCATAAAATTAACCCTATCATTTAGCTTTAACCCTTAATCAAATAAATTTACTCTTACCATGTCTTATTTTATTTTCATAATATATGGTTACTATAGTTACTATATAATTTCAATATAACCTAATGTGGCTCATTAATGAAATTTACAACATTATTTAAGTTATTTGGCCGAATATTATATTTTTTGGACTATTGTATAGTTTAATAAAATAATATTTGTTTTAAAAACTCATTTATGTCAATTTTTATACTACTCATATCTTGAATTTTTAAAAATACATAAAAACTTGATTTAATTGAAAAAAACTTATTTCATTCAAAGATAAAAAGTCATAATCATCCATAAAATTCTTTTATTGCCTAAAAAGTTTCAAAATAAATTTATTTTAATATTTGTAATCTCATTTATTTAAAACATTCATTAATAATGTAATCACTATGTCATCATTATGTCATAAATAATTTTATTTATATGATGTATAAAAATTATAAATAAAATACCATGATTTATGAAATAATTTTATATTTATAATGACTATTTATAGTAAAAAATATAACTTAAATAACATCATATAATTTTTTTCTTTAAAATATACATGTTTAGGTTATATTTTCCTTAACATTAAATTAAAAGTAATTAAATGTCATTTTTCACACATGTGGCTCCATGGGGTCCTAAAATAGAACCAAATATTCCCACGGTCGGAAATATCTCATCAAATTGGGTTATGACATGTGTTAGGGTAATTTAATATTATTATAATATTGTTTTTTACCTTTATTTACCAGATTTACCCTTTAACCATGGTAAATAAAATATTTACAGAAGTTACTATTCATAATGTCTAAAAATAAAAGGTACCTATTTAAATAATTTTAACATCCTGATTCCAAATATGGAATCCATTTTTCCAAATTCAAAACATATAAGTTTTAGAAATTAATTTAAAATTAATTCAGGTTCTCAAAACTAAAATGCGTGATTTTAAGAAGTAAAAACTACCAAAAGATTGAGATGTGTTTATGTACAATTTCAAAGTGAAATTACATATAATGACCAAAATTGGATAAAATGATAAAAATAGAATCTTATTACACTTTAAAACTAAGTAAAAGGACAATATAATCATATAAATAAATTAGATGAAAATATAGTTTTGACTTAAAATGTAGTATTTTTCATTATTCATTAAAAATGATGTTTATCATAAAAATACCAAATACCCAAAGTAAATATTTATTTCTCTCTTCAATAGAATAAGTTTACTTTTTAAATTTGAACATATAAAAGTGATACAAAACTAGATTTAAAGAGGGTTTTCCATCAAAAGGGGGTATATCGACCTTTTAAAGAATATTAGAGCATTTCATGCTTAAATTCAAATTCAGTCTTATTTAAAGCCTCTAAAATTTATTGAATAAATGTAAAGATATTTAAAAACTATGTGTAATCATAATGTAGTTTGTTATGTTCTTTCCTATCAATACAACTATTATGTGTTAACTACCATTTAAAATAATAATAATATTATATTATTTTTTGGTATAACTCAAAGTTGTGTACAACATAAGATTTCAAAGAAAACTGTTGTTGCATTTTGAGTATGCTATCTAAAAAATTGTCCTCTTTAACATAAAATTAATATCTTATTCATAAATATTAATATATATAAAAATGTATTATTCTATAAATATGTGGTCCGTTACAATCTCCTTGGACATTTCTAGGTCAATGTCAATAATATAAAGGAATATCTCAAATCCAAAAAAAACATTCCTGATGTTGTTATGAAATCACACATCAATGGAATTATTTTTGAAACTATACAACCAAAATTTATTGAAAACCATCTTTGGGTCTGTGAGATATTCACAACATTATTTATGTGACACTACTAGATGGATGGCATAACATTCCATGTTCTTCCCATGATGAGATTAATAATGTGAGGAATTGGTTTTTGATAAGTGGTTGCATAATTTTTAAATCCAAAAGGCATCACTTATTAAAATGACACCCCTCAGGGTGCTCTGAAAGAGGTTTCCTCTTCAATGTCAAGGGCTACACTGGCTTGGTTCTACATTGAATACCCAATCATGAATGAGAGGTCTTGGAATATTTCATTCATATATATTAAAAAATATATAATCATAAAAAGGAAATCATCCTTTGGTACATGATAATTGAAGTCCTTATAGTTGAAACAAACTAAAATTTTACCTATATTATTTTTAATGTTGATGATTTCAGTGTACCATATGGGATATTAGACCTCTAGAAGGAAGATAGATTTAACAATATTTTCAACTATGGATGGTAACCTAAAAGCATTGGTAAAATATAATATCTTAGGTGACTACATGTAACCATGGTAATCCTTGGGTAGGCCCATTTAATGAGCATCAACATTAGGATATAATCTGAGTATCTTTGTATAGTTCTGGGAAAATAAATCTCAATGTTATTTCAATAATAAGATATATCAATTAGGTTCCTCATGATTTATGATGAAATTACTTATTGTAGGACTTATTTTTACATATGTTGAAAACTTTACTTCCCTGAGATCATCAATAGTTTTTTGGAATCATTCCTTAAATGATGGTGGATAATCTCTAAGATCTTTCACTAACTCTTCCTCTCTATCTATTTTAACATTATCATAAGTGAGATATGAGTGAAAATATTTGGTTTTGGAATATTTTATAAGTTCATTATTATAACCCATGAACATCTAGGAGATGTCTCTAAAATCTAAAATTATTATCATAGGGGTTTCATTATAATGGGTAATTAGAACAATATACCTCTCCTTTTAAATTTCATCAATGGTATAGGATATGCTGATATCATAAGACATAGGAAATAATATTTTTGAAATTAATAGTTTCTATTGATACTGAGGAGTCTCAAGATGGTATTAATGTCTTTTAGGACTCTATAAATGATAAGGCACATTTTTTCCATGAGTATTTCTTTGTTTATTTTCGTTGTATCATGAGAAAGGAGTTCAGGATTCCCAAATTTCATGTTTTTATCCTTTTTTTGATGGATGAGGTTTTTTAAACTGAAGAACCCAAATTATATGGTATGAACATTAGCCATATGGGTCATCTTATAGAGTGAATTTAAATAAATTGATCAAGGATCATACCAATATGAAGTAAATAGCTCGAATTGATATATGGGTAGCACATAATCATTATTGTTCACATTGAATGAATTCACAGGGACACCCCTATACCATTGGGGGTGGTGATCTAGATGGTACTCTCTATCATTGGTTACTTCCCCTTTCTTTTATAGAATCACAACTTCATATAGTATGATTTATAATAATGAAAGGTATTACTATCACCATAAACACCCCAACCAACCCATTAACATTGTACTTGAGGCACAATGGGTATAATAAGGAAAATTCCATATTAATATGAATCCAAAACATCCCTAGAATGGAATTTAATGAAATATCCTTATGAGACATGATAAATTTAGTATTGGATATTAGGTATCCAAATTTGGCTCTAATATTGATCATACCCAATGCATTTTTCTCACTCTTCTTATACAATTGGCATAACACATGAGATTCAATTATAGTTACAAAAAATTTCTTTCTAAAGAAATAGTAACAAACAAACAAATATTTATTCAGTTATGTGATTAAAGCATAAATTTTAAATTTTTATAAATTTAATTTGATGAAATTAATTTTATTTTTCAAATTCCAAAATTCAAAATTATCTTACGGTAATTTATTCATATTTTTTAGAAATAGATTATTTTTATGTGAATATTAAAATATTCTAATTTTACAAATACTATCACTTTTAATGATTTTATTATGATATATGAATAAAAAGAATTTTTTTAAACCTTTTTCAAAACCATATATATAAAAAAGAAATATTATAATTCAAATAAAAATATAATGTTGAAAATAGATATATATGATTATAATTTTTGAAATCTATGTAATGATTTCTTTTAAATATATTTTTTTAAGTTATTCTCTCTTAATAAAGTATTTACAAGGTTATTTTTTTGGTTTCCTTTTAAAATATAAATCTTCACCCATTTAAAATAATCCATTTTATTCTCTTTTATTCAAAATTATATATTATTTTTCAATAATATCATTTTTATTCTTAAAACAAACATTTTTATAAAAACATGATTCATTTAAATTTATAAAGATATGTTAATTGTTTTTGTGACAAATTTTTGAAATTCAATATTTTAAAATAGATTAAATGTTTTAAATCAAATAAGTAATATTATTTAATATGTTCAAGATAATTTTTTTTCATAATGAATATTGTAACATCCCAAACTTCCATGGTACATTTTCATTTGAATAATGAAATAGCTTGTGTTGTATGCAACTTCGAGATTCTAACAGATCGCGACTAATCAAACTAGTCGTTATGAATAGAAATCACCAATTTTTTAGATTTTATAAATTTTACCTTTCAAAATGGACTTCATTTTGGGGTTTGGAATATCGAATTTATCTTAGGGTGAATTTTGGGTATTTTTCTGAAAACATTCAGTTATTGATGAATAGTGAAAATACTAAATTTTAATTAAAAACAAATTTTTTATTCAAAATAATTTATATTGATAAATTATATTATTGAGTGGTTTTTAAGTATAATTATATTATATTTTTACTATTTAATCCAATTTTGGTCATTGGACGTAATTTTACATTTAAACAAGACATAAGCATGTGTCAATCTTTTGATAGTTATTATTTCTTAAAAAAGCGCTTTTTGTTTTGACAATGGGAATTCATTTTAATTTAATTTTTGCCACTTCTGTATTTGGAATTTAGAAAAATGGATTCCATATTTAGAATAAGGAGGTCCAAATTGTGTAAATAGGTAACTTTTATTTTTATACATTTTGAATATTTACTTCGGTAAATATTTTACTTAACATGGTTAAAGGGTAAATTCTGTAAATAAGGGTAAAAAGATAATATTATAATAACAATAAATTACCCTAACACATGTTCTAACCCTATTTGTTGATTCATTTCCAGCCATGGGCATCCTTGGGTCGATTTTGGGTTCCCATGGAGCCACTTGTAAGTGATAATGGCACTTTATATTAATTAAGTTAAAGTAAATACAAAAATGACATAAGCATATATATTTTAGTAAAATAAATTTTACATAGTGTAATATATGTTATCTCTTCGACTATAAATATTCATTAGAAAGATAAAATAATTTCATATATAATCGTATTTTATTTATAGTTTTTTTAAATTAAATAATTTAATTTATTTATGACATAATGATGATGCATTAATTACCTTATTAATGAAATATTAAAATAATTGATATTATAAATACCGAAATAAATGTAATTTGAGACTTTTTATGAATTAAAATAATTTTATAGGTTAATGTGATATGTTAGGGTTGATTAAATGAATTGATTTCGAAGTAATAATGTTGTTATGAATTTTACAAAAATAGAATACCAAATAGTGTCAAATTTGACATAAAAGTGTTTTTAAAACAAATATTATATTATTAATTGATATAATATTCCTAAAAATATAAGGTTCAGAAAATGGACTTAGATAAGATTATATATGTTAATAATTAACCATTTTAGGCTCTCTTGGAAGTTTATAGTATGTTCATTAACCATATAATATAAAAATACAAAGAGACATGTTAATGTCAAACTAATTAACTAAGTATTAAATCTAAAAGATAAGGTTAATATAGTGACCCAAACCTGTATAAAACCTATTTTTTGAGTGTATTTCGATCAATAACCACATTATTCTCAAAATAAATTATTTTTGAGCCACTAGAAATAGAAAATTATTTTATTATAAAATAAAATTTCAATCTTTTCCTAATATTCCCCTAACCACTCTTATAAAAGGGCACTTCCCCTTCTCTTAAATATACACCGTCAAAGCCACTTGGCTCAACCAAAACCTTCCCAAATATCCTTAAAACATTCCTCCCCTCATCCAATAGGCCTTAATTTCGTCATAAATCCAACCTAAGGATCCCTTTTGATCAAATCAAAAGGAAGAACCCGAAGAAGAGATAAATATTTCATCACCTCTTTCCAGTTCTTTTCTTCTTCCACTTCCTCTTTATTTGTTGTTTCCATTCTAAAATAATAACTCCAGTATATTATATATACTGTGATGTTATTATAAAAATGGTACAACCATATTCATTATTTTATCCATCCTAGGAATTACATGTCACCATACGTGCGTACGTACGGCTTAACGTCTCCACGTCGTGGTGTAGTTTGTTATTCAAACACTTCATCATTTGGATGGGTAAAATAATTAGTATAAATAATGTAAATAATAAATATAACATGAGAATTATTATGTATATATTATATACCATCCAATTAAATATGATTTTAATTTCAAAAGATTGACATTGTCGCTCGTGTGTACGTACGGATTACCGTCTCCACGAACGCGGTGAGATTCATTCCCCATCATATCCATTCAAGAATAATTTTCATTTGATGAGTAAAAATAATATTTAAAGACTAAATATCATTCTTAATATGAAAAATATACATCATATCCAAAAAACCATTACTTATGTAACAAATAATATAAAGGAAAACGAATCAGTTAACACCCGAAACGATGATAATACTAAAATATTATTAACAAAGCAATATTAGAAGACCATATATGATAGAATATTTATGAATATGGTTCTTTTATAATTTAATAACAATGATTTAACTATTATACTGGAGGTTAAAATACCCTTGACCAAGGAAATGTACAAGGTAAGGTTTAATTTTACAATCTCTTTATTATCTGAGTTTGTTTTTACGTATGTATCTATTGGGACCTCTTTATCATCCACATCCATGTTTCTTAAAAATGTATTCCAAAACATTTTTAGTATTTACTAAACTATGGTTTAAAGTCATTTATACCCTTGTTTGACTTTTTATAAAATGTTTTGAAAGGAATATTTCTGTCCTTTTCCAAACAAGGTACCTTATAACCTTTTCGACAAAATCAAGATAAGAATTTTTTTTAACTTATACAGCGAGGGCGGCTATTTTTTTCCATTATAAAACCTTTGAAGCTTCCCTTAAAATCTTATAAGAATATTTCCAAAATAAATTTTTTCTCTTAAATGTTTTCAAAATAGAAAGAGGCATTTATTTAAAATAGTTTCATTTCATCTATGTCGATATCCTTTGATAGATTTTCAACTTGTTTGAAGTTGAATTATTATGATACAAATATTCCATATTTTATTGAAAGTTTTTTGATATGTTTGACTATGGATGTGTTATTTTTACACCATTCATGGTTTATGGAATAAGTATTGACTTTTTTTATGCTATAATTAATATAAATATGTTATATCCCTAAAAAATAATTAATATAGTATTATAAATATACTGATATGTTATTATGAGTATGAGAAAACCATTTTCCACCGCATTTCTTTAAAAAGTGAAATTTAATTATTGCTTGTGCGTACCTGTGGAGTACTGGTTCCATGTAGCGATACAATTCATTTTCTATCACTACCTCACATTGATGGATATAATTACAATTTAAATAAATATATATGATATATACGATATATATGATATATATGATATATTTATTATTATTTAACAATAAAACACTATTTTTCTTTCTTTCCTTCTTTTTGTTATAAAATGAAAACAATATTCATCTATACGTATGGACTACCATCTCCATAAGTGGTGTAATTAATTTTTCTATATCTCAGTTTTATTGATGGCTATAAATATGTATATAATTAATATATATGATAATTTTATGATTATTAACATGTTTTAAGTGACTTAACTATGATCAATAAATAAGGACCATAATTGCTTAATCGAAACATACATGAAAAACAAACTAGTTAACTCTAAAAATGATGATGAAAATGAAAGATTATTAATGAATGAGTTATAGGATGATATAAATAAAATAATTATGTTATTATAAGTATGAATATGATAATTATATATAATTATAATAGATTAATTATTATTATACTAGAGGTTAATATCACTTATGAAACAAGTCGTACATGACGTAAGGGTTTATTTTTCAATCTCTTTTTTTATTCTGGATTATTTATGTTTAAATTTCCATTAAGAAAAATTATAATATAGTTATCTTTTATAATCCATGTAATTAATTATTCTTCAGTTATCTGTGTATTTAACATGTTTTACTTTCCTTTTTTCTCTCTCTATGTACACAAAATATTGAAATATTTTTTTAAGGAAAACATAATTTGTTTTTCTATTCAATCATGAATCTTCTTCTTCCATTTCCATATTATCTGTCAAATTTTATATTTAATTTTCTCACTATTATAAAATCATTTATTAAAATCATTTTTACATATGTTTTAGTTTTTATTAAAATGTTTAAAATGAATTTTTTTGTCTTCTTTTAAAGAGGTACTTTTTACCAAATGTGTGATCGGAATCATCATTTTAATGTTTACCGAATTAAAAAAAAATACTATCACCATGCCCATTAATTTCCTTTAATAATCCACTAAAATTTATCATAGTGATATTAAAATTAAAAAAATTTCCAAATATTCTATAAATTATTCAATTTAAATAAGTTTTTTCAAAATAAAAATGATATTTTCCGCAATAAATATTCTTGTGATATTTTAAAAGTATGTTCATCTATATCGACTTCATAGATGATTATTATATTTTACTGAGGAAATTTTCTATTGGTATCATACAAAAACTTACCTAGAATTCATTATGATCATGTTTCTATTTAGATTTACTAGGGAAAATATTAGCATTGTATATCCTAGTTTCCGAACAAAAATTTCTATATTGATTATTTATTGAATTATTATTTATTTATTTTATATGATGAATTAATCATACTTAGTAAGTGATAGAAAGGTAATTCAATAACCACTATATCTTTTTGTATGTATCATGATAAAAATTAGTTTTGGTATTGTGTTTACTCCATAACCATTTATGTTAGATATCTTTACAAGATGACTTTAATGTAAGATTATGATGTCATAAATTTTGTATTCTATCAATATAAAACTAGTTAATGTTATCCATGATATTATATAAGTTCTTATTTCATCAATGGATATAATCCCCTTTTATGATATTTTTTATTAGGAATATTTGATTATTTTTTATCTCTATTATACTATTCATGGTATATTTATTCCATGATAGCTTCTATCATATTCATTTAATTAATTAGATTCTAAGGTAAGCATTTATTATGTTCTCTTTTCCCCAAGAAACCAATAAGGGGTCTATGAATTATTTATAGGATATAATAAAGTAAATAATAATGTTCTCACTAGATTTTTATGTTCAATTTCATTTTTTCAAATGTATTGGGAGAATAATGTATGTATCTAGTCTCCTAAGACTATTAAACTATTTAATAATTTGGGATGTAATCTCTTTAATCCTATACCAATGTATTATAATAACCATCATCTCTAATTTTATTGATTCAGGATGTTATATTTTGGTATTAAGTTATGTTTAGTATAAAAATTGGGAATATATTTAGGAAAATGTAGATTAGATAACATGACCTTAAGACGAACACTAGAGAAATGTCTATATAAAAGATGATATCATCATGTTTTTATGAGGTATATAATGTGTGTATTTCGAGAAAATATATCCATGTATGGACACTGGCATGTCAATGCAGTTGTGGAATAAACGTGACTTGGTTAAAAAAATAAAAGGGGAAGGTTATTTATTAACTCAATCATCACTAGTGCATGATGTGTGGGACTAATACTACCAATCTAGCTAGAAAAGCTTAATGGATATGCATTGGTAGATTCACACACTCTTTACCAACCGTTATAAAATATTTTAAAATATGTATATAATTTGAATATTTTATCAAAGAAACTAAGAGTATGATTCTAAGATTATCTATACATAATTTTTCAATTTATGTTAAGTGTTACATTGGATTTATAATTATATACATTTATTTAACATTCATAATTTTTTGAGTTAATTTGGTCTACACCATTTTTTAGAAATGGTGGGTAGTTGAAGGAATGGAAACCATATCAATATAATTAATTTATATAGAGATTTTATTATGGGATAAGAAAATAAAGTTAGAGCTAGAGGTGGAGATGGAGCTAAACTAATTATTACTCTATTGGGGGAGATGAATCTGGTTATGGAAGATAACATGATCTTATGTAGTAACATACTAATACCCAACATGGTGAAATAATTGTGTACCTCTTCATGTGATAACAACCTCCATCATAAAATGGGACTATAAACCCATTAGTAGATGTGGGAATGGATAATGTCCCTGAGGAAGATATATATAACATTAGAATATAGTGAAAGAGGGAAATTTGTTATGGAATTTTATCATCTTAATTGAGACACTGGTAAATAGTGGTCATGGATCAATAATATTAAGGCTTCATGGGAAATAAATTGTATAGAGTTAATGAATTTCAAGGAGATATTATTTGAAAAATGTTTTCCTCACTAGGAAAGAGTTTATCTATAGATGAAATTCCTAAATCTAATATAAAATTAAGGATAAAATATTGTTTAATATGAATTTAACATTACACGGATATAAATTCCTGATGTTGATAATGTATGTAATCCATAATAAAGATTAATCTCTATATTGATGGGATAGAATTTAGTAATTCAAGGGAATTTTACTATCATGTATTTTTTCTATATTAGGAAATAATATTATGATCTATTGAGATATATAAAGAATTATCTAAGCCTTGTCTTTTATAATGAAAAAAAGGGTATATTAGCATTCTGAAAAAAATTACAATAAAATGGAAGAAATTAAAGGTGGAATATTCAACTTGTTGTAAATTTGGAAAGAAACACTATGGGGAATGTTTGATGGGAATTGGAGGCTACCTTATATGGGGGAGAAAGGTTATAAATTTCATGATTTTAGAGTAAAATAAAGAACAAAATGTTCAATTATTCAACTATAAGGAGATAAAGAACTATTTGAATAAATTATTAAGGTATCAATAAAATTTACATCATAAAAGTTCAGTGGAGTATTTAACTAATGTTTTATTTGATTCTAGGAATTCTCACTACTTTATATCTTCCAATTTATCAATGAAAAATTAATATTTCCCTTGAACCTTAAGAATGTAGTAAACAATAAAGACTACAAGTGGAAATATCTTTGCAACTAGGATATGCCAGTCAGAACAATTTATGAGACATATAAATACCCTCTTTGTAATCTTGATTGTTATACCTATATTTAACTTTGGTAAAATCCTTATTATAGATTGTAATTAAAATTATAATTCTAAAATTAATTTCTGACAAAAGGAGATTAAGAATTGAGATGGAGATCTTGAATCCCTTGTCCTTATAAAAGACTATACATCATTTGAACCATGTCCAAATCCTCCTCCTATAGGTCTCCTTAATTAAATTAGTAGAGATGAAGAGTTGAATAATCCTCTAAATGAGAATTTTATCCTTAGAATATAGTATGTAACTATTTTGTAATAATATATTGATGTGTTTCCTGAATAACTACTTATATATCCATCTCATCATGATGTTTTTTTCATTGATATCATCCATGGGGAGAAACCACTATCTAATACTCCATATAAATTTATCCCTGAATGTTTTTATCCTTTTATATTTCATGTCCTCTTTTTTCCCAAGCCATGAATGTGGGTGGCCTAGGGAGTAGATACATAAAATTTACTCAGGCGTCCATTCATGATTTTTTGGATTGATAATCATTATTTATTTTTCAATTTGTAGTTTAAGGTCCTGTATTTTTTTACCATTGATTGTTATAGTTTTAATTTTATATATATTTTACCAATAAGTGATGATTTTAAGGTTTTATTTCTTTGATAAATAGGTGTTGAGTTAAATTTCAAATATCATTGACCAAAAAAATTGAATCAACCTTGAAAACACATGCCAGTCAAGACCAAACATGAATTAAGGGATCACTCTCCACACATTCCTTCTTTGGGATATAGTGTATAATGTTTAAGGATCTAATTCTTATAACATTGAGGGATAATGTTTTTTAAAATATCTTTAAAAATAAGGTGTTTAGTTTAAGTTCATAAATCTTTGATGAAAATGCATTAAGATGGAGAATCATGTAGTGAGAGAAATTTGACTAGATGTGAATATATTCTTAATAATTATAGAATGGTTTATCTAAATGAGAAGTTCCTATATATAGTTTAAGGTATTGATTCATGGACCATTATATGAAGGTGAATTATAAAATAACAACCCAAATGGGGCCCAAAGTCTGAGAGAACCCCAACACCAACTGAAGAGTGATTTATGAACCTTTAAATCTCAACTCAAGGTTTTATTATTATAAGTGATGATATAGGATAGGTACACAAGGGATGACCATTGAGAAAATTCAAATGATGGGTTTGTTTCTGATGATGCTAGAGTTTATTCTGACTGGAAAACCTTATGAATATGATAAAAAATTTCTATGGTTGGCATGTTATATTTTGGGAATATATGCAGAACCATATCAGGTGAATGTGTGCATAGTCAAATAGTGGTTTCCTATAGAATCGAGTACCCTCATTATAGATATCCATGGATTGTTAAGAGGATTTTAATAAAATGGAGAAGATAAATATGGTTCATGGAAATTGGATGTTCAGATATGGTGATGCAGGAATTCTAGACCTAATTTTACAATTTTTTGGATATTATGATCCATTGGAATGGAGTGGAAATTGGTGATTGTCTATGGATGAGTCTAGAATATATGGTTGATATGTCACGATAATTCTTGAAACAATAATAATCAAGAGACATATGTTTCTTAAGAAATATCCAACAATATGAGACTATACTTCATGTCAGGTTTCTTTTAGAATTTCATTGAATTGGAATCATTAAAATTTTTGTTCCCATTCTAAGGGAAGAAAATTCAGTTCATACTTTGAGCCTAATTGAAGGTTTCCTGAAGAAAAGTATTTTTAAAAAATGATTCGGAGTATCATCATGGTATAGGGATCCTTTTTTCATTAAATATCAAATATATCTAGAATTTATGCATGATAGTTTTGTCGTATGGTATATATTTACCTTGGTTGTTAATGGTTATACTTGATTGACCATATCTCATGTAATTTAATGTCACGCGATGAGGACTCAGATGTTATGAAATTTAACGTCCTAAGATAAGTACATATGTGTAATTTATTTTAAGGTCATATGGAGAGGACATATACCATGTATTTTAATTTCATATAAAAGGGCCATACATATTAGTAACTTCAGAAAGCTCTAACTTTTGTGTAAAATAAAGCAGCCTCAGCTCAGTTCAGTATCTGTAATTGGTTTAAACAAGGAAGATACATTTGATAATGGGGAGATTTTTTCTTAGAAATGTTTTTTGGAAAACAGAAATATGATTTAAGCATTAAATTTTTATGGTTTATGAAAAAACGACAAAAAAATTACCCAAATATCAAATGAGGAGTGAAACCTTAAAGAAAATATTTGAGAAAGTAGTGTTTTGATTGTAAAATTTTTCTTGGTCTAAGAAAGATTTTCCAATAATCCTTATGTATCCTATAAGAATAGAAATTAATCCACATATTTTATTTATGAATCCTTTGGATTGATATATCTAATGTGTAAAGGAAATGGATTAGATTAAATTTCTCTTGCATCTAGTGATTGCAATAAATCTAATATAAATGAAGACAGGTTAGATTAAAAATAATTATATCAATTATTTGGGAGACTTTCACAATGATATCTCATCTACGCATAATAATATATCTTTTCATAATATAAATAAATCCACATGTAGTTCTAAAATGGGGAAACCTTTCATATAGGCTCTAGGATAAGTAATTTTATGGTAAATGCTCTTATATTGATCTATATCATACATATAAGATTGGAATTTTAGTTTATAAAATTTCATGGGTAGGCCTGGGATCAGTGATCCAAAAGTAACTACATATCCAATAATAATTTAAATCAAACTAAAAATAGTTCATATGAAAATTATGTCTCTAGATATATAGTCTCTTATAGAATGACCTTACATGAATAAGGAGATCACATTTTATGAGGGGGATTTGGAGGATTATAAAATATTATAT
Source organism: Viscum album (assembly GCA_963277665.1). Lineage (NCBI taxonomy): Eukaryota > Viridiplantae > Streptophyta > Magnoliopsida > Santalales > Viscaceae > Viscum > Viscum album. The sequence goes on along the minus strand of OY728150.1, from coordinate 617,346,351 downwards.
TATGTATAAGAAAAATAATTTTGATGACACTATGAATCCCATAAGGATTGGAATCAATCCATATCATGTTCTTGAAAGGAATAACCTTTATCTGAATGTAGATCATTTCACCAAGAGCTATTATATAAATTAGGCTCTGGTCTAAGTGAAAAGGATCTCACCAACAAAACACCTCAAGTTAATTGAGAATCCATGTATGGTGGATATTATGTCATGTATTTTAACATTTTATGGATATGATTATGTTTGTTATCTTTGAATATATCATATATTAATCATCAAAATTTGAGTGATTGAATAGGAATTTTAAGCTCATTTGAGTCATGCTTGGTTTGAGTAATAAGAGATAATTATAAAATCATATGAATCACATGAGACTGCATGACATGGAACATATGGGGGAATTTTAATCTTGATGTAAGAAATAATTTCACACAAATTTGGTTCCCGTTTAGGGAGAAGAATTTGAGAGTGATGAAAAATTCATGGTTGGGCATAGGATAAGAGATGCAAGCATCACTACATATCCTTTAGGTATATAAATCATTCCATATATCATTTTAATGATATGAGGGAATTTTTACCTCAGAGTCAGATTTTATAAATTATATTCCATGAATTAAATAATCATAAATGGATCTATCCCTTATGTATATTAGTAAATATATATAAGTGAGACTATTATATGATGTTAAAGTTCTTGAGATATTCAACCACATGTCCTGCAGTTTATCATCTCAAAATAATGATGAATGGGTGAACTCTTCCCTTGATTTTTGTAGGATTATGGGTACCAAACATAAAATAAATATTCCACATTGATATGGATCTCATATAATTGTAAGGGGAATTTTATTTAGTTCTGGTCAATGAAAGGGATAAATCTTGCACCTAAAATTTTAACATAGGTCAAGCATAGGGAATAGGGCTATGAAAATGGGCACCCCATAGCTGTTTAAATTCCTTTAGGGTGGACTGAGTGTCATGTATCTTAATTTCATGCAATAAAGTGTAATTCCCCGACCCTAGTTACCCAGAGTCGGTTCAATATTACATAACATTAGCATGATCACAAAAGATCAATTCTCGAAAGACCGATTAGTTTAGTAGTCTTGGAAATACTAGATATATTCATAAGTCTTACATTACATCATAAAGTAAAAAAAACTACAAAAAAATCTTGTCTTCATATCCCCTCATATTATCCCTATAGGTCATTCATAAATTACTTCTTCACATCCTGGGAAAAAAAACATTGAAAGGGGTGAGCTCAGATGCTTAGTAAGGATAACAATATAGCAGAAACTTTCATAGATAAGCATAAACATTTAAGGCAATGTATATCTAAAACAAAAGCCTTTTAAACTTGAATTTAAGTATAATATGGCATATATAAAATGAAATAATTCCATTTAATTATTCACATGGATATTCTACTAGTCGAATAACCACATGCAATATCAATAACCACTTTCATAATGATGGAATGCACAATTCCAAACTATCATAACCACATAGTCAAGGCCTTGTGCCAAGACTAAAAATAAGATTCTGTCAAGGCCTTGTGCCAAGACACTAGTTTGTCTCATTAGACCACCCTATGCATCGAGGAGCTATAGCGGGCTCCAACCGTCACTTATTATGTCCAATGCATTCCTCATATAAAAAATTTCAAACATAACATAAACATTCATATTGAAACTAGCATAAAAAATGTCAATACATTATCCACAAACCATGAATGGTAAAAAAATAACACATCCACAGTCAAACATAACTCATTAAATACAATATGGAAGACTGTATTGTTACAGATTAACCTCAATCGAGACTAATGAAGGATATTTACATGGGTGAAAATAATCATAAAAACTATTTGAGAGAAATATCACTTTTTTCTTGAAATCATTTAAGAGTCACACTATTTGTCAAGAAGCCATTTAAAAATAGATTTTTGAATCAAAGTGTCCCATACCACTTTGAAACTCTTAAAAGGAATTTTAATTTTAAAACTTTAATGTCCATATGAATAAATCCTTAAAACCATTTTTAAAACATGGGCATTGATGAGAATGATTTAGAATAATAAATCTTTAAAAAATTTTAAAATTATATTTTAGTTAGTGTTCCTAACCAAAAGATATACACTTGAATAAAAATAATTGAGGTAATAAAAACTTTTTAATATCATGAGAATAAAGGGATTCATGATATACTATTTCAAAGTTCATTATATACACCATATAAATGTGATTTGGTGTATAACAACAAAGGAGTCTCAATGGAATGTAAATTGGGATGAAATCTCTCATAAAGACTATATCCTTAGGTTAAGGATAAATCAAAGACATAATTATGTGTTACAAATATAAATAAACTCAATATTATTTTATATTCAGTGTAAAATAATCAAAGTACATTCACATATATTCTTGTAAAAACAACACCAATGAATTATATATTTAACTCAATAAATGGAGATTGTGTTAAAATTACTCTTCTAAAGTTCATATCGATGAATTGAGAATTTATAAATGGAGTGATTATGTTTATCAAAATTATATCCACAGAAAGGGGAGTGGAAATTATGACATAAGAAAATGAATAGTGATTCAACACATAATCTTGGTGTAAAATAATCAATGAAGTACGCGTAAAGCCGAATGAATGGAAATTGAAATTCCAAATTCTGTTATCGATATGGTTACTTACGAAACATACACCCATTAAAGAAGGATAATACAATTATGATGTAAATATCCATAAATTAAATTATATTACACAATGAATACAATCATGGCCAGTACACAGACCACATGCAATAAATCAGTGGTGAATAATGGAAATCTCTCAAAATTAAAAGTGAGATAAGAAACCCCTTACTTTGTACTTTTTCCTTGGATGAGGGTAGGATATCCTCCTGTATAATGGTGAAATAATTTTTATTTAATTATAAAAGGATCATATACATTAATATGATATCATATATTATCTTTTAATATTGTTTTGTTAATAATATCATAGTATTATCGTCGTTTCGGGTGTTAACTTACTCATTTTCTTTTATAGTTTTTGTTACATAGGTCGTATTTGTTATTGGTAGGTTGTATATTATTCATATACAAAATGATATCAAGTCCTTAAACATTATTTTTGATCATCAAATGAGAATTATACTTTAATGGATACGATGGGGAATGAATCTCAGCGCGTTTGTGGAGACATAGTACGTACGTACGCACGAGCGACAATATCAATCTTCTGATATTAAAATAATATATAATCAGATGGTATATCATATATACAGAATCATTATAATGTTATATTTATTATTTACATGAATTACACATCATTATTATACTCATCCAAATAATAATGTATAGAATAACAATTATACAACGACGTGGAGACGGTAGGCCGTACGTACGCACGTATGGTAACATGTCATTCAAATGATGGATAGAATACTGAATATTGTTGTAACATATTTATAATAACATCACAGTATATAAAATATGATGGAGATATTATTTTATAATGGAACAACCGAGAAAGAAGAAGTTGAAGAAGAAAGGAACTTGAAAAAGGGTGGTGAAAACATTACCTCTTCTTCGGGTTCTTCCTTTTGATTTTATCAAAAGGGATCCTTAGGTTGGTTTTCGGACTAAATTAAGGCCTCTAGGTTTAAGGTAGGATAGTTGAGATGGTATTTTGTCAGATTTTGACCGAACCAAAAGGCTTTGATGTTATGAAGAATTGGTTAGAAGTGGTGTCCTTTTATAAGGGCGAGAAGGGTCTCTTTAGGGAAAACTTAAAGTATTAATTTATAATAAATTCATATTCAGTTTCTAATGGCTTCAAAGTGGCTTATTAAAATTATAAGTAGATTATGGGTATAAATCCTTTCATCCAATAGTTTTTAAACTAGTTTGGGTCACTATAATAACCTTATCATTTATATTTAACTCTTTGTTAATTAGTTTGACAATTACCATGTCTCTTTGTATTTTTATATTATATAGTTAATAAACTTACAATATACTTCCAAGATACCCCCAAGTGGTCCATTAATGATACACCTATAATTAAATAAGTCTTTTGGCCGAACCTTAGATTTTTAGGAATATAATATGAATTAATAATATAATATTTTTTAAAAAAACTCATTTATGTCAATTTTGAGCACTATTTAATAATTGATTTTTGTTAAAGTCATAAAAACATTATTAGTTCTAATAAAATTCATTTATGTAATACTAATATGTAATATTAACCAATAAAATTTGTGAATGTCATCAAAACTATCAAATTATATTTATTTTAACATTTATTATACTAATTATTTGATTCTTTCATTAATAAGGAAAATACTGCATCATTATTTTGTCATCAATAAATTTAATTATTAAATGTCTAAAAATAATAAATAAAATACTATTATGTAGAAAATATTTTTATCTTTCTAATGAATATTTATAGTTGAATATATAACATATATAACCCTATGTAAAAATTCTTTTTCTAAAAGATATATGCTTATGTCATTTTTGTATTTACTTTAACTTAATTAATATAAAGTGTCCATATCACTTAAAAGTGGCTCCATGGGGTCCCAAAATCGACCCAAATATGCCCATGGTCGGACATGTATCAACAAATATGGTTAGGAAATGTTTCAGGGTAAATTAAATTTATTATAATATTATTTATTTACCCTTATTTACCGGATTTACCCTTTAACCATGGTAAATAAAATATTTACCGAAGTAATTATTCAAAATGTATGAAAATAAGAGTTACCTATTTACAAAATTTATACCTACTGATTATAAATATGGAATCCATTATTCTAAATTCAAAACATAGAAGTGGCAGAAATTAATTTAAAATTAATTCCCGTTGTCAAAACAAAAAGTGTGTTTTTAAGAAATAATAACTATCAAAAGATTCACATTTGTTTATGTTCGGATTAAATGTGAAATTACATCCAATGACCAAAATTTTATTAAATGGTAACAATATATTCTAAGTATAATTTAAAACCACTCAAATTCATAATTTAAAACTATTAATTATTTCTATTAAAAAAAGTTGTTTTTAATTAAAATTTAGTAATTTTCACTATTCATAAAAATATGAAAGTTATCCGAAAGGTACCAAAATTTCACCCTAAGATAATTTCGATAATATGAATCTAAAAATGAAGTCCGTTTTGAAAGATAAAATTTATAAAATTTCAAAAAGTGGGTATTACTATTCATAACGGCAAGTTTGATTGGTTGTGGTGTGTTAGAACTCAAAGTTGCATACAACACACGCTACTGTATTATTCAAAAGAGAAGCATGCCGTGGAAGCTTGGGGTGTTACATTCTCCCCCCCTTAAATAAATTGCGTATTTGAAATTTTTAAAATTGGGCTAGGGAATATAATGGAAAGTCCCACATCAGAAAAAGTGTCAATAAAACTATCACTTTAAAAGAAAGAAAGAGAAGTACAAAGGTCACCCGAGATAACCTATATTAGGATTCCATGTAGAACAGAATGGATATGGATGATTAACTAATTGTCATGTTCTGATAGAGAGGGATATAAAACATGATCAGGATAAATTTGAGAACAAGAAAACCACGAACTTGTGATGGGACAAACGGTCATTAGTTTCCCAATAGAAAAAGTAAACAGACAACATTTTTTTTGTTTTAAGTTACATTACATAAAGATGAGGAATTCATTTCTGAGATTGACTAAGAACATAAAGAGATATAGTTACTTTTTAACTAAATTTTCATTCTTTAATATATTTCTAATACTAACTAATTTTTTTAACGATGAGTATTCAAGAAGACTTGGTCACACTGGAAGAGCTAGAATAAACCTATATAGAATCACATGATCCATGAAGGATAAACTATATATTTACCTTGTCTTTAGAGATTAATCAAAACCAAAATGATTAGTACAAGATCTGATGATTCCCCCAAAAGGATATTCCTTTAGAGAAAGAAACACTAATATTAATTTCAAAAATTAAACCAACAATACCCCAAAGTTAAATAAATGCCATTCAATAAAAAAATTTCCTTAAAATCCTTCAATATAATCCAAACTAATATTGAAACCCAAAACTTAGAAGAATTTGTTTATGTAGTCTTCCATGTTAAATTGTATCTCTAAATGACATCAATTACTCTTAATGTCACATACTTAAAAGTAATTAACCTAATCACATATTCTCTATTATAGGTTAATCATTTCCATAAATAACCCAAATCACGATAAATACACAATAAAAACATAGATAAAAATCCACCATTACTCCTAAAAAGAAACCCCATAGTATTCTATTTTTTTGGGGCATATAGTGTTCCAAACAAAGCAAACATCTTCCAAAATAACATTTATCACTTAATCACCAAATCATTTTCCTATACTAAGGGTATTCATTTGATTAGACATAAGAATCCAAATCAACTTATTATTGATCAATAAAATCATTTAACTAAAAATAATTAGTCATACTAACCAGGGACTTCACGTAGTCCAGTGGTAGGCGATAAATCACAATCGCACTTTGGTTGTGGGTTCGATTCCCACAGCTTTGTCTGATGCGACAGGTTGTCACACGTTCTGCGTGTTGTCCTTTTTCAAAAACTATATTTTATAACATTACCAAAATGAGATAAATTCCTCAAAATAACCATAACATAATTTTAACCAGAAATGTTATCTCATACCTTGCATTTTCATCCCAAAATATAATAACTTGTAATTGCCTCAAACCCAATGATCATATAAAACCAAATGGTTATTTATAACTTTATGCACAAGGAAAAAGATAATACCTCCTCAAATATCATTCTCACATGAAAAACTACGGGGTTACAAATACAAGAGAAAATTATTCCAAAGTAATCCCATCAACAAGGAGCACTAATACTTTTAAACATTTCTCAAACCATTTATTTCCACAAATCTTCTTCTTTCACCAAGAAAATATCCTATAGAATAGGGAATTCACTCAAGTAATGGCTAGGTCCCCTACATTTATAGAAAATGACTATAAATGGATTCATGGGACCATTTTTATTTTCTTCCATAGTACTCTTCATTTTTCCTTGGAAATTCTTCACTTTATGTCTTTCTTTCCCACACGTAAAGCATTTCTTTGTTCCATTGAGACACTTTCTCAGGTGTCTCCTTCCACATTTCCTGCATGATGGAAATTTAGGATTCTTTTCTCCATGGTCTCCACTGTTGGAGCTCTTATCATTCATCACCTTTCTCTACTTTGTTGAGTCTGGGAGTTGGTTAATATATAGGTTGTTGATCATATTTTTGGAAAACTGATTTGGAATTAACACGATATCTTTTACGCCTATCAACATTCCATTTTGTTGCTCATTTCCACCACCATTCCCACCTTGTACATCATTCTCAAAGTTACTATGACTTCCTTGGACTCTATCCATTGACTAAAACCAGAAAGAATTGTGTGAGAAACAGTAGTCATAAAATCATGTAGAGAATATCATGACACCATATTCTCAATTTGAAACACCTTAGGACTAACAAATGTCATTTATTCTCATCTTATATTAAAATATTTCAAATTGGTTTGTAAATAAAATGTAAATTATCTTAAGCATATCCCCTGGGAGTTTCGTAACCAAGAGTGCAGCAAGGCCCGTTGTCGTGCACTAGTTCCCATTCGATTCTAGCTCAAAGCGGTGTTTTCAGGTTTTACCCCTAGGTATATCTGTTCTAGAGCCACCTCTACTTGCTCGTATCCACAGACAGGGATGTATTTTTTGGAAAACTCACAAAATTTATACAATGCCGAAATTCTAGGAAGTTCTTCTATACTAATCCTCAAAGTCTATCTTAGGGCTATGTGCTCTAATCAGAGTTTATGTAAATGTAGTTTCCAAGGTTTGTACTAAACTTCCTCTAATACCAACTGTAACACCCCGACCCCCGTTACCCAGAGTCAGTGCATTATTACATAACATTGGCATGATCACAAATGATCAAGTCTCGAAAGACCTATTAGTTTAATAGTCTTGGAAATACTAGATATATTCATAAGTCTTACAATACATTATAAAGTAAAAAAACTACAAAAACATATTGTCTTCATATCCAATCATACTATCCCTGCCGGTCATTTATAAATTACTTCTTTCACATCCTGGGAAAAATAAAACAATTAAAGGGGTGAGCTCAGATGCTCGGTAAGGATAACTATAACGTCCTAGTTCCGGGTGCCACTCAACGGGTGCCCCGAACCCGGTTCACCACATGACCTCAAGCACATTTCCCCAAACGCCAGAGGCTGTCGACTAGTAGCGATGGTCTAGGTCTGATAGTGGATCAACTATGCCCTCATTTTCCAAAGTGTAGCGCAGCGGAATAAAATAAAAGGCATACAACAATAGCAGAAGCAATAAACAATACACATTTAATTTAACAACTGCTGTAATAGGGAACTAACCAGTTATATAGATATTATGCAACATGTCACAAGTTCTATGAAAATAGCCAGAACATGTTACATAGCAGTACGATACAATGCAGAGTACAACAAAGCAAAACAAAACAGCTGGTAGCATCGCGAGCCTAAGCCCGGTCCCATGCTCCCCTCCTCCTCGACAGCAATCAAGTACCTGTATAAGGACCCTTCCCCTTATCTACACATGCAGAAACATAATCTGTTTGGGCCGAAAAGCATGACCCAAACAGGGTGTGAGAAATAAATCTCAGTAGGCACCCACCAAAGGCTCCTTCCCAACTGTGTGAAATCATGCAACAACAGTGTGCAGTAGTAAAATACAATAAAGTAAGAAGTGATAAAAAGTAAATAACTTAACCAGTTATATTTCCATTTTAATATTCATTTAATCATTTAATTTAAAATATCACTGCAGTGAATATTCTAAGTAAACAGCCAATTTCCTCAGACACGTAATCCACTATCATCAGGTAAAGAGAATCCAAATACAAGAATCTTCCCATAGGCATACGGATATTGCCCACAGGCGTAAGAAGTGTCGTCCACAGGCACAGAATCAACTGCCCACAGACACAAAAGAAGTTTCCCATAGGCTAAACAGTACAGTGCCCACAGGCAAATCACAACACTGCCCTTAGGCTAAACAGGTAACCGGGCCATTCCCAACATGTAAACAAGCATTACACAATCAATTCCTCTCAAGGAAATTCTACAATCATTACTTTAAAAGGAATACCCTCTGGTATCCTGACCAAACAGCTAAACAGAGGAAAGCACCCCCAGGGTGGTCCTAGATCCAAGAAACGATCCCAAATAGTAGTTTATTATCACAATTGATTACCTATTCAATTCTAGGAATTTAAAATAGCCACAGCCTCAGCCACCCGACACCCCAAATATGGTTTTTTAGCTTAAAAATACACCAACCACACAACAGTTGGAAAATTTAACACCAAGCCACCTACCTTAAATGCCCCTGATCAGTATACTCGAATGACGATCCACAAATCGTCCTAGAACGAGGTAGATATGAGGTGAAATAAAACTCAGTTTAAATGCAAATAACTTCCATTAGAGGAAGAATTAGCAAGAACTAATCTAGGAGAAGGGAGAACTCACCTGTGCGGTTCTAAGGAGATCGACGGTGCAGAAAACGGATTCCCGACATGCGCTCTGCGGATCTCCAAAGCTCCGGCCTCCTCTCCTTCTTCCTCTGGTTATAAGCATTCCATGTGAACAGGGGAGGCTACTGCCCATTTTAAGTGTACACGATGTGAATTTCCAAGTACACGGCGTGTATTAACCATTTTTTAACTGTTCCTCTGGAATTTTCCCACCAGTGTGGCACTGTTCATCTGCCGACATGACTACACTGTGTGTCTTCTTGAGTACACGGCGTGTTCTGTCGCACAGCTAGCCACCACCTTACTATTCACCTGTCGACAAACTACACGGCGTGTAAAGGACCACTACACGGTGTGTAGTCGGTTTCTACACCCTTCATCACTGACATGGCCACACGCCCCGTGTACTCATCCTACACTGCCAAAAGTACATAGCGTGTGGAAAAGTACATGGCGTGTACTTCCAAAATTTGGAATTTTCCCCTATTTTCCTTACTTCCTCAAAAACACTTAAGGAAAATAAAAAATAAGAAACTCGTACCTCAAAAAAAGAACCAGGTTCTTACAAACTTCCCCCTTTAAAGCAATTCATCCTCGAATTTCCCTTCTAAGGGTGGCGAAGACAAAGATCAAAACAGCTCTGGCCACTGAGTACGTACGTCGGTCTCCCGCTCCCAGGTTTCGTCCTGCACTCGGCCATGCTGCCATAGCACCCATACGATAGGAACTGACCAACCTCAGAGAACCTTCATGCTCCTATCAACGATACGGATCAGATGCTCCTCAAACGACAGATCTATCTAGAGCTCAACCTCTTCTTGCTGGAAAAAGTGAGACAGGTCTGAATGATTGTGGTGCAACTGAGATACATGGAATACGTTGTGCATGGCCCGGTACCTCTGAGGTAACTGTAACCGATAGGCAACCGGACTGACTATCTCCAGAATATTGAATGGCCCCACATACCTCGATTAAATTTTACCCTGTCTGCTGATCCGCCTGTGTCCCCGCCTCGGCGATACAAGAAAGAAAGCCTGATCCCCGACCACGAACTCCAAAGGTCATCTGTGGAGATAAGCATAAGATTTCTGACGAGACTGTGTGGTAGCCATCTGCTTCTGAATCAACTGGACCTTCTCAGAAGTCTCCTTCACGAGACATTGTTCCAGTAAAGATGCATCACCTGCCTCTAACCAGCACAAAGGTGATCAGAATGGACTACCATATAAAGCCTCGTATGGTGTTGTCTCGATAGTTTCCTGAAAACTATTGTTACAGGAAAACTTTACTAGGGGTATATTCTTATCCAAAGAGCCCCCAAATTCTAGGACGCATGCACGTAGCATGTCCTCATGCACCTATATTGTACGCTCTGACTGGCCATCGGTCTGAGGGTGGTAAGCTGTGCTCAGAAGCACCTGTGTACCCAGTTCCCTATAAAAACTCTGGAAGAAACGAGAAGTAAAACGGGCGTCCTTATCTGAAATGATAGAATGAGGAACCCCATTAAGAAGTACGACCTCTCAGATATACAACTTCCAGAGCTTTTCAAGGTTAAAGGTCTCCGTGATCGGCAAAAAGTGGGCTACCTTCGTGAGTCTGTCCACAACAACCCACACGGCATCATTGCATCGAGGTTACCTCGGCAACCAAGTCACAAAATCCATCGTGACATCATCCCATTTCCACTCCGAGATGGGTAACTGCTGTAATAGTCATGTTGGCCTCTGATGCTCCGCGTTCAGCTGGTGACAGGTGGAACACCTCGTAAAAAAACCAGCTACATCTCTCTTTATACCTGGCCATTAGTAATGACGTCTCAAGTCGCGGTACATCTTGGTAACTCTGGGATGAACTGCCCAAGCTGAAGCATGAAACTCCTGCATCAGTTCCTCGTGTATATCCCCTAGAACCCATACTCATCCATGGAAACGCGGAATCTCGTCATCGCCTATCGCCCAACCGGTAGGAGGGCCCTCACTTTCCACCAACTCTTGTAGAACTAGGCCATATGAATCAGATAGATGTCTCATACTCACTCTATAGAGGAAGGTAGAATTCACAGCTAAAGATGAAAGATAGGTCTTCCCCTGACTATCATGCACCTCCAAATGCATCTCAGAGAACAAATCCATAAGCTGCCACTCACCACTGGCCTCTTGCACAGCCTGTATTTGTGTCCTTCTGCTTAGTGAATTAGCTACTGCATTACCTTTACCAAGTGTGTAGGCAAGCTCAAAATCAAAGGACTGTAGGTATTCAACCCACCTTCACTGCCTCAGATTTAAGTCATGCTGAGTAAAGATATACTTGATACTTTTGTGGTTGGTAAAAACCAAAAAATGTTCTCCCAATAGATAATGTCTCCAACAGTGCAATGCATACACAATTGCAGCCAACTCGAGATCATGCGTTGAGTAATTCCTCTCATGTGGCCTAAAATGCCGAGACCCGTATGCAACAACTCGACCGCCCTGCATCAACACTACTCCTAGCCCAATACCTAATGCATCACAATAAACTGTATAGCTCTTACCTTGCCCTAGAAGTATCAGGACTGGTGCTAATGTCAACCTTCCTTTCAAGTCCTGAAAGGTTGTCTTGCAAGCTTCCGACCAAACGAATTTCACACCCTTCTTAGTCAAACCCATCAACAGCGCTGCCAAGCGGGAGAAGTCCTATATGAATTGTCTGTAGTAACCATCCATCCCCAAGAAAATTCATATTTCAAACACGTTCTTAGGCTTCTCCCGGGAAACTACTACTCTCACCTTCTCCGGGTCGACTGCAACTCCTGCCTCTGAGATGATATGACCCAGGAAGTGAATCTGGTCCAGAAAAAAGTGGAACTTTTAGATCTTAGAATATAGCTTATGCTCTCTCAGTGTAGTCAAAATGATCTCAAGATGGTTGGAATGGTCGTGTCGATGGTGAGAGTACACCATGATGTCGTCCACGAATACTACCACAAAAAATCCAGATAAGGATGGAACACGCAATTCATCAGATCCATGAAAACTGATGGCGCGTTCATGAGTCCAAACGGCATAACAAAGTACTCATATAGACTATATCTACCCTGAAAGGCTATAAGTGGTATGTCCGATGGTCTCACGCACAGCTGATGATATCCGGATTTCAATTCAATCTTCGAGAACACTCATGCTCCACAAAGTAGATCAAAAAGATCATAAATCCTCGGTAAGGGATATCGGTTCTTGACCATCAACTGGTTGAACTTCTGATAATCCACACAGAGTCTGAGGGTACTATCCGCCTTCTTCGCAAAAAGGACCATCCCCAAGGAGATGTACTGGGTTGGATGAAACCATTTGCCTATAACTCCTCTAACTGCCTCTTGAGCTCCTGTAACTCTAGTGTAGCCATCCTGTAAGGAGTAATGGACACCAGTGATGCTCCTGGCACAATCTCAATAGATAAATACACCTCTCGCTCTGGAGGTAGACCTGAAAAGACATCCAGGAAGACATCCCTAAAACGATCAACCACTGGAGGGAAATCCGTCTGACAAGTTCCCTGATCATCCAGATATAAGCTAGAAATCTGGGTTGTGACTCCACCTCACCCACGATGCTCTGGTCCATCTCGACTCGCCTAAACATCCCATTATCCCTTGTATAGAAACTCTCCACCCTCTGGTGATGTAAAACTCACCCTGCGATTATAGCGATCTATAAAGGCTCGAAAGGGAACCGACCAGTCCATCCCGAGAATGACGTCATAATCTGTCATATCTAAGACATAGAGGTCCCAAAGAAAGTGACAGCCACCAACCTCAAGGGGGAACTCCTTGCACTGACGCACACCAGCCGTTCTAGTCCCCAATGGAGTGTCTAGAATCATGATATCAGAATAAGAAGAAACACAGAGCCCAAGGCTCTCCACAACGAGTATAGATATGAAACTATGTGTAGCACCCGTATCGAAAAGTACTGAAGATAAGACAGAAGCTACTAGAATAGTACCTCTGACTGTAGAAGGTCTGGGATCCTGCTCCTATTGGGTCTATTTCACTGCATATGCCTACCCAGTGCTGCGGCCCTGTGACATAGCCTGGCTACCCTGAGTTGTCCCGCCCTGCTGCCTTTGAGATCCTGGTGTCTGGCTACCACGACCACGACCACCATCTCTGCCTGCACACCCTAATGTATTCCAGTTCCCTAACTGGTAAGAAGCTGCTGGTCCTTCTCCCACATGCAGAGTCTGCACAGAACCCCTCTAACTATCCACTGGTGGAAACGCCCTGCAAAAGCACTGCAGATGACCCATCATGTCGCAATCTCGGCACTCCACTGGGTGTCGTGGACATTGTGGCCTCTTGAACCCCTCTCTACCACACTGGTAGCACATGACCTAGCCACCTGATACATTCTTATGGCTGGTACTACCACCATGAGAAAATTCCATCTGTCTCTTCCTCTTACCAGTTGAAATAGTACCATAAACTGGTGCTGAACCGCCCTATCCCACACCACTATCTTCCTGCAGGTTCCTCTCTGTAATCAGAGCATGATTCACAATAGCATGTACTGAATAAAACCTGAAAACATTCACCAGTACCCAGATGTCATATCGATGACCATCCTCAAAGCGCATATCCCTCAACGTTTCATCACCCACCAAAACGGGTGCAAAACACTGAAGCTCAGTAAAGAGAGCAGAATAATCCATCACCGACATAGCGCCTTACTGCAGATTCATGAAATCTCGATCTCGATCTGCCCTCAGCATCTCTAGGAAGAAAAATTCATAGAAGACTGCATGAAAATCCTCCCACGCCATGTCCCTATGATGCTCTGACTAGGTGGTAACATCACGCCACCTCTTGGCAGAATCACGTAGCATATAAGTCGTGAGCTTGACCCTCTGCCTTGGAGGTGTCTCAAGATGCTTGAAAATAGTCTTCATCGACCCAAGCCAACACTCTACCGCCTGTGGTCCGCCATCCCCTGAAAACGTAGGCAGATGCTGCTGCTGGAAGGTACGTGTCAGCTCAGCCATAGATGTGGCAGCCGGTGGTTCTCCCTGAAAGGTCTGCATAAACCGCATGAAGCCTTCACGGAACTGCGCATCTGCACCAATGTCTGGTATAATGGCTGGCATCACATCTGGCTCTGCTGGTGGATCCACTGGTAGCCCATGGCCCACCATCTCTGGAGTATAGTAGTTACCGCTCTCTTGGAGAACAACACATGTTCGTCTAGGCGGCATGACACTACAAGGTCAAAAAATGCCTTAGATTCAAGATTATCAAGACTGAAAGAGAAGGAACCACAGGGGGAAAAAGAGAAAGAAGGCATTTTAAGATTTGAAAAACAATACTACACGGCATGTATACTGACTACACAGCGTGTACCTGACTCCTCTTCCCCTTCCCGGGTCCTTCTACACGGCTCCCGTTGAACAAAACTGTATAGCGTGTATAACATCTACACGGCGTGTATGGTGTAAATTTCTAACTACCTGTGTCGTTTTTGACATGGCCGACCACTCGGTTTGAAACTACACAGCGTGTTACACCCACACACGGCATATACACCTCCTTGTTTCCCCAACCACATGGCTAAAACCACACGGTCTATCCTCGGACAAGACTACACGGCGTGTCCCACAGTTATACGACGTGTACTAGACGAGATTCGCTGACCCGTGTTGTTATTTACACAGCTGGACACACGACTCACACTACACGGCATGTTCTATACACACACGGCGTGTACTCGAAGGGATTACCCTAACCCATGTTGTTAGTTACATGGCCGGGTACCCAGGTCACATTACACGACGTGTTCATAATTGACACAGCATGTTAAAGAAAATATAACATCGGCCTGTGTTTGTTAGTTACACGGCCAGGTATCTGGGTTAACACTACACGGCATGTACATCAGGTACACGACATGTTTTCCCCAAGCATTTCCCTTCCCCATGTCCCCACCCACACAGTCTCTGACACGGAAAGCAACTACAGGGTGTGTACTTAGGGTACACGGCGTGTACTTAAAAAAAAATTTCTTTTCTTCCCAAACAGAAGAACGTACATAGCGTGTTCAAAGAACAACACGGCGTGTATACTGGGTTTTCTGGACATTATGCCTCTAAAACTTCTCTGGAACCCAGAAAATACCGAAAAACAACACCTAAGTGTCAGATTCCGACCTGTGAGGGCCCATGCTCCCCACGAATAAAAATTTGACATCTTATCTGTGTCATAACAAAATAAATAGCTAATGATCCACTAAATTCCGGTCAATGAGGGCCCATACTACCCAAAAACCAAAGTTTAGCGTTCATTATTTCAACAAGCGTCTATAATAATACAATATCACGTAGTAGGTATTTATCAAGAAACTATCACAATAACATGATTTTTCTAGCACAACAACTATCACAACAACATGAAATTTCTAATGCACCTACATGGCATGGAACTATGCATGGCATGTGATTCCTATCATGTGCCTAAATGATGCATGAGATGGTATACCCTCATCTCATCAGGTTGAAACTAAATAGAACCCACAGATAAAATATAAATAGCACAATCACAAGTGCGTCACCCAACGGTGAAATCAAATCAACTGTAAAATTTGAAAAATCAAAAGAATTGAAAAAATATGAGGTAGAATGGATTTTCCCTGTACACGGGTCAGCTATGCCCGAGCACAGCTTATTACCAACTATCGTTTCCATACTATCCTTGACTAAGGCTACAAACAGTAAGTCAAAGAAAATAACGCCTCTGATACCACATTGTAATGTCCCGGTTCCGGGTTCCACTCAACGGGTGCCCTGAACCCAGTTCACCACCTGACCTCAAGCACATTTCCCCAAATTCCATAGGCTTCCGACTAGCAGTGAGGGACGAGGTCTGATAGTGGGGAAACTATGCCCTCATTTTTCAAAGTGTAGTGCAGCGGAATAAAATAAAAATCATACAACAACAGCGGAAGCAATAAACCATACACATTTAATTTAACAACTACTATAAAAGACAACTAACCAGTTATATAGATATGATGCAACATGTCCCAACTTCTAAGAAAACATCCAGAACATGTTACATAGCAGTACGATACAATGCAGAGTACAACAAAGCAAAACAAAATAGTCGGTAGCATCGCAAGCCTAAGCCCGGTCCCATGCTCCCCTCCTCCTCCACAGCAATCAAGTACCTATATAAGGACCCTTGCGCTTTTCTACACCTGCAGAAACATAATCTGTTTGGGCCGAAAATCATGACCCAAACAGGGTGTGAGAAATAAATCCCAGTAGGCACCCACCAAAGGCCCGTGCCCAACTATGTGAAATCATGCAACAACAGTGTGTAGTAGTAAAATTCAATAAAGTAAGCAGTACCAAAAAGTAACTAACTTAACCAGTTATATTTCCATTTTAATATCCATTTAATCATTTAATTTAAAATATCACCCCAGTGAATATTCTAAGTAAACAGCCAATGTCCTTATATACATAATCCCCTACCCTCAGGTAAAGAGAATCCAAACACAATAATCTTCCCACAGGCATATAGATATTTCCCACGGGCGTAAGAAGTGTCTCCCACGGGTACAGAATCAACTACCCAAAGGCACGGAAGAAGTTTCCCATAGGCTAAACAATACAGTGCCCACAGGCTAATCACAACACTGCCCTCAGGATAAATGAGTTATTGGGCCATGACCAACATGTAAACAAGTAGTACACAAGAAATTCCTCTCAAGGAAATTATACAATCATTACTTTAAAAGGCATACCCTCGGGTATCCTGGCCAAATGGCTAAACAGAGGAACGCACCCCCGGGGTGGTCCTGGATCCAAACAATGATCTCAAACAGCAGTTTATTATCACAATTGATTACCTATTAAATTCTAGGTATTTAAAATATCCACATCCTTGGCCACATGACACCCCAAATATGGGTTCATAGCTCAAAAACACACAAAACACACAGCAGTTGGAAAATTTAACACCAAGCCACCTACCTTAAATGCCCCTGATCAGTATACTCGAGCAACGGTCCACGAATCATCCTAGAATGACATAGATCTGAGGTGAAAGAAAACTCACATTAAACACAAATAACTTCCATTAGTGGAAGAATTGGCAATAACTACTCTAGGAGAAGGGAGAACTCACCCGTGCGGTTCTAGGGAGATCGACGGTGCAGAAAACGGATTCCCGAAATGTGCTCGGCGGATCTCCAAAGCTCTGGCCTCCTCTCCCGCTCCTTCCTCCAGTTCTATGCCTTCCCTGTGAACAGGGGAGGCTACTGCCCCTTTTAAGTGAAAAAAAGTATACGGCATGTATTTCCAAGTACACGGCGTGTACTTTCCATTTTTTAACTGTTTCTCTGGCAGTTTCCCACCAACGTGGCACTGTTCATCTTCCGACATGACTACACGGCGTGTCTTCTTGAGTACACGACGTGTTCTGTCGCACAGCTGGCCACCGCCTTACTATTTTTCTGCCGACTGACTACACGGCGTGTAAAGGAACACTACACGGTGTGTAGTCGGTTTCTACACCCTTCATCGCCGACATGGCCACACGCCCCGTGTACTCATCCCACATGGCCAACAGTACACAGCGTGTGGAAAAGTACATGGCGTGTACTTTCAAAATTTGGGATTTTCCCCCATTTTCCTTAATTCCTCAAAAACACTTAAGGAAAAGATAAAATAAGAAACTCGTACCTCAAAAAAAGAACCGGGTTCTTACAATAACAATATAGTGGAAACATTCATAGATAATCATAAACAATTAAGGCAATGTATAACTAAAAAAAAGCCTTTTAAACATGAACTTTTTCATAATATGGAAAAGATAAAATGAAATAATTCCATTTACATATTCACATGGATATTCTACTAATCGAATAACCACATGCAAAATAAATAACCACTTTCATAATAATGGAATGCATAATTCCAGACTATCATAACCACATAGTCAAGGCCTCGTGCCAAGACTACAAATAATATTTTGTCAAGGCCTTGTGCCAAGACACTAGTTTTTCTCATGAGACCTACCGATGCATCGAGGAGCTATATCAGGCTCTACCCCTCACTTACTAAGTCCAATTCATCCATCATATGAAAATTTTGAAACATAACATAAACATTAGTATTGAAACTAGAATACAAAATGTCAATACATTATCCATAAACCATGAATGGTATAAAAATAACACATCCACAGTCAAACATAACTCATTCAATACAATATGAAAGACTGTATTTTAACAGATTAACCTCAATCGATAATAATGAAGGATATTGACATGGATGAAAATAATCATTAAAAATATTTGAGAGAAATATCCCCTTTTTCTTGAAATCATTTAAAAGTCACACTATTTGTCATGAAGCCATTTAAAAATGGATTTTTGAATCAAAGTGTCCCATACCAGTTTGAAACATTTAAAAGGAATTTTAATTTTAAAACTTTAATTTCCATATGAATAAATCCTTAAAACCATTTTTAAAACATGTACATTGATGAGAAAGATTTAGAATAATAAATCTTTAAAACATTTTAAAATGATATTTTAGTTAGAGTTCCTAACCAAAAGAGAGACACTTGAATAAAAATTATTGAGGTAATCAAAACTCTGTAATATCATGAGAATAAAGGGATTCATGATATACTATGTCAAAGTACATTACATACACCATATAAAAGTTATTTGGTGTATAACAACAAAGGAGTATCAATAGAATGTAAATTAAGATGAAATGTCTCATAAAGACCATATCCTTAGGTTGAGGATAAATCAACGACATAATTATGTGTGAAAAAAATAAATACACTCAATATTTTGGGATATTCGGTGTAAAATAATCAAAGGACATTCACACATATTCTTGTAAAAACAACACCAATGAATTAGATGTTAAACTCAATAAGTGGAGATTGAGTTAAAATTACTCTTACAAAGTTCATATCGATGACTTGAGAATTTATCAATGGAGTTATTATGTGTATCAAAAGTATATCCATATAAAGGGGAGTGTAAATTATGACATAAAAAAATGAATAGTGATTCCACATATAATCTTGGAGTAAAATAATCAATTAAGTATGCGTAAAGCCGAATGAATGGAAATTGAAATTTTAAATTCCCTTATGGATTTGGTAACTTACAAAACATACACCCATGAAAGAAAGATGATACAATTATGATGTAAATATACATAAATTAAAGTATATTACACAATGAATACAATCATGGGTAGTACACACACCACATGCAATAAATAAGTGGTGAACAACGGAAATCTCACTAAATTAAAAGTGAGATAAGAAACCCCTTACTTAGTACATTTTCCTTAGTCGAGGGTAGGTTAGCCTCGTGTATAATTCTTAAATAATTGTTATTAAATTATAAAAGTATCATATACATTAATATGATATCATATATGATCTGTTTACATTGTTTTGTTAATAATATTATAGTATTATCGTCATTTCGGGTGTTAACTTACTCAATTTCTTTTATATGTTTTGTTACATAAGTCGTGTTTGTTATGGGTAGGTTGTATATTATCCATATAAATAATTATATCAAGTCCTTAAACATTATTTTTAATCATAAAATTAAAATTATACTTGAATGGATACGATGGGAAATGAATCTCATCGCGTTCGTGGAGACGGTAGTCCGTACTTACGTACGAGTGACAATATCATTATTCTGATATTAAAATAATATATAATTGGATGGTATATCATATATACATAATAATTATCATGTTATATTTATTATTTTCATGAATTACACATCATTATTATACCCATCCAAATAATAATATGTTGAATAACAATTACACCACGACGTGGAGACGGTAGGTCATACATACGCACGTATGGTGACATGTCTTTCATAGGATGGATAGAATACTGAATATGGTTGTAACATATTTATTATAACATCAATATATATTAAATATACATTTGTTATTATTTTATAATGGAACAAAAAAGAAAGAATAATTTGAAGAAGAAAGGAACTTGAAAAGGGTGGTGAAAACATTACCTCTTCTTCAGGTTCTTCCTTTTGATTTGATCAAAAGGGGTCCTTAGGTTGGCTTTATGACTAAAAGAAGGCCTCTAGGATTAAGGGAGTATAGTTTAGAGGGTATTTGGGAAGAGTTTGGCCGATGAAAAAATCTTTTAAGGTATGAATAATTGGTTAGAAGTGGTGTCCTTTTATAAGGGGGAGGAGGGGCTCTTTAGGAAAAAATTAAAGTATTAATTTATAATAAATTCATATTCAGATTCTAATGGCTCAAAAGTGGATTATTAAAAGTATAAGTTGGATATGGGTAGAAATAATTTCATCCAATAGATTTTAGATAGGTTTGGGTCACTATATTAACCTTATCATTTATATTTAACTCTTAGTTAATTATTTGGACACTTACCATGTCTCTTTGTATTTTTATATTATATAGTTAATAAAATTACTATATACTTATATGAGACCCCCAAGTGGTCCATTAATGATACACCCATAATTATATAAGTCCTTTGGATGAAATTTATATTTTTAGGAATAAAATATGAATTAATAATATAATATTTATTTTAAAAACTCATTTATGTCAATTTTGAAACAATTTAATAATTTATTTTTGTTAAAGTCATAACAACATTATTAATTCGAAAAAAATTCATTTAAGTAATCTTAATATGTAATATTAACCAATAAAATTCTTTTAGGTCATAAAAACTTTAAAAATATATTTATTTTACCATTTTTAATACTAATTATTTGATTCTTTCATTAATAAGGAAAATATTGCATCATTATTGGGTCATAAATAAATTTAATTATTCAATGTCTAAAAATTATAAATAAAATACCATTATGTAGAAAATAATTTCATATTTCTAATTAATATTTATAGTCTAAGATATAACATATATAACCTTATGTAAAAAAAATTCTAAAAGATATATTTTTATGACATTTTTGTATTTATTTTAACTTAATTAATATAAAATGTCCCTATCACTTATAAGTTGCTCCATGGGGTCCCAAAATCGACCCAAATATTCCCATGGTCGTACATGTATCAACCAATAGGGTTAAGTCACGTTTTAGGGTAAATTAATATTATTATAATATTATTTTTTTACCCTTATTTACTGGATTTACCCTTTAACCATGGTAAATAAAATATTTACCGAAGTAATTATTCAAAATGTCTAAAAATAAGAGTTGCCTATTTAAAAAATTTGGACCTCCTGATTATAAATATGGAATCCATTTTTCTAAATTCAAAAGATAGAAGTGGAAGGAATTAATTTAAAATTAATTCTCGCTGTCAAAACAATAAACGTGTTTTTAAGAAATAATAACTATCAAAAGATTGACACTTGTTTATGTCCATTTTAAATGTGAAATTAGGTACAATGACCAACATTTTATTAAATGGTAAAAATAAATTCTAAATATAATTTAAATCCACTCGAATTCATAATTTATCACTATTAATTATTTCTATTAAAAAAATTTAATTTAAATATAGTAATTTTCACTATTCATTCAAATATGAAAGTTATCTGAAAAGTACCAAAATTTCACCCTAAGATAATTTCAATATTAAAAATCTAAAAATGAAGTCCATTTGGAAGGATAAAATTTATAAAATTTTAAAAATTGGGTATTACTATTCATAACAGGTAGTTTGATTGGTTGTGGTGTGTTAGAACTCAAAGTTGCGTACAGCACACGCTACTGTATTATTCAAATAGAAGCGTATTGTGGAAGCTTGGGGTGTTACATAAATGAAAAATTTAATGTATTTTAACATATTGATGAATAAATATATAGGGTATTACATCTTATGGTTTAGATGTGTGGATTGACGTTCCATTCATTTTAGGGTCTTCCAATAAAGACTGTGTATACGTAGTCTAACATTGTATTATGGGGAAATTGTTATGAAGTTTTACATTATATAACATCGATGAGATTTTTTAGTATTACATAATCTGAAAATAATGTTGGTGATTTATTGTATTAGTTATTATAGTCTAAACCTGCACCATGTAGTCTAAACTCATATGGTAGTGACATTTACTAGGTAGTGTGATATCATGTTGTGAGGATTTTGTGAACTGATGTGAATTTCATATGTATTTCTTTTATTGGAACCACACATTTATGGGTTATCTAATTAACTCTCCATCTGGGGTTATCTAGGATTAATATCCATTTGAGTAAACCCTGGGTATTGTGTATGTTCTCTCCCACTTTGGGTTGATATTCAAAGGCCTATTTCTTAGTAACATGGGAGTTCTATGTGATAAAACTATATTTAATTAAAGGAATTATAATAGAAAAACTCTATTATTGAAGGCTTTAATGATATTATTTTTATCAACATATAGTTTATTCAATTTGGGAAAAAATTTATCTTCAAGTCACTCCAACTTTTCAATCCACTAATAGTAATTCTCATCTTCATACAATTAGTTATCGATGGAAACCCAAAGTGAAGGTGGTAATAAATCATTATAGAAAAATAAATTTTTCCCATATACTGGATATTATGGATCAAATTTCTTTTTAGTATGGGTTTTGTCAAAATAGGCCCACAATGCATGAATATTTTTTTAGGGATAATGCTTCTTGTTCTTAATCACTATCATCTGAAGGATATTTTGTAGTGCCTGATTGAAGGTCTCTATCTATCCATTTTATATATCGTTTTAGAAGAATGAGTGGTTAGACTAGATTTTATATTCCTAATATATAATGTTCAAATATTATAAAGATAAATGGGTTTTTTTCTATTAATATAGTTTGAGGGATAAAAATATAGGTTACTTGAAAATACACTTTATCTTGACTTACTTGATGGGTATAGCCCCTTCTCATTTGGGGATTACTTAGTGGAAGGTAGGATGTACTTGAAATCACTAGTTGTACCTAGTGGATATATCCCAATGAAATATATTCCCTAAATGGAGAATGATCAAGAGTATTTGGCGGTATGAAACAATTATGGAGTTAGATTAATGAAGCTATTGTGCATCTGGTAGGAACAACATGTCTTGGTGAACTTTATGTAGTCTAATATCATTGATGGATTATAGTAACAAATCCTCTTTATTTTATGGGGGATATTAGTTCTTAAATATTGGTTTTCTCATACACCTATATGGGAATCTTAAATAATAGTTAGTGTCTCTCGGCCTTCAATTAATTTGAAGAGAACCCCATAAATTCCTTATTTATAGAGAACTTTCAATGAAATTGGGTCTTCATAAAGGTTAAAGTTTATTGCATGAAACCAAATATTCTCTCTCTTATCTTGAATAGGTGGATGGATTCCATTATAGTAATAGACTATTATGGGATTAATCCCTCCAGTTTTGTATCTTTTAATGAGGATATAAGCTAACCTTATTCTGAGGAAGTATTAAATTCATTAATCACTCTCATTTCTTAGCTGAAAATAGAGACATGACCAAGTAGTATGGTTTGCACATGATTTTTTCCTTCTAGTATGGGTCTACCATGGTTGTATTTCCATTATCCAATGCACCAACATAATAATTCTCTGAATTTATAATATGAGATAGTGTTAGTTTTTATAGGAATTTTTCCACTAAACCTCATACATAATCTTATAGGAATCAACTCTTCCTTCATAATAGAATATTCTACATTAATTTGATTCATAAAAAATTCTACAATACACTTGATGCTTAGGTGGGGTACATGTATTTATAGATTTAGATTTAGATCTAGATTTATGTACTTGTATTCTGGTTTGATATTAATACACCCTTCAAATAGTGATAAAGAGTAAGGAAGAACCTCATTTTTTGAGAAGATGAGCAGGATTCACAAGCTGACCTTGTTAAGATTTGGATTCTTTATTATTCTCTCAATCAGGATTCTAAACATCCATCGAAATAAGTCTCTCATATTTTGGGGGTGTCAATCATGGATAATATGTGTTCACTAGGGAGAACGATGTTTACTTGGGTAATTTTTTGTGGTAGGATATGCTATATAGAAATAAACTAGATCATCTCCTTTTACTTTTATATGAGACACAAATCATATATCAAACTATTGAATGATAACCACCCACCATTCCAGATATCCATTTATAATTGTATGACTGATTACGTACATTAGATGCTCTGTAAAACAAACTAAGTGGACCTCAAGATACTACTAGTAATGTCTCATCTTCTGTAAAGTGAATATTGATGTGATCTAATTCTTTATGATATCAGAATACATGTTCATTATATCTATTATAATTATTCTGAGATAGTAAACACTATTTTCATTACTCATATCATTCCTTTCTATAATAAGAGTTATAAGGGATTATTCCAGGGCCACCTCATATAAGTGGATTGGACTCTCTTCAACCAGTGACACCATGATAAGTGTGTATAGAAGATATACTAGATATTATAGAAAACATCTTGAAATTCGTCATCGCATTGATAGAAACTCGCTTATTTTTTAGTCTTGGGAATGGAATGGATAAGATGGTCTATTTAGAAATAAATCTCATAATATAGGAGAGATATACGTGAATTCATTTAAATTCTTTAAGGTTTAGAAGAAGCCGCATTTCAAGGTTCACCTTGTCCATTTCTGGGTCAATGTTAATTTCATGATGGAATATCTCTAAAATGAAAAATAATCATGTTTTCACTCTGAAAACACACTTAAATAGATTAATTTTTAGTCTATAGTACCAGAATTTATTGAAAACTATCTCATGATCAGTGAGATGATTACAAAATTATTTATTTGTTACTACCAGATGTTCAACATAACATTCCATGATCTTTCCCAAGATGGTCTTTAAGATGCAAGGCTTGGAATTTTGATTTGTGGTGCGATAATTATTAAATCCAAAAGGAATCACTTATTTAAATAATTCCCCTTGGGGTTATCTAGATGATGATACCTGTTTATCATCTCTGGCTATTTATGATAGATTCTACTTTGAATACCCATCCAATAAGCATAGGGTTTAGAAGAAATCAATCATGTCTATTAGAAAATCAATAATTGGAACTAGAAATTAATCATTTTTGAAAAACTAATTGAGCTCCTTGGAGTTGTTGTAAACCCAATTTTACCTATTATTATTTTTAACATGGATTAATTTTGTGATCGAAATCGTATATTAGACCTATTGAATGATGTTGTATTTAATAATCTTGTAAACTTTGGATAGTACCTTAGTATCATGGGTAATATATATTATCCTAGGTGAATCTTGTAACCATGGTAGTCCTTGGATAAGCCCAATTAATCATTTTACCCATTAGGATATAATCCAATAATTTTTTTATAGTTCTGGGAAAAGATATATAACCATTTTTTCAAGAACGAGATATATATTTCATGTTCCTCTGGATTCATGGTGCCATATTTCAATGTAGTCCAAATTTTTAAATATGTTACAAAATTTACTTCCTTGATGTCATCAACATTGACTTAAATTCCTTATTCAAATTATGGTGGGGAATATCTAATATCTTACTTTATATATTCTTATAATTTTATTTTAACATTATTATAAGTGAGAGATGAGGGATAATATTTGGTTTTGGAATCTTTTATAGGGCCATTTTATCTCCTATAAACATTGAGTAGATGTGTCCAAATTATAAAATTATTATCACATGGGTTTCATTATTATGGGATCTTAGAATAATCTCTTTATCCTTTCCAATATCATCAAGGGTAGAGGATATGTTTTTATCTTAAGACTTAGGAAATTATATTGGTGTGTTCATAGTTTCTATGGATAACGAGGAGGCTAAAGATGGTTTTAAATTCTTAGAGGACTCTAGAGATGATAAAGTTAATTTTTTAGATAATGTTTCATTTATATATATAATATCATGATAAAGGAGATTAGGATTCCCAAATTTCATGTTTTTCTCTTCCTTTTATTGATGAGGTATTTATCCAAAGAAACCCAATAATATTTTGTTAACATTAGTTAGGCCAATCATAATCTAGAGTTAGTTGAGGTAAATAGATCAAGGATCATACAAACATTGAGTAAATTCCATGAATTGGTATATGGGTAGAACATACTCTTTATTGAGTTCATTAAATGGATTTATAGGGTCCATCCCTAGACTATTGGGGGTAGTGAATTAGATGGTACTCTGAGTTGTTTGTTACTTCCCCTCTCTATTTTTTAATCATGCCTTCAAATAGTGGGATTATTAAGACTTCAATGGACTAATGTAACCATAAAATACCCCAACCAACCCATTAACAATGTACTTGAGGCAATTATGGTACAAAGAGAGAAATTCTATAGGAATATGATTCCATGACCTCCCAAGAATGACATTCAATTCAATATCCTAGTGAACCACCATAAATTTAGAATTGGATATGAGGTCTCTAAACTAGTCTATAAGCTTGATCATACCTAGTGTTTTATGCTCACTCTTTTAATATAGTTAGTATAACATCCGAGCTTTAATTATAGTAACTAATCATTTTATTCTAAAGAAATAGTAACATAACACACATATATTTACTCAATCATGGGATTAAAGAAAAAATTAAAATAAATTATAAATTCAATTTTATGAAATAAATTTCATTTTCAAATTCATAAATTCAAAATTATATTTGGGTTTTTATTGATATTTGTTTGGAAATAGAATATTTTTAGGCGAATATTTATAATTACCAATTTTATAAATATTATCTCATTTATGAAATTATAATGATATAAGAATAAGATGAATTTTTATGAAATTATTTTTGAATTAAAATATATATTATTGAAGAATTATAATTCGTATAATAATATAAATTTGAACTTAAAAATATATACATAATATTTTGGAAATCTATGTAATTATTTTATTCAAAAAAATAGTTTTTAGTTATTCTCTCTTAATAAAGTAATTAAGATACTACTTCAAATTTTCATTTTTTATAAGTATATATAAGTACCCATTAATTTAAAATAATGTTTTTTTATTCAATTTTAATTAGTATTATACATTATTTTTCTACAAAATATTTTTTATTATTAAAGGAAATAATTTTTTAAAACTGGTATTTGTTTTAATTTATAAAAATATGTTAACTATAATTTGTACCATTTTTTAAAATTATATATTTTAAAATGGATAAAATATTTAAATTCATCATAATTAATATTAGGTAATAAGTTCAACAAAATTTTTGTTCATAATTAATAGTAAAAATAGTAAATATATATACCATGGTTAAGGTTTGAAAGGGTTTAGCGGGGGTTAAACTAACAAATAGAGGGGAAATGCCACTAAAACATATCAATATCTCATTTTATAAAGTCATTTAGATCTTATATTATCATACCTTAAAATTACTATAATTTTTCTAAATATTTCACAAGAAAATGACTTTATATTTTTTTGAATATTATAAGTAATTCCATGTGTGTTCCTCCCATCACTAATATGAGCGTACGTCTTCTCAATCCTTATTCAGAAAACATTTATCATTATTTATTAAAAAATACAATCCAAAAAAATCATCTAATATTATCTCCCTTCATTCATGATATTCTGTTCTTACCTAAGACCATCCTAATATGGATTAAGGTGTATACCAAAGGAGGTATCTCAATAAAGAGGTATTCATCTTACCCTTCTCTTTAAAAGTTTATTTATTCCTATACATACTCTTAAAATGTTGTATCTATCACAACATAATGAGAATTTTATAATATAGATTTTGAGATGTTATTATTATTATGTGACAACAAATTTTGACATCCATTCAATCAAATGTGAAATGAAAGTACCGCTCATGCATACTTCTAGACTACCGAATCCATGTAGCAATACGATTCATTTTTTATAACTGAATCACATTGATTTTTA
This sequence comes from Viscum album, assembly GCA_963277665.1. Taxonomy (NCBI): domain Eukaryota; kingdom Viridiplantae; phylum Streptophyta; class Magnoliopsida; order Santalales; family Viscaceae; genus Viscum; species Viscum album. The sequence goes on along the minus strand of OY728150.1, from coordinate 617,317,795 downwards.
TAATCATTGGTTAAATAAATATATATTATATATATTATATAATTATGATTCTAGAGTGATACTTTTTTTTATTTTTTTATTCTTTTCATTAGAAAATTAAAACAACGATCATGTGTACGTATGGACTATTGTCTCTATAAATAGTGTAATTAAATTTTCTATATATTTATTTTATGAATGGTTATATATAATTATATAATTAATATATATGAAACTTATATAATTAATTAATTAATTTTCCTTTATGGGACCATTATCAATATTTAAGGACCATAACTACCAAATCAAAACAAGCATGAAAAACGAAACAGTTTACACTTGAAATGATTATAATAATTAAATATTTTTAATGAAAGGGTGATAATATGATATAAATGAAATAATTATGGTATTATAATTATTAATATGATAATTTTATATAATTATAGTAAATTAATGTTTATTATACTGGAGATTAACAAAACATACTATACAAGTCATACCTAAAGTAAGGGTTTATTTATTAATATCATTTTTAGGAATGTTTATGTTAAAATTTACATTAAATAAAATTATAATATGATTATATTTTATACTCCATTTAATTTATTATTCTCTGGTTACCTACTGATTTTACATGTTGTCCATTCATTTTCCTCTATTTATGTACAACGAATTATGAAATAATGTTTTTAAGAAAAAACAACTTTGTCTTTCTATTCTGTCAGGGAATATTTTTTAAATGACCATATTATCTTAAAAATGATTTAAAGAGTGTTTTTAGTGCTATAGAATTATTTATAAAATTCATTTGTACCCATTTTTTGAGTTTCTGTAATAATTTTTAAAATGAATCATCTTTCATTCTTCCGAATGAGGTACTATTTACCAAAGGCATTATTAGAATCCTTGTTTTAATATTTACCATAGAAATGAACTTTCTTATCAACATAACAATTTTTTATTTATGATTACATTAAAATTTTCCATAGTTATATTCAATGATAATATTTTTCATAATATTATGGAAATTATTCAATTTTTAATAAGAGATTTCAAAATAAAAAGTTTATCTTTCTTAACAAATATTTTAGTGATATTTTAAAAGAAATTTCATCTATTTATACATCTATAGGTGATTATATTAGTTTAAATAGGATATACTCTAATTATATCATCCACCATATTAATTTGGTTGGATTGTGACCGTGTTTCTCTTATGAATAACTAGGTAAAATATTAACATTTCATATCCTAGTTTTTTTATACATTTTTTTTGTTAATTTTAAATGGAATTGTTATTTATTTCATTTATGTTATGAATAAAATAGTCTTATTTTTTATAGTTAGTTACTTATATTTTCCCAATAAGATTCTATAGGTCTCATGATACAAATGTTTTTTGGTATTTGGTGTACACCATACCTATTTTTGTAATATGTCATGGGATAAGGCCTAGGAAGTAAGCTTTTGGTGTCCGAAGTTATGAATTTTATCACTATGAAACTAGTTATTATTATCCATGTAATTATTTATATTATTATTTAATCCATGGATATATTAACCTTTTATGATATTAGTTATTTGGCATGTTTTATTATTTTTTATTTCTACCATATTATTTGCAGTTTATTTATTTTATGAAAGATTCTGTTATATTCATTACCTTTCCAGGAATCTGAGATAACCATTTATTATGTTTTACTTCCTTTCCCTAGGAAACCAATATGGGGTATATAAATAATTTATAGGATATACTAAAATAAATAATAATGTTCTCCCTATAATTTTAAGTTATATTTCTTTTTTTCAAAATATAATGTGAGAAATATATATGAATCTAGTCTCCCAATATTGTTATACTATTTGATACTTTGGTATTTTATATATTATATTATATTCAAATATAGTATAATAAACTCCATCTCTAATCTACTTGAGTCAAGGTGTAAGAGTTTGTATCAAATAAAATTTTGTAAAATCATTGGGAACTAGATATAGGAAATCATATATTAGGGAACATAACTGTATGAGCGACTCTAGCGATGCGTATATGTATAAGATAATATCATAAAGATATGTTGAGGTATATAATGCATAGTTTCCTATAAAATAAAACCCTATAGGGATATTTTCAAGTGGATGTAATTATGGCACTGATGCACCTAGGGTCAAATGCTCTAAAAGGGGAAGGTTCTGTATTGACCTAATTGTCACTGGTGGGTGATGTGTGGGCCTGTGACTAGACAACTAGATAGACATTCTTGGGGGTATGATTTGGTGGATTAACACACTCTTTACTAACCATTATGAATATTTTTGAAAATATTTATTTGATTTAAAGATAATCTCAAAGAAACTAATATTATGATTATAATATAATCTATGAAAATAATTAATTTATGTTTAGTGATACACTTGATTTAGAATAATATACATTGATATACCATTCATAATTTTATGATCTAATTTACTATGGACCATTTTTTATAAATTGATTCTTGTCATTACTACAAAATCTTCCTTTAACAGTTCTAGCATTTTTCAGTGCCAAAAAAAATTGCTGATGATGTCCATCTTTATCAGTGCTAAAATAAGCACTAATAAAGGTAGCCCTTTATGAGCGCTAAAAATAGAAACTGAAATTTTCAGGTATGGTCATTATGCTAGGTGCCTAGTTGAGATATACCTCTATTCTACTTTGGTTGATATGGTGTATTTGGCCACTAATAAAGAAGAATTAGAATTGAGAATTGAATTTGAAGGTCTCCCAAGATTCTGCACTGATTGCAGGGAAAACACTGCTCTCATCCTGGACATGATCTTAAATCATGCCCTAGAGTAGGGATAGAGAAAGGTGGGAAAGCTGATTCTGTCAAAAAGAATCACCTTGCTAAGCATCGTAAGGAACCTGAGGTCCCTTTTCTTGGACAAGGATCTGAGTTTCATGGCCAGGGAAGAAACAACTGGACTGAAATGGCTGAAGAGAGATCTGACCCCTCAGTTCTACTGCCTATTGTGTTTGTCCAGGCTAAATTTGATAATGGGGAGGATAATTTGCATGATGTTTCTCAGAAATTTCAGGAGACCTAGATTCTGTCTGAGCCTGTTTCTTATTCTCAGGCTGTCACAGGTTTCCATGGGTTTAAAGCTGACACATCTACCAATCAAGGGCATTTTCTGAATGCACACTCTGGAAAACTTGAGCAACATCATGCAAATTATCCTCCCCATTATCAAATCTAGCCTGGACAGACACAGTAGGTAGCAGAACTGAGGGGTCAGATCCCTCTTCAGCCATGTAAGTCCAGTTTTGTCTTCCCTGGCCAATAAACTCAGAGCCTTGTCCAAGAAAAGGAACCTCAGGTTCCTTACCATGCTTAGAAAGGTGATTCTGTTTGACCGAATCAGCTTTCCCAGCTTTCTTTATCCCTACTCTAGGGAATGATTTAAGATCATGTCCACGATCAGAGCAGTTTTTACATACAATGGACCTTCTATAGTTAGATGTGTCATGTCCTATGACCCTACAATCAGAGAAGAATCTTGGGAGACCTTCAAGTTCAATTCTCAATTCTAATTATTCTTCATCAGTGGACAAATACACCATATAAACCAAAGTAGAACAGAGGTCTATCTCAACTAGGAACCTAGCATAATGACTATACCTGGAAATTTTAGTTTCTTTGCCCATTTAAATTGGAATTACAATTTCTAGAAAAATTAGGTGGCCAGTGTGGAGGCTATTTCTTCTACTCATGGTGTGACTGTTTTTGCCGAGACAGAATCCACTGTCAAGACTGCTACTGGACAGCAGGTGAGTACTCCTTTGGGTGAAACTATTTCTCACACTCCACTCTTAAGTGCACAGATTATAACACAAAAAAAACAAGAAATGGAGCATCTGGCAGTGGTTAATAACACTAACCAGGCTGCTAATATTGAAGACATGGAAGGTGGCTCATGGAAACAGTCTAGAACACGCAGCCAAAAGAAAAATGCTAAAAGAATTGAAGAATAGAAGAAAAAAGAGGTGGCATAGGAGGACAGTTCAGATGAAGATCTTGACTCTTTACTTCATCAAGAAAAAGAATTAGAATCCCGATACAGTGGAGGGAGAGGACATGGGCGCATTAATTCCAAACTCTGGAATGAGTTGTGGGACAAAGAATGGTTAATCGCTGATAAAATTTGAAAAATTATTGGCCACACTTGAGAATTATGGTTTTGATTTTCTTTTGAATATGGTTGTACTTGATGACTCTCCTACTAGTGTTTTTTTATATATATAATAATTGGGGACTCATCCCCCACCTTTATAAAAAAATAAAGGAAACTTTTATTAGAGATTTATTTTTAGCAATGATAAAAGTTTCCCTTTATTAGCACCGATAATGGTCTAGAATGAAATGAAAAATTAAACAAATAAAAAAATGATTAAATTAAGAAAAATATGAAACATGTTATTAATTAAATAATTATTGATAAAAATTAATAGATTTAATATACACATATATATATGTTAGAAATATTAATAAATATTATATATTAAATATAGATATATAAAATGAATAAGTCTAATATATATAATGTTAATTAAAAACAAATGAATGTCTTAATCATTTTTAATGTGTGTGTGTGTGTGTTAATGTATTTTTATATAAACTCACACACAAATATGTTTACGTGATATATAGAAACACATACACATAATATTTATGTAATTTATTCAAATTTTAGTATATTTTAGAATTTCATTATAACATGACACATTTAATATATATTATGTTTTTAATCGGTCAACTTTATTTATTTATTTTCAATACTACAATTTAATTTATAAGGTTATTTATTTTTTATTTTATTTCTGAATTTTATCATTTCCTATTATTTATTTATATATTTTTATTTACTATGTTTTAGTATTTTCAATATGTATTCATCCACTTAAATATATATATATTTATATATATATATCCATGTTTTTTAATAAATTATATTTAATTAATAAAACTTATCCGTTTTTTTACTATTTTTAAACTGTATTCATTTTGAATTATTTAATTTCACTTGTTTTTAATATGCATGTATTTAAGATTATACATACATTAATAATGTTAAAAATATTTTTTAAATAAATATTTATAAATAAATATATATACAAATGTATATTTAATATATTTATAATAATTATAAATAAATAATTATATGAATTTAAATAATTATAACATTATAATAAATCTATTTAAATAATTATAAAATTATAATAAAGTTATTTAAATTATTATAATTATAAAACGTTTATCAGCACTTTTTTAGCCCTGATAAAGATCGATCTTTATCAGGGCTAAAAAAGCACTATTAGAAGACATATATATCTGCGCTAAATTGCTAGCACTGATAAATATGTCTTTTACCAGCACTTATAAATTTAAGGGATCTTTATCAGTGCTTTTATGAATGTGTTGTAAAAATTTTCCTTGATCTATTTAAAAAAACCATGACCATGTCTCAGTCGCTCGCGATTCTCAAGCTCTTGTGGAACTCCTCTACTGCCAGCGTGACTCCTCTACATTCCCTCAGATTAATCAAGGTTAAAGTCCAATGTATGTTATTTTCTACTCTTCTTTTATCATTGTTTGAGGTTTTGGGTACTATGTTTTTCATTTTTGTGCTATTATTAAACATGACGAACCCTGCTTCTCTTATCATCATTATTAAAATACAACAAGTGTGGTTCTATTTTTTCTTCTCCTTTCATATGTATTTGAATGTCCTACCCATTTTTTCCTAGAGAAACACATATATGGTTTACTCTACTCTCAACATTAACAAGTAGACATCTCAACCCCCTTGATTTTCTCTTCATTTGAATATTATAGGGTTATAAATTCTAGGTAGTTTCTCAAATTTAATTAATCTTATATACTAGATTTTAGATTCTAAAGTCTTAATTATGAGGGTTTTTAAGGATTAGGGGATACCAATTTGTGGCCCTCATTTATGGTTGATGAACATATAGGGACTAAGGTAAGTGTAAAAATCATTAAAACATGTTTTGTGGATTTTAGTTATTCTTAATAGTTGTTAAACCATGAAATGGGTTATTTAGATTTATGATTTTAATGAATTTTTTATTAAATTCAAAAAAATAATGAATTAATTAGTCACATTCCAAAAAATATTTTATTGATGCATGTTGTGAGATTTTTATTTTTTTAATTAATTCAAGATTAATATTCATCTTTAACCATGGGTTACAAAGAGTGGTCAAAAATTTCATTGGTGAGAAAAGTATGCTCAATAAATTTTTTAAAAATTCCCTATATTGGATAGTGTTTAGAAATCATTGGGTATATGGACATAGAAATAAACAACAACATATAAAGAGTGTATTTCCAAAAGGTATGTGAGCTATCAATGGTTGGATAGTTGATAAATAAAATTATGAGATGTGATTTATTAATAGATTTACTAATCCAAATTGTGAGATAACTAATTTATAGAATAAAAAATAATTTAAAAATACATCTAACATGGTGAATAACCATAGAGAGAAAAAAATTGATTAAAATATACTTTTGATGGTTTGGATGATTATGACCTATAAGTCATGTAATTTTTTATACATGTCCAAAATTCAAAAAAAATATATACATTTGATCCCCCTATTGTAATTAACCCTTTTTCATTTTATAATCGAACCTCTCTTCTTCTTTGATCACTATTTATCACTAGGTTAAGGTGCTAGCACTCCTTTGGTGGTCATATGATGATACCCTAAAACTAATAATTTGGTATCATAGACTTGTTCTTCAAGGAAAAAATGTATTAATCTATTAGATTTTCGAATAAATAAATTTCATATTATATTATGTCAATATACTATATTATGATATGAAGGATTTCATTTGTTCAATCATAACATATGGCTATTATATTTCATATTGTATGACATATACAATATATAAGGATTTTAACTACGTTTTATCATACAATTTATGATAACATAAAATATGACTTTATCCATTGTTTGTGTGAAAATATAGGATCAAATCTGAAATACAATATCACCTCATTTGTTAAATATGATAAAAAATATGATATCTCCTATCAAATTTGGTGAGAGAATTCATGGCATATGATTAAAGTTTCATCATATAATATGATTTTTTTGTGGGAATACCTCTATCTAATATTATATTTTACAATCAATAATATCATTATCATTCATAAAGTAAGACATTCCTAGAGGTAATTATAGATCTACTTCAAGATATGTGGTATAATTTTCAATGAAGAGAAGTATCTATTGTTCCTATAATATTTTATAGTAATATATCATAATAATAAATTTAGGATTACGTTGAATGGATTTATTTCATTTATATGACTAAAAAATTCTTGATAAATACTGAGCATTAGTTGCAAAAAATCACCCTTTAAAGGGATGTATGTTATTGGAGGGATCTTATGAAGGATTAAAAAAATATCCAAAATTGGAAGGTGAGTAATACTTGAGTAGACAGAAGTGATGTCCAATATAGGTGGGGTGAGATTCATTTCTTTAATACCATTATAGTGGATGTATTCCAATTCCTCTTTAATTGAGGATAATTTTGGAGTGATTCCATTAGTGTAGGTTACTAGGACACTTTAATCATTATACACTTTGTTGTATTCCATATCTTAATGATGGATTGGACTCAATCTTTCAAACCATACTTCCTCCCATTATCAAGTGATGGAAGGAAATCAAGCCACCGAGGACGGATTAAATAAAGGTAGTGAAGGTTAGTTGTTCTGTAGTAATTAAGTATTATATATCTGTTCATGACAGTAACAATTTTCATGCAAGATGGATGAAATTTTGGACTCTTATGCCTGAATTTTATTACATTTTTGTTATTCAAGACAAAATAAATGTTTTACTACTCATGAAAATAATGTCTTCTAAACAAGATGATGTGGCCAATCCTGAGCAAGAATAGTCTTTTGATGATGAAATTGTAGAATTATTTAGGGATTAACAACATGTTGATGTAAAAAATGATAAAAAAATAGAATGACATAACATCAAAATTTTGAATAAAATTATCAATGTAATAAGTTAGGGTATAAAATTTGAGATCGGTTAGAATAAACATGGCCAACCTATTGATCCCAATGAGTCAACGTTCATTAGTTATCTTTGGGTCATAAGGAGGATGAATTTGTCGATTGATATTGACTCATGGATCCAAATCCAATATGTAAGGAAGGGAATCCTTTATAAAGATATAAAGATAATGTTATAATATACTTTCTATATTTTGTGAAAAAATTATATAATTAAAGATTGATATAGTTTTCAAAATTCCTTACAGATTTCATTTATTTTACAATATTTCCATAAGAAAATTTTAATAATATGCCCTGAAAAATCCTATAGAGGCTTTCAAACTCTTCTGATGAAGTTACAAATTAGGGATGTTAATGGGAAAATAAATCCTCACCCACCACTTTTTTATACATACATTATAAAGCCGGAAACATGGACTGCTTTCAGAAATCGTATCAATGAGAAATCATTTCATGTGCATTTCATTTGATAATATATTATTTGAAAATATTTATTTTATATAAATTGATTTAAAATTGTTAATTTATGAAACCAAAAAATGTGATTAAAATAAGAACATGCATCAAAACTAACATACCCCTATCACAAAGGAAGGATGGGGCATGCTTCATTGGAGAAGAAATTGGTATATATTTTAAATCAACAATAAATTTTTAATTATGTGATATGAAACAACATATATTCCTCTGTTTATATGCATATCCATTAATAAAAATATGAATCCACTTCCATCCCAAATCATGTTATATGGAAGGATTCTTGTTTAAATAAGGATGTTATATTAGTTGATGAAAACCAAAAAAGAAGTATAGGAAGAATTTGGAAGTATGAAATAATTTAAATTCATTATTATTTATAAAAATATTACATAAAAATAAATATGTTCATATTTTTTTATATGGTTTACACACAATAATAGACCACATCCATACCAGAAGAAAAGAGACATTCATTAGCTTTAAATAAGCCTAAACAATATAGTCACGTTAGAGTATTAGGTTTTGATGTCTCTCCTTGAAAATATTTTGAGAAGATAAAACCACATGAAGATACATATAATATGGTGAGATGAATACAAGGTAAAATATAATCACTGTAAGATATTATTTTTTGTTCTGGTTTGGTAGACCAATGTATAAGAAAGGATTAAAGTGAACTGGTGGTGGAGAAAAGATCAACACATAAACAAAATGACCCCACTATATTTGAGGCTAGTCATTCCCTCCAACTCAAAACGTTACTCAAGGTAATAAATTTTTTCATTACTCTTTCTTATAAATGTGAATCAAAAAACTTCAGATAACATTATATTACTAAAAGTATATACGGTACATTTTTATTTGATTTTTATCAGTCAGCACCCACATACCTCTATTTTAATATGGGTGCATTGTATAATAACCCAGGAGACTATCTACACAACCAAACCCTCCCAAAAAATCACATGAGATTAGTGTTTAATTAGTTTATGAGTTGACTACTAAGTTGTCTATTCCACTTGATGGTCCAAATATTGCAACGGTTGAAGCTGCTATTGGAGATTTCATAGCTTGGGTGTCTAATCTTATAAAGATACATCAGGAACGTCTTTAAAAAAATCATATGCAAAACATGTAATAGTTGATGATAAAAGGTCTCAAGTGAGGTATGATATTACATATGAATAAATTAGTGGAGAAACAAAAGGATGAATCAAGAAAATCTAGGGAATCAACCAAGAACAAAAAGACCTTCTGATGTTACCTTCTCCTCACTGGTTCCAGAGCAATATTACTTATCATTAAAACATCATGAATATACTACATTTAAAGATAAATCTATGTCTTAAATTGAAAATGTATAAGACATATATGGAGTTTCCTTTACCTAAATAATTTTTCTCGAGACACTAACTGAGATTCTCAAGCATGAATGGTTGGGAATCTTAGTTGTGAATACATACATGATGTACATTTTTATAATACATTTGTCCAAATAGTGATCTAAATATGTTTATTAATGATAATAACTATTCATATTTTGTACATGAGTTTATATTATAGTTATATTTGTGGAATATCATGCGAAAGACGATTTGGATTCATTAATCCTTGTATCATTTCTACACCAGAAAATACTTTGAATATGGAAAAAATAGAGGAGAAAAAAAAAAGACGAGTTACTCAAAGCATTTAATAAAATAGCATCATACAACAGACTCTTTTTTGATACCTACAATGCAAAGGTAAAACTCTATGATCTAATAAAATAAAATATATTTTTAATTTTTTCGTTACTTAATTTTTTTTGTTTTTTTAGAAAGAACTGGATGTTGATAGCAGTCAACATAGACACCCCAAATATTTATTTTTTGGATTCAATGCATGGATTTACAACCAACCGACCACACATGATGTGTATTGTGAATACATAATACAATACAATCAATATTTTATAGATAAAATTCAAATTATATGTTCGATCTGTGTATGGTAATAAAAGATTTAGGTGATTACCTGCTATATTTGTGATCTAGTATGAGTTATCACCTTCGAAAGATATTTTTTTTGTGATGAATTAGTTTCAGAATGCTTATGTATTATTTTTATCTCTTTCTAAAGGATATGAGTAATGGAGGAGATCAATATATTTAAAAGCACTGAAATGCAATTTTTTTGCTAAAATATAGAGGTGGAGGTGGAGGTGAATGTTAAGTTGGAGGCAGAGACAAATTGGGAGGTAGAGTTAGAGTCAGAGACCGATGTGGAGGAGGAGGCAGAGGCAAATACTAAGGTGGAGACCAAGTTGGATGATGATATGAAACGCTGGCTTGAAAATATTAAAAAAAAATTGGGAAATGAAGTAGCATAAAGATCATACCCAAATTGTGTTTGAGAACAATTTTTTAAAATTTAACACAACACCTTCCACTTAGGATAAGTTCCATTGTGCAACTTTCTAGTTTAAAATGACATTTTAGTAAATAAACACACGTGGCATACTCAAAACTGATCAAACATATTCTAATTGTTTGGTACTTTTGAAAATGATCCATACATAATTTTTTTTATATAGGGATTAGACACACCTAAATTGGATGCATGGTGTGATTGGTATGACTCCAAATGTCTGTTGTCATTTTTCAATTAACATTTTAATAAAAAAAAGTGGTACTCACTAAAACCCAAGAAAATGCACTCATATTTTCTTGATAATTTGGGAAAATGATTCATAATTATTTTTTGATATATAAGAATCTATTTCATGTAAAAACCACACATGATTATACTTGTATTACTCAAAGTTCATGTTTCCAGTTTAAAATGATATTTCAGTAAAAAAGCACCTTTGGAAAACTCAAAACTGAGCAAACACGTTCTGATTGTTTTGGTACTCTAGTATAATAATCCATGAGTCATTTTGGATGTGTATCATTTAAACTCACCTCAATATGATGCACAATGTGACAATTATGACTCTAACTATCTGTTATCAGTTTAAAATTTACATTTTTATACCAAAATGTGTCACTTGTAGAAAACTATGAAAACACACTCATATTTTATTGATAATTTAGGACAACGATTCATAACTAATTTTTGATGTGTATGTATCTCTCTCATGTCAAAGCTATACATGATGCCATCTATATGGATCAAATTGCATGTTTCCAGTTTAAAATGACATTTTAGTAAAAAACATGTGGCATACTCAAAACTGAGGAAATTCATTCCAATTGTTCTAATACTTTAGGACAATGATCCATGAGTCATTTGGGACATGTATCATTCATCCATGCCTCAATCCAAAACACGGTGTGATCAGTATGACTCCACGTGTGTCTTTTATTCAAAATTGGCATCAATTTTAGTGAAAAAAACAACTCATATACTCAAAATCAAGAAAATGAATTCGGATTGTTTTGGTACTTTTAGAAAATGATCCATAAGTCATCTATGACATTTAGAGATCAACCTCACCTCAATCCAATGAATAATGTGATAGGTATGACTCCATGTACATTTTTTATACAAAACTAACATTAATTTTAATCAAAAAAACAAATGACATACTCATAAATGAGAAAATTCATTCGGACTATTTTTTACATTAGTAAAATGATCCATAAGTCATTCGTGATGTGTAGAAATTAGTTACACCTTAATTTGACTAATGGTGTGACTATTATGACTCTAAGTGTGCCTTTTTATTCAAAATTTACAATCATTTTAGGAAAAAAAGAAGTTATATACTATATAATAGTGTTTTCTTTTTCTTGTATTTGTGTTAGAAATATTATTTTATTAAAAGTCAGTATTTTTATCTTATTTTCATATTTGTTTCTAATGATATGGTGTGTTGTTGCATCACACTACACATATTTCCTGTGATATAGTGCGCTGCAGCATCACACTACAGTTTTCACCCTTATCAGCGCTAATAAATGCGTTGATAAAAGTATTATTTATCAATTATTTTAAAGGTTATGATAAAGGACTCATTTATTAGTGCTTATATAGGCACTAATAAAGTCTATCTTTATCTGGTCTTTTAAAAGTGCTAACAAATAATACTTTCATTAGCGCATATAAAAGTGCTGATAAATCGTACTTTTATCAGTGCTTCAAAAGGCACTAATAAAGAGTACATTTATCATCCCAAAATAAAATCACTGTTAAATGGGATCTTTTATAAGAACTTTCAAAAGCATTGATAAAGGACCATTTATCAGTGCTTTTATTTTCACTGATAAATATAACCTTTATCAGTGTCCTTTTAGTGCTGATAATATACATGGAATTTTAGTCACGCTAAGTTATTCAGTGCTTTTATATCACTGATAAAGGTCGATTCTAGTGCTGTTAATGTATGGTTTTATATTATTGAGTGGAAAGAATTTAAATAGTATCAATATATGTAATCTATATAGAGATATCTCTCTTGGATAAGACAATGAGGTTGTATCTAGGGGTTGAGATGTAGTTTAACCAATTATTACTATATATGGGGAAGAATACTTATGTTATAACCGCTAACTATACCCATATGAAGTATCCTTCATATCCATAAAATGTTACAATAATTGTGGAACACTTCATGTGAAAACATCCTCCATCATTCAATGGGGCTATAAATTTATTAGTACTTGAGATAATGGAACAAGTACCTAAGGAAGATATTTTTCACTTTTTGAATATGGTGAGAGAGTGAATCTTATCATGGAATATTATCATATTAAAGGATACTTTAGTTAATGGAGGTTATTGATCCAAAATACTAAGGTGTCATGGGAAATAAATAGTTTTAAGTTATATACATTAAAGTATATATTCACTCAAAAATATTTTCATCATGATAAAAGAGTTTATATATAGAATAAATTCTTTAATTTAATGTGAAATAAATGATAAATTGTTTTCAATTATTAATTTATCATTATAAGGTTAGAAACTCATGATACAAATTATTTATATAATCTAAGATGTTATATTGATCACTTATTTAATGTGATAAATCATAAAAATTCAAGGGATTTTTTCTCCAAATAAATTTTAGTATATGATGATATATTATCATGTGACACTGATAATGTTACTCTCAAAGTATTTTTTTCTGTGGAAAATAAGGGTGGATAATCCCTCTAAAAAATAGCAATAGTTAAGAAACTAAGGGTGGAATTTCCAACCTTTTGTGATTTTGGAAAAAAAACATTAAAGAAAATACTGGACAAGAATTTGTGTTTTCTTTATTTATGGAGATAAATGTCATCATGATCGTGATTTTAGGTAAAAAAAGAATCTTACAAATTTTAATTATTCAACATAAGGTGATGAAGAACTATTTGGGAAAATACGTAAGTCGTTAAGAAAATTTCTCTCAGAAATGTACAAGAGAGAAAGGCTCAGTTTATTAGATCATTACTCTTGAGATTGAGGTTCTTAAATATCTAGTGGTAGTTACATTGATTATTACCTAAAAATTAGATAATTCATTATTTTATAAAAGACATTTTCACTATTTTATATCTTCTTTGTTTCTAAGAAAAATTGATATTTCCTTAGAACCTTAAGAAGAGACTTAAGAATTATGTCCCATTATTTCAGTCAGGATATGTCAGTATGTTGCCTTTATGACACATAGAAATACCCTATTTTGAATATTGATTGTTATACCTATGTATTAATTTGATATAATCTTTCCTATAAATTGGATTTCAAATTATAATCCAAAAGCTTATAATCGGGACAATGACATTAATATTTTTGATAGAGGTCTAGACTCCCTTATCTTTATAGAGGAGAATACATCATTTGAACTATGTCTAGATCCCGCTATTATAGGTCTCCAAAATGAATTTTTTAGAGAATAAGATTAAAGGAAACTTCTTAATAGGAATGGTATCCTTTGAATATAGGATATACTTATTTTTCAGTATTACATTGATTTGTTTCCTATCCAACTAATTATATATCCTTCCCAGCATAACTTTTTTGTCATGATATCATCCTTGATGAAAAACCTATATCAATGACACCCTCTAGGATGGCCATAATAAAATTAATGGAACTAAATAAAAAACTGTAGTAGTCATGTGATAAATTAATTTATTCCATGTTTTTTCACCCTGGGGAGTCACTCTTCATTTTATTTATAAGAAAGATGGGTCATTAAGGTTATTCATTGAATATACGGAAATCAAAAATACTATAATAAAGAAAAAGTATCCCATGATAAATATTGATTGCTGGTTTGATCAAATTCTATGATCTTAATATTTTTACAAGATTTATTTTCATTCTCGGTGTCCACAGCTACAATTAAAGGAGGATATTACAAAGATAAAAGTTTGTTTGAGGTATGGACATTATGAATTTATATCAATTCCCTTTGGATTGACTAATGTAGCCTCTATTTTTATAAATATTATGAATATAGTATTCAAGGGTTATCTTGATAATTTTATTGATTTGTTTATTAATTATAACTTTGTACAATCTAAAGTCCATGATTAGAATAATATTTGACTTTGAGCCATTAGTAAAAATATTAGAGAAAATGATTTATATGAAAATTTTTGGAAATGTGAATTTTTTATTTACGAATTTTATACTCTCAGCCATGTTGTCTCTAAGGATGAAATTTCAGTTGATCCTTTAAAGATAAAGGTAGTGATGTAATGGCCAATTCTAATGACTATAACCTAGGTACATTATTTATATGTATTAGAAGGTTACTATCAATTATTTGATGAAATTGTTTCACAATTATTTAACCCATTATCCAAGATGACATATAAGGGGGTTAAGTTTATATAGTTAGAAAAATGTAATTAATGTTTTTAATAATTAAAGAGTAGATTTTTAAATGTACCAATATTGATTTTACCCTTTTATAGGGTTGGATTTTTGTTAAATAGTGATGCATTAAACATGATACTTGGATGTTTACCTATAACAAATTATAGAGTTGTTGTTTAGGAATCAAAGAAGTCAAAAATTCATGAAAATAATTATACAACCCGTGATCTTTATACGGAATTTGTAGTCTCTTCAATGATGATAAGATGGAATTGACTTTATAGAGAAATATTTAAAATATATACCAGATCAAAGTGTTTGAAATATATATACTCATATAAATAACTCAACATGAGGAAATGATGATGGTTATAACTACTTAAGTATTGTGTTTTTCTATACACTACCTCTATGAGAAGGAAAATAAGGTGGAATATGTGTTTAATAGGAATAATCATGGAGTTTTGAAAAAACATGAGGATTGAAAAAGATATTATATTCATGGAATTAGTAATGTTTGATATTGGAATTATTAAGAAAGGATAAACATCACATCTATTCCAAATTATGAACAAACAATCCATATTATTTTAAAAAATATACCTTTATGATAAGAATATTTGAAAGAGTATAAAAGTCATGAATGATGATAAGTTGGTAAAATTATTCTATGAAGATAGTATATATAAATTTTTAAGAAGTATATGTGTTCCATATGTTCCTAAACTAAAAAGATAATTATTAGATAAAACTCATTGCATAATTTTCTCTATACACCTTAGTATAAGAATAATGTATCTGGATTTGAAGGAACGTTTTGGGTGCGATAATATGAAATGATAAATTGGAAACAACGTATCTAGAAGCATAGTTTATAAATTTGTAAATTATGGAGGAAAACATCAAAAAGTAATCACATAACCTCTATATATTCCTATGTAGAAATGAGATTATATTACTCAAGATTTTTTTCCTAGATTCCCAAGGATCCATATAAAGAATTATTCCATTTTGGATATCATTGATCACCTTACCAATTCAGTACACTCTCTAACAATAAGGAAAGATCTACATGTTTTGTTCTTCATATGGGTCTATATTAATGAATTTTTTAGGCTTTTTGTTAAAACTATTTAAAATTTTATTTTATCATGATCCATAGTTTATATCACATTTTAGGAAGTGTCTTCATAATTCCCTTGAAACCAACATATATTTGAGCACTTCCCATCATCCTAAAACTAATTAGTAGTCTGAAATGGATATTCAAACATTAAAAGTCATGTTATGGTTATGATCAATTATCCTTCGTAGTATTTTGGATCATTATTTAGCTTTTATGAGATTTTTATACAATAATATCTTTAATTTAAACATTGAAATGGAACCATATGAATCATAGTATGATAAGAGTTTTCATTATCAATATTATTGGATTTAAATTAGTGTAAGGAAAAATATAGTCCCAAATTTCATGTAGTATACAATAGTTAATGTTAAGACTATTTAGAATCATATTAAGGCATCTCTATGTATAAAAAATATAATGATGATCGATAAAAGGATTTATAATTTTCGGTGGTAGGTTATTTTTTATTGAATGTATCTATATGGAAGTGTGTTATATGTTTTGGAAACAAATAGAAACTAAGTCATATGTATATAGAGCCGTCTGAAATTCTATAATGAATTGGAGTTGTTTATTAACATTTTCAAATTACACTTATCATCTCTAAAGATTAGGATTTGTTCCAAAAAAAAATTATTAAAGAAGTATATGCAAGATCTATTCCAAGTGCTCACTTATAAGGAAATAGAATTAGAACATGATTAATCATACTATAAAGTTACTATCTATATTCTGAACACTATAGAACAAGTGTTATGAAATTGGATGACTTGGAAGGTGATGGTACTTCATAGAATTCATAAAATAGAAGATATGTCATGGGAACCTAAAAAGGTATGATGAAGAATTATTGACATCAGTTCATGTGGAGAATTTTGAAAATTTCAAAGATGAGATTTTGAAAATGGGGAAGAATGTAACACTCGAGCATCAATTATAGTATGCACACTTTTCTTTCTAAGAAAATTTTAAAATTATGCACATACCTAAATTCAAGAATGTTATTAAAAGATAAATTATCATAGGTTAAAAATTGATTTTTATAAAATTAATTTCAATTTTTATCTCATCATGACAAAATTTTCCCTGGGTGATTTTTTGATATATTTCATATATAGTATTTTTTTGTGAAGGGTAAAAATATATTATTTAGAAATACCATCACTTTTATTACATTATAATTTTATAATAATAACATGAATGTTTAAAAAACATTTTATATGAAAATATATATATTAAAGATGTAATATAATTGATATAAAAATATAATTTTCATCTTATAAATATATAGTTATTAATTTTGAAATATAAGTAATGTTTTTATTCAAATAAAACATGTTATTAGTTATTATCTATTTATAAAGTATTTAAAAGCTCATTTTTGGTTTTGGATTTTTTTTAAAGACAAATAAGCATCATTTTATTGAACATAATCCAAATAATTCTATTGTAATCAATATAAAACCTGACTTTGATGTAAAATAATGTTTATGCATAAATAATGTTTTTCTAGAAACAATTTTCATTTTATTTTATGAAAATATGTTAAAAATAATTTTTAAAACTTATAGAAATTTAATAATTTAAAATCTATTCCATATTTTGAAACTGAATAATTTATATTTGGTGATACTGAAAACTAATTTTTTAGTCATAATTAATAGTAAAATTATTAACAAATTATTACCACAATTAAAGTTAGAAAGGGTTTATCGGTGTTTAATGCAATAGTGAAGTTTAAAAATGATACTTAAACATTTATAAATCTTATTATTTGAATATAATTTAACATTATATTATCTTACCTTTTAATTAATTTCTATTTTGTTTCACTTTCAATTAAAAATGACCTTATATTAATTAAATATTTCATGTAATTCCATCTATGTCTCTCCCCTCACGTATAAAATGGTACTTCTTATCCTCCCTTATTCATAAAAATTAATCCCTATTTTTCATCTAATAACTACTAAAACCTTCCTATATTCATTCCCTTCATTCTTGAGCTAATTTTATTACCCTAAAACCTTCTTAATAAGGGTTAATCTATAAGACAAAGGAGGTATCTCAAATAAAATGTATTTGTGTTACCTGACTATTCCAAAGTTTATTTCTTATGATATTTCTTCTAAATCAATTCTATACAAACCATAATAATTAATATAGTATCATATATATACTGAGATGTTTGTATTATTATGGTAAAACCATTTTCCACCTCCTTTCCTTCAAATGGGAAATGAAAGTATCGCTCATGCGTACGTGTGTACTACCACCTCCACGTAGTGATATGATTAATTTTCCATCACCACAAAACATTAATGGATATACTAATGGATTTAATAAATTTATATTATATTTTTATTTTTTAATGATAAAATATTATTTTTCATTATTTATTTATTTATTTTAGAAAATGAAAATAGTGTACAAGCATATGTATGGACTATGATATCCATAGATGATATAATTAAATTTTTAATATATTACATTTATAGATAGTTATAAATATGAATGAAAGGAATATATATGATAATTAAATTATGTATAAAATTATTTAGATGTTGGAACCTATATCATTATGAAAATACTATAACTTCTGAATCGAAACATACATGAAAAATGAAGTAATTAACACTACACAAGAGCCTCAGCCCAGTTGGAGAGGACTCGGAAAGTGTATCCAAGAGACTAGAGATCAAATCTAAGAGGAGAAATATTTTTGGGTACTATATTAGTACTTTCCCAGGCATTGTAGTAGGAACAATAGTAGGTACTATAGCAGATATTATTTGGTACCGTTGTAGCCAAAACTATTCATCTATTTGGGATTTCAGGACATCAGTTTGGTCTTTGGGTCCTTTAAGGCCTTTGGGACACCCAAGGACATCGATCCACATGAAAATTTTTCTTAAATTAACCAGTAATACTCTATAGTGAACAAGATCCATATGATGATTTAGAGCAAGAACATTCAACAGAGTATAGCTAATGTATTTTAAGAATGAGAGGGTATGGAAATTACCGTCGGGACAAGTTGGTGCATGTATGAGAAGCCTATCTGAATAGTCACGTGAAGGCGGGGAGCTGACATCATGATGTAGATACTGGGGAGGGGTAGTTTCAAGTAGTTATAGTATATATTCATTACTCTAAGACCTTCGGATCATGTAATTTCACAAAGCCTATGGGATATGTAAGGGGTCCCCTTAAACCCTTAATGATTGTTAATTAATGGGTGTTTATATGTTATAATTAAACCATGCATGGTATTATAAGTAAGAGTATGTTACTTTTATATATTTATAATAAATTTTAATTTTTTATATAGGAGTTTAAAGTCACTTAAGAGGAAAGTCAGACACGTGGTAAGGGTTTATTCTTAAATATCATTATTATTTGGGATTGTTTTTGTTTAAATTTATTTTAAAGAAAATTATACACAATTTATTTAAAAAAAACATAAATTTATTCTTCTCTATTTATATATGTTTTTTAAAAAACCTTTAATTTTTCTCACTCAAACTACACAATAGTACAAAATAAGTTTTTAATCAAAATTGAAACATTGTTTCTATTCTATCAGGAATATTTTTCTAACATGTGTATATATTTTTTAGAATGTTTTCAATTATTATATAACTATTCACCATTGATTTATTAAATTAGCTTTTAGACATGTTTTAATTTCTTTAAAATTTTCTAAAATAAATCTTCTTTTATCTTTCGGAACAAGGTGTATTTTATTAAAGGGGTGAATGAAATAATTATTTTAACTTTTACCACACAAATTTTTTTACCTCATTCATAACTACTATTTTACAAAAATATTACTTTATACCTTTTCCTTGTTTTTTCAAATAATGTTTTCCCTAATATCTTAGAAATGTTTAGATTTTAAATAATTTATTTCAAAATGAAAAGGGCAGTGTCCACAATAAAGGTTTCATTTAAGTTTTCAATTTTTTTTTTCATTTATTTCAATATTATTTGATGATTCCTATTATTTACAAGGCATATAATATAATTATTACATCCAATATATATTTTTATATATACTATTATCATTTTTAACTAGTGATTTAATGGGGAAAATGTTAACATTTCATATTTTGGTTTCTCAATATTAATATTTATGTTTATGATTTATTTAATTGTCGTTAATTTATTTCCTATGATGAATGAATTTGACATAGTATGTGAGGGATGGGGACCATTATATCCCCTTGATTCATTAGTATATCTAACAAGACTAACTATTTTCTTTATTTGGTATATTTCATGCCTATTTCTACAAGAAGTCTTGGAATGAGGACATGGTGGTAGGATTATGATGTTTATAACTATTCATTATATCATTATGAAAAAAAAATTGTTATCCATGTGATTATTATTTTTTTTATCTATTGATATATTCCAATTTTATGATATTATTTCTTTCATATTTGATTATTATTTATCTATGCTATATTATTCATGGATTATTTATTCTATGTTAGCTTCAATTATATATTTTCCCTTACTGATCTTCTTAGCTCACCATTTATTATGTTTTCCATTCCCCATTATACAAATAAGGGATCTATGAATGATTTTAGGGATATATTATAATAAATAATGATGTTCTCATTATAATTTTAGTTTGTATACTAAAATGTAAGGTGAGAATCATATATGTATCTAGTCTCTTGAGGCTACTAAAATATTTGATCCATAAGGATGTGATCTCTTATATCATGTGAAAATATAGTAAAATAACCATTGACTCTGAATTACTTTATTCAAGGTGTTACACATAGATAATCAAGTTAAAGGGGGGAAATTTAGATTCCCAAAAAACTAGTCATCAGAGGGTATGAATAGTTATGAGATTGATTCTATATTCATTATTAATCAATGATATAAGTATGTGAATGTAGGTTTGTCTTCTAGAGACAAACAAAGGTATGATGATCTCTTTTATGTAATCCCCCTAAACATTTTCATTCAAGGAGATAACTACATGACATTGGATAGAACTAGTTTCTAAAGGATATTATTCTACCATAATGACCTCAACTTTGAATTCACGAGGGTTTGAAAGGGATTCAATTAACACCTCACTATGTTCCCTTAAGTGATGAAGGGAATGTAAAATTTTTAGATTAGTGATTAAAATTTAAATATACTATAAGATTTCATATGTTTATACTAAGATAATACTCTTATTATCAAGAGGATGGTCCCCTAAATGTGGTTTGGAATCTGATGCTGATTATATCAATGGAACTCTCCCAATCTATGGTTTTAAGTAACATTAACTATTTTGGGGTAGGGTGAAGTTTTCCTTCACACGTTATGATAATAAAAATATACATTTTCAAATTTATCCACCAATATTACTGGACCTAATCATGTCTTGGAGGATTCTAGATTGAAAAGGTGTTCTCATTGAGTATACTAGATTTCTTGTCTTTGCATCTTAGTGGAATATATGGATTTATATGAGATAGTTCTTAAATTGTGAGGTCTATTTTTGCATTTTCTTTCATTTCCTCATCAACCCATAAGTTCTTATGCATGATTATGAACAAGAATATGTGGTTTATATACATATTCCTTATTGGATAAGGGATCTGATAGGTGACTGAAATTGATAGAAGCAGAAATCAACTCCTAATCCAATAAAAATTTTATTTATTGTGATAGTGCCTATGATCTCATTTAATTTAAAGGTTATTTTCATACCAAATCCAATGGAAAAGATTATGAGAGGGTTTGAATTGGTATGGGTACTAGTGAATTATCTTCCTCTTATGTCTTATTATCTTTGTGATTATTACATCCACCTTTAGCTGATATAAAAGAAAAAAAGGGATTCATTATATTATGGTGAAATTGAGTCTAAAATTGGTTGATTAAATTATAACTTGAGAAAATAATGTGCTTAGTTGATATATATCTTAGTCATCTATTCATCAAAAATTTCAGAACATTTATTTTTGACTTACTACCATTCTATATTGTCTTCATGTGAGATGGAAGATATATAGGCCACTTATGTCGAAGGATTTACCAATATCACATTCCTATAATAAATCGGGGTTTGAAGTGAATAATGGTTGAAAAATAGTCTTCAATATTGTGAGAAAACATATGAAGGTAAATGAAGAATTCTGGATACTCAGTGGGGAAAACTCACTAGGCCTCCTTGACTCTATCAATTTGAGAAAATTGTTCACTAGAGTGACATAGAAATAAACTGAAACATTCTCATTTGTGAAACAAAATATCTATTTCTTTCCATTCTCAAGTAATATATTCCATTATTCCTTCTTTTCCACTTGAGGGAAAAAAATTTGTATTTGGTACCAAGGATGATGAGGCATATAATTATATCCTAAAATCTTGAATGTTGGTGTAGGGACTGATGCAAGATTCAGTATGAAAACATCCCCTTCTACTAAGACTAGTTTTATTCCATGAGTTGATAGTGTTGGGAGAGATTTGTAATTAGTATTTTAGATAGAATCCTCCAACATCTATGCCATTATGGAAAACTCTCAAAATGTTTTTATGTATTTTAATTGAATAAGTGACAATTTTAACTCATCCCATCGATTTACTATATGTATCTATAGTAATTATTCATTTAGAAGTTATATATTCCTGGAATATTTCAAGCCTTTACATGTGGAAAAAAATATATTGAAACTCTCACTCTCACACTGCATGAAATTTTAGAGGTCATAGAACACCATATTTCTTAATGTAGATCCAAATTAATATAGAAACTATCAATATAGATCTTCCCAACATGAGATAGATCCATCTTGAAAGTTTCTACACCCAGAAAACATAAGTCTTATTAGAGTTTGCATGAATAATTAAAGTTATGCTCCTTCCTATTACATGAATATTCCCATAATGGTTCTACATCACGATACTAAGTAATTATTATGACATTATAGGACTCCAATTCCATTGACCACTAGGAACATTAGATTCCTAAAAATGGGTGGTAGAGTAGTTTCATCTACACACTCAGTATATGGATTCCTCTTTGGTTGGACCTATGTTTGAGTTCCTTCCAGGGTATCAATTTGAGATCCCAATGATTCGGGGGATTTTAGAATATCTACCAAGAAGGTTGGCTTAGAAGAAAATATATTAGATGGAAATGTTGGAGTATAATATTTCATTCCACCTACGTCTATACGAGATATTGTTTGTACGGTTTCCTAACACAACTATAGATGAAGCTTCAATAGAGGTAAATATTGATAGTCATCAGATATTAAGATAAACTACACTTGTTTTCTTAGCCTAAAACATACTAGATAGTTAGGGTTTTCTTTTATGGGATGAGAAACTTTACCTTTTAGAATATACAGCAGAGGGGAAACATTGAATTCCACCTGGATGTTTTACACAATATGAATATTACCCATGAGAAATTTGACATTGTTTTATTTCAATCACTTCAACTCATTTTTATATTGAGTGAACTTTTCAATAGTGGTGATTTGATTAGTGTTCTCGAGTGGTGGTATGGATGAGTCTACACCATTAATGTTTTCTTCAATTTATGATTTTTAATTGGGTGGTTTCTGAATGACAAAGGGGGCTCCTATATTCTTGGTCGGTCTCTGGTGATGGGTACACACTCCTTCTTCAAGCTTCTTAGTGTACACCAAATTTTAGATAGTAGTTTCCTCATCATGATCTTCTATTTCAACATCACAGTAAAATTTTTATATGGGGGGTGACATTAATTATATTTACTAATATGAAGTATACTACAAGTATTAGGTATTTATCTAAAGTATAAAAGGTTATATTGTCCTTTGGGTATTAATTAAGGGATAGATTATAATATATCATGATGTTTTCCTTCACGATCGAACACTTTAACTTATATCCTTTTTTAGGTTGGTATTTTACTTCTCAATACTCCCTTAGAAGTGATTTATAAGTATTGATTCCAAGAAAAAATTCATTGATCACTTTCCAAATGAAAAGATATACCCCAAAGTGGGAGGAATTATGATGTTATATCTTTTGATATTTCCCCAAGCCCAATGAAGATCTATTTCAATGTGGAAGGAGGATGTGGTGATATAAATGACCCCAATACTATATATAAGGGTTTACATGGTTCTAACACCATCATATACTATGCCTTTTGGGGTTTTAATGTTACCAAGGATGGTGGTTTTGGTAGAAAAAATAAAAAATCCCCAAGCCCTATGGTATATGGAGGCTCCCTTTTTATTGTAGTTGTGGATATCTTATCTTCAATATTAATTTTTTAGTCTATTTTCCAAGAATGATATTGATGAAAGACTTTTTCTAATAAGGAATTACTGTCCACAGATAGTTTCTCATCAATTTAGGGTTTTACCATCACCAGATACAAATCCTCGTCACCATTTTCAATGATTGGCATAGCAAGATATCAATTGTTTTCTCACAAAAAGTATTCTGATTTTTCCCCTAGAGATGAAAGGGCCCTACTAGTCAAAATAGAAAGAACATAAAAATCCTTGGTTTAGGAATTTACCTGATAAAATCATAGTGTATTTTTCTACTCTTACTGGAAACTTATTTCTAGGTGCAATAGTAAAATATAGTACTCTATGTTCACCTCATCCACTGAAGTGTACACCAAGAGGGTAAAAAGTGATTAATTGGTGTCAAGTCTTCTAGCCACATAGACATGCATGTTGGTGGCCTCTATAGTATCAACATAACTTTGGAATCATAGTCATGTAGTTAAAATGGAATCTAAGATCATTTTGTGGTAGAGATCATCGACTATCCTAACTTGGTGGGTATACTCCTCATATGAAAACTATTTTTCATTAAAATGATTATGATTCATCCAATTACTTATATGAAGATAATATGTGACTTTTTTACTTCAATGTTTTTATAATTTCAAAATCAGTGGTGGATATGGACTAAAACATAATATGTTTATTGTATGTTGCTATTTTTTCTCATAACAATTGTGTTCTCAATGTCCTCTATTAGGGATTCTCCAACTTGACCCTACAAGAGTGTTCATTTCCCAACTACTTTATAAAGGGTAGTGG
Organism: Viscum album; assembly: GCA_963277665.1. Taxonomy (NCBI): domain Eukaryota; kingdom Viridiplantae; phylum Streptophyta; class Magnoliopsida; order Santalales; family Viscaceae; genus Viscum; species Viscum album. The sequence continues at coordinate 617,292,211 of OY728150.1, read as the reverse complement.
GATTCTTTAGAATATATGCTACTACATTAATAGGTAAATTATTTTAATATGGAATTAAAGATGACTATTTCATCAAACTATCCTTTAGTTATGTGGAGATATAACATGTTATATATGAGACACTTGGTGTGTCTAGTATTTATCCCTTGATTGCCTCTATGAAAATCGGAATTCTCAACAGGGATTTGAAAATGGGAGTAACATCATGTTAACTGATCTTCCTATTATGATGAGAATTTCACAAATCTTACTATGAAAAAAGGTTTCATTACTGATCATCATGTTTCCATAGGAAGTACCTCCATGGAAGATACTCTACGGAGGACCTTCAGAGTTTTTAAAAATATTTTTGAAAATAGGTACTCAATGATCACTACTTCTTTCTCTTTCTGAAGATGAACCTACCAATTCCAAGGTTAAAATCAAAATATATTGACGGGAAATATGAAATTTCACACTAATTAAGGTAGGAATATGGGAATACTTCTGGTTTATTTATTTCCAAAGATTATACTAGGATGATATTCTTGAATGGTTGAATAGGGATGGGACCTCATCCTTAATGGGTTTCATGCAATGTTGGATTCAATCCACATGTGCTCAAACCCTCTTAGGTCACCTCTGTCCTATCATCTGAATTTTATGATTACTTCCCATGTGTATTTATTAGGATATATTGTCATTCCTCATATGTATTAGTAGTTATGGTAACATTATCTCATAATTATTCTTTATTTTTTATCGAGATATGTCAAAAGTCATCCAGAATGTGGGTGAGAATATGAACCTCTCCCTTGGTGGGTTTCATAGGGAGATGTTGGTGGATGTTTTAGGTATTGACATATATATGAGCCTAAAATGTGGTGTAGTAAAAAGTATATTTTCAATCAACTATTGTGAGAGAATGGATATGTTCTTGTTGTAGATATATTTTCAGAATATGTTGATGATACCCCAATATATAAATAAGGATATAATTATTCTTATAAGTTTCTATCAATCTATGATAGTGAACTCTAGTAGAAATGGGAATATGATCCCGATTTGATTTTTAATTCTTCACTAATTTTTTTGGATGATTCACTTGAATAGGATATTGAATATAATCCATCCATTGAGTAGTTAATGTGGTATGTTTAGGATTCATTCTTCTAGTAGGGGAATAAATATAGTCATTTCCCCAATTAGACATTAGGATATGATGACCATGGTTTCTTGCTACACTACTAGGATATTATTGGAAATATATAGTACATAGGAGGAAGTATGATCCTTACCTTCATCATTAAGAAGATATGTTGTAGTCTTATATAGTTGTAATAAGAATATTATCTCATTCCTTGGTGATAGTGGGAATTTGAGTATACTCCAGTACTTTATTCACTATTCCGATATGCTGATAGGATTTAGATGTGAGGGGATGAATATGACCCAACTATATCATCTTATATAGGATGTAGTAAAGAAATTGTTTATATATAATAGTTATATTTACCAATTCATGGTATTGGAGGGTTGGATTCCCCTAGTGGGACTTTTCTTTAGAGGCTCGTGCTTGAGTGTTTGGTGATGGGGGCTTTAAGAAACCACCTAAGTATACTCAAGGTGAGTTGAGGTTATTCAACATTGGTGGTGGTGTATGATAGTGGTATTATCCTTATTAGATGGATCCTAGATGATACAATGAACATATATTACCACTTACTCTACCTCTCTAAGAAAATTGAGGTAGGCATTGTCCCACTCTAGTGATAGCCGAACAAAATGGTGGGAGGTGGAAATATGGTCCACCTACTTCCCTGTTGTGACCTTCCCTTTTTGATGGCGAGATCATTCAAGATTTATCTTCTATAGGTAGTCAAACATCACCTCTCAGGTGTGGATATTAACATTAAGGTAGATTTCCCTTAATAGTGTAATCCTAAAATTTTGTATAAAATTTTGTGTAGATGATTATGTTCTCCTAGTCATGAGAGCCATAAATTTTATGGTAGTAATAAAATAATTTTTTCTCCATGATGATTCCATCAATATTGGACCAAGGGGGGGTATTCCTTGGAGATTCTTATAAGTATAAAAAACATAAAAACAGAAACTTTTCAATGGGAAATCACAAGTTATATCATGTTTGAAAAGTTAGTTTCACCATTATATATTTCATATTGGGTTCTCCATTTTTGTGATGGAAACTTCTAATGTTATCTTTAGAACAGATTTTTGAGTTGGTATGGTACTACTTTCCAATGGTAGGTGTTCAATAAGACATTAATAGTGACACAAAGTATTTCATGTAGGAAAAAAGGATATAAGATCAGACTCATGTTTACGTTTTAAGGGGAGATAATTTCATTCTATATAACTATATTATATATTTAAGTCATATTCATTAATCCTTTTCGAATCAAAATGAGGTAATACTTACCGCCATGCCCCCAATCAGATAGCAACCATCTGTTAATGTGAACATATGTATGTATTAATGTTTCCCCATATTTAAGTTAATAATTAGGTATGTTGAGTTTAAGATTTTATGAATTAAATCTGAATAGGTGGGTTCTCTAATGATTATCTTTCTCTCAACGGAGGAGATTACTACTACTGAATTTTGATCTATCACATGAAAGGATCTTCCTATGTATCCTCGATGAACTAATCAAAATAATTTAGTTCATTTCCACTTAATGGGTCACATCGTTCATTTTAAATCATTGTGAAAAATATTGATTCCAATAAGTTTAAAGTCATATAGAGTGGATATTTAGGAAAATGTTCATGTAAATGGATTCTATAGATATTACACATGAGAAGGCCTTTATGGTTGATTTCATAGGAAATATGGCCTAATGAAGATGGATTTTTTCAAAAGTAATACATACTAGTGAGATAAATGATTGGGATAATGGAGATATGATCCACTTATTAAGATAGGGGATGATCAAGAATATGTATTGATAAGGATAATTATTAGTGGATATAGCCCTAGTGGGAGGTTGCCTAGTATTTTTGTGAATTTGGACTAGTAAGGAAGGATGAAAGTTGATTCATGAGGAATATTTCCCCAAATAGGATGGATATATTCTCCTATGGAATATATCTAGAATAGGAAAAATATTACAACAAATAGAGGGAATATAGAATTTAAATGACGGTATGATTTCGTCGAATGTGTGGACCAATAAAAGTATTAACATGTTTTTTAGGATCCACAGGGTCTATAGAACAGTGCAAATATGATTTTAGATGTTGATTTCAAACCTCCAAGAGGTGTCTTACATATCATGATTAATAGGAATCAAATCCACCATAGATTTAGTTTCAGAGTTTAGAATTATGTTATGGGACTTTACCATGTAGTTTAATGTCATGTTTTAATGTCATTGTATTATAGGTTTATGAAATCTTACTATTATGTTTTCATTTAGTTTTATGTCATATGAATACTATGTTTTTTATAGCCTCGTGTATTGTGATTGGAACATTCTCATAAATTTTTACATCATGTGACTAGGACTTTGTTGTGTAGTTTCATGTCATGTGACTAGGATGTTGTCACACTATTCTGCACCATGTGATAAAGATGTTATCAATTATTTTCACTCTATGTGACTATGATGTTATTTTTTAAAAGGGGTGAAAATATAATATTTTGTGGGTTTTATGAATGTATTTCCCTGATTCCTAAACAATTAACGAATTAGGTTAAGCCATAAATATTCAATCCTTAAAACTAGAATAGAGGCCCATGCGTGTTTCTAATGAATTGAGAGAGCATGGGTGGTTCTTACACATGTATTTTACCTGCCTGTATATTGGAATATTTTTCTCATTGATTAATCGAGGAGATAAAATCATCAATGGGAACATAGTTGAGGCTTATATATCAAGAGGAGGCCTAGTTTTCATGAATAAAGTGGGATATATATGATACATACACCTAAAAAGAGGTAGATTGTAATCTATTCATGGATCATTTAGTGGAATAAATGGACCAATTTTAGGTTTGGATGCACTATATTATATTAGTGAGACATCCATGTTGAACTCTAATAGCTAAAGAAAACTATTTTGGTGTCCTCATAGTAGATACCCTCCTTATCAAAGTGATAATAAACTGTGTACACCCCAAGAGTACCAATTATCTAGGAGGTTAATTTTGAATCCACCTTTTATCAATGTAATAAATAATCAAAAGGATCTCATTGATTCATATTCTATAATAATGTGAATCTAGATTTTTTGGAGGTGGTTTTGATCATAAAATTCTTGGGAAGGAGGCCTAGATAAAGGGAGGACACATCTTCGAAATTATAGTGAAAATGGTTCCCTCATATTGGAATGAAATATGGAGTTTCATTCTAGTTAATTAATAAGTTAATTATCTTATATTGACCTCAGTAGAGGGATAAGTTAATTTGATATTCTTCACCCTAGATGATATCCAGGTGAATTGGAATTTCTTTTCCCTACTTTGGGATTAGAGTGAACTAGTTCTTTTTCTCCCTATATAGGGATTATTTTGAACTATTTTTTCATCACCTTTATTTTTTATTAGGTTGAAGTGGGCCAGTGTTACCCTAATAAATTCTAGGATAAATCTATGTATTTCCTTATTAAGGGATAAATAATGGACTTGTTCTATCCTAGAGAGTGTTAAGTTAATGGGACATGGCTTTCCCAAGCCAGGGACAATATAATGACCTTGACTCTCCCTATTAATGGATAAGAGAAGTGTATTCCCTATGAATAGAACATGGGTGAGGCTAGATCATTTTGTGTAGGGGTATAAAATTATCCATTTCTGTGAAAGGTGTTATTGTATAGTTCTCAACAGGAGAAATTCTCCCTAGTTTTGAATAAACTATAGTTAAAATTGTCTAACAAAATGTTTTTAATGTTTTAAACCCTCCAATGATTCAATTACCCTTATTGGTTAGTTACTTCCCATTGTTTTTAAGAAAAAATGGCTACCTAAAGGGGGGTTGATATACTTAGGTGAAGAGAGATCTCGTTATTTCATCAACTTCTCCCTAGTGATGTAAATGAGAACCCATAGGTCCTATTTATAGACTAATATCAAGACCTGTGAGCATAGAAGAGGATAGTATGATAGGCGCACACTATTACTTAATACCAATGAATCTATCCATGGTATATATCGTTTACATATAGTTCTAGGTGTAAAAAACCTAGTCAGTGCTTATATTTGGGTGAGTTATGAAGGGTGTTCACATAGAAGTAGGCAGAGAAGACTAAAAACATGATTAATTACGTCGGTGAACTATGTACCTCATCCATGAACCCTTGTATTTCTTGATCTTTGTCCTTTTATTATAAAAAAGGAACCAATAATATAATAGAATTGATGAAATTTTATACCATGTGTAATAAAACCATAATCTCATTAATTGATAAAATATATTATTTACAAATACAATTTACTTATCCAATTAGAGGAAATGATACAAAATGCAATTAAAATTTGATAATTTGTATATCATTTAGTCCTGAAATAATCCCTTATATTTCATATATCTGTAGTGTAAAATAATATACCTTTATTTATTCAAACCTCAAAATTTATCAATTTTTTATTAAATTGGAACTCTTACACATATAAAGTTGTTTTTTAATGTATAGTTGGTATTATATACCTTCCAAAATAAAAGAATTAATTTATATACCATTAATAAACGATGTGGTATTTTCATGGAGTCTCTTACCCCCATTTAGGAATAAAAAAATTACTTCTCTAATATATATTCATCATATAATAGAATTATTTTCTTTCCATCATGACACCTCATTCATGATTTACTAACATGAGATGACTATTAAACCCTACAATATATGTCATATTCTTTTAGCTTAAACTTTTACCCTTATATACTATCCTCACAAAACTCAAGCATCTAAATCCAATGTCATACTCTTTTTTCCTCAACATATTGATAACATTGTGAAAACACTTATTAAACTCATTCATATTAAAGTTCAAAATAATTTTACAACACCTTTTTTGGAAATGATTATATAATAAATCCCATTGGTATATCCAACCTTAATAGGGATCCTAGCCTCTCCAAGTCATTATTGTATTCAATATTATCAATTATATGAATTGATATTGATGTTTTGTATTTATTTTTCATTTAAATAATTTATTTAAAACTTTTTACCTATGATTCCTTGATTTTTTTAAATATTTTATCTTTAGGTTATTTATTATCCTAAACGCCTCCATGTTCTCATGTGTACTTTTAATCTTAGACACCATAAAAGAATCATGATAGTGGGGATATATAATGACAATTTATTATGATTATGATAATAATAAATATTCTTTTATTAAACAACATCACCATCTCGTCTTCAAGAAAGGGATTTCTCTAGTACATAAAAATTTCCCTCTCACACGAGGACTACTCTTAAATTTTTATACTAGTCTAGAATGTTTCCACCATTAAGAATATTATTTTTTAATATTGTTCTAGATTCTATGTTTGAATATAATGGTTTCATTTTATCTTTAATTTAATCTTTTATCATAAGACGATCATATTTTATAGTCATTTAACAAGGAATTATATTAAATTTTCCCTCACGGGTATGGTGAAAAATTTTATATAACATCATATCTAATAGTGGACCAATATATATATTTTATTAAATTTTAAGTTTATTTAAAATTTATTTTGTTCCTTAGCTATTTTTTTTCACCAACATGTCATTCATATCATATATTAATCTTGTATGGTTGAATAGTAAACTCCATGACCAAATCCCTTATATATATTATCCTAACTATATTTCTTAGGGAACCTAATCCTATTAAGGTGATCCCTAAAATTTTAACCCAATGATCATTTTGAATAAAAACAAAAAAAAATATTATTAGGTTAACCCATATTCTACTTTTATAACATAAGATAATACAAGGGAACAATTTTTTTTATCACATACCCATTTGAATAATAATGAAGATAACAAGTGTTTTCTTTGGTAGGAATTTAGAAATTAGTAATTTTTTCTGGATTTAATATCTCACCATTATATCTCATGTATTCAATACATGTATTCATGATTATAGTGATTTATTTTTGTATATTATAACTTTATCTAAATTAATTTTTTTCAAAACATATTAACTTATAACATATTATAAAACTAATAATTTGTGCTACTTTCCCAAAAATACAATTTAATTATATCTTCTGAAATCTAAGTTTGTCTTAAAAATAAGTAAATTAAAACCATTAATTTAATGGTTTTTAATTATTTGAATGTAAATTACTAACAATAGTAATTATGTTTTAACTGGTAAAAACCCACTACCTATTTGGATAGAACATAAGGTCCTAGTTTAATTATAATTCTTACCCAAATTCCCACTATCCGTAGATCAATGATTAAAAGAGAATTTAATTCAAATAAAATCCTGAAAACTGATATGAATAAATCATAATCATCCTATAATATTAAAATTTTAACCCATAAAAAAATCTCAGTATTGATTGAACATAACTAAATCATATTTATTTATTAGAATGTAAAAGTTTATATCCTTTGTATCACATTTATAAGAAGTAGTTTAAATAATTTTCAACTAAATCATACATACATTCATGTTATAAACACATTATATTCATGAATAAGAATAATAAGATAATGAATAAATATGTAAACCCTTTTTAAATTTAGATATAAGATAAAATATTATGAAACGTTCATAAAAAATTATAGACCCTTTATAATTTTTAAATGTTTTTATATTTGTTTTAAAATATATGAATATGAAAAAATTATATTTATATCCCAAAAAAATGATTATGTTTCTTGTTTACATGTCCATCTTATGAACTCATTCACATTAAAATTTATAATTCTCTAAGAAATATAATACCATTATATTTCTTAATTTATTAAAGCTTTATATTAATAACGTAATATATTTACATTATTTTCATATCATTTATTTTATATTTGTATAAACCATTGATCATATTCATCAAAACCATTTTTTTCATTAAATAAACTTCTAAAAATTGAATTTACTATGAATAATATATATTAATATTATATAAAAAAATTAAAATAATATAAACTCATTTATGTTTAAAAAATAAATTGAAATTTATAAAAAACTGAATAAATTAATTAACCACATAAATTGATTTCATTAAAAAAATATCTCATCAATAAAAAATAGTTATTTATGATCTAAACCCACTTCAAATTTAGCGAGGTCCTCAAGGGAATCAAATAATGAATATTTTTTTATAATTTATAATTTTTTTAAATTATGAATCATAAAATCATATTTTTTTTATTTTTTCACCCCGTGGTTCTCCCTTTATAAAATCAATTTTTAAATGAATAGTGATTTTTTCCCTAAAGAAATATCATAATGAAGATAGTGAATTATAGTTTCCACTATATTATTTGAATGAAGATAATGATAATGATATCATTTTGATTCAGTTTTTGAAATGTGATGTGTTCTCTAGTTATGTACATATCATGATAAGAACAAACCTAATTTTTGATAAATATACACGGGGAAGAATGGTAGTGTCATTAAAAGTTGTAAGGATATTTATGATCAATGTAAGGATCAAAAACATCATTCATTAATAAAATTTTGAATTAATGCACTAAAAATGCAAGAGATTACAAGAAATATGACATTAAATGAAATGATAATCATGAGTTTTCATTTTAAGATATGATTTTGGAAGATATAAATACCAAATAAATGTATGATCTCTTGAATATAGATGATATAGTAGAAGAATTTTTATCTTTGTTAAATGATGGTAATTCCATCACTACAATAGTTTCAGGCATTATTGCGTATATTTATAAGAAAATAAATATGAACCAAATTTCATGAAATAAATAATAACGAATTTATGGGGAGTATTTTCTGTCACGAATTAATGAAGGAATCCATAAATATAAAATTGTTTCATACATATATTGGTGTATTTATATTGAGATTATATACACACATATTAATCAATTAAAGTTGAAGAAGAAGAATATGAGAAATGAGGAAGAATGGAGTGTGAGGGTTATGCTGAAAATAAATAATGATCCATGAAATTTATTGAATGAAGTTAATTGATAAGATTAGACAGATGGTGTTATTTTTATATCATTTTAAGATGGTGTGACAACACCAGTGCCTTGTTGATCCCATATCAAACATTCATTCAATATGCCTCCACATAATAATACTATATACATCCCATAACCACCATAACTTTACTGAAGAGTTTCAATGATCACACTATAACTTCTTCTTCCAACCTAAACTATAGAGGCTAACCACGAAACATGCCTAAAAACTTGTGTGTACCTTTATGTGTTCTTTAACTGACTTGTGAACATGATATTCCTCTTTGTAGTCTCTCATAGTTTGGATCCACCTATTTTGGTTTACTAGGATACTCCAATATATTCCTAGTTAAATATAGTTTTTATTTTGATTAGGAGTTGGAAAAAAATTATCTTCTTTTAATTATATCCTTTGTAAAATATAAATTCCAAAGAAAAGATTCAACATCCACCCCCATTTTCACACCTTCATTCCATCCATTTAGTATTTAATCTCAATTCAAATATTTTAATATACTTTTACATTTAATAATAAATATATTATCTAACACATGGAAAAACATTTTTTCCATATAAAATATAACAGGAAACATCAAACACCACATTCAAGATATATCTCTCAGTCAAAATTTACTTAATATAATGTGAAACAATTATTGGGAACTTCTTGAAAACATCCAATAGTGTTTTCCTTACTTCCACCATATTGAAATTATTTTGGTAACAAATACAACTAATGAAAATTTTTCTTAATTGAATCAATTTCAGTGACATTAATTTTGAAAAATATTTCATTTTTTATATTGAAATCAAACTATCATAAAAACCATGATATGTTTAATAAAAACCAATACAATGTAATTAATGATTTTTTTCACCTTTATTTTTTGGGAAAAATATTCTAGACCCAATTTTCTAAAACCAAAAAGTTATTGTATAATATCAATATAAATTATGATGTCATATACTAGATATAATATCGGTTTATTATTTTTCAAAACCCATGACCATTTCTTTTATATACAATTTCATGATTTTGGAAAAACTCATTTCTCTAGATTCTTTACCATTCATTCTTAAATCTAAACTATATAAACTTTACTCTAATATCACTGTTGGATTTTACTGGGGGAAAAATTTAAGTAATCATAGAAAAAAATATCCTATAAAACAATTTACCACATGATTTAAAACAGTAATTGTATTTGAGTACAATGAAATAAAATAAAATGCACAGCTCTTATTTGTTGCGTAAAGCCTAAATTTCCATGTTATTTTATGAAATTATAAGGGGTTCCTCTTAGTGGAAATATAAATATGAACACCTCTAAATGTATCTATAGGTTGAGTAAATTTCCAAATACTTTTGATGGATTTTCCTCTTTCACGTGAACTTTTAGAACATTATAGTTAAATAAATTATCAAAATTAGATAATTGACTTCAGAAAAATTCTATGATAAAATGATTATTTATTTTCAATGATTACACATTAAAGCTTTGATATACTCTTCTTATTTTATCATAGAATTACATAACTATGAGGAATATAAAATTCACAAAACATAAGGATTTACAAGGTTCATTCTTAAATGTCTACTCATGTCTAGGTTTAGATCATGCTCTGAGACCTAGTTTCTCCGCTATGAATCCCTTGAGTACAATATACAAGATATATCATGAAAATATTGATGATAAATCTTCCAAAATACCTAGTATATAATATTCATAAATTTTATGGTCTTCAATTGTTCATAATATCTACCTCCCAATGGGTTATTTATACTGGCATCCCATAATTTGAATCCATCTTATAAAAATCTTTTTATCATCTCACTAAGGGGTCTTTATACTGCCTCTCAATAGATCTTCAAGGATCCTTCTGAAATCCTTCTCGAAAATGACTTTTATTTCATCAGTGATAGAAATTATACCTTATTCCCCTTTAAGTATATATGTAATCTCTTCTTGAGGATTGTTTCACCTTTCTCACTAGATGTCCCAATGATATTGTAATATCACAAGTAGTAAAAAATGGTTCCTACTTATCACCTTATTCTAAGCTTCAACACAAAAAAAAATTCCTACTTTTATTTCATCTTTGATGAAAAATATATCCTATATTCTATCGGGTTCTTATTATTCAATAAATTTGAGTATTAGAATCTTTTAATTGTTACAATGTTTATGTGAGTTCTCAATAATATATCACTTTGTTCTCTTCCCCTGTATATTATATATTCATATAAAATACTATCTTATAAATATTAATTTCTAAAATTAAAAGCATCTAATTTTCATTCATATTTTAAAAATCCTTTATCATTTTTTATTGTTGAGATATCCTCTTATTTAAATCATTCATAAAAAATATCATTTTTTTCTCACTAAAACTCAATTTAATCAAGTCATGGATTCCATTAAATTCTATTTAAGAATCATTATTTAACTACACATGATATTTGAATAATTGTAGACTCAACTTTTCAACAACTTTTGAAGCTTCCAAATTTTCATGAATTCATGCATCACCATAAACATATCATATGATGTATAACTTCCCATGTTAATCCTTCATCATTTATGAATTTTCTAAATGTCCATCATAGATGGACTACGGTGTGGCCCATTCCATTTTTCACAACTAAAGTTCAAACCCTCCATACACACAAAAATGACCACTGGTAAGACACTACAGTGTATTGGATTCTTCATTTCACAACACCTTTGTTGTATCCCTTATTTCTTCAACATGGTACTCATCTTAGTCTCCATATTCTTATTTAGCTAAATCATCCCTAATCCCAAATCATCACCTCTATTTTGATCCTTTGATACCCAGTTCCTATAATCACGATCCATTTGATAAATCATGATACTTTAATCCATGAATAACATCCTAAGCATCATCTAATTAAATTTAATAGTAATATAAAAATTATTGAAAATTGTATTTTAATCCAAAAGACACACCAATAATATCAAACATGTGAAGAATACATGCATCCATATGGATTGACTATATGTAGAAATCCAATCAAATATACTGAATCAACCATGAATTTCAAGAAATTATACCTTTTAATCAAAAAAATATATATATTCAATTGAACATAAATTAATTACAGTCTATTTTGTTTCAAACAGGTGACAATATTACATTGATCAATTGCATTTACACACTACTGACTATGTGAATAAACTATGTGAATAGAACATACAATATCACTCCGTAAATCCCAAAATTATTTCACTTTGAATCATGTCTTCCTCAAAACATCTCTTTCCATTCATAAGAAACTCAAAAACACTTCTAAAATGTTGTAGATAGTGTATCTTTATTCACCAACACTAGTTTTTAGTTTCCTTCAAGATCAACACATAATTCATCACATTTATGGTCACTCCTTAAACTTTTCAATCTATTTGTTCTAAGTAGTACATTGCACTTATTTACTTTCCATGTATGATGATATAACCTCATCATCTCTCACACATCTCTATACGTATATTGATATCTTCTTATATCTTACTTATTGAAGAAAATATAATTTTGAATAGACGTTTCACTTAAGAGATAAGTGTTGGTTCACACATTGATATGTTGGTGACATTTCCTTTAGGGAAATAGATTAGTGGTATACACTGACCATAAGAGTCTGAGGTAGATTTTCTCATAATGAGACTTAAACCTTCAACATCGAAGTTGGGTATAATATCTTTAGTCTTTTGATTCTAAACCATTGTATACCTTCAAGAATAGGAATTTCATTTTCGATTCACTTATTATAAATACTGAGACTTGAGTGGTACATGAGTCACATAGTTAATGGTTGATGACGACCCTATTTGTGGAGTTATGACATGATGCCCTAGAGTTCCAAGTAAAAGCTACCATTATGTCTTTATTTATTACTTCCTCACTCAAAATTAAATCTAAGAGGATCAAACTGCCATATTTTTACTATATTGTCTTATGGTAAAACATATATGGTGAGGACCCACTGATAGATTAGTCTCTCAATATCGAATAGTTTCTTTTTTTCCATGGCCATGTTTTGGTACCTAAGAGCATGCATGAGGAGTTGATTAGGTACTCACATGACTTAAGGTGAGATGGAAATATGGATTTTACCATGATGTAACATGATATATACATAAAATATTGGTGGTTTGAGATGAAGAGAGATATAGTGCAATTATTAACATGGTGCTCTATTTGACTGTAGGTGAAGGATAAACCCTAGTGACCCGTAAATCTACATCATCCATTACCCATTCCTGAGTGGAAGTGGGATTAAATTACTATATATTTTGTAACAAGGTTTCTAAGGACACCCTGAAGTAGTGATATAGAATGATTTATAGTGGATTACTTTACTAAGGTCACTAATTTCTAACTAATCTAGGAGATTTTTTCTATTGATGATACAGAAAATTTATACATATAATAGATGGTATGTTCTCATGGATTACCTCAAAGAATTTTGTCCTAAAGTGATATCCACTTTACCTCGTGACTTTAGAAAGGATTTTAGAAGTATTTTAGTATATAGGTGTATCTGATCACTACATACCACCCATTGATAGATGGCAAGTCTAAGTATACTATTCAAATAATGGAGGAATTTATTTGAGTTTGTGGCTAAGATTTCTTAGGGAAATTTAGCACTTTAGAAGTTCTCCTACAAAAATATTTATCAATCATTGGTTTATATGAATCATTTAAGGGATGTATATGGTAGTCCATTTAGATAATTGTTATATTATCTAGAGTATGGGGAGTCAGTGATTATAATACAAAGTCTTGTACAATATACATTAGATAACATTCATCTACTTAATAAGTGGTTAGAGACCACTAAGAGTAGACAAATTTTTTATGATGACTGGATATGTCGTCCTCTATAGTTTTAGGTAGATGTCGATGTATTCTAATCTGTGTCACTAAGATTGATACATCATTAAAATTCAAAGGAAGGGGAAGTTGTAACCCAAATACATGGGGTCATTTGACATCATGGAGATGATCAATATAGTGGCATAATGATTGTGTCTTCCTCATTTTTTTAGTGATATTCATGAAATATTCTACATATTATAGCTTCATTAATATCATTATGTCTCATATAATATAATGAATATGGATGATGTTGAGGTTGATGATGATACATCTTTTATAGAGCATTTAGATTAGAAAATAAATCAGAGTGAGAAGACTCTGCATGGGAAGATATTTTCTCTGGTGTGAGAATAGTGTAATCCTAGGTGTATCCAAGAAGATACGTTGGAGGGGAGTTTGATATGTGGGTTCAATGGATAACATTGTTTACCAATTATTATCAGTGATATTTAAGAACACATCTTTAGGATGACTAGGTGTATATTGGAGAGGTTATGAACACCCCAGATCATACTAAGGTATAAACCCATTCAAAAAAATTTAAACCTTATTCGTTTTATTAGTTTATAAGTATTTGAGGTGTTTAATGAGGAATTGAGATATATTATTTAGGTTTTAGAAAGGTTTGAGTCTGAAACTATAGTAAGTGGCTGGAAAGTTGTTGTAGAGGGACCATTATGCTATGACACATATGGTTTATTCCATAACTAGTGCCCAATTCCGAATTATTTTTATATTCCAAGAGACACCATGTCATTTCCAAGGATTTATGGCCTAAAAAATTTTATATAAAACTAATACCCCTTGTTATAATAGTAACTCTAAAAACACCTTATTTTTTCCCTTTATGATATTTCAATTAATGTTAGTCACATTATGATGAGGGGAGTCACATCGTGACTTGGAACCTTATGATTTTTCCTCTGAGAAATTTGATGGGAAATATGGTTTCACCATGACCACTATGGTTTATATAATGAATATTTTCACTAGGATCTGTATTTTTCCATTGTGTTGGGAGTTTTTCCATTATATCGTGTCTCTAAAATTTGTGGTTAATTCTTGATAATAGTGTAAATACCCATAAAATTCAATGGAAATTTTTTATTAATTTTCTTTGTAATTTTACAAGAACGTGGTTTCTGACGGCACCTGATTCTGAGGCCCAGTGTGCCCGGAATCAATTTCCGAAGTTTGGCTCAGGTACGTTCAGTGAATGAACGAGCGGGAATTTCTAACTTTTGAACCGGTGCTCGGAATCGAATTCCAAGGGCACCGATGAACTCACAACGCTGGTAATCGCTTAAGGGAACCTTTACCATAGTTGCGTTTGTGCGGGTGAAGAAGTTAATTAATGGGGTTTAATTAAAAAAGTAAATAAAATTGTTGAATCAATTTTATTTCATATCAAGGTGGTTTATTTCTCCCATGGGAAGTTGGTGGTGGGGCCCACATTCACCCAACTTCCCATGTGTGGATAATTGAAAGGGTGGAGCCCACACGAACCCCCCACCTTTTCAAATCCCTTAACTCCTCTTAACCCCTCACCTTCCTACCTCCCCATTAACTCACTTTCATTAATTTTTTTGACAACTTGTTATAATTAATAAGGTGAGTTACTTAATTTCAAACTCTTGAAATTCAAATGGTTAGGTTGGGTTAATAAAAGAAGACTTGGTCTTATTTTATTATTGTTAGAGTTTTTGCCACCTTGAGAGGATTGGGAAGCGTGAAGTCTTCTTCTTCTTCAACCTCGACGAAGAACGTGAAGAACATCTCGGACTCCAACGAAGAACACCGTTCTTCAACGAGGAACATCTCTGCCGAAGAACGCGACGTCTTCTTCCAACGACATTACCTATTCAAACGCACCTCGACGACAATGGAATCGACGTTCTTTTTCCGCGACACCGGACCTCTGCGACGCTCGTCATCCGCGGCTCGATTGTCGTGCACCGTTCCTGAACCGAGGTAGGGGTTTATTTATTTAATTGTTCGTGAATACCAACTTGATGATCTTCGTGGATTAAAACCAATTGTTATCGAATAACGCGAGGGGGGTCGGACCGCAGAAACACGGTCGACCCTCCTCCTTATTTTCATATTGGTTTCTTTGTGTTTGGTACGGGAAAGCGTGGTGTCGTCGCACCACGCGGATTCATGCGGAATGATATGCGTGGCGTCGTCGCGTCGCGCCGTGGAAATAAGTTCAAGGATGCGACGCCGTCGCGCCGCGTCAAAGTAAACCGAAGACGCTGCGGCCGGAGCGGGGCCGCGGTAGAGGGGCGCGGTGTCGTCGTACCGCGCCGGACGACAAGGGACGTGGCCGGTTCTGGGCCGTGGCGGAGCAAGGGGACCAGCGGCCGAGCCGGGCCGTCGGTGTCAGAGCTGGAAGGGGACCGACCACCACCGGTCCCGTTGAGCAGGAACCGGCCGGCCTGGTCGGGCCGGCCGGAAAGGGAGGAGTCGGGGGAAATAAATTCCCCCGACCGGATCAAAGCGGCCTCAATTAAGGGGCCACGGTTTCATGAAACGGGAGGGGCAGCCCCCCCCCCCCCCCCCCCCCCCCGTGCGAGCCGACAAACGGCTCAGCCGTTTTGGCCGAGCACCGACCGCGCGGGCCGCCGAACCGGGCCGCCGGGCCGCGCTGGGCTGGGCCGCGCCCAGCCGTGCCGACCCGGACCCGGGGCGGGTCGACCCGGTTCGGGCCGACCTGGGGGGGGGGGGGGGGGGGGGGTCTCGGGTCGGGTCGGTCCGGGACCGAAACCCCCGTTTTCGGACCGTTTGGGTTCAATTGCCCATAACTCGGGCTATAGACCTCCGATCGACGCGCCGTCAATGGTGATGTGATCCTTCGAACGAGATGGTCGTTTCCATATATCGCACTCAAGGTTTCAGAATACTTTGAGTTTGGCCGGGTTGGTTCGTACACGAAACCAACCGGGCCTTCGGAGCGGAAACGCTCATTTCTTGAACTTCGGACATCCGATCGACGTGCCGTCAACTTTGTTGAATTCCTCTAAGTGAGACAAATCTTTTGGCATACTCCGCCCGAGGTTTGGAAACAGGTGGAGAACGGTCTGTTTGGTTTTTCCTTAAAAACCAACCGGGCCCCTGGGACGAAAAAGCCAATAACTCTCAGACCGAGCGTCCGATTGACGCACCATCTGCGATGTTGAGTTCCTATTGACGATACGGAACTTTTGGATACATCAACTCTAGACTATGTGTCAGTTGATGTATCAGCCTCTCGGATCGTAGAGAGGACCCTCCCGAACGAGCTTGATGTGTGCGGGAACCCTAGTGCTGGCTGCGACTACTACTGTGACTGCGACGACGAATGTGCAGAGATCCTCAGTGGATTCGACGACGACGACTACAGCACTTAGCGATCCTATGTGGGTCAGTGCCACCGATCCTGTATGGGTCCGATCATGTGTGGGTCAGCGCTCAGCGGTTCTGTGTGAGCCAGCGCCTAGAGATCCTGTGTGGGTCTGATCCTGTGTGGGTCTTTGCGGGGGTTAGTACCTATCGATCCTTTGTGGGTCCGACAACTTATATGGATCAGTGATCATCTCTATCATCTTTCGAAGAAGTATTACCTGTGTGAGCTGAATCCTGTTTACTTTCCTGTGTGGATTGTGTTGTGTTATCCTGTGTGGATTACGTTTGGTTTCCTGTGTGGAATGCGTATACTTTCCTGTGTGGACTGGGTTGTACTTGGGCTCAGAGGTTAGAGCGTATTGAGAATTAATGACTTAGGTATATGTATGGGCATATACCTAATCAGTGTCTGTTGTTACTTCGTAATTGTATCTTTCCTTTGTGGTTTATCCTTTGTGGATTTTGGGAGACCTTCAGGGGTCTCGGGGTCCCTACTAAGTATCTTATACTCACCCCTGCACGGGCTATGCCCGTACTACGTTGTGTTGGTTGTAGATGACGGACAGCTTTGATCGTGGTTGAGGCTTACAGAGCAGGATGGTACCTGGAGGTGGACCACTGGGCGGGACGCACTCAGAGCGGATGACGGGACACGAGGAGCAGTGGAGTTATCTGTACCCACCCTTCAGGTGGGATTTCCAGTGGACAGCTCGGCGTAGCGGCTTTTACTTTTCAGTTATTTTTTTCCCTTTCGAGTTGTACTTTACTTTTAGTTTGGGTTTGTATACTGGCCCATTTACTTTTCTGCACTTACAGTTGTACTTAGTTTTTACTTAGTGTTTAGTTTTTCCGCTTACTTACTCTGTGGTGCTTTTTTACTTTACAAAGGCAATGCCTTCCCTTTTTTTACCGGTATTTACGCCTTGGTGCTAGTCACCAGCCCCTGGCCTATGGAAGGCGGGCTTGGGGTAGTCACGGCACGGGCCCCGAGGATGGGTCGTGACAAATTGGTATCAGAGGAGTTCGGTTCTACCGTGGACTCTGATCTTTTCTATGTGAAGCAATAGTGTTTACTGTATTGAGTGTGGTTATCAATCCAGGGAGTCCAGTGTTGGTGCGGCGGCCGACATATCCGTACACCAAGACCCTGACTTCTGATTTCCAACTTAATGCACGAAAACATTGATTACATATGTGTTTCAAGTTTTCCTTGTGATTACTTTGTATCAGCTCACCAGGTATACTGTTCTGACCGTGGAGCACCTGTTTCCTTTTCCGGATGGCCCCACAATGGCAGCCAGCTAGGGTTCCGATAGTCGAGCGTGACGACAGCCCACCGAGCGATGATGCCTCGGTGTAGGGCCCTTTGTCAGCAGTGGCACCGGCAGTAGATCTACTCGCCGAGCCACCGATGCTTCCAGCACCAGTCGCTGACGATGCACGTCGCCTCAGTGCACTGCGTGAGTTTCAGCGCCAGCGACCGCCCAGGTTCCGCGGGGAGACAGACCCCCAGGCAGTCGAGGACTGGCTGGAGGCAGTGGTACGAGTTTTTCGATTAGTGAGGACACCATCAGACCTCATGGTAATCCTCGCTGCGAGCCTACTGCACGCAGCAGCGGGCGGATGGTGGCGCTTGATGCTCTAGGTGCACGATGAGGCATCTCTACTTTGGACGGACTTTGAGAGCCTCTTCCACACGGAGTTCATCCCAGCCACCCTCCGTGCGGTGTGCATTCAGGAGCTTCTTCAGCTGCGGCAGGGCAGCATGACGGTCGCACAGTACTCGGCGAGATTTACTGATCTCTCGCGCTACTCGACTAACATGGTATGGGACCCATTCTTCTGGGCCCGGACCGTTGAGCAGGGTTTGAGACACGAGATCAGGGCATCGTTGATCTCCCTCATTATTCTGACTCACAAAGGAGTACTGGAGCGGGCCCTTTTGATCAAGAGTGTTCTTGCTGAGTCTACATCAGCGCCGAGACCCACCGCAGGGCGGCACGTAGCAGAGTCTTCTGCAGCAGGCAGTCGACGGATGACTCTTGGGTCCAGGCAGACCAGACCCTCAGGCAGACGACCTCAGGACACTGGCTCAGCAGTGCGGGGCACACAGCGCGGAGCCAGTCTTTCGAGAGGCAGACAGTGCTACTCGTGCGGCGGGCAGGGCCACATGGCTCGTGATTGCCCGACCCGTCGTGCCGAGGAGCAGCAGACGGTTGAGGGACCACTGAGACAGAGGCAGAGGGTCGACCGTGGCGGTCTGCAGGGAGGAGCCGGAGGAGGCAGGGGAGCTGGCCGAGCAGCAGGTGGTGGGCGACGCTTTGAGGCTTTACCACCACCACCACCAGGAGGTCCACCCCGACCACAGGGAGCTGGCGGGCAGAGACAGGCACAGCTCCAGGCAGTAAAGGCCTACAACCATGGCGCACCTGATATGATTCAAGGTACTATCTGTGTCTATTCCAGCCTTGCTGCAGTACTTATAGACACAGGAGCGAGTCACTCTTTCATAGCCGTTGCCCTTGTTCGGAGCTTGGAGATTCCGACAGAGCCGTTGGATCGATCCTTACGGCTAGAGACTCCTACGGGAGAAGACTCGACGATTACGCACTGTTGCCGGCAGTGTGAGCTTACTCTAGGAGGCGAGAGCTTCGGTTGGGATCTTCTTGTAGCAGCGTCGAGGCCTTACGACGTCATCTTGGGCATGGATTGGTTATCTACGGTCCATGCACAGATTTCCTGTTTTAGGCGCAAGGTGTGATGTGTACGCACCGACGGGAGCAGGTTCACCTTCACCGGCGAGAAGGGAGCCTTTGCAGCACATGATGGACTTCCACGGAGGAGGGGATAGCCCATCACTCATCAGTTGGCTAGCCTCATCCTTGGAGCAGTTGACGTGCGGAGTCTTGGTTTTCCTGCAGCGGTGGATCAGTTTGCGGACGTCTTCCCCGACGACGTTCCAGGGCTACCCCCTCGTAGAGAGGTAGACTTTTATATTGACTTGTACCCCGGGACGGCCCCGATATCGACTCCAGTGTATCGAATGGCCCCCACTGAGCTTCGAGAGCTACGGGTACAGTTGGAGGACTTGAAGGGAAAGGGGTTCATCCGACCCAGTGTTTCACCCTGGGCTTCCCCGATATTGTTCTCCAAGAAGGCGGATGGGAGCTTGCGACTTTGTGTCGACTATTGTCGCCTGAACCAGGTGATAGTGAGGAAAAAGTATCCGCTACCGAGGATTGATGACCTCTTTGATCAGCTCAAGGGAGCACGGTGGTTCTCAAAGATAGACCTCAGGTCAGGCTATCATCAGCTCAGAGTTCGAGACGAGGACGTGCAGAAGACGGCCTTCAGATGTCGGTATGGCCACTATGAGTTCTTGGTTATGCCATTCGGCGTATACAATGCCCCAGCAGTGTTCATGGCCCTCATGAACAGGATCTTTCAGTCATACCTTGATCGATTTGTCATGGTCTTCATCGACGATATTTTGATTTACTCGACGACTGAGGAGGAGCACGCCTACCACTTACGGGTTGTACTAGACACACTCTGAGAGCACCAGCTTTATGGCAAGCTCTCGAAGTGTCAGTTCTGGATACGTGAGGTCCACTTCTTGGGACACGTCATCTCTGAGGCGGGAGTTGCAGTGGATCCTGCGAAGATCGAGAAAGTGTTAGCTTGGGAGCCACCTAGGAGCGTGACGGAGGTGCGGAGTTTTTTGGGACTAGCTGGATACTACCGGAGATTTGTTCCAGACTTCTCCAGAGTTGCAGCACCACTCTCAGCTTTGACGAAGAAGGGGAAACCCTTCGTGTGGTCAGACAGATGTTAGCAGAGCTTCCAAGAGCTGAGATAGAGATTGACCAGCGCACCTATCTTGAGGTTGCATGAGGAGGGAGTAGGGTACGTAGTCTACTGTGATGCATCAGGGACCAGACTCGGATGTGTCCTGATACAGGAACGGGCAGTGATCGCCTATGGATCACATCAGTTGAGGCCGAATGAGCAGAACTACGCTACCCATGACCTAGAGTTAGCAGCAGTGGTCTTCACTCTGAAGACGTGGCGACGCTATCTGATGGGAGAGCGCTTTACAGTCTATTCTGACCATCAGAGACTCAGGTACATCTTCTCGCAGAAGGACCTAAAC
The DNA here is from genome assembly GCA_963277665.1 of Viscum album. Taxonomy (NCBI): domain Eukaryota; kingdom Viridiplantae; phylum Streptophyta; class Magnoliopsida; order Santalales; family Viscaceae; genus Viscum; species Viscum album. The sequence goes on along the minus strand of OY728150.1, from coordinate 617,270,655 downwards.
CTAAGACAGCGGTGATGGCTTGAGTTCCTCAAGTACTATGACTTTGAGATAGTCTATACTCCTGGGAAGGGAAACGTGGTAGCCGATGCCCTCAGCAGGAGGACGGGCATTCAGCTACTTGAAGAGGCGACAGAGCAGCTAGTCGCTTTGCAGATATCCTTCGTGGATAGAGATGGAGCAGCCTTCCTTCAGTCTCTCACAGTCACTCCTCCACTACTACAGCAGGTCAGAGAGGCTCAGCGTGGGGATGCTGACTGTGAGACGCGGCGTGCACAGATATCCTCAGGACAGGCACCGGATGGTTTCTCCTTTGGAGAAGAGCACGACATCCTTTTCAAAGGACGTACCATGGTACCAGTCGCTTTATGGGAGGAGGTTCTGAGAGAGTTTCACACTTCTCCTTTGGCGGTACATCCTGGAGTGGTGAAGATGTACCAGGATCTTAGGCGACAACACTGGTGGCCGGGCATGAAGAAGGTTGTGGCAGAGTTCGTTTCACGATTCCTCACCTTCCAGTAGGTGAAGGCTGAGCACCAGGTACCAACAGGCTTGGTACAGCCCTTGGAGGTTCCGGAGTGGAAGTGGGACGACATATCGATGGACTTCGTGACTGGACTTCCACGTACATCCAGAGGTCATGACTCCATTTGGGTGATTGTCGACCGACTCACCAAGTCGGCTCACTTCTTACCCATCAGAGAGTAGGGATCAGTGGAGAGCTTGGGATGAATTTACGTTCAGGAGATTGTTCGGCTTCATGGTGTGCCATCATCTATCGTCTCCGATCGAGATGCTCGCTTTACTTCCCGGCTTTGGAAGGGGTTGCAGGAGGCGTTAGGGATGCAGCTACGTCTGAGCACAGCCTTTCACCCTCAGACGGACTCAGACGGATGGTCAGACGGAGAGGACCATTCATACTCTTGAGGACATGCTCCGCGCAGGTTTCCTCAACTTTGGTCGTAGCTGGGAGGACCACCTACCCTTGGTAGAGTTTGCGTACAACAACAGCTACCACTCCACCATCGGGATGGCACCATATGAGGCGTTGTACGACCGACCTTGCAGATCTCCTTTGTGCTGGACAGACCCTAGAGAGTCAGCACTTGTGGGACTGGAGATGGTCCAGGCCACGACAGAGAAGGTCCAGGTCATCCAAGAGCGGATGAGGACAGCTCAGAGCTGGCAGAATTCATACACTGACAGGAGGCGGAGGCCACTAGAGTTCGAGGATGGAGACCACGTCTTCTTACGTGTCTCACCTCGACGTGGTTTACAGAGATTTGGCCGAGGCGGCAAGTTATCTCCATGCTTCATCGGACCCTTCTCGGTCCTCAGCAGGATTGGCGAGGTGGCTTATCGCCTGGCTCTACCACCTCAGTTACACCGGGTGCACGACGTCTTCCACGTGTCTCAGCTGAGGAGATACGTGCATGACCCGATGCATATCATTGACCATGGGGAGCTTGACGTTGACAATGGGGCGACTTTTGCGGAGGTCCCAGTGGAGATTGAGGATCGACAAGAGCGGGTCCTACGTGGATGATCGATTCTTCTGGTGCGCATCAGATGGTAGCACGGGAACCTCCAAGAGAGCACTTGGGAGCGGGAGGCTCAGATGCATGCTCAGTACCCACATTTGTTTCCCTAGTTATGATGTATCTTTACGGGGACGTAAAACCCTGAGGTAAAGACCTGTAAAATTCAAGGGAAATTTTTTCTTAATTTTCTTTGGAATTTTACAAGAACGCGGTTTCTAACGGCACCTGATTTCGAGGCCCGGTGTTCCCGAAATCAATTTCCTAAGTTTGCCTCGGGTACGTTCAGTGAACGAACGTGCGGGAATTTCTAACTTTTGAACCGGTGCTCGGAATCGAATTCTGAGGGCACCGATGAACTCACAACGCCGGTAATCGCTTAAGGGAACCTTTACCGTAGTTGCGTTTGTGTGGGTGAAGAATTTAATTAATGGGGTTTAATTAAAAAAGTAAATAAAATTGTTGAAACAATTTTATTTCATATCAAGGTGGTTTATTTCTCCCATGGGAAGTTAGTGGTGGGGCCCACATTCACCCAACTTCCCATGTGTGGATAATTGAAAGGGTGGAGCCCACACGAACCCCCCACCTTTTCAAATCCCTTAACTCCTCTTAACCCCTCACCTTCCTACCTCCCCATTAACTCACATTCATTAATTTTTTTGACAACTTGTTATAATTAATAAGGTGAGTTACTTAATTTCAAACTCTTGAAATTCAAATGGTTAGGTTGTGTTAATAAAATAAGACTTGGTCTTATTTTATTATTGTTAGAGTTTTTGCCACCTTGAGAGGATTGGGAAGCGTGAAGTCTTCTTCTTCTTAAACCTCGACGAAGAACGTGAAGAACATCTCGGACTCCGACGAAGAACACCGTTCTTCAACGAGGAACATCTCCGCCGAAGAACGCGACGTCTTCTTCCAACGACGTTACCTCTTCGAACGCACCTCGACGACAAAAGAATCGGCGTTCTTTTTCCGTGACGCCCGACCTCCGCGACGCTCGTCATCCATGGCTCGATTGTCATGCATCGTTCCTGAACCGAGGTAGGAGTTTATTTATTTCATTGTTCGTGAATACCAACTTGATGATCTTCGTGGATTAAAACCAATTGTTATCAAATAACGCGAGGGGGGTCGGACCGCACAAACACGACCGACCCTCCTCCTTATTTTCGTATTGGTTTCTTCGAGGTTGGTACGGGAAAGCGTGGTGCTGTCGCACCACGCAGATACATGCGGAAGGATATGCGCGGCGTCGTCGCGCCGCGCTGTGGAAATAAGTTCAAGGACGCGACGTCGTCGCGCCGCGTCGAAGTAAACTGAAGATGCCGCAGCCAGAGCGGGGCCGCGGCGGAGGGGAGCGGTGTCGTCGCACCACGCCGGACGACAAGGGCCGCGGCCGGTTCTGGGCCGCGACGGAGCAAGGTGACGGGCGGCCGAGCCGGGCCGCCAGTGTCGGAGCTGGAAGGGGACCGGCCACCGCCGGTCCCGTTGAGCAGGAACCGGCCGGCCAGGTCGGGCCGGCCGGAAAGGGAGGAGCCGGGGGAAATAAATTCCCCCGGCCAGATCAAAGCGGCCCCAATTAAGGGGCTGTGGTTTCATGAAACGGGAGGGGCACCCCCCCCCCCCCCCCGTGCGAGCCGACAAACGGCTCGGCCGTTTTGGCCGAGCACCGACCGCGCGCCCAGCGCGCGGGTCGCCGACCCGGACTTGGGGTGGGTCGACCCGGTTCGGTCCAACCGGGGGGTCTCAGGCCGGGTCGGTCCGGGCCCGAAACCCCCGTTTTCGGACCATTTGGGTTCAATTGCCCATAACTCGGGCTAAGGACCTCCGATCGACGCGTTGTTAGCGGTGACGCGATACTTGGAAAGAGACGGTCGTTTCGGTATATCACACTCAAGGTTTCGGAATACTTTGAGTTCGGCCGGGTTGGTTCGTACATGAAACCAACCGGGCCTTCGGAGCGGAAACGCTCATATCTTGAGCTTCGGACGTCCGATCGACGTGCCGTCAACTTTGTTGAATTCCTCTAATTGAGACGAATCTTTTGGCATACTCCGCCCGAGGTTTGGACGCAGGTGGAGAACGTTCGTGTTGGTTTTGCCTTAAAAATCAACCGGGCCCCTGGGACGAAAATGCCAATAACTCTCAGACCGGGCGTCCGATTGACGCGCCGTCTGCGACGTTGAGTTGCTGTTGACGATATGGATCTTTTGGATACATCAACTCTGGACTATGTGTCAGTTGATGTATCAGCCTCTCAGCTCATGGAGTGGACCCTCCCGAACGAGCTTGTTGTGTGCGGGAACCCTAGTGCTGGCTGCGACTACTACTGTGACTGCGACGACGACTGTGCAGAGATCCTCAGTGGATTTGACGACGACGACTACAACACTCAGCGATCCTATGTGTGTCAGTGCTACCGATCCTGTGTGCGTCCGATCCTGTGTGGGTCAGCGCTCAACGGTTCTATGTGATCCAGCGCCTACAGATCCTATGTGGGCCTGATCCTGTGTGGGTCTTTGTGGGGGTTAGTACCTATCGATCCTTTGTGGGTCCGACGACTTAGATGGATCAGTGATCATCTCTATTGTCTTTCGAAGAAGTATTACCTGTGTGAGCTGAATCATGTTTACTTTCTTGTGTGTATTGTGTTGTGATATCTTGTGTGGATTACGTTTGCTTTCCTGTGTGGAATACATATACTTTCCTGTGTGCACTGAGTTGTACTTGGGCTCGGAGGTTGGAGCGTATTGAGAATTGATGACTTAGGTATATGTATGGGAATATACCTAAGCAGTGTCGGTTGTTACTTCGTGATTGTATCTTTCCTTTGTGGTTTATCCTTTGTGGATTTTGGGAGACATTCGGGGGTCTTAGGGTCCCTACTGACTAGCTTATACTCACCCCTGCACGGGCTATGCCCGCACTACGTTGTGTTGGTTGCAGACGGCGGACAGCTTTGATCGTGGTTGAGGCTTGCAGAGCAGGACGGTACCTGGAGGTGGACCACTGGGCGGTACGCACTCGGAGTGGATGATGTGACCCGAGGAGCATTGGAGTTATCTGTACCCACCCTTCAGGTGGGATTTCCAGTGGACAGCTCTGTGTAGCGGCTTTTACTTGTCAGTTGTTGTTTTCCCTTTCGAGTTGTACTTTACTTTCAGTTTGGGTTTGTATACTGGCCCATTTAATTTTCCGCACTTACAGTTGTACTCAGTTTTTACTTAGTGTTTATTTTTTCCACTTACTTACTCTGTGGTGCTTGTTTACTTTACAAAGGCAATGCCTTCCCTTTTTTTACCGGGATTTACGCCTTGGTGCTAGTCGGCAGCCCCTGGCCTATGGAAGGCGGGCTTGGGGTAGTCACGGCACGGGCCCCGAGGACGGGTTGTGACAAATAGGTCATGTATGAACCTAAGTAGTTCATACCACAATGGCCTTACATGCTAGGTTTGGTGGTTCTTCCACAAAGGGCTATCACACCATTACCAGAATAATCATGTTGTGACATATTTCCTAGGTATTTTTAAAAAATAATTTAAAAAATAATTTGATTTTAAAATGAATAAATTTTTCATAAAGTCTCACATTATCTCTTTTACTCTACCTCTAGACATCTTCTCTTTTGGAGGTATATGTAATTTTATCTTACACTAAATTCAGTATTTATCAGTATTAGTGATATCTAGAGGTAATTATATCATTTTTATTCAATCATTTCCAAGTTTCCCTCATATTTCATTGGTCTTTCACCAGTTATGGCCATTTATTCCCTCTTTCATTTTTTTTGTTTGATTCTTAGATTTATTCCATTTAAAATAATTTTAACGGTCGATATTAAATGATTAAAAACCTTAAAACATAAGGTATGTGTTCCCTAAGTTATCTATAAAGTCTAACTTCTTTTTAATGTGAAATTTTTGTGTGGTTGTTCTGACATAATTCATACATGACTTAAAATAAATTATAAAAAACTTAAATTTTAATTCTTTATGAATAACTACTTATTTGGGTTGTTGGAATCCCTTTTATGGATCCTAGTCTATATGTTTAGTTACTAAGTTAGGTGATCCTTATTTTGGTGAAAATAGTAATTTTAGAGGTTTCCCAAGGGGTTTCTTAAATCTAAAATGTGAATTTTTTATGAATGAAAACTAAGGTGTAAGGCTCATAAAAATTTATTTTCAATGTCATGTAAATAAATTTTTAAAGGTACAAGATTTGGTAAATTTTAATTAATGAAATTATTGTAGCACACAATGGTCATTTTGGGACATCAGGGGTGAATCAGTGTTCCTGAATTTTATCAACTTTTTCTTTCCTTTAAATTATCCCTTCTTAAGATTGAACATATATCTTTGTTAAAATAAATTGATCTAATGATGATCACTCAACCCTCACCCTGGTATGTGATGAAAAATAATCAAGAACAATAACACACATATATTTACAAGGTTTGTAATCAATGTGAGAGCATAATCCCTGCTAAGTTCAGGATAAGTTATGAGACCTAGAATATTCACTAAAATATGAGAGATTTATTACAATAGAATGAGGTAAATGTACATCCTTGAATATTTAAAGGATACCTACACTTTATTACACAAGTTTTATGCAAGATAATGTAAATGTTCTTCCTTGAGTTTTTGAGAAATAACTTTCTCCTAGAATATATTTAGGCTCCTACTGGTGTGATTGAATTATTTATAATTGTACCACTGGTTCCGCAAGAGTCCTCCATAAACTAAGGGACAGGTCTTCAACCACCAATGAATGATAAGTAAATAGACATTCATGATATAATTTTTCTCCACTCAAACTCACTAGGATATTAAAATCAAAATGGTTTTCAAAATTCAAGAGTCTTGATGCCAAATGATAATAAACATTTCAAATATTTTTACCTTCTCAAAACTCCATCCATATCTTTGTATATTCTTTAATAAATGTAACTGTCTTCTAGATAGGACTACTTTCTAATTATATCATTATACTCATCACCTCTTCTTTGGTAATAGTAAAGAATAACCATTATCGGACTCTCCTACATTTTCTAGTTTGATCTCCAGAATATGAAATAATAATTTATGATTAAGTTCTCTATTAACCTTTTTTTTGTAGATGGTGAAACAAATTTCATAGAGTCAAAATAAACTTCTCAATTCTCCTATGTCTCTTAAACAATCATGGTGATAAATGAATATGTTTCCCACATTATTTACATTAAAATTTCTTGAAATATGGGCATTAAATTCACTATTATCTCATTTTAAGGCTTATGATCTTTATTTTTCAAGTTTCCTATCATCCTCCTAATGAACATGGTAATTTCCACCATGTGATATTTTTGAAACATCTTCTTTTCATCCATATTAAAAACTCTACCAAATACACTTAATTTAAAACTAGTAATATATCTATCCATGTATGAAAACATATTTGATTGCATGGCCCTGCACCATAGAACATACTTGTTGTTATGTATAACCCCAATTAAATTCTCATACATTGTTTTCACATTATTCTTATTCAAATTATTCTCCACTATCAAACTAATTCCTACTCGAACCTTGAAAATCAATCAAAAAAATCAAAGAATTTGGATCATAGAATATTAGTGTAGCATCATCCAAATTAAATTCCAAATATTCTACATTTTATCAAAATATTTAATTCTAAATCCCTCTCATTTATTCAGAATAATACTTTTGAATATCTCAACATTTCATTACCCTTACATAGTTATCACAAATATTAGAGTACCATTACATTGGAAATGACTTACCTATACTTAGTTCATTTAATTTCAGTGGTACCCTTATATAGTATTCAAAAAATCACAATGACCCTTAAATAGGTGTAAATTACCTTTACATAACTAGAAGATATTTTTTATAACCCATATGTTGTATTCACAAACTAACTATTACCTTTACATGAGTTCACTACATACATTTATGCAGATTCTAGTACCCATATTCATCTCAATATGACCTTTATGTAGGTCATGAAACTCATTTTATCCTTTACACAACTCACTTTAGTTACCTTTACACAATATACATGGATACCTTAATATTGGTATTGAAAATTTATTATGTCTATAACTTCTATTCATCATACCCCATTTTCTTCAAATACACTGGTATTTTATGGTCATATTTAAGATCTAGATCACTACTCAATTACCACTATAAATATGGAATAGTTTTCAGTGATCTCAAATGGAAACTCAGTACACACAAAGAGGGGTGCAAAACCTCATTGGATGTTGTGAGGTCAAATATAAATAATAAAATATCATTTTGAGTTTCTGTATTTTTAAATGGATAAATATTTCCTTCCTCACCGAGTCGCACATTTAATCTTAAGTGGTATTCCACTTCTTTATTTCCATGTTCACTTCATCTGAATCCCATTGAAGTCTATTTGAGCTTGTTATCTCTAGTGGAACATCATGACACCCTATATGTTATGGGATAATCACCCTTTCCACTAAAAACCTTCTCTAACCCACACTTGTGTTATGAACTTCCCATGAATCTCTCAGTTGGATCCTAATTTTATGAATAATCATATATCACTGATGGCCAAGATACTTATCTGGTTAATCTAGGTAAAATTATACCAAATTTTTTAGATTTAATTATAATTACTTGTCTAGTAGTTAATAGTGATCATGTATTATCTTTTTTTACACTTAAAACTCAACATTCATCCTTTTATTTTAATCCCACGCTTCATCTAGACATTCACACATAAAATATTCTATTATTGAAAACATACTTATGAAACTCATATTCCAGAGTTATTTTCCATCAATTTTTATTCATGTAAACCTGAATATTACCAAACTTCATTTCTCACAAACTTACACACTTCAACTGTCATCACATATTGGCACATTTTTATTCATCACGGAACCTATCCTTATTAATAAAAAATGAAACCATTAATCATGGGATCTTTAATCTCCCCCAATATTGTTTTTTCAATAACCTCAAATACCTTTAAGTAAATATGTTTATATTCTAACCTTTTCATCTCTCATTTATTGATAACAAATACAACAGTGTTTTTAAGAGTAATAGCATTACTTATTCTTCAAAAAAAACTTATCCTTATAATATTGATTTTAATTTTAGATTGGTGATATTTAAAGAATGATTTTCACTATATGTTTTCATATATGTGAGGCACTAGTTAATCCCTCGAAGTCTATTAGGGAAAACCTTGTGTATAAAACTAGAGTGAGTAACCAAGTTTTTCAAATATATCCATTAATCATTATACATGTGTTACCACTCTCAATTCATTACTTTAGGGGATGAAAGTTGTATTTATCAAGAATATTTATGCATGTATTCATGTTACAAAACCCATAAAAACAATTCAATTTAAAAAGTGTTATAACTCCCTATCTTATAGTGTTTTCAAGATCAAAAACACTCTCTTATGTATATAATGTTTTTATTTAAGTGATTTTTAGTGTAACATTTTTTTATTTAAGAGATGACATGGATGAACATTATGAAGTTATTAAAGTCTATTCAAAGGAAACATGATGATCTTGTTAAATGATTGGAATAATCAATTATCATGTTTAATGAACTTTGAATGAAGTTAAAATATTATTTGAAGTTCAAGGAAGGAAGCTCGGGAGGCCATATATGAAGATAGAGAGATGTAGGCTGCATTGGGTAGCTGGTGTTGGTCACCAGCAAGCCAATTCCATATGGATAGTGGTAAATATTTACATGAAGTCCATAAATAAGCCAGTAGAGAAGAATTGGCCAGACAATAATAGTTCCAAAGGTGTTTCTTTCTTCCAGAAGGACACTATCCAGCTATTGGTTAGTAGTAACTTACTGATATTGATTTTCCCGAATATGTGATCTACTAGTAACCCACCAACAAGCTGATGAGGTGCACCGAGTAGCTATTGGTGTCAAGATAACAAGTTTGAGGAAGCATTTAATATTGGTCAAAGATCCATTATTTTAGTATTATTCAGCTTCAATGATCCTGGAAAATTATATAACCTTCCCATATTTTTTGGAGTCTATAAAAGGATATCCTTATTTCTTATAAGACCCACCACTATCAAATTGGTTAACAAAAATTCATCTTCGGTCCTTGATTCAAGTATGGTGAATCTCTAATGGATCATCTCTAATTTCTCTCAAATATCAAACTCAATATCTATATAAATCTCAAAGTTTCTCTCTTCCTAAAACTTCTCTCAATATCTCTACTCAAATTATACATATCCTTTCAATATATTATGGGTAACCATTATAATGGGTTTGTGATAGGAAATCCTTCTACTTGTCATCTCATTCTATAATGGGTGCTCTCAACCAAAAAAATTATGGGATGGTTTCCATGGATACCAATTAATATCAAGAGGGTTCTCACAAACATAATCAAGATGGAAACATTTCTTGATCACTTATAAGACCAAGGGAGTAATAATACCAACCTCTCAACCCAGGGGGAGGAGATGTACGGGATCATAGTGAGCTATTTCCAAAATACTTCTTAAAATCGTGTTTTCTTTCTCTTTTATTTTATGTGTTGAATCATTAAAACTTGATATGCATAATTTCATAAATTTGATTCAATTATTCTTCAGTTTTCATACTTTTTTAATCAATATTGAAATTAAATTTTTAATACAAATTGAATTCATCAATTCATCAATTTATCAAAATTATCTCTTTATTTATTTATCATATCAATATAATTTAGATTATAAATTTACTAGTACCATTTGATTTAATTTTTCAATAGGAATTAACCCCTATTTCCATAATCTCATAAAAACATAAAGGTTTACTCCCCCTTTTAATTCTCTTCCCAATCAACTAACACCCGCATCTATTAACTTAATTGATATAACCAATGAAAAGTAATAAATTATGATTGGAAAACCTACTATTCCAATTCTATAAGGTTTTTTTAGATTTTAGAATCATTAAATAATAATTATTTATAACATCCTTCTCCTTATTTCTCTCTCTCTTGGAATGGATTTATTTTCTCCTCAGAAGTGTTGATTTCCTTAAAAAAATTAGTACTCCCTAAACAATTAATCACTCCATGATGGGTGATCATATCATTCAAAGGTTTTCAAACAAACATCAAGTTGAAACCAACAAATTTATAACATGATATTATGTACTTCATCTCAACACACTAAAAATAATTATTTAAGAATCAGTTAATGTTTTTAAACTTTACACAATTTTCTTTGATTTTTTTCTCAATTTTTAAATTTTATATCATTGATTAAAAATAAATTTCTACCCATTTATTTTATTATTTTATTATTGCACCTAAAAATTCAATAATATAAACCCATACCTATTCAATTACATTATCTCAATAAATTTCTAGAAATATGGTTTTTATTTCAATAGATAACCCTGGTAGCTTCTCAAAACACTTTATACATGTCTTCCTATCAAGGATACACTCCAACTCATATTCATCAAGGTTAGACTCTTACATTAGTGAATTTAAATATATTTGAAGTTGATAAAATACCAATATATAATAGTTCACGCTTTCATCAACTATAAAATAGTAATTTATTTTCATTCATTGAATATTGAAGTCTAGTTTTTGTCAGCTCGCACACCCACTAGCCTCGCCTTCAATTCCCTTCATTAAATAAAACACAAATAAAATAAAATAAAATAAAATAATGGAACAATTTGGATCTATTTGTTTTCAAATGTAAATAGTAATATATAGAAGTTATTGTCAACCAAATTTCACTTTTCACTATATATTTTATGCTTGAATGTTTGGTATTTTATTTTATTTTATCTTTGGGTAACATGGAACTCTTTACTGAATTAACTTATTTGTGTGGAATGTTCCACTTTTCATTATACATTATAGCAAAAACATTTCCTTGTTCAAAATTAATATTCTTTAAAGTATCCTCTTTAGTTGGAAACATGGTTAAGAAATTTATGGAAATATGTCATGCCTTATTCCACCTCTCACACTATTCCTCTTAAACCATTTAGTTTTCATTTATTGAAAAATTATCATGAAACTTTAATTTTTCATATGGAATAACTTCCAATATATTATTAATTTTATTATATTTTAATTTATCCATTCGCATTTCCTTTTTAAAATTATTTCCCCAAAGAATCAAAATATATTTTGGAACTGAATCTTCTCATTTTGAATCCCCAAATGGATTCTTAAGAGTGATTTTCATATAACTGTCCCTTAGTGTTTTTGTTGTACTAATTTCATATTTTTCTTTTCATTTATTAAAAAAATAAAAACCCCTATGTTTTTTCTAAATGTGTCTATGGTATATCCTCTTTGTCAACAATAAAATCATCTTATCAAATCAATACTCTTGAAATTATTTTATTTTTTACCCAAGGATGCATCACTAGTCTTCTTTTGGAACATCTTGGTAATAGTGTTTCCATATTTCTTCTTTTGAAGTTTTCCCATGGTTTCCTCTTAATAACACTTTTTTTTGTGGTATTGTTCTTTTTTTATTTTTGTTGCATGTTTAGTTGATTAACATATATTTCCTTCTTTATAATAACCACAAAAGGTGCACATTAGATAAGAATTCCTTAGAGCATCAAACCTATTTACAATAGATGGATTCTTTATTTTCAGTTTATGATAAATATTATGATTTATACCCCTTAATATATGAATATTTGAGTTTTATGAAAATCTATACCATTACACTAATCCAATTATTTATTACCAAAACTGGAAATAAACCAGAAATAGACTACAATCCCCATTTTACTTATTTGGATTTAGAATATTACTATTTTTTAGTTTTTTTATGTGTTTGGGATTATTTTTTGTAACAACCTATAGAAAGAACTCTTTTATCCACCCATTAAATAATGTAGGACTTATCATTAGTTTTCTTTATCCATATTTGTATAGTGTTTTCATTAAAACCTATATTATCTAGGGAAATATATTTATCTTAATCAATTGATTTTTATTTGGATGGTATCTTTTTATAATGTATTGATGTGGGTTTATCATAAGATGATTTTGATCCCTTATTTACACTAATATGAGTTATCTTAGAGTCATAAATCTCTATAAAAACTTGTGTGGTGGTATTTATACTCTCATAGGTATAGTAAGTTTCAACTTGGGTAGTGTCCAAATATCTTAGTTTTACCCCAAATTCAAGGTACTTCATGTTGAGGAAATATTTTTCATCCTCAACTAATATCAACCTGACTACCAATTCCTTTTTCAACTTATAAATTTAATCTTCAGGAATCTTGATTGATTCTTATAAAAGGTTTTCAAGATATTTTTCCCTTATTTAAACCTCTAGTTGAGTATCCTTAATATTCAAAGAGGTTTTATACAGTTTTTTACAGTGTATGGATTACTTCTAAAAAAATGTTGTTACTTCTTTCCCAAAAAAATATCATAAAAATATTCTTCAATGAAGGAAATGTTTTCATTGAAAAGAACAACAGATTTTTCCATGTATTATACTAGGTTTATGAGGGTATTATACATTTTCCATTTTCTTATTTTTACATATTCTATTTCGGAATATTCTTCATAAAGATATTCATTTTCATCAAGAGGAAACCTGAAAAAATACCATATGTTTTAAACAAGTACATCAAAGAAAATCTTTACATAACTTTAAAATTGAGATCATAAGTCTTCAACACTTTCAATAGATTCATATTCTTCATACTCTAAATAGCTTTAACTTGTTTCTTTAAAATGAAAATTTTCAATATAATTTAGGTAATATCACTTGTCACATTGACATACTTAAAAATTTTATTGATCTTTATCCATTTTTAAAATTTTATCTGCTTCTTTTCATCCCTTTTATTCCTATTTTTAAGGGGTTTTTTTTCAAAACCTTAATGCCTGGTTCACCAGGGTTGAAGATTGATTCTTACATCTAAGGTACTTCCAAATATTATTTAAAACTACACTACATGTAATGAGAAATAAAAATAACTATGAAAAAAATATTAGATCAAATTAGAGGATTATCTATGCTCAGATAACACATGTAGTTACCAATAGTCATGTAGGGACATTTTGTATGGGGAAATCAGTGTACCCAAATTCTTAAAAGTTTTTCCTTATAATAAATTATATCCTATTAATATAGAACCTATATCTATGTTATGATAAATTTATTTAATGATTTTCTCTTAACCCCCACCCAAGTATGAAATTCATAATAATCCAAAATATTATCACATAGAAATTTAGAAAGTTTGACCTCTAGGTGAGAGCCTAATCCTTTCCAGGTTTGGGACATGTTTCGATACCAAGAGTAATTACTAAAACATGGGAGAGTGATTATAATATAACAATGTCAGTGTGAATCCATGAATCCTAAAAGGTTTCCTACACTATATTAAATAATTTCTATATTAGATAATGGAATTTTTCTTCTTTGAGTCCTGGAATAACAACTACCTCTTTGTATCTCTTCAACCTCCCACTGGTGTAAAAAATTTTCTTATACTAGTACCACTATTTCCTCAATATTATTTCATGAACCAATGAAAATATATTCAACCACAAAGTAATGATCAAAAAATAAACAAGTATGTTAACCTTGTTCTCCACTCAAACTCGTTGTTAAATTAAATCCCAGTTGTTCTCAATCTTCAAGAGTATTAACACTAGGAGATAATAAGAAATCCTAGTTTAAGTCCCTTCTCAAAACTTATTCTTCTTCTTTATCTCTTCTTCAATAGATATAACTCTATTCTTGATAGGAATACATCTGAAGCCCCTCTTTCCCATCAATATCTATTCATTGATACGAGCAAAGAAACTTTAGTATCATACTCATCATTATTTTCTTCTTTGATCACCAGAATATGTAGTAAGAATATATGAGTCATATCTCAATCTATCTCTCTCTCTCTCTTGTTTTTTTGACATGCATAGGATATTGTAAAGATAATAGAGTAAAACTACAACTTATCAATTCTTCCATGTCTCTTAAATATTCATAGAAGTGTGTTAGTATATTTCTCATGCTATTAACTTTTAAATTTACTTAAATATCTGTATTCAATTCACTATGATAACATTTTTAAGTCTTGAGATCATTATTTTCAAGATTCATTTTATCCCCCTAAAGAACCAAAGAATTTCCATTTTCATGCTATATTTGGTAAACACGGTGGTTTAATCTATTTAAAAAAAATTCCAAATATTATTCTTTTAAAACTCATAATATCTCCATCTATATATGCATTTATATTTGAATGAATTAACCTATAACATGACACTTACTTGCTATGACATGAAACCCTCCACTATATTATCATCTAATGTATTCACATTCTTCTTTTTCATCTTCTTCTTTACTAAAAAATCATTCCTTATTGAACAATGAAAATTGATAAAATTCATAATCTCATTTTGATCTTAGAATCTTGGTGTATCATAATATAAATTATGTTCAAAATATTCTCTATTTTATCATAATATTTCATTTTAAAATCCACCCATTTATTCAGAATAATAATTTTTAATATCTTAACATTTCATTACCCTTACATAGATATAATATACCTCATACTAACTTTACACAAGTACTAAATTACCTATACATAGATCTTTGAACTTCAATGGTACTCTTATATAGTATTTAGAAACACAAAATTACCCTTATATAGGTGTAAAATATCTTAAAAACCAATAGATATTCAATGGTACCCTTACATAGAATTAAGAATCTCAATGATATATTTATGTGAGTTCACTATATACTTTTATGCAGTGGCTAGTATCCAAACACAACTAAAGATAAGATTTATGTAGGTCATGAAACTTAATATCTCATTTATGAAACTCACTTTAATTACATTTTCCTAATATATATATGATTACCTTTATGTAAATAGCACAAATTTATTGTGTTCATACATTATATTGATTGAAACCCGTTTTATTCAAAAACATTAGTATTTTATAATCATATTTATGATTTCGATCATTAATCAATCACCATTTCAATTATGACATGGTTTTTTGTGATCTCGCATGGCAAAAAATATGGACAATAGTGGCACAAAACCACTTTCATTGGAATGAGGATAAAAAAATATGAAATCATTGTATGTGTCTATATTTATAAATGGGTGAATATTTCCCAATTTAATATGGCCTGAATTAATCTATCATGTGGTATACCACTTCATTATTACCATGTTTACTTCATCCTACTCCCATTGAAGTCCATATAGTTGGTGCTATCTAGGGATACATTGGGATTCCCCCACACAGTGTAGGATAAAAACCCTTCTTCCCTCCACACCTATGTTGACCCATGTTGGGGATATGAACTTCCCATTATTCTCTCAAATGCATCATGTATTTAAACTTTTTCAACTTCAATTGGAAGCCAGGAAACTTCGTTAGTTGATTTGGACAAAATGATAGCCAATTTTCTGGATATTCTTTTAATTACATGGCGAACACATAACAATAAACACATATCATCTTGAAGTGAAATTCAAACTCAACCTACATCTTTTAATATTAATCTAACAAATAATAGAAACATTAACACATAAAATATTCTATTATTAAAAAAATATGGATTTAACTCCTCTTCTGAAGTTTTTTTCCATCAAGGTTTCTTCATGTTAAACTTGGAAGTACCCAACCTCCTTTCTCCCAAACATCCATACCTTAAAATTCAATAAAAATCAACAAATTATTATTCATCAAGGAACTTATCTTTCTTAACATGAAATATAACCATTAACAATGGCCTCCTTTAGAAATTTTTCTATGGAAGGGCACGACCCCCTGTGGGTGACACTCTCAGGGTTCTAAGGCAGGACATGGTTCCCCCAGGGTGATATACTCATTGTTTTAGAGATGGATGTGGTCCCCCTAGGTGATATTATTATTGTTTAGGGATTGAAAATTATTCTCCATTGATGATATTATTATAGTTCTAATTTGGGTAATGTTTTCCTATGGGTTACATTTTCATAATTCTGAGGTAGGACATGGTTCACCTCATGTGATATTTTCATGGTTCTGGGGATAGATGTGGTTCCCTTGGATGGTTATGTTACTGGTTCAGAGACATATGAAACTAGCTGAAGAAGGAATGGTTAATAATGGGTTTCATCCTAGAAATAGAGTATTGAAATTGGTTTATTTATTATGTTTTCATTTATTTAATTTGTGACCTTCTGTGTGCGGTTTATTCGGATTGGATATATTTGGGGACCCCATTAGTGGTGGCATATTGAGTTGTACTCACACCCTGCTCGGGCTGCTGTGGATACCTGGGAAGAATTAATGGTTGTAGGATAAGGTAAGGA
This sequence comes from Viscum album, assembly GCA_963277665.1. Classification (NCBI taxonomy): domain Eukaryota; kingdom Viridiplantae; phylum Streptophyta; class Magnoliopsida; order Santalales; family Viscaceae; genus Viscum; species Viscum album. The sequence continues at coordinate 617,253,752 of OY728150.1, read as the reverse complement.
ATAAGTTTTTACAATCTATAGTTTATTGGGTTAGCTGGTGTGGAGCATAGGAGATGAGACCAGGCTAGGTCTTGAGGCCAGTTTTACAACCTTCCCATTTTTTTATTATTGGAAATTTTTGTATGTGATCCACCCATGAGTGATACTAATTTCATCTATATTACTTTTTTGAATTTTATAACCCTAATTTTTATATAACATGGGTTTTATATGTTTCTTGATAGTGATTTTAGTGGTATACATTATCATTTACTCATTTTTTGTCATGTGTTCTATTATCATTATTTATATTGTTATTAATTACTCTAATATGAGGGTATAGTCTCCCAAAAGTACCACATAAGACCATTATTTCTATTCAAAAGTATTTAGTGTATAGGTTGGTACACCTATTGTCACATAACACACTTAGGTAAGGGATTTTACAAAATTCAAGAACATGAAAAATTAATATTTCATAGATTATCAATTTTGGTGACTAAATATTAAAAACAACACATACTTATATCAATAAAGTTAGACCATGATATGAGGGAAATATTGTAGATTCATAGAAAGGGGATTAATTTTAAGGTAGTAGAAGATATCTCAGAGGTTCCCTAGGATAGTGAATATCATTGATCAGTGGAGGATTTTAATTTGGTCTGAAAAGCATTGATGATTTGGGGGATGGAGGTCACAATTTGTGAGTGGAGATGTGAAATAGGGTGAGATATTAGTGGAAAATGGTAGACTAAATGTATATGAAAATAGGTGAATAAAATAGTGTCATTTATAGTGGAAACATATAAATATTTGGAGGCCATAAGGGGGTGTTTGGTTGCAATGGGATGGGGGATTTGGGTTTCATGGGGGTATGGGAGAGATAAGAATTTATTTTATTATGGTAACTATTATAGGTGGCCATAAAAGGAATTATTGGAGATCTCTTATAGAAATAATCCACTTATTACCTCATAAAATCTTTTTTTATCAGTTCACTTAGAGTTTTAGTGTCTTTGGTTTCTATGTTTTTTTGTTTAAATTCACCATGACAGAACTTAAAAATTAAAAGATATTTTCCACTTAAACATTGGTGAAATGGTTGTGTGTGAAAATTTATATTATTATAATACATTATAAATTTTATGTTTTATTTTAAAATAAAAATTCATGAAACTATATATTTATTTATAAATTATTATTTTACTCAAATATTCAAATGAGTTTAAGTAAAAAAATACAATGACAAATTTTGATTATAAAATGATCATTTTTTCTCACTTGTTTATTCTACTTTACATTTAAACTAGAAGTTCTTGGGTAAACATTTTATGAATGTAACATTTGAATCATAAATATGATTATATCATTCTATGTTATTATTCAATGTTAATATTATAATGGAAAATTCCAATACAAAATTGCATCTGAAAATTTTACTACAAAAAAATCAATATTATATTCCACTTAGACATACCAAAATGGGCCCAGACTCATCAAATTTATGGAGAAGACCATAGATACATTGTGGTCCATGCATGGTTAGGTTTTATCATTTTTAAAAAGGTAATAAATGGGTAAAGTAAATGGATATCAATCATATCCATGCCTTATTTTTCATACACTGAACCAACATATGTATATATGTATATGTGTGTGTGTGTGTGTGTGTCTATGAAGGCTCCATTCCCATAGATATTAGGCCCTTAACTTCATCAATCCCCTTATCCCCCACCCACATGATATATCATATCCCTTTATACCCCCAACATCCCATGGACTCAAACTATCAATGTTCCTCAACCCCCCCCCCCCCCCCCACCCCCACTACCACCATGACATCCCATTCCATCCGTTATTATTATTATTATTAAATAGAGATGTAAAGCATCTCAAACAATTTTTAAAATCCCTTCAGGTATGATTTGAAGTCATTGTCTAATTGAAATCATTGAATCACATAATCATACAACTTGTGAGCCGATAGATATCAATATCACTACAGATCTGAGGTACATATGTTATATACACTACTATAGTTATGGGATTTAACTACACTATAAATATCCTTCATCAATGATAAAAAAATTATATTGTAAGCACCTTTAAAATTCAATGTCTTTAATCAGTGTTAAATAGTGTAGATAAAATCACCCTTCATTAGTGCTAAAAAAACTAATAAAGGGGGTCCTTTATAGGTTCTTGTTTAGAACCAATAATGTGTTCACTTTAGTTGTGTTATTTATAGCACTAATTGAATCCAAGTTGTAGTACTGTGATGCTAAAATTACAACACACTACAACAACAAATAGAAAATATAAATTCAATTAAATTAACATCACAATATAATAAAAACACTATAAAATGATTAAAAACATTTCATACATTTCTATATAAAATTAAATTGGTACATACAAATTTTCAAAAACATCAAATAATTAAAACATATTAATGTTTGGTTGTCTTTAGACCGCAAACCCATCTCAAAAGATGATAATCATGATATAAATTTTTGAAAAACCACTCACTCCCGAGAAAACGAGTGTACATATAAAAAAATATTATGATAGTAATACTATAAAAATTTAAATTAAACAAAAATATGAAACAATGTATCAATAAAATGTCACTTTTAAACTAAAAACATATACCTTGAGTTAGACAGAGCACTTCTTGTGTTAGAATAATGTTTGATTGATTCCCACATGTAAAAAATATTTTATGGATCATTTTATTTATTTATCAAGATAATTTGAGTGTATTTTCCCATTTTTATGTATGTTATATATGTTTTTAAAGAAAATGTAAATTATAAATAAAAACATGAACTTTGGGTCATATTAGTAACACTATATGTCGAATTAATGTAAAGATGATTCTTGCACATCAAAAATGATTTATGGATCATTGTTTTCTTGGTCTATAGTAAGTGATGCATGTTTTTAACAAAATTGTGTTTTTTAGAATGAACACATACAATTTGAGTCTTACCACCATATGTAAGATTGATGTGTAGTTGATTCCAACACATGACAAATGACTTATGGATCATTATCATAAAGTGTCTTGATGATCCATGTGAATTCGATTGGTTTTAATTAAGTGAAGCATGTTTTTAACTAAAATACCATTTTTAAATGGAAAACACACATTTCAATTAATATCGAACACATAGTGTATCATATTGATGTTATTATAATTTATACACATCAAAAATGGATTATGTATCATTTTCCTAAATTATTAGAACAATATGAATTCATTTTCTTAGTTTTGAGTATATCATATGTCTTTTAAACTAAAATGTCTATTTTAAATAAAGACACACACCTTGAGTCCTTCTAGTCACATTGTTTATTGGATTGATGAGAAGTTTATTGGTATACATCACAAATGGACTATAGATATTTTTCTTAAAGTATAAAGATAGTTCGAGTTCATTTTCTCAATTTTGAGTATCTGATGTTTGTTTTGAAATAAAATAAAAATTTTAAATAAAAACATGAACGTTAAGTTATCTCGGACACACCATGTGTTGGATTGATGTGTAGTTGATTATTACATGTCAAAATTGACTTATAGATAATTTTACACAAGTATCCAGACAATCTATGAGTGATAGATCTATTTTTCAGTGAGTATCACATGTTTTTAACTAAAATTTCATTTTAAAAATAAAAACATGAACATAGTGTCATACCATTCACATTGTGTTTCAAATTTACATATGAATGATTCCAACATTTCAAAGACGGATTGTGGATTTTTTTCAAAATTATCAAGGAGATATGTTCTTTTTTCCTTGGGTTTTAGTGAGTGACACAATTTTTAACCGAAATTTCATTTTGAAAATAAAAACACACACATTGAGCTATATCGGTCACACCGTGTTTTATATTTTCATAAAGATAATTCATACATTTAATAAATGACTTATATATCATTTTCTTAAAGTATCAGTACAATAAGAGTATTATTTTTTTCTTTAATTTTAGTGCGTGAAACATGTTTTTAGCTAATATTTTATTTGTAAAATGAAATCACATGTTTCAAGTCATACCAGTAACACCATGTATTAGATTGAGGAGAGGTTCATTCATACATGTCAAAAATAACTAATGTATTATTTTTATAAGGTATCAAAATAACCTAACTGTATTTTATTGGTTTTGATTATGCCATGTGTCTCTTGAATAAAAATGTCAATTTTAAATAAAAAAACTTTTAGTCATATCAAAAACACTATGTGTTAGGTTGATGGGAGGTTAATTCATTGACATCAAAAAAGAATTATGGATAATTTTCCTAAATTATCAAGAAAATATGAGTTCATTTTCACAGTTTTGAGTATGTGAGGTGTGTTTTGAACTAAAATGTAAATTTAATAAAAAAACGTGCACTTTGAGTCATACATTCCACATCATGTGTCAAATTGACATGTGGTTGATTCTTACACATAAAAATGAATTTTGGGTAATTTTCATAAATTAATAAGATAATATATGTTTTTTTTTCATTGATTGGTTCATGTTTTTAACTAAAATGTCATTTTTTAATAAAAACACGCACTTTGAATCATACAAGCCACATCAGGTGTCATATTGATGAGCGATTTATTCTTACACATCACAAATGACTTATGGATATTTTTATAAATGTATTAATATAATTGGAGTCTATTTTAATTATTTTCAGTGAGTGAAAAATTCTTTTAAATAAAATATCATTTTTAAACTAAAAACACACACTTTGAGTCATATCAGTCACACCTTCTGTCAGATTGACATTCAGATGATTCCTAGACATAATAAATAAATTAGGGATCATTTTTCAAAATTATAAAGACAATACAAGCATGTTTTCATGGTTTTTAGTGAATGATACATGTTTTTAACTAAAACATCAATTTTTAAATAAAAACACTATTTATGTCATACTGGTTACACCATGTTTTATATTGGAAAAATGGTGATTCATAAATGTCACAAATGACTTATGGATCACTTTCGTAAAGTATCAAAACAATTTTAATGTTTTTTATTAATTTTGAGTATGTCACATGTATTTTTATCTAAACATTCAATTCTAAATAAAAAACTCACACTTTGAGACACACCAGCCACACCATATTTCATATTAATGTGTGGTTGATTATTATAATAATAAATGACTTATGGATCATTTTCCAAAAAGTATGAAGACAATATGAGCTCATTTTATTATTTTGGACTATGTCACTCATTTTTTAACTAAAATTTAAATTTAATATAAAATCATACACTCTGATTCATACCACCCACACCACAGGTATAATTGACATGGGGTTGATTCTTACACTTCAAAAATGAATTTTGGATCATTATCCAAAATTATCAAGACAATATGAGTGCATTTTCTGGGTTTTGAGTATGTTGTGCATGTTTTGAACTAAAATGAAAATTTTAAATAAAAACATTAACTTTAAGACATACCATCCACATCGTGTGTAATTTTTATGAGAGGATTAATCCTAAAGATCACATATGTATTATGGATCATTTTTTTAAAGTATCAATACACTCTGAGTTTGTTTTATTATTTTTAATTGAGTGACACGTGTTCTTAACTAAAATATAATTTTTTTTAATTAAAAACATGGACTTTAAGTCATTTTTAAACTGAAAACACACACTATTGAACATAAAAAAATCAAATAAATAAAAAATAACTCTATATATATAACATAGAGTGTTTGAATACATCATCCTTTTCAAAGGATTGGACAATAATTTATTTCTCTACAAGCATTTTTTCTCTTTAGAGAGCACAAAATGGGTGCAGAAAAATAAATTCTCAATGAAGTCATTTCTTCATGATCTATTTCAAAATTAACTAAATAAGTATAAGATAAAAATGATAAAGAAATTAACTAAAAAAGTAGAGAAAATGAAGAGAAATTTAATTAAATAAAAAGTAGGAAGTCACCTATTCATGATGTCTTCATAAATTTTGACACCATATATCATGACCATTAATTTATAAACAAATCATTTTCCTATTTTGAATATATAGAATGTTAACAATCCTGGTGGTAATAAAAACACAAATAAAGAAATGAATAATAAATATTTTAAAGTAACTTGTAATTATCATCATAAATTCCACTTCTAGGATGCTAGTTTATTGAAGTAACATGATATCTTTCATAAATGTGAAAATAAACAACCACAATCTTTTCCATTAGTTTGTTTTGGACACTTAAAAACATTGAAAAAAATAAGTAATTTTTTTATATCAATTTTGATAGTAAAAAAATATTATATATAACCTAATACTTATCTAGTGTTAGAATTATAAATGATTATTATGCCAATGTACTATCCTCATACCATGTTTTTTATGATATTTAAACACCACCCAATCTTAAAAAATTCATTAAATTATAATATAAAATGATAACATGATTTTTTTGGTAAAATATTTATTGTAGTATATTAAAAAATAATAAACATAATCATATATAGTTGATTTGTTGGTAATCCATGCATTTAATCCCAAAAATAAATCTATGGGGTATCCAAATTTATTTCAATGTGCAACCAATGCTCCCCCAAAAACAATATAGAATAAGTAAATATGGAAATAAAAATATATTTGATATGATTAAATTCCATTACTTTACTATTAAAACTAGTTTATTAATAAGATTTTTTCATCTCTAATATTTTTTCAACCATTTAATCTATTTGGTCTTATATTTTTAAATTTTCTACTTCTTATAATGATCTATCTTATGTAGAAGTGATCTAAGGACAAATGAGTATAAATTTTTATTTATATGTTTTTACCCTCAAACAGTATTGATATATAATTTATTATTATTAAAAAATCATTGTTATTATATCATTAAATTTACTATATGGGAAGAATGGTAATGATTTATAAATTTTTCACTTCCTTTCATGAGTTTTTCTTTCTTTATCCTTGAATATGAAATTGAAAATAAGTATATTTCAATTATTCTTAACCAACAAAGTGTATTTTATTAATTAATGAGTTAAATATTTATATATTATTTAAAGAATAAAAAATAATTAATTTATTACATATTTATATCATATTTTATCAGTGATAATGTTCTCATATTTATCCATGAAATAAATTTACATAATTGTTCAAGTAGGTGGTTAAACTAGCCCAAACATGAATATATCATAATTAATTGGTGATTATGAGATGGTCTTGATGAAATATCATTATAAAAATATAATAATGATATTATTTAGTGTTAATTAGTGTGATATATCAAAATAATAAAGTATTATAAGATGAATATAATTCATATTTAGCTATTACTTAAAATTAAGGGATCATTTTCCTCTTAATAGTCTTCTTTTGAATCGTTGAATTTATAATGGCTGTTTATTTATCATAAAATTAAATGTTTTTCCAATTATACTTACCATATTATTAATAATTTCATAAACACCATATTTATCTCTTTATTCAAATCTTAGAACCATCCATTAAAGTATGTAATGAAAAATGGAACACATCATTCTATGGAGGCGGTAGTCCGCACATATGCATGGGTGATGCTTTTGTTTTCCTTAGAATGGGGGAGTTTATTAATGTGGTTTATCATTTAAAAATATAAAAAAAGTTATATATATCATAATTATATATTAAATTACCTTTTTAAACCATCCATATTAGGTAGTTAAGGAAAAGTAACAAGTTTTTCCTTGTCGGCGGTAGTGTGCATGTACACACGATTCATGTTTTTCATTTTTCTTAATGGAAATGGGAAAGGTGGTTAATGATTGTGCCATAATTATAATAAAATATCAATATAATAAAGATAATTATTTTTTTCATTATAATATGGTTTAGTTAATTTTGAGTAAAAATGAGTGCACAAAAATAAACATAAATGAGAAAGACACTTTTGAAGCTTATACCTCACTTATTGGATTTTCTCCTTTGTAAAGGGAATTAAACCTTCTATGGGTGATCTTTTAAGAAAACATGAACCTTGTGAAGGTGTCTAGGAATTTTGGGAGTGTTTGTTGGTAGATTTTGGTCCAAACATGGGGGGTTGTGGTGTGATGGGATGTGTGGAGAAGGGTTCCCCTTTTATAAGTGAAAAAATATGACATTTTTTGTAAATACCCAAAACATTTAAATAATGGGAAGTAACTATCGAGTAAATTTCCCAAAAAATGATAAAAAATGGACTAAATAAGATATAAGGTTGATCAAGGCAAAAAAACTGATTAAAACTTTTTTTTAAAATTTTAGGCCATTTTCCTCTTAGATTACTCATTTTTATCCATTTTGGTTTTCACCACAATAACTAGTTTTTACCTAGGTAATTTATTCTTTATAACCAAAAATAAAATGGTAATTATTATGTAATTTGGACTAACTAATTAAAAATTTAAAACTAGTTTTATTTGATTCAATTTCTAAAAGTGATAAAATTTTATTTTAAAATATTAAATGTACACTTTATTAAAAAAAATAGAAAAATAAATCTAAAGTTCTAAAATGTAAAATATGGTTTTTAAAATAAAAAAACATCATTTTTCAAATTATAAAGTAACTTATAAAATACATATTTGGTCTTAAAAAGTGTTTTCATGAATATAAATCCACAAGTCATGTTATTTGTAAAAATGGTATTTTTTACTATTCGCCTAAAAATAAATCAATTTAGAAAAATACCAAAAAATAATCTTAGGATAATATATTCAGGGTAATTACAAAACATAAGTAAATTTTGTAAAATTAAAATTCTAAAATTTAAAAATCAGCTTTTAAAAAAGTACAATAAAAGATGCTTTCATTTAAAAAAATGGCCATTTTAAAATTCAAATTTTTTAAATCTAATTTTAGGTAGATTTATAAAAAATTTAATATTGATATATTACTTTATAAATATAAATATTACCTATTATAATAAACTTTTAACTGTGATCAGTTTAATTAATTAAGGTTAAAAACAATACCCATTTTTAAAATGTTTCTTCAAAAGACATCCTTTATTTTAAAATATTAATCTAATCAAAATAATAATATGTAATTATTTTAATTAATAATTATATTTTTATTTAATAATTATTATATTATTCATATAATTTTAATCTTTCGTGGTTCATTTTTTTTGAGTTTTGACATAATCATTTTAAAGATAGTATCAATTAAAAGGTTGAAAAATATCAATTCTTTATAAAAGGTGCATGGATGGTGAGATGAGTGTTCATTTTTTTCATATGTTATCCAGTAATTATTTATTTCTAATTATATGATTTTTATAAGGACGTCTGATTTATATATGGGTCATTTCAAATTTTTGGGAGAAATTTTGTTATGTGAAAACTCTGATTATTTGAAGAAATTGATCATGAGTGTGTTTATATGATTCCCATATACTAGTTCTCTTCCCATGGGGATTAGAAATTCCCTTTTGGGTAGTTATGAATCATTTTGAGTGATATTTCAGATATTAATCCATATTAGTTCATTATATAGTGCTTGATTATTACATTATTATAAGATATATGGGATCTCACCATGAAGGATCAATTAGTTTAATGGTTTTGAAAAACTAAATATATACATGGATTCCATATTAAATTGAAAGATAAAAACATAGCACAAAAAACATTCTGATGTCCTTGACTTTCATTCAAATGTCCATTCTTTATATCCTGGGGAAAGGAAAACAAAATAAATGGTAACCTCAAATTCTCAGAAAGGGTAGCGTACAACAGTTGATATCATGAGTAAATGATTCATAAATAATATGGAAGGGTGGATAATTAAAATACATGTCATAAAATTAATATATTTAGCATGAAATAAACTGAAGAATAAAATCAACTGAATAATCACATAGATAATAATAACTGAATTATCAAGGAAGGAAATGAATAATATCGAATATTCATGATCCTATCATCAATGCCTCGTCTAAGAAATCGTGAATATTATTGTCATGGACTTTTCCAAGTCACTTACATTATATGTGTAGGTGTACACTAATTACCCAACTAATGAGGGGAATTGTTTAATCTCATGATACTAGTCGATGCATCAAGGGTATATCTATAACTAGGTCTCACCCATCACTTTCATGTCTAATGAATTCCTCAAATATTTATTGATCAATACAATCCATTCTCAAAATTCTTTAAAAATCAAAAATTATCAGTATTAAATTAATAATATAGAATATTTCACTAGTTAATGAAATATCATTCTTAATATTCTTCCTTCAATTGATATCATATACAAAAATGGTATATGGTTAAGGCAATATTAAAGAGGTGGAAATGATACTATATAAATCCATGATACTTAAAATATGTATGTGGAGGATATAATAATGTCTAATGGAATGATGGAGAGTGATAGGGAATTTGATAATTGAAAATTTAATGACCACAATACAATAAATCAATAAAGTATGAAAGAACATCATCAATTCATCATTGAATAACCCATGGAAAATAACTGAGTTTTATAAAGGTTTCAACATCACATAATAATAAGTCATCTAGAGAAATGACATGGTTGATACCATTAGATATTGTCCCCGGTGAAGCATAGGAAACATAAAAGGATGTTGACTTAGATTAAAAACTACATTGAAAGAATAATTTAACATTACATTGAAAACTATGAAATATCATTTTATTACGGTGTCTTTAAAAACAAAAAAAATAAAAAAAATTCTCATGAGACCGGTCAATGTATCGAGGGGCTATCTATAATTGGGCATTATTTTTCACTTTTACATCCAATGAATTCTACATGTATTGAATGATCAATACAATTAATTCTCAAAATTCCTTTAAAAATCAATAATTATCTATATTGAATCAAGAATATAGAATAATTTCTTAGTTAAGGAAATAACATTCTTAATAAGATTACTTCAACTGATACTATATACAGAAATGGTATATAGTTATGATAACATTAAAGTGGTTGAAATGATATGATACTTAAAATAAGTATGTGGATGAGAAAACAATGTCTAATGAAATTATGGAGATTGATAGGGAATGTTTTTATGACAAAGTTAATAACTAAAAAATAATAAGCCAATAAAGGATGAAAGAACACCATCAATTCATCAAAGCATAACCCATAACAAAGAACCAGGTTTCATAAAGGTTCCAAAATCCCATATCCCAACCCCCTCCTGCCAAATATACTATAATGAGAAGAGAGAGAGAGAGAGAGAGATGATGACCCTCGAGTCCCACCTTCAGTAGGCCTCGGGTTGGAAACTAGCACTGAGGGTATTAAAATATCATAGTATGGGATGAATTTCCCACTATAAATGAAACAAGATCTACATATAGGATAAAAAATCACAAAAGAAAACTCCAGAAGGAAATATAATGGTAAAAAAAATTGTCCCATAATGAATGAATAAAGTAAAATTGGTACATATTAAAGTACCCAATAGTATAAAAAAAGAAAAATCTATTGTAGTGACCCAACAGGAGCTCCAACACATCTATTAATGTCCACCTTATTCCCTAAACTCCTCCTAAAAACCTGAAAAACAATTTATATACATGGAGTGAGCATAATAGGTATACTTAGAAGGGATGTATCTAAGGCCTCGAGTGCCCATGTGAAAGATAATGATGAAGTGTCAGTAAGGAAATAGAAAAACAAACAAGAACATATATAAGTCATCAAACTAAACCCAGCATCACCATGGATCACTCACAAAATAACACATCTAATATAACAATATTCCCTTGAGATCATAACAAAACAAGGTGCTCCATTATCGCTTCCCCAATGATTTTATACTCTCATTCCCCAACGTCAAACATCTTATGCTCCCATACCTTCTATATATACCACATCACATCCCTCCTATAGAAACCTTGTCCAAAAATCCCATCACATCACATCTCGTGCATAGATATATGAGTGACACATCATATCACATCACATACCACCCATAGACACCTGGTACACATATCACATCACATCACATCCGGCCTACAGACACCAAAGACACACATGATATCACATCACATCCTATCTGTAGACACCTTGTCCACACATCACATCACATCCTTCCCAGAGACACTAGGTCTACACATCACATCACATCACATCCCACATATATACAACTGGTCCACACATCACTGCACATCACATTCCTCCCATGGATACCCAGTCCCCACATTATATCATATCGCATCCCACCCATAGACACCTAGACTATAAATCACCACTGGGTAATCTCCAACACCAACCTAAATCACTACTACTGAAGGAAGAGAGGGGAGAGTGGGTATCCATTCATCCATATCACCACCATCCTAGATATTGGGGAATACACCTAGAATTCATCACCTCTGAGCTTTGGTAAGGTTATCCAACTTAGGTGGGGTGTATATAAAATATCATAAACAAACATGATATATAGATAGCACAAAATACCTAATCTATGGGTCCACATCAACTACACTAGCACACACAACATCACCACGACCATACCACACACCAACCATCATAAATGATGCTTCCACTATATTAAAATTTACACAACCACCACCCAAGCCACATGATATCTTCTACTTTTAGTAATATGCTTCACCACATTTATTAATTATCCATTCATTTCACATTACACTACTCATTAATTTATTCAATTTAGTTATCCAAATACCACACATTAGTTTCCAATCCATCTTGTTTACATACTATCCTATTTTTTCTCTTATCATCGAAATTTATCCCATAGATAGCCAAGTAACTATCTCAAACACGCTATGATACAACAATCCCAACTCACACAACCACCGCTATAGCACCACACATCCACCATCATAGTCACATCACATCCCCCAATAAATATCACTATGAAGACATCACATCAAAAAACCAAAACTGCCATGCACCACAACCACATCTCACAACACAACTACCACATTCAAAAACCTCATGATTACCACCACACATCATCACCACCATTCATTACCCCACTGCGCACCACAACAATATCACAAATTTGTGCACCACATCTCATAACTTCCCACATCACATAAATGCTAACCAACGTCTGCATCGTATCCCCCCACATCACACGACCAAGTTGATAACCTCCATCATTGTACATCATCACAAACCACATAGGGAAACACAACATTCACAAGCATACACAAGAATCACAAACGGGCTTAAAAAATTTTTTAGGGGCTTTTATCAGATTATTTATTTAATTATCATGGGTATTATAACACAGAAAAATCCAGGGGAAATCAGTTTTTTTCCAAATTTATGTTCCTTATCCTTTTATTTAGTGTACGATCACACAAAAACATTGAAAGGGTCATTATATCATAACAACTACTGCGTAAAAAAGTCTCCTAATAGCCATTATTTTTAGAGTTAGCAATAGGAATATATAATATCTTGAAAAACATGTATCAAAATATTAAATCATGCACCAAATCCTCATTCTCGTCAATTCAATTATACCAATTAATTATTTGATTTCTTCAACCCTTAATATACACCCAAGAGTAATAAAAATATTGTAAATCCAATACATGGTATGTAAAAGTTTGAGAAAAAAGATTTCCTAAATCAATGAATCTTTCTCATCTCACTACACACTATTGGGAGAAGAAGAAATTGCCCAAAAATCACCACCACACAAGGAAATCATGGATCAACCTACACCATACCAAAGGGTTTTCAAAATGAAACCCATACACACCCCAAACCTAAACTATTCCATCACTTTGGATCTAAAAAAAAGAATTGAAAGAAACCTGATGGGGAAGATAGGAGAACTCACCATGAATTTATAATGGGAATCTACCATAACCCAAGTTCCAAATAAGGAGAAGAAGGGCTGGATGATCATCCAAAATTGCCTAGGATTTCCCCAAAAATGAGATAAATAAGAGAGGATGACTTAAAGGATAATTGGCCATGAATGGTTTAAGATTTACATGAAACCTAACACTTTTATGCCGTGTAACCCATTCATGATGTGAATTCACATATTTCTAATTTTTATGAAATTCATGTCACCTCATACTTTAATTAATTACACTTCTTGTTTTGCTTTCATGAATTGAATCTGTTTCACATTTTCCCCTTCACCCCCATACAATCCATGAAACACCAATTCACTTCGTGTAGACCATTAATGATGTGAATATCCTATAGTATCTTTGTTTCACCTCCAACCACCTTGAAACCACCTCAAGCCACCTCTAAAACACCTCCAACACCCAAAACTGGAAAAGTAAAAGACCAGGGAGGAACGGGTTGTTATATCAGATACCTCTCAAATGATTCTCACAATCGAGAATCCAAAACCAAAATTTGCAAAATAAATGGGTCTTAAAAACCATCCCATGAGATACCTCCCAAGGATCTCATCATATCTCAAATGCTACCACTATCCAGACATACCTAACTGAAATGCCCAAAAAATACCATACGCAACCACATCACTACGTAACCACATCACCATCCTCAAATCCCAAACCAACCAATTCCAAAACCAATACACAAAACTACACCGAGCACATAAATTAGGTAATTCAATCCACCATGTAAAGATATTATATGTTCTTGGTGACACTAACTCACCCACATGGTTTTTTATCATATCATAGTATAATGTATCTCAATTGGGAATAATGTCCTCCCATTTTCTGTGTGTCAGCGACTTTAACATGCATCATTCATCAAGGAAAATAAAACATCTCATAACATTAAAAAACCTAAGCATCACATCATCCAAACCAAAAAAAAACAAATCAAGGCTAAAAACAAATCTGGGAACTAGGAATGCATCTGCATATCTCACCCCTAAGTAATCTTTTCCAGACCACCATGCATCCACAACACATGAACCAAGGGAATTTTTCACCCATGAATAACATTCTCTCAATGATCTTGAATCTCAACTGGCCACTCTATGAATTTCATTTCATCATAGATATTAAACATTCCCTGGTAAATAACATGGGATTCATCATGAAGATACCAATGAATCTGAGACACATTGAATACATCTGGGATGCTCTCCAGATGTGGTGGAAATTCCAACCAATATACCACCTCAAAAACATTCCCTAACACCTCAAACATCCTAAAAACCTAGGAGAAACTTTACTCCCCTACCAAATCTCTGATGACCACACCAATGAGAGGCCATCAAGTAAACATGGTCTCCAACCATGAATTATATGGGCCTCAACCTAAAATCAGAATAGGCCTTCTAATTGTCATGTTCTTCCCTCATCTTCTCACAAACCTACCAGAACTTCTTATCTATGCTTTACACTACATCTGGACCAATACCTAGTGACTCCCCAACCTCCATCCATCACAATGGAGAATCAAACAATCACTCATATAATGACACAAATAGATCCATTTCATTAGATGAGTGATAGATATTTTTTTATAAAAACTAAACCAATGGACGATTTCATACTAAAGATCCAAAAAAGTCCAATACACATTCTTGTATCATATTCTCCCACATTTGGATGGCCTACTTTATCTTCCCATCTCTCTAAAGGTAGAAAGCAGTGAAAAGGAAAAACTAGGAACCAAAATTATGTTGTAATATCCTCTATACTCATGATGTAAAATGGGGATCATAATAAAGGATGATGGTCCTTGGTACCCCTTTAAGACTAGCCACATCATCCACATCCCACCTTTCCAAAAACATCCCTAGATCTCAACTCACGGATCTCTAAGAAGTGACTCGATTTCTTCAGTCAATCCACTAGCACCAAAGCCACACCACATAATCCCTAATATCATGGAAACCTTGTGATTAAATCCATTTATATTTCCTCTCATTTCCACTCAAGTAAATCACAGGACTGCAACAAACCTCATGAAACACAGTTCTCTACTTTCACCTACTGACAAACTAGGCATTTTTGCAAAAACACTTCCACTAAATATTTCATCCACGACAACCAAATATATCTCCTCAATATTAGATATATCTTTGTCACATAAGGATGTTCCACTAAATTTTTGATATGAAATTCATGGAGAACTCCCTATCACATTTCCCATGGGATAAACAACCTCCCCTAGAATAACACCCGGTTATGATCATCCTTTAACTATCCTTCAGGAGCATCACCAGGATAACATGATCAAGTATTACAACAACCTCTAAGTTTTCCCAATGAGACTCCTCCACCTATTGGATAAAATATGACTCCATGGTCTTATGATAAAGACAACATCAATCACTTTTCTCCCCAATGTCAAGATTTATCATCGTAAACTCCTCGTTCCATTCCAAACATCCACTAATTCCCGAGCTACACCCCCTTGAGACTTCTAACTCAACACATCAGAAACTAAATTACCCTTACATTGGGTGTAAGAGGTCTAAAAATTATAATAATTATAAAACACCATCCACTTTTTCTGTAATAGATTCATATACTAGGGAGAGAAAACACATCTCATGGTCCTATGGTCTGTGAAACCACAAAATGCTCACTGATAAGGTAATACTACCACAAAATTATTACAAAGACAACTAATTACAACTTTAGATTATGGGAAGCATGGTTATGATCATGGGGACGTAATTTCCTAGAACCAAAAGTGATCACTACTTTCTACTGCATCAACATGAATCCCAGTACCAGACAAGATGCATCACATAAAACCTCAAGAAACACCCCTCCTCGGGCTACTGAAGCACTGGATCACTAACCAACTTCTTCCTTAAGTAACCAAACTCTGTCTTTCATTGATCCTTCCACAAAAAATCCTGGTCTTTCCTAGTCAACACTATCAACGACGATGAAACTCGAGATAAATTGGGTACAAACCTCCAATAATATCCAACGAGAACAAGGACACTATAAAGATCTAACATATTCTTGGGTACTTTCCAAGAAACCACTACTTTGATCTTCAATGGGTATAATACCACACCATGAAGAGAAATCATATGCACAAGGAAACTCATTTATCATATCCAAAACTTATACTTTGATTACTTTCCATATAACTAGTGGTTTCAGAGGACCTTCAAAACAAATTTTGAGATTCTTATCATCTTCATCCTCTAACTTTGAGTAAACAGAGATATCATCGATGAATATGATGGTGAACTCATCTAGAAACTCATGAAACATGGAGTTAATAATCCCCATGAACATGGATGGTGAATTCGTAACACCAAATGGAATGAATACAAACTCAAAGTACCCATATCGGCATTTGAAGGTAGTATTTGGGATATCCTCATCCTTCTACCTCAACTGGTGATATTCAGACCATAGATTTATCTCTGAGAACCAAATATCCTCTCTCGACTGGTCGAACATATCCTCTATCTTTGGAAGAGGATAACAACTCTTGAATGTTTCCAAATTTAACCTTCAGTAGTCTATACACAAACTCATACTAGTATCATCCTTATTTGAGAATAATACTAGAGAACACCATGGAAACACACTGAGTCAGATGAAACCCCTATGTATCAAATTATCCATGTGGAACCTCAACTCATATAACTCCTTAAGTTCCATTCTATTTGGATCGATCACAATTGGAGATGCACTTGACTATAACTATTTCCCAAACTCATTATCACATTGAGAGGTCAATGTCATAACCTCATCTAGGAAAACATCCAAGAACTCCTCCACAACCTGGGGGATACCCCCAAACTAATATTCAACTGAAATCTCCTCCAACTACAATAAAAAATTCCCTACTTTCCAAACACCCAGTCGATAACCTCGCTCACAAAATAATTCCACTCATTGGCCATTCAAATCATAAAATGAAACACTTCTCTGAATGTAGTTAATGAAAGCACGTAAAGAATGTAGACAATTAATACCAAGGATAATATCATATGATTATATATGTAATAATAATAATTCCCGCACTAACTAGTGTTTTCCTATCGCCATTCTACATCCCCGGAACACATCAAAAAAAGAAAACCTGGCCTCTAATAGGTGTAGATAACACCAGGGGCACTAGAAGATGCTCCACATCCAATCTCAACATATGAAGTAAATTAGGGGAAACAAAGGATTGTGAGGCACCTAAATCAAACAAATATCACATAAGAGTAGATGATAGACTAATCATACCTCGAACAAATCTCAACTCTGTTGAAATTGTTGCCTCTAACATGTCTATCTAACCATCCCCAAATCCTCTTCCTCTCAACTGACAACCACCATGAAAACTCTCTAGACTAGGTACATATGTATGGGGACCATCACAAGGATAAAAGTTTCCAACTCCACCTTTTCTTGGTTTATGAACAATAATCGGTGGTCCCTTCCACTAAAATATCCTTAGAGGCAACTATTGTTATTGAAAAGGGGTCCAACTGTCCATCTAAAACTAACCTAATAGAGTAATAAACAACTAATTATGGAAGTTACAATATCTCCCATACATGTGGAATTTAAATAGAAAACCCCTCGAAGGTGCTGAAAAACCACATTCCCCTAATGATCAGTAAAGAAACAGCCACAGCCAGTTCCCCACTAAATGGAACCCTGACTGCCTGAACACCCACAACCCACTACCTAAATATCTACTCCTTGTAACACCATTATATCCACCATACTAAGGCTTAACTATGAAGGAATGTGTTTTCATGATAAAATCAACCTTTTTCACCTCTAGATATGTTGGGAGCAAAAATAAATTGACCACATACCTGATCACTGGGTGAAAAGCCTTCTCCGGACAACACACTATGGTTTCATCACATGGAAAAACATTAGAAACAAAGTGTAGGTGGTCCTTGAACCTAATATCAAGATCCCACACACTCAAACACCCCTGCTAAGTGAGATAATCTCCTACCTCTTGGTTTCCCTCATCGTCGATAAAAGAAACTCTACTAGAAACTCCCTCTAAAATTCTGGCAACAACACATCTACCTCCTTGTGATCACCAATAAATAGTTTCCACCACTTATGTGAATCTACCCACATATGACTAACTATTAATGGTACAAAAAACTCAGATCACACTCGGATCAAAACAAAATTGATCTAATGCTCCTCCATCTAGTGTTTTGTCTCCAGATCAGAGACACTCCCCTCATACTTTCCCAAACTCTACCTCTAAATGGCATGAATATTTTTATACTATGACTCATCCTCCTCTATTGGTTCAAACCTCCAATAATAAATTGTACCTGCTTGTTGAACCTCAACTACCTGAGCGACTCACGTATGATGGATAGAATCCATTTCTGAAAACAAGAAAAACATCCCAATCCAGATAGCATGGAATTTAATCAAATATTATTTTTTTTATTCATTTTGTTTTCAAAAACACCCAATTCAAACATGAACACAAGTCATCATGATGCATATACCACTCCTAGTTCTATACCTTTCAAACAATTCCACCTCACTTGGTCATTACAAATGTTCATATTTCATGTACTAGATCATAAGGGGGATAAAATCCCATTTCCTAGCTAGTATCCCAATACTATGCCATGAATCAAGGTCAACTGGTGTCATTTCCATACCAACTGATGCAAATCTCATGGTTCCTAACTCCAAACCCCATATTATCTCTTGACCAAAGCCTTTGAGACCACTCTATTGTTACCCCTTCTCACTAAAGATGCCATAATGAGGAGATAGAGATAGAGATAATGACCCTCAAGTCCCACCTCCAATAGGACTTGAGTTGGTGATTAACACTAAGAGAATAAAAATGTAACAGTATGGGAGATTGTTTGGTCATAAAAACTCCACAGGAAAGAAGAAGAGAAATCCATTAATTTTGTAACTGGAAAAAGGAACCCAAAGTCAGGATTTTTTTTAAGAAATGTTCAAAGGATAGGAAGTTCTAAAGGAGGGAAATGATCGACATAGAAAAACTCACTACATGGACCACGACTCCACATGGAGTTCCCCTACTTTGTGAGGTGTCATGAAAATGAAATCATTCATGGGGAAATGTGATACCACAAGATCATGTGAATGAAATCAAATCATTTATGGGGATGTGTGGTGATTTTCCCACCATTAAAGGACCATTCCCCACAAATGAAAATTTTTTTGTGGGAACCGATGACATTTTATATTCCCCACAAATGAAATTGTTCATAGGCCAGGTCGTCCTTAATTTGGAACCCAAAAATGAAGCCTCATGGTCCACTATGGAAGAGTGGATATCTTGGAATTCGGTTCCTCTATTATTCTATAAAATACCCCTAAGGGGGATAAAAAATGAATGGATGACACATGAGGACATGGATGTATGAGATTAGGCATATTTTAGAATTGGGAGAGAGCCACCTATTCCCAATAGGTAAACCCACCACATAGCATTGAGGAATAAAATAAATTCATCTATTCATTTGCATGCTGAAACCCCCTATGAAGACACAATTTCAAAGAGCATCAATGGATAGCTCCATTATGGTCTAGTGCACCACATAGAAAAAAGAAATGTGGGAGGAAACATATCCCACATGTCAAAAATCTATGTGAGAGGAACTCATCCCTGTGTAGAAACATGCTATGCAAGTCAAACCTATTCCCAAATAGAAAAACATTACATAAGAAAAACCCATGTCTGAGTAGCACAATGCTATGTGGATGAAACCATCACCCGCATATCAACATACTATGTGGAGGAAACCCCATCCCAAATAAGAGAATGCTATGTGGAATGGGTCATCCTATGCTATTCTTCTCTCTAGCTCCCATAATTTTCCTCCATCATACCATTTATCCCCACTTCATCCCCTCCAAGAACAATTATAATGGAATCAGGACATGGCTTATTTCAAATCCACCCAATATATATGATCAGATCATTGGACATGTCATCATTTCCTCTCAAGAATGCATACCCATGGTATGTGGAGTCATGTTGGTAACCTCCTTTATAAGGTGGACCCTTAAAATGACTTCAAGACTACATTATCATGGTAATTAGGGTCCTGACCTTGGAGTTTCTCATGTAAACCTCACTATTCTAGGAAGGGAGAGGGGTATAAAACTTGTCTTTACCTTTGGTACATAGTGGATTATCCTCCTTTCATCCCCAAGAATTAGAAATTCATACCTCTTAGAGTAAACCCTTATTATTTCTTGTGGGATGTGGAACTCTTGCCCCTCTTTTCCTACATAGGTTGTAGCTAGATAGATCATCAGATGTGACTATCTCAATTATAAAAAAAATAAGGAGATGGGCTCTCTAATGATTGTTCTCTCTTCCTTTAGGCCCAAACCTCATCCATCAGCAGACAAAAGTGGATCATGTGATCTTTATATCTACTAATTACTCTTTTTTCTCATAACAAGCATGACTCACATTGGTTTAGAGGTTAGCATTGATCATTAAATCTACATGATCCTAAATTTTTTGGAAATATTTCAAAGTGTAATAACCAAATAGAAACCTCAAAAATAACCTGAGTCAAGACATTACTCACAGTTCAAGAAAAATAGGTCTCTTATTTGGTATAAGCACCAAAATCCAAATCCGTGGGCTTCTTATATGTTATAAGACCAAGATTCATCCTTTAAATGGGCATATTCCCAATGAAGCAGCACCCATTAGGCCTCCTCTATAGGTGTAATCCCCAACCTTCCAAAATATGTGGGATTTGATTCCCAACTAACTAGGATATGTAGGAAGCATCCATGGGGTCCAAACTCAACACCTAAAGTCACCTCTGGGAAACATTCTTAGTAAGTTCATATCCAACCCAGAGAGAAACAATCCTTCTAGGCCCCTTTCATCACCATCATTATTAGGTTTAATCCAAAATAAGATCAGGCCCCTCACCTAGGATAGCACATCTATTCAAGTTTCCTTGGTCCACCTCGATGTAATTCCCTCTACATCTTTGGACAGACACCTTTCACTTAGATTCCCTTGTCGCGTGACATTAAACTGCATGGTTTGGTCCTTATCACATTAACATAAAAGGTGATGTGTCCTATTTATTGGTACCAAACTACATAGTTTTGGATTCCTTTAGCAATGATATATACAAAATCCCATCTTATGGGACTGATCATAATATCAAGACAACTTCCATCTCCCTAGATGATAGTAAACTCAAGAGAACCTCTTTACGATGCTTAAAACCAGCATCATCTTGGTGAATGAATAAAAGATCTCTAATCTGACCATAAAAGGGTACCATTGATGGAGAACCTTAGATAAATAAATTCCTATCAATGGATAATGTCATATACATACATATGATTTTGAACCCATTCGCATTCATAATTGATTGTTAATTTAGGATGATTCATGACATACATGGGAATGAAAAATGATTTGAGAGCATATCTTAAATCTATAAGAGTGTCCCAGAATAGATAATAGTTCCCTCCAAAAGTTTGTGATTAGACTGACTTCCCATCCTCTCAACCAATGTGAGTTCATAAGTATCGTTGGCCAAGTAATCCAACAATCACATTCTTTTGGAATGTTGGTCCATGATTCATAACGGATATGAGAATCGTTGGGTGTTTTCAGTTCCATGAATAAACCCCATTGGAAACTGACCCAGCACAAGTGGGTGCGAGATAAGAGTTACCCCGATATAAATGATTTTTCAATACTCAAACCCCCCACAATTAACCATACTGAGAGAAACACTATGATCCTTTCATTAAAAAAATGGTGAACCCAATGTGAAATAATTTAACTACAACATCTTATTCTCAAGAAAAAAAAGGATATACTATATGATTCTCATCGATATATTTTTCTCTCGGCACGTGATTGATCACACCATGATTCTCTCATGGTAAAAAAATAGTGTGTGACACCCCGAACATAATTCGGTAGTAATAATAGTTTTAATTATTAAACTTGGATTAATTTTATTTTTATATAAGCAATGCCCGAAATATAAACACAAGACTCTTTAATCATCCAAAACACTAGAAACAGATACTTGGAAACAAGGCCTAAGGACCATAACTAAACAAAAATTCCCACCAGTAGGCCAATCATGATCACCGGTAGACCCCACAGCACCACAAACTAGCCAAGAAAGTAGTGGATTTTCTTCAGATCTGCCAAAACTAAGAACAATATAACCAGAACCGCAACAATCATACTAAGCGTTAGAGGGATGAAGAGCACCATCTTATGTGTCTCAGTGTTTGAATTTGGAATACTCTAATCACATTTTTAATAAGGTAGCAACCCGACCATTGCCTTGGGTGATCGTTGAATTCCAACGGCTATAATTATAGTCGTTGTCCTTGTGGTGAATTAACTAAAAACATTAAAGTACAACATTGTTTTCCAAAATTTATGGATTTGAAATTATAAGATAACTTCTGATTATGGTGAAATATTTTTACACTTAAGTGATTTTGAAATGTATTGAGGAATTCAAAACACTTTACAAATATTTCAAATACATTGTAAATATTTTCATTTCTTAAAAACTATTTTAAATTATGTTAATTTATTCTAATTAATATATTATTTTGATTAAATTATATAATATTAGTATAATAATTCCTATTTTTCAATTTATAACTTCTTATGTTAAAGTTTTAGTGTTTATAAACAATTTTATAAATACTTTTCACTAAGATGAAGCATAATTTGTACTCATTAACCTACTAATTTTTAATAAAATCCATGTTTAAAGAGATAATTTATATATAGTTATAATAAATGTATTTTTTTCCTTAAGACTTTATAACTTTGAAATTTGGGCTTTTATAAAATAAAATAGGGCCCACTAGGGCCATCCCTTTATAGTCGGCCCGAGGGAGGCAGCTCACACTAGGTGGCTGAGCCTAGCCCTCATCCCAAGCCAAGGCCGGCACGAGCATGGGAATAGGTTCCCCAAAGGGCGCATGGGAGTAAGAGTGCTTGAGCGCACCTCCAAGGGTGCAAGGCCACGACGAGGTATAGGTAGGCCGAAGCATGTGAGGAGTAGTATCTCGTGTGTAAGTCTCACTTGTGTGTGTGTTGTGATTTCTGAGTAGAGCATTGGAGCCTCGGGCTTATAAGGAAGTTGTGTGTGCCTCCCCGATTTTATGTGGGATGGCGATTTTCAACTAGGATTGAATCTGGTCCATCAGATCTCATCACATGTGATCTGGGCCGTCGATTTTGATCCGGCCCTCGAACCTCAGCAGCCACGACTTATCTCTACATTTTGATGTGTCATCTGATCCAACATGGATCTAATTGTGACTGTCAGAGTTTTTTAAAATGACCATGTTGATCTGGGCCATCTAATCTATCTCAGATTTGATAGAGGTCGTTCTTTTTTTAAAACCACAAACTCATCCCAACCGTCTAATCAGATACCACCTAATTTGAACTATCCATTTCATCCCCGATTTTCACTTTCACGTCGTCTTCTCCATCGTGCTCAAACCAGTGGGCACCCACTGGTTATTATTTCTTCTTATTATTTATCTTATTCTCCATCAAGTATCCCCCACTATTTTAGGGTCTTTTGGCCTTAACATCTACCTGTAATATCCTCCCCAATACCCTTTATTTTTTTCCATTTACATTCATTGGTTTCGGTTTTAGTTTTCCACAAACTTTATATATGTGTTTCTATTATAATCACTGATTGATTTTGGGTTCTCATTTTAAGTAAAATGTTGGATTGGTGTCATTTTATTCAATATCAAGGGTCTTTATTTATGTTTTTTTTGTATGAAACATTTTATAAAAATATACATATAGAGGGCTTATGTAAAACCTAGTTACACCCATGGTTACTGTCCTTCCTCTCATCAACATACAAAACATTCCCTGCCCATTTGTTATTTTTTTCTTTGGTAAAGATCTTATATTCTTGTGTATATATGGAACTATATATATACATATATATATAAAGATATTCAGTTTCTTTTAAACCATAATTCACATGGGTCTCTTCTAAATATATTTTGAGTATATAAACACATGAAAGGGGCTATGCTTCAAACATAAAAATACTCCTTGTCCATTTTAAAGTTTCATGGATTATATAAGCTTGCTCTAACCAATTTTGAACTTTTGAAATATCCTATGGTTTCGTCATATAGACTATTTCTGGATTATGAACTTTGATGAGTGATCCATTGTTTTCAATAATTGTTTTCTTTTTGATACATGAAACAACATGAAAGGGTTCTATTTTATCCCTTTTTTTGTGTATCCTTAAATACATATCATGTACATGTGGTTATGTGCGAAAGTATATATATATATATAATATATAATTTTGGTAACAACTAAGTTTGTACAAAACCTATCCTCATTAGTTTAAAACATGATCATGAGGAATGAAACAGTTGCAAGAATCTATTTAGCCTTGTTTGGGTTATACAAGATCTCAAGCTTATACCTTATATACATAGATAAGTATATATAATATTTTACCATTATTTTCAAATCAACATAAATACATAAGTGTATTTTGAACATTATTTATCAAGTAAGTGGTATGATAGTTTTCATGTCCATGTATAACTATAGATTCATGCATGAGTACACATGTTTAATTATTTTTTTTAAGCATTCACATTTCTCTAAGAAATAATCCACACTTTATATTTTCCCAATTTTTACAAGAAATTCTTGGATAATTGGTAGTTTATGATTTAATCTTTTCACTTTTCTTTGATTAAATGAGTATCCCAATGTCAAATCATGTAAACATGGTTTTAGAAAAAAGGTCACATTTTAATGTAAGTGTTTTTATTTCATGTGATAACCCATCATTTTATGTGAACTAATTCTTACTACATGGGTAAGGGTATAATGTTTTAGTTCTTGCACGTCATATTTAAATGTGGAACTAACAAATATAGTTCTTTTCCACTCATTACATAATTCAATTAAAGTAATTGAATGTATTAAAATGATTATGGATTAAGAATTTAAGTTTTCTATTTAATATGAACACTATAAAGATGAGACCATGCTAAGACATTTGAGTAATGGATTGGACTTAAAATGATGTGAGAGGTGTGCCTGGAATTATACAGTGCTTCAATGCATTGGGTAAAGTGATGAAGTCTCATGACTTAAGTGAAATGATGTGTGAACATGATGCTAGCTTTGTTCACAACAATTTGTGGTAGTTAACCACAATTATGTTGGGTTTATACCCATACGGTCTTCGCGCAAGGCCTTGACAAAGTCTGGAATTATACATTTCCTCATTATGTAATGGTAAATGATCAACCAAGGGATTGTGGATCCTTAGATAAGAATATTTTATGATAATGGAAGTGAAATCATAAGGCATAACCAAGTATGAAAATGGAAATTTATACAAGGGAGAAGTATCTAATGTTAAATCCATGTGAATTTCTTTTTATGTTCTAATGAATCATGGTATGAATGCTTATAATCACAACTATGCTTTTTTAGTTGGATTGACTAAGTTATGAATTTTTCACATCTCATTTCTTTTATACGCATGCGCACTTTGATTCATGTTTTTTGTAGAAAGCACAATTTTCTTATATGAAAATGGTCTTTTGGAAAAATTTATGCAAGTAACCTCAGAAAATATTGATGGTGTGCCTCTAAATGTAATATCTTCCTCTTAAGATAATTTTTTATGATTATTTTCAAGGTGGTTGTTTTAAAAGGGGGTATTTTCTTCAAATGTTTAAAAACTCCCTTAATGAGAATTTTTATGCTCACCATATGTTTTAATTTATGTTTTATAAGATTCTAGCAGTTTTTCCCAAGCCTTGAGTACTCTTTGTGATGACATCAATTTGAATCTTAGCCCTGTTATGTTTTCAAAAGAAGTTCTTTATCAGCATCTAATTTTCCAAGAACCTAAACTGAAATTATCCTCTATATTGGGACAATATGTGCAATTTTTTATAATCCTGTTTTTATGAATAAAATTTCACACCATGTTTCATGCACCGATTTCGGACTTCTGGGGTTAGGGTCGTGACAGTTGGTTTCAAGGGGTGGGTTAGGAAAACTCTGGAAAATTATTGCAACCATAAATTACTTAATTGCATCATTCTAAGAAAAATCCTTCTCAATATTTCAGATGGATGATGGATCACACCTTCTGTATCTTCCAACA
The DNA here is from genome assembly GCA_963277665.1 of Viscum album. NCBI lineage: Eukaryota > Viridiplantae > Streptophyta > Magnoliopsida > Santalales > Viscaceae > Viscum > Viscum album. The sequence continues at coordinate 617,226,684 of OY728150.1, read as the reverse complement.
GAAGTATTAGATACTATAGTGGGAAAGTGATGTGCGGAAAACTATGAGACATTTGAAAATATCTGTCTATCATGAAAAACCCTCTACCATGTATTAAATTCTCCTCGTGTACTCCAACTTCACCGAGGTGCAGCCCTCGACTATATTTTTATGATTCATTCCCAATTTCTATTCTATGCACAGTAATGAAAATACTTTGAGGGTTTTTTAAGTGTTTTACCCTAGTTAGTAATGATTCGTCTCAATAGGACTTCCAAGAGGCTGCATAAGGGGGTGACCTCCGAGCAGCATACCTTTGTCAAATTTTGACCTACTGTCTCCATGGTCAAGTTATGGAATTTGAAGCTCTTGAGGACAAGCTTACTCATTTGCATTATCAACATCTAGTTCATGCCGATGTTTCCCAACTTCATACACATCATGCGTTTCTCACCCTGAACTATAGATGCCCACATGCGGTCAATCCTAGTTGCCCATTTTGCATCTAGACCCATGATATTGTAGCGTTTAGAACCACCTTGGGGATTCATTTAACTGGGAACCCAAGAAATCACCAACATCGATAGTACCTGTGAAAAGACGCCATGATGATTATGTAACACCTTGAGTTTATGAACCTTGTTAAATGAATAATGTTATGTTTTGTGTGTTGGTATCTTATTATAATTTTAGAAAATTAATGTCTCTATTGTAATCTGGTTACACTTTACTAAATAAAACATGTCCCTTGATTTTTTTTCCTTTCAGATGGAAGACATGAGTTCATCGATCAACCTTTTATCACTTCCTACTAAATTGCTAGAATCCAAAATCACCAAGACAATTTTAGAATACTACTACCCTTTTTCCAACCTATGCTTGTCTTTCAAACACCATTATAAAGTTTCCCTTAGACCAAACTTCCTTCAGGCCTACCAGGAAAACCTTCATGGTTATTACTGCATAGTAATTGCACAACTAGAAAAGTACAAGGGGAGAGGGAAGTACCATAAAGGTCTCTTCTTTTTCTTCACCTTTTCTGAGAAATACCAAGCCTTGGGGATATTTTTTGAAGCTTCCTTGGAGGACGACACCCAAGAAACCTATCTATTTTAGGTCCAAAGTTTCTATATGTATAGGATGCTTTATGAATTTTAAGTGTTCAAGAAAGAGGTGGTCTGAGGTATTTATAGAGAGGTATCTCACTCCCAAATCACCAACATACATACCTCTCATACCACTCTTTGGAAGACCAAATGTTTTATGCATAAGTTTTACCCTAAATTCTCATGGTGTATATGGTCCAAGGAGATCAAGGAACTGGGATCTAATCTGGGGATCCACTTGGAATCATAAGCAGATTATCCATAATGGTGGTCTTGGAGGAGGGGACCTCGAGCATAAAGTCTCTCTGGTTTTTCTGGTAGTTGCTTACAGGTGTAATAGAATTGTGATGGTGCAATTATTTGAAGGAGAGGATAATGTGACACCCTGAACTTAATTTTTGTAGTAATAATAGTTTTAATTATTACACATGGCTTAATTTTATTTTTATATAAGAAATGACCTCAAAATAAACACAAGACTTTTTATTCATTCAAAACACAGGAAATGGAAACATGGAAACAAGGCCTAAGGACCATAACTAACCAAAAATTACTATAAGTAGGCCAATCACGATCACCAGTAGACCCCACAGCACCACAAACATGCCAAGAATGTAGTGGATTTCCATCAAATCTACCCCAACTATGAACAATATAACCAGAACCATAGCCATCATACAAATAGTTAGAGGGATAAAGAGCATCATCTTCTGTGTCTCAGTGTTTGAAGTTGGAATACTATAATCGCATTTTCTATAAGGCAGCAACCCTACCATTTCCTTGGGTGACTGTTGAATTCCAAAAGCTATAATTATAGTCATTTTCCTTGTGGTGAATTAACTAAAAACATTAAAGTACAACTTAGTTCTCCAAAATTTACGAATTTGAAATTATAAGATAACTTCTGATTATGGTGAAACATTTTTACAATTAAGTTATTTTGAAATGTATTAAGGAATTCAAAACACTTTAAAAATATTAAATAAATTGTAAAGATATTCATTTCTTAAACAATATTTTAAAATATGTTAATTTCTTCTAATTAAACAATGATTTTGATTAAATTCTATAATATTAGTATAATAATTTTCAGTTTTCAATTTACAAATTTTTATGTTAAAGTTTTAGTGTTTATAAAAAATTATAGAAATAATTTTAACAAAGATAAAGTATAAGTTGTACTCTTTAACCTTCTAATGTTTAATAGAATCCATGTTTAAAGAGATGATTTCTATATAGTTATATTAAATGTATTTTTTTTAAGACTTTATAACTTTGAAAGTTGGGATTTTATAAAAAAAATAGGGCCCACTAGGGCCATCCCTTTATAGCCAGGCCGAGGGAGGAAGCTTCTACTAGGTGGTTGAGCCTAGCCCTCAGCCCAAGCCAAGGTCGGCCTAAGCATAGGCATAGGTTCCCCGAAGGGAGCATGGGAGCAGTAGCGCTTGAGCGCGCCTCCGCAGGCACATGGCCGCAGCGAGGCATAGGTAGACCGAAGCCTTCAAGGGGCGGGAGCCCATGTGTAAGGCTACCTTGTGTGTGTGTGTGTTGTGATTTATGAGTTGAGCATCAGAGCCTCGGGCTTATAAGGAATTCGTGGGTGCCTCCCCGATTCAATGTGGGACGGCGATTTTCAACTGGGATTGAATCTAGGCTGTCAGATCTTGCCACGTGCGATATGGGCCATCGATTTCGATTTGGCGCTCAAACCTCAGTAGTCGTGACTTGTCTCCACATTTTTATGCTCTGTCTAATCCAACATGGATCTAATCGTGACTGTCAGAGTTTTTTAAAATCACCACATTGATCTGGCCCATCCAATCTATCTCGGATTTTATCGATTTCATCCTTTTTTTTAAAAAAACCCACGTAATCATCCCGACCATCCAATCAGATCTCACCTAATCTGAACCATCCATTTCTTCCCCAATTTTATCTTCCACATCGTCTTATCTGTCGCGCTCAAACCAGGGGCCACCCACTGGTTATTCTTTATTCTTATTCTTTATCTTCTTATCCCTCAAGTATCCCCCATGGTTTTATGGTCTTGCAGCCTTGAATTTTACCAGTAATATCCTCCACAATCCCATTTATTTTTATTTTATTTTTTCAGTTTACATTCATTGGTTTTAGTTTTAGTTTTCCACAAACATTATATATGTGTATGGATTATAATCACTGATTGATTTTGGGTTCTCCTTTTAAGTATAATGTTGGATCAGTGTTGTTTTATTCAAGATCATGGGTCTTTATTTATGTTTTTTTTGTATGAAACATTTTATATAAATATACATATATAGGTCTTAGGTAAAACCTGGTTGCACCTGTGGTTACCCATCCTTCCTCTCTTCAACATACAAAACATTCCCTACCATCCTTTTTTTCACACCAGAAGTTAGGTAAGGGATAAATTTTGTTATGTTTTCTTTAGTAAATATCTTATATTCTTGTGTATATATGGACCTATATATATATTCATGTATATAAACATATTCGGTTTCTTCTAAACTATAATTCACGTGGGTCTTTTCTAAATATATTTTGAATATATAAACACATGAAAGGGGATATGCTTCAAACATAAAAATACTCCTTGTTCATTTTAAAGTTTCATGGATTATATAAGCTTGTTCTAACCGATTTTGAACTTTCAAAATCTCATATGGTTTCTTTATACAAACTATTTCAGGATTATGAACTTTCATGAGTGATCTTTTGTTTTCAAGAATTTTTTTTCTTTTTGATACATGAAACAACATGAAAGGGTTCTAGTTTGTCCTTTTTTTGTGTATCATTAAATAAATATCATGTACATGTGGTTATGTGTGAAAGTATATATAAATATATATATATAATATATAAGTTTGGTAACAACTGAGTTTTTAAAAAACCTATCCTCATTAGTTTAAAACTTGATTATGAAGAATGCAACGGTTTCAAGAATCTATTTAGCCTTGTTTGGGTTATGCAAGATCTAAATCTTATACCTTGTATACATATATAATTATATATAAGATTTTACCATGATTTTTAAATCCACATAAATACATAAGTGTATTTCAAACATTATTTCTCAAGTATGTTGTATGATAGTTTTCATGTCCAAGTATAACTATACATTCATGCATGAGTAAACATGTTTAATTATTTTTTTATGCATGAACATTTCCCTAATAAATAATCCACACTTTGTATTTTCCTAATTATCACAAGAAATGCTTGGATCATTACTAGTTTATGATTTAACCTTTTCACTTTCCTTGGATTAAATGAGTATCCCATTATCAAAGCATGTAAACATGGTTTTAGAAAAAAGGTCATGTTGTTAAGAGTTTAATGAAAGTGTTGTTATTTCATGTGATAACCCATCATTTTATGTGAACTAATTCTTAATACATGTGTAAGGGTATAATTTTTTAGTTCATGGACGTCATCGTTAAATCTAGAACTAACAAATCTAGTTCTTTTTCACTCAATGGACAATTCAATTAAAGTAAGTGAATGTATGAAAATGATTATGGATTAATAATGTACGTTTTCTGTGTAATATAAACACTATGAATATGAGACCATGCTAAGACATATGAAGAATGTAATAGACTAAAAATGATGTGACGAGTGTGCCCAGAATTATACAATGCTCAAATGCATTGGGTAAAGTGATGAAGTCTCATGAGTTAAGTGAAATGATATGTGAACATGATTCTAGATTTTTTCACAACTGTGTGGGGTAGTTAACCACAATTATGTTGGGTTTCTACCCATGCTGTCTTGGCGTAAGTCCTTGATAATGTCTGGCATTATACATTTCCTCATTATGGAATGGTAAATGATCAATCAAGGGATTGTGGATCCTTAGCTAAAAATATTTTATGATAATGGAAGTGAAATCCTAAGGTATAACCAAGTATGAAAATGGAAAGTTATACAAGGGAAAATTATCTCATGTTAAATCCATGTGAATTTATTTTTATGTTCTAATGAATCATGGTATGAATGCCTATAATCGCAACTATGATTTTGGAGTTGGATTGAAAAAGTTATGAAATATTCACATCTCATTTCTTGCATACACATGGGCACTTTGATTTTTGTTTTTTTAGAAATAACAGATTTCATGTATGAAAATGGTCTTTTGAAAAAATGTCTGCAAGTAACCTCAGAAAATATTGATGGTCTGCCTTGAAATGTAATATCTTCCTCTTAAGAAAACGTTTTATAATTATTTTTAAGGTGGTTGTTTTAAAAGGGGGATTTTCTTTAAATGTTTTAAAACCCCCTTACTGGTCATTTTTATGCTCACCCTACATTTTAATCTATGTTTTATAGGATTTTAGCAGTTTTTCCCAAACCATGAGTACTCTTTGTGACGACATCAATTTGAAGCTTATCCCTGTTATGTTTTAAGAAGAAGTGCTTCAGCATCGTCTGATTTTCCAAGAACCTAATCCGAAACGATCCTCTATATTGGGACAATATGTGAAATTTTTTGTAAGCCTTCTTTTATGAAGAAAATTTCACACCATGTTTTCGGCACCGATTTCAGACTTCTGGGTTCGGGGTTGGGACATGGTGAATTTGATGTGAATCCTTAACCAAGGTGGAGGTGTTACCCATGTCAGGGCCCTTTCAGTATCTTAATGAAATAGGGATAGGAAAAATTATTTATTATACATGTCCTCATTTATATATATTCTACTTAAATGGGGTATTATTGTGTGTGTATGTCCAATATAATACAGGAACTTTTCACCATAACTCCCTTCAATCCAATAATGTCTCGCCAATTATCACATACATACATATAAGCCACTTAAACGTCTATATCCTCAAACAAATATAGGATTACATCTCCCATAAAACATCATCAATGATAGGTTTTAAATTCATTGTCCAAGAGTACCACCATAACGGTACTCTCACATCCTTGGAAGCATCTTAACATGCCCTCGAGTCTATGAAGCCTCGCCAGACATCTGCTCAATGACGACCATCATCCTAAAACCATATGTCCCTGATATATGTCGTAATTGATTTTGGGATCCTATCCCTAGAACAAGATAACAAGTTCCTTCATTATGTTAGGGATGTTAATTAAGTGGTCAACGGAAACTTCATCCCAGCAACACAGGGGTCCCACCCAAGGTCCCCTATTAATAATCATCGTCATTAGTGTTATGTGACTCAACATCCTCACCATAAAGAGGATATCACCACATTCTCCCTAGACAAATTCATGTGGGCCCAGGTCCCTAGGGTGGCTTGTAGAGGGTGACAATTAAACTGTCTAGAATCGTCCATTGTTCTTATTTCTATTGAAGAATCCAAACGAGAAAATATATTGGAAAACTACAAGCAGATGAAAATTCCTACTCATTCATATAAATCCCGATATGAAAATACATAGGAAAACTATGAGAGTATGTATATTACTATTGATTCATATCAAACTCATAAGTCAAATATGATGAAAAACTATGATCATATTTAAATATCTTCTCATTCATATCAATCCCTCTATAAACAAAGTTGGAAATTAGAGGACCTAGTGAATGTGTTATCATGAAATGTCAAATTGATTATGTTTTGAAAGTTTATTTATATTCTATATAAGACCCTAGTTCATCTATTAAAGATCATTGATAGGTTTATAGTTTGTATTTTTAATAAAAATAACTAAAATAGGGGGGTTGAATTGTTTTTAGGAAAATAAAAAAATTTAAAGATTTTAATAGATGCAAAACCAAATGGATTTTGAAAAATATGAGATCAAGGGTTTATTGTGATTTTAATAAAGGAATTTAAATTTAATTTTTATTAAAGATTCATTTAGTTTTGTAGTAATTTTTTTCTTGAAATTAATTGGAATCCTGATTAATTCCTACGCTTTTATTTCAATGCTTGAAGAACTAAACCTTGACATAACAATAGTATTTCCAGGGTCCAGAACATATGCATGGAATAATAGAATCCAAATTATATTTAAATATGAATAAATTGGGTAATAAAATTATTCCTTCATTGTCCAATCATAATAACACAATTCATGCACTCAAAATCTCACACCGATTGGTTAGAAATTAAGAACATATAATCACATGCATGAAAACAAGAGTTAAAATATTAAATGATGTAAGATACATGGAATGAAACTTTTTAAAACCAAAATTACTCCAAAATAGTAGATAATATATGCATTATAACTCTTTTTACATGTGTGTATCTCCCCCACAATGAATTCTCACTATTTAGCCCAACATCGAGAGGAGGAGGCAGCTCGGGTGGATCTCCTTATTCATACATGACCACCTATGAGGATAGGGGCCTCCATAAATTCAAGTATGAGGAGATAAATCATAAATAAATCCACAATGTCACACTTCACTCCATGGTAAAACTTCCAAATTATTTTCCCAGTGTTCCCTTTTTATTGCCAAAATGGGAAGTGGTTTTGGGCACCCAGTTTTCGAGATACGAATTGTGTCTCAGTTTTGGGTTAGTAAATTGAATTATATCTACTTTCACTAAATAGGGGATTTGTTTTTTCATCCTATTGAATATATCCATGTAAAAGTTTGTAAAAATTAGACATTTGCAATGGGTGATTTTGTCAAAATACCAAACCTAGATTTTGACTTAATTCAGATTTGGTTACTTAGACATATTAGTTTGTATGGTCCATAAGATAGATGAATTAGGATTGGATGTCTTGATATGAGTAGTATCCCACTCAGTTTTGGATCATAAAAAGATATTTAAACCCATTTGGATTCATGTGTTTCTTGTAATTTTCAAAATAGAGGATAAGTGTCCTTGGGCTTCCAAGCAGTTTGGCCCATTTTCCTTCTGCATCATCTATGGACCTCCAAATCACTTTCTCCTACGATGAAATTATCATAAAAATTATAAATGACCTTTTAAAAAGTTATAAACTTCAAATAATTTAATCTAATTTAAATTTAAATTTGTTAATCTTTTTGTAATTTTACATACAAACCTAGTTTAACACTGTGGTGTAAGGGTGAAATAAAATAGTGAATTGTGGTGTGATCACACCCCCACACCAAATAATTTGAACTCATGGGATAAGTCACATTTCAAAAAATTATGCATGGAGATATTCCCAAATTCATAAATATTTAACACTAAAAATTAATTCCTTCTATAAATGTGATCAAATAAAAAATCACAACAATGAGTTATTCTTTGTGATCATGGAAAAGGATGTCTCATAAATTGTATCAGAACAAAATTTTAATAGATTAATGATTCCAATATGATAATTTAATCAAAAAAATTAACCATGTCACAAATTCTCAATGTTTGTGTGTGTGTGAAAATAATTTCATGATATTATTTCCACTCTCTATCCAATAAATATAGGTTATTTTAAAAAAAATATGCTTAAATGATTCTATCCACAAAACCTGTACTACATCCTTCACAATAAAATTGAAAAACTCACCCACTTAATCATTTTAGGAAGTCAAAACATAATCTACTGGCCTAGATATCCCCATATGTTGTACATTTCATCACTCCCCTCATTTATTATTATTATTATTATTATTATTATTATTATTATTATTATTATTATTATTATTATTATTATTATTCAAAAGTTGAACTTGGAACAAATCTCACACTCATCACTCAAACCTTATTTGATCTCCTCACAACATTAATTATAATAGTTATAACAAGATTAAAGGTTAAGGAAGAGTGGTTTTTTACCTTCACATGAGATGAACCAAATTTTTTATTTTATTTTTTTAGGGTGTACAATAGTTAGATAACAAGTAAACACAGATAGGTCAATCCAGTACACTAATGAAATAGATTAGATAAGGAATGAACATAAGGAAAAATGAATTTGACATTTTGGTAAATATTAAACAAACTTATATTTAACTTTTATTAAGTAATAAATATTCACACTTCATGGTTTGGTGAAAATTATTATGGAGAAACTAAGTAGAAAAAATACCATAAACTACTCGCACAAATGGTACCATTATTATCAAAGGTTTCAATGATATACAACCATTTATATAATTTAAAAACAATCAATTTTATAGAAAAATTAACACCTAGATGTAAATTTGATTCTAAAACACACATTCCATCAGTTGAAAAAAATGTTAAAAGAACTTGAAATAGGTAAATTCCTCATGCATTTTAAATAATTTACATGATTGTGTGGGAATAATTTTCCATGATTAAGTGGGAATAAAAAATGAATATTCTAGAAAAAAGTGAGGGGGGAAGGAAAAAGTAACAATACTATTTAGTAAGAAAAAAAAGAGAAAAGGAAGAAAGATGATGAAAATTCCAAACTACCTCTTAAATATACTAATCCCCCCAAACCTAGAGTATGTAGTGTCTACACTATAACAAAAGAGAATATGATAAGGATGGATAAAACCTAGTGTGTTTCATTGGTAGGATACTTCTTGAACTTGGAGTTCCTCTATTCAGTACTCCTAAATGGATTCGTGAAAGTTCTTAAACTGTTATCCATTGAATGTGAAGGTTTGTTTTGTTTATTTATTTTAAACCTGAACAACACAAAATGGATAATAATTAGTAACAATGTATGCACCAAACCAAAAGGAATGAATATTACCTGGATGAAACTTAATCCTTGCATTGTATAGGAGGATCTTCTTCCCAATATAGAATTTATAATGAATAATGAGATAGTCATTGGTAGCCTTGGTTCACTCCTTATAAATTTAGAAGTTCTCATATTAATCTCTATGTATTTACTCTAACTCCTGAATCAACATATTCCTTTGAGTACCTTCACTAGAAAGATTCTAATTGTATTGTTTAATTCCCTAGTAGTCCTAGTACTCTATCTCCATAGGGAGGTGACAACTCTTTCAAAAAAAAAAGCTGATAAGCTGACATTCCAATAGGAGTTTTGAAGGAAGTATGGTAAGATAATAGTGAATCAATGAGTCTAAGACTCCAGTATTTTGTATTGGGTTGAATGATGTTTTAAAGATTTTTTTACCTCTCTATTTGAGACCTCAACTTAACCATTGATTTGTGGGTGACATGTATTAGACACTCCATGACTGAAACCATACCAACACAAAATTTATTGCATTCTTTAGTTGAAGAAATGGTAACCCTGGTCACTAATGATGAACCTAAGTAATCCAAACCTATAGAAATTTTGGGCTCTCAAAAATTCCATAACTATCTTGGAATCATCAGTCCTCATGGATTGTTCCTATAACTATTTTGACACATAATCAACTATGAGAATAATGTACAAGTTTCCAAAGGAATTGGGAAATGTCCCCATAATTTCAATGAACCAAACATCAAAAATATCATGGAAGAGAAGAGTTTTTTATGGAAATTAATTTGTTTTAGATACATTCCCCATTTTTTGATAGTGAGGAAAAGATTTATAGAAATCATGGAAATCCCAAAATAATGTTGGCCAAAAGATACTAAAATCGAGGACCTTATGATATGCCCATTAAGGACCAAAGTGGAACCCACAAGTAAGAGTGTGGAAGAACCTACGGATAGACTGAAACATACTATTAAGAGCACAAAACCTAAGGAATTGATCACTATGTGTGCTCCAAATGTATGATTTATCCCAAATTTAACAATGAGACTCATGTTTTAGATGATAATCTTGGTTTTTTATAAAATCAGTAATAATTCATGATGCTACCAAATGATTCAAAATTTTAGCATACCAAGGAATAACATCTTGTATGAAGTGAAATTTCTCATTAGAAAACATTTCATTTATTGGAATATAGCGGGATGAGTCAATATATGAGGATGGTAGGATCCTACTAATATGGTCATCCACAACATTCTATGCCCCTTTCTTATCCCTAATTTATAGATTAAATTCATGAAGTAGGAGCATCCAATGAATGGGATGTGGTATGGCTTCTAGTTACTTAAGGAGATATTGGAGGGATGCATGATCTGAGAACACAATGACTTTAGACCCTAAAAGGTATTACTTAAATTTATCTAATGAAAAAAATGGAAAGGAATTATTTTTTAGTTGTGGTGTAGTTTTATTGGGAAGTTTCTAGTGTGTGTGAGGCATAAGATATTACATAGAGAACTCTATCAACCTATCGTGATAGGTTTTCCCCAACTACATAGTTAGAGGTGTCACATATGGGCTCAAATGGTGAATCACACCAAGGAGGTAGGATTACCAGGGGTGATGTGAGGCTCCATTTCAATTTTTTTAAAGCTTCCTCACATTATTTCTCAAAATCAAATTCCTTTTCTTGTTGGTTCAATTTGGAGAGGGGGAGTGAAATATTACTAAGGTCATGAATGAAATGATGTTAATATCCCACATGACCTAAGAAATACCTCACATTATGCACATTCCTAGATAATAGTAGGGAATAAATGAAATATAATTTTAATTTATCTACTTGGATACCATCACCATAAATGACATATCCAAGTAATATACTTTATCTCTCCATTAAATGGAATTTCTCATAATTTAATAAAAGATTATTTTCAATATAATGACATTGGAAAAAATAGAGACTACTCAAAAACTGATCAAAATAGGAAATATATACAATGAAATCATCCATGAAAACTTCCAGGAAATTTTCTTAGTAATCCAAAAAAATACTAACCATTTATCATTGGAAATTACGTGGATCATTTCATAGGACAAATGGAATCCACCTATATGAAAATGTTCTAAAGGGGAAAGTGATGGTTGTCACTTCCTTGTCCTTAGGGGCAATATGGATATTAAAGTATCCAAAATACCCATCATAGAAATAGTAGTGGGAATTACCTTCTATTCTCTCAAGAATTTAGTCAGTGAATGGAAATGGGATATGGTCCTTTCGAGTGTGTTTTTTTAGTCAGTGATAGTCTGTACAGAAACTCTAACAATTCTTCCCACAGGTTGGAACCAATTCATTGTTCTTATTTTTAATTCACATTAGACCAGTATTTTAGGAACTACCTAAAACAGATTGACCCACTGGCTGTCAAATATGGGGTAAATGAGTCTAGTGGCCAATAAATATTTTACCTTCTTTTTAACAATATCTTGGAGTTTTGGGTTCAGTCAAGATTATTCCTACCTCAAAAGTTTAGCCTCATCATTTAACAATATATGATTGTTGAAAATTGATGGGATTATACCAAGAATGTCAGAAAGTTTTAATCCCAATTAGTTTTTATACTCTATAAAAATTTAAAGCTTTTTTAATTCATGCTCTAGAGGGAGTGAACTAGGAATGGTGATATGTACCTTCGTTCCATTAGGAAGATATGAATATTTCAAATTTTTAGGCAGTGGTTTATATTCCAAATCTGGGGGATTTTGTATTGATGGGAGTGAATTTAATAGGTGTCTGATCTCATATAAATTCTCAATATTAACATCCTTATATGAGGAATGAGCTTTTACAAGATTATAAGTATCATCGATGGTTATGGAATCCTCAGTGCTCAAGAAATCTTTAATTAACAAACATGCATGGAATTTTTATAGAATGATACAAAATTTTATGTATGATTCATTACATAGAATTAATATCAATGATGAAAACTCATAATGAACCATTATGAAATGAGGAATTAACTAAGAGTGAGGAATGTTCTTTCGAGGGGTGTTTCATTGAATATTGGATGTTAAAGTGAAACATTTAACTAAAAAAATCCATAGATAATGAACCGTTATGGAAATTAATTATGGTATTGGAAGTTTTCTATAAAGGTCATCCCAATATAATTTGGTTGTGTCCATTCATCTTATCATCTTTCATTTTAAGGACATAAAAATTAGCAGAAAAAATTAAAATTTTCAACCTCATATTAACATCCTCTAACACACCAGTGGGGTGTACTGTACTCCGGTTTCCAATTTGAACAAAAATTACCTTGGGATTTAATTATCTGCCCTACATTGAAGATAAAATGGAGTGATGCATCACATTTATAGAAGCACCCAAATCAAGTATAGAATTGGAAAATACATACTCCCATATAGTGCATAGAATCAAGAATGTTCCAAGATCATTGCATTTTATGGGAGTTCATGGATCCATGAATGCTGAGATATCCCTCCCTAATATCACATTTTTATCACCCTGAATATTCCTTTGGTGAGTACATATCTCTTTTAGAAAAATGGTGTATCATATAATTTTATTTAGGACATCAATCAAGGGGATGTTAACCTGCACATTTTTTAATGTTTCCAGGATTTATTTATCATGTTCAATTTATTTTTGTTTCCTTTTTTGGGTGGCCCTTTGGGGAAATGGAAGACGAATGGTTTCGCTTGGTGCTTCATCAAATGAAACATTATTTCCTTTAGGGTTTATCCTCTGGAAAAGGTTTTTCTTTTCTTGGACCTTTCTCAGTGGTTGGGATAGATGTTATCTCTGGATGGTATGACTCTAATATAGGGTATATTTGGTTTTTAAGTTGTGTCCCACTACTAAGGGTGATTTATGTGACATTTTATTTATCTATAGTTTTGATAAGTAGTTGAGAAGGTAGTTTACCTAACCCATGACTTTGGATCTCCCTGACCGAGTTAGCGAGTTAGACTAATTGGGTTTTTAGTTCTTGAATATATTCATGGATGGTTTGTTGGAATTGGATATCATTTGAAGACATTTGATTCATAATTTCTTTTGGGATAGTCTTGGTATTTGGATGGGGTTTTTTTAAAGGAATGTGTGGTGGTTGAGGATTTCTTGGTGGTGGTGGATGAATACTCTACTCTGATTGGTTCCATGGTTGTTCGGGGTGGTTTGAATACCCCCTGACAATATGATTTGTTGTCTTTCCACCCAGGGTTGTATAGATAGTATAAGTCTTTCTTAATGGGTTGGTTATAGGGGTTCCCTAGAAATATTTACTCACAACTCCCAAAAGTTTCTCTCAGTGGAGGCCACTGGTTAGAATAATGGATGACATCAGAACAAATACCACAATTCATGGGAGGATGAGATTTTTATTTCCCTTAGGAAAGAGAACGTTTTTTGAAGAAGGGTACTTACCTCTTCAAACTTCATGTCCACCTTCTTCTCAAACTCAGAACTTTTCACATCATGGACACCTCTAATGGGTATACTAGACCTTAAACTGATCTGTTAAGTGTTTTGTGCCATGTTATCAATGGGGGTACTCACATCCATTGGGGTTTCATCAACTATCACACCACCTTCAACGGTATCAATTATGCTTTTATCAATATGAATTAAACCTTCATAAAAATATTTTATTAAAATTTGATCACTTATTTAGTGGTGTGGAAAACATAAAAATCATTTTAAATTGTTCTTAATATTCATGAAGTTTTTTCCCTTGTGATTGTATTTTCCCAAAAAAAATTCCTTATTATTATAGTTCAAGAGGCTGGGAAATATTTTTCTAGAAAAAGGCATTTCATGTTATCCCAACCTCTAATTGGAGAATTAACAAAATATAGACAATCTTTTATAGTGTCTTCTAATGAAAAATGAAATTCCATAAGATTTACTTATTATTTATACACATTAGAAGGTTTTATTGTAAAACACATAGTATAAAATTATTTTAAATTATTATATGGGTCTTCTCCAACAAGTCCATGGAATCTTTTTAGTAAGTGAATTAATCCATTTTTTCGTTTAAAATTAAGTTCTTCTCCATGTAACTGAATGTTTACAGGATGGATCTCCACATAGGGAGAGGTTATTTATTATAATTTACAATTATTTAAAGACATATTATAAAAAAAAATTTACGTTTTAATATGGTATCCATATGAATATGAAGGATTGAGAATAGATTAAATTATTTGGGTTTCCTCCTTCAAAGGGTTCTCTTATGTGTCTCGATATCACTTGTGTAGGATATTCTCTGTTTTGGATTCAAAAAGTGGTAAATCTCCCAGAATAGAATGCATCATGAAAAAAAACTACATAATAAATAAATCATAACACAAAAATATATTTAAAGGTATAATATAAAATAAAAAAATATTCACAAAATTTACAAATATCTTTTCAAAAACACTTACTAAAAAACAAAGTTCTCCCCAGCAATGAAACCAAAATATAAACCTATTGTCATGATAGATAAAATTTATTATTTTTTTAAAGTTGATTTATAGTATAGAGACGAACTCAGGTCATCTCTCAAGGAGCTTTGATTGTTTATAGTGTGTATATTTTATAAAAATTACTAAAATAAGGGGTGGTTTTGAAAATAGTTTTAAGAAAATATCTTAATTTAAGTAGTATAATATTCCAAAAACCATGTGGATTTTGAAAAATATGAGATAGAAGAGTCATTTGTATTTCACTACACACATTTCAAGTGCATTGTTCTTAGAGATTCATTTAGATTTGGATTAATTATTTCGTTGAAATTAATTTGAATAATGATTAATTCCTAAGATAATATTTCAATTCTTGAAGAACCAAACATGACATAAAAATCTTATTGATAAGGTACATAACTTATGAATGAAATAAGAGATTAAAAATAACATTTAAATATCAATAAAGTGGGTAATAAAATGATTCTTGTGTTCTCTAATTGAAATTACACAAGTCGTGCACTCAAAAACTCACACCGATCGGTTAGAAATTAAGAGCATATCAATCACATTCATCCAAAAAAACATTAAAATATCAAATAATTTATGATACTTGGAATGAAATATTTTAACATAAAAATTATTCCAATACAGTAGAAAATAAATGCATCATAAGTACCTTTACAAGTGTGTAGATCCCTCATAATAAACTCTAGTCGTTTAGCCTGACAATGAGAGGAGGAGGAAGCTCTGGTGGATCTCTTTCTTCACCCTTTAGTCCTCTATGAGGATAGAGGAATCCAAAACATCTAGGATGTGGAGAGGAATCTTATAGAACTTGAAAATGGTAGCACATCACTCTTTGGTTATACTTTCAAATGAGGAGCCCAAGGTACCCTTTTATAGCCAAAATGGGAAGTGGTTTTTGGAACCCAATTTTTTAGATACCAATTGTGTCTCGTTTTTTGATTAGTAAATGGAATTATCTAGACATTGAAAAAATAATAGAGTTATTGAATATAATCTTGAATATCTTCATGTAAAATTTGGAAGATATTGGACATTTTTAATGTGACATATCATCAAAATAACGGACCAAACTTTTGGATTTTTGTAGATTGGGTTCCCTGGATAGATCAGTTCATATGGGTCACCAGATGGATGAATTGGGATTGGGTGTCTTGAGATGAGTTATATCCCACTGATTCTTGGATTATAACAAAAAAATTAATCCCATTTGGTTTCATGGATTTCTTGTAATGTGAAAAATAGGGGACAAATGTACTTGGGATTCCATGCAGTTTGGCCCATTTTACTTTAGCATCATCCCTAGCCCTCCAAATCACATCCTCCTACAATGAAATAATCATAAAAAGTATAATATCCCTTTCTAATCATTATAAATATTAAATAATTTACTCAAATGTGAATTTAAAATTTTTATTTTTTTTAATTTTCATAACAATACTGTTTTAACACAGTGGTGTAAGGGTGAAATAAAATAGTGAATCATGGTGCGATCACCTAATTGACATATCTCAGCTACAAATCAGGGCCATACCCACATTCATTCCCTAACAATAGAATGGAATTATATTCTCATTCCCAACAAGGATGTTTCTCATCACATCCTAGCAATGATGGAAGTTCAACATCAATTCATGACCATAGCCTACAAACCTACCAAGATGTGATCATGTTAGTGGAAATATATAAGAATCAAGTCAATGGCCCCGCCTCATAAAGTGGTGTGACTCATCCACATAATGGGATGGTCACTCAGTAGAGGAAATGCATCCCTTCACTCATCCAAGAGGGTATTCATATGTATTCTATGATAAATGGACAACAGGATTGGGCACAAATACTTGTTCCAACTAGGGGACATCGGCCCACACCAGTGGCCACTCTAGGGTTGAAATATATCCCTGCTGGAATTTTGAAATATTTCTGACATATCTTTATAGAATAATGAGATAAACTTGAATAAGAACCCATATATGAAGGTTGTAACTTATAAAAAATGGCCCCAATCACCCGCATGATAGCTCTTAGAAATAAATAATGCCAAAGGTGACAAGAAAATGAAGAGCAGACTCATAACCCTGCTCTATTGAAAGATGGAGTTATTGTGGACATCAAACATCTATAATTGGTGGTTCATGATTCTTTTGATCCATTACGAAATTACATAAGTGATAGTAACAGTTGTTAATTTCCTCCCTACAACATTATTACCAACATCTCTGGAGGTCCTCCTTGTAGTATCTACCCTGAAGGCTTCCTTCGTGGGCACAAACTGATTAATCACAAGAGTCTATCTCTTGATTAGAATCATGATATCCGTCCTCTAGGCTAGAATATCAAATAGTTATAAGGTCCTCCCCTTGATGTCTTCTGCCCTGAAGGTCCACACCAGGGTATACGCTGTAGAAATCCTCCCTGCAGTTAGACATCAATCATTGATGGTAGTCCTCTCTATGATGGAATCTGCTGAGAAGTTCTTACCTATAGTGACATTCAATTGTAGCAAGAAGGTCCTCCTCTTGCTACAGTCTACCCTAAAGAACCTCTCTATGATATATGATACATAAATACTCCCTACAGTCAAATTTCAAGATATGATGGTATTCCTCTCCATGATGTAATCCTCTTTGAAGGTCCTCCATGTAGTAACATTTCCTAACACCAAGAAGGTCATATCCTTATTGTCGTCCTCCTTGAAGGTCCCCCTGAAGGTATATGTTATATAAGTATTACCTATATTCAGACTTTGATCTATGATTGTAGTCCTCTCTATGATGTAATATGCTATGAAGTTCCTCCCCAAAGCGACATTTCATTACAGCAAGAAGGTCCTCCCCTTGTTTTTATCCACCCTAAATATCTTCCCCAAGGTATACACTACAGAAATCCTTCCTATAGTCATAGATTGAGCTGTGATGGTAGTCCTCTCCATGATTGCATCTGTTTTGAAGGTCCTCCCCACAGTGACATTTCATTTCAAAAAAAAGTTCTTCCCTTGTCGAGTAAAATATAATAAATCTCTAATATTCGAAGGTTCAAGGAAATATGGGTCCAAACCTGCTAGATACCCTATCAATGACAACTGACATACATTTTAATCCAAAAGATGGACTAGGGAAATAAACATCCTTCAAACCACCTATGGACCATTTCAATTCCAACGAGACCCCCACTAGACCCGCTTCTTGTGAAAAAAATAGTCAAGAAGAAGCATGTTGGGATAATCTAGTAGAGGATTCTCTGGAATAATAACAAATGGATATGTTTCTCATAAGAAGGAAATTGTCCAGGGATGATATACTCATCATGATTTGGCCCTCAAAAACTTCTTAGTTAAACATTCTGAAGGTATTTTTATAATAATTCATACATAATATCCTTCTAAATATCTAGAAAACTCTCTACCAACTGAAAGAAAAGTTATTTCTTTGCAATGGGTATTCAGACCATGTAAAAATATTGGGAGAACATCATCATCAAATCGACTTGGAAGCCCTTCCATCTGAATTGTGACCATGATCAGTGAAACGGTGAAAATAATTTCAATTGACATCCCTCAATGCGCATCATAAGTTGCATAATCTAATTATCGACACCCAGTCTGGTGTTCATATCCAGGGAAAGGGGGAACATGGAGCTTTACATTTCACCCCAGGCCCTATTCGGTAGAACCCATTAGGAATGAAATACTATAATTTCATTACTCTAAGGTGTCTATTAAACAAGACCTATACTCATGAAAAATGAAAAACTCAGGAGGATGCCTTGAATAAGTCTCAAAATCATCAGGCTTGATGATAGAAATCCATCAAAAACTCATAAACTAGGAAAAAGGGAACATTAAATGGGATTATCACCCAAGGTAAGTCAATCAACATGAACTAATGATGTCCATATATGAAATAATTTCATGTGTATATATGGAATCACACTTGTTTCATGATCAAATAAGGATTCGTTAGATCAAAAGAGAGGAGGTAGTAGCAGTAGTAGACACAGTATGGGATCAGACCCAACCCATAGAGCTAGGGAAATTTTTAACAAAAAATTTCCCTATAGGGATGTAAAATTAGGACTGAGGCATAACAACAAAAGAATAGGATAAACCCCAACCCACAGGGATGGGGGAATTTTTACCTCAACATCCCCTTCAATGGAAATCGGACTTTCCCCATTTAGGGAGGATAAAAAGATGTAATGTCTCCCAGTTCATATTTTCTCGTGATCCACTTCCTCAAAAAGGGAGGCATATGAATAGGTTCTATGTAGGCTCCCTCTGAGTCACTCATTTCTATGATTCTTGAAGGGGATACCAAAAAGGAAGGGATAAGTCCATTAAGGGGTGTAAACAATCATCCCATCACTCTACAGTCAGTACGATTCTGACAATTCATTATGAATTGGTAAACATAAGGGATTTAAATCCCATATATGGATAAAAAATGATTTCCATGAAGAGAAGAAATGAGGGTATGGTTCTATCCGGAATGTATTCCACACTGATAAAAACTATGGAGGTGTGCATACCCCTAACCAGATAATCTCCCTAAACATGGGTGCTCCCTTGAAAAATCTATTTTTCCCCCTCAATGAACATCTACTAAAGAAATGGGTAAAGGAAATAAATCATACAACCCACCTCATCTACTTGAAAATGTTGATATTCTAATGGTCGAAGAACAATTCACTCGGTAGGAGAAAGAAATGAAAGATTTTAGAAGGCTCAATGTTGAATTGCATCAAGGTATCATTCCTACCAAATATTCCCCATAGGAAAATCTTCATAATATTATTCCAATATGTGTACCTCAATAGTCAGGGTTCACCCCAGTGATTGAGGTAGGGTGAGGGCATATGCCCCACTCAATGCTTGGACCATCGGTTTAACTGGAACTGACTATGGACGGATATCATGATTTCCCTCAATTGGAGAAACAACATGAATGGGTTCAGTAAAACCCTCAAAATATGTCCCTTGCCAAATATCAAACAAAACTAATGGTAGAACTAGTCATTTCAGGTCCTACTTATTGCTACACCTATGTAAGCTTCTGCTCAACCGAGCATTCATCAAGGGATCATCGAAAACATTGAGTCATTCGAGTCTTGATTAGGTTATTTAGAGGAATTAAATGCACCAATACAGCTGGAACTGAATCCATACCCTAACTAGGTGAGTGACACTCCACCCCTACCAAATTTTGGGAGTCCTACATTTTTTGTATTAAATGGATCAGGTGACTTGGAGAAACATCTGACAAACTTTGCATCCCATTGTGATCCTATGATGGTAACTCCCAAGCAATAAGAAGTAGTGAAACTTAGATGTTTTTTTCAAACCTTGCAAGAGTCAACCTTCATGAGGTACACAGGTTTTTTGGATCAATCAATCATGGGATGGGAAGACTTTTATCAATAGTTCCTATTTCAGTTCAGCTCAATAATGAAAAAGACAACAATCCTTGACCACTCAAACTAAAAATAGTAATATAATGAGAGAGTCTATGATTTTATTTCTAGGTGGAAAGGGATGAACTAATCACTAAACCTATAACTTCCACAATATGATCTTCTCTCTCTTTACATAGAGAATCGTTGTGACAAGATTCAACTGCCGCTCATCTCAATGTAGTGTGCATGTGAGTTTCATGATCTTTCTTCCATTTCTCAAAGAATGGAATATTCAATATAGTAGATCAAGTTAAATTTCCATATAAATCCTCTAGTCCTAGGGAAAATAGAAAGAAAGGAAGAGGTGAAGTCTATCATACTTAAGACAGCCTCCACATTAGCACCGGCTCCAAAACACACACCATATCATGAATCAACCCTAGGTTTCAATAGAAACCCCTGACTCGCCAGGAAAAATGGAGGGGACTTAGAAGGAATCAATTTGATGATATAAGGAACAAATTTAACTCATTACATGATGACCAGGTTTTTGACTACTTTATAGCCTCTATGGAAAATGGATTACTCTTCCTGTCAGAGCCCAAGAGGCCCGAATAGGTAGGTCTTGATGACCGACCAGATTATTTCCCCATCTACAGGATTTTAGGGAACACCATTCACTGATTCTTAATATTCAAATACATCCTACAAAAAATGGTTGAATCTAGGAAAGTAAAGTTGGGAAATATTCCAACAAAAGTAACATGTGTTTTCACTACTACCCTTGAGGAAGGATATGAGTGGAAAGAAGTTTTTATAATAAGATAATAGAATTTTAATGGTTGGATGAATTGAAATACTGTAAATAGAACTCATGGGATTCTCTAAGAATATTTGAAGCAACCAAATATTCCCCTGTCTTCTTCCTCTACAACATAGTTGACACAATTGGCACAAAAAGCCTCTAAAATCCAGCGATTAAAAAACAATCCTAGCCAGAAAGGTACGGATGAAATGTAGGATAATGAAATTGAGTCAAGTCCAATGTTGGACATAACTCTCTTAGACAATATTCCTTTAGATTTGAAACAACATACATTGACCTGCCAAATGGTATCATCAAAAATAGTCATCTAGAAAAAGTCGTAATTATATGAGGAGCTAATATTTGGTTCTATTAATTCCATTCATTTAATGGATTCCTTCTCTGATGATGAGTATGGATATGAACTCGAGTTCTCATAACCTGATTGGGGAACTAGAGGAAGAGATTGTAGGAGTCTAGGATATCAATAAATGTGTAGTCGCAAAAAGAATCATAATACTAGCCACATCCCAGCTCGGACTATCAATGTTGCAGAAACTCGTGGAAGATCCCATCAGTTAGTTCAATAGAAGTAAGAAAATCCCCCCTCATATTCCAAAATTCACCCTAACCATGTCACTCTAGAATATCAATTTGAGGGGTTATAGGTGTCTGATCACCCTCGGTGGGTAGGTAGGCATGTTAGGCCTAACCCACCAAGGATAGGAGAACCCTTGACTCCTGTTTTGAGGTCTAATCCATCAATTTCAAGTATTATAGACCCTATATCACCTGTGAATGATCATCCTGATGATGGGAAGCATAAAATTTTAGAACATAATTATGATATCTTGAATCATTTAGCCTTGGTACTCGCTAACATATCAATCTTGGATGCCATGAGATTATCCAGAGACCTTAAGGAAGCACTCATTGAGGCTTTGTTAAGACCCTAGGAGTTTGAAGTCAAGGTTTCTACTGCTGAAATATACTAGATAGAAACCAATCCTATATAATTTTTTGTGGTTTTCTACTTCACGGATCAAGATGAAGACACTATTATATAGGGACACATCATACTCATGTACCTTCCTGACATGACAAATGGTATTAATGTAGGAAAATAATTCATTGTAAATGCATTTGTAGTTAACCTCATTGTAGTATGAACACTTTACTAGATGGGATATAATGAGGATAATATAGAACCTTATTCCTTAACACTTCAAGACTTTGAAAAAAGTAAGAAAAAACACTGGGTTAAGTCAAGATCAAGGCTCAATTTGGAGACCTCATAGCCAACTCATAATTTCTAGTTGTTCGGAAGAATATGGCCTTCAATATCGCTCTAGGAAGTCCCTAATTTCAACAACACATTGAGATACCCTTATCGTATCACCAATGCATCAAATACTACATTAATGGAAAATTAGGACGTTTCATACCAATAAGGCCCCATTCATATCATATAAATTTCATTATATTGATGTAGGATTTTATCAGAGGGAAGGGAAGTAGACCCTAGTTGATGGAGTTATTTAGGTCACCACCCCGAATGGTCTAGAAAGGATCCCTCCCAAACCCTTAAAGTAGATCAAAAAATAATATGTGTTAACCATAAATCAGGTAGAGTATATGAGTCCACATTCAGATGCATATTTGACAATCTTCATGATTTCAGTCATGACCACTGAGTCCCGCAGTGTTTAAATGTTTACTGACTTCCCAAACAGTGGTGAATGATTAGATGAAAATTCCCTCATTCCATTTATAGATCACCATGAAATACCTACCTCACTATCTGAGGTAGAATAGGTTGTCTTATCACCCAAAAAGGACTAAGTCACTCCTTCACCATCCCTCACTACATCCTATCCAAAGTTTTAAGGAAGTCCCACACTGTCAACTGGGTTATAGGAAGTTTTTTCACCTTTAGAATGTAAAGATATTTAATCTTATCCTAACTTAGGATAGATCACCCCACTACTTTCTCCCCCTATGGAACTAGAGTAAAAAGATGTAGAAGATGAGGAAGAAGAGGAGGGGGCTTAGGGATTCCCCTCCATCATTTGAGGAAGGTGTTTATACCACAATTAATGAACCCAGATAAATAAATCTGGGTACATTAGAAGACCCATTCCCTACCTTGATTAGTGTGTCAACATCTTATAAATAAAAAGAGGTATTTACCTCCTTCCAGAAGACACATCAGTATTTTTTCTCCTAAAACTACATAGAAATGATAGGCCTCAACCCCAAGGTGGTCACTCGCCACCTAGGCTTTCCAGAGGACCACCATGGGATATAAATAGGCATCTAAAAGGATAAACCTGACACATTCTTCCAATATTGAGGTTGAATTTGACATTATCACAAGAGAAAACTTAATTCAAGAGGTATAATATCCAAAATGGTTAGTTAATATAGTCCATTTTAAGAATAAGAATTGGAAAATTAGAATCTACATTGATTTTAGAGATCTCAACCGGAACTGCCCAAAGTATAATTTTCCAGTCCCAATCACAGAACTTCTAATTGATGTGACAGCTAGATATTATGATCTCTCCTTCCTAGAAGGTTATTTTTGTTATAAATTAAATCTTAATGGACTAGGAAGATTAATAATTCACTACCTTTAGGGCCCTCCAAGGAGTGTTTTTATATTGGGTAATTCTCTTTGGCTTGAAGAATGTTGGCACTACGTACCAACATTCCATGCATCGCATATTCAAGTCCTTCCTAGGAAAGTTCTTCAAATGCTACATTGAATATTTGGTAGTCAAATATTAGCAATGCTCTGACCACCTACCTTATTTTGAATTTGTATTCAATAAACTAGAATAGAACATCCTGAAACCCAACCCCTTAAAATTTACTTTCAATGTTACCTTGAGGAAATTCATTATCTTTGTCATACTACATTGTGGCATTGAAGTCAGTCCTGAGGAGACAAACAAAATCCTTAGTATGTAACCTCCTCAAAACCTCAAAGATTTTAAAGAACTTCAAGGACACTTAGCCTAAATCGAGTTCTTTATATCCAACCTTCTAGGAAAATTCCTTCCCATCACTAGGTTGATGAAAATGGGGTTTCATATCAATGGACTAATGATTTTTAGGAATCATTCAATAGTATCAAGAAATATCTCTTAATCCCACTAGTGCGGATGTCTCCTATCATAGGAAGGCTACTTATTTTGTATGTGATAGCCATAGAGTGATCAATTAGTGTATTCCTTGTGTAGAAAAATGGCCCTGGTAGAAAAAACAACATTTATTACCTCATCCAAACCATGATCGATGCTGAGACTCATTATTCAGATATTGGTAAGATCTATTAGGCACTAATATTTGTGGTCCAAAAACTAAGGAACTACCTGTAGCATCATGAGGTCTATTTTGTCTCCTGTAGAAACCTGTTAAATATATTCTCAACTATATGATGTTGGCTAGGCATCTATCATGGTGGGCATTCATCCTGTAGCAGTTTGAAATTCAATTTGTTCCTCAAAAATTAGTCAAAGTCTAGGAATTAACAAACTTTCTGGTAGAGCATCCCTCATTAAAAATGACTTTATTGGATACTGAATTACCTGATTAAGATATATTCTCTATAAAATAGGTCCCTATATGTTGGAAATATATTTTGAAGATGGATCTAGAATCTTAATAGAGAAGAGAATGGAAGACCCCAAGTTCAAGAAAGTGGATCTTGAATTCATGCTCATCAATCCAACAAAGGTACTGTTGCCTTACTTCTTATTATTGTCAGAAGAATTTCAAAACAATAAAGTGGAATATCATGCTCTAATTTCAGGTCCAGAGTTGGAACTTTAGGTATAGGTAAATCAATTGACTATAAATAGTGATTCCGAATTGGTCATCAAGAAGGTCTATGGGGATTATTCAATAAAAAAGGAAGAGTTAATCCCCCTTCTAAACCACATCGGGGTACTAATGGTAGAATTCCTATTGGAACCAACATTGAATCACATCCCATAGTCACAAAATTACAAAGATAATGCACTGAAAAATGCAGCCACATCCCTAGTCGATCCAAAGTGGGGTGAAATATCCATCATCATTGTGCACCACTAAATAGTCTCACCTTTTCTTTGAGACAACATGGAAGAGATTTATGAGATTAGTCCCATTCTTGAACCATAAATTCCTACCACAAGATGGATGGAAAACCTTATAGACTGCATTCAAAATGGAAAACTCCCAATAGACAAAGTTAGGAAAAAGAAAATATGAATATGAGAAATTAATTTTATTCTATATGATGGCACAAATCATCATAAGGTTCTCTATAATAAGGGCCTTGATGGGGTCCTTATCAGGTACATTAATGGATAAGAGAACACTGATTTCATGAAGGAAGTTTCCATCAGAGCCTATAATGCCCACCAATCAGGGTTCAAGATTTCTCATCAAATTTAGAGGCTTGGATACTACTATCCCACTATTATGCATGAATGCCCTAAATTAACCAAAAGTTCCATTCTTTCCAAGTTCATGCCAACTTCATTCACCAACCCTCATAGCTTCTACACACATCCAAATAATCCTATCAATTTAACGTATGGGAAATGGATGTATTGGGACCATATCCTCCTTCTACGGCTACGTAGTTCAAGTACATACCTACTATAACGAAATTATTCTATATGTGGGAAAAGGATATACCCCTCAAAGAATATGGGTCAAGGAATATTTTCATCTTTATGAAAGATAATATCATCACCATATTTGGTGTCCCTTATAAAATAAATATAGAAAACGGTACAAATTTTTGGTTCTGTGGAATTAGAGAGGCTATATCAAAAGTATGAAATCAAGTCTAACCATTCATCCCACAACCATGAAGTGGATAACAGACAGATAGAGGCCCTCAAGTAGACCTTATCAAATATACTCTATAAAGTAGTAGATAATGATAAAAATTATTTGTTATACAAGCTCCTACATTACTTTTGGGATTACAAGACTATAACCTACACCACCACACAGGAGACCCCATACTCATTAGTATACTGTATAGAGGTGGTCCTGGCCATTGAATTTAAATTTTACTCACTCTATTTTACCATGTAAGATTATTTGTCTATAGATAAGAAATCACATAATCATCTTGATGAATTAGAGTTATTGGATGAAAAGAGATTGCATGCCTTGCATCATTTGGAAGTCCAGTGAAATTGGATTCCATGATCCTCAAACAAAAAAGTTCACTTCTGATCATTCCTTGAGGGAGAGATAGTTTTGGTCTTCAGGACTCTAATGATGCCCAAAAAGAATCCTCTGAATTTGGATCAAAATTGTAAGTGACCTTATTACATACACAAATTCTACTACAATAGAGCCTATTATTTGATATCGATGGATGGGGACCTTATAAAAACCCGCACCGATACAATGTTCCTGAATAAGTATTTTATGTAATCACATGGTTTTCATCTTGATCACAAGATGTTAAACTAAATGGTGGATCATCTTGATCACATGACTTTAAACTACATGGTAAATTGTCTTAGTTGCGTGACGTTAAACTACATATTCGATCTTTTTCACATGACCTTAAAAAGCATGAAAAATTGGTCCATGTCACAATATGATTAAATAAATGACACCATTTTATTCACTATTTGACATTAAACTACATTACATCATTATCTAGACCCCATCATGTTAAACCACACAAATGTTTCTGTACTGCATGATGTTAAACTTCTTGAGAATCATCATCTCACTGACAAGTCACCTCACATGAACTAGATCTATGGTGAAGGAAAAATGAAATTCCCTTCCCTATGTACATATCATAACTACACATGGAACCCATTCTAGCACTACATAAATCTTGATTCTCACTCTAATGAGATACTTAGTGATGCTTGGGTTCCTTATCCTAGTTCCATTCCCATTATCAACTCATCACGAAGTAGTTTCCCTTCGATATCATGATTATAGCCTCTACCCAATATGTATTAGAAGCTTGGGGGTAAAGGGTCCCCCTGGTCCCCCTTTCATGTTGGTTACTCTCTTATTATCCACACAAGCCCCTTTAATACATTCACACCCCTTCAAGATCAATGATATGCAATGATAAATTTCATCATTACCCTGGGGAAAACCTAGGATTCCTAATGTGACCAATTATGAGAGAAATAAATGATAAATGTACTCATTACATGACAATAAATTGTATCATTACCCCATTCCATAAAAATGGTATGCCTTGGGACAATCGTGGGATGCCTCGTGTTGTAAATGTGATGCTTTCATGTCCTCACCAGAAAGGAAAATGCCTTTATCATTGGTCTTATTCCATGTTTTACTAAGAAATAAGTGTATCTTGATTCCTTATATCATTGGATAGTTATTAACACTCACATATTTACTCTTAGGAATAGCTGAAATGTTTCTTTATTTCTATTATGGGTGACCGATTTCCTTACCGCACGACATTAAACTACATGGACAAATGTCCTTGTCATGTAACATTAAACTGTAAGGTTCCTAAAGAACTACATATGGATTGATTTCTGTTCACGCGATATATGTAGTGATGTCCAAATATTCAATTTTGTGTCCATCCATAACAATCAAAAAAATAATGAAAAAAATTCCCCCTCTGTGTATGGATTTGACCTGTATAGAGAGTTCCCATTAAGAACTATGTGTGGTTTGATTCCTACCATCACAGGATACATAGTGATTCCCAGATCTCTAATCATGGGTCTATCCACAACAATTAATACAACCACGGAAAACTCCCCCTCCCTATATATGTGCCAGATCTACATAGGGAGCCAATTATAGAACTATGTATGGCTTTATTCTCAATCTAATGAGATATGTAGTGATGTATGGAACTTACATCCTATCCCAACCACAACAAAATCAAAATTCCTCTATCCTTATTTTTTATCACCTCTATGTGGTATAATAGACCTTTCCACCCCTTTTTTCTCACATCGAGCATAGACCACATAGTCTTAGGAGTTTTGGTAAGGGATTCCACACACGATAAAGGTGTATCAATTCATAGCAGGGTCACTTTGGTCCTATTTTCAAGACCTTAAAAGTCGCAACAGATGTTCATACAACATGATGTTAAAATACACGGTTGAAGTCATTTTTAGAACTACGTATGGATTTATTCCTACTATCACGTGATATATAGTGACATTCATGTTTTTAATCTTGGTTTCATCCGCCATATACTGTTTTCACATCAGGGAACCAATTTCCTTGTCACGTGACATTAAAATTCATGGTTCTTCAAGAAATGTGTATGGATTTATTCTAATTTTAATGAGATACAGAGTGATTCCTAAACTCTATGTCCTAGGCCCAGTCGTGAAATTATGGAAAAATTACCCCCTCTATGTATGGATCAAACCAATATAGAGAGTTAGCATTTATAACTAAATGTTTCTTGATTCATTTTCACATAGGATATGTAGTGACGCCTGGAACTCCAATATCAGGTCCATCTTCAACAATCAAAACAGTCCATGGGAAAAATAACTCCCTCTCTATATGCATCCAAATTACATAGAAACTTCCAATTCATAACTATGTGTGTCTTGATTCCTATTCACATAGGATATATAGTAATGCCTAAATATCTAATCCTTGGTCTAGCCACAATAATCAAAATAATAAGTGGGAAAAGTGCCCCCCCCCCCTCAATGTATGTATCAGATCTATGTAGAGAGTTTTCATTAAAAAAACTATATGTAGCTTTATTCATGTTAATATAGGATATGTTGTGATTATTGGAACTCCAATCCCAGGACCAGACATAATAATCAAAACAATCGACGAGAAAAATTTCCCCCTCCCCGTGTACGGGCCAAGCCTGCATAGGAAGTTAGTTCAAGAACAATGTGTGGCTTCATTCCCATTTTAACAAGATATATAGTGAGGTCTAAACGTCATGTCCTAATAATGACTATGGGTTATATAAAAACAAATTTCCCAATATCCTATATAAAAACCAATATCTATACAGGAGATCTTAATTTGGGTTCCCCATTCAGGGATCTATCAAGGAAATGGAAATGTCCCCTCTTACATATGAATTAGATCTATATAGGGAACTTAAAACTCCATGGTCAATAATTGTCTGAATTCTCATTATATAATTTGATACATTCCTTCCATTTTTTATACTCTGTGTCCCGAGTAGTTTTGAATCTCCATAATCTTTCTCTGGCCATTAGAGATGGAGGCTCAATGTCCAGAGGACACCTTTGTTCGATTATGCACAATATTCTTTAGTTCTCTTTGCATAAGTTTCCAATAAAAGGGACTTATCAACCAAAGGAAAATTCATATTTATGATAGGACTCTCCTATATCCATATTATCCAATGTAAATTTCCCCCATATCAAATCTTCTGATATGAGAACCCTCGGAATAATGGTTTATAGTTTCCTTCCCCCTCATGTCTCAAGCATGTCAGAACATCCCAGCCTGATGAGAATTTTCTTACCCATTGTTTCTAAGCCATGGTCTTATCCACATGACCTAAAACAGCAAGACCCAATGTTGTCCTTACCATATGATGTTAAGCTACATAGCTGATTTCCTAGTAACACGACACTAAACTGTATGTTTTCTAAGAATTATGTTTGGATTGATTCTTGTTATCACAGGATATGTAGTGATGCTTGAACATTTAATTGTGGGTCAATCTGTGACATAGAAATGATCCTCATTTTTTGTATGGGTAAGACCTAAAAAGGAAGAATTCACATTAGAACTATGTATGGTTCAATTCTCACTTTCACAAGATGTGTAGTGACACCAGGATCCTATATCCTAGTTTATCCATAATAGAAAATCCCCCCCTCTCTCCTACACATGTTCTAGATATGCATAAGAGATTCCAATATGCATATCACCCCACTTGTGAGACTGTATTAAATGTAAAATGATCCTTCCAAACACAGTACTTTGATCAATGTGTGGGAAAAACTTCCCATAATTGATTTTGGATTGATTCTCATTTTAATGAGATATATAGTGACATCCAGACCTTATGTCTCAGGCCCAACCATACTGAAGATATCCTTCCTTCTTTTATATGGGTTATACATGCATGAGGAAAATGTTTCCACCCAATATTATAAAATTTTGACAAGAAATTATCCTTTCATATTTAGTTAATTCATTTCACAAACCAAACTCCTTGTTCAGGAAGTTTGAATCTCCATAAACCACTCTAGACATTAGAAATGCAGGGTCAGTGTCTTGAGGATACCTTTGTTTGAATATACACGATATTCCCTAGTTGGGATCTGCATAAGTCACCCACAAAAAGTTTCTATCAATTAAAGGAAAATTTGTCCTCAGTAGAGGCCTCTTTTATCTTCATATTCCCCAAAATTTTTATCACCCCATGTCACTCCTCAGATTAAACCCCCCCCCCCCCCTCATATTACAGCTTACAACCTTTCCCCTTCATGCCTGAATATGATAGAATATTCTTATAATGAATACCATGAAAATGGAAAATCATTTATCCCTCAGTCAAAGCTAAGTGACCTTAAACTATAGCCCTTGAGTGTCCTTTTCATAAGACATTAAACTACACAGTCCATGTCTTAGTCACATAAAATTAAACTACACCATGATCTAACCCTCCATTGCATAAGAAAAATTCTTGTAGGATTGGTTTCTCATTCATGGTCAGTGATGATACCAATTCCCACTTCATTTTCAAACATCATTTTCTTGATAGTCCACCTTTCTGGTCGTGAGAAATATGAATTTTCAAAAAATAACTAGACATCAAAAATGTAGGGTCAGTGTCCTAAGGATACCTTTGTTTGACTACACATAATACGCCTCAGTCGTCTCTTCAAAAATCACCTACAAAAAAGTCCTATCAATCAAAGGTAAATTGTTCCCCGGGAGAGGCCTCTTCTATCTTCATACATCACAACAACATCATGTTGGAAACTATTGATTGAGTTTACTCCTTGTGTACTTGTCCCATATCATGTATTGAATTCATAAATCACAAAATCAGGGTCTCAGAACTCCCTATTCATGTATGAAAAATATTGAGACATTATCAACCAGTAAGCCCTGTTGGAATCATCACCACATAATTCATGGTCAAAGTGGTTTGAACTAAAACATCAGTTTCATCAGTCCATATTGAAAGACTTTAAACTTCCCACAAAAAGATACATTGTTCTCTCTAGGTTGAAAACCTACAAATAGAACCCATGGAAAAAGTCAAGCCCTGTCTTGCAAAACCTACTCTTTTCATGGTTTAGGAAAAAATCAAGAAATCAAAAGAAAAAAAGTCACAAGACTTATTATGTTAAATACCTATAAAGGGGGGCCTAATAAAAATCCATGTCATGCCCACTAATCCCGCACCATATGGTAATTATGAAAAAATTGGGGTGATAACAGAAAAGGCATAATGTTTGTTGGGTTTTCCATGTAACCTTGGAAAAATTCAAAACATGGATACCACATAACAGTGCAAACAATACCAATTTCTTCATCAGAGTCACCTCCTATTTATCCCAATCAAATAAAATATGAATGGTGGCATTTATTGGGTCATGAAAACTTCACATGAAAGAAGAATATAATTCCATGAGTTTGGTATGGAAAAAAATTGAACCTATATTCATGAATTTTGTTGAAGAAATGTTCAATGGATGGGATGCTACAAAAGAGGGAGATGATACAAATTTTGAAACTCACTACATGGACTACCGCTCCATATGGAATTATACCACTATGTGAGGCATCTCATGAACAAAATTGTTTGCAGGAAAACATGGTACCACTAGTGCCTATGACCAAAATCAAATCATTTGTGGGGACGAGTGGCGATTTATGCCCTTACAAACAACCATCCCCCGAAAATGACGAATCCTTTGCAGTGGTGGATGGTATTTTTTATTCCCCACCAAAAAAATCATTCATGTAATGGGTAATCCTTAATTGGGAACCTAAAAACAAAGCCCCAGAGCCCACTGTGGATAATTGGCCATCCTAGTATCCAATTCCTATGTTCTTTTATAAAAGACCACTAAGGGGAAGTGAAAAAAGAATGAACAATGCATGAGGACATGGATGAGAGAGCCAAGACAAGGAGGAGAATTGGAAGAGAGTCATTGATTCTCTATAGGTAAACCCACCATATAGAATTAAGGAAGAAAATAAATTCATCTGGTCATTTGTAAGCTCAAAACCCCTATGTGGACACCATTCTATAGAGCATCGGTGGATAGTCCCTTTGTGCTCTAGTACCCCTCATAGTAAAATTCTATGTAGGTGGAACCCTACCCCACATGGAAAAATGATATATGGGAGGAACTAAACTCCATGTATCAATATACTATATAGAAAAAACCTAATCCCGCATAGAAAAATGCTATGCGAGTGGAACCCAAGTTCATGCAGCACAATGCTACATGTACAACACCCTCGCCATCATAGAAACATGGTATTAGGAGGGAACCCCATTCTTCATAAGAACATTATATGTGGAATGGGTCATCCTAGGTTTTTCTTCTCTGTAACTCCCATCATTTCCCTCCATCATACCATCAGGCCCCACTTTGGCCCCTCTGTGAACCATTCTAATGGAATCAATCCAAGGCCTCTTCCAAAGCCACCTAATAAGTATGATCAGATCATCAGACACATCATCGTGTCCTCTCAAGTCTACATATCCATGTTTAGCAGAGTCATTTTGGTAACCTCCTTCATAAGGAGGACCCTCAAAATGTCTTAAAGTCAATATTCCCATAGTAACAAGGGTCCCAACCTTGGGGGTGCTCACACGGACCTCCCAATTCTAGGAAAGGAGATGATGGATTTCAATTTATTATCTCTTTGAAAAGTGGTGGATTATCCTCCTTTATTCACCAAGAAACAGAAAGTAATACAGCCTAGATTAAGGCCCTATACTTCTTTATGGGAGGCATACTCTTTCTCCTCTTCACCTAGTTAGGTTGTAGCCGGATAGTTCATCATATGTGACTATCATGATTATGATAATAGATAAGGAGATAGAAACTCTAGTTCTCCTTATCTCTTCCATTGGTCCTAGAAATCATCCATTAGTGGACAAAAGTAGACCATGTTATCTTTAGATTCACTTCTTCCTACTGTTTCTCAAACTGATCATGACTCACGTGGGTTTGGAGATTATCAGTGATCAGGACATTCATATGTTTGAAAACCTTAAAGGAATCCTTCTAAGTGTAAGGAACAATAAAAAACCTCAAAAATACCCTATGTTGAGACTTTACTCACAGTTCTAGACAAATTGACCTCCAAATCTGTGGACCTTCTATATGATGTACGCCTTGAAACCAATCCCCAACCTTCAAAGGTCCATATTCTAAATGAAGAAACACCTATTGGGACACCTCCATAGGTGTAATCCCCAACATTATGAGCTACATGGGATTTGATTCCCAACTAACAAAGATGCTTAGGGATAATCCTTGGTGTCAAACCCAACACCTGAAGACACCTCTAGGGTATATTCCCAGTTGGGTCATATCCAACCCAGAGGGCCACATTCCTTCTAGGTCACTTTCATCACCATATTTATTAGGTCGCATCCCCAGTAAGATTGTACCCTTCACTTGGTAGACCACATATCTTCTAGTTCCCTCAAGCCACCTTGGTGTAAGTACAACACCATTTTGTGTAGGCACCTTTCACTTGGACATCCTTACAACATGATGTTAAACTGCATGGTTTGGTCCTTGTCACAAGACCTTAAAAGGCGATGTGTCATGTTGAGTGGCACCAAACTACGTAGGTTCTAATTCCTTTAACAAGTATACATAATAATATCATCTTATGGTTCTAATATTGACATCAAAACAAATTTTTTCTCCTAGGAAGATAGTAAACTCTTGAGCGCCTCCCTGTGTGGCTTAAAACTAGTGTCATACTAATAAACAACCATAGAATCTCTATATTTTCCATAAAAGGGTACCATTGATGGAGATACTTGGATAAATATATATATACCTATCAATGGAGAACCTAAGATACATACAGATGATTCTAAAACCATATATGTTCTAAATTAATCATTAATTCAGGGTGATTCATGTCATATATGGGAATTAAAAAAGGATTCACGAACATATCTTAAATTTATAAGAGAGTCTAGTAGTAAGAAATAGTTCCCCCCAATAGGGTGTTGTGAGCCTGAATTCCAATCCTATCGATTAATGTGAGTTCTTAAGTATCATTGGCCAAGTTAACCAATGAGCTTCTGCCTTTGGAAAGTTGGTCCCTGAGTCATCATAGATACGAGAACAGTTAGGTTTTTATAGTTCCATAAATAAACCCCATTGTAAAATGACCCATCAAAAGAGAGTGTGAGATAAGAATGTTGAGCCCAATATGAATGCTTGTGAAATAATCAAACCCCCCACAATCAATCATACTGAGAGGAATGCCTTAATCCTTTCATCGAAAAAAAAATTGTGAACCCAATGTGAAATAATTTAACTATGGAATACCCTTCACAAGAAAAAAAAGGATAGACTTCCCCATTTTCATTGCACCATTTTTCTCTCAGCATGTGGGTGATCACACAATGATTCTCTCATCATAAACAGAGTAATTTCCCTCTATAAATGAAAAAAAGGATATGAGATAGGATAATAAATCACCAAAAATCTAGAAGACAATATACAGGTAAAATAAAAACCATCCCATAATGCATGAATTAAGTAGAACTGGTAGATATAAAGGTATCCAATAGTATAAAAAAATAAAAAACTACAATAGTGACTCAAAAATAGCTCCAACCTAGTTATTAATGTCTATCACGGTTCTTAATTTCCTCCAACAATCCAGAAAAAGAGTTTATAAATAATGGGTGATCATAGCAGGTATAATCAGTAGGGAAATATCCAAACCCTTGAGTGTACATGCGAAAAGAGAAATATAAAGCACCATTGAACAAACTTCAAAGCCAACAAGAACATATATTGGTCATCTAACCAAACCCAAACTCACTATGGATCCCTCACTAAATCATGCATCCAATATAATAGCATTGGGATCATAAAAAATAAAGGTTCCCCACTGCATCATCGCCACTGATTTTCCACTCTCATTCCCCAACATCAAACACCCTATACTCTCATCCCTTCCACATATACCACATAACAACACATCAAATAATTCCCAAAAACACCTGGGATACATATCACATCTCATCACATCCTGCCTACAAACACCCTAAGACACATGGGCTAGACATCACATCACATCCCACCTATAGGGACATGGGCCATACACCACATCACATCCTACCCACATACACCTAGGTGACTCATCACATCACATCCTCCTTGTGGACACTTTGGCCACACATAACATCATATCATGTCCTTTCTATAGAAACATGGGCCAAAAATCAAATCACATCACATCACATCCCACCCATAGACACTAGGTCCACATATCACATCACATCACATCCTACGCATAGATACCTAGGCCACACATCACTACTGGGTAATCTCCAACACCATCATATATTACTACTACTGAAATAAGTGAGGGGGAGAGGGGGTATCTAGCCATCCATATCACCACCATTCTAGATGTTGGGGAATACACTAAGAACATAGAATCTATAATCATTGGTAAGGTTATCCAACTTGAGTGTGGTTTGTATAAAATAAAATAAACACACATGATATATAGATAGCACACAATTCCTAACCTATGAGTTCACATAAACTGTACTGGAACAAACCACATCACCACAACCTTATTTCACACCAACCATCATAACTACTTCCACCACTATATGTAACACCACACAACCACTACACAAGCCACATAACATTTCCCACTTTCATTTAAAATTTTCAACTCATTTTTTATCCATTCATTTTATATTACACTACTCAATCTTTAATTCAATTTAGTTATACAAATACTCACTCAAAAATTAATTTTTATTCAAAATTTGAAGTCAAGGGGGGATAAAATGATGGAACCCTTGGGAATAACCAATAAAATTGAATTTAGAATCATTTTTAAGAGAGAATATATCATAAAAAATAATGAGAATATCACTAAGGCCTTCCATACTTGATATCTGGTCCACAGAAAAGTACCCCCCCTCATACTATCATAAATCTCCTTGTAATTTCTTAGAATGGACCTACACTTACGAATTTCATACACCATAGACTATGAGAAATTTTCATTTATAATTAGAAAACTAAAAATAATTTTGGATTTTGAATCAATATAGTTCATCTAAATGTTTTACAACATGAAAAGAGAGAGACCATTGAGCATGTATTTAACTTCTTCTTCATTGTAATTACCCAACCCATAATAAGAACTAAACCTAAGCACCACTAAAACCCTATCATCTCAAACCAAACCTCATCCCCTAATGACAACCTAGTGAAATTATCCATCCAAATTCAGATTAAAATAATCACATGGGGGCTTACAGTTGACCCATATGACTTGAGGATCAAAGTACCTAACTTTAGAAACATTCATTACCCTGTGAAGTAGCCCACTACTGGAAACTAAGTAATATCTCACAGGAAAAAGGGAACTCAACTTTTCAACCAATGAAAGAACATAAAATTTAAGGAAAAGGCCCCAAAATAAACCATCTTATTTCTATGGGATGCTCAATCGAAAGCCAGCCACTATTTGGCATCACGGGAAAGGATGGAAAGTCCTTTTAGTTAAGGGGCATCAATTTGAGATGTGTATAGGGTACCATGAAAGGATTGCATGAAAATTTGGATTGGGAGGTGCTTTAGGGGAGTACATTATGGGGGAGGCATATGTAAAGGAAATATGGGGCTCTTCTCGACTTGAAAAGAGGCATGTACTATAATATTTGGCTCATGATCAAGTATCATATTTTGTACATACAACCATAAGTACACTGGATTGTGGGAAGGGGGGAAATAATCTTTTGGATGCATAATTAGGTTGGTTCATCTCTTGGATTCTTGGGGTGTCCCACTATGGATATCACTTTCATACAATCATACCAACATCTAAACTTAATTCATGTGATCTTGTATGAGAATCAATGGGATTTCTTTGATAAAATTGAGATAAGTTTAGAACCGAATCAGTGTGTATTTATAGGCTCAGCTTCAGTTTCTTTCTCCCTTCAATATTTTCATCAACTACATATGGTGTCCAATGTTCTAGATACATGTGGTGAACTGTTGTGGATCAATGAGATACCATAAAAATTAAACTTCCCAGTATGAATGGTTTGGAATCATGCTTTTCTATCCAAGGAAAATATTAAGCACCTAGGTGTGCGTTTGGATTCTAGGTACCTTTGTTGTAGGATGCCTTAGGTTTGAACCTCTAATCACTTGTGTTTTGAATGGGAAGGGGCGGGATCGGTGTGGCATCTATTTGGAGGTTTGATGGGAAATCGGTCTTGAGATATTTCATGCACGCCCTTTCTCACATTTTGGTTTCAAGGATTCACACACCAGACAAAATAGGAAGGCTTAGGTTCTTATTTTTTTGCAAGCTTATGGTGTATATGGAAAATGAGGAATGATTCATGCCACAAATACTATATAGGTTCTAGTACTAGTATTATTTTCATGTTCCAGAGCATCCTGATTGATTTGGTTCACCTGTGTAAGGAATTATTGGTGACGCCATCTTTTTCACCCAATTATGTTGGCCTTTTCATCTACTAACAGCATTCCCAATGCCATGAAAGGGTCATGGTTTTGTTTCTTTCCTTTTCATTCAGGTCAAAATATGAACATTGTTGGTTCTTATAATTTGGTAATGATGAGGGTGGGGAGTGGATTGAGATACCATGGGCTCTGTGGTTCTAGATTTCTCAGCCAATTTCGAAAGAGGTGACTCCATTCAAGAAGAGGCTTATCCTATGCTTTCTATACTTATTTTATGTATAAAGGGTAATATACAGCCTATGGATATTGAGATGTAATCTCTTCGCATTTACAATTCTATTATCAGCTCAAGTCCTCTCCCATGGTCTATAGTGTACATCATTCGCATGTGCAAGGGTTCTGTGACTAGCTATATGGTTGCAGATTTTCTCACTTCCAAGGTGTCTCATAACGAACGACTTACTTTCTTCTCAGGTCTTGCGTCCTTTCCAAATGAGGGTATAAATCTCATAAGAGCATATGCACTTGGTTTTAATTACTCCATACCTCCATGATTTCTTGGTGTACCTCCCTCTTCTCTCCTCAATTTTTATTTCTTTCCCTGTAGTCCTAGTTTCCTAATAAATAAAATTTTTTGGCCAATCTTCTCCTGAATGTATCTTGCACAATGATTCAAACAAGATTTTGAATATAGATACTTATATTCTAAAGATTTATTTTTTCCCACTTCAAACACAATACATTGGAATTTTTTTTAAAGCCCTTGATAGAATTCTTCCCACTATTTAGAAATAAGATCATGTCATTAGAAAACATAAGAGAAGAAATAATGCCTATCCCTAACCTGTTCTTGTACACAATGACCTCCCTGCAAGATATCATGTGGTTATAGTTCTTTGAAAGAGCCTCTTGGGCTAAAATAAAGAGTTTGGGAGAAATTGGTCTCCCTAAAAAAGTTCTAAAATGGATTTGAAAAAAACAAAATTTCAGCCTCGAAGGAAAATAGAAATCCATGGCGAAGCATAAAACCTAAACAAAAGATCGCATGTCCAACCACTGAAACCCAATATGGATATAAATCTCAAGATGAAACCCCACATTATCTTTTCATATTCCTTGTCCATTTCCACCTTGATCATGATATTTGATCCTATATATTTCATGTTAAGATCATCTTTTATCTCTTTCTCAATAGCCACCACACCCCGAATGCTCCTCCCCTGAATGAACCAATGTTGTTCTTATGATATTATTTGAGGTATCACCCTACCAAAACTCCTATTTAAGATACTAGTAAGAATTTTTTTAAGGGAAATTATAAAGAAAAATCATCATATATTGATTTATATTAATCAGATCCTTCAATTTTGGGATAATAACTAGCTTTGAAACACAAACTGCTCTTGGAAGATGACATCCTCTACAAAATTCTTGCACCAACTCGTTCACCATCGTCATCATGTCACATAACCAAAGACATATCACCACAAAAACCTCACATCGCACAACCATAACCTCCATGAACCACAACCACTATGACAATAAAATGTCTCAAAATATAACTATCACATGAAAAAACAACATCATTAGCACCACGCAGCATCACCACTATGCATCACACCACTATGCACCGTAACCACATCACTACTTTGTGCACCACATCGTATAACTACCCACATCGCATCCATGATAAACAACCTACACATCATTTCCCCACACTTCAAACAGCCCATCTGGTCACCTCCATCATCATACAATAGCCTAAACCATTTAAGGAAACATAGCAAGGACACGCATACACAATAGCATCACAAACCAGCTTCCACAATTATTCAAGGGATTTTAACACATTAATTCTTTAATTAGAATGAGTATTATCACACAAACCAAAATCCAGGAGAAAACATTTTATTATCCAAATATAAATTCCTTATCCTTTTCTATTTAGGGTGTGATCACACATAAACACATAAAGGATCATTACATCATAATAACTACAATTAAAACTGATGTTTAAAAGGATCGAATAACAACAGAGAGGAGGGTTAAATCAATTGTTCACTTTTTATGAGTTTTAAAAAAAATTAAAAACTTAAACCCTATAACCTGTTAATATTTATTTCCTTGTCAACTTTTAATAAATAATTTTTCATGCAAAATTAGGAAAGAAAGTAAATCACATAATCTTTACAAGGTTCGTCCTTAGTGTGAGAACCTATTTCCTTATCATATCCACTCCCATGGGTCTATGGAAATTCAATTTTATAAAGAAGTGAATATAACTTGTTCCAAATCCCATTAGAAAGCTTCAATCTTCCAATAGTAAATATTATACTGACTCTCATCAGTTTATAATGTTTTCTTATATAAAAAATGATCCAAATAAAATAATAAATAATTTTTTGAAACTTCTCCACAATTTCTTAGTCTTAATCCGCAGTCCAATTTGACTAGATCTGATTTTCTCAATCAAATGAAGTCAATACAATTCTCCCTCACTCAATCTTCACTTCTCAAACTCTGCAAAAAAACTCAATATGATGAACACAGTCTCAATATATAAAACTCAAACACTACTCTAAATCTCAATATAATCTTCTTCAGTCCAATTAACTCAATACAATAATCTGAATATGATCTTGCTCAATCCGATAAACAAAAATTTAGTTGCCTGATCCTCCTCACGAGATCTTCAGCTTGAAATGACTTTCACTTGATTTCTTCAGCATTTAATCTTTTCTGCTTGTATAAAAAGTTTATAATGAATGAAAGATCTGAGAAAGTATTTATAGTTTACTCAGAAAAAAATGGGAAACTTGAAAACTTTCCCCTCTTCCTCAAATTTCAAAAAATCTGAAAACACTCACATTTAAACATCAACATTGACTTCTTCAATCCTCCTCATATTTCTCCAAGATTTATATGAAATTGAATTTCAAGTTTTACCTCTTTAACTATTCATAAAACTTAAGGAATTCTCTTTTTGAGTCTTCTTCATAATTATCCTA
The DNA here is from genome assembly GCA_963277665.1 of Viscum album. Classification (NCBI taxonomy): domain Eukaryota; kingdom Viridiplantae; phylum Streptophyta; class Magnoliopsida; order Santalales; family Viscaceae; genus Viscum; species Viscum album. Next base: position 617,185,612 of record OY728150.1, on the reverse strand, counting down.
TTACGATCTTCCATCCTTTCTTAGTTTAATATTATCTGTTTCTTTCTCATCTCATTATTAATCTCTTTGCTTCTCAGCTCATTATAAATATATTTCCTTCTTACTTAATTATGAATCTATTTCCTTCTCATATCATTAAGAATTATATTTCCTTCTCATAAAATTATAAATTTTGTTTCCTTCTCATCTCATTACAAATTCTACTTCCTTCTCAACTCATTATTAATTCTATTTCCTTCTCATCTCATTACGATTTCTGTTTCATTCTTATCTCATTACGAGTTTGGATTCCTTTTCATATTATTATGAATTTGGTTTCCTTCTCATCTCATTATGAATTTTTTTCCTTCCCAACTCATTGTGATTTTTCTTTCTTTCTCATCTCAATATGAATTATGTTTCTTCATCAGCTCATTATGATGGAATTTCCATTACGATGGAAATCAAATTATGATGATTTTTTTAATTATGTAAAGTATTCAATGATGAATCCACTTAGAAACTTTGAAATTATTAAAACTTAATCATCTTTACACTTTATTTCTTATAAAAAATTCTAGGTTTGGTACTTCTGGATACAATGGATACTTTTTCTTTACTTTTGAAATCGATGCAATTTTCACGATTACTCCATTTCTTCAAATTATTTTGTAATGATAACTTTCATGATTTTTTAGAGCATATTAATCAGAAAAGAATCATCTAATTTTGATTAGAAATTTTGAAAGCTTTATAACTCCTGACTTCACAATCTTCTCTCAAAACTCTTCAGCAATAATAAAAATTCTTCAAAAATTAATATATTTATTTCTAACAAATCTCATTATGATGGACTAGTTCATATTCCAAAATTACAAAAACATTCTTATACAAAAAGGTTAGTTTTCAACAAATACAATAATGTTTCTAATATAATTTATCACAAAGGTTCTTCAATACCTCCCTGGATTTGTTGACAAACCTTGTTGAAAACTTTTCAAACTCTTAGAATTTTTTCACAACTCAACTTTGGTAAAAATATAAAGTTTTTGGAATTTTATCAACCCATACCCTTTCTCAAAAGAGAGTTTTTTGACACCACACTACTGGATAAGGTAATGTTTTTAAAGAAATTACATCCCTCAGTGGAAAGAAAATTCTGTTTCCATGTAAATATAAACTCTCCCTCACTTTTCTTTTTCTCTCACGTTTCTTTTTCTCTCACCCATTTTATGATAATCATGGATTTAGATTCATAAAAAAGATTTGTAAAAACTTATTACAAAGTTTAAATTTATTACTTTATGTCTCCCTTTTCAAAATAATATAAAGCACAATGGGGGACCTTTCTTATGACGTTTTAGAAGTCATGGGAGGATGATGAACATGAAGTTGCAGCATCAATTCCACATACCTTTATTTCATAATTTCTTTTGCAATGATATTAGCAATCTGATTATTTTTTTGAAATGTATTCTAGAAAAACATCTCCTGTAAAACCTTTCTCTTTTATAAAGTGAAAATTTATATTTACTTTTTTTGATCTTGAATGTTGGACTTGATTTTTAGAAATATCAATTGTACATTGATTATCACAGTGTATCTTCAATGGTTTTTAAACTTTTACTTTAAAATCTTCCAATTGATCTTTAATCCACAACATTTGAGTACAATCCTGGGTTGATGCAACATATTCAGATTTATCTGTGCTCAATGTTATATAACTTTGTTTCATACTATGCCAACTCACACAACATTCACCTAAGAAAAATGTTTATCTTGATGTTGATTTTATATCATTACAATCTCCATCCCAATTGGCATCAGTGAACCCCTGAAACTTTATCTCACTATTTCTTATATATAATTATCCATGTGAAGTTGTTCCTTGGACATATCTCAGAATTGTTTTTTTCTTCCAAAATATGCAATTATTTTGAATTACTTTGATATTTTTCACACAAATTGAAAACATAAACAATATATGGCCTATATTATCTAAGATAATGTAGAATTCATATAAACTTTAAAAAATTGTTCTGATTCACATTTTTTTTCTGATTCATCTTTACTCAACTTTGTTCTTGCTAATATAGGAGTAGAAACATCTTTGGATTATTCCATGCCAGAATTCTTTAACAATTCCCTAGAACAATTTTCTTGAGATAATAAAATTTATTTTTCTTTCTATTGAACTTGTAAGCTAAAGAAGAAAATTAATTCTCCCAACATTAAAATTTTAAAATTCTTATTCATTTCTTCATATTTTTTTTTCAAAATATCTTCTCAATACCTAGAAAAAATTATAGCATCTATATAAACAACTAAAATTAGAGTTCTCGAGTCAAAATATTTCACATATAAGTTGCTACCAACTTTTACATTATAAAACTTTAACATTCCCAAAAAAATTTAATGTTTTGAATACTAAGAACATGGAGCTTGTTTCAGCTCATACAAAGATTTATTCACTTTAAAAAAATTGTTTTCATCCTCATCAAGTAGAAACCCACACGTTTGTTCAATGTAAACTTCTTTCTCAATCTCACCATTTAAGAAAGATGAGTTTTCATTAATCTGATAAAATTTGAAATTCTGATGTGCATCCACTAAAAGAAACATTCTAATACTTTCTGAACTTGGGACTGGGGAAGAATTTTCTACAAAATACACACCTTCCACATGTGCATAACCTTTACTAATAAGTCTATATTTGTTTCCTGAAACTTCTCTATGTTCATTTAACATGTTTTTTTAAACCCATTTGGTTCCAATAACATTTTTATTTGATGTCCATGAAACAAGTTACCATGATTGATTCCTTTCAATCTGATCCAACTCTTCATTCATATAATTCACCCATTCTTTGTATTCAATAGTTTTTGAAAACGATTCTGGTTCAAGTTGTGAGATAAGTGAAGTCTTATTTTCTAATCTTAGATTTCTTCTTGTCTAAACTAGATCCTTCTGATTTCCAATAATTTTTTTGGACTCAACATTTTTTTGTAAGGAATAAAATTGCAAATTTCTTTCTCAACTAAAATTTCCTTAATACATGAATTTTCTCAATCTTGATAAGGATGTTTTGACTTTATTACACTATTTTTAGAAATCTCTAGTTTAACCTCCTAAGTATTATCAACAAATTTTGTTAAGGAGTTTTGATTTTAAATTACCTTCACATCATATGAGTCCACAAATTTTTTTAATCATTTGTTCCAGAATTTGTAACTTCTTCTATTTGGTGAATAACCCAAAAAAAATCCTTCCTCATGTTTTTCATAAAATATTCCCAAAGCTTGATTTTTGATTTTGAGAAAACATGGACTTCAAAAAACATTAAAGTATTCCAATGAATTATTTTTGTTATACCACATTTCATAAAGATTAATGTTGGGTTTCAGTCTTTAAAAGCATTTATTTTGAACATGTACAACATTATTAACATCTCATCTCTAATAGAACATTGAATGTTTGTATCCTTCTAACATTTTTCTTCCCATTTCCAACAAAATTAAATTATTTATTTTTGCTTATACATTTTTTGTGGAGTATAGGTATCACTATACTGATGTTTGATACTATGATTTCTTAGATATGTTTCAACATTATTTATTGTGAATTCGGTACCATTATTTGTTCTCAATTTTTTTATGGAAACCCCCATTTATTTCTCAACATATTTTATGAAGAATTTGAACATTTCAATATCCACTAACTTGTGCTTTATAAATATGATATCTATCATTTGAGTGAAATCCTCAATAAAGGTGATAAATTATATATCTCCTTTTGTTGATTAATGTCTCATCAGCCCACATAAATCAAAATAAATAAGCTCAAGTGGTCTGGTAGTTCGAATATCAATGCTTTTATGACTTTTGTTAGTCATCTTCCCTTTTTGAAAAGTTACACAAACATCTTCTTCTCTTATTTTATATTCTGGAAAGTTTAGAATACCATCAAATTTAGAAAGTTTTTTCATAATTTTCTATCCAAGATTTCTAAGTCTTCGGTGCCACAATTTGTTTTCATATTCAGTACCCAAGTAACAATAGTTAATGAATTATCCTATTTGGAAGAGATTCCCACTGGTTCATTCTTCTATTGTAATAACTTTTCCATATTTCTAACTTTTTATGATATAAAAATATTTTCTAAAAATAAATTTATTTCCATCATAAAAAAGTTGACTTACACTAAGATCATTATTTTTTATCCCATCAACAAATAAAAAATCCTTATATTTCAACTTTTACGCTTCAGTCTCAGTCATTCTGATTATTTTTATTTTTAAGTAACTATTATTACCAAAGGTAACTTCTCCTTTATCATAACTTTCAACATGCTTCATGATTTTTATATCATCTATCATATGTGAAGAAAAACCACTATCATGTATCCATGGGTTTTTCCTTTTACTCACTTTCAAATCTATCTCAATAATAAAATATTTTTCCCCTACTTTGTTATTTTCAACTTCTTTTTCTTTTTTATTATAAGAAACTTGTTACAGAATGAGTGTCATATATCTTTCGGCATGATGAATAGACTAATAATATCTTTCAAAAAATTCTTCCAAATATTTAAATTGATTTTTTGTAGGATATTTTATAACATCTTGATAATTCACCTTTTAAACTTTCTGTAAGTTATGAAACTTACTTATTCTACTTTCACTATTCCTTTCACTTTTCTCAAAACTTCTTCTGGATAGATATAATTTGTGAAAAAAATTATAAGCTATGTTCCCATATATTACACAACACTAGAAATATCCATCAAATCATTATTTTCTATTTAATAAATACCTTTCTCTATAGAAACTTTGTTGAGGTTGGTAACTTCTTTCAGCTCTAACAAACTCAAGACGTGGACCATCTTTTCTTTTGAGTGAGTTTTAGATAATTATAGATTTTATGGGTTACTCACATCCATTCTCCACCCAATAATTCCCAACAACTTTTTCAAAACCTAAAATGGTAAAATAATTAGATGAAACATTAATTTTGGTGAGTTATAATTTCACATAATTCTCATATTGAGCTTTCTTAGAAACTTTAAAAGTGTCAACTTTTACTTATGAATCTTTGTTGAAATTTTCATTCATCTAACTCAAGGTAATTTCAGACTCAGTAAGTTTTGATTGAAACTTTTTAACTTCTTCTTCTGTAGTTTATAGCTTCTTACTATGATCTTCAACTATAATTCCATGTTCACCAATTCCAAATTTATAACTTAATATCTCCTTGATGTATTCTTCCTCCTACTTGCTGACATATTTTCTTCTGTCAGTAACTACTTAAAAATATTTCTATATTACACAAATTATTTATTGAGATTTTTTTTTCATAAGACATGCAATACATTCTATTCTAAACTGATACTCTCGATAAGATTCTTCACCACCTTATTCACTCTTTTATTTTCATAACTTTTGCATTGAAGGTTATTAATTTTTCGAAACATTCATCATCAGAATAATTATTGTCAGTTGAATCTTGTTTAAATTTTTTACTTAACATACTTATTTTTTTCCAGTAAACTTATTATTTTATTTTTTTGATGACTTTTATTTTTTATCATTTTTCTTTCACTTATTCCATCAAAGTTTTTCATTAGACTCAGCTTGATATTTTCCAATATTCTTATTGGGTAAATTCATAGTAAAGTGTCTAATTCCACCACACTCAAAACCTTTGAGAGGAAGTTTACCTCCATATTTTCATATTCCTCTCTGATATTTTTTAGAGATAAGAGACATAATATTGTCATTTAACTCATCATCTTCCTTATCTTCAATCTCACAAAGATCGACACCCTCAACATCATAGATTTTCACATTTATCATAGCTCCAAAATTCATTTAATATTTTATATTTTTTTAAACATTGGATATTTCCTCATTTCATAAGCAACATGAAATTTTTTCAATTCATCAAGAAATAAATCATCCTTATCTTATAAAGATGAAATTTTAGAATCAAACCTGTTCGCATAAGTTTGTTCACAATTGTGGAATCTTCTAGGACATCTCTAAATCCTTTGATGTTGCACACAATTTCTTTTACTCTGGTGAAGTATTCATTAATAATTTCTTCATGTCTCATTCTTATGTATTCATACTTACTATGCCATATTTTTATCTTTTTTCCTCCACTTTAATATTCCCTTCAAAAATACTTTCCAGCTTATCCTACATGATTTTTGAATTAATGATACCCATAACCTTCTAATAAATATTCTTTGATAAGGACATAAGGATTACATTTCTAGACTTTCCATAAATTATATATTTCTGTTATTAGCTAACATCATAGGATAATATTTCTAAATATGTGGAAAACCAATAGTAGAAAAATCAACAACTTCCAGGGTAAGAGATATGAGATAAGGAATCAAACTATTTTTTCATCCATAATATTTTTTTCAATAAAATGTAGGAATTAATATACTATTGAAAGAATTGATATTATCCTTGATAAGGATTTAACAATGGAACCTTCGCTCTGATTCCAGTTAAAGTTCCATTGGATCAAATAAAAACTGAGAAGTGGGGGTTGAATCGGTTGTAAACTTTTTGTGTGTTTCAAAACTTTTAGAAACTTAAGCCTTGCAACCTATTAAGATTTATTTCTTTATCAACTTTTAGTAAATACTCATGCATGAAAAATTATAAAAGTAAGTACATCATAGAAGATTTACAAGGTTTTTCCTCAGTGTTAGAACATACATCCTTTCCATATCCACTCCCATGGGTCTATAGAAATTCACTATTATAAATAATTGAATATAACTTGTGCCAACTCCCGTTAGACACCTTATATCTACTGATAAGAAATATTGTACTAAATCCTGTATATTTAAAATATTTTCTAATATAAAATAAATCCAAATGAAAGAATAAATACTTTGTTGAAACTACTCCACAATTGATCAGTCTAAAATCCTCAATCCGATTGGACTGGATCTGATTTTCTTAATCCAATGAAGTCAATACGATTCTCCCTTACTCAATATTCACTTATCAAACTCTACTCAGAAACTCAATATGATGGACTCAATACAATTAACCCATTAATAATCTACAAAACTCAAAATCTTCTCAAAAGTTAAATATGATCTTTTATAGTCCTATTAACTCAATAGGATCTTCTCAATATGATCATTCTCAATCCAGGAAAAAAATTCATTTATATAATCTGCCTCATGAGATCTCTGACTGGAAATCACTGTCACTTGATTTATTTAGCACTCTGCCTTTTCCACTTATCAGAAAAGTTTATAATGAAAGAAAGATATGAGATAGTATATATAGGAAACTCAGAAAATAAAATTAGGAAACATGAAAACTTTCCCTACTTCTTAAAATCTCAAAAACTTTGAAAAAACTCACATTTAAACTTTAACATTGACTTCTTAAATCCTCTTAGTGTTTCTATAAGATTTATGTGAAATTGAATTTCAATTTTTACCTCTTCAACTATTCATAAAAAATCTATAATTTTATTTTTGAGTATTCTTCGTAATAAAATCATTATTATTTGAATTTTTTCAGTTAATTGTGATATATTTCCTTCTCAACTCATTAAAAATATATTTTCTTATTATCTCATTACAAATCTATTTCCTTATCATCTCATTATGAATCTGTTTCCTCCTCAACTCATTATGAATTATGTTTCCTTCCCAACTCATTATGAATTTGGTTTCCTTCTTTGATCATTACGAATTATGTTTCCTTCTAAACTCATTACGAATTATATTTCTTTCTCATCTCATTAAAATTTCTATTTCTTTCTCAGATCATTAAAAATTATGTTTCCTTCTTAGAAAATTATTAATTTTGTTTCCTTCTTAGCTCATTACGAATTTTTCCCTTCTCATATCTTTATGATTTATATTACTTTCTCAGCTCATTACAATTTATGTTTCTTTCTCATCTCATTATGATGGAATTACTATTATGATGGAAATCCCATTATGATTATTTTCTATAATAATAGAATGTATTCGACAAGATATCCAGTTAGAAACTGTAAGCTTCTTTAAATTTCATCAACTTTACACTTTCTTACTTTTCAAAACTTCTGGTTGTGGTACTTCTACATACGATGGAGAATTTGTCTTTAATTCTGGAATTGATGTAATTTTTATGATTCCTACATTTCTTCAACACCTTTTAGCATGATAGTTTTCAAGATTTGTGAGAAATTATTGATTAGAAAATCACCGTCTAATTTTTATTAGAATGTCTGAAAATTTTATAACTCCTGACTTCACAATATTCTTTCAAAACTCTTTAGAAATAATAATACTTATTCAAATAGAAACATTTATATTTATAACAATGCTCATGACAATGGACTGGATCTAATTCCTGAATAAAAAAATATTCTTTTACAAAAAGGTTAGTTTTCAACGAATAAAAAAATTATTAAAACAATTTATCATAATGTTTCTTCAAAAACAAGAATCCCAACAATAGTTATTTTCAAAATTAGTAATAGTTATGCATAATATCATCAACAAAATATATCAAATTAGTAAAGAATGTAGAAACTCCCCATTCCCATAAATTCAACTATGTTAACTAATATGACCCTTACTTTTCACCCCAAAGCTAAGAAAAATCATGAAAACCCTACACATGGCTCATAAAAGAGTGAGAATGAGGATCCCTTACCTAAAGGAAGCTTTCCAATCTCATTTTTCACTGTAAGGAGAAGAAGAAACTATCTTAAAACCATCTCCACATAAGAAACATATAGATCAACCTAAACCACACCAAAGTATTGTCAAAACATATCTAATAAACACCCCAAACCTACAACTCACCTCCACATCATATCTCTATAGAAGAAAAGAAGTAAAAACCACATGTAAGAGAGGAGAAATCACTATGAGTCACCAATGGGCATCCAATGGAACCCAATGGTCAAAATAGGAGAAGTATAATAGGAAAATCCTTTAAAATTGCCTAGGGTTTTCCCAAAAATGAGATAAGGAATAGTGGTCAAATGAAAGGGGAATCAGTCATGAAATGGTTAAAAATAACCAAGAAACTGACACTTTATCACCATGTAACCCATTAATGATGTGAATTCTCATATTTACAACTTCTAAAAAAATCATTTCACTAATGCCTTTAATTAATTACATGTCAAATACTACTTTGATGATGTGAATTCATTTCACGATTTCCCCTTACCCGTATACAATTCATGAAACTAGATATATATAGAAGTAATGGATCATGAATTCAAGTCATTTAATCCATTCATAACATGAATATCCTGAAGTGACTCTACTACACCTCAAACAACTACGAAACCACCTCAACCATAATCTAAAACACCTTCCACACCCAAAACCAAAAAAAATTAATAGACCAGGAAGGAATGTGTCATTACATCACATAATCATAATTCATCCAAAGAAAGAACATAGATGATATAATTATACCTTTTCTACAGTGAATCATTAGAAACATCAAAGGATGTTGACATGGATGAAAATTTCATTTAAAATAATATTTGAATAATACTTTTAAAACTAGGAAATATACTTTTCTTATGGTATCTTTAAAAATAAAAAATCCAAAATATTGAGAAAAATATTTTCCATGAAAATAAATATGGAAACTTGTAAAGGATTATTCAAAGAAAAAAATGATCATGATAGTGAGAAAATATTTACATTCTTTAAAATTTTTAAAAAAAGGATTCCTTTTAAACTTTTTGGTAAAAATTCCAACGTATATCATTTGGAAAAATAAAAGAAGATTCCATTTAAAACTTTGAAAAGAAATTAAAATATGGTTTAAAATGACTTAAAAATAATCATTTGGTCAATGAAAATAACATTTTTGAAAATATTTTAAATAGCATGGTCATGGAATGGAATTTTCATTAGCTAAAGAGGAAATAAGGTTTACATTTATTTAAAAAGTTTTCTTGATCATTTTAACTACCAAATAGAGTAAAAATTGGATGAAAACATGTAAAACCCATAAAAACTAAAATAGATGATAATATATGAGTTTTAAATATAATATATCATAAAATTCATTCAATAAAAATAAAAACAAAAATAATATTGATTAAAAATGATATTTTGAAACAAATCCTTATTGCTTTCGTGACTTTAGAATCAAACCCTCATAAAAGATAAAAATTGAATCAAAAACTTTAAATATAGTGACAAATGTGAATTCATGATATGACATGTAAAAGGATTAGTATATACACCATTTCAAAGTAATTAGATGTATAATATAAAACATGTCACACTGAAGTGGAAATGTGATGAAATTACCCTTACTTCAAGACCAACATACTTCATATTCATTCTTATCCTATCGTATAATTAATTTCAATTTTTTATATATATATAAAAGAAATATATTCTTAGTTATCATACCATATATGATTTATTTATAACATTATTTCATCTCTTTATTAACAATTATTTGTTAGCATCCTCATCATGGGTGTTAACTATTTTGTTTTTTATGTATTTTTTGGTTTGGTAGTTGTTTATGAGGTCGTTGGACTCGTGAAAATTTAATATTTATAAAACCTAATTACTACTAGTGCATTCGTAAGAAATGATTTGAACCATAGAGAATGACAGAGTGATTTTCCAATTTACCAAAACAAAGAAAAAGGAACAAATAAAACTAAAAAACATAAAACAAGAAAGTGATGAAATTATGGATAGTTGTAGGGAGGAAAAAAATAGAGCATGGTACGAACAATAGATGAATTAGTGTCCTCATACTGCTTCTAACTAATAGAAATGGTATTATCCTATTATACTCAAATTAATACAATGATTCAATACTTGATAAAAGGTAGAGCCTCACTGAGTTGTTGCTTTAGTAAACCACCATATCTTGATTAACCATCATTAGTTTAAATCTTTGGATCCTAACTTAAGGATTAATTAGTTATTTATGGAGAAGATATCCATTGACATTTTCCTCGAATGGCCCGAAGGCCTTCATTTTTTATTGATTTTGACAATCCACCTTTCAAGGGGTGAGGTGGAACCCTTACAAGGCCCATAGGCGTAATAATTACATGGCCCATTGGCCTTAGAGGAATTCATTGCCTGTACGATTCAAACATTACATAAAACCCAAAATAACTACTTAGAACTACTCCTCCCCAACATCTTCATCGTGAAATCAGTTCACTACCTTTGCATGGCTGTTCGGTTAGGTTTTCCCATGCATGCACAGGCTTGTCCCTATGGAAGGTGTCATACCATCTCATTATTGCAATCCATTTAGCTTCTTCTCTGGTGAAAGATACTTTCTCATCCTCCTTCTAGAGCTTGTTCCTTATAGGTTTTCTGGTTTGCATCTGCACTTAAGGTGGCCCAAAGGCTTTGAGGTGGCCCGGAGGCCTTACTAACCTGAAGGCATGGGTGGCCCGAAAGCCTTAAAGAATTCAGGGACCAAATCATTGGCCTTAAGGCCTTACTAACCTGAAGTCCTGGGTGACTCGAAGGCCTGTAGCAGCCTAGAATATTCTTCCAACTACCCTCACTTGTCGATTCTTACGTAGTGTAAAATGATGCTCATAATAAAACAGAAAATAATATCAGACTTAAATTTTCACTGAACCATTATATTAACTAAGCATGATGAATAAATGGAATAATCGTATCATTGAAACCCAATTCCCTTAATAAAATTTACTATTCATGCTTGAGAAAATATAAATGAAAACAATAGGAAGGTAGAGATGAAGAAACATCTCTGGTGAGATTACTCCCTAATGATCCAGCTCCATATCTACTCCATGCTCCCTACACGGTTTCCTGCTCCAATCTCTATTCTCTAATGAATGGTTAATGGATACTGATCAATTGGATGATGGTTTATTAGGATATGGATGGATGCCTCTATTGGATCTTTTGTTGATGCTTCCCCCAGTGGTGATGTGTGTCCAGATCCCTCTCAAATCCCCGTTTTGGACTCTTCTGCTACTCAATTGAATTCTCCCTGAAATCCTCGTGTGCACTCATGGTCACAACAAGGATAATGTACTCCATATCCCACGTGTTATATACATTGTTGTGCATCCTCCTCCTCTCATCACTATGACCAACCACTTCCAAAAAAATCATATTTTAACAAACCTACAAAACAACAAAATAATAAAATATTAATAAGTAAAAATAAACATGAAATAATTATATTTGTACAAATAATCATAATAATTAAGAATTAATAAAACATATATATAAATATATACATTAAATATATATAATTTATCATTATTCTTATTATATAAATAAAAATTTATTAAGAAAACTATATTCAAATTACTAATATTTATATTATATATACGTAAAGCAAATATATATATATATATATAATTATATCAATTTATAATTATTTATTATTGTATTATTTTTATTAATTTATATTATTACATATATAATTATGTAAAAAAAGGGGGAAAAGGGTAAGGAGTGTCTAATTTGGCTAAGGAGGGGGTGGGTCTTTAGGCAAAGGAGGGAGGGGATCATGGTGGTGCATAGGTGTGTGGCGGTAAGGGGGAGTAAGGCTTGGTGGTGCTTATATCATACTTCATCCACGAATACAAGGGAAGCATGACTCGTTGGTAGAAGAAACTTCTACAGGTGGCCAGTGATAGGGATGAACATATCTGGGTGGTTGCGACACTTTGAGACTTTGATTTCTCTTCAACGATGACTTGAGGTAGTAAATCTTCTTTAATGTGGTGATCTCAGTGTGCGATTTGATGGGTTTTGGTCCTGTGGATTCATCTATTGTAGTGGTAGATGCTCCATATTCTATGGTGAGCTCTATTGTTATTCAAATTATATAGATCTGGAATGTATTTTTGGATTCGGTTTGGATTGGTGTATTTCAAGTTTTCAATGTGTTTTCATGTTCTGTGATGATTCTGGTTCACTATTGATCTAGTGGAATTGAGTGGCTCAAGATCCGCTACCGGTATAGATATGAGGTTGAGTAGGGGTGACAGTGGGTGGTACAATGGGGACTAAGGGAAGTCACCAATGAAGGGGTTCTAATGGTGGATGTGGAATCACTATTGGGAGAGCGCAGTAGTGGGTCAGGGTGGACGGTCAGCGACTGTGTCATGGAGGGTGGAGGAAGATATGTCAGTGGTGGATGACAACAATGGTGACATTTGATTCACTTTTGATGTAGGTTGGTGGTTAGTGTGTGACCTTCTATTGGGTGGCTCACTACAGGAAGCTGACAATGGGTCACACTACCACCGTTGGGTATTTCAAACAGTGGGAGACGAGAGGCATGTCAGTGGGTAAATAAGTGGTTGTTGGTGGCCAACGGTGGGTTAAATTTGGTAGTGGGTGAAGTAGGGGTAGTACATAAAATAAAGAATCAATAAAAAAATTAAATTAACAAATAAATGCAATAAATTAATAAAACTAAAAAAATAATTAATCAAAATTAAAAAAGAAATTAAAATTAAAGCATTAAAATTTACAATTTAAATTATTAAATAGCAAATTATATGGATTACGAATTATTCAATAAATTAGTACAGATTAAAACAATTTAAGATATAAATTAATTAAAAATAGTAAAAAATTATTAAAAGTTGGTTTTCTTATGTTAATTAAATATTTAATTAATCATCACAATAAATATAAAAAATCAAAGAATTATATTAATATTAAATATAACAGCGTATTAAGAGAAAATATTTAAATTGTTAAATTTTGTTTATTATTTAAATTTTCAAAAACAAAAGTGAAATTTAAATATTTATAAATAAAAAAGTGATAAATTAATTAGATTGATGAATTAAACTAAAATTTTAAAACTAAAAAAATAAAAAAAAATGTCAAAAATTAAATCAATCAATTAAATAAAAAGATTATTTTAAATTAAATAAATAATAAATCAAATAAAATAATTATATTTAATAAATGAAATAATTATTTTGAAAAAACAAAATGAAATAATACAAGAATTAAAAGAATGAAATATTAAAATTAAATAAAAAACAACAACATAAAAAACAGAGGAAAATAATACATTAATTAATTAATTTTAAAATATTTATAAATAGATAACATAAACACTAAAACACATAAAATTAACAATAATTTATAAATTAAAAATTCTAAAATAAAACAAATAATAAATGTAAATTATTAAACAAAAAATATTATTTTAATAAAAAAAGACAACTAAAATAAAAAAAAAGATGTGGAGAAGTGAATGAAATAAATTCCACATCAAACCCCTGCCCATAGTTAATCAGTTTCACTCCCAAAAAATTCAAGTTGTTTTATTTATTAATACATACTCCTGAACATAAAAAATTGAAAATACTACCGAGTTCAAATACACATGCCTAAACTAAAGAAAATCAAAAAATCCTTCATTGTATGAAATTTTCATGTTTTCTATGTGAATGTTACACAATGTCTCACTTATATTTCAAAATAAATTTCTAGTTATAAGAGTAAAATAGGTTAGAATGAAGTGGAAATTAGATTTTAACAAAAGACACTTGATCTTATCACTTTCTCCTAGGTTCCAAAAATCAAAGGTCCAATTTTTTTTCAATTTATTGATTAAAATAAAATGATTATAAATTAATTCAATTGTTCCCTTCTTCATTTGGGTTCAAAATTAACCTCACCTAAATAAGTTCATTTTTGACAAGGAAATTTATTTTAATTATTCCCATCCACATTTCTTCTACAAATCATTGTGCATAACACATATTGAAATTTAAAATAGATTTTATTTATTAATAGAAATGCACCTAGTGCCCTTGTCTCAAAGACACTTCCTGGGTTCATATTTTCCAATTTTACTCTAGTTACAAAGAGAATAAATAATTATCATTTGAGTTGGCTCAATGAGGTGATTGTTGAAAAAGGTGATTCACTCATGTTTGAGTTCAAATTTCAATTTTTCTCAAGTAAAATAAAAATTACTCAAATATCTCCCCTATCACACTCCATTTCCTAGATCCTAAACTTAATTTCATTAATAATATTAGGTGAAATCACCAAAAAATCACTTAATTACAACAATTTTTTAACCATTGAAAACATTTAAAGGAAGAATGACATTTTGTTTCCTATGCAGGACACAGTGGATTTTTTTTGTTTTTTTTTGTGTATTTTTATTTTCTTTTATTTTATTATATTTTTTCGTATGTTTTGTTTTAATTTTTTTTTCTATTTAAAAAAATAGAAGTATTTACTGTTTTACTGAGAGGTAATTAGAAAAAAAATGAAGGGGCTTTTGATATCTTATCCATGAATCACATTTTAGTTGAGTGAAGACCCCTCCCCCATACTTAATTCACGGAATTGTATTCAATGCTGAGGCTCAAGGTGGAAGAATATTTAAAATAAAAAATGGAAATTCTAAAGTAAAAGATTGATTAAAGGGTTTCATGAAAATACAAGAAGTTTTTTTCCAAACAAAAAACATAAAAACATAAAAATAAAACAAAAAACATATAAAATAGAAACCACTAGCCACCACCAAATATGCAAGCACATAATATTTTTTTCTAATATTTTTCATGAATCAGATGAGTTAATGAATTATTTTCAAAGTACTAGAATAAATTAACATGAAAATTCACAATGACTAGTATAGAACATAGTAGGCAAGAAAAAACTTCAATAAACACTTTCAAATAGTAAATAAAAAGAAACTAGCAGCAACATAAAATATAATTAAAAAGAAGTAAAACAGTTACTCCCAAAGAATGAATAATCAGTATTCAATGTTAAAAATAAATATTTTAACCTCCCTTATAGTAATGAAACGGGCATTTGGTTGAAAATTTGAAGTTTCTACAAGATGAAAATATTGACATGAAAATAAAGAATTAAACATCAGAATTAAAATTGACCAGAGTTTGAATTGAGGGAAGTTTAATAAAATGTTCTTCAAATATAATCTTCATTTTTTCATAGATATTATAAATGATTCTTCCACTGGTGAAATTTATCACATCCAACCAAGACCACCTACCGCAAACCACCTAATCATGTTGATAACTCATAACCAATAGTGATCAACAAACATTCGTCAAACAAAATAAAAAATATGCCATTGGAATTCAAAAATTATGATTCATTCGTCCTGGGAGACACACAACTGAGTAAGGATAATTTATTCAAACTAGGATTTAAATCAAAAAAGAATAAAATCATGGGTTTCCTCCTATACAATGTTATGTTTAAATTCCCTATCCAGACTTTATTTCCCTAAATATTTATAACTATGATCATTCAACGGGTATGAATTATTAATGATTTAAACCTCACTATTTTCTAAGGTAATGATAGTAGGATCTACCAATAAATTTAAATCTTTAGCAGGAAGAATAATTCTCCAAAACCTATACAACACAACAAGAGGTTACATATTTTCCAGCTCAGGTTGACCTTTAAACCCCACTTCCTTAGCTCTAAAAAAGTTAAACAGCAACCCATAAAAATCAATAATTATTCACATGCTTCTCTCATACTTAGATTATTTAAAAATACCATAAATAAAAGAAAATATAGAATCTAACTTCAAAATATTTCCAAAAAATAATCCCAAAATATCCATAAGATTAGACAACTCAAAATAATCCCATATGAAGGAATCATATTTATCTTCCAAAAGATACTTATCAATTTCCATAGAGGACTAAAATGATTTGATCCTTTCATGTTTTGGTTGGAAGTTATCAAAAATAGTAACAAAATAATCTGGAAATAAGTTTTCAAGGAAATATACTTGTTCATAATGAGAATAACCATGTTTTTTAGAAGGAATCAACACTGAACTTTCTCCATATTTATGAACTTTTAAACATTCAACTAAAAAGTGGAAACTTTCTTAAATAGGTTCATACATCTTAGAAAAAATTGTGACTCAAACTCTAAAATGGGTTCCAAAGAAAGAATATTTTCATCAATGGATGGATAGGGGGAAGGAGCAGTATCCAGAGAGAAATTTTCAATGGGAAGGGGAGTCCTTATTTTTATAACCTCTTGTGGGAAGAAACCATACATAACTCTGACCTCAATTTTGAAACATTTATTCTAAAAAAATCAATCCAGTCATATCTAACCTCATGTTGGGGCTTTCCAAAGACTAAAATTTATTCCACATCATCCAAATCTTGGAGGGTAAGTTTTCCTTTGAACACATCAATGATGGAACCTTCAGTAGGAAAGAAAATTATCTATAAAATGATTGGTGAATTTTCATCACATTCAATATCTAGAATTAGAAAATATATTTGCAAAGTGATATTTCCTACACTAACTAATAAGTCAACCACCATTCCATAGGGGTGAGTGAGTGACATATTAATGAGTTGAAGAGAAACATAAATTGGTTTAAAATCCCAAAGGCACGGATTTTTGAACAAGGATTAAGGAATAAAATTTATAGTCACCCCTAAATCACATAAAAAATTTAAATTCCAACTTCCTATTATTTTGAATTGAGTAAAAAAGATTTCAGGATCCTTCAACTTGGGGGGTAACTTCCTCAAAATAACCTCACCGCATTCCTCATTGAGATTTATAGTTTCAAACTTCTACCAATATTTTTTTCAGAAACATTTTTATTAATTTGATATATGATGGGATTTTATCCAAGGCTTCTAAAAAAGGAATTTTGATTCTGAAGCTTTGAATAATTTTCAAGAACCTTGGTTAGTCAGGTTTATCACTCTATTTCACTCATTCAAGAAATGGAATGGTAGGGGCATAATGTTTTAAAATAAGTTGATTTTTCACCTGCTCCCCAAAACCCAACATTCTATTTTATTTATTTAATCAATTAATACTTCATTTTACTTGGTTATTTGGATTTTTGAGGTTTGGGTTTCACATTTTTTTATTTTGGACCATGTTGTCCATATTTCCATATTTTTAGGCCCAGATTTAGTAAAATCCTAAATTTATTTTTCACTAGGCTACACCCTAACTTGTTCTTGAGTTTTTAAGACACTTCTTGTGGTGATATCCAAACACATTATCTCTGGGATTCAAAAATATTGTACTTAGAAACTTACCTTTATCCCTAAAATTTTTATTACTATCCAGTTGATCCATTTGAGTTTCAAAACTATTAATGATTGATTTTTAGGAATCATGTTTTGAAATCATATTCTTAAAAAGTTCCTCTGAATCATACTTTGAATTTGAAGGAACATCCATGTTTTGAAATTGATTCCAAGGATGATTCAAGTATATAGGGGTATCATCTGGTTTCTTGTTGACATTTTAGTCTTTCTAGAACATGTTTGGTTAACTTTTTCATCTATATTGATTTGAAAATGAGTCATTGTTTACATATTGCCTACCCCTGAAATCCAAAAATTGAGCACTCTCCTCTGTAAAGGCTGTTATATGAAAACTGGGGAAACTATTTTGTTAGTAATTTTACATCCCATAATGAGTGAATTTGTCCCTTATTGTGATCTCATTGTAAACTTTAGTAGCCTAAGGTTTGTTTTCGGCCTTATGAATCACACTCTACCCAGTATACTTCTATTGAGAGTTTTGAGAAATTTTTTCAAAAATTCCCTTAAGCGCTTGTGATGTCTTATAAGAAAATTCACCTCACCAAAATTGATCTAAAATATTATGATTGTGTGTTGTGAGACTATTATAAAAAATTTCCATCTAAATATGGCGAGATAATTGGTGATTGGTACATTTCCTAAGTAGTCCTATAAACCCATCTCATGTCTCATGAAAGTGATCTCCCTCATTTTGGACAAAACATGTGATCTTGTTTCTAACCTCTATAGTGGTGTACCTAGGATAAAATTTGGAGATTAAAAAATTGAACAGATGATCCCAAGTATCAAAAATCTCCTCATCCAAATTTTGGAATCAACTTCTATGATTTCCCTAGTAACAAAATGGAAACACCCTCAACCTAATCTCCACCTCACTCAACCCATTGAGAGGAATTTGTTTCATAGAATTGTATAAATATCTAAGTAATTATAGAGAGTCCTCATTGAGATGAGTAGTGAAGGATGAAAGTAAAGAGATATTTAATATTTAAGTTTATAGTTCTTAGTCCTAGGAGTGAACCTAATACAAGAAGGACATATAGACACTTAAGGAAACAAAAACTCTCTAATTTTAGGCATCTCATGGGCCTGAATTTGAGGCTGTAGTGGATTCTGATCCTGGTTTTCATTTTGAGATTCTTTAAAAAAAATTCTATTGTAAAGTTAATTGAAACATATTTTATCTTTGAAATAGTTTTAATATTGTATTGAATTTTTTTAGGTTTTCTATTTTCTGTATTTTTTTGTTTTTGATATCTAATTTTTTTTGTTTTATTTTTTTAAATTGGTCGCATGTGTCTTCCCCAGCAGAGGTTCCAAAATTTGACCACAAGGTCATTGGACCTACAGAAATTTAAAAATTTATAAAACCTGATTACAACTAGTTCTGTGTTAATAAAGGTGTTGAACTATAGAGAAGGAACTTTTGATTTTTAATTGACCAAAACAAAGCAAATACATCAAAAAGAACAAAAAAAAAATACAAAACAAGCAAGAAAAATAATGATGGATAGTGAAAAAGAGGGGAAAAAATAGGGCAGGTACAAACTATATATGAATTAGGGTTCTTAGTCTATTTTTAACTGATAGAAATGGTATTCTCCTATTCTACCCAAATGAATACAATGATTCAATGCTTGTGAAAAGGTGGATCCTCATTGAGTTTCTACTTTAGAAAACATCCACGGCTCGATGAATCTTTCTTAGTTTAAATATTTTGATCCTAAATTAAGAATTAGTCTATTAATTATGGAGAAGTGATACATTGAAATTTTCCAATTTTCAGTACTTTAGTCAATGATACATGGTGAACATAAATCACTACCCCCACCTGTCAATTCTTGGGAAGTAAAAAATGATGCTCATAATAAAACAGAAAAGAACATCAGACATAAAATTTCTATAGAACCATTATATTTACTGCACAGAATGGATAAATATAATAATCATATAATTATAACTTGATTCCATTAATTGAATTAACTATTCATGCTTGAGAAAATATAAATGAAAATAATATGAAGAAAGATATGGAGAAGCATCTCTGATATGATTTCTCCCTCATACTCCAACTCCGAATCTAATTCATGCTCCCTTCTCGATTGCCTGCACCGGTCTCTATTCTCCGATGAATGGTGAATGGATGGTTATTGATCAGATGATGTTTGATTGGGATATAGATGTATACCTTTTATGGATCATTTGTTTCTATTTTCCCCATTGGTGATGTGTGTCCAGATCTCTCTCGAATCCCCTTATGGACTCTTCTACTTCTCAAATGAATGCCCCTCTTACTCCTCACATGTGCTCATTGTCACACCCAGGATAATGTTCTCCATATCCTATGTGTGATCTATTTCAATTTTCATCCTCCTCCTCCCATCACTACAACCAACCTCTTCCAATAGTTTTAGTTTTTAACGGACATCAACAAAAACATCAAATAAAAAGATTAATAAGTAAAAATAAAAATTAAATAATTATATTTGTAATAACAATAATTATTATTAAGAATAAATAAATCTTATACATAAATATATACATTAAATATATAAAAGTTATGATTTTTATTATTATATAAATAATAAGTTATTAACAAAAATATATAAAAATTAATAATATTTATATTATATGTACATAAATATAGTATATATATATAAATAACAATATATCAATTTATAATTATTTATTATTCGATTATTATTATTAAATTAAATTATATATGTGTGTGTGTAATTATATAAAACATAAAAAGAGAAACAAGAGGGGGGAGGGGTATCAAATTTGGATGAGGAGGGGTGGGTCTTTGGGAAAAAGAGCATTAAGGGGTCATGGCAGAGCCTAGGTGTGCGGCGAAAAGGGGGAAGTGAGGGTTAGTGGTGCTCATCTCAACCTTCATCCACGGCTGCAAGGGAATCTCTGTAACACCCCGACCCCAGTTACCCAGAGTCGGTGCATTATTTTAATACATTGTCATGATTACAAGGAATCAAGTCCCAAAGGACCGATCGGTTTAGCAGTCTTGGAAAATAGATTACATACATGAATGTTACATTGCACTTTATAATATTCAAAACAACATAAATAATCCTTTATGAACGCCATTATTCCCTTAGCTTAACCATGCATATCAATCAAAATACACTTCTTGGAATCCTTGGAAAAATAAAACATAGAAAGGGTGAGCTCAGATGATCAGTAAGGATAACAATATAGCAGAAACTCTCATAAATAATCATAAACATTTAAGGAAATGTATAACTAAAACAAAAGACTTTTAAACTTGAACTTCAGCATAATATGGAAAAAATAAAATGAAATAATTCCACTTAATTATTCACATGGATATTCTACTAGTCGAATAATCACATGCAATATCAATAAAAACTTTCATAATGATGGAATGCATAATTCCAGACTATCAAAACCACATAGTCAAGGCCTCATGCCAAGACTACAAATAAGATTTTGTTAAGGCCTTGTGCCAAGACACTAGTTTGTCTCATGAGACCTATCAATGCATCTAGGAGCTATATTAGGCTCCACCCGTCACTTACTAACTCCAATGCATTCCTCATATGAACAGGTTTAAACATAACATAAACATTCATATTAAAACTAGCATACAAAATGTCAATACTTTCTCCATAAACCATGAATGGTATAAAAATAACACATCTACAGTCAAACATATCACAAAACCTTCAATACAATAGGGAAGTTTTGTATCATAATAAATCAACTTCAAATAAGCCTAAAATCTATCAAATGAAGTTTACATATATGAAATCAAAACTATTCAAGAGAAATATCTTTTTTTAAATCATTTAAAAGTCACGCATTTATTAAGTAAGTAATTTAAAAGAGATTTTTGAATCAAATTGTCCCATACCACTTTGAAACTTTTGAAAAGAAATATCATTTCAAAACATTCATGTCCATATAAATAAATACTTAAAATCATTTTGAAAACATGGACATTAATTAAAAATATTTAGAAAGATAAATCTTTAAAACATTTAAAATTATGATCTTGATAACGAGTACCTTTCACAAATTCTTAAAATATTCATTTTGAAATCATTTAAAAGTAACATAATTATAAAATAAAACATTTAAATCCAAAATATTCTTATAATATTGTAATGGAAGCTTCGATGAGTTTATAACGGTAGAAAATAGTTTCACCCACCTTATATGTTAAAAAAACATTCTTACCTTAAATTTGTCAAAAAGGTCAAAAAGTACCTTGTTTGGAAAACGATGAAAAGATTCCTTTCAAAACACAAAAAATAATAAATTAATTTAACCCATTTTCTAGTAAATAGTAAAAAAAATTTGAAATATATTTTTATGAAACAAGGATGTGGATGATAAAGAGGTCCTAGTAGATAATTACGTATAAACAACCTCGGATAATGAAGAGATTGTGAAATAAAATCTTACCTTGTACTTTTCCTTGGTAGAGGGTAGTTTAACCTCATGTATAATAGTAAAATAATTGTTATAAAATTATAAAATAATCGTATACATAAATATGATATCATATATGATCTTTTAATATTGCTTTGTTAATAATATTTTAGTGTTATCGTCATTTCGGGTGTTCACTTACACGTTTTTTATATGTTTTGTTACATAAGTCGTGGTTTTTATGTACCTTACCAAGTAAGTAATGAATAATATATATTTTTATCTATGTATATTTATGAATTATATATTGTTTTAGATGCTTAAAATGAGAATAAATCCAATCTTAAGCATGGAATACACTAATATTTTTTAAAAGATTGTTTTACTGCCTTTTGATGGAAAACCATTTTTGAATCAAATTTTTTACAATTTTATAAGCTCTAGTTGTCAAAATAAAATTATTATTTATTATTGGTACATTGAAATTTACTTTGGATAATGTTTTGGTATTTTTCTGACAATGTTTGTTTTTTAATGAATAGTGAAAAATACTGCATTTTACATCAAAACTGATTTTTCATCTAACTAAATTATATGGTTAGATTATCTATTTAATTAGTTTTAAAGTGTAAATAGAATATATTTTTACCATTTAATCCAATGGTGGTCATTGGGATCAATTTCACTTTTAAATTGGGCATAAACAAGTGCCAAATGTTTCATAGATATTGTTTCAAAAAAACCCGCTATTTATTTTGACAATGGGAATTATTTTTAAATTAACTATTTCAATTTTTATGTTTGTAATTTGGTAAAATGGATTCCATATTTGGAATCAGAAGGTCCAAATTTTGTAATTAATACGCTTTTGTTTTTAGACATTATGAATAGTGACGACGGTAATTATCTTTAATTATCGTGATTAATTAGTAATCGGGTAGTTAAGGATAACAAAATAAAATAATAGTAATATAAAATGACTCCAACATGTGTCATAATGCTATTTTTTTTCATGGAATACCATGTTATGCCTTGTTCCAAACTTAGGGATCCCATGGAATCACTTTTGTGTGATAATGACTTTTTATCTTTTTATTTTTTAAAGAAAGTTAAATATAACAAAGTATGTAACACCTAAGTAAAACAATTTTTGTTTTGTATAAATAAATGATATTTTGGAATATAAATAGTCATTGGAAGGATAAAAATATTTCCTAAATCATAGTATTTTTTTATAATTTTTAGACATTAAATAAATTAAATTAATTATGACACCATGATGATGCAACGATTACCTCATTAATTAACGATTTAAATAAAATGAAAAGAAAATATAAAATCTAAGACATAAACTTGTCAAAAACCTATTGGGTGAGTATATTTCGAACCCTTATCACCTTATCCTTGAAATATATCAATTTGGGACCTTTTAAATCCGAAACACATTTTAATAT
This sequence comes from Viscum album, assembly GCA_963277665.1. Lineage (NCBI taxonomy): Eukaryota > Viridiplantae > Streptophyta > Magnoliopsida > Santalales > Viscaceae > Viscum > Viscum album. The sequence goes on along the minus strand of OY728150.1, from coordinate 617,161,668 downwards.
AAAGTAACATTTTATAACTTTCCAGGAGTGCCCCTCCTCTCCTCTTTTAAAAGGCCCCCACCTCTACCTCCTTACCCACACCTCTCAAGCCATTGGCTCGGCCAAAAACTGCTCATTTAATCTCTAAACATCCCCCTCTTCATCCTAGAATCCTTACCATAGGAATAAATCTCTTCAAAAAACCCTTTTGGTTCAAACCAAGAGGAGTTACCCGATTTAAAGGTAAAGACTTCTCTAATGTTCTTTTGTTTTATTTTGCTTCTCCAACCCCCTAAACTCTTTTTATTCATTTATTTTATAACAAAACCAGTATCTTCAATATACTAGGATGTTTTTATAAGAATTATTCGATCTACACGTACACACACCCACATCTAATGGTTAAAGAACATATTGTTTCCGTGAATACCGAATTTCTGCCTCGCGAAACGATGATTGTTCAATATTCTTATAACACCTTCAAAGGTGGTCATTAAGATGTCACTATATTTATATATGATATATAATATTTTTATGTTTTCCTTAATCTTCTGTATTTTTAATTTATGGAATACCTTTATGGTTTCCATTATGGGTAAACGCGATATCTTCATTTTAGGATGTGCGGACTACCGCCCCCTCAAAGTGATTTTATTCGTTAATGCCTTATGTGGGACGTATACAGGATGAAGATTAGGATATTATATTTGATATTATACTGGAATTATAATATACCTTTATATCATTATTATTCCATTCCATAAAATACGAAATAGAAATGAAAGTTGCATTCATGCGTACGTAAGGCTTACCGTCTCCATGAACGGTGCATTTCATTTCTTACCTCTAAATGTTATGTAATATTATAAATGCATGTATATACTGGATATATATGATATATATGATATATACATCATGAATATAATTCTAGATATAATGGATATTTTACCACATGAACAACTTGTAATTATAAAGAGTTTATTTTTGACTTAATTACCAATGATCGACAAAACAACCATTATTAACTTAAATAATTACATAGTGTTCACGACCTGGTAATAAGTAATATAAAAGTAATAATGAACTTGAAAAAGGTTCTTAAGCAAGTAGAAATTAACTCAATTTTATTATTCAGGAGGTTAAATAACGATCGAGTCAATTCATACATGGGGTAAGGGACTTCGTCTCAATCTCCTTTCATTGAGGAATATTTTGTTTTATACACAACTTTATTTTATACTATGTATAAACCCCTTTGACTTTTACATTTATTCAAAAGGAATCTTTTTTATACGAATCATTTTACTAAATGACAAAAGGGAATGTTTTTGTCATACGTATGTGGCGAAAACGACTTCTTCGCCGCCGTGACCATTTTTTGAGTTTCGGCTTCCTCTACAAGCCGTAACTTTTTTTAAAATGAAAAATAAATACCATGTTTTACTTTTCATTTATTTTGGTATTTAAATGGTTTTGATAATGTTTTTATTATATCAATGTGTTATTGATATCTTGTGATTGAAATGTGGAAATTTTATGTTTCCTTTATGCATGTTTTATGTGATATGATTATGTTATGGTTCTTGGGCATTGTTTATGAAGACGGGTGGTTCCATGATAAACTAAGGGCGGGTGACCCCGATATATCTCTCCAATGCATTGGGTAATGTGAAGGAGTTAAACGTTAAGGTTTCTCCGAAGAGATTTAGGGAATATACTATGATGGGTATTCCAAACCTAACCATGAGGGTTACTTCCTACGTAAGAATGTTATGAATGCCTCAAGTTACCTTTATGTCTTATGATTTCTATGATTTATTCATGATTTGATGAGGTATATTAAAATTATTATGTTTTATGAGTAAAGTATGATTTCATACATGATATAATGTTTTCATTTCGTACTTTTATGTCCCTTACTGATCTTTTTATGCTCATCCCAAGTTTTTGAAATGTTTTTCATAGTTCAAGGTAAAGGTACATGATGTGATGATAGTGTCAATTAAGTGTCAAGAAAGAATCCATGTTTTATTTTAAATATGTTTCCGTTGATGGGAAAAATGAGTACTATATTTTATGTAACCACTTTGTTTAAATGTGGAATGTAATGCATGATTTGTGATATAATTCTCTAAAACTCTAAACCTGAAAAGATCCTCAACGTGTATTCTTGAAATAACTCAAGATTAAGTAATGTTTAAGGTGGGGGCCTTATAGTTTGGTATCAGAAGTCAGTTTAGATAACTTTAGGAGTTAGAATTATAATAAATGATTATCCAAAAATATATTTTTTTTATGGTCAAATTGAAATGATATAGCATTTGAAGATTACCATGTTTCTTCATCTAAGACATGTTTGTTCAGAATGGTTTTCCGCAGGGGAAACAGGGAAGTAGTGCTAGGAAGGCATACAGAAGGAAATGACATTCCGAATCAGCATCCTAAGATGGTCAGAATTGGAACTGAACGGTTTGTTGCAGTAATGGAATAGTTGACTCAAGAGATAAATGGTGTTGGTATTCATGCACCAGATCAGCCAGATCAACCGTAGAGGAACATGTCAGTGGTGGAACATTTAATGAGGCAACATCCCCCATCAATCAGAGGATCATCTGACCCTGTTCTAGCTGAAGGGTGGATTAAATCACTGTAGAAGATTTTCGATTTCATGGGGTGTTCAGACAATCAAAAGGTTAGTCTTGTTATTTACCGTTTGGAGGGTGAAGCAGATCAGTGGTGGTGGATGGTTAAAAATATCAGGGACGCTGATGAGATTGATTCTCTCGACTGGGATGAATTCAAAGGTATGTTTCTTGAGAAGTATTTTCCTAAGGCTATTCGACTTGGGATGGAAAAACAATTCTTGGAATTGAGGCAAGAGGACAACTCAGTGGCTGCTTATGAAGAAAGATTCACTCGATTGGCAAGGTATGCTCCAAACTTTATCTGAGACCTTAATTGTAAAATCAATCATTTTTACTCAAGATTAAAGCCAAAATATCGAAGGTCTTTAGCTTCTCACGAGTTCATGAGTTATGAAATGCTTGTTCGATGTGCTGAGAAGGTGGAAATGGAGTTTTTTGATGATCAAGTGTTCTATAACAACCAACAGAAGAAGTGACTGAGGTGGTAGGAGAAAGGGAAGAATTCTTCAAAAAGTTATGATGGTAAGAAAACTAAGTTTCCAGTTTGTGATAAATTTGTTAAAAAGAATGTTGGGGAATTCCTTCTGAATTCTGGAAAGTGCTACCGATTTGGTAAGATGGGACATAAGGCTCCTGATTGCACTTAAAAATATCAAAGTGATGGTAGGACCAAATTTGATTTACAGTTAGTGAAATGTTTTAAGTGCAATGAGATGGGTCACTATGCAAACGAGTGTCCAACAAAGAGCTCGAGTGATGGGAAGCAGTTAAACTACAAGAAGAAAGGGGTGGTGAAATCCTTTGCAACTACTTCAACAGATGTCGGGCCATCAAATGAAGTGGTATGAGGTACTTTGTTTTTTCAGATTATGCCAGTGTGTTGTTTGATTCGGGGTCTACACATTCCTTCATCTATGAAAATTTTTCTAGTAAATTGGGAATTCCATCTCAAGAAATGACTCCTGAACTTGTGGTAAAAACACTTGGGGGAAATGTTGAGGCAAAAAGAATTTATAAGAATCTTCCTATCCTTATCCGTGGAAAGAACCTACTTGCAAACCTTATTGTTTTACCTCTAGTAGAGTTTGATGTTATCTTGGGTATGGATTGGCTCTCTGTTTACCATGCTAAGATTGATTGTAGAGCTAAAGAAGTTTCTTTTCAGAAAGTCTTTCATTTTTTGTACCAGAATGAACCCTTACTGTTGATAACATATCAAGTGGCCGAGAAACTTGTAAAAGATGGAAATGAATGCTACCTTGCACATATTGTTGAAAACAAAGGAACTGTTCAGATTAATGATGTGCTAGTGGTAAATGAGTATCCTGATGTTTTTCCTGATGAGTTTCTTGTAATAATACCAGGTCGGGAAGTTGAATTTACTGTTGACTTAGTTCCTGATGCTAATCCAATTTCAAAACCCCCTTATCTAATGGCTCAAATTGAACTTAGTTGAAGGAGCAATTGCAAGATTTATTAGAGAAAGGTTTCATTCGACCTATCACATCACCATGGGGTGATCCTGTTTTATTTTTTAAAAATAAAGATGGTTCAATGAGACTTTACATTGATTATAGAGCCTTGAATAACATCACTGTTAAGAACAAATATCATTTTCCTCATATCAATGATTTGTTTGATCGGCTCCAGGGAGCTCAGTATTTTTCAAATATTGACCTGAGATTAGGGTACCATCAGTTGAAGGTAAAGGAATCAGATATTCTGAAGACCGCGTTTCATACAAGATATGTCCATTATGAATTTTTAGTAATGCTTTTTGGGATAACCAACGCACCTGCTATATTCATGGACCTTCTGAATAGAATTTTCCATGAGTTCTTGGATAAGTTTGTGGTTGTTTTCATTGATGATATTTTGGTGTTTTCTAAAAGTAAATAGAAGCATGAAATTCATTTAAGAGTTATTTTGGAAACTTTAAAAGAAAAGAAATTTTTTGGGAAATTCAGCAAGTGTGAGTTTTGGTTACAACAAATTTCTTTCCTTGGTCACATTATTTCTAAAGATGGGATAACTATTGATCCTGAAAAAACAAGGGTTGTGGAAGAATGGCCAAGACCCACAAATGTAACTGAGATTCGTAGCTTCCTTGGTTTGACAGGCTATTACCGAAGGTTTGTTAGAAATTTTTCCCGGTTATCTAGTTCAATGACAAAGCTAACTCGGAAGGGTGTTAAGTTTATCTGGACAAAATAATGTGAAGATTTTTTTTAGGAACTGAAAAGAATATTATTGAATGCTCCAGTTTTGGCACTAACTTCCAGGAATGGAGAGTTTGTTATCTACAGTGATGCTTCATTGAAAGGACTTGGTTTCGTCCTAAAGCAGAATGATCAGGTAATTGCTTATGCTTCACGTCAGTTGAAAACTCATGAGATAAATTACCCTACACATGATTTGGAATTAGTTGCTGTTGTTTTTGCTTTGAAAATTTGGAGGCATCATTTGTATGGAGTAAAGTGTGAAATATATACCGATCAAAAAAGTTTAAAGTATATATTCACTCAGAAAGAATTGAACATGAGACAGAGGAGATGGCTAGAATTAATCAAGGATTATGATTGTACAATTCATTACCATCCGGGAAAATCAAATAAAGTGGCTGATGCTTTGAGTCGAAAAAGTAATGCTTCATTAACAATGTTGCATTTGGAACGTGATCCTTTGGTTAATGATTTGATGAACTTTGGAATAGAAGTTGTTGGTGAAGGATTTCCTTCTTTTTTTTCCAGTATCAGTGAAATCTTCTCTATCAGACAGAATTAAGCAAGCACAGAAGCCAGACAGTGAGTTGCAGAAAAAGGTAGAGCTGGTTCAGAAAGGTAAGTTGCATGGATTCAGCATTGATAATGATTGTGTTTTGAGATTTGGGAGGAGATTGTGTGTGCCGTGTGATTTAAAGATGAAGATATAGTTGTTATGTGAAGCTCATAGTTCTCCATTTTCAGTTCATCCAGGAAATACTAAGATGTATAGAGATCTTCAAGAGTATTACTTGTGGGATGGAATGAAAAGGGATATTGATGATTTTACTGTGAAGTGTTTAACTTATCAACAGGTTAAAGAAGAGCGGCAGTTACCGAAAAGGATGATTCAACATTTACCAGTACCAGAGTGGAAATGGGAGAATATATCCATGGACTTCGTTGTGGGATTACCAAAGACACATCGAGGTAATAATGCAATCTGGGTTATTATTGATCGCTTGACTAAATCTGCTCATTTTCTTGCTATATGAGATAATTTTCCCTATATCAACTTTCCCGTTTGTATCTTAAAGAGATATTCTGGTTACATGGAGTTCCCCTATCCATTGTATCTGATCGTGATCCTAGGTTCACTTCTAACTTTTGGAAAGGCCTTCAGAAGTCGTTGGGTACTGAATTAAATTTTAGTACAGCTTTTCATCCTCAATCAGATCGGCAGTCAGAACGAATAATTCAGACTTTGGAGGATATGCTACGTGCTTGTTCGATGGATTATCAGGTATGTTGGGACCAACATCTTTCTTTGGTTGAGTTTTCTTATAATAATAGTTTTCATTCCAGTATACAGATGGCTCCATTTGAGGCATTATATGGGAAGCGGTGTCAAACTCCAGCTTTCTGGGATGAAGTGGGTGAAAGGAAGTTGATGGGACTGGAATTGGTAGAAGAATTGGCAGGAAAAGTTCATCTGATACAGAGACACATGAGAACAGCTCAGAGCAGGCAGGAGAGTTATGCGCACAACAGGAGGAAAGATCTCTCTTTTGAGGTTAGCGATCATGTTTTTCTCAAACTATCACTATGGAAAAGTGTGATACGATTTGGTAAGAAAGGAAAGCTGAGTACAAGGTTCATTGGACCATATGAAATTATGGAGAGAGTTGGATCAGTTGCATACCGAGTGGCTTTACCTCCGATTTTATCTCAGGTACACAATGTTTTTCATGTTTCAATGTTACGGAAGTACATGCCAGATCCATCTCATGTTTTGAGTCTTGAGGTAGTTCAGCTGGAAGAGAATCTATCTTATGAGGAACAACCAGTCCAGATTCTTGACCACAGGGAGCAAGTGTTGAGAAATAAGGTGATTCATCAAGTAAAGGTTTTTTGTAAAAACCACATGATTGAAGAGGTAACATGGGAATCTGAAAATGCAATGAGGGATAAATACCCCCACTTATTCGATAAGTACATAAATTGTGGGGATGCAATTTTCTAAAGGGGGGAAGGATGTAACATCCCAAGTAAGTAATGAATAATATATTTTCTTATATATTTCTATTTATGAATTAGATATTGTTTTATATTCTTAAAATGAGAATAAATCCAATCTTAATCATGGAATACTCAAATATTTTTTAAAAGATTGTTTTACTGCCTTTTGATGGCAAACCATTTTTAAATCAAAATTTTGACAATTTTATAAGCTCTATTTGTAAAAATAAACTTATTATTTATGATTGGGAAATTTAAATTTACTTTGGATAAATTTTTGGTATTTTTCTGACAATGTTCATTTTTTAATGAATAGTGAAAAATACTGCATTTTACATCAAAACTGCTTTTTCATCTAATTTAATTATATGGTTAGATTATCTATTTAATTGGTTTTAAAGTTTAAATAGAATATATTTTTACCATTTAATCTAATGGCAGTCATTGGGATCAATTTCACTTTGGAATTGGGTATAAACAAGTGCCAAACTTTTCATAGATATTGTTTCAAAAAAACCCGCTATATGTTTTGACGACGGGAATTATTTTTAAATTAACTATTGCAATTTTTATGTTTTGAATTTGGTAAAATTTATTCCATATTTATAATCAAAAGTTACAAATTATGTAATTAAGACTCTTGTTTTTGGACATTATGAATAGTAACGACGGTAATTATCTTTAATTATCGTGATTAATTAGTAATCGGGTATTTAAGGATAATAAAATAATATCATTGTAATATAAAATGACTCCAACATGTATCCTAATTATTATGATTGTGGCATGGACGACCATGGTATGCCTTGTACCAAACTTAGAGACCCCATGGAATCACTTTTGTGTGATAATGACTTTTTATCTTTTTATTTTTGAAGGAAAGTTAAATATAACAATGTATGTAACACCTAAGTAAAACAATTTTAGTTTTTTATACATAAATTATCTCTTAGACTATAAATATTCATTGAAAATATAAAAATATTTACTAAATCTTAGTATTTGTTTTATAATTTTTAAACATTAAATAAATTAAATTAATTATGACACCATGATGACGCAAAGATTACCTCATTAATTAATGATTTAAATAAAATGAAAAGATAAGGTAAAATAAAAGACATACACTTGTCAAAAACCTATTGGGTGAGTATATTTAGAACTATTATCACCTTATCCTAGAAATATATTAATTTGGGAGCTTTTAAATCTGAAACACATTTTAATATAAAGTAACATTTTATAACTTTCCAAGAGTGCCTCTCCTCTCCTCTTATAAAAGGCCCCCACCTCTACCTCCTTACCCACACCTCTCAATCCATTGGATCGCCCAAACTCTGATCATTTAATCTCCCCACATCCCTCTCTTTATCCTATAAGCCTTACCATAGGATTAAATCTCTTCAAGAAACCCTTTTGGTTCAAACTAAGAGGAGTTACCCGATTTAAAGGTAAAGACTTCTCTAATGTTATTTTGTTTTATTTTGCTTCTCCAACGCCCTAAACTCTTTTTATTCATTTATTTTGCAACAAAACTAGTATCTCCAACATACTAGGATGTTTTTATAAGATTTGTTCGAGCTACACTTACACACACCCACATCTAATGGTTAAATAACATACTGTTTCCGTGAATGGAGAATTTCTGCCTCACGAAACGATGATTGTTCAATATTCTTATAACACCTTCAAAGGTGGCCATTAAAATGTCACTATATTTATATATGATATATAATATTTTTATTTTTTTCATAATATTCTGTATTTTTCATTTATAGCATACCTTTATGGTTTCCATTATGGGTAAATGCGATATCTTTATTTTAGGAAGTGCGGACTACCACCCCCTCAAAGTGATTTGATTCGTTAATGCCATATGTGGGACGTATAAAGGATGAAGTTAGTGATATTTTATATGATATTATACTGGAATTATAATATACCTTTATATAATTATGATTCCATTTCATAAAATATGAAATAGAAATGAAAGTAGCGTTCATGCGTACGTACGGCTTACCGTCTCCATGAACGGTGCATTTCATTTCTTACCTATAAATGTTATTTAATATTATAAATGCATGTATATACTGGATATATATGATATATATGATATCTAAATCATGAATATAATTCTGGATATAATGGATATTTTACCACATGAGAAACTTGTAATTATAAAGAGTTTATTTTTGACTCAAGTACAAATGATCGACAAAACGACCATTATTAACTTAAATAATTACATAGTGTTCATGACATGGTAATAAGTAATATAAAAAGAATAATGAACATTAAAAAGGTTCTTAAGCAATTAGAAATTAACTAAAGTTTATTATTCAGGAGGTTAAAGAACGATCGAGTCAAGTTAGACACGAGGTAAGGGACTTCATCTCAATCTCCTTTCATTGAGGCATATTTTATTTTATACACAACTTTATTTTATATGGTGTATAAACCCCTTTGACTTTTATGTTTATTCAAAAGGAATCTTTTTTATACGAAGCGTTTTATTAAACGACAAAAGGGAATGTTTTTATCACACATATGTGGTGACAATGTCTTCTCCGCCGCCCTGACCATTATTTGTGTTTCGGCTTCCTCTACAAGCCATAACTTTTTTTTAAATGAAAAAGAAATACCATGTTTTACTTCTATTTTATTTTGGTATTGAAATGGTTTTGATAATTTTTTTATTATATCAATGTGTTATTGATATCTTGTGATTGAAATGTGGAAATGTTATGTTTCTTTTATGCATGTTTTATGTGATACGATTATGTTATGGTTCTTGGGCATTGTTTATGAAGATGGGTGGTTCCATGATAAACTAAAGGCGGGTGAGCCCGATATAGCTCTCCAATGAATTGGGTAACGTGAAGGAGTTAAACATTAAGGTTTCTCTGAAGAGATTTAGGTAATATACTGTGATGGGTATTCCAAACGTAACCATGAGGGTTACTCCCTACGTAAGAATGTTATGAATGCCTCAAGTTACCTTTATGTCTTATGATTTCTATGATTTATTCATGATTTGATGAGGTATGTTAAAATGCTTATGTTTTATGAGTAAAGTATGATTTCATACATGGACTAAAGTTTTCATTTCGTACTTTTATGTCCCTTACTAAGCTTTTTAGGCTCATCCCATGTTTTTGAAATGTTTTTCACAGGTCAAGGGAAAGGTACATGATGTGATGATAGTGTCAAGGAAGTGTCAATAAAGAATCCATGTTTTATTTTAAATATGTTTTTGTTGATGGGAAAAATGAGTACTATATTTTATGTAACCACTTTGTTTAAATGTGGAATGTAATGCATGATTTATGATCTAATTCTCTAAAACTCTAAACCTGAAAAGATCCTCAACGTGTTTTCTTGAAATAACTCAAGATTAAGTAATGTTTAAGGTTGGGGCCTTATATGTTATCCATAGGTTGTATCTTATTTATATACATAATGATATCAAGTCCTTAAACATTATTTTTAATCATCAAATGAAAATTATTCTTGAATTGATACGATGGGGAATGAATCTCATCGCGTTCATGGAGACGGTAGTCCGGGCGTACGCACGAACGCTACTTCCATTTCATTTTTCATTTTAAAATAAATAAAAACCAAATGATACATAGGTATATTATTGTTCCAGTATAATATAATATCTTATATATGTTACTTAAGTTCATTAAAACCATCCTTTATACGTTCCATGTATGGTATGAACGAGTCATATCACATTGAGGGGGTGGTAGTCCACACATCCTCAAATGAAATTATCGTATATATATATACAACATGAAACTAATAATGGTATGCTATAAAATGTAATTAAAGAAGCTTATATATAAAATAAATATCATTAATATCATATTTAATTATAGTTCCGTCATAATGGCCATCATGAGAGGCGATAGGAGATAATTGAACAATCATCGTTTCATGAGGCGTTTGGTTGTCATCCACAGAAACATTATGTTCTTCACCCATTAGATGGAGGTGTGTGTCAGTGTAGTTCTAATACTTCTCATAACAATATCTTAGTATATTTATGATACTATTTTTGTTACAAAAGAAAAAAATAATAAGATTTTAGGGGTTGTAGAAGTAAAATAAAAGAAAAGAAGCTAAGAGAAATTGTTACCTTTAATTTGGGTAACTCCCTTTGGTTTGAACCAAAAAGGACTCTTAAAGTGCCTTATACATAATTTAAGGATGCTAGGAGGAGTAGAGGGATGTAGGGAGTTTAATTGGGAAGATTTTGGACGAGCCAAAAGGCTTGAGAGGTGTGAGGAATTGGTTAGAAGTGGTGTCCTTTTATAAGGGGGAGGAGGGGCTCTTTAGGAAAAACTTAAAGTATTATTTTATAATAAATTCAAATTCGGTTTATAATGGCTCCAAACTGAATTATTTAAAGTCTAAGGTGGGTATGGGTCTAAAAACACTCAACCAATTGGTTTTAGACAAGTTTGGGTCACTATTTTACCCTTATCTTTTAGATTTAACTCTTAGTTAATTAGTTTGACATTTACCATGTCTCTTTGTATTTTTATATTATATTGTAAATAAACTTACTATAAACTGCCAAAAGAACCCCAAGAGTTTAATTAATGACATACCTATCCTAATATAAGTCCTTTTTCTGAACCTTAGATTTTTAGAAATATTATATCAATTAATAATATAATATTTGTTTTAAAAACTCCTTTATGTCAATTTTGACACTATTTAATAATTGATTTTTTTAAAGTCTTAATAACTTTATTAATTCGAAGAAAAATCGTTTAATCAATATTAACATTTCATATTAACCAATAAAATTCGTGTAATTCAATAAAGGTCTCAAATTATATTTATTTGGGTATTTATAATATCAATTATTTTAATATTTCACTAATAAGGTAATTATTGCATCATCATTATGTCATAAATAAATTAAATTATTTAATGTATAAAAATTATAAATAAAATACCATTATGTAGGAAATCATTTTAGCTGTCTAGTGAATATTTATAATCGAATTTATATTATTTATAACCCTATATTAAAAAGGTTTTAGTTATTAAACATTGATTTTAACTCTTTTAACTCTTCTTTGAATTAAATAATAATAAATGTCCTAATCTAATCCAAGTGGACCAAAGAGGTTCATATTTTATTCCTAAGGTTGGTTTTGGTCGAATTATACTTATACAATAGAATTAGGACATTTGTTAGGGTAATAATAATATCATTTTTACCCATAATTACCCTATTTACTTTTTACCGTGGTAAATAAAAGTAAGAAAGTTACTATTTAACAAAAATTATTTTTATCTTATTGAACCACATTTTACTCCTTGATATTAAATGTGTCTCTCTAATTTTCAAAATTCTACTCACAGAAGCGGTAAAATTAAGTTTTATGTGAATTTGTAAATTCTCCTAGGAGGTGGGTAAAAGACAGTGAAAAGTTCAATAAAATTTTTATATATCTAAAATTATTATAAACTGACTCCAATGAATTACATTGAACTTATATAAGAATTATGTATCTATTTTGACATAAAATAAATTTAAATAAAATAAATAATTACTTAAAAAAAATTTTGTTTTAAACTATAACTCAGTGTTTTTAACTATTCATCAAAAATTAAAAGTTTTCAGAAAAATACCAAAAAGTTACCCTAAGATAATTTTGATATTCCTAATTTAATAATGAATTCTATTTTACCAAATTCAAAACATAGAAGTTGCATTTATTAATATAAAATTCATTCCCGTTGTCAAAACCAAAAGGTGTATTTTTAAGAAATAATAACTACCAAAAGTTTGACACTTGTTTATGTCCAATTTCAAAGTGAAATTACTTAAAATGACCATAATTGGATTAAATGGTAAAAATATAATCTATTTATACTTCCAAACCATTAAAATGTATAATTTAACAATTTAAATTATTTTTTTTAATTTGTTTTCAGTTAAAATATAGTATTTTTCACTATTCACCCAAATATGAAAGTTATCAGAAAAACAAAAAAAACGTTATCGAAAATAAATTCTTAAGTCCCGATTTTAAAGAAGAAGTTTATTTTGTCAAATTGAATATATAAAAGTATCAAATATTGGATTTAAAAAGGATTCCCCATTAAAAGGTTGTAAAATTGCATTTTTTGAACAATACTTCTTTTATTTGAAAAATAATGTATTTGTTCTTACATTATGTCTATGAAACTCATAATATGGACTCTAAAATTATAAGGATTATATAAAGTTCAAAATTCAGTTAATACTATTCATAACTTCTTTTGAACGGCTTGTTTGGTAAGTCATGGTGCGCTAGAACTCGATGTTGCGTATAGTGCAAGTTATTGAATTACATTGAAGAAATAACGTACTATGAAATCTTGGGGTGTTACAATCTTGAATTAGTGGCATAAGTGACTTCGAGAGGCTTCCGGTGATAGGGATTAATAGATCTAGGTGGAGTTGACACTTAATAACTTTCATCCTTATTCAATGGTGGCTTGAGGTAGCAGATATTCTCCAACATGGTGAGCTTAGTAAGCGATATGGTGGTTTTTAGTCCTGTGGCTTCATCTGTGGCATTGGTAGATGTAATGTCTTATATAGTGAGGTTTGTTATTATTTAGATTTTTCATATCTAGAATGTATTTTTTGTTCTAATTTGGATTGATTTATTTCAATTTTTCAATGATTTTTTATGTTCTCGGATTATTCTGATTCGTTGTTGATTTGGTTGCTTCAAGTGGCTCAAGATCCATTACCAGTGAAGAGTTGAGGTGGGGCATGGGTGATGGTGGGTGGAGAAATGGTGAATCAAGGGATTTGCTATTTAAGGGGTGCCAATAGTGGCTATAGAGTCACTTTTGGGAGAGTGCAGCGGTGGGTCGAGGTGAATGGTGGGTGAGTTCGCAATAGAGGGTGGAGGAAGAGATGGCAGCAGTGGCTAACAACAAAGATGACTCCTGAGTCATCGTTGCTACCGGCTGGTAGTGACTGCGAGACCTGTTGTTGGGTGGCTTTCCACTAAAAGCTAGTGGTGGGTCTCGCTGTCACCATTGGTTATTTCCAACGGTGGATTAGGAGAGTGGTTGGCGGTGGGTGAATGAGTAACCTATTGGAAGCCAACGGTGGGTGGAAGTTGGTGGTGGGTTAAGCAAAGGTAGTACCTAAAAAATAATCAATAAACAAATTTAAGTGAAAAATAAATGTAATAATTTAATAAATCTAAAAGAATTAATTATCCAAAATTACAAAAGACATTAAAATTAAATCATTTAAATTCACAATTTAAATTATTAAATAAAAAATTATCTAGGTTAAAAATTATTCAATAAATTAATGCAATTTAAAATTTGTTAACATATAAATTAATTTAAAATAATAAAAAAATATTAAAATTCAGTCTTATTAAGTTAATTAATTAATTAATTAATCATTAGAAAAAATATAAAAACTCAAAGAATTATATAATAATTAAATATAAATAAGTATTAAAAGAAAAGAATTAAATTGTTAAACTTAATTTAATTATTTAAGGTTTCAAAATCAAAATCAAAATTATTTATATACAAATAAAAAATGATGAATTAATTAAATTGATGAATTAATATAAAAAATGAAAATAGAAGAGAATAAAAAAATGATCTAAATAATGAAAATAAATAAATCATTTAAATAAAAATATTTTTTAAAATTATATAAAGAATAAATTAAATAAAAGAATGATATTAAATAAATGAAATAATGATTTTGAGAACAAAAATTGAAATAACAAAAGAATTAAAAGAATGAAAAAAATGAAAAATTAAAGTTAAAACAAAAAAACATAAAAAATAGAGGAAACTGATACATTTATTTATTAATTTTAAATTGTTTATAAACAGCTAAAATAAACAATAAAACACATAAAATTAACAATAATTCATAATTTAAACAATTTAAAATAAAAAAAGACAACAAATGTAAATTATTAAAAAAATATTATTTTAATAATAAAAAGGAAATTAAAATACAACAAAGGATGTGGAAAAGTGAATGAAATAAATGACACATCAATAGTGTAACAACCCTAACTCCACTAACCTAGAGCTAGTGATTAATTTATTACATTAGAATAAATAAAAGGGTTCTAATCCCAAAGTACCAATCAGTTTATTATTCTTGGGGAGATAAATATATACATGATACACATTTTACATTTGGAATAAAATATAAAACATAACAAAGGAAAATGTTTTGAATCCTTGAAACTAATTAAAATAATTCTTCTTCATAACATGGGGAAATGAAACAAAATAAGGGTGCTCTTCAATACTCAATAAGGTTACGTATAACATAATCTATCATGCGTATATAATGCATAATAAATATTTTAAGGTAAATAACTAAAAATGTATGTCATTTAATCAATAACTTGAGTATGAAATGAATCCATGGATAATATCACTACAATAATCTCATGGATAATAATAATTGAATTCTCAAGGAAGGTAATGCAAAATATTGGAAGTCATGATCTCATATATCATGATATATTTACCTTCATGATCTTTTATTAAGATTTTATCACTACTAAAAATTTATGTATTTGCGATAGGACATTTGTGACAGACAAATTTCCCATCGTAAATAGTCTGTGAACAGCACCTATTTATGACGAAGGTGGAAATCTGTCACAAATAGTAACTATTTGTGATGGAGTTATAAATACATCGCAAAATAATTTGGTGGGTTTTCCCACCGCCTAACACAAAAAATCATTCATGAAGGGCATTTGAGACAGATTATTCAATATGTCACAGATTCCCTTTGAGTCGACATTATTTGTGAGAGGAATTGAATTCTGTCACAAATAATTTTCAATAAAAACATTATTTGCAAGGAAATTAATTTTTTCACTATTATAATATCACAAAACTTATTGGGGTTTAGTAGGCCACACTACTCCTTTCTTCTTCCTCCTATGTTCTTCCTCCTTCCCTCTTTCATGGAACCCTACGGTTACCCCACTTTGTTCATCCCTAGAAACCTCCATTTTTTCCTTTTTTTGGGTGATTTCACACCAAATCTCCAAGGTATGGACTCTACTTCTGTCTTTCATCATTTTTTTCATATTTTAAATAGATTAATAAATTAACAAAAACTAGGTTTAAAATTTTACCCTATTTTGATGATTTATTTGACATGCATGGTTAGTCTAAATTTATTATTTCATATTTTAGTATTTTGATTACGCACAAAGGGTTTTAATTTGATTTACAGTATTTTTTACAATGTTTGATCTTTAAACTGTATAGCTATTTTTGGGGTGTTTAGGGTTGTTGAAACATTACTATTTTATATTATCTGAAATATAATTATTATTAAAATATACTGGAAGTTTGTATTTATTTTACAATAATTATATTTGCACGTGCATAGTATTTGCGCGCGCATATTATTTGTGTGCGCAAATTTGAGTATTTGGATTATGTGCATAATGTTTGTTTGATCTTTTCATGTGCATAATATTTTTTATAATTATATTAGAGTGTGCATAATATTTGTTTAAAATAATATTTATTTATAATAATATATTTTTTTAATAATATTTTTTACACACGTGCATGTATGTATGTATGTCTAAATATTTGTGTGTCTAAATATAATTTATTGATTTTTAATAATGATAATAAAATTAATTTAAAGAAAATATTTTAATAAAACATTATTTTAAAGATTTTTTTTATTAAAAACGTTAAACTTTTGTATAATTGAAAAACAATGACAATTTAAAATATGTAATATTTAGTAAAAACTTATTTAATAATAATTAGAATACTTTTTTTAATAGTTTGTAAAAAAATATAACAAATATAAAGAATTATTATAAATGCGTAAAAATATTAATTATTAAAAATGTATTATTAAATTAAATAATTAGTAAAAAACAATAAATAATTTACAATATATAATAATTAATGAGCCTTTTTTATTAATAAATTATAAATATTAGGGATAATTATAAAATTATAATAATTTGTAAAAAAAATATAAAAAAATATAATAATGTTTAGAAATTCATTATAATTTGTAGAAAATGTTGTATTAATTAAAATAATTAGTATTAAAATTTCATATAAATGTTGTAAAAATACCTGACTCATACAACTATTATAATACATCTAAGGTAAAAATTATTAATTCAAAAATTAGTAATTCTAAATAATTATGAATTCAAATTAATTATTAATTACAAAATATGAACTCAATTTTATTTAAAAATTATTTATATAAATTATAAATTCAAGGTAATCAATATATATATATGTGTGTGTGTTTATATAGATTTGATATTTGTATATTTGTTTAAAAATGAGTTAGAATATATTTGATGTATTTATATTAATTAAGAAATTGTGATATATATATAGTAATTATTAAAATGGTAATAATAATTTAAATAAATTAATAATAATCATTACATAATTTATAATAATTTCGATAATTTATCAAATTTTAATAATAATCTTCATTAAATAATAAAATTGTATTAATAAAATTCCAATAATAATTTAAGAAATTATGATATATATATATATATATATAATCAATACATAATTTAAAATAATTTAAAAATGAATAATAATAATTACATATTAATAATTATATGATTTATTATAATTATTAATTATTATTAATAATCATTACATAATTTATAATAATAATCATTACATAATTAATAATATTCATTACGTAGTTTATAATTAATTGTGATTTATATATATAGTAATTATTAATTATTAAATAATCATTTCATATAAATGTTTAATAAATTAAAATAATCTGTATGAATAATTGGTATTAATATTATAATATATATTTATATATAAAAATAAATAATTATATAAATAATATTAATAAAAGATTAAAAATAATACCTTTGTGTGGGATGTAACGAACCAATCGATGCTAACAAATGTTACTTCATGCCTAGGGTAAACCCCACATCTTGGACCCAACGATGATCTATGATTTATCATATGATACATATTTTGAAAGATATATTGGATTTTGATAATAATTTATAATATAAATATTAAATGAATTACCCTCGTCTGTAATGTAACTACCTGACACTCACAAATCTAATGTCGTGTCTATGATAAACCCCACATTCCAGACCTAGCGGTGATCTCCAATTTATCATATGAGACACTATTCTATAAATATTCTATTATTTTCAAAAAATAACATTGTCTTATATAATATATATAATATTTTTATTTTTTTCTACCCCAAGCATATACGCCCCGTAAACTAGTGCTAACCAAATGCCTCACTCTGGTCATATTTCATAGAATATTTCAAGATGGTGAAATATAATAATAATTTGAAAATATTCAAAATGATCAGTAATAATTATTCTTGTTCTTGTTGTTTTTAAGATAATTATGGACTTAGGAAGTAGATAGCAGTATCTATTACGTTATCGTGATTGGATAAATAATCACAAAAATCAAAACTAGTCTGGTTTAAATTTTATCTACATTGAAGGTTTTGAATCTTTTATATCATTTACATCATCAAATTCAGATTTTGTTTCTAAAGGAACAATTAAATGTATGTGTCAGAAAAGTGGTCTTATGACATTCGAAACATTTGACAATGTTGGACTTAATCTATTGTGTTACGGTTTTAAAAAATATATATTTTGGTATCAATAAGGTTAAAAGAGTTTAGTGGAAAATAAAAAAAATTTGGTTTCAACTCCATCATTTCAGAATTTAATACATGAGGTAGCTGGTCTATCTATTCCAGAAACAACAACTAATAATGACATTCCAAATCCTAAATCTGAACCTTCTCAGTTTTACAATTTATTGCAATCTGCTGAGGAGGCCTTATATCGGTGAAGCCAGATGAGAAAACATGAAGATTTTGCATTATTTATGGATATTAAATCAGATTTTAGAATGTCTGATAGTTATTTCGATCAGATTTTGTCTTTGGTTAAGTTTTTATTTCCTAGTAGAAATACATTACCTACAAGTTTCTATGAAAGTAAAAGGTTAGTTCATAATTTGGGTATAAGTTATCATAATATCCATGAATGTTTAAATGATTGAATTTTATATTATGGTGAATATGAATCTTTGGTTAATTGTACAACATGTGGACAATTGAGGTATAAAGAGGCACAATAATAAAAGTCCAGAGTTCCCATGAAATAGTTGAGGTATTTTCCAATTACACCTATTTTATAGTGTTTATTTATGTCTCGCAGCATAGATGGATTTATGACATCTCATAAATTAAATATTTTCATCAAAAAAGCTTAAATCATCTATTTGAAGGTAACTCATGGAAACATTTTGATCAGACAGATCCTTATTTTGTTGTAAAACCTCATAACATATGGTTGGGCCTTTCTACTACTTGTTTTTTTTTCATTTGGTACTTACGACAGTCAATATTCTTATTGGCCTATTTTCATTACTCCTTACAACTTTCCTCCATGGATGTTGATGAAGCAACCATATATATTTAATGTTTTTAATTCCAGGACATCCAAAGAAGAATATTGATGTTTATTTGAAACTACTAATTGATGAGTTAATTTCATTATGGAACAATGGTGTGACTACCTTTGATATAACTACATATCAGAATATTATATTAAAGGTTGCATTAATATGGATGATCAGTGACTTTTTGGTGTATGGTATGTTATATGTATGGAACACACATGGTCTAAAATCTTGTCCATACTACATGGATAAGAACAAATCTTTTATGACTTTAATGGTAGAATGGACTGTTATTTTTATTATCATTGTAGATTTCTTCCTGCGGATCACCCTTTCCAAAGAAACAGAATTAATTTTACAAAAGGTTGAATTGAAATAGACATACCTCCAGTAGTGATCTCTGGTAATCAAGTAAAATTTATTGTCTCTACATTAACTCATGTTATTTTTGGACCAACCATAAATGAGAAAACGATAAATGGTTTTGGGAGAGATCATAATTGGATAAAGAAGAGTATTTTTTGGGACCTTACATATAGGTCTGATTTTTTGGTTCATCACATGTTAGATGTAATTCATATTGAGAAGAATTTTTTTGATAAAATGTTTTATACCATGTTGGAAACACCTGGTAAAACCAAAGATAATGTTAAGGCATGGTTAGATCTTGCGCAGATTTGCAGATGTCCTGAACTAGAATTATTTGAGGATGAAATATCACACAAATTAATGAATCCAAAATTAGCCCACTCACTTAGTAAAGAAAATTTTTTATTATTCTATCAATGGATTAGTTATTTTTGGTTACTAGATGGTTATGCTTCTAATTTGTCTCATGGAATAAGAAATGGGAATATTACTGGGTTAAAATTCATGATTATCATTTTATAATTGAAAGATTATTGCATGTTGGTCTTATAGGGATATTGAATTATTCAATCTGGGAGGTGTTGACCGAAATATCATTTTTTTTTCTAAGATATTTTTGTGGAAACATTTCATTATAATTCATTTAATTCCATGGAAAAAGAAGTTGTTTCAATTTTATGTAAATTAGAAAAAATATTCCTACCAAGCTTCTTTGATTCCAATGAACATTTAATATTGCATTTCCATATGAAGCCAAATGTAGAGGTCCAGTACAATCCAGTTAGATGTCTCCATTTGAGAGATGTATGCAAAAATCAAACAAGAAAGTATGTAACAAATCATCAGTTGAAGGGTCGATTACAGAAGCATACTTGCAGGATGAAATTTCAATTTTCTGCTCTTATTATTTTCAGTCGGAATATCCTTCAAAACATAATCGGATGGGTTGTAATGAGACAAATATTGATGATGTCATAGACCATCAGTTATTAGTTTTTAATCATCTTGATCTTGGTTTCAGTGGTTATCATAAGCGATGGCTTACAGATAAAGAAATGCACAGAGATCATACTTATGTTCCACTAAATTATGTAGAAATGACACGATTTGTGCAGTAAGTACTATTTTTTTATTATTTTGTTAAATATTTATAAAATATATCTTTATTTACAATAACTTTTATATAGATTATATGATGGCCATATCAAAAATCAATTTCTACAAATTACATCTTCTTCTCTTGAGGAATGTCGGCAACGAAATATTTCATATTGGTTTCAAAGACTAGTAAATAAAGTTTTTTTAGATGGAATAATAAATCAATATTTATATGATATCTATTAATAATGATTTTTATTTTTTATAGGTAACACAACATGAAAATAAAATTTACAGTTGATTATGTGTGCGCAAAAACCCTCCATCAAAATTGGTAAAATCTTATAATGGCTATGTGGTTGATGGATTTCGATTTCATATGCATATTTATGGCGACTTAAAGAAATAAATGAATAGTGTCGTTCACTTGAAAGGATAGCATCCTAAGGAAAGTGAAGTTGACTTTTATGGTATACTAGATGAAATAATTGAGTTATTTTATCTAGGACCAAATTATGTTGCAATGTTTAAATTTCATTGGTTTGATACTGATTGGGTGTTGCAATTTCATCCATGACATGGAGCCATTGGAATTAAATATAATAATATTCTTGCATAAAATGAACCATTTAGGTTCGCACATCAAGTGCATAAAGTTTACTAAGAAAATTACCATGATGTTTCGAGAGATTTGAAGGACTGGTGGAGTGTAATAAAAATGAAATCACAGACAATCAATTTATTGAAAATGAAAATGGTTATGTGGAAGTGAAACATGTTAAAACATTTCAAGAAATATCCCAAAATATATCTCTTACCCAACATGATATAAATATCAATAATGAAGCCCCTCGGTTAAGGGCTGATGATATAGATAATATTGATGAAGTAATAAGGGATGATGACACTGAAAGTCATATGGATGTTGACAATGATGAAGATGAGGATGAAGACATTGATTTCGATAAAAATGGTGAAAAAGATGACAATTGATGTATTATATTCAGGTAGTTAGTTATAGGTAATTATCATATTCTGATATTTCTTAGTTCTTAAAATTTTATATTTTTATTAATAGTCTATTATAGGTAACATTATTTTATTTTGACATTTATTAGTTTTTTATATTTCATATCTATTTTAACATTAGTTACAGGTAATTATCATATTCTGATATTTATTAGTTTCATGAATTTCATATTTTTATTAACAATATGTTATAGGTAACATTATTTTATTTTGACATTCATTAGTTTTTTATATTTCATATTTGTTTTAACATTAGTAATAGGTAATTATAATATTATGATATTTATTAGTTTTTAAAATTTTATATTTGTATTAAAAATCTATTATAGGTAACATTATTTTATTCTGCATTCATTAGTTTTTTATATTTAATATCTTTTTTAACAATCTTTTAGTGGTGAGGAATATTTGTTTTAGATGGCTAGAGATGATCCTCGTGATGATTTATTACATTCTCTCACTGATGTCGGACTTCCTGATGATGAGCCCAATTCATCTCCTCCTCTTCAGGCTAGTGCGCATACTAGGAGGGGGAATATTCTTGTTTGATTATAGATTTCAGATCCTATTCTAGATAGATGACCATATATTGATTTTTATCATCATTTATAGAGGTATATTTAATTTTTAAATAAGAAATTTATTTTATATTAACTGAGGGTAGTAATTTTGAATATAATTTTAATATTATATATTTGTTTCAATTTGTATAGTTTTTCATGTTTAGTCATTGGCTAGGCTCGTGAAATTCTGAGAAATTTTTTTTCTGAGCCATGGGTGTCATGGGACATGGTACCTATCGTCGTGTGTGACTAGATGTTTGACTACTGGATTGTACGTTATTAAATAATATATACTTTTTAAAAATTTATTTAATTATTAACATTTTTTTTTTAATTGACTTGTAGAATTTATTTTCTATGATTTTTGATAGTCAAGTAGGTCCTATCTGAAAGTAATGAGATACTTGTATGCGCAAGCGCTTTCATCAGTTTTTATACAACGTCATAAATAAAGCTATGGATAAAGCTTGTGATACCATCTTCGATCAATCTTGCATCTCCCATCATCCCGACTATATATCAGCTCAAGTATGGGATAATTTGTGCTCATTTTGGATAGGAGAGGATTTTAGTAGGAGATAAACAACTAGACATCAGAGCCGGGGGGATGAAATAAGTCACCCATAAGGCCAGGATTCGTACATTTGGAATACATCGATGACATATAGAAGGTGATATTATTTATTAATGTATATTTATTTTAACTATAACATGTTTGTTATATTATACAGGCCACTAAAAACCCATTTATTACAAAGTTTGAAGTTTATAAGAAGGTGTATTATGATCCCTGTGTAGGAGAAGTTGTGTGCGAACGACAACATCGTATTGTGGTTAGTGATTTTGTTGAAAAATTTCATCAATATTAATTTTATTTTTATTATAATTTATCATTATATTTAAAGGAAACATATGAGGCTGTAAATTCTCATTCATGGGAGAGTCAAGATGATTCTGAACAAGATTTCACTACTGATTTGGGTTTTGATGAGGGGGCTTGGATATAGGAAACATCACAGGGTGTTGAGAAAGGTCGAGCGATTGGTATTGCTTCTTGACTGACAACTATGAGTTATTATTGTACTCCTATGATGGAATCAGTGAGCATGAAGGGAGCTCTTGGAACATCATCATCAATGTCGTCTGCACATTATAAGGAGAGGTTGAGAGCTCAGGATGAGATGGTACAGTAGATCTAGAATTAGAGGGGGGATGATTTTGAGCAGCAGAGTCTTAGAGATGAGGAGATAATGGATTATATGCGGCGACTCGCATGTGGGGTGGGTATAGAGTTTCCTTCCCCTGGACCATCAAGTGATCCTCCTCCACCTGATGCTAGTTTATTATTTCTGAAGATTTTCATAATTGTTTTTTAATTTTGAAATGATAGACATATTATATTTGAAATGATGTATTACTTTTAATGTGTGTTTTAATTTTTTTAAATAATTTTTAATCACTATAAAAAAAAGACTTATACCAACAGAAATTTATTGATAGATAATATATCTGTTGGTAAAAATGAGCAATTCCAACAGATATTAAATTCTATTGGTAAGGATTTTAAGTACAAACACTTGTTTTTACCAATAGTTATATCTGTTGATATTGATCATTTAACACCAAAAAATATTTTACAAATAATTAAATCTATTGCTTTATCATATCAATGCCAACATTTTTTTACTAACAAAAGATTGTATTATTATTAATTTTTTACCATTATAAAAATATGTTTCCATAAATTACCCAATAACATAAAATATTTCACCAAAAAAAGAATATATATATATATATTATTTTCAATAAATGTTATAAATTATAAATATTTTAATAAAATCATATAATCATATGTTTTCATTGATACATTATAAATTATAAATATTTTAATAAAATCATACGTTTTTATGATAAATGATTAGTTCTTTGAAGATTGAATGTAGTAAAAACTAAAAAAACACTTATATATAATTTCATTATATGTATATAATATAATTTTTTATTCAAAGTATATATAAATTTTAAACATTTTTTATTGCATATAAATTATATATAAATTTATTATGTGATAAATAATTTTTTCGCTTTATTTCGTTGGGGAGAATACTCTGCCGCGCATTGTGCAAATCTACCACCGTCTAGGCATTTCTGCCATGTAGCTCCACCACCAACCCATCCGATGGGCACCGCCATCCACCGCAGCCTCCGCTGAGAGTCCCACCCGCCATCACTGAAACCAAGACCACTATCTGCCACAACCTTTTCCAAACCCAACCACTGCTTCTCCACTTACTGTCTATATCGCGCACCCTAACCACGAGGAACCTCAGACGTTCAACTCCCTCCTCCACTGGCCATGGAATCTGGCCTTCTATCATTCCGATTTCCCATGCATTATCCTCCTGTTATCATTCCATCTCTTCCACTCTCTTATTCTTATATTTTCATTGTCATTTTCCTTATCTTCCTTGCAATTCACATGACCCGTCTAAACCCTAATCCGATTTTGGATGTTTTATTTGTTGATTCTTTATGGTTAAGGTTCATGAGCCAAGATTGTGGTCTGTTTTATCCACCATTGTGTATGGAATTTTTGGGAAGTGGATAATGCTTGTCCATTTTGTGAATAATGATTAACCATTTTTGGGTTTGGTTAAATTTTATTTTTTGATTTGGTGTGTGTAATGCCTTAATGATGTGTTTTTTCTTGACTAATTAATGATTCTCATTCCATTTCATGACTTCATATAGGATGATTGGTCATTGAATACTCGATGGGTTCATGTACACGCTTGGATTTATATAATGGTTCCTGTAGAGTTATTTTAGTTGATTATTTTATGGTTTTTTGTGGATTTTGGATTAAAAGGTTAAAATATATATTGGTGTGTATTGTGTTCTGAGTTTTCAATGGCTGTTGATGGGTGGTGTTCTTGCCTGCAGAACACAGATGAGTTACTTGGCTTGACTATCATTGCCTTGCTTACAGTAAGTTTGTTTTGTAAACCTCCTCCTATTTCCATTATATTATCATCACTTTCTCAATCCAATGAAACTTAGCGCTATATGATGTCATATATTGATAAATTGATGGTAATGCTTGGTTTAAGATGAAACCCCCATTCCATGTGGTGTGTAAATTCATTATATTCATTTTATTGCATTAATCAACTATTGTGCCATTGAATTTTATATTGAGATTTTGTACTTATAATACTTTTTACAATTCATGGCTTGTGGTCAAAGATTTAATTTGATAAACTATAAACAAAAGTTGATATCTACAATGAATTTTACTTATATTTTGAACATCAAAAATTTATTTTTATGTGATTATAAATTAGTATTGTTTCATGTTCATGAATTATATTTTATTTTTCATTTAAAATAAATTATTTAATGCATTATTTGTATGTTTGTTTATTTGTTAATATGTGGTTAATATTTACTTTGTTACTGGTTAACCATTAGTTTTAGTTTCCACGTTAATTAAATTTATCACATGACTTTTTATTTATTGTTGAGAAATGTTATGATATAGATTTTTCATCATCATATTAACGGAGTACTCGTTGGTAGTTGTGTGATGAATTTGGAAGTAATGTTGGACTTATCATTAGGGTGTGTATAAACCAGGTACGTTTGATTCAATTCATTGTATTTATGGTATGTTTGAGTAGTGTGAATTTGATGAGTGTTATATTGTTGTAGCTACAAATAATCGCATCCAAATTATTTTGATCAAGTGAATAGATTAACTCTTCTAAACTATATCTTCTTTTTCACCATCCTCATTAGTTTCAATCCGCATGATTTTGTATAATATGTATGCATTTTTCCTTTTTAATGTACATTATCGTGTCAATTTTTTAATAGAATGATATCTTATGTATAATATATAGATTCAATATGAAATTTATATTCAATAGGAATACATTCTAGCAGTTGATGAAATTTATATTCAATATGAATTCAATTACAACCTATATAATGTATGTGGTTTCTTTCAGCCTGTTTTCTGGTTTTTCTTGCACCTATGTTTACCTCTGCTAGTGTTGCGAGGACCAGGGGAGATAATGGATTTATGTCATGTTTTTTGGGTGCTGATTTTCTAGCATTTTGATGACCCCCTTTCAACCTGGACCTTTTTGTTTTTGGATCAACACATGATGAATTCTGAGTTTTCATAGTCTAGATGATTTCATCTTGGAAATGAAAAGCTTAATGTTCCCTTGGGAGAGTACTATTTTATTTATTTTGGAACTTTGATTTGGATATGGACATTGGTCGGTCAAACGGTGCATGTTTACTCAATTGATGAATCTTGGACTCTTCTGAAGGGGTTAGGGTCTCTTTCTGACTCATAATATGGGGATCTTGCTACACAGAATTGCTACTTCTTTTCTACTATCATAAGGCTTTATCTCTAACTTGTGGGAGATCCAGCGCTTTGCCTTGCAGGGATGGGATGTGCAAGGAGAGTATGATATCATTAATGGGATTCTTCTCTGCTGGAATTCTTATTTGAATACACATCATGTCTCTCCTGAGTACTGCACACTACCCAGTTGATGTCTCTCATGGAGGATGCATTTTAATTCTTGGATAAGTTAACGTGTGCTTCTTTTTATGTTTTTTCTATTTTTTCATGTATCTCCCTCAATTCACAATGGTGTAATCTTGATACACCTTTGTGCATGTATTGTAACATTTATCTTATTTAACAAATTCCTTTGGGCATGACTTGGGTAACCAAGTTGTGTCTCAGATTGATTAAAAAATTGATATGACCCATGTTTGTGTAATGGTGATATTGTATTGCAGGGATCAATATGAATTGTGCATTCTTTCTTGAGCTAAAATCTTCCAGGTCAATGCTCAAGCCAGGTGTCAGCTTCTTCAAAAATTGAACACATCACCTGTACAATATTGTACCTCATGGTATATTACCCATGACACATGGCATGTCACATAACCATGGCTTGTAAAGTCCTATATATATTTTCACGTTACTCATGGCCATGTGTTGAATTATGTATAGTCCACGTGTTCAAGTAATCATGGCTTGAACACATGGCCTCTGCAATTCTGTTCAATTCTGTACAATTTTGCACATGGATGTACATCATGGCATGTGCAGGCCATGTTTTCAAGCTCATTGTACAATTCTTCACTCATCCATGTTTCATAATACTCATATTCTGATTTTACTAGAACTAATTTACACACAAATAATATACCATGATTTAATTACATTGAACATATTTCTGAATGAGGAATTCAATCCAAAGCTCTCTGATTTTAGTTTTTCCAAGACTGGTCCAATTACAGATAAGACCCATGTTTCTACAATTGTGATGGGGACCTATGAATGTTGTGCTCATGATTTAGAATGGGTTGGCCAGTTGACTATCAAATTAGATATTTACAAATTTGGTGTCCTGTTCTTGAAGATGATTTTTGTAAGTCAGGTTATTGATAATATTAGGCCCCTTGACTAGCAGAATCTAATACCATGGGTACCATGGGTATGTTGCGAGTTATTATTTCAAAACTAATTCTAAGTCTGCATTTTTAATAAATAAAATGGTGTCTTTGAATGTTTATTTTCTTGTTTTGCAGGTACTACCTTCATTGACATTAAAAAGGAAGTTAAACACAAATGTACGTTATTTTATATTTTCATTTTTTATACATTCATTCATTTTTATTTCAGTTTCAATTCAGGTATATATTTTTCACATATTTGTGGTTATTCTCTTTGGTTGTGTGGTTTGGATATTAGAGTTGAAGGATGTGGCATAGCATCGGTTCCTCATTTGTACTGAGATAAGTTTATTTGTTGAGATGTCAAGGGAGATGATGAATGAAAAATGTCCACTCTATGAATATCATGTTTTTTATATTTTCTATTATTTCTATTTTTTCCATTCATTTTGATATTTTTCATTAATTTTTTGTTATGTTATTTGGTTGTTTTTGGTGTAGATCTTGGAGGTGAAGGGTGTGACATAGCAGCGACTTTAGGTTCCTCACTGGTATTGGAGATGACTTTATTTATTGATTCTAATTGCCTACTTTGGGGGGAGGAAAGATCTTTGGAAGGGTATTGGGTGATTGAAGTCAATAGACACTCTTTTTTCATTTTAAGGGGGGGTGGTGGGGTTTTAGCGGCAGCAGTGACATATGTGGATCTTGGGTTTTTGTGTTTTTTATAACCTTTTTAGGCATCAATCAACTTGTGTATGTATTGATACATTTTGTATTAAATTTCATTATTAATATGATTAATATTTTTATAAGCTTGAATAAGTCTGAAAATTGTCTTCGGTATGATAATTAAAACATATAATAAATGTAATATAAATTTTTACAAATAAATATTAAAATAAACAAACAAATATTAATTATTGATATTGGTTATGAAATTTGATAATAATATTACCAACAGATAAATTTGTCACAGAAATTTGTTTCTAATCATTTTGACCAACATATATATTATCTATTGGTATTATTGTAATTGTAACAGAATTATTTTATCTGTCACAATAACATTTAGCGACAGAGTTTTTACCAACAGTTTAGTGACAGGATAATTTTTGTTGGTAAAACATTTTACCAACAAATAATTCACTTTTACCAACAGATATACCCCTGTTGAAAAAAGATATTTATTTTGTTGTGAATGTTTTTAAAATATTATTTATTTTATTTATTAACAAATAATTTAATTATTTATTTTTTACAGGTTTTCTGTGATGGGTTACTTATCTGTCCTAAAAAGGTTTTTGTGACGGTCCGTCGCAAAACGGTTATAAATAATATTTTTGGGTTTTTTTGTGATGGACTGTATATCCATTTCAAAAAAGTTTTTCTGTGAAAATCGCCACAAATAATTATATTTGTGACACCTTATTCCTCAACGGGCTATTTAATATGATCACCCATCATAAAAATTCATTTATGACGAGAACCCATCTCAATTATAATAAATTCTTGCTGTGTATAATACTCTGGGTAGATATACACAAGAAACCCATTTAATTTGGCCAACTGATTTGACTCATGAGAACCGTTGATGCATAGAGGGACTATCTATAACTGGTCCCCACCAGTCACTACATATCCAATGCATTCCTAAAACATTTAATGTTTAATTAAATTCATAAACAATTTTTTTATCAATAAATATCCTTATTAATTAAACAATATGGATTTATCTAGAATTTCCCCAATCAATCAAATAACATTCATAATAAAATACCATATATAAAAATGGTGTACATTTTGAGAAATGATCATATAAATGATACAAATAATATGGATATATAATAGAAAAATAATGTACAATGATCTCAGGAAAGTGAATGTTTCAAGAAAAATTCAATGAACAGAAAATTAATAAGTAATAAGATATGCCCATCGGTTCATTAGGAATATAGGGTTTGTAATAAAATCATAAAATTTTTAATAAAAAAGGGAATGGAAGATAAATAGTAAAATAAGATTTCATAAAATATTTTTTTTTATAAAACAATTGAAAATGAATAGAATGATCTAAATATTGTAAAATGGTTAAGCGGAGAGGAAGTTTGTTATCGCCATATAGGTTAAAAACGTTTCTTTGACTTTTTGAAAATAAATACAAAAACACATTAGAAAAACATTAAAAATATTCATTTAAAAAAATTTAAAAAAATTAAGGATAACTTAAAATTTCATTAATAAATAATTTTAGTAAATAAAAGTAATTTTGTAAAACAGTTTTAAAATGAATGGAAATGAAATAAAATATATCTTATTAAAAGATAAATAAATTTGATTTTCTTTTAAACATTTATTTGATTGATTCTAGTACCAAAGAGTGAAATATTTAAAAAAAATAATGAAAATATTTAAATATATATAATATAAAAAATATATAGAGTTTTATAAGGATAGGTTATAGGTTTCCTTCAAATAAAATAAGAGCAATCCCAAAAATTGTGACTATAAAAAAATTCTTACCTCTTTGGTAGCTTTTAAATTACAAACCCTTGAATGAATAGACTTGAATTAAAACATTAATCATTATGAATAAATTGGTATTCATGTTAGAAACATTAAAGGGGTAGTATATACACCACATAAAAGTGAATAGGTGTATAATAACAAATATGTATCAATAGAGTGTAAATTGAGTTGAAATCCCTTACCTCATGTTTTCATTTAGTTGAACATGATTTAATCTCATGTATAAAGTTTTTATCTAAGTTATTAATTTATAACAAAACCATATTCATGTTTAAAATATCATGTATGATCCTCCTATAACATCTTATTAACTATTTGTTAATAATATTTCATTGTTTTCATTGTTTTGGGTATTAACTACTTCATTTTATCATGCATGTTTTGTCATAGAAGTTCTAGTTCTTGTGTGCAGGCTATAGTTCTATCATCTATATAATTATCTTAATGTTAAAAATATAATATTTATTATTTAGATATATTTTTATAATTATTATTAAAATTTAATCCAATTTAATATGAGTCTGGATAGTCTTTACCTTTTTCATTGTTTTCTCAAAAAGTTCTGGGCTAGAAGTTTACTTCCACCAACTTCATCCCAATAATTTAGAGTACAATATCTCTTACCATATATTTCTTTATATGATTCCATTTTAATACTTTAATTGAAACTATTTTTATAGTAAAACTCTTTCAAAGGTAAATATTGACCTCACATACCTTGAAAATCAAGTGAGAACGATATCAATATATCTTCTAGTGTTTGAATAGTCCTTTTAGACTGCCCATCAGTTTGAGGATGGTAGGCAGCGCTCAAATGAAGATCAGTATCAAGACCCTTTTGAATAATCTTTTAGTATTTTGATATAAATTAGGGACTAAAAGCCGAAAAAATTGAAAGATGTGTGCTATGAATTCTTACATCTTCACTAATATATAGTTTTTCAAGGCACTCATGAGTTAAATCCTCTCTTATAGTAAGGAAATGTGTAGATTTGGTTAGGAAATCAAATATAACTCATATCGCATCATTATTTCTATGAGTCTTTATTAATACAGTGAAAAATTACATAGTAACATCATCTTATTTCAACATAAAAATAGATATATGTTGCATGACTCCTCTAGGATATTGTCTCTCAGCCTTCAGCTATTGAAAAAACTAACACCTTGATACATAATTATAAATTTACCACTTCATGTTATCCCATCAGAAATGTTCCCTCAATTCACTATACATCTTTTCATTACCAGGGTGTATAGAGAAATTCGAGCTATGACAATCATTCCAAAATTCCATATCTAGCTCAGCTATATATAGAACACATATTCTTTTTCAAAATTTTATAATTCCATATTCATAAATGAATTATTAAAATTTCCTATCATTCATAGAATTAATTTTCTTTCGAAAATTCTCATCATTGAATTGGGAACTGTTTATCTTTTCCAATAAAGATGGTATAGTAGTCATTTAAAAAAAGGGGTGATGTCTCCCCTTAATAATTCTCATATCCATATTTACGTGATCCATAAACATATGATCCCTATCAATCATCATTTTGATCGTAACTCCATGATATTTTCTTCTAAATGAATATTCTACCTTATTTCCCATTTCTAGGTGGTATTGTGTTGAGAAATCATAATGCTTGAGTAATTAGATGTGACACCCCAAAACTTATTTCTCATGTAATAATAATATTATGGTTTAATTCTGTTTAATTTTCATGCTATCCAAACAACACTTTCAAATGAATATAATACTTACTGTATTCGATGAACACTGAAATGGTTGAATTGATCCAATTAACCAAAAATACCTATTAAATGACCTATTAGAACCACTGGGAGGCCACCTAATACAACAACGTGACCTAGTAGTTAGTGAAGATACTTCGGGTCAGTCATAAATAAAAACATTATATCCAGAATCACAGTAGATGTTCTGAGCATCAGTGGGATGATAAGAACCATCTTTGTCAAGACATATTGAGTTTGGAACACCTCAATTCATGTTTTTATAAAGCCTTAATCAGACTTTTACCTCTTTAGGTGACCATTGGAGATACTTATGACCATTGTTTTCCTTTTAGGGTAGCTTGAATTTAAAATAAAGTGAAAGTTAGTAACTTAAAAAATCAAAAGAAATTAAAGTGAAAAATTTAAGATATATTGTATAAATTTTCATAATACTGTATAACTTGAGGAGAATAACTAGTTTAACGCATTTAACATATCTTAAGTATCATCTTTAACATCACGGTTTTAAATTTGAGAGTGTACTTTGTAAAACTTATTATGATTCCAAAACATAGGGAGGTATTTCAAATACTTTTTAAATGTTTCAAATGTTTTAAATATTGTATGATGATACATCAGAAGTATTGGATTTTATAAATAAACTTTCTAAGGTTATATTAAACATTCTTTTGTAAGCATAAAAAAATATCTTACTAGTACTTTTGGTATAAAGGCATATTTAGTGTTTAATGTAAATGTCTACTTTAATCTTCCCAAGTTAAAATAGAAATCATTTTTCTTTTCTATGGTTTTATAGTTTTTTATTAAAAATATACCCCACTAGGTCCAGCCATCTAGCCAGGCCGATGGAGGCATCACGCGCTAGGCGGCCGAGCCTAGCCTTCAACCTTAGCATGGGCCATCCCATGGGCGTGTGCGCATGCCTCAAACATGCACAGAGAGTCTAGATAGTGTGCCACCATGCGGGGCAGTATAGAGGTGAGGGTGGGCGCAAAGTACACTCGTAGAACACCAGTACTGGGCAGTGCTAGGAGGGGGAAGGAGTAATTTGATCCTTGAATCGGAGCTTCTGGCTTATAAAGAAGCCGCGAGAGTCCCTCCATTTCGATGCGGGATGGAAAAAATCAGTCGAGATCAGATATGGTTCATTTGATCACGTCGTGTGTGATCTGGGCTGTCTAGTTTTATCCGGTCCTCGATTCCTAATAGTCATGGTATACTTCTATGTTTTTTGAGTGTCGTTCTATCCCGATGTATCTAATCTCAGTCGTCCGATTCTTTTAAAACTTTGCGTCGCACCATAGATGTTCGATCACATTCTTGACCTAATCCCATCTGTTATTCATTTTCAAAACCGCAGACTCATCCCTGACCATCGGATCAAGGCCATATCTAATCTTGGTCATCCATTCGTTTTCCATATTTTCCTCCTCATGGTATCTTCTTCTTCCTCCGCTTGCGCCACACTAGGGGCTTATTCCACACCCATTTGCACCGTTTTTCTCCACCCGTGGCAACTAGTGGTCCCTTCCTTGCTCTCTTTTCCACAAAGACTTACCCTTAGTCATTTTTTTTAATCCAGGAAGGTCTCGGTTTTCCTCATAAGTTATAATAAACATATAAAAAGTATTTTTTATATATTATAAAATGTTTTTCATATGAACCCTACGGGTGTTCATCTTATCTCTAGTCTCCTTCAAGATCTCCAGTGCCTCCTTTGAGCCTTCCTGAGCCTCTCCTCTACCTCAAAATAGGTAAGGTTTCAATACACATCATCTTTTTTGCACAAAACCTGTTTGTATACTTTATATATTAGGTTATATATATATATGATCATCCAATTTTGGAAAAACCTCTTTTGTACTTGATTTTAAGACTTCTAAACAATGAGTTTCAAATCATAAGTAGAGTTTTAAAATGTAAATAATTATATTGTGTACTAAACTTTTATATATATGTATATATAGTATACACATTCATATATAATTATATAGTTTACATAACTCACCTTCTGGACTAGTTTTTCTTACATTGAACTTCAATGATTAATTGATGTTTTTGATAAACATGTTAGTGTCAATTAATTTTGATGTATCACCCTTTGGTATACCCATTCATACATATAATTTTTATATGTTTACATAAACCTATATGTAAATTTGTTTTATAAATAAACCTTTTAAATTTTATATTAGGATTTAAAACTTAGAAAACCTTGTTAACTAAGGTGCGTAATATATTAAAGTCATATGGGTGACATTATATTTTCATGTTAAACCCTTTAATACATAATGTAAGTTTAGATATGTGAATATATGTGTATACACATAAATTTCATCCTCCATTTTATTTAGAATTTTCCAAGGATTTCTAAGAAAGAGTAAAACATGTTTTTTTCGAAATATGTTTGGTTTTTCTTTAAAAATACTACTTTTTATGTACACCCTTGTGTATAAATAGATTTAAACAAAACTAAACCCAAATTTTGGATATTCTAAATATGATAATTTTGATGTGTTTAGTAATTGTGGAGAGTTCATGAGTATAATATTTGGGGTTTCCTACTCTTATATATATGTATGAATCACTTATTTTCATACATATATTAAATGGTATTAGTTGTGGTTGAATTTCATACTTTTTATATTTAACATTATGTGTACCCCTGTGATATGTTAAACATAAGTATACCAGTGAGGAATGTTTGGGAATCTATGTGTTTAATACCCCATAGGAAATATTTGTTTATCTTTTAATTAATTAAGCACCCAATCCATGATGAACTTCCAATATGTATTTTATTAATAAGATTTTAGCATTTAGTGTTATCAATTTATGTGACAAACTTGTACTTCTTTTTGTGCGTTATTTGTTATCACATATGCTATAATCTGCTTACCAAACTTATCATTTATTTCCATGTAGTTGATAGTATTGTTGTTAACAATTATATGCATGATTTACTTTGTATATGTAAATTCTAAAGAATGTAATTAAAACTCTTATGACCTTTTATGGAATTATGAATTAAATTATTCAAGGTGGTATGGGACACTTTGAATAATATGAAATAAGAAATTAAATCTTCCAAGTGGTATGAGAAACTTTTAACATACGACCTTAATTGGCGTATGAGGAGTGTATTGGACATAGTAAGCATCGGTTGGGGCCCGCTACAGCCCCATGGTGCATCAGTAGGTCTCGTGAGACAAACTAAGATATTTCTACAAGGCCTTGAAAAAATGATTATTTATGGTCTTGGCATGAGGGATTGACTTTATGGTTATATTGTCCTGCATTATACATTACATCATTATGTTTATAATAATTAATTAAACAAGTGGATATTCAACTAGTAGAATATCCATGGTTGAGAGCCAGTACTTATGAGTATCAAAAGAAGTAAATGCGTATGGCATGATGTTTATTCAGCACTCAGAGTATTCATTAGCCAGTTACAGCTTACAGCTAGTAATGAAAGAGATTAAAGTTATTATTATTTGCAACTCGAATCATGTATTACTCTTAGTTATTAATTTTTTACTTTCATATTCACATGTCATACTTATTTAGAATGTCTTTTACTTATTATTCTAAATGAGCCTGCTTATAATTGAATCATGCTTCCATATAACTCTATCAGTATTCCATGAAATGTGACCTTATAATTCTTAGTCTAAATTCTATGTTATGATACATGTGTTTCAGCATTCCTTAAGAAAATGTTTTGTGGGAAATTTTAAAATGATGTTTTTCAAAGTTATAATTGGTATATAATGTTATTTTTAAAACCACTTATTGGGAATTTATATGCTCACCCTATTTTTTCAATATGTTTTCTTTTATAGGTTTAGTATATTTAAGTCACTTTGTTCAATAGAAACTTTGTGGAGTTTCTTTCTCTTCCAGTTTTGAGAGAAATGTAATAATCATATCTGATTCTTCAGGACCTAAACCAAAATGATCCTCTCTAGTGGAACATATGTGTGTATTTTTTAACTCTTATTTTGACAAAAAAATTACACACCATATTTTATTTCAACTCTACACCGGCTTCAAGGTAGCCTGGGGTCGGGGCGTGATAATTGGTATCAGAGGATTGGTTTAGAAAACCTTACAAAATTAGAACAATATTAAAAACATGGTTATGTGTTACTAAGTAGTAGTTTCTTTACAATTTTCAGATGGTTGATGAATCACACCTTTTGTCTCTACTAATAGATGTATTAGATACCATAGTTTGAAAATCATGTGTAGAGAACTACAAGACTTTTGAAAATATTCATTTATCATGCAAACCCCACTATCGTGTGTCCAATTCTCCTCGAGTACTCCAACTTCATCGAGGAGAATTCCTCAACTATAATTATATAATGAACACTCAATTCCAGTTCAATTCATGACAAGGAAAATACTTCGAGAAATTTTTAGCTGTTTTACCCTAGCTGATAACGCTTCATCT
Organism: Viscum album; assembly: GCA_963277665.1. Taxonomy (NCBI): domain Eukaryota; kingdom Viridiplantae; phylum Streptophyta; class Magnoliopsida; order Santalales; family Viscaceae; genus Viscum; species Viscum album. The sequence continues at coordinate 617,125,010 of OY728150.1, read as the reverse complement.
TGAGAGGACCTCCAAGAGGGTGCACAGGAGGGTGACCTCCGCATGGTGTACTTATGTCAAATTTTGACCTACGGTCTCCGTGGTCAAGTTATGGATTTTTAAGCTCTTAAGGATGATACTACCCATTTTCATTATCAACGTCTACTTCATACCTATATTTCCCAGATACATACATGTCATACTTCCATCACACTAAACCATAGATGTCAACATGTGGTTGATCCTAGTTTCCCGCAGTGCATCTGGACCAAGGATATTGAATAATTTAGAACCGCTTTGGGAATCCATTTTTCTGGGATTTAGGGAACCCATTAGTCCTGGTTGATGTGTACTAGTTGTTTTATAAAAATATAACTTTTTGTTTCTTCTTTCTCCTACCTTTTCAGTGTTTGCGCTTTTGTATGAGTTTCACAGATTGGGCTTTCATGAACTTTTTTTAGATGGAAGTAAAAACTCATATCTTATATCTTTCCATTGAGGTACTAGAGTCCATTATAGTCAGGACTTGTTTGGATGAATGAAAACCCATAAATAACATGAAAACATCTTTATGGGGTATCCAACAGTCCAGACATTCTCAACTCCTACCAAGGGAATGCCTATATCTACCACCGCATATCCACTGTCCAAATCACTGAGTGCAGGTGAAGGGGAAAGTACCATGAAGGTATTTTCCTATGCTTCAATCTAACTCGAAACATCATATCTAGGGAAAGGTTTCAAGAGGCTACCCTGTAATATAACCTTCGTGCAACCTACATGCACCAAATCCTGAGTTTCAGTTTGTATGACCACGTCTACGACATTGACATTCTCAGACAAGAGACGATCTGATGAGTTCTTAGATAGTTTGTCCATTCATAAATATCTGAACTTTCTACCATTTGAGCCTCCCTATTGAAGCCTGAGTGTGAAATGCAAGAGTTTAACCCTTACTGTCTGAGGTTTGTTTGGGCCAGGGAAGTGGAATAATTGAACACCAATTTGGGTATTCAGCTGACCACACCTGAGGATCCTCCACGATGGGGGATGTTCTGAAGAATTTTAGAGAGTCTTTTTAGCATGTTTATATGAAATGAATTATGAGGATGTAATTCTTGTTAAGGGGGGGATAATGTGATTCCCCAAAACGTATTTATCATGTAATAATAATATTATGGTTTAATTCTGTTTAATTGTAATGTTATCCAAACAAAACATGAAAATGAATTCAATACTTCTTTTATTAGATGAACACCGAAATGGTTAAATTTCTCCAATTAACCAAAAATACCTACTAAAAGCCCTATCAAAGTCACTGGGAGGCCACCTAACACAACAACTTGACCCAGTAGGTAGTGAAGATCTTTCAGGTTAGTCATAATGAAAAACATTATAGCAAGAATCGCGGTAGCTGTACTTTGCATTAGTGGGATGATAATCACCATCTTCCTCAAGTTGTATTGTGTTTGGAACACCTCAATTCATGTTTTTATAAACCCTTAATCCAATCATTACCTCTTTAGGTGACCGTTGGAGATACTTATGACCATTGTTTTCCTTTTAGGGTAGCATGAATTTAAAATAAAGTGATTGTTAGTAACTTTACAAACCAAAATCAATTTAAGTGAAAAATTTAATAAATATTGTATAAATTTTCATAAAACTATACAACATGAGAATAATAACTAGTTTGACGCATTTAACATATCTTAAGTATCATCTTTAACATCGCGGTTTTAAATTTGAGAGCATACTTTGTAAAACTTAGTATGATTCAAAAACATAGGTAGGTATTTCAAATACATTTTAATGTTTCAAATGTCTTAAATATTTTATGATGATACTTTATATTAAAAGTATTTGATTTTATAAATCAAATTTCTAACTTTATGCTAAAATTTCTTTTGTAAGCATAAAAAAATATCTTACTAGTAATTTTAGTATAAAGGAATCTTGAGTGTTTTATGAAAATGTGTACTTTTATATTCCCACATTAAAATAGAAATCATGTTTCTTTTCTATGATTTTATAGTTTTTTTATTAAAAATATATCCCACAAGGGCCAGCCCTCTAGCTAGGCCAAAGGAGGCACCACGCACTAGGCGGTCGAGCCTAGCCTTTAGCCTCAGCATGGGCTAGCTCGTGGGCTTGTGTGTGCTCCTCAAGCATTCACAGAGAGTCCAGGTAGTACGCCATCATGAAGGGTGGCACAAAGTCGAGGCTGGGTGCTGAGTGCACCCACAGAACACTTGTACAGGGAAGTGCCAGGAGGGGGGAAGGAGCAATCTGAGCGTTTTCTCGGAGCTCATGGCTTATAAAGAAGTCATGGGAGTCCCTCTGTTTTGATGTGGGATGGAAAAAATTAGCTGATATCAGATCTGGGTCGTTCGATCATGCCGCATGTGACCTGAGCCGTCTATTTCGATCCAGTCCTCGATTCCTAGCAGCCTCGATATACCTCTGCATTTTTGGAGCGTCGTTCGATCCCGATGGATTTATCTCAGTCGTCCGAGTCTTTTAAAACACTGTGTCGCATCATAGAGGTTATAATACTTTTGTGACCTAATCTCATCTGTTATTCATTTTCAAAACTGTAGACTCATCCCCAACCATCGTATCTAGGAAAGATCTTATCCTGGTTGTCCATTCATTTTTCCAATTTTCCTCCTCGCAGTATCTTCTTATTCCTTCGCTTGTACCACACCAGTGGCTTATTCCACACCCACTTGCACCATTTTTCTCCACCCGTGATAACCGGTGGTCCCTTCCTTGATCTCTTTTCCCCAAAGACGTACCCTTAGTCTTTTTTTAATCTATGCAGGTCTCGGTTTTCCTCGCAAGTTGTAATAAACATATAAAAAATACAGTTTATGTATTATATCATGTTTTTCATATGAACCCTATAGGTGTTCTTCTTATCTCCAGTCTCCTTCAAGATCTCCAACGCCTCCTTCGGGCATTCTCGAGCCTCTATTACTCCTCAAAACAGGTAAGGGTTCAATACACCTAGTCTTCTTTGCGCAAAACCTATATGTATACTTTGTATATTCAGTTATATATATATATGTGTGTATATATATATGATCATGTTGTTTTGGAAAAACCACTTTTGTACCCGATTTTAAGACTTCTAAAAAATTAGTTTCAAATCTTAAGTAAAGTTTTAAAATGTAAGGAATTATATTTTGTACAAAACATTTATATATATGTGTGTGTGTGTATATATAGTATACATGGTCATATATAATTATATAGTTCACATAAATCACCTTCTGGACTAGTTGTTTTTTACATTGAACTTCAATGATTAATTGATGTTTTTGATAAACATGTTAGTGTCAATTAATTTTGATGTAAGACCCTTAGGTATGCTCAGTCATACATATAAGTTTTATATGTTTACATAAACCTATATATAAATTTGTTTAATAAATAAACCTTTTAAATTTTATATTAGGATTTAAAATATATAAACCCTTGTTAACTAATGCGCCTAATATATTAAAGTCATATGGGTGACATTAGATTTTTGGTTTAAACCCTTTAATACATAATGTAAATTCGGATATGTGAATATATGTGTATACACATAAATTTGATCCTCCATTTTATTTAGAATTTTTCAAGGATTTCTAAGAAAGACTAAAAACTGTTGTTTTCGAAATATGTTTGGTTTTTGTTGAAAAATACTACTTTGTATATACACCCTTGTGTATAAACAGATTTACACAACACTAAACCCTACTTTTGTATATTCCAAATATTATACTTTAAATGTGCTTAGTAATTGTGGAGAGTTCATGAGTATAATATTTGGGGCTTGCTAATATTATTTACATATATATGAATCACTTATTTTCTTACATATATTAAATGGTATTAGTTATGGTTGAATTTTAAAATTTTCATGTTTAAAATTATGTGTACCCTTGTGATATGTTAAACATAAGCATACCAGTAATGAATTTTTGGGCATCTAAGTGTTTAATACCCCATATGAAATATTTGGATTATCTTTTAATTAGTTAAGCACCCAATCCATAGTGAAATTCCAGTATGTATTTTATTAATAAGATTTTAGAATTTAGGGTTATCATTTTATGTGACAAAAAATTTATTTCTTTTTGTGCATTAGTTGTTATCACATATGTTATAATCTGCTTAACAAAATTATCATTTATTTCCATGCAGTTGATAGTATTGTTGTTAACACTAATATGCATGATTTACTTTGTATACATAAATGCTAAATAATGTAATTAAGACTCTTATGAGATTTTATGGAATTATGAATTAAATTAATCAAGGTGGTTTGAGAAACATTGAATAATATGAAATGAGAAATTAAATATTCACAGTGGTATGGGACACTTTGAACATACAACCTTACTTGGAATATGAGGAATGTGTTGGACATAATAAGTGTTGGGTGGGGCCCGCTACAGCTCCTTGGTGCATCAGTTGGTCTCATGAGACAAACTATGGTCTTGGAAAAAGTCCTTGACAAAATGATTATTTATAGTTTTGGCATGAGGCCTTGATGTTATTGTTATATTGTACCACATTATACATTCCCTTATTATGTTTATGATAATTAATTAACCAAGTGGATATTAGACTAGTATAATATCCATGGTTAAGAGCCAATACTTATGAGTATCAAAATAAGTAAATGCTTATGGAATGATGTTTATTCAGCACTCAGAGAATTCATTAGCCAGTTATAGCTTAAAACTAGTAATGAAAGAGATTGAAGTTATTATTATGTGAAACTCTGATCATGTATTACTCTTAGTTATTAATTTTTTACTTGAATATTCACATGCCATACTTATTAAGAATGTATTTCACTTATTATTTTGAATGAGCCTGCTTATAATTGAATCATGCTTCCTTATAACTATGTTAGTATTCCATGAAATGTACCCTTATAATTCTTAGACGAAATTCTATGTTATGATACATGTGTTTCGGTATTCCTTAAGTAATTGTTTTATGGTAAATTTTAAAAGAATGTTTTTTAAAAGTTATAATTGTTATATAATGTTATTTTTAAAACCCTTTACTAGGCATTCATATTCTCACCCTATGTTTTCTTTTTGTTTTATTTTACAAGTTTAGTAGATTTAAGTCACTTTGTCTGGTAGCAGCTTTGTGGAGTTTCTTTCTCTTATAGTTTTGATAAAAATGTAGTAATTGTATCTGATTATTCAGGACCTAAAAAAATCCTCTCTAGTGGAACATGTGTGTTTATTTTTCATCTCTTATTTTAACAAAAATAAATTTACACACCATTTTTTTTTCAGCTGCACACCAGCTTCATGGAATCCAGGGGTCGGGGTGTGACATTAGATCCATTTCCTTTGTTTCATATTGAGATATTTATATGAAAAGATGTATTTTATGCTCTTATGGTCTATGTATATGTCACATATTTCACTATAGAGATAATTTCTCCATGTCTTCAAAGAAAATATTACAATCGTCAATTCAAGATCATGAGTTTCATAGTTCTGTTTATGAGTCTTTAACTTCCTAGATTCATAGGTAATAACTTTATCATTTTTTATAAGTACACAACTAAATTCCTTCTTCGATTTATCACTATATGTCACAAATCCGTCATTTCTTGATTGTAGATTCAAAATTAGATTCTTGACCAATATCCTCTTCAATTCTTTAAAACATTATTCATATTAATTTTTCCATGTGAATGTAAGCCCTTTATGTGTAAGCTTGGTTAACATGTTATCCAATCGAGAAAAAAATTGAACGAATCACTGATAGTAACCTTCCAAACCAATTAAAATACATACCTTAGTTATGTATGATGGTGTATGAAATTATTTAACTTCCTTTTTCTTCACAATATCAACTGAGATTCCATCCTTGGAGAAAATATGGCCAAGAAAAGAAACTCCCCAAAGTAAGAATTCACACTTTCTAAATTTATCATATAACTCTTTTCATCTAAGAGTCTCAAAAATAATCTACAAGTTATTCTCATAGTCCTCATGGATTTTATAATACACCAAGATATCATCAATGAATACCATAATAAAATTAATAATATATTCCTTCATTAATTTGTTCATTAATTCCATAAAAACAGATGGTTCACTATTCAATCCAAATGTAATTACTATAAAATCATATTATATATACCTCATTCGAAATATTTCCCTTAGAATATCTTCCTTCTTTATTCACAATTGATGATACAACATACAAATTTGAATATTTAAAACATATTGAGCTCCATAAAGTTAATTGAGTAAGTCATCAATGAGAGGCAGAAAAATACTTGTTCTTTATCAGAATTGCATTTATTTCCCTATAATCAATGCACAACCTCATGGATCAATATTTATTCTTAAAGAAAATAATAGGGGCTCCCCATGGTGAAACACTTGGGCGAATAAATCCCTTATCACACAATTCTTATATCTATTTCTTTAACTACTCTAATTCAACAAAGGCCATTTTAAAGGGATTATTTAATATAGGTATTTCATTGAGGATTAAATCTATGGAAAAATAAACTTCACACTATGGTGGATGTATAGATAATTTATCAGGAAATACATCAATGTATTACTGTATAATAAGTACATACTTTATTTGAAGATTACTTTTTTCATCTATAGATTGTGTTTTCTCCACTTCCCTAAGAATATAATTCATAACTGTTATTGGGGGTGCATCTGGACATGACTCATGTGATGAAGTCTCTACTATAAAGATAAGGAATTCCACATATTCATCACAAATTGTAATTTTATTTTCTTTACGATAAAGTTTTTTAATATTATTTTTAAAAGAAAGTACATATCAGGTATTATATTAAAGCAAACCATAGGTATAATAATGGATTCTGAAAATATGGAACATTTATGTGTCATAATTGGAACTACCTGACATATCCTTATTACAACGAGATTTCCACGAAGATTTTTTACTGATGACTCCCTTCTTAAGGGTCTAGAGAAATATATAATTTTTTTAGTGAAAATGGAATATATAAAAGAGTGTGAGGATCCAAAATAAAATAAATCATAGATAAATTTGAGGCAATGATTAAAGTACCTTATAACACATCTTTGGGAACTTTTATCTTAGTTATAGTGATCTCATAATCTTAGTCTTCTCCCCATGACCTCTTCTATGGTAAATTCATTGGATACCTAGGACATTGGTTTGAATAATGCATCATTTCTTTATAGTTGAATCACTGGAAAATAGTGGTCAATTTATTTACCTTATATTCATGATCCAGGTGACCCTTTCCACTACAATTATAACATAGTCCATTTCCCTTTAGGTATTTTCAAGGATATTTCATTTCATAATTTCCATAAGATAGAAATTGCTTCATTTTGTTCATCTTATTCTTCAACCCATAACCTTTTTCTTGGGGTTTAGATGACCTATTATTCTCTTTATTACCCTTGAATATATTGGATCTATAAAATTACTTCTCTGTTTTGATGGTTCATAAAACTATTTCATCTTATGATGACAATTTTTGAGAAACTAGTTCCCCTCAAAGACTTGGCTTAAGGATTTCATATAAATGGTCAATATTACATTCCTTATTATTTATATAATTTTTATCATACCTAGATAGTATTTTAAAGTTATCATCATAATCCTTAACAAATTATTCTTTATTTTTATTTAAGGTAAGTAACTTTCTCTTCATTTTAATTCATTAGTCATGAGGAAAATATTTGTCAATGCAGATTACTCTAAAATATATTCATTCTGTGTGTTCTATTTCATCTTCCTATCTAGTATTCTAGATCAATAAACACCATTTATTAGAATCTTCCTTGAGAAAATATACTTCTATTATAACCTTTTCCTTTTCATAACATCCCCAAGGAAATAAATATCTTTTTAAGGGAATTAATCCATCTCTTAGCTTCCACTAGATTAGTAGATCCTCTAAATGATTAGGGATTTTGTCACATGAAATGACAAAATATATTTTTATTATTCCATGGAACATCATGTTGATCTATATGTGAAAGGTTATTATTAATAACCAGGGCTAGATTCCCTAATATATACATCATCTACTCAGTGCTAACACCAGTTGTATTGTCTTTCTCAGCCAGGAAATTTATACATTGACCATGAGTATTGATACCATTATTTCTTCCATGAGACATTTTTAAATAATGGAATTTATTAAATTATATCATAAAATTATGAATTTTAAATCATAATATATAAATATAAATTAAATTTAACACTTAACATAAATTAAAAATTTATGCATTATTAATCTCAAAATCTTAAACTTGGTTTCTTGGGGAATATCTATAAATAATAAAAATATTTTCAAATATTTCATAATGGTTTATAAATAAAATGTGAATTAACCAAATAATTACCCTTGGGTGTGTCAAACTAGGTTCTTAGTAGGGGAACACTCACTGTTCAATGGAATGATAGTTGAGATATACTGAAACCAACTCTTTTTGAGTGTATTACCCCTAGATGAATCTATACCAAAACCACATCTACTTATAGTATCCATACATGGATGTATTGCAATTAAAACCACATAATATATACCTTAATAAAAACTTATGATGTTATTCCACAATTTGAAAAATCATCAATGTCTATATTAGGTTTATGTTCCCTATTTTATGTTTTCTGAAATCTAATTCTCAAGGTTTCTACTAAACATACTTTAATACCAACTGTAACAACCACAGATCCAGTAACCAAAATTCGATGGTTACTTTATTACATCATCCTAGATACAAGGCTTATAATACTGAAGGACTGATCAGTTTAGTAGTCTTGTAGATCTAGATACATACATGATACCCATTTTATATTGAGAATAAAATTTAAAACATAACAAAAGAAAATATTATGCATCCTTGAAACTAATTCAAATAATTATTATTAATAACCTGGGGAAATAAAACAAAATAAGGGTTATATAAAATTTTTATTAAGGTTTTATATAGTAGAAGCTATCATTTTTAGATAATTCATAATCAATATGAAAAGGTAAATAACTGAAAATACATTTCATTTAATCAATAACTTGAGTATAAAATGAATTTATGGATAATATCAATATAATAATCACATGTATAAAAAAACTGAATTCTCAAAGAAGGAAATGCATAATATCATATTTAACTATATCATACGACATGATATATATACCATCAAGACATTATTATAAGAATTTTTAGAACTATGGGTAGGTATACACTAAAAACCCATTTAATTTGGCAAACTTTTTATCTCATGAGATCTATCGATGCATCAAGGGTCTATCTATAATCAGGAAACACCCATCACGGAATGTAAATTGCCTTACTTATATATTAAATGATAAATTAGATTCATAAAAAATATATCTTATCAATAAATATCTTAATTGATTAAAGAATATGGAATTACTAATATGTTCCCTAGTTATTCGAAAAACTTTCATAATAAAACATTGTATATAAAAATAGTGTATGGTTTAGGAAATGATCATATCCATGATAAAAATAATATGGATATTTTATATAAATGTAATATAAAATGATCACAAGAAAGTGAATGTTTCAAGAAAATGTTAATGAAAAAACATTTAATCATAGATAAGAGATGATCATCGGTTCATAAGGGGAAAGAAAAAAAATCTATTCATCAGGAATATAGGTTTTATAATAAAATTATGTAATTTGGAAGAATAAATGGAATGAAATTGAAATATTAAAACATTATTTCATAAAATATATTTCTTTTTAAAACCATTTAAAAATTTTATAAGAAACTGAATATCATAAAATGGTAATGGTGGAGGGGGATTCTATTATCATCATATACATTAAAAAACTTTGCTATGGATTTTTTGTAAAGAAAGTCAAAAATATATATTTTGGAAAACCTTAAAAATATTCCTTTAAAACATTTTATAAAATTAAATTATAACATAAAATATCCTTTATATATCATTTTATTAAATAAATGGAATTTTTAAAAAAAATTAAAAATATAGACATGGAAGAAGATATATCTGATTTAAAGAGAAATAAAATCAGTTTTTATTTTAAAAATTTATTTTATTGATTCATGTAAAAAAGAGAGTTAAAGTTGAAATAAAATAAATAAACTCCTTAAATATCCATTTTATAAGAAAATACATATAGTTTAATGAGGGTGGGTTATAGTTTTCCTTCAAAGAAAATAAGAGGAATCAAAAAAATGAGATTTTAAAAACAAATTTTTACCACATTGGTAGCTTTTAAATAGAAACCCCTTGAAATAATAGACTTGAATTAAAAAATTAATAATAAATATAAATATTTATTCATGTACAGTAAATCAAATTGTAAATTTATATACATCACATAAAATTTAATAGGTGCATGATAACAAATATGTCTCAATAGAGTGTATATTGAGAAGAAATCCTTGACATCATAGTTCCCTTTAATTGAACATCCTTTAACCTACTATGGTTTTAAATATTTTATTAATTTATACCATAATAATATTAATATTTATAATATAATTTATGATTCTTTTATAACATCTTATCACTCATCTATTAATAATTTTTCAATATTACTATTGTTTTGAGTGTTAACTACTTTGTTTTCTCACGCATCTTTTTTCATGGAAGTTACGTTTCATGTGTATAAGATATAGTTCCATAGTATAAAAAATTATATTAAGTTTATAAATCTTATATTAATCCATTTTATACTTTTTTAGAATAAATCTTAAAATTTGAACATTGAAAATGAATCACATCGCTTCATGAAAATGGTAGATCGTATGTTCACACGAGCACCATTATCATTTCATTAATGGGTGAAAAGGCAAGGAATTGGATTATATATTAGTTTTAAATAATAAATATCACATCATAATTATAATATATATTCATTATTTTCATATTTATTTCTATCCATGAGAGTCGGTGATGGAAAACAAATTACATCGGTTTGCGAGGTGGTCGTCCAATGTACAAATGAGCGATGATTTTTTTCCCTTTTGATGGAGAAAGAGATGGAAAAATATTATGAGAAAAACATAATAACATATAATTATATGTGATATAATGGTGTAATTATATTATAATTTTGAATACATAATTGAAGGTGGAAAGGGAATAATTAAAAAAGAAAGAGTTTGGTGAAGACGATTACCTACGCTTAAAAGAACCTCCTTTAGATCTCTTATTAAGGACCATGGGTTGATATTTTGGGAAGATGAGTAGGTATAAACCATGTATAAGTATTCTGGGGATATTTTTTAAGGTTTTATCAAGATAAATTTCTTAATAGGTGTGAAGAATTGAGTGGAGGCGGTGCCCTTTTATAATTGAGGTGAGTGGCACACTTGTAATTTTTTAAGGTTTTTCAATAATTTCATGCCACTTTCTTGGACATATGGATCTGAAAAAGATCATATTAGAAGGTTATATTAATTATGTTTAAATAAAACCTAAAATGGTTTTTAATAATGTTTTTAGGTCATTTTGACCCTTATCTTTAAGGATTAACCCCCTAATAAACATATTTTAACCTTAACCGTGGTAATTAATATTTATTGTTTTTACTATTTATTATGAAAAAAAATAAGTTAAAATTATTTACTAATATAAATTATTATTATTACAAATATGGAATAAATTTTATTAAATTCAATTCATCTAAGTTATAGAATTTAATTTAAAAATAAACTTGCAAAACGCATCAAAAATGGTTTTTTAATAAATGAATTTTTCAAACATAAGATGATCTTACATTAAATATATTAATAGTAATCATAATTTTATTTATTTAAATTACTATATTTAGATATATAACCTACAAATTTCATTAAAATCATTCATCATTAAATATTATTTTAATTAATTAAATTGGAATGATATTATTCCTTTAAAACAAATTGTTTTTTGAAAAATTTCCCTTTTTACCTCCAAATGATATTATCTTCATTTCTATAAAATTGAAAATCAATAAATTTTAAAATATAAATATCATAACACATTATTATAAAAATAATTATGAATAGTTAAATACTACATTTTCAATTATTCATAAAATCTTATTTCTAATTAAAGTTTTTAATAATTAATTGTAGGATTATTTTAACCGAGTAAGTTCAAAATAAATATTAAACCTATAAAATTAGAATTTTTATACCATATATTATTAAAATGTGAATTTTATTATAGTTTCATTAAAATATAATGTTTACTTACTATAATTAAGGCTCTAGTGTTACAGTTAGTTTCGGTCCTTACATCTTGGTCAAGATTTCATCATCTCAAAAATCTTATCCATGATGTAAATATAATATTTATTCATTATATTTAATTATAGATACATATATGAAAGTAAGTAACATAAAAATGAAACAAACCATTCATGGAGATGGTAGTCTATACATACGCATGAATGTTGTTTTCATTTATTAATGATAATGAGAAAAAAATAGAAAATATTTTTTTTTACTTTTATAATTATATTTATATATTAAATATCATACATAAACACCATATACAAAATAATAACCAACCATTAAGGGTTGTAATGAAAAAAATACATTCTATTCATGGAGGCAGTAGTATGCACACATGAGTAATGATTTCATTTCTTATTTGATTAAAATGAGGTGGATAAATGTTATTTCACAAGAATAATAAAATTTTAGTATATTAATGGCAATAAATTCAATATTTTAGGATTTATATAATATATTTTACATAGGTATAATAAGACATAAATTTTTAAAGACTCTATTATGATGATTACCTCTTCTTTGTGTTACCTCCTTTGGTTTACACCTTAAGCCTTTTTAGGATGGTATTAGGGGAAGACCAGAACCTCTAGTATGTGGTAAAGTAAACCTGGAAGGTATATTAATATCGATTGACAAATCTAAGTGTATAAAACTTTTTTTAATAAGATTTTAAGATAATATCACTTTTAAAAGTGAGGTAGGTGTTAATTTTTTTAAATACTTGAAATGTTATTATATATTATATGTCTTACTCAAGTCAAGTGGATCCAAATTTTCAAAATTTAAAATATGAGAGATAAGGTCAAAATATAGTCAACCAATATAATTTAGAAAAAATTTAGGTCATTTTAACCCTTATCATTTTATTTTAACCTCCTTTTAACTCATTTTAACTTTTAACATAATAATGAATTCTTACCTCATTTACTATTCATGATGACCAAAAATGAAATTGGCCGATCTAAAAAATATTAAACTACTGATTCTAAATATGAAATATATTTTTCAAGATTCAAATACTGTAATCATTAGATATTAATTTTTATATAAGTATGAAACACACATCAAAAATAGTTTTTAGAAAAATACCCTTTTAAAACATAAAAATAATTTTACACCAAAATCAAGTATATTATCAATTATAATGTGATTAATTATATTATTTTTAATGAAAGTATAATTATGTCACTTATGTTCCAATATAAAACATAATATAATTTTTTATTTAAAAGAACATAAATAACAGTGTTCACCAAAATCAGTATTTTTCACTATTCACCTTAAAATCTATCTTTTAAGAAAATTTTTAAAAATTCAATATAAGAAAATTTTGATGTGTTGATTTAAAAAATTAAATTCACCTTTTCAAATAAAATTTCTAAAACTTTCATAAATTAATTCTAATTTCCATCTCCTAAATACCATTTTTAAAAGAAAGGTATTTCTAAAACATAAATTTAATTTATTTTTATTCATTTCCAAGTAAAAACAATTTGATGAATGTTAAAATTATTCATTAAATTCATTATTTGTTTCAAAGAAATAATATATAATATATATTTCATTATTTGGTTATTCATATTCATACTTTCTAAACCAATGGCTTGGTTATAACAGTCATATTTAAACAATATTTTTTCATTGTTTATTTAAGCTTGGTGTTATTCATGGTGTTTGTTAGAAAACATATTATTCTTTTAAATGAAAATATATACTAAATATTGGGTTATTACAATTATGGAACTTTTTTTCCAAATTCAAAAATTATGGTGGAGTTGATTCTGGTGGTCTTATTGAAAGAAGGCCTTATCGTATGGACCCAACATCCCTCATGAAAGTTATGAAGTGATAAGGAAAATAAAGAGGGGCATAAGAAATTTTACGTGGTCCACCTAAACTAATATAATCCATGGATAATACAACAGAAATGTGTCAATGTACAATAATTACTATGTGATCTAATTTTTTATAATTTTCATAGTGAACGCATTGTCTCCTCTATTTTACAACAAGTTATAACTGAGAACAAGGTGCTCTCTCAACTAAAGTGAAGGGACTGCTTATCCATAAGAATCTTCAGAAAATTTGAATCAAATATAAAATAGTTAACAATATAATTGGTGTGACATGAAGCTATTTTTTCATCAATGATATGAACTCCCCATTATGTTGTAATATTTTCTCTTTTAAAATCAATATTTATGAAAAATATGCTTTGAGTAAGATTGATTGTGTAATTCCATCATAGCAGGATCCTTTGCAAAAAATAGTCTTGCGTGATTTATTTTTGAACTATCCTCCATGTTATTTCTTCATGTAATTATACTTACTAGGTAAGTTTTTTGTGAATTCCTATTTACTATAGAATTTCTTCATGATCTCCCTCTTTCCATGCAGTTACTTCACAGATTCCCCCTTCTCACAAATGAAGTGATTTATTCACTAAAATATCTTCTTCAATGTTATATTATTTTTTAATGACATGTTTAAGGGTTTATTTATAGTAAAATGGAACCATAAAACAAATTTCACATAATATTACATTTTTTCCTTCTCATAAACCCACTTTTCAGTAGAATACCCCTTGGATTCCATGCATCCCAAAATATTTTCATTTCACATCTCATGAAAATCACCACCTCTATTTTTTAAAAGACTTCCTATATGGTCTTTATAATGTTCATCCTTCATTAAAAGAATCTTCCTTAACAATTTTTTTTATTTTTTTACTTTTTTCCTTTTTGAAATCTTTTCCTTCGAAAAATTTCTTCCATTTCTTATAAACATCATCTACAATTAGCACAAATATTTTGTCTTATTTTCTCAAATGATTTATTTTTGGAAAACTATTTTTGTTGAGAATAGTCCATTTCTTAATGAAATAGTTCTTCCTTCAATAAAAAATTGTTTTTTCACAAAATAAATATTCCTTTATGAAGTTTATATTCCTTTGTAAAATTCATTTACTCATTTTTCATGAAACTTCTCTGTTGACTCCAAAGTTTTGCGAAAATCACAAAAATACAAACAATTCCAGAAATAATCTCTTTATAAAAACATTAGGATTAACCTTTTTGGAATATTTATATCAATCTTTCTGAATAAAAAGACTCCAAAAACACTTATAACACACTTTGGGTATTTTTTTTCACGATCTCCCTCTTTGAGTTTGTTGACAACATTCTAACCATCTTAATTAACATATTGACAAATATTGTGCACTTTTTACTTCAAACATCTTTCACCCTCTATAACTCCATATGGAAATCCAAGACCCTCTCGACACATACTCAATCCCACATGATTCAATCTTAGCATGAGAAATAAAAGTAACATGAAAATATCATCAATTAATCACTTCATTCGACACTTAGACTCCACTTGATGTTTGAAAACCATGTTAGTTGTAACATCACTTCTACTCATGCATATTTTCTCCCCCCCCCCTATATTTTAACAATGAAGAGATCTCACAATTTTAATCTTTAATCATTTCCATAAAGGGTTTAAATAATCTCACTCCTTTAAATAACAATATATTTACCCCTTTTTCAACAAACACAAAGGCTACTCCTTTGTGGGATGCAAGAGGGAAAAGAAAATTATCAGTATATAGGGAAATTAATATCGTACCTGGGTAATGGGTTTTCCATATCCACATTATTTAATTTTGGTAAGTCAAATGGACTCTGAGAGTCAGCTGGTACTTTTCAAACTCCTAGGAAAGGCCTTTTTCATGATATCCATAACTTGAATTTTGGTAGGCACATACTCTAATCCAACTAACACATGCTCAAATTTATCCTGTATAATGTGATAATTGATTAAAAAGTTCTTCATACTCAATTTAGGGAAGTTATTTTTACTATAGATTAATAACACTTGAATTTTCATAGATGGTCTAAATAGGAGACTTAACTTCAATTCTTATATCTTAATTTTGTTAGTTTATCCATAACAATCATGTGAAAACTTAAATGTCCACAATATATTTAGTCGGTATAGTTCTCAATGAAAATTAGTCTTCTTTCATGTTAAGATTAGAAATTCACAATCCTCCAAGATATAAGGCACCACTAGATTGTTAGGTTCTGAGGCCCGCAGTGGAAGCCGGTGGGTTGGGGATTTTACAATTTTCATCAGTGGATCGACGGTACTTGTCAACGCCGACGATCGGAGCCCCGAAGAAGTCCGAGGATCTCGCATAAATTGTTAAGAGCAAAAAATTAAAATGAAAATGTGCCCGTTTCAAATCTGAAGTCGTGGTAGACTACAATTAGTCGATGGCGATCGTTTCTTGAAGGATCCAAAGCAGGATCCCTCTAGATCATCCACACATGTTCCAAACATCTGCCAGAACGTCGATCGTCAAATTACGGGTGCTAGCATGGCGATCCAATGATGCTTTTAACATCCCAACGATCAGTACATCGGGATCTCTTCGATGCTTGAGGAAAAACTTGATCTGAACTCTTGGATCAACAGATTCTCTCTCTAGGAAGTGGGGAGGATAGAGAGGCTTTGGATTTCACTCTATGAAATGAGTGAATAGTGAATTGCACAACAAGGGAGAGAGCCTGCTCTCTTATTTATAGTGGAATTCCAAAATACCAAGTTGGGTTCCCCCAGCCCCATTTATTTCAATATCCACTAAATAAATAATTTTTATGAACTAAACTGTGCTAATATTATTTATTATTTTATCACATACTTTTAATATATATATATAATATTACGTGATAAAACCGAGTCATTTAACTCGACTCGTTTTCCCACTTAATATTAATCGAACCTTGAATATTAAAATAATATTCGTTCAGTTAATATTTTCCTGTATTTACTAAACTTGTAAATAAATTAAATAAAATGAATTTATTTAATTATATTGGTGATCGATAACTTGGAAAACGCTCTGACCTTGTGTCGGGGCACACTATGTACATATACCTATTCAACTAAACAGAGAAGATTCTTGAATATACTATTGTGTGTGACCCTCTAGGCCCTTATCTCGATAGAAATGAATAAATCCATAGACCACGAGTAGAGTCTAGAAACCCATCATGGCCCCTAAAGAGATAAGGATTGTCATAGCAATGACTACCATCCTACGAACACTGACTGTGTACTATAATCTATTTGTCATTAAATATCTCATAAAGCAGAACACACACTTGTGTCATCGTCCTTTTCTTGATTTATTATTTGTTGAACTTACTGGATGGATTTTCCTTTCTACTGATTTGTCCAAAGACTTATGAAGGTAGCACCATCCTGATCAACCAGGCCTGAGATATACAACTTCCAGAACATGGAAGCGAAAAATCCTTTCTTGACCATTCATCCAATTTCATACCACCAACGACGCACCCAACACAAACTACCTCGCCACGAATTCATTTCCATGGTTTTTGTCTTGTATTAAAGTACGTAATCAAATGGTATACACTGGTAATGGTATCAAGTCAGGAGACCAATACACATGTCCGTATATAGGAACAACCAATGACATCGAAACATGTGGTGTTCTTAATGGAGGGTCCGTCCTCATGATCTCACTACTAGATATCACCAAGTGAGAACTTCATGAGAAGAAGTCTCAATGCTTATGAGCCCCCAGCACCTGATAGTCAAACATCTACTATGTCCAATTAGTAAGATGTATCTATACTATAGAACATATATTTAATATAAATGTCATTGTATCTTGAGGTTCTCATTATAGCCCGGGAAATTCTATAACCTCTCGACATGACAATTAACCTTGGGAAATTACCATTATACTAGTGGACGCAGAAAATTATACACTATAATGGTAAGATTACATCATGTATAACTAATTGTACACATGATATGGTAATCAAAAGTACTGCATAGTTGGGTCTAGGTCACCCACTATTTCAACACTCCCACTTGCACTAGAGATAACTTACTAACCAAACTTGTTAGATTCTCACATGATTAATATCATGCTTTTGCTAAGTAATGGATTTAACTACTAGGCCTGCCACGTTTTCACCACATGGAATATCTGCTATATGTGACCTCATCTGCTTGAGTAAAACTTCTCAAGACATGGTATCCCCGAGTATATCACTTTTGTCCATTGTCATAACTTAACAACTTGGCTTGTAAGAATATCATAGTTTACATTATGATAATACTTTTATCACTATGTGTGAATCCAAGAACTAGAACAAAACATTTTGATCGATAACTGCTTCTCAGTTTCCTTAGAAGCTACAATGTACTCGATATTTATAGGTATGGCTACTACAATCTTTTATGAGCTTTACTCGCTCATTTCCTTTGCCTAACTATGATACTAGATAAAATTGATTTATGGATTACTAGTTTGTATCCCACTATAACTAGTATACCTTCTTCTCCATATATCAGGCACATATCATTTGTACTCGCCGAAGTACAAGATGATAGCTCTGACTGCATCACTTGCAGTGCTCCTAGAAACAATTGAAATCTTCCAACAATAATGCATATTCTGGCAATATCAATTATTATACATAACATGGAATATGTGATTGATCCATCGCTGAAGCGTATGGTATTCAACTCACAACTTAAATCTCTTCTATGTTACGAACATGTTAACCTGGAGAGATTAAGCCATGTGACATTGACAACAATTATGAACTTTAATTGTTCCAACTTGTATTTTTCAATACAATGTCACATTATGTACGATTGACAAAGTCCGAGAAACCATTATATCTACCTTAGTAGATCCTACTCCCTATAACATAGGTTTCTAGTTTAAGTTAATAATTAAATAATTACTCTTAATCTGGTCTTATCTAACTATAAGACCAATATCTATTTTCCATTTGTTTTCGAACATATTTTACTTGGAAAACATTGGCACTCCCACTAAAATTTGGTAGACACAAGGAAAAGATTCATTTATAATGAATACTCTAAGATCTTATTGGTTACTTTAATCCAGAATTGGATTTCAGTAACTTGCAATCCTTATTGGCATCATTTGACGTCATCATCTCTTTCTGGTTGTATCTTATAGACACCTTCCATGAAATATGATCTTGACATCCAATGACCAACAAAATGATCTTAGAAGTTTAGCTATAACAAGAAAAATTCTAATGGATTTAGGCATACCTACTTAGTATAACCAATCGAGCCTTATTGGTACCAGGCTTGTACCATCCATGTATCATATCATTTGAATACCCACCATAGTATTCAATATATAAGCCCCATTGCAATTTGATACATGGAATCCATTATTGAATTTTAATTGATCTTTTCAATCTTAACTCATTGCCATATACTGATTACTTGTAGGATTTATTATTCTCAATGAATAATTTATCACCAGCCATGGTGAATATAAAACTATCACAATGGTTTCATCCTTCTTATATAGTATGCATCATTAGAACATGCCTATTCCACATGTACTTGTGGAACTTTTTCCTATGTCAACCATTTGTGCATCTCGAGCATTGACTAAGTCCAAGTCAATTCAACTCCCACTATCTCTAATAGATATGTGCACCCTTATATAGAAATGTAGTCTAATACTAGACTACATATTTTCTATCTTAGGGATTTATGTAATATCCTAAGAAACTATTAGGATAATTACCTTAGATGCACATTGTGTTTAACTTGATGCATGTTTGTTTAAATCCTAACACATGCTTTGCATCTAAACACGTCCTATGACATAATAGATTTTCCATCATACTGTGACTCGTATGATATCCATTTATCATTTTAGTTAGCACATTTATGGGTTTACGCCGTTATTTGCAAAGAACATTTTGAAATATAATCGAAGTTACTGCAGGTTGTAATATTGATACTCCATACATCATAACTTTGATATATAAAATGTGTGTTTAGGAATTTCTCCACGCTACTTTTTGTTGATCAATGTTAACATGTATGACTTTACCATTGATCCTCCTTATGAATATCAATACGGTGATGTAGATAAGGTAACATTCATTTAGGAATTACTTCACGCTACATTATCATAATCGATGATTGCATAGTTAAGATATTCTTCGGCATGCCGGAACAAAGCAACTCATATCTTCTGAACAAACATATACTTCACTATTACATTCATTAATGACTTAAGGGAACCTTATAAATTATCTTTACCTCTTGCTTTCTTTGGAATAGTTCATACTCTCTTGTTGAACTAACCTCGGAAGCTTTGTGACATACCTTTATTTCTAAAGGTTTGTTTTTCTAAACTAAAGATGTCATCAATACCAAATGTGTTTTGTTGTGTCGACCCTAAATACTATACTGATTATTTTATTGACATCCAATTTTAGTTTTACTTGAAAAAGAATCATATTGCCACAACTGGGTAAGTCTTACATTTTATATTCATCATGTATTGCCTTTTATTCAAGTATGTATAAACTATTTTGTTGAGTATGTTGCCACCAAAAACATTCATTTCAAAAACATGTAATGATATCTCATTTTGTCCAAAGGTAATGTGAGATAAAGTTTTTGGTTATACTTCATAACTTGTTCAATTTGAATCAATCACTTGGAAATTAGAAGTTATGTGATTCTCACCGCTGACTTAAGAACCGCCCTTTCTCAGCTGCATGGAGAATACACTTTGCTTCTAGTAATGTTTCTCTACTTACTTGGTTACTATATTTCAATACATATATGTGAAAAGCATATTGTATTTTAATACCCAAGAAGTATGTGAGAAAAAAATACCTTTATTTTATGAATATTAACTGAATGAGAAGAAGGTACATTCTTCTAGTATTTCAGTCTATTGCATTTTTAAACTTCCATAAATTTATTTCTAATATGTGAGGAAAATATCCTCCTGTTAAGTAACCAACTACTTTTCGTTGAAGGAAATGACAAAGGTACCTTTGGAATAACTTTACATAGGCCTTTTCTCCTTGTCATTTAATTTGTTCTTCATAAGAATAAAAGATGACATTATCTCCAATATTCTTATTACTTAGAGAATGTTACCTTAAAGTTAATGAAGTGCTTACTCTATACTGTTTTTTTTGTATCCTTAAACAAAACTAGAGTAATTGAGTGTAAAATTTATAAGAATTGTATGGCACGAAATATTGTAAACTGTCTTTCACTTTACAAAAAACAAGTGTAATCATTACATTCAAATATTGCTTCACTTTCTCCTCGTAAACTTCTTAGATATGAGACTACATGTAACATCATCCATGTCATGATGTAGAAACCAAAACTAACATCATATGTTGATGACAACATTATGAAAAAACCATCATATGCTTGATTCATGAGTCTTCGGTAAGCATTTTTACACCCTCTCTTCGTGAGATGGCTTAACAGGTTGGGACACAAGCACCTTGAATATCCATTATGTTAGTAATTTGTGCAACCAACTATACTGCACTTAGAATTTCGTGCCTGTTTAGACATTAACTTTGTCCAAACTTTATCGTAGTTTTTATCGTGGTATTACTTGCCATTCTCTACAAATAAAATTTAGCAGATTGTGCTTTTAATATTGATTACCAAATGTGACATTACTGATTATTTAATCATTAAATGTCTCCCACTAATTTTTCAAATTCTAGGATCCCTCTGTACTATAATTGGAATAATCTTGAGTATTATAGTGGTAAGGATCCTTAAACCTCTCTCATAGTCTACAAGTTATGGCTACGCAAGTACTCAGAGGGTCCAAGGTAGGATTTTGGTCAGCCAACCGCATTAACTCATGGTTCCTTGATCTGTTGAGTGAAGTCCCAGCTTGAAAAATCATTACTGATTTACTAAATTCTTTCCTCTAAAATTACAACAAGCTAGATATGGCTATTTATTTATTGAAATTTTAGTTAAGTCGACCCACCACTCCAATAAGAACTCCCCAGTAGTAAGAGGCACCCTCACCTATGGCATGATCGGCACCTCGAACACCCATTTTTGTTCAAAATTAAATGATGGAAGGCTATTATGACTTAATATTTTCTTTGAGGGTTTTATTAGTTCTCTATCGGAGAATGTGATCCATTTCTATTAAACTTGTTCATCTATGTTGTCACGCTCACAACTGAACTTTAATAGAAAAACATATGCTGCTTCTTTATTCGTTTTATTATCTATTATTTTATGTATTTTCCTACTGTTATAAAATGCATAAAATAATAAATAAATATATAAAGGTAAACTACTGCCTGATTTGTCTTGAGCATCTAAATGACCTAAGGGCGTCATTCCTGAGTCGAATGCTTGACTCTTGATGCAGCTTTCCCTATCATGTATGTCCACTGGTCTTGTGTAGTATCGCCGCATCTTGGCAGTGTTGATGTCTCGTCTTGGAGTACCTCCTCATTTTGGTGTAATCCACATGTCGCCTTGCACCATCTTCATTCGAAGTACAATAATACTCGTGCGTAGGCGAGGAGAACTAGTGGGATAAATGTACATCAGATAAAAAAAATTGGTGCGTAGGCCCTTATACATTTTAACTGAAAATGAAAAACGATGTGCAAACTGTCTATTTAATTAATTACAATCATTGCACGTAATTAAATTATTAAATAACAAAATGCAGACATACAAGGGTCGGTGCTCAAGACCGGTAGACAGGTATAAATGCGCGATAAATTTAAAATGCATTAAATAAGTACAAGGGTTATGTAATTAAATTAAATTAATTAATTAATTCAAATAATTTAATTATTATTCGGTCCACTAATTAATTTAATTTTTAATATTAAAATTATGTTAATTTAACTTAATTCAATTTAATAATCAAATTGAATTAATTTTGCATGGGTATTAAAATTTATCCATTTAAACCACAATTAATAAATTAATTAATTTAATATAATTCTCTAATTAATTTATTTAATTATATTAATAGAAATTAAATTGGGTCCCGAAATACCTGCTATGGCCCATTACGGGTTGCGCCGAACTTGCACAGACCCGTAATGGGCTTGACAAATCATGTACTGGGATAGCTGAGTCAGGTAGGTCTACCAAAACCTAAACTAGTTGGGCACACCTGCCCGAAACCTACTTCGGGTGATTCGGGTTTTTGAGTACGTCTCGATCAAGACTGATTGTATCTCAACCTGCAGAGCTATCTCAGTCCGGAAGGTCCAGTAGGTGGCGCGTGGAGGCATGGCCGAAGCTGAGTGTGGTGGAGCGAAGCTGCTGTATGGAGGTCAGTGTCGACCGGAGGTAGGTCACGGGTGTGGCTAGTCCAGCAAGGCTGGGGCCTACTGAGTGAGGGGTCAGCTGCGGTTGAGCCGCCTACAGAGGAAGCCGCGCCTGGTGCAGGCTGGTGATCGGCTTCAAGGAGGAGTTGCGCAGTGCACCAGGGCGATTCGGCCAGCTGCGGGAGGTGCTTGGGCAGGAGGTCAGAGATGTGGTGGTCGACTCTGTCCGGTGGAGCCTCATGAGCGGCGTTCGGAAACAGCCCGCAAGGGAGGTAGTTCCCTACTGTAAGGCGGCTGCTTGGGTTGCGCTTGGTGCGGTGTCCCGAGGGAGGGCGGCCTGAAGCGAAGTGCTCAAGTGGGAGGAGACCGACCCGGCAGCTTGGCATCCCTTGTGAAGCATGGGGTCGCTGAAGTTGCTACTGCGAGGAGACCAGGGTGGCCACACGCAGCGGCCGAGGGTCTCCCTCGGGGTCGGTGACTGGTGCGCTAGGAGGTCTGGCTGTAGAGGTGGCATGTGGTGCGGAGTAGACCGCGTGATGCGGTGGTCGGCAACAACCCTGGTGGCTGGCAGAGGGTGACGCAGGCGGCCGGGTCTGGGAGGGAGACAAACTGACAGGGGGTTCTCCGCGGACCCCATTTCCCCTTTTCATTTACCTTTTTTTTATTTTTCCTTTTTTTTGATTTAATACTTCTTTTAAGTCTCTTCCACCTCCATTTATTTTTTATTTTATGAGTCAAGTCTCCTCCCAAAATTTTATTAAAATCCAAAGGCTAACATTAGCCTTTAAAATTAATAATAATATAATTATTATAATTAAATAAAAATTTATTCTTATTACATTATTATAATAATAAAATTATTGTGCAAATTATATTATTTATAAAATTATAATTTCCACAATTAATTTTATTTCTAATTAACTGATTGAATTTTAATCAGTTCAACAAGATGAAATAAAATTAGAACCTAAGATCAAACCGCGAATTTGATCCAATCTTAAATTTTGAACAGACCGTAACTTGGTCATTCAACATCGAACCGTTGTGCGGTTTGTACTGTTGGGATCGTCTTCGAACCCTCTACTTAATTTTATGAAAATTAATTTTATTTGGATGAGAAAATTTACGTGATCCCTCTGATACCACTATTAGGTTCCGGGGCCTACAGCGGAAGCCGATGGGCTGGGGATTTTAAAATTTTCATCGGCGGATTGACGGTACTTGTCGACGCCGACGATCCGAGCCCCGGAGAAGTCTAAGGATCTCGCATAAATTGTTAAGAGAACAAAATTAAAATGATAACGTACCTGTTTCATATTTGAAGATGTGGTCGACTGTAATTAGTTTATGGTGATCGTCTCTTGATGGATCCAAAACAAGATCCATTTAGATCATCCACACGTGCTGCAAAAATCTGCTGGAACGTCGATCGTTGAATTCTGGGTGCTAGCGCGGTGATTCGACGATGCTTTCGACGTCCGGACGATCACTGAATCATGATCTCTTTGATGCTTGAGGAAAAACTTGATCTGAACTCTCAGATCAACAACTTCTCTCTCTAGGAAGTGGGATGAGAGAGAGGATCTAGATTTCACTCCATGAAATGAGTGAATAGTGAATTTCTCACGAAGGGAGAGAGCCTCCTCTCTTATTTATAGTGGAATTCCAAAATACCCAGTTGGGATCCCCGACCCCCCATTTATTTCAATGTCCACTAAATAAATAATTTTGACGAACTAAACTGCTCCAAAATTATTTATTATTTTATCACATACTTGTAATATATATAAAATATATTACATGATAAAACTAAGTCATTTAACTAGACTCGTTGTCCCGCTTAATATTAAACAAACCTTGAATAATAAAATAATATCCATTCAATTAATATTTCCCCATATTTACTAAACTTGTAAATACATTAAATAAAATGAATTTATTTAATTCTTTTGGTGATCGATAACTTGGAAAACACTCGGACCCCATGGTGGGGCCCACTATGTCCATATACATATTCAATAGAATAGAGTGGATTCTTGAATAAGCTATTGTGTGTGACCCTCTAGGCCCTTATCTCGATAGTAGTGAATAAATCCAAAGACCAAGAGGGGAGTCTAGCAACCCATCATGGCCCCTAAAGAGATAAGGATAGTCATAGAAATGACTACCATCCTACGAACACTGACTGTGTACTCTAATCTCTTTGTCATTAAATATCTCATAAAGCAGGATGAACACTTGTGTCATCATCATTTTCTTGCTTTATTATGTGTTTACCTTAACAGATAGATTTTCCTTTCTACTACTTTGGCCAAAGACTTATGAAGGCAGCACCATCCTGATCAACCAAGCTTGAGATATACAACTTCCTGAACTTGGAAGTGACAAATCCTTTCTTGACCATTCTGCCAATGTCATACCACCAACGACGAAACAAACACAAAATACCTTGCCATGAATTCATTTCCATTGTTTTCATCTTGTATTAAAGTATGTAATCTAATGGTATACATTGGTAATGGTCTCAAGTTAGGAGACCAATACACATGTCTGTATATAAGAACAACCAATGATACCAAAACATGTGGTGTTCCTATTGGAAGGTATTTCCTCGTGATCTCACTACTAGAGATCACCAAGTGCGAACTTCATGAGAAGTATCAATGCTTATGATCCCCCAGCACCTGATAGTCAAACATCTACTATGTCCAGTCAGTTAGATGTATCTAGACTATATAACATATATTTAAGATCAATGTCATTGTATCTCAAGGTTCTCATTTTAGCCCAGGAACTGCTATAACCTCTCAACATGAAAATTAACCTTTGGACATTGCCATTATAGTAGTGGACGCAGAAAAGTATAAACTATAATGGTAATATTACATCATGTATAACTAATTTTACACATGATATGGTAATCAAAAGTACTGCATAGTTGGGTCTAGAGAACCCACTATTTCAACACAAATGTCAACCTTCTATCATCTTTTAAACCTACTAAATTTGTATCTATATATCATAATAACTCTTATTGAGATGATGCACTATAAAGAAAATTAAAATTAACCATGTCTTTGATATATTATAGTATTTTTTTCACCATGAGAAAATGAATTCATTGATATTAATTTGGTACCTTGTGAATTGACAAGTGAAAAAAAATCAGGACTTGTTGTTGTTAAGTATTGAAGACTCCCAATGATTTTCAAATATTTTATGGCATAAACCTCTTTTCCATCACCATACCATAAAAACTTCATTTGAGTAGAAATTTTTCTTGTCATTACCCTATAATTATCCATTCCAAACCTTTTTAAAACCTCCTTGGCATGTTTGTATTGAAAGATTAACATTTCATTCCTTCATTTTGTAACCTGCAAACCAAGGAAAAAGGTAAACTCTTCAATCATTAGCATTTCAAATCACACCCCATAAATTTTTCATTATTTTTTTCACTATTATTTTTTTGGCCCACCAAAGATTATGTCATAAATATATTAAAGAACCATAATCCTTTGTTCACTCTACTTCATGATATATAGATTATGATGAACTCCAGCATGCAAGAAACCGATCATTTTCATATAAAAATAAAGTCAATAAAACCATGCTCTTGGTGATTGCATTAGTCTATAAAGAATATTCTTCAGATGGAAAAAAAATTTCTCATATCAAAACATAATAAAACCATAAAGTCACTCAATGTAAACCTATTATTCAAGTAATATACATAAAAATTTTGATTTTACATGTATTTTTAATACTTTCAATCTCTTTTTCACTACAATGGACAAGCCTAATTTAATTGTTTCCAACCTATCCATGGGAAAAAAATTCATCAGCATCAATACCTTAAATATGAGAGTATCCATTGCATACAAATTGTTCCTTGTTCTGAATCACCATTTCTCCCTCATTTAGTTTGTTTTGGAAAATCCACATGGTCCTGATGACGTTCTTATTAGCCCGACCTCAAAAAAATCTCTCATGTCTGATTCTTCTTAATTTTTTCAATCTCTACATTAATTCCCTAAACTCAATTGTCATATTTAGTAGCCTCTTTAAAATTATATGGATTTAACTGATATAAGAGTGGTTTTTGTTATAGATACTTCATTATCTTCAGTTACACTAGCATTGTAAAATCAATAATTATACTTTGCTCATCGATTCCAGCTATGCTTCTTGAATTTTATGGATCTACTAATCTAACATAATTCTCCTAATCAATGATGTCTTTTTTTGAATCAATTTCATCCCCATGTGATCTCCTTGACTGAAAATTAAATTTTTTTATTATCAAAAAACATAAAGAGAAAGTGAGAAACCATAAAGTTCAGCATTAAAACCGAAAAACCAAGAAATAAAAATGACCAAAAAAATTGGATTTGCTTTGCCACAGAAACTACCTCATGTCAACAAACCTTCACCAATTCATGAACATTCGATAAGTTGTCCCATAAAAGGATTCATGGGCATGAAACCTATAGAAAATCCATACCCTCTTAGACCCACAATCCAAATGGCGTGAATAGGTGAAGGATTCTTGCTCTGATCCTCATCTGAAGAAGATCCAAAAACAAAGCTGAATGGCACTAAAATTCACTCCAAAAAGCATAAAGACAAACCCAAGAGCAGATTCAAACTAAACCATAAGACCTTCAAAATCAAGAAATAACTTCCATCAATTTAATTGGATTCTTGGAAAAGCAATTTTAGATTACCATAATACATTTCCCTAAATAATTTCCATGAGATATATGGAACCTGAATGTTAGTTGTGTCCCTTATCAGAATTTCAAATTCAGAAGAAATTTGGTCCCAGGACTGTATGTACTTTTCAATACTAATATTCCCTTTGTTGAAGCCCCCATGTGATCCCCTTGAAATTCTCAACTCCTTACTACTGTATTCTATAATCATCTCACTATTTTTCTAAATATACTTCTCATTTTATACTATAATGGCAACTAATATTTCAATAATATTTCAAATATAATTATTGAAACACTCATATAAATTTCTTTTGGATGATTATCTAAGTAAATTATATGTATCTTCACATGACTCGGAATTTATTTGTTTCTCCTAATTTAGAATGAAGAGCTTACATCAAAAAAATTTAATGTATTTTAGTATTGGATTCTTCCCATACCATATCTCATATAGATTATGTACTGACCTTGGAAACTACCTAGGTATATTTGTAATATAAACTGATGTCAAGACTGTTTTCTTACAAAAATTCTCTGGTAGGTCTTTCTTAATAAGAATTATTCTGTACATATTGTTAATGATATGATTCATCTTCTCAACTACACTATTTTGTTATGAAATATTGACCACTAATACTTGATGACTTATCTCATTCTTCCTATGATACTCCTCCACCTACCTATTAGTAAAATCTATAAAGACCCTAACCCTAATTTCCTAGAGTTGGTGCCTTACTTTTTTATGTTGGTTTAATAAACAAGGATGTTGCATCCTGAAGGACTAAGAAGTTTAGTAGTTTTTGAAAAACACATACAAATATAAGTTTTAAATTAAAAATTTAAAGGAAAAAAAACATAGTAACTTTATTGGTGACATCAATAACTCCTAGATTATCCCTCCAAGTCATTCATAATATATATCTTCACATCTTGAGGAAAAATAAAACATAATAAAAGGGTGAGATCAGATGCTCAGTAAGGGTAAGTAATACATCAGAAGATGATATAAACAATAAGGTGTGGTGAATGACTAAAAACACATTCTATTATAACATAATCTTGAGTATAATATGGCAAGATTAAAAGCTGAATAAATTATTTCATATAAATAAACACATAAAACCTAACCATGGATATTAAACTATTTGAATAATCACATGATTTATCAATTAATAATGCTATTATAAGGAAAGGAATATGTCAGACATCATAAACATAGCATTAAGTCCTCGTCTATGAAATCTGAAAATAAATTGTTAAGGCCTTAGCCAAAATCCATTTCTATTTTGTCTGATGATACCTACTG
Organism: Viscum album; assembly: GCA_963277665.1. Classification (NCBI taxonomy): domain Eukaryota; kingdom Viridiplantae; phylum Streptophyta; class Magnoliopsida; order Santalales; family Viscaceae; genus Viscum; species Viscum album. The sequence goes on along the minus strand of OY728150.1, from coordinate 617,095,530 downwards.
ATGCATCAAGGGGTTATAGTGGGCCCCACCCATCACTTACTAAGTCCAACGAATTCCTAATATTTCTAATAAAAATATATATTTAAATAAATTTTTTGAACACCAATTATAAATATTTCAATCATAATCATATATGAAAATAATCTGATCAAATTATTGATAAATTCTAGAGTAAAGTAATCTGTAAACATTCCAAAGTCTCTCATACCACTTTGAAACATTTAAATCTTAATCCCTATGAAGTAATATAATTAAATTAATATCATAAAAATAATAAGAATCATGATTTGACATATTAAAGGGTATTACATACACCACATTCATGTAATAAGTGCTGAATAAGGCATAAATCTCATAGAAGTAAGAGTGAGACGAGAAAAAACCCCTTTTTTACTTTAGAAAGAAGAGTTATTTTGGAAAATCATATTTATTTGTCATAAAATCAGATTGTAAAATTGTATATCCCATAAAAAAGGTAAGGAAATTGAAATTATATTAGAGTCATAAATTATGTCCAATAGAAGTGAAAACGTGTAAAAATATTTTTTATGAATCTTTAGAAATGAGCCTTTTTAATGTGGTTTAAGAAAAATCATAGAGTCTTTAAAATGGAAAAGGAATAATTATTTGTATAAAACCAAAAATGAACCATGATATTTTTTTCTAATAAAATGAGTGATTTTATAAAAATAATTGTGTCTTAAAATAGATTATGTATAGAACGTGAGAATGGGTAATATATTGAGAAATCCAATTTAATCAGGCTTTCTTATCGAGAAGATTTGAGATGGGAATATTTTTAAACTTGTATTTTCCCATAAAAAAGGATTATATGATCTGGATATATGATTTTGGAACATATAAACATAATTTATAAGAATTACACAAAAATAAATAATCATTACATTAAATTAAAGAGAGATAATGAGTAACATGAAGGGGAAATGGGGGTTTGGGTAGAATACCTTACCTTATGTTTGAAAGTGTTCTGCATATGACCTTAACATTATAGATAAACAAAATTATTTAATTAATTAATTAATTCAGAACATTTTACGCATATATTTAATTTTTTATAATTTTATTATTTTCATTTATAGTCTTTTGATGTGTTATAAGATAAAATTTTGTCATTTAGAAGTGTTCATTTCCTTGGTTTTCATGATCGGTTTACTTATATATTAGTATGGATGTTCATGTAAAATGATAATAGATATCCATAATTGAAGTTATATGTTATTAATGACCATAAATAATATTAAAATTTTATATAATTCATTTGGTTATTTTGGGTGAGTATGAATCATTAGATAATACGTTCATGATAATCGTTTAGATTATTTTGGTGGTTTTCGATCATCACAAACTAGTTTTCTTTTATTAATTAAAATCATGTGTATATAATAGTTACAGAATATGAAATAGGATATAATTCATAGATTATAATATAGTTTAACCATAAAAATGGTTTTATGACCAGCCTTGAAGGCATTAATGGAAAATGAAAATCCATCATCCATGATGTCGATAAATTGACACATCATGAGCGATGATTTCAGTTATAGAATAAAAGAGAGAGGGAGAGAGAGAAAAGATTTTGATGATGGATATTCCATTAACATGATATCATTACAGTATATAAATGATCTCAGATTTATCATGTCTATTTTTAAATTGGAGGTGAGGGAAGTATAAGAAAATTAAATAAATTGAAAAGAAAATAAAAGAAAAGAAAGAGGATTTTTACCTCTTGAATTCTCCTCCTTGAGAACCTCCTTAAGGGAATTGGGTTTGTTTTTTTGTTGATAAAAAAAGATCTTGGATGTAGGGTATGGTATTGCGAAGAGTATTAGGCATAAATTTGACAAATCTCAAAGCTTTTAAGGTGTGAGGAGGTATTTATAGTGGAGTAGATGAGTGTTTTTTGAATATTTTATTCATTTGTTTATTTTTTTGCCTCAAGACTATGAATATTTTGAGATTTATCACAAAATATATTAATATAATGAAGGATAGTTATATATTATGGACTTACATCATCCATACATCACATATGACACAAAAATTCATGTATTTAGAATTTATCTTAAATTAGTGTATTTTACTATTCACCAAAAAATCATGTATTTTAGAAAAATACAAAAAAATCAACCTAACCATTTTTTACATGTATAATTAAAAAATGAAATCCATTTTACGAAAAAAAATCTAAATATTAGGAAATTAATTTTTAATTAAAATCATCACTTATTGTAAAAATACTGATTTTAAAATTATAACTGATTTTATAACACATTGAAAAAATAATTAAAGTCTTGAAAAATTAACTAATAATCATAAGACAAAAAATTATTAATTTTTGAATACATATAAAGTTTATTTTAAATCATTTTTATTAATTATAAAATTGAATTTAAAAATTTATGTTTTATATAAATATCAACACCAAATTAGTAATTTATAAAATAATTATTTACTTATATTATGATATAATTATATCATATTACCATTTATAAGTTGCATAAATTTTATTTAAATTTTAATAGGTGAGGTTATTGTTATAATGTCTATATTACTATTCCTAATCATTATATTGTTATTCCAATGGTCACATTACTATTCATTAAAAATGAAACTTATCTAAAAAATACCAAAAAAATTAACCAAAGTAAATTTTGATATTACACATTCAATAATGATGTTTATTTTTGTCATATATAATTTATAAAAGTTTAAAAGTTTATATTTAAAACAAGTTCACCACTAAAAGGCGGTAAAACCACATTTTGAAAAATATAACCTTTTATAAGTAAAATTGGTTTTATTTTTTAAAGGAAGGGGATAGAGCATCATTTTTATTATTAATGCAAAGCAAATACCTCTTTTACTGGGTAGAGGGAAACCCATTACATAGTCTAAAGGCCTAGTAGGCATTAAAATGTTTTGGATGAATGTAAAAATATTTTATTGAATATATATTATATAAATTTCATTAATATCTTTAAATAATAGTGATTAATTTAATTTATTAATATGAAATGTCATTGTGGGAAAAATTATTTTTATAAAAATGCATCCTTTATATTCAATTGGTTTTCATTTCTAATTAATTTGTAAACAATGAGTTAATTTTATAAACATGTGTAATATATATTCTCATAATTTAATTAATCATATACATTACTACCATTCCCAACATCTAGGAGATAACTGTAGTAATTAAATATTAATATTTATAACATTTTTAATATGGTAAGCTATCGAATAAGTTAAATTTAAAAGGATGCATAGTATAAAATCTTGGGGTGTTAAATTCTCCCATCCTTAAATAAATTTTTTCCTTATAATTTTCAATTGTTCTAAATAATTATAGTTTTATACTTGAAAATTATTTTTGGGAAACCCACATCAGAAATAGAGTTAATAAAATATCCTCTTAAAAAGAGGGAAAGGGAAATTCATAGGTCACCACAAAAGGAGGAATTCGAATAAGATAACATTTGTGTGAATTGAAAATATGGACATGGAAAAATAATCTAACCATAAAGTTCTAAGGGATAGTTATAGAGAACACGGTCAATAAAAAGTTATCCATCACAAAACCATAAATCTTGTGATCGGTTAAAATACCATTGATTTCTCAAAAATAAAAGTACACAAATAACGTATTTGTTCCAAAAATATGTTTCCTAGAGTTGAGGGATTCTTTTAATATCCATATAATCACTTTATAAAGTAAAATTACCTGATTAATTTCCATGTCATAAGCATAATCTCATCCTCTATTTGTGCTTCAAACTATTTTTACATCATCCCTTGCAATTGGAAATGAATGTTCAAGATGATTTTTTTACACCTAAAGCACTTTTTTACGAATCATATGGTCCTTAATTCATTCCTTAGACCTTTAAAATTTTATTGAACTATGAAGGTTAAAACATGTTATCAATGAACAATAATTTCCAAATTTTAACTTGATCTATTCCACAAGTCGTAAATCTTAATAATTATTTAAAACATGTCTGTCCACATTCAATGGACAAATTTAAAAGGATGGTCACTAAATTTACAAAATCAACTTAACATAATATTACCCAAGTAATGTAGATCTTAATCCCATATACCAAATATATGATTACCTTGATCACCTTTAATCCTTTATAAAATATGCATGCTTGTAGGAGTAAAATTCTCAAATTTTGGAATATATTACTTAAATCCTAACATCTAATAATCTCAGTAAAGATAATATAAACCATAAAATCATGAAACACTTCCATGGTCACTAATAATAACCCACAACCATATATTTATTGTTATATCAACATTAATAACATATTTAGGGTTATCTTTCCCATGTCATGTGTTTTTAAAAAGATCAACTTTCCACTAAATCAATTTTCTTAACACCATTCAACAAACGCTTTTAAATACTTAATGAAAAAGTAATTTAGTAAAATAATTGTATATCTCATGATTATTATAACCATCTAATTATTGATAAAATAACCAAATAACACAATTATTTAATCCAAACACAAGAATATTAATATTTTCTCTTCCTCTGTGGTAGTAGCATCAGCCTGACCATGATCCCTTCACTTCTTTTGATCTATATTCCTTAATGTTTGGGAAATCCATTTACATAGTTCCTCATCTCATTGTAATTGAAGAATTTCGCATTGGAAAACCTTTTCTTACCCTTGTAATAACTAGAATGGTGGCCTTTCCCTCCACACTTTTAGAAAACTCCCATTCCTCTTAAGCAAGTACCAGGGTGCTTCTTTCTATAATTATCACATGTGGGAAAATACTTATTTCACTTCTTAAATTTATCCAACTTTTTCCTAGTTGTAATCTTGTTCTAATTCTTCCCTCAGAAATACATATAAAAATATTTCTCCTTCTTGTTATAACATGATATTATCTCTTCATATGATTAGAAAGTTTTATAGACTAGTTTCCTTCGAAAGACTGACTTAAAGACATCAAATAAATGATCATTATTACTCATTATATGATGTGCATTGATTCGGTTCGCATTACTTATTCTAGGAATCATTTATAAAAAAATGGAATACACTAGATTAGATCATAACATTATGAAACATAATGTATAATCCCAATAATAGTGAAATACTTAAAAGAAATTGAATAATTTATATATAGCTAATCTCATAATCATAAACAAGGTTTATTTGGAAAAATATTTACTTATAAATCCTTCATAATGGTTTATAAATAAAATGTGAATTATACTAAGAATATCCCCCAGGAGTTTCAAATAAAATGCGTAATAAGGCCTATTTTCGTGTACCAGGTTACCCCGAGTCATGCCTGGGACATCTTGTCATAGTTGTTACCCCTAGGTACAACTGTGCCAGAACTACATCCACTTGTAATATCCAGAAAAAGATGTATTCCTTAGAAGACCCACATAATATGTACCTTACCAAAATTCTAGTATGTTCTTCAATTTTTATCCTCAAATTATATATTATTATTTTTGTTCCATAATCAATGTTTTCTAAATCGAGCTTCTAATTTTTCTACTAAACTTTCTCTAATACCAACTATAAAGACCCTCACTCAGTTTCTCAGAGTTGGTGCCTTACTTTTTTACATTGGTATAATAAACATGGAAGTTTCATCCCAGAGAACTGAATAGTTAAGTAGTTTTAGAAAACTAAATATAACCATAGTTTTTTCATTACAACTTCAATGGAAAAACAATATAGAAACTTCATTGGTAACATTCATAACTCCTACATTATCCGTGCAAGTCATTCATAATATACATCTTCACATCTTGGGGAAAAATAAAACATAAGAAAGGGGAAAGAAAATATTCTCATTAAGGGTAAGTAATACAGCAGAAACTAATATAAACAATAAGGCATGGTGAATTACTAAAAACACATTCCATTAGATTATAATCTTGAGAATAATATCATAAGAATAAAAGCTGAAAAAATTATTTCATATAAACAATCACATGAAACATAACCATGGATATTCAACTAGTTGAATAATTACATGATTTATCAATTACTAATGTCATAATTAGGGAATTCATATTTCATACATCATAAAAATATTGTTGAGTCCTCATTCAAGACTTCTAAAAATAAATTATTAAGGCCTTGACCAAAATCCTTTTTTATTTTGCCTCATGAGACCTACTAATGCATCAAGGGGCTATGGTGGGCCTCACCCATCACTTGATAAGTCCAATGCATTACTCATATGTCTAATTAAAATATATATTTAAATCAAAGTTTCTTATACCACTTTGAAATATTTTAATCATACTCATAGATGAAAACACTCTCATAAAATGATTGATAAATTCCTGTGGAAAATAATCTTTAAACATTCCAAAGTGTTGCATACCACTTTGAAAAATTTAAATATTAATCCCTATAAAGGAGTAACATTAAATTAATATCATAAAGAATAATACGAATCCTGATTTTATATATGAAATGGTATTACATACTCCACATGAATGGAATAACTTGTGAACACGGCATAAATCTCATAGAAATAAATGTGAGACAAAAAACCTCTTTTTTACTTTGGAAAGAATAGTTGTTTTGGAAAATCATATTTATTTGTCATAAAATTAAATAATAAAAATTTAAATACCATAAAATAAAAGGTAATTAATGTTAAATTATATTTGAGGCATGAATTATGTCTAACATAAGTGAAAACATGTAAAGAGTGTTTAGGAATCTTTAGGAATGAACCTTTTAATGCTGTTTATGGAAAATCTTAAAGAGTTTTTAAAAAGGGAAAATGAATAATTATTTGTATAAACCGAGAAATGAATCATTATAGTTTTTCATGATAAAATTAGTGATTTTAGAAAAATAATTTTGGATTAAAATCAATTATGGATAGCACATGATAATGAGTAAGAAATCAGGAAATTCTCTTCAATTAGACCTGTTTATCAAGAAGATTTGAGAAGGGAACCATTTTAAAACATGTATTTAACTATAAAATAAGGATGATCAGATCTGGATATATGATTTTGGAACAAATAAAAATAATATATAATAATTAAACAAAATTAAATAAGAATTATATTGGAGTAAAGATAGATAAAGAGTAACCTAAAGGAAAAAATGGGTGTTTGGGTAGAATCTCTTATCATATGTCTGAAAGTGTTCTTCACTTGACCCTAATGTCCTTGATAAAAAAATTAAATCCATTAATTAATTAATTAAAAACCTTTTCTAAATGTAATTTATTTTTTATAATTTTATTATGTTCATTTATAGTCTTTTTGATGAGTTATAACAAACAATTGTATCATTTAGGAGCATTCATTTCCTTGGTTTTCATGATCAATTTGCTTGTATATGAGTATGGATGTTCATGTAAAATGGGAATAGATATCCAGAATTGAAGTTATATTTTCGTAATGAACATATAAAAGATTAAATGTTTATATAAGTCATTTATTTATTTGGGGTGAGGATAAATCATTAGATAAGATGTTTGTGATAATCATTAAGATTATTTTGGCAGTTTTTCTATCATAACAAACTATTTTTGTTTTATTAATTAACATCATGTGTATATAATGGTTCTAGAATATTACATAGGCTATAATACATATATTATAATATTTTTTAACCATGAAAAATGGTTTTATGACCAACCTTGAAGGCATTAATATAAAATGAAAATGCATTGTCCATGATGTCATTAAATTGACACATCATGAGTGATGTTTTCATTTATAGAATAAAAGAGAGAGAGAAAGAGAGAAAGGATTTTGATGATGGATCTTACATTAACATGATATAATTATATTTTATAAATTATACTAGATTCATAATGTCTCTTTGTACATGGGAGGTGTGGAATGGGTAAGAAAATAAAAGAAATTGAAAAGAAAAGGAATGAAAAGAAAGATGATTTTTACCTATTGAATTCTCTTCCTTGAGAACCTCCTTAAAGGAAGTGATTTTGGTGTTTTGTTGAGAAAAAATTATTTTATAAATTGGATAGGGGATTTTAAATATTATTGGGTAGAAATTTTACATGTCTCAAAGCTTGGAAGGTGTGAGGAGAAGAGATGGTGAGGGGTGGTATTTATAATGGAGGGGACGAGTGTTTTTTGAATATTTTATTCATTTTTTTATTTTTTTGGAGCAAGAAAATGAATAGTATGATAATTATCAACTAATATATTAAAATAATGAAGTATATTTATATATTATGGTCTTACATTATTCATACATCAACTATGACTCAATAACTCAAGTATTTAGCATTTATCGTAAATTATCATATTTTACTATTCACCAAAAATTTATGTATTTTTGAAAAAATCCCAAAATATTATCATATCCATTTTTTGACGTGTATAATTATTAAATTAACTCCATTTTATGAAAATAATTTTACAAATATGAGAAATTTAACTTTTAATTAAAATCATCATTTATTGGAAAAATAATGATTTTAAAATTATAGATGATTGTATAACACTACAAAAAAATAATTAATATCTAAAAAAATATTACAATCATAAGAAAAAAATATTAATTTTGGAACACATTTTATGAATATAAATTTTATTTTAAATCATTATATTAGTTATAAAATTGAGAATAAAAATTTATGTTTTATAAAAATATCAATACTTAATTAATAATTTCTAAAATATTTATTTACTTATACTATAATATAATTATATCATATTACCATTTATAAGATGCGTAAATTTAATTTATAATTTATAGGTGAGCTTATTGTTATAATTTTCATATTACTATTCCTAAATCTTATATTGTTATTCCAATAGTCACATTACTATTCATCACAAATGAAACTTATCATAAAAATACCAAAAATTTAACCAAAGTAAATTTTGATATTACTATTTCAATAATGATGTTTATTTTTTCATATATAATTTATAAAAGTGTAAAATTTTATATTTAAAACAATTTTTCCACAAAAAAGGTGGTGAATCTATATTTAGAAAAATATAGACTTTTTATGTGTAAAATTAGTTTCATTCTTATCTTATGACTCTAAAAATGTTTCGGATGAATGTAAAAATATTTTATTGAATATATAGTATACAAATTTCATTAATATATTTACCTAATAGTGATTAATTTAATTTATTAATATAAAATATCATTGTGGTCATAAAATTTATTTTTATAAAAATACATCTTTTATATTCAATTGGTTTTAATTTATAATTAATTGGTAACCAATGAATTAATTTTATAAGAATGTGTAATATATGTTTCTATAATTTAATTAATCTCATTCATTCTTTCCATTCCCAACATCTAAAAGTTTAATGTAATAATTAAATAAAAAAATTTAAACCATTTTTTAATCTGGTAAGCTATTGAAGAAGATAAATTTAGAAATAGGTATATTTTAAAATCTTGGGGTGCTACAAAATCTGTATCATTGTAAATATATAATTTCATAATTTCATTATCAAGAATATATTTATCCTTTTTCTGATGTTGGGTAATGCAACTGAGCACCTTAGACTTTTGGTTGATGGACATAAATTATGTTACCTTTTTGTAATCATAAATAAAAAGTATATAGTGTCTCTTCCAAACAATTTCTCTTATTAATATTGGTCGACACATGTCAACATGCACTAATTAAACAAACCTCAATGGCCTTTGAACTTATAGATTGTGTTTCTTTCAAATAATCTTCACTTTTTTAGAAACATTTCACATGTGTGTACGATCACATGACAATATAAGGATATCATGAGCTCCAGCATTCTTCATAATGATGAAATGCATGATGTCAGACATCTTAATATTATTGTCAAGGCCTTATGTCAATACATCTTATATACTGTCAAGACCTCATGTCAAGACATCTTACATACTGTCAAGGCCTCATGTCAACACATTTTACATATCATTAATGTATCATATCAAGACATCTTACATACCGTCAAGTCCTTGTTCCAATACATTATCATTGTATGGGTTGGTATACATGAAGTGATACTCATTCTAGTTTGTTTCATGATACTAGCCTAATATGTCAAGAGGATATATAATATCGGGTTCCAACCATCACTTAAACATTTTGTATACATTCATTATATATAATAAATCAACAATATGCCTTATCAATAAATATATATGTATGTTGAATCAAGTATAAAAAATTCAATATTTATATAGAATATAATCAATATACTTTATCATTAAATAATCATCCATATAGAACTAAAAATTATACATATTATCAATATTTACATAGTTAATAACGGAACTATCATTCTTGATAAACACCCTCCGATCTAATTTATGTATAATAGAGTATTCACAATGTATAGAGTAAGAGTATACAACTAATTTAATAACAAAAAATATGTAGAATATATCCATGATAATAAAAAATATATATACATGAATGAGACCATCAATTCATCGCAAATTAATGCATTATAGTAAATAAATTTATTTTGGGAGAGAGAGGAAAATGGAAGAAAACCTTTAAAAAATATTAATACTATGTTGAAAAAATGATGTTAATAGTCACATACAAAACTCTTTAGAAGATTTCAAGAATAATTTTAAAACATTATTTGTAAAATAATTTACAATAATCTAATATTTAAAATATTTTATGCTTAAATAATCATATGTGGAGTGAAAGATAAAAATATACATAAGTGGAATAAAATACATTTTCGAAACTTTTTAGAATATAATATCCAATTGTTTTGAAATTTTAAAAGAATAATTGTAATATATATTACTTTAGAAAATCCTAAAAGTGTGTAAAGGATTATAAATCATGAATAATGATCATGATAGTGGTAAAATATTTTCATACCAAAAATGTTAAAAATATATTTTTTCACACTTTTGAAAATAAATTCAAAAATAACTTGTACATAAAACATTAATAAGATTCATTTTAAACTTTAGAAAGGAAATTAAACATTAATATAAATTAAACTTATGAAATAATTAGAGTATAGAAAACAAAATTCATGAAATAAAATAAAGAAATGGATAAATAAGAGAATGATTCTCAACTAAAAAGGATAAATAAGGTTGGTTTTTCATAAAAATATTATTTAGGTGGTTTTGAGTACCAAAGAGATAGAAATTGTAAATAATACTTGAAACCCTCACAAATAACCAAGGAAAAAAATAAAATAGATGAGTTTTATGAGAGAAATAACATACAAATCCCTCAATGAAAATTGAAACATAAACAATCCCAATAAAAAGTGATATTGTAAAATAAATCCTTACAACTTTGATAACTTTCAAATCAAAATGTATCAAATTTTTGAACATGATATGGTTTTTAGATCCATTTAATTACATAAAATAATATTTCAGAATATATTCAAGTGGTGTTAAGTACAACATAAAAAATAAAGCATGGTGCACAACATTAAATGTGTCTTGGGAAATTAAAATTGTGATAAAGAACTCTTAAGAATCTTATAACAATTGAATCAATACCTATTGAAAGAGGTAACTTTAAATGGAAATTTAGTTACCATGATTAAATATTGGATCATGAAATAATATTTCAAATAGGTATCATATACAAAATATAATAGAAATAAGTATTTAATTCAAAAAAATATCATAAATAATGAAGTTTTAGAGGTAGAAATTTTACCTTGTATTTCTGTTCAGTCAGACATGATCTAATATCTCTTTATAAAAAAATTATATTTATTATAAATCTATATCAGAATCAAAATTATATTTATCTTACTAAATAATATTCACTTATAATTTATTATCACCCAATTAGTATAAGGACCCAACTTTAAACATTACATAATCTTTAGTTTTAATTCAATAATTCACTCTCTTACATTTGAGGATCTTTTCAAGATTATAGTTTTATATAATTAGGTCATAACTCATTAAACGCAAAATGATATATATAAAAAGTGTAAAATTCTTATCAATATCCATTTTTCCCATAATATAAAACTTCTGAAATAAAACAAGATTTATTTTGATGAAATATCATCATGACTTTTATGTTGACCTCTTCATTTCCCTTACCCATCTTTAAACCCTATGAAAACAATTTTGAAATGTGGGATGATCACAAATAGCTCAGTAAGATTCATTGAAAGAAGAAGATCATTAGTCGAGTGAAAATCTTGAAAACCCATGAAAGGATTGACTTTATTTCAAATTTATTTGAGTGATATGCAATAAATCATTTTCACATGAAATCACCCAAAATTTGTTCTCAAATAAATCATTTAAAACCAATGTAAATCATATATAAATTATGTAGGTAACTTGTGACATCATCATTTATATCATTGTTACAAATGGAATAATTGATATGGTAAAATTCCATCTCCAGAGTACCCAATGCATTGGAGGGATATCATAGAACCACCCATCCTTGGTTTATCATGGAACCACTCAACCTTATTTTATAATGGAACCACCCATCCATGGTTAATAATGTAATATCCTGCCCTTGGTTAGTAACTGAACCACCCATCATTGGTTTATAACATAACCACCCATCCTAGGTCTATAATAGAACTACTTGTCATCATAAAAAATGTCTAAGAACTATAAAATAATAATAAATCATTAAATATTTAATTTTCATCATATAATCCTTTAAAAACTTTTTAAATCTCATATTAAAAACTCTTACGAATGTCAAAATACCCATTTCTTTTAAAAAATCATTTTCAATACAAAAATACCATTTTCTTTTAAAACCCCATTTTTAATAACAAAATAATCAAAAAAAAGTAAAAGAGGGTTTTCATTGAATAGAACATGAAATATTGTAATGGAATCCAAACTTCAAATAATGGTTATGGTAGTAGGAAAAGTTGTTATTGTCGTACATGTTAAAATAGAATATTTCTTTTTTTATTTAAAAATAAAGTCAAGCATACCATATAAATATTATTTTTCTGAAAAACATTGTAGAAAGAAAAAAAATCTTTATAAAATTATCATGTCCATATAATTACATTCTTAAAATTATTTAAAAAACATGTAAAGGGAAGAGAAAGATAGTTTGATGGAAAACATTAAAAGATGATTTTATAAAGAAAAAGTCCCTTACCACTTTGTGAACATTTGAATTACAATCCCCATGAAAGAATAAAATTAAATAAAACTTTAAATATAATTATAATAGATAAATTCATGATATAACATGTCTAAGGGGAAGTATATTCACCTTATAAAAGAATATAGGTGCATAACATCTAAATATGTCTCAATGAAGGGAAATTGAGAGAAAATCCCTTACCACGAGTTTGATTCATCGTGATGGTTCTTTATCTTAACTAATAATAAAAAATTTATAATTATTTACATGCTTAAGAAAATTTTTAAATTTAGAATTCATTTTATTTCACTTATTACCATGTTATATAAAATTACTTAATCAATTAAGTTTACATCGTATGTTTTGACAATATTTGGCTTATATATCAAAAAATGACTTTGATGGGTTGAAAATGGTCAAAGAGGTCATTATCTCAATATATAAAGAATAATAATATTTAAATAATTATCATATTTATACATGATTTGTAATTTTAAAAACCAATCATGAATTATAGTTATGAAAAAAACACTACGTTACGATCAGGGAGATGGTAGGTCATACATACACATGATTGATGTTTCTATTTTTCAATCTTCATTATGGAAAGTAGGTATGTATTATTTTATCTTTAAATAATGATAAAAATTTAATAAATACCATATATTTTACATAAATAGACATATATATAATCGATGTGATTTAGTAATGAAAAAACAATCACATCGTTTAATGGAGGCGGTAGTCCACACGTACGCAAGAATAGCATTATCATTTTTTAATGTAAGAAATAAAATGATATATTATATTTTAATAGTAATAAATATTTTATGAATATTATAATAATTTTATTTATATCTTTCATGTCCCTACCCAATGGGGCTCGATCCATGACTCCCCAAGCCCGTCTTCATAGGCCAGGGGCTGGCATCTAGTGTTGAGTAGGCTATCACACACATGGGAGGCCTTAGCCTATCGAACCTGTATGAATACACCCACATACACCTCCATGAAATGAAGCAGTGATATAATTAAACTAAAAAATCATGCATACATCTATCTCAACCAGAGTACAGTAGAAGTAAAAAAAAGGTAAAATACAGGGCCCACCAAAAGAAACTATAAAAGTGTCCAACCTGCTTAGAAGGAGGGGATCGTTTTCAAAAGCACCCACTAGAAATATCCTTGACCAAGATCTAGTATACACCTCGGTCTATCAAGCTCATTAATATCATTCCACTTTCGGTCCTCATTGGACTCTACTGAAAGGCTAGTGGTCTTCACATGACACATGAAGTTTGGAAAAAGCTCGTGAAGGGGTGAGTATAAAGTTACTCAGTAGGCTCCCCAAAAACCCTAAAATAAAAGGGATAAACTAAAAGGAATTAGTTAACTCAACCCAGTGAGAGGAAACCCAAATGAGATTGAAACTCCATCTCAATACCATCCTCAACACATCACAAGTGTCCAGCTCATACCATACGGTGTGTCGACCCAAACGTGACAACGCCATAAGGAAACCTAGAAACGACACCCATATATACTCTTCTTGAGAACTAAAACTCATGAGGTTACAACCTCATTGATAGAGATAGGTTCCTACTATAGGCTCTAAGGAGAAACCACAAGAAGCACTCACTCCATGAGCCACATAACCCTAGATGACATTTGTCTGAGAGATACACTCCATCCAGAAAAACACAACTGTATGAGATAGAAAAACCAAAAGATACCACTCAATCGGTTATCATAATCTGATGGAAACACCACCATTCCAAGGTAATATATCCAAGAGAACACTCTCATCAGATATCACCACTAAGAACATCATTTTGGAACTCAGGGGAACTCAAAACTCAAAATGGGATCCCTCCCAAGATCCGCTAGGGGACGCTACGAACCCTATAAGAAAAAAAAACCCCACAACTCCTCCGTTAGGGGATCCCTCATAGGATCTGTTATGGGAAACCACAAACCCAAAATGGTACCACAAATATCTCACTCAGATATGGGTTCACACGCAGGGTCTAGTGGGGGACACCACAACGCAATCTGACATCATGAAGATCATATCGCTTAGATAGGGGATCATCGCTTGTGTAGTGTTGGTCACGACGATACTACAAACCCCATTTGTTATAACTCACGAAGTAGGGGATCATATAAACAATGATTCCACAAACCCTACCCATGGAACGTGTCATAGAAGAACACTGAAAGAAGAGATCTTTATACACAACTAGAGGGTCATCACCTAGGGCTCACTAGGGATCCATCCCTTACTGGAACATCTTGGGTATAGGATTAATGCCCATGTAAATATTGGTCACACCAATTAAAATAACCCTACTAGGGAAACAAAAAGGTATGTTAGTATCACATTAGACCTCTTAGGGTGATACTCACTCCAAATACACCAAGTCTATAGTCGAAGCAGACTAAGACAACTAACTCCAGAAAGTGAGAACACACCCATGCAACACGTAAATGAAGCATCCTAATATGGGTCACAATCCTTTGAAGAATACATGATACTGAAAAACCTCAAATCGAAAGGACTAGAGGGACCCACTCAACCCTATCATCCTAAACAGCATTATTAGAGACCAGGGTGAATCCACTCAACTCTACCAATTTTAACGTCATGAATAAGGACCAAGGGGACCCACTCAACCTTGTCGGTCTAGGACTCGCTAACCCAAACAACCCACAAATAAACATATGTACACGACACCTCCTAGGATCAAACTATGTCCATCATCACATTCTATTCATAAAAACACTCAAAATGGACTACTCACATGCCTAATTCTAACTTTCCGGGCACAAAATACCCAAAATCCATAAGCTGGAAAAAGTATATGGCGTGTACTTTAGAGTACACATTGTGTGCTCTAATCTCTCCACCTTACCGTATACTTTTACATGTCCATAGAAACATGGGGTCTGTTTGTGTAAAACTACATGGTTTTTACTTATAGTACACAGTGTATACTATCCAAAAACCATCGTTTTGTGTTCTTTTTCACAAGTCCAGACACATGGACATGTGCTACTACACAGAGTATACTCAGAGTACATGGTGTGTACTTATAGAATTTCCCTCTTCCCCAAACGGAAAGAAAACATGGTGTTTTTTACTGGTTTACAGGCTGTGCAGATTGGAAAATCTGTTGGAAATTCCCTACAAACAGCCCAAATCACCCATGTTCACCCCGAAACACTCAGATCAACTCATAAAGGGTCCCTAGAAAGAATATAAGGTCTCTAAAACCATATAAGAATGCATAAAAACAGAAATCGGAACTATAAAAAAACATCCTACCTCATGGTTGAAACTCTAAAGCTTCGAGGTTGAATAAGAACTCAGAAGTTGTTGTTGCTTGATCTGGGAGCGTCCGCCATCAAGATTTGAGACCGACGGCGCTTCGTTTGCTCGATCTAACCTTTGGGTCATTCGTTGTCAAAGAGGGAGTTGGTAGGTGGCTTCAGCTCCTCTTTCGTGCACACAAGGGAGAGTAGAGGAGATAGGAGTTTAATTTTTATTAATTCCCCAACCCTCTATCTAAAGTCCTTGTCCTCACTCTCCTCCAACCCGACACCCGGTGCCAAAAAAATTTATGTCGAACCAAGGGTAAACACAACGTTCTGAACTCAAATGTGGTCTCAGAAATCCAATATAAGACTCCACTCAGGAGTTATTCACATTTCCAATGAAAATATTCCCAGGTGATAAAATATATTTAATATTTTTAATGTCACTGGGTTGAGGCTCTCCAGGCCTCGAATTCCTGTGCGTACTCATTGCTTGGATTCGGAAATATTCTTTGAAGTATTCCAAAGTCTGATTGGTATAAACCTAGGTTCCTACATTCTCCACACATTATGTTTTTTCATCCCTAAAAATTGAAAGGGTGTGTTAATGGAAAGAAGTTGAGCTCTAAACTAGGACTCCCATGCCAACGAGCTCACCCAACCCACCAAATAGGCCATCAAGGGTTCCTGTG
Organism: Viscum album; assembly: GCA_963277665.1. NCBI lineage: Eukaryota > Viridiplantae > Streptophyta > Magnoliopsida > Santalales > Viscaceae > Viscum > Viscum album. The sequence continues at coordinate 617,078,428 of OY728150.1, read as the reverse complement.
CAACTAGTGAGTTCACACTCAGGGGAACCATAAGGGCTACCACACTGAAGTCCAGCTTAACTAGGTTGACATCGTGCAAAAATATAGGCATATGTCTCCTCAACTGCGATGGGTGGAAAACACCAGGCACCATAGTCCCTTTACAGTCATATGGTCTCGTAGAACACACCCTTCACTAACCTGATGCAAAAACCAATGAAACCAAACTCTAGATAGACAATTAAAAGGAACTCATCCACCATACCTCGATATTATCCTCTTTGGGTGTCACTAACTCACCCGTACGGTTTTGGATCGCGTCTTAAGAACGCATCGTAGTGGGGAAAGAATTCCTCATTCTAATGATTTCAAAGTCACATCAAATTGAACCATAACCTCCTCAAACATATTGTATTCAATGTTTATGTTGAACACATGTGTATACCAATGAACAAATACGGATTCCCAAGCACACACATTGGGTATTAACAGAACCTTCATGAAAACCACCCAACACACAACCCCACCCCGAACACACAAGTCAGAGGGACTCCACCACCACACTTCGACACTATCTGCTTTGGGTGGCACTAACTCACACGTATGGTTTTAGATCGCATCACAAAATCACATCACAGTGGGGGAAGGATCTATCTTACTCATTCATTTGAAGCACATTGAATAAAACTAACACATGGTCTTACTAAAACCCTGAACAAACCTCGACCAAGAAGATGAAGGAAATGAGTACCTCCTAACAGTGTCTAATAAAACTACTAAATAATGAATAAAGGATACATAGAGAACCTCTATCCACCTTTATAGATTATGGGTCAAAGGACTCCATGGCTAGTAGTTTTCCTCACCCTCATTCTCCATCTCCCTGAGCCTGGAGTGGACCACTTGGGGATGGTGGTGGTAGAAACTCATACCATCTTCCACCTCTTTCTACCACACCAACTCCTCCACCATATTCACTGCCCTACGGACCTTCATGCTTGAAAATCTTCCTCTGAAAAGGTGTTCCATCGACTTTATCCCTCCCAGTAGCATGAAAAGTTAGACAATCTCTAGTAAGATGTCCCCATCCATCGTAAGCATAACACCGACTCTACTATGGATGACTAGAACCTGCTTGAGATCCCTGATCCTGGGATCGCCTCCTGAAACATTATGAATGCTCAGATCCTTAAGTCTAGTATCAGTTACCCACTACTGAACCAGCTTTCAAGGTCTCAGCTCCCACATTCCCAGCACTAATAGTTGGAGTCTACTCAGCCAGAAAGCTCTCCACTACCATGGCCCGCTCTACAACTCCAGCATATGTGGGAATGAACAATGACACCATTGATGCCCAAATCACCCAGCACAATCCCTGATCAAAGGTTCATTCATAGAATAATGGATCATGCACCATATCTAGGGAGTAACTTTACAGGTCTATGAACCTTTCTAAGTACTCTTCCATGGTCCTTTTATCTTGATGAAGATGAAAAAGCTTCTAGATATTCACTAAACTCGGTGTGGCCGGGTAGAACTCCTCCCTAAAGATATGATCAAACTTCAGCCAAGAGAAAATATCCTCATCATGGTACTACGACACAAGACACTACCATCGACCGGATGAGCCATGAAAAAGGTTCGTTGCTAGGACCACCATATGATCAGGAGGTGTCCTCACAAGGTAGAAAACATGTGTGCCTCCCTCGAGATAGTCATCAGCTTCCAAGGGTTCTAGGTCACCCCATAACCTCAGAGGTCACTACCTCTAAAACTTGTTTAGTTCACTCAGTCTACATACATCTTTATCCTACACTTCCAGAACAAGTTGTTGCTTGATGGGTGGTGGTGCAATAGGAGGACCACCTGGAGGTCTAGCCTAAGAACCATTTCCCTACACTGAAACCTCATCTTAGGGAAGATCATCACCATAATCCTACCATGGAACCCTACCTGGATGTCATCACAGAGGGATCTGAAAAAAAAATAAAGATGCACCATGATCAAGGAGTATACCAGGGGAGCTGACTCAAGAAGGATAGAAAAACCAAAAACTCATTCCTATATGATGCATGTACCATTATTACCATGTGATCAGTGTCCTAATATACCAAGTATAATGGCAAGTAATTAGATTCATGGTGAATGGATACATCATCCACCGCACCAACACTAGAGTCCCTGGCCTGAAATACAAACTTGAAACACCCTAACACTATCACTATGAAACCCAAACCAAACTCACAACTGCAGTCCCAAGTAGAACCTACTCTAATACCACTCCGTCATAACTTGACCCAATGGGGCTTGAGCCGTGACTCCCCAAGACCACCTCTATAGGCTAGCGGATAGTATCTAGCACCAAGTAGGCTATCACATACATGGTAGGTCTTATCCTATCATACTTGTATGCACGCAGCCATAAACACCTATATGAACCATTTTAGAGATACAAATAAACTAAAAAGAAATCCATGCATACATATATCCCAACCATAGTATAGTATAAGTACAAAAAGGGAAAATACATGGCCCCCAAAAGAAAATGTAAATGTGTACAACCTTCTCAGAAGGAGGGGATCACTGTCAAAAGACCTATTGGAAATCTCCTCACCCAAGCTCCAGCATACACCCTGGTCAGTCTAGTTCACTAAGCTCTGCCTACTCCGAGTCCTCCTGGGATTCCACTGAAAGTCTTGTGGTCTGCACAAGACATAATAATTTTGGGAAAATATCATGTAGGGGTGAGTATAATGATTCTTGGTAGGTTCCCCTAAAATCCCAAAAGTAAAGGGAGAAACTAAAAGGAAACAATTAACTTAGTCCATCTATAGGGAACCCAAACAAGAGATGAACTCCATATCAAGACAATCCATGTCACATAACAATTGGTTAATTTATAACACATGGTGTGTCGACCCAGACATGAAAACACCATAAGAAAACCCAAAAATGACACTGATATATAGTCATCTTAGGCACTAAGCCTCATGAGGTTCCGACCTCATTTCATGTGAAAGGTTACTACTCAAGGCTCTAAAGAGACACCACCGGAAGCAATCACTCCATGATCCATGTCATCCTAGATTACATCCTTCCAAGAGATACAGTCCATCAGGAACAATGTAACCATCCCATATGGAACATCTGAGAGATACCACTCAATCGGGTATCACAAGATGATGGAAAAACCACCATTCTAAGGGAATATATTCAAGATAACACGCTCATCGGATATCTCCACTAAGCATGTCACGTTGGAACTCTGTGAAAACCTAAACTCAAAAGGTGATCCATATCAGGATCTGTTGGGGGACGCTAGAAACCCTATGAGAAAACCAAAACCCATAACTCCTCAATTAGGGGATCCCTCCTAAGATTCTCTAGGGGATACCAGAAAGTGAAACTGGTACCAAAAATATCTTTCTCATAGAGGGGTTCACACCTAGGGTTTTTTGGGGGGCACCACAACCCAATATGACATCCTGAAGATTGTATCATTTATATAAGGGATCATCACGTATGTAGTGTTGGTCAATACGATACCACAAACCTCATCTGGTATAACTTGTGAAGTAGGGGATTGTATCAGCAATGATTCCGCAAACCCTACCCACGGAACACATCACAGAAGAATATCGGAAGAAGATATATTGATATACAGCTAGAGGGTTTGCACCTAGTGTTCATTGGGGTTCTACCCCTACTGGAACATCCTGGGTAGAGGATTGATGCCCGTATAAATATGTGTCACACTAATTCCAAGAACCCTACTAGGGAAACATGAATTGATGTGAGGATCATTCCAGACCTCTCAGGGTGATACATGCTCCAAATCCACGGAGTCTGTAGTGGAAGAGGACTAAGACAACTCACTCTAGAAAGTAGAAACACACCCATGATGCACATACACGAAGCAACCGAAGAGGGATCACAATCCTGTGAAGAATATGTGATACAAAAAAACCCTCAAAGAGAAAGGACCAGGGGGACCCACTCAACTCTGCTGGCTTAAATGTCTCTATCAAAGACTAGGGGTAACCCACTCGATTCTTCTAGTCTAAATGTCATGATAAAGGGCTAGGGGGACCCACTCAACCATGTCAGTCTAGGTGTTGCTAACCCAAATGAACCACACAAAAAACACCTACACACCACACTTCCTAAGCCCAAACTGTGGCCACCATCATGTTCTGTGTGGAAAAATGCTTAGAATGGACTACTTACATGCCCAATTCTAACTTCTAGGGCACAAAATACCCAAAACCTCTAATCTCGAAAAAGTACATAGTGTATACTTTAGAGTACAAGACATGTAATCTAATATCTCCTCTTGGCCATGTAATTTTACATGGCCAGATAAACATGGGGCTTGCCTGTGTAAAACTACACGGGGGCATGTAATATCCAAAAACCATCTTTTTTTATTCTTTTTTACAAGGTCAGACACACGACCATGTTCTAGTACACAGCATGTACTCAGAGTACACAGAGTGTACTTATGAAAAGTTCATATTCTTCAAATGGGAAGAACACACTGTGTGTGTGATTGGGTTACGAGCTATGTATATGGTAAAATCCATTGAAAAATCCCTACAAACAGCTCAGATCACCCCTATTCACCCCGAAACACTCAAATTAACCCACGAGGGGTCCCTAGCAAGAATCTAAGGGCTATAAAACCTTAAAATGATGAATAAAAATATGGATACTGAATAAAATGAAAAAAAAATACTACCTCGTGGGTGAAACACTAAATCTATGAGGTTGAATAAGCACTTGGAAGCTGCTGCTGCTTGATCTAGGAGCATCTTCCATCAAGATCTGAGACCGATGACGCTTTGTTTGCTCGATCTGGCCTTCAGGTTGTTCATTGAAAAAGAGGGAGAGGGGAGGGGGATTTGGATCCTACTATGTGCGCAGAAGAAATTAGATAGGGGATAAGGATTTATTTTTTATAAATTCTCCAACCCTCCATCTAATGTCCTGACCCAGATTCACCTCCAACCCGACACCCAGTGCCGATAAAGTTTATCTCGCCCCTAGTGTAAATGTGACATTCTAAACTCAACCGCAATATCAGAAATATGATCTGAGACCCCGTTCAAGAGTTATTCACTTTTCTTAAGAAACATTTCTTAGGTGATAAAATATTTTTAATATTTTTAATATTTTTAATATCACCACATCGAGGCTCTCCAGGCCTTGGATTTCTATTTCGACTCAACTCCTAGTTTTGGAAATATTCTTAGAAATATTCTAAATTCTGATAGGGAAAAATCTGGGTCACTAAAATATCATATATATTCATTAAATTTATCATTATTACCTTCCATGTAAAGCATTTGTGAAAAAAAAATCACATTACTTTGTTAAGTGGTAGTTTGTTGTACACACGAGAAACGTTATCGTATCCCCCATGGAATGGAAAGTAAGAATGTATATGTGATATCATAAATATAGAAGTATAAATATTTTATAATTAAATTTTATTCATATACTTTAAATCTATCATTATAACACTTTTTGAGAGGTGATGATGGAAAACGAATGACATTGATTCACAAGGCGGTAGACTCTCATACACATGAATGATGATTTCGTATCACATTTGATATAATGGGGGATAGATTTAGGTTATTACATTAACATAATAAAATATAATTATATTTTACATACAGATGATACTATATAATAATAATTTAATAATATTTTAAGGAGGTGGAATAAGAAATAAAATAAAAACAAATAGTCTAACATGATAGATCTTCTTCAAACAACCCCCTTAGGTAAGTACCAAAGGCCTTGTTAGGATAGTTTTAGAGTAAAAATAAGGATTATAAGTAATGGGGAGGGAATTTATGAATATATTTGGGTATGAATTTTTTAATACAAATGTATTTTCAGGATTGAATAGGATGGATAGGGGTGTCCTTTTATAAATGAGGTGAGTGGTACATTTGTAATTTTGAAAAAAAAAGGTGTACTCGCGTTCTTCACATTCCAAAAAGATCAAAAATGAAATATTATATATCCTTAGACATTATAAGGTCAACATATGTTCATAAAATATATTTTAGAAAACTTTTTAGGTCATTTTAACCCTTATCTTTCTAGTTTAATCCCTTAATAAAGTAATTTTGACCTTAATTATAGTAATTAATTTTTACAATTTCCACTATTCATTATGGTTAAAAATTAAGTTTCCCATTTTAGAAAATATAAATTATTTTGGTTCAAAAAATAAAATAAATTTTAGCAAATTTAATTCATATAAGTGGAAAATTTTAATTTAAAATTGAACCTACAAATACAGTGAAGAAATTATTTTCAAGAAGTATATTTTTCAAAAAAAATTGATTTTATATTTACTATATGACTAATAATAATCATTGTATGAATACCAATTAATATTTATTGATATATAATATATAAATTTCATTTAAAACACTAATCATTATATATTATCTTAATTAATTAAAATGGAGAAACATTATGCTCTTCAAAATATTTTTTAGAAAAAAACCCCTTTTTAAAACCAAAAAATAAACTTATAATAAAAATACATTATAAAGTTGATTAAAAAGTAATAAAGTGGATAAAATATAACTAAATAATAATTATTTTATTTTTAATTATTTTAAAGATGTAATGGTACTTTAAATTTACTTAATTTGTTGAAAACAATAGACTTTTTTACAACAATCAGCATTTTTCACTATTCATTGAAAAATCAATTTTTTCTTAAAAATACCAAAATTACACTGTAAGTTAATTTTGATATTATGATTTAAAAAATTAATTTTTTTTTTAATTCAAATTCTAAAAGTTATAAACTAATCTTCTAAATCAAAACCTAATAAGAAAAAAGTTTAGTTAAAACAATTTTCTTTTTTATGTAAAAATTACTTAATGTTTTTATAATGAATATAACTATCTAATTCATAAAAATGATTTATTATATCATTGCCTATATTATGAAATTATTCCCCAATTTTATAAATTGTTTAATTTCAATTTCATTCACTTATTAAATAGGTGGTTATATCTTTCCCTCATAGAATTTTTAGATCCTCATGTTGCTTCTTCAACCATATGGTTATTCCATAAAAACTTACCCTAGTGAATCACCTTATTAAAAAAAATTATCACTATGGTTAAGAATATAAATGACTAATTATGCATAAGAAGTATTCTCTTCCAAATAAACTTCTTCAAGGCTCAAAACATGAGATGAATCTGTCACATATTTTCATAACATAGATACTTGAAAAATGTAATGTTCCTGGGATAAACTCTGAGGAAAATCCAATATATAGGAAATTGATCCAAATTTATGAAGGATTTAATATGGTCCAAAATTTTTTGGACATATATTTCTTTTTTTACCAAAATGTATAACAACTTTACATGTAGGTACTTTAAGAAAAACATGATTTCCTACCTTGAAAGAAAGATATTTCATTCGTTTATCCGCATAACTTTTATGTATGTTTTGAGTCATCCTATTATATTTCTAAATAAACTTCACCTTTTTAGCCATTACCTCTAACAAATATAGTCCCATAAACTTCCTTTAACCTACTTCATCCCAAAAATCTAGTGTTTGATACCACTTTCAATATAATTCCTTAAACGGTTCCATCTCTATACTATAATGAAAACTATTGTTATAAGAAAATGTAATAAAAGTAATATATTGATCCCAAATTATATTTTAATCCATAGAAAAATAATGAAGTATATATTCCATGTTCCAAAATATCCTCTCAGACTAACCATCTATTTGAGGATGAAAAGTTGTACTAAAATTTAATTCAGTACCCAATGACATCTAAAGTACTTTCCAAAAATTAGATGTGAATTTGGGATCACAGTTAGATATAATAGATATAGGAACACTATGTAACCTAACTATCTCTTTTATATATAGTCAAAAAGATGATTTAAATACATTGTATCTCGAATGGGAATGAAATGTTCATATTTTTTAATCGATCAACAATAACCCAAATCTCATTGTCACCTCATGAAGTCTTTAGAAATCCCACCATTATATCTATTGATATATTTTCCCATTTACACTTTGGAACTAGAAAAGTTTGAAGCATTCCCTATGGTGATTTTTATTCTTCTTTAACCTATAGATAAGTCAAAAATTTCATGGTAAAATCAACAATATATCTTTTCTTTCCATCAAACTAGAAATACCCTTGATGGTTTTTTTATAATGAAGTGTTTCCTAGATGAATTGTAAATGGATAACTATGATATTTACTCAACAAGCCTTTCTTAAAATGGAAATCAAAAGGAAAACATAATCATTTTCCAAATAGTAAAAAAATCTTCATCAGTATTAAAATCTAGAAACTTACCCTAATAAATATATTTTAACTTTCCCTATAAATAATAATCCCCATTCTAAGATTACTTAATTATTTTTGACAAAGTCAACTATACTAAAACCTGAAACAAAATAAAGGATGTCCCTATATCCACAACTTCTAGGAAAAATTTCATAAAATCATTAACCAAAGGGTCATGTTCCAAATATAACAAGTTTAATTTAGTATTATTTTTATAAATCAAATAATTGGATAGTTTGTTTTATTTTTTAGGATGGTAATGAATCATGAAAACATAATTCATGATCAGTTCCAACCATCTTCTCTATCTCATGTTGAATTATTTCTGAGTGGATATATACTTCAAAATTTTGTAATTAGTATATATTTAACACTTTAATCCAAAAAAATTATGCCTCCAAATTTATAAAGTAAATAAACCACAGAAACTAATTCCATATCATTTTTAGGGTAATTTAACTTGTGAGGTTTCAATTGATGTGAAGAAAAAACAATTACCTGACTGTTTTGAATTAGAAAACTTTTAAGTCCCTTCAATGAAGCATCATTGTAGATGAAAAAATCACCATTTATGGAAGGTAAGGCCAACAATGGAGTATTCAATAATCCATTTTTCAGTTTCTGAAAATAATCATTGTATTATTTTATCTAGATAAATTTAACTCCCTTTTGAGTTAACTTAGTCATTGGTCTAGGAAACTGAGAGACGTTTTCAACAAACCTCCAATAGTTACCCACTAATCCAAGAAAACTATGAATCTATATGATATTTGTGGGTTTATTCCATTGTTTAACACCTTTCATTTTAGTAGGGTCAACAGTTATTCTATATTTATAAATAATATGACCTAGGAACGAAATATGTTACAACAAAAACTCACATTTAATAAATTTTCCATACAGTATATTTTTTTTAATATTTGGAAAACAATCCTTATGTGTCTTTTATTTTCCACCTGACTTTTAGAATATACTAAAATGTCATTAATAAACACTACCACAATCGTATTTAATAATTAATGGAAAAATATATTCATAAGGTCTATAAATATTTTAGGTTCACTAGAAAAGCCAAATAACAAAACTACAAACTCATAATGCCTATATCTAGTATGAAATACAATCTTCAAAATGTTATCCTCCTCCATATTTAGCTGATTGTACTTGGACCTTAGATCAACCTTTGAAAAATACTAAAATCCCTAGAGATTATCAAAAAAATAATCTATATGAGTAGAGGGATATTTTTTTCATAATATTGATGTTATTCAAGGATCAATAATCAATTAAAAGCCTTATGAAACCATCACTATGTTAATAAACATAATAGTATCACACTATAATGAAGTGTTAGGATGAATGAAACATTTATCTAGAAACTGTTATAATTTATTTTTTAAATATAAAAGTTCAACTTAATCTATTAGATAAGGGGGTTTTGAAATAGGCTTAGTATCAAACACTAAGTCAATTTTAAATTCAAACTCCTGATCCGGAATAACACTAGTAATATCATCAAGAAATACATCCATGTATTCATTCACTACTAGTAAATCACTAATATGAACAGTTTATTTATTTTCAAAAATATGATCTATGTAAATTTCACTGACATTTCAAATAAATTTCTTATCTTCTTAGTAAGTTATCAGAGGCATGAAATTATTGAACATTACTTTATTAGATTTTCAATATATCTTAGCATGATAAAATGAAATCCAATCCATACTAAGAATGATATCAAACTCTATTATGTAAAGATCAATAATGTTTACTAAAAATACTATCTCAGTAACGAAAATAAGAATATTCTTATAAGTATTGTTACTTTAATAATTTTACCTAGAGTTTTCATCAAAAGTTACATCTTACTTTTATGAGGTGATATTCCCAATTTTCTTGAAAATTTATCAAAAATGAAATAATTCAAAAATCCATATTCAAACATGGTATTGGAATAATTTTAATAAACAAGTAACATACCTTTCACTACTTCACTTGAAGGCCCAACATCAACTATAGTAGTAGAAAAATATTTTTACACACCTTTCTTCTTTAAATATTGATGATTTTCCCCCTGAGTGACTGAATTTGGACACATGTTATCATAATGCCCAAACTCATTGAAACTAAATAATCATACCATCGTCTTTTCATTATTCGTCTGCTCATTTTCCATGTATTCATGTTTCATATATCCAAACTTACTACATCAGAATCATGTCCCATGATTTATAATGAATTCCCTAGGATTCATTTTTTACCACACTTCTCATAAGATGAGAACTTGGTTTTATTACCACCATGTTTCTATGATGGATTCTTCACATTTCCTTCAATCCAGACCTATTCTTACTCTTGTAATATCGAGGCACATAAGTGTTGGAAAACACCATATCCACTTTCTCATCACAATGAAAAACATTCATATACCTTTTAAATTACTACATATCCAAATATCTTAATAAATTGGTTTTAACCTTGACTAAAATCTATTAATCTTACTATAAATGTCCTAAAAATATATATCACATATACACAACCAAAGAATCTTCATCCTTTTTCCACAATTCCATGACTTTTTTTCATCCAGAGTTAAACAACCTTAGAGAAATATTTATCAACGAAAAATTCCTTAAATATTTCCCATTCCATGGAATCAAGAACATATTTATCTTTGGTATTCTTAACTAGATACCACCATCAATCAGCTTCACCTTCTAAATGATAAATGAAGGGAGTTACCTTTTGATGTTCTGAACATCCCATGACTTAAAATATCTTCTCTAAAGCATTGATCCATCCTTCAACTACTATAGGGTTAGGTGATCCACTAAATTTCAGGGATGTTGTCTCATGAAATGATCCACTATATACATGTACCTTCATAGTAGATTGGGTTCTTATCTAGCATATATAACACCACCATTTATATCTTGTGTCAGCCAATCCATCACTATAACAAACTATTCCATTCCAATTCTAACCATCTTAGGATTTTGATTAGAAAGTATATGTTCCTATTAGTGATTTACCATTATGGATTCCATGTTTTCTCTATAGAAAAAAATTCTGAATAGATATAGTTTACATGAAGCAATGTTTTAATCTTTAAATTCTATTTCATTTCAATATAACCATAAAGTAAAATCTGTCAATGGTATACTATTATCATTATCCTGAACTATAAATTTATATAAACTGAATTTTGATATCAACTATAAAAACTCATCCCTAAACATTACATAATCTTTAGTTTTAAATCTTGAATTCATTATTTTATATTTGAGGATATTTTCAAGTTTATAGTTTTAGAGAACCAGGCCATAACTCATTATATATAAAACCATATATATACAAAGTGTATAGTTCTAATCAGTATCCATTTTCCCATAATATAAAACTTTTTAAATTAGAAATAATTCATTTTCATGAAATGTTTTCACTACTTTCCAACATGACCACTTATTCTCTCTTACCCATCCTTAAACATGGTGTAAAAACATTTTAAAATGTGTGATGAGCATAAAAATCTCAATAATAGGCATAAAAAGAAGAATTTAATTATTTTAGTGAAAACATGAAAACCCATGAAATGTTTACCTTTATCTCAATGTTCTTTGAGTGAAATGAAATAAATAATTTTAACATTAAATCACCACATTTTTTTCTTAAATAAATCATTTAAAACCCAAGGAAATCATATATAAATAATGTAGGTAACTTGGGATATCATCATTCGTATAACTTTTATAAATTGAATAAATCATATGGTAAACATACATTACTATAGTTCCCAATGAATTGGAGGTCTATCATAGACCCACCTATCCTATGTTTATAAAAGAACCACCCATTTGTGGTTTATCATGGATCCACCCATCCTTGGTTAATAACATAACTACCCTCCTAGGTTTTTAATGGAACCACATGTCATTGTTTATAATGTAACCACTTATACTTGGTATATAAAAGAACCACCCATCCTCAAAAACAATATACCAGAACCATAACATACTCCTAAATCATGAAAACTTAAATTTTCATCATAAAACCCTTTAAAAATCTTTTAGTACCCTATTATAAATTCTTTAAAATATTGAAATACCCATTTATTTTAAAAACCCATTTTAAATACAAAAAAAACTTTTTTTATTTTAAAGCCCTATTTTCAATACCAAATTACTTAGAAGAGGCGAAATAGGGTTTTTTTAAGAGAAAATGAAATATTGTAATGTAATCCAAACTTCAAATAATGTTTATGGTGGTGGGAAAGTTCATTACTATCATACACATTTAAATAAAACATTCATTTTTTATTTGTAAAGAAATTCAAGCATTCCATACAAAGATTCCTTTTTTAAAAAACTTGAAAGAAATAAAAATAAATCATTTATAAAATTATTATTTCTATAAAATTTAATTCATAAAACTAATTTTAAAAACTCTGATATGGAGGAGAAACAAAGATTGAAGGAAACATTAAAAGATAATTTTTTAAAGATAAGTCTCTTACCAATTTGGAAACATTTGAATCATAAACCCCATGAAAAAATAACATTAAACAAAACTGTAAATATAATGAGAATAGATGAATTCACGATATAACATTTTAAATGGGATATATATACACATAATAAAATAATATTGGTGTATAACATCGAAATATGCCTCAATGAAATTAAATTAAGATGAAGACCCCGACCTCAAGTTCGATTCGTCATGATCATTCTTTATCTTCCTGAATAATAAACTTCTGTTAATTATTTACTTTTTTAATAACCTTTTTCAAGGTTATTATTCATTTTACTTCACTTATTGGAAGTTTCCAAAGGATCATGAAGTCATACTAAGATGGGAGGTGAATTAGATGTGACCTATTTTACTGAATTCTTTTTCACCTTTTATGTCAAACCTCTGTCACTAGTTAAGATGAGTGGATCATGCATGAAATTCATAAAAAAAAAATCATAGCCCATATTATTTTTATAAGGATTGGTACTAATACCAACATCCTTTCCATGTTGGTTAGACCCCCCCCCCCACATGGATTATCCGCTATAATCTGTTTATCAATCATGATTCTTCAGGAAGAAACTGGTTATACACCCCAGTAATTGATCCTCTATTTGATTCTAGTTATACCCCCTAGAAATCCAAATCTTATGTCTCATTTTTTATACACCCCTATCGTTCAATTGGTTAGACCCACCCCCCCAGCCTCTAGATCCTCTTCAGCAACTGGTTAGACCCCCCCCCCAGTCCCAAGCTCCTTCTTCCTTTATTGAGTCTTAATCCACTATTAGGATGATCACTTGATCTTAATCCATAAGCTTATTGGTTCACACAAAATCATGTACAATTCAAGAATCTCTACACTGGTGTTTTTCTATCTCAAATAAAATTGATCACCTATAAATGGTCATCTACCTCAGTACAAAACTGTTTAGGAAAATATTCTTTCTTATGCTAAAGACTCGGCCTCACTAAAAACTAAAAACATGGATACAAAAAAATTCTTATGAATCAATGATAGTAATATTATCCCAAATTTAGTCACAAATATCACTTATCATTGTGCAATGTATATTACACATGAATTTCTTCAAACATCATGAATTTATTTAAAACACCACATGGTCTTATTACTTTATAAAACAACAAACATACACAAGTTCCTCACTATGCCTTTTGGTTTCTTTCTACACACATAGTATACACAAACATTGCCCAATATTTATTTAATTTGGGTTTAATGTATGTGTGTCATATATTTTAATCCACATATGAATAGTCATGCATACATGCGTAGTTTGGCTCATGAAATTTGAACCACACAACGTCCACTTTACACACTCACTATCAACACACACTTCTTATTTATTAAGGAACATAAGCTTCAGACCATTAATAAACTCTTTAATTCCTTCATTAATGAAAACCATAATGTACACTTCTTTTCTACCTTATGCTCTAATTATTTGCACATAGCAATATAGAACTCTCGGTACTTTGCACACAACTCACTTTGTGTGCACAGTATGCATACACATAGTATTACATGTGGAGGTCATCATACACATGTGTGTAAATATAATTATCTTCATGAAAAAATGAGGATGAGTGAATTATTGGTAATAATATTTCAAGAAAGGAAGATGTTAATCACATTATTCCAATTGGATTCACAGAAAGAAGTTTCTTTACAAACCACTATGAGTGTGCTATGCACATGTCGAGTGCCTCGCAGATCTCCATATCCTTTGTGTAAACAAAGACTACGCAAAAACTTTGTATTACATGAACCAAATAATTTATTTGTATCTAATATTTGATTTTGGGTCACTCAAAATGCTCTCATAAATCTTATACTAAACATGTGCTTCTTAGATGTATTTGTAGGCAAAGTGTCCAGAGATCTAGCTCATGAAAACTGCCTCTCTTCAATCGGACAACCTCTATTATACGACTATGTATAAACACTATATTCAGAAAAAAATATTTTTCAACACACTATAGATCCATGGTTTGATCTAATTTAAAACATGAAAATAAATTTTCAAATTATTACGATCATATTGGAGTTCTTAGAATTATAAAATGATGAATAGATGCTCAATTCAATCCTCAGATGATGTGGCTACATGGATATCATCCAGTGACTAGGAGGAGCCCCAGAAAAGGTAAAAGATAACATGGTGAGGTCAATTGGATGGCTAGGAATATTTAGTCATACATCTCTCCTTCTTTATGTATTTTTTAAATCATATGAATAGTGTACATGGCTTTCCCACATTGAAACACCAGAGAGTTGAGCACCTCCTTATAATAAAAGGTGCGTAATGAGCCAATCAGAAATCGGTTACAAGAAAAAATATGTTTCATGGGCACCGCCCCTTTCTTTCCTTCACCTCATGGCTATCTAGTATTGTTTCTTGTTTTTTATATAAGAACCTTAAAAAAATTAATCCAAATTTTAAATTATCATAGCCAACTAATTCAAAGAACATATAAACCTATTCAATCAAAATAAATCATTTTACATGGAATCTAATTGAAATTTTTTTAAAAATGTTTCAATTAGATTCAACCAATGAAACTTGTCTTTAGAACTTAATAACAGTTATGAAATCATCATAATTAAAAATAACTCATTGTATTTTCATCTTTTTAAGTAATTGAAAATAGTTTCAATCTCAATAAACTACTTAGATACTTCAATCTCCCCATTTGGATTATTGTCAATAACCACTTTATTTTAAAATTAAATGATATCTTCTTCTATTTATTGTAAATAAAGATAAATATGTAAGTATGGGAAGGAATTCTCAATTCCAAAATTCAAATTTTAATAAAAAACACTTAACTTTTGATACTCACAAAATGTTTCACCCCAAAGAAGGATGGAATCACAACTAGCTTATCAAAGAGATAAAATTAACCATATCTATGTATACATGATAAATAAACGATTCATAAATCAAGAGTGATCAAATTTCACAACAATGTTGTGAATAAGATTCAGAATTTGATAACAATCACTGAAACTCCTTTTTAGGAATTTCTCAAATGATTTTTAACTAATCTTTTGCCTACATCATAGAAAACATATTAAAAACATTCAAGATAAAGAATTTATTTCCCCTTTCAAATTACCTTTCCATTTTTTCATCAATTAATAAATAAATCCCTTTTTAGAATTGTTTTTTTATCATGAAAATGGGATAATTTAACAAGCATACCTCAATGATGAAAAGCTTCAATTTAAAATAATTTAGTTTTTATAATTATCATATGTATACCTAAATATAATTTATGACATTCATAAGATATCAGCTAAAATTGAAATATATGATGGTTGATCTTCTATGATCCCCCTCAAGATATTAACTCAAAACAATCTTCATCGTGATTTACTTTCATTAAGAATAAACTTCCAAGTATCTTCTAATTTTATTTTAGATGTTTCAAAGAGACAACATGATGCCAATATTCTTCAATGATGGACATATTTTAGCTTTAATATGTTCACATATTTTATAAAATTCAAGTCTCCCCCTGAATATGTTCTTCAACTTTAATTCCCTACATGAAAAAACAAACACGATATATATATGGGAATAAGTCGTTTCTTCAATGATCCTCAGTTAGAGTAATGGGTCTGAGAGTTATTTCTCAAACTAACAATATTCTTACATAAAAATTAATTCTTCACACTTTCTAACAAATAAGTTTCATTTTTCTTTTTATGTTCCAATTTTCATACCTTTTCCAACTGTTTTATCCATATGATCAAACATTCTTTTGGAATATACTAAATCTTCACTTTGTGTGTAGAATAGAATAATTCTAGCCAAAAATTATTTCCCTTTATTCTTCAAGAATTCTTCCTTACAAGATAACCATGTCAAGCATTTTTTACCTAAATTTATATAAATATTTCACCTTTCACACATAGCTTCAAAATTCAAAAAGTTGCCTATTTTAGGGAACTTTTCAGACTCTTCATCATAGATATATTTCACCAAATCAATCGTGTTTTTTTTCTTATAGATTAACCATTTCTTTGATTCTAGGTTGTTTCCTTTAGTTTTGATATTCATGGCCAATTCACAATGGTCCATGATGTGACCTTTCCTACCACAATAGAAACATATTTTATTTGGTGTGAAACTCTTCACATCATTCTTCACAAACTTCTTGGGAGTTTTTTTTAAACCTTTTTTTATTGAACATATTCCAAGGCTGACCTGTCATCTTTATTTCTAACATTATTCACTTTTTGTTGTGGTCTTCTATTTACATCAATGGATGATTTGTGCATGCTTGGTACATAACAACAATCACCATAACAATAACCACCTCTATTGTAATAACCACATAAATTTTAAAAGTAATCATATCTATTCTTGATAAACTTGTTCTATTTCTATGACATCTACTTAAACTATTTAGGTTTAAATTTATCTTCATATTTTCTCCTCCTAAATGAAATCATTTTTTATTTTTCATATAATTAAATATTGTGCCAATAATTAATTTCCTGATGACCAAACTTTAAATAGCACCAAAAGTAGCCAAAAAATATTGATTTATTCTTCTATGACACATTTTGTCTATGTTTGACATTTTTCTGCTTTTGGGTAGCACATTTCTTCTTTTGAACTTTCTTTTGGGAAATAGAATTTTTATTTACCCATTTTTTTCAGATTTTAAATTTGAATATGCAATAATCATCAAATCAACATTAGTACATGAAGATTTATCAGGATAAAGGGTTACCTTCTTTAAAGAGTCTATAGTAGATGTATCTTTGGATAATATCATTCTTTTATTTCTACTAGATTCAGTATTTTTAGAAATAGAACT
Source organism: Viscum album (assembly GCA_963277665.1). Lineage (NCBI taxonomy): Eukaryota > Viridiplantae > Streptophyta > Magnoliopsida > Santalales > Viscaceae > Viscum > Viscum album. The sequence goes on along the minus strand of OY728150.1, from coordinate 617,060,714 downwards.
CTTATTATATGAATACTTTGAAATACTTCTTTTCTCAACATATTCAAAAGTCTCATCTTGTGTCTCTTCCATGTTTTTTGTCTTGAATGAAACTTCAACATTTCTAATATCATGAGTATAGAAAGGCTTTTCCATCTAAAGATTTTATAAATATTTTTACTACTCTAATATTCACTTCATATGATACTAATAAAAATAATTGTACAAGTATAGTATATACAATCAAAGGTGGACTATGCTCTGATACCAATTGAAGTGTCCAAAGGATCATGCAGTCACACTGAGAGGGGGTGAATCAGGTGTGACCTATTTTACGGAATTGTTTTTCACATTTTAATTCAAACATATGCCACTTATAAATATGAGAGGATCATGCATTCAATATATGATGTAAATAAAACACATCACACATTGATCAATTCTAACATGGATTATCCACTATAATATTTTTATCAATTACAATGGTTGATCCAACAACTGGTTCTACACCCCAGTAATCGATCCTCTAGTTGATTATGGTAATGCCCCCCCAAAACCAACTCTTCTACATCGGTTGGTTATACACACCAATCGTTCCATTGGTAAGACCCCCTAGTCATTATAGACTCTTCAACAACTGGTTAGACCCCCCCCCCCCCAAATCACAAGATTCTTCTTCTTTTATTGAGTTATGATCCACTAATAGGATGATCACTTGATCTTCCTCCATGAGATTAATGGATCGCACCATATCATGTACAATTCAAGAACCTTTTCACTAGTTCTGGTCTTGATCAAATAAAAATGATCGCCTGTAAATGGCCAGCTGCCTCAGTACAAAACTACTTAGGTAAATATTCTTTCTTCTGCTAAAGACCCAACCTCACTAAACAATGAAAAATTAGATAAAAATTTATTCTAAATCATGGATTGTAATATTGTCTTGAATTCAGTCTCAAACATCAATCCTCATTATGAAATATATAATTCGCGTGTATTTCTTCAAACATCATCCATGTATTTAAAACATTTTATAGCCTTTTTACTCTATGAAATAACACACATACACAAGTTCCTCACTATATTTTTTTTTCTTTCCACACACATATTAAACCCACACACTTTCCAATGTTTATTTAATTTGGGTTCAATGTATGTGTGTCATTTATGTAAATCCACATATTCATGGTCATTCATGAATGCATGCATGTGTAGTTTTTTTCATGAAATATGAACTACACATTTTCTAATTTTTACACTCAATATCCACACACACATTATTTATTTATTAATGAATATATACTTCAAACCATGAATGAAATCTTTAATACCTTCACACATGAAAACTATAATGTCCAATTCCCTTCTTCCTTGTGTGTTAATGCTTTGCACGCAAAAGTATATCACTATCAGTACATTGCATGAAACTCACTTTGTATGCACAGTATGCATACACACAGTTTTACATGTGGAGGTCTTCATAGAAAGGTGTGTAAATCCCATTTTATTCATGCAAAAATGAGGATGCATGAATTATTAATAATCATTAAACCATCTATGAAGACATTCATCATGTATTTCCAAGTGGATTTTTGGAAACATTTTTCTTTGAAACCACTATGAGTGTGCTATGAACATGTTTATTGCCTCATGGATCCCCTTATCCTTTGTGAAAACAAAGAGTAAACAAAACCTTTTTCTTCTATAAACAAAATAATTTCCCTATCTAAGTTATTTTCTGGCATGTCACTCAAAAATTATCTTATAAATCTCATAATAAAAATAAAATTGTCAGGTGTATTTATAGGAAAAGATTCCAGTAACCTAGCTCATGAAAACTACTGCTCTTAAATCAGACAACCTATGTTACATGACTATGGACAAACACCATCTTCAGAAAATGTATTTTTTAACCCACTACGCATCCATAGTTTGATCTAATTTAAAACATTCAAACAAATCTTCATATGATTATGATCATATTGGAGTTCTTAGAATGATAAAAAGATTAACAGAGGCTTGATTCAATCCTCAGAATATGTAGTTTTATGGAGATCATCCAATGAGTAGGAGGAGATCTTGGTCAAAGGTATAAGATAACACGGTGAGGTTGATCAGATGGTTGGGAAGATCGAATTAGATGGATCTACTTATTTCTATATTTTTTAAAGAATTTGAACATTTCATAAGGGTTTCCCACATCAAAACACTCGAGATTTGAGTGTATCCTTATAATATAATGTAAATAATGATCTACTATGAAATAAATTACTAGAAAGCATATGTCATGCTGACACCACCCCTTTCCTACCTCCGCCTCATGGATGGCCAGTATGGTTGCTTATTTATTATATAAGAACATTTAAAAAAGTTAATCCAAATTCCAAAGAAGAATATCCAACCAATTCAAAAAACATAAAAATATCTTTAATTAAAATAAATCATTTTTCATGGAATCTTCTTGAAATGTTGTAAACAATGTTCCAATTCAATTCAACCAATGACACATGTCTTTATAACTTAATATTAGTTCTTAAATCATCACAGTTAAAAAATAACTCATTGGATTTTAATCTTCTTAAGTAATTTACAAAAATTTCAATCTCAAAAAACTAATTAGATACTTCAATTATTACCCTATTATATACAATTACTTAATCAATTAATTTTACGTTGTACGTTTTTATGATATTTGGATTACATGTCGAAAAAATGAATTTGGTAGGTTAATTATGGTCAAAGAGGTCATTATCTAAACAAATCCATAATAATAATCATGAAAAAATTATCATATTTTTACATCAATTATAATTTTTAAAACCAATCATGAATGATAGTTAGGAAAAATTAATTGTGTAACGATCATGGGGATGGTAGGTCGTACATACTCATGAGTAACATTTCAATTTTTCAATGATCATTATGGAAACAATGTATATATTTTTTATCTTTAAATAATTATATTAATATAATAAATAAAATATTATTTCTTTAAATATACTTATATATATATTATCCATGTGATTTAGTGAATAAAAAATATTTGTATCTCTTCGTAGAGGCGGTAGTCCACACGTACGCACGAACGACGTTATCATTTTTCAATGTAAGAAGAAAAATGATATATTATATTTTTAGAATAATAAATATGTCATTAATACAATAATTATTTCATGTATATCACATATATTAATTAACTTTATCCATATTACCTTCTATATAAAGAGTTAGTGAAAAATGAATCACATCGCTTCGTGAGGCGGTAGTTCGCTGTACACATGAGTGACATTATTGTATCCTCTATGGAATGAAAAGTAAGAAGGTATATGTGATAACATAACTTGAGAAGTGTAGATATGTTAAAAATATAATATATATATATATATATATATATACTTTAAATCCATCATTATAACAATCTGTGCTAGGTGATGATGAAAAATGAATGGCATCGGTTCACATGGTAGTAGTCCGCCATACACATGAATGATGATTTCATATCCCATTTGATGGAAAATGAGATATTTAGGTTATTCCATAAACATAATAAAATATAATTATATAGAATATAATGGTGTTATTATATATTAATAATTGAATAATATTTTAATGAGGTGGAATAAGAAAAAAATAAAAACACACGGTTAAACACGATACCTCTTCTTCGAAAAACCTCCTTAGGAAAGCATCAAAAGCCTTTTTAGGATTTCCTTCTGATAAAACTAAAGGATTTAGGTCATGGAAAGGAGAGTAAAGAATAAATTTAGGAAGAACATGTACAATCCAAATGGATTTGAATGTTTTAATAGGATAGGATAGTGGATGTCCTTTTATAAATGAGTTGAGTGGAACACTTGTATTTTTTGAAAATAAAAATGTGTCTCTACATTTTCACATGCCAAAAGGCTCAAAAATAGAAAATTATAAATAAATATAAATTATAAGGTCTAAATATGGAAATAAAATATATTTTATAGAAGTTTTTAGGTCATTTTAAGCCTTTTATTCTAGATTAACCTCTCGGTAAACCTATTTTCACCTTAACTGCGATGATTAATTTTTATTGTTTTCAATAATCATTATGGTCAAAAATTAATTTAAAATTATTATATAATATAAATTATGATGATTAAAAATATTTAATCCATTTTACCAAATTAAATTCATATAATTAAAAAAATATAATTTAAAATAAAACCTATAGTCGTGATGAAAAATCTTTTTTTCAAGAAGTGTACTTTTCAAGAAAAATGATGGTTTTATATTAACTCTATGAATAATAATAATAATAATAATATGAATTAAAATTAATTTTTATCAATATATAATATATATAAATTTTATTTAAAAAATTACACATTTTTTATTATCTTAATTAATTAAAATTTAGAAACATTATGTACTTTAAAACAATTTTTAGGAAAAACCCCATTTTTAAACCCAAAACAAACTTATACTAAAATAAAATATAAATTTTATTAAAAAGTAATTAATTGGTTTAAATATAACTAAAAAAATACTTAGGTTAATTTAATTTATATTAAAAACATAATGGGACTTTTAAATTACTTAATTTATTGAAAATAAATGATTTTTAAAAAAAAATCGGCATTTTCACTATTCATCAAATAATCAATATTTTCTAAAAAATCCAAAAATTTATCCCTAAGTTAATTTTTATTTTATGATTTCAAAAATAAAATTCATTTTTTATAATTCAAATATTAAAATTTAGAAATTAATCTTATAAATAAAAAACATACAAGAAAATATTTTAGTTAAAACTATTTCCTTTTGATGTAAAAATTACTTAATATTTTTATAATGAATATAACCATATAATTCATTAAAATGTTTTATTCTATCATTTCTTGGTTTTTTACACTTATTAATATTTTTTTAAATCGATATTCTTATGTTATCTATTTATTTTTTCATGGATGTTATGATTCAGCGACTTGTTCCTTTCACCTTGGTTATAGTTTCATCATCTCCAGAATATTCATAAAGATGTATTGTACGTTTGTAATATATTTCCCATGTTCCATGGTCACTTCATGAATTTTATGGTGATGATTTACATGGAAATATAAAAAATATTTTTTTGAATTTTTTATTCTATAAAAATAATTAATTTTATTAGTAAATAAAAATATGTATATAACTATTTTAGAATATTAATCTTGTTATGAATATCATAATTATACATTAAATTCATCTGTAGAACCATCCCTTTAAGGTAGTCATAAAAATAAAATATTTTAATCATGGAGGCATTAGTTCGCATATACACACATGCATCGTTTTCATTTTCCTTCCAAACTAGGCTTTTATTCATTTTAAAGAGAATCCAATTTTAATGGTTGTGTGGGATCCTGAATAGAAATGACACTACATCAAAATTTTAAACATCAATAATAAATGATAAACAATTCCAAATTAACCTTAAATGATTTGATTTGTGTACCTTATGGATACTCTAATTGAAAAGTGGGTTTCCCCACTTTGGCTCCTTTGATATCCTCATAGAGTGGTTTCATCTTGTCTCAAGTCTTAATGTGCTCCTCAATATTGATCTTCCATTCATGGAACCCATGAAGAAAAACCATATCTTGATTGTTATCAAATCTGATTGATCTTCATTGCTGGAGACCTAAACCACTCTTTCGATCATCTTGTCACCCATTTCCATTGATAAATTTATGAAAAAATATTTTTACTTCATCTCTTACATGGATTGAATGAGTAGGTCCATATCAAAATTTGGGTCAGATTCTTCCTCTTTTTTCCTTCCTGTACTCCCTTTTTCTGACTCAGTTTGAACACTATCTTCCATTTAAGTTCCTTCTCAATGCCCAAGATAACCTTGTTCATTACTGTCTATGATCACAAAAAATTTACCCTATTCCAAATATTGAAGAGGGACAATTTTTTCCTTGAGACCTTTATTTGTAAGTTCAGTAGTATCCTTCTAAGGATAAGACTGATTCTAATCATGAGTAGATTCTATCTTCTATATAGAATCCTTACCCTCCTCAACATCCTTAGTGGGGATCTAAATTGATCCATTGGATTTATTTTCCTTACCTATTGAACTTGTCAGCATATTTTTGGGCAAGGAAGAATGGTCCTTTAACTTTATTATTTTCATCCCTTTGGACATAGGCTAATTCCCCATATCAAAGGATCCTTTCTTCCCTTTTTTCTTTCCTGAATGAAATTTATCTTCAGTCTAGGTTATCTCTTCAATATCTAATGAATCCAAATAGGGGGTATCTATACCTAAGACACCCTCAATAGTTTTTTTAAAAGGTTATTCCTTGGCCCAAAATGACCAAAGAAAAAATATTATTAAAAGAAATATTACAAGAGTCTAAAATATGGGATCATATTAAAATCTTTTTCATGAAATAAAATAAGAGCAACGTGAGGGACTTAGAACCAGGAAATGTTTTGATTTAATCCCATGTTTTACAGACCATCTACAACCATGATTTATTCTTTATCAACATGTGTGATGATATAGTTAAGATCGATAAGATAACGGGTTAACTCCATCCAACGAGTATTAATTGGCCAAGCAAGATGATCTATAAAATTCTAAATCACTTGAATGATAGTCATTTAGTCACTTTCAATCCAAAGGTTGTTCCAAACAAAGATCTTGGAAAAGGAAATAGCATGTATCAAACTCAGCATTTCGGCTTCAAGGGAGGTGGAAATTCCACATTTACCCATGAAGCACCCAAGTATCTAACCGAGGTGATTCCTGAAAACATCACCACATTATGTAGGTCTCGTATTTCCCTTAGAGGCTCTATCAATATTGATTTTGATCCATCGAGGTAGGGGGTCTCTAGAACACCTCCAGAGTGTGATGTAGCTGATAGAAATTGCCTTTAATCCTTAGACGCTTCAGGATCCCAAAGTCATGCACGGTGTTGTGGCAGTGTCCCTTTTAAATCAAGGCAGCTTCATGTATGGAAATAAGGATCTTCATCTGACCTTCATTTTGATTAAATGAGTAATTTTATTGAATAATAGCATCCCAATTATACCAGATCACATGGTGGAGCTCTACAATCATAGTAAGGAAGAGGTTCCTAATTTGCTGAGAGCCTTCCATTTTTACGCATTTTTAAGTTGATATTTGAAGGAATCAAGTATCAACCATCTGCAGTAAAAAATTTCAAGAATATAGTTACAAATATAATAAGTAGTAGTGCAAGAGAGAAAGAGATTGTTAGAATCTTCTCTCTACTGATTACTGATTTTTCATTTAGATCAGAGTTGAATGCCAAAATATTGGAGGAAAATTTCAATGGGAAGCCTGTTGTGAGCAAGACTCCAAATAAGATTGAATCTCGAAGATTTTATCCAAGGTTTTTTTAAATGTTTTAACTATCTATAATCTCTCTCAGAGTTACAAAAATAGTGATTGTAGAAATTTTTTTGAGTTAAGAAAACCATTATGAGAAGGTTCCCAAGTTAAGAAATCATTAGTGTGAGTGAAAGAGTAGTTTTCAGTGACGTTCAGAATAGTATCAACGATGTGATCATGTTGAGAGTTTAAAATGTCTCTGATATAGATTTTGGTATTATCAGGGGTTTGATCAGGAGATATCATGGAAATTAAAGGCATTCCAGTTCAGTTATCCAACCAAAATTTCATGGATTAGTCTCTGGTGACCATCCATCTGGAATTATTCATAATATTGGTAAAGGAGAATTTGATAGAAGGCCATATTGATGAATTAATGAAGTTCGAATTGTCTGTTTTAAGTTTGTCAAGAAACCTATTTTTGAGAAAGGTAATAGCTTCAGAAGTATTGTGAAAAAGGTTCTAAGTGAGTCTTGCTTTAAGGTCCTCATTATTTTTTATACCAATACAACCATTTTTTATGGGCATGTGACAAGTTGACTAAGGAACAATCACGAGTTTTATTTCCAGAATACTACCAGTCTAGATGAATTTCTTTATGGAAGTGTTTATTTTTTAAATGATACCAACAGGCCATTTGTATACCATCATAGAGAAAACCATTTTTGAGAAAATAGTGGATTTAACAAGGCAATTCCTACCTGAAATAGAGAGAGATTTACCTTTCCAAGAAAATAGCTAATTTATAACTTGGTCAACAATAGTCACAAAGTGACAAGATTTGGGTCTGCCCCAAAAAATGGGAACACCAAGATAAGTGAAAGGGAGTATACCTTCTTTCAGACCTAAGTCATTGATAATGTTACATTTTCTATTGGGAGGGAAGTTCTTCCCAAAGAAGATGTAAGATTTTTTCCAGCTAATGGTTTGACCAAAAATCTATTCATAGTGTGAGAGCGCATTTTTAAGATTAAGAATGTTTCTTTTATCCCCTTGAAGTAAAAAGATGGTGTTTTCAGTATAAAAAAAGATGAGTAGGAGCATTCACATTCCTAGAGACATATATGGGATTTAGTTTGTTCTGGTCCACCAGATGGTTGATCAGATGACTGAGGTAATATTATGTTATCGAGAAGAGAATGGAAGATAGGGGGTCACCTTGCATGACACCTTTGGTGCATTTAAAATATCCCTTGGGAGATCCATTGATCAAAATGGAAATAGACGCCGAGTTGAAGAGAGTTCTGATTGTAGTGATAAAAGAGGTGTTAAAACCAAAACCTTGAAGGAATTTGAAGATAAAACTCCAGTCCAGGGTGTCTAAGTCTTTTATAAAGTCAAGTTTAATAGCTTTGTTTCCTCCTCTATTAGTTTTATTAAAATTATTGACACACTCAGAGGCAAGGAAAATATAGTATTGAATGGATCTACCCTTTATAAAACCAAATTAGTTCGAGGAGAAAATTTTGTCTAGGAGAGTGTAAAGTCTGTTGGAAATGATTTTTGTGATGATTTTAAAAAAGGGTCTTGATAAGATAAATGGGTCTAAATAGATGAATCTCATAGGCATTATCCACTTTTGGGATCAAGGTGAGAAACTAGGAATTCAGAGCATGAGGGAGAACCCCATTGGTAAAGAAGTATTTTACAAGTTTGCAAACGTCCATCGGAATCACATCCCAATAATGTTGGAAGAAACTATTGTTGAAGCCATAAAGACCCGGAGCACTATCAAGATTTAAACTAAATAAATTGTCCTTGATTTCATGATCCAGTAGAGTGTTGAGAAGGAAGGATTTGTCTTCAATAGTTATCACTAGATGAATGACCTTAGGAAGGAGGTATTTTTTTATATTAGGACCATTGAAAATGGATTCATAATAGGAGATGATATAATGAGCGATGTCATCTTCAATTTCAAGGAGCTTGTCCCCATCCACTAAAAAGGTTAACATCATGTGGGCCTTCCTGATTCTTTGAAGAGAGTTGTATAATTTAGTATTTCCATCACCATCTGTTAACTATTTAACTATAAATGCTCGTTTTCACATATTTTCTTTCAATGTGAGAAAGAATAAAAAGTGAATCAGCTAAAACTCTTGACCCCACCTACACTAGAATATCGATATGTTTCTACATATCCAAACACTTCATGATGTGGTCTTTCTTCTTCATATTGTTGTTGAGTATCTTATCATGAATAATCTGATCAGTATTCCCTTCCTTCGTTGCCACCTGGAGTATATTTTTTTCAATATATCATCATAATTGATAGAATATTATCCTTTAATAGACTCATCTCTATGGTATTCATGAATTTTATATGATCAATGGAAAATACTTGAGCTTGGACATAACATTTTCTCATAAGTATACATACCATCCTGTACAACCTGGGGAACTCCTTTTATAATTTGGTTGGTATTACCAAGTACTTTGAGTGATATAACAACTAAAACATTCTTTTCATTATCTTCATCCTGATAAAGTAGAGACTCCTTCAAGAAGGCCTCATTTACTATAGGAAAGAAATTATTTCTATAGAAACACTTTGAAGATGCATTCCCTTGTTTATTACAAAGAGGAAAAAAAATAAAACCAAGACTTATAAGAGACCACCTATTTATTAAAATACTTACCTTCAGTTTCAATCCATAAAAACTCTAATTATAGTTTTGAGATATAAACCTCCACACATATGTGTGGGTGATGTGATAAATCAAGTATTGTGTTCTCTTCTCCAAGAACAGATAATGGATGAGTAGATGTATAATCACTTTGAGAATAGATGGGTTCTGAAATGGGAGGGGAGGGCTATGAAGGATAACCCAAATTTCTAAAGTGGTTACATCATCATTAATATGAAATTAAAAATTATATCTGAGAAGGTAAAAGTGTACTAAATTAAAGATATTAGGATCACTTGGCCAAGTATAGATCAAGTTTTCTTCATCATCAAACCAAGTGAGGAGGTTTTTAGAATCAATCAAACCCAATATGACATGTTTATTTAGAACCTAAGATGCATTGAAACACCTATCGAACACATCTACAGATGAGTTTTAGTGATTCAAACATGATATTAAAGATAATTGAATGTGGTAGATCACCTCTGATAACACAAATGGGGAAATTAGGAGTGAATGAGGACCCTATAAGATAATATTGGACTTAGGGCACAGAGAAATCGATGGTAAGAGAGGTAATGGATAGGGGTCCACGAAGGGGATCAACCAGTGGGGTGGGACCTAGTGAGGTAAGGGTTGAGGTGTAATAAGACCCCCCCCCTCTAGTGGGGGGAGCAGAATTAGAAGCCATAAAAACCCTATCTCATGTGCCATTAAGAGTCGATAATGAGAAAATGAAATTATTATTTTCCAATAAATGGAAAAGATGTAGATTATAACAACCATGTTCTTTGTTACATACTTAAATGTGATTTATTACATAAAACCTTAATTTGATACAACATAGAAGATCAAGAGGTATAGTGTCATTAGGGATTAGGAACATTAAATAACAACTTAAAGCATAGAACAAAACATATTATTGAAAACTTCCTTTACATGACCACTATATTCCCTCGTACTTAGCATTGCATAGGATAACCTGCGGACATGCATAAGAAAAGGGTGAGCTATAATGCCTAGTAAGGGAATAAAAATTGAATAACATGAGGAATACAATACATGTTAGAAAATAGGCATATCAATGGAGCACAAGAGAAACATGAACATAAAAGGCATGATAAATAATGATAATCATAACATGGAGATGTGGCAACAACATTTAACATGATATAAGCATGAGCCAAGGCTCATTGCACGTGGAGCAAGAGTAAAGCCTCATTGCACATGAATCATGAGTAAAACCTCATTTCACATGAATTAGAATGAGTCAAAACTCATTACACATGATGTATCATGATACTATACTTTACCCAATGCATTGGAGCGCTATTAGGGATCACCCTTCTTAAACATTTCATTTCATGCATAAGTGTGCCACATGGATCATAAAACATGGATTCATTAAACGTAATCATTTATTCCAATAAAAAGGAATCTATAATTCATACATGAAACTCTATAATAAATGAGTAAATTTTCATAAAGGTGAATACCCTTGATAGATAATGGGAATGGTATTCACAACACAATGACTTTGGCTTGGAAAATCACAGTGCAATTTTAGCAGCATACAACGCGACATAAGAACTCATAAAAATGGTTGATGATAGAGAAAGGGGTGTATCATCATATTTACATGAAATTGAAAGTAAGTGGGTCATATAGATACACATCCCTAGATAATTAATTGAATTTGGATTCATAATACAAAATAATTTTTTGAATGTAAATGATGAGAGAGAAATTCCGTATCGAATTTCGGTATGGTAACAGGTGTAAATGTGAGGCGTTAATGAGAAATAAAGGGGTCTATCATCATTAAAACATAAATATGGAAGTATGTGGGAGGTTATAAATCATACCCCAACATTTATAATTGAAAAAAAATGATAAAACAATATAAATAAACTTAGAAAAAATTTAGAAAGAAAGAAATCCCTTACTTGGAAGTGTGGTCCCAAAGGCTTGGGAGGGGATTGATAGAGACTTATTGGGAGCTTGGGGAGTTTTTGGAGGATTATAGATAGAGGAGGTCAGAGTTTGGACTAAATACAAAGTCATTGAGTTAAGTGGAAGTGTGTGTTTGTGTGGGTTTATATAGGAAAGGAGAGGGAATTCTTTATTATTTAGGTTTGTGACAACACACGTTAAACTAATGAAAACAACAAACCAGCCCATGGTTTTTGCCCATGATTTTTCCCAAAGGGGAGTGGAAAAAAATATTTTATGAGTCTAATGGCCTAAATTCTTAAAATAATAGGTTTTCTTATGTGGAGGTGAGTCACACTCTTAAGGAAATAAATTTAAATAGATAAAATGTTTTATAAGTCTTGGAGGGTACACTATGGCTTTGTAAAATAAATCAAACAAACCTAAAATCACATTATTTTAATTTTAAAACTTATATTGGCTGAAAATAAAGTTTATAGTATTTTATTACATCACTATTGAGTCTTTATGATGTCATAAAACACATTATATATTTAAACGGTATTTAATTTTTACCCAAAAATTCGACTGTCTCGGAAAATTATGAAAAATTCACCTTTGGATAATTTCGATGTCCTGATTCCAAAAATAATATAAATTTTATCTAAATAATTTTCTAAATATGTGAATTTTCACTTTTAAAATAAAAACCGACATTTATTGAAAAATCATGGCTTTTGACAAAAACAGCTTTCAAACCTTAACAAAAAATAAAATTGTATTCATAAAATTTATACAATCATTTATAATTAATAAAAAGTAATTTATTAGTAATGATATTTTATTAAAATATTATTTAATTATAAAATACATTAATTCATCAAAATATATTACTTAGTTGAATATTAACTAAAACTACTATTTATGCTTAAAAAACTTTTTACAAAGTAATAATAATAAAATGAATGTATATTCTCTATGCAAGAATAATATACATAAGCGTAGTACTAGGTTATTATTACATAACCCCTTATAACACCCTCATAAGACTGAAGGGTAAGGTGTGTGATGGTGACAAACTCTTGGGGTGGCTCAGATAACATCGATCGGGTTGTAATCTCTATTAACTACCACTTCTCCCATAGGCGGTTTCATTCGAGTTTAACTTGTTAAAGATCTTCTTGGGCTTGGTCAAGAGTGAATCCCAATAACGCCACCTCTTTTCCGAACTCCGACAAATGGGCTTTTTATGGGGAAAGTCTACTGGATGAGGCCATCACTTCCTTTATCTGAGTAAATTGGATTTGTTAAATCCCTATATTTATAGAAATCATGTGATCGCTGTTCAACTGCTATATTTGCAACAGTAAAAATTCTTAATGGTATTTTAAAATCCAAAACATAGAACCAAATAAGTTCATATGTTTTACATAACCATAATAATAAATTTAAATAGACTAAGAGGAATTTTCATTAATTAATTTTTGGGTCATTACAATATTCCCCCTTAAGAAATTTCTCCTTAAAATTTTCCTTTTCCCACACTAAAACAGATTTGGGTAACTCTGCTTCATCACTTCTTCTAATTCCCGCGTCACTTATTCAAACATTTGGTGTTTCCACAACACCTTTATGAGGGGCATTGTCTTATTCCGTAGAATTTTTTCTCTACGATCTAAGATCTTCACTGGTTTCTCTCCATAAGAAAGATTATCCTCTAGTTGTACTGCCTATGAAGAGATTACATGTGAAGGTTCTAGTATATACTTCCTAAAGAGGGATACATGAAAGACATCATGTACTTTTTTCATGGTAGGTGGAAGTGCTAGTCGATTGGCTATAGCCCCAACACCATCAAGAATCTCTAAGGGGTTGATGTACCTAGGACTTAAATTCCCCTTCTTTACAAACCTCATGACCTTCTTCAATAGAGATATGCATAGAAATACCATGTATCTAGCTTTAAAATAAATGTATCTTCGATGGTTATCTTCATAACTCTTCTGTCGACTTTGGGATGCCTTGATATACTGCTAAATGGTTTTCACCTTCTCCACCATTTTTTCAACCAGTAAAGGTCCCAGCAGCTTACGCTCACTGACTTCATCCCAACATTCTGGTGTTCTACACCTCTTCCCATACATGGCTTTATAAGGTGCCATTCAGATGCTCAAGTGGAAGCTTTTATTATAGGAGAATTCAACAAGAGGAAGATTTTTATCCCATCTTCTTTTAAAGTCCATTGAACATGATCTTAACATATATTCCAGTGTCTGAATAGTTCACTCAGATTGGCCATCAGTTTGAGGATTATAGGTCGTACTGAAGTTTAGTTCAGTATCCAGATCATGTTTAAGACTCTTCCAAAACATAGAGGTGAATCTTGGATCTCGATCAGATTTAATAGATAGTGGTACTCTATGTATCCTTACCACTTCCCTAATATATATCTGTGATAGTTAATCCAATAGGAAGTCCTCCCGAATTGAAATGAAGTGTGCAGAATTTGTAAGATGATCCACAAAAACCCAGATTGCATTGTTTCCTTTGGATGTCTTTAGAAGTCTGGTGTCAAATTCCATGGTGATGGTATCCCATTTCCATGCTGGTATGGGCAATGGTTTCATCATCCCCTTATACTTCTGCCTCTCTACCTTCACTTGCTGACACACCATACACTTTGATGTATACTCAATGATCTCCTTATTCATATTATCCCATCAATAATGCTCTCAAAGATCTCGATACATCTCGGTGTTCCCTGGGTTAATAGAGAAATTTTAACTATGTTCATCATCCAAAATTTCCTTCTTTAGCTTCGGACTTGATGGAACACATAGTCCTTTCCCAAATCTCACAATTCCTTTTTAATTAACATTTAAATCTTAGGATTTACCTTTTTTGATAGCTTCCACTTTATTTTGAATTCCCACATCATCCTTTTAAGAATCATTTAACCTTTCCAAAACAGATGGTTGAGCAATAATTTGTGAAATTATTGATGATGTTCCCTTCTTTATGATTCCCATTTCCATATTCATCAAATATAAGAAGATTGGATCCTTCTCAATTCTCATCAATGATAGAATCGTTGGGTCCTTTATACTTAGAGTTTCTGCCACCTTGTTAGCTTTCCCAGGGTGTTAATGGATTGAGCAGTCGTAGTCTTTGATCAGCTTTAACCATTTTCGTTGGTGCATGTTCAACTCTTTATCTGTGAATATATACTTGAGGATTTTTTAGCCTATATATATTTCACACTTCTCCCGAAAGAGATAATGCCACCAAATTTTTAAAGCGAAGATCACCACAGCCAATTCTAGATCATGTGTTGGATAATTCTACTCATGAACTTTCAATTGCCTTGAAGCATAAGCAATGACTTTTTCATTTTTCATCAACACATATCCCAATCCCTTATTCGAAGCATCACTGAATACCATAAAAAGTTATACACTTTTGGGTAAAGTGAGAACGGGCACAGTGATAAGCCTTCTTTTCAACTCCTTGAATCTTTTTTCGCATTCATTACTCTAAGAAAACTTTACTCCCTTTCGATTTAGCTTGGTAAAAGGGTTGGAAAATCGTGATAAATTTCTCACAAATCATTGATAATATCCAGCTAACCCCAAAAATCTACGGATATCTATTACTGATGTTGGCCTCATCCATCCCTCTATTGTAGTTGTCTCGGAGGGATCCATAGATATCCCATTGCTTGTGATGATATGGCCAAAGAATGGTACCTCCTTCAACTAGAACTCACACTTTCTATACTTTTCATAGATCTTCTAAATTCTTAAGGTCTCTAGTATAGTTCTTAGATGCTCCTCATGATCCTCCTTGGTTTTGGATTATATTAGAATATCATCTATAAATGCTACCACAAATTTGTCAAGGTAATATCTAAAGACTCTATTCATCAAGTCGATGAATATTTATGGAGCATTAGTGAGTCTGAAAGGCATTACTATGAATTCATAGTGCTCATATCTTGTACAAAAAGTAGTCTTGGAGATATATTCCTTCTTCACCCTTACTTGATAATATCCTAAACAAAAATCTACCTTGGAGAAGTATTGTGCATCATTCATCTAATCGAACAAGTCATAAATTTTTGGGAGAGGATACTTGTTCTTTATCGTTATTTTTTTAAGCTCACAATAATCAATGAAAAGGGGCATTGACCCATCCTTCTTCTTGACGAAGAGGACTAGTGCACCCCATGGTGAAGCACTTGGGTGTATAAACCCTTTATCCAGATTCTTCTATATTTGTTTCTTCATCTTTTCAAGCTCCACAATTGTAACACCCCAGGTAAATAAAGAATATGAAATTTTCATATTTATCCATATTTGTGAATAAAATATTAATATGACTTATAAGGGGACGCTATGCTCGATGGCGTACCCAACACGCAACAACGAGTTTCTTGGGAATCTTACGTTGCACTCTAATAATAAAATAATATTATTTTAAATGGTAGTAAACATGTAGTCCTTGTATTGGCGGGAATGTATAGAAATAACTAAAATATGATTATATATGTTTTTAAATGTTTTTACATTTATCCAATAAAAGATAAAGGCTTAAAATATGGAAATAATTCAATTTTAGGCGTATATGCCCTAGTTTTCACTAAAGGTTCACTTATCGCCTTTTGATGGTGAACCGTCATTAAATATAGTTTTGTTCACTCTTATACATTCTATTGGACCAAATATAACTCTTCTTTAGAATCGGGACATCAAAATTTACTTTGTGTAAATTTTTGGTATCTTTCCGATAAAGTTCATTTTTTAATGAAAAATGTAAAATGTTATATTTTAATTCAAAATCTCTTTTTAATATAATTTATTTATATGATTATATTATCATTTGAATTGGTTTTAAATTGAAATTAGAAAATATTTTTACCATTAAATCCAATAGTGGTCGTTGGAATTAATTTCACTTTGAAATCGGACTTAAACTAGTGTCAATCTTTTGATACTTATTGTTTCATAAAAACACGCTATTTGCTCCGACAGCGGGAATTAATTATTAAATTAATTAATGAAACTTATATGTTGTGAATTTTGTAAAATGGACTTCATTTTTGAATTTGGAATATCAAATATAGCTTAGGGTGAATTTTTGGTATTTTTCTGAAAAACTTCAATTTTTGATGAATAGTGAAACCACTAAGTGGTACTTATAAAAACTGATTTTTCGTTTAAATGAAATTTTACCACTTCTGTGTTTTGAATTTCAAAAATACGACATACATGGTTGTCATTGAGAAGTAAAATGTGGTTCAATGAGATTAAAATAATTTTTTGGTGAATAGTAACTTATTAAGTTTTTAATCGCGATTAGAGGTAATTAGTGTAGTTTAAGGTAAAAATAATGTTTTAATAATATGATATGAGCTTGACACATGTACTACCCTTATTTGATGTGTCATGGCCGACCAAGAAAAGCCATGGGTCAACTTGGGGACCCCATGAAGCCACTTTGGTTGGGAAATGACATAAATAACTTTTTATTTAATGTTAAAGAAAAAATGACACACACATGAGATGTTTTACTAAAACAATTTTTACATGGGCTTATACAAGTCATATTTTTTACTATAAATAGTAATTGGAAAGCTAAAAAAATTTCCTACATCATAGTATTTTTTATATAATTTTTAGACATTAAATAAATTAAATTATTTATGACATCATGATGATGTAGCAATGACCTCGTTATTTAACGATTTAAATAAAATGGAAGGATAATGTAATATCTAAGACCTACACATGTCCAAAACCTATTGGATGAGTGTATTTCGAACCCTTATCACCTTATCCTCGAAAAAAATCAATGTGGGACCTCTTAAATCCGAATACCATTTTAAAATAAAGTGACTTTTCTTTACCTTCCAAGAGTGCCCCTCCTCTCCTCTTATAAAAGGCCCCCACCTATACCTCCTTACCCACACTCCCAAAGCCTTTGGCTCGGCCAACCTCTGCCCATTTAGTCTCTCCACTTCCCTCGCTTACTCCTTGAAGCCTCACTTTGGGCAGAAGTCTCCCCAAGGAAGCCTTTGACCTCAAACCAAAGGGAGTTACCCGATTTTAAGGTAATGTCTTCACTTGAGTCCTTTTGTTTTATTTTGCTTCTCCAACCCCCTAAACTCTTTTTATTCATTTATTTTGAAACAACTCCAGTATCATAAATATACTATAATGTTGTTATAAGAAGGATTCGAGCTACACTTTCACACACCTACATCTAATGGTTAAAGAACATACTGTTTCCGTGGATGGCGAATTTCGGGCTCCCGAAACGATGATTATTCAACATTCTTTTAACACCTTCAAAGGTGGCCATTAAGATGACACTATATTTATATATGATATATCATATGTTTATGTTTTCCTTAAGATTATGTATTTTTCATTTTGGGCATACCTTTATGGTTTCCATTATGGGTAAACGCGATATCTTCATTTAAGGAAGTGCGGACTATCGCCCCCTCAAAGTGATGTGATTCGTTAATGCCATATGTGGGACGTATAAAGGATGGATTTAAAGTTATTATATATGATGTTATACTGGAATTATAATATACCTCTATATAATTATTATTACATTCCATAAAAATATGAAATAGAAATGAAAGTAGCGTTCATGCGTACGTACGGCTTACCGTCTCCATGAACGGTGCATTTCATTTCTTATCCACAAATGTAATTTACTATTATAAGTACATGTATATAATGGATATATATGATTAATGATACATATAAATGATTAATATAATTATTTAATTAAAATATACATACCTCTCATTTAGTTTTAATTCCATTAATATGACATAGAAATGAAAGTAGCGTTCATGCGTACATACGGTTTACCGTCTCCATGAACGGTGCATTTCATTTCTTACCTCTAAATGATTATGTAATATTATAAATACATGTATATTATG
Source organism: Viscum album (assembly GCA_963277665.1). Classification (NCBI taxonomy): domain Eukaryota; kingdom Viridiplantae; phylum Streptophyta; class Magnoliopsida; order Santalales; family Viscaceae; genus Viscum; species Viscum album. Next base: position 617,041,834 of record OY728150.1, on the reverse strand, counting down.
GATATATATGATATATATGATATCCAAATCATGAATATAATTCTGGATATAATGAACATTTGACCACACGAACAACATGTAATTGTAAGAAGTCCACTTTCGACTTAAGAACCAAATATTGACAAAACAAACATTATTAACTTAAATGATTACATAATGTTTATAACATGGAAATAAGTGATCTAAAAGGAATAATGAACTATAAAAAGGTTCTTAATAAAGTGTAAATTAACTCAAGTTTATTATTCAGGACGTTAAAGAACGATCGAGTCAAGTCGGACCCGAGGTAAGGGATCCTACTCCTCTCTTTATTTTTAAGTACACTCTTTTATGTCATTCCTTTTAAAGCTCATATTTCTTGTTATTGGGATGCTCTTTTATATTAATCATACTGTAATTTTTATGTTCATGTGATGAGAGACCCTATTCTCTCTCATCAATCCATTTTTGGAAGTTTTAAGTGGCGTCGTTAGGCTGCCGAGTTTTCGTAAGGGATTTTTCATCTCACTTTTATTCCCATGAGATTTATGCTACATTTGCCACAATTTCCTTTGAGTGGTGTATGTACTGACCATTATTTTACTCATTGTGTAATATTCTTTCATTTATGAGTATTTACATCAATGTTGTATTGTCCTTCTTTCACGGGGCGTATGTTTCGGAAGATACCCATGTTGGTAAGGGAACCTTTCACCCTCCTCTTTTTAAAAGACTTATTTTGTTATGTCTTTTAATTCACATAATATTATTTTGGGATATGTTCTTCTATATCCTTATTGATGTAAATTTTATGTCCAAGTGATGAGATACCCTTTTTATCTCTCATCAACTCTTTTTCTGAATTTTGAAGTGACGCCGTTAGGCTGTCTAATTATTGCAAGGGAACTTCTTAACCCAATTTCGATTCTTTGGGTAAACTTGTACACCTTGAATATGTCGTTCTATGATTATGTGTGAATGTACTCTGATTTTTTTACACTTAATACCCACTTATATTTCGTGTATTCTTTTGTCACACATAGTTATGTAACTGATTTATCCTTAATCCAAGGATATCGTCTTTGTATGGGACTTCGTCTCAATCTCCTTTCATTGAGACATATTTTGTTTTATACACAACCTTCTTTTATACGGTGTATAAACCCCTTTGACTTTTACGTTTATCCAAAAAGAATCTTTTTTATACGAAGCATTTTACTAAACGATAAAAGGGAATGTTTTTGTCGTACGTATGCGGCGACAACGACTTCTCTGCCGCCGTGACCGTTATTTGAGTTTCGGATTCCTCTAAAAGCCATACCTTCTTTTTAAAAGAAAAATAAATACCATGTTTTAATTTTCTTTTATTTTGGTATTGAAAATGGTTTTCATAATGTTTTTATATAAATGTGTTGTATTGATATCTTGTGATTGAAAGGTGGAAATGTTATGTTTCCTTTATGCATGTTTTATGTGAAACGATTATGTTGAGGTTCTTGGGCATTATTATGAAGACGGGTCGTTCCGTGATAAACTAAGGGTGGGTGAGCCCGATATAGCTCTCCAATGCATTGGGTAACACGAAGGAGTGAAATGTTAAGGTTTCTCCGAAGAGATTTAGGGAATATACTATGATGGGTATTCCAAACGTAACCAAGAGGGTTACTACCTACGTAAGAATGTTATGAATGCCTCAAGTTACCTTTATGTCTTATGATTTATATGAATTATTCATGGTTTGATGAGGTATGTTAAAGTGCCTATGTTTTATGGTTAAAGTATTATTTCATTCTTATGTATATATGAACTCATGTTTCCTTTCCATATTTTTATAACCCTTACTGAGCTTTTTATGCTCATCCCAAGTTTTTGAAATGTTTTTCACGGGTCAAGGGAAAGGTACATGATGTGATGATAGTGTCAAGTATGTGTCAAGAAAGAATCCTTGTTTTATTTTAAATATGTTTCCGTTGATGGGAAGAATGAATATTGTCTTTTATGTAACCACTTTGTTTAAATGTGGAATGTAATGCAAGTTTCGTGATCTAATTCTCTAAAACTCTAAACCTAAAAAGATTCTGAATGTGTAATCTTGTAATAACTCAAGATTAAGTAAGGTTTAAGGCTGGGGCCTTATAGTTGGTATCAGAGGTCGGTTTAGATAACTTTAGATGTTAGGTTATTCTTTAAGTATAAGTGACATTACCATAATGGTTAGGATTTCAGAAAGAGTCCTAGTTTTAGATAAAGTGAATGAGTAAGTATATCTTAGTGTTTTCCTTCCTCATTAGTACATGATGGTTTTGTTGATATACTCACACTGACATTTCTGTTTTTAGTGAATGGATGGATCTAGCAGGCACCAAAGAGACAACAGGTTTGAAGGAAACTGTGGTGGTTCTCTGGTTAAGATACTAGATAAAATGGAGGATTCAATGAGGAAACTCGTGGTTGTTCTAAACCAAATATCAAGGAGTCATGATCAACCACTTGAACCTTGGTATGTTCTATAATGCATCATGTACGAGATGACCAATCGATGTGGAAGTTCAGGTAATAATTATAAAGGTAACCATTAGAGTTTATATGATCCTTACTTTTGAGGTAATTATGGGTTATTATATGATATGCTGGAAAATGAAAGGCATGAGATAGACTTGAGGTTAAAATATGTTATGATCATTTTTGATGATTTTATCTCTTTTTTGGGAATGATTTAAGAATTATATAGTTTTGGAAAAAGGACAACACACAGACCGTGTGACAACCCATCGCGTCGGACAAAGCTATGGGAATCGAACCCAAAACCAAAGTGTGACTGATATTTATCGCCTACCACTGGACTATGTGAAGTCCCTGGTTAGTTTGACTGATTCTTTTTATTTATATTATTTTATGAATTAAGAGTAAGTTGATTTTGGGTTATATATGAAAATGATTAACCTATCATGGAGGATATGTGATTAAGTTAATTACTTTTCAATACGAGACTTTAGGAGCAACTGATGTTGTTTGGAGATAAATGTTACGATTTAACTTGGAAGACTATGTGACTAAATCCTTCAAATATTTGGGTTTCAATCTTATATTATTTTACTTTGAATAATTTTATGGACAAATTGTTTATCGGATGGTCCTCGTTGAACTTTGGGTTTTGTTGGAAAAATTTTGGAGATTAAGCATAGATTTTCTTTTTAATGGGTTATCCTTTTCTGGATTATCTGATCTTGTACTAGCCTTTTTGGTTTTGGTTTTGGTTAAAGTCTAAAGAAATGGGAAGTATATAGTTATCTTTTGTGGATTAGGTGATTCTCTAAAAGTTGATTATAGTACTCTTAATGTGAACAAGTCTTCCTAAATACTCGCCTTTTGGAGAAAATATGAGTTTGTGTAAGGAATCTAATAAAAGTTGAAAGTCAACATGATAAGTGATTATGTTTCCTTATGAATAAATTCCTCAATAAAAAGTAACTTAAAACAAAAATATTGTCTATTAACTTTTCCTACTGGGGAATCGAATACCGTTTAACCCATCACAAGTTTGTGATTTTCTCATGGTTAACTTTCTCCTAAACATGTTTTCTATCACTCTCCATCAGAACATGACCCTTTTCTTTTTCTTCCATGTCCATGTTTTCCTACACGGAATCCTATTATGGGTTAACTCGGGTGACCTTTGTACTTATCTTTCTTCATTTTAAAGTGATTGTTTTACCGACTCTTATTCTGATGTGGGACTTTCAAGGATGTTTCCAAGCTCAATTTTAAAAATTGCGAGGACGCAATTCCCAAAAGGGGGAAGGATGTAACACCCCAGGTAAATAAAGAATATGACATTTTCATATTTATCCATATTTGTGAATAAAATATTAATATGACTTATAAGGGGATGATATGCTCGATGGCGTACTCAACACGCAACAACAAGTTTCTTGGGAATCTTACGTTGCACTCTAATAATAAAATAATATTATTTTAAATGGTAGTTAACATGTAGCCGTTGTATTGGTGGGAATGGATAGAAATAACTAAAATATGATTATATATGTTTTTAAATGTTTTTACATTTATCCAATAAAAGATAAAGGCTTAAAATACGGAAATAATTCAATTTTAGGCGTATATGCCCTAGTTTTCACTAAAGGTTCACTTATCGCCTTTTGATGGTGAACCGTCATTAAATATAGTTTTTTTCACTCTTATACATTCGATTGGACCAAATATAACTCTTCTTTAGAATCGGGACATCAAAATTTACTTTGTGTAAATTTTTGGTATCTTTCCGATAAAGTTCATTTTTTTAATGAATAGTGTAAAATGTTGTATTTTAATTCAAAACCTCTTTTTAATCTAATTTATTTATATGATTAGATTATCATTTGAATTGTTTTTAAAGTGAAATTAGAAAATATTTTTACCATTAAATCCAATAGTGGTCGTTGGAATTAATTTCACTTTGAAATCGAACTTAAACTAGTGTCAATCTTTTGATACTTATTGTTTCATAAAAACACGCTATTTGCTCTGACAGCGGGAATTAATTATTAAATTAATTAATGCAACTTATATGTTGTGAATTTTGTAAAATGGACTTTATTTTTGAATTTGGAATATCAAATATAGATTAGGGTGAATTTTTGGTATTTTTCTGAAAAACTTCAATTTTTGATGAATAGTGAAACCACTATGTGGTACTTATAAAAACTGATTTTTCGTTTAAATGAAATTTTACCACTTCTGTGTTTTGAATTTCAAAAATCCGACATACATGGTTGTCATTAAGAAGTAAAATGTGGTTCAATGAGATTAAAATAATTTTTTGGTGAATAGTGACTTATTGAGTTTTTAATCGCGATTAGAGGTAATTAGTGTAGTTTAAGGTAAAAATAATGTTTTAATAATATGAGATGAGCTTGAAACATGTCCTACCCTTATTGTATGGGTCATGGCCGACCAATAAAAGCCATGGGTCAACTTGGGGACCCCATGGAGCCACTTTGGTTGGGAAATGACATAAATAACTTTTTATTTAATGTTAAAGTAAAAATGACCCACACATGAGATGTTTTACTAAAACAATTTTTACATGGGGTTATACAAGTCATATTTTTTAATATAAATAGTCATTGTAAATCTAAAAAGATTTCCTACATCATATTATTTTTTATATAATTTTTAGACATTAAATAAATTAAATTATTTATGACATCATGATGATGCAGCGATGACCTCATTATTTAACGATTTAAATAAAATGGAAAGATAATGTAATATCTAAGACCTACACATGTCCAAAACCTATTGGATGAGTGGATTTATAACCCTTATCACCTTATCCTTTAAACACATCAATGTGGGACCTCTTAAATCCGAATACCATTTTAAAATAAAGTGACTTTTCTTTACCTTCCAAGAGTGCCCCTCCTCTCCTCTTATAAAATTCCCCACCTCTACCTCCTTACCCACACTCCCAAAGCCTTTGGATCGGCCAAACTCTGCCCATTTAGTCTCTCCACTTCCCTCTCTTACTCCTTGAAGCATCACTTTGGGAAGAAGTCTTCCCAAGGAAGCCTTTGAGCTCAAACCAAAGAGAGTTACCCGATTTTAAGGTAATGTCTTCACTTGAGTCCTTTTGTTTTATTTTGCTTCTCCAACCCCCTAAACTCTTTTTATTCATTTCTTTTGAAACAACTCCATTATAATAAATATACTATGATTTTTTTATAAAAAGGATTCGATCTACACTTTCACACACCTACATCTAATGGTTAAAGAACATACTGTTTCTGTGGATGGTGAATTTCGGCCTCCCGAAACGATGATTGTTCAACATTATTTTAACACCTTCAAAGGTGGCCATTAAGATGACACTATATTTATATATGATATATAATATGTTTATGTTTTCCTTAAGCTTATGTATTTTTCATTTTGGGCATACCTTTATGGTTTCCATTATGGGTAAACGTGATATCTTCATTTAAGGAAGTGCGGACTACCGCCCCCTCAAAGTGATGTGATTCGTTAATGCCATATGTGGGACGTATAAAGGATGGATTTAAAGTTATTATATATGATGTTATACTGGAATTATAATATAACTCTATATCATTATTATTCCATTCCATAAAAATATGAAATAGAAATGAAAGTAGCATTCATGCGTAAGTACGGCTTACCGTCTCCATGAACGGTGCATTTCATTTCTTATCCCCAAATGTAATGTACTATTATAAGTACATGTATATAATGGATATATATGATGAATTATACATATAAATGATGAATATAATTATGGAATTAAAATATACATACCTATCATTTAGTTTTAATTCCATTAATATGACATAGAAATGAAAGTAGCGTTCATGCGTACGTACGGCTTACCTTCTCCATGAACGGTGCATTTCATTTCTTACCTCTAAATAATTATGTAATATTATAAATACATGTATATTCTGGATATATATGATATATATGATATCCAAATCATGAATATAATTCTAGATATAATGAACATTTTACCACACGAACAACATGTAATTGTAAGAAGTCCACTTCCGACTTAAGAACCAAATATTGAATAAACAAACATTATTAACTTAAATGATTACATAATGTTTATAACATGGCAATAAGTGATATAAAATGAATAATGAAATATAAAAAGGTTATTAATAAAGTGGAAATTAACTCAAGTTTATTATTCAGGATGTTAAAGAACGATCGAGTCAAGTCGGTCCCGAGGTAAGGGATCCTACTCCTCTCTATCTTTTTAAGTACACTCTTTTATGTCATTCCTTTTAAAGCTCATATTTCTTTTTATTGGGATGATCTTTTATATTAATCATACTGTAATTTTTATGTTCATGTGATGAGAGACCCTATTCTCTCTCATCAATCCATTTTTGGAAGTTTTAAGTGGCGCCGTTAGGCTGCCGAGTTTTCGTAAGGGATTTTTCATCTCACTTTTATTCCCGTGAGATTTATGCTACATTTGCCACAATTTCCTTTTAGTGGTGTATGTACTGACCATTATTTTACTCATTATGTAATATTATTTCATTTATGAGTATTTACATCAATGTTGTATTGTCCTTCTTTCACGGGGCGTATGTTTCGGAAGATACCCATGTCGGTAAGGGAACCTTTCACCCTCCTCTTTTTAAAAGACTTATTTTGTTATTTCTTTTAATTCACATAATATTATTTTGGGATATGTTCTTATATATCCTTATTGATGTAAATTTTATGTCCAAGTGATGAGATACCCTTTTTATCTCTCATCAACTCTTTTTCTGAATTTTGAAGTGACGTCGTTAGGCTATCTAATTATTGCAAGGGAACTTCTTAACCCAATTTCGATTCTTTGGGATAAACTTGTACACCTTGAATATGTCGTTCTATGATTATGTGTGAATGTCCTTTGATTGTTTTACACTTAATACCCACTTTTATTTCATGTATTCGTTTGTCACACATAGTTATGTAACTGATTTATCCTTAATCCAAGGATACCGTCTTTGTATGGGACTTCGTCTCAATCTCCTTTCATTGAGGCATATTTTGTTTTATACACAACCTTCTTTTATACGGTGTATAAACCCCTTTGACTTTTACGTTTATCCAAAAAGAATCTTTTTTATACGAAGCGTTTTACTAAACGACAAAAGGGAATGTTTTTGTCGTACGTATGCGGCGACAACGACTTCTCTGCCGCCGTGACCGTTATTTGAGTTTCGGCTTCCTCTACAAGCCATACCTTCTTTTTAAAAGAAAAATAAATACCATGTTTTAATTTTATTTTATTTTGGTATTGAAAATGGTTTTCATAATGTTTTTATATCAATGTGTTGTATTGATATCTTGTGATTGAAAGGTGGAAATGTTATGTTTCCTTTATGCATGTTTTATGTGATACGATTATGTTTAGGTTCTTGGGAATTATTATGAAGACGGGTGGTTCCGTGATAAACTAAGGGAGGGTGAGCCCGATATAGCTCTCCAATGCATTGGGTAACGCGAAGGAGTGAAATTTTAAGGTTTCTCCGAAGAGATTTAGGGAATATACTGTGATGGGTATTCCAAACGTAACCAAGAGGGTTACTCCCTACGTAAGAATGTTCTGAATGCCTCAAGTTACCTTTATGTCTTATGATTTCTATGAATTATTCATGGTTTGATGAGGTATGTTAAAGTGCCTATGTTTTATGGGTAAAGTATGATTTCATTCTTATGTATATATGAACTCATGTTTCCTTTCCATATTTTTATAACCCTTACTGAGCTTTTTATGCTCATCCCAAGTTTTTGAAATGTTTTTCACAAGTCAAGGGAAAGGTACATGATGTGATGATTGTGTCAAGGATGTGTCAAGAAAGAATTCTTGTTTTATTTTAAATATGTTTCCATTGATGGGAAGAATTAATATTGTCTTTTATGTAACCACTTTGTTTAAATTTGGAATGTAATGCATGTTTCATGATCTAATTCTCTAAAACTCTAAACCTAAAAAGATCCTCAATGTGTAATCTTGTAATAACTCAAGATTAAGTAAGGTTTAAGGCTGGGGCCTTAAAACAATAGCCATTCTATATAGAGTCTTGGATATTGTAAATTCCCCAGGTATAAGTTCAATTGAGAATTCAACATCTTTTCTAGGAGGAAGACCAGGCAATTCCTCGGGAAACACTTCAGTGAATTCCCTCACAATATGAATGTCTTCAAAGATGGTTGCTTCCTTAGACTCAATCATCTGATCTAGTTACGCATGCTCATAGGGAAGTAATATCCATGCTTGAGATGATGGAGCTAAGGAAGATTCATCTTCCTCCTTGCAGTTGTACAGAATCAGGGGTCTATTTTCCACATGGAGAGTGATTTCCCTCCCATGGCAATTTATGTTGGCTCTATATAGGGAAAGAAAATACATGCCAAGAATTGCATCAAATTCCACCAGAGGGAGTATGATGAGGTTCTCTAGGAAGTTCAATCCACCTATTATGATATGGGAGGAGTTATATTCATGGGATTCAATGATTTCTCCATTTTCCGTACTCACCGAAATTTTTACTTCCATGATTTGTGGTGGTGTTGGGATTTTTCTACTAAACTTTTGAGATATAAAAGAATGTTTAGAACCTGAATCAAAAATTAAATTCTCTATTATTGAATGAATAATTAGTGTACCTATCACCACTTCATCTTTGGGGTTCACTTCGGCAGTAGTGATGGAAAAAATCTCACCCTTTCTGCCTTTGAGGTTGTTGGTTACCTCCGAAAACCCTTGGCTTAGGGAACTGATTTGCAAGATGCCCTGGTTCTTTGTAGTTAAAGCATTGAACAACAAGTTGAGAGTATAACTAGGTGTTCCTATCCTCTGTCGCAGCAGCGAGATTTTCTTTTCGGTAGTTAACATCTAGGTGTCCTTCTCTTCCACACTTAAAGCATTTTCTTATCCCCTTCAGGCAATTTCTGGGGTACTTTTTTTCCGCACCATTGGAAAGTGGAGTGATGGATCTTTTTAGCACAGTTGGATTTATCCAAAGGACCTCTAGAATTTAATTCGACCTTATGGTTATTATCCCCATGATACCCCTGAGATTCTCAGAACTCCATTTTGACCTTGAGAGAACATCAGACAATTTCCTCATAGCTATTGAAGTCATGGATCACTAGGGATTTCCGCTGGCTAGGTTTCATCCCACAAAATAATTGGTCAACCTTGCATTCTGGGGTAATGAAAAATCTAGAGGCATATCATGTAAGCCTTTTGAATACTGCCTCCTACACTCTTATGGATTCTTCATCCTTTTTCTTGAGGGTAAGGAAGTCCCTTTCCATCTTTAGTCGGAGGGTGCAAGGAAAGTATTTATCAAAAAACATCTTCTATAAATCCTTCCATTCCAATGCCTCGATCTCCTCCTCAGGCTTTGTATTTTTTATCAATGTTCATCATTGATCTGTTTCACACTCCATATGATAAGCATCCAGAAGAACCTTCTCTTTTTTGGAACATTGAAGGATGTATAAAATCTTTTCAATGGAGTTGATCTATTGTTCAGTGATTGAGGGATCGGATGATCCATTAAAAGTAGGAGGCCTTTGTCTCATGAAGCTTTGAGTAGTGACTTGTTCTTTCTTAGGGGGGTTGAACATTTCTCTTGACCCATGTTTCTATTCAAATCTTGAGTTAACTGAGAGAGAATAGTGACAAAGTTTGTGATTCCCACTCCCATCGGATTGGGCATCTCATTAGCACATTCATCACATTGATCTTCACATCGGTAGTTAGCCCAAGTCTTCCTATTACCAACCATAGGCTGGAATAAAAGTAAAGTTAGGGGTAACATATAAAGGTTAATTCAAGGACAAAATAGATGACTTATAAATAGCTTTTATTTTCTTAACTAATGAATCTATAGGCTTCAATATATGTTATCCATGATCTACTTTCTAACATATATTCTTAGGGGAAAATTTTTTAATTCCCTTAATAATGGTTCATACTAAGCTTGTGAATTTACCAATGAATATCTTCTAGGAGTGTCATAACCAAGAGTGCAACAAGGCCCATTGTCGTGTACCAGGATACCCCGGGTCAAGCCTGAAACTCCTTGATGGGGTTTTCACCCCTAGGTACATCTATGCCAGAGTCGCCTCTACCTACTCCTATCCAGAGAGGGATTTATTTTCTTGATAAACCACTTACTCAATACCCACAAAAAATTAGAGATTTTTTTATTATACTTAGTCTCCTCTCTAGGTCTTCACTGGGGTTTTCTAATACTAATCCCAAAAATAACTAAACCTATCCTCTGATACCAACTATAACAACCCTACTCTTTATTACATACATAAACATGATTTATTACATAAAACCTTCATTTTATAAAACATATAAGATCGAGAGGTCTAGTGTATTTGGGTCTTGGGAACATTTCATAACCACTTAAAGCATAGAATAAAACATCTTATTGAAAACTTATTTTACATGACCACTACATTCCCTCATACTTAGCATTGCATAGGATAACCTGAGGACATGCATAAGAAAACGGTGAGATATAAAGCCGAGTAAGGGAATAAACATGGAATAACATGAGGAATACAATACATGTTAGACAATAGGCATATCAATGGAGCACAATAGAAACATGAACATAAAGGAATGATAAAGCATGATAATCATAACATAGAGATGTGACAACAACATTTAACATGATATTAGCATGAGTCAAGGCTCATTGTACATGGAGCATGAGTAAACCATTATTTCACATGAATCATGAGTAAACCCTTGATTCACTTGAATTATAATGATTCAACACTTGTTACACATAACGTATCATGATACTATACTTTACCCAATTCATTGGAGCACTATCAGGGCACACCCTTCTTAAACATTTCATTTCATGCATAAGTGTGCCACATGGAACAAAAAACATGGATTAATTAAACATAGTCATTTATTTCATGAAAAATTAATGTGGAATTAATATATGAAACTCTATAATCAATAAGTAAATGTGAATAAAGGTGAATACTCACGACACAATGACTTTGGCTTGGAAAATCACGGTGCAATTTTGGCAGCATACAACGTGACATAATAACTCACAAAAATGGTTGATGAGAGAGAAATGGATGTCTCATAATATTTGCATTAAATAGATAGTAATGGGGTTATATAGAAACATGTCCTAGAATAAGTAATGGAATTTGGATTCATAATACAAAAGAATTTTTTGAATGTAAATAAGGAGAGAGAAATTCCTTATGGAATTTCGGCATGGTAACAGGTGTAGATGTGAGGAATTAATGAAAAAGAAAGGTGTATCTCATCATTAAAACATAAAGAGGGAATTATGGGGGTGGTGGTAAATCATACCCCAAAAATTATAATTGAAAACAAAAGTATAAAACAATATAAAGAAACTTGGAAAAAATTTAGAAAGGAAGAAATCCCTTACTTAGAAGTGTGCTCCCAAAGGCTTAGGAGGGGCTTGAGAGAGACTTATTGGGAGATTGGGGTGTATTGGGAGGATTCTAGAGATATTAGTTCAGTGGATGGACGAACTCCAAAGGATTTGATTGAAGTGGAAGTGGGATCTTGGGTGGGTTTATATAGGAAAGGAGAGGGAATTTTTATTATTTTGGTTTGGGACACCACACATTAAACTAATCAAAACCACAAACCAGCCCTTGGTTTTTTCCCATGGTTTTTGTCAAAGGAGAGTGGAAAACAAGTTACAAACAACTGAGTATACTTCTTCATCATTACATCCTTAGGTTACCGGAGGATGTCAAGCAACCGGCTGGAGCTCGCGACGCAGAATGAAGACTAGGGTTTCCTTGCTCACTGAATCAACTAAATATGGAAGATCTCTTCTTAAATCCAGATAGATTAAACTCTCACAAGAATGATCTTAGTGCCTCGGATGGTGTAGATGCAAAGAAATCAGAAATCCCTAGGGAGAGGTCGCTCAGGGTTAGTGATAACAACTTTTCCTTTTCCCATTTTAAGGGTTTGTTTGCAGGAATCAGAAAGAAGGATTTGGTGGCCCATGTCAAGGCGGATTCGGATGCGGTTGCTGAGAGATTAGAGTTGGGGGCCCACTCAATAATTGCCAGGCTGATTCTTCCAAAGGGATCAAAACCATGGAAGATGGTTTACCTCGAACAGTGGATTTCAGAGATCTGGGGTTTCAGCTCCTGGCAATGCGTATCCCCCGGGAAGGGATTCTACCACTTACTCTTCCCCTCGGAGGATCTCAAGCTACGAGCATGGGGCTTCGGCTCACTTTCTTTCAAGCCCGGATCTCTGCACATTAGAGAATGGGATAGAAAATTCAACTAAATTGAAATTGGTAACTCTGCAGCACAAGTTTGGATTAAAATTTTTGGCCTAAATTGGATACTGTGGCATCCTATGATTCTCTATGATATAGCCTTAGCTATTGGTGTTCCAATCAGGATGGATAGAGAGACTGAAGTAGCCAGGTACGGTCACTTTGCTAGATGTCTTGTAGAAGTTTATCTTTGTTCCACATTGATTGATAGAGTTTTCTTATCCACTGATGTTGAGGAATTAGTGCTGAAAATTGAGTATGAAATCTTACCTAAATCTTGTTTGTATTGCAAAGTTATAGGATATGATGAAACTAATTGCAGGAGGCATATGACTTGCAAGATTTGCTCAATTCAGGGGAATGATTCTAAAACATGCCCCAAACTTCAAATGAAGAAACCTGGCTTTATGCAGGTTCAAACTAAGATGCATTTATCTGAGAATAAGCCTATAGTGAATGGACAATCTGCTGATACAATTCCAGTGGATGCCAGTGAAAATTTGACCCCAAGGAAAATTAAAAGATCATGGGAAGATGTTGTGGAAGAGGGACACATGGAGACCCCTACCTTGTATATTTCTAATCCTGTTAATGCAGAAATAGGTCCTATTTTGGATGTTGATACAGCTCAAGATGTTGAGTCTAACCCTGCTTATGTTGCACAGATTATCACTGATGTTCAACGAGATGATCAAGCTGCATTTCAAGCTTGTTCTGGTACCAAGGATGCATCCCAAGTCCCTCCTGGTGTTGATTTGGTGTCTATTCAAGCTGAGACTCAAAATGAGGTAGGAATTGTTATACAAAAGGTCTCTGCCTCGGTCACTCCCTCAAAGCTGACCACCCAGGTTGCTACACCTGGATCTTCTGGGAAAACTGAGCTGCCTTCTTTAATATCAGAACCAATAGTAGTGGCTGGAAATGCAGGAAAGGACTCTCATACACATTCTGATTTACCAGAAGTGGAGGCTGACCAAACCGAAATTCAGGAGCTGGATTCTCATACCACTCCTTCGGATGATAAGAAGGTGAGTACATCCTTGGAAGTTCCATATGATCAACATGTTGTGGTTAGTGTGCAGGGACTGAGCACCCCAGCTACGCAAGTGAGGTGGTCAAAGCATGAGAAAGATGTCAATGAGGAGGTACAAGAGGATGCATGGCAGAAGGTTAGAACAAGAATCCAAAAGAAGAATGATAAAAGAATTGATGAAATTAAAAGAAGAGATATTTCTAAAGAGGATAGCTCTGATGAGGACTTAGAAACCTTGCTACAACAAGCTGTGGAAATAGAAGCCAAATACAATGGAGGGTGAGGGAGGGGGAATGGGAATGGGTGCATCATTATAGATCTCTGGAATGAGATGCGGAGCAAGGAGAAGATCATCGTGGAGAAAATCAGAAAGAATATTGGTCCCCCAGAAAGGGGTTCTTGAAAACTTCGTTCTGTTTTCTTTGCTTTTGATTTTGGCTTGCTTGATGTCTCTCCGAACTTTTGATTTTAATAAAATAATTTGGGGCCTTCCCCCACCTTTTAAAAAAAGAGTGGAAAATAATATTTGTTGATTCCAATGGCCTAACTTCTTAAAATAATAGGGTTTCTTATGTGGAGGTGAGTCACACTCTCAAGGAAATCAATTTAAAAATCTAAAATGTTTTATAAGTCTTAGAGGGTCCACTAAGGCTTTGTAAAATAAATCAAAAAAGCCTATAATAACATTATTTAATTTTAAAAAATATATTTTCCAAACATAATGTATATATTAATTTATTACATCACTATTGAGTCTTTATGATGTCATAAAACACATTATATTTTTAAACAGTATTTAATTTTTACCCAAAAATTCGAGTGTCTCAGAAAATTATGAAAAATTTACCATTGGATAATTTCAATGTCCTGATTCCAAAAATAATATTCATTTTATCTAAATAATTTTCTAAATATTTGAATTTTAAATTTTAAAATAAAACCCGACATTTATTGAAAAATCATGGGTTTTGACAAAAACAGCTTTCAAACCTTAACAAAAAAATACAATTGTATTCACAAAAATTATACGATAATTTATAATTATTAAAAATTAATTTATTAATAATAATATTTTCTTAAAATATTATTTAATTAAAATATCCATTAATTCATCAAAATAGATTACTTATATGAATATTAACTAAAAATACTATATGTGCTTTAAAAACTATTTACAAAGTAACAATAATAAAATGAATGTATATTCTCTATAAAAGAATAATTTACATAATCTTAGTACTAGAGTCTTGTTACATAACCCCTTATAACACCTGCATAAGACCAAAGGGTATAGTGTGCGATGGTGATAGACTCTTGGGGTGGCTCGGATAACATCGCTCGGGTTGTAATCTCTATCAACTTCCACTTCTCCCGTAGTCAGTTCTGTTTGAGTTTAACGTGTTAAAGATCGGCTTGGGCTTGGTCAAGAGCGAAGACCAATGATGCCACCTCCTTTACG
The DNA here is from genome assembly GCA_963277665.1 of Viscum album. Classification (NCBI taxonomy): domain Eukaryota; kingdom Viridiplantae; phylum Streptophyta; class Magnoliopsida; order Santalales; family Viscaceae; genus Viscum; species Viscum album. The sequence goes on along the minus strand of OY728150.1, from coordinate 617,026,509 downwards.
AGCTCTGAAAAATGGGCTTCGTATTGGGAAAGTCTACTGGATGAAGTCATCGCTTCCTTTGTCTAAGTAAATTGGATTTGTTAAAGCCCTATATTTATACTAATCATGTGATCACTGTTCAATGACTATATTAGCAATAGTCATAATTATTAATGGTATTTTAAAATCAAAAACATAGATCCAAATAAGTTCATATTTTTTACATAACCATACGAAGACATTTAAATAGACTAAGAGGAATTTTCATTAATGAATTTTTTGGTCATTACAATCTTCCCCCCTTAAGAAATTTCACCCTCCAAATTTCCTTTTCCCACACTAAAATATATGTGGGTAACTCTTCTTCATCACTTCTTCTGATTCCCACATCGCTTCTTCAAACATTTGGTGTTTTCACAACACCTTGACAAGGGGCATTGTCTTATTCTGTAGAACTTTTTCTCTACGATCTAAGATCTTCATTGGTTTCTCCTCATAAGAAAGATCATCCTCTAGTTATACTACCTCTGAAGAGAGTACATGTGAAGGGTCTGGTATATACTTTTTTAAGAGGGATACATGAAATACATCATGTACTTTGGCAAGGGTTGGTGGAAGTGCTAGTCGATAGGCTACCACCCCGACACGATCAAGAATCTCAAAGGGGCCGATGTACCTAGGACTTAACTTCCCCTTCTTTCCAAACCTCACGACCTTATTAAATGGATATATGCATAGAAATACCATGTCTCCAACTTTAAACTCAATTTCTCGTCAATGGTAATCTGCATAACTCTTTTGTCGACTCTGGGCTGCCTTGATATGCTGCTAAATGGTTTTCACCTTCTCCACCATTTCTTTGACCATTTAAGGTCCTAGAAGCTTATGCTCACCGACTTCATCCCAACATTCCGGTATTCTGCACCTCTTCCCATATAGGTCTTCATAATTTTCCATTTGGATGCTCGAGTGGAAACTGTTATTATAGGAGAATTCTTCCAGAGGAATATTTTGATCCCATCCTCCTTTAAAGTCCATTGAACATGATCTTAACATATATTACAGTGTCTGAATAGTTTTCTCATATTGGCCATCAGTTTGAGGATGATAGGTCATACTGAAGTTCAGTTCAGTATCCAGATCATATTGAAGAATATTCCATAACATAGAGGTGAATCTTGGATCTCGATCAGATACAATAGATAGTGGTACTCCATGTATCCTTACCACGTCACTGATTTATAACTGTGACAGTTAATCCAATGGGAAATCCTCCCGAATTGCAATGAAGTGTGCAGACTTTGTAAGATGATCCACAAAAACCCAGATTTCATTGTTTCCTTAGTATGTCATCAGAAGTATGGTGACAAATTCCATGGTGATGTTATCCCATTTCCATGCTGGTATGGGAAATGGTTACATCATCCCCTTAGAATTCTGCCTCTCTGCATTCACTTTCTGACACCCCAGGCAATTTGATGTATACTCAGCGATCTTCTTCTTCATATTATCCCACCAATAATTCTCTCATAGATCTCAATACATCTTTGTGTTCCCTGGGTTAATAGAGAAATTTGAACTATGTGCATTATCCAAATTTTCCTTCTTTAGCTTCAGACTTGATGGAACACATAGTGTTTTCCCAAATCTCACAATTCCTTTTTCATTAACATTGAAATCCTAGGATTTCCCTTTTTTTATAGCTTTCACTTTCTTTAGAATTCCCACATCATCCTTTTAAGAATCCTCTAACCTTTCCAAAAGAGATGGTTGAGAAATAATTTTTGAATGGATTGATGATGTTCCCTTATTTTTGATTCCAATGTCCATCTTCATCAAATCTAAGAAGATTGGATCCTTCTCAATTCTCATCAATGATAGATTCATTCGGTCCTTTCTACTTAGAGAATCTACCACCTTTTTCACTTTCCTAGGGTGGTAATGGATTGAGTAGTCATAGTATTTGATCATCTTTAACCATCTTTGTTGGCGCATGTTCAACTCTTTCTGTGTGAATATATACTTCTGGATTTTTTGGTCGTTATATATTTCACACTTCTCCCCAAAGAGATAATACCACAAAATTTTTAAAGAGAAGATCACCATAGCCCACTCCAGATCATGTGTTGGATAATTTTACTCATGAACTTTCAATTGCTTTGAAGCATAGGCAATGACTTCGTCATTTTGCATCAACACGCATCCCAATCCCTTATTTGAAGCATCACAGAATACCACAAAAACTTCTCCACTTGTGCGTAAAGTGATCATGGGTGCAGTGATAAGCCTCATTTTCAACTCCTTGAAGCTTTCTTCACATTCTTCACTCCAAGAAAACTCTACTCCCTTTCAAGTTATCTTGGTAAGAGGGTTGTACAATTGTGATAAATTTCTCAAAAATTGTCGATAATATCCAGTTAACCCCAAAAAGCTATGGATATCAATTACCGAGGTTGGGCTCGTCCATCCCTCTATTGCATCTGTCTCAGAGGGATCCATTGATATCCCATTGTTGGTGATGATATGGCCCAAGAATGGGACCTCCTTCAACCAGAACTCACACTTTCTATACTTTTCATAGAGCTTCTACTTTCTTAAGGTCTCTAGTGTAGTTCTCATATTCTCCTCATGATCCTCCTTGGTTTTGGAGTATATTAGAATATCATCTATAAAGACTACCAAAAAAATTTCCAGGTAATATCTAAAGACTATATTCATCATGTCCATGAAGATTTCTGGAGCATTAGTGAGTACGAAAGGCATTAATATGAATTCATAGTGCCCATATCTTGTATGAAAAGCAGTCTTGGGGATATCTTCCTTCTTCACCCTTACTTGATAATATCCCAACCACGAATCTACCTTAGGGAAGTGTTCTGCTCCACACATCTCATTGAACAAGTCATCAATTTGTGGTAGAGGATGCTTTTTCTTTATTGTGATTTTGTTGAGCTCATGATAATTGATGCAAAGGCACATTAACCCATCCTTCTTATTGACGAAGAGGACTAGTGCACCCCATGGTGAAGCACTTGGGCGTATAAACACTTTATCTAGATTCTCTTATATTTGTTTCTTCATCTCCTCAATCTCTACAATAGCCATTCTATACGGAGTCTTGGATATTGAAAATTCCCTAGGTATAAGGTCAATTGAGAATTCAACATCTCTTCTAGGAGGAAGACTAGGCAATTCCTCAGGAAACACTTCAGTGAATTCCCTCACAATAGGCATGTCTTCAAGGATGGTTGCATCCTTAGACTCAATCATCTGAGTCATATTCACATGATCATAGGGTAATAATATCCATGATTGAGATGATGGAGCTAAAGATTCATCTTCCTCCTTTCATTTGTACAGAATCGGGGGTCGATTTTCCACATAGAGAGTGATTTCCCTCCCACAGCAATTTATGTTGGCTCTATATAGGGAAAGCTAATGCATGCCAAGAATTGCATCAAATTTCACTAGAGGGAGTATGATGAGGTTATCTAGTAATTTCAATCCACCGATTATGATAGGTTAGTAGTTATATTCATGGGATGCAATGATTTCCCCATTTTCCGTACTCACCGAAATTTTTACTTCCATGATTTGTGGTGGTGTTGGGATTTTTCTACTAAAATTTTAAGATATAAAAGATTTCATAGAACCTGAATCAAAAATTACATTCTCTATTATTGAATAAATAACTTGTGTACCTATCACCACTTCTATGTTGGGGTTCACTTCGGCAGTAGTGATGGAAAAATCTCACCCTTACTACCTTGGAGGTTGTTGGTTACCTCCAAATAACCTTGGCTTAGGGAACTGATTTGCAAGATGCCCTGGTTCTTTGCAGTTGAAGCAATGAACAATGCATTGAGAGTCTAACTGAGTGTTCCTCTCCTCTTTCATAGCTGTAGGATTTTATTGTTGGATGTTAATAGCTAGGTGTACTTCTCTTGACCCATGTTTCTGTTCAAATCATGTGTTAACTGAGAGAGAATCGTGACAAAGTTTGTGATTCCCACTCTTATCAGATTGGGAATCTCATTAGCACAGTCATCACATTGATCTTCACATCGGTAGTTAGCCCAAGTCCTCCTATTACTACCCATAGGCTGGAATAAAAGTAAAGTTAGGGGTAACACATAATGGATAATCCAAGGACAAAATAGATGACTTATAAATAGCTTTTATTTCCTTAACTTATGAATCTATAGGCTTCAATCTATGTTATCCATGATCTACTTTCTAACATATATTCTTAGGAAAAAAATTTAATTCCCTTAATAATGTTTCATACTATGCTTTTGAATTTACCAATGTATATCCCCTGGAGTTTCGTAACCAAGAGTGTAGCAAGACCCATTATCATGTACCAGGGTACCCCAATTCAAGCCTGAAACTCCTTGTCTGGGTTTTCACCCCTAGGTACATCTATTCCAGAGCCGCCTCTACCTACTCGTATCCAGATAGGTATTTATTTTCTTGTTAAACCACTTAATCAATACCCACAAAAAATTAGGGATGTTTTTATTATACTTAGTCTTATCTCTAAGTCTTCACTGGGGTTTCTTAATCCTAATCCCAAAAATAACTAAACATATCCTCTAATACCAACTATTACAACCCTACTCTTTATTACATACATAAACATGATTTATTACATAAAAACATAATTTGATACAACATATAAGATAGAGAGGTCTAGTGTGTTTGGGGATTAGAAACATTACATAACAACTTAAAGCATATAACCCAACATCTTATTGAAAACTTCCCTTACATGACCACTATATTCCCTCATACTAAGTGTTGCATAGGATAACCTGAGGACTTGCATAAGAAAAGTGTTAGCTATAAAGCCGAGTAAGGGAATAAACATGGAATAACATGAGGAATACAATACATGTTAGAAAATAGGCATATCAATGGAGCACAAGAGAAACATGAACATAAAGGCATGATAAATCATGATAATCATAACATGGAGATGTGACAACAACATTTAACATGGTATTAGCGGAAGCCAAGGCTCATTGCACATGGAGCATGAGTAAACCCTCATTGCACCTGAAGCATGAGTAAACCCTCACTTCACTTGAATTATAATGATTCAACACTCATTTCACAAGATGTATCATGATACTATACTTTACCCAATGCATTGGAGCACTATCAGGGTGCACCCTTCTTAAATATTTCATTTCCTGCATAAGTGTGCCACATGGATCATAGAATATGGATTCATTAAACATAGTCATTTATTCTATGAAAAAGGAATGTGTAATTAATACATGAAACTCTATAATCAATAAGTAAATGTTCATAAAGGTGAATACCCTTGATAGAGAAATGGGAATGGTATTCACAACACAATGACTTTGACTTGGAAAATCACAGTGCAATTTTGGGAGCATACAGCGCGACATAAGACCTCATAAAAATTGTTGATGAGAGATAAATGGGTGTATCATCATATTTACATGAAATAGACAGTAAGGGGGTCATATAGATACATTTTCCAGGATAATTAATGGAATTTTATTCATAATACAAAAGAATTTCTTGAATGTAAATAAGGAGATAGAAATTCTTTATGGAATTTCTTACTTGGTAACTGGTGTAAATTTGAGGCATTAATGAAAGAGAAAGGAGTATATCATCATTAAAAAGTAAATAGGGAAGTATGGGGGTGGTGGGAAATCATACCCCAAAATTTATAATTGAAAACAAAAGGATAAAACAATATAAAGAAACTTGGACAAAATTTAGAAAGGAAGAAATCCCTTACTTGGAAGTGTGATCCCAAAGGCTTGGGAGGGGCTTAAGAGAGAATTATTGAGAGATTGGGGTGTCTTGGGAGTATTATGGAGAGATTAGGTCAGTGGTTGGATGAACTCCAAAGGATTTGAGTGAAGTGGAAGTGGGATCTTGGGTGGGTTTATATAGGAAAGGAGATGGAATTCTTTATTATTTAGGTTTGGGACACCACACATTAAACTAATTAAAACCACAAACCAAACCATGGTTTCTTCCCATGGTTTTTTCCAAAGGGGAGTGGAAAAAAATATTTTATGATTCCAATGGCCTAAATTCTTAAAATAATAGGGTTTCTTATGTGGAGGTGAGTCACACTCTCAAGGAAATCAATTTAAAACGCTAAAATGTTTTATAAGTCTTGGAGGGTCCACTAAGGCTTTGTAAAATAAATAAATAAAACCTAAAATCGCATTATTTTAATTTTAAAACATATATTGGCCGAACATAATGTTTATAGTATTTTACAACATCACTATTGAGTCTTTATGATGTCATAAAACATATTATATATTTAAATGGTATTTAGTTTTTACCCAAAAATTCGATTGTCTCGGAAAATTATGAAAAATTCACCATTGGATAATTTCAATGTCCTGATTCCAAAAATAATATTCATTTTATCTAAGTAATTTTATAAATATGTGATTTTTCACTTTTAAAATAGAAACTGACATTTATCAAAAAATCATGGGTTTTGACAAAATAGATTTCAAACCTTAACCAAAATTGCAATTGTATTCATAAAAATTATACGATCGTTTATAATTAATAAAAGGTAATTTATTAATAATAATATTTTATTAAAATATTATTTAATTCAAAAATCTATTAATTCATCAAAATAGATTACTTAGTTGAATATTAACTAAAAATACTATTTGTTCATTAAAAACTATTTACAAAGTAACGATAATAAAATGAATATATATTCTCTATACAAGAATAAGGTACATAATCGTAGTACTATGATCTTGTTACATAACTCCATATAACACCCACATAAGACTGAAGGGTAAGGTGTGTGATGGTGACAGACTCTCGGGGTGGCTTGGATAACATCGCTCGGGTGGTAATCTCTATTAACTTCCACTTCTAGAGGTTTTTTCGAGTTTAAAATGTTGAACCTCAGCTTGGGATTGTTTAAGAGTGAATATCAATGATGACACCTCCTTTACGAGCTCCAAAAATGGGATTCGTATGGGGAAAGTCTGTTGGATGAGTCCATCACTTCCTTTTTCTGAGTAAATTGGATTTGTTAAAGCCCTATATTTATACTAATCATATGATCACTTTTCAATGGATATATTAGTAACGGTCACAATTATTAATGGTATTTTTAAATACAAAACATAGAACCAAATAAGTGAATACATTATACATAACCATAAGAAGATATTTAAATAGACTAAGAAGAATTTTCATTAATTAATTTCTAGGTCATTACATAGATAATATTTATTCCATAAACATAATAACATTTCAAAAAACTAATAATATTTATATTGTTATGTTAAGATGGTTATAGAATATTTAAATGAGGTTTAAGAAGAAAGAAACTTGAAATAACTCAGTTAATATAATTACCTCTTCCTTGGGTTTTCGCCTTTAGATCTATAATTAATCCTTATTAAGCTTGTATTTTGGTGAGACTTTAACCTCGAGGTCATGGATGAGGGTTTTTAGAAGTGATTTGGGAAAAACATGGTTGAGATGAAGTTCTTAAAGTGGTACATGAAATAGAAGCCAGTGGGTCAGGGATTTAAAATTTTTTATCATCAGAGCGATGAAGCTTCATCGTCTCTTATAATCTGAGCTTTAGTACTGTCCTAGGATCTCATGTGAATTATTCAGAGAAAAAATTAAATCAAACGATTACATTGTTCAAATTGAAGTGTTCTCGTCTATCGCATGTCATTGGTGATCATTTCACCAAGGATATGAGGTTGAACCCCTCTAAATCTTCCACACATACTTCAAAAATCCACATGTACGATGTTCTTAAAATTATAGTTACTAGTGAAGATCTCTAGTGATTTATTTGGCATCCTGAAGATCACATTGATCACATGAATTCAATCCGAGAAGTCATTCTAAGACCAAATGCTTCATTAGAGTATTTTTCTCCCTAGGATTTAGGAGGAGAGAGAATTTCTCAATTTTGACTGATGAATAGTACATGGAGTGAGATTATTCTTCACTTATATAGTGGATTTCCAAAATACCTTGTTAGGGTTCCCTAACCCTTGTATATTTAATATCCACTAAACAAATAATAAATAAATAATTATGATGAACTAATTATGTCATGGATATTATTTATATTTTATCAAATACTTGTAATATGTATTAAATATATTATGTGATAAAACCTAAGTCCTTTACTTGATTTGTAATTCCTATTAATATTAAATAAACCTTTAATATTAAAATAATATTCATTTGTATAATATTATTCCATGTATTTACATAAACATGTGTAAATAAATTTAATAAATAAATTCATCCAAATTATTCTACACTCAAATAATAATGAATTTATTTATTTATCAGTGATTGATAATTCTTAGGCAACTCTCAGACCCCATGATGGGGCCTTCCATGCCCTATATACATATTCACCAGAATATAGTAGATTAGTGATTACACTATTGTGTGTGACCCTCTAGGACCTTATCTTGATAGAAATTAATAGAATTTATAGACCAAGAGAAGATTCTAGTAACCCATCAAGGCCCCTAAAGAGATAAGGAATAGTAAAAGCAATGATAACCTTTCCTATAAACACGCATTGTGTAATATATTCTCTTTATCTATGATATCTCATAAATCATGATGCACACTTTTATCATCATATTTACTTGATTTATTATTAATTAATCTAAATGGAAGGACATAACTTTGACTACTATTTCCATGGATTTGTGAAGGTACTACCATCTTAATCAACCAGGATTGGGATATCACTTCCTCAACTCAGAAGACAAAAATTCTATTTGGATCATTCAACCAATACCATTCCACCAATGATTCACCCAACACAAAATAACTTTCCATGAATTCAATGTCATATTTTTTTCCTGTCATCAAAGTACATGATAAAATAGAACACATTTATAATGATCTCAATTCAGGAGATCAATAAAAATTTCCATAGATAGGAACAACCAATGACAACCAAAACATGTGGTGTTCCTATTGGAGGGTCTGTCCTCATGATCTTACCAAATAGATACCACCAAGTATGTATTTCAAGAGAAAGTATCAATGATTATGATCCTACAACACCTTATAGTAACACATCATATGTGTCTTATTAGTATGATGTATCTGGACTATAGAAAATTACTTTAAGATTACTATCATGGTATCTATAGGTTCTCATTATAGCTTGGAAACTATTATAACCCTTTTATATAACATATAATTTAAGGAAATTTCCATAAATATAGTGGACAAAGAAGTATCAACACTATTCTGGTAAGATAAACACATGTATATATCAAATTGTATACATGTTGTGGTAATCCAAGTACATACACAAGTTCGGTCAAGGGAACACAGTTTCAACACTCTTATTTTCACTAGAGACTACTTCTAACAAGTCTCAAACTGTTGTATCTCACATGTGAATCATGCTTCTTCTAAGATATTGAATTAATTATGGGTTCTGCCACATTATCCTCTACGGATGCTATGTTATCTAAAACTTTACCTCTCTATGTAAAATCTCTCAAGAGATAAATTTTATGAAGTATATGTTTTTTCCTCGGGTGTGACCTAGGTTCCTTGGAAATCACCACTGATATAGTATTATCACAGTAAACTAGAATAGGTTCTATACTATAAGAAACAACATCAATTTCTAAGATAAAGATTCATATCCAAACTAATTCCTTAGTTACATTAGAAGCCACTTTCTACTCGGATTCTTCTATATATTTAGAGTCCACAGGTTACTTCAAGATTATCCAACCCACTACACCACCATTTAGGAAAAATACATATCCAGGATATGATTTCATATCATTATGATCTATCTAGAAACTAAAATTAATGTATCCTCTCATGAATAGTTCCACATCTCCAACATACACCAAGAACATATCCTTTGTACACCTTAAGTACTTTAGGATAGTTTTGACATCTTCCCAGTGTCTCTCTCCTAGATTAGCTTGATATCTTTCCACAATGCTTAAAGTGAAGGAAACATTTATTAATATTATTCATACCATAACATAGGATATCCTTATAAAAGTGATAAAATTTATTTATAAACATGAAATAAAATCACCTATTTCCTAGAAAAGACACTGAGATTATATATCTTGTTACTTAAGGTATATAATAACAATTATTCATTACAAGAACCAAACCACTAGGAAAAGTTCGATAATAATATTCCACTTATCCCTTTGAAATATTCTTGAATCTAATCATTTAATATTTATGAATATAATTATGAGATTCAAATTCTGTATCCAATACCCAACTTGTAGATAATGACAGATTTCATTCAATGAAAAAAATACCTGAAGTGGAAGCTTCACCTTGATTTTTCTTCCTAGATCATCAGTTCTTATTCTATTGGACTTTCATTCCACATAAAAATCCAAGATCCTCCTTATCATTATCCTCCCTCTGTATCTTTGGATTTTTGGAAGGATATTACATCAGTGTATTTGAATTTTACATAACCTTTGGCCCCTTATCCTTTCAATTCATCCTCTTATTCACCATAAGGACAAAAGAATTGCTATTATTCATATTCTTATCCGCCTGTAAAACTAAATACAATATATCTAGGATATAAGTTTTCATGTTATTCATATTATAACTGACAAATAAAGTCAATAATCTTGATGGTAAAGAGTTGAGAATGAGATTAGTTCTTAGTTCTTAGTTTAGCTTGAACCTAAGAGATTCAAGTATATCAATGTACTCGGTCATTTAGAATACATGAGGTCCTACTTGATTCCATTATATTATTCTCCACCTATAGAATGCACTTGATATCTCATACCTTACTTTCCTATATTTATCCCAGTATAACTCTTGATTATTATTCATCATATTATAGGTATCTTCGTCCTCATGTATTTTCTACAGTTGAATGGACATACATGAAAACATGATGCAATATACATATATTGCATCATCTATATGACTTTTGTATTTATTTGTATCTTCCTTGATTTCTCCCTAAGGGTGATCTATAGGAAGTCAGGACTTCATCACATAAAGCTTCCTCTCTTGGCGTAGTACTATGCACAAGAGCCTATACCACTCCTGGAAGTTCTAACTGGTTAGGATATTTTCTTTATCTACTATGGATCATAGTGATAATGTTCTGGTAGTGTTGGTGATTTCTAGTTTATCTACAACAAATAAATTTTAACAGTTAGAATTTTATCTTGATTACCTTTTAGACATTATTTATTCATTAAATATCAAATCATTAAATTTATCCCACTATTTTATCGAACCTAAATATAGCTCAGTATTATATTTTTAATACTCTGTCACTTGAGTATTCTAGTGGAAAGGATCCACAAAACTTCTTCTCATAGTCTATAAATATTGGTTATGCCACTACTTAGAGAGTTTCTAAGTAGGCTCTAGACCAGACAGCCACATTAACTCGTGGTTCCTTGAACTATTGAGTAAATTCATGGATTATCATAATCATAACCTTGATTCCCTCAATGATTTTACTATAAATTGATATCAATCTATCATTGGATACTTCTTTTCTACCAACTTTAGTCAAGTAAACCCATTACTCTCATAAGAACTTCCTAATAGTAGGAGGCACCCTCAACACTGGTTGATGACCACCCTGTACAAGCATTTTTATTAAAATTTGATCAATGGAAAGAATTATGAATAAATATGTATTTGAGGGGTTTTTCGTATTTATTTATTAATTTCATCCATTTCTATTAAATATGATCAAACTATGTTTTCATGTTCACAACTGAACATGCATTAATAGAACAAAATTCATTGCATCCTTGTTCATTTTTCTTGTTTATTATTTTATGTGTTCTCAGGGTAAACATACTCATTCATAAAATAATAAATAATTCATTTAGGAAATAATTTTACCCAAATGATACTAATCATCAAATTGTGATTGATCCATTTTATACTTAGCAGGGTAATCATGACCTAGGGGTGTCATACTTTTGTCAAATCCTAAATCATATCACAGCTTTCCCCTAGTCTAGTGATTTCACTTATCATATAGAGTATCACCTCATATTAGTGTTTTCCACACCTTAAATCATTGACACAATCCTATTATAGGGTGAAGAAAAAGAAAATTTATTTTCCTAAAACAACATAGTGGTTGACCAGGGTCATCTCACTTGAGGATCTTTCTCATTTTGTTCACTTAATCTAATTCACCTAAACTAATTCATTTTGGTGTTTTTATTTAATGTATGAAATCAATGGATTAAAAGAAGATAAATTAAATGATAAAAAGTAAAATAACATGCAATGATATAATTTGATTAATAAAGAAATAACTTGGGATTTTTCAGTTTGCTAATGTGTTCTGTCATTCTACTTATTGCTGCTTAAATTTAGTTTGATAGTTTAATCAAAATATCACACTTTTAAACTAATATTATTTTTTTTAGTGGTGTGAAATATGTTAGGATAAAGATGATAAGGATGATCATATTTAGGTGTTGTCTTTTTTTCAATGAAGTTTAAGAAGAAAAAGAAGTTTTAGAAGAAAAGAAATCACCTCACATTGCTTTTGGTGAAAATAGGACTTACCATCATATTCAAGAAAATTAAAAACATAATTTTGAGAAATTCCATCAATTTTAGAATTTTTTTCTGGATGAAAAGGATCATCAGACTGACCTCAGGTCCAAAATGGAAGAAGAGGTCGTAAAGGGAGAGAATCAGAGTCTGAATGACTACGATATAAATGTGATGATGCTTTTTCTAATCTTGGAGTTCTCATAAATCATAATTAAGTTGTAAAACATTTTATGAAAGATTTAAGAAATAAAGGGGTAGAAAATATTATGACCAATTGTATTCAGTCTGATCATTATCATTCGAATCGTATTCAGGCTAATTGTATTTTGGACAATCACATTCAGGATGAGTAGGAAATAAATATGTTGCTGAAATAGTAGTAAGTTATAATACTTCATAATGAAAGTAATGAGATTCTAGAAGGTATAGGAAGTTATAATACTTTTCAGGGTAAGTCAGAAAATGCTGAAGATGGTCTCAAATGTATGTAAAGTCATGAAAGAAATCATGATATAAGCATAATTTTGTGAATGAAGGAAGTTGCTAAAATTAAAGTTACTGAATACCAATCCATCTTATTTGGTATACCATCGTATTCATTAGAGGGATAATTTTTTGTAATTAAAATTCATTGGTATCATATTCAGAAGAGAATGAAGTTCTTTAAGATGAAGCTACTAATATGATTCCATCAGACTCGGTATGACATTGTAATCAACGGGGGAAGAATTGTTTGTGATTTATGAATTCAAAGAAAAATAAAATAGTGTGGTGACCAATGAAAAGAATAAATTTAGAGATTAATCAACAATTTATTCAACCATTTACAATAGGATTAATTAATTTTTTTATCATTGAAATGGTTCAAGATAAGAGATGAAGAATAATCCATTGATTTACATTTTTCTTCAGTGTAATGATAAAAATCGTAATCAGAATTGGATTTAGACTTTAGAGAGCTTGAAGGAGATAAAAAATTGCTGGAAATGGGAATCTTGAATTTCAAAGAATATTTTTTGTTTTCAATAGTTAGTACAGAGTATCGTAATAAAGAAAACATACCAGGCAATCAGAATAGTTTCTATTTCTTCATACAATCGGTACAAATCATCATAATGAATAAATCATGTTTAGTGAATTAGAATTGGACTAGTGTTTATAAAGATAGTTAGAAGAGAGATGAAGTTTTCAGAATATTCAAGAAGGATAGAGAAGAAATGAGAAGATTTTAGAAATGTTGATGGAAATCAAGATGCACCCGATATTCAAGGAAACATGTAAATTCAGGTAATTTGGTTAAGTGGGAAAGTTTTTTGGAATCCTACCCAAGACACATTTGGGGTGATTATAAAAATTTAAAATTACATTGTACTTTCATGACTAAATTATTGTTCAAGATAAGTAGAGCGAATGTGGAGCTCTAAAGAATGTCTAGAGAGAAGAATTGGTCTTCAGATTGTTTTTCATGAAGAATATGTTCCAAACATAAGTGAAAGGATAAGAGACAAGATTGCAACATATTCACCTGATCATCATATTCATCATATTATCATATTTAGTTGGTTATAATATTGGGATGTTTTATCATATCGGGATTTTAGAACTGAAGAAGGAAGTGTTCAAAATTCTCTCAACCATATTCTAATAGAGTTTCATTTTTCATATTGAGTAATTAGACAGGGAGAATCAGACTACTAATTTTTATTAAAAATTACAAGAAGTTCTTACAATATTCTATGTAAGAAATTGAATAATTTATTTGAAAGTTTATATTTGTAAAATTTGATAAAGAATCTTCATAACATGTTTTATTGCAAAACTTTGTATTACATCATTTGTGTTAGAAAAAGCACACACACTATTGTATTGTTTACATAGTGCTACATGAGTGAAAGCGAATAGCATACTCATTGTATTCCATGAAAAAAATATTGTTTTCTAATGTATTGTGTGGTATTAGATCAAATATATACCATAACAAGGATGTAGCTATTCTTATTGAATAGTGAACCTTATAAATACTTGTGTTCCTATGGATGTGTGTTTGAATTTTTTTCAACGGGGAAATTAATCTTTAATAAGAGGAAAACGTTGTTTCTTAAGCAAGGAAACATAAAATAAAAAATATATCTGATTCACCCCCTCCCCTTCTTAGTGATACAATTATCCTAACAAGGAAACCTCTATTGGTATCAGAGCCAAGTTCCATTCATTTTTCTTTACTGATGTTTTAAATAGATGTGCTGAAGAATTTGAATTATGTGAACAGTAAAGGCATCCCAGTTTTTTTGGGTAATAACTATAATATCTGGAAAGATAAAATGTTAAATTATCTTATATCTATTGGATATGATGTTCTTGAATCTGCAACAAATGTTTTTCCTCCTACAGATGATAAAATTCCTCTTACATTGTTGATATAAAGAATCTTGAGAATGATGTAAGGGCCAAAAATACATTACTATCATCACTTTTTGAAAGTTAGTTTTTAAGGGTGAATGATGTTTCCAAAATTAATGGTATATGGGATAAGTTAAAAAACATATATAAAGGAAATACTAAAGTGAAGAAGGAAAAATTACAAATACAGAGGCTAAATTATGAAGATTTGAAATTGGGTGACTATGAATCTATTAGGGGCTTCTTTACCATGGTAAATGACATTGTCAGCACTATCAGATGTCTTGGTGAAAAGTTATAGGATTATACATCTTTGGAAAAAATATTAAGAACTATTACCTATAAGTTCGATGATATAGTTTCTTCATCAGAAGATATAGATTCTAAAACATTATCTCTAGATTTTTTTCATAGTACTATCATCACTTATGAAACGAGAAGAGAGAAAGATATGAAAATCAAAACAAAAGTTTATAGAGAAATTTATTTCAAATATTCCAAGAAATATAAGTCAAAGAAAATTATTATTGAAGAAGAAACTTGTTATTCTGATTCGTAAAATGAGGTATGTAAAAATATTGATGATATTTTATCCTTGTTTTCTAAAAATTTGAGAATATGTACAGGTAAATATAAAGGGAAACCTCCCATGAAATGGTTTTAATGTGGAGCCATTTGGAACTTTGTGGATAATTTTATTTGAAGAAAGAAAGAAAATTATAATGATGAAGAAGAAATAAGGCTAGGAAGATCGTGGAAGAAATAGGGTGATAAAGATGAATCTTTTTCTAAAGGAAAAGATAAGAAGTTCTTCAAATCTAAAAGAATAATTTTCTTCTCTAAAGTTGAAGAAGAAGAATATGGTGATGGTGAATCTGAAATATCTATTGAGTATTTTGGTGATAATAATTTTGTTGTAACAATGAATAATGAAGAATTTGAAATAATTAATTATAAATAAGAAGAAACATAATTAGAATATCATATAAAAGAATAATTGAAAGAATTCCTAAGAAATATTGGAAGGAAAGAGAAAGAAATTAGGAAGTTGAAAAATGAAAGTTCCCCAACAAACAATCAATAATTTTTTCTTGATTAGAAAGTAATGCTGGTAAAATAAATTGATGATTTAAATAAATATATTAAGGATGAAAAGAATCATAATAAACATCTATAAGTGAATCTCAAGTAAAAATAAGAATATTTGGAACTTGTCCAAAAAAAATATTAAAGCTAAACACAAAAGTAAAAGTTTTAAAAACTCTATATCTAAAGTTGGTGAAAGTTCTTATAAGGAGAAACCAAAGAAGGATTAGAAAAATTTACCTTCAAAGGTTAAGAATAAAGCTGGAGATCTTTCTGAAAATAAGAAAGCTGGTAAAGTTTTGTATGTGTCTAGAGTTAACAAAGTAGAAGTTTTTAAAAAACCTAAGTCAAAAAATGTTTCTAGTACTTCTGATTCTGATAAATCTGAAAAGAAAACCATGCTGAAAAGAAGATTTGGATTGATAATAGAAAGGTTAGTGGTTCAGATAATAAAGACAATATGGTTGTTGAGAAACATGCTCACAAATCTAGTCAGTATGAAAGTTTCAAAGGAAAATACTCTTTCTATGGCTACTTCTGGTGTTTTGGTATATTCATACATATGTAAAATATGTGTTGGTTCAACCAACAACATTAAAATTACTCCAAAAATTAAAAAAGTAAAGGTTTGACGGGGAGTCAATCACCTTAAATAAAGAAACCTATGAATTTTGAAGTAAAAGTTGAAAATAGGTTCCAACCCATGGAAACTATTTGTGAAAGGTGTGAACAAAATGGAGATATTACAAAATTTTTTCTTGTTTTGTTACCAACACAAAAAAATTAACAATTCTCAAAAGCTGGATATGAAGAAAGATAAATCTATTGTTGTAGAAACCGCTCTGAAAGCTATAAAAGGAGAATGAACTTGGATTATTAATAGTTGGTGTTCTTCTCACATGATAGGATATTTAATTTTTTTAAATATTGTCAAACACTTTAAATAAGGAATAGTGAAATTTGGTAGTAATGAATCCCTAAGAATAAAAGGTGTTGGATCAGCCGTCATTGGGAAAAAAAAGTTAAAATCCAATAAATCTTTGTTTTTTGATGGGATGAAACCAAACTTTCTAAGTATTTTATAAATTTGTGATTAGGGTAACAAAGTTATTTTTATAAAATATGGGTTTGTTATGAAAAGTTAGGAAGATGGAAATATAGTTACAAGATCCCAATGTACAAAAGGAAACTTGTTTCAAGTTGGTGAAATACAAAACTCTTGTTATTTGAGTATAGTAGAAGAGAATCAATTGTGGAATAAAATGATGGGAAACATGTGTCAAAGAAACATGATCAAGGTATCAAAGAGAGATATTTTTTGAGATATTACTGATCTTCCAAGAAGAATATATTGGTTTATCACTATTTTCAAGAAGAGAAAAATTAAAAACTCAGTGCATGAGAATGTTGAGATTTGTTCAAAACAACCCTTGGAAATTATTCATTACGATATTTGTGGCCCAATGATAAAACAGTCAACAAATGGAGATAATTAATTCATCACTTTAATTGATGATTTTACTCTCATTACTTTTGTTATTCATAAGAAACATAAGTCATATGATCTAAAAATGTTTAAAAGTTTTAGGAGGAAATCTGAGACGGAATGTGAGTATCCGGTAAAGAAGTTGAGAACTGATAATGATGGTGAGTATAAGAATGAATAATTTGAAATTTATCTTAAGAATCATGGAATTTAGCATAAGTATAGTTCCCCATAAACTCCTCAACAAAATGGGGTTGTTGAAATAAAGAATATAAGCTTAGTAGAAATAGGTAGAACTATGTTACTTGAACATGGTCCTTCTCATTAAAATTGGAGGCAAGCCATGAGTAATGTTGTATACATTCAAAACCGATGTTTCTATAGTCCAAATTCACATATGACTCTATATGAAATTTTTTACTTGAACATGGTCTTTCTCATTAATATTGGAGGAAAGACATGAGTAATGTTGTATACATTCAAAACCGATGTTTCTATAGTCCAAATTCACATATGACTCCATATGAAATTGTTTATGATAAAACTCTAAACTTTAAGCACTTAAGAGTTTTTGGGAGTCCATGAATTATAAATAAGAAAGGTGGAAACCTTGTAAAGTTTGAACAGAAAGGTGAATGAGGAATCTTTCTTGGTTATGCTCTGGAAGGAAGAGGATACAAATGTTTCAACAAAAAAATAGGAAGATTTTTTTATTCTATTTATTTGAAAGTTATTGAAAACCCCTAAGAGGATAAACATCCTCAGACTGATAATGAAGTTGAGCAGGGTAAGTAATTTTTTCATAACATTTATAATAAAGATACAGAAAATTTTAATCATACTCAAGAAATATAATCAAACTCAGCTACTTCTAGTGATGAGGAAGAATCTCGAAAATCTCATCCTAGGATGAGGAAGCAAGTGAAAATTCAGAACATTATTGGTGATCAATATTAAAAGGTTCAAATAAGAAGAATAACAAATGATATTACATATACTTATTTGTATTCAAAAGTTGATATGAATAATGTGAAAGAATCTTTTTAGTATCCAAAATGGGTTTAGTCCATGAATAAAGAGCTATATCATATAGAAAAGATTTATACATGGGAACTCATACCCAAGATAGATAACAATAATATTATTGGTAAAAAATGGGGTTTTCAAAACAAGATTAATGAAGAAGGTGAAGTGATAAGAAACAAAGAAATATTAGTATGCAAAGGTTACTCACAAATTGAAGGTGTTGATTTTGTTCAAACTTTTGATATGATGGAAATGTTAGAAATAATAAGAATTTATCTTGTTATTCCTAAAAAATGAAGTTACAAAATCTTTCAAATGGATGTAAAGTCCACATTTTTTAATGTGGATCTTAATGAGGAAGATTAAATTAAAAAACCTTCTTGTTTTGTTATTGGGAAAGATGAAATTTATGTGTGAGGATTGAATTAATCCTTGTATGGGATGAAACAAGTTCTGAGATCATGGTATTCCAAATTGGATACTTTCTTAAGAAAGATGAGTTTCAAGAAAGGAAGAGTTGATAGCAATCTTTACATCAAAAAAATCGAAGAGTTTTCCCTCGTCATAATTGTTTATGTTGATGACGTTGTATTTAATGTGAATGATGAAAGAAGTTATGAAAGATTTTATAAAGAGATGAAAAAATTATTTGATATTTCCATACTAGGGGAAATGAAATAATTTCTTGGGTTACAAATTTTACAAAAGAAGAAATATATTTTTATTTCTTAAGAAAAGTATACTAAGTAATTTCTCAATAAGTTCGGAATGGAAAAATTGAAACCAATTTCCACACTGATTTTTGGGGGAACTAAGTTGAGTAAATATGGATAAGGTAAGGAAGTTGATAAAAAATAATTTCAGAAGTTTTTTGGAAGTTTTTTATATTTGACTACCTCAAGACCCGACATTGTTTATGTTGTTACCTTATGTTCAAGATTTCAGAGTGCTCCTAAAGAATCACATTTACATTCTGTAAAAATAATTCCCGGATACATCAAAGGCATAACAAATTTTGGAATCAGGTATGATATCTCGGAAATTATTGATTTTTTTGGTATTTAGATGTTGATTGTGCAGGAAATGTTGATGATAGAAGATCCACATTTGGTGAATTTTTCTTTCTCAGGAACATTTGTGCTAGTTGGCATACAAAGAAATGGAATTCATTAACTCCTAGTATGGTTGAAGTTGAGTATATTGATGTTACTCAAGAATCTACCCAACTTATATAGATGAAAACTTAGTTAAAATATTTTCTTGTTGAAGTGAAGTTACCCTTGATCTTGGGTTGTGATAATCAAAGTGAAATCAACCTCACCAGGAATCTGGTGCAACATTCTCATTCAAAACATATTTATATAAAATATCATTTCATCAAAGAACATGTGGATAAAAATTAATTGAAGATGGAATATGTTACTACATCGGAACAAGTTGCTGACATTTTCAAAAAACTTAACCAAAGAAACATTTTTTTAATTGAGGTTGAACATGGGAATCCAACCTCTTTCTCATCATGGTTGAGGTATGTGTTTTTGTCTCCTCTCTTATCTTACCTTTGGATAGTGTTTTCAAGGGGGGAATTGTTTCATAAATTTATCCTTGTAGAAGAATGTAAAAAAAGGGGGAGTTATGGGTAAGCTATGAATCCATCATTATATGTGTGTCAAATATTTTAACTATTTAGGGGAGTGGTTGTAGGAAATAAATTTTTTATATTACAGGGAAGTTGAATAAGTGGATAAATCTGAGGAAGAAATTTGTGAAGAAAAGTTCGAGATGGTTCATGATAAATTCTTTTGGATAGCATGGTTTTCTGCCAATAATTCTTGTTTCCTATAATGAGTTATCTCATGTAGACTTAGAATTTTTTATAAGTAATCCATAGCTTGAGGTTACAAAGTTTAGTTATTTATGAATCTTGGTTGACAAAAAAATAAAAAGGGGTGATTGTTAGGACCAAGATGATATGGATGATTTTATTTAGGAGTTTTCTTTTGTTTTCAACACAATTTAAGAAGAAAAGTAATTTTAAGAAGAAAAGAAATCACCTCACATTGTTTTCGGTGAAAATAAAACTGACCATCATGTTCAAGAAAATCAAACTCACAATGGTTGAGAAATTACATCATTTTGAGAAGTTTTTTTCCAGATGAAAAGGATCATCAGACTCACCTCAAATCCATACTAGAAGAAGAGATCATAATGGAGAGAATCAGGGTCTGCATGACTACAATATAAATATGATGATGATCTTATGATCATAGAGTTCTCATAAATCATAATTAATATGTAAAACTTGTGTTTCAATCTTGATGAAATATAGGGGATAAAATATTTTAACCAATCATATTCTTGTCAATTGTATTTAGGGTAAGCGTATTCAGGATGAGTAGGAAAGAAAGATGTTTCTGGAAGAGTATTAAGTTATAATACTTCCTATTGAAAGTAATAAGATAATGGAAAGGAAGGGAAGTTATAATACTTTTTTTGGTAATTCATATGATGTTAAATATGATCTCAAATGTATTCAAAATTATTAAGGAAGTCATAAGACAAGCACAAGTTTGTGAACAATGGAATTTTCTGAAATTGAAGTTGTTGAATACTGATCCATCGTATTCGGTATACCATCGTATTCATTAGAGAGAGAATTTTTTGGGATAAAAATTCATTGGTATCATATTTAGAAGAGGAAGATGTTTCTGAAGCTGAAGCTACTAATACTAGTCCATCAAACTCAGTATGCCATCAGAATCATCAGAGGAAGAATTTTTTGGGACTGATGAATGAAATAAATAAAAAAAAGAGTGTGGTGAGAAATGTGAAGAATAAATTCAAAGATTAATAAAAAATGTATTCAACCATTTAAAATAGGTTGAATTGCATTGTTTATCATTCAAATGTTTTGAGATAAGAGAAGAAAAAGAATCCATTGATTTACATTTGTCTTCATCGTAATGAGACAAATCCTAATCAGAATTGGAATCAGACTTCAAAGAGATTGAAGGAGATACAAAAGTGATGGAAAGGGGAATATTTAATTTTGAAGAAGATTTTTTTTTCATCATTTAATACTAAGAATCGTAATGAAGAAAATGTACTAGTCAATAATAATAGTTTCTATTTATTCATGAAACTGATATAGAGCATCGTAATGAAGAAATCATACTAATTTAATTGGAATAGGATATTAGAATTAGAGTAGTTTTTGTGAATAAAGTCAGAAGAGAGATGAGGTTTTTAGAATATTAAAAAAGGATCAATAATAAACCATAATAGTTGAGAAACATTGATGAAAGTAAATATGCACCCACAATTCAAGGAAACATGCAAATTCAGGTAATTTGGTTAAGCAGGAAAGTTTTAAAGAATCTCATCCCAACCACATTTGGTGTGAGTATAAAAATTGAAAAGTACATTGTAATTTTCTAAATTAAGTATTATTCATGATAAGTAGCAGAAAGGTGGAGTTCTGATGAATTTCTAGAGAGAAGAAGTGGTATCTGGATTGTTTTTTTGAAGAAGCCATATCGAACAGAAGTGAAAGGAGAATAGATGAGATTGCATTGTATTCATCTGATCATCATATTTATATTATTATCATATTAAATCATTTATCGTATTAGGAAGGATTATCGTATTGGGATTTATTGACTAAAGAAGGTAGTGTTCAAAATTCTCTCAACTGTATTCTGATAGAGTTACATTTTTCTTATTCAGTAATCAAACTAGAAGAATCAAACTACGAAATCAGACTGAGTTTTATTACAAATTCCAAGAATTTATTACCATATTTTGGGTAAGAAAGTGAAGAAATTATTTGAAATTTTATATTTGTGAAAGTTGATAAAGAATCACCAAAATATGTTTTGTTACAAAACATTGTATTGCATCATTTGTTCTAGAGAATAACATTCACTATTGGACTGTTTACATAATGCTACATGAGTGGAAGAGAATATCCTACTCATTGTATTTCACACAAAAGGATTTTTTTTCTAGTGTATTGTGTGGTATTAGATTATTTCCATACTATACCAAGGAAGTAGATATTCTTATTGAATAGTGAACCTTGTAAATACTTATGTTCCTATGGATGTGTGAATGAATTTGTTTTCATCGTGGAAAGTAATCTTTAATAGGAGGTGAAGGTTGTTTCTTAATCAAGGAAACATAAAAGGAAAGGATATCACTGATTCACCTCATCCCCCTCTCAGTGATACAATTATCCTGACTGGGAAATCTAAAAATCTTGAATGCCTTCAGAAATATTAATTCCACCTCCTCCTTTAATCAAGGTTGATGGCACACCTCAATAGAGAGTGTGACACCTAGGACCCAACTCCACCGTATATCATTTCATCCACTAAACAGCTCAACTTCATATCATGAGGATCTTATGTTTAGTGGAAGGGAGGGAAAATTTTAAACAAAGAATATAAATGATTTTGAGTTCAGTGTAATAGTGGGAATTTTCCACACTCGTTTACTTCACCCTTTCTCACCACAAACATAAATAAAACACTAAAATTTAAGAATATAATGAAATATAAATACCACTTACCTCTCTCGATCCAAGACTCAAGTTATCCCCTCATTTTTTAGGTTTAGAGGTTATAGTGGAATGATAAATATATATAAGAGAAGAAAAGAATAAAATATAATAGAAGATAAGATAATGAGAGATAGAGAAGAAGAATAATAATAAAATAAAATAAATATACATAATATATAGAAATAATGTTAAAAACAATAAGAATAATAGAAGAATAAGGAATAGGAGAAGAATAATAATAAAAGAAATGAAATGAAATTAAATTAAATTTAAGAAATATAAGTGGTCCCAATGAAGTATAATAAATTAGAAAAGTAGATGAAGAGTAAGAATAAGAAGAGAAGAAGGGGATGGTTGAAGAAGACACAATTTTAAATAAGACACTATGCATGAATTAATTTATAAACTAAAGTTAAAACTAAATTAAAATAAAACAAAAAAATCTAAGAAAATGAAAAAGAAGAAATTAAAAAGAAAGAAGAACAAGGCATGTAGTGCAGAGCCTTAGTCTGACCACCTCCCCTATAGTGTTGAACTCCTTTGGATGAGGTAAGCCTCTCCTTTTATAGGTAGTGGAAAAAAATTCATCCTCCTCTTCAAATATCTGGTGGTCAAGGAGGATCGGTGGGGGTATCATTTATATATCTCCCCGAGATATACTCAGTGCTTGAATATTTTGAGACCCACATGAAGATCAAATTTGGAAACAACTGAAGATGTCGTCTTTACAAAAATGATGCACATACCCCATGAATATACATGGATTTCATGGGTTGCATGTGGGCTATTCCATGTGGTAGGGGTGAATCACAGTAGTGGCAAGGAGGCATCATAGCTCCTCCTTCTTAATACATCCTTTGAAGTGTCTAGATGAAGCCCGAAAAGCTTCATGGTGATCGTGTGAGGGTTGGGATACAATCCATAGTGTTGGAAAGGCCTTAAAAGTGGCGATGGATCTCGATATCAATCTCACCATGGTCTAAAATGGAATTATTTGGGAGAGTAGTGGAATTGTAGGCAGTGGTTGGTGAAGTCAAGTAGTGAAGTCACAACGGATTTGGGTGGAGTGGTGTATCCCAGTGGGGGAACGCATGATCGAGTGGGAACGATGGTGTTTTTCTTAAAACATAAACAGTAACCCTTATAAAGTTCATCCCACATTTAATTGGTGATAGATACGAAACTCCCTTATAAGACAATATGTGAGATTACCCCCACAATGAAGTCGCCTGGGGGTTGGATGACCCTCACCCGCTACCATGGACCACCTCATCCCGACGACGCCTTCCTCCCAATGATGCAAGGATATACCCCCAATGTTAGTGCTCCAAAGTTGTGTCTAAATGACCCCATGATATTTGACCATCCATGGGCCTTGTGCATGGATTTATTCCCTATATGAAACCTGCCTCTCAGGCTGGCTCTCCTGTGGGCCTGTATGGCAGGGTGGTCCCTTATGGGCCACCTATGTGGCATATGGGACCTGGTTGAGGGTTGGCCCAATATATCCATAATTTTGGTAAAATATCCTGAAAAGAGTTAGGAAAATAATTACTAAACACTTGGAACATTTCTTAAACACTTGAAAATATTCTAACTTTCATATCACTTGAAAATCATCCAATAATTCTTAAAATTTTAAACCATTAAAAACCCAACATTCAACTCCTTTGAAAAATTTTATTCATTTTAAACCATTTTAACTCTTCATTTATAATTTCCCATCTTTGATTAAAAAAATTAAATTTATGGGTATTCAAATTTAAAAAATAAAAAAATAATTAGAATTTTTTGAAAATTTTCATGAAAATATTACTCTTTCAAGCATCACTACAAAATGTACAATTATACATGCACATAAGAGAGTGGGTCTAGAGAAGAACAAAATATATACAGATAAATTAGATACATGGACCCTTATACATATTGAACGAAAATAATATAATGTGCATACCATCATAAAATTAACTACATAATACAAACATCACACATAGTTGTAAAAAAAATTAATTAATTTAACCCAAACATATACAGGTTTGATCAGTGTTCAAGACCAGTGAATGAGTAAAATAAAAATGTGATAAAATTAATTTGCAATAAATTTAAAGTACGAGGAAATTTTTATAAATTTAAAGAATCATTTATATTAAAATAATTTATTCTCATTTGGTCTCAGCATTAATTTATTTTTTATTCTAAAAATTAAATTAGTCAATTACTTAATTTAATAATAAAATTAATTTAATTTTAAAAATATTAAAATATTAGTATTTTTTTAAAGAAAAAATTTATTATATTAACTTTTTATTATATAAAATTTTCTAGGCCCCTGAAACCCCACTCAGACCCATTGTAGGTCGGTCTGAAACCCCACAAGCCCGTTTCAGACCTGGTTAACCCTATGAAAGGTTTTTTTGGGCCACGTTATCCTACCCTGACCTGTTCTGGGTTAGGATGACCCAACCCGGCCTGTTTCACAGTGGATTGGGTCCATCAAGACCCATAGAACCTGTGGGAACCTGAAGTAAGTGGTCACCTCATGGCTGGGATAGTGAATGGCAGTGGCAGATCTGACCTAGGTGGGTCATTCGGTGTTAGTATGAACACGGGAAGAGGCCTTGATGTGGTGGAAATTCAAGGGAGTTGATGTGACTTGGGTGAGGTAAGACAGCAGTTGTCTAGGGAACCTTGGCAGAGGAGGCACTAGTAGCAGCTCGATCTAGTCGGTTCAAGGTGAAAGGGACAGCAATAACATCCTTGAGCAGGCAGAAATGCTCAGTTGCGGGAGAGGATGGAGGCACTATCTCGGGTAAATGGAATGGGGGCGGATGGGTCCTACTATGGGTGGCCGTCGACTTTTCAGATGGGACAATTATGGCTCGCATAGAGGGTGAGGTGGCTAGCGTCGGGAGAAGTTGGGTGGTACGGACAAGTGGGGTCACACATGCCGTGGGAAAAAGACATTAGCCCCCCATTTTTTAATAAAATATATTTTATTATTTTTCTTTTCTAAAATCCTATAAGTAGGCATTTGAATTATGGGCCATCAATTTTTTTCTGGAAACCAACTCACACCACCCACGTTTTAGTTCTTATAGATTTTTTTCTTTCATTGCCAGAAATTCTACAAACCGTGTAGAATTTTGAATCATTGGTCAGAGGTTCTCTAATATTTCAACTGGTTTTTGGCAAGAATAATTCTGGTTTCTAGAAAAAAATTCTGGTGATTCATGTAAATTTTAACATGTATTAAATAAATGTTATTCATATTTTGAATACCCAAAAAAATCAAATGGTCTTTATCAATAGTTTCATATGGCCATAACTTGGGATTTAAATTGTCTAAAGTTGGGCACCAGAACCTGACCCTCAGTTTGGCGTTTTGGTCCAATTGCCCCTGTTATGCATTTTTGGGGTTAATTCCCATGTAAATTTCCACTAGAAATTCCTAGGCAAATTTCCACTGGAAATTCTTGGGAAAATTTCCATTGGAAATTTTTATTGAAAACTTCCACCGGAAATTTCCAATGCTTATTTCCTACACATCATATGTATCCTATTATAAACATATATTTTATTTTTTCTGTGGGAATTTATAATACAAATTTTCAATATATGCATACATAATGTATTAATATATAAAAAAGAATGTAAATTTTCACCGCACATTTTCAATGCAAAGTTTCATTGAAAAATTTCACTACACATTTCCACAAGAAAATTGTAGCCCAAATTTCCACATGAATTTTCATAGCAGATTTTCAATACATATTTTCCACACATCATACATTTCCTAATATAAATATACAATGTATTTTTTGAATGAAACTTTATAGTGAAAATTTCCAGTAAATGAAAAAAACATTGAAAATTTGATTGTCAAAAAAGAAAATTTTCGGTACAAATATAGTAATATATAAATAAACAATGTAATTTTCTAATAAAAACTTGCAATACAAATTTCCAATGTAAATATCCATTGAAACTTTTCTTAGGAAATTTATAGTGGAAGTTTTCATCACTTATAGTTCTAATACAAATCTTGCTAAAACAAAAATAAAAAATATAAATTTTCTTTGGGAATTTATATTGAAAATTTTAGTTATAAACCTTTAGTGGAAATTATCACAGGGAAGTTTTTAGTTCAAATTTCCACTTAATTTTTCAAAGAAATTTTCTATTTAATTTTTATTATTATTACACTAAAAATTTTATTATAAAAATTCTAAAATAAATGTTTTTTTACATTTTAAGTTTAAATATATTAACACATAAATAATGTATTAAAGATTCGAATAACAAATATATTAAAAAATCCATTTCAAACTTCCACCACAAATTTTCAGTGAAAACATTCAATGGAAATTTCAAGGAAAAACTTCCAATGGAAATTTGTAGTGTAAACTTATACTAAAAATGTTCAGTGCAAATATATTGATACGTAAATAAAAAATGTCAATTTTCATTAAAATTTATAGAGGATTTATTGTGGAATATTTTAATGTAAATTTCCACTAAAAACTTTTAGTGAAAAGTTCCATTCACATTTAAATATATTATATTTTTATTTATCTTTATTATTAACACATTAAAACATCTTTGTTATTGATATTTAATAAAAAATGTTATTAAGTTGTTATTTAATAAACAATGTTATTAAATATAAACATGTAATTAAAATATATTGATTAGATTAAAATTTTATGTCACATAAATTCATTTTAAAACATTTTAAAATATCCAAATATAAACTAACGTGTCATATTTTTATTTATTTTTATTATCAATATTTTATAATAATAGTTTTTATTAAATGATTTATATTTAAATTTGTTGTTAATATTTTATAATAATATTTTCAATTAAACATTTTATTGTTATAATTTATTTAAAATAATTTACATAGGGGGAAGGGTATTATGGTCCAATAATTTCAAATTTATTAATTTGTTTTTAAAAAAGTGTTGCATCTAAAAAATGGATTTACTGCCACGTTTTTATTTTTCTCGGTGGGGATTCATCCCACCATGTACCTTACCCTTAGATCCATGCGTGGACCTGAGACGATTTAAATCCCATAACTTTTTCATATGATATCTTATCAATGCATGTTTTTTACCAAATTATAGTTCTCTACTTAAATTTAAAGTAAAATATTTTTTCTTGGCTCCTAAAATCCACATGATCGCTTCGATACTATTTGATGGTATCAGGATGCGCAGTGGAAGTCGGTGGTCTATGGATTTAAAAAACTTCATCACTAAAGTGATGAAACTTCGTTGTATCTAGAGATATGATCCCTAATACAGTTTGATAATATCAATTAGAATTATTCAAATATAAAAATTAAACCAAACAATTAACTTGTTTTAATCAAAGCATGCTCATCTGTCGCAAATCATCAGTGATTGGTGGTCAAAGGATATAAATTCGAACACCTTTAGATCATCCACACACACTTAACGAATCTGTGTGTATTCCATTCATTGAATTTCATGTGTTGGCATGGATCTCCAACAATTTATTCAACATTGTAATGATCACCTTGATCCAGTACCTTCGGCCTGTAAAGGTATTCTTGGATCAAACTCTTGGTTATAGAATTTATCCCTCTAGGATTTGGTAGGAAAGAAAATTTCTCAATTTCAAATGATTAATAGTTCATGGAATGAGCTTCTCCTTTACTTATATAGTGGATGCCTAAAATGACCCGTTAGGGTTCCCCAACCCCCTTATATTTAATGTCCACTAAATAATTAATAAATAAATAATTATGTTGAATTAACTACATCATGGATATTATTAATATTTTATCTCATACTTTTAATATATATTTAATATATTATGAGATAAAACCTGATTCATTAACAAGACTAGTTATTCTCACTAATATTAAATGAACCTTGAATATTAAAATAATATTATTCGTAAAATATTATTCCATGTATTTACTTAAATAGTTGTAAATAATTTTAATAAAAAATATCGACCCAATTATTCTATACTTTAATAATAATGAATTTATTTGTTTATCAGTGATCGATAATTCATGGAAAACTCTCAGACCCCCTTGTGGGGCCCACCATGTCTTATATACATATTCTCCATAATTGGTAATATTCTTGAATATCTTACTGTGCATGACCATATAGGCCCTTATCTTGATAGTAGTGAATGGTATTCACAAACTATGAGTGGAGTATAGCAACCCAGCAAGGCCCCTAGGGGGATAAGTAATATTCATAGTAATGATAACCTTTCCTACAAACACAAACTTTGTAATAGAATCTCTTTGTCATGTTATATCTCATAAATCATGACACACACTTCTTCCATCATCCTTCCTTACCTTCAACTACCATAGCCCTAGATTTATGAAGGTACTACCATTCTGATCAACTTGGCCCAAGATATCACTTCCTAAACTCAAAAGCTAAAAATTTTATCCTGGTCATTCAAAAAATTTCATACCACCAATGACATGACGCACCCAAAACAAGATACATTTCCATGACTTCAATGTCATGGATTTTTCCTTAAATCAAAGTACATGATCAAATGTAACACATTGATAATGATTTCAAGTCAGGAGATGAATACAAATGTCCATAGATAGGAACAACCAATGACACCTGAAACATGTGGTGTTCTAATTGGTGGGTATGTCCTCATGATCTCACCTACTAGAGATCACCAAATGAAAACTTCATGAGAAGAAGTATCAATGCTTATGGTCCCCCAGCAGCTGATAGTCACACATCATATGTGTCCTATGAGTGTGATGTATCTGGACCATAGGAAACTATTTTAAGATTACTATCATAGTATCTCTAGGTTCTCTTTATATCTTGGGAACAACTATAACCCTTTGATACAAAGTGTAATCTAAGGACATTACCATGAATATAATGGAAAAAATAAGTGTCAACACTATTATTGTAGGATAAACACATGTATATATCAAATCGTATACATGTAATGGTAATCAAAGTACATACACAATTTGGGTCTATGGAACCCACTTTCAACACAAAGTGTATGGAGAAGTGAGGATAAGAGGGTTTCTTTTATAATTGAGATAGGTGGAACTTTTGTAAATACTCTAAACTATAAAATAAAACAAAGCCATTTTCAAGGTAAAGTGGCACTAAATAAGACAAAATTTAAAGATAAGATGAGAGGATCAAAATCCACTCATCTAATGAGATTAAATATAATATTTTATGATATATATGGCCTTATCCCTTGGTTTAACCCCCTTTTTAACTCTTTTAACCTTTTTCTTGGTGACAAAATTTTACTATTATAACAATTATTTTTGATCAAAAATAAAATTGACCATATTACCTAATTTTAAAATGGTAATTCCAAATATGAAAAAAAAGACAAGGTTAACTTTATAAATGTGGTAAAAATTAAGTTTAATATAAGTACACAAAATGCAATGAAAACCAATTTTTAGAAAAATGTCATTTTTAAGCATAAAAATGAATTTCCACCAAAATAATGTATAGTATTAATTACCAAGACATTTATTGGTTTATGGTTAAAAAGGGGAGTTTTATTACTTTAAAATAAAACCAAAACTAAATGGGACCTTGTGAATACTTAATTAAAGAAAAAGCAGAAAAATAGTCTTTTTTATTAGAATAATATATAACTTAGGTTCTAAAAATTCAAGGATGGATTTATAAATTCAAAATTATAATTTTAAATTAGTTATTTTACCCTTCAAATGTTTTTTTCATCAAGAAAAATATATCATATATTTTTAAGTAATTTTCATATCATAATGATTTCATTAAAGTTACAATATTTGTAAAAACGACATTTTTGTGATTCACCTGAAAATCAATCATTTCAAAAAAAATATTAAAAAATTACACTAAGACAATTTTTAAATGCTAAATTCAAAAAAGAATTTTATTTTATCAAATTTTAATTTAATATTTAAAAACTCATATTTTGAATAAAATATATATAATATACAATAAAAAATGTTTTAAAAAAACATTTTTTGTACCATAAAAAAATTAAATTAACATCTCATATCATTACTTTATCATTATATGAATGTTATTAACTTTACATATTTTTATTTTATTAATAAATTTTATTGATATCATTCTTAAAAAGTATTAAATTTATCAAAAACACACAATTCATCAAAACAATTTCTCTAGAATTAATGGTTTTTCTTAAGTAAAATAGAACCCATTTAATTTTGAAAAATAATTTATTTTTTCAATTATGTTTCATTTAATGATCATGTAATGTTTTTCATTTTTTAATTTAGTAAAATATTATTCACTTTAGTTCAGTGTTATGTATATCATAATTTATCATACATATGGTTTTTGTTCAAAGGATAATACTTATTAAAATATCAGAGTGTTACACCAGAAGTAGTAGTAATTGAAAGCATATCTGGAAAGTTGAACATTGTTTGGATACTTTTGTTACTCTTTTTCCCTCTAGTAACTCTTCATAATAAAACACACATTTTGAGAATGAAGGTTTCAGGGTGCACAGGAAGTGGTTAGGGCGATACCAAAAAAATGGAAATTCATCAATTTCTTTGGATTTATCTTTATAACTATAAAAATGAAAAACTCATAATCCATGATATGGAATCATCACATATAATTTATAATTAATTTATATAGATAATAAATACCTCATCTTGTAATTCTGTATTCTTTCAGTTAACCATTTCTCATTTTATTATCATTGAATCAAGGGATTCAATGGTAGAACCCCTCCAGTGGTGATCCACACATGCTCTGCAAACCTTCAAACATCATCATAGAAATCTTCAGGTTCAAGTGTGAAATATTATAATAGTTTCATCTTTTTTCATTACTCACCAAAAAAATTACTTTGAGGTAGAAGGATTCTTCTTATTCTCTCTGTACATGAGATGGTGTATGGGGAGAATCATTCTTCATTCATGAGAGAATTCTATAGAAAGATATCTCTTGGTCTTGAGAAGATTATCTCTCAAAATCATAGTGCACAACGTTTGCATTACCCTAGAAAATGATATAATTGGGTATTTATAGAGATAGGTTAGGGTTGGTAATTGAACATAGTCTCTTGACCAATAATATAATCACTAGATAACCTCATTCCTAATTAATAATAATATATTTTTATTATTTACTTGAGATACTCTAAACTCATGAATAAAATAAATATCATAAAATGATATTTAATATATCATTCCTAGTAGGACCCTTAACTTGGCTCATCCAATCTCCTTGATATTTATCAAACTAAAAATAATTAATTTTTAAATAAATAAATATCATTACATTATTCACTAATAAAAAAATAAATATTATATTTACTAAAATAACAAATAAATATTTATCAAATATCCAACTCACATATATTCTATTGAATAACTCGTGATTGAATAATTATGTTCAACCAAGCCTAAATAAATATTATTCCTTGGACTGGAAAATAATATTCTATTCTAATATTAAATTCATAAATAATTTAACTAAGGTTGTGGATACACTTAGTGTGTGACCCTCTATATCGATTTCTTAAAAGAATTGGGCTGCATTGCCGAAATTATAAGGTTGGCATCTAGAAACACACCAAGGCACCCATGGTGAAAGTCTTTATTTTCATAATAAAAAATATCCTCATTCAAAATCTCACTGCATAATATAATCAATTTTTATTGATTTCTTCTTCAAGAAGGTTGCATAGCATGTGTCATCGGACTATATGCTCGAATATTTTTCTTTGTCTCTATAAAAATGAAACTTCTTATAAAGCTACCATAGACATGGAATTAGTCAAGATATTTAATTCCCATGAAAGGTCTTGAGATATTTACTTTCTTTAAGGAACATAAGGGATAAATCCTTTCTTAACTTATTCATTAATTTCATATCACTCATGATGCACCCAACATATTATACCACACTACGAGCATATGTAATCTAAGATTACATTAATACATCAAATTACATGACACAATATATGTATTAATAATAATATAAAAGTCTAAATATCATAAGAAACATCACCAGATAGAAACATCCAATGAAACATAGAACATGAGGATTTCATACTACCAAGTTTACTCTCATAATCTTCTTTCTTGTAGATTACCGAGAGAAAACTTCAGGAGAAAAAGTCTCAATATCTTATGATCCCCTTACCCATGATATCTTGTATCATTTTTACTACATAAAATGATATCATTCAGTCATAGAATATATATTTAAAAATGTTATCATGGAATGTTAAGGTTCTCATCATAATGGGGAACTTTTATGACCTTTTGTTGTGACAAGTACCCTTATGAAATCATAACAAACATTATCATGCAAAAGAAAAATCCAGATATGATAATAAATTTATTAATATTCAAATAAATGAATATACAAGTAATCATAAAGTACCAACGAAATTGGTACTGGGGAAAAAAATCCAACAGACTATCACTTTCACTAGATTTATCTGCTAACAACCTTTATTCTACTAGCACTCACATGTTTTTCATGATTCTGAAAAGATAAGGATTTAGTTAAGGGGTTTTCCATGTTTTATTCCATGGATAATATTCTCACAGCAGCCTCACCTCTTTGAGAAAAATCCCTCAAGTGTTGATACTTTCTAAGTATGTTTTCTTTCCTTTGAGTGACCTTGTCTCCTTTGTGAGAGCCACTACTACAATATTATCACAATACAATGTGATAGGGTCTTTACTACAAGACACTGCATCAAGATCTTGGTTGATGTTATGTGTCCAAACCACTTCCTTAGTTGTATCAAAAGTTTAAATATACTCAAACTCCACTTTAGAATTCGATTTAAATGGATTCTTTGAGATATTCCATCTCACAACTACTATGTTGATACTGCAGGCATATATTGATTGAAACTTTTATATTTTCTAATCTTTATGGAAACTAGAATCTATAAATCCCCTGATGACTATCTCCTCATCTAATCCATACATTGGGAACATATCATGGGTACATGTCAGATACTTAAGGATATCCTTAGTAGTGGTCCAATGTTATTCTCCTAGGTCTACTTGATATATACCTACCATACTTAGGTATAGGCCACATCAAACCTGGTATATGACATGGAATATATTATGAAACCTATCTTATATGCATAAGGTATCCTACCCATCCTCTCTCTCTCTCTCTCTCTCCTTTTGTATTTGAGGGTGCATTTTCTTAGAGAGTTGTATACTATGTGACATTGTAATAAATACCCTATTGTATTTTTTTCATACTGAATCTATTTAATATCTAGTCATTGTATATACCCTAACTTATCCTAATAAACCTATTGGGTCTATCACAAATGATCTTGATCTCAAGGATATAGGCAATTTCACTTAAGTCCTTCCTAGAGAATCACTTGTTCAACAATTCCATAACCAACTATAAAACTAGTATCTCATTTACAATAAGTAATATATCATACACATATACTACTAAGTTAGAAACACATTCCAACTAAACAACTTGTCAACACATGGATCACATTCATTCTTTATGAAACCAAATTATCTTATGACTTCATCTAATCAAATGTCCTATGACCTGGATTTTTCTTCAACCCATAAATAGATATTTATAACTTTTATAGATTATTGGATTTACCTTGAGTCAAAGAAATATTCTGATTGTGTCATTAATACATCTTCTATGAAGTTCTCGTTAAGTAAAGATGTTTTGACATTCATCTTTCAAATATCATAGTCATGGAAAGATATTATGCAAGTATAATTATGATGTGTTTAAGAAAACTAACAAGAGAAAAGTTTTTTCGTAGTTTATGGCTTGAAATTTATTAAATATTTTATCCACTAGTCATGATTTATAGGTACTCATGTCACCATTCATGTCTATTCTACTTTTTAATACAAATTTATAGTAAATGGAATTTACAAAAATTAGAAGATCGACCAAAACCCAAAATTTATTTAGATGCATGGAATCTATCTCATAATTCATGTCTTCTTTATATCTTGCATCTTTTGAGCTCTCTATTGCCTCCTTGTAGGAAAGAGTATCATTATTGTCAAAAAATAATTATTTTCCATCCCCAGTGATTAGAAAATCATATCTTTCTAGTTCTCTAACCTATCTATTTCTCTTACACATTACTTATATCTTAAGAATAGAATATTCCATGGGAACTTATGGAATGTTTTCTTGCACCAAATAGTGTGTATTTTGAATATTAACTTCATCAAAGTCAATCTTTCTCCCATGTTACTTCTTGAGGATGTTCTTTATCTCAAGGAATATGTCATGTCTATCCATTATAACCTTCTTATCTGAGGGGTTGTATATATAATACCCCCTTGATCCCTTGAGGTATCCTATAAAGATACACTTTGTTCTCTAGGGTTCTATTTTATTTTATTATATGGGCCACAACTAATGTTCTATAACCCCATACATGTGTATATGAAAACATATATTTCTTTCCATGTCGTTTTTCACTTTAGGAGGTACTTGGTTTAGTATGTGCGTTTTAGTATATAATGAATATCCCCAAAATAAAATCTGCATGAATCATCATCAAACTCACCATGTAAAACATGGTTTGGTTCCTCCTTTCACTTACACCATTACATTGGGGTATATAAGGAGGATCTAGTTAAGATAGACTCTCACACTCTCATCAAAATTTTATAAACTCTTGGATAAGATACTCTCTACCTCAATAGGATCAAATTTTATTTATCTTCATTCCGTGTTAATTCTCCATTTCATTCCATAATCCTTAAATTTATCTAAGTATTGGGACTTGTACCTCTTAAGTTAACACTTTCATATATACTCAATTCATCAGTAAAAGTGATGAAGTAAGAATTCACACCACTATATTCTATATAAAAAGGTCCACACACATCATTGTGTACCAATTATAGAATCTTGGTGTCAATTTCACCCTTATCATCAAAAATTAGTTTGGTCATCATATATTGTAAACAAGTGAGACATCTATCAAGTGGATTTAGTTAAAAAAGAATCTAAATCGATATCTTGATAGATCTTTGTCAATTTATTTTCATTTATATGTCAAATTCATGGATGCCACAACTAGTTGTGATATGATTCATGTGAACTTGATTCATTATCAATAATCAACACTTCATTTTCACAATATAATATGAAAATACCATTATTTAAATGTTTCAAATCATAACATATGGTGTCTTAGTAAAATAAACAATTTTTATTTCCAAATTTGAAAATAAAACCCACTATATCTAAGCAGGACATAGAAATTATATTTTAGTAACATTTGGTACATAGTAACTATTCTTAAAACCAAGATCATCCTTGTTTTAAATGGAAGGTGATAATAT
This sequence comes from Viscum album, assembly GCA_963277665.1. Taxonomy (NCBI): domain Eukaryota; kingdom Viridiplantae; phylum Streptophyta; class Magnoliopsida; order Santalales; family Viscaceae; genus Viscum; species Viscum album. The sequence continues at coordinate 616,990,020 of OY728150.1, read as the reverse complement.
CTTATAGCTAAGGTCGAAATTCCGGCTCCATTTGTAGATAAAAAATCCATTGCTCCTCTAAAAATATTCTAGAATCTACTTGGTTCCTATATTTAGATAGAGATGTGAGTACCAAAATTTGTATCTAATACCCAATTTATAGATATGAAAATATTTCATTCTATAACAAACTCACCTGAAGCTTCCCCTTCATTATTTAGCTGGGTAAAATTCTTCTTTTAGTGGTCCTTCTTGTCACATGTAAAACATATGGTATCTCATTCCTTCACATGCCATTGGATATTCTTCTTCTTGGAATGAAGGATCTCATGAGCCTTAGACATGGAGTGATTTTTGGGACCCTTTTCCTTGTTCTTCCTTTCATTCGCCATAAGGATCAAAGGTTTTTCACACCTCATGTCCTTATCCACTTAGAGAATTAAGGTAATGATTTCTAAGATAGTATTCTTACTATTTATCATATTATAATTCATAATAAAACTATAGAAGATCTAAGGTAGCACTGATAAGATAAGATCTATGTGAAAATAATTAGAAATCTTAAAGCCTAATATTTTCAAGTGATATATGTATCCAATCATCTTGACTACATGAGGCCCAGGTAGCATTGGATCTCCTTGCTTAGAGGTGAATAGTTTCTTATTGATCTCATATTTCTCTTTTCTCACCTTATCTTGATAAAGATCGCATAGATAAGACATCATGTTATACACATCCATTTTTTGTGTTGATTTGGTATAACATTGTACATAAATGATAACATCAAAAAATGGACATATATCACACATCATCGAAGTGTTTCGTATAAAGATAAAGTTCCTCCTCACTAGCCATTTTATCATGTGTCTAATGAATAGGTTATTTCATCATGTAAAGTCTCCACTCTTAGAATGGTACAATGTACAAGTTCCTATGCCACTCCTGGAAGTTACTATTGGTAAGAAGGTTATCCTTCTCTAGTGTAGATCCCAGTGATAATGTCGACATGGTATTACATCCCATTCTATAATAAAAAAATAATATAATAATTACTTTATCTGATTTACCCAAAAAAAAATGTGATGTGATAAATTTTATTTACCAGTCTCCCACTATTTTATCAAAAAATATATGTCACCATTAGTTTCATAATAACCATCATGTGGTTATTCTAGTGGAAAGGATCCATAAATCTCTTCTCATAACCTATATAGGGGGGGAAACAAGTTCTTCAAAGGTATTTAGGTAGGCGGGTCTTTCCAACCACATTAACACGCAGTTCCTTGATCCACTGAGTGGACTTCCCAATCCTAAAATCCTAGACTTGAATTTCTTAAAAAACATGTAGATAGAGAGGTGATCAACCATTAATGCGACCTAGGATAAGTTGACCCAAAACTCAAGTTAAAACTCTATAATAATTGAAATCACCCCAATAGATACTAGTCAAACACTTTGAACTATAGTTAAATCTTAACCCTGGTAATGGAAGGCTTTACTAACATAATATTTAGTTTGAGTAATTTTTATATTTATATATAAATTTATCATTTTATCTTGTTACATGCTTATTAATATTAACTTTATTTTACTTAAATGACTAACCATGTGTAGATAAAATTTATACCTAGTCCAATTTATTTTAATTTCGTTGTTTATGCTTGTTAATTTATTTATTTAGTGATAATGATAAATAATCCATAAATAATTAACCATGAAACTAATGGAAATAGAATAAATAAAGAGGCATTATCATGATATTTTTTAATGGTTATTTTATCTAGTTGATGAAAAATCAGTCCTTAACCCTATGGGAATAACTCATGGAACCATGTCTAGTTAGAGTTACAATATTACACCTATAATCATATGTAACTCCTGGGTTGGTTTCACCTCATCTTTGAACTAGGACTATCATGACTTGACCCACTGAGACACACTTGGCCAGTGATAAGCTGATAATGACACCCCAAGCATACCTCTAATAGGATAGGGGCTAGAAACTAATTCGAATTATGCATATCACTCACATGAGAAGAATTATCCTAAAGTACATGTACACACACAAATATCTAAACTCAAATATAAATAGGAAAAGATAAAAATAAATCAAACTATAAATACATGCATAACAATTATCCCACATAAGAGTACATAAATAAGTATGGAAAAAGAAAAAAGATCCAAATACAAGCCTAATAAAACTTTAAAAGAGTGTAACCTTCTAAAGAAGGGGGACTGTTATCAAGATGAAAACTCCTAGAACCATCCATGAACTATCTAGAATGACTAAGATACACCAACATTGGTCCTCCTAGGACTCTACCAAAATGAATTACATCTACATAAGACACTATATGTGTGGGAAAATCCCAAGTAGGGGTGAGTATAAACATACCTATTAGGACACCCCAAAATCACCAAGCATTGTTCATCAAAGAGGGATTCAACTCTATATCAAAAAGACAAGGTAATAAACAAGATAAACTAGATATTCTAAAAGGAGGGCTCCAACTCTCAAGGTGATGGGGTCGCATCCTCCATGAAAAACTGGGATTCTGTTAGAGGCTCAAAGGAAACATTCTTCCAAGAGAACTCACTCATCAGGTATCGATAACACCGAAGGAACTCATCTGAGAGGTCATACTAATCAGGCCTTTCCATGAAGAATCATTAAGGAACTAAGAGATCTCATTTGAGATACTCACTAGATCCGACTACATCTTTCCAGAAGAAAAAATATTTCAATACACATATAGGGAATCATTCCCAAGACCTATGGGGGTATGGGGGGATACCTAACCCTATCCAAGATCACCCAATATGAAGGGGATCACGCACCCTAGATGTTAGTAATGAGATACCTAACCCAGCCTATGGATGAATGATATAGGATCATATACCTGGTAACACTAAGGGATACCTAACTCTATAGGGGAATAACCCATATAAACGATTGATCATACTATCATTAGGATGGGATGACTCACTGTACCCTCTTAGGGATGGACTAAGGTAATGCACTCACATTGATATGGTTTGATAGAACTCGCTCATGATCATACTGAAACTAGTATGAGCAGAAAAAGGACTATAACTTTCCCCAAAAAGAGTACACGATGTATCTAATAGGGTACATGGTATGTCTCACTGAGCCCAAAACTTCTCATGTCGTTTTGTCTCACATGGAATGTCTTTCTCCAAATACATGTAATTTTGTTATGATACATTGTGTGCAGAGGATGGGTCAGCACTAAGTGTGTGCCTTCTTCTCATTCACATGCACTTTTCAAAGTACATGGGGTTTGCCCCATAACACACAACATGTAAGGTCACCCAACATCCTAGTCATGTACTCCCTGTACATGTCGAGATGGTTGGATGAGGGTCACATGACATGTGGGTCACACATATGGTGCATGATATTTAACTCACCGCATAAACCCTAGCTACCGCATGAGGGGATTACACAGCTTGTGTTTCTCAGAACTACACATTGTGTATATCAGTTTTTCACAGAATTTTTGGTATGTTTTTGAATATTTTCCAGTTCCTCTATAGCCTTTATATCCTATTAAAATATTTTCCATAAATACCATAATATATTTTACCACCATTAATGGTCATCCAAAAGTCTTCTTCCAATCGTTCTACTCCAAAAAATCAATCTTGGTCGTACCATCGGAGATACCCGCTCAATACAGTACATGAAATCACCATTGAATAAACCTACTTCAGATTCCTTTCATCACCACATGACTCCATCACATATCTAAATCCCAAAAATATACCTACAATAATGATCCAATTCACTAAAGAATAATTGCACAATGATCGGTTCCCTAGGTATCGTTGAATTATCATCCAACCGGAATATCGATGAAGAACATTGAAGAACAAAATGAGGAAGGCATAGATCACAAGATTATCTTCAAACAAAGGTCGTTTTTATTTATCCATCATTGATGTAATCTAAAGAATAGAGAAATAAAACAATTCAACAATTATAAAATATAATAAATCTCAAATTCATAATCCTATGAAGATAAAAATAATTGATATTTAATTCAACATGAATAATCCATGAATTAATTTTAAATGAATTAATTTTTGTTCATCTCAATAATAAATAATGAATAATTAAACCAAAAAAACCAATTTCTTACCTAGAGTTTGGATTTATCATTGGAAAAAAAATCTGCATTAATGTCATTAACAACATTCACCACGATCATCATTGGCTCCAAAAAAATCCATGTTCATTCACTATTGATCTTCAGTCCCAAGATCAGCCACTAACATTCTCTCCACTGGATCCCTTTATTCATCCCCTCATTTCCTCTTAGGTTATGTGGTTAACCCTAGGGAATTTTGAAAATATGTATTAAATAGATAATTCATTTTTGTTAGATAATTAAATGGTCATTAAATTAATAAATTAATTTAATCCATTTAATTTCTACACAAATGCACTCTAATGAAACATATGGTGCATAAAAATATTATATCACATCTAGTGTAAAACTCACATTCAAGATTTAATAGAGGTGTTTGTTTTCCCATCCTAGACACTATTCATGGTTTATTCCATTATTTCTAAAAAGTTAGGCAAGTGTGATATAATTAATTTAATATTTTTAATATATCAACACCAAGCCTCCATGGCCCCTAGAATTCCATTCTAACTTTGTACTTTACTCTGAAAATTTTATTTGAAATATTCTATAGTGTCAAACAAATTTTTTGGAATCACTACATTCTATCTACCGTTAAGGATTTGTGTCCTGAAAAGAGAAAACCTATTCATATAGGTTAGGAAACTGAGCTTGCGCTTGATTTTCCCTACCCCACAATCTCTTTTGGAAGTTCTCATGTTTTCTATGAACATGAACCAAGGGAAACACTCACCCATTAATGAACATATCATGCTAATTCCACTAACACCACTGAGCACCCTAAAGAGGTAACTTTATCTTCAATGTCTAGTTCACCCTGGTCGATAATGTGTGATAGGTCATGCACATATCACCTTAACTGCGACACATGGAATACATCATGAACCCAATCTAACTATATAGGTAGGGCTAAGTGGTATTCCACCTTGCTAACCTTGTACAGTATCTGTAAATGGGAAATAAATCTAGGAGATATATTTTCATCTTAGACAACTCTCCTAGTCCTTACTAAGGTTATACCTTTAGAATAACATGATCTCCCCCATCAAACTTCAAATGCCTATGTCATTGGTCTTCATAGGACTTTTGACAGCTCTGGGCGATCCATATCTTCTCTTGCATGATCTACACTTTCCCTGTTGTCGTTCACATCAACTCTAGGACCATAAGTGTTGTCCCCTAGCTCCAACCAACACAGTGGTGACTTGAAAAGCCTCCCAGATGAGGCCTCAAATGGTACCACATAGATAGTGGATTCGTACTTGTTATTACATGAAACTCCATCAAAGGTAGATAATCCTCCCATATATGGCCAAAATCCAAAATGAAAAACTAAATAATATCATATAGAACCTAAATGGTCTGCTCTATATGTTCATCTATCTATGGGTGGAATGCAATGATCAATCAAAATTGAGTCTAAAAGACTCCTTTGATCCTCTCCATAATTATGATGTGTAGTGAATATCACATTCTGAAATGATCATTGAAGAAATTATATGTAACTGGAAAATATTTTCATGAATAGGAAACCCAAATTCTCCATTGAACTCCACTCTCATATATCTAGGAATTGGATTGATTTGGTGATTCATTCTATGATCATCCATATGGATTTGTGTCCTCTCTCTGAACATGGAAGTCACATCAAAAAATCCATAAAGATACTATCCCATTTCCACTTCTATCTTGTCACTTCAACCTTCACCTATTTGTAGGTAAGGCATCAAAAGACAAACTGAGAAATTCTATAATACATCCTTATGCAACCAAACTAATGCCAAATGACCTTGGTACATCCTTACCTCTTTTGTATGTACCGCTAAGTGTGGATCATGAAACTTCCTCAAAACCTCCACTCATAGCATGACTGGTTTCATCATCTATCCCTGAAGAAGGATGGTGTGCTCTATAACTTCATAAAATCCATTAGTAGTGTGTCCAATAGACACCTTTTCATAAAAGATCTCTCAAATTATATCCCCAAGTTATGCCTCCATGACACACTGAATAATCGTAGGGTAAATTACCATCAACTGGAGGTACACTGCATTATCCTCATCCATAAGAGTCAACTATAAAGAGGCCAAATACTCTACTTCCTCAATCAAAAAATACAAACATAAATCCATGAAATGAGAATCTGCTATCAAATTCCCCTTCCCAAGAGTATAGACTATCTCAAATCCATAAACCTATAGGAACTCTATCCATCACCTCTACCTTGGGTTAATATTTTTCTATGAATAATATACCTGATAATCTTATGGTTTGAAAATATAAGGAATCACTCTCCCATAAGATCATGTCACTAAGACATCCAGGATACAACTTTCGCTTCCATCTCTAAGTCATGGGTCGTGTAATTCTACTCATGGGGTCTTAGCCATCAAGACCCATAAGCATCATTGTCTGCCGCTACATCAGAATGCATTCAATCCCAGCTCTAAGGCAACATATAACACCATATAATCAACACCTTGTTCTATAAATATCAATATGTGGGTGCTCATTGACCTCTGTCTCAACTTTTAAAAAGACTTTTTACAATAATCTATCCACACAAAAGGTTTCCCCTTTCAAGTCAAATTAGTCAAACGTTCCCCGATACTGGTGAAATTAAGATTGAATCTTTAAAAATAGCCTGTCAACCCAAGGAATCTTCGCACCAAGGCCACTCCCTTAGGTGGATCCCAAGATAGAACTACCTCAAACTTTGTTAGTTCCACTACTTCTCCCTCTTTTGAGATGACATATCCTAGAAAGTGGACCTCTTGAATCCATAACTTCCACTTTGGGAGATTCCCATAAAGTTGGAACTCTCAAATTAAGTTCAAAACAATCCTCAAATATCTCATGTGCTCCTCCACTAATGTTGAGTACATAAAGATTTCATCTATAAAGACCATCATGAAATGGTCTAATAAGGGATGAAAGTTCTAATTCACGAGTCTCATGAACTCTGTTGGGGTGTTTCCCACACCAAAGGGAATCACCAATCACTTAGAGCTAGTGATAACCCAACCTTGGGTCAAACCTTTTGAACTACCTCAACCCCTTTCAACTGTTTAATCAGTCATTGATTCTCAAAAGTGGATATGTGCTTATAATAGTCACTTGATTCGGGATATGATAATCCATGCATAACCTCAATCTCCCATCTTCTTCCATGGTGAAAAAAATTTGGGCTTCCTAGAAAATCACACTATGTCTAAAGAATCCCTTCATCTATAGACCCTCCAACTACACCTTAAACTCTCACATATCTGAAGGGTTCATCTGATATGATAGAACAGATATTGGGGTCATCCAATGGTGTAGGTATTATGAAAAATTTGATCTTTTGATGGGGAGGTAAGCCGAAGACATCCTCAAGGATAACATCTTTGTACTCGTATACCACTAGAGCTGAAAGATAATAGCATTGGCCACTCCAAGGGTTTTACTATCCCACTAAAGAGGAATCAGATGTATCCACATACATATGATCACATCCTACTCTACTTAAGATTAATTCTTACCAACGAAGGAAAAAAATTATCCCAACAACTTAAGTACACCACACCCCTAACTAGAAACAGTCATACTGAGAATGAGTGGAAATTAATTAGTCTATTCCAAGTAAAAACATCACAAGGCCTCACCACCACCTTAGATAGATCACGTGTAAAGAACTATCCTCCAAGAGTTTGGTCACACTGTCGACAGAAGTGTGTGATTACCAAATATACCCCAATAGAAGCCTCCAAACAAAAGACTCAAGCTAAAATGATCTACTAGAATATATAGACCTCAAACAAGGTATAAAATCAGGAAAATTTGGCTTTATAATGTCTACTAAAACTGTAGTTGAAGTATCGAAGACACAGTTTACACCTCAAATCATACCCAGAGGCTCTGGGTCAGAAGCCTCTACTACATAAATCTATACTTTACCTTTTATTTCTACTTTCCAAAATCAGGTATTTCTATGATACCTTAGAATATAAAAAATGGCCTAAAACAAACAAATCAAATGAACTCATATTCCAAACCATGATATTATCTTCTTTGGATGGCACTGACTCCCCTACACAACTTTAAAATGCATCACAAAAGAATTCATCTTGGTGGGGGAAGTGTCCCTATTATTTTCATGCCTAAATCCACATAAAAAATAACTAGTACAGGGATACACTAATTATTTATGTAGACTTGGATAAGTCTCTCCACCAATACCACCATCAAGAGGGGTCCTAACTAGGAAGAATGCTCATGCCACAAACTCAATCATGTCCACTACTTCCTGGGGGTCTATCTCACCCCAAAAACTAGATAGTCTATATCCCTGAAACACATGAAATACACTCAGCATAAGAGATTCATATATCAGTACTATTAGGGACAAATTATTCTCAAACTGATGGGGATCACCCACATAAACCCTCATAAGTGGGTCAGTATGTTTCCCAATGGGTGGACGCACTATTCTCTATCCATTCGAAGGAACCGCCTCACGAACAAGTCTCTAGAATAAAGCCTCATCACTAAGTGGATAATAATCGTAATCCTTCTATGGAATCCTAGCTAGATGTCATCATGGAGGCATCTAACAATATTTGAGATGCACCACGATCAAAAGATAATATCTAGGGAGCTAACTCAAGGACATGGAAACCACAACCCATTCATATATAAGGCATGTACCAAAGTTTTCCTTATAGCCAGTTATTACACATTCTAAGTCAGAAACCAGGTTATCAGAGTCCTCGTAAATGGATTCATCGGTTGTCACACCATCACTAGGTTCCATGGCCTGAGATCTGAACTTGAGACACTTTAAAATTATTTCCTTAATTCCCAAACCAAACCCACATAGCTAGACTATCACCAAACTATACTCTTAAGACGACCTCCTCTTATACCACTCTATCATGATTCGACCCATTAGGTCCCTCATAGATGATGTTAAGCTAAGAATTATACTCAAATCCCACCTCCAGTAGGCCAAGGGATAGTGACTAGTGTAAAGTAGGCATATCACGCACATGGGAGGTCTTATCCTAAAATACATTTACACACGCACAAACCCAGACTTCATTATAAAGTGGAAAAGATAAATAAATCATATTGTAATTTCATGTATAACAACTATCCCACATAAAATTACATCAAGAAGTATAGAAAAATCAAAATGTGTTAAATACAATCCCACCAAAACTCTAAAATACTTTAACCAGATTATAAAAGGGGGCTACTATCAAGAAGAAAATTATTGGAATTGTTTATGATCTTTCTAACACAATTAAGCACCACATGCTCATGGTCCTCTTAGGAATATATCAAAAGTAATTTCTCCAGCACAAGAAATGACATGTGCAGGAAGAGCCCAAGTAGGTGTGAGTATAAACATACCCAGTAGGACACCCTGAAATCACCAAACACAGTGTATAAAATATTTAGTTGTCTCTATATCACAAAGCCAATGGAATAAAAAAAATATAACCTGGATTTTATAAAAGGAAGACTCCAAGTCTTAGGGAGAGTTCATGTCCTCACTGGAAGCCTAGGATTTTTCTATAGGCTCAAAGGAAACATTCATCTAAGACAACTCACTCATCGAGTCTTGATAACACTGATGGAACTCATCTGAGAGGTCACACTTGCTGGGAGTCCATAAAGAAGCATGAAGAAACTGAGAGTGCTCATCTAAGATACTCACTTAATCAAAATATGCTTTATCAAAAGACAAAATATTTTGATACACATATAGGGGATCACACATAAGGCCGATAGAGGATATATAACCCTATCTAGGATAACCCATAGGGAAGGAGATCTCACATCATGGATGTCAGTAATGGGATATCTAACCCAAAATAGGGAATAATTATAGAGGATCACACCTTGATCCACATAGAGGGATACCTATCTCTATTCGAGACTAACCCATAGAGGGGATTTCTCATCCAATGCTTAGGATGGTATTCCTCACTATACCCTCATAGGAATGGACTAAGGGAGTGCACCCTCATTGATAAAGTTAGAGGGAACTCTACAAATATCATATTATAGTTGGTTTGAGGATAAAAGGGGATCTAAACATCCTTTTAAGGAGTATAATGTGTGTATACTATGGTGCATAGTGTGTCTCACTAAGCCTGACATTTCTTGTGTCCTGTCATCTCACGCATCATGCCTTTCTCAAAATATATGGAGTGTTATTATGAAAAAGGTTATGTAGAGGGCGTACCAGAACTCGGTGTGTGTCGTATGCTCATGACCTTGAACTTTTAAATGTAAAGAAGGTGTGCCCCATAACACACAATGTGTAAGGTTAGCCGAAAACATGAGCATGTACCCCATGTATGTGCTATGATGGATGGCTGAGGGTCACATTGTGTGTGAGATGCCTACATGGTGGGTGATATTTAACTCACCTCTTAAACCCTATCCACCACACTGAGGGGTCCACATTACATGTAGTCCTCTGAACTACATGATATGTATGTCGATTTTTCATAGAATGCATAGTCTGTTCATGAGTCTTTGTCGATACCTCCACAACCTTCAGTCTACTAAAAATATTTTCCATAAATCCCATAACATAATTTATTACCATCAATGGATAGTGGGAAGTTAGATTCTAACTATTCTTCACCAGAAAATCAAACATTTTTGTACCACTAGAATACCTACTCGATCTAGCATGTGAAATCACTATCGTCCAAACATCCATCAGATTCCTATCATCATTGTAATGCCTATGTCACATATCTAAATTCTAAAACTAGACCTCCAAAAATAATTTGTTACACCATAGAATGATTTCACAATGATTGGTTCCCTCAGTATCATCAAATCATCAACCAATTAGAATAAAAATGGAAACCATTAGAGAACAGAGGGTGAAAGGCACAAATCAAAAGTTGAACTTTAAATGAAGGATGTGTTCATTTTTTCATAATTGAAAAAAATATAAATAATGGGGGAATAAAAAAATACACAATTCCAAAATAGAATAAATCTCAAATTCCTAATCTAAGGCAGAAAAAATAATCGATGATCAATTCAATGTGAACGATCCATGAATTAATTTTAAATGAATTAATTCATGATAGTCTCAACAATCAAGAATGGGGAATTAAACCAAAAAATAAAATTCCCTACCTTGAGTTTGGATTGATCATTGGAGAAGAATGAATCTTTATTGATTTCTTTGATGAGATCCACCATGACCATCATTGGCTTCACAAAACTGTACATTTTTTCATTGTTGATCTTTGATCCTGAGATCACCTGCCAACATGCTATCCACTGGATCCCTCTCTCCATCCCCTCATTTACTCTAGGGTTATGTGGATAACCCTATGGAATTTTCCAAAGAGGTATAAAATAGGGAATCTATTAGGGTTAGACATTTAAATGGTCATTAAATTAATAAATTAATTTAATCCATTTAATATTTCCATGACTACACTCTAATGAAACATCTAATGTGTACAAATATTATGTCATATTTAGTGTAAAACTCACATTCCAAATTTAATGGTGGTATTGTTTTTTTCATCCAAGACACCATCCAAGATTTATTCTATTATTTATAAAAAATCATGCATGTGGTACATAATAAATTTAATATTTTTAATATATCAACACCAAGGATCCATGGCCCCTAAAATTCTATGATGAATCTGCACCATACTCTAAAAATATTATTTTAAATATTAAAAAGTGTCAAATATAAATTTTGGAGTCACCATAAGGACTACCTCCACTCACCTGGGAGCTTCATACTTTACATGTTTTTTTACTGACATGTAGGTGAGGGGAACCAATGGAATGGTTAAGGGTTTTATAAAAAAGAGAGCATAGAAACACCGGTCCCACATAGTATAGAGAATGGGATTACATGCAGGCCATAATTATAGTTTAATAATAATAAATTAAATCAATAAATCACATATACAGGTCGGTCTAAGTTCACGATCATCCACACATGAATTGAATAGGAAAATGTAAACATACTTGCATTCATTTCAAATTTTTTTTATTATTAAGATAAAATCCCAAAATTAATAATTTAATTATCTTATTAATTTAATTAATTCATTGATCTTAACAGTCCATTTGAACATTCCTAGATATAATCATCCACTCTAAATTTAAATTAAATAAATTTATTTAAAAGTAGTTAAGTACACAACATGTTCTATGAGGCAACATGATGTGTACCCATCAGAAACCACATGGAACCCTACTAGTCATGTGTTGTGTATTTACACATCATAAATCATGAATGGTTCATCATGTATGACATAACGTGTAGTGTGCCAATATGAGTAATAGGTCGACATATTTGAGACATGAAAACAGGCATAAAATATATGTCATGTACCGCTATAAAGGCGAGTAATAAATACACAACATGTACAATATTCATATGGAATATAGTTCTGAAATAATTTTTACATGAAAATTAATTAGGAATTTATGATTTTGACAACTATTTCACACTGTGTGTACATCGCAACATACTTTGTAGTTCAGTTTAATAACATAATTAATTTAAGTTCACGTAATTAATTTACATGTCAATAGCTGAAATACTATGTACACCATGTGGTAGGGTCCATATTACAGAGCATGTACAGTTGGATCACTACTGGAAATACACTATTTCCCAACGGTTCAGAACCGTTGGGAAAGCCCCTGAAACCGTTGGGAAAGGTTTTCCCAACGGTTCTTAGAACCGTTGGGAAGTAAGCCGTTGGGAAAATTTTTCCCAATGGTTTACTGGCAACCGTTGCAATAGAGCCATAAAATTTACCCTACCCCAACGGTTTGGGTGAACCGTTGGGATAGTTTTTCCCAACGGTTCTCCCAAACCGTTGGGAAAACCAAATACCATGGAACATTTTCCCAACGGTTCCAACCGTTGGGAATTGGTGAAGTCTTTCCCAACGGTTTAAAACCGTTGGGAAAGACATGCTAAAAACTTATATGCCAACGGTTTGAAACCGTTGGCATACCTATGCTGCAAATTGCAATTTGCACAGCCCCTGTCCCCTGTCCATCACCACCAGTCATCAGGCCTCATTTTCACCTCATTTTCACCTCATTTTCACCTCATTTTCGATCCAACTATTGTACCAGTAATAAAATAAAACATACATATTCAATTACGAACAAATTCATACACATTTAACATATAATGGATCCTGAAACTATACAAATCCATAATTAAATTACAATTCATAAACATACATAATTCATATAGAATTCAATTTAAAATTTAGATGACAATTATACGTGGAATCTGAAATTCAATTCATAATATGATCGGTTTTTTCTATACCATATATTTTTACCTCAAATGATGTCCATTTTAAACAAAATACATAAACCTGAAGTGATACCGGCCACACCGCACCTCAGATTGAGGCGGGGTTAACTCGTACACGTCACATTTGACTCATGGATCGTTGTGCTAAAGTATCGACAGAATCCTAATGCGTTTGGTCGGTTTTCCGTATGCCAGTTGATGTTTTTCACTTAAAATGGCGTCCTTTTGAAACAAAAGACGGACACTATGAGTGGTGTCGACCACACCGCGTCTCCAATTGAGGCGGGGTTGATTCGTACACGTCACATATGACTCATGGATCGTTCTCCTAAAGTTTAAATGGAAACCGAATGCGTTTGGTCGGTTTTCCGTATGTACTTAAAATGTTGTCCATTTTAAACAAAAGAGTGACACTTAGAATCATCCCGACCACACCGCGACTCAGATTCATCCCGGGTTGGCTCGTACATGTCACATATGACCCATGGATCATTGTGATAAATTATCAAAAGATTCCGAATGCGTTTGGTCGGTTTTGCGTATGCCAGTTGTTCTTTTCATTTATAATCATGTCCATTTTAAACAAAAGAGACATAGTTAGAGCGGTGTCGGCCACACCACATCTCAGATTAAGACGGGGTTGACTTGTACACGTCACATATGACCCATGGATCGTTGTGCTAAAGTATCGATAGAATCCGAATGCGTTTGGTCGGTCTTCCGTATGTCAGTTGATGTTTTTCACTTAAAATGACGTCCTTTTGAAACAAAAGACGGACACTTTGAGTGGTGTCAGCCGCACCGCATGTCGGATTGAGGCGGGATGATTCGTACACGTCACATAGGACCCATGGATCGTTCTCCTAAAGTTACAATGGAAACCGAATGCGTTTGGTCGGTTTTCCGTATGTACTTAAAATGGTGTACATTTTAAACAAAAGAGAGCCATTTAGACTGATCCCGGTCACACCGCGACTCGGATTGACCCGGGTTGGCTCGTACACGTCACATATGACCCATGGATCGTTTTGATAAATTATCAAAAGATTCTGAATGCGTTTGGTCGGTTTTGCGTATGCCAGTTGTTCTTTTCACTTATAATCCTGTCCATTTTAAACAAAACAGACACAGTTAGAGCGGTGTCGGCCACACCGCGGCTCGGATTGAGGCGTGGATGATTCGTACACGTCACATATGACTCATGGATCGTTCTCCTAAAGTTTCAATGGAAACCGAATGCGTTTGGTCGGTTTTCCGTATGTACTTAAAATGGTGTCCATTTTAAACAAAAGAGAGCCACTTAGACTGATCTCGGCCACACCGCGACTCGGATTGAACCCGGGTTGCCTCGTACAGGTCACATATGACCCATGGATTGTTGTGATAAATGATCAAAAGATTCGGAATGCGTTTGGTCGGTTTTGCGTATGCCAGTTGTTCTTTTTCACTTATAATCATGCCCATTTTAAACAGAAGAGACATAGTTAGAGCGGTGTCGGCCACACCGCGTCTCGGATTGAGACGGGGATGATTGGTACACGTCACATATGACCCATGGATCGTTCTCCTAAAGTTTCAATGGAAACCGAATGCGTTTGGTCGGTTTTGCATATGCCAGTTCTTTTCACTTATAATCCTACCCATTTTAAACAAAACAGACACAGTTAGAGCAGTGTTGACCACACCGCGCCTCGGATTGTGGCGGGGATGATTCGTACACCTCACATATGACCCATGAATCGTTCTCCTAAAGTTTCAATGGAAACCGAATGCGTTTGGTCGGTTTTCCGTATGTACTTAAAATGATGTCCATTTTAAACAAAAGAGAGCCACTTAGACTGATCCCGGCCACACCACGACTCGGATTGAGCCCGAGTGGTCTCGTACATGTCACATATGACTGATGGATGTTGGGTCGGAGGTGATGGCAAGAGGGGGGGTGAATTGCCTTTTTAAAATTAATTAACAATTTAAAACAAATTTAAATGCAGCGGAAAGTAAAATGGCAAGACACAATTGATAACGGAGTTCGGCTTTAAACTCAAGCCTACGTCTCCGCTCCCAACTCAACCGTTAGGAGATTTATACGACCGCTTTCTTTTTAATGGTTATAGCAAGAAACCCACTAGCCGTTTTAAGGTAGGCTAGATCACCTTCTTACAGCTTGCTTTTTTATTATGGTTGTAGAAAGAAACCCAAATTTAAAGAAGGAAGAAAAAGGGTGGTTTGTTTTAATACAAACCCAATTAAGAACTAAACAATTGAAGTAAATAATTTAGAACAAACTAGAGGAAGCCTTGAGCGCCAAGAGGTGAGTGTAGTTGATGTAGAGGCAGCCCAAGCTTCAAGGATGGCAATTGGATCTCAAGTAGCCTTTGAGAATTGTCGTAGGAGCCTCAAATGATTAAAATAGCTTTGGTATGCTTAGGTATATGATCGGTAGTGTTCCCGGCATCCATGGACGTCTATTTATAGGAGAAATGCTCCCAAATACTTCAAAATAGCCGTTGGAGGGCTTTCGGAGCCGTTGGGGATCAAGTGGGCCAGCCTGGTCAGTTTGACTGAGAACACCGGCTGGCCGGTGCTGATCCACCGGCTGGCCGGTGCACCAGACAGAAGCAAGGGATTTCTGTCTGGCTCCACCGGCTGACCGGTGCTGAGCCACCGGCTGGCCGGTGGTCTGGACAGAAGCATGCTATTCTGTCTGGGTTCCACCGTGAAGTGCCCAGATCAGTGTGAATCACTGAGAGGGGGAGGGGGTGAATCAGTGATCCTTTAAAACTTTTTACTAATTGATTCTTAATCAATTAAACCTCTATGGCTGGTTAATGCCTCGATCCACTCTTCTTGTATCTCTCAACCTTTCCCGGATAATGCAGTAATGAAAAGGCACAGGACACAAGGATTTACAAGGTTCGGCACCAAAGGCCTACATCCTTGCCATGCTTCTCCAAGCATGGATTCTCCATTATAACCTGTTAAAATTACAATGGTCGATACAGAGTCCCACTGTATCTCTCCTGAGTCCCACAGGAGGGTCTTTATACTGCGTCCCACAGTGTTACCAGAGTCCCACTGGCCTGCTCCAGAATCCCACTGAAGACTTCTTCTCCCTGAGTCCCACAGGGTCTTCTCTTGGCTCCTCGAGTCACACGAGTAGCTCTTCTTCACTTTAAGTTCTTCTTCAAGTATCCTCAGCAGTCTGGGATAAAGACTGCTGGCCTTGCTCTTCTTCTGATCACTTGTGGTGAACAGGTCTTCTCATCTAGCTCGGGCTTTATCACCTTCTTCTAAGGATGCCCTGGCTTCTCTCCAATTACTGAATGCTCAGACAAATAATATCTTTATCTTTGGTCTGGTCCAGTCTCTGTTGCACACCACTGATTTAGCACTGTTCACGTGTGCACGTGCATGCATGCATGCATGCACTCCTCCTGTCCTCTTCTTGGTGCAGTAGACCCACAAAGGGTGTAATCAATTATAGCAAACACCTTCTCCGAACTTCACACACTTTATCCAATTTGTTTACACACTTAGAGTGTGTTCTACTTTTGTGTGGGTCTTCTTCTTCTTCTAAGTGTGTCCACTCCTCTTAGAGCACACACATAGGTTCAGCCTTCTTTGTCACTTGTTCATGTACACATAAATTGTTCTTTGTTTTGCACACACTTGACTTTGGCCTCTTCCCTCTTCTTGTTGCACACCCTTAACCCGTAGGTTGTTCTTCAATTTTGCATACACAAAATGTGTCTTCACTTGGTGCACACCACTTGGTGTTATTCTTTGTGCACACACATGGCCTCGGGTCTTCCTTCACTTTAGCACACACACACACAATGGTGTGGTCTCCTTTGTTTGCACAAGGCTACGGCCTTTCTCTCCTTTTTGCACACACACTGCCCACGGCCCCTTCTTTGTTCTTGTTTGCACAAACACCCAAAGGGTGTGTTCTTTCACTTCACACAAGATATGGCCTCGGGTTCTCTTGCTTTGCACACACCCGAATACCAACACAAGGGCTACGGCCTCCTCCTTTTCTTTTTACACAAAAGGCACAAAGGCCTCGGCCTTCTCTTCTTCTCTTACCACACACACGAGGCAAGGCCTCGGCTCTTCTTGCTTTGCACACACAACAAATAGTGTGTAATGCACTTCACCCGAACCCAATCTTCAATGGAGGCACACAAGTTGCTTGGGTGAGCGGCCTCCTCCTCTTCTCAACCGCGCAAGGCACAAGACTGTGGCCAGCGCGCAGGGGTGCAAGAGCACAAGGTATAAAGGACCTCGGCCGTGGGCGCGCAAGTGCAAGGGTGCACTTGGGTCTTCCTGCCGCGCAAAGGGAAGGCGCGCAGGGGGTCCCCCTTCTTCTTCTTTCGCGCAAGGTGTGCGCAAAAGGAACTCTCGAAGCCAAGGGTGGCTTCGGGCTGCTTCGTCGCGCAAGTGAGTTGCGCGGAGCTCCAGACTTCGTGAGGCACAGAGGCACACTCACGGGACTTCTCTCTTCAGAGGATCAGCAGCAAAATGAGAGCCTCTGGCTCTTCTTTTATAGGCAGAGAGATGCCCGAATCATCCGCGTGAAATAATTCTCAAACTCCCGAGATCTTCGGATCTTTAAAGATTTTTTCAAATCTCGTTTCTTCATCTGTTTCACGCGGGTTCCTTTATTATTTTCTTCCTCTTCGTGCATGCGACTTCGAACGCATGCACGGCCTCGGTTTTGGGCTAATCCATGCAAACCATAAACTAACATAGCCTCGGCACCTTCGGTTTGCCTCGGCCGAACATCAGGTTCTCCATTTCGTGCATGCAGGCCCATTTTATTGCATGGATGTATTCAGTGTGCTTAGACGATCTCAATGGAGTCTTTGGATCGAACAATGATGGCCGGGAGCTCGAAAACTGGTGCTCGGAGGCCTCTGGTTCGTCGGCGGTCGTCGGATGGCCTTGTGCGAGCTCGGGGAAGAAGACAGTCGCTGGGCCGTTGGATCAGCCGATCAAACGACTTTGGACGGCCTGGATCAGATCGGGACGCCGCGGATCAGATGTGCGGCGCAGATCAAGCGCGCGATCAATCGAGCGGCTCAGATTCAATCCCGGGAAATTTTCCGCGTCCCACATCGAAACGGGGCGCGGTTTTTCCGCAGCTTATTAACTAAGCGCTGGGGGAAAGCGCTCAGTTGAATTCTCTCCCCTCCCGGTGCCGCCCCGCACCGGGTTCTCTCTGCGGGCGCGCTCTGCGCCCACTCTGCCTCCTGCGGGCGCGCTTCAAGCGCCCACTATGCTCCCTGCGCTCCTCCGGGGCGTGCCCCTAGCGCCCTTGCGGTGTCCTTGGTGCGCCCTGCCGCCCTGGCTCGCCCCACGGGGTTCTCCCGGGCGTGGTGCCCTAGTGCCCATGCCTTGGGGTTGAACCCCCCAACGTGCCTTGGCCGGCCAATTTTTTGGCAAAGGGATAGAATAGGACTTTGTGAAATACAAAGTTCTTCTCCATATAAAACATGCCAAATGCCAAGTGCCTCCTCCTCTATTCTTCTTATTTCTTCTCTTCTAACACATATTCTCCATCTTCTTCATTAGAATCCACAAACCCTCCTTAACATATATTCTAGACTTAGGAGGTGGAATTCCCGAAGGGTCTTCATCTTCAACCGAGCTCCTTAATCACATAAATTCTCCAATGTGCTTCATTGATCTAATCAGAGATCAAATTGGATCACTTCCAATTCACATGCACTAAGAGTTAGTACATGGACTTCATTAGTGCACATCATCCACTTAGTAGTGGTGGATGGAACTCCTTTCAACTCCTCATGCATTGTGAAGACAATGCATGGTCTTCAATCATTGTTGTGACATTGTATCATCAGGATACAAGTTCTATGAACTTAAAGAACAGCTCCACAATCGTCAGATGTTCTTAGAGAATGTTTCAACCATCATCTCCTATGTCACTTAGACATGCCTCTTAGTACTATGGCCATTCTCTTTTCATCACCATCACCATCACACCCTTTGGCATTCACATCTTGACTCCTTGACATCCATTCAATCCAAGACAACTTCATGCCTCATTGACAACAAATGCAACACATTGCACTTCAATCTCCCCCTTTGTATTTGTTGTCAATACACTCCTTCAGCACATATGAATGGGTCAATATGTGTGCCAATATTTTCTCCCCCTTATTGGCAATCAAATGCAAAGGTGTGGTGTGGTTCTGTTTCAAAAATCTCTTCCTCCCTTTGAAAAGTATTTTCTTGAAAAACACTGAGAGAGGGATGATGTCACATGTTCTCTTTAGCAAAGAACCTTTAGTAAATCAGCTCTAAGTCTACTTGGGCTAACCCGGTGTAGAAAACAAGAGTGATGTAACCAAGGAACTCAATGCTGTCCAACATTCACTATACATGTGAGATCATGCTTAGGGGATTGAAATTTTTCAGATATAACAATGAATTTGCTAAATCCTGCACAACTTCACAAAACTCATTAGAAAGTTCAGGTGCAATGATAAAGCTCCCCCTTTCATCCATTTGTCTTCAATCCATACTCCCCCTTAATTGACAAGATAGCCTCAATTAAGAAACAAGGGATGAAAGTATGATTGGATTACCTTCACTATTCTCAAGATGGTATTAATCTAAGAATGCCATCTTCTTCAGATTAGCATCCCCTTAAGGGGTGCACTCCATTCTTTCCAAACCATCCTCCAGCTGAGAATGATCATCATCTTCAATTCCCTGCAATGTTAGCACATGCAAATACCAATAGTATAAGGGAATAAGATGGAACCTCCTTGGTTCATCAATGTGAACAACAAGGTTGAGAAGATTCTCTCAACCAAGATGTCTCATTTTCACCAGTCTTCACACTTGCACATTTGATCTTCAATGATGATTGTGCCGGTGTGGTTCTCAAAACATCTTCATGTGAAACCTTCTTCCTCCCTTTTGCCTTAGCAATTGCCAGAACTTCATCTTCAGCTCTTTGTAGATCTTTGGCAAGTTGCAACTGATTAGGCCATATGACAAGTAAGTCACTTTGAAGTGTGGCCTCAGTTTTGGAAATTCCACATGGTTCTTTTGATGCTGTCAAGCTACCTTTCTTAGGCAACTTGTTTTCAATCAATCCCTTCTTCTTCTTCTGGATTGATTGTCTGTTTGAGTTCAGTTGGCTTCTATTGATTTCCATGGCTTGTTTGCAAAGATCCATGGTATGACCTTTCTTTCCACAGTAGAAGCATGTCTTCTTGGTGGTCCTACTGGATGACTCACCCTTCTTGGACTTAGACTCCAAGGTCTTCTCTTCCTTTTTCAAACACTTCTTGGGAGCATTTTCTACTTTCTTCTGCTTTCTTCCCAAGGAATCTCTTTTAGCCAGGTTCAGTGATCTTCTCTTCATTCCAGCTTTGGATACAGTTGGAGATTGACATGTATCATTCTTTTGACCACTTTTGCAATCATCCCAGATGTTGTCAAGTAATCCAAATCTATTTGCAGTAAACAGATGTCTCTGGACCTGTGGATGCTGCTTCTTTTCTTCTGGCTTGCTCCCCCTAGGCATGGGCTTCCTCTGTGCTTTGTCATTCAGTGGATTGTACCAACAATCCTTTGCACAATGCCCATACTTGTTACAACACCAACACTGACCCACGAATCTTGACCTCTTCAGTCCTTCTGATTGTAGGGTACTTTTCTTGACCTGTTGTGCTGTTTCAGGAGAGCTCTGCTTCTTTACTGTCTTCATCCATATTTGTTTGGAATTATTCTTCCATCCTGCACTTTTTGTGGAAACACAATTAGAAGCATCAGTACAAGATGGTATGGATGGTACCTTCTTTCTAGAAGATGTTGCACTTTTATTAGAGGATGTCTTTCTCTTAGAATCATCCTGCTCAAAGCATACTTGAGTAGCAACATTTTTCCTTTCAGCTGACTGGGAGGCTTCAGCTTTGAGTGATTGCAGATTATTCAATATCACCTCTAGTTCTAAACACTTCATGTTGAGGGAGTTCTTCTCATCCTCAACTGTTCTTAGCCTTCCTTCCCATTTCTCTTCCAGCTGTTTTATCTGGTCTTCATGCATCTGCTTCATTTCAAGCAATGAGTTGTCAAGCTCCTTCACCCTTTTGACTTTGTCTTCTAGTTGAGCATCTCTGACAATCATTGAGACTTTGTGCAGCTTCTCCAGTGCATGGAACACTTCTTTGATAATTATCAAAAATATTTCTTTCTCAGAAGAGCTCCTTTGCAATTCTTCACAGGTATCTTCATATCTTTCATTGCAAAGGGAAACAGTTTCATCTTTGGCATTTACCAGCTTTCTGAGAGTGTTGGTTATGCCAACCCTTTTTGCCAATTGGACTTCTAGAGAATTGGCTTCATCTTCTAGCTGTAATTTTTCTTCTTGAAGATCAAGGAGGCCTCTAGATATACACATTGCAACTTCCTTGGGGACAGTCTTCTGAAGATATTTGATTGCATTTAGAAGATCATTGTTCCTTCCATCTTCATCACAGCTAGAGCAGGCTTCATCAGAAGAATGATAAAAGGAATTGTCATCTGATGTGACTTTCACATTTCTTTCCATAGAAGGAGTTTCTCTGATTGCAGAAACCTTCTTCCTCGTCTTCTTTGCCTGTTTCTTCATTCTGTTTTTCAGAGTCTTGGCAGATATCTCCATTTGAGGTTGTTCTTTCATTTCCTCAAATCTGCACTCCATATAGACTCCCTTGGATCTTTTAGAGGGAACCTCGCTCTGATACCAATTGAAGTGCCCAGATCAGTGTGAATCACTGAGAGGGGGAGGGGGTGAATCAGTGATCCTTTAAAACTTTTTACTAATTGATTCTTAATCAATTAAACCTCTATGGCTGGTTAAATCCTCGATCCACTCTTCTTGTATCTCTCAACCTTTCCCGGATAATGCAGTAATGAAAAGGCACAGGACACAAGGATTTACAAGGTTCGGCACCAAAGGCCTACATCCTTGCCATGCTTCTCCAAGCATGGATTCTCCATTATAACCTGTTAAAATTACAATGGTCGATACAGAGTCCCACTGTATCTCTCCTGAGTCCCACAGGAGGGTCTTTATACTGCGTCCCACAGTGTTACCAGAGTCCCACTGGCCTGCTCCAGAATCCCACTGAAGGCTTCTTCTCCCTGAGTCCCACAGGGTCTTCTCTTGGCTCCTCGAGTCACACGAGTAGCTCTTCTTCACTTTAAGTTCTTCTTCAAGTATCCTCAGCAGTCTGGGATAAAGACTGCTGGCCTTGCTCTTCTTCTGATCACTTGTGGTGAACAGGTCTTCTCATCTAGCTCGGGCTTTATCACCTTCTTCTAAGGATGCCCCGGCTTCTCTCCAATTACTGAATGCTCAGAAAAATAATATCTTTATCTTTGGTCTGGTCCAGTCTCTGTTGCACACCACTGATTTAGCACTGTTCACGTGTGCACGTGCATGCATGCATGCATGCACTCCTCCTGTCCTCTTCTTGGTGCAGTAGACCCACAAAGGGTGTAATCAATTATAGCAAACACCTTCTCCGAACTTCACACACTTTATCCAATTTGTTTACACACTTAGAGTGTGTTCTACTTTTGTGTGGGTCTTCTTCTTCTTCTAAGTGTGTCCACTCCTCTTAGAGCACACACATAGGTTCAGCCTTCTTTGTCACTTGTTCATGTACACATAAATTGTTCTTTGTTTTGCACACACTTGACTTTGGCCTCTTCCCTCTTCTTGTTGCACACCCTTAACCCGTAGGTTGTTCTTCAATTTTGCATACACAAAATGTGTCTTCACTTGGTGCACACCACTTGGTGTTATTCTTTGTGCACACACATGGCCTCGGGTCTTCCTTCACTTTAGCACACACACACACAATGGTGTGGTCTCCTTTGTTTGCACAAGGCTACGGCCTTTCTCTCCTTTTTGCACACACACTGCCCATGGCCCCTTCTTTGTTCTTGTTTGCACAAACACCCAAAGGGTGTGTTCTTTCACTTCACACAAGATATGGCCTCGGGTTCTCTTGCTTTGCACACACCCGAATACCAACACAAGGGCTACGGCCTCCTCCTTTTCTTTTTACACAAAAGGCACAAAGGCCTCGGCCTTCTCTTCTTCTCTTACCACACACACGAGGCAAGGCCTCGGCTCTTCTTGCTTTGCACACACAACAAATAGTGTGTAATGCACTTCACCCGAACCCAATCTTCAATGGAGGCACACAAGTTGCTTGGGTGAGCGGCCTCCTCCTCTTCTCAACCGCGCAAGGCACAAGACTGTGTCCAGCGCGCAGGGGTGCAAGAGCACAAGGTATAAAGGACCTCGGCCGTGGGCGCGCAAGTGCAAGGGTGCACTTGGGTCTTCCTGCCGCGCAAAGGGAAGGCGCGCAGGGGGTCCCCCTTCTTCTTCTTTCGCGCAAGGTGTGCGCAAAAGGAACTCTCGAAGCCAAGGGTGGCTTCGGGCTGCTTCGTCGCGCAAGTGAGTTGCGCGGAGCTCCAGACTTCGTGAGGCACAGAGGCACACTCACGGGACTTCTCTCTTCAGAGGATCAGCAGCAAAATGAGAGCCTCTGGCTCTTCTTTTATAGGCAGAGAGATGCCCGAATCATCCGCGTGCAATAATTCTCAAACTCCCGAGATCTTCGGATCTTTAAAGATTTTTTCAAATCTCGTTTCTTCATCTATTTCACGCGGGTTCCTTTATTATTTTCTTCCTCTTCGTGCATGCGACTTCGAACGCATGCACGGCCTCGGTTTTGGGCTAATCCATGCAAACCATAAACTAACATAGCCTCGGCACCTTCGGTTTGCCTCGGCCGAACATCAGGTTCTCCATTTCGTGCATGCAGGCCCATTTTATTGCATGGATGTATTCAGTGTGCTTAGACGATCTCAATGGAGTCTTTGGATCGAACAATGATGGCCGGGAGCTCGAAAACTGGTGCTCGGAGGCCTCTGGTTCGTCGGCGGTCGTCGGATGGCCTTGTGCGAGCTCGGGGAAGAAGACAGTCGCTGGGCCGTTGGATCAGCCGATCAAACGACTTTGGACGGCCTGGATCAGATCGGGACGCCGCAGATCAGATGTGCGGCGCAGATCAAGCGCGCGATCAATCGAGCGGCTCAGATTCAATCCCGGGAAATTTTCCGCGTCCCACATCGAAACGGGGCGCGGTTTTTCCGCAGCTTATTAACTAAGCGCTGGGGGAAAGCGCTCAGTTGAATTCTCTCCCCTCCCGGTGCCGCCCCGCACCGGGTTCTCTCTGCGGGCGCGCTCTGCGCCCACTCTGCCTCCTGCGGGCGCGCTTCAAGCGCCCACTATGCTCCCTGCGCTCCTCCGGGGCGTGCCCCTAGCGCCCTTGCGGTGTCCTTGGTGCGCCCTGCCGCCCTGGCTCGCCCCACGGGGTTCTCCCGGGCGTGGTGCCCTAGTGCCCATGCCTTGGGGTTGAACCCCCCAAGGTGCCTTGGCCGGCCAATTTTTTGGCAAAGGGATAGAATAGGACTTTGTGAAATACAAAGTTCTTCTCCATATAAAACATGCCAAATACCAAGTGCCTCCTCCTCTATTCTTCTTATTTCTTCTCTTCTAACACATATTCTCCATCTTCTTCATTAGAATCCACAAACCCTCCTTAACATATATTCTAGACTTAGGAGGTGGAATTCTCGAAGGGTCTTCATCTTCAACCGAGCTCCTTAATCACATAAATTCTCCAATGTGCTTCATTGATCTAATCAAAGATCAAATTGGATCACTTCCAATTCACATGCACTAAGAGTTAGTACATGGACTTCATTAGTGCACATCATCCACTTAGTAGTGGTAGATGGAACTCCTTTCAACTCCTCATGCATTGTGAAGACAATGCATGGTCTTCAATCATTGTTGTGACATTGTATCATCAGGATACAAGTTCTATGAACTTAAAGAACAGCTCCACAATCGTCAGATGTTCTTAGAGAATGTTTCAACCATCATCTCCTATGTCACTTAGACATGCCTCTTAGTACTATGGCCATTCTCTTTTCATCACCATCACCATCACACCCTTTGGCATTCACATCTTGACTCCTTGACATCCATTCAATCCAAGACAACTTCATGCCTCATTGACAACAAATGCAACACATTGCACTTCACACCGGCTGGCCGGTGGTCAGGCACCGGCTGGCCGGTGGTCTGGACAGAAGGTATGCCATTCTGTCTGGGCCCACCGGTTGGCTGGTGGCCAGACACCGGCTGACCGGTGGCACCTGGTAGAGGGCAAGGCCTTCTGCCTGGTCCACCGGCTGGCCGATGGGCTGGATCCGGCTGGCCGGTGACCTTACCGGCTGGCCGGTGGTCTCACACCGGCTGGCCGGTGGACTTAAACAGTCCATTTTGAATTCTTCTTGGGCCAGCTTCTAGGCACCCTATTTCCTATCATCAAAAACACTTGAAAACAAGTTAGAATACAATTAGAGTGATTGTGATAATTAAAATCCAAGAGAGAGGGGTGCAACAATGGATCGTTGTGATAAATTATCAACAGATTCAGAATGCGTTTGGTCGGTTTTGCGTTTGGTCGGTTTTGCGTATCCTGTCCATTTTAAACAAAAGATAGATAGTTAGAACGGTGTCGGTCACACCGCACCTCGGATTGAGGCAGGATTGACTCGTACACGTCACATACGACCCATGGATCCTTGTGCTAAAGTGTCGACACAGTCCGAATGCCTTTGGTCAGTTTTTCCTATGTCACTTGATGATTTTCACTTAAAATGACGTCTTTTTGAAACAAAAGACCGACACTTTTTGAGTGGTGTCGGCCACACCGCGTCTCCGATTGTGGCGGGGTTGATTCGTACACGTCACATATGACCCATGGATCGTTGGGATAAATTATCAACAGATTCGGAATGCGTTTGGTCGGTTTTCCGTAAGCCAGTTGATGCTTTTCACTTAAAATGACGTCCTTTTGAAACAAAAGACGGACACTTTGAGTGGTGTCGGCCACACCGCGTCTCCGGATTGAGCTGAAACCACCGTGAAACATTCTAATTATTATTCGTGACGTGTACGCGCAGACGGCACGTCAATCGGACGTGCGGTTTGCGCGGTACGGCTCAATATTAGTGTTTTAAGTGATGCGCGCGCTTCGTAAACGCGCGTGAGGGGGGTCCAAACGGGCCGAACGATGTCGGAATGGCCTGAAATCAGACGACAAATACGGGTGAGTGATTTCTGAAGTGGTCGAGCAGACGGTACGTCAATCGGACTTGTCGTGTGCCCGCGGTGACCGACAACGCAGTTATGGTGTCATAAACGGCCAGAACGGGCGTCCAAGAATGAGGGGGGTTGTCCAGGGAGTTCTCAAACACACAACCACTAAAAGACAACAACATCCATAAAAACAGACAATATATAAAAATAATTCAACTCCAATACTATACTACGAGTCTAGATAAAACCAACAACTAGAATAGATTAAACATCAAATCTCAAGTCAAAAATGTAACGGATCAATATGTCCCACATCAGCATCACCATCTCCATCATCATCATCATCATCGCCCTCGTCATCGTCCTCCTCATCGTCATCACCCTCCACAACGCCTTCCTCCTCTCCTTCTCCCTCCTCCTCGCCCTCCTCATCTCCCTCCTCTTCCGCATCAGACTGCTCGCCATCATCATCTTCAAGCTCGACATCGGCCTGACCACCACTGGAACTACCACCTGGTGCACCATATATAGAATGTATCGACGACATGTATTCATCAATCGTTGGGCTGGCCTCTGCTGGAAGTGTTGGACGTAGAACTTCAATAAATTTCATAAATGCACTGTTTGCCCTTGCAGACTGTTCTGCCGTCTCTGTGGCCCTTTTCTCAGCCTGTTCTGCCTGTGCCCTAACTTGCTGCAGCTCGGTGGCACTACAACTCGTACCTGAGGCAGGCCAATACCTCGTCGGGGCTATCCTAGGTTGGCAGCGTACTCTGCCAGAATGATCATCTCCCAACACCTGATGTAAGTGATAAGATGGACCAAAATTGTCTGCTTCTTGGGCATCGAGGGCCTCTAAAGCATCCTGTTACAAATATAAATATATTTTTAAGTTACGAAATAGATATTAAAATATAAAATCAACAGATTAAAACTTACAATCTGCTGCTGAGTCGCTTCGTTGACAGCACGTCCATCCTTTTTTCGTCTACTCGAGCAAAACAGTTTTGCTCGAGGCACACGTCCTTCAATATTTTGTACTTGCCTCTACAATGACATTGAAAACAAAATTTATATAAAGACTTCAGCAAATAATTAAATAATTGAGGAAAAAAAAGAAAATGTAAGTCGTAAAGAAAACTTATAAACAATTGTCATACCTGCTGCCTCTCATGATCCGGCATCGTCGTGCGTCCTAGTGTATGGAGGTATTTTTTTGCATCAATGTTTTTTTTATTTTTTCCAGATGATTCCTAAATAAAATTCGATAATGCAAAGGATAATATTAATGCAAAACTTGAAAGTTATTATTTAAATACCTCAAATGTAATTCATACCTTAAACTGGGTACTCGTCCAATGAGTAATCATCTGACGATACTGCTCTATAGGACAATCATCCACGACTGGTACCGCCTCTAACTCAGTGCCAACTCTAGCACGCCAGCCAATATACAGCTCATGCTTGTAGGCTCTCCAAAGCTCGCCTAAATCCTTTAGACGTTCCATTCGTGCACCCTCACCATCAGGAAAATTAAATCGAAGCTGAAATGAAAATATTAATTTATATAAATACAAAAAAAATTCATGGCATTAAATACAACAGATTTTTTTACCCATATCTCTGCCCAAGCTCTATCTTTGACCTCATGTGGCAAATGTCTCCACGACAGCGGGCTGACGGGAATGATGTCGGAGTATTTGGCAAGCGTCGCCATAAAACTCCGACATTGCTGCCCTGTTTTCTCAACCATCTGATTGTCTTCATTATATTCCACCATAACCTGTGTGCGACGGTTCCACACCGAACGCATGCGTGTACGGCCCCGCCCCCGCCTCCTTTCAGTAGATGTATCTGTCATGAAAGAAAAACAAATATTTTATCAAAACATGTTATAATGAAAATAAATATTACTATAAAAATTTGATAGGGTTTTATAAATATACCTGTGCTAGTCTGATCAATGAGTGGCGCCGGATCCACAGAACCTGATGGAACACCCTCTGGTGGAACAGGAGTCGAAGACGATGGAATATAAAAGCTCGGAGAGACAGAAGTAGAAGGAAAAGAAGATGGAACAACTGTATGACCTGATGCTGACTGGGGAGTGGGAATCATCATGGGATGTGAAAATGATGGGGAAGAAGATGCAGAAGGTAGCGAAAACATGGGAGGTCTAAATATCCCGTGTGTCCCTAACGACACACCGGGATCAGAATGTGGGAAGGTTGAAATGTCAGTGGGAGGGGCAGGGTCTAGTCGGGCACGCGCAGCTCTATGTCCACCTCTGGTACGAACCCTCCTCGTACCACCGGCCTGAGTACTCGGACCAGTACTAGGCTCCTCGTCGAATAACTGTCGACGTAATGGTGGATCCTACAAAAAAGTTTACAAAAAAAATTAATCACATGACATTATATATTCTGTAAATATATATATATATATTTGAAATAAAGTACTCACTGTAGGCACTAATGGTGGAATGCCCATCTCCTCCATCCGACGATTGTTCTCCGCCATTTTTTTTTCTTCGTCTCTCTTCAATTGGATTCATTTCCTGCATTGGAAAACAAATATGTAATTAATTAGAAAAAGAAAATTAATGTGTAAACCAAAAAACTAAATATATGAGGGAATGAGGGGATTCATTGGTAATTTAGCTATCAATTGTTTTAGAAGAGCTTGAATGAATTTAATAAAACATACAAGTTGTAATGTTCACCAAGTTAGAAATATTGTTTGATTTGGTTTGAATACAGTTCAATTCCAAATTAGAAAATGCAATTCAAATAAAACAGCAACCAATAAACATTGAAAATTCACATAACGGTCAAGTCAGCTAAAACATATTTGTGATCAATACTAAATAAATATGAATATTACCAACCTTAACAACCCAACTCGAGGTAAACCAAAAGAATTGAGAACATGGATGAATGATTCTATATATTTCCAACCACAACTTCAGGTTCACAATCAACTCTGACAATTGAGATATTGGAGTCATCAAAAGAAATAAATGGATTGGTTCCAATGGCAATAGGGACAGTGTCAATTCCATCATCAGCATCATCAAAAATATGTCTTGGAATTACTTCAACTACGACACCAAATTCAGGTTGAAGTTGATCTTTGACATAAAAAACTTGTTTAGCCATTGATGCCAACACATATGGTTCTTCGGTTGCAAGAGTGCGGGTCATATTAATTACTCAAAATCCACAATCATCAATAAATGTGCCATGTCTCGTCATCGAATCAAACCAATGGCATTTCATCATTGTGACTTGTCCATGAGAGTAATAATCCAATATTATTATTTTCTCAACGACTCCATAATAACCCACATTTTCAAGTCGCGGTCTACTATCTGATGCGCTGGCATAACAATCTGTTGTGGCAGTAACCATAATACCATCATGTTGTGTTCTCATGTTTTTGGCTCGTTCAGTGACAATAAATCTGTACCCATTGATAACAATTGATTTACAGTCACGAACCACGGTATTAGGACCAAAAGCCAAAGCTCTTATTTCCTCAGAGACAGAGTCAGCAGACAAACTCAATACCTGCAATATAAATGACAGTTAAACTTAAGTAAATATTGAAATAATTAATTTAAACAGTAATATTTTTACCTTCAATTTTAACCAAGCAGAAAACTCTTTGCTATGCAAAGTCTCTCTCCTTCTCAAAGATAAAGAATGATGCTTCCTATTTATCATTGTTTTATGTTCCCTGTAGATAAAAAAATATGAATAGTTTAACAGATATATATGTAAGATATACATATTCAATTTTGTTACCTGATATAGTCATCGAACAAATCACAGTTGACCAAAACTGTGCGATGTGCCATCTCCCGCTCTTCATGGCTTAATGTCTTCAATGTATATGATCCAGGAATTCCTCCTGTTTGAGGAAGTGATGGAAAACTGGGTTCAATTTGCTCATATTGTTCTTCTTCATTTCTCATTGGTCTGTTCATTCTTGTAGTAAGATCAGACAAATACATTGAACAGAAATCCATACATTCTTGAGCTAAGTAACCGTTCACGATAGAACCTTCGGGATGATTCTTGTTTCGAACATAAGACTTTAATGTGAACATATTTCTTTCAGTTGGATACATCCAACGAAAAGAAACAGGTCCTCCGAGAAGTATTTCAGTTGGAATATGGACAGTCAGATGCAGCATGCATGTGAAAAATGATGGGGGAAATATTTTCTCCAACTCACACAAAATTAATGGGGCATCTGTCAACATTTTTTGCAAGAAAGACTTGGACAACTTCTTAGCACAAAGATCTCTAAACAAATGGCACAACCGAATAACACCCACCCTTACATTATTGGACAAAAGATGACGGATTGCTATTGGAAGCAACTCATGCAGTAGAACGTGATAATCATGAGTCTTCAAAGATTTTAGCTTCAACTCTCTTCTGTTGACCCGTTTAGATATGTTGCTTGAATAGCCATCAGGAACTCTAATAGTCTCTAATACTTCCAAAAATTGTTTTTTTTCAGTAGGTGTCATCACATAAGAAGCACATGGAAGTTGCCATTTATTTTCACTGATACGCACAGGATGCAATTCTGGTCTGATGCCCCAATCCACCAAGTCACGTCGAGATCGTAAATCATCTTTTGTCTTCCCCTTGACATTTAGAAGAACTGAAAGCAACATTTCACATATATTCTTTTCAATATGCATTACGTCTAAGCAATGACGTAGCAAATTGGTTGACCAATAAGGCAAATCAAAAAAGATACTCCTCTTCCTCCAATTGTAGCAGGTTTCTGTGGAAACATTCTTTCTCTTTCCAGATTTCATTTGACCCTTCCCGAACGAAAAACTGAAATCTTTCAATTCATTAAGCACATCAGTTCCAGACATACGCTGAGGTGGATCATCGGTCTCTATAGTATTATCAAATCTTCGACGATTCATTCTATATGGATGATCCTTTGGCAAAAATCGTCGATGTCCCATAAAACTGAAACTACAACGATGTTTCAGTCTTCTGGATCGTGTATTCTTCATACAAACTGGACATGACAGTTTCCCCTTCGTGCTCCATCCAGACATCATTGCATAAGCCGGAAAATCATTGATTTTCCACATAAGCGCAGCGCGCATCTAAAATATGTCTTTCGAACATGCATCGTATGTGCGCACACCCACATCCCAAAGAAGCTTCAACTCTTTTATTAAAGGTTGCATGTATACATCAATATCAATGCCAGGATCAGAAGGACCAGATATGAGTATACTCATGAAAGTGAAAGGTTTTTTCATACACAACCATGGGGGAAGATTATAAATGTGTATAAAAACTGTCCATGTGATGTGCGAAGTAAGCATCTGCCCAAACGGATTAAAACCGTCGCATGAAAGACCCAGCCTCACATTACGCACGTCAGCTGCAAAATCAGGATGTCGAGCATCAAATCTCTTCCATGCAAATCCATCTGCAGGATGAACCAACTCATCATCAGTCTTCTTTCTCTCGATATCATGCCATCTCATTTTTATTGATATGTCATCAGACATAAAAAGATTCTGGAGTCTGGGGATCAATGGAAAGTGCCACATTACTTTCTGTGGAACGCGGGATGGTGTTCCATCAGATTTTGACTTCCAGCGGGATGTGCCACATTTTATACAATCATTTCGTTCAGCGGTTTCCTCCCAGAATAAACTGCAATCTTTCGGGCAAGCATGAATTTTGTTTCTTGAAAATCCAAGTTCCTCAACTAACTTCCATGCCATATAGTGGTTTGAGGGAATATATGCATCATCTGGAAGTAAATCCTTCAAGAGGGTAAGAATTTAATCGATTGCTGTATTAGAAATCCCATACATAGTTTTCTCATGAAATAATCGGATTAAAAATTCCAGCTTTTTCATTTTATCGCATTGCCGATATACTGGAGTCGTGGCATCATCATTCAATTTTTTCACCCTATCAATATCATCATTTTCACTAGATGCATCAGCTGTCCTCATATCGAAGTCTTCTTGAGTCGAAATCCTTTCTTTTTCATGATGACGAATAAACGGAAACCGATCATCTAACAAATTCTCCATTCCAGTCTTTTCATTTCGATCATCACCAATTTGAGATTTCGTTTTCTCCCCATTGTGATACCACAGAAAGTAGTTTGCTTGAAACCCATTTTTGGTTATGTGGTAGCTGACTTCTTCACGGCTCAACCAAGGTCTACCAACACAATTGAAACATGGGCAGTGTATGCGACCACTATCTGAAGCATTGTGAAATGCAAAATCTATAAAGCTCTCCAAATTGTTTTGAAAATCATCTGAGATCCGATCGGTTTCATACATCCAACTTCTGTCCATTCTGTAAAAAGAATTTATATAAGTCATTTTGTCATAAACAATTCAATAGGCATTAACTATAATAGAATATACATTTAAGTAAATGATAAAGGAAGAAAATAATCAAGGTATCAACTACACATGTCAAAAAAACATACAAATGTGTTATTGAAAAAATGTAAAACCAACAAGAACTTAATGTGTTATATCACATAACAGCATGACTCATCCCATAACCATATTAGTAGGGTATCATGAACATGAATAACATCAACCTTGTGCCATCCTCCTACCCTACATGACCCCAACCACATGCCACATCTTATTATAGCCTTATCACATCACACCTCACCGAAAAACACTAGGGAAATCATAGTACATCTCACCTGAAGACACATGGACAATCACATCGCATCTTGCCTAAAAACACATGGTCAATCACTTTTGAAGGAAGAGTAGGGAAGACATGGTAGCTATCCAAACATATAACCACCATCCTAGATATTAGAAAAAATACCCATAACTCAAAACCTCTGATCGTTGGTAAGTTTATCCAACTCTGGTTGGGAATGTGTAGAAATAACATAAAAATACATGATATATAGATAGCACAAAATACTCAACCTATGGGTTCACATTAACTACATAATCACACACTTCACTACTACCATAAAACACATAAACCACACCACCACCACACAAGACGCATATCATTGGAATATAATTCTACATTCAATAAGTCTATCTATGGAATTATCATAAGAATCCATGTATCAATTGGAATATAATTCTACATTCAATAAGTCTATCTATGGAATTATCATAAGAATCCATGTATCAATTGGAATATAATTCTACATTCAATAAGTCTATCTATGGAATCCCTCCCTTGGATCCATGTATCACCCATGGCTTAATCAATATTCAAAGAAATGAGTCTATCCGTGGAATTCCACTGTGAATCCATTTATCACATAAAGCGTATAAGTTAATAGAAACAAGATTATATACCTGGCATCCTAATAGAATCCATGTATCACTATTTACTATTAATCATTTAATGAATTCCATTTCATTTAAACAATTCATTAAACATACCAAGGTCAAAAACTAAGGTATTTAATACAACTCACCTCAAAATGGCGACTCAATCAAATAATAACCTGAAAAGAATGAAGCTTCATTTAATCATGTTGTAATGACAAGATAATGAGATTCCCTTGCTTAATCAATCAATTCCATATCATGGTCTCAACATAACTCATAATGGCTAGCAATTCAATGAAAATTCAAGCACTCACATGGGAATTTTTAATAGAACACTCCTAACAAGACTATAAAGATATCACATGCATTAGTTATAATATATCTAACATGGTAACATAAAATATAAGATAAATTCAATCCAATTTCATAGATTCATAGCATAGTCTCTACTTTACTCACATTGGCAAGGCAATACAATTAAAACATGTGTTAAAAAATAATTGGCATTCATGTGTTAAAAGGGGAATGCAAACCATAAAATACCCTTAATTAATTTAATTTACAATTCAATTCAGAAATCGAACAATCAATTCGATTTATATAACCTTTCACAAATGACATCCCATGTTCAAGGGGTAAAATCCAAAAAGGAATTTTCAAGAAAACTCACCCTTAGGCTGGTCCGGCCGGCAGTAGCACCAAAATCACCTAAACTGATGGGAAAAATGAAAATAGGTTTAAATACTATCCAAACATTTGAATACATTTTCAGTTAAGAAGAATAATAACCTGAATAAGAGCTGGAAAATTGAAGGCCTGCGGTACCTCCAAAATCGCCTAAATCCGCTGATGCTCCCGTTTTAGGGTTGTGTATCGCGAATTGGGGAGAGAACAGGCGGCTGGGAATTTGGGGAGGACCTTTGCCAACGGTTCTTAAAAACCGTTGGCATATGGCTATCTATCCCAACGGTTCTACAGAACCGTTGGGATAAACCTACTAAAAACTCATCTATGCCAACGGTTCATGAGAACCGTTGGTAAAAAACCATCTATCCCAACGGTTCTCATGAACCGTTGGGAAAAAGCTCCCTGGAAACCTCTATGCCAACGGTTCTAATGAACCGTTGGTAAAAACCTCCTTCCCCAACGGTTTCAAAGAACCGTTGGTATCTAACCGTGGGGAAAGGCCAGCATTCCAGTAGTGGATCATGCTGTGTAATGGATTTCATGATACACACCAAGGGACTTGGTGTGTATTTCATCCATAGAATTAATGAGACACACGTCGTGTACACCAACTACAAGTTGTGTGACATTCATGTTTCTTAGATGTTAGTCTCGTGTATTGTTTAATAAATACATGACACACATTTGACCATGAATATTCCATGAAATTTACTATGAAAATGCATAGAAAACACAATATCTACACATCGTGTAATCAAGAAAAATGTGTGTTAGTCTGGAATGATCAACACATAGTTTATTAATTACACAGCTTGTGTAATTTATCATTCATCATGTTATGGTGAATCTAAATACATGACATGAACATTTTAGTTACATATATTAAAACTGTGTCTTTCAGTCATAATATTTGGTAGCTCTTAATGGTATCTTTGATCACTCTTCATCTATTCTTAATTTGTTTAAGGTTACATAAAATTGAACAGTCATGTTATAGAACCTTCTAGAATAAAAATAAATAAAACAAAAATAAAAAGTAATAATAATTTCATATAATTTATCAATGATAAATAAATAATTATAAAATGATATGTGACCACTCTAATACCACTTGAAGGCTTTGGGGTGTAGCGGAAGTGGTTGGGGTCATACCTAATAATGGAAATTCATCAACTTCTTTGGATTTATCCTCAGAACTAAATGAATAGAAACCCTAGAGTCCATGAGACAAGATCATTATATATAATTTAAAATTAATTTATTTTGATAAAATTTATCTCATCTTGGAATTATTTCTTCATTAAAAATTAGTTGGAAACTTTTCATCATATTGTCATTGTGTCAAAGGATTCAAGGGTAGAATATCTATAGCAGTGATCTTCACATTCTCCACAAATTTATGAACATATTTGAAGTGACACGAGCACAAAATAAATAAATATTTCATTATTTTATATAAATATTCAATATATTTTACAAATACATGTATGGGGACTCTAAAGGTTCAGTATATTTGGAGACTAGATGCACAATCTTCTTATTCCTGAAATATCTTCAGCATCTCCCACAAATATCTTCCAATACAGTACTCTTCTTAGACATACCCTACTTAAAACCTTTCTTCATAACCTATGGAAAGGGACATAAGAAATGGTGAGCTCTGATGCTCATAAAGAGTAAATGAGAGAGATATAAATGATCCCATGATTATAACATGAGGATAAGGGTAAGATAACATTAGCTAAACATTTTAAAACTACTCTATTCATATCATAAATCATTATATAGAGTCATGGTATATATCTTGGTTGTTCATAAGACACAAATCATAATGGAATAAAAGAACATAATCCATGAGAGCATAACATAGACATACAAATGTGGTAAAAACATAAGATTATAACATTTTAAATAAGTATAAATATAAACATGTTCCCTTATTAAGTTAAGGATATAAAATAAATGCCTCACATAAACTTGTGGACATGAAAACTAGGTTCATACATAAAATTAAGGACATAAAGACAATATCCCTGTATAATATTATTGACATGAAAACTAGATACATGCATAATCTTATGGATATGAAAACTAGGTCCATTCATAATCTTATAGACATGAAAACCAGGTCCATCCATAAAATTGTGAACATGAAATCAGGTTCACACATAACATATTTATCTCAATAGTTATTTGTCTTTACCCAATGTGTAATGACCCATAATTTTATCAATGGAAATTCCATTTTTATAATTATGTAATATAGTATAAATCACATAAAATTACATAGATAACTCAATAAAAGTATTATTATCATAAATAAAGAATCAAATAGGTGGAATTTATAGAAATTAAGGAACTTATACCAATGGAATAGTAACCTAACCATTGGAAAAGAAACATGAGCATTAAGAATTGTAACCTGGACAATAGAATACTAACCTAACCTATGAAAGTATAAATAAAATTTAGGAATCATATGAATGAAAATATGATATATTTATATCTTGGAATAAGTAAGTAAATGTTTTAGAAATGAAAAATTAAGTGAAGGTATTTTTATGAAATTTAAATATTTATTTACAATTTTATAATTAATATAATGATTCAAAAGAAAATATATTTTCCTAAAATAGATTCATAAACTAATATTTTGTTTTTTTATAAATATAATATAATTTTGTGAGATCTTAATTAATTTTTAAATGTTTTATAAAATCGGTTATAATATTAAAATTGATATTTTTCGAATAAATGGGGAATTAAATTAAAAATTAAATTTCTCATATTTAAAAAGTTATCTCCCTAAAATGGATACAATTTTTTAAATCTACACATCAAAAAATTCTTGGGGTGATTTTTTCTGATTTTTCTAAAATTGTTGATTTTTTTTGTGAATAGTGAAATACGATAATTTACAGTATTTAACACTTTAAGACAAATACATGACTTTTTGAGTCATGGTTGATGTAAGAACTCATTATTTCTAATTAAAATGAACTATTTACCATACTTAGTCACAATAATCAAAACTATTGATATTCTTGAGCCAAAATAATAAACAAATGAATAAAATAATCAAAAACACTCCCCTCCTCCCACTATAAATATCACCCCTCACCACCCCCTCTCTTCACTTATTATAAGCATTGGATATTTCTATTATTATACCAAATTCCTCTTCCAATCATTTTCCCCACTTTATAGTCTTTTCGGTCTCATCAAAATACTATTTACAAGTGCCTTAAGGAGGTTCTCAAGGAGACGTTATTCAAGAGGTAAAATCCTCCACCTTTCCATTTTAAATTCTTTCTTTGTTATACCTCATCCTTTCCTCCACTATCCAAAGTGACATATTAAATCTAGTATCATAGATATACTGTAATGTTATTGTTTCAATTGTATATCCATCATCATGTCTATTCTCCTCTATTTTTATCTTAAAAACAAAAAACATCATTTGTGATGTGCCAATTCACCACCTATGTGGACGATGATTTTTCATTTTCTATTAACGCCTTCAAGGATGGTCATAAAACCATTATAATGGTTAAAACATATAATAATATTTATATTACAAAAAAATTATGTTCTAGAACTAATTTATATATATATAATTAAATAATGAAACAAAATGAGTTCATGATGATTGAAAATTCACTAAAATGAACTAATGTTCATCATTAACATTTTATATAATAAATCTTTATCATATCTGAAAACAAAATTATTTATGTGACCATTTAGAATTAGAAATTTTAATCAATATCATATATTTCCACTTCTGTATTTTTTCTTTCATTTGAAAATAACTCCCATAATTAAACTCAAGGGAACCGATCATGAAATCCATGAAACGAACACTCTGAGAACTAAAATAATTAAACATTATAACTCAAAGAAATTGACATAAATGAACCTAATAAAATTATAATAAAAAAATATGTGTATAATATTTTATGAATTAAATTATTAATGAATCTAATTTCATTATACAGGACATTAAGTACAAGTGCATAACAGTTTCAAACATAAGGTAAGGGATTCTATCTGAACCTCCATTTTTTATTCAAGTTACACATTATCTATCTTTAACCCATTT
Source organism: Viscum album (assembly GCA_963277665.1). Taxonomy (NCBI): domain Eukaryota; kingdom Viridiplantae; phylum Streptophyta; class Magnoliopsida; order Santalales; family Viscaceae; genus Viscum; species Viscum album. Next base: position 616,951,209 of record OY728150.1, on the reverse strand, counting down.
AATTCTTAATTATTCTTATTTACTACTTGTAAATTATATATTTATGTTCCAAACATATATACCTAGATAAATTCTTCTTTCATTTATGGGTAAATACATGTTTTATAAGGTTCCCTTCTCAATTCCTCCCAAGAAGCAAGCTCGATTAAAGTCTACTTCCCAATGTCTTAACCATTTTCAAGTACCATTCATAATATTTATTAATAAACCATTATATTTCTAAAAGAAATCATTTTATAATGAAAAAAAATCTTTTTTTATTTCTGGTTTTATACAAAAAATTATTCCTTTGTCTTCTTTAAAGACTCTTTAATATTTTTCCTTAAACCGCACTAAAGTGGCTCATTTATAAAGTTTCTTAAAAATAATTTTTAAATGTTTTAACTTTATTTAGACTTAATTTGTTGTGATATATTCCTATTTTACATTATGAATTAAACCCATTCTTTCTTGTGCACCATTATGATACTCCCTTTGGTTATGCCCTATGACATGTTTATAATACCCAACTCCTTCCATGGGTAACCCTAATGCTTGTTTATTAATGTGTAACACATATTCATGAACATGTTATGATGGGTGAACCCAGATAGATCTCTAATTCATTGCATAATGTTTAGTCTCATGAGACGTCATATTGGGATAGGGAGTAAACCTGATTCCTTTATAGGACTTTATCCACTATGTGATATAGTCTTGGAAGTTATCCTTGACTCATGTTTATGTCAAGTTATGTGTTTATTAAAAATTCCTATATTTTCATGATTACATGATCCATTTTTCTATATTTTATGATTCAATATGTTTATTCATGTTCCATGACTTTTTATGTAATTATGTTCTATCGTGTAACTCATGTTCTATGCATTATTTTTATGTTTATTCTATTATTATTCTTTATAGATCATCCATTTTGTCTATTTATTTCCCAGGTGATGATATGTAGGTGTAACATCTCAATGGAAGTTAGGATCTACTTATGGATTATTAATATAAATATTTTTTATTCTATTTCTATGTTTTCAGATTTATGTACTTAATCCTCAAAAGACACTAAACTTTATGATCTTTGGTTTGTATTCGACGGTTAATTATTCTTAAAATAACTTAATTATATGTGTAAAATGGAAGGTCCATTATAGTTGGTATCATATCATGGTCTAGTTATTTATGTATATTTGGACTAGAAAATTTTATTAAGAATGTTGGGGATAATTCTATCACTATGGATAACTTAAATTAAAACCTAGGGAATCACAAGATTGGTTATACTTTCCATTTTCAAGTCTATCCTTCTAAGTTCAATGTTTCCTTTTTATATTATTATTATCTAAGTATTAACCCCCCCCCCCCCAAATTGTCCTTTTTTAGTTAATGGTTGTATATAGGAGAACTCATTCCAATAGTCAATGTGATAGGCAATGTGATGATTTCCCTACTGAAATTCCAAATCTGGTTGGAATGGGAGGTCAAAACTTCATGATAGTACTTTCTCAACTAGATAAAGTTATGAATAATAATTTTAATTGTGTATAATTCCCTCCTTCCCCTAATAAATAGAAAGTTTTGGTTGATTTTTTATGCTAAAAAGACCTTCCTTATTTAGTGGATATTTTGATCCCATCATCAGAGAATAATTTATTAACTCCATTGAGAAGAAGATAATTTCATACTGGAAGTCTATAATTTTTATAGGGAAGATGATCATTGTTGTAAACTAATCAAAAATAAAAAGTATAAGGAGAAAATTGATTCCAGGGAATGAGAATATTTCAAGAAAATATTTTTCAATATATATTTTCCCTGAACTCCCTGTTTTATAATGGAATTGGAGTTCCTCATACTAAAAAAAGGATGATGAGTCTATCAGGTAATATGAAGACAAATTCTCAATAATTGCATGATACACCCTCAGATTTGTCATGAACACATAAATCAAAGTGTGTCGCTTCTTTAGTGAACTAAATTTGAGTCTATGAAAATCCTTGGTGATTCAAGACTTTGATAGCTATGAGGACATTGTCTTTTGTGCCCTCAAGATTGAAATAAAGATTGGATACTCTCATTGGTCTCCTATTACCCAAAGAAAAAAGTGGAAAATGGATCTTAATATGGGATTATCAACTAATAAATCCCATGATGGAAAGAATACCCAACATCCCACATGTTAAAAGTGTGGGAAGAAGCATCCTGGGAACTGCCTAAGGGGAACCAGAATATGATTAAAATGTGGAAATTAGGGGAATATGGATAATAATTTCTAAGGGATATTAAGAATCTAACTAATTTGTAAGAATAAATGAAGGTTCATATCAACCCTCATCCTGTAGTGAAGTATTTAAACTATAAGAAACAAGGGAATTATGTGATCCAATTCCCTAAGATAAGGGTTATCGGAGGTAATCAACAACAGCCTCTAAGGCAGCAAGGAATGAAATATGTTATCACTAATACCGAGGTGGATCCCGATAATGATGAGTGATAGGTATGCCAGTTATTTTTGAAAGAATAAAAAACATACTATTTTATTTTAGTTCTATTCATTATTTCATATCCTTCAAGTTTAGTAGAACCATTAAAACACCACCTCAAAATATGAAGTTTGATTTATCTATCAGAATAGAAAATGGGGAAATTATTACATCAAAAGTAAATAACTCCTCCTTGGTTAATGTTTGTGGAATGAAAATCCGATAAAATATTTTCATACTCTATTTGGAGGAGTTTTATTCTATATTGGGAATGGATTAGCTATCTTTATATAAAGAAAACATCAACTATCAAGAAAGAGATATCACTCTTTACATCCCAATGAATCCTCAAATTATATGAAAATGTAATGAGGAGGATGAATCTCCTTCAGAGTCATCATCTCAATTTTGTATATTATTTACTTATGGGTAATCATATCTAGCTCAAATGATTAATATAAAGGAGAGAATCATGATTGAAGACATTCCCATTATGAGTGACTACATTGATGTCTTCCCTAAATAATTCTCTAGTCTTCCTCTTAACCAAGAGGTTGAGTTATCAATTGAAATTATTATAAGATATATACCTATATCAAAGACACTTTATAAAATGTCCATCAATGAGTTGGAGTAATAGAATAATTAGTTAAAATAGAATCTAGACAAGGGTTTTATACACCTGAGTGCTTCACCATGGGGTGTGCAAGTCCTCTTTGTCAAGAAGAATAATGGATTTATGTGCCTCTGCATTTATTATCATGAGATCAAAAAAATCATGATAATAATAAGAATCCCCTTCTATGGATAGATGACTTGTTTGATCAACTACATGGGGATAAGTATTTCTATAAGGTGAACCTTTGGTTTGGATATCACTAATTAAAGGTGAAGAAGGAAGATATTCCCAAGAATTCTTTTCTAAAAAGTTATAGAAACTATGAGTTCATAGTGATTCCCTTCAGACTCACTAATGCTCCAACAATTTTCATAGACTTACTAAATATTGTTTTTAGAGATTACCTCTAAAAATTTTTGGTAGTCTTTATTGATGATATTCTAATATACTTTGAGAGTAAGGAGGAAAATGAGGAGCATTTGAATATTTTGATAAAGACCTTGAAAAGGGATAAAATATAGGAAAAGTAAAATAAATATAAGTTCTGGATAGAGGAAGTATCATTCTTGGGTAATGTTATCACTATAAAATGAGTATTTAGTGGACCCTTCTAATATTAAGGCAATTGAAGAGTGTCCTAGGAAAATATCTCCAATGGAGATCCATAGTTTCCTTAGTCTAGTTGGGTATTAATAACAGTTTGTGAATAACTTATCATGATTTTTAAAACCACTAACCAAGATGATTTGGAAGGGAGTAAATTTTATTTGGACCACTTAATATGAAGACTGGTTCAAAGAGTTTAAAAAGAGACTTATCACTACACGAGTACTCACACTGCCAACAAGTGGGGAACTATTTTTGGTATACAAGGATGATTAAAAGGAGGTATTAGGTTGTGTAATGATTCAAAATTATAAAGTTATATCATATGCCTTAAAGTAGTTGAAAATTCATGAGAAAAACTATCTCATGCATGATCTAGAATTGGCAGTTGTGATCTTTGCATTAAAAATCAGGTGGAATTGTCTCTATGGTAGAAGTGTGAGATATATACTAATCATAAGAGCCGACAATATATATTCACATAGATAGAGATTAATATGCAGCAGCGAAGATAATTAGATCTCATCAAGGATTATGACTGCTCAATCCACTACCATCATGGTAAGGAAAATAAAGTGGTAGATGATATAAGCATAAAGGATCTTGTAACATTATCAATGATGATAATTTAGAAGGATACAATCTTCTTAAACTTTCAAAGGATAGGCATGAGAATAATTAAGGAAGAAACATCATCAAAACTTTGTCAAATGATTGCTCAACTATCCCTTGTGGAGAAAATAATGAATGCTCAAAGAAATTATGAGGAAATTTATAAAAAGGTGGAAACTATCAGAAATAGGAAATTATTAGAGTTAAAAATTGATGATGAATGAGTGATAACATTTAGGTCACGATTATGTGTACCACCCAGTCAAGAGATAATTAAAGATATTCTAAATGACGCAAATATCTCAACCTTGTCTATTCACCACAGGATCATATAGATGTATTGAGATCTTTGAGAGAACTATTGGTGGGACAATATGAAGAGAGATATCACAGAATATACATAAAAGTGCCTAGTATATAATAAAGTGAAGGCTAGAAGAAAAATGTCTAAGGGGATGATGCAACTATTACCCATACCAACATGGAAATGAAAAAACATCACCATGGACTTTTTCATTGGACTTCTGAAGACATACAGAGGAAACAATGCTATACGGGTTATTTTGGATCACCTTACAAATATTGTTCACTTTATTTCAACTCAGGAGGACTTCTCACTGGATCAACTTGCATAGATATGCATAAGAGAAGTGGTAAGTTTGCATGGAATTCCACTATCAATTATATCTGATCAAGATCCAAGATTAACTTCTAAGTTTTGAAAAATCCTCAAACATTCTCTAAATACTGAGCAGAACTTCATTACAGATTATCATCCTAAAAATGATAGGTAATCTGAGTGAACTATTTGTACATTGGAAGACAAGTCAAGAGAATATTATATGGACTTAAAGGGAGGATGGGACTAACATCTACCTGTGGTCGAGTTCTATTACAACAATAATTTCCACTTCAACATCCAAATGGCTTCATATGAATCCCTTTATAGGAAAAGATGCAGAACACTAGAATGTTGGGTAGAAGTCAATGAATGTAAGCTGCTAAGACTTTAAATGTTCAAAGAAATGGTAGAAAAGGTGAAAACCATTTAGCAGCACATCAAGGAAGCCCAAAGTCAATAGAAGATCTATTTGGAAAATATTTTATAGGACCTAGATTTTGAGTTTGGAGACATGGTATTCATCATCATATCTCCATGGAATAGGATCGTGAGATTTGGGAAGAAAGGAAAGTTGAGTCCCAGGTACATTGGCTCCTTCGAGATTATTGATCATGCCAGAGATGTGGCCTATTGACTAGAACTTACAACTACCACATCTCAAGTACATTATGTATTCCACATATCCCACTTGAGTAAGTACATACCATATCCCTCACATGTACTAAATTTGGAGGTGGTACAACTAGAGGATGACCTCTTGTGTGGAGATTAGTTGGTGAAGATCTTAGACCATAGAGATAAAGTTCTATGGAATAAGACTACTCAAATGTTAAAAGTACTATAGTAGAACCATAATTATAAAGAGGTGACATGGGAAATTAATGAAGCAATGAGGGAGAAGTACCCCCATGTTTTTTTAACTTAGAATGTAAAATTAAATTTGGAGGGTGAAATTTTATAAGGGGGAAAGAATGTAACAACCCATAATTTTATCAATGGAAATTACCTTCTTAAAATTTTTTCATATATTATAAATCACATAGAATCACATAGAGAACCCAATAAAAACATTATTCTCATAAATTAAGAATGAAATAATTGGTATTTATAGAAATTTAAGAACCTATACTTATGGAATAGTAACATGGTTGTTGGAATAGTAATATGACCATTAATAATAGTTAACCAGCCAATAGAATAGTAACCTCACCTATGAAATAATAAATGAAATTTATGGATATTATAAATGAAAATATTATATATTTATATCTTGGTAGAAGTAAGTAAATTTTTTAGAAATTATAAATTAAGTGCTGGTATTTTTGTGAAACGTAAATATTTATTTATAATTTTATAATTAATATAATGATTTAAAATAAAATTTATTTTTATAAAATAAATTCATAAATTAATATTTTTTTGTTTTATAAATATAATATAATTTTATGAGACCTTAATCAATTTTTTAAAGTGTCATAAAAGAAGTTATAATATTAAAATTTCTATTTTTCGAGTAAATGATGATTTAAATTAAAAAAATAAATTTATCATATTTTGAAAATTATTTTAAAAAATTTGAGACCATTTTTGAAATCTAAACTTTGAAAAATGATTGGGATGAAGTTTTTGGATTTTTCTAAAATAGTTAAATTTTGGTGAATAGTGAAATATGGTAATTTATGGTATTTAACATTTTAATCCAAATACATGAATTCTTTAGTGATGGATGATGTAAGCACCCATTGGTATAAAATCACATACACTATTTACTTTACTTAGTCATAAGAATCAATATTATTGATAGTATTGATCCAAAATAATATATAAAGGAATAAAATAATCAAAAACACACCCCCTCCTCCCACTATAAATATCACCCCATCACCTCACACCTTATAAGTTTTTGATATTACTAATATTCTAACCAATTAATCTTCCAAGAATATTCCTCACATTATGGTCTTCCTGGTCTCACCAAAATACCATTTTCAAGTTCCATAAGGAAGTTTTCAAGGATATGTTATTCAAGAGGTAAAATCCTCCACCTTTCCCTTTTAAATTTTTTATTTCTTCAACCTCATCCTTTCCTCCACTATAAAAAGTGACATGGTAACTCTAGTATCATAAATATACTGTCATTTTAATATTTTAATGGTATATCCATCATCAAATCTCTTCTTCTCTCTTTTTATCTTAAAAATGAAAGCATCATCTCTGATGTGTTGATCCACCACCTTTGTGGATGAAATTTTTTTGTTTTCTATTATCACCTTCAAGGATGGTAAAAAACCCATTATAATGGTTAAAATAGATTATAATATGTATATTATAACTTTTTTTATGTTTTGGAACAAATTTATATACATAATATTAAATAATGAAACAAAACTAGTTCCTGATGATCGAAAATTCACCAAAATAAACTAGAGTTCATCATTAATATTTTATCTAATGAATCATTATAATATATATAAAAAATGATATATGGGACCATTTAAAATTATTTAGGTTCATAAATATCATATAATTCTACATCTGGAGTTTAGCTTCCATTTGACAAGAACTCCCATAATTAAACTCAAGAGAGCCGATCATGAAATCCATGAAACGAATGCTACTTGAATGACAAACTTAAACACTATAACTCAAATAAATGAACGTAAATGTAACTAATAAAATTATAATATATAAAATATATGTATAATAGGTTCTGAATTATATTATTAAGAAACCTAATTTTATTATCCATAACATTAAGTAAAAGTGCAGAACAGTTTCATACATAAGGTAAGGGATTCTCTCTAAATGTACATTTTTCCTTTGGGTTACGCTTTCTCTCTCTTTTCCAAAAAATAATTATTAATTATTTTTATATAATCCTCCTAAATTATGTTTTTATGTTCCAAACATATTTACCTGGCTCAATTCTTCTGTTGAACTCTCTGTGAAATGGTTATTTTAATAATCACAAATCTTAGTTTTATTTATTTCAATTTAGTATTTTGTTCAAATTGTTATAAATGTGTTTATATATGTTTAAATCATGTCTACGTATGTTTATCTATGTTAATTTATGTTTTATAGTTGACCTGGAAGTATTCTGGATTGAACAGACACTTTGTGAAAATTCCATGTCTTGACTCACCGTTAGTTATTTTCCTGAGTCACTGATGATGAACGGTCGCACTGATGATGAACGGTTGCACTAATGATGAACGGTCGCACCGATGATGAACGGTCGCACCGATGATGAATGGTCGCACCAATGAAGAATGGTCGCACCGATGATAGGAACTGTCGCACCGATGACAACGGTCGCAACATCACCGGTCGCATCAAGGACCTACCGATACCGATGATCAATGAGCTACCGATGCTGATGCTACTGATACCGATGATCAATGAGCTACCGATGCTGATGCTACCCATACCGATGATCAATGAGCTACCTATGCTGATGTTGCTGATACCAATGATCAATGAGCTACTGATTCTGATGCTACCAATACCGATGATCAATGAGCTACTAATGCTGATGCTACCGATACCGATGATCAATGAGCTACTAATGCTGATGCTACCGATACCGATGATCAATGAGATACCTATGCAGATTCAAAATGACTCACCGATCTCATGACTCACCGATATTCATGAAAACTGTTTGAATTTCTATAAACTCTTATTTAATTATGAAGGTCATATTTGATGTTTTTAATGCAATTAATGATATTTAATGTTAGTTGTTGGCATGTCAGGAGACTGTACCTCGTACCTATGAAAAGGTAATCATTCCCATTGCCGGAGCATGTAGAATAAAAGGAAGATTGAGCTGCAGTAAAATGGTGTGCGTGAAAAGTCATAGAGACAGAATTCTTCCATGCATATACATACATGAAAAGAAGAACACACGAGGAAATCGAAGATGACATTGCAAGATCTTCAAAGAACTATCATTCATACAATACAGCACTACTGAAGAACACATGAAAAACACTGGAAATCAGAGAACATACTCACTTGTGAAGGACATCAAACAGAATCACGATACTCTATTTTTCAACAGAAAAATCCGAGAAGGACTCAAAAGCATTTCTGCTAAATCCAATGAGTCCAGAGTTGCACTACTAATCACTAGAGCTTTCTAAACTCTCATATATTTCTCTCAAAGTGATTCATTATTTAATATTTTGATCAGTGTGTGTTCTTTGTATTATTTACACACACATTGTCTCCTGTGCTAAATTGGATGATACTAAATCCTCATTTCAAACTCCTTACATCATATTGTATCCCACTGAGGATAGTGGTAGAGGTCAAGTGTGACCTGGACAGCCTGTGTGTTGTTGTCTTTTTTTTCCCACAAAGAACTGTGGTAGAGGTCTTTGGACCTGGACAGTATTGTGCTGTTGTTAATCCGGATCTAGGGTGTGAATCAAATTTATATAAATTGTTTAAGAGGACTAAGTCTCTGCTTCAGACTGAACCTCTTGGTTATATCTGTTGTGATTTTTAGTATAAGTCTAAAGTATACTACATATATTCCACTGCTATTACTTTGAAATACAAAACTATTTTCAAGTTACTTTGATAGTTAAATTAGCAAGTGTTTATACTTGCTGTGAACCAGTAGGTTAGCTTCAAAATCTAATTTAATCCTGTGATTATATTTACTGAGATCTAATGAATCTTTAATAATCCAATTGAACATTTTCAATCTGTATAAATTCACTACATTTTAACTTTGTTTTTAAATTGGGGGATTTTAAGAGAAATATTTTAAACATAAATTTTAATTGGAACTCAATTCACCCCCCTCTTGAGTATCCACTCCGACCAACATTTGGTATCAGAGGTTTTTTTTTGTTTATCAAAGTTTTAAAATACTCTATTTTGCAACTATGATTTTAGTTATATTTTAAAGATCTTAAATTTCTGTTAGTCGTAAATTTTATCTCTTTAAAGTTATTTTCTAAACTCTAGTACTCTAGTTATGGATAATAGACTAGAAGGTGCTGCTAACAACAGGACACCTTTCTTTAATGGCACAAATTATGCCCAGTGGAAACTAAAAATGAAAATTCATTTAGAAAGTATGGGATTTGATATCTGGACGGCTATAGAAACTGAATATAAGATTCCATCCACTATTAGAACTACTTGGGATGAAGCTACTAAGACAGCTTACAATAATAATTGTAAAGCTATTAATTCCCTGTATTGTGCTTTAGGATATGAAGAGTTAAATAGAATATCTACTTGTAAAAATGCCTATGAAATATGGGATACTTTGAGTGTTTATCATGAAGGAACAAATAATGTTAAAGAAATGAGATCGAATACATATACTATTAAATATGATAATTTTAAAATTAAGACAAATGAACCTATCTCTGACATGTATCTCAGGTTCAATGAGATTTTTAATACAATGATATCTCTTGGAAGAGATGTCACTACTAAGGAACAAATCATGAGAATATTGAGATGTCTACCAGATCGATGGAGAGGCACTTCTGTTTCAATTAGAGAATCATATGACATAAGAAAGCTACCAGTCAAGGAGCTCATTGGTAAGCTTATGATGTATGGGGAAGAACTCAAGGTGAACAAGGAGGATGATGATGAACCTAAAAGGAATTCTGTAGCTTTTAAATCTATTTCTTCAAAGAGCAAGGACAAAGACAAATTTCAAATACAAACTGAAAGTTCAACAAGTGAAGATTCAGACTCTGACAGTGATGCTGAGATGGCTCAAATATCCAGGAGATTCAAGAAGTTCTATAGGAAGAGTAAATCCTTCATAAAATATAATTACAAAGGAAAGTATGACAACAAGGGCCATTGGAAGAAGGATTGAAAAAATCCTGACAAGAATGATGAAGTTTTCTGCTATGAATGAAAAAGGAAAGGTCACATTAAAGCAGACTGTCCAAAATTGAAGTTCAAAAAGAAATATGACTACAAGGAAAATAAGTATAAGTAAGCTATGAAAGCTACTTGGAGTGCTTCAGAAGACAGCACAAGTGAATCTGATGTTTCTGATTCTGAAAATAATCGTGCCAACATGTGCTTCATGACCAATACCTCTGAGGTACCTGTTTCCCCTATGCTGAATGATTATTATTCTGGAACTGATTCTGAATCTAAAAACATGTCTAGTGAGGAACTATTTTATTATTGTAACATGCTAGAAGAAACTTGTAATGAACTTAAGGAAAAGTAAAAATCCTTAAAGAAACAGCATGCTCTCACTGCTACTGTTAAATCTACCCTTGATGTAGAAAAGGAAAATAATGCTCAACTGATAAAGAAAAATACTGAACTGAAGTTTTCAAATGAGAAATTAAGGAAAGACCTAGAAAAATTTACAAATGGAAAGGATAATCTAACTCAAATGCTAGGAAAACAAGTGTCAACAAAATATACCACTGGAATAGGCTATCAGCCTGGACAGAGAGAGCTTATTAAGACTAGATTTATTCCTAAATCTGGAAAAAATGCTGCTAGTTCTAGTTATGGAAATTTATATGCTTCAACTAGTTACTCACATAGTTATAGATCAAATAGAGTTTATCTTTCAAAATCTATTGAATCTCTTAATTATATGAGACCAATAAGACAAATTTGGATACCTAAAGATTTTATTGATAACCTATCTGGACCCAAGAAGATCTGGGTACCAAAATCATTTTTCATCTAAATCTGTTTTGTAGGAAACATGTTTGAAGAGTTATCACAAGAAGATATGGTACTTGGATAGTGGATTTTCAAGAAATATGTTTGGAGATTACTCAAGCTTCAAGAATATAACCAAAGTTTATGGAGGCCATGTCACCTTTGGTGATAATTCTAAAGGAAAAATCATCGGTCTAGGACAGATTGGTAACACTGATTCAGTTTTTATTTCTAATGTTTTATTTGTTGATGGACTTAAGTATAATCTGTTAAGTATTTATCAATTCTGTGATGATGGCTTTAATGTGAAATTTAAAAATGATTCATGTAATGTTTTTAACTCTAAATTTTTTTTAGTATTTTCTGCTTTGAGAAATGAAAATGTTTATGTTATTGATTTAAATTCTTTAGCCAAACAAAATGTTACTTGCCTAAATTCTTTTCATAAATAATCATGGCTATGGAATAGAAGATTAGGACACTGCAATATACATTCACTTAGAAATCTAACTAGGAAGAACTTGGTTAGAGACCTACCCAAACTTGAATTCCCAAATGACAAAGTTTGTAATCCATGTCAAAAGGGAAAGCAACATAAATTTTCTTTTAAATCAAAGAAAGAAGTCTCAACTTCTCTACCTCTCAAGTTGGTGCACATGGACTTGTTTGGACCTTCTAGAGTTTCTAGTTTAAATGGGAAGCACTATGTCTATGTCCTAGTAGATGACTTTTCTAGATATACTTGGGTATACTTCTTGGATCAAAAAAGTGAAGTTTTTTCCTACTTTATTAAATACTCCAAGTTTGTAGAAAACCTTAGTGGACTTTAGATTAACACCCTGAGAAGTGATCATGGCCGTGAGTTTGAAAATCATGAGTTTGAATCTTATTGCTCACATAATGGTTATAGTCACAACTTTTCTTCTCCTAGGACACCTCAGCAGAATGGTGTAGTAGAAAGAAGGAATAGAACCCTTCAGGAAATAGCAAGAACTATGATTAATGAATATTACCTACCTATTTATTTTTGGGCTGAAGCTATCAATACAGCATGTTATGTTATCAATAGAGTCTTGATTAGACCAGTTCACAAGAAGACCCCTTATGAATTGTGGAATAATAGAAAGCCTAAAGTTAGTTACTTCAGAGTCTTTGGTTGAAAAGTATTTATTCTCAATACTAAGGATAATATAGACAAATTTTCATCCAAAAGTGATGAAGGAATCTTTTTAGGATATTCTATCTCTAGCAAAGCCTACATAGTTTTTAATAAGATAACCAAGTGTGTGGAAGAATCTGTTCACATCAAGTTTGATGAAACTGATCCGCATGAACCTAAACCATCTCTTGAGAATCTTGAAGAAGATTTATCTATTCTGAACCTTAATGATAAAATCAATAAACATGTTGTAAAGACAACAAGTTCTGGAAATGTTCCAGAATCAACTTCTGTAGAACCTGAACCTAGAGAAGATCCTGAAATCTCTAGTCCTACCTTTACTAGATCAACTAGGATTCTATAGAATCATTCTTTAGATGCATTTGTTGGTAATCTTGATAGAGGGACACATACTAGAGCTTCTCTAAGAAACCAGGTTGAACATCAAGCTTTTCTTTCACAGTTAGAACCTAAAAATATCAATGATGCTCTCAATGATGAATTTTGGGTAATGGATATGCAAGAAGAACTAAATCAATTTGAAATAAACAAAGTCTGGGAATTAGTTAACAGACCTAAGGACACTTTAAACATAGGCACTAAATGGGTTTTTAGAAATAAAGTTGATGAGTCTGGAAACATAGTTAGAAACAAAGCTAGATTTTTTGCAAAAGGATATAGTCAAGAGGAAGGTATAGACAATGAGGAAACCTTTTCACCTGTAGCTGTATTAGAAGCTATTAGGATTATACTTTCCTGTGTTGCTCATCTGAATTTCAAGTTATATCAAATGGATGTTAAAAGCACTTTTCTAAATGGTTTTATTATGGAAGATGTTTTTGTTGAACAACCACCTGGATTTACTAACCCTCATTTTCCAAATCAAGTTTTTAAACTTTCTAAAGATTTATATGTTTTAAAACAAGATCCAAGAGCTTGGTATGATAAACTTAGTAATTTTCTTATTTCAAAAGGTTTTACTAAAGGGATTGCTGATCCAACACTTTTTATTAAAAGAATCTTTAAAGATGTTTTGATAGTACAAATCTATGTTGATGATATTATTTTTGGATCTTCTAAAAATGATTTATGTATTAATTTTTTAAAAAGTATGAAAAATGAATTTGAAATGAGTTTAATGGGAGAACTCAAATATTTTCTTGGATTTCAAGTTTTTCAAAATGAAAATGGTATTATTTTGAATCAAAGTAAATATACAAAATATCTTTTAAAACGTTTTGACTTGGATAGTATTAAGGAAAGTGATACACCTATGAGTACTATTTGTAAATTGGATGTAGATAAAACTGGGAAACCAGTGGATCAAACCAATTACAGAGGAATGATTGGGAGTCTACATTACCTTACTGCAAGTCGAAAAAATATTATGTTTAGTGTGTGTATGTGTGCAAGATTTCAAGCTAATCATAAAGAATCTCATTTTATTGTTGTTAAAAGAATTTTCAAATATCTTAAACATACTGCAAATTTAGGTTTATTTTATCCAAAAAGACAATATTTTGATTTAATCAGTTATTCAGATGCTGACTTTGCTGGTTGCAAGTTAGATAGGAAGAGCACATCTGGAACATGTCATATTTTGGGAAATTCCCTGGTATCTTGGTGTAGTATGAAATAGAACTCTGTTGCATTATCTTCTGCTGAAGCAGAATACATTGTTGCTGGTAGTTTTTGTGCACAAATTTCGTGGATGAGACACACTCTTTTGGACTATGGATATGATTTTAAGCATGTTTCAATCAAATGTGATAACACTAGTGAAATTGACATATCAAAGAACCATGTGTCTCACTCTAGAACAAAACACATTGATGTAAGGCACCACTTTTTGAGAGATCACTACCAAAAAGGTGATATTACTCTTGAGTTTATAGGTACTAAACATCAATTAGCTGACATTTTCACCAATCCCTTAAGTTCTAAAAGGATAGACTTGATTAAACAATATTTAGGTATGATAGATCTGTGAAACCGATCAATGAAACCGATCTATGAAACTGATCTGTGAAACGGATCTGTGAAACCGATCTGTGAAACCGATCTCTAAAATCGATCTGTGAAACTGATCTGTGAAACCGATCTGTGCTAACGATTTAGTGGTAGTGTGTTTGAAACCTTTAGTGTTTGTTTAAAATGATGTTGTTTTACTTAATTGATATTTTATTATTTTTCAACCCTAAATGATACAAATAATGACCCGCGGCTATTTCTTTTTCTAAGAGACTTTTGACCTTCCATCTCTTTCCGAACTCTCTCTTCTCTTTCTTGTAACCTGAACCTTTCAAACCTATCCAAACCTCTCAATCCTCTCGAACCACCAATGGAAAATCAAAAGCGACAAGGCAAGGAATATGAAGGTTCCTCACCTATAAAGCGCGCTCGAGGAGAGTCGAGCAGCATGACGCAGAGGTCAGTAAACCCGGATTTGGAAACTCGGGAAGTTATAGCTGAGAAAGAAGCGTGTTCCGAATGGGTGTTATCAAGTAAGTCTACTTTGTTGACAGTATTAGAGATACAAGGATGGAAAGACTGGTTCTTTAATAACAATCGAGTCTACTACCTGAAGCTGGTTCATGAGTTTTACTTAAACTTGAGTATTGTTTTGGATGGAGTAGAGGCTGCGAGATTGTCTTCGATAGTTAAAGGGAAAAAGATACTTTTTCATCGAAACTGTGGGTTGAATGTTTGGGAGTACCTCATAATGGAATATA
Source organism: Viscum album (assembly GCA_963277665.1). Classification (NCBI taxonomy): domain Eukaryota; kingdom Viridiplantae; phylum Streptophyta; class Magnoliopsida; order Santalales; family Viscaceae; genus Viscum; species Viscum album. Next base: position 616,935,710 of record OY728150.1, on the reverse strand, counting down.
TGTGGATTACGTTGGTAATATCCCTCCTACTACTGATTAATTTTCTTATGATCTAGCTCTGGAGATGTTGACAGGAATGTCTGAATCGAGGAGGATATCTGTTGTTGAGTTGGATGGTGAGAGTAGAATCTTGTTTAAGTTTATTCAACATCAAATATGTCCTAGAAAAGGTTACTTTGCTTCAGTAAAGTATCAGGATTTTTTTATGTTATCTCTTTTGTTGGATGGTGAAAAGATCAACCTGTGTAGATATTTTGTTGAGCATGTTGCTGAGATAATAAAACCATCAAATAAAGCTACAACTTTGTTTTATTCTAAGCAAATCTCTTCCATGCTGTAGTTCTTGGACTATGTTGATGATGGAGATGAGTGTATCTCATCCAGTAGCTTCTGTATTAAAAAGGATATTTTTAAGAGGATGAAAATCAACTGGAACCCATGGAAGAAGGCTTGGGTTGCTGATGAGGGGAAGTTGTATGACTCCTTCAATCCTACTGATCATCCTATGATACCAAAGGGGATGAGAGATCCTAGTTTAAAATCTAGGGAAGAAGTGGTTTATTCTGATGAAGAAGAGGACGTAGATGTTCCTCAGGGAACTGGTGAGTCCAGTAAGTAGGAAATAGAAGAAAAAGAAGCTGAATATGAAACTAATGATGAAAAGGAGCCTGAATCACCTCCTGATGACAGGAGTGATCCGGATACAATGAGCCCAAAGAAAAGGATGGAATTTGGTTTGTCAAGCCCTCCTCTCAAGTTACCAGAGTTAGAACCTCTTTTAGATGATGCAGAAGAAGGTGAGATTGATGAATCAACCTATGAGTAGTATGAATCCAGTAGTTCAAATAGTTCAAGTGAGAGATCAGTTAATAATGATGATGATGAAGGAAATGATGGTGATGTGGGTGATGCTGATGGTGATAGTGATATTAGTATAAGTGATAGTGATAGTGGTGATGCTGATGATGCTGATGCTCGACCTATAGAAGGTTAGTGTGTGATCCAATATGATCCTCAACCCCAACCAAATGTGCAAGAAAATGTCCCAGAGGATGAGAGAACAGAACAGTTAGAGATTGATGAGGATGAGGAAGTCCATCCTGAAATTCCTGGAAGAGCTCAGTTTTTGAAACCTATGTATCCTTCATGCAGAACCGCATGGGAAGAACATCCAGGTCTTTCTGTTCTGGGATTAGACTATCTAGAAGAAGAAGAAGAAGAAGAAGGAATGGATCCTACAGGTGTAAGTGACCTAGTTAAGGATTGATTAGTTGCTGAATATATGCAAGTGACAAAAGACAAACCAGGTCCTTCTATTTCTCAATCCAGACCTGATCCTTCTGTTTCTCAAGCTAGATCTGGTTCTACAGTTGCTCAATCTGATTTTGACAGATTTAAGGTTGAATTGATTCATTCAGTTAGAGAGACTATAAAAGATGAGTTATCTCATGTTCCTGCTCCCGCACCTATGACTTTATCAGAAGCTGCTATGGATGATTTGGTTCAAAGAGTGGCAAGCCTTATCAAACCAGACCTATGAAATTATAGTGAGTCGATTGGCAGGCACATTACCTCTTTGAATCAAACACTCACGGATTTAGGCAGTAATTTGGTTTCTCTATCAGGAGAGTTCAGAACAACCATCTCTAGTATGATAGAAGTGTTCAGAAATCTAATAGAACATATGAAGAAGGCATATTTGAGGAAGTTGAAAGCTGAGATCACTCAAGTTGTTTCTCAGTCTAGTTTCGAAAAGGTGACCAAGATCACTAGTCTTGAGATTAATGCTTTAAAGGATGTTATTAAAGAAGATCTGGAAGCTCTTGGAAAGATTTTGGATTTGGATTCTTTGAAAAAGATGAAAGAGCATAGTGATCATATTCATAAAATGGTGCAGTTGTATTCAGCCGATGCTACCAAGGATCAAAACGAGATTAAGGAGAAAGTGGATCATTATTTCTCTAATATTGACACCAATCATGAGTTGAATCATTATTTTAAAGTGTTGGATGAAAATTTGAGGCTCCCTCCAGTTACTCAAGCTTTTAAGGCTCAAGTTCAGCAGTTGAAGGATTTTACTCCTACTTTGAAAAATTTCATGCAGAATAAGGATGATTTTGAAAAGTCTATGAAGTACGGTGGAGAAGTAATTCAGGACTTCATCAATTTTCTCAAACCCTACCTTCATGTGCAAGCTAAGGCCATTGTTTTTCCTACTTCTGAGCCTCTTAATTCATCATATGTTGCTCCTGGTCAGATGTATGTCTCTCAAGCTCTCTCCAGTATTCAGCCAGTCTTTCAACAGACTCCTTCAGAAAGATCTTGTACTCCTCAGCAGGTGACCTTAGAACCCACAATTCGTCCAGCTAGAGTCATCCTACCTCCTTTCTCCATTCTTCCAGTTCAACCTTCCACCCATCCACCTTCTGGACCATCCCTTACTCCAACTGACAAAGGAAAAGCTCCATTGCACCCCGAGAAATAGTTGTATCTGTCAATTTTTGATAGGGTATCTATTTCCTGTACTTTTCACTTTTGTATGTGGTTTTTCTACTCATTTTCAAACCTTATTATTTTTCAATTGGAATCTTCTTGCTTATCTTCCTTCTCTTTGTTTTGATAATCCCAAAGGGGGAGAAATTGAGACATGAGAAATAAGAAATTGAGAAATTGAGACATGAGAAATAAGAAATGGAGAAATCGATACATGAGAAATTGAGACATGAGAAATAAGAAATTGAGAAATTGAGACATGAGCAATAAGAAATTGATAAATTGAGACATGAGAAATGAGAAATGTTGACTATATATCTAAGTGGAAGCAATGCTGAAAGGGGATAATGAATCGACTTATCTGATTTATATTATATGGGGAGAATGCCTCATTTATATAAGTTTTGTTTTCTATTCTAATCGTGTATTATCTTTTGGCATATTTTATTTTTATATAGGAGGAGCATACTGAATGACATACTATATTCTTTCTTCATTTATGCCATTGATTTGTGATTATCAAAAAGGGGGAGATTGTTGAACTCTCTATGAAATGGTTATTTTAATAATCACAAATCTTAGTTTTATTTATTTCAATTTAGTATTTTGTTCAAATTGTTCTAAATGTGTTTATATATGTTTAAATCATGTCTACATATGTTTATCTATGTTAATTTATGTTATACGGTTGACCTGGAAGTATTCTGGATTGAATAGACACTTTTTGAAAATTCCATGTCTTGACTCACCGTCAGTTATTTCCCCGAGTCATCGATGATGAACGGTTGCACCGATGATGATGGTCACACCAATGATAGGAACTGTCACACCGATGACAACGGTCGCAACATCACCGGTCGCATCAAAGACCTACTGATACCGATGATCAATGAGCTACCGATGTTGATTCTACCGATACCGATGATCAATGAGCTATCGGTGCTGATGCTACCGATACCGATGATCAATGAGCTACCGATGCTGATGCTACCGATACCGATGATCAATGAGCTACCGATGTTGATGCTACCGATACCGATGATCAATGAGCTATCGATACTGATGATACTGATACCGATTATCAATGATCTACTGATACTGATGCTACTGATACCGATGATCAATGAGATATCGATGTAGATTCAAAATGACTCACTGATCTCATGACTCACCGATAGTCATGAAAATTGTTTCAATTTCTATAAAATCTTATTTAATTCCAACGGTCATATTTGATGTTTTTAATTCAATTAATGATATTTAATGTCAACTGTTGGCATGTCAGGAGACTGTACCTCGTACCTATGAAAAGGTAATCATTCCCATTGTCGGAGCATGTGGAATAAAAGGAAGATCGAGCTGCAGTAAAATGGTGTGCGTGAAAAGGCATAGAGACAGAATTCTTCCATGCATATACATACATGAAAAGAAGAACACACGAGGAACTCGAAGATGACATTGCAATATCTTCAAAGAACTCTCATGAATGCAATCCAGCACTACTGAAGAACACACGAAGAACACTGGAAATCAGATAATATACTCACTTGTAAAGGACATCAAGCTGAATCACGATACTCTGTTTTTCAACAGAAAAATCAGAGAAGGACTCAAAACCATTTATGCTAAATCCAATGAGTCTAGAGCTGCACTGCTAATCACTAGATCTTTCTAAACTCTCATATATTTCTCTCTAAGTGATTCATTATTTACTATTTTGAGCAGTGTGTGTTCTTTGTATTACTTACACACACACTGTCTCAAGTGTTGAACTGGAGGATACTAAATCCTCATTTCAAACTCCTTACATCATACTGTATCCCACTGAGGACAGTGGTAGAGGTCAAGTGTGACCTGGACAACCTGTGTGTTGTTGTCTTTTTTTCCCACAAAGAACTGTGGTAGAGGTCTTAGGACCTGGACAGTATTGTACTGTTGTTAACCCGGATCTAGGGTGTGGATCAAATTTATATAAATTGTTTGAGAGGACTAAGTCTCTACTTGAGACTGAACCTCTTGGTTATATCTACTATGCTTTTTAGTATAAGTCTAAAGTATACTACATATATTCTGCTGCTATTACTTTGAAATACAAAACTATTTTCAAGTTACTTTGATAGTTAAATTAGAAAGTGTTTATACTTGTTGTGAACCAGTAGGTTAGCTTCAAAAGCTAATTTAATCCTGTGATTAAATTGATTGAGATCTAATAAATCTTTAAGAATCCAATTGAACATTTTCAATCTATATAAATTCACTATAGTTTAAATTTGTTTTTAAATTGGTGGATTTTAAGAGAAATATTTTTAATAGAAATTTTAATTGGAACTCAATTCACCCCCCTCTTGAGTATCCACTCTGACCAACATCTTTTTTAATTGTTGGGGAAATACATGTTTTAAAAGGTTCCCTTCTCAATTCCTCCAGATAAACAAGCCCAATTAATGGGAACTTCCCAATTTATTACCCATTTTTAAGTAAAATCCATAATATGTTTTATGACACCATTATTTTTCTAAAATCACTCGTTTTATCATGAAAACCCATCTTTTTTAAATTCTTGTTTTACACAAACAATTATTCCTTTGTCTATTTTAAAGTCTCTTTAATATTTTCCCTTAAACAGTCCTAAAGTGACTTATTTATAAAGTTTCTTACACACTTTTTACATTTTTTCACTTTAGTTGGACATAATTTATCATGATATATCCCTATTTTCCCTTATAAATGTACAAGTATGAATTAAACTCATTCTTTATTGTACACCATTATGATAATCCCTTTGGTTATTCCCTATGGCATGTTTATGATACCCAATTCCTTCCATGGGTAACCCTTATGCTTGTTTCTTCATGTGGAACACATATCACTACAAAAAAATAGAATATTAGTGGTTTTTTTAGAGGGGATTATGTACAACCCCCTCTAAAATTTTTATCATTATTTTTTTAGTATTTAGTTTAATTTTAGAGGCGGTTATGTAAAAACCACCTCTAATTTAATAATTAGTGGCGCTATATATTTGATTATATTTTAGAGGAGCTATATATATATATAATATTTATTTGGATATATATATATATATGTATGTATGTATGTATTTATGTATATATATGTATGTATACGTGTTTATATATATATAATTGATTTTTTTAAGGAAACTGTTGGGGTTCTGCTAATCCCATATATTAGAGGGGTTTTTGAACCCCATCTAATTGATGACATTAGAGGGTGGGTTTAACCCCTCTAATTAATGACATTTGAGGGTGTTTTGAACCACCTCTAATTCAAGAAAATTGGTGGGGCTCATGAACCGCCGCTAATCCCTTTGATTAGAGGGGGTTTTAAACCCCCTCTAATTTTTTATTTTTTAAATTAAATCTCATATAAATTCAAATTTTATAATATGTGTGTGTGTACGCGCATGTGTGTGTATATATATATTACATAAACACATTATATAAATTTATTTAAATACATTATAATATATATATATATAAGGACATTATATAAATACTTTAAATAAATACTTATATATATAAACAGAAATCTATACATATATAATTATTGGTATACATAATATAAATGTAATTATAAATATATTTAATCAAATTTATAAGATTTACATAAGGTTTTATAAATACTATACATTTATATTATTATTTATATATATATATATATATATTATATTAAATACATTTTTATTGTATATTTTTGTATAAATACATTTATATTATATTATGTATACAAATATATATAATATAGACAAAATTAAATATAAATACACACACATATATATATATATATTATAATTATATTATAAATATTTAATTATATATAATTTTATATATATTATATAATTATTTTATATATATTGTAGTATGTCATATTAATTATAAATTAATTTAGTAAATAAATATATATCATTTGATTATATTATATATTTCCAATTATATGAATGTATTTAGTTTTGGGTGTGTGTATATATATGTGATATAATATAAATGTATATATTCACATACATAAATATATAATATAAATTTATATATTCACAGACATAAATATATAATATAAATGTATTTGATGTAATATATATATAATATAAATCATAAAATATATAAATTTATAGTATTTATAAAACCAACATACAATTTTTATAGTTTAAAAAATAGGTGTAATAATAATAATAATAATAATTAATATTATTGTTACACACACATACACAAGTACATATATAAAAATATATAAAAATGATAATATAAATATATACTACAATTATATTATATCTATAAATATTATATAAATATATAAATACACACACACAAATATAAATGTATATACATATATATGTATATAAATATATATTTATAAATGTAAATATAATTATTTATATAAATATATATATTATACACACACACAAATAATATATATTTATATATATTATACAAAAATATATTATATATTATATAATATTTATGTATCTAATATAATAAATATGTATATATATTATAGAAAAATATATACGTCATACATAATACACAAATACATTATATATATATGTTATACACAAATATATATATATATATATATATATATATATATATATATATATTTATATTATACATAAATATATCATATATAAATATTTATATTTATTTAAATACTTATTCAAATAATATATATTTCAATCACTTTCTAAATACATGATGTGTACTTTTTAGTTACATATCCTGTAACAGTGTCTTCCAGTCATAATCTTCAGTAGCTCTTAATGGTATCTTTGATCACTCTTCATCTATTCTTAATTTGTTTAAGGTTACATAAAATTGAACAGTTGTGTTATAGAACCTTCTAGAATAATAATAAATAAACCATAAATAAAAACTAATAATAAATGCATATAATTGGTCAATGATCAATAAATAATTATAAAATGATATGTGACCACTCTAATAGCACTTGAAGGTTTTGGGGTGCTGCGGAAGTGGTTGGGGTCATACCTAACAATAGAAATTCATCAACTTCTTTGGATTTATCCTCAGAACTAAATGAATAGAAACCCCAGATTCCGTGAGACGTGATAATTATATATAATTTAAAATTATTTTTTTGATGAAATTTATCTCATCTTGGAATTCTTTATTCATTGAAAAATTAGTTGGAAACTTTTCATCATATTGTTGTTGTGTCAAAGGATTCAAGGGTAGAATCCCTCTACTGGTGATCTTCACATTATCCACAAATTTATGAACATATTTGAAGTAACATGAGCACAAAATACATTAATATTGCATTATTTTATATAAATATCCAATATATTTTACAAATACATGTCTGAGGGTCGTAAAGGTTCAATATCTTTGGAGACTAGATGCAAAATCTTCTTATTCCTGAAATATCTTCACCATCTCCCAAAAATATCTTCCAATACAGTACTCTTCTTATACATACCCTACTTAAAACATTTCTTCATAACCTATGGAAAGGAACATAAGAAATGGTGAGTTCAGATGCTCAGTAAGGGTAAATGATGGATATATAAATGATCACTTGAGCATAACATGAGGATAAGGGTAGCAGAACATTAGCTAAACATCTGAAAACTACTCTCTTCATATCATAGATCATTATATAGAGTCATGGTATAGATCTTTGTTGTTCATAGGACATGAATCATAATAGAATAAAAGAACCTAAGCCATGAGAGAATAACATTGACATACAAATGTGGTAAAAACATAAGATTGTAATAATGTGAACGTGTATAAATAGAAACATGTTCACCTGTTAAGTTAAGGACATAAAATAAATCCCTCACATAAACATGTGGACATGAAAACTAAGTTCAAACATAAACTTGAGGACATAAAGACTATATCCATGTATAATATTATTGACATGAAAACTAGGTAGATACATAATCTTATGGACATGAAAACTAGGTCCATTCATAATCTTATAGACATAAAAACCAGATCCATTCATAAAATTGTGAACATGAAATCAGGTTCACATATAACATATTTATCTCATGAGTTATCAGTCTTTAACTATTGTGTAGTGACCCAGAATTTTATGAATGGAAATTTCATTCTTATAATTATGTCATATAGTATAAATCACATAAAATAACATAGATAACTCAATAAAAATATTATTCTCAAAAATAAAGAATGAAATAAGAGGAATTTATAGAAATTAAGAAATCTATACCAATAGAATAGTAATCTGGTCTTTGGAATAGTAATATAAGCATTAAGAATTGTAACCTTGCCAATAGAATAGTACCCTCACCTATGAAAGTATAAATAAAATTTATGCATATTATGAATGAAAATATGATATATTTATATCTTGGAATAATTAAATAAATGTTTTAGAAATGAAAAATTAAGCGGAGGTATTTTTATAAAATGTAAATATTTATTTTAAATTTTATAATTAATATATATATAATGATTTAAAAGAAAATATATTTTCCTAAAATGGATTCATAAATTAATATTTTGTTTTTTATAAATATAAGATAATTTTTTGAGACCTTAATTAATTTTTCAAAGTTTCATAAAATTAGTTATATTATTAAAATCGATATTTTTCGAATAAATGGTGATTTAAATTAAAAATTAAATTTCTCATATCTAGAAAATTATTTCCCTAAAATGGATAAAAAATTTTAAATCTACACATCAAAAAATTGTTGGGGTGATTTTTTGTTATTTTTCTAAAATAGTTGAATTTTTTGTGAATAGTGAAATATGATAATTTAAAGTATTTAACATTTTAAGCCAGATACATGACTTTTTGAGTAATGGTTGATGTAAGAACTCGTTAGTTCTAAATAAAATTCACTATTTACCATACTTAGTCACAATAATTAAAACTATTGATAGTCTTGAGCCAAAATAATAAACAAATGAATAAAATAATCAAAAACACTCCCCTCCTCCCACTACAAATATCATCCCTCACCACCCCCTCTCCTCACTCCTTATAAGAATTGGATATTTCTAGTGTTATTCCCAATTCCTCCTCCAATACTTTTCCACACTTTCTAGTCTTTCTAATCTCACTAAAATACTATTTACAAGTTCCTTAAAGAGGCTCTCAAGGATACATTATTCAAGAGGTAAAATCCTCCACCTTTCCATTTTAAATTCTTTCTTTATTCTACCTTATCCTTTCCTCCACTATCCAAAGGGACATGATAACTCTAGTATCATACATATACTGTAATTTTATTATTTTAATGGTATATCCATCATCATATCTATTATCCTCTATTTTTATCTTAAAAACAAAAAACATCATCTCTGATGTGTCAATTCACCACCTCTATGGACGATGATTTTTCATTTTCTATTAACGCCTTCAAGGATGGTCATAAAACCATTATAATGGTTAAAAATATTATAATATGTATATTAAAAAAATTATGTACTGGAACTAATGTATATATATAATATTAAATAATGAAATGGAAGGAGTTCACGATGATAGAAAATTCACTAAAATGAACTATTGTTCATCATTAACATTTTATTTAATAAATCATTATCATATATGAAAACAAATTTATATATGGGACCATTAATAATTAGGTATTTTAATAAATATCATATAATTCCACTTCTGTAGTTTTTCTTCCATTTGAAAAGAACTCCCATAATTAAACTCAAGGGAACCGATCATGAAATCCATGAAACGAACACTCCCAAAACTAAAACAATTAAACATTATAACTCAAAAAAATGGAAATAAATAAACCTAATAAAATTATAATAAATAAAATATATTTAGAATATATTCTGAATTAAATTATTAATGAATCTGATTTCATTATTCAAGAAATTAAGTACAAGTGCATAACAGTTTCAAACAAACAGTAAGGGATTCTCTCTGAACCTCCATTTTTTTCTTCAAGATACACTTTATATATCCTTAACCAAATGTAATTATTAATTATTCTTATGTAATCCTTATAAATTATATGTTTATGTTGAAAACATATATACCTAGCTCAATTATTCTTTTATTTATGGGGAAATACATGTTTTATAAGGTTCTCTTCTCAATTCCTCTCGATAAGCAAGCTCAATTGAAGTCTACTTCCCAATTTCTTACCCATTTTCAAGTATCATCCATAATATTTATTAATCCACCATTATTTTTCTGAAATAAATCATTTTATAATGAAAAACTATCTTTTTTAATTTCTGGTTTTATACAAACAATTATTCATTTGTCTTCTTTAAAGACTCGTAAATATTTTCCCTCAAACCGCACTAAAGTGGCTCATTTCTAAAGTTTCTTAAAAACACTTTTTACGTGTTTTCACTTTTTTTGTACATAATTTATTGTGATATATGCCTATTTTACCTTATAAATTTACAAGTATGAATTAAACCCATTATTTCTTTTTCAACATTATGATACACCCTTTGGCTATGCCCTATGACATGTTTATAATACCCAAATACTTCCATGGGTAACCCTAATGCTTGTTTATTAATGTGGAACACATATTCATGAACATGTTATGATGGGTGAACCCAGATAGCTCTCTAATTCATTAGACAATTTTTATTCTCATGGGATGTCATATTGGGATAAGTAGTAAACCTGATTCCTTTATGGGACTTTATCCACTTTGTGATATAGACTTGGAAGTTATCCATGACTCATGTTTATGCCATGTTATGTATTTCTTAAAAAAATTATTTTTTCATGATTACATGATTCATTGTTCTATATGTTATGATTTCATATGTTTATTCACGTTCTATGACTTTTTATGTCATCATGTTCTACCATATAACCCATGTTCTATGCATTATTTCTATGTTTATTCTATTACTGGTCTTTTTATATCATCCCTTTTGTCAATATATTCCCCAGGTTTTCCTATGTAGGTGTAAGATCTCAAAGGAAGTTAGGATATAATTATGGATTATTGATATAAATATTTTTTATTCTATTCCCATGTTTTCAGTTTTATGTACTTAATCCTCTAAAGACACTAAACTTTATGATACTTGGTTTGTATTGGATGGTTAATTATTCTTAAAATCATGTAATTGTATGTGTAAAAGGATAGGTCCATTATTGTTGGTATCAGATCATAGTCTAGTTATTTTTGGATATTTGTACTAGAAAACTTTATTAATAATCCTAGGGATAATTCTATCACTATAGATAACTTATATTGAAACCTATAGAATCACAAGATTGGTTATACTTTCCATTTACAAGTTTATCCATCTTTGTTCAATGTTTCCTATTTATATTCTTATTATCTAAGTATTCAATCCCCCCCCCCAATTTTACTTTTTTTAGTTAATGGATGAAAATAGGAGAACCCATTCCAATATTCAATGTGATTGGCAATGTGATGATTTCCGTACTGAAATTCCAAATATTGTGGGAATGGGAGATCAAAACTTCATGATAGTACTTTCTCAACTAGATCAAGTTATGAATAATAATTTTAATTTTGTATAATTCCCTCCTTATCCTAATAAAGAGAAAGTTTTGGTTGAATTTTTTATGCAACAAAGGCCTTCCATATTTAGTGGATCTTTTGATCCCATCATCACATAACAATTTTTTAACTCCATTGAGAAGAAGATAAATTCATACTAGAAGTCTATCATTTTTATAGGGAAGATGATCAGTGTTGGAAACTGATCAAAAACACAAATTCTAAAGAGAAAATTGATTCCATGGAATGGGAATATTTCATGAAAATATTTTTCGACATATATTTTCCCTAAAATCTTCGTCTTATGATGGAAATGGAGTTCCACATACGAAAAAAATAGGATGAGTCTAGTAGGACATATGAAGAAAACTTACCAAGAATTTCATGATATGCCCTTAGATTTTTCATGAACACATAAAGCAAAGTGGGTCGCTTATTTAGTGAACTAAAGTCGAGTCTATGAAAATTCGTGGTGATTCAAGACTTTTAAAACTATGAAGAGATTGTCTGTTGTTCCCTCAAGGTTGAAATAGAGATTGGATACTCTTAGTGGTCTCGTATTCCCAAAGGAAAAAAGTGGAAAATGGATCTTAATATGGTATCCTAAACTAATAAATCCCATAATGGAAAGAAAACCCAACATCCCACATGTTAAAAGTGTGGGAAGAAGCATCCTGGGAACTGCCTAAGGGGAACCAGAATATGCTTAAAATGTGGAAAAGAGGGGAATATAGATAATAATTTCTAAGGGATATAAAGAATCTCACTAATGTGGAAGAATAAATGAAGGTTCATATCAACCCTCATTCTATAGTGAAGTGTTTAAACTACAAGGAACATGGGAATTATGTGAGCCAATTCCCTAAGATAAGGGTTGTCATAGGTAATCAACAACATCCTCCAAGGCAGCAAGGAATGGAATATGTTATCACTACTACTAGGGTGGATCCTGACAATGATGGTTGATAGGTATGCTGGTTATTTATGCAAGAATAAAAAACATACTATTTTATTTTGGTTCTATTCATTCTTTCATATCATTCAAGTTTTGTAGAACCATTCAAACACCACCTCAAAATATAAAGTTTGATTTATCTATGATAATAGAAAATGGGAAAACTATTATATCCAAAGTATATAACTCCTCCTTGGTTAATGTTTTTAGCATTAAAATCGCATAAAATATTATCATACTCCCTTTGTTGAAGTTTGATTCTATATTTGGAATGGATTAGCTATATTTATATAAAGACAACATCAATTGTCGAGAAAGGGAGATCACTCTTCACATCCCAAGGCATCCTCCAATTCTATAAAAATGTAAGGAGGTGGATGAATCTATTTCAGAATATTCATCTCAATTGTGTATATTATTTACTTATGAGTAATCATATCTAGCTCAAATTATTGAGATAAAGGAGAGAATCATGACCGAAGACATTCCAATTGTGAGTGACTACATTGATGTGTTCCCTAAAGAATTGTCTAGTCTTCTTCCTAACTAAGAGGTTGAGTTCTCAATTGAAATTATTATAATATCTATACCTATATCAAAGAAACTTTATAAAATTTCCACCAATGAGTTTGAGGAATAGAATAATTAGTTACAAGATAATATGGACAGGGGTTTTATACGCCTGAGTGATTCACCATGGGGTGCGCAAGTCCTGTTTTTTCAAGAAGAAGAATGGATCGATGCACCTCTGTATTGATTATAATGAGATCAAAAAAAATAATGATAAATAATAAGTATCTCTTCTATGGATAGATGAATTGTTCAATAAACTATATGGGGATAAGTATTTCTATAAGGTGAACCTTTGGTCGGGATATCACCAATTAAAGGTGAAGAAGGAAGATATTCCCAAGACCTCTTTTTGAACAAGGTATGGACACTATGAGTTCATAGTGATTCCATTTGGAATCACTAATGCTCCAACAATTTTAATAGACTTATTGAATCTTGTTTTTTTAGATTACCACAACAAATTTGTGGTAATATTTATTGATTATATTCTAATATACTCCAAGAGTAAGGAGGAAAATAAGGAGAATTTGAATATTTTGATAAAGACCTTGAAAAGGGAGAAACTATATGAAAAGTAAAATAAACATGAGTTTTAGATAGAGGAAGTATCATTCTTGGGGAATATTATCAATAAGAAATGAATATTTGTGGACCCTTCTAATAAAAAGGCAATCGAAGAGTGGCCTAGGAAAATATCTGTAATGGAGATCCATATTTTCCTTATTCTAGTTGGGTATTAATAACAATTTTTGAATAACTTCTCATGATTTTCAAACCCACTAACCAATATGATTTTAAAGGGAGTAAATTTTATCTGGATGATTGAATATGAAGACTAGTTCAGAGATTTGAAAAAGAGGCTTATCACTACACTAGTACTCACACTACCGACAAGTTTGGAACTCTTTTTGGTATACAAGGATGGTTAAATGAAGGTATTAGGCTCTGTACTGATTCAAAATGATAAATTGATATCAAATTTCTTAAGTTAGTTGAAAATTCATGAGAAAAACTATCTCATGCTTGATCTGGAATTGGCAGTTGTGATATTTGAATTAAAAATAAGGTGGAATTGTCTCTATAGAAGAAGTGTGAGATATATACTGATCATAAGAGCCTCCAATATATATTCACATAGATAGAGATTAATATGCACCAGTGAAGATGATTATAGCTCATCAAGGATTATGACTGCTCAATCCACTCCCATCTTAGTAAGGAAAATAAAGTGACAGATGCTATAAGCATAAAGGATCTTACAACATTATCAATGATGATAATTTATAAGGATACAATCTTCTTAGACTTTAAAAGGAAAGTAATGGGAATAATTAAGGAAGGAACATCATAAAAACTTTCTCAAATTATTTCTCAACTATCCCTTATGGATAAAATAAAGGATGCTCAAATAAATTATGAGGAAATTTATAAAAAGGTGGAAACTGTCAGAAATGGGAAATTCCTAGAATTCAAAATCGATGATGAAGGAGTCATAACATTTAGGTCATGATTATATGTAGCACCCAGTCTAGAGATAAATAAATATCTTCTGAATGACTCACATAGCTGAACCTTCTCTATTAACCACAGGATCACATAGATGTATTGAGATCTTCAATAAAACTATTGGTGGGAAAATATGAAGAGAGAGATCACAGAATATACATAAAAGTGCCTAGTATAAAATAAAGTGAAGTCAAGAAGAAAAATTTCAAAGGGGATGATGAAACCATTTCCCATACCAATATAGAAATGGGAAAACATCACCATGGACTTTTTCACTTTACTTCTGAAGACATATAGAGGAAACAATGATATATGGGTTATTTTGGATCACCTTACAAATATTGTTCACTTTATTTCAACTCGGGAGGACTTCTCACTAGATCAACTTGCATAGATATGCATAAGATAAGTGGTAAGGTTGCATGTAATGCCAATATCAATTATATTTTATCAAGATCCAAGATTAACTTCTAAGTTTTAGAAAAGTCTTTAACATGCTCTAAATACTAAGCTGAACTTCATTAAGGAATATCATCCTAAAAATGATGGCCAATCTGAGGGAACTATTTGTACATTGGAAGACATGTAGAGAGCATATTATATAGACTTAAAGGGAGGATGGGACCAACATCTACCTATGTTTGAGTTCTATTAAAAAAATAATTTCCATTTGAGCATCCAAATGGATCCATATGAATCCCTTTATAGGAAAAGATGCAGAACAGTAGAATGTTGGGTAGAATTTAATGAACATAAGCTACTAGGACCTGAAATGGTTAAATAAATGATAGAAAGGGTGAAAACCATTTAGAATCACATCATGGAAGGCCAAAGTTAATATAAGATCTATGTAGAAAATATTTGATAGGAACTAGAGTTTGAGGTTGGAGATATGGTATTCCTCATCAAATCTCCATGGAATAGGATCATGATATTTGGGAATAAAGGAAAGCTGAGTCCCAGGTACATCGACCCCTTTGATATTATTGATCATGTCAGAGATGTGGCCTATCGACTTGAACTTACAACTAACATGTCTCAATTACATGATGTACTCCACATATCCCACTTGAGGAATTACATACCATATCCCTCACATGTACTGAATTTGAAGGTGGTACAATAGGAGAATTACCTATTGTGTGAAGAGCAGTTGGTGAAGATCTTTGACCATTGAGATAAAGTTTTATGCAACAAGACTACTCACATGTTCAAAGTACTATGGTGGGACCATAAGTATAAAGAGGTGACATGGGAATTGAATGAATAAATTAAGGATAATTACCCCCACCTTTTTTCAACTTAGAATGTAAAATTAAATTTTGAGGGTGAAATTTCATAAGGGGGGAATAATGTAACGACCCAGAATTTTATCAATGGAAATTACCTTCTTAAAATTATGTAATATAGTATAAATCACCTAAAATCACATATAGAACCCAATGAAAACATTATTCTCATAAATTAAGAATGAAATAATTGGTATTTACCGAAATTTAGGAACCTATACTGATGGAATAGTAACATGGTTATCGGAATAGTAATATGACCATTAATAAAAGTAACCCATCCAATAGAATAGTAACCTCACCTATGAAATTATAAATAAAATTTATGGATATTATAAATGAAAATATTATATATTTATATCTTGGCATAAGTATATTTTTAGAAATTATAAATTAAGTGTTAGTATTTTTGTAAAACATTAATATTTATTTATAATTTTATAATTAATATAATGATTTAAAATAAAATTTATTTTTATGAAATAAATTCATAAATTAATATATTTTTTGTTTTATAAATATAATATAATTTTAGGAGATCTTAATAAGTTTTTTAAAGTTTCATAAAATCAGTTATAATATTAAAGTTGCTATTTTTTTAATAAATGGTGATTTAAATTAAAAATTAAATTTCTCATATTTTGAAAATTATTTTTACAAAATTAAGACCATTTTTGAAATCTACACATTAAAAAAATATTGGGATGAAGTTTTGGGATTTTTCTAAAATAGTTAATTTTTTTGTGAATAGTGAAATACGGTAATCTACACATACAATATTTACTTTACTTAGTCATAAGAATCAACACTATTGATACTCTTGATCAAAAATAATATATAAATGAATAAAATAATCAAAAAACACCCCCTCCTCCCACAATAAATACCAACCCATCTCATCACACCTTCTAAGATTTTGATATTGCTAATATTCTAAAAAAAACTCTTCAAAGCATCTTACTCACATTATGGTATTCCTTATCTCACCATAAGACCTTTTTCAAGTTCCATAAGGAGGTTTTCAAGGAGATTTTATTCAAGAGGTAAAACCCTCCACCTTTACCTTTTAAATTTTTTATTTCTTCTACCTCATCCTTTCTTCCACTATCCAAAGTGACATGATAACTCTAGTATCATAAATATACTATAATTTTATTATGTTAATGGTATATACATCATCAAATCTCTTCTTATCACTTTTTATCTTAAAAATGAAATCATCGCCTTTGATGTGTTGATCCACCACCTTTGTGGATAACAATTTTTTTGTTTTCTATTATCACATTCAAGGATGGTCAAAAACCAATTATAATGGTTAAAAAATATTATAATTTTTATATTAAAACGTTTTTTATGTTATGGAACAAATTTATATACGTAATATTAAATAATGAAACAAAACTAGTTCGTGATGATCGAAAATTCACCAAAATAAACTAACATTCATCGTTAATATAGTATCTAATGAATCATTATCATATATGAGAAAAATGATATATGGGACCATTTAAAATTATTGAGGTTCATAAATATAATATAATCTCACATCTGAAATTTAGCTTCCATTTGACAAGAACTCCCATAATTAAACTCAAGGGATTCGATCATGAATTCCATGAAACGAATGCTCCTTGAACGATAAAATTAAACACTATAAATCAACTAAATTTACATAAATTAACCTAATAAAATTATAATAAATAATATATATGTATAATAGGTTATAAATTAAATTATTAAGGAACCTAATTTTATTATCCAGGACATTAAGTACAAGTGGAGTATAGTTTCGAACATAAGGTAAGGGGTTCTCTCTAAACTTCCATTTTTTCCTTTGGGTTACGCTTTCTCTCTCTTTACCCCAAAATAATTAATAATTATTATTATATAATACTCATAAATTATGTTTGTATGTTCCAAACATATTTACCAAGATCAATTCTTCTTTCATTGTTGGGGAAATAAATGTTTTATATGGTTCCCTTCTCAATTCCTCTCGATAAGCAAGCCCAATTAATGGGAACTTTCCAATTTCTTACCCATTTTCAAGTAACATCCATAATATGTTTTAAAACACCATTATTTTTCTAAAATAACTCATTTTTTCATAAAAAACTATCTTTTTTAATTTCTTTTTTTTTCACAAACAATTATTCCTTTGTCTGTTTTAAAGAGTCTTTAATATTTTCCCTTAAACCATTCTAAAGTGGCTCATTTCTAAAGTTTCTTACACACTTTTAACATGTTTTCTCTTCATTTGGACATAATTTATCATGATATATGCCTATTTTACCTTATGAATGTACAAGTATGAATTAAACCCATTCTTTATTTTACACCCCTATGATACTCCCTTCGGTTATTCCCTATGACATGTTTATGATACCCAATTCCTTCCATGGGTAATCCTTATGCTTGTTTCTTCATGTGGCACACATATCACTACAAAAAAATAAAATATTACTGGATGTTTTTTAGAGGTTATTATATACAAACCCCTTTAAAATTATTAGCAATATTTTTTTAGTATTTGGTTTAATTTTAGAGGTGGTTATGTCAAAATCACCTCCAATTTAATAATTAGCGGTGCAATATATTCGATTAGATTTTAGAGGATATATATATATATATATAATATTAATTTGGATACATGTATGTATGTATGTATATGTATATGTATATAATTGAATTTTTTAAAGGAAAGAGTAGGGGTTCTGTTAATCCCTTATATTAGAGGGGGTTTTAAACCCTTCTAATTTTTAAAATTAGAGGGGGTTTTGAATCCCATCCAATTGATGACATTAGAGGGGGGTTTTAACCCTCTAATTGATGACATTTGAGGGGGTTTTGAACCACCTCTAATCTAAGAAATTTTGTGGGGTTCATGAACAGCTGCTAATCCCTTTGATTAGATGGGGTTGTAAACCCTCTCTAATTTTTTATTTATTTTTTAAATTAAATATCATATAAATTCAAATTTTATAACATATATATGTGTGTGCGCATGTGTGTGTGTGTATATATTACATAAACACATTATATAAATTTATTTAAATACATTATAATATATATATAAGGATTTTATATAAATACTTTAAATAAATACTTATATATATAAAAAATGTATACATATATAATTATCGGTATACATAATATAAATGTAATTATAAATATATTTAAGCAAATTTAAAAAATTTACATATGGTTTTATAAATACAATATATTTATATTATGATTTATTTTATATATATTATATTAAATACTTTTTTATTGTATATTTTTGTATAAATACATTTATATTATATTATGTATACAAATATATATAATATAGAAAAAATTAAATATAAATATACATATATATATATTATATTATTATATTATAAATATTTAATTATATATAAATTTATATATATTATATAATTATTTTATATATATTGTAGTATGTCATATTAATTATAAATTAATTTAGTAAATAAATATATATCATTTGATTATATTATATATTTCCAATTATATGAATGTATTTAGTTTTGCATGTGTGTGTGTATATATGATATAATATAAATGTATATGTTCACATACATAAATATATTATATAAATGCGTTTGATATAATTTATGTATAATATAAATCATAAAATGTATAAATGTATAGTATTTATAAAACCAACATATAGTTTTTATAGTTTAAAAAATATGTGTGATAATAATAATAATAATAATTAATATTATTGTTACACACACACAAGTACATATATACTAATATATAAAAATGATAATATAAATATATACTGTAATTATATTATATCTATAAATATTATATAAATATATAAATACAAACACACACAAATATAAATGTATTTACAGATATATATATATATATATTTATAAATGTAAATATAATTATATATATATATATTATATACACACATAGATATAATATATATATATATATATATATTTTATACACAAATATATTATATATTATATAATATTTATGTATTTAACATTATAAATATGTATATATTTTGTAGAAAAATATATACATCATACATTATACACAAATACATTATATATATGTTATACACAAATATATATATATATATATATATATTATACAAAAATATTTCATATATAAATATTTATATTTTTTTAAATACTTAATCAAATAATATATATTTCAATCACTTTATAATACATATAAAGCTAAAAATGTGTAATTAAAGTACAAAAAAACATCTTTCCATAGTGGCAAGGTGGCGTGCAGTTTCTGCTCTTCATCAGTAGTTCAAAACTCAACATCATTAATTTTATAAGGCAGGGGGCTGCATAGCTCATGTGGGTGGCAAATTCGACTGGAACAGGAGGGGGAAAGGAGTGTCGGGACTGGAGTGTGGAAGGGGAGGGGTAGTAATAGACCGATTTGGGTAGAGAGGCAGCGAACTTGGGGGGGTGGGATCAGATCATGGAGGGAAGGGGGAACTTGAGGGGCGGGTGGGAGGGGTGATACCGGACCGTGGAGGAGGGGGTTTGGTCACAATTTAAAAATAATAATTAGATGTAGATATGAAAACTACCTATAATATGTGTTCTATTATAGGGGTTAAACCCCCCTCTAATTTAGAGTTAAATAGAGGCATTTTTCGTAACTGATCTTATTATATAACTTATTATTCACATAGAGATGGTTTCATAACCACCGCTATTATGGTAAATAGATTAGAGGGGGTTAAAACCCCTCTAATATAAGATTCCATGATGGAATTATAGTGTGATTTAACCTTCTCTAATCTAACCGCTTCTAATTTTCTCATTACTTTACCAGTTGTTCTTTAAAACCGCTACAAACAATAGTGGGCGTGCACATTAGTGGTGGTTCCTCACAACCGCAGCTAATGTGTTTAGAGGTGGTTATGACCCCTTCTAAACTGAAAAATAACCCCTCTAATCGAGTCATTTTTTTGTATTTTATTCATGAACATGATATGATGGGTGTGCCCAAATAGTGTTCCAATGCATTCGGTAATGTTTAGTCTCAAGAGACATCATGTTGGGATAGGGATTAAACCTGATTCCTTTATGGTAATTTGTCCACCATGTCATATAGTATTGGTATTTAGCCTTGACTCATGTTTATGGCATGTTATATATTGTTTTCACATTCCTATTTACATTATTTCATGATCATATGTTCTATTTGTTATGGTTGTATATGTTTATTCATGTTCCATGCCTTTTTATTTCATCATGTCATGCCTTCTAACTCATGTTATGTGCTTTATTTCTATTTTAATTCCCTTATTGGGATTTTTAGCTCATCCCTTTTGTCTATGTATTCCCCAAGTTATCCTATGTAGATATAAGATCTCAAAGGTAGTTAGGATCTCATTATAGATGATTAATATAAATAGTTTTTATTCTATTTCTATGTTTTCAGTTTTATGTACCTAATATTCCAAATACACTAGACTTTAAGACCCTTGGTTTGTATTTGATGGTTAATTATGCTTAAAATCATGTAATAATTTGTCTAAAAACTCTAGGTCCATTATACAATGCATTGGAAGGCTATATAATTTTAGGTCTATCTGTCACATAATCATAATCCATTCATATGTTTTCCACATGGTCAGAAATCATTCAACTTATTTCATAACTCGTGGAAAGGAAAAATGTTTCATAATAATCTCATCATCATTATTATAAACCACTCATATAAATAATAAGGATGGTATCATTATATCATATCCCCAATATAGAATAAGTAATATCAAAGGATGACATCTTAAATAAAAACGCCTTTATAAGATCACTTGAAATATTTCTTGAGGAAAATACCATTTTCACTTTTAAATAACTTCTTTAAAATATAAAAATTTCTAAAAAAATATAGAGTAAATTTTATTTAAAAGGGACCATGTAAACTTGTAAATTAATCTTCAAATAATTGATCTATCATGATAGTGGTAAATTTTTTCCATGTCCTATATGTTAAAACAAAATTTCCTTTTACATTTTTGATAAAAAGTCAAAAGTACCACATTTGGAAAATGAAAGTAATATTATTTTAAACCATTTTGAAAAAATTAAAACATTGGTGAAAATAACTTAAAAAAATAATTGGAAAATATTAAAAACATTTCTGAAAAAAAATTTAGAAAACATATGCATGGAAGAAAAATGATTTTTGACCATAGAGATAAATAAGGTTATATTTCCTTAAAATTGTTATTTAACCTCTTGAGAACTTAAAAAGAGGAAAATGAAAGGAAAAAATATATTTTTAATAAATAACTAGAGTAGAATAAATATTATGAAATTATTGAGAGATATATCATGAAATCTCCTCATCAGAAACTTTATCATAAACAAACCTAATAAACAATGAGATTATAACAAGAAACCCCTACTTCTTTGGTAACATTTGAATCCTAAGAACCCTGAAATAATAGACTCAAATTAAACTTTAAATATAATAAATATAATAAAATTTATTATATAATATTTCAAATGGTTTTACTTACACGTTATAAAATAATATTGGTGCATAACATAACATATGTCTCAAAGAAAACAATTTGAGATGATAACCCCTTACCTTAAGTCTCATCTTTCTTCATACACACTTGACACTATTGTATAATAAATATAGATTTATTATACATGTATTCCAAAACCATTCATATTTATCAAACCATGTATTATTTACTTATGGAATCTTGTCACCCTTTTATTAACAATCTTTTATTAAAATCATTGTTTTGGGTGATAATTGTTTCATTTTTCTTGTATGTTTCTGTTCGAAGGTCTTGGTCCTTATACATTGATCATCATTCCATCATATCAACAATATTAATAATTATATTAATATAATATTTATTTATTATATACAAATATATTCATCCATAAATGGGGGATATATAAAAATGAATTACACCATTTGTGGATATAGAAGGTTGTACGTATACATGAACGTTGTTTCCATTTTTCAATGGATGGAATGAAAGAAATGTAAATAAAAATTAAACCTTTAATAATTATTATTATATCATATATATTCATTAAATATATCCTTATTACCATCCATTTAAATTGGAAATGAAAAAAGAATCACGTCACTTCATAGAGGTGGTAGTCCACACATACGTGTGATCAATGTTATCATTTTCTAAAAGGTTATAAGGTAAGAAGGTAGGTATGATATTAAAATTACAGAAGCATAATTATGTCATAAATATAATTTATAAATATTAAACACATTATAATAACCATTCATGAAATATGGTGATGGAAAATTAATTGTATCGCTATGTGGAGACGGTAAGTCGTACGTACGCACGAGAGATAGTTTCACTTACCATTTTGATTGAAAAGATGGTGAATAATGGTGATTTCATGATCATAATAACATTTCATTATATTTAGGATACTAAATATGTTATTTTATAAATAATGTAACATATTTATATGAATTAGAAGAAGAAACAAATTGAAATAGGTTTGGTAAGATGATTACCTCTTCTTCAATAGGCCTCATTTGGATCCCTTCTTAAGGACCCTTGGAATAGTATTTTAAGAGGAATAGAAGCTCTAATTTGTGTCTAGAGAAGTTAATAAGATAATTGGTAGGGTTTTAGAATTCTATAAGTCTTAAGGTAGTTTTTTAAAAATTATATTTTGGTTTAACCCCTTAGTTAACCAAATTTAACATTAATTATGCTAATAACTTTTTCACTCTTAAAGGGTCAATAATGCTACCATAAAAAACAAGTGATCCATAAATATACCATGATTGATATATTAAATAATATCCCATTAAATTTGAAGAATATAATATTTTCATGAATTTTAAATCATTTAATAAAATATTATTTATTATAAAATATCATTAATATCATTTTTTACACTATTCATTTAATTTGGCATTAAAGAAATTGATAAAATGATGGAATTAGAATATAATCCTTTAAAAAATCCCTAATATATCATATTTATTTATTAAATTCATGGAGAACAATAATTAATCCAAATTTTATTACTTTAAATATGTTTAAAATCATTTATTTTATTTTTCTATTAACTGAATAAATATTATATCGGTGTTACACAAGCATTTAGGGTAATTATTCAATCACTAAAAATTAAAAAAAATTACTATGATAAATATAAATAATTTATCCTTAGAATAAACATTTATACCCAAAAATAAACTCTTTTTATCTCTATGATAAAATATTAGATATATTAAAGTCAAGAGAGTGAAATTTTGTATTTATTCTTCTTTTAAATTAATATAAAGGTCATAATCACAAAACTATGGCACTAAGTGGCCATATATTCGAGATATTTATGGAATATTTCATACCAAACTCATAAAATAGGATAAATACAAGTTTTTTGATTAATTTGAAGCCTTATCACACTAGTTTTAACCCTAATTAACCCATTTTAACTTTATCATGGAAACAAAAATTTATTATGGTTAGTATTCATATTAACCAAAAATAAAAGGGGTATTTTTATAAAATTTGGATATATTTATTCCAAATAGGGAATCAATTTTTCAAGACTCAACTTCTAGAAGTAGAAAATTTTAATTTAATATAAAAATAAAAAATGCAATGAAAAGCAATATTCAGAAAAATGCATTTTTAGGTTTAAAAAAAATTATACCAAATTCTACCATAAAATTGATTCAAATGTACTTAATTTAATTATTAATAATATAATATAAATGCTTTTTCTTTGAAACTATTTTAAAACAAAATGAAATTTTTTAAATTCATTGTATAATAATATAGTTTTCAATAAAAATCATTATTTCTTTATAATTCATCGAAAAATAAATCTTTTCAGAAAATTCATAAAAATTCAATCTAAGGTAATTTTGAAATTTTAATTTCAAAAATTAATTTTTTTATAAAATAAAATTTTTAAAAGTTTAAAAATTTAAATATAATATTTTCTTACAAAAACCATTAAAAACGTGTTTGAAGGAAATGTATTTTTGAAACATAATATGAATTTACAAAAAAAATTGAATGTTTATTTCCTTATAATTAATCAAAACATTTCTATTTATTAATACCTTTATATATATTTCTTAATGTGGTTATTCATATTCATACCCTCCAATTCAATGGCTAGTTTATAACGATCATATAATAGTATTATATGGTTCGTTTAAGCTTGGTGTTGCATGTCATATACATTATTAAACATAATGTTCTTCTTTAAAAATATTAAGGTGTTTCAATATCCCCTCCTTTAATAAACTTTTTCCTCACAATTTGAAATTTTACTTGGTAATTCAAGGTTTTGATATTTGAAAATTGTTTTATGTAAAACCCACATCATAAAAGGTTGATAAAACTTCCTCTTAAAAAGTGTGAAAGGGAAATAAAAGGATCATCTTAAATATAACAAAATTGGGTTTCTAAATGGGAGAACATTAGTGGTAAGTGAAAATATTGACATGGAGGAGAAAACTAACACCCAAGGACTAATAGAGATTGATAGAGAACATGGTCAAGAGAAAGTTAATGGCTAAAAAACCATAAATCTGTGATGGGTTAAAAGACCATAAATTCAATAAAAATAAAGATAAAAGTATAACATTTTATTTTAATCTCCCTTTCCTAATATTGAGATATTTTTTACTCTCAATATATAGAATAAAATAAAATGTACTTACTTGATTTCTTTCCATTTAATAAGCACATTTTCATCCTCCAATTTTGAATTAATGAATTTCCATTTTATCTATTAATCCAATAAATGAATATTCAAGATGAATTTTTTCATTCCTGAAGCACTAAAATTAATTTTTATTGGATTATAGGATCCATAAAATAATTATAATACATTCATTCTATCTCTATTTTTCATCAAACCCAAAATGGTTAGCACAATTTATCCAATATAATACCTTAAGCTCTAAAACCTCAATAATAATACCCAAAGTTTAGTTTAATCCATTCTATAAATGATTAAACTTAAGACTCCACCAAAATATGCTTGACTAGGATTGAAACCCAAATATTAGAATGATTTGATCTCATATCCTTCAATGATAAACTTAACAATTATCTTGAAATAATTTTAATCACTTCTAAAGTATCATACCAAAATGTATATACCCTGATAATATATTCTAAAAAATATACTAATTATTTCCCAAAATAATGTCACAATAAAATCATTTATAATTATAAAAGATAATTAATCATTTATTCCTTAAATAAACTCATATCTTAGCCAAAAACATTTTTATTGGAAGTTTGTGTTCATCCTTGCATCAATAGGTGACCATAGGTTGATTCATAAAATCAAATATGATTTTCTTAATCTAAAAATTTATATGGAATATATAGAGAGAGAGATGATAAATTCCCGAAATCACGTCAAATTTTACTAAAGGATAAACAATAATATTTTCATAGGTATCATTCATACAATATTCCACATAGAATCCGAAACACTTGAGTGGATGATAGGTGCCCTAATTATCATGATTCACTTTAGTTTTTTGTGATTACATAATATTTCCCTTTATCCTTTGAATTTAGAGGTTGTTGTGGATTATTATCCTCATTAAATCTTGGATTAGGGCATTGTTTTACATAATTCTAACACTCCTTGTATCTATAGAATTGAATTATGGAAGGTGTATTCAGTTGATCACTCTCCCCATTCATTTATTTAATTGGACTCTTCAAATCGCTTTTACATTCTTTCTCTCAATGGTCATGCTTCCCACACTTGAAATATCTTCTTTTTCATTTTAGGAATTCACATGAGTGCTACTTAACACATTTTTAGCAAGTGGGAGGTTGAAACTTTTTCTTCCCTCCATGTGACATACCATTGAAGATTCCATAAAACATCATCTTCTTTTTCTTATTACCAGAACCATGAGGGTTTATAGATTCCATTTACACTTTGAGTGCACATAGAATGATTTCTTCATAGCTTCCAAAATCCATTATAGCTAATGAATTTTGAATATTTGGTTTCAAACCATTAAATAATCGATCAATATTGTTTTCTAGGTTGATGATAAAACTAGAAGAGTACCTCACATGTCTTGTAAAATTTTCTTCATAGGTACTGATGGATTCATCATCCTTTTATTTCAAATCTAGCAAGTCCCTCTCCATTTTGGTTCGAATAGTTAATGGAAAACACTATTGAGAAATACCATCTTAAACTCATATAATTTCATAGAGTTTACTTCTTCATCTAACCTCATATTCTTGATAATATCCCACTATTTAACAGCTTCATCTTCCAAGCGATAAACTCCTAAGATAATTTTCTCATGGTCCCATCACTGAAGAAAGGAAAATATATTTTCCAACATATTGTGTAACGACCCGAATCTGGAGCCCCTCTGCTGGTGCCCCGTACCCGGTTCGTCACATGACCTAAAGTGCATTTCTCCAAACGCCAGAGGCTACCTACTAGTAGCGAGGGACTTGGTGAGTCGATGGGGAAACTATACCCTCATTCGCTAAAGTATACAGTGGAAAAAAACAACCAGACACAATAGTGGAAACAATAAACAACATACAACAACTGAACTGGACAGCGGAAGCAATGTATAAAATAATAATGACGCAACATGCTACATATGTCTATGGAAAGTAGTAAACAAACCAATGTGCTGGAATACAACTAAACGCAAGTACTAAAGCAACAGAAAAAGAAAAGGAGGTTAGAAACTCCTCAGCATCACAAGCCTCAGCTCGGTCCCATGCTCTTCAGCTCCCATCAAGTCAAACACCTGAGGTAGAAGGGCGCTTTCCCTTATCTAAACCTGCAACAAAATAGTCTGCTTGGGCCCAATGCATGGCCCAAACAGGGTTTGAGATACAATCCCAGTAGGCAATCACCCAAAGATTTGTGCCTAACAGTCAATGAATACAAGGCAAGTAAGAGTGCAGGAAACAGTAAACAGAAAAGCACACAATAGCTACAATCCACAGTTCTAGCATATAAAGTACACAAGTAAACAACCAGCAGCAAGAAGAAAACAGGTAACCCTCTGGGTAACTCTCACATCTTAACCCCTATGGTTCAACCTACAAGTACTAGAAACCCTCTAGGAGGCACACATAGTCTCACCCCTCTGGTTCATCTAAGAAAAGACTTTTTGAGGAATCACTCACCGTCAATTCCCCCTATAGTCTCGTATCGTACTAAAGGATCTTTGGGGAAGCACTCAACTTATCATTCCCCTTGTGGCCTGTGTCGAGGAACTATAGACTCTCTGAGGAATCACTCATCATCAATTCCCTCTGTGGTCTCGCATCGTATTAAAAGACACTCTGGAGAAGCCCTTACATCTATTCTTCCTATGGTCTACTACACTATGTTCTCACAGTCCTGTGTGAAATTAACATGCTCAGCATGCGTGTATCATCCAAGTAAACCTCAAGAACTACTTTTCTATCAATCTAAGGCTTAGCAGCATAATAAAGCAATAGTTCCATTATCCTACAACTAGGCATGGCAACTGGAAAAATGCCAAACAGGCAGAACAAGCATAGAAAACATCTAGAGTACAGTAAAAACTACCATAATCATAGGCAAAACATCTACTCTAGCAATCAAGCAAAGTAGGCAATACAACAAGGGAAAAACAGGAACACACAATACCCCGTTCAAGGGTATTGGTGGAATTTTTACAAAATACTCATCGACTTCCTACATAAAGGCACAAATCACCTACCTCGATCCTAGGAGGTCGATATACTTGAACTAAGACGACAGATTCTCCCTAGAACGTCTTAGATCTGAGAAAACGCAAAAAATGTTCAACCTTAGATAACTTGAGAAGGAGGAAGAATTGGAAAACAAGGCCCAATCAGAAGGAAGAAATCACCGCTGCGCTTCCAACACAATCGACAGAGCTCGAATCAGAGAACGAACGGAGAGGCGGGGGCTCATCAAAGATTCGCGGATCTTCAGAGCTCTCAGACGAAAGGAACATAGAAGAAGACGTTTCTATGCGTTAGGTGTGACCCTGGTCCGATTAATGAAAAAAAAGCACACGGCGTGTACTAGGTTTTTCCATAATCCGCCAAAATCGGCCTCCATGCCACCCCTACACACCGTGTGTGTGGCCCGGACATGGCCAGCACACGACTTCGAGTGGGAAAAGAGTACATGGTGTGTACTCAGAAAGTACATGGCATGTACTCTAGAAAACTCCAGAAACTTCATTTTTCTCAAAAACGTAAGAAAAAGGAAAGGCATACCTGAAATGAAGATCCGGGTTCTTACAAACTTCCCCCCTTAATGAAATCTGTCCCTGAATTTCCCTAATGAGGCGGAGAAGTAGAAACCCTGAACAGCTCCGGCCACTACGATCGTACATCGGCCTCCCTATTCCAGGTCTCGTCCTCTACTCGCCCGTGCTGCCATAGAACCCGTACCATAGGAACAGACCGCCCATGGAGAACCTTAGTACTGCGATCGACAATCCAGATGGGATGCTCCTCAAACGATGCATCCACTTCGAGCTCAACCTCCTCATGATGAAAGAAATGATACAGGTCTGAAAAGTAACGTCGAAGCTGATAGACGTGGAAGACGTCATGCATAGACTGGTACCTCTGAGGTAGCTGCAACCGATAGGCAACCGGCCCAACTCTCTCCAATACCTCAAATGGTCTGACGTACCATGGTGAAAGCTTACCCTATCTCTGAATCCTCTTGTGTCCCAACCTCGGTGTGACACACAGGAAGACCTGATCTCCGACCTTGAACTCCAGAGGTCGTCTCCGCTGATCAGGATAAGACTTCTGCCAAGACTGTACTGTAGCCATCCTTTTCTAAATCAGCTCTATCTGCTCTGAAGTCTCCTGAACAAGATGAGGTCTCAGCAAAGCTGCCTCTCCTGCCTCCAGCCAGCATAAGGGTGATCAGCATGGCCTACCGTACAAAGCCTCGTAAGGTTCCATCTGAATGGTCGACTGGAAACTGTTGTTGTAGGCGAACTCCACAAGAGGGATATGCTTCTCCCAAGAACTTCCAAAGTCTAGGATGCAAGCCCGGAGCATATCCTCAAGCACCTGGGTCGTGCGATCGGACTGGCCATCAGTCTAGGGATGGTATGCTGTACTCAAAAGTACATGTGTACCCAAGGCCTTTTGAAGTCCCTACCTGAACCGAGAGGTAAAGCGTGCATCCCTGCCTGAAACAATAGTTCTTGGAAATCCATGCAGACGAACGATATCTCTGATGTAAAGTCTTCCCAGATCATCGACACTGAAGGTCTCCTTGATCAGCAAGTAGTGAGCAACCTTCGTGAGCTTGTCGATGACAACCCAAACAGCATCGTTTCCCCGAGGCGATCTCGGAAACCCAGTCACAAAGTCCATCGCAACATCGTTCCACTTCCACTCCGGAATGGGTAACTTTTGTAAAATCCATGCTGGTCACTGATGCTCTGATTTCACCTGCTGACAAGTAGAACATCTCAAGACAAAACCAGCCACATCCCTCTTCATACTTGGCCACCAGTACTGGCGATGAAGATCCCGATACATCTTGGTGACGCCATGATGAACTGCCCAAACTAAGAAATTAAAATCCCACATCATCTCCTCTCGTATGTATACTGGCACTCATATGCGTCCCTGAAAATGCAAGATCTCATCCTCACCCATTATCCATCCAGGAAGAGGGTCCTCTCCTGACACACTATCCCACAGGACTAAGCCTTCTGAGTTAGATAGTTTCCTCATCCGTACCCGATCAAGTAGTATAGAGGTAATAGCTACAGAGGATAGGAGGTTTTATCCCTGTCTGTCGTGCACCTCCAGATGCATCTCAGAGAACAGAGCCATAAGCTGCCACTCACTACTGGCCTCCTGAACTACCTGAATCTGAGTTCTCCTACTCAACACATCAGCCACTGCGTTGACCTTTACCGGTGTATAGGAAAGCTCGAAATCAAAAGACTGAAGATACTTGACCCACCTGCGTTGCCTCAGATTCAGATCACGCTACGTGAAGATATACTTGAGACTCTTGTGGTCATTGAAGACCACAAAGTGCTCTCCAAAAAGATAATGTCTCCAACAGCATAAGTCATGAACAACAGCTGCCAACTCCAGATCGTGTGTCGGGTAGTTCTTCTCATGTGGCCTCAACTGCCGAGACCCGTACACAACGACTCCATCTCCCTTCATAAGCACATCTCCTAGCCCGATACCTGAAACATCACAATATACTGTATAGCTCTTACCTGGATCTAGCAAGACTAGTATCAGTGCCGACATTAACCTCCCTTTCAGCTCCTGAAAGGCGGACTCACAAGAATCTGACCATAAAAACTTCGCCCCCTTTTTGGTCAGACTTGTCAACGGTGCTGCTAGGCATGAGAAGTCCTGAATAAAGCATTTGTAGTATCCAGCCAGCCCTAGAAAACTTCTTACCTCAAAAACGTTCTTCGGCTGCTCCCAGGAGACTATAGCTCTCACTTTCTCTAGGTCCTCAGATACTCCTGCCTCTGAGATGTTGTGACACAAGAAGTGAATCTGTTCCATCAAAAAGTAGAACTTCGAAAGTTTAGCATAAAGTCGATGCTCTCTCAGTTTACTCAGAACGATCTCAAGATGTGTGGCATAGTCGTGTCGAGTGTGAGACTACACCAAGATATCGTCCACGAAGACCACGACGAAGGACTCCAAGTAATAATGGAACACTCAGTTCATCAGGGCCATGAAAACTGCAAGTGCATTCGTGAGACCAAATGGAATGACTGTATACTCGTATAGACCATACCTACTCCTTAAGGCTTTCATAGATATATCTGATGGTATAACGTGCAACTGATGAAAACCGGACCTCAAGTCAATCTTTGAGAATACCTGGGCTCCTCGAAGATGATAAAAGAGGTTATCGATCCTCGGAAAGGTATATCGATTCTTAATCATCAACTGGTTCAACTTCTGATAGTCTACACAAATCCGAAGGGTATCGTCTACCTTCTTCACAAATAGGACAGGCGAACCCTAAGGAGAAGTACTGAGTTGGATGAAACCCTTTGCCCTCAACTCCTCCAACTGCTTCTTGAGCTCCTGTAACTTAGGTGTATCCATCCTATAAGGAGGAATGGACACTGGTGCTGCTCCTGGCACAAGCTCAATAGAAAAGTTTACCTCACGCTCTAGAGGCAAACCCGAAAATTCCTCTGGAAAGACGTCCCTAAAACGATCCACCACTGGAGGAAAGTCCAACTACGAAGTCCCCTGATCATCCAGATAAAGACTATCAATCTGGACTGTCACCCTTCCTAGCCCATGATGCTCGAGTCCTTCTCGACTTGCCTGAACATCTGATTCACCTCTATGAAGAAAAGATTCACCCTCTGTTGAAACGAAACTCACCCTGCAGCGATAACAGTCAATGAATTCCTGGAAGGGAACCAACCAGTCCATCACGAGAATGACATCATATGATGTCATCTCTAGGATGTAGATATCCCATAAGAAACGATACCTTGCAACCTCGATAGGGAACTCTCTACACTGACGTACACTAGATGTCCTTGTCCCCAAAGGTGTGTCTAGTGTCAACGAGTCGGTTGGAGAAAAGATGCAGAGCCCAAGGCTCTCCACGACAGCAACAGAGATAAAGCTATGTGTAGCACCAGTATCGAAAATGGATGAAGCTAAAACTGAGGCTACTAAAATCGTACCTCGAACTGTAGAAGGGTCGAGATCCTGCTCCTGATAGGTCTTCCCCATGGTGAAAGATTGGCCTGCACCGCGGCCCTGTGCCCCTGGATGACCACTCTGAGCTGAACCCCCCTGCTGGTGTTGAGGGACTGGTGGCTGACCACCATGGCCTTGACCTCCACCTCAGCCCGAACGGCCAGAAGAACTCCAGTTCCCCAACTGGTGAGAAACTGGTGGTGCTTCTCCTGGACGAGGATTCATGGAAGAACCCTGGTTATCAGCTGCTGGTGAGAAAACCTGGCAGAAACGCTGAAGGTAACCCATCTTGCCACAAGATCGGCACTCCATGGGGTCTCTCTGGAATTGTGGCCTCATGTTCCCTAACCGTCCACACTGGTAGCATATCACCGGGCTGCCTGACGATGCATCTCGCTTCCTCAGATCACCGCGCGTAGACTCTCTACGGTGCTTTTTGTTGTCATCTGGAGTAAAACTAGCTCTGGAGGCAAAACCGCCCTGGTTCGCAGCTCCGGAGTCTCTCAGATTGTGCTCCGCAATTAGAGCTAGGTTGACGATGGAAGTGATGGAAGTCAACTGGAAGAGATTCACCTGCGAGAAGAGCTCCCGCCTAAGACCATCCTCAAACTTCCTTTCTAAGAACACCCCACTCCAATCCCGGAGGGGTGTGAAACATTGCAGCTCGGTGAAATGAGAGGAATACTCCATAACAGAAAGAGTACCCTGCTCTAAGCTCATGAACTCCCGGGCTCGATCGGCCCTCAGGGTCTCCGGCTAGAAGTAGTCGTAGAACACGCACTGGAACTCCTCCCAAGCCATAACCTACTGATGACCCACCTGTGAGATCACGTTCCACCACCTCTTGGTGGAGGCTCAGAGCATGTAGGTTGCGAGCTTGACCCACCTCTCTGGAGGTGTCTCCAGATGCTCAAAGATAGTCAGCATGGCTTCCAGCCATGACTCTACAGCCTGAGGTCCTCCTTCCCCCAAGAACGTGGGAGGATGTTGCTGCTAAAAAACCTTCTTCAGTTTTCCATAGTCGAGGAAGGAGGCAGTGCTCCCTAAAAGGTCTGAATCATCCTCATAAAACCTTCCCTGAATTGCGCATCAGCGCCTACAATTGGTATGACAGTCGGTGCCAAGGCTGGCCCGACTGGAGGATCGGCAAGAAGTCCCTGATCAGTCATATCTGGCATCTGATCACTACCTGATGACAGACGTACAACCGGAGGACGTCTCGGAGTCATAGCTCTGAAAGATCAAAAGTACACCTTAGATCAGAAAAACAAGGACAGAGAACAAAAGAGTACAAAACGGGAACAGGGGAAGAAAAACACACAAGTTTACAAAACGCGACTACACGGCGTGTATAAAAACTACACAGTTTGCCTTCTCAATCCACTGACATGGGCATGTACTCCTACCCTAAAATTCGTGTAACAACTCAAACTACATGGCGTGTTGACCCAACACACGGCGTGTACTTGAAAACTATTCCCCTGCCCGAGTCTCTTTACACAGCTAACCCACACGGTCCGACTTCACCCGAGACTACGCGGCGTGTTCTAAACAAACACAGAATGTACTAGACAAGGCTTCGGTAGCCCGTGTTGTTAAATACACAACCTTCTACATGGCAGAACCTTACACGGAATGTTCCGAACAAACACGGCGTGTATATGTGAAGGTGACACCATCTCGTGTTGTTCGTGACATGGTCGGGTACCTGAACAGACTATATGGCGTGTTCTGAAAACAACATGGCGTGTCGAAGAGAAGGTAATGTCGACCCGTGTTGTTCGTGACACGGTCAGGTACCTGGATAGGACTACACAGCGTGTTCCTTTAGAACATGATGTGTTCTACTCGAGCTTCCCCAACCCATGTTGTTAGTGACACGACCGGGTACACGGCTCCTAACTACATGGCGTGTACATATAGTACACGGCGTGTTCCTGAAGTTATTTCTACAACTGCGTGTCCCATCTCACACGGTCAGTGAAACGGTCTAAACACTACACGGTGTGTAGTCAAAAATTACACGCTGTGTATTCTAGGTTTTTCTGGGTAGTAGCTCAGAAACTGCACAGAAGCCCAGAAAACACAGAAAACAAGCCAAAGAGGTGCCAATTTCCGATTCGTGAGGGCCCATACTCCCCACGAATCAAAGCTTGGCATCTCCTACAGTCATAGACAAGAGAAAACAGGATCATGATCCACCAATTTCCGATTCGAGAGGGCCCATAACACCTAAAGAATCAAAATTAGGTGTTCATTTAAGCAAAGTAGAAAACAAACAATCCTCTAATGAGGCAGTAGAGATTCTATCAAGCATCTATCACAACAGCATGCATAATCTACATAAAGTCTATCACAACAGCATGCAATCGCTAATGCATCCTAGATGGCATGGCAAGAATGCATGACATGTGATTTCTACAAGTGCATATCATGATGCATGAGATGGCATACCCTTATCTCATCGGGTTGTGATAGAAATAGAACCGCAATAGTCAAGAAAATAACAACACGAGCATGTGAATCACTCTAGGTGAAATCATATCAACCGTAAAATCTCAAAACCAGCAAACTGCAATTAACGAGGTAGTATGGCTTTTCTCTGTACACGGGTTAGCTACTCCCGAGAACAGCTTAATACCAAGTACCGAATCCGTACTATCCCTGGATAAAGTCTCCAAATAGTAAGTCAAGAGAAAAGAACTCCTCTGATACCACTTTGTAACGACCCGAATCCAGAGCCCCTCCACGGGTGCCCCGTACCTGGTTCGCCACATGACCTCAAGCGTGTTTCCCCAAATGCCAGAGGCTGCCGACTAGCAGCGAGGGCCTTGGTGAGTCGGTGGAGAAACTATGCTTTCATTCGGTAAAGTATACAGTGGAAAAAAACAACCAGACACAATATAAGAATCAATAAACATTATACAACAACTGAACTGGATAGCGGAAGCAATGTATAAAATAATAATGATGCAACATGGTACATATTTCTATGGAAAGCACTAAACAAACCAACATGCTGGAATAAAACTGAACGCAAGTACTAAAGCAATATCAAAAGAAAAATAGGTGAGAAACTCCTCAGCATCGCAAGCCTCAGCTCGGTCCCATGCTCTTCAGCTCCGGGCAAGTCAAACACCTGAGGTAGAAGGGCACTTGCTCTTATCTAAACCTGCAACAACATAGTCTGCTTAGGCCCAAAGCATGGCTCAAACAGGGTGTGAGATACAATCCCAGAAGGCAATCACCCAAAGATTTGTGCCTAACAGTCAATGAATACAAGACAAGTAAGAGTGCAGGAAACAGTAAACAGAAAAGCACACAACAGCTATAATCCACAGTTCTAGCATACAAAGTACATAAGTAAACAACCAGCAACAAGAAGAAAATAGGTAACCCTCTGGGTAGCTCTCACAGCCTAACCCCTATGGTTTAACCTACAAGTACTAGCAACCCTCTAGGAGGAACACATAGTCTCAACCCTCTAGTTCAGCTAAGAAAATACTTTCTGAGGAAGCACTCACCGTCAATTCCCCCAATAGTCTTGTATCGTACTAAAGGCTCTCTGGGGAAGCACTCAACCTCTCATTCCTCCTGTGGTCCATGTCGAGGAACTACAAGATCTTTGAGGAATCACTCATCATCAATTCCCCCTGTGGTCTCGCATCGTATTTAAAGACACTCTAGAGAAGCCCTTACATCCATTCTCCCTATGATCTACTACACTAGGTTCTCACAGTCCTGTGTGAAATTAACATGCTCAGTGCACGTGTATCGTCCAAGTAAACCTCATGAACAACTTGGCTATCAATCTATGGCACAACAGCATAATAAAGCAATAGTTCCACTATCCTACAACTAGGCATGATAACTGGAAAAACACCAAACAGGAAGAACAAGCATAGAAAACATCTAGAGTACAGTAAAAACTACCATAATCACAGGAAAAACATCTACTCCAGCAATCAAACAAAGCAGGCAATACAACAAGGGAAAAACAGGAACACGCAATACCCCATTCAAGGGTATTGGTGTAATTTTCACAAAATACTCATTGACTTCCTATAGAAAGGTACAAACCACCTACCTCGATCCTAGGATATCGATATACTTGAACTATGACGACTGATTCTCCCTAGAACGTCGTAGATCTGATAAAATACACAAAACGTTAAACCTTAGATAACTAGAGAAGGAGGAAGAATTGGAAAATTGGGCTCAAGTAGAAGGAAGAACTCACCGTTGTGCTTCCAACGCAATCGACAGACCTCGAATCAGAGAACGGACGGAGAGGCGGGGGTTCGTCGAAGATTCACGGATCCTCAGCGCTCTCGGACGAAAGGAACCTAGAAGAAGACGTTTCTATGCGTCAGGCGCGACCTCGGCCCGATTAATGAAAAAAAAAGTACACGGTGAGTACTTTTAGAGTACACGGTGTGTACTAGGTTTTTCCATACTCCGCCAAAATCGGCCTCCACGTCACCCCTACACACCATGCGTGTGGCCTGGACATGGCCAGCACACGGCTTCGAGCGGGAAAAGAGTACACGGCATGTACTTAGAAAGTACACGGTGTGTACTTCAAAAAACTCTAGAAACTTCATTTTTTCTCAAAAACTTCAGAAAAAGGAAAGGCGTACCTGAAACGAAGATCCGAGTTCTTACATATTGATTTATTTTTCAACAACCAATGTATTAGAATACCCCTCTAAGGAGGGTGTACATTATCACATAAAAGATTTAATGATATGTTTCTCCCTCCTTGGTGCATTCATAATTTCAACATGATTCACATTTTCTCTCATAGATTAATAGAGATTAGTAAGAATAGTCATAAGATATTTAATCCCATCTATTAATTAATTTGGTTTCTCATGAGTAAGTTTTTTATATTTTCCATCACATTCATTCTTCACATGAATCTTTCGGTTTTTATCCATTGACTAAAACAAAAACATGGTGTAAGTATCAAGCTACCAAAATTAGAGTGAATAATCATATATTTATGAAAATATTTCATGAGATACCCTAAATTAAGATACCTAGTTGATTCATGGTCATCATCTATTAAAATCCATCATAATGGTTCATATGGAAAATGTTAGTTAATATAAATATATCCCTTAGGAGTGGAAAACTAGGCACGTATTATGCACTACAAAATAATTAGATTTTTTCAACCGGGGTATATCTATCGGTAAAAGTGCATTATCTCATGGTAAAACGTTTTACCAACAAAAATTATCCTGTCACTAAACTGTTGGTAAAAACTATGTCACTAAATGTTATTGCGAAAAATAAAATAGTTATGTTGCAATTATAATAATACCAACAGATAATTTATATGTTGGTCAAAATTCTTAGCAACAGATTTCTATGACAAATTTATCTATTGGTAATATTATTATCAACTTCCATAACAAATACCAATAATTTATATATGTTTATAATTTATATTTTAAAAAAGATATTATGTTTAGCTATTTCAGTATTTATTACTAAAAATTTATATTATATTTATTAATTTATTATATATAATACACTTGTTTTAATTATCATACTAAAGATGATTTTCACAATGTTCAATATTAGAAAAAGATTAATCATATTAATAATGAAATTTAATACGACCAATACATACTTAATTATATAATAATTATAGAATTAACTTATGTGAAACTCAAAAAAACTAAGGGTTTATCTGTATAAACATGTTCAGACCATTTAAAAACATGACATCAAAATAACAAGGAGCCTAAGTCACCTTGGGAATCTCAAAACAAGACAAAGCGAAAAGCATGTCCGTTGTGTTTACAAAATCACATGAACCAGCCACACACAACCAGGCCCACACAAAGGAACCATCAACGGACTATCACAACATCGCCATCACCACAACATCTTCCCCAAAAACAGACCAAATCAACAACCCCATCATCACAAGAAACCCAACACCACACAACCTGGAATGGCCAAATCCAAGTTCCTGGTAGCATCACAAGCAGTGGAAACCTTGAAGATGCATCAGACAAAAACAGGGGTGGCCTGCAGTATCACAAAGCCACCTGTCTGAAGGAGACTGCTCTAGAAGATCCCTCACCCATCATAGAGAAATAGTCTGCCTCCAAGAAGATGAAAGTAGAAAATCACCCCTGCATGCATCCTCCAGCAGAAAATCTGGAAAACCGAGTAAGAAACCAATAGAAAAATAAGAATAAGTAACACAAAACAACATCATCAGAGGAATGGTCTAGGCCTAAGATAGCCGTATGTCAGATCAACCCCAGAAACAGACAGCAACCCCTATAACAGAACCACCACATGAAAGAGCATAAAATTGGAATGTAAACCATGAACCAACATTCAAACCATGCCCTGCAGATCACTAAATCATGATATGAGATAGGAAGAACACAAAATGAAAGAAAAACAAACCCAAAACTCAAGAATAGAAGGCCATAAACCACCATCTTTTAAGATAGGAGTCTGGTAGGAAAGGACTAACTTAGAGCTGACCTCTTATTTAATTTAGAATTAATGGACTTACAAGATAGCAGCCTCACGTAGATATTTAATTCCATATGAAGGAAAAATTATTTGATGCAAAAGGATGGGGAGTCATGTGGTACAGCATATTTGGAAGCGATGCATTGTAGCTACATCAATACAAAAGTCATCAACTGAACACAAATCAATAAAAATTAGAATAAAAAATAACAACTATAAGATCTAAGTACTCAAAACCACTTTATTCCCACTTTGATCCATAGTATGATAATGAGATGATGGGAATAAAGTTGTCAGTGTGCTCATTGAAATATCAATTAAGCCTCAATATGTTACCTTAAACATGCAGGCCTCAACTGCTCCGCACAGTCCATCACCAACTAAATCAAACTGTTCATTCACAATTTAAGCAATAGTTCAAGCATCTCAGTCACTCGATAGAGAACTATAGGCATGGGCCAATGAATCCAGATTTCCATAAGGGTATGAGCACTACTGATCGCGATAATACTGAGAAAAATGTGGTGGAGGTTCCATCTCTTCAACGGCTAGCGGGTGTGGAGTCTAACATGAATTTAACTAAGGATGTGCAATATGGTTTAGGCAATGGTAACCCCTAGTGGCAGAAATATTCAGTCGCCTGAGAAAGAAGTTGGTTTCTCCCTAGCCCATTGTGCAAACTCCGCTGATGTAGATGAGTTTGGAGGTGGAGTTATCAATTGGTGTTAATGTGGAACCAAAAATGATGGAGAAGGGAGGTCCCAAGACTCCCTCGGGTGGTTCCTTTGCTGAGTTGGTGCGCTTAAGGAAGGGTAGCAGTGTTAGGGGCCAGGAAGAGGCTCATAAGGAACCCACAGTGAGAATTACTACAGGTTACAATGATGTTGAACAAGGTGAAGAGGGTGAGGAATTTCTCCAGACAAGTCCTAGAGAGGTGTCAAGTATTATGCTGGGAAACCAGTTTGATCTCTTGGCCAATGATAATATAGTCCAGGAGTCTGAAAAAGACTTGGTTATCTCTTCCATGGATAAGCAGCAAATCCCTAAAAATGATTCCAGTGATGTATATTCCAACCAATATGCAGGTGATTCAAAGGATGAGATTTAGGGCAGTTGGTACCCAAGCCCAAGGATAAGTAATGGAGGGAGGGGTAACTGTAAGGAGAGGAAGGACTTGGCTTATTTACCACTTCCAATGCAGACCAAATCTATGAAGAAGTTTAAGGACAAGAAAATGACCAGTGAGAAGTCAGATTTCCTGTAGTGGGAGGCTGATGGTTATCTTGATCAACTATTGGAATTGCTTATGGATTCGGAAGAGGTACTTGTTGAATCTGTTTTTACAATTAATGCTTCTGACGAGGATGCTGAAATAATGATGGGAAGGGCACTAAGGGTGACTCCCAATGAGGAGCAGGCCAACTGGATTGATAAATATGACCTAATTTTAATAAGGGGATTCCACAAGGGGAAGATCACCACAAGGGAGTATATCCAATATTGGGTTAAATTGGCGTTTATAATTGAAGATCTTCTAATGGACGAACCAGAAACCCAGGTAAAAACTATCTTGTGGAAATTATTTATGGAAACTAAAATGGGTAGGCTGAAACTCTTTTTTAATTATTTGGTTATCTCCATTTGTGATTGACTAATGGTTTCTCACTTTTTTTCATTAAAAGTGTTCGATAATAAAAATTTATTTTTCAAATAAGAGGAATAAATAGGTTAGTGTGATCACTCAAACAGTAATTAAGACTCAATATGTTACCTTAAACATGCAGGGCTCGACTACTCCACACACTCCAGGACCAACTGCGGATGAACCTACAACTTCTGGATCTTCATGATACAGATTATTAAAGATTAAATAGAATATTTCACTTTCATGTCAATATCTTCAATAAAATTCTTCTTCTTATCCACAAGAGACATATGAATCTGCAAGTTAAAGCACAAGTAATAATCATTCCCCTTTCATTATT
Source organism: Viscum album (assembly GCA_963277665.1). NCBI lineage: Eukaryota > Viridiplantae > Streptophyta > Magnoliopsida > Santalales > Viscaceae > Viscum > Viscum album. The sequence continues at coordinate 616,894,195 of OY728150.1, read as the reverse complement.
ATCATCACCCAACACATTGTAAAGAGGATTAATAAAACCAAACTTTTTTTTCCACATCTATGCATTTATCCTCTCATTTTATTGGTCACATTGAATTGAATTCTATGTGAACATGAGGAGAAATAATTTAAGTGTTTGTGTCCTAGCTATATATACTTGGCACATAATAGGGAATGTAATAATCTGACCATAACATCATTGTTGAAGTCAAACTCATCCATAATTTCTGAGAAACTCAATCTCCTTGAGGCATTGAATAATAGAAGAGAATATGACTATAAAATAAATTAAAATGTAAAACCATTGAAGCTTTGGAAATAATAATGCATCCTATAAAAATAAAAAGAAGATTATATAACTAGTGACCACAACAACACCCATAGTATTTTGTTTAAATTTCTCATTGACATTTCAAATTACTTACGAAAGGTTTCTTGCTTACAGCATGAATTGTAGCTTGATTGGTCATGTTAAAGAAGATTGTTTTAAGATTATGTTCTACTCATTTTGTTCTTTAAAGGGTCGTGCTGAAAGTCTTTGTAAAAGTAAGTTGAGGAAGCAAAACTTGCATGGAAATAGTTGTTTGGTTGTGGCTGGAATAGGACAGGAGCAGAGTAATGTGAATGGTTCACAGGGCCATGGAGCTGCAACTGATGATGCTTTGCTGGCTCAGGGTAATGGTACTTTAGGTGTGGTGTATAGTGGTCAGGGACTGGATCATGCTTCCCAGGGGCCTGTGTTTGGGAAGGAGCGAGGAAAGGGCCAAGTTGCTGATGTTGTGGTAGGAGAGAAGATGGTTGAATTTGTTCAGACTTGTCAGTATTCTAGGGATTCTGGACAGATTTTTCCTATTAAATGTCAAGTAGGCTCAAAGGAGAAAATACTGGAGGTGCAGGGTCCATTACCATTGCAACCCTCTGAGGAAATGAAGATACTGAGCATGGAAGTGAAGCAGTTTCTGTTTATCAGTCACAGAAAAGGTTGGAAGAGGATGTTGGTCTCCATTTTTAAAACAATGTTGTTGCCTCTATTAATTTAGAGCATGGGAAGGGTAGTCCTTCTGGAAAGGGTGGGAACAGTGCTTCACTTGGGAGGTCTGGCCTGCACTTACATGAGAAGCCTTTTCTGGCTGCTTCTGATTCCACAAGTCTTGATCAGGCTAGCACACAAGGCAAGTCTCGTAATCAGGATGAGAGCTTGAATGCAGGTCTCATATGGTAGGTTGATACTTACTTCCATGTTGGGGAGGTTGTTTCCCCTTAGAATGGGTTTCCACTTTACATGTTTGGGAAGGTCAACGCTAAGAATTAGGAGGCTTTTCAGCACAACCATGCACAGATGCAACAAGGTATTGACTATCATAAATATATCCAGGATGCAATGAATACCTCTGGTGTCATTGGTAATTGGAGAGATTTATCTTATCTATATGAAGTTAGAGAGGATGGAAATTTCAAGATAGATAGTACTGCATACAGGGATGCATATGCTAAAGAAAGTATGAAGGATGATGAGGGTTTCTCATCTGTTCCAAAGGAAAAGTTCAGACCAAGGAAGGACTGCTCAAAAGTTAAAACCCACTATGATTACCAGATGAATCCTCTACCACAAGTACAGGGGAGGACGTAATAGTCTAATATGTTTATCTCCTTGAGATATGATTCCAATTGGTATGAAGATTATGAAAGAAGTAATGAACTAGATTATGACATGTGATGTTTCTATTTATGATGTCTTGTGGTTTTTGCTTTGAAAGTGGGCAGGGTTGCAATTTATAACCCCCTTTTCTTCCTTTCACTTTGTGTTTTCTACTTTTTAATAAAAGGGATCCATGATCCCAGCATATTTTATTCTCACTAACATTTCAAGTGACAAGTATGTCAATGTCAGTTTCTAATGCTTTTCTCTTTTGATGAAATTCCAAAAAAAACATCAATACACTTGACCTAAGTAAAGAAATAAGTTATTATATAAACATATATTATTATCCAGTTAAAAAAGCAGTAATTGTGATCAATGCATCAAATCAGAGTCCTTGACAGCATATCCAGTGGTTTCACAAGTTTTGATGCAATGTTGTTTCTTGGGAATAGAAGTAAAAGAAATAGAGAAATATCTAGTATCAAATTATATATTCTATTAATGCTACTTTTAATTGAGAATGAAACCTAACTCAATATCTAACAAACCATTTAGTGAAATGTGAACCTTAGGTATTCGGTATATTGCTTCAAATATGGTCTTAAAGGACCTTTTCAAATTTTATAAATATAACTGGGAACTTATTAAGGAGGATTATTATCAGCCACTTGTAGATTCAATTTTTATCATAAGGAATATAAGAGAGTTGAAACTAGCAAGCTAGATTTTAGGTGGATGTGTGGTGCCAAGCCCATCTCCAATAGATTGTGTTCCGAAGAGCTGGATCCCCAGATTCAATCTATGCTGCATAACTCAAGATTTGTTAATTGTTTATATAATGTGAAAATTGATTCTTAGCAGATGGATCATCACATTAAAACAATACAAACCATCAATACTTCAGTGATTATAAGATGCATCCAAAGTTGATGGAAGTGAAGACTAATGCACTGTCAAGTTCACCTAGTTTGGTTTCTTCTTAGAAATAATCATGAAAAATATCCTTTCAATAGGTCAGTGACATATCAAAGGATCTCAAAAAGGAATTCTCATTAGTGGATGAATATTGGTTCTATGTTTTAGAGAAACATTTTTTGTGAGATGAATTCAGTGATTTCACTGCTTAGGTGCTCTATATTTCTGCAATATTTGAATAAATTGGAAAACTATTAAATGGTAATTCATGTGTACCAAGTACCGGGGGGGGCTCACTCGATTAATTGGAGAGGATCTAGAGAAGTATGGATTTAGAATTATGAATCAATAGAGATAGATAGAACTCGTTTAATTAGAATTTCTATGAAACCCTAACTGCTAATCAATTCAAACACTAGATACCCAGTATTTCATGTTCATAAAACATGAATAGAAGAACCACATACATGATAAGAGGCTAAATCGTCGACCGATTGGGTAAGAAATAGGCTTATGTCCAGGTGCCTCCTGATACCTCAACATTACATTTGAAAGAAGAAAAAATCAATCAACCGTCTGTAGGTGAGAAGTGTATGCGACGTCAAAGAATCAAGGAGGGTGTGGGAGTTGGTGTGGATGTGGGTGATGGAGACAGATCGGGTGTATGAGTGCAGGAAAAAATCGCTGGTGTGGGGCAGCAGGGACGAAGACGCGGGAAGAGGGGAAGCGTAGGGGAAGTGAGGTTTGGGGAGGGATCTTAATTATCTTCATTTTTTTTATCTTCACTTATTTCTTTACTAATTAATATTAAACTCTAATAACATATTTCATCCCAAAAAAAATTATCTAAAATATATTAATTATTGATGGAAAAAAGATTTATTTGTAATATTTATTATTAATAACAGATTCCAGTGTTATTAAAAAATGCTGGTATTGGTATGATAAAGTAATAGATTTGATTGTTGGTAAAAGATTTGTTGGTATTGAACAGTCAATATCAATAGATATATTTTTTGATAAAAACAAGTTTTGGTACTTAAAATTAATACTAATAAAACATAATATCTGTTGGAATTGGTCATTTTTACCAACAGTTATATTATCTGTCGATAAATTTCTGTTGGTATAAATCATTTTTTTGTAGTGATGGGAACACTTTCTTTGCACTATAATGATGTTTGGGATATACTCCGCCAACTCATTTTAGGGTTATTACACCTAGATGCATCTTTTCCAAAACCGAATCCACTTGTAGTATCCATATAGGGATGTATTTCTAAGAAAACCAAATAATCTCTATCTTACAAAAACATTAGGATGTTATCATATTCTTAGGATTATCCTTAGGGATTGCATAAAATTTACCTAATTATAATCTCCAAAGATTGACTAAACCCTCCAATAATACTAACTAAAGTGAACTGGTCACAACATACCTAAATATTTTATCATTTTCGATAAATATCCTATATATTTTACAAATACACACCTGAGGACCATAAATATTTAGTGTCAATGGAAATTAGATATGAAATATTCTTATTTTATAAATGATTTTCAATATCTCTCAAAAATATATTCCCATATAGTACTCATCTTAGAAATGCCCTACTTAAAACCTTTCTTCACAACCTAGGAAAAGGAACATAAGAAAGGGTGAGCTCATATACTCCATAAGGGTAAACAAGAGAGATATCAATGATCACTTTAGTATAACATGAGCATAAATGTATGATAAAATAAGAATAACATTTGAAAACAATACCATATATATAATGGATCATGATCCTGAGTCAGGGTATAAATATTAGCATTTCATAATACATGAATCATAAAGAAATAAAATAATATGATACACGAGAGTATAACATATACATAGTAATGTGAAAAAAACATAAGATTATAACATTTTGAACATGTATAAATAGAAAAAGGTTCATTAATTAAGTCAAGGACATGATATATAGAGACCCTAGCCTTTTAAACAAATTGTTACATGATTTTTTGAATAATTAACCATTAAATACAAACCATGGATCGTAAATTCTAGTGACTTTGGAGGATTAGGTACATAAAACTGAAAACCAGAAATGAAAATAAAAACATATTTTATTTAATCTTCATAATGATATCATAATACCATTTTATACCTTACATATTTATAGGATAACCTGGGTAATACATGAATATTGGGGTTAGCTAAAAATCCCATTAAGAGAATAAATATAATAATAAATAATATCACATGGTTTAGAAGGCACAACATGATAAGATAAAAAAGGCATGGAAAATGAATAAACATATAGGAGAATAACATATAGAACATGGGATCATGAATTCATGGAATCATATTAATGTGGAAGTAACATAAAACATGACATAATCATGAGTCAAGGCTCATTTCACATAGAAGATCATGATTCAAGGCTAACAACCATGACCGTTGCACAGGGAGCACAATTCAAGGCTAACCACCAAGATCGTTGCACATGACGTCTCATGAGACTAAACATTACCCAATGAATTAGAATGCTATATGGGAGAAACCATAATTATATGTTCATTAATATGTGTTCCACATAAATAATCATACATAAGTAATCAAACATAAACATAAGGTTTACCCATGGAAATAATTGGAATCATATCATGTCAAAAGGAATATCAAAATGGAATATCATAATGGTCTCCATGAAATAATGGATTTAATTCATACATGGACATTCATAAGTAAAAATTGGCATATATCATGATAATTTATGTAAAACTGAAGTAAAAACATGTAAAAATATTGTGTAAGAAACTTTAGAAATTAAACATTTTAGTGCAGTTTAAGGGAACATTTTCAAGATTCTTTAAAATGGAAAAAGGCATAATTGTCTGTATAAAACCAAAAATAAAACAAGATAGTTTTTCATTATAAAATTAATGATTTTATAAAAATAATTTTTTATTAAAATATATTATTTATTTCACATGAAAATGTGTAAAAAATTGAGAAGTTCCCTTTAATCAGGCTTTCTTATTGGGATGAATTTAGAAGGGAACATTTTTAAAACATGTATTTCCACATCAAAAATGGATGTAGTGATATAGATATAAGATTTTGGAACATATAATAATAATTTATAATAATTATATAAAATAAATAAGATTTATATTAGGGTAAATAGGGAGAAACTGTAATCTGAATGAAAAAATAGAGGTTCAAAAAGAAACTCTTACCTTATGTTTGAAACAGTTCTTCACTTGATCTTAATGTACTAGATAATCTAAATAAATATATTAATTATTTAATTCATAACCTTTTATAAACTTATTTTATTTATTATAATTTTATTAAGTTCATTTATATCCTTTTTGATGGGCTGTGATATTCAATTCCATCGTTTGGGAGTGTTAGTTTCCTTGGTTTTCATGGTTGGATTACTTGTATACATGTATGGAAAATCATGTAAAATGAGAATGGTTTTCCAAAATTAAAGTTATATGTTATTAATTAAAATAAAAAATATTAAATGTTTATATAATTCATTTGGTAATTTTTGGGTGAGGATTAATTATTAGATAAGATGTTAGTGATAATCGTTTAGATTATTTTGGCAGTTTTTCGATCATCACAAACTAGTTTTGTTTTATTAATTAATATTAGGTATATGAAATGGTTATTGAACATTAAATAGGATGTAATACATATATTATAATATTTTTTTAACCATTAAAAAAATTTGTGATCAGTATTGAATGAGGGAATGGAAATGGAAAACTTCATCATCCTTGAATGCGATAAATTAACACATCACGGATGATGTTTTCATTTTTAGTAAAAAATGAGAGGGGAAGAGAAATGAGGATTAATTATTCCATTAACATGATAAAATTACATTATATATAATATAATGTATTTTTTATTCAACTTGGATAAGGAGAGATGAGCAGATAATAACAAAATAAAATAAATTGAAAATAAATTAAAAGAAAGTGAAAGAGGATTTTACCTCTTGAATTTATCCTCCTTGGGAACCTCCTTAGGGAAAGGGGTTTGGTATTTTGTTGAGACCAAGGGCCCCTAGAAGTGTGTTAGATACTTGGTAAGAGTTTTGGGTAGAATTTTATCTTGATTAAAGGATTTAGATGTGTGAGGAAAAGAGGTGGTGAGGGGTGGTATTTATAGTAGAGGAGAGGGGTGTTTTCTCATTATTTTATTTATTAGTTTATTATTTTCCCTCAAGACTGTAAATAGTTTGAGAATTATCACTAAATATATTAAAATAATTAACGGTAGTCAGAGATTATGGTGATTACATCATCAATTACTCAAGGAATAGTGTATTTAACTTATAATGTATATATACCATAAATTATCATATTTTACTATTCACCAAAAAATCAAGTATTTTAAAAAAAATCCAAAAATTCACCCTTATAATTTTTCGACATGTAGAATTAAAAAATGAACTCCATTTTAGGAAAATAATTTTCTAAATATGAGAAATTTAATTTTTAATTAAAATCATCATTTACTTGGAAAATACCAATCTTAAAATTATAAATGATTTTATAACACTTTGAAAAATGAATTAAGGTCTCATAAAATTATCTTATAATCATAAGAAAAAAATATTAATTTATGAATACATTTTATGAAAATTAATTTTCTTTTATATTATTATATTAAATATAAAATTAAAAATAAACATTTATATTTTATAAAAATCTCAACACTTAATTAATAATTTCTAAAACATTTATTTACTTATACTATGATATAATTATATCATATTACCATTTATAAGATACCTAAATTTTATTTATACTTTCATCAGTGAGGTTACTATTCTATTGGTCAGTTTACAATTTATAAGGGTCATATTATTATTCCAATTTTGAAGTTACTATTCCATTGGTTTAGGTTCCCTAATTTATATAAATACTTATTATTCTATTCATTCTTAATTTATAATGTTTGTATTATGTTCTTTAAGTGATTTTATCTGATATATACTATATGAAATAATTTTAATAAGGTAATTTTAATTGATAGAATTATGGGTTATTACATTCTCCCCCCCCCCTTATGAAATTTCACCCTCAAATTTTAATTTTACATATTACAGTGAAAACAAGCGGGGATACTTCTCTATCATCACTTCCTCTGGTTTCCATGTTGCCTCTTCATACTAATGGTTCTACCATGTTACTTTGACCATGTTTGTGTTCTTATTGTGTGGAACATTATATCTACAATTAAAGATCTTCACTAGATGCTCCTCATAAGAGAGATCATTCTTCAAATGTACCACCACTGAATTCATTACATGTGAAACCAGTGGATGCAGATGAAACTGGGAAACCAGTGGATCAAACCAATTACAGAGGTATGATTGGGAGTCTACTTTACCTTACTGATAGTCAACCAGATATTATGTTTAGTGTGTGTATGTGTGCAAGATTTCAAGCTAATCCTAAAGAATCTCATTTTCTTGCTGTTAAAAGAATTTTCAAATATCTTATACATACTGCAAATTTAGGTTTATTTTATCCAAAAAGACAATCTTTTGATTTAATCAGTTATTCAGATGATGACTTTTCCGGTTCCAAGTTAGATAGGAAGAGCACATCTGAAACATGTCATCTTTTGGGAAAGTCCCTGGTATCTTAGTGTAGTAAGAAATAGAACTCTGTTGCATTATCTACTGCTGAAGCAGAATACATTGTTGTTGGTAGTTTTTGTGCACAAATTCTATGGATGAAACACACTCTTTTGGACTATGGATATGATTTTAAGCATGTTTCAATCAACTGTGATAACACTAGTGCAATTAATATATCAAAGAACCCTGTGTCTCACTATAGAACCAAACACATTGATGTAAGGCACCACTTTTTGAGAGATCACTACCAAAAAGGTGATATTACTCTTGAGTTTATAGGTATTGAACATCAATTAGCTGAAATTTTCACCAAGCCCTTAAGTTATGAAAGGTTAGACTTGATTAAACAAGAGTTAGGTATGATAGATCTATCAAACCGATCTATCAAACCGATCTGTGAAACTGATCTGTGAAACCGATCTATGAAACCGATCTGTGAAACCAATCTGTGAAACCGATCTGTGAAACCAATCTGTGAAAACGATCTATGAAACCGGTTTGTGAAACCGATCTGTGAAACCGATCTGTGCTACCGATTGAGTGGTAGTGTGTTTGAAACCTTTAGTGTTTGTTTAAAATGACGTTGTTTTGCTTAATCGATATTTTATTATTTTGCAACCCTAAATGATAAAAATAACAACCCGTGGCTATTTCTTTTTCTAAGAGACTATTGACCTTCCATCTCCCACCGAACTCTCTCTTCTCTTTCTTGTAACCTGAACCTTTCAAACCTCTCCAAACCTCTCAATCCTCTCGAACCACAAATGGAAAAGCAAAAGCGACAAGTCAAGCAATCTGAAGGTTCCTCACCTGTAAAGTGCACTCGAGGAGAGTCGAGCAGCATGACGTAGAGGTCAGTAAACCTGGTGTTGGAAACTCGGGAAGTTATAGCTTAGAAAGAAGCGTGTTCCAAATGGGTGTTATTGAGTAAGTCTGCTTTGTTGAAAGTATTAGAGATACAAGGATGGAAATACTAGTTCTTTAATAACAACCGAGTCTACTACCCAAAGATGGTGCATGAGTTTTACTTAAACTTGAGTATTGTTTTGGGTGGAGTAGAGGCTACGAGATTGTCTTCAATAGTTAAAGGGAAAAAGATTAATTTTTCATCGAAACAGTGGGATGAATGTTTGGCAGTACCTCATAATGGAAGATATGAGGATTACGTTGGTAATATCCCTCCTACTACTGATTACTTTTCTTATGATCTAGCTTTGGAGATGTTGACAGGGAAGTCTGAATCGAGGAGGATATCTGCTGTTGAGTTGGATGGTGAGACTAGAATCTTGTTTAAGTTTATTCAACATCAAATATGTCCTATAAAAGGTGACTTTGCTTCAGTAAAGTATCAGGATGTTTTTCTGTTATCTCTTTTGTTGGATGGTGAAAAGATCAAACTGTGTAGATATTTTTCTGAGCATATTGTTGAGATGATAAAACCATCAAAGAAAGCTACAACTTTGTTTTATTATAAGAAAATCGCTTCCATGCTAAAGTTCTTGGACTGTGTTGATGATGTAGATGAGTGTATCACATCCAGTAGCTTCTGTATTAACAAGGATATTTGTAAGAGGATGAAAATCAACTGGAACCCATGGAATAAGGCTTGGATTGCTGATGAGGGGAAGTTGTATGAATCCTTCAATCCTACTGATCATCCTACAAGACTAAAGGGGATGAGAGATCCTAGTTTAAAATTTGGTGAAGAAGTGGTTTATTCTGATGAAGAAGAGGAAGCAGTAGTTCATAAGGGAACTGGTGAGTCCAGTAAGGAGGAAACAGAAGAAAAAGAAGCTGAAGATGAAACTGATGTTGAAAAGGAGCCTGAATCACCTTCTAATGACAGGAGTGATCCTGATATTGTGAGCCCAAAGAAAAGAAGGACCGAATTTGGTTCGACAAGCCCTCCTCTCGAGTTACCAGAGATAGAACCTCTTTCAAATGATGAAGAAGAAGGTGAGACTGATGAATCAACCTCTGAGGAGTATGAATCTGGTAGTTCAGACAGTTCAAGTGAGAGATCAGTTAATAATGATGATGATGAAGGAAATGATGGTGATGAGGGTGATGCTGATGGTGATAGTGATAGTAGTAGCAGTGATAGTGATAGTGGTGATGCTGATGATGCTGATACTCAACCTATAGATGGTCAGAGTGTGATCCAAGATGATCCTCAACCCCAACCAAATGTGCAAGAAAATGTCTGTGAGGATGAGAGAACAAAACAGTTAGAGATTGATGAGGATGAGGAAGTCCCTCCTGAAATTCCTGGAAGAGCTCAATTTGTGAAACCTATGTATCCTTCATGTAGAGCCGCATGGGAAGAACATCAAGGTATTTCTGTTCTGGGATTAGACTACCCAGAACAAGAAGAAGAAGAAGGAATAGATCCTACAGGCGTAAGTGACCTAGTTAACGATTGATTAGTTGCTGAATATATGCAAGTGACAATAGACAGACCATGTCCTTCTATTTCTCAATCCAGTTCTGATCCTTCTGTTTCTCAGGCTAGATCTGGTTCTGTAGTTGCTCAATCTGATTTTGACATATTTAAGGTTGAATTGATTCAAGCAGTTATAGAGACTATGAAAGATGAGTTATCTCATGTTCCTGCTCCTGCACCTATGACTTTATCCGAAGCTGCTATGGATGATTTGGCTCAAAGATTGGTAAGCCTTATCAAAACAGACCTGTGCAATTAAAGTGAGTCTATTGGTAGGCACATTACCTCTTTGAATCAAACACTCACAGATTTAGGCCGTAATTTGGTTTCTCTGTCAGGAGAGTTCATAACAACCATCTCTGGTATGATAGAAGTGTTAAGAAATCTGACAGAACATCTGAAGAAGGAAGATTTGAGGAAGTTGAAAGCTGAGATCACTCAAGTTGTTTCTCAGGCTAGTTCCAAAACGGTGACCAAGATCATTGGTCCTAAGAATAATGCTTTAAAGGATGTTATTAAAGAAGATCTGGCAGCTCTTGGAAAGATTTTGGATTTGGATTCTTTGAAAAAGATGAAAGAGCATAGTGATCATATTTATAAAATGGTGCAGTTGTATTCAGCCGATGCTACCAAGGCTCAAAACGAGATTAAGGAAAAAGTGGATCATTATTTCTCTAATATTGACACCAAGCATGAGTTGAATCACCATTTTAAAGTATTGGCTGACAATTTGAGACTTCCTCCAGTTACTCAAGCTTTTAAGGCTCAAGTTCAGTAGTTGAAGGATTTTACTCCTACTTTGGAAAATTTCATGCAGAATTAGGATGATTTTGAAAGGTCCATGAAGTACGATGGATAAGTAATTCAGGACTTCATGAATTTTCTCAAACCCTACCTTCATGTGCAAGCTAAGTCCATTGTTTTTCCTACTGCTGAGCCTCTTAATTCATCAGATGTTGCTCCTGGTCAGATGTCTGTCTCTCAAGCTCTCTCCAATATTTGGCCTGTCTTTTAACATACTCCTTCAGAAAGATATTCTACTCCTCAGCAGGTGACCTTAGAACCCACAATTCTTCCAGATTGAGTCATCCTGCCTCCTTTCTCCATCCAGCCAGTTCAACCTTCCACCCAACCACCTTCTAGACCATCCATTCCTCCAACTGCCAAAGGAAAAGCTCCATTGCACCCTGAGAAATAGCTGTATCTATCAATTTTTGATTGGGTATCTATTTCCTGTACTTTTCACTTTCGTCTATGGTTTTTCTATCAAACCTTATTTTTTTTCAATTGTAATATTCTTGCTTATATTCCTTCTCTTTGTTTTGAGAATCCCAAAGGGGGAGAAATTGAGACATGATAAATAAGAAATGGAGAAATTGAGACATGAGAAATAAGAAATGGATAAATTGAGACATGAGAAATTGAGACATGAGAAATAAGAAATTGAGAAATTGAGACATGAGAAATGAGAAATAATGACTATATATCTAAGTGGAAGCAATGCTGAAAGGGGATAATGAATCGAATTATCTGATTTATATTATATGGAGAGAATGCCTAATTTATATAAGTTTTGTTTTATATTCTAACTGTGTCTTATCTTTTGGCATATTTTCTTTTTATATAGGGGGAGAATACTAAATGACATACTATATTCTTTCTTCATTTATGTCATTGATTTGTGATTATCAAAAAGGGGGATATTGTTGAACTCTCTGTGAAATGGTTATTTTAATAATCACAAATCTTAGTTTTATTTATTTCAATTTAGTATTTTGTTCAAATTGTTCTAAATGTGTTTATATATGTTTAAATCATGTCTACATATGTTTAACTATGTTAATTTATGTTTTACGATTGACTTGGAAGTATTCTGGATTGAACAGACACTTTGTGAAAATTCCATGTCTTGACTCACCGTTAGTTATTTTCCTGAGTCACCGATGATGAACGGTCGCACCGATGATGAACAGTCGCACCAATGATAGGAACTGTCGCACCGATGACAACGGTCGCAACATCACCGGTCGCATCAAGGACCTACCGATACCGATGATCAGTGAGCTACCGATGTTGATGCTACCGATGTTGATGCTACTGATACTGATGATCAATGAGCTACTGATACTGATGCTACCGATACCGATGATCAATGAGCTACTGATGCTGATGCTACCGATACCGATGATCAATCAGTTACCATTGCTGATGCTTCTGATACCAATGATCAATGAGCTAACGATGCTGATGCTACCGATACTGATGATTAATGAGCTACTGATGATGATGCCACCGATACTACTGATCAATGAGATATCGATGCAGATTCAAAATGACTCACCGGTCTCATGACTCACCGATAGTCATGAAAACTATTTGAATTTCTATAAAATCTTATTTAATTCCAATGGTAATATTTGATATTTTTAATGCAATTAATGATATTTAATGTTAGTTGTTGGCATGTCAGGAGACTATACCTCGTACCTATGAAAAGGTAATCATTCCCATTGCTAGAGCGTGTGGAATAAAAGGAAGATTGAGCTGCAGTAAAATGGTGTGCGTGAAAAGGCATAGAGACATAATTCTTCCATGCATATACATACATGAAAAGAAGAACACACGAGGAACTCGAAGATGACATTGTAAGATCTTCAAAGAACTCTCATGCATGAAATACAGCACTACTGAGGAATGCACGAAGAACACTGGAAATCAGATAACATACTCACTTGTGAAGGACATCAAGCTGAATCACGATACTCTGTTTTTCAACATAAAAACCAGAGAAGTACTCAAAAGAATTTCTGCTAAATCCAACGAGTCCAGAGCTGCACTGCTAATCACTAGAGATTTCTAAACTCTCATATATTTCTCTCTAAGTGATTCATTATTTGCTATTTTGAGCAGTGTGTGTTCTTTGTATTATTTACACACACACTGTCTCCTGTGCTGAACTGGAGGATACTAAATCCTCATTTCAAACTCCTTACATCATACTGTATCCCACTGAGGACAGTGGTAGAGGTCAAGTGTGACCTGGATAGCCTGTCTGTTGTTGTCTTTTATTTCACAAAGAACTGTGGTAGAGGTCTTAGGACCTGGACGGTATTGTACTATTGTTAACCCAGATCCAGGGTGTGGATCAAATTTATATAAATTGTTTGAGAGGACTAAGTCTCTGCTTGTGACTGAACCTCTTCGTTATATTTTGCTGTGATTTTTAGTATAAGTCTAAAGTATAATACATATATTCCGCTGCTATTACTTTGAAATACAAAATTATTTTCAAGTTACTTTGATAGTTAAATTAGGAAGTGTTTATACTTGTTGTGAACCAGTAGGTTACCTTCAAAGGATAATTTAATCCTGTGATTAAATTTACTGAGATCTAATCAATATTTAAGAATCCAATTGAACATTTTCAATCTGTATATATTCACTACAGTTTAACTTTGTTTTTAAATTGGGGGATTTAAGAGAAATCTTTTTAACAGAAATTTTAATTGGAACTCAATTCACCCCCCTCTTGAGTATCCACTCTGACCAACATCTTCTTTCATTGTTGGGGAAATACATGTTTTAAAAGGTTCCCTTATCAATTCCTCCTGATAAACAAGCCCAATTAATGGGAACTTCCCAATTTCTTGCCCATTTTTAAGTAAAATACATAATATGTTTTATGACACCATTATTTTTCTAAAATCACTCATATTATCATGAAAACCCATCTTTTTAATTACTTGTTTTACACAAAAAATTATTCCTTTGTCTATTTTAAAGACTCTTTAATATTTTCCCTTAAATCATCCTAAAGTGACTAATTTATAAATTTTTTTAGACACTTTTTACATTTTTTTTACTTTAGTTGGACATAATTTATCATGACATATCCCTATTTTCCCTTATAAATGTACAAGTATGAATTAAACCCATTCTTTATTGTACACCATTATGATACTCCCTTTGGTTATTCCCTATGACATGTTTATGATACCCAATTCCTTCCATGGGTAACCCTTATGCTTGTTTCTTCATGTGGAACACATATCACTACAAAAAAATAGAATATTAGTGGTTTTTTTAGAGGGGATTATGTACAACCCCCTCTAAAAATTTTAGCATTATTTTTTTAGTATTTAGTTTAATTTTAGAGGCGGTTATGTCAAAACCACCTCTAATATAATAATTAGTGGCACTATATATTCGATTAGATTTTAGAGGAGCTATATATATATATATAATATTTATTTGGATATATATATATATGTATGTATGTATGTATTTATGTATATATATATATGTATACGTGTATATATATATATAATTGATTTTTTTAAGGAAATGGTAGGGGTTCTGCTAATCCCGTATATTAGAGGGGGTTTTGAACCTCATCTAATTGATGACATTAGAGGGTGGGTTTAACCCCTCTAATTGATGACATTTGAGCATGTCTTGAACCACCTCTAATTCAAGAAAATTGGTGGGGCTCATGAACTGCCGCTAATCCCTTTGATTAGAGGGTGTTTTAAACCCCCTCTAATTTTTTATTTTTTAAATTAAATCTCATATAAATTCAAATTTTATAATATGTGTGTTTGTACGCGCATGTGTATGTATATATATATTACATAAACACATTATAATATATATATATATATATAAGGAAATTATATAAATACTTTAAATAAATACTTATATTTATAAACAAAAATCTATACATATATAATTATTGGTATACATAATATAAATGTAATTATAAATATATTTAAGCAAATTTATAAAATATACATATGGTTTTATAAATACTATACATTTATATTATTATTTATATTATATATATAAATTATATTAAATACATTTTTATTGTATATTTTTGTATAAATACATTTATATTATATTATGTATACAAATATATATAATATAGACAAAATTAAATATAAATACACACACATATATATATATATATTATATAATTATATTATAAATATTTAATTATATATAATTTTATATATATTATATAATTATTTTAAATATATTGTAGTATTTCATATTAATTATAAATTAATTTAGTAAATAAATATATATCATTTGATTATATTATATATTTCCAATTATATGAATGTATTTAATTTTGGGTGTGTGTATATATATGTGATATAATATAAATGTATATATTCACATACATAAATATATAATATAAATGTATTTGATGTAATATATATATATATAATATAAATCATAAAATATATAAATTTATAGTATTTATAAAACCAACATACAATTTTTATAGTTTAAAAAATAGGTGTAATAATAAAAATAATAATAATAACAATTAATATTATTGTTACACACACACACAAGTACATATATACAAATATATAAAAATGATAATATAAATATATACTACAAGTATATTATATCTATAAATATTATATAAATATATAAATACACAGACACAAATATAAATGTATATACAGATATATGTATATAAATATATATTTATAAATATAAATATAATTATTTATATAAATATATATATTATAAACACACACAAATAATATATATATATATATATTATACACAAATATATTATATATTATATAATATTTATGTATCTAATATAATAAATATGTATATATATTATAGAAAAATATATACATCATACATAATACACAAATACATTATATATATATATATATGTTATACACAAATATATATATATATATATATTATACATAAATGTATCATATATAAATATTTATATTTATTTAAATACTTATTCAAATAATATATATTTCAATCACTTTCTAAATACATGATGTGTACTTTTTAGTTACATATCCTGTAACGGTGTCTTCCAGTCATAATCTTTAGCAGCTCTTAATGGTATCTTTGATCACTCTTCATCTATTCTTAATTTGTTTAAGCTTTCATAAAATTGAACAGTTGTGTTATAGAACCTTCTAGAATAATAATAAATAAACCATAAATAAAAACTAATAATAAATGCATATAATTGGTCAATGATCAATAAATAATTATAAAATGATATGTGACCACTCTAATACCACTTGAAGGTTTTGGGGTGCTGCGGAAGTGGTTGGGGTCATACCTAATAATAGAAATTCATCAACTTCTTTGGATTTATCCTCAGAACTAAATGAATAGAAACCCCATATTCCATGAGACGTGATAATTATATATAATTTAAAATTATTTTTTTGATGAAATTTATCTCATCTTGGAATTCTTTATTCATTGAAAAATCAGTTGGAAACTTTTCATCATATTGTCGTTGTGTCAAAGGATTCAAGGGTAGAATCCCTTTACTGGTGATCTTCACATTATCCACAAATTTATCAACATATTTGAAGTAACATGAGCACAAAATACATTAATATTGCATTGTTTTATATAAATATCCAATATATTTTACAAATACATGTTTGAGGGCCGTAAAGGTTCAGTATCTTTGGAGACTAGATGCAAAATCTTCTTATTCCTGAAATATCTTCAGCATCTCCCACAAATATCTTCCAATACAGTACTCTTCTTATACATACCCTACTTAAAACATTTCTTCATAACCTATGGAAAGGAACATAAGAAATGGTGAGTTCAGATGCTCAGTAAGGGTAAATGAGGGATATATAAATGATCACTTGAGCATAACATGAGGATAAGGGTAAGAGAACATTGGCTAAACATTTGAAAACTACTCTCTTCATATCATAGATCATTATATAGAGTCATGGTATAAATCTTTGTTGTTCATAAGACATGAATCATAATAGAATAAAAGAACATAAGCCATGAGAGAATAACATTGACATACAAATGTGGTAAAAACAAAAGATTGTAACAATGTGAACATGTATAAATAGAAACATGTTCACCTATAAAGTTAAGGACATAAAATAAATCTCTCACATAAACATGTGGACATGAAAACTAAGTTCAAACATAAACATAAGGACATAAAGACTATATCCATGTATAATATTATTGACATAAAAACTAGGTAGATGCATAATATTATGGACATAAAAACTAGGTCCATTCATAATCTTATAGACATGAAAACCAGATCCATTCATAAAATTGTGAACATGAAATCAGGTTCACATATAACATATTTATCTCATGAGTTATCAGTCTTTACCTAATGTGTCGTGACCCAGAATTTTATCAATGGAAATTCCATTCTTATAATTATGTCATATAGTATACATCACATAAAATAACATAGATAACTCAATAAAAATATTATTCTCAAAAATAAAGAATGAAATAAGTGGAATTTATAGAAATTAAGGAACCTATACCAATATAATAGTAATATGGTCGTTGGAATAGTAATATAAGCATTAAGAATTGTAACTTTGCCAATAGAATAGTACCCTCACCTATGAAATTATAAATAAAATTTATGCATCTTATGAATGAAAATATGATATATTTATATCTTGGAATAATTAAATAAATGGTTTAGAAATGAAAAATTAAGCGAAGGTATTTTTATGAAATGTAAATATTTATTTTAAATTTTATAATTAATATATATATAATGATTTAAAAGAAAATATATTTTCCTAAAATGGATTCATAAATTAATATTTTGTTTTTTATAAATATAAGATAATTTTTTGAGACCTTAATTAATTTTTCAAAGTTTCATAAAATTAGTTATATTATTAAAATCGATATTTTTCGAATAAAAGGTGATTTAAATTAAAAATTAAATTTATCATATCTAGAAAATTATTTCCCTAAAATGGATACATTTTTTTAAATCTACACATCAAAAAATGGTTGGGGTAATTTTTTGTTATTTTTCTAAAATAGTTGAATTTTTGGTGAATAGTGAAATATGATAATTTAAAGTATTTAACATTTTAAGCCAAATACATGACTTTTTGAGTCATGGTTGATGTAAGAACTCATTAGTTCTAACTATAATGCACTTTTACCATACTTAGTCACAATAATTAAAACTATCGATAGTCTTGAGCCAAAATAATAAACAAATGAATAAAATAATCAAAAACACTCCCCTCCTCCCACTACAAATATCACCCCTCACCACCCCCTCTCCTCACTCCTTATAAGCATTGGATATTTCTAATGTTATTACCAATTCCTCATCCAATACTTTTCCACACTTTCTAGTCTTTCTAATCTCACTAAAATACAATTTACAAGTTCCTTAAAGAGGCTCTCAAGGATACGTTATTCAAGAGGTAAAATCCTCCACCTTTCCATTTTAAATTCTTTCTTTATTCTACCTTATCCTTTCCTCCACTATCCAAAGGGACATGATAACTCCAGTATCATACATATACTGTAATTTTATTATTTTAATGGTATATCCATCATCATATCTATTATCCTCTATTTTTATCTTAAAAACAAAAAACATCATCTCTGATGTGTCAATTCACCACCTCTATGGACGATGATTTTTCATTTTCTATTAATGCCTCCAAGGATGGTCATAAAACCATTATAATGGTTAAAAATATTATAATATGTATATTAAAAAAAAATTTGTACAGGAACTAATGTATATATATAATATTAAATAATGAAATGGAAGGAGTTCACGATGATTGAAAATTCACTAAAATGAACTAATGTTCATCATTAACATTTTATTTAATAAATCATTATCATATATGAAAACAAAATTATATATGGGACCATTAATAATTAAGTATTTTAATAAATATCATATAATTCCACTTCTGTAGTTTTTCTTCCATTTGAAAAGAACTCCCATAATTAAACTCAAGGGAACCGATCATGAAATCCATGAAACGAACACTCCCAAAACTAAAACAATTAAACATTATAACTCAACAAAATGGACATAAATGAACCTAATAAAATTATAATAAATCAAATATATTTAGAATTTATTCAAAATTAAATTATTAATGAATCTGATTTCATTATTCAAAAAATTAAGTACAAGTGCATAACAGTTTCAAACAAACGGTAAGGGATTCTCTCTAAACCTCCATTTTTTTCTTCAAGTTACACTTTATCTATCCTTAACCAAATGTAATTATTAATTATTATTAGGTAATACTTATAAATTATATGTTTATGTTGCAAACATATATACCTAGCTCAATTATTCTTTCATTTATGGGGAAATACATGTTTTATAAGGTTCTCTTCTCAATTCCTCCCGATAAGCAAGCTCAATTGAAGTATACTTCCCAATTTCTTACCCATTTTCAAGTACCATCCATAATATTTATTAATAAACCAATATTTTTCTGAAATAAATCATTTTATAATGAAAAACTATCTTTTTTAATTTCTGGTTTTATACAAACAATTATTCATTTGTCTTCTTTATAGACTCGTAAATATTTCCCCTCAAACCGCACTAAAGTGGCTCATTTCTAAAGTTTCTTAAAAACACTTTTTACGTGTTTTCAATTTATTTGGACATAATTTATTGTGATATATGGCCATTTTACCTTATGAATTTACAAGTATGAATTAAAACCATTATTTCTTTTGCAACATTATGATTCGCCATTTGGCTATGCCCTATGACATGTTTATAATACCCAAATCCTTCTATGGGTAACCCTAATGCTTGTTTATTAATGTGGAACACATATTAATGAACATGTTATGATGGGTGAACCCAGATGAATCTCTAATTCATTGGACAATTTTTATTCTCATGGGATGTCATATTGGGATAAGGAGTAAACCTGATTCCTTTATGGGACTTTATTCACTATGTGATATAGACTTGGAAGTTAGCCTCGACTCATGTTTATGTCATGTTATGTATTTATTTAAAAAAATTATTTTTTCATGATTACATGATCCATTGTTCTATATGTTATGATTTCATATGTTTATTCATGTTCCATGACTTGTTATGTCATCATGTTCTACCATGTAACCTGTGTTCTATGCATTATTTCTATGTTTATTCTATTAGTGGTCTTTTTAGATCATCCCTTTTGTCTATGTATTCCCCAGGTTATCCTATGTAGGTGTAAGAGCTCAAAAGAAGTTAGGATATAATTATGGATTATTGATATAAATATTTTTTATTCTATTCCCATGTTTTCAGTTTTATGTACTTAATCCTCTAAAGACACTAAACTTTATGATACTTGGTTTGTATTTGATGGTTAATTATTCTTAAAATCATGTAATTGTATGTGTAAAAGGATAGGTCCATTATAGTTGGTATTAGATCATAGTCTAGTTATTTTTGTAGATTTGTACTAGAAAACTTTATTAAGAATCCTAGGGATAATTCTATCACTATGGATAACTTAGATTGAAACCTATGGAATCACAAGATTGTTTATACTTTCCATTTACAAGTTTATCCTTATTTTTTCAATGTTTCCTATTTATATTCTTACTATCTAAGTATTCAATCCACCCCCCCCCCAATTTTACTTTTTTTAGTTAATGGATGGAAATAGGAGAACCCATTCCAATAGTCAATGTGATTGGCAATGTGACGATTTCCGTACTGAAATTCCAAATCTTGTGGGAATGGGAGATCAAAACTTCATGATAGTACTTTCTCAACTAGATCAAGTAATGAATAATAATTTTAATTTTGTGGAATTCCCTACTTCTCCTAATAAAGAGAAAGTTTTGGTTGAATTTTTTATGCAACAAAGGCCTTCCATATTTAGTGGACCTTTTGATCCCATCATCACAGAAAATTTTTTTAACTCCATTGAGAAGAAGATAAATTCATACTGGAAGTATATCATTTTTATAGGGAATATGATCAGTATTGGAAACTGATCAAAAACACAAAGTCTAAAGAGAAAATTGATTCCATGGAATGGGAATATTTCAAGAAAATATTTTTCGATATATATTTTCCCTAAACTCTTCGTCTAATGATGGAAATGGAGTTCCTCATACGAAAAAAATAGGATGAGTCTAGTAGGTCATATGAATAAAACTTCACAATAATTTCATGATATGCCCTCATATTGTTCATGAACACATAGAGAAAATTGGGTCTCTTTTTAGTGAACTAAAGTCAAGTCTATAAAAATTTGTGGTGATTCAAGACTTTTACAACTATGAGGAGATTGTATGTTATTCCCTCAAGGTTGAAATAGAGATTGGATACTCTCAGTGGTCTCGTATTCCTAGAGGAAAAAAGAGTAAAATGGATCTTAATATGGCAGAATCAACTAATAAATCCCATAATGGAAAGAAAACCAAACATCCCACATGTTAAAAGTGTGGGAAGAAGCATCCTGGGAACTGCCTAAGGGGAACCAGAATATGCTTAAAATGTGGAAAAGAGGGGAATATGGATAATAATTTCTAAGGGATGTAAATAATCTCACTAATGTGGAATAATAAATGAAGGTTCATATCAACCCTCATTCTATAGTGAAGTGGTTAAACTACAAGGAACATGGGAATTATGTGAGCCAATTACCTAAGATAAGGGTTGTCAGAGGTAATCAACAACATCCTCCAAGGTAGCAAGGAATGGAATATGTTATCACTACTACTGGGGTGGATCCTGACAATGATGTTAATAGGTATGATGGTTATTTATGTAAGAATAAAAAACATACTATTTTATTTTGGTTCTATTCATTATTTCATATCATTCAAGTTTTGTAGAACCATTCAAACACCACCTCAAAATATAAAGTTTGATTTATCTATGAGAATAGAAAATGGAAAACTATTATATCCAAAGTATATAACTCCTACTTGGTTAATGTTTTTAGAATTAAAATCCCATAAAATATTATCATACTCCCTTTTTTGAAGTTTGATTCTATATTGGGAATGGATTAACTATATTTATATAAAGACAGCATCAATTGTCGAGAAAGGGAGATCACTCTTCACATCCCAAGGCATCCTCCAATTCTATAAAAATGTAAGGAGGTGGATGAATCTCCTTCAGAATCTTCATCTCAATTTTGTATATTATTTACTTATGAGTAATCATATATAGATCAAATGATTGAGATAAAGGAGAGAATCATGACCGAAGACATTCCCATTGTGAGTGACTACATTGATGTGTTCCCAAAAGAATTGTCTAGTCTTCCTCCTAACTGAGAGGTTGAGTTCTCAATTGAAATTATTATAATATCTATACCTATATCAAAGACACTTTATAAAATGTCCACCAATGAGTTTGAGGAATAGAATAATTAGTTACAGGATAATATGGACAGGGGTTTTATATGCCTGAGTGATTCACCATGGGGTGCGCAAATCCTCTTTTTTCAAGAAGAAGAATGGATCGATGCGCCTCTATATTGATTATCATGAGATCAAAAAAAATAATGATAAATAATAAGTATATCTTCTATGGATAGATGAATTGTTCAATAAACTAGATAGGGATAAGAATTTCTATAAGGTGAAACTTTGGTTGGGATATCGCCAATTAAAGGTGAAGAAGGAAGATATTCCCAAGACTTATTTTTGAACAAGGTATGGACACTATGAGTACATAGTGATTCCTTTTGGACTCACTAATGCTCCAAAAATTTTAATGGACTTACTGAATCTTGTTTTTTTATATTACCACAACAAATTTGTGGTAATCTTTATTGATGATATTCAAATATACTCCAAGAGTAAGGAGGAAAATAAGGATCATTTGAATATTTTGATAAAGACCTTGAAAAGGGAGAAACTATATGAAAAGTAAAATAAAAATGAGTTATATATAGAGGAAGTATCATTCTTGGGGAATTTTATCAATAGAAAATTAATATTTGTAGACCCTTCTAATACAAAGGCAATCGAAGAGTGGCCTAGGAAAATATCTGTAATGGAGATCCATATTTTCCTTAGTCTAGTTGGGTATTAATAAAAAAATTTGAATAACTTCTCATGATTTTCAAACCCACTAACCAATCTGATTTGAAAGGGAGTAAACTATATCTGGATGATTGAATATGAAGACTAGTTCAAAGATTTGAAAAAGAGGCTTATCACTACACTAGTACTCACACTACCGACAAGTCTGGAACTCTTCTTTGTATACAAGGATGGTTAAATGGAGGTATTAGGATGTGTACTGATTCAAAATGATAAAGTGATATCAAATTTCTTAAGGTAGTTGAAAATTCATGAGAAAAAATATCTCATGCTTGATCTGGAATTGGCAGTTGTGATCTTTGCATTAAAAATCAAGAGGAATTATCTCTATAGCAGAAGTGTGAGATATATACTGATCATAAGAGCCTCCAATATAAATTCACATAGATGGAGATTAATATGAACCAGTGAAGATGATTATAGCTCGTCATGGATTATGACTGCTCAATCCACTCCCATCTTAGTAAGGAAAATAAAGTGACAGATGCTATAAACATAAAGGATCTTGCAACATTATCAATGATGAGAATTGAGAAGGATACAATCTTCTTATAATTTAAAAGTATAGACATGGGAATAATTAAGGAAGGAACATCATCAAAACTTTCTCAAATGATTTCTCAACTATACCTTATGGATAAAATAGAGGATGCTCAAAGAAATTATGAGGAAATTTATAAAAAGGTGGAAACTGTCAGAAATGGGAAATTCCTAGAATTCAAAATCGATGATGAAGGAGTCATAACATTTAGGTCATGATTATATGTACCACCCAGTCTAGAGATAAATAAATATCTTCTGAATGACTCACATAGCTGAACCTTCTCTATTAACCACAGGATCACATAGATGTATTGAGATCTTTGAGAAAACTATTGGTGGGAAAATATGAAGAGAGAGATCACAGAATATACATAAAAGTTCCTAGTATATAATAAAGTGAAGGCAAGAAGAAAAATTTCAAAGGCGATGATGAAACCATTACCCATACCAATATAGAAATGGGAAAACATCACCATGGACTTTTTCACTGTAATTCTGAAGACATACAGAGGAAACAATGCTATACGGGTTATTTTGGATCGCCTTACAAATATTGTTCACTTTATTTCAACTCGGGAGGACTTCTCACTAGATCAACTTGCATAGATATGCATAAGATAAGTGGTAAGTTTGCATGGAATGCCACTATTAATTATATTTGATCAACATCCAAGATTAACTTCTAAGTTTTGGAAAAGTCTCTAACATCCTCTAAATACTAATCTGAACTTCATTAAGGAATATCATCCTAAAAATGATGTCCAATCTGAGGGAAATATTTGTACACTGGAAGACATGTAGAGAGCATATTATATGGACTTGAAGGGAGGATGGTACCAACATCTACCTGTGTTTGAGTTCTATTAAAAAAATAATTTCCATTTGAGGATCCAAATGGATCCATATGAATCCCTTTATAGGAAAATATGTAGAACACTGGAATGTTGGGTAGAATTTAATGAACATAAGCTACTAGAACTTGAAATGGTTAAATAAATGATAGAAAAGGTGAAAACCATTTAGCAGTACATCAAGGAAGACTAAAGTTAATAGAAGATCTATATAGAAAATATTTGATAGGACCTAGAGTTTGAGGTTGGAGATATGGTATTCCTCATCATATCTCCATGGAATAGGATCATGAGATTTGGGAAGAAAGGAAAGCTGAGTCACAGGTACATCGACCCCTTTGAGATTATTGATCATGTCGGAGATGTGGCATATCGACTTGAACTTACAAATACCACGTCTCAAGTACATGATGTATTCCACATATCCCACTTGAGGAAGTACATACCATATCCCTCACATGTATTGAATTTCCAGGTGGTACAATAGGAGAATTACCTCTTGTGTGAAGAGCAGTTGGTGAAGATCTTAGACCATTGAGATAAAGTTTTATGCAACAAGACTACTCAAATGTTCAAATTACTATGGTGGGACCATAAGTATAAAGAGGCGACATGGGAATTGAATGAAGCAATGAAGGATAATTACCCCCACCTTTTTTCAACTTAGAATGTAAAATTAAATTTTGAGGGTGAAATTTCATAAGGGGGGAAGAATGTAACAACCCAGAATTTTATCAATATAAATTACCTTCTTAAAATTTTTTCATATTGTATAAATCACATAAAATCACATATAAAACCCAATAAAAACATTATTCTCATAAATTAAGAATGAAATAATTGGTATTTATAGAAATTTAGGAACCTATACTGATGGAATAGTAACATGGTTGTTGGAATAGTAATATGACCATTAATAAAAGTAACCCATCCAATTGAATAGTAACCTCACCTATGAAATTATAAATAAAATTTATGGATATTATAAATGAAAATATTATATATTTATCTCTTGGAATAAGTATATTTTTAGAAATTATAAATTAAGTGTTAGTATTTTTGTAAAACACAAATATTTATTTATAATTTTATAATTAATATAATTATTTAAAATAAAATTTATTTTTATGAAATAAATTCATAAATTAATATATATTTTTTATAAATATAATATAATTTTAGGAGACCTTAATAAATTTTTTAAAGCTTCATAAAATCAGTTATAATATTAAAATTGCTATTTTTTTAATAAATGGTGACTTAAATTAAAAATTAAATTTCTCATATTTTGAAAATCATTTTTACAAAATTAAGACCATTTTTGAAATCTACACATTAAAAAAATATTGGGATGAAGTTTTGGGATTTTTCTAAAATAGTTAAATTTTTGTGAATAGTGAAATACGGTAATCTACACATAAAATATTTACTTTACTTAGTCATAAGAATAAACACTATTGATACTCTAGATCCAAAATAATATATAAATGAATAAAATAATCAAAAAACACCCCCCCCCCTCCTCCCACTATAAACACCACCCCATCTCCTCACACCTTCTAAGCTTTTGATATTGCTAATATTCTAAAAAATTACCCTTCCAAGAATCTTACTCACATTATGGTATTCCTTGTCTCACCATAAGACTGTTTTCAAGTTCCATAAGGAGGTTTTCAAGGAGATGTTATTCAAGAGGTAAAATCCTCCACCTTTCCCTTTTAAATTTTTTATTTCTTCTACCTCATCCTTTCCTCTACTATCCAAAGTGAAATGATAACTCTTGTATCATAAATATACTATAATTTTATTATGTTAATAGTATATACATCATCAAATCTCTTCTTATCTCTTTTTATCTTAAAAATGAAAGCATCGCCTGTGATGTGTTGATCCACCACCTTTGTGGATGAAATTTTTTTTTCTATTATCACATTCAAGGATGGTCAAAAACCCATTATAATGGTTGAAAAATATTATAATTTTTATATTAAAACTTTTTTTATGTTATGGAACAAATTTATATACGTAATATTAAATAATGAAACAAAACTAGTTCGTGATGATTGAAAATTCACCAAAATAAACTAACATTCATCATTAATATATTATCTAATGAATCATTATCATATATGAGAAAAATTATATATGGGACCATTTAAAATTATTGAGGTTCATAAATATAATATAATCTCACATCTGGAATTTAGCTTCCATTTGACAAGAACTTCCATAATTAAACTCAAGGGAGTCGATCATGAATTCCATGAAACGAACGCTCCTTGAACGATAAAATTAAACACTATAACTCAACTAAATGGACATAAATTAACCTAATAAAATTATAATAAATAAAATATATGTATAATAGTTTATAAATTAAATTATTAAGGAACATAATTTTATTATCCAGGACATTAAGTACAAGTGGAGAATAGTTTCGAACATAAGGTAAGGGGTTCTCTCTAAACTTCCATTTTTTTCCTTTGGGTTACGCTTTCTCTCTCTTTACCCAAAAATAATTAATAATTATTATTATATAATACTCCTAAATTATGTTTGTATGTTCCAAACATATTTACCAAGATCAATTCTTCTTTCATTATTGGGGAAATAAATGTTTTATATGGTTCCCTTCTAAATTCCTCCTGATAAGCAAGCCCAATTAATGGGAACTTTCCAATTTCTTACGCATTTTCAAGTAACATCAATAATATGTTTTAAGACACCATTATTTTTCTATAATAACTCATTTTATCATAAAAAACTATCTTTTTTAATTTCTTTTTTTTCACAAACAATTATTCCTTTGTCTATTTTAAAGACTCTTTAATATTTTCCCTTAAACCATTCTAAAGTGGCTCATTTCTAAAGTTTCTTACACACTTTTAACATGTTTTCTCTTCATTTGGACATAATTTATCATGATATATGCCTATTTTACCTTATGAATGTACAAGTATGAATTAAACCCATTCTTTATTTTACACCCCTATGATACTCCCTTTGGTTATTCCCTATGACATGTTTATGATACCCAATTCCTTCCATGGGTAATCCTTATGCTTGTTTCTTCATGTGGCACACATATCACTACAAAAAAATAGAAGATTAGTGGCTGTTTTTTAGAGGTTATTATATACAAACACCTTTAAAATTCTTAGCATTATTTTTTTAGTATTTGGTTTAATTTTAGAGGCGGATATGTCAAAACCACCTCCAATTTAATAATTAGCGGTGCAATATATTCGATTAAATTTTAGAGGATATATATATATATAATATTAATTTGGATACATGTATGTATGTATGTATATGTATATCTATATAATTGAATTTTTTAAAGGAAATAGTAGGGGTTCTGTTAATCCCTTATATTAGAGGGGGTTTTAAACCCTTCTAATTTTTAAAATTAGAGGGAGTTTTGAATCCCATCCAATTGATGACATTAGAGGGGGTTTTAAACCCTCTAATTGATGACATTTGAGGGGGTTTTGAACCACATATAATCTAAGAAATTTTGTGTGGTTCATGAACAGCCGCTAATCCCTTTGATTGGAGGGGGTTTTAAACCCTCTCTAAATTTTTATTTATTTTTTAAATTAAATATCATATAAATTCAAATTTTATAACATATATATGTGTGTGCACATGTGTGTGTGTATATATATTACATAAACACATTATATAAATTTATTTAAATACATTATAATATATATATAAGGACGTTATATAAATACTTTAAATAAATACTTATATATATAAAAAATGTATACATATATAATTATTGGTATACATAATATAAATGTAATTATAAATATATTTAAGAAAATTTTAAAAAATTACATATGGTTTTATAAATACGATATATTTATATTATGATTTATTGTATATATATTATATTAAATACTTTTTTATTGTATATTTTTGTATAAATACATTTATATTATATTATGTATACAAATATATATAATATAGAAAAAATTAAATATAAATATACATATATATATTATATTCTTATATTATAAATATTTAATTATATATAAATTTATATATATTATATAATTATTTTATATATATTGTAGTATGTCATATTAATTATAAATTAATTTAGTAAACAAATATATATCATTTGATTATATTATATATTTCCAATTATATGAATGTCTTTAGTTTTGCATGCATGTGTGTATATATGATATAATATAAATGTATATGTTCACATACATAAATATATTATATAAATGCATTTGATATAATTTATGTATAATATAAATCTTAAAATGTATAAATGTATAGTATTTATAAAACCAACATATAGTTTTTATAGTTTAGAAAATAGGTGTGATAATAATAATAATAATAATTAATATTATTGTTACACACACACAATTACATGTATACTAATATATAAAAATGATAATATAAATATATACTATAATTATATTATATCTATAAATATTGTATAAATATATAAATACACGCACACACAAATATACATGTATTTACATATATATATATATATATTTATTTATTTATTTATTTTTAAATGTAAATATAATTATATATATATATATATTATATACACACATAGATATAATATATATATATTATACACAAATATATTATATATTATATAATATTTATGTATTTAATATTATAAATATGTATATATTTTATAGAAAAATATATACATCACACATTATACACAAATACATTATATATATGTTATACACAAATATATATATATATATATTATACAAAAATATTTCATATATAAATATTTATATTTATTTAAATACTTAATCAAATAATATATATTTAAATCACTTTCTAATACATATAAATATAAAAATGTGTAATTAAAGTACAAAAACCATCTTTCCATAGTGGCAAGGTGGCGTGCAGTTTCTGCTCTTCATCAGTAGTTCAAAACTCAACATCATACATTTTATAAGGCAGGGGGCTGCATAGCTCATGGGGTGGAAAATTTGATTGGAATGGGAGGGGGAAATTATTTTCGGGACTGGACTGTGGAAGGGGAGGGGTAGTACTAGACCGATTCGGGTAGAGAGGCAGCGAACTTGGGGGGGATGGGATCAGATCGTGGAGGGAAGGGGGAACTTGAGGGGCGGGTGGTAGGGGTGATACCGGACCATGGAGGAGGGGTCGTCATAATTTAAAAATAATAATTAGATGTAGATATGAAAACTACCTCTAATATGTGTTCTATTATAGGGGGTTAAACCCCCCTCTAATTTAGAGTTAAATATAGGCATTTTTCATAACTGCTCCTATTATATAACTTATTATTCACATAGAGATGGTTTCAAAACCACCGCTATTATGGTAAATTGATTAGAGGGGGTTAAAAACCCCTCTAATATAAGAATCCATGATGAAATTATAGGGTGATTTAACCTTCTCTAATCTAACCGCTTCTAATTTTCTCATTACTTTACCAGTAGTTCTTTAAAACTGCTACAAACAATAGTGGGCATGCACATTAGCGGTGGTTCCTCATAACCGCAGCTAATTTGTTTAGAGGTGGTTATGACTTCTTATAAACTGAAAAATAACCCCTCTAATCGGGTCATTTTTTTGTATTTTATTCATGAACATGATATGATGGGTGTGCCCAAATATTGTTCCAATGCATTCGGTAATGTTTAGTCTTAAGAGAAATCATGTTGGGATAAGGATTAAACATGATTCCTTTATGGTACTTTGTCCACCATGTGATATAGTATTGGTATTTAGCCTTGACTCATGTTTATGGCATGTTATATATTGTTTTCACATTCCTATTTACATGATTTCATGATCATATGTTCTATGTGTTATGGTTCTATATGTTTATTCATGTTCCATGCCTTTTTATTTCATCATGTTATGCCTTCTAACTCATGTTATGTGCTTTATTTCTATTTTAATTCCCTTATGGGGTTATTTAGATCATCCCTTTTGTCTATGTATTCCCCAAGTTATCCTATGTAGATATAAGATCTCAAAGGTAGTTAGGATCTCATTATAGATGATTAAATAAATATTTTTTATTCTATTTCTATGTTTTCAGTTTTATGTACCTAATATTCCAAAGACACTAGACTTTATGATCCTTGGTTTGTATTTGATGGTTAATTATGCTTAAAATAATTTAATAATATGTCTAAAAAGTCTAGGTCCATTATACAATGCATTGGAAGGCTATATAATTTTAGGTCTATCTGCCACATAATCATAATCCATTTATATGTGTTCCACACGGTCAGAAATCATTCAACTTATTTCATAACTCGTGGAAAGGAAAAATGTTTCATAATAATCTCATCATCATTATTATAAACCACTCATATAAATAATAAGGATGGTATCATTAGATCATATCCCCAATATAGAATAAGTAATATCAAAGGATGACATCTTAAATAAAAATGCCTTTAAAAGATCACTGGAAATATTTCCTGAGGAAAATACCATTTTCACTTTTAAATAACTTCTTTAAAATATAAAAATTTATAAAAAACTATAGAGTAAATTTTATTTAAAAGGGACTATGTTAAATTTTAAAGTAATATTCAAATAATTGATCTATCATGATAGTGGTAAATGTTTTCCATGTCCTATATGTTAAAACAAAATTTCCTTTTACATTTTTGAAAAAAAAGT
The DNA here is from genome assembly GCA_963277665.1 of Viscum album. NCBI lineage: Eukaryota > Viridiplantae > Streptophyta > Magnoliopsida > Santalales > Viscaceae > Viscum > Viscum album. The sequence continues at coordinate 616,862,603 of OY728150.1, read as the reverse complement.
CAAAAGTACCACATTTGGAAAATGAAAGTAATATTATTTTAAACCATTTTGAAAAAAGTAAAAAATTGGTGAAAATAACTTTAAAAAATAGTTGGAAAATATTAAAAACATTCTTGAAAACATTTTTAGAAAACATATGCATGGAAGAAAAATGATTTTTCACCATAGAGAGAAATAAGGTTATATTTTCTTAAAATTGTTCTTTAACCTCTTGAGAACTTAAAAAGAGGAAAATTAAAGGAAAAAATATATTTTTAATAAATAACTAGAGGAGAATAAATATTATGAAATTATTGAGAGATAGATCATGAAATCTCCTCATCGGAAACTTTATCATAAACAAACCTAATAAACAATGAGATTGTAAAAAAGAAACCCCTACTTCTTTGATAACATTTGAATCCTAAGAACCCTGAAATAATAGATTCAAATTAAACTTTAAATATAATAAATATAATAAAATTTATTATATAATATTTCAAATGGTTTTACTTACAGATCATAAAATAATATAGGTGCATAACATAACATATGTCTCAAAGAAAACAATTTGAGATGATAACCCCTTAACTTAAGTCTCATATTTCTTCATACACACTTGACTCTATTGTATAATAAATATAGATTTATTATAAATGTATTCCAAAACCATTCATATTTATCAAACCATGTATTATTTACTTATTGCATCTTGTCACCCATTTATTAACAATCTTTTATTAAAATCATTGTTTTGGGTGATAATTGTTTCATTTTTCTTGTATGTTTCTGTTCGACGGTCTCGGTCCTTATACATTGATCATCATTCCATCATATCAACAATATTAATAATTATATTAATATAATATGTATTTATTATATACAAATAGATTCATCCATAAATGGTGGATATAGAAAAATGAATTACACCGTTTGTGGATATAGAAGGTTGTACGTATACATGAACGTTGTTTCCATTTTTCGATGGATGGAATGAAAGAAATATAAATAACAATTAAACCTTTAATAATAATTATTATATCATATATATTCATTAAATATATCCTTATTACCATCCATGTAAAGTGGAAATGAAAAAATAATCACGTCACTTCATAGAGGTGGTAGTCCACACATACGTGTGATCAAGGTTATCATTTTCTAAAAGGTTATAAGGTAAGAAGGTAGGTATGATATTAAAATTACAGAAGCATAATTATGTCATAAATATAATTTATAAATTTTAAACCCATTATAATAACCATTCATGAAATATGTTGATGGATAATTAATTGTATCGCTATGTGGAGACGGTAAGTCGTACGTACGCACGAGAGATAGTTTTAGTTACCATTTTGATTGAAAAGATGGTTAATAAAGGTGACTTCATGATCATAATAACATTTCAGTATATTTAGGATACTAAATATGTTATTTTATAAATAATGTCACATATTTATATGAATTAGAAGAAGAAACAAATTGAAATAGGTTTGGTAAGATGATTACCTCTTCTTCAATAGGTCTCCTTTAGATCCCTTCTTAAGGACCCTAGGAATGGTATTTTAAGAGGAATGGAAGCTCTAATTTGTGTATAGAGAATTTAATAAGATAATTGGTTGGGTTTTATCAATCTATAAGTCTTAAGGTAGTTTTTTAAAACTTACATTTTGGTTTAACCCCTTAGTTAACCAAATTTAACATTAATTATGCTAATAACTCTTTCACTCTTAAAGGGTCAATAATGATACCATAAAAAAGAAGTGATCCATAAATATACCATGATTGATATATTAAATAATATCCCATTAAATTGGAAGAAGATAATATTTTCATGAATTTTAAATCATTTAATAAAATATTATTTATTATAAAATATCATTAATATCATTTTTTACACTATTCATTTAATTTGGCATTAAAGACATTGATAAAATGATGGAATTAGAATATAATCCTTTAAAAAATCCCTAATATATCATATTTATTTATTAAATTCATGGAGAACAATAATTAATCCAAATTTTATTACTTTAAATATGTTTAAAATCATTTATTTTATTTTTCTATTAACTGAATAAATATTATATCGGTGTTACACAATCATTTAGGGTAATTATTCAATCACTAAAAATTAAAAAAAATTACTATGATAAATATAAATAATTTATCCTTAGAATAAACATTTATAACCAAAAATAAACTCTTTTTATCTCTATGATAAAATATTATATCTATTAAAGTCAAGAGACTGAAATTTTGTATTTATTCTCTTTTTAAATTAATATAAAGGTCATAATCACAAAACTATGGCCCTAAGTGGCCATATATTCACGATATTTATGGAATTTTTCATACCAAACTCATAAAATATGATAAATACAAGTTTTTTGATGAATTTGATGCCTTATCACACTAGTTTTAACCCTAATTAACAAATTTTAACTTTATCATGGAAACAAAAATTTATTATGGTTAGTATTCATATTAACCAAAAATAAAAGGGGTATTTTTATAAAATTTGGATATATTGATTCCAAATATGATATCAATTTTTCAAGACTCAACTTCTAGAAGTAGAAAATTTTAATTTAATATAAAAATAAAAAATGCAATAAAAAGCAATTTTTCATAAAAAATGCCTTTTTAGGTTTAAAAAAAATTATACCAAATTCTACCATAAAATTGATTCAAATGTACTTAATTTAATTATTAATAATATAATATAAATTGTTTTGATTTGAAACTATTTTAAAACGAAATGAAATTTTTTAAATTTGTTGTATAATAATATAGTTTTCAATAAAAATTAGTATTTCTTTATTATTCATCGAAAAATCAATCTTTTCAAAAAATTCATAAAAATTTACTCTAAGGTAATTTTGAAATTTTAATTTCAAAAATTAATTTTTTTATAAAATAAAATTTTTAAAAGTTTAAAATTTTAAATATAATATTTTCTTACAAAAACCATTAAAAACGTGTTTGAAGGAAATGTATTTTCGAAACATAATATGAATTTAAAAAAAATTGAATGTTTATTTCCTTATAATTAATCAAAATATTTCTATTTATTAATACCTTTATATATATTTCTTAATGTGGTTCTTCCTATTCATACCCTCCATTTCAATGGCTAGGTTATAACGATCATATAATAGTATTATATGGTTCGTTTAAGCTTGGTTTTGCATGTCATATACATTATTAAACATAATGTTCTTCTTTAAAAATATTAAGGTGTTTCAATATCCCCTCCTTTAATAAAATTTTTCCTCACAATTTGAATTTTTACTTGGTAATTCAAGGTTTTGATATTTGAAAATTCTTTTATGGAAAACCCACATCATAAAAGGTTGATAAAACTCCCTCTTAAAAAGTGTGAAAGGGAAATAAAAGGCTCATCTGAAATATAACAAAACTGGGTTTCTAAATAGGAGAACATTAGTGGTAAGTGAAAATATTGACATGGAGGAGAAAACTAAAACCCAAGGACTAATAGAGATTGATAGAGAACATGGTCAAGAGAAATTTAATGGCCACAAAACCATAAATCTGTGATGGGTTAAAAGAACATCAATTCAATAAAAATAAAGATAAAAGTATAACATTTTATTTTAATCTCCCATTCCTAATATTGAGATATTTTTTACTCTCAATATATAGAATAAAATAAAATGTACTTACTTGATTTCCTTCCATTTAATAAGCACATTTTCATCCTTCAATTGTGAATTAATAAATTTCCATTTTATCTATTAATCCAATAAATGAATATTCAAGATGAATTTTTTCATTCCTGAAGCACTAAAATTAAGTTTTATTGGATTATATGATCCATAAAAGAATTATAATACATTCATCCTATCTCTGTTTTTCATCAAACCCAAAATGGTTAGCATAATTTATCCAATATAATACCTTAAGCTCTAAAACCTCAATAATAATACCCAAAGTTTAGTTTAATCCATTCTATAAATGATTAAAATTAAGACTCCACCAAAATATGCTTGACTAGGATTGAAACCCAAATATTAGAATGATTTGATCTCATATCCTTCAATGATAAACTTAACAATTATCTTGAAATAATTTTAATCACTTATAAAGTATCATACCAAAATGTATATACCCTGATAATATATTCTAAAAAATATACTAATTATTTCCCAAAATAATGTCACAATAAAATCATTTATAATTCTAAAAGATAATTAATCATTTATTCCTTAAATAAACTCATATCTTAGCCAAAAACATTTTTATTGGAAGTTTGTGTTCATCCTTGCATCAATAGGTGACCATAGGTTTATTCATAAAATAAAATATGATTTTCTTAATCTAAAAATTTATAAGGAATCTATATAAAGAGATATGATAAATTCTCATAATCACGTCAAATTTTACTAAAGGATAAACAATAATATTTTCATAGGTATCATTCATACAATATTCCACATAGAATCCCAAACACTTGAGTGGATGATAGGTGCCCTAATTATCATCATTCACTTTAGTTTTTTGTGATTACATAATATTTCCCTTTATCCTTTGAATTTAGAGGTTTTTGTGGATTATTATCCTCATTAACTCTTGGATTAGGGCATTGATTTACATAATTCTAAAACCCCATGTATCTATAACACTGAATTATGGAAGGTGTATTCAGTTGATCACTCTCCCCATTAATTTATTTAATTGGCCTCTTCAAATCTCTTTTACATTCTTTCTCTCAATGGTCATGCTTCCCACACTTGAAATATCTTCTTTTTCATTTCAGGAATTCACATGAGTGTTACTTACCACATTTTTAGAAAGTGGGAGGTTGAAACTTTTTCTTCCCTCCATGTGACATACCATTGAAGATTCCACAAAACATCATCTTCTTTTTCTTATTACCATAACCATGAGGGTTTATAGATTCCATTTACACTTTGAGTGCACATAGATTGATTTCTTCATAGCTTCCAAAATTCTTTATAGCTAATGAATTTTGAATATTTGGTTTCAAACCATTAAATAATCGATCAATATTGTTTTCTAGGTTGATGATAAAAATAGAAGCGTACCTGACATGTCTTGTAAAATTTTCTTCATAGGTACCGATGGATTCATCATCCTTTTATTTCAAATCTAGAAATTCCCTCTCCATTTTGGTTCAAATAGTTAATAGAAAACACTATTGAGAAATACCATCTTAAACTCATCTAATTTCATAGAGTTTACTTCTTCTTCTAACCTCATATTCTTGATAATATCCCACTATTGACCAGCTTCATCTTCCAAGTGATAAACTGCAAAGATAATTTTCTCATAGTCCCATCACTGAAGAAAGGAAAATATATTTTCCAATATATTGTGTAACGACCCGAATCCGGAGCCCCTTTACTGGTGCCCCGTACCCGGTTTGCCACATGACCTCAAGCGTGTTTCCCCAAACGCCAAAGGCTACCGACTAGCAGCGAGGGCCTTGGTGAGTTGGTGGGGAAACTATGCCCTCATTCGGTAAAGTATACAGTGGAAAAAAACCAGGCACAATAGCGGAATCAATAAACAGCATACAACAACTGAACTGGACAGCGGAAGCAATGTATAAAATAATAATGATGCAACATGGTACATATGTCTATAGAAAGTAGTAAACAAACCAATGTGATGGAATAAAACTGAACGCAAGTACTAAAGCAACAGCAAAAGAAAAACAGGTGAGCAACTCCTCAGCATCACAAGCCTCGGCTCGGTCCCATGCTCTTCAGCTCTCGTCAAGTCAAACACCTGAGGTAGAAGGGCGCTTTCCCTTATCTAAACCTGCAACAACATAGTCTTCTTGGGCCCAAAGCATGGCCCAAACAGGGTGTGAAATACAATCCCAGTAGGCAATCACCCAAAGATTTGTGTCTAACAGTCAATGAATACAAGGCAAGTAAGAGTGCAGGAAACAGTAAACAGAAAAGCACACAACAGCTACAATCCACAGTTCTAGCATATAAAGTACACAAGTAAACAACCAGCAACATGAAGAAAATAGGTAAGCCTTGGGTAGCTCTCACAGCCTAACCCCTATGGTTCAACCTACAAGTACTAGAAACCCTCTAGGAGGCACACATAGTCTCACCCCTCTGGTTCATCTAAGAAAAGACGTTCTGAGGAAGCACTCCCCGTCAATTCCCCCTATAGTCTCGTATCGTACTAAAGGCTCTCTAGGGAAGCACTAAACGTCTCATTCCCCCTGTGGCCCACGTCGAGGAACTACAGACTCTCTGAGGAAGCACTCATCATCAATTCCCCCTGTGGTCTTGCATCGTATTAAAAGACACTCTGGAGAAGCCCTTACGTCCATTATCCCTATGGTCTACTACACTAGGTTCTCACAGTCCTGTGTGAAATTAACATGCTCATCGCGCATGTATCATCCAAGCAAACCTCAAGAACTACTTTTCTATCAATCTAAGGCACAACAACATAATAAAGAAACAGTTCCATTATCCTACAACTAGTCATGGAAACTGGAAAAACGCCAAACAGGCAGAACAAGTATAAAAAACATCCAGAGTACAGTAAAAACTACCATAATCACAGACAAAACATCTACTCCAGCAATCAAGAAAAGCAGGCAATACATCAAGGGCAAAATAGGAACACGTAATACCCCGTTCAAGGGTATTGGTGGAATTTTCACAAAATACTCATCGACTTCATACATAAAGTCACAAATCACCTACCTCGATCCTAGGAGATCGATATACTTGAACTACGGTGACTGATTCTCCCTAGAACGTCGTAGATCTAAGAAAACGCACAAAATTTTCAACCTTAGATAACTTGAGAAGGAGGAAGAATTGGAAAACAAGGCTCAAGAAGAAGGAAGAACTCACCGTTGCGCTTCCAACGCAATCGACAGAGCTCGAATCGGAGAACGGACGGAGAGTCGGGGGCTCGTCGAAGATTCACGGATCCTCGGCGCTCTCGTACGAAAGGAACCTCGAAGAAGACGTTTATGTGCGTCAGGCGCAACCCCGACCCGATTAATGAAAAAAAAAGTACACGGCGTGTACTTTTAGAGTACACGGTTTGTACTAGGTTTTTCCGTACTCTGCCAAAATTGGCCTCCACGTCACCCCTACACACCGTGTGTGTGGCCCGGACATATCCAGCACACAATTTTGAGCGGGAAAAGAGTACACGGCGTGTACTCAGAAAGTAAATGGCGTGTACTTCAAAAAACTTCAGAAACTTCATTTTTCTCAAAAAATTCAGAAAAAGGAAAGGCGTGCTTAAAACGAAGATCCGGGTTCTTACATATTGATTCATTTTTCAACAACCAATGTATTATAATACCCCTCTAAGGAGGGTGTACATTATCACATAAAAGATTTAATGATATGTTTCTCCCTCCTCGGTGCATTCATAATTTCAACATGATTCACGTTTTCTCTCATAGATTAAGAGAGATGAGTAAGAATAGTCATAAGATATTGAATCCCATCTATTAATTAATTTGGTTTCTCATGAGTAAGTTTTTTATATTTTCCATCACATTCATTCTTCATATGATTCTTTCGGGTTTTAGCCATTGACTAAAACAAAAACATGGTGGAAGTATCAAGCAACCAAAATTAGAGTGAATAATCATATATTTATGAAAATATTTCATGACATACCCTAAATTAAGATACCTAGTTCATTCATGGTCATCATCTATTAAAATCCTTCATAATGGTTCATATGGAAAATGTGAGTTAATATAATTATATCCCTTAGGAGTGGAAAACTAGGCACGTAGTATGCACTACAAAATAATTAGCTTTTTTCAACAAGGGTATATCTGTTGGTAAAAGTGCATTATCTGTTGGTAAAACATTTTACCAACAAAAATTGTCATGTCACTAAACTGTTGGTAAAAACTATGTCGCTAAATGTTATTGCGACAAATAAAATAGTTATGTTGCAATTATAATAATACCAACAGATAATATATATGTTGGTCAAAATTCTTAGCAACAGATTTCTATGAAAAAATTATCTGTTGGTAATATTATTATCAACTTTCATACAAAATACCACTAATTTATATATGTTTATAATTTATATTTTAAAAAAGATATTATGTTTAGGTATTTCAGTATTTATTACTAAAATGTTATATTATATTTATTAATTTATTATATATAATACACTTGTTTTAATTATCATACTAAAGATGATTTTCACAATGTTCAATCTTAGAAAAAGATTAATCATATTAATAATGAAATTTAATACAACCAATACATACTTAATTATATAATAATTACAAAATTAACTTATATGAAACTCAAAAAAACTGAAGGTTTATCTGTATAAACATGTTCAGACCATTTAAAAACATGACATCAAAATAACAAGGAGCCTAAGTCACCTTGGGAAGCTCAAAACAAGACAAAACGAAAAGCATGTCCGCTGTGTTTACAAAATCACATGAACCAGCCACACAAAACCAGCCCCACACAAAGGAACCATCAACGGACTATCACAACATCTCCATCACCACAACATCTTCCCCAAAAACAGACCAAATCAACAACCCCATCATCACAAGCAACCCAACACCACACAAGATGGAATGTCCAAATCCAAGTTCCTGGCAGTATCACAAGCAGTGGAAACCCTGAAGATGCATCAGACTAAAACCGGGGTGGCCTGCAGTAGCAAAAAGCCACCTATCTGAAGGAGACTGCTCCAGAAGATCCCTCACCCATCATAGAGAAATAGTCTGCCTCCAAGAAGATGAAACTAGAAAATCACCCCTACATGCATCCTCCAGAAGAAAATCTGGAAAACAGAGTAGGAAACCAATAGAAAAACAAGAATAAGTAACACAAAAAAACATCATCAGAGGAATGGACCAGGCCTAAGATAGTCGTATGTCAGATCAACCCCAGAAACAGACAGCAACCCCTATAATAGAACCACCACATGAAAGAGCATAAAATTGGAATGTAAACCATGAACCAACATTCAAACCATGCCCTGCAGATCACTAAAGCATGATATGAGATAGGAAGAACACAAAATGCAAGAAAAACAAACCCAAAAATCAAGAACAGAAGGCCAGAAACCACCATCTTTTAAGATAAGAGTCTGGTAGGAAAGGACTAACTCAAAGCCGACCTCTTATTTAATTCAGAATTAATGGACTTACAAGATAACAGCCTCACGTAGATATCTAATTCCATATGAAGGAAAAATTATTTGATGCAATAGGATGGGGATTCATGTGGTACAGCATATTTGTAAGCGATGCATTGTAACTACATCAATACAATATTCATCAACTGAACACAAATCAATAAAAATTAGAATAAAAAATAACAACTATAAGATCGAAGTACTCAAAACCACTTTATTCCCACTTTAAGCCATAGTATGAGAATGAGATGACGGGAATAAAGTGGTCAGTGTGCTCACTAAAATAGAAATTAAGCCTCAATATGTTACCTTAAACATGCAGGCCTCAACTGCTCCGCACAGTCCATCACCAACTAAATCAAACTGTTCATTCACAATTCAAGCAATAGTTCAAGCATCTCGGTCACTCGATGGAGAACTAAAGGCATGGGCCAATGAATCTGGATTTCCAGAAGGGTATGAGCACTACTGATCACGATAATACTGAGAAAAATGTAGTAGAGGTTCCATCTCTTCAACGGCTAGCGGGTGTGGAGTCTAACATGAATTTAACTAAGGTTGTGCAATATGGTTTAGGCAATGGTAACCCCTAGTGGCGGAAATATTCAGTCGCCTGAGAAAGGAGCTGGGTGCTCCCTAGCCCATTGTGAAAACTCCGCTGATGCAGATGAGTTCATAGGTGGATTTATCTATTGGTGTTAATGTGGAACCGAAAATGATGGAGAAGGGAGGTCCCAAGACTTCCTCGGGGGGTTACTTTGCTGAGTTGGTGCGCTTAAGGCAGGGTAGCAGTGTTAGAGGTCAGGAAGAGGCTCATGAGGAACCTACAGTGAGTATTCCTATAGGTTCCAATGATGTTGAACAAGGTGAAGAGGGTGAGGAATTGCTCTGAATAGGTCCTAGAGAGGTGTCAAGTCTTATGCTGGGAAACCAGTTTGATCTCTTGGCCAATGATAATCTAGTCCAGGAATCTAAAAAAGACATGGTTATCTCTTCCATGGATAAGCAGTAGGTCCTTAAAAATGAGTCCAGTGATGTATATTCCAACCAATATGCAGGTGATTCAAAGGATGAGATTTAGGGCAGTTGGTACCCAAGCCCAAGGATAAGTAATGGAGGGAGGGGTAACTGTAAGGAGAGGAAGGACTTGGCTTATTTACCGCTTCCAATGCAGACCAGATCTATGAAGAAGTTGAAGGACATGAAAATGACGAGCGAGAAGTCAGATTTCCTGTAGTGGGAGGCTGATGGTTATCTTGATCAACCATTGGAATTGCTTATGGATTCGGAAGAGGTACTTGTTGAATCTGTTTTGACAATTAATGCTTCTGACGAGGATGCTGAAAGAATGATGGGAAGGGCACTAAGGGTGACTCCCAATGAGGAGCAGGACAACTAGATTGATAAATATGACCTCATTCTAATAAGGGGATTCCACAAGGGGAAGATAACCACAAGGGAGTATATCCAATATTGGGTTAAATTGGCGTTTATAATTGAAGATATTCTAATGGACGAACTAGAAACCCAGGTAAAAACTATCTCATGGAAATTATTTAGGGAATCTAAAATGGGTAGGCTGAAACACTTTTTCAATTATTTGGTTATCTCCATTTGTGCTTGACTAATGGTTTCTCACTTTTTTTCATTAAAAGTGTTCAATAATAAAAATTTATTTTTCAAATAAGGGGAATAAATAGGTTAGTGTGATCACTCAAACAGTAATTAAGACTCAATATGTTACCTTAAACATGTATGGCTTGACTGCTCCACACACTCCATGGCCAACTGCTGATGAACCTACAACTTCTGGATCTTCATGATACAGATTATTAAAGATTAAATGGAATATTGCACTTTCATGTCAATATCTTCAATAGAATTCTTCTTCTCATCCACAAGAGACATATGAATCTGCAAGTTAAAGCACAAGTAATCATCATTACCCTTTCATTATTATCATCACCCAACACATTGTAAAGAGGATTAATAAAACCAAACTTTTTTTTCCACATCTACGCATTTATCCTCTCATTTTATTGGTCACATTGAATTGAATTTTATGTGACCATGAGGAGAAATCAGTTAAGTGTTTGTGTCTTGGCTATATATACTTGGCACATAATAGGGAATTTAATAATCTGACCATAACATCATTGTTGAAGTCCAACTCATCCATAATTTCTGAGAAACTCAATCTCCTTGAGGCATTGAATAATAGAAGAGAATATGACAATAAAATAAATTAAAATGTCAAACCATTGAATCTTTGGAAATAATAATGCATCCTATAAAAATAAAAAGAAGATTATATAACTAGTGACCACAACAACACCCATAGTATTTTGTTTAAATTTCTCATTGACATTTCAAATTACTTACGAAAGGTTTCCTGCTTACAGCGTGAATTGTAGCACGATTGGTCATGTTAAAGAAGACTGTTTTAAGAATATGTTCTCTTCATTTTGTTCTTTAAAGGGTCGTGCTTAAAGTCTTTGTAAAAGGAAGTTGAGGAAGCAAAACTTGAATGGAAATAGTTGTTTGGTTGTGGCTGGAATAGGACAGGAGCAGAGTAATGTGAATGGTTCACAGGGCCATGGAGCTGCAACTAATGCTGCTTTGCTGGCTCGGGGTAATGGTACTTCAGGTGTGGTGGATAGTGGTCAGGGACTGGATCATGCTGCCCAGGGGCTTGTGTTTGGGAAGGAGCGAGGAAAGGGCCAAGTTTCTGATGTTGTGGTAGGAGAGAAGATGGTTGAATTTCTTTCAGACTTGTCAGTCTGCTAGGTAGCCTGGACAGATTTTGCCTGCTAAACGTCAAGCAGGCTCAAAGGAGAAAATGCTGGAGGTGCAGGGTCCATTACCATTGAAACCCTCTGAGGAAATGAGGAGACTGAGCATGGAAGTGAACCGGTTTCCGTTTATCAGTTACGGCAAAGGTTGGCAGAGGATGTTGGTCTGCATTTTTTAAACATTTTTTCTGCCTCTATTAATCTAGAGCATGGGAAGGGTATTCCTTCTGGAAAGGGTGGGAACATCACTTCACCTGGGATGTCTGGCCTGCACTTACATGAGAAGCCTCTTCTGGCTGCTTCTGATTCCACAAGTCTTGATCAGGCTGGCATACAAGGCAAGTCTCGTAATCAGGATGAGAGGTTGAATGCAGGTCTCATATGGTAGGTTGATGCTTACTTCCATGTTGGGGAGGCTGTTTCCCCTCAGAATGGGTTGCCACTTTACATGTCTGGGCAGGTCAATGCTGAGAATCAGGAGGCTTTTCAGCACAACCATGCACAGATGCAACAAGTTATTGACTATCAGAAATATATCCAGGATGCAATGAATACCTCTGGTGTCATTGGTAATTGGAAAGATTTATCTGATCTATATGAAGGTAGAGAGGATGGAAATGTCAAGATAAATAGTACTGCATACAGGGATGCATATTCTAAAGAAAGGATGAAGGATGATGAGGGTTTCTCATCCGTGCCAAAGAAAAAGTTCAGACTAAGGAAGGACTACTCAAAAGTTAAAACCCACTATGAGTACCAGATGACTCCTCTACCACAGGGACAGGGGAGGACGGAACAGTCTAATATGTTCAGCTCATGAGATATTATTCCAACTAGTATGAAGATTATGAAAGAAGTAATGAACTAGATTATGACATGTGATGTTTCTATTTATGATGTCTTGTGGTTTTTGCCTTGAAAGTGGGAAGGTTTGTAATTTCTGACCCCCTTTTCTTCCTTTCACTTTGTGTTTTCTACTTTTTAATAAAAGGGATCCCTGATCCCAGACTATTTTATTCTCACTAACATTTTAAGTGACAAGTATGTCAATGTCAGTTTCTAATGCTTGGCTCTTTTGATGAAATTCCAAAAAAACATCAATACACTTGACCTAAGTAAAGAAATAAGTTATAATGGATAAATATATCATTATCCAATTAAAAAAAGTAGTAATTGTGATCAATGCATCCAATCAGACTCCTTGACAGCATAGCCTAGTGGTTTCACAAGTTTCGATGCAATGTTGTTTCTTGGGAATAGAAGTAAAAGAAATAGACATATATCTAGTATCAAATTTTATATTCTATTAATGCTACTTTTAATTGAGAACGACACCTAACTCAATATCTAACAAACCATTTAGTGAAATGTGAACCTTAGGTATTCGGTATATTTCTTCAAATATGGTCTTAAAGGACCTTTTCAAATTTTGTAAATATAACTGGGAACTTGTTAAGGAGGATTATTTTTAGCCGCTTGCAGATTCAATTTTTATCACAAGCAATATAAGGGAGTTGAAACTAGCAAACTAGATTTTAGGTGGATGTGTGGTGCCAAGCCCATCTCCAACAGATTGTGTTCCAAAGATATGGATCCCCAGATTCAATCTATGCTGCATAACTCAAGATTTGTTAATTGTTTATATAATGTGGAAATTGATTCTTAGCAGATGGATCATCACATTAAAACAATACAAACCATCAATACTTCGGTGATTCTAAGATGCATCCAAAGTTGATGGAAGTGAAGACTAATGCACTGTCAAGTTCAACTAGTTTGGTTTCTTCTCAGAAATAATCATGAAAAATATCCTTTCAATGGGTCAGTGACATATCAAAGGATCTCAAAAAGGAATTCTCATTAGTGGATGAATATTGGTTATATGTTTTAGAGAAAGCATTGTGTGAGATGAATTCAGTGATTTCACTGCTTAGGTGCTCTATATTTCTACAATATTTGAATAAATTGGAAAAGTATTAAATGGTAATTCATGTGTACCAAGTACCAGGGGGGGCTCACTCGATTAATTGGAGAGGATCCAGAGAAGTATGGTTTTAGCATTCTGAAATCAAGAGAGATAGATAGAACTCATTTAATTATAATTTCTATGAAACCCTAACTACTAATCAATTCAAACACCAGATACCCAGTATTTCATGTTCATAAAACATGAATAGAAGAACCACATACCTGATAAGAGGCTAAATCGTCGATCGATTAGGTAAGAAATAGTCTTATATCCAGGTGCCTCCCAACACCTCAACATTACATTTGAAAAAGGAAAAATGTCACGAACCAGCCCGGGTCGACCCTGAACCGGTCACCCGAGCCGGTCCGCGGCAAGTCCCGAGGGGCGTTCCCGATCCCCCCGGGATGGCAACAAGTGCCGGGCATTAAAATTTTGATCGTTGGGAACGATTTCAGCCCAAACTAAAAAAAACAGGATCGAAAGAAAGAATATAAACTAAACAAACTGAAAAACACTAAAAACATAAACAACTATACCACGACATACCTCCATGTGACCTCGCGGGTCACCACCCAACTACAACCAACGTCGCTCCCTCACTGAGTGACTCAGGCCAGGAAAACCTGAACACAAGGAACCTGCAACTGAAAAAGGTAAAAGATAGGCGTGAGCACAAAAGTACTCAGTAGGTGAGCCCCACAACAAATCTCAATGCACTGCCAGTAAATAGAGAATCTACATAATCCAGTTTTGAACTATAATGTATAAAAGTAAGTTTTCGTAATGCTTTACTTGAAAATCAAACTCGAGACATTTCCCTTATTCTTTTTGAAAGTTAGTCCCCTTTCATCAGTTTTAAACTCATTCTAAAAAAACAAAGTGTTACATTTTCAAATCTTACCCAAAGAGAATAAAGCATTTTCATTTGAAAACCATTTTCCCAAAGTCTAACAATACAGGCTGTGAAGGATGACTGAAAGTAAACAAGCAGGGAAAACAAGTGCAAGTAAAGGGAAACAAGCAAGGAAAACCAAGTGCAAGCAAAATAAACCAGAAGTTATCAGCAATAACCATGGGCGATCCTGAACATCCCTAGAAAACCCCTGGATGTACTTGGGTTCAGACTACCTGCCGGCATGGTACTCCACAGCCAATAACCAACTGGCCGCCCTAATAGCCAACCACTGGCACATCCCACCTGGCCTGTCCACGACTCCAGGGGGTACCAACCCGTCTAATCAGGGTTAGCAAGCAACCGTCACTCGATAATCTACAAGACGCCCAGGAACCCATGGTGGTTTTAGTAACACTGTGTAAGTGGGAGACCCTCGCACGTGTGACTCATCTCACCGCACTTGCCAACCCCTTACACGGACAACGCTACACGACAACCCTCGAAGGGAAGTCCCCCTGTAGAGATGCCCTCACAAGTACGTATATATATATGTATATATATGCATAATCACTTCAAATTTATTAAAGTGCCAACCGGGCCGTCATGTCACTTTCATTTTGACCATTAAATACTAAAGCATTTTTAAAGGGATACGACACACGCCATTTCATTGAAAACCAGAAACACACTTAAAACTTTATTTAAGAAACTCAAAACAGCATATTAAACTTGAAACACACTGGTATCACAAGCAAAAAATCATTTTCCAATATCCAAACGCACGCCAATTTTATCAAGAGCCAAACGGGCCTGTAATCATTTTTTTTTAAGGAACGCTATTTCTTAAATGAAATCCAAACTGTTGTTCGCGTGACAAAGGAAAACGTCTTTCATCAACCAAGAACCACACTTAAGGTTTCAAAAATCAAGTTTAAAGATCATACAGTCATTTTCTCTAATCCAGGTTCTAAGAAACACTCTTTTTTTCCATCAACAATACACCTACTAATTTGCATACACCAAAGACATTTCAAAACACAATTCAACATAAATTTCATTTTTCAGGAAGAACCATTTAGCAACACTACCGTGGAAACACACAATTAAATCCAAGAAAATGCTTTCAATGAACCGCTAGAATTAAAGCAGCTTTAATCATCAGCAGATCACCACACTATAAATAACAACTTAATAATACTTTTAAATTTACTGAAACTAAATAAAAAGTCAAGGAATAAATAAATTCTAAATTTAAAGGCGAGTGCAAAGGGAGACCTACCTCAAGATCCAAGCGCGATGGTAAAACGACCTTGGAACCAAGGCGCGATGACACGACGTGTGTCCGAAGCCACGTGATAAAGTCCAACACTCTCGAAACTGAGGCGCGGAGACGGCGGAACCACGGAAACAAGGCGCAGCGATGGCACTCTCTCAGAAACGCCCTGCGTGGGTCCTAAAATCCTAAACCTACCAAAAACAAATATAAGTTGATGAAAAACCCCTAACAAAGCAAAAGTGAAAGCCTGAGTAATAATAATGATATAATAATAATAACAATCATAATATGACATAATTATAATATAATAATACAATAATAACAACAATAATATAATAAAAATAATAATAATAGAATAATATTAACATAATAATAATATAACAATAATATAATCACAATAATCATAATATAATGATAATAATAACAATTATTTAGCATAATTATAATATTATAATATAAAAAAATGATAAGATAATAGTAATAATAATAATAATAATAATAATAAAATAATCATAATAATAATATAGCAATAATAATAAAAATAATAACTTAATAACATGATAATAATAATAATAAAAATAATAATGTAGTAATAATAATAATAATAATAAAAATAATAATAATATTCTCATAAAAATAATGATAATAATAATAATATTATTATTATTATTAATATGTTAGTAATCATAATAATAATAATAATAACAATTATAATATGAAATGATAATAACAATAATAATAATAAAAATAAAAATAATATAATAATAATAATGATGACAATAATAATAAAATAATTATAATATTATTAATATGATAAAATAATAAACGTTATATAAAAAATAGATTAACAAAATAAAAATAAAAAAATAACTCACAGCGGAGGGGGCGAAGGGAAACAAGGCGGCGGCAGGGGCTGGGCACCGGGGTGGAGGCCGGACGCCGGCGAGACGGCAGGTGCGGGGCGCGGCGGGAGCTGGTGTGGGCGGCGGGCGCTGAAGGGAGCAGGGCGGCGTGCGGTGGCTTGCTGGCCGGAAAGAGACCGGTGGGGCGGCCGGGGGCAGCTGAGGGGTGCACTGGAGGGGAGCGCGTGGGAGCAGGGCCGGGACAGCGGGGAAGAGGGAGCCGGGACGGCAGTGGCAGGGAGCAGGGATGCGCCGGGGCTGTTCGCCGGAACGGAGCGGGGGTGCGGAGGGATGCCGGTGCGGAACGGGGTGGGGGCGGTGAGCCTGTGCGGCGGATGGTGCACCGAAGCGGAGGCCGGAGGGGGAGCGTGCCGGAGCGGGGCGAGTCGGGAGGCCGGCGGGAAGGTGGAGCGCGCAGGAGGGCAGCGGGCCGGCAGCCGGGGTGGCCGGGCGCGGTGCGCGGGACGGGGAGCAGGGGGGGTCGCGGGGTTCCGGCTTGGGCGAGGCGGGACGACAGGGAGGCGGCCGGTGGAGGAGCGCCGAACGCCGGGGGAGAGGGGGCGCGGGCCGACCGAACCAGGAGGGGGGGAGGAGAAAGACGGGGGAGAAGGAGAGGGAGAGAGAGAGGTGAGGCGGCTACGGGAGGGGGGTAGGATTAGGGTTAGGGTGTAAAAAAAACTATATATATATATACATAAACAATAATAATAATAATAATAATAATAACAATAATACAACAAAAATATAAATAATAATATAAGAATAATATTAATAATAATATGTAATAATAATAATAAAATACTATAATCATAATAATATACTAATAATAATATTGAACATAAGTAATTAAATAAAACAAATCCTAAAAATAATAATGCTTTATAGAAATAATAAAACTTTATAATAATAATAATGTTAATAATTAGAAATAAATTTATAATAATCATTACCTTTAATCAAAAATTCAAAATATTAAAACCATTTGAAAATAAATGTGCGTGCGCGTGCGCGCGCGCGCACACACGCCTATATATATATAGACATATATACATATATTTAAACATATACAAACATATATATATATACACATATTAACATATATATACATATATACCTATATATAAACATATACACATAGATACAATATATATAAATATATATATATATACATATATAAACATAACGTATTAAATCATATACATATGTATATATATACACATATATAGACACATATATATATATACTTATACACGGAAAATAACTACAATAATAATAACGCAACTCAAATAGTAATAATAATAATAAAAAGTCAACGTAAAAACTTTAATATTTAAAATTCCGGGTGAACACATAGTCACCCGGGCCGAACGCACGATCACCGCTAGCGATGCGATGACCACGCACCAGTGCGAAACCGCCGACATAACTAAACCTCAAAAAAAAATTAAATCGGGACCGAGAAAGAAGTAAAATAAAGATATCTGCGGTCGGGGTGTGACAATTCTCCCCACCACAGACACTTTCTGCCCCCAGAAAGTCACCAAGCCACAAGTCAGCCAAAATCCAAGTCTATGCCCAAACAGAACTAAAGGAACTGAAGAGAACTGAGATTCTCAGGATAACCTTACCCCACACAGGTCACACCCGACCCATCCAAGAGAAAACTGGAGTCCGAGGTTGAGGGGAGAACAGAAGGGGTTCTCCCCACCACAAGAACTTAACTAGTTCAAAAATTTAACACTCAAAACATACTACCACACAGAGGCGGGTCCAGCGCGGGAACTCATAACCGATCCAAACTGACTCCTATAACACAATAAGATTTACACCTCCGTCGAAACCTTGAACCCACGACTAGAGTCAACAACCTTCAACACCAGGGAAAACCCATAGAAAAACATTTAACCAACATCAAATTGGAGACATGATCCACCGAAGTCCACGAAACATAACCACATCGACAACATAACTAAAACGAGGTCAACCCACACGAGAGTCAAACACACTTTTAAGAAGGACACACGATTTAGAATATTACATTCACACAACAAGTCCGCTTAGATTATCATAGAACAAGTCCATCGTCACTTTATAGAATAACAACACATTTACAACGTTGTTGAAACTTTAGTAGCAGGAAAACAAGTATGAAAGAGGTTTCTAATTGTTCCACCATCAATACGAAAAACAGAACCAGGACCAAGGCTTCACAACCCTGGGAACTTCTGACTGTGCGCGAGCTTCACCCCAAGACCTGTGGCTGGAGCTCTGATGGCTGAAGCATCTCCTGCCTCACAGTCAGGTACTGACACTCTTCAATCATAGCGTCCTCTTCACGCGACGCTTCCTGCAAAACTTCTCCAGATGACCCAGACAGCCGCATCGATGACACGTCTTCGGAGGGTTGCGACAAGACGGCTTTGAATGCCCGAAACGACCACACTGATAGCATACCATCGAATGATCTGATGAACTGGAAGTTGGGACCAAAGGGAATAACTCATTAGGAACAGGTATCTCTGGCGTATTTTCCACACCAGAGGAGGAACTCTTACGAACAACTGGGGATGCTGAAGTACTAACCACCCGCACACCGGAAACCAACTCATCCAAGAATGCTTCCTCCATCAGATTCTCGAAACGAAGGTCTTTAGAAGGGAGGAATCGCTCCTTGATCTCCGGACGAAGACCCCCGGTGAAAAGAGAGACCTTCATGAGCTCATGCGACGCTACCTCTGGAGAAAAGGAAATTAGTTCCTTGAAATGGTCAACATATGCCTTCACCGTCCGTTGGCCTTGTTGAATATGCACAAGCTATCTCTTTTTCTCCAGCTTCACTTCCTCAGGTACAAACCATTGGATGAAAACGACTCTAAAGACATCCCACGTCATTTCAACTTGCGTTGATGATGGGGCAACCACCTTCCACTGGTCCAGAGATAGACCTTCAAACAATCCCATAACAGCACGAACCCTAACGGTCTTGGGAGTTCCCAACATTCTAAAGATACTCTCCACTTCTTCAAGCCACTTCACTGCTTCTAACGGACCCTGCTCACCATGGAGAATAGGCAAAGTCTGAGGAGGATCAAAAACTGGGCATGACTTATCTGAATCCTTAGAGACCTTTCTGGGCGGCATTTCCTGAGCGACAATTAAAACACAAATCCAAAACCAATATCAAACCGAAGCAACATCAATAAAAGTGCCTTCATCAAAAATAGTCAGCACAAGACCGAACAAATGCGAACACAACCCAAAATAAAATCTCCTTTTTACTTTAAACTTTAAAACCATCCTTTGTCAAGACCACTTTCCAAAAACCAATCCACTTTCAAACCAAAAACATTCCAAAACGGTTTCCCCTTTAAAACCAATTTAGAAAACAAGGTCAAGCCTTTAATTTCAAATACACACCCAGGTAATCTCATGACCCGTTGCACATGTCTTTATCCACTGTCAAATAATACTCGCACCAACACGCTTTTTTTTCCCATGCATTCTCACACATGTGCAAACGTTCATAAAGAGGACCTGAGGTTTCACCCCAAATCATTCTTAACCAATTCCAAGCAAACAACAGATTTTCCAAATCAAGAGATTTCATTTTTAAAACCCATTTCATATATTTAAAGGCCTTTAAAAGAAACCAGTCAAATTTTCAAAAACCCCTTTTTTTCATTTCCAACTACGCACTCACACAAACCAAAACGAAAACAACATCCAAAATTTGCATCAATCACTGAAATGAGGGACTAGTAGCCACGCTCAACCTGGAGACATGGTAGTGGGCCATGTCCCAAGTCAGCGTCGACCACTAGGAGGAATTCAAACCATGTACTCAGACTCCACATGGGTCACTACTCCATGTGAAATCACGAAGTAACGTCAGCTTGCCTTCGTCGTCATCTCTCAATCCAAGACAAACCAGAAAAGATAAGGACACAATTCCCGGAATACCCCTGGTAACTCGAGGATCAATGCGATCAAGAGTTCGCGACGCTCTTCCCGCACCCACCCCTCGAGTTCCGACAGTCCTAATCTCCTTCTACCGGACAAACCAAATAACAAGAACCTCCCTTTGATACCATTTTGTCACGAACCAGCCCGGGTCGACCCTGAACCGGTCACCCGAGCCAGTCCGCGGCAAGTCCCGAGGGGCGTTCCCGATCCCCCCGGGATGGCAACAAGTGTCGGGCATTAAAATTTTGATCGTTGGGAACAATTTCAGCCCAAACTAAAAAAAACAGGATCGAAAGAAAGAATATAAACTAAACAAACTGACAAACACTAAAGACATAAACAACTATACCATGACATACCTCCATGTGACCTCGCGGGTCACCACCCAACTACAACCAACGTCGCTCCCTCGCTGAGCGACTCAGTCCAGGAAAACCTGAACACAAGGAACCTGCAACTGAAAAAGGTAAAAGATAGGTGTGAGCACAAAAGTACTCAGTAGGTGAGCCCCACAACAAATCCCAATGCACTGCCAGTAAATAGAGAATCTACATAATCCAGGTTTGAACTATAATGTATAAAAGTAAGTTTTCGTAATGCTTTACTTGAAAATCAAACTCGAGACATTTCCCTTATTCTTTTTGAAAGTTAGTCCCCTTTCATCAGTTTTAAACTCATTCTAAAAAAAACAAAGTGTTACATTTTCAAATCTTACCTAAAGAGAATAAAGCATTTTCATTTGAAAACCATTTTCCCAAAGTCTAACAGTACAGGCTGTGAAGGATGACTGAAAGTAAACAAGCAGGGAAAACAAGTGCAAGTAAAGGGAAACAAGCAAGGAAAACCAAGTGCAAGAAAAATAAACCAGAAGTTATCAGCAATAACCATGGGCGATCCTGAACATCCCTAGAAACCCCTAGACGTAATCGGGTTTAGACTACCTGCCGGCATGGTACTCCACAGTCAATAACCAACTGGCCGCCCTAATAGCCAACCAGTGGCACATCCCACCTGGCCTGTCCACGACTCCAGGGGGTACCAACCCGTCTAATCAGGGTTAGCAAGCAACCGTCACTCGATAATCTACAAGACGCCCAAGAACCCATGGTGGTTTTAGTAACACTGTGTAAGTGGGAGACCCTCGCACGTGTGACTCATCTCACCGCACTTGCCAACCCCTTACACGGACAACGCTACATGACAACCCTCGAAGGGAAGTCCCCCTGTAGAGATGCCCTCACAAGTACGTATATATATATGTATATATATGCATAATCACTTCAAATTTATTAAAGTTCCAACCGGGCCGTCATGTCACTTTCATTTTGACCATTAAATACTAAAGCATTTTTAAAGGGATACGACACACGCCATTTCATTGAAAACCAGAAACACACTTAAAACTTTATTTAAGAAACTCAAAACAGCATATTAAACTTGAAACACACTGGTATCACAAGCAAAAAATCATTTTCCAATATCCAAACGCACGCCAATTTTATCAAGAGCCAAACGGGCCTGTAATCATTTTTTTTAAGGAACGCTATTTCTTAAATGAAATCCAAACTCTTGTTCGCGTGACAAAGGAAAATGTCTTTCATCAACCAAGAACCACACTTAAGGTTTCAAAAATCAAGTTTAAAGATCATACAGTCATTTTCTCTAATCCAGGTTCTCAGAAACACTCTTTTTTTTCATCAACAATACACCTACTAATTTGCACACACCAAAGACATTTCAAAACACAATTCAACATAAATTTCATTTTTCAGGAAGAACCATTTAGAAACACTACCGTGGAAACACACAATTAAATCCAAGAAAATGCTTTCAATGAACCGCTAGAATTAAAACAGCTTTAATCATCAGCAGATCACCACACTATAAATAACTACTTAATAATACTTTTAAATTTACTGAAACTAAATAAAAAGTCAAGGAATAAATAAATTCTAAATTTAAAGGCGAGTGCAAAGGGAGACCTACCTCAAGATCCAAGCGCGACGGTAAAACGACCTTGGAACCAAGGCGCGATGACACGACGTGTGTCCGAAGCCACGTGATAAAGTCCAACACTCTCGAAACTGAGGCGCGGAGACGGCGGAACCACAGAAACAAGGCGCAACGATGGCACTCTCTTGGAAATGCCCTGCGCGGGTCCTAAAATCTTAAACCTACCAAAAACAAATATAAGTTGATGAAAAACCCCTAACAAAGCAAAAGTGAAAGCCTGAGTAATAATAATGATATAATAATAATAACAATCATAATATGACATAATTATAATATAATAATACAATAATAACAACAATAATATAATAAAAATAAAAATAATAGAATAATATTAACATAATAATAATATAACAATAATATAATCACAATAATCATAATATAATGATAATAATAACAATTATTTAGCATAATTATAATATAATAATATAAAAAAATGATAAGATAATAGTAATAATAATAATAATAATAATAAAATAATCATAATAATAATATAGCAATAATAATAAAAATAATAACTTAATAACATGATAATAATAATAATAAAAATAATAATGTAGTAATAATAATAATAATAATAAAAATAATAATAATATTCTCATAAAAATAATGATAATAATAATAATATTATTATTATTATTAATATGTTAGTAATCATAATAATAATAATAATAACAATAATAATATGAAATGATAATAACAATAATAATAATAAAAATAATAATAATATAATAATAATAATAATGACATAATAATAATAAAATAATTATAATATTATTAATATGATAAAATAATAAACGTTATATAAAAAATAGATTAACAAAATAAAAAAAAATAACTCACAGCGGAGGGGGCAAAGGGAAACAGGGCGGCGGTAGGGGCTGGGCACCGGGGTGGAGGCCGGACGCCGGCGAGACGGCAGGTGCGGGGCGCGGTGGGAGCTGGTGTGGGCGGCGGGCGCTGAAGGGAGCAGGGCGGCGTGCGGTGGCTTGCTGGCCGGAAAGAGACCGGCGGGGTGGCCGGGGGCAGCTGAGGGGTGCACTGGAGGGGAGCGCGCGGGAGCAGGGCCGGGACAGCGGGGAAGAGGGAGCCGGGATGGCAGCGGCAGGGAGCAGGGATGCGCCGGGGCTGTTCGCCGGAACGGAGCGGGGGTGCGGAGGGATGCCGGCGCGGAACGGGGTGGGGGCGCGGGGGCGGTGAGCCTGTGCGGTGGATGGCGCACCGAAGCGGAGGCCGGAGGGGGAGCGTGCTGGAGCGGGGCGAGTCGGGAGGCTGGCGGGAAGGTGGAGCGCGCAGGAGGGCAGCGGGCCGGCAGCCGGGGTGGCCGGGCGCGGTGCGCGGGACGGGGAGCAGGGGGGGTCGCGGGGTTCCGGCTTGGGCAAGGCGGGACGACAGGGAGGCGGCCGGTGGAGGAGCGCCGAACGCCGGGAGAGAGGGGGCGCGGGCCGACCGAACCAGGAGGGGGGGAGGAGAAAGACGGGGGAGAAGGAGAGGGAGAGAGAGAGGTGAGGCGGCTACGGGAGGGGGGTAGGATTAGGGTTAGGGTGTAAAAAAAACTATATATATATATACATAAACAATAATAATAATAATAATAATAATAATAATACAACAAAAATATAAATAATAATATAAGAATAATATTAATAATAATATGTAATAATAATAATAAAATACTATAATCATAATAATATACTAATAATAATATTGAACATAAGTAATTAAATAAAACAAATCCTAAAAATAATAATGCTTTATAGAAATAATAAAACTTTATAATAATAATAAAACCTTATAATAATAATAATGTTAATAATTAGAAATAAATTTATAATAATCATTACCTTTAATCAAAAATTCAAAATATTAAAACCATTTGAAAATAAATGTGCGTGCGCGTGCGCGCGCGCGCGCGCGCACGTATATATATATAGACATATATACATATATTTAAACATATACAAACATATATATATATATACACATATAAACATATATATACATATATACCTATATATAAACATATACACATAGATACAATATATATAAATATATATATATATACATATATAAACATAATGTATTAAAGCATATACATATGTATATATATACACATATATAGACATATATATATATATACTTATACAGGGAAAATAACTACAATAATAATAACGCAACTCAAATAGTAATAATAATAAAAAGTCAACGTAAAAACTTTAATATTTAAAACGCCGGGTGAACACATAGTCACCCGGCCCGAACGCACGATCACCGCTAGCGATGCGATGACCGCGCACCAGCGCGAAACCGCCGACATAACTAAACCTAAAAAAAATTAAATCGGGACCAAGAAAGAAGTAAAATAAAAATATCTGCGGTCGGGGTGTGACAAAAAAACCAATCAACCGTCTGTAGGTGAGAACTGTATGCGATGTCAAAGAATCAACGAGGGTGTGGGAGTTGGTGCGGATGTGGGCGATGGAGACAGATCGGGTGTATGAGTGCAGGAAAAAATCGCTGGTGTGGGGCGGTAGAGACGAAGACGCGGGAAGAGGGGAAGCGCTGGGGAAGTGAGGTTTGGGGAGGGATCTTAATTATCTTTGTTTTTTTTATTTTTGTATCTTCTCTTATTTTTTTACTAATTAATATTAAACTCTAATAACATATTTCATCCCAAAAAATGTATCTAAAATATATTAATTATTGATGGAAAAAAGATTTATTTGTAATATTTATTATTAATAATAGATTCAAGTGTTATTAAAAAAATGTTGGTTTTGGTATGATAAAGTAATAGATTTGATTGTTGGTAAAAGATTTGTTGGTATTGAGCAGTCAATATCAACAGATATATTTTTTGATAAAAACAAGTTTTGGTACTTAAAATTAATACCAATAAAAAATTATATCTGCTGGAATTGGTCATTTTTACCAACAGTTATATTATCTGTCGATAACTTTATGTTGGTATAAATCATTTTTTTTTGTAGTGATGGGAACACTTGCAATGCACTATAAGGATGTTTGGGATATACTCAGCCAACTCATTTTAGGGTTATTACCCCTAGATGCATCTTTTCCAAAACTGCATCCACTTGTAGTATCCATATAGGGATGTATTTCTAAGAAAACCAAATAATCTCTATCTTACAAAAACATTAGGATGTTATCATATTCTTAGGCTTATCCTTAGGGATTGCATCAAATTTATCTAATTCTAATCTCCAAAGATTGATTAAACCCTCCACTAATACTAACTAAACACTACTGGAAAAGGGATCTTTCCCAACAGTTGTGTACCAACGGTTCAAAGAACCGTTGGCATATCATATCTTTCCCAACGGTTTCTATAAACCGTTGGGAAAAACCCCTCAATGCATAGTTTTCCCAACGGTTGTATGAAACCGTTGGGAAAGATAGGTTTTTCCCAACGGTTCTTAAGAACCGTTGGGAAAAGTGGTGAAGGACCCTTGTTTTCCCAACGGTTATATGGAAACCGTTGGGAAAGATGGTTTTTCCCAACGGTTCTTAGAACCGTTGGGAAAAGTGGTGAAGAAATTGGGAAAGGTTGGTCTTTCCCAACGGTTATTAAAAACCGTTGGGAAAAAAAAGCCCCAAATACCAAATCGAGCCAGCGGCCTCCCCACATTACAGAAGCATTCACCTCGTGTCCTCCTGGAGCGATTTCTTGCGGAAGGACCTCCCAATCCCCACATCGTCCATCAGATCAGCACCTACCAGGTTAGACTCCTATATTTTATCAACGATATAGTTCAACTCTTATAAATCATATACTTCTATTCTTGATTTTGTTATTCCCAATTATTAGGGTTTTTGTAAAAATTTATGATTGTTTCATGGTGGTCATGTGCACCACTATAGGTACATTGATTCACTAATTTATTTTGGTATTTCCATAAAATTCGAATACAATTTATTAATGAATCAATGTTGGGTGTTAACATGAAATTCATGTTCTTGATTTTTGTTGAACACCTTATTTATGGTATGGGGTAAGATTATTTAAAGTGTAAACAAATACTTATATAGAATTTCCTTGTAAAACCTGATGGTTTAATTCTAGTTAAATGGAATCATAATTTTTTATGTTATTAATATTTAGTAATTGGTGAGGTGAATCATATATGTATATGAAAAATAGATCAAGATCATTTAGTATTGGATAGAATTATTCCCTAGTAATGTGAGACCCTTATGTTGTTGGGTGAGTATGGAGTAGTGAGATATATTGCTTGTTACTTACCTTTTTTCAATTCTATGAGCTAATGATGGCATGCACTAATTTTTTGAGATCTTTCAATGTTTTTATGTTTTTGATAGTGATCCATGATGTGTATCCTAGTATGTAAGATCTTGTTGGGTATTAGACCCTAGATTGGGTGAATTTGTATGCGGTAGGGTGCTTTCTAGGATGGGTTGTAGTGATGTGATGGTAACATATGAGAGGGGTGGGTCTTACTAATGTGGATTCATTCTATATCATAAGCATGTAAATATAATTTGTATTATGATAACTAAATGTGAATGATGTGTGATCAAATATTGTCTTATCCTGGAGAATTCCTTGTGATATATTGATATGGTGGCATGAGTGATGATGCATGTGGTGACATGACCAACATACATGTGTTTCATGGTTAGTGATCAATTAGGCTAATGATCCTATGATCATTGGGATGTGACTCTCAATGATTCAAGAAGAGTTATTAATATGATAACATGAGGGTGTGTTCCTATTTGGTTTTGTCATTCGGTCAGTTTGGACCCCCCCACGCGCGTTTATCAAGCGCGCGCAACGCTTAAAGAACGCATAATGAGACCTCCCGCGCAGACCGCACGTCCGATTGACGTTCCGTCTGTGTGTGCACGTCGCGAATAATAATGGGATTGTTGTCCTGTGATTTCAAGTCAATCTGATGTCGTCCGCTATGAGTTTGAACGTTAGACGCCCATTTTGGCCGTTTATGACACCAGAACGGCGTTACCGGTCACCGCGGGCACACGGCACGGCCGATTGACGTGCCGTCTGCTCGACCACTTCATAAATCACTCACCCGTATTTTTTGTCTGATTTCAGGCCATTCTGACTTCGTTCGGCCTGTTTGGACCCCCTCGCGCGCGTTTACGAAGCACGCTCATCACTTAATACACGAATATTGAGCCGTACCGCGCAAACCGCACGTCCGATTGACGTGACCTATGCGCGTACACGTCACGAATAATAATTAGAATGTCTCACGGTGGTTTCAGCTCAATCCGGAGACGCGGTGTGGCCGACACTGTTGTACCCCACTCTCTTGGATTTTAATGATCACAATCACTCTCATCGTGATCTAATATTGTTTCAAGTGTTTTTGATGGTAGGAAATAGGGTGCCTAGAAGCTGGCCCAAGAAGTATTCAAAGTGGACTGTTTAAGTCCACCAGCCAGCCGGTGTGAGACCACCGGCCGGCCGGTAAGGGCACCGGCCAGCCGGATCCAGCCCATCGGCCAGCCGGTGGACAAGGCAGAAGGGCTTGCCCTCTGCCAGGTGCCACCGGTCAGCCGGTGTCTGGACACCGGCCAACCGGTGGGTCCAGACAGAATGGGAAGCCTTCTGTCCAGACCACCGGCCAGCCGGTGGCCTCCTCACCGGCCAGCCGGTGGGACTCCTTGGAATAGTGAGACCTACTGTCTCACCACCGGCCAGCCGGTGTGATTCTCACCGGCCAGCCGGTGGCTCCTGGGCAGAAGCTCTCTCCACCTTCCAAGGCACCGGCCAGCCGGTGGACAAGCACCGGTCAGCCGGTAAGCAAAGTCAAACTAGCCGTTAGAGCTTGACCAGACTTGCCCACTTTATCCCCAACGGCTCCGAAAGCCCTCCAACGGCCATATTGAAGTATTTGGGAGTATTTCTCCTATAAATAGACGTCCATGGATGCCGGGAAGACTACCGATGATATACCGAAGCATACCAAAGCTATTTTTCATTTGAGCCTCCTACGACAATTCTCAAAGGCCACTTGAGATCCAATTGCAATCCTTGAAGCTTGGGCTGCCTCTACAACAACTGACATACGCCAAACCAACCAAACGACTTCTAATTCTATTAAAATGTTACTAAAATGATCCATAGATCAAATTTGACGTGTACGAGTCAACTCTGCCATAATCTGAGCCGCGGTGTGACCGGGACCACTCAAACTGTCTCTCTTTTGTTCAAAATGGACTAAATTGTAAGTGAAATCAACAACTGACATACGGGAAACTGACCAAACACCTTCGGATTCTATTTATATTTTAGGAAAACGATCCATGGGTCATATGTGATGTGTACGAGTCAACCCCAACTCAATTCGAGGCACCGTGGGGCCGGGACCACCCAAACTGCCTCTCTTTTGTTCCAAAGGGACAGTATTTTATTTACATACGCCAAACCGATCAAACAGATTATGATTGTGTTTAAACTTTAGGAAAATGATTCATGCCTCATATGTGACGTGTATGAGTTAACCCCGCCTCAATCCGAGGCCCGGTGTGGCCGACACCACTGAAAGTGGCTCTTTTTTTAAAAATGTACTTAATTTTAAGTGAAAACAAAAATTGACATATGGAAAACTGACCAAATGCCTACGGATTCTGTATAAACTTTAGGAAAACAATTCATGGGTCATATGTGATGTTTACGAGTCAACCCCACCTCAATCCGAGCCACGGTGTGGCTGGGACCACTAAAACGTTCTCTCTTTTGTTGAAAATGGACTAAATTGTAAGTGAAATCAACAACTGTCATACGGGAAACCGACCAAACGCCTTCGTAATCTATTTACACTTTAGGAAAACAATCCATGGGTCATATTTGATGTGTAAGAGTCAATACCACCTCAATCCGAGGCATGGTGAGGCCGACACCACCCAAACCGTCTCTCATATGTTAAAAATGGACAACATTTTACATACATACGCCAAAATGATCAAACAAATTCTGATTGTGTTGAAACATTAGGATAACAATCCATGGCTCATATGTGACATGTACGAGTCAACGCCGCCTCAATCCGAGGTCCTTTGGGGCCGACACCACTCCAAGTGTCTCTCTTTTGTTTAAAATGGACATAACTTTAAGTGAAAACAACTGTTGACAAACGCCAAACCAACCAAACGCATTAGGATTCTATTGAAACTTTAGAAAAACGATCCATGGGTCATATTTGACTTTTACGAATCAAACCTACTTCAATCCAAGCCACGGTGTGGCCAGGACCACTCAAATTGTCTCTCTTTTCTTGAAAAGGGACTAAATTGTAAGTGATATCAACAACTGACATACGAGAAACAGACCAAATACCTTCTAATTCTTTTGACACTTTAGTAAAACAATCCATGGGTCATATGTGACATGTACGAGTCAATCCCACCTCAATACGAGTCACCGTGGGGCGGGGACCACCCAAACTACCTCTCATTTGTTCAAAATGGATTAATATTTTACGTACATATGCCAAACCGATCAAACGGATTTTGATTGTGTTGAAACTTAAGGACAATGATCCATGGATCATATTTGATGTGTACCAGTCAACCCAGCCTCAATTTGAGGCATGGTGTGGCACTTACTGAGTTAAAAGTGATGAGACTCCTATGAAAATACCTTTTCACTATATATTATAAAAGTGGTTGTCGTATGAAGATTGAAATGGGTGTAAATAATATTTGACTTATTGAAACTCTGATTCAACTATACTGGATGATTTTTGTCATATGAAGATTAAAATGGGGAATTATTCACCATGACTCTATTCAAAGAGGTGGTGTTCTTTTTTGTTGTTTTAAGTGTGTCAGTGTTTTTGTCATATGAAGATTCAAATGGGGAATTATTCAGAATGATTCTATTCAAAGAGGTGGTGTTTTTTTCAGTGTTGTTTTTTATGCAGGTGCACTGGAGGGGCCACTGGAGGAGCTGCTGACAATTCTGAAAATACTGAATACCAACGGTTGTAAACCGTTGGTATACTTTTCCATACTTAAACATATGCCAACGGTTTCCATGAAACCGTTGGGAAAAAATCTATACCAATGGTTTACAACCGTTGGTATAAAATAAAAACCATTGAATTCCCAACGGTTTCATGAAAACCGTTGGGAAAAATACTATACCAACGGTTGTAAACCGTTGGTATAAGATGAGAATATAGTATTCCCAAACCGTTGGGTAAACCTATACCAACGGTTCAGCAAGAACCGTTGGAAAATCCACACCTCCAGTGGGCTACCCCAACGGTTTACTTCAAACCGTTGGTATATATCTTTCCCCACGCCTTACTTCCCTACGGTTTGGACAACCGTTGGTATAGAATATACCAACGGTTCTCCAGCCTATACCAACGGTTCTAAACCGTTGGTATATCCTTTATTTCCAGTAGTGAAAGTGAACTGGTCACAACATACCTAAATATTTTATCATTTTAGATAAATATCCTATATATTTTACAAATACACACTTGAGGACCGTAAATATTTAGTGTCTTTGGAAATTAGATATGAAATATTCTTATTTTATAAATGATTTTCAGTATCTCTCAAAAATATATTCCCACATAGTACTCATTTTAGACATACCCTACTTAAAACCTTTCTTCATAACCTAGGAAAAGGAACATAAGAAAGGGTGAGCTCATATACTCAGTAAGGGTAAACAAGAGAGATATCAATGATCACTTGAGTATAACATGAGCATAAATGTATGATAAAATAAGAATAACATTTGAAAACAATACCGTGTATATCATGGATCATGATCCTGAGTCAAGGTATAAATATTAGCATTTCATAATACATGAATCATAAAGTAATCAAATAACATGATACATGAGAGTATAACATATACATAGGAATGTGGAAAAAACATAAGATTATAACATTGTGAACATGTATAAATAGAAACGGGTTCATTAATTAAGTCAAGGACAAGATATATAGAGACCCTAGCCTTTTAAACAAATTGTTACAAGATTTTTTGAATAATTAACCATTAAATACAAACCATGGATCATAAAGTCTAGTGAATTTGGAGGATTAGGTACATAAAACTGAAAACAAGAAACGAAAATAAAAACATATTTTATTTAATCTTCATAATGATATCATAATACCATTTTATACCTTACATCTTTATAGGATAACCTGGGTAATACTTGAATATTGGGGTTAGCTAAAAATCCCAGTAAGGGAATAAACATAAGAATAAAGAATAGCACATGGGTTAGAAGGTACAACATGATAAGATAAAAAAGGCATGGAAAATGAATAAACATATAGGAGAATAACATATAGAACATTGGATCATGAATTCATGGAATCATATTAATGTAGAAGTAACATAAAACATGAAATAATCATGAGTCGAGGCTCATTTCACATAGAAGATCATGAGTCAAGGCTAACCACCATGACCGTTGCATAGGGAGCATAAGTCAAGGCTAACCACCAAGATCGTTGCACATGACGTCTCATGAGACTAAACATTACCCAATGAATTAGAGTGCTATATGGGAGAAACCATAATTATATGTTCATGAATATTTGTGCCACATAAATAATCATACATAAGTAATCAAACATAAACATAAGGTTTACCCATGGAAAGAATTGGTATCATATCATGTCAAAAGTAATATCAAAATTGAATATCATAATGGTGTCCGTGAAATAATGGATTTAATTCATACATGGACATTCATAAGTAAAAATAGGCATAGATCATGATAATTTATGTAAAACTGAAGTAAAAACATGTAAAAATATTGTTTAAGAAACTTTAGAAATTAAACATTTTAGTGCAGTTTAAGGGAACATTTTCAAGATTCTTTAAAATGGAAAAAGGCCTAACTGTCTTTATAAAACCAAAAAAACAAGATAGTTTTTCATGTTAAAAGCAATGATTTTATAAAAATAATTTTTTATTAAAATAGATTATTGATTTCACATGAAAATGTGTAAAAATTTGAGAAGTTCCCTTTAATCAGGCTTTCTTATCGGGATGAATTTAGAAGGGAATCTTTTTAAAACATGTATTTCCACATCAAAAATGGATGTAATGATCTAGATATAAGATTTTGGAACATATAATAAAAATTTATAATAATTATATAAAATAAATAAGAGTTGAATTAGGGTAAATAGGGAGAAACTGTAATCTGAAGGAAAAATGGAGGTTCAAAAAGAAACTCTTACCTTATGTTTGAAACGGTTCTTCACTTGATCTTAATGTACTAGATAATCAGAATAAATATATTAATTATTTAATTCATAACCTTTTATAAAATTATTTTATTTGTTATAATTTTATTAAGTTCATTTATATCCTTTTTTATGGGCTGTGATATTCAATTCCATCGTTTGGGAGTGTTAGTTTCCTTGGTTTTTATGACCGGATTACTTGTATACATGTGTGGAAAATCATGTAAAATGAGAATGGTTTTCCATAATTAAAGTTATATGTTATTAATTAAAATAAAAAATATTAAATGGTTATATAAGTCATTTGGTAATTTTTGGGTGAGGATTAATTATTAGATAAGATGTTAGTGATAATCGTTTAGATTATTTTGGCAGTTTTTCAATCATCACAAACTAGTTTTGTTTTATTAATTAATATTAGGTATATGAAATGGTTATTGAACATTAAATAGGATTTAATACATATATTATAATATTTTTTTAACCATAAAAAAATTTGTGAGCAGTATTGAATGAGGGAATGGAAATTGAAAACTTTATCATCCTTGAATGCGATAAATTAACACATCACGGATGATGTTTTCATTTTTAGTAAAAAATGAGAGGGGAAGAGAAATCAGGATTAATTATTCCATTAACATGATAAAATTACAGTATATATAATATAATTTATTTTTTATTCAACTTGGATAAGGAGAGATGAGAAGATAATAAGAAAATAAAATAAATTGAAAAGAAATTAAAAGAAAATGAAAGAGGATTTTACCTCTTGAATTTATCCTCCTTGGGAACCTCCTTAGGAAAAGGGGTTTGGTATTTTGTTGAGAACAAGGGCCCCTAGAAGTGTGTTAGATACTTCTTAAGAGTTTTGGGTAGAATTTGAACATGATTAAAGGATTTAGATGTGTGAGGAAAAGAGGTGTTGAGGGGTGGTATTTATAGTAGAGGAAAGGGGTGTTTTCTCATTATTTTATTTATTAGTTTATTATTTTCCCTCAAGACTGTGAATAGTTTGAGAATTATCACTAAATATATTAAAATAATTAACTGTAGTTAGAGATTATGGTGATTACATCATCAATTACTCAAGAAATAGTGTATTTAACTTATAATGTATATATACTATAAATTATCGTATTTTACTATTCACCAAAAAATCAAGTATTTTAAAAAAATACAAAAATCCACCCTTACAATTTTTCAACATGTAGAATTAAAAAATGAACTCCATTTTATGAAAATAATTTTCTAAATATGAGAAATTTAATTTTTAATTAAAATCATCATTTACCTGGAAAATACCAATCTTAAAATTATAAATGATTTTATAACACTTTGAAAAATGAATTAAGGTCTCATAAAATTATCTTATAATCATAAGACAAAAAATATTAATTTATGAATACATTTTATGAAAAATAATTTTCTTTTATATTATTATATTAAATTTAAAATTAAAAATAAACGTTTATATTTTATAAAAATATCAACACTTAATTAATAATTTCTAAAACATTTATTTACTTATACTATGATATAATTATATCATATTACCATTTATAAGATACCTAAATTTTATTTATACTTTCATGAGTGAGGTTACTATTCTATTGGTTAGTTTACTATTTATAAGGGTCATATTATTATTCCAATGTCGAAGTTACTATTCCATTGGTTTAGGTTCCCTAATTTATATAAATACTTATTATTCTATTCATTCTTAATTTATAAAGTTTGTATTATGTTCTTTAAGTGATTTTATCTGATATATACTATATGAAATAATTTTAATAAGGGAATTTTCATTGATAGAATTATGAGTTATTACATTCTTCCCCTCTTATGAAATTTCACCCTCAAATTTTAATTTTACATATTACAGTGAAAAAAAGTGAGGATACTTCTCTATCATCACTTCCTATGGTTTCCATGTTGCCTCTTCATACTAATGGTTCTACCATGTTACTTTGACCATGTGTGTGTTCTTATTGTGTGGAACATTATCTCTACAATTAAAGATCTTCACTAGATGCTCCTCATAAGAGAGATCATTCTTCAAATGTACCACCACTGAATTCAGTACATGTGAAACCAGTGGATGCAGATGAACCTGGGAAACTAGTGGATCAAACCAATTATAGAGGTATGATTGGGAGTCTACTTTACCTTACTGTTATTCGACCAGATATTATGTTTAGTGTGTGTATGTGTGCAATATTTCAAGATAATCCTAAATAATCTCATTTGCTTGATGTTAAAAGAATTTTCAAATATCTTATACATACTGCAAATTTAGGTTTATTTTATCCAAAAAGAAAATCTTTTGATTTAATCAGTTATTCAGATGCTAACTTTTCTGGTTGAAAGTTAGATAGGAAGAGCACATCTGGAACATTCCATATTTTGGGAAAGTCCCTGGTATCTTAGTGTAGTAAGAAATAGAACTATGTTGCATTATCTACTGCTGAAGCAGAATACATTGCTGCTGGTAGTTTTTGTGCACAAATTCTGTGGATGAAACACACTCTTTTGGACTATGGATATGATTTTAAGCATGTTTCAATCAACTGTGATAACACTAGTGAAATTAATATATCAAAGAACCTTGTGTCTCACTCTAGAACCAAACACATTGATGTAAGGCACCACTTTTTGAGAGATCACTACCAAAAAGGTGATATTACTCTTGAGTTTATAGGTACTGAACATCAATTAGCTGACATTTTCACCAAGCCCTTAATTTATGAAAGGTTGGACTTGATTAAACAAGATTTAGGTATGATAGATCTGTGAAACTGATCTGTGAAACCGATCTGTGAAACCGATCTGTGAAACCGATCTGTGAAACCGATCTGTGAAACCGATCTGTGCTACTGATTGAGTGGTAGTGTGTTTGAAACCTTTAGTGTTTGTTTAAAACGATGTTGTTTTACTTAATCGATATTTTATTATTTTTCAACCCTAAATGATACAAATAATGACCCGTGGCTATTTCTTTTTCTAAGAGACTGTTTACCTTCCATCTCCCGCCAAACTCTCTCCTCTCTTTCTTGTAACCCGAACCTTTCAAACCTCTCCAAACCTCTCAATCCTATCAAACCAACAATGGAAAAGCAAAAGTGACAAGGCAAGGAATCTGACGGTTCCTCACCTGTAAAGTGCGCTCAAGGAGAGTCGAGCAGCACGATGCAGAGGTCAGTAAACCCGGAGTTGGAAACTCAGGAAGTTATAGCTGAGAAAGAAGCGTGTTCCTAATGGGTGTTATCGAGTAAGTCTGCTTTGTTGAAAGTATTTGAGATACAAGGATGGAAAGACTGGTTCTTTAATAACAACTGAGTCTACTACCCGAAGCTGGTTCATGAGTTTTACTTAAACTTGAGTATTGTTTTGGATGGAGTAGAGGCTGCGAGATCGTCTTCAATAGTTAAAGGGAAAAATATTAATTATTCATCGAAACAGTGGGCTGAATGTTTGAGAGTACCTCATAATGGAAGATATGAGGATTACATTGGTAATATCCCTCCTCCTACTGATTACTTTTCTTATGAGCTAGCTCTGGATATGTTGACAGGGAAGTCTGAATCGAGGAGGATATCTGCTATTGAGTTGGATGGTGAGAGTAGAATCCTGATAGAGATAATATTTTCATAATTTTTAATATGTGTTTCAATGATTTAACCCCTTCCAATTAATCAATTTGATCTGATTTGCATCATTTTAGTATTTTTGGTGAATTATGGGCTTAATTGTGGAAATTGGTTAATTCTGGAAATTTAGCAGTTTTGTGTAGATTCTGTATTTCGGGCATATATTTTATATTTTTTATCCAAATTGTATGGTTCCTTTTTTGTAGGATTTCTATGCTCGTTGGCTTCATTTTATCCTTCTGGACCCAAAGCTCAATCCATCATTTGGAAGCTCAAATTCAGCTCACAAACCAGGCCTCGAAAACTGTGTACAGATTTGGAATGTTTTAATGATGAGCTTGTATCTCGAAGCTGACCGATCCAATGGAGCTGATATTCGACAAGAAGCTGGAAGAGGAATTAATGAACATCTTTCATTAAGGAGGCCACGTCTGAATCGGCTGTTTTCAAGATCTTAATGTCATGGGAAGTTGGAGTTGTGGAAGCCTAAGAGTCACATGGACAGAATTAAATATCCGGAGTAATGTGGCCATATCTCCTTCATACGTGGACCAATTAAGCTCAAATTTTGTGGGTCGACAGAGGAGATGGAGGGGAACAACTTTCAAGAAGGAACAATTCTCAAAATCGGTCATTTAATATGCCAACCGGACTCAAACTTTCGGGGGAGTAATTTTGGAGGGAAATTTTCTACTCCCCAAGCCTATAAATAAGAGTATTCACTTCCATTCAAAGGGGTTGAAGAAGGTGAAAGAAGGGCTGTGCTGGAGGATTGAGTTCTTGATGTTCTTTGTATTTTCTATTTTCTTTTTACTTAGTTTGATTATGCTCTCTTCTTCCCCTTTCAACTCTAATACCCTTCACATGGAGGGGTAAAACCTTTGAGTGATCGGGGAAGGGGGAGTTTCTCTTTTGTAATGTCGGAGTTTTGTGCTTAAATGTAAAACCTTATCTTTCTTCTGAATGACATCTATTATCAGTGTTTCCCAATTCTCTTAATGCGATCGTGTTTTGAGTTTGGTGTATTCATTTTTAATAGCTTTGGTTAAAGACTTTTTATCTCCCTCTGCCTAGTGCAATTTGTCTCGATCGAGCAGATTGTGTTAGGTGGTGAGTGTCTAACGATCGTTGGCACGTGTGTGGAACTAGTAAACTTTTTCTAGAGTTCTAGGGAGCAACAATTCCCGATCGGGACTTGCCTTAGTTGTTTAGGAATTGTTTATGAACTTCCATGCACATAGGAGTGAGTTCTATTTTCTTCTTTAATCAAGGGTGATAGATGACTCGATCGAGGAGTCTTTCATTTGTCATTCAAAAGGAAGAGAGGTGAGATTATCTTTGTGACTATGATGACATTAAAAAAGGTGATCCTACCCTGACCCCATCACTCTCTTCATCCATTAGTGTTCAACCTTTCTTTTCAATTGCTTGTTTATTTTTCAACTCAAACAATTTTCAAAAAGAACCTCTTCTTCTTTCTTTAATTTAAGTGACAAAGATAATTGTTGTGCACTCCTCTCTGGAGACAACTTAGGTTACCCACTTTACTGCATTTTAACTTAGGTTTTATTTGTTTTTGCCACACCCCACGACAGGCACGTGTCAAAACTTGGCGCCGTTGCCGGGGAGGCTGTGCCAACAATCTAATTCTAACATTTTGTAAATATTTT
The DNA here is from genome assembly GCA_963277665.1 of Viscum album. Taxonomy (NCBI): domain Eukaryota; kingdom Viridiplantae; phylum Streptophyta; class Magnoliopsida; order Santalales; family Viscaceae; genus Viscum; species Viscum album. Next base: position 616,824,093 of record OY728150.1, on the reverse strand, counting down.
CATTTATTTTATTTAAAAAAATCTTAAAAAAATCCATGATGTATTCCAACTGCAATTATTCTTCTTGGATTGATTACTCACAGTTTCAGGGGAAAATGGTTTATAATGATGAGGAATCCCTCTTTCAAAAGCTTGATGAACTCACTATTTTGGCCAAGCAAATGATGAATGGCCATGTCACAGGTATCTCGCTTCATGAATTGATGGACATGGTGAATCAAGTCAACATTGATTATCAAAGATTGAAGTCCATAGAGAAGGATACATTAGATCAAGAACCTCAACCTGAACCAAAACCTGAGCCATTAGTGGAAGTGTATTCCCCTATTATACTTGATGTTGAAGAACCAATAAGTACAGGAGATCAACAAGATCTGGATATGTTCTGGAAGGAGTGTGAGGAACTACTTGATCCCCCAGTTCCTCATAATGTAGAAGATCCATCATCATTGAAGGAATACACCACCAACGTGGTTGAATTTGAAGAGAATGTTGAGGAGCTTGACTACCCTCCTCCATCTGTTACCACTCTACTTCAAGAGGAACTTCCCACGGAAGAAGCAAATGAAGCCGAGAAACCTCAGGGAGATGATCTTTTCTTAAACTCATTATATTCTAATTTTATTGAATCTGAATTGAGTATCACCTCCCCTTGCTTGAAATTTTCAGATTCAGACAACTCATTTATTTTGTTGGTAGACAAGGAAGAAAAGGAAGATACGCTTAAAGAGGATAAGTTGGAGCTACCCAAACACGTTGATAATTTATTGGAGGGAGTTCAAGAGGGAATCCAAGTGGATTTGCCTAAGAAAAAAGAGATGCAAGATGCTTACTTTGGAAGGGATGAATATGATATTGACACATCATGCTTTAACTTTTTTCAAATAGAATTATACTTTGACTATTCCTTTGATTTTTTCAATGATGCAGCATACCTTCAGAAATCACTGGAGAATGAAGAGGTGGCTATGAAATTGGAAACTAAGAAATATGGGGACTCATTCTTTATCCTACCCCCACCAAGAAAATTGTATCTTATTGTACTAGGGGTGGATTTGGTGTATTATACCTATGGTGTCCTCAACAAAAAGGATGAAGCACATGATGTGAAGAAGAAGTTTTGTTGGTTCATCATAAAGAAACTCAACCCACCTTCAGATTGGGGATAACCAACTGAAACTGCCCATCTGGAGGCAGTCAAAACCCAGGGCCCACTTGGGGGATTAAACCAAGATCTATCCTTCTTTTCTCATCCTATTTCTATTTTCATTTTTTTAATAAATTTATTATGTTTTCTTTTGTTCTTTTTCTTGTAGGTTTTTAGTGTGCAACACTTAGGAGCTTAACTCAATGTTGCATTATCAATAAGATCCATCAGGTTGTACCTCTCCTTTACACTTGTTTGCTGCTGTGATTCATTCTAAAATCTACTAACATGTTAAATCCAGTTAAATACATTGAGGACACTGCATCATTTAAGTGTGGGGGAGGGAACCTTTGTAGTTTTGGATTTTCATTTGTTGTTTGTTTTCAAAAAAAATGTGATTTTTTTTAAAAAAAAATTGTGTGTTTATTTTTCAGTTTTTTTTGGTGTGTTTTTGAAACTTTTGAGCTGAAATGATTATCATTTCTATTTTTGAAACCCATGTCATTGAGTGAACCAATTTATTCCATGAAACAGAGCTTAAATGAATGCTGAAAATGATTTTGTTTCAAGTTCAATTCTTTGGGCATTTCATGAAAAGTACTCAAGTTTTTGAATCCCATGCCACATCTCACTGTCATTATCTTTAAAATCATTTTCCTGTGAGGCTTCTGAACCATTATTGTATATTCTTTTCATTCACCTCACTTCTTGAGAGAACCATACCATGCTTGTTTTAACCATAATTTGATTCATTCCTTTCGAAACTTGAGGGTTTGGGGTACATGTGTTTTAAATGATTGAGGCGTTTCTTTGGTTTGAAATCCCCCTTTTTCAGGATAATCCCTTTCATTATGGCCTACCTTGTAAATTAATCCTTGTCGCCCATAGAAGCCATGAACAGCCTGTTAGGTTAGCCACATTACAAGCCAATTTTCCCTTTCCAACCTGCTCGTGAAGTGAAATTGCATGATCTAGTTGAACTTAAGTGTTGGGGAAGCTGTCTTGTGTTGTGCTACCTCATTTGGTGAAACTTTGGGTGGAAAATCAAATGCTGAAGAGATGTGTGTGCTGATGAAAAATCATTATGTTGAAAGTTGTGCCTTTTCTGGAGCTTTCATGATAAAAGAAGTTGTGCCTTTTCTGGAGCTTTGATGATAAAAGAAGCTGTGCCTTTCTGGAGCTTCACATGGAGGAAGAAAGCTGTGCCTTTTCTGGAGCTTTCAAGAAAATCATGCTTAAGAAGATTGAAATTTTTGCTGAAGAAATGATGAGCTGTTTGAACATTTCTTGATATTTCATGATGATGGAGCTGAATTTCTACTAAGTGGAGTGAGGAGGATACCATACTTAAGTGAAAATTAGAATTGTGCAATTTTGCTTCAAAAAGAGCCAAGCCATCCTCATTCAGCCTCAGAATTTTTCACATAAAAATCCTACCAACCAAAAGCCACAGAATAACCTTGAAAAGTCCTCATGATAAACAAATGTCCTTGACTCACATCGGGTGGAGAAGTAGGAGTTTTTCAAACCTATGGTGACCCTTGCATTGGTTTGGATGAGAAAAACTTTGTTGAAAATTGATATTAGTGAGATGAGAGAAAATTAATGTGAGGTAGGTGTCTTGTGTGCATGGGAGGAGAAATGAAGAGGAAAAATATTGAATTATCTGATTTGAGAACTTGGAATAATTTTTATGGATGAGGCATGATAAATTTTATTTCTTGGTGTGGAATTGGTGGATCTCAATGGCATGTGTTTCGAATTTAGTTTGATTTGATTTTGATTTTGACTTGTCCGGGAGTCCAAGTGCTAAGTGTGGGGGAATTGATAGAGATAATATTTTCATAATTTTTAATATGTTTTTCAATGATTTAACCCCTTCCAATTAATCAATTTGATCTGATTTGCATCATTTTAGTATTTTTGGTGAATTATGGGCTTAATTGTGGAAATTGGTTAATTCTGGAAATTTAGCAGTTTTGTGTAGATTCTGTATTTCGGGCATATATTTTATATTTTTTATCCAAATTGTATGGTTCCTTTTTTTTAGGATTTCTATGCTCGTTGGATTCATTTTATCCTTCTGGACCCAAAGCTCAATCCATCATTTGGAAGCTCAAATTCAGCTCACAAACCAGGCCTCGAAAACTGTGTACAGATTTGGAATGTTTTAATGATGAGATTGTATCTCGAAGCTGACCGATCCAATGGAGCTGATATTCGACAAGAAGCTGGAAGAGGAATTAATGAACATCTTTCATTAAGGAGGCCACGTCTGAATCGGCTGTTTTCAAGATCTTAATGTCATGGGAAGTTGGAGTTGTGGAAGCCGAAGAGTCACATGGACAGAATTAAATATCCGGAGTAATGTGGCCATATCTCCTTCATACGTGGACCAATTAATCTCAAATTTTGTGGGTCGACAGAGGAGATGGAGGGGAACAACTTTCAAGAAGGAACAATTCTAAAAATAGGTCATTTAATATGCCAACCGGACTCAAACTTTCGGGGGAGTAATTTTGGAGGGAAATTTTCTACTCCCCAAGCCTATAAATAAGAGTATTCACTTCCATTCAAAGGGGTTGAAGAAGGTGAAAGAAGGGCTGTGCTGGAGGATTGAGTTATTGATGTTATTTGTATTTTCTATTTTCTTTTTACTTAGTTTTATTATGCTCTCTTCTTCCCCTTTCAACTCTAATACCCTTCACATGGAGGGGTAAAACCTTTGAGTGATCGGGGAAGGGGGAGTTTCTCTTTTGTAATGTCGGAGTTTTGTGCTTAAATGTAAAACCTTATCTTTCTTCTGAATGACATCTATTATCAGTGTTTCCCAATTCTCTTAATGCGATCGTGTTTTGAGTTTGGTGTATTCATTTTTAATAGCTTTGGTTAAAGACTTTTTATCTCCCTCTGCCTAGTGCAATTTGTCTCGATCGAGCAGATTGTGTTAGGTGGTGAGTGTCTAACGATCGTTGGCACGTGTGTGGAACTAGTAAACTTTTTCTAGAGTTCTAGGGAGCAACAATTCCCGATCGGGACTTGCCTTAGTTGTTTAGGAATTGTTTATGAACTTCCATGCACATAGGAGTGAGTTCTATTTTCTTCTTTAATCAAGGGTGATAGATGACTCGATCGAGGAGTCTTTCATTTGTCATTCAAAAGGAAGAGAGGTGAGATTATCTTTGTGACTATGATGACATTACAAAAGGTGATCCTACCCTGACCCCATCACTCTCTTCATCCATTAGTGTTCAACCTTTCTTTTCAATTGCTTGTTTATTTTTCAACTCAAACAATTTTCAAAAAGAACCTCTTCTTCTTTCTTTAATTTAAGTGACAAAGATAATTGTTGTGCACTCCTCTCTGGAGACAACTTAGGTTACCCACTTTACTGCATTTTAACTTAGGTTTTATTTGTTTTTGCCACACCCCACGACAGGCACGTGTCAAATCCGGTTTAAGTTTATTCAACATAAAATATGTCCTAGAAAAGGTGACTTTGCTTCAGTAAAGTATCAGGATGTTTTTCTGTTATCTCTTTTGTTGGAAGGTTAAAAGATCAACCTATGTAGATATTTTGTTGAGCATATTGTTGAGATGATAAAACCATCAAAGAAAGCTACAACTTTGTTTTATTCTAATCAAATCTCTTCCATGCTGAAGTTCTTGGACTGTGTTGATGATGGAGATGAGTGTATCTCATCCAGTAGCTTCTGTATTGACAAGGATATTTGTAAGAGGATGAAAATAAACTGGAACCCATGGAAGAAGGCTTGGGTTGCTGATGAGGGGAAGTTGTATGACTCCTTCAATCCTACTGATCATCCTACGAGACCAAAGGGGATGATAGATCCTAGTTTAAAATCTGGTGAAGAAGTGGTTTATTCTGATGAAGAAGAGGAAGCAGTAGTTCCTAAGGTAACTGGTGAGTCCAGTAAGTATAAAACAGAAGAAAAAGAAGCTTAAGATGAAACTGATGCTGAAAAGGAGCTTGAATCACCTTCTGATGATAGGATTGATCCTGATACAGTGAGCCAAAGAAAAGAAGGATGGAATTTGGTTCGGAAATCCCTCCTCTTAAGTTACCTGATTTAAAACCTCTTTTAGATGATGAAGAAGAAGGTGAGACTGATGAATCAACCTCTGAGGAGTATGAATCCAGTAGTTCAGACAGTTCAAGTGAGAGATCAGTTAATAATGATGATGATGAAGGAAATAATGGTGATGAGGGTGATGCTGATGGTGATAGTGATAGTAGTAGCAGTGATAGTGATAGTAGTGATGTTGATGATGCTGATGCTCGACCTATAGAAGGTCAGAGTGTGATCCAAGATGATCCTCAACCCCAACAAAATGTGCAAGAAAATGTCCCTGAGGCTGAGAGAACAGAACAGTTAGAGATTGATGAGGATGAGGAAGTCCCTCCTGAAATTCCTGTAAGAGCTTAGTTTGTGAAACCTATGTATCCTTCATGCAGAGCCACATGGGAAGAACATCCAGGTATTTCTATTCTGGGATTAGAATATCCAAAACAAGAAGAAGAAGAAGGAATGGATCCGACAGGCATAAGTTACCTAGTTAAGGCTTGATTAGTTGCTAAATATATGCAAGTGACAACAGACAGACCAGGTCCTTCTATTTCTCAATCCAGACCTGATCCTTCTGTTTCTCAAGCTAGATCTGGTTCTGCAGTTGCTCAATCTGATTTTGACAGATTTAAGTTTTAATTGATTAAAGTAGTTATAGAGACTATGAAAGATGAGTTATATCATGTTCCTGCTCCTGCACCTATGACTTTATCCGAAGATGCTATGGATGATTTGGCTCAAAGATTGGTAAGCCTTATCAAAACAGACCTGTGCAATTATAGTGAGTCGATTGGCAGGAACATTACCTCTTTGAATCAAACACTCATGGATTTAGGCAGTAATTTGGTTTCTCTGTCAGGAGAGTTCAGAACAACCATCTTTGGAATGATAGAAGTTTTAAGAAATCTGATAGAACATCTGAAGAAGGCAGATTTGAGGAAGTTGAAAGCTGAGATCACTCAAGTTGTTTCTCAGGCTAGTTCTGAAAATGTGACCAAGATCACTGGTCTTGAGATTAATACTTTAAAGGATGTTATTAAAGAAGTGTTGGAAGCTCTTTGAAAGATTTTGGATTTGGATTCTTTGAAAATATTGAAAGAGTATAGTGATCATATTCATAAAATGGTGTAGTTGTATTTAGCTGATGCTACCAAGGCTCAAAACGAGATTAAGAAGAAAGTGGATCATTATTTCTCTAATATTGACACCAAGCATGAGTTGAATCATCATTTTAAAGTGTTGGCTGACAATTTGAGACTCCCTCCAGTTACTCAAGCTTTTAAGGCTCAAGTTCAGCAGTTGAAGGATTTTACTCCTACTTTGGAAAATTTCATACAGAATACGGATGATTTTTGAAAAGTCTATGAAGTACAGTGGAGAAGTAATTCAGGACTTCATCAATTTGATCAAACCCTAACTTCATGTGCAAGCTAAGGCCATTGTTTTTCCTACTGTTGAGCCTCTTAATTCATCAGATGTTGCTCCTGGTTAGATGTCTGTCTCTCAAGCTCTCTTCAGTATTCGGCCAGTCTTTCAACAAACTCTTTCAGAAAGATCTTCTACTCCTCAGCAGGTGACCTTAGAACCCACAATTCATCTAGCTAGAGTCATCCTGCCTCCTTTCTCCATCCAGCTATTTCAAACTTCCACCCAGCCACCTTCTGGACCATCCATTCCTCCAACTGCCAAAGGAAAAGCTCCATTGCACCCTAAGAAATAGTTGTATTTGTCAATTTTGGATAGGGTATCTATTTCCTGTACTTTTCACTTTTTTTTGTGGTTTTTCTACTCATTTTCAAACCTTATTTTTTTTAATTGGAATCTTCTTGATTATCTTCCTTCTCTTTGTTTTGAGAATCCCAAAGGGGGAGAAATTGAGACATGGGAAATAAGAAATTGAGAAATTGAGACATGAGAAATAAGAAATGGAGAAATTGAGACATGAGAATTTGATACATGAGCAATAAGAAATTGAGAAATTAAGACATGAGAAATGAGAAATGCTGACTATATATCTAAGTGGAAGAAATGCTGAAAGGGGAGAATGAATCGAATTATCTGATTTATATTATATGGGGAGAATGCCTCATTTATATAAGTTTTGTTTGCTATTCTAACTGTGTCTTATCTTTTGGAATATTTTCTTTTTATATAGGGGGAGCATACTGAATGAAATACTATATTCTTTATTCATTTATGCCATTGATTTGTGATTATCAAAAAGGGAGAGATTGTTGAACTCTTTGTGAAATGGTTATTTTAAAAATAAAAAATCTTAGTTTTATTTATTTCAATTCAGTATTTTGTTCAAATTGTTCTAAATGTTTTTATATATGTTTAAATCATGTCTACATGTGTTTATCTATGTTAATTTATGTTTTACGGTTGACCTGGAAGTATTCTGGATTGAACAGACACTGTGAAAATTCCATGTCTTGACTCACCGTTAGTTATTTTCCCTGAGTCACCGATGATGAACAGTTTCACCGATGATGAACGATCGCACCAATAATAGGAACTATCACACTGATGACAACGGTCGCAACATCACCGGTCGCAAGAAGGACCTACCGATACCGATGATCAATGAGCTACCAATGTTGATGCTACCGATACCGATGATCAATGAGCTACCGATGCTGATGCTACCGATACCGATGATCAATGAGCTACCGATGCTGATGCTACCGATACCGATGGTCAATGAGCTACCGATGCTGATGCTTATGATATCGATGATAAATGATCTACCGATGCTGATGCTACCGATACCGATGATCAATGAGCTACCAATGATGATGCTACCAATACCGATGATCAATGAGATACCGATGCAGATTCAAAATGACTCACTGATCTCATGACTCACCGATAGTCATGAAAACTGTTTGAATTTCTATAAACTCTTATTTAATTCCAACAGTCATATTTGATGTTTTTAATGCAATTAATGATATTTAATGTTAGTTGTTGGCATGTCAGGAGACTGTACCTCATACCTATGAAAAGGTAATCATTCCCATTTCCAGAGCGTGCGGAATAAATGGAAGATCGAGCTGCAGTAAAATGGTGTGCTTGAAAAGGCATAGAGACAGAATTCTTCCATGAATATACACACATGAAAAGAATAACACACAAGTAACTCGGATACGGCATTGCAAGATCTTCAAAGAACTCTCATTCATGCAATCTAGCACTACTGAAGAACACACGAAGAACACTGGAAATCAGAGAACATACTCACTTGTGAAGGACATCAAGCTGAATCACGATACTCTGTTTTTCAACAGAAAAAACAGAGAAGGACTCAAAATCATTTCTACTAAATCCAACGAGTCCAGAGCTGCACTGCTTATCACTAGAGCTTTCTAAACTCTAATATATTTCTCTCTAAGTGATTCATTATTTACTATTTTGAGCAGTGTGTGTTCTTTGTATTATTTACACACACACTGTCTCATGTGCTAAACTGGAGGATACTAAATCCTCATTTCAAACTCCTTACATCATACTGTATCCCACTGAGGACAGTGGTAGAGGTCAAGTGTGACCTGGACAGCCTGTGTGCTGTTGTCTTTTTTTTCACAAAGAACTGTGGTAGAGGTGTTAGGATCTGGACAGTATTTTACTGTTGTTAACCCGGATCCAGGGTGTGGATCAAATTTATATAAATTGTTTGAGAGGACTAAGTCTTTGCTTGAGACTGAACCTATTGGTTATATATACTATGCTTTTTAGTATAAGTCTAAAGTATACTTTATATATTCTGCTGCTATTACTTTGAAATACAAAACTATTTTCAAGTTACTTTGATAGTTAAATTAGCAAGTGTTTATACTTGTTGTGAACCAGTAGGTTAGCTTCAAAGGCTAATTTAATCCTGTGATTAAATTGACTGAGATCTAATCAATCTTTAAAAATCCAATTGAACATTTTCAATCTATATAAATTCACTACAGTTTAACTTTGTTTTTAAATTGGAGGATTTTAAGAGAAATCTTTTTAACAGAAATTTTAATTGGAACTCAATTCACCCCCCTCTTGAGTATCCACTCCAACCAACATCTTCTTTCATTTTTGGGGAAATACATGTTTTAAAAGGTTCCCTTCTCAATTCCTCCTGATAAACAAGCCCAATTAATGGGAACTTCCCAATTTCTTACCCATTTTTAAGTAAAATCCATAATATTTTTTATGACACCATTATTTTTCTAAAATCACTCATTTTATCATGAAAACCCATCTTTTTTAATTTCTTGTTTTACACAAACAATTATTCATTTTTCTATTTTAAAGACTCTTTAATATTTTCTCTTAAATCGTCCTAAAGTGACTCATTTATAAAGTTTCTTACATACTTTTTACATTTTTTCACTTTAGTTGGACATAATTTATCATGATATATCCCTATTTTCCCTTATAAATGTAAAATTATAAATTAAACCCATTCTTTATTGTACACCATTATGATACTCCCTTTGGTTATTCCCTATGACATGTTTATGGTACTCAATTCCTTCCATGGGTAACCCTTATGCTTGTTTCTTCATGTGGAACACATATCACTACAAAAAAATAGAATATTATAGGTTTTTTTATAGGGGATTATATACAACCCCCTCTAAAATTTTTAGCATTATTTTTTTAGTATTTAGTTTAATTTTAGAGGCGGTTATGTCAAAACCATCTCTAATTTAATAATTAGTGGCCCTATATATTCGATTAGATTTTAGAGGAGCTATATATATATATAATATTTATTTGGATATATATGTATGTGTGTATGTATTTATTTATATATATGTATTTATACGTGTATATATATATATAATTGAATTTTTTAAGGAAACGGTAGGGGTTCTGCTAATCCCATATATTAGAGGGGGTTCTGAACCCCATCTAATTGATAAAATTAGAGGGTGGGTTTAACCCCTCTAATTGATGACATTTGAGGGTGTTTTGAACCACCTCTAATTAAAGAAAATTGGTGGGGCTCATGAACTGCCGCTAATCCCTTTGATTAGAGGGGGTTTTAAACCCCCTCTAATTTTTTATTTTTTAAATTAAATCTCATATAAATTCAAATTTTATAATATGTTTGTGCGTACGCGCATGTGTGTGTATATATATATTACATCAACACATTATATAAATTTATTTAAATAAATTATAATATATATATATAAGGACATTATATAAATACTTTAAATAAATACTTATATATATAAACAAAAATCTATACATATATAATTATTGGTATACATAATATAAATGTAATTATAAATATATTTAAGAAATTTTATAAAATTTACATATGGTTTTATAAATACTATACATTTATATTATTATTTATATTATATATATATATTATATTAAATACATTTTTATTGTATATTTTTGTATAAATACATTTATATTATATTATGTATACAAATATATATAATATAGACAAAATTAATATAAATACACACACATATATATATATTATATAATTATATTATAAATATTTAATTATATATAATTTTATATATATTATATAATTATTTTATATATATTGTAGTATGTCATATTAATTATAAATTAATTTAATAAATAAATATATATTATTTGATTATATTATATATTTCCAATTATATGAATGTATTTAGTTTTGGGTGTGTGTATATATATGTGATATAATATAAATGTATATATTCACATACAAAAATATATAATATAAATGTATTTTATGCAATATATATATATAATATAAATCATAAAATATATAAATTTATAGTATTTATAAAACCAACATACAATTTTTATAGTTTAAAAAATATGTGTAATAATAAAAATAATAATAAAAATAATAATTAATATTATGGTTACACACACACACACAAGTACATATATACAAATATATAAAAATGATAATATAAATATATACTACAATAATATTATATCTATAAATATTATATAAATATATAAATACACACACACAAATATAAATGTATATACAGATATATGTATATAAATATAATTATTTATATAAATATATATATTATACACACACACAAATAATATATATATATATATATATATATATATATATATTATACACAAATATATTATATATTATATAATATTTATGTATCTAATATAATAAATATGTATATATATTATAGAAAAATATATACATCATACATAATACACAAAGACATTATATATATATGTTATACACAAATATATATATATATATATATTATACATAAATATATCATATATAAATATTTATATTTATTTAAATACTTATTCAAATAATATATATTTCGATCACTTTCTAAATACATGATGTGTACTTTTTAGTTACATATCATGTAACAGTGTCTTCCAGTCATAATCTTCAGCAGCTCTTAATGGTATCTTTGATCACTCTTCATCCATTCTTAATTTGTTTAAGGTTACATAAAATTGAACAATTGTGTTATAGAACCTTCTAGAATAATAATAAATAAACCATAAATAAAAACTAATAATAAATGCATATAATTGGTCAATGATCAATAAATAATTATAAAATGATATGTGACCACTCTAATACCACTTGAAGGTTTTGGGGTGCTGCGGAAGTGGTTGGGGTCATACCTAACAATAGAAATTCATCAACTTCTTTGGATTTATCCTCAGAACTAAATGAATAGAAACCCCAGATTCCATTAGACGTGATAATTATATATAATTTAAAATTATTTTTTTGATGAAACTTATCTCATCTGGGAATTCTTTATTCATTGAAAAATCAGTTGGAAACTTTTCATCATATTGTCATTGTGTCAAAGGATTCAAGGGTAGAATCCCTCTATTGGTGATCTTCACATTATCCAAAAATTTATGAACATATTTTAAGTAACATGAGCACAAAATACATTAATATTGCATTATTTTATATAAATATTCAATATATTTTACAAATACATGTCTGAGGGCCGTAAAGGTTCAGTATCTTTTGAGACTAGATGCAAAATCTTCTTATTCCTGAAATATCTTCAGCATCTCCCACAAATATCTTCCAATACGGTACTCTTCTTATACATACCCTACTTAAAACATTTCTTCATAACCTATGGAAAGGAACATAAGAAATGGTGAGTTCAGATGCTCATTAAGGGTAAATGAGGGATATATAAATGATCACTTGAGCATAACATGAGGATAAGGGTAAGAGAACATTATCTAAACATCTGAAAACTACTCACTTCGTATCATAGATCATTATATAGAGTCATGGTATAGATATTTGTTGTTCATAAGACATGAATCATAATAGAATAAAAGAACATAAGCCATGAGAGAATAACATTGACATACAAATGTGGTAAAAACATAAGATTGTAACAATGTGAACATGTATAAATAGAAACATGTTCACCTATTAAGTTAAGGACATAAAATAAATCCCTCACATAAACATGTGGACATGAAAACTAAGGTCAAACATAAACTTGAGGACATAAAGACTATATCCATGTATAATATTATTGACATGAAAACTAGGTATATGCATAATCTTATGGACATGAAAACTAGGTCCATTCATAATCTTATAGACATGAAAACCAGATCCATTCATAAAATTTTGAACATGAAATCAGGTTCACATATAACATATTTATCTCATGAGTTATCAGTCTTTACCTAATGTGTAGTGACCCAGAATTTTATCAATGGAAATTCCATTCTTATAATTATGTAAGATAGTATACATCACATAAAATAACATAGATAAATCAATAAAAATATTATTCTCAAAAATAAAGAATGAAATAAGTGGAATTTATAGAAATTAAGGAACCTATACCAATAAAATAATAATCTGGTCGTTGGAATAGTAATATAAGCATTAAGAATTGTAACCTTGCCAATAGAATAGTACCCTCACCTATGAAAGTATAAATAAAATTTATGCATCTTAGGAATGAAAATATGATATATTTATATCTTGGAATAATTAAATAAATGTTTTAGAAATGAAAAATTAAGCGAAGGTATTTTTATGAAATGTAAATATTTATTTTAAATTTTATAATTAACATATATATAATGATTTAAAAGAAAATATATTTTCCTAAAATAGATTCATAAATTAATATTTTGTTTTTTATAAATATAAAATAATTTTTTGAGACCTTAATTAATTTTTCAAAGTTTCATAAAATTAGTTATATTATTAAAATCGATATTTTTCAAATAAATGGTGATTTAAATTAAAAATTAAATTTCTCATATCTAGAAAATTATTTCCATAAAATGGATACAATTTTTTAAATCTACACATCAAAAAATGGTTGGGGTTATTTTTTTTATTTTTCTAAAATAGTTGAATTTTTGGTAAATAGTGAAATATGATAATTTAAAGTATTTAACATTTTAAGCCAAATACATGACTTTTTGAGTCATGGTTGATGTAAGAACTCATTAGTTCTAACTAAAATGAAATATTTACCATACTTAGTCACAATAATTAAAACTATTGATAGTCTTGAGCCAAAATAATAAACAAATGAATAAAATAATCAAAAACACCCCCTCCTCCCACTACAAATATCACCCCTCACCACCCCCTCTCCTCACTCTTTATAATCATTGGATATTTCTAGTGCTATTCCCAATTACTCCTCCAATCCTTTTCCACACTTTCTAGTCTTTCTAATCTCACTAAAATACTATTTACAAGTTCCTTAAAGAGGCTCTCAAGGAGACGTTATTCAAGAGGTCAAATCCTCTACCTTTCCATTTTAAATTCTTTCTTTATTCTACCTTATCCTTTACTCCACTATAAAAAGGGACATGTTAACTCCATTATCATACATATACTGTAATTTTATTATTTTAATGGTATATCCATCATCATATCTATTATCCTCTATTTTTATCTTAAAAATAAAAAACATCATCTATGATGTGTCAATTCACCACCTCTATGGATGATGATTTTTCATTTTCTATTAACGCCTTCAAGGATGGTCATAAAACCAATATAATGGTTAAAAATATTATAATATGTATATTAAAAAAAATTATGTACTGGAACTAATGTATATATATAATATTAAATAATGAAATGGAAGGAGTTCACGATGATTGAAAATTCACTAAAATGAACTAATGTTCATCATTAACATTTTATTTAAGAAATCATTATCATATATGAAAACAAAATTATATATGGGACCATTAATAATTAGGTATTTTAATCAATATCATATAATTCCACTTCTGTAGTTTTTCTTCTACTTGAAAAGAACTCCTATAATTAAACTCAAGGGAACTGATCATGAAATCTATGAAACGAACACTCACAAAACTAAAACAATTAAACATTATAACTCAACAAAATGGACATAAATGAAACTAATAAAATTATAATAAATCAAATATATTTAGAATATATTCTGAATTAAATTATTAATGAATCTGATTTCATTATACATGAAATTAAGTACAAGTGCAGAACAGTTTCAAACAAACGGTAAGGGATTCTCTCTGAACCTCCATTTTTTTCTTCAAGTTGCACTTTATCTATCCTTAACCAAATGTAATTATTAATTATTCTTATTTAATCCTTATAAATTATATGTTTATGTTGAAAACATATATACCTAGCTCAATTATTCTTTCATTTATGGGCAAATACATGTTTTATAAGGTTCTCTTCTCAATTCCTCCCGATAAGTAAGCTCAATTGAAGTCTACTTCCCAATTTCTTACCCATTTTCAAGTACCATCCATAATATTTATTAATCCATCATTATTTTTCCAAAATAAATCATTTTATAATGAAAAAACTATCTTTTTTAAATTATGGTTTTATATAAACAATTATTCCTTTGTCTTCTTTAAAGACTCGTAAATATTTTCCCTCAAACCGCACTAAAGTGGCTCATTTCTAAAGTTTCTTAAAAACACTTTTTATGTGTTTTAACTTTATTTGGACATAATTTATTGTAATATATGCCTATTTTACCTTATGAATTTATAAGTATGAATTAAACCCATTATTTCTATTGCAACATTATGATCCGCCATTTGGCTATGCCCTATGACATGTTTATAATACCCAAATCCTCCCATGGGTAACCCTAGTGCTTGTTTATTAATGTGGAACACATATTCATGAACATGTTATGATGGGTGAAACTAGATATCTCTCTAATTCATTGGACAATTTTTATTCTCGTGGGATGTCATATTGGGATAAGGAGTAAACCTAATTCCTTTATGGGACTTTATCCACTATGTGACATAGACTTGGAAGTTAGCCTTGACTCATGTTTTTGTCATGTTATTTGTTTCCTAAAAAAATATTTTTTCATGATTACATGATCCATTATTCTATATGTTATGATTTCGTATGTTTATTCTTGTTCCATGACTTTTTATGTCATTATGTTCTACCATGTAACCCGTGTTCTATGCATTATTTCTATGTTTATTCTATTACTGGTCTTTTTAGATCATCCCTTTTGTCTATGTATTCCCCAAGTTATTCTATGTAGGTGTAAGAGCTCAAAGGAATTTAGGATATAATTATGGATTATTGATATAAATATTTGTTATTCTATTCCCATGTTTTCAGTTTTATGTACTTAATCCTCTAAAGACACTAAACTTTATGATACTTGGTTTGTATTTGATGGTTAATTGTTCTTAAAATCATGTAATTGTATGTGTAAAAGGATAGGTCCATTATAGTTGGTATTAGATCATAGTCTAGTTATTTTTGGATATTTTTACTAGAAAACTTTATTAAGAATCCTAGGGATAATTCTATCACTATGGATAACTTAGATTGAAACCTATGGAATCAAAAGATTGGTTATACTTTACATTTACAAGTTTATCCTTCTTTGTTCGATGTTTCCTATTTATATTCTTACTATCTAAGTATTCAATTCACCCCCCCCCCCAAATTTTACTTTTTTTAGTTAATGGATGGAAATAGGAGAACCCATTCCAATGGTCAATGTGATTGGCAATGTGACGATTTCCATACTGAAATTCCAAATCTTGTGAGAATGGGAGATCAAAACTTCATGATAGTACTTTCTCAAATAGATCAAGTTATGAATAATAATTTTAATTTTGTATAATTCCCTCCTTATCCTAATAAAGAGAAAGTTTTGGTCGAATTTTTTATGCAACAAAGTCCTTCCATATTTAGTGGATCTTTTGATCCCATTATCACAGAACAATTTTTTAACTCCATTGAGAAGAAGATAAATTCATACTGGAAGTCTGTCATTTTTATAGGGAAGATGATCAGTGTTGGAAACTGATCAAAAACACAAAGTCTAAAGAGAAAATTGATTCCATGGAATGGGAATATTTCAAGAAAATATTTTTCGATATATATTTTCCCTAAACTCTTCGTCTTATGATGGAAATGGAGTTCCTCATACGAAAAAAATTGGATGAGTCTAGTAGGTCATATGAAGAAAACTTCACAAGAATTTCATGATATGCCCTCATATTTTTCATGAAAACATAAAGCAAAGTGGGTATCTTATTTAGTTAACTAAAGTCAAGTCTATGAAAATCCATGGTGATTCAAGACTTTTACAACTATGAGGATATTGTCTGTTGTTCCCTCAAGGTTGAAATAGAGATTGGATACTCTCAGTAGTCTCGTATTCCCAGAGGAAAAAAGTGGAAAATGGATCTTAATATGGTATAATCAACTAATAAATCCCATAATGGAAAGAAAACCCAACATCTCACATGTTAAAAGTGTGGGAAGAAGCATCCTAGGAACTGCCTAAGGGGAACCAGAATATGCTTAAAATGTGGAAAAGAGGGGAATATGGATAATAATTGAAAAGGGATATAATGAATCTCACTAATGTGGAAGAATAAATGAAGGTTCATATCAACCTTCATCCTATAGTGAAGTGTTTCAACTACAAGGAACATGGGAATTATGTGAGACAATTCCCTAAGATAAGGGTTATCTGAGGTAATCAACAACATCCTCCAAGGCAGCAAGGAATGGAATATGTTATCACTACTATTGGGGTGGATCCTGAAAATGATGGTTGATAGGTATGCTGGTTATTTATGCAAGAATAAAAAACATACTATTTTATTTTGGTTCTATTCATTCTTTCATATCATTCAAGTTTTTCAGAACCATTCAAACACCACCTCAAAATATAAAGTTTGATTTATCTATGAGAATAGAAAATGGGAAAACTATTATATCCAAAGTATATAACTCCTCCTTGGTTAATGTTTTTAGAATTAAAATCCCATAAAATATTATCATACTCCCTTTGTTGAAGTTTGATTCTATATTGGGAATGGATTAGCTATATTTATATAAAGACAACATTAATTATCGAGAAAGGGAGATCACTCTTCACATCCCAAGGCATCCTCCAATTCTATAAAAATGTAAGGAGGTGGATGAATCTCCTTCAGAATCTTCATCTCAATTGTGTATATTATTTACTTATGAGTAATCATATCTAGCTCAAATGATTGAGATAAAGGAGAGAATCATGACCGAAGACATTCCCATTGTGAGTGACTACATTGATGTGTTCCCTAAAGAATTTTCTAGTCTTCCTCCTAACTAAGAGGTTGAGTTCTAAATTGAAATTATTATAATATCTATACCTATATCAAAGACACTTTATAAAATGTCCACCAATGAGTTTGAGGAATAGAATAATTGGTTACAAGATAATATGGATAGGGGTTTTATACGCCTGAGTGATTCACCATAGGGTGCGCAAGTCCTCTTTTTTCAAGAAGAAGAATGGATCTATGTGCCTCTGTTTTGATTATAATGAGATAAAAAAAATAATGATAAATAATAAGTATCTATTTTATGGATAGAGGAATTGTTCAATAAACTAGATGGGGATAAGTATTTCTATAAGGTGAACCTTTGGTCGGGATATCACCAATTAAAGGTGAAGAAGGAAGATATTCCCAAGACTTCTTTTTGAACAAGGTATGGATACTATGAGTTTATAGTGATTCCATTTGGAATCACTAATGCTCCAACAACTTTAATGGACTTACTGAATCTTGTTTTTTTAGATTACCACAACAAATTTGTGGTAATCTTTTTTGATGATATTCTAATATACTCCAAGAGTAAGGAGGAAAATAAGGAGCATTTGAATATTTTGATAAAGACCTTGAAAAGGGAGAAACTATATGAAAAGTAAAATAAACATGAGTTATAGATAGAGGAAGTATCATTCTTGGGGAATGTTATCAATAGAAAATCAATATTTTTGGACCCTTCTAATACAAAGGCAATCGAAGAGTGGCCTAGGAAAATATCTGTAATGGAGATCCATATTTTCCTTAGTTTAGTTGGGTATTAATAACAATTTTTGAATAACTTCTCATGATTTTCAAACCCACTAACCAATATGATTTGAAAGGGAGTAAATTTTATCTCGATGATTGAATATGAAGACTAGTTCAAAGATTTGAAAAAGAGGCTTATCACTACACTAGTACTCACACTACCGACAAGTGTGGAACTCTTCTTGGTATACAAGGATGGTTAAAAGGAGGTATTAGGCTGTGTAATGATTCAAAATGATAAAGTGATATCAAATTTCTTAAGGTAGTTGAAAATTAATGAGAAAAACTATCTCATGCTTGATCTGGAATTGGCAGTTGTGATCTTTGCATTAAAAATCAGGTGGAATTATCTCTATAGCAAAAGTGTGAGAAATATACTAATCATAAGAGCCTCCAATATATATTCACATAGATAGAGATTAATATGCACTAGTGAAGATGATTATAGCTCATCAAAGATTATGACTGCTCAATCCACTCCCATCTTAGTAAGGAAAATAAAGTGACAGATGTTATAAGCATAAAGGATCTTGCAACATTATCAATGATGAGAATTGAGAAGGATACAATCTTCTTAGACTTTAAAAGGATAGATATGGGAATAATTAAGGAAGGAACATCATCAAAACTTTCTCAAATGATTTCTCAACTATCCCTTATGGATAAAATAAAGGATGCTCAAAAAAATTATGAGGAAATTTATAAAAAGGTGGAAACTGTCAGAAATGGGAAATTCCTAGAATTCAAAATCGATGATGAAGGAGTCATAACATTTAGGTCATGATTATATGTACCACCCAGGATAGAGATAAATAAATATCTTCTGAATGACTCACATAGCTGAACCTTCTCTATTAACCACAGGATCACATAGATGTATTGAGATCTTCGAGAAAACTATTGGTGGGAAAATATGAAGAGAGAGATCATAGAATATACATAAAAGTGCCTAGTATATAATAAAGTGAAGGCAAGAAAAAAAATTTCAAAGGGGATGATGAAACCATTACCCATACCAATATAGAAATGGGAAAACATCACCATGGACTTTTTCACTGTACTTATGAATACATACAGAGGAAACAATGCTATACGGGTTATTTTGGATCGCCTTACAAATATCGTTCACTTTATTTCAACTCAGGAGGACTTCTCACTAGATCAACTTGCATAGATATGCATAAGATAAGTGGTAAGGTTGCATGGAATGCTACTGTTAATTATATTTGATCAAGATCCAAGATTAACTTCTAAGTTTTGGAAAAGTCTCTAATATCCTCTAAATACTAATCTGAACTTCATTAAGGAATATCATCCTAAAAATGATGGCCAATCTGAGGGAACTATTTGTACACTGGAAGACATGTAGAGAGCATATTATATGGACTTGAAGGGAGGATGGGACCAACATCTACCTGTGTTTGAGTTGTATTAAAAAAATAATTTCCATTTGAGCATCTAAATGGATCCATATGAATCCCTTTATAGGAAAATATGCAGAACACTGGAATGTTGGGTAGAATTTAATGAACATAAGCTACTAGGACCTGAAATGGTTAAATAAATGATAGAAAAGGTGAAAACCATTTAGCAGCACATCAAGGAAGACCAAAGTTAATAGAATATCTATGTAGAAAATATTTGATAGGACCTAGAGTTTGAGGTTGGAGATATGGTATTCCTCATCATATCTCCATGGAATAGGATCATGAGATTTGGGAAGAAAGGAAAGCTGAGTCCCAGGTACATTGACCCTTTTGAGATTATTGATCATGTCGGAGATGTGACCTATCGAATTGAACTTACAACTACCATGTCTCAAGTACATGATGTATTCCACATATCCCACTTGAGGAAGTACATACCATATCCCTCACATGTACTGAATTTGAAGGTGGTACAATAGGAGAATTACCTCTTGTGTGAAGAGTATTTGGTGAAGATCTTGGACCATTGAGATAAAGTTTTATGCAACAAGACTACTCACATGTTCAAAGTACTATGGTGGAACCATAAGTATAAAGAGGCGACATGGGAATTGAATGAAGCAATGAAGGATAATTACCCCCACCTTTTTTCAACTTAGAATGTAAAATTAAATTTTGAGGGTGAAATTTCATAAGGGGGGAAGAATGTAACGACCCAAAATTTTATCAATGGAAATTACCTTCTTAAAATTAGGTCATATAGTGTAAATCACATAAAATCACATATAGAACCCAATAAAAACATTATTCTCATAAATTAAGAATGAAATAATTGGTATTTATAGAAATTTAAGAACCTATACTAATGGAATAGTAACATGGTTCTTGGAATAGTAATATGACCATTAATAAAAGTAACCCATCCAATAGAATAGTAACCTCACCTATGAAATTATAAATAAAATTTATGGATATTATAAATTAAAATATTATATATTTATATCTTGGAATAAGTATATTTTTAGAAATTATAAATTAAGTGTTAGTATTTTTGTAAAACATAAATATTTATTTATAATTTTATAATTAATATAATGATTTAAAATTAAAATTTATTTTTATGAAATAAATTCATAAATTAATATATTTTTTGTTTTATAAATACAATATAATTTTAGGAGACCTTAATAAATTTTTTAAAGTTTCATAAAATCAGTTATAATATTAAAATTGATATTTTTTTAATAAATGGTTATTTAAATTAAAAATTAAATTTCTCATATTTTGAAAATTATTTTTACAAAATTAAGACCATTTTTGAAATCTATACATTAAAAAATATTGGGATGAAGTTTTGGGAATTTTCTAAAATAGTTAAATTTTTGTGAATAGTGAAATACGATAATCTACACATAAAATATTTACTTTACTTAGTCATAAGAATCAACACTATTGATACTCTAGATCCAAAATAATATACAAATGAATAAAATAATCAAAAAACACCCCCCTCCTCCCACTATAAATACCACCCCATCACCTCACACCTTCTAAGCTTTTGATATTGCTAATATTCTAAAAAATTACTCTTCCAAGCATCTTACTCACATTATGGTATTCCTTATCTCACCATAAGACCGTTTTCAAGTTCCATAAGGAGGTTTTCAAGGATATGTTATTCAAGAGGTAAAATCCTCCACCTTTCCCTCTTAAATTTTTTATTTCTTCTACCTCATCCTTTCCTCCACTATCCAAAGTGACATGATAACTCTAGTATCATAAATATACTGTAATTTTATTATGTTAATGGTATATACATCATCAAATCTCTTCTTCTCTCTTTTTATCTTAAAAATGAAAGCATCGCCTGTGATGTGTTGATCCACCACCTTTGTGGATGACAATTTTTTGTTTTCTATTATCACATTCAAGGATGGTCAAAAACCCATTATAATGGTTAAATAATATTATAATTTTTATATTAAAACTTTTTTTATGTTATGGAACAAATTTATATACGTAATATTAAATAATGAAACAAAACTAGTTCATGATGATCGAAAATTCACCAAAATAAACTAACATTCATCATTAATATATTATCTAATGAATCATTATCATATATGAGAAAAATGATATATGGGACCATTTAAAATTATTGAGGTTCATAAATATAATATAATCTCACATCTGGAATTTAGCTTCCATTTGACAAGAACTCCCATAATTAAACTCAAGGGAGTCGATCATGAATTCCATGAAACGAATGATCCTTGAAAGATAAAATTAAACACTATAACTCAACTAAATGGACATAAATTAACCAAATAAAATTATAATAAATAAAATATATGTATAATAGGTTATAAATTAAATTATTAAAGAACCTAATTTTATTATCCAGGACATTAAGTACAAGTGGAGAATAGTTTTGAACATAAGGTAAGGGGTTCTCTCTAAACTTCCATTTTTTCCTTTGGGTTATGCTTTCTCTCTCTTTACCCCAAAATAATTAATTATTATTATTATATAATACTACTAAATTATTTTTTTATGTTCCAAACATATTTACCAAGATCAATTCTTCTTTCATTGTTGGGGAAATAAATGTTTTATATGGTTCCCTTCTCAATTCCTCCCGATAAGCAAGCCCAATTAATGGGAACTTTCCAATTTCTTACCCATTTTCAAGTAACATCCATAATATGTTTTAAGACACCATTATTTTTCTAAAATAACTCATTTTATCATAAAAAACTATCTTTTTTAATTTCTTTTTTTTCACAAACAATTATTCTTTTGTCTGTTTTAAAGTCTCTTTAATATTTTCCCTTAAACCATTGTAAAGTGGCTCATTTCTAAAGTTTCTTACACACTTTTAACATGTTTTCTCTTCATTTGGAAATAATTTATCATGATATATGCCTATTTTACCTTATGAATGTACAAGTATGAATTAAACCCATTATTTATTTTACACCCCTATGATACTCCATTTGGTTATTCCCTATGACATGTTTATGATACCCAATTCCTTCCATGGGTAATCCTTATGCTTGTTTCTTCATGTGGCACACATATCAGCACAAAAAAATAAAAGATTAGTGGCTGTTTTTTAGAGGTTATTATATACAAACCCCTTTAAAATTCTTAGCATTATTTTTTTAGTATTTGGTTTAATTTTAGAGGCGGTTATGTCAAAACCACCTCCAATTTAATAATTAGCGGTGCAATATATTCGATTAGATTTTAGAGGATATATATATATAATATTAATTTGGATACATGTATGTATATATGTATATGTATATATATATAATTGAATTTTTTAATGAAAATAGTAGGGGTTCTGTTAATCCCTTATATTAGAGGGGGGTTTAAACCCTTCTAATTTTTAAAATTAGAGGGGATTTTGAATCCCATCCAATTGATGAGATTAGAGGGGGTTTTAAACCCTCTAATTTATGACATTTGAGGGGGTATTGAACCACCTCTAATTCAAGAAATTTTGTTAGGTTCATGAATAACCGCCAATCCCTTTGATTAGAGGGGGGTTTAAACCCTCTCTAAATTTTTATTTATTTTTTAAATTAAATATCATATAAATTCAAATTTTATAACATATATATGTGTGTGCGCATGTGTGTGTGTATATATATTACATAAACACATTATATAAATTTATTTAAATACATTTTAATATATATATAAGGATGTTACATAAATACTTTAAATAAATACTTATATATATAAAAAATATATACATATATAATTATCGGTATACATAATATAAATGTAATTATAAATATATTTAAGCAAATTTAAAAAATTTACATATGGTTTTATAAATACAATATATTTATATTATGATTTATTTTATATATATTATATTAAATACATTTTTATTGTATATTTTTGTATAAATACATTTATATTATATTATGTATACAAATATATATAATATAGACAAAATTAAAATTAAATATATATATATATATATATTATATTCTTATATTATAAATATTTAATTATATATAAATTTATATATATTATATTATTATTTTATATATATTGTAGTATGTCATATTAATTATAAATTAATTTAGTAAATAAATATATATCATTTGATTATATTATATATTTCCAATTATATGAATGTGTTTAGTTTTTCATGCGTGTGTGTATATATGATATAATATAAATGTATATGTTCACATACATAAATATATTATATAAATGTGTTTGATATAATTTATGTATAATATAAATCATAAAATGTATAAATGTATAGTATTTATAAAACCAACATATAGTTTTTATAGTTTAAAAAATAGGTGTAATAATCATAATAATAATAATTAATATTATTGTTACACACACACGAGTACATATATACTAATATATAAAAATGATAATATAAATATATACTATAATTATATTATATCTATAAATATTATATAAATATATAAATACACACACACACAAATATAAATGTATTTACAGATATGTATATATATATATAGTCTGTGTGTGTGTGTGTATTTATTTATTTATAAATGTAAATATAATTATATATATATATATTATATACACACATAGATATAATATATATATATATTATACACAAATATATTATATATTATATAATATTTATGTATTTAATATTATAAATATGTATATATTTTATAGAAAAATATATACATCATACATTATACACAAATACATTATATATATGTTATACACAAATATATATATATATATATATTATACAAAATTATTTCATATATAAATATTTATATTTATTTAAATACTTAATCAAATAATATATATTTCAATCACTTTCTAATACATATAAATCTAAAAATGTGTAATTAAAGTACAAAAAACATCTTTCCATAGTGGCAAGGTGGCGTGCAGTTTCTGCTCTTCATCAGTAGTTCAAAACTCAACATCATACATTTTATATGGGAGGGGGGATGCATAGCTCGTGGTGGTGGAAAATTCGACTGGAACGGGAGGGGGAAAGGAGTGTCGGGACAGGACCGTGGAAGGGGAGGGGTAGTACTAGACCGATTCGGGTAGAGAGGTAGCGAACTTGGGGGGGATGGGATCAGATCGTGGAGGGAAGGGGGAACTTGAGGGGCAGGTGGGAGGGGCGATACCGGACCATGGAGGAGGGGGTTTGGTCACAATTTAAAAATAATAATTAGATGTAGATATGAAAACTACCTCTAATATGTGTTCTATTATAGGGGGTTAAACCCCCCTCTATTTTAGAGTTAAAAAAGAGGCATTTTTCATAACTGCTCCTATTAGATAACTCATTATTCACATAGAGATGGTTTCATAACCACCGCTATTATGGTAAATAGATTAGAGGGGATTAAAAACCCCTCTAATATAAGATTCCATGATGAAATTATAGGGTGATTTAACCTTCTCTAATCTAACCGCTTCTAATTTTCTCATTAGTTTACCAATAGTTCTTTAAAACCGCTACAAACAATAGTGGGTGTGCACATTAGCGGTGGTTCCTCATAACCACAACTAATGTGTTTAGATGGGGATATGACCCCTTCTAAACTGAAAAATAACCCCTCTAATCGGGTCATTTTTTTGTATTTTATTCATGAACATGATATGATGGGTGTGCCCAAATAGTGTTCCAATGCATTCGGTAATGTTTAGTCTCAAGAGACATCATGTTGGGATAGGGATTAAACCTGATTCTTTTATGGTACTTTGTCCACCATGTGATATAGTATTGGTATTTAGCCTTGACTCATGTTTATGGCATGTTATATATTGTTTTCACATTCCTATTTACATGATTTCATGATCATATGTTCTATGTGTCATGGTTCTATATGTTTATTCATGTTCCATGCCTTTTTATTTCATCATGTTATGCCTTCTAACTCATGTTACGTGCTTTATTTCTATTTTAATTCCCTTATTGTGATTTTTAGATCATCCATTTTATCTATGTATTCCCCAATTTATCCTATGTAGATATAATATCTCAAAGGTAGTTAGGATCTCATTATAGATGATTAATATAAATATCTTTTATTATATTTCTATGTTTTCAGTTTTATGTACCTAATATTCCAAAGACACTAGACTTTACGATCCTTGGTTTGTATTTGATGGTTAATTATGCTTAAAATCATGTAATAATGTGTCTAAAAAGTCTAGGTCCATTATACAATGAATTGGAAGGATATATAATTTTAGGTCTATCTATCACATAATCATAATACATTTATATGTGTTCCACACGGTCAAAAATCATTCAACTTATTTCATAACTCATGGAAAGGAAAAATGTTTCATAATAATCTCGTCATCATTATCATAAACCACTCATATAAATAATAAGTATGGTACCATTAGATCATATCCCCAATATAGAATAAGTAATATCAAAGGATGACATCTTAAATAAAAATGCCTTTAAAAGATCACTTGAAATATTTCTTGAGGAAAATACCATTTTCACTTTTAAATAACTTCTTTAAAATATAAAAATTTCTAAAAAACTATAGAGTAAATTTTATTTAAAAGGGACCATGTAAACTTGTAAAGTAATCTTCAAATAATTGATCTATCATGATAGTGGTAAATTTTTTCCATGTCCTATATGTTAAAACAAAATTTCCTTTTACATTTTTGATAAAAAAGTCAAAAGTACCACATTCAGAAAATGAAAGTAATATTATTTTAAATTTTTTTGAAAAAAGTAAAACATTGGTGAAAATAACTTTAATAAATAATTGGAAAATATTAAAAACATTCTTGAAAACATTTTTAGAAAACATATGCATGGAAGAAAAATGATTTTTGACCATAGAGAGAAATAAGGTTATATTTCCTTAAAAATGTTCTTTAACCTCTTGAGAACTTAAAAAGAGGAAAATGAAAGGAAAAAATATATTTTTAATAAATAACAAGATGAGAATAAATATTATGAAATTTTTGAGAGATAGATCATGAAATCTCCTCATCATAAATTTTATCATAAACAAACCTAATAAACAATGAGATTGTAACAAGAAACCCCTACTTCTTTGGTAACATTTGAATCCTAAGAACCCTGAAATAATAGATTCAAATTAAACTTTAAATATAATAAATATAATAAAATTTATTATATAATATTTCAAATGGTTTTACTTACAGGTCATAAAATAATATAGGTGAATAACATAACATATGTCTCAAAGAAAACAATTTGAGATGATAACCCCTTACCTTAAGTCTCATCTTTCTTCATACACACTTGACACTATTGTATAATAAATATAGATTTATTATACATGTATTCCAAAACCATTCATATTTTTCAAACCATGTATTATTTACTTATGGCATCTTGTCACCCTTTTATTAACAATCTTTTATTAAAATCATTGTTTTGGGTGATAATTGTTTCATTTTTCTTGTATGTTTCTGTTCGACGGTCTCGGTCCTTATACATTGATCATAATTCCATCATATAAAAAATATTAATAATTATATTAATATAATATGTATTTATTATATAAAAATATATTCATCCATAAGTGGTGGATATAGAAAAATGAATTACACCGTTTTTGGATATAGAAGGTTGTACGTATACATGAACGTTGTTTCCATTTTTCGATGGATGGAATGAAAGAAATGTAAATAACAATTAAAACTTTAATAATTATTATTATATCATATATATTCATTAAATATATCCTTATTACCATCCATGTAAAGTGGAAATGAAAAAAGAATCACCTCTTTTCATAGAGGTGGTAGTCCACACATACGTGTAATCAATGTTATCATTTTCTAAAAGGTTATAAGGTAAGAAGGTAGGTATGATATTAAAATTACAGAATCATAATTATGTCATAAGTATTATTTATAAATATTAAACCCCTTATAATAACCATTCATTAAATATGGTGATGGAAAATTAATTGTATTGCTATGTGGAGACGGTAAGTCGTATGTACGCAGGAGAGATAGTTTCACTTACCATTTTGATTGAAAAGATGGTGAATAAAGGTGATTTCATGACCATAATAACATTTCAGTATATTTAGGATAATAAATATGTTATTTTATAAATAATGTCACATATTTATATGAATTAAAAGAAGAAACAAATTGAAATAGGTTTGGTAAGATGATTACCTCTTCTTCAATAGGCCTCCTTTAGATCCCTTCTTAAGGACCCTTGGAATGGTATTTTAAGAGGACTAGAAGCTCTAATTTGTGTCTAGAGAAGTTAATAAGATAATTGGTAGGGTTTTATCAATCTATAAGTCTTAAGGTAGTTTTTTAAAACTTATATTTTGGTTTAACTCCTTAGTTAACCAAATTTAACATTAATTATGCTAATAACTTTTGCACTATTAAAGGGTCAATAATGCTACCATAAAAAACAAGTGATCCATAAATATACCATGATTGATATATTAAATAATATCCCATTAAATTCGAATAAGATAATATTTTCATGAATTTTAAATCATTTAATAAAATATTATTTATTATAAAATATCATTAATATCATTTTTACACTATTCATTTAATTTGGCATTAAAGACATTGATAAAATGATGGAATTAGAATATAATCCTTTAAAAAATCCCTAATATATCTTATTTATTTATTAAATTCATGGAGAACAATAATTAATCCAAATTTTATTACTTTAAATTTGTTTAAAATCATTTATTTTATTTTTCTATTAACTGAATAAATATTATATCGGTGTTACACAAGCATTTAGGGTAATTATTCAATCACTAAAAATTAAAAAAAAATTACTATGATAAATATAAATAATTTATCCTTAGAATAAACATTTATAACCAAAAATAAACTCTTTTTATCTCTATGATAAAATATTAGATATATTAAAGTCAAGAGAGTGAAATTTTGTATTTATTCTTTTTTAAAATTAATATAAAGGTCATAATCACAAAACTATGGCACTAAGTGGCCATATATTCGAGATATTTATGGAATTTTTCATACCAAACTCATAAAATAGGATAAATACAAGTTTTTTGATGAATTTGAAGCCTTATCACAATAGTTTTAACGCTAATTAACCCATTTTAACTTTATCATGGAAACAAAAATTTATTATGGTTAGTATTCATATTAACCAAAAATTAAAGGGGTATTTTTATAAAATTTGGATATATTGATTCCAAATATGGACTCAATTTTTCAAGACACAACTTCTAGAATTAGAAAATTTTAATTTAATATAAAAATACAAAATGCAATGAAAAACAATTTTTCAGGAAAACGCCTTTTTAGGTTTAAAAACAATTATACCAAATTCTACCATAAAATTGATTCAAATGTACTTAATTTAATTATTAATAATATAATATAAATGGTTTTTCTTTGAAACTGTTTTAAAACAAAATGAAATTTTTTAAATTCATTGTATAAAAATATAGTTTTCAATAAAAATTAGTATTTCTTTATTATTCATCGAAAAATCAATCTTTTCAGAAAATTCATAAAAATTCACTCTAAGGTAATTTTGAAATTTTAATTTCAAAAATTAATTTTTTTTATAAAATAAAATTTTTAAAAGTTTAAAAATTTAAATATAATATTTTCTTACAAAAACCATTAAAAACGTGTTTGAAGGAAATGTATTTTTGAAACATAATATGAATTTACAAAAAAATTGAACGTTTATTTACTTAGAATTAATCAAAACATTTATATTTATTAATACCTTTATATATATTTCTTAATGTGGTTATTCCTATTCATACCCTCCAATTCAATGTCTAGGTTATAACGATCATATAATAGTATTATATGGTTCGTTTAAGCTTGGTGTTGCATGTCATATACATTATTAAACATAATGTTCTTCTTTAAAAATATTATGGTGTTTTAATATCCCCACATTTAATAAATTTTTTCCTCACAATTTGAATTTTTACTTGGTAATTCAAGGTTTTGATATTTGAAAATTCTTTTATGGAAAACCCACATCATAAAAGGTTGATAAAACTTCCTCTAAAAAAGTGTGGAAGGGAAATAAAAGGATCATCTGAAATATAACAAAACTGGGTTTCTATATAGGAGAACATTATTGGTAAGTGAAAATATTGACATGGAGGAGAAAACTAACACCCAAGGACTAATAGAGATTGATAGAGAACATGGTCAAGAGAAAGTTAATGGCCACAAAACCATAAATCTGTGATGGGTTAAAAGACCATCAATACAATAAAAATAAAGATAAAAGTATAACATTTTATTTTAATCACCCATTCCTAATATTGAGATATTTTTTACTCTCAATATATCGAATACAATAAAATGTACTTCCTTGATTTCTTTCCATTTAATAAGCACATTTTCATCCTCCAATTGTGAATTAATGAATTTCCATTTTATCTATTAATCCAATAAATGAATATTCAAGATGAATTTTTTCATTCCTGAAGCACTAAAATTAAGTTTTATTGGATTATAGGATCCATAAAAGAATTATAATACATTCATTCTATCTCTATTTTTCATCAAAACCAAAATGGTTAGCACAATTTATCCAATATAATATCTTAAGCTCTAAAACCTCAATAATAATACCCAAAGTTTAGTTTAATCCATTCTATAAATGATTAAACTTAAGACTCCACCAAAATATGCTTGACTAGGATTGAAACCCAAATATTAGAATGATTTGATCTCATATCCTTCAATGATAAACTTAACAATTATCTTGAAATAATTTTAATCACTTCTAAAGTATCATACCAAAATGTATATACCCTGATAATATATTCTAAAAAATATACTAATTATTTCCCAAAATAATGTCAAAATAAAATCATTTATAATTCTAAAAGATAATTAATCATTTATTCCTTAAATAAACTCATATCTCAGCCAAAAACATTTTTATTGGAAGTTTGTGTTCATCCTTGCATCAGTAGGTGACCGTAGGTTGATTCTTAAAATCAAATATGATTTTCTTAATCTAAAAATTTATATGGAATCTATATAGAGAGAGATGATAAATTATCATAATCACGTCAAATTTTACTAAAGGATAAACAACAATATTTTCATAGGTATCATTCATACAATATTCCACATAGAATCCCAAACACTTGTGTGGATGATAGGTGCCCTAATTATCATGATTCACTTTATTTTTTTGTGATTACATAATATTTCCCTTTATCCTTTGAATTTAGAGGTTGTTGTGGATTATTATCCTCATTAACTCTTGGATTAGGGCATTGATTTACATACTTCTAAAACTCCTTGTATCTATAGCACTAAATTATGGAAGGCGTATTCAGTTGATCACTCTCCCCATTCATTTATTTAATTGGCCTCTTCAAATCGCTTTTACATTCTTTCTCTCAATGGTCGTGCTTCCCACACTTGAAATATATTCTTTTTCATTTCAGGAATTCACGTGAGTGCTACTTACCACATTTTTAGCAAGTGGGAGGTTGAAACTTTTTCTTCCCTCCATGTGACATACCATTGAAGATTCCATAAAACATCATCTTCTTTTTCTTATTACCAGAACCATGAGGGTTTATAGATTCCATTTACACTTTGAGTGCACATAGAATGATTTCTTCATAGCTTCCAAAATCCTTTATAGCTAATGAATTTTGAATATTTGGTTTCAAACCATTAAAGAATCGATCAATATTGTTTTCTAGGTTGATGATAAAACTAGAAGCGTACCTCACATGTCTTGTAAAATTTTCTTCATAGGTACCGATGGATTCATCATCCTTTTATTTCAAATCTAGAAATTCCCTCTCCATTTTGGTTCGAATAGTTAATGGAAAACACTATTGAGAAATACCATCTTAAACTCATCTAATTTCATAGAGTTTACTTCTTTTTCTAACCTCATATTCTTGATAATATCCCACTATTGACCAGCTTCATCTTCCAAGCAATAAACTGCAAATATAATTTTCTCATGGTCCCATCACTGAAGAAAGGAAAATATATTTTCCAACATATTGTGTAACGACCCAAATCCGGAGCCCCTCCACTGGTGCCCCATACCCGGTTCGCCACATGACCTCAAGCACATTTCCCTAAACACCAGAGGCTACCGACTAGAAGTGAGCGCCTTGGTGAGTTGGTGGGGAAATTATGCCCTCATTCGGTAAAGTATACAACAGAAAAAAAAACAACCAGACACAATAGAGGAAACAATAAATAGAATACAACAACTGAACTGGACAGCGGAAGCAATGTATAAAATAATAATGATGCAACATGGTACATATGTCTATGGAAAGCAGTAAACAAACCAATGTGCTGGAATACAACTAAACACAAGTACTAAAGTAACAGTAAAAGAAAAACAGGTGAGCAACTCCTCAGAATCGCAAGCCCCGGCTCGGTCCCATGCTCTTCATCTCCCGGAAAGTCAAACACCTGAGGTAGAAGGGTGCTTTCCCTTATCTAAACCTACAACAACATAGTCTTCTTGGGCCAAAAGCATGACCCAAACAGGGTGTGAAATACAATCCCAGTAGGCAATCACCCAAAGATTTGTGGCTAACAGTCAATGAATACAAGGCAAGTAAGAGTGCAGGAAACAGTAAACAGAAAAGCATACAACAGCTACAATCCACAGTTCTAGCATATAAAGTACACAAGTAAACAACCAGCAACAAGAAGAAAACAGGTGACCCTCTGGGTAGCTCTCACAGCCTAACCCCTATGGTTCAACCTACAAGTATTAAAAACCCTCTAGGAGGCACACACAGTCTCACCCCTCTGGTTCAGCTAAGAAAAGACTTTCTGAGGAAGCACTCACCGTCAATTCCCCCTATAGTCTTGTATCGTACTAAAGGCTCTCTAGGGAAGCACTAAACGTCTCACTCCCCCTGTGGACCGCGTCGAGGAACTAAAGACTCTCTGAGGAAGCACTCATCGTCAATTCCCCCTGTGGTCTCGCATCGTATTAAAAGACACTCTGGAGAAGCCCTTACGTCCATTATCCCTATGGTCTACTACACTAGGTTCTCACAGTCCTATGTGAAATTAACATGCTCAGTGCATGTGTATCGTCCAAGTAAACCTCAAGAACTACTTGGCTATCAATCTAAGGCACAACAGCATAATAAAGCAACATTTCCACTATCCTACAACTAGGCATGGCTACTAGAAAAACTCCAAATAGGTAGAACAAGCATAGAAAACATCCAGAGTACAGTAAAAACTACCATAATCACAGGAAAAACATCTACTCCTGCAATCAAGCAAAGCAGGAAATACAACAAGGGAAAAATAGGAACACGCAATACCCCGTTCAAGGGTATTGGTGGAATTTGCACAAAATACTCATCGACTTCCTACAGAAAGGTACAAATCACCTACCTCGATCTTAGAAGATCTATATACTTGAACTATGATGATTGATTCTCCCTAGAACGTCGTAGATCTGAGAAAACTCACAAAATGTTCAACCTTAGATAACTTGAGAAGGAGTAAGAATTGGAAAACAAGGCTCAAGCAGAAGGAAGAACTCACCGCTGCGCTTCCAACGCAATCGACAGATCTCGAATCGGAGAACGGACGGAGAGGCGGGTGATCATCAAAGATTCGCGGATCCTCGGTGCTCTCGGACGAAAGGAACCTAGAAGAAGATGTTTCTGTGCATTAGGCGCGACCCCAGTCCGATTAATGGAAAAAAAGTACACGGCCTTTACTTTTAGATTACACGGCGTGTACTAGGTTTTTCCTTACTCCGCCAAAATCAGCCTCCACGTCACCCCTACACACCGTGTGTGTGGCTCGGACACAGCCACCACACAGCTTTGAGTGGGAAAAGAGTACACGGTGTGTACTCATAAAGTACATGACGTGTACTTCAAAAAACTCTAGAAACTTCATTTTTCTCAAAAACGCCAGAAAAAGGAAATGCATACCTGAAACGAAGATCTGGGTTCTTAAAAACTTCCCCCCTTAAAGAAATTTGTCCCTGAATTTCTCTAACGAGGCAGAGAAGTAGAAACCCCGAACATCTCTGGCCACTGCGATCATACATCGGCCTCCCTCTCCCAGGTCTCGTCCTGTACTCACCCGTGCTTCCATAGCACCCGTACCAGAGGAACAGACCGCCCACAGAGAACCTTCGTACTGTGATCGACAATCCAGATGGGATGCTCCTCAAACGATTCATCCGCTTCGAGCTCAACCTCCTCAGGCTGAAAGACATGAGATGGGTCTGAAAAGTAACGTTGGAGCTGAGAGATATGGAAGAGGTCATGCATAGCCCGGTACCTCTGAGGTAGCTGCAACTGATAGGCAACTGGCCCAACTCTCTCTAATACCTCAAATGGTCTGACGTACCGCGGTGAAAGCTTACCCTATCTCTGAATCCTCTTGTGTCCCAACCTCGGTGCGACATGCAGGAAGACCTGATCTCCGACCTTGAACTCCAGTGGTCATCTCCTCTGATCAGCATAAGACTTCTGCTGAGACTGTGCTGTAGCCATCCTTTTTCGAATCAACTCTATCTGCTCTGAAGTCTCCTGAACAAGATGAGGTCTCAGCAAAGTTGCCTCTCCTGCCTCCAGCCAGCATAAGGGTGATCGGCATGGCCTACCGTACAAATCCTCGTAAGGTGCCATCTGAATGGTTGCCTGGAAACTATTATTGTAGGCGAACTCCACAAGAGGGATATGCTTCTCCCAAGAACCGCCAAAGTCCAGGATGCAAGCCTGGAGCATATCCTCAAGCACCTAGATCGTGCGCTCGGACTGGCCATCAGTCTGGGGATGGTATGTTGTACTCAAAAGTACCTGTATACCCAAGGCCTTTTGAAGTCCCTTCCAGAACCGAGAGGTAAAGAGCGCATCCCTGTCTGAAATAATAGAGCTTGGAACTCCATGCAGACGAACGATCTCTCTGATGTAAAGTCGTCCCAGATCATCGACACTGAAGGTCTCCTTGATCGGCAAGAAGTGAGCAACCTTCGTGAGCCTGTCGATAACAACCCAAAAAGCATCATTTCCCCAAGGCGATCTCAGCAACCCGGTCACGAATTCCATCGCAACATCGTTCCACTTCCACTCCAGAATGGGTAACTACTGTAAAAGCTCTGTTGTTCACTGATGCTCTGCTTTCACCTGCTGACAAGTAGAACATCTCAAGACGAAACCAGCCACATCCCTCTTCATACTTGGCCACCAGTACTAGCAATGAAGATCCCAATACATCTTGGTGATGCCAGGATGAACTGCCCAAACTGAGGAATGAAAATCCTGCATCAGCTCCTCGCGTATGTCTGCTGGCACCCATATGCGTCCCTGGAAACGCAAGATCTCATCCTCACCCACTGTCCATCCAGGAATAGGTTCCTCCCCTAACACACTCTGCCACAGGACTAAGCCTTCTGAGTCTGATAGTTGCCTCATCCGTACCGGATCAAGTATTGTAGAGGTAACAGCTACAGAGGATAGGAGGTTCTATCCCTGTCTGTCATGCACCTCCAGATGCATCTCAGAGAACAAATCCATAAGCTGCCAGTCACTGCTGGCCTCCTGAACTACCTGAATATGAGTTCTCCTGCTCAACACATCAGCCACTGTGTTGCCCTTTCCCAGCGTATAGGAAAGCTCGAAATCAAAATACTAAAGATACTCGAACCACCTGTGTTGCCTCAGATTCAGATCATGCTGAGTGAAGATATACTTGAGACTCTTGTGGTCAGTAAAGACCACAAAGTTCTCTCCCAGAAGATAATGTCTCCAACAGCATAAGGCATGAACAACAGCTACCAAATCTAGATCGTGTGTCGGGTAGTTCCTCTCATGGGGCCTCAACTGCCAAGACCCGTACGCAATGACTCCATCTCCCTGCATAATCACAGCTCCTAGATCGATACCTGAAGAATCAAAATATACTATATATCTCTTGCCTGGCTCTGGAAAGACTAGTATCGGTGCCGCCGTCAACCTCCCTTTCATCTCCTGAAAGGCGGACTCACAAGAATCTGACCATAAAAACTTTGCCCCATTCTTGGTCAGACTTGTCAATGGTGTTGCTAGGTGTGAGAAGTCCTGAATAAAGCATCTGTAGTATCCAGACAGCCCTAGAAAACTTCGTACCTCAAAAACGTTCTTCGGCTACTCCCAGGAGACTACAGATCTCACTTTCTCTAGGTCCACAGATACTCCTTCCTATGAGATGACGTGACCCAAGAAGTGAATCTATTCCATCCAAAAGTGGAACTTCGAAAGTTTAGAATAAAGTTGATGCTCTCTCAGTTTACTCAGAACGATCTCAAAATGTGTGGCATGGTCGTGTCGAGTGTGAGACTACACCAAGATATCGTCCACGAAGACCATGACGAAGGACTCCAAGTAAGGATGGAACACTCGGTTCATCAGTGCCATGAAAACTGCAGGCGCATTCGTGAGACAGAACGGCATGACTGTATACTCATATAAACCATACCTTCTCCTGAAGGTTGTCAGAGGTATATCTGATGGTCTAACGTGCAACTGATGATAATCAGACCTCAAGTCAATCTTCGAGAACACCCGGGCTCCTCGAAGCTGATCAAAGAGGTCATCGATCCTCAGAAAGGGATATTAGTTCTTAATTGTCAACTGGTTTAGCTTTTGATAGTCCACATAAAGCTGAAGGGTACCGTCTACCTTCTTCGCAAACAGGACAGGCGAACCCCAAGGAGAAGTACTGGGTTGGATGAAACCCTTTTCCTGCAACTCCTCCAACTACTTCTTGAGCTCCTGCAACTCAGGTGTAGCCATCCTATAAGGAGGAATGGACACCGGTTCTGCTCCTGGCACGAGCTCAATAGAAAATTCTACCTCACACTCTAGAGGCAAACCCGAAAAGTCCTCTGGAAAGACGTCCCTGAAATGATCCACCACTAGAGGAAAGTTCAACTACGAAGTCCCCTGATCATCCAGATAAAGACTAGCAATCTGGGATGTTACCCTTCCTAGCCCATGATGCTCGAGTCCTGCTCGACTCGCCTGAACATCCCATTCGCCTCTATGAAGAAAAGATTCACCCTCTGGTGAAACGAAACTCACCCTGCGGCGATAACAGTTGACGATTGTCTGGAAGGGAACCAACCAGTCCATCCCGAGAATGACATCATAGCCTGTCATCTCTAGGATATAGAGATCCCATAAGAAACGAAATCTTGAAACCTTGAGAGGTCACTCTCTACACTGACGTACACTAGATTTCCTTGTCCCCAAAGGTGTGTCTAGTGTCAGTGAGTTGGTAGAAGAAAAGATGTAGAGCCCAAGGCTCTCCACGACAGCAACAGAGATAAAGCTATGTGTAGCACCAGTATCGAAAATGGATGAAGATAAAACTGAGGCTACTAAAATCGTACCTTGAACTGTAGAAGGGCTGAGATCCTGATCCTAATAGGTCTGCTCCACGGCAAAAGACTGGCCTACACCGTGGCCTTGTGCCCTTGGATGACCACTCTGAGTTGAACCTCCCTGCTGGTGCTAAGGGACTGGTGGCTGACCGCCACGGCCTCGACCTCCACCTCGGCCCGAATGACCGGAAGAACTCCAGTTCCCTGACTGGTGAGAAACTGGTGGTGCTGCTCCTAGACGAGGAGTCATGGAAGAACCCTGGTCACCAGCTGCTGGTGAGAAAACCTGGAAGAAACGCTGAAGGTGGCCCATCTTGCCGCAATATTGGCACTCCAAGGGGTCTCTCTGGCACTGCGGCCTCATGTGCCCTGACCGGCCACACTGGTAGCATATCACCTGGCTGCCTGACGATGCATCTTGCTTCCTTGGATCACCACGTGTAGACTCTCTATGGCGCTTCTTACTGTCATCTGGAGGAAAACTAGCTCTGGAGGCAGAAACGCCCTGGTTCGCAGCTCCGGAGTCTCTCAGATTGCGCTCCGTAATTAGCGCCTGGTTGACGATGGAGGTGATGGAAGTCAACTGGAAGAGATTCACCTGCGAGCAGATCTCCCGCCTGAGACCATCCTCAAACTTCCTTGCTAAGAACACCCCACTCCCATCCCGAAGGGGTGTGAAACGCTACAGCTCGGTGAAACGATAGGAATACTCCATGACAGAAAGAGTACCCTGCACTAAGCTCATGAACTCCTGGGCTCGATCGGCCCTCAGGGTCTCTGGGTAGAAGTAGTCGTAGAACACGCGCTAGAAATCCTCCCAATCCATAACCTACTGATGACCCGCCTGTGAGATCATGTCCCGCTACCTCTTGGCAGAGTCTCAGAGCATGTAGGTTGCGAGCTTAACCCGCCTCTCTGTAGGTGTCTCCAGATGCTCGAAGATAGTTAGCATGGCTTACAGCCATGACTCTGCATCCTAAGGTCCTCCTTCCCCCGAGAACGCGGTAGGATGCTACTGCTGAAAAACTCGTGTCAAGTCTTCCATAGTCGAGGTAGGAGGCGGTGCTCCCTGAAAGGTCTGCATCATCCTCATAAAACCTTCCTCGAACTGCGCATCAGCGCCTGCAACTAGTATGACAGTCGGTGCCAAGGCTGGCCCGACTGGAGGATCGGCAGGAAGTCCCTGATCAGCCGTATCTGGCATCTGATCACTGCCTGATGACAGACGTACAACCGGAGAACGTCTCGGAGGCATAGCTCTGAAAGATCAAAAGTACACCTTAGATCAGAAAAACAAGGACAGAGAACACAAGAGTATAAAACAAGAACAGGGGAAGAAAAACAGACAAGTTTACAAAACACGACTACACAACGTGTATAAAAACTACACGGTGTGTCTTCTCAAGCCACTAACATGGGCGTGTACTCCTACCCTACAAGTCGTGTAACACCTCAAACTACACGGCGTGTTGACCCAACACACGACATGTACTTGAAAACTATTCCCCTACCCGAGTCTCTTTACATGGCTAACCCACATGGTCTGACTTAACCCGAGACTACACGGCATATTCTAAACAAACACGGCGTGTACTAGACAAGGCTTCGGCAGCCCGTGTGGTTAAACACATGGCCGTCTACACGGCGGAACCTTACACAGCGTGTTATGAACAAACACGATGTGTATAGGTGAAGGTGACATCGTCCCGTGTTGTTTGTGACACGGTCGGGTACCTGAACAGACTACACGGTGTGTTCTAAAAACAACAGGGTGTGTCGAAGAGAAGGTAATGCTGACCCGTGTTGTTCGTGACACGGCCGGGTACTAGGACAGGACTACATAGCGTGTTCCTTTAGAACACGGCGTGTTCTACTCAAGCTTCCCCGAACCGTGTTGTTAGTGACATGGTCGGGTACACGGCTCCTAACTACATGGCGTGTACCTACCATACACAGTGTGTTCTTGAAGTTATTTCTACAACTGTGTGTCCCTGCTCACACGGTCAGTGACACGGTCTAAACACTACATGGTGTGTAGTCAAAAAGTATACGCCATGTATTCTAGGTTTTTCTGGGCAATAGCTCAGAAACTACACAGAAGCCCAGAAAACATAGAAAACAAGCCAAAGAGGTGCCAATTTCTGATTTGTGAGGGCCCATACTCCCTGCGAATCAAAGCTTGGAATCTCCTACAGTCATAGACAAGAGAAAACAGGATCATGATCCACCAATTTCCAATTAAAGAGGGCCCATAACACCTCAAGAATCAAAATTTGGTATTCATTTAAGTAAAGTAGGAAACAAACAATCCTCTAATGAGGCAGCAGATATTATATCAAGCATCTATCACAACAGCATGCATAATCTACACAAAGTCTATCACCACAGCATGCAATCACTAATGCACCCTAGATAGCATGGCAAGAATGCATGACATGTGATTTCTACAAGTGCCTATTATGATGCATGAGATGACATACCCTCATCTCATCGGGTTGCGATAGAAATAGAACCGCAATAGTCAATAAAATAACAACACGAGCATGTGAATCACTCTAGGTGAAATCATATCAACCGTAAAATCTCAAAACCAGCAAACTACAATTAATGAGATAGTATGGCTTTTCCCTGTACATGGGTTAGCTACTCCCGAGCACAGCTTAATACCAAGTACTGAATCCGTCCTATCCCTGGATAAAGTCTCCAAACAGTAAGTCAAGAGAAAATAACTCCTCTGATACCACTTTGTAACGACTCGAATCCGGAGCCCCTCCACTGGTGCCCCGTACCAGGTTCGCCACATGACCTCAAGCGCGTTTCCCCAAACGCCAAAGGCTACCGACTAGCAGCGAGGGCCTTGGTGAGTCGGTGGGGAAACTATGCCCTCATTCGGAAAAGTATACAAAGGAAAAAAAACAACCAGACACAATAGCGGAATCAATAAACAGCATACAACAACTGAACAGGACAACGAAAGCAATGTATAAAATAATAA
This sequence comes from Viscum album, assembly GCA_963277665.1. NCBI lineage: Eukaryota > Viridiplantae > Streptophyta > Magnoliopsida > Santalales > Viscaceae > Viscum > Viscum album. The sequence goes on along the minus strand of OY728150.1, from coordinate 616,783,691 downwards.
TGATGCAAAATGGTACATATGTCTATGGAAAGAATTAAACAAACCAAAGTGCTGGAATACAACTGAACGCAAGTACTAAAGCAATAGAAAAAGAAAAACAGGTGAGAAACTCATCAGCATCGCAAGCCTCGTCTCGATCATATGCTCTTCAGCTCCCGGCAAGTCAAACACCTGAGGTAGAAGGGCGCTTTCCCTTATCTAAACATGCAACAACATAGTCTTCTTGGGCCCAAAGAATGGCCCAAATAGGGTGTGAGATACAATCCCAGTAGGCAATCATCCAAAGATTTCTGCCGAATAGTCAATGAATACAAGTCAAGTAAGAGTACAGGAAACAGTAAACAGAAAAGCACACAATAGCTACAATCCACAGTTTTAGAATATAAAGTACACAAGTAAACAACCAGCAAGAAGAAGAAAACAGGTAACCCTATGGGTAGCTCTCACGTCCTAACCCCTATGGTTCAACCTACAAGTACTAGCAACCCTCTAGGAGGCACACACAGTCTCACCCCTCTGGTTCAGCTAAGAAAAGACTTTATGAGGAAGCACTCACCGTCAATTCCCCCTATAGTCTCATATCGTACTAAAGGTTCTCTGGGGAAGCACTAAACATCTCATTCCCACTGTGGCCTGCATCGAGGAACTACAGACTCTTTGAGGAAGCATTCATCATCAATTCCCTATGTGGTCTCGCATCGTATTAGAAGACACTCTGGAGAATCCCTTACGTCCATTCTCTCTATGGTCTACTACACTAGGTTTTCATAGTCCTGTGTGAAATTAATATGCTCAGAGCACGTGTATCGTCCAAGTAAACCTCAAGAAATACTTGGCTATCAATCTAAGGCACAGCAACATAATAAAGCAATAGTTCAACTATCCTACAACTAGGCATGGAAACTGGAAAAACGCCAAACAGGCAGAACAAGCATAGAAAATATTCAGAGTACAGTAAAAACTACCATAATCATAGGAAAAACATCTACTCCAGCAATCAAGAAAAGCAGCCAATACAACAAGGGCAAAACAGGAACACAGAATACCCCGTTCAAGGGTATTGGTGGAATTTGCACAAAATACTCATCGACTTCCTACAGAAAGGAACAAACCACCTACCGCGATCCTAGGAGATAGATATACTTGAACTACGATGACTGATTCTCCCTAGAATGTCGTAGATCTAAGAAAATTCACAAAACGTCCAACCTTAGATAACTTGAGAAGGAGGAAGAATTGGAAAACCGGGCTCAAGTAGAAGGAAGAACTCACCGCTACGCTACCAACGCAATCGACAGAGCTTGAATCGGAGAATGGACGGAGAGGTAGGGGCTCTTCGAAGATTTTCGGATCCTCAGTGCTCTCGGATGAAAGGAACCTAGAAGAAGATGTTTCTGTGCGTCAGGCGTGACCCCGGACCGATTAATGAAAAAAAAAGTAAAGTACACGATGTGTACTTTTAGAGTACACGGCGTGTACTAGGTTTTTTCGTACTCCGCCAAAATCGGCCTCCACGTCACCCCTACACACCGTGTGTGTGGCCCGAACACGGCCAGCACAAGGCTTTGATCAAGAAAAGAGTACACGGCGTGTACTCAGAAAGTACATGGCGTGTACTTCAAAAAACTCTAGAAACTTCATTTTTCTCATAAACATCAAAAAAAGGAAAGGCGTACCTGAAAAGAAGATCTGGGTTCATACATATTGATTCATTTTTCAACAACCAATGTTTTAGAATACCCCTCTAAGGAGGGTGTACATTATCACATAAAAGATTTAATGATATGTTTCTCCTTCCTTGGTGCATTCAGAATTTCAACATGATTCACGTTTTCTCTCATAGATTAATAGAGATGAGTAAAAATAGTCATAAGATATTGAATCCCATCTATTAATTAATTTGGTTTCTCATGAGTAAGTTTTTTATATTTTCCATCACATTCATTCTTCACATGATTCTTTCAGGTTTTATCCACTGACTAAAACAAAAATATGGTGTAAGTATCAAGCTACCAAAATTAGAGTGAATAATCATATATTTATGAAAATATTTCATGAGATACCCTAAATTAAGATACCTAGTTCATTCATGGTCATCATCTATTAAAATCCTTCATAATGGTTCATATGGAAAATGTGAGTTAATATAATTATATCCCTTAGGAGTGGAAAACTAGGTACTTAGTATGCACTACAAAATAATTAGTTTTTTCCAACAGGGGTATATCTGTTGGTAAAAGTGCATTATCTGTTGGTAAAACATTTTACCAACAAAAATTGTCTTATCACTAAACTGTGGGTAAAAACTATGTCGCTAAATGTTATTGCGACAAATAAAATAGTTATGTTGCAATTATAATAATACCAACAGATAATATATATGTTGGTCAAAATTCTTAGCAATAGATTTCTATTAAAAATTTATCAGTTGGTAATATTATGATCAAATTTCATAACAAATACCAATAATTTATATATGTTTATAATTTATATTTTAAAAAAGATATTATGTTTAGGTATTTCAGTATTTATTACTAAAATGTTATATAATATTTATTAATTTATTATATATAATACACTTGTTTTAATTATCATACTAAAGATTATTTTCAAAATGTTCAATCTTAGAAAAAGATTAATCATATTAATAATGAAATTTAATACAACCAATACATACTTAATTATATAATAATTACAAAATTAACTTATGTGAATCTCAAAAAAACTGAAGGTTTATCTATATAAATATGTTCAAACCATTTAAAAACATGACATCAAAATAACAAGGAGCCTAAGTCACCTTGGGAAGCTCAAAACAAGACAAAACGAAAAGCATGTCCGTTGTGTTTACAAAATCACATGAACCAGCCACACACAACCAGCCCCACACAAAGGAACCATCAACGGACTATCACAACATCTCCATCAGCACAACATCTTCCCCAAAAATAGACCAAATCAACAACCCCATCATCACAAGAAACCCAACACCACACAAGCTGGAATGGCCAAATCCAAGTTCCTGGCAGCATCACAAGCAGTGGAAACCCTTAGGATGCATCAGACCAAAACCGGGGTGGCATGCAGTAGCAAAAAGCCACCTATCTAAAGGAGACTGCTCCAGAAGATCCCTCACCCATCATAGAGAAATAGTCTGCCTCCAAGAAGATGAAACTAGAAAATCACCCCTATATGCATCCTCCAGCAGAAAATCTGGAAAACAGAGTAGGAAACCAATAGAAAAAAAAGAAGAAGTAACACAAAACAACATCATCAAAGGAATGGTTCAGGCCTAAGATAGTCGTATGTCAGATCAACCCTGGAAACAGACAGCAACCCCTATAAAAGAACCACCACATCAAAGAGCATAAAATTGGATTGTAAACCATGAACCGACATTCAACCAATGCCCTGCAGATCACTAAATCATGATATGAGACAGGAAGAACACAAAATGCAAGAAAAACAAACCCAAAAATCAAGAACAGAAGGCCATAAACCGCCATCTTTTAAGATAAGAGTCTGGTAGGAAAGGAATAACTCAGAGACGACCTCTTATTTAATTCAGAATTAATGGACTTACAAGATAACAGCCTCACGTAGATATCTAATTCCATATGAAGGAAAAATGATTTGATGTAAGAGGATGGGGAGTTATGTGGTACAGTATATTTGGAAGCGATGCATTGTAGCTACATCAATACAAAAGTCAATAACTGAACACAAATCAATAAAAATTAGAATAAAAAATAATAACTATAAGATTTAAGTACTCAAAACCACTTTATTCCCACTTTAATCCATAGTATGAGAATGAGATGACGGGAATAATGTGGTCAGTGTGCTCACAGAAATAGAAATTAAGCCTCAATATGTTACCTTAAACATGCAGGCCTCAACTACTCCACACAGTCCATCACCAACTAAATCAAACTGTTCATTCACAATTCAAGCAATAGTTCAAGAATCTCAGTCACTCGATGGAGAACTATAGGCGTGGCCCAACGAATCCGGATTTCCAGAAGGGTATGAGCACTACTGATCGCGACAATACTGAGAAAAATGCGGTGCAGGTTCCATCTCTTCAATGGCTAGTGGGTGTGGAGTCTAAAATGAATTTAAATAAGGCTCTGCAATATGGTTTAGGCAATGGTAACCCCTAGTGGTGGAAATATTCAGTCACCTGAGAAAGGAGCTGGGTGCTCCCTAGCCCATTGTGCAAACTCCACTGATGCAGATGAGTTCGGAGGTGGAGTTATCTATTGGTGTTAATGTGGAACCGAAAATTATGGATAAGGGAGGTCCCAAGACTTCCTCGGGTGGTTCCTTTGCTGAGTTGGTGTGCTTAAGGTAGGGTAGCAGTGTTAGGGGCCAGGAAGAGGCTCATAAGGAACCTACAGTGAGTATTCTTATAGGTTCCAATGATGCTGAACAAGGTGAAGAGGGTGAGGACTTGCTCCGGATAGGTCCTAGAGAGGTGTCAAGTCTTATGCTGGGAAACCAGTTTGATCTCTTGGCCAATGATAATCTAGTTCAGGAGTCTGAAAAAGACATGGTTATCTCTTCCATGGATAAGCAGCAGGTCCCTGAAAATGAGTCCAGTGATATATATTCCAACCAATATGCAGGTGATTCAAAGGATGAGATTTAGTGCAGTTGGTACCCAAGACCAAGGATAAGTAATGGAGGGAGGGGTAACTGTAAGGAGAGGGAGGACTTGGATTATTTACCACTTCCAATGAAGACCAGATCTACGAAGAAGTTGAAGGACAAGAAAATGACCAGAGAGAAGTCAGATTTCCTGTAGTGGGAGGCTGATGGTTATCTTGATCAACCATTGGAATTGCTTATGGATTCGGAAGAGGTACTTGTTGAATCTATTTTTACAATTATTTATTCTCACGAGGATGTTGAAAGAATGATAGGAAGGGCACTAAGGGTGACTCCCAATGAGGAGCAGGCCAACTGGATTGATAAATATGACCTCATTTTAATAAGGGGATTTCACAAGGGGAAGATCACCACAAGGGAGTATATCCAATATTGGGTTAAATTGGTGTTTATAATTGAAGATCTTCTGATGGATGAACCAGAAACCCAGGTAAAAACTATCTCGTGGAAATTATTTAGGGAATCTAAAATGGGTAGGCTGAAACTCTTTTAATATTTGGTTATCTCCATTTGTGCTTGCCTAATGGTTTCTCACTTTTTTTCATTAAAAGTGTTCGATAATAAAAATTTATTTTTCAAATAAGGGGAATAAAGAGGTTAGTGTGATCAATCAAACAGTAATTAAGACTCAATATGTTACCTTAAACATGCAGGGCTCGACTGCTCCACACACTCCATGGCCAACTTCTGATGAACCTACAACTTCTGGATCTTCATGATACAGATTATTAAAGATTAAATTGAATATTTCACTTTCATGTCAATATCTTCAATAAAATTCTTCTTCTCATCCACAAGAGACATATGAATCTGCAAGTTAAAGCACAAGTAATCATCATTCCCCTTTCATTATTATCATCACCCAACACATTGTAAAGAGGATTAATAAAACCAAACTTTTTTTCCACATCTACGCATTTATCCTCTCATTTTATTGGTCACATTGAATTGAATTCTATGTGACCATGAGGAGAAATCATTTAAGTGTTTGTGTCTTGGCTATATATACTTGGCACATAATAGGGAATGTAATAATCTGACCATAACATCATTGTTGAAGTCCAACTCATCCATAATTTTTGAGAAACTCAATCTCCTTGAGGCATTGAATAATATAAGAGAATATGACTATAAAATAAATTAAAATGTCAAACCATTGAAGCTTTGGAAATAATAATGCATCCTATAAAAATAAAAACAAGATTATATAACTAGTGACCACAACAACACCCATAGTATTTTGTTTAAATTTCTCATTGACATTTCAAATTACTTACGAAAGGTTGCCTACTTATAGCATGAATTGTTGCTCGATTGGTCATGTTAAATAAGACTGTTTAAGAATATGTTCTTCTCATTTTGTTCTTTAAAGGGTCGTGCTGAAAGGCTTTGTAAAAGGAAGTTGATGAAGCAAAACTTGCATGGAAATAGTTTTTTGGTTGTGGCTGGAATAGGATAGGAGCAGAGTAATGTGAATAGTTCACAGGGCCATGGAGCTGAAACTGATGCTGCTTTGCTGGCTCGGGGTAATGGTACTTCAAGTGTGGTGGATAGTGGTCAGAGACTGGATCATGCTGCCCAGGGGCCTGTGTTTAGGAAGGAGCGAGGAAAGGGCCAAGTAGTTGATGCTATGGTAGGAGAGAAGATGGTTGAATTTGTTCAGACTTGTCAGTCTTCTAGGGAGTCTGGACAGATTTTGCCTGTTAAACGTCAAGCAGGCTCAAAGGAGAAAATTCTGGAGGTGCAGGGTCCATTACCATTGAAACCCTCCGAGGAAATGAGGAGACTGAGCATGAAAGTGAACCAGTTTATGTTTATCAGTCACGGCAAAGGTTGGCAGAGGATGTTGGTCTGCATTTTTAAAACAATGTTGCTGCCTCTATTAATCTGGAGCATGGGAAGGGTAGCCCATCTAAAAAGGGTGGGAATAGCGCTTCACATGGGAGGTCTGGCCTGCACTTACATGAGAAGACTCTTCTGGATGCTTCTGATTCCACAAGTCTTGATCAGGCTGGCACACAAGTAAAGTCTCGTAATCAGGATGAGAACTTGAATGCAGGTCTCATATGGTAGGTTGATGCTTACTTCCATGTTGGGGAGGCTGTTTCCCTTCAGAATGGGTTGCCACTTTACATGTCTGGGCAAGTCAATGCTGATAATCAGAAGGCTTTTCAGCACAACCATGCACAGATGCAACAAGGTATTGACTATCATAAATATATCTAGGATGCAATGAATACCACTGGTGTCATTGGTAATTAGAGAGATTTATCTGATCTATATGAAGGTAGAGAGGATGGAAATGTCAAGATAGATAGTATTGCATACAGGGATGCATATTCTAAAGAAAGGATGAAGGATGATGAGGGTTTCTCATCCGTGCCAAAGAAAAAGTTCAGACCAAGGAAGGACTACTCAATAGTTAAAACCCACTATGAGTACCAGATGACTCCTCTACCACAAGGACAGGGGAGGATGGAACAATCTAATTTGTTTAGCTACTTGAGATATGATTCCAACTGGTATGAAGATTATGAAAGAAGTAATGAACTAGATTATGACATGTGATGTTTCTATTTATGATGTCTTGTGGTTTTTTCTTTGAAAGTGGGCAGGGTTGCAATTTCTAACCCCATTTTCTTCCTTTCACTTTGTGTTTTCTACTTTTTAATAAAATGGATCCCTGATCCCAGCCTATTTAATTCTCACTAACATTTCAAGTGACAAGTATGTCAATGTCAGTTTCTAATGCTTGACACTTTTGATGAAATTCCAAAAAACATCAATACACTTGACCTAAGTAAAGAAATAAGTTATAATAGAGACATATATCATTATCCAGTTAAAAAAAGTAGTAATTGTGATCAATTCATCAAATCAGAGTCCTTGACAGGATAGCCGGTGGTTTCACAAGTTTCGATGCAATGTTGTTTCTTGGGAATAGAAGTAAAAGAAATAGATAGATATCTAGTATCAAATTCTATATTCTATTATTGCTAATTTTAATTGATAATGACACCTAACTCAATATCTAACAAACTATTTAGTGAAATGTGAACCTTAGGTATTCGGTATATTGCTTCAAAGATGGTCTTAAAGGACCTTTTCAAATTTTATAAATATAACTGGGAACTTATTAAGGAGGATTATTATCAGCCGCTTGCAGATTCAATTTTTATCACAAGGAATATAAGAGAGTTGAAACTAGCAAGCTAGATTTTAGGTGGATGTGTGGTTCCAAGCCCATCTCCAACAGATTGTGTTCCGAAGAGCTGGATCCCCAGATTCAATCTATGCTGCATAACTCAAGATTTGTTAATTGTTTATATAATGTGAAAATTGATTCTTAGTAGATGGATCATCACATTAAAACAATACAAACCATCAATACTTCAGTGATTCTAAGATGCATCCAAAGTTGATGGAAGTGAAGACTAATGCACTGTCAAGTTCACCTAGTTTGGTTTCTTCTTAGAAATAATCACGAAAAATATCCTTTCAATAGGTCAGTGACATATCAAAGGATCTCAAAAAGGAATTCTCATTAGTGGATGAATATTGGTTCTATGTTTTAGAGAAAGCATTGTGTGATATGAATTCAGTGATTTCACTGCTTAGGTGCTCTATATTTCTACAATATTTGAATAAATTGGAAAAGTATTAAATGGTAATTCATGTGTACCAAGTATCGGGGGGGGGGGGGGGGGGGGGGGGGGGGGGGCTCACTCGATTAATTGGAGAGAAGCTAGAGAAGTATGGATTTAGCATTCTGAAATCAAGAGAGAGAGATAGAACTCGTTTAATTAGAATTTCTATGAAACCCTAACTGCTAATCAATTCAAACACTAGATACCCAGTATTTCATGTTCATAAAACATGAATAGAATAACCACATACCTGATAAGAGGCTAAATCGTCGACCGATTGGGTAAGAAATAGGCTTATGTCCAGGTGCCTCCCGACACCTCAACATTACATTTGAAAGAGGGAAAAATCAATCAACCATCTGTAGGTGAGAAGTGTATGCGACATCAAAGAATCAAGGAGGGTGTGGGAGTTGGTGCTGATGTGGGCGATGGAGACGGATCGGGTGTATGAGTGTAGGAAAAAATCACTGGTGTGGGGGGGCAGGGACGAAGACGCGGGAAGAGGGGAAGCGTAGGGGAAGTGAGGTTTGGGGAGGGATCTTAATTATCTTCGTTTTTTTTATTTTTGTATCTTCTCTTATATTTTTACTAATTAATATTAAACTATAATAACATATTTCATCCCAAAAAAATGTATCTAAAATATATTAATTATTGATGGAAAAAAGATTTATTTGTAATATTTATTATTAATAACAGATTCAAGTGTTATTAAAAAAAATATTGGTATTGGTATGATAAAGTAATAGATTTGATTGTTGGTAAAAGATTTTTTGGTATTGAACAGTCAATATCAACAGATATATTTGTTGATAAAAACAAGTGTTGGTACTTAAAATTAATACCAATAAAACATAATATCTATTGGAATTGGTCATTTTTACCAACAGTTATATTATCTATCGATAAATTTCTGTTGGTATAAATCATTTTTTGTAGTGATGGGAACACTTGCCATGCACTATAATGATGTTTGGGATATACTCAGCCAACTATTTTTAGGGTTATTACCCCTAGATGCATCTTTTCCAAAACCGCGTCCACTTGTAGTATCCATATAGGGATGTATTTCTAAGAAAACCAAATAATCTCTATCTTACAAAAACATTAAGATGTTATCATATTCTTAGGCTTATCCTTAGGGATTGCATCAAATTTATCTAATTCTAATCTCCAAAGATTGATTAAACCCTCCACTAATACTAACTAAAGTGAACTGGTCACAACATACCTAAATATTTTATCATTTTAGATAAATATCCTATATATTTTACAAATACACACCTGAGGACCGTAAATATTTAGTGTCTTTGGAAATTAGATATGAAATATTATTATTTTATAAATGATTTTAAATATCTCTCAAAAATATATTCCCACATAGTACTCATCTTAGACATACCCTACTTAAAACCTTTCTTCATAACCTATGAAAAGGAACATAAGAAAGGGTGAGCTCATATACTCCATAAGGGTAAACAAGAGAGATATCAATGATCACTTGAGTATAACATGAGCATAAATGTATGATAAAATAAGAATAACATTTGAAAAAAATACTGTGTATATCATGGATCATGATCCTGAGTCAGGGTATAAATATTATAATTTCATAATACATGAAACATAAAGGAATCAAATAACATGATACAAGAGAGTATAACATATACATAGGAATGTGGAAAAAACATAAGATTATAACATTGTGAACATGTATAAATAGAAATAGGTTCATTAATTAAGTCAAGGACATGATATATAGAGACCCTAGCCTTTTAAAAAAATTGTTACATGATTTTTTGAATAATTAACCATTAAATACAAACCATGGATCTTAAAGTCTAGTGACTTTGGAGGATTAGGTACATAAAACTGAAAACCAGAAATGAAAATAAAAACATATTTTATTTAATCTTCATAATGATATCATAATACCATTTTATACCTTACATCTTTATAGGATATCCTGGGTAATACTTGAACATTGGGGTTAGCTAAAAATCTCAGTAAGGGAATAAACATAAGAATAAAGAATAGAACATGGGTTAGAAGGCACAACATGATAAGATAAAAAAGGCATGGAAAATGAATAAACATATAGGAGAATAACATATAGAACATGGGATCATGAATTCATGGAATCATATTAATGTGGAAGTAACATAAAACATGACATAATCATGAGTTGAGGCTCATTTCACATAGAAGATCATGAGTCAAGGCTAACCACCATGAATGTTGCACAGGGAGCACAAGCCAAGACTAACCACCAAGATCGTTGCACATGACATCGCATGAGACTAAACATTACATAATGAATTAGAGTGATATATGGGAGAAACCATAATTATATGTTCATTAATATGTGTGCCACATAAATAATCATACATAATTAATCAAACATAAACATAAGGTTTACCCATGGAAAGAATTGGTATCATATCATGTCAAAAGGAATATCAAAATGGAATATCATAATGGTGTCTGTGAAATAATGGATTTAATTCATACATGGACATTCATAAGTAAAAATAGGCATAGATCATGATAATTTATGTAAAACTGAAGTAAAAACATGTAAAAATATTGTTTAAGAAACTTTAGAAATTAAACATTTTAGTGCAGTTTAAGGGAACATTTTCAAGATTCTTTAAAATGGAAAAAGGCATAATTGTCTGTATAAAACCAAAAATAAAACAAGATAGTTTTTCATGTTAAAAGGAATGATTTTATAAAAATAATTTTTTATTAAAATAGATTATTGATTTCACATGAAAATGTGTAAAAAATTGAGAAGTTCCTTTTAGTCAGGCTTTCTTATCGGGATGAATTTAGAAGGGAAGCTTTTTAAAACATGTATTTCCACATCAAAAATGGATGTAATGATCTAGATATAAGATTTTGGAACATATAATAATAATTTATAATAATTATATAAAATAAATAAGAGTTAAATTAGGGTAAATAGGGAGAAACTGTAATCTGAAGGAAAAATGGAGGTTCAAAAAGAAACTCTTACCTTATGTTTGAAACGGTTCTTCACTTGATCTTAATGTACTAGATAATCAGAATAAATATATTAATTATTTAATTCATAACCTTTTATAAAATTATTTTATTTGTTATAATTTTATTAAGTTCATTTATATCCTTTTTATGGGCTGTGATATTCAATTCCATCATTTGAGAGTGTTAGTTTCCTTGGTTTTCATGATCGGATTACTTGTATACATGTATGGAAAATCATGTAAAATGAGAATGGTTTTCCAGAATTAAAGTTATATGTTATTAATTAAAATAAAAAATATTAAATGGTTATATAAGTCATTTGGTAATTTTTGGGTGAGGATTAATTATTAGATAAGATGTTAGTGATAATCATTTAGATTATTTTGGAAGTTTTTCAATCATCACAAACTAGTTTTGTTTTATTAATTAATATTAGGTATACGAAATGGTTATTGAAAATTAAATAGGATGTAATACATATATTATAATATTTTTTTAACCATAAAAAAAATTTGTGAGCAGTATTGAATGAGGGAATGGAAATTGAAAACTTCATCATCCTTGAATGCGATAAATTAACACATCACGGATGATGTTTTCATTTTTAGTAAAAAATGAGAGGGGAAGAGAAATGAGGATTAATTATTCCATTAACATGATAAAATTATAGTATATATAATATAATGTATTTTTTATTCAACTTGGATAAGGAGAGATGAGCATAAAATAAGAAAATAAAATATATTGAAAAGAAATTAAAAGAAAATGAAAGAGGATTTTACCTCTTGAATTTATCCTCCTTGGGAACCTCCTTAGGGAAAGGGGTTTGGTATTTTGTTGAGACCAAGGCCCCCTAGAAGTGTGTTAGATACTTGGTAAGAGTTTTGGGTAGAATTTGAACATGATTAAAGTATTTAGATGTGTGAGGAAAAGAGGTGGTGAGGGGTGGTATTTATAGTAGAGGAGAGGGGTGTTTTCTCATTATTTTATTTATTAGTTTATTATTTTCCCGCAAGATTGTGAATAGTTTGAGAATTATCACTAAATATATTAAAATAATTAATGGTAGTTAGATATTATGGTGATTACATCATCAATTACTCAAGGAATAGTGTATTTAACTTATAATGTATATATACTATAAATTATCGTATTTTACTATTCACCAAAAAATCAAGTATTTTAAAAAAATCCAAAAAACCACCCTTACAATTTTTCATCATATAGAATTAAAAAATGAACTCCATTTTATGAAAATAATTTTCTAAATATGAGAAATTTAATTTTTAATTAAAATCATCATTTACTTGGAAAATACCAATCTTAAAATTATAAATGATTTTATAACACTTTGAAAAATGAATTAAGGTCTCATAAAATTATCTTATAATCATAAGACAAAAAATATTTATTTATGAATAGATTTTATGAAAATTAATTTTATTTTATATTATTTTATTAAATATAAAATTAAAAATAAACATTTATATTTTATAAAAATATCAATACTTAATTAATAATTTCTAAAACATTTATTTACTTATACTATGATATAATTATATCATATTACCATTTATAAGATACCTAAATTTTATTTATACTTTCATCAGTGAGGTTACTATTCTATTGGTCAGTTTACTATTTATAAGGGTCATATTATTATTCCAATGTTGAAGTTACTATTCCATTGGTTTAGGTTCCCTAATTTATATAAATACTTATTATTCTATTCATTCTTAATTTATAAAGTTTTTATTATGTTCTTTAAGTGATTTTATCTGATATATACTATATGAAATAATTTTAATAAGGGAATTTTCATTGATAGAATTATGGGTTATTACATTCTTCCCCCCTTATAAAATTTCACCCTCAAATTTTAATTTTACATATTACAGTGAAAACAAGTGAGGATACTTCTCTATCATCACTTCCTCTGGTTTCCATGTTGCCTCTTCATACTAGTGGTTCTACCATGTTACTTTGAGCATGTGTGTGTTTTTATTATGTGTAACATTATCTCTACAATTAAAGATCTTTACTAGATTCTCCTCATAAGAGAGATCATTCTTCAAATGTACCACCACTGAATTCAGTACATGTGAGGGATATAGTATATGCTTTCTCAAGGGGGATACATGGAATACATTGTGTACTTGAGACATGGTTGGTGGAATTTCTAGTCGATAGGCCACCACTCCAACATAATCAAGAATCTTGAAGGGGCCGATGTACCTGGGAATCATCTTTCCTTTCTTAACAAATCTCATGATCCTCTTCCATAGAGATATGTAGAGGAATAACATGTATCCAACCTTAAACTCTAAGTCTCCTTGACGATTGTCTGCATAGCTCTTTCGTCAAATTTGTGCTGTCTTGATGTGTTGTTGAATGTTTTTCACCTTCTCCACCATTTCTTTGACTATATAAATTCCTCATAACTTACATTCACTAAATTCATCCCAACATGATGGTGTTCTACATCTTTTCCCATAAAGGGTTTCATATGAAGCCATTTGGATGCTTGAGTGGAAAATGTTGTTTTAGGAGAATTCTTCTAGAGGAACATATTGGTATCATCCTTATTTGAAGTCCATAGAACATACTCTTAACATGTCTTCTAGTGTCTAAATATTCTATTCAAATTTTCCATCAGTTTGAGGGTGATAGGCCGTACTGAATCTCAACTCATTATTCAAAGCATGTTGGAGACTTTTTTGGAACTTGGAGGTGAATCTAGGATCTCGATCGGATATAATCGATAGTGGTAATCTATGCAACCTTACTACTTATTTGATTTAAATCCATGAAAGTTTCTCCAGTGATAAGTACTCTAAAATTTCAATAAAGTGAGTTGTCTTTGTGAAACAAACCCCAATAACCCATATAGAATTATTTCCTCTGGATGTCCTTAGAAGTCCGGTGACAATGTCCATGGTGATGTTTTCCCACTTCCATATTGGTATGGGTAATGGTTTCATCATCCCCTTAGACTTTTTCCTTTCTTCCTTCACTTGCTAACATACTAGGAACTTTGATGTATATATATCGATCTACATCTTTATATTTCCCCACTAATAGTTCACTCAGAGATCTCAATACATCTTTATTATCCCTTGGTTAATAGTGAAGGTTGAGTTATATGTGTCATTCAGAATCTCTTTCTTTATTGTTGTATTAGATGGTACACATAGTCATGACCCTAATATCATGACTCCTTCCTCATCCATTTTGAACTTTAAGGATTTCCCATTTATGATAACTTCCACATTTTTCTAAATTTCCACATCATTTCTTTGAGAATCCTTTATTTTCTCCATAAGGGATAGTTGAGAAATCATTTGAGAAAGGATTGATGGTGTTTCTTCCTTAACGATTCCAATGTCCATCATTTTTAGGTCTAAGAATATTGTATCCTTATCTATTTTCACCATTGATAAAGATGCAGGATCCTTTCAACATAAAGAATCCACTGCCTTATTTTACTTACCATGATGGTAGTAGATTGAGAAGTCATAATCCTTAATGAGCTCTAACCATCTTCAATGGTGCATATTAATCTTATTATGTGTGGATATATACTTGAGTCTTTTATGGTCAATATATATTTCACAATTCTCCCCATATAGGTAATTTCGACAGATTTTCAATGCAAAGATCACCGCTGCTAATTCCAGATCATGCATGGGATAGTTTTTCTCATGAATTTTCAACTTCCTTGAGGCATAGGGTATCAATTTATCATTTTTCATCAGTACACAGCCTAATCCCTTCTTTTAAGCATCCTTTTACACCAAAAAGATTTCCCCACTTGTCTGTAGTGTAAGTACCGGTGTAGTGATAAGCCTATTTTTCAACTCTTTAAAGTAGTATTCATATTCACTGGTCTATACAAACTTTTCTCTATTCAAACTCTTCTTGGTTATAGGGTTTGAAAATTATGATAAGTTCTTCACAATTTTCCAGTAATACCCAGCTAAACCAAGGAAACTATGGATCTTCACTATAGATGTTGGTCTGGGCTACTCTTCAATTGCCTTTATCTTGGAAGGGTCCATAGACATCCTATTTTTGGTGATTACATTCCCCAATAATTATACTTCCTCCATCATAACTCACATTTATTATACTTCTCATAAATTTTCTCCCTTTACAAATTCTTTAGCATAGTATTCAAATTCTTCTCAAGTTCCTCCTTTCCCATAGAGTGTATTACAATATCATCAATAAATACTACTGTAAATTGTTCAAGGTAATATCTAAAGACTCTATTCATTAAATCCATTAAAATTGATAGAGCATTAGTGATTACTAAGGGAATAACTATGAACTTATAGTTTCCAGTCCTTATTTGAAAGGTATTCTTGGTAATATCTTCCTTCCTCACCTTTAATTGGTGATATCTCTACTGAAGGTCCACCTTAGAGAAATACTTGTCCCTATATAGTTGATCAAAAAATTAATATATCCATGGTAGGGGATACTTGTTCTTTATTGTGATTTTATTGAGCTCATGATAATCAATTCATAGGCGCATTGATCCACCTTTCTTTTTGATAAAGAGGACTAGTGCACCTCACGATGAAGCACTCTGGAATATAAAACCCTTTTCCAGAGTTCAATTGATAAATCAACCTATCGGTTAGGAGGAAGAATGGTTAATTCTTCAGGGAATGCATCAATATAGTTCCTAAAAATGGGCATGTATTTAAGCATGATCCTATACTTTGTCTTAATATTTTGAGCTAGATATGATTTCTCATAAGGAAATAATATCCACAATTGAGAAAATGATTTAGATAGATATGCATACTCCTCCTAACACTTGTATAGAATTAGAGGACACCTAGGGATGGGAAGAGTGATCTCACTTTTCCGACAATTTATGTTGGCTTTGTATAAATATAGTCAATCCATGCTAAATATTAAATCAAACTCCAAAAAAGGAAGTAATATAAGATTATATGGGAGGTTTAGTCCATAAAATTTAACTGGGGATGAGTTATATACTTTTGATTTAATAATCGCCCCATTTTATATTCTCACAAATAACTCAACCTCCAAATTTTGATGTGGTTTTTGAATATTTCTACTAAACGTGAAAGATATGAAAGAATGCGTAGAACTAGAATCAAATAGTATGTTTTCTATTCTTGAATGAATAACTAGAAAACTTTTCACCACATCATTATTGGGCTCTACCTCATTATTAGTGATAGCATATTCCCTTTTTTACTACCTTGGAGGTTGTTGTTATTGATTTCCCCCCAATGACCCTTAGCTTAGGGAAATGGTTCGAATAATTCCCATGTTCCTTACAGTTGAATCATTGTAATACAGGTTGAGTGTTGATTTTAACTTTCCTTTCTTCTTTAACATTGGTGGGATTATTCATATCCTATTGGCAGTTATTAGCCAGATGCCCCATTCTTCTACATTTGAGCATTTCCTTCTTCCCTTTAGATATTTCCCAGGATTCTTCTTCACACAATTTTGACATGTGGGATGCTAGTTTTTCTTTCCATTTTGGGATTTGTCTTTTTATCCTCCCATATTAAATTTTATTTTCTTCTTTTATCCCTAGGCCTACAAGAACACTAAGAGTATATGATCTCCATTTTAACCTTAAGGGCACAACAGAAAATCTTCTCATAGCTATCAAATTCATGAATCACCAACTCTTTTCATATACTTGGCTTTAGTCCTCTAAAAAAGATATCCACCTTGCTTTCCATG
Source organism: Viscum album (assembly GCA_963277665.1). Classification (NCBI taxonomy): domain Eukaryota; kingdom Viridiplantae; phylum Streptophyta; class Magnoliopsida; order Santalales; family Viscaceae; genus Viscum; species Viscum album. Next base: position 616,766,628 of record OY728150.1, on the reverse strand, counting down.
TTCATGAAAAATCCAGAGTCATATCATGCAAGCCTTGTAAATTTTTCTTCATACGCCCCGATAGACTTATCTTCCTTCTTCTTTAGTCCAAGGAACTCTCTTTCCATCTTGAGACAGAGGGTTCGGGGAAAATATTTATTGAAAAATATTTTATTGAAATCTTTCCATTATATGGAATTGATTTTCTCCTTGGATTTCTTGTTCTTGATTAGTTTCTACCATTGATTAGATTCTCCATCAAAACTATAGACCAGCAACACAACTTTCTCTTCTTCTAATCACTAGAGGACAAAGAGTATCTTCTCAATGGAATTAATCCATTTTTATATTAGGAGAGGATTTTAAGATCTACTAAACATGGGATACCTTCGTCACATAAATGATTCAACCACAACTTTCTCTTTCTTAGGAGAAGGAGGGTGTTAAACATGATTCAACTTATTATTTATAACTTGATCCAGTTGAGAAAGTAATGTCATTAAGTTTTGAGAAACTGTTTTAATCATATTTTAAATATCATTAGAGAAATCATCATATTTTATATCATAGTAATTGTTGGAATGAGTTCTTCTATTTTCATCCATTAACTAAGAAAAATAAGGTTCAATTTGAGGGCTTGAATACTTAGCTAATAAGTATATAAAAATAAAATGTTTAGCATATAAGGATAAAACTTTAAATGAAAATTATATCCTAACTTTTGATACCCTAAGTTTCAATCTGGGTTACCCATGGTTATAGAATTATCCCTAGGTTTCTTAAAAAATTGATCTAGTACTAAACTCTAAAAATAACTAGACCTTCCTCTGATACCAACTATAGTGACCCTATACTTTTTCACAAATCATTTCATTATTTTAATCATAATTAACCATTAAATACAAACCAAGGATCATAAATTTTACTATCTTTGGAGGATTGGGTACATAAAACTGAAAACATGAAAACAAAATAAAAACATATTTTATTTAATCTTCATAATGAGATTATAACACCCTTTGAGATATTAAATATTCATAGGATAACCTGGGGAATACATGAATGAAGGGATGATCTGAAAACCCAGTAAGGTAAAAGACATAAGAATAAATCACAGCACATGGGTTAGAAGGCACAACATGATGACATAAAAAGGCATGGAACGTGAATAAAAATATGGAATCATAACATATAGAACAAATGATCATGTAATAATGGAATCATAGTAATGTGGAAGCAATATAAAACATGACATAATCATTATTCAAGGATCATTACATATAAAGGATCATGATTCAAGGCTAACCACTAAGACCGTTGCACATGGAGCACGAGTCAAGGATAACAATCATGACCGTTGCACATGAAGTCTCATGAGACTAAACATTACCTAATGAATTGGAGAAATATATGGGAACACCTATCATAACATGTTCATGAATATGTGTGACACATAAATAATCATACATAATGAATCAAACATAAACATAAGGGTTTCCCATGGAAATAATTGGGTATCATAATCATGTCAAAAGGCATATCAAAACGGAATATCATAATGATGTCCATGAAATAACAAATTTAATTCATAAATGGACATTAATAAGGAAAAATAGGCATATATAATTATAATTTATGTCAAAATTAAGTGAAAACGTGAAAAAATAGTGTTTAAGAAACTTTAGAAATAAAACATTTTAGTGCGGTTTAAGGGAAAATTTTCAAGATTCTTTAAAATGGAAAAGGGCATAATTGTCAGTGTAAAACTAGAAATGAACCAAGATATTTTTTAATGATATAATTATTGAGTTTATAAAAATAATGGTGTATTAAAATAGATTATGGAGTGCACATAAAAATGGGTAATAAATCGAGAAGTTCCCTTTAACCAGGCTTGCTTATTGAGAAGAATTGAGAAATAAAACTTTTTAAAACTTGTATTTACACATCAAATAAATATGTAATGATCTAGATATAAGATTTTGGAACATATAAACATAATTTAGAAGAATTATATAAAAATAAATGATATTTACATTAGGGTAAAGAGAGGGAAAGCATAATCTGAAAGAAAAATGGAGGTTCGAAAAAAATACCTTGCCATATATCTGAAATAGTTCTACACTTGATCTTAATATCCTAGATAATTAGATTAAATCCATTAATTAATTAATTTATAACTTTTTATAAATTTATTTTATTTATTATAATTTTATTAATTTCATTTATGGTTTTTTTTATTGGTTATGTGATTCAATTTCATCATTCGGGAGCATTGGTTTCCTTAATTTTAATGATCGATTTACTTGTATATATGTATGAAAAATCATATAAAATGAGAATGGTTTTCCATAATTGAAGTTATATGTTATTAATGAACATATAAAAGATTAAATTTTTATATAATTCATTTGGTAATTTGGGGTGAGTATAAATCATTATATAACAAGTTAGTGATAATCATTTAGATTACATTGGCGGTTTTTCAATCATCAAAAACTAGTTTTGTTTTATTAATTAATATTATGTATACAAAATGATTACCTAAAATTAAATAGAATTTAATAAATATATTATAATAATTTTTAACCATAAAAATGTTTTTATGAGTAGTCTTGAATGAGGGGATGGAAATTAAAAACTTCATCGTCCTTGAATGCGATAAATTAACACATCAAAGACGATGTTTTCATTTTTAGTACAAAATGAGAGGGGAAGAGAAATTATGATGTATTATTCCATTAACATGATAAAATTAAAGTATATATAAGATAATATAGTTTTAATTCCACTTGGAGAAGGGAAGGTGAGGAGATAATAAGAAAATAAAAGAGGATTTTACCTCTTGAATTTCTTCTCCTTGAGAACCTCCTTAGGGAAAGGGGTTTGGTATTTTGTTGAGACCAAGGGATCTTGGAAATGGGGAAGATACTTGGGAAGTTATTTTGGTAGAATTTGTAAAATATTTAATTCTTTAGAGGTGTGAGGAAAATAGGTGGTGAGGGATGGTATTTATAGTGGAAAAGAGGGATGTTTTCTCATTATTTTATTTATTAGTTTATTATTTTACCTCAAGACTATGAATAGTTTGAAAATTATCACCAAATTTATTAAAATAATTAATGTAACTTTGATATTATATTGATTAAAACATAAATGACTCAAGGAATGGTGTATTTAACTTATAATGTATATATACCGTAAATTACAGTATTTTAATATTCACAAAAAAATCAAGTATTTTAGAAAAATCCCAAAAACATCACCCTAACAATTTTTCAATGTGTAGAATTAAAAAATGAACTCAATTTTGTGAAAATAATTTTATAAATATGAGAAATTAAATTTTTAATTAAAACCACCATTTACATGGAAAATACCAATTTTAAAATTATAACTGATTTTATAACACTTTGAAAAAATAATTAAGGTCTCGTAAAATTATCTCATAATCATAATACAACAAAATATTAATTTATGAATAAATTTTATGAAAATTAATTTTTTTTAAATAATTATATTAATTATAAAATTGAAAATAAAAATTCATGTTTTATAAAAATATCAACACATAATTAATAATTTCTAAAACATTTATTTACTTATACTATGATATAATTATATCATATTACCATTTATAAGATGGATAAATTTAATTTATACTTTCATGGGTGATGTTACTATTCTATTGGTCATTTTACTATTTATAAGGGTCATATTAAAATTCAAAAGGTCAAGTTATTATTCCATTAGTTTAGGTTTATTTATTTTTATAAATACTTATTATTCCCTTCATTCCTCATTTATAAAGTTTTTATTGTGTTATCTAAGGGATTTTATGTGATTTATACCCTCGCATAAACATATAGACATCAAAGTCAGGTCTATGCATAAACATATGGGCATGAAGACCAGGTCCACACATAAATTTATGAACATGAAAAATAGTTCTATGAATAATCTTATTGACATGAGAACCAGGTCCATGCATAATCTTATAGACATGAAAAATAGGTCCATAAAATCATGAACATGAAATCAGGTTCACGCATAACATATTTATCTCATGATTTATCCATATTTTCCCAATTTATTGTAGGGATATATAATTATGGGCCCACCCATTACATGATAATAATCCATTCATATGTGTGTCACAATGTCATAAATCATTCATCTTATATCATAACCCATGGAAAGAAAATGGGTTTCATAAATATTTCATCATCATAATCATAAACCATCTAGATAATGAATAAGGATGGTATCATTGGATCATATTCTCAATATAGAATAAGTAATATCAAAAGATATCATATTAGATGAAAATGACTTTAAATGATCATTTGGAATATTTATTGAGGAAAATACCCTTTTCACTTTGAAATCACTTCTTTAAAATCTAAAAATTTACAAATTATTATAGAAAAAAATTTCTTTGAAAAGAACCTTGTAAGATTTTAAAGAAAGCACCAAATAATTGAGTTTTCATGGAGATAGTAAATTCTATTCATTCTATATATGTTAAAACGAATATTCATTTCACATTTTCAGTAAAAATTAAAAAGTACCTAATTAATAAAATGATTAGAAGATTCCTTTTTAACCATTTTTCAAAAGTAAAATATGAGTGAAAATAAATTTAAACAATCACTGTAGAATAGTAAAAATATTATTGAAAACATTTTTACAAAACATGAACATTGAAGAAAAATGATTTTCCACTGAAGATAGAAATAAAGTTAGATTTCCTTTAAAATATTATTCCAGCCTATTAAGTACTTAAAATGGGAAAATGAAATGAAAACATTTATTCTATATAAATAACCAGGGGATAAGAAAAATTAAGAGATTATTGATAGGTATATCATGAAATTTCTTCATCAGAAACTTAATCATAAACAATCTCAGTAAATAATGAGATTGTAACATAAAATTCTTACCACTTTGGTAACTTTTGAATCGTATGCCCCGTGAAAGAATAACATTAAATGAAACATTAAATATCATTAATATAAATAAATACATGGTATAACATGTCAAATGATAGTATTTATACCTCATAAAATAAGATAGGTTCATAACATAACATATGTCCCAAAGAAAATAGTTTGAGACAATAAACTCATACCTCAAGTCCCTTCTTTCTTCATACAAATTTAAAGCCTATGTATAATAAATATAGATTTATTATATATTTATTCTAGAACCATACTCATATTTATTATACCATTTATGATTTACTTATGTCATGTTATCACCTATTTAATAACAATTTGTTATTAAAAAAATTTGGGTTATAACTGCTTCGTTTTTCATGCATGTTTCGGTTTGACAGTCCTGGTCCTTATACTTTGATCATAGTTACATAATCTACAAAATTTTAATAATTATATAAATATAATATATATTCATTATATATATATATATTCATGCATAAAAGGTAGAGAAATAAAAATTAATTACACTGTTCATGGAGATGGTATGCGATACGTACGCATGAACATTGCTTCCATTTTTTGACGGATGGAATGAAAGAAAGGTAAATAACAATTTACACATTAATAATAATTATTATATCATATATATTAATTCAATTTATCCTTATTACCATCCATGTAAATCAGAAATTAAAAACAAAACACATCGCTTCATGGAGGTGGTAGTCCACAAGTACGCACGAGCGACGTTATCATTTTCCAACAGATTGAAATGTAAGAAGGTAAATATGATATTATAATTAAAAAATAATAATTATATCATAAATATCATATATAAACATCAAAACCATAATAATACTATCCATGAAAGATGGTAATGGAAATGAATTGCATCGCTACGTGGAGACGGTAAGTTGTACATACGCATGAGCGATACTTTCACTTCTCATTTGATAGAAAAGAGGGTGAATAAATGTGGTTTCATAATCATGATAATATTTTAGTATATTTAGGATAATATAGTTATTATTTTATTAATAATATCATATATTTAGAGGAATTGGAAGAATAAACAAATTGAAATATGTTATATAAGATGATTATCTCTCCTTCAGTAGGCCTCCTTTATATCCCTTCTTAAGGACCCTTGGAATGGTATTTTAATAATACTAGAACCTCTAAATTCTATATATTGAAATTTAGGATATAATTTGATAGGGTTTGGTAGATCTATAAGGCTCGATATTGTGTTTTACCCCTTATTTTTTGTTTAACCCCTTAATTAACCAATTTTAACCTTAAATATAGTAATGACTTTTTCACTCTTAAAGGGTCAAGAATGTTATCATAAAAAGCAAAGTGACCCATAAATGGATAATGGTTGATGTGTTAAATAGTATTCCATTCAATTTTCTGAAGATAATATTTTCATGAATTTTAAATCATTTAATAAAATATTTTTTATTATAAAATATCATTAATGTCATTTTTGACATTATTCATTTAATTTGACATTAAAGGCACCAAGACAAAGATATAATTATAATATAATCCTTTCACACATCCCTACTATGGAATATTTTTCCAAAAATTTATGGAACATAATAATTCATCCAAATTGTATTACTTTTCATATTTTTAAAATCATTTATTTTATTTTTCTGTTAATTGAATAAATATTGTATCGACATTGTGTATGCATTTAGGGTAATTAATCAATCAATAAAAATTAATAAAATTAATATGATAAATATATATAATTTATATTTAAAATAAAAATTTATAACCAAATATAATATCTTTTTCCCATATGATAAAATATTACAGATATTAAAGTCAAGAGAGTGACATTTTGTATTTATTCTTTTCTTAACTTAATATAAAGGTCATAATCAAAGAAATATGGCACCAAGTGGCCATATATTTGAGACTTGGATAGAAATGGTCAAATATCACACATACAGTAGTATAAATTCAAGTTTTTGGATGAATTTTAAGCCTTATCATATTATTTTTAACCCTAATTAACCCATTTTACCATTCTAATAGAACAAAAATTTACCATGATTACTATTCATGTTGACAAAAAATAAAAGGGTTTTGTTTACCAAATTTGGACCTATTAATTCCAAATATGGAATAATTTTTTCAGGTTTCAATTTCAATAAGTTGAAAAAATTAATTTAAGATAAAAACACAGAATGCAACAGAAAACAGTTTTTCAAAAAAATGTCTTTTTTAAGTATAAAAATATTTTTAAGGTCAAATTCAACAATAAAATTTATTGAAATGAACTTAATTAAATTATTCATAATATAAGATAACTAATTTTATTTTAAAACCATTTTAAAACAAAATGTAACTTTATAAATGATTGGAATAAAAATATAGTTTTCAATAAAAATCAGTATTTCTTTAATATTCATTGAAAATTCAATCTTTTCAGAAAATTATTAAAAATTAACTATAAGATAATTTTTACATGTTGATTTAAAAAATGAATTTAATTTTATAAAATACATTTTATAAAAGTGTAAAAAATTAAACATAATATTTTCTCACAAAAAAAAGCAATAAAAATCATGTTTGAAGGAAATGTATTTTTGAAGCATAATATGTATTTAATAAAATAATGAATGCTTATTTAATAAGTTTTAATCAAAAAAAATTATTGAGTAAGACCTTTATATATATATATATATCATAATTTGGTTATTCATTTTCATAACCTCTAATTCAGCGGCTAGGTTATAACAGTCATATAAAAATATTTTGTGGTTCGTTTAAGCTCAGTGTTGCATGTCATATATGTTATCTAACTTAATGTTATTCTTTTCAAATCTTGGGTGTTACAATCTTATAAATATCTAGGGTCTATAGAAAAAGATTCTTATACTTGTGTCATTATTAATTGATCACCACAAGAATCGCTTCAAGGAAAAAAGATTTCTTTTTATTCTCTCTAGAATTGATAGGGTGGAGGAGGAGAATCACTCTTAATTCTTGAGAGCATTCTAGATGAAGATATCTATAGGTCTTGAGAGGATTCTCTTGAGAATTTATTATGCACAATATTGAAATTGTTCCAAGAAATGATATAACTAGGTATTTATAAATCCAGGTTATGGTTTTTAATTTCACATAAGACCTTGACTAATATCCTAATCCATAGCGAACCTCATGTCTAAATACTAATAATATATTATTATTATTTATTTAACATGTGCTAAACTCATGGATAAAATAAATATAATAAAATGATATTTAATAAATCATTCCTAGTCTAACTCCTAATTTGGTCTGTCCAACTGCCTATGTATTTATCGAACATTGAATAATGAATATTTAAATAAATAAATATCATTTGATTATTCATTGATAAATAAATATATATTATATTTACTGAAATAGAAAACAAAAATTTATTAAATATTTGACTCGCATATATTATATAAAATAACTATTGACTGAATATTTATGATTAACCAAATCCGAATAAATATTATTCCTCAAACTGGAGAATAATATTATATTCTAATATTTAATTCATATAGAATTTAACTCAGAATCTGGAGACACTTAATATGTGACCCTCTAGGCCCATTTCTCAGTTTTATTTGGTCGGACCATCTAAATTCCATGGTTAGCATATAAAAACACGCCAAGGCACCCAAAGATAAAGGTGTTATTCCTATAATGACAAATAACCTCCTTGGAATTCTCAATATTTAATCTAATCCATTTTTATTGATATCTTCTTCTAGAAAGTTACATCAAATGTGTCATCAATATATATGCTTGAATCTCTTTCTTTGTCTTTTCGGAAATTAACTTACCAAAAAAACTGTCATGGTCATGAATTTAGTTAGGTTATTTATTTCGCATAAAAGGGTTTAAAATATTTACTTATGTTAAAGAATAGAAGATACAAATAATTCCTCAACTTATTCATTAATATCACATCACTCGTGACACACCCAATATATCTTAACTCACCATGAGCATATGTCGTCATGGTTTTTATCAATACATCAAAGTGAACGACTCATGATATATATTAATAATGGTCTTAAATTCTAAATATCATTACACTTTCCCATAAATAGAATCATATAATGACACATAAAACAAGTAGATTTTCTACTGGTGATTTTTTTCTCATAATCTCCTCCCTTGGAGATTATTAAGGGAGAACTTCAAGAGATGGGGTCTCAATGTCTTATGATCCTTCTACCCCTGATAGCCTATGTCATTTTTGTCACATCAAATGATATCAACTGACCATAGAACATATATTTAAGAATAATATTATATAACTTTGAGGTTATCATCATAATGGGTAATTTCTATGACATTTTAGTGTGGAAAGTACCCTTAGGACATTATCACATACATTATCATGCAGAATAATAGTCAAGATGTAATAAAAACTTTATTAATATTAAAAAAAATAACATGAAGTTAACCATAAAGTACAAAAGAAGTTGGTACTAGGGAACCAACTCAAAAAAGGAATGTCGCATATTTCCACAATAATATCACCTAATATGTGGTGTACAATTGTGTGTATTTACCCCAAAACAGGTTGTATTTTGGGTTATTGAGTGTTCTAATTTTGATTCACACCCAAATCAACCTTCAACTTTGGAGTTGGATACTGTTCCTTAGCATGAACCAATATTGTCTTTTGTTTATGATCAAGCTTCATATTAGCTTTGTCATTATGATGTGTCTTTTGCTTTTGTAGACAATCCTTTGACTATTTTTTGGACCACCATGATTCCCCTTCAACTTTTCTATAGACTATTCAATTTTATTTTCCGATCCCATATTGAGAGTCAATAATTTCTCCCGATCTTCTATTTCTCACTGCAGATCGAAAACTTCTCCCTCGGGATATTCAATATGTTTGACTTGATCTTTCACCATATTAGTCAAATCATCGATGATATGGGTTTACTCTTTGATCTTGATCTGGTACTCAATAACCTTTTCGAGATTTTTGGCTTTTCATATTTGAGCTTTTTAAATTCCACCCTTAACTCAAACTTCTCTTCTTCGTGTTGCTACATGTAGAGTTTGGTGTCGCAAACCATTCCATTAATTTTCTTTATTTTAGTTCTCCAAACATATATATCCTAAAGTTAAACCTCTAACTCTACTTGGATATCAACTCTCCCTTTTACATATTCCTCATAATCATTATTTTCTTCCCTATTTTGTGACTTGTTTACAACAGCCACAAGAACATATTCTTTGAGCTCATTGAAATCCTTAATTTCCTCATCCACTGTCTGTTCTAATCTATCATCCTCTAGTGAAAGTAGGTTCTTCTTGAACTTGTGCTTATTTTTCCTCCTACCCTTCACATTATTTAAATATTTATTTTTGAGAACTTCAACATCCTCATTATTATCTTAAAACTTCTTGGTACACTTTGTTGTAACGTTCTCAACCTTTTTACATCGAAAGCATGCGAGTGGAAGTTTTCCTTTCAACTTTCCTTTCACCTTTTAAGATTTTAGGAAAGTAATGGCATGAATTCATCAACCTCTTTGAAACACCCTAATATTTTATGATATATTTCTCTTCAAGTAAAATTTCTTCGATATCTTGTAATACATGAAACTCCGAGTCAAAATGAATTGTAATATAGTATACTATTATAACTAAACTGTTAAATAGAAAGATATGAATAGGACTAACTAAATTATAAAAAATATATGGTTTTCACTTATATAAAATTAATTAATTTGTTATCAATTGATTATAAATGAAATAAAAATCATTTGAAAGTAAAAGAGATATTTTTTTTGAAATATTATTTTTATGCATGCAATATATTTTTATCTTAAAAAATTAAATTAATCACTATTGGTGAATGGTTTTAATAAAATTTATATAATATATTTTCAATAAAAAATTTAACATTTATCTAATTTTTTTCTAGGCATGAGATAAGAATATATATCCAGTTTTATGAATAAAAATGTATTTTTCTAATAAAAGGTTTTTGTTGCATTTTGCACACTAAATTTAAAATGAATTTATACCAGTTATAAAAATTGAATTTTTAAAAATAGATTTTATATTTAGAATTATGAGGTCTAAATTTGGTAAATATTTCTCTTTTATTTTTAGGCATTATTAATAGTAATCGTAATAAAATTTATCACCTTAGTAAATGGTAAATCGGGTTAACCTAAGTTGAAACTAAGTGTTAAGGTCACCATTTTTCATATTAATTATTATTAGATAAATTTAATTCATACAATATCAACTTTGGCTCTAAATTTTATTTTTTAAGGGATACTTTTCAACTAAAATGACCTATATAATATTTAAAATAAAGAAAAATAAAAAATATCATTCTCATACTTTTAAAAATCTCTTATGTGTTCACATAGGGAAAAAGTAAGTTTTGAATGAATATTAATGGTTATTTTGAGTATAATGAAATTATTTTCATGATGGTAATTTATTTCTAATTTTTATTAATTATATAATTACCTTAAATGTTTACGCAACACTGATGCATATTTCTTTAATTAGTAGAAAAATAAAATAAATGATTTTAAAAATATTAAATGTAATATAATTTGAGTTAATTATAGTGTTACTTGAATTTTATAGATGAATATAACATATTAGTGATGAGTTAAAGGATTATATTCAAATTTCATCTTTTTTCTTGATGTCTTTAAAGTCAAATTAAATGAATAGTATTGAAAATGACATTAATGAAATTTTTATGAAAATAATATATTATTAAATTATTTAAAAATCATAAAAAACTTGATATAGGAAAATGGGTAATATATTTTCTAAATTATCATAGCTTATCCATTTATGAACCATTTTTTAACTTATATGTAAATTTATAACCCTTTAAGAGTGAAAAATACATTACCATGGTTAAGGTTAAAATAGGTTAACTAAGAGGTTAAACTAAAAGATAAGGTTTAAAACACCACTTAAATCTGTAAAAGTTTTATTGGTTTATGGGATTTCAAACATATATTGAATTATCTTCGAATATCTTGCCATTTGGAATCATTTTTCTTGATAATCACTTTATTATATTTTAATCTTTTAAGTAAATCCAAGAGCACCCATCCCAATACTTATAAAAGAGAACATTTCTCTTTTATTCCTCGCAACTTTTGAGACTTATAGATTATCCAAGACCTACCATATTACCTTCCTAGATTCCTTAACCACGTCTTAGATCATATGGTATTTCCAAAAGACTATCCCTTCAAGTATTAAGGTGTAATCCAAAAGAAAGTTCTCGATGAAGAGGTATAACTCTTAATTGATCATTTTCAATATTATTTATTCTTTAAACTCTTCTAAATCCATGGTATAAATTATAAAATAATGAATTTAGTGTATTAAATTTACTTAATTTTTATTATGACATATAAAAACCATTATTCACCCACTTTCCATCCTATGAAAAGTGAAAACATTGCTCGTGCGTATGTACGACATACTGTCTCCAAGTAGTAGTGTAATTTATTTTTCATCACCACTATACTTGGATGTTTATAATTATAAATTTAATAATAAAATTTCATTTACGATATTATTATGATTTTCGAAAGTTGAATTATTATTTACATTTCTTTCATTCCATCCATCAAAAAATGGAAATAGTGTTCATATGTACGTACGGTCTACCGTCTTCATGAACGATGTAATTCATTTTTTTATATATACCTTTTATGGATGAATATAAATATAAATATATATATATAATATATATGATATTTATATCAAGATTAATATTCTGTATATGATGGAACCATGATCAAATTATAAATTTGAAGACTAACAAACCTAAACATGCATGAAAAATGAAGCAGTTATCACCCAAAATAATGTTTTTATTATTAATAAATGGATGATAAGATGTAATAAGAAAATAATATATGATATGATATAAATGATTTTGGTTCTGGAATACATGTATAATAAATTTATATTTATAATATATAAGTTTCTAACTTGTATAAATAAAGACAAGACTTGAGGTAAAGGTTTATCATCTCAAATTATCTTCTTTGGGACATGTTATGTCATGCACCTATCTCCTTTTATGAGGTGTATATACAGCCCCTTTTACATGTTATATCATTAATCTCCTTATATTTATGATATTTAATGTTTAATTTAAATTTATTCTTGTATGGGTCTTATGATTCAAAAGTTACCAAATATGTAAGGGCTTTATGTTACAATCTCATTATTTATTAAAATTATTTAAGATTAAGTTTTTTTGATGAAATATTATGGTCTAACTCTCAAGAAACTCATATATTTTCATCTTCTCTAGTTTTTTATGAAAATTACTTGTTTTCCTTTCATTTTCCTCTCTTTATTAACTCAAAATACCAAAACAATATTTTTAAGGAAAACTAACTTTATTTCTCTCTTCAGTCAAAAATTCTTTCTCATCCATGTCCATGTTTTCTAAAAAAGTTTTCAAGAATATTTTTACTATTCTCCAATGATTGTTTAAATTCATTTTTACCCATGTTATACTTTAAAAAAATGGTTTAATAGGAACATTATTTTCATTTTTTGAACAATGTACTTTTTATTTTTTACTGAAAATATGAAAGGAATGTTTGTTTTAATATATATAGCATGAATGGAATTTATCACCATCATGACCACTAAATACTTTGAATTTTACATTACAAGTTTCCAAGGTTATTTTAAAATAAAATATTTTCTTTAATATTTGAAAAAAAATTAGATTTAAAATAAGTGATGTCAAAGTGAAAATGGTATTTTCCTCAAGAAATTTTCCATGTGATCTTATAAAATAATTTTCTAACTAAGATGACATCATTTAATGTTTCTTAACCTTTACTTGGGATAAGATCCAATAATTTCATCCTTATTATTTCTCTGGATAGTTCATTATTATGATGATAAGATATTTATGAAACTCATTTCTTTACCATGGGATATGCTATGATGAATTAATGAAATGATTATAAAACTCGTTCCTTTACCATGGGATATACTATGATGAATTAATAAAATGATATAAAACTAGTTTCTTTTCCATAGGTTATGCCATGATGAAATTATTATGATACTCGTTTCTTTTTCATAGGTTATGTCATGATGAAATGTTTGTGAAATTCATTTATTTTTAATTATTTGAGATATGATGTATGTTTTATGATCTTATAGCACACATCTTTATGATTTTCATTATGTGATGAGTGGACTTGGAATTATATAAACCTCGAATAATTTAGGTAAAAATGGATATCTTATGTGATAAATAGGATTGGAATGGAGAGTGAACTCAGTCCAATAAGGGACTTTATCTACTATGATAATCTTGTGAGTGAAATGTAACTAATCCGATGGAATGGGGAGTAAACCCAATATACTATGATAGTCTTATAAGTGAGCCTTAACTAATAAGGAAATGATTTTCTATGATTATGTGTATGATGAAATATATGTCTTATGTTAATGTTATTCTCTTATGGATTATATTCTTTGATTCATTTATGATTCATGTCTTATAAACTGTCAAGATTTATGTCATGACTCAAGATTATGATCTATGATATGCAGGGTATGGTTTTCAAATGTTAAGTTCATGTTATCATACCCTTATACTCATATTATGCTTATGTGATTATTAATATCTCCCTTGTTTTATCTTATTAATCATCTGATCTCACCCTTTCTTATATTTCCCTTCCCAAGGATATTAAGGATCTGTTTAAGTATGATTTGTATAAGAAGGGTGAAATTTTGAAGAATTATGTGGGAGATGATGTAGATCTTAAATGAACAAGTTTTTGATGAATCTAAGTTTCCAAAGGCACTAGACCTATATGATTCTGGCATGGATCATTATGATATGTAATGAATATTCATCTAATAAAATATAATATCTAAGTATTAAAATTAAGGGTCATTATAATATTCATATTCATTCTCCATGGTAAGTTTCCTAATTGCCTTGAATTTTACTTCCTTAGATTTTCCTTTTTCAACTATCTCATTTTCACCATTCTTTATCTCATATGCAACAAGAGTACTATAGAGACTATCCAATTTCAGTTTCCTTGGATCATTGTCCTCAAGCACAAATACTTTTGGATTAATCCAAGATGTGCTTTATGATCTTTACATCATTGAGTATTTCTCCAAATCCATTCATATCCTCTACAATCACATTTACTCAATCAAAGAATACATAAACAAATTCATTCAGGTTCATCCTCAAGTCCTCATACATGTTCTATGAAACTTGTAATTTATATTTCCATGCCTTTAATCAATTTCATATATATTAAGAATCTTATCCCATGAGGCATGTGAGGATTTACATGATATCACTTTTGTGTAGATTTTGTTAGTCAAATATCCCCTAAGGCATTGATTCCCTTAGCATCGGTATCCAAATCTTAATGATCTCTTTATGATAGGGATTCATTATCCATACTAGCTAATATCACATGAATAAATTTTTTTAAACATACATGTTTAAATATTGAAAGTATTAATACATATGATTCTTCTATGGTTGAAAATTATTTCCATAAAAGATTAGAATCCCTTTGTGATTTACTACTGTCTTGACTTATACTTAGAAAATAATTCCACTAACTTGGAATTTTAACTCTGATACATTTTGTTAGCCCCAACAAGGTAAATATCCTAAGAAAAGGGGTGAATTAGGTTATGTCAATTTCTTTAAGTGACTCTTGTTGATGATCTTGTTCCACTGTTAGTCAGAATATCTCTCTCTCATAATAGTTATGAAATGGTAGAGAAAATAAAGAGGGAAACAAAAAATTTTACTTGATTCACCACACTGGCTTAATCCAAGGATTATAAAATAGTAATGTGTTGATGTACAAGAATCGCTAAGATAACTACTTGTTTACAATGTTTGAAGTAGACTCGTTTTCTCCCCTGATTTATAATTGATTATAACTAATAACTCACTGCTCTCTCTACTTAAGTGAATGCAATACTAATCCAAAAGAATATTCATATGATTTTAATCAACTCTGAAATAGTTCACACTGACATTGGTGTGACAAGGAGCTCATTTTTTCTTCAATGAGATGAACTCCCCTTCCCTGCATAAGTTTTTCTCTTTGAAGATCCACCTCCATATAAAATCTTCTTTTCATAAGATTGTGTGATGCCCCACTGAGTCGGACAACTTTAAAATACCCTACTGATGAATCGTATGACCTCAATCATGCCTCCCCGTATGCCATAGTATGACAACTAGTAGTGAGGGTATAAGGTGTTATGGTAGGGAGACTATACTTTCATATCAGAGTAATTAGGTAGAAAAAAATAACTTCCATCATGAATAATGAGAGTATGCAGAAGTAATAAATGAGAATCATGTTATAACAGAATGAAATGTAGCACACAAACATGAAATCATACAAGCATACATCAATTTATCACCCAATGGGTTGATGATAAATATAAATGGATAAAAAAAAGAGAATAAAATGCAGAAGAGACTCTACTACCAACCCTTAGCCTCACCTCATCCCAATATCCAGACTCTGTCTGAGCTATCTCACTCAATCAAGCAACATTGGGATTCTTCTCTACCAGAACCTAAGAATAATGAAGTATCCTTAGGTACCCAATCATCATGGTCTCCTGAATAGGGTGTGAGTAAAACTCAGTAAGTCACCACCAACGATGTAACTAGCATAACAATTATGATAGTGTATTCGCATATGATATACTCAAAAAAATAAGAGGTGCCAAGGCATAATAAGATAAACACTATCGATCCCCAAGTTCTAAAGTCTCATATGGGATTGACTATACCTTCTTTGAAAAATTTTGGATGTCTCTAAACCATCATCTAAAACTTAGGGGTGTACACACATTGGTCTAGGAAACAAGTAATCAGTCATCCAAAACTCAGGGGAAGACTCTTCCTATTGGTAAATAAGTAAACTCATCTAGAAATTCAGAATCATGCCCACACCCTACTAAGAAGTAAATCATCTAGAGAATTAGGGGTGTGACCACACCCTATCAGAAAAAAAATACCATCATCTAGAACTCAGGGGGGCATAACTATATCCTATCAGGAATTAGGTTATCTAAAACTCAAGGGCATGCCTCTACCCTGTTGAGAAAAATGTAACATCATCTATGATTTAGGTGTGCTATGAACCCTTCCAATAAACAAGTAACCTAATCTAGAACACATGGGTGTGCCCTTATCTTTCCAGTAAAATAGGTCATCTGAAACTCAGGGGAAAAATCTCCCTATCAGGAAGCATATCATCAATAACTCGAGGTGTTTCTACCCTTCATAGAGACCATATTTCATCTGGAAAATCAAGTGAAAACTAAATCCTTCCATGGAACAAATGTCATTATCTAGAACTTAGGGGTGATCTTTCACCCTATCAGGAATCATACACATATCATCTGGTAACTCATGGTAAGACTTCACTCTATCGAGAAACTCATATAGTTCATATGCTGGGGTAATTCTCTCTCCCTAGGACCACCACAAATCGTACGCACATCAGGCATCATAGCATGTCCATAAGCTCACTAGTGTGTCATGATGAACCCATATAAATCCTCTTTTAACCCGTATGGGAATCTACTAAGATCATCCAGACCTATCTCGGCCTCTATGGACAAATCCAGGCCCACACCATTGACATTTAGGATCTAAAGGTGACACCCAAGGTCAAAAACGCTTATTCTCCTACACTACCCCTCTTGAGGGTTGATGTAATACTTGGGCACCCATTGAGGTCCTCTAGGTCATTCCATACTCTGAACACCCAACCTGGGTTCCTTGAACTCACTCTCATCCCTCAACCCAAACTCATCACTCGGAGGAAAAAATGTCCCTTAATACTATCATAAACACATCAAGTCCTAATCATCCTCATAGAAAAATCTATAATTGTGTCACACTAAAGAGATGACATAAAGCTCATCCCACTTCCTAAGTCACCCTAGGTATATCTCTCATGACCAACCTTCCCATATATCTACCTTAGGTATACCCACCTGGGTACTCACATACTCACAGGGGAGGATCACTCACCCCATGCTTCACTTGACAAGCTCAAAGGTTTTAAGTCATCTCAGAGTTCTATACATCTTGTCCCTAGGCTGACTACCTCAATTATCACTCTCCCTCACATAGAGAGGACTAAGGTCACCTAACACAAGGTTCATTGAGTTTCAAATTCATCTCACTGGTACCTCATTAATTTCCATGGGTTTCATCACACACATTCATAATGAAGGCATCATCCATCGATGGTTGAGGAATTAAGACAATGTATAAGGGTCCACAGTGGCCCCTAACACTTTAATGAGACTATGAGAATTAAATGAAGCAATTTTATTTTAATAAAACAATTTATTAAATAAAAAAAATTCAATTACCCACTATGATGAGACCGTATATTATATCCCACATATCAAAATAATATAAACTATAGGGCATGTTTAGGGACTACCTACCTCATACAGAGTTATCATCCTTTAAAGCACCTCATCCATTGTCGAACAACCACATCCAATATTTTCATTATCTCCCGTGAACCTATCTTAATCCATAATGTTAAACTAATTAATAAAAACAAATTTATAACTAATATACCACTTTAATTAATCTTCAAAAATTATAATTAATTTTACAGTTTAATTCAAATAGAAAAAATGTTAAAAAACACATTGGGAACCATCCGCAGCTCAAATATTTAAGAAAATGGAGGGGAGTGCACCACCTCAACATCCATTCATACCTTTAAAACATAAAATCCCTACTTTATCATTTTAATAAATCCATCATTTTTACCCAAAATTATAAAACCCTAAACAATATCATGGAACCAACATACCTCTTAAAATCTGCACAAAACTTGGGGTGATCATCCTCTTGGGGTCTCCTTTAGCTAAGCTGAAAAAATCCCATTGATATTGAGATGATTCTACCATGCTCTGGTGGAATCATTGTTCAATCCCTAGTTCAGGTTGCACTAATTAGTAGTAATAAAGAGGGGAACAAAAATAAAGAGTCAAGTTGGATGTTTAGATTTACCTCAAGCTATTATTTGGAATAAAAAGAACTCGAATTAGTATACTAACGATGAAGATATCCCACTTGGAAGAAGAGGAGATAGAGAACCCTCTTTTACTTGTTGAGTTCCCCAGATACAGGTCATGTAAATACCCCACTTTCTCTTCAATAGGTATTTCCTTTTTATTCTTTTATTAATATTTTGAAAACGTCTAAAAACATTGTTCACTCACACCCATATAAGGGTACATGTAGGGGTTCACCCATGTAAGGTTATAGGTAAGGGTTATATGTATAGGCCACCCACATACGGGTGACCATGTAAGGATCAAACCACATATAGGTGACCCATGTAAGGGTCACCCATGTAGGGGTCTTCTGAAACCCCTTCTTCAGTGTTGGACTTTTCCAAATTTTTGAAAAGTACCAACCCTGTAAGGGTCACCCCATTTAAGGGCGGCTCATGTAAGGGTCACCCCACATGAAGGTTTCCCTTTAAATAAGACCATCCCCCCATTTCTACTTAAAATACCAATCTTGGGCACGTAATTCATCGCCCAAGCCTCAAACAACATCCAAAAACATCACCTTGATACATTCCAACTCTCATAATTCTGATCTAAATCCCAATTCTCAAAATGACCCCTCCTCTAAATCAAAAAATTCAAACTCATCCTAAATTTTCACAGCCTAAAAAAACGTGAATCTTTATAGATTGACAGCATCATTCCTTTATGGTAGACTCATTTATAGTATGCAGTCTTGTGTAATTTCATCACTGACTACCCTCTGCGTGATTTCTTCGTAAACACCTACTAATTGTGTCAATTCTTTGAGAACTACTTATTTCTACATAATTTCTTCATGAACTCCTGTTTTTCATGAAATTTATTCATATAATCCCTTATCTCACAAACGAATCAATTTATTTACTCTAATATGTTATTTAATGTCTTATTCTTTTCTAATGACATGCTTATAAAAAAAGGTTCCCTGAAAACATGTTTTACAAAAGATTATATTTTATCCCTTCACGTAAACTCACATCACTTGAGAATACCACTTTCCTTTCATGAATCGCATAAGATTAGTCTTTCATGAATAGTGAAAATCAACACCTCTCTTTCATAAATGACTTCCTATGTGATCCATGTAATGTTCATCCTTCATGAAAAAACTATTCCTTCAAAAGGTCTATTCCTTAGTGAAATAACTTCTTTCATGAACATTTTTCTGTTGATAAATATTTTCCTTTGCAAGATTTATTTCATTGCTCAGAAACTTCATCGGTAGCTCGCATATATTCTTCCTTCTTTGCACAGATAAAATCCATTACACCAACCATTTCCTTTTCAAACAAACCATTCCTTCATGAACTATTCCTTCACAAAATAATGATTTATTTACAAAATTTTTTCTCATACGTGAAATTTATTCTTTTGATAATTTTTCATGAACCTTCTCTCTAAAATTTTACAATAATCACAAAGCACCACCAAACACTTCAATAAATCATGCATCAAGATTCTCATTTTTTGGAATATTATTAACATTACTTATCAACAAAAAAATCCTAAAATACAAAAAACACACTAATTTATTTTTACTAAAAAATAAAATGACTGTCATTATATACTTTCATAAATGGTCAAAAATCATTAATATTATTGTTTAGATAGTTGTATCTAGGTATACTTTTTCTATTGATTTACATGTAGTAAGATAGTATCGATCTAGACGTACCTTGTAGATCAAAAAATTGTTAATGATGATGATAGATCAATTGGTATTTTTTTAGAAAAATGAATATGAGAGAGAGAAACATGATAAGAGATTTTGAAAAAAAGGATAAGAGAGTTTGAAAAAGGTGAGTGGTGTGAGATTCTTTGAAAAAAATAGAGATTCTTTTTTGAATTTCATGTATAAATATTTTGAAAATGTTGCACTAGAGTTATGACAGATATGAGGAAGGGTGAAAAATATGTAGTCACCAAGAGAGAATGAAGAAGGGGTTGTCGCCATTGCAGTTTTCCAAGTGTCGATGATGGTGAATGAAGAGATGATAAAGATGAATGAAGCATAAGAGATTAAATTTCAACAGTGGGGAATGAAATTGTGTGAAAAGAGATGATGATTGTGTCATGTATCAAAAATGTTACAATTGTAGAGATTAGGCGGTGTGTTATGGTTCGACAGTATAATAAAATGGTGTCTATGGGTATGTGAAAATGATTTTGGGTGAGAAAAAATCATTTGAGTGTTGAGAGAAAAATCTTTCAAGTGTGTTGTAAAATTCCTTCCCGTGATGTGTAAAATTCCTTTGGATGATATGAAAAATTCATTTGGGTGAATTTTTTGTATTTAACGACTGCTTCTAGTATGATGTTAGGATCCTCCCCAACATTGGTATTAAAGGAGGTTCACGGTTCTAACCTGAGAAAAATGATATGTAGTGATAGAGTCACATTGAGGAGATTGTCATATATTTTCAAAGATAAAATCTATAATGGTTGAAATTAATCATGTCAATGTTGACATGGATGATCAGATATGGATGGAGATCTAACTAAGGTGAAGTTGATGTGATGGATTTGATCATAGAAGAGTATATTATGGTGGAGCTAATAAACATAATGACGATTGATGGATATTAAAATTTTAAATTAAGGAGTAAATCATTATATATTTTTAAAAAATTAATATGAGAGACAAAGTGATAAGAGAGTTCGAAAAGTTCGAGTGAGATTCTTTGATAAAAATAGATTTTTTTAATTCCATGTAAAAATATTAAAAAGGATGCATCGTAGTGATGCCAAAGACGAGGAGGGCTGACAAAGATGTAGTCACCAAGAGAGAGAAAGTAATGGGGTGTACCCTTTGTGGTTAAGTGATGGTAATGGAGAACTAAGAGACAATGAAGACAAATGAAACTGCGGTGATGACAACATCGACGATGGCATGTCAACAAAGGAAGATGAAAGTGTGTGTGCAGAGATTATGATTGTTCCATGTAACTAAATTCTTCCTA
Organism: Viscum album; assembly: GCA_963277665.1. Classification (NCBI taxonomy): domain Eukaryota; kingdom Viridiplantae; phylum Streptophyta; class Magnoliopsida; order Santalales; family Viscaceae; genus Viscum; species Viscum album. Next base: position 616,744,595 of record OY728150.1, on the reverse strand, counting down.
GTTACAAAGATCAAGTGGTGTGCTTTAGTTCCCAAGATCAGTGGCACAAAAAAGGGTATGTTCATGGGTGTGTGAAAAATGCCTTCGGGTGAGAGAAATTCCTCTGAGAGTTGAGAAAATAATCCTTTATGTGTGTTGTAAAATTCCTTTGAGTGATGTGTAAAAATATATTGGGTGAATTTTCTGTGTTTTGTGACTACTTTTGTTGTGACATAGGGCTCTGCCCCGAAAAGTGTTGGGGTGAAAGTGGATTGGTCTTAGGATAAAAACTCAGTTGTGGCACAATATTGTGAGAATCATCAATGAAAATGAAAGTGCAAAAGTAAATAGGAGGAAGTAAATTAAAATGCAGATTTTAACATGAAAAAACTCTACAATACAAAGGATTAAAAAACCATGGGGAAACTCCTAATAATTCCACTATAATCAGAGTCTAAAAAATTCAAGTAAAACTCAAAACTTTAATTAAAAATACAGTGTATAAAATCTCTATCAAAATTCACACCCTGATACATGCCTCTATCACCTCTATAATAATCATATCATGATAAGACATCACCCTTCAGAGGTCAAAACTGAACATGTGGCGTCATTGCAGCACCTCATTTCACTACCCAATTTTTCATTGGTCACTGCTACCCACACCCAAAAAACTATCTCCCATGTATCTGCTTTCGGCCATGCCTAATTTTCTCTCCATGTGTAGTTCCCCTACTTCTCCCTTTTTATAAGTGAAGGAAACTATTAAATTTATGTGTGCAGCATCCTTTCAAATGTTCAAAATAATATATAATGATAATATCTCAAAAAAAAATATATATTCAAAATAGAGATATGAAGAAAATATCTATCAGCTTTAAAAAAACACATGATGCTAGAAGGTTTAAAAAAACAAACCCCTCAAAAATATCATCCGAGTACACACTATACCTATTAATCTCTCCCATCATCCTGATAAATAAGGTGATGAATTCCAAAAAATTCAGTTGAAAAAAAAACCGATTGGTATCACACCAAATGTCATCCTCTATAGAAAATATGATGGCACCCTTTTGCAGCTCTAAAAGAAACCTGACAGCTCCCCCTGCAAATGAAATCTCAACACCCAAGTCTTCAGAATATCAGTATCTGCACTATCGATACCAGAATCAACAATATCAATATCCCCCAAAACTGTGATAACCGCATAATCTGAATCACCTGTAGGAATTAAATTCTCCTTCTGATCAACATCCTCTAAGTAGTTTGAAACTCTTAACACATCAACTCGGTCTTTGATTTTAATTCTTTCTTCACTAGTGACTCTATGAAGAAAAAGGGTGTAAGACCTAAAATTACTGACATGACCTAATTTGGCTTCCAACCTTTCTTCATCTTAGTTGATGGTCCTCAACTCATGTGTGATAATCATTTGTGCCACAAATATGATGAATTCCTCTTTGTAACTTTATTCATCACTTCATTGTCCTTACATCGATCCTATAAAGTGTGTGAACCATTCATCCTCATGAATATACCATCAATCCTCGAGATAATTCTCATCTTCCATTTCTAAATGAACTCTTGAACCCATCATTATCAAGAGTACAATCAGTTAACAAAATATGTAATAAACCTAAAACATGCCACACATCCTTCAATGTCAGATTAAAACCTACATTCATAGTTATACAAATATCACCAACACCAATGACATCAACAAAATCTTAATTGTACGTATTCAATACACCAAATTATCCTTCTTTGTATAAAGAAAATAATTCCTTTTTGGTGTAATATGGTATGATGCTTCCAAATCAACCACTTATTCAGTGTGTAGATCTAACCTACGATAATCAACACCAATAAAAATTAAATCACCCTCACCCTGTATAAGATTTACATTGGTATCCTTGGAATCGGTGTCGTGCACCTTCTTTTCCACTTTAATAATTTTCAAAGCCTGGCATTTTCTTTGAACATGACCCAACTTGTCATAAAAAAGAACTTGACATTTCTTCTTGTCTTCGACCAACCTCTCTAATTACCATATCCATCTGTCACAACCAGAACACCACTATTACTTGAATAATCACCATCATTGGTCTTTCATCAAGTCTCATTCATCAACAATGATGAAATCACATTATCTAATTTCATAGTATATTTCTTGAATAATAATTTTGTGATGATATTATCATATGAATCAGGTAACAAACCCAAGAGAAGAAAGGTCGTTTCTTCTTCTTGTTGGATTGGTGTAACCCTATTTTTTTTAGATGATGTTAGGTTGATGCTAGTGGCCCATACTGTACATCAGACCATAACTCCTACGGATTGAGCTCCATGGTGAGCTCGTTGGGGGTTGCAAGGGGAAACACACCCTTTCTCTATAGGTTTGGGGTCCAAAGGTTCCTAAAAAAATTTGGGTAACTAAAGCAACATTGAGTGACTATAGCAGAGCTGAACAGATGACACTGACAGGGAACTATAGTAATACAAAATTTGGAAAAATTACTATAGCATCTCATACTTTGGAGATGATGGTAATGTAGCTCCGTGAACTTCTTATCACCAGCCATTGTAATAGCTTCAACTTGGGTTCTCGAAGCACTATAGCAGTGTGGGATTCTAGCCGTCGTTCACTGTAGCACTGTAGAATTACTATGTGGTTGGTGGAAAAGTGTTTCATCTTCTTTATTAGATCATTCGAGTTAGGGTTTCAGTGTGTTTGGAACTCTAAAACCTCCCTATAATTTTGCTCCCATTTTTAGAGAAGTGATTCTACCTCTTCGTTGATGTAGGGATTATTCTCGGACTATGTAAATCGATGTGTATGTGTTCATGTTCTTATTCTTATTTTGTTTCTTCCTTTTCTTCATCAGAAAACCTTTATCACTGTGACTCCTAGTGTTTCCGCAACACTTCTTCTATTTCAACAGGTATCACATTACCTTTATCATCGATCTTTACCACCATCGAAGAGAACTCCATCAGAAGTTTGTTAAACTTATCCAGATGGTTACCTAAATCTCCATTTATTGGAATTCATAAATGATACAATCATTTTTTTCAAATATAAATGATTTTTGAGGAATTTTGATTTATATTTACTTTCAAGTTTCACCCATATCTTCTCTGGATATTTCAGATTCCTCACCTCCTGCAGATTATTATCATCAAAATATATTTTGAACCGTGCTTGTCATTAACTCTTTCATATCCTATTAATCATCATCACTCATCTGATCCGGCTTCTGTAATTTTTTCTTCAGTGCCTTCACTGTCTTCTCACAAATCAAAATATTTTTTACTCATTGTTTACATGGAGTAAAATCATTTTTTCATGTTAAACAGTTCAATGTGGGAAGAAATCACATGGTGTGAATCACCCATATCCAATCAGCAAGAAACACAGATAAACCTCCTTTGATACCAGTTGTTGGGGGGAAGCAGATTGGTCCTAGAATAATAACTCAGTTGCAACACAATATTGTGATAATCACCAATGAAAATGGAATCACTAAAGTTAATAGGAGGAAGTAAATTGAGGTGCATATTTTAATGTGGAAAACCCCTTTAATGTGAAGGATTAAAAAACCATAGGGAAACTCTGAATAATTTATCTATAATTAGAGTCTACAAAATTCAAGTAAAACAAAAAAATTAAATTGAAAATACATCATAGAAAACCTATGTGAAAATTCACACCCTGATATGTCTATATTGCCTCTCTAATAATCGTCTTGCGATAAGACGTGTAAACACCTGAATCCTAACTTACAAATTCAGTACTAAAACATAATTTATATATTTTTATTAAATAGTAATTAAAAAATACACAATACATTATATAACCTATGATCTTTTCCATTCTAGGTTCTAGAGTATTAGGAAAATACCTTACATGAAAAGAGAGTTTACAAAAATAGTTACAAAATAAATAATTGGATTCATCTGCACTAGCATGTTAACAATCCTCCAAAATTACAGAATCCTATGAAATCCATTTTAAAACTTGGGATGAGAACAAAAATCTCAGTAAGGGATATAAAAGAATAAAATTGTTAGTCTAGTGAAAAACTTGAAAACCCATTAAAAATATTTTCTTAAAAAAACACACATATTCATCTGAAAAGAGAATCATTTTTCCTTAAAGAAGATATCATTATCTTACCTTTTTGAAATCAAATGATTTCCATCAAAACTCATTAACAAGTATAGAAAATTCATGTAGGTTCCTTGGGACATCATCATCATAGAACCCTTACAAAACCCTTACAAATTGGAATAATCATACGGCCAACTTCCAATACATTTCTCGAGAGAACAAAATCATTACCCAATGCATTGGAGCGCTGTTTGGGAGCACCCATTGTATAAGCTATAACGGCCTCACCTAGTGCTATCTGGGTGCACCCATCGTATAAGTTATAGTGAGTTCACTTGATGTCGTCTGATTACACTCATCTTAAATAATGTCCAAAGACTGTATCATGAATAAATCTCTTGAAAACTCTTTTAAACCCATGTGTAAAACACTTTCGGATATCAAAATACCATTTTCTTATAAAAATCACTTTTCAAATATAAAACACACACACATAATAATGAAACTGTTTTCTTTGAAAAGAATTATGAAAACTTATAAAGAAAACATTAAAGAATTAAAGTGTCATGAAAGAAGGAAATTTTGTTCATTCCATTTATGTAAAAAAAATTCTTTTGACCTTTGTAAAAATATTTGAAAGAGGAAATTTTAAAGAGAAATTTTAAAAGAAGGCCATTTACATAAAACCTTAAAAATATTCATTTTTGAAAACATTTGAGAAAATTTTGAAAATTATATTATTAAATCATTCATGTCCATATAAATAAATTCATAAAATTCATTTTAAAAACATGGACATGAAAGAGAAAGATTTAGAAAATAAATATTTAAGACATTTAAAACAATGTTTTTTAGTTAACGAGTCTCTTACCTTATGTTTGAATATGTTCTTCACTTGCGCTTAATTTCCTACATAATCAAATTATATCCATTAATTAAATAATTAACAACCTCTTCCACTTATATTTTATTTATTAAGTTCGTTAATGTTCATTTCAACGAGTTATAATGATCAATTTCTCTATTCTTGGAGCATTCATTTCATAGTTTCATGGTTGGTTAACTTGTGTATATTTATGGATGTTTTTTTCAAATGGGAATAGTACTCTAGAAGTGAAATTATATGGTATTCATGTACTTACATAATTTTAAATTATCTCATATATCATTTTTCCATCTGAGATTAGGATGATTCATTTGATAAAATGTTAATGATAATTGTTTTGTTTATTTTGGTGTGTTTTTTTCGACCATCACGAATTTGTTTCATTTTATTTAATATCAAGTCTATATATTAGTCCCAAAATATGAAATAAGTTATAATATACTTATTATAATATTATTTAACCATAATAATAGTTTTATGATCATATTTGAAGATGTTAATGAAAAACAAAAACTCATTATCCATGAAGACAGTTAATCACCATAATTTGGACAATAGTTTTGTTTCATTGAATAAGAGAATGTGAGAAAATGGATGGATATAAGATATTTCATTAGAATTATAACATTTCAGTATATACATGATACTGGAGTTATTTTGACTTGATGTATGAATGAATTAAAGAGAAGTTAGAAGAAGAAAAGAAATTAAGAAAGGTGGTTTAAGAAAGTTACCTCTTGAAAATCGCCTCCTTGAAGTATTCCTTAAGAAACTTTGAATTAGTATTTTGGTGATACCAACACCTCTAGAATGTGTCTAGGGAAGTGAAGAAGAGAATTTTTCATATGATAGTTGAGATAGAAGAATCAAGGTGGTGAAATGAAGTGAATGGGTGCCATTTTATAATTGAGGTGAGCAGCACTTTAGGAATTTCTCAAAATATTAAAATATTGTAAGACTATTCTAGAGAAAAATAATTTCAAATAAACATTAAACATGTAACATTGGCAATTTTTCAAGTTAGTGATAATCATTTAGATTACATTGGCGGTTTTTCAATCATCAAAAACTAGTTTTGTTTTATTAATTAATATTATGTATACAAAATGATTACCTAAAATTAAATAGAATTTAATAAATATATTATAATAATTTTTAACCATAAAAATGTTTTTATGAGTAGTATTGAATGAGGGAATGGAAATTAAAAACTTCATCGTCCTTGAATGCGATAAATTAACACATCAAAGACGATGTTTTCATTTTTAGTACAAAATGAGAGGGGAAGAGAAATTATGATGTATTATTCCATTAACATGATAAAATTAAAGTATATATAAGATAATATAGTTTTAATTCCACTTGGAGAAGGGAAGGTGAGGAGATAATAAGAAAATAAAAGAGGATTTTACCTCTTGAATTTCTTCTCCTTGAGAACCTCCTTAGGGAAAGGGGTTTGGTATTTTGTTGAGACCAAGGGATCTTGGAAATGGGGAAGATACTTGGGAAGTTATTTTGGTAGAATTTGTAAAATATTTAATTCTTTAGAGGTGTGAGGAAAATAGGTGGTGAGGGATGGTATTTATAGTGGAAAAGAGGGATGTTTTCTCATTATTTTATTTATTAGTTTATTATTTTACCTCAAGACTATGAATAGTTTGAAAATTATCACCAAATTTATTAAAATAATTAATGTAACTTTGATATTATATTGATTAAAACATAAATGACTCAAGGAATGGTGTATTTAACTTATAATGTATATATACCGTAAATTACAGTATTTTAATATTCACAAAAAAATCAAGTATTTTAGAAAAATCCCAAAAACATCACCCTAACAATTTTTCAATGTGTAGAATTAAAAAATGAACTCAATTTTGTGAAAATAATTTTATAAATATGAGAAATTAAATTTTTAATTAAAACCATCATTTACATGGAAAATACCAATTTTAAAATTATAACTGATTTTATAACACTTTGAAAAAATAATTAAGGTCTCGTAAAATTATCTCATAATCATAATACAACAAAATATTAATTTATGAATAAATTTTATGAAAATTAATTTTTTTTAAATAATTATATTAATTAAAAATTGAAAATAAAAATTCATGTTTTATAAAAATATCAACACATAATTAATAATTTCTAAAACATTTATTTACTTATACTATGATATAATTATATCATATTACCATTTATAAGATGGATAAATTTAATTTATACTTTCATGGGTGATGTTACTATTCTATTGGTCAGTTTACTATTTATAAGGGTCATATTAAAATTCAAAAGGTCAAGTTATTATTCCATTAGTTTAGGTTTATTTATTTTTATAAATACTTATTATTCCCTTCATTCCTCATTTATAAAGTTTGTATTGTGTTATCTAAGGGATTTTATGTGATTTATACCCTCGCATAAACATATAGACATCAAAGTCAGGTCTATGCATAAACATATGGGCATGAAGACCAGGTCCACACATAAATTTATGAACATGAAAAATAGTTCTATGAATAATCTTATTGACATGAGAACCAGGTCCATGCATAATCTTATAGACATGAAAAATAGGTCCATAAAATCATGAACATGAAATCAGGTTCACGCATAACATATTTATCTCATGATTTATCCATCTTTTCCCAATTTATTGTAGGGATATATAATTATGGGCCCACCCATTACATGATAATAATCCATTCATATGTGTGTCATAATGTCATAAATCATTCATCTTATATCATAACCCATGGAAAGAAAATGGGTTTCATAAATATTTCATCATCATAATCATAAACCATCTAGATAATGAATAAGGATGGTATCATTGGATCATATTCTCAATATAGAATAATTAATATCAAAAGATATCATATTAGATGAAAATGACTTTAAATGATCATTTGGAATATTTATTGAGGAAAATACCCTTTTCACTTTGAATTCACTTCTTTAAAATCTAAAAATTTACAAATTATTATAGAAAAAAATTTCTTTGAAAAGAACCTTGTAAGATTTTAAAGAAAGCACCAAATAATTGAGTTTTCATGGAGATAGTAAATTCTATTCATTCTATATATGTTAAAATGAATATTCATTTCACATTTTCAGTAAAAATTAAAAAGTACCTAATTAATAAAATGATTAGAAGATTCCTTTTTAACCATTTTTCAAAAGTAAAATATGAGTGAAAATAAATTTAAACAATCACTGTAGAATAGTAAAAATATTATTGAAAACATTTTTACAAAACATGAACATTGAAGAAAAATGATTTTCCACTGAAGATAGAAATAAAGTTAGATTTCCTTTAAAATATTATTCCAGCCTATTAAGTACTTAAAATGGGAAAATGAAATGAAAACATTTATTCTATATAAATAACCAGGGGATAAGAAAAATTAAGAGATTATTGATAGGTATATCATGAAATTTCTTCATCAGAAACTTAATCATAAACAATCTCAGTAAATAATGAGATTGTAACATAAAATTCTTACCACTTTGGTAACTTTTGAATCGTATGCCCCGTGAAAGAATAACATTAAATGAAACATTAAATATCATTAATATAAATAAATACATGGTATAACATGTCAAATGATAGTATTTATACCTCATAAAATAAGATAGGTTCATAACATAACATATGTCCCAAAGAAAATAGTTTGAGACAATAAACTCATACCTCAAGTCCCTTCTTTCTTCATACAAATTTAAAGCCTATGTATAATAAATATAGATTTATTATATATTTATTCTAGAACCATACTCATATTTATTATACCATTTATGATTTACTTATGTCATCTTATCACCTATTTAATAACAATTTGTTATTAAAAAAATTTGGGTTATAACTGCTTCGTTTTTCATGCATGTTTCGGTTTGACAGTCCTGGTCCTTATACTTTGATCATAGTTACATAATCTACAAAATTTTAATAATTATATAAATATAATATATATTCATTATATATATATATATTCATGCATAAAAGGTAGAGAAATAAAAATTAATTACACTGTTCATGGAGATGGTATGCGATACGTACGCATGAACATTGCTTCCATTTTTTGACGGATGGAATGAAAGAAAGGTAAATAACAATTTACACATTAATAATAATTATTATATCATATATATTAATTCAATTTATCCTTATTACCATCCATGTAAATCAGAAATTAAAAACAAAACACATCGCTTCATGGAGGTGGTAGTCCACAAGTACGCACGAGCGACGTTATCATTTTCCAACAGATTGAAATGTAAGAAGGTAAATATGATATTATAATTAAAAAATAATAATTATATCATAAATATCATATATAAACATCAAAACCATAATAATACTATCCATGAAAGATGGTAATGGAAATGAATTGCATCGCTACGTGGAGACGGTAAGTTGTACATACGCATGAGCGATACTTTCACTTCTCATTTGATAGAAAAGAGGGTGAATAAATGTGGTTTCATAATCATGATAATATTTTAGTATATTTAGGATAATATAGTTATTATTTTATTAATAATATCATATATTTAGAGGAATTGGAAGAATAAACAAATTGAAATATGTTATATAAGATGATTATCTCTCCTTCAGTAGGCCTCCTTTATATCCCTTCTTAAGGACCCTTGGAATGGTATTTTAATAATACTAGAACCTCTAAATTCTATATATTGAAATTTAGGATATAATTTGATAGGGTTTGGTAGATCTAGAAGGCTCGATATTGTGTTTTACCCCTTATTTTTTGTTTAACCCCTTAATTAACCAATTTTAACCTTAAATATAGTAATGACTTTTTCACTCTTAAAGGGTCAAGAATGTTATCATAAAAAGCAAAGTGACCCATAAATGGATAATGGTTGATGTGTTAAATAGTATTCCATTCAATTTTCTGAAGATAATATTTTCATGAATTTTAAATCATTTAATAAAATATTTTTTATTATAAAATATCATTAATGTCATTTTTGACATTATTCATTTAATTTGACATTAAAGGCACCAAGACAAAGATATAATTATAATATAATCCTTTCACACATCCCTACTATGGAATATTTTTCCAAAAATTTATGGAACATAATAATTCATCCAAATTGTATTACTTTTCATATTTTTAAAATCATTTATTTTATTTTTCTGTTAATTGAATAAATATTGTATCGACATTGTGTATGCATTTAGGGTAATTAATCAATCAATAAAAATTAAAAAAATTAATATGATAAATATATATAATTTATATTTAAAATAAAAATTTATAACCAAATATAATATCTTTTTCCCATATGATAAAATATTACAGATATTAAAGTCAAGAGAGTGACATTTTGTATTTATTCTTTTCTTAACTTAATATAAAGGTCATAATCAAAGAAATATGGCACCAAGTGGCCATATATTTGAGACTTGGATAGAAATGGTCAAATATCACACATACAGTAGTATAAATTCAAGTTTTTGGATGAATTTTAAGCCTTATCATATTATTTTTAACCCTAATTAACCCATTTTACCATTCTAATAGAACAAAAATTTACCATGATTACTATTCATGTTGACAAAAAATAAAAGGGTTTTGTTTACCAAATTTGGACCTATTAATTCCAAATATGGAATAATTTTTTCAGGTTTCAATTTCAATAAGTTGAAAAAATTAATTTAAGATAAAAACACAGAATGCAACAGAAAACAGTTTTTCAAAAAAATGTCTTTTTTAAGTATAAAAATATTTTTAAGGTCAAATTCAACAATAAAATTTATTGAAATGAACTTAATTAAATTATTCATAATATAAGATAACTAATTTTATTTTAAAACCATTTTAAAACAAAATGTAACTTTATAAATGATTGGAATAAAAATATAGTTTTCAATAAAAATCAGTATTTCTTTAATATTCATTGAAAATTCAATCTTTTCAGAAAATTATTAAAAATTAACTATAAGATAATTTTTACATGTTGATTTAAAAAATGAATTTAATTTTATAAAATACATTTTATAAAAGTGTAAAAAATTAAACATAATATTTTCTCACAAAAAAAAGCAATAAAAATCATGTTTGAAGGAAATGTATTTTTGAAGCATAATATGTATTCAATAAAATAATGAATGCTTATTTAATAAGTTTTAATCAAAAAAAATTATTGAGTAAGACCTTTATATATATATATATCATAATTTGGTTATTCATTTTCATAACCTCTAATTCAGCGGCTAGGTTATAACAGTCATATAAAAATATTTTGTGGTTCGTTTAAGCTCAGTGTTGCATGTCATATATGTTATCTAACTTAATGTTATTATTTTCAAATCTTGGGTGTTACAATCTTATAAATATCTAGGGTCTATAGAAAAAGATTCTTATACTTGTGTCATTATTAATTGATCACCACAAGAATCGCTTCAAGGAAAAAAGATTTCTTTTTATTCTCTCTAGAATTGATAGGGTGGAGGAGGAGAATCACTCTTAATTCTTGAGAGCATTCTAGATGAAGATATCTATAGGTCTTAAGAGGATTCTCTTGAGAATTTATTATGCACAATATTGAAATTGTTCCAAGAAATGATATAACTAGGTATTTATAAATCCAGGTTATGGTTTTTAATTTCACATAAGACCTTGACTAATATCCTAATCCATAGCGAACCTCATGTCTAAATACTAATAATATATTATTATTATTTATTTAACATGTGCTAAACTCATGGATAAAATAAATATAATAAAATGATATTTAATAAATCATTCCTAGTCTAACTCCTAATTTGGTCTATCCAACTACCTATGTATTTATCGAACATTGAATAATGAATATTTAAATAAATAAATATCATTTGACTATTCATTGATAAATAAATATATATTATATTTACTGAAATAGAAAACAAAAATTTATTAAATATTTGACTCGCATATATTATATAAAATAACTATTGACTGAATATTTATGATTAACCAAATCCGAATAAATATTATTCCTCAAACTGGAGAATAATATTATATTCTAATATTTAATTCATATAGAATTTAACTCAGAATCTGGAGACACTTAATATGTGACCCTCTAGGCCCATTTCTCAGTTTTATTTGGTCGGACCATCTAAATTCCATGGTTAGCATATAACAACACGCCAAGGCACCCAAAGATAAAGGTGTTATTCCTATAATGACAAATAACCTCCTTGGAATTCTCAATATTTAATCTAATCCATTTTTATTGATATCTTCTTCTAGAAAGTTACATCAAATGTGTCATCAATATATATGCTTGAATCTCTTTCTTTGTCTTTTCGGAAATTAACTTACCAAAAAAACTGTCATGGTCATGAATTTAGTTAGGTTATTTATTTCGCATAAGAGGGTTTAAAATATTTACTTATGTTAAAGAATAGAAGATACAAATAATTCCTCAACTTATTCATTAATATCACATCACTCGTGACACACCCAATATATCTTAACTCACCATGAGCATATGTCGTCATGGTTTTTATCAATACATCAAAGTGAACGACTCATGATATATATTAATAATGGTCTTAAATTCTAAATATCATTACACTTTCCCATAAATAGAATCATATAATGACACATAAAACAAGTAGATTTTCTACTGGTGTTTTTTTTCTCATAATCTCCTCCCTTGGAGATTATTAAGGGAGAACTTCAAGAGATGGGGTCTCAATGTCTTATGATCCTTCTACCCCTGATAGCTTATGTCATTTTTGTCACATCAAATGATATCAACTGACCATAGAACATATATTTAAGAATAATATTATATAACTTTGAGGTTATCATCATAATGGGTAATTTCTATGACATTTTAGTGTGGAAAGTACCCTTAGGACATTATCACATACATTATCATGCAGAATAATAGTCAAGATGTAATAAAAACTTTATTAATATTAAAAAAAATAACATGAAGTTAATCATAAAGTACAAAAGAAGTTGGTACTAGGGAACCAACTCAAAAAAGGAATGTCGCATATTTCCACAATAATATCACCTAATATGTGGTGTACAATTGTGTGTATTTACCCCAAAACAGGTTGTATTTTGGGTTATTGAGTGTTCTAATTTTGATTCACACCCAAATCAACCTTCAACTTTGGAGTTGGATACTGTTCCTTAGCATGAACCAATATTGTCTTTTGTTTATGATCAAGCTTCATATTAGCTTTGTCATTATGATGTGTCTTTTGCTTTTGTAGACAATCCTTTGACTATTTTTTGGACCACCATGATTCCCCTTCAACTTTTCTATAGACTATTCAATTTTATTTTCCGATCCCATATTGAGAGTCAATAATTTCTCCCGATCTTCTATTTCTCACTGCAGATCGAAAACTTCTCCCTCGGGATATTCAATATGTTTGACTTGATCTTTCACCATATTAGTCAAATCATCGATGATATGGGTTTACTCTTTGATCTTGATCTGGTACTCAATAACCTTTTAGAGATTTTTGGCTTTTCATATTTGAGCTTTTTAAATTCCACCCTTAACTCAAACTTCTCTTCTTCGTGTTGCTACATGTAGAGTTTGGTGTCGCAAACCATTCCATTAATTTTCTTTATTTTAGTTCTCCAAACATATATATCCTAAAGTTAAACCTCTAACTCTACTTGGATATCAACTCTCCCTTTTACATATTCCTCATAATCATTATTTTCTTCCCTATTTTGTGACTTGTTTACAACAGCCACAAGAACATATTCTTTGAGCTCATTGAAATCCTTAATTTCCTCATCCACTGTCTGTTCTAATCTATCATCCTCTAGTGAAAGTAGGTTCTTCTTGAACTTGTGCTTATTTTTCCTCCTACCCTTCACATTATTTAAATATTTATTTTTGAGAACTTCAACATCCTCATTATTATCTTAAAACTTCTTGGGACACTTTGTTGTAACGTTCTCAACCTTTTTACATCGAAATCATGCGAGTGGAAGTTTTCCTTTCAACTTTCCTTTCACCTTTTAAGATTTTAGGAAAGTAATGGCATGAATTCATCAACCTCTTTGAAACACCCTAATATTTTATGATATATTTCTCTTCAAGTAAAATTTCTTCGATATCTTTTAATACATGAAACTCTGAGTCAAAATGAATTGTAATATAGTATACTATTATAACTAAACTGTTAAATAGAAAGATATGAATAGGACTAACTAAATTATAAAAAATATATGGTTTTCACTTATATAAAATTAATTAATTTGTTATCAATTGATTATAAATGAAATAAAAATCATTTGAAAGTAAAAGAGATATTTTTTTTGAAATATTATTTTTATGCATGCAATATATTTTTATCTTAAAAAATTAAATTAATCACTATTGGTGAATGGTTTTAATAAAATTTATATAATATATTTTCAATAAAAAATTTAACATTTATCTAATTTTTTTCTAGGCATGAGATAAGAATATATATCCAGTTTTATGAATAAAAATGTATTTTTCTAATAAAAGGTTTTTGTTGCATTTTGCACACTAAATTTAAAATGAATTTATACCAGTTATAAAAATTGAATTTTTAAAAATAGATTTTATATTTAGAATTATGAGGTCTAAATTTGGTAAATATTTCTCTTTTATTTTTAGGCATTATTAATAGTAATCGTAATAAAATTTATCACCTTAGTAAATGTTAAATCGGGTTAACCTAAGTTGAAACTAAGTGTTAAGGTCACCATTTTTCATATTAATTATTATTAGATAAATTTAATTCATACAATATCAACTTTGGCTCTAAATTTTATTTTTTAAGGGATACTTTTCAACTAAAATGACCTATATAATATTTAAAATAAAGAAAAATAAAAAATATCATTCTCATACTTTTAAAAATCTCTTATGTGTTCACATAGGGAAAAAGTAAGTTTTGAATGAATATTAATGGTTATTTTGAGTATAATGAAATTATTTTCATGATGGTAATTTATTTCTAATTTTTATTAATTATATAATTACCTTAAATGTTTACGCAACACTGATGCATATTTCTTTAATTAGTAGAAAAATAAAATAAATGATTTTAAAAATATTAAATGTAATATAATTTGAGTTAATTATAGTGTTACTTGAATTTTATAGATGAATATAACATATTAGTGATGAGTTAAAGGATTATATTCAAATTTCATCTTTTTTCTTGATGTCTTTAAAGTCAAATTAAATGAATAGTATTGAAAATGACATTAATGAAATTTTTATGAAAATAATATATTATTAAATTATTTAAAAATCATAAAAAACTTGATATAGGAAAATGGGTAATAGATTTTCTAAATTATCATAGCTTATCCATTTATGAACCATTTTTTAACTTATATGTAAATTTATAACCCTTTAAGAGTGAAAAATACATTACCATGGTTAAGGTTAAAATAGGTTAACTAAGAGGTTAAACTAAAAGATAAGGTTTAAAACACCACTTAAATCTGTAAAAGTTTTATTGGTTTATGGGATTTCAAACATATATTGAATTATCTTCGAATATCTTGCCATTTGGAATCATTTTTCTTGATAATCACTTTATTATATTTTAATCTTTTAAGTAAATCCAAGAGCACCCATCCCAATACTTATAAAAGAGAACATTTCTCTTTTATTCCTCGCAACTTTTGAGACTTATAGATTATCCAAGACCTACCATATTACCTTCCTAGATTCCTTAACCACGTCTTAGATCATATGGTATTTCCAAAAGACTATCCCTTCAAGTATTAAGGTGTAATCCAAAAGAAAGTTCTCGATGAAGAGGTATAACTCTTAATTGATCATTTTCAATATTATTTATTCTTTAAACTCTTCTAAATCCATGGTATACATTATAAAATAATGAATTTAGTGTATTAAATTTACTTAATTTTTATTATGACATATAAAAACCATTATTCACCCACTTTCCATCCTATGAAAAGTGAAAACATTGCTCGTGCGTATGTACGACATACTGTCTCCAAGTAGTAGTGTAATTTATTTTTCATCACCACTATACTTGGATGTTTATAATTATAAATTTAATAATAAAATTTCATTTACGATATTATTATGATTTTCAAAAGTTGAATTATTATTTACATTTCTTTCATTCCATCCATCAAAAAATGGAAATAGTGTTCATATGTACGTACGGTCTACCGTCTTCATGAACGATGTAATTCATTTTTTTATATATACCTTTTATGGATGAATATAAATATATATATATATATATATATAATATATATGATATTTATATCAAGATTAATATTCTGTATATGATGGAACCATGATCAAATTATAAATTTGAAGACTAACAAACCTAAACATGCATGAAAAATGAAGCAGTTATCACCCAAAATAATGTTTTTATTATTAATAAATGGATGATAAGATGTAATAAGAAAATAATATATGATATGATATAAATGATTTTGGTTCTGGAATACATGTATAATAAATTTATATTTATAATATATAAGTTTCTAACTTGTATAAATAAAGACAAGACTTGAGGTAAAGGTTTATCATCTCAAATTATCTTCTTTGGGACATGTTATGTCATGCACCTATCTCCTTTTATGAGGTGTATATACTGCCCCTTTTACATGTTATATCATTAATCTCCTTATATTTATGATATTTAATGTTTAATTTAAATTTATTCTTGTATGGGTCTTATGATTCAAAAGTTACCAAATCTGTAAGGGCTTTATGTTACAATCTCATTATTTATTAAAATTATTTAAGATTAAGTTTTTTTGATGAAATATTATGGTCTAACTCTCAAGAAACTCATATATTTTCATCTTCTCTAGTTTTTTATGAAAATTACTTGTTTTCCTTTCATTTTCCTCTCTTTATTAACTCAAAATACCAAAACAATATTTTTAAGGAAAACTAACTTTATTTCTCTCTTCAGTCAAAAATTCTTTCTCATCCATGTCCATGTTTTCTAAAAAAGTTTTCAAGAATATTTTTACTATTCTCCAATGATTGTTTAAATTCATTTTTAACCATGTTATACTTTAAAAAAATGGTTTAATAGGAACATTATTTTCATTTTTTGAACAATGTACTTTTTATTTTTTACTGAAAATATGAAAGGAATGTTTGTTTTAATATATATAGCATGAATGGAATTTATCACCATCATGACCACTAAATACTTTGAATTTTACATTACAAGTTTCCAAGGTTATTTTAAAATAAAATATTTTCTTTAATATTTGAAAAAAAATTAGATTTAAAATAAGTGATGTCAAAGTGAAAATGGTATTTTCCTCAAGAAATTTTCCATGTGATCTTATAAAATAATTTTCTAACTAAGATGACATCATTTAATGTTTCTTAACCTTTACTTGGGATAAGATCCAATAATTTCATCCTTATTATTTCTCTGGATAGTTCATTATTATGATGATAAGATATTTATGAAACTCATTTCTTTACCATGGGATATGCTATGATGAATTAATGAAATGATTATAAAACTCGTTCCTTTACCATGGGATATACTATGATGAATTAATAAAATGATATAAAACTAGTTTCTTTTCCATAGGTTATGCCATGATGAAATTATTATGATACTCGTTTCTTTTTCATAGGTTATGTCATGATGAAATGTTTGTGAAATTCATTTATTTTTAATTATTTGAGATATGATGTATGTTTTATGATCTTATAGCACACATCTTTATGATTTTCATTATGTGATGAGTGGAATTGGAATTATATAAACCTCGAATAATTTAGGTAAAAATGGATATCTTATGTGATAAATAGGATTGGAATGGAGAGTGAACTCAGTCCAATAAGGGACTTTATCTACTATGATAATCTTGTGAGTGAAATGTAACTAATCCGATGGAATGGGGAGTAAACCCAATATACTATGATAGTCTTATAAGTGAGCCTTAACTAATAAGGAAATGATTTTCTATGATTATGTGTATGATGAAATATATGTCTTATGTTAATGTTATTCTCTTATGGATTATATTCTTTGATTCATTTATGATTCATGTCTTATAAACTGTCAAGATTTATGTCATGACTCAAGATTATGATCTATGATATGCAGGGTATGGTTTTCAAATGTTAAGTTCATGTTATCATACCCTTATACTCATATTATGCTTATGTGATTATTAATATCTCCCTTGTTTTATCTTATTAATCATCTGATCTCACCCTTTCTTATATTTCCCTTCCCTAGGATATTAAGGATATGTTTAAGTATGATTTGTATAAGAAGGGTGAAATTTTGAAGAATTATGTGGGAGATGATGTAGATCTTAAATGAACAAGTTTTTGATGAATCTAAGTTTCCAAAGGCACTAGACCTATATGATTCTGGCATGGATCATTATGATATGTAATGAATATTCATCTAATAAAATATAATATCTAAGTATTAAAATTAAGGGTCATTATAATATTCCTATTCATTCTCCATGGTAAGTTTCCTAATTGCCTTGAATTTTACTTCCTTAGATTTTCCTTTTTCAACTATCTCATTTTCACCATTCTTTATCTCATATGCAACAAGAGTACTATAGAGACTATCCAATTTCAGTTTCCTTGGATCATTGTCCTCAAGCACAAATACTTTTGGATTAATCCAAGATGTGCTTTATGATCTTTACATCATTGAGTATTTCTCCAAATCCATTCATATCCTCTACAATCACATTTACTCAATCAAAGAATACATAAACAAATTCATTCAGGTTCATCCTCAAGTCCTCATACATGTTCTATGAAACTTGTAATTTATATTTCCATGCCTTTAATCAATTTCATATATATTAAGAATCTTATCCCATGAGGCATGTGAGGATTTACATGATATCACTTTTGTGTAGATTTTGTTAGTCAAATATCCCCTAAGGCATTGATTCCCTTAGCATCGGTATCCAAATCTTAATGATCTCTTTATGATAGGGATTCATTATCCATACTAGCTAATATCACATGAATAAATTTTTTTAAACATACATGTTTAAATATTGAAAGTATTAATACATATGATTCTTCTATGGTTGAAAATTATTTCCATAAAAGATTAGAATCCCTTTGTGATTTACTACTGTCTTGACTTATACTTAGAAAATAATTCCACTAACTTGGAATTTTAACTCTGATACATTTTGTTAGCCCCAACAAGGTAAATATCCTAAGAAAAGGGGTGAATTAGGTTATGTCAATTTCTTTAAGTGACTCTTGTTGATGATCTTGTTCCACTGTTAGTCAGAATATCTCTCTCTCATAATAGTTATGAAATGGTAGAGAAAATAAAGAGGGAAACAAAAAATTTTACTTGATTCACCACACTGGCTTAATCCAAGGATTATAAAATAGTAATGTGTTGATGTACAAGAATCGCTAAGATAACTACTTGTTTACAATGTTTGAAGTAGACTCGTTTTCTCCCCTGATTTATAATTGATTATAACTAATAACTCACTGCTCTCTCTACTTAAGTGAATGCAATACTAATCCAAAAGAATATTCATATGATTTTAATCAACTCTGAAACAGTTCACACTGACATTGGTGTGACAAGGAGCTCATTTTTTCTTCAATGATATGAACTCCCCTTCCCTGCATAAGTTTTTCTCTTTGAAGATCCACCTCCATATAAAATCTTCTTTTCATAAGATTGTGTGATGCCCCACTGAGTCGGACAACTTTAAAATACCCTACTGATGAATCGTATGACCTCAATCATGCCTCCCCGTATGCCATAGTATGACAACTAGTAGTGAGGGTATAAGGTGTTATGGTAGGGAGACTATACTTTCATATCAGAGTAATTAGGTAGAAAAAAATAACTTCCATCATGAATAATGAGAGTATGCAGAAGTAATAAATGAGAATCATGTTATAACAGAATGAAATGTAGCACACAAACATGAAATCATACAAGCATACATCAATTTATCACCCAATGGGTTGATGATAAATATAAATGGATAAAAAAAAGAGAATAAAATGCAGAAGAGACTCTACTACCAACCCTTAGCCTCACCTCATCCCAATATCCAGACTCTGTCTGAGCTATCTCACTCAATCAAGCAACATTGGGATTCTTCTCTACCAGAACCTAAGAATAATGAAGTATCCTTAGGTACCCAATCATCATGGTCTCCTGAATAGGGTGTGAGTAAAACTCAGTAAGTCACCACCAACGATGTAACTAGCATAACAATTATGATAGTGTATTCGCATATGATATACTCAAAAAAATAAGAGGTGCCAAGTCATAATAAGATAAACACTATCGATCCCCAAGTTCTAAAGTCTCATATGGGATTGACTATACCTTCTTTGAAAATTTTTGGATGTCTCTAAACCATCATCTAAAACTTAGGGGTGTACACACATTGGTCTAGGAAACAAGTAATCAGTCATCCAAAACTCAGGGGAAGACTCTCCCTATTGGTAAATAAGTAAACTCATCTAGAAATTCAGAATCATGCCCACACCCTACTAAGAAGTAAATCATCTAGAGAATTAGGGGTGTGACCACACCCTATCAGAAAAAAAATACCATCATCTAGAACTCAGGGGGGCATAACTATATCCTATCAGGAATTAGGTTATCTAAAACTCAAGGGCATGCCTCTACCCTGTTGAGAAAAATGTAACATCATCTATGATTTAGGTGTGCTATGAACCCTTCCAATAAACAAGTAACCTAATCTAGAACACATGGGTGTGCCCTTATCTTTCCAGTAAAATAGGTCATCTGAAACTCAGGGGGAAAATCTCCCTATCAGGAAGCATATCATCAATAACTCGAGGTGTGTCTACCCTTCATAGAGACCATATTTCATCTGGAAAATCAAGTGAAAACTAAATCCTTCCATGGAACAAATGTCATTATCTAGAACTTAGGGGTTATCTTTCACCCTATCAGGAATCATATACATATCATCTGGTAACTCATGGTAAGACTTCACTCTATCGAGAAACTCATATAGTTCATATGCTGGGGTAATTCTCTCTCCCTAGGACCACCACAAATCGTACGCACATCAGGCATCATAGCATGTCCATAAGCTCACTAGTGTGTCATGATGAACCCATATAAATCCTCTTTTAACCCGTATGGGAATCTACTAAGATCATCCAGACCTATCTCGGCCTCTATGGACAAATCCAGGCCCACAACATTGACATTTAGGATCTAAAGGTGACACCCAAGGTCAAAAACGCTTATTCTCCTACACTACCCCTCTTGAGGGTTGATGTAATACTTGGGCACCCATTGAGGTCCTCTAGGTCATTCCATACTCTGAACACCCAACCTGGGTTCCTTGAACTCACTCTCATCCCTCAACCCAAACTCATCACTCGGAGGAAAAAATGTCCCTTAATACTATCATAAACACATCAAGTCCTAATCATCCTCATAGAAAAATCTATAATTGTGTCACACTAAAGAGATGACATAAAGCTCATCCCACTTCCTAAGTCACCCTAGGTATATCTCTCATGACCAACCTTCCCATATATCTACCTTAGGTATACCCACCTGGGTACTCACATACTCACAGGGGAGGATCACTCACCCCATGCTTCACTTGACAAGCTCAAAGGTTTTAAGTCATCTCAGAGTTCTATACATCTTGTCCCTAGGCTGACTACCTCAATTATCACTCTCCCTCACATAGAGAGGACTAAGGTCACCTAACACAAGGTTCATTGAGTTTCAAATTCATCTCACTGGTACCTCATTAATTTCCATGGGTTTCATCACACACATTCATAATGAAGGCATCATCCATCGATGGTTGAGGAATTAAGACAATGTATAAGGGTCCACAGCGGCCCCTAACACTTTAATGAGACTATGAGAATTAAATGAAGCAATTTTATTTTAATAAAACAATTTATTAAATAAAAAAAATTCAATTACCCACTATGATGAGACCGTATATTATATCCCACATATCAAAATAATATAAACTATAGGGCATGTTTAGGGACTACCTACCTCATACAGAGTTATCATCCTTTAAAGCAACTCATCCATTGTCGAACAACCACATCCAATATTTTCATTATCTCCCGTGAACCTATCTTAATCCATAATGTTAAACTAATTAATAAAAACAAATTTATAACTAATATACCACTTTAATTAATCTTCAAAAATTATAATTAATTTTACAGTTTAATTCAAATAGAAAAAATGTTAAAAAACACATTGGGAACCATCCGCAGCTCAAATATTTAAGAAAATGGAGGGGAGTGCACCACCTCAACATCCATTCATACCTTTAAAACATAAAATCCCTACTTTATCATTTTAATAAATCCATCATTTTTACCCAAAATTATAAAACCCTAAACAATATCATGGAACCAACATACCTCTTAAAATCTGCACAAAACTTGGGGTGATCATCCTCTTGGGGTCTCCTTTAGCTAAGCTGAAAAAATCCCATTGATATTGAGATGATTCTACCATGCTCTGGTGGAATCATTGTTCAATCCCTAGTTCAGGTTGCACTAATTAGTAGTAATAAAGAGGGGAACAAAAATAAAGAGTCAAGTTGGATGTTTAGATTTACCTCAAGCTATTATTTGGAATAAAAAGAACTCGAATTAGTATACTAACGATGAAGATATCCCACTTGGAAGAAGAGGAGATAGAGAACCCTCTTTTCCTTGTTGAGTTCCCCAGATACAGGTCATGTAAATACCCCACTTTCTCTTCAATAGGTATTTCCTTTTTATTCTTTTATTAATATTTTGAAAACGTCTAAAAACATTGTTCACTCACACCCATATAAGGGTACATGTAGGGGTTCACCCATGTAAGGTTCTAGGTAAGGGTTATATGTATAGGCCACCCACATACGGGTGACCATGTAAGGATCAAACCACATATAGGTGACCCATGTAAGGGTCATCCATGTAGGGGTCTTCTGAAACCCCTTCTTCAGTGTTGGACTTTTCCAAATTTTTGAAAAGTACCAACCCTGTAAGGGTCACCCCATTTAAGGGCGGCTCATGTAAGGGTCACCCCACATGAAGGTTTCCCTTTAAATAAGACCATCCCCCCATTTCTACTTAAAATACCAATCTTGGGCACGTAATTCATCGCCCAAGCCTCAAACAACATCCAAAAACATCACCTTGATACATTCCAACTCTCATAATTCTGATCTAAATCCCAATTCTCAAAATGACCCCTCCTCTAAATCAAAAAATTCAAACTCATCCTAAATTTTCACAGCCTAAAAAAACGTGAATCTTTATAGATTGACAGCATCATTCCTTTATGGTAGACTCATTTATAGTATGCAGTCTTGTGTAATTTCATCACTGACTACCCTCTGCGTGATTTCTTCGTAAACACCTACTAATTGTGTCAATTCTTTGAGAACTACTTATTTCTACATAATTTCTTCATGAACTCCTGTTTTTCATGAAATTTATTCATATAATCCCTTATCTCACAAACGAATCAATTTATTTACTCTAATATGTTATTTAATGTCTTCTTCTTTTCTAATGACATGCTTATAAAAAAAGGTTCCCTGAAAACATGTTTTACAAAAGATTATATTTTATCCCTTCACGTAAACTCACATCACTTGAGAATACCACTTTCCTTTCATGAATCGCATAAGATTAGTCTTTCATGAATAGTGAAAATCAACACCTCTCTTTCATAAATGACTTCCTATGTGATCCATGTAATGTTCATCCTTCATGAAAAAACTATTCCTTCAAAAGGTCTATTCCTTAGTGAAATAACTTCTTTCATGAACATTTTTCTGTTGATAAATATTTTCCTTTGCAAGATTTATTTCATTGCTCAGAAACTTCATCGGCAGCTCGCATATATTCTTCCTTCTTTGCACAGATAAAATCCATTACACCAACCATTTCCTTTTCAAACAAACCATTCCTTCATGAACTATTCCTTCACAAAATAATGATTTATTTACAAAATTTTTTCTCATACGTGAAATTTATTCTTTTGATAATTTTTCATGAACCTTCTCTCTAAAATTTTACAATAATCACAAAGCACCACCAAACACTTCAATAAATCATGCATCAAGATTCTCATTTTTTGGAATATTATTAACATTACTTATCAACAAAAAAAATCCTAAAATACAAAAAACACACTAATTTATTTTTACTAAAAAATAAAATGACTGTCATTATATACTTTCATAAATGGTCAAAAATCATTAATATTATTGTTTAGATAGTTGTATCTAGGTATACTTTTTCTATTGATTTACATGTAGTAAGATAGTATCGATCTAGACGTACCTTGTAGATCAAAAAATTGTTAATGATGATGATAGATCAATTGGTATTTTTTTAGAAAAATGAATATGAGAGAGAGAAACATGATAAGAGATTTTGAAAAAAAGGATAAGAGAGTTTGAAAAAGGTGAGTGGTGTGAGATTCTTTGAAAAAAATAGAGATTCTTTTTTGAATTTCATGTATAAATATTTTGAAAATGTTGCACTAGAGTTATGACAGATATGAGGAAGGGTGAAAAATATGTAGTCACCAAGAGAGAATGAAGAAGGGGTTGTCGCCATTGCAGTTTTCCAAGTGTCGATGATGGTGAATGAAGAGATGATAAAGATGAATGAAGCATAAGAGATTAAATTTCAACAGTGGCGAATGAAATTGTGTGAAAAGAGATGATGATTGTGTCATGTATCAAAAATGTTACAATTGTAGAGATTAGGCGGTGTGTTATGGTTCGACAGTATAATAAAATGGTGTCTATGGGTATGTGAAAATGATTTTGGGTGAGAAAAAATCATTTGAGTGTTGAGAGAAAAATCTTTCAAGTGTGTTGTAAAATTCCTTCCCGTGATGTGTAAAATTCCTTTGGATGATATGAAAAATTCATTTGGGTGAATTTTTTGTATTTAACGACTGCTTCTAGTATGATGTTAGGATCCTCCCCAACATTGGTATTAAAGGAGGTTCACGGTTCTAACCTGAGAAAAATGATATGTAGTGATAGAGTCACATTGAGGAGATTGTCATATATTTTCAAAGATAAAATCTATAATGGTTGAAATTAATCATGTCAATGTTGACATGGATGATCAGATATGGATGGAGATCTAACTAAGGTGAAGTTGATGTGATGGATTTGATCATAGAAGAGTATATTATGGTGGAGCTAATAAACATAATGACGATTGATGGATATTAAAATTTTAAATTAAGGAGTAAATCATTATATATTTTTAAAAAATTAATATGAGAGACAAAGTGATAAGAGAGTTCGAAAAGTTCGAGTGAGATTCTTTGATAAAAATAGATTTTTTTAATTCCATGTAAAAATATTAAAAAGGATGCATCGTAGTGATGCCAAAGACGAGGAGGGCTGACAAAGATGTAGTCACCAAGAGAGAGAAAGTAATGGGGTGTACCCTTTGTGGTTAAGTGATGGTAATGGAGAACTAAGAGACAATGAAGACAAATGAAACTGCGGTGATGACAACATCGACGATGGCATGTCAACAAAGGAAGATGAAAGTGTGTGTGCAGAGATTATGATTGTTCCATGTAACTAAATTCTTCCTAGTTACAAAGATCAAGTGGTGTGCTTTAGTTCCCAAGATCAGTGGCACAAAAAAGGGTATGTTCATGGGTGTGTGAAAAATGCCTTCGGGTGAGAGAAATTCCTCTGAGAGTTGAGAAAATAATCCTTTATGTGTGTTGTAAAATTCCTTTGAGTGATGTGTAAAAATATATTGGGTGAATTTTCTGTGTTTTGTGACTACTTTTGTTGTGACATAGGGCTCTGCCCCGAAAAGTGTTGGGGTGAAAGTGGATTGGTCTTAGGATAAAAACTCAGTTGTGGCACAATATTGTGAGAATCATCAATGAAAATGAAAGTGCAAAAGTAAATAGGAGGAAGTAAATTAAAATGCAGATTTTAACATGAAAAAACTCTACAATACAAAGGATTAAAAAACCATGGGGAAACTCCTAATAATTCCACTATAATCAGAGTCTAAAAAATTCAAGTAAAACTCAAAACTTTAATTAAAAATACAGTGTATAAAATCTCTATCAAAATTCACACCCTGATACATGCCTCTATCACCTCTATAATAATCATATCATGATAAGACATCACCCTTCAGAGGTCAAAACTGAACATGTGGCGTCATTGCAGCACCTCATTTCACTACCCAATTTTTCATTGGTCACTGCTACCCACACCCAAAAAACTATCTCCCATGTATCTGCTTTCGGCCATGCCTAATTTTCTCTCCATGTGTAGTTCCCCTACTTCTCCCTTTTTATAAGTGAAGGAAACTATTAAATTTATGTGTGCAGCATCCTTTCAAATGTTCAAAATAATATATAATGATAATATCTCAAAAAAAATATATATTCAAAATAGAGATATGAAGAAAATATCTATCAGCTTTAAAAAAACACATGATGCTAGAAGGTTTAAAAAAACAAACCCCTCAAAAATATCATCCGAGTACACACTATACCTATTAATCTCTCCCATCATCCTGATAAATAAGGTGATGAATTCCAAAAAATTCAGTTGAAAAAAAAACCGATTGGTATCACACCAAATGTCATCCTCTATAGAAAATATGATGGCACCCTTTTGCAGCTCTAAAAGAAACCTGACAGCTCCCCCTGCAAATGAAATCTCAACACCCAAGTCTTCAGAATATCAGTATCTGCACTATCGATACCAGAATCAACAATATCAATATCCCCCAAAACTGTGATAACCGCATAATCTGAATCACCTGTAGGAATTAAATTCTCCTTCTGATCAACATCCTCTAAGTAGTTTGAAACTCTTAACACATCAACTCGGTCTTTGATTTTAATTCTTTCTTCACTAGTGACTCTATGAAGAAAAAGGGTGTAAGACCTAAAATTACTGACATGACCTAATTTGGCTTCCAACCTTTCTTCATCTTAGTTGATGGTCCTCAACTCATGTGTGATAATCATTTGTGCCACAAATATGATGAATTCCTCTTTGTAACTTTATTCATCACTTCATTGTCCTTACATCGATCCTATAAAGTGTGTGAACCATTCATCCTCATGAATATACCATCAATCCTCGAGATAATTCTCATCTTCCATTTCTAAATGAACTCTTGAACCCATCATTATCAAGAGTACAATCAGTTAACAAAATATGTAATAAACCTAAAACATGCCACACATCCTTCAATGTCAGATTAAAACCTACATTCATAGTTATACAAATATCACCAACACCAATGACATCAACAAAATCTTAATTGTACGTATTCAATACACCAAATTATCCTTCTTTGTATAAAGAAAATAATTCCTTTTTGGTGTAATATGGTATGATGCTTCCAAATCAACCACTTATTCAGTGTGTAGATCTAACCTACGATAATCAACACCAATAAAAATTAAATCACCCTCACCCTGTATAAGATTTACATTGGTATCCTTGGAATCGGTGTCGTGCACCTTCTTTTCCACTTTAATAATTTTCAAAGCCTGGCATTTTCTTTGAACATGACCCAACTTGTCATAAAAAAGAACTTGACATTTCTTCTTGTCTTCGACCAACCTCTCTAATTACCATATCCATCTGTCACAACCAGAACACCACTATTACTTGAATAATCACCATCATTGGTCTTTCATCAAGTCTCATTCATCAACAATGATGAAATCACATTATCTAATTTCATAGTATATTTCTTGAATAATAATTTTGTGATGATATTATCATATGAATCAGGTAACAAACCCAAGAGAAGAAAGGTCGTTTCTTCTTCTTGTTGGATTGGTGTAACCCTATTTTTTTTAGATGATGTTAGGTTGATGCTAGTGGCCCATACTGTACATCAGACCATAACTCCTACGGATTGAGCTCCATGGTGAGCTCGTTGGGGGTTGCAAGGGGAAACACACCCTTTCTCTATAGGTTTGGGGTCCAAAGGTTCCTAAAAAAATTTGGGTAACTAAAGCAACATTGAGTGACTATAGCAGAGCTGAACAGATGACACTGACAGGGAACTATAGTAATACAAAATTTGGAAAAATTACTATAGCATCTCATACTTTGGAGATGATGGTAATGTAGCTCCGTGAACTTCTTATCACCAGCCATTGTAATAGCTTCAACTTGGGTTCTCGAAGCACTATAGCAGTGTGGGATTCTAGCCGTCGTTCACTGTAGCACTGTAGAATTACTATGTGGTTGGTGGAAAAGTGTTTCATCTTCTTTATTAGATCATTCGAGTTAGGGTTTCAGTGTGTTTGGAACTCTAAAACCTCCCTATAATTTTGCTCCCATTTTTAGAGAAGTGATTCTACCTCTTCGTTGATGTAGGGATTATTCTCGGACTATGTAAATCGATGTGTATGTGTTCATGTTCTTATTCTTATTTTGTTTCTTCCTTTTCTTCATCAGAAAACCTTTATCACTGTGACTCCTAGTGTTTCCGCAACACTTCTTCTATTTCAACAGGTATCACATTACCTTTATCATCGATCTTTACCACCATCGAAGAGAACTCCATCAGAAGTTTGTTAAACTTATCCAGATGGTTACCTAAATCTCCATTTATTGGAATTCATAAATGATACAATCATTTTTTTCAAATATAAATGATTTTTGAGGAATTTTGATTTATATTTACTTTCAAGTTTCACCCATATCTTCTCTGGATATTTCAGATTCCTCACCTCCTGCAGATTATTATCATCAAAATATATTTTGAACCGTGCTTGTCATTAACTCTTTCATATCCTATTAATCATCATCACTCATCTGATCCGGCTTCTGTAATTTTTTCTTCAGTGCCTTCACTGTCTTCTCACAAATCAAAATATTTTTTACTCATTGTTTACATGGAGTAAAATCATTTTTTCATGTTAAACAGTTCAATGTGGGAAGAAATCACATGGTGTGAATCACCCATATCCAATCAGCAAGAAACACAGATAAACCTCCTTTGATACCAGTTGTTGGGGGGAAGCAGATTGGTCCTAGAATAATAACTCAGTTGCAACACAATATTGTGATAATCACCAATGAAAATGGAATCACTAAAGTTAATAGGAGGAAGTAAATTGAGGTGCATATTTTAATGTGGAAAACCCCTTTAATGTGAAGGATTAAAAAACCATAGGGAAACTCTGAATAATTTATCTATAATTAGAGTCTACAAAATTCAAGTAAAACAAAAAAATTAAATTGAAAATACATCATAGAAAACCTATGTGAAAATTCACACCCTGATATGTCTATATTGCCTCTCTAATAATCGTCTTGCGATAAGACGTGTAAACACCTGAATCCTAACTTACAAATTCAGTACTAAAACATAATTTATATATTTTTATTAAATAGTAATTAAAAAATACACAATACATTATATAACCTATGATCTTTTCCATTCTAGGTTCTAGAGTATTAGGAAAATACCTTACATGAAAAGAGAGTTTACAAAAATAGTTACAAAATAAATAATTGGATTCATCTGCACTAGCATGTTAACAATCCTCCAAAATTACAGAATCCTATGAAATCCATTTTAAAACTTGGGATGAGAACAAAAATCTCAGTAAGGGATATAAAAGAATAAAATTGTTAGTCTAGTGAAAAACTTGAAAACCCATTAAAAATATTTTCTTAAAAAAACACACATATTCATCTGAAAAGAGAATCATTTTTCCTTAAAGAAGATATCATTATCTTACCTTTTTGAAATCAAATGATTTCCATCAAAACTCATTAACAAGTATAGAAAATTCATGTAGGTTCCTTGGGACATCATCATCATAGAACCCTTACAAAACCCTTACAAATTGGAATAATCATACGGCCAACTTCCAATACATTTCTCGAGAGAACAAAATCATTACCCAATGCATTGGAGCGCTGTTTGGGAGCACCCATTGTATAAGCTATAACGGCCTCACCTAGTGCTATCTGGGTGCACCCATCGTATAAGTTATAGTGAGTTCACTTGATGTCGTCTGATTACACTCATCTTAAATAATGTCCAAAGACTGTATCATGAATAAATCTCTTGAAAACTCTTTTAAACCCATGTGTAAAACACTTTCGGATATCAAAATACCATTTTCTTATAAAAATCACTTTTCAAATATAAAACACACACACATAATAATGAAACTGTTTTCTTTGAAAAGAATTATGAAAACTTATAAAGAAAACATTAAAGAATTAAAGTGTCATGAAAGAAGGAAATTTTGTTCATTCCATTTATGTAAAAAAAATTCTTTTGACCTTTGTAAAAATATTTGAAAGAGGAAATTTTAAAGAGAAATTTTAAAAGAAGGCCATTTACATAAAACCTTAAAAATATTCATTTTTGAAAACATTTGAGAAAATTTTGAAAATTATATTATTAAATCATTCATGTCCATATAAATAAATTCATAAAATTCATTTTAAAAACATGGACATGAAAGAGAAAGATTTAGAAAATAAATATTTAAGACATTTAAAACAATGTTTTTTAGTTAACGAGTCTCTTACCTTATGTTTGAATATGTTCTTCACTTGCGCTTAATTTCCTACATAATCAAATTATATCCATTAATTAAATAATTAACAACCTCTTCCACTTATATTTTATTTATTAAGTTCGTTAATGTTCATTTCAACGAGTTATAATGATCAATTTCTCTATTCTTGGAGCATTCATTTCATAGTTTCATGGTTGGTTAACTTGTGTATATTTATGGATGTTTTTTTCAAATGGGAATAGTACTCTAGAAGTGAAATTATATGGTATTCATGTACTTACATAATTTTAAATTATCTCATATATCATTTTTCCATCTGAGATTAGGATGATTCATTTGATAAAATGTTAATGATAATTGTTTTGTTTATTTTGGTGTGTTTTTTTCGACCATCACGAATTTGTTTCATTTTATTTAATATCAAGTCTATATATTAGTCCCAAAATATGAAATAAGTTATAATATACTTATTATAATATTATTTAACCATAATAATAGTTTTATGATCATATTTGAAGATGTTAATGAAAAACAAAAACTCATTATCCATGAAGACAGTTAATCACCATAATTTGGACAATAGTTTTGTTTCATTGAATAAGAGAATGTGAGAAAATGGATGGATATAAGATATTTCATTAGAATTATAACATTTCAGTATATACATGATACTGGAGTTATTTTGACTTGATGTATGAATGAATTAAAGAGAAGTTAGAAGAAGAAAAGAAATTAAGAAAGGTGGTTTAAGAAAGTTACCTCTTGAAAATCGCCTCCTTGAAGTATTCCTTAAGAAACTTTGAATTAGTATTTTGGTGATACCAACACCTCTAGAATGTGTCTAGGGAAGTGAAGAAGAGAATTTTTCATATTATAGTTGAGATAGAAGAATCAAGGTGGTGAAATGAAGTGAATGGGTGCCATTTTATAATTGAGGTGAGCAGCACTTTAGGAATTTCTCAAAATATTAAAATATTGTAAGACTATTCTAGAGAAAAATAATTTCAAATAAACATTAAACATGTAACATTGGCAATTTTTCAAGTTAGTGATAATCATTTAGATTACATTGGCGGTTTTTCAATCATCAAAAACTAGTTTTGTTTTATTAATTAATATTATGTATACAAAATGATTACCTAAAATTAAATAGAATTTAATAAATATATTATAATAATTTTTAACCATAAAAATGTTTTTATGAGTAGTATTGAATGAGGGAATGGAAATTAAAAACTTCATCGTCCTTGAATGCGATAAATTAACACATCAAAGACGATGTTTTCATTTTTAGTACAAAATGAGAGGGGAAGAGAAATTATGATGTATTATTCCATTAACATGATAAAATTAAAGTATATATAAGATAATATAGTTTTAATTCCACTTGGAGAAGGGAAGGTGAGGAGATAATAAGAAAATAAAAGAGGATTTTACCTCTTGAATTTCTTCTCCTTGAGAACCTCCTTAGGGAAAGGGGTTTGGTATTTTGTTGAGACCAAGGGATCTTGGAAATGGGGAAGATACTTGGGAAGTTATTTTGGTAGAATTTGTAAAATATTTAATTCTTTAGAGGTGTGAGGAAAATAGGTGGTGAGGGATGGTATTTATAGTGGAAAAGAGGGATGTTTTCTCATTATTTTATTTATTAGTTTATTATTTTACCTCAAGACTATGAATAGTTCGAAAATTATCACCAAATTTATTAAAATAATTAATGTAACTTTGATATTATATTGATTACAACATAAATGACTCAAGGAATGGTGTATTTAACTTATAATGTATATATATCGTAAATTACAGTATTTTAATATTCACAAAAAAAATCAAGTATTTTAGAAAAATCCCAAAAACATCACCCTAACAATTTTTCAATATGTAGAATTAAAAAATGAACTCAATTTTGTGAAAATAATTTTATAAATATGAGAAATTAAATTTTTAATTAAAACCATCATTTACATGGAAAATACCAATTTTAAAATTATAACTGATTTTATAACACTTTGAAAAAATAATTAAGGTCTCGTAAAATTATCTCATAATCATAATACAACAAAATATTAATTTATGAATAAATTTTATGAAAATTAATTTTTTTTAAATAATTATATTAATTAAAAATTGAAAATAAAAATTCATGTTTTATAAAAATATCAACACATAATTAATAATTTCTAAAACATTTATTTACTTATACTATGATATAATTATATCATATTACCATTTATAAGATGGATAAATTTAATTTATACTTTCATGGGTGATGTTACTATTCTATTGGTCAGTTTACTATTTATAAGGGTCATATTAAAATTCAAAAGGTCAAGTTATTATTCCATTAGTTTAGGTTTATTTATTTTTATAAATACTTATTATTCCCTTCATTCCTCATTTATAAAGTTTGTATTGTGTTATCTAAGGGATTTTATGTGATTTATACCCTCGCATAAACATATAGACATCAAAGTCAGGTCTATGCATAAACATATGGGCATGAAGACCAGGTCCACACATAAATTTATGAACATGAAAAATAGTTCTATGAATAATCTTATTGACATGAGAACCAGGTCCATGCATAATCTTATAGACATGAAAAATAGGTCCATAAAATCATGAACATGAAATCAGGTTCACGCATAACATATTTATCTCATGATTTATCCATCTTTTCCCAATTTATTGTAGGGATATATAATTATGGGCCCACCCATTACATGATAATAATCCATTCATATGTGTGTCACAATGTCATAAATCATTCATCTTATATCATAACCCATGGAAAGAAAATGGGTTTCATAAATATTTCATCATCATAATCATAAACCATCTAGATAATGAATAAGGATGGTATCATTGGATCATATTCTCAATATAGAATAATTAATATCAAAAGATATCATATTAGATGAAAATGACTTTAAATGATCATTTGGAATATTTATTGAGGAAAATACCCTTTTTACTTTGAATTCACTTCTTTAAAATCTAAAAATTTACAAATTATTATAGAAAAAAATTTATTTGAAAATAACCTTGTAAGATTTTAAAGAAAGCACCAAATAATTGAGTTTTCATGGAGATAGTAAATTCTATTCATTCTATATATGTTAAAATGAATATTCATTTCACATTTTCAGTAAAAATTAAAAAGTACCTAATTAATAAAATGATTAGAAGATTCCTTTTCAACCATTTTTCAAAAGTAAAATATGAGTGAAAATAAATTTAAACAATCACTGTAGAATAGTAAAAATATTATTGAAAACATTTTTACAAAACATGAACATTGATGAAAAATTATTTTCCACTGAAGATAGAAATAAAGTTAGATTTCCTTTAAAATATTATTCCAGCCTATTAAGTACTTAAAATGGGAAAATGAAATGAAAAAATTTATTCTATATAAATAACCAGGGGATAAGAAAAATTAAGAGATTATTGATAGGTAGATCATGAAATTTCCTCATCAGAAACTTAATCATAAACAATCTCAGTAAATAATGAGATTGTAACATAAAATTCTTACCACTTTGGTAACTTTTGAATCGTATGCCCCGTGAAAGAATAACATTAAATGAAACATTAAATATCATTAATATAAATAAATACATGGTATAACATGTCAAATGATAGTATTTATACCTCATAAAATAAGATAGGTTCATAACATAACATATGTCTCAAAGAAAATAGTTTGAGACAATAAACTCATACCTCAAGTCCCTTCTTTCTTCATACAAATTTAAAGCCTATGTATAATAAATATAGATTTATTATATATTTATTCTAGAACCATACTCATATTTATTATACCATGTATGATTTACTTATGTCATCTTATCACCTATTTATTAACAATTTGTTATTAAAAAAATTTGGGTTATAACTGCTTCGTTTTTCATGCATGTTTCGGTTTGACAGTCCTGGTCCTTATACTTTGATCATAGTTACATAATCTACATTATTTTAATAATTATATAAATATAATATATATTCATTATATATATATATATATATATTCATGCATAAAAGGTAGAGAAATAAAAATTAATTACACTGTTCATGGAGATGGTATGCGATACGTACGCATGAACATTGCTTCCATTTTTTGACGGATGGAATGAAAGAAAGGTAAATAACAATTTACACATTAATAATAATTATTATATCATATATATTAATTCAATTTATCCTTATTACCATCCATGTAAATCAGAAATTAAAAACAAAACACATCGCTTCATGGAGGTGGTAGTCCACAAGTACGCACGAGCGACGTTATCATTTTCCAACAGATTGAAATGTAAGAAGGTAAATATGATATTATAATTAAAAAATAATAATTATATCATAAATATCATATATAAACATCAAAACCATAATAATACTATCCATGAAATATGGTAATGGAAATGAATTGCATCGCTACGTGGAGACGGTAAGTTGTACATACGCATGAGCGATACTTTCACTTCTCATTTGATAGAAAAGAGGGTGAATAAATGTGGTTTCATAATCATGATAATATTTTAGTATATTTAGGATAATATAGTTATTATTTTATTAATAATATCATATATTTAGAGGAATTGGAAGAATAAACAAATTGAAATATGTTATATAAGATGATTATCTCTCCTTCAGTAGGCCTCCTTTATATCCCTTCTTAAGGACCCTTGGAATGGTATTTTAATAATACTAGAACCTCTAAATTCTATATATTGAAATTTATGATATAATTTGATAGGGTTTGGTAGATCTAGAAGGCTCGATATTGTGTTTTACCCCTTATTTTTTGTTTAACCCCTTAATTAACCAATTTTAACCTTAAATATAGTAATGACTTTTTCACTCTTAAAGGGTCAAGAATGTTATCATAAAAAGAAAAGTGACCCATAAATGGATAATGGTTGATGTGTTAAATAGTATTCCATTCAATTTTCTGAAGATAATATTTTCATGAATTTTAAATCATTTAATAAAATATTTTTTATTATAAAATATCATTAATGTCATTTTTGACATTATTCATTTAATTTGACATTAAAGGCACCAAGACAAAGATATAATTATAATATAATCCTTTCACACATCCCTACTATGGAATATTTTTCCAAAAATTTATGGAACATAATAATTCATCCAAATTGTATTACTTTTCATATTTTTAAAATCATTTATTTTATTTTTCTGTTAATTGAATAAATATTGTATCGACATTGTGTATGTATTTAGGGTAATTAATCAATCAATAAAAATTAAAAAAATTAATATGATAAATATATATAATTTATATTTAAAATAAAAATTTATAACCAAATACAATATCTTTTTCCCATATGATAAAATATTACAGATATTAAAGTCAAGAGAGTGACATTTTGTATTTATTCTTTTCTTAACTTAATATAAAGGTCATAATCAAAGAAATATGGCACCAAGTGGCCATATATTTGAGACTTGGATAGAAATGGTCAAATATCACACATACAGTAGTATAAATTCAAGTTTTTGGATGAATTTTAAGCCTTATCATATTATTTTTAACCCTAATTAACCCATTTTACCATTCTAATAGAACAAAAATTTACCATGATTACTATTCATGTTGACAAAAAATAAAAGGGTTTTGTTTACCAAATTTGGACCTATTAATTCCAAATAAGGAATAATTTTTTCAGGTTTCAATTTCAATAAGTTGAAAAAAATTAATTTAAGATAAAAACACAGAATGCAACAGAAAACAGTTTTTCAAAAAAATGTCTTTTTTAAGTATAAAAATATTTTTAAGGTCAAATTCAACAATAAAATTTATTGAAATGAACTTAATTAAATTATTCATAATATAAGATAACTAATTTTATTTTAAAACCATTTTAAAACAAAATGTAACTTTATAAATGATTGGAATAAAAATATAGTTTTCAATAAAAATCAGTATTTCTTTAATATTCATTGAAAATTCAATCTTTTCAAAAAATTATTAAAAATTAACTATAAGATAATTTTTACATGTTGATTTAAAAAATAAATTTAATTTTATAAAATAAATTTTATAAAAGTGTAAAAAATTAAACATAATATTTTCTCACAAAAAAAAGCAATAAAAATCATGTTTGAAGGAAATGTATTTTTGAAGCATAATATGTATTCAATAAAATAATGAATGCTTATTTAATAAGTTTTAATCAAAAAAAATTATTGAGTAAGACCTTTATATATATATATATATCATAATTTGGTTATTCATTTTCATAACCTCTAATTCAGCGGCTAGGTTATAACAGTCATATAAAAATATTTTGTGGTTCGTTTAAGCTCAGTGTTGCATGTCATATATGTTATCTAACTTAATGTTATTCTTTTCAAATCTTGGGTGTTACAATCTTAGAAATATCTAGGGTCTATAGAAAAAGATTCTTATACTTGTGTCATTATTAATTGATCACCACAAGAATCGCTTCAAGGAAAAAAGATTTCTTTTTATTCTCTCTAGAATTGATAGGGTGGAGGAGGAGAATCACTCTTAATTCTTGAGAGCATTCTAGATGAAGATATCTACAGGTCTTGAGAGGATTCTCTTGAGAATTTATTATGCACAATATTGAAATTGTTCCAAGAAATGATATAACTAGGTATTTATAAATCCAGGTTATGGTTTTTAATTTCACATAAGACCTTGACTAATATCCTAATCCATAGCGAACCTCATGTCTAAATACTAATAATATATTATTATTATTTATTTAACATGTGCTAAACTCATGGATAAAATAAATATAATAAAATGATATTTAATAAATCATTCCTAGTCTAACTCCTAATTTGGTCTGTCCAACTGCCTATGTATTTATCGAACATTGAATAATGAATATTTAAATAAATAAATATCATTTGA
This sequence comes from Viscum album, assembly GCA_963277665.1. NCBI lineage: Eukaryota > Viridiplantae > Streptophyta > Magnoliopsida > Santalales > Viscaceae > Viscum > Viscum album. The sequence goes on along the minus strand of OY728150.1, from coordinate 616,707,133 downwards.
CTATTCATTGATAAATAAATATATATTATATTTACTGAAATAGAAAACAAAAATTTATTAAATATTTGACTCGCATATATTATATAAAATAACTATTGACTGAATATTTATGATTAACCAAATCCGAATAAATATTATTCCTCAAACTGGAGAATAATATTATATTCTAATATTTAATTCATATAGAATTTAACTCAGAATCTGGAGACACTTAATATGTGACCCTCTAGGCCCATTTCTCAGTTTTATTTGGTCGGACCATCTAAATTCCATGGTTAGCATATAACAACACACCAAGGCACCCAAAGATAAAGGTGTTATTCCTATAATGACAAATAACCTCCTTTGAATTCTCAATATTTAATCTAATCCATTTTATTGATATCTTCTTCTAGAAAGTTACATCAAATGTGTCATCAATATATATGCTTGAATCTCTTTCTTTGACTTTTCGGAAATTAACTTATCAAAAAAACTGTCATGGTCATGAATTTAGTTAGGTTATTTATTTCGCATAAAAGGGTTTAAAATATTTACTTATGTTAAAGAATAGAAGATACAAATAATTCCTCAACTTATTCATTAATATCACATCACTCGTGACACACCCAATATATCTTAACTCACCATGAGCATATGTCGTCATGGTTTTTATCAATACATCAAAGTGAACGACTCATGATATATATTAATAATGGTCTTAAATTCTAAATATCATTACACTTTCCCATAAATAGAATCATATAATGACACATAAAACAAGTAGATTTTCTACTGGTGATTTTTTTCTCATAATCTCCTCCCTTGGAGATTATTAAGGGAGAACTTCAAGAGATGGGGTCTCAATGTCTTATGATCCTTCTACCCCTGATAGCCTATGTCATTTTTGTCACATCAAATGATATCAACTGACCATAGAACATATATTTAAGAATAATATTATATAACTTTGAGGTTATCATCATAATGGGTAATTTTTATGACATTTTAGTGTGGAAAGTACCCTTAGGACATTATCACATACATTATCATGCAGAATAATAGTCAAGATGTAATAAAAACTTTATTAATATTAAAAAAAATAACATGAAGTTAATCATAAAGTACAAAAGAAGTTGGTACTAGGGAACCAACTCAAAAAAGGAATGTCGCATATTTCCACAATAATATCACCTAATATGTGGTGTACAATTGTGTGTATTTACCCCAAAACAGGTTGTATTTTGGGTTATTGAGTGTTCTAATTTTGATTCACACCCAAATCAACCTTCAACTTTGGAGTCGGATACTGTTCTTTAGCATGAACCAATATTGTCTTTTGTTTATGATCAAGCTTCATATTAGCTTTGTCATTATGATGTGTCTTTTGCTTTTGTAGACAATCCTTTGACTATTTTTTGGACCACCATGATTCCCCTTCAACTTTTCTATAGACTATTCAATTTTATTTTCCGATCCCATATTGAGAGTCAATAATTTCTCCCGATCTTCTATTTCTCACTGCAGATCGACAACTTCTCCCTCGGGATATTCAATATGTTTGACTTGATCTTTCACCATATTAGTCAAATCATCGATGATATGGGTTTACTCTTTGATCTTGATCTGGTACTCAATAACCTTTTCGAGATTTCTGGCTTTTCATATTTGAGCTTTTCAAATTCCACCCTTAACTCAAACTTCTCTTCTTCATGTTGCTACATGTAGAGTTTGGTGTCGCAAACCATTCCATTAATTTTCTTTATTTTAGTTCTCCAAACATATATATCCTAAAGTTAAACCTCTAACTCTACTTGGATATCAACTCTCCCTTTTACATATTCCTCATAATCATTATTTTCTTCCCTATTTTGTGACTTGTTTACAACAGCCACAAGAACATATTCTTTGAGCTCATTGAAATCCTTAATTTCCTCATCCACTGTCTGTTCTAATCTATCATCCTCTAGTGAAAGTAGGTTCTTCTTGAACTTGTGATTATTTTTCCTCCTACCCTTCACATTATTTAAATATTTATTTTTGAGAACTTCAACATCCTCATTATTATCTTAAAACTTCTTGGGACACTTTGTTGTAACGTTCTCAACCTTTTTACATCGAAAGCATGCGAGTGGAAGTTTTCCTTTCAACTTTCCTTTCACCTTTTAAGATTTTAGGAAAGTAATGGCATGAATTCATCAACCTCTTTGAAACACCCTAATATTTTATGATATATTTCTCTTCAAGTAAAATTTCTTCGATATCTTGTAATACATGAAACTCTGAGTCAAAATGAATTGTAATATAGTATACTATTATAACTAAACTGTTAAATAGAAAGATATGAATAGGACTAACTAAATTATAAAAAATATATGGTTTTCACTTATATAAAATTAATTAATTTGTTATCAATTGATTATAAATGAAATAAAATTCATTTGAAAGTAAAAGAGATATTTTTTTGAAATATTATTTTTATGCATGAAATATATTTTTATCTTAAAAAATTAAATTAATCACTATTGGTGAATGGTTTTAATAAAATTTATATAATATATTTTCAATAAAAAATTTAACATTTATCTAATTTTTTTCTAGGCATGAGATAAGAATATATATCCAGTTTTATGAATAAAAATGTATTTTTCTAATAAAAGTTTTTTGTTGCATTTTGCACACTAAATTTAAAATAAATTTATACCAGTTATAAAAATTGAATTTTTAAAAATAGATTTTATATTTAGAATTATGAGGTCTAAATTTGGTAAATATTTCTCTTTTATTTTTAGGCATTATTAATAGTAATCGTAATAAAATTTATCACCTTAGTAAATGGTAAATCGGGTTAACCTAAGTTGAAACTAAGTGTTAAGGTCACCATTTTTCATATTAATTATTATTAGATAAATTTAATTCATACAATATCAACTTTGGCTCTAAATTTTATTTTTTAAGGGATACTTTTCAACTAAAATGACCTATATAATATTTAAAATAAAGAAAAATAAAAAATATCATTCTCATACTTTTAAAAATCTCTTATGTGTTCACATAGGGAAAAAGTAAGTTTTGAATGAATATTAATGGTTATTTTGAGTATAATGAAATTATTTTCATGATGGTAATTTATTTCTAATTTTTATTAATTATATAATTACCTTAAATGTTTACGCAACACTGATGCATATTTCTTTAATTAGTAGAAAAATAAAATAAATGATTTTAAAAATATTAAATGTAATATAATTTGAGTTAATTATAGTGTTACTTGAATTTTATAGATGAATATAACATATTAGTGATGAGTTAAAGGATTATATTCAAATTTAATCTTTTTTCTTGATGTCTTTAAAGTCAAATTAAATGAATAGTATTGAAAATGACATTAATGAAATTTTTATGAAAATAATATATTATTAAATTATTTAAAAATCATAAAAAACTTGATATAGGAAAATGGGTAATAGATTTTCTAAATTATCATAGATTATCCATTTATGAACCATTTTTTAACTTATATGTAAATTTATAACCCTTTAAGAGTGAAAAATACATTACCATGGTTAAGGTTAAAATAGGTTAACTAAGAGGTTAAACTAAAAGATAAGGTTTAAAACACCACTTAAATCTGTAAAAGTTTTATTGGTTTATGGGATTTCAAACATATATTGAATTATCTTCGAATATCTTGCCATTTGGAATCATTTGTCTTGATAATCACTTTATTATATTTTAATCTTTTAAGTAAATCCAAGAGCACCCATCCCAATACTTATAAAAGAGAACATTTCTCTTTTATTCCTCGCAACTTTTGAGACTTATAGATTATCCAAGACCTAGCATATTACCTTCCTAGATTCCTTAACCACGTCTTAGATCATATGGTATTTCCAAAAGACTATCCCTTCAAGTATTAAGGTGTAATCCAAAAGAAAGTTCTCGATGAAGAGGTATAACTCTTAATTGATCATTTTCAATATTATTTATTCTTTAAACTCTTCTAAATCCATGGTATACATTATAAAATAATGAATTTAGTGTATTAAATTTACTTAATTTTTATTATGACATATAAAAACCATTATTCACCCACTTTCCATCCTATGAAAAGTGAAAACATTGCTCGTGCGTATGTACGACATACTGTCTCCAAGTAGTAGTGTAATTTATTTTTCATCACCACTATACTTGGATGTTTATAATTATAAATTTAATAATAAAATTTCATTTACGATATTATTATGATTTTCGAAAGTTGAATTATTATTTACATTTCTTTCATTCCATCCATCAAAAAATGGAAATAGTGTTCATATGTACGTACGGTCTACCGTCTTCATGAACGATGTAATTCATTTTTTTATATATACCTTTTATGGATGAATATAAATATATATATATATATATATAATATATATGATATTTATATCAAGATTAATATTCTGTATATGATGGAACCATGATCAAATTATAAATTTGAAGACTAACAAACCTAAACATGCATGAAAAATGAAGCAGTTATCACCCAAAATAATGTTTTTATTATTAATAAATGGATGATAAGATGTAATAATAAAATAATATATGATATGATATAAATTATTTTGGTTCTGGAATACATGTATAATAAATTTATATTTATAATATATAAGTTTCTAACTTGTATGAATAAAGACAAGACTTGAGGTAAAGGTTTATCATCTCAAATTATCTTCTTTGGGACATGTTATGTCATGCACCTATCTACTTTTATGAGGTGTATATACAGACCCTTTTACATGTTATATCATTAATCTCCTTATATTTATGATATTTAATGTTTAATTTAAATTTATTCTTGTATGGGTCTTATGATTCAAAAGTTACCAAATCTGTAAGGGCTTTATGTTACAATCTCATTATTTATTAAAATTATTTAAGATTAAGTTTTTTTGTTGAAATATTATGGTCTAACTCTCAAGAAACTCATATATTTTCATCTTCTCTAGTTTTTTATGAAAATTACATGTTTTCCTTTCATTTTCCTCTCTTTATTAACTCAAAATACCAAAACAATATTTTTAAGGAAAACTAACTTTATTTCTCTCTTCAGTCAAAAATTCTTTCTCATCCATGTCCATGTTTTCTAAAAAAGTTTTCAAGAATATTTTTACTATTATCCAATGATTGTTTAAATTCATTTTTACCCATGTTATACTTTAAAAAAAATGGTTTAATAGGAACATTATTTTCATTTTTTGAACAATGTACTTTTTATTTTTTACTGAAAATATGAAAGGAATGTTTGTTTTAATATATATAGCATGAATGGAATTTATCACCATCATGACCACTAAATACTTTGAATTTTACATTACAAGTTTCCAAGGTTATTTTAAAATAAAATATTTTCTTTAATATTTGAAAAAAAAATTAGATTTAAAATAAGTGATGTCAAAGTGAAAATGGTATTTTCCTCAAGAAATTTTCCATGTGATCTTATAAAATAATTTTCTAACTAAGATGACATCATTTAATGTTTCTTAACCTTTACTTGGGATAAGATCCAATAATTTCATCCTTATTATTTCTCCGGATAGTTCATTATTATGATGATAAGATATTTATGAAACTCATTTCTTTACCATGGGATATGCTATGATGAATTAATGAAATGATTATGAAACTCGTTCCTTTACCATGGGATATACTATGATGAATTAATAAAATGATATAAAACTAGTTTCTTTTCCATAGGTTATGCCATGATGAAATTATTATGATACTCGTTTCTTTTTCATAGGTTATGTCATGATGAAATGTTTGTGAAATTCATTTATTTTTAATTATTTGAGATATGATGTATCTTTTATGATCTTATAGCACACATCTTTATGATTTTCATTATGTGACGAGTGGACTTGGAATTATATAAACCTCAAATAATTTAGGTAAAAATGGATATCTTATGTGATAAATATGATTGGAATGGAGAGTGAACTCTGTCCAATAAGGGAATTTATATACTATGATAATCTTGTGAGTGAAATGTAACTAATCCGATGGAATGGGGAGTAAACCCAATATACTATGATAGTATTATAAGTGAGCCTTAACTAATAAGGAAATGATTTTATATGATTATGTGTATGATGAAATATATGTCTTATGTTAATGTTATTATCTTATGGATTATATTCTTTGATTCATTTATGATTCATGTCTTATAAACTGTCAAGATTTATGTCATGACTCAAGATTATGATCTATGATATGCAGGGTATGGTTTTCAAATGTTAAGTTCATGTTATCATACCCTTATACTCATATTATGCTTATGTGATTATTAATATCTCCCTTGTTTTATCTTATTAATCATCTGATCTCGCCCTTTCTTATATTTCCCTTCCCTAGGATATTAAGGATATGTTTAAGTATGATTTTTATAAGAAGGGTGAAATTTTGAAGAATTATGTGGGAGATGATGTAGATCTTAAATGAACAAGTTTTTGATGAATCTAAGTTTCCAAAGGCACTAGACCTATATGATTCTGGCATGGATCATTATGATATGTAATGAATATTCATCTAATAAAATATAATATCTAAGTATTAAAATTAAGGGTCATTATAATATTCCTATTCATTCTCCATGGTAAGTTTCCTAATTTCCTTGAATTTTACTTCCTTAGAGTTTCCTTTTTCAACTATCTCATTTTCACCATTCTTTATCTCATATGCAACAAGAGTACTATAGAGACTATCCAATTTCAGTTTCCTTGGATCATTGTCCTCAAGCACAAATACTTTTGGATTAATCCAAGATGTGCTTTATGATCTTTACATCATTGAGTATTTCTCCAAATCCATTCATATCCTCTACAATCACATTTACTCAATTAAAGAATACATAATCAAATTCATTCAGGTTCATCCTCAAGTCCTCATACATGTTCTATGAAACTTGTAATTTATATTTCCATGCCTTTAATCAATTTCATATATATTAAGAATCTTATCCCATGAGGCATGTGAGGATTTACATGATATCACTTTTGTGTAGATTTTGTTAGTCAAATATCCCCTAAGGCATTGATTCCCTTAGCATCGGTATCCAAATCTTAATGATCTCTTTATGATAGGGATTCATTATCCATACTAGCTAATATCACATGAATAAATTTTTTTAAACATACATGTTTAAATATTGAAAGTATTAATACATATGATTCTTCTATGTTTGAAAATTATTTCCATAAAAGATTAGAATCCCTTTGTGATTTACTACTGTCTTGACTTATACTTAGAAAATAATTCCACTAACTTGGAATTTTAACTCTGATACATTTTGTTAGCCCCAACAAGGTAAATATCCTAAGAAAAGGGGTGAATTAGGTTATGTCAATTTCTTTAAGTGACTCTTGTTGATGATCTTGTTCCACTGTTAGTCAGAATATCTCTCTCTCATAATAGTTATGAAATGGTAGAGAAAATAAAGAGGGAAACAAAAAAATTTACTTGATTCACCACACTGGATTAATCCAAGGATTATAAAATAGTAATGTGTTGATGTACAAGAATCACTAAGATAACTACTTGTTTAGAATGTTTGAAGTAGACTCGTTTTCTCCCCTGATTTATAATTGATTATAACTAAGAACTCACTGCTCTCTCTACTTAAGTGAATGCAATACTAATCCAAAAGAATATTCATATGATTTGAATCAACTCTGAAACAGTTCACACTGACATTGGTGTGACAAGGAGCTCATTTTTTCTTCAATGATATGAACTCCCCTTCCCTGCATAAGTTTTTCTCTTTGAAGATCCACCTCCATATAAAATCTTCTTTTCATAAGATTGTGTGATTCCCCACTGAGTCGGACAACTTTAAAATACCCTATTGATGAATCATATGACCTCAATCATGCCTCCCCATATGCCATAGTATGACAACTAGTAGTGAGGGTATAAGGTGTTATGGTAGGGAGACTATACTTTCATATCAGAGTAATTAGGTAGAAAAAAATAACTTCCATCATGAATAATGAGAGTATGCAGAAGTAATAAATGAGAATCATGTTATAACAGAATTAAATGTAGCACACAAACATGAAATCATACAAGCATACATCAATTTATCACCCAATGGGTTGATGATAAATATAAATGGATAACAAAAAGAGAATAAAATGCAGAAGAGACTCTACTACCAACCCTTAGCCTCACCTCATCCCAATATCCAGACTCTGACTGAGATATCTCACTCAATCAAGCAACATTGGGATTCTTCTCTACCAGAACCTAAGAATAATGAAGTATCCTTAGGTACCCAATCATCATGGTCTCCTGAATAGGGTGTGAGTAAAACTCAGTAAGTCACCACCAACGATGTAACTAGCATAACAATTATGATAGTGTATTCGCATATGATATACTCAAAAAAATAAGAGGTGCCAAGGCATAATAAGATAAAAACTATCGATCCCCAAGTTCTAAAGTCTCATATGGGATTTACTATACCTTATTTGAAAAATTTTGGATGTCTCTAAACCATCATCTAAAACTTAGGGGTGTACACACATTGGTCCAGGAAACAAGTAATCAGTCATCCAAAACTCAGGGGAAGACTCTCCCTATTGGTAAATAAGTAACCTCATCTAGAAATTCAGAATCATGCCCACACCCTACTAAGAAGTAAATCATCTAGAGAATTAGGGGTGTGACCACACCCTATCAGAAAAAAAATACCATCATCTGGAACTCAGGGGGGCATAACTATATCCTATCAGGAATTAGGTTATCTAAAACTCAAGGGCATGCCTCTACCCTGTTGAGAAAAATGTAACATCATCTATGATTTAGGTGTGCTATGAACCCTTCCAATAAACAAGTAACCTAATCTAGAACACATGGGTGTGCCCTTATCTTTCCAGTAAAATAGGTCATCTGAAACTCAGGGGAAAACTCTCCCTATCAGGAAGCATATCATCAATAACTCGAGGTGTGTCTACCCTTCATAGAGACCATATTTCATCTGGAAAATCAAGTGAAAACTAAATCCTTCCATGGAACTAATGTCATTATCTAGAACTTAGGGGTGAGCTTTCACCCTATCAGGAATCATATAAATATCATCTGGTAACTCATGGTAAGACTTCACTCTATCGAGAAACTCATATAGTTCATATGCTGGGGTAATTCTCTCTCCCTAGGACCACCACAAATCGTACGCACATCAGGCATCATCGAATGTCCATAAGCTCACTAGTGTGTCATGGTGAACCCATATAAATCCTCTTTTAACCCGTATGGGAATCTACTAAGATCATCCAGACCTATCTCGGCCTCTATGGACAAATCCAGGCCCACACCATTGACCTTTAGGATCTAAAGGTGACACCCAAGGTCAAAAACGCTTATTCTCCTACACTACCCCTCTTGAGGGTTGATGTAATACTTGGGCACCCATTGAGGTCCTCTAGGTCATTCCATACTCTAAACACCCAACCTGGGTTCCTTGAACTCACTCTCATCCCTCAACCCAAACTCATCACTCGGAGGAAAAAATGTCCCTTAATACTATCATAAACACATCAAGTCCTAATCATCCTCATAGAAAAATCTATAATTGTGTCACACTAAAGAGATGACATAAAGCTCATCCCACTTCCTAAGTCACCCTAGGTATATCTCTCATGACCAACCTTCCCATATATCTACCTTAGGTATACCCACCTGGGTACTCACATACTCACAGGGGAGGATCACTCACCCCATGCTTCACTTGACAAGCTCAAAGGTTTTAAGTCATCTCAGAGTTCTATACATCTTGTCCCTAGGCTGACTACCTCAATTATCACTCTCCCTCACATAGAGAGGACTAAGGTCACCTAACACAAGGTTCATTGAGTTTCAAATTCATCTCACTGGTACCTCATTAATTTCCATGGGTTTCATCACACACATTCATAATGAAGGCATCATCCATCGATGGTTGAGGAATTAAGACAATGTATAAGGGTCCACAGTGGCCCCTAACACTTTAATGAGACTATGAGAATTAAATGAAGCAATTTTATTTTAATAAAACAATTTATTAAATAAAAAAAATTCAATTACCCACTATGATGAGACCGTATATTATATCCCACATATCAAAATAATATAAACTATAGGGCATTTTTAGGGACTACCTACCTCATACAGAGTTATCATCCTTTAAAGCAGCTCATCCATTGTCGAACAACCACATCCAATATTTTCATTATCTCCCGTGAACCTATCTTAATCCATAATGTTAAACTAATTAATAAAAACAAATTTATAACTAATATACCACTTTAATTAATCTTCAAAAATTATAATTAATTTTACAGTTTAATTCAAATAGAAAAAATTTTAAAAAACACATTGGGAACCATCCGCAGCTCAAATATTTAAGAAAATGGAGGGGAGTGCACCACCTCAACATCCATTCATACCTTTAAAACATAAAATCCCTACTTTATCATTTTAATAAATCCATCATTTTTACCCAAAATTATAAAACCCTAAACAATATCATGGAACCAACATACCTCTTAAAATCTGCACAAAACTTGGGGTGATCATCCTCTTGGGGTCTCCTTTAGCTAAGCTGAAAAAATCCCATTGATATTGAGATGATTCTACCATGCTCTGGTGGAATCATTGTTCAATCCCTAGTTAAGGTTGCACTAATTGGTAGTAATAAAGAGGGGAACAAAAATAAAGAGTCAAGTTGGATGTTTAGATTTACCTCAAGCTATTATTTGGAATAAAAAGAACTCGAATTAGTATACTAACGATGAAGATATCCCACTTGGAAGAAGAGGAGATAGAGAACCCTCTTTTCCTTGTTGAGTTCCCCAGATACAGGTCATGTAAATACCCCACTTTCCCTTCAATAGGTATTTCCTTTTTATTCTTTTATTAATATTTTGAAAACGTCTAAAAACATTGTTCACTCACACCCATATAAGGGTACATGTAGGGGTTCACCCATGTAAGGTTCTAGGTAAGGGTTCTATGTATAGGTCACCCACATACGGGTGACCATGTAAGGATCAAACCACATATAGGTGACCCATGTAAGGGTCACCCATGTAGGGGTCTTCTGAAACCCCTTCTTCAGTGTTGGACTTTTCCAAATTTTTGAAAAGTACCAACCCTGTAAGGGTCACCCCATTTAAGGGCGGCTCATGTAAGGGTCACCCCACATGAAGGTTTCCCTTTACATAAGACCATCCCCCCATTTCTACTTAAAATACCAATCTTGGGCACGTAATTCATCGCCCAAGCCTCAAACAACATCCAAAAACATCACCTTGATACATTCCAACTCTCATAATTCTGATCTAAATCCCAATTCTCAAAATGACCCCTCCTCTAAATCAAAAAATTCAAACTCATCCTAAATTTTCACAGCCTAAAAAAACATGAATCTTTATAGATTGACAGCATCATTCCTTTATGGTAGACTCATTTATAGTATGCAGTCTTGTGTAATTTCATCACTGACTACCCTCTGCGTGATTTCTTTGTAAACACCTACTAATTGTGTCAATTCTTTGAGAACTACTTATTTCTACATAATTTCTTCATAAACTCCTGTTTTTCATGAAATTTATTCATATAATCCCTTATCTCACAAACGAATCAATTTATTTACTCTAATATGTTATTTAATGTCTTCTTCTTTTCTAATGACATGCTTATAAAAAAAGGTTCCCTGAAAACATGTTTTACAAAAGATTATATTTTATCCCTTCACGTAAACTCACATCACTTGAGAATACCACTTTCCTTTCATGAATCGCATAAGATTAGTCTTTCATGAATAGTGAAAATCAACACCTCTCTTTCATAAATGACCTCCTATGTGATCCATGTAATGTTCATCCTTCATGAAAAAACTATTCCTTCAAAAGGTCTATTCCTTAGTGAAATAACTTCTTTCATGAACATTTTTCTGTTGATAAATATTTTCCTTTGCAAGATTTATTTCATTGCTCAGAAACTTCATCGGCAGCTCGCATATATTCTTCCTTCTTTGCACAGATAAAATCCATTACACCAACCATTTCCTTTTCAAACAAACCATTCCTTCATGAACTATTCCTTCACAAAATAATGATTTATTTACAAAAATTTTTCTCATACGTGAAATTTATTCTTTTGATAATTTTTCATGAACCTTCTCTCTAAAATTTCACAATAATCACAAAGCACCACCAAACACTTCAATAAATCATGCATCAAGATTCTCATTTTTTGGAATATTATTAACATTACTTATCAACAAAAAAAATCCTAAAATACAAAAAACACACTAATTTATTTTTACTAAAAAATAAAATGACTGTCATTATATACTTGCATAAATGGTCAAAAATCATTAATATTATTGTTTAGATAGTTGTATCTAGGTATACTTTTTCTATTGATTTACATGTAGTAAGATAGTATCGATCTAGACGTACCTTTTAGATCAAAAAATTGTTAATGATGATGATAGATCAATTGGTATTTTTTTAGGAAAATTAATATGAGAGAGAGAAACATGATAAGAGATTTTGAAAAAAAGGATAAGAGAGTTTGAAAAAGGTGAGTGGTGTGAGATTCTTTGAAAAAAATAGAGGTTCTTTTTTGAATTTCATGTATAAATATTTTGAAAATGTTGCACTAGAGTTATGACAGATATGAGGAAGGGTGAAAAATATGTAGTCACCAAGAGAGAATGAAGAAGGGGTTGTCGCCATTGCAGTTTTCCAAGTGTCGATGATGGTGAATGAAGAGATGATAAAGATGAATGAAGCATAAGAGATTAAATTTCAACAGTGGCGAATGAAATTGTGTGAAAAGAGATGATGATTGTGTCATGTATCAAAAATGTTACAATTTTAGAGATTAGGCGGTGTGTTATGGTTCGACAGTATAATAAAATGGTGTCTATGGGTATGTGAAAATGATTTTGGGTGAGAAAAAATCATCTGAGTGTTGAGAGAAAAATCTTTCAAGTGTGTTGTAAAATTCCTTCCCGTGATGTGTAAAATTCCTTTGGATGATATGAAAAATTCATTTGGGTGAATTTTTTGTATTTAACGACTGCTTCTAGTATGATGTTAGGATCCTCCCCAACACTGGTATTAAAGGAGGTTCACGGTTCTAACCTGAGAAAAATGATATGTAGTGATAGAGTCACATTGAGGAGATTGTCATATATTTTCAAAGATAAAATCTATAATGGTTGAAATTAATCATGTCAATGTTGACATGGATGATCAGATATGGATGGAGATCTAACTAAGGTGAAGTTTATGTGATGGATTTGATCATAGAAGAGTATATTATGGTGGAGCTAATAAACATAATGACGATTGGTGGATATTAAAATTTTAAATTAAGGAGTAAATCATTATATATTTTTAAAAAATTAATATGAGAGACAAAGTGATAATAGAGTTCGAAAAGTTCGAGTGAGATTCTTTGATAAAAATAGATTTTTTTAATTCCATGTAAAAATATTAAAAAGGATGCATCGTAGTAATGCCAAAGACGAGGAGGGCTGACAAAGATGTAGTCACCAAGAGAGATCAAGTAATGGGGTGTACCCTTTGTGGTTAAGTGATGGTAATGGAGAACTAAGAGACAATGAAGACAAATGAAACTGCGGTGATGACAACATCGACGATGGCATGTCAACAAAGGAAGATGAAAGTGTGTGTGCAGAGATTATGATTGTTCCATGTAACTAAATTCTTCCTAGTTACAAAGATCAAGTGGTGTGCTTTAGTTCCCAAGATCAGTGGCACAAAAAAGGGTATGTTCATGGGTGTGTGAAAAATTCCTTCGGGTGAGAGAAATTCCTCTGAGAGTTGAGAAAATAATCCTTTATGTGTGTTGTAAAATTCCTTTGAGTGATGTGTAAAAATATATTGGGTGAATTTTATGTGTTTTGTGACTACTTTTGTTGTGACATAGGGCTCTGCCCCGACAAGTGTTGGGGTGAAAGTGGATTGGTCTTAGGACAAAAACTCAGTTGTGGCACAATATTGTGAGAATCATCAATGAAAATGAAAGTGCAAAAGTAAATAGGAGGAAGTAAATTAAAATGCAGATTTTAACATGAAAAAACTCTACAATACAAAGGATTAAAAAACCATGGGGAAACTCCTAATAATTCCACTATAATCAGAGTCTAAAAAATTCAAGTAAAACTCAAAACTTTAATTAAAAATACAGTGTATAAAATCTCTATCAAAATTCACACCCTGATACATGCCTCTATCACCTCTATAATAATCATATCATGATAAGACATCACCCTTCAGAGGTCAAAACTGAACATGTGGCGTCATTGCAGCACCTCATTTCACAACCCAATTTTTCATTGGTCACTGCTACCCACACCCAAAAAACTATCTCCCATGTATCTGCTTTCGGCCATGCCTAATTTTCTCTCCATGTGTAGTTCCCCTACTTCTCCCTTTTTATAAGTGAAGGAACCTATTAAATTTATGTGTGCAGCATCCTTTCAAATGTTCAAAATAATATATAATGATAATATCTCAAAAAAAATATCTATTCAAAATAGAGATATGAAGAAAATATCTATCAGCTTTAAAAAAACACATGATGCTAGAAGGTTTAAAAAAACAAACCCCTCAAAAATATCGTCTGAGTACACACTATACCTATTAATCTCTCCCATCATCCTGATAAATAAGGTGATGAATTCCAAAAAATTAAGTTGAAAAAAAAACCGATTGGTATCACACCAAATGTCATCCTCTATAGAAAATATGATGGCACCCTTTTGCAGCTCTAAAAGAAACCTGACAGCTCCCCCTGCAAATGAAATCTCAACACCCAAGTCTTCAGAATATCAGTATCTGCACTATCGATACCAGAATCAACAATATCAATATCCCCCAAAACTGTGATAACCGCATAATCTGAATCACCTGTAGGAATTAAATTCTCCTTCTGATCAACATCCTCTAAGTAGTTTGAAACTCTTAACACATCAACTCGGTCTTTGATTTTAATTCTTTCTTCACTAGTGACTCTATGAAGAAAAAGTGTGTAAGACCTAAAATTCCTGACATGACCTAATTTGGATTCCAAACTTTCTTCATCTTAGTTGATGGTCCTCGACTCATGTGTGATAATCGTTTGTGCCACAAATATGATGAAGTCCTCTTTGTAACTTTATTCATCACTTCATTGTCCTTACATCGATCCTATAAAGTGTGTGAACCATTCATCCTCATGAATATACCATCAATCCTCGAGATAATTCTCATCTTCCATTTCTAAATGAACTCTTGAACCCATCATTATCAAGAGTACAATCAGTTAACAAAATATGTAATAAACCTAAAACATGCCACACATCCTTCAATGTCAGATTAAAACCTACATTCATAGTTATACAAATATCACCAACACCAATGACATCAACAAAATCTTAATTGTACGTATTCAATACACCAAATTATCCTTCTTTGTATAAAGAAAATAATTCCTTTTTGGTGTAATATGGTATGATGCTTCCAAATCAACCACTTATTCAGTGTGTAGATCTAACCTACGATAATCAACACCAATAAAAATTAAATCACCCTCACCCTGTATAAGATTTACATTGGTATCCTTGGAATCGGTGTCGTGCACCTTCTTTTCCACTTTAATAATTTTCAAAGCCTGGCATTTTCTTTGAACATGACCCAACTTGTCATAAAAAAGAACTTGACATTTCTTCTTGTCTTCGACCAACCTCTCTAATTACCATATCCATCTGTCACAACCAGAACACCACTATTACCTGAATAATCACCATCATTGGTCTTTCGTCAAGTCTCATTCATCAACAATGATGAAATCACATTATCTAATTTCATAGTATATTTCTTGAATAATAATTTTGGGATGATATTATCATATGAATCAGGTAACAAACCCAAGAGAAGAAAGGTCGTTTCTTCTTCTTGTTGGATTGGTGTAACCCTATTTTTTTTAGATGATGTTAGGTTGATGCTAGTGGCCCATACTGTACATCAGACCATAACTCCTACGGATTGAGCTCCATGGTGAGCTCGTTGGGGGTTGCAAGGGGAAACACACCCTTTCTCTATAGGTTTGGGGTCCAAAGGTTCCTAAAAAAAATTTGGGTAACTAAAGCAACATTGAGTGACTATAGCAGAGCTGACCAGATGACACTGACAGGGAACTATAGTAATACAAAATTTGAAAAAATTACTATAGCATCTCATACTTTGGAGATGATGGTAATGTAGCTCCGTGAACTTCTTATCACCAGCCATTGTAATAGCTTCAACTTGGGTTCTCGAAGCACTATAGCAGTGTGGGATTCTAGCCGTCGTTCACTGTAGCACTGTAGAATTACTATGTGGTTGGTGGAAAAGTGTTTCATCTTCTTTATTAGATCATTCGAGTTAGGGTTTCAGTGTGTTTGGAACTCTAAAACCTCCCTATAATTTTGCTCCCATTTTTAGAGAAGTGATTCTACCTCTTCATTGATGTAGGGATTATTCTCGGACTATGTAAATCGATGTGTATGTGTTCATGTTCTTATTCTTATTTTGTTTCTTCATTTTCTTCATCAGCAAACCTTTATCACTGTGACTCCTAGTGTTTCCGCAACACTTCTTCTATTTCAACAGGTATCAGATTACCTTTATCATCGATCTTTACCACCATCGAAGAGAACTCCATCAGAAGTTTGTTAAACTCATCCAGATGGTTACCTAAATCTCCATTTATTGGAATTCATAAATGATACAATCATTTTTTTCAAATATAAATGATTTTTGAGGAATTTTTATTTATATTTACTTTCAATTTTCACCCATATCTTCTCTGGATATTTCAGATTCCTCACCTCCTGCAGATTATTATCATCAAAATATATTTTGAACCGTGCTTGTCATTAACTCTTTCATATCCTATTAATCATTATCACTCATCTGCTCCGGCTTCTGTAATTTTTTCTTCAGTGCCTTCACTGTCTTCTCACAAATCAAAATATTTTTTACTCATTGTTTACATGGAGTAAAATCATTTTTTCATGTTAAACAGTTCAATGTGGGAAGAAATCACATGGTGTGAATCACCCATATCCAATCAGCAAGAAACATAGATAAACCTCCTTTGATACCAGTTGTTGGGGGGAAGCAGATTGGTCCTAGAATAATAACTCAGTTGCAACACAATATTGTGATAATCACCAATGAAAATGGAATCACTAAAGTAAATAGGAGGAAGTAAATTGAGGTGCATATTTTAATGTGGAAAACCCCTTTAATGTGAAGGATTAAAAAACCATAGGGAAACTCTGAATAATTTATCTATAATTAGAGTCTACAAAATTCAAGTAAAACAAAAAAAATAAATTGAAAATACATCATAGAAAACCTATGTGAAAATTCACACCCTGATATGTCTATATTGCCTCTCTAATAATCGTCTTGCGATAAGACGTGTAAACACCTGAATCCTAACTTACAAATTCAGTACTAAAACATAATTTATATTTTTTTATTAAATAGTAATTAAAAAATACACAATACATTATATAACCTATGATCTTTTCCATTCTAGGTTCTAGAGTATTAGGAAAATACCTTACATGAAATGAGAGTTTACAAAAATAGTTACAAAATAAATAATTGGATTCATCTGCACTAGCATGTTAACAATCCTCCAAAATTACAGAATCCTATGAAACCCGTTTTAAAACTTGGGATGAGCACAAAAATCTCAGTAATGGATATAAAATAATAAAATTGTTAGTCTAGTGAGAAACTTGAAAACCCATTAAAAATATTTTCTTAAAAAAACACACATATTCATCTGAAAAGAGAATCATTTTTCCTTAAAGAAGATATCATTATCTTACCTTTTTGAAATCAAATGATTTCTATCAAAACTCATTAACAAGTATATAAAATTCATGTAGGTTACTTGGGACATCATCATAATAGAACCCTTACAAAACCCTTACAAATTGGAATAATCATACGGCCAACTTCCAATACATTTCTCGAGAGAACAAAATCATTACCCAATGCATTGGAGCGCTGTTTGGGAGCACCCATTGTATAAGCTATAACGGCCTCACCTAGTGCTATCTGGGTGCACCCATCGTATAAGTTATAGTGAGTTCACTTGATGTCGTCTGATTACACTCATCGTAAATAATGTCCAAAGACTGTATCATGAATAAATCTCTTGAAAACTCTTTTAAACCCATGTGTAAAACACTTTCGGATATCAAAATACCATTTTCTTATAAAAATCACTTTTCAAATATAAAACACACACACATAATAATGAAACTGTTTTCTTTGAAAAGAATTATGAAAACTTATAAAGAAAACATTAAAGAATTAAAGTGTCATGAAAGAAGGAAATTTTGTTCATTCCATTTATGTAAAAAAAATTCTTTTGACCTTTGTAAAAATATTTGAAAGAGGAAATTTTAAAGAGAAATTTTAAAAGAAGGCCATTTACATAAAACCTTAAAAATATTCATTTTTGAAAACATTTGAGAAAATTTTGAAAATTATATTATTAAATCATTCATGTCCATATAAATAAATTCATAAAATTCATTTTAAAAACATGGACATGAAAGAGAAAGATTTAGAAAATAAATATTTAAAACATTTAAAACAATGTTTTTTAGTTAACGAGTCTCTTACCTTATGTTTGAATATGTTCTTCACTTGCGCTTAATTTCCTACATAATCAAATTAGATCCATTAATTAAATAATTAACAACCTCTTCCACTTATATTTTATTTATTAAGTTCGTTAATGTTCATTTCAACGAGTTATAATGATCAATTTCTCTGTTCTAGGAGCATTCATTTCATAGTTTCATGGTTGGTTAACTTGTGTATATTTATGGATGTTTTTTTCAAATGGGAATAGTACTCTAGAAGTGAAATTATATGGTATTCATGTACTTAAATAATTTTAAATTATCTCATATATCATTTTTCCATCTGAGATTAGGATGATTCATTTGATAAAATGTTAATGATAATTGTTTTGTTTATTTTGGTGTGTTTTTTTCGACCATCACGAATTTGTTTCATTTTATTTAATATCAAGTCTATATATTAGTCCCAAAATATGAAATAAGTTATAATATACTTATTAGAATATTATTTAACCATAATAATAGTTTTATGACCATATTTGAAGATGTTAATGAAAAACAAAAACTCATTATCCACGAAGACAGTTAATCACCATAATTTGGACAATAGTTTTGTTTCATTGAATAAGAGAATGTGAGAAAATGGATGGATATAAGATATTTCATTAGAATTATAACATTTCAGTATATACATGATACTGGAGTTATTTTTACTTGATGTATGAATGAATTAAAGAGAAGTTAGAAGAAGAAAAGAAATTAAGAAAGGTGGTTTAAGAAAGTTACCTCTTGAAAATTGCCTCCTTGAAGTATTCCTTAAGAAACTTTGAATTAGTATTTTGGTGAGACCAACACCTCTAGAATGTGTCTAGGGAAGTGAAGAAGAGAATTTTTCATATGATAGTTGAGATAGAAGAATCAAGGTGGTGAAATGAAGTGAATGGGTGCCATTTTATAATTGAGGTGAGCAGCACTTTAGGAATTTCTCAAAATATTAAAATATTGTAAGACTATTATAGAGAAAAATAATTTCAAATAAACATTAAACATGTAACATTGGCGGTTTTTCAAGTTAGTGATAATCATTTAGATTACATTGGCGGTTTTTCAATCATCAAAAACTAGTTTTGTTTTATTAATTAATATTATGTATACAAAATGATTACCTAAAATTAAATAGAATTTAATAAATATATTATAATAATTTTTAACCATAAAAATGTTTTTATGAGTAGTCTTGAATGAGGGAATGGAAATTAAAAACTTCATCGTCCTTGAATGCGATAAATTAACACATCAAAGACGATGTTTTCATTTTTAGTACAAAATGAGAGGGGAAGAGAAATTATGATGTATTATTCCATTAACATGATAAAATTAAAGTATATATAAGATAATATAGTTTTAATTCCACTTGGAGAAGGGAAGGTGAGGAGATAATAAGAAAATAAAAGAGGATTTTACCTCTTGAATTTCTTCTCCTTGAGAACCTCCTTAGGGAAAGGGGTTTGGTATTTTGTTGAGACCAAGGGATCTTGGAAATGGGGAAGATACTTGGGAAGTTATTTTGGTAGAATTTGTAAAATATTTAATTCTTTAGAGGTGTGAGGAAAATAGGTGGTGAGGGATGGTATTTATAGTGGAAAAGAGGGATGTTTTCTCATTATTTTATTTATTAGTTTATTATTTTACCTCAAGACTATGAATAGTTTGAAAATTATCACCAAATTTATTAAAATAATTAATGTAACTTTGATATTATATTGATTACAACATAAATGACTAAAGGAATGGTGTATTTAACTTATAATGTATATATACCGTAAATTAGAGTATTTTAATATTCACAAAAAAAATCAAGTATTTTAGAAAAATCCCAAAAACATCACCCTAACAATTTTTCAACGTGTAGAATTAAAAAATGAACTCAATTTTGTGAAAATAATTTTATAAATATGAGAAATTAAATTTTTAATTAAAACCATCATTTACATGGAAAATACCAATTTTAAAATTATAACTGATTTTATAACACTTTGAAAAAATAATTAAGGTCTCGTAAAATTATCTCATAATCATAATACAACAAAATATTAATTTATGAATAAATTTTATGAAAATTAATTTTTTTTAAATAATTATATTAATTATAAAATTGAAAATAAAAATTCATGTTTTATAAAAATATCAACACATAATTAATAATTTCTAAAACATTTATTTACTTATACTATGATATAATTATATCATATTACCATTTATAAGATGGATAAATTTAATTTATACTTTCATGGGTGATGTTACTATTCTATTGGTCAGTTTACTATTTATAAGGGTCATATTAAAATTCAAAAGGTCAAGTTATTATTCTATTAGTTTAAGTTTATTTATTTTTATAAATACTTATTATTCCCTTCATTCCTCATTTATAAAGTTTTTATTGTGTTATCTAAGGGATTTTATGTGATTTATACCCTCGCATAAAGATATAGACATCAAAGTCAGGTATATGCATAAACATATGGGCATGAAGAACAGGTCCACACATAAATTTATGAACATGAAAAATAGTTCTATGAATAATCTTATTGACATGAGAACCAGGTCCATGCATAATCTTATAGACATGAAAAATAGGTCCATAAAATCATGAACATGAAATCAGGTTCACGCATAACATATTTATCTCATGATTTATCCATATTTTCCCAATTTATTGTAGGGATATATAATTATGGGCCCACCCATTACATGATAATAATCCATTCATATGTGTGTCACAATGTCATAAATCATTCATCTTATATCATAACCCATGGAAAGAAAATGGGTTTCATAAATATTTCATCATCATAATCATAAACCATCTAGATAATGAATAAGGATGGTATCATTGGATCATATTCTCAATATAGAATAAGTAATATCAAAAGATATCATATTAGATGAAAATGACTTTAAATGATCATTTGGAATATTTATTGAGGAAAATACCCTTTTCACTTTGAAATCACTTCTTTAAAATCTAAAAATTTACAAATTATTATAGAAAAAAATTTCTTTGAAAAGAACCTTGTAAGATTTTAAAGAAAGCACCAAATAATTGAGTTTTCATGGAGATAGTAAATTCTATTCATTCTATATATGTTAAAACGAATATTCATTTCACATTTTCAGTAAAAATTAAAAAGTACCTAATTAATAAAATGATTAGAAGATTCCTTTTTAACCATTTTTCAAAAGTAAAATATGAGTGAAAATAAATTTAAACAATCACTGTAGAATAGTAAAAATATTATTGAAAACATTTTTACAAAACATGAACATTGAAGAAAAATGATTTTCCACTGAAGATAGAAATAAAGTTAGATTTCCTTTAAAATATTATTCCAGCCTATTAAGTACTTAAAATGGGAAAATGAAATGAAAACATTTATTCTATATAAATAACCAGGGGATAAGAAAAATTAATAGATTATTGATAGGTAGATCATGAAATTTCCTCATCAGAAACTTAATCATAAACAATCTCAGTAAATAATGAGATTGTAACATAAAATTCTTACCACTTTGGTAACTTTTGAATCGTATGCCCCGTGAAAGAATAACATTAAATGAAACATTAAATATCATTAATATAAATAAATACATGGTATAACATGTCAAATGATAGTATTTATACCTCATAAAATAAGATAGGTTCATAACATAACATATGTCTCAAAGAAAATAGTTTGAGACAATAAACTCATACCTCAAGTCCCTTCTTTCTTCATACAAATTTAAAGCCTATGTATAATAAATATAGATTTATTATATATTTATTCTAGAACCATACTCATATTTATTATACCATGTATGATTTACTTATGTCATGTTATCACCTATTTAATAACAATTTGTTATTAAAAAAATTTGGGTTATAACTGCTTCGTTTTTCATGCATGTTTCGGTTTGACAGTCCTGGTCCTTATACTTTGATCATAGTTACATAATCTACATAATTTTAATAATTATATAAATATAATATATATTCATTATATATATATATATATTCATGCATAAAAGGTAGAGAAATAAAAATTAATTACACTGTTCATGGAGATGGTATGCGATACGTACGCATGAACATTGCTTCCATTTTTTGACGGATGGAATGAAAGAAAGGTAAATAACAATTTACACATTAATAATAATTATTATATCATATATATTAATTCAATTTATCCTTATTACCATCCATGTAAATCATAAATTAAAAACAAAACACATCGCTTCATGGAGGTGGTAGTCCACAAGTACGCACGAGCGACGTTATCATTTTCCAACAGATTGAAATGTAAGAAGGTAAATATGATATTATAATTAAAAAATAATAATTATATCATAAATATCATAAATAAACATCAAAACCATAATAATACTATCCATGAAATATGGTAATGGAAATGAATTGCATCGCTACGTGGAGACGGTAAGTTGTACATACGCATGAGCGATACTTTCACTTCTCATTTGATAGAAAAGAGGGTGAATAAATGTGGTTTCATAATCATGATAATATTTTAGTATATTTAGGATAATATAGTTATTATTTTATTAATAATATCATATATTTAGAGGAATTGGAAGAATAAACAAATTGAAATATGTTATATAAGATGATTATCTCTCCTTCAGTAGGCCTCCTTTATATCCCTTCTTAAGGACCCTTGGAATGGAATTTTAATAATACTAGAACCTCTAAATTCTATATATTGAAATTTAGGATATAATTTGATAGGGTTTGGTAGATCTAGAAGGCTCGATATTGTGTTTTACCCCTTATTTTTTGTTTAACCCCTTAATTAACCAATTTTAACCTTAAATATAGTAATGACTTTTTCACTCTTAAAGGGTCAAGAATGTTATCATAAAAAGAAAAGTGACCCATAAATGGATAATGGTTGATGTGTTAAATAGTATTCCATTCAATTTTCTGAAGATAATATTTTCATGAATTTTAAATCATTTAATAAAATATTTTTTATTATAAAATATCATTAATGTCATTTTTGACATTATTCATTTAATTTGACATTAAAGGCACCAAGACAAAGATATAATTATAATATAATCCTTTCACACATCCCTACTATGGAATATTTTTCCAAAAATTTATGGAACATAATAATTCATCCAAATTGTATTACTTTTCATATTTTTAAAATCATTTATTTTATTTTTCTGTTAATTGAATAAATATTGTATCGACATTGTGTATGCATTTAGGGTAATTAATCAATCAATAAAAATTAAAAAAATTAATATGATAAATATATATAATTTATATTTAAAATAAAAATTTATAACCAAATATAATATCTTTTTCCCATATGATAAAATATTACAGATATTAAAGTCAAGAGAGTGACATTTTGTATTTATTCTTTTCTTAACTTAATATAAAGGTCATAATCAAAGAAATATGGCACCAAGTGGCCATATATTTGAGACTTGGATAGAAATGGTCAAATATCACACATACAGTAGTATAAATTCAAGTTTTTGGATGAATTTTAAGCCTTATCATATTATTTTTAACCCTAATTAACCCATTTTACCATTCTAATAGAACAAAAATTTACCATGATTACTATTCATGTTGACAAAAAATAAAAGGGTTTTGTTTACCAAATTTGGACCTATTAATTCCAAATATGGAATAATTTTTTCAGGTTTCAATTTCAATAAGTTGAAAAAATTAATTTAAGATAAAAACACAGAATGCAACAGAAAACAGTTTTTCAAAAAAATGTCTTTTTTAAGTATAAAAATATTTTTAAGGTCAAATTCAACAATAAAATTTATTGAAATGAACTTAATTAAATTATTCATAATGTAAGATAACTAATTTTATTTTAAAACCATTTTAAAACAAAATGTAACTTTATAAATGATTGGAATAAAAATATAGTTTTCAATAAAAATCAGTATTTCTTTAATATTCATTGAAAATTCAATCTTTTCAGAAAATTATTAAAAATTAACTATAAGATAATTTTTACATGTTGATTTAAAAAATGAATTTAATTTTATAAAATACATTTTATAAAAGTGTAAAAAATTAAACATAATATTTTCTCACAAAAAAAAGCAATAAAAATCATGTTTGAAGGAAATGTATTTTTGAAGCATAATATGTATTCAATAAAATAATGAATGCTTATTTAATAAGTTTTAATCAAAAAAAATTATTGAGTAAGACCTTTATATATATATATATATATATCATAATTTGGTTATTCATTTTCATAACCTCTAATTCAGCGGCTAGGTTATAACAGTCATATAAAAATATTTTGTGGTTCGTTTAAGCTCAGTGTTGCATGTCATATATGTTATCTAACTTAATGTTATTCTTTTCAAATCTTGGGTGTTACAATCTTAGAAATATCTAGGGTCTATAGAAAAATATTCTTATACTTGTGTCATTATTAATTGATCACCACAAGAATCGCTTCAAGGAAAAAAGATTTCTTTTTATTCTCTCTAGAATTGATAGGGTGGAGGAGGAGAATCACTCTTAATTCTTGAGAGCATTCTAGATGAAGATATCTATAGGTCTTGAGAGGATTCTCTTGAGAATTTATTATGCACAATATTGAAATTGTTCCAAGAAATGATATAACTAGGTATTTATAAATCCAGGTTATGGTTTTTAATTTCACATAAGACCTTGACTAATATCCTAATCCATAGCGAACCTCATGTCTAAATACTAATAATATATTATTATTATTTATTTAACATGTGCTAAACTCATGGATAAAATAAATATAATAAAATGATATTTAATAAATCATTCCTAGTCTAACTCCTAATTTGGTCTGTCCAACTGCCTATGTATTTATCGAACATTGAATAATGAATATTTAAATAAATAAATATCATTTTACTATTCATTGATAAATAAATATATATTATATTTACTGAAATAGAAAACAAAAATTTATTAAATATTTGACTCGCATATATTATATAAAATAACTATTGACTGAATATTTATGATTAACCAAATCCGAATAAATATTATTCCTCAAACTGGAGAATAATATTATATTCTAATATTTAATTCATATAGAATTTAACTCAGAATCTGGAGACACTTAATATGTGACCCTCTAGGCCCATTTCTCAGTTTTATTTGGTCGGACCATCTAAATTCCATGGTTAGCATATAACAACACGCCAAGGCACCCAAAGATAAAGGTGTTATTCCTATAATGACAAATAACCTCCTTGGAATTCTCAATATTTAATCTAATCCATTTTTATTGATATCTTCTTCTAGAAAGTTACATCAAATGTGTCATCAATATATATGCTTGAATCTCTTTCTTTGTCTTTTCGGAAATTAACTTACCAAAAAAACTGTCATGGTCATGAATTTAGTTAGGTTATTTATTTCGCATAAAAGGGTTTAAAATATTTACTTATGTTAAAGAATAGAAGATACAAATAATTCCTCAACTTATTCATTAATATCACATCACTCGTGACACACCCAATATATCTTAACTCACCATGAGCATATGTCGTCATGGTTTTTATCAATACATCAAAGTGAACGACTCATGATATATATTAATAATGGTCTTAAATTCTAAATATCATTACACTTTCCCATAAATAGAATCATATAATGACACATAAAACAAGTAGATTTTCTACTGGTGATTTTTTTCTCATAATCTCCTCCCTTGGAGATTATTAAGGGAGAACTTCAAGAGATGGGGTCTCAATGTCTTATGATCCTTCTACCCCTGATAGCCTATGTCATTTTTGTCACATCAAATGATATCAACTGACCATAGAACATATATTTAAGAATAATATTATATAACTTTGAGGTTATCATCATAATGGGTAATTTCTATGACATTTTAGTGTGGAAAGTACCCTTAGGACATTATCACATACATTATCATGCAGAATAATAGTCAAGATGTAATAAAAACTTTATTAATATTAAAAAAAATAACATGAAGTTAATCATAAAGTACAAAAGAAGTTGGTACTAGGGAACCAACTCAAAAAAGGAATGTCGCATATTTCCACAATAATATCACCTAATATGTGGTGTACAATTGTGTGTATTTACCCCAAAACAGGTTGTATTTTGGGTTATTGAGTGTTCTAATTTTGATTCACACCCAAATCAACCTTCAACTTTGGAGTCGGATACTGTTCCTTAGCATGAACCAATATTGTCTTTTGTTTATGATCAAGCTTCATATTAGCTTTGTCATTATGATGTGTCTTTTGATTTTGTAGACAATCCTTTGACTATTTTTTGGACCACCATGATTCCCCTTCAACTTTTCTATAGACTATTCAATTTTATTTTCCGATCCCATATTGAGAGTCAATAATTTCTCCCGATCTTCTATTTCTCACTGCAGATCGACAACTTCTCCCTCGGGATATTCAATATGTTTGACTTGATCTTTCACCATATTAGTCAAATCATCGATGATATGGGTTTACTCTTTGATCTTGATCTGGTACTCAATAACCTTTTCGAGATTTTTGGCTTTTCATATTTGAGCTTTTCAAATTCCACCCTTAACTCAAACTTCTCTTCTTCGTGTTGCTACATGTAGAGTTTGGTGTCGCAAACCATTCCATTAATTTTCTTTATTTTAGTTCTCCAAACATATATATCCTAAAGTTAAACCTCTAACTCTACTTGGATATCAACTCTCCCTTTTACATATTCCTCATAATCATTATTTTCTTCCCTATTTTGTGACTTGTTTACAACAGCCACAAGAACATATTCTTTGAGCTCATTGAAATCCTTAATTTCCTCATCCATTGTCTGTTCTAATCTATCATCCTCTAGTGAAAGTAGGTTCTTCTTGAACTTGTGCTTATTTTTCCTCCTACCCTTCACATTATTTAAATATTTATTTTTGAGAACTTCAACATCCTCATTATTATCTTAAAACTTCTTGGGACACTTTGTTGTAACGTTCTCAACCTTTTTACATCGAAAGCATGCGAGTGGAAGTTTTCCTTTCAACTTTCCTTTCACCTTTTAAGATTTTAGGAAAGTAATGGCATGAATTCATCAACCTCTTTGAAACACCCTAATATTTTATGATATATTTCTCTTCAAGTAAAATTTCTTCGATATCTTGTAATACATGAAACTCTGAGTCAAAATGAATTGTAATATAGTATACTATTATAACTAAACTGTTAAATAGAAAGATATGAATAGGACTAACTAAATTATAAAAAATATATGGTTTTCACTTATATAAAATTAATTAATTTGTTATCAATTGATTATAAATGAAATAAAATTCATTTGAAAGTAAAAGAGATATTTTTTTGAAATATTATTTTTATGCATGCAATATATTTTTATCTTAAAAAATTAAATTAATCACTATTGGTGAATGGTTTTAATAAAATTTATATAATATATTTTCAATAAAAAATTTAACATTTATCTAATTTTTTTCTAGGCATGAGATAAGAATATATATCCAGTTTTATGAATAAAAATGTATTTTTCTAATAAAAGGTTTTTGTTGCATTTTGCACACTAAATTTAAAATGAATTTATACCAGTTATAAAAATTGAATTTTTAAAAATAGATTTTATATTTAGAATTATGAGGTCTAAATTTGGTAAATATTTCTCTTTTATTTTTAGGCATTATTAATAGTACTCGTAATAAAATTTATCACCTTAGTAAATGGTAAATCGGGTTAACCTAAGTTGAAACTAAGTGTTAAGGTCACCATTTTTCATATTAATTATTATTAGATAAATTTAATTCATACATTTTCAACTTTGGCTCTAAATTTTATTTTTTAAGGGATACTTTTCAACTAAAATGACCTATATAATATTTAAAATAAAGAAAAATAAAAAATATCATTCTCATACTTTTAAAAATCTCTTATGTGTTCACATAGGGAAAAAGTAAGTTTTGAATGAATATTAATGGTTATTTTGAGTATAATGAAATTATTTTCATGATGGTAATTTATTTCTAATTTTTATTAATTATATAATTACCTTAAATGTTTACGCAACACTGATGCATATTTCTTTAATTAGTAGAAAAATAAAATAAATGATTTTAAAAATATTAAATGTAATATAATTTGAGTTAATTATAGTGTTAATTGAATTTTATAGATGAATATAACATATTAGTGATGAGTTAAAGGATTATATTCAAATTTCATCTTTTTTCTTGATGTCTTTAAAGTCAAATTAAATGAATAGTATTGAAAATGACATTAATGAATTTTTTATGAAAATAATATATTATTAAATTATTTAAAAATCATAAAAAACTTGATATAGGAAAATGGGTAATAGATTTTCTAAATTATCATAGCTTATCCATTTATGAACCATTTTTTAACTTATATGTAAATTTATAACCCTTTAAGAGTGAAAAATACATTACCATGGTTAAGGTTAAAATAGGTTAACTAAGAGGTTAAACTAAAAGATAAGGTTTAAAACACCACTTAAATCTGTAAAAGTTTTATTGGTTTATGGGATTTCAAACATATCTTGAATTATCTTCGAATCTCTTGCCATTTGGAATCATTTGTCTTGATAATCACTTTATTATATTTTAATCTTTTAAGTAAATCTAAGAGCACCCATCCCAATACTTATAAAAGAGAACATTTCTCTTTTATTCCTCGCAACTTTTGAGACTTATAGATTATCCAAGACCCACCATATTACCTTCCTAGATTCCTTAACCACGTCTTAGATCATATGGTATTTCCAAAAGACTATCCCTTCAAGTATTAAGGTGTAATCCAAAAGAAAGTTCTCGATGAAGAGGTATAACTCTTAATTGATCATTTTCAATATTATTTATTCTTTAAACTCTTCTAAATCCATGGTATACATTATAAAATAATGAATTTAGTGTATTAAATTTACTTAATTTTTATTATGACATATAAAAACCATTATTCACCCACTTTCCATCCTATGAAAAGTGAAAACATTGCTCGTGCGTATGTACGACATACTGTCTCCAAGTAGTAGTGTAATTTATTTTTCATCACCACTATACTTGGATGTTTATAATTATAAATTTAATAATAAAATTTCATTTATGATATTATTATGATTTTCGAAAGTTGAATTATTATTTACATTTCTTTCATTCCATCCATCAAAAAATGGAAATAGTGTTCATATGTACGTACGGTCTACCGTCTTCATGAACGATGTAATTCATTTTTTTATATATACCTTTTATGGATGAATATAAATATATATATATATATATATAATATATATGATATTTATATCAAGATTAATATTCTGTATATGATGGAACCATGATCAAATTATAAATTTGAAGACTAACAAACCTAAACATGCATGAAAAATGAAGCAGTTATCACCCAAAATAATGTTTTTATTATTAATAAATGGATGATAAGATGTAATAAGAAAATAATATATGATATGATATAAATGATTTTGGTTCTGGAATACATGTATAATAAATTTATATTTATAATATATAAGTTTCTAACTTGTATGAATAAAGACAAGACTTGAGGTAAAGGTTTATCATCTCAAATTATCTTCTTTGGGACATGTTATGTCATGCACCTATCTCCTTTTATGAGGTGTATATACAGCCCCTTTTACATGTTATATAATTAATCTCCTTATATTTATGATATTTAATGTTTAATTTAAATTTATTCTTGTATGGGTCTTATGATTCAAAAGTTACCAAATCTGTAAGGGCTTTATGTTACAATCTCATTATTTATTAAAATTATTTAAGATTAAGTTTTTTTGATGAAATATTATGGTCTAAATCTCAAGAAACTCATATATTTTCATCTTCTCTAGTTTTTTATGAAAATTACATGTTTTCCTTTCATTTTCCTCTCTTTATTAACTCAAAATACCAAAACAATATTTTTAAGGAAAACTAACTTTATTTCTCTCTTCAGTCAAAAATTATTTCTCATCCATGTCCATGTTTTCTAAAAAAGTTTTCAAGAATATTTTTACTATTCTCCAATGATTGTTTAAATTCATTTTTACCCATGTTATACTTTAAAAAAATGGTTTAATAGGAACATTATTTTCATTTTTTGAACAATGTACTTTTTATTTTTTACTGAAAATATGAAAGGAATGTTTGTTTTAATATATATAGCATGAATGGAATTTATCACCATCATGACCACTAAATACTTTGAATTTTACATTACAAGTTTCCAAGGTTATTTTAAAATAAAATATTTTCTTTAATATTTGAAAAAAATTTAGATTTAAAATAAGTGATGTCAAAGTGAAAATGGTATTTTCCTCAAGAAATTTTCCATGTGATCTTATAAAATAATTTTCTAACTAAGATGACATCATTTAATGTTTCTTAACCTTTACTTGGGATAAGATCCAATAATTTCATCCTTATTATTTCTCCGGATAGTTCATTATTATGATGATAAGATATTTATGAAACTCATTTCTTTACCATGGGATATGCTATGATGAATTAATGAAATGATTATGAAACTCGTTCCTTTACCATGGGATATACTATGATGAATTAATAAAATGATATAAAACTAGTTTCTTTTCCATAGGTTATGCCATGATGAAATTATTATGATACTCGTTTCTTTTTCATAGGTTATGTCATGATGAAATGTTTGTGAAATTCATTTATTTTTAATTATTTGAGATATGATGTATCTTTTATGATCTTATAGCACACATCTTTATGATTTTCATTATGTGACGAGTGGACTTGGAATTATATAAACCTCGAATAATTTAGGTAAAAATGGATATCTTATGTGATAAATAGGATTGGAATGGAGAGTGAACTCAGTCCAATAAGGGACTTTATCTACTATGATAATCTTGTGAGTGAAATGTAACTAATCCGATGGAATGGGGAGTAAACCCAATATACTATGATAGTCTTATAAGTGAGCCTTAACTAATAAGGAAATGATTTTCTATGATTATGTGTATGATGAAATATATGTATTATGTTAATGTTATTCTCTTATGGATTATATTCTTTGATTCATTTATGATTCATGTCTTATAAACTGTCAAGATTTATGTCATGACTCAAGATTATGATCTATGATATGCAGGGTATGCTTTTCAAATGTTAAGTTCATGTTATCATACCCTTATGCTCATATTATGCTTATGTGATTATTAATATCTCCCTTGTTTTATCTTATTAATCATCTGATCTCGCCCTTTCTTATATTTCCCTTCCCTAGGATATTAAGGATATGTTTAAGTATGATTTGTATAAGAAGGGTGAAATTTTGAAGAATTATGTGGGAGATGATGTAGATCTTAAATGAACAAGTTTTTGATGAATCTAAGTTTCCAAAGGCACTAGACCTATATGATTCTGGCATGGATCATTATGATATGTAATGAATATTCATCTAATAAAATATAATATCTAAGTATTAAAATTAAGGGTCATTATAATATTCCTATTCATTCTCCATGGTAAGTTTCCTAATTGCCTTGAATTTTACTTCCTTAGAGTTTCCTTTTTCAACTATCTCATTTTCACCATTCTTTATCTCATATGCAACAAGAGTACTATAGAGACTATCCAATTTCAGTTTCCTTGGATCATTGTCCTCAAGCACAAATACTTTTGGATTAATCCAAGATGTGCTTTATGATCTTTACATCATTGAGTATTTCTCCAAATCCATTCATATCCTCTACAATCACATTTACTCAATCAAAGAATACATAAAAAAATTCATTCAGGTTCATCCTCAAGTCCTCATACATGTTCTATGAAACTTGTAATTTATATTTCCATGCCTTTAATCAATTTCATATATATTAAGAATCTTATCCCATGAGGCATGTGAGGATTTACATGATATCACTTTTGTGTAAATTTTGTTAGTCAAATAGCCCATAAGGCATTGATTCCCTTAGCATCGGTATCCAAATCTTAATGATCTCTTTTTGATAGGGATTCATTATCCATACTAGCTAATATCACATGAATAATTTTTTTTTAAACAGACATGTTTAAATATTGAAAGTATTAATACATATGATTATTCTATGGTTGAAAATTATTTCCATAAAAGATTAGAATCCCTTTGTGATTTACTACTGTCTTGACTTATACTTAGAAAATAATTCCACTAACTTGGAATTTTAACTCTGATACATTTTGTTAGCCCCAACAAGGTAAATATCCTAAGAAAAGGGGTGAATTAGGTTATGTCAATTTCTTTAAGTGACTCTTGTTGATGATCTTGTTCCACTATTAGTCATAATATCTCTCTCTCATAATAGTTATGAAATGGTAGAGAAAATAAAGAGGGAAACAAAAAATTTTACTTGATTCACCACACTGGCTTAATCCAAGGATTATAAAATAGTAATGTGTTGATGTACAAGAATCTCTAAGATAACTACTTGTTTACAATGTTTGAAGTAGACTCGTTTTCTCCCCTGATTTATAATTGATTATAACTAAGAACTCACTGCTCTCTCTACTTAAGTGAATTCAATACTAATCCAAAAGAATATTCATATGATTTGAATCAACTCTGAAACAGTTCACACTGACATTGGTGTGACAAGGAGATCATTTTTTCTTCAATGAGATGAACTCCCCTTCCCTGCATAAGTTTTTCTCTTTGAAGATCCACCTCTATATAAAATATTCTTTTCATAAGATTGTGTGATGCCCCACTGAGTCAGACAACTTTAAAATACCCTACTGATGAATCGTATGACCTCAATCATGCCTCCCCGTATTCCATAGTATGACAAATAGTAGTGAGGGTATAAGGTGTTATGGTAGGGAGACTATACTTTCATATCAGAGTAATTAGGTAGAAAAAAATAACTTCCATCATGAATAATGAGAGTATGCAGAAGTAATAAATGAGAATCATGTTATAACAGAATGAAATGTAGCACACAAACATGAAATCATACAAGCATACATCAATTTATCACCCAATGGGTTGATGATAAATATAAATGGATAAAAAAAAGAGAATAAAATGAAGAAGAGACTCTACTACCAACCCTTAGCCTCACCTCATCCCAATATCCAGACTCTGTCTGAGCTATCTCACTCAATCAAGCAACATTGGGATTCTTCTCTACCAGAACCTAAGAATAATGAAGTATCCTTAGGTACCCAATCATCATGGTCTCCTGAATAGGGTGTGAGTAAAACTCAGTAAGTCACCACCAATGATGTAACTAGCATAACAATTATGATAGTGTATTCGCATATGATATACTCAAAAAAATAAGAGGTGCCAAGGCATAATAAGATAAACACTATCGATCCCCAAGTTCTAAAGTCTCATATGGGATTGACTATACCTTCTTTGAAAAATTTTGGATGTCTCTAAACCATCATCTAAAACTTAGGGGTGTACACACATTGGTCCAGGAAACAAGTAATCAGTCATCCAAAACTCAGGGGAAGACTCTCCCTATTGGTAAATAAGTAACCTCATCTAGAAATTCAGAATCATGCCCACACCCTACTAAGAAGTAAATCATCTAGAGAATTAGGGGTGTGACCACACCCTATCAGGAAAAAAATACCATCATCTGGAACTCAGGGGGGCATAACTATATCCTATCAGGAATTAGGTTATCTAAAACTCAAGGGCATGCCTCTACCCTGTTGATAAAAATGTAACATCATCTATGATTTAGGTGTGCTATGAACCCTTCCAATAAACAAGTAACCTAATCTAGAACACATGGGTGTGCCCTTATCTTTCCAGTAAAATAGGTCATCTGAAACTCAGGGGAAAACTCTCCCTATCAGGAAGCATATCATCAATAACTCGAGGTTTGTCTACCCTTCATAGAGACCATATTTTATCTGGAAAATCAAGTGAAAACTAAATCCTTCCATGGAACTAATGTCATTATCTAGAACTTAGGGGTGAGCTTTCACCCTATCAGGAATCATATACATATCATCTGGTAACTCATGGTAAGACTTCACTCTATCGAGAAACTCATATAGTTCATATGCTGGGGTAATTCTCTCTCCCTAGAACCACCACAAATCGTACGCACATCAGGCATCATATCATGTCCATAAGCTCACTAGTGTGTCATGATGAACCCATATAAATCCTCTTTTAACCCGTATGGGAATCTACTAAGATCATCCAGACCTATCTCGGCCTCTATGGACAAATCCAGGCCCACACCATTGACCTTTAGGATCTAAAGGTGACACCCAAGGTCAAAAACGCTTATTCTCCTACACTACCCCTCTTGAGGGTTGATGTAATACTTGGGCACCCATTGAGGTCCTCTAGGTCATTCCATACTCTGAACACCCAACCTGGGTTCCTTGAACTCACTCTCATCCCTCAACCCAAACTCATCACTCGGAGGAAAAAATGTCCCTTAATACTATCATAAACACATCAAGTCCTAATCATCCTCATAGAAAAATCTATAATTGTGTCACACTAAAGAGATGACATAAAGCTCATCCCACTTCCTAAGTCACCCTAGGTATATCTCTCATGACCAACCTTCCCATATATCTACCTTAGGTATACCCACCTGGGTACTCACATACTCACAGGGGAGGATCACTCACCCCATGCTTCACTTGACAAGCTCAAAGGTTTTAAGTCATCTCAGAGTTCTATACATCTTGTCCCTAGGCTGACTACCTCAATTATCACTCTCCCTCACATAGAGAGGACTAAGGTCACCTAACACAAGGTTCATTGAGTTTCAAATTCATCTCACTAGTACCTCATTAATTTCCATGGGTTTCATCACACACATTCATAATGAAGGCATCATCCATCGATGGTTGAGGAATTAAGACAATGTATAAGGGTCCACAGTGGCCCATAACACTTTAATGAGACTATGAGAATTAAATGAAGCAATTTTATTTTAATAAAACAATTTATTAAATAAAAAAAATTCAATTACCCACTATGATGAGACCGTATATTATATCCCACATATCAAAATAATATAAACTATAGGGCATGTTTAGGGACTACCTACCTCATACAGAGTTATCATCCTTTAAAGCAGCTCATCCATTGTCGAACAACCACATCCAATATTTTCATTATCTCCCGTGAACCTATCTTAATCCATAATGTTAAACTAATTAATAAAAACAAATTTATAACTGATATACCACTTTAATTAATCTTCAAAAATTATAATTAATTTTACAGTTTAATTCAAATAGAAAAAATGTTAAAAAACACATTGGGAACCATCCGCAGCTCAAATATTTAAGAAAATGGAGGGGAGTGCACCACCTCAACATCCATTCATACCTTTAAAACATAAAATCCTTACTTTATCATTTTAATAAATCCATCATTTTTACCCAAAAT
The DNA here is from genome assembly GCA_963277665.1 of Viscum album. Classification (NCBI taxonomy): domain Eukaryota; kingdom Viridiplantae; phylum Streptophyta; class Magnoliopsida; order Santalales; family Viscaceae; genus Viscum; species Viscum album. The sequence goes on along the minus strand of OY728150.1, from coordinate 616,671,018 downwards.
TATAAAACCCTAAACAATATCATGGAACCAACATACCTCTTAAAATCTGCACAAAACTTGGGGTGATCATCCTCTTGGGGTCTCCTTTAGCTAAGCTGAAAAAATCCCATTGACATTGAGATGATTCTACCATGCTCTGGTGGAATCATTGTTCAATCCCTAGTTCAGGTTGCACTAATTGGTAGTAATAAAGAGGGGGAAAAAATAAAGAGTCAAGTTGGATGTTTAGATTTACCTCAAGCTATTATTTGGAATAAAAAGAACTCGAATTAGTATACTAACGATGAAGATATCCCACTTGGAAGAAGAGGAGATAGAGAACCCTCTTTTCCTTGTTGAGTTCCCCAGATACAGGTCATGTAAATACCCCACTTTCCCTTCAATAGGTATTTCCTTTTTATTCTTTTATTAATATTTTGAAAACGTCTAAAAACATTGTTCACTCACACCCATATAAGGGTACATGTAGGGGTTCACCCATGTAAGGTTCTAGGTAAGGGTTCTATGTATAGGTCACCCACATACGGGTGACCATGTAAGGATCAAACCACATATAGGTGACCCATGTAAGGGTCACCCATGTAGGGGTCTTCTGAAACCCCTTCTTCAGTGTTGGACTTTTCCAAATTTTTGAAAAGTACCAACCCTGTAAGGGTCACCCCATTTAAGGGCGGCTCATGTAAGGGTCACCCCACATGAAGGTTTCCCTTTAAATAAGACCATCCCCCCATTTCTACTTAAAATACCAATCTTGGGCACGTAATTCATCGCCCAAGCCTCAAACAACATCCAAAAACATCACCTTGATACATTCCTGTTGGGCGGAAGAGTGATGGCAAGAGGGGGGGTGAATTTCCTTTTAAAAAATAATTAAGAATTTAAAACAAAGTTAAAGGTGCAACGGAAATAAAAGAGGCAAGACACAAAACTTGATAACGGAGTTCGGCATAAACCAAAGCCTACGTCTCCGCTCCCAACTCAACCGTTGAGAGATTTACTACCGCTTGCTTTTTAATGGTTTTAGCAAGAAACCCACTAGAATTTAAGGTAGTTTAGAACCTATTACAACTTGCTTTTAATGGTTGAGCAAGAACCCACTAGCCTTCTTACAGGTGAAGGCTAGCTCACCTATGACTCAAGCCTTTTAAAGGGAAGGCTTGACTAACCTCTTCACACCTTGAAGGTGGTGTGAAAACCCAAACAAAAGGAAGATAAAAGAAAGAGGGGTTTGTAGGCACAAACCCAAATTGATGCTCAAAATGATAAAACGATAAAAATCGTAAAGAGGAGAAGTCTTGGGCGCCAATGGATTTATGAAGTTGATGAAGAGCGCTCCCAAGCTTCTATGGTGGTGCTCCTTGGTTGTGGAAGTGAATTGGAGCAAGTGGGGATCCTTGAAGGAATGCGCCGGAAGTTCGCCAAATGATTGAAAAAAATTCCCGTGGCCTTCCTTGTGTTTCCGGGGCTTCCTAGTCCTTTATTTATAGAGGGGGAACCCTCAAATGGCCTTTGGGGGTCTTCGGAGCCGTTGGAGAGGCCTTCGGAGCCGTTGGGAGTCAAGTGGACAAGTCTGGTCAAAGCCCAACGGCTAGTTTGACTGGCTCCACCGGCTGACCGGTGCTTGGCCACCGGTTGGCCGGTGCTTTGGAAAAAGGAGAGGCCTTCGGCCCAGGCACCACCGGCTGGCCGGTGAGGAGGCCACCGGTTGGCCGGTGCTGAGACAGTAGGTGTCCCTTGGGTCTGGGTTCCACCGGCTGGCCGGTGATGGTACACCGGTTGGCCGGTGGTCTGGACAGAGGGGATGCCTTCTGCCCAGGCACTACCGGCTGGCCGGTGGTCATCCACTGGTTGGCCGGTGGACTGAAAATCAGTCCACTTTTGCCTTCTGGCTTTCTTGGCCCAATTCCTTGGCAACCTGAAATCATGCCTATCATCCAGAAACACTTAAAACAAGATTAGATAAATAAGAGAGTGATTGTGATCATGAAAATTAAACCACGAGGGGTACGATAGGTACAACAATCTCCCCCTATTTTGATGATCACAATCACCAAAACAAACAATGTAAAAGACTGAAATGAAAGGCATACTTTAAAGGATAAATTGAAAAGTAAAGCAAAGCATGAGAGAAAGATTTCTCCCCCAATCAACCAAGAATTTCTCCCCCTTTGTGATTATCAAAATAGCACGGGGCATAAAACTTGATTGAGGGAAAGGATTGAAAAACAAGATAGAGTTTTTAAACCAATTGAAATTTTTGAAATTTGAATTGAAAGTTTTGAATTGAAAGTTTTGAAAATGAAGCAAAAAGGCTAACTCCCCCTAAATAAAAACAACAAATCACCGGGGAGAGGATTTTGAAACCGAGACAAATTTTGGCCCGGAGAGACTCGCTAAAAGGGATTTTTCAATCCATACTTGTCTAGTGGCGGGTCTTCTCCTATGAAATTCATCGTTAAAGAAAATAGTTTTGGGTCTTCCATATCGGGCATTTTTGGAATTGCACTCATAAATTAAGTGCCCGGGTTTTTTATAATAGTTGCAAAATTTATATTGGGAGCTCCCCCTTACAAAAATAGTTGGAGCATGGGAAGAGGAAGCTTTCTTGGAATAGCCAAGCCCTTGGGTGGTTCTAGAAATGCATTGGGTACCAAGTAATTTGGTTAAATTTTGTTCACCTTGGGTGAATTTGGCAAGGGATTCTTTTAAATCCTTGATTGTTGATTCCATATAATCAACATCGGGAAGGTTTTGGATCTTGAGGGACAACTCTTCCTTCTCTTTGAGAAGTTGATCCTTTTAGGAAGAAAGTTTTTTGAAATTATTTTTTAAAGCAATAAATTTGGAAGAAAGTTCGTGAAAACCTTCCTCCAATTGATCTCTCGCATGTTGGAGATCCTCGTAAGATAAATGATTGAAAGAATTTGAAGAACTAGAGGAAGAGGAGTCGGAAGAGGTTACCTCATGAAATGCCATTAGGCATTTTTTACCGTTGTCACTTGAGGAGGAGGAGGAGGAGGATGTGGAGCTATCACTCCAAGTGGCCTTGAATTCCTTCTTCTTTTCCTTTTGCTTGGCCTTTTTCTTGTTGAGTGGACAATCGGGCTTGTAATGGCCTTTCTTGCCACACCCGTAACATGTTACCTCGGGCTCGGATTTTTCGTTGGGTTGAGCCTTGCAGGATTTTTTCTTCTTGTGCTTCTTCATAAATTTGTGCATTTTGCGGGCAAGATTCTCCATTTCTGAATCGCTGCTTGAAGAGGAAGACGATGAGGAGGAGGAGCTTTCTTCTTTTTGAACTTTGAAGGCTATGTTCTTTGGAGTTTTGATGAGATTGCCTTCCTTTTCAGCTTACCTCCTCATGGTGATCTCGTAGGTCATGAGGGATCCGATGAGATCTTCGACCGGCATGTTCTTGATGTCTTTTTCTTCTTGGATTGCCGTGACTTTCGGTGCCCATGTGCTTGGTAAGATCCAAAGGATCTTCTTGACCATCGTCTCTGCAGAAACATCATCTCCAAGAGATTTTCTTCCATTGCAAACGTCAGTAAAACGAGTAAACATTTCAGTAATATTTTCATATGGATGCATGGTAAATGACTCAAAATCTTGATGATACATATCCAATCGAGTATCCTTAACTTTGTTGGTCCCCTCATGGGTAACCTCCAAAAGTTTACAGATTTCATGAGATGAAGTGCATGTGGAAACTCGATTGAATTAATTACGATCAAGGCCGCAATGTAGAGCGTTCATGGCTTTTCCATCAAGCTCGAAATTTTTAATATCGGCTTGAGTCCATTTGGATTCATCGGGAGAAGAAAGAGAATAGCCTTGCATAAAAATTCTATATATAGGATAGCCAATACTTCTAAGAAATGTAATCATGCGAGTTTTCCAATAAGTATAGTCGGTTCCATCAAAGAATGGAGCACGACCCAAAGAATAGCCTTTGGGGGAGAAAGAAGTTGAAGCCATCACAAAGGATCTTGAATTTGAAACCGGTGAAGGTATTACTCAAATTTTGCCTCTGATACCAATTGTTGGGCGGAAGAGTGATGGAAAGAGGGGGGGTGAATTGCCTTTTAAAAAATAATTAAGAATTTAAAAAAAAGTTAAAGGTGCAGCGGAAATAAAAGAGGCAAGACACAAAACTTGATAACGGAGTTCGGCTTAAACCAAAGCCTACGTCTCCGCTCCCAACTCAATCGTTGAGAGATTTACTACCGCTTGCTTTTTAATGGTTTTAGCAAGAAACCCACTAGAATTTAAGGTAGTCTAGAACCTATTACAGCTTGCTTTTAATGGTTGAGCAAGAACCCACTAGCCTTCTTACAGGTGAAGGCTAGCTCACCTATGACTCAAGCCTTTTAAAGGGAAGGCTTGACTAACCTCTTCACACCTTGAAGGTGGTGTGAAAACCCAAACAAAAGGAAGATAAAAGAAAGAGGGGTTTGTAGGCACAAACCCAAATTGATGCTCAAAATGATAAAACGATAAAAACCGTAAAGAGGAGAAGTCTTGGGCGCCAATGGATTGATGAAGTTGATGAAGAGCGCTCCCAAGCTTCTATGGTGGTGCTCCTTGGTTGTGGAAGTGAATTGGAGCAAGTGGGGATCCTTGAAGGAATGCGCCGGAGGTTCGCTAAATGATTGAAAAAAGTTCCCGTGGGCTTCCTTGTGTTTCCGGGGCTTTCTAGTCCTTTATTTATAGAGGGGGAACCCTCAAATGGCCTTTGGGGGTCTTCGGAGCCGTTGGAGAGGCCTTCGGAGCCATTGGGAGTCAAGTGGACAAGTCTGGTCAAAGCCCAACGGCTAGTTTGACTGGCTCCACCGGCTGACCGGTGCTTGGCCACCGGTTGGCCGGTGCTTTGGAAAAAGGAGAGGCCTTCGGCCCAGGCACCATCGGCTGGCCGGTGAGGAGGCCACCGGTTGGCCGGTGCTGAGACAGTAGGTGTCCCTTGGGTCTGGGTTCCACCGGCTGGCCGGTGATGGTACACCGGTTGGCCGGTGGTCTGGACAGAGGGGATGCCTTCTGCCCAGGCACTACCGGCTGGCCGGTGGTCATCCACCGGTTGGCCGGTGGACTGAAAATCAGTCCACTTTTGCCTTCTGGCTTTCTTGGCCCAATTCCTTGGCAACCTGAAATCATGTCTATCATCCAAAAACACTTAAAACAAGATTAGATAAATAAGAGAGTGATTGTGATCATGAAAATTAAACCACGAGGGGTACGAGAGGTACAACAATTCCAACTCTCATAATTCTGATCTAAATCCCAATTCTCAAAATGACCCCTCCTCTAAATCAAAAAATTCAAACTCATCCTAAATTTTCACAGCCTAAAAAAACGTGAATCTTTATATATTGACAGCATCATTCCTTTATGGTAGACTCATTTATAGTATGCCGTCTTGTGTAATTTCATCACTGACTACCCTCTGCGTGATTTCTTCGTAAACACCTACTAATTGTGTCAATTCTTTGAGAACTACTTATTTCTACATAATTTCTTCATGAACTGTTTTTCATGAAATTTATTCATATAATACCTTATCTCACAAACGAATCAATTTATTTACTCTAATATGTTATTTAATGTCTTCTTCTTTTCTAATGACATGCTTATAAAAAAAGGTTCCCTGAAAACATGTTTTACAAAAGATTATATTTTATCCCTTCACGTAAACTCACATCACTTGAGAATACCACTTTCCTTTCATGAATCGCATAAGATTAGTCTTTCATGAATAGTTAAAATCAACACCTCTCTTTCATAAATGACTTCCTATGTGATCCATGTAATGTTCATCCTTCATGAAAAAACTATTCCTTCAAAAGGTCTATTCCTTAGTGAAATAACTTCTTTCATGAACATTTTTCTGTTGATAAATATTTTCCTTTGCAAGATTTATTTCATTGCTCAGAAACTTCATCGGCAGCTCGCATATATTCTTCCTTCTTTGCACAGATAAAATCCATTACACCAACCATTTCCTTTTCAAACAAACCATTCCTTCATGAACTATTCCTTCACAAAATAATGATTTATTTACAAAATTTTTTCTCATACATGAAATTTATTCTTCTGATAATTTTTCATGAACCTTCTCTCTAAAATTTCACAATAATCACAAAGCACCACCAAACACTTCAATAAATCATGCATCAAGATTCTCATTTTTTGGAATATTATTAACATTACTTATCAACAAAAAAATCCTAAAATACAAAAAACATACTAATTTATTTTTACTAAAAAATAAAATGACTGTCATTATATACTTGCATAAATGGTCAAAAATCATTAATATTATTGTTTAGATAGTTGTATCTAGGTATACTTTTTCTATTGATTTACATGTAGTAAGATAGTATCGATCTAGACGTACCTTGTAGATCAAAAAATTGTTAATGATGATGATAGATCAATTGGTATTTTTTTAGAAAAATGAATATGAGAGAGAGAAACATGATAAGAGATTTTGAAAAAAAGGATAAGAGAGTTTGAAAAAGGTGAGTGGTGTGAGATTCTTTGAAAAAAATAGAGATTCTTTTTTGAATTTCATGTATAAATATTTTGAAAATGTTGCACTAGAGTTATGACAGATATGAGGAAGGGTGAAAAATATGTAGTCACCAAGAGAGAATGAAGAAGGGGTTGTCACCATTGCAGTTTTCCAAGTGTCGATGATGGTGAATGAAGAGATGATAAAGATGAATGAAGCATAAGAGATTAAATTTCAACAGTGGCGAATGAAATTGTGTGAAAAGAGATGATGATTGTGTCATGTATCAAAAATGTTACAATTGTAGAGATTAGGCGGTGTGTTATGGTTCGACAGTATAATAAAATGGTGTCTATGGGTATGTGAAAATGATTTTGGGTGATAAAAAATCATCTGAGTGTTGAGAGAAAAATCTTTCAAGTGTGTTGTAAAATTCCTTCCCGTGATGTGTAAAATTCCTTTGGATGATATGAAAAATTCATTTGGGTGAATTTTTTGTATTTAACGACTGCTTCTAGTATGATATTAGGATCCTCCCCAACACTGGTATTAAAGGAGGTTCACGGTTCTAACCTGAGAAAAATGATATGTAGTGATAGAGTCACATTGAGGAGATTGTCATATATTTTCAAAGATAAAATCTATAATGGTTGAAATTAATCATGTCAATGTTGACATGGATGATCAGATATGGATGGAGATCTAACTAAGGTGAAGTTGATGTGATGGATTTGATCATAGAAGAGTATATTATGGTGGAGCTAATAAACATAATGACGATTGATGGATATTAAAATTTTAAATTAAGGAGTAAATCATTATATATTTTTAAAAAATTAATATGAGAGACAAAGTGATAAGAGAGTTTGAAAAGTTCGAGTGAGATTCTTTGATAAAAATAGATTTTTTTAATTCCATGTAAAAATATTAAAAAGGATGCATCGTAGTGATGCCAAAGACGAGGAGGGCTGACAAAGATGTAGTCACCAAGAGAGAGCAAGTAATGGGGTGTACCCTTTGTGGTTAAGTGATGGTAATGGAGAACTAAGAGACAATGAAGACAAATGAAACTGCGGTGATGACAACATCGACGATGGCATGTCAACAAAGGAAGATGAAAGTGTGTGTGCAGAGATTATGATTGTTCCATGTAACTAAACTCTTCCTAGTTACAATGATCAAGTGGTGTGCTTTAGTTCCCAAGATCAGTGGCACAAAAAGGGTATGTTCATGGGTGTTTGAAAAATGCCTTCGGGTGAGAGAAATTCCTCTGAGAGTTGAGAAAATAATCCTTTATGTGTGTTGTAAAATTCCATTGAGTGATGTGTAAAAATATATTGGGTGAATTTTCTGTGTTTTGTGACTACTTTTGTTGTGACATAGGGCTCTGCCCCGACAAGTGTTGGGGTGAAAGTGGATTGGTCTTAGGATAAAAACTCAGTTGTGGCACAATATTGTGAGAATCATCAATGAAAATGAAAGTGCAAAAGTAAATAGGAGGAATTAAATTAAAATGCAGATTTTAACATGAAAAAACTCTACAATACAAAGGATTAAAAAACCATGGGGAAACTCCTAATAATTCCACTATAATCAGAGTCTAAAAAATTCAAGTAAAACTCAAAACTTTAATTAAAAATACAGTGTATAAAATCTCTATCAAAATTCACACCCTGATACATGCCTCTATCACCTCTATAATAATCATATCATGATAAGACATCAGCCTTCAGAGGTCAAAACTGAACATGTGGCGTCATTGCAGCACCTCATTTCACTACCCAATTTTTCATTGGTCACTGCTACCCACACCCAAAAAACTATCTCCCATGTATCTGCTTTCGGCCATGCCTAATTTTCTCTCCATGTGTAGTTCCCCTACTTCTCCCTTTTTATAAGTGAAGAAAACTATTAAATTTATGTGTGCAGTATCCTTTCAAATGTTCAAAATAATATATAATGATAATATCTCAAAAAAAATATCTATTCAAAATAGAGATATGAAGAAAATATCTATCAGCTTTAAAAAAACACATGATGCTAGAAGGTTTAAAAAAACAAACCCCTCAAAAATATCATCCGAGTACACACTATACCTATTAATCTCTCCCATCATCCTGATAAATAAGGTGATGAATTCCAAAAAATTCAGTTGAAAAAAAAACTGATTGGTATCACACCAAATGTCATCCTCTATAGAAAATATGATGGCACCCTTTTGCAGCCCTAAAAGAAACCTGACAGCTCCCCCTGCAAATGAAATCTCAACACCCAAGTCTTCAGAATATCAGTATCTGCACTATCGATACCAGAATCAACAATATCAATATCCCCCAAAACTGTGATAACCGCATAATCTGAATCACCTGTAGGAATTAAATTCTCCTTCTGATCAACATCCTCTAAGTAGTTTGAAACTCTTAACACATCAACTCGGTCTTTGATTTTAATTCTTTCTTCACTAGTGACTCTATGAAGAAAAAGGGTGTAAGACCTAAAATGCCTGACATGACCTAATTTGGCTTCCAAACTTTCTTCATCTTAGTTTATGGTCCTCGACTCATGTGTGATAATCATTTGTGCCACAAATATGATGAAGTCCTCTTTGTAACTTTATTCATCACTTCATTGTCCTTACATCGATCCTATAAAGTGTGTGAACCATTCATCCTCATGAATATACCATCAATCCTCGAGATAATTCTCATCTTCCATTTCTAAATGAACTCTTGAACCCATCATTATCAAGAGTACAATCAGTTAACAAAATATGTAATAAACCTAAAACATGCCACACATCCTTCAATGTCAGATTAAAACCTACATTCATAGTTATACAAATATCACCAACACCAATGACATCAACAAAATCTTAATTGTACGTATTCAATACACCAAATTATCCTTCTTTGTATAAAGAAAATAATTCCTTTTTGGTGTAATATGGTATGATGCTTCCAAATCAACCACTTATTCAGTGTGTAGATCTAACCTACGATAATCAACACCAATAAAAATTAAATCACCCTCACCCTGTATAAGATTTACATTGGTATCCTTGGAATCGGTGTCGTGCACCTTCTTTTCCACTTTAATAATTTTCAAAGCCTGACATTTTCTTTGAACATGACCCAACTTGTCATAAAAAAGAACTTGACATTTCTTCTTGTCTTCGACCAACCTCTCTAATTACCATATCCATCTGTCACAACCAGAACACCACTATTACCTGAATAATCACCATCATTGGTCTTTCGTCAAGTCTCATTCATCAACAATGATGAAATCACATTATCTAATTTCATAGTATATTTCTTGAATAATAATTTTGTGATGATATTATCATATGAATCAGGTAACAAACCCAAGAGAAGAAAGGTCGTTTCTTCTTCTTGTTGGATTGGTGTAACCCGATTTTTTTTAGATGATGTTAGGTTGATGCTAGTGTCCCATACTGTACATCAGACCATAACTCCTACGGATTGAGCTCCATGGTGAGCTCGTTGGGGGTTGCAAGGGGAAACACACCCTTTCTCTATAGGTTTGGGGTCCAAAGGTTCCTAAAAAAAATTTGGGTAACTAAAGCAACATTGAGTGACTATAGCAGAGCTGACCAGATGACACTGACAGGCAACTATAGTAATACAAAATTTGGGAAAATTACTATAGAATCTCATACTTTGGAGATGATGGTAATGTAGCTCCGTGAACTTCTTATCACCAGCCATTGTAATAGCTTCAACTTGGGTTCTCGAAGCACTATAGCAGTGTGGGATTCTAGCCGTCGTTCACTGTAGCACTGTAGAATTACTATGTGGTTGGTGGAAAAGTGTTTCATCTTCTTTATTAGATCATTCGAGTTAGGGTTTCAGTGTGTTTGGAACTCTAAAACCTCCCTATAATTTTGCTCCCATTTTTAGAGAAGTGATTCTACCTCTTCGTTGATGTAGGGATTATTCTCGGACTATGTAAATCGATGTGTATGTGTTCATGTTCTTATTCTTATTTTGTTTCTTCCTTTTCTTCATCAGCAAACCTTTATCACTGTGACTCCTAGTGTTTCCGCAACACTTCTTCTATTTCAACAGGTATCACATTACCTTTATCATCGATATTTACCACCATCGAAGAGAACTCCATCAGAAGTTTGTTAAACTCATCCAGATGGTTACCTAAATCTCCATTTATTGGAATTCATAAATGATACAATCATTTTTTTCAAATATAAATGATTGTTGAGGAATTTTGATTTATATTTACTTTCAAGTTTCACCCATATCTTCTCTGGATATTTCAGATTCCTCACCTCCTACAGATTATTATCATCAAAATATATTTTGAACCGTGCTTGTCATTAACTCTTTCATATCCTATTAATCATCATCACTCATTTGCTCCGGCTTCTGTAATTTTTTCTTCAGTGCCTTCACTGTCTTCTCACAAATCAAAATCTTTTTTACTCATTGTTTACATGGAGTAAAATCATTTTTTCATGTTAAACAGTTCAATGTGGGAAGAAATCACATGGTGTGAATCACCCATATCCAATCAGCAAGAAACACAGATAAACCTCCTTTGATACCAGTTGTTGGGGGGAAGCAGATTGGTCCTAGAATAATAACTCAGTTGCAACACAATATTGTGATAATCACCAATGAAAATGGAATCACTAAAGTAAATAGGAGGAAGTAAATTGAGGTGCATATTTTAATGTGGAAAACCCCTTTAATGTGAAGGATTAAAAAACCATAGGGAAACTCTGAATAATTTATCTATAATTAGAGTCTACAAAATTCAAGTAAAACAAGAAAATTAAATTGAAAATACATCATAGAAAACCTATGTGAAAATTCACACCCTGATATGTCTATATTGCCTCTCTAATAATCGTCTTGCGATAAGACGTGTAAACACCTGAATCCTAACTTACAAATTCAGTACTAAAACATAATTTATATTTTTTTATTAAATAGTAATTAAAAAATACACAATACATTATATAACCTATGATCTTTTCCATCCTAGGTTCTAGAGTATTAGGAAAATACCTTACATGAAATGAGAGTTTACAAAAATAGTTACAAAATAAATAATTGGATTCATCTGCACTAGCATGTTAACAATCCTCCAAAATTACAGAATCCTATGAAACCCATTTTAAAACTTGGGATGAGCACAAAAATCTCAGTAAGGGATATAAAAGAATAAAATTGTTAGTCTAGTGAAAAACTTGAAAACCCATTAAAAATATTTTCTTAAAAAAACACACATATTCATCTGAAAAGAGAATCATTTTTCCTTAAAGAAGATATCATTATCTTACCTTTTTGAAATCAAATGATTTCCATCCAAACTCATTAACAAGTATAGAAAATTCATGTAGGTGCCTTGGGACATCATCATCATAGAACCCTTACAAAACCCTTACAAATTGGAATAATCATACGGCCAACTTCCAATACATTTCTCGAGAGAACAAAATCATTACCCAATGCATTGGAGCGCTGTTTGGGAGCACCCATTGTATAAGCTATAACGGCCTCTCCTAGTGCTATCTGGGTGCACCCATCGTATAAGTTATAGTGAGTTCACTTGATGTCGTCTGATTACACTCATCGTAAATAATGTCCAAAGACTGTATCATGAATAAATCTCTTGAAAACGCTTTTAAACCCATGTGTAAAACACTTTCAGATATCAAAATACCATTTTCTTATAAAAATCACTTTTCAAATATAAAACACACACACATAATAATGAAACTGTTTTCTTTGAAAAGAATTATAAAAACTTATAAAGAAAACATTAAAGAATTAAAGTGTCATGAAAGAAGTAAATTTTGTTCATTCCATTTATGTAAAAAAAATTCTTTTGACCTTTGTAAAAATATTTGAAAGAGGAAATTTTAAAGAGAAATTTTAAAAGAAGGCCATTTACATAAAACCTTAAAAATATTCATTTTTGAAAACATTTGAGAAAATTTTGAAAATTATATTATTAAATCATTCATGTCCATATAAATAAATTCATAAAATTCATTTTAAAAACATGGACATGAAAGAGAAATATTTAGAAAATAAATATTTAAAACATTTAAAACAATGTTTTTTAGTTAACGAGTCTCTTACCTTATGTTTGAATATGTTCTTCACTTGCGCTTAATTTCCTACATAATCAAATTAGATCCATTAATTAAATAATTAACAACCTCTTCCACTTATATTTTATTTATTAAGTTCGTTAATGTTCATTTCAACGAGTTATAATGATCAATTTCTCTGTTCTGGGAGCATTCATTTCATAGTTTCATGGTTGGTTAACTTGTGTATATTTATGGATGTTTTTTTCAAATGGGAATAGTACTCTAGAAGTGAAATTATATGGTATTCATGTACTTACATAATTTTAAATTATCTCATATATCATTTTTCCATCTGAGATTAGGATGATTCATTTGATAAAATGTTAATGATAATTGTTTTGTTTATTTTGGTGTGTTTTTTTCGACCATCACGAATTTGTTTCATTTTATTTAATATCAAGTCTATATATTAGTCCCAAAATATGAAATAAGTTATAATATACTTATTATAATATTATTTAACCATAATAATAGTTTTATGACCATATTTGAAGATGTTAATGAAAAACAAAAACTCATTATCCATGAAGACAGTTAATCACCATAATTTGGACAATAGTTTTGTTTCATTGAATAAGAGAATGTGAGAAAATGGATGGATATAAGATATTTCATTAGAATTATAACATTTCAGTATATAAATGATACTGGAGTTATTTTGACTTGATGTATGAATGAATTAAAGAGAAGTTAGAAGAAGAAAAGAAATTAAGAAAGGTGGTTTAAGAAAGTTACCTCTTGAAAATCGCCTCCTTGAAGTATTCCTTAAGAAACTTTGAATTAGTATTTTGGTGAGACCAACACCTCTAGAATGTGTCTAGGGAAGTGAAGAAGAGAATTTTTCATATGATAGTTGAGATAGAAGAATCAAGGTGGTGAAATGAAGTGAATGGGTGCCATTTTATAATTGAGGTGAGCAGTACTTTAGGAATTTCTCAAAATATTAAAATATTGTAAGACTATTCTAGAGAAAAATAATTTCAAATGAACATTAAACATGTAACATCTCATGTAATTATAAAATAAGACTTTTTAATGTATATTAATATTTATGAATTAGATATTAATTTTAGTTTAAAGGGGACACTATGTCTGATAGCGTACCTGACACACAACAATGAGTCTCTCTAAAATCTTATGTTGCACACAAGACTGAGTTATACCAAAAACAATAATACATTATTAATATTATTATTTTAAATGGTAGTTATCGCATAGTTATTGTATTGGTAAGAATGAACAGAACTAACTATTTTATTTTTACACATGTTTATTAAATATTTTTACTTTCTTACAATAAATTTTATGGACTTAAAATAAGAATAAATCCAATTTTAAGCATGAAATACTCTAATATTTTTAAAAGATATATTTACCGCCTTTTGATAGAGAACCCATTTTAAATTTATTTTTTTGACACATTAATAAGTTATATTTGATAAAATAAACTTTTTCTTTGGAAGCGGGACATAAAAATTTAGTTTGGATAAAGTTTTGGTATTTTTATGATAAAATTCAGATTTTAATGAATAGTGAAAAATATTGCATTTTAATTCAAAACTGCTTTTTATTATAATTTTTTTATATTGTTAGATTATTTTTTAATTGGTTTTAAAGTAAAATTAGATTAATTTTTTATCATTTAATTAATTTTTTGTCGTTGGAAGTAATTTTACATTGAAATTAGATATAAATGCATGTCAATCTTTTGATAGTTCTTGCTTTTAAAAACTCATTTTCTCGTTTTGACAATGTGGATTAATTTTAAATTAATTATTAAAACTTATGTGTTTTAAATTTTGAAAAATGGATTCCATATTTGGAATTAGTGGGTCCAAATTATGTAAATAAATTCATTTTATTTTTTGGATTTTATGAATAGTAACTTTGGTAATTTTATTTACCATGATTAAAGGTAAATCAGGTAAATTATGGTAATAAATAATATGATATGGATAATAAAATTACTTTAACACCATCCAAAGTCCTATTGGATGAATAAAAGTCTACCTTTAACACCTAAGGATCAGAATTGACTCATTTAAAAAACTTTTTCTGTGAAAGTGATATAAATATTGTTAAAACAAAAGAAAGCAACAACATGACACCCTCTTATTTATTATAAGTATAATAATTTTAATATAGTGATAAATATGATATAACTTTGATAATAAATAATCTCTAGAAATATAATGAATTTATTTATATCATGGGAATTTATTTAGAATTTTTAGAGATCAAATAATTTTCATAAATACTGACACAATAGTGATATAGTAATTATTCTATTAATAAAAATATAAAATAAATGATATGAAAAATATTAAAATAAATATAATTTGAAATAATTAGCTTACTCCATGAATTTTCTAGGTGACTATGACATATTATAAGTCTATTAAATTGTTTTGTTATAAGTTATCTCTCTATTTATATTTTATTTAAATTCAATAAAATGAATAGTGTCAAAATTGATACTATTGATATTTTATAAAACAAATATTTTATTAAATTATTTAAAAATAATAAAAATATTTAAAAATAAAAAAGTGACAATGATAAGGTCTCCAAGTTCATAATGTGTCCATTTATTGGAAATTGACCTCATATAAGTAAAATTTTTAACCTCTTAATATTGAAAATGTTGTTACCACAATTAAAATTAAAATAGATTAATTAAGGGTAAACTGAAAAGATAAGGTTTAAAATAAAATCAATACATATCTAAAAAAAATTAGATGAGAGTATTTCAAACCATCCTCGCATTATCTTCTACATAACTCAACTTGGGGTCATTTGGATTAAAAAATTAATTTATATTAATTTAATATTTTAAGAGTTTTCAAGGTTGCCCCTCTCCTCTCCTATAAAAAAGTACCCACTCTTCTCTATTACTCACACTTCAAGAACCATTAGGTTTGTCCAAGATCTATCCAAACCCATTCCTAAAATACCTCCCCATATTCTTGAGGGCTTAGTTTAGTCATAACACCCTCCTTAGAGGTGTTAAGGTGTCCTTCAATGGTTATCAACCAAAGAAGAGGTATCATTTTCTTTAAGTATTTCTATTTTATTTTTTCTTCCACTTCCTTCAAGTATCCTCCAACCATAATGAAATAATAACTCTAGTATCTTCAATATAATTAGATGATATTATGTTAATATCATCACCTAAATCCATCTCCAATTTCATCAAATGAGAAATGAACATTTCAATCGTTTGTACGGTGCACTACCACCTCGTGAACTGATATAGTTCATTTTTCATTACCGTCTCTCAAGACTTGTTATAATGGTGGAATTAATATTAATATGTGATATTAATTATATATTAATCATTATATTATAATAATATATCAATTATGTTCTTACTTTCTATGAACATAAAAATGATAACGTTATTCGTGTGTACGTGTAAACTATCACCTCCACAAAGCGATGTGATTCATTTTTATTCACTACATCACTTATATGATATATATATATATATATATTTAAATGATTTATATGATATTAATGATGTTATGATCATTCTGTAAAGATAAAACAATACTTACCTTCTTTCCATAATGATCAATGAAAAATGAAAAATGTTACTCATGCGTATGTACGGTCTACCATCTCCATGATTATAAAATTATTAATTTTTCATAACAATACTTAATGGTTTGATTTAAAATTATATTTAATGTATAAAAGTGATAATAATGTCATGAATATTATTCTGGAGATGATGGACTTATGACCATGTTGATTATTGACATCATACCAAGTTCATTTTCGACTCAAGTACCGAATATTGACAAAACGTCTGATTTGAACTTAAATAATTATGTAATTGTTATAACATGGTAATAAGTGATATAAAATAAATAATAAAATTTAAAAAGTTTTTGAAGCAAGTAGAAAGTAACCTAATTTTATTATTCGGGAAGATAAAAGAAAGTATGATACATGTTGGACTCAAGGTAAGGGACATCGTATCAATCTCCTTTTATTGAGGCATATTTTGATGTTATAAACCACCTTATTTTATACAGTGCATAAGAAACTCCTTTTACTTTTAATTTCATTCAATGATTTTTAAAAGGAATCTTTTTATACGAATCGTTTTACTAAATGACAAAAAGGAATGTTTTTTAACGTATACGGCGACAACGACCTTTCCGTCGTCGTGACCATTATTTGGTATTTGACTTCCTCTAAAGCCTTAATGTTTTTAAAAAATAAATAAATACCATATTCCCTTTTTAGATATTTTGGTATTGAAAATGGTTTTGAGAATGAATTGATTATATATTGAAATGATATCTTGTGATTGCAAAGTGGGAATGTTATTTTTCCTTTATGCTTGTTTTATGTGTTATGATTATGTTATGGTTCTTGGGAATTGATTATGTATATGAGTGGTTCTATGATAAATCGAGGGCAGGTGAGCCTGTGATAGCTCTCCAATGCATTGGGTAATGAGACAGAGATAACCGTTAAGGTTTCTCCTAAGAGATTTGGAGAATATACTGTGATATGTATTCCAAATGTAACCATGAAGGTTTCTCCCTATGTGATTGTGAAAGCTACAATATAGGAATGTTATGGATGCTACAAGTTACCTTTATGATTTATGATTACTAATAAGTTTTTCAGGAATCTTATGATTTCTTGAGGTATGTTAAAGAATTTATATTTTATGGGTGAAAAGTATGATTTTGTAAAGATGTTTTCATGAGTTTAAAATATTCAGGGACTAACAGTTTCATTCCTTATTTTATATCCCTTACGATCTTTTTTTGATCATCCTAATTTTTAAAAAAAAATCACAGTGTATAAGGATGGTTAAGAGAAAGGAGGATATCAAGATGAATATTATGAAGATTTTTATCAAGAAAATAAGTCATGTTTTATTTTATAATGTTTTAGATTATGAAAAAAATGGATAGTGAGTAGACTTTCCTACTTTGTAATATTTGAGATGTTATGGCCAAATTCTCTAAAACTCTAAACTTGAAAAGGTCCTCAATGTGAATGAATTTGAATTATTGACTTAACTCAAGATTATGTAATGTTTAAGGTTTGAGCCTTATAGTTGGTATCAGAGGTTGATTTAGATAACTTTAGGGGTTATGATATTGTTAATAGAACATCCATAAATGATTTTTACTTTATGGTCAAATTGAAATGATATAGAATTTGAAGATTACCATGTTTATTTTTCTAAGATATGTCTGTTTAGAATGGTTTTCTGCAGAAGAAACAGTGCAGCTTTGTTGGGACGAAATCCAAAGGAAAGAAACCTTCCAAATTAGCAACCTGAGATAGTCAGAATCAGAACTGAATAGTTTGTTGTATTGATGAAACAATTGACTTAGGCTATAACTGGTGGTGGTATCCATGCACGAGATCATCTAGATCAACCACAGAGGAAAATTTCGGTAGTGGGGCATTTCATGAGGAAACATCTCTCATCATTCATGGGATCATCTGACCCTGTGCAAGCTGAAGGGTGGATTAAAGCACAAGAAAATATTTTTAATGTCATGAGGTATTCATAAAATCAAAAGGTTGGTCTTGTTGTTTACCATTTTAAAGTTGAATTTCATCAGGGGTGGTATATGGTTAATAATGTCATAGACAGTGGGGAGATTAATTCTCTTGAGTGGGATGAATTCAAAAATATGTTTCTTGAGAAATATTTTTCTAAGGCAATTCGACTTAAGATAGAAAAAAAATTCTTGGAATTGAGGCCAGATGAGGATTTAATGGTTGTAAACGAAGAAAAATTCAATCGACTGGAAAGGTACGCTCTGAATTTCATCTGAGATATTTGTAATAAAATTAATCATTTTTACTCCATATTAAAGCCAAATTATCAAAGGGTGTTGGATTCTCATGAGTTCAAAATTTAAGAAAAACTTGTTCAATGTGAAGAGAAGGTGGAAATGGAGTTTGTCGATGATCATGTATTCTTTGAAAAATAGCAGAATAAGAGGTCAATGTGAAAAGTGAAAGGGAAGAATTCTTTAAAAAAGCCAGATGGTAAGAAAATTAAGTTTACAATTTGAGAGAATTGTGGTAAAAATCACACTAGGGAATGCCTTTTAAATTCTAGTAAGTGATTTTGATGTGGTAAAATGTGACATAAGGCTCGTAAATTCACTGAAAAATATCAAGGTAGTGGTAAGAAAAAATATGATATATAGTCAGTAAACTATTTTAAATGAAATGATATGGGTCATTATGAAAATGAGTGTTCGATGAAGAATTTGAATGATGGGAAGTAGTCAGAATATAAACAGAAAGGTGTGGTGAAATCCTTTGTAACTACTTCAATAGATGTTGGTCCATCAAACGAAGTGGTATAAAATATATTGCATGTTTATTCAAATTATGTCAATGTGTTGTTTGATTTAGGGTATACACATTCTTTCATTTCTGAGAAATTTTCTTATAAATTAGAAATTTCACCTCAAGAAATGAATCCAGAACTTGTGGTAAAAACAGCTGGGGGAAATGTTAAGCCAAAAATAAATTATAAGAATCTTCATCTCCTTATATTTGGAAATAATTTACCTAAAAAATTCTTCATTTTTCCTCTAGTAGAGTTTGATATCATTCTGTGTATGGATTGGGTTTCTGTTTACCATGCTAAGATTGACTGTAGAGCTAAATAAGTTTCTTTACAGAAAGACTTTCATTTTGTGTACAAGAATGAACCCTTACTATTGATAACATATCAGGAAGCTGGGAAACTGTTAAAAGATGTAAATGAATGTTATCTTTCACATATTGTTGAAAAGAAATAAACTATTCAGATTAATGATGTGTTAGTGGTAAATGAGTATCTTGATATTTTTCCTGATGATTTGTCTGGTATTATACCTGATTGAGAAGTTGAATTTACTATTGACTTATTTTCAGATGGTAATCCAATTTCAAAACCCCCTTATCGAATGAATCAAATTGAACTTTTAGAGTTGAAGAAGCAATTGCAGGAGTTATTAGATAAATGTTGCATTTGACCCGACACATCACCATGGGGTGATCCTATCTTATTTGTTAAAAAGAAAGATGGTTCAATGAGACTTTTCATTGATTATAGAGACCTGAATAACATCATTGTTAAGAACATGTATCCTTTGCCTCATATCGATGATTTGTTTGATCGTCTCCATGGAGCACAATATTTTTCGAAGGTTGAATTGAGTTTGGGGTACCATCAGTTGAAAGTAAAGGGAGTAGGCATTCCAAAGACTATGTTTCATACTATATATAGCTATTATAAATTTGTAGCTATGTCGTTTGGGTTATCTAATACACCTATTGTATTCATGGATCTTATGAATAGAATTTTCCATGAGTTCTTGGATAAGTTTTTGGTTGTGTTTATTGATGACGTTTTGATATATTCTAAAAGTAAATAGGACCATGAAATTTATTTAAGGGTTGTCTTACAAACCTTAAAAGAAAAAAAATTGTATGGGAAATTCAGTAAGTGTGAATTTCGTTTACAAAAAAAATCATCCCTCATTCACATTGTTTCTAAAGATGGCATAACTGTTGATCCTGCTAAAACAAAAATTGTTGAAGAATGGTCGAGACACACAAATATAACTGAGATTTGTAGTTTGTTTGGTTTAACAGACTATTACTAGAGGTTTGTTGAAAATTTTGCACGATTATCTAGATCACTTACTAATTTAACTCAAAAAGGTTTTAAGTTTATCTAGACAAAAGAATGTGATGATTTTTTTAGGAATTGAAAAGAAGATTGGTGAATGCTCCAATTTTGGCATTACCTTCCAAAAATGGTGAATTTTTTATCTACAGTGATGCTTCATTGAAAGGACTTGGTTGTGTCCTAATGTATAATGATTAGGTACTTTTTTATATTTCACATAAGTTGAAAACTCATGAGTTAAATTACCCTACACATGATTTGGAATTAGCTTATATTGTTTTTTTCTTTAAAAATTCAGAGCCATCATTTGTATGGAGTAAAATGTGAAATATATACTGACCAAAAAAAAATTGAAGTATATATTCACTCAGAAATAATTGAACATGAGATAGAAAAGATGGTTAGAAATAATTAAGGATTATGATTTCATAATTCATTACAATCTAGGAAAAGAAAATAATGTGGTTGATACTTTGAGTCGAAAAAGTAATGCTACATTAACCATGCTACACTTGGAACATGATCCTTTAGTTAATGATTTGATGAACTTTGGCTTAGAAGTTGTTGGTGCGGGAAATCTCTCTGTTTTGTTTTAGGTATCAGTGAAATCATCTATATTAAACAGTATTAAGCAAGCATAGAAGGAAGACAATGAGTTGTAGAAAAAGGTAGAATTGGTTCAAAATAGTAAGTTTCCTGAATTTAATATTGATAAATATTGTGTTTTGAAATTTGGGAGGATATTATGTGTGTCGTGTGATTCACATTTGAAGAAAGAGTTTTTATGTTAAGCTCATAGTTCACCATTTTCAGTTCATCCTAGCAGTACTAAGATGTACAGAGATCTTCGAGAGTATTACTGGTGGGATGGAATGAAAAGAGATATTGTTGACTTTACTGTGAAGTGTTTAACTTGTCAGCAGGTGAAAACATAATGAAAATTTCAAAATGGGATGCTTCAACCATTATCAGTTCCAGAATGGAAATGAGAAAATATATCCATGGATTTCATAGTGGGATTACTAAAGACTTATCGAGGTAACAATATGATTTGGGTTATTATTGATAGATTGACTAAAACTTCTCATTTTCTTCCTATTCGAGATACTTTATCTCTAGATAAACTTTATCAGTTGTATCTTAAAGAGATAGTCAGGTTACATTGAGTTCCTCTCTCCATTGTATCAGATCATGATCTCAGGTTCACTTCTAACTTTTAGAAAGGCCTTCAGAAGTCATTGGGAACTAAATTAAATTTCAATACATATTTTCATCCTAAATCAGATGGGCAATCAGAACGAACAATTTAGATCTTAGAGGATATGCTACGTGCTTGTTCAATGGATTACCAGGGATGTTGGGATCAACATATTTCTTTGGTTGATATTTCTTATAATAACAGTTTTCATTCTAGTATATAGATGGAACCATTTGAGGCATTATATGAAAATCAGTGTCGAAATCCATCTTTTTTGGGGAAATGTTAGAGAAAGGAAGGTGATGGGACCATAGTTGGTAGAAGAGATGGCAGAAAAAGTTCAGTTGATTCAGAAATACATGAAGATAGCTCAGAGCAAGCAGAAAATTTATGCAGATAACCGGAGGAATGATATTTCTTTTGAGGTAGGTGATCATGTCTTTCTCAAAGTTTCTCCATGGAAAAGTGTGATATGTTTTGGTAAGAAAGAAAAGCTAAGTTTACGGTTCATTGAACCCTATGAAATCCTAGAGAAAGTTGAATCAGTAGTCTACCGAGTGATTTTACCTCCGATTTTGTCCCAGGTACATAATGGTTTTCATGTTTCAATGTTAAGAAAGTATATGTCGAATCCATCTCATTTTTTGATTCTAGAAGTAGTTTAGTTGGAAGAGAACATTTCTTATGAGTAATAGTCAGTCCAGATTCTTGGTTGTAGAGAGCAAGTGTTGCAGAATAAGGTGATTCATCAGGTTAAGGTTTTGTGGAAAAACCATATGGTTAAAGAGACAACATAGTAATTTGAAAATGCTATGAGGGAGAAATACCCTCACTTATTTGATAAGTGGATAAAATTGCGAGGACACAATTTCCAAAAGATGGGAAGGATATAAGATCCTAGGTAATTATAGAATAAGACTTTTCATATCTATTAATATTTATGAATTAAATATTAATTTTACTTTAAAGGGAACACTATGTTCGATAGCGTACCTGACATGAACAATGAGTTTTTCCGACATCTTATGTTGCACACAAAACTGAGTTATACCAAAAAAATAATACATTATTAATATTATTTTTTAAATGATAGTTATCATCTAGCCGTTGTGTTGAAGAGAATAAATAAAACTAACTATTTTATATTTAAAAATATTTATTAAATGTATTTACTTTCTTCCAATAAATTTTATGGTCTTAAAATAAGAATAAATTAAATTTTAAGCATAAAATACTCTAATATTTTTAAAATGTTGTTTTACCGCCTTTTAATGGAAAACCCATTTTAAATATACTTTTAACACATTAATAAGTTCTATTTGAAAAAATAATTTTCTTCTTTGGAAACAGGACATCAAAATTTAGTTTGGATAAAGTTTTGGTATTTTTCTAATAAAATTAATATTTTAATGAACAGTGAAAAATACTGCATTTTGATTCCAAACTGTTTTTTCATTTAATTTATTTATATTATTAGATTATCTTTTTAATTGGTTTTGAAGTATAATTATATTAAGTTTTTATCATTTAATCCAATGTTGGTTATTGAGAGTAATTTTACAATGAAATTAGATATAAACTCATGTCAATCTTTTGATGGTTTTTACTTTTAAAACCCCGTTTTCTCATTTTAACAACGGGGATTGATTTTAAATTAATTACTGCAACTTCTGTGTTTTAAATTTTGAAAAACAGATTTCATATTTGGAATCAGTGGGTCCAAATTATGTAAATATGTTTCTTTTATTTTTTAGATTTTATTAATAGTAACTTTGATAATTTTTATTTACCACGGTTAAAGGTAAATCAGGTAAATTGTGGTAACAAATAATATGATAAGGACAATAAAATTACCCTAACACCTATCAAAATCATATTGGATGAATAAAAGTCAACCCTTAACACCTACGGATCATAATTGACTCATTTAATGGACTTTTGTCCATGAAAGTGATAAATATTATTAAAACAAAAGAAAGTGACAACATGTCACCCTCTTGTTTCTTATTAGTACAATAATTTTAATATAGTGATAAATATGATATAAATTTGATAATAAATAGTCTCCAGAAAGCTAATGAAATTATATACATCATGGGAATTTATTTAGATTTTTTATAGATCAAATAATTACCATAAATAATGACACAACACTGATATAGTAATTATTTTATAATTCGAATTAATTAGGGTACTCCATGAATTTTCTAGGTGACTATGACATATTATAAGTCTATTTAATAGGTTTTTTCTAAGTTATCTCTCTATTTAGATTTTATTTAAATTCAAAGAAATGAAAACCATCAAAATTGGCAATATTAATATTTTATAAAAAAAATATTTTATTAAATTATTTAAAAAACATAAAAATCTTTAAAAATTACAAAGTGACTATGATAAGGTAACCAAGTTCATAAAGTGTCCATTTATGAGAAATTGACCCCATATGAGTAAAATTTATAACCTCTTGAAAATATTGTTACCACAATTTAAATTAAAATAGACTAATTAAGGGTAAACGAAAAGATAAGTTTTAAAATAAAATCAATACATGGATAAAAATTATTAGATGAGAGTATTTCGAACCATCCTCATCTTGTCTTCGACATAACTTGATTTGGAGTCATTTTTATCGAAAAATAATAATTTATAGTAATTTCATATTTTAAGAGTTTCCAAGGGTGTCTCTCCCCTCTCCTATAAAAAGGTACTCACTCTTCTCTATTACTCACACTTCAAGAACCATTTGATTTCGAAAGATCTATCCAAAACCCTTCCTAAAATCTCTCCCCACATTCTTAAAGCCTTAGTTTAGGCAGAACACCCTCCTTAGAGGTGTTAAGGTGTTCTTCATGGGTGATCGACCAAAGAAGAGGTTTTGTTTATTTTAAGTATTTCTATTTTATTTATTCTTCCACTTCCTTCAAATATCATCCAACCATGACGAAATAATAACTTCAGTATCCTCAATATATTGAGATGTTATTATGTTAATATCATCACCTAAATCTATCTTCAATTTCATCAAATGGGAAATGAACATTTCATTTGTGTGTACGGTGGACTAATGTCTCGTGAACCGATATAGTTCATTTTTCATTACCGTCTCTCAAGACTAGTTATAATGATGGAATTAATGTTCATATGTGATATTCATGACATATTAATCATTATAATATAATAATATATCAATTATGTTCTTACTTTCCATGCACATAAAAATGATAACATCGTTCGTGCATACGTGTGAACTATCACCTCCACGGAGTGATTTGATTCATTTTTATTCACTACATCACTTGTATGATATATATATATATATTAGTATATTTAAATGATTAATATGATATTAATGATGTTATGATCATTCTAGAAAGATAAAATAGTCCTTACCTTCTTTCCATAATAATCAATGAAAATTGAAAAACGTTATTTATGCGTACGTACGATCTACCGTCTCCATGATTATAACATTGTTTATTTTTCATAACAATACTTAATATTTTGATTTAAAAGTATATTTGATGTATAAAAGTGATAATAATGTCATAAATATTATTTTGGAGATGATGGACTTATGACCACGTTGACTATTGACCTCATAACAAGTTTATTTTCGACTCAAGTATCGAATATCGACAAAATGTCTGATGTGAACTTACATAATTATGTAATTGTTATAACATAGTAATAAGTGATATAAAATGAATAATAAACTTGATTTTTTTTTTGAAGAAATTAGAAATTAACCTAAGTTTATTATTCGGAAAGATAAAAGAAAGTACGAGACAAGTCGGACTCAAGGTAAGGGACTTCGCCTCAATCTCTTTTCATTAAGGCATATTTTGATGTTATACACCACCTTCTTTTATACAGTGTATAAACAAACCCTTTGAATTTTAATTTCTTTCAACGGTTTTCAAAAGAAATCTTTTTATACGAAGCGTTTTTCTAAATGACAAAAAAAGAATGTTTTTTTAACGTATACAACGACAACGACCTTTCTGCCATCGTGACCATTATTTGGTATCTGGCTTCTTCTATAAGCTTTAATGTTTTTAAAAGAAAAATAAATACCATATTCTTTTTTCAAGTATCTTGGTATTGAAAATGGTTTTGAGAATGAATTGATTATATCTTGAAATGATATCTTTTGATTGCAAAGTGGGAATGTTATTTTTCCTTTATATTTGTTTTATGTGTTATGATTATGTTATGGTTCTTGGGCATTGCTTATGTATACGAGTGGTTCCGTGATAAATCAAGGGTGAGTGAGCCTGTGATAGCTCTCCAATGCATTGGGTAATGAGATGAAGATAAACGATAAGGTTTCTCCTAAGAGATTTAGAGAATATACTGTGATGGGTATTCCAAACGTAACAATGAAGGTTATTCTTCATGTAGCTGTGAAAGCTGCAATGTAAGAATGTTATGGATGCCACAAGTTACCTTTATGAATTATGATTACTAAGAAATTTTTCAGAAATGTTATGATTTCTTGAGGTATGTAAAATAGTTTATGTTTTATGGGTGAAAAGTATGATTTTGTAAAGATATTTTCATGAGTTCAAAATATTCATAGACTAACAGTTTCATTCCTTATTTTATATCATTTACTGAGTTTTTTATACTTTTCCCAAGTTTTAAAATGTTTTTCACATGGTATAAGGATGGTTAAAAGAAAAGAGGATGTCAAGATGAATGTAATGATGATTTTTATCAAGAAAAGAACTCACGTTTTATTTTAGAATGCTTTAGATTATGAAAAAAAATTGATAGTGAGTAGACTTGCCTACTTTGTAATATTTGAGATGTTATAGCGAATTCTCTAAAACTTTAAACCTAAAAAGATCATCAATGTGAATGAATGTGAATTTTTTACTTAACTCAAGATTATGTAATATTTAAGGTTGAGGCCTTATAAAACACACAGGGGATAGCATTGTCGACCATATCTTATCTTTATGACCTTATTTAATATTTTTATGGTTTTTTTTAAAATTTTAATAAAATATCATATTCATGAAACGTCGTTATTGTCAAATTTAATATTATTCATTACTATGATTTTAAAAGCATCAAAACAAAGAGTCAAATTCGAACCAACTATTTTATTATATCCTAGACATGTCAAGATAATCCAAAAAATTCATGGATTACATCAATTATCTAAAATTATATTTTTTTAATATTTTTAATATCATTTATTTAATTTTTCAATTAATTAAATAATTATTACATCATTGGGTAATTATTTCTTCCCTAAAAATAAAAAAAATAACAGCATGAAGATAAATCTTTTAGCTCTCCAAAGACTATTTATGGTCAAACATCTCTTTTGAAAACTATATATTAAAAATGTTATACTTATTAAAAACAATAGTGTACAAATGTGACTTTTCCCAAAATAAAATACTACAAGAGACTTAATGTCAACCAAGTAGCTCAAAAGGGTCATAAATTCGACCCGATGATGATTATGGTCGAAACATACTCATCCAACAAGATTTAGTCAAAGTTTTTGGTCATTTAAGAGTTCTTATAATTTTAATTAAAATCATTTTATTGTTTTTTCTTCTTCTTGCACAAGCATTGTGTCATTGTTGCATAAGCATTAAAGTTAATTATTTCATATATAAAAATTAAAAATAAATTACTGTCAAAAAAATAAATAAATAAGGGCCATGATAATCCTTTAGATCCATTCATTATGTACATTTACTCATATCTATGTAAAAACAACTTATTTAATTTGTTAATTTGACTTTTCTAACCTTACGCAAGTATTACACAAGCATTTAGATAAGCTTCATGTTATATAAGTCAAAAATTTGAAATTACCCATCAAAATCATAATTTATTAATGATATTTAAAAATAAAGTGGTGCAAAGACTTGTTACCTCTTAATTAATATTTATAAGGCACCGAAAAAAATATGAGGACACTCTTTTCCAACTTTGATGGAAACCTAACAGTCCCCCCTGCAAACGAAATCTCAACATTGAAGTCTTTGTCAATACCAGAATCAACAATATCAGGCTTCCCCATAGCTGTGATTGTCACATAATCTAGAGCATTTGTAGGAATTAATTGCTTCATCTGCTCAACATCCTCTAAGCAGTTTGAAACTCTCAGCGCATCAACTCGATCTTTGATTTTAATTCTTTCTTCACTAGTGACACTCTCGGAAGAAAAAGAATTAAGTGTAACACCTGAAACACTTGACCTGACCTGCTTCGGTTTCCAAACTTTCTTCGTCCTAATTGATGGTCTTCGATACATGTGCAACGATCGTCTGTGCCACAAATCTGACGAAGTCCTCTTCGCAACTGTATTTGTCACTTCATCGCGCGTCTTTACATCGATCTTGTAAAACGTGTCAACCATTCTGCCTCGTGCATATACCATCGATCATCGAGATAATGTCCATCTTCCATTGTCAGATGAACTCCTGAACTCATCATTATCAAGAGTACAAGCAGATAACAAATTATAGCGTATATCTGGCACATGTCGCACATCCCTCAAGATCAGTGCACAACATACATTTGTAGTGATACAAATATCACTAACACCAATGATACTAGCAGAATCTCCATTGATCATCTTCAATATATCAAAGTCTTCTTCATATGAAGAAAATAATTCCCTTTTCAGTGTAATATGGTATGATACTGCTGAATCGACCACACATTCGGTGTGCAAATCTAACTTGCTACAATCAACACCAATTGAAAGTAAATCACCCTCACCTTGTATAAGACTTACGTTGGTATCCTCAGAATCAGTGTCGTGTACCTTCTTTTCCCCCTTAAGTTTTTCAAAGCATAGCAGTTTCTCTACACATGACTCAACTTGTCGCAAAATAAACACTTGATCTTCTCTGATTACCGCACCCATTTGTCACACCCAAAATACCACTATTACCTGAAGAATCGTCATCATTGGTTTTTCATCGAGTCTCGTTCATCAACAACGATAAAATCACATTATCTAACTTCAAAGTGACTTTTCCGAATAAAAATGCAATGACGAGATTATCATATGAATCAAGTAACAAACCCAAGAGAAGCAAAGTCGTGTCTTCTTTCATTTCAACAGGCACCGCATTACCTTTATCATCGATTTTGACCGCCACCGAAAATAACTCTATCAGGAGTTTAATAAACTCGTCTAGATGATTACCTAAATCCCCATGATCTGACATTCACAAACAATATAATCATTCTTTCATATATAAATGATTTGCGAGGGATTTTGGTTTATAAATGTTATGAAACTTCACCCAAATCTCTGAATTCATCAAATTCATCACCTCTTGCAAAGTATTATCAACCAAATACATCTAAATCTTGTTTATCGTTAACTCTCTCATGTCCTGCTAATCATCATCGCTCATCTACTCCAGTTTCTCTGATTTTTTTTTTCAAGCTTTCACTATCTTCTCACGGGCCAAAATATTTTTTACTCGTTGATACCATAGAGTAAAATCATTTGGTCCATTAGACATTTCAATGTGAGCAGAAATCTCATAGTGTGAATCACCCATATCCAATTAACAATAAACACAAACAAACCTTCTCCGATACCAATTGTTGGGGAAGCCGATCGATCACAAAATAATAACTCAGTTGCAGCACAATATTGTAAGAACCGCCAATAAAAACGAAAGCACAAAAATAAATAGCAGGAAGTAAATTGAGACCAGAATTTAATATGAAAAACCCTCCAATGTGAAGAACTAAAAAAATACAGGGCAACTCTGAATAATTCCACTATAATCAGTGTACAAAATTCAAGTAAAACTCAGAATTTGAATTGTAAATACAACATAGAAAACAAGCGTAAAAATTCACACCCTGATACGCATTTGTCGCCTCTCAAATAATCATCTCGTGACAAGACAACACCTTTCGAATATCAAAACCAAACACACGACATCATTGCGACACCTCATCACACAACCCGATTTGCCGCCGGTCACTGATGCCCACGCCCTAATAACGGTCACCCAAGTATATGTTTTCAGCCATGCCTGATTTTCTCTTTCTGCGCAACACCATGTTTCTTTCTTTTTATAAACAAAGGAAACCCTAAAATCCATATGCACGGCATCCTTTCAAGTATTCAAAATAAGATACAATCATAATATCTCAAAAAAAAAAAACTGTTAGGAATAGAGATATGAAGAAAATATCTCTCCGATTTAAAACTACACATGATGATGGAAGGTTGAAAAAATTAAAGTCCTAAAAAATCTCCTCCCAGTGAGGGCTGACCCTATCAACAAGATCAACTATACACATTTACCATTTTATATAAATTAAATTACTTGCAACATGCTGAAGGTGTACTTTTGTTCCAGCGCATTTCATATATAAATTAAATTACTGGCAACGTGAATTATTGTGTTTTATTTTTTAAAATCTCTCACAGAAAATACACGTACAATTATAGCTCACCCGCGCCGGAGACCAACACAGAGTTCTGAGGAACGCCATTCTTCACCCATCCTGCCAAAGCACAAAACATAAAAACATCCATTTATGTTAAAAATGATACGACAAGATGGGATGGAACATGGGTATACATGGGCCCAGGGACACACCCAACCCAATAAGTCTAACCCAATAAAAAAGGTGTTATTTGACATAAATTTTGTGGCCTAAGTAATAAATGAGACATTATTTAAAGCCCAACTAGTAATCCGATAAGGGACGAGCCACATTTGGTGACATGACTCGTGACCTGGCCTTTCGGATAATGATATATTATGATAATTTTCAAAAAACAACTCATAATTTTCTGTTTTTATCATTTTGAAATCATGATTATTATTTTTTTTCATTTAATATAATTGTATTTAAGGTCCAATTAATAAACAGGCTGGCCATCAGGCCGAACAAATTTAAACGGGTCAGACTTTGGACTAATTTTCCAAGGCTTGATTAATACAATTCACGCCAGGCCATGAATTTTTTCCTATTTCCAAGCCAAAAACCCGGCCCAAAACCAATGGGCTCAGCCATGCACACCTCTAACCGCCACTGATCAGTTGAGTGTTTTGTCCCCAAGGTTGTTGGCGAACTATGACTCTTATCAGGAACTTTCATATCGCACTGCTACTTTTGTTGGTACTTCGGTTTCTACTTCCCTTCCCCATACGCTCATCAACACCAAAGCTAATCCCAGTTGGCTTCAGGTGTGGCAGGTTGAGTTACAGGCTCTCAACGCTAACCATGTCTGGAACCCAGTCCCTCATCTTCCAGGGAAGTAGGTGGTTGACTATAAATGGATTTATACTAATCGTGTAAATGCAGATGACTCTTAATTGACTAAAGACATGTCTGGTCGCCAAGGGGTATGCTTAAACATATGACATTGATTACTTTGATACCTCTGATTGCCAAAATGGTCTCCATATGCCCCCTTTTCTCTCTCTGGTCACCACCCATCAATGGTCCCTTCATCAATTGGATATCAACGATGTCTTTATGCAATGCTATCGATGAAGCGTGTATTAACAATTCACTCAAATTTGTTGTTGAAGGAGAGGAATCCAAATTCCATCACCTTCGAAGATCTTTATATGGGTCCAAGTAGTCCCTAAGGGCCTAGTTTGGCCAATTTTATACCGTCGTAATAGATTTTGGAGTTTCTCAGAGTCTAGAGGATAAATCAATATTTTATCAGTAGTCAACCGTTGAGAGTATTTTTCTTTTTTGTTTATGTAGATGATATTATGATCACAGAGTAATTTTGCAGGAATTACTCAATTCAATTTCATTCTTTATCAACACATCTTTATGAGAAACTTGGGCCATCTCGGGTATTTTCTGGGCATTCAGATCTCTCAATGCATGAAAGGTATCTTCCAATCTCGCAAGAAGTATGTTCTGGATATTCTACCAAAATAAGGGATGTTCGGTGCTCAAACTATTTATACACCTCTAAAGCCAAACGAGAAGTCTTTTCATGCTGAGAGTGAGGCATTCCCCTCACCAGATAAGTATCGCCGATTGGTTGGAAAACTATACTATTTGACCATGACTCGATTTGACATTGCATCCACAGTAAGTAAAGTCGGTTCATGAAACAACCGACAAGACTCCATTGAGATACATCAAGAGAACGGGATTTAGACTTATTATATTCTAATCATGGGCAAACCGACATCAAGGCATTTTGCGATTCTGACTATGCAGGATGCTTATCATCAAAGAGATCTTATTCAAGTATGCTGTTTTTGTTAATGGTAATATGATCTCCCAGCTTATTGTATCTTGCTCGAGTGCTAAGACAGAGTATCATGACTCATGCAACCGCAGAGATTTTATGGTTATAGCAATTTCTGCAAGAGATTAGCCACCCGATTGGGAAAACCGCACATGTTTGGTGTGACAATCAAGCAGCCGTCAAAATTGTCACCAACCTGGTTTTCCATGAATAGAAGAAATGTATCAAGTTGGATCGTCACATTGTCAGGGCGAACTACGAGAAGAAAAAACTCATACCTGGTTATGTTTAAACAGAATAGCATGGTGATATGTTTACTAAAAGGGTTACAGGGTTACAGGTAAAACTCTTGTGTAACAAGTTGGGCATGCATGATAAATATAACTTGAGAGGAAGTGTTGAAGCAATCACGTGTCTGGACATGGGTATGCCTAGGTTCATTAGATTTGACTGGGTCCATTTTTCATCTCATGTCATGCATTTTAATTTTTGAATTTGACACTATCTTGGGCCATGTATCACTTATTTTATTCTATAAAAAGAGACCCGGCCTCACTTAAAGGATACGGTTTATGGTTTTGTTTCTTCTACATTATAAATTTGAATCCAACTTGCAGTTAAAATCCAAGTTACACTTATTTGTTGATGATCAACAAAAGCCACAAAAGACTCGCCTCAAAAGGGGTACGGTTCATGGTTCTGTTTCTTCTACATTATAAAATTGAATCCAACTTGCAGCTAAAATCCAAGCTACACCTATTTGTTGATGATATATTATAAATTTGCATTCAACAAAAGCAACGTACCCACACAAAGGCTACACAAGTTTGCAAACCAGAAGACTTGAACCATTTGCAAAAAAACTAAAATCCAAAAGCAACAATAAAGATTTGAAAAATATTTTTGAATGCCCAAACATTCAAAAAGATAATCACAACAATATCTAAGATGAAAAACCTAATTTTACTGAAGCAACTTAAATGGCTTACCTTCACATAGAAAAGAATGGAATTGTCGGAAACCTGTTGGCCAACTTCAACCTGAAGCCCATGGACATTACCGGCAGACGGTGAAATCACGACATGCTTGGAAAAGGGCAAAAAAAGTTAAGTTTTATTCTTTTCCCTTTTTCATTAAATATAGCATGGATCCTGAAACCAACTTTAATACAAACCTCCATCTTCATTGCTTCTAATACTAAGATAGGTTGCCCCTTTTCAACCTCTGTCCCATTCATTACAAGAACTTTAACAACCAAACCAGCCATGGGTGCTGCAACGGTCCCCGGCGAATGAGTTGTCATCTTGAAGCTAGGCCTATCGGATGTTTCATCATTGTTTGACAGCTCAAGCCTTACTTTTTGTCTGAAATGATGATGATGGGGGCCATGCCAGATATGAATGTGCTTGATGTGGTCCTGCCAGTGAAATTCAAATGGTGGGAATGAGTAAAGGAGGAGGCGAAGCGAAGGGAAGGCAGAAATCCAGTCAGAAAAACTTCCATTTAGACACTGTTTGACAATGCTTATTGCAAACTGCTATAGCACTTAGAGTCCATTTGAAAACGCTTGAGGAAAACTGTATGCCACTTATCAATTATGAAAAGTGCTTCTATATAAGTCGTTCCTGATTGCTTATTGAAAAACCGCTTTTCTGTCGCGTTATTTAAATGCTTTTTTTCTACAATTTAAGTGCAAGTCTTTTTCCAGAAATAGAACACACACAGCTTTTTTTTTCAAACTATTTATCATAAGTGATATGCAACGGCCCGGATTTTCTCAGACCATTACTTGGCATCTTTCGGGTATTGGAGGTGTTGGGAGAAGGCTAGAGGAAGGAAGATGGAATTCGAGCTGAAATTTATGCTGGAGGGATGCATTGCGGCGTGGCCTGATGTGCTACACTGTGACGAATTGGCTGGAGGAGAGGGTTTTGCTGCAGTCTGGCGTGCCACGCCGTATGGGGTTGAATTGTAGCGTGGCTTTCGTATTGCGACATGGAGGAGAAGCTGTGAGATTTCAGTGCCGCTTTGTCTCAAAGTGGAAGGTCGGCTGCGGCGGGATGAATGTTAGTTGTGGCGTGAAGTCTCTTCGGTTAATCTTACGCTGGATAGATTGTGCCGTGAAGAGGGGTATTGCGGAGTGGTGAGTCTTGAGGTATCTCTGGGTTAATCGTACGTGAGAGTCATTGCAGCGTGATTATGCTTGCTGCATCGTGGAGTCTTGGGTGATTGATTTTATTGGTTCTGCCTATCTGAGGACTATTGCACTGTGGTACCTTTCATGGCACCGTGGTTTCATTTGGGATGCATCCGGTTTGAGGAGAGAAGGCCAAGGATCGCATCGTGATCTTCGAGAGTTTGATTGTTGCAGCGTGGCCACCTTGGTTGCGCCATGACCTTAATTATATCGGTTTTAAAGCGGTTTGACCCCCAAGATTTGGGGGATATTGCGTCGTCATTTTCAGATCGGGTTTGCGTTGCAGCATGAAGACCCCCATCACACTGTGATCTCTGTTTTTCCGATTTTATTATAAATTCGAAATCCCATTCGGATTTTCTTCCAATTCCATCGCTTTCCCTCAAACCATAGGCAATCAGTGGTGCATCCTTGGAGATCCTTTAGCATCCTTTGGGGGCTTTCGTCCATCGGCTTCAAGAG
Organism: Viscum album; assembly: GCA_963277665.1. Taxonomy (NCBI): domain Eukaryota; kingdom Viridiplantae; phylum Streptophyta; class Magnoliopsida; order Santalales; family Viscaceae; genus Viscum; species Viscum album. The sequence goes on along the minus strand of OY728150.1, from coordinate 616,636,599 downwards.
ATCAATCTCCTTGAGATCCAAGGTGATTCTCTCCCCTCTTCTTCTTCATTCCCTTTTGTTCTTCCATCTTGGGGAGTCTGGCAGCGGTGTTGGTGGTTCGGTTTGGATGATGTTGGGTCGAGTGATTGATGGAGATTCTTGAGCTATAGGTTGTTGAGGTTTTCCTTGCGTGTTCTTGGCCTTGTGAACATCTTCCTCTCCTCAATCTTCAAAGCTTCAGTTGAGGTAGGAGATTCGAGACTTCTCCTTTAATTATGTGGGAACATGGATGGTTCATATTTTTGTTTTTATTGGGTGGATAGTATGGATTAACCTAAATAAGATGATGAATCAGATTGATGAAATTGAGGGAAAATGGGGTGATTCGCCTGAGTTTACGAATTGTTGTGATTTTGGTGTAATTGTTGTCTATTCAGTTGATGATCGCCACTATGAAAGACCTTATTTGCTGTTTTTGGAATGATTAAATCACCTTCCATACAAGGTTAATCATTTGAAGATGGTAATGAATTCGTGGCTTGGAAAATCGGGAAACCATTATTGATATGCTTTGAACGGATATGAAAACATGCTTAGAAGATATTATTTGTTGTGACTTGTTGCTGAATTTATGATTAATGGTTGATGGTTGGTTGTGTTTATTCTTGTTGTGGTTAGAGGGGTTTTGGCTGGGGGTTGTTGTGGTCGGTTTTGGATAGTTGGCATGGCATGGCTATGGTGGTTCGGCAGGAATGTTTTGATGTGGCTGGTTTGGACCAGTTGATGTGGAAAGAGGAGGAATGATGTTGTGGCGGTTGGTTTTGGATGGTGCAGTGGCTGTTGGCATGGGTTATGTGGCGGTTTATGCGGTGATGGGTTCGGTTGTTGTGGGTTGTGTGGTAGTTACCAAATGACATGGAATATGGGTTCACATTGATAAATGTCGGTTCAACTGAATGTGCTTCGTCCGGGCATGAAACACTGGGTTCTTTGTAAGATGTATAGCACTCTGACAGTCACAGTGCAATACATTCTCCTCTCGCTTTCTTCCCAATTCATCCAAGAAGTTCTTCAGCCAAACCATCTCTTTCCCAGCTTCTATTACAGCAATATATTCTGCCTCTGTGGTGGATAAAGCCACCACTTTCTGCAATTGTGATATCCAACTTATTGCAGTTCCTCCACAGGTAAAAACATAACCCGTGGTACTCCTCCTGTTGTCGACATCGCCTCTAAGGTCAACATCCACATACCCCTGCAATGAATTTCCTTTCCCAAAGCACAGAGATACCTCCTTGCTGCCCTTCAAATACCTCAGTATCCACTTCATCGCTTCCCAATGTTGTTTTCCAGGGTTAGCCATATACCTGCTCACAACTCCCGTTGAATAAGCGATGTCAGGTTGAGTACACACCAAGACATACATCAGGCTTCCAACAGCTGATGCATATGGAACTTTTGCCATGTACTCCACCTCTTCTGCCGTTTTCGGTGATTGCTCCTTTGATAGTTTGAAATGGCTCGCCAGGAGAATAGAGACTGTCTTTGCTTCCATCATACTGAATCTTCTCAAAACTTTCCCAATGTAATCAGCCTGTGACAACATTAATGTTCCAGCTATGCGGTCTCTCTTGATCTTCATCCCCAGAATCTTGCAAACTTCTCCAAGATCTTTCATTTCAAACTCCTCAGCCAACTGTCCTTTCAGCTCATTAATCCTCTGCATACATGATCCTGCAATAAGCATGTCATCCACATACAGAAGCAATATAATGTATTCATCACCAAAGGACTTGATGTAGCAACATTGATCCATGCCACATCGTTTATATTCATTTTTAGACATAAATGAATCAAACTTTTTGTTCCACTGCCTCGGTGCCTGCTTCAGTCCATATAAGCTCTTCTGGAGTTTGCACACCAGGTCTTCCTTCCCAGACTCTACATATCCCTCGAGCTGCTGCATGTAGATATCCTCCTCCAAATCTCCATGAAGGAAAGCAGTATTGACATCAAGCTGCTCAAGGTGCAAGTCCTCTGACGCTACAATACTGAGAACCACCCGGATGGTGGTAAGCTTCACTACTGGTGAGAATATTTCAGTGAAATCCACTCCCTCCTTCTGTTGGAAGTCTTTCATCACAAGCCCTGCCTTGAACCTCCTCTTGCCATCATGTTCTTCCTTGACCCGGTAGACCCACTTGTTCTGCAATGCCTTCTTTCCTGTTGGTAGGGGTGTCAGCTCCTAAGTGTTGTTATCATGCAATGAGGAAATCTCCTCCTTCATAGCCAACTCCCACTTGTTTGACTCCTTCAGCTGCATTGCCTCTTCAAAGCATTCTGGTTCTCCACCGTCAGTTAATAATAGATAATGCAGGGATGGTGAATACCTCTGCACAGGCCTTCTCACCCTCATTGATCTCCTCAACTCTACTAGAGTAGTAGGTTCCACCGGTTCGGATCTCTCATGCTCAAATACACCTTCAAGCTCCACTTACTCTTTGCACTCTGATTCAATGTTCCCATTTTCATCTTCAGCTACATGACGATCTTTGTACATGACACCTTCATTGAATACCACATTCTGGCTCCTGATGACCATCTTCTTGAGATCATCCCAAAAGCGGTAACCAAACTCGTCACCACCATAGCCAATAAAGAAACATGGCTTGCACTTAGCATCAAGCTTGTCCCTTGCATTAGCAACAATATGAACATATGTCAAACTGCCAAAGACTCGTAAATGTGAGTCTTACCACCTCCCCGACCAGAGCTCCTCGGGTAAACCATAGTTATTAATGGCGCACGCCATGGCGCACGCCATGGCGCGCCATGGCGTGCACCAGGAAGCCGAGCGCCATGCAATGGGTTCGCAATGGCTCATCTGAAAAGGCGCTCAGTAGCGCGCCCTAGTGGGCGCAATGGCGCGCAGTGGCGTGGCGCGCGCAACTGCGCCAACTTGTTCGCGATTAAAAAAATACCTCAAAAAAACCTCAAACGACGACCTCCACCGTCGCACAACACTATCTTCTTCCCGCGACAGCCGCAACCCAGCCCCTGCCAGACCAAGTTGAGCGGTGCGACCTAGTCATCTCCCTCGACAGCTACTTCCAAACCGACCGACGACAACGACCCGACCCTCCTCGTCCAAGGCAGGCGTACGCACGCACACCTTGTGTGCGAACCGAACCGTAAGTAGTAATTTTTATCATTCAATTTTATTTATGTTTTCACTTTTTTTTTCCAGTTAATGTTGTCCGCCTCTTTGCCTGTCGAGGGGCACTTTACTTTTTTTTTACTACGTTTTTTTTTGTTTATTGTTTTTTTTTTGAGATATATGGTTTAAAATATTTAATTGCCTGTTAAATATTTTAGGAATTTGTTTTTTTTTGTTTATTGTTTTTTTTCTGCTACGTTTTTTTATTCTTTCTATGTGCCGCAAGTTAATATTGCCACGCGCCTTGCGCCGCGCAATGCGCTTTTGCGCCGGGGGCCCCTGTCGTCGTTGTGCGCCGTGCGCCGTAAATAACTATGGGGTAAACGTTCTCCCATTGGCACAGATGGACTCCTGTTGACTAGATAAGCTGTCATGTTCACTGCATCAGCCCAGAAGGTTTTGGGCAACCCCGAGTGTAACCTCATGCTTCTGGCACGTTCATTCAACGTCCTATTCATCCTTTTAGCTACACCATTCTGCTGTGGTGTTCCTGGGATAGTTTTCTCCCACCGAATTCCATTATCATAACAGAATTCTATGAACTCCTGGCTGCCATACTCTCCACCGTTGTCAGACCTCAAGCATTTCAGCTTAGCTCTTGGCTCATTCTCCACCATGACCTTCCACTTCTGAAACATTTTAAACACATCAGATTTACTTTTCAGAAAGTAAACTCATACCTTCCTTCTTGAGTCATCGGTGAATGTCACATAGTATTGTGACCCTCCAAGGGAATGTACTGGTGTAGGCCCCCAAATATCTGTGTGCACCAGGTCCAGCTTCCCAGCCTTCGGTGTTCTGCCTCCTTTTGCAAAAGACACCTTCTGCTGCTTTCCGAAGATACAATCTTCACATAGGCCAAAATCCACTGACTTCAGATCTGGTAGCAACCCTTTTGTTTCAGCACCTTCATCCCCTTCTCACTCATGTGGCCTAGCCTGTTGTGCCACAGTTGTGAATCTCCTACAGTTTTGAGTGATGCAGTCATGTCTATGCAAGTTTCTGTCATGTTGTATAGTGTACTATTCTTTGCTCCACGAGCTATGACCATAGCTCATTTGGTGATCTTCCATGCTCCACCAGTAAACGTGGTACTCAACCCTGCATCATCAAGTTGTCCCACAGAAATGAGATTTTTTCTTAAACCAGGGATGTACCTCACGTTTTCCAAAACCAGAAAGCTCCCACCGTTGGTCTTGATTCGTACAACGTCTTTTCCCACAATCTGCAAGGGCTCATCATCAGCAAGATGTACCATGTCGAAATTTCCAGAAATGTAATTTTCTAAAAATCCCATCTCCGATGTAGAATGGAAACACGCCCCAGAGTCTAAATTTCAAGACTCCATTGGGTTGTCCACGCTCAACAACAGCACATCATCAATTCCTTCAACCGCCGTGTTTGCTCCACTGGTTTCAGGTCCCTTCCGTTTTTCTCTGCACTCCTTTTTTACATGTTCTTTCTTCCCGCATGTCCAGCAGGTAGGACAAGCCCCCTTTGCCTTGTCTCGGCTATTCCCTCTTGACCTAGATCGCCCTCTACAAATGTCTCATTGTGAGTATCTTCCTCTTCCTTCGACATTCAGAGCAGAACCAGAGAATCTGTCTGATTCTCTTCTTCGAACATCCTCACTAAGGATTAGGTCCCGTATATCTTTCAGAACCAGTATGGTATTCCCCGAGGTACTGCTCACAGCTGTTACAGTTGCTTCCCAACTGTCAGGTAAAGAAGACAGTAAGACCAGTGCACATACCTCGTCACCAAGATCAATCTTCACCGATATCAGCTGACTGATGATGATGTTGAATTCGTTGATGTGGTCTGCAACGATTCTCCTTTCTTCCATTTTCAGGTTGAACAACCGTGCATCAAGTGCGCCTTGTTTGCCGCAGAAGGCTTCTCGTACATATTCGCGAGAGCTTTCATCAGGTCCATCGTCGTCTTCTCATCTCTGGTGTTGAACGCCACGTTTTTTTGCCAACGTCAGGCGCACAACACCCAGAACCTATCGATCCAGCAGCTCCCACTCCGACTGCTCCATGTTCGTTGGCTTCAGTCCCAGAAGCGGCAAGTGCATCTTTTTTTGATAAAGATAGTCCTCGAATTGCATCCTCCAGAAACTGAAATCAGTTCCATCGAAGCGATCGATCTTCACTTTGCCTTCATCCAAAGCCATCGTTGGAAAATTCCGAACTCACCCTTTGATACCAGTTGTTGCGGAATCGTCAGGAGACACAACGACAGAAACGAGAAACGAAAGAAGAATGCAGAAAAAAATAGACACGGGACACACAGATTTACGTTGTTCGGGAATAACCATGCGTCCAAGAAGAGGCAGAACTTCACTAATACGGGAGCACAAGATTACAAAGGATTTTCAGTAGTAACCCTAGCCCGAAAATGGGCTATAAAATGAAGAGAAGACGATCATTGTTCCGAAAAGTAAGTCCGCGTTGCTACAGTGAACGACGGCCACTTTTGTCAAAAGTGCTACAGTGAACGACGGCCACATTCGGCCCAACCGGATCGGGCTACACCAATCCAACAAGAGTGTCAGCCGTCGCGTGCCCAAACACAATGTAGATTGCTCATGTTGCGCGCCTCCAATCATCATTCTCGCCAAAGATGCGGTCAAGGTAAAAGCATCTGATGTGCAAGTTGCATGCCTCTCTTTCAATCTCTGGTCTTCACCTGACACATTTCAAAAAATACTTTTAAGCGAATCCGCATTCTGCTTTTGTGCCTGACTGAAGATCTGCTATTGCGTTAGGCTCCTCGTGTTGTTGCGTACCGAATGAGCAGACGCGTCCATAGGCAGTAGCATTCGTCGTCCCAACCGTGTGTTTACCTCGGGCAACTATACCACGGGCGGTTGTACCTTCTCCAGACGTTACACCAGAATAACAAGAGCCTGCTAATATTCAGCTCGTTCATGCCATTCGGATTTGGCTCACCCTGGTTACTCCCAATCCTGCTCAGCCAGGCACTACTGGATCGATGCAAACCTTCACTGCTCCTCGTCGTCACCTTGGTCCATCGGCTCCGACGCCAAGGAAGGTCGAGCCACCTCGTGCTGCTGCGACTCCTCTCGATGACGCACCCACAATAGAAGTGCTTTCCGAAAGTCGACTTCCTCTTTCCAATGGCGTTCCCATTTTTGTTCCCATGTGAGCTGATCTTGCTGCATCTATAGGCGCGGAGTAAGTTCAACAAGTTTGACCAATTGATAGAACCTCTGAACCAACTAGACTTATATATAAACAGCACCTATGCAAACCAGAGGACCAAATTTATAGTAGGAGGAACCAAAGAAGTATAGTATACTCAAGGTATTGAATTGGAGTAGCCACTGTAGCACTTTTGACTTGGGTGGTCACCTTTCACTATAGCGACGCGGACTTCCTGTGCAACAGTGGATCGTCTTATCCATTTGTAGCCCATTTCGGGCTAGGGTTTCTTACTTGAAAAACTCTATAATTGTACTCCCGATTATTGTGAATATTCTGCCTCTCCGTGGACGTAGGGATTATTCCTTGCTGACTGAAAATTATTTTTTTATTATTATGAAAACACTTTTGAGGAAAAAGTGGGAAACCATACATGACTTCACCACTTCACCACTTCAAACAATACAAGCCTTCACAACAAACGACATACAAGCACAATAGATGGACAATCCATTCAAGCATTAAAACTGACAAACCTTCATAACTGGAGCTGAAATCGTTGAGAGAAGGTCGAGATACCACAAACCAGAGAACAGGAACATCAAAAAAGCTAGACAAACCACAGAACCGGTCTCCTCGCGCACCCACCGGTGCGACCGTCAACACCAGCCCAAAACCACAAACCCCCCGGCAGATTCCAGTCGGAGTTCGCCAAAACCCTCCAGCGACGTGAGATGACCCAAAGGACATCCACAAAGGGCGACGAAGAAACCAGAACGAGGATGTTGGACCCCATTTAAGGTTAAAGGGGTATTTCTGTTCTGAGTCCCACATTGGACTTAACACCATGTAATTAGTTTTTACTTCTCTATAAAAGAGGATCCCCACCTCACATTGAGGGAAGGGGAATTCACCCACTACATGGTATCAGAGGGATTTTTATCCCGAACCCTCCCTCCCTTGCGGATTCCCGACATTCTCCCGGCCCCGCCTCTCTCCCTCCTGCCTTAGCCTTTCCCGGCAGGCCCTCCCTCCCGGCGCACCTCTCCTCTCCGGCCTGCACCCTCCCGGCGGACGTCCCTCCTGCTACGCCTCCCCGCGGCTCCCGACGCCCGACGGCGCTCCCTCCCCGCGGCTCCCCGGCGCTCCCTCCCCGCGGCTCCCGGCAGGCGCTCCCTCCCGACACCCGACGGCGCTCCCTCCCCGCGGCTCCCCGCGGCTCCCGACGCCATCACCCGCGCGCCCCGCCGGCGGCCTCCCACTGCTCCCGGCGGCCTCCCGCTGCTCCCGACGCCATCACCCGCTCGCCCCGCCGGAACGCCCTCGGCCGCTCTGCTCTGCGCGGCTTCCCGGCGCCTCCCGCTGCTCCAGCGGCCCTCCTCTGCGCGCTCCCTCCCGGCGGCCTCCCACTGCTCCCAGCGCCTCCCGCGCCTCCCTCTGCTCCCGCGGCCTCTCGCGGCTCCTGGCTCCCGGCGGCTTCTCCCGGCTCCCCGGCTCCCGGCTCGCCCCGCCGTCCCGGCGCACCTCCTCCCGACGTCGCGCCCTCGCGCCCTGCCCTCGGCGATTCGCCCCGGCGCTCCGCCCTCAACACCTCGCCCCGGCGTCGCGCCCTCGCGCCCCGCCCGGGCGTCTCACCCTCGGCCTCGCCCCGGCGCCGCGCCCTCACCCCCCCCAGCAGCTCCCTTCCCGCTGCCCTCTACCGGCGTTGCTCCCGGTTCGGACTTCCGGCGCGCCCCGGTCCAGCCCTGCTCTCGGCCCTGCGGCGCTCCTGCCCCGAACCCGCGCCCCAGCACCCGCGCCGCCCCTGCCCGGCCGCACCATCCTGAGCGCGACCCCCTGTCGCTGCTCCCTCCGGCCGCATCTCCGGGCTGCTTCCCTTCCACCGCCCGACTCCCGGCGAACGGGTCTAGCGCCCGCCCTCCATGGACGCGTCCTCCGTTCTTCCGTCCCTCATCACGGCCTCCTCCCGGCTTGTCGATGACCGGCTGGATGCCACTAATTTTTCCGTCTGGCGGAAGACGGTCTTGATGTCCCTCCGCGGCATGGGGCTTCATTCTCATCTTGAGAAACCCCCACCTGAACTCACTGATCCTAAGTTCGACTCTTGGCAGCAGGCGGACAGCAAAATCTTCGCCCTACTGGTCAACTCCATGGACCGCTCCGTGAAAGATGTCACCCGGACTGCCAACACCGTCAAAGAGCTCTGGGATTCCTTGATTGTCATGTTCTCCGAGACCAATAACTTGGCCCGGGTCTCTGACGTTCTACAACGTCTCCCCCATCTCCGCCAGCAGGATCGGACCTTCCCCACCTACTTCATGGAATGGAAGGGTCTCCGCGATGAACTACAGGAACTCTGGCCGATTCCTCAAACTCCGGCCGAAGCGCAGACTCAGCGGGACCAGCTTTGCCTATTCAATCTCCTGAATGGCCTCGCACCGGACTATGCCACGACGGCCACCGAGATGCTTCCCAGCCCGTCTACCCTGGATATCCCGCAGGTCTATCATCGCCTGCAGAAGGCACATCGGGCCCTTGCACCACCCGTCCCCCTTCCTGATCACACTGTGCTCCTCGGACGTGGCGGTAGTCGTCCTACCGGCCCTCGTGGGCGCGGCCGTGGGGACGGCCGACCTCGCCCCCTCTGCCAGCATTGCGGCAAGCTCGGCCATCTGGTAGACCGTTGCTGGGTCCTGCATGGTCGTCCTGAGTCGCACACCCGCCGGGGCCAGACTGCGCTCCGTGATGCGCCCTCACCTGCTGCTACTCTTCCCTCATCGTTGGATCTCTCCCTGGCTGAGCTCCAGCTGATTCACGATTACCGGTCCACCTCCATCGCGGGCTCTTCGTCAGCTTCTCTTGCCCATTCCGGTGGTCACACTGCCCTTGTCAGTCATCGTTCTCCGGCATGGATGCTTGACTCTGGTGTGTCCGACCACCTCACCGGGGATGCAGGTATGCTCTCCCACTACCGTCCCTATAGTGGATCCTCTGCCATCACTGTTGCTGATGGGTCCACTCTCCCCATAGCCGGCTTTGGCTCCTGTTCCCTCACCTCCTCTCTTCACCTCTCCTCGGTGGCTCATGTACCCCGGAGTCCTTTTAACCTGCTTTCCATTAGCAAACTGACCAAGGATCTCAATTGCACTGCTCTCTTTTCCTCGTCTTCTGTTTTGTTTCAGGAGCGGACGACGAACCGGGAACTTGGTAGAGGCCAGCTTCAGGATGGAGTGTACATGTTCGCTGGCCCGCCTTCCATCGCCTGCGCGTCTCTCCCTGCTCATGCCGTTGACCTCCATTCCCAGTTGGGCCACCCTTCCGCCTCTGCACTTCATCGACTCTACCCCGATATTAGTCCTCGTTTTTCCTTTCCTTGTGAGTCGTGTCGTTTTGCGAAACATCATCGCACCTCATATCCTCCTCGAGTTGACACACGGGCCGCCAAACCCTTTGATTTGGTTCATTCTGATGTATGGGGTCCCTGTACTACCTCGAGTCAATCTGGGTATAAATATTACATTTCCTTCATTGATGATTATTCCCGGATGACATGGCTTTATCTTCTTCGAGATCGGACAGAGGTTCTCTCCACCTTCCAGACATTTTTTCATGAGATCCAAACACAGTTTTCTATCCCTGTCAAATGTCTTCGATCTGACAATGGGCGGGAATACTTATCCACTCACTTTCAGCAGTTTCTCCGCGCCCACGGCATCATCCACCAGACCTCTTGTCCTGATACCCCTCAGCAGAATGGGGTAGCCGAGCGGAAACACCGGCATATTTTGGAAACCGCTCGTGCCCTCCTCTTCCACCGCCAGGTCCCTCTTCTCTTCTGGGGGGGATGCCATCCTCACTGCTACTTACCTTCTGAATCGTCTTCCCTCCTCCATACTTCAGGGGGAGACTCCCTTTCATACCCTCTTCCCCTCTATTCCTCCTCACTCCCTTCCACTCCGCGTCTTCGGATGTCTATGTTATGTCCGGGACACTCGCCCCAATCTCTCCAAACTTTCTCCCAAATCTCTTCGCTGTATTTTTCTTGGATATTCCCGCACTCAGCGCGGGTACCGATGCTTCTCTCCAGACCTCCGCCGGTATATCACCTCTGCCGACGTATCGTTTGTCGAGACTTCTCCTTTCACTCTCCCCTCTCCTTCTCCTTCTCCTGACACTACCATCGATGACTGCCTTCCGCTCTTCGTTCACCCGCCTCTGATATCTCCCCCTCCCGGTCATCTCTTTGGCCAGACCTACTCCCGTCATCCATCCGCTGTACCTCCCATCCCGACCGAGGACCACCTTGTTCCTGCTTCGTCCGATGCTCCTGTCCCCGCTCCCGCGGACGAGCCGATTGCGCTTCGGAAAGGTACTCGCTCCTGTCAGACTACTCCTCTCTTTGTATCTTCCTACAGGGGTCTGTCAGCCTTGGAGACCGTGTCGCTTCCTCGGACAGTCGGTGAAGCAAAATCTCACCCCGAGTGGCTTGCCGCCATGAGGGATGAACTGCGGGCTCTGGATGACAACCATACATGGGATCTTGTTCCACTTCCGGTGGGCAAACAGGCGGTCGGTTGTAAATGGATTTTCACTATCCGTCTCAATCCCGATGGCTCTCTTTGCCGCCTCAAAGCCCGGCTTGTCGCCAAGGGGTTTGCTCAGACGTATGGCATCGACTACTTTGAGACCTTCTCTCCAGTCGCCAAGATGGCCTCGGTCCGCCTTTTCCTTTCGCTGGCTGCTCATCATCATTGGCCGCTTCATCAACTGGATGTTAAAAATGCTTTTCTCCATGGCTTTCTTGATGAAGAAGTCTACCTCCAGCAGCCTCCTGGTTTTTCGGCCTCTGGTGCCGACCGCCATGTCTGTCGTCTCCGTCGCTCCCTCTACGGCCTCAAGCAGTCTCCTCAGGCTTGGTTTGGCCGCTTCAGCACGGTCGTCACAGCCTTTGGCCTCTCTCGCAGTATGAAGGATCACACCGTCTTCTTCCGTACGACGGCGCATGACTGTATCTTGCTTGTGGTTTATGTGGATGACATCATCATCACAGGGAGCGACTCCAGAGGCATCGCCAGCCTTAAGGCGCATCTTCACCAGCACTTTCACACCAAAGATCTTGGTCCCCTCACTTACATCCTTGGCATCGAGGTCTCCCGGACTGCGGACACTATTTCTCTCTGCCAGCGCAAGTATGCTCTTGATATCTTGCAGGATGCCGGGTTGAGCACCGCCACAGCCGTGGACACTCCCCTTGAGCCTGGGGAACGCTCCCTTCATTCCGACTCGGAACCCTTTCCTCATCCCGAGAGCTATCGCCGCCTGGTCGGTAAACTCAACTACCTCACCATGACGCGTCCTGACATTGCCTGTGCCGTTGGCAAAGTCAGCCAGTTCATGGAACATCCCACCCGCTCTCAGTGGGATGTTGTCCTTCGCATTGCCAAATACATCAAGAAAGACCCTACCCGTGGCCTTCAGTACTCCCATCATGCTCACATGGATGTTGAGGCCTTCTGTGATGCGGACTATGCCGGATGCCTCGCTACCCGCAGGTCTACTTCGGGTTTCGCCGTGTTCTTTGCCGGCAATCTCATCTCTTGGCGCAGCAAGAAGCAGACTGTCGTCTCCCGGTCGAGTGCCGAGGCCGAGTATCGAGCCATGGCCACCGTCACTACTGAGATCCTCTGGCTTCGTCATCTCCTCCATGAGCTCGGTTTCCCCGCATCGACTCCTGCTCATATCTGGTGTGACAATCAGGCCGCCACGAAGATTGCATCGAATCCCGTCTTCCATGAACGGACGAAGCATATCGAGGTGGACTGTCACTTTCTCCGCCACCATCTGGAGCAGCACCATATCGGCTTCGGCCATATCCCGACGGCCGATCAGCTTGCCGATCTCTTCACCAAAGGTCTTCCAGGAGCTCGCCTTGAGTCTCTCACTACCCGGCTGGGTATTCACAGCCTCCCTGGCCCAGCTTGAGGGGGAGTCTGACATGGTCCTGTGTCTTTGTTGTCTTTTTCTATTTGTGGGACTCTATCCAATCTGGGCATGTCCAGCTTGAGGGGAAGTGTTGGACCCCATTTAAGGTTAAAGGGGTATTTCTGTTCTGAGTCCCACATTGGACTTAACACCATGTAATTAGTTTTTACTTCTCTATAAAAGAGGATCCCCACCTCACATTGAGGGAAGGGGAATTCACCCACTACAGAGGAAAACCAGGTCGTCCGGACGCCACACCCTACTCCGCAAACACCGCAGCGCAACCACGATCAAATCGAGACTCCGCAGACCAAAATCAATTCAACCACACCAAAAACCATCGAGAGCAGTGAATCCACAACCAGAAAAAGTAGATCATTAAGCCAAAACACTGCTGCCGCAATACGCCGAACCAAAACCAGAACAACCTTCAATAACCTCCACAAAAATTCACATCCGAACCTCAAGATCCAACGTCGAAGTCCCAAACCCATTGGCCGAATCCTCTCAACTCAATTCCCTTCCTCTATGTTGTTCCACAATCCCACCCAAGTTTTACAATCGAAGTTCCATACCAAAGGGTCGACTCTTCAACAGAATTAATCTTTCCAGTATGCAATTCCCTTATTCCCCTTTTTATAGACTAAAGGGATCTACAACATATCTCCGGGATATTCCCCTAGGCCCACAACATATTCCCCAAATATTCCTCCTATACCCTCTCCCTTCTGACCTCTTCTATAAAGGCCCAGAAATTCCATGTAATTTTTTTTTAAATTACTTGGTATTATTACGAGTCTGCGAAAATTGACGGCGCATGATTCTGCGGTCCGGTGTGCCCGGAATAATTTTTTGAACTTTTTTTAAGGTACGTTCAGTAAACGCACGAGCGACGTTTTCTATCTTTGGAATCGGTGCTCGGATTAAAAATCTGAGGACACCATTGAATCCGCAGCGCCGCGATTCGCTTAAGGGAGGCTTCACTTATACCGCAGCAGGTCGGGTGAAAAAGTTAATTTTTGGACTTTTTAAAAAAAAGTAAAATAACATGTAATTGTTATTTTTTTTCTCCAACAGATGAGCGGCGATGGCGTGGCCGGTGACTTGTCAAGACATTTAATGGCTTGACTCATCAACCGCGTAACTCCACCGTTGTGAATTAAAAAAGGTTCATTAATTCATTTAATGAACCACATTAATTCCTCAATGTGTTCCTCACATTTCCCCCACCTATTTAAATGGAGCTCGGGGTGGGGTTTTGGCACGGCTTCTTCGAGCGAGAAAACTCTGGCGAAGTCCACTGGCAACATCCACCAACGGAGGACGGAAGCTCGGGCAGCTGCGATCCGGTATCGACGAACGCCGACGACTCCATCCAATGTGGACGCTCCTCCCGCCGCAATCGTGACACCTCCAACGGATCTCAAGGTACGGGTTTTTTTTTTAAATAAAGCTTATCTTTAATGAATTCCTCTCCTGCTTGTTATCATGTTAATGCGGAGAGCGTGGGCCGAACGAACAAGGCCCGGACCCTCCGCCGCTTCGTTCATGTTGCATTCTTCGGAACGGGTTTCCTCAATTTGACGGCAATGCGAAACAGCGGGTCACGCTATGACGGCGGCATCCCAGGAGACCCGCAGGCGCAGGCAGGGGTGACAACGGAGCTCCAAAGTGTCACCAAAGCACTGCAGAAGATCTGCTGGCGCGGCACCGGCAAGCCGTCGCGCCCCGCGGCGGATGCAGCGACCCTCGGTCGGCCCCAGAGGTAGAGGCGGAGGCAGCGCACCGTCGCGTGCCGCGTTGCAAGAAGTCGCGGCTCGAAGCCCCAGCGAAGGCAAGCGGGACCCGCGTCCCGCAAACCACGTGGCGCAGCTGATTGAAGGGGGCCGAACGACTCCTTTGAGCTGTTCCGCAGGCGGACCGCACTCCCCGTGCAGGGTGCGCCAACAGGCCGGGCCGCGTCGCCCGGCGGGCCGGGTCGGACCCAGACCCCTCTCGGGCCCAGTTACGCTTAAGTGACCGTATCTTGCGAATCGGACGTCTGTTTGACAAACCATCTGCGGCACTGTGATCCTTGGAGCGAGATGATCTTTTTGAGATACTCCACGAAAGTTTTGGTGAAAGTTGGAGTACAACCGGGTTGGATCGACCCCGAAAACAACCGGGCCCTTGACACTAAAATGCCTATAACTTACAAATCGGGGGTCTGGTTGACGCGCCGTCTGTTGCGTTAGAACCCTTATGACGTGATGAATCATCGGGTTACTTCTTCGTGGGACTTCGTGCCTGTTGAAATAGGACCGATGGCTTGAGGAGCGGTTCTCCTAGAATCAAGCGTACTATGAGCGGGAATCCAGTGGCTGACAGTGAGGCGGAGGTTGGAGACAGATCATACGGAAGTTAGTACCGAGCGATCCTATGTGGGTTAGCACCTAGCGATCCTATGTGGATCAGCACCGAGCGATCCTGTGTGGATCAGCAGTACGCGACCCGGCAAGGACCAACCTTAGAGCGGCCCGTCGTGGATCAGCGACATACCGATCCTGTGTGGGTCAGATCCTGTGTGGGTCAGCACTCGATGATCCTGTGTTGGTCAGCGCGCGCATACTGATCCTGTGTGGGTCAGATCCTGTGTAAGACTTGCGGGGGTAATACCTATCGACTCCGGACGGGTCGGATCCTGTGTGGGTCTTGCGGGGGTTAGTACCTATCGATCCTGTGTGGGTCAGACATCGTATACTCAGCAGCAGTGCCTCTCGACATAATAAGATGATCTAGCTTCTCGACTAATCATCTGTACCTCTATGCTTTACTTATACCTGGTTTGAGCTGAGTCTATTGCTTTGTGCTTTGTGATTGAGATCATGCTTTGTGGTTTTTCTTTGTGGAATTCTGAGAGACCTGCTGGGGTCTCGGGATCCCTACTGGGTATTGTTATACTCACCCCTAAACGGACTTCACTCGCACCTTGTTGTGTCTTGTGCAGACGATGAGCAGTTTGGCTGAGACTTGAGGGAGCCAGAACCAGGCAGTACACGGAGAGGATTGGCTGATGTGGAGAGCAGTGGAGACGAGCTGTACCAACCCTTCAGGTAGGATCCTCGGTGGATGATTCCAGGAGTTGTTTTCTGTTTTTCAGTTGTAGTTGTATCTTTCTGTTGGGTTTGTATTCTGACCCATTTACTTTCAGTACACACCTTTACTAGTGCAGTTTTACTTCGTGGTTGCACCTTGGATTGTGTGTTTGTACAGGTTTAAAGGCAATGTCTTCCCTTTTTAGGGATACGTCTTTCCGGTGCTAGTCGTCAACCCCTGGCCTATGGAAGGCGGGCTTGGGATGGTCATGGCACGGGCCCCGGGATACGGGTCGTGACATCTTCCTCTGCCAACAATTATTCTTTAGCCCTTCTTCTTTTCAGGCGGTATAGCTAGTATCTATTAAAGTACATGGGTGGGTATGCCCTAAGTAGGATTTGTGGATAGGTTGGATAAACAAGGACCGACCTAGGATAACCTTGAGAAGAGAGATGGGCATTATGTCATCTCTTCAGAGTGATGCCACTATGGCTTTTCCTGTGAAGCTAGTGAGGTCGTAATGTGATTATGATGAGACCTAGGGGACCCTGGTGAGTGCCCCAGGGGTATATTGACCCCTGAGAAAGTATGTGTTGGAATGGGTGGTGATGACTGCGGGGGTCACCTTAGAACCCGAGTGAGATGAGATATCAAGGGATGGGCTTTCCCTCGTAATTATATATATATAAATGCACGTATAGGATGTCTAAAATGCCTAGGATCCGGCTTGTACGCCCGAGGTTACATGGAATGCCTAGAATTACCTCCTAGGATTCGGCTTATGCCTGATGTAACATCACGGACCCGAACAACGACCCGAACAGTGCTAAACGGGTCGAGTGTTACTACCTTAGGCGCACCTCTCCGAACGCCAAAGGCTGCCGACTAGCAGCGAGGGTGTAAACAGGTATAGTGGGGAGACTATACCCTCTCTGAGGAAAATAAGGTACCGGTCCGAGTATAATAATAATACAACATGCAGCGGAAATAAATGACTTAGCATACTCGAACCAAACCCGCATAGTGGAAGCACAGTCAATAGCAGATAAAACAGTGGAAGCAATATATTGACAAGTGCAGCAGAATGTAAACAGAACAACATGCTGGACACCACTTGTAACTACTAAACAAACCAAGCATGTGTCCATAGCAGGTCATACATGTCAATATTAAAAGGCACCAATGGCTAAAAAAGAAAATACACAGTGTACTTAGGACTACACGCCGTTTAGGTTTTTTTACTGTTCATATGGCGACCACTTTTCCGCCGACTTACTTTCCAGACTCTGCCGACTTGAGTACACGACGTGTACTTGGTTCTTCTATTCCTCCCCGACTTACCCACACGCTATGTATATCCCTCATACACGACTATACTACACGGCGTGTACAAGGAGTACACGGCGTGTACTTGGTTAAACAATTCTACCCGACCAACACGCCCACACGCCATGTATGCCATTCACACACAGCCAAGGGTACACGGCGTGTACTTCGGAGTACACAGCTTGTATCCCTAAAATTTCCAGAACTGCCCATTTTTCCCAGTTTTCTCGAAACTGCTCAAAAATTTAAAAAAAGAAAAAAGAAACGCGTACCTCAAAGGAAGAATCGGGTTCTTACAAACTTCCCCCCATAAAAAAATTAGTCCCCGAATTTCTCTTCCAAGGGTGGTGAAGAAAACATTTCAGGACAACAGCAGTCCAAAACTCAATTCAAGCAAAGGTTCACTAACCTGTTCCCGGACTAATGGTCCTCTCGTGACGCATCGCCACTCCTGCACCATGTTAAGTGCTCTCGTGTTGCTCCCAACACCCAAATGTATCCACACCGCATCGGTGTCCGCCTCATTGAGGTCCTGCATCCATGGATGCTCAAAACAAAACCTGGTGCCTTGCACCTCAAGTAACCCACATCCTAAATGCCCCGATGCCCACGACACCTCAAGAAACATGCATCCCATGAATGCCCCGATGCCCATGGCACCTCAAGTAACCCGCAACTAACGATACTCCTGATGTCAAGCATCTCACACATATATATATAAATATCACGCACCTGATATGGTGCCAATCCCACTGACCAACATCTGGTCAGCCCACAGATATTCTGTGCACCTCGTGCACTCAAAACGGACATGCCCCAACAAGCCACGCCAAAATAAGTAAAAACAAAACAGATCACGGTCACACCAGCGGTGTACCTCTAACCGTCGTCAGCTCACCAGCCTGCTCAGCCCCTGGTAGCTCCACGGCGTGCACCTGGCCTGACACACGACTGCCTGAAGCCTGTCCTCCCTGCGGTACTGCACCAGTCACCGGCCACTGACCCCTCAGCTGGGTCCCACTGTCTTTGTCGTGTCCTCCACGTGCAGCTGAAACTCGGCTACCCTCTCCTGGTACCAAATCTAAACCAACTCCAAATGTCACAGTCAGTCCAGGTCCCTGATTACCGACCGTCTGAGAAGGTTTCCTGCAGAACCTCTCGAGATGCCCAACCTGTCTACATGCCTGACACTCCTTCGGAGGCCAATCGCACTAAGTCCGGACATGCCCTGGCTGCCCACACTGGAATCAAACCACTACTGAACTGCCACGAGGTGGCCTAGCTGATTCCTTGGTCTGACTGCCCTGATGGAACTCATCCCGACTTCGCTTCTTGCTATCTGAACCGTCACCTGAAGTTATCGCCCGGCTCAAACGGGACTTATCCGTCAAGTTTCCCTCGGCTACGAGTGTCACGAACCGAATCTGGTCGCCACTATTAACGGCACCAAACCCGGCCTGTGGTAAGACCCAAAGGGCGTTCCCTATCCCCACGGGCTGGCACAAGTGCCCGGGTATCAAAAAATCTGGTTTGGGAACGATTTACCCGAGTATGAAAGCATAAAACAAAAAAAAAACAATCAATAATTAGAATCTGAAATTTTCATGCTAAACAATTCTTAACAAAACCAGATCTGAATACATATGTTTAAAGACACTACAAGTGGTCCAAAAACAAATAATGACAACATAAAGATATCCCCATGGACTCCACACGACAAGAGGGTCATCACCCGCAAGCCTTCTCCGCAACTCCGCCCCAACGATGGGGACTAACACCCTGAACCGTCATCACCCTTAGCCTTCCCTTTACCTGAGTCAAGCATAAGCAGGTCTACTTACACCTAAGAGGTGTAAGTAGGGTGTGAGCCTAAGCCCAATAGGATACCACCAGATGATTCCAACGAGCATGCAATACAATGTGAACAAAACAAGCAATTTTAATACACAAGGTGAAACAGTGTTAAAATTCGAAGAAATGCAACTTTCCAATGAAAACAGTTTTCAATCCGAGAATTTCAGAATGTTAACACATTAAATAGACATGTGAGCTACTGTAAAGTACTGCCAAAAACACCCCACAACAAGGGTAAATACCACAAATCCAATGAGCACCAAAACCGGGAACACCCCTAGGCAACTAGATAGTCGCGGGCCCTATTTACCTCGTACCTCGGTGTAAAGTATCCAAGTCACAATCATTTCCCGTGCACGAGCCACTAGTAGGGAACATACCCATAACTTAGTGGTCCCCAAATATCATCCACATAGTTTAGTTAGAGTTGTCGTTATCCATTTGCTCAGTGAAACAGGGACACAACCCATCCGGTCCACTAGCCGTACTAGTACATATCCGCCCACCTAAGTATCCGGGATTCCCCTTTTTGTGCTCAAACAATTTCAGCAAACAACACACATCCTTTTGCATATAAAATATCACTACTGGTCACAAACAAACAGTACAGTAGCTACACACAATTTATACCATTTAAAACACACAATAAAATATTTTGATTTTCAATAAAACAACCTCTCAAAACATCACATTGTTTTGCACCCAAAGCTCTTTAAAATATCCACTTTGCACACTATGTGAACACTTTTAAGTCATCAAAACAAAATTGCAGTTCAATACCCTTTAATGAAACCAGCAATTCAGTTATGGAGCAGCCCAATGTGAACCAAGAAGTTATATCTTTTAAAAACCACCATTTTCACACAAACATGGCACTTAAAACCCATTTGGTTCCCAAACACCATTTAAACAAACTTCCCAACAACAACCAAAAGGAATAAACATTCAAAACATGATTTTCAGTCCTAATATAGTTCAATAAAATCAACTAAGTAATTATAGGTCAGCCCAAAATTAACCAATACAAGATTTGTATGAAAAACCCCCAATTTCACCAAATATTGGAACTTAAAATTCATTTGCATTATAAATGCAACTAAAACCAATTTTTACAGAAACATTCAAATACAATAGACATTAAAGTACCATGAACACAGCAAGCTAATTCACAAAAATCGCACGCACAATGGAATCACCTACCAAAGTAACAAAAACTCTTGAATCTCCGTGCAAAAATCAAATCGCACCCCCGCCGCACCAAGAGAGACCTAGATCAAACCTAAAACCACAAGAATTGGCCAAGAAAGCCCAAAGTTAAACCCTAGGTTCGAAAACCTAGTTTCTGGACATTAGGAAACTAAATGATAAGCAAAGAAACCCTAAGAATAATGAATGAAACCTAAGTAGTTTGAAAGAGGAAAGAAAAGGACTCATTTACTCTTGAAGTAATCACTCCAAAACACCAGTAGCTGAAATTTAAAACAGCCAACATTCAGGGTTCGTTCGAACAATATTTATTAGGTAATTTAGGAGCTGGAATGGAGGAAAAATATTGAGAATTGAGAGAGTTATGAAAGAAAGAATTTACCTCTTCAAATCTGGACGATTTGAGGAAGCCTATGAAGTTCGGCACCAAATCGCGATTAACCAGAGCTCCAAATAGGGGGGAGAGAGTTCAGACACACGGCAGGGTTAATTGGGCTTGGGTGAGACTTGGAATCACCGGAAAAGCCCAAAAATTGAATAAGTTATAACATAATCAAAATTTATTTTTAAAACAGGAATTGGGCTTTCGGACAGGCCCAACCCCTTATTAGATAAAAACCCAAATAAACCTTAGTTATGGATTTCTAAAAGCTCCAAATTGACTTGGTGGTGTTAATAGGTTAGGGGAGGCCAAGTAGGAATTTGAATGGATGAAAAATGTTGAAAAATGAAAAAGTTATAAAAGATACAAAATTTATTTTTCAATCTGGAATTGGGCTCACGGTTTGGCCCAATTCATGAATACTCATCTATTCCTCCCTAAAACCTAGATAAACCCCCAAAACAAATCAAGGATGTAAATTAAATGAAAAATACCTTTAAAATATGTCATGTATGTGACAATGAGCGCCTGATTCACCACCGCTGAAAACGAGGTCAGCCTAAAGATGTTTACTTGCACCCGAATGGCGTGTCGTAAGCCATCTTCGAAGCGCCTCACCCTCGAGGTGTCATCGCTTATCATACCTGGTGTAAAGCGAGACAACTCAATGAAAGTAACTGCACAGGCCATAACGGACATGTCACTCTGCTGAAATCTCAAGAACTTTCAACATCTCTCCCCCCTCAGCGTCTTCGGGAAAAAGTGCTCGAAAAACCTGTCCTCGAAGTCCTTTCATGTCAGTCCTTCATGTCTGCGAGCCTGAACCTGCACATCCCACCAACGCTTTGCCGGTCCTCTCAGCATGTACGTCGCCAGCTTGACCCTCCGTCCTGGAGGCGTCTCGAGCTGCTCGAAAATCATCTGCATGCTCTCTATCCAGTTCTCAGCCGCCTGTGGACCACCCTCACCCTGAAAAAGTAGTGGGCGCTACGACTGGAACTCTCGCGTCAGAAATGTCATAAAGGGCTCTGTACCCTGTGCACCTCTGTCGATCCCCTGTAAGACTCGTACCAGGCTAGATCGAAGCCGCTCGTCGAGCCACAGCCCGAACGCTATCAAACCCGGCAGCTGACATGTCTGCACTGGATCCTGAACCTGATCTTGTCCCTGAGCCTATACCTGCGGCTCATGCTCTGCCTGCCCCTCAGGGTTCTGAACCTGATCATGCTCCTACAGCACTGTACCATCACCCGCCTGACGTTCCATGAAGCCGTTTAGGAGGAACCCGCTAAATACCATAAATAGTCAGACAACCCACATATATAACAATATATATAACGCAGATAAAGAAAGCAGTAAAGAGGCAGCATGTAACAACTACCCTTACTCTCCCTTATCGCAACTCATGCCCATGACATCTCGGCCTCATGGCCTCATTACCCGCCTTCAATAGAGCCAAGTATCAAAAGTACCTCGAGTCATGTCCGTCCTGACAACCAACGTTGCCTAAAACTAACGACCGAGTCGTCCAATCCTGATTATCAAAATCACCTCAACCATAGTACCTGCCTGCTCATAAAAGAGTTAGGCCCAAATCTCCTACCACAAACAATTCACAATATATATTGCATGGCATAGTATATTGCAATAAACTAGCAATTTTATCAAGAATTTCAACTATCACATTTCAAAAGCATTATATAGCATGACAATTGATATTATTCATATGGTATTATCACTTCAAAAAGCATATGTTCAGTTATGAAATTGAAATACCCTAAAAATGTGCCTACCAAAAGCCAAACAATCACACGCCTAGCCATACCGAGCCAAGGTCCAATTCTCCCTTACCTCACCAGGTCAAGGGTCACACATCACAATCAATAACCATCACACACCAAGTGAGTCACCAAGGTGGAAATCATATAAACTGTAATCTGAGCAAAAGCAAAGCAACAACTCTCACCCAAGGCAACTTGGTTCATCCCTCGTACCTAGGGATGCAAGCACCCAAGCACAAGCTAGAAACTCAGTTCCAACAACAACTTATCTTCAGTCTACCATATCCCAAATAGTAAACCAGCATAAATAAAAAGAGAAATCTCAATCTCATTAGTAGCCAGCAAAACACTGTTACTAAATCTCTGTCAAGAACTCCTCTGATACCACTTTGTAACGTCCCGGACCCGAACAGTGCTAAACGGGTCGGGTGTTACTACCTTAGGCACACCTCCCCAAACGCCAAAGGCTGCCGACTAGCAGCGAGGGTGTAAACAGGTATAGTGGGGAGAAAATAAGGTACAGGTTCAAGTATAATAATAATAAAACATGCAGCGGAAATAAATGACTTAGCAGACTCGAACCAGACCCGCATAGCGGAAGCACAATCAATAGCAGATAAAACAGCGGAAGCAATATATTAACAGGTGCAGCGGAAAGTAAATAGAACAGCATGCTAAACACCACTTGTAACTACTAAACAAACCAAGCATGCGTCCATAGCAGGTCATACATGTCAATATTAAAAGGGCGTCAATGACTAACCAACAGTAGCTACAATAATAAAGTAAGCATGCTGATACACATTGAGGGCTAAAACAAAAGTAAACTCCAGCAAAGTATGACCTCAAGGTCCATACCAGTCTCCATAACAAATGGTACTATGATCCAGCTCCTAAGGCTGATCCTTTACCTGCACGTAAATCCATTAAGTCTACACGCGTCCCGAAAGACCTGTGTAGGGTGTGAGACGAATCTCAGTAGGATACCACCCAGATGGTGCGTACCTAGTATAAGTGTTTACGTAGGCATGCATCTCTATGTAAAGTAAGCAGTGCAATGCAATAAATAAACACAACATCCACTGGTGCTCAGCAGCCCCCATGGAGTGTCATCTGCTTCGGCCAATGCCGGAATATCTGAAGTAAATAGAGTGTTTGGCCAATGGCCCAAGTACCCATGTCGTCACAAATCTCAGGTGAACCCTCTGGGTTCCACCTCAATCACGTAACTCGGCACCATGTGCTCCTGACACCTCATGTCTCAAGGTACCAACGTCCTGAAGGCACGCCCAAACCAAAGTAACTCGGAGGAACAACATTGTATGTCCTCAAATAAGTAACCGAAGAGATAGCGATGTCTGCCCTCAAATAAAGTAACCGAAGGAACAACGATGTCTGCCCTCAAATAAAGTAACCGAAGGGACAGCTAAATCTGCCTTCAAATAAAGTGTCCCGGCCCACGGCCTTAATCACGACGAGCCTTAGCCCCCAACCTGATAGCCTCATCGCTATCTCCCGAAGGCTCCTCGCCTTCCACGTAGCTTCCTACAATAAGCATCACCAAACCAATAGTACTTAAACCGCAACTATTGGGGGCCTCTACCCACACGAGTGGTCAAAACCAACTCATCACAGAGTCTCTCTGTGTGCACACTACTCAAAGTGTCGGGTGAGCGGTAATCACCAAATAGTACCTATGCCACAACATCTCTGGCACCTTGTGCCCCTACGACCATGTCGCTCAGTATTCTGATGGCTTTGTCATCCAAGTAATTTGGGTCATGCCCAACCTGACAGTCTCACTGCCTCAATCCCGACGTTCATGACACCCAATCTCGTGGTCAAAACCACCCAAAGTAATTCGGGTCAAGCCCAACCTGTGATCAACATCATTCAAGAATATTCGGGTCATGCCCAACAAAACCCAAAGGGGATCCAACACATGCAATTCAACAATTACATATATAATCAAAAAAATCACTTTTAAACAGGCAAAACAAACTAAACAGTTGGTATGCACTAACCAAGTGTTGTCTCATACCAGCACTGAGGTCTTTAAAGCCTCTAACAATTCATATTATACCTTAACAAATTAAACTCAACAGTTTAAACAAAACAATTCATTTTAACAAATTTTGGCACACCCGGCCAAAATGCCCCAATTGAGCAACGGTCCCTCGCCCGGCCCCGCTCAAGCAAAATGGGTAAAAGGGCATACCCAAAGGCATCTCATAGGTCTAATAATCAATTTAACATGCAAATGTAGAATAAATAGGGTCCCGTTCAAAATACCTAAATACGCGTTAAAGGCCGCACCACCTAAAAGTCCGCGAAAACACGAAAGAAAGTATGCACCACCTACCTCATACACGTACGATGATCCTGCTCTGGTAACAACCTCCAATTCAGTCTAAAACGCATAAGATCGAGGAGGTTCTGATGGATCAAACGGGGTTCGAATCTGACCTCGAATGATGAAACGGGATAAAATGAAGTCTCGGCCGCTTGAAGGGAGGAGGTTATGTCCAAAACCTCAAAAATGAGCTATTGCCCATTTAAAGCGAAAAAAAAAGAAAATACACGACGTGTACTTAGGACTACACGCCGTGTAGGTTCTTTTACAGTTCATTTAGCGGCCACTTTTCCGCCGACTTACTTTCCAGACCCTACCGACATGAGTGCACGACGTGTACTTGGTTCTTCTTCTCTTCCTCGCCGACTTACCCACACGTCATGTATATCCTTCATACACGGCTAGACTACACGGCGTGTATAAGGAGTACATGGCGTGTACTTGGTTAAACAATTCTATCTGGCCAACACGCCCACACGCCATGTATGGCATCCACACACAGCCAAGGGTACATGGCGTGTACTTAGTTAGGAATACACGATGTGTATCCCTAAAATTTCCAGAGCTGTCCATTTTTCTCAGTTTTCTCAAAAAAGCTCAAAATTAAAAAAAAAAAAAAAAACTCGTACCTCAAAGGAAGAACCGGGTTCTTACACCTAATAACTATGGAATGCCCATGGAATCACCAGGGATTTCGGCTGTGGAGCCTGATGACTATGGGATTCCAAACACGTTACCGGGCACCAAGATCCAGCGAGCATGCCTCATTATTATGGATTGTTTAGGGTTATCCCCTTAGGAGTCGGTTGTACGCCCAATGTTGCAATTGGATTGCCAATGGACATCCCTTTAGGAATCAGTTGTATGCCTAGTGCGATCTGGATTGCCTAGGATTGCTTTTTAGGAATTGATGCTTACACCTGATACTATATGGGACGCCTAGGGTATCACCAGGGGTTCGGCTTTCATGCCTATATAGAGGCTCATCTATGCGATTCAGGGTAGTGCATGTATCCTTCCAACGGTCATGATATGCACAGAGACACTCTGGCACTGACCGAAACAAATATAGTCGATTCTGAGTGACATGTTAGAACCTAAGGATCGATGGTGTTTATTTATTTACACTTCTGCAATTCGATTGTTTATTTTATGAGCATATCACATGCACATACATTGCTTTACTAGTTATATATGGGACCACATTGGTGGTGCCCTACGAGTTGTTCTCACACTCTACTTAGGTAGCCATGGTAGTTGGGTACTCGAGCAAACTTCACTGATCATAGGTTCAAGTAGAGCAGAGGCTCAATGTTGCGTGATCGAGCGGGATAACTTGGACAGGATTTAAAGATGAGATGAGGTGAGGTGAGGTGAGGGATGATAGTAGAGACTCTAGTGTTTTATTCTTGTATTCATTTCATGTATGTGATCGGCTCAATGGACGATCAGTTGTATACTGGCATGAGCGTGTGTCAGTATGATTGTAAGCTTTCGCATTTTCATTTATTATTGATAATTGTAATTTATTGCTTCCACGTACTCTTCTTGTAGGTTATGAATGTTGTTTGGTTATTTTCGTTGTTATTGCTACTCTAATACAGGGGGTATAGTCTCCCCACTGTACTATCCTAGACCCCCATTACTAATCGGCACCCTCTGACGTGAGGGGAGGCGCGTTTGAAGTCTCAATAGCAACTTCTCCAATCCGGGCACCGCTCAGTGGCCATGGACCAGGGGAGGATGTTACATTATTGGGGTCACAGGACTTGTCTTTTGGTATTTTATTTTAGAAACCCGTTTATGTGCGACAATTACATGTATTGTGATTTGGGTTTATTTTATATTATATGGAGTTGATTGGTAGTTTATCTTATGTTCCTAACATTATGAGGGCAATGTCTCCTATTTATGTGTGAGTATACCCTCAATACTAGTCACCATCCCGTGATCTATTGAAAGTGAGTTTAGGGGGTCACTCTCGTCTTCACTACGGGCCTGGGAGGAGTTCTTAGTGGGAGCGGATCATGACATGATAAGTCCTATAAACACTTTTCTTTTAAGTGTCATCAAATGCGCTTCTGAAGTCTTTCCAAATTGCTTATTGAAAAAAGTACATTTTTGCCAATTATTTAAGTGGGTTTCTACTTATTTTTCCAGGCTGTTTATCTAAGTGATAATTTATATAAGCAGTTTTCATTAAGTACTGCCAAACAGAGCCTTAATGAAAATATTTCACACACCAATAAGTGAAGCCTACCAATGAAGAAAGACTTCACCTTGCAGTAAGTGGTTAAACTAACAGCCATGCTCACACCATTGACTTCTACTCTGAAATCGCCACTGGAAATATTTGACACTTTAACCTCCACCCTTTTTTCTCCTGTCTATAACATCAGAGAAACAACCAAACAATTTAATGGCCTAAATGATTGCAAAAACTGATAAATGAATCAATAAGGACTTCAATTAAAAAAATTAGGTGTTGGGAGCTTCCTCTAACTAGTATAAATCAGAGAATACCTCTATCAGGTAGTTTCCATTACGCATATAAGTGATGGAAAGGGTGAATAACTTTAACCCAGAGTCATCGGATGAATTGTCCCACTGAAGATCCGCAGTGTGTTTAGCACAATGATTCAATCTAAAAGGGGGATACGCATACCATATTGAGGGCGACCGCTTATCCCCTGCACAAAGACCAAATAAAGATGAACTTTATGGAGCAAATGGCACGCATGCAAGAATTAGGGGTCCATTTGACAATACTTACTGAAAACTATCTATACTACTTACCGCTTATGATAAAGAGTTTGAAAAAAAAGTGTTTGTTTTGTTTCTGAGAAAACACAGTTAAATTTCTGGAAAAAAAAACACTTAAATAAGTGGCAGAAAAACACTTTGTCAATAAGAAATCTAGAAATACTTAAACAAAATCACTTATCATAAATATTAAGTGCTGTAAGTACTGTCAAACGGAGCCTCAACAGGGAACCTGAAGTTTACCAGTGGGAAATTTGTTCAAAGCAGAAAGTTCATCATCACAAACACATCCAACCGCCAAGGTTGCACCAAATTTGGCAGCATCCAGTGCTTCTATTGTGATGGCGGAATTGGTATGATTAACAAATAGGTCATCCTTATAATGCTCAATAAAATGAGTTTCAACCTTGCCACTTTTAAAAGCACAATGATTTGCAAGTTGTGACAGAAAATCAATATTGGTCGGCAGACCTGCAACCTGCAAAGCATGACAGCAGTGCGATTTAATTAAGATTGCTATAATTGCGTAAAATGGTTCTCAGACCGTTTTGTTCATAGAATAGTCAGGAATGGAATCAAATGAGTAAAGAATAACAGTTTGTGGTTGTTTTCCAAACCCTATTGTCAATTATAGCCCTGACTCAAAATAAAGACATTTGAAAGTGAGAGGCGTAATGGTCTTTTAAGTTTCATTCTTACCCCTAAGAAACCAGACGAAAACCTATGGAGGAATCATTTCCGATGCCCCCCCCCCTTTTTTTTAAATAGCCTCTCCCATGAATACCCTTTCCATCCAACCACAGGATGGAATGATGTGCTGTTCTCCCTTTCAATCTAACCAAATGGTTGAATGGCATACCGTTTTCCATGAACAATACCCTTTAGAAACAAACAGATAGGACCCCAAGACTTAAAAAACAAAACCAGACCTTAAATGAAACTATCTGCATCAAGCCTGCAAAAATGACTGAAATTCCATGTTTTGATGAACACGTGATTATCTGTTCACTAATGAAAATCTATGTTGTTCATTAAAAGAATTGAGTTCTTTTTCAACATTCAACGTATTCATTTTAGAGATAAGGACTTGTCTGTAGAGTACAAATACCTGAAATTTTGACAAGCAATCCCTCAATTTAATTAATGCTGTGGAGCGGTTTTCTCCCCATACTACAAGCTTAGCAATCATGGGATCATAATGCATGCTAACAGTGTCGCCTTGTTTGACTCCAGTTTCAACCCGAACTACAAACATCAGCTCAATATGAGCAGCTGGAAACACATATACACCAAAGAGACCACACAGATACGACATTGGAAGTATTATTACTGCTCATTCCAATAAAAAATAATTATATCCAATTGTTGTCCAACTATCATACAAACTATTAGGGGGTGAGTATCTTGTAAATTGTTATCACAGCAGTAAGGGTTTAAAATTTAAGAAGTGCAACAGCGAATCTTAAGTAAACATTATCTGAGCATAAAAGTGAACATGAAGCTGACACTGTAACGGCATCAGATCTAAATTATATATTTAACAGCATTGAGTATGACTATCGTGGTAAAACTGCAACCAAAAATAATAAACAAAAATACCGCACCTGTGGATGAGACTGGGACAGGACGATAATGATGAAGGATTCCAGTTGCTGGAAGAAATCCTCTTGGAACATTTTCAGCATATATTCGGGCCTCAAAAGCATGACCTGTCACCAGTTTGAGATATATTATTAACATTGTAAAATTAAGAGAGTTGACATGTCATGGATTTTTCTCCAGATGCATAAGCCTGCATGACATAAATTTTTCAAACCATGCGAGGACACAGATTGTAAAATATGTTAGTTTTAGCCACATTGTTAAAATGCTCCAAAAATGAATATAATAAGAATTTTAATATTAATAAATTTACGAACAAATAAATATGACAGTTTATATACAAATCCACGTGAGAGTGTCAGTTATAATGATAGTAATAAGTAAAAAATGAAAAGAAAACAGAAGGAAAAAGGGACTCAGCATCTTCTTTAAGAGACCAATTTTCCTTCATTTTATTTTTCTTATTCCAGTTCTCTCTTGTTATGTCTTCTTCTATGTTGACAAAGATTTCTAAAGGTGACTTGAGGATTTTTGGTTTGAGTTTGTTGAAAAAGCATGTGGATAAAGGCCCGGCGTGGAGAAGACCATGAGGTATTAACAAAGGAAAGACTCTAGAAGAGTTGGAGTTTGTTCGAGAAGATTGCGCAGCATTTTGAAGCAAAGGAAGGATTCTCACACAAGTCAGCCAGATTCTCAAGGAAGTGAAGCTTCACGAACACGCCGCACAAGTGGAGCTGCGTGAAGACACCGCACAAGTGGAGTTGTGCGTGGTTAGTGAGAACGGAAGCGACGCATTTGGCAGGTGCGAAGGGGTTACGTGACGGATTGGTCCTGCCTATATAGGCCGCTTATCCGTCGTTAAAGTTGAGAGCAAGACAGAGAGAGAAACTTAGAGCTCTATTTTCGAGTAAAACTTATGCAAACGTATTTCTCGTGTGAAAGCATTTTACGCGAGCAACAGTTGCGCGCAGGAAGTAACGCGACCAGTGTTTGTGCAAACATGGCTTATGCAAACATCATTTGTGCACAAGAAGGGAGTCACGTGAACCTTAAAGAAATTGCTGGGAATTTTCGTGGAAAAGTGGAATTCATCATTTGGATGAAGAAAGAGTTTCATGACACACCAGTTGTGGTAGAACCAAAGTTGATTAGGCACATCAAAGGAATCTTCTGAAGTAACAGTGGGTGCACATCAGTTGAGAGAGCAGTGAATTCTCAAATTATAAACAAGCAGTGAGCTTGATTGAGAGAGCAGTAAGGATTTTGTAAACATCAGCGCATCGCCATTATAAACAACCAAACACTTAGTGATTTTGTTACATCAGCGCATCACCGTTATATACTCATTGGATTAGCCTAGTGCGAATGAATCGGGTAAAAATTATTTGTTTCCCACTTTACTTGTTTTATCGCTTCACATCTATTGTGAGGGAGTGAAAACTTCCACTTGCGTGCTTTCGATATAAAAAGGCTGGGGACCTTGCAGAAAAATGTCTCAAGAAGTTTCAAGTCGATGTTGAGGATGATGAAGTTCTCACGAAGAAATCTTCAGCTAATGTGAAAGGTAGAAGTACTAAGCACGATTTCTTCAAGAAAAAAAAACCTGCTTTCATAAGAGGATAATAGCTCAGAAAAACAGAGGCAGAAGAGATTGAGGACTGCAAAGGCCTCAAAGAATATGTTCGCGTAGTTGTTGTGGACAAGTCGCAAATTAAGGAAGACAACAACAACGATGAGATGGAAGTAGAAGGGAGAGTTGATCTCCAAGCAGAGTTGGAAGCTGCTTTTAAAGAGATGGATGTTTGGAGAGTCAAAACAAAGAAAAACAGTAGAGTGGTTCGTGACACCAAACTCTATATGCAACATCAAGAAGAATAAAAGTCTGAGCTAAGGACGGAAATTGAAAAGCTCAAATCTAAAACGCCAGAAAGCTCGAAGGTTGTTGATTACAAGCTCAAAGTTAAGCGCAGACCAGGAACATCAATTGTTCAAAAAACACAGTGAATGATTGAGTCAAATGTAACGAATAGCTTGAGGGAGAAGTCGTCAGATTGCGATGAAAAATAGAAGATCAGGAGAGACTCTCGACTCTCGGTATGACATCGGGAAATCGGATCGCAGTGGTTGCAGAGAATGTGAAGGAGCATGGGGGTTCAACAGGATAGTTAGAGAAATGCCTACAGAAGCAAAAGACACAATAGAATGACAAAGCCGGTATGGATCCTGACCGCAAGCAAAAAACAATGGTGATTGATGTCAAGCCGCAAGCACTCACTCCAAAGTTGGAAGGTTGATTTTGATGGGTTTCATATGACAATTTAATGATCATTCACAGCAGAAGACAACCCAAAAATACAGGAGATTTATCTTCATGAAATCAACGTGTAAAAATTCCGTAAAACAGAGTATCTAGAAAACGTGAGTTGCAGCAGCCATCTTCATCCTTCGAAGGAGAATGGTTGATGGAAATCATGAGGACGGTCGGGAGGTGTTGCGCGCACAGGAGGACGGTCGGGAGAGGCGCTGCAGACCAGTGCAGTTTTCGGGAAATGCGGGAGCCGGTGCGAGCAGTTGCGGGAGAGGCACTGCGGACCGGGTCTGTCGCCGGGAGATGCGGGAGCCGGTGCGCGCAGTTGCGGGAGAGGCGCTGCGGACCGGGTCTGTCGCCGGAAGATGCGGGAGCCGATGCGCACAGGTGCGGGAGCCGGTGCGCGCAGGTGCGGGAGCCGGAACGACCGCCGGGGAAGGCGGAAGTTGTTGAGGAGGCGGGCGATGGGAAGCGACGGGAGGCGTGGCGGGGTCGCAGGCGCCGGGAAGGACCGGTAGGGTGTGCGGGAGCCAGACGGAGCAGCGTCGTGCTTGGGTGGAAGCCGGACGAGGCGACGGGAGGGTCGCCGTGGGGAGGCGCCGCGGCAAGGAGGGAACGCGCGCAGGAGAAGCAGCCGTCGGGAGGGAGGGCGCACTGGGGAGCCGGACCGGGCAGGAGGCGAAGGGAAAGAGGGTGCAGAGAGAAAAAATATGCATCGAGGGAAAAAAAAGAGTTCGGGATTCGGTACCCTCTGATACCATGTAGATTGAGAAACCCCCTTCCCTTCAAGATGAGGTGGGGCCCTTCTTTTATAGAATGAGAAGGCGGAATGTACAAAGATGTATTCCGATGTGGGACTCGGAAATACCCATAATAATAATAAAAAGAGGGTTTAACAGAGATCATGAGAAGCAGTGAACGAATGCATCTTGTCGCCGAGGTGATACATCGGCCAATGGATCCATGAACGCTTCATGAGGATACCCAAACAACTAAAGGGGTGCTAGAACCTTCTCGGGTGAGATGAACAATGCTCAGGAAGAAGAGAAATTCAGCAGAGGCTCGCAAGTATTGCACCACACAATCTTTAGTCATCGCATGGCGGTGGTTTCAATAGGCAATCAAAGACGCTCCTTAATTGTTGTTTCATTTATTCATACGTTACAATGTATGAATAAATGTTATGGTTAATATATGCATTCATCATTTGAATGCATGACCTCCTTTACAATTTCATCTTATGAAATGGATTCTAAATAAATGTCAAGCATTAAAAGAACCAACATTTGGATCTTTTCATTCATTATAAAAGAATGTCTCCGCCTCACTTTGAGGTAAAGGCGGCAAGGGGGTTTCTCAACCTACATGGTATCAGGGGGAACCTAATCCCGACCCCCCCCCCCACCCATCTATTTTTTTATCCCGTTTAGGGTTCCTAATAATTTCCCCGGTGGGGGGCGGCGGCTCTACCAAAGGCCATCAAGCCCTAAAACAGCCGCCGCCCCTGGCCGGCCTCTGCGAATTCCTGGTTCATCCCAGCCCGCCTCCTTCCTCCGGCGCTGCTCCCTCCGGCGTCGTTTTCCAGCTGGCCTTCATGTTCTGTCCGGCGGAATCCTCTCTCACCGGGCCTCCTTTGCTGCGGCTCTTTCCGGCAGCCCACGACTCGCGGCTCTCTTCCGCGACGTCCCGGCCTGCCCTCCTCTGCTGCGAGTTTCCGACATCTTCCTCACTGCGGCGTCTCTCCCTCGCGATCCAGCGCGATTTCTCGACGCCCTCGTCCAGGCAGCCTCGTCGCACTGCTCCCTGCCTTGCCTCCCCGACGGTTTCGCTCCGCCCCGCGGCTCCCATCCCTCCCGCGGCTCCCTCCCAGCGGAATCCCAGCGCAAGTTCCCGGCCAACCCCGTGCGACAACTCCGCCCCTATGCGCGCGACGCCCTTCCCAATCGGCCCCTCTTCCAATGCGGGTTCCCTGGTCGGCCATCATCCCGACGACTGCCGCCTCCCGCCTCTCCCGTCGCGCACGATCCGATTCTGCGCAACGGCCTTCCTGCACAGCTCCCTCGCGACGGTCCTCCCGCGGAGCTCCTTCCCCTCCAGATCCCGGCGCGGCTCCCGACCTCCATGCACGCGGCTCCCGCCCCTCCCACGGCGATTTTCCCCGACGGCGCTCCTCCCGCTCTTCCCCGGCGATCCATCTGGCTTCCGCAACTGCCCGCACCAGCTCCCGCTTCTCCAGGCGACCGAAACGGGCCGCTCCCGCATTTCCCGATTCGCCCAAACTGCCCTCCGGTTCAAGCGGTTTCTGGCGCCGTCTCCCTCCCGATCATTTCTCCTGCTGCGGCTTCCACAGCACCCTTCCAGCAGACTCCTGGTTCTACCCAGCGCCTGCCCTATCGCCTCTGTCCGGCCGATCCCTACCTGCGGCCTCCCTTTCCCGGCAGCTCCATCCCGAACGGCTCTCTCCGCGGCCTCCCAGCGTCCCCTCCCGCTGTCCTGCTCCCTCGCCGGCCTCCTCCTGCGCTCCTCCTCCGGCAGCCAGCCGACTCCAGTTCTCCCAGCAGTGCCTCTCCCCGCGCGACTCATGGCGCTTCTCCCATGCAGCGGATCTCTCCCGCTGCTCCTCCCGGTCGCGCAGGCCCTCCCTCGCGGCAAATTTCCCTCACCGGAGGATCTCCCAATTGCCGGTGTCTCCTTCCGTCGCGGGTCCCTACCCTTTCGGCGATTCTCCCCTCCAGCGGAGCTTCTCCCCGAACGGCCCCATCCCAGCGGATCCCTGTTGTCGTGCCTCCCTCGGCGGCCTCCTGCACATCAACAACTGCTCCCTCCATGCCAGCCTCCTCCTGCTTCCTGCGAAATCCCCGCCTTCCTGCCCGGTGCATCCTGCAGAATCCCCGCCTTCCTGCCCGATGCCTCCTGCGGAATTCCTACCTTCCTGCCCGGTGCCTCCTGCGGAATCTCAGCCTTCCTGCTCGGTGCCTCCTGCGGAATCCCCACCTCCCTGCCCGGCGCCTCCTGCGAAATCACCGCATCCCATTGCCAGTGTTTCCTGCGGATTCCTCGGCGCTTTGATGACCGGTCCGCCCGTGCGGATTTCTCGGCGCTTTGACGATCGGCCCGACATTGCGGATTTCCCGACGCTCTGACTGACCGGCCCGTAGTGTGGATTTCCCGACGCTCTGATGACCGACCCGTCAGTGTGGATTTCCCGGCGCTCAGTAGTCCAGCCCCGCACTTTTTCGGCGTTTACCCACCCTTTTTTCAGAGGCATCATATCAACATCGCCAGGGGGAGCAGCAATGTTGAAGATTTATCTTTTATTATGTTTTGTCTTGTTTTTTGTCATCAAGTTGGGCCCCTCCAGCTTGAGGGGGAGTGTTAGCGTCTATTTTGTTGCTTTCTTTTCATTATGTGTCCAAGCTAGGTACACCTAGCTTGAGAGGGAGTGTTGGAGTCTGTATCCCACATCGGACCACCGATGTGGTCCTTTTCATTCATTATAAAAGAATGCTTCCGCCTCACTTTGAGGTAAAGGCGGCAAGGGGGTTTCTCAACCTACACATCTCATGCATGTACATTTTTGTAAACATATTACAATCTCCCAATTCTACTAAAATCTCATTAAGACTTTATGAAAAACTTCACAACCGTTTGTGAATTCATCCAAACTCATTTGGATATGGTTTTTTTATCGAACTTTCTTCATTTTGAACAAATATTTTGTCCAAAATTTTATCCTTATCCAAGAGCCTAACCAGTGACCCTACAAGCCTTAGCAGCGTTGACAACAACTATGAAATCTCGATTTCATAGATGTAACCAAAGAGCGGCCCCTAAAAAAGCGTCCATGCAACTCAACCTACTAAGGGGTCTGGTGTGATCTTTATCAAGCATACTCATATCTCTATAGGAACATATCTACCAAAAGATGTATCATATACACCATATGTATACCTATATAATCTCTTTGTCCATGACATCGAACGACCACTAGACATGGAACATATCAATTTAGTATTGGCTTCACATCATTTCTTGATTCTCTGAAAAAGATTGACCAAGTCAGTGAATACATCACTTGTCATTCATTTATCTAATAAGTACATCACATGTCACTTATCCAAGCGATTGAACACATCATATGTGAAACAACTAAGCATGGTCAAGCATTTCCTCAGTAAAATTCAATCAAGGGTCAGATGTCTTTAGCTTGTCATACAAATGGATAAATCTCATCTTGGTTGTCCTCCAACCGACGGTATGATCTGCAACATACTCAACCACCCCCATATTAGCTAAGCTAAGTCAACATGTAGACCTACATAAGTAGGGTATCAAAGTATAAAGGTCCACATGCTAGGTATCTCGCCAACCTCAGGTAAAAGGGATTGATAATAAGCATACACCCCTAAGTATTTCGATGACTGTATAACATTCCATAAGATATGCTCCAGGAGATCAATCCAAGTAATAAATCACTACTTATTACCTCATGAATCTATTCTTCATATCTTGTACACAATTCTTTGTAACGAATACAAGATTCTATTCATGCACCTTATCATATCATCACAACTCATAATACTCCGTAATGATCATCGGTTAGAGACAACTAAAAGTCGTACTTTGAGGAGATGTTATCATTACACCGTTCATGTAAAATAAATTGCATCACACATGAATAAATGATAATTGGGGATTGTCTTTGTTATAATTACATGATACATTTACAACCACCATAACCAATCTCTTATGTGTCTTGCACCCAAAGATTGTATATGATCCCCATGTTGTTGATGCGATAATGGTTCTATAAACGGATCGACTACATTCTCCTGAGTAGCCACCCAACTGATTTTTACATCATCTCTCTCAACGATCTCCCGTATGAGATGGTATTTGTGAAGGATGTGTTTTATCCTTTGATGAGATTGGAGTTCTTTAGCCTAAGCAACAACACCATTGTTGTCACAATATAGCTCGATTGCTCCCTCAAAGCTAGGAACTGCTCCAAGTTCATAAATGAACTTCTTAGTCCAAACAGCTTCCTTTACACCATCTGGTGCAACAATAGGTGCAACGATGTATTCTGCTGTTGTTGTCGAGTCTGCTGCGATGGCTTGTTTGGAACTCTTCCGACTAATTGCTTCACTATTTAGGCAAAACACGAATTCAAATTGAGATTTCATAGCATCTTTTTCGGATTGGAGACCAGCATCTATCTAACCCTTTACACAGAGCTCATCCTCTCTTCCAAAGACCAAGAACATATATTTAGTCCTAAAGTACATAAGGATGTTCTTTGCAACAATTCAGAGACTCACCGGGATTGGATTAGTATCTACTTGTTATGCTCAAAGCATATGAGACATCAGGTCGACCGCACAACAAAGCATACATGATAGATCTTATGGCAGATGCATAATAAATCATGTTCATCCTTTCTAACACATTAGAAGGATCGTGAATCTTCCTAAGATCTATGCCATGCAACACTGATAATGATCCCTTCTTGGAGTTCTCCGTGTTAAACTGCTTTAGCACTTTACCAATATACGTGTTCTAAATCAATCCAAGCAGCCTCTTAAATCTATCTCTATAGATCCTCACACCGAGTATGTAAGCCGCATCACCGATGTCTTTCATTGAAAAATATTTACCTAGTCACATCTTCATTGATTGAAGTGTCGGGAGGTCATTTCCAATAAGTGGTATGTCTACAACAATATCAAAAACACTAATATATTCCCACAAAGCTTCTTTATACATAGAAATCATCTGAGTTCTTGATGAAACCAAACCCTTTGATTACATTATCAAATCAGATATTTCAACTTCAAGAAGCTTTGCTTCAATCAATAAATAGACCATTGCAACTTGCAAACCAAACCATTGCAAACCCTTTGATTACATTATCAAATCAGATATTTCAACTTCAAGAAGCTTTGCTTCAATCAATAAATAGACCATTGCAACTTGCAAACCTTAGCATTCTCATTTGGAACTTCAAAACCCTCAAGTTGTATCATATACACATCCTCGGCTAAATTCCTGTTGAGGAATGCAGTTTTGACATCCAACTAATATATCTCATAATCACAATAAGCTGCTATGGCTAGCAGAAATCGGAATGGACTTTATCATCGCAACAAGTGAAAAAGTCTCTTCAAAGGCAATACCATAAACGTATTTGTAACTCTTTGCCACCATGTGTGCTTTATAAGTAGACATTTTACCAACCATATCAGTTTTCTTGCGGAAAACTCACTTGCACTCTATGGGCCTCACCCCTTCAGGTGCATCCGCCAAATTCCAAACTTGATCAATGCACATAGAGACCATCTTAGATTCCATGAATTCTTACCATTTCTCTGAATCAAAACTCTCAATGGCCTCTCAGTAGTAAGTAGGTTCATCTCCTATGAACGTTACTTCATCATCATTAGCCATGAGAAATCCATGTCTCTTGGGTTCCTGAAGAATCTCGCCAGACCTTCGAGGTTATTGTGTAAGTTAAGTAGGTTCTTCTTCCACAACTATTTGCGAAACCGGTTCAACCTCCATCTCAGGAACACTTCCCATTTGTTGGTCTTGAACTTCTTCAAGTTCAACTTTCCCCACTGTCTCCTCGACTTAGATGTTCTTTCTCAAGAAATATACCAGTTCAGGCCACAAAACTTTGTGTTCAGTAGGGTGGTAAAAATAATATCTCATGGTTTCTATGGGATGGCGAACAAATAAACACTTATATGATTTGGGGCTAAGCTTATCAGAAGACAATCATCGTATGAGTGCTTCACAACCCCAAATTTCCATGAAATGAATTTTGGGACGTTACCTAGTCCATGTCTCATATGGGATCTTCATTAGTGCTTTATATGGAACACGGCTCGATAAGAATGCAGCGGTCTCCAAAGCATAACCCCAAAATGAAATAGGAAGATCGCATAGACTCATCATCGACCGAACCATGTCTAACAAGATACATTCCTCCTTTCAGATGCACTATTCCGTTGTGGTGTTTCGGGAGGTGTGAGTTGTGAAATAATTCCACAATCTCTCAGATGAGCTATGAATTTCTAGCTCAAATATTTACCACCCCGATCCGATCGAAGGACTAATACTTTTGCTCAATTGATTATGTACTTTGTTCTGAAACTCTTTGAACTTTTCAAAAGAATAATACTTGTGTTTAATCAGAAAAACATAACCATACTGACTAAATTTGTCGGTAAAAGTTACGAGGAACCTAAAACCACCATTTTCTTGTGTACTCATTAGTCCACATACATCACCATGTATAAGATCCAACAGCCCACTAGCCCTCTCACCTTTTCTCCCAAAAGGTGATCGTCATTTTGCCCAATAAACAAGATTCACATGTATCAAATGATTCAAAATTGAATAAGTCGAATAGTCCATCTCAGTCCTAGGTACCAATTTTTAGTCATTTTATAGGTCATACTTATTAATGGTCTACATATGACTAATATGCAGTATGTCATAATCTACGACAAAGACATATTCGTAGGTGAGTATCATGTATTATATCTTTTCGTTAAGGACTTTAAATGAAAATGCTCCCACAAAAATTGATGATCCCATACATCATATCTATTTAGTGAGTCAAGATCCATATTTCACTAAGTTCGGAATCGCTTTAGCGTTTCTCTCATTACTTAGCTATTTAGATAGGGCATCATCACAATCATAATAGTTATGATTCTTGGATAGTTGAGCAGATAACCACTTATCTAAATCTATCATATGAATTCACTCAACTCTATTCATCTGGTAAGCTAATCATATTAGAGTCTCTCGGCTAGTGTGACCCAAAGCAAACACCAAAAACAAACTAACAAAAAACGATCCAGGGGCACCCAGCTTTAGCATGATCCACCCAACAGAATAATCCAGAGTCACTCATTACTAGATTGTCTTACACAAGATAATCCAGGGGCACCCAGCTTTAGCATGACCTACTCGGGTTAGATGATCGAGGTCTTAACAAGTGTTTCTATGGAAAGTGTTGGAACCCATTTAAGTTTAAATGGGTGAGTCCCACATCGGACTTACCCTGCTTGTATTTTGGTTTCCTAATCTATAAAAGAGTATTCTCACCTCACATTGAGGTAAGGGGAATTCACACATCTACATGGTATCAGAGGGATTTTTATCCCGAACCCTCCCTCCTCTGCGGATTCCCGGCGTCCTCCCGGCCCCGCCTCTCTCCCTGCCGCCCTGGCCATTCCCGGCAGGCCCCCCCCCTCCTATCTCGGCAGCTCTCTCGCTCGGCTCCTCTCCGGCCTGGCCATTCCCGGCGGCCCTCTCTCCAGCGGCGCTCCCTCCCAGCGGCGCTCCCTCCCAGCGGCGCTCCCTCCCAGCGGTGCTCCCTCCCAGCGGCGCTCCCGGCCAGCCCAGCCGTGCGCGCGCCCAGCCCCAGCGGCTCCCCTCCCGGCGTTCTCTCTCGGCGTGCCTCCCGGCCTCCTGCCCTCGGCCCGACGCCCCACCCTCGACGACGCCCCGGCACCCCGTATGCGGGTTCCTCCTTCCGCGCGGCACTCCTTACCGATGCGGCTCCCCTCGTCCCAGCGGCAGATCGCCCTCGACCTCGCCTCGACGGACCGCCCTCGACCCGGCGGCTCCCCTTCCCGGCGGCCCTCTCCCTCCCTGGTACGCGGCTCCAGTCGCGCCTCCCTCCTCTCGCGCGGCTCCAGCGCGGCTCCCGGCGCGACTCCCTCCTTCGCGCGGCCGCCTCCCGCACAGTGCTCCCGACGCGGCTCCCTCCTTCGAGGCGCCCCCCACCCTGCCGGCTCCCTCCAGCGCCGGACCTCCCGCCCCGGTTCATCCCGCGCCGGCTCCTCCGGCATGACCTGGCTTTACCTACTTCATGATCGGTCTGAAGTCTTCCCCACCTTTCAGACCTTTTATAATGAAATCCATACTCAATTCTCCACCTCCCTTAAATGTCTCCGCTCCGACAATGGACGGGAATATTTATCCACTTCCTTTCAGCAGTTTATCAAGGATAAATGTATCATTCATCAGACCTCCTGCCCTGACACGCCTCAGCAAAATGGAGTGGCTGAGCGGAAACATCGTCATATTTTGGAGACTGCTCGTGCCCTTCTATTCCACATGCAGGTGCCTCTCCTTTTTTGGTCTGATGCCATCCTGACTGCCACCTACCTTCTAAACCGTCTCCCTTCTTCTATCCTTCAAGGGGAGACTCCCTTCCGGACTCTCTTCGCCTCTCTCCCTCCTCACTCACTTCCCCTCCGGGTGTTTGGGTGTCTGTGCTATGTTCGGGACACTCGCCCCAACCTCTCTAAACTTTCTCCTAAATCCCTCCGTTGCATTTTCCTAGGCTATTCCCGCACTCAGCGCGGATACCGGTGCTTCTCTCCAGCCTTACGACGTTATATCATCTCTGCCGATGTGTCGTTTATTGAGAGTTCTCCTTTCACTCCTCCCTCTCCTCATCCCGACACTACCATCGATGAGTGCCTCCTTCTCATCATTCACCCTTCTCTGGTGCCTCCCCCTGCTGATCATCGCTTTGGGAGGGTCTACTCTCGTCGCCCATCAGCTGTCCCCCCCGTTCAGGCCGAGGACACCATCGTTCCCGCTTCGTCCGATGCTCCTGCCCCATCACCATACGACTTGCCAGTTGCACTCCGGAAAGGTACACGCTCCTGTCAGACCACCCCTCTCTTTGTATCTTCATACAGGGGTCTGTCAGCTCTGGAGACAGTATCGATTCCTCGAACCGTTGGTGAAGCAAAATCTCACCCCGGATGGCTCGCCGCAATGCGGGATGAACTGCAAGCTCTGGATGACAACCATACATGGGATCTAGTCCCCCTCCCGGCGGGCAAACAGACGGTCGGCTGCAAATGGATTTATACGATCCATCTCAATCCCGACGGCTCTCTTTGCCGCCTCAAAGCCCGGCTTGTGGCGAAGGGATTTGCTCAGACATATGGCGTCGACTACTTTGAGACCTTCTCTCCAGTCGCCAAGATGGCCTCTGTCCGCCTCTTCATCTCTCTGGCTGCTCATCATCACTGGCCGCTTCATCAACTCAACGTTAAGAATGCTTTTCTCCATGGCTATCTTGACGAAGAAGTCTACCTGCAGCAGCCCCCTGGTTTCTCTGCCTCTGGTGCCGACTCCCATGTCTGCCGTCTCCGTCGCTCCCTCTACGGCCTCAAATAGTCTCCTCGCGCCTGGTTTGGCCGCTTCAGCACTGTCATCACCGCCTTTGGCCTCTCTCGGAGTACGGAAGATCACACCGTCTTCTTCCGTACAACGGCACATGGCTGTATCTTGCTTGTCGTTTATGTTGATGACATCATCATCACAGGGAGCGACTCCAGAGGCATCGCCAGCCTCAAGACGCATCTTCACCAGCACTTTCACACCAAAGATCTTGGTCCTCTCACCTACTTTCTTGGCATCGAGGTCTCCCGAACTGCGGACACTATCTCTTTCTGTCAGCGCAAGTATGCTCTTGATATCTTGCAGGATGCCGGGTTGAGCACCGCCACCACAGTTGACACTCCCCTTGAGCCTGGGGAACGCTCCCTTCATTCCGGCTCGGAACTTTTTCCTCATCCCGAGAGCTATCGACGCTTGGTCGGTAAACTCAACTACCTCACCATGACGCGTCCCGACATTGCTTGTGTCGTTGGCAAAGTCAGCTAGTTCATGGAGCATCCCACCTGCTCTCAGTGGGATGTTGTCCACCGCATTGCCAAGTACATCAAGAAAGACCCTGCACGTGGCCTTCGGTACTCACATCATGCTCACATGGATGTTGAGGCTTTTTGTGATGCGGACTATGCCAGTTGCCTCGCTACCCGCAAGTCTACTTCGGGTTTCGCCGTATTCTTCGCCGGTAATCTCATCTCTTGGCGCAGCAAGAAGCAGACTGTGGTCTCTCGATCGAGTGTCGAGGCCGAGTATCGAGCCATGGCCACTGTCACTACTGAGATCCTCTGGCTTCGTCATCTTCTCAGGAGCTCGGTTTCCCCGCATCGACTCCTGCTCATATCTGGTGTGACAATCAGGCCGCCACGAAGATTGCCTCGAATCCTGTCTTCAATGAACGGACAAAGCATATCGAGGTGAACTGTCACTTTCTACGCCACCATTTGGAGCAGCACCATATCAGTTTCGGCCATATCCCGACGACAGATCAGCTTGCCGATCTCTTCACCAAAGGTCTCCCAGGAGCTCGTCTTGAGTCTCTCACTTCCAGGCTGGGTATTCACAGCCTCCATGGCCCAGCTTGAGGGGGAGTTTGAGATGGTCTTGTGTCTTGTCATTCTTTTTTTTTGTGGGACTATCCAATCTGGGCATGTCCAGCTTGAGGGGGAGTGTTGGAACCCATTTAAGTTTAAATAGGTGAGTCCCACATCAGACTTACCCTGCTTGTATTTTGGTTTCCTAATCTATAAAAGAGTATCCTCACCTCACATTGAGGTAAGGGGAATTCACACATCTACAGAAAGAATCTCACACTTAGTATTTGAGGGGGTTTTCAGTTTCGCCAATTTAATATACATCATATGCATATTAAATTCATAACTATCACATTTTATGTAATCTTTATCTTTTCATGTTTAATTTATTTTGTGTATGCATGCTTTTAACAATTTAATTTAGGAAATCCCTATTTCAACCACAAAATTAATATGATCACACCACATTAATGTGTAACTGTTTACACAACCAATAAGTCTGGGTTACCAAAAAACCGAAGCCAGGAATATTCATACATAACCAAATGCATCATACGCATAGGGTGCACGAACGCTTCATGGAAAGGCATGGAGTTATATGAGATTGACAAACTCCACATGAATAAGCCCGAAGCGAAAGATAGTCAACCTCATTCACTTTCCTAGCAAAGGCATGAGCCTCCAGGAAAGTAAGTGGCCAGGCCCCAAGTCCCTTTATCCGGGGAGACTTTCCTCAAGAGAAAATCCAATTCATGAAAACACCTAATATGCATAAACTATGTCCAACAACTATTCTCAAGCACATAACTATAATTACAGACTACTCCTCTCTTTGTATCTTCCTACAGGGGTCTGTCAGCCTTGGAGACCGTGTCGCTTCCTCGGACAGTCGGTGAAGCAAAATCTCACCCCGAGTGGCTTGCCGCCATGAGGGATGAACTGCGGGCTCTGGATGACAACCATACATGGGATCTTGTTCCACTTCCGGTGGGCAAACAGGCGGTCGGTTGTAAATGGATTTTCACTATCCGTCTCAATCCCGATGGCTCTCTTTGCCGCCTCAAAGCCCGGCTTGTCGCCAAGGGGTTTGCTCAGACGTATGGCATCGACTACTTTGAGACCTTCTCTCCAGTCGCCAAGATGGCCTCGGTCCGCCTTTTCCTTTCGCTGGCTGCTCATCATCACTGGCCGCTTCATCAACTGGATGTTAAAAATGCTTTTCTCCATGGCTTTCTTGATGAAGAAGTCTACCTCCAGCAGCCTCCTGGTTTTTCGGCCTCTGGTGCCGACCGCCATGTCTGTCGTCTCCGTCGCTCCCTCTACGGCCTCAAGCAGTCTCCTCAGGCTTGGTTTGGCCGCTTCAGCACGGTCGTCACAGCCTTTGGCCTCTCTCGCAGTATGAAGGATCACACCGTCTTCTTCCGTACGACGGCGCATGACTGTATCTTGCTTGTGGTTTATGTGGATGACATCATCATCACAGGGAGCGACTCCAGAGGCATCGCCAGCCTTAAGGCGCATCTTCACCAGCACTTTCACACAAAAGATCTTGGTCCCCTCACTTACATCCTTGGCATCGAGGTCTCCCGGACTGCGGACACTATTTCTCTCTGCCAGCGCAAGTATGCTCTTGATATCTTGCAGGATGCCGGGTTGAGCACCGCCACAGCCGTGGACACTCCCCTTGAGCCTGGGGAACGCTCCCTTCATTCCGACTCGGAACCCTTTCCTCATCCCGAGAGCTATCGCCGCCTGGTCGGTAAACTCAACTACCTCACCATGACGCGTCCTGACATTGCCTGTGCCGTTGGCAAAGTCAGCCAGTTCATGGAACATCCCACCCGCTCTCAGTGGGATGTTGTCCTTCGCATTGCCAAATACATCAAGAAAGACCCTACCCGTGGCCTTCAGTACTCCCATCATGCTCACATGGATGTTGAGGCCTTCTGTGATGCGGACTATGCCGGATGCCTCGCTACCCGCAGGTCTACTTCGGGTTTCGCCGTGTTCTTTGCCGGCAATCTCATCTCTTGGCGCAGCAAGAAGCAGACTGTCGTCTCCCGGTCGAGTGCCGAGGCCGAGTATCGAGCCATGGCCACCGTCACTACTGAGATCCTCTGGCTTCGTCATCTCCTCCATGAGCTCGGTTTCCCCGCATCGACTCCTGCTCATATCTGGTGTGACAATCAGGCCGCCACGAAGATTGCATCGAATCCCGTCTTCCATGAACGGACGAAGCATATCGAGGTGGACTGTCACTTTCTCCGCCACCATCTGGAGCAGCACCATATCGGCTTCGGCCATATCCCGACGGCCGATCAGCTTGCCGATCTCTTCACCAAAGGTCTTCCAGGAGCTCGCCTTGAGTCTCTCACTACCCGGCTGGGTATTCACAGCCTCCCTGGCCCAGCTTGAGGGGGAGTCTGAGATGGTCCTGTGTCTTTGTTGTCTTTTTCTCTTTGTGGGACTCTATCCAATCTGGGCATGTCCAGCTT
This sequence comes from Viscum album, assembly GCA_963277665.1. Classification (NCBI taxonomy): domain Eukaryota; kingdom Viridiplantae; phylum Streptophyta; class Magnoliopsida; order Santalales; family Viscaceae; genus Viscum; species Viscum album. The sequence continues at coordinate 616,591,866 of OY728150.1, read as the reverse complement.
GAGGGGGAGTGTTGGACCCCATTTAAGGTTAAAGGGGTATTTCTGTTCTGAGTCCCACATTGAACTTAACACCATGTAATTAGTTTTTACTTGTCTATAAAAGAGGATCCCCACCTCACATTGAGGTAAGGGGAATTCACCCACCTCACATTGGAGTTAGTGCGCGATGTGAGGATGACCAGAGAAGGTTGAACGTTGAGTGGTCGAAACATTGTTGTGACGATTGTTGCAAAGACGCGATTACTGATAGAGCGTTTACACTTAGACAATCGTTGTGAGGAAATTGAGTGTTCATCCTAACCCGAATGCAATCGAGTAAAGATCATGAGTCATTGCTGACGTCCTTGCAGGATGGTAAGGAATTGTTGGAAGACAAAAAGTTGGAGAGTGACATGGAGCTCGAGCTGCACGCGAAGCATTGATTAGAACCCGGCGCGACAGCCCCGCTGTTTCTGATTGGTAGCGAAAGTGGGAATGCAGCGGTTATCAGCAATGAGATAAAAGCCTAAAACTGGAAAACGCTGTTATGGTTGATGGTATGGGAAGTATTCCGAAGAGAGTGGAACTGCCTTCTTTCATTGGGGCAGATCCTTGGGGCTGCATTACAAAAACAGAGACCTATTTTCGGATTAGCCAAACGTCGGAAGACAGCTGTCAATAGCTCAGCTTTGTATGAAGAACACCTCTCTGATCTGGTTCTTGACCTGGCTGAGAGCTAATCCAAGTGCGACTTGGGAGCTGCTAGAGCTAGCACTGATGGAGATGTATGGGAGTGGCGAGCAGCAGCTAGTTCCAGTGGCAAGGGAAGCTTGTCCACCGGTAGTATGTGACAAGGTGTTATGACAGACATTGTTTACAGTAGACTCTGTTGGAAGACAGGTGCAAGACTAGACGATGTCGGATGTAAAGTCTAACATTGAAAAATTGGGTTGTGGAACAGTTGAAAACCAATGAATTATGCTAGTTCAGCCGTGACAGTTAGGAAATAGTTTCACTCAGGATATGCGACATAGAGAAGCAGACGATATAGAGGATTAGAGAATTTGCGTTGCAAGTAAAGCGCAATTTTGAAACCTATAGATAGGGGAAGGTTGTTGCAGATTATCCTAAAAGTACAGAGTTGGAGGAACAATTTGGATCTAGTCAAAAACATCTAAAGAGGTAATTACAATTCTGAGTTTAAGCGTGGTTGAGCGGGAAAGGTGTCGCGAGGAGTTACAGCTCATTGTCGTTCCGCATTTGAAACCTTTAGATGCTCGGTTCCCAGGAGATCATAGCGAGGCGGGTGTTGTGCTAGTTTGGAAGATGAGTCTTGCAGTGCTAATGTTGTTGAATGTGTTTTGGATCTAGGTGAGGACGCAGCACAACATGGTCCTGCTCGAGCGTCCCAAAGGCTTTTGCCATTGGACATGCATACGCAACCTGTGCTAGTGGGGTTCAGTCCTATTAATGATAGAGGTAAACCCAATACCAAAGATGTCTCTCTAAGGGAGGTCTTGGGGTTATTTTATAGAGTACATGATACGTCAAGTCTGATGAGGGACTTGACACAACCTAATATCTAACACCCCCCTCCTCAAGCTAGGTGTTCCTAGCATGGATACATCATAAAAAAAAAAAGCACTCCCCCTCAAGTTGGGACATATATATTTATCATGCTCAGCTTGTTACACAAAAATCGGACTCGTGGTCCAGACACTCCTTTTGTAAGAACATCGGCAAATTGATCAGAGGTGTGAACGTGGCCGAAGGAGATCTTCTTCTCAAAGTTTTACCGAACGAAATGACAATTAACTTCAATATGCTTTGTCCGCTCATGAAAGACTGGATTTGTGGTAATCTTGATAGCAGCTTGATTGTCACACCAGATATGTGTTGGTTTCTTGATTGTATACCCAATCTCAGGAAGAATTTGTTGTGCCCAAATAATCTCTGCAGTCACATATGTCATGGCACGATACTCCGACTCTGAACTTGAACGGGAGATAACTGTTTGCTTTTTGCTTTTCCATGAGATCTAATTTCCTCCAACAAAAACTGCAAAACCAGACGTAGATCTCCTAGAAGAGAGACATCCATCATAATATGCATCACAAAATGCCTCAATATCTATATGTCCATGATCAGAATACATAAGACCTAAGTCTGGTTCCTTATTCACATATCCAATAATGCGAAGAACAGCCTCTCGCTACGTTTTTGTTAGAGATTCCATAAATTGACCCAGTTTGCTAACCGTAGAAGCAATATCGAGTTGAGTCATCTTCAAGTAGTTAAACTTCCCAACAAGTCATTTGTATCTGGCGGGTGATGAAAACATCTCACTATCAAGAATGTAGTGACCTTTCTCCAGGTTCGAGGGGTGAGTCAACCGAGTCAGCTCAAGTCATGTTAGTCTCCTGTAATAGATCAAGACATACTTTCTCTAAGATAGAAAAATTTCTTTGTTGCATCTGGAGACTTCAATTCCTAAGAAATATCGCAGTGGACCCAAGTCTTTTGTCTGAAAATTTTGATGAAGAAAAGATTTGACTCGATCAATGCCAGCTGCATTACTGCCAGTAATAACAATGTCATCCAAATAGACCACCAAAAGAATACTTCCAACGACAGATTGATGATAAAAAACAAAGGAATCTTTTATGCTTTGGCACAAGTCAAAGCTAAGCATAACTGTACAAAAACGGATGAACCATGCACGTGGTGACTGCTTGAGTCCAGACAGCGATCGATGAAAACGACAAACGTTGGAGGACTCCCCCTGAGCAACAAATCCAGGTGGTTGCTCCATATAAACTTCTTCATTAAGAAAACAATGAAGAAAAGCATTTTTAACATCCAAGTGATGGAGAGGCTGGTGAGAGGAGGTAGCAAGGGAGATAAGCAGGCGAACCAAGACCACTTTGCCACTAGAGAAAATGTGTTAAAATAATCAACTTCAAATGTCTATGCATAACCTTTGGCAACAACGCGGGCCTTGAGACGATTAAGAGAGTCATCGACATTGACACGTAGTATAGATCCATTTGCACCCGACCACCTGCTTACCCGAAGGAAGAGGGACAAGATCCAAAGTATGGTTGACGTCCAAAGCCTGAAGTTCATCTTGCATAGCATGTAACCAACCGAGATGAGATATGACATCGACAACAGTGCATGGTGTCAAGTAATCAGTCGGAGTCTCAATAACTCGGAAGGTAGACACAGATAATCCCTGATAAGACAGGCAGGAGCGTGAGCCTTTGCGAAGTGCAATAGGCAACTCGGGTGATGGAGCATCAGAAGCAGGTGAGTCATCAGGTGTGGTAGCAACAATAGGTGGCAGGGTGGCAGATGTGCGAGGTTAGCGGATATATACCTAGCCAAATTGTGATCCAACAATATCACTGCGAAGAGGGGTGGGGGTGAATCGAGAGAATATGGCAAAATAATTTCAAAATCAGGAAGAGTCAAATGGTGGTGGGAACTCAGGAATAAAAAGAACTAATGATTCGATAAAGGAAACATCAGCTGGGACAACATAGCGACGCAAATCTGGAGATAAGTATCGATATCTACGTTGGGTGCGAGAATAGTCAAGAAAGATGCATTTTAGAGGATGTGCATCAAACTTCGTAACCGAGGGGTGAATATCTCGAACATAACACACAACCAAAAATACAGAGGGGTAGAGAATGAGGGGGTGTTGGAAATAATGAATGGAAGGGTGTCTCCTCCTGAAAAACAGACGAGGGAAGTCTGTTGATAAGATAGGTGACTGTGAGAATGACATTACCCCAAAACGAGGATGGAACTTTTTTCTGAAATAAAAATGTCTGAGCAACTTCTAACAGATGGCGGTTCTTTCGTTTAGCAACACCGTTTTGTTGAGACGTGTCAGGACAAGAGGTCTGATGGATAATGTCATGGCCATTAAGAAAAGACTGGAAGAGTCCAGATAAATATTCACGACCATTGTCAGAACGAAAACAGTGAAGTTTAGCGGAAAATTAGGTAGTGATTTCTTGATAATAAGAGCGAAATAGGGTAAAGATTTCAGAACGATTTTTCAACAAATAGACCCAAGTCATCCGTGAAAATCGTCGATGAAAGAAAAAAAATATCGATAACCCAATTTATATGGGCTAGGATTGAGCCCCCAAATATCAAAGTGTACCAAATGAAAAGAAATTGATGCCTGAAGAACTACTCGGGGAACATAGGTGACCTGTTGATGTTTTGCGTAGTGACATGACTCACATACAAAAAGAAGAAAAGGTCTCAATGCTGGAAAAAGTTTTTAAAAAATGGGGGCAGGTGAATGACCAAAGCGTAGTGAAGCTGGAGGGCATGAACAGAGTTGGCAGGACAGGCGAGAGTTGCGGCCGAGTCAAGCGCATACACACCACCCTGAAGTCGTCCAATACCAGGCAACTGAGTTGTCGAATGCTCTAGAAATATAACCAAAGCAGGTGATAAGATGGCCTAACACTTTAAGTCAGCTATCAATTTACTAATTGATAGTAAATTAAAAAAACAATTGGGAACAAAGGCAACAACGGATAGTGTCAAGCCAGACGTAATTGTACAACTTCCATAGCCTGCAATCTGCACTATCTGACCCACAGTCACAGTAATATTACCGCCAACCGAGGTCGCTCTATAGGACCGAAGAATACCTGCATCTCCAGTGATGTGCTCTGAGGCACCAGAGTCAACAACCCATGAGGTGCACCGTTGGGAGAGACACGCTACTGGAGTATTGCTATGGACAATAATGGCGTTTGATGATGCCATAGAGTGAGCTGAAAATGCACGTTTGACACGGTGCTGAAGGTGCACAGTTGATAGAGTATAGGTGTTGAAATTGCACGTCAAGATCATCCAGGTATTAATTAGGTTACTGAAGAAAGATCAACATGGATGGCGTTAGGGTGTGGCTGCGCAATTTGGGGGGCCGTCGCGACGGCACTGGGGGGGGGAGTCGTGCAGGGGCGCAGAGAGTGCTTGGGGGCAGAAGGGGCGTTGCGCGCTGGCAGCAGGGGGTCGTTACGTGCACAAGGGGGCGCAGGGGGTCGTCGCGCGTACAAGGGGGCATAGGGAGATGTCGCGCGCACAAGGGGGCTGCTAGGAGTCGTTGCCCGCACAAGGGGGTGCACGGAGCCGTCATGCGCATAGGGGGGTGCCGCAGGGAGCCGTCGCGCGCATAGGTGGGGCCGTCGTGAGTTGTCATGCCGGGCAAGGGGGGCATCAGGGAGTGGGGGGCATCGCACAGGGGGGCTCCGCCCGAGAGTCACAAAAAGTAAGGGAGAGGGTGGGTTAGGGAAACCCGCTCTGATACCATGTTAATGATAGAGAGGTAAACGCAATATCCATGTTGTCTCTCTAAGGGAGGCCTTGGAGTTATTTTATAATGAATAATAGAGAGTACATGATACGTCAAGTCCAATGTGGGACTTGACACAACCTAATTTCTAACAGGTCCATTTGTTCTGTACAATGAGGACAGGTTTGATGCTGGTTCGGGGTCTGACGAATGTTTTGAAGAGGTAGATTCTGTTGCAAAGGCCAATCAAGCAGCAGACTTGTGGGGATTGCAGACTGGGATTGTTCTGTGGCAGCAGTTCAATGTACAAGATCTCTTTGCAGTTTTGTTTGCAGTTGTTGTGGGTCTCCTACATTTTCTACCTCTCATTCCAACGTAATTTCTGTTTCTATTCCCCACTACTGGAATAATAGTCATTGTTGAACTGTTCAAAAACATGACATTTATAAATCACCTTTTATGAACCATTGTTAGGCTGAGAACCTAACATAAATAAACAATTTATTTATTTTAAAAAAACATAACATTTAGGAACCATTCATAAATAAATGCTAATTATAAACATTTTATAATTTAGCAAGAAAAAAAAATTATATTCATTTCAATATGAACTCCATCATATTTTAATAAATGGCATTTATATGATATTTCTTGAATTATAAACATTTAATAATTCAATATCTATTATATAAACATTTTATATAATCTAAATATCATATATCTTATAATTTATAAACACTTTATAAATCACCTTTTATGATTTTTAAATAAACCATTAATTTCTAGATCATAAGGCATGTCATTTAATTTGTCAAAATATATTTTAAAATATTAACCTTAAATGTTTGGGAAAAATGTTTCATAAATATTTATTTAATTAATTATAAACAATTTATAATGAATTAATAAATCTGTTGACCTCACCTATTTTGATAATCTCAATTATGCTTTAATATGTTATGTTTTAATATGTTTTGATAATCACAATCATTCTTTAATATGTGTTTATTATCCTATATATATATATATATATACATATATATGTGTGTTAAATTATGTTGCCAAAAATATCAAAATAATCATTGAAATATGTTAATCAATGTTTATATATGTTTATACATACCTTGAAATAATTCTAACTCAATCTGGATATGTTTTGCATAAAACAGATAAGTGTTAAGTCCACTGATATGCATAAGTTCACCGGTATGCACATAGCTGCTGATACAGACAAACAGACAGACCTACTGTTATATCAAGAGCTATCGATATGAAGTTCACTGATACAGACAGAATAAGTCTACCGATACAAACAGATACACAGCTACTGATAAGGCTAAGTACACCGGTACAGAAGTCTACTGATATGGATAAGGTTACCGGTATGCATAACAGCTACCGATAGAAGAAGGGCTACCGATAGAACAAGTCTACTGGTATGAACAAGTCGACTGATACAGACCTACCGGTACATAGTCTACCGATAAGTAAAGGTCACTGATAGACCAAGCTTCCTGTGACACAAGGTCACTGGTACATAGTTACCGATACAAGCTACCGATACAAACAGACAGACAGACAGCTCCCGATAGGAAGTCCACCGATACAAATACAAAGTCTACCGATAAAAGGAGCTACCGATAGAAAGAGCTACTGATACATAGAGCTACTGTTATAAAGGATAACAGCTACCGATACAGAAGAGCTACCGATACAAGCTCACTGATACTAAGAGCTACCGATGGAAACCAGTCATCATATCTCTAAACTCTATTTCTATTTGTTTATTTAGCAACGGTCATATTTGATGTTTTTAATGCACCTGCTATTAATTAATGATAGTGGTTGGCATTTCAGGGAACCGTACCTCATACCTGCCATAAAGTAATCATTCCCTTTGCTACATCTGAAGGAATATAAGAAAGATCGAGCTGCAGTGAGAAATATACACAATAGAGAGGCGACATCCATACACCCACTTACTTGAAGAACACTGGACATACACGAGGCCATTCATAGAAGAAAAGAACACAAGTTGTACCTTAGTCAAGGAGTGAAGAACTACAACAATCTCTTCATACACTCAAGCTGATCAAACTGAACCTGAAAATCAAGGAAGCAAACGACACTCTGTTTTCAAGACAAAAACCAGAGAAGGACTCAGAAGCATTTCTGTTTAATCAAAAGGAGTCCAGAGCTGCACTTCAAATCACTAGAGCATTCTAAATTCATATCTACACTCTCTCAGTGATTCTTTTATTTACTTTTTGAGCAGTGTGTGTGCTCTGTATTTTTAGACACACACTGACTCCTGTGCTAAACTGGAGGATTTCTAAATCCTCACACAAAACTTATATAACTCTCTTTTATCCCACTGTGGATAGTGGTAGAGATCAAGTGTGACCTGGATAGCCTGTGTGCTATTGTTTTGTTTTCCCACGTAGAACTGTGGTAGAGGACTGAGAACCTGGACAGTCTTAGTACTGTTGTTAACCCCGATCCAGGGTGTGGATCAAAATTTTATATAAATTGTTTGAGAGGACTAAGTCTCGGCTTGAGACTGAACCTCTTGGTTATATCTACTGTGCATCTTAGTTTTAGTTTAAGCTATATTCTATTCCGCTGCTAAGTACTTTAAATATAAATCAAGTAACTCTGATAGTTAAACTAGCAAGTGTATAACTTTTGTTAGCCAATAAGTTAGTTTCAAAAGTTAATCAATCTTCAGATCGAGTTAACTGAGAAATAATCAATCTCTTGAGAAACTAATTGAAAACTTACAATCTTTATAAATTCACTACAGTTTAATTTTTATTTAATTTGGGGGATTTTAATAGAAATCTTTTTAACAGAAATTTTTAATTGGAACTCAATTCACCCCCCTCTAGAGTATCCACTCCGACCAAAAAAATCAATTAAATCCCTATTGTAGATCGGGCAAACCCCCTTGCCTCCTTACCTCAAAGTGAGGCTGAGACGTTCTTTTATAATGAATGATAAAGACCACATCGGACCACAAGTCCGATGTGGGATACAGACTCCAACACTCCCCCTCAAGCTAGGTGAACCTAGCTTGGACACATAAAGAAAAAACAAGTTAAACAAATGAAGACAAAGCAATCAACAGACTGCAAACACTCCCCCTCAAGCTGGACATACCCAGCTTGATGACAAAACATGACAAAATAAAAAGAAAGCTGCAAAAGCTGTTGCTCCCCCTCACGATCGAAGCTCCCCCGCAGGATGATGGATGGATGATGTCGCGGACGCAGCAGAAGAACCACTCAGACCGGGCCGATGGACGAAGCGTCAGGAATGTTGCACTAGTGGGGTCGGCCGATGAAACGCCGGGAAATCCAAACTAGCACCGGGAAAACCCCACTTGCGGGGCCGACGACGGGAGGCGGGGATTCCCCAGAAGTGTTGCGGGGTCTGGCGGCGCCAACGAGCCCAAATCCTAGGTGGTCGAGCTGCTGCGCCAGCGCATGGGCGTGCCGGCGGACAGAGATGCGGCTGCCGGAAAGATGCCGGGAGATGTCGGCGAGGCGGGGATTCCGCAGGAGGTGCCGAAAGGGAGCAGATGAATCCGGTCGGAGGGAGGGCTGCCTTGCAGGAGGAGGCCGGGAGGGCTGCCGGGATGGGAGCCGTCGGGCACAGGAGGGAGGGCCGCCGGGAAGGTAGCAACCGAACGGAGAGGGGCCGGCGCGAGGGATCCGTTGGGAAGGGAGCAGCCGGACAGAGGCGATAGAGCAGGCGCTGGGCAGAAGCAGGAGTCTGCCAGAAGGGTGTTGTGGAAGCCGCAGCAGAAGAAAGGATCGGGAGGGAGGCGGCGCCAGAAACCGCTTGAACCGGAGGGCAGTTTGGGCGAAGCGGGAGATGCGGGAGATGCGGGAGCGGCCTGTTTCGGTCGCCTGGAGAAGCGGGAGCTGGTGCGGGCAGTTGTGGGAGCCGGATGGATCATCGGGGAAGGCGAGAGCCGCTGAGGAGGTGGGGCTGGGTGTCACCGGGAGTCCGCAGGAGAGACCACGGTGGGGAGAGGGACGCCACCTGGGTTGAGGGAGGCGGCGCTGGAAGCCGTCGAACGAAGAGGAAGGGCCTCCTGAAGTTCGTCGTGCGGGAGCGGTGCAGGAGGGCCGTCGGGATCGGGACGCCGGAAGGCACCTGGACGAGGGCGCCGGATGAGGTCGCCTGGACGAGGTCGGCAGGGAGCGGCGCGAAGAGCCGGGCCGTCGGGCGAAGCTGCCAGGACAAGGGCGTCGGTAGTCTCGCACAGAGAGGGGTCGGGAGGGCTGCGCCTGGGTCGGGAGCGGGAGGAGCACCGGAGAGTCGTGCGCAGGGAGCCGCGTAGGGCAGGCCGTCGGGGCAGAGGATCTGTGGAGGGGCGCAGGGAACGGCGCCGAAGAGAGCCGCGAGTCGCGGGCTGCCGGGAAGAGCCGCAGGGAAGGAGGCGCCGTGAGAGAGGGTTCCGCCGGACAGAACATGAAGGCCAGCTGGAAAACGACGCCGGAGGGAGCAGCGCCGAAGGAAAGAGGCGGGTTGGGATGAACCAGGAATCCGCAGAAGCCGGCCAGGGGCGGCGGCTGTTTTAGGGCTTAATGACCTTTGGCAGAGTCGTCGCCCCCCACCGGGAGGGAGACGCCGTGCGCAGAGAGGGACCGGGATCGGGATCTCGAGAGGGCGTCGGGGAGCCGCGCGCAGGGAGCCGGCAGGGAAGAGGCGGGCCGTCGTGAGGAGGTGCTCCGGAGGGGAGAATCGCCGGAAGGGCAGGGACCCGTGGCGGAAGGAGACGCCGGCAGGGGGGAGATCCGCCGGTGAGGGAGATCCGCCGTGAGGGAGGGCCTGCGCGACCGGGAGGAGCAGCAGGGGGGTGGCCACATAGGGCAGACCCGAGTGGGTGATCACACCGAACAGAACCGGGAGGAGAGAGGCGGGGCCGGACAGAACCGAGAATCCGCAGGGGAGGGAGGGCTCGGGATTAATTTCCCTTTGATAGCATGTTGATCGGGCAAACCCTCTTGCCTCCTTACCTCAAAGTGAGGCTGAGGCGTTCTTTTATAATGAATGATAAAGACCACATCGGACCACAAGTCCGATGTGAGATACAAACTCCAACACCTATAAATTAAATATTCTTAAAATACTTTTTAACATTATTTATAAACAATTTACTAAACTATTAAAAACATTTAATATGTTAAAAACAATTTTTAACAAAGTTTATGTTGCCCTTAGGAAGAATCCCTATTTTGCATAAGGGTATACTCCCTTTACCCTTAAGCAGACACTCTACGTATGGGTAACTACCCTTTACCTTCACGAAGACTCTCTGCGGAAGGGTAAGACCATTACATACCACCTAATTGCATAAGGGTTAGGAGGAAACAACCCTTATGCAGCGCCTTGCATAAGGGTAACGAAAGTTCACATAAGCCTGCATAAAGGAAATTTAAAGGTTACTTTTACGCAGCTCAATTGAAAACCGCTGCATAAAGGTAATACGCAGATTACTTTTACACAGCTTCCTCGCATAATGGTATTACCTTTACGTGAACTCTTCACATAAGGTTGAGTAATTGATTGCCTTCACGTAGATGCTGGTTACTTTTACGTTTTACCCTTCAGTAGTCTCCTCGCACAAGGGTAAAGGATTATCTACCTTTTGTTAGGTCTACGAGTGCAAGGAGACAAGAGAGAAGAAACAGTTGTTTCCCTGTATTGATTCACAGAAACTTCAAGAGGAAATACAGACGTGAAGCATGAGGTAGCAGGAAAATATCACCTCAGGAAAAGACCACTCCTGGAAGCCCCAACCGTTCCCTTCCAAGGAAGGGTCATTCCAACAGCTTCCAAGCTAGGCTGAAACCAGAAAGAATATCCGCCCCTCCATCTATCAACTCCCCTATTTATTAGCCCCCCAATCAATTACTAACTACCCCCAACCTATTACAAAAGAGTAAAATTCCAGGCTGCCCCTGGAAGCCTGCCAGCACAACAAATAAAGCAATAAAAGGACCACACTGCCCCCCTCCCCAACAGAAACTAAAACACATGCCCCCAAGCACGGGCAGCCCCAACAGCCCCACGTTCCTCACAATCTCCCCCGTGAAAAAAAACACCTTGTCCTAAAGGTGGACTTCTATAAAACAGGGTCCGGCTTCTCAAGCACTGGAATGGTGATCCCCCAGAGAAGTTGGTGGTACACTTGTGTCGGTACCAGCAACATTTCTGGTAGAATAACCTCAACTTCTTCATTGCCATTAACAAACTGGACTTCAAGCATCCGGGCATGTCCGTCAGGCATCCTGGATAAGGACCACAGTAGAGGAATTTGCTCTTCACTAACAAAATTACGCTTCATGAGCCATACAAAAACTATGATACTTAAGAGTCAAAACGCCTAGTTTGCCACCAAGCAATGCCATCAAAGAAGATTTGTCACGGTCGGTGGTGCTTCTCAGCAGCTCAGTTTCATAGTCTTTTCTGCTGGTTCCGCAAGCTAAAAGCAGGATAGCTGGTTGCTCAGTAGGGCCCGCATACTTGTACTAAGCAAGAGTATTGCAAACAACATCAAAGGAAGTTTCTCTTCGAATTGTCACGGTTGTCCACCTCTTGCACAAGTCAATTGGCACTTTCCTAGGCCTGACATAATCACCTTTCAAAGTGCAAAAGATTTTCAGTTTCCTCACATTTATCTATATTCTCTGTTTGACTCTTAAAAACACCGGGTAAAATCTCCATTATGTCTGTCAGGGATGCACAATAGAAAAATCTGGTTCTCAATATATCAAATACCTCTTTACTAATCAACCAAACTGCTCGAGGATGACTGGCACCCAGACTCCCATAACAGTCAAGATTCTTAATAAATTCCACAATTTCCTCCGGCTCCTCCGTGACCACTTCTACCAAGGAAACTCCTGGGATCGCACCCATGAACATAGAGACTTGACATCCGCTGCACGTATTATACACTGACCCTCCAGGTAAACCACTTAACCTTGGTATCCCACTAGCTTCAGTGCCCTTGCTGTAGTTTTCCCCCACCGTTTCAGCGGCCATTGGCTCCTCTACTTGACCCCTGCCATCCACGCCAGGAGGAAGCTATGAAGTTTTACCACTTCGAGGTGTGCCATTATTCATCTCTCTTTTGGAAAAACTAATGTTTCTTTAAGAGCAACTAGCCCAGCCACAGGAGAAAACGACACCAAACCCTAATGTCCCTGTTTCAGGTCCTTGCGCTCCCGTAATAATCTGAAATTGCCAAGCAGATTGGATTTTCCACTTCGTTAGTACACTTCTCAAATCACCGCAAAAACTGACTTGGTCCACAAAAACCCTCATTCCTTGGTTTTGCAAAACAAGATCAGGGACGCCACTCCACCATGTACTACTGGATTCTGGGAGTATGACACTAAGGCGAGAACTCCCGAAACATGTTTCACTTTATTCTGCTCGCAGACAACGTTGGATTTCCTCAAACAAACTTCAAATATATTTGTTTCCAGCGCCATTACGGCCACGGACAACATTACAACACGACTACGCCTATTCCGTGACAGATTTCGGACCAGCATACTGACATTTTCCATAAAAATAACAGAACCTCTAAAAGCTTCAGACCAGCATGTTGATGTTGCTCTTGCTGCTGGCCAAACATGAGACTTGCAGCATCTGGCAAGAACACTATGCCCGTAGCCAACTTGAACGTCAATATGGCAAAACCTAGCTCACCAACAGCAACTCCGCCTGAATTAGCAACATGCTCCTCAACTAAAGCAACAAGGAACACCTTCAGACCAACAGGGTCCTCTCTTGCAAAAACAGGAAACTGAATGCGCCAAAAAATAGATTGTACGTCCTCCCAGAGGCCACAATCTCCTGTACAACATTCTTCCACAAGTCTTGCGTCCCCCATAGTACTGCATCCTGTCGGAACGTTTCTGGATATCAGCCTCCTGCACCAACAACTCTATCTGTACAGAAACCATTCAGCAGCGATCAACAAGCTTCAATCGTTCCCCAACCATTGCCCACTTAGTGAGATTGTTTTTTTTTTCATCTTTGTAAGTCCCTCATCTGCGTTGTCCAGCGTGCACAATTTCCAGGAATCACCTCCCAGCGGAGCTGCCAAACTGTTAGGTCTACAAGTGCAAGGAGACAAGAAAGAAGAAACAGTTGATTCGTTGTATTGATTCACAAAAACTTCAAGAGGAAATACAGAGGTAAAGGAGGAGGTAGAAGGAAAATATCATCTCGGGAGAAGACCACTCCTGGAGGCCACAAGCCGTTTCCTTCCATGGAACGGCCCTTGCAGCAGCTTCCAAGTTGGGCTGAAACCAAAAAGAATATCCGTCCCTCTCCATCTATCAACTCCCCCATTAATTAGCCCCCCAATCAATTACCAACTACCCCCAACCTATTACGAAATAGTTAAAATACCAAACGGCTCCTGGAAGCTTGTCAACACTACAAATAAAGAAATAAAAGGACCACACTGCCCCTCCCCAACATCAACTAAAACACATGCCCCCAAACACAGGCAGCCCAAACAGCCCCACATTCCTAACACCTTTACATATCCTACCTGTGTAAGGGTAAATCAAATTTACCTTTATGCAGCTCCCGTAAGGGTCCGTAGCCAACATCCGTTTTACGAAAACGCTGTTCTTTGTTTCCAGTTACGATTTTCTCAAAAACTGGTGATCAAAACACATTTAAATCTTGAAGAAAACCCCATTGATAGCACTGATGTGTTTCGTATAATCATCTAATGATCATTCGCAGTGGAAGACAACCCAAAAACACAAGAGATCTATCTTCAAGAAATTAAAGTGTAAAAATACAGTAAAACAAAGTGCCTGGAAAACCTGAGTTGCAGCATCCATCTTCATCATTCGAAGGAGAATGATTGACGGGGATCACGATGAGCAGTGAACAAATGCACCCCGCCTCCGAGGTGATACACCGACCAATAGATCCACTAACACTTTGTGAGGATACCCAAGCAACTGATGCGGTGCTAGCGCCTTCTCGGCTGAGATGAACATTGCTCGGGAAGAAGAGAGATTCGGCAGAGGCTCCCAAGTATTGCACCACACACACTCTAGTCATCACATGGCAGTGATTTATATAGGCAATCAAGGACGCTCCTTAATTGATGTCTCATTTATTCATACATTACAACGTATGAATAAATGTTATGGTTAATATATACATTCATCATATGAATGCATGACCTCCTTTACATTTCATCTTATGAAACGATTTCTGAATAAATGTCAAGCATTAAAATACATATATATATATATATATATTTTTTTTTTTTTTCATGCATCATATGCATGTGTACATGCATCTCATGCATGTAAATTTTAGTGCACATCTAAGAGATTTGGGTATGACTAAGAATCAGTACATCAGTTCATCATAGAATAACATTTGAAAAGAAGTTGAATCCATAAGAGTTCTATCATTTTATAACCTGTGGAAGAAAAATAGATTTCATAAATATCTTTTCATAATAAACTATCCAGAAAATGAATAAAAGAATGCTATCCTTGATTCATATCAGCAGTATAACACATGTAACATAAACAGATGTAACATTAGATGGAATATTATTCTTATATACAGTTAAAAACGATTTTTGAGGAAAATAAATTTTCATTGAAAATTTCTATTTGAAAATATTTTAAAACATTTTTAGAAAATATGGTTTTGGATGAAAAATAGATTTCGACTGAAAACGCAATTTTTTATAAAAAAATTCTTTTAAACTCTTCAGTAAATAAAGAGAGTAAAATGATGGAAAAATAAGTTTTCTCATGATATAACCATTGGATAAGAATATTCATTATTTTCATGAGAGATATATCTTAATATTTTATTATTGGAATCATAATGATAAACAATCTTTATAAATGATGAGATTGTAACATAAAACTCTTACTACATTGGTGACATTGAATCATAATACAGATGAAATAATATCATTAAATGAAACAAAACATATCATAAAAATAATTATATTCCTTATATGACATGTCATAGGGGCATTATATACACCTCATTGAAGAGGATACGTGCATAACATAACTTATGTACCAAATAAGTGAAATTGAGAAGAAAATAATTATTTATCTATTTTTTATCTTTTGAATTGTAATCCCATTAAAAGAGGGATCCTCAAATGGATATCTAAATCCCCATCATTTTGAGGAGAATATTCATAAAATACACTCATTGGAATTATACACACCACTTAAAATAAATAGGTAGTTAATATGGAATGTGTCTCAAAGAAGTAAATAGAGAGATAAAAAACCATGACCACCATAGAAATGAAATGAGTGGCGAATTTTCATATATCCCCCCGAAATAAAAGAGAGACCCGAAATCCCCTTATCTTAAGTCTTGATTTCCATCATACTCATTCAAACCTCCTAAATAATAAATATATTTTTATTATAAATATATTATAGAACAATATGCAAATATTTAAGTTACAACCCAGGTACTTATAAAAAAAATCCACACTGGAATTGTATACTTAAAGTCATTACAAATGTATAATGAAATAAATGCTATTTATAAAAATTCTGCAATCTCTACTAATAGAGTAGTAAAATCACTTATGAATGTATAAATAATTTTTTTTATCTCATAAGTGAATATATGACATATTTATATCAAAGAATAAGTAAATAAATGATTTTAAAATGATAAATTAAGTGTAAGTATTTTTGTGAATCATAAATGTTTTTTTACAATTTTATAATTAATATAATGATTTAACAAAAAAATTATTTTCATAAAATATATTCATAAATTAATATTTTGGTTTCTTATGATTATATAAAATTTTATGCGACATTAATTAATTTTGAAGTGTCATAAAATAAGTTATAATTTTAATATTATTATTTTTCTAATAAATGATTATTTCAATTAAAAAAAATAAATTTCTCATATTTTTTAAATAATTTTCAAAAAATAGAGTCCATTTTTGAATTATAAACATCAAAAAATGGTTACATTGAATTTTTAAGAATTTTCTAAAATAATTCAATTTTTGGTAAATAGTGAAATATGAAATTTTACGTAAGTAAATAAATGAATTATTGAGTCATTGATGGTGTATTGATGAGTTATGAACTCATTAGTTCGAAGTCACATTCTCTAGTTACTTTATTTAGTCACAAGGTTCAAAAATTTTGATATTCTTGAGCCAAATAAATAAACTAATGAATATAACATTCAAACCACCCATCTCGTCTCCTTATAAATACCACATCTCAACACCTTCTATCCTCACAGCTCCAAATCCTTGTAGATTGAGTAAATTCGACACAATTACTCTCCCAAACCTATTCCCCGCGTCCCTGACTTTTTGGTCTCACCAAAAGATCAAATCCAATCTCTTTATGGAGATTCTCAAGGAGTCCATATTCAAGATGTAAATCCCTCTTCTTTCTTTTTTAAATTCATTCATTCATTCATTCTTTTATTCATTCTATTTTATCCTCTCCTCACATCCCCGCCCAAAATGACATGATAACTCCATTTTATTACATATATGGGAATCCTTCATCAAACATTACCTCTTCTCCTCTTATTCTAGAAAATGAAAACATCATTTGTGACGTGTCATTTCCCCACATTCATGTACAACGAATTTTCATTTTCCTTTACCTACGAAGGATAGTCATAAAAAAATTATGGTTAAAACATATTTTAATATTTATATTTCAACTTTTTTATATTCTATAATTAATATAGAGACATAATATTAACTAATACAAAACTAGTTTTTAATGGTCGAAAAACTCGCCAAAAAATAAACCGAACTTCTAACATTAAAACTTTAACTAATGAATCATTGTCATATCTAAAAAAATGATATATGGGACCATTAAAAATTATCAAGGGTCATAAATATCAAGTAATTCCTCTTTAATTTTTTCTTCAATTTTTCAAGAACTCCAATATATATTTTCAAGGGAACCGATCATAAAGACGTGAAACGAATGCTCCATGTAGATTGGTGAATTCCCCTTGCCTCAATGAGAGGCGGACACATTCTTTTATAGATGGGCAATATAAATTACAAGGTGGGATATTCCAATGTGGGACTCGGAAATACCCATTATAATAAAATGGGGTTCAGCACTCCCCCTCAAGCTGGATATGCCCAGCTTGGACCAACAATCCCATAAAAAGAAAAGCAACATCGAACAAGACCATACACAGTCCCCCTCAAGCTGGATCGTTGAGGCTGTGGATACCCAGCTTGGTAGTGAGAGTGTCCAGACGAGATCTTGGGAGGCCTTTTGTGAAGATTGTCGGCAAGCAGATCCGCGCGAAATCGTCGGGAGACACAACGACAGAAAATGAGAAAACGAAAGAAGGAAAAACAACAATGAACACGGTGATTTACGTGGTTCGGAAATAATCCCTACGTCCACGGGAGATACAGAATTTCACTAATTTGAAGCAACAAATTACAGAGGATTTTCAGTCAGAAACCCTAGCCCGAAAATGGGCTACATATGAAGAAGACGGTCCACTGTTCTGAATATTAGTCCGCGTTGCAACAGTGATCGACGGCTCACTTTGTCAAAAGTGCTACAGTGTCTGCCGGCTGGAAGTCAAAAGCGCTACAGTACTGTTGACCCCGAAGTCCGCACCGCTATAGTACCTGTCGGTGTCGGTCAGTCAGCTCCGCTACAGGGGTCAGAGATGCTACAGTGCCGAACCAGATCGGGCAACACCAATCCAACAATCTCCCACTTGTAGCCTGATCCGCTGCACTGCTATGCTTCGATGCAACTGATGAAGACAACTTACTTAATCTAAGTTCTTCCTCTTCTTCTCTCACCAGTGGCGTGCTTTCACAGATTCATGAAATACAAACTGTTTTCCTCTTCTGCTCCCATCAAGTCCTCCATCATTCTGCCTCTCATCCTCCGTTCATCAGTGGACACCAACAGAGGCACAGCAGTGCCTCAACTTCTGTATCACCATAGGCTTTGTCAACATGTCTGCCGGATTGTTGGTTCCACAGATCTTCTGCAAGGTCAGCAACCCATCCTGTATCAAACCTCTGATGAAATGGTACTTCAACTGAATGTGCTTCGTCCGGGCATGAAACACTGGGTTCTTGGCAAGATGTATAGCACTCTGACTGTCACAGTGCAATACATTCTCCTCTCGCTTTCTTCCCAATTCATCCAAGAAATTCTTCAACCAAACCATCTTTTTCCCAGCTTCTGTTACAGCAATGTATTCTGCCTCTGTGGTGGATAAAGCCACCACCTTTTGCAACTGTGATATCCAACTTACCGCAGTTCCTCCACAGGTAAAAACATAACCCGTGGTACTCCTGCTGTCGACATCGCCTCCAAGGTCAGCATCCACATACCCCTGCAATAAAGTTCCTTTCCCAAAGCACAGAGATACCTCCTTGCTGCCCTTCAAATACCTTAGTATCCACTTCACAGCTTCCCAATGTTGCTTTCCAGGGTTAGCCATATACCTGCTCACAACTCCCACTGCATGAGCCATGTCAGGTCGAGTACAGACCATGGCATACATCAAGCTTCCAACAGCTGATGCGTATGGAACTTTTGCCATGTACTCCACCTCTTCTGCCGTTTTCGGTGATTGCTCCTTTGATAGTTTGAAATGACTCGCCAATGGAATAGAGACTGCCTTTGCTTCCAGCATGCTGAATCTTCTCAGCACCTTCCCAATGTAATCATCCTGTGACAACATTAATGTTCCAGCTGTGCGGTCTCTCTTGATCTTCATTCCCAGAATCTTGCTAGCTTCTCCAAGATCCTTCATTTCAAACTCCTCATCCAATTGCCCTTTCAGCTCATTAATCCTCTGCATACATGATCCTGCAATAAGCATGTCATCCACATACAGAAGCAATATAATATATTCATCACCGAAAGACTTGATGTAGCAACCCTGATCCATGCCACATCGTTTATATTCATTTTTAGACATAAATGAATCAAACTTCTTGTTCCACTGTCTCGGTACCTGCTTCAGTCCATATAAGCTCTTCTAGAGTTCGCACACCAAGTCTTCCTTTCCAGACTCTACATATCCCTCCGGCTGCTGCATGTAGATATCTTCCTCCAAATCTCCATGAAGGAAAGCAGTCTTGACATCAAGCTACTCAAGGTGCAAATCCTCTGACGCCACAATGCTGAGAACCACCCGGATGGTGGTAAGCTTTACTACTGGTGAGAAGATTTCAGTGAAATCTACTCCCTCCTTCTGTTGAAAGCCTTTCACCACCAGCCTTGCCTTGAACCTCCTCTTTCCATCATGTTCTTCCTTGACCCGGTAGACCCACTTATTCTGCAATGCTTTCTTTCCTCTTGGCAGAGGTGTCAACTCCCAAGTGTTGTTCTCATGCAATGAGGAAATCTCCTCCTTCATAGCCAGCTCCCACTTGCTCGACTCCTTCAGCTGCATTGCTTCTTCAAAGCATTCTGGTTCTCCACCGTCAGTCAATAACAGGTAATGCAATGATGGTGAATACCTCTGCACGGGCCTTCTCACCCTTGATGATCTCCTCAACTCCACTGGAGTAGTAGGTTCCACCGGTTCGGATCTCTCAACCTCAGACACACCTTCAAGCTCCACTTGCTTTTTGCATTCTGATTCAATGTTCCCATTTTCATCTTCAACTGCATGGCGATCTTTGTACATGAAACCTTCATTTTGAATACCACGTTTTGGCTCCTGATGACCATCCTGTTGAGATCATCCCAAAAGCGATACCCAAACTCCTCACCACCATAGCCAATAAAAAAACATTTTTTGGACTTGGCATCAAGCTTGTCCCTTGCATTAGCATCAACATGAACATATGCTAAACTGCCAAAGACTCGTAAATGTGAGAGTCTTACCACCTTACCAGACCAGAGTTCCTCGGGTAGACATTCCCCCATTGGCACAGAGGGACTCATGTTTATGAGATATGCTGCCATATTTACTGCATCAGCCCAAAAGGTCTTGGGTAACCCCAAATGCAGCCTCATGCTCCTGGCACGTTCATTCAGTGTCCTATTCATCCTTTCTGCCACACCATTCTGTTGTGGTGTTCTTGGGATTGTTTTCTCCCACCGAATTCCATTTTCAGAACAGAATTCCCTGAACTCCTGACTGCCATACTCTCCACCATTGTCAGACCTCAAACATTTCAGCTTTGCTCCTGACTCGTTCTCCACCATGACTTTCCACTTCTGAAACATCTTAAACACATCAGATTTATTCTTCAGAAAGTAAACTCATACCTTCCTTCTTGAGTCATCGATAAATGTCACATAATATTGTGACCCTCCGAGGGATGGTACTGGTGTGCAAGCCCCCAAACATCTGTATGCACCAGGTCCAGCTTTCCAGCCTTCGGTGTTCTGCCTCCTTTTGCAAAGGACACCTTCCTCTGCTTTCCAAAGATGCAATCTTCACATAAGCCTACTTCCACCGACTTCAGCTCTGGTAGCAACCCTTTAGTTGCCAGCACCTTCATCCCCTTTTCACTCATGTGGCCGAGTCTATAGTGCCACAGTTGAGAACCTCCGACAGCTTCCAGTGATGCAGCCATGTCCATGCAACTTTCTGTCATGTTGTACAGGGTGCCATTCTTTGCTCCTCGAGCTATGACCATAGCTCCTTTGGTGATCTTCCATGCACCACCAGTGAATGTGGTACTCAACCCTGCATCATCAAGCTGTCCCACAGAAATGAGATTTCTTCTTAAACCAGGGATGTACCTCACGTTTTCCAGAACCAGCAAACTCCCACTGTTGGTCTTGATCCGTGCATCTCCTTTCCCCACAATCTGCAAGGGCTCGTCATCAGCAAGATGTACCTTGCCAAAATTTCCAGAAACAAAATTGTTCAGGAAACCCTTCTCCGATGTAGAATGGAAAGACGCCCCAGAGTCTAAAATCCAAGACTCCATCGGGCTGTCTACGCTCAGCAGTAGCACGTCATCAGTTCCTTCAGCTACCGCGTTTGCTCCACTGGTTTCAGGTCCCTTCCGGTTATCTCTGCACTCCTTCTTGACATGTCATTTCTTCCCGCATGTCCAGCAGGTAGGACCAGACCCCTTTGCCTTGTCTTTGCTCTTTCCTCTTGTTACAGTTGCTTCCCAACTTTCAGGTAACGAAGATAATAAAACCAGAGCACATACCTCATCACCAAGGTCAATGTCCACCGATGACAACTGACTTATGATGGTATTGAACTCGTTGATATGATCTGCAACAGGTCTCCCTTCAACCATTTTCAGGTTGAACAATAGTCGTATCAAATGCACCTTGTTTGCCGCAGAAGGCTTCTCGTACATATTTGTGAGGGCTTTCATCAGGTCCACCGTCGTCTTCTCCTCTCTGATGTTGAACGCCACGTTTTTGGCCAACGTCAGGCGCACAACACCCAGAACCTGTCGATCCAGTAGCTCCCACTCCGACTTCTCTATGTCCGCTGGCTTCACACCCAGAAGCGGCAAGTGCATCTTTTTCTGATAAAGATAATCCTCGATCCGCATCCTCCAGAAACTGAAATTAGTTCCATCGAAGCGATCGATCTTCACTTTGCCTTCATCCAGAGTCATCGTTGGAGAATTCTGAACCTCCTTTGATACCAGTTGTTGCGAAATCGTCGAGAGACACAACGACAGAAAATGAGAAAACGAAAGAAGGAAAAACAACAATGAACACGGCGATTTACGTGGTTCGGGAATAATCCCTACGTCCACGGGAGAGGCAGAATTTCACTAATTTGGAGCAACAAATTACAGAGGATTTTCAGTCAGAAACCCTAGCCCGAAAAAGGGCTACATATGAAGAAGGCAGTCCACTGTTCTGAATAGTAGTCCGCGTTGCAACAGTGATCGGCGGCTCACTTTGTCAAAAGTGCTACAGTGTCTGCCGGCTGGAAGTCAAAAGTGTTACAGTACTGTTGACCCAGAAGTCCGCACCGCTACAGTACCTGTCGGTGTCGGTCGGTCAGCTCCGCTACAGTTGCGGGCCACAAGCATTCGGCCCAACCGGATCGGGCAACACCAATCCAACAATCGGAATATGGCCGAAATTGATATGGTTCTGCTCGAGATGATGGCGAAGAAAGTGGATGTCCACCTCGATATGCTTCGTCCGTTCATGGAAGACGAGATTCGATGCAATCTTCATGGCTGCCTGATTGTCACACCAGATATGAGTAGATTTCTGCGTTGGGAATCCAAGCTCATGGAGAAGATGACGAAGTCAGAGGATCTCAGTGGTGATCGTGGCCATGACATGGTATTCAACCTTCGCACTAGATCTGGAGACGACAGTCTGCTTCTTGGTGTGTTACGAGATGAGATTTCCTACCAAGAAAATGGTAAATCCAAAAATAGACTTCCAGGTAGCAAGACAACCAGCATAGTCTGTATCACAGAAAGGCTCAACATCAAGATGAGCGTGATGTGAGTACCAAAGACCACGGGCAGGGTCTTTCTTGATGTACTTGGCAATGCAGAGGACACCATCCCACTGAGATCTGATCGGATGCTTCATGAACTGGCTCACTTTGCTAACAGCGCAGGCAATGTTCGATGTGGTCATGGTGAGGTAACTGAGTTTGCCCACCAGACGACGGTAGCGCTCTGGGTGAGGAAAGGGTGTCGTGTCGGCAAAGAGAGAGTGTTCCCCGAGCTCAAGAGGAGTGTCCACGGTAGTCGTCTGACTCAACCCCGCATCCTGCAAGATATCCATGGCATATTTCCGTTGGCAGAGAAAGATGGTGTCCTCAGAACGGGAGACCTCAATGCCAAGGAAGTATGTGAGAGCACCAAGATCTTTGGTGTAGAAGTGGTGGTGAAGGTGCCCCTTTAGTTGGGCGATTCCAGTGAAGTTGATCCCTGTGATGATGATATCATCAACATATATCACCAGCAAGATGCAACCGTTGGATGTTGTACGGCAGAAGACGGTGCGATCCTTCCTTCATACTATGAAAGAGTCCAAAGGCGGTGACGCCAGGCCTGAAGCGGCCAACACCAAGCACGAGGAGACTGCTTGAGGCCATATAGAGATTGACGGAGTCGGCAGACATGGGAGTCGGCGCCGGAGGCACGAAATTCAGGGGGCTGCTGCAGATAGACCTCTTCGTCAAGAAAGTCATAGAGAAAGGCATTCTTGACATCCAGTTGATGAAGCGACCAGTGATGATAAGCGGCCAGGGAGATGGATAAGCGGACGGACGCCATCTTTACAACCGCAGAGTGTCTCAAAATAGTCAATGTCATATGTCTGAGCGAAGCCCTTTACCATAAGACGGGCTTTGAGACGATGGAGAGTGCCATCGGTATTGAGACGGACCATATAAATCCATTTGCAGCCGACCACCGGTTTTCCTTCTGGAGGGGGACCAGATCCCAAGTATGGCTGTCATCCAGAGTCTGCAGTTCATCCCGCATCGCTTGTAGCCACCCCAATAGTTATTAATGGCACGCACCATAGCACGCCATTGCACCATGGCTAGCGTCAGGGAGTGGTGCGTCGCGCCATGGCTTCGCTATGGCTCATCTAAGATGGCTCATTGTGCCGTGCGTCATATTGCACAATGGCGCGCGCCATGTTGCCCCAATGGTGCGCACCATTGCGCCTTTTTTATTTTTTTTCTCCTATTTTTTTAACCTACTAACTCTTACGCCCCGATTGAAAATACCGCTTTTGAGGTCAAACAACGACATTCCCTTTCGACTCTACGCAACACTCTTCCCGTGAGCGCAACGACCTAACCGGTGTTGGACCACATTGGCTGCCACGACCCAACCGAGATCCCTCAACCGTGGTGACCCAGTCGACCACGACCCAGCCGAGCTCCCTCAACCACCCCAACTCAAATACGTGATGTTGTCTAGGCCAGACGCACCTTTTGTGCAAATCAGTAACTTTTTTTGTTTTTAATTCAATTTTATTTATGTTGCTCGCCCCTTATTATTTTTGAATTACTCCTATTGTTATTTTTAATGCCATGTTTTCGTCCTAGTTTTTTTATGTTATGTTTTTCTATTTTTTTGTTTATTGTTTTTTTGAGATATATGGTTTTTAATATTTAATTGTTTGTTTTATATATTTCAGGAATTGTGATTTATTTCAAAATGTCTAAGGCAAGGCAAGGAAATGACCATCTTTGTTTTTTATTATTGTTGATATATGTATACACCTCTTTTGTACGCCGCAAGTTAATATTGTCACGGGCCATGCGCCGCGTCGTGCGCCGCACCGTTCGCTTTTGGGCTGGAGGCCCTTGTCGCCGTTGTGCGTCATGCGTCGTAAATAACTATGGCCACCCCGGGTGAGATTTGGCTTCGCCAACCGTGCGGGGAATAGATATCGTCTCCAGAGCTGACAAACCATTGTATGAAGATGTATAAAGAGGGGTATTCTGGCAAGAACAAGTACATTTCCAGAGTGCAATGGGCAAGTCGTCTGGTGTCAAGGCAGGAGCATCGGACAAAGCTAGGACGATGGTGTCCTCGGCAGGGACGGAGGGTACAGTTGATGGGCGACGGGAGTAGACCGTACCAAACCGGTGATCAGCAGGGGGAGACACCAAAAGGAGGATGAATGATGAGAGGAAGACAATCATCGATGGTGGTGTCTGGATAGGGAGAGAGAGGAGTGAAAGGAGAACTTTCCACAAACGATACATCAGCAGAGATGATATATCGCCGTAAGTCGGGAGAGAAGCACCGATATCCGCGCTGAGTGCAGGAATAGCTGAGGAATATGCAACGAAGGGATTAGGGAGAAAGTTTGAGGAGATTCGGACGAGTATCCCGAACAATACACAAGCACCCAAACACACGGGGAGGAAGTGAGTGAGGAGGGAAAGAGGAGAACAGAGCCCGAAAAGGAGTCTCCCCCAGAAGGATGGAAGAAGAGAGTCAGTTGAGTAGATGGATAGACATCAGACCCAAAAAAGAAGAGGCATCTTCATGTGGAATAGGAGGGCCCGAGTAGTTTCCAGAATATGGCGATGTTTCCGCTCGACCACTCCATTTGGCTGAGGTGTGTCGGGGCAGGAGGTCTGATGAATGACGCTTTTATCCTTGAGAAACTGCTGAAAGGAATTGGATAAATATTCTCAGCCATTGTCGGAGTAGAGATATTTAAGAGGTAGAGAATTGAGTATGAATTTCATTATAAAAGGTCAGAAAAGTAGAAAATACTTCAGATCGATCACGATGGAGGTAAAGTCAGGTCATGCGAGAGTAGTCATCAATAAAGATGATATAATAATTATACCCGGACTGGCTAGGAACCTTGCAAGGACCCCAGACATCGGAATGAACAAGATCGAAAGGATTCGCTGCACGTGGTTCCAGTCGAGGAACATACATCGCCCAATGATGTTTGGCAAACATGAAGGATTCACAATGGAAGGATAGGTTGGAACTGAATTGTGGGCAAAGTTTATCTAGGGTGGAAGTCGGTGGATGACCAAGGCAAGAATGTAGGTCAAGGGCATGGGTTGTGGTGGATGAGCAAGCAAAAGATGGTGGGGTATCAAACATGTAAACTTCATTCTGAAGATAACCTCGACCAAGTTCTCAATTCGTCGTCCGCTCCTGAAAAACTTCATCAGATGAGGTAAAAGTAGCAATACAATTTAAGTCTGTGGTGAGTTTACTGACGGAGATAAGATTAAATGGACTTTGAGGAACATGAGCGACCGACGCCAGGTGAATAGACGGGGTCAAGGGACATATGTCAAATCCGGTAATGGGGATTGTTGAGTCATTAGCAACAGTAATTGTAGAGGCACCTGTGTACGGATGATAGATAGTGAACATACCAGAGTCCCTTGTGAGATGTTCCGACGCACCAGAGTCAAACATCAAAGTTGTCTGTCGATGAGAAACATAGGCGGTAGAACTACCAATCTGAGCAATGGGGGCTGGAGAAGAAGATGGTGGCACAGTCGCCCGATAAGAGTGTATCAAGGCAATCTCCCCCTTTGAGAGCGTCGTTCTGTAACGGGTACGGGAGGAAGGGGGACCACCTTGCGGTAGAGCCGATGACAGTGCATGAGACAACTGCTCGGGCGGGCGCACAGACGCATGGGAAGGCCGACAATGGAATTGAGGGGGCGGCCTTGCAGGAAAGCTGGTGACCGGAGGTGGTGTCGGAGGGCAGCGGGCGGACAAACCAGCCATTGAAGTGTCGGTTGGCCAGGAGATTTCCACCTAGAGGGCGGTGCCTGTTGTCTGCTTCGGAAGCAGGCCGGTACGTGCCGAGGAGAGCGAAATAGGGAGTCGTCGAGAGAGGCGGGGGTGGAAGAGGCCGGAGAACCGCTGGAGGGAGAAGTGATCAATGTCGAGAAGTCGCGCGGAGAGCGGGGAGATCGCGGCAAGTCCGGGAAGCGCCAGGAGAGGCGGGGCCGGGGAGAGTCGCAGAAGGTGGATCACCGGAGAGAGCCGCAGGGGGCGCGCGAGCAGGTGGGGCCGAGGAAAGCCGCTGGAGGCGGGGCCGGAGAGTTCCGCAGGGGGCGCGCGAGCAGACGGGGCCGGGGAAAGTCGCCAAAGGCGGGGCCAAGGAGATCCAACGAGACCGGGAATCGCAAGGAGAGGTGGGCCAATGCGCGATGAGGAGACGGCGAGCAGAGGCTGGCCGGCGGGACCCTGTTGGAAGTCGGGGCCGATCGCAGGAAGCAGCGCGATTTGGAAGGAGGCCCGCAGCCGGGACTCGCTGAGGGATGGTGCCGCCTGGAGGGAGGCGGGCTAGAGCGCCACAGGGAGGCGGCGGGAGTAGATGCCTGGAGGGAACCGGGAGGGCCGCGGTCGTCTGGAAGTTGCGCGTAACCGCGGCGGATATGCGATGTCGGGATCGGGAGACGGCGACGGCGTCGGGACCAGGAGGCCACCTGGGTCGACGAGTGCTGCGTACGGGAGGAGTTCCGCCGGGATAGAGGGAGGGCTGGGAGCCGAAGGGCGCCGGGAAGCCATCGGGAAGGGGGGGCCGAAGACCTGGAGAGGCACCGCGTAGGGCGAGAGACGAGAGGCCGCAGGGCAGAGGAAGGGTGGGGCCTGGCAGAACTGGGAGTCCGCAGGCAGAGGCCAGCCGTAGCTGGGAGGCTGCGGGGAGGGCAGGTCGGACAGAACCGGGAATCCGCAGGATTGTCTGGCAACCCTAGATGGGAGAGAAAAAAAAGAGGGAGTGTTCAGGTTATAGAGCACCCTCTGATACCATGTAGATTGACGAATTCCTCTTACCTCAATGTGAGGCGGAGACATTCTTTTATAGATGGATAATATAAATTACAAGGTGGGATATTCCGATTTGGGACTCGGAAATACCCATTATAATAAAATGGGGTTCAACACTCCCAAAATGATGAAATTAAATGTTATAACTGATAAAAAAGGCTATAAATATACTTAATAAAATTATAATAAATATAATACATATAGAATTGTTTCTTAATTAATTAATTAAAGGGTCAAATTTGGTTATCCAGTACATTAATTACAAGATAAAAACACATTCAGACATAAGGTAAGGGAATTATTAACCCATTTTACATTCTATAGGTTGTCCTTTTACTCCATTGATTATGTAATGAGAAGATTATTTGAGAAATTAATTCCTGATTATACTATGTTTTATTATGTGGCTTTACAGTGTAAACAAAATGACGCCGAAAATTCACGGCCTAAGCTCCACATCGCAAAGCATAGGCTCGCGCCGCAATCAAAATTATCACCACACAACACACCAAATTGCAGCAACCCCATCATCCAACGAACTAACCACAACGCACTACACATGGTCACGTCGCAACCTATGATGACAACTGAAATTTCAGCTGAGAGCTCCACTTCCCTTCTCAAATCAGCTCCAACTCTCTCTCAACACCCCCAACACTCGGGAACCACAAAGGGCCTGAGAAGGTCTGGGGCCTTACATTGATATCTCTGTAACATCACTTATGTGAATTCCACGCATCACGATTGAGAAGACATCGAGTCACCGTAGATATAATCTCAAGATTCTTTCAAATTCAGTAATTGCACCCATCAAATAAAGGAACAACTTTTGCATTAACAGCATTCTCCATGTTGATAATCTAATGTTAAGAGGTTCGCCAAGCTTGAACCATGTGACTTTGATACCACTTGTTGCAACCACAGTGTCCCAACACACTCCAAAAGGGGAGTGACTTAGGGTGTGATTTCTTTTTGCCTACAAACTTCAAATGGAGCTTGTTCCCACATTGGTAGGAACATTACGAACCTGTCACAAGCAATCCACATAACGAAAACCGAATATTAAAAGTGAATGCACCAACACAAAGATTTTACTTGGTTCACCACTTAGGACGACTCCAAGGAGCATACGTCGACAGTGTGTTAATGTAGCAAGGGATTTCACTACATTGTGATTTACAAGTTCAAGAATAGGGTCACACCCTCTTTCTCCCTATCCGCTCACTACTTTAAGATGTACAAAAAAACAACTCAACCAAATGGTGGCTTCAAGATAATCTTCACAAAGATTAACACCAGACCAAAACAGTGTGTCACTTGTCAAGAATGTGTCACTTGTCACCTGTTGATTAGGTCTTCAAACCGCCCATAACTCTCCAATTAAATCCGTCAAAGTCAAAGATAATTCCACCAAATCCGAGATTTATTCGAATTTTAAAAATTGCCTGGAATTCTTTGTATCACAGTGTGATCTCCATAATTGCAGCGTGATGTACTTCAAAACTGCCATATTACGGCGTGAGCTACTGTGTTGCGGCGTGACCTTCAAGTCAACACCAAATCCACAAAATCCAGATAGAATCTTATATTAAATGCCTGGAGAATCATGGTGTGATCCTCTCAAATCTCTACAAACCACGAACACAGTGCAGCATGATTACCTTCCTCACGGCGCAAGGTCCTCATTCCCAGCTAACCATGCTTCCATGGCATTCTGTCCAAAACGCGCTCTTCACGACGCATCCAACCATATTGCGGCGTGATGCAGACAGACTTCAAAAAACAGAACTCCCAAAATCCAAGGCATGGTATTGCGTTGTAGTCTTTCCTTGCAATTCAACGCTTTAATCTTACAAAGAAAGGCATTGCGGGGTGACCTAACCAGTTGCGGCGTGAACATGTCAACCTGCCCAGACAGCATAACACCCAGATTTCATTAGGTCTTAAGTGCGGCATGAGCTTCTCCTCTGCAGGTGCCACAGGCTGATAGAACTGTAGATTGGAAATCTGTTCCCGTATTCTAAATTCTCAAATCAACCAATCGGATTACAAGGATATGGAGAAAATGCAACAGGAAGAAGAAGAAAACAGAAGTAAGGATGTGAGTTGCTCCCCTGGATGTCCCTTCCAAGAGCCAAGGCCACGGCCTCCTCCAGCATAAGCTGTCCCAAACAGAATCCTCCCCGCCTGCCTCTTCAACCGAAAGACCAAATATTGTTCCAACTAACTGAAAAAAATTACCTGCTTGCCCTTTCATTATTTAGTAACAGAATATTTCCTCCTTGAATAGGTCTTGAGTGGCTGGGAATCTGAATCCCCAGCCTCAACCACTCTATCAACTCCCACCTCCTGAAGATTCACCATGTCCCCAAGGTGAAAATAAGGGAACTGAGCCCGAATCAAATGAGCATTCTCCCAAGTAGCCCCTTCAACTGGACGACCATGCCACTAGATCAACCACCGTTGATGAATGTCACGGCCACGGGAATCAAATATAATGTCAGGAATAACCTGATCAGAGGCATCTTCTAAAAATTCCTTTGGGAGAGCTGCAGAAATCGAATCCCCAACAGCAAGTTTGAGCTGAGAAATATGAAAAACAGGGTGGATTTTGGTGCCCTCCGGAAGCTCAAGACGATAAGCAACTTCACCGACCTTACCAATAACTGGAAAGGGTCCATAATATCACGCTGCAAGTTTTGGACAGATCTTAGAAGCTGTCCAAGCTGGTTGAGCAGAACGGAGTTTAACAAAAACGAGGTCGCCGGCTTGAAAATGAAGATCCCGCCATTTCTTATTAGCAGATTGTTGCATAGAGTGTTGAGCTGCCAGAAGGTGGGTTCGCAACTGCTGAAGAGCTTCATCTCGGTCCAATAAAGCTGAAGCAACTGCAGGAGGGAAGATTCACCTCGAAAATAATGTGGTAAAGAAGGGGGTTTCCTGCCATAGACTATTTCAAACAGAGTTACACCAGCAGAAACATGAAAAGTAGTATTGTAACAAAATTCGGCCCAAGGTAACCAATGAATCCATTGTCGGGGCTTGTCGGAGGAAAAACAAAGTAAATAGGTTTCAAGGCTGGGGTTAACAACTTCAGTCCGTCCATCCGTCTGGGGATGGTAGGAAAAGCTCATTTTTAGCTTAGTTCCATGGAGGCGAAATAATTCCTTCCAAAAGAGGCTTGTAAAGAGATGGTCCCGATCACACACAATGGAAGAAGTGTTGCGGAATCGTTGGGAGTCGCAACGACAGAAACGAGATATGGAAAGAAAATGCAGAAAAAAAGAAAACACACGGAACCCACAAATTTACATGATTCGGGAATAATCTCTACGTCCACGGAGAGGCAGAACTTCACTATGATGCAGGAGCACAAATTACAGCAATTTCTCACACAAATCCTAGCCTGAAAATGGGCTACAAAATGAGAAAGAGGATCCACTGTTCCGCACAGGAAGTCCGCGTTGCTACAGTGAAAGGCGGTCACCCAAGCCAAAAAGTGCTATAGTGACTGCCGGCTGGAAGTCCAAAAGGCTACAGTAAAGTTGACTCCGAAGTCCGCACTGCCACAAGCATTCGGCCCAATCGGATCAGGCTACACCAACCCAACAAGGCATGCCAAGGCGAGCTACATCTTTCATGAAAAGGTCAGCAACATCACGAGCTGAATATGGGTGTTTGAGGGGAAGAAAATGAACGTACTTGGACAGACGATCCACAACAACAAGAACCACCTCAAAGCCTTGTTACTTTGGAAGCCCAGAAACAAAATCCATAGAAATTTCTACCCAAATCAAACCAGCCGGACTAAGAGTTTGATACTTATGACGTTGGCATAAATCACACTCCCAGACGAACTTCATAACAGAATGAGTCATGCCAGACCAATAAAGACTAGCTGCCAAATGTTTATATGTTTTCAAAAAACCATTGTGACCACCAGCTAGAGTAGCAGGAAAATATGGAGCAACCGTGAAAGGAGGGAATCCTTGGATGGAGGAGGGAATCCTAGGATAAAACTAACCGATGTTTAAAAAATAACAGCCCATTATGCAAAGAATAATCTGGTTTTGCAGCAGAATTTTGTTCTGAAGCCAAGCAAATATCATGTAAAACAGGATCACGACGCTGTTCGTCACGGACCACTGAAATTTCTACCCAATAAGGCTCAGAAATGGCCATTTGAAATCTGTGTATCTCCACCTGTCATGAAAGGGCATCAGCTGCAGAATTAGAACAGCCAGGTTTATAAACAATATCAAAATCATAACCAAGGAGCTTTGATTGCCAACATTGTTGGTCCATTGAAGTAATACGCTGGCTAAGCAAATGTTTGAGGCTCTGGTGATCCGTATAGACAACAAAATGTCGACCCAACAAATATTGTTTTCAATGTTGGACAGCATGGACCAAAGCCATTAATTCCTTCTCATAAACAGATTTTCCAAAAATTGGAATCAGAAAGAGCTTTGCTAAAATAAGCTAGTGGGTGCCCATCCTCCATTAAAACGGCCCCAATGCCAGCCCCAGAAGCATCACACTCCACACAAAACTGTTTTGAAAAATTTGGCAAGCGAAGAACAGGTGCTGTAACCATAATTTGTTTGTGTGTCAAAAGCTAATTGAGCAGCGGGCTGCCAACTAAAATTATTCTTTTTGGTGAGCAGTGTAAGAGGTTTTGCCACTCTCCCAAAATCACGGACAAACTTTCTATAATGGCTGGTGAGACCTAAAAAACCACGGACTTCTTTTAACATTTTTAGGCACTGGCCAACACAAAACACTAGCAATTTTTATCGGATCCATGGTTACTCCTTCGAAAGAAATGATATGGCCTAAATATTGAATCTGCTGATGTCCGAAAAAAATATTTTTTCTTGTTAATATGAAAACGGTTGTCGTGTAATACTAAAAATACCTATGTCAAATGCTGAAAATGATCGCGGCCAGTCCGACTATAGACAAGAATGTCATCAAAAAACACAAGAACAAATTTCTGAAGGGCATGAAAATTGCATTCATGGTTTCTTTGAATGTGGCAGGAGCATTCATAAGACCGAACGGCATGACTAAAAATTCATAGTGGCCCTCATGAGTACGAAAATCCGTTTTCTCAATATCTGTTTCCCGCGAATCTGATGAAAACCAGACCATAAATCAATCATAGAATAGTATTGGGCACCATGGAGTTCGTCTAATAATTCCTCTATAATAGGAATGGGGAATCTATCCGGAATAGTCATCTTATTTAAAGCCCGGTAATCAACACAAAGACACCTCCCACCATCCTTCTTTGTAACCAAAATGATGGGACTAAAATACAGACTTGTACTATTACGAATTATTCCCTGCTGCAGCAACTCGTTAATCTGGCGTTCCACTTCATCTTTAAGGTGATGGGCTATTTTGTATGGTCGGATATTAACCGGTCAAACAGGTTCCTATAAACGAATGGCGTGATCAGTAGAACGATGAGGTGGTAGTCCATTAGGTTCGGCCAACACTAAAACAAAATTTTCCAGCAATCGTAATAAATCTGTTTGAAAAGCCGCACCAGGAGAAAAAATGTGGTCTGCGGCAGGCAGATCAAGCTGGCTTTGTAATCCCTGTGTGAGACAAGATTTTTCTGCAAAGCTAATGGTGCATCCTGCCAACTCCGCAACCCCTGTAGGGTGACCTGTTTACCTTGAAATTCAAAACTCATTGAAATATTTCTCCAATGAGAAGTCACATACCCCAAAGTTTCCAGCCACTCCATTCTCAAATAAGTAAGCATCGACTTCTAAATTTAGGCCGCCCAATTGCAGTGGTAATTGTTGACACTGACCACTAGATACTACACGATGGTCATCCCCTAATTGAACAGCAAAAGAGTTTGTTTCAGTTATCGGATACTGTAAAATTTTTAACAGGGCCTTGGAAACAAAATTGTGACTTACGCCGCTATCAATAATCATTAATACGGGCACGCTGAAAACAGTTCCTTCCAGCATCATCGATCGTACTCCAGAAACAGTCTGGCCATCTAATTCTCCCAGCAATAAAGCTTGACAGGTCATTTCCCACTGGCTGTCCTTTTCAAGATCTTCGAAAGGCACTGCAGCAGAGTCGTCATCGTGATCTTGGGTAGCCACAGTCTCCCAAACCATAAGGCGAAATCCCTTATCTGGACACTTATGAGCAGGCCCGAACTTGGCGCCACATGAGAAAGACAATCCTTTCACCCGAAGCTCCTCATATTCTGTCCGAGAAATATTTCGGACCCCCTTCCAGTAAGGAGCAGACTTATCGACAGATATGTCTAGTGTGCTCCACTCGGGAAGGGAACAGAAGATGGTCGAACGATTCCGCCATGATAAGAGCGGGAAGAAACAGGACGTCGGCCAGAACGTTGAGAATCGTGTGGACAAATAATTCCTTTCACAATTAACTCTCGTTCAACATTCCGCGATAGAGAAATCAACCGTGCTTTAGTACTTGGTTCATGAGTAACAACAGTACTTTCAATTTCCAGTCGTAAACCACCGAGAAAGAAACAAATACACCATGATACCCGCACCTCTGAAAGCGGCAAAGCTACTTTTTCAAATTCTTTAATATAATCTTCTACCGAATCAGTTTGTTTAATTCCTTTTAACTGCTTAAGTGGATCACTTTCTAGGGCAGAACCAAACTTGTTCAGTAATTCCTTTTTCAAATTGGCCCACTGTAGATTCAGTCGTTGAGAAAGCAGGGATAAAATCCAATGTTGCACGAAACCCTCCCGGCAGAACTGGGTCATAGGCACCATGCAACATGTCCCGAACCTTATGAATCGAAAAGTATGTTTCCACACGTGAGATCCAGATGATAGGATCGTATCATCTCCGTCGAACACTGGCAGCTCCACGCGCTTGGCAAGATTACACAGCTCTGTCCGCAGCCCGGCCTCATCCAAGATTTCGTCGCCCAACGCACGAGATGGAAGACGGTCGTCGAAACGGTGATTATGTCCTTCTGAACTTTGTCCTGGATCATGAGCGACGATGCGGAAAGGAAGAAAATCGGCAGGCGCGGTGTCTGTTCCAACGTGTTGGTGAAGTCGGACCGGAGAGTCACTCGATCAAACTCCATCTGGAAGAGCAGAAGAAGCCAACAATGTGCGAACAATGAGTTCGTGAACCTGTTTCGAGATTGCTTCCAAAGTTGATTGAAAATCGTTAAGACGATTGTCCTGATCTCGGAGCTGCTCAGGTGGACGCAAAGCCTCAGTCAAACGCGACTCCATGCGTTCTTGCGCCTGCAACAAACGATCCAAGACAGACTCGATCGCGAAAACTCTAGTTTCCATTTTTGGCGGCATCCACAGTCAGAATTTCCAACCTAAAGAAAACTCTCAATGAAAGCACCAAAATGATAGAACTATAGATTGGAAATCTGTTCTCGTGTTCTAAACTCTCAAATCAATCAATCGGATTACAAGGATATTGAGAAAATGCTATGGGAAGAAAAAAAAAACAGAAGGATGTGAGTTGCTCCCCTGGATGTCCCTTCCAAGAGCCAAGGCCACGGCCTCCTCCAGCATAAGCTGTCCCGAACAGAATCCTTCCCACCTGCCTCTTCAACCAAAAGACCAAATATAGTTCCAACTAACTGAAGAAAATTACTTGTTTGCCCTTCATTATTTAGTAACAGAATATTTCCTCCTTGAATAGGTCTTGAGTGGCTGGGAATCTGAACCCCCAGCCTCAACCACTCTATCACAAGTCGTTGTGGCATGACAGATCATCGCCTGTTTCAGTTTACTCCAACGTAGCCTTACTTCATGGTGTGACCAGTGTGGTTGCGTCGTGATTGTCTCTCTCTTGACAGAGACAACTCCAGATCACCTCCAATCACTCCTCAACTTCTCCAAACATCTATTGACCACATGAATCCATCAATAAGGCTTATTGTTAACAAACACCACACTTCCAAAAGACCAAAACACTTTGGATCCAACATCCTCTCATCACCCCAACAGCAGTCCCTACCATCACAATATTGTCCGCTCAAGGATTCCTCATGCACGATTTTGATTTCCTAGGGTTTCCTCAAGGCATCACAGCATCTGATACATACCCATGCTTGGAAAAGGCATTGTGATGGGAAGGGGGACTCATGGGACTTATATACCATGTCCAAACAACTCCCAACACCGATGTGGGACTGCGGAACATGTGTCACGGCGTAACCATAGGCAGTGACACCCTATGGTCTCACCGTGAAACCCTGTTGCCAAGCAGTAGGGCTTTTAAACCCTTGTCACGAGCACCTAGGGCACGTGACACATTTAAGTGGCCTCAACAATCTTCTCTTCGACACTTCCCTAGGGACTGAGGTTGTCCCTACCCTCTGATACCAATTGTATGGCCCCAACAGTAGTCTCTACCATCACAGTATTGACCACTCTAGAATTTCTCCTATACAGTTTTGCTTTACTAGGGTTTCCTCAGGGTATCACACCATCTAATTGTTGCGGAATCGCCGGGAGACACAACGACAGAAATGAGAAAAAACGAAAGAAAGCAAAGGACACGGCGACTTACGTGGTTCGGGAATAATCCCTACGTCCACGGGAGAGGCAGAATATTTCACTATTCGGGAGCACAAATTACAGCGGGTTTTTTCAGTGGAAACCCTAGCCCGAAAATGGGCTATAAAACAATGGAGAACACGGCGATTTACGTGGTTCGGGAAACCCCAGCCCTGATGTGGGACTGGGGAACATGTGTCACGGCGTGACGCCCTATGGTCACACCATGACACCCTGATGCCAAGCAGTAGGGCTATTAAACCTTTGTCATGGGCACTTAGGGCACGTGATGCATTTAAGTGGGCTCCACGATCAACAAACACAACACTTCCAAAAGACCAACTCAAACACTTTGGTTCCAACATCCACTCATCACCCCAGCAAACTCAACCAACCTTGGTTCCAACACTTAAATCCCGATAAAATATTTCAATGGGCACAGATCTTCGATGTGAAATTGCTGCCACATATAGGATTTGAGATTAGCAATCTCAAGTGAATCGATACCAAAAATAATGATATCATCAACATAGATCATAGGTAAGATGCAATCGAATGTAGTAAGTTGATATAAGGCAGATAAATCATTCATACTCTAATGAAGTCCAAGGGAAGTGACCACACTGCAGAACCTACTGCGGAAGGTGAATCCAAAGCCACGAATCCAGGTGGTTGATGCATATAAACTTCTTCTTGCAGAAACCGTGCAAGCCACAAATCCAAGTGGTTGATGCAAATAAACTTCCTCTTGCAGAAACCCGTGCAAGAAAGCGTTCTTAACATCAAGTTGATAGAGGCAAAATGAGAGGATGTCATCATAGAGACGAGCAGTTGGGTCTCTTGGGCAACGAGATGAGCCTTCGGTCTCTTGAGAGCCATCAACATTTATGTTGACCGTGTCCCATGTGTGGGAAAGTGACACCATGTCCCATGTGTGGACTTCTTCCAAAACCAGTAATTCATCCTCCATTGCATAGAGCCACCCATGACAAGACTTAGCTTCAACCACCATGCGAGGAACCGAGATCGTGTCAAATGTATGAATAAATGTAATAGTGGCAGTAGTTAACCCTTTATAGGACTAAGTTGTAGATGGGTGAATCCCCTTACCTCAATGTGAGGTGAGGTTGTCCTTTTATAGATGAGTAAAACTAAATACAGAGAGGGTAAGTCCGATGTGGGACTCAGAAATACCCAACTAAATGAAATGGGGTCCAACACTCCCCCTCAAGCTGGACATGCCCAGATTGGATTGAGTCCCACAAAGAAAAGATGACAAGACAAACTCATACTCCCCCTCAAGCTGGGCTATGGAGGCGGTGAATCCCCAGCCTAGAAGTGAGAGAGTCAAGGCGAGCCCCTGGGAGACCTTTGGTGAAGAGATCGGCAAGCTGATCTGTCGTCGGTACATGGCCAAAGCTGATATGGTGCTGCTCCAGATGGTGGCGGAGGAAGTGGTAGTCCACCTCGATATGCTTAGTCCGTTCATGAAAGACGGGATTCGAGGCAATCTTCGTGACGACCTGATTGTCACACCAGATATGAGCAGGGGTGTGTGCCGGGAAGCCGAGCTCATGTAGGAGATGACGAAGCCAGAGGATCTCAGTGGTGACGGTGGCCATGGCGCGGTATTCAGCCTCAGCACTGGATCTGGAGACGACAGTCTGCTTCTTGCTGCGCCAAGAGATGAGGTTACCGGCGAAGAACACGGCGAACCCCGAAGTAGACTTGCGGGTCGCAAGGCAACCTGCATAGTCGGCATCACAGAAGGTCTCAACATCCAAGTGAGCATGACGGGAATACTGAAGGTCACGGGCAGGGTCTCGCTTGATGTATTTGGCAATGCGAAGGACAGCATCCCACTGAGATTGGGTTGGATGCTCCATGAACTGGCTGACTTTGCCAACGGCGCAGGCAATGTCGGGTCGTGTCATGGTGAGGTAGTTCAGCTTACCCACCAGACGTCGATAGCGCTCGGGATGAGGAAATAGTTCCGAGTCGGAATGGAGAGTACGTTCGTCAGGCTCAAGTGGGGTGTCCACGGCAGTGGCGGTGCTCAGACCGGCATCCTGCAAGATATCAAGAGCATACCTACGCTGGCAGAGAGAGATCGAGTCCTCAGAACGGGAGACCTCGATGCCAAGAAAGTAAGTCAGGGGACCAAGATCTTTGGTATGAAAGTTTTGGTGAAGGTGCGCCTTGAGGCTGACGATCCCTCTGGAGTCGCTTCCTGTGATGATGATATCATCAACATATACCACGAGCAAGATACAGTCGTCCGGTGTCGTACGGAAGAAGACGGTGTGGTCCTTCAGACTCCGGGAGAGGCCAAAGGCCGTGACGATAGTGCTGAAGCGGCCAAACCAAGCCCGAGGAGACTGCTTGAGGCCATAGAGGGACCGACAGAGGCGGCAGACATGGGAGTCGGCACCGGAGGCAGAAAAACCAGGGGGCTGCTGCAGGTAGACTTCTTCCTCAAGAACGCCATGGAGAAAGGCATTCTTGACATCTAGCTGATGAAGTGGCCAGTGATGATGAGTGGCCAGAGAGATGAACAGGCGGACAAAGGCCATCTTGGCGACCGGAGAGTAGGTCTCAAAGTAGTCGATGCCATATGTCTGAGCAAACCCCTTCGCCACCAGCCGGGCTTTGAGGCGGCAAAGAGAGCCGTTGGGATTGAGACGGATCGTATAAATCCATTTGCTGCCCACTGCCTGTTTGCCTGCTGGAAGTGGGACAAGATCCCAAGTATGGTTTTCCTCCAAAGCCTGCAATTCATCCCGCATTGCAGCTAACCACCCGGGAAGAGATTTGGCTTCACCAACCGTGCGAGGTATAGAAACTGTCTCCAGAGCGGACAGACCCCTGTATGAAGAGACAAATAGAGGAGTACTGTGGCAGGAGCGAGTACCTTTCCGGAGGGCAATGGGAAAGTCCTCGGGTGGCGGAGCAGGAGCAGCGGACGAAGCGGGAGCATCAGTGTCACGGGCCGGAACAGGGGATACAGTCGAAGGACGGCGGGAGTAGACCTGATCAAAATGGGTGTCAACAGGGGTGGATGCCGGTGGAGGAAGGATGATGAGGGGAAGACAGTTATCAATAGCAGAGTCAGGAGGAGGAGAGGGAAAGGAGAATGGAGAACCCTCAACAAAGGAGACATCCGCGGAGATGACATACCGGCGAAGGTCCGGGGAGAAGCAGCGGTAGCCGCGCTGAGTGCGGGAATAACCAAGGAATATGCAGCGGAGGGATTTGGGAGAGAGTTTGGTGCGGCCAGGGCGAGTGTCACGAACATAACACAAGCAACCAAACACTCGAAGAGGGGGGGAATGAAGATGGAGAGTGGAGAAAAGAGCCCGAAAGGGAGTCTCCCCCTTAAGGATAGAAGAAGGAAGGCGATTGATGAGGTAGGTAGCAGTGAGAATGGCATCTCCCCAAAAAAGCAGAGGCACCTGTCGGTGGAAGATAAGAGCACGAGCAGTCTCCAGAATATGTCTGTGTTTCCGCTCGGCCACGCCGTTCTGTTGGGGTGTATCAGGACAGGAGGTCTGATGAAGGATACCATTTGCCTGGAGAAACTGCCGAAAGGAAGTGGAGAGAAGGATGATGAGGGGAAGACAGTTATCAATAGCAGAGTCAGGAGGAGGAGAGGGAAAGGAGAATGGAGAACCCTCAACAAAGGAGACATCCGCGGAGATGACATACCGGCGAAGGTCCGGGGAGAAGCAGCGGTAGCCGCGCTGAGTGCGGGAATAACCAAGGAATATGCAGCGGAGGGATTTGGGAGAGAGTTTGGTGCGGCCAGGGCGAGTGTCACGAACATAACACAAGCAACCAAACACTCGAAGAGGGGGGGAATGAAGATGGAGAGTGGGGAAAAGAGCCCGAAAGGGAGTCTCCCCCTTAAGGATAGAAGAAGGAAGGCGATTGATGAGGTAGGTAGCAGTGAGAATGGCATCTCCCCAAAAAAGCAGAGGCACCTGTCGGTGGAAGATAAGAGCACGAGCAGTCTCCAGAATATGTCTGTGTTTCCGCTCGGCCACGCCGTTCTGCTGGGGTGTATCAGGACAGGAGGTCTGATGAAGAATACCATTTGCCTGGAGAAACTGCCGAAAGGAAGTGGAGAGATACTCGCGCCCATTATCCGAGCGGAGACATTTGACAGAGAGAGAATAACGGTTCTTAATTTCATTGAAAAAGGTTTGGAAGGTGGAAAACACTTCGGAGCGTTCTCGAAGAAGGTAAAGCCACGTCATGCGCGAATAGTCATCAATGAAAGAGATAGTATTTATATCCCAAGTGACTCGGAATGGTACACGGGCCCCAAACATCTGAATGAACCAGATCAAAGGGGTGGGAGGCCCGTGTATCCGTGCGAGGAATGTAGGAAGAGCGATGATGTTTCGCAAACGAACAGGACTCACAATGAAAAGTAGGAGTTCGATGGAAGTCCGGAAACATCTGATGAATGGTGGATACAGGCGGGTGGCCCAATCGGGAATGAAGATCTAGTGCCCGAGAAGAGCTAGACGTGCAAGCAATAGGTGCGGGTCCCTCGAACATGTAGACCCCGTCTCGAAGCCGGCCTCGACCAAGTTCCCGGTTCGTAGTCTGCTCCTGAAACACAACACCAGAAGATGTAAATATGGCCGCACAGTTATAATCCTTAGTCAGTTTACTGATGGAAAGCAGATTAAAGGGACTGCGGGGCACATGTGCCACAGAGGGTAGGTGAATCAAAGGAGTCAGAGAGCATGCGCCGAAGCCCGCTATGGGGATAGTGGAGCCATCTGCGACGGTGATGGCGGAAGAACCGGCATAAGTGCAGTAAGACGTCAGCATACCAGCATCACCGGTGAGGTGGTCGGAGGCACCTGAGTCCAGCAGCCAGGCAGGGGAGCAATGACTGACCAAGGCAGTGGGGCAAATAGTACGGGCCAGAGAAGCCGAGGAGGGAGCGGGGCGGACAGAGGCCGGTGGATTATGAGGTCGTCTGAGATCGGCCATAGAAAGAGCCAGAGACGGGAAAAGAGAGGCGACAGCCGAGGACACGTCCCGGACCGCGGGCGGTCCCTGCCTCGGGTGGTGAGATGGTCGGCCATGCAGGACCCAACATCGGGCGATCCGGTGACCAAACTTGCCACAATGGGGATAGAAGGAACGTGGACGACGTGAAGCACGGCCACGTCCGGAGGAGTCCGCCATGGAAGCGTCGGGTAGCTGATGCAGCGAGCCGGCGGGATGATCGTGCGCAGGACGTGCGCGTGCTGGAAGGGCCGCCGGAACGAGGGCGCCCTGCCGGGATGAGGGTGGGTTGCCGGGACAAGGGCGCTCTGTCGGGAGGGTTCGCCGGGACAGAGGCCGAGGGCTCCTGCTAGGGTGAAGGCGGCGGGAAGGGGGGGGGGCCGCAGGGCGAGAGCAGCGGGGGCCCTCGGGAGGCGCCGGAGGCGTCAGAGCTGCGGGAGGCGCCGGGCGAGGGTTGCCGGGAGCGCGCCAGGCGAGGGTGGCCGGGAGGCGGCGCCGAGGGCGATCCGCCGGGGAAGAGAGGGCCGCCGGGATGAGAGGGCCGCCGGGGAAGAGGGCCGCCGGGATGAGGGCCGCCGGGATGAGAGGGCCTCCGTGAGGGGAGCGCCGGAGAAGAGGCGCCTGGGCGGGGCGCCGGGGCGAGTCGCCGAGGGCGAGGCGCCGGGGCGAAGCCGAGGAGCCGGGAGCCGGGGAGCCGGGAGCGCGCGGGAGCAGCGGGAGGCGCGGGAGGCACCGGAGCTGCGGGAGGCGCCGGGTGCAGCAGGAGAGCCGCCGGGAGAATGGAGGGCCGCCGGGAGGTGAGCCGCAGGGGCTGGGCACGCGTACGGCGGGGCTGGCCGGGAGCGCCTTCGTGCGGAGTGGAGGCCCGGCAACGGGATGTGCCGGAGGGGCTGGTCCGGGTCGCCGGGAGCCGCACGGTTGAAGGGAGGCGGCCTGGAGATGTCGCCGGAGAGAGTAGGGAAGTCGCACGGCAGAGAAAAAAGCTGGGGCGAGGGGGCTGGCGCCGGAGGAGGCCGCTGCTGCGCAAGAGGGGGCGGCTGGGGCAAAGGCGTCGGGTGAGGGAGCGGCTGGGGCTCGAGCGCCGCTGGGAGGCGGATGGGGCGCGGGCTAGGGCGCGGGCGAGGGAGCCGCGCGGGCGAGGGAGCCGCGAGGGCTAGGGCGCACCGCGGGAAGAAGGGAGACGCTGGGGCCGGGAGCCGCGCCGCCGTGGAAGGGCGCCGGGAGGGGTGCCGGAGAGGAGGGGGAGGGCCTGCCGGGAAAGGCTAGGGCAGCAGGGAGAGAGGCGGGGCCGGGAGGATGCCGGGAATCCGCAGAGGAGGGAGGGTTCGGGATAAAAATCCCTCTGATACCATGTAGATGGGTGAATCCCCTTACCTCAATGTGAGGTGAGGTTGTCATTTTATAGATGAGTAAAACTAAATACAGAGAGGGTAAGTCCGATGTGGGACTCAGAAATACCCAACTAAATGAAATGGGGTCCAACATAAGTAAACACAGATCGAGATAAGACAGACCAAATATCTTTTCATAAAGCAATGGGCAGGTCACCTGGACGGGGTTGGGTGGGGGCGGCGTGGCACAGGAGAAGTCTCCGGCAGGGGGCGCGGTAGAAGGCAAGGGTGGGGTGCTACAGAAGGCAGGGTGGGGAAAAGGCAGCGTGCGATCGGCATAGGCGGTGCAAGGAACCCTAGAGTTGACTGAGAGAGAGAGGCCCCCGCCTAGTGCACGACAGGGGGCACGCCTGAAACGGCACGACTGCTGAAACGAGAGTGGTGGAAGGCTGGCGCTCAAAGGAGAGAGAGGAAATCCCTAGGGCTGGCAGCAACCTGACTCTAATACCATGTTGAATGATATCTTGTACCTCATAAAAGAATAAAATAGTGCAATAGTAACATCCTACGATGTGGTACACATGATGATGATGATGATGATGATAGTCCACTAATCTATCACATACAATAACACCACTTATGATCAGTGCTTATGTATAAATGTTTCCGGATTGCTGATTGAAAAAATGCCTTCCCGCCCCTTAAGTGTTCTTCTGGGATACAAGTGTGATTGTTTTCCAGAAACAGAACAAACACTTTATTTCAAATTGTTAATCATAAATAATAAGTGCTGCAATCAGTTTTCAGTAAGTGTTGTCGGGCACTCTATGGGTACCCCATGACCGGCCTGATCATATTGCTTATATTCCAAACGACCTGTTCCAGACATTGAAAATGCTCATAGTTACCACACTACAGGTACTTCATGGAAGGCTTAATTAAAATTGAAAACAATTTGCCCTTGTCAGGGTTCAATACATGCTGGTTGTCCAAAAATATCATAATTATGCA
This sequence comes from Viscum album, assembly GCA_963277665.1. Taxonomy (NCBI): domain Eukaryota; kingdom Viridiplantae; phylum Streptophyta; class Magnoliopsida; order Santalales; family Viscaceae; genus Viscum; species Viscum album. The sequence goes on along the minus strand of OY728150.1, from coordinate 616,548,355 downwards.
CTGGAAAGATTTAAACAAATTATGGATTCAGGGCCAGGTGTTGCAGATCAGGTTAGTCCCACAGGTACTGTGTGCAAGCTAGGTAATCAGGTCCCCTATTGGGTGTTTGAGAGAGTAATCCGAAGACGGTCTCAGGTGGAAACAACATCATAAGGGTCTGTGGGGATTTCCCCGAAGAGTGATCCATCCAAAAATAAATGAAAACGCCTTATTCTGGCCATGAAAAGGCAAATGGTTATAGATCAACTAAAACAATAACAAGATTAAAATTAAGCGATGTCTTAGACATGAGATATGATGTGTGTTATGATATGGCATAAACTACTTTATGTGACAAGTGACCAATTCAATGATGCTCAAGTCTGATCGGTATATTTCCAGGAGTGCATTTTCATGTGCAATCAAAAGAAAATACGACTTCATAAAACAAAGACAATATAAGATGGCAAGAGCATCCAACTTCAAAACATATACTTGATAGAAGAAAATGAAGACGGTGAAGAAATATCAACCAATTAAGGGCACTTGGGGCTGAACCAAAGGCAAAGGCTCTCCATTCGCAACTCGGATTTGCCACTCTACCAGATCTTGGCCAACAATCATCTCAGTCACTGGATGTTCAACCTTCAGAAGTAATGATAACCTCACATAAGAAAATTACGAACTCCCAGTTTATAGATAGTATAAAGAAAATAAGGCACCTGAAGGCGAGTGTTCATCTCCATGAAATAGAACTCATTAGAAACAGTATCCACTATAAACTCGACTGTGCCAGCATTATAATAACCTACTGCCTTCAAGGATTCAAGATATCAACAGAAAATAAGCAACTCGCAAGTCAGAAAAAAGTGTTCAAACAATCAAATACAAACTGTCAGCATGTCCTGACAACTATTATAATGCTCCTACATAAAATTTACTTCAACTAGCTTAGGCAAATGAAATTCATTGTAAATGGCTGCGCAACTGTTTTTTCCTTCAGAGAAAACGCAAAAAAATAACTTTTCGGGACAATGCTTTATGTTTTCAGCTTCTAAGATATATAAGAAAATATATTATATTATCTAAATAAAAAACATTCTTTTGGAAAAAAAACTTTCATGTTTTCAGAAAAATGAAAATGCTGGGATAGGTAACTACCATGCTTTCTTGTTTTCCCTAAACTTTTCTAAACATTTTCTAACATAATTTCTAATGCATATTTGAAAAATAAAACATAAAATATTCTCCAAACCAAACACAGCCCAATTTCCGTTTGGATAAACCACAAAATATATCATAAATGAAGAAAGTGTAAGAGAAAGAATAAGTTGTCCGGGAACAAATGAAAAATTGACAACAGAAGTCAATCCCATAGAAATCAGCAAACTCATGAATATCATCTTCACACAAAATCCTAGAAGCAAAGCAAGGGGAAAATGAAATGGTTGTCAGTTTCCACATTGATCAATCCTACAAATCAAACACATACAGAGAAAGATGGTCAAATGAGGCCTCCAAATCAGGAACAGAATATTAATATTAATTCATCGAAGTCATATCAACAAAATGAATTTTTTACTTTTTTTTTTTTATGAACTTCGAGTGCTGAAAAGTAACTGGGGAAAGGAAACTAAATACTGTTACGTAAATATTGATTGAGAGGATAGAATAGCAGCAGTATATAGAACTGTTCACTGCATAAAACCAACAGGAAATATTAGGAATTACAGCAGGGATGAGAGAAGAAAGAGAAGAGGAAGATAAGTGTAGATGGCAAATTCCCCTTACCACAATATGAGGTGGAGATATTCTTTTATAGATGAGTAAAAATAATTATAAGGAGGGATATTCCGATGTGGGACTCAGAAATACCCATTATACTTAAAATGGGGTCCAATACTCCCCCTCAAGCTAGACATGCCCAGCTTGGACTGACAGTCCCACAAAGAAAAAAGACGACATCGAGCAAGGCCATCCATACTCCCCCTCAAGCTGGGTCGTGGAGGTTGTGAATACCCACAGCTTGGTAGTGAGAGAGTCCGGGCGGGCTCCTGGGAGGCCATTTGTGAAGATGTCGGCAAGCTGATCCGCCGTCAGAATATGGCCAAAACTGATATGGTTCTGCTCCAGATGGTGGCGAAGAAAGTGGCAGTCCACCTCGATATGCTTTGTCCGTTCATGGAAGACGGGATTCGATGCAATCTTTGTGGCTGCCTGATTGTCACACCAGATATGAGCAGATGTCTGCGCTGAAAAACCAAACTCATGGAGGAGATGACGAACCCAGAGGATCTCAGTGGTGACCGTGGTCATGGCACGGTACTCTGCCTCTGCACTAGAGCTGGAGACGACAATCTTCTTCTTGCTGCGCCAGGAGATAAGGTTACCGACGAAGAACACGGCAAATCCAGAAGTAGACTTGCGGGTAGCAAGGCAACCTGCATAGTCTGCATCACAGAAGGACTCAACATCCAAATGAGCATGATGTGAGTACCGAAGGCCACGTGCAGGGTTTTTCTTTATGTATTTGGCAATGCGGAGGACAGCATCCCACTGAGATCTGGTTGGATGCTCCATGAACTGGCTCACTTTGCCAACAGCACAGGCAATGTCTGGTCGTGTCATGGTGAGGTAGTTGAGTTTACCCACCAGACGACGATAGCGCTCTGAGTGACGAAAGGGTGCCGAGTCGGTATGGAGAGAGCGTTCCCCAGGCTCAAGAGGAGTGTCCACTGCAATCGCCTGGCTCAACCCTGCATCCTGTAATATATCAAGGGCATATTTTCGTTGGCAGAGAGAGATAGTGTCCTCAGAATGAGAGACCTCGATGCCAAGGAAGTAGGTGAGAGGACCAAGATCTTTGGTGTGGAAGTGGTGGTGAAGGTGTGCCTTGAGTTGGGCGATTCCAATGGAGTCGCTCCATGTGCTGATGATATCATCAACATATACCACCATCAAAATACAACCGTTTGACGTCGTATTAAAAAGACGGTGTGATCCTTCATACTGCGAGAGAGGCCAAAGGCTATGACGACAGTGATGAAGCGGTCAAACCAAACACGAGGAGACTGCTTAAGGACATAGAGGGTTCGACGAAGGCGATAGACATGGGAGTCGGCTCCAGCGGCACGAAATCCAGGGGGCTGCTGCAGGTAGACTTCTTCGTCAAGAAAGTCATGGAGAAAGGCATTCTTGACATCCAACTGATGAAGCGACCAGTGATGATGAGCGGCCAGAGATATGGATAGGCGGACAGAGGCCATCTTGGCAACCGGAGAGAAGGTCTCAAAGTAGTCAATGACATATGTCTGAGCGAATCTGTTCGCCACAAGACGGGCTTTGAGGCGATGAAGAGTGTCATCGGCATTGAGACGGATCGTATAAATCCATTTGTAGTCGACTGCCTGTTTGCCTGCAGGGAGGGGGATCAGATCCCATGTATGGTTGTCATCCAGAGCCTACAGTTCATCCGCATAACCTGTAGCCACCCCGGATGTGATTTGGCATTGCCAACCGTGCGGGGGATAGATAACGTCTCCAGTGGTGACAAACCACTGTGTGAAGATGTAAATAGAGGAATAGTCTGACAAAAGTGAGTACCTTTCCGGAGTGCAATAGGCAAATCGTCTGGTGCTGTGACAAGAGCATCGGACGAAGTGGGAATGATGGTGTCCTCAGCCGGGACAGGGGGTACAGTCGATGGGCGACGGGAGTAGACCGTCCCAAAGCGATGACCAGTAGGGGGAGACACCAGAGGAGGGTGAATGATGAGAGGAAGGCACTCATCGATGGTAATGTCTGGATGAGGAGAGGACAGAGTGAAAGGAGAGCTCTCAACAAACGACACATCGGCAGAGATGATATAGCGCCGTAAGTCTGGAGAGAAGCACCAGTATCCACGCTGAGTGCGGGAATATCCGAGAAAAATACACCGGAGGGATTTGGGAGAAAGTTTAGAGAGGTTGGGGCGAGTGTCTCGGACATAGCAGAGACATCCGAAAACTCGGAGTGGAAGTTAGTGAGGAGGGAGAGAGGGGAACAGAGTACGAAAAGGAGTCTCCCCCTAAAGGATGGAAGAAGGAAGGCGATTGAGGAGGTAAGTAGCAGTGAGGATGGCATCCCCCTAGAAGAGAAGAGGCATCTTGTGGTGGAAGAGGGCACGAGCAGTGTCCAGAATATGCCGGTGTTTTCGCTCGGCCACTCCATTCTGCTGAGGGGTATCAGGACAGGAGGTCTGATGGATGATGCTGTGTGCCTGGAAAAACTGCTGAAAGGGTGTGGACAAGTACTCTAGCCCATTGTCAGAGCGTAGACATTTTACAGAGATGGAAAATTGTGTCTGGATCTCATAGTAAAATGTCTGAAAGGTGGAAAATACTTTTGTCCAATCACGAATAAGGTACAGTCACGTCATACGCGAAAAATCATCAATGAAAGAGATATAGTATTTATACCCTAATTGACTCGAGGTGGCACAGGGACCCCATACATCAGAATGAACCAAATAAAAGGGTTTGGCAGCCCGTGTGTCTACTCGAGGAATATATGAAGTGCGATGGTGTTTCGCAAAGGTACAAGACTCACAATAAAAAGATAAATGCTGACTAATATCTGGATAGAGCTGATGAACAGCGGAGGCGGAGGGATGGCCCAACCGAGAATGGAGGTCCAAGGCACGAGCAGAGACAGACGTGCGGGCGACGGATGTCGGGTCATCGAACAGGTACACCCCATCCCGAAGCTGGCCTCTACCAAGTTTCAGGTTCGTCGTCCAGTCCTGAAACATAACAGTAGACGATGTAAAGATAGCATTACAATTGAAATCTTTGGTCAGCTTACTAATGAAGAGAAGGTTAAAAAGACTGTGTGGTACATGTGCCACCGATGATAGGTGAAGAGATGAGGTTGGGGAGCATGTACCAAAGCCGGCAATGGGGATAGTTGAACCATCAGCGATAGTGATGGTCAAGGAACCAGTATAGGGACTGTAGTTGGAGAGCATACATGCATCACCGGTAAGATGGTCGGACGCACCTGAGTCAAGCATCCAGGCAGGGGAGCGATGACTGACAAATGCAGTGGAGCCACCCAAGTGGGCAAAAGATGCCGATGAAGAGCCTGGTAGGGAGGTGGTCCTATGATCGTGAATCATCTGGATCTCAACCAAGAAGAGATCCAACGATGAAGGAAGAGCAGCAATAGACGGGGATGCATCCTAGACCGTAGTCTGGCCCTGCCGTGGGTGTTGAGCGGGACGGCCATGAAGGACCCAGCAGCTGTCAGCCAGGTGGCCGAGTTTGCCACAGTGCCGACAGAGTGGACGAGGTCGGCTCTCTCCACGTCCGCGTCCATGAGATTCGGTAGAGCGGCTATTACCACAACCCAGGAGACCAGTGTGATCAAGGCTAGGGATGAGTGGGGTAAGGGCCCGATGAGCCTTCCCAAGGCGATGATAGACCTGCGGAATCTCTAGAGACGAGGGGTTGGCTAGCATCTCCGTACCTGTCGTCGCATATTCTGAGTCGAGGTTGTGGAGGAGGCTGAAAAGACATAGCTGGTCCCGCTGGGCTAATGCTTCCGCAGGTGTGTGGAATAGGCCAAAGCTCAAGCAGTTCATCCCGTAGAGCCTTCCATTCCATGAAGTATGCTGGAAATGGACGAGCTTGTTGTCGGGGGAGGGGCAACCGCTGAAGAAGATCAGATACCCAAGCCAAATTATTGGTCTCGGAGTACATGTGTCAAGAAATCCCAGAGTTCCTTGACGGTGTTGGCTGTCCGGGTGACGTCTTTGACAAAGCGGTCCATAGAATTGACCAGCAAAGCAAAGATTTTGTTGTCTGCAAGCTTCCACGGACGATATTTCGGGTCGATAGGTAGAGGTGGTGGATCCTCGAGGTGGGAATCGAGGTCCATGTCGGTTAGTGACATCAGCACGGTCTTTCGCCAGACGGAGAAATTTGTGGAGTCGAGCCACTCATCGGTCAAGCGGGTGGAGGCGGTAATAAGAGGAGGCAGGACTGAGGTGGCCATCGAAGGGAGATCTTGGGGTGTTGCTGATGAAGTCGGCATTCAACACCGGAAGGACGCACTGTGAGCGGGTGCCGGCAGAATGGGAGACGCCGGGAGAGGTCGGGAGACCGCATGAAGGGCGTCGGGCGGGTGGGGGGGTTCCGCCTGGACAGAGCCGGGAGGGCAGGCGTCGTGCAGAATTGGGAGAGTGTCGGTCAGGAGGGCCGTCGCGCAGGGAGGGCAGGCATCTGGAGGGACAGGGGTCGCGGGGCTTCGTCGCGCGGAAGGGGCGCAGAGTGGCATAGGGAGCGTCGCCGGGAGGAGGAGCCCGCGTCGGGGGAGCCACCTGGAGGAGTGTCGCGCCGAGGAAGGACAGAGGGGCAACAGGATCTCGCCGGAAGCAGGAGGGTACGGGCAGAGGCGGGGCCGGACAGAACCGGGAATATGCAGGGGATTTCTCGCAACCCTAGACGAGAGAGAAAAAAAAGAGGAAGGGATCGGGGTAAAAAGTACCCTTTGATACCATGTAGATGGCGAATTCCACTTACCTCAATGTGAGGCGGAGATGTTCTTTTATAGATTAGTAAAAATAATTATAAGGAGAGATATTCCGATGTGGGACACAGAAATACCTATTATACTTAAAATGGGTCCAACAAGAAGCATCTCCTGGAAAGATCACTTCCTGAAGACTGCCAAAACTTCCAAAACCACCCAATGAACAGCCCAAGCAACCACTTCTAAGCTGAGCCTAAAGCAAAAGAATATTTGTCCCCTTCCCTACCCCCCAGCTGCCCTATTTATTACCCCAGTTGCCCACTGCTACAGCTGGCAAACACCACTCCCCCTTACAAAGACAATATTGCCCTTACAACACACACACACACTCCAACTACTCCAGACCCTTACACAGTCAACAGCCAGACCAAGCACACACTTTTAATCCTAACATTCGCCCCTCCTTAAAAAAACCACCTTGTCTACAAGGTGGATCTCTAAACATGGCTTGACCCTTTGCCACAATGAAGCGCTTTCCGGTGTGGTTGTTCTTGCTCTCTTTTCCGATCTCCAACAGCCCATGTATCATCACAAACAACTTTATTTGCAACCTTTAGTGGTGGTTTTGGTGGTGGTCGAAGCATCAATGAATCGTCAGTCTCACTAGTCTTTGAAACGCAAGCTTTCAACGTTACCCAAAGTCAATCAATAGCTTCAGCAGTCCATGGAGCCAGATTCCTGTGTTCATCGTGGAAGGCCAACAATTCAGCCACTGCCAAAAGTCCTTCCAAAGTAAACCAAACTTCATTATTCCCAGTACAAGAATGAGAAAACTAACAGGCTGATAGCAAAATCCTTCCAATGTGTGGGGAAGCTAGAAATGTTAACTGGATTGTGCTAACATATTGGAATATGGTACAGTCACCCTTGGTCAATTCTTCTTCACTAGAAGACAACCCTTCAGCTGCTGCAGCAGCAGCTATTGCAGCAGAATCCAGAAGCCACAATTCATTCGAAAGAAAATCCAACAAATTCTCCAAAAACTGCCTCTGGTACATGAGCAATTTGAGCTCGCATCTCAGCCGCTGCGTGTCAGACCCATGCTCAAGAGGAATCCATTCTTCAAACACAAAAAGTAAGGCCAAGGAAGCAAGCTTAAACAGTTGGGTTGCAGCAGCCAAGATCTCACTTCCAGCAGAATGGGTTTCATAAAATACAATCTTGTCATCAACTGGAAGAGATGCCCAAGCTGCACCAACATTTTTTCCCAAACAATGAGGATATTAAGAACACCGGCAAAAACTACATATTTAGTACATCAACAACAGTTGTCCTGTGATCATAAAGATCGCTAGCAAGCCAATAACTGTCGTCCTCTGTTTTTCCTTTTAAAACTCTACTCAGAAGTTCCATGGCTACCTTACACTGCTCTCCAGAATCTGAAACGTGCTCCTCCAGCAGTCTTGGTCCCTCTCTAAACACTTCTGCGAAGAAAATATGCCTTTTAGTGTAACTCGTCTCCTGCTCCAGATCAATGCTTGAATTCGAATCAAGAACTACCTCTTCAGACTGAACATAACTAGAGGCAATCTGTGTGGCAAGCTCACTGCAGCTGACCCCCTCCTGTCCAAACTGGGAACTGTTCAAGTCTGATGTTATCTTCTCTAACTCGATGGGAACTTCTACTACTTCAACACATTCTTCAAGTTTCAAACCTGTTTCAATCCTGTCCATGCCGTTCAGAACGGTCTGACCGGCCTTCTCTAGCATCGGAAATGTCATCACCATCGGGTGCGTTCTCCCGACCTGGGCAGCAACACCACGCAACGCTCGATCACATTGTGGTTGCATTTCTTCTCGGCCAAGGTCCAAAATGTGTATAACAACACTACTAGAACTGTCAGCCAAACTTCCTCTTGCGCTACAGGCGTCACTCCTAGCTCACACCTCGCAACGAACTCCTGGAATAAGCTGCTCCTCAGGCTCCAATAGTCGTGTTCGCTCAGCCAGTGCTAGAGGCCTAGTGTGTACAGCAACATCGCAAGACCTGTTTCCCAAGATTTCACGACTATCACCGTGGCTCAAGCACCCCGCTCTAAACTCACTGTCAGAGTGAACAGTAGTGGTATTAAGAAAAGAGAAACAATCTAACCGGTTGAAATGTACACTAGGTGAAATGTCTTTCTCCATTCCTCTGCAATCCTGTGTTTCCTGCTTCGAACTCGCAGTTGCTCCAACAAATAGCATCGATTATAATTCTCATGACGGGTCTGGCGTAGCTCTGTGCCAAGACAAAAACCAGAATAGAGCAGTACCTTCCATGCAAATCTGCACGTAGTGTAGCTTCATATCTTAAGTCGTCAAATTCTCCAAAAAAATATGTCTCTGCTGTTGTGATCCAACCAAGTGGATCCTTACCAAAAAAATCAGGCAGCACCACTCTTGTTGCAATAATGCTCATTCCATCGACAGGCGTCAATTCGACAAGCATAGGTCTTGCCTCCTGTTTCCTTTCGAACTCCACAACTCCGACATCGCTCCCAAGGGAGCATGGTGCAGCTGACTAGTTATGTTTCCCAGACACGGAGCATCATTCCTCCCGCGACTGCAAATCCGTTGTCCGTTCCACTGTTCCTCCAAATATCGAATCATTTGAGAAGTTTTCTCCTCATTCGTCTGCAAATGTACTTGCTCCTGCTCCCACAACCTACACCTCAACTATTCAGAAACAATCGGACGCCCTGCATGAATAGCAGGAACCATCTTTCGTTCCTCCAGGTCAGATTTTAGCTCACTAAATAGCTTCTCGATCTTCACTTGTCTTCTAGTAAATTCATCTGTAAATGATGCATGCCCCTGTGCCTCAGTCGATCGTCCTTGCGTCATCCAGTCCGCATACGAAACCTTCATAGCTTTGTCAAACTCCATTCTGAATAGCTTTCTCAAACAAACGCGTCTCATAGTTGCGATCTCATTCTCCAGCAATCGCTCCTCTCACCGTGACAATCGTCCTCTCCCGAGAGTTGGATATTGTCTCCCCAACTACAATTGTTTTCAGCAACAAACTTCAAGTTCCACACGTGAGTAATTCACAGGTTGACCGGAACAAACTGCGTTCACGTCACCTGCAGCGTACACGGTTCCGGCAGGTTGTTCGACCAGCTCCGACCAACTCCGATCATCCTCCCTCACGCAAGAGTTTCGTCGTCTTCTCATTAATTGCCCAGCACTGTTCGGCCCCTCAGTATGTGTGCTTACCCCAACGACATGCCATTCTCTGCCACGATCATTACTTCTCCAGCACCACTCAAAAACTCCGGTTCGCGCGAGAAATTTCTGAATCAACTTCACCAAAAACGGCAAGCACTCGCGTCTTTTTTTCGGAAAGCAATTCCCCAGCCTCTGTGATGCGTCTCCAGTGTGATCGCGTCTTCTCAGCCTGCACGTCTTGTGAAGGTATAGGTGTTGTAGGAAGCTCACTCCCCCTGGGCAACTGCTCCAACAACGATACTGAAGTTCCAAATGATCGAATAACAACTGAGAAGGGGGAGTTGAATCACTTGTTCACTTTTTATAAGTTTCCATACTTTTTAAAACTTAAACCCTGAAACTTGTTAAAGTTCATATCCTTATCATCTTTTTGCAAATACTAATGCATGCAAAAATAAAAAAGAAAGTAAAACACACAAGATTTACAAGGTTCGACCTCAGTGTGAGAACCTACATCCTTGTCATAGTCACTCTCGTGGGTCTATGAAAATTCACTATTATGAAAAAGTGAATACAACTTGTGTCAACTCCCGTTAGACACCTTCTATCTCCCGATAGGAAAGATTATACTAACTCTCGTTAGTTTACAAAGTTTGCTTATAAAACAATTGAGCTAAAACAAAAGTAAAAAGACTTTGTTCAATTTGTTCCACAAAAGTTCCTGGGTCCGATCACCCTAACTCTGATGGCCTTCAGTCCAATGCACTCAGTCCGATTGACTCTGTACGATCAGCCCAATATGATTTTCTCTTTCTCAATCTGCACTTCTCAAACCCTGCTCAAAAAACTCAGTTTGATCTTCCTCAGTTCGATCGACTCAATATGATCTTCTCAAAACGACGTTTCTCGGTCCGGTAAACAAAAACAACATATGTCGAATCTTCTAATGAGATCTCTCTCCGGAAGGAACTTTCACTTGAATTCTTCAGTGCTCCGCCTTTTCCGCTTACGTGAAATGTTGCAAAATACAAATGTATTGCGCTTCTATTTATAGGCAACTTAGAATAGCAAATGCGGGAAGCGGAAAAACTTTTCCCGCTTCAAATTTCAAATTTCTGTAAAACACACATTTAAATTTCAACTTTGACTACTTCAAACCTTATCAAGATTTCTCCAAAATCAGTCTTCTCGAACATACTAACATTTCTTCAATCCGATGTAACTTTCTTAGCTTCAGTCTGATGTAACTTTCTCAGCTTCGATCTGTTGTACCTTCATTACGATGGAACTTCTTCAGCTCATTATCATCTGACTTTCTTCATCTGCCCATTATGATCTATCTTCCTCAACTCATTACGATCTGACTTTCTTCCTCAGGGTCAATCCGATTAAGTTTCCTTCTCAGAGTCAGTCCGATTCACTTTCTTTCTCAGAGATGTAATTCTCATTACGATGGAAAGTATTCGACGGTGACTCCACTTAGTAACTTTGAGATTTTTCAAAGCGCATCAGCTATAACTCATTCAGACTTCTGAAAAACTTTTGTGTCTGGTACTTCTGAATTCAATGGAGACTTTGTCTTGATTTTTGAAACCGCTACAATCTTTACGATTCCTCCATTTCTTCAAAAGCTTTTATCATGAGAATTTTCATGATTTATGAGAACTTCAAAATTGGCAAAGCATTGTTGACTTTCATAAGAAAGTATTATGACTTCCCTTATGTTCAGCACCTCCTTTCTTTCCAACCAAAACTCGATACGATTGGCTGCACCTATTCTCCCCCTTTTCTTCATAAGGCATGCATCACAAGTGTTACAGACAACTTATGATATTTGAGAATTACAAACCAGCGAAGCATCATTCGGCCTCCCACACTCCGCAACTTCAGACTTGCTAACAAACGCCGAGTCTGATGGATCAGAACTTCATGCCGATGGATCTGAGACTGATGTTGCGTTCGATCAACTACTTCATCTTTCGGACGACTCCTGTGACCAGTGCCGCTCATTCAGACATTTTGAGTCTCGTGCTTCTCAATCCGATCTTGTGTGTCCGGAAACCTATGTCCAGAAAACAATTTTCACAAAGACAAAACATTTCTCCCCCTTTATGTTTGGGTTCGAACATTCAACAATTTTCAACTTTCTTACAAAACCCCATAAACAAAAACATTATTATACAAAAAGATTAGTTGTTAATAAATACAAAAACAATGTTAAAACAAATTATCACAAAGGTTCTTCGGATACAGGTTGTTCCCAAAAAATAGCCACCGTCCATACTGAGCGTCTACAATTTCTCTCTCGTCAAATCGCCTCTCCCACGCGATTGTTTCCCCAACGGAGTCGTCAATTGTTATGTAAATATTGTTTGAGAGGAGAGATAGAATGGCAGCAATATATAAAACAGTTCACTGTATAAAACCAACAAGAAAACTAGGAATTACAGCAAGGAGAGAAAAAAGAGAAGAGGAAGAAGACAAGTATCTCCCAGAAAGACCACTTCCTGAAGACTGCCGAAACCTCCCAAGGAACACCCACTGCTACAGCTGGCAAACACCACTCCCCCTTACAAAGACAATATTGCGCTTACAACACACGCACTCCAACTGCTACATCCCCTTACACAGACAGCAGCCAAACCAAGCAGCACACACATTTAATCCTAACAAATACAACTAAGCTTATTATTGGGAAAAAACCCCTATTAAACTGTGAAATGATGGAAAAAAGAAAATCACAGAAAAACTTCCAACCGTTCTAGGGACTTAACCATTTGTTATTCTCCGAATGGCAGAAGTCAGTATCTCGACTTCAATATCTTAAGGGCTAGAGTAAAAATTTTAGGAGTTTGCACCCTTATTTAATAAATACAAGCAGAGGAGATAAGATTCATTGAAATAACTTAAGAACGGCACTAGAAAAAGCAGCATCCCCTATAACATCTCCGACCCTAACCATTGGATTGGAAAAAGCCAAAGTGCCGCTAACCTTAAGTGACGTCCTCAAGACACCAAAGACTGGCAATAAATGTCAAAGGCTTACCTGAATATTAGAGGACAATTTTCTCTTTTAAAAACAACACAACCTGTTAAGACAAAGTAATAATAACAAAACCAACTACAAGATGCATGAGAAATAGAATACCAGCAAACAAACAATATCAAAATAACATCGCAATAATGTGTATAAAAGAATACAAATACTAAGACTCTGAAAGCAATAAAGACTCTGGCACCAAGGTGGCACCACTCCAAACCATGACGTGGGCAACTCCAAGCTCCAACTCCACCAACCACGACAGCGACATCAAGGAGCGCCGCTAGACAATTAAGAAACTTACTCCTTTCCCTTAATTCCGGTAAACGACATCTGCAAACGCACCAAAGTGATCAAGCAGAGGGTGGGTATAACACTCATAGATAAATCCCCATAGACTTCCCAACACACGCCACTAGGACAAGAACAAGTTAGCACAGTTTTATAAAACAGGAGAGAAGCAAATAAACAGTTTATACAGGACCACAAACGCGTTCCATGTAAGAAAACATAAATCAAAGCATGTTGCCATTTCTTACCACTTGGCATAACCATCCCATGTTCCCTCACACACGCATGCAAGTCATGGACCACCCTATACTGGCGAGTGGTGGGTCATCCTTTCGCCAAGTCGTCACTTGGTAACCCAATTTGACGGTGGTACTTCCGACCATGATCTGTCCCACATGAACATGAACACATGTCAACCTGATTAAGCCAAGATACCAATTAAATCATTCATTGAAATCATATTTTCATCGAGGCTTTTTGGCAAACCGCTTTGTTTCCATATTTCAAAGCTATCAATTTTAAATCATGCAAAGAGGATTTTCAATATCAATTTCTCAAAGAATTTCCCCGTGTGAATGGGAAACCGCCCTTACCTCAAGGTGAGGCGGAGGCCTTCTTTTATAGATTGAGAAAGAAGAATACGTACAGGAGTATTTCGATGTGGGACTCAAAAATAACCAAAATAATAAAAAAGGGTTTAACATTCCCCCTCAAGCTGGACATGCCCAGCTTGGACCACGAGTCCCCCAAAAAAGAAAGCTGACACCAGGCAAGACCAGACACACTCCCCCTCAAGCTGGGTCGCAAATACTGTGCATGCCCAGCTTGGAACTGAGCGAAGTCAGGCGAGTCCCTGGGAGACCTTTGGTGAAGATGTCAGCAAGCTGATCCGCCGTCGAGATGTGGCTAAAGCTGACATGATTGTGCTCCACGTGGTGTCGAAAAAAGTAGCAGTCCACCACAATATGCTTCGTGCGTTCATGGAAGACCGGATTCGAAGCAATCTTGGTGGCCGCCTGATTGTCACACCAGATGTGAGCAGATGTCTGCTGAGAAAAGCCAAGCTCCTGGAGGAGTTGTCGAAGCCAAAGGATCTCTGTAGTGACGGTGGTCATGGCACGGTACTCAGACTCCGCACTGGATCGGGAGACGACAGTCTGTTTCTTGCTGCGCTAAGAGATGAGGTTGCCTGCGAAGAACACGACAAACCCAGAAGAAGATTTCCGGGTAGCAAGGCAACCAGCATAGTTAGCATCATGGAAGGCCTCAATATTCTGATGAGCGTGGTGAGAGTAGCGAACACCACGAGCAGGGTCTCGCTTGATGTATTTGGCGATGCGGAGTACAGCATCCCACTGAGAGGTGGTTGGATGTGCCATTAATTGGCTCACTTTGCCAACAGCGCAGGCAATGTATGGACGAGTCATGGTGAGATAGTTGAGTTTGCCCACCAGTCGACGATACCGCTCTGGGTGTGAATACTGTTCTGAGAGTCATAGAAAGATCGTTCCCCAGGCTCAAGAGGAGTGTCAACGGCGGTGGCCTGTGTCATCCCAGCATCCTGTAGAATATCCAAAGCATATTTCCGTTAACAAAGGAAGATTGTGTCTGGAGAACGGGAGACCTCGATGCCAAGGAAGTATGTGAGAGGGCCAAGATCTTTGGTGTGGAAGTGCTGGTGAAGATGCCCCTTGAGGTGGGCGATACCAGCAGAGTTACTCCCAGTGATGATGATATCATCCACATACACGACCAACAGGATGCAGCCGGTGGATGTCGTCCTGTAGAACATGGTGTGATCCTTCATACTACGGGAGAGCCCAAAGTCGGTGACGACGGTGCAGAATCGGCCAAACCAAGCACGAGGAAACTGCTTGAGACCGTATAGAGAGCGGCGTAGTCGACAGACTTGAGACCCGTAGTCGGAGGCGCAAAAGTCGGGGGCGCAAAAGTCGGGGGGCTGCTGCAGATAAACCTCTTCCTCATGAAATCCATGGAGGAAGGCATTCTTGACATCCTGTTGATGAAGCAGCCAGTGATGATGAGCGGCCAAAGAGATGGATAATCGAACGGATGTCATCGTGGCAACTAGAGAGAAGGTGTCAAAATAATCGACACCATATGTCTGAGCAAAGCCCTTGGCCACAAGTCGGGCTTTGAGTCGATGAAGAGTGTCATCGACGTTCAAACGGACTATGTAATTCCATTTGCTACTGACCGCCTGTTTACCAGCAGGGAGGGGAACCAGATCCCAAGTATGATTGTCCTCCAGAGCCTGCAATTCATCTCTCATCGCATGCAACCACCTCGGATGAGATTTGTCCTCGCCAACTGTGCGGGGAATAGATATCGTCACCAGAGCTGACAAACCTTTGTATAAAAATGTAAATAGAGGATTGTTCTGGCAAGAGCGAGTACCTTTCCGTAGTGCAATGGGCAGGTCGGCCGGTGGCGGTGCAGGAGCATCAGACGAAGCTGGGACAATGGTTTCCTCGGCCTAGATGGGGGCGCAGTCGATGGGCGACAGGAGTAGACCATACCAAACCGATGAGCAGCAGGAGGCAGCACTGGAGGAGGATGGATGATGAGTGGAAGACAATCATCGATATCAGTATCTGGGTGGGGAGAGGGAAGTGAGAATAGAGAACTCCCAACAAACGAGACGTCAGCAAAGGTGATATAACACCGTAGGTCTGGAGAGAAGCACCGGTATCCTCGTTGAGTGCGTGAATATCCGAGGAAGATGCAGCGGAGAAATTTGGGAGAGAGTTTGGAGAGGCCGGGACGAGTGTCACGGACATAACAAAGACAACCAAATACACGAAGTGGAAGTGAGTGAGCAGGGAGAGAGGAGAACAGAGTCCGAAAAGGAGTCTCCCCCTAAAGGATAGAAGAAGGGAGTCGATTGAGGAGGAGGTAGGTTGCAGTCACGATGGCATCAGTCTAAAAGCGGAGTGGCGCCTGCATGTGGAATAGAAGGGCACGAGCAGTTTCCAGAATATGATGATGTTTCCGCTCCACCACTCCATTTTGCTGAGTTGTATCAAGACAGGATGTCTGATGAATGATGTCGTGATCCTTGAGAAACTGCTAAAAGTAGATAAATATTCTCGTCTATTGTCGGAGCGGAGACATTTGATGGAGGTGGAGAATTGAGTATGAATTTCATTGTAAAAGGTCTGAAAGGTAGGAAATACTTCAGATCGATCACGAAGCATGCAAAGCTATGTCATGCGGGAGTAGTCATCAATAAAGGTGATATTATAGCTGTACCCGGACTGGCTCGGAACCCTACAAGGGCCCCATACATCGGTATGAATAAGGTCGAAAAGATTCACTACATGTGGTTCCTGTCGAGGAAAATATGTTACCCGGTGATGTTTAGCAAACTTGCAGGATTCACAATGGAATGACAGGTGGGAACTGAATTGGGGGTACATTTTATGGAGGATGGAAGCCGGTGGATGACCAAGACGGGAATGTAGGTCAAGAGCACAAGCCATGGTAGAAGAGAAGCGAGATATGGTGGAGAATCAAACATGTACACCCCATTCCGAAGATGCCCTCGACCAAGCTCCTGATTCGTCTTCTGCTCCTGAAAAATAACACCAGAAGAAGTAAAAGTAGCGACACAATTTAAATCTTTGGTGAGTTTGCTGATTGAGAGAAGATTAAAGGGACTGTGAGGAATATGAGCAACCGAATCCAGGCGAATAGACGGGGTCAAGTGGCACGTGCCAAAACCGATGATGGGGATTGTTGATCCATTTGCAATAGTAATTGTAGAGGCACCGGTGTACGAATGATAGGTAGTGAACATACCGGAGTCCCCTGTGAGATGTTCCGATGCACCAGAGTTTAGCATCCAAACTGTGGGTCGTTGAGATACACATGTGGTAGAGCTGTCAGTCTGAGCAATGGGGGTTGGAGAAGAGGACGGTAGCACAGTCACCCGATAAGATTGTATCCAAACAATTTCTTCTACCGAGAGTGTCGTTCTGTAACGGGTGCTGGATAAAGGGGAATGTGGGCGACGGCGGCCGAAGTGCGAGGCCGACAGAGGGTGCCGAGAGTCGGGAGCGCTGCTGAGAGCGCAGGAAGGCAGGTCGGGTAGCGCCGAACTCGTGTACAAAAGGTCAACGACAGGAGGCGTGCGCGCGGTGCTGCGGCTGCGTGGGTGGACAGCCACGGGAGGCGGGGTTGAGCGCGGGAGGGCGACAAGAGGTGCATCGGGCAGCAGGGCCGCAGGAGTTGGGAGCAGCATCGAGCGGGAACCAGGTGTCGCCAGGAAGCTGCTAGAGGTCGGGGCCGGATGAAGTCCGGACCGGGAAGCGTCGGAAAAGGCGGCTGGTCGGGCAGTGGCGTCGCATCGGGAGGCATCGTTCCGTCGGGTTAGGGCCGACGGGAGTTCCGACAGATCGGTTTCGCACCAGTTGGCCGCACGGAGGACGGGGAAGGGCTGTTGCGGGAATCGCCGGAAGAGAGGGCGGTGTCGCAACGGGAGAGAACCGGACTGGGGCAGCGGTGCGCCTGGAGTGAGCCGTGTCTGGACAAAGGTGACGTCGGGGATGGATGCGCCTGGAGGGGCCGACTGCTGGAGGGGCCAGCGTGGAAGGCTAGGTACAGGGAATCCGCTTAGGGCGGGGCCGATCGCGCCTGGACGGGAAGGTCGGGTGCCGCATCGGGAGGGACGCCGCTGGAGGGCCGGTCCTTCATCGCCAAATTTTTCGGGAGAGTGCGCCGAGAAGGAACCGCGAGGGAGGGCAGCGGGACGCGCAGAGGCGGAGGGCGGGCCGTCGTCGCGAGGGAGGGGAGTCGCGAGTCGTCAGGAGAGGCGGGATTCCGTCGAGAGGGTTGCGGGGTGCCTTTTTTATTATTTTGGGTATTTTCCGAGTTCCACATCGGAATACTCCTGTATGTATTCCTCCTTCTCAATCTATAAAAGAAGGCCTCTGCCACACCTTGAGGTAAGGGCGGTTTCCCATTCTACATGGTATTCGAGCGAACCTAATCCCGAGCCCTCCCTCCTTTCAAGCCAAATGATTACACCACAAAAACGAGAGAGAATGACGTCTACAGAACCGGCAATCGGCTTCCCAAAGAGATCAATGAACGATCTATAGGAAATCACTTAAGGTTCACCCTAAAACGACAAATCTAAAGAAACCTAGCCGAGGAGGAAGGCCAAGGGTTAAAAAGGTGATTTCGAGTCAAAACCCGCATTAAATCTCCCCCAATGAAGATCGCACGCGTATCCAACGAGATTCCCCAAAGATAGGCGCGAAGATCGACCGTTTCAAAAACAGGTTTGACCGACACCACACCCTAGCGAAGCCCAAAACGAGTGTGGTTGTTCCACAAGGGCGAGACGAAGGAGGCATGACGTGGCCAGCCAACACGCCCTGGTACGCGGGGCTTGGCCGTTTTGGGTAAACCACGCCCCAGGCAACGACGTGGTGAGGCCTCTCCGGTCGTGGTCCACAACGAGCCACCCAACATGCCACGCCTAAGACCACGACCTGCCTCAGTGCCTCCCAATGACACTAGTCGTATTGTTGATCTCTCTGACGATGAGTATCGGTCTCTTCAGTCTCAACATGCTGGTACTTCTTCCAGTGCCGCTATTGCTCATGGCGATGCACCTTATTTATCTCAGCGATCCACCTTCGGGGTTCTTGACTCTGGCACCTTAGAACAAATCACAAGGCATGCAGGTATTCTTCAGTCCTAAAGCTCGACTTCAACTGGAGGTACTATTACTGTGGCTGACGGTAAGACGGTACAGATTGTTGGTTACGGGAGTTGCTCAACTACACCTAGCTTGACGTTATCTGCAGTTGCTTTGGTTCCACACTATCCTTTTAATTTACTATCTATTAGTAGACTTACACCTGACTTACAGTGCCGAGTCACCTTCACATCTACTATGGTTATATTTCAGGAGCCTTTGAAAGCTCGGGTGCTTGGTAGTGGACGACTTCAGGGTGGTGTGCACATGCTTGACTCCGCCCCAGCTCTCGCCTGTCCTGCCACTTCTGACCGTCTCATGCAACCTCATTATCGCTTTGGCCATCCACCTGCACCCATTCTTCAGTCACTTTCTCCGAATTTGGGTCATGTTTCTCCTTTTGATTGTGAATCATGTCATTATGTCAAGCATTACCAGGTCACCTATGTCCCCCGAGTGATTACTCGTGCATCTAGTCCTTTTAATTTAGTTCATTCTGATGTATGGGGTCCCGACCCTAGTCCTTGTAAACTGGGTTATCGTTATTTTATAACCTTCATCGATGATTTTTCAAGGATGACATGGGTCTATTTGTTGAAAGCTCGTTCTAAAATTTTTACTGTGTTTCGCTCTTATTATAATGAAGTCTAAACTCAGTTTTCCACTAAAATTCGTTGTTTGCGCTCTGACAATGATCGTGAGTATTTTTCTGGCCCGTTCCAATCCTTTCTGGATAATTCTCCATCAGACTTCTTGTCCTGATATAGCTCAACAAAATGGTGTTGTAGAATGTTGAAGGTTCCGGGCGCAGCGAAAGCGCGTGGGTGGATGTTCCCATTTGGCATTTTGTCATTAACAATGATCAATCCGGGATCAATACAACGATAAACGTCAGTCTCCACGAATCGAATCACAGAAAAGGACAAAAAAATGAAAAGTCCCGGAACCAAAAGGTAGGATCGTTACAAGTTGATTATAATTAATTTAATCAATTGAAAAGAAATACCTTTTGGGTGTTCTTTCTTCGTTGATGTTCTTGATCACGTTTCGATGTGATTCGTCGATGCGTCGCAGAAGTCAAGTGTAGACTTCCTCTAGCGGTGATCCACACGTGTACCTCGTATCTCGGGACATCGCCAAAGGAGTCTTCAGGTGCTAGCGTGGAGAAACCTTTGCTTGCATTTTCCGCCTTAGATCGTCTTGATCAGATGGAAGAGGATGTCTCTCGGTCTTGAGAGCGTTCTTGGAGGAAGAGGTTCTTTCGGCCTTGAAAGAATTCTCCAGAATTGTTGTGTGTGTGGTTGGAAAAGAGTTAGCGTTGTGAGGATATTTATAATCAGGTTTGAGGTTGTAGAGTTATGACAATAAATAAACGCGTTACGCGTTTTATTTATTTCATTGACTCTTATTTAAAACCCCCATGTCGAATAATTAATTCCTTGACATGCGCCCACGCTGATTATAATAAATATCATTTAAAACAATATTATATCCTCAAAATCCCGACTGAAATAACTACACGGCGTGTATTAATAAATACACTGCGTGTACTTGTTTTTCATTGAAAACTACACGGCGTGTACATTCAATGTACACGGCATGTATATCTTGTTTTCATTTATTCATTTCTTTTCCATAAAGAAAACTACACGACGTGTAATTATTAATACACGGCGTGTACTTGTTTTTCATGAAAAACTACACGGCGTGTAATCTTTAATACACGGCGTGTATATCTTGTTTTTCACTTCCTTCTTCCTCCATCATTAAAACGACTTAGGTTTCTTTGAATAATTATTAAACCACGTACGGGAATAATCTTTATTCTACTTGAGATACTTAAATACACTTAGTGTGTGACCCTCTAGGCCTCTTTCTCGTTAGCATTAGGCGAGCTTGCCTAAAGTCCAAGATTACTGTCTAGCAACGGGTCAAGGCACCCAAGAGAAAGAAGTTAACGCTGCATTGACGTATCACCTCATACGAACGCTTACTGTGTAATTTTAATCTCTTTGTCTCGATATCTCACCAAGCAGGTTTCATGGCAGTGTCATAAACCTATATGATTGATCCGTCGTTCTTTGACTACCTGAAATAAACTCGTCGTTTACACCATGGCCATGGAATTTAATGCGACAGTTCTATTTCAATCAAAGGGCCGAGATATCAACTTCCATAAATGGAAGGGACAAATCCTTCCTCAACTTATCCATTAACAACATGTCACTCGTGACGCACCCAACGTACCCTACTTCCCGCCAACTGTTTGCGTGACGGTTTTCGTCAGTAAATCTAAGTGCGCGAGTCATGACATGAGTTAATGATAATCTTCTAGTCTAAGGACCATTACACACGCTCGTAAATAGCAATGTTCGATGACACCAAGACATGCGGAATTGCTACTGGCGGGTCTGTTCTCATAATCTCCCATCTTGGAGATTACCAAGTGCGAACTCCATGAGAGAGTCGTCATCTTACGATTACTCGCACATGACGGTCTGTATACTATGTGTCCTATCATAGTATGTCATCCAACCGTAGAACTTTATTTAAGAATATCGTTATAGTATTTCAAGGTTCTCATCATAGCGGGGATCTGCCATGACCTTATCAATGCAACAAATATTCCAGGACATTATTATATTATAGTCATGCAGAATAATGAACAATATATAATAAGTGAACATTCATGTAATCAAAGTACAAAACAGTTGGTTCTCAGGACACCAACCCTTACAAATGTAAGAATCGTCATTTGTTAGTAGTTTCTCGTGCTCTTTTATTTCTAATGAAAGTTCCGACCATTTTTGGGGGCAATGTCATTCTCACCGTTACATATCTCACTAACAGACTTCCCTCATCTGTTTTTGAGCGGGGCACTCCTTTCCATTCTTTATTTCCAACCTCATCACCAAATTCACTGTCTCTTCGCATCTTTGGCTGCCTGTTATGTACGAGATACTCGCCCCTCCCATCCCAAGTTTGATGCACGCGCACTCAAATGTATCTTTCTTGGTTATTCGCAAACTCAACGCGACTATCGCTGCTTTTCCCCAAACTTGCGTCGCAATGTCACCTCCGCTGATGTTTCCTTTGTTGAATCCTTCATCTTTTCCGTTCCTAACTCCCCACCATCACCTGATATTCCAAATTCAGCCATCACTTTACCCTATTCTCTTCATCCTCCACCATCATCATGTCTTCCTACAGATGTCGTTGGCACCCATTTTGGCCAAGTTTACTCCCGCCGCCATTGCATACCTGCCACCCCAGAGCCTGATGTTGTCATCGCACCCAATGACTCACCAGCTCCTGGTCATCCATCGCCGGAGTTACCCATTGCCATTCGCAAAGGTAAACATTCATATCAGCAAAATCTCAGTTCACCAGCTTCTTATCGGGATTATCTTTTGCTACCTCTCACGCTATTGTGACATTTGCTGCTCACTCAACTCCGCGCACTGTTGTTGAAGCAAAAATCTCATCCCGGGTGGTTAAAGGCCATGCAGGATGAACTTCGGGCCATGGAAACCAACCATACTTCGGATCTTGTCCATCTCCTTACGGATAAACAAGTTGTTAGTTGCAAGTGGATCTACACCGTGCGCGTCAACACCAATGGTTCTCTAAATCGTCTTAAAGCACGGCTTGTTACCAAGGGTTATACGCAGACGTATGACATTGATTGCTTTGATACCTTCTCTCCTGTGGTCAGGATGGCATCGGTCCGCTCATTTATCTCTCTTATCGCCTCTTATCACTGGCATCTCCCTCAGCTGGATGTGAAGAATGTTTTTCTTCATGATTTTCTTGAAGAAGAAGTTTATATGGAGCAACCACCGGGGTTTGTTGTCTAGGGGAGTCTTCCAAGGTTTGTCGGCTCCGTCAATCGTTGTATGGCCTCAGGCAGTCACCTCAGGCCTGGTTCGGGCGCATTTGCACCGTTGTAGCTTCAGCATGTATCAAAGCATAAAAGATTCTTCTGTTTTCTATTATCATTCTACAGCAGGCAGCATTCTCTTGATTGTCTATGTGGATGACATTGTCATTACTAACAGTGATAATGATGGCATTGATCGACTCAAATCCTTCATCAAAATTTTCATAATGGCATTGATCGACTCAAATCCTTCATCAAAATTTTCATACGATGGGTCCACTACGATATTTCTTGGGGATTGAGGTCTCTAGATGTACAAAAAAAAAAATTCTATCTCAGAGAAAGTATGTTCTTGATCTTCTGCAAGAGACTGGAATGACTCAAGCTGACTCAGTTGACTCACCCCTTGAACCTAGAGAAAAGACACTTCATACTGACAGTGAGATGTTTTCTTCACCGGATAGATACCAGTGATTTGTTGGAAAGCTTAACTATTTGACGATGGCTCGACCCGATATTGCTTCTGGTGTTAGCAAAGTGAGTCGGTTTATGGAATCTCCAACAAAACCACAGTGGTAGGTTGTTCTTCGCATTGTTAGATATGTGAAAAAAGAACCAGGTTTAGGTTTTCTATATTCTGATTATGGGCATACATATATTAAGGCATTTTGTGATGCAGATTATACTGGATGTCTCTCTTCTACGAGATCTACATCTGGTTTTGCGATGTTTGTTGGAGGAAATTTGATCTCATAGCGAAGTAAGAAGCAAACGATTATCTCTTGATCAAGTGCAGAGTCAGAGTATCGTGTCATAGCATATGTGACCGCAGAAATTATTTGGGCACAACAAATTTTACAGGAGATTGACTATACTGTCAAGAAACCAACACATATCTGGAGTGACAATCAACTGTTATCAAGATTGTCACAAATCCAGTCTTTCATTAGCAGACAAAGCACATTGAAGTTGATTGTCACTTCGTTCGAGAAAATTTTGAGAAGATCATCTTCGGTCATGTTCACACCTCTAATCAACTTGCAGATGTTCTCACAAAAGGGGTGTATGATCCGCGTGTCTAATTTTTATGTAACAAACTGAGCATGATAAATATATATGTCCCAACTTGAGGGGGGTTAAGAGTATTGGATGTTTTTTAGATATTTTTAATATTCATGTCTCACATCGGTTTCACACTACTATTGTACTCCTTTGCTTATCTATAAATAAAGTATCATACCTCAGGGTGAGGTAAGGTTTCCATTTCAACATGGAATCAAAGGGGTTCTCTCTCGTCGCCCTTGTCGCCCGTTCCTATCGCCCCTCCCGTCGCACATCCCGTCGCACCTCATCCCGTCGCACCTCATCCCGTCGCGCCTCCCTCCTCTCGCACCACTTGCCTTCGCAATACATCCCTACGACGGCCCTCTTCCCGCCGCCCCTTCCACAGTGATGGCCCCTTCCCCAACCGCCCCTTGTGCGGCGCCAGCCTGCGCGACCCCTCCCTATGCGACACCTACCTGCGCGATCCCTCCTTATGCAACCCCTACCTGCGCGACAACTCCCTGCGCCACCCCTCCTCTGCGCGTCGCCCCTCGCGAGCCCCCTTTGCGACCCTCTAATCGCTCGCTCCTCCCTACACAACACCTCCAATCACTCACTGCTCTCTGTGCGCCAACCCCACGGCCTGTCGATTCTCCCTATGCGAAGCCCCACCCTATACAGCCTCTCCCTACGGCCATCCCTGAGAATCTTTCTTCTATGACCTAATAAATATCCGATGTTCCGAATGTGCACTTTCAGCACCTAATTTTCTACCCGCTGTGCAATTTCAGCGTCTTGTCCTTGCATATCGTGCACTTTTAGCACTCTTATGATCTTCAGCTCCATCTATAGCAACATCGTCACCCTTACCAAATACTATCGCTGCTTCCACACGTCTTGTGGATGAACGCCTCGATTCCTCCAATTTCATCATGTGGAAATAGACTATTATTGTCGCCTTGAAGGGCATGAGTTATTATTCTCATCTTGTTGCATCCCCTCCTGATTCCAAAGATGTCACATTCGGACAATGAGAATAGTGGGACAACAAGATCTTTTCCATGCTGCTCAACTCCATAGATCGCTCAATTAAGCATGTTGCTAAGACTGTTAATATTTGCAAGAACTTATGGGATTCTTTATTACTTATGCTTTCTGAAACAATCTCACTCGTATATCTGCTCTTTTTCAACACCTCTTCGCCCTTCAACAGGGAAATCGCTTGATTCCCTCGTATTACAACGAGTGGAAGTCTATTGTCAATGAGATCAATGACTTGTGGACTATTCCACGGACTCCTGATGACGCCCGCACTCAGCGGAATCAGTTGTTCTTGTTCTCCCTCATGCATGGGCTCAATGTCGAGTTCTCAACCACTGTTACGGACATGTTGGTCAGCCCCACCACATTACATCCTTCATTGGTTTATAACTGCCTTATTCATGCGATTCATCCTCCGCCAGAACTCAACAATGACTACTCTGATTGTGCTGATATGGTTTCTCGCGGCCCCAACTGAGGTGCTGACCGTTTCGAAGGTCGAGGGCGACCTACTGCCCGCAAACACTACACGCATTGCGGCAGAAACTATCACATGTTTGGTACGTGTTGGCATTTTCATGGACGTCCGGATGGTTCTCCAATTCCCGATCGCTCATGATCTGCACAGGCTGCAATACCTTCCCCAGTGCCTCCCGATTACACTCGTCATACTGTTGATCTCTCTGACGATGAGTATCGGTCTCTTCAGTCTGGTACTTCTTCCAGTGTCACTATTGCTCATGGCGATACACCTGCTACTTATTTATCTCAGCGATCCACCTCCTGGGTTCTTGACTCTGGCGCCTCAAAGCATATCACTAGGCATACAGGTATTCTTCAATCCTATAACTCGACTTCAACTGGAGGTAATATTATTGTGGTTGATGGTAAGACGGTACGGATTGCTGGTTACGGGACTTGCTCGACTACACCTAGCTTGACGTTATATACAGCTCTTGTTCCACACTGTCCTTTTAATTTACTATCTATTCATAGACTTACAGCTGACTTACAGTGTCGACTCATCTTCTTATCTACTACAGTTGTATTTCAGGAGCCTTTGACGACTCAGGCGCTTGGTAGTACACGACTTTAGGGTGGTGTGTACGTGCTTGACTCGGCCCCAGCTCTCGTCTATCCTGCCACTTCTGACCGCCTCATGCAGCTTCATTATCGTCTTGGCCATCCACCGGCACTCACTTCAATCACTGTCAGGATTTGGGTCATTTTTCTTCTTTTGATTGTGAATCTTGTCATTATGCCAAGCATCACCGGGTCACCTATGTCCCCCGAGCGATTACTCGTGCATCTAGTCCTTTTCATTTAGTTCATTCTGATGTATGGAGCCTCGGTCCTAGTCCTTGTAAACTGGGTTATCATTATTTTGTCACCTTCATCGATGATTTTTCAAGAATGACACGTGTCTATTGGTTGAAAACTCGTTCTGAAATTTTTATTGTGTTTCACTCCTATTATAATGAATTCCAAACTCAGTTTTCCACTAAAATTTGTTGTTTGCGCTCTGACAATGGCCGTGAGTATTTTTCTGACCCGTTTCGGTCCTTTCTGGATGACCATGGCATTCTCCATCAAACTTCTTGTCCTGATACACCTCAACAGAACGGTGTCGCAGAATGTAAGAATCGTCATTTGTTAGAAGTTGCTTGTGCTCTTTTATTTCAAATGAAAGTTCCGACCATTTTTGGGAGCAATGTCATTCTCACTGCTACATATAACAAACTTCCCTCATCCGTTCTTGAGGGGAACACTCCTTTCCATTCTTTATTTCCAATCTCATCACCACATCCACGGCCTCTTTGCATCTTTGGTTGTGTCTGTTATGTACAGGATACACGTCCCTCCCTTTCCAAGTTTGATGCACGTGTACTCAAATGTATCTTTCTTGGTTATTCGGGAACTTAGCGCAACTATCGCTGCTTTCCCCCGGACTTGCGTCGCTATGTCACCTTCGCTGATGTTTCCATTGTCGAATCCTCCATCTTTTCCGTTCCTGACTCCCCACCGTCACCTGATATTCCGGATTCAGCCATCACTTTACCCTATTCTCTTCATCCACCACCATCATATGTCTTCCTACTGATGTCGTTGGCTACCGTTTTGGTAAAGTTTACTTTTGCCGCCATTGCATACCTGCCACCCCGGAGCCTGATGTTGCTATCGCACCAGATGACTCACCGGCACCTGGTCATCCATCGCCAGAGTTACTCATTTCCCTTCGCAAAGGTAAACGCTCATGTCAGCAAAATCTCAGTTAATCAACTTCTTATTAGGGATTATATGTCGCTACCTCTCACGCTATTGTGACACTCATTGCTCACTCAATTCCGCGTACTTTTACTGAGGCAAAATCTCATACCGACTGGTTAAAGGTCATGCAAGTGTATCTACACCGACAGGATGAACTTCAAGCCTGGGAAACCAACCATACTTGACCATCTCCTTATGAATAAACAAGTTGTTGGTTGCAAGTGGATATACACCGTGCGCGTCAACACCGATGGTTCTCTAAATCATCTTAAAGCACGGCTTGTTGCCAAGGGTTATGCGCAGACGCATCGGTCCACTTATTTATCTCTCTTAGCGCCTCTTATTACTGGCCTCTCCATCAGCTGGATGTGAAGAATGTTTTTTTTCATGGTTTTTTTGATGAAGTTTATATGGAGTAACCATCGGGGTTTATTGCTCAGGGGGAGTTTTGCGAGATTTGTCGTCTTCGTCGATCGTTGTATGGCCTCAAGCAGTCACCCCGTGCCTGGTTCGGGCGCTTTTGCACTGTTGTGCTTAGCTTTGGTATGTGTCAAAGAAAAAAAGATTCTTCTGTTTTCTATCATCATTCTACAACAGGCAACATTCTCTTAATTGTCTATGTGAATGACATTGTCATTACTGGCAGTGATAATAACGGCATTGATCGACTCAAATCTTTCATCAAAATTTTCATACAAAGGATTTGGATCCACGGTGATATTTCATGGGGATTGTGGTCTCCAGATGTACCAAAAGAATTTTTCTATCTCAGAGAAAGTATGTTCTTAATCTTCTGCAAGAGACTGGAATGACTCAAACTGACTCAGTTGACTCACCCCTTGAACCTAGAGAAAAATCACTTTATACGAACAGTGATATGTTTTCTTCACCAGATAGATGTTGATGACTTGTTGGAAAGCTTAACTACTTGACGATAACTCAACCCGATATTGCTTATGCGGTTAGCAAAGTGAGTCATTTTATGGAATCTCCAACAAAACTGCAGTGGAAGGTTGTTCTTCACATTGTTAGATATGTGAAAAAGGAACCAGGTTTAGGTCTTCTATATTTTGATCATGTGCATACAGATATTGAAGCATTTTGTGATGCGGATTATGTTGGATGTCTCTCTTCTAGGAGATCTACATCTGGTTTTGCAGTGTTTGTTGGAAGAAATTTGATCTCATTACAAAGAAGCAAACGGTTATCTCTCGATCAAGTGCAGAGTCAGAGTATCGTGCTATGGCATGTGACCGCAGAGATTATTGGGCACAACAAATTTTATAGGAGTTTGGCTATACTACCAAGAAACCGGCACATATCTGATGTGACAATCAAACTGCTATCAAAATTGTCACGAATCCAGTCTTCCATGAGTGGAAAACGCACATTGAAGTTGATTGTCACTTCATTCGATAAAACTTTGAGAAGAAGATGATCACTTTCGGCCATGTTCACACCTCCTATCAACTTGCAGATGTTCACACAAAAGGGGTGTCTGGTCCGCGTGTCCAATTTTTATGTAACAAGTTGGGCATGATAAATTTATATATTCCAACTTAAAGGGGGTGTTAAGAGTATTAGATGTTTTCTATATATTTTTAATATTCATGTCCCGCATAGATTTCACACCTCTATTGTACTTCTTTGTTTATCTATAAATAAAGCATCCTAGCTTAGTGTGAGGTAAGGTTTCCATCTCAACAGTCCAAATGAGAGTAAAACGAAGGAAAATGAAAGAAAGAAGGGTTCGAATATTTAAAATAGCAGCAACGCGTAAACTGGAAAAGCGGCATTGAAACCCCCAACGGTTTGTTTACATATTGGCACTTAATTGCGGATCAAACCAAATCATCCATAAGGAGTTATAAATTATTAAACGAGTCAAAAGTATTTAATTCCTTGATTTTAGGATTTAAGATCGTTGAAACTGAGCGCCTGGGGGGTTACAGGTCGAAGAAGAGAAAAACCAGAAAAACAGGGTAAAAACGCTACCCCTACGCAAATTAAGGGGTCTGCATAAGGGTAACTTGTTTTACCCTTACACAGCGCTTTGGAAAAGCTCACATAAGGGTAACTCCAGCTTACCCTTACGTAAGCTTTGAAAATTCACCTTACCCTTACACACAGTAGGAGGTTTGCGTAAGGGTAACTTGTTTTACCCTTATGCACCACTAATCCAAGGCTCAAGTAAGGGTAGTTTGATCTTACACTTACGCAACCTTTATAAAAAAAGTCCTACCCTTACGCGAAGAACAACCCGCCTTTACGCAGCCTTTAGAATCAACGGTTGACTCTTACACAGGTTTGGCTTACCCTTACGTGGGTATAGGAAACTCATTGGTACCCTTATGTAGAGGCGGGGATACCCTTACGAAGCGTATGGAAACTCTCACTTACCCTTACACAAGCTGGGCAGGACCTTTACGCAGTGCATGGGAACACCCTCCTACTCTTACGCAAGCTGAGGACTACCCTTACGCGAGTATTGAAAACTCGTCAGTACCCTTACACAACTCCAGAATTTTGGAGTTACCCTTACGCAAGAGTTCAAAAACCAGTTTTATCTTTACGCAGGGTTAGAAAACTCACCCTCACCCTTACATAGCCCGTTTAAAAACTAGGCTACCCTTACGCAGCTTGTGGAAAACAACCAGTACCCTTACGCAACCCTTTAAAAACAGAGCTTACTCTGACGCAACTCCATTTACATGTGTAAAGATAAATAATTCTTTGAAAATATTACATTTTTAATTAAACTAACTTACAAATAATAAAGAAAAGGTTTTATTATCACTTCCAAAATCTCAAAAACACATCTAAAATATTAGTAGTACTTTCAAAACTTCCAAATTAATTTCCCAAATAAACTTTTAACACTTGAAATTACTTCCATAATTTGTAAAACCATTTTAAAACCTCTTTAAATTACAAAAGCATTTTTAAAACTTCTAAAATTATGAAATTGCTCCTAAACCACCCAACATTCCAGAATGACAAAGGGCTTGGGAATAGCCAGACTCTTTCATTAAATACCCTCTCAAACAATTCTCATAATCAAGAATTAAAACAAAATCAGGAAAAAGAGGGGAGGGATGGGGGATAAATCAACCACCCCGCGAGATACCTATCAAGGTTCTCGCTGTGCATGGAACACAACCACTCTAGATGTTCAAAGCATAAGGCTACACAACTTTTTAAAACTGATTCAAAACAATCTCACAGGGGAGATACCTCTCAAACGGGAACAAGGCCATTAATAAAACATTACATCAAGAGGAGAATCAATCTCATATATCAACATGAGATCAGACATCTTATCCAAGCTTTAAACAACTTGGAATATTGATCACGCATCCATGACTCTCATTCCCAAGCAAGGTCACACAGATAACCAAAACAAAACCAACAAGTCATGCATATCCAATCAAACAAACATAATAGAAGGAAACACCTTCAGGACAACCACTTCACATTGATTTAAGCGGAAAGCAAAGAACTTCAACAATTTTACTTGAGCATGCCATCAAATTAAAATCAATATATGTTTTATTTCCATTTATCAATCTGACAAACTTAATCCATAACATGTAGGATATATCATGCTTAACATGTCATGAGCAAGAATGGATTAGCATGCTTGCATAACAATTTATTGACAAATTTAGATATGTTACACCATTTCATTAAGTCATGCTAGTTAAGGAGTTCAAAACATAAACATGCCAAAAGGTTCTTTTCTTGCTAGACATGCATCCAAACATTTCACATTTAAAACTCGTTAAATTTCAAAACATGCTAATAAAACTTTTCACCAAGCCTCTTGTGTTTATAATCTGGGAGGCTAAAAAAATTTCAAATGAACTCTTTTAAATCTTTCTTGATAACAAGGTATTTATCAAAAACTTTTTTGAGAAAACACTTTCAATGCATTTGCAAAACCGCTTTTAAAATAAATACAAGTTTCATGAAAAAATTGCAATTATTTATTTAAGAAAACTTGTTGTCACAAAATAAATTTTGTCAAGAGGGTCTCACTGAATATCATTATACAGCATGAAGGAAACTTCCAAGGATGACATAAAAGTAAAATTTCCTTTTCCAAAAACATTTTATATTTAACATGAGTTCCGTGAAAACTCACATACATAGACAAGTTACATGCTTTCATTAAATTCTTTTTATTCAACTAACACGGCTCTACCATGCTCTTTAACAAATTAATATTAATACGCAAAACATCAAAACTTGACATGCATTGCAAACAAAACATGAGGCTTAAACAATCCACCTTATGCTTTAAAATTCTTCCAAGTTTGTTAAGAAAACTTTATTTACCAGGAGCACACTCATGCAAAAACAACAAAGGAATCAACGTTCCAATTTCTATTTATCACTTACCACAGGTGCATGCCATTACTTCAAGAGTTTCAAATTAACTTCACATAACACTCTTCAATCATCACAAGCACCAAGATCAACAGAGTTGCCACAAGCATACAAATTAAAGGAAATCATTCATCATACCTGTTGAAATAGTGGGTGCCCTAGACCCAACTATGTAGTACTCTTAATTACCGTATCATGTGTACAGTTAGATATGCAAGATGATATCTAACCATTATAGTGCAGACTTTTTCTGCGTCCACTATAATAATGGTAATGTCCAAAAGTTAAT
This sequence comes from Viscum album, assembly GCA_963277665.1. NCBI lineage: Eukaryota > Viridiplantae > Streptophyta > Magnoliopsida > Santalales > Viscaceae > Viscum > Viscum album. The sequence continues at coordinate 616,516,686 of OY728150.1, read as the reverse complement.
TGTCGTGTCAAGAGGTTGTAGCAGATCCCAGGCTATAATGAGAACTTCGAGATACAATGACATTGATCTTAAATATATGTTCTATAGTCTAGATACATCTTACTGACTGGACACAGTAGATGTCTGACTATCAGGTGCTGGGGGCTCATAAGCATTGAGACTTCTTCTCATGAAGTTCGCACTTGGTGATCTCTAGTATTGAGATCATGAGGACAGACCCGTCAATAGGAACACCACATGTTTTGGGTGTCATTGGTTGTTCCTATCTACGGACATGTGTATTGGTCTCCTGACTTGAGACCATTACCAATGTATATCATTTAATTACGTACTTTGATGCAAGGCGAAAACCATGGCAGTAATGTCGTGGCGAGGTAGTTTGTGTCGGGTGCGTATGACGTTGGTTGAATGGTCAAGAAAGGATTTGTCGCTTCCAAGTTTAGGAAGTTGTATATCTCAGGCCTGATTGATCAGGATGGTGCCGCCTTCATAAGTCTTTGGCCAAAGCAGTAGAAAGGCAAATCCATCCGGATAGATCAATAAATAATAAAGCAAGATAAGGACAATGACACAAGAGTGCGTCCTGCTTTATGAGATATTTAATTACAAAGAGACTATAGTACACAGTCAGTGTTCGTAGGATGGTAGTCGTTGCTATGACTATCCTTATCTCTTTAGGGGCCATGATGAGTTGCTAGACTCCGCTCTTGGTCTGTGGATTTTATTCACTGCTATCGAGATAAGGGCCTAGAGGGTCACACACAACAGCGTATTCAAGAATCCGCACCTATTCAGTTGAATAGGTATATGGACAGTGGGCCCCGCCACGGGGTCCGAGCGTTTGTCCAAGTTGTCGATCACCAAATGAATTAAATAAATTCATTAATATTCAAGTTATGAATATTTGGGATTGAATTTATTTAATATATTTACGAGTTTAGTAAATACGAGAAGATATTAATCGAACGAATATTATTTTAATATTCAAGGTTCGTTTAATATTAAGCGGGACAGCGAGTCGAGTTAAAAGGCTCGGATTTTATCACGTAATATATTTTATATATTACAAGTATGTGATAAAATTAATAAATAATATTGACGCAGTTTTAAGTCGTCATAATTATTTATTTAGAGAACGTTGATATTAACGGGGGCCGAGAAACCCTACCGGGTATTTATCAACATGTCTATAAATAAGAGAGGAGGCTCTCTCTCTTTTGTGCGCATATCACTATTCATCCATTTATAGGATGAAAACTTGAGAGCCTCTCTCTCCTCCCGCTTCCTAGAGAGAGAAGCTAGCACCCGGAGTTCGATGATCGGCGTTCCCGCGGATTTTTGGAGCGCGTGTGGACGATCTAGAGGGATCCTGCTTTGGATCCTTCAAGCGACGATCGCCATCGGCTAGCAGCAATCGATCACGCCTTCGGATTTGAAACGGGTACATTTACCTTTTATTTTTGTGCTCTTACAATCTACGCGAGATCCTCGGACCTCTCCGGGGCTCGGATCGTCAGCGACGACAAGATCCGTCGTTCCGCCGATGAAAAATTTAAAATCTCTGGCCCACCGGCTTCCGCTGCGAGCCCCAGAAACCCAACAATACCATGATATTATCCGCTTTGAATGGAACTAACTCGATTGCACGATTTTAAAACGTGTCGCAATATAACGTGTCATGATATGTGAAGTGTCCCTTCTCTTCATATGCTCAAGGCCATAACATACGTCAACAGTATTAGAGAAATCCCCTTCCGGGGATGTAAGCACACCAGGCCACAGTTACATCATAAACAAAGTCACATGCACAACCCACATCACATAAGAATTTAATTCACAACACAAACACTAGGTAGAAATAAATTAAAGATAAACTTACAATGTTCTCCTTTCCCGAACCAAGGCTCATATCACAAGGAATGAGTGGACTATATTGATTAAAACAAAGGAATACATACAAGAACCCCTTCCCTCGAACCAAATCTCAATCACACTAAGGAATACATACAAGAACCCCTTCCCTCGAACCAAATCTCAATCACACTGGGCCGAGAGAAGTGATACAAATGATCATGGCTAAAGGATTTATTAGGTGGGTTTCAATCGAGTGAACAAGGAGGTTTCCCTGCACTCATTTCGAAGAGCTTTCAAAGGTCTCACCACACATCAAGAGCAGAACTCAAGAATCCCATAACGGAGGGAAAACATCACTGACTGAGAAGTTGCCCCTCTTGGGGTCAAAGAAAGAAACTCGACCTAGAAACTGTCCTCGGAACATCCCCCACAAAACAGTCAACCCCTCACAAACCCCGAGGAACAAGAACCACCGTTGTCGAGCTGATTCACGCAACAGCGTCACAGCCAACAAAGCTCAGTGCTCCCTCCAAGCACAATTCAAACTGAAGATTGTCCTCCAATTAAACTTTTGTCCCACGATCTGAAACGGAGCCTTCAGGCTTCTGCAAACTCGGGCGCTAGAACTCTCGAAGAGTCCTCTTCTGAGCATCGCTGTCGTCGTCCTCCACTCTGCGGCGATTTGCTAACACATCTTGTTGAACGTCGTCGGCACGAACTCGACGGGGACGTCGACCCGTAGCCACTCCTGCAAAAGAACAAACATTTGGGGCTCCTAACCCGAGACACGGATCACTTTAGGTTAATTAGTTACCTTTTCCCATTGTCTACCTCATTCAAACACAGACGCATACAAGCATGATGCACGATCCTTTCCTAGTTCTCTACCCCGCAAACAGCATCACTTTGCGTAGCATATCCAGTAAACTTGAAGGTTCTTGCGTCGGATCACGGAGGCGTCTAAAATCTCATGTCCTAACTGGTCACCCTCTTTTACAGCATGTATTAAGCTCAAGTTGATACTGTTGCCCTACCAACCCATGCATCCTTACCAATGTCCAACTCCAAACTTTTATCATATCTCTCAACCATCACCTCCGATAACACTTTGTCACGACCCCCTCCGCCCAAAGGTACCCCTCCTAGGTCGGCAATGAGAGAAAGGAGATAATGAAGCCCAAAACCCGCCTCCAATAGGCCACGGGTTGGCGACAAGCATCGAGGGTAAAACACACACATATGAGATGCATTACCCTCTAGGATATGAGAAACGAGATAAATAAGCCAAAAACAACCACCAAACAACTCTTGCTCATAACAAAAGAATAAGCAATCCCAACACATGATATGAATGTAAGACATACAACTAAAACAACTGAAAACACCAGAACAAACCCTCGGCAACGACTGCGAAGCTCCAACAGCTCATGAACAACTCCTCGAACTAGAAATGTCAAACTCGACCAGCAACCAATTCCTGATGACCTGAAAAACTGTTTATATATACCTAAGGTGAGCATAACATGTATACTCAGTAGGATTCTCCCTACAACCTCTTATGCGAAATGTAAAATGAGCATACTAAAGCCCGATGAGTAAACAAATGAAACCAACTCGTCACCAAAATGGGTTTCTATTCTTTTCTCATCCTCACCATCGTTATCTCTCACCAAGTATCGTATACAAGAGATCATAAAATATAATAAAAAAAGATGGTACCCCGCTAGCACTTCTCCACTAGTTTGTCACTCTGCCCCAACGTCGCACCTCCAAAAGTAAGCTAGCTCGAAGACACCTGAGCTAAAGCAAGCCAACCCGAAGACACCTAGGCTAAATCATGCACCATGTGCATCACATCATCTCACCATCCCAACCACATCTCCATACAGTAATCGAGTAGTTTTCGGGATCCTCCACAGACCGCACGTCGCGTATTATACTTAAAGTCATCACAACTCATACACAACATACTTATAATAACCATTAGGATACTATATCTGAAGATATATGTGCGAAATAACCATAAATCATTACAGCCCTCTAAACACATATATGGGGAAAGATAACCACCATGTACACCAAAACATAATAGTACCAGGAGAAGAGAGCGGGGCCAGAGGGGGTAGTCAGTCATTTGTTCCTCACCAACCAGGATGTTGGGGAAAACACTCTCGGAGGCCACTGGGTGTCAGTCGCCCTACCGACATGGGTGGGGTAGCGTATGAAATCACAAAACATACATGACATGTATCAAGCTCACAAACATACTATGGGAAACAACCTAGCCTCGTCGCACGGGACTCCCGACTGCCACTGCCACTGCTAAGGCCTAAGTATCAAAAGCATACAAACATCAAACTCAACATTAATTAATTAATTATCCATTAATTAATATTATTCTATTTTCTTATCCAAGATTAAGATTTTAATCTTCTAAGCCAAGTGTTGACAACACTATTAATTCTTTGCTTGTATTTTCAAGTATGACATCAGCGTAAGCAAGCATCAAGAACCAACCCCGTTCTTTCGTTAATTCATTTATCATTTCATAATCATCCGAATACTCCAGGGCTCAGCCCAAGCTACCACATAAAAATGTACTCGTAGTACATAGCATCAAACTACTTCCCACAGTTGGAAATTGATTATATAAAAACATCCGACCATCAGGCCATTAAACAAGTAGATTTATTATCAACCAAGCATCTCAGCTTCCAGCACAACAACAGCGGGCAAACTCAACTTCAACCGTATCTATCAGTTTCAGTGTCATCCTCGACAACACTGCACATAATGTCACATCTCGCATCCCATGCCAATATCATCATCATAACCGGCACCATGTGCCACCATCATAGCCTCGGGCATCCCCACCCATCATCCCCATAACCGGCGCATCGCAGCCTCGGGCATCCCTGCCCATCATCCCCATAACCGGCACCTCGCGCCACCATCACACCCTCAGGCATCCCCGCCCATTATTCCAACCACAGGAGGTTGATATTCAACCACATAAGGCACTAAATCCATAGAACATAAATACATATTAAATGTATTATTCCACACATAATTTCAAAAGCAACTATGGCCAAAACAATCAAGGCATTCCAACTTTTTATCAAACAACTTCGGGTTCACTCACCCCCAAAGCAATGATTTAAGCAATCGCTAAATTCTCATTATCGTCTTTAATTATCCGATTTATTAACAATAAATCTCAGCATCTCTAGCCTTAAAAATTTCCAAGGCTAAATATTGTTTATTTAATTTGGCATTCCGCCTTAAACAGCTTTTTCAAATATATCATCAATTTCGACGATAATCATTTCAACATGCCTCTTTTTTATAAACAAAGCATTACCATCTTTAAGTTATTATTTAACATTCAAGCATATCAACCATAACCATGCTTAACAACTATAACAATAGATAACACACTATCTTCTAAATCTCGGAAGCAACAAAACCTATTTCAAAAGATGCCCAAATATTCCAAAACATGAATATAAACATTCCCACATATTCCAAAACATGAATATAAACATTCCCACATATTCCAAAACATGAATATAAACATTCCCACGTGCGATAATGCTTACGGTTTCCGGAATTTAATTAAATTCTAACATGTGATAATATTCTTAAATAAGAATAATAATTTTATGCATGCAATAATATTCTTTAACAAAAGAATAACAAGAATAGCCCATGCGACAATCTCCATTTCAATTTCTAATAAACAGAATTATCGAATAATTCTCATCAATATCATCTAAGCATTTTAACATCATGGCATGTCATTATCTCTTTGATTTTATCAAATAATAATTTAGACAAAGTCATGCGATTATCCATTTCTCTCTCCTGGATAATTTCCAAAATAATTACCATAATTCTACATCATGCAAATACTTATTTTATTCTTCTGATAATCTTACAGGTCATCAAACATTATTATCTACTGCATGAAATAAATCATTAATTTCTATTGTTGAAATTATTATCAACAATATTTCTTTCAAGAAGCAATTTCCAGATTCTAGGATAACTTTATTTATCCATGGCATGCAATATTATCTATAATCCAATTCTAAAAATTAAACAAAAACAGGTTAACCATTTTCTTGAAGCAGTAAACTTCTATTTCATTGCTTGAAATAATATTAACACATTAAAGATAATGCATGAAATTCCAGTTTCATCAGAAGCAACATTATACTGCAAAAATTAAACTTCCATTCAAAATTCTAGAATTCATAATATTTCATTGAGAGAATTACTTTGCATGCCTTTCATCCTCCTCTTTTATAATTTTCAAATTATCACATATTCATTCTTTATGCGGTTATTTTTCCAGATTATTATCTGATTATGGTTAATAGCATTCATCTAAACAGAGAAGTCTAAAGCATGATAATTTCACATTTGTGCCATATAAAAAAATAAGAGATCCCCCACCTGGTATTTTCACCTTGGAAAAACGCAGTAGCCAAGGAATAGAGAGAGAAGGTTTTGTCTAGAGTTCCCGTGAACACCTGAAGCTCGTCAACTTGAAGAGAGGGTTCTAGGGTCGTCCGAATGAGAGGAAAACGAAGGAAAAAAAGAAAGGGAGAAGGGTTCGCGTATTTTAAAATAGCAGCAATGCGTAAACTAGAAAAGCGGCATTGAAACCCCCATTAAATTTTCCCAACAGTTTGTTTAAAGATAGGGACTTAATTGTGGATCGAACCAAATCTTCCATAAGGAGTTATAAATTATTAAACGAGTCAAAAGTATTTAATTCCTTGATTTTAGGATTTAAGATCGTTGAAAAAGGATGCCTTGAGGGTTACAGGTCGAAGAAGAAAAAAACCAGAAAAACAGAGTAAAAACGCTACCCCTATGCTGGTTTGGAGATCTGCATAGGAGTAACTCGTTTTACCCGAACGCAGTGCTTTCGAAAGGCTCACGTAAGAGTAACTCCGATTTACCCTTATGTATGCTTTGAAATTACCACCTTACCCTTACGCACGGTAAGCGGTCAGCGTAAGGGTAACTTGTTTTACCCTTACTGTAACATCCCGACCTGGGTGTCACGCAACGGTGCTCCGAGTCGGTTCGTCACATGACCTCAAGCGCGTCTCCCCGTACGCTAGAGGCTGCCAACTGGCAACGAGGGTTTGGTAAGTCATTCATGAGGAGACTATACCCTCATTTATCAGAGTAAAACGTCAGCGGAAATAAATAAACAAAAGCGGAATCATATATAACCAGAAAAATACTCATGTCACAAGATAACCAAACAGGAAATACAATACTCAACTGAAAGGGAAAACATGTTATGCCAATATAAGTGTCAAGTGTCAAATATGCAACTGAAAATAGACACTACGACGCCCCAAGTGGGTCCCGAACCATGTCTGGTTCCCTCCTCCAAGCTCTATCCCCATTCAACCACCTATCCCAGGGTCTTTGCCCTTATCCAGTCCTGCAACAATATAATCTATTTGGGTACCGATCAGGCAGTCCAAATAGGGTGTGAGTACAATTCAATAGGTCACCACCAACGGTGTCTAAAACAAGTCCAGTCAAAAGATAGTGCATGCAGTTCTATAAGAAAATAAGTAAAATGCAATAATAAACAGTTTATCACATTTTCATTTACTCTTATTTAACTACATTTACTCCAGGGTTCCAAGGATACCCGTACCTTAATACGAACTTCATCTCGTACCGGAGTGCCATTATTTCCATTCTATAATTTCACATTTATAAGCCACAATGCCATAGTTACCACTATCACAAACATAAGTAAGATGACAATGTTACCATGCTTCCCCCTCAATAGAATGACCATGTTCTCATTCTCTTTACTCATAAGTATGATGACCATGTTACCATTTGTACTTCTCAATTTAGAATGATCATGTTCTCATTCTCTTTACTCATAAGTATGATGACCATGTTACCATTTGTACTTCTCAATTTAGAATGACCATGTTCCCATTCTTTATCACACAATTAATTTACCAATTATTTATCAACCCAAACTCATTACTAATCCAACAATTAGTTAAATATATCAAATCCATTAGTTAACACGACAATTAACTAAATGTCTTAATCCCATTAATTAATTCATTCATTAATTAACCATCATCACAACTCATATCCCATAATTAATTTTCCAGAATTAATTATCTCATTCTAAATCTCAACTCTTCATAATTAATATCACAATTAATTATCTAGATCATAATCTCAAAGCACATAATTAATTCACAATTAATTATCTCAACTTAGTCAATTCGATATCTCATAATTAATTTCTCAATTAATTATCTAGATTACAAACCCTATCTCCTATAACCAATTTCCCCAAATTAATTATCTAATAGAACAGCCCCTTAGACTCATAATTAATTCCCCGATTAATCACCTATTTCAACAAAGCTTCGATAAATCAATTGATCAATCTAATTAATCCAATTCAAAATAATCAATTGCTAAAGGATGCTAGCAATTCTACAATTTTGCATATACATATCAAATCCAAGACTATGGAAATTAGATTTAGACCACCTGCCTCGATTCGTTGACGGATGTTTGCCCAACGAAAATCCCCAAAATCCGAACAGCACAACGACGATGATAAAAGTTCCGGATCTAAATCCCTAAACCAAAATCAAGATCAAAGACATCAAGATCCCATAAATCTCACGATCCCAGATCCAGATCTCACCACAAAGGTTTAGATCCAAGGAAACAGAGGATATCTTCCGTGAAAAGATCAAGGAAAGATAGAAGAAAGAACGAGAGAAGCATCGGGATGAAATCCACTTACCGGGAGAAGAGCGGATCTTCAATTCGGGCTTTCGATCTCGAATAACGGTGTTCTTAAGGCCTTGGAATCCCTCCGGGTCGATGAAAGAACCTTCATTTACCCTTAGGAAAGTAAAATCCCGAGTTAGGGTCGCATAGGAGGTGAAACAAGTCATTAAAGGTTGAAAACGAGTGAGATCCGCAAATTTAGGATCTCACAGTTGGCCCGTGCACGGTTTAGTCGCACGGTTAGACAAATCGTGCGCTAACCGTGTGTTAGCCACTGCTTCAAGGGGGCACTTCGCACGGCTACCTCGCATGGCCTCTCAAACCGTGCTTTAATCGTGCTGAAGCTACTGCCTCAAAGACCAGATATCGTACAGTTTCTCCTAAGCACCCGCACGGTTTATTCAAACCGTGCACAAACGGGCTACGCCAAAAGAACCTGGAAAACACGCCCAAGATAACTCTAGAAAAGGTCGGGATCTTACACTTATGCAATGCTATTCCAAGGCTCACGTAAGGGTAGTTTGATCTTACCCTTACACAACCTTTATAAAAAGAGCTTTACCCTTACGCGAGAAACAAATCACCTTTATGCAACCTTTAGAATCAGCGGCCGACCCTAATGCAGGTTTGGATTACCCTTACGTGGGTATAGGAAACTTGTTGGTACTCTTACGCAACAGCAACGATACCCTTATGCAGTGTACGGAAACGCTCACTTACCCTTATGCAAGCTGGGCAGGACCTTTACGCAGCGCATGGGAGCACCCTTTTATCCTTACTCGCAGTGATGACTACCCTCGTGCAAGTATTGAAACTCACTGGTACCCTTATGCAACTCCAGAATTTTGGAGCTACCCTTACGCGAGAGTTCAAAAACCCATTTTGCCTTTACACAAGGTTAGAAAACTCACCCTTAACCTTACGCAGTCTGTTTAAAAACTAGGCTACCCTTATGCGCCTTATGAAAACCAACCAGTACCCTTACGCAACGCTTTAAAAACAGGACTTACCCTTACGCAACTTCATTTCCATGCATAAAGGTAAATAATTCTTTGAAAATATTACATTTTTAATCAAACTAACTTATAAATAATTAAAAAAAAAGTTTTATTATCACTACCAAAATCCCAAAAACACTTCTAAAATTTTAGAAGCGCTTTCAAAACTTCCAAATTAATTTCCAAAATAAACTTTTAACACTTGAAATTACTTCCATAATTTGTAAAACCATTTTAAAACCTCTATAAATTACAAAAGCATTTTAAAAACTTACGCAACTTCATTTCCATGCATAAAGGTAAATAATTCTTTGAAAATATTACATTTTTAATCAAACTAACTTATAAATAATTAAAAAAAAAGTTTTATTATCACTACTAAAATCCCAAAAACACTTCTAAGATTTTAGAAGCGCTTTCAAAACTTCCAAATTAATTTCCAAAATAAACTTTTAACACTTGAAATTACTTCCATAATTTGTAAAACCATTTTAAAACCTCTATAAATTACAAAAGCATTTTAAAAACTTCTAAATTTATGAAATCGCTCCCGAACCACCGGACATCCCAGAATGACAAAGGACTCAGGAAAATCTAAACCCTTACATGGTGAGTCGATCTACGATCACCCAAGTAACACCGTTCTTTTGAAGCGTCCTCGGTAGACCTGTGAGAAAGTCAATGACAATATGCTCCCACTTCCATATAGGTATAGGCATAGACTGCAACATACCAGTCGGTCATTGATATTCAGCCTTTACCTGCTGACAAGTTAGACGATCCATAACATAATTTGCAATCTTGCGCTTTATACCAGCCCACCATAAATGAGCTTTCATTACCTTGTACATTTTCAGAATACCCGGATGAATAGATCATTTCAAATGGTGATATGCCAAAAGAAGTTGTTTCTGGAAAGACTGAGAGACTACGATCCGAACCTGAAAGCGTAACAAAGAGTTTGCATCCTCTGTCCAGTCGTCAGAAGTCTCCCCACCATTTAGGTTTGACCTAATGGTGATGCAATCAGGATCTGACATTTGTGTCTCTTTGATTACATGGACATTTAATGTATTTAAATATTAAACATCTTATTACATATTGTTCATTGTTCTGCATGACTATGATATAATAATGTCTTAGATTATTTGTTGCATTAATAAGGTCATGGCAGTTCTCCGCTATGATGAGAATCTTGAAATGCTATAACAATATTCTTAAATATAGTTCTACGGTTGGATGACATACTATGATGGGACACATAGCATGCAGACCGTCAGATGTGAGTACTCATAAGCAGATGAGACTTCCTCTCGTGAAGTTCGCACTTGGTAATCTCTTAGACTAGAGATTATGAGAACAGACCCGCCAGTAGGAATTCCGCATGTTTTAGTGTCATCGGATATTTCTATCTGCGAGCGTGTGTAATGATCCTTAGACTTTAAGATTATCATTAATACGTGTCACAACTCGCGCATTTTGATTTACTGACGAAAACCGTCACACAGACAGTTGGCGGAAAGTAGGATACGTTGGGTGCGTCATGAGTGGCATGTTATTTGTTAGACCTCATTTAAGTTTAAATGGGTATTTCTGAGTCCCACATCGGACTTACCCTCCTTGTAATTAGACTTACTCATCTATAAAAGAGTATCCCCACCTCACATTGAGGTAAGGGGAATTCACCATTAACATGGTATCAGAGGGATCTTAATCCCGACCCTCCCTCCCAGCGGATTCCCGGTTCTGTCCGGCCCCGCCTCTCTCCCCCCCCCCCTCTGGCCTTGTCCTTCCCTGCGGCCCCCTCTCCTGCCCGGCCCTCCCTCCCGGCGCGGCTCCACCTCCTGGCGGCCCTCCCTCCAGGCGCGGCTCCCCTTCCCGGCGGCCCTCTCGCCCAGCGACTCCCCTCCCGGCGCCCTCTCCCAGCGGAGTTCTCCCGACCCCCGCTCCCGGCGTGGCTCCCGGCCCCGGCTTCCGGCGCCCCCCCACGGCGCGCCCTCGCCCAGCACCGCCCTCGTCCCAGCGGCGCTCTCGCCCGGCGCCTGCGCCCTAGCCCCGGCGGCGCCCTCGCCCCCGCACCGCCATGCCCCAGCGCTCGCGCCATAGCCCCGGCGGCGCCCTCGCCCCCGCACCGTCCTCGCCCAGCGCCCGCGCCCTGGCCCCGGCGGCGCCCTCACCCCCGTATAGCCCTCACCCAGCGGCGCCCTTCCCCAGCGACAGCCCTCGCCCCGGCGTTTCCTCCTGAGCGCGACCCCTCGTCGCAGCTCCCTCCAGCGACATCTCCAGGCCGCCTCCCTTCCACCGCGCGCCTCCCGGCAACCCGGTCCAGCGCCCGCCCTCCATGGACGCTTCCTCAGTTCTGCCGTCCTTGATCACGACCTCCTCCCGGCTGGTCGATGACCGGCTGGATTCCACAAACTTCTCCGTCTGGCGGAAGACGGTCTTGATGTCCCTCTGCGGCATGGGACTTCATTCTCATCTTGAGAAACCCCCACCCGCTATCACCGACCCCAAATTCGACTCTTGGCAGCTGGCGGACAACAAAATTTTTGCATTACTGGTCAACTCCATGGACCGATCCGTGAAAGATGTCACCAGAACTGCCAACACTGTCAAAGAGCTATGGGATTCCTTGATTGTCATGTTCTCCGAGACCAATAACTTGGCTCGGGTCTCCGACGTTCTACAGCGTCTCTCCCACATCCACCAGCAGGATCGGACCTTTCCAAACTACTTCATGGAATGGAAGGGCCTCCGAGACGAACTGCAGGAACTCTGGCTTATTCCTCAGACTCCGGCAGAAGAGCAGACCCAACGAGACCAGCTCTGCCTATTCAATCTCCTGAATGGCCTCGCACCGGACTACGCCACGACGGCCACTGAGATGCTAGCCAGCCCGTCTACGCTGAATATCCCGCAAGTCTATCATCGCCTGCAGAAGGCTCATAGGGCCCTTGCACCACCCGTCCCCATCCCTGATCACACTACGCTCCTGGGCCGTGGCGGTGGCCGCCCTACCAGCCCTCGTGGATGCGATCGTGGAGACGGCCGAACTCGCCCCCTCTGCCAGCACTGCGGCAAGCTCGGCCATCTGGTCGACCGCTGCTGGGTCCTTCATGGTCGTCCCGATTCGCACCCCCGACAGGGCCAGACTGCGATCCGCGATGCGTCATCCCCTGCTGCTGCTCTTCCCCCGTCTTTGGATCTCTCCCTGGCTGAGATCCAGCTGATTCAAGATTACCGGACCACCTCCATGTCGGGCTCTTCATCAGCTTCTCTTGCCCATTCCGGTGGTCCCACTGCTTTTGTCAGTCATCATTCCCTTGCATGGATGCTTGACTCAGGTGCGTCCGACCACCTCACCGGGGATGCAGGTATACTCTCCCACTACCGTCCCTATAGTGGATCTTCACCCATCACTGTTGTTGATGGGTCCACTCTCCCCATTGCCGGCTTTGGTACTTGTTCCCTCACCTCCTCCCTTCACATATCCTCGGTGGCTCATGTTCCCCGCAGTCCATTTAACCTGCTTTCCATCAGCAAGCTTACCAAGGATCTCAACTGTAATGTTATCTTTACCTCGTCTTCTGTTTTGTTTCAGGAGCGGACGACGAACCGGGAACTTGGTAGAGGCCAACTTCGGAATGAGGTGTACATGTTCGATGGCCCGACTTCCATCGCTTGCACGTCTGTCCCCGCTCGTGCCGTTGACCTCCATTCTCGGTTGGGTCACCCCTCTGCCTCAGCACTTCATCAGTTTTATCCTGATATTAGCCCCCGTTTATCTTTTCCTTGTGAGTCGTGTCGTTTTGCGAAACACCACCGCACATCATATTTTCCTCGAGTTGACACACGGGCCGCCAAACCCTTTGATTTGGTTCATTCCGATGTATGGGGTCCCTGTGCCACTTCGAGTCAATCTGGGTATAAATATTACATTTCTTTCATTGATGATTATTCTCGTATGACATGGCTTTACCTTCTTCGAGATCAGACAGAGGTTCTCTCCACCTTTCAGACCTTTTACATGAGATCCAGACGCAGTTTTCTATCCCTGTGAAATGTCTCCAATCTGACAATGGGCGAGAATACTTATCCACTCACTTTCAGCAGTTTCTGCGGGCCCACGGCATCATTCACCAGACCTCCTGTCCTGATACCCCTCAGCAAAATGGGGTGGCCGAGCGGAAACACCGGCATATTCTGGAAACCCCTAGTGCCCTCCTCTTCCACCGCCAGGTACCTCTTCTCTTCTGGGGGGATGTCATCCTCACTGCTACTTACCTTCTCAATCGTCTTCCCTCCCCCATTCTTCAGAGGGAGACTCCTTTTCATACCCTGTTCCCCTCTGTTCCTCCTCACTCTCTTCCCCTCCGCGTCTTCGGATGTCTCTGCTATGTCTGGGACACTCGCCCCAATCTCTCCAAACTTTCTCCCAAATCCCTTCGATGTATTTTTCTTGGATATTCCCGCACTCAGCACGGGTACCGATGCTTCTCTCCAAACCTACGTCGGTATATCACCTCTGCCGACGTATCGTTTGTCGAGAGCTCTCCTTTCACTCTCCCCTCTCCTCATCCCGACACTACCATCGATAACTGTCTTCCACTCATGATTCACCCGCCTCTGGTGTCTCCTCCGACCGATCATCTCTTTGGACAGACCTACTCTCGTCGTCCTTCCGCTGTACCCCCATCCAAACCGAGGACAACATTGTTCCCGCTTCGTCCGATGCTCCTGTCACAGCTCCCGAGGACTTGCCGATTGTGCTCCGGAAAGATACTCGTTCGTGTCAAACTACTCCTCTATTTGCATCTTCATACAGGGGTCTGTCCGCTCTGGAGACCGTGTCGATTCCTCGAACAGTTGGTGAAGCCAAATCTCACCCCGGGTGGCTAGCCGCAATGCGGGATGAATTGCAAGCTCTGGATGACAACCATACATGGAATCTTGTTCCACTTCCGGCGGGAAAACAGGTGGTCGGCTGTAAATGGATTTTTACGATCCGTCTCAATCCCGATGGCTCTCTTTGCCGCCTCAAAGTCCGGCTTGTGGCAAAGGGATTTGCTCAGACCTATGGCATCGACTACTTTGAGACCTTCTCTCCAGTCGCAAAGATGGCCTATATTCGCCTATTCACCTCTTTGGCTGCTCATCATCACTGGCCGCTTCATCAACTAGATGTCAAGAATGTTTTTCTTCATGACTTTCTTGACGAAGAAGTCTACTTGCAGCAGCCCCCTGGCTTTTCTGCCTCTGGTGCTGATTCCCATGTCTGTCGTCTCCGTCGATCCCTCTACGACCTCAAGCAGTCTCCTCGAGCATGGTTTGGCCGCTTCAGCACTGTCGTCACAGCCTTTGGCCTCTCTCGGAGTATGAAAGATCACACAGTCTTCTTCCGTACGACGACGCACGGCTGTATCTTGCTTGTGGTTTATGTTGATGACATCATCATTACAGGGAGCGACTCCAGAGGCATCGCCAGCCTCAAGACACATCTTCACCAGCACTTTCACATCAAAGATCTTGGTCCCCTCACCTACTTCCTTGGCATCGAGGTCTCCCGGACTGCAGACACTATCTCTCTCTGTCAGCGCAAGTATGCTCTTGATATCTTGCAGGATGCTGGGTTGAGCTCAGCCGCTGCAGTGGACACTCCACTTGAGCCTGGGGAATGCTCTCTTCATTCCGACTCGGAACCATTTCCTCATCCCGAGAGCTATCGACGCCTGGTAGGTAAACTCAACTACCTCACCATGACGCGTCCCGACATTGTCTGCGCCGTTGGCAAAGTCAGCCAGTTCATGGAGCATCCCACCAGATCTCAGTGGGATGCTGTCATCCGCATTGCCAAATACATCAAGAAAGACCCTGCACGTGGCCTTCAGTACTCACATCATGCTCACATGAATGTTGAGGCCTTCTGTGATGCGAACTATGCTGGTTGCCTCGCTACCCGCAAGTCTACTTTGGGATTCGCCGTGTTCTTCGCCGGTAATCTCATCTCTTGGCGCAGCAAGAAGCAGACTGTCGTCTCCCGATCGAGTGTCGAGGCCGAGTGTCGAGCCATAGTCACAGTCACTACTGAGATCATCTGGCTTCGTCACCTCCTCCATGAGCTCGGTTTCCCAACATCAACTCCTGCTCATATCTGGTGTAACAATCAGACAACCACGAAGATTGCCTCGAATCCCGTCTTCCATGAACGGACCAAGCATATCGAGGTGGACTGTCACTTTCTCCGCCACCATCTGGAGCAACACCATATCAGTTTCGGCCATATCCCGATGACCGATCAGCTTGCCGATCTCTTCACCAAAGGTCTCCCAGGAGCTCGCCTTGAGTCTCTCACTACCAGGCTGGGTATTCACAACCTCCATGGCCCAGCTTGAGGGGGAGTATGAGCTGGTCTTGTGTCTTGTCATCTTTTTCTTTGTGGGACTCTATCCAATCTGGGCATGTCCAGCTTGAGGGGGAGTGTTGGACCCCATTTAAGTTTAAATGGGTATTTCTGAGTCCCACATCGGACTTACCCTCCTTGTAATTAGACTTACTCATCTATAAAAGAGTATCCCCACCTCACATTGAGGTAAGGAGAATTCACCATTAACATTATTAATGGATAAGTCGACCCTTTAATTGAATAGAACCGTAGCGCGAAATTCCATGGTCATGGTGTAACGGTAAGTTTATTTCAGGCAGTCAAAGAACGACGTATCAAGTATAAAGGTTGATGACACTATCATGAAACCTGCTTGATGAGATATTGAGACAAAGGGATTATATTACACAGTGAGCGTTCGTATGTGAATGTCGTTGTTGCGACTTTACGTACTTTCTCTTGGGTGCCTTGACCCGTTGCTAGACAGTACTCTTAGACTTTAGGTAAGTCCGCCTAATGCCAACGAGAAATAATCCTAGAGGGTCACACACTAAGTGTTTTTGGTGGTCTCGGTTAAATTCTATTTGAATTTAATTAATAAATATTACTCTCAAAACCGTGGAATAATTTTATTCAAGTTAAGATGATCGCATAAATTAAATAAAATATATTTATTTATTTTATTAAACATTTAATAAATATTTATTTACTAGTTTGTAAATAAAATATTTATTTAAGAGAATAAATTATTTATTTATTTATTCAGGTGTTCAATAAATGGAAGTGGAGTTCGACCGGACCAAGACCGGTCCGGTAGTAAAATAATTATTTGCAAGACGGTAAATAATTATTAGTTGGCACAAGTTAAAATAATAATGACGCTGCTATTATTTTGTGACGCAGAATTTTATTCATAATTCCGTTTTGCGCAAGTTGGGGCACCATAAATAATGACGCGGTATTATTATTATGAGCATGGGTTTTCTCTAAGTTCATGAATGTATTTAATTGTTGTCATGGAATTAAATATTGTAACTGGAGTTCCATGCATATAAATATACAAGTACGTTTATTGTGTCATAGGGAACACATCACACGCTTGGTGAATTGAGAATTGTTGAGCTAAACAATTTCTCTCTCGAATCTTCTTCCCGCCCCTCTCAAGAACGAGAGACGTTCTTCAAGGCTGAAGAAAAAGCGATCAAGAATGACCGACACAAGACACTCGCTTCGCCACGCTAGCAGCCGGAGAACGAGCGGTGCGATCGGAGGTCATCGGAGCACGTGTGGATCACCGCTAGAGGGATTTTAGTTTGAATCCTTACAAGCGCAACGAGATAATCCGGAAAGGTCATTCCGGACGATCAACATCATCAACGAAGAAAATACCGAAGATCCACGTATTCTTTTTCTTTATGAAATTAATTAAATTAATTATAAACATGATGTGCAAGATCCTCTCTAAAGAAAATATAGTTTTGAAAAAAAGCTGATATTTCAAAGATTCTAATTTTGATATGTTGATTTCAAAAATGATATCATGTTTATCAAATAAAATTCCTAAAAATTTCAAAAATTAATTATAATATTCGCTCATAAAAAGCAATAAATATCAACTTTAAAGAAAAAGTATTTTTGAAGAATAAATTACTTCTAAAAATTGAGTGTTTTTTCCTAAACATTAATCAATACATTTGTATTGATTAGGACCTTTATATATATTTCATAATGTGGTTAACCCTATTCATACCCATCAATTCAACGACTAGGTTATACGGCAATATTTAAATAATAATATTTTGTGGTTCGTTTAAGCTCGATGTTGCGTGTCGTACAAGCTATCGAACATAATGTCTATTTTTTAAAATCTTGAGGTGTTACACTAAAAGTACCCGACAACACTTTTTGCACTCGGACTGCCCTGGAAACTTGAAGTTCAGCATAAAAAAGTTAGCTATGTATTTTTATGCTATACATTTCAAGTCCCGACACGTAGGGGTGTCCAAACCCGACCCAACCCAACCGACCCGATCTGACCCGACCGGGTTGGGTCGGGTTGGGTCGGGTTACACAGGAATATTGACGGGTCGGGTCAGTTTGGGTCGGGTTGACATTGGGTTGGGTCGGGTCATGGGTTAGAAAAATAATGACCCAACCCAACCCGATTGACCCGACCTTCAATTTTTTTTGGCTACCAGCGCTTCAGTTGGTTCGGAACTTCGGACTTCGCTCAACCCGCTGCCCTCTTCCCCTTTCTGTCGCTCTTCCTGCAATCCACCTCGCGACGACCGTAGCCCCCCGATGTCGACTCCTTTCTTATGGCGATCCTGTCTCGATCGGCCCTCGTCGCCTGGTTCCTTCCTCCATCATGAAGAGCGAGCCCCCCATCATCGATAGATATCACCTATCTCTCTCACGAGTCATACCACGATCCCCACCCCCTCCGCAGCAGGACCGCAGCGCCGCCTCTCCCGCAATCCCACCGCCATTCATCGCCCTCTTTCCCATCCCCGATGGCCATCTCCCTTCCTCTCATCTTATTCATCATTTCCCTCCCTTCCTTCTGTATCGAAATCAAGCAGGAAGCAGACGAGACCCATGGCACTAACCTGTAAGGAAGACGATATTCGCGGGAGAGGTCATCGTGTCGAGAGCGAGTGAGGAACGATGCTAGTTTGGTTTAATTATTAACCAGCGATGAAATTTTTTTAGGTTTATTTCTGCCCTAATTAATTACTTTTGCGTTTCTTTCTAATGGAACTAGCTGGCATGGAAGACGATGAGAGGATAGGTTGCTACATTGGGTGCGAGCGTCGTTGAGTGAGGAGCTGAGCAGCGAAGAGATTTTTTTCGTGGTGGTGGTTGCCCTAATTGCTTCGATGTTTCTTCCTGGTAGCATGGTTCTGGCGTGGAAGACGATGCCTGCGGGAGGATAGGGCGTCGCGTCGAGATCCAGGAGAGGGTTCTGTTTACAAAGGAGAGACGAAATTTTTCCCCTATAACCCAAATGGACCCGACCCGACCCAACCCGATCCAAGACGGGTTGGGTTGGGTCGGGTCCGAACCGGAATTCAACTATGACCCGACCCGACCCGACCCGTCATTTTTTTCTTGGGTCGGGTCCAGAAACACCTCAAACCCGACCCATGGAAACCCCTACCGACACGTCCTATCTCCTTGCTACCATCCCAACTCAAGGACTGAACCTCTCTTTAAAACCATTTGTAACATCCTGACCCTAACCATTAGCTTGGAAAGAATCGAGGTGTCACTAACCTTAGGTGACGTCCCCAAGACACCAAAGGCTAGCCATAAGGGCTTACCTACGCATTGGGGGGTGATTTGTCATTTCAAAAACAACACAACCTGTGAAGACAAAGTGATAATAACAAAACCAACTGCATGATGCATGAAAAAAAACCATACAACTCAATAGAAAACCAACAAACGAACAATATCAAAGTACCAGTGAAATAATGTATAAAAGAATACAAATGCTAAGACTCCCAAAGCAATAAGACTCTGGCACCAAGGTGGCACCACTCCAGACCATGATGCAGGCAACTCCAAGCTCCAACTCCACCAACCACGACAGCGACATCAAGGAGCGCCGCTAGAGAAGTTAGAAACTTACCCCTTTCTCGTATCCCGATAAATGACATCTCTTACCCTTCTCGTATCACGGCAAACGGCATCTGCAAAGCACCAAAGTGCCCAAGCAGGGGGTGAGTATAACATTCAATAGGGAATCCCCAGAGACTTCCCAACACATGCCACTAGGACAAAAACAAGTTAGCACAATTTTATAAAACAGGAGAGAAGCAGATAAACAGTTTATACAAGGCCATAAACGAGTCCTATGTAAGAAAACATAAATCAAAGCATGTTGACATTTCTTACCACTTGGCATAACCATCTCATGTTCCCACACAGACATATGCATGCCATAGACCCCCCTATACTCGCAATTGGTGAGTCATCCTTTCACCAAGTCGCCGCTTGGTGACTAAATTTGATGTTGGTACTTCCAACCATGATCCGTCCCAAGCTTTCTATTATTAGATGGTGGTACTTCTGACCATGATCCGTCCCACATGAACATGAACATACGCCAACCTGATTATGCCAAGATACCAATTAAATCATTCATTGAAATCATATTTTCATCAAGGCTTTTTGGCAAACCACTTTGATTCCATATTTCAAAGCTGTCATTTTAAAAATCATTCAACAACAGGGATTTTCGATATCAATTTCTCAAGGAATTTCCAAGCAAAACACAAGAATGATTTAGGAAAAACCAAGTCATCAAGTTCAAGAACAGTAGAGTGAGAGAGAAGCCACTTACCTCAAACCAAACAATTTCACCACAAAAACGAGAGAGGACGTATACACCACCATCAATCGGCTTCCCAAAGAGCTCAATGAACGATGCGCAGGAAGTCACTCAAGGTTCACCCTAAAACACCAAAACCGAAGAAACCTAGCCAAGGAGGAAGGCCAAGGGTTAAAAAAGGCAGATAGAGTCAAAAACCGCATTAAATCTCCCCCCACGAAGATCGCACGTGGATCCAACGAGATTCCCCCAAGATAGGCGCAAAGATCGACCGTTTCAAAAATGGGTTTGACCGACCATGCCCTGGTAGACCCAAAACGGGCGTGGTAGCTCCACAAAGGCGAGAAGCAGGAGGCGCAACACAGCCAGCCAACATGCCCTGGTGTGCGGGGCTTGGCCGTTTTGGACTCACCACGCCCTGGGCTATGGCGGGGTGAGGCCTCTTTGGCCGTGGTCCACAGCGAGCCACCCAGCGCACCATGCCTAAGGCTACAGCCTGCCTTGGCCGCTTTGGGTCAGCTCGTACTGCACAGGAGTGCTGACAACGCACCACGCCCTACACCACGACGTGGTGCTGCCCGTGGTGAGCCAAAGGCCGGCGACTTCCAAACTCACCCAGCAGCACCTCACTGAAGCTCCTCGAACCCGATGAAAACCATGAAAAAGGCTTTAAAACAGTAGGGGCATAAGGATATACCTCAAACCTGGGGTGCAAATCCCCTCTCAACATTCTCTCGGAATAAAATACGATCCCATGATTAACCTTGAAATATGAGGAGAAAATGACAATTTAAAGATACAAACTTCCAGGAGATTCGATGGATCACTGAAATAAAAAATTTGACATTGCATTTGCCAACATGCAATATGAATTTACAAGTAATCGCCTAATATTAAAGTGAGTATTTATAAAGAGAATAATCAGAGATTAGACACTCATAAACCTAATCCTCCTCCAAATTTAAAGAGGTTTAATACCAACCACCCACCTTAGTCAGAATAGGCTCCCAAAAATATAGGACTCAAGGATTAACACCGAAGGAGACAACCAAGCAAGTGAAGGGCATTTTACAAAGAAAAAACGTTTCAAAGTTAAATAACCCACAATGAAAATGAGAAATGCAAGCTCAGGTGATAAGATACTAATGGGTCACTTTTTGAGAAATAAATTTGAAGGTTTGAGATGGTATCAATGACCTGAAGCATAGAGAACTGATTGAAAATAACTACAAGTTGATAAGACCACCCGTAGAAAACCTACATGCATGAAAAATTAATGATAGGGTGCATAGAGTAATTCGTTAAAACATCACCTTGGCTGCAGAAACAGCAGCTTGACCCAAATGGGACCGGAAGTTGCACGTGATATTTGGCTGAATGGAGGAATCTTTATTACAAGGCTATTCAAATACAATGGAAACTGAAACAGTAACATGGAAATTGATAATTACAGCTGGAGCTTCCTCAATTATTTTTTGGTGTCTTCTTTGCACACTGCAATCTCTCTCATTCAAGTGAATAGTGTTCCCATGCTTGTCCCCAAATATCTGAAAAGTTAAGAAATTTGAAGAAAAGGCCAATGAATCATCAATCAATTATTTTGAGATGTTGATTTTATGAGGCTTTTTTTTTACAAAAAAAAATGAAGGTGAGATACAGGAAATATATAATATGACATCAACAAATAATAATAAGATCAGCATGTTCATTTACCTGTACTTCAATGTGCCTTGGCTGTGTAATATACTTCTCTAACAAGATTGTATTGATACCAAAAGAAGCAGCAGCTTCACGTTGTGCTGCCAAGAAAAATTCAACAAATTCATTTGGAGCTTGTACTATCCGCATACCCTGGAATGGAATTCAAATTTGCACTAAGACAAATTTTGTCGAAGACATATCTGATGTGCAGGATAAGGTAAAAAATAAGAGACATTATTTGGAGGGAAAATTAGCATGAGATGAATTAAAAAAAATCACATCAAATGTTTTCAAAAATTATTTCCTCTACATTCAATTACCCAAATTAACAATGTATTGAAATTATCTGGCATGCATATCACATGAAAAAATACTAAGGACCCATTCCAATGGTAGAAAGTATATCAAGAGAAAGAGAAAAAAATGAATGAAATGGAATGAAATGAAAAAAAAATGGATTCTTGATACGTAATATAAATTAAAAGAATAAAAATAATAGTTTAAATTATTATTTTTAATAAAACCAATAAAATAATTATTTTCAACGGGTTGGGTTCTTCTCACCGAAAGAACGCCTAAAAGTTATACAAAGACTTGACTTGGTTTAAGATCAGCTAGAAACAAAACAACAAAACAGAACAAATGAATAAATTGCATCACATTCCTCATTTTCACTAATTTCCATGTGATGAGACTAAGGCCCCGTTTGGTACAAAGAAACCAGATGGAAACGGTAAGGGAACTAAGCTTTTCCTATGTTTTGTAAAATGGAAGTGGGCTTGAGGGAATCAAAAATTCCATCATACGATGGAATTGCGGCTCCCTCCAAAATCAGGTGGAATACTTGGAGTGAAAAGGGAATCCAATTTTCTGGACAAAATTATCCCTGCAACCGCGCCCTCCCCCTTCTCCCACCCTGCAACCACGCCGCTGATGCCCTTCGACTACACCCTATGACCTGCCAGTGAAGCCCTGTGCAACTGTGCCCTCCTCCCACCCTGCGACCACGTCGTCGATGCCCTGTGACCACGCCGCCGACGCGGCGCCTTGTGACCACACCCTGCAACCACACACTGTGACCCAGTGCTGAAGCCCTACAACTACACCCTCCTCCCACCCGGCGACCCGTTGTAGGCGAATGCCGACGAGCCTCATCCCACCATCAACGACCCCCCCATACCTGGTGACTCTCGACTCCCGCTGGCATCCCCACTCCCACTGGTGTTGGTATCGTCCGTTTGTGTCAGTATCGTGGAGATATTTGCAGGGATATGGATTTTCATATGGGGCAACATTGTCATTTTGTTTTCTGTTTCAATTTTATCATTATTTTTTAAAATAGTTTCCTTCTGACTTTCTAGGCATACCAAACATGATTTTAAACACCATTTCTATCCCGTTTCCTATTCCTTTTCCCATTCCCTTTCCAACAAAAATTGTTCCACAGTACCAAACAGGGCCTAAGTTCTAGGTTCCACATCAATCGGCATCAAGGCGCCACTGTCCACCATATTAGGGTACGCTTAAATAAAACTCACATAGGCAAAGTTATTACAAATACATGCCACAGATTAACAAAAGATATTGGGATTTTACACTTCATTAGTGAGTGAGTAATAGCAGAATCAATTAACACTGACTGACAGCAACTAGACCAATAATTGAACTCCTGCAATTATGTTTTGTACACGGGTTGATATTCCATAGGTGCCTACTAGTGCCTTTAAATTTTAAGGGAAAAGAAAACAGAAAAAAACAAACCACACTCAACAATCAATCTGCTTACCAATATACACTATTTAAATGAAAGCCACCACAGACTTGAGCCGAGGCAAATCTACAATATTTGTAGCTCATTGCTCAGTGATCAACAGACATAAAAAGAAGCCTTCCTAATCAGCACATCAAAAATACAATAAAATAAAATAATGGCATGAAGTAATCCATCAAATGAAAACAAACTACTGGAACCAAAAACAATATAGCTATCGTTAAGTTTAAACTATTACTGGGATGCTGTAACGAAAAAATGAACATATAAGTAATGATCTTGGGCAGGTCAGTGAGGTTGCATGTTACCAAAAATATTTTTTTTTAAAAAGGCATAGAAACAGCATACCTTTCCCCCACCTCCATGAGTTGGCTTTATCAATATAGGATAACCAATTTTGTCAGCTTCAGACTTCATAAGTTCAAGATCTTGCTCAATACCATGATATCCAGGAACAAGCGGTACCCGTGCAGCACCCATTATTCTCTTAGATGCACTGAATGGCATCAAAAACAACATCAGCTACGGAACTCCTACAAATTTGGGCTATATTTTCAGTGTAGTATTAAACTTATGGAATGTGAAGGAAACAAAAAATAAAACTCAAAAAATCAAAGGAGATGAATTAGTCCAGCATATTCCACCAACCCACTACCCCGGGTTCATTTTTATTCATAACTAAAAAATGCATGAAATGGTGCACAAATCAAGGATGCAAATTAGGTGGATATGAAGAAATTAAGAATAGTACAAATTGGAAGAACCCAAAGGCAAATACCTTTTATCACCCATGTCTCGGATAGCAGATGCTGGAGGTCCTATAAATGTAAGATCATTATCTTCACAAAGCTGAGCAAAATCCGCACTTTCAGACAGAAAGCCATAGCCTGGGTGTATAGCCTAATTACGACAAGGAAACATTCACACTGAAAAACATGTCCTTGCAAGTAATAGAATGTAAAACAATCAACCACCTAATGATAAAGCAAAGCCAAGTTCACTGTAAGTTGAACATCAGAATACCATTTACACAGATAATCAAGACCAAAATATAGGCTACCATAAACAAAGAGAAAAAAGGATAAAATAGAAACATCAAGGCATGCCTAAGAGGGTAGCAACAGCTTTGAGGAGCAATTATTCTGTGCACATTCGTGAGAATGTGCATAGTAGGGGATGGTGGATCTCAAAAGAAAAATTGATAATCGTACCCATATCACTCTATCAAACCTTATGAAATACAAATTTGAAATATTTTCCATATTTGAGCAATCTCATATTCTGTTGCAGAAAAAATTTAGAAAACCCATGACACAGCATCTGATAGGAATGTGGGGTCAGGGTTGGGTGTTGTTGCTGCACAAGGGTAGGAATGTCTAATAACTAGCAAAGGGCTAGTTTGTCTTTACACTTTAATTAGTTGTTGGGGGCTGGTGTGAGTTGGTTGGGAGGCTGTTGCTGGGTTAGTTACTGCCAAGGGGCAGTATTGTAATTGCTGTAGAGAGTGGTTGGGGTTGTTGGGTTGTTAGGCGGAGGGTGGGGGGTATTAATGAGGAAGGGGAGTAGCTGGAAGGGGACACGAATGGACTTGGTGATTTCCAGGCTGTCTGGGGAGGATTAGGCCTCAGCCCAGGGTGCAGCGTCTCCCAAGGAAGTTCTTCATCTTCTTCCCCATTTTATTCTCCTCTCATCTTCTACTTCTTTCTATTGTAATCTGATACGCTATAGCTAATAGAAATCCTATATTTTCTCTCTCTCATTTGGATTCCTATCAATTGGTGCTTTCACTGAGAGATATTTCTAGAGAGAGAGTATTGATCCTTCTCGATCATGAATTCCTAAAGTTGCCACAGCAGTTTTTGCCTGCGCAGCAGAGGAAAAGGTTTCGCAATGAAGGAGAAAGACACGCATCAGTGGAAAATGACTCGCGGTAAACAGCGGCAGACGTAGGAACTCAAGGCAAACGTGGCAGACACAACAACATCTTGATTGAGAGTTTTAGAATTGATGTTGTTCCTCCCACGCACATGGAGTTATGTAGGAACTTCTGGCGACACTAGCCAAACTGTCCAGGAGTATGGAGGAGTGGCAGGCGATCCCAAGGGTTGTGATGATGCCGGTATTTTTGGGAGACGATCCTGAGACCTGGACCACAGAAGCTGAGAGTTATTTTTCTATCCGCCAAACTCTGGAAGAAATGAAGGTCCCGATGGTACAACCGAGTATGCCGGGTACGCTTGGACTTTGGTTTAAATCGTTGATAGCAACACAAGCTGAGCTCACTTGGACACATTTCAAAGAAGAGTTGTTCAAGAGGTTTGGAAGCGCTGCAGTGGAAGAAACAAGGGATTTCAGTCCTGTACAGTTGCAGAGAGAGATGTTGTAAGTGGTGTCAGTGCAGGTGCAAGCTCTTGTTGAACCGACTGATCAGCCATGTCCTTCCAATTCTACATCACCTTTGTCTGCAAAGGTTCTAAGTCTGAGACATGACAAAAATAGCATGGCACGAGCTAAGCCCAACCAGGTTGTTCGACGAACGGGAGTGCTCAGCAAGGAGAGCGCTAAGCGTGTGGTTCTACCAGATCAGACAAAGCGCGAGGTGGACGAGAAGGTTGTTGACAGGGGAAGGCTGCTAATGGAAGAGTTGGAGGCATCAATAGGGCGTGATGTCCGCAGCACCAGAAAAGATTGTTCGGTGAACAAACCAAAGCAGCAGTGTGAGGAGCAAGAATTCAAGTGCTACCTGAAAATTTCTGTGAAAGTTACAGAAGTTTAAAAAATTCTTCCACCATTACTCAATAGGCAGTGCTCTCAACTGGCCATGGTTTCCAAGGGACGGGGGACTGTATTTGACTTGGCTTATGATTCTGGTTTTACACCTCCTAATGCTACTGTTTGGGGCAGGAAAACTCTGTACACTTCCTTTGGAGGTGTTAGGGATAAAGCTACACGAGAGAGATTTAATCAGCAACTAGCAGAAGTTGTAGAGGCTGGGTTCCGAAGGGAAGACAAAGAGGGAAAGGAACCACCACACCGGAAAGAGTATTGTCATATTCCTTATACTATTGCTACGGGAGAAGTGGAGGCTCCTGCCAAGATAGATTTGAAATTGGAAACATTAACAGTTGGTGTTCTGTCAAGATCCATTGGAACACTCATTGAGATGTTGAGTTCGTACAATGAAGGCGGCTGCAGTAGATCTGCATGGCTTTCGCTCAATGACACGAGTGAGAATTGCATTGCCAAGAGTATTCTAGATGAAAACGCTGTAAAAGGGGTGATGGCTGCTAAACACAAGGAAGAAACTGCTTGTGTACAAGCACACCGGTACCCTCATTCTTACGTTTACAAGGATGATATGCAAATGGTGAAGGCTAGTGGGGTTGCTAAGTTGCTTGAAAATAATAGTTTGGCTGTCGAAAAAGAGGGAGCAGGAAAGGCCTCTCTTGATTTACCTTTGACAGGGGTTGGGAGTTGCTACTTTGAAATTCCAAACTTGGGAGCTATATTAGACAGAGGAGTCGTGGATGCAGCTGAGCTGGAAAAGAAGAATGCTAAGATGAAGAGGTGGGATCGATATCTTCACCTTGAGGACAAGGTGATATTTCAGGAGGACAGAAATGATAGGAATGTGGGGCCAGGGGCTGGGTGTTGTTTCTGTGCAAGGGTGGGAGTGACTAATAACCAGCAAGGGGCTAGTTTGCCTTTACACTTTAATTAGTTGTTGGGGGCTAGTGGGAGTTGGTTGGGAGGTTATTGTTGGGTTAGTTACTGCCAAGGGGCAGTATTGTAATTGCGGAAGAGAGTGGTTGGGGTTGTTGGGTTGGTAGGCGGAGGGTGGGGAGTATTAATGAGGGAGGGGAGTAGCTGGAGGGGGACACGAATGGACTTGGTGATTTCCAAGCTGTCCGCGGAGGATTAGGCCTCGGCCCAGGAAAGTGTGTTTACCTTAGGTACACTCCCCACTACATCAAACGCTGGTGATAAGCACCTGGATACCAAAAATAGCGGGGAAGCCTTTTAGGAATGTTGGGTGAGAGTTGTCCATGTTAGGGTTGTCCATGTGAAGGTGGCAATACCAAGTTGGGAATGTTTGATACCGTAGGGGCAATTTAGTACTTTGTTATAGTTAGTTATCGGGGCTAGTTGCAGCGGGTAGGGGCTGTTGGTAAATGGTTGGGGGCTATTAAATTGGTTGAGGGGGAGGGACACGAAATCATTTTGATATTTCAGTTGATTGCAGGGAGGATCAGATCTTGGGAGGTCTCGGCCCTAGCCTCGACGGAGTGGTCTTCTCTAGGGGAGTTCTTCTTCCTCGTCTCCTTCCACATCTCCGTCTACATCTTCTTCTTCATATTCCACTGCAATTATGTTTCCAACTTCTACTATTGGATATATCGAATGTTGTGTTTGTTCTATTTCTTCTAACTTAATTCTACTGTACAACGTACTTGTTAGGTGGAGCCCTAACAATTGGTGTTTTCATTGAGAGGAGAGAGAGAGAGAGATCGTTGAGAGAAGACGAACAAAGAAAGAACAATCGTTGAGAGATTCAGGGGACAAAAGACACAACTAGTGGCGACAGATTGAGGTTTGTTAAAGGTAGTCGTCTAGAATGGAAACGAATTTGGTATGGTTGGAACAAGCACCGACGGTCAAGGTTCTTCGACAAATAAAGAGGCAACAAATTCATGAAGGCCGGTTACTGGAGTTTCATACATTTACAGAAGTCTTTGCTAGAAGACAAGCGGAGATCGAGAGGCACGTGAGCTACAGAACGAGCTGGAACAATATAAGGTTCTTCAAGTCATCGGGAAAATTCTAGACAAATGATGCGAGCTAAGGAGGAGGGAAGTTTGAATTCTTGTTGGATGGTACGGGAGAGGAATGTTTTGGAGGAGCAAACAAAAGAGACAATCAAGGGGCTCGAGCTGCTGGAGGAACACGGATCAGATTCTGGAAAGCAGAGTAAGGCAACCTAGGTGATACTGAGTGGTGGTGGAATTGTGACAGAAAAGTTCGACAGCGGACAAGGGGGAAGCCTACTGCCAAAAGATGATGCAGCTCGGGTAGGAGTGAGGAGAGTGTCGAAGAGAGTTGAGTTGCCCTCGTTTTCAGGGGAAGGTTCTATAGGTTGGATCACTAAGATGGAAAATTACTTCAAGATCAGTCGGACGTCAGAAGATAAGAAATTACATATGTCACAGCTTTATATGGAGAAAACAGATCTTATTTGGTTTTTGTCTTGGCATAATTCTAAGCCTAGTACGACATGGGGGCAACTGAAGCCAACGCTTATGAAGAAATATGGGAACGGCAAGGAGCAACTTGTTCCAGCTGCACAAAAGTGGCGAGGAACAAAACGAGCTGATCCTGATCTGGATTCTCAACTTCCGAGAGAGCGGAGCAAGGCGAGTGCGGGGGGGCGAGCTTGTTGTACACACATGGCTTCTACCATAGGTCATGCGAACACAGTCATTGGAGTCTGAGCCTAGGAATGAGTCATTACAAGAATCCAGATCATGTGTAGAAAGTTCACAAAATTGTGGAGCTTGTTTTCTGGAGGGGGGAGATGATACGGAAGCAGGGTACCTTTATGAATCCGGCCAAGGAAACCCTTAGATTTCTCCAATCTGGTACACCCCAAAAAGGAAATTTCGGGTTAGAGTTTTATAAATAAGCGCGTTGAACTTGTTTTTCAATCCATTTTTGAGAGGAATTTGGAGTTAGTGGATCGATGTGAGGACTTGACCGATGAAGACGATTGAACTGCCTTACGAAAGGCAACTGATTCTCAGTCTGTGATGTTGGTTCCAATGGTGTCGTTTGAAGATTTCATTTAGAGGCAGGAAGCTCTATTAGTTGAACCCCATCAATGTGCTAGGTTCATGTATGAAGAATTATTAAGGATAGACCACTGTTGTAAGGCTAGTGATCTGAAGCAGTTCTCTGCACTTAGAAGACGCCTAGATAAAGCAATTCTTCAAAAACCAAGGGAAAATAAAGTTGCATTGAAGCTTAAGCCACCACTAAAGCTATCATCTAGGGTACATCTTTCGTGGAGTCTTATGGTTGTGCTACACATCGGTTGTGATAAGATGTCTCAGCCTATGACTTATGCAAATTGTTAAACCCTCTTTTTATTATTGTGGGTATTTCCGAGTCTTACATCAGAATACTCTTATTTGTATTCCTCTTTCTCAATCTATAAAAGAAGGCCTCCGCCTCACCTTGAAGGTAAGGGGGTTTTCCCATTCTACACAAATATTTAACCATCGGTTCGTATTGGGTTAGACCAGCCTCCTGTTACTGTGTTGTTGTGTGGCACCAATGGCTGTGGCAAATCTACATTGTCAGCATTGTTGGGTAGCAAACTGGGTATCATGACAGTAATATTCACAGTTTCTATTCTGCACTTGATGCGTGGTTTAGCAGTTGAAAAGAAAATTCCACTATCGAGGTCTTTAATTTGCCATGTTGGGGAATACTTGGACGTGGTTGTTGTTGCAAAGGCAAAAACTAAAAAGGGGGCTAAAAGAAATTTAGTATGTAATCATCCACTGAGGGGGGGTTCAACACCAAGAAACCAGGGAATGGTTCCACTAATGATGAGTTGATCAGTCCGAAAGAGCCAGCAATCACTGGATGCAAAGCGCAGTGTGACATAGTAAATGATGGTCTTGTTCATCTAAACACCATTTCGGAAGTGGAAGGAATCAATGGTTGTCGGGAGCGTGCACTTAAGCCTTTCTTTCACAAAGACGAAGCTTGTTGATTCAATGGAAAGTAACGGCAAACGCATTTTGAACTAGACCAATAAAAGTAGGCTGAACGGTAAGTCTGAGACGATCAATATTCAGTTTGGACTGTTTGGAGAAGTGTTTGGCCCAGTGCAAGCTGTGGGACAAGTCATGTTGGCAGTGTTGATAGGTCAAGGGTTGATGGAACTAAAACAGGTAGTAGATATTACTCATCCTATTGTAAGTCACCCAGGTTGTCTGAAAGACGTGTCAAAGAGCTCAAGGAAGAACCGTCTGTAGACGGCAGTGATGAAGAAGAGGTTTATCTACCTTGAATGACGCTGGTGCTGAAATGTGGGGTGAGGGTTGTCTCTGTTAAGGTTGTCCGTGTGGGGGTGGCAATGGCAGGTTGGGAAGGTTGCGAATGTGTGTTGTAGCAGGAGCAGTTTGGAACTTTGTTATAGTTAGTTGTTGGGGCTGGTTGTAGCAGGTGGGGGTTGTTAGTAATTGGTTGGGGGCTATTAAATAGGGGAGTTGGTTGGGGGGGGGGGGGGGGGGGTATGAAATCATTTTGGCATTTCAGCTGGCTGCTGGGTGGATCGAGCCTTGGGAGGTCTCAGCCCTGGCCTCGGGCGAGTGGTCTTCTCCATGGGAGTTCTTCCTCATCTCCTTCTACATCTCCTTCAACATCTTCTTCTTCATATTCCATCGTAATTTTGTTTCCAACTCCTACTACCGGATATATCGAATCTATTTCTTCTATCTTAATTCTCTTGTACGTCTCACTTGTTAATTGGAGTCCTAACAGAACCTTGCCATAATTCAAGCACCAAAACCTAAAAGAATTATCCTAAGAACATGTCCTGGGAACCTGCTGAAATTTCAGCAAAGTCTTATTTGTTCCTCGGGCATACAAAGAATTTACCTATGAGAAAAAACGACAATTCGCATAATATTCAGGCCACTCATGGGCATCTAACTAAATAACGAGCCACGGTAGGGCATACAATGCAATCACAGCATTGAATCCCCACCTAGGATTACCCACATATAACAATAATTCACACTGGACCACAAAATATAACAATCTATATAAAAAAGAAACACCATACATTACATTTTCCAACACCGCTTCACATACACTGATAGTCATCACTCATGCAATACCTATCATTATCAAAGAACAGGTACATAAATAACCAATTTATCTACCAATTTATCACACAACAATAACCACACTTTGTGGAGAGAGTTTGCGCCCTAAATGCAAGCAAAACATGAATCCAAAAATGACTCAAGCTCGAACCAGGATCACTGCAAGTTGTTTTATGCTCATGTTCAGGCTCTAGAGATTTGTTCCTAAGTTATATTTGTAACGGTGAGGGTTTTCCGTCAATTGTAACTATTGCCTCCTATAGTGAAAATTATCCCTCTTGCCTCTGGATGTAAATCAAATCAATCGAACCACAAAAATCCATTGCGTTCAATTTCTTTTTTGTTGGTGTGCGTGCATTTGTTTCACCATCCAGGGATTCAGCAATTGGTATCAGAGGATCCGGGTTAGGTTTTCTCTTCAACGAATGAAAATTGGTTCTAGGGTTTCTGATTTCTATGAACTGAACTGCCAACAACACACAAATTTGGTGTTGAGAAATCCAGCGGGTAGAATGATTTCGCTTGATAGAAGGTGAAGATGCGGTTATTTCTAGTTCACCGGGGCCGTACACTGGCACTGGAGGATCCAACCAAGTTTCCGACATATATGAGTCCGGTACACCATGTGAATATTCTGGGGAGGGCACACGGTGCAATTTTCTTGAGTCCGTCTAATGAGCTTCTGCGGGAGGTCATTGATGAAGTGACGCCTCTAGGATCTTGGAAGAAATTAAAAAAAAATCAAAAAAAAAACCTTGACCAACAGACTGTGAAACAACGTCTATACATGCTGAAGATGTAAAAAGGCATGTTAGTCCGAGAACACCTTGATAATTTCAACAGAGTTATCCTGGATTTGCAGGGAGAGTGAAAGTGGGGGACGAAGATCATGCAATTATTCTTCTGTGTTCTTTGTCAGGCTCCTTTGAAAATTTTGTCGAACCCATGATTTAAGGAAGGGACACAATGACATGAAAGATGTCCCGTGATCGCGGGAATTGAAGAAGGTTTCAGGACCAAAGAATTCTTTTGATCTTGGTCTGACAGTCAGTAAGAGGAGAAACGAGGGGTGGAAAATTTAAAAATAAGTCACGATCCAAATGGAGGTTTGATGGAATGTGATGCTATTTAAACAAACATAAAGGACACTTGAGATCAAAAGGAAGTGAGAAGAAAGAATCTAGTAGTCATGTCCGGACAACGGCTGTTAATCTCTTCTTTTAAGAAATGTTCTGGCAACGTGAAGATGGGGGGGTGACAAGATTAAAAGGTTGGAGGCAGTGGCTCGGTGCAAATTTGGATGTATGACGAGGTGGTCAGATCATTTGATGTCTGGCAATCCCTTAATTACAGAAAAATCTCATTTCTTTGGGTATTCTAGACAAGCAAGGATATCACTTCTCTGGAGAGTGTGGGCAGGTCAAAGTCTCCAAGGGATCCTTGGTTCTAAAGAAAGGAAAGTTGCAAAGCAGATTATATTTTCTGATGGGTAACTTAATAGAGGGTGTTGCTACTGGAAAATTGAAATTCTGTGAGATTTGTGTTATGGGCAAGCAACACAGGGTGAGGCTTAGCACTGGAAAACACTCTTCGGGAGAGCAGGTCGTCGGGGCAGAGTGCACCCGCTGGGAAGGGCAGGACGCGGCCGAGAAGAGAGGCCGCTGGCGTCATCGGGCGAGAGAAGCTGCCAGCGACAGAGCCGCGTGCGGAAGAGGTCCTGCGGGCGAGAGGTCCGCTGGAGAGCCGGGAATGTAGTGCGCTGTCGGGGATAACCGTCGCGGGAGTGCGTCGCGGGAAAGAAGTGCGCCGCGGGAGTGCATCGCGGGAGTGCGTCGCGGCCGGCCGTCGGGATCGCGGGAGGGCGCCAAAGGATCAGGCGCACAGGAAGTCGGGGCAACGGGAGCGGGAGCCGGCCCGCCAGAGGGTGTCGGTATACGCAGAGGGAAGGGCGGGCTGGGAACGCTGCTGGGAAGAGCGGGCTGGGAGTCACCGCTGGGAAGGGCGCCGCTGCGGAGGGTGGTGCCGGGATTGGGACGCCGGAGTGCGGCGAAGTGGAGGAGGCGACGCGTAGGGCAGAGTCGGGTGGCCGCGTAGGGCAGACCCGCAGGAGGGGAGGGGGTGGCCGCGTAGGGCAAACCCGCAGGAGGGGGGTGGCTACATAGGGCAGACCCAGGAGGAGAGGGAAAAAAATATATTAAGGAGGGAGGGCTCGGGATTATGTTTCCCTCTGATACCATGTAAAAGAGGTAATCTTCATTCCTCAAGGTGAGGCGGAGGCCTTCTTTTATAGATTGAAAATACGGAATACATAAAGGGGTATTCCGATGTGGGGCTCGGAAATACCCAGAATAATAAAAACAGGATTCAAAAATACACTTAAGTGCTCCTGATTCAAGTTTATCAGTAGCTGCAACCTCAGCTCAGAAGGGTTTGGGCAGGCTTGAGCATGCAAGCATACTGCGAACCCGCTTCAATTCTCATAGCTTTAATTCTTCTACGAACTTGGTTTTCAACAAGGGATTTGCAGGTTTTAAAGGTTTCAAAAACATTAGATTTGTTACGCAGAATATAAATCTACACTTTTCTAGAAAAGTCATCAATGAAGGTTACAAAATAGGAGCCTCCACCATGAGAGGTAGTTCTAGTAGGACCCCATAAATTAGAATGGATGTATTCCAGAGGATGGTTGCCTTAAAGAAGACTTATTGAAACTAACTCTCTTCATCTTCCCTAGGACACAATCTTCACAAAATGGAAGAGGTGTGATATCATTTATCAATCTATGTTTACTAAGTTCCCCAAGACCTTTGGAGCTAACATGCCCCAACCTCCTATGACATAGCATAGAACTATCCGTATTAGTGACATAGCTTCTGCCTAATTGTCTAGTGTGAATCCAAAATACAAAAGCCCACTAACAAGAGATCCTTTAATAATTGTTCTAGAGCCCTTGGAGATCTTTAGACAACCTAGTTCAGACTTGAAGACATGGCCTTTCTGGTCTAAAACGCCCAACGAGATCAAATTCCTATGCAGGTCGGGGACCCACCTCACATCAAGTAAGGTGACCACAAAATGACCATGAGGCTCTAACAAGATGGAACCTCTACCCTAGACCCTAAACCTCCTATCGTTGTCAAGAATAACCTCTCTTCTACTCTCAATTAAATCACAAAAGGATTCTTTATAAAGACACATATGGAAGGAACCAGAATCTAACACCCACTAACTAGACAAGACATGTGAAGACACATTAAGCACCTCAGCAGTATCATAACCAGCATCAACAAACAAAGATTGATCTACAGGTTCATCGGGTTTAAAATTTTGTTTCTTCGGGTTTAAAATTTTGTTTCTTCGGGTTTAAAATTTGTTTCTGTTTGGGGTTGCGGCTGGACTAATGTGCCCATGTTTGCCACAGTTACCAGGTTGCATTCCTTCCTAGACTTGGACTCGGATCTGTTATGTCTGGGTTGTTTATTATTCTTGTCATTACCTTTATTGATGTCTTTTTTCTTGTTTCTATTCTCAGGCCTACCTCTCTAGTAGGCAAGCTCACAGCCTCAAACTTTACTTTAGGTCTACTATGAAGCTCTTTAGACAATAAAGTTGATTTAACCTCTTCTAAAGTTGAAGAATCACGATCATACATCATAGTTTCAACCAGAGTACTATAGGAATTATCAAAAGAAATAAGCAAGATTGTGGTTTGGTCTTCATCATCAACAGAAACATTGATACCAATAAGGTCAAGCATAATTCTATTGAATTCATCAAGATTGGTTTTAATAGAAATATCAGGCCGCATCTTAAAAGTAAGCATTTTATGCTTTTTATAAAGACGACCAACCCGAGAAGCAGTCATGTGCAATTTCTCAAGTTTCAACCAAATTCCAGCAGCAGAAGACTCATAGGCAATTTTTTAACAAAAGGGAACTATGTGCTTTTTGTAGGACATTGGCAGCGACATCTTGTTACATAGTAGTAGTTTTTCCATCATCGAACAGACTAGTTATAGGTTTCTTAAGGCCATGAAGAGCATTGATGAGCCCCTATTGCACGAGCAGGGCTCCCCAGAGATTAAAGTCGTTATCTCCATCAAATTTATCTATCTCCAACCTAGCGGATGCCATCATTTATTCGAAGAGTTATGATACCAAGTTATTGGGGACAACGTTAACCATAAGCCCCCAAGAACGACTTAGGATCCCAAATACATGATTGGTTTCGATTAAGGATGTTTGATAGAAATTAAAATGATCGAGCAACAACAACAATGATGAAATCTTGATTAGGACGAGAATAAGCGCAAGTGATAAAACAAGAATAGAAATGAAACATAAGAATGCAAGAAAGCAGAAAGAACACGAAGATTTACATGTTTCAAACCCATTTGGAACCTACGTGCACGGCAAGAACACCACCCACACACACTATATTAATGCTCAAAACAGATGGATTACAGAATACAATTCAGGCAACATAAAACAAGAATACGGGGACTTAGGAAAGTAAAGTTCAAAACTTTCAAGGAACAAAGAACTACTCACAAATCCAGACAGTTTACCACTGTCCAGAAAATCATCGCAGAAGCTTCAATAGGACGACGACAAGGTTCCTAATCTGACGTCGCGCACCATCGGGGCGCGTCACCTGGTTCTCCACCGGATGCCTAGATCGGGACTCGCCAAGGCTCACAACTCGGAGGGGACATTGTTGGAGAACTCCACAAGGGAGCACGAACAGATCGGGAGGACAAACACCTTCTTCTCCGAATTCTCTCAAGGATTTCAAAACCGAAATCACAAGGGTTTCACCAAACCAAACGAGAGCTGAAGCTGAGGAGCCAAATGAGGAATGAGCGACAAAGCGACGGCCTGCGGGGTGATCAATTCCCCGGACAAGCGCGGACGGCGAAACAACCTCGACGAACCAGAAAGAGTCGCGTGGCTGAACTGAACAGAACCGGTGCAAAGCATGGGGAAGGTGGACAGCCCAGAGGCAAAGGGCGGCAAAGCTAATCGACGTTTGCGGGTAAACACATGCAGGATTAATGACATGGCAAGGAGATTGGCAGGCCACAGGCCCAAAAACACGGCCCAATCCGAGAGCCCGCGAAGCAAAAGGAAAAACCCAAACCAGCATAAAAGGATTTGAGCATAAAAAATAAACCACAAAGAATATTGCATGCATGTGTATAAACATATAAATGGCAGCATGAATAAAGGGCAATTTTATATGAAAATAAAATCACAGTGGGGTAACGAGCACAATAGAACTTCTAAATTTATTGTTAGCAGGGATGTAACTTTTGATGAGACTATTGTTTGTGGTTAGAAGGAGAAGGCTATGGATCATGCAAGAAATACAAATCATGGTGCTAGCCAAAAGGTGGAGTCTGAAGTTCAAACCCCTTTCAAGGGTTCTTCGGACAAAGGGGAGCAGTCCAAAGGGGTTCAACAGGTGCAAGATACATAGGATGATAGCATAGCAGTTGAAAGAGAAAGACGGCGGATCAAACAACCAGCCAAGTATGTGGATTATGTTAGCATTTGTGATGCTAATCATGTGGCTTTTGCATTGATCGTGGCAGAGAATATTGAATATGACAAGCCTCAATCATATAAGGAGACGATTTAGAGTGCAGAGGGACCAGATTGGGGCTATGACTGAGGAAATGCAGTTTTGAAAAAGAATCATACTTGGGATATTGTACCACTACCTAGGGGATTTGGGATTGTAAGATGCAAGTGGGGCTTCAAGAAGAATGAGGGGATAAAAGCATTAGAGTTTTGTTTTCAATGGTGAGTACGTTTGATCTTCTTAAGCTGAAACAATTCTTCATGGAAATTTAGAGAAGCGGGTTTATGTGTTGTGGCCTGAGGGTTTTTCCAATTCTGGAAAGGAAAATCATGTATGCTGAAAAAATCTTTTTATGGGTTAAAACAATCTCTCAGGCAATGGTACAAGAGGTTTGATTCATTTATGATGTCTCATGAACTCCATCGTAACCAGTTTGATAATTGTGCTTATTTTAAGAGATTGTCGAATGATTCTTTTATCTATCTATTATTGTGAGTTAACTTCATGCTGTTTGCAGCAAAAAGAGCAATACTGAGGTTGATAAACTTGAATCTTAGTTGAACATTGAGTTTGAAATGGAGGATTTAGGAGTGGCAGAGAAAATACTTGGCATAGACATGTGGAGGGATAGAAAGGCGGGACAAATTTATATTTCGCAAAAGAAATATATCAAGAAAGTTTTGAAAGCTTTTCAAATGGAGAGGTCCAAACCAGTTGATGCGCCCTTAACGGAGCTCATTTTAAATTCAATTCTAACTCTTTACAAAAATGAAAATA
This sequence comes from Viscum album, assembly GCA_963277665.1. Lineage (NCBI taxonomy): Eukaryota > Viridiplantae > Streptophyta > Magnoliopsida > Santalales > Viscaceae > Viscum > Viscum album. Next base: position 616,478,579 of record OY728150.1, on the reverse strand, counting down.
AGAATTGCATGAGCAAAGTTCCATATTCTAGTATTATTGGCAGTCTAATGTATGTCATGGTGTGCACTATGCCAGATTTGACTCATGTGTCAGGGTAGTGAGCAAGATTATGAGCAATCCAAGGAAGGATCACTGGGAGGTCGTCAAGTGGCTTGTGCAGAATTTTAGCAGTGCGGCGGAATTGTGTTTGGTTTATGAGACTAACGGCGATGGTAGTGGTGTGGCAGGGTGCACAAATTTGGATTATGTCGAAGATCTCATCAAAAGGTCTTTAACATGCTTTATTTTCACTCTGGTGGAGCCATCGATTGGAAATCTACGTTCCAATCTATTAGGGGTGTCCAAACCCGACCCAACCCGACCGACCCGACCGGGTCGGGTCGGGTCACGGGTTGGAAAAATAATGACCCGACCCGATTGACCCGACCTTCAATTTTTTTTTGGCTGCCAACGCTTCAATTGGTTCGAACTTCGCTCGACCCGCTACCATCTTCCCCCTTCTGTCTCTCCTACGATCCACCTCGTGACAGCCGCAGCCCCCCGATGTCGCCTCCTCTCTTGTGACGATCCTGTCCCGACACCCGTTGCCTGGTTCCTTCCTCCCTCAATGAAGAGCGAGCCCCCATCATCGATAGATAGATATCACCTCTCTCTCTCACGCCACGATCCCCACCCCCTCCGCGGTAGGACCGCAGTAGGACCGCAGCGCCGCCTCTCCCGCAATCCCACCTCCATTCATCGCCCTCTTTCCCATCCCCGATGGCAATCTCCCTTCCTCTCATCTTATTCATCGTTTCCCTCCCTCCCTTTTGTATATAAATCAAGCAGGAAGCAGACGAGACCCATGGCACATGCGTGGAAGGAAGACGAAGATCGCGGGAGAGGTCACCATGTCGGGAGCGAGTGAGGAACGATGCTGGTTTGGTTTATTTATTAAACAGCGATGAAATTTTTTTTAGGTTTCTTTCTGCCCTAATTAATTACTTCTGTGTTGCTTTCTGGTGGAACTAGTTGGCATGGAAAACGACGAGAGGATAGGTTGCTGCATTGGGTGCAAGCGTCGAGCGAGGAGTTGAGCAGCGACAAGATTTTTTTCGTGGTGGTTGCTGCCCTAATTGCTTCGGTGTTTCTTCCTGGTGGCATGACTCTGGCATGGAAGACGATGCCTGCGGGAGAGGGCGCCGCGTCGAGATCCAAGAGTTGGTTCTATTTACGAAGGAGAGATGAAATTTTTTTCCCCGTAACCCAATGGACCCGACCCGACCCGTCATTTTTTGCTTGGGTCGGGTCCAAAAACACCTCCAACCCGACCCAACCCAACCCATGGACACCCCTACAATCTATGACTGTTTTATCTACTATTGGGGCGGAACTCATGTCTTTAGCAGGAGTGAAGGAAGGTAGGTGGTTGAACGGCTTTATTAATAGTCTGAGTTTGCAAGTTTAGAGACTGGTTATACTCTGTGATTGTTAAAGTGCATTGAGTTTGTCAAGGAACCCGATGTATCATGAGCAGTTTAAACATATTGATATTTGATTGTGTTGGAGTCTGTATCCCACATCGGACTTGTGGTCCGATGTGGTCCTTTTCACTCATTATAAATGAATGTCTCCGCCTCACTTTGAGGTAAGGAGGCAAGGGGGTTTATCAACCTACATGGTATCAGAGGGAAATTAATCTCGAACCCTCCTCCCATTTTATTTCCTCCCTTATGTAGGGTTTCTTATTTTTTTTCTCCCCCCGTGGGGGGGGCGGCGGCCCTCATGAAGGGCTAGGTTTATGTTTTTACTGCTGCCCCCTCCGGGCTCGGATCACAGGCGGCCTCATGGTTTTGTCCGGCCTCCTTTCCCCGGCGGCTCTCTTTCCCGGCGGTTGCTCCTCCGCCCGCAGCAGGACATCTCCCTGCGCGCGATGGCCCGCCTCTTCCCTGCGCACGGCTCCCGCTCGCCCCCCTGTCGGCGATCCCTTCCCGGCGGATTTCCCATCTCGGCGGCTCTCCAGCGCCGCTCCCCGTCGCGGCTTCCTCCTGTGCGCACAGCACGGCCCGGCGCCTCTCTTCCCGACGGCGTCCCGATCCCGGCCCCGCCTTCCGCAGCGGCGCCCTTCCCTCGGCCTCTCGGCCCTCTCTCCCGGCGGCCCTCTCTCCCGGCGCGGCTCCCCGCCCCAAAGCCCTCGCCCAACGGCTCACCTCCCGTGATCCTGTCTGCCCTGCGCTACTGCATCTCGCCGTCGCGGGTCCTCATCATCCCGACGGCGCTCCAGACTCTCTCCAGGCGATCCCGAGCGGGATTCCACCCAGCGCGACAGCCCCGCCCTCCTAGCGATCCTCTGCCCCGTCATCCCGCGCGGCTCCCTTCCCGACCCAGGCGCAGCCCTCCCCCCCCCCCCTCTGTGCGAGACTCCTGCCGCCGGCCTCCCGATCTCGCCTCCTGCGGCTCTTTCCGGCAGCCCGCCTCCTGTGCGAGTCTCCCGCCGGCTCTGTTGCAGCCGGCCTCCACCCCTGATGGCCTCCATTCCTGCCGGCTCCTCCAGCAGCCGGCCTCCAGCCCTGCCGGCCTCCTGTGCCGCCCCTGCTCAATTGCTCCCTCCTTGCCGACCTCCTCCTGCTTCCTGCGGTTTCCCCGCCTTCCTGCCCGATGCCTCCTGCGGAATCCCTGCCTCTCTGCCCGGCGTCTCCTGCGGAATCACCGCATCCCATCGCTGGCCTCCTCCTGCGGATTTCCCGGTGCTTTGACGACCGGCACCGCCATTGCGGATTCCTCGGTACTTTGACGACTGGCCCTCCCGAGCGGATTTCTCGGCGCTTTGACGATCGGCCCGACATTACGGATTTCCCGGCGCTCTGACGACCGGCCCGTAGTGCGGATTTTCCCGACGCTCTGACGACCGACCCGCTAGTGTGGATTTCCCAGCGCTCTGTTGTCCGTTGTCCGGCCCCGCACTTTTCCGGCGATGACCCATCTTTTATTTTTCAGCGGCATCACGTTACCATCTTCAGGGGGAGCAGCATCAACAACGATTTTATTATTTCCGTTTCGTCTATTTTTGTCTTGTATTTTGTCATCAAGCTGGGCATGTCCAGCTTGAGGGGGAGTGTTAGCGTCTGTTTTATTGCTCTCTTTTCATTTTGTGTCCAAGCTAGGTACACCTAGCTTGAGGGGGAGTGTTGGAGTCTGTATCCCACATCGGACTTGTGGTCCGATGTGGTCCTTTTCACTCATTATAAATGAATGTCTCCGTCTCACTTTGAGGTAAGGAGGCAAGGGGGTTTATCAACCTACAGATTGAATTTCATTCAGGACATTCTGGAGCATGATCAAAAATTGTCGTAGAGAAGATCGTTACGCAAGTCAATCTAGCATATATGTTGAAAAAATCGTTACTAATTGACAAGTTCAAGCACAACTTGGGACTTATTCAATGTCCATACTGCTTGAGACTCTCCGAGGCAGTTTTGGTGGGAGAGGATATGGGAAATTCAAGCCAAGGTGGAGATTTGTTATTTTTTGGCTTGATTTTTTAGAGTGTGTCGGCCCCGGCCCATTTATCATTTTTATTTTATGGTCCAAAACCAAAGTTATATCAATAATGGTTAGGGTTTGTCAACAATTGCAACTATCACCGCCTATAGTGGAAATGCTCCCATCTGCCCGTGGATGTAGATCAAATCAATTGAACCACGTAAATTTTTTGTGTTCGGTTTTTTTCCACTGGCGTGCGTGCGTTTGTTTCATTGTTTAGGAATCAACATTCTTTGACATGGGAATTATTCTTCAACTTAAATCCTCTGGTATTAAAAAAAAAACTTCTTGTATTTGATTTGTAAATCTCTTTGTGTTTGTGAGTGTTCAATGAATCTGAGAATGAATGTCAAGCTAGTTCTACTGAGGTGATGATGGTAACATTGGTTTTTCATGGATCCTAAATTCATCTTTTGTTTTCTCTGATTGTATTTTTTCCTTCATAGTGAAATATTTTGCTGCTGCTACTGGAGATGGGGATCTTATGTCCGAACCACGTATATCATTGTGTTAGAATCTTTTATTTTTGTTAGAAACGTTTTATTCTTGTTTGAATAAAGTTATTATATATTGAGAAAATAAAAAGCAAATGTTTTAATTCAGCGTAATGACTTTGTAAATTTGTATATGTAAATTTTAGTCACGTAGAAAATTGGTGTCGATCTTCATTGAATTGTAATTTGGTTTAAAGAAACATTTGTCTTTAACTGTTTGGGTGGACTTGAATTTGGTTTTGGCGTTTATAAACCTAGTTGGATAAACAATATAATTAATTATTTTAAATATTGTATGTGCCTATTATGAAAGATGACATCTTATCCCATATAATCATATTCGTCGGATCATGTCAGTTTAGACCAGCAGTTCTAATCACACAGGTTTCAAATGAATGGTTCAGGAAATGCAAATCAAGTAATCAATGTGACACATTGGGTGATGCAAGGTCATATTGCTTTCTAAACCTTCATCGCATATTAAAAATTATTAAACAAATTTCACTAAATCAACTCCCCTCTCACCGTCCAAGTTTTTTTATACTAGCCATGCTTAAAATCCATTTTCATTGATCTGTAAAAAAATTAAAATTTCAAAAAAAAAACATTCTAAAAATAGTTTTCCAACAGACCGAACGGATATGACGTGCTTACCTGCGCACCAGTCCGAATCGCAGCGTCGATGATTGAGGAAGCATTCAAATAGCTCAATCTAGCCGGAGCAGGGCCGATGCAAACGGCTTCATCTGCGGCCTTCATATGCAGACTATCCTTGTCAGCGTCACTGTAAACAGCCACTGTTCGGATTCCCAGCCTCTTCGCAGTCCTCACGACACGGCATGCAATCTCGCCTCTGTTAGCCACCAGGATCTTCTCTAACGAACGGTTCTCGCGAGTTACTGGCTCTGCAGAGAATGATCGCGGAACGAAATGAAAACATGAGAGGACTTTGGGTTTGAGCTTTCGGCGGAGGATCGAGGCCATGTGAGACCCGGAACAGAGCGCCGATGGTGAGATTTGGTGGGAGCGGCAAGGTGACTGGGCGAAAAGAATAAACGACTCTGGTCGGGCGGACCGGTGTGATCCTAACCATTATTGATACCGAGGATATCCGAAGACCCGTTATGCGATTCGTCGTCTGCCCCAAAGTCAAACGAGGGTAATAAACACTTTCTATTTTTCATCTGGTACCGGTGAACAGTACACTGCAGAATAAGACATCTCATCTATTCGGTGGAATTTTCACTGAAATTGCACTTGGAATTTGTTTTGTAATTATTGGTGGATTTGTATTGTCATTCTAAATTGTCATCAAACTTTTTTGGAATATATTGAGAGACCAATGCATTTGAAATTCACGGTTCTCCTATGAACTGCCACCAAACCTTTTAGTTTTCCTCTTCTATGAAGTTTTGTTGGAAATGCGTTTAAGCAGTAGCAAATATGAGAACGGTAATTTGTGGAAGTTCCGCCAACACATGTTATGCACATTTTTTAGAGGAGGGATTGATCGGTTGTTTCTCCATTAGAACTTTCATGCAGTTCTACTGAAACTTTCATTGGAACTTTTGGTTCTCCTGTTCTGGAAAGTTCTAGTGGAAAGCCACGTCAATTAGTCGTTGGGACTGAGAATGTAATATTTGGAAGCCCCAAAAACACATGTTATGAACATTGAACTAAAATGTATGTCATCCTAAGAGGGGGGATTGCTCAATCGTTTCCCCACTAAAACTTCTATGCAGTTCTCCTTGTGACTTCCATTGGAACTTTCAATTCTCTTGTTTGAGGAAGTTACAGTGGAAAACTACCTCAGGTAGTGGTTGAGACTGGGACTGTGATATCTGGGAGTCCCAGCAACACATGTTTTATGCACATTGCATTGAAAATCCTGATGGCTTGAGAGGGGGAATTACTTAGTTGTTTTTCATACAGTTCCCTCTGAAACTTCTACTGGAACTTTCAGTTCTACTATTTCGAAAAGTTCAAGTAGAAAGGCACCTCAAGCAGCGACTAAGACCATGAATGTGATTTGTGGAAGCCTCACCAACACATGTTATGCATATTGCACTGAAATTCCTGGTGGCTTGAGAGGGGGAATTGCTTGATTGTTTCTGATGGGTTTTGTATGATCATCACATGACCATGTACGACGAAAGATAACTCAAAATACAGGCAGATCTATATTTGAGAATCAATGCGTAAATAAAACTGTGAAAACAACATACCTAGAAACTGCCAACGATGACAGTCTTCTTCCTCGATGAAGGAGAATGCTTGATGAAGATCACATAACTGTGAACAAAAACACCCTGCCTTCGAGGGGGTACACCGGACAAAGGATCCACGATCGTATCGCAAGGATACCCGAATGTTAAAGGGGTGTTTGCGCCTTTGTCTCAAATGATGAACAACGGTATGAGAGGAAGAAAGAAATGAGAGGTTTGCTCACAATTTAGTATTCTCAACGGGAGGGATCACATCCCTTTATACAATCATCCATGACATGTTTCATTAAATGAAAACGCATCGACCATATTAATGTATCCATATACATTTATTCCCATAATCCATTGAATCTTATTCGATGAGCGGTCAATCTAATCAATTTGTTCACAACAGATTGATAATAAAACCGTTTAGGATAAATAAATATATATCAAATATATATATTTATTATCGTATGTATTTAATACAAGATTTATAATACATGCATCAAATGCATATAATCAAATATACACTTTATATATATATATAATGCATATTTAACAATCTCCCACTTGCACTAAAATCCCATAAGGACTTTATGCATTATGAATCCATCCAAACTCTTTTGGATATGATTTTTATCAAACTCTCTTCATTTTGAACAAACACTTTGTCCAAAATTTTATCCTAATTCAAAGGCCTAACTATGTGACCCTATGGTCCTTAGCAGCATTGACAACAACTATGAAATCTCTATTTCATAGATGTAAGCAAAGAGCAACCACTGGTAAAGCAGCAGTGCTACTAAATCCACTAACGGGTCTGGTATGATCTTCATCAAACATACCCATATCTCTATACGAACATGTCCACCATAAGATGTATCTTATACACCATAGGTACCTTATATAATCCCTTGTCCATGACATCGAGCGACCACTGGACATGGAACATGCCAATCTAGTATAGGCCTCTTATCATTTTCTTTATTCTTCAAAAAAATACTAACCAAGTGGATGAATACATCACATGTCATTCATCTATCTGATAAGTACATCACATGTCACTTATCCAAGTAGTTGAACACATCACATGTGAAACAACTAAGCATATCCATGCATTTCCTTAGTCTAATTCAATCAACGACCATATGGCTTTTCCTGTCATTCAAGTGGACAAATCTCATCTTAGTTGTGATCCAATCGATGGAATGATCAACAACATACCCAATGACCCTCTGATTAGCTAAGTTCATATGGTGAATCACATAAGTAGGGTATCAAAGTACGAAGATTCTCATGCTAGGTATCTTGCCAACCTCAGGTAAGAAGGGTTGATAAGAAGCATACACGCTAAGTATATCTATGATCGCATGACATTCCATGAGATATACTTTAGTAGATCAATCCAAGTAATAAGTCTTTACTCATTACATCAAGAATATATTATTCAATATCTCATATATAACCCATTGTAATGGATATACGAATATATTCAAGTTAATCTTTACATATCACCACAACCCATTAAACTCCACGATGATCGTCAGTTAGGGACAACTCAAAGTTTGTACTTTAAGGGGATATTTATCATTCGACCGTTCATGTAAAACAAACTGCAGCACACATGAATGAATAATAAATGGAGATTTCCTTTACAATAATAACATAATATGTTTACAACCATTACAAGCAATCTCTTAAGAGATTCTACATGGAACTCATGCGGTTGCTGCAGTAATGGATTTTAAATATTACATCCAAATGTAATTCCTATCACATCCCTATGTGACCATCTAATAAAATACTCCCACCAACCTCTCAATGAGTAACATTTATGAAACAAACTAGTTTGAATAATTGTGAGACATAGGAATCATATTCCTTAAGTTTAATTCTTTGAACTTATATTCAAAACTCCTTAACTTCATAACATCATATGTTATAATGTTATATTTTGTTGTCTACTTATAACTCTCTCTTTCTAAGTACATCATCATCATCATTGGAACCTTTTTTATCAGACTTATTCCTTAAAATCTTCTATAAATAATGTAAATGTTTACATTATTTACATTTCTATTTACCAATATTTCCTAAACCTTTTAGGAAATCAAGTGAATTTCACTTTGTAACTAATCTGGCATAACAATGATATTTACACTACCATAGTAACTAAATGTAATTATTTACATTTTTTATTTGCCATCTCATATCCTAACTCTTTAGGATACAAAGTAAAAAACCACTCAAACTCAGACTGTCACAATCTTTTATTTGTTAAATTTGAACTTCTCTAAGTTCATACATTCTCCCACCAGCCTCTTATATATCATATTCACTTTAGAATATATTTCTAAGACTCAATACAAACTACTTGTGTGTTTTAAGAAATAACATTTATTTCCTTTCAGTAGGAATATTTAACAAATAAAAAATTGTTTCTATATCATATATGGTATTCTATGTGTTTGGAACCTTTCCTTTTTTAAATAAGATTTTATTAAAATATATTATCGATGGATAACAGGAACACATTCCCTCACATTTTAACAAATATTTGGATAAACACTTTTATCCTGGATAAACACTTTTATCCAAATCTTCTTCTCAAAACATGTTATAGAAATCCAATGAATCATAAACCATGTGTATTAATTTAATCATCTCATAACAACCCTTTATTATCAAACATCATATCCTATCATATAAGAGAAGTGAGATAAAGATACACATCTTTTACTTAGATTCATCCAAGCTTGACACATTCCTTTACATTCAATTTTTTGATGCAGTAACTTTTTTACTTCATCTCATGAATATAAACTACAAGCTCGATCAATTCTTCCTTTGAATTTGAACTCATTTATATCTACAACACTTTGTAAAATATGCATTTGATATCACATACCCTTCCAAAATCGAAGAATTAATTTCTATAACATCCTTACCTGATGTGGACATTCCTTGGAGTTTCAAAAACTCAATTAGGTATATCTTCGATAATCCAATCATATTAAATTATTAACATTCCTTTCTTGATATCCCTGGGTTTCAATGACCTTGATTTTCTTCTTAAAGAAGAATTATTGAACTTTTTAACAAACTTTTCTTCTTCCAGTTTAAACTTTTACCCACTCGTACTATTTATATAGTACTAGAATCCAGACATCATATGCCTAGTTCGTCCATTCTCAACACTTTGAAAATATTAGGTAAATTTTTTCATTGAATTCAATCATATTGTCAGAACATTTCCATAAATGATAATAGGATAAACCCCCTAACCAGAACAAGCCATTTTAGTCTCCCCTTTAAACGCATTATAAAATTAAACTAATCATAAACCATGTGTAAAATCACCCATCACATTTAATTTAAACAACCATTGTTTACAATATCTTCTCAAGATCTAAATGATATATTGTACACATATTATGTTGAGTTTATCCAAGATTTAAGCATTCAAGTTATAAATGTATCAACTCATTTCCTCTATTACTTGAAAAAAAATCAAGCTTCCATTATTTTAATCTTTCTAACCTTCTGTATATTTATACCACATTGTAAAACATATAGTTGATATCATATATCTATCAGAATAATAGAATTTATTTTTATAACTAATAAAGCTTTAAGGAAACTTTTAGTCTCCTTAAAAATATATATTCAATCATATTGAATATCATTTGACATACCCAATCATATTGAGTATATGAGACTAAAATCACTGATGTAACCAATAATATTGAGTACATGAGTGGAGACTAAGATTCCTTTAATCATTTGGAATCTAATGCCATTGAAACCTAAATAAATCATTCCATGCTTCCATAAGCATCTTGATTTTTCTTGTTGAACAACTTCAAAACCTGGTTACTCAGGAAGGAACTGTTCCAACACATAGAATATCTCTCTTACTCAAGAACTTTTCTTAAGCAACCAGTCTTAGGAGTTGCCTACTTTAAGCTCCTTATTTAAATGATTAATTTAAAGTATAGTTTGATGGTGGTGATGCATTAATCTACAAAATAACTTTTTATCAGATGTTAATCATGTCTTATATATTTTCATTAAGAACTTTTAATGATAGTGATCCCATTAAAATTGATGAACCCATACATCACATCCATTTAGTGAGCCAAGATTCATATTTCACTAAGAAAATGACCCAGCTATGGCGTGAAACTCAACGTTTAGTTATTTAGGTAGGGCTTCATCTCAATAATAACATTTGTGATTCTTAGATAATTGAGTGGATAACCCATTATCCCAATCTATCATATGGATTCACTTAATTATATCCCTCTGGTATCCCAACCCTTTGGGTTCCCCAGCTAAGTGTAACCCAAAGCAAACCTCAAAAACAAGCTAATACAAGAAAATATAGGGGCACCACACTATGTCATGAAACTACCCATTGAATAATCCTAAGTCACTCATTACTTTATTGACTTATAAAAGATAATCCAAGGTCACCCCACTATGGAGTGAAACTACCCATTTGGACAATCGATGTCTTAATAAGTGTTTCTCTAGAAGGAATCTCACACTTAGTATTTGAGAGGTTTTCTTTTAAGGTCTCATCAATTTTGTAATGGCCCGGGTTTTTGGGGGTCCATTACTTTGTAAAAATATGATGTTGGGTGTTCTGGGTAGTCTGGGAAAGTTATCAAGGCTTCTCGGTGAAGTTTCGACCCCTAACGGTAGGCCTTTAGGTAGCCTTAGCCTACCAGTAGCAGGCCTACCGGTAGATTGGTCTACCGGTAGCCGCAGCCTACCAGTAGCTCTGCCACCAGTAGCTCGGTCTACCGGTAGCTCCACCTACCGGTAGCTCCGTCTACCGGTAGCTCTGTCTACCGGTAGCTCGGTCTACCGATAGCTGCAGCCTACTGGTAGCTCGGTCTACAGGTAGCTCCAGCCTACCGGTAGCTCGGTCTACCGGTAGCTCTACCTACCGGTAGCTGCAGCCTACCGGTGGCTCTACCTACCGGTGGCTCGGTCTACCGGTAGCTCTGCCTACCGGTGGTTCGGTGGCTACCGGTAGCTCAGTCTACCGGTAGCTCGGCTAACCGGTAGCTCAATCTACTGGTAGCTCGGCTAACTGGTGGACCTAGCCCCCACGGGTTTTCTAGTAGCGCCTCCTCGCAAATTGATTTTTAAACCCTATTTTGACCCCTTTAACTTGTTTTAAAGCCCAGTAACTCCCATTAATGGCGTTTAATTAAATGTTCGACTAGGTGTGCGTCAGTTTAAACCGCCCCTAAAGGCGGGGACCTTTATGACGTGTGGGGCCGCGTGGTCAACCCACAACCCCGCTCCTTACGCGGTTTCGCGTTCTTTATCTCAACCGTCCCCAGTCCTTATAAACTAAAGGGTTCTCCCTGGGTTTCTTTTTCTCGATCACCCTCCCATCATTTTGTCTGCTCATGCTTGAGTTCCCGAGGCCCCACCCCTGCAAATCGCGCATCCCCTATTACTGGCGCGTGAAGCGTGAAGATAAACTTCGATCGTTGATCAATCAAGTAGGGTTTCACCTTCGTCTCTCCTTTCCGTGTATCATGCGGGGTGGGTATGCTTTTGTTTCTGTAGAATTGGATGAACCAAACTTTAATGAAGATAATAAATGGATTCTAAAGAATGAAGGGGAGGGGTGTGATCGATGATGCTCTGATTAATGATTTTTGAATTGTGTGGGCTTAGGCCTATTGAAAATCAAGGTCGTTGGTGGTCTTTGTCTGTGCACTAACAAACCCTTACCTTTGGTGATGTTCAAAAGTCTTGTATCGTGATTATGAACCTCTGTTGTGTAAATGAATTTGGTTAATTACATATATTCAGCTAAATAAATTGAAATCACCAGGATCAACCCTTTCTGTGATAACCTCGGCTAAAGCACACCGAAATTGAAATCATGGAGTGTGTTAAATCTTTTAAATATGAAAATACTGGCATGGGCCTGCTTTGTGTTGGTGGTAGTGGTTTGGTTGTTTCCTTTCACGGGCCGATTGCTGGGTGATGTGGGTGGGGATGGGATCCCCTGTGGTTATGCTTTCAGTTGTGAATTTAGGGTTGGGTGGTTACTTTGTCTATATCACGAATTGGGGTGGGATCCTCTGTTGTTGAGAAACCGCCGGCTCCTGGAATTTGGGGGACACGGGGCAGTGTCTCGGGGTTACCTTTTGCTTCCATTACTTTGAGGGATCTCACTAGCCCCTTTGGTTGCAGAAGGTGTAGGCAACATCTTGGGGTTTTCCTTGGTTCCAGTACTTTAAGGGGCCTCTTATCTCCTTTGTTGTTGTGGCTTTACAAGAGAACCGGGCCTGAACGTTTAAGTTGATGTTTGACTGAGCTTTTCCCTTGGCTTGTGCTTATGCTTGCTAGTTGCCCAAGTAGGTGCAGAAACTTATTTAAACATTATTACTGAACACGTAAACAAGGATGGGACAAATGGGTTTTGGTTTGGTGTAAGTTGTGACTTGGACATGGTACTGATTGTGTTCTTTAGGCTGGCTGAAGAAAAACCTAAACTGGGTGAGTGCTTGCTACCTATACATATACTTGTAGTTTTTGTGTTTCTTATTCGCATCCCATCCAAGTTGAGCACCTAGTTCCGAACACCCCCATTTCATGGGGGAGGGTGTTTTTCCCAACACTTCTATTAGTGGCTGGTTATTAGCTCCTTTCTGCTCCCTTTTCTGGATATCCCAAGTATCTTCGGGCAGGCTGTGATGGCCTGAAGTCCATTATTAGCCCAAGAACCTTCGGGCAGGGTGGTGTGGTGGTTGGCCCAGGTGTGTGCGGGCAGGTGGTTTCCCAAGTGTCTTCGGGATGAGGCCCAGGTGTCTTCGGGCATGGCAGTAGATCTTCTAGCCCAGGTGTCTTCGGGTGTGGCGGTGGTTGTTCTGGCCTAAATGTTTGTAGGCGTGGTTACATGTGAAAGTTGTGGGATAGGTGTTTGCGGGCGGGGTTTGGCAGTGGGACTGCGTGAGGATATGGCCCAGGTGTGTGTGGGCGGGTGTGGCAGTGAGACTACGGTGAGAATGATAGGATTGGTTCAATGCATAGGATGACTTAAATAACCAGTGGGAAAGTGGCGCGGGGTACCCAAACATCGATGTGATTTTATTATACTTTAATTTCTTGCGTTTTTTGGTGAGTGTGGCCGGTGAGTGGGATGGAGGAACTCCTTGATAGTGTTGGTTGTATGCTTCTCACGGGACTTTAGTACGTCTCCCCACTTGTGCACAAGAGTCTTTGGTTTTTCCCTACTAAGTAGACTCGTATGATCACCCTTTGTATATAAAACTGCTTTCAGGTTTCCAGGAGGACTTCAGGGATCGCGTGGGACCATAATAGCTTGGACCTTTGGGGTAGTTGCTGTTGCTGTTTTCCTTTCTTGGTATTCTTTCGTCTTTGGCGATTTGTGACTTGTATCTTTTACCTTTGAACATGCATGTGGGAATGGTTACTTTCAGCCGTGCTTGCACTTTTAGTTTTGGTGGTGTGGGATTTATCATCTTATCTCCCGATCCTATTAAAAGAAAAATGGTAATGTCTTCCATTTATTGTGTGATTCTATACCCTTGGCGCTGGTTGCCACTCCAGGACCTACTGCGGGCAGGTTTCGGGGGTCATTATCTCTCCTTCAACTTAAATAAGGAAGGGCCTAGCAATATGCTGACCCTTCCCTCCTTTTGGTGAAGTCAGGTCATGACAGAATGGTATCAGAGGTGAGGTTGAGAGATAGGATGGAGTCTAGAGTTAGGCATAGTGAGGATTGCATGGGATGGTAGGGCAACAATGCTGGGTGACCTTGGTGCATGAATTAGGCCAGGGAAGACTGGCTAGGACACGGGATTTTAGGGCCCCCCGTGATCCGATGCAAGGACTCTGGACCTACCAAACGACTAAGCGATGCCACACTGATTGCAGGGTAAAGACCCTAGGAAAGGTACATGCATCATAATGACTTGTGTTCTTGTGTTTCATGGGTGGTTTGGGAATTGGAATCAATAAGAAGTTTAAGAAATTTTTTAAGAACAATATTCTGCACTACTTGGGCTTAGGCATTCCCTGTTTACACTACGGCAAAACAAGAATTTAGCGGCGGTTTTTTTTTTCATTTTGCAGCGGTTTAAACCGCCGCTAAATCGATTGGCGGTGGTTTTAAAAAACCACCGCTAAATCGTGCGTCGGGAAACTATTCGCGGTGGTTTTTAAAACCGTGTGGTGCGGATGATCGAGGCCCAGGAGACTACCTTGGGAGATCGACGAAGAGCTGATCGAGAGGAGGAGGACGACCAGTGGCAGAAGACACTTCGGGCCTTCCAGCGATAGACCCTCGAGAAGTATGAGGGCAACACTTCTGACATGAAGACAGAGAGCTGGATAGAGGATCTGGTGATAGCCTTCGGCCTAATTCGGGTCCCGAACGAGTACTGGGTTCCTCTGGCCATCATCCAGATGTGGGGAGCGGCGCGTCAGTGGTGGACGCTTTACCTGGGGGAGAGGAGAGAGGCTGAGGTGGCATGGGATGATTTCGAGAAGGAGTTCCGGGCGGAATTCCTATCTTCTACGATGAAAGCGGAGAAGTGGCAGGAGCTACTCTCCCTCCAGCAGGGGAGTATGTTAGTAAGGGAGTTGGGGATCAAGTTCAAGGACCTCCTATGTTTTGCTCCAGACCTCTTTCCAGATGAGGAGTCTCAGGCAAGACGTTTAGAGGAGGCGCTCCGACCCTCCCTCCAGTACGCTGTTACCCCCTTCACCTTGCCGACATACTTGGAGGTACAGAAGAAGGCAGAGGTGGTGGAGAGGATGCACACGCTAGGCGGTGTGTCGAGATATGGGATTCAGCTAGGCCCGTCAAAGGGAAAGGCTGTCAGCACCAGACCTCCAGCATCGGGACCCTCTAGGTTCCGACCAGTAGGGATCAGGCCGCAACAGTTCCAGTTCCGGTCCCCCGGTCCTCACCCTTTCCCTTCGGGCCCAGGACCGAGGTTATTCGTCTGTGGGAGCCATGGAAATCTCCGGAATCAGTGCCTGGACCGAGTACAGTACGACGGTGGTGGACAGGCCCAACACCCGCCCTAGCAGCAGCTTCCAGCTAGGCCCTTCCAGCAGCAGCAGCAGGGGCAGCGAGCTCCCGCTCCTCCCAGGGCAGACGTTGCAGGAGGAGGCCGACCTCAGGGCGCTCCTCAGGGACCTCGACCAGGGCATGGTCGGAGAGGTGGCTGACAGCCGAGGGGCAGAGGAGCTGGGCGTGGACAGTTGCACGCCGCGGAGGCAGCAGTTTCAGCAGGGCCGGAGGTCGTTCGAGGTACGATCAGTTTGTTTAGTACCCTTGCTTATGCCTTGTTCGATACCAGAGCTTCGCACTCCCTTGTTGCACCCAGTCTAGCCCATGCCTTGGGTCTAGATGCCGAGAGACTTCCAGTGCCCCTGGTGTTGATAACACCAGTCGGAGGTCAGACCGATTTGTTATATGTTTTTCGAGGATGCAGACTGATGATAGGGCCACATCAGTCGGCCAGGGATCTACTACTGCTACAAATACAGCCATACAATGTCATCCTAGGCATCGACTGGCTGTTCTATGTGTGTGTCGTCATCAACTGCTTCCGAGGAATGGTTGTGTTCTCATACTTGGGCGGCCGACGTGCTACTTTCACCAGCGAGCGGAGCAGTCAGAAGGGCAGCAGTTGGGAGGAACCCCTCCTCTCCTTGTTAGCCAAGCTGTTAGTAGGGTCAATGGATGCTGAGATGGTGGAGGTGCCAGGAATCGTCAGTGAGTTTATGTATGTCTTTCCTGAGGAGGTAACG
This sequence comes from Viscum album, assembly GCA_963277665.1. NCBI lineage: Eukaryota > Viridiplantae > Streptophyta > Magnoliopsida > Santalales > Viscaceae > Viscum > Viscum album. The sequence goes on along the minus strand of OY728150.1, from coordinate 616,462,537 downwards.
ACTCTACCCCCTCGACGTGATATCGAGTTTGGGATAGACTTTCATCCTGGTGCTCGTCCCATTTCGATGGCTCCTTACCGGATGACACCTTCGGAGCTACGAGAGTTGCAGATTCAGATTGACGATCTAATGAAGATGGGTTATGTTCGACCAAGTGCGTCACCGTGGGGTGCTCCAATCTTGTTTGCAAAGAAAGCAGATGGTGGTCTCAGGTTGTGCGTAGACTACAGGAGGCTGAATCAGGTGACGATCAAGAATCGCTACCCTCTTCTGAGGATAGATGATCTTTTCGACCAGCTGAAAGGCGCAGGATGGTTCTCGAAGATCGACCTGCGGTCTGGGTATCACCAGTTGAGGGTGAAAGAGGGTGACATTCCGAATACGGCCTTCATGTGTAAATATGGACACTTCGAGTTCGTAGTCATGCCTTTTGGTGTTACGAACGCCCCGACTGTGTTTATGGGGCTTATGAACTCCATCTTTCGGGAGTACCTGGATCAGTTCGTAGTTGTGTTCATTGACGATATCCTGATCTATTCTAGATCAGAGGAGGACCACGCGGAGCACCTGAGGGCGGTTTTTGGGGTCCTCCGACAGCACCAGCTCTCTGGGAAGTTGTCAAAATGAAAGTTCTGGATGTGAGAAGTGCACTTCCTTGGGCACGTAGTATTCGAGCAGGGGGTAGCTATGTACCCATCAAAGGTTGAGGTAGTTGTTTCTTGGGCAACACCCAAGAATGTGGCAGAGGTTTGTAGTTTCCTCAGGCTGGCGGGTTACTATCGGAGGTTCGTACCCAACTTCTCCCAAGTTGTAGCCCCTTTGACAGCCTTGACTAAGAAGGACCAGGTTTTCGTGTGGAGTGAGCAATGCGAGGCAGCCTTCGGCTATCTGAAGGAGAAGTTGGTTAGTGCCCCAGTGCTGAGACTACCAGAAGAAGGGGAGGCGTATAAGGTGTTCTGTGATGCTTCAGGGAAAGGCCTCAGATGTGTGTTGATGCAGCGACAAGGGGTGATCTCTTATGGGTCTAGGAAGCTACGCCCTCATGAGTGTAATTATTCCACCCATGACCTAGAGCTTGCAGCAGTCGTTTTTGCGCTAAAGTTATGGCGGCATTACCTCATCGGAGAACGCTTTGTGGTCTTCACAGATCACAAAAGTTTGAGGTATATCTTCTCCCAGCGGGACCTAAACTTGCGACAGCGAAGGTGGGTGGAGTTCTTCCAGGATTACGACTTCGAGATTTCCTACACTTCAGGGAAAGGGAATGTAGTGGCCGATGCTTTGAGTAGGAGGTCACAAAAGGATGCGGTCCGAGAGTCGGTAGACGCCTGGAAGGCGGTGGAGGAGTTGGTTGCCTTGCACCTGGATGCGAGGACAGATGGTGGTAGAGGTTGCCTGTATCAGATGACAGTGTAGTCTTCTCTGTTATATCAAGTGGAGGAGTCTCAGTGGGGAGACCCAGAGTGCGAAGTGATGCATGACCGAGTTGAACAGAGAAATGCTCTGGAAGGGTGGACCGAGGATGGTCAGACCCAGATGCTTTTCTGAGGAAAGTTGTTTGTTCCAGAGGTGATGTGTGGCAAGGTTCTTAGTGAGTTCCACAACTCACCCCTAACAGTGCACTCAGGAGTTTCCAAGATGTACCAGGGTCTGAAGAGACAGTTCTGGTGGCCCGGAGTAAAGCGAACAGTGGAAGAGTTTGCGGCCAAGTGCCTAGTGTGTCAGCATGTGAAGGTTGAACACTAAGTTCCAGGAGGCCTTCTATAGTCTCTAGATGTTCCTGAGTGGAAGTGGGAGGACATCTCGATGGATTTATTCATGGGACTACCTAGGGTTCAAGGGGGATGCGATTCCATCTGGGTAGTAGTGGACCAGTTGACAAAATCGGCTCACTTTCTGGCGATTAAGGAGTCGAGTGTAGTGGATGTTTTGGCACGAAGGTACGTGGATGAGGTGGTGCAGTTGCATGGAGTTCTGAGGTCCATAGTCTCAGATAGGGATTCACAGTTTACCTCACGAATCTGGAGAGGATTGCAACATGATTTTGGAACCCATCTACCTCTTAGCACTGCTTTCCATCCCCAGATAGATGGACAGATAGAGCGCACCATCCATACCTTGGAGGATATACTACGGGCATGCGTTCTAGACTCAGAAGGATCATGGGTGCGACACTTTCCTCTGGTAGAGTTTTCCTACAATAATAGTTATCACTCTACCATTGGTATGGCCTCGTTTGAAGCCTTGTACGAGAGGCCATTCCGCTCACTTGTGTGTTGGACCGAAGTCGGAGAGGCGGGCATCCTTGGCCTGGAAGTGATGCAGGGCACGACAGAGAAGGTTCAGCTTATACGGGAAAGGATGAAGGCAACCCAGGACCGAAAAAAGTCATATGCTAACATCAGGAGAAGGCCCTTGGAGTTTGAGGTTGGAGACCACGTGTTCTTGAAGGTCTCTCCTCGACGTGGACAACGGAGGTTCGTTAAGGGGAGTAAGATTTCTCCTAGGTTCATCGGACCCTTCGAAGTGTTGCGGCGGGTCGGCGAAGTGGATTATCAGCTAGCATTACCACCACCACTACTGAGGATACATGATGTCTTCCATGTATCCCAGTTCCTTCGGTATCTGCACGACGATTCACACGTCCTCGGCTGGGGAGAGATGGACGTCGCGGACGACGTGACCTTTGTGGAAAGACTAGTGATGATCGAGGATCACAAAGAGAAGGTGCTTCGTGGGCGAACCATTCCCTTGGTTCGTGTGTTATGGAGACATGGTGGTCTTGAAGAGAGTACGTGGGAGAGGGAAGCACAGATGCGTGCCCAGTACCCAGAGTTGTTTGAGCTTTGTGTTGTTCTGTTTATACTTGTTGTAGTGGAGCGTTTTACCTTGTCGGCTATGAAATATGTGGTTTTTCTTTCCTTTCTGAATGTGTGTGAAAATTCCTGGCTACGAGGAGGGAAGGATCCGACCCCTAATCAAGACGCATTAAGGTGGATGCGATTAAACCCGTGTGGGCGAGTCAGTGCCGCCCAAAGCGGATAGTATCTTGACATGGGGGAAGAGACTCCCCAACCCACATGACTGGGTAGTTTTTCATGGTATGTTGCTTGGTTCTTAATGAGAAGGTGTTTTTTTTAGTTAACAATGGGGTTCTCTCCTGATAGATATCTATCGAGGTGGTTGTTCGGACCCTCTCTTTCCTTCTGGTTGTTTTGATTCTCAAGGGAGAGAATAGTTTGACAGGTATCTGATGTAATGGCCCGAGTTTTTAGGGGTCCATTACTTTGTAAAAATCTAATTTTGGGTGTTCTGGGTAGTCTGGGAAAGTTATCAAGGCTTCTCGGTGAAGTTTTGAGCCCTAACGGTAGGCCTACCGGTAGCCTTAGCCTACAGGTAGCAGGCCTACCGGTAGCTCGGTCTACCGGTAGCCATAGCCTACCGGTAGCTCTGCCTACTGGTAGCTCGGTCTACTGGTAGATGCAGCCTACCGATAGCTCTATCTACCGGTAGCTGCAGCCTACCGGTAGCTCGGTTTACCGGTAGCTGCAGCCTACCGGTAGCTCGGTCTACCAGTAGATCTGTCTACTGGTAGCTGTAGCCTACCGGTAGCTCTTCCTACCGGTGGCTCGGTCTACCGGTAGCCTACGACTACCGGTAGCTCAGTCTACTGATAGCTCGGATAACCGGTGGACCTAGCCCCCACGGATTTTCCTGTAGCGCCTCCTCGCAAATTGGGTTTTAAACCCTATTTTGACCCCTTTAACTTGTTTTAAAGCCCAGTAACGCCCATTAATGGAATTTAATTAAATGTTCGACGAGGTGTGCGTCGGTTTAAACCGGCCCTAAAGGCGGGGACCTTTATGACGTGTGGGGCCGTGTGGTCAACCCACGACCCCGCTCCTTACACGGTTTCACGTTCTTTATCTCAACCGTCCCTGGTCCTTATAAACTAAAGGGTTCTCCCTGGGTTTCTTTTTCTCGATCACCCTCCCGTTGTTTCGTCTGCTCGTGCTTGAGTTCCCGAGGCCCCACCCATGCAAAATCGTGCATCCCCTGTTATTGGCACGTGAAGTGTGAAGATAAACTTTGACCGTTGATCAATCAAGTAGGGTTTGACCTTCGTCTCTCCTTTCTGTGTATCATGCGGGGTGGGTATGCTTTTGTTTCTGTAGAATTGGATGAACCAAACTTTAATGAAGATAATAAAAAGATTCTAAAGAATGAAGGGGAGGGATGTGATCGATGATGCTCTGATTAATGATTTCTGAATTGTGCGGGCTTAGGCCTACTGAAAATCAAGGTCGTTGGTGGTCTTTGTCTGTGCACTAACGAACCCTTACCTCTGGTGATGTTTAAAAGGCTTGTATCGTGATTACGAACCTCTGCTGTGTAAATGAATTTGGTTAATTACGTATATTCGGCTAAATAAATTGAAAGCACAAGGATCAACCCTTTCTGTGATAACCCCGGCTAAAGCACACCGAAATTAAAATCATGGAGTGTGTTAAATCTTTTAAATCTGAAAATACCGGCATGTGCCTGCTTTGTGTTGGTGGTAGTGGTTTGGTTGTTTCCTTTCACGGGCCGATTGCTGGGTGATGTGGGTGGGGATGGGATCCCCTGTGGTTATGCTTTCAATTGTGAATTTAGGGTCGAGTGGTTACTTTGTCTATATCAAGAATTGGGGTGGGATCCTCTGTTGTTGAGAAACCGTCGGCTCCTGGAATTTGGGGGACACGGGGCAGTGTCTCGGGGTTACCTTTTGCTTCCATTACTTCGAGGGATCTCACTAGACCCTTTGGTTGTAGAAGGTGTAGGCAACATCTTGGGGGTTTCCTTGGTTCCAGTACTTTGAGGGGCCTCTTATCTCCTTTTTTGTTGTGGATTTACAAGAGAACCGGGCGTGAACGTTTAAGTTGATGTTTGACTGAGCTTTTCTCTTGGATTGTGATTATGCTTGCTAGTTGCCCAAGTAGGTGTGAAAACTTATTTAAACATTATTACTGAACATGTAAACAAGGATGGGACAAATGGGTTTTGGTTTGGTGTGAGTTGTGACTTGGACATGGTATTGATTGTGTTCTTTAGGCTGGATGAAGAAAAACCTAAACTGGGTGAGTGCTTGCTAACTATACATATACTTATAGTTTTTGTGTTTCTTATTCACGTCCCACCCAATTTGATCACCTAGTGCCTAACACCCCCATTTCACAGGGGAGGGTGTTTTTCCCAACACTTCTATTAGTGGCTGGTTATTAGCTCCTTCTGCTCCCTTTACCAGATAGCCCAAGTATCTTCGGGTAGGCTGTGATAGCCTGAAGTCCGTTATTAGCCCAAGAACCTTCGGGCAGGGTGGTGTGGTGGTTGGCCCAGGTGTGTGCGGGTAGGTGGTTTCCCAAGTGTCTTCGGGATGAGGCCCAAGTGTCTTCGGGTGTGGCAGTAGATCTTCTAGCCCAGGTGTCTTCGGGCGTGGTAGTGGTTGTTTTGGCCTAGGTGTTTGCAGGCATGGTTATGCATGACAGTTGTGGCCAAGGTGTTTGCGGGTGGGGTTTGGCAGTGGGACTGCGTGAGGATATGGCCCAGGTGTGTACGGGCGGGTGTGGCAGTGAGACTGCGGTGAGAATGGCGGGATTGGTTCGATGCGTAGGATGACTTCAATAACCAGTGGGAAAGTGGCGCGGGGTACCCAAACATCGATGTGATTTTATTATACTTTAATTTCTTGAGTTATTTGGTGAGTGTGTCCTGTGAGTGGGATGGAGGAACTCCTTGATAGTGTTGGTTGTCTTCTTCTCACGAGACTTTAGTACGTCTCCCCACTTGTGCATGAGAGTCTTTGGTTTTTCCTTACTGAGTATACTCGTATGCTCACCCTATGTATATAAAAGTGCTTTCAGGTTTCCAGGAGGACTTCAGGGATCGCGTGGGACCATATTATCCTGGACCTTTAGGGCAGTTGCAGTTGCTGTTTTCCTTTCTTGGTATTCTTTCATCTTTGGCAATTTGTGACTTGTATATTTTACCTTTGAACATGCATGTGGGAATGGTTACTTTCAGCTATGCTTGCACTTTTAGTTTTGGTGTTGTGGGATTTATCATCTTATCTCCCGATCCTATTAAAATAAAAAGGGTAATGCATTCCATTTATTGTGTGATTTTATACCCTTGGCGCTGGTCGCCACTCCGGGACCTACTGAGGGCGGGTTTCAGGGGTCATTATCTCACCTTCAACTTAAAAAAGGAAGGGCCTGGAAATCTGTTGACCCTTCTCTCCTTTTGGTGAAGGCGGGTCGTGACAAATTTAATATAAACCATATATATATATATATATATATATTAAATTCATAACTATTTCATTATATGTAATAATTATCATCTCATGTTTTATTCTCTTTCTATGTATTCATGCTTCTAGTGATTTAGTTTTGGAATCCTTATTCCAACCACAAAATTAATGTGTTCATACCACATTAATGTGTAACTCTTTACACAACCTACAAGTCTGTGTTAATAACACCAAAATAGAAGTTAAGTATATTTATACAAATCCAAATACATCATATTCATAAGGTATATGAACACTTCATGTAAAGGCATAGAGTTATATGAGATTGGAAAACCCCACATGAGTAAGCCTGGAGTGACATATAGCCAACTCCATTCACTTTCCTAGCCAAGGAAATTCTCTAGGAAAGATGGTGTCCCAAACCAAAGTCCCTCTACCTGGGTAGACTTTACTCAAGAGAGAATTCAACTCATGAAAACTCTAACACCTAATATACCCAAACTATTCCCAACAATTACTCTCAAGCGCATAACTAAAATTACAAACTGAGGTCAAGGTTGATGAAAACTAAATTTTATGATATAAAACCTAGCATTACATATAGAGCTCTATCCTAGAAGAAATTCATCATATGAATTTTGGCATACAATTATTCATAATATAAAAAATTTATAAATATGAATATAATTGGGAATAAACTTTAAATAAATGAAAAATTCAAATATTTAAACATGAGATAAACATTTATGAATAATTTCACAAATAAAAGATAACTATAAACCCTTTTATAATTTAAGCTTTAAAATTATGGACGTTCCATAAGTTTTGAATATAAAATCTTTATATTCATTCCAATACAAACACTTTCATATTTATCATTAATATGGAATTTCCTTTTAAATATATGATATTATATTTGAATTATAAACTATTTCAATTTCTATTTCTATTATGTAAACCTTTTACATAATCTAAATATCATATACTTAATTATTATTTAAACCTCGATCATATCAGTTATCAAAACACCTTTTGATGTGTCTTAAATAATATCCAAATAATTCCCCTTTAATTTGAACAATTTCAAATTAATTAATTATGTACTAAAAATGAATATTAAGGAAATTTAATAAATAAAAAAATTAATTATTTTTCAAAATATGATACATTTATGAACTATTCATAAATAAATGCTAATTATAAACATTTTATAAATCAAAAATAATATAAACATTTTATATTCTTATTAATATGAACCCTTTCACATTTTATATTAAATGAAATTTATATGATATTTTATGAATTATAAACATTTTATAATTAAATATCTATTATATAAACATTTTTTATATAATCTAAATATCATATATGTTGGAATTTATAAACTATTTATAAATCACCTTTTATGATTTCTAAATAAACCATTTATTTCTATATCATAAAGTCTGCCTTTTAATTTTTCAAAAGGTATTTAAAAAAATATTTATCAATTAACCATAAAAAATTTATAGTTAATTAATTTATAAAACACTTTTATAATCATTTTACAATTAAAACATATTTTTCATTAATCAATAAGTGTGTTGATTCATAAAAGAAGCCTACCATTTAATACCACTGATGGGTTTCATATGATCATCACATGACCATTTGTAGAAGATGATAACCCAAACACAAACAAATATATCTTTGAGAATCAATGCGTAAATAAAATTTTGAAAACAATGTACCTGGAAATCACCAACGATAGTAGTCTTCTTCCTTGGAGAAGGAGAATACTCGATGACAATCACGTATCAGTGAACAAAAGCACCCTGCCTCCGAGGGAGGTACACGAACAATGGATCTGTGATCATATCGTGAGGATACCCAAATGTTTGAAGGGGTGTTAGAACCTCCGTCTTAGATGATGAACAATAATATGAGAGGAAGAGAGAAATGAGAGGCTTTCTCACAATTGCTTTTTCTCAAAAAAAGGAATCACATCCCTTTATATAGCCAACCGTGATGTGTTTCGTTAAAAGAAAACACATTGGCCATATTAATGTATCCATATACATTTATTCCCATAATTCATTAAATCATATTCAATGAGCAGTCAAGACAGTTACTCCATTCATAACAGATTGATAATAAAACCATTTTGGAGAAATATATATATATAAAATATATATATTTATTATCACATGTATTTAATACATGCATTATAATACATGCATAAAATGCGTGTAATTAAATATGCACTTCATATATATATATTATCATATTATATATATATATATATATTAGTGCATATCTAAGAGTTTCTCCACTGGAACTTCCACACAACTCCCATGGAACTGCCACTTGAACGTTCAATTCTCTTATTCAAGGATTTATAATGAAAAGTCACCTAAACTAGTGACTCAGACTAGGAATTTAATATGTGGAATCCCCACCAACGTATGTTATGCACATTATAATGAAATCCATTATGCCAAAATTTTCTAACGTATATTGATAAACAAATGTATTTGAAATTTTAGCGAACTTCTATGAAGTTCTCCCTAGAACTTCCACTTGGACTTTCAGTTCTCCTCTTTGAGGAAGTTGCAATGTAAATACACCTCAAGTGGTGACTGAGACTAGGTCTTTAATATGTGGAAGACCTACTAACACATATTATTCACATTGCACTGAAATTTCTATTAGCTTGAGAGGGGGAATTTCTCGGTCGTTTCCCCACAGGGACTTTCATGAAGTTCCCCTTAAAACTTCCATGAAGTTCCCCTTGAAACTTCTACTTGAACTTTTAATTCTCCAGTTTGAGTAAGTTTTAGCGGAAAGGTTCCTTATGAAATGATTGATATTGGGAATTTAATTTTTGGAAGATCCACTAAAACATGTTATGCACATTGCACTAAAATTATTTCTAGCTTGAGAGGGGGAATTGATCAATTTCCCCCCACTAGAACTTCAATGTAGTTCCCCTTGAAACCCTTAATGGGACTTTTAGTTATCCTATTCTTATATTTTCCAATGGAAATCCACCCCAACTAGTGACTCAGACAAAGAATGTGATATGTGGAAACCCCGCCAACACATGTTATTCACATTATACTAAAATTCTTGCTACCAAAATTTCTCAGAGTATATTGATAGATTAATGTATTTGAAATTTTAGTGAATTTCCATGAAGTTACCCTTAGAAATTCCACTAGAACTTTCAATTATCCTGTCTGAGGAAGTTCTGGTGGAAATCCACCTCAAGTAGTGACTAAGACCATGACTGTAATTTGTGGAAGCCCAACCAACACATGTTATGAACATTGAACTAAAATCTATGGTGGCTTGAGAGGGGTAATTTTATCGATCATTTCCCCACCAAAAAATTCATGCAGTACCCCCTGAAACTTTTACTAGAACTTTCATTTCTCTTATTCTAGGAAGTTCCAGTGGAAATCCACCTCAATTATCAACTATGAACAAGAATGTAATCTATGGAATCCCCACCAACACATGTTATGTACATTACACTGAAATTTACATTGGCATGAGAAGAGGAATTTATCAGTTGTTTCCCCACTATAAATTTCATACAATTCCCTGAAAACTTCCATTGGAACTTTTAGTTTTCTTGTTATAGGAAGTTGTAGTGGAAAACCACCTCAACCAGTGAGTCAAACCAATAATATAATATGTGGAAGCATCACTAACACATGTTATGAACATTGTTATAAAATTTCTGCTGGATTGAGAGAGAGAATTGTTCGACTATTTCCCCATTGTATTTTTCATGCAGTTCCCTTGAAACTTCCACTAAAACTTTCAGTTCTCCTATTCTATGAAATAATTGTTGGTTAGAACCATAGATTATTGGTAATAAAATATATTTTTTTAAATATCACAAATGGTTTTACAAACAAGTTTCTTGTCTACCAACCATGATATTGGAGGAGATATGCCCTAAAGCCTTATATGTATATGATATATAATTTGGATTGTTTTGCATATAAATTATGACTTGAATGCATTATGGGTATATTGTTTCATGCTACCTATGACTTCGATCAATCATACACATAAGCTATCATTTATTATACCATTTAATATAATGAAACATTTAGAGTAGAAGTATTCATGAGATTAATGCATGTGCAGGTCATGGTATTTAATGCGTTATAAATGCATGAGTAAATGAAACAATAGTTGAAGAGTTCTTTCAAAGGTCTATATATATTGATCATGAAATGACAATAGATGGTTTTTAAGTTCCTCGTGCTTGGAAAAAACTCCTTGGTACCCAAATCTCTCTTTCTATCACCTTCTTTTCATCATGATATGTTAACATGTCATGGAGGATGGAGAGTACCACACATAAGATGTGCGATTCAGTTGGTCTATGGATACCTCCAAAGGTGGTAGCCCTTTGTCTTACACTACTATGATATTCATAAAACTCATTCTAAGGAGTCTTTAAGATGTTTTAGTATCTTCTATGGTGAATGGTATGCATGTTTACAACAATTTATTTATTTCAGTTTATATGTAGTTTTCATATTTCATGCATGAGAGATCCTGGATAAGAGATTAAAATTGCTTATGTTTGATCTAATAATTATTATTAGACCCAAAAATATCCCATAAATGGTATCATATCCATCCCATACATTAGATTTTTTGAAATAATACTTGAACTGAAGAAAACATGTAGAGAAGAGCAACGTGTGATGTCCCATAATCGATCACTCATCAGTTTCTGAATCTGATTGGCCACATGGCCTCAAGTGTGCCTCCCCATACACCAGAGGCTACTGAATAGTAGTGATGGTACATGGTGGAATAATTTGGAGACTACAACCAAATGATTATAGTGTAGAATAGTGGTATAATCATAAAAATCAATATCGACAACATAATAAATAACTGAGCAGCCAAAGAATAACATCCATCATATAAATAACCAAGTAATCTTATCCAACAATGTCATATACAAATGATGATCATGGCATGTTATACAAAAGACATATAATACATAACAACAGGCATATGGTACAATAAATGTATCAAAAGTACAAAAATAACCAAAAAGGAACTATCCCAAGATAACATCACACACCATAGACCGATCTTATGCTCCCATAATACTATACAAAAACTAATCAAACATCAGCTAGTGGCTGCTTGACCATGTCCCCACTTGCATCCATAAAGTCTATCTGGGTACCCAACAATGACCCGAACAAGGTGTGAGATAACACTCAGTAGTCCACCACCAATGATGTCTATAAAAAGTCCAATATGTTCATATAATATGAAGTAGGGAGAAAATATAAATATATTACAAGTGATAATAATATAAGTGATAATAATATAAGTGATACTATTATGTCTATTAAGTATCACTATGATCAAGTAACTAAAGCATAAGGGCTAACTATAAATTATTTCAAGAAAAATCAACAACCTACACCATGTAACCATGTGTTAGGCCTATATGGTCCAGGGTCCAAGGAGTAAAAATGTCCAAGGAAATTGAGAAAACTAAATAAATCAAGTAAATAGGATCTAAGGAGTAGAAATTTATGAGGCATCCTAGTGGGTCAAGTAAACTAGTTAAATCGAATCCAAGGAGTAGTAATGTCCAAGGAATCCTAATATGACCATAATATCCAAGGAGCAGAAATGTCTGAGGCATCCTAATATGGTTGTCAGATCCAAGGATTAGAAATGTCCAAGTCATCCTAATATGATCATTATATTTATGGAGTAGAAACTTCCAAGGTATCCTAGCAATCCAATTAAACTAGATCCAAGGAGTATAAATGTCCAAGGCATCCTAATAAGTCAAGTACATCAGATCCAAGGAGTAGAAATGTCCAAGTCATCCTAATAAGCAAGATCCATATAGTAGAAATGTTCATGGAATCCAAGTGGGTCATCAGTGCCATACCACAAACCCTCCAATATTATCATAATCAATTCAATTATCATTTTATGAACAATTCATTTAACCATTTCATTAACCCCTTATTGATCATACACAAGCTAAGGAATTATCCATTTAATACATTTCACATATAATGACAAGGTGCTAAAAGGTTCTTAAAACCATTAACAATTCTCTTAATTACCATACTCAATTCTCAATTATACAATGCAAGCTCAACACACCCCATGGGTGGTATAATCACAGTAAAAAGGAAAAACCCACCCCATGGCCAATTCAGGTTGAGGTCAACTATCACCAAATTTATATAAGGAAATCACAATATATCTTAAACATGAATTTATCATTTAACTTAAGGTTCAATGAGTTTAGGAAGCATCGCCTAGAAAGTCTGGCGTGCATCACATCGAAAACAAGCTATAAAACCACTAAAATTTAGGGAAAAGGTATAGAACACCGACCTTATAACCATATAGGAGTACTTGTTTAGTATATGCCTCTGATTTGGTCTAAATTAGAAGAAAACCGAATAATGGATGAACACCATGAAAATAGGGCATAAGAGACTGCACCAAAATAACACCGCTAATAGAAATGAAAATAGAAAAAGGTGAAAGATGAATAAATAACTCACCAATGCATATCCAAAAAGAATGAAAATGAAGGAATCGAAGTCCAAATCAGGGAGATATAGAAAATCCTAGGATTAGGATTTAAGTGAGCTTCCTCTAGCAAACCTCCTGTGCGTAAGAGAAGAGGGGTGAGGGTTTTGTAAAAAAAATAAGAGGCCCTGCCCCATTTTTAAAAATATGACCCAGGGAGATTACATGGAATGTAATCTTTATACTCCATGTAATGTTTAGGTGTTTCCCCTTCAGATAAAAACCATTACACATTGTGAATTGGAATGACTAGTGTACTTGTCCTACAATTAGCCTTCAACCCCCTTCTTTCTTTTAAAAAACATATCAACCAGCCCAAAGGCTCGACTTCTGGGTCTAAGCTAAAAAGAGAGCTGCAACAAGGGTTTAAGAAAAAGTTAAAAAGATCTATACCTTGTAAAAAACCTATGATCTTACAATATCCCCCCTTAAAGAAATTTATCCCTGGATTACTCTTCCAAGGTAGAAAAGAATCTTATGAGAATAACTCTCGCCAATGGTAACATACATCAGTCTCCTACTCTTAAGTCTCGTCTTGTTCACAACCGTGCTTCCATAACACTCGTACTAGAGGAACTGACTGACCTTAGAGAACCTTCATGCATTGATCAACAATACAAATAAGATTCTTCTTAAAGGACACATCTACTTCTGATTCAACCACATCAGGATGAAGAGTATACAACATATCAGAATGATATCAGTAAAACTGAGATATGTGGAAGACGTTGTGTGTGGTTTGGTACCTCTAAAGTAACTACAACCGACAGGCTACAAACTTGACTCTCTTAAAAATCTAGAAGGGTCCAATATAATGAGGTGATATATTACCTTGTTTCTAAATCTGTTTATGCCCCAGTTTAGGTGAAGCTCACAAGAAAACCTGACTCCCCACCTCGAACTCTAGTGGTTGATGAGGATGATCAACATATGACTTCTGTCTAGACTGAGATATATCATACACTTACTAATAACCTGAACCTATTCTAAAGTCTCTTAAACAATATGAGGACCCAGTAGCACTACCTCTCCTACCTCTAACCAACATAGGGGTGAACAACATGTCCTATCATATACGACCTCATAAGGAGACATTTTTATGGTATCCTAGAAGCTGTTATTATAAGAGAACTCAACGAGAGGTAAGTGTTTCTCCCAAGAACCTTAGAAATCAAGGATTCATGCTTAGAGTATGTCCTCTAAAACTCGTATCATATGATCAGACTGATTGTCATTTTGTGGGTGATAGGTTGTACTCAGCAGTACCAATGAACCCAGTAACCTCTACAACCCCATCCAGAACCGCACTGTGAATTGAGTGTCTCTATCTGATATGATAAAATGTGAAACCCCATAGAGGCGTATGATCAAACAAATGTAGAGCCTCTATATCTCATCCACTAAAAGAGTCTCCTGAATATGAAGAAAATGGGAAAAAAAATTCAACCTATCTACAATCACCCTATAGCATCCCGCCCCAAAAGACACTAAGTGGTTCCCCAAGATGGCTGGCCACATGATCTCAAGTGTGCCTCCCCATACACCAAATCCTATCAACTAGCAACTAGGTATTATGGTGTGTCTGTGGGGAGACTATTCCCTCATGAGTTAGAGTGAACCAAAATGATGAATAACATATGGGAAAGAAACATAAGTATTAATAAAAAAACAACAACTGGATAATAAATAAACATATAATAATAAGCAGGCAGAAGTTGAATCATAATAGATACAAAATGATGTTAATGATCATGTTATGTAGCTATACAAAAATGAGTACACTGGTTAAAGGGGAACATACATATACCAAATTCTATATAAAAATACAAAATACCAAAATCTACCCCTATTAGCATCACAATCATAGACTCAGCCCGCTACTCCCGTACTCTATCATAATACTGAAAATCAAGCATTGGAAGCTAGACGCTTCCCTTTATTTACACCTATAGTCATGAAATATACTATGACACCAAGGGAGGATCAATTAGGGTGTGAAATGTACTCGATAGGCCACCACCAATGGTTTCTAAAATAATCCAATCTATGAATATAAAATGAGCAGTGTGTAGATACATAATAAATGAAAGGAAATAAATAAATAAAACATGTCGGTCTAGGTTCCTCATGGATACCCAAATGATACTACCTGCTTCATCCTAAGCTGGATTTCTATAAAATAGGGTGAAACTATACAAGTATAATATGGGTCATCATAAATAAAGTATCAAGACTGGACCAAGCCTAAGCATGTGATTTGGATTGGCAGACACGTCCTTTAGTTTAATATATTATTTTTTTTGGAATTATAAATAAAACATCTCTAGAGTTTAAATAAGAGGAAACCTGGTCCTGTCCAAGGTGAACCATATCAAGGAACCCAAGTATCACACTAGGAGTGCAATGCAACTAAACATCGTAAGAGTCCATCCAAGGCAATCCATAAATGGAATCCCAAGTATCACTCCTGGCATGGTGTGAAGATAATAAATTCTAATCCCATACCTAATATCTCACATAGGGGATCAAGTGTCTCTCATGGCATAGAATAACTATATTTCCATCAAGATTGTCCATGTTGACTCCCATAGGTAACCAATATCACTCATAAGGAGGTAGAGAAATCCACACGGTGAACCCATCCATGGAATACCAAGTATCTCTCCCTATGTGTTTACCATTCATAAAAAAAATCTATTTATAAAGCATGACTAGACTATCCAAGACGATCCATAAATGGAATCCCTATTATGAATCTCTACATGATAGGAAAGTTTAGATATCAAAAACTCATATAATTTAATAATAATGCATTCCAGAACACATTAACCAAGTTGGAAAATTCATTTAATTCAATTAATTTAAGCTAAGACATAATCATAGAGGCCTAAAAAATGGCCTATCATTTCTCTTAATTCATTTTACAATTCATGAGTACTATTTATCACATGGAATCACACACTTAAAAAGGTGGTTAAACAATTTAAGGAAAAAGGGTAATTGAGGCCTTTAAGGAAGGTAACACCCATGGGGTGGCTCGCATCAAGGATATCAACCATGGTATTGATTCACTGCTAGATAGGACCATATTGGGCTTGGAAAACCATTTAAATTAATTTATTAAACATTTTAGAGGCATCTCAAGAGAAGTACAACATGTGGAACAATGACCCATAATAAAATACCACTATAATTTGAGGGGAAATAACTAGATCACTTAACTTAGTTTCATAGACTTTCACTCATCCATTGTTGGCCTTTTATTCAAGCTAGAATGGAAGAAATCAGAAGAATAGACAAAAAAATGAAGATAGGACATATGAGATCACACCAAAATAGCTCAAAAGACATCAAGATAAAAGATGGATGGAAGGAAGATGACCAAGGTGCTTACCTTTATGGATCCATCACACCTAATAGTAAAGCAAATGGATCTTAGATGAAGGAGTAGAAGAACATAGCTTAGGCATGGAGGAGGCTCTCTAACATGGAACCTACTAGAGAAGGAGGAGGGTCTATCAAAAATTAACCCTTGTACCCTTAAAAAAATGGTCCTGGGTATTTAAACGACATGTAAATTTTACATATTGTGTAAAGCTTGGGTTTCTTACTCCCAGGGAAAATTCAATTCACGACATGCAGGGGGCTTGGCCAATCCATTACACATCATGTATCTAATACACATAGTGTATTATAATTACAAATCATGTATTATAATTACACATCATGTATTTAGTTCACTCCATGTATTTGACCCATTGCCTGCCTCTATCCCATCTTCTACCTTCTTTCCTAAAACGAACCAACCGACCCTTAGGAATGGTTTTTGGGTTTAACCAAAACTAAAAAGAAAACATACCTCACTGAAAAGTTGGTATGTTACAACCTACCCTCCTTAAAACAACTCATCCCAGAGTTTCAATTCTAGGGGTGGTAAAATGTTTCTTCAGAAAAGTTTTGGACACTAAGCACATACATCAACCTCTCATTCCTAGGTCTTGTCTTGTATACAGTCATGCTTCCATGGAACCCATACTAGAGGAACTAACCTGCCTTAGAGAGCCTTTGTGCTCCAGTCAATGATATGTATCATATGATACTCTAAGGATACATATTCCTCCCGATCAACATCCTTAAGATCAAATGAATGAGTCATATCAGAATGATACCGGTGAAGCTGTGATACATGGAATATGTCATGCATAACTCAATACCTCTGAGGTAACTGAAACCGATAGGCAACCAACCTGACCCTCTATATAATATCAAAGGACCAAAATAACAAGGCAATATCTTTTACTATCTTTGTATCTATCTATGACCTAATCTAGGTGAAACTCACATAAAGACCCAACATCCCACCTCGAACTCCAGAGGTTGATGATGACGATCGACATAAGACTTTTTCCAGGACTGGGTTGTATCCATACATTTTTGAATCAACTATACATTCTCTGAAGCCTCATGAACAAGATGAGGACCTAGTAGTGATGCCTCACCTACCTCTAAATAGTGTAGGGGTGAATAGAACAACCTACTATAAAGGACATCATATGGATCCATATGGATCATTTCCTAAAATATATTATTATAGGAAAACCTAGATATAGGTATATGCTTTATCCAAGAACCTCTAAAATCAAGGAAACATTCTCAAAGCACGTTTTATAACACACAGATCATATGATCAAACTTCCCATCAGTCTAAGGGTGATAATATGTACTCAAGATCACATGTAAACCTAATTCCTTTTTCATTCCTTTCTAGAACCATGATATAAAGTAGTCATCTCGGTCCAATACAATAGAATGGGTAACATCATGAAGGAATAAAATCTCCCAAATATAAATCCTCCCAATATTATCAATTGATAAGGTCTCTTGGAAAGGTAGGAAGTGTGAAACCTTAGTCAACCTATTGATGATCACCCATACCGCATCGCTGCCCCAAGGGGATCTCAACAAACCCATCATGAAATCCATAGTGATGTTATTATATTTCCACTCAGGAATGGATAGAGTATGTAAAAGTTCAGTAAGTCACTGGTGATATTCTTTCACCTTCTTATAGGTGGAACACCTCATGATAAAACCCACAATCTACCTCTTCATAACCAGTCACCAATACTGACGACGTATGTCTCAGTATATCTTGGTAAGACCAGGGTGAACTGCCTAAACATAGGTACGAGATTCCCGCATCAACTCTTCCCGTATGTCTAAAGGAACCTAGATAAATCCATAGAAGTGAAAAATATCATCCTCATCGATAACCCAACCAGGAGGTGGGTCCTCACCTAAGACACCTTCCCTTAGGACTAAGCCCTTAGGATCAAAAAGTTGTCTCATCTGCACCCATTCTAGAATGGAGTATGTCAATACCAAAACTGCTAAAATAGGATTCCTATGAAATTCTTGAAACTCCAGGTGCATCTTAGAAAAAAGATCCATCAACTATCACTCACTACTAGCCTCCTGGATGACTTGTGTCCGAGTCTTCTAACTTAGGGCGTTGTGTACTACATTTCCCTTTCTGAGTGTATAAGCAAGTTAAAAGTTGAATGATTGTAGATAATCGACACACCTACACTACCTAAGATTAAAGTCACACTATGGGGAAATGTATTTGAGACTTTTATGACCCATGTAAATAAAAAACCGCTACCCCCAATAGATAATGTCTCTAATAGTGTAAAGCATGAACAACAACTGCCAGCTCAAGGTTGTGCGTAGGGTAATTCTTATCATAAGATCTCAACTGGTGGGAACCATATGCTATAACCCAATCAACCTACATTATAACTATTACTAGTTTGATTTTTGAATCATCATAATAAACTATATAGCTCCTACTTAGCTTTGGAAGAATCAGGATTGATGCTAAATCTAATATCCTTTTTAACTACTAAAATACTATCTCACAAGATTCGGACTAGAATAAATTTACACCATTTTTATTCAAGCCCATTAGAGATGTTTATAGGTGTGATAAGTCCTAAATGAAATGACTATAATAGTCGTACAGACCCAAGAAACTATTTATTTCAATGAAATTCTTGGTATACTACCAAGAACTACATCACTCACCTTAGATACTCCTTCCTCTAAGATAATATGGACCAAAAAGTGAAACTTATCGATCCAAAAGTTTAATTTGATGATATTAGAATACATTTGGTTCTCTATTAGTGTATTCAAATTTATCTTAAGTTATTTTACAAGGTTGTGATGTGTATGATAATGCACCAATATGTCATCCATAAAGACCACCATAAATGAATCCAGATACGGGTAGAAAACCTAATTCATCAAAGGCATGGAAATTTCATATACATTTGTAAGGCCAAAAGACATAACCAAATACTCATACAAGTTGTATATACTATGGAACAATGTACATGGAATTTCTAATGGTCTCACATGCACCTGATGGTAACCCGACCTCAAATCGATCTTAGAGAAAACCATCGATCCTCAGAGTTGGTCGAAGAGGTTATCTATACGAGGAAGTGGATACCAATTCTTAACTATAAGTTGGTTCAACCGATGATAATCCATGCACATCCTGAGGGTACTATCTGCCTTCTTGGTGAAAAGGGAAGGTGAACCCTATAGCAAAGTGTTGGGTCATATAAAACCCTTTTCCTCTAAGTCTTCCAATTGCTTCTTAAGTTCCTAAAGAACTATTGGAGCCATCCTAAAAGGATGAATGAACACTGGTGCTACTCCTGACACTATCTCAATGGTGAACTCCACCTCTCTCATAGGAGGTAAACTAGAGAAGTTTTTAGGGAATACATCCCTAAAGTGATCCACCACATGAGGGAATTCCACAAACCATGTTCCCTAATCATTTATAAAGATACTATTCATATGGGTTGTCACTCTGCCCAGCCCATGATTCTTGGGTCCAGATCAACTTTCCTAGGCATCCCATTCCCCCTTATGATTCTAGGCACTACTCTTGGGTGATGCGAAAGAAACCCTCCAATGATAGTAATCAACATGGCCACAGTAAGGCACAAGCCAATATATTTTGAGAATGACGTCGAAGTAGACCATCTCATGGACATAGAAATTCCACAAGAATTAGTACCCAACTATTTTAAGGGGGAACTCCTTATACTAGTGTATACTCTCTTATTGAACCCCTAACAGTGTTTCAAGAGTCATCACACCATAAAAGTATTCCATTTCTAGGTCCATACTTTCCATAATTTACATAGATATAAAAAGAGTTTGATGCACCTATATCAAAAAAGGAAGAACCTAAAGTAGAAGCTACTAGAATAGTACCTCATATTATAGAAGTCCTTGTATTCTACTCCACAAGTGTAGGCTACACTTCATAGATATAGCCTGATCTGCAAACCTAATATGCAATCTGACTACCCTAGAAAGGTCTGCTTTGTTGGTGCTGAACCTCAGAAGTCTGAATACCTCTTTCACAACCACATACTCAACCTGAACATCTGGTAGTAGACCATCTCCTAGCCTAACATGGAGTTACAAATCCCATACTTGAATGAAATTTCGGTACAGTTCCCTTATCAATGGGAACTAGAGGGAAAACTCAACAAAAATGCTAAAGGTGACCCATCCCATCGCAAGATCATCACTCGATTGGGTTCCTCATACACTTTGGATTCTTATGTCCAACCCTACCACACTGGTGACACACCACATAACTATCGGTTCATGTCATATGGCTAGTACTTCCCCCATATGCACCCTCAAAATGATGCTTCCTACCATTAGATAAGCCATCTCCCTGTCTTGAAGCTGAATCACTCTAGATCACATTGCTAGATTTCTTCAGGTTCCACTCTATGATGAGGGCCTAGTTCACTATATTAGAAAAATGGTATGGCTGAAAACATTCACCTATGATCATATGGAATATCTAATCCCATCCTAAAAACATCTCACAGTCATCAACTCATAACTGATCAGTGTCGATGCAAAACATTGAAGCTCGATGAAGCGAGATGAATACTCTATCACTAACATAACACCTTGTTGTAGGTTTATAAACTCTCGAGCATGGTCTTCTCTCAAAATTTGGGGGGAAAACTAATCATAAAAGGATATTTGAAATCCTGCCCAGACTATACCCTAATGACGTCTGACCTGGGAGATGACATCCCACCAATGTTTAGTAGAATCACAAAGCATATAGGCAGTGAGATTGACCCTCTACTTTGGAGGTGTATCCAAATGCTCAAAGATAGATAACATGACCTCCATCCCTGAATCAATAGAATAAGGACTACCATCCTCTGAGAAGGTGGAAGAATGTTACTGCTAGAATTACTCTATCAATTCTGCCATTGTAGGGGCAAATTGCAGAGTTCCCTATATAGAATACATAAAACAAAAGAAACTATCTCGTAGATGAACATTAATACCCAGTGGAAGATCAATAGTAGGTGCCTTATGTGGCACTACAAGAGGTAATACCAGTGGATTAGGGACCACCACCTCCAAAGTATGGTTTTCTACACCCTCCCAGTATATGACTTGAGGAATTCATGGCGGAATAACTCTACAATATCCAAGAACACACCTCAAATAAGATTTAGTAGTAGATAATAAATAATGAAATTAGGAAAATAAAGGTACAAAACCTTTATTTAAGTGATTTATACCTCTTTACCTACTCCTAAAGTTAGGTCTAGGTGATAATAATGATAAAAAAGTCTCAAGAGACACTACCTACTACCCACTACTAAGGTCAGGCCAGGGTTAAGGTCTCATACAACATAATAAAGTTTCCATTATACGGGGTGTATATTGTAAGGTATAGAGGAAAAGACCCTTCACTTTGAAATTGGAATCCCCATTTAGCAGTAACCATTTCATTTAAAAGTTTTAATTTATTTAAGTTCATTATTATTTATATGTATATAGATATCATAGTCCAATAAGATGCGTCGTCATCCCCAATTTATAAAATACCATACTCTTTATAAATTGTAATTAGAATGTCAAGTAACTGTGAATTGACCTTTATGTCTAGTTTTAGGATGTAACAGGTAATAAAAAATTATTTTATTGGATTAATCACCATACCCAATTTATATAAGTACATGATTCATAAATTACAATTGGAATTCAAAAACCAAATCATCTAATATTTCAACCCATAGAACCAATGGTTCATGGATGAAACATCGCATAATTAGTTAATTAAGGTGTCATCATCAATATATGTGGAAAAAACCATTTAGATTGATGTAGGCACTTTAATTAATCCAATTATGTTATCCCTGTAAGAGGCATTATCACATTTCCACATATAATAATCTAGACATTAACAATATGCAACATATAATGTGTGTAGAAAATAAAAATGGCATGAAAAAATGAATGACATATAAGTTCTAATGTGCCTATAATGATGCATGGGATGATACCTCCTTACTATATCAAGATAAGGAAAAAATTCCACAATAATAATAATAATATCAATAATAATAATGTCACAAAACATGTGTGTCACCTAATGGTGAATTCAATACAACTGTAACAAGCACAAACCAATAACAATAGTAACCCATCCTAGGTAAATTGGGTTTCACCTGTACATGGGTTAGCTAATCCCAAAAATAGGCTCATTACCATATTCTGATGCATCGTAGTCTCATGTATAATAACCAAACAATAAGAAAAAAGGAAAACGAATGCTCTGATACCACTTTGTAGCTCCCACCCTAGAAGCCACTAAGTTGTGCCCATAGATGGTTGGACACGTGACCTCAAGTGAACCTCCTTGTATTCTAGAGGATTCTGACTAACAATGAAGACCTATGGTGTTTCTATGGGGAGACCATTCCCTCATGAGTTAGATTATAGCACAACGGTGAATAACATATGGAAAATTAATAGAAATGGTAATAAAAAACAACAAAAAAATAATAAATAAACACCTAATAATAAGCAGGTGGAAGTTGAATCATAATAGATACAAAATGATGATAATGATCATTTCATGTAGCTATACAAAAAATGAGTGCATGGGATAAAGGGGAACATGCATATACCACATGCTATATAAAAATAAAAAAGACCAAAAGCTGCCTCTACTATTATAATAAGCATAGGCTTTCTCCCCTGCTCATGTACTCCATCTTAGTACTGAAAATAAAGAATTGAAAGCTTGAAGATTCCCTTTATCTACACCTACAATCATGAAGTTTTATCTGGTACCAGGGGTGGTCTGAGCAGGGTGTGATGTATACTCAATATTCCACCACCAGTGGTGTTTAGAACAATCCAGTTTGTGCATATAAAATGAGTACTGTGTGGGTACATAATAAATGCAAGGCAATAAATAAATAAAACATGTTGGTTCGAGTTCCTCAAGGATACCCAACCAACACTACCCTCTTCGGCCTAAGATCAATGTATCTGAACCAGGGTGAACCAGTACAAGTATAATATGGGTAATCATAAATAAAGTATCAATACTGGACCGAGATCATGCATGTGATTTTGATTGGTGGGCATGTCCTTTAGTTTAATAAATTAGAATTCTTGGAATTATAAATAAATCATCTCTATAATTTAAATAAGTGGAATCTTGGGCCCGTTCAAGGTGAACCATATCAAGGAACACAAGTATCACACCATGAGCACAATGAAACTCAGCACTATAAGAATCTTTCCAAGGTGATCCACAAATGGAATCCTAAGTATCACTCTCAATATAGTGTGAAGACAATAACCTCTGAGTCTGTCCTTGGTATCTCACATAGGGTACTAAGTGTTGCTCATGGAATGGTATAACCATATTTCCATAGAGTTTGTCTATGGTGAATCCCCTAGGGAATCAATATCACTCATAAGGAGGTATAAAAATCTGCATGGTGAGCCCATCCATGGCATACCAAGTATTTCTCCTAGTGTGTTTACCATTCATCAACAAATTCTAATTATAAAACATGATGAGACCATCCAAGGAGATCCATAAATGGAATCCATAGTATCAATCTCATCATGATAGGAAAGTTTAACTATAAACATATCATATCATTTTGTAATGACTTAGATTTTACCAATTTTATTTTTAGAAAATTTTTGGTAAAATTTCGAGACTAGACGCTAAGATGACGTGCGATTCCAAGGTCTGGTGTGCCCGAAATGGTTTGGTAAAAAATGTTAAGTTTTTAATAGTACAAACAAGTGATTTTCTTGAAAAAGTATAATAAATTATAAATGGTTACCTAAATCAGAAATCTGAGGGCACCGTTGATCTCAGATTAGTGGCTTTACCCAAGGAACAACTTGACTTTAGTCATGCCGGTCTTCTGTGGAAAAACCTGAAAATGAAATAACTATAAATAAAATTATTAAATAAAATTATGTTATTTTGTTTCTAAAATCCTAATAACTCATATAAAATAACTCGTATTAGAAATTTGAGACCAATATTGAGTTCTTAAGGTGGTGTTTTTCTTAGGAAAGGCCTAACATCGACCGGTGCGGGTCTACCATGAAAGATTTTTTGGACGTTTTAAAGGAGAATAAAATAAACTTAAAAAGTTTATTTTATTTCTTTTTGACATTCCATAGCAACACAATGACACTGAGATGCCACGAAGGGGTAACCCATTTTATTTCATAAATGAAACAGTGTGGTGATGCTGCAACATAGTGACGCAATGTCACTGAAATGCATTTCCTTCATTTAACAGCTTGGTAGGTATATGAGATTAGATTGAAAATATTGGAGAAATTCTTTGGAAGCTCTGGAGAAGAAAATTATTGGAAAAACCTCTCGTTGTTGAATGATTAATAACAAAGAGATGACTAATCGAGATCACTCGTGGATGGATCTCCAATGACGACGAACGTTCTTTATCGATCGATCCAAACTCCAAGTAGGGGGTTAATTCAGTGTGATTTCTTTCCCATTCTTACTCATGGTTATGTTTTAAGTCTTGATGTCAATCTGGTTTCCCATTTTTGCCTCAAAAGTGATTTTGAAATAAAAAATTAATTTTCAGTCAATGATGAACACGGACAAACCCACAGACATGTTGATCTGTGGGTTGATCGTTCTTGAGGGATGAGTTTATTCTGTTGCATGGATTGATTCAGGTTTATTCATGTTAAAAATTGTTTATTATTCCCCTCCGTTCTTCATCTAACATGGATGGATCGAGGATGACATGAAAAAGGCCAAGATCTGTCCATTTTGGGCATTCATGTGCTTATCTCTCTCTCTTTATTCATTCCTTCTTCCTCGTGTTTTACAATCCGAGATGGCGATCTAAAACCGTGATGGCGTAAGACGGTGGCAGTGCGAGGTGATGGCAGAGGTGTCGACTCCAACCGTTTTAGGTGGAGTGTGATGGGGTGAGGCCAGTGGTGGAGGCGACGCCAACCCGGTAGGGGGGCCAGGTTAGGCAGACCCAACAAGACCAGCCACCGACAGGGAGGCCGACGACAGTGAAAACCAACAGTCCAAGCAGGACCGCGACAACGAGACGGCCTGCGGTGGTGGAGGTCATGGTCAGAAATCAGGAGAGGCCGCCAGAAGGACATCCAAAAGAGGTGACAGGGCATGGTCTAGTGAGACCACACCAGAGGAGGGCCCATGGCGGCAGGAGCCACAGGTGGCGGTGGCCACAAAGCAGGTGACACAAGGGGAGTCGGGGCATGCCATCCACAGAATGTGGAGGCCATGTTAACTGGGTAGCACATGCGGTTGGGCCGCATGTGGGAGAAGGGTCGGCCCACTCCAGCAGACCACAGCCTAGCAACCCATCGAGCTGAACTGCATGGCCCAACATGCCAGTTTAGACCGACCCAGACCGAACCGGGTCATATCGGGTCAGACCCAAACCCAACCGGGCCCTTTTTACAAAAGGGTCATAACTTTCAAATAAAAGGTCTGTTTAACGAGCCATTTACAACATTGGGACTCTTGTAACAAGATGGACCTTTCGAGATGGCTTGGTGGGTTTTTAGTATGGACTAGTGTAAGTTTAGAGTTTTCCCTAGTTCTTTCCTCAAGGGATTAGTCCGACATTGCGTCCACATCATTGGACAACAATCCCCTCTAGAGGCTAAGTCCTAGAGTTGCAGCATCCCTCCTTGGAATTAGATTGATCCTCTATAACCCTTGATGGAGTTTTATGGGAATTGAAGTGACCCTCAAGTGCATGGCGTTAATCCTCCATATAGTGGGACTTAATGATAGGTTTCTCAATATTTTTAGTGGAGATTATCCTACGTTACAAGACACATCAGTTGTGTTGTCGGTATTCTCTAAGAAGAATCCCCTACGTTGTGGAATAATACAGATTGGGTTGTCAGTATTATCTAGGAAGAATCCCCTCTCTATATATCATGACCTTGACCAGTGTATTTCTCTTTGGCAGGGCCCACATCAGAGGCACCTCTTTATGAGAGTCTTTGATGAAATCATAGAATGAGGAGTACATTCTCTCGGAATGAGCGTTCCTCAAGCAGAATCACGTGGCTAATGATTGGTTGTGATATCAAGACTCCATGTCTTAGAGAGACCAGATGTCTTAGGGAAACTTCATGACGTATCAAGATCAGGTGTTCGCTCAGATACTTTTGGTAGACCTGTTTTACGTGTTTACTATTATATGATTCGAGGAGAGAGATCTCTCGAAACAAGCATGCTACGAGCGGAACCATATGGTTGGTAGTAGAAGAGACCTCGAGTCTTGGA
The DNA here is from genome assembly GCA_963277665.1 of Viscum album. Taxonomy (NCBI): domain Eukaryota; kingdom Viridiplantae; phylum Streptophyta; class Magnoliopsida; order Santalales; family Viscaceae; genus Viscum; species Viscum album. Next base: position 616,435,949 of record OY728150.1, on the reverse strand, counting down.
ATATTTTACGTGTATACCTAGATATTCTTGTTATACGTGTTGTAGACATATACCCACGTTGATCTAACTACATCCTATTAGTGATGTTTCCTTTGTGGTCTTTTACTTTATGTTTCGGGGTTTCCTAATAAGTATTGTTTTACTCACCCCTACACGGGATTTTCCATCACATGTAATGTCTTGTGCAGACGATCAATGCTTTGACATAGTCCTTGGTGGATTGAGACCAGGTGGTGCTTAGAGATACTTGACAGATGAGGTGTGCTCTTATAGCTTTAGATAGTTGTTCTATACCTACCCTTCAGGTAGAGTTTTTTATGGAGGAGTTCTAGGGACTTGTACCTTTTTACTTTTTTTTGGACTTGTATTCTGGCCCCGTTTACTTTCAGTTTTCTACTATTGTACTTTGTGTTAGTATCTTAATGGTATGCCTATTTTTTTACTTAGTTTTTTCAGTTTCAACAATTTTTCTTGGAGACGTGTGCGTGTGTGCAGGTACTTAGTAAAATGCCTCCCATTTGTGGGATATGCCTACTCGGTTCTAGTCTCCAGCCTCTGGCCTATGGGAGGCGGGCTTGGGGTAGTCATGACACGGGCCCCTTTGGGATGGGTCATGACACATTTAATAAGAATACATTCTATAACACCTTAACCAAGTTGTCCAATTCATTTAATTCAAGCAATTTAAGCTAACACATAATCATAGAGGCCTAACACATGGCCTATCATTTCTCTTAATACATTTTACACTTTACAAGTACCATTTATCACATTGAATCACACACATAAAAAGGTGGTTAAACAATTTAAGGGAAAATGGGCATTGGGTACTTTAAGAAAGGGCACACCCATGGGGTGGCTCGCATCAAGGAGATCAACCAAGGTGTTTATTCTCCACTATCTAGGACCATATTGTGCATAGAAAACCATTTAAATTAATTTATTAAACATTTTTAGATGCATTTCCAGAGAATTATGGATTGCTGCACAACAACACATAATAAAATACCACTATACTTTTAGGGAAAAGAACTATACCACCTACCTTAGGTTTATAGATGACCACTTGTCCATTGTCAACCTTTGATTTGATCTAAAACAGAAGAAATCATAAGAACAGAAAAAAACCCAGAAATTAGGGCATATGATCTTGCATAAAAATAGAAAAAAATATGGAATAAAGGAAGATGATTGAAGAGCTTACCATTTTAGATCCAATGCACATTATGGTGAATTAAATAGATCTCGAATAAAGAAGGATCATAAAAAACATAGCTTAGGTGTGGAGGGGGATCTATTGCATGACACTTGATGGAGTAAGAGGGGGGTTTTGTCAAAAAAAGAACCCCATCCCTTTTAACAAAATGATCTTGGGTATTTACATGACATGTAAATTTTACACACCGTAAGCTCGAGTTTCTTCCTCCTAGGGAAAACCTAATTCATGATGTGTAGGGGGCCTAGCCGGTCTATTACATGTCATGTATCTATTACATGTCATGTATCTAATACATGTCATGTATCTAATACATGTCATGTATTCTAATTACACATTGTGTATTTAGTACACATCATGTATTTTTACTGTAGCCTACCTCCAACCCACATGCTACCTCCTTTACTAAAACGAACCAACCAACCTTTAGGCACAAGTTTTGGGTTTAACCAAAACTAAAAAGAAAATGTACCTTACTGAAAATCCAGAACATTACACACCCATATGGTGTCACTGCCCTGAGGTGGTCTTGGCAGTGCCATAATGAAATCTATGGTGACATCATCCCATTTCCACTCAAGAATAAGTAGTGGTTATAAAAGCCCAGTGGGTCATTGGTGGTCTGCCTTCATCTACTGACAGGTGAAAAAACTCATAACAAACCCAGTTATCTCCTGCTTCATCCCCAACTAGAAATATTAATGGCATAAGTCATGATACATCTTAGTAAGAACAGGATGAAAAACCCATATAGAGTCATGGTACTAACACATAAACTCCTCTCATATGTATGTAAGAATCCAGATACATCCGTGGATGCACAAGATCTCATCCTCACCAACAATCCAACCAGGAGGTGGGTCATCTCCTACAACACTCACCCATAGGACCAAGCCCTCAGAATCTAATAACTGCCTCATCTTTACTCTCTTCAGAAGTGAAGAGGTCACTAATAAATATGAAATTATAGAATTTATGTGAAAAAACTACACCTCCAAATGCATCTTAGAAAACAGGGTCATAAACTTCCACTCACCACTATCCACTTGAACTACTTGCGTCTGAGTCCTCCTACTCAAAACATTAAAAACTGCATTGCCCTTTCTAGGCATATAGGAAATCTTGAAGTAAAAATATTTTAGGGATTCAACCTACCTTCATTTTATAAGATTCAATTCACACTATTTAAATATATATAATTGAGTCTTTTTTGGTCTGTGTACACCACAAAATGCTCTCCCAATAAATAATGCCTTCAACAGTGTAAGGGATGAACAATAATGGCTAACTCGAGATCATGTGTTGGGTAGTTACTCTTGTGTGGCCTCAATTGATAAGAACCGTATGCTATGACTTGCTCCTCCTGAATCAAAACTTCTCCTAGACCAATACCTGATGCATCACAGAATACTATATAACTTTTTACCAAATATAGAAGAATCAGGATCAGTGCTGAAGTTAGTCTCCCTTTAAGCTTTTGAAAGGTTTTACCATAGGATTATGACCATAAAAACTTCACACCCATAAGAGGTGTTTCTAATCATGATAAGTATTTTATAAATCATTTTTAATAACCATATAGCCCCAATAAACTTCATTTCTCAAAGTCATTCTTGGGATGATCTCAGAAAAATATAATTCTCACCTTCTATGGGTCAACTACTACTCCTATCTCTAAGATAATATAACCCAAGAAGTGAATCTTATCTATCTAGAAGTGGAACTTTGTGATCTTATCATATAAATGATGCTCTCTTAGTGTAACCAATATGATCTCAAGATGTTTGGCATGGTCTTATCGAGTGTGAGAATACAAAAAGATATTGTCCACTAATACCACCACAAATGATTCTAGATATGGATGGAAAACTAGGTTCAATAATTCCATGAAAATGGTTGGTGCATTCGTAAGACCGAATGACCTACCAAATACTTTTACAATCCATATCTACTAAAAATTATTTTATGTGGTATATCTGATGGTCTAACATGCACCTGATGATAACACAATCTTAGATCAATCTTTGAGAACACCCAAGTTTCTCAAAGAAATTCTAAGAGATCATCTATAAAAGGAAATGGATACTAGTTCCTAACCATAAGTAGGTTCAACTGACGGTAATCCACAAAAGCATAAGGGTACAGTCTGCCTTCTTGAATAAATGGACCGATGAACCCCGTGATGAAGAACTGGGTCATATAAACCCCTTAGCTTAAAAATCCTCTAGCTACCTCTTGAGATATTGTAACTCAATAGTATCCATCCTATAAGGAGGAATGGATACTGGTGTAGCTCTAAGCACTAGCTTGATGGAAAACTCCACCTATATCTTAGGGGGTAGTTCTAAAAAGTCATTCGGGAAAACATCCCTAAAATGATCAACCAATGGAGGGAAGTATTCTTGATGAATTCCCTGATCATCCAGATATAAATTGGAAATCTGGGCTATCATCTCACACAACCCATGATTCTCAGGTCCAACTCGGCTGGCTTGGACATCCCATTCACCCTTGTGAACAAAAACCCATCCCTCTGGAGATGTGAAGGCCACCCTTTGATGATAGCAGTCAACATAAGTATGATAGTGAACCAAACAGTCCATTCTAAGAATGATGTCAAACCCTATCATCTCGAGGACAAGGAGGTCCCATATTAAGAAACACCCACCTATCTCAATGGGAAGCTCCCTACACTGGCATACTCTCTCTGATTGAATCCCTAACGGAGCATCAAGTTTCATCACGCCATAGTAAAACTGAACATCAAGCCCAAGGATATTCACAACAGGCATAGATATGAAATAATGAGATATTCCTCTATCAAAAAGAGAATATACTAACATATATTCTACTAGAATAATACCTATCTCTATAGAAGGTCTGACATTCTACTCCTCAGATATCAGCTATATTGTATACATCTATCCTAATCTGATGCCCTGAGATATAACATGACTAACTTGAGTAGGTCCACTATATTTTCACTAAAAATATGGTGTATGGCTACCCCATCCATGACCACCACCTTGGACTGATCTGCCAGTCTCACTCCAGCTCATAACTTGACAAGAAGCCGCTGACCCTGCTCCTATACTTAGAGTCAATATAGAACCTCTCTCACCGACTGTTGGAGGAAAGGTCCTACAAAACCACTATAGATGTCCTATCCCACTACAATCTCGACACTTGACTGGGTTTCTATCACACTGTATCCTCACGTGTCCCTGCCTCCCACACTGGTGATAAAAAAAACTACCAACACTCATGTTATGGATGGTATTCCCCTCGTGAGAGGTCTCAAAATATATCTTCCTTTCACCTGACACTAAGTCACTAGGTCAAGAAGCTAACCTAATTTGCTATGAGTCCCCATATTCCCTCAGGTTATGTTCAGTAATCAACACCTAATTTACTATTTATAATACGGTTGTAAGTTAAAAAACATTCAACTACATTCAAATTTCATTCCTGATACCATCCTTAAATCTCCTAGATTTCAATAAATCACCACCCAATAGAATAAGTGTGAAATGGTGGAGCTCCATAAAATGGGAAGAATAGTCCATGACTGATAACGCTCCCCACTCCAGATGCATAAACACTCTGGCTCTATCGGCCTTCAATGTATCAGGATCAAAATAGTCATAGAAGGACATTTAGAAATCCCTCCAGGCCATATCCTGATGATGATCCATCTAAGTAATCATGTTCCACCATCTCTTGGAATAATATTGAAGTATTTATGTAGTGAGATTCACTCTCATCTCATGAGATGTCTCGAGATGCTCAAAAATCGATAGCATGAATTCTAGCTATGACTCCGCATCTTGTGGTACACTATCCACAAAAAATGTGGGTGGATGTTGCTGCTAAAACTCACGTGTCAACTCTACCATAGTTAGGGAAGGTTTCACTTCTCCCTAAAAAGTTTTTATTAAATTTAGTAATCCCTCTTGAAACTGGACCTCGACACCCACATTAGGTATAATAGGCGGTACCACAAAAGGCACTATTGAAGGTTATATAGGTGAAACAGAGCCTACCATCTCTAGAGAATGGTCATCACCACCCTCCTAACATATAACTCAATGCCTTCATGGTGAAATATCTCTACAAATGCCAAGAACATGCCTCATATAATATTTGGTAACAATAGGATCACAAATATACAAACAAGATAAGAATAAGACTTTCTAACCATGAGTCACACCCCTCTAGCTGCTCTTAAAGCCAGGTCTGGGCGACATACAAGTCATAAGAAAGGAAATAGACACTACCTACTACCCTCTACTAAGGTTAGGTTAGGGTCAAGTCCTATTCTATAAGTCAAGGGTTCTGGTATACAGAGTGTCAATTGCAAGTTATATAGGAAAACACCCTTTAATTTTCAATTGGAATGCCCATTTAATGGCAACCATTTCATTTTAGAATTCAAATTCAATTAAATTTATTCTCATTTATATAATCGTTCTATTTGAAAAGGTTGAACCATATGGTTCACCACTTACAATTTATAAGGGCCCATACACCTTATAAATTGAAGTGTGGCATATATTTAATCCCAACTAGTTATTTATCAAGTCCCTACATGAAATGTGAGCATAACTTCAAGGACATTGCAATAAAGGCACCGAAACATGTTACAAACAATACACATAATAACATAAACATGGCATGGCATAATGCATGACATATAAAACCTAAAGTTCCTATAATGATGCATGATGTAATATATCATTTCCATACCAGGACGAGGGAAAAAATCTATAATCATAAGGGACATCAATCATCATGTGTGTCACCCAACAGTGAAATCAAGGAAACTTTAATTAGCATAATCCAGAATAATATTTTCCATCCTAGGTAATTTGGCCTCTCCCTATATGTGGGTTATCTACTCCTAGGACCATCTCATTACAAAATTCCAACATATTCTTAATCTCCTGTATAATATTCCCAAAAAATAATACAAAAGAAAATAAGGCTCTGATACCACTTTGTGATGTCCTGAACCCGATTCACTCATTAGTAACCGAACCCAATTGACCACATGACCTCAAGCGCGCCTCCTCGTATTCTAGAGGCTACTGATTAGTAGTGAGGGTTCATGGTGGAACTATAGGGAGACTATACCATCATGATCAGTATAAAAAACAATGGTATAATCATAATAATGAATAGCAGAAGCATATGAAATAACTGAGTAGCGGAAGAATAACATGCTCCACATAAATAACTAATTAATCTCATCCAACAATGTCATATACAAATGATGATTATGGAATGCTATACAAAATACATGTAATACATGGAAATAGACATCCAATACAATACATGTATCAAAAGTAAAAAATACCCAAAAAATAACTATCCCCATATAACATCACGAGCCATAGCCCAGTCCTATGCTCCCATGATACTATGCAATAACCAATCAAGCATCATCTAGAAGGTGATTTCCCCTACCCCCGCCTACATTCATGAAGTCTATCTGGGTACCCAATGGTGTCCTAAAACATGGTGTGAGATAATACTCAATAGGCCACCACCAACAATGTCCATAACAAGTTCATTCTATGAATATAAGATGACTTAGTGAGCAAATATAACAGGAGTATAAGTGATAATAATATAAGTGATACAGTACAGTCTATCAAGTCTCACTGTGATCAACCAAATAAAGCATCGTAAAGCATGTCAAGAAACATCAACGACCTATGCCATGTAACCATGTGTTAGGACTACATGGGCCAGGGTCCAAGTAGTAGAAATGTCCAAGGCAACTGAGAAAGATAAATAAATCAAGTAAATAGTATCCAAAGAGTAAAAATGTATGAGACCTCCTAATGGGTCAAGTGAATTAGTTATATCATATCCAAGTAGTATTAATTCCCAAGGCATCCTAATATGATCGTTATATCCAAGGATTATAAATGTATAAGGCATCCTAATATGGTCATCAGATCCAAGGAGTAAAAATATCCAAGGTATCCTAATATGATCATCGAATCCAAGGAGTATAAATTTACAAGGAATCCTAGCAATCCAATTAAACAAAATATAAGGAGTAGAAATGTCCAAGGAATCCTAATAAGTCAAGTACATCAGATCCAAGGAGTAGAAATGTACAAGACATCCTAACAAGAAAGATCCACAGAGTAGAAATTCCCATGGAATCTAAGTGGGTTGTCGGTGCCATACTACAAACCCTTCAATATCATCATAATTAATTCAATCATCATTTCATCAACCATTAATTTAAACATTTCATTAACCCCTTATTAGTCACAGACAATCCAAGTAATTATTCATTTAATACCTTTTATATACAATGAAAAGGTACTGTAATGTGATTAAAACCTTTAACAATTCTATTAATTACCATACTCAATTCTCAATTATACAAGGTGGGATCAATTCACCCCAAGTGTGGTATAATCACAATCAAAAGGAAGAACCCACCCCATGGGAAGTTTGGGTTGAGGTCAAAAACCTCCAAACTTATATAAGTGTGTCAAGACATGTCTTAAACATGAATTTATCATTTAACTCACGGTTCAATTAGTTTAAGAAGTATCACCTAGAAATTATGGCATGATACACAACAACAACACACTATAAAACAACCAGACTTGAGGGAAAAGGTATAGACCACATACCTTATGCTCGTAGAGGAGTACTCATCCAGTCACAACCTCTAATTTGGTCTAGATTATAAGAAAATAGAATAATATATGAATGCCTTGAAAATAGGGCATAAGAGCCTATACTAAAATAACATCATTGATAGAAAGGAAAATAGTGGAAGTTGCAAGAGGAATAAATAACTCACCGAAACACATCTAATGATACTTATGAAGAAAGAATCGGAGTCCAGATTAGGGAAATATGGAAAATCCTAGGACTAGGCTTCAAGGGATCTCCCTCTGATGGACCTCCAATGTATGAGAGAAGAGGGGTGAGGGATCTTTCAAAAAAAATAAGAGGTCCTGCCCCCTTTAAGAAAAACTAACCCAAGGTGATTACATGACATGTAAGCTTTACACACTGTGTAATGTTCAAGTTTTTCTCCTCCAGGGAAAAACCATTACACATCATGAATTGGACTGCCTAGGGAATTACACATCATTTATTGAATACACATCATGTATTCCAAATACACGTCATGTACTTGACCTGCATCCAGCCTTCAACCCCCCTTCTTCTTTCTTTCCAAAAACATACTAACCGGCCCAAAGGGTCAACTTCTAGGTTTAATCCAAAAAGAGAGTTGTAACAAGGGTTTATCCAAAAGTTAAAAGGATCTATACCTCATAGAAAACCCTAGATATCACACAACGTTTTTTATTTTTTGGAAATAACATATAAAGCAGTTTTCCTTTATGCAACTGGGTTACATAAAGGTAATTGAGGCATTACCTTTACATTGAAGGGTTTCATGAAGGTAATTGACATGTTAACTTTACGTATTCGGGCTATGTAAAGGTAAGTGAATCCTTTACCTTTATATAGTCAGTTTGTATAAAGGCAAGCGAAGAATTTACCTTTATATAGTTAGGTCACATAATGGTAACCAATGCATTATCTTTATGCAACTAGATTGCATAAAGGTAACTATGGTTTTAACTTTACATAGTTATCATGCATAAAGGTAATGGATTTTACCTCTACACAGGTCACCTATGTTGCGTAAGGGTAAACCAAAATTTTTAAAATTTTAAATTTGGTAAAGTTTGTTAATAGTTTATAAATTTTTTATAAATTATAATACAAATTATTTTGGGGATATTAATTAATTAATAAATTAATTAATTATAAAGGGTTTATAATTAGTTAATAAATGTTTATGAAATATTTAAATATTCCTTCAATATTAAATGTTAATAGTTAAAATACCTTTTTAAAAAATTATATGACATGTCTTATGATCTAGAAATAAAAGTGATTATTTAGAAATCATAAGTGTGATTTATAAAGTGTTTATAAATTATCTAAATAAGGATAAAATATGAATTGTTTATATTTAATTAATTTTATTTTTTTTAAATTAAATAACCTTATATTGAATATTATTTAGGTCACATCAAAAGGGTTTTGATGATTCATTTAATCACGGTTTGAATAATGTTAAATATATGATATTTAGATTATGTCAAATATTTACATAATAGAAATTGGATTATAAATTGTTTATAATTCATTAAAATATCATATATTTAATGTGAAAATTTCATATAATGAATAATATGAAAGATTTCACATTTAAAGTTAATATAAAGTGTTTATGTTCAAAGTTAGGAAATGTCCATAATGTTAGCTAATTTATAAAATGGTTTATAGTTAGTAATTATTTATGAATTGTATATAAATGGTTATCTCATGTTTAAATACTTAAATTGTTAATTTATTTAAAATTTATCCCATGCTCTATTCATGTATATGAATTATTTATATTATTAATGTGTATGATCTAGTTTAACTATTAAAATGCTTCTAGAAATTTTCATTAATTCATCTAAGTAGTTACATGCTAGGTATGATAATGAATTTAGTTTTTTAACTATCATGACCTCAGTTTGAAATTAGAGTTATGATCTTAAGAATCATTTTTTAATATAGTTTTTTTATATTAGGTGGGATATTTATGATGAATTGAATTCTCTCGAGTAAAGTCTCCTTGGGTAGAGGGACTTGGGGTCAGATTATTGACCATCCTGGAGGCTTATTCCTTATCTAGAAAGATAAATAGGGGTTTTTATCTATTGATTCAGACTTACTAATGTGAATATTGTTAATTTAATATAAATACATTACTTTATATGAAAATTCCATATTCATATGATGCATTTGGATATGTATGAATATGTTTGGATTCTATTTTTGGGTGAGTGGCACAAACTTATGGGTTGTGTAAATAGTTAAACATCAATATGGGTTAAACATATTAGTTTGTTGGAAAGAATAAAATTCCAATTTAAATAACTTGAATCATGAATACATAAAGGGAATTACATGAGATAATACAATGATATTTAATCCCCTAAATGCTAAGTGTGGAATTCCTTCCAAAGCGGCACATGTCAAGACTTCGATCATTCAACCAGGTATTGTTGAGATCAACATGAGTGCCCCTATATTATCTTATTTAAGACAAGAAAGTGATAAATGAATCTAGGTTATCTTTTTAGGTGGGTCATGATAAAGTTTGTGTCTCTGGATGTTCCTTTTTATCTTGTTTTTGACATTTTCTTTGGGTTACACTAGTTGGAAGACCCTAATAAGATTAGGTTATGAGAGGAATAGAGTTGGGTTTATCAATATGATAGATTGGAAAATGAGTCTTCCACTCAAATATCCAAGATTAAAAACTATTTTTATTGGGATGATTCCCAACCTAAATAGATAAGTGACGGGATAAATTCTAAATAAATCCAGAGCTTTGTGAAATATAGATTTTTGGCCCACTAATGTATATGATGGATTTTAAAAGGGGTTCATAATTTTAGTGCGATCCCATTTAATAAACGTACTTATCAATTGGTTAATAAAACATTATACTCATGTGATAAAAGATTTTATTGTATATGAATAGTGTCATCATCATCAAACTAAACTTTAAGATTAATCCTTGGAACAAGAAGCTTAATGTAATTTACTCCCAAGACTAATAAATTAAGAATTTTTTTTAATCTAGTCTGGTAACCTTAAAAGTTATTAAAGTATATGAAATATTTTATGGGTCAGGTCAATAGATATTTCTAAGTAATCAAGTGTTGAAGTTGATCAAAATATAAATCTCTATGCTTATGGAAGCATAAAATGATTAACTTAAGGTTTCCTTAAAGATTTATTGGTTATAGAATTAAATTCTATTTTTATGATATATAAATTATATCAATTGTATGATTTATAAGTGTTGTAAATATACTAAAGGTTAGAAAGAGAAAAAAATTTAAAATGGAGCTTAAAGTAATGGATTAAAGGATTTTCTGCATTGATAATTTATATGCTTCAATCTTGGATTTACTTTTCATAAGATGTGTATTATCTCATTGTGATCTTGAGAAGAGCATGTAAATAATTATTGTTTAATAAAATGAGATGTGCGTTTTTAATGCACACAGTTTATGATTTATTTAATTCTATGACATGCTTTAAAGTGGGACTAAAATGGCTTGATCTAGTCAGATAATTCATCTTATTATCATTTATGTAAATTTTCCAACAATGTGAATGAATTAAAGAAACATTTACCCAATATTCTCAAAGTTTTGAGAATAAATGAATTGGGCATATGATGCCAAGGTCCAATGTGTGTTATGGTCAGTACTAGTGGGTAAAGGTTCAAACCAAAAGAAGAAAAGTTTTTTGAAAATTTCAATAATGATTCTTCAAAAATCCTATCAAGTATATTGAAACCCAGGGATATTAAGATAGAAAAGTAATAATTCAGTATGATTATATTATCCAAGAGATACCCGAATGAGTTTTAGGAAACTCCATGGAATGTACATGTTTGGTATAGGGGTTATAAAAATCAATTCTTTAATTTTAGAGGGTATGTGATTCCAAATATATTTTTACAAGTATTGTAAATATACATGAGTTCAAAATCATGGGAATAATTGATAGAAATTAAAGTTTTAATTCAAATGATAAATCAAAGAGTTACTATAATAAATATTTGATTATAAAAGAATTAATCAAGCTTAAATGGATCTAAATAAAGGATGTGTATATCCATATCATTTCTCATATGCTATAAGAGAGGTGGTTCGATAACAAAGATATTTTGTGAAAAAAATCAAGACGATTAATTGAATATAAATGGTTTATGGTTCATTGAATTCTATACCTTATTTTGATAAGAAGACGAGGATAAAAATGTTTTATATATGATAAAATGTTTATCTAACTGTTTGTTAAAATATGATGGAATGTGATTCCTACACATTAGTGTTGTATTTTAAAGAATAATCTTATTTCTGAGGAAAATGATTCAATCACATAGAATACCATATATTATATATAAATAATAGTTTATTTGTTAAATATTCCTATTAGGAAGAAATAAGTGTTATTTCTTAAACACAGAAGTGTTTGTATTGTTTCTTAGACTGATATCCTAAGAAGAATATAGAGACAAAGAGGTTATTGGGAGTATGTTTGGACTTAGATAATTTCAAAGTTAAAAAATAAATGACTACACTAGTCTAAAGTTAGAGGGATTTACATTTAATATTTTAAATAATTTAGGATGTGTAATGGTAAAGAAAAATTCAAAGGGTTTCATTTAGTTTCCATAAAAAGTGGATGTCACTATTTCCTAAATAATTTTTCCAGTCTAAAATTAAAATTATATTTCAATTAATATCTTAAATGTTTGGGATATATAATGATAAAGAAAAATGTAAAGTGTTACATTTAGTTATCATGAAAAGTTAATATCACTATTTTTTAAAGGAATATACCAATATAAGGTTAAAGTGTTCTTCAATTAATATCCTAAAGAGTTTAGGATATGTGGTAATAAAGAAAAATGTAAAGTGTTACATTTAGTTATAGTGAATAAGTGGATATCACTACAAGATTGTTCCTGTCAAATTATAAAGTGAATTTATTTTTACATCCTAAAAGTGCTTAGGGTATGGCGGTAAAGAGAAATGTAAAGAGTTGAATTAGTTACCATGACAAAGTAAATATCACTTTATCCTAAAAGGGTTTAGGATATGCTAGTAAAGTAATAATGTAAATAGTTACATTATTTTGAAAATTTCAATGAAAAATTTTGATGGATAGATTTTCAAGGATGATGATGATGCACTTAGAAATATTTATAAGTAGATAATAGAATATGACATCATAATATTTAATGTTAAGAAGTTTAAGTTTAAATATGTTCAAAGAGTTGAATGGTTAGGAATATGATTACTATATCTCAACATCATTCAAACTTTATTACTTCATAGATGTTTTTCACTAAAGAGTTAGTGAGAGAGTTTTATCATATGGTAACATATAGATGTGATAGGAATTATATATGATGTAATGAATGAACAAAACCCTTGAAAGTGTAAAACTGCTGTAAGTACTAGAGTGTGGGTACTATATCAGTGGTAATATTCATACTGAATGGTTTTGTAAGAAATAAAATGGTCCTTCTGGCCACCCATACATCAAAGAGTCCTTTGAGAAACAAATAATTTGATCTATCATTAATGGGAAGCAAGTGACATGACGAGACTAGATGAATGAATCTGAACAATAGGCAGATGATGCATTTTGGGGACATACAGGCGCTGTCGAGTGGGTTTCCTCAAAATAGGGATGGATGTGTTGGATACTATTAACTAGAAATCAATTTAGTGAGACTAGTCATATGGTGTAGTGTAATAGATAGGTGATGCAGTGGGGGCACCACATAGGCATTGCTGGGTGGGTGACTCGAAAGAGAGATGAGTTTGTTGGCACATATCATCCAACCCTCTTCTCATACTAATATCTAATGTGGGATGGAGGGGTGCCCTTCCATGGTGAATCAAAGGCCAAAACAATGAAAATATTCTTAGTGGGGGAGGGGTGATTTAACTTTTAGGCTGATAACATAGGTGTGATGACTACTAAAAGGGGGTGATGAGGCATTATACTGGTGAAATGACATGATGTATGTTGCTCATTCAGGGGGAAATCGTGTATCTGGACTTCAAGAAACTGAGAATTCATTCCACCCATGTTCTAAGGCCTTTACTCCTCTAGGCCTTCTATCCATGCATTATAATAAAGTAGGTTCAATGGGTGATTTCTATTCCTTATGGGGAGGGATGAGGCTTGGCCCACTGAGGTTCCTAGGTGCGTGTGTTGTTTGGTTTCTTATACTCCCCTCTAACTTTAATAATAATAATAATAATAATATATGATATGATATAGAGGTTTTTATACTGGGTTTGTTAAATATTATTAAAAGTATTTTAAGAATATGAAATATATAATAGTATATTAAAGGCAATCTCTAATTCATCATTTTTTCATGTTGACTACACACACACACACATATTAATATACATTTCTTGAAGTGTAATGATAATTGACCTCTCAAAGTAGGAATTTAATTTATCCCCAACTGATTTTCATCATGAAGTATTATCGGTTATGATGAAATTTTGAGGTTATAATGAGTATGATTCTTGTATAGAGTTACAAAATATGCTCATGAGGCACACAATAAAGAATAAGATTCTTTGCGTGCACTGGATGGCCCATTAAGTATACCACATGAAGTTTAATACAAATTTATTTGGTATACTAGGGATTCATGAATCATATTTGAGTCCCTAGTACCTACAGTTGGAGTGATACCTAATATTAGAGCCTTCAAACTTTGATACCATACTTACATAAGTGTATATATCAACATAGCCAATACAGGGGTGGTTGGGTACGTTGTTGATCATGTCATCAGTTGAATCTCAACCATGATGGGATTTTCCCTCTTGTATGATGAGTATGAAATTTGGGTCCTCAATTAAGATAGATTTTTGAGTGTGATACTACACCTAGAAAGTATATAATATGTGCTTATCTATTCATATGAGGGACATGTGATGTGCTCATCCATGCAGACGAATGATATGTGATGTATTCATCAACCAAGTTAGTCTATACTATAAGAATCGAGAACATATGAGTAAGTTATATGGAATTGAAATACTCTATGTCCCATGGTCACTCAATGTCATGGACAAAGGTAAAATATGAGAATGAATATCTTCATATGGTGCAGACCCAGTGGACATAAATATAGAGATACATTTCTTTGAGAGAGATCACACCCAATCCCTTTATAGCTTGAGTAGTATTGATGCTTTTCCATAGAACAGTATTTTCTTACATTTATGGGTTTAATGATTCATATTTATTGTCAATTATATCAAGGCTCATGAGGTCAAAATTTATAGTTAACTAAATGAGGATTGATTTAGATATAGAGAGATAATCTAAAAGTGTTTTAGAGTTAACCCAAAAGTGTTTTGGATGGGTATTCACAAGGTATTACATATGATGTGGTACAGAGTAAAATAAATAATAGTTTTCAAAAAGTGTTTTGGAATATATCCAAAAGAGTTTTGGATATTATTTCATGAGATATAGTATATGATACAATATAAGGTGAAATGAAAAAAAAGTCTATTAGGATTTAGTGTAAGTGGGAGATTGAAGGGGATATTCCCTAAAACCTTATATGTATATGATATATATAAGTTGTATTGATTTTCATGAAAATTATGATTTACATGCATTATAGGTATATCATTTCACACTGCCTATGACTTCGATCAATCATCCACAAAATCTATCATTTATAAATTCATGAGTAAATATAGTGGTAGTTAAAGAGTGTCTTTGACAATATATATATATGTGTGTGCGTGTGTGTGCGTGTGTGTGTGTGTGTGTTATGCTATGGTATGAGATGGTGTGAGAGTTCCTTATTGTTGGTAGAAACTTCTTGGTTCCCGGAGCTCTATTTCTACCACCTCCTTTGCATCATGAGATGCAGGCACATCGTGGAGGATAGAGAGTCCCACACATATGATGTGTGATTTAGTTTTCCTGTGGACACCTCTAAAGGTGGGTGTCCTTTGTTTTCCACTCTTATGATCTTCAGCAAACTCATTATAAGAAGTTTTGAAGATGTTGCAAAAAATTATACACTAGAAAATACACATGTTTACAACAATTTATTCATTTTAGTTAATATTCAGTTTTCATATTTCATGTATGGGAGATCCTAGACAAGGGATTCAAATTGCTTCTTTTTACTCTAAAAATTGTTAATCGACCCAAAAAAATCCTGATGTATGTTTCATTAAAAGATATGTTTTATAGGATTTTTAATCTATTAAAATCTAAATTACTTGTAAATACCAAACAATACACAATATGAAATTAAAAATATTTTTTTAATGGAGTAATATATGTTTTATGGTTTTAATAATTACATTATGGTTGGGAGGTTTAGTAAAATATTTGAAAATGATTTATTTAACCTCTAATAAATATAAGATGTCACTAAAATGATAATGTAAAATCATTACACCAAATTATAATATAAAAATAACATATATTATAATTTATACATGTATATATTTTAATATTTAACCTAAAAATTGATTATTTCCAGCAAATATTGAAAAATCACCATTGCCTAATTTTGATATGATGATTCCAAATTGGTTATTAATATTATTAAAATTAACCCCTAACTATAAAATGTTTAATTATAAAATGAAAATAAAAAATATTTTATAGAATAATGTTTTATTAAAAAACATATTACATAACCATTTAAATAGAATTTGTATTATGCCAAACATGAACATGAATAATGTATGACTTTAAAAATATACATGACAACATAGTTACAAATAATTTTAATTATTTTCAATGGTTGCATATTATATATGTATTACTATTACAACCATTACATTACTATCTCATTATTAGATTAAAATAATTAAATTACTATTACAAAGGATACATTGCTTTTATAATGGATGAATTATTTATTTAATGGAAATTAATCTTTAAATGTGAGAAATAAAAAAATCAATGGATTATAAAATCATGTTTTCATGGTTACAAATATTTTTTCAACCATTTAAAAAATTATTACACCTAATGATTACATAATGGTCATTTAAAATTACTATATTTTCTATATTTATATAATTAATACATATCCCATAAACATTTCTATTTATTTTCTTCATTATAATGCTACAATAATTCTTTTCAAGCAATATTTCAATTTCATGTCTTATTTATTTTTTCAATTCACCATGATTCTTATAGGAAATATATTTTCTTGAGACTACTTGGTAGGATACACCTAGTTTCCATCATAATCAAGTTGAAAACCAAATAGTAGTCTAATATAAAATCTTATTTAATAACTCCATTAAAAAATTCTCTCTTCACATCTAATTGGTAGATTTTGAGTCTCCTTTGAATAGTTATCACCATTAGTATACATATTGATTTAATCCTTGTAACTAGAGAAAAACTACCTTCATTATCCATACCTTTAATTGTTCATAACCTCTACATACTAGTTTATCCTTGTTCATTAACATTTTTCCATGTTCATAAAATTTTCTCTTGAATTCCCATTTTTTTAATAAAATTATGTTCATGCACTATCTTTACAAGCTTCTAAGTATTATTCTCTTCAATTTTATCTAGTTTTTTTATTCATTATCTTGGAACATTATTCACCATTCATAAAATCTTTGTAGAAACTATTTTTATGGAAGTCCCACTAATATTTCCCCTAGAATTTCCACTAGAACTTTCAGTTCTCCTATTATAGGAAGTTCTAGTGGAAAGCCACCTCAAGTAGTGACTGAGACCCAAAATTTAATTTATATAATCCACACTAACACATGTTATGAACATTGTATTGATATTTATACTAGATTTAGAGGTGACATTTCTCTATTGTTTCCCCATTGAAACTTTAATGCAGTTTCCCTAGAACCTCCATTAGAAATTTTTGTTCTCCTATTATAGGATGATCTATACATTTCCACTGAAAATTTTGAAGTTCCCAGATATGGTTAAATCAATGGAGGGGGAGGTGAATCAATGATGAATTTTTATGAATTCTATCTTTTAATACATCCTCTTTGACTGGTTAAGATATCAACCCTATCAATTGTAAGTCTCATAACCTAATCCAAATATTGCTGAAAGTAAATAGCATAAGACACGAATTTTTTTTACAAGGTTCATCCTTGATGTGATAACCTAATCCTTATCATAATTGGTTAAACTCCCAAATCATTTATACTTCATTATAAACACATGTGGTTACAACCAGGGATCTTCCCAACCCCTTTAGTACAAAGTCCCACTGTGATCCTACTCTATAGTCCCACTATAAAATCTAATTTCCCATTACAAATTACAATAAAAAACAAGAAATACATTATTATGCTATAGGTTTTTTCCATACCACTCGATGTAGATCATCCTACATGAGCACACTGAATTAATTGGATCACTAGTATAATTATTCAAGAACTTAAACAGTTGATGATCAGACCTTTCAGTCTTGCACAACTTCTCTTAATCATTAGTGAGTGTTCAAATTCTTCTCAATTGTAAAATTATCAAGCACACAAGTTATTATTTTGTTAATGAATATTCTCAACCTTAGTTTCTTTTACTTATGATATTATTTTATGTAAGAATGAACCTACACAACTCAATTTAGCTTGTTTTAAAATTCTTATCTCAAACACTTTAAATGAACTTCTTGCATGTATGATGATCTACATGATACATGATTCTGGTGTAAACCCTTTATCTCTTTTATATCAACTTAGTACTTCTTTGAGGATTCATAATATTATTCTCGGTTTCACTTTGTGTATCAATACTTCATTGTCCCAAATAAAGGTTCAGGCATCTCAATGCATGTAAGAGTATTTCATGACATGAAATTACCAATTTCTTCCTATAGCTTCATGCAAGTATGTCTGTGCATAGATTTTCATCAAGTATACAATACCTATTATTCTTTGTGAAACTTAAGAGATCCCATAGCACCTCAATTTTTCTTTGTGTTCTTCCTTGTGTGTTAAGGAATGAAATTCTCATACATACACTGCTTAACATGGGTAAATGTGTACTGTCAACACCAGTTATCTACCTTTACACTATCTAAATAAGTGTGAAGGATATCCATTCACAACTACAGGTCATGCTTTTAAGAACATTAAAAATAAGCTTTAATAGTGCTATAAATGCATTGTTAATCTAAGCACTATTAAAATCCTCCCTTTACTAGCACTAAAAAAGGTGCTTATAAAGGGGGTCTTTATTAGTGATTTTTTTTATCAATGATATAGGGGACTTTATTAGCTTTATAAAAGAACTTATAAAGACCACCTTTATTAGAAATAAAAAAGAGTTGATAAAGGAGGGAAAATATTTTTTTGGAGTACTTCCCCCCTCTTTTTCACCACCTTTACCCTCTTTTTCAGCGCTTTCCCCCCTCTTTGTTAGCACTTTTCATCCACTCGCCCCCACCCCACCTGTAACTAAATTTTACACACCACCCCTTTTTCAGCACTCAGAATAATCCCTTTTCAGTGCTTTTCCAATACCCAGCCTCCTGTTCACCCCCACACGTGACTAGATTTGATCCTTGAACATATTTTTTGAAACTATAACATCTTTACCACTGCACCAAGATGTTTTATTCTCTATTTTACGATATTTCTATATATATATATATATATTTTGAGAGAAGAAAAGCATAAATAAATAAAAATAAAGTTTACAAGAGTCGAAAGTATGGGATCATAGTACAATCTTTTTCATGTAAGGAAATAAGATCAGCGGGGAGGTCTTCAAACCAAGTAATGTCTTGATTTACTCCCATGTTGGAAAAGTCATCAGCAACCATATTTGGTTCTCGATAAACATGAGTGATGATATAGTTGAGATATATAAGAGAACGAGTGAAATCCATCCAACGGGTAGTAATAGGCCAAGTAAGATGAATAATTCCGTTCCAAA
Organism: Viscum album; assembly: GCA_963277665.1. NCBI lineage: Eukaryota > Viridiplantae > Streptophyta > Magnoliopsida > Santalales > Viscaceae > Viscum > Viscum album. The sequence continues at coordinate 616,416,148 of OY728150.1, read as the reverse complement.
TTGCTTGCACGATGTTCATCGAGTCGCTTTTGATCCAGATATTGTTCCAAACGAAGATATTTGTGAAGGTGATGGCATGAATTAAGCTCATCATCTCAGCTTCAAGGGAGGTGGAAATGCCACAACTACCCATGAAGCAACCAAGGATCTGACTGAGATGATTCCTAAAGATATCACCACATCCCGCAGGTCCCAGATTGCCTTTGGAGGAACCATCAATATTGATTTTGATCCATCCAGGAAGAGGGGTTCGCCAGAACACCTCCAGAGTGTGGTGAGGTTGACTGAAAATACCATTAATCCGAAGACGTCGTAAGATTCCGAAGTCATGCACAGTGTTGTGGCAGTGCCCCTTTTGTATTAGAGCAGCTTCATGTATGGTAGTGAGGATCCACACCCAACCTGCATTTTGATGGTATGAGTAATTTGTATGAATAATTGCATTCCGATCATACCAGATCACATGGTGGAGCTCAGCAACTGCATCAAGGAAAAGGTTCTTGATTTGTTGAGAGGCTTCCATTTCTGCACATTTCTTTAGTTGAATTTTGGCAGAGTCATAGTTTAACCATATGCAGTAAAAAATGTCAAGAATATATTTCCAAATAGCGGAAGAAGTGGCGCAAGAAAGAAAGAGGTGGTTGGTATCTTCTCTGTGTTGATTACAGAAATTGCATTTAGAGCAGAGCTGAATACCAAAAGATTGAAGACAAATTTCTGTGGGAACTCTGTTGTGGGCAAGACGCCATATGAGATTGAATCTAGAAGGATTTATCCAAGGCTTGTTGAAATGTTTTAACCAAAAATAATCATTATCAGAGTTAGAGAATATATATATTTACATATATATATATATATATAATTCATATATTTATATAATTATTTTTAAATACATTTATAAAATATATGTTTGTGTGTGTGTGATATATATACTTATATTTATTTAAATATATTATATATTAATATTGATTTACATATATTAGAATATAAATATACATATATATCCATTTATTAATATACACACATATGTATATATAAGCATTATATATATATATTTGTATAAGTATATATATATTCATATATTTTTATAGTGTAAAAGGTTAGATATTGTTTTAAATACATATTTAGAATATGTCTATATATTGTATATTTAGATATAAATTTTTATATTATATATATATATATATGTCTATATATTTACATATATATATTTATACATATTTACATATAAATTTTTTATAATGTATTTATAAATATTTATTGAAAAATACATTTATATACTATATTTAATGATAACGATAATGATTTATTTATAAAAATACATTTATATTTGATGTATATACATAATATTGACACACACACACACATATTTACACACACAAATATACATTTATATTTCTCTTACACATATATATATTTACACACACACACATGTATTTATTTATGTATATTAGAATATACATATAAATATATATTTGTTTATTGACACACACATGTTTATATATAAACATTACTTGTATAGGTATATATATACATATTAATACATTTTTATAAGGTAAATAAAATGGACATTTTTTTAGTTTAAATAAAATAAATGATAAATATTTATTTCCATTTAGTTTATATATTTTGAAATAAATTCTTATGTAAATATTTTTAAATATTTATTTATACAATTGATTTATTATAAGTGAATATAAAAAAATATGTATATATTTAATTATGAATAGAAATAAAATATGAAAAATGATAAAATTTCAAAACCATAATATTTATATGAATGTAATACCTGAGAATAAATTCATTATCTACTAAAAAAGGACAAGAAGACTATCTTAAACAAAGCTAAAATACTATCGAATATTAAAAAATTAAGTTATCTCAACTAAAAAATCAGTTTTAGAGGCCTTTTGAGATTTTGTAACCTCGAAAAAATAGTGACTATGGTCTTGTATATTCAACCTAGTGTAGATATATTCTTAGGATTCAATTTGATATGTGGTAGAGCTCAAATGGACACCCAGATCAAACTTTATATCCATTTAAAGTTAAATTCATGTTTTCAATATATCTTAGATAATTCACAAGTTCATTGAATTTTTATGTCATCTATTTTTTATTAAATGTCTATTACTCAATAATAATTAGAAAATTATTAATTAATATTTTTAAAATTATTTTATAATCCATATTCACTAAATATATTATATATTAAGTGTAAACACGTATTTAGATTTATCTAAATCATATTTAATAAAATATACTATATTTATATCAATATAAATATATTTATATATTTACATATTATTTTTAATGACATGTAATTTTTTTATGAAATATACCCTTTACCAGTGCTAGTAAAAAACACTGATAAAGGGGTCACATATCCGCGCTTTTTGGTAGTGCTGATAAAAGGGGACTTTATCAGTGATTTTAACTAAAACTGATAAATGCCAAAGCTGGATAAACCCAAAATTTTTAGTAGTGTTTGCATAGATCAGAGTATATAGGTTCTCTTCTTCACACGAACTAGTGCGCGAATGCCTCTTCTTCTTCATACAAACTAGAAATGCATTATTCTCTCTTCTTCTAGGTACTCAGGTTAGTGATGTGAGTGTAAAACATTGCATAGAATTTTTGTAAAAAAACCTTCATGAAAATGATAAACACAAAAGTTATTTCACACAAAAAATTCAATTAGATGAACCAACACAAACAGAGAGTGAGTTTTCTATCTGTAATATCTTTGTTTTTTTCTTTCTCCTTTGTTTGGTGTGAAATGAGACGTCGAGAGGTATTTATAGGTGAGTTCAACCATCCATCTCAACCTAAAAATCACTCCTTACTTTTGGAAACTATGGAATGCCTTATAATCCTTCTCACCATCAAAAAAAATATCCATAAGTTCTCAAACGTATCTCATATATCACTATGCTTTTCTCAAGAATTCAAAACTCAAATCTTCTCTTAGTTAACTTGTATGTTCTTCTACTCGAAATGCAATGACTCAATCATCCACAAGCCTAACCCACAAGTGAGCATCAAGAGCCCATGGGATGGGCAATGTCCAATACTAAAAAACACACACCCCCACACCCCGCTCCCACCTTAACCTAAATTTCTCTCTGTCGGTGTCACTACTCTTCCTATAAACTCTCCTCCCCTAGTGGTGTGTGTGCAGAACTGATCTTTCCCAACACAGTAACGCCCCCACATGCTCTCCTCCTGGTCTCACTCAAGTCTCAACACCCCACCTCTTTCACTCTCTCCTCATCCTCCTACTGCATCCTCACCTTCCCTCTCCATGCTTCCCTACCCTACTCTCCTCCTCCCTCCCTTAATCACCACTGGCTGCCTCAGGCCTTTACAAACAACCAATGATCAAGGACCCCCTCCTCCCTTACCACCAACCGACTAGGTTAATTGTGGGTTATTTTGAAAATTATTTTATCATTTTTATCAAGTATTCTATTTAATTTTTAGAAATTGTATGAATTATGGATTCACTGGTCTCTTCTCAATCTCAATTGAAACTTGATCATCTTAATTGAAATTTGTGATTTTTCCACAGGTAATTAGGGTTTTTTATAATCAATTTTTAATTATCATTTTTATTAATTTTTTTTTAATTTTCAAAAATCATTTGAATTTTGGATTTTCCTATATCAATTACAATTTATCCCTCTCAATTACAATTCTCAATCTTTTCCATAAGTAATTAGTGTTTTTTATAATCATTTTTTAATTATCATTTTATTTTATTTATTTTTATTAATTATTTTGTTTAATTTTTAGAAATTATCTAAATTGTGGATTCACCGCTGTCTTTCCCATCTCATATTCAATTTGAATTTTTTTGATAGTTGATTAGTTTCACATTTATATTTCATTTTTTTGATTAATTAATTTTAATATCATATTAGTTGAATGGTTTATCAGTTTTACAAATAATCAATTTTGATTTATGCACTATTTTACCTTCCTAATCATCCATACAATTTTCATATTATGTCAAACCATGCTCCAACCATGTATTAAAAAATATATTAGATTATATAAAACTAAAATTATTTTTTAATAAATGAAAATAAAAATGATATATTTTTAAAATAAAATAAAACTAAAATGCATTTGGTTTTAGTGAATATTTTTTTCTTTAATTTTTTTAAAACATGTTAAAAATTATGTTAGTCTACATTTTTCTTTACATTTTGATAACTAAAAAAATTTAAAACAATAATCATTTTTCAAAATCAACTCCAACATTACAATTTAGTGTTTTAATGTTAATTTTTTTACTTTTAAATAACTGTATTTAATTTTTTTGATATAATTGGCAGTAGTTTGAGTTTATATTTGTCTAATTTTATTTTTGAAATGTATAAATTGATTTGTATTTGTTATTTTATTTTGTTAGAGAAATATCCATGAAAATTATTGAATATTAAATAAAAAAAATCAATTAATTGGAATATATGATTTTATTTTTGAAGAATGAATACTTAAAATATCTTATAGTTCCAAATTAATTATAATTATTTGAATTATAATTTATAACTTTTAGGAACTATAATGAATAAAATTAAAAATTCTGGATCTCAAATCAAAAAAATCAATCAAAGAAATAATTAAATGGAAAAATTACTAGTGTTCTTGATTTCTAATTTTTTTGCTTTAAGAAGTAAAAAAGATAGATCATCTGTTCAATTTAATGAGCAATATATGGGTGACAATGTTTATGGAGTGAATTAATAATATATAGAGGAACCTATGTCTCAAAGTGTTGATATGATAAATGAAGGTGTGGATGTTGATCATAACGAGGGAAAAAATAAAAATACTGATAATATGATTCATGATCATGGAGATAAAAGAATACTTGAATTTGAAAAAGCTGTGGATGTGAATTATAATCTAGGATTATGGGGAAGTATCAATGATATCAAGAGATTTTTTTTGTTCAACGTGGTCTGAATAAAATATTAAAATAAAATGATACATTTTATAAAGAATTTAGCCATGGGATACAATTTACTTCTAATCATTATTTTTATCTCCTTCCTAATGGTAAAAAACATGAGAGGAAGTGTCTTGTGTATTTTAATGAGTTTTATAAGGTCTTATTTTTTTTGTAAATTATTTAAGTCTAAATCAATGAAAAGTTATTTGACCAATGGAGGAACTAATTATTGGAACAACCTTCTAATAAGAATTAGGGAGCAAGAAATAAATTTGGCACACATTGCTAATGTTGTGAGGTCGGTGGACTTGCACAGAGGACTTGAAAATAAACAAAAAATTGAAAAATACATTGAACATGTCATTGAGGAAGAAAGAGTTAATTATAATATAACACTTACTAGAATAATTGGAGTTGTGAAGTTACTTGCACAAAATAACTTACTATTTTTTGAATAAAATGAGAAGGATAATGGACTTTTTTGTAAAATTATTGAATTTTTTTTTCCTGAATTTGATACAGTTATGAATGATTATGCTTTTCGTGTTGGTAATAATGAAATTAAGAATCATTATCTTAGTCATAAAATTTGGAATGAATTGATAATTTTGTTGGGGAATACAATTAAATAAAAAATCTTGAAAAAGATCATTAAATAAAAATATTTTTTGATTATCCTTGATTGCACTCTAGATCTAAGTCATAATGAAAAAAATTCAATTATTATATTATGTACAAATGTAAAGGAAGGATTTAATGTTAAGGTGGACAGATTTTTTTCTTGGATTCATAAATGATGATGACATATCCGGTCATGGGATTTTAAAGTCACTTGAAGATGATTTGGTCAATCTTAAACATAACATTGATGAAATAAGAGGAAAAAGTTTTGATAATAGATAAAACATGAAAGGTAATCATCAAGGTGTTAAAAAAATAATTCTTGATGTAAATACTATAGTATTTTACACTCCATGTGAATATCATATCCTGAATCATTCTATATGTAACATGGAGAAATATAGTGTGAAATTCCTAATTTTTTTCATATGTGAAAAATATTTATACATTATTTTCAGGTTCACTGCATTGATGGGATGTTATAAGGATTTATGTGAAGGGTTTTACACCAAAACCATTTTCAATGACTCATTGGGAAAGTCACATCAAGAGTATTAGAGTTATAAGAAGACAAACACATGAGTCAAGAAATACATTGGTTGAAATTGTCAATCTTTATAAACATGTTGATGTTGTGATGTTGGATGCTAAAGGATCATGTTGCAATGTATTAGATAATTTCAAATTCATCATTATATTATACATTTGGTACAAAATTTTATATAAATTCAATCATATCAATAAAATCCTTCAAAGGGAAGAGATGAATATAGAAGATGCAGGTATTAAAAATAAAAGAGTTTATTTTGTTCATTGAAAAACATTGAGTAGAGGGATTTGGAGGTTCAATGAATGAAGTGATATAAATTACACTCAAAGTTAGTATTGATCCAATATTTTAAGAAAAAATATTTATTCATAGGAAGAAAAAAAATTTACGGGGATGTGGAAGATGATGCTATTATAAATTTTCCTATAGAGAAAAATTATTGAAAAATTGTTTCCTTTAAATTATTGATCAAGATCCTATTTCAATGAGGGAAAATTTTATAAAATTTGAACACTTTAAATAAATATTTGTATTTTTTAAAGTAAATATTTATAAATATTTTTGAAGAATAATTGAAGGAACATTTCACTCGATTTCAAAGTTTTTTGAAACACAATGAACATGATGATATTTGTGGAGATGAATTATTTCAAGAGCTAAAATATTTTAATTAAATATTTAATATTTAACTAATAAAATAAATTAATATAATTGATTTTATCAAGCCTTATTGGAAAGATGAGGGTTTAAAATGACATGGGTGGCATATTGGATTTTGTTGACTATACCTATTATAGTTGCATCAACAAAGAGAAGTTTTTATACGCTAAAGTTGATCAAAAATTATCTTCAAAATTCCATGTCACAAGAGAGATAACACACATTAGTAATGATTTCAATTTAAAATTAATTTCTGTATAGTTTGAATTATAATGATCTTATTGAATAATTTTCATTAACAAAAGCAATGAGAAGTGTTTTCCTTTGAATTGGATTATGAAGTACCATAATCAGGTTCTTGAAGTGCTGAAACTTTATATGGTATTTAATGCTCTATTTCATTGTAATTTTATATGTTCTTTTAATTAGATCATTTAACATTCTTGATTAAGTATCTCCATTACAAATGCAGCTTTTGAATCAAATTTTAGCATCAGAAGACACGTGCTAAACAAATATAGGTGTCACTTTCTTAAAAAAAATCCAATCCTTGATTTTTATTTGACATTGGATTTATGGTTTTACACCAACTAGTAATATTTTTAACTATTTAAAATATGTTTTTAAATTCAGATATTATGTTATTCTAAATCTATTGGTTAAAATTTTTATAGTCTTATAAGAAGAAGTGAGATATTAATATGAAGTTGAGGATGATTTAGTGAATGATTAAAATGATATTTTAATTGGTTTAAAAAACCCGGGTAAATTTTAATTTTCTTCAAAAATTTATGATTTAATTAAAATTAAAACATAAAATCATTTTACATTCATATGTTATGATTTATTTTTTAAAATTTTCTTCTTTTTACCATTTTTGAGTTTTGGATAACTCATATAAAGTGTTTTGAATTTACTTTAGTATACATGTTAGTTAACTTGTTCATGTTATAATTTAATACTCATGTGTGTGATGATGTTGGTTGCACCTGATTAATATTATTTTCTATTTGGTATATAAATGTATAAATTCATTGGCCCTTACAATGTGAGGCTAACCTGCTTGAGAAGATAAGTGACCCATGTTAGTGGTCTGTACAGATAATTGCTAGAATTTATTACTTGGAATTAGTGAGAATGTATTATCAATTTTATTATACTTTAGCTACATTTACTTTTCTTTTTCCCCTTCAAAGAAAATAAAACTTCAAACAATAGAAATATTTTTACTCATATAATTTTTTTCATAATAACGATGATTTCCTTACCATTTGATTTTGGAGTTCATCTTTTGATATCTTCATCACTCAATAGTGGATATTGTACAATTTTGTGTTTTTCCTTCCTATGAAGACATAATCATTGTTTGGGGAAACATTTACTTTTTTATTTTTGTTTTCATTAATATATAGTGTGAATACTCAATTTATGTATGTACAAACACAAAATTCTTTATTTCCTCAAATTTTTATCCATGAAGCTGTATGGTTTCATTTATACCCCTTTTCCAATTATTTTTCCAAAACAATGATAAAAAATGGTCATTATAGTTTGGGGTAAAATTTCCTTTTCTGTTTTGGTTCGCTCCAGTTTAATTTTTTAAGTACCCATATTTAAATGGAAACATTTTTATAATTTTTCTCATGAAACAAATTTTCCTGGGTGGTCTTGGTCATCCATTATACCACACTCCACTCCTCTTCTTCTATAGACTTTTCTTCATGTAATTAACTCACATGGATTTAAGATAATCACATGCATTCAAGTAAAACTACATGCATGCATCAAAACTATCATGAATTAATATACTTCTACATACATGATTTTATTCATGGAACTTATGTTAATTCATGTGTTTCCTGTATATCAATTATCTCATAAAGTTACCTATGCTCATGCTTCTTAGGATCAAACTATGGAGTCATGGAATGAGTTCACTCATCCGGTAAAGGTTATACCATTGCATGACTTGGTCACAAAGGATGTGTTATGCAAATATCATGGGTAGAAAAACTAGTTGAATCAAGTTCTAGGGTTTCCTGAGGTAGAAGATAACATTAGGTGGTTTCATTAAATTTAAAAACATGGTCTAATGTTAAATATACAAGTTTCAGGTAGAGGATTTTTTAAATAGAGCCCCACATTGGTTTAAACTTGTATGTCGCATTAGTTTATTATCCAGGATAATCCTTAACAATGGTATTGAAATTTGGTTGGGTGGCCTAGTTGTGCTACTTGGTTGGCCTAACCATGACTTTAAAATATTTTTTGGTAAGACTTGAGAAAAATATTTGTTCTATGCCCTCAGCCATCAAAAACTCCACTAAAATCTTCTTCTCTTTTAAAACATTGTATCCTTCTTCTCAATATATTAATGTTATTTTACTTCAACCAATTTTTAATCTTTAATAGATCAAACTTCTTAAAATAAAAAATTTCTTTTCTTCGACATTTTTGTTCACAACTCTTAGTGTGACGTCCCAGACCCGGATGCCACTTAGGAGGTGCCCTGATCCTAGTGGGCCATATGGCCTCAAGTGCATCTCCCTAAATTATAGAGGCTTATGACTAGTAGTGAGAGCCTAGGGTTTGTTCATGGGGATACTATTACCTCATTATTAGAGTGTAGTACAACGGATAATTATAAACAAAGGTAAATAATAGAAGTAATAAGTAAACAGAATGCACAACAGAAAGAGACAAGGAACTGATGATGATAAATGTCATTTCACTAGAAATCTAGAAAACTTGTATATAAATAAGAATACATACATGAAAAACCCATTGCAGCAAAAGAAATACATAAACTATCCCAACCATCCTAAGATACATCTCGTTCATACGCTACTAGCTCCATCCTAGCACAACAAGCAATCAAGAGTCCAAAGCATTACAATTCCCTTTATGAAAACCTGCATACATGTAATCTGCCCCAGGTACCAAACGACACCCGAAGGGGGTGTGAGATAAATATCAGTCATCCACCATCAATGATGTCTATAACATCCAACCCATGTAATGGAAATGTATCAGTGTGCCAGAATGTATATATAAAGTAAAGAATTACAATGTAACTAAATACCCAAGTACTTGCTTCATCCCTCGACTAGTCTCTGAACATGTAACTAGTTCATTAATTAATTAAGTTCTAGTTTATATAAATAGGTCACGTGAGGAATAAACAACACTGACATCATCTCATGATAGTAAATAGTGAAGGTTACAAGATGTAATAAGGAAACCATAATTTATAATTAATATAAAGTGGTTCCATGGTATTCACCAAGGCAACCTAGACCTCAGGGGTTTCTAACTCGGTAGTAAATGTGTCTAGATAAGGGGTAAGAGTGTAATCCAAGGATCATCATCCAAGGAATTCCCAAAATAATGCTTTTAACCAAGTCCAAGAAATCATCCAAGGTAAAATGGGAGATAAGTAGTGATCGGGCCCAAGAATGTAACGAAGGCACCTCATCTCACACTGGATCCAAGGAGTGTATCTGAGGAATCCTTTAATAATAACTAAGAGATCCCACAGTGTATTACTAGTAATCTAGAGGTAGACAAGGATCATGTTTCCAAGTAGGTCTCACCCAATGTAACTGACATCCTTGAATTGGAATGACGTCCTCAAGTACCCAAGGCATTCCCTCAGGAATCCAAGAGTTAACATGAGTCAATACATCCTATAAAGATGTCAAGGTTCATGCATATAAATAGGCACCTTACATTTAATTCATTAAAGTTAATTTGGTCATATGATAACTATACCATTAACAAATTCACTTGGTTCATGCCTTGCCTTTCATTAGTCTGACAAGGCCAAGTAGCATGCAACCTTTTAATTAAAACCATGTAAGTCAATTTTAATTAATAAGGTTCACTCCGCTTCCTTCCATAAACATGGAAAGGTGTTATATGGAAGTGAAACCAAACATTCATTTACATTTAATAAGGACACTTCATATACTTAAGTATACTTTCAATAATATCATTTGAAAGAATTACTTACATTTAAGCACTTACCTTAGGTGGGTTAAGTGGATGTGACAAGGTACAAGCTATTCAAAATTTTATGTGTCAATAGGCAATTAATGTAAGGAGTCTTACCATTAGTGTGGTCAAGCTTGAACACACTTGAATTATGGATCAAACATGTCAAAACACTAAAACACCAAATTATGGCATATTACCCTATATGGGATATTGCACATTATTAATATAACCACCAATAAATAATAAAATTTACATAAAGAGCATAACCATATGGTTTTAATGAATATATGAATTTCATATAAATTCAATAAATGGTACTCGATGAAATTAGCAAGCCCTGTATAACAATTCCAAAATAAACGAACATGAGGGATATGTTATAGAACACCCACCACATACTCGTATGACTCTCCCTATCTAGTATATGCCTACAATTAAGCTAAGATCAAAGTAGATATGAAAAACAGGTATAAAATCCCAAACCTTGATAACTAGGTCAAGAGAAAGAGAAATGAATAATGGATTAAGAAGACTTAAGTACTTAGTGTTGCACATCCAACGTGACAAACATAATCTCAATTAGACCCCAGATGAAGGATATATTTCAATCCCTAGATTAGGCCTTCAAAGACCTCCAAAATGGGATAAATAGAGGTTTATACTATTAGAATTCAGATCGGGGAAGAAGGAGGAGGATAATTAGATCATTAAGTGTAAAATGGTAAAATTTCTCAAAAATTAGCTTGTGCATGGTTTGGTTGCATGGTTTAACCATGAACCAACCGTGCAAGGGCACCTGGAGGAAGGGGCATATTGCACGGTTATTCCGCACAGTTAGGGAAAATGTGCACCAATCGTGCAGAATGGCTTTACCTGAAAATAAAGACCATCCACATGGTTAGATATAATCGTGTACTCTACCCATTCAGTTTACTCTAACCATGTGATAGGGCCATTTTTTTCAAAAAGATGGGCTCTGGGATCCAAACAAGGATCAGAAACCCCTGTGAAATTTTTGAACTCATTAGGCATCCAAAAAAGGTCCATAAACAAGAGTTAGACCAAAATTTAAAGGATTCATACTTGATTAAAAAACCGGGTTCTTACAGTCTTCCCCCATTAAAGGAACTCACCCCTGATTTCACCTTACAAGGGTGGAGAAACACTTTCATAGAATAAATCTGTCCACTGAGCACGTGCATTGACCTCCTACTCCCAAGTCTCATCCTGTACATGGATTTGCTTCAATATCACTCGTACTAGAGGAATATACCATCCTTGGAGAACCTTCGTGCTCCTGTCGAAGATGTTTATAGGATAATACTCAAAATATGCATTGGAATCATGCTCAAATTCCTCAGGATCAAAAGTATGAGATAGGTTGTCATGATAACAATGAATCTGTGAAATGTGGAAGACATCGTGCAATACACGATACCTCTTAGGTAGTAATAACCAATAGGCTATCAGTCCGACTTTTTACAAGATCTCAAATGACCCTACATAATGAGGCGACATATTACCTTGACTATATATTTGTCTATGCCATAACCTGGGTGATACCCATTGGAAAACATAATCCTATACCTTGAAATCCAAATGTCATCAACAGTGATTGACATAATATTTTTGTCTAGACTAAGTATTATTCATACACTTCCTGATTAGCTGAACCTGCTCCAAAGTCTCTTACACAAGATGAGGACCTATTAGGGATGCCTCACCTAACTCTATCCAACATAGGGGTGAACAACACAACCAACCATATAAGGCCTCAAAAGGATCCATATGAATTGTCACATGAAATCTATTATTATAGGAGAACTCAATGAGAGGGGAATGATTCTCCCAAGAACTACTAAAATCAAGTAAAAATGCTTGAACCATTTCCTCTAGAACCTATATTGTCCATTCTAACTTCACATCAGTCTGAGGGTAAAAATATGTGCTTAGAATCACCTTTATACCCATAGCTTTCTGCAACCCCTGCTAGAATTATGATGTAAAACAAGAATCCCTATCTAAAACAATAGTACGGGGGACCCTGTGTAGTCGTATGATCTCACAGACATACAATATTCCCAAATCATCAATTTAGAAAGTCTCTCGAATAGGAATGAAGTGATATGATTTCGTTAATTTGTCAATAACTACCCATATAGTGTCCCTACCCCTCAACGACTTGGGTAAACCGACTAAGAAATCCATAACAATATATTCCCATTTCCATTTTGGGGCTGGAAGTGGTTGTAACAAACCTGATGGTCTCTGGTAATCCACCTTCACCTACTAAAAAGTGGAACACATACTGATAAATCCTACTATTTAACATTTCATCCCTGACCACCAATATTGGTGCTGCATATCTCGATACATTTTGGAGATGATTGGGTGAAATACCTACTGAGAAGCATGGGAATCTTGCAACAACTCCTCTCTCATATCTATAGGAACCCAGACACATCCATTATTACATAGGATGTTGTATCTATCCATAGACCAATCTGGAGGCGGATCATCTTCTGATATTTTTTTAAAGAAGATGGTGGCATGAATTGGTTTCCCAATTCATGCCCCGAACGAATTTATTAAAAATAAGAGTAGCATTACAGACTCTAGGTGTAAATGGCTTACACCAGCAGGGAATAAAAGAGGCAACATATAAAGAAGTCAAGACAAACCAACAACAATATGCAGCAAGCCAGGATCAAATCCAGCCTTCATCATCAACAATTTTGGATCTTAATGAGGATGGAGAGAAAATTTAGAGAGGTAGCAATGCATCCGGTCTCCTCACAAGTCAGCAAGCCAGCAAAACATAGAAAAATAACCAGATCAAAAGCACACTCAAGCCAACAAAACAGCGAACGAAAATAGAATCAACTCCGTTTTAAAGAGAGGCCAAACTATAAACCGAGAGTATAAAAAATGTGTCAAGATGAGCAGCATATATCACAAAATAATCTCCACTGAAATCCACAAATCCATTCTTCTAAATAGTCTCATAACCAGCATAAAAAACCACAACCGATGCAGCAAAATCCTCCAAAGCCAGTAGGGACCAGAAAATGAAAACAGCTGCATCAATACACTCATTGACCTTCATCCATTGGTGGTAACAACATTCCAAACAACTGGAAAGATTCTAGGAACCAAACCATAGGAATAAAAAAAACCATGTAAAGGAGTTCATAAGCTCCAAAGTCACATTTTCAAAACTAGAATAAGAAAAGAGAAGGATACTAAATATAAAGTACAAGATTATGAATGAGAGGTCCAAGAGTAATAAGGTTTCCAGATAAGGAGGTCAAAACAAATCCAGATGGCAAAAAATTTCTAATCGACAAAAAAATGAAAATAAAAATCCCAAACTGAACATAAAACTAAAAAAACTCCAAAGAACTAGTAGATAGAAGTCATTTCCAAGCTATGTCATTAAAATCAAAGTTTGGGTCTTTCTTAAATTCATCAGCCACTTTGATAAACATACTTTTTCTAATATCTAGATAATCATCTGCAGTCATTTCATCATTTTTATATTTTTGGAAGGCAGTTGTGTCATTTTCTACAAACGAGGAGTCAATTTCTTTTGAGAAATCCAATTTCTCCTCATATTGATAGGCATCCCTAAATGCAGGATCATTTTCCTCATCCTCACTTGAGGAAGCTTCTAAGTCAGAACCAAGTTCTTAGGATCATAGAATTTCTTACCCTTCACCTTCTCAAGGAGGGAAGAGGTAATTGTTAAGGCTAATAGTTAAGGCTGCTCATGACTGTTATGAAACTCTAGAAGAATCTTAGAAAATAGAATCATTAACTTCCATTTATCATTATCTTCTTGTATAGCATGTGCCTGATTTTTCCAACTCAACGCATCAGTGACTACATTGCCATTTACATGTGTATAGGAAAGCTCAAAATCAAAGGAATGAATATATTTGACCCATATTCACTATCTAATATTAAATTCATGCTATGAAAATATATATTTGAAGATCTTGTGGTCTGTGTACACCACAAAGAACTCACCCAAAAGATAGTGTCTCTAGTAACATAAGGCATGGACAATTACTGTTAGCTCAAGGTCATGTGTCGGGTAATTTCTCTCATGAGGCCTCTACTACTGAGATTCATACACAATAAATCTACCCTTATGCATTAGCACTGCTCCTAGTCTGATGCCTGATGCATCACATAATAATATGTAACCTTTACCAGGATCTAGTAGAATCAGAATAGTTGTTGAGATAAGCCTCCCTTTCAGTTCCTGAAAGGATTTATCACACGCTTATGACCATAGGAACTTAACACCCTTCTTTGTAAGGCTAGTAAGTGGTGAATCAAGGCATGATAAGTCCTATATAAAATACTTGTAATACCTAGGAAACCCCAAGAAACTTCGTATATCAAACACATTCTTGGGTTTCTCCCAGGAAACCACCACACTCACCTTCTCTAGGTCAACAAAGACTCCTGATTCTAAGATAATATGACCCAAGAAGTTAACTTTATCAACCCATAAGTAGAAATTAAAAAGATTAGCATATGATTCTCTCTTAGTGTACTCAGAATGATCTCAAGGTGCTTGGCATGGTCACTAAAAGTGTGAGAATACACCAATATGTCATCCACAAAAACTACAACAAAAGAATCCAAATAGGGGTGAAACACCCTATTCATTAAAGACATGAAAATAGATTTCATGTTCATAAGACCGAATGGAATAACGAGGTACTGATACATACCATGACTACTAAGAAAATATGTATGAGGTATGTCTGATGGACTAACTCATACCTGATGATAGCCCGATCTCAGGCTGATCTTAGAGAAGACCCTAGCTCATCAGAGCTGGTCAAAGAGATAGTTTATTAAAGGTAGTGGATATTGGTTCTTGACCATAAGATGGTTCAACTATCTATAATCCACACAAAGACGAAGGGACCCATCTGCCTTCTTGGGGAAAATCATGGGTGAACCCTAAGAGGGAAGTGTTGGGATGTATAAAACCTTTGGCCTCCAAGTCCTCTAACTACTTCTTGAGCTCATGGAGCTCAGTAGGTGCCATACTATATAGAGTAATGGACGCTAGAGTTGATCCTAGAATAAGCTCGATCACAAAATTTACCTCCCTCTTAGGAGGTAAGATAGAAAATTCATCAGGAAAGGCATCACATAAATGATCTACTACTGGAGGGAATTCAGATTGTCCTAAACCTTGATCCTCCATGAAGATATTGTAAATTTGGTAAGTTACCCCACCTAACCCATGATTATATGGTCTATATCTACTCACTTAGACATCCCACTCACCCTTATTAAGATAACTAATTCCCTCTGGTGATTTAAATGATACCCTTTGGTGATAACAGTCTACAAAGGCATGATACGAAACCAACCAATCCACCCTAAGAATGACATCGAATCCCATCATCACAAGAAAAAAGAGGTACCATAAGAAAGGGTAACTTCCTAACTTAAGGAGATAATAACTACATTGGCGTATGCCCTATAATCATATTCCCAACGGTGTATCCAGGGTCATAACACCACATAAAAATTGCATTTTCAGTCCAAAACTTTCCATGATAGAAAAAGAGATGAATGAGTGTGAATAACCTATATCAAATAAAGTAGATACTATAGTGGATGATACTAGAATAGTAGCACATACTATAGATGGTACCCGTATCCTGATCCTTAGGTATCGGCTTGAAATTATACATCTGGTCTGATCCATGACCCTGATAAACAACTAGACTACCATGATCAAAACTGCTTTGCTAGTGCTACTGGTGATCAGGGGTCTGGTTACCATGGCCACAACCTCCTCCTCAACCAGTCTTGCCGGTGCTACTCCAAATCCCCACCTGACACAGAGTAAAAAAATGTTCCCCTAAAAGTGGATCTAGTACAGATCCTCTTCCACTAGAAGCTGATGAAAAGGTCTGAAAGAAATGCTGAAGATTCCCCATATGACTGCAAGCCTGACACTCCAGTGGGACTCTATCACATTGAGTCTTCAGATGACCTGTACGTCTACACTAGTGACACACTACAGAGCTACCTACACAGGTACCTTGTCTTCCACTACCCTGATGAGAAACCTTGAGGGATCTCTTTCTACTACTAGAATAACTACTAGGCTAACATGACACTAGTCCTCTATGCTTGGTACTATCACCATACCTCAGGTTGAGCTCAGTGATTAAATAATAATTTATGATCTCATAGAAATTAGATAGGCGAAACACATTCACCTGAGTACAAATGTCATACTGGATCCCATCCTTGAATCGTCTAGCACATAAAATCTTATCACTAGCTAGAAGCGGTGAAAAGCACTGAAACTCCATGAAATATACTAAATACTCCATAATTGAAATAGAATCACTCTCTAGATGCATGAACTCTCAGAGTCTATTAGCTCTTAGCTTCTGAGGAAATAATTGATCATATAAGGTAGTTTAGAAATCAACCCATAACATGCCTTGATGACGACCATCCTGGGTAATCACACCCCACTAGTGCTTGTATGAATCACACAATATGTAAGTATCAAGTTTGACCATCCACTCTGGATGTGTCTCTAGATGCTCAAAGATGGAAAGGGTGGCCTCTAGCCAAGACTCAATAGCCTATAGACCACCATCCCCTAAGAAGGTAGGAGGTTGCTATAGCTGAAACTCATGAGTTAGATCAGCCATCATAGGTGCATCTCATAAAGAACCATTCATGGACTATATCACATGTAGGAAACAATCAAGAACTTTGGCATTAGTGACTATATTAGGTATAGTAGGTGTTTCCTCAAGTGGAACTCCTGTAGGTAATACTAGTGGATTAGGGTCCACCGCATCTAGAGCATGGTCATTGCCACCTTCCTGGTGTATAATATGAGGACTTCATGGCATCATTGGTCAAAAAATTCCAAGAAACGACTCAAAAAAACTCATAAGCATAAAGATAGCATCACTAGAAGAATCTGAATGCAAGAAAAGTCAATATACAAGGAATACTACCCCAACTACCCACTTAGAAGGCTAGGTATAGGCAACTCGGTTATAAATTTCATGGGTTCCAATATATGAAGTTTCAATATTACCTTGCCTCATCATTTATTGGTAATCATTTCATTTCATTTTATATTTAATTACTAGGTTCACTCCTTTGCCTTTCATAAGCACGACAAGGAAGGATAAGGATGTGCAACCATTCCACTTTTATGATTTCATTTGCTTATAAATTGTATCAAAGTTCCTTTAAAATGGACTATCATTCCCAGTGATTCAGGGCCCATACTCCTTATCACTGAAAATGACACCCATTTGAATTTCTAATTAAAGGCTTGATTTGATAAATTACTCATTCCAACCGATGAGGGCCCATAAAACCTCATGAATTGAAATAGAAAAGTACTCAATCACAACCTATAGCAGCACAAACAATATATAAACAAGACAAGGATCACTCATTAATCACAGGCATAACAAGTAATAAAAATTAGTTAAATGCACCTATATAACATGGAAATATGCATGGAATGCGAATTCTAGGTTCCTGTATGATGCATGTAATAGTGCTCATTGACCTCATATCATTGGGATGAGGATAAAATAGAATCTCAATCAAAGAATAATCAACAACACCACACAACATGTTCATTACCCAATAATGAAATGATATCAACTGTAATAGGAAAAAGCAGAAAAACAATTATAATTTAGGAAACTCAACCTTTACCTCGAACATGGGATTGCAACACCCAAGCAAGACTTATGACCAAGTACCAAACATTATTAATCTTATGACTATTTTATCCAAATAGTAAATAAAGAAAGGAAACTTGGCTCTGATATTACTTTGTGACGTCCCAGATCCAGATGCCACTTAGGAGGTGCCTCGAACCTAGTGGGCCATATGGTTTCAACAGAACCTCCTCAAATGCCAGAGGCTACCGAATAGTAGCGAGGGCCTAGGGTGTGTCTGTGGGGAGAATATTACCTCATCACTAGAGTATAGTATAATGGATAATTATAAATAGAGTTAAATAATGGAATAAATAAGTAAACAGAATGCACAACGAAAATAGACAAGGATAAAAATAACTGAAATAACTGGAATAACATACAATAGATGATGATGATAAATTTCATGTCACTAAAAATCTAGAAAACATGGATACAAAGTAATATTCATACATGAAAAAACAAATGTATCAAAGGAAATACATAAACTATCCCAAGAATCTTGAGTTACATCTCAGTCATTTTCTACCAGCTGCATTTTAGCATAGCAAGCAATCAAGTGTCTAAATAATTATGCTTCCCTTTATCAACACCTACATACATGTAATCTGACCTAGGTAAAAAATGGTGCCCAGAGAGGGTGTGAGATAAATCTCATTGGGCTACCACCAATGGTGTCTAAAACATTCGACCCATGTAATGGAAATGTATTAGTGTGCAGGTATGTATATATAAAGTAAAGTAGTAAAATGTAACTAAATACCCAAGTACCTACTTCATCCCTCACCTGGTTTCTTAATGTGTAACCAGTTCATCAATTAATTAAGTTCCAGTTTATATAAACAATTCATGTGAGGCATATCCAGTACTGAAATCACCTCGTGATTGTATAAATAGTGAAGGTTCCAAGATGTAACAAGGCAACCATAATTGATAATTAATATGAAGTGGTTCCATGGTGTTCACTAAGGAAATCTAGACCTTAGTGGATGATAAATCACTAGTAACTGAGTCTAGATAAGGTTTAAGAGTGTAATATAAGGAGCATCATCCAAGGAATTCCCACAATAATGTTTCTAACCAAGTCTAAGGAATTAATCCAAGGTAAAATGGGAGATAAGCATTGGTTGGGCCCAAGGATGTAACCAAGGATCCCCATGTTATACTGGGTCCAAGGAGTGTATCTAAGGCATCCTTTATTAATAATTAAGTTATCCTTAAGTTTTATACCGGACATCCAGAGGTAGACAAGGATCGGGTTACCGGGTAGGTATCATCCAAGGAAACTGAGATCCTTTAATTGGAATGACATCCTTGAGTACCCAAGGAATTCCCTCAGGAATCCAAGAGTTAACATGAGTCAATCCTTCATATAAATATTTCAAGGTATATGTTCATAAATATTCACCTTACATTTAATTCATTACAATTAATTTGATCACATGATAACTGTGCCATTAACAAATTCACTTGGTTCAAGACTTGCCTTTCATTAGTTTGACAAGGCCAAGTAGCATGCAACCTTTTAATTAAAACCATGTAAGTCAAGTTTAATTAATAAGGCTCACCCTTATTCCTTCCATAAACATGGAAAGGTGTGCTACAGATGCACAACCAAACATTAATTTACATTTAATAATGCCAAGTCATATACTTAAGTATGCTTGCCATAATATCATTTGAATGAATTACTTAAATTTAGGCACTTACCTTTGGTGGGTAAAGTGGAAGTGACAAGGTACAAGATATTCAAAATTTCATGATTCAATAGGAAATTAATGTAATGAGGCTTTACATTAGTGTTCTCAAGCTCAAACATACCTGAATAGTGGCTCAAAAGCGTCAAAACACTAAAAACCCCAATTATAGAATATTACCCTACATGGGGTGTTGTGTGTTATTAATATAGCCACCAAAAACTAATCAAATTTGTGGAAAGATAATAACCATATTGTTCTAATGAATATAATCATGGAATATAAATTCAATAAATGGCACCCGATGAAATCAGTGGTCCCCACACGATAATTCCAAAATCAACGAACTTGAGGGACAAGTTATAGACCACCCACCTTGTACTCGTACGACTCTCCCCATCCAGTATCGGCCTATAATTCAACTTGGATTGAAGTAGATCTGAAAAATGGGCATAAAATCCTAAACCTTGATAACTAGGTCAAGATAAAGAGAAAAAAATAATGTCTTAGGAAGACTTGAGTACTTACCATTGTGCATCCAACGTGACCAACAAAAGCTCGATTAGATCCCAGATGAAGGAGATCTTTAAATCCCTAGATTAGGCCTTCAAAGAGATCCAAAATGGAAGAAATAGAGGTTAATCTTGATGGAATTCAGATTAGGGAAGAAAGAGGAGGATAATTAGATCATTAAGGGTAAAATGATAAAATTATCCAAAAAATTATCATGTGAATGGTTTGGATGCATGGTTTTCAAAACCGTGCACCAACCATGCACGGGCACTTGGAGAAAGGGGCATACCACATAGTTAGTCCTCACGGTTAGGGAAACCATGCACCAACTGTGTGGAATGGATCTGCCTAAAAATACATACCATCTGCACGATTATATCTAATAGTGCACCCTATGCACACAGTTTACTCTAACCATGTGACATGACCATTTTTCCCAAAAATCTGGTCTCTGGGCTTTAAACAAGCCCCAGACACCCCTATGACCATTGTGAACTCATTAGGCATCCAAAAAAGGTCCATAAAAAAGAGTTAGACAAAAATTTAAAGGATATATACCTGATTTGAAAAATCATGTTCTTACACTTAGGTTGTTCTTTACTCTAGAAACTTCATCTGTACTCAACACTTATTGTAAACAATGTGCAATCTTGAAACATCATTGACACATGTCTTAAAAATTATGTCCAGGTTAACAATCATCATAATTTAGCACACATTGAATTTCCTTATTGACAAAAAATAAAAATCCATCTTCACTAATACACATGGGGTCTTCAGTTTTTCACATTTGATTTTTCAGGTGTACATTTTAGATCAAATATGAAAGATTTGTGCTGACTTGTACACCAAATTCAACCAAATTTCAAAGGCCATACAAATACAATGAAATATATCCCCTTTTGAAACATGTTTAATTATTTTCTATATAAAAGTGTCTCAACATCATATTTCAAAAAAATAGGATATCTTTGTTGTCTATATGCTTGATAGACATGATTTGTCAACAAATAGATTCATAATTGGTGGTGTGGAAACACATTTTTTTGAAGCTAGTGTGTGAAGGATATTTAGGATAATTGAAGGTGAAATTGAAATAGAATAATTTTATTCATTTAAAACAATAAAGTTTACTCTATATATGAAAATATTTAAAAATGGTGTAAGAATGTTCACTTAAAAGGCAATACAAACAAAAATTCCAAAAGCAGTTATGGGGGATGAACCCAGGGACCATGTTGACACAACATCACTCCTCTATTTGTATGCATGTGCTACTATTTTTTCCCTACTACTAGTTCTTACATAAGTTGGGGATTCATTACATTTTTTGGATAGTTTTTTAGATATATGAGAACTAAAATGGTCATGCACAATTCACTAACAATTGATGAATTCATTCAAATAATTTCACAACCATCTTTCTAAAATTTTAGGGTCCACTTTTTCATTATTGGTACAATTTAAAATTTATTTTTTGTTCTATATAGAAATTGTCATAATATCTATGATTTTCCTATAGTATTGGTATTTTGAAATTAGAAGAATTTTTAAATAAAATGAGAATAGTGGAAATCAACCCTTTTTGAAATATAGTATGGAAGATTTGGATGCGGTATTAAAGAAGCATCTTAGGTCCAACAATTGAATATGCTAAGGTAAGTCTTCCAATTTTAGTATTATTTTCATGATTTTCTTAACAAACACAAGAATGTAAAATAAGAAGATAATTCTTCCCAATATAAAGAAGGTGAACACCAAAAAACATCCACCAAGGAATGTGGTGTTGCAGTTCAAGATACTGTGAAGGATGAGAAAAATTGACTAGAAGTCCTTGAAGTGAAAAATAAAATATTTAAAAGAAAACTATAGAATATGGAATCCAAGGTGAGTGAGAAAGATAAAAAATAAAAAAAAATCAATCTGTTTATTTATAGAAATAACAAGAAATTTGAAATCATATTCAACCTTGAAACAGAAGGGGTTAGTAAAAAATAATAAAACTAGTCAATGAGAACTGTTGAAAAGGAAAAATAAGAAATAAGAACAGCTGGCTATCAAACAACCATCTATGTAGTGTGAGTATGAATTGAAGTAAAGGACCAATTATAGATAGGATATACCAAGGAAATAGGGATCATGTACAAGAATACTCAGACCTTAACTATAAAATAATGTCAAAGATCCATCCATCAATAGGATGCATCAACAAAAACTAAGGATGAAGCTAATGAATAATTCACACATGCACTATCCAATGACACAAATGAGGAGGATAAACCAGAAACTCATTGAACAATATTAGTAATTAGAATTTTGAAATGTAATAAACCAGCCCATACTACCATCTAAACCAACAATTGATCCAACTTACCAGTGTACTGAAGGGAGTTCTCAATTTCCATAGGCTAACAACGAGTTCCTAGGCATCATGAAACATAACTTGAGAATAATTTTTCCTATTAAAAAGGTATAATTAAGCATCAGAAACAATGGGACAACTAACCAAGAATAAAATAGTAAATATACATCCAGTCCATAAATAAAATTGAATCCATAAATAAAGAAATAATATAATCATGTATAGAATGCTACAAAAATAAATACAACATGCTAAGTTGGTCGATAAAAAAATATCTAAAAGAAATCGGCAACATAACCGAACCCGCAGGACTAACTCCAGGTGGATTGAGGCCACACAACATCTCCCAATATCCCCCATGGAACAACTATCTATAAGAAACAAGAATAAATCCCCAATTTAATTAGGAATTGAAACCTTCAAAATATAGTCATGAGCTATATAACCTAGTTGGTCACCACTCGTCGAGTCTATGCAGTCACTTTTATATTACATCCCAAAAATGATAGTTTAAAATACACTATAAAAGTAAATTCTTTTAATAAGTATTTACATTAAGAAACAAAAACATCATAGTTATGTTAAAACTCTTCATTTGTTTCCATTAAATGAAAAAAATCACTTGAAAAAAACATTTCCCCCTAAATGAATCCTCCATTGCTGAATCACCCATTCATAATTTCACTTTGAAAACCATCTTATAAACACCAATATTTCAATCACACTATTAATACCTAAAATAATGTTTTCAATTTTAAATAGTTTTTCTAGAACATCTTTGAAAAAAACTTTTTAATTAAACTAGGCACGATGACCTAAAAATCTTACTTTAGAACCCACACTCTAGTTTAACACATTTCCTTTAAATTCCCTTTAAAAAAGATTCCATGTTTTGAAAAAAAACCTTACTTACCATTTATTATCAAAACACTCCAAAAGATATTTGGAAAACTTTTTTTACATTTAAATAACATACCTTTCCAACCCATGATGAAGTAATTTGAAAGTCAACTAAAACCATACTTTTAAATCCCTTATTTCAAAACCTTTCACAAAATCCCTTTTCAAAATATTTGAAAATTAAGGCATAGTAAAATGAAGTAGGAATGTACATAAACATGCACCAAAATATCCATGTCACATGATAAAGAGTAACAAACAACCAATACATAGGTTCCAAGCAATCATACAATGGATAGGGGATACAAACAAGTAAAAGGATAAATTTCTTAAGTGATCTTGAATATGATCCTAACATCACAAGAAACTACCAAGGTCTCCAGTAATAAAATACTTAAATTTCCAAAGAGGAACCTAGGCCGGCACTACTAAACCTCTCATGCCCTAGTAGTCCTAAAAACTAACTAGGATCTATCATGATCAAGGGATCAAAAGAAACATTGGGACCTTCTAATACATTTTGAGACCATGAAAAACATATCGTTATCTCACTTGATGTAACTGGGTACTTACCCCAGTAAACACACTCTACATAGGGATTTAACTCATACTTGTTACCTTTATCTTCCTAGGATTCTTGTGACATCAAACAAAGGAGTCAAGTAAGAAAACAACCACATTATCAACACATGTATCAATTAAAATAGTTATAATTCAAACTCACCTCACCTCCAATTTTTTTGAAATAAACAACCCCTTAGATCCATTATCCGATATACACATACACGAAGCACCACCCATTAAAGAGAATAATTACAAGTGGAATAAGCATAGTCTCACAAATTTCATAAAAATATCACTTTTTTATAATGTTCCAAATGAGACTTCTTAAAATAATCTTGAAATTACAAGACAATTCACACTGTTTCAAATCCCATTTCAATCAACCATTGAAGCTAAATTCTTAAAACATTTCCATGAAATATATTTTGGAATTAAAACTCGCTTTAAAAACACCTATGAGACATTAAAAATTATCAATAAGTTTCAAAATGAAATTCACATGGGAAAACATGCCCCTTTTTAAAAAAACCCATTTTAAAACTTTAAATGATTTAATTGGAAACCAATCAGTCTAAAATAGCCTTAAAATATTCAAATGGTATCTACCACCCTTTTAAAACATTTAAACACCTTTTAAAATCCACCTAGTAATTTTTACAAACACTTGGAATGGAACTCATTCCATTCCAAGGATTAAAACCATTTAGAAATCAACATTGGTCCCTCATGGTATGCATAAAAAACATAATTTGAAAAGAGAACCATTTTAGAACACCCAACCACCCAGTTGGAATATAATATAAAGTGATACCAAAGAAAAATTATTTCACCCCAATACATCCTGATAGGGGATGGGTGAATCATGGTGTCAGATTTTTATTTTGATACTCTAGGATCCCATACTCATATTGGTAGGAACACGTTAAACCCAATGCATACAAACACACATCCACAACAAGCATGTATAAAATAATTAAAATGTAGAGAGAAAAAAAATTTACTTGGTTCACCACAAATGGATTTTCTAAGGATCATATACTAATGATGTGTTGGAGATACCATAATCCACTATGATTCACTAGTTTTCATGGATTAAAAATGTTCGGCCATTGTAACTCTATACTAGGCTCTCTACCTTTACAAGAGTTTAGGTAATAACACAATGCCTCCATCAGATCACTTCCATCAACTCCTCCCTACTCACTACATTAGATGGAGTCTTCCTCAGTTTAATGACTTGAAGGTTTCCTTTAAAGTTGTAACAAACTGACCTGGGATACCCTCTAAAATTGGTACCCAAACTGATCCGCTACTGTCCCAAAGGGCGTTCTTGATCCCCATAGAATGGAGACTAGAACCTGAGTATCAAACATCAAATAGAGGTAATGATTTTTCCAAACCTGAAAAAGACACATTAAACATATACAAAATAGAAAGAAATAGTGGATGGAAAAATAAAAGAAATACGTTCCATAACCAAAGATAAACAGTGGTAGTGATACAACTCAAAATAGCATGAAAAAATATCTAAGGTACAAGTCTAACAATAAAATAGGGATAATAAAAATAGTAAATAAATAATACATGTGATATGAGGGAAATGTTCCACCATCTCATAACCAACTACCCATACCTAGTTGAAAAAAACCTCTCCACATCACTGCAATGCTTTTCCTTTTCCTACATCAAAGGACAATACAAGTTCTACACACCACCAAATAGGTGTATAGGGTGTGAGATAAACAATATTAGTAGGATCCCACCTATATTTTCCATATCAAGTCTTTGTACAACAATAAAAATATGCTCAATTTATAGAAAATAAGGCATTATAAGCATTAAAACAGTTTTATATCAAAATAATGGTAAACAGTTCCCCTTTTTCCATAATTCTAAAACAATATAGGTAAAAAAGTTTCAAAGAATAATTTACATAAAAAATTATCAAAGAATATGACATTTCATATCAAATAAAAAATAGTAAAAACCAAAGAATAATGATTAAAATGCCTAAGATCACAATAGGTCAAGATAACTAGATCACTCATACCACAAATAATACTAGTGTACACACAAGTCCCTATGACACAAGGACTAAGGAATAAAGGAACACCCCATGATTTAACCTCTTGAAAATATCCAGATCAAGTCCCTAGGAAACTTGGAATAAGGAGTAGAGGAGCACCCCATGAGTGAACCCCCAGAAAATACAAGCGGACGAGGCCCAATACCACACCTTCCACTTAACTACCTAAGGATTCCCATGTAAAACATTTATAAAATCATTTAAAAGGTATTATAGAATTTCAAAATATAGTTAGAAACAACTCTTTTATTTAAGAACAAGAGTTGAAAACCACTTTTCACAATCCATTTCACATTGCTTTGAAAAATACCTTTCTTTTATCAAAACTAGGGGGAAACATTCACTACTAGAATTCTACACTTTACCAACGGTTCAGAACCATTGGTAAAGGCATGGAAATTGTTGGTATATTATATACCAACGGTTTCCCAAACCATGGCCAAGTAAGCTGTAGGTAAAGGCTTATACCAATGGTTCTGTGTAAATCATTGGTATAGGTGTTAGTGTAATAGATATACTAACGGTTCTGTGTAAACCATTGGTATAGGTGTTAGTGTAAGAGATATACCAATGGTTTCACAAACCATTGGTATATGTTATATTCATCCAAAGCATACGGTTTTTAAAACCATTGGTACAAGTTTATACCAATGGTTATAACAAAACTGTTGGTATAATATACCTCAAAATACTATACCAACGATTTTGAAAACCATTGGTATACATCTACTCATCTCCACAGTAGCCAGTAGCCTTGCACCTCCACAGCAGCAAGAAACCCCCTCTAACCTGCAACTCTCCATGACCTGCAAAAACACATACACACCCATAATCCAAAAGCCTACATGGGATGTTTAAAATTCATCCAGAATTCAGAAATTTAGAAATTTAAAATTCATTCCTCACTCAAACCACAACACAAGAGAAAAATACACAATCCAATACATCGAGAATTGAAATGCAATAACACCCATAACACTAATAAAAAATTAAAATCCAATACATCCAGAATCCAATACACATAATAGTATTCAAAATTTAGAATTCATTACCAATATATCCATAATCCAATACATCCAGAATTCAGAAATTTAGAATTTAAAAGCAATAACACCCATAACAGTATTCAAAATTTATAATTCACTACTCACTCAAACCAAAACACCGATACACACAAGATAAAAATCCTACATGTTATAGTAAGCACATGGGATGTTTACCCATGGTCTTGGGTTGACTATCTTAAAACCAACAAAAAAACTTGGGTAGAGTGGATTGGGTAGAGTGGACAAGGATCATGATACCCATAAGATATAAAATGGTAGTGGTCACGTGCTTAGAACTAATATGAGTTATAGGAAGCACATGGGATTTTTATATTCCTCTAATTACTATGTATCCATCTATAAATGGTTCCTGATGTGTTAGTGGGAAAAATTGGCCAATCTAGACATATGAGATGGGTTACCAGAATAGCCTACATGTTTTTCATAGAATTTTAAATTGGAACAAGGGGGTATGTGGGTAATTGTAATTTGGTATCCTAGGTGTATGTGAGATTAATCCCCATTTTGGGTAGTGGGTATGAATATTCAATTATGTCTTTGGTATTGGGTTCCCAAAGGGACTTTGGTTTGGTCCTAGAACCCACTATTTGAGGATGGGATTGGTGTATTAAATGTCATGTGTTTTAGAATAGGGGTAGGAGTTCCTCACATGATAAGTGGATTGTGTGAGGCTAGACCATGGATCCTTGTGTTAAAGTATCAACAAAATCCGAATACGTTTGGTCAGTTTTCCGTATGCCAATTGTTTTCACTTAAAATGTTGTCCATTTTAAACAAAAGGAAGACACTTCAAGTGATACTAGACACACCGTGCCACAGATTGAGGCGGGGTTGACTCGTACACGTCACATATGACCCATGGATTGTTTTCCTAAAGTATCAAGACAATCTGAATGTGTTTGGTCAGTTTTCCGTATGCCAGTTGTTGTTTTCACCTAAAATGTTGTCCATTTCAAATAAAAATGAGACACTTTGAGTGGTACTGGCCACATCGTGCCTCATATTGAGGTGGGGTTGACTCGTACACGTCAAAAATTACCCATGGATCGTTGTGCTAAAGTATCAACACAATATGAATACGTTTGGTCGATTTTCTGTATGTCATTTGTTTTTACTTAAAAGAGTATCCATTTTAAACAAAAGAAAGAAACTTTGAGTGGTATCGGCCACACCATGCCTCAGATTGAGGAAGGGTTGACTCATACACGTCACAAATGACCCATGGATCCTTTTCCTAAAGTATCAATAGAATCTGAATGCGTTTGGTCGGTTTTCCGCATGTCAGTTGTTGTTTTCACTTAAAATGTTGTCCATTTCAAATAAAAGTTAGACACTTTGAGTGGTACTAGCCACACTGTGTCTTAAATTGAGGCAGGGTTGACTCGTACACATCAAAAATGACCCATGGATCATTTTTCTAAAGTATCAACACAATCCGAATCTGTTTGGTCAGTTTTCCGTATGTTAGTTGTTGTTTTCACTTAAAATGTTGTCCATTTCAAATAAAAGTGATACACTTTGAGTGGTACCGGCCACACTGTGCCTCAGATTGATGCGGGGTTGACTTGTACACATAAAAAATGACCCATTTATCGTTTTCCTAAAGTATCAATAGAATCCAAATGCGTTTGGTCAGTTTTCCATATGCCAATTGTTGTTTTCACTTAAAATTTTGTCCATTTCAAATAAAAGTGAGACACTTTAAGTGGTACCGGCCACACCATGCCTCAGATAGAGGAGTGTTTGACTCGTACACGTCAAAAATGACCCATGTATCATTTTTCTAAAGTATCAACACAATCCAACTGCATTTGGTCGGTTTTCCATATGCCAGTTGTTGTTTTCACTTAAAATGTTGTCTATTTCAAATAAAAGTGAGACACTTTGAGTGGTACCAGCCACATCATGCCTCATATTGAGGCAGGGTTGACTCTTACATGTCAAAAATGATCCATAGATCATTGTTCTAAAGTATCGACACAATCCGAATACGTTTAGTCGGTTTTATGTATGCCAGTTGTTTTTACTTAAAAGAGTATCCAATTCAAATAAAAGTTATACACTTTGAGTGGTACCAGCCACACCATGCCTCATATTGATATAGGGTTGACTCGTACATATCAAAAATGACCAATGGATTCTTTTCCTAAAGTATTAAAAAAATCTAAATGCATTTGGTCGGTTTTCCGTATGCCAGTTGTTGTTTTCACTTAAAATTTTGTCCATTTCAAATAAAAGTGAGACACTTTGAGTGGTTCCATCCACACTGTGCCTCAGATTGAGGCGGTATTGACTCATACACATCACAAATGACCCATGGATCATTGTTATAAATTATCAACACAATACAAATGCGTTTGGTCGGTTTTTCATATGCCAGTTGTTGTTTTCACTTAAAATGTTGTCCATTTCAAATAAAAGTGAGACACTTTGAGTGGTACTAGCCACATCGTGCCTCATATTGAGGAAGTGTTTACTCGTACATGTCAAAAATGACCCATGGATATTTTTTATAAAGTATCAACATAATCCGAATACGTTTGGTTGGTTTTCCATATGCCAGTTGTTTTTACTTAAAATAGTATCCATTTCAAATAAAAGTGATACACTTTGAGTGGTACCAGCCACACCATGCCTCAAATTGAGGCAGGGTTGACTCTTACACATCACAAATGACCCATGGATACTTTTCCTAAAGTATCAACATAATACGAATGCGTTTGGTCAGTTTTCCGTATGCCAGTTGTTGTTTTCACTTAAAATTTTGTCCATTTCAAATAAAAGTGAGACACTTTGAGTGGTACCAACCACACCGTGTGTAGAGACCCGAAGATTGACTTACATGGAAATTACATTACTTTTTCTGAATACTTAGTACATAACAAAAACACACACACAAGGATCGTAATAGTTTAGTGTCTTTGGAAACTCGGAATATAATCTTCTAATCGTGGTGAAAGATCTTCAACATCTCCCATAAAGATCTTCCTTTTTTTTACCTAAAACCTTTCTTTATATCCTGGGGAAAAGAAAACATAAAATGGTGAGCTAAAATGCTCAGTAAGGGTAAAAAAATAAATATGAATCACATCATATTCATAAGAACATAACATTTTGGAAATCTTAACCTGCAAAAGAGAGCATAATTTCATAACATGGGATAAATCATAGTAGTGAAATAAAATCCCAATAATCATAACTTAAAACATGAAACTTTGTGGCATACACACATAATCATATAGAATCATATCTTATTAGTCAAGACTCATTTCCAAGACTATCTTAGTGGACAAAGTCCATTTCTGAACCGAGTCACCCTCGTTTCAGTCCTGTTTCACTGAACCGGTATAACCTACCATTCCAGCCATGTCTATCTCATGAGATATAAAATCTTTACCCAATGCATTGGAGGGAGATATAGGTCCCTCCCATCTCATAATGATACCATTATTATGTGTGCCACAAAATCATAAATCACACATCATTACATAACCCATGTAATAAATATGGGATTCTTAAACAACATGACATCATAAAACAATTCATATAAGATAAAGGAATTCATAAAAATAATTCCATCACAACATAATCAAATCAATGTAATAATAGGGATAGAAACAGAAACCTATATTATCTTGGATGGAAAATAATTTTGATAAAACACTTGAACTCCATTCTTGAGGAAAATATCCTTTCTACTTTAAAACCCTTTTTCCTTTCTTAACATGTCATACAATTTTAAACTAAAAGAAGTTGATTAAAAATAAACTTGAAAACTTGTAAAGTAAGATTCTTGGAAATAATGTTTTAAAAATCCATTCATGCCGTATAAGTTAAAAAAAACATTCTTCTCGTACTTTTGTCGGAAAATTCGAAAAGTACCTCGTACGAAAAACGACAAAAGATTCCTTTCATATCTTTTACTAAAAACTCACCGAAGGGTAAAATTGTATTTAAAAAATTGTAGGTGGATGTAAATAATATTACATATTGAGGAAACATGGATGTTTATGATAAAATACACCCTAGTAAATACCAAAGTAAAAACAATCTCGGATAAAAATGAGATTGTGATATTTCCCTTACCTTAGGTCCGATATGATTTGTACGTGTCTGAACCTCCTGTATAATGATTTAAATAATGTCATTGACTTATTACAGAATCATATTAATTGTTATGATATCATATATGGTTCACTTATGACTTTATATTACCCGCTCTTTTGTAAATTCCATGTTAAAGAGCGTTTTGGGTAAAATTGTTTCATTTGTCGTCCGTGTTTTGACTTGTAATTATTCATATGATTAATTAGATCATGATTACTTAATTCCAGAATATAAAACATGATTTATATATAATATATATTCAGAATATAGATATATATAATAAATCAGTAAATGGAAAGAAATACACCGTTCATGGAGACGGTAGGCCGTACGTACGCATGAACACTGTTTTCGTTTCCTTATTGAGTTGAATGGAATTAAGTAGATGACATAAATATATATACACATAAATCCAGTATCATTATTATGTCATATATTTCATGATTACTTATTATATATACTTTATAATCATTCATGAATGGTTAAAGTGGAGAATGAATCTCATCGCGTCGTGGAGACGGTAGTCCGTACGTACGCACGAGCGATGATATCGTTCTCATGATCGTGGGACTGTATTGGAGTGTATTTATACTATTTCAGAATCAATATCACTTTAAAGTAATCATATATAGTTATTATTTACACCATTATACCAATCCAAGTAAGGTGGTGGTGGAAAATAGATTACACCACGGCGTGGAGACGGTATTCCGTACGTACGCACGCGCGGTGATTTCTTTTTCCGTAGGATGGATAGATGGTGAAATAGGGTTGTTTCATACTTATAATAACATATCAGTATATTAGTGATACTGATGTTATTACTTCATAATGAAACAACTAAAGAAGAAGAAGTGGAAGAAGAAATAAAGATGAAATAATTGGTAACAAACATTACCTCTTCTTTGAAGTGCTTCTTTGAGACATCCTTTTAGGGCACTAAAATTGGTCTTTGAAGAAGACCAGGACCTCTAGGATGTCTCTAGGGAAGTGTAGAGTATAATTGGTCAGTTTGTGTCCGAGATTGAAGGCTCAAAGTGGTGTGTGGAAGAGAGGGAGGAGGTGCCCTTTTATAAGGGAGGAGAGGGGCACCTTTGGAATAACTAAAAATATTATTTTATTATAAAGCAAAATTCGGTTTTGAATAGCTCCAAATTGATTTATTTCTAATATAAGGTGGGTATGGGTCGAAATAATTTCATACAATAGAATTTAGACAAGTTTAGGTTCCTATTTTAACCTTATCATTTATATTTAACTTTAAGTTAGATAATTTTACTTTTACCGTGTCTTCTTGTTTTCTTACAATATAAGGTTAATAAACTTACTATATCAAGCCAAAAGAACCCCAAGTTGTTTATAATTAATATATATAACCTTATATAAGTCATTTGGCCGAACCTTAGATTTTTAGGAATAAAATAACAATTAATAATATAATATTTGTTTTAAAAACTATTTTATGTCAATTTCGACACTATTTAGTAATTGATTTTTGTGAAAATTATAACAGAATGATTAGTACAAAAAAAGTTAATTAAATCAATACTAACATGTCATATTAACCTAGAAAATTAGTGTACTTCATGAAAAGTCTTAAATTACATTTATTTGGGTATTTATAACATCAATTATGTCAATATTTCATTAATAAGACAATTACTGCATCATCTTTGTATCATAATAAATGATAATTATTTAATCACTAAAAATTCTAAATAAATTCCTATTATGTAGATAATTGTATTATCTTTCTGGAGACTATTTATGTTCGAAGTTTCATGAAGTGTATCACTAAATTAAAATTATTATACTTATAAGATTTAAGAAAGTGACATGTTGTCACATTCACGGGTTTTAATAATAATTAAATTATTTTCATGGTCAAAAGTCCATTAAATGAATCTAATCCAACCCTTAGGTGATATGGGTCGACTTTTATTCATCCAATAGGATTTTTCCAAGTGTTAGGGTAATTTTATAATCTTATATTTACCCTTAATTACCCGATTTACCTTTAACTATAGTAAATAAAATTTACCGTAGTTACTATTCACAATGCCCAAAAATAAAAATTAGCTTATTAACATAATTTGGACCCACGGATTTCAAATATAAAATCCATTTTTCCAAATTCAATACACAAAAGTTGCATAAATTAAATTAAAATTAATCTCATTGTCGAAAGAAAATGAGTTTTTCTTTAAAACATTGCAAAAGATTGAATTGATTTAACCTACGAATTCAAGGTAAAATCAATGATAATGACATACATTATATTAAATGGTAAAAATATATTCTATTTATACTTTAAAACCATTCAATATTATAATTTAACCACATAAGATATTACGATGAAAAAAGTTGTTTTTAATTAAAATATAGCGTGTTTTTACTATTCATTAAAATATGAAAGTCATCAGAATAAAATGAAAAAATTATCCAAAGTAAATTTTTATTTCATGATTCAAAGAAGAAGTTTATTTTTTCAAATTGAACTTATAAACATGTCAAAAACTAGATTTAAAGTTGGTGCACCATCAAAAGGCGGCAAAACTGCATTTTTTGAAAAATACTTATTTTACCCGAAAAATTTATTTTGTTCTTATACCATGTTTTAGAAAATGTGTAAGACAAATAATAATGTTATAAGATTAAAAATTTAGTTAATAATATTCAGAAAGGCTAGTTCATAATAATATTATAATAATATATCGTTGTTTAGTAAAACCCGGTATTGCGTACAACACACGCTATCAAGGAAGGTCGCGATTACGTGTAATGAAAGCCAAGTCAGGGTTGCGTGATGTGCAAGAATCCTTCATTGTTTCATATATCATAATCCACCATATTTCATTTATACATTGAATATATATATACTCAATGTTGCGTAGAATAACTATTATCAAAATTGTGTGTAACATGATCCAAGAATAGTGTTGCGTATACTGCAAGCTAATACGGTGTTGCGTATAGTGTAAGGTAATCTTGGTGTAGAATACAACACAAGACATTAATTAAATTAAAATAATATTTTTCATAAAATCTTGGGGTGTTACATTCTACCCCCCTTAAAATGAATTTTGCCCTCGAAATTCGTCGGGGTTATAAATGGTTTACTATTCTAAAGTTTCTTTAATAGAAACCCACATTGTAAAAAGGAATACCAAAACCAATATTTAAAAACAAAAGTATGAAACGTAATGGTTACCCAAATAAACTAATCACTGGGTTTCCACATAGGTGAAAATATGGATATGGAAGAGAAATCTAACCATCATGTTCTGATGGAGAGTGGTAGAGAACATGGCTATGGAAAAGCCAGCAATCACAAAGCCATAAATTTGTGATGATCTAAGGTACCATCTGATTCATCAGATATAAGAGCACTAGGACAACATTTTTGATTTTCAAGATCATTTCCCTAAAGTTGATGAAATTGGAATTAGAAGAAATACTTTCGTGATTTTGGTATAGTCTCACCGTTTGTCGTTCTTTGGACAATTTCCACTTTATCTCTTAAAGAAATGAAGTTGAATTTGTCATTCGTGATTTGTTAGAAGATCATGTGATAGAATGATGGGTCATTCCATCTGTCTCAAACAAAAGTTTAGAAAAGTTATCAAAAAATACATAAGTCCATCTATAGTGAGATTAATCATATATGGTTCCTAAAATGAACTTATACTTCATATATCATACTGCTTAATAAAATAAAACTAGTTTCTACTAACCAGGGACTTCCTGTAGGCCAGTGGTAGGCGATAAAGGCCAGTCGCACTTCAGTTGTGGGTTCGATTCCTACGACCTTGTCCGACGTGATGGGCTGTCGCCCGTCCTGCAGGTTTTCCTTTTTATAAAACTCTATTACTATAACATACCATCAATAATATCGAAAAAAACTTTTATCCTTAAACAATACTAACTTATGTCCAACATAATCCATTCCAATCTTTAGGATTATCCATAATACTGCAGTCCATTCTCATAATATAGTGAAAACGATTACCAGAGATTTAATACCATCGTTGATCCCCATATATCATAAGATATGTCTTGTTGGTCACATTCCAAACATTCAAAGTCCTTAATCATGTATTCTCTTGAATACCCATTGAACCTTAGTGAAAACATGAATGTAGTTAAAAGTTAACACTTTACACATACCAAAATCCTCAAAATTTTATATACTCAAACCATGATATCACTCAGTCCTTACATCAATCATGAGATCATGAATACTATCAAACATATTAGATTCTCTTTATCCCTTCATTATGTGCATATCATCTGCTTTCCAAAAATATTTCAATCACTTTTCATGGTTACCGATGCCATAAAATTATTGAAAACCACAATAGACCAAAACATAAATATTCCAATATTCCACGATACTATATACAACATTATTTTGGAATCCCATTACATAAACACTTAATCATTCCACCACATCGTTGTCATATTCAACATCGCCAATGGTGATCACATGTGACTTCCCTTTGTCCTTTGCCTTAAGTGGTTTCTCATGTCGATCATCACTAACCCTTGGATTAGGGCATTTATTAGCATAATTCCCCATTTCCTTGCACTTGAAGCATTGAAGTGTAGTAGGTTCATTCTGTGTATTCCTTCCTTTGTTTTCATCATTAGACATATTATTCCCATCATTGCGGCATTCAAATGCCCGATGACCTTCCTTTCCACATTTGAAACATTTACTTGTCCCTTTAAGACAATCTCCACCATGCTTCTTTCCACACTTTGAGCATAAAGAAACATTCATCTTCTTTTCACCATTATTCTGAGATTTCTCCTTGAATTCCATCTTTCGTTTCTTGTCAAAACTATAAGATGGATAAGTAATACCAACTTCTATTTCTACCTTGATATCACAACGCACAATCTCTTCATAGCTACTGAAGTCTCTTATAGTTAATGCCCTTCGAAGATTTGGTTTTAAGACACTGAAGAATCGATCAACTTTACTTTCAGGTTGGATGATAAATCCAGATTCATACCTTGCAATCCTTGTAAAATTTGCTTCGTATATACCAACAGATTCATCATCCGTTTTCTTTAGTTCAAGAAACTCCTTCTCCATCTTTGTTCGAAGAATACGAGGGAAGTACTTATTGAAAAATAAGTTCTTGAACTCGTCCCATTCCATGGACTCAATTTCAACTCTTTGCCTCATATTCTTGATAAGATTCCACCATTGATTAGCTTCACCTTCCAAACGATATACTGCTAAGATGACTTTATCATGTTTAGAACATTGAAGAAATGAAAATATCTTTTCAGTGGTACTGATCCATTGTTCAGCAACAAGTGGATCAGAAGACCCACTGAAAGAAGGTGGACGTTGCCTCATGAAGGACTCAATAGAATATTGTTCCCTTCTCTGCTCATTTGGAAGTCCAGAATGATTCATAGCTTGTGTAAGTATAGCAATAAGATTTTGCACTCCATCTCCCATAGCATTTGTTTGTTCAGGAGGACAATCATTGCATTGTCCATTGCATTGATCAACACGGTTCCTTCGGGTTCCAGCCATCGTCTAAAACCCAAAAAGAATAGTGTGAGAGGAAAAAATCATGATAGGGAAAACAACATAATAAAGGGGGAGTACCTTAAATATATAACATCTTAGGTTTAATTCTATTATCGTTAGCGTAATTCTAGTACTATAACCTATACGTATACTTAACCTTAGGGACATCCCTAGACATACCTTAGAAATATCTCTAGGGATCTCACTAACGTTTTCGCATCCTAGTTTCCAAAGGTTGACTAAACCTTTCCTCTGATACCAACTGTAGAGACCCGAAGCTTGACTTACATGGACATTACATTACTTTTACGGAATACTTAGTACATAACAAAAACATACACACAAGGATCGTAATAGTTTAGTGTCTTTGGAAACTCGGAATATAATCTTCTAATCATGGTGAAAGATCTTCAACATCTCCCATAAAGATCTTCCTTTTTTTTACCTAAAACCTTTCTTTATATCCTGGGGAAAAGAAAACATAAAAGGGTGAGCTCAAATGCTCAGTAAGGGTAAACAAAATAAATATCAATCACATCATATTCATAAGAACATAACATTTTGGAAATCTTAACCTGCAAAAGAGAGCATAATTTCATAACATGGGATAAATCATAGTAGTGAAATAAAATCCCAATAATCATAACTTAAAACATGAAACTTTGTGGAATACACACATAATCATAGAGAATCATATCTTATTAGTCAAGACTCATTTCCAAGACTATCTTAGTGGACAAAGTCCATTTCTGAACTGAGTCACCCTCGTTTCAGTCCTGTTTCACTGAACCGGTATAACCTACCATTCCAGCCATGTCTATCTCATGAGATATAAAATCTTTACCCAATGAATTGGAGGGAGATATAGTTCCCTCCCATCTCATAATGATACCATTCTTATGTGTGCCACAAAATCATAAATCACACATCATTACATAACCCATGTAATAAACATGGGATTCTTAAACAACATGACATCATAAAACAATTCATATAAGATAAAGGAATTCATAAAAATAATTCCATCACAACATAATCAAATAAATGTAATAATAGGGATATAAACAGAAACATATATTATCTTAGATGGAAAATAATTTTGATAAAACACTTGAACTCCATTCTTGAGGAAAATATCCTTTCTACTTTAAAACCCTTTTTCCTTTCTTAACATGTCATACAATTTTAAACTAAAAGAAGTTGATTAAAAATAAACTTGAAAACTTGTAAAGTAAGCTTCTTGGAAATAATGTTTTAAAAATCCATTCATGCCGTATAAGTTAAAAAAAACATTCTTCTCGTACTTTTGTCAGAAAAGTCGAAAAGTACCTCGTACGAAAAACGACAAAAGATTCCTTTCATATCTTTTACTAAAAACTCACCAAAGGGTAAAATTGGATTTAAACAATTGTAGTTGGATGGAAATAATATTAAATATTGAGGAAACATGGATGTTTATGATAAAATACACCCTAGTAAATGCCAAAGTAAAAACAATCTCGGATAAAAATGAGATTGTGATATTTCCCTTACCTTAAGTCCGATATGATTTGTACGTGTCCGAACCTCCTGTATAATGATTTAAATAATGTCATTGACTTATTACAGAATCATATTAATTGTTATGATATCATATATGGTTCACTTATGACTTTGTATTACCCGTTCTTTTGTAAATTCCATGTTAAAGAGCGTTTTGGGTAAAATTGTTTCATTTGTCGTCCGTGTTTTGACTTGTAATTATTCATATGATTAATTAGATCATGATTACTTAATTCCAGAATATAACACATGATTTATATATAATATATATTCCGAATATACATATATATAATAAATCAGTAAATGGAAAGAAATACACCGTTCATGGAGACGGTAGGCCGTACGTACGCATGAACGCTGTTTTCGTTTCCTTATTGAGTTGAATGGAATTAAGTAGATGTCATACATATATATAAACATAAATACAGTATCATTATTATTTCATATATTTCATGATTACGTATTATATATACTTTATAATCATTCATGAATGGTTAAAGTGGAGAATGAATCTCATCGCGTCGTGGAGACGGTAGT
Source organism: Viscum album (assembly GCA_963277665.1). Taxonomy (NCBI): domain Eukaryota; kingdom Viridiplantae; phylum Streptophyta; class Magnoliopsida; order Santalales; family Viscaceae; genus Viscum; species Viscum album. Next base: position 616,376,687 of record OY728150.1, on the reverse strand, counting down.
CCGTACGTACGCACGAGCGATGATATCGTTCTCATGATCGTGGGACTGTATTGGAGTGTATGTATACTATTTCAGAATCAATATCACTTTAAAGTAATAATATATAGTTATTATTTACACCATTATACCCATCCAAGTAAGGTGGTGGTGGAAAATAGATTACACCACGGCGTGGAGACGATATTCCGTACGTACGCACGCGCGGTGATTTATTTTTCTGTAGGATGGATAGATGGTGAAATAGGGTTGTTTCATACTTATAATAACATATAAGTATATGAGTGATACTGATGTTATTACTTAATAATGAAACAAATAAAGAAGAATAAGTGGAAGAAGAAATAAAAATGAAAGAATCGGTAACAGACATTACCTCTTCTTTGAAGTGCTTCTTTGAGACCTCCTTTTAGGGCACTAAAATTGGTCTTTGAAGAAGACCAGGACCTCTAGGATGTCTCTAGGGAAGTGGATAGGAGAATTGGGCAGGGGTTGGCTGAGATTTAAGGCTCAAAGTGGTGTGTGGAAGAGAGGGATGAGGTTCCCTTTTATAAGGGAGGAGAGGGGCACCTTTGGAATAACTAAAAATATTATTTTATTATAAAGCCAAATTCAGTTTTAAATAGCTCCAAATTGATTTATTTCTAAGATAAGGTGGGAATGGGTCAAAATAATTTCATCCAATATAATTTATACAAGTTTAGGTTCCTATTTTAACCTTATCATTTATATTTAACTTTAAGTTAGATAATTTTACTTTTACCGTGTCTTCTTGTTTTCTTACACTATAAGGTTAATAAACTTACTATATCAAGCCAAACGAACCCCAAGTTGTTTATAATTAATATATATAACCTTATCTAATTCATTTGGCCGAACCTTAGATTTTTAGGAATAAAATAACAATTAATAATATAATATTTGTTTTAAAAAATATTTTATGTCAATTTCGTCACTATTTAGTAATTGATTTTTGTGAAAATAATAACAGAATGATTAGTTCGAAAAAAGTTAATTAAATCAATACTAACACGTCATATTAACCTAGAAAATTATTGTAATTCATGAAAAGTCTTAAATTACATTTATTTGTGTATTTATAACATCAATTATGTCAATATTTAATTAATAAGACAATTACTGCATCATCTTTGTGTCATAATAAATGATAATTATTTAATCACTAAAAATTATAAATAAATTCCTATGATGTATATAATTGTATTAGATTTCTGGAGACTATTCATGTTTGATGTTTCATGAAGTGTATCACTAAATTAAAATTATTATACTTATAAGATTTAAGAAAGTGACATGTTGTCACATTCATGGGTTTTAATAATAATTAAATTATTTTCATTGTCAAAAGTCCATTAAATGAATCTAATCCGAACCTTAGGTGATATGGGTCGACTTTTATTCATCAAATAGGATTTTTCCAAGTGTTAGGGTAATTTTATAATCTTATATTTACCCTTAATTACCTGATTTACCTTTAACTATAGTAAATAAAATTTACCGTAGTTACTATTCACAATGCCCAAAAATAAAAAGTAGATTATTAACATAATTTGGACCCACTGATTCCAAATATTGAATCCATTTTTCCAAATTCAATACACAAAAGTTTCAGAAATTAAATTAAAATTAATCTCGTTGTCGAAAGAAAATGGGGTTTTCTTTAAAACATTGCAAAAGATTGAATTGATTTAACCTACGAGTTCAAGGTAAAATCAATGCTAATGACATAAATTATATTAAATGGTAAAAATATATTATATTTATACTTTAAAACCATTCAATATTATAATTTAACCACATAAGATATTACGATGAAAAAAGTTGTTTTTAATTAAAATATAGCGTGTTTTTACTATTCATTAAAATATGAAAGTCATCAGAATAAAATGAAAAATTTATCCAAAGTAAATTTTTATTTTATGATTAAAAAGAAGAAGTTTCTTTTGTCAAATTGAACTTATAAACATGTCAAAAACTAGATTTAAAGTGGGTGCGCCATCAAAAGGCGGCAAAACTGCATTTTTTGAAAAATACTTATTTTACCCGAAAAATTTATTTTGTTCTTATACCATGTTTTAGAAAATATGTAAGACGAATAATAATGTTATAAGATTAAAAATTTAGTTAATACTATTCATAAAGACTAGTTCATAATAATATTATAATAATATATCGTTGTTTAGTAAAACCCGGTATTGCGTACAACACACGCTATCGAGGAAGGTCGCGATTGCGTGTAATGCAAGCCAAGTCAGGGTTGCGTGCTGTGCAAGAATCCTTTGTTGTTTCGTATATCATAATCCACCATATTTCATTTATACATTTAATATATATATATATATATATATATAATCAATTTTGCGTAGAATAACTATTATCAAAATTGTGTGTAATATGATCCAAGAATAGTGTTGCATATACTACAAGCTAATACGGTGTTGCGTATAGTGCAAGGTAATCTTGGTGTAGCATACAACACAAGACATTAATGAAATTAAAAGAATATTTTTCATAAAATCTCGGGGTGTTACACCGTGCCTCGAATTGAGGTGGGGTTGACTCTTACACATCAAAAATGACCCATGGATTATTTTTCTAAAGTATCAACACAATCCAAATGCATTTGGTCAGTTTTCCGTATGACAGTTGTTGTTTTCACTTAAAATGTTGCCCATTTCAAATAAAAGTGAGACACTTTGAGTGGTACCGACCACATCATGCCTCAGATTGAGGCGGGGTTGACTCATACACGTCAAAAATGACCCATGGATCATTGTTCTAAAGTATCAACACAATCCGAATATGTTTGGTTGGTTTTCCGTATGCAAATTGTTTTTACTTAGAAGAGTATCCATTTCAAATAAAAGTGATACACTTTGAGTGGTACCAGCCACATCGTGCCTCGTATTGAGGCGGGGTTGACTCATACATGTCAAAAATGACCCATGGATCCTTTTCCTAAAGTATCAACAGAATCTGAATGCATTTGGTTGGTTTTCCGTATGCCCATTGTTGTTTTCACTTAAAATTTTGTCTATTTCAAATAAAAGTGAGACACTTTGAGTGGTACCGGCCACACCGTGCCTCAGATTGAGGTGGGGTTGACTCATACACATCACTTGGGAGTTTTGAGTGCCGTCAAGTGTGGATTGAAGATCCGGGTGAGTCTAATCCTCTCCTTTCTTTCTCTTTTTGATTAGGCTTTTCACTCTCCTCTCATCTTCTTCCGAAGCTCTAAAACCCTCTTTTCCATTGGGATTTAGGGTGAATCTTGAAGAGAGCTTATATTGGGATCCGAGACGCTGAATTAAGAGCGTGATTGTCTCTGGAATCAAGGTATGTGGTTGGTTCTTGGTACTGAAGTAATAGTAATGGAATGTTAATTAGATTGGGATTTAGGGTGAATCTTGAAGAGAGCTTAGATTGGGCTCAGTGACCTTATGATGTAGTGATTGGTGTGATGATGTCGGTGATACACAGTTGTGTGAGGTACCCAGTGGAGGATCATGATATATGTGGAGGAGGTTATGCATGGTAGGAGGAGGGTGGGGTGGGGTGGGGTGGGGGGGCTTTCCAGGGTCCAGGGAGGAGGGTGGGGGGGCTGTCCAGGGGGCTGTCCGGGGGCTATCCGGGGGGTTGTCCGGGGGGCTATTCGGGGTCCAGGGAGGAAGGCGGGGGGGCTTTCCGGGGGCTGTCTGGGGTCCAGGGAGGAGGGTGGGGGGGATATCCGGGGGGATGTCTGGGGGGCTGTCTGGGGTCCAGGGAGGAGGGTGGGGGGGCTGTCCGGGGGGCTATCTGGGGAGCTGTCCTGGAGGCTGTCTGGGGTACAGGGAGGAGGGTGGGGGGGGGCTGTCCGGGGGGGCTGTCCGTGGGGCTGTCCAGGGGGGCTGTCCAGGGTTCATGGGATGGTATTTACATATTTTCTAAGCAAATTCTTTCAAGGTTAAAAAAATAATTTCATTATATCAACTTTTAATCAGACCACCAATTTTCTAAATTCCACTAAAAAATTACAATTTCATTAAAATAGGGGGATGTCACAGCAAATCATCAAATCAAGTTTTATTATTTATAGATAAAAAAATAAAGATAATGTGACCTACATAATCACACATATATTGAGGCACAAAAAATAAATAAACATCAAAGGTCAGTAATATCATTCAAAAATGTAACGGATCAATCTGTCCCTCATCACCATCACTATCATCACCATCATATTCACCCTCACCCTCATCCTCATCATTGTCCCCATCATCTTCCCCACCCTCCTCACCCTCATACTCAGCCTTGGCCTCCTCATCGCCCTCCTCCTCCACCTCGGCCTCCTCCTCGCCCTCCTCCTCCGCCTCGACCTCCTCCTCCTCGGCCCCCTCCTCACCATCGTCTCGACCACCACTAGAACCACCACCTGGTTCACCATATATAGAATTCATCAAAGAAATATATCCCTCACAAGAAGTGTTGATCTCTGGTGGAAGTGTTGGACGTAAAGCTTCCATCAGTTTCATAAATGTAGTGTTTTCCATAGCAGATTGTGCTGCTGTCTCTGTGGCCCTTTTTTCAGACTGTTCTGCCTATGCCTTAAACTGCTGCAACTCGATGGAACTAAAACTAATACCTGAGGAGAGCCAATACCACATCAGAACTATACTCTTCCCAGTCCAGCAGCGTACTCTACCAGGGCGGTCATCTCCCAACACCTGATGTAAGTGATCGTTTGACCCAAAATTGTCAGGTTCCTAGGAATCAAGGGCCTCTAATGCAGCCCGTTAAAAATATAAATAGATTATTAAGTTATAAAATAGTGATTAAAATTTTAAATATACAAAGTAAAACTTACAATCTGCTGCTGATTCGGTTCGTTAACTGCACTTCCATCTTTCTTCTTTCTACTCGAGCAAAACAGTTTTTCTCGAGGCACACATCCTTCTATATTTAATTTATGCCTCTAAAATGACATTGAATTTAGGAAACCATAATTAAAAATAGGATACAAAAAAAAACAGTAATTTCATTACTAAAATTATATAACAACTTTAGTAATCGAATAAATTACGGAGGAAGCAATAGAAAGTGCAAGTCGTAAAGAAAGATTATAAACTGTTATACCAGCTGTCTCTCATGATCTGGCATCATAGTACGTCCCAATATGTGGACGTATTTCTTAGCATCAATGTTTTTTTTATTTCTTCCAGATGAATCCTAAATAAAATTCAATAATTAGTATTAACAAAAAACATGAAAATTTTCATTTAAATACTTCTAATTTGATTAATACCGTAAATTGGCTAGTCGCCCAATGAGTAATCATCAGTCGGTAATGTTCTAATGGACAATCATCCATGATAGGGACTACCTCCAACTCTGTTCCCACTCTATCATTCCAGCCAATGTACAACTCATGCTTATAAGATCACCAAAGCTCGCCTAAATCCTTTAGACGTGCTGGCCGTGCACCCTCGCCATCGGGGAAATTAAACCATAGTTGAAACCAAAATATTAATTCATATAAATACAAAAATTAATATATTGAATTAAATACAACTAATTTTTTTTACCCATATCTCTGCCCAGGCTTTATCCTTGACTTCATTTGGTAGCTTTCTCCATGAGAGCGAGCTGACAGGAATGATGTCGGAGTATTTGGCAAGCGTCGCCAAAAAACTCTGACATTGCTGCCCTGATTTTTCAATCATCTGACTATCTTCATTATATTACACCATCAATTGCGTGCAGCGGTTCCACACCAAATGCATACATGTATTCCCCCACCCCTGCCTCCTATCAGTAGATGTATCTGTTAGGAAAGAAAAAAAAATATTTTATCAATACATATTATAATTAAAATAAATAACAGTGTAACAATTTGTTAGGGTTGTATAAGTATACCTGTGGTAGTCTGATCAATGGGCGCTGCTGGATCCGAAGAAACTGAAGGAACACCCTATACAGATGGAGTGGGTCCCAATGTATGCTTCGCAGGGACAGACTCTGGCAGAGCAGTAGTCAAAGAAGATGGAAAATAAAATCCCGGAGAGATCGAAGCAGTAGTAAAAGAATATGACAGGGATTTCTGGCCAAATGATGGATGGGGAGTGGGAATCATCATCAGATATGATACAGATAGGTGAGGAGGGTCAGATGTAAATGGTGGTGAAAACATGGGAGGCCTAAATATCTCGTGTGTCCCTAACGGAACACCGGGATCAGAATGTGGGATGGATGGTATGTTAGTAGGAGGGGCAGGGTCTAATTGGCTATGCTGACCAGATCGTCTAGCTCCCGTACCACCCCCCTCGTACGAACACCCCCAATATTGGGACTACTACTCGGCTGCTCCTCAAATAACTATCATCTAATAGATGGATCCTGAAAAAAAGTTTAAAAAAAATTTATTTCATGACATTTATATAATTTAAATAAATATATTTGAAATAAAATACTCATTATAGGCACTAGTGGTGGAATGCCCATCTCGGTCATGAGATGATTTTTGTCCATAATCTGTTTCCATCACCTCTCTTTAATTGGTTTCATTTCCTGCATTTGAAAACAAATATAGAAGCAAATAGAAAAGGATAACTAATGTGTAACCCAAAAAACAAAATAAATGAGAGGGAATAGGGGGATTCATGGATAATTTAACTAACCATTGTTTTAGGTAAGCTTGAACAAATATATAATGAAGTCAATAAATCGTACAAGATATAATAAAGAAATTTAATTTTTAGTAGGATGATTATTTAATAAGTGTCATCAATCTATTAAAATCATTGAACATTGATTCTACCAAATTCATAAGTGGAAAAGCAATTTTCAAAATTATGGAAAATTTTAATTTATTTAGCTCAGGTAGATGATGCAGGTTTCAATATTAAATCAATTTGAATAGAACTAACCTTAACAACCCAACTCGAGGTAAACCAAAAAAATTGAGAAAATGAATAGATGATTTTATATATTTCCCACCACAACTTCAGGTTCACAGTCAACTCTGACAATTGAGCTATTGGAGTCATCAAAAGAAATAAATGGATTGTTTCCAATGGCAGTAGGGATGGTGTCAATTCCATCATCATCATTATCAAAAATATGTCTTGGAATTACTTCAACTATGACACCAAATTCAGGTCGAAGTTGGTCTTTGACATAAAAAACTTGTTTAGCCATTGATGCCAATACATATGGTTCTTCGGTGGCAAGAGTGCGAGTCATATTAATTACTCGAAATCCACAATCATCAATAAATGTGCCCTATCTCGTCATCAAATCAAACCAATGGTATTTTATCATTGTGACTTGTCTATGAGAGTAATAATCCAACATTATTATTTATTCAACGAATCCATAATAACCCACATTTTGAAATCTTGGTCTACTATCTGATGAACTGGCATAAAAATCTATTATGGAAGTAACCATAACACCATCATGTTGTGTTCTCATGTTCTTTTCTCTTTCAGTGACAATAAATTTGTACCCATTGATAACAATTGATTTACAGTCATGAACCACGATATTTGGACCAAAAGCCAAATCTCTTATTTCCTCAGAGACAGAGTCAGCAGGAAAACTCAATATCTGTAATATAAATGAATATTAAACTTAATTAAATATCGATTTAATTATTTTAAATAGTAATATTTTTACCTTCAATTTTAACCAAGCAGAAAACTCTTTGCTATGAAAAGTCTCCCTCCTTCTCAAAGATAAAGAATGATGCTTTCTATTTATCATTGTTTTATGTTCCCTATAGATAAAAAATATGAATAGTTTAGCAGATATATATATATATAAGACATACATATTTAATTTAGTTACCTGATGTAGTCATTGAACAAATCACAATTGAACAAAACTGTGCGATGTGCCATCTCCCACTCTTCAAGGATTAATGTCTTCAATGTATATGATCCAGGAATTCATCCTGTTTGAGGAAGTGATGGAAAACTGGGTTCAATTTTATCATAATTTTCTTCTTCATTTCTCATTGGTCTATTCGTTCTTATAGTAAGATCAGACCAATAAATTGAACAGAAATCCATACATTCTTGAGCCAAGAAACCGTTCACGATATAACCTTCGGGATGATTCCTGTTTCGGATATAAGACTTTAATGTGTACATATTTCTTTCAGTTGGATACATCCAATGAAAAGAAACAGGTCCCCCGAGAAATATTTTAGTGGGAATATAGATAGTCAGATGCAGCATGCATGTGAAAAATTGTCACGACCCATCCTCGGGGCCCGTGCCGTGACTACCCCAAGCCTGCCTTCCATAGGCCAGGGGCTGGCAACTAGCACCAAAGGCATAAATCCCAAAAAAAGGGAAGGCATTGCCTTTATAAAAGTAAACAACACAACAGAGTACACAACATGTGTAAGCACAAAGCGATACTGAATACAAAAGTAAGTGGTGAAAGGTAAATGGGCCAGAATAAAAACCCAACTGAAAGTATAGTACAACTGAAAAGCTAGAACAACATCAGTAAAGGAAAACAGAAACCACCGAGTCGTCCTCTGGAAATCCCACCTGAAGGGTGGGTACATATGGTCTCCTTAGCAACTCGGATCCGTCCGTCTGCTCCGTGTACGTCTCGCCAAGTGGTCCACCTCCGGGTACCGTCCAGCTCAACAAGTCTCCACCATGATCAGTGTTGTCCTTCGTCTGCATCCAACACAACGTAGTGTGGGCATAGCCCGTGTAGGGGTGAGTATAATGATACTCAGTAGGGACCCCGAGACCCCCGAAGGTCTCCCAGAATCCACGAAGGATAAACCAAAAAAGGAAATATACAATCACGAAGTATCAAACAACTCTACTTAGGTATATTCCCATACATATACCTAAGTCATCAATCCCAGTTCGGCTCCAACTCTCAAACCCAAATACAACCCAGTCCACACAGGAAAGAAGTCAATCACACCGATGGTAATGATTGAAAGTCAAGACTCACCTCACATAGGTACGCATCCTTCATATAGAGATAGAGATGATCATATGAAGTCACTGATTCATCATCGCTGCCGAACCCACAGAGGATTCTAGTACAGTTGCCGTCACTGCTGAACCCACGGAGGATTCCAGTACAGTTGTCGTCGCTGCCGAACCCACGGAGGATTCCAGTACAGTTGTCATCACTAACGAAACCACGGAGGATTACAGTACAGTTGTCATCGTCGCTGAACCCATGGAGGATTCCAGTACGATTGTCGTCATTGCCGAACCCACGAAGGATTCTAGTACAGTTTTCGTCGCTGCCGAACCCACGGAGGATTCCAGTACAGTTGTTGTCGCAGTCGCAACCAGCTCTAGGGTTTCCGAACACATCATGCTCAATTCTGAGAGGTTCTGCTCCTCGAGCCAAGGGGTTGATACATCAACTGTCACGAAGTCTAGAGTTGATGTATCCCGAAGTTCCGTCTCGTGAAAAGGAACCCAACGCGACAGACGATGCGTCAATCGGACGCCCGGTCTGAAAGTTATTAGCATTTTTGCTCCAGGGGCCCGGTTGGAAATACGCTCATTCCAAACCCAACCATTTTCCAAAGTTATCCAAAACTATCTTAGAGTATCGAAAAAGGACCGCCACATTATGAGGGTCCCAGTGCCACAGACGACGCGTCTATCGGACACGCGGTCTTCAAGTTATTCACCCTTAAGTGAAAACGGGCTCGGCCCGTTAAGCCTAGTGGGCTAGCGGGTCGGGTCAACCCAGTTTTGGTGGGTCCCACTCAACAGGGGGTCGGACCGGCCCGATGAAACGCGCATCCTGACTCGAAGGGGCGTGGCCCGACCCGGTGTGGTGTGGCTCGGCGCGGCGCAACCCGGCCCGGCAGGGCATGGCTCGGCCCGGAGGCTGAGCGGTCCGAGGGGGGCGCAACCCCCCGCTTCCCCGAACTGGCAGTGCCGCCCTCCCAACCAGCCGGCCGAAGCCGACCGGCCTTCTTGGCGCAAGCAGCCCGCTCGGGCGGGCCGCAGTCTCTCCAGCGCGACGGCCTCCTGATGCCGTGGTTCTGCTCAGCCCGGCCGGCCGCCTGCCGGCCGGTTCGCCCACCGAGCGGTCTGTGAAATGCGAGCCACAGTCTTCCGCAGCGCGGTGCCCCTTGTGGCATCGCGGTCCTCCTTCGGCCCGGACGGCTTTAGCCGACCGGTTCTTCATCGGCCGAGCGGCCCGCGGTTGCGGGCCACGATTCTTTCGCACGTGGTCGGCACACGACCGCCGCTTCCGTTCTTCGACACCTTCCTATCATGATCTCCATTGCAATCAAAAGAGACTACGGAGGGTCATCAAGCCGTGTGTGTTCGGACCCTCATCCTCCGCGTTAGGTGGCAGTAGTTGGCCGAAAATAAACAATGATTTCTAACGAAGAACGGGGTACGAAATAATCACTTCAAACGAACAAACCCCTACCTTGAGATAAGGTTTGCGGTAGTCGAGCATCGCGGAAGATGGCATCGCGGGAAGACGGCGTCAACTCGTTGACGTCGGGGAATAAGGGCTGAGGATGGCGCGTCATCGGCGTTCCTCATGGGTGGTTCCTTATCCTTTGGTTTGGCCGAAGATCGAAGGCAATGATTGACATTCCTTGATGGTTCTTCGTTGGAAGGATGGTGTTCTTCATTGTGAGAAGAACACCCTTCTCTATTTCTCCAAAGCTCTCTCACAAATCTTCCCAACACAACGAATTCCCCCAAAATAAAATAATAGCTAAAGCTATTATTTTTATTTACACATGTAATTCAAAATTCAAAAAACTTAATTAATTAATTGAAGAGGTTGAATTCATTAATTAAAATGTGTTTGTAAATAATAAAGAGAGAGAGAGAGAGGTGAATAGATCTCTTTATTAAGGTGGGGTTGTCAAAGAATTAAATAAAGGTGAGTTAAATTGGGGTTTAAGGGAGGTTATGGGGAGATGAAAGGTTGGGGCTTGTGTGGGCCCCACCTCACAAATATCCACACATGGGAAGTTATGTGGGTGTGGGTCCCACCAATAACTTCCCCATGTAGGATTAAACTACCAGGATAAATAAAATTGTTCTCAACAAATTTTATTTAACCTTTTTATTAAACCCCAAAAATTAACTTTCAACCCTCATAAAACGCAACTGCGGTAAAGGTCCCCTTAAGTGAATACCGGTGCTACGATTTCATCGGTGTCTTCGGATTTCAATTCCGAGCACCGGTTAAAAAGATAAAAAAACCCGCATGTACGTTTACTGAACGTACTCGAACAAAACTTTGAAAATTGATTTCGGGCACACTGGGCCTCGGAATCAATTGTCGTCAGAAGACACAGGCTCGTAAAATTCCAAATAATTAAGAAAAAAAATTCCTTGAAAATTCCGGGTCTTTACATTACTCCCAACTCAGGTCTTTATGTCCCCGTAAAGCTACAACACACACTAGGAAAACAAATGGGGATACTGAGCTCGCATCTGTGTCTCCCGCTCCCAAGTGCTCTCTTGGAGGTTCCCGTGCTGCCAGCAAATGCACACTAGAGGAATAAACTGTCCACGTAGGACCCACTCCTGTCGATCCTCAATCTCCACCGGGACCTCTGCAAACGTCGCCCTGTCATCGATGTCCAGCTCCCCGTGATCGATGATGTGGGTCGGGTCATGCATGTGTCTCCTCAGCTGAGATACGTGGAAGACGTCATGCACCCGGTGCAACTGAGGTAGAAGGGCCACGCAGTAAGCCACCTTGCCTACTCTGCTGAGGACCTGGAATGGTCTGATGAAACACGAAGATAACTTATTGCCCCGACCAAATCTCCGTAGACCCCGTCGAGGTGAGACCCGTAAGAAGACGTGGTCGCCATCCTTGAACTCCAGTAGTCTCCGCCTCCTATCAGCATAGGACTTCTATCTGATCTGTGCAGTATTCATCCTCTCCTGGATTATCTGCACCTTCTCTGTCGTCTCCTGAACCATCTCTGGTCCTACAAGTGCTGAGTCCCCAGGGCCAGTCCAGCATAGAGGTGATCTGCAAGGTCGGTCGTACAATGCCTCATATGGTGTCATCCCAATGGTGGAGTGGTAACTATTGTTGTACGAAAACTCCAACAAGGGTAGGTGATCCTCCCACCTGCGACCAAAGTCAAGGACACATGCACAGAGTATGTCCTCGTGTGTCTGTATGGTTCTCTCATTCTGTCCATCCGTCTGAGGATGGAAGGCGGTGCTCAGATGTAGCTGCGTCCCAAAATCCTCATGTAACTCCTTCCATAGCCGGGAAGTGAAACAAGCATCTCGATCGGAAACGATAGTCGATGGCACACCGTGAAGCCGTACGATCTCCTGAATGTAGAGGCTTCCCAAGCTCTCTACTGAGCCCTGCTCTCTGATTGGTAGGAAGTGGGCCAACTTGTTGAGTCGGTCTACGATCACCCAAATAGAGTCGTGTCCCCTGGATGTACGTGGAAGCCCCATCATGAAATCAATGGATATCCCATCCCACTTCCACTCCGGGACCTCTAAGGGTTGTACAAAGCCTGCTGGTACCTGGTGCTCCGCCTTCAATTGCTAACAAGTGAGGCATCGTGAAACGAACTCTGCTAAAACCTTCTTCATGCCCAGCCACCAGTGCTATCGTCTGAGGTCCTGGTACATCTTTGCCACTCCTAGATGTACCGCTAGTGGGGAAGTGTGAAACTCCATCAACACTTCCTCCTACAGTGCAACTGGTACCATAGTACGTCCCCTAAAGAGGATGAAGTGCTCTCCTCCTTTATAAAATACATCAGGCACCTTCCCTGTGGATATCTGAGCATGTCGTGTTTCACAGTCAACGTCCCCATGCTGTGCCTCTCTGACTCACTAAAGAAGTGAAGGAGTGACTGTGAGTGATTGTAGAAAGGCTGATCCATCGCTATCCACAAAGGATATCTGTAACACGGCTAGCTGCTCCGTCACCTCTCCTAGTAGCTGAATGCCTGATCTCCTGCTAAGAGAATCAGCTACAACGTTCCCCTTTCTAGGAGTATAGACTATCTCAAAGTCATAGTCCTAGAGGAACTCGATCTATCACTGCTGTCTCAGGTTCAAGTCCTTATGTGAGAAGATGTACCTGAGACTCTGGTGGTCAGAGTAGACTGTAAAGAGCTCGCCCATAAGATAATGTCGCCACATCTTCAAGGTGAAGACCACTGCTGATAACTCCAGGTCATGGGTAGCGTAGTTCTGCTCGTATTGCCTCAACTTCCGTGAACCATACACGATCACTACTCGCTCCTGCATCAGGACACACCCGAGTCCGGTCCCTGATGCATTGTAGTAAACTACGTACCCTACGCCCTCCTCTGGTAGCCTCAAGATGGGAACACTGGTCAACCTCTATCTCAGCTCCTGAAAGCTCTACTGACATCTATCTGACCACACGAAGGGTTTCCCCTTCTTTTTCAAGGATAAAAGCGGTTCTGCAACTCTGGAGAAGTCTGGAACAAATCTCTGATAATAACCAGCCATACCCAGGAAACTTCGCACCTCCGTCACGCTCCTGGGTGGCTCCCAAGCAAGTACTGCCTCGATCTTTGCAGGATCCACTGCAACTCCCACCTCCGAGATGACGTGTCCCAAGAAGTGTACCTCTCATATCCAGAACTGGCACTTTGAGAGCTTACCATAAAATGGTGCTCTCAGAGTATATCCAGTATAAACCGCAAGTGGTAGGCGTGCCCCTCCTTAGTAGTCGAGTATATCAGTATGTCGTCGATGAAGACTATGAAAAAACGATCGAGGTAAAGCTGGAAGATCATGTTCATGAGACTCATGAACACTACTAGAGCATTGGTTACGCTGAAAGGCATAACCAAGAACTCGTAGTGGCCATACCAACACCTGAAGGCCGTCTTCTGCACATCCTCGTCTTGAACTCTAAGCTGGTGATAGCCTGACCTGGGGTCTATCTTCGAGAAACATCGTGCTCCCTTGAGCTGATCAAAGAGATCGTCAATCCTCGGGAGTGGATACTTGTTCCTCACGGTCACCTGATTCAGGAGACGGTAGTCAACACACAGTCGCAAGCTCCCATATGCCTTCTTGGAGAACAAAATTGGAGAAGCCCAGGGTGAAACACTGGGTTGGATGAATCCCTTTCCCTGCAAGTCCTCCAACTTTACCCGCAGATCACAAAGCCCAGCGGGAGCCATCCGATATGATGGAGTAGATATTGGTGATGTCTCGGGGTACAGGTCTATGTAGAAGTATACCTCTCTACGAGGAGGTAGTCCTAGAACATCGTCAGGAAAAACATCCGCATATTGATCCACCACAACAGGAAAACTCGGACTCCGCACATCAACTGCTCCAAGGATGAGACTAGCCAAATGATGTGTGATCGACTTCCCTCTCCTATGTGAAAGTCCATCCTATGCTGCAAAGGCTCCCTTCTCGTCGGTGAAGGTGAACATGCTCCCATCTGTGCGGATACACCACACCTTGCGCCTAATATAGTCGATCTGAGTATGGACTGTAGACAACTAGTCCATACCCAAGATGACATCGTAAGGTCTCGACGCCGCTACAAGAATATCCCAGTCGAAGCTCTCGCATCCTATAGTAAGATCAAACTGCTGGCACTAGTGCATAATCGTCGAGTCTTCTCCCGTAGGAGTCTCTAGCCGTAAGGATCGAGCCAACGACTCCGTCAGAATCTCCGAGCTCCGAACAAGGGCATCAACAATAAAAGAATGACTCACTCCTGTGTTTATAAGTATTGCAGAAAGGGTGGAGTAGACACAGATAGTACCTCAAATCATCTCAGGTGCACCGTGGTTGTAGGCCTCGACTGCCTGAAGCTGAGCCTGCCTCTGTCCGCCAGCTCCTTGTGGTCGGGGTGGACCTCCCGGTGGTGGTGGTGGTAGAGCCTCGAAACGTCGTCCACCACCTGCTGCTCGGCCAGCTCATCTGCCTCGTCTGCCTGCTCCTGACGGACCACCACGGTTGAACCTTTACCTTTGACTGAGAGGTCACTCTACTGTCTGCTACTCGTCTACATGGAGAATCGGACAGTATCAAGCCATGTGACCCTATCCACCGCATGCATAGAACTACCTACTCCTCGGATAGATGGCTCTGTTTCCAGTGCCCCACACAACCGAACCTGTATCCTGAGGTCTCCCACCTAATGGCCTGGTCTGCTTGGACCTCTACGTCAACTATCTACTGCTGGCTACAGAAGACTCCACTACGTGTCGCCCTATGGTGGGTCTCACTACTGGTGAGTGCTCAGCGAGAAAACTCTCCACTAGAAGGGCTCGCTCTAGCACCCCTGCCAACATCGAGATGCTGAGAGGAATCATCGAAGCTCTGATATCGTGCCTCAGTCCCTACTCAAAGGCCCGAGCCCTGAAGAATGGGTCCCGTACCATATCCGTAGAGTAGCTCGAGAGGTCAGTAAACCTCATTGAGTACTGAGCTACTGTCATACTGCCCTGCCGCAGTTGAAGTAACTCCTGGATCCGCACCGCACGAAGGGTGGTGGGAACAAACTCCGAGCGGAAGAGACTCTCGAAGTCTTTCCAAATAAGAGATGCCTTGTCGTGAACCTGGAGAATCAAGCTCCACCATCTACCTTCTGCTACGTGCAGGAGACTTGCGGCAAGGATCACCATAAGGTCAGCTGGTGTCCCTAACAATCTGAAAACCCTGACGACAGCCTCCATCCAATCCTCGGCTGCTTGAGGGTTCGTCTCCGCGGAACCTGGGCGGCCTCTATCGCTGAAACTCGTGCAACACACTCAGGCGGCGTGCACTCTCTGCTGCTGGGGCTGGTAGTATCGGTGGCTCAACAGGTAGTGGTACCGCTGGTGCCTCCGCTATGATGGGGCCCTGCACCGAGGCCTCCTCGCTCGGTGGGATGCCATCTTGTACGCGACTCAGAACTCTAGCTGACTGCCTTCGTGGGGCCATCCTGAAAATAAACAGGTGCGCCATGGTCAAAATAGTATACCTGGTGAGCTGACACAAAGTATTCACAAATACAACTTTTGAAACACACATGCAATCAGTGCTTTCGTGCACTGAGTCGGAAATTAGGGGTTAGGGTCCTCGTGTATGGATATGCCGGCCGTCACACCAACACTGGGTATTTGCGACGGGTTATTTGCGATGAGATTTATGCCCGTCGCAAATAGCCCCGTTAAAAACTTATTTGCGACGGGATAACTTTCCCCGTCGCAAAAGGACTGGCGCCCTTTGCGCGCTAAATCGCGGGAAACATATTTGCGACGGGGGAATATTCCCGTCGCAAATAACCGGCGGCGGTAAATGGTATTTGCGACGGGAATATTCCCCCGTCGCAAATAGTATGTCGGCAGGTGGTTATTTGCGACGGGACCCGTCGCAAATAACTATTTAACCGTTGACCGTAATAAATGATGGCTAAGGTATTTGCGACGGTACCCGTCGCAAATGGGCCCGTCGCAAATAATCTAACCTATAAATACCCCCATCCGTTTTTTTCAAATCATTCTCAAACTCCATCTTCTTCTTCTATCAAAATTTTATTTCTAAAGTTCAGTTTTTCTCAAGTTTAATTTTTTTCTCCGGAGTTGATATTGAAGTTTTGAAGAACGATCAGAGATCAACCTCAGATCAATTTTCAAGGTATTTATATTCATTTTAATTTAATATTTATTTTTAACGTTTTATTAGTTTCAATTATTCTTAATTAGTTGTAATTTAATTATGTTTACATTGTTTTATTACTTAATAATTAGTAATAAATACCAATAATTAGGAATAATAACATTATTACATTATTAGTATATTTTATTATTAATATTAAAATAATATAATTTTTATATATATACAATTCTCTTTTCATCTGTGTGTTTGCTGTCTCCACATTTATTATTTGTATATGGAGATAGAAAACACACAGATGAAAGGAGAATTGTATATAAATTAGAAAATTATATTATTTTAATATTAATAATAAAATATATTAATAATGTTATTATTCCTAATTATTGGTAATTATTCCTAATTATTGGTAATTATTCATTTAATTACTCATAATTAGGAACAATTACCAATAATTATCAATAATTAGGAATAATTATTAATAATTAGTAATAATTACCAATAATTAGTAATAATTACCAATAATTAGTAATAATTACCAATAATTAGTAATACTTACCAATAATTAGTAATACTTACCAATAATTCGTAATAATTACCAATAATTAGTAATAATTATTAATAATTATCAATAATTACCAATAATTAGTAATAATTACTAATAATTACCACTAATTAGTAATAATTAGGAATAATTACCAATAATTACCAATAATTAGGAATAATTAGGAATAATTAGTAATAATTAGTAATAATTAGTAATAATTAGTAATAATTAGTACTAATTAGTAATAATTAATAATAATTAGTAATAATTAACAATAATTAGTAATAATTACCAATAATTAGTAATAATTAAGAATAATTATCAATAATTACCGGTAAATAGTAATAATTAGTAATAATTAGAAATAATTACCAATAATTAGTAATAATTACCAATAATTAGTAATAATTACCAATAATTAGTAATAATTACCAATAATTAGTAATAATTACCAATAATTAGTAATAATTACCAATAATTACTAATAATTACCAATAATTACCAATAATTACCAATAATTACCAATAATTACCAATAATTACCAATAATTAGTAATAATTAGTAATAATTAGTAATAATTACCAATAATTAGTAATAATTAGTAATAATTAGTAATAATTAGTAACAATTAGTAATAATTAGTAATAATTACCAATAATTAGTAATAATTACCAATAATTAGTAATAATTAACAATAATTAGTAATAATTACCAATAATTAGTAATAATTACCAATAATTACCAATAATTAGTAATAATTAGTAATAATTACCAATAATTAGTAACAATTAGTAATAATTACCAATAATTAGTAATAATTAGTAATAATTAGTAATAATTAGTAATAATTACCAATAATTAGTAATAATTACCAATAATTAGTAATAATTACCAATAATTAGTAATAATTAGTAATAATTAGAAATAATTACCAATAATTAGTAATAATTACCAATAATTAGTAGTACTTAACAATAATTAGTAATACTTACAAATAATTAGTAATAATTACCAATAATTAGTAATAATTACCAATAATTACCAATAATTAGTATTAATTACCAATAATCAGTAATAATTACCAATAATTACCAATAATTAGTAATAATTAGTAATAATTACCAATAATTACCAATAATTAGTAATAATTAGTAATAATAAGTAATAATTACCAATAATTAGCAATAATTACCAATAATTAGTAATAATTAACAATAATTAGTAATAATTACCAATAATTAGTAATAATTACCAATAATTACCAATAATTAGTAATAATTAGTAATAATTACCAATAATTAGTAATAATTAGTAATAATTAGTAATAATTACCAATAATTAGTAATAATTAGTAATAATTAGTAATAATTAGTAATAATTAGTAATAATTACCAATAATTAGTAATAATTACCAATAATTAGTAATAATTAATAATAATTCGTAATAATTAGTAATAATTAATAATAATTACCAATAATTAGTAATAATTAGTAATAATTAGAAATAATTAGCAATAATTAGTAATAATTATTATTAATTAGTAATAATTACCAATAATTAGTAATAATTAGTAATAATTACCAATAATTAGTAATAATTAGTAATAATTAGTAATAATTAGTAATAATTACCAATAATTAGTAATAATTAGTAATAATTAGTAATAATTCGTAATAATTACCAATAATTAGTAATAATTACCAATAATTAGTAATAATTAACAATAATTAGTAATAATTACCAATAATTAGTAATAATTACCAATAATTACCAATAATTAGTAATAATTACCAATAATTACTAATAATTAGTAATAATTAGTAATAATTACCAATAATTAATAGTAATTATTAATAATTACCAATAATTAGTAATAATTAGTAATAATTAGTAATAATTAGTAATAATTAGTAATAATTACCAATAATTAGTAATAATTACCAATAATTAGTAATAATTAACAATAATTAGTAATAATTACCAATAATTAGTAATAATTACCAATAATTACCAATAATTAGTAATAATTACCAATAATTACCAATAATTAGTAATAATTAGTAATAATTACCAATAATTAGTAATAATTAGTAATAATTAGTAATAATTACCAATAATTAGTAATAATTAGTAATAATTAGTAATAATTAGTAATAATTAGTAATAATTACCAATAATTAGTAATAATTACCAATAATTAGTAATAATTAATAATAATAAGTAATAATTAGTAATAATTAATAATAATTACCAATAATTAGTAATAATTAGTAATAATTAGAAATAATTACCAATAATTAGTAATAATTAGTAATAATTAGTAATAATTACCAATAATTAGTAACAATTAGTAATAATTACCAACAATTAGTAATAATTAGTAATAATTAGTAATAATTACCAATAATTAGTAATAATTAGTAATAATTAGTAATAATTAGTAATAATTAGTAATAATTACCAATAATTAGTAATAATTACCAATAATTAGTAATAATTACCAATAATTAGTAATAATTGCCAATAATTAGTAATAATTGCCAATAATTACCAATAATTACCAATAATTACCAATAATTAGTAATAATTACCAATAATTACCAATAATTACCAATAATTAGTAATAATTACCAATAATTACCAATAATTAGTAATAATTACCAATAATTAGTAATAATTAGTAATAATTAGTAATAATTAGTAATAATTACCAATAATTAGTAATAATTAACAATAATTATTAATAAAATAATTAGTAATAATTAGTAATAATTACCAATAATTAGTAATAATTACCAATAATTAGTAATAATTAACAATAATTATTAATAATTAGTAATAATTAGAAATAATTACCAATAATTAGTAATAATTACCAATAATTAGTAATACTTAAAAATAATTAGTAATACTTACCAATAATTAGTAATAATTACCAATAATTCGTAATAATTACCAATATTTACCAATAATTAGTATTAATTACCAATAATTAGTAATAATTACCAATAATTACCAATAATTAGTAATAATTAGTAATAATTAGTAATAATTACCAATAATTACCAATAATTAGTAATAATTAGTAATAATTACCAATAATTAGTAATAATTAACAATAATTAGTAATAATTACCAATAATTTGTAGTAATTACCAATAATTACCAATAATTAGTAATAATTACCAATAATTACCAATAATTAGTAATAATTAGTAATAATTACCAATAATTAGTAATAATTAGTAATAATTACCAATAATTAGTAATAATTAGTAATAATTAGTAATAATTAGTAATAATTACCAATAATTAGTAATAATTACCAATAATTAGTAATAATTAATAATAATTGGTAATAATTAGTAATAATTAATAATAATTACCAATAATTAGTAATAATTACCAATAATTAGTAATAATTAGTAATAATTAGTAATAATTAGTAATAATTAGTAATAATTACCAATAATTACCAATAATTAGTAATAATTAGTAATAATTGCCAATAATTAGTAATAATTAACAATAATTAGTAATAATTAACAATACTTAGTAATAATTACCAATAATTAGTAATAATTACCAATAATTACCAATAATTAGTAATAATTACCAATAATTACCAATAATTAGTAATAATTAGCAATAATTACCAATAATTAGTAATAATTTGTAATAATTACCAATAATTAGTAATAATTACCAATAATTAGTAATAATTACCAATAATTAGTAATAATTACCGATAATTACCAATAATTAATAATAATTACCAATAATTAGTAATAATTACCAATAATTAGTATTAATTAGTAATAATTACCAATAATTGGTAATAATTAGTAATAATTACCAATAATTAGTAATAATTAGTAATAATTACCAATAATATTAGTACTATGAAAATAATAAAAAATTTATATAATATTAAAATTATCAATATTTGTAACATGTTTTGCTTTATTCTCAACATATTTAATTCTTAAAGGGTCAATTTTTAGGTCTATCTCAATAAAAAGTTTGCGTCAGTCGTGTATGATCTAAACTCTATAATTATCCTAGCTTGAGTGTTTTTTCTAACAAATTATTCAAAACCAGTAATGCTTTTATATTTTATAGAGAAATATGGAACAACGAGGTCGTCAACAATCATTATTAGGTGACCGCATATGGATAAATCAACGTAGAAATCCAAACGGTTTTGGTTTAAATCCAGTATATATAGAGGGTGTGGAGACTTTTTTATCATTTACGGCATCAAATCCAGAATTTATTTCAGAAGGCAAACTAAAATGCCCTTGCAGAAAATGTGCATTGAGAACGTTTGACACATTTGAAAAAGTAGGAGAACATCTCTTGTGTTTTGGTTTTCAACCAGATTATGTTTTTTGGTATCAACACGGTGAACACAATTCCAGAGCAGGTGATACCAACTTGATTCTGGATCCATCCCGGTTTCAAGATTTAGTACATGATGTTGCAGGTTCATCTGTTCAACATACAGAAACTCCGGCTGATATAGCTTCAAATCCTGAGTTGGCACCGTCTGAATTTTATGAGTTGTTGAAGTCTGCTGAGGATGCATTATATCCTGGCTGCAAGATGAGCAAATTAGAAGCAGTTGCAAAATTTATGGCTATCAAATCAGATAACGGAATGTCAAACACCTATTTTGACCAGATATTTTCTTTTCTTAAAACACTGTTACCCGAAGGAAATGTTTTACCTGCAAATTACTATGAGAGTAAGAGGCTGGTTCGAAATTTGGGACTTACTTGTCAGAAGATTCATGCATGTTCAAATGACTGCATTTTATATTCTGGGGAAAATGAGTCGTTGGATAGTTGTCCCACATGTGGGCAAATGAGATATAAAGAAGGACAACACGGGAAGTCTGGTTTGATTCCTGTAAAACAGTTGAGATATTTTCCGCTTACATCCAGACTCCAGCGTTTATTCATGTCTAAGAATACAGCGACAATGATGTCATGGCATAAAGAGAATATTTCAACCGATAAAAGCTTGAATCATTCAGCCGATGGTGATTCATGGAAACATTTTGATAGAGTGCATCCATCCTTTGCTTTAGAAGCTAGAAATGTTCGACTGGACCTTTCTACTGATGGTTTCTATCCGTTTGGATCTTATGGTAGTCAATATTCATGTTGGCCTATTTTTTTAACTTCGTACAATTTACCTCCATGGATGTTGATGAAGGAGCCATATATCTTTTTGACTTTACTAATTCCAGGACATCCGAAGAAAAATATTGATGTTTATTTGAAACCATTGATTGATGAATTAAATTTATTGTGGAGTGCTGGTGTCAGTACATATGATGTTGCAATGAAACAGAATTTCATACTGAGAGCAGCATTGATGTGGACAATAAGTGACTTACCGGCTTATGGGATGTTATCTGGCTGGAGTACACATGGTCAGAAATCATGTCCTTACTGTATGGGAGAGAACAAAGCATTTATGCTCATTCATGGAAAGAAACCTTGTTATTTTGACTGTCATTGCAGATTTCTTCCAGCTGATCATCCTTTTCGCAGAAACAGATCTCATTTCAGAAAAGGAATAGTTGAAAGGGATGGACCTCCAAAAATGCTATCAGGTTAGGAGTTAAAATCCGTTGTATTTTCATTACCTCCCATCACTTTTGGTCCCACAATAAACCAACAGAAAATTTCTGGTTTTGGGAAAGAACACAATTGGATTAAACGTAGCATATTTTGGGATTTGCCATATTGGTCTGATTTGTTGGTCCGACACATGTTAGATGTCATGCATATTGAGAAGAACTGTTTTGATAATTTGTTTCATACAGTTTTGGATATTCCAGGAAAGAGCAAAGACAATGTAAATGCACGTTTAGATCTTGCCCAAATTTGCAGGCGTCCAGAATTGGAACTGTTTGATAATTTCAGAACAGAAAGGTTATTGAAACCAAAATCAGCTTATACACTGTCTAAAGAAAACCGTTTATTATTTTGTCAGTGGATTGCAGATTTGAGACTTCCAGATGGCTGTGCTTCCAATTTGGGTAGATGTGTAAAGAATGGTCATATTACTGGATTAAAATTCATGATTGTCATGTTATAATGGAAAGAATTCTACCCATTGGATTAAGAGGTCTGTTGAATTATGTGATTTGGGATTCCATAACAGACATGTCTCATTTTTTTCGGGAAATTTGTGCGGCTACAGCAGATTATGATGCTCTAGGAAAACTTGAAAAAGATGTTGTTGTAATTATATGTAAACTGGAAAAAAATATTTCCGCCGTCTTTCTTTGACTCAATGGAACATTTGATGTTACATTTTCCATATGAAGCCAAATGTGGAGGTCCAGTATAGTTTCGATGGATGTACCCATTTGAAAGATGCATGCAAAAATTGAAAAGAAAAGTACGTAACAAAGCATCTGTTGAAGGATCTATTGCATAAACTTATTTGCAAGAGGAAATATCTTTTTTATGCTCCCATTATTTTGAATCTGAGTATCCTTCAAAACACAACCGAATGGGACGAAACGAGAGTAATATTGATGAAATCGACAATCAATTATCTATTTTCAACCAGCCAGAGCTTGGTTTTGGTGGTGTTTATGAACACTGGCTTTCAGATGATGAACATCATAGAGCTCATACATATGTTCTGCTCAACTGTGAAGAGATGACATCAGTTGTACTGTAAGTGTTTATATCACTTATTCTATCATTTATGTTACAGTAAATAACTTTGGTTTTTATAGGTTTTATGATAATCATATCAAGAAACAAATTCCACAAATTACAACAGCTGCTC
Organism: Viscum album; assembly: GCA_963277665.1. NCBI lineage: Eukaryota > Viridiplantae > Streptophyta > Magnoliopsida > Santalales > Viscaceae > Viscum > Viscum album. The sequence goes on along the minus strand of OY728150.1, from coordinate 616,352,707 downwards.
TCGAAGAACGTCGACTGAAAAATTTCTCTCAGTGGTTTCAAAAACTGGTAACATAAATTCTTTATCTTTTAGCAACTCATTCAATGTATAGTTTACTATATTGATAATTTTTCACAAATTTTCAGGTGTCTCGACATGATGATAAAATTGACAAACGACTGTGTGTATTGAGTAACCCACCTTCCAAACTTGTTAAAACTTATAATGAATATGTGGTGAATGGATTTCGATTCCACACACATGCATATGAAGAATCGAAAAAAACAATGAACAGTGGAGTTAGCTTGAGAGGATCTCATCATCGAGAAAATGAAGTTGACTTTTATGGCATACTTGATGAAATCATTGAACTCTGTTATCTTGGACAACATTACATAACCATGTTCAAATGTCGGTGGTTGGATACAGAGAGAGGTGTGCGTGTTCATCCGACTCATGGAATCATCGATATTAAATGTAAAAGTGTTCTCGCAGTAAATGAACCATTCTTATTGGCTCAACAGACACATCAAGTTTATTACGCAAAGTACTGTGATACATCAAGAGACTTGACTGATTGGTGGAGTGTAATAAAAATCAAAATTCGAGACAATCAGTTTAGTCAAAGTGAATGTGCTTTCACTGATGTGCAAAGAATTGAAGTTTTTCAAGAGAGTACTCAAAATCAATCTTTTTTACAAAGAGACATGAGTATCGATGACGACACCCCACATTTAAGAGTCGGTGATGACGATGATGTTAATGATGTCACATATGAATTTGAAATGGTAAGAGATGAAGCAACTGTAACTCGAATGGATATCGATGATGTTGAGGAGGAATATGAAGATGACATTGACATATATGAAGATGATGATGAAGATGAACACTGATAGAATTCCATGGTATTTATATACAATCATAATATGTATATATGTATATATAATAGTAATTATAAATTATTTTCTAACAACATTAACATTTTCTGTTTCAGATGGACGACGCCACATTTCGTGAGTTGGCGGATGCTGATCTGCCTTTCGATGCGGATGAGTTGCTGGCAGATGACCCTCAGCCTGCAGGTGCTCCAGGGAGTATGCGGAGGGGGCGCGGTCTTGCACGATTGATGATTCCTGACCCCGTCCCCGAGCGACGTCCACGTCTTGGGTTTAATCTACGCACACGGAGGTGTGATAACCTGTGTGATAACCTATGGATTTGACTAAGATTTCATTAATCTATTCACATAATAAATGTTTATTATTTTTACAGTTTTCCGCATATAGCAGTCGGACAGGGCAACGCTATTTTGCGCAACTATTTCTCTCAGCCGTGGACCACATGGGAGCAGATTCCCATTGATGTGCAGCATGCCATGTTCGGCCATTGGTTGGTATGTACGTAAATAAATAATTTTTATTTTGAAAATTATTTCATTTCTAACTTGATATTTTGATTTATTTGTAGGGTTTATGGTATCTGATCGAGGATACCATGCGTGACGCCATCCACGAGGCATGAGAGGTGGCCATGCGTGATCGCCTTCATCAGTTTTTGCACAATTTAAGAAAATCTGCGATGAAGAAAGCAGGAGTGTCAGATTTTGACGAGTCATGTAGAGCACAGTGACCAGAGTACATTTCATCCCATGTATGGGATGAATTATGTGCGCACTGGTTGAGTGGTGCCTTTCAGAGGAGATCATCGGTGGGGAGGCAGAATCGGGGGAGACAGGAGGTGACTCATCGAGCTGGGAGTCGTTCTTTCAGTACTCATAGACAGCATCTGGTACGTACATTATTTATAAATATTTTATATAACTATAAATATTAGCAGTTTATTTTTTATTCTTATAGGCTGTCGAGCACCCCGATATTACGGAGTACGACGTATATCGGAGGATGTATAGTGATCCTGCTACTGGGGAGCTCATAGGTGATTATCAGCATCACATCATGGTTAGTATTATTTGTTTTCAAGTTTAAAAATTAACTGTATATAATATATTCACAATTTTAATTTTAAATTGCAACTACAGGAGTCATATGAGGCCGCAGCGTCACAGGCCCGACCTGAGAGTCAGGCCGAGTCATCAGATCAGACCACTGACCGTCAGTTTGATGAGGCGGCATGGATGTAGGCCACCTAGTATGCCTTCGAGAAGGGCCGGGTAGTTGGTATCAGCTCTCGAATGACTCCCGGAGATTATTATGGCAGTGCTGCGATGTCGGCGTCCAGCTCGAGAGGAGCTCATGCATCTTCTTCTGCTACACAGTATGAGGATCAGTTGCGATCTCAGACTGCACTGATAGAGAGTCTCCGACAGGAGCAGGAGAAGATGCGTCAGCAGCATGAGGAGGAGCATCGACGCCAACAGCAGCTGTACGAGGAGCAGACGATTCGGTGGCAGCAGCAGCATCAGGAGCAGATGAAGTACATGCGCCGACTCACTCATGCTTTAGGGATGGAGTTTCCTCCACCACCATCTGTAGATCCCCCTCCCCCCTCCTTCAGATTAGAGTTTGTATTTATGTTATAAAATTTGTGAAATCAAAATATGATTTTTTTTCTATTCGTAGTTTCTGTCTCATTATAAAATATTTATTAATATTCTATTATTTTTTATTTTTGAATTATAATTCTATTATTATTATATTAATTAAAATAATTTATTATTTTTATTTGTGAATTATAATTCTATTATTATATTAATTAAAATCATTTATTAATATTTTATTATTTTTTATTTTTTAATTATAATTGGATTATTATTATATTAATTAAAATAATTTATTAACAATTTATTATTTTTATTTTTTTTATAGTATTTGCGACGGGATACTATTCCCGTCGCAAATAGTATTATTATTTTTTTATTTTTTTAAAAATAGTTGTTGCGACGGGACCCGTCGCAACAGGTATTTGCGATGGGGCCCGTCGCAAATAGTTTTTTACAAATATACAGAGTACTAGTTGCGACGGAGATTCTCCCCATCGCGGAAAAAGGCTTTAGCGACGGGCCCGTCACAAAAAAATGTTATTGCGACACCATTTTCAGCAACGAGTCATTTGCGACGGGCCCCCATCGCAAATACCTGTTTTTCTAGTAGTGGGACTCCCTGGACTGAAAACCATACTCAATACTCGTAACACTATTTCTTCATAGAATAGAATGATTAGAGTCCTGAGTTCTGTGGTAGAACTGACTCCTATGATACCAATTTTTCACGACTCGTCCTCGGGGCCCGTGCCGTGACTACCCCAAGCCTGCCTTCCATAGGCCAGGGGCTGGAAACTAGCACCAAAGGTGTAAATCCCAACAAAAGGGAAGGAATTTCCTTTATAAAAGTAAACAACACAACAGAGTACACAACAGGTGTAAGCACAAAGCGATACTGAATACAAAAGTAAGTGCTGAAAGGTAAATGAGCTAGAATACAAACCCAACTAAAAGTGAAATACAACTGAAAATCTAGAATAACAACAGTAAAGGAAAACAGCAACCACCGAGTCGTCCTCTGAAAATCCCACCTGAAGGGTGGGTACACATGGTCTCCTCAACACCTTGGATCCGTCCGTCCACTCCGTGTACTTCTCACAAAGTGGTCCACCTCCGGGTACCATCCAGCTCAACAAGTCTCCACCACGATCAGTGCTGTCCATCGTCTGCATCCAACACAACGTAGTGCGGGCATAGCCCGTGCAGGAGTGAGTATAACGATACTCAATAGGGACCCTGAGACCCCCGAAGGTCTCCCAGAATCCACGAAGGATAAAACACAAAAGGAAAGATACAATCATGAAGTATCAACCAACTCTACTTAGGTATATGCCCATACATATACCTAACTCATCAATCCCAGTTCGACTCCAACTCTCAAGCCCAAATACAACCCAGTCCACATAGGAAATAAGTCAATCACACCGATGGTAATGATTGAAAGTCAAGACTCAGATCACACAGGTACACATACTTCATATAGAGACAGAGATGATCAGATGAAGTCACTGATTCATCATCGCTGCCGAACCCACAGAGGATTCTAGTACATTTTTCATCGATGCCGAACCCACGGAGGATTCCAGTACAGTTCTCGTCACTGCCGAACCCATGGAGGATTCCGGTACAGTTGTCGTCGCTGCCGAACCCGCGGAGGATTCCAGTATAGTTGTCATCGTCGCCGAACCCACAGAGGATTCCAGTATGGTTATCGTCGTCGCCAAACCCATGGAGGATTCCAGAACAATTGTTGTCACTGCCGAACCCACGAAGGATTCCAGTACAGTTGTCGTCGCAGTCGCAGCCGACTCTAGGGTTTCCGCACACAGCACGTTCGATTCCGGGAGGGTCCGCTCCTCGAGCCAAGGGGTCGATACATCAACTGTCACAAAGTCCAAAGTTGATGTATCCCAAAGTTCCATCTCGTCAAAAGGAACCCAACGCGACAGACGACGCGTCAATCGGATGCCCGGTCTGAGAGTTATTAGCATTTTTGCTCCGAGGACCCGGTTGGAAATACGCTCGTTCCAAACCTGGACATTTTCAAAAGTTATCCAAAACTCACTTAGAGCATCGCAAAAGGACCGCCACATCATGAGGGTCCTAGTGCTGCAGACGGCGCATCTATCAGACGTGCAATCTTCAAGTTATTCACCCTTAAGTGAAAACGGGCCCGACCCGTTAAGCCCAGTGGGCTGGTGGGTCGGGTCAACCCAGTTTTGGAGGGTCTGACCTGGAAGGGGGTTGTACCGGCCCGATGAAACGTGCGACCTAGCCCGAAGGGGCATGGCCTGACCCGAGGGGGTGCGGCCCGACCCAGCGGGGCGTGGCCCGGTGCGGCGCGGCGCGGAGCGGCACGACCTGGCAGGGTGCGACTTAGCCCGGAGGTCGAGCGTTCCGAGGGGGGGGGGGGGCACGACCCCCCACTTCCCCGAACCGGTGGCAGCAAGCGGCGCCGCCCTCCCAACCGACCAGCCGAAGCCGGTCGGCCTTCTTGGCGCAAGCGGTCCGCTCGGGCGGGCCAAGGTCTCTCCAGCGCGGCAACCTCCTGGCGCCGCGGTTCTTTCTAGCTCGGTCGGCTGCTTTCCGGCCAGTTCGCCCACCGAGAGGCCCGCGGAATGCGGGCCACTGTCTTCCATAGAGAAGAGCCCCTTATGGCGCCGCAGTACTCCTTTGGCCCGGATGGCTTTAGCCGGCCGGTTCTTCGTCGGCCGAGCGGCCCGTGGTTTGCCGTGATTCTTCCGCACGTGGCCAGCGCACGACCGCCGCTTGAGTTCGTTTCCACCTTCCTATCATGATCTCAATCGCAATCAAAAGAGACTACGGAGGGTCGCCGGGCCATGTGCATTCGACCCGCATCCTCCGCGTTAGGTGCTAGCAGTTGGCCAAAAATAAACAATGATTTCCAACGAAGAACGGGGTATGAAATAATCACTTCAAATGAAAAAACCCCTACCTTGAGATAAGGTTCGCGGTAGTCGAGCGTCGTGGAAGACGGCGTCGCGGGAAGACGGCGTCAACTCATTGACGTCGGGGAAGAAGGGCCGAGGATGGCGCTTCATCGACGTTCCTCACGGGTGGCTCCTTCTCCTTTGGTTTGGCCAAATATTGAAGGCGATGATTGACGTTCCTCGACAGTTCTTCATTGGAAGGATGGTGTTCTTTGTTGAGAGAAGAACACCCTTCTCTATTTCTCCAAATATCTCTCACAAATCTTCCCAACACAACGATTTCCCCCAAAATAAAATAATAGCTAAAGCTATTATTTTTATTCACACATGTAATTCAAAATTAAAACAACTTAATTAATTAATTGAAGAGGTTGAATTCATTAATTAAAATGTGTTGGAAAATAATAAAGAGAGAGAGGGAGGTGAAGATATCTATTTATTAAGGGGGGGGGGGTGGGGTTGTCAAAGAATTAAATAAAGGTGAGTTAAATGGGGATTTAAGGGAGGTTATGGAGAGATGAAAGGTTGGGGATAATGTGGACCCCACCTCACAAATTTCCACACATGGGAAGTTATGTGGGTGTGGGACCCACCAATAACTTCCCCATGTAGGATTAAACTTCCAGGATAAATAAAATTGTTCTCAACAAATTTTATTGAACCTCTTTATTAAACCCCAAATATTAACTTTAAACCCGCATAAAATGCAACTACGGTAAAGGTCCCCTTAAGAGAATACTGGTGCTGCGAGTTCATCGGTGTCTTCAGATTTCAATTCTAAGAACCGGTTCAAAAGATAGAAAAACCCGCACATACGTTTACTGAACGTACCAGAACAAAACTTAGGAAATTGATTCCGGGCACACCGGGCCTCAGAATCAAGTGCCGTAAGAAGCCACAGACTCATAAAATTCCAAATAATTAAGAAAAAAAAATTCATTGAAAAATCCAGGTCTTTACAAAAATGATGGAGGAAATATTTTCTCCAACTCACAAAAAATTAATGGGGCATCTGTCAACATTTTTTGCAAGAACGACTTGGAAAACTTCTTAACACAAAGATCTCTAAAAAAATGGAACAACTAAATAACAGTCACCCTTAAATTATTGGACAAAAGATGATGGATTTATATTGAAATCAAATCATGTAGAAGAACGTGATAATCACGAGTCTTCAAAGATTTTAGCTTCAACTCTCTTCTGTTGACCCGTTTAGATATGTTGCTTGAATAACCATTAGGAACTCTAATAGTATATAATACTTACAGAAATTGTTTTTTTCTGTAGGAGTCATCACATAAGAAGGACATGGAACTTTCCATTTATTTTCACTGATATGTACAAGATGCAATTCTGGTTTGATGCCCCAATCCACCAAGTCACGCTGAGACCGTAAATCATCTTTTATCTTTCCCTTAACATTTAAAAGTATCGAAAGCAACATTTCACATATATTCTTTTCAATGTGCATTACGTCTAAGCAATGACGTAAAAAATTGGTTGACCAATAAGGAAAATAAAAAAAATACCCCTCTTCCTCCAATTGTAACAGGTTTCAGTGGAAAAATTCTTTCTCTTTCCAAATTTAATTTTACCCTTCCCGAATAAAAAATCAAAATCTTTCAATTCATTAAGAACATCAGTTCCAGACATACAATGAGGTGGATCATCAGTCTTTGTGGTATTATCAAATCTTCGACGATTATTTCTATATGGATGGTCCATTGGAAAGAATCATCGATGTCCTATAAAACTGAAACTACAGCGATGTTTCAGTATTCTAGATCATGTATTATTCATACAAACAGGACATGATAGTTTTCCCTTAATGCTCCATCCATACATCATTGTATAAGATGGAAAATCATTGATCGTCCACATAAGTGCAGAACACAACTGAAATATGTCTTTTGAATATGCATCGTATGTGCGCACACCCACATCCCAAAGAAGTTTCAACTCTTTTATTAAAGGTTGCATGTATACGTCAATATCAATGCTGGGATCAGAAGGGACAGATATGAGTATACTCATGAAAGTGAAAGGTTTTTTCATACACAACCATGGGGGAAGATTATAAATATGTATAAAAACTGGCCATGTGCTATGCAAAGTAAGAATCTGCCCAAATAGATTAAAACCATCGCATGAAAGACCCAGCCTCACATTACACACGTCAACTGCAAAATCAGGATATCGAGCATCAAATCTCTGCCATGAAAATCCATCTTCAGGGTGAACCAACTCACCATTAGTCTTCTTTCTCTCGGTATCATGCCATCTCATTTTTATTGATATTTCATTAGATATAAAAAGATTTTGGAGTATGGGGATCAATGGAAAGTGCCAAATTACTTTATGTGGAATGAAGGATGGTGTTCCATCAGATTTTGACTTCCAGCATGATGTGCCACATTTTATACAATCATTTCGTTCAGTGGTTTCCTACCAGAATAAACTGCAATATTTCGGGCAATCCTGAATTTTGTTTCTTGAAAATCCAAGTTCCTCAACAAACTTCCATGTCATATAGTGGTTTGAGGAAATATCTGTATCATCTAGAAGTAAATACTTCAAGAGGGTAAGAATGTAATCGACTACTGTATTAGAAATCCCATACATAGTTTTCCCATAAAACAATCGGATTAAAAATTCCAGCTTTTTCATTTTATCGTATAGTCGATATACTGGAGTCGTGGCAGCATCATTCAATTTTTTCACCCTTAAAACATCATCATTTTAATTATACGCATCATGTGTGCTCATATGGAAGTCTTATTGGGTTGGAATCCTTTATTTTTCAACATGATGAATAAACGGAAACCGGTCATATAAAAAATTCTCCACTCCATTCCTCTCATTTGAATCATCAGCAATTTGAGATTTAATTTTCTCCCCATTGTGATACCACACATAGTAGTTTGCTTGAAAACCATATTTGGTTATGTGGTAGCTGACTTCTTCACGGCTTAACCAAGGTCTTCCAACACAATTGGAACATGGGCAGTGTATGCGACCACTATCTGAAGCATCGTGAAATGCAAAATCTAAAAAACTCTCTAAATTGTTTTGAAAATTGATTGATATCCAATCAGTTTTATACATCCAAATTCTATCCATTATATAAAAAAATAATTTTTATAATTCATTTCGTCAAAAGAAATTCAATAATATTGAAGTTTCATCAAAAATATATTTAAGTAAATGAGAATTGTTCACTTTATATGAAACCATAACTGACACACTACTCTATATGAGAATCATAATATAAAAGACAAAAAAATACTATATTTATAACAAAAAATCTTTGAAGAACTATACATGAGTGTAAAAGATCATGTGCACTTGAGGAGGATAATTATTTAGGAGTTGACTAAATTTTAAATCGAAGAAATTTTATATTTTAGTAGATAATTTGAGTGATCACATACATTGCCCAAGGGGGAGGGAGTTTCCAGGGGGTGCGGGGTGTCCAGGGGGGTGGCGGGGCT